>CM046874.1:631944944-636944944 GCA_025667525.1 Glebionis coronaria | reverse complement strand
AGAGAGATGCAAGAATCGACCGATAGGAAATTTTTGACTATGATTCAAACCCTTCGTCCCCAAGGTGCCCTCCCTCCGAACACCGTGACCAATCCTAGGGCTAATGTTAATGCTATCACTGCTAGGAGCGGTAAGACCACTGTAGAACCTTCCTATCCCCCACCTAACCAAGGACCCGAGATATCTTCTTCTTCTACCCAACCTCTTTCTTCTTCTACGTGTGACATACCACCCATTATGCCTTCGTCTACACCTTATGTTCCACCGATACCTAAATTTTCTACCACACCTTTGGTTCCCAAACCGGTTCTTTTACCTTCCATTTCTACTCCTCCTCCACCAATGGATGTGAGTGAGCAATCCACTCTAAAGCCTTCATCTCAACCCAATATACCTTATCCCTCAAGGTTGCGGAAAGAGAAATTGAAGAATAAGGATGATATTCAAGTTTCGAACTTCCTAAAAATGTTCAAACAATTGAATTTTAATATCACCTTTGCTGAGGTGCTCGCTCACATGCCTAAGTACGCTAATATGTTTAAGGATCTTTTAAGTGATAAGGAAAAGTTGCTTGATATTGCCAATACCCAATTGAATGAGAATTGTTCTGTGGTTCTTTTGAGAAAATTACCGGTTAAGTTAGGAGATCCCGGTCGATTCCTTATTCCTTGTAATTTTTCGGGTGTTGAAAATTGTATAGCTTTGGCGGATCTCGGAGCGAGTATCAATCTTATGCCATTGTCCGTGTGGAAACAATTATCTTTACCTGAGCTATTCCCCACTCGTATGACATTGGAATTAGCTAACCGTACGGTTGCTTATCCGGTGGGGATAGCCGAGGATATTATTGTAGGAGTCGGCAAATTCACTTTTCTTGCCGATTCGTTGTAGTCGACTATGAGATGGATCCTCGTGTTCCCTTAATTGTGGGACGACCCTTCTTGAGAACCGGGCGTACATTGATTGATGTAGCCGCGGGTGAACTTATCATGAGGGTCGGGGATGATAAAATCGTCTTTAACATGGGTAAACTTTCCAAACTTACCGATGAGCCCGAATCCGTGAATTACATCGATGTGCTCGACGAAGCATGTGAAGAACATTTTCACGAGGCTTGTAAGAGCGGGATTTCTCCTTTACCTCATGTTGAGACCGTAGCTTCTATTGCTCCTTCATTGACTCCATTTGGAGAAAGTGACTTTCTTTTACCAGAATTTGAAGCGAGTTTAGGGGATGTGGATCTAAAATATGATGATTCTCCCACCGATTGGGAAGAAGACATTCGTACCATTGAGATACTTCTCAATGAGGACCATATTTCTCCACCTACTCCTAAGGAAGTTACAAACGATGATCCAAATTTGACTAAACCTTCCACCGACAATCCACCGGATTTAGAGCTTAAGGATTTACCGTCTCATTTAGAGTACGTTTTCTTAGAGGAGGATAATAAGTTACCCGTCATTATTGCTAAGGATTTAAAAGAAGATGAAAAGTCCCGACTTATCGATGTGCTTAAGAATCATAAGAAAGCAATTGCTTGGAAAATCTCCGACATTCGCGGAATTGATCCTAATTTTTGTACTCATAAAATTCTCATGGAAGATGACTTTAAACCCGTAATCCAAAATCAAAGAAGGTTTAATCCAAAAATTCATGAAGTCATTAAGAAAGAAGTTATCAAACTTCTAGATGCCGGAATGATTTACCCTATCTCAGACTCGCCATGGGTTAGTCCCGTCCATTGTGTGCCTAAGAAAGGCGGAATCACCGTTGTTCCCAATGAAAACAACGAGTTGATTCCTACTCGACTCGTAACGGGTTGGCGAGTTTACATAGACTATCGTAAGCTCAATGGTGCCACTCGTAAGGATCATTTCCCTCTTCCTTTCATGGATAAAATGCTCGAGCGTTTAGCGGGTAATGATTTCTATTGCTTCTTAGATGGTTTTTCCGCATATTTTCAAATCCCATCGATCCAAAAGACCAAGAGAAAACCACATTCACTTGTCCCTATGGAACATTTGCTTACAAACGAATGCCTTTCGGCTTATGCAATGCTCCCGGGACTTTCCAAAGGTGTATGATGGCGATATTTCATGACATGGTTGAAGAAACTATGGAAGTCTTTATGGACGATTTCTCGGTCTATGGTGATTCTTTCTCTTCTTGCCTTGCTAATTTAGAACGTATGCTTAAACGGTGTGAAGACACTCGTCTCGTTCTTAATTGGGAAAAATGCCATTTCATGGTAAAAGAAGGCATCATCCTCGGTCATAAAATTTCCAAAGCCGGTATCGAAGTTGACCGTGCTAAAGTTGACGTCATTGCTAAGTTACCTCCACCTACCACCGTCAAAGGGTTAGAAGTTTTTTAGGCCATGCGGGATTTTATCGACGTTTCATCCAAGATTTCTCGAAAGTAGCTCGTCCAATGACTCATCTCTTAGAAAAGGATGCTCCTTTCATCTTCTCTCAAGAATGTCTCGACTCTTTCGAGCTTCTTAAAGGTAAATTAACTAAGGCACCGGTCTTAGTCTCTCCAAATTGGGAGTTACCTTTCGAGCTCATGTGCGATGCTAGTGATTTCGCGGTAGGAGCGGTTTTAGGTCAACGAATTAACAAACATTTTCAACCCATTAATTATGCTAGTAAGACAATGACGGGGGCTCAATTGCATTATACCACTACCGAAAAAGAGCTTTTAGCCGTAGTGTATGCTTTTGAGAAATTCTGCCCCTATCTTGTGCTTTCCACCACCATCGTTTACACCGACCATTCCGCCTTGAAATACTTGTTGACCAAGCAAGATGCTAAACCGCGACTCCTTCGTTGGGTTTTGCTCTTACAAGAATTTAAAATCGAAATTTGTGATAAAAAGGGAGCAGAAAACCTAGCTGCGGATCATCTTAGTAGACTTGAGGATCCTTATCAAGGGGAATCTCCAAATCAAGAGATTAATGAATCTTTTCCCCTTGAAACCTTAATGTCTATTAATTCCAATCTTGATGATACCCCATGGTTTGTGGACATTGCAAACTATTTGGCGGGTGGTGTTCTTATCGAAGGGTTATCGTCCCAACAAAAGAAAAAATTCTTCAAGGACGTTAAAACGTACTATTGGGACGACCCTTATCTTTTCAAGCAATGTGCGGATATAATCATTCGTAGATGTGTTGATGGGCCGGCGGCTTTACAAATCCTTGAAGCTTGCCACAAAGGACCCACCGGTGGTCACTTTGGCCCTAATTACACCGCTAAAAAAGTTTTTGACTCCGGATTCTATTGGCCCACCATTTATCATGATGCACATGAAATGGTTAAGCATTGTGATGCTTGCCAAATACAAGGCAAGATCACACATAAAGATGAGATGCCTCAAAATTTCATCCAAAAATGTGAAATCTTTGACGTATGGGGCATCGACTTTATGGGGCCATTTCCATCATCCAAAGGAAACAAGTACATCCTCGTAGCCGTTGACTACATATCAAAATGGGTTGAAGCAAAGGTTTTATCTACTAACGATGCGAGGGTGGTTGTTAACTTCTTGAAACAATTGTTTGCTCGATACGGTGTGCCTCGTGCTATTATTAGTGATCGCGGGACTCATTTTTGCAATGATCAATTTGCACGAGTCATGGCTAAGTATGGTGTCAATCACTGACTTTCCACCGCGTATCATCCATAAACTAATGGTCAAGCCGAGGTTTCTAACCGTGGTCTTAAGAGAATCTTAGAGCGAACCGTGGGAGAGCATCGTGCCTCATGGGCCGATAAATTAGATGATGCTTTGTGGGCTTTCCGTACCGCTTATAAGACACCTATAGGTTGTACTCCTTATCGCCTTGTGTACGGAAAGGCATGCCACATCCCCATTGAGTTGGAGCATAAGGCTTATTGGGCCTTGAAATGGGCTAACTTTGACATAAACAAAGCTGGTGATCATAGGAAAATCCAACTCAATGAACTCAATGAACTTAAGAATGAGGCTTATGAAAATTCATTAATCTACAAGGAGAAGACTAAGCTCATTCATGATTCCAAGATTAAAAACCGAGAGTTCCATGTTGGTGACCAAGTTTTACTCTTTAACTCTCGGTTGAAAATCTTTTCGGGTAAACTTAAGAGCCGTTGGTCTGGTCCATTCACCGTGGCCCAAGTCTTCCCTTATGGCACCATTGAGTTATCCCAACCAAATGGGCCCAATTTTAAGGTGAATGGCCAACGGGTTAAGTTGTACTATGGAGAGGACATCTCTCATGAGATGATTCCATCCCTCTCCACATTTCCCTTGAATTAATTTGGGAAATCAAGTCGAGCTAGAGACTCGTGATAAATAAATCAAGCATCGTTTAACTAGGTTAGATTTTTACCTTTACCATCCTTTCCACCCTTTTTCACCTTCATCCATTTCCACCAATAAGTGTAGGGGGAGCCAAGTAGGTTGTTTGTGTGTTGTGATGATTGTGCAGGGACATGTGCTTTGATGATCCAGTTTTGGTATTTTTGACGCGACCCGTGATCCTGTGTTCCCGTGTACCTGGTTCTATCAAAACTATTGTGATTCATACTTGTATATAAATAAAACGAATAAATGTTATCACTTTAGTTGTCCCTTCCTTAGCTCGATTTTAAACAACGTACTCAATGTCCTAAGTGTAGGGGAGTTTATTCTCCCACATGCTTAAACATTGAGGACAATGTTTATATTAAGTGTAAGGGGGGACTTCTATCGAATTTTAGTGGGCTTTTCCATGAATTTGACTCCATTTAACCGGAAAATTTAAAAAAATTTCAACGTTTTTCAAATTTTTGATCTATTTTGGCCTAGTAGTATTTTCATTTATTTTCTTTCCTTTTGTCATCGCATCGTAATAATTTCCATTTCAAGAATAAAGTCAAAAATAAATAAATAAATAAAATGGTTTTAAAAAGTTTAGATGTCTTTGATATATTAGGCCCGTCGTGAATATTTTGACTCAACCCGAGTTTACTTATCCAAGTTTACTCTAGCTAGTATCCTTAACCATATGGACCTTAATTGGTTTATTAGGCTAAGCATCCACGAGTCTCATTCCTTGAGATTTTAAATTGTGGAGAACGAGAGATGATAGAGTTGATAATAAGTTTAAGGGTTAATTTTTTCTTATATGGTTTTTGTGGCTCTTTCTTCCCGCTTGTATATTTAATTGATTAATAAATGAGGATTCTTGCGGTGTAGATTCGATATCTTAACTCTTAGCCAAATATTTATTCTCCTTGTAATTAAAGCATGAACACATTGAGGGTGTCAGCGTTGTGGACTTCCGACTAAGGTGGCTCATAACTGCTAAGTAGGAGGTATTCAGGCCATGGGACCGCGGAATTTGGCCTACTATACATATCATAGATAAAGAAAGAATAAGATTAAAACATGACCTCAAGGAGCCTTAGGGTGTGGGGTATGTAGCACGAACCTTGTCATTAGAGCCTTAGGGTGTATGGCATGGTAAGTGTTGAATAAAAATTGACCAAAAATCAATTCCCTCGTTTATCGTTCAAGGAGCCTTAGGGTGTGGACAATAGACGGGGAGCAATTTTTACATCTTAAAGAGCCTAAGGGTATATGATGTGAACTTGCTAAACTCCACATAAAATCAACATGACTTTGGAGGAATAATTAATAAGTAGTACTATTGGCCAAATTTTGGGTCCGGGAATTTATTCCCCAAATCATGTTAAATCATCCTTGATGTGGGCTTACTTTAGTGACAACGTTTTTGAGGACGAGGTTAGGTTTTGAGTGTCGGGTTTGCACCGTTCGGCCTTCATTTTTGGACTAATAATTATCAAATAAGTCAAATGAGCCTAAGGGTGAATGACATTCAATAAAATCTAGAGATACAACGTAGGAATTAGAGAAAGAGTACTACACAATTGTCTTATATAAGTAGTTTTAACCTAAGAACTTATGGTAACCAATGATCTCGTTTTTAAGCTTGGTATGGGGAACGTGAAACTTGAGGATGATTAATATTCATGACACCAAAAGCCCTAATTCAAGTCTTAGATTTCTTTACGAGTTTCTCCCATCAAATAATTTCCAAGTTAATAAATTGTTATAACTTTTGTTTCCTTTAAAGTTTTTATCTTTCCGTCATAGTAGTAATAGTATATCTTAATAAAGGCCAAGATGGGTTGATAATGAGAAAAATGTAACTTAATGCTTTAAAACTATGCATTGCATGGGGTCATTGCAATGGCAAAGTGTAGGGGATTTAATAAGTGTGTAAAAACTTATCCTTTTGCCACTAAAATCAAGGAAAAACAAGACCTAATCATGTGTTTTATATCGTAAAAGTTGGAATTACGCGTGGTTTTGTGTTTTTGTGTTGAAATAGGTACAAATGATCAAAAGGAGAGAAAACACGGGATTTCACGGTCAAATGTCGAAGAAAAATCCAAGAAAGAGACAAAGACAATGTCAAAGACCAAAAGCATGCCAAAGATCACGAAAACCGGCAATCCGACACGTTTTTGAAGAAACAATCAAGGAAGCTGAAATTGAGCTCGTTTTAGTGGATTTAACTTTAAGGGGGACATTTGGGCCAAGTGGGTCCCACATTTGGGTATTGGGCCTAAAAGCCCAATAACCATTTTTCCTTTATCAAATTAACGGATCAAAAAGTGTTCAAAATTTGGCCCAAGCCCTTTTTGCTATATCATGAGATGGATGGAATCATAACTGGGCTAAGCCCATTTACACAAACAATGGAACGGTGCAAGTTTTTACTTGGTCAAAGAGACCAGTCAACCCTTACTACTCACCTCACACGTAGTAACACTTCTCACCCCACACACACAATAAATAAACGTTTTATTTTACCCACTTTCATTTGTTTCGTTACAAATGAAGTAATATCTTTTACTGTTTATCTTTCTCTCTCAACAAACAAACACAGCCACCCCCAATCTCAAAACCCTAATTTTTACCTTGATCACCAATTTTACCCATAAAAATTGGGGGTTTTACCCAATTCGTGTGATTCACACGGATGGGAATTGAATCCCCATGAAAATCGGAAGATCCACCAAGGAGTGGTCCTCTCCTCTCACCAACGTGGCATTCTCCTTTGATTTTGATTGGTTATCTCACATCACCACAAACCCTTCCTCCAATCAAAATCGTCCACATCACCCTCAAACTAGCATAACAAACACAAAAAGTGCCACGAGGGCGATCCGTGTGCAAGGGAGTTGTTTTCATCCATTAGATCAAGAAAATGAAGAGAGAGAAGAAGAAAAGATGGATTTGACGGCCTGGATTTGCTGCTTACTCTTGAAGCTAAGAAGAGGGTTTCCAGGGGTTTGCCTATAAAAACCCCCTCATATTTGTAATTTGGTGTGCCTTTTTCTTTATTTTAATTTTTATTTTCTGAAAAAATAGAATTAGGGTTTATTGTAATTTTTATTTTCAATCAAGTATTGTACTCATTTTTATATTAATGAAATTTCAATTTTCTTAAATTTTTTGTCTCGTTTGATTATTATTGCAATTTATTTTAATTTTATTTTGATTAAATAAATGTTAAAGTAAAATAAAAAGGAAGTATTCTTTCCCCACTGGGAAGATAAAAATTATATAAAAAAATTTATATATCGTGGTTCGTTACTGTTCGAGGAAGATGGTGATGATGATGTTTGGTGGGTAAATACGGTGGTGTTAGGTCTCGGTTTCGAATCATAGGGGGTTCAGCGCCCACCCTACTGCCCAACGGAATCATCAAAAGGTTTGTTCCTCTTTTTATTTTTTTATGTTAATGTTTATTTAGTTTATATGTATCTGCTTGAGGTTGTTTTGGATCTGCTTAGTTATGCTTAATTTGTTTAATAGTTATCAGTTTGTTTGAGTCTGTTTATTTTACTGTTTAGGTTTGAGGATTATTTGTATGCTTTGTTTATTGGTATATCATATCTGCATATTGAGTTTGTTTTGTTTGTTTAAGATCTGCTTCTGTTTAGATTAGATCTAATATGCTTTTTGTTATTATCTGATTGTTTTAATTTGAGTATAAATTTTGGATCTGCTTTATTTATCATTTATGTTTGAGGTTGCGTTTATTTATCAGTTCTAAGTTTGTTTTTGATTATTCATATAGTTGTCTGTTTGGATCTGCTTAGAGTACTCATTTTAGCTTATAGGTTAATTCTACTTTGCTTATTTGGTTGCTTATTGTTTGGACTTGCTTTAGTCTACTCTTTGTTTATTCAGTCTTCGTAGCTTATTTAACTTTAGCTTATTTGAACTGCTTATTTGATGCTTATATTCGTGTGCCTATTTGTTTAGACTACAGATACTATTGATCTGTTAGTCTCTCAAATTCCAAAAAAAAAGTCCAAAAATATTAATAGCAAAACGTCCCAACTGGGACTCGAACCCTAGACCTCCTGTCCAACAGACCAACGCCATAGCCATCTCTTCTAGTTCTACTTTTGTGTTTAAATACTCGTTTAGTCATTAATATAGGTTGTCAGGTTAATTAACATTAGTTTAAATCAAGTTTTTAGTTTAATTAATTTTATATAAAAAGTTGTATTAGTTTAATTAATTAGTTTAAATTTTTAATTACCGTTATAAAAATATAAAAGAAAAAAAATATATTTTTATTTAAATTACTTTTATAATTTTAAATTGTTTTTTTTTAAATTTAGTTTAAATTTTAGTTAAAATAGATTTTAGTTTTAAAATTGGTTTTCAATTAATATAGATTAGATTTGTTTAAAAAGTTTTTAGATAGTTAAATTTGTTTTAATCAAGTTTTATTGCTTTTAATTAAATTAGATTCAATTTTAAAATAGATTAAATAGTGTTTTATTATAGTCTTTTAGTTTAAAAATACCAAAAAGAGTTTTTATTCACCAAAAACGATTAATCCACGCAAATTAGATATCAATTCGAGTGAGTCGAGGAAAAACGAACATTCATTGCTTAATAGGACTAAAAAAACCTAGTATTAGTTAGTAACAATGAAATAGATAAAGGGAATGGTTGCCAGTTCGCTGTCCCAGAGAGGCTGAGGATGATTATTCAGCCACTCCAAAGGATAAATCCTTGGGATTCTTTTTAGAGTGAAAAGTATGAGGTTAATGGTCGCCATTCGCTGCCCTAGGAAAGCTGGGTGTGATTATTCAGCCCCCCCCCCCAAAAGGTTGAAACCTTTGGGACTCTTTTATTTGTGAAACATATGTTGTTAAGGATCACCATGCGCTGTCCCTCGGAAGGCTGAGTGTGATTATTCAGCCCCCCAAAAGGTTAAGAAACCTTTAGGACTCTTTTATGTGAAACATATGTGGGTTAGGATCACATGTTACGCTGTCCCTAAGAAAGCTGAGGGTGATGATTCAGCTCCCCCTGAAAGGATAAATCCTTTGGGATTCTTTTAATTGTGAATTAGATATGGTTGAAGATCGTCATAAAACGTTATCCCAAGGAAGGCTGAGGATGATGATTCAGCCCCCCCCCCCCCCCCCTAAAAGTTAAACTTTTGGGATTCTTTTTATGAGGGAACCTAGAGGCTGTGTGAAGTACAGCTACTCTAGGTCGAGACATATATGTATTTAGGTTGTTGTTTGACTGAATATTGTCTAGAGGGTGCAGGGTCATCGGGGTGCTTTATAAACACAAATGAATCACTCCCTGGTGCAGAGACAGGGTGTACATAAGTCTTAAAAGATTTCTAAGTGCATACAAAGACTCCTATGGGTCGAGGATAACCCTAACTTCACCACTCTCACCTACAGACATTTGAGTGTGGCTGCTTGTGGACCTCTAAAAAAGATAAGACTGATTACCTATGCGATATCAGCGGAATTGGGCTGGTTCCGTGTTGTCTCTGCTGAGATCGAGACGCTAGACTCCTGTTATTTATCAGCTGAGGTCTCTGTGTCCACAGAAGTCTCTGGAACAGAGGTGGTGGAGAGGTTCATAGTCTTCTTAACCCTGGCCTTAGCAACAGTTTGGGTTTGGGAAGAATACGGGTTTTCTTCTTCTTTGGTTGTTGGCCAATTGTTGCCTTGGACGACGTGGTGTGTTGCTCAGAGGTCAAGGACGCTGACTTGCCAGACACACCAGCTGTATTTACCTTCTCAGAGGAAGGGAGCAAGGATTTCACAACAGATGGTTGTTTATTAGCAATGTTCGACATATGGGCAGTATCTGGCACATCCTTAGGTCCAATCCCTTTGTAAATAGCTCTGGTTATGTGATACAGCTTCAAAGTTGTGAGTTCAGAGTTGTGGTAGTTGTCACCCAACAGGCTTTCAAAGAGAAGAGAAAGAAAGCGAACATAGCAAATGTTTTTCTCCCTGACTTGATTGGTTCCCTTAAGTTTTTCGACAAGGTTAGAGAAAAGAATGCTTCCAACATCTACGTTTGTGCCCCATATCAGCCCAAAAGCAATGGTTTGATGATTGAACACCATTTGGTCTTGAGATCCTTGCATACCACCCAGGGATTTGACTATGTGTGTGAAGACGACACGCCACATAGGGGTGAAATATCTGATCTTCAGAGGAGACTTGGCAACGACTTTAGCAGGGGTAGAGGTTGGTTTAACATCAAAAGCAGGTTTATGAGTGGAAAGGGCATCCTTTACAACCTTTTTGTCAACAGCTTTCAGGCATTCATTGCCATGCCTTAGCCCAACCACATTGGAAAAGTCTTTGAGAGAGAAGGCGAAAGGGTGTTCATTGCAAGAAAGATTAAAGGTGATGGTGTCATCAATGACTTCTGCAGAATACCAGAATTCCCTAAGGTATTCTTGGTAGAAAACGGATAGGGATTTTGTGAATGCTTCACTAACATCACAATTTTTCATGAAATTAACCAGATCTGTGTAAGTGTTGTTTGGAGCCTTGAGCCATCCAATCGAGTTGTTAGAAGCGAGGATGCTCTCATTCAGTTCAAAGTTAACGTTGGAAGCCTTTGGTACTGGGAACGCCATGGATTCGAGGTTGAAGAAGATGAAGATGGTAAGAGGGTTTAGAGAGAGATTTTAGAGAGAGATAGACGAATTTGTGAGAATTGAGAAAAGTGTTAGGTGAGAAAGATCTTGAGACAATATTTATATTCAAAATTTGAAACAGTTATTCAACCGCATTAAATGCGTAGTGGGAAAAGGACTGCACACAAGTGAGTCCCTTGACCTTTCTAAACTATTTGTCTCCTCGTTATTCAGAAAAGAATTAATTAAATATAGGGAATGTTTTTTAGCATTTACTTGGAAAGTAACTACCTAGTTTCATGTGAAAAACATTTAATATTTAATTAGACTTTATGAACCCAATAAACATCAAGCCACGGGCTTAGAGATATTAAGCATACCCAGCTCAGCAACTAGCCTGTTGAACGAAGGTTCAGCCAAAGGCTTGGTAAAGATGCCAGCTAGTTGCAGCTCAGTGGGGACAAAATGCAGCTCAATATCTCCCTTCATTATATGATCCCTGATAAAATGATACCTGATATCAATGTGTTTGGTTCGAGAGTGAAGTACAGAGTTGTTGGAGATGGCAATGGCACTGGTGTTGTTAAAGAAGATTAGCACTTTGTCATATAGAATCTTATAGTTAGCTAATTGACTCTTCATCCAAAGCACCTGTGCACAACAGCTGGCAGCGGCAACATATTCAGCTTCAACTGATGACATGGCCACAGAGTTTTGCTTCTTTGCACTCCATCAAACCAACTTTCCTCATATGATTTGACAGCTACCTGATGTACTTTTCTTGTCAATGCATCATCCAGCATAGTCTGAATCTCAATAGGCATTGAGATCAAAGCCTGATTCCTTAGGATACCACAGACCTAGTGATGTGCTCGTACGCTAGGTATTTTTTTAAAAGAATGCAATTACAAATCCTAGACAAGAAGCCAAAAACTTGATATGCGATCTTCCCAAACATTGGGTTTTAAATTTATAAACAAGAATTACTGATATAATTAGGAACACAAATTCGAGCAAGTATACTCTAGTCATGTTGCAATTGGGTTGGTAAGTCAAGGTCGTCCCATGAGACTTGGTTATACTCAAGTGTAGTTGTTTGTAACAATGGTAAGTATGATTGTCACGGTCACACCACCATGAGAATCGTTAAAGGCATAAGCACATAAAGAACATACATGTATGGTCAAATGATCATATAGACATATGGATGCATAGTTTGGAAAACATATTAAAGGTAATCCTTTCGACCTATAGAACCAATAATAAGACACTAGTGCTTTATAAATCAAATATACATAAGTCTCAATCAAGTGGTCACTCATGAGCCTTATGCCTAAACCAATAACAACAAGAATCCTTTCGACCCATAGACTTGTTTATCGATTTGATAAGTTCCATTTACTTGAAAGATGATTAGAACAATATATTCAAAAGACTCCTTTCGACCTATAATCTAGATTAAACCTTTACTTGTTATGTTTATTAAGTCTCTTGCACAATCTTCACAAGCACAAGACCAAATCATTTGTCGATTAATGAATTGACATCAACCTTGTTGAGAATAATTTCGACATATAGACTCAACAATGATTAACCAAATTGACAAACAAGAACAAGTTCTGATTAAACCAAATATAATGTTATCACCATAATCCAATGACAAGCACTAATAAAATCCAAACATCCATTTATCACAAGTTATCATATAAACAATAAAAGTATCACAACATTCACAATATCACATAACAATCACCATGAACATGAACATAAATGACATTGGATAATAAATAAGAAGTTATCAAACATTAGAATCCATAGCTACAAACCAAATGATTCTACCCAAATTAACAACCAATATACAATTCGTCCTACCCATAGCCTTCTTGGACATCAACCTCTTGGTGCGAGTATAGAGCCTTTTGGGGGTGTTTAGGAATGAGGATTGTTGTAGATTGAATTGTTTATGGTGTATGGTTGTCTTCCCTACTTCTTCCATGGCTTATTACACATTCATGGCAACCAATTCCACCACCCCTCACCACTTGGGTAAGGGGTGATATCAAAATCACAGAATATGATGGAGTATAGGATGAAGAAGATGATGATTGAGAGTGTGGGATTAGATTGGTTTGAAAAACACTACCCCATGGGTTTTATTTATACTTGAATTAGCCTTGGCCATCAAGCACTTTTCTTGGAGCCAAAGATGTGTAATTATGAGTGTAATGAAGCTTGGAGGAGTTACAGTAGAGTTATGGCTGAACTTGGTGAGCAAGGTGAAGTAATGGAGGGGTTGAAGATTACTTGGAAAAGTGGCTGCAGGAGAAATGTTGGTGGAAAGTGATGGTGGATTTGATGGAGGCAAAGACTTGCTTGTTGGTGGAAACTGAATGCTACTTTGATGTTGGTGGAAAATGAAGGTTGGTTTGATGGAGGAAAGCTAAGTGTTGCTGGTGGCAACTTATCCATTTTCCATACTTTTCCTTCTAGTCCTTCTTCTTTCTTTTCTTTCTTCTACACTTCCCAAAACTCCTTATTATTGTATTATTTATCATACGAGAGCTACACTTTCATGTCTCGTTCATCTTTTCACCTCCAATTCACGTCTTTTCTTCATTTCTCATGATGTAACCATTGATGAACCTACAATAGCAAATAAGCTTCATTAAGTATCATATGTTCATAATAATCATACAAGTATATGCATAAACACCACGAATACGCTCATATAAACATGTTAGATTTGAGCGTTATCAAATCCCCTCACACTTAAGTTCTGCTCTTCCTCGAGCAAGGAAAAGAAAAACTTTGCTTGCCCTCAAGCAAATAAAATAAAACTAAGGTTATAAACAAAATGATTAAGTTCTAAAAGATAAGAAATTTTTAAATTTCTATGAAAAAGTGAAAATCTTTTTTATTTTTATAAAAAATGGCTAAAGGTGCAAACCCCCTCACACTTATGAGGTTGCTTGTCCTCAAGCAAATAAAAGAAAATATTTTTGGGGTTATATATATATATATATATATATATATATATATATATATATATATATATATATATATATATATATATATATATATATATATATATATATATATATATATATATATATATATATATATATATATATATATATATATATATATATATATATATATATATATATATATATATATATATATATATATATATATATATATATATATATATATATATATATATATATATATATATATATATATATATATATATATATTTATATATATATATACGAAATTGCCAAAGGTGCAAACCCCCTCACACTTAAGAGGTTGCTTGTCCTCAAGCAAGTAAAGAAAAATATTTACCGCATGGTGCATGAAAATGATTAGAAAAATAAGATGAAAATCTACAAATTACAAAGAAACTAAATCAAATGGCATGGGCATCAAGTGTACACATCTAAAGAGGACTTTTATTTGGGTTAAGGCTAAGGCTTTGGGTTAATGGGTATGGATAAGACATGGGAATTTTATAAGAGGTATCACGAATATATAAGGTAAAAGTCTAAGTACCATGTTGCTAGTTACCGAACAAATCACAAGCCCAAAAAAAATATGATCATAGCTACGAGCTTTGTTCAACGCATATATCACGTCTTAACACATTGGCTAATCTATATCTAAACATACTTCGTCTTACTTCATCTTCATAATATAGATCATTGGCTATTTTTGTCATCACTTTTTTGTTACTTTTTTTCGATGACTTATTCTTTTTCTTTCTTTTTCACTTTTCTCATCCTCCTCTTTTTTTTTCAACAAACATCACATGCTCCCCTCACACTTCGGTTAAGCACACACCACAAAAAATACAAATAGAAGCGGCCTACTTCATCTTCGTTGGAATGACACACACATATAACAAAGTATGAAAACTATAAATCATAAAAAAAATTATCCAACACTCCATGCAACTAGCAATCCACCATTTAGACTTCGACAAGGGTTAGGCTAAGGTTTACGGTTAAATATTTTTTTTCTTTTTAGTGGATTTAATAAAAACGAAAAGATTGGCTCAAAGGGTGTTCTAAGGGTATCTAGCACTAGAAGAGAGTGCTAACAAAAAGGTTAATTTGGGTGGTTAGCTAATCAATGAAACTAGCTAAAAAGAAAATGGAAAAGGCTATTTGGGTTTTATTCCTAAGGTTGCCTCTTTATCACGCATATACACTTATATCACACAAGTGTGATCTCACTAAAACTTGTTATATTTTTTTTATTTTTTTTATTATATTTTTTTTACACCATGTGAATGATTATTGAAACATATTTACATACAAATGTGTGAAAGCATTTAGATCCTAAGGGCAAACAAGTGTACAAACTCTCCTCTTTTTTTATGTTATTAGCCCAAAATTTTAATATTTTGAAAATTCGGTTTCGTGTTCCCATTTATTTCCCCTCACACTTAAGTTTTGGATTGGACTCAATGTGAAAAATAAACTTCAAAGCATGAAAAATAGGGAAAATAAATAAATAGTCCAAGAGAAACGAAACTTCCCGGGCTATGAAATTGCAATTGATCTCCATACGATAAGATGACAAATAAGGAAGATCAAGCGACTTCATCTCCAATGAGCGTATACACATACAATCCATCAACACGATAATCCATCCTCCATAAGCTTTATTGATCCTGCAAAACAAACTAAACTACAAAACACGTAAATTTATTAAGCACACTTTCGTAGGTAACACGATTGCATTTAGCATATGTAACAAGGCTT
Organism: Glebionis coronaria; assembly: GCA_025667525.1. NCBI lineage: Eukaryota > Viridiplantae > Streptophyta > Magnoliopsida > Asterales > Asteraceae > Glebionis > Glebionis coronaria. The sequence continues at coordinate 636,929,191 of CM046874.1, read as the reverse complement.
AAACCCCTCGGTATCCCGAGTGGACGAGTTATAGTCTCGTGAGGGTTTCCAGTGAACACACCCACAAAGTTCATACATGAACCACATGAACTTAAACAAACACAAACACGTATGCACGCAAACAAAAAGAAACAAACACACAAGACAACAAACACAAACAAGAACAAACATTATGCATATAAACATCACACATATGACAAATAAAAACAATCTAAACATTTAAAAACATAACACGATTCAACAAAAACTAACAAGAAAAACAAAAAAAAAATTAACTAAATGAAACAAAAACATATAATAGAGGTTTTGTACCAAATCTATTAAACCGGATGGTTTTCAAGACTTTGGGTTCTATCCACAGGGTTTGGGAATTAACCGGAGTGAATAAAAATACAAACAAGGCACAAAATTATTAAAACGGGGCGGTTGGGCGGGATATAAGCTTTATTAAGACTTGGTTTAAAACTTGATTAACGAATGTTTAACAAGTTAAAAACACAATTAAGAATGGTTTTGGTGAAGGCCTAGTTCAAATAAAAGAAGATAAAAAGAGAAAAAAAAATTTAATTTTTTTTTCAAGAAAAATCCAGTTGCCACCGGCAAGGCATAGTTGCCACCGGCAACGTGATAACAGAAGGTGATTTGCCTCCCGGTAAGGGGCATTTGCCGCCGGCAACGCAAATTTTTATTTTTATTTTTTTGGTCTGACAACCTTGCCGGCCAGCATGGGGGTGTTGCCGGCAGCAAGGTGAAACAGCGGCCGGCAGGGTCATGGTGCCGGCGGCATGGGGAAAACAGCGGGTCAGTTGTCGGCCGGCAGCCATGTTTTGCCTGTGGAAAGCTTGGACATTTTCAAAAAGAATGTCCTTCCACCAAAACATCCTCACCCTCTTATCCATCATCTTCATCCAAACCCTACAAGTTCAAACAACATAACAACTCATCTCAATCCAATTCTTCAGACACTGAGAAGAAAGATTACAAAAATAAGTACAAGGCACTTAAAGCTGAGTTAGAACAGATGAACTTGAAGATTGAAGCTATGTCCAAAAAGAAAGGTGGTGAGAAAAAGGCTGAGAAAGGGTTGGTTGTTGAAACCTATGATTGGAATGATGAACCATTGACTTCAGATGAAGAAGACACCACAAGAGTCAGGGCTTTTATGGCAATAGCTGAGGATGAACCAGCTGTTGGAAAAGGTGATGCAAGATCAGGACAATGGGTTGACATCACAATGAAAAAGAAATATCTCAAGGAATCGGTATGGTATCTAGATAGTGGCTGTTCTAGACACATGACAGGGATTCAACAATACCTGCACAGATACTCGAAGGAGCCAGGTCTCAAAGTGGTGTTTGGAGATAACTCTTCAGGTGACACAGAAGGATATGGCTCAGTGAATTGTAATGGGATCACATTTACCAGGGTTGCATATGTGAATGGTCTTAAACACAATCTTATTAGCATCAGCCAATTATGTGATGCTGATTATAAGGTTTTGTTTACTAAGACTCAGGGAACCATATTCAACAAAAATAATGATGTTGTGCTGGTTGCACCTAGAAGGAGAGATGTTTATGTCATCAACATGGCTGTGTGCTCTGAAGACAGCTCAAATTGTTTTCTTGCCAAAGCCTCTGAAAGTGTCAACTGGCTGTGGCACAAGAGACTGTCTCATCTCAACTTCAAGAACATCAATAAGATAGCCACTCAAAACTTGGTTGCTGGTCTACCTTCTGTAATGTTCTCCAAAGACAAAACTTGTTCTGCCTGTGTCAAAGGAAAACATCACAGGTCTTCATTTAAGACTAGGCAATCATTCTCTATTGACAAGTGCTTACATCTCCTTCACATGGACTTGTTTGGGCCTGTCAAACCTCAAACCATTAATCACAACAAATACACCTTGGTCATAGTTGATGAATTTTCAAGATATACTTGGGTGTTCTTCCTCAGAAGGAAAAGTGATGCAGCTGATACCATCATGTCCTTCATCAGACAGGTTGAAAATATGAATGATGTTAGAGTCAAAGCTCTAAGAAGTGATAATGGTACAGAATTCAAGAATCATCAACTTGAATCATTTTGTGATGAAAAAGGGATTTCACAGAACTTCTCTTCAGCTGGCACTCCTGAACAAAATGGTGTGGCTGAAAGAAGAAACAGGACTCTGATTGAAGCAGCAAGAACTATGTTAAATGGTGCAGCCTTACCAAAGCAATTTTAGGGAGAAGCTGTACACACTGCCTGCTACACTCAAAACAGATCAATCATTGTCAAAAGACATGGCAAAACCTCCTATGAAGTTTTCAGAAAAAGATCTCCAGACGTCAGCTATTTTCATGTGTTTGGATGCCCTGTGTTTATTTATAACTACAGGGATAAACTTGGAAAGTTTGATGAAAAAGCTGATGATGGATTCTTTTTGGGATACTCTCCAACAGCCAAAGCCTTCAGAGTATTCAACATCAGAAGACAAGAAGTAGAAGAAACTTTCCATGTCAGATTTAATGAAGATGATGAAGTCATACAGAGGACAGGAACAGAGGGTGATGAAGTAGATTTTAATGAAAATATTTCTTTCCCAAGTGATGAGTTCACAGAACCCAGACCTACCTGTCATCACCACTCCAACACTCTCACTCCTTATGTTCCTGCTTTTTACCCTCTGTCTACTCACAACATAGAAGTTCCTACCTCTCAGGAACTTGATGAAGAAGAACCTCAAATCTCTGATGGTCCTTCTCATGATATTGATGACTCACCAATTCTTCAAACCTCTGAAGTTTCTCCTGCTGATAATAAAATTGCTTCCCTTGATGTGGCTGAAGAAGACTCAGACACTGAAGTAGTCTTTGAAGAAAGCCCTCCTAGTCAGCAGGATGAGACTCAAATTGTACCAGCTGTGACCTCAAGTACCCCTGTTCTTGAAACTCCAGTTCCTCAAAATAAGTGGTCAAGAGATCAACACATTCTTCTTGTCAACATTATTGGGGAACCAAATGCAGGGGTCACAACCAGACAGCGAATCCAAGACTCTGAGTCAGCCTCAGCCAATGAATGTCTATTTGCTGAATTTCTTTCTCAAATTGAACCTAAAAGAGTTGCTGAGGCTCTGGTAGAAGATGGATGGGTAGCTGCTATGCAAGAAGAAATCAATCAGTTCAAAAGGAACAAAGTATGGACACTAGTGCCAGCTCCACCTGGAAAGAATATCACAGGCACTAGATGGATCTATAGAAATAAGATGGATGAGATTGGGAACATCATCAGGAACAAGGCAAGACTGGTAGCACAGGGATTCTCTCAGACTGAAGGAATTGATTATGATGAAACTTTTGCACCTGTTGCTAGACTTGAGGCCATCAGAATCTTTCTTGCTTATGCTGCCTATATGAACATCACTGTCTATCAGATGGATGTAAAGAGTGCCTTCCTCAATGGTGATTTGGCTGAGGAAGTCTATGTTGCTCAACCTGAAGGATTTGAGAACAGCGAGTTTCCCAACCATGTGTACAGACTTCACAAGGCAATGTATGGTCTGAAACAAGCTCCAAGAGCATGGTATGAAACTCTTTCAAATTTCTTATCTGAAAACAAATTTATCAGGGGTTCTATTGATAAAACACTCTTTACCTTCAAGGACAAGAGTGATTTCATCATTGTGCAGATTTATGTGGATGATATCATCTTTGGGTCAACAAATGTCAATCTTAGTAAACGTTTTGCTAAATTAATGACTAAGAAATATGAGATGAGTATGATGGGTGAATTAACTTACTTTTTGGGTTTTCAAATTAAACAATGTCCTAAGGGAATTTCTATTTGTCAAGAAAAGTATGTTAAGGATTTACTTAAAAAATATGACTTAGCTGATTGTGCATCAGTGAAATGCCCCATGCTTCCACCCAACGACTTGGGCCCTGATGAGTCAGGGGTCTCTGTCAATGAGACTTTATATAGAGGCATGATTGGGTCACTGATGTATCTAACAGCCAGTCGTCCAGATATCCAATTCTCCACATGTCTCTGTGCAAGGTACCAAGCTAACCCAAAAGAATCCCATCTAGTGGCTGTTAAGAGAATTTTCAGGTATCTCAAAGGAACACCATCCCTAGGACTATGGTATCCAAAGGAATCAGGCTTTGATCTCAAGGCCTATTCAGATTCAGATTATGCTGGATGCTGTATTGACAGGAAAAGTACTTCAGGCAGCTGTCAAATCCTAGGAGGAAAATTGGTTGGATGGAGTGCTAAGAAGCAAAACTCTGTGGCTATGTCTTCAGCTGAAGCTGAATATGTCGCTGCAGCCAGCTGTTGTGCTCAGGTGCTCTGGATGAAAAGTCAATTGGCTGACTATGAAATCTTGTATGACAAAGTTCCAATCTTTTGTGACAACACCAGCGCCATTGCCATATCCAACAACCCTGTTCTTCACTCTCGTACCAAACACATTGATATCAGGTATCATTTTATCAGGGATCATATTATGAAGGGAGATATTGAGCTGCATTTTGTTCCCACAGAGCTGCAACTAGCTGATATCTTTACAAAGCCTTTGGCTGAACCTACGTTCAACAGGCTAGTTGCTGAGCTAGGGATGCTCAATATCTCAAAGCCTGTGGCTTGATATTAAATGTGTTCAATAAATGATTGATTCTATATTAAATGTTTTATTAAATGTTTTTCACATGAAACTAAGTAGTTACTTTCCAAGTTAATGCAAAAAACATTCTCACATTTTTTAATCATTTATTTTTTGGATAACGAGGAGACAAACTTTTTGAAAGGTCAAGGGGACCCACTTGAGCAGTCATTTTCGCCCTTGCATTTAATACGGTTGAATAACTGTTCACTCTAGTTTGAATATATATTGTCTTCTTTCTCTTCTCACCCACCACCATTCTAAAAATCATCTTCTCTCTCTAAACTCTTATCTCTCTCAACCATCCGCCATTTTCATTCTCCTTCAACCTTAAATCAATGGCGTTTCCCGTACCAAAAGCCTCCAATGTGAACTTCGAGATCAACGGGAGCATCATCGCCTCCAACAACGCCATTGGATGGATCAAGGCACCAAACAGCACCTACTCAGATCTGGTAAATTTCATGCAGAATTGTGACCTAAATGAAGCCTTCACCAAATCTCCATCCACCTTTTACCAAGAATACCTTAGGGAATTCTGGTATTCTGCTGAAGTAGTTGAAGACACCATTACATTTAGCCTTTCATGCAATGAACATCCTTTTGCCTTTTCCCTCAATGATTTTTCTAGTGTGGCTGGACTCAAACATGGAGATGAATGCTTGAAGACTGTTGACAAAAAGGCTGTCAAGGAAGCCTTAGCCACACTAAACCCCTGCCATGATGTTAACCCTGCCCTTACACCAGCTGAGGTCCTCGCCAAAGCCCCGCTGAAGATTAAATATTTTACTCCTATGTGGCGTGTCCTCTTCACTCACATTGTGAAGTCCCTGGGAGGAATGCAGGGATCACAGGATCAGATGTCGTCCAATCATCAGGCTATTGCGTATGGACTTATCTGGGGAGCTGATGTCGATTTTGGAAGCATCCTTTTCTCTAACCTGGTAGAACAACTTAAGGGAAGGAATCAGGTCAGGGAAAAGAACATCTGTTATGTGCGCTACCTGTCCCTGATCTTTGAGAGTTTGCTGGGAGAGAATTACCATAACAAGGCCTTGACAGCTCTGAAGCCCTATCGCATCACAGGCGCCATCTACAAGGAGATAGGAGCTGAGGATATCCTTGTCACTGCACACATGCTGAACGTTGCCAACCAGGTACCCAACGCTGAGAAGCCCTTGCTCCCTTCCTCTGAGAAGGTGAATACTTCTAGTGTCGCTGGCAAGTCTACGTCTTTGACCTCTGGGCAGCACACTACTAAGTCCAAGGCTTCATCTGGCCAACAGCCAAAGAAGAAGAAAATCCCCTCTTCTTCCCAACCTAAAGCTGTTAGTAAGGCCAAGGAAAAGAAGATTGACACCGCCTCTGGTCCAGATACTCTTGTGGATACAGAATCTTTGGCTGACAAACAATAGGCGTCTAGTGTCTCTAGGTCAGCAGAGACTACAGGAAACCAGCCAAACCAAGCTGATATCTCACAGGTAATCAGTGTACATTTTTAGAGGTTCACAATCAACCACTCTCATTTGTCTGTAGGAGAGAGTGGTGAAGTTAGGGTAATCCTCGACCCATAGAAGTCTGTCATTTCACTTAGAATACTTTAAGACTTCTGTACACTCTGTCTTTGCACCAGGGAGTGATTCATTTGTGTTTATAAAGCACCCCGATGACCCTGAACCCTCTAGATAGTATTCAGGCTAACAACAACCTGAATACATTAATGTCTCAACCTTGATCAGCTGTACTTCACACAGCCTCTTGGTTCCCTCCTTAAAAGAGTTCCAAAGGATTTATCCTTTCAGGGGGAGCTGAATCATCACCCTCAGCTTTCCTAGGGGCAGCGTAACAGGCGACCTACAACAACATATGTTTCACTATTAAAAGAGTCCCAAAGGTTTTACCTTTTTGGGGGGGCTGAATAATCACACTCAGCTTTCCTAGGGGCAGCGACTGGCGATCATTAAACAACATATGTTTCACACTCAAAAGAGTCCCAAAGGTTTTTACCTTTTTGGGGGGCTGAATAATCACACTCAGCTTTCCTAGGGGCAGCGAATGGCGACCATTAACCACAATTTATTCACACTTAAAAGAATCCCAAGGATTTATCCTTTGGAGTGGCTGAGTAATCACCCTCAGCCTCTCTGGGACAGCGAAATGGCGACCATTCACCTTATATTTTTTTCCCTGTTACTAATTACAACAAACTTGCAGGCTGAAATTGTACAGCCAGTCAAAGAATCTCAGGTACATGAAAAGGAGGCTGAAACAATAACTCAGGACATTCCAAATGAAGAAGAACCTGTGCTCAATGCTGATGAAGAAATGATCTCAGTAGAAGATTATGTCTCTGAGTTTGAACCCATGCCTGAAGATGAATTCCCTGAGGGAATGTTTGATGACGAGGATGAAGAAGATGAGGATGACCAGCTGTCAGCCTCTCCTCCTAAAGAAGATGACAAGACTTCTCCTCTCAAGGAAGCTGTTGACACTCCTAACTCTGCTACATCTGCAACAACAGTCTTCCAAAGACCTACATATGATCCAACAGCCGAATTCCTCATGTTTGATCATCCTACCCAGACCAACTTCGATTTAATTCCAAGGGGGGATGATTTTGCTCAGCAAAGCCTCAATATCAAGAACCTTCAGCCCGTACATCATCAATCTGATATTGAGCGCTTATCAAGGAAGCTGGACGTGATCAAGTCAGAGATGCACAATTTCACTGTCACTTTTCCAGGCATTATAAAGAAGGCTGTGACTGAGGCTGTCACTGAGCCAATTCAAGAGGGTGCAAGAAAAGGTGTGGCCCAGGGACTAAGTCATCTCTCGACACGAATCAAGGATGCAATTGACTCAGTTGTCCCTGCCATGTTCCATGAACAAGAAAACAACATGAACAGGCACTTCAATGCGGTTCGCAACAGGCAATACAATCATGCTGGTTTTATTGTCAGGCGTGTTCAGGAAAACACCAATGCCAATGCCAACCTCTTGCTGAAGATTGCCAGGGCGTCAAGGAAAAGACAGCGTGCCATGGCTGCCTCTGTGGAGCAGATTGCAAGAAGATTTCAGGCACGTTCATCCAAGCATCAGGGAAGTAAGGATGAACGTGAGGGGGAGAAGACTAATATACTCAGCCTTGCATCTGCTGAACAAGGCTCATCTTCAGCCAATCCCTCAACAACACCTGTTCCTCTTCAAGTCATCACACCAGTTATAGTACATGATGATGAGGATAATACTCAGGGGGAGAAACAAACACAAGATGGAGCTGACTCATCTAAATCCATGATCTTAGTTAACATAAGCAAGCCTGAGGATGATGATGAACCAGCGGCCAAGAAACTTAAATTCACTGTGAGCTCTCTCCCAAAATCTATTCAAAATCAAGCTCAGACAGCGTTTCTCAAAAGAGCTGATGATTTGAAAAACATAAGTGTGGAGTCCTCTGTCTCAAAGAAAGGTAAAGAGATAGTTTTGGTTGATACTGACACCAAACTTAAGAAGATAGTTGCGATGCTAGAGACAGGAGGATCCACAACAGACCTTTCCCACTTTTCAACCTTTACACCTTCCGATGAGAGTCCTTTAACGCCTGAAGAAATAGAGCAACAGGCTGAAGAATTCAAAAGACTAAATGAGCTCAAGGCAGCCAAAGAATTAAATGAAGCTACTCTAAGGAAGATGACACCACCTGAAAGGGAAAAACAAAAACAAAGGTTGAGGGAAATGGAACTTAAACGCGCTGAGGCCTTAAAGAAAGTCAAAGCTGACTATGATGCCTGCGTGAACAACAGGTATGCTGCTGGCAAGATAACCAAGTTTAGATACACCATTCACAAATCCACAAACACCCCACAGATGATCTTATGGAGGGAAAATCAACAGAGGAATATGGATGTGTTTGACAACTTCAGGTTAAAAACACTTGGGTTATCAGAATGGTTTGAAATCGAAGCCTTAGCTGCCAAAAAGTCTGGACAGGCAAATTTCCTTCTGCTTAAAACTCTTAAGGCTAAGTTTAACTGGATCAAGGAAACAGCTGCCAAACTCAAGATTGATCCCCCACCACAGCTTTTCGAACAAGGACCCCCAAAGACAGGCAACAAAAGAAGAAGAATTTCCCAAATCATTGATGAAACTTTTGTTACTGAAGATGTTCGTGTGGATGGCATGCATAGGGATCTGATCCTTCCAAATGGTATCATTGGCCCTGTTGATGGTCAGACATACTCAGTGCCTGAAAGAGGAATGGCGTTTATGAACAAATCCTGCCAATATGCTTTTCAGAGGGAAGATGAGTTGTGCCTGGCTTCAACTATTCAACTACTCAAGTGTCTCAAGATCAACTCAGAGTATTCCAAGAAGTTTGCAAAGACTTTGCAGGATGAAATTGATAACAGATTAGATGTGGCCGAAGCTGAAGAAAGAATCAAAAATGATGACTATTGAAGATAGTGTCAGCCCTTTTACCTTCATCTTTTATTTAACTTATGTAATGAACTTGTAATTTTTCTTTAAGTCTTAATAAAATCATGAGGTATGTTTGTTTAGATCTGTTATGTGTAAGAAGAAGCTGTTAAACTCACTTACCTTAACTTAGTTAGATCTAGCATTATTTATGTTTAAATAGGGGGAGATTGTTGGGAATCTAAAATTGTTAGATTCCCTGTTCATTGATTTAAACATAATTAGGCTGATAGATAGTCCCTTGCCTGTGCCTAGGAGACAGGCAAGTTTTGCAAGACTCACAGAGATCCAAGTCTCTGTGAGCAACCTCAGAGGAGTCCATGTCAGAGACATTGTCAGGGAAGTCGAAGATTACCTGAAGGCATACTCCTTGGCTGTGATGGATAACAGCCAAGAAGTATGCCTTCAAGTAATCTTCGACTTCCCTGACAATGTCTCTGACATGGACTCCTCTGAGGTTGCTCACAGAGACTTGGATCTCTGTGAGTCTTGCGAAACTTGCCTGTCTCCTAGGCACAGGCAAGGGACTATCTATCAGCCTAATTATGTTTAAATCAATGAACAGGGAATCTAACAATTTTAGATTCCCAACACTAACATTTTTTGTGAAAACACTTTTATTAGAATGATTAAAACATATGAGAAAAAAAACTAAATCCAAACGCACCCTTAAGATTAATAAGACACCTTATGCATGAAACAAGGAAAATAAGCACAAAAAGAAAAGAAAAGACTAATAAGCTAGCAAGACATGTAAAACCATTTAGCACATCACATTCTAAAAACAAAATAAGACACAACACAATGCACATCTAACACATAACATGAAACAAATGACAAAAACTAGATTTCTAACTCTTTTTTTTATTTTATTTGTATTTTCCATTTATTTTCAAAACAATTTTTAAAATTTTTTATTTTAACAATTATGACTTAAGGTATCAAATACCATTTATTTTGACTAAAGGAGAATTTTTATAGTGATCAAAATCCTTAGAAAATGATGAATCCAAACGCCCCCTTAAACTAGGAAAATAAGAACTAAAAGTATGCATACAATCTGAAATGCAAACAAGCACACAATTAAGCAGGCACACAAGACATAAAAACACTTACACGTATGACACATAACAAGACACAAACTCACAAAACACAAACATACACAAAAATTCATGTGGTCAAGTAGTTCTAGTCATAAACTACAGTGATTCGGGACAAGGTTTTGGGTTTTTGAAACAAGCACTTTGGGACACATTTAGCAATCAATCATTGAAACAAGCAATTTAAGCACACAAGAGAGGAAATCCCAACACCAAAAGCATGAATTTGGTGCCAAGATCATTAAGCAACTTTTGAGAGTTAAGAGATTTTAAGCAAAGGGTGCTCTAACCTTTGTCAAGGGCTAGAGCAATCATTTAAGAGCAACAAACTAAGAATGGAATTTAGAGCAATTCAAAGCCTCCAATTGAGTAATCAACCACCGACCTAATTCCTCCTATGCGAAATTCGTCCCCCCCCCCCCCCCCTATGCGGGTAAATGGGGTATAACAACTCTTTCGGGTTATGTAGAAATTGATAACACAAACGATTTAAGAAACAAGTAAGCAATCAACAAGATACTGATTCCAACTAACAAAGATACAAACAAACAAACTCAAGAGTATGAACTAGCAAGTCCCCGGCAGCGGCGCCAAAAACTTGATGTGCTCGTACGCTAGGTATTTTTTTTAAAAGAATGCAATTACAAATCCTAGACAAGAAGCCAAAAACTTGATATGCAATCTTCCCACACATTGGGTTTTACATTTATAAACAAGAATTACCGATATAATTAGGAACACAAATTCGAGCAAGTATACTCTAGTCATGTTGCAATTAGGTTGGTAAGTCAAGGTCGTCCCATGGGACTTGGTTATACTCAAGTGTAGTTGTTTGTAACAATGGTAAGTATGATTGTCACGATCACACCACCATGAGAATCGTTAAAGGCATAAGCACACAAAGAACATACATGTATGGTCAAATGATCATATAGACATATGGATGCATAGTTTGGAAAATATATTAAAGGTAATCCTTTCAACCTATAGAACCAATAATAAGACACTAGTGCTTTATAAATCAAATATACATAAGTCTCAATCAAGTGGTCACTCATGAGCCTTATGCCTAAACCAATAACGACAAGAATCTTTTCGACCCATAGACTTGGTTATCGATTTGATAAGTTCCATTTACTTGAAAGATGATTAGAACAATATATTCAAAAGACTCCTTTCGACCTATAATCTAGATTAAACCTTTACTTGTTATGTTTATTAAGTCTCCTGCACAATCTTCACAAGAACAAGACCAAATCATTTGTCGATTAATGAATTGACATCAACCTTGTTGAGAAAATTTCGGCATATAGACTCAACAATGATTAACCAAATTGACAAACAAGAACAAGTTCTAATTCAACCAAATATAATGTTATCACCATAATCCAATGACAGGCACTAATAAAATCCAAACATCCATTTATCACAAGTTATCATATAAACAATACAAGTATAACAACATTCACAATATCACATAAGAATCACCATGAACATGAACATAAATGACATTGAATAATAAAGAAGAAGTTACCAAACATTAGAATCCATAGCTACAAAGTATCCAAATGATTCTACCCAAATTAACAACCAATATACAAATCGTCCTACTCATAGCCTTCTTGGACATCAATCTCTTGGTGCGAGTATAGAGCCTTTTGGGGGTGTTTGGGAATGAGGATTGTTGGAGATTAAATTGTTTATGGTGTATGGTTTTCTTCCCAACTTCTTCCATGGCTTATTACACATTCATGGCAACCAATTCCACAACCCCTCACCACTTGGGTGAGGGGTGATATCAAAATCATAGAATATGATGGAGTATAGGATGAAGAAGATGATGATTGAGAGTGTGGGATTAGATTGGTTTGAAAAACACTACCCCATGGGTTTTATTTATACTTGAATTAGCCTTGGCCATCAAGCACTTTTCTTGGAGCCAAAGATGTGTAATTATGAGTGTAATGAAGCTTGGAGGAGTTACAATGGAGTTATGGCTGAACTTGGTGAGCAAGGTGAAGTAATGGAGGGGTTGAAGATCACATGGAAAAGTGGCTGCAGGAGAAATGTTGGTGGCAAGTGATGGTGGATTTGATGGAGGCAAGGACTTGCTTGCTGGTGGCAACTGAATGCTACTTTGATGTTGGTGGCGAATGAAGGTTGGTTTGATAGAGGTAAGCTAAGTGTTGCTGGTGGCAACTTAGCCATTTTCCATACTTTTCCTTCTAGTCCTTCTTCTTTCTTTTCTTTCTTCTACACTTCCTAAAACTCCTTATTATTGTATTATTTATCATACGAGAGCTACACTTTCATGTCTCGTTCATCTTTTCACGTCTTTTCTTCATTTCTCGTGATGTAACCATTGATGAACCTACATTAGCAAATAAGCTTCATTAAGTATCATATGTTCATAATAATCATACAAATATATGCATAAACACCACGAATATGCTCATATAAACATGTTAGATTTAAGCGTTATCACCTAGTGAGGTTGTCCCTTTGAGATACCTGAAAATTTTCTTAACAGCCACTAGATAGGATTCTTTTGGGTTAGCTTGGTACCTTGCACAAAGACATATGGAGAACTGGATATCAGGACGACTGGCTGTTAAGTACATGAGTGACCCAGTCATGCCTCTATATAAAGTCTCCTTAACAGAGACCCCTGACTCAACAGGACCCAAGTTATTGGGTGTAAGCATGGGGCATTTCACTGATGCACAATCAGCCACGTCATATTTTTTAAGTAAATCTTTAACATACTTTTCTTGACAAATCAAAATTCCCTTAGGGCATTGTTTAATTTGAAAACCCAAAAAGTAAGTTAAGTCACCCATCATACTCATCTCATATTTCTTGGTCATTAGTTTAGCAAAACATTTACTAAGATTGACATTAGTTGACCCAAAGATGATATCATCCACATAAATCTACACAATGATGAAATCACTCTTATCCTTGAAGGTAAAAAGTGTTTTATCAATGAAACCCCTGACAAATTTATTATCTGTTAAAAAATTAGACAGAGTTTCATACCATGCCATTGGAGCTTGTTTCAGCCCATACATGGCTTTGTGTAGTCTGTACACATGATTAGGAAACTCGTTGTTCTTGAATCCTTCAGGCTGTTCAACATACACTTCCTCAGCCAAATATCCATTGAGGAAGGCACTCTTAACATCCATTTGATACACAGTGAAGTTCATATATGCAGCATAAGCAAGGAAGATTCTGATAGCTTCAAGTCTTGCCACATGTGCAAAAGTTTCATCGTAATCAATCCCTTCAGTCTGTGTATACCCCTGTGCAACCAACCTAGCCTTGTTTCTGATGATGTTTCCAATCTCATCCATCTTGTTTCTATAAATCCATCTAGTGCATGTGATGTTCTTACCAGGTGGGGTTGGCGCTAGAGTCCATACCTTGTTCCTTTTGAACTGATTGATTTCTTCTTGCATAGCAGCTACCCAATCATCTTCTACAAGAGCATCAGCTACTCTCTTAGGTTCAATTTGTGAGAGAACTTCAGTGAAAAGACATTTATTGGCTGAGGCTGATACAGAATCATGAATTCGCTGTCTAGTAGTAACCCCTGCATTAGGTTCCCCAATAATGTTGACAAGAAGAATGTGCTGATCTCTTGACCATTTATTTTGGGGAGCTGGGGAATCATAGACAGGGACAGCTTTGGAGTTAGCTAGCACTATTTGAGTTTCATCCTACTGAGTAGGAGGAATCTCTTCAAAGATGACTTCAGTATTTGTGTTAACTTCAGCTATTTCAAGGTGCATAGATTCATTGTCAACAGAAGAGTCTTCAAGAATTTGAAGAACAGGTGTGTCATCTTCAGCTGATGTGGAACAAGGACTATAGGAAGGATGTGGTTCTTCTTCATTAAGTGCTTGAGAAGAAGGAATTTCAATGTTGTGTGTTGACAGCGCGTCAAATGCAGGAACATACAGAGTGAGGGTGTTGGTGAGATAATGACAGGGAGGTCTTGGTTCTGAGAATTCATCACTTGGGAAAGACCTGTTTTCATTAATATCAATTTCATCACCCTCTGTTCCTGATCTCTATATGACGTCATCATCTTCATTGAATCTGACATGAAAGGTTTCTTCTACTTCTTGTCTTCTATTGTTGAATACTCTGAAGGCCTTGGCTGTTGGAGAGTATCCTAAGAAGAAACCATCATCAGCCTTTTCATCAAATTTTCCAAGTTTAACCTTGTAGTTATAAATGAACACAGGGCATCCAAAAACATGGAAATAGCTGACATCTGGAGCTCTATGTCTGAAAACTTCATAGGAAGTTTTGCCATGTCTCTTGACAATGATTGATCTATTCTGAGTGTAGCATGTAGTGTGAACAGCTTCTCCCCAAAATTGTTTAGGCAAAGCTGCACCATTTAACATAGTTCTGGCTGCTTCAATCAGAGTCCTGTTTCTTCTTTCAGCCACACCGTTTTGTTCAGGGGTGCCAGCTGAAGAGAAGTTTTGTGATATTCCTTTTTCATCACAAAAGGATTCAAGTTGTTGATTCTTGAATTCAGTACCATTATCACTTCTTATAGCTTTTACTCTAACATTATTCATGTTTTCAACCAGTCTGATGAAGGACATGATAGTATCAGTTGCATCACTTTTCCTTTTGAGGAAGAAAACCCATGTATACCTAGAAAATTCATCAACAATGACCAAGGTATATTTGTTGTGATTGATGGTCTGAGGTTTGACAGGCCCAAACAAATCCATGTGAAGGAGATGTAAGCACTTGTCAATAGAGAATGATTGCATGGTCTTAAAAGAAGATATGTGATGCTTTCCCTTGACACAAGCTGAACAAGTCTTGTCTTTAGAAAAAATCACTAAAGGTAGACCAACAACTAGGTTTTGTGTGGCTATCTTGTTGAGTTTTTAAAGTTGAGATGAGACAGTCTTTTGTACTACAACCAATTAACACTTTCAGAGGCTTTGGCAAGAAAACAGTTGGAGCTGTCTTCAGAGCAAGTTGCCATATTGATGACATACACATCTCTTCTTCTAGGTGAAATAAGCACCACATCATTGTTCTTGTTGAATATGGTTCCCTGAGTCTTGGTAAACAAAACCTTGTAGTCAGCATCACACAATTGGCTGATGCTGATAAGATTGTGCTTAAGACCATTCACATATGCAACCCTTGTAAACGTTATCCCATTGCAATTAACTGAGCCGTATCCCTCTGTGTCGCCTGAAGAATTATCCCTAAACACCACATTAGGACCTGGCTCTTTTGAGTATCTGTGCAGGTATTGTCGAATCCCTGTTATGTGTCTAGAACAGCCACTGTCTAGATACCATACTGATTCCTTAAGATGTTTCTGCATAGATACATAGAAACAAGTTAGTTCCTATGGTGAACCCACTTTCCAGTGGGTTCCCTGAATTGCTGATTAGCAACTCTTGAGTTCCTGTAGAACTTTTGACGATGTGAGGGACAGTTTGCTGTCTCATGTATGAACCTTCCACAAATATCACATCCTGGAAAGTCACTGCACTCATCTGAGTGATGGTCTGTAAATCCACAAAATTTACCAAGAGGGTAAGGTCTGTAGTTACCTAATGGTCTCCTAGAAGCCTGTTGTCTTTCCTTAGAAGGTGTCTGAGATCTCTTAACAGCCATTTGTCTATCATGATCTATGGTCATGTGATGAGAGTTTTTACACACATTACAATAAGGTTTGACTATCCTTTCACCTTTGGGTTATCCTAGAATAGACTTAGGTTCAGAGGAAGTAGAGCATTCAGCAGAAGGCTTAATATGTAGAGAGTTCTACTTCTTTCATTAATGACAACAGGTGTTCTTCAGTTGAGGAATCAACTTTGTTCACAGATTTTGTTGAGACTGGCTTAAAGGCAACTTACTTAGCAGATTGTTTAGTTGGTACAGCAAACACCTTAGCTGGTGGTTTCTCAATATCTGTTTTAGGTTCAGCCTTTTCTCCTCTAGAAGAGCTGTTGGATTCAACTCCTGAGAGTTTAGGTAAAGGTGGTAAATCAACTGCATCATCAGAGATAGGTACATCTGTCAAGAAAGGACCTGACACATGTATAGTCTCTGTTGATTTGAAAACAATCTCTTTGGGTTTTACAAGAGATTTCAATTTGTTTTTCTTAGCAGAGATATCCTTTTTTATGTCAGCAGGAAGTTCATCATTAAGCAATTCATCTATAGTGAACCTACTGCACAGCCATTTTTCTATAACCTTATTTAATTCAGATACTTGATCATTTAAGGCACTGTTCTTTAAGGTTAACCTGTTAACTTTGTTTTGAAGAGATATTTTTTTAGAATTAAACTGTTTAAGAGTTTCACATTCAGCCCTAGCAATTAATAGTTCATGTCTAACAGAGTGAAACTTATCAAGCATGTTCTTTCTTTGTTCCTCAACAAAGTGTAAATCAACAATGGTGTAATCAAGGACATGTTTGCGTTCATCACTTTCAGACATAGAGAGAAGCCTGTGTACCTTTTTCCATTGTGATGTCAACCCATTGTCTTGATCTTGCATCTCCTTTCCCAACAGCTGGTTCATCCTCAGCTATTGCCATAAATTCCCTGACTCTTGTAGTATCTTCTTCATCTGAAGTCAGCGGCTCATCATTTTAGTCATAAGCTTCAGCTAGCAACCATTTCTCTATCTTTTTATCACCCCCTTTCTTCTTAGACAGAGCTTCAATGTGAAAATCCGTCAATTTCATGTCGTTATTTTAATCTCGACTATTACGTATTACGTGTTTACTTTAATGAGAATTTTAAATTATCGACTAGCCGAGAAGGTTATGACTTGAAACTAGCGTAAGAATGTCAATTAGATGAAAACCGGCAAGGAATACGTTAGGTATCGATATTATATTCTCAATTTATCATAAGAATGATTTTTATTATATTAATCTTTATTTCTCGTGCTTTACGTTTTAACGAATGACGAGAACTACTAGTGATCGCGATACCGATGGATGCCCAAAAATTTATGTCTTATTAACGATTGTCTCGATATTTATATTTTCGATGTTTTCGATTTAATTACGTTTAAGTCGTTTCAAAGCTTTATTATTATATTTATGAAGCGTTTTAACTTTTGAAAAGTATTTTTATGAAACCTGAGTCCCGTAAATAGTTTTAACTTTGACTAATAGTCATTTTCTACCCTTTAACTTATTTAATTACTTTTTGGCCCAAAACTATGCAACTTTGGCAAAAACTACCCTCCACTACTTAATATAAAAGCCATTTTTTTTACTAAACTTCTCATACACATAAACTAGCTAACAGAAATTTTCCACCCTCCTCTCTCCTTTGATATATCCGTCCACCCCCATCACCTCATCCTTCAAAAATTCTTGAATTTTACTTTGATTCATCCTAATCTAATCAAATACCCATTCTACAAATTCAACAAGGATCATTTTGGTGTAATTTTATTTAACATGCATTCACTTTATTTTTCTTTTCAAATTTTGATGAAGAACATGTTGTTTGATCCATTTTTATGATTATTATATTTGAGTGGGGTGTTATTGCATGTATGAATTTTTAAAGTTGATTTTATTAGATTGAACATGCAAGTGTGTTAGGAGTTAGATAGATGAATTATGATGATAATAGGGTGATATTCGAAGTATATAATTGAGAAAAATGTGTTGGAAAATTGTTTTAGTATGATTTTTAAACATGTATTTTTAGGCGGTAAGTTAAAGACCATTTTTGGGTAACTTACTGTATGATTATTGTTTAACTAATTAGATAAAGTTGTAGAGAATTTTGTTAGCTTCGATTTGATATAAAGTAGGACTTCCAACTCCAAACGAGTGCAAAGTTATGCTAGTTTTAGTATTCGTGTACCGGGAGACGAGTATCGGCACAATCCGAAAATTATTGTCGATATTTGGATCGAATCTCGGGGACTATAGAATGAGTTTTAAAAATGTTCAAGGACTGATGTTAAAGTCTAAACCTCAGGTCATGAGTCTATTTTCAAACACGAGTGTCGGTTTTATAAATGGAGTTGTTTAGATATGTCAAAATGGTTTTACAAGACAAAGGCGTAAAACTACCCGGTTTTTGCAACTCATAGATGTGTCGGGCAGAAAGCCTTATAAGTAATATTTTTAAATGAAACTTAAACTGAGTCTTATTCATATTATATGTGAGTTTGTGACCAAGTTTCATCGAAAACGGAATAGTTTAAGTAAGGTAAATGAGCTTGTACTTTCGGTAAGTACTGACAGATTTTTATCGATGATATAGTCTAATAAAGTTAACGTGTAAAAGGAGTATAGAAGTACACTTGTATTGTTACTTTTTCGGGATTGTCTTGTTTTGTAATTTTGAGTTTTGCATTATTTAATTATGGTTTATACTTGAGTCATTTATTAACGAGCGCGCCTTATATGATAGGTTGCGGTTTTCGTGTCTAACGGGCATCATTTATCGTCGGCGATCGTGTCATTACTACTATTGTACCAAGGTGAGTCTGTAGCCTCGCTTTTATACTATCTTGTAAAGTATTTTAAAACTTGCGAGGGGGATAACATGCTTGTTTTAAATTAGAACACAAGAGACCCGATTGTATGCTAGATGAATGTTATTTACATAAGTTTGCTTCTAGCCTTAAATGACCCATTGAATCATGAATTGTTAATCGAATGAACGCTAATACTATGGATAGATCTATCGGGGTGACGCCCAGTCCGGTCGCGACTAGCTATCGCGTGGTGTTGTGATGCACTAGTAATGAAACATCGGATGCAATTGTATAAGAGAAATATACGCACTTTGCTAGGTGTGTTGGGCTGAAATAATATATGTTAACATTCAATGTCATGAGACTTATGTAATAACAACGATGATTATGTCTGATCCACATGATTGTCAACCATGGAAGGTTTATCTCGAATACTTGTGTTCGTTTATTTAATTTAAACTCTATAGATTCACACAGCATTTTTGTTGACTTTATAGCATGTTTTATCTCAGGTCCATGAAGAAGGCACTCAAGGAAGGCGGTTTCATGCAGCTTGCTTAATTTAAATGTTTTGGCCCGCATTTCCAAACTATGTCCATTCAAAGAACCTATTGTTGTTTGATATGTTGTCTAAACTTAAAACTATTTGAGACCGTGTGTGAACTGTTTGTCTTTTAAATAATGAATGGATGTATGTTTTATTAAAACGACTCGTTTTGAGGCGTTTTCTATGATATTAAGATTGAACCATGATAGTAACACCCAATGACCCTTCCGCTGCCATGACACGGAATTGAGGGTGTTACAGATTGGCATCAGAGCTCAAGTTATAGAGAACGAAAAGATTTTCCAAAAATTAATTTTTGAAATCTTTTGACTATAACATCTGCAAGCGAAACCTCCGAGTTGCCAATGGACGAGAATAAGAAAAGTATATATATGTTATAAATATTTAATTATTAATTATGCTTAAAGCATAATGGATTACATTTATTTATTTATAAATGTTTATTATTTGATTATTATAATACTAATACGTAATTTACAAACGACGTTGATTGTCATAGTAGAAATTCCTGTATTTTGACTCATTCCTCGTGAATCTTCGTTCCTTGTCTAAATTCTATTCTTCGTTCTATCATCCTTTCTTGTTTCTCTTCATCTATCTATTCTTATTCCGTTTTATTCATGTTTTGTTATCACAAGCGTTGAATGAATACTCATTTTGATGTGAATTGTGTAACAGGATCATGCCGCCAAAACAAATGACTGAGGCGCAGTTACGCGCTATAGTAGCTGATCAATTTCAGGTCGCTATGAATGCATTTATGGCAAATATGAATAATGGAGCTGGTGGATCCGGTGGAGCTGGTGGATCCGGTGGAGCGGGTGGATTCGGTGGAGCTGGTGGATCTGGTGGAGCTGGCAATACTGGAGCTGGCAATACTAGAGCTGGCAATACTGAAGCTGGCAATACTGGAGCTGGTAATACTGGAGCTGACAATGCTGGTGCTGGAACTGGTGATGCTGAGAGACCAGTGATTCCTAAAAACAAGAAGTGTACTTATACCTCATTTATGAAATGCAAACCTCCGACTTTTAAGGGTACTGAAGGTGTTGTTGGGTTAATGCAATGGTTTGAAAGATTGAAATCCGTGTTTCGATTTAGTGGAAGTGAGGAAGGAGACAAGGTGATGTTTGCCTCTGCTACTCTTCAAGGGCGAGCATTAACTTGGTGGAATGGAAGAATGGCGTCTGTATGGATGAATGCTGCTTATGTTGCACCTTGCGTTGAAGTGAGAAGATGGATGACCGAGGAATTCTGTCCAAGGAATGTTATTCAAAGGTTAGAACAGGAACTGTATCAGCTGAGACTGAGGGGTACTGATATCGATGGATACACAAACAGATTCCATGAACTTGCTCTACTTTGTCCAAACAAAGTGAAGCTAGAATATCTGAAGGTGGAGCAGTATATTCGAGGCTTACTTGCCAACATCCGTGGTGATGTGACCTCATCTAAACCTGCAAATATTGATGAAGTTGTTCGAATGTCCTACCAACTGATGGGACAGATTATCCAAGATAAGGCTGATGGTGTTGCTGAAGGTAGTAAAAGAAAGGCTGAAGTGGAAAGTGATGATCGAGGTGATAACCGTAAATCTCACAATAGGAATCAGAACCGAAGGAGGAGTAATGCTAATGCAATGACTCAAACTACACCTGCTGATAAGGGAACCCGATGCCAACGCTACAAAAGGACTCATACTGGTGAATGTGCTAAGTGTGGAAAGTGTAACAAGATGGGGCACAAGACTGAAGACTGTTGGGGTCCAGGAAGGAAAGGAGTGACTTGCTTTAACTTCCAAGGTAAAGGACACATGAAGGATCAATGCCCTGAGCCGCAGAAGAATGTACGTGGTGGTGATAATCAAGGAAAAGCCTACCAACTAGGTGAAGCTGATGCTAAGCAAAACCCGAAAGTTGTTACTGGTACGTTTTTACTGAATAACCGTTACGCTACAGCTTTATTTGATTCTGGTGCGGACAAAAGCTTTGTGTCTACAAGTTTTAGTACCTTAATTGATATCAAACCGGTCGAATTAGACGCGATTTGTGAAGTAGAACTAGCTGATGGTAAATTAGTAAGTACCAATCGTGCGCTCTTAGGATGTTCTCTTAATCTTCTGAACCGTATTTTTAAGATAGACTTGATGATCGTCGAATTGGGAAGTTTTGATATTATTATCGGAATGGATTGGTTGTCCAAGTATAATGCGTTTATCCTGTGTGGAGAAAAGAAAGTTAGGATTCCTTTAGATGACAAGACCATAGTTATCGAAGGTGATAAATGTAATTCTCGACTGAAAATCGTTTCGTGCATTAAAGCTCGTAAGTATACCGAAAGAGGTTGTCAGTTATTCCTAGCTCATGTATCGGAGAAGGAATCGAAGGAGAAACATATCGAAAATGTTCCAGTCATTCGTGACTTTCCTGAAGTGTTTCTGGAAGATTTGCCAGGGCTTCCGCCTCCAAGGCAAATAGAATTCCAAATTGATCTAATTCCTGGTGCTGCACCCGTGGCACGTGCGCCATATCGTTTAGCACCATCCGAGCTGAAGGAGTTGTCTGTGCAATTGCAAGAACTATCTGATAAGGGTTTTATACGACCGAGTTTGTCACCTTGGGAGCTCCTGTTTTATTCGTTAAGAAGAAAGATGGTTCGTTCTGTATGTGTATCTGTTACCGAGAGCTGAATAAGCTGACGATCAAGAATCGTTATCCGCTTCCAAGAATTGATGATCTATTCGATCAACTTCAAGGTTCTCGTGTTTTCTCCAAGATTGATCTTCATTCTAGTTGCCATCAACTTCGTGTACGCGAGGAAGATATTCCTATTACGGCGTTTAGAACTCGTTGTGGTCATTATGAGTTCCGAGTTATGCCTTTTGGTTTGACTAATGCACCTATTGTATTCATGGAGTTAATGAATCGCATTTGTAAGCCGTATCTTGATAAATCCGTGATCGTTTTCATCGATGTATTCTAATCTACTCCAAGAGAAAGGAAGAGCATGTTGAACACTTAAGGATTATCTTGAACTTGTAAAAAAACGAAAAGTTGTACGCTAAGTTCTCAAAGTGTGATTTTTGGCTCAATTCTGTATAATTTATCGGACATGTGGTTGATAAAAGTGGGGTACATGTTGATCCTGTGAAGATTGAAGCCATTAAGAATTGGAGTGCTCCCACTACTCCAACTGAGGTACGAAAATTTCTAGGTTTGGCTGGTTACTACCGAAGGTTTATTGAAGGATTTTTTTTATATCGAAACTACTAACTAAGCTGACTCAGAAGAATAAACCGTATGTATGGGGAGACGACGAAGAAGAAGCTTTCCAAACCCTAAAGAGGAAACTCTGAATTGCGCCGATCTTATCGTTACCTGAAGGAAGTGAAGACTTTGTTGTTTATTGTGATGCATCTCTTCAAGGATACGGTGTTGTTCTCATGCAACGTGAAAAGGTGATCGCATATGCCTCTAGACAATTAAGGAAGAATGAGGAGAACTACACTACTCATGATTTGGAATTGGGGGCTGTGGTTTTTGCTCTGCGACTTTGGAGACATTATCTGTATGGTACGAAGTCTACAGTATTCACTGACCACAAAAGCCTACAATACATACTGGATCAAAAGGATTTGAATATGGGGCAACGTCGATGGGTTGAACTTTTGAGTGATTACGACTGCGGAATTCGTTATCATCCAGGAAAGGAGAATGTGGTAGCTGACGCGTTAAGTCGAAAGGAAAGGGAGAAACGGATTCGAGTGCGTGCTTTGGTGGTGACAGTTCTTAATAACTTACCTGAGCAGATCCGAAACGTACAAATCGAAGCGTGTAAGAAGGAAAATATTGTAGCCGAAAGATTTAGAGGAGATGGTGAAACATTTGAGACGCGATCCGATGGTATCAAATGTTTGAGAGGTCGAATTTGGTTACCATTCTATGGTGGACTGAGAGACTTGATCATGTTAGAATCTCATAAGTCCAAGTATTCTATTCATCATGGATCAGACAAAATGTACCAAGACTTGAAAAAGTTATACTGGTGGCCAAATATGAAAGCTGATATTGCATCATACGTCGTGAAATGCTTAACGTGTGCAAAAGTGAAAGCTGAATATCAGAAGCCGTCAGGATTATTTGTCCAACCTGAAATTCCAATCTAGAAATGGGAGCGAATTACGATGGACTTCATCACAAAACTCCCAAGGACACCGTCTGGGTTCGATGCAATCTGGGTTATGTCGACCGTTTAACTAAATCCGCTCATTTTATTCCAATCAACGAGAGGTTCGGTTTGGAGAAACTTGCCGACCTTTATCTGAGGGATATCGTGTGTAAGCATGGTGTTCCTATTTCAATTATTTCCGATAGAGACAGTCGTTTTGCTTCTGTATTTTGGAGATCACTTCAGAAATCTTTAGGAACCAATTTGGATATGAGCACAGCGTATCACCCGCAAACCGATGGGCAAAGCGAAAGAACTATTCAAACTTTGGAGGATATGTTGCGTGCTTGTATGATAGACTTTGGAAGTAGCTGGGATAAGCACTTGCCTTTGGCCGAATTCTCGTACAATAACAGTTATCACGCGAGTATTAAAGCTGCACCTTTTGAAGCACTTTATGGGAGAAAATGTAGATCGCCCGTGAGCTGGAGTGAGGTTGGTGATGCTCAACTCAATGGACCAGTGATGATTAGAGAGACAATGGATATGATCGTGCAAATCAAGAATAGGCTGTTGTCTGCGCGAAGCCTACAGAAGAGTTATGCGGATGTGAGAAGAAAACCATTGGAGTTTAGTGTGGGAGATAAGGTTATGCTAAAGGTATCACCATGTAAAGGTGTTGTACGATTTGGAAAACGTGGGAAGTTAAGTCCTCGTTATATCGGACCATTCAAGATTATATCCAGAGTAGGTCTCGTGGCATACCAACTTGAACTACCACGTAAACTGTATGGGATTCATAACACTTTTCATGTGTCGAATCTGAAGAAGTGTTTATCCGATGAAGAACTCGTTATACCGTGGGACGAATTTAAGGTTGATGAAAAGTTGCACTTTATTGAAGAACCGCTGACTTCACATTCAGCCCTAGCAATTAATAGTTCATGTTTAACAGAGTGAAACTTATCAAGTAGGTTCTTTCTTTGTTCCTCAACAAAGTGTAAATCAAAAATGGTGTAATCAATGACATGTTTGCGTTCATCACTTTCAGACATAGAGAGAAGCCTGTGTACCTTTTTCATTGTGATGTCAACCCATTGTCCTGATCTTGCATCTCCTTTCCCAACAGCTGGTTCATGCTCAGTTATTGCTATAAATGCCCTAACTCTTGTAGTATCTTCTTCATCTGAAGTCAGCGGCTGATCATTCCAGTCATAAGCTTCAGCTAGCAACCCTTTCTTTGTCTTTCTATCACCCCCTTTCTTCTTAGACAGAGCTTCAATGTGACAATCTGTCAATTTCAGGTCATTATTTTAATCTCGACTATTACGTATTACGTGTTTACTTTAATGAGAATTTTAAATTATCGACTAGCCGAGAAGGTTATGACTTGAAACTAGCGTAAGAATGTCGATTAGATGAAAACCGGCAAGGAATACGTTAGGTATCGATATTATATTCTCAATTTATCATAAGAATGATTTTTATTATATTAATCTTTATTTCTCGTGCGTTACGTTTTAACGAATGACGAGAATTATTAGTGATCGCGATACCGACGAATGCCCAAAAATCTATGTTTTATTAATGATTGTCTCGATATTTTATATTTTCGATGTTTTCGATTTAATTACGTTTTAAGTCGTGTCGAAGCTTTATTATTATATTTATGAAGCGTTTTAACTTTTGAAAAGTATTTTTACGAAACCCGAGTCCCGTAAATATTTTTAACTTTGACTAATAGTTATTTTCTACCCTTTAACTTATTTAATTACTTTTTGGCCCAAAACTATGCAACTTTGGCAAAAACTACCCTCCACTACTTAATATAAAAGCCATTTTTTACTAAACTTCTCGCACACATAAACTAGCTAACAAAATTTTTCCACCCTCCTCTCTCCTTTGATATATATGTCCACCCCCATCACCTCATCCTTCAAAAATTCTTGAATTTTACTTTGATCCATCCTAATCTAATCAAATACCCATTCTACAAATTCAACAAGGACCATTTTGGTGTAATTTTATTTAACATCCATTCATTTTATTTTTATTTTCAAATTTTGATGAAGAACATGTTGTTTGATCCATTTTTATGATTAAACATGTTGTTATTATTATTATATTTGAGTGGGGTGTTATTGAATTTTTAAAGTTGATTTTATTAGATTGAACATGCAAGTGTGTTAGGAGTTAGATAGATGAATTATGATTATAATAGGGTGATATTAGAAGTATATAATTGGGAAAAATGTGTTGGAAAATTGTTTTAGTATGATTTTTAAACATGTATTTTTAGGCAGTGAGTTTAAGGCCATTTTTGGATAACTTACTCTATGATTATTGTTTATCTAATTAGATAGGGTTGTAGAGAATTTCTTTAACTTCGATTTGATATAAAGTAGGACTTCTAACTCCAAACGAGTGCGAAGTTATGCTAGTTTTAGTATTCGTGTACCGGGAGACGAGTATCGGCACAATCCGAAAATTGTTATTGATATTTGGATCGAATCTTGGGGACTATAGAATGAGTTTTAAAAATGTTTAAGGACTGATGTTAAAGTCTAAACCTCAGGTCATGAGTCTATTTTCAAACTCGAGTCTCGGTTTTATAAATGGAGTTGTTTAGATATGTCAAAATGGTTTTACAAGACAAAGGCGTAAAACTGTCCGGTTTTTTCAACTCATAGATGTGTTGGGCAGAAAGCCTTAGAAGTAATATTTTTAAATGAAACTTAAAGTGAGTCTTATTCATATTATATTTGAGTTTGTGACCAAGTTTCGTCGAAAATGGAATAGTTTAAGTAAGGTAAATGAGCTTGTACTTTCGGTAAGTACCGGCAGATTTTTATTGATGATATAGTCTAATAAAGTTAACGTGTAAAAGGAGTATAGAAGTACACTTGTATTGTTATTTTTTCGGGATTGTCTTGTTTTGTAATTTTGAGTTTTGTATTATTTAAGTATGGTTTATACTTGAGTCATTTATTAACGAGCGTGCCTTATATGATAGGTTGCAGTTTTCATGTCTAACGGGCATCACTTATCGTCGATGATCGTGTCCTTACTACTATTGTACCAAGGTGAGTCTATAGCCTCACTTTTATACTATCTTGTAAAGTATTTTAAAACCCACGAGGGGGATAACATGCTTGTTTTAAAATAGAACACAAGGGACCCGATTGTATGTTAGATGAACGTTATTTACATAAGTTTGCTTCTAGCCTTAAAAGACCCATTAAATCATGAATTGTTAATCGAATGAACGCTAATACTATGGATAGATCTATCGGGGTGACGCCCAGTCCGGTCGCGACTAGCTATCGCGTGGTGTTGTGATGCACTAGTAATGAAACATCGGATGCAATTGTATAAGAGAAATATATGCACTTGGCTAGGTGTGTTGGGCTGAAATAATATATGTTAACGTTCAATGTCATGAGACTTTTGTAATAACAACGATGATTATGTCTGATCCACATGATTTTCAACCATGGAAGGTTTATCCCGAATACTTGTGTTCGTTTATTTAATTTAAACTCTATTCACTCAGCATTTTTGTTGACTTTATAGCATGTTTTATCGCAGGTCCATGAAGAAGGCACTCAAGGAAGGCGGTTTCATGCAGCTTGATTATATTAAATGTTTTGGCCCGCTTTTCCAAACTATGTCCATTCAAAGAAACTTTTGTTGTTTGTTATGTTGTATAATCTTAAAACTATTTGGGACCGTGTGTGAACTGTTTGTCTTTTAAATAATGAATGGATGTATGTTTTATTAAAACGACTCGTTTTGAGGCGTTTTCTATGATATTAAGATTGAACCATGATAGTAACACCCAATGACCCTTCCGCTGCCATGACACGAAATTGGGGGTGTTACATTCAAGCTTCAAATTCATCTTTTCCAACTCAGCTTTAAGTGCCTTGTACTTGTTCTTGTAATTCTTTTCTCATTGTCAGAGGAGTTGAATTGGTGGGATGAGTTGTTATGTTGTGATTTGAACTTGTATGGTTTGAAGGAAGATGATGGATAAGAAGGTGAGGATGTCTTTATGGAAGGACAGTCTTTTTGAAAGTGTCAAAGTTTTCCACATGCAAAGCAAGTTTCTTTTGATTTGTCGTTTTGTTTGCTAGCTGATCCTACTCTCCCTGATCTTTTGTAGAATCTCCTTTGATTAGCTAGCAAGGCTCTTTCATGAAACTCAGCATTAAGGTCTGTCATGAACTCTTGGATGCTGCGTGTGTCTTCTTCAACATCAGTGTCGCTGTCCTGAGAATGTGAGGTGGAAATCAAGGCTTTGGATGTTGCTCCCTGAACTACAAATCTTTCAGTCTCTGATTTGTATAATCAGCCCTTCTTCATAATTATACTTTCCATATAGTTGAGCCATGGTGTCATTCTTGATGGAGTTATTAGCTCTCTAAGTCTGATTCATACTCAGCCATTTTCTGGGAAGGCTGTTGACAAATGTGGCATTTACTTCAGCTTGAGCAATGGTGACGTCATTCATAGCAAGATCGTTGATAAGAATTTCCAGCCTTGTATATGTTTGTTGAACCTTTTCACCTTCAAGTGCCTTGAAAGCATTGAACTAACTCTTGTTTCAGAGGGTCCTTCATGACCGAGGATAAGGTCTGCCCATATTTGTTTGGCTGTAGGACATTGAATCACAGACTTCATGATGTGTTTTGGAAGACAGGATATAATGATGCTCTTGAGACGTTTATCTTGGTTTGCCAATTTCCTGTCAGCTGGAGTCCACTGCTTGAGAGGTTTGGGAAGAGGATTCTCATCAGTAGAGGTAAGCGTCATAGGAACATAAGGTCCATTTTCTGGAATTTCCAGAAGAAATGGTTCAAGTCCGTCGAGATATACGAGGAATTGACTCTTCTAACTTGCAAAATCATCTTCGTCAAAGACTGGTATGTTGGTGACATGAGATCCGCCTCTTGAGTCAAGAAGTTGAGGTAGATCATATTCATTTTTAAGTGAAGGAGTAAGTCTTGGTGAGGATGGTGGTGGAGGAGTGTTGTTTCCAGAAGACGGTGGTGGTGGTGGAGGTGTATTGCTCGTTTCAGGCATGGTGGATCTTGATTATTAAACATAGAACGATGATTATGAAGGTTTTAACATCAAACACCGCTCTAATACCAATTGAAAGTCCCTAATCCAAGCGTGAAACGATAAACTAAGACAATCAACACACGTAATTACTTTTCAAACGTAATACTTATTATTGTATAATAAAGAATTACAAGTGTTATGGATAACACCGTTTGATGACAATGTGTTGTGCACACTTTGGACAAACAAAACCTAACTTATGAACACAGTCGCAGGTGTTTGGTTCAATAAGTTCTAAAGAGTTAATGTGTGTAAAGTGTCAAAGTGAACGACATTAACTCTAGGCTACATATCCTATTTATAGTGGTACAAGGTTGACTCCAAGTACTGGTTGATGGTGACTACACTAAACAGACACTTGTTAGACATTTGTCACAAGATGCACTTCTATTCTTGGTAGTCTGCCACAATGCTTTAGGGAAACAGAGCTGACACAGTTTCCCTTTTCTTCAGAGTCTCGTACACGCTAAGGTATGTCCAAAGTGTACTGAGTGTTAAAAGGGTATTGCCACCCCTATTAACTCTCAACCCCTCAGAGTCCCTAATACATCTTGGCTGTTATCCATCACAGCCAATGAGTATGTCTTCAAGTAATCTTCGACTTCCTTGACAATGTCTCTGACATGGACATTGTTTACTCCTTTTCATTTACAGTACTTATGTTCGTGTGTGATGAGCTTATACTTTGGGGTACCGATGTTGTTTCCGGTATTTCCTTTATGGTCATGTAATGTTTAAGACATTTATCCTTGTATGCTTTGATGACACGCCATAATCACGCGTGACATTCCATTTACCAAAATGAGGTGTTACAGCACGTGTCAAACACTTCTTAACGTAGGTGGCGATGTCAACTTTCATGTTTGGCCACCAGTACAACTTCTTCATATCCTTATACATCTTTTCAAATCCTGGATGTATAGAATACTTAGACTTATGAGACTCGTGCATGATCGCGTTCCTCTAGTCTCCATAGCAAGGTAACCAACTTCTTCCGTGTAAACGCAAAGTTCCATCTGCTCTTGGTTCCAACTTCTCTTTGGTAAGTTCTGATCTAAGCATTCCTCTAATGTCTTCTTTCTCAAGGTTTTCTTGCTTCTAAGCTTGGATCTGAGCTTCCAAGATTTTCTTAGGCAGGTCTAGACTGATTGTCATGACTAATGCCCGAACCTTCATGCGAGGATCAGTTCCCTTACAGCTTAAATCATCTGCAACTACGTTTACTTTACTAGGGTGGTATTTAATTTCACAATCGTAATCACTCAACAGTTCTATCCAACGACTTTGCCTCATGTTTAGCTCCTTCTGATCTAGTATGTTTGCAAACATTTGTGGTCGGTATGCATAGTACACTTTGTTCCGTATAAATAATGCCTCCAAATTTTCAAGGAGAAAACTACGGATCCAAGTTCTAGATCGTGAGTAGTGTAATTCTTATCGTGCTTCTTCAGTTGTTGTGAAGCATAAGCAATTAACTTCTTTCTTTACATTAGCACCGCACCCAACCCTTTATGTGAAGAAGCATCACAGTAGACAACGAAATCCTCGTTTCCTTCAGATAAGGCTAAGATAGGTGCACTACATAGCTTCTGCTTAATCGTTTGGAATGCTGATTCTGCTTTCTCTCCCCATTCAAACTTTACTCCTTTCTGAGTGAGCTTTGTCATAGACTTAGCTATTTTTGAGAAACATTCAATGAATCTCCGGTAGTACCCTGCAAGGCCTAAGAATTGGCGGATTTCTGTCGGTGATGTAGGAGATGCCCAATCCTTTACAGATTCAATCTTTACGAGATCTATGCGAATATCCTCTCTATCAATAACGTGGGCAAGAAAATGAACTTTAGGAATCCAAAAATCACATTTGGAGAATTTTGTGTATAGTTGTTCTTCCTTGAGTAACTTCAGTACTTGAGCAAGGTGTTCTCCGTGTTCTTGTTCGTTCTTGGAGTAGATGAGTATATAGTCGATGAATAGGATCACAAATTTATCCAGGTAGGGTCTACACACTCGATTCATGAGGTCCATGAATATAGCTGGTGCATTGGTCAACCCAAATGGCATAACCTGAAATTCGTAATGATCGTAGTGAGTCTGAATGTTGTTTTTGGAATATCTTCTTCTCTAACCCTCAACTGATGGTCCCCGAATCTCAAGTCGATCTTAGAGTACAGACTTGATCCTTGGAGTTGATCAAATAATTCATCAATTCGTGGAAGTGGATAACGGTTTTTCACAGTCAACTTGTTTAGTTCTCTGTAATCAATACATATTCGGAAAGAACCGCCTTTCTTCTTGACAAATAGAACTAGAGCTCCCCATGGCGAGGAACTAGGTCTGATGAAACCTTTGTCATATAGTTCTTGAAGTTTTTCTACTAATTCTTTCATTTCTGATGGTGCTAAACGGTATGAAGCTTTAGCTACAGGTGCAGGTCCTGGTATCAAGTCGATTTGGAATTCTACTTGATGGATTGGTGGTATGCCGGGTAATTCATCTGGAAAAACTTCAGGAAAATCGCGGACAATTGGCACATCTTTGATTTGTGTCTTTTCAGGTTTGTTCTCCTCACCCGTTTTGGAAATGTGAGCTAAGAAGATAGGGCATCCTCTCAGCAGATACTTCTGGACTTTCGTACAAGAGATGACACTTAGTCTAGTGTCAGCTCTGCCAGTGTTTCCTTCCCCTCGGATAATTAAAGTGCCTTCTCCCCACGGTATACGGACTTCTCATCACACACAATGATTGCATGATATCTTGGTAACCAGTCCATACCAATGATAACATCGAAACTACGAATATTTACTAGAATCAGGTCGATATTAAATGGGTGTTATAAAAGATTTAAGGTACAACCTCTTATAATGGCGTTGGTTTTTACAATTTTACCGTCGGCTAATTCTACTATGTAACAGTTATCTAATACGGTAGGAGTGATATCTAGTAGACTGCTAAACTCTATAGATATAAAGCTTCTATCAACTCCAGTATCAAACAAAATAGATGCATAACGATTGTTTAGGAGAAACGTACTAGTGACTACATTGGAGTCAGGGTTGGCTTTAGCATTGCCCACAACGTAAACCCTTGCTGGTGCTCTTCCATTGTTCCTGTTCTGATTTGCCAGCTTTGGACAACTGGGTCTCATGTGTCCTGAGGCTCCGCACTCATAGCAACGAACTCCTCCTCTCTGAGCAGTACCATTTCTTCCAGTAGTATTGCGGTTTCCCTGTTGTTTATTCCCATTCCCACGGGAGTTTACTCGCCCCAGTCGTTGTTGTTGTTGTTGTTGTTGGGCCTGGCATTGGTGATAGCATTGCTTTAGCACTGTCAGATAAGATGACCGACATGTCTACACTTGTTGCATTTTCTGCACGGATCATTATTGGTGTGATGGTAGTTGAACTTGGTACACCAAGGCTTGGTACCTACATACGGTTTTACTCCAGTGGTAGTAACACTATAGACCTGGCCAGTGTTTTGCCTTTTGGGTGGCTGATACTGGTGATGACTACGGAAGTTCTCATCTGCCTTTCTCTTGCTTTCGGTCTGCCTCTCTATGATGGTACGGACCCATTTGTCCATCAACTTTGTAGCGAACTCAATGGCATCCTCGACGGTAGTAGGTCGAGATGTGAGTACACTGTCATGAATAGAGTCAGGCAGTCCACCAACATACCTCTCAATCTTCTCATTCACATCTATAAACATTCTGGTACACATCAAGGTCAATTCCTGGTACCTCTGGTGGTATCTCACAATGTCATTGTTCTTGCACTTGGGATACCATAATTAGATCTCTAGCTTCTTCACTTCACCACGTGGGCAATACTTCTCAGTGATTCTTTCTTTCAAGGTAGCCCAAGTCATACCACAGGCATTATCATGTCCTAGAGTAGCAACCAAAGAATTCCACCAAGTGAGAGCACTTTCTAGCAATGTGTAGGTGGCAAACTTAACCCTATTCTCTTCAACATAATCACTAATGCGGAACACGGTTTCTAACCTCTCGAACCTTTGCATCAGCTCTACAACACCCTCTTTGCCCTTAAAGTATAAAGGATTATATTTCAGAAAGTCCGGATAAAATCAACCTCTAGTGATCCTGTCAGTTCTCCTGGCGTTGGAGTTCTGGCTATCATCTTGGTTCCTGTTAGGATTAGCATCTCTGGTAGCCATGGTATCTGCAATACCTTGTTCAATGAGTACCCTGAGTTGGGCAGCTGAGACATTTTGAGTGGTATCGTCTCTTGCAGGATTTGATCGTGTGTTTCTTGTTGAATCCATTTTTCTATAGTCATATAAAAATGAGATCATTAGCTTTTGTCAATATTGCATTTATATTATGTTGCAAGGAAATGTTTATGCATAGAATTCACAACAAATTGGATAACCTGTCAAGAGTTCATAATATAATACAAGAACACAACACAATAACGTAACATCAACACAAGTCATTTTTGGAAACAAAATATCATACAAGTACAACCAATTTAAGACAGGAATATAACATGCATGTCTGAAATAGTGTTACAAATAGTTCTGAATTATACATACAAGATTACCTACCTAAAAAGATTAAGTACAAAAGATAAGGTACAACTAGAAAAGTACAAAAGATAAAGTACATAAATCCTATATCATGAGAGCTGGGATGCAACCCAAAACTTGTCATGATGTACAAGGAATCTAGCACATATAATCTATGCAAAGCTAGCAGAGTCACTAGCTGATGCAGGTGCAACCGGTGCAACTGTGGCTCCAGGTGCCTAAGTGTCATCCTACATAGCGACTAAGGTCGTACGTGTCTCCTCAGGAGTCGGAGAGCCTCTGGTAACTGTGTCTGGCGCATGCTGCCCGTCTCCCTTAAATGAGCCAGCTCTGTAACCAATCCCTGATGATGCACCTTTGCCAAATCAAAGAAGATCTGAAGGGTGTCTCCCTGAGACATCAGTGTAGTGTAGGTCTGATACTGCTGACCCTACAAAGTAAATATACGCTCACGAAGGATTCTCCCCCTCCAACCACTGTAAAGCGCCGTAGGCAGTCGCCCACGCCTCCTGTGCAGCCTGGGACTCTGCCCCTACGGTCCAAGAAAACAAATCTAGACGCTCCCGTAGAATGAAACATCCGTCCCGTCCAAATCGGAGAAGGGTATGGACATCCGTGATGTCCTGGCTCTGGCGTGCTGATAGAGCATCAATCTGGGCATGGACTGGGTAGAGATGAGAGTACCGTCATACCTCCTCTTACGAGGTGGTAGAGCTCCTGGTGCAAATCCTAGAAGAGATGATGATGGTGGGAGTGGTGGTAAAGTAGGAACTACCTGATCCCTTTCCTTAGTTGGGGAAGTGGATCCAATAGGTGGAGTAATAGTAGTAGAATCAGAAAGGACGATGACTCCTCCAGTCTGACTATCATCTGACTCGGGATCTGATGGTATCCCTGTAGTACGGTATTTAGTGAAACTGGGATAATAGTAGTGGTGTCAACCTCGGGTAGAGCAGTAAGTGATGTGGCTGGGGAAGTCATAATATGAAAATAATATCATTTCAAATTTGACATAAGTATTAGCTTACTCAATTCAAAAGGTTTTCAAAATATTGTGTACGTGATACTGTAAGTGCCTTTTAATAGTGTAGGTTTAAAGTTACGTAAATATTTATGTGATTAAATAACTAAATGTTATTAATCAATAGACAATTAGTCCACATAATATATGTATGCTCTATATACTATATGTTTAACTATCTGGGTCCCCCAAAACCAATTTTTTTGAAAATGATTTTTATTCAGTTATAGTCCAGTTTTAAATTTTTAAATTTCTATTTTTATCTGGTTCTCTATAACATGGCTCTGATACCATTCTATGACACCTCCAATATGGTCATGCAGCAGAATAGTAATTAGGTGTCATATGGTGGATCAACAGCAAATAGTATACAGTCCAATGATCATAAAAATGTCATTAAAATATTACATGAACCAAAAGTGAAATGTTATCAAATTGTTTTAACAAAATATTAAATTGTCATTATTTCAAGTTATAAAACCCCTCCCATATGAGTTTTATGATGCTTCCTACATGATGTTGGGCTCCGTGTACAGATAAGTACATGCTTTAGTTTTCTGAGAAAAACATGCTTAAATGGGTCAACACAAAGTTGGTGAATTCACAAGTTTAGTAAATCATAGTTTAGGATCACAAAATATCACAAAGGTAGTAATGCACAAAGCAAATACTATAAAAGAAACTACATTTCCTATTGCCTGTAACTGATGCTAGACTGATAGAGCCCCGACAGTTGGGGGTCTCCCAATTCCGTACCCATAATGAACCGACATGGTAAACATCTGTTGTCATGTACTAGGTATAGTGAGCGCTACTCACCCAGATGGGATGGTCAATCTCAAATAGATCTATTTATAACATTCGCGCTATCACATAATTAACAGTCACACCACGGGTCGTGGGCTCAACAATAGGCAAATATAATCAAGGGTAACAGTTTAGTTTGCGTTCTATAAAAGTATGTTGCATGTTTTCTCCCCCAATAATGTTTCAAAACAATTAAAGCAAAAGTGTGGGGCCATGAACTCACCTCAACAGTAGTGTCCCATGATATCACTAATAATCCGGATAATATGATCATGATACAGTCAATTACCTAAGTAATTTAAATGGTCTAAGTACATGCTCAAATAGTGCTCAATGCTTCCAATTAATTAAATATACGTTCATATTTCGATTAAATTATTCGATAATTATTTTCCAACCTATATGAATCATTTATCGTATTAGTATACATTTTATTATTCGCGTATATTTACTTTTATCCGATTATTAGATAGGTAATAATCTAAATAAAATGATTTTTATATATTAATGATTTATAGAAAATAAATGTTTATATAAAATCCTCCAAGTTTCCAATTGTACAAAAGTAGTCCTTTAAGTTTCATAATTTATCGTTTAAACCTTATAGTTTATTTAATAATTAACATTAATAAAAGTTTAGTTAAATTGCACCTAAGTCCTTGTTTTCATTGAATTTACAAAACAGCCCCTAGGGCTTATATAAGTTTCGGGTTTTGGCAAAAAGTACCCCTAGGGCTCGTATAAGTTTCGGGGTTTGGCAAGAATATACCCCCGAACATGTATATATTAATCCATAATTTTTGGGTAATTACTATTAGGTTCTTAGGGTTTATATAACTTTCAGATATTGACAAAAATAGACCCTCTATTCTCGGAAATGACCAAATACCCTTTGTAGTTTGTAGTTTGTAGTTTTCATAGAATTGACTTTTAAAAGTGACGGTTTGCACCTTTAAGTTCATAAAACCATTTAACCACTAAATATTTATAACATTACATTTTGGAACATAACTTTGACAAATGTTTTTAATTAGCCCAAATAGTAAACCAAATATGGGCTTATATTGCTTAATGGGCTCGGCTTGGCCCATTAAGGGGTCCGTTTGGATTTTAATAGTTTTAGGTTATGTTTTGGGCTTATACAAGTTTATTAAGTCTAAAAATATTACCAAAATTCTAGCTTATATTAAATAAGCCGAATGTGAGCTTATGGGCCTTTCGTGGGCTTAATGAGCTAAGTGGGTTTCGGTTTGAGCTTAGTTACATCCGTTAAGGACAAGTTTTCTTGTTCATATGTCAAGGGTTGGTAAGGTTTTGCGCGTTGTATTGAATTAAATCACATGTTCCACCGCTTATGCAGGCCCCCGTCAATTCCTTTGAGTTTCGATCTTGCGACCGTACTCCCCAGGCGGAGTCCTGTTGATTTGTCCCCCGGACCTATTCTGATTTATAACTGGATCGACGCGCCTAAAATTCAATCAAGCGCCTGATCTCCGCCCAAATCGGGCTACACGCGTTCCCGAGCCGACGTAGTTGCTCGGCGCTGCTATTGGCATAACAACCGGTACACCATAGGTTGGCCCAACTCAGTCCTCTCGTACTAGGGTTGGCTCCTCGCAGTTCTCCCTTTAACACC
Organism: Glebionis coronaria; assembly: GCA_025667525.1. Lineage (NCBI taxonomy): Eukaryota > Viridiplantae > Streptophyta > Magnoliopsida > Asterales > Asteraceae > Glebionis > Glebionis coronaria. The sequence continues at coordinate 636,892,582 of CM046874.1, read as the reverse complement.
AAGTGGGTTACTTAGGGTCTAGTGGGCTTAACTCTGGGCCTAGTGATTTATGGGCCGAATGCTTTCTTGTTCTATGTTCTTTGGCTTATAAGCCCGGTAAGCAACTAATACTTACTTAGCTTATATTCGGATTATGCTATATGTTTAGTTCTAGTTTTCCAGGATTAGTGTAGATCTAAGGCAATAACTAAGCAAGATTTCTAGGAGTTCAATCCTTATGTTCACACACATATGTATGTATATATATATAGTCGAGGGTCACAGGGCTAGGTTTTCTTATGTTTTACGTGTGCATGGTATTTCCACCATGGTTTTCTCATGCATGATCCTTATTCATATGTATGCGTGTATGTACATGATGTAAAATGTATTTTGAAACTTACTTGTTTTCCTTAGTGTAATGAACGATACATGATCTAGTGAGCTAGCACCCTCCTTCCTCTAGATCTATACCAAAACTATGCGAATTGTGAGTGCTTACCCCTGACCTTCGTTTCTTTCCCTTGCTTGATGTTTAGGTCATTAAACTTGAAGTTAATGCTAGTGTTCGTATGTTAAAGACAATGATTTGGTGTAGTTAATGTGTCTGAATGATTTAGAGTATGTGTTAAATGTATGCCGAGAGAGAGAAAGAGATGTGAGAATATGGATTTGTGTTTCTTTGCTATAATCGGCCAAGTATAGGATGTGTAGAGATCTTGGCAGATTTTGTAAAATCTTAGTGTATCTTAGGTAGTACAAATCCTTAATGGCATAAGTTGTACAGTTTGCCTTTCAAACTTGGTGTTGGCCGCGGCTAGGGGTCTAGGGGACAAAGGGGTTTGTTAAGGTACTAGGAATTTATGTCTTAGGATTATACAAGGTTGTTAGTCAACATGTGGGAAATTGTCTAGGACTTCTAGAAGCAATATAAGCCAAAGGTTTCATATGGTTCAGCTAGGTGGCAAGGATTTGCTAGATTTGGTGGATTTAGGGAGATTGTTAAGTATATAAGTTGGATTTGGTGGTACAAGATTAGATTAGGGTGGATTTGGTTAAGTTTAAGGTGTCTAGTGAATGTATATGTTTGTATGTAAATAAAACGCGAGTTTAGGTAATTCAAAAGTGTAAACTTGTTTGAATATATTAAGATTGTAAACGTGTAGTTGAAATGTTATAAGTCGTGTTATTAAAGTGGTGATATCCGTCATAGTGTAATTTAGTGCAAAAATATATATACATATATATATAGTAGTAAGTTTAGGTACTTGGTAAATTTAAAATCATGAAATCATGAGTTTTGGATATCGAAAGTCTTAATATAACATATTGTAGATGTCCTTGTATTCCAGGTGGCTTAAGAGTCGCCAAAGTGATCAATTGAGCATAAGTACGTTCATAGTTATAAAAATAAATATGAAAAAGGTTCCCGTGATCAAGTATCCACAATGACACTTATGTTCATGCATGATGTAAATGATAGACCAAAAATCTCATGCAAAGGTGGTAATATAAATAATCATGAGGTAACGTGTACTAAGGGTGAGCATATGGACCAAAAATCTCATGCAAAGGTGGTAATATAAATAATCATGAGGTAACGTGTACTCGGTTCCAAAATTTATAGAATTGCGGTTCTCGGTTCGGTTCGGTTCGGTTCCGCGGTTCTCGGTTCCGGACCCGAAGAACCGTTCAAATTTCAAGTATATAAGAATTTTTCGTTTTTTTACGCAATATTTCACATATCGAAAATCTTAATATATAAGTTCATCGTTATAGCAACACGATGTTTATATTTATACATTTATAATACTTTGTAATCTATAAACAACAAAAAAAACTCGTTGAATACATACGATTCGAATTAGAATTGAATTTTTTGAAGTAGTTTTACATTAAAACTATTACTTTTTTATCTTCTTATAGTATAGTTGCTACATTTCTTTTTGATTAGAAGTAAATATGCGTAAAAAAATAAAAAATATTAAATGTTTGGGTGTTTTTAAAATTTTGCGGTTCCAATCGGGTAAGACCCGAAATACCCGAACCGGACCCGAGAACCGAGCGGAACCGAAACATGGTATTCGGTTCGGTTCTCGGTTCCTATATTTTACGTTTTGCGGTTCTCGGTTCTTGCGGTTCCGGTTCGGTTCGGTGCGGTTCCGGAACCGCGCTCACCCCTAACGTGTACATATGATGTCATACTAAAAATGAACTTTCAGGGGTTTCACATGTTTGTTTTTGAAATTATTGATTTGTATAGTGTGTGTGTGTGTGCGCAACCATATGGTGAGTTAGTGATATGGGGATGAACAAGACACCTTTGGACGAGGTCACAAACTAAAAAGCTAAACCAAGATTCTAACATCAGCATTTGGCAAGGTTAGTAATAGTTGATGTTCGTTATATGTTATTTACAAATTATGTAACACATGTAGATTCTGACCCAAGGAATTCGTTGTTGATTTAGCATATTCATCAAGACACCCCCACTATATACATTGTTGAGAGCACGACCTCCAGCGATGAAATATATGAACGAACCTAAGGGGGTGTTTGGTTAAGCTTATGTATTGGGCTTATATAATGTTATATAAGCCATCTATGACTTATATATAATAAGCTTATAAGCCTTACCAAAGTTTTTGGTTTAACTTATATGGTTAATAAGGTAAAATGACAAAAAAGTATATAAAGAACAAAAAGGATGTAATTATTAAATGAGGGTATAAATGTATTTTCATATAATATTCTTATATAAGCCACATATCCTTATATAAGCCACATATCCTTATATAAGCCACAAATTCTTGGCTTACTAAAACCCCTTATATAAGCTTAGAAGCCTACTTATATAAGCTTATAAGCCTACTTATATAAGCTTAACCAAACACTTGATTTTGGCTTATAAGCTTATATAAGGTAATAAGCTTAGAAGCCCACTATATAAGCTAAAACAAACACCCCATAAAAAAGAAGAGTTGTAGAAAGCTCCCATGTTCAAGGGCTAGACCATTGAACAAGAAGGTATTAAACTATTAATAACAATGCCCCTTGTGCGTTTCAAGCAATGTCTTGGAACTTGATTTTCCTAAATATATCATTTTCGGTTAACTTTTAAACTTGCCTAGATATCAAAATATCCATAAGACACAATTCAAACATTAAAGCTTTTAAAACCCCTAAACATTCTCTGTGGATACTTTGGACCATGTAAGTTAACTATGTAATATTGTTTTTTTTCTCAATTTCACGATGTGTTTCGATTAAGCTTACTTGCCTCACGTTTTTTTAGTTATAAGCTTATGACATATTTGAATCCGTAAGCTCATGTCGGATAAGCTCAAAAGCTGAAAATAATGGGTCTTTCACACACCTTTTTTGAAATGGCTATGGTTTTATGTAGTAAAATTTTTTTACTTATATAGTCGGCATATGGCTTCATTGCTTTCTAGCTTATATTTCATAAGCTCGGTTTGGTACTTTATTTTGAAACTTTTTGGCTTATATAATGCATAACCAGCCTACACCGAAAAGCTTTAAAATATGCTACAAAAAGTGAGCTTAATCCCAAAAAAACAGATAACCCATGCCCTGCAATATAAGCCGAAACAAAGAACCGCAATATGTAATTTATGTGGGGTAATGCGCGGTCGAAGTACTTCTGAAAACTAATTATTAGAATGTTTGAGTTTACATAGTGCCATGCTAACACTATTAGAACGTTTGAGTTTACATAGCTTAAGCCCAAAAGCAGATATATGTTTTATGTTTCTCACATGATGAATATATGTTTTCCTGTTTCTCTAGATGCTCTTCACGTTAAATTAATTGTGTTTATGATTTTTATTTTTCTTTGTTTTCAGGTTGTTTCGATGGAGTTGCCTACACCTAAGGATGGAAAAAGATGGTGAGCTAACTTTTCTTATAAATTTTGAATATTGAATTGGTGTTTATATTGTTTTCTAGAATCTTATTAAATCGAAATCAGGGTATTGAAATTGGGATTTAAATAAGTTGGAATTTGATGGGTTTAGGACAGGTTTGTGACAATCAAACATGTGCACCAGTTATGTCAAAAGCCAAAACTATATTTGACATAGAGGTGGTTTTTAGAACATTTTGAAGATGTGATTTGGTATGAGCTAGTCCGAACATTTCTAAATTTCCCTTTCTACTTTATGCAATGTGCAGTCATATATACAATCCCAAATGGTCCGTTATTTGAAGCAGCGAGATACGAGTACCAAAACACCCATTCTTCTGCAAAAGGGGTGTTTGGCTGCTATTAAAACAGTTGCCAAACACCCTTTCTGCTGCAAATGGGGTATTTGGCTGTTGTTAAAACGACATCTAAACACCTCTTTTTCGCAAAAAGGGTACTTAAACTTGGTGCATTGTTAAGTATATTGTTTATGTGTTTGCATTATTAAAGTCTTAGGAAATGTTTTAGGCAATTGATTAGAAATGATAGGGGGTTGATTAGGAAACGTTTTAGGCGTTTGAAGTTTTAGGCAATTGACTAGAAATGGCAGGTTGTCAAAGGATAAGAATTCAATTACGCAATTTTCTATCATGGCAAAAAATTTGGTGGTTATGTGTGTTTCTGGATTACAATTTTCTCCCGTGTTTGTGTATGCATCTTTTTTAATTCACCCTTCAATTTTGGTTTATATTTATAGGTGTGCCTTCTTCGTATTATTCGAGATGGCGTAAAGGTAGGATGGAGGTGAAGTTTCATTGCTTCTTAAAATGGTTTCAATGTCACCGGATTCGAACGCATACATGATTCTTCACGCTTCATCCAAGTTATGGCAAACCAACAAGGATTAACGGCGTGCCATACCCAAAGAACTTTTTGGCCACAATGGCTAACCGGATTTTTAAGATATTGACATATGTTTAAATCCTTTAAGCACTTTTAATCACAATACGTTGTATGCTGATAGTTGTACCTTTTTTGTTATCATTTATGTAGGTTTTGATCAACAAGAATGTTGGTAACCTTTCTAATCTAAGCAAACTGTATGTTTCATACCAACGTTAATACCAAAAGTACCGTCCAACTAACGATCCCAATACACCCGCGGCGAAGCGCATGCACCTCCCCTAGTTTCAATTCATATGTAAAAATAAAATAAAAAGGCCGATTCTTGGGGAAAGTACTGTTACCAAACCAAGACGTATGTTCAACCAAAAGATCAAATACTCGTTCGTTTCTAAAACCGATTCGGGTGGGAGTGTTTGTATGGTCTCAAGGTGAGTTGTTATTTTGTTCATGAAAATCATATTTATGTATAACTGATTTTAGTGCTGAACTTGATAGTTTTATTTTATTATGTTGGTCGGGCTGCAATCAAGCCAAACTTTAATCAAGCAACTCGAGCTCGAGTTTGACTCGGTCAAGACAGGTTTTTATCAAGCTCAAGTAAAAAATAGCTCAAAAAATATACCAAGCTCAAGCTCAAGCTTTTTCGAGCTTTAATAAAAATATGCTTTCATGATTAATGCATATAAGCATCTAAGAGCTAATTTCAGTATTAATCTAATTATAAAAGCTTATTTATAAGTAAATGTTGGGAATCTAAGTTTATTAGATTCCCTGTATCATAGATTTAAACACAAATCAAGCTGTTTGATATTAACTTGCATGTGCCTAGGAGGCAGGCAAGTATCGCAAGACTCACAGAGATCTAAGTCTTTGTGAGCAACCTCAGAGGAGTCCATGTCAGAGAATTTGTCAAGGAAGTCGAAGATTACTTGAAGACATACTCATTGGATGTGATGGATAACAGCCAAGATGTATCATGGACTCTGAGGGGTTGAGGGTTAACAGGGGTGGCAATACCCTGTTAACACTCAGTACACTTTGGACATATCTTAGTGTGTACGAGACTATGAAGAAAAGGGAAATTGTGTAAGCTCTGTTTTCCTAAAGCATTGTGGCAGACTACCAAGAATAGAAGAGCATCTTGTGACAGAGGTCTTACAAGTGTCTGTTTAGTGTAGTCACCATCAACCAGTACTTGGAGTCAACCTCGTACCACTATAAATAGGTTATGTAGCCTAGAGTTAATGCTAAACACTTTGACACATTTCACACATTAACTCTTAAAACTTGTTGAACCAAACAGTTGCGACTGTGTTCATAAGTTAGGTTTTAATTTGTCCATAGTGTGTACAACACATTGTCATCAAATGGTGTTATCCATAACACTTGTAATTCTTATTATACAATAATAAGTATTACGTTTGAAAAGTAATTAAGTGTGTTGATTGTTTAGTTTATTGTTTCTAGCTTGGATTAGGGACTTTCAATTGGTATCAGAGCAGTGTTTGATATTAAAACTCTCATAAACATCGTTCTAAGTTTTATAATCAAGATCCACCATGCATGAAACAAGCAATACACCACCACCACCACCACCGTCTTCTGGGAACAACACTACTCCAACACCAACATCACCAAGACTTACTCCTCCACGTCAAAATGAAGATGACCTACCTCAACTTCTTGACTCAAGAGGCGGATCTCATGTCACCAACGTACCAGTCTTTGATGAAGATGATTTTGCAAGTTAGAAGAGTCAATTCCTCGTGTATCTCGACGGACTTGAACCATTTCTTCTAGAAATTCTAGAAAATGGACCTTATGTTCCCATGGCGCTTACCTCTACTGATGAGAATCCTCTTCCCAAACCTCTCAAGCAGTGGACTCTAGTTGATAGGAAATTGGCAAACCAAGACAAACGTCTCAAGAGCATCATTATATCTTGTCTTCCTAAACACATCATGAAGTCTGTGATTCAATGTCCTACAGCCAAACAAATGTGGACAGGCCTTATCCTTGGTCATGAAGGACCATCCAAAACTAGAGAAACAAAGATTCAGGCACTCAGGCTTCAGTTCAATGCTTTCAAGGAACTTGAAGGCGAAAAGGTTCAACAAATATATACAAGGCTGAAAATTCTTCTCAATGACCTTGCTATGAATGATGTCACCATTGCTCAAGCTGAAGTAAATGCCACATTTGTCAACAGCCTTCCAAGAAAATGGCTGAGTATGAATCAGACTCAGAGAGCTAATAACTCTATCAAGAATGACACCTTGGCTCAGCTATATGGAAAGTACAATTATGAAGAAGGGTTGATTGATACCATTTACAAATCAGAGACTAAAAGATTTGTAGTTCAAGGAGCAACATCCAAAGCCTTGATTTCCACCCCATACCCTTAATGCCGAGTTTCATGAAAGAGCATTGCTAGTAATTGAAGAAGACACACGCAGCAGCCAAGAGTTCATGATAGACCTTAATGCTGAGTTTCATGAAAGAGTCTGCTAGCTAATCAAAGGAGATTCTACAGAGTAGGATCAGCTAGCAAACAAACCGACAAATCAAAAGAAACTTGCTTTGCCTATGGAAAACTTGGACACTTTCAAAAAGACTGTCCTTCCACAAATACATCCTCACATTCTTATCCATTTCTTCCACCAAACCATACAAGTTCAAATCACAACATAACAACTCATCCCACCAATTCAACTCCTTTGACAATGAGAAGAAGGATTACAAGAACAAGTACAAGGCACTTAAAGCTGAGTTGGAACAAATGAATTTGAAACTTGAATCTCTGTCTAAGAAGAAAGGGGGTGATAAGAAGACAGAGAAAGGGTTGGTAGCTGAAGCGTATGACTGGAATGATGAGCCGCTGACTTCAGATGAGGAAGATACTACTAGAGTCAGGGCATTCATGGCAATAGCTGAGGATGAACTAGCTGTTGGGAAAGGAGATGCAAGATCAGGACAATGGGTTGACATCACAATGAAAAAGGTACACAGGCTTCTATCTATGTCTGAAAGTGATGAATGCAAACATGTCCTTGATTACACCATTGTTGATTTACACTTTGTTGAGGAACAACGAAAGAACTTGCTTGATAAGTTTCACTCTGTTAACCATGAACTGTTAACTGCTAGGGCTGAATGTGAAACTCTCAAACAGGTTAATTCTGAAAAGATATCTCTTCAAAACGAAGTTAATAGGTTAACCTTAAAGAACAGTGCCTTAAATGATCAAGTATCTGAATTATATAAGGTTATAGAAAAATGGTTGTGTAGTAGGTTCACTATAGATGAATTGCTTAATGATGAACTACCTGCTGACATAAAAAGGGATATCTCTGCTAAGAAAAACAAATTGAAAATTCTCACAAAACCCAAAGAGATTGTTTTCAAATCTATAGAGACTATACATATGTTAGATCCCCTCTTGACAGATGTACCTGTCTCTGAAGATGTGGTTGTTTACCACCCTTACCTAAACTCTCAAGAGTTGAACCCAGCAGCTCTTCTAGAGGAGCTAAGGCTAAACCCAAAACAGATGTTGAGAAACCACCACCTAAGGTATTTGTGGTACCAGATAAACAATCTGTTAAGCAATTTGCCTTTAAGCCTGTCTCAACAAAATCTATGAACAAAGTTGATTCCTCAACTGAAGAACGCCTGTTGTCATTAATGAAAGAAGTAGAACTCTTGAAACTTCATATTAAGCCTTCTGCTGAATGCTCTACTTCCTATGAACCTAGGTCTATTCTAGGAGAACCCAAAGGTGAAAGGATAGTCAAACCTTACTTCAATGTTTGTAAAAACTCTCATCACATGACCAGAGATCGTGATAGACAAATGGTTGTTAAGAGATCTCAGACACCTTCTAAAGATAGACAACAAGCTTCTAGGAGACAATTAGGTAACTATAGATCTTATCCTCCTTGTAAATTTTGTGGATTCACAGACCATCACTCAGATGAGTGCAATGACTTTCCAAGATGTGATATCTGTGGAAGGTTCACACATGAGACAGCTAACTGTCCTTCCCATTGTCAAAAGTTCTACAGGAACTCAAGAGTTGCTAATCAGCAATTCAGGAAACCCACTAGAAAGTGGGTTCACCATAGGAACTAACTTGTTTCTATGTATCTGTGCAGAAACATCTTAAGGAATCGGTATGGTATCTAGACAGTAGCTGTTCTAGACACATGACAGGGATTCGACAATACCTGCATAGATACTCAAAGGAGCCAGGTCATAAAGTGGTGTTTGGGGATAATTCTTCAGGCGACAAAGAGGGATACGGTTCAGTGAACTACAATGGGATAACGTTTACAAGGGTTGCATATGTGAATGGTCTTAAGCACAATCTTATTAGCATCAGCCAATGTTGTGATGCTGACTACAAGGTTTTGTTTACTAAGACTCAGGGAACCATATTCAACAAGAACAATGATGTGGTGCTTATTGAACCAAGAAGAAGAGATGTGTATGTCATCAACATGGCTACTTGCTCTGAAGACAGCTCCAACTGTTTTCTAGCCGAAGCCTCTGAAAGTGTCAATTGGCTGTGGCACAAAAGACTGTCTCATTTCAACTTTAAAAACATCAACAAGATAGCCACACAAAACCTGGTTGTTGGTCTACCTTCAGTGACTTTTTCTAAAGACAAGACTTATTCAGCTTGTGTCAAGGGAAAGCATCACAGGTCTTCTTTTAAGACTAGGCAATCATTCTCTATTGACAAGTGCTTACATCTCCTTCACTTGGATTTGTTTGGGCCTGTCAAATCTCAGACCATTAATTACAACAAATATACCTTGGTCATAGTTGATGAATTTTCAAGGTATACATGGGTCTTCTTCCTCAGAAGAAAAAGTGATGCAGCTAATACTATCATGTCCTTCATTAGACAGGTTGAAAATATGAATGATGTTAGAGTCAAAGCTCTAAGAAGTGATAATGGTACTGAATTCAAGAATCAACAACTTGAATTCTTTTGTGATGAAAAGGAATATTACAAAATTCAGCTGGCACCCCTGAACAAAATGGTGTGGCTGAAAGAAGAAACAGGACTCTGATTGAAGCAGCTAGAACTATGTTAAATGGTGCAGCTTTACCAAAGCAATTTTAGAGAGAAGCTGTTCACACTGCATGCTACACTCAAAATAGGTCAATCATTATCAAGAGACATGGCAAAACTTCCTATGAAGTTTTCAGAAATAGAGCTCTAGATGTCAGGTATTTCCATGTTTTTGGATGCCCTGTGTTCATTTATAACTACAGGGATAAACTTGGGAAATTTGATGAAAAGGCTGATGATGGTTTCTTCTTAGGATACTCTCCAACTGCCAAGGCCTTCAGAGTATTTAATACTAGAAGACAAGAAGTAGAAGAAACCTTTCATGTCAGATTCAATGAAGATGATGACGTCACACAGAGATCAGGAACAGAGGATGATGAAATAGATTTTAATGAAAACAAGTCTTTTCCAAGTGATGAATTCTCAGAACCACGACCTCCCTGTCATCACCATCATCACACCAACACTCTCACTCCGTATGTTCCTGCATTTTACCCGCTGTCAACACACAACATTGAAGTTCCCTCTTCTTAGGGACTTAACGAAGAAGAACCACAGCCTTCATGTAGTCCTTGTTCCACAACTGCTGAAGATGACTCACCTATTCTTCAAATTCCTGAAGACTCTCTTGCTGACAATGAATCTGTGCCCCTTAATATAGCTGAAGTTGACACATATACTAAGGTCATCTTTAAAGAGAGTCCTCCTATTCAGCAGGATGAAACTCAAATAGTGCTAGCTACCTCTACAGATGGCCTTTGTCTATGATTCCCCAGTTCCCCAAACTAAATGGTCAAGAGATCAACACATTCTTCTTGTCAACATTATTAGGGAACCTAATGCAGGGGTTACTACTAGACAACAAATTCATGACTCAGAGTCAGCCTCAACCAACGAATGTCTTTTTGCTGAATTTCTCTCTCAAATTGAACCTAAGAGAGTTGTTGAGGCTCTTATGGAAGATGGGTGGGTAGCTGCTATGCAAGAAGAAATTAATCAGTTCAAAAGGAACAAGGTATGCACTCTAGTGCCAGCTCCACCTGGTAAGAACATCACATGCACTAGATGGATTTATAGAAACAAGATGGATGAAATTGGAAACATCATCAGAAACAAGGCTAGGCTGGTTGCACAGGGGTATATACAAACTGAAGGGATTGATTATAATGAAACTTTTGCACCTGTGGCAAGACTTGAAGCTATTAGAATCTTCCTTATTTATGATGCATATATGAACTTCACTGTGTATCATATGGATGTTAAGAGTTCCTTCCTCAATGGAGATTTGGTTGAGGAAGTATATGTTGAACAGCCTGAAGGATTCGAGAACAACGAGTTTCCTAATCATGTGTACAGACTACACAAAGCCATGTATGGGCTGAAACAAGCTCTAAGAGCATGGTATGAAACTCTGTCTAATTTTTTAACTGATAATAAATTTGTCAGGGGTTCTATTGATAAAACACTCTTTACCTTCAAGGATAAAAGTGATTTCATCATTGTGTAGATTTATGTGGATGATATCATCTTTGGGTCAACTAATGTTAATCTTAGTAAACGTTTTGCTAAATTGATGACCAAGAAATATGAGATGAGTATGATGGGTGAATTAACTTACTTATTGGGTTTTCAAATTAAACAATGTCCTAAAGGAATTTCAATTTGTCAAGATAAGTATGTTAAAGATTTACTTAAAAAATATGACTTAGCTGATTGTGCATCAGTGAAATACCTATGCTTCCACCCAACAACTTGGGTCCTGATGAGTAAGGGGTCTCTGTTAATGAGACTTTATACAGAGGCATGATTGGGTCACTCATGTATTTAACAGCCAGTCGTCCTGATATCCAATTCTCCACATATCTATGTGCAAGGTACCAAGCTAACCCAAAAGAATCTCATCTAGTGGCTGTTAAGAACATTTTCAGGTATCTCAAAGGAACAACCTCCCTAGGTCTATGGTATCCCAAGGAATCAGGCTTTGATCTCAAGGCCTATTCAGATTCAGACTATGCTGGATGCGGCATTGACAGGAAAAGTACATCAGGTAGCTGTCAATTCCTAGGAGGAAAGTTGGTTGGATGGAGTGCAAAGAAGCAAAACTTTGTGGATATGTCATCAGCTGAAGCTGAATATGTTGTTGCTGCCAGCTGTTGTGCTCAGGTGCTCTGGATGAAGAGTCAATTAGCTGACTATGAGATTCTATATGACAAAGTGCCAATCTTATGTGACAACACCAACGCTATTGTTATCTCCAACAACCCCATTCTTCACTCTCGAACCAAACACATTGATATCAGGTATCATTTTATCAGGGATCATATAACGAAGGGAGATATTGAGTTGCATTTCGTACCCACTAAGCTACAACTAGCTGACATCTTCACCAAGCATTTGGCTGAACCTTCGTTCAACAGGCTAGTTGCTGAGCTAGGGATGCTTAATATCTCTAAGCATGTGGCTTGATATTTAATGTGTTCATTAATGTCTGATTAAATATTAAATGTTTTTTACATGAAACTAGATAGTTACTTTCCAAGTAAATGCTAAAAACATTCCCTATATTTAATTACTTCTTTTCCGAATAACGAGGAGACAAATGGTTTTGAAAGGTCAAGGGACCCACTTGTGTGCATTCTTTTTCCCACTACGCATTAAATGTGTTTGAATAACTGTTTCAATTTTTTGAATATAAATATTGTCTCAATATCTTTCTCACCTACCACTATTCTCATTTCTCACAAACTCGTCTCTCTCTAAACTTTCTCTCTCTAAACCCTCTCACCATCTTCATCTTTCTCAACCTCGAATCCATGGCGTTCCCAGTACCAAAGGCTTCCAATGTTACCTTCGAACTTAATGAGAGCATCCTTGCTTCTAATAAGTTGACTGGATGGCTCAAGGCTCCTAACAACTCCTACACAGATCTGGTCAATTTCATGAAGAATTGTGATGTAAGTGAAGCACTCACAAAATCCCCATCCGTTTTCTACCAAGAATACCTTAGGGAATTCTAGTATTCTGCAAAGTCATTGATGACACCATCACCTTTAGCCTCTCTTGCAATGAACACCCCTTCTCCTTCTCTCTCAAAGATTTTTCTAATGTGGTTGGGCTAAGACATGGAGATGAATGCCTGAAAGTTGTTGACAAAAAGGTTGTAAAGGATGTCCTTGCCACACTTAAACCCATATCTGATGTTAACCCAACCCTTACTCCTGCTGAAGTTATTGCTAAGTCTCCTTTGAAGATCAAATATTTCTCTCCAATGTGGCGTGTCCTCTTTACACACATAGTCAAATCCCTAGGTGGTATGCAGGTATCTTAAGACCAAATGGCATTTAATCATCAAACATTGCTTTTGGGCTGATATGGGGCACAGTCGTAGATGTTGGAATCATAATTTTCTCAAACCTTGTGGAAAAACTTAAGGGAACAAATCAGGTCAGGAGAAAAATATTTGCTATGTTCGCTTTCTTTCTCTTCTCTTTGAAATCCTATTGGGTGACAACTACCACAACTCTGCGCTCACAACCTTGAAGCCGTATCGTATTACTGGAGCTATCTACAAAGAGATTGGACCTTAGGATGTACCTACTACTTCTCATATGCTGAACATTGTTAATAAACAACCTTCAGTTGTGAAGTCCTTGCTCCCTTCCTCTTAGAAGGTGAATACAGCTGGTGTGTCTGGAAAGTCAGCGTCTTTGACCTCTAGGCAACACACCACGTCGTCCAAGGCAACAACTGGCCAACAGCCAAAGAAGAAGAAAACCCATCTTCTTCCCAAACCAAAATTGTTGCTAAGGCCAGGGTAACAAAGACTATGAACCTCTCATCCTCCTTTGTTCCAGAGATTTCTGTGGACACAGAGACCTCAGTTGACCAACAACAGGAGTCTAGCGTCTCGATGTCAGTCGAGACAACAAGGAACCAACCAAATTCTGCTGATATCACACAGGTAATCAGTCTTATCATTTTTAGAGGTCCACAAGCAGCCACTCTCAAATGTCTGTAAGTGAGAGTGGTGAAGTTAGGGTTATCCTCGACCCATAGAAGTCTTTGTATGCACTTAGAAATCCTTTAAGACTTATGTACACCCTGTCTCTGCAACAGGGAGTGATTCATTTGTGTTTATAAAGCACCCCGATGATCCTGCACCCTCTAGACAGTATTCAGGCAAACAAAAACCTGAATACATATATGTCTCGACCTAGAGTAGTTGTACCTCACACAGCCTCTTGGTTCCTTCAGAAAAAGAATCCCAAAAGTTTTACTTTTAGGGGGAGCTGAATAATCATCCTCAGCTCTCCTAGGGACATCGTTACAAGACGACCTTACCTTACATCTTTTTCACAATTAAAAGAATCCCAAAGGATTATCCTTTTAGGGGGAGCTGAATCATCAACCTCAGCTTTCCTAGAGGCAGCGTAACAGGTGATCCTTAACTACATATGTTTCACATAAAAGAGTCTCAAGGTTTTTTAACCTTTGGGGGGGGGGGGGGTTGAATAATCACCCCCAGGCCTTCCTAGGGGCAGCGAATGGCGATCCTTAACAACATATGTTTCACAAATAAAAGAGTCCCAAAGGTTTCAACCTTTTGGGGGGCTGAATAATCACCCTCAGCTTTCCTAGGGGCAGCGATGGCGACCATTAACCTCATACTATTCACTCTTAAAAGAATCTCAATGATTTATCCTTTGGAGTGGCTGAATAATCATCCTCAGCCTCTCTGGGACAACGAACTGGCGACCATTCCCTTTATTTATTTCACTGTTACTAACTTAAAACAACTTGCAGGCTGATGTTGTACACCCAAACATAGAATCTCTGGAGCAGCCAGATAAAGGAGCTGATAAATTGATTCAGGATCAGCCAAATGAGGATGAGCCCATACCTGATGTTGAAGAGGATGTGCTCGCCTTAATAGACAGCTTCTCTGAACCTGAATTCATGCCAGATGATGAGATTCTCCCTAAGGGGATGATAGAGGAGGAGGATGATGTCCAACAGTCTTTGTCTCCTCCAAAGGATATCGCTGTGTCTACACCAGCTGTTGACACCACTCCTCCTCCCAAGGAAGCTGTAGTGACTCCTACTTTTGCTATCTCTGTCACCACAGTGTTTCAAAGGCCTACATATGATCCGACGACCGAATTTTTGTTGTTTGATCATCCTACACAGTCCAACTTTGACATATTGCCAAGAGAGGATGATTATGCACGATAAAGTCTGAACATCCATGACCTAAAGCCTGAACATCATGCATCAGACATGGAATGCCTGTCAAAAAAGCTGGACATAAT
The DNA here is from genome assembly GCA_025667525.1 of Glebionis coronaria. Taxonomy (NCBI): domain Eukaryota; kingdom Viridiplantae; phylum Streptophyta; class Magnoliopsida; order Asterales; family Asteraceae; genus Glebionis; species Glebionis coronaria. The sequence goes on along the minus strand of CM046874.1, from coordinate 636,877,383 downwards.
TAACTCTGAAATGCATTCTTTCACTGTCAACTTTCCTCAGATCATCACACACAGGCGGTTAAGGATGCTGTCACTGAACTAATCAAGGATGGTACAAGAAAAGGAGTGTCCCAAGGACTTAGTCATTTGTCCACTCGTATCAAAGATGCCATCGTCACAAAGGTCCATGCACTTTTCTCTGCTCATGAGTTGACTATGCATAGAGAGTTTGAGGCTGTACGAGACAGGCAAATTCGTCACACCAATTTCATAGTTGATCGTGTTCATCGCAACACAAATGGTAACTGCAACCAACTGTTGAAAATTGCCAGAGCTTTAAGAAAAAGGCAAAGAGAAATGGTTGCCTCTGTTGAGCAGATTGCTAAATACATTCAGGCACGTTCATCCAAACGTCTGAAGAGACAGGCTGAACGTGAGGGGAGAAGGAAAATGTACTTAACCTTGAATCAGCTAAGCAACGCTCAGGATCAACTGACAACACTATCCCTTCACGCATCCCTCTCCAAGTCATTACTCCAATAACTATACTTGATGATGAGGATGAAGTTAAGGGGGATCAACAGAAAAAGGATGGAGTTGATTCATCAAAATCCCTGACTCTGGTTAACACCAGCGAGGTTGTGGATGATGGTGAACGAGCTGCCAAGAAACTTAAGTTCACTGTTAGCTCCCTACCCAAAGCTGTACAAAACCAAGCTCAGATGGCTTTCCTCAAACGAGCAGAAGAGCTAAAAAATGCAAGTGTGTTATCCTCTGTCTCGAAGAAAGGAAAGGAAATAGTTGTGGTAGACTCAGACGCCAAGCTAAAGAAAATAGTTGTGATGCTAGAGACAGGAGGATCCACCACTGAACTATCCCAATTCACAACCTTTAAAGCAACCAATGATAACCCTCTAACGGCTGAAGAAATTAAGAAACAGGCCATTGAATCAAAAGGTTAAATGAAATCAAGAAAGCCAAGGAGCTTAATGAGGCAACTCTGAGAAAAATGACTCCACAACAAAAGGGAGGAGCAAAGACAAAGTTCGAAAGAAATGGAAGCCAAACGCACAGAGGCACTGAAAAGGGTAAAAGCTGACTATGATGCCTGCGTTAACAACAGGTTTGCACCTGGAAAAATCACCAAGTTCAAGTATACTATTCACAAGTCTACTCATACACCACAAATGATTTTGTGAAGAGATAATCAACAGGCCAATATGGATCTCTTTGAAGACTTTAAGTTAAAGAAACTTGGTTTGTCTGAATGGTTTGAACTTGAGGCTTTAGCTGCTAAGAGGACTGGACAGGCAAATTTTACTCTTTTTAAGACTCTCAAAGCTAAGTTTAATGGGGTTAAAGAAATTGCATCCAAACTCAAGATAGATCCCCCACCACAGCTGTTTGAACAAGATCTTCCAAAGTCTAGAAAGAAAAGAAGAAGGATGACTCAATTTATTAAGGAAACCTTCGTAACTGATGATGTTCAAGTGGATGGAATGCACAGGGATTTGGTTTTACCAAATGGGATTGTAGGCCCTATTGATGGCCAGACATATACTGAGCCTGAGAAAGGTATGGCCTTCATGAACAGGGCATGTCAATATGTGTTCCAAAGGGAAGATGAGCTGGGATTAGCATCAACTATTCAGCTTATTTGTCTTAAAAATGCACTTAAAATCAACACAGAGTATTCTAAGGTTTTTGCACAAGCTTTGCAGGCCGAATTGGATGCCATGACAAACTTAGCGGAAGCTGAAGAAAGAATAAAAAATGATGATTATTGAAGTGTTTCACAGCTAAATATTACTTTCATATTTTGTTTCACTTATGTTTTGTACTTATAATCTTTTTTAAGTCATAATAAAATCATGAGGTATGTTTGTTAAGATCTGTTTTGAGTAAAAAGAAGCTGTCATCTCACTTACTATAACTTATGTAGATCTAGTTGTATTTATGTTTAAATAGGGGAAGATTGTTGGGAATATAAGTTTATTAGATTCCCTGTATCATAGATTTAAACACAAATCAAGCTGTTTGATATTAACTTGCCTGTGCCTAGGAGGCAGGCAAGTATCACAAGACTCACAGAGATCTAAGTCTCTCTAAGCAACCTCAGAGGAGTCCATGTCAGAGACATTGTCAAGGAAGTCGAAGATTACTTGAAGACATACTCATTGGTTGTGATGGATAACAGCCAAGATGTATCAGGGACTCTGATGGGTTGAGGGTTAACAGGGGTGGCAATACCCTGTTAACACTCAGTACACTTTAGACATATCTTTGTGTGTACGAGACTATGAAGAAAAGGGAAACTGTGTCAGCTCTGTTTCCCTAAAACATTATGGCAGACTACCAAGAATAGAAGAGCATCTTGTGACAGAGGTCTTACAAGTGTTTGTTTAGTATAGTCACCATCAACCAGTACTTGGAGTCAACCTCGTACCATTATAAATAGGTTATGTAGCCTAGAGTTAATGCTAAACACTTTGACACATGTCACACATTAACTCTTAGAACTTGTTGAACCAAACAGCTGCGACTGTGTCCATAAGTTAGGTTTTAGTTTGTCCAAAGTGTGCACAACACATTGTCATCAAACGGTGTTATCCATAACACTTGTAATTCTTTATTATACAATAATAAGTATTACGTTTGAAAAGTAATTAAGTGTGTTGATTGTTTAGTTTTTTGTTCCTAGCTTAGATTAGGGACTTTCAATAAATAAGTAGAGTAAAATGCATATATATGGTCAATGTGATATGTCAATTTTGCATAAATCCTACATGATCTTTTGAAAGTGCAGGCGCCCTACCTGCCAGGATACTTTGAGTCTATTTTGATACCATGACCTAGCGGAGGTTATGTGTTGACGGTTACCATGGTTTAACCATAGGACAAAGTTGTATTTTCCTTTTTTTTAACAATCACAATCAATTTATACCCACGGAATTGTTAGGCCCGATCCATAACATCAAAAAATTACAACTGACGAGTTGTATACCCTAATCTATATTGGATATTCCTTCACGTCTGCTGGTGTTGCAGCCACCAGTCTAGCATCACGTACGTAAGCTTGTGTTGGTTCGAATTTAGCTAGAGTTGTAACTTGACAGAAAATTGAATGTCTTATTTATATATACAAGGATTTTTACTACTTGTAATTAAGAGAAGATATGCCAGGAATAGAATTTGAAATAAAGAATCTACTGTGGTGATTTCATTTTGAGATCGGGAGCATCAAAGGCTCATAGATATATAACACCTAACTGCAGAAACCATTACATATTTGATGCAACTTATTTACGTGCCGGTGCCGGTAACGGTGTCGATGTCGAGGTTAAGCATTCATAAGTCACATATGATTCTACCTATCGTTTGAAATTGATACATGATCATGCCTTTGCAGCTTGAAGTTGATGTTGATTATGTGCTTCAACTTTATATCAACTGGTTGCTTGAAAAGATATTGGAATATAACTTGTAAACTCTGAATCATAACTTAACTTAAAACTCTAAAACAATGATCAAAGCTAAGGGGTTTCAGGTTTGGTTCCTAGTAGGTACACTTGGGTGTTTAGTTTTATCCGGGGTTAAGTTTGAGTATGTGTGTTTGGGTTTGAGTTTGGTTTTATTAATTGTTTCATTCACAAACATTCCGCAAGTTATTAATATAGTATTACCTAACAGGATTTCAAACTCGACCACTTTTACTAATGAATCACTATAAGAATCCAACAAAATTATTAATTTCATGGTTACATGACTTACATGGTAAATTAAAGCCACATAAAGTCCATTGTTAAAGAAATAGAAAAGACAACTTTGTCTTTTGGTTAAACTATGGTAACAGTCAACACATAACCTCAGTTAAGTCAAGGTATCAAAATGGACTCAAACTATCCTCATACATAAGGTGTCTACACTTTCAAAAAATCAGATATGATATATGCAAAATTGACATACCACAATGACCATATATACATTTTACTCTAAATAAATAATATATTATATAAAGAGTTTTAACTCTAAATGAATCTATATTAGTATATTACTTGTATTTTAAATAACTTTTAACTTTTATATATATTACGCATTGTTCCATTCTCATTTGCATGAAAATATAAAGATTATGTTGCTATATAATACAATGTCCCATTAGTTAATAATAACATACTTCTTCTGTTCCTAAATAAATGTCTATTTTGATTTTTTACGGTATTTTTTGTGCAACTTTAACTTTAAATATTATTTTTTGTGTTATATAATAGACAAACTATATTAATGAAAAATATTTTTTGTGTTAAATATTATTTTTTGTGTTATATAATACGTGATGAAAATTATATTAATGAAAAAATCATTTAAAATCCAATCCATCCATATATTTTGCATTAGCTATTATATAACACAAACATAAATATTTAAGGTTAAAATTGAACATGAAAGTGGACATTTATTTAGGGACAGGGAGTATTATTTTGTTGAAATATTATAAATCATTTTGGCCGAAGATGTTATTGTTGTTCTATTAATGTTAAACGAATCGAATTTGGTTTTAGTTATAGTTTTTGTTTGTTTTCCTTTATACATATGTTTATCGATGAGTTTTGTTATAAAATAAATTAATTGTGTACACATTCAAGCTTTTTTAAAATCAAACTTAAGTTTCAATCAAAACTAATTTTGCCAAGCTCAAGCCTGGTTGATTAAAGCTTGACAAGCTCGGCTTGACTCGATTTAGAACTGAGAACCAAACCGATTTAAAACAAAACACGAGAGCGACGATCTGACTAAGGTGTTCGATTCATATCGATCCGGTCCAACAAATCAAATCAATCAAACCAGATCGAACCAAAGTCCAAACTGATATACCTTGAGTTGGGTCCGGTTTCTCAATCTTATCCTGTTCGCGGGCTGTGGGCTGTTCTTATCTGGGTTTGCCTGATAATTGGGCTGTTTTTTCTTTAAAAAAAAAAAAAAAAAAAAACCTATCGACATCATGATTAGGAAATTGTGTTGTTTATAGGAACGAAACCTTATGTAAAAATCCCGCTTCATATAAAAAAACAAGAACCCCCATTCATTCTTCATCCCTTTAATTTAATTTAATTCAAAATTCGATTCACAATCACACAGTTTTACCCAAATTAAACTTCACAGGTAACCACTTTCTGATATCAATTGCTTTTTTTTATGTGAAACTCAATTAGGGTTTGTGTTACCTTTGTATCCCATTCTTAATTACTGCTCATGCTAGTCATATTTGTTTGTTTTTTTTGTGATTATTGAATTAGGGTTTATGTTAATTTTGTATCTCATTGTCAATTAATATTTATTTAGTTCAAGAATTATCTGGTGATTTTATTTTTAGGGTTATATTTTTTTTATGTATATCGAATTTGGGCTTTTTTGTTGTTGTTGTGGTAATTGGTGCAATGGCGTTACTTTTTTTACAAAACTAGCTGTAGCGGTTAGCTCTGGTAACACACGAGCTTTTAAGAGTGTTTAACATGTAAGTTTAACGTTTAGTAACGGTTTAGAGTTGAAAACCTGTTTGGCAAGGAGCATTCAGCATTTTGTGCTACTTGAAGAAGCGTTTACTGTGTCACATTGTTTTACACTTTATGATTACTGATACGTATGTTACCAAACACTTTTATTAAACAAACGGCCATACTACCTACTACTAGTACTAGACATATCCAGAATCTTAAAAGCTAAACTCTAAATGCTTCTTCCATTAGCGTTTTATTATGAGCGTCTGGAATACAATTCAAGCCTGTTTAGCAAGGAGCATTCAGCATTTTGTTATGCTACTTGAAGAAGCGTTTACTGTGTACATTATTTTACACTTTATGATTACTGATACATACGTTACCAGACACTTTTATTGCACAAACGGCCCTACTAAACATACGCAGAAAGAATCCTAAAAGCTAAACTCTAAATGCTTCTTCCACTAGCGTTTTCTTATGAGCTATGTTGCACGGAAACGCCCCTCGGGTGCCGTGCCCGTCCCGGAAACGTTTCGGAAACGGGAAACGGCTGGAAACGTCCGGAAACGCGGCGGAAACGTTTCCCCAAAAAGGGAAACGTTTCCTGAAGATGGGAAACGCCGAGGCTCTAGCAGAAACGCGAAGGGAAACGTTTCTTAGATTTTAACCCGTTTATGGGCTAGTTTTTGGGCCATGAAACATTTTTTGTACCATTTATATTGTATAAACATATGGTAGGTCGTTATATCTTCTAACAAACTTTTAAAAATTGATTATCAGTATTTGTTTAATGTTAAGTATATGCTATGTCTCACTATCGGTATTTATTTTTTCTTGCTTTATCGGTTAAAAATTCATGTTTAGTTAATTTATTAATAAATATTTATAAATACAAAAACGTTCCCAGCCGTACCCGTTTCATGGATTTTGGGACATTGGCGTTTCTAAGTACCCGTCCCCGTCCCGTCCCCGTTTCCGTATCCGTCTCCGTGCAACATAGATTATGAGCTTCTGGAATATAATTCAGAAGCTAAATGCGTGTTGCAAACTAGCTTTCGAATCTAATCACTAAACGCTTCAAAATGCTCTGCACCAAACACTTTCCGTGTTTCAGTCGGTGGAATAGATTATTAAGGGTTTTGGTGAGTTTTAATGGTGAAAGTGTTATACCATAGTTTGTTTTTTGGTGATTGCAATGCTTACTAATATCCTGGTAATTGCGTTTTGATACAAAAACATATGGAACAGTTTGGATTAAGCAACTGTTACTTGTTAAGGCGGTTGTAAGTAGTTTTGAGGGTGTTTGGGATTGCGTATGTGCTTATAGTGTTTATACGGTAATGATACAATGCAGAAGTAGTCTTACGGGTGTCTGGATTGTGTTTTTTTTTTTTTTTTTTTTTTTTTTTTTAATAAAAAAACTGCATATCTGATTATTTGTGGGTGAGATTAGCAGTTTGGAATAAACAGCCTCCGCTTATTGCATTTAGTAGAGCAGATAATAGTTTATCGCGTTTTTGGATTGTATATTTAAACTGCGCAACTGATTATATGTGAGTGAGATAAGTTGTTTTGAATAGTCAGTGTAGTTGCGTAATCTAAACTTGATTATCTCAAAAACCTGTAAACAAATAAGCACTCATAGTTATAGTAAGCAATCCCAAAGACGTCTCATGTGTGCGAATCGGCGTTTTGTATCATGATTGTAACATTAACATGTGCATGTATTATAGGCCATAAACTAGGACATGCCTGAGAAGAAACTTATTGCTGTATGCCAATTGGGTGGCATATTCAAGACTCTTAGTGACGGTTCATTATCGTATGACGGTGGGGAAGCTCATGCTATAGATGTCGATGAGAATTCAAAGTACAATGATTTCCAACTGGAGATAGCAGAGATGTTTAACTGCATTCATAGTTCTATCTCTATCAAGTATTTTCTCCCGGGAAACAACAAGACACTAATCACAATCTCCAACGATAAAGACCTTCAACGCATGATCACATATCATGAAAAATTCAGCAGCATTGACGTGTATGTCTTTATCGAAGAAGAAGTTGCTCCTGATGCTTCAGATATGCCCGTCAGTAGGTAGTTTTCATCATCGCACAAGTTTTCTGTGTAATATTGAATACAGTGAATTTTTTAATATTTATAATGAGAAATGGGTCGATTTGGGTTACAATTATAGCTTAACTTTCAGCTCGTCTCTGCGGCTATAGTCAAAACTTTTAGTTTAATCCATCTAACTGCATGTAGAGAAAACACAGCCCAAATAAACCCGTTTGTAGTTTAGGGCTAAAATTGTTTTAGTTATGTACTACGTAATTAACTTCTATTTTGCACTTTTTTACACATATTTAACCTCGCAGATCAAGTAGAACAACTTTGTCAGAAGCTGGAGTTCTTGCTGATGCCACGCCTTGTGTCTTGGATGCTGATATGGACGAGATAAGTCCGCACGATTTTCTTGATCCAACTTTTGATGTGCAAGATGATCTTGTTAATGTCGGTGAACACATTGATAACATCGACGAACACATGGCTATAGCCTCCTCCGAGCTACCTCATTCTCTGTCCTTACCTTATACAGGTTCTAGTGATGAGAAACAAATGAAAGCTGCACAACAGTGGCAGAACAACATTACAGGTGTAGGGCAAAGATTCAACAGTGTAACCCATTTCCGTGACGCCTTGCGTAAATACTCAATTGCCAATCAATTTGCATTCAAATATAAGAAAAATGATAGTCATCGTGTGACTGTTAAATGCAAAGTAGAAGGCTGTCCATGGAGGATCCACGCATCAAGACTATCCACCACTCAGTTAATTTGTATCAAGAAAATGAACCCGACACACACGTGTGAAGGATTAACTGTAACCACGGGTCATCAAGCAACTAGAACTTGGGTGGCAGGTTTAATTAAAGAAAAATTAAAAGTATCTCCAAATTACAAACCTAAAGATATTGTCACCGATATCAAGGAACAGTATGGAGTTCAGTTAAATTATTTTCAAGCATGGCGTGGTAAAGAAATTGCTAAAGAACAACTTCAGGGGTCGTATAAAGAAGCGTATGGTCAACTACCGAATTTCTGTACTCAGATAATGGAGACTAATCCTGGAAGCCGTGCTACTTTTACAACTAAAGATGATTCAAGTTTCCAGCGTCTTTTTGTAGCTTTTCATGCCTCCTTGTATGGTTTCCAACAAGGTTGTAGACCGTTGCTATTTCTGGGTAGTGTACCGTTGAAGTCAAAATACGAAGGAACATTATTGGCTGCAACTGCTCCTGATGGAGATGACGATGTGTTTCCTGTTGCTTTTGCTGTTGTGGATACAGTATCTGGCGACAACTGGCTCTGGTTTTTACAAGAACTCAAGGCTGCATTGACTACGTGTGATGGTTTGACTTTCGTGGCTGATCGGGAAAAGGGGTTAAAAGAATCAATTTCTGATGTTTTTCAAGATGAAACTGTGTATCATGCCTACTGCATACGCTGCCTATCCGAACAGCTCATTAGAGATTTAAAGGGACAGCTTTCTCATGAAGTGAAACGTCTCATTGTTGATGATCTTTATGCTGCAGCTTATGCAGCTAGAGATGAAGATTTCAAAAATTATATCGACAGTATCAAAAGTATATCAATTGAAGCTTACAATTGGGTCATAGCAACTGATCCTAACCGTTGGGCAAATGCGTATTTTCCAGGGAAAAGATATAATCACATGACATCGAATTTTGGTGAGATGTTCTACAGCTGGGCATCAGAAGCTCATGAATTACCAATAACCCAAATGGTGGATACCATTAGGGGTAAGATAATGGATTTAATTCACACTAGAAGAACAGCTTCAAACCATTGGTTATCACGTTTAACCCGGTTTAGGGAAGACGGATTACAAAAAGAAAGCATTAAAGTTTGTGCACTTCAAGTATTTAACACAGACCCAGATGGAAACAAATTTGAGGTTCGGGGTGACTCTATTGAAGTTGTGGACATTAGTACTTATGATTGTAGCTGTAGAGTGTGGCAGCTTACGGAATTGCCTTGCTGTCATGCAATTGCTGTTATTAGTTGCCTTGCGCGTGACCCGTATGATTTTTGTGCTAGATTTTTCACTGCTGACAATTATAGATTAACTTATTCAGAGTCGGTGAATCCTATTTTAAGTGAGGATCATAAGCCATCGATGAACTTCTCCAAGGCTATTGTGACTGTTACACCTCCTCCTACTCGTCGCCCACCAGGGCGTCCGCCATCTAAAAAAGCTGGAATGCATGAGTCGAGTAGACGTCAGCTTCAATGTAGCAGATGCAAGGGTACGGGGCATAACAAGTCAACTTGCAAGGAGTTTGTTTGAACGTGAGAACTAAGTAAGTATACTATCCATGTAGTTTTCTTTAGATAGGCTATTGGCGTTAAACAACACGTAGATATATTGAATGTTGGGTCAATTAAAGGTGGTGTTTGGATGTGAGTTTGTGGAAGTGATTATGTGATGTTGAAACTTAAGAATTGGATGTAATAACTCACATATTTAGTAGAAAATCGTGTCTGGGCATGTTTATGCTGTTTGCAACTGTCATAGTTAGATGTGTTGAGTCTGATTATTTAAGCAATTAATAGATAAAAGCAACACAAATGACATTTAGGTAAAAAGTATAGAAGGTTTGCAATGGAACTAGAAATTCTTGAAATGAGGTTATAAGGTAATTTTGTATTACTCTTAGATAGTCGTGGTTACAAGTGATTACCCAGAATTGAATGAGTGATATAATGCAGAATTTTTATATGTAAACTCTATAAGGACTCAGCAACAAAAGGTTCCACTTAGAAAGAAAGCACCTGAAAGTATCTAATCTTTCATGGTATCTGAATATCAACTCATTATGCGTGAAATCATTTATGTTCTGCAAATAGTCCCATTATCATCATGTATGTTTTGCTAGAGCCTTCAGTTTTCTTTAAACTATGATGCTGCTACTTAAGCCTGAATTACGTTTGTTTGTTTTTCTTTTGGGTAAAGGGGATTACCAGGGTAAAATATATAAATCACAGAAAAGTTTAACAACAATGGAATGTGGTAAAAGCACCACATTTACCTCGAGCAAAGCTCGAACAACCACTAACACGCATGCGACATGCCACAATGCGGATAACTAGCTAAAATACATAACCAATAACACCAATAGGAAATAACCACTTCAAAGAGCAAGAACCACCCCAATGAACCTCCATCAAAGCGCTAGGAATGAAATACGCCAACTGAGACTACAACAACAATCCCAATCCCGCCAAGGCTGGGTATGGGGGAGGTAAAGTGTACAGATCATACCCCCACCCTTGGGAAAACCACATGAGACTGCTTCCGAGTAGACCTCCGCGTTAGAGAAGGGAAAAGCGATACAACTGCAAAAGAAAGTTAATTAATTTTTATTTTTATTTATTTACTTTATTATTTTTTATTTTTTTTTCATATATCATAAATTTTCCTCAAAAGCATAATAAAGTAGAGGGACACCTGAAAAAAAAAAAAAAAAAAAAACTTCCCAAGAAAGACCAAGAGGGAAAAACCTTGGAGAAGGAAAAAAGAGTATAACTCTCAGCTGGCACTCCTTGCTATAAACATTTGCTATAAGCATACTCTAGAATAATGTTTGTTGATAGGGCATAGTCCAACAAGATGGGTTAAAATCATGTGGTGGCAGTTTTGTAAGTAAATAGAACTTTGATGGCACAGCAAGTCTGAAATCAATTACAAGGACTAAGAATTATAATATTCCCATCTAATTTTTGCAACTTGCACCGACTCAACAGAAGAGAGTTTTTAATAGATAGCAGTATCCATGTTTGTAGTAGTATCCATGGTTTGAACTTACGTATGTGTGATTCTGGTATGTTAGTTTTTCAGATCATGACTAATAATTTTGTGAGAAATGATCTCTTCTTATTGCTTGAGCATCTAGATGTGGGTTCTTTGATGCCATTTGCCCATGTAAAGTTGTTATTTTCATGTTAACGTCTTGTGCTAATATTTAAACATCCCTTTGGTATTGCTAATAACGAAGTTTATGTATCATCCCTTATGTTGGTATGCATATGTGTGTGTGTGTGTGTAAATCTGTTATCATCCCTTATGTTGGTAGCAAGTAATTTATTTGGATGTTAATCCCGAATGTGATTACGTGATTAGCGTAATAAAATGAGCTATAGAAGGTAGTGTTTGGATGTGCTTTTGCTACTCAAAGGTAGTGTTTGGTAGTGTTTGGATGTACCCGTGTTTGGCAAATTGCGATTATCCAAAGAATTTGTATGCAAGATGACAGTTTTATTGTGTAACAAAATCTTTTCTTGAAATGAGAGGTAAAAGTCTTTAGGATTAGGGTAAAAGGAGTAAATTTTAGCCTGGTTATCCATAAATGAGTACTGACCCCAAGTCCCCAATAATGTTCCAAACATTAAACATTTGCAACATCAAGTTGTGTTAATTAGGTCCATACGCCCCTAAATTTCAGAAACATTTGTTGGGTCCTCCCATTGCTATATAATGGTTGCATACATCTTTTTTTCCTTTTCAACTATGAGATGGTTTTAACTTTGCCTGTCTTCTTTTCAACAGGAGAAATACACTTCGTTCCGGCATCAACCAAACAGTCTTAGCTTCTTTGACATCTTGAAACAAAGTGTCATATCTTCTACATGTTTGTAACTTGGTGGGTCTTTGGATTTGCTTATTTTTCAGGGTTATGGCCTTTTTAAATTTGGAAAAGCTCATAAGTTTATAAATTCATAAAAATGAACTTAAGAACTTTTCTGAGTTTAACCAAGCCTACAAGCTTGGAAAATAAGTCAATCCCCTTGAATCATTTTCTTTAAAACTCGTGTTAGTCCTTAGAATCGAGAATAAGCTGTAGCAGAATAGGGAATATTAGCAAGGTTCGTTGTACAGAGTTGATTGCAGACATGACTAGCACCTGCAGATATAAATAAGCAGGAACCATGACATTTTTCTTGCTTTAAGTGGTGCTGGTTAGCTGATTTTGAAGGGAGTATTTTTTATTTTTTTTCTGGTAGGCTTTTTGGTGGATTTGAGTTGTTCAAATGAAACTCATGTTTTGTTCAAATGAGCAAAATTTTAAGATTAATTTTGTCATCTAGATGGTCACTCCAACAAACTAGTGATTTATGATTCTCTTCCTTTATGCATAAAGGACTACTAATAAATCTAACAGTTTATGAAAATGAAGATTATCAAATTGTCATCCAGATTCTCTTCTATGGAAATTGGCTTGTAGTGAAAACTTCACGTTTAACAGAAAAAAGGGGCGAATTGTTAACACAAACAGATTACTGATGCGCTAAGGCTACATGTAACAAGGGCGCAATAGCCAAGACCGACTCACTGCCAATTCAATGTTAAAACATTAATACTATTACAATATTTAACATATTTATTCACCAATATTTTTAATATAACTTTATGTTTAGTAAGTCTTTGTAAAAAGTTTTTTTTTTTTAATTTTAATACAATGATAAAAAACACGTAAAAAAACCTCGTATATTAAAAAGTTCTCTCTTAAAAAATGCTCTAAAAATCAATTTCAATACCAATGCTAAACAAAACTATACTAAATGATCGGTTCAACTCGGTTACATTAAGTGGTCCTCGTATCGGACCTCACGACCACCGAATGATCATTCATAAGGTGATGCGAGGACATAAGGTGATGCGAGGACAGTAAAGGGTAATCATTTTTTCATGGTAATCATTACCATGGGTGGAGTTAGATTATAGGGTAATTTTATTTATGTGATAAAACAATTTTGACTAGTTTTTGCTTACTCATTTGCTACGGGAGGTGATCATTACACTCTTCAAATTGATTGACACACTTAAAATTAGCGTGTCTTAACATTTATACTCCTATAAATATAAACATGATTAAAAGTGATATAAGAGTATATGTGTCAAAAGCCCCAGATTAGCATACTGGGATCAATAGGGTTACACGTTTGACTTTGAGTTCATTAAAGTAAAAGTGTCATGTTATTAGGGCTTGTTTGGTTTCTAGTCTTTTTTTAGGATTTAGAAATAAAATTCGAAAAACTCGTTTCTTTAAAAACTAGTGATTGTAAAATGGATCTTATCCCCACTCACATGCATTATTCTAAGGTGGGGCGGAGGCGGAGTTGATATTAACCCACACGCACTGTACTCGACTCATGGGTGAGTCACACCCACTATCAACAAACTCACGTGCAATTAGGTTGGGAAAAGGTGAATTTCTCACCTAGTGAGTGCTTCTCTCAATGGAGCACGAACGAATTGATTCTTTCCTGAGGTCAAAAAGAATTTCCGCTCAACAACCCTCTCTAATAAGAAAGAAAACGAAAGAATCCCAATTTTACGACAAATCCGGTCCGATGGTTGTTTTTCGCTAACCATAAAAAGGATTCCCATACAGAAAGAGATGCCTTCCTGTACGAGTAGTGAAGAACTAAACGAGAATTTTTGTTGGTTGTTGACCAACAAAAAGAAAGAGATTTCGAGGAAAAGGCTGGGTTCGTAAGGTGTAAGAAACGAGAGAGGGGCACTCTTTTTGGAAGTCAGTAATGACAACTGTCTATTCCTGCTGCGAGTATGTGAGACCGCGATCCACAAACTGACATAGATGGAGTCTCGCTCAGTAAAGAGAGTTGTAGATCTAAAATATCCGTAGAGTATCCTAATTATTATTTTACATGTGCGCCCATTAAGCATATAAGTTTCTTACATGTGCAACCGTTTAAACTATCAATAATAAAGAAGGGTTAATATACACAGAGGTTACTAAAGTTTGGCCAAAGTAACGATTTTGTTACTAAAGTTTAAAACGTTACACGTAGGTTACTATAGTATACGAGATTGATATTTTTGTTACTAAATGTTTTGAAAAACGATCCTCCCGTTACTCATGGGATGGGTTACCGGTTAAGTAACCGATTGCTATGCCAAGTCAGCTTTTTGTGGGCCCCTTTTTTATTTTATAACCGTTGCAACCTACCCCATTTATATAAACCCACCCCGACCCCCATTTTTATCCCAAATAAACACAACCACTCCAAATTAGGGTTCTAACTTTTTTTTACCCCAAATCAGCCATGTCAAACCCCATTGTTTGTAGATGTGGCCAAGTAGCTAGATGCAGAACCTCATGGACATAACTCAACCCAACAAGAAGATTTCTTGGATGCCCCAATTATCTTGATCCATTGTTGAATTGCAACTTCTTTAGGTGGGTTGACATGCCTCTACCTAATCACTGGTACCAAACAAGGATGTACCAGAATCATCCTCAACTGATGGTTGCTCAACAAGAGATTGTTCACTTGAACAATGAAAGGGCTCGTTATAGATGCTACAACAGGGTCTTGATTATGTTGTTGGTTGGATTCATTGTTATTAGGTTGTTTTAAGGGTTGTAAGGCTGTTAGATTTGGTTGGTAAGATCTAGTATGTAAGGCTGTTATTAGGTTGTTTTAAGGGTTGTAAGGATGTTGTAAGGTTGTTTATTTTGTCTATCTTTTGTTGGTCAGATATGTAAACCAAGATTAGTACTTGTTCCAATTTCAATGAACATATGTATTAAGTATATTTGTTGCACCTTGTAAATTTTTTTTTCTTGTTGTTGTTTATCAATAATCCTGGAATGAATATGTTTAAAAATAAGAATACATTTATAAAAGATAGTGATTTTCATAACAAAGATTTCCATGTTTCATAAAAAAGTTGTCCTAAGCTTGCAACTAATTGCAGATATACAAAAGTCCCATCCATGTGGGTGGCAATCTAAAGTTACCATATTCATAAGTTACCATCCTAAAGCTATAAGTTAATACAATAAGTAAATGGCTGATACAACAAAAGTGCCAATCATATGGCTGCCACTATTAGTCTTAACATTCTTAACAGATTTGGCTACTAAACTGAAATTGCATCATCTTCAGTTAATCCAGGCCCTGGTTCAAATGGCCTGTTGAAGTTTTTAAGCTTCAACCTTTCTGAAGTCCTTCTGTTTGGGGTTACTTGAACATCATTATCAACCTCTTGGACATCATTATCCTTCAACCTTTGTGAAGACCTTCTGCTAGGTGTTACTTGAACATCAGTAGCCTTAGTGGGTGTAATTTGAACATCTTGAGTTGCCAATGGTTGTGGTTGGGAGCTAGACTATGGAATCAACTCTTAATTGTTTGCATAAATCCTTGCATCAGTGGGAGTAATTTCTGCAGGCCAAGCTGGTCTAGGGATTCCTCTGCTGTCCTACAACCAAAAAAAATAACATCACATTCATGATTCAATAAATTAAAAACAAAATGACAATGTGGAAGTGTAAAGAAACTTACTCCTAACATGGCCTGTCCATCTATTGGATCCCAAGAAACACCAAATACTATTGGATTGACACTACCTCCTCTCCCCCTTGTTTTTACTTGCAACCCATGAACATTCCTAACACCTGGACTGACACCACCACCTTTAACTTTAACTCCACTGCTAGTGATCCTCACACCATTGCCACCACTACTACCACCTGAACTGTGACTCCTAGCAGCTGAATCAACACTTGTACCACCTAAGCCTCTTCCAATACTTAATGAAGCACCTCTCCTACCACCTGAACCACCACTCATACCTTCTGAGCCTCTTCCACTCCTACCAGCTGAGCCTCTTCCATTTCTACCACCTGAGCCCCTTCCAATACCATCAGAACCACCACTCATACCTTCTGAGCCTCTTCCACTTCTACCACCTGAGCCTCTTCCACTCCTACCAGCTGAACCACCACTCCTACCACCTCTTGCAGGGGTCCTACCACCTCTTGCAAGTGTCCTACCACCTCTTTCAGAGGTGGAACCACCTCTTGCAGAGGTGGAACCATCTGCATTATCATTTATATCCTCTTTACATGCCCTAGAATTGTGTCCTGAGTTCCCACATTTTGTACAATGATTGACCTGTCCCTTCCTACTAATCCTAGACCTGTTACCATCATATTCAGTAGCATCTCTTTTTCTTTTATGAGCTGGTCTACCTGGCATCCTTCTACTAAGTGGAGGTAAGGGCTTTTGTAGAGTTGAGGAAGGCCATTGGTCCATTCCATTGATACCATCAATGTAGTGATTGTAAGCAGTTACAAACTTACCTTTTGAGTACCAATTTGAAAGATAATCTTCAGGCTCCTTATGCAAGTGGTATATAACAGCAAAGGCATGCTGACAAGGTATACCTGCTAACTGCCAAGCCTTACATGTGCATGTCCTAAGTCCCTCATCCACTTTAAACCCTTCATAGCCATTCCTAACTTCAAACCTTGTTTCCCCACTTGGCACCACTTTCCAATTCTTATAACATATACAACATTGTGTCATTGTTATGACATATCACTTCAACATATATGCTAAAAGTTAAACTAAGAATAAGAAAGTAAGCTATACCTGTGAAGATCTTTAAGTATTTCAAACTTCTTTTTGATATTAGGGCATATGTCATCAGTCCACTTTGCATGTTTTTCTCTCATTTTTTGCATCCTTTCCATTAAACCAATCCTGATATCCTCCATCATGTTGATGATAGGTTTTCTTCTAGCCTCCACTATAAGTGAGTTAAAACACTCACTCATTCAATTTTCTATAGCATCACAAACCCAATTTGTTCTTATGTAAGCCCTACTCCAAGTTTCTGGGTTTCTATCCATGAGATGTTTGTGAGCATCTTTACTTAGGGATTCTATTTCCTTCATCACCTTTTCAAACCTGCCTGGATAAGTAGCCTTGGCTGCTTACCAAAACAAATTCCTAAACTGGACACCAGTGAACTTCTTTCTAAAGTTAGCATATATGTGCCTTGCACATTGTCTATGCTCTGCTAATGGCATCACAGCCTTAGCAGCTTCAATAATACCCTACAAAATACAAAATATCTTTAGGACATTGCATTTGTTTATTAACTTGTGTTGTAAACAAAGTAAATTAAGATAAGATTTGTTTATTACCTTGTGTTGGTCAGGTATGATTGTTAAACCTTCACTAGCTACCATTCCCAAGTCATCTACAAGGCACTGCATGAACCAACTCTAGTTTTCCTTATTCTTAACATTAACCACAACCCAAGCTATTGGATAGATTTGGTTATTGCCATCTCTACCTACAGCTGATAACAGTTGGCCTTTGCAAA
Organism: Glebionis coronaria; assembly: GCA_025667525.1. Taxonomy (NCBI): domain Eukaryota; kingdom Viridiplantae; phylum Streptophyta; class Magnoliopsida; order Asterales; family Asteraceae; genus Glebionis; species Glebionis coronaria. The sequence continues at coordinate 636,859,680 of CM046874.1, read as the reverse complement.
TGGTTTTAAGAAAGCAACCATCTAGTCCCATCACCCGCCTACACCCTTCTAGCCATCCATCTCTCAAAGCCTTAAAACAAACATAAAAGCAGCTAAAGTATGGCTTACCATCATCCCCATTTTCAATGCCTAGTCTTGCAGAGGACCCTTCATTAGAATTCAGGATCTCACCTGCATAAGACCACAACTTCCCATAGTGATCTTCTAAGCAGGTTTCATACTGTTGCAACGCCTTAGCCTTACCCCTTCTTGCTTGACTTATTGAAACCTTACATTTATATTTCTTAAGGACTAAAGCCATTATCTCCTTAGGTTTTATGATAGGATTAAGCATTATCTTTTTAGCATAATTCCTTGCTATCCAGTTACTAGTTATAAGACTCTCATACTCATAAGTCCTAGAACAGACATGGTCATCTACCAAATTCTTTATTTGAAATGATTTTTCAGTTTGCATCCAACTTTCCCACAACCTAAAAGGACATTTCTTTTCATTATCATCCTTTGAACACTTAGCTACTAATCTGTTTTTATTGTTAACTTCATAATAAAGCTTGTAGCCATGTGCCAAAGCATAAAAAGTTAAAGCTCTTTTAAGTTGGTCAAGACCCTCAAATCTTTCTCCTAAGCGTGGTCTCATAAGCTTCCATTTGATGTTAGGGTCATGAATTAGATAATGATCACCTATGATATCTGGTTCTTCTGTCCTAGTAACAGAAGAATCATCAAAATCATCCCTAGGAAGCCCATTATAAACACTTGTCAAGAAATTCTCATCAAACATTTTACTTGCTTTTTTCCTAGGTGCAGGATCTGGTTTCCTAGTCCTAACTGCTAACACTTCTTCCTCACCTTCTGACAAATGATCAATGGATGCAGTATCACTCTCTTCCTCACTCCAATAATCATAAACATTGTTATCATCATCTTCTAAATCACTACCATTATCCAGATCAATATTATTACCTAAAGTATCTTCAATCTCTTCTAAATGTGGGTGCAATACAAACTCAGTATTAGAAGCATAAACATGAATTTCCTTCTCACTTTCCCCCCATTTAACAAACCCTTGATAGTCAGTTTCTGTTTTTAAGGCTTTCAAACCTAAGTGAAACTCTAACCCATGCACAAGATAATATAAAGCCTTTACACCAGTGCTAAATCCAATTGTCAAAAGATTAATAAAACTAGCTAAATTAATTTTCTTAAGGTCATAATCCTTTAATTCAGATAACATTTCATACTGATAAGCTAAAGGGTTTCTTACAAACAGTCCACCACGATGATATTTTATGACCAAGGATTCAGATGTCATCTGCCAAAAAAAAGTATCAGTTAACCCTAATTTAAAAAACCCAAAAATTTATTAAAAACCAAAATTAAAAACAAAAAGGTAGCAGTTAACCATAAACAAAGACTAATTAAAAAAACCCCAAAATTTATTTATAAAAGACTGTTAACCCTAATTTTAAAAACCCTTAATTAATTATCCAACTAAAAATCATTAATAAACCCTTAATTAGGGGTTTTTAATTAGGGTTTTTAAAAAACCCTAATTTAAAACGCTAATTGAAAACCCTAATTTAAGAAGCCAATTGAAAACCCTAATTAAAAATCCAGTTTAGCGATTAGAGAAATACCCAATTATAAACCCTAATTGAAAACCCTAATCCTGGATTTATCAATTAAACAAATAATAGATAATTAAAAAATGTTCATATGAAGAATAAACTAACCTTTTATTGGGAAGATGAAACCCGTATGCAAAATCGAATAAACAATCTGGGGATGTGAAGTGTTGGATCGAGAGAGAAATGGGTGTTTGTGTGTTTTTGATAATAAAATGAAATGGGGGTTTGTGTCTGGTTAAATTATTTATGGTACGTTGACTGATATTTATTTAAGTTTTATTTATCCACGCTGGAGAGCCACGTAGGCAACCAACAGGTTGTCAAAGGTTAAAACTTAACTAGTAATGTGAGTTTCAGGTAAACAATACTATAGTAACCTAAGTGTAACGTTTTAAACTTTAGTAACATAGTCGTTACTTTAGCCAAACTTTAGTAACCTATGTGTATATTAACCCTAATAAAGAATAAGAAAAAAAAAATCCCATCCTTTTTTAAAAAATATCAAAAATGTTTATATTTATCCAAATAAATAAGATTTGGCACCTCTACCTATTATACTTACAACTAAAATTTTAATAATACTAGTTACCAAACTTACTATATCTTATAAAAAAAGTTATTTTTGTATTTAATACAGAGTAATATATTTTTTTTCTCTGTTTACTTAAATTCAAATCCATATTTTAAACAAAATACAAATTCAAATCTTAATTTGAAACTCATTTTCAAATCAAACGAATTATTTATATTTGGTTTTGATATTCAACTTCACAGTTTGTACTTTGTAGAGTTTCATGAATTCAACAAACACCCCTAACCCCAACCACATCCTAAAATCAGTCTACACAAACCATCCACAAAACCCGGTCCAAATCACCAAAATCCCGGTCCACCGGTCCATTTCATTTCCTCCCCCCTTTTCATTCATCACCTCCATCACACACACAAATCACACACAGTAAACCCTAAATTAAAAACCACCAAACCTTCATGATCACTCACCGATGACGTCACAACCACCACATACCATCACCACCTCCACCACCTGCGGCCAGTGCGGCGTCGAAGAACGCAAGCTCCTCCACAACGTCCGCTTACGTGGCAACTTCCGTCGTCTCTGCACCACCTGCGTCCTCCGTCTCCATACTCAATCCTTCTGTCCCTCTTGTCTCGGCGTTTACGACCGTTCTCCGCCTGAAAACGCCGTCGTTTGTTACAAATGCTATTCCTCCTCTCATCCGACGTGTATCTCACTCGCGGCGGTTCAGTCTACGGCGGCGCGTGGACCTACCCCCTGCGCGGCGTGCCTAAACCCTAGCTTGATTGTTTTCGATTTGAATTTGAATAGAGGTGGAGATAATGATGATGATAAGGATGGGGATAGGGGGAGGTTTATTGATATGGAGGCCGCGAAGGTGTTGTTATGTGCGGGGAAGATTGCGGCGAATTCGATGAGAAAAGCGGAAGCTGCGGCGGGGATGGAAGCGGATAGACGAGCGAAAGAAGCTGCGTTTACGAAGAAACGAGCGAGGGAGGCGTTGGATCATGTTGTTATGTTAATGGCGTTGGAAAAGAAGAGGTATGGGAAGAAATTTATTGACGCTAGTAAGGGCGGTAGTACCAAAGTTATGTCTGGTAATAGTAGTGTTGTTGTTAAGGATAAGAAAGTGGATGAGCAGAGTGTGGTTTTGGGAGCGTTGAATGCGGTTGAGTTGAAGGAGAATGGGAATGGGAGTGTGGATGGTGTTAATGGTAAGGATTCGAGATTGGGATTGGGGTCGGGATCGGTGGTGGATGCTGTTGTTGGGGAAAACGGAGGTGTAAAGAGCGATGGATTGGCGAAGGTTGTTGAAGCGGGGAAAGCGTGTAATGGTGAGGGGCCGGGTGTGGTAGAAAATGGTGTTGTGAAACCGAAGGTTTGAATTTGGTGAGTAGATTTTGGTAAAACGTTCGTTATGTAGTATGTTAGTATTGTCGGTGTTTTAGTCGTTTAATTTGTGTTTATTTTGATGATTGTAGGTGGTTCGGGAGTTATGACAAGAGTGTACTACTTGTATAATTGGATGACGCGTTTTGGTAAAAGAGTGTTCTTTCTGAAAGTTTATATTCCTGATTATAAGTTATGAGAAAATGTGTTATTGTATCGACTGCTAGTCTCTTTTTTAGAAGGTGTTTTGCGTTCAATGTAGTTGTACATTTCGTATCTGTGAATCTAGTTTGTTCTTTCGTTTACAATTGCTATGTGCTCTACTGCGTTTGGGAATTACCTATGTTTTTTTGCAATATTTTAATCCCTAAAATATTTTATGGTCACTTTTTGGACTAATAGCATTTCACATAATGTAATGGTCACTTTTGTTTGCCGAAAGCCTATAGGCCAAAACAACCTTAAATTTTGATGGAAATTGTTCTGCAAATAGTCGAAAACTTACAGCAGCTCAAAGAAAGTCTTAACGTTTTGTTGCAAGCTACATGAGGTCATAGGTCAGCTGTATTCACAGTTGATTTTGAAGGTATGTTCTGCATTTTATTATTCTCTTGTTAAGGTTAACACGAAGGTTAAGGCTTGAAGCCAGTGCTAGGGCCATAAGTTATACCTTTGGGCTGCTTTTAGAAATGGCAAATAATGTATCCCCCCTTAATAGGTCTAGCACTTTGTTTAAGCGACATTGATCTCATCTCTTTACAGCTTGTATCAGGATATATTATAGCAAAATGCCTTGTTTACTTTGATCTCGCCAAGATTGTCTTTAAGTTCCTTGGCCTTTTATTGAGTCCTGCCTATACCTACAAATTGCATTAATATTTGCTTATTTGGATTAGCTAGGATTCAAAGATATACTTCATAATACTATGTTTATGCGTTTAACACTAGTAATGCGATTTTTAAAGTAACCTACACCAGTAACAAACTGATTTCACCTCTGAACATGCTCTGTAATTTACCAATGATTTAAAATAGGCTCATGAAGTATTGAGGTGTAGTTATTAATAATCATCTTATCTGTAATAATTGGGTTTATGCAGAATTGTTTGAAACATTAGATGATGTAGGTACAACCGCACAAGTCCATAATATGTGTTACTGGCTGTTGAATGTAGGTGTGGTCGTTTGTTGATGTGTCTTCTGTTCTATTGGGGGTGTAGTGTTCTGTTTTTCGGTTTTTGGGTGTGTAGATTGTTGTAATGATCCTTCATATCTTCTAGCCCCTCTACTTTTTATGAGTAATATATATGTTGCAATTAAAAAATCATATTGGCAACAAAACTGCCTCTGTGGTTGGAAGATGTGAAAGAAGGGCTAGGTTATTAACACAATAACACCCCCTAAAACACCATTCATACCCCCCTAAGTTTTTACATTTTTTTATTTTTTTTTATATTTTTGTAATATTGTTTTTGCTATAAAATTGTGAAACAGAAATACGGAATGAAAAATATAACGTTTGACAAGTCAAAAATATGAAACGACTGAACGAATCTTTTTTACATTTTCGGTACTTTTTTGTGGGCCAAGTGGGGTTTTTATAATATGGCCCATGAAAGAATCAAGTGCAAAAGAGGATCCAGATCCGCCAGGCTCTGTTCTGATCAGCGACATTTACCTGTTTGTTATCTTTCTTCTGATTGGTGTCTTTCTTCACTTAGATTTTATGCTCTTTATTTAAAGAAGTAAGAAGATCTTGATCCATCAGCGCATACATTGGATCAATCAGTTGGTGAAAAGGGGGTATCAGTTGGTGAAAAGGGGGTATAATTTCGCCAAATATGTGTTGTCTTAAATTCATCACAACGAGATAATATCAAACATGTGGCGAGTGTGAAGACGATAGGGTTTTAGTATATGACATGGCTTATGCAATTTATCAAAAGGTTTGTGAACACCGCAATGATGGAGCTGATATGTACTCGATTAAATTAAGTTCAAGTTGGATTAAATTGACCCAAAAATTCCAATTGGATCAAATTCCATCATTCATCTTTCACAAGCTGCCTGGAAAACATATGTATGCTCTTTTAGTCTATTTGAAATTCATATCTGTCTTTTCACTCATGAACATTGTTTGAATGTCATTGAGGTGTGAATTTTAGATCAGATTGATCATATTTGGTCGGATTCATATCCTTTTCATTTTCTGATTTTCTCCTTCTGTTGTTTTAAAAGTTTTTACTACGTATAAAACTTACAAACACCTTATCTATAATAAATGTCCAGTGATTTTGAGATACTCTTGATTCTGTGACGCATACCTGGTTCAGATGACTAAAGTAGAATAAAAGCAACACGCGAAAGTGTTGTCAATCAGATCAGTAACTTGTCGGATGCTGTTCTACACTTGATTAGTCTTAACTGCAGAAGCAGTTTGAACCAACACTTGGTTAAAATAATGAGGGTATATGTGTGGACTTTAACTCATTCTATCTCTACTATCTATAATCTCTACTTCTCTGTCTCTATCTCTTCTCTATCTCTATCTCTACTATCTATAAAGGGTGTATCTTTAAAGTGAAAAGTAAAATTTTAAGTTTTTATTTAAAGAAACATAGGATAATATAAGAAATGTTGAAAACCAAATCCCTAATTATGGAAACAAATGAATTAGTTACCAAGTTACGGGTTTGACTATTGAGTTACAGGTTCGACCATATACCGGGTCACTGGTTAGACCACCGGGTCACGGGTTTGACCACAGGGTCACGGGTTCGACCACCGGGTCACGGGTTTGACCACCGAGTCGACTCGGTCGAATCATCGGGTCACGGGTTCGTCCATCGGGTCAACGGGTCACAGGTTCGACCACGAGGTCAACCCGGTTGAGTGACAGGGGTACCGATTCGATCACCGAGTCAATTACCATATCATTAACTATCTGCCAGTAGGTAATTCCGCCGCTATGCGCGGGTATACGTCTAGTAGACATAAATCCTTAAAAAGATTCTACTGTACCAATTTAAAGAATATTTTAAGTATGAGGTTTTACTAAACAAGACCCTATATTTGGATAGTTTCCGTCTGCATTGTTTTAATTGCTGTGATATGAGTTATGGGGTGGCTTCATGCTGCTGTGAAGCATAGGTTTTTTTTCATCAATTCCTCTAAATTTGCCAAATTTTAGGTTCTGCTACTTAAGGCTGTTAAATCAAAAGGTGTTTGACCCATTGTTTCAGTTGACATGTTTCCTGCAAGCCGTCTGATGCTTAAGGTTTGCTCACTTTAGGAGCCGTTTGGTATAGGTATATACGGTGGTTTGGATTCGAAGAATTTTTAAAGCAATTATTTGGTATGGATTTTTATTTCTGAAAGGGTATTCAATGATAGATTCCATACCATAGCATACCCGAATCTAAATTCGATTCTAACACTTTTACAAACCAAACGCATCTTTAGTTTATAATTACTGTAAAGGGAGGCGTTATTGGTACCATGATGGATTCTGGCACCCAACTTCTGGTGGTCTATTTTTAGGAAATTTTGTTTTATGTACCTGGAATGTCATTTTGGTTTTTGGCTAATATCGGACATATTTGCATAGATTGTTTTTGAATGGAAAACCAAGCCTTCGTGCTTTCTTACGCGGTGTGATGTTTAGATGTGATGGTTAACGTACAAAGAATGGGTTTAACAGTATGAATCTAACGTAAATCATTTGACAAGACGTTTGTTTGATTTTATATTTTATCAGATTGAGAAGACAGAGACTGATAGTGTAAGTGAATAACAGGAAGACAGTAATATCTTTGCATCCTAAGTTAAACTATTACAGTGATCAAATATTGATTCCTGCCATAAAAAAAATCAGATTTTAACGATCATAACTAAACACAATAGATACGGTATTGTAAGTTTCTGGAATTAAACATAGAAGACACAACACGTAAATTCATATAAAAATCTAACATCATAAGATTGTCAAGTCACCATTACATCAACCGGATTTAAAGATATTGAGCTTCGTGTGTCCAATCAGCTTTTATAATCAAAGTACCCGTTGACCCTTCAATTCTACATTCGTTCGTACCACTGGTTAGCGAATTCAGTTCGCATGTGTCAAGCAAAATATGTTCTCGAGATTCAACATCAACCAAGTGTGCTTTAAACTTGAGGGGGGCATTCCTGGGCACAGCCAACGTAGACTTCCTTAGAGGAAATTTGTCACTCTCTAGAGTCAAAGGAACTTCCGATTGGAAAAGTAAAGCCCAATAGCAAGGGTTCATTGTATTATCACAACTTTCATCGAGGCCGTCAGATCCATAAAAAGCATATATTTCTCCTCTAACTTTACAACCACGAGTCTCACCGGCATTCTTTTCAAACCTTACCTCTAAAGCAGCATCCACTGCATCTTTTAATAACATGTAATTCAACCGTGTAACTCCATCTTCACCTTTGACAGCAGAACAACCATGCTTGCTACGTGAATTCTGTCCCCAAATATTTTTTAAGTCTAACGTTTTTTTGCGATTGCAAAGTTCATAACACTCTTTCTTATTGTCGCTAGCAACATATAATTCCATACGGATCTCAATTGAGGAGGAAAATGGAACGGCATGACGACAACTTGGGTTGCCAAGGTATACAAGCCCGTCGTTGCCCATGTTTATGGAGTGACACCATTCATGGTTAAATAAAGGAACATAGGCAAAATCCGGCTCAAACAAGTGACACACACCATCTGATAGTAGCCCATAGTTATCTGATACTGAAATGAGCCCATACATTTTACCCTTTTCAAACTTGTCTGGTTTAATGGTGGGACGAATTGAGAACAGCTCAAACCTAGAATTTCTAGGTGGATCCCTGATAAAAATAAAAACAACCGCATATTAAATAAAGAAGTTACAACAGTGTAAACAATAATAAATTGTATTGAGCATTAAACACAGATTAGGACCGAGAAATTGGTTTTGTACACAGGTAGCCATATAGAATTTGGTGTTTTTACTGGGCAAATATGCAATCGCCCTATAATAATTAATCATCCTACATAAACTTCACCTTTCACAACATTAGAAATGCTGATCAAGGGAGACATACTCAATCTCTAAGGAGTAGCTTTTCAGAACATAACCTCTATTCCCTCGCATTATCTTTCTAATATCTGCTGCTCATTATTACATTAAATTTATACCTATATAATTTGGCTTTTATTTATACATGATACTACAATGAGAGACTACATAGTGACCTAACCTTAACACAGTCAGTTTTCAAAGGCATGCAGTTTTCAAAGGCATCCATATCGTACAATACGATATGCAAACCCTATAGTTTTACTTAAATTGCATTATAAAGTTAGCATAGAAGATATAGATTATTTTCAATACTAAAACGAGTAGTTACCTAGCAACCGATACCAAACAAGGAGTAATGCAACGATCCTCAAGCTCCTTTCGTTTGTTATCATACTCGGCTTCAGCTTCTACAGCCACAAGAGCATTTACATCCATTGGTTGTTTCGCAGATGATCGTAATCCCAATAAAAGTGATCGGGCCGATATTGAGCATTCCTACAACAAAAAGGAAGATGATAACTTGTTAAAATATGTGGAATTGTGACTAACTTTGTTATTTCATACTACTGTAATACTATTAGATATCTAAATTAAACATGGTTTTCAAAAAATCCCTTATACTTTACTTCTTCATAGTAATGTTTTATCCATGAACTGATTTAATAGTAGTATGGTATGAGTTTTAATGTCATCTTAATACACCCAACCAATTTTAATTAAAGAAATTAAACCTAAAAACTTAATAAATTCTCAAATATACTTCCTTTTTAAAAGAAGAGTAAACTAATCCATGATTTATAAATAAAATTATACTCAATAACGCATACCGGTATGATCCCCAGAAGAAGAAAGCATTTTTCCATTACGACCGCGGTTGCCTCACACAGCAATAATGTGCTTGTCTCCATAGCAGACCCAACCTGCCAAAACTTTCAACATTACGCTAAAGCACAGAGCACAAATAATCATATATCATTTTAGAAATCAAATTAATTTCTAGAATATTAACTTGAGTAAAGAGAACCGGCAATTAAGTTCAACATTGTATGTCAAAAAGCATATATATATTTATACCTTGCACACGGAGGAATGATAACTGGTAAACTTTTTAGACAAATCGTACAGGTATTCACACAGAATATGGGGCGAGAGAGATGAGCAAGACTCTTCGAGAACCTGAAAATTAAAAGAAACTTATAATGTTTTAGAGCAACCTAGGGAAATATTGATTTAGAATTCAACTAGGGTTTTGTATGTTCCAAGAAGTAGTAAAAGCTCATTAAAATATTCGTCTTACCTCAGTAAACTCGAGTAAATGGATTTCCAAATCATGTTCTTCACGTTCCCTCTGTCCTTCAACTATATCCAAGATTAACTTTGAAGCCTGTTGCAAACAGATATATCAGTTCACTTAATATTCAAGAACAAGAAAGCAATAGAACTCGGCTGTAACAACACTGAAACGAAAAGTAATACTCACCTTCTTTAACTCATCAATGTCTTTACGAGAATTATCAGTAATTCTACGAATTTTAGCTTGTGTATTCAGTAGATATACAAAAGTATTTCCCTGTTTATCAATGAATTAGAGCAGAACATAAGAATACAATATACAATTGCATAACATCACTAGTAACGGAAGAAGACCAAAAGAATACCTCTTCACCAACCATCTCATCGAAAGTGAATGGAATATTAGCCAATCTGTGGTTTTTCAAGAATGTATACCTGTTTAGAACACAAAACCAAAAGCATTGAATAAGAATAAGTACAAAACATAGAAGTAGGGTATCTCGGTGCATACATTGTTTACTTCAATATAAACAAATTTGGAAACGAAAATTTAGTTCATAGAAACCTGACATTCACCACTATTAATATGTAATTACTGATAGCATAAGCACAAAGGGTAAAACTAATTTTAAAAGCAGGGGAATCTTACGTAAGAGCACAATTTAAAATTGCGTCAGCAGTATACTTAAGCAACTGAGCATCCTCTCCTGATAAGAAAGAATACATGAAACTCAGTCATTGTAAGATCAACCTTGTTAATATTGATGAACTGATGATTTGGGACATGTGTTATCTCTAATGGATTAAAAAAAAATATACTTTCACCTAAAGACGGATAAGGTCAAATGGGTTGAAAATAAATAAAGAATGAATGAACAATATCCAGTCTACCTTGTGCCAGAACACAACAATGAGCTTCGACATTGTCCAACAAAGTAGCCAACTCTTCCGGTTCAATAGTACTAGTTCGATATCCAGCATAACTTGTACCATCTGGGATCCACTCCCACTTCCTATCTGTCGGGGTCCACTTTTCAAGTTTAGCAGCCTGGAAAATAACAACAATATTAATTCCTCATTTCTTTTTACATGTTATCAGTTTTACGGCTGTGTAGAGATAACATACTGTGAAGCACATTTCAATGTACTCTTGTTGCCGTATAGGAGCCACATATACAATCCAATCTGCTTTCTTTTCAAATCCATACCTACATATGCAGACAGTTTATATATAATTAGTACAATGTGACATTGTTTACAATGAATTTACCTGAAAAACAAATATATTACTACCCAATTGATATATGATTTGATAAACTCAGCAAGAAAAGAACCTCAATGTTCCGAGATCTTTATAAGAATTGTCAAAATCTCTCTTTGCAAGAATAAAAGGTGGTTTATTTTCAACATCTATCACCACGTCTTCTCCTTTTTTGTCATTAATCGAAAACCATTTCTTCAATATGCCTCGAGTCTTGGATGCTTTCTTTATAAGAATGTCCTGAGAATCAATGTGGCTGGAATGCTCCGACGACCATGCATCAACTTTAGAATAACAAAGCGTACGAATTAGCATCCTTTGGATAGCGCGTCGTCGAAACTGACCCACGTGTGTTTCTTCGGCCAACGAGGGATAGTCTACTATCACCCTTTGCACAGGAAGTTTTGGTGCCCATGTGTCTAAATCACTTTTTAGCATATTATGAATGCTCTGCAAGGAAACAAACAACAAGAACATGAGGGTAAATTGTCGAGGTACGTTTTGGAAGAGATGGGAAAAAAACAATATATACCTTGATTAACCATTTTCGTGATAACAAAAAAGTTACAAAACCAACATCTTGTACAGAGAGTTTCTCTATCATTTTTTTGGCAGATTTCGGAAGATTTTTCTTGATTTTCTGTAATCATAAAATACCACACAGTTAAGAAAAACTATAGCTTATTCGAAAACCATGATTGACAAAATAAAAAAGCATTACCTCTCCAATATCTCTTGGCTCTTGAATAAGTGGATACATTTTCCTAAATTTGTAGCTTTTGCTTAATTTAGGCCATATAGTCAAGACATTTTGGCTGTCAGCATTCAGAAGAAAAAAACTAATTACAATATGTTACATACCAAAAAAAATCAAGTAAAAAAGCAGAAACAGCATATTATATACCAATTGTAATCACCGTGCTCCTCTTCCTGGCTGGTACAAATCAACGCCTCTTCTTCAAATAGATGGAAACCACGATCCAGTGAAGCATTAAATAGGTTAGAGATTTCATCAGCAAGGGAAAATCTCTTAACTTCGTGTATTTCATAACAGACATCTTCACATGCTTTAACTTTCTGATTTGGTGACGTAGAAGCTGCCATTGTTGATATAGAATGTGTAGAATATCTGTCTAGCAACAGAAATGTAACAACTAACGTTACAAAAAATGATAATATGCGTTTGTTTTTCAAGTACAACTAATTTCTTACCCTATGACTGTACAAGAAAAGATGATAATGCCCACCACGCAGGAGCGGGGATATGGAGTAGAATAGGGTTTATGTCCGTACTCTCCACGTACAATGTACCGCCTTAATACGTGAACTAAAAAGTGTGTCCATCATGTTAGGAACTTTTAAATTTTGTTCAAATATACACACACAATACTTTTTAGCTGAAACAACATAAACGTGATAAATTGACGTGGTTTTGATAAGTAGGGATTTAGGCTATGTTTGGCAAAAGTAGCTGTAAGCGTTACAAAGCTGTTAACATGAGCTATAAGCTGTGTTTTTTTCAATAAAAGTGTTTGGTATATTACCTGTAAAATTAAGATGTAAAATGACTTAAAAGGACATATTTAAATATATTATAATATGGTTGGAGGATATATCAGTAATTTATAGAGGTGGCAAAACGAGCGGGCGGGCGGGCACGGGCGGCGGGCTAAACGGGCGACGGGCGAAACGGACGCAAGCTAAAACGCGAAAAAAACATATAAAACCGTAGAATTAAAAAATAAAAATACTAGTTTGAAAGCCGGGGTAAAAAATTAAATATAAAATATCCGTCGAGTAGTCTAATTAGTATTTTACATGTGCGGCCATTAAACCCATTTAATGTCTTACATGTGCGCCCGTTTAGTCCATCAATAATAAAGAATAGGCAAAAAATGCCCCATCATTTTTTGAAAAGTATCAAAAAGTGCCCATATTTATCAAAATAGGCAAGATTTGCCACCTCAAAACTTTAACACCTCTTAACAGTTTAAAAAGCCATTTAAGAACTACTTGTTTAAAATAAAAAGCTATCAGCTCCAAAAAAAAAATTGTTGTGTCAAACAGAGCTCACCCTAGAAGATATTATTTTTGTAACAAAAAGCTACCAGCTCTAAAATTCAAAATAGCTCTTACCAAACGTACCCTTGGGGGTGTTTGGTTTGGCTTATAATGTAAGTCCATTTCGGCTTATATAACATAAGTCTCAATTTTGTGGCTTATTTGGAGACTTATGGGCTTATATAAGTTTATTATATCATGATAAACTGTCTCAAATTAAGCCACAAAATTAGGGCTCACGTTATATAAACCGAAAATAAGCCGCCATATTTCGACTTATATTTCATAAACCCTAATTCTATAACCTTATTTGTGACTTATGGACTTATATAAGTGTTTATTATATCATAAGAAACTTAGATAAGCCCATAAGTCTAAATACGCTACAAAATTGGGACTTATGTTATACTATAAGACGAAATAGGCTTACGTTATATAAGGTAAAACAAACAGCTGCCCTTAAACTAGATATGCATATTTCACTAATTAACTGTTAGTCACTTGATCAACGCCCCTTCAAAAGTAACCTTAACGCTAAATGATGACATGTTATTTACTTATGGTATGAATAATTCAGGTAATGCAGTGGGACAAAATTTAGTAACAAAAGAACATATAAAGATGATGATGAGAACATCCATCCATACTTACCGATAGATATAAAGATGGACGGGTTTGGCTTCAACGATTGATTGATTGAATGATTATTAGTCGATAAGTAAAATATAATGCTTCAGCGATTTATAGAACTACAGTAACCGACTTAATTAGTACTCCGTATTATGTTCAGGAGTTTAAAGGTACGTTTGGTTGATGGGTTTTAGATTAGACTTGAAAAAAGGCATTTGGTTTGATACTACTACGAATTTAGGTCCGTTTGGTTTTTTATTGGGTTTAGGATTAAAAAAGGCATTTGGTTTGATACTAGGAATTGAGTTTGAATTTGGGTTTAAGTTTAGATTTAAGTTCATTTGGATACCAAACTTTATTTGGATACTAAGGGACTAATCTCCACCACTCATCTCCATCTTAATCTAATGGATAAGATTAAACATAAAACCAATTTCCTCTTTTTTTTCAAACATTAATATCTTTTAAACCGTCAATCGTTATACGAAAAAAAATATACCATTACGACGGGCATTTAATTATCTTTCTACAGATATGCTATATGATATACTTTCGACAAATTTTTTTTTTTTTTCCGTAATTTATCATATATGATACTGAATATCATATATGATAGTAACATTGGTATCATATATGATATAACTTATCATATATGATATAAACCAATATCATATGATATAAACCAATATCATATGATATAAACCAATATCATATGATATAAACCAATATCATATATGATTCTGTAATAATTTGTAACTTAACACTAATATCATATATGATAAAACACTATTATCATATATGATATTTTACGCAAATTTAAAAAAAAAAACGATTTTTTTTTTCTTCAAAAGTATATCATATTGCATATCTGTAGAAAGCTAATTAAATGCTCGTCGCGATGGTATATTTTTTTCCGTTTAACACTTAACGGTTTAAAAGATATTTAAGTTTTAAAAATAAGTGAAATAATTAAATACTTTTAATCTCAACCATTAGATATGATGAGGATGGATGGTGGGGATGAGTCCCTTAGTATCCATGATAGATATGGTATCCAAAATAACTTGACTCTTAAGTTTAATGTGATCTTTTATATAATAAAAGAATTAGATTTTTTGAGAATTTTAGTGAAAAGTGAAAGTTAGAGAAAAAATAATTAAACTAATCAAATGGCTTGATTTTGACACATAAGCAAAATCGAACGATGTGATTGGTGGAGAAAGTCAAAATTGAATTCAATTTAGTCAAAATTAAAAATTTGGTGGAGGAATTTGATGAAAACACACAAAAATATATGTGACAAATTTGTGAAAATAAAAACTTAAAAAAAAAAGAGGGGATAGATAAAATTTTATTGGTTTAATTTTAAATAATTTAAATGGACTTAAAATTAAATTTATAATTTTTCATATTTTTTAATAACTTTATTAAATAAACAAAATACTCTTTAAACTTTTTACCTTCTAGAATTTTTATTTAAAAATACAACATTTATGTTATATTAAAAAATCAACAAATCACATGATTATAAAAAAAGTCAAACAATGCAATATACGTAAATTATAATTTAAATTATTATAAATATCAAAATGAGTATCGGACCTCAGACATCGGTGTGGATAGATTAAATTCTACATATTACAACAACATATATTTTTTTAAGGTCGTTATGTGTTACTAAACACACAATGTCTACAAAATAATAGCTAACATTTCAGCTAAACAAATTCAAATCCTTTGTGCAACAAATATTTATACAAAATATCAATTAATATTATCACATAATGCAAAATCATGTAGAAGTTGTGGGTCCATGGACATCGTACCTATTTAAGTATTAAAATTTTAATATTGTTTTATAGAATAATATTAAGCATTACAAAATCATGAATTTGTAAATCGTGTAGATGTAAGGTTGTATAAGGTTGATATAAATGGTTTGTTGATTAATAATTTAGATATAACTATTTAGAATAAAAATATCGAAAGTAAAACGAGTATGAAATTCGAAAAATAAAAATTGAGATAAGGTTATATTAATTTACACGATGCACAGTAAAAAAATAACATATTTAACCACATAAACATAATTAGACATATAAATATTAGATGTTTTAAAAAATATATATAATATACATAAAATTAAAATAACAAAATTATTACTTAATTTATTCTTTATATCCAATCCCCATGTGTGCACGAACATTAAAACTAGTTTAAAATTAAATGAGGAGTATGAAAAATTTATCTAAAAAGTAGGATATAAGATTGCAAAGTAATTATATGTAAAAAATGTCATTAGTTCAAAAGTCCAACAGTGATTTTTATAAAAACCCGACTAGCTGGTCTATTTTTCATAACGTGTCAAATATTTACTTTGGTGTCTCATCTTTACTTGTTTTTGCTTCTAAACACATTTTTTTAAAGTAAACCTAAATTCTAAAGGTGAATCTAACGTATCAAACGGGCCATTATATCCTAAAAGGCTAACAGTGCAGGTTAAATTTTAACAAATAAGGCTCTATCTGGTTAAACTAGCAATAGCAGTAACAGTTAGTATTAGCCGTTAGCAGTAAGCAGTTAACAATAACAATTATTTTATAAAAGTGTTTGATAGATTAGCAGTATCTGTAATTTAAATGTGTAAAAGACATAAAAAGATATACATATATAAACAAAAAAAATATTTTTAAATTTAATGTGTTATATTAAATAGGGTATTTAAGTAATTTATTAAGTATAATACTTTTTCATTAATAATGCTCATCTAAAATACTCTTTAAAAGAGCATTTGAAAATGTAGCATTTTTATGATAAATGCTAATGCTCATTCCTCTAAACAAATAAACTTTTAGGCTAAATTTATTAGTCACACCAAAAACACCCCCACACCTTTCGAGTCAGCGTCACATCAGTTTTCTCTCTCCGACTTTTCACCCTCACCCTCACTCACACTTTACTCTTATCAATCATACTAAAAAGTGCACTCACACCAAAGTAATTCATTTTAATTAAGATAAAAACAATACATAAATAAAAAACATATAGTTACGGAATTAAAAAAAAGTAGAAGCATTAAAACCAAACGGCGATCTGATCGGAAATACACGGCGGGTTCAAACGCCTCTAATCCCTTCGAATCTCTAGATCTTTTTCGGTTAGGCATCATTCATCTATTAACGATTCATATCGAGATCCGTTCATAGTGATATCTTGATCTTGCTGCTATTAATTGTGAGGAGATATAGGCTTGTGATTTCGATCCCCCTATATCGTCTATGATCAGTTAGTTTACCGGAGGTCGGGATGGATCTTTGATTAACTTTCGTATGTTTTGTTAACAGATCGACATGTTCTTTCGAATTAGGGTTTAGATGTTTCTGCTGGGATTTAGGCATTTTGATACAGTGTTGTTACTTTTGATCTCTAGAGGTTATTGCAAGATCTCCCTTCAATCCAATTTATATCCGGCGTTTCAATGGGGTCTAGGAGATCTAAGGAAGAGGATGTGGCTAAGATCTCCACGTCTGTTTATGTTGATAATTTCCCATAATGGGTTTCGGCCAAGGAACTGTTCAAGGCGTGTCAGCAGTATGGACATGTGGTGGATACGTTTATTCCATCTAAACGATCAAAGAATGGGAAACGATTCGGATTTGTAAGGTTTATCAATGTTTTTTGCGAAGAGCGACTGGTGAATAATTTATGTACGGTTGATTGATAGTTTCAAACTATCTGCTAATATTGCCAGGTTCCAACGTTCACCGGGTAGTAAGGAGGGTATGAAAGGAAGTTCTCGTGGTGATGGTAGTAAACGGGAGTTTTCCAATACAAAAGATTTGAAGCAGACATATGGTGGGGCAACTAATAACAAGTCGTACAAGCAAGTTGTGAGCGGGGAAAATACTCAGAATGGAGAGGAGGCTGGGAAAGGTTGTATGGTACTAGATGAGTCATGTATCAACACTGATGACTTTTAAGTTGGGATTGTTTGGAAAAATAAAAAATTTTGCGTCGTTGAACAATTTAAAAACCATTTTGTCAACTGAAGGTTTTTTAGATATAGCGGTGAAGTATATGGGGGGTTATTGGGTTATGATTGTTTTTCAAGACGTAGATTCGAAAGGCAGGTTTCTGAAGAATACGGCTGTGGGTTCGTGGTTCACACAGGTCATTCAAGCTTCCCCTGAATTTCAGCTGGAGGAGAGAGTTGCATGGGTAGATGTGGAAGGGGTACCATGTAAATGGTGGTCAAAAAATACGTTTAAGAAGATTTCTAATAGATGGGGTACACTATTGAATGAAGATGAGAATTTGGAAGATGGATATCATAGTACGAGACTGTGTATATGCACCAAACTGAATTGTAGTCTCACTGAAAATTTTGAACTTGTATACCGAGTTAAAAAGATTGTGGTGCGGGCGACCGAGGTCACAGGATGGGTCCCGGAGTTTGAGGAGGACAAAGAAGAGGAGGAGTTAGAAAACGGGCTTACGGATGAAGAGATACAAGGTGATATGTTTAATGACTATAGTAATGATAAAGTGGACAGTGATGTTGAAATAGTTCAAGATACTTGCTTTGAGGATAATACAAGCAGGCATTCGAAGGAGAACAATGAGGAGAAGATTGGGGACTCAAAACAAGATGATTCAATTGGGACGGATGATATGTTGAATAAGACAAAGGAGGTTGATATGAATGTGAGTAAGGAGGGGAGTAGTAAAGAATTCCCTCCATGATATACTCCAGATATGGAGGGGGATGATATGAATAAAGCTGGTGAACAGCCTGTGGATAGTAGTAATACGGATGAACAAGACGTAGGAGGTTCTGTGGGAAATAAAAGAGGTGATGAGGATATTAGTGAAGCATCACATTTTACAAGTTCTGATCAGTTTAAGAAATCGAAAGTTCCTAAGACTGGGGGGTCCATTATACAATTGTTCGAGGACCTGGTCTCTGTGGGCTAGACTATGGGATACGATATGAATGGATGCATAAAAAATTTAGAGGACATTATTGGTTCGCAAGGAGTGGAAGATGTCAATAGATGAAGTTTATGTCGTTAAATGTTCAAGGCCTATCCCAAAAGGCCAAATGAGATTGGGTTAAGGAGTTATGTGTAGGTAATAAGGTAAATTTTTTGTCTTTACAAGAAACGAAAATGACGAATGTTGATCTTTGGTGTATTAGGAATTGTTGGGGAAATTTATCGTTTGACTATGTTGTGAGTGAAGCAGTGGGGAAATCTGGAGGTATTCTATGTGTTTGGGATACAAATGTGTATAGTAAGTCAAGTATTACTGTCTCGGATTACTTTATTATTGTTCGGGGTAAATGGGTTCCGAGTGGAAATGACCTTATGATTATTTCGGTGTATGCTCCCCAGGAGACAAGAGAGAAGCAATCTCTGTGGGAGTACCTTCTCTCAATAGTGTGTAGATGGAATGGGGACGTGGTTATAATGGGGGATTTTAATGAGGTGCGGGATTCTAGTGAAAGGTTTGGTTCGTCGTTCAACAAACAAGGTGCTGATGTTTTTAATAATTTTATTAATAGTGCAGGTCTGGTAGAGGTCCCCCTTGGGGGTTGCATGTATACTTGGTGCAACAAAAATGCTTCGAAAATGAGCAAATTAGACCGGTTTCTTATCTCGGATAATCTCATGTGTAGATGCCCTGATATGTCTGCTATTGCTTTAGATAGATTCTTGTCGGATCATCGACCAATACTGCTGCGTGAGAGACACTGTGATTATGGACCGACTCCGTTCAAATTTTTTCATGCGTGGTTTGACATACAAGGTTTCGATACTTTTGTGGAAGAAACTTGGGGTGCTGCTATTATTGGTGAAGGTAATGATTATTCTAAACTTATGAACAAATTTCGGTACTTAAAAGAAAAGATTCGTGTTTGGATTAAACAGTACAAGGAACAGAAAAATGGGGGTCTGCGTAGCCTAAAAGAGGAGAAAAAAAATCTAGACAATGTAATTGATAATAAAATGGAGAAGCAACAGAGGAAGATCTTAATCGTAGAATGGAAGTTATTCATAGTATTCAAGAGATGGGAAAAATCGAGATTTCCGAATTGGCTCAAAAAGCTAAAATAAAATGGGCAATAGAGGGCGACGAAAACTCGAAGTATTATCATGGAATTCTTAATAAGAAGCGAAGTCAACTGGCTATCCGTGGTGTGTTAGTTGACGGGGAATGGATTGAATCTCCTCAAGCTGTTAAGGAAGAATTCTTTGAGCATTTTCGTACAAGATTTTGTTGATCCCAAACTTAGATCGATTAGCTTTGTGTATACGAGATTAGATCAAGTACTACACGTAGAGAAACCTTTGCTTATGAATAAAATAACAAAGTGTTATGCGGAATTAACACTTGATCTAAAACACAATGATGTTAAACAAACTTTCACTTGTATTAGAATAATCTTGTTGATTACAATGAAAAGTTTAACTTGTGAATACTATGAAAACTGATATATAACTTTAACCTAAAAGACCTTCTTTTATAGAACAAGAAGTCTTGTACAATAAGCTATGAATCAACTATTCTAGGTAAAGATAATAATAGAAAATACAATGTTGTGTTTATCTTTACCACAAACAAATAAATAAAAGATACGTATGAAGATATTCCATCAGTGTCAATCTTCAAGGCTATCAGCGTTGACTTCTATCAGCGTCCAAAGTCAATCTATCAGCGTTGACTTTCTTCTTATCAGCGTTTGGTGATCTGACCCATATTTTATTCCCAACAGATTTGAACCGTTCAAACAACAAAATTTAAGGTTTAGTATGGATTTTACAAATCGTGTTACTGCTGATCAGAACGAGTTTTTGGAAAGTCAAGTATCCGACGAGGAAGTTAAAAAGGCTGTTTGGGAATGTGGGGTTGACAAAGCCCCTGGGCCCGATGGATTTACGTTTGGTTTTTATCGAAGATACTGGAATTTCATAGCACAGGATGTAATTAAGGCAGTGAAACAGGTTTTTGTTGACGGCAAGATTCCTATGGGAGGTAATTCGTCTTTTGTTACTCTAATTCCAAAAATCCTAAATGCTAATATGGTGAAGGATTTTCGTCCTATAAGTTTAATAGGTAGTGTTTATAAGATTGTTGCTAAGATTCTAGCCAATAGACTTTCTACTGTGGTGGGTGACTTAGTTAACGAGATTCAGTCCGCGTTTGTGGCGGATAGACAAATCTTGGATGGACCTTTTATTCTAAACGAACTTATTCAGTGGTGCAAGAAGAAAAATAAACAAGCTATGGTTTTCAAAGTAGATTTCGAAAAAGCGTACGATTCAGTTAGGTGGGAGTACGTTGATGAGATTTTAGATAAGTTTGGATTTGGAATTAAATGGCGCCAATGGATCCGCACTTCATTAGTTTCTTCCAGGGGTTCGGTTCTTGTGAATGGGAGTCCTACGAGGGAATTTCAATTTTATAGAGGTCTTAAACAGGGAGATTTGTTATCCCCGTTTTTATTTATTTTGGTAATGGAAAGTCTTCATGTTTCCTTCCAAAGAGTTGTGGATGCGGGGTTATTTACGGGGATTAAGGTTGGTTCGAGTATCCAATTATCTCATTTGTTTTACGCAGACGATGCTCTATTTATAGGTAACTGGAATATGAGTAACATTAGTATAATGACAAGAGTGCTTCGGATTTTTCATCGTGCATCGGGACTTCGTATTAATATGAAAAAGAGTAAGATAATGGGGATTTCTGTGAGTAATAATCTTGTAGAGCGGGCTGCTATGAAGATTGGATGTCTTGTGCTCAAAACTCCGTTCATATACCTTGGAGCTAAATTCGGTGGTCTTATGTCGCGTGTTAACGAGTGGAATGATATCATTGAAGGAATGGAACGACGATTATCTAGGTGGAAGCTCAAGGCACTCTCAATTAATGGAAGATTAACATTACTCAAATCCGTGTTGGGTGCAATGCATATTTATCACATGTCGTTATTTAAAGTTCCAATGCAGGTCCTAAAGAAGTTAGAGATCATTCGGGCGCGCTTTTTTAATGGTGCTGATGTGAATTCAAAGAAACAGAGCTGGGTCAGTTGGAAACATGTGCTGACTTCGAAAGACCGTGGAGGTTTGGGGGTACCGAGTCTGTATGCTCTTAACAGAGCTCTTATGCTTAAATGGGTTTGGAAATTCAAGAACCAAGGAAATTCTTTATGGGCTCGTGTTATAAAAAGTTTGCATGGAGATGATGGCAAAATTGGCAAGCAGGTATCGATGACATATCCTTCCAATTTGGTTGAATATTGTACAAGAAATGGAGGTTTTAAAAAGGCAAGGTATCAATATTCAGTCTATGTTTATTCGTAAGCTGGGTAACGGCGAAAATACGCTTTTCTGGGAGGATCATTGGAGTGGTGATATGCGGATTAAAGATATTGCCCCTCGCATTTATGCGCTTGAAACAGTGAAGGATATTTCGGTTCACGAAAAAAAAGGTCACGGAAATTTGGTTCAAACGTTGAGACGTCAGCCAAGAGGAGGTGTGGAGTCATTCCAAATGGAGCTGATCAAAAATGTCTTCGAGGAGGTTACATTTAGTGAGTTTCCGGATAGCTGGACATGGCAATTAACAGGTGATGGAGTTTTTTTCAGTATCTTCAATTCGTAAATATATTGATGATCATTATCTGCCATTTTTTGATACGCAAACGAAATGGATCAAACAAGTTCCAATCAAGATTAATGTTCATGCGTGGAAGGTTGTCCACGATGGGTTGCCTACTCGGTTAAGGATGTCAAGGCGGGGGATAGAGTTGGAGTCAATTATTTGTCCTATATGTGAAGAATTTGTGGAATCGAATAGCCATTTATTTTTTGCGTGCAGGTTTGTGAAAGCCATTATGGTTAAAGTTTGTAGATGGTGGGAACTGGATCAACAAAGTTGGGATTCCTATAAAGATTGGAGGTTATGGATCGATTCTATTCGATTGACGGCTACAGGTAGAGTTTTATTGGAAGGTGTATGCTACTGTGTTTGGTGGATGGTTTGGAACTTGCGGAACAAAAAGATCTTCGGAGATGACGGGGTTATGGAGTATAATGTGTTTGATGATATGGTTTTAAAATCTTTTAGATGGATAAGTGCTAGATGCAAGTCCAAAATTAGTTGGCTAGATTGGTTAAAAAACCCTAGTTTGATTGTGTAATTCTAGCGTCTTGCTAGTTTATTTCGTTTATTAATAAAATGTCGTTCAAAAAAAAAGTTACGAAAATAAAAACATACTTTTATAAAAAGAATACATTTTAACTTAATGGAATAGTCTCTTTCGGAGCACAGCCTTCAACTCTTCATCAGTAGTCGTCAATTATGTTTGTTCGTCTCTCTGTCGGTTTTCTAATTTCCAAATTTCTAACTCGGCGCGCTTGAGTTCCAACTCCTCATATTTGATATGCAACATCTCGGACATTTCATGACTCTTTTGAGTGTACATCAGGTTGGTAGCCATTGCATACTCGCTGACCATAAATTTTGCCAATTCTTCCACATCAACGCTTCCAGACGACGACATGATTTCCCTTTCCTTTTTGGCATGTCCCTACCCATTGGACGACGCCGTGGAACTGCCCCCACTTCCTCTTCAGCAGTCTCAGTATTCAAATTGATACCGCCTTCAACGGATTCTCTTGCGGAAAAAGAACTTGACCCGCTAGATTTATACCTTTTGTTCTTTTTCTCCTCCACTTCCTCCTGAAACCGCCATTTCTCCGTTATTCCATTTCTTACAATTTTTTTAACTCATTCCAACATTGAGTTAGTGTAAACGGGACACCATACTTAATACTATAATATGTCAATGCTCGTTTGATATAATCTCTATCATTGGCTCCACTGCTGTCCGAAAAGCCTTATCATAAAAACCGTAAAATTGACATACCTTCGGACACACGGTCTTCCACTTTTGTTAATCATGTCGTAAGTCCGACGCTAGCTGATGGGACAAATCTTGTGCATGTGTTTCAAGATTGCACACCAAAAACCGTGTGCTTTTCTATCGTTGCCAACCCTGTTGTCCTCAGAAATACGCACCCAAGATTGACATAATGCAACCTTTTCTTCAATGGTCCATGGAATACAACGCTGGTTATTGGGTTACGGCTTCTTCACGGCCGGTTGTCGTCGTATGTTTGGTTTCCTTTTTTGCTTCGCTTTCGGCGTCAGTATCTGCTCGTCCACGTCTTCGGCGTTCTCGGGAAATTGATGAGGATTTGTTTCTGAAAACTGAAGGGAGTACATGTCTTCATCTAATAAATTAAAACGATTGATCGGAGATGAAGAACTGTCGACATTAGGTTGAGATGAAGAATCGTCGACGCCAAAATTAGGTCGACTTACAGAACCGCCAACGCTGTGCTTGCCATAGACGTTCGGGTAAACCATTTGTGGTGGTGCAAATGTCGTGTTATTGTATGGTTGGTTATAAAATTGGTTTGGGTAAACCAATTGGGGTGGTGCGAAGTTGATTCGTTGTTGTTCATTCATTAACGGTGAGGTATTACGGAGATTGAAGGTTCGGCCGGTGTCGGGGGTGAGCTTCGATAGTTCTTAATTGTTGACGGTTCGGGTTACGTGGAGTACGGGAGTTAGACATTTGTGATTCAGAGTGGTGTTAGTGTGTAGAAGTTGTATTTTTTGTTGTGTGTTAGTTTGGTTTAAAATGTCTTTATAAGGGATAAATAGGGTTTGAAAAGTTTTTTTTTAAACAAAACATAGCCGTTAGAAGGTGGGGGCCAATTTTACACAATAAACGAATGTCACAACCTCGGTGTTTTTTGAGTCGCTCACGCGCGATGCATAAACCTTGAAGTAGGGGTCACGCGCGACCAAAAGTTTTTTGCCTCACGATTAATGTCTTGCAATAATGATAAAAACAGTCTTGTAACAATTATGTTAAATGCTAATGTTAATTGCTAAAAAAGTTCCACCAAACACAACATGACATTCTAAAAATATGTGCGAAAGTTTTATAACAAAACATGTGATTCGTTAAAATGTATTAAAATATTATAATATATTAGACGATTACCCGCGCATAGCAACGAAAATTTCTAGTGAGAAATAATTAACGATATGTTATATTGTGGTAAGTGTTTCGTGTGACATTCAAAATAAAACGTGTACTGATCAAGTTATTCACCTTGTGTTAAAGTAGAACAACATAAAAAATTTAAATTACTATTCATAACTCGTTGTAGAAGTAACATGTTCTGACCTACTAACCCAAATACTTTGAAAACCCAGTTTGACCCGACCGGTTCAACCAGTTGGAAAACCGGTTAAATTTCAACCTGGTCTTATATTTTCGAAACCCTGTTACACTCGGTGGGCGGGTTAACCCGGTGGACGAACCGGTAACCGATGACTCGATCGGGTTGACCCGGTGGTGGAACTGTTGACCCACTGGTCGAAACGGTGTCTCGGTGATCAAAATTAGGAGTAGCGAAATTATGGAAGAAATTTGACTAATTAATGATTAAATTTATTTATGGAATTTAAGTTTTCACATTTAACTATTTATAGAATTTAAGTTTTCACATTTAAATATTTATGGAATTTAAGTTTTCACATTTCACTTTTTAATAAGGATTTTTCCTTGTAGTATAGGAGATATAGATATAGATTAGGTCGTTCACTCTTTTTTTCTTATTATATATTAAAATATTAATAATATATTCGAACACAAATTCTTACATGGTTGGTAAACATTTCATTGTACATATTTTTAAAACCCATGAATAAATCCATTTCCAATCCTCGAATTTAAATCTAAACCGTGAAACCAAATAACATCTAATATAAGCCCTTGAAGAATTCCCTGATTTCGTATCTTCCTCTTATGTTTAAAATATCTTTAGTCTACAAAACCCGATACAAATCTCGAGTTATATATGCCTTGAAACATGTTAGTGTCTTTCCCGTTTTATTTATCCGTCCGAAAATTCTCACACTCAAACCACAGCTGATCACTACTGTGAAAAGTTTTACAATTATCTAGTTAATGATACGATCTTTACGGGTAGCATCGGGGTAAGGCACCTTTTTAAGTGGGCGTAAGCTCGTTAAGAAGAAGAATAATATAACAGATTTATTTATTTGCCACAAAATGGTTTTATTGATAATACAACAATACTTAAATAGTGAAATATATAGACTTGGGCAACAAACCATACCAAAAACACAGACGATTCATTCCCCTCTGCTTATATATTCACCTTGTCCTCAAGGTAGTAAGCTGGATCCGCAGAGATCTCACGACTTTAGTTATCACCCTCTTCTCCCATAAGTAACATAAACTTAACAGGAGATTTATGATCGCGCATCCATTTGCTATCACAATTGAAACACAACCCCGTGAAGACGTTGGTGCTTCTCTGGTGAAAGCCACTTGATAGCTAGTAGTACAGTGTTTGTGCTAATGGTAGATTCGGTAAGTGTGGATAGAAGGGGTGGTGGTTTTCTTGAATTTGGAGAAGTCTGTGGAGTAACCTGTGAAGGCTGCGGGTCACTTGTATGGACGGCCTTAGTTACTTTTGATATTTCCACTTGCATACACAACTACATTTTGTTGTTACTTGCAGAAGATATATCTTACTGGTTAACATACTCGTAGCTATAGCTTGTAACAAGTATATTATACTCGATTCAAGAATAATGTTATATAACCAATCAATGCAGACAATTATCAGATGTATAAATATGAATACATGTACTCTGTACGTTCAAAAATATAAGACATGCCAACCTGCAAACACATGTCTGTTATAGTTCACCAAAACCCTCAGAAAGTATGCTGGCAATCTCATCGTGTGTGTCACTTTCTTCATAAGCAGACACTTCACTATCACCACCATTAATCAATAACCTATGCGTTGTAGAATCGGGTACCCACCCTTTTTCCAACATTATATCTAATAGCCAACGGGCATCGCGTTCATACCCTTCTTTCCAAAGACCATTTATAAGCTTATTGCAGATTGCTTGATTTAGCACTTTTTGACCAGAAGCAGAAACAGAAAACAGCTTGCGTATTGTGGGCAGAACGGTATGCAACCGACACTCTTGCGCTAAAAATGAAAGTGATGTCCCTAATATTTCTGTATCAGGCAACAGCCCTTTACTGATCATTTGGTTCAGAAACAAGGCACATTCTTTTGCTCGATGATGGTGGGTCATACTTTCTAAAAGCTCGTTATAAGCTTCTGAATCTAGAGGACAACCCTCTACCAACATTCTTGCAACAATAACCAGAAGACCGTTGCCTTTATAATATGAAGATATACCCTTCATAATTGTACTATAGTCTTCATTAGAACAATGTAACCCCAAATAAGAAGCAAGTGGTAGCAACTTGACTACTTTATCTACTTTCCCTATTAGACACAATCCCCTAATCAACATACTGAAAGAAGTTGTATGCAGCGCGCATTTGTTTAGGGACATGTAGTGAAACACCTCAACTGCATCTTGTAACCTGTCCGTTTGGCAAAGCGTTTCTATTAATGTAGCGTAACAAGATGAATCTACAACCCAATGTTCCTCGCAAACACGATGAAATAAACTAAGGGCGTCATCAAGTTCACTTGATTTACATTTTCCGATAATAAGAGCAGAATAAGTAATCGAGTCGGGCATAGCACCAGAAACAAGCATTCTACCAAGAACTTTATAAACTAAATTACTTTCATGATTTTCACTAAGATACCTGATCATAATGTTCCATGTAAAACTATTTATTATATTAATTTCTACCATCTTCTGAAATAAACGAATCATCTCAACCAAATTACCTACCTCGCAATAACCTTTCAGAAGCTCATTATTTGAATTAGCTTCCATTACTTGATGATCTTCAAGAAACTGTTTCGCCTCACTTAACTTATTTAGCTTACATAGACCGTTCAAAATATCAACAAAAACACAATCCCGTGGCTTCAAATCGTTACTTGTCATCTCATTAACAAGATTCATTGCATCATCTATGCACAGATTCTTACAGTAATACCGTATCAAAACCTCATACACTGATAAATCCGGAGGAACCTTTAAAGTTTTCATCTTTTCAAACGATCTCAACCCGATATCATCTCTATTCATCCTAAACAACAAAGGCAATACTTTACAAAAAAAATCTGATTCAAGATCACACTCATTATCAAGCACTTCATTCAAAATAACAAACGCTTCATCCGCAAAATTCTTACTAACAAGACCACAAACCATAATCTCATACGTTCTACTATTCGGGGAACACCCTTTTTTCCTCATCCGTTTATACTGATCAAGCACCAAATCAACCCGCTCATTATCAAACAAACCCTGAAACAAATAATTCAACGTCTCAACATTCGGCACAACACCACCTTTCACCATTTCCTTATACACAAATAAAACATCCTTAATCCCACTTTTCCCCTCAACCACAACACTTAACAACCTATTAACATCCTCAACCGCCATCTTAAAACCACGCGCATTCACCGCCCCAAACACCCGTAAACCCTCATCAACCTTACCAACCTCAACTAACCTATCAACTACCTCCAGCAAAACACCTTCACACCCCCTAAACCCCTCTTTTAACATCTCATTAACATACCCTTCCATTTCATCTACCCTAGACTCCATCCCTAACCTTAATATTATATACTTATACGTCTCGATAGTGTGCCGAAAAGGGGTTTGCAGTGCAGCCCATTTAAACATCTTCAAAGATGCATTTAAGTCATTTTTTGAAGACAGTACTTTTATTAGGCTTTCTGGGTGTAATTCTTTCTTTAAAAACTGAATATTGGAATGAAATTCAAAAGGGTTTTGTGGGGTTTGGTCATTTGGGTCAGTTTGGGTGTTTTTAGGACTTGTTAGTGAAGAAAGATGTGAAACTGACTGTGCCCTGATAATGAGTTTGTTAAAAAGATGTGATTTTGTGAATTTAGTAATCATGAAATGTGTTTAGTGTGAGTGATTACTGACCTGTGAAATGAATGTGGAAGAAGGTTGAACCCTAAAATCTGCAAGGTTTGGAGAAGTGGGGTTTGACTTTTTTAAGTCAATTTTTGGTAAGAGCCCCGCTTGTTTCTAGACTCCTTTTAATCTTCTTTTATATAATAAAAGAATTAGGTTTTTAGAGAATTTTAATAAAAAGTGGAGGTTGTAGAAAAAACAATTAGACCAATCAAATGATTTGATTTTGACACATAAGCAAAATCGAGCGATGTGATTGGTGGAAAAAAGTCAAAATTGAATTAAAGTTAGTCAAAATTAAAAAAATTATTGGAGGAATTTGATAAAAACACATAAAGATATATGTGTCAAATTGTAAAAATAAAAACTTAAAAAAAGAGGAGGGGATTAATAAAACTTTATTGGTTAAATTTTAAATAATTTAGATATACTTAAATATATAAACTTATAATTTTACATATTTTTCAGTAACTTTCTAAAATAAACAAAATACACCCTTAAACTTTATACCGTCTATACTTTATATTTTAAAAATACAACATATATGTCATATTAAAAAATCAACGAATCACAAAATTATAAATATTCAAATAGAAATACAAATTATTGTATAATTTTTTTTGACACTTAAAAAGTCAAACAATGCAATCTACGTAATTATTATTTACATGAATATAAATGTAAAAAAGAACGCAGAACCTGAGACATTGGTGTGAGATGAAAGTAAATAGATGGGATTCTACAAATTACAAAAACATATATTTTTTCAAAGTAATTATGTGTTAATAAACACACAATTTCTAGAAAAGGATAGCTAACATTTGAGTTAAACAAAGTCAAATCCTTAACCAACTGACTTAGCTCAGTTGACCACCAAAGTTCGACTAAGTGGTTTGGGGGAGGTTTCCTTGAGGTCTTGGGTTCAAGACCTGCCAAGGGCCTTTCAGGCGAAGCGGATAAGGAGTCTAACATAACTAGACGAAGGTTCGAAGAAGACATTCTTCCGCTTGGATGTCATGGCACGATTCGACCCACTAACCACTAACATTTTTCGTTTTAAAAAAACAAAGTTAAATCCTTTGTGAAACAAATATTTATAGAAGATATCAATTAAAATTATCACATAATGGAAAATCATGTAAAACTTGAGGGTCCATAAGCATTTTACCTATTTAAGTATTAAAATTTAATATTGTTTTATAGAATAATATTAAGCATTATAAAATCATGAATTTTTAAATCGTATACGTGTAAGTTTGATGTAAATCGTTTGTTAATTAATAATTATGATATAACTCTTTAGAATAAAAATATATCAAAAATAAAAAAAAATATGAAATTCGAAAAATAAAAATTGAGGTGAGTTTTATTAATATACACGGTGCACGGTAAAAAAACAAAATAATCAAACATATAAATATTAGATGTTAAAAAACATATATAATATATATATATGATTGAAATAACGAAATTATTACTTAATTCAACCTTTATGTTCAAATCCCGTGCGTGCACGGGCATTAAAACTAGTTTTAATTTTATGTGATTAATAAATAAAGTTCGTTTATTAAATTAGTTATAAATTCGTGGTTAAATTTATTTTGAATATGTTAATTATTTTAATTGCGTTATCATTATAACTAATAGAGGTGAACCGTTGCACGGCCCACTTTATTCCACTGTCATCTTTTTTTTTATTTTTACTTGAATTAGTATTTTATTCGTCTTAAAATAAGTGTTCACGTTTGATTTATTCGGAGTTTTCTTACCCTAGATAATTTTGGATAACAATAGACTCATCCCCACCATCCATTTCCATCTCATCTAATGGATAAGATTAAAAAAATGTATAATTTAAATATCTCTTAAACCGTTAAGCGTTAAACGAAAAAAAAATACCATCGTGACGAGCATTTAATAAGCTTTCTACATATA
The DNA here is from genome assembly GCA_025667525.1 of Glebionis coronaria. NCBI lineage: Eukaryota > Viridiplantae > Streptophyta > Magnoliopsida > Asterales > Asteraceae > Glebionis > Glebionis coronaria. The sequence goes on along the minus strand of CM046874.1, from coordinate 636,828,840 downwards.
TGCATTACGATATACTTTTGAAGATAAAAAATCGTCTTTTTTTTGTTTTTTAAAATTTGCGTAAAATATCATATATGATAATAGTGTTTTGTCATATATGATATTAGTCTTAGGTTACAAATTATTATTGAATCATATATGATATTGGTTTATATCATATATGATAAGTTATATCATATATGATACTACTGTTACTATCATATATGATAATTTTCGACAATAAAAAAAAACGAAATTTTTTTTGTCGAAAATATATCATATAACATATATGTAGAAAGATAATTAAATGTCCGTCGTTACGGTATATTTTTTCGCATATCGATTAACGGTTTAAGAGATATTAATGTTTGAAAAAAAGGGAAAAGAGTTTTTGTTTAATCTTATCTATTGGATTATGATGAAAATGGATGGTGGAGACTAGTCCTTTTATATCTAAATAAACTTTTGGTATCCAAATAAACTTAAATCTTATTATTGTTATATAATATTTGATAAAAATTATATTAATAAAAAAATTTAAGTTCATTTGGATACCAAAATTTATTTTGGATATCAAGGGACTAATCTCCATCCTCCATCTCTATTTTAATCCAACTGATAAGATTAAAACAAAAACTCATTTTCATCTTTTTTTTTCAAACATCAATATATTTTAAACCGTTGATCGTTATACGAAAAAAATATACCATTACGACGGTCATATAATTATCTTTCTACAGATATGTTATATGATATACTTTCGACAACTTTCTTTTTTGTTTTCTTTACGTTTGCCGAAACTATCATATATGATATTAAATATCATATATGATAGTAACACTAGTATCATATATGATGTACTTATCATATATGATATAAACCAATATCATATATGATTCTGTAATAATTTGTGTTGCGTTCACATAACCTTCTCCATTTTCAAAGCATTCAAATTTCATTCTCACACGAATATGTTCATCACCTTATCTTAAAAATTGTACTAACGCTAGCAAAACACATCCATTCACATAGTACTATCGTTTTCTAAGTCACGACGTTCGAGTATAGCAAAGACGCGAAGTGAGTACAGGTTCACGCGGGTTATAGCTTGTTCTCGTGAAGTGGGTTCATCGGTTCAACGCGAGTACAAGACGACGTGGGTTTCATTGGTTTGTTAGTGGGTTTCGTTTTTACGCGAGTTCATCAGTTCGTGGGTTTTATTACCTCGACGTGGGTTTTCGGTTTTGGCAAGGGTTTTGCTTGTTTAAAGGGTTTTTAGCCACGTTTTCGTTTTACCAAGAACCACAGGTTTTCACAGGTTCTCGTTAGCAAGGATAGAGAGACAAAAGGATAGCTTCGAAAGTAGGTAGGCTAGGGAGATGCTCAAACCGGGGCTGGATCGAATTCCTGTAAGACTTCTATCCTTTTTCTCTTTCTTTCTTACTATATTCCCCTGCCCCTATATTCAATTAAAAGACTAGAAAACCTCTCTTGTGCGTCTACGTACCCGTCTTACCAATACTGATTAGCTTAAGACTGAAAATCTTATTTAGATAGCATCTATTGTATTGTCTATCTTAATTCGCTTAAAGCCTTACTTTCAACTCGGCCTCCCGGGCGCACCTTCTCATTTCCTTTTGGTTCATTTTGTCATGCATATAAATGGTCACCTTTACCACCATTTTCCAAAACTAAGTTTCAAAGAGTGGGTTTGTAAAGCTTCAAACTTAACGTCACAAGATATGTATAAACGTTTTAAACACACATTTTTAGTAAATTTTAAGTAAGCTCATGCATGTTTTAACATCTTATGTTGGTGTGTCGTTTGGTGTCGGGGTGACAGTATCTGAGACGAGGGTATATGAGACGAGGGTAACGAGTGGCTAGATGGGCTTGATGAGAGTTTGTTGTTGTGAGATTGTCGAGAGCTGTGAGCGTGTGTTTCTCGAGTCAAAACCCCTCTTTTTGTCAACTGTGTAGTGTACCGAGAGAGATAAAGATTTGGAGGGAAAAAGGTTTTCACAAAATAGTGTTGTTTTCTACTACTGTTTTTATCCGAGTGAGAGAGCAGATTGGTTTTAAAATGGTGGATTTCAGTATTACCAAATGAGAATGGTAAAAGAACAATAGTTTTAATAATCATTTTGACAAAGTTTTGTGTCTCTTTGGACCGACACAGTCCTAAAGTATTTCAAAAAAAGGGAATCACGTGGGGTGTGGGGTTTGTACCCTTGTTTCAATTGTCTAAGTTACCTTTGATTTTTGGTCCAAAGTTTTAAAGTTTTAGTTGTTGTGTGCGAATAAGATCGAATCAGACTTCTCTTTGTGTCGAGTTATTTTAAGAAAATGAGTATGGCGTCGGGTTTTGAAAGCAATTAATCGAGATTGAATTAATGTGATTTAAGTGTTGTTTTAAATGGTTATATTAAAAATAGCGTCGAAAGGCTGCCGATTTCTTTTTAGAAAATTGTAAAATAATTTAACTAAAGTTAAAATGGTAAATATAAATGTAACGATGAAAGGTCGGAGAACTTTTATTGAGTCGAGACAATAGTTTCTTACTTTGAAATTTGGTCGAGTATTACATCAAAAAAAATGTTTTTGAGCATATTATTTATGACTTAAATCGTGGTAAAAGGTTGAGATATGTGTATGACATTCATTTTATTTCTTGCACTATAGATTGTAAACCAATCTAGTATTATTTTAGGTTGCATCTGCGTGATCTGATTCTATGGTTATTATTCTCTTGTTGTGATAGCTTGCGTTGCTGAGGTGAGTTCATACCCCATCTTTCTAGTTTTAAATTGATTTAATAAATGTTTTATCGTTGCTTTTTGGGGGAAGTACATGCTTGGTCACAAACTATTTATAATTTGCTTGGTTGGTCATAAACTGCTTTAATTGTTACGTGTTGAGTGATTAACTCCATTAATTGTTATACTTATTAATGTTGATACTAAATTTCTATTATGGGTTTCATAGCCTAAAACTCTAACTGCTTTTTCACTGGTTCTCGGGTAGAGACAATGGTTGCAAGAATGAACACAAGTACATATACTCGTTTATGTATTGGCCTAAGTCCCGCTTTAACCCAATTACTTTGGCCCATTATCATGAACCGTTAATTTCTGACCGGATGACCGGTCGAAAGCGTGAATGTTATGGATAGATCTATCGGGGTTGACGCCCCTGTCCGGCTTGGTCCAATAGAGGACAAACGGGCACAGTTTCATTTGAGTCTGTGGATGGATGTCGTGGGTTAGGCATCCGTAGGGGCTACATTATGTGATTATACTACCGGTCTTGTTAACGCTTCGGTGTCATGAGCTTAGACGATAATAAACGCATTTTTGGTGGCTTTGTATTTGTTATATTGCCACCATGTTTGGGAAAATCTTGTGCTTCATCAAACACTTCATTTACTATCAAAAAAAATTATTTGTTAACTGGAATATCTTTTATTATCAAGTAACTCAACTATTAACGAGAACATCTATTATTATCAATAAACTCTGCTTATACTAATAAACTCTCTTTTTAACTGGAAACTTTGTCTTTATTATTAACCTTGGTTATCATCAATGAACTTTGTTTTATCATAAACTTTGTTATTACTAATAAACTCTGTTTTTCATCAAGAAACGTATTTTACCAAAGAAACCCTGATTTTTAAACTCTTATATTTTTACTGCAAGGTGAAGTATTCGACATAAAATCTAATTTTTCATAAACACCTTAAAACAAACTTATGAACTCACCAACTTTTTGTTGACATTTTTAAGCATGTATTTCAGGTACTTGACTATATGGATTATTTGGAGTCTTCTTTGTGGTTTTTGACATGTAGAGGTCGTTCTCGGATCAAGCTCTCGATTACTCATGAAGTCACAACCTCCCAAAGCCAGTATTCCGCTGCGGTGAATTTGGGGGTGTGACACACGACCACTATATAAGCCATTTTTCTTTTTTTCTTTCTTATAAAAAACACATACCGTCTCTCTCTACCCCCGATCTAATTTCTCTCTCTACAAACTCTCTAACATCACCTATACATCATGACTAATCCATCACGAATCTGAATCGATGATTATGAACCCATCACGGAGTCATCACAAATCCATCAAAATAAATCAATCACGAATTCATCATGAATCCATTCATCATCAGGTTATAATCTTTTCTTATTTTACTTATTATCATCATTCGAATATATAAGCATTCAATTAGCTTATACTGAATGAATTATCTGAGATGGATTTGAATAAGTTGATTATAAGCTAGCTTATTATGTTATTGATGTGGATAAGTTGATTTGTTTAAATAAGCTTATGAATAAGATTTTAAATTAGATGAGATTTATGAATAAGGTTGTTAATTAGATGATTTGAATTTATTTGTTAGATTATAAGCTAGCTTATTTTAATGAATTATCATAATATTTGAATAAGAGAGTTATGAATAAGCTTATGACCATGTTAATAAGCTGTATTATTAGGATTTTTTATGTTGGTGATGTAAGATGAATTAACCTTGATATATCATATATGATATCTTATATTATCATATATGATATATGATATATGATATATGATATATGATATATGATCGGTGTATCATATATGAGGTATCATATATGATATATCTAACAAACCAGAAGAAAAAACAAGAGTTGTATGACTAATTTCTACAAATCTTTTTAAGCTCTTCAACCCTATCTTCTATCATATATGGTATTGTACATGACTTTTTCACTTTTAACGTATTGTATATAGATTGACCCTAAAACTCTTTTCTTGTCTTGTATTAATGTAGAATGTGCGAACACATCAACGAGAAGAGAGAGATACTACAATTGCCCGGTTATAGCAATGTATATAGGGTACTTATCATAACAATCAAACGTGCACGAGTATGTTTAAGTATCAACATTAATTCGGAGTGTGTCACACCCCCAAATTCACCGCAGCGGAAGACTGGCTTTGGGAGGCTGTGACTTCATGAGTAATCGAGAGCTTGATCCGAGAATGACCTCTACATGTCAAAAACCACAAAGAAGACTCCAAATAATCCACATAGTCAAGTACCTGAAATACATGCTTAAAAATGTCAACATGAAGTTGGTGAGTTCATAAGTTTGTTTTAAGGTGTTTATGAAAAATTAGATTTTATGTCGACTACTTCACCTTGTAGTAAAAATATAAGAGTTTAAAAATTAGGGTTTCTTTGGTAAAATACGTTTATTGATGAAAAACAGAGTTTATTAGTAATAACAAAGTTTATGATAAAACAGAGTTCATTGATGATAACCAAGGTTAATAATAAAGACAAAGTTTCTAGTTAAAAAGAGAGTTTATTAGTATAACCAGAGTTTACTGATAATAATAGATGTTTTCGTTAATAGTTGAGTTACTTGATAATAAAAGATATTCCAGTTAACAAATAAATTTTTTTGATAGTAAATGAAGTGTTTGATGAAGCACAAGATTTTCCCAAACATGGTGGCAATATAACAAATACAAAGCCACCAAAAGTGCGTTTATTATCGTCTAAGCTCATGACACCGAAGCGTTAACAACGCCGGTAGTATAATCACATAATGTGGCCCCTACGGATGCCTAACCCACGGCATCCGTCCATAGACTCAAATGAAATTGTGCCCGTTTGTCCTCTGTTGGACCAAGCCGGACAGGGGCGTCAACCCCGATAGATCTATCCATAACATTCGCGCTTTCGACCGGTCATCCGGTCAGAAATTAACGGTTCATGATAATGGGCCAAAGTAATTGGGTTAAAGCGGGACTTAGGTCAATACATAAACGAGTATATGTACCTGTGTTCATTCTTGCAACCATTGTCTCTACCCGAGAACCAGTGAAAAAGCAGTTAGAGTTTTAGGCTATGAAACCCATAATAGAAATTTAGTATCAACATTAATAAGTATAACAATTAATGGAGTTAACCACTCAACACGTAATAATTAAAGCAGTTTATGACCAACCAAGCAAATTATAAATAGTTTGTGACCAAGCATGTACTTCCCCCAAAAAGCAACGATAAAACATTTATTAAACAATTTAAAACTAGAAAGATGGGGTATGAACTCACCTCAGCAACGCAAGCTATCACAACACGAGAATAATAACCATAGAATCAGATCACGCAGATGCAACCTAAAATAATACTAGGTTGGATTACAATCTATAGTGCAAGAAATAAAATGAATGTCATACGCATATGTTAACCTTTTACCACGATTTAAGTCATAAATAATATGCTCAAAAACATTATTTTTTTTATGTAATACTCGACCAAATTTCAAAGTAAGAAACTATTGTCTCGACTCAATAAAAGTTCTCCGACCTTTCATCATTACATTTATATTTACCATTTTAACTTTAGTTAAATTATTTTACAATTTTCTAAAAAGAAATCGGCAGCCTTTCGACGCTATTTTTAATATAACCATTTAACAACACTTAACTCACATTAATTCAATCTCGATTAATTGCTTTTAAAACCCGACGCCATAATCATTTTCTTAAAATAACTCGACACAAAGAGAAGTCTGATTCGATCTTCTTCGCACACAACAACTAAAACTTTAAAACTTTGGACCAAAAATCAAAGGTAACTTAGACAATTAAAACAAGGGTACAAACCCCACACCCCACGTGATTCCCTTTTTTGAAATACTTTAGGACTGTGTCGGTCCAAAGAGACACAAAACTTTGTCAAAATGATTATTAAAACTATTGTTCTTTTACCATTCTCATTTGGTAATACTGAAATCCACCATTTTAAAACCAATCTGCTCTCTCACTCGGATAAAAACAGTAGTAGAAAACAATACTATTTTGTGAAAACCTTTTTCCCTCCAAATCTTTATCTCTCTCGGTACACTACACAGTTGACAAAAAGAGTGGTTTTGACTCGAGAAACACACGCTCACAGCTCTCGACAATCTCACAACAACAAACTCTCATTAAGCCCATCTAGCCACTCGTTACCCTCGTCTCATATACCCTCATCTTAGATACTGTCACCCCGACCCCAAACGACACACCAACATAAGATGTTAAAACATGCATGAGCTTACTTAAAATTTACTAAAATGTGTGTTTAAAATGTTTATACATATCTTGTGACGTTAAGTTTAAATCTTTACAAACCCACTCTTTGAAACTTAGTTTTGGAAAATAGTGGTAAAGGTGACCATTTATATGCATGACAAAATGAACCAAAAGGAAATGAGAAGGTTCGCAGGTTCGAAGACAACCTGTGGTTCTTGGTAAAACGAAAACGTGGCTAAAAACCCTTTAAACAAGCAAAACCCTTGCCAAAACCGAAAACCCACGTCGAGGTAATAAAACCCACGAACTGATGAACTCGCGTAAAAACGAAACCCACTAACAAACCAATGAAACCCACGTCGTCTTGTACTCGCGTTGAACCGATGAACCCACTTCACGAGAACAAGCTATAACCCGCGTGAACCTGTACTCACCTCGCGTCTTTGCTATACTCGAACGTCGTGACTCAGAAAACGATAGTACTATGTGAATGGATGTGTTTTGCTAGCGTTAGTACAATTTTTAAGATAAGGTGATGAACATATTCGTGTGAGAATGGAATTTGAATGCTTTGAAAATGGAGAAGGTTATGTGAAAATGAAGGTTTTTATTTCATTAATAGAGATTGTTTGTATGGTTTTGAATTCGAATGAACAAGGGATAATGAGTGAAATGCGTTTGTATTGTGTATGTGTGTTGAGTTTAATCCAAGAGAGAGAGAGAGGTAGATGTAAATAGGTAGTGTGTCTTGGTATGTCTCTGTGAGTGGAATTTTGAAAAAGAATTGAGGTAAGTTAGTAAAGGCACAAGGAGTAGTATAAGCATTGGTTTAGTTATATTTAGTAAGAAGACAAAGGAAGGACTAGGTTATCACGTGAAGGAGGACTTCACAAAATATGCATGCATAAAGTTAACAGGTGGGTAAACCTTAACCATGTGTTGGGTAAGGGTTGAGCTTATTTACCATGGTTAAGCTTTTCTTAAAATAGTTATTAGTTAGGTTAAATTTTATAAAGTAGTGTGAGTGGATACTCAAAAGGTATAAGGACTTATTTAGAAAATAGAAGTATTTGGTAGTTTTAGGGTATAAGTATTTACCTGAGGTATTTAGATTTACGCGGTGCATCGAATAATTTGACGGCGTTTATTATATTTACGGAAAATAAAACGTTAAATAACGTTTTGTTAAAATAATTAAATAAATAAGTTATAACAATCATCTTAAATCTTCGCGCATTATCAATACGCACAGATAAGATGACAATAGCTAAATCGCAAATAGTTCACGTAAACGCAACACAAATAAATCTTGCACGGATAATGCACAGGTATTGGAATTAAATTTCATATCCGTTTAAATATTGATCGTAAAACATTACGCAACCAATTGTGGCACTCTCGCAGTGTGCACAGCTCTGCAGACTTTGTGATTTTTTTAGATTTTGCAAAATATGTCTCCTTTTAAAACCTAATAAGTTTAGTAACGCTCAAAAATAAATTTCAAATAATAATAATATAATTTAAAGTACGAAAAATTCTCGGGTGTTACATCATCCACATGCCATTTTGAGTTTTGTCCTCAAAACTCGATCACTGTTACTAGGTTGAGAAGTGTCAAGAATGCCGAAAAGAAATACGTAAAGCTGAAATGTACCCAAAGGGTTTGACAAGTCAATCTGACAAAGCGGTAACGGTTCATAGAAAAATTAAAGGACAATTAGAAGCAAAAAAAATCTAGTAAGTCGTTAACTCTGGAAAGTCGTACAATGTATCTTTAGAAAATTCGCGCAATGATTCTTGAATTAAATGAAGCTTAAAGAAGCACTCGCCAAACATCGTAATGATAATGATAACAAGGTAAAAGAACGATTAACTCGTACGAACGTATCATGAGTCAAAAGAAATACCCTCTCAAAACTGAAGTATTAAATCAATACCATAAATATACAAGGTCACGTCAGATATCCTTAAGCCCACTCATTTATAATCTCATATTTGCACACAAAAGCGTCCTAATCTATGCAAATATGTCATTATAAACTTATGGTTTGGTGATTTATGATTTTATTCAAATGCAAAGGCGTCCCAATCCATTTCAATAAAGACTTCATAAATCATCCTACTTAAGTGTCACCGCCAAAAACCCAATTCAAAATCGTTAAAATCTCTTGATGATATTATCCAAATTACCAAAGCAAAGAGCATAAGTATATAACAAATCGTCTTCAATAAGTAGACTTTTCGAGAGTACTGCATCGAATAACATAAGTGTCGATAGGCGATAAAGTGATCATAGACGTATATCAAGTAAAGAAACTCACGGTTATAGGTAGGGCAACTGTATAGTACCCGGTTATAATTAAGCAATTATCCAATCACATAAATCATTCCCATCCTCGAGGAAGACTCATCAAATACTAAGCTGAGTAATAACTTATGATAACCCAACCTCGAAACTCACTCACAAAGAATGGCCCCAGGTTTTGCTATGAATTATTACACATCTCAACCTTTCGATGACTCAGCTCGACTATGAAAATAAAACACATTCTACCTTAACACGTAAGACTACGATTCTTACCTACCCCTGAGGTAATTCATCAAAAATCATAGGTTGTGTAACGTCCCATGCTTACTTTCATCTCGCACTAAATCAAACATGAGGCCCACTTAGGCATAGTTAAGTATTGTTACACCTCTCAAACTTTTTAATGAATTAGCTCGAACCTAGGGATTATTCATGACCAATCTTCAACAAAAAATCACATAATGTCTCTAGGTTTGATTATAAAAAGATATGCGGGACCATTGTGTAACTCACAATGCCCAATACATGTTCTAGCGTTCATTTATTAAAATATATTATATGACTGAGTGCACTAATCAAGCAATCGAACTCATGTAAACAAGTAATAACATGACAGTCAATAAAATAATAGCAAACATGCATTGCAATTATTCATATAGCAACGGAATAAGTATTATGTGATGAATGTTACTACTAAATAAAACTGAGAGTTGGTTATTGTCTAGAGTTACTAATGCAACCTAGTTCTCTATAACCAAGGCTCTGATACCAATCTGTCACACCCCCAAATTCACCGCAGCGAAAGACTGGCTTTGGGAGGCTGTGACTTCATGAGTAATCGAGAGCTTGATCCAAGAACGACCTCTACATGTCAAAAACCACAAAGAAGACTCCAAATAATCCACATAGTCAAGTACCTGAAATACATGCTTAATAATGTCAACATAAAGTTGGTGAGTTCATAAGTTTGTTTTAAGGTGTTTATGAAAATTTAGATTTTATGTCGACTACTTCACCTTGCAGTAAAAATATAAGAGTTTAAAAATCAGGGTTTCTTTGGTAAAATACGTTTGTTGATGAAAAACAGAGTTTATTAGTAATAACAAAGTTTATGATAAAACAGAGTTCATTGATGATAACCAAGGTTAATAATAAAGACAAAGTTTCCAGTTAAAAAGAGAGTTTATTAGTATAACCAGAGTTTACTGATAATAATAGATGTTCTCGTTAATAGTTGAGTTACTTGATAATAAAAGATATTCCAGTTAACAAATAATTTTTTTATACTAAATGAAGTGTTTGATGAAGCACAAGATTTTCCCAAACATGGTGGCAATATAACAAATACAAAGCCACCAAAAATGCGTTTATTATCATCTAAGCTCATGACACCAAAGCGTTAACAACACCGGTAGTATATCACATAATGTAGCCCCTACGGATACCTAACCCACGACATACGTCCACAAACTCAAATGAAACTGTGCCCGTTTGTCCTCTGTTGGACCAAGCCAGACAGGGGCGTCAACCCCGATAGATCTATCCATAACATTCGCGCTTTCGACCGGTCATCCGGTTAGAAATTAATGGTTCATGATAATGGGCCAAAATAATTGGGTTAAAGCGGGACTTAGGCCAATACATAAACGAGTATATGTACTTGTGTTCATTCTTGCAACCATTGTCTCTACCCGAGAACCAGTGAAAAAGCAGTTAGAGTTTTAGGCTATGAAACCCATAATAGAAATTTAGTATCAATATTAATAAGTATAACAATTAATGGAGTTAACCACTCAACACGTAACAATTAAAGCAGTTTATGACCAACCAAGCAAATTATAAATAGTTTGTGACCAAGCATGTACTTCCCCCAAAAAGCAACGATAAAACATTTATTAAATCAATTTAAAACTAGAAAGATGGGGTATGAACTCACCTCAGCAACGCAAGCTATCACAGCAAGAGAATAATAACCATAGAATCAGATCACGCAGATGCAACCTAAAATAATACTAGATTGGATTACAATCTATAGTGCAAGAAATAAAACGAATGTCATACGCATATGTCAACCTTTTACCACGTTAAGTCATAAATAATATGCTCAAAAACATTTATTTTTTTGATGTAATACTCGACCAAATTTCAAAGTAAGAAACTATTGTCTCGACTCAATAAAAGTTATCTGACCTTTCATCGTTACATTTATATTTACCATTTTAACTTTAGTTAAATTATTTTACAATTTTCTAAAAAGAAATCGGCAGCCTTTCGACGCTATTTTTAATATAACCATTTAAAACAACACTTAACTCACATTAATTCAATCTCGATTAATTGCTTTCAAAACGCGACACCATACTCATTTTCTTAAAATAACTCGACACAAAGAGAAGTCTGATTCGATCTTATTCGCACACAACAACTAAAACTTTAAAACTTTGGACCAAAAATCAAAGGTAACTTAGACAATTAAAACAAGGGTACAAACCCCACACCCCACGTGATTCCCTTTTTTTGAAATACTTTAGGACTGTGTCGGTCCAAAGAGACACAAAAATTTGTCAAAATGATTATTAAAACTATTGTTCTTTTACCATTCTCATTTGGTAATACTGAAATCCACCATATTAAAACCAATCTGCTCTCTCACTCGGATAAAAACAGTAGTAGAAAACAATAGTATTTTGTGAAAACCTTTTTCCCTCCAAATCTTTATCTCTCTCGGTACACTACACAGTTGACAAAAAGAGTGGTTTTGACTCGAGAAACACACGCTCACAGCTCTCGACAATCTCACAACAACAAACTCTCATCAAGCCCATCTAGCCACTCGTTACCTGATATGAGCAAAAACTCATATCAATTTATCAACAAATCACCCTAAAATACAAGAAAAATACCTAAACTTTGTGATATAAAGCGGAATTATGTGGTATGTTTTGTTTTTGTGCTCAAATAGGTAAGAAGGATACAATTTCAAGCAAACAAAGGAAAATAAAGCTTAATTTGATGAAAAAGACAAAGAAGGATCAAAAGTGACAAGACTTTGAAGACAAAGGACCTATCTTGACAATCTGCCTAAGATGAAGGACCAAAAGTGTAAATATGACAAAGTCAAGATCAAAGTCAAATCTGGTCAACTCTTAAGTCAACCAAGTCAAAGGAGCTTTTTGATCAAGTTTGCAAGTGGAAGGACTTAATTTGCCAAGAGAATGAAGTTACTAGCTCAAAATTACATTCTGCCAAGTTAGAGGACTGATTCTGCCATTTTCGGAAAGTAAAACTGAGCTTGATCCGTGTGATATGCTTTTGGCCAGTGAGAAGTGAGGAATAAATTGCCCAGGATTGCCAACTCACCTCATTTATTACCCACTCAGCCGCGAAAATTTATTGGCCAAATCACAACAGTGCAAGCGCACTACTTCACTTCTCAACCAATGAAAAAGTGCCATGCGATAATTAGAATTATCCACTAAGGATAATGATCCGTGTGCTTAGCCCATATTCAATGTAATCCTGCCACGTGTCATCTTCTTCAACGCATATTACCAGAATCGTTCTTGAGCTAGAGGCAATTTCAGAAGTTGGTATAAACATGAAACTTGCTCGTTTTTGAGAGACGAATCCAATGATCACAACCAATTACACTCAAGTTCAACAACAAAGAAAACCCCAAATGTGTTCATTGTAACACCCCCAAATTTTATACAACTCAATACAGCGGAAGACTCGTTGGTGTTACGGGATAGCACATTACTCACATCATAGACAACGCATAAAAATCGCGTCGTTTAATAATAAATCATTTTCATTCATAAATATCAAAGTTACATCGGTCCCAAGTCATATTATTTCATACAAAGTTTTTACAAAGTATTCGAATGGAAAATGTTGTTTAAGTGCGGGCCATGAATTCTTGTCGTCTTCCCGAGAATTACCTTCAAGTACCTGAGATAAAACATGTTAAAAGAAAAGGTCAGCGATAACGCCGAGTGAATTCATAGAGTTTAATAAAATACATCAATATAATATCAGTATAAAATTATTACTGAAAATCATTTTGTACAAATCATTTTAATAGGCCATAAAATAGCCAAAGTCATTTTATACAAATCTTCATCAAAATCATAATATAGGCATTTGCCTTAAAAATCATTATACGAGCCAATGTCGCAAAAATATCATACAATACGTCTTATAACGTTGTATGAATATAAAAACCGTTATATGAATATGGTTATGAAAACCAAAACACGAACATAATATCAATAGTATGACCCTGTATTGCTAGTCAGGCAATACATCGTAATTCAGAGCGTCTAGTAGTATTTCGGTGATTGGATTATTATAAGCCGCATGACATTGTTACCTTACTAAACCAACAACGGGTAGCTAACCCGATACCAATTTTGCCCATCTAAAGTAGCGTGTCGTCACAAAGGTCACGCTATGGAAATCTTCTCATACATAAATTCGCTTACCAATCAATGTGGTACGACGGGGATCAACCGTCAAGGCGCGAACTGGGGTGATCGTCCCCAAATAGTACTATTATATGGACAAGCGTCTACCAAATCCCAGTAGTTCACAATTCATGCTAATGGGACTTTTAGTGACATAACCTAACTTTAATAATCCATTTATTTTCATCTATCGGGTCCTTTAATCATTTATCGGGTCATACAATCGGGTCATTCAATCATTCGGGTCCAAATCAATAAACAAACAATGGGGACAAATGGTGTCCTATTTTATAAAAACTAACATGTTATCTCCCTCGCGGGTTTATAAAACATTTCATAAAAACATTTAAAAGAGTGTGAGGCTATGAACTCACGTTGATGTGGGAAGGTGGGTTATCGGCAATTCGGACGTACGGTACGTGCTTCAATCACGGAAACCTAGACAAATAATACTCGTCTTAGACTTTTGTCCAATGACTTTATAAAAATAATAATTATGTATACATATGATGATTATTTATATATGATGATCAAGTGGGTTTACATATTCTCATTTACTCGTTTTAGTGTTATGTGTCGATAACTTTTATACTAGTTTACTAGTTTTACCGATTTACGTGTTTTAGGTCCAATAACGTTAATTTAGTCCGTTAACGTCCGTATGTCCTATAGTTCGGGTCTTATCGGTTTTTACTTGTTATATATGTTTATATATCAGTATATGAATTTTATAAAGTTTACATTAGACGGGTCCAACCGTCTAAGTTTTATTTAACAAAAACGTTAATTTTACTGTAATAGCCGAAAAAGTCGTAAAAATCATGTTTATAGTTTTCTAACTTATAAAACTTAACAAGTTACCATTTTTATAAAATGTCCACTTATTTAACCTTTTACATACTTATATAAATAAAATCCATAAGTTAGTGGGTTTTTATTTTACATTTTATACAATATAATTTTGAGTGCTTATATAATAATAATAAACATTAATTCTCAAAATCTGATTTTTATTTTCATCTTCACCAAAACTGCCATATCTAGAGTTCTATATGGAGATAGAAGCTCAAATGTTTATCACATAAACTACATGATATGTGCTCCATTTAACTCTTCTATAGCTACTGTTGAATCATCTTCTAAGTATTTTCTAAAAATCGTCCAAAACAGTAAACTCAGATTGGTACTCTAAACTTGTTTTGATCATATCTCACTCATTACAATGATTCCATTGCATGGCCAACTCTCACATGTGTACAAGACCCATAGCTTACTGTAAATCCATTAAACTATGCCATTTTTATCAGTTCATCATTTGATTCTTTACTGTTTTATACAGCCAACAAATTTAAACAAGATTTTAGCCTTGTTTCTTATAGTCTTACATCTTTTTAAGCATGTTTATCAACAACAAATCCCCACAAAATACTTTTATCATCATATAATCATCATATACATATACAATAGGAAAGAAAATACATGATTACATAATCAAAATAACAAGAGGATGAGGAGAACAATCTTTATACCACCATGATGATGAAATGATGAGCTTTTGGATGAACAAGACATGGTTTTGGGTAACCAATCTTATGAGATATCAACACCACTTCTAGGATCACCAAGTATTTGTAGATTCCTCCAAAAATCAGCCCTTGTTCTTCATGAAAACTCCTTGAAAAATCAGCCCCAAACTCCCTTGAAAACTCCTTTTTACATGTTAAGATCACCTCCAATCTTCATAACTTCAATGGGTTTTCATCATATGTGTGAATAACATATGATTCCATGGTTAAATCAAGATCAAATGGGTTATTTAGGGTGAGAGTAGGACGAATTTTTGAGAGAGAAATGGGAGGATGAGAGTGGTTTGCATGAGTGAAAATGGTGGTTATGAGTAGCTAGTTGTTTTTGTGGGATGAGTAGAAGAAACTAGCTTAAGTGTTAAGCTAGTGCTTACACTTGTAAGCTACAAGTTAACATGATGCCACATCTTTGATGTGGTGTCATGTTGTGCCATCCCATGTGTATTAGTGGGGTGGGATAATGTATTTTTGTCCCACCTCACTAATTTACGGGTATTCCTCGATTCTAGTTTCCTCGATTTGCGTGCCCTCGGGTCGTTTCACGAAAACTTTTTTATAAATTATGAATCAACGACACAAAACAAATCCAATAAAAATTGTCTCATCAAAAACGGAGTTCAAAAACGTAAATACATAATCCTAAGGTTTCCGGTTTAGTCGTAAAGGACGTTAAATTAAAATCGTAAGTCCTAATCTCTTCTCGTAAATTTGTGAGTTTATGAACCAACTCAAATTTAAAACTCCAAAATAATATTCATGGACAAATTTATTTTCTGAAATGTCGGACTGTCACCAAAGACGGTGTATGTAAACTTAAGCACGTAACGTTGAATCCTCCGGTTTAGACGTAGTCGATGCTACTTCAAGACGTAAATCCAAATTACTTCCCAAAAATAAGTGAGTTCATAATGTAACATTAAAATAATGTTTTCAAATAAACATTGAGAATAAAATATCAACCATAAATTGACGGATTGTCACAGCATTTACCCCTAAACAGGATCTTTGTCCTCAAAGATCATCTTACTACTCGTTTCTTATAGAGTTAAAAGCCATGTGGGTATTTTCTCCACATTCGGTCTTTTCTCACAAGTGTAATCCATTATAATACGCGAGTTTCATCAAACATAACTATAGGAATAAGATCAGGCTAAATGTTGACTTACTTTCTCTATCCATGATGTTCACGGGTTTCTGATGAATGCAACTTTTCGCTGATCTAAGCTTTACTAAGAATAATCAGATTTTCACTTGATAGATATTCCATCAAGTTTGATTTACGAAACATAATTCACGCAGTTCTTGAAGTCCTAGGGTAGATCCAGCTTATATGCCTTTCAATCCCAACTTTTACATCATCTCAATGGTCCCATACAACGGGGACTTATATCCCGTTATTTGTCAGATCATGAATTCATTTTTCCAAGGTTAAAAATTGTGGCATAACTTCGCTACCCATTTGGCACTTCAAGATCTACATTTCATATTCACATAACCTCTTGCCCACTACCGGCTGTCAATAATCAAATCCTAATTTCAACAATCAATTCAGATCTCGCGGGTCGGGCATTTTGTAAGGTTAGGTTCGCCATCATAGGAAACCTAAAACCTAACAGACATGTCCAACTCACAATGGGTGTATGTCGGGTGTCATCATCTCAACTCTTGCTTACAGATGCTCTAATATTTAGATCCTAACAAGATTCTATCTCAATCCTAATACGATGATTATCAATGATAATCCTTCCAAAGGAAAACGATTATACGGTTTATTACTAAAGGTCATTCATTCAAACATAAAACAACACTTATATTACTTTGTATCGTTACTTTACCTCGTCCCTTCGATTGGGGTGGTACATAGTACTCTCATCAAGGTTTGTTCTCAATGATTTCTGAGCAAATCTCTAGAAATTCGATGCGAAGCGAGGATCTTGATAAAGATGTTCGATACAGGCACACTATGTTTACAAAAAAAAAAAACTTTACCAACCAAAAACAATTAAAAACCCGATCTTGTTAGGACTTTCAATTTGTTAAGAACTGAGAAAAACGAACTTCAACTATACACATAGTATTTTCTCTTAAAAACTCATAAATACAAAAATATTTTCCATATATTATTATAAGTAAATACGTATACGTATAAGAACAACCAATCTACATATTCTCCATAAGTATTGCCAAGGCAATACACCGCGTTGAGGGGTGTTCCGGTCCTTGACACGTGTATCGATCAAACAAAATAAAGCAAGAATAGATAAATACTTCCAATAAGCAACAATTCGAAGAATACAAACAGTTAAGTGAATACAAAGGCGATGTGCTATAAAATGCCATCTAAGGGTCAATAGGTACTTAAGTGCTTCGCGCCACCTAACCCCCCGTTCACTTGTGAGTATTCTAAGAAGGAAGGCTTCATTGGGGGTCTTGCACCCAAGTAGTACATACGTATATTATTATTTTCTTATGGATATTTCATATTGAAACTCGAAGAGGATAATCCTTTTCTCTTCAAAGTCACACGAGAGCTTCTCTCTCATTCCTCGTATTGAGTTGCATGCTCACTCGCGGGCGTGCACAAATACCGATTGGTGTACAACCTCTTCCTTCGAAAAGGAAGAAAAAGAGAAAGAGTAAGACCACCACCGTCCATCAAGCCGATCACGAGAATCGTGCTTTCATTCATCCACAACAAGAAGCCATGGCTATTGATAATCGTTCTTTGATGGAACGTTTGCAATCTAATGTTCACGGATATGCCGATGCTATCAAGATTCCCGACATTCCCGCAAATTCATTTGAGCTAAAAACGGCTATGATTACCTTGGTTTCAAACACACCTTTATATGGTCACAAGAATGATAATCCTCATGATCACCTTAAGAGATTCCTTGCTCTTTGCAATACCCTTAAGTACAATGGAGTTCCACATGATGCTATTAAGTTGATATTGGTGCCATTTTCACTATAGGGACCCGCTAAGCATTGGTTAGACACCCAACCACCCGATAGTATCACCACATGGGATGGTTTCACCACTAAGTTTTTGAAAAAGTTCTTTCCCCCATCTAAGACCACGGCTTTGAGGAACTTAATTATAGGCTTTCAACCAAAACCTAGTCAATCCTTTAGTGATGCTTGGGAGGAGTTTAGAGAGTTATTGAGGCGATGCCCTAACCATGGATTGGATGAAGTTCACCAAATCAATACTTTCTATGATGGCCTTAAACCTCATCACCAAGATTCACTCAATGCTTCCGCGGGAGGGAATATTCTTCGTAAATCCATTCAAGAGGCTTTGGACATCATTGAGACCAAAGCAATGGTTCAAACAAACACTCAATGTGAAGAAAGGGTTCATGTTATCCAAAACAATTATCAAGCACCTTGTGATAATTAATTCCTCAAGATCACCAAGAGATCATTCAAAAGATGGATAGAGGTCATGAGTTGAGTCTTAAGGCACGACAAGAAATGATTCAAGCTATTAAGAGCCTTTCATTGAATAATTCTTCAAATGATGTGAATGCCATTACTCTTTCTTGTGTAACTTGTGGAGGTCCCCATTCCTATGAACAATGTGATAAGGTGCAAGGTTATCAAGGGGAATGTTATGCTTACCAAGAGGAACATCGTGAACACTTCAAGCCAAATATCAATCCCAATAACCTTTCTTACAAGTCCCAAAATTACCTTACTCCACCGGGATTCCCACCCCAACCACCCACCCAACTTCAACAAAATCCTCCTCAAGTGTTACAAAGGAATCAAGGTACAAGACCACATTACCAAGGAAGTAACTACAAGGCACCCAACAATTTTCAACATCAAGGAAATAATTTTATCCACCACATCAAGGATTTAATCACCCCGACACCAAACGACACACCAACATAAGATGTTAAAACATGCATGAGCTTACTTAAAATTCACTAAAAATGTGTGTTTAAAACGTTTATACATATCTTGTGACGTTAAGTTTGAAGCTTTACAAACCCACTCTTTTAAACTTAGTTTTGGAAAATAGTGGTAAAGGTGACCATTTATATGCATGACAAAATGAACCAAAAGGAAATGAGAAGGTGTGCAGGTTCGAAGACAACATGTGGTTCTTGGTAAAATGAAAACGTGGCTAAA
Source organism: Glebionis coronaria (assembly GCA_025667525.1). NCBI lineage: Eukaryota > Viridiplantae > Streptophyta > Magnoliopsida > Asterales > Asteraceae > Glebionis > Glebionis coronaria. Next base: position 636,809,288 of record CM046874.1, on the reverse strand, counting down.
AACCCTTTAAACAAGCAAAACCCTTGCCAAAACCGGAAACCCACGTCGAGGTAATAAAACCCACGAACTGATGAACTCGCGTAAAAACGAAACCCACTAACAAACCAATGAAACCCACGTCGTCTTGTACTCGCGTTGAACCGATGAACCCACTTCACGAGAACAAGCTATAACCCGCGTGAACCTGTACTCACTTCGCGTCTTTGCTATACTCGAACGTCGTTACTCAGAAAACGATAGTACTATCTGAATGGATGTGTTTTGCTAGCGTTAGTACAATTTTTAAGATAAGGTGATGAACATATTCGTGTGAGAATGGAATTTGAATGCTTTGAAAATGGAGAAGGTTATGTGAAAATGAATGTTTTTATTTCATTAATGGAGATTGTTTGTATGGTTTTGAATTCGAATGAACAAGGGATAATGAGTGAAATGCGTTTGTATTGTGTATGTGTGTTGAGTTTAATCCAAGAGAGAGAGAGAGGTAGATGTAAATAGGTAGTGTGTCTTGGTATGTCTCTATGAGTGGCATTTTGAAATAGAATTGAGGTAAGTTAGTAAAGGCACAAAGAGTAGTATAAGCATTGGTTTAGTTATATTTAGTAAGAATACAAAGGAAGGACTAGGTTATCACGTGAAGGAGGACTTCACAAAATATGTATGCATAAAGTTAACAGGTGGGTAAACCTTAACCATGTGTTGGGTAAGGGTTAAGCTTATTTACCATGGTTAAGCTTTTCTTAAAATAGTTATTAGTTAGGTTAAATTTTATAAAGTAGTGTGAGTGGATACTCAAAAGGTATAAGGACTTATTTAGAAAATAGAAGTATTTGGTAGTTTTAGGGTATAAGTATTTACCTGAGGTATTTAGATTTACGCGGTGCATCGAATAATTTGACGGCGTTAATTATATTTACGGAAAATAAAACGTTAAATAACGTTTTGTTAAAATAATTAAATAAATAAGTTATAACAATCATCTTAAATCTTCGCGCAGTATCAATACGCACAGATAAGCTGACAATAGCTGAATCGCAAATAGTTCACGTAAACGCAACACAAATAAATCTTGCACAGATAATGCACATGTATTGGAATTAAATTTCATATTCGTTTAAATATTGATCGTAAAACATTACGCAACCAATAGTGGCACTCTCGCAGTGTGCACAGCTCCGCAGACTGTGTGGTTTTTTTAGATTTTGCAAAATATGTCTCGTTTTAAAACCCAATAAGTTTTGTAACGCTCAAAAATAAATTTCAAATAATAATAATATAATTTAAAGTACGAAAAATTCTCGGGTGTTACAGAGTGGCCCAGGAGGAAGTTATTCAAGAAAAAATAGATTTCGTTGAAACTGAAGAATGATTGATTAAAGAAAAAGAATAGTAATTTCAATAATAAGAATACTTTTTGTGTTAATCATGAATTTAATAAATTCTTTTGTTTTTTTGTCTTCTGATTATAAATAAGTGTTTATCATATATGATATCATAGGTAAATACATTATGTTTGAATTATCATATATGTTACTTTCAAAAAGTACTCTTTTCATTTACTTAACATGTAACACCCCATTTTGATAAATGGAATATCACAGGTAATTATGGCGTGTCATCAAAGCATGTAAGGTAAATGTCCAAAAACATTAAATGACCATGAATAGAAATACCGGAAACAAACATCGGTAGTCCAAGTATAAGCTCACACACATGAATATAAGTACTGAAATAGAAAAGGACTAAACAATATCAAAAGAAATAAAGTAATGTAATGTATGGAAATGCATAAAGTAATGAAGGCTAGATAGCTTCCATCCGTATGCACATACTTTCAAAGTTTACGAGCGTCCTTGAGTACCTACCGTTTGAGAACATGAAAGGAAAACAACTGAGCATAACACCCAGTGAACGCATATACAAGTATACATGAAATGACACAAGCATAAAAGACTAATAGCAGCGGAAATGTATAAGATCCTTATCATGTAAATAAGGAGAGTGTATATCCTCTCAACTTAGGTGAATCATTATCCTAACTAGATTATGATTCTGTCCGACTCTACCGCGTGCGGTCAGAGTGCGGTCTTTGTGAAACTGAGTGCGACAATGACTTACTGGGCCTTGTGGGCTTCGGAGCTGCCTATCACAATCCATATGTAATGGTTTGGATACGGGTAGGTCGGGCATACAGCCCGACCAGAGACTATACGTCATCAGTGCTGATGCCAAGAATTTGAAATTGGTCAAATGGTGAACATGTGATCCTCTCTGCCAAGCCATGTGTTGTTTTAATAGAATATTGATCTCACACCCTTGATTTTGTTTAGTGAGCACGAAAATAGATCCTAGCCTTCAAATGCTTGAACCAGTTTTGTCTTCTTCCCTTGGCGTGTAGCATGGGAGGTCTGGTGTGGGGTCACTGGCTGAGTTGGAACAAAACTAACCATGTGAGGGTGTTAAGGTGACATGTAATTGTAAATCTAAAGAGTCTTAAACAAAAGCCCCTTAAAATGAAAAAATTATTTTTGGTATAGAGATTAGGTTGGTTGATAAATGGTAGTATGTTTAATCTATTTTTGGTAACAACAAAAGTGTTAGGCGCCTAAAATAGATTTAAACATTTACTATTGGCAATATGAGTCCCTGGCATTTTGCAAACAATTTTGGCCGTTTTTCCTTTGAAACAAAGTTTGTGAATTGGTAGATTCACCCCTAAACTCCCTTGACCAATGGTTGACCTAGTATAAAGGAACTTTGGTGATGTGGTAGGAATAGTCCTTCTTCCATTTAACAATTCAACATTGGTTGTTTGCATGGTTAGTCCTTGTTGCTTTGCAAAGTTAGTCCTTGTTGCTTAAAAAAGACTTGTTTTGTAACATTCTTCAACCTGAGGGGTCTTTCTTGTCAAGTCTTTAGGGACCCGAAAGTATTTTTGAGATTCTTAGGGGTACAAAGTGTCAATCTTCAAAAGTTGAGGGACTAAACTTGTACATCTTCAATTCTTCAAGGGTATTTTTAGAAATTCACATCCAGGTCCGGTTCTTTTTTATAACTTTATTTCATGTGTTCGCTTTGCTTGATTTTATGATTTCCAAGTAAATTCTTGATATCCGTGCCTACACATACACAAACAACAATACAAGGGTATTTAACACGTTTTTGAAGATATTTTATCCATTTTTAGTCCATTTTGGGGTATGAAAACATGTATAATACAAGTCTCATCACCTACCCTCACTACTCCAAAGAATGGCGAGACTTTGATGATGTACATATCTACAAACGAGGAAACAGTCAGAGTGGTCCTTCTCACAAAAAGGAAGGGGAGACAGATGCCCATATATTATGTGATAAGATCCTTGCAAGGAGCGTAGATAAATTATGCTCCGATCGAAAAACTCACTCTAGCCTTGGGCCATGCCGCCAGACGGCTAAGGTGGTATTTCCTTGCCCATCAAATCAAGGTTATAACGGACAGTCCAATTAAGCAAGTGTTGAGAAAATCTAAAGCGTAATGGAGACTTGCAAAATGGTCCGTCGAGGTATGATCATATGACATAACTTATGTACCAAGGGTAGCAGTGAAGGGACAAGTCTTAGCAGATTTCCTAGCAGAATCTCTGGTAGAGAGATTGACCACTTCTAAGACAGCTCCGACTCCCATGGTGGAAGACATCTGAGAATCCTCAAATTCCAAAGAAGATCTAACCCCAGGCCCAAGAGCATGGAGGTTGTACACTGACGGGGCATCAAAAAGTGGAGGATCATGGACTGACCTTATTTTGATCGCCCTAGACGACGCATATAATTCCTACGCGCTCTAACTAAACTTCCCTTACTCAAACAATGAAGCATAATATGAAGCCTTGTTAGCCGGGGTTATGAATAGCCACAGAGATGCGAGTGAAGGACATACATGCCTTTGTAGTTTCCAAGCTGTTGATTAGTCAAGTAGAAGGTCATATGAGGCTAGAGGCGAGAAAATTCCACAAAAGGTGAAGATTGGCGGGAACACCTTAACCCCGGGTGCCTTTTGGCACCAGCCATTGTCCACCCCAGAAGGAATAGCTCCGGCAACTCTCTTGGCCCAGAGGAGCAATACCTGGAGTGAGATGAGCTGAGACTCGACCCTCGATCTCTTATTCCATAAAGTCTCTCCAGTTTGCCCATAGGTTTTGCGGAGACGGGTACCTATTTGAAACAAATGCCAAGGATGGGAATTGAACTTGGGTCATTTAACTCACGCACAAGAGCTCCACCCATTGGACTAATGCTCCAATGATAAAGAGTCTAGATGCGAGAAAATGATAAAGAGTCTAGAGAAAGTTTTGGAGCTAGCAGGTGCATTCAATAGATTCTAGATAACTCACATCCTAAGAGTATAAAATAGAAAGGCGGATGCCCTCAGCAAGCTAGCTGCAGTTCAATTTGACCATTTTTCCAAAGAGGTACTAGTAGAGGTGTTAAATTAGCGCTCCATTGAAACACAAGAAGTGAACAGGGTAGTCGAAGAAGAAGGCCCAACATGGATGACTCCAATCTGAGACTACTTGGAAATAGGGAAGCTACCAGAAGACCTGGTGGAGGTTAGAACACTAATGGGAAAATATCGAAAACTACACCAGTGAATATGGTTTGTTATACAAGAAGTCTTATCTAGTTCCCTTAATGAGGTGTATAGGCCCATTACAAGCCAATTACATCATGCGGGATGTGCATATGGGTTCGTGTGGAACGTACGACGGGCCTAAACGAGTAGTGTCTAAGGCTATGAATTTAGGATACTACTGGCCGTCTATGCCTAGAGATGCTAGAGAGCTCATCCGGGCATGTGAAAATTATCAGGCACATGCTTCTGTACCTAAGCTACCTAAGGCGCATCTGATCTCAGTAACATCGGCTTGGCCTTTCATGAAGAGGGGCATGGATATAGTCGGACCTCTACAAGAGGGACCATGAAAAGTGAAGTACTTGATAGTGGCAATTGAATACTTCACAAAATGGATGGAGGCAAATCCAGTGGTGACTATCACCAGAAAATAGGTACTAAACTTTGTGTGGGATAACATTATATGTAGGTTCGGAATCCCAACCACCATTGCTACGGACAATGGAACTCAATTCGTAAACGACCATTCCAAAAAGTGGATAGAGAAGCTCTAGATAAGGTTAATCTCCATGTCAGTATATCATCCCAAATGGAATAGAGCAGTGGAAACAGAAAACGGGAGCCTGCTAGAAGGAATCAAGAAAATATTTGAGAAGGGGAAGTCGACTTAGGTTGAGGAAGTTCCCAACATGATATAGGCACACCGAACAATGAAAAAGACTAGCAATTGAGAGACCCCTTTCAGCTTAAACTATGGCACTGAAGCGCTAATCCCCACGAAATTGGCATGCCAACACATAAAATCTCTAACATGAATGAATAGACTAATGACCAAGAGCTTCGCTTGAACCTAGACTTGCTAGAGGAGCGCAAGGAGATAGCAGTTATCAGGGAAGCTAGGTATAAGCAACAAGTGTAAAAGTAATACAACAAGAAGGTGCGACATGTGCAATTCAAGGTAGGAGAATTTATCCTCATAAAGAATGAAGCCTCAAGGGAAGCAAACACAGGCAAGCTTGAACCCAAATGGGAAGGATCTTACACAGGCATCAAAGCTTTTTAAAGTGGATCCTGTAAGCTAAGTACTATGAAAGGAAGGGAGATACCTAGGAATTGGTATGCTTGCAACCTCCTTAAGTGTTATATGTAAAGCATCAGATTATGTTCATCATAATTATTATGTACTTCCTCCGGATAAGCAATTTTCAAAGTATAGCCTTGCTCCAGAGATGATTTTAGTTACAACTAACGTATTGTTTCTTCTCGCATGATATGAATGAAACAAAATTTTCCTTATATTTTTGTTAAGACTATATGTTTAAAATACTATATCATGACATAAAGCACACGACGACGGATGGTTCGCTACCTCCGGTCAAAAAGGGTGACGCCTACCAATTAGTTCCCCATGGTGAAACTGGTACCATATGTGGTTAGGCTGAGCAACCTTTGTAAATTGACTCCATAGTAGAGGATAGGAACAAGCCTCCCTATAATTCTCACGTAAAACTACCCTCCAGTAAATAGCTACAAATAGAAGGAGGAGTAGCATGAACCTACAAGGAGAATGCTACACCTACAACATATGAATGTAGATCCAAACTAGACGAATAAGGAAAGGATGGGTAGTAACACGCTGACCTCATCGTTAAAGTTAAGCATCATCATAGGAATTTGTGATCATGTTAAGCAATAAAATGTGAGCCATACATAACACATCCCATACCTTGATTCAGTAAGTTTGGTACAATGTCGGCTAGGTAAAAATGACTAAGGGTAGCACAAATATGCACTACTAACAAGAATAAGGGCCAAGCGTCATCAAAAGTATTTGTGAACACGACAGAGTCTAAAGAAATAAGCAAACACACGACTTGGTGCCTTAGTCACTTGCCTAATAAGGATGTAAGACCCAGACATAGTTCAAACAAATAATACTCAAGTAAAACACAAGTAGTCATACAAGATATTGTCATAGAACATCATATAGAAACCAAACATACATGCAACAAAATTAGTAGAACAGAAAATGCAGAAAGGGCCATCTTACATCCGATGGTAAATTGACAATAAAGTCATAGTAACATACAAAGAAAAGTAAAGTGCTTAAAGCCCAAAACAGGGAGAGAGCGGACTTTCCAACACTTTAAATTAATAATCCAAGAGCATATGAAAACACTTTTTAACAAATTTTATGGCATCCTTTATGCGTGGACTAATGCAGATCATGAAGACAAATCTTATGCATTGTTTGTGAGCAAGAGTTAATAATGCAATATGTATCCAAACATTGTGTATTACATTTGTATGGTTGACAAACTTGATCAAGTTGGAGGGTTCAAAAAGTCCAAAGAATATAAGCTCATGGAGTTTCTGCCATCGTACATCAGAGAGGTTCAATGGTCTTGCGATGTAACCATACACAAGTTTTACATTAGAAGTGAAGTAAAGTAGTTTGATATAAGGAAAGTATTCAATGGAGTTATGGTAGCTTGTTCCTCTTTCCTAAAAATCGTGTCTGCTGACCTTTTTAAGAGTCGATCCAATAATATTATATTGAAAATCATTGGTGAAAATATTGCTTCTTATTATTGCCTTGAAGAACCAGTGATGAAGAACAATAATGAAACTGTGGATAGGTGGTTAGTGAACTGGAAGTGGAAACATACTATCTCATGTGTGGTCTCATTTGGTGATCCTTAGGGTTAAGGATCTTTTGAAGAGAAGGGTATTGTTATGTGTCTATCTCAAGTAAATGGTCATTTATGTTAGTTCTATAAGTATAAGGTATTTGATGTAAATTTCTATAATCTTCAACCTACAAATAAAACATTGCAACCATAATAAAGATACATATGAAATGAGTAATCTTCTTCCTCTTTGATACTCTAAACACTATCTCTTTACAAATGATTACTAATCCTCATCGAATACAATTCTAAATCCTAGCTTTCCTCGTTGATTGGAGGATTGATTACTGATGAGATTGCTTTTATACATAGTCTCATCGTCCAAAAAGGGCTTTAAATGCATAAAAAATCATGAAATTGGCCAAATATATGCTTGTGTTTGTTGCTTGTGTATTTTAGGTATGGATATTGAGAAAATGACAAAGATCACAAGAATCATACAAAAACGAACACAGGAAACGAAGCCGCACATTAAACCAAGCCCTAATGAAGAATTTCCCAAGACAAACCCTTGAAGATTTAAAGATTATGCAAGAAGGGTCCTCCAATATTGAATAATTGACACTTTATACCCTTGTATCCTCATAATTACAAGATTGGTCCATAAAGTTTGTCAATATTGCAAAAAGGGCCCTCCACTTTGAAGAATTGGCAATTTTAGTCCCTCAACAAAACTAAAATGTCAATATTAATCCTCCTCAAAGTCAAACATACCATGAAGGACTTCAAGTTACAAGAAATTACAAGTTTGGTCCTTTAAAAATATCAAAATTACCAAAAGGACCTTTGACTTTGAAGAAATGGCAAAAATAGTCCCTCATTAATCATGACTTGGCAAATTCAGTCCTCCAAGAAGTCAAACAAACAAGTCAAGACCATTACCTATGAAGAAAATGCCAAATCAGTCCTTCAAGAATCAAGAATTGGCAAGAAATACCCCTGAAAATACTTTGGAAAAGTATTTGGGGCAAAAGTGTGAAAAAGAAAACTTGCAATACAAAGGAAAATGGATTTTGGTGTATTTACTTGCAAGTGAAAGGGATTATAAAGTTAAGGGGTTATTTCTGGCAGACATTCAATCTTACCTAGACCTATGGGGGCTTGACACGTGCCCCACTAACACCCCTCATCCAATCAGATCCCACCATGGCGCCACCTCACTTCCCACTCATAACTAACTTAAACTAATCTGATTAGTTTAATAAATGTGGCGCTAAACACCCTATTTAAACATAAAACCAGATCAAACACATGTTCTTCATGTTCATCACCAGATTTGGGTTTTTCTTAATCACTAATAATTAAGTGCTAAAACCTTCCAGATTTATGATTAAGGTGTCCTTAATCACATCCCAACCTTGAAAACACATGCTACATCAACAAGGAACCCCACACAAGATTCCCTGCTACACTCTTTTGCAAACTGCCAAAACTTGGACAGTCATCCAACGTTCCACAACATAGCTTGGAAGTTAAGCTTATTTGAAGCCCTTGGATATACTTTTTGCCTTGCCAGCTCCACAACAAAACAAGAACTAGTCACATGATCTTCAAAGTTCAAAACCCTCAAGGGGCATTTCTGGGACTTCACCAAGTATTAGGGTTACGCTTTTTAGCTTTTCACTAGTTCATTGTAGCCTATATAAGGCATAGGACTCAGTACATTGCTCTTGAATTTTCCATTGTTCACAAATCTGTAAATCATATATTCAGTTAATGAAATGTGTTTGAATTTGGTGAAGAAAAATCAAGTGCCAACCTTATTATCTGCTTATTATTGTTGCTTGTTTATTGTTCTTGAATCCTAAAACCTGTTTTCAAAGGAGTGTGCAAAAGTTTGCACATTTTCCACTTTTCTTGATATTTTGCTAAGTCTTGTTCAAACCTTGGAAATCTTGGGCTACAAAGCTGATCATAGCATCCTGATATTGTGTTATCAAGGTGTGGTGAAGCTTATAACTTGGGGATAATTAAGTGTGGGGAACTAAGGTTGCATCAATCAAGGATTTTCATTTTTCTGATTTTGATATTTTGCTCTTAACCTTGTTGAATCTTAGCAGGCTTTATTGTGGAAGCTTGTGATTCTTCTTGCTAGCACATAAGCTCAAAAATCGTGGGTGTGGATGTACATCCATGAGGAACACACCATTCTACTCAAAATCTGTTAAAAATTTGGAATTTTGGTGAATTTGTGTGCTACTTGTGTTCTTGTTGATTTTGTGGTATAATCTTGTTCAATACTGCATATTATACTTGTTATGTGTTTGATTGGGCTTGGGTAACCTTGGAATACACTTTTGATTTGAAAATTTTGATTTGAAAATTTAAAGGGGTGTTTGGGTTAATCTGTTTAAGATCATAAGTTGATATTGTGCTGTTGGAAGTTTCTGTTTGTGCTTTATATCTGTTATCTACTTGGTTGAGTGCTATTTGCTGCAAGTTATTGGGTTTAAAACCTTGAATCAAACATTGTGCTATATCTCATTGATTTTGACTGTTTTTGACCTAAGATTTTGGTAATATCTAGAATATATGCATGCTTAGGGTTAAAAGTTGTTAAATCATTGATAATACAACATATGTGATTGATCTGAGTGTTTGAATTTGGCTTGTTGGTCAAATACATCAGCAAGTATTTATAACTGCTTGTGTTAGTGTTCATCAGTAACTTATTATGCTTGAATCTTGATCTATACTTTGTACCATTGCATGAAACCTGTTTAGACTTGTTCATTTAAGTTTATTATTGCTTGTGTATGCATTTGGTGAAGTTTGGCTGGCTGAATTGTGCTATAAGTGCTTATTGAACCATAACTGCTTAGTTGTTCATGTCTGGGTTATATATCTGGTGCTTAATTGAATTAAATGTACTAATTGGCTGATTGTGATTGTGATTTCTTTGTTGTTATTGACTCCTTATGATCCACTGATCATTTGGGTGCCTTTGTGAAACTTGAATCTCCAAAAAAGTCACTAAAGACAAATAGTCAAACAAGTCAAGCAGTGGAAAAAGTTTCCACTGCTCAAACACCAAAACTAGCCCCTGCTAGTGTAATTTTGCATTCAGCTTATTAATAAGCCATATTGGCTTATTTAGACCTGCAACAACTTACTTTTTGTGATCAATCTTCATCATTTGACCCATTTGTTTGAACTAGAGCTTATCAGACTTTAGCTTTGACTTTTTGCTAGAAAACTCTTAAAGTTGACTTTTAAAGAAGTGCTTATTTTCTTATTTCAGCTTATCGAGTGAACTTATTTGAAAACTTTTTGTTGATTAATCTTAGTTAAGTCATTTAAAAGCTTTTGAAACTTGAATCAGCTCTTGGGGTGGCCTAGAACTCGAAAACGACTATTTTGTCGTTTTATGAAGATAGCTTATTGCTTTTTTAGGCTTATTCCTTGGAATTTTTTCGGATTTCTTTTTACAGAAGTCTTAAGTAACTCAAAAGAAGCTTGTGTGTCTAATTTGAGCTTATGGCATCAGCTTATAGCTTAATGGGCCAAAAAGCCCATTAAGAATAAGCTGTTTGAAATAAGTCAGCTTAAATCACATTTTCAGCTTTTAGGCCTTTGAAAAATTGTGTTCAGAATCAAATTTTAGGTTAGATAGGAGCTTTTGGGCCATTTTTATAAACATTTTTCTTATTGGGCTTATTTTGGCCCAATAAGGGTCTATTTTGGACTTTGGCCCATTTGAAGGCCCATTAGGGGTATTTTGTAATTTCAACTTCATTTATGTGTTGATTAGGTTAAATTAAGCTAGTTTGCAAGTTTTTAGAATTTTTTATAAATTTTGGATTTTTAAAATTATTTTATTATTATTTTATTATTAAAAATTAAAATTTAGATTTTTCAAGTTTTTATATTTTTCTTAGGTTAAATACATTAAGTTAGGAATTTTACAACTTTTATAATGTTTTTATTGTCATTAGATTAATTTTTATAATTATTTTAAGTTTAAATAGTTTTTAATTGTTTTTAAATAGTTTTACTTAATTTTAAAATTTTCAAAAATAGTTTTAAATTAAGTTAGGTCATTTTAGAGGTTTACAATTGAAAAAATATCATTTTGGGATTTTTGTTAATTAAATTGATTTTTTGGGCTTTAATTAGCATTAAAAAATTATTATTTATGTAAATAAAAGGTTTGGGTGATTTTTGATTTTTTTGTAAACTCTAATTACATTATTTAAGATTTATTGTAATTTTCTAGGAATTTTTAGGGTAAATTTATAAATTTGTCACTTTTTACGGTTTTACGTGTACGACATTTCGTCTTAGTTTAATTCGTCATCGTAACCGTCATTCTCTTCTTATCCCATTTATATTTTCTTTTCTCATAATCAATATAATCACAAAGTTAATCATCTCTTAACACACACACCAAGCCTCCTTGAGAACGATCCCCACTTTGGGTCATAACTTGTGGTTTTCCTAAATCACTTATTAATACTTGCCCTAATTACGCTATTTTTCCTAAAAGACGTATTCTTACTAAACATCATTTTGGCGCTGATGCCGGGGAGGCGTGTTGTGTTTTGATTTGGCAATTGTTGTTTTTATATATAGCCATAATATCTATTTGTACTAGTAGCACTCTACTAATACGTATTATCGGTTTTTCGTTTTTTGTGTGAATATTATTAATATATTGTATACGTAGAACAATAAATTCACAAGTACTCCAAAAGTGTGAAAACACAACCTTGACTTGGGAGGTCATTACCCAATCATTGTATTCGAATCTCAAACAAGAAAGAAAAGGCAAAAATAGATAAATACTTTCGTGAAGCTCGATTTTGAAAAAATACAAACTATAAGGTGGGTATAAGGCGGGTATTATAAAATATACCCTAAGGAAAAAGGCTCTTAAGTGCTTCGCGCCGCCTCGTTTTCCCGCTTGCTTGTGAGTATTTTGAGATTGAAAGTTAATCAAGGGTTTTGCCGCCCAAAGTATTATTAATTATCATATATACTTTCTTGGTTTCATTTGATTAAACCCTCTTGAACGTTTTGGTGTTCCACCAACGTTCTAAAGTCATCAAAGGCGTTCACTTCACGTGATCGTTTTCATTCCTTGAGGCTTCTTTAATCAAGAGATTTGATTAAGGAGGAGATTTGTAGATTTTGGTCTATTTAAAACAATCACAAAAATCCAAAAAAAAGTAAAAACAATCAAAAACCATTAAAAAAATTGGAAAAATACAAAACACCAAAAAGAATCTTCTTTGCTCATCCCCTCGTTGTACGTGACGTTTATGCAAACCCGCAACCAAGCAAGACGTGCACGTAAACGAAGAAACCGAAAGGAGTCAACACCTACTCCTAATCTTTCTAGTGAGGAGTCTCCTATTGACGAACCCATTGTAAGAGAGGAACCAACCATGGAGAATCGAACTATGATGGAGTTACTTCAAGCACCCACCAAGGGTTATGGAGAGGCTATTGTAATTTCCGCTATCCTTGCGGAGAATTTTGAAGTGAAAACGGGTTTGTTGTCGATGATCCAAAACAACAAATTCTGTGGTGATGAAAAGGACAACTCGCACAACCATATCCGCCAATTCAATCGTCTTACCGCCACTTGTAAATTTAAGGATGTTGCTAATGACTCGATTAAGATGATGCTTTTTCCGTATTTCTTAGCGGGGCCCGCTAAAATTTGGTTAGAGAAAGAGCCACCCAATTCTATATTGACGTGGAAGGATCTCGTTTCAAAATTTGTGAACCAATTTTTTCCGCCCTCTAAGACTACGCATTTGAAAAACGAGATTTCAAATTTTCACAAGAATTTAATGAGAGTTTTTCAACGGCTTGGAATAGGTTTAAGGAAATGTTACATGAGTGTCCTCATCACGGTTTTTCCGACTTGCATCAAATTGACACGTTTTACAACGGACTTAATGATCATGAAAGGGATTATCTTAATGCCGCCGCGGGTGGTAATTTTTTGTGTAAAACGGTTGAGGAAGCTTTGGTGATAATTGAGAATAGATATAAGGTGTATAGTCCTCGTAGCACGTCGAGTGTTTGTAAGGCTTCGTCTTCGGCTTCACCTTCTTTGTCTAATGCCATCGATGCTTGCCAAATTGAGGCGAACTTGGAAAACAAAATCTTTGATAAGCTTAAAGGACTTTTAAATGAATTCAAAGTTGGAGAACAAAGTGCTCCCGCTACGGATAAAGCGGTTGAGGCTTCATGTATGTATTGTGGTGGAGGTCATGATTTCTCCGAGTGCATTACCAATGGTGGTAACACTTCGAGTGCCTACGCGGCCACGAGAACTTACAACCAAAACGGTCAAGTTACCCGCTCTAATCAATTGAATCCACCTGGTTTTGCTTCAAATCAAAATGCTAACAACAACTATCGAAACAATCAAGTTGGTTTTAAAAACAATTACAAGGGAAACTATAGGAATCAAGGGGCTAATAATCAAGTTTCAAACAAAAATCAGAGTGATTTTCAAAACAACAACAAGAGTTTGAAAACTTTGAAAGATCTTCCAAATGAATTTGTTGAATACGCTAATGGAAACGATGCTAGGTTTGACAACATTCAAAGAGAAATCATTAGCCTAAGATCCGAGTTTAAGAACGACTTGAAGAAAGAGTTGAAAAATGAGTTAGCAAATGAGCTTATAATCCATACAAACAAAATGGAAGGAAATGTAACTAGGTTACAACAAAACCAACAAAAAATGGAACAAGGGCAACATGAAATTAAGCAAGAAATGATTAAGGCCTAGAAGAGGCAATCCATGTTTGAGGGCAAAATTTCATCTATGTTTGAGGCTATTATGTGCAAACCGTCTTCGAGTAGTCTTCCTAGCAACACCATATCGAACCCTAAGGGAGAGATGCAAGTGATTACCACACGTAGTGGTAAGACACTAAAGGAACCGACTCCTCAACCAATTGCGCCTACGGAGGATGCAATTGAGGAAGAACCCGAGGTGGTGGTCGAAAAGGAGCATGTCCAAATCCCACGAAGTACCGCTCATGCCACACCTACGGTTGACCCATTACCACATTTGGAACCCGATATTCCAAAGGCTATGGCTATGCCTCAACCCACACCACCTTTGCCATATCCATCGAGACTTAGAAAGGAGAAACGTCAAGAGCGCGACAATTACCAATTTGAGCTTTTTATGAAAATGTTTCGTGATTTGCACTTTAATATGAGTTTCGCCGATGCTTTGGTCATGATGCCTCTATTTGCCGCTAACTTTAAGAGTATGTTGAACAACAAGGAGAAATTGCATCAATTGTCTAGTTGTTCATCGGTTTATCTTAATCGCATACCTCAAAAAGTCGGTGATCCGGTAAATTCTTGATCCCTTGTGCAATCCAAGATATGGAAGAATGCTATGCCTTGGCCGATCTTGGTGCTAGCATTAACTTGATGCCACTTGCAATCTTCAAGTCGCTCAATCTTCCTAATCTTACTCCTTCACTTATGTCTATCGAGTTGGCCGACCATTCCACGATTCCCGCATGTGGATTGGCGGAAGACGATTTTGTGAAAGTGGGAAAGTTCTATTATCCAGTAGACTTTATCGTTGTCGATATTCCCACGGATCCTCAAGTTCCTCTCATTTTAGGTCGTTCGTTTTTAGATACGTCTATGGCTTTGATTGATGTTCATGCTAGAAAGATCACCTTACATTTCAATGACGAGGAACTTGTTATAAACGCAACTCAAAACTCTCAAATTTCTCATGTTTATTCCGTTGTAACCATAAACCTCGTTGATATGATCGACGTTGTTTGCGAGGAATTTTCACAAGAAGTTCTAGGTTTTGGTGATGATGAAAATAGTGGCAATCCCACTATGTTAGATCCCATTCTTGATAACTCGACACCAACCTTCACTTCATTTGAAGGTGGTGGTTTTACGTTGGAAGAATTCGATGTTCCACGTACTCGTAACGAAGACCTCGACAATGATGAGGACTTCTCGATTATCAAGGATTTTCTTAACGATTTCCCATTCCCTCCACCCGAGGAGGTTATGAGTATCGAGCCCAAATCTTCAATTGAGGAACCACCTATCCTCGAGTTGAAAGATTTACCTCCTCATCTCGAATATGTCTTTTTGGAGGAGGACGATAAGTTGCCGATTATTATTGCGAAAGAACTTTCGGATGATGAAAAAACCGCACATGTCGATGTTCTAAAGGATCACAAAGGGGAAATTGCGTGGAAGTTATCCGACATTAAGGGGATCGATCCTAAATTTTGTACCCACAAAATCTTAATGGAGGAGGATTACAAGCCCGCAATCCAATGTCAAAGAAGGGTGAACCCCAAAATTCACGACGTCATCAAAAAGGAGGTCCTAAAACTCCTTGACGCGGGAATGATTTACCCTATTTTCGATAGCCCTTGGGTGAGTCCTATTCATTGTGTCCCTAAGAAGGGAGGAATGACCGTTGTGCCGAACGATACCAACGAGTTAATTCCCACTAGACTCGTGACTGGATAGAGAGTGTGCATTGACTATCGTAAGTTGAATGACGCCACTCGAAAAGACCATTTTCCCTTACTCTTCATGGACCAAATGTTGGAGCGTCTTGCGGGAAACGATTTCTATTGCTTTTTAGATGGTTTTTCCGGTTACTTCCAAATCCCCATCGATCCTCGTGATCAAGAAAAAACTATGTTTATGTGTCCATATGGAACGTTTGCCTATCGTAGAATGCCATTCGGACTTTTGCAATGCACCAGGAATATTTCAAAGGTGCATGATGGCTATTTTTCATGATATGATCGAGAAGACGATGGAAGTCTTCATGGATGACTTTTCCGTGTTTGGTTGTTCGTTCACTTCGTGTTTGTCGAATCTTGAGAGAATGTTGAAGCGTTCTGAGGAAACCAACCTTGTGCTTAATTGGGAAAAATGTCATTTTATGGTTAAAAGTGGAATCGTCCTAGGGCACAAGGTTTCGAAAGCGGGGATTGAGGTAGATCAAGCTAAGGTAGACGTCATCGCCAAATTACCTCATCCCAAAACCGTTAAGGGAGTTAGGAGTTTCCTACGCCACGCGGGCTTTTATCGTCGATTCATCAAGGATTTTTCAAAGATCTCTCGACCTATTACACATCTTCTTGAAAAAGAGGCACGTTTTGTCTTTGACGAATATTGTGTATTGTTGATGCAAAAGTTGGTTGATCCTTGCTAGACCCGAATTAGACTTAATTCGGGTTGGCTGGGCTCCGGCTCCTGCACCAAGTGGATCGTTTGGTTGGGATCCTGCACACTAAACAGCACGCGTTAGGCTTACCGTGGGAATGTTTCCCACGATTAGACTCCGGCGTGAGAGTAAGTAATAGGTTTAAGGTTTATGTGAGTTTAGAGTACAAGTCGTAATACCTTTGTGGAACCCTTGGGGGTTCCTTTTATAGGCAGTGAAACCCTAGTGGGCTTTCACTGATGCTTCGGCCCCAAGGAAGAGATAAGCACCAGAATTAGAATGATTGTTATCTTCTAACTCTGGTAGTGAATATCCTCTCTTATTGGGATAAAGATATTCCTAGACAGAATATGATTTTGTCTAATCTTATGTCGGCCGCCTTGGGCCGTGGGCCGCACACATGTGCGGTTACTATTCACTCAAACCCATAAGCCTAAATGACATTTATCCACCCATCTGTGATGGGCCGGATACGAGTAGTACCCGTGGGCCGGGCTCATGACCCGGTTGGGGACTATACGTCATCATGTCCCCCCAGTCTAGTTGTTACAGTCGTAGACGTAACCTCTAGACTATCAAGGTGCTCTCCGGACATACTAGGGAAAGACATAGGAATTGAAACTGAAATTTGTTGTTGTGTTGGCCGCACGTGGCAACCCTTCGTAGGAATTCTAATGAATACCACCTCAGCCGCACGGAACGGCCGAGACAACTTAAATGCAACATTAAATACGGTCTTACGTAAGAGCCGCATAACCCGACAGGAATCCAGTCGCATTAATGATAGTCAACAATCCAGTCGCATGTCTGCAAAAGTGCATGATTACTGCCTACCTTCGAGCCACGCAAAACTGTTTAAGAAGTGACCCGTGGGTCCCCCACTGACGTTGCAGAAATGTCAGAAACCCTATCCATTGGATAGGGAATGTGACTGACACGTGTCAAAGATCCATGGCACCTCGGAAACCGAGGCCACCCTATATAAGAGTGGGTATGCGTGTATGTTACACACACAACTCACTCATTCTTCCGCCATTGTTAACTTCAAGCTTTTATCTCCAAAACTTTTGCCTTCTTTTCCACGGATATCCATCACCACAGGTTAGATTACCACGCCTTTAAAAACCTTTTCATAAAATATGGTCAAGGATAACCCCCTCATCACGGACGTCCTGAACGTGATGTCTGCGGAGAAATACCTCGACTTCTTGTCGAAGTATTATGTGCCCGACAGTGTGCACCCCACCTATCCGGGTGATGGTGAGGCTATTACGGATGCACCGGCGGGGAAAATAGGCATATACACACGCCTGTTTGACTCAGCCAACTACCGTATTCCGTTGTCCAAGTTCCTAGTAGATCTTCTTTTGTATTATGACTTTCATATCACCCAGCTCCACTGTATAGGGGCGTGTAAAATCAACCAGTTTGAGATTACATGCCATACCTGCAGAGTAACCCCCACCGTGAACCTTTTTAGGGCTTTCTACTTTCCCCAATTAGTGAACGGGTGGTTGTCGTTCAAGAAACGACCCGGGAATGCCCCGATGACATATAGGAAACCTCTTGACTCCCTTAAGAATTGGTACGACCATTACTTCTTTGTAGATGAGAAAGTATTCCCCACCCCCTTCGTACTTAAAACCAAAGCCCCAAAAAACTATCCGCCCAAATCCAAAGATTATAGTAGCCGGGACCTAAAAATACTAGATACCCATCGCACGGAATTTCATAGGGGGTTGCCGGAACACTTTCTGTGCTTAGTAGGGATAAGCCGCCGTTACTTTGGGAGGGATGACTTATATCCGTGCTTCTTAACGGAACAGGGCGAGGGTAGGTCATATATATCTTGTAAATTTGATCTACCATATATGCGTAAAATGTTACTAACCCATATATTTCTACAATCATTTGCAGAGATGAACCTCCACGGATTACTTCGCCAAGGCGACCCCATGAAGGTGGCGGAAGGATTCCGGCCGTTAAAGCCGAATGAGCTCCCCTTGCTAGAAGCCTTAGCCGACCGTACGATCCCGCTGGAAGAGACAACCGAGCCCAGGTCGGACGAAGAAGAGCCTGTTATCGAGAAGTCCCCATTGGACTTTCATAACGAGGATGGCGACAACCCATTGCTGGAGGGAGGCACCATCAACTAGGAGGAAGAGCGCGATCCTAATGAAGACACTACGCAAGCTTCCGGATCCACCACACTTACTTCTAAAAAGAGAAAAACAACCAGGCGTGTGGCGAAGAAGACTGGGGAGGATGCCGGAGTTGCAAATGCTCCTCCCAAGAAGTTGCGGAAAGACCATCCACAATATCAAGAAGGAAGCAGCACCATGACTGGTCAAGCCGACCCCACCCCGACCATGGAAGGGCCAGTTCTGCGAGTCGCCCCTGTGAGCGCCGTACCTCCTACCGGCCCAAACCCTGACATTGGTACCTCGTAAGTACCCCTTGTGATTATGATTTGTACCTTCGTATGAAGTATATAGACTAATATATTTTTTGAACAGGGTGAATCCGGCAGTCGCAGCACAAGGAGAAGAAGTGGGGAGAAATCCATCCCCCGCGGCTACCAACAATCCCCCATCACCTGTTACCGCACGTGCCAAGGAACCATGCCCCGAGGGGCCAGAGGAGAGCTTGCGCTTAGCATGGAACTTATCGAGCTTGACACGGCTGGAGGCCGAATCCGAGTGTTCAGAATTCATCGAACACATCACCCCGCCTGCCCTCGCACAGGATTTAGATGAACTAGATCATGAGGCCCTGATTGAACAGTTTGATGTATCATCCGCACATCAGGTGACGGTAGGTGCCGCGTTAAGACGCCGTCTGATCAAGGCCCTCACTAATGTGAGCCGTGCCGACAAAAGGATAGCCCGCCGCGAGGCAATGGTCGTGAAGAACGAGAAGACCATCGCATCCTTGCAGGCGGCATTACTGACCGCCGAGGCGACGGTGAAAGAGCAGGCACTTCACGCCGATACCAGAGAGAGGCGTATTGCTGAGTTGGAGGCCCTCGTAGCCGCATCAAACGAGAAGGTAAATTTTCAGAAATACTGTATATAGCCCAATAAAATATATGTATTCTTGTAGTAACTCCAATTTTCATACGCAGGTGTCTGCGGCCAAGGCTGCTACTAAGGCGGTGACCGTGCAATCCTTCAGCATTGCCCAGGAGCGTGACGCACTGAAGGAGGAATTGACGCAAGCTCAAACCAACCTTGAAAATCAAGTTGCCTTAGTTGATGAAGAGTTGAGCAAGGTGGTTGTCAGTTGTGCAGAGAGAGTATGCCCCCCCTACTAACCACGACAGCCGGTCGTAGGTGGATTATTGGGCAAGGATTGCGGCTTGACGTAAGTGGGGCTCTGAACGCTCCACACCTGCTGCATGCATTTGCTGGGGTCGTATCCGATGGGATCGACCTTGGTAGGCATGAAGGCCTGGTCAAAGCTGCGGAGATGATCGCAAAAGGTGAGGATATCACACAGCATCCGTATCACAATCCCTCCGCAGCGGGTAAGATGACTGCGTCCATGGACAGCTTGGCAGAACTCCAACACCCCCTCCTGGACGAGCTTGAAGCACTGAAAGATGCTCCCAACGAAACAATCATGTCCCGGCTGAGTGCTAATCAACTTCCCTTGACGTTGGCTACTTATGATTCCGTATCCAAAGCTATATCAGGTGAGAAGCCGCTTGGAGAAGCTCTAGATGCTCTTGCAGTCAAAGTTCAAGACGGGAAAGATGCTCGCGGGGATGCCCTTCGTGCTTTAATTGAGGAAGGGAAGAAGGATCTAGGAGAATTCCTGCCCCCCTTGTAACTTATATGTTGTAAAGACTTGTGATTATATTCGTCCGTGTATGTACACGGCTAAGACATGTATGTTATAACTTGTCCTTTTATTTAGAAGTCCGTGACAACCACGGCCATTTTGTTTATTAATTTTGAAACTTGTGTATTTCATTGTATTTCAATGTCGCATGACGTATCACGTCTTACACAAAGAAAAAAGGAAAAAACATACAAGTCTATAATGTACTAGACATGCGGCGTGCGTCTTTACTATGCAGAGTACCGTGTGGGTACGGTGCACAAAAAAACTTATCACAACGTCTTGTGAGTAAGGCGTCTAGTAAGGATACATGATCCGTGCGGCTGGGGTTGCATCCCTCTTACGCGGCAAGTTGAATTAGTAGGTTCACTTAATCCTCTTACCCCGCCTGGAGGCGTATAGTACATGTACGGTAATTTGAAAGAATGCATACGAATGAAACATGGCATATTATAATACAAGTAAAATTCATACGACTAACAAAGAATCTAACAAAGAAAGGAAAATGATTTGCACAAAACAGGCCGTGGAGCTAGCTAGGCACCACGGCATTTTATTAGAACGTTTACACTTTTGTTTAAATAATGACAATAAGTCCTAAAAAACAAGAAAGGAAACTAAACAAACATAAGGAAAACAAACAAAACAAATAACCCGCATGGTTCTTTATTAAGACCGCCTATAGCGAAGTACCCATGCGGGAGCCGTAGCTTTCAAAGATAGCACCTTTTGAGATTGGAGATGTTCCATGTGCGCTCTAGGTCGCGGCCATCCATGTCACGTAACTTGTACGCGCCTCGTCCCAAGGTTTTAGTGACTTCATACGGTCCTTCCCATTTAGGGCCCAGTTTTCCTGTATTCTCCACTCGACTCGCTTCGTTAGCACGATAGACGTAGTCTCCCGGTCGAAAAGAAACACCCTTGACCTTGGCGTCATAATAAGCCTTCATCTTAGCCTTGGACTTAGCCTCATTGATGGCTGCTATTTCTCTTTTTTCTTCCAACAGATCCAGGTTGATTCGCAGTTGTTCATCGTTTGTGACGACGTTAACCTCCGCCGTGCGGATGGTAGGCATCCTTATTTCTGCTGGTATAACGGCTTCAGTGCCGTAAGCCAATGCAAATGGAGTATCTCCGTTGGCTGTTTTGATCATGGTTCTATGTGCCCATAGCACGTGCGATAACTCATCGACCCATTTGCCATGTCGTTCATCCAGCCGCGCCTTGATTCCATTCCCCAAGCTCCTATTTGCTCGTTCGACAAGGCCGTTCGTTTGTGGATGCTTAACGGACGCGAAGCGCCGTTTGATGTTCAATGATGCACACCAATCTTTGAATGGGTTGTCCGTGAACTGCTTGCCGTTGTCCGAGATGATTTCTCCTGGTAGACCGAAACGGCACACAATGTGTTCCCACACAAACTTCTTGACCTGCTTACCTGTGATAGACTTGACTGCCTTGGCTTCTATCCATCGTGTGAAGTAGTCCATTGCAACAATCAAGAATTTAACCCCCCCCCCCCCGCAGCTACAGGAAATGGTCCTGCAATGTCAATTCCCCACTTGTAAAATGGCCATGGGGACGTGATAGGTGTAAGCTCCTGCTGCGGGTGTCGCGGTACTGGCCTATTCACTTGGCAATCATTGCACTTGCGAATCATGTCGCGCGCGTCTCTGTGCATGGTGGGCCAATAATAACCTGTTCGTAAGGCTCTAGCTACCACGGATCGTGGGCCTGCATGCATGCCACACAACCCTTCATGTATGTCACTGATGACGTAAGCCGCCTGGCGTGGTCCAACACACCGCAGCCACGGCTGCAAGAAAGAGCGCTTGTAAAGGATGCCTTCTCGAAGTTCAAAATGTTGTGACTTCCTTTTAATGCGCCTTGCTGCTTTTTCCTCGTCTGGAAGGGTTTCATTAGTCAAATAGTTGATGATTGGAGTCATCCACGTAGGTCCCTCCTCCTCAACTATAGCGGCTACCTCCCCTTCCGTGATAGATTTCTCCTTGAGTATTTCCACCAGAACTTGTTTAGACAAATGAGCGAAGCTCGTGGATGCGATCTTGCTAAGAGCGTCCACTTTCTTGTTTTCGCCCCTTGGCACCTGCTTGATGGAAAACTTACTGAAGGTCGCGATTAACGATTTGACTTTTTCCAAGTATCTTACCATGTTGTCCTCCTTAGCCACATATCCACCTAGAATATGGTTCGCGACAAGCCGTGAGTCCACGTAGGCCTCAAGGTTGCGGACTCCCATTCTAGCAGCGATTTTTAAACCCGCAATTAATGCTTCATATTCCGCTTTGTTGTTGGTGGCCGTGAACTCAAAACGGAGGGCGTATGTGAATTCCATTCCTTCTGGATTTGTGAGGATGAGACCTGCCCCGGACCCGTCTGTACATGAGGATCCGTCCGTGAATAGCACCCAAGGTTCCGTTGGGATCTCGTCTTGCTTAATGATTGGTTCTTCCTCATCCGGCTTCTCGATCAGGAAATCTGCCAAGATCTGGCCTTTAACAGCCGTCCTTGGTCTGTAAGATATATTATGGCCTCCCAGTAGGATGCTCCATTTGTCTAGCCTCCCTGCCACGTCCGGTCTAGAAATAACCTGCTTGATTGGCTGATCCGTAATCACTACAATTGGGTGCGCCTGAAAGTACCGGCGCAGCCGCTTTGTAGCAAATACTAGTGCTAACACCAATTTTTCCATGGAGGAATAATTCAATTCCGCCCCTTGTAGTGTTCTACTTATAAAGTAGACCGGAGTTTGTATTGTATCTCTATCCGTCATAAGTACCGCGCTTATTGCACCATGAGTAGCTAAGAGATACATAAC
This sequence comes from Glebionis coronaria, assembly GCA_025667525.1. Taxonomy (NCBI): domain Eukaryota; kingdom Viridiplantae; phylum Streptophyta; class Magnoliopsida; order Asterales; family Asteraceae; genus Glebionis; species Glebionis coronaria. The sequence goes on along the minus strand of CM046874.1, from coordinate 636,786,102 downwards.
TAGTTCCTCCTTTGGCCGGGGAGCTACTAGCATAGGGAGAGATGCGAGATGCTGCTTGAGTTGGCCGAAAGCTTCCTCGGCTTCCTTCGTCCAGCGGAAGTCCCCCTTTCTAATACACTTCTTGAGTGTCTTAAATAGGGGTAATGACTTCTCTGCGGATTTAGATAGGAATCTATTCAGCCCGGCTAACTTCCCATTCAGGGACTGCACCTCCTTCCGTGTCTGCGGGGACGGTAGTCGTATCACTGCGTCCGTCTTCTCTGGACAAGGTTTGATGCCGTTTGGGTCAATCAAATAACCCAGGAACATTCCCTCTGTTGCTCCAAACGTACATTTCTTTGGATTTAACTTCATGTTAATCCTTCTCAGCGTGTCGAATGTCTCCTGGACATCCCGGAGAAGTGCCTCCTCCGTGTGGCTTTTTATCACCAAGTCATCAACATATACTTCCAAGTTGCGTCCTATTTGTGATTCGAAAGCTTTATCCACCAATCGCTGATATGTAGCGCCGGCGTTCTTCAATCCAAACGGCATTTTCGTATAGCAATATACGCCCTGGCTCGTGTGGAACGCCGTTTTTTCTGCATCCTCCTCCGCCATCTGGATTTGGTGATACCCTTTATATGCATCCAAGAAGCATTTGAAAGGATATCCACACAAGGACTCCACCTTCCAGTCGATTTCTAGAAACGGGTAACAGTCCTGTGGGCAGGCCTTGTTTAGATCCGTGAAATCCACACACATGCGTCAACTTCCGTCATGTTTCTTGACCATGACCGGATTAGATAACCACTCGTGGTAGTATACCTCGCGCATGATGCCTGCGTCCACTAGCTTCCGTACTTCCTCCAGTATCACCTGGCTGCGCTTCTTTTGCTTGATGGGTTGGTACCCTTGGCGGATCTGGAGCTTATGCTCTGCTATCGCACGTGGCACACCCGTCATATGTTTTGGCTCCCATGCGAATATGTCCAGGTTTGCACTTAAAAGAGAGCACATGGCCCTTTTGCCGCTATCCGAGAGCGCCCCTCCTACGGATACCTCCTGTTCCGGATAGTCAGGGTGAATGGCCACCTTCCAATTGGGTGGTGGTGCCCCATCCTTAGGTGGGACAGGTGGAGCCGGTGTTGTCACGGTGTGACACTCGGATGTTGGTACGACTGTGTTGTAAATAGTAACGATTCCCCCCTCAACGGAGAATTTGATCATTCCGTGTGCCGTAGAGGGTACTGCCCGGATAGCCAAAATGCCTGGTCTGCCTATGATTCCATTATACGGAGAGTGTGAACGTATCACCATGAAGTTCATCCACGTAGTAGTGGAATGTTCCTCATTCCCAATGGTGACAAGCAAACGCAATTGCCCTATCGGCCAGATAGTGTCTCCACTAAAGCCAGTAAGCGGCGACGTGGCCGGTACTAACTGGCTTCTTATTTCTGGGCATAACTGCACAAAGCAGTGTTCATACAATACCTCTGCTGACGATCCTCCATCCACATACATGCGACGAACATTGTGTGTTCCAATGCTTATCTCAATAGTGAGAGGCGCATCAATCACATCGCTTGCTGTGATGGGAGGGAATGAGATTTCCCTGCCGCGTGAAAATTTTTGGCCAATTTTCTGTCTCGTGCGGCGCTGTCTGGATTGGATCATGTATATGGTAGAAGGCTTGTCCTTTTGGGGATCCTTCTTATCATACTTCTTGTTGTTGTCTTTCCCGTCCTTCCAATCCTTAACTAGGTGCTTGAGTTTGCCTGATTTGATTAGCGACTCAATATGCTTCTTGAGCTGGATACACTCCTCCGTGCCGTGTCCTTTGTCATTATGGAACTCGCAGAAGTGACTTCCTTGCCGACGTTCCGGGGGAGTGGTCATTGGGGGAGGCCTTGGAAAGTTCGCCCCTTCAGTCAACAAGATCTCCCGGTAGGACATCTTTAGGAGGGTGAACTTGTCGTCCGACCGTCCGCCTTTGCTTTGGCTCTTATAGTCCGAGCCCTTGTTATTGTTCTGGTTACCTTGACCGCCCGACTGTCTCCAGGACTGGTCATTTGACCGGTACCCATTTCCTTGGGATGGGTAGGCCGCGGCAACAGCTGTTTCTCCCTCTATGAAATTTCTGACCCTTTCCATGAGGTCATCATATCTCTCTGGACGCTTGTCGTTGAGACGCCTGATCAGTTCTCTGTCTGTTATGGCGTGCATGTAGTCAGAGATTTTCAGGAGCTCTGGCATGGTTCTTGTGCGTGTGCACTCATCATTGAAGCGCTCAGTGAAGGCTTCTGTGGACTCCCCCGGCCGTTGCTTGACGGTTGCCAATGAGACCGGATCCCTATTATACTTCTTCCTTTGAGTATAATTGTTCTCAAACGCAGTGCGTAGTTCCGTGAAACTATCAATGCTCCGTGGGGGGAGTGCCTCGAACCAGTCACGGGCGTTTCCAATCAAGGTCGAATTGAACATTTGGCACCATATGGGCATGGGCCATCGCTCAATTTTAGCCTGCGTATCAAATATTTTGAGGTGATCCACAGGATCACCAGACCCATCATAAGTCTTGATACACGCCGGCATGCGACGTTTGGTGTCCTCAGAATAGTTCCGTATGCGGAGGGTGAACGGGTCTTCCCTGGGATCCGCCCATGGCCGGGTGAGCCTAGGGTCATCCCATGGTTCACACCATGGACGCGAGAGATCCTCTGCCTCCGTATCTCGATAGTAAGGGCCACCATAATACTCCTCATTGTTTGGTGGTGGAGGTGTGCGCCTAGGACGGCGGCGCTTAGGCGGATGGTCATCTGAGTCTTCCCCAGACGGATCTGGGGACGGTGGTGGTGCCCCATCTTTTGAATAGGGACCACCTTTTTTAGACGAACCAGGAGCTTTTCTCCCAATGTTCATTCTGTCCCACACGCTCGGGCGGCGTGCGGTTCTAGCCAGCTCTCGATCTGGCCGTTCGGGTGAACCATCCGACCTTTCTCCTTCTTGTGATTGCACTAGTTCCTGTACAAGGCGATCCCCTATGCGTTCAAACATATTCCGGGGTTGAGGAATTTCCTCAAAGGTGCCCTGTTCCTGAGGTCGAGCTCTCCTTTTTCTCTGAATTTGGGAGGAGGTGATTGGTCCGGAGTCGCCAAAGTTGAGTCTGGATTGGAGGTTCCTTCCCAGACTCAAACTCGATGCGATTCCCGGGACGATCCTCTCGAAGTTCTGCGTGAGAACTCGAGTAAGATCCTCCTCGCTGAGTGGTAGAGCCTCTATCTCTTCCTCTACCGATGGTCTGTGCGGCTCCTTGTTAGGAGGGTTGGGCGCACTCCCTGGGTCCGGATTGTCCAGGGTTGAAGTAGGTGGGGGCGTTGTGGAGATCGTGCTCGTTACCCCCAAGGGTTGGAAGCCGCTACGGTTGCCTGATCCGCCTGCAAGGCGGATAGGTGATTGGGTGGGGATAAGTATCCCTTCCCCCTGGGACTTCCGGTTTCCAGGATTCACATTCCTGGGATTGGCTTGCTGATACCCTTTCGTCATTGGAATTTGAGATGAGATTTTGTTCTAGCTTAGTGTTATGGGTCCCACGGATGGCGCCAACTTGTTGATGCAAAAGTTGGTTGATCCTTGCTAGACCCGAATTAGACTTAATTCGGGTTGGCTGGGCTCCGGCTCCTGCACCAAGTGGATCGTTTGGTTGGGATCCTGCACACTAAACAGCACGCGTTAGGCTTACCGTGGGAATGTTTCCCACGATTAGACTCCGGCGTGAGAGTAAGTAATCGGTTTAAGGTTTATGTGAGTTTAGAGTACAAGTCGTAATACCTTTGTGGAACCCTTGGGGGTTCCTTTTATAGGCAGTGAAACCCTAGTGGGCTTTCACTGATGCTTCGGCCCCAAGGAAGAGATAAGCACCAGAATTAGAATGATTGTTATCTTCTAATTCTGGTAGTGAATATCCTCTCTTATTGGGATAAAGATATTCCTAGACAGAATATGATTCTGTCTAATCTTATGTCGGCCGCCTTGGGCCGTGGGCCGCACACATGTGCGGTTACTATTCACTCAAACCCATAAGCCTAAATGACATTTATCCACCCATCTGTGATGGGCCGGATACGAGTAGTACCCGTGGGCCGGGCTCATGACCCGGTTGGGGACTATACGTCATCATGTACGAGCCTTTGAAATCCTTAAGAGGAAACTTACCGAAGCTCCCATTCTTGTTGCTCCCAATTGGAACCTCCCCTTTGAGCTCATGTGTGATGCTAGTGACTACGCTATTGGGGCAACGTCATGAAAAACACTTCTTGCCTATTCACTATGCTAGCAAGACGATGACCAAGGCTCAACTAAAATACACTACAACGGAGAAGGAATTCCTTGCCGTGGTGTATGCATTTGAGAAATTCCGACCTTATCTCGTCTTGACGAAATCCATAGTGTATACGGATCATTCGGCTATCAAGTATCTTATGGCTAAACAAGATGCTAAGCCAAGATTACTTCGTTGGATTCTCATCCTTCAAGAATTTGATCACAAAATCGTTGACAAAAAAGGAGCCGAGAATCTAGCGGCCGATCATCTTTCTCGTTTGGAAGATCCTCACCAAAGTGTTTACGAGCCCAAGGAAATCACCAAAACATTTCCGCTCGAGACACTTGGTGTAGTGAATTATAAGCTTGATTCTTCCACCCCATGGTTTGCGGACATCGCAAATTACCATGCGGGTAACTTCATCATCAAGGGTATGACGACTCAAGAAAAACGAAAATTCTTTCGTGACATTAAGTTCTACTTTTGGAACGACCCTTACTTGTTTCGAACTTGTGTGGATCAAATTATTCGACGTTGTGTCTTTGGTACCAAAGCTTCTAACATCCTTAGAGCTTATCACGAGGGACCCACGGGTGGTCACCACGGTGCTAATCTCACGACTAAGAAGGTTTTTGATGCCAGCTTCTTTTGGCCTACTATTTACCGAGATGCACATGAGCTTGTGAAGTCGTGTGACTCATGCCAACGACAAGGAAAAGCCTCACAAAAAGATGAAATGCCACAAAATATCATCCAAGTGTGTGAGATCTTTGACGTTTGGGGCATAGACTTTATGGGGCCGTTCCCATCATCTCGTGGTAATAAGTACATCCTTGTCGCCGTTGACTACCTATCTAAGGGGGTGGAAGCTAAGGCTTTGCCCACTAATGATGCTCGTGTGGTAGTAAAGTTTTTGAAAAGCTTGTTTTCTCGGTTTGGAACCCCTCGTGCGATCATAAGCGATCGTGGAACCCATTTTGTAATGACCAATTCGAAAGGGTCCTAAGGAAATATGGGGTTACACATCGGCTTTCTACGACTTATCACCCACAAACGAGTGGGCAAGTCGAGGTTTCAAACCAAGCGTTGAAGAGGATCTTGGAGAGATCCATTGGGGAAAACCGACAATCTTGGTCAGATAAGTTGTACGATGCTTTATGGGCTTTTAGGACCGCTCATAAGACGCCTATCAGGTGCACTCCTTATAAGCTAGTGTATGGGAAGAATTGTCACTTGCCAATTGAACTCGAACACAAGGCTTATTGGGCCCTAAAGCATTGTAATGATGATATGGAGACCGCGGGAAAACACCGGAAAATGCAATTAAATGAATTTGATGAATGAAGGGATATTGCTTATCAAAATTCATTGATTTATAAAGAAAAGACGAAAAAGTTGCATGATTCAAAAATTTAAAACCGGGTTTTTAACATTGGGGATCAAGTTTTGCTTTTTAATTCTCGTTTGAAAATCTTTTCCGGTAAGTTGAAATCCCGTTGGTCCGATCCATTCACCGTGACTCAAGTATTTCCATATGGGACCATCGAGCTAGCTCAAAATGATGGACCCAATTTCAAGGTGAATGGACATAGGTTGAAGCACTACTTTGGCGGGGAAGTTCCATCCTTGAACTACCTCGACCAAATCACCTTCCCCAATGATAATTAGTATTGAGGGGATCGAGTCGAGCTCATGACTCGGTAATCAAAAACGAGGTGCCTCGTGGGGGAGTCTCATGCTTATCCTATGTACATATTATCGCTTTCTAATGTAGTAACGTGAGGGGATTTGTGCCCTTCCAACCTTTGTTCCGTGGTTGTTTGTGAATTATGGATTTTAGATGATCATTATCTTCACGATTGGAGCCTCTCGTGTTCGTTTTATGGGAGCACTCGATCGTTTGCTTTGAAGACTTTCTCAATATCCATGATATATCCTTTGATGTTCTAACCTTAGGTTTATAACACACTTCATAAACAGCTTTAAATTTAACGGTTACACCCTTTCCATGCTAGATTAGACATTTGACTACGTCTCTAGTATGGGGGTGTTTGCACCCCTAGACTCGAAACATTGAGGACAATGTTTAACTTTAGTATGGGGGGGTGAATAGATACTTGCCTTGCCAAGCCTTCACGCTTTCCAAAGTTTATCTTGTTGTTTATCGTTTTGTTGCAAAATAAGGCTAAAAATGGCCAAATTTTAAATTTTTTCTCATGTTTTATAAGTGTTTGAAGACACGAATGTAGGTTTTCCGATGGCGAGAATAAGAGTTATTTTTGACTCGACCGTGCGTGTTGAGCACTTAGCTTTGATTCCTTAACTTCACATTAGGCTAAGTCTCTTAAATGAGGACGAGAAATGATAGAGTTAATTATAAGTTACTATGCTATACGTAGAGTACTCGTATTCTTTCAAAAACTCATGTGTTCTCGTTGTTTGCTTATTCTCCCTTCGCTTGTAAATATTTTTTGCTTAATAAATATTGACTTAGCGGGTTAGTCTTGATTGTTGGGTTTCTAGTCTTTTCTAGTAGCTTCCGTGTAATTAAATTGGGAAGACATTAAGGTATCGCCAGCGTCACGGTTTTGAAGTATTGGCACCCGAATAATCGAAAGCTTCACCCAATAATAAGATTTCAAGTGCTCACCTAAATCAAGCAAACAATTTGAAGCTCACAAGGCCGAAAAATCTATGCAAAATTAAAAGTGAATCAAGCCTTAATCTTTGAAGCTTTAAAGATCCAAAATTCGCCTTAGCGTGAGGATATACGTCTTTGGCTAATAAAACCACCGATGAGGTGGATAATAAAAGGCAAGGCAAGACCGAAGTCATAATAAAAGCTTCATGGCGAAGTTGAATAAAAGATGGAGGTAAACCTATGATAATAAGGCCCTTCCGTTAGGGGGCGTATAAAAGTCTTGGTAATAAGTCTCATGTTCAAAATCGTTATAAAACCGTGTTTATCGATCCTTCTTGTTGACTTAATTTTTTGACATCGTTGTCTATTAGGAGGGGTTATTGATTTGATGGTCTTGGTTACACCGTTAGGACTCTATTTTTAGACCTAAATCTCTATTATCGCATAAGTCAAACAATGTATCCTCGTGAAACATTCAAGACAAAATAAAATATAAGAGATACAACTTAGGAAAATGGGAGGATAAGTACGTGATTAGGGCATATGAGTAGTGTTAGCATTACTAACTTATAATGACAATGATCTCGTTGCACGCTTGGCATGGAATTAGGGTGAAAATCGAGGACGATGAAATTATTTCTAACGAAGCATTCACGTGTTCTTATTCTATGAACCTAAACGTCCCATTTTGCGATGAAAATCATACATTATGTCTAAAACGCAAGTAGTAGTAGTAATAGTAGTAGTATAGCTAGTTTATCATTCAATAAAAGTGAATAAAAATGAACTTTGGAGGTGCTACGATACTTTATTCTAGCATTGCGTGAGGGCACGACAATGGTTTAGTATGGGGGAGTGATGAGACTGCTTTTAAACATAGTCTCATCGTCCAAAAAGGGCTTTAAATGCATAAAATATCATGAAATTGTCCAAATATATGCTTGTGTTTGTTGCTTGTGTATTTTAGGTACGGATTGAGAAAATGACAAAAGATCACAAGAATCATACAAAAACGAACACGGGAAACGAAGCCGCACATTGAACCAAGCCCTAATGAAGAATTTCCCAAGACAAACCCTTGAAGATTTGAAGATTATGCAAGAAGGGTCCTCCAATATTGAAGAATTGACACTTTATACCCTTGTATCCTCATAATTACAAGATTGGTCCCTAAAGTTCGTCAATATTGCAAAAAGGGCCCTCCACTTTGAAGAATTGGCAAGTTTAGTCCCTCAACAAAACTAAAATGTCAATATTAATCCTCCTCAAAGTCAAACATACCATGAAGGACTTCAAGTTACAAGAAATTACAAGTTTGGTTCTTTAAAAATATCAAAATTACCAAAAGGACCCTTGACTTTGAAGAAATGGCAAAAATGGTCCCTCATAAATCATGACTTGGCAAATTCAGTCCTCCAAGAATTCAAACAAACAAGTCAAGACCATTACCTATGAAGAAAATGCCAAATCAGTCCTTCAAGAATCAAGAATTGGCAAGAAATACCCCTAAAAATACTTTGGAAAAAGTATTTGGGGCAAAAGTGTGAAAAAGAAAACTTGCAATACAAAGGAAAACGGATTTTGGTGTATTTGCAAGTGAAAGGGATTATAAAGTTAAGGGGTTATTTCTGACAGACATTCAATCTTACCTAGACCTATAGGGGCTTGACACGTGCCCCACTAACACCCCTCATCCAATCAGATCCCATCATGGCGCCACCTCACTTCCCACTCATAACTAACTTAAACTAATCTGATTAGTTTAATAAATGTGGCGTTAAACATCCCATTTAAACACAAAACCGGATCAAACACATGTTCTTCATGTTCATCACCAGATTTAGGTTTTTCTTAATCACTAATAATTAAGTGGTAAAACCTTCCAGATTTATGATTAAGGTGTCCTTAATCACTTCCCAACCTTAAAAACACATGCTACATCAACAAGGAACCCCACACAAGATTCCCTGCTACACTCTTTTACAAACTGCCAAAACTTGGACAGTCATCCAACGTTCCACAACATAGCTTGGAGGTTAAGCTTATTTGAAGCCCTTGGATACACTTTTTGCCTTGCCAGCTCCACAACAAAACAAGAACTAGTCACATGATCTTCAAAGTTCAAAACCCTCAAGGGGCATTTCTAGGACTTCACCAAGCATTAGGGTTACGTTTTTTAGCTTTTCACTAGTTCATTGTAGCCTATATAATGCATAGGACTCAATACATTTATCTTTGCTCTTGAATTTCCATTGTTCACAAATCTGTAAATCATATATTCAGTTAATGAAATGTGTTTGAATTTGGTGAAGAAAAATCAAGTTCCAACCTTATTATCTGCTTATTATTGTTGCTTGTTTATTGTTCTTGAATCCTAAAACCTGTTTTCAAAGGAGTGTGCAAAAGTTTGCACATTTTCCACTTTTCTTGATATTTTGCTAAGTCTTATTCAAACCTTGGAATTCTTGGGCTATAAAGCTGATCATAGCATCCTGATATTGTGTTATCAAGGTGTGGTGAAGCTTATAACTTGGGGATAATCAAGTGTTGGGAACTAAGGTTGCATCAATAACTGATTTTCATTTTTCTGATTTTGATATTTTGCTCTTAACCTTGTTGAATCTTAGCAGGCTTTATTGTGGAAGCTTGTGCTTGTTCTTGCTAGCACATAAGCTCAAAATTCGTGGGTGTGGATGTACATCCATGAGGTACACACCATTCTACTCAAAATCTGTTAAAAATTTGGATTTTTGGTGAATTTGTGTGCTACTTGTGTTCTTGCTGATTTTGTGGTCTAATCTTGTTCAATACTATATTATACTTGTTAATGTGTTTGATTGGGCTTGGGTAACCTTGGAATACACTTTTGTTTTGAAAATTTAAAGGGGTGTTTGGGTTAATCTGTTTAAGATCATAAGTTGATATTGTGTTGTTGGAAGTTTGTGTTTGTGTTTGTGCTTTATATCTGTTATCTAGTTGGTTGAGTGCTATTTGCTGCAAGTTATTGGGTTTAAAACCTTGAATCAAACATTGTGCTATATCTCATTCATTTTGACTGTTTTTTACCTAAGATTTTGGTAATATCTAGAATATATGCATGCTTAGGGTTAAAAGTTGTTAAATCATTGATAATACAACATATGTGATAGATCTGAGTGTTTAAATTTGGCTTGTTGGTCAAATACATCAGCAAGTGTTCAAAACTGCTTGTGTTAGTGTTCATCAGTAACTTATTGTGCTTGAATCTTGATCTATACTTTGTACCATTGCATGAAACCTGTTTAGACTTGTTCATTTAAGTTTATTATTGCTTGTGTATGCATTTGGTGAAGTTTGGCTGGTTGAATTGTGCTATAAGTGCTTATAGAACCATAACTGCTTAGTTGTTCATGTCTGGGCTATATCTGGTGCTTAATTGAATTAACTGTACTAATTGGCTGATTGTGATTGTGATTTCTTTGTTGTTATTGACTCCTTATGATCCACTGATCATTTGGGTGCCTTTGTGAAACTTGAATCTCCAAAAAAGTCACTAAAGACAAATAGTCAAACAAGTCAAGCAATGGAAAACGTTTCCACTGCTCAGACACCAAAACTAGCCCCTGCTAGTGTAATTTTGCATTCACATTATTAATAAGCCATATTGGCTTATTTAGACCTGTAACAACTTACTTTTTGTGATCAATCTTTACCATTTGGCCCATTTGTTTGAACTAGAGCTTATCAGACTTTAGCTTTGACTTTTTGCTAGAAAACTCTTAAAGTTGACTTTTAAAGAAGTGCTTATTTGCTTATTTCAGCTTATTGAGTGAACTTATTTGAAAACTTTTTGTTGATTAAGCTTAGTTAAGTCATTTAAAAGCTTTTGAAACTTGAATCAGCTCTTGGGGTGGCCTAGAACTCGAAAACGACTATTTTGTCATTTTGTGAAGATAGCTTATTGCTTTTTCAGGCTTATTCCTTGGACTTTTTTCAAATTTCTTTTTACAGAAGTCTTAAGTAACTCAAAAAAAGCTTGTGTGTCTAATTTGAGCTTATGGCATCATCTTATAGCTTAATGGGCCAAAAAGCCCATTAAGAATAAGCTGTTTGAAATAAACTAGCTTAAATCACATTTTCAGCTTTTGGCCCTTTGAAAAATTGTGTTCAGAATCAAATTTTAGGTCAGATAGGAGCTTTTGGGCCATTTTTATAAATATTTTTCTTATTGGGCTTATTTTGGCCCAATAAGGGTCTGTTTTGGACTTTGGCCCATTAGGGGTATTTTTGTATTTTCAACTTCATTTTTGTGTTTATTAGGTTAAATTAAGCTAGTTTGCAAGTTTTTAGAATTTTTTATAAATTTTGGATTTTTAATATTATTTTATTATTAAAAAATAAATTTATATTTTTCAAGTTTTTATATTTTTATTAGGTTAAATACATTAAGTTAGGAATTTTACAACTTTTAGAATATTTTTATTGTCATTAGATTAATTTTTATAATTATTTTAAGTTTAAATAGTTTTTAATTTTTTTTAAATATTTTTAATTAATTTTAAAATTTTTAAAAATAGTTTCAAACTAAGTTAGGTCATTTTAGAGGTTTACAATTGAAAAAATATTATTTTGGGCTTTTTGTTAATTAAATTGATTTTTTGGGCCCTAACATTACAAAGTTATTATTTAATTAAATAAAAGGTTTGGGTGATTTTTGATTTTTTGTAAACTCTAATTACATTATTTAGGATTTATTGCAATTTTCTAGGAATTTTTAGGGTAAAATTTTAAATTTGTCACATTTTACGGTTTTACGTGTACGACATTTCGTCTTAGTTTAATTCGTCATCGTAACCGTCATTCTCTTCTTATCCCATTTATATTTTCTTTTCTCATAATCAATATAATCTCAAAGTTAATCATCTCTTAACACACACACCAAGCCTCCTTGAGAACGATCCCCACTTTGGGTCATAACTTGTGGTTTTCCTAAATCACTTGTTAATACTTGTCCTAATTACGCTCTTTTTCCTAAAAGACGCATTCTTACTAAACATCAATTACCCACCGCGCTTAGCTTGATCTTAATCAAATCCAAACCGTATCATAATGATCAATAATGGTTGATAAGAAGTAACTTAACAACTCTCTATTTTTCAGGAAAGAAACGGTTAGGAGAAGAAACACTAGTGTGTGCGTGAAAAAAATGAGACAAATGTGAAAGTAAAATTAATAAATTTATACAGTTTATAGGAAATAAGTTTAACTCAATTGAATTTTAGATTAATTTTTATTATTCGATTAAAGAAAAATGAAAGACGTGGATTGATACTTTGGTATGTTATAAAAAGATTTAAAATAAGTTTTGTCTAATTAATGTTGATTTTTATTGATAAAAAGTCATTTTTGCTAGCAAAGTTAATATAAAAATTAGAAATGCATAATTAATGTATATGGTATGTATAAGTTCATTTAATGCAAATTAGTTAATTTTGGTATGTTAGAACCACTATATAAGAGTGGTGGTTAGCAAATACTTTTTATTATATAGATAAAGTATAAAATCTCGTCATAAATACTATCCATAAGTAAAAGCTGAACATTTTCTTTAAGATAAACATAAATATAAAGTAAACAGTTCTTTAGAACGAAAGAAGTATCATTTAAATATAAAGAGATAATAACAATCATAAGCCGATTTCAAAACAATTGCCGATTCAAATAGCTTAAAATTGGCGCAAGTGAACTTTCGATACCACAAAATGATTAATTTGTTCCTGTAGGTTTTAAACCACCTCTACTTTGATCCATTAAGATCCAAAATGTCTTAATGTGTATGCTATTTATATTACTTATAAAGCATATTGGTATATCTTTTTTAATAAATATAATTTTTTTAAAGTAATACAACAAATAAAACATAATTACAACTTATTAATGCAAATAAAAACTAAAAATTAAGTAATACAACTTATTAATGCTTATATACAACCACAACAAGCATAACAACTTTTACAACATATTACATTTAAAACTATCAATAAAATAAATTAATGTTATAATTAAAACACTTATTATCATAATTTACAAATAAAACAATATATTATACAAATATCACTTCATCTTATTTTTTTAAAAATTATTAATACCAATTAATATATAATTAATACACCACATTACTAAATATACAATTTTATACACCTTACACAACAATTTAAAACATATATATCTACAATTTTGAATAACAAACTAGATTAACTGGTTCAACCGAGAACTGGAGTCACCATGATAAACAATTAGATAAAGTTACATAAACCTTTAATTTTGTTTTTTAAAATGTTAAAAATGCATAAAATTAAAATATTATTGACCGAAATTATGTTAACGCGAGAATACATGCTACTGTGTTAAAATATTTGGACCTAATCAGATACCACTTTCTATCTTGAGGGACTAATTATGTATCTTTTGTTTGTATCAGTTATCACTTGGACATGTGTTGATGGATACTTGGTGAGGTGGAGGACTAAAGATGGCTATTTGGATTCTTGGAGCACTACTTGGCAATTAAGCCAAGCGTACATGAGACGCAACGTCTCATTTTGGCTTTTGGGGATAAAGAGGGGACGCTCCTCATTTTGTCATTTTATCTGGGTTTTTATGTGTGTGTGTTTTTGATCTAAATACTCTCTCTTTAAAATGTAACCCAGATCATGTTTATTTACTTTTTGTTCTTGTTCTTGTAAGACTATTATCATTTAGATAATAGAGTCACACCAGTGTAGCTGTGGTGATTGTTTAATCTTTTGATTCGAACTTGTTTTTATTAATTGAAGTGTTTGATTCAGTGTTCATATCTTCTACTTTGCCCTTATCTATTATTTCTTCATGGTATCAGAGCCATGGTTCTCTGAAATCGTTGGAAATATATTTTTAGGGTTTCAAAATATTTTTGGGGGTTTTTAAAATTGAAACGTTTTTTGGATAGATATGCTATTGAGATAGTCAGATTTAAAAAGATTTTGTTCTCATTGTTTTTTATTCATCCTAAAATCGATTTTTTTATTTTAGGGTTTCAAAATATTTGGGGGTTTTTTATATTATATATGTTTTAACCTTGTTCGTGGTGCAGGGACGTTATATATTAGATCTATTTCATAGATCTCTTGGTGGTTGCACTTTTCCCTAATTTTTCTTAAATTAGGGTTTGGTGAGGAGGTTCTGTTTCCTCTAGACTAAGTGAATCTAGAAGAAACAGATCGATTGAGCTTTTTGGTTTATGCATTGTAACACCTCTGCTCTCTCTTCTTATTTGATTATTTGGTTACTTGCTTATTTATTCGTTCATACTTGTTCTTTGGGTGTTATCTGTGTTTATACTCTCTCATATTTTGATACTATCTTTTTTGCTGATCTTGTTTTTGATTGTTGGGGTATTTTGTTTATTTGGACCCTTAATCACTGTCTTGCCCTTGACCTGCCACCCTTGAGTAGTTTGGAAGTCTGGGAACTTTGTTGACTTTGATTAAGTTCACTTTTTTGGGGTTTAGTTTCTGTGATTCTTCACTATGACTAGTGTTCATGGTGACACAGACACTGAACATCAAGATGACCAGATTGGGGAAGAATCTGTTGTCACCTTGATCAGTAAGCTTGATATTAGTGACCCTTTGCATCTTCACCCAAATGACTCTGCCACATTGACTGTGATTTCTATTAAACTTAAAGGAACTGAGAATTATCATATCTGGTCTAATGCTATGTTTTTTGCATTGGAAGGAAAAAGTAAAACTGGTTTCATAAATGGATCTTGTAAAAGATTCCTAACTAATGATGTGTTAGGAAGACAATGGGACAGAGTCAATGCTGTTGTGTTAGGATGGATTCTTAATTCTATTTCTGATGAATTGTTTTTTGGTCAAATTTTTTCTAAGAAAGCTGAGCATGTTTGGAATGGTTTGAAAGAAACCTATCATAAAGTTGATGGGTCTGTGATATTTAATTTGCATCATAAGATAAATACTTTGAAACAAAATGGCTCAAATTTGTCTGATTATTATCATACCTTGAATGCTTTGTGGAAACAATATGATGCTATGGTTGAGCTTCCTAATTGTGTGTGTTCTGCTACTAGTGAATTTAAGAACCATAATAGTCTGTTGAAATTAATGCAATTCTTAATGGGTCTTGATGACTCTTACATGACTATTAGAAGTTCTATTCTTTTTAGGGAATCTTTACCTGATGTCAAAGGGGCTTATGCTATTATCTCTAGTGAGGAGTCTCACAGAGTTGCCTCTGGCAATGTGTCTAGTTCCTCCCAAAGGAATCAGACATCTGCTTTCTTTGCAAATGGGCCCACCAGAAATGTGGTTCAAAGAAATCAGAGTAATAACTCTGGTGGCTTTAGACCTAACTTCAATGCTACCCCCAACTACAATAGTAACCCTAGACCTAATGTGCCCAATGGGAATACCTATAGGCCCAATGGGAACACCTACAGACCTAATGGGAATTCTGAAGTGATTTGTGAAAATTGTGGAACAATGGGTATACTATTGATAGATGTTTTAGACTCATTGGGTACCCTGCTGATTTTGGAAAAAAGAGATCTGACCAAAACTCTAAAGAAAAAAATGTTTCTAACAATTCTGTGGGGACTAATCCCAACTGTGTTTTTTCTGATGAACAACTTTCTGCTTTACTCTCTCTTATCAAAGAGAACAATGGGAGTGAGAAGGGTGTGCAAGCCAATATGACAGGTACTTACCTAAATTCCAGTAAAGCCTTCAATGATAACTTTAGTAACTTTTTTTGTTCTAATATTCATTCTAAAGTTACTCAACATGGGAAAGTGGTTGACTCTGGGGCTAACCAACATATGACTAATGATGAAAAAGAACTGGACAATGTGTTTGATATTTCTCACTTAAAAATTAAAGTCAGTCATCCTAATGGGAATGAAGCTTTCATATCTAAGATTGGAAATCTGAAACTGGGAAATGGTCTTGTCTTGTTTGATGTGTTGGTTAT
The DNA here is from genome assembly GCA_025667525.1 of Glebionis coronaria. Taxonomy (NCBI): domain Eukaryota; kingdom Viridiplantae; phylum Streptophyta; class Magnoliopsida; order Asterales; family Asteraceae; genus Glebionis; species Glebionis coronaria. Next base: position 636,770,146 of record CM046874.1, on the reverse strand, counting down.
TCTTGAGTATTGTGTTACTTTAATATCTGTGCATAAATTAGCCAAGGATAACAAGATATTTGTGGTTTTTGATGAAAATAAATGCCTTTTTTTGAATCAGGATTTGAATCTGAAAAACATTCTAGGGATTGGTAATCAATGTGGTGGTTTATACTACTTAGATACTAAAGGTATTAAGTGTAATGCTAGTCAAACTGTCCCTGTTTTTTCTCTATCTTATTATGATTGACATTGTAGACTTGGGCATCCTGGTGACCCTGCTTTAGATATCTTAAAAGCCACTTTAAAACTTGATAAACATGATAAGTATGACTATTGTGAAGTTTGTCAAAGGGCTAAGCAATCCAGAAAGCCCTTTCCTTTAAGTGACCATAATACCAAGTGTTTGGGGGACATTGTTCACCTTGATTTATGGGGTCCTTATAAGGTGACTAGTCATACTGGCCATAGATACTTTCTGACCATTGTTGATGACTTTACTAGAGCTGTTTGGGTATATCTCATTAAGTCTAAAGATGAAGTTGTCACTTTTATTGATGTGTTTTATAAAATGATTAAAAATCAGTTTAAAAGAAACATTAAGATCTTTAGAAGTGATAATGGTACTGAATTTGTTAACCAAACTTTCAATAAGTTTTGTAATAACAATGGCATACTTCATCAAACTTCATGTGCCTATACCCCACAGCAAAATGGGGTGGCTGAAAGGAAACATAGACACCTGTTAAATGTGGCTAGGTGTCTTATGTTTCAGGGGGGAATTCCTTTGAAATTTTGGTCTGAATGCATTCTAACTGCTACCTTTCTCATTAACAGATTACCCTCTTCTGTGTTAAATGGAAAGTCCCCCTATGAAATGATTTACAATACTTGTCCTAATCTCTCTCTTATCAGAATGTTTGGCTGTTTATGCTTTGCTACTATCTTGAATAGTCATGATAAATTGTCTAATAGGTCTGAAAAATGTGTTATGATGGGTTATTCTAATTCTCAGAAGGGTTACAGGCTTTTTAGTCTTGATAGGAATCAGTTTTTTATCTCTAGAGATGTGAGTTTTTTTGAGTCTATATTTCCTTTTAAGGATTCTGTCTCAAAAGACAAGCATAATGAGTCTAATGTCCTTAGTCTTGGTCAAGATAAAAATTTGTTAAACTTCTTTGATTTAGATAACCCTGAGCTACCTAATGATGATGAGAGAGTAACAGGTAGTCATAATAGTGACCATGAGTCACAAAGTGAGGGTAGCCACTCTCCCAACCTTGGGAACAATATGGACACTGTTGATCCTCCAAATATTGGAGATGATGCTCATAACAGTGAGGATATTGAAGCTAGGTTGGGAGAGGAGGCTGCAATACTTGATGAAAATAATGAGTCTGAAGGTCACTTGAATCAAAATCCAAGTGCTTCTACTCAGGGTGTTAGAAGGTCTATCAGACATTCTGTTTTTCCTAAAAACTATAATGATTTTGTTGTTAATTCCAAGGTTAAATATGGTCTTGAAAAATTTGTAAGGTATTCTAAACTTAATCATGAAAACTTCTGTTTTGTTACCCAACTTAACAAAAATAGTGAGCCAAAGAGTTTTTATGAAGCTTCTCAAAATCCTGATTGGGTCAATGCTATGAACACTGAACTTGCAGCCCTTCTTGAGAATGATACTTGGGACATTGTTGAATTACCAAAAGGTAAAAAGGCCTTAGGTAGTAAATGGGTTTGGAAACTTAAGTTTAAATCTAGTGGTGAAATTGAGAGATACAAGGCTAGGGTTGTTGCCCAAGGCTTTGGTCAAAAAGAAGGAATTGACTTTGATGAAACTTTTGCTCATGTTGTTAAGATGGTTACTGTTAGATGCTTACTTAACATTGCTATTGTGCATTCTTGGCCTGTTTTCCAACTTGATATTAATAATGCTTTTCTTTATGGTGACCTTGATGAGACTGTTTACATGAAACCACCTCAAGGCTATCTTGCTGGTGGTGATAACATGGTCTGTAGACTAAAAAAGTCATTGTATGGGCTTAAACAAGCTCCTAGACAATGGAATGCTAAGCTTACAGCTGTGTTAAGTGAAAATGGTTTTGTTCAAAGTAAATCTGACTATTCTTTGTACACTAAGTCTCATGGTAACATTTTTCTTGCCTTGCTTGTGTATGTTGATGATATCATTATTACTGGAAACAATGTTGGTGAGATTGAAAATTTTAAGATGTTTCTGAAAACTAAGTTTATGATTAAGGACTTAGGCAAGTTGAAATATTTCTTGGGTATTGAGGTTATTGATACTAATTGTGGCATTTGCTTAAATCAAAGGAAGTATGTTTTGGACCTTCTTTATGAGTATGGTATGTTGGCTTGCAAACCCGCTAGCACTCCTTTGGTTACTAAACTTGTTGTTTCTAATGAGGCAACCATTGATGACCCTTTACTTGATAATATTGTTGACTTTCAAAAGCTGATGGGTAAGCTTATTTACTTAACCAATACCAGGCCTGACATATCTTATGCAGTTCACTGCTTGAGTCAATTCATGCACTCTCCTTTGAGATCTCATCTCAAAACAACCTTCAAGATATTAAGATATCTTAAAGGTTCTCCAGGTTTGGGCATTCACATTAAGAATACTTCTGGTATGTCTCTAAATGCTTATTCTGATGCTGATTAGGCTAAGTGTTGTTACTAGGAGATCTGTTACTGGCTATTGTGTTTTTGTTAATAACAATCTTGTTTCTTGGAAGAGTAAAAAGCAAAACACTCTCTCCAAATCCTCTACTGAAGCAGAGTATAGAGCTCTTGCTTCAGTAACCAGTGAAGTCATCTGGATTTTAAAGATTTTAAAGGACTTAAAATGTGAAAATCTTTTGCCTGTTACTTTGTACTGTGACAGTAACTCAGCTATCAAGATAGCTGCTAATCCAGTATTCCATGAAAGAACCAAGCACTTAGAAATTGACTTACATTTTGTGAGGGAAAAAATTCTGAGTGGTGTTGTTAAAACTTGTAAGGTGGATTCTGCTAATCAAATAGCAGATATCCTCACAAAGGGACTGGATACATTGCAACACAATGCTCTTGTTAAAAAACTTGGCATGTGTAATCTGTATTGGGTATCTGATTAAGGGGGGATGTTAAAATATTTGGACCTAATCAGATACCACTTTCTATCTTGAGGGACTAATTATGTATCTTTTGTTTGTATCAGTTATCACTTGGACATATGTTGATGGATACTTGGTGAGGTGGAGGACTAAAGATGGCTATTTGGATTCTTGGAGCACTACTTGGCAATTAAGCCAAGCGTACATGAGACGCAACGTCTCATTTTGGCTTTTGGGGATAAAGAGGGGACGCTCCTCATTTTGTCATTTTATCTGGGTTTTTATGTGTGTGTGTTTTTGATCTAAATACTCTCTCTTTAAAATGTAACCCAGATCATGTTTATTTACTTTTTGTTCTTGTTCTTGTAAGACTATTATCATTTAGATAATAGAGTCACACCAGTGTAGCTATGGTGACTGTTTAATCTTTTGATTCGAACTTGTTTTTATTAATTGAAGTGTTTGATTCACTGTTCATATCTTCTACTTTGCCCTTATCTATTATTTCTTCATACTGAAATGTAAAACAAATTTGGTTTTGGTTGTTGGTCGAACATTGAAAGCAACAACTACACGCAGCTTCCTCCACGAGCCACACTATCCAATATCTGACGTGGACGTATTTTTTAACTAACGTTTTATCGTGTTCTTGGAATCCAAACTTTGATGACTAAATAATACGGACTATTGTTTTGTCATTGCTATGCAATCAACGCCGTAAATTTGTAAATGTCGCTACCATGTTGTTTTTGATAATATTCAAAAGACTGAGAAAAAATAAATATAATAAAACAAAGAAGTAATATTAAAAGACATATCTCAAAATAAATATTCAATTGTTGTATATATAATTTATTTAAAATATTTTCTCACTAAATTACTTTTCTTTTCCAAAAAAAAACAAAATACATACATTTCATAAGTTAAATATACGTTTTTTTATTCTTATAAAGCGGATAATGAATACTGTCAAAAGACACCCGAAATCAAAATGTTCTCGTTAATCTACACTTTTTTATGAAATACTACTTCACATTATTTTTACTTCAAAATCACTGTCACAACTAATTAAAACGCACCAAAATTAAAGATAGTATATATACATCTAATTCAATTATGTAGTTTTCTTTTGAGTCCGGTTATTGTGGATCCCTTGTATCCTTTGGATACAAGGGATCAATCCCCACCTTCCATCTAATCTTGATCAAAGACTCACAATAATTCTTGTTTTCTAATTAAAAAAAACGGAGGGGTATTTTCGTCATTTTACCCCTCCCACCTAACACCAAATAACAATTCCACATCTCATATCTGGATCGAGGTTTCCTTTTTTCTTCTTTTCTCTAAAACACACACAAAAACACACACACGTACACATATTCATGTCGTAATCAATCATCACAAACATCAAATCCGTTGATCATCACCTCGTAAATCGATCATCCACTTCATAAATAAGGTAAAGTTCATTCGATTTATTTTGATTCATCTTTTTTTTAGCTTATTCGATGTGAATAAGCTTATTATTCATCTTATTTTTTTATAACTTATTTGAGAAACTACGTGAATTGAAAGCTAACTAATGTGAATAAGCTTATAGATTATCATCATCTTTATTATGATGAATTATAAGCTAACATATTAGCTTATTTTCGTGAATTATAAGGTTTTATGGCTTAATCTCGCTGAACAGATTTAGTATGGCCTGTTTGTGAAGTATCATATATGCTATACTATATCATATATGATATAAGCTAAAGTATCATATATGATAAATAAATCATATATGATTATGTGGTTGAAAACTGAATTAACTCTTATTTTTTATGGCTTAATCTCGTTGAACATATTTAGTATGACTTGTTAGTGACATATCATATATGATATACTATATCATATATGATATAAGCTAAAATATCATATATGATAAAATATATCATATATGATTAGTGCTTGAAAATTTAATTAAATCTTCTTTTTTGTGTAGAGGAAGCTGTTTACAAGGCATGTTGAATATCACAAGCATCCAAAAGGCCAAGAAGCTTAGTGAAGAAGCTCATGAATTTTTTACGTTTATTGTTTGTTTTTTCTTTGTAATCTCCTAATGGAGTCTTGAAGTATATGGAGGATTTTATAATCCATTGGTATCTAGTACAGCGTCTTGTTAATATGATTAACTTTCTTGGTATTATGTCACGATGGTTTGATAAATTAAGCCATATATGATAATGCACTATCATATATGATAAGGCATTATCATATATGATACTCAAAGAAAACTTGGATATATTAAACAAAGAATCTGATGAACTCATGATTACAACAAAAAGTATGCACAATTAATAACTAAACACTTGTTCATAACATAAAATAATGTGCGTTTGAACAGAATCATATATGATAATTCAAACAGAACATAACCTAATGTAAAATTATATATGATATACATCTGAATGATAACCATTTATACAAAATCAAAAGGTGCTAACAACATTATTATTGAAACTGCTCTTCTTTTTCAATAATACACTATCTTAAAACAAATTATCAAATGATGAATTCATGAACAACGCATACTTCGTCTTGATCCTTAAAACACATCCGTGCACATCCTCTTGTTATAATCAACATCCCTCTCTCCTTTGCTCCAAATAGGGCAATCACACTATCTCTGTTTGACTGCATTTATAAAAGAAAAAAACAACATATTATGCAAAATTTTAATACCAAAATGAATTACTCATATATATATGATAGAAGGCAGGTTTCAAGAGTTTATACAAATTTTCTGAAAGATACTCATACAAAATCTGTTTTTCATATGATTTATTTAATATATCATATATGATATATATATATCATATATGATATATCATCAGTTATCATATATGATATATCTATCATATATGATAAGAAATGTACATCATATATGATAACATCATAAAGTAAAAAAAATCATAATAATACAGCTTATTAACATGAAAATAAGCTTATTCATAACTATCTTATTCACAAAAACGTATAACTCATTGAAATAATCTAATAAGCTATCTTATAATGCAACACAATGAATTCAAATCATTTAATTTACAAAGCTTATTCATAACTCTACTCTTATTAAAAAAAAAAGCTTATTCATAAGCTTATTCAAACTAACTAGCTTATTAATCCAACTTTATAACTTATTCATAACTTCTCATCTAAGAACTTAGCTTATAATTAAGAACAATCAATCCAAAAAGATTCATTCATAATAATCCAGTTAAAAGCTAATCATAATACATTAATAAGCTTATTTAAACCAAATAAGCTAAAAAACATATTAATCAAACCTGGTGATGGATAAATCAATTCGTGATTATAGATGTTCGTGATGAATTCGTCATGGATTCATCATGATCGCGTTTCGATGGATTCATGATATAGTAGATTGTGATTATAGATCGGGGGTAGAGAGATAAAGTAAATCAGGGGTAGAGAGAGAAAGAGAGAATCGATGTGTGTTTTTTGTGAGAGAAGAAAAAAGAAAAAACATTATATAGTAGATGGTGAAATGACTGAAATACCCTTGCAGTGTAAATTAAAGATTTAATCTTAGTCATTGGATGAAAAAGAGATGAAGGGTGGGGATGAGTCCCCCCATATCTTAGATAAGTTTGGTATCCAAATGAACTTAAATCTTTCTTTTAGTAGCAAAGTTTAAATGTAATTTTTTTTCTCAGAAGTAAGGGGATAGATACTCACAATTTATTTTGGTTTGATTTAAAAATGAAGATTAACCTAAGTTTAAAACAAAAAATTAAAGAATAATTTTTGTCAAAAAGTTCAAAAGTTTCAAAATTCGGGGGGAATAACTAAAATTATAGATTTTTCTATTGATTCTTATCGATGGTGATATTCACTAGTAAAAAAAAACAATAAAATATCACCGGTTGTTTTTTCACTAATGAAATATCACAATCGATAAAAATCAGTTCAGAAAATTTTTAATTTTAGTCCCTTCGTCGACTTTTTTCATTTTTTTACACTTTAACAAAAATGGTTTCTTTGTGTTTTTTTTTTCAATACAATCTTTGGTAAGGAATGATTAATACCAGTCTTCTTACTTGCAAGTTACAAAAAAGAATAAATTGAATTTTTGGTCTCTATAATTTAGTCAAATTATAAAGCCAGTCCATATCTTTTTGAAATTACAGTGAACGTACCTGTTTTCAAGTTTGTGTTATATTTTTAGTCCTTTTAAATTGCATTTCTAATCTTTATGGTTTACAAAAATTGTAAATTCAATCTCTACTCAAAAACCAAACATACAACCCAGACTTAAAAATAAAAACGTTCACTGTAATTTCAAAACGATAAAAACTGATTTTGCAATTTAACTAAAACACAGAAACCAAAAATACAATTTACTCTAAAAAAAAAAAAAAAAGTTACAAAATAACTCAACACAATTAATATCTCAACATATTTAATACAGTAGCATTAAACAAAATAATCAAATTCCATAAATAGGAAAAGACAATAAAAATCCACCTACCAAAAAACGTAACAAGTATTTTTCCACACTTATTTAGTTGCAACAAAAAAGTGTCGGGTAAAATAATTTCTAAAAAACGATTTAAAAATGAATAAATGACAGAGAAACGTGTAGGGACAGATGAGAGATAAAGTGTTTGCAGGTCTTCTGATTGGGGGTCGGTGGCATCGCATCATCTCACTCATCAAAACAAACAATAATATTCAAAGCTTACTACACTATATAAATACAGTAATTTTTATAAAATAATTTTTATAAATTAATCATTACACACGTACTGTGTTGGTTATTACACTGTGATAGCGTTAATCTCACTTCATTCTCATCTCATCATTCTCATTATCAATGATTCATCAGATCCACTATTAGTATTCACTCATTCATTCATTCAGGTATTAAAAATAATCACCAGATCTATTTAATTTATTCATTTGTTTTTAACTTTTTTTTTTATCATTATATCTATCTCGATTTGTTGTTATGCGTAATCGTTACGCTAAGCTCTAGTACTAATTATTTATAAATCAATTATTAGAAGCTAGTGATGACGTCATTGTGTTTTTAATCTATATATAAATGCTCTTCACTTTGTGTTTTTTAGCGTTATTATATTGATTAATCCGAGGACTTGTATTGGTTAAGATACGTAGTATCGATTTATCATGTTTATGGCGCTTTCTAACTAAACCGATAATGCCTTGTTTTGATTATGTTTAACTACTTGTGTAAAAGTTTGGTGTTCTAATTCGTTGTATATGTTGTTTTATGTGTACCTTTCAGATTCTGTTTTTGCTGTTATTTAAGGGGGTGTTTGTTTAAAGCTTAGATGTGGGCTTTTGAGCTTATTTTGTTTCGGCTTATATCATTTTATAAGCCCTAGTTTTTTGGCTTATTTGTGACTTTTTGGGCTTATGTAAGCTTATTATTTTATAATTAAGTTACGTAAACTCATGAGTGTCAAAATAAGCCAAAATATATTATGTAAAATATAAGCCGAAATCAAATAGGATTATAAGCCCACATATAAGCTTATACAAACACCCCCTATGTTGCTATATAAGTTTTGTTTCAAAATGTTAAAAGTGGAATGTGGATTCTGAATAGTGGCTGTGAACTTGGGAACTTGGTATATTGGAGTCGAAATAATGTTTTTGTGAGAATTAAAATGATAATAAAACCAAGCCGATTTTGGACAAGCTTTATTATGATCATGAAACAAATAAGCAATAAGTCTTTGGGATTCTCGTTCATGGTTGACAGTGAGAAGTCAAAACAGGGATCGGGTAAGTAAATCAAAGGAAAAACTAATTTGAAAATGATGCAGGAGGGGTCCAACGACCATGAGCGCGTCTTATACTTTAAGTATCACCACGTAGGATCAACAAACAAACTTTTTAATTCTCTATCAGGGGTTGATCTGGAAATTTGCGATTGATATCAAATAAAATAGTATAATGATAGTGGAACTATTTAGGGGTTGTGTAGAGATTTCATGCTAAAACAAGCAGAATGTAGATACACATATATACATGCCGCCTTCCTTTTGTCTTTCGGGTATTTTTGGACGATGGAAGATAACATATACATTTTCCTTGGGAATTTGAACTATACGATGATATGTACGTTGGATTTCCTTTCTCATCCATATTACATATGTCCTATTATTTCTTACATTCTATGATTGAGAGATTTCAGCCGCTTCACACACACATATATATAGGAGAGACATGTCAAATCAGTTATCAATGATAATATGCGTACTAGATATCTGATCACACCCTCTGTGTTTGTTTTTGCACTGATTACATGTGTATGTCTTAAGATCGTGATTTGGTGAATTTCTTTCCAAAATATGACAACATTACTCATGTGTCTAATTGCAGGTTTCAGTTATTTTATAGAATAACATACATAATTACAAATGGCGCTGCCAAAACACTCTAAGCCGGATGGCAGAAAATCGACAAATAGTTACTGTTCTACGGTTACACTAGTGTCATTTGTGGCCCTCTGCTTGCTCGGCGTGTGGATGATGACTTCATCCTCTGTTGCCCCATTTCAAACTTTAGACACTACACGCAGAACAAATAATGATAGGACAGTAACCCCTAAAGAATTTGACACTGTTGTTGATAGGAATGAAGAGAACAGTGTAAAAACTGATGAAAATGCCACTCCTGATAACAACTCAAAACAGTTTGAGGATAACCCTGGGGATTTACCGGAGGATGCAACAAAAGGAGATAGTAGTGTAAATACACAACCAGAGAAAAACAATCCGGTTGAGGATACGCAAGAAACAACATCAGAAAGTGACAAGGAGATAACCCAAGATGAGAAGCTTAACACTGATGACTCATCAGTAACTAAAACCACTGATGAAAATGAGAAAAAAGACGAACAGGAAAACGTTGAAGAGAGTAAGGAACCTAAAGATGGAGATAACTCATCGCTGGAAAAGCCAGAGACGGTGAGTAAAGAGGACATATTACCTTCCGGTGCCCAGTCCGAGCTTTTAAGTGAAACAGCTGCTCAGAACGGGTCATTTTCGACTCAGGCTACAGAGTCGCAGAATGAAAAGGAAGGGCACAAGTCACCGGAACCTGAGGATATTTATAACTATCATTGGAAACTTTGCAACGTCACTGCTGGTCCAGATTACATTCCTTGCCTTGATAACATTCAAGCAATTAGGAGCCTTCGAACCACTAAGCATTACGAGCACAGGGAAAGACACTGTCCAGAAAGCCCTCCTACTTGCCTTGTTCCTTTGCCAGAAGGATATAAACGTCCAATCGAGTGGCCTACAAGTAGAGAAAAGGTATCTTAAGTTTGGAATTTAGGGATCTCTAATAAGTTTACACTGTTTGAAAAATTTACGTTTTTATGGTTGTTGCAGATTTGGTACCATAATGTTCCTCACACTAAGTTGGCAGAACTTAAGGGACACCAAAACTGGGTGAAAGTTAGCGGTGAATACCTTACATTCCCTGGCGGTGGAACTCAGTTTAAGCATGGTGCTCTCCATTATATTGATTTTATTCAAGAAGTAATACTCCTACCATTTTCATAACCTTATATTCTGTCTCTTGCTTGTCAGAATCTTTGAAATCACAGAAGATGCATCTTATCAATTATAACTTCTTAGCTCCTCGTATTATTAATTTTTTTTTACAAATGGGCGTCATTGTGATTAAGGGGTATAAAATCCGATAGGCATCAACTGTGAATTGAATTGTCTACGAACGGATATTAGTTTCAACTTTTTTTAGAAATAAACCATGTTGTTTCTCTTGAACTTGTATCAGTGTACTAACATTAATCTATGTTATCACTACAGAATGTGCCTGATATTGCTTGGGGAAAACGGTCACGTGTAGTATTAGATGTTGGATGTGGGGTTGCTAGCTTAGGAGGATATCTGTTTGACAGAGATGTTCTGGCTATGTCTTTCGCTCCAAAAGATGAACATGAAGCTCAAGTTCAATTTGCACTAGAGAGGGGAATACCTGCCATATCTGCTGTCATGGGCACACAAAGGCTTCCTTATCCTGCGAGAGTTTTTGATATTGTGCACTGTGCACGCTGCAGAGTTCCATGGCATATTGAAGGTGTTTACTTTTCTTTTTTGTATATCAGCGAAAACAATTACAAGAGATAGAATAGATATTGGCTGAGCAAAATTGAAGAAAATTATATATGTATAACGGGTAAAAACAAGTTTCGGTAATGGTTAAAACGAGCTGTGTTGGCTTGGGGGTTGACCTGCACGTTTAGCCCAAACTTATGCAGGGAAAAAAAATGCTTTGGCTAACTTTTGACCCATTTTACCCAACCTGAATCGACCCATTTATAAGTTTGGTTTAAAAAAGCGCGCCTTTTTGCGCCTAAGGCGTTAGGCGAGGCGAGGCAATGGGGTCATCGCCTCGGGACCCCTGATGCGCAGCCGTTACAAAAAGCGATTGGAGGCGGTGCTTTTTTACGCCTTAGAGGAACGCTTTTTACCACCACAAGTGCTTTTTGTTCTAAAAAGTGACATTGGGTTTGAGTGGACTTTTAAAATCAAAGGGTTGTTTGTTCTAAAAATGACATTTGGACTTTTATTAGTCTAAAAATGACATTTAAGCTCAAAGAGTTTGAATTATGGGTTTTAACAAAGTCACAATCGTTGTGTACAAAGTAAGCGCCTCGTCTACGAGAGGCGTGCGCTTTTGTCTCATTGCACGGGGCTTCTCGCTTCGGACCCTTAGCGCAACGGACCGCTTCTCGCTTTTTAAAACCAAGTTTATAAGTATATGATTTGAAATTCCCACCTCTTCTTTTGTGCGTGCAGTATTCTTTTCAGAACATCTTTCAAGTTTTTTTGTTACTTCTATTTTAGGTGGTAAACTTCTCTTAGAGCTGAATCGTCTATTACGACCTGGTGGCTACTTTGTTTGGTCTGCTACTCCTATCTACCAGAAACTTCCAGAAGATGTTGGAATTTGGGAAGGTATGTTTTCTTTTGCCAATCAAAAGTTCCCTTGTAAAAGAAGGCGTTTGCAGAACCCAAATAGTTATCCACTGATTCACAAAATTTGGCAGCAATGAAAAAATTAACTAAGTCGATGTGCTGGGAAGTCAAAGCAGTTGGTAAGGATAAAGTCAATAAAGTGGGTGTTGCTGTATATCAGAAGCCTATGACTAATGAATGCTATGAGGGAAGACAAGAAAATGATCCTCCACTCTGCAAGGATTCTGATGATCCAAATGCTGCATGGTATAGTTATTTACTCTTTTTTTAAACATTTGATGACCAATTTAATCGCCTTGTGAATGCGTAATCACCATCTATACGCTAAGTTATAGGTGGCAGTTTCAATCCATTGCTTGTGAATGGATCTATTATATATGCATGTGGGTTGATTTTTAATCTTAAGTGATCTATTTATAATTTTATGAGATGGACAAAAGAAGTATTTAACCTGACCAGTTTTGACCCATTACTTAACCAGACATGTATATGATATAGCATGAAAATGACTGGTTTAGTAATTCCGTATCTATATTGTGTTATTGTTTAGACGTTGCAGTTTGGCTTTTATTTTGGACTCACTTCACTATAAGTAATGTGGTGTCTCGTGTTTCTAGGAAAGTACCTCTGCAGGCATGCATGCACAAGGTACCTGTTGCAGAACCCGAACGTGGCTCCAAGTGGCCTGAACAATGGCCATCAAGAGTTGAAAAAGCGCCTTACTGGTTGTTGTCTTCCCAAGTTGGTGTTTATGGAAAACCAGCTCCTGACGATTTCTCTGCAGACTTTGAACACTGGAAACGTGTTGTTAACAAGTCATACTTGAATGGCTTAGATATTAACTGGTCAACTGTGCGGAACGTCATGGACATGAGAGCTATATATGGAGGGTAAGCAATAGTCGATATTAATTCTGGATAAACAAGTTCAGCTTTTCAAAATAAATTTACTTATTCACTCCTTTCCCAAACATCCAAACACCAGTTTTATACACCCTCCTTATTACAGATAATCATGTTGTATTACAGCAGATGGATTATTACACCCATATGTATTTTCTGAATTTGAACCATAACAGTGGATAATTTGTTTCTTTTCTGAGCTTCTGTTAATTGGCCATATTGCAGATTTGCAGCTGCTTTAAAAGACATGAATATTTGGGTTATGAATGTGGTAACCGTCGATTCTCCAGATACACTACCCATAATATATGAGCGAGGACTATTTGGAATGTATCATGACTGGTGTGAATCATTTAGCACATACCCAAGATCTTATGATCTTCTCCATGCTGACCATCTATTCTCCAAGATAAAAAATAAGTGAGCATCTCTATTCATTCTTCTTCCATATTCATGGTTTTATACTTTTTGTGCTCATTAGTCCTAAGGTGGCAACACGTCATCCTTAGCTAGGTCGTAAACCTGCCGGGCTGGGTTGGGTTTCGAACTGTTTCTTATAAATAGTAACATTTTTAAATTATACATGACTCTAGTGGAGCTATTCATCATACCTAAATGGATCAAATTAACACCTAAATTGTTTTGCAGATGTAATATAAGGGTTTTGGTTGCCGAGGTAGATAGAATATTAAGACCAGAAGGAAAACTTATAATGCGTGACAATATCGAAACCATCAATGAAGTAGAGAATATGTTGAGGTCCATGAGTTGGGAAGTGCGACTAACTTACTCAAAAGACAAGGAAGGATTGCTATGTGTGCAAAAGGGTATGTGGCGACCCAAAGTGGTAGAAACAGTCCCATATGCTATTGCTTAAAAGGGCAATTAACAGGTAGCATATGGTTCTTGTTCCTTCCATTGATTGCACTCAGGTTCATGTATCATAGTATTATTAGTTCGTTAGCGCCTGCCCTTAAGTCATAGGCTGAGTTGGTTAAACATTTTGGGTAGGGGTTTGATTGTAGGACAAGCTATATAATGTTTATTTTGAAAACTGAATGCATTCTTGCTACTGAAGAGGGCTTCATATCAGAACTAAACATACTGAAGAGGGCTTCACATCAGAACTAAACATACAAATTTTGAGTGTATTCTTTGTTTTAAGCTGGTTCAATTTGGAATTATGAGATTATATAAATGATGAGTTAAATTCTATGGTCTACTTATATTTGAGCAAAACGGTGAAAGCCTTGATTCGTATATTCCTTGTGATCGTGTTAGTTGCGACTTGCGAGTCCTCAAGCACAATCATAGTGCAACGGTCATGTTTTGACGGAGTTGTTGATACTAAATGCTGCGTCTTTCTTAATGCATACTCGACCGATATTTGTGTGTGTACGATCCTAAGTTGAAAGGTTCATAGACGTAGCTAACACACATTGTTCACATCATAGCGTATTTGTTGGTCTTATAAAAAAATGGCACTCTGAACTTTTTAATGAGACTCAAAAGTCAAACCACATGTGACTTGAAATATGGTTCCATAAGTCACTAGTCAACCCATTTTGACAATCTAGATCTTTTCCCAAAATTGTTGGTTGTTTCCAGGACGCTGTTACAAAATTCCACACCATATAACGAAATTGACTTTTGCTATATTCTTCGTCAATACCACGACTTATACAAGGTTAGAGTACTAATAAATTTTGGTCGAGTGCTTGGTGGAAAAACTTGACATTCACTAAATATGACTCTAGAAAATATAAACAAGAGAAAATGTTTGTGTTGCACTCTTTTTAAGAGGGCTGGTAGGCCTTTGGTGTCACTCAACCATTGGCGCACCGTACCTCTCTCGCGTCAAAGACGCTCGTGCCATCGTGTCCAGCCGGTTCAGCGCCAACCGAAACCTTTTTTTTTTTCTAAATTGAATTAGGGTATCCATTGGAAAGGTGTTTTTTACCAAAAAATTAAAATTTCAGCCCAAAAACTAGCCGTTGGGAGGGGTTAAAATACAAAAAAAAAAGTAAAAAAATAGAAAAATAAAAAAATAAAAAACAAACCGTTTGAGTGCTAAAAATAAAACCCCTAAAATCGTTCTATTTTCTTTATAAATACCACATTTTCACACACAATTTTCACACACAACTCTCTGCTTTTTCACACACACTTTCAGAAATAAAAAATGGCATGCTCTTTCCCACACAGCGATGACGAGATTAATGCTATGATTCAGAATCAAATAATACGAAGCTGCGCACAACATGTGAGAATGCCATGATCTTTCCCCCACAGAAACGTCATTTAACCGACACGTATCTAAGTAGTCAATCTGATACCGATTTCAACATCTGCGGATCTTTGTTTAGAAAGTCGGCAAAATTGGAGGCTCGAATTGAGAAAAATACTTAATGGTTGAAGAACTTGGGTAATTCATCCCAAACTCATATCGGTTCTTCATCCCGAACTCAAACAACTCATATCGGTTCTTCGTCACAGCAACACCGACGCCGAAATGATTCTCCCGATCTACCCTTTCCAATTTCAAACGACTCAAATGGCTTACTTACTAACAATGAGATGTACCAACTATACCTAGATCAAAAAGTATTGAGACAAACACATGAAGAAGAAGAAAGGGAACGAAGGGAGCTAGATGCCCCCAAATTATGGCCGAAGAAGATGAAGAAAAAACAAGGAGGCGTTGGGATTTACCTGGTCAGTTATCAAATTCAGATCCAGAAACTGACTAATCGTCTTATGTATTTTTATTTTATCTATCTATTAGTGTATTTCCTTTCTTATTGTATTCGAATTTCAGTATTTTCATGTTTTAAGTATTGAATAAATGTTTTAATTGTATTGTTTTTTATTGTAATGTTTTTTTAAATTAATGAAGTTTTATTTATCAAGCTCTTTTGAGTTTTGAAAAAAAATAAAAAAATAATTATTTTCGTTGGCATCAGAAAATTTGGAGCCAACGGTAACGGTTACTCCTAAAATGTGGTGCCAACAGGATTCTGGTGCCAAAGCCCCAAAATCCTACGTGGCAGCTTTGGCACTAGAATCTAGTGCCAACAAATCCCAACACTCTAAGAACAAAAATGTTAAATTAAGGTACAGTGTTGTTCCCCAAAGTCCAGGCGGATTGTGAATATGGTCTTCGGATTGGAGATTTTGCACACGTAGTCTCGAACAGGGGCGATACCAGATCAAAAAGTTATCAGGTGCACAAAATTTTTAGTACGAGTATTTTTATAACACAAAATTTTAGGACAATGTTCATTTTGAGAAAATCGATTTTTTTAGCTAATATATATACTACGCGATAAAATTCCATCTAATTCCTGTGCATCCCCCTCCGCCCCTCGTCCCAAACATCACATTTCTCATTCATCACAATCCAAAGCCCTAACACTTTAACGATCATTAAAAATCTCGTTAGTTGCATGGGTTTTTTAGTTTTTTTTTTCATGGTTGTCAGGATCCGATCCTTATCTTAGGATCTTACGATTTTACATAAATCATGGTTTTATTTAAATAAAACTATATACTAGGTCATGACAATTAATTATTTTAATTAACTATGTTTTAATTAAACTAATTAAATAGTTAACTACATGTTTTATAAAAGTTTACAAAACACCCCCTTGCGTGTTTTGGTGTTAACCGAACCCCAAACGAAACCCTACCGAGACCATGGAGGTCTGGTGTTGCCTCGAAGTCCACGCAACACCACAATTGGATGGCTGTGGATTGCGGCCGAACCCAACAGCAGCCACCGGCCTGCTGCCTGGTGCCACTGCCGCTGCCTGCGCAGCCCCTTACTAAGCCAGGTTGCCACTATGGCTGCTGCGGTTCCCCCTGGCTGCCCACTGCATACCACCGAGATCTATAAGGTCTCGGTTCCCACTGGTTTACCAAGCTTCCCCCTGCTGGGTATCTTGGTTTGCTGCTGACCGAACCAAATACCACCGCACCCATTAGGGTTGCGGTTGGTGTACAGAAAACCCCACCGAGAGTCATGCGACTCTCAGTTTATGTGCAGCTGAACCAAAAACAAACCAAACAAAACCCGAATCTTGTTAAATCTTATTAATTACATGTTTTCCCTTATTTGTTTTTAAAAGATCTTGGATCATACATAATTAAAATAAAAAGAAAAGGATTAAGGGATACCGATCGCGTATACAATTTATTGAATGGATTCACGAACACAATACCGTTGTAAAATCAAAGATCAAGAGGAAATAAATCATCCTTGTGGGGTTCTTGATGCCGCGGCCAAAAGAGAGGAAAAAGGAAGGGATTTTTAAGGTTTTAATAATTTACTGTGTTTTGTATTTTATGAAAAATCCTGGAGTCCTTTTTGGTTAAGGAGTAGGATACTTAATGGATTGGGCCAAGCCCATCCTTCCCCTTTGGTTTGTACGCCACACCCACACACACATGCACGTTTGTTTTAATTTTTCGTGTCTTAAATTATCATCGTGTGTGTTCGCTTTTAATGTTCGTGTTTTATGTCTTGTATGATTTAAGTATTTTACTTGAATACTTATCGTGCATAAATATTCTTGTTTACATACGTAATACTTAATATAATTAGTTAATATACATAACGTTCGTATTTAATGTTCGTGATTCATGTCGTATATTAATTTACTAAAAAGTTTCAATTTGACCATAAATTCATGCATTTAATGATCTTAAGGATTTTAAAGCGGGTTTTATAACTATTCCCCTCTAAAAGAATAATTCGTTCTCGAATTAGAGATACGATAAACTGAAAATGACATACCCGAATCATAGCTGGAAATGAGGGTAAGAAGTCCGGATAGACTCCTTCGTTTCCTAAGTGGCTTCCCGCTCGGAATGGTCCCTCTAACGGATTTTGACGAATGTGATCGTCTTTCTCCTCATGACTCGATCCTGACGGCCGAGAACTTCATCGGGTTCCTCAATAAATGATAGATTCTCACGATATGATCGAATGGATACGAAACTGTATGCAACAGATGGTAATTGTAACCTCTGAGTAAGGATACATGGAACACATCATGCACATGAGATAGCTGAGTAGGTAACGCCTAGACGATATGATACTTCACCGAAACGTTTAAGGATCTCAAACGGTCTGATGAAACGAGGACTGAGCTTGCCCTTGAGTCCAAAACTCTTGGCGCCACGTGCTGGTGATACCTTAAGGAAAACATGATCACCGATCTTAAATTCTAGATCTCTATGATGTTTATCAGCATAGCGCTTCTGTCGAGCACAAGCTTCCTGTAGCTTCGCATTGGTGATGGTAACCTTCTCATTGGTCACCTCTATCATTTCTGGTCCTTCAAGGATCCGTTCTCCAACTTGATCCCAACATATTGGAGCACGACACTTTCTACCATAAAGCATCTCGAAAGGTGCACACTTAATACTTGCATGCCAACTATTGTTGTAGGCAAACTCAACCAAACAAATGTAGTCGTCCCAACTCCCTGTCCATTTCAATGCACAAGATCGTAGCATATCTTCTAAGGTCTGAATGGTACGCTCTGATTGACCATCGGTCTGAGGATGAAAGGCGGTGTTAAGCTTAAGTCTGGTGCCCCAAGCTTTCTACAAACCTTTCCAGAACTTAGACGTGAATCGAGGATCTCTATCAGATATGATGTCTGATGGACTACCATGCAGTCGCATGATCTCATGAAGAAATATATCTGCCAATTTGCTAACTGAGAAATCTTTGCGAATTGGGAGAAAATGAGCTGACTTGGTTAAACGGTCGACTATAACCCATATAGCATCATGCTTTCTTTGAGTCAGTGGAAGTCCGGTGACAATATCCATGGAGATTTTGTCCCACTTTCATTCAGGAACCTCTAATGGTTGTAGTAAACCACTAGCCCGCTGATGCTCAATCTTAACCTGCTGGCAGGTTAGACATTTAGATACGAAATTAGCAACATCCTGCTTCATGCCACTCCACCAGAAATGTTGTTTGATATAGAGAATGGAGAGATGTGAGATTTTGTCGGTAACGCTTCTCGGAGTATCTGATCATCCGGGACACATAGCTTGGTTCCTTGCCATACGATGCCTTCTTCTTCTACACAAAATTCTGTCTGTCGATCTAGATTCTGAATAAATAGCCCAAATCTCACCATCATCTTTCTTAGCTGCCTTGATCCGAGAAATTAAATCCGGCTCAATTATCAGATTAGCCCAGTATCCATGTTGTCCACGTACTAAGAACTCAATGTATAATCACTCTAAGTCACGTATGATTTTTTCTTCTATCTTGATGCCGTTAATCATGCTCGAGTTCCTGCTGAGAGCATCTACCACTACATTCGCCTTACCGAGATGATACTGAAGATTGATGTCATAGACCTTGAGTAGTTCCAACCATATCCTCTGCCTTATATTAAGCTCTCGTTGAGTGAATATGTACTTGAGACTCTTGTGATCAGTGAAGATATCACATGATTCACCATATAGATAGTGTCTCCATATTTTAAGTGCAAAGACTACTGCTGCTAGCTCCAAGTCATGGGTAGGATAATTCTCCTTATAAGGCTTTAGCTAACGTGATGTATATGCAATCACTTTCCCATATTGCATGAGTACACAACCTAGTCCGTTACTCAAAGCATCGCTGTAGATCTGAAATTCACCTGTGCGAGATGGGAGAGTAAGAATAGGTGCAAATACTAACCGCTGCTTAAGTTCTTCAAAGCTCTTCTCCCACTCATCAGTCCAAACGAATTTCTCTCATTTACGCATCAACTTGGTCAAAGGTAAGGCTAGTCTTGAAAAGTTCTCCACAAATCTATGATAATAACCAGCTAAACCCATAAAACTACGAACCTTAGTTGCAGACGTCGGTCTCGACCATTTAGTGATAGTATCAACCTTCGCAAGATCCATAGTAATCCCTTATGCGGAGACAACGTGGCCCAAAAATGCCACCTTATTTAGCCAGAATTCACACTTGGAAAATTTGGCATACAACCGCTTCTAACAAAGAATCTGTAGCACAATATGAAGATGTTCTTCATGTTCTTCCTTGGATTTTGAGGAGATGAGGATGTCGTCGATGAACACGATGAAAAATTTATCTAGAAACTCATGGAAGACACGGTTCATTAAGTCCATGAATACCACTGGAGAATTAGTGAGTCTGAAAGGCTTGACTACGAACTCATAAAGGCCATATCTTATGCGAAAAGCAGTCTTAAGAACATCCTGCTCTTTCACTCGCAGCTGATGATAACCGGATCTTAGATCAATCTTGGAGAAATGCTTAGCACCTTGCAGTTGGTTAAACAGATTATCGATACACGGTAATGGATAACCCTTCCTAATCGTGATCTTATTCAGCTCACGATAGTCAATGCATAAACCCATGTTGCCATCCTTCTTCTTGACGAAAAGTACCGGTGCACCCCGTGGTGATACACTCGGACGGATGAAACCTCGCTCTAGTAATTCGTGCAGCTGATCTTTTAACTCCTTGAGCTTTATGGGAGCCATGCGATAAGGAGCCTTAGAGATGGGTTGAGCTCTTGGGATGAGCTCAATGCCAAACTCTACTTCACGAATAGGTGGTATACCCAGAAGTTCTTCTATAAATACACCAGGGAATTCAGAAACAATTGGTTGATCTTGGATTGACGGAAGTTCGGCAGTAATATCCTGAATTGAAGCTAAGAAGCCCTCGCAACCATGAGCTAGTAAAGCACGAGATTCTAAGGCGGAAATGATTTGCACATACTTTCCTGGTAGGAAACCATGATGAATGTGCTCTGGATCTCGAACATTGCCGAAGATCACCTGATAAGTATGAGAATCAATGGTAGCATGGTGCTTGGATAACCAGTCCATGCCTAAGATGAGATCAAACTCGCACATATCTAAAGGAAGTGTGTCTACTGGGAGAATCTTATCATCAAATTCAAGAGGACGATATTTGTACACCTAGGTAATGCGTACAGAGTCTCGCATAGGCGTAGATATACTTAATATGTTCTCTAGTGGCATAGGGATTTTGTTAATACTAGTGGTATACGTAGTGGATATGACTGAATGAGTTGCACCAGTATCGAATAAAACGCAAGCTGCATGATCGTTCATAAAAAGGATGCCAGTGATAGTACCTGAAGACTTATTTGCTTGGTCCCTGGTGGTAGTATAGATACGACCCGAAGCTGGTGGCTTAGGAAGAGCAGAACCAGAAGTACCAGCAACATCTCCCTTCTTGTAGTCCTTCAACAAGTGTCCTGATTATCCACACTTGAAACAAACTCCTACAGCCTTACATCATGGTCCGGGATGTCTACGACTACAAGTCGTGCAGATAGGGTAGGTATAACCTCCTAAAGTTACCCTTGCTACCTGAGAGTCTGTTTAAGAGAAATATGCGTGAAACATGATTATTTGGCATAAACATGACTGCACTAAAGTTTAAGTGATAATTTACCAGATGAAGACAAGTTGTTAGGTTGCTGACCCTTAGCATTCTGGTCACGCCCACTCATAGAGTTCCTGTTTATGATGCTGATATGTTAATATGTAAAACATGTCGCAGCTTAACCTAGAAAAGTTTAAGAATTTAGGGACCTGTTGTTGTTGTACTGGCTAGCATTGTTACGGTAATTGTCATTACCGTTCCGCCGGTCGGATCTATATCGGTCATTAGATTGACAATGCCCCTTGTTGGCATTCTTCTGAGTGGCCGGTTGGGACCGATCACCACCCTTCTATCTGAAAGATACAATTTGATAGAAAAAGGTATAAATGAACATAAAGATTGGAATAAATGATAACACTTGATGACTGGAATTTATACCTCTTCTCTGGACGAGCTTGCTCCTTGTAGTCATCTCGCTCATGCAGCATTTCCAAGCTACGTGTTGCGTCATTAACTTGTGCCACATTTGTGTAAGTAGCACTAAGTAATCGATCTGCAGCCGTGGAGTGAAGAGCCCAGCTGTAACACCCTACTTGGATAAGTGGACTGTTACGTGTATTTATGGCGTGTCATCAAAGCATATAAGGCAAATGTCCTAAAACATTAACTGACCATAAAGGAAATACCAGAATCAAACATCGGTAATCCTAACATAAGCTCAAAACATAAAAAGTAAATACTGAAAGGAAGGACTAAACAATGTCTAAACAGGCAGAGTAATATATGAAGTGCACTAAGTAAGGAGTCTGAATAACTTCCATCCAAATGCACCTACCCTCGGAATCCTAAGAGCGTCCTTGTGTACCTGCCGTTTGTAACATGAAAAGAAACTACGGCTGAGCATAACGCTCAGTGAACGGATATAAAAGCAGGATAAGTAACATACTGGAATGGAACATATAAAAAATGCTGAAGCTGTAAAACTGGTAAGCAAGGAATAGCGGAAAGCTGTGTATATTCTGAAAAGTCTGATTTATACATAGTAAAGCTGAACTATTATCTGTTAAATCTGAAAACATGAATTTACTGTATTTTAATTGCCAAGAGCTTATATAGGTCATGTGTTGTAACAACGTTTGCATGAATACATAGAGGGGTGACCTCGTCATGTTGTAAAGGGGTGACCTCTAACTGATGTGCTGGATGGAGGGATCAACTCCAATGTGAAGGATGTAGAGCACACACCACATTCACCTGATAAGCTGTAAACTGATAACCTAGGATGCACCCATACGCCCCGCTGATAATACTGATAAAATGACCGAGCTGAAATAAATGGGACGCTGCTAGAAATCACACCCTCGCAGAGGAGTCATGACACCGTGCCTCAAGTGTCGTGGTTACGGTACCTCCGTAACTAGTACTAACTGGTCATGCATGTATATAAAGCTCAGGCAATTTAACATATTATTAAGATGATTACTATAAAGTTCGTAATGTATATTGGGGAAAACATTTGGCTGCAGACGGGAAATCCTAATCATGCATAGGGAAGGAAGTCCTTACTGAAGGACGGAAATCCGTACCTCGTATCCAGTAACCGACTGAAGATGAAAAACAGATGAAACTCCTACTCTGACTCACCAAAAGCTACATGAATAAAGGATGCGAATAAGTTGACTGGTTACTGTATACTTCACTGGTTTTGAATGTTCTTAGCTTGATTTATATGCTCTTGTATTATTTTATTGTCTTGTATATAATCTGTTAAATCTGACTGTTCTGGTGTATTTTTTATAAATCTGAATTTTCTTTAATATTACTGATTAATGTATTCTCTGTATTCCTGATACTATATAATATAGTTTCTGATATTATAATATTTCTATAAATAGTAACTTGTTATAAATAGAAAGTTTCTAAAATTAGAAAGGTTCTTAAAATAGAAAGCTACCAAAATGGATTCATAAACAATTAATCATTGAAAAATATTATCAAAGTATTAAACAGATAAACTAGTAAAACATGATTAATTTAATAAATATTAATTAAATTAAATAAAAATGTTTTATACTTTGATTAAATTATCATAAATAATTAATTTAATAACTTGACTATTAAAATGCTAAAACAATGTCTCTTATTATAAATCCATATAACCCGAACCCGAGCCTATCGAGTTATTCATCTCGGTCGCACTAAAAAAATAAAACAATGACAACAACATATTCACAGCCGGATTAGCGATAGAATTTCCTGTCGCTAAACCGTCGCTAACTGTGACCCAAAACTGTCAATAATAAAACTGCGACAGGATTTCTGTCGCTAAACTGTCGCTAATTTGATTTTTTAAAACCAAACAGACCTCCATGTTGTACCAATATATCCACCGAGAGCCTTAGGCTCTCGGGTTTCCCCAGCTCTCTTATTTTACCCACTGTTATACACTAATACCTATTGAATTAGGCTTGTTTCCCACTGTTTATAAAACCAAACACCCCCTTATTGCTCGTTACCCCCTGTGTGGGGTTTTGGTTCGAGGCTGGGCAAACAAAATGCCACCGAGACTTGATGTCTCGGTTGGTCACCAGCAAAACACCACCGAAAGATTAATAACTCTCGATTTTCGTGATCAAAACCCCAAAACCCGACTAATATGTATTTATCTTATGTTTTATTACTGATATCTATAAATCCCAAGATTCATGGTTTATAAGAAGAAAATAAAAGGGGTGATTACCTTAATCGTGAATAAGGATTGACTATGAACACATAACCAATCAAATGATAAAATCAAAATTCGTTTCCCCCTTGTTTTTCTGTCTTCTGTCGTCGGTCACCACAAAGGCACAAGAAACCCTAGTTTATTTTTTTGTAATAAGATGAATGAAATGGAAAACGTCTTTTTTCCCGTGATAAAACTTTAAAATGGGTTGGGCCGTTAAAGCCCATTTCCTTTTTCCTTTGTTGCCGCTACAAAACCCACACACATACACATTTATTTCTCATTTTCATGTCGTGTTTATAAAACATACGTGTTCTTATTTCGTTCTCGTGTTTATTCTGAAATGTAATAATTTTTTACTGAATGAATAATAATAACAGTAATACTTACGTAATACCGAATAGCTAGTATTTAATTATTAACTAGTGATAATTATTTTCTGAATAGTTTTGGGTCAAAAGTTGATGAGTCAAACACTATGGAAACAAGAAGGACCAAATAGGGCATTATGTTGGAGTTCCCATTGCTGGAGTTCCCACTGCTAGAGTACTTTCCCCCTGCTGGAGTTCCCACTGCTAGAGTTCCCCTGCTGGAGTACTTGCCCCTGCTAGAGTACTTCCCACTACTAGTGAAAAGTATGAAGATTTGGTCAACACATGATAAGAATGAATAAGTCAGTTTTGATTTAGTCATAAATACTTTATTTAGTTTCCATGTATCTCTGGGTTCCTTAAGTTATAAAAAGAACAACCAGCCGTAGGTTTTATTCATATCATTCACTACTACAATGTAACCTACTGTTGCTTTGATCTCTAGGTGTGAGATTCAATGTACACACACCTAGAGTGGTTTGTGTTAATCTTTAATACAAGCCCTTTGGGAAAATTCGTCTTTGTTAAACATCTTATTCATGTTAATTGTGCAATTCCGATGTGTTCATCACATGTACAATTAGCATCCTAGATAAAACGGTTTAGGTTGTTTGAGTCTAAAGATCTTGGATTCAACATGTGGTATCAGAGCGGGTGGCTCTTGATATCTAGGAGAATAAGATGTTTTTCATGTTCTTAATGTTGCTGTGAAGAAGATAGAGACGTTTAGGGTTTATTCGTCAAAACCCTAAAATTAATTTCTGTTACTATGAATTGGAGAATGTTTGGCCGTCAATAATTATTACGCACAATAACGTGATGGAGCATTGATTGCTTGACATGGACAACCATTGACCAAGGTAATTGATCACTTTATGCAGCAAAGAAAATGTTGATTATTATATGGGTTATTAATTCTTGATCTGTGGTCCCGACATTGCTTAAACAAATAAGAAAGTATTCACGTGAGTATTACTTTGTGATGTGAGTGTACTCGATTTGGTCCCACTTTAAATGAAGTCGTCAACGAACGAAATGGATGTTTCTGTTTGTACGAGGATGGCATTATAGTGTTTAATCAAATGGATCCAATAGCAATTCAAGAAAGATTATAAGTGGTCATTGGTCCAAGGATGTGTTCACACGGGGACTTTTGCTTTTATTAAACTGATGAGAAGCAAAGTGGGATATGGTTATGTTTCTGTGTTCACACGGATTTGGTGTAAGTTTTGGGTATATTAAGTGCAGGTATACTTTTCACAGTAGGTATAATTTTTAATTGTCTTTGTTTTTGTTATTTATCACCTGTTATAAATTCATTCCCATTAAGTGTGGGTTTGGCACAGTTAATAACAAAAACAGTGGCATTAAAAGTTTCCCCTGCTTTTGAAAAAGTTCCCCCTGCCTTCTTTAAAAGTCCCCCTGCTACGATCCCCCTGCCTTCAATAGTTCCCACTGCTTTCATTAATAGATTCCCACTGTTTTTGAAAGTTCCCCCTGCTGTTAGATATGAGTTTTGGGACAGCAGTGACTTGGAGTTTGGTTATTCACAACAACTGGTCTTAAAGGTATAAAGGCTTGATTTAATTATATTGATTACGAAGAAAAGTTTTTATCATTTATTTGGAGATGAAGGAGATTCTCGCGGGTACGGGTTTTATGCTTACACACTTAGTGACAAAGTGATACAAGATCTAGGAATATGTGATTTCTCTTATGGTACCCTATGCAAATATTTTCTATCACTTGAAGGAGTTACATTATAGTGCTCAGTGTCCTATTTTCAGAAAAAAAATGAGGATTTTGTATATACCACCATTTTGTCATGTGGTTAGTGCAGGATATAAAACGCAAGTTCGGGTTATTCTACGTCATCATCAAGTAAGTCATAATCAGTTTTCTTCATATGTGGTCATTACATAAAGCCTACAGAATTTGAAGATTCAAGATTCTTGACAAAAGTCGTTCATATTTACTACATTCAACCATAATAAAGTTGTTATTTAGAGTTTACTACTGCTTGGTTCATCTACTGGTGTGGTCATTTTTAAAAAGGTACTACATGCTAATTTCTGGTACTACTCTGGTATTACTATAACTAATGTGAGTATCTATTGGTCAAGATCATTTTTATTAGGTAGGTGGTACTACTGTGCTTCATGGAGGGTATCTTGAAAAGTGGAATGCTTGGGTTTGATGTATGATATTGGTTAAATAGTAGTTGAAAATAAAGGTTGTTCATATAGAAGACCCCTATTTGATCATGTCAAAAGGGGAAGTTGTCTACAGAGAATGTTCAGCCTGTTGATCTTTGATGTTGTATGCTTAAGGGGAAGTGTTTTGACATCATCAACTAGGGGAAGATTGTTGGGTCAAAAGTTGATGAGTCAAACACTATGGAAACAAGAAGGACCAAATAGGGCATTATGTTGGAGTTCCCACTGCTAGAGTTCCCACTGCTAGAGTACTTTCCCCTGTTGGAGTTCCCACTGCTGGAGTTCCCCTGCTGGAGTACTTGCCCCTGCTAGAGTACTTCCCACTACTAGTGAAAAGTATGAAGATTTGGTCAACACATGATAAGAATGAATAAGTCAGTTTTGATTTAGTCATAAATACTTTATTTAGTTTCCATGTATCCCTGGGTTCCTTATGTTATAAAAGGAACAACCAGTCGTAGGTTTTATTCATATCATTGACTACTACAATGTAACATACTGTTGCTTTGATCTCTAGGTGTGGGATTCAATGTACACACACCTAGAGTGATTTGTGTTAATCTTTAATACAAGCCCTTTGGGAAAATTTGTCTTTGTTAAACATCTTATTCATGTTAATTGTGCAATTCCGTTGTGTTCATCACATGTACAATTAGCATCCTAGATAAAACGGTTTAGGCTGTTTGAGTCTAAAGATCTTTAGATCTTGGATTCAACAAATAGTTAATTACGTCACGATTTTAATTAAAGTTGAGACTGCGTGAAATTAATATTTGTGGGTTTAAAACATTGCGTACGTGTTCGTATAATAATCCTCGTGATATATTCTGACATGGATTATTTATTTCCTGAATAAATAGAAATTACGTGATACTTGAATTAATACTATTATTTATTATCTGAATAAATAGTTACGAAACGTTTAAATTAAAGCTGTAACTATACGTAATTAATATTCATGAACTTTTAAAGCGGGTTTTACAACTCTTCTCCTCTAAAAAAATAATTCGTCCTCGAATTAGAGACACGATAATGCTGCGGTTTTACAACTCTTCCCCTCTAAAAGGAAAATTCGTCCTCGAATTAAAGGTAATAAGCTGATGAAGTTTATAAGAACTGAAAGAACACGTAAACTGAAAAGATATGTAAGCTGAAAGGATAATTTGTCCTCGAATTAGAACATAGTGCTGCTAAGAGGGTATAAACGTGACATGACTGAAGTGAACAGAAATGTAACATGACTAAATAACTTAACTAAATTTTTGAAGGAAAAGAATGAGAGGTCCGGATGGACTCCTCCGTTCCGAGTAGCTTCCCGCTTGAAACGGATCCTTCAAGATCTAAACACCATGAAAATCTTGGTCCTGATGACCCTGTCCTGACGGTGCTAAATAATTTCTGGTTCCATACTTAAGATGGATTTTCTAAATCTGATAGAATGAATAAGCTATATCATGAAGAATACATGAAACGGTACGTACAAATATCCTGAAAAGATGACATTAATATCCCTGAGCAAGCTGCTGAAAACATATAGGGAGGAACTACGTGAACAATTGTAAACGTGCTACGTGAACAATTGTGAACGTGGTTCACGATTATATGAGGAACGCTATGCATGAAGTATATCGTGAAGGTGATACGCGAAACATACTGTGAACGTGACACTAGAACATATCATGAACGTATGCTGAATGAGGAAGGAATGCCAAACGATACGGTCTGAGACGAGAAACGTCTGCCTGGTATGGGAAAGCTGTGCTAAACTTGAGTCTGGTTGCTCAAGCTTTCTGTAACCATATTCAGTAACAAGCTGTGAAAGGTGTATCGTGAGATGGAACACGAACCTAAACGTGAACAATTTCATGAATGCAAGCATGAACTTAAATCATGAGATAGCATAATACATGGACTGAAACAACATCATAATGTGAATGTGAGACGTAAATGTAAAGATGAACGTAAGCGTGAACGTTAAAATGAAGGTGAACTTGATTGTGAATATTAATTTATGTCTGATATGATGGTAGATGGAATACCTTGAAATCTTACGATTTATTGCTGAATGTCCTACAGATCTACTACTGCGTAATATTTTTGGATAAAAGGGAAAACGTGTAGACTGGGTTAAATGGTCGACAATGACCTAGATAGTATCATACTTTTTCTGAGTCTGTGGTAACTGATAACAAATTCCATGGAATCTCGTCTCAGTTATGTTCAGAATTTCTAATGGTTGTAATAACTCACTAGCATGTCGGTGTTCTATTTTGAACCTGCTGGCATGACAGGCATCAAAATATGAACATAGCCGCATCAATGTGTTATTGCTTCTATCAAAATTCTGCCTGGGATTATGGTACGTGTTGGTGAAATCTGGGTGAATAGTCATGAAAGAATTATGATTCTTGGTACATTAGATCTCTCCTCATGTAGGATCTTATGGAATGCAAAATTTTAGTGTAGGTTCTCTCCTTTACGCGTAAGCTTAGTCATGGAAACCTAATCGTGAGAACTGTCAGTAATTTATGCGGTAGTGGTCAACTGAATTCTAGAAAACTTCGTACTTCAGTCACAAATTTCGGTCTTGACCATCTGGTGATGGCCTTCACCTTCGCAGGGTCTCTGAAATTTCTTCCTGCTGAAATAGGGTGGCTCAGACTTGCCACTTTATCCAATTGGAACTCACATCTGGAAAGTTGCGTATATAGTTTCCTCCTATCGAAGAATCTGCATGATCGTGAGAAGATGATTCTCGTGTTCCCCTTTGGAATTTAGCAGATCATGAGGTTATCGATAAATATACTGGCAAACTCGTTTAAGAATTCGTGGAAAATTTGATTCATCAATTTCGTAATATAGCTGGAGCATTAGGGAGCTCGGAAGTATCAATCAAAATTTTATAGAGACTATAACATGTGCAACAGCAGTCTGGAAAAAAACATCATGTTCTTTCTCTCACCACTGATGGTGGCATGGTCGTGAATTGTTCTGGAAAATATTTAAGTCATCGTAGTAGATCAGGTAATCCTCTATACGTGGAATGAACATCGATTAAGAATGGTGATCTTGTAAAGATTTTTGGTGGTCGATACATGATCTCATGATACCGGCCTTTTTCCTGATAGACAGAAAAATGGTGCACCTCCTGGTGGTGTGCTAAGGCGAACAAAGCTTCGTTCTGGTAACTCTTTGCAGCTAATGCTGCAACTCTTTTACTCACCTGAAGCCTTGTGATAAAGAGTTCTGAAAACAGTTTCTGTTCTTGAGACAAGCTCGATGTTAAATTTTGTCTCGTGGTTAGGAAGGAATTTTTGGAAAACCTTCTGGAATTACATCTGGAAACTCTGGAATAATCTGCTGATCATGAATTTAAGGAACCTCATAAATGGATTTATAACTGGTAGCTAAAAGTCTTCGTAGCTTTGGACTGATAAGTCACGCGCTTATAAGGCAGAAACAATCTGTACTAACATTTTTCTGGGAGGAAACATAATGAACATATTCAAGAGTTAGTAAGACGAATCTCGTCTTCAGCTGGAAGGAAAAACCTTTATAAATATGGCGATACTATGGAGTCTTTTCTGGTTGGAAGGTAGGAAGTACCTGATTTAAGAGAAAGCTGACATATGAATTCGTTAAGTAAACGTGGTAAGTTTCACTAAATGTGTTCGTCTGTAATCTCACAAAATGAACACTGCGTGTCTAACCTAAATAATACTCCAGTGGTGGTAACTGGATTTTTAATGGTCTGATTATGTGTGGCATAACAAAACGGGCATACCCTCTTGGAGGGTACTCTGAATTTCTGAGGGCTTGGTTTAGAAACATACGGAGTTATGAGTCTTGACTCGTGTCTTAGTAGGTGAGTCTGAATAAGGTTAAAAATTTCTGGTAACTGCTAGGATTGGCGGACCGGTTAGACTGTTGGCCTCTGTATTTCTGGTCACGTCCGTTCTGGAGTTCCGATGTCTACTGTCTGATTAGTTATTAGCACAGTGGTTGTCACTACTGCCTTGTCTCTCAGTTCTATGACGGTTGTCATTCTGCTGAGTGGCCGGTTGGTACCGGTTTCCACTCTTCTGACTGAAGAACAGCTGAGTGACGTGTGACATTTAACTAAGGAAGTAAAGGCATGGAATGAGATGGTAGTTCTATGACGGTTGTCATTCTGCTGAGTGGCCGGTTGGTACCGGTTTCCACTCTTCCGACTGAAGAACAACTGAGTGACGTGTGGCATTTAACTGAGGAAGTAAAGGCATGTAATGAGATGGTAGCGTCTGATGGTTGAAGTGTATTATTGTCTGGAATTTCAGATCTATAGTCTCCGTGCTTTCTCTGTAAAATCTTCATATTATGAACAACATCCGTATGTTGTGGAATATCCAACTTATGAGCAGCATCAGCACCTTGTAAAGTCTCCGAAATATGAGCAGTATCTGCATATAGTAGAATATCGGCAAGTAGAATACGCCTCAGATGATTGAAGGTCGGTTAACAATACATACAGCGTACGGTACATGGATTACACCTGGAATGTTGTACATGAAGTGCACCTGGAATACTGTACATGGAGTACATATGAAATACTCTACCTGGAGTACACCTGAGATACTGTACATAGAGTACACATGAAATACTGTGCATGGCACAGATGGCCAATTTATGGGATGATTGGTACTGGGGTCAATCGTTTGACATGATCAAAGGAAAAAATAAATTGATTTAAACGGTTAGTAAACTGAACTGAAAAGATTGACACGATAGGCTGACAATTCCTGCGTAGACTTAATGTTTGTTGTATATAGGCTCAAAAGTATGATAAACGGAGTTTCATCAATGGTTAGCATGAAGACATGATTGATGAAGACCAAGCATGATTTATCACGAAATAGGATTTTACTAGAAATCCTTCTATATCTTAGCCTGAAAGCATCATCACCTTGATGAAAACGTAATCCTCATAAGGAGATATGAAACTTAATCAGCATGAAAATGACATCCACGAGAGAGTATGAAACTTTATTGTTACAAATAACATAAAGTATAATCAACTGAGATTTAACATCAACTAGTGTGGATGGCTATGGTTCAATCCACAAGAATCTAATGAGAAAAACATATGACTAAGTATGGGTGATTCTGGTTCGATCCATACTTGTCAAAATTTTCTGAGAACTGTCATGTATATAAATTTACAATCTAGGACTAAATGTGGATGGTCGTTGTCCATTCCATACTAGTCAACTTCAATGAAACATTGATAGGTGTGTAAACACCCATCCTTTTTACCACTTAATTACAATAATAACCGAGCCAAAACGTGTATTTTATGTCTTTTATGTCGGAATTATGCGTGGTTTGTGTTTTTGTTGTGATTTAGGACGAAAAGGTGAAAAGTGGAGAAAACACGGGCATTCACGGGCTTTTATTGAAGATAAAGATGAAAGACGGAGTCGAGAAGTCAAGAGTGCAAAAAGAACGGAAGTCCAAGACCAATTCTGAAGATTTATCGAAGAAAAAGTCGAAAGATGGAAGCTTACTTAAAGCCGAAGAACTCAAGTCTACTTTATTGAAGAATTAAAAGACGAGTTCAAAGGAAATTGATGTATCGTGGATAGTATAGTGATTTATTTGATTACGTTATAGGGTAAATTAGAAAATTACCTTTGGGAAAAAGTAATAGACTAATAATACCAATGACGAATTCAATTAAACACGTTGGTGACTCGAGTTCGTTGTACACGAAGATCTTATGAATTTGAGACGTTTTGTTTTGATTTGGACAATCGATTTGAATTGGTTTTTGGTTTTTATTCTAAAATTACTCCTACAATTTTTACCTAAGTACATGAATCGTAAACCTGGATTAATTTAATCTAAAACAATTATCACTTAAAAATTAAAGCTATTTAAAATCCCATTAAAAACTTATCTATTGAAATTGCTTTAACTCTATTTTAAAAGTCTAATAAAAACTATTTTTCTTCTAAAAATTTAAATTTAATTTATCTAAAAAAACTAACCTTATTAAAATCCATTTATTTAAAAAAACTAATTAAACTTCTAAAATAAAACATTTTTTAATTATTATTATTTTTTATTTTTTTTAAACTAATTTTATTTAAAACCAAATTAATTAAAATTTATATTATTTAAAAACTAATTTTAAATTCCTAAAATTGTAAAATATATTTAATTTCTAACACTTCTTTTAAAAGTAATTTATGAAACTAAACTTAAAAGTTAACTTTAAATGAAAACAAACTTTTAATTAAATCTGACAGGATAATGTTAAGAAACTTTATTAATTAGAGAAACCATATTAAAACACAAATAAGTGCTAGACGAGATGGTTTAGTGCGTTGACTGTTGAGGGGGAGGTCTCGAGTTCGAGACCCCCTGAGGACGAATTTTTTTGCTATGTTTAATTTTCTTGTTTACAAAATTTATTAACCACCAGACAAACAGACCAATATAGTCTGCTGTCCAGTAACTCACGAAATTCAGAAAGAAGATGCAGCCAAAAAAAATTCAATCAAACCAAAGTTAACACTCAATACTTAATATAGCAGCACAAAGATCAGTTATAAATCAACTATAAAAATAGCAACTACAATAAGCAAAACTACAGCCTATCCAAACGCACAGCACTATATCTGTTAAAAGCAGATCCAAACATTCAATTCAAGAATGCCAGTTACTAATACTCAGTAAATAAATTAAATTCAAAATCTAAATTACAGTTAAAAAAATGACAGCATAATAACTCAAATCCAATAACACAATTCTATCTTAAGAATCAGTTATCAAAGCATTCAGATCTCAGGACAATTAAGCAAATATTTAGCAGAAACAATACAAATTATCACAAGCGGAACACTTAAATCGATCAGGAAAAATGACAACACTTAACAGAGACAAATCTGTCGCAGCAATGGCGTTCATTCACAACAGGTTATCCGGCAATAGTCATAATATCTTAACAAGCTGAACCAACTTTAGCATAAACGACAGGATTACCTAAGATTGCAGCCATCCATTAATAGCGACTACTATTTTGATAGCAGTTATGCAAGTTTAAATACATCAACAATATTAATCAACTTCAGCAATTACGCACAGATAATCAATAAAACGCAACAATTAAGAGAAGAACATATCCGATAAACTTAACTAAAACTCACCCGCTTAATCAATCACTATACCCTATATTTATCCAATCCAGACAGACACACAAATTCAAACCCAAATAATCCCGAATATAAAAGCAGGACAATTAAAATCAAACATCAGTCAACTTTAAAACTTCTAACTCAGCAAAAACAAACCTCCCAATAGCAGCCAGTTTTAACATAAGCTTCATAAAACTGAACAAACATCTCTATCTAAACTAACATACAAGTGAATCAGCGAAGTGTGCAGTTTAAAGAAAAACGCAAGAATGAGCAAATTCAAAATTATCATTACTAGTAAACATATAACTAAACATTCAAAACTAACAGATTCATTAAAAGCAAAGATCAGTCTGAAATATTCTAACATCTAACATCATCATATTCAAAAATCTACTAAATAACTCATAAAATAACTAAATAAGTTACCTTTAAGATGAACCGTTGGGCAGAAGTGCGGTGCTGAACCGACTTATATAAACAACACCAAATTACGATCAACCCCACCAAAAGGAACATCACTAATCATCATACCGAATCATGAAATAATCTCGAACCAGTCATCCGGATTTCGAACCAGCACTATTATTTGAAGTTTAATCAGTGGGATTAAACTTTTCCCCTATTCAAACTCATTAATCATATAAGCTATATTTTAAGCAGATAAGATTAATTTACCACTTTATAACATTGATAAGATTTAACTGAAATCAATTTTAACAGAATATAAATGTAAATACGCAAGATGAAATCAAAATAAACACTTTTATTAATCTCAAATAAAATCATATTACACTAATTTAAAAACAGAAATTACAAAATCCATAATCTAAATCTAATATTATAAAAACTAAAAGAAAGAAAAAGGGATCCCTTTTCAGTAAAATGATGGGGGTTTTATAGCGAACCCGAGGCTATTGGTGATGGTTTGTTGAAGACGAATCTTTCATCTCGACCCTCCATTCTTCTATTTCTTCTTTCTGTTTTGATCCAAGGGTGTGGATTCGCCTAACTTCACTCGGATTGCCAGCTTGGCAAATCCTGTGCTTCTTGTGCTACTTCCAAGATGAGGTGGCAAGCCCGGATTGGATGGATGGGGAATCTGAGGTGTCTTGGCCAGTAGTTTTTTGCCACATATCCCAGCTCTCCACTCTGCCTTCCGAAATCTTTGGGAAATTAATTAACCACTCGTGTGAATTACACGAGGGAATCAAAAGCCCCAAATTTACTTGTGTATATTATTTATTAGGGTTTAGGAATAGTAATTAGATGTTACTGGTTTTGGGGTGAAGAAAAATGGAGAAGAAGGAGTACATAGTAACTAACGAAAGTTTATTTATTATATATATGAGAAAGTGGGTGACAGTGATGTGTGGGACGAATGAATGGTGAAGTAACGTGTTTTCAAAGAATAAAATCTTTATATGTTATGACTAGAAACGAACCCTAAAAGCCCAACACAATTCGTTTCATTTGTTTACTGCTTCCCTGAATTGGGCTTTTAGCCCAATAACAATTCGTTCTATTCACTTTGGGCCATGAGTTATTAAAAGCTATTAACTTGAAACTTAAATGGGCCTTTGAGCCCATTTACCCCATTGTGGGCCACACTTGACCAAAATCCTTAACAATTGATAAAATCCGCTAAAGTCGATCTTGATTTTGGCTTCTTTGATCTTTTTCTCCATTCTCGTGCCGATTTTGCCGATTTTCGCGAACTTGGTACCTACACACATGAAAACAAGAAACAAGCATATCCAAGGCATATTTGATACATTATATGCAATATTTCATTGTCTTAAGCTACAAATGATATGAGTAAATATACTCATATCAAATTCCCCCATGCTAAGCAATTGCCGTGTCCTCACGCAATGATAAAATAAAACTATAACTACACCATTATTCAACTTAAGACATTTTATTTTGCAAAGACATAAAATAACTTTAAGGATCATAAAAGCTCAAATAGATTCATCGTCCCTGACTTTTCACTTTTCCATGGCAAGTGCAAAAACAAGATCATTGTTATTATAAGTTGGTAGACTAACACGAACTCATGTGGGCCAATTATTCACTTAAACTCCCTTATTCCTAAGCGTATCTCTTATATTTTATTGTTGTCTTGAATGATCATGAGGATACATTGTTGACTTATTTTGATAATTTATTAGGCCGAAAATAAAGTGAACGATTTAGTCAATAGTTAGCTAAAGGACAAAATCTTTTAAAACTGCTTCTCGGGATTTCATAAAGTTCATATCTTGGCATAACTTGTTTCGCGATTTGAGACCTTTCTCGGACCGATATTTGGCAGTGACTTTATACTTCCAACCTTGAGAGACGTTCACGAAATAATGGCCTTCTCTTCATAATATTTCTTCACTTGAAGTTTTGAGAGATTCATACTTGGACCACGACTTCTTCATTTTTCTCCAATCTTTATTTGGGATTTTGATTTACAACGATCCGCCTCCTTTTTGGACTTGGCTTCATTTATCCTCATACCTTATTCTGGTCTTTTTTGATAGACTTCTCCATGACTTTTTGGGAGTATTTGCTTTTCGTCTTGTGTCTCGATCCTTCATATTAATTTTTGATCAATGAATCTTCACATCACTTGAGATCTTTAGCAATAAAAAATAGCCCTCATGTCTTGTTAGGACCTTTTTGGACTCGCCAATCTTCACATCCCGCTTCAATAAGTTATGCCTTGGCTATGAACTCTAATCCATACCGAGCAACTTTTAAACGATCTTGGGCTAGAAGCTAAGTAACTTTTCAAATCGTTCAACATTATTTATTGCAATTAAATTTATTAACAAGCTATGGGAGAATAGGCTCATAATTAACTCACATAAATTCCCGAAAGAACACCAAACTTATAATTGGCTCTATCATCTCTTGTTCTCCATATTGTAAAATTCCAAGAATGAAATCAATGGATACTTAGCCTATTAAATCAAAGTTTTGGGTTTTCAAGTCATCTATAGGATCTTGCATCTTCTTATACTTTTTCAAGTTTTAGAATCTGCGTTTTAAAGTTCCCTTGATAGACGACTTTCTAGGATCAATTATAGGAGCTTGCGAAAAGTTCTTGTTCTTAACTCGTATGAATTAACACTTTCGCGTTTTAAAGCTCCCTACATAATAGCCTAGCAAAACTTAATTCAAATACGTTAAGGAAAAGCTAAGGTTAAAAACCGAGTCGAGTAAAAAACTATTCTTATTGAAAGCCTAAATTAGTGTCAAAAACACTTATTTTATTTATTAAAACTTAAAAATAACACTAAAAATTTAAAATTTTTATGAAAAATGAGAAAAACTACACGTTTGGACACGACAAGAGCAATTGCAAGCGATTATATCGATTGACTCCCCCATGCTAAAACCAAACATTGTCCTCAATGTTTCTTAGCTCAAGAGTAACACCCCCTTGCTAAAATACGAAGAGTCTAATGCAAACTCCTAGCATGGAAAAAGCACGTAAATCTATAAGCCGTTTATTAATTATGCCTCAAGATAAAACGTTAGTCGATAAAAATCAAGGGTAAAGAAAGTGTGCCCCTTTTGGCATTCAAAGAATCGAAGATCAAGTGGACCGGCAAAAACCGAACACGAGAGTCTTCAAATATAAGGGTTGTACCTAAGATCACAACACAACAAAACACGAGCACGAGCTTGAAAGATCAAGCCTTATTAATTGTTAGAAAATAGAAAGAAGATAGAATGTATGGGACTCCCCCACAAGGCACCTCGTTTTTGTTCACCGAGTCATGAGCTCGACTCGATCCCCGCATTCATTGGTCCTTAGGGAAAGTGGTGAAAACCGGCATATTGGAGTAAAAACCAACATGAAGCACGATGCCGGGGTCAAAGATCTCATCCTCGTTGTTGGATGACAAACGAAAGGATAAAACTCCAACACAAATCTCTAAAAAGAGATGGAAGTCACAAATAATGGTATGGATAAAGCATGCTCCCCGAGATAAACTCGCACCTAGATGATAGAAAAATCTTTCAATTATTACATCGGTGAAAGGCCGAGATTTCCCTAAATCAACGATTCCGGGGTCAAATACCTCGTCCTCGGTGGAGAAAGGAAAGGACAACACGGTGTCGTCCCCCCATGCTCATCCAAAATCATATGAAGCACATGGTAAAGGTGGGATAAAAGTTTCATCCAAAGTGGAATCAACATTCTTTGCTTTAACGACCATTTCACCCTTAGGAATGTGATCAATCGGATCACTGTACTCAATATGAGATACATGAAAAACCCTCACATTAAGGTCAAAGTGGGTGGGAGGAGGACTTGGGACGAAATCATCATCAAGTAAATTCTCTAAAAAGAGAGCGTCTCC
Source organism: Glebionis coronaria (assembly GCA_025667525.1). Lineage (NCBI taxonomy): Eukaryota > Viridiplantae > Streptophyta > Magnoliopsida > Asterales > Asteraceae > Glebionis > Glebionis coronaria. The sequence goes on along the minus strand of CM046874.1, from coordinate 636,731,841 downwards.
CTCCGGGTCGATATCATAACACCCGGTGGTATCGAATCATGAGAAGCAAGAAAAGTGTCAATCTCCTCCATAAGCGGATCACTATCCTCAACGGGAATAGGAGATGGAGAGAAAGACTTGGCATTAGGCTTAGAATTCAAAGCCTCGATCCTAGAAATGAGAAGATAGACGTTTGATAACTTCTCACGAAGAATCACGTCTTCCACATCTAAATGAGTAAGTTCATCGGAGAACTTCTCAATGATCGGAATAGTCAAATCAACCTCATTTCCCGGTAAAAATGGGTCTAAAGGAGCAAGTTCAAAGGTGAACCTCTCATAAATCGGATCACTATCATCCTCATTTCCCGGTGGAAATGGGTGAAGAAGAGTAGGTTCATCGGCGAACCCCTCAAAATCCGAGTCGTGAATATCATCTTTATAAGAAAGTTCATCGGAGAACTCCTCATTAGAAAATTCACTAGAAGTAGAATCATCCTCAAAATCTTCATTTCCATCACAATTTTCATCTTTAGGATTGGAGAAAATATTAAAGTGAATGGAAGAAATCGAGTCATCACAATGTGGCAAATCACACATCTCATTGGAAATACCGTCAAACTCTCTTGGGTTTTGGACAAGATTAGTGCTAATATGCTCGTCCCCCTTGCTTAGAGAATTTTCGGGTTCCACGATGGAAGAATCATGAATAGGAGTGGTGATGTCATGAGATATTTCCTCATCATCTAGGATGGGAGAATCCTCGGGCTCAATAGCCGGCAAGATACGAATAGGAAGCACGATAGCACTAGACGAAGGATGTAGAGCAATAAGATCTCTCAAAGAAATACCACTATCCTCGTCATCATCCAAAAGAAGAGAACGCTCGTTTTCATGATTAGCAAGATATTTTTCTTCCTCTTGAATTTTTTCTTTCTTTTGAATTTCAATGCTTAAACCATTATAATCTTGTGAAAGTTGTCTAATCTTAAGTTCACAATCTCGTTTAAATCCTTCATCACTTATTTCTCCATGAAATCGTCGACTTCCTAATTCATTAGTAATGTCATTAATCTCTTGATTAATTTGTCTCTTTTCAAGCAACATATCTTCAATGCTCTTTTCAACAACTTCAACATTTCTTTGATTCATTATTTGTTGGAACATTGTTTCAAGTCGTTTAAAATTTTCATTCACGCGAGAAAAGGGCTCATAAAAATTATTATCCCTCGGTTGACAATTAAAGCTCTCGTGAGGACCTCCACAATACTCACAACAAAGATGTTGTTGTGATAAACTCGGTAAATCTTATGGATAACAATTATCATTAAAGTTTTGATTGTAGCTCGGTTCTTGCTCGTAATTAAGCGAGAATCGATGCGAACAATTAATTCCTAAATGAGAATTATTTCCACAAAACTCACACGAGGGTGTCTCGTATGTAGGGTGTGGAGGTGGATTGAAATCGAGAGGATTATTCGAAAAATTCGGATTTCCACATGAAGTAATCTCATTACAATAAGGACAAAATCCAACATGTATATCGTGACGTAAATCGTTTCCACAACGCTCACACGTGCACCACCGACATGGCAAAAAACCATATAACGGTTCTCCACACCCAACACAATCGACGAAAGAAGAATTAAAATTTAGAGGGTGAGGAGAAAAAGAATTAAACATGATATAGGATTAAGAAGATTATTTTTGGTGTTTTTCATAAAAACGATACATACTATATAATAAGAAAATAACAAAACTTTCCGAGGACGGAAAGGGTCTTCAAATCAACGATCAACAAATCTCCACAAAAGCGAATCGTACACAAGATCCCCGGCAGCGGCGCCAAAATTTTTGATGTATCGTGGATAGTATAGTGATTTATTTGATTACGTTATAGGGTAAATTAGAAAATTACCTTTAGGAAAAAGTAATAGACTAATAATACCAATGACGAATTCAATTAAACACGTTGGTGACTTGAGTTCGTTGTACACGAAGATCTTATGAATTTGAGACGTTTTGTTTTGATTTGGACAATCGATTTGAATTGGTTTTCGGTTTTTATTCTAAAATTACTCCTACAATTTTTACCTAAGTACATGAATCGTAAACCTGGATTAATTTAATCTAAAACAATTATCACTTAAAAATTAAAGCTATTTAAAATCCCATTAAAAACTTATCTATTGAAATTGCTTTAACTCTATTTTAAAAGTCTAATAAAAACTATTTTTCTTCTAAAAATTTAAATTTAATTTATCTAAAAAAACTAACCTTATTAAAATCCATTTATTTAAAAAAAACTAATTAAACTTCTAAAATAAAACATTTTTTAATTATTATTTTTTTTTATTTTTTTTAAACTAATTTTATTTAAAACCAAATTAATTAAAATTTATATTATTTAAAAACTAATTTTAAATTCCTAAAATTGTAAAATATATTTAATTTCTAACACTTCTTTTAAAAGTAATTTATGAAACTAAACTTTAAAGTTAACTTTAAATGAAAACAAACTTTTAATTAAATCTGACAGGATAATGTTAAGAAACTTTATTAATTAGAGAAACCATATTAAAACACAAATAAGTGCTAGACGAGATGGTTTATTGCGTTGACTGTTGAGGGGGAGGTCTCGAGTTCGAGACCCCCTGAGGACGAATTTTTTTGCTATGTTTAATTTTCTTGTTTACAAAATTTATTAACCACCAGACAAACAGACCAATATAGTCTGCTGTCCAGTAACTCACGAAATTCAGAAAGAAGATGCAGCCAAAAAAAATTCAATCAAACCAAAGTTAACACTCAATACTTAATATAGCAGCACAAAGATCAGTTATAAATCAACTATAAAAATAGCAACTACAATAAGCAAAACTACAGCCTATCCAAACGCACAGCACTATATCTGTTAAAAGCAGATCCAAACATTCAATTCAAGAATGCCAACTAATACTCAGTAAATAAATTAAATTCAAAATCTAAATTACAGTTAAAAAAATGACAGCATAATAACTCAAATCCAATAACACAATTCTATCTTAAGAATCAGTTATCAAAGCATTCAGATCTCAGGAAAATTAAGCAAATATTCAGCAGAAACAGTACAAATTATCACAAGCGGAACACTTAAATCGATCAGGAAAAATGACAACACTTAACAGAGACAAATCTGTCGCAGCAATGGCGTTCATTCACAACAGGTTATCCGGCAATAGTCATAATATCTTAACAAGCTGAACCAACTTTAGCATAAACGACAGGATTACCTAAGATTGCAGCCATCCATTAATAGTGACTACTATTTTGATAGCAGTTATGCAAGTTTAAATACATCAACAATATTAATCAACTTCAACAATTACGCACAGATAATCAATAAAACGTAGCAATTAAGAGAAGAGCATACCCGATAAACTTAACTAAAACTCACCCGCTTAATCGATCACTATACCCTATATTTATCCAATCCAGACAGACACACAAATTCAAACCCAAATAATCCCGAATATAAAAGCAGGACAATTAAAATCAAACATCAGTCAACTTTAAAACTTCTAACTCAGCAAAAACAAACCTCCCAATATCAGCCAGTTTTAACATAAGCTTCATAAAACTGAACAAACATCTCTATCTAAACTAACATACAAGTGAATCAGCGAAGTGTGCAGTTTAAAGAAAAACGCAAGAATGAGCAGATTCAAAATTATCATTACTAGTAAACATATAACTAAACATTCAAAACTAACAGATTCATTAAAAGCAAAGATCAGTCTGAAATATTCTAACATCTAACATCATCATATTTAAAAATCTACTAAATAACTCATAAAATAACTAAATAAGTTACCTTTAAGATGAACCGTTGGGCAGAAGTGCGGTGCTGAACCGACTTATATAAACGACACCAAATTACGATCAACCCCACCAAAAGGAACATCACTAATCATCATACCGAATCATGAAATAATCTCGAACCAGTCATCAGGATTTCGAACCAGCACTATTATTTGAAGTTTAATCAGTGGGATTAAACTTTTCCCCTATTCAAACTCATTAATCATATAAGCTATATTTTAAGCAGATAAGATTAATTTATCACTTTATAACATTGATAAGATTTAACTGAAATCAATTTTAACAGAATATAAATGTAAATACGCAAGATGAAATCAAATTAAACACTTTTATTAATCTCAAATAAAATCATATTACACTAATTTAAAAACAATAATTACAAAATCCATAATCTAAATCTAATATTATAAAAACTAAAAGAAAGAAAAAGGGATCCCTTTTCAGTAAAATGATGGGGGTTTTATAGCGAACCCGAGGCTATTGGTGATGGTTTGTTGAAGACGAATCTTTCATCTCGACCCTCCATTCTTCTCTTTCTTCTTTCTGTTTTGATCCAAGGGTGTGGATTCGCCTAACTTCACTCGGATTGCCAGCTTGGCAAATCCTGTGCTTCTTGTGCTACTTCCAAGATGAGGTGGCAAGCCCGGATTGGATGGATGGGGATCTGAGGTGTCTTGGCCAGTAGTTTTTTGCCACATATCCCAGCTCTCCACTCTGCCTTCCAAAATCTTTGGGAAATTAATTAACCACTCGTGTGAATTACACGAGGGAATCAAAAGCCCCAAATTTACTTGTGTATATTATTTATTAGGGTTTAGGAATAGTAATTAGATGTTACTGGTTTTGGGGTGAAGAAAAATGGAGAAGAAGGAGTACATAGTAACTAACGAAAGTTTATTTATTATATATATGAGAAAGTGGGTGACAGTGATGTGTGGGACGAATGAATGATGAAGTAACGTGTTTTCCAAGAATAAAATCTTTATATGTTATGACTAGAAACGAACCCTAAAAGCCCAATACAATTCGTTTCATTTGTTTACTGCTTCCCTGAATTGGGCTTTTAGCCCAATAACAATTCGTTCTATTCACTTTGGGCCATGAGTTATTAAAAGCTATTAACTTGAAACTTAAATGGGCCTTTGAGCCCATTTACCCCATTGTGGGCCCCACTTGACCAAAATCCTTAACAATTGATAAAATCCGCTAAAGTCGATCTTGATTTTGGCTTCTTTGATCTTTTTCTCCATTCTCGTGCCGATTTTGCCGATTTTCGCGAACTTGGTACCTACACACATGAAAACAAGAAACAAGCATATCCAAGGCATATTTGATACATTATATGCAATATTTCATTGTTTTAAGCTACAAATGATATGAGTAAATATACTCATATTAGAAATCCCGAGCCACAAGTCATTAGAGTCCAAGTTTAAAGAAGATTAGAAGAATAAAGGACTAATGGTGCAATTAATGAAGATTAAAGGCCTAAGGACCTAATGACGCAATTAAGAAGAAATGAAGGAGGGGAGGAAGCTTCCTAATCCTCCCCTATATATAGATTAGTCTTAATCACTTTTCATTTTGTTGGCTAACTTGACAAATTAGCTCTTCCACTTTTATTTTATGCACCTTTAATTACTTGTCATTTTTAATTCATGTTTTGCACTTTAATTATCCTTTTAATTCCAAGTAAGTTTTTAATTTACGTTCTTTAAATTCGTGTCTTTAATCTTTCTTTATCATTTGATCAAGCTTATTCTTACCAATCTCATTCTACTCTTCTTCTTTTTGATTCGGTTACAATTTCGGATTAAGCAAGGAATTGCTTAATCTATTGCTTATTTGATTAAAAGTCTTGTCGTTTCTTTTTACTTTTAAGTCCTCATACGACATAAGCCACGAGTTTGACAACCTCGTGTGCTTATTTGGTATCTTGCTTAAGTGTTTTCAAGTTTTCTTAAAAGTTTTACTTTTTACGTTTTTAATTTCATTAAGTTTCGTCATTTAAATTTTGAAAAGGTCTTAACTTTTTAGCTTATTGTCTTGTTTTGTTTTCGTTTTATTTGAGTTTATCTTGTTACTGCTTATTAGTTATAGCTTATTTAGTTCTTGTGCTTATTACGAATTTGTATCCATCGGAAAGTAAGGGTTAACACACATTGCGACGGTTGCTTTACCACATTCCGATAGTGACTGTTTTGGACAAGGGTTTTGCATTCCGATCCGGGATTGCGATAGAGTGAATTACCCCCCTTATTCCGATCAAGATTCCGATCGCACATTGCGATCGGGATTGCGACGGCTCTTAAGGCTTCACTAAGACGAAGTGCTGCCCATTTTTCCCCAGCATCATTCCGATCTGGGCTACATTCCGACAGGTTGCACCTGTGTATTCCGATAGCTCATTCCGATCAGGATTTCGATCTGAAACTTTGCGATCTGAACATTATTCCGATCTGAGGTTGTTTGGTTATTCCGATCTGAAAAGGTGAAATATTCCGATCTGGTGTTTTCAATCAACATTCCGATAGGGGGTGTGTGTTCATTCTGATGGTGAGTCTGATCGGAATATATTCCGATTGGGTGTTTGTTTTATGTTTTTGTCTTGTTTAATTTTTAAGTTAACATTTTAATACTTGTCAAGTTTAATTCCCATTACGTTTTAATTTTAAGTCATTTAATTGATTTACTTTAAAAAGTTTAAATATTGTGCCATTTACATTTAATTAGTTTAGATTTAATTAAGTGCCATTTACTTTTAGTCTCGCTCTTAAATTTCCGTCATTAATTGTTAAGTTAGATTATAAATTTACATTTAAGTTTTTGCACATTTAATATACTACAACGACAAATCTATTGTTTCCACCAAAGAACGACTGAGTCGCATAGTGAACCTAGATCAATTCGATTAGACCAACACAACGAACTTAATTTTTATACGAGGTAAAAGCCAAGTATTAAATGGCGCCGCTGCCGGCTCTTTTCGTAAAGATTAACGGTTTTCTGTGAGAGACGCGTTGCTTTTTGGGATCCGTTCACTTTTGAGCGTTATTTTCTTCTTAAAAAATTCAAAAAATCCAAAAAATTAAAATTGTTAAAAATCCATAAAAATTAAAAATTTCAAAAATCCAAAAAGATTTTCTCTTTATTGTGTATATATATTATCTTTGTGTTTGGTTTCTTTTTCTTTTGCATTTTCAGGTGTATGCGTACTAGATCTTATAATTATCAAGAGCCCGAGACTCAAGAAGATTTAAGTATGTCAGGTGTTAACAACAATATTCCACCGCACCTCAATAATAACAACAATGTTCTTCCACAGCCCGATCTTCGGACCATGGAGGAACTTTGTCAACCTACCATGTTTGGACGAGGAGGACCGATTGCGCCGATGCAAATCAACGCTCCTGAGTTTTCGTTGAAGCACCACATGATTCAGCAAGTGCAAACAAACCCATTCCGTGGATTGCCTGATGATGATGCCAACAAACACCTCGACAAGTTCATTACAATCACCCAAAGCATGAAGTTGCCTGGTGCCACAATGGATGTCCTTCGCCTACAACTCTTTCCACATACTTTATCACATCATGCCGAGAAATGGTTTGATCGTCTCCCGAAGAATTCTATTCACACTTGGGATGACATGACTCAACGCTTTTTGTCGCGCTACTTTCCACCATCCATGGTCACGAGCCTTCGCAATCAAATCAGCGGTTTCATGCAAGACCCTGATGAATCTCTTTTTGATGCTTGGGAGCGATATAATGTCTTGATTGATCGTTGTCCAAACCACAACATGCTCCCTGTGACCTTAATAGCTAATTTCTACAACGGTTTGACTTTTCAAGATCGTGATACGATTAATGCAGCCGCCGGTGGCACATTTATGAAAAGGAGACCCGAGGAGTGTAGAGAGCTAATTGAGAACATGACTACTCACCACAAAAACTGGGATTCCTCTACTTCTTCAAGGAACAACCCGAGAGTCAATGTTTCTTCCACCTCAGCAAACCCTGATATGACCGAACTCACCCGCATGATGACTGAAATGAGCAAAAGTATCACGCTTCTCGCTTCAAACCAACAACAACAACAAGTTAAAGCGGTTGCTAATCCTTGTGAAACATGCGGCGGTCCTCACTCATACACCGATTGTCCTTCTACACAAGGAAATCCGAAAAATGTGTATGCAGCTTATGGTAATTATTCACCGGAAAATTACCAAGCTCGACCTCAAGGGGATAGAAATTTGCTGAGTTACCGATCCAACAATTACCTTTCACCCGGTTTTTCTCCTCAAAACCAAAACCCCGCCAACAACTACAATAGAAGCAACCAAATCCCACCAAGAGCTTCTAATCCTTATCACCCACCCGCTCAACAAACCCCACCCATTACTCCCGATGTTGAAGCCATCATGAGAACCCAAGGTGAGCAAATCAAGAATCTGCAGAGCCAAATTATTAATCTGAAAGGAGATATCACAAAGCAAGGAAATGAGATTAGATCCGAGCTTCGAGATAATATCCAATCCTCCTTCAGCAATCAAACAAATGATTTGAAGAATATGCTTGCTAGTTTCTTGCCCGCAACTCAACCTTCTTCTTCGAGTTCTCTACCTTCAAACACCGTCACCAATCCGCGAGCTAATGTGAGTGCTATTACTATGCGTAGTGGAGTTACCATTTTCGATCCACCAATCCCACCCCCATCATCTACACCTCCTCCACCACCATTTATCCCTACTACTCCTACACCTAGTTTTAGTGCACCATTACCGTCTCCACCTCGTCATGACGATGTACCTAGGAAGGACCCTTCAACATCTCAACCTTTAACTGCTACGCCTTCACCTTCACCACCCAAACCCAATATCCCTTATCCTCGTTTAGGCAAGACCAAACTGCTAACCAAGGAGGACTCCGAAGTGACACGCTATGTGAAGATGATTTCTCAAATGAACTTCAATATTAGCTTTCTTGAAGCACTTGTCCACATGTCCAAATTTGTTAAAGCGTTTAAGGCATTGCTTAACAAGAAGGAGAAGCTGATTGAACTCGCCAACACACGCTTAAATGAAAACTGCTCTACAGTTATTCTTAAAGAACTTCCGGAAAAGCTTGGAGATCCCGGTCGTTTTGTGTTGCCTTGCGTGTTCAACAAAACTGAAGAATTTACTGCCCTAGCTGATCTCGGGGCTAGTATTAATCTTATGCCTTTGAGTGTTTGGAAAACACTATCATTACCCGACCTCACACCAACGAAGATGACTCTCGAACTTGCAAATCGCGCTCTCGCTTACCCCGTTGGTATATACGAAGACGTGTTTATTAAAGTTGGCACATTTACTTTCCCGATCGATTTTATCGTTGTTGATTATGAAATGGACCCTCGTATTCCTTTAATACTTGGTCGGCCATTCTTGAGAACCGGACGAGCTTTAGTGGATGTGGCCGAAGGTGAGTTAATCTTAAGAGTCGGGGATCATGCACAAGTTTTTAAAATGGGAAAGCTTACAGGCAAATCCTTTGGAGGTCGAGAATCAGTAAATATGATTAATGTGCATGATGACTTCGTTGTTTACAACAATCCTCTATTCGAGTCTTGCAATGATAATCCACTCTTTCATGATGATGTGGATGATTCTCGCCCCACTTTGGAACCTTCTCCCATTTATGATTCTCCGTCGATCTTTGATGCTTATGATGATGATTCTAGCTCAGATTCGGATGATTATGATGACCTTACTTCTGAGTATCCCGACCTGCCCACGTATGATGATTTCGATGAGGCTGATACTCTTTCGAGTGATTCTTCACATGATGAAGATCCTCCGCCATCACTCGATCCTACTTTGGACGATTACTTATTTGAGGAAGACTTCTCTGAATTTCTCAACACTTACTTCCCTCATGAGAGTGATGCACCTCCTTTGGACTTTGAAGATTATCGTCTTGATCCTACTTTGGATTTGAAGAACATTCTTTCAAAGGATAAGAAACCGGTCGACACCAATATCCGCAGCACATATGATTTAACACCTCTTTGTCCCTCTTCTGAGGACGAGGTTGTGCTTCTTCGCGGATCTTCTTCACACTCTGCTGAGCCTGAGTGCTATTTTCCCCTAAAGGAAAAAATGTTCGACCCCGGTATTGATATTCTACAGCCATCTCAGTATCCACTTGATGAAATAAAAGGAAAAATATTTGGAATTATTGAAGACATGCTTGCACCACTTCAACCTTGCTTCCACCGTGCTCCATCTCTGCTTAAGGGAACCTTGCCTACTCTTCTTTGGCTTGCCTTGTTCGCCTTAAGCTTGTGCTATATGATGGACGAAAACTATGTATTTGATCCTGGTGGATATGTTTCTTGCTTCTTCCGTTGATGATCAAGGTCGAGTCAGGCTCACGACTCGGTTAACAAAAATCAAGCGCTTCTTGGGAGGCAACCCATGTATCTATCTTTTCGCTTTCTTTATCATAAGTGTAGGGGGAGACCCGTTGGTTTGCTTTCCTCTCCTCTCTTCTTAATCAGGGATTCGAGCTTCAATGATCCACTCTTGATGATTCTTGACGACCCGTGATTCCGTGTTCACTTCTTCTCGGTTCTATCCTAAACTCTTTTCGATTCACTATTTTATATTTTCTCAATATTAAAATATGAATCTCTTTAGTTGTCCTTTCCTTAGCGAGATTTAAACAAAGTGCACAATGTCTTGAGTGTAGGGGAGTTTACTCCCACATGCTTAAACATTGAGGACAATGTTTATCTTAAGTGTAGGGGGACTTCTATCGAAGTTAAGTGGCCTTTTTCTTTGTATTTGTCCTCATTTTAACCGGAAAATCAATTTTTCGACATTCTTCAAAATTTTTGATCTATTTTGGCCTATTAGTTTTTCCTTTGTATAGTTATTTTCTTTCCTTATTAGAATAAAACTTTAATAAAGTGGTTTTAGTTTTCAAACGTTGTGAATCTTTTGACGCAACCCGAGTTTACTTATCTAAGTTTACTCTAGCTAGTATCCTTAACGTGTTTAAGTCAAGTTTTGCTAGGCTTTTATATAGGGAGCTATAAAACGCGAAAGTCTTAACTCTCACGGGTTAAGAACAAGAACTTTTCGCAAGTTCCTATAATTGATCCTAGAGAGTCGTTTATCAAGGGAACTTTAAAATGCGATTTCTAAACTTGAAAAAAGTCTAAAAATTTGCAAGATCCTATAGGCGACTCGAAAACCCAAAACTTTGATTTAATAGGCTAAGTATACACGAGTCTCATTCCTTGAGATTTTAAATTGTGGAGAACGAGAGATGATAGAGCCAATTATAAGTTCGGTATTCTTTCGTGAATTTATGTGAGTTAATTATAAGCCTATTCTCCATCGCTTGCTAATAAATTTATCGGCAATAAATAAGGTTGTACGATTTGAAAAGTTACTTAGCTTCTAGCCCAAGATCGTTTAAAAGTTGCTCGGTATGGATTAGAGTTCATAGCCAAGGCATAACTTATTGAAGCGGGATGCGAAGATTGGCGAGTCCGAAAAGGCCCTAACAAGGCATGAGGGCTATATTTTGTTGCTAAAGATCCAAAGTGATGTGAAGAATCATTTATCGAAAATCAATATGAAGGATCGAGACACACGACGAAAAGCAAAAACTCCCCAAAAGTCATGGAGAAGTGTATCCGAAAAGACCCTAGCAAGGTATGAGGATAAATAGATCCAAGTCATAAAAGGAGGCGGATCGTTGTATATCAAAGTCCAAAATAAAGATTGGAGAAAAATGAAGGAGTCGTGGTCCAAGTATGAATCTCTCAAAACATCAAGTGAAGAAATTCCTATATGAAGAGAAGCTCATTATTTCATGAACGTCTCTCAAGGTTTGAAGTATGAAGTCGCTGCCAAATATCGGTGCGAGAAAGGTCTCAAATCGCGAAGCGAGTTATGCCAAGATATGAACTTTATGAGGTCCCGAAAAGCAGTTTTAAAAGATTTTGTCCTTTAGCTAACTATTGATTAAATCGTTCACTTTATTTTCGGCTTAATAAACTATCGAAAATAAGTCAACAATGCATCCTCGTGATCATTCAAGACAACAATAAAATATAAGAGATAAACCTAGGAATAAGGGAGTCTAAGTGAGTAATTGACCCACATGAGTTCGTGTTAGTTTACTAACTTATAATAACAATGATCTCGTTTTTAAGCTTGGTTTGGAGAAAGTGAAAACTTGAGGATGATGATTTTTCATGACATTTACAAAACCCAAGGTATGTTTTTTATTTCTTTACTTTGTATGTTTTTAATTTTCTATCTCTTTAATAAAGGCCATTATGGATTGAATATGATGAAAAGTGTAATCTTGCTTTGTAACTAATGCATTGCATGAGGACATTACAATGGTCAAGTGTAGGGGATTTGATAGGTGTGTAAGCACCCATCCTTTTTACCACTTAATTACAATAATAACCGAGCCAAAACGTGTATTTTATGTCTTTTATGTCGGAATTATGCGTGGTTTGTGTTTTTGTTGTGATTTAGGACGAAAAGGTGAAAAGTGGAGAAAACACGGGCATTCACGGGCTTTTATTGAAGAAAAAGATGAAAGACGGAGTCGAGAAGTCAAGAGTGCAAAAAGAACGGAAGTCCAAGACCAATTCTGAAGATTTATCGAAGAAAAAGTCGAAAGATGGAAGCTTACTTAAAGGCGAAGAACTCAAGTCTACTTTATTGAAAAATTAAAAGACGAGTTCAAAGGAAATCCCGAGCCACAAGTCATTAGAGTCCAAGTTTAAAGAAGATTAGAAGAATAAAGGACTAATGGTGCAATTAATGAAGATTAAAGGCTTAAGGACCTAATGACGCAATTAAGAAGAAATGAAGGAGGGGAGGAAGCTTCCTAATCCTCCCCTATATATAGATTAGTCTTAATAACTTTTCATTTTGTTGGCTAACTTGACAAATTAGCTCTTCCACTTTTATTTTATGCACCTTTAATTACTTGTCATTTTTAATTCATGTTTTGCACTTTAATTATCCTTTTAAATCCAAGTAAGTTTTTAATTTACGTTCTTTAAATTCGTGTCTTTAATCTTTCTTTATCATTTGATCAAGCTTATTCTTACCAATCTCATTCTACTCTTCTTCTTTTTGATTCGGTTACAATTTCGGATTAAGCAAGGAATTGCTTAATCTATTGCTTATTTGATTAAAAGTCTTGTCCTTTTTTTTTCCTTTTAAGTCCTCATACGAAATAAGCCACGAGTTTGACAACCTCGTGTGCTTATTTGGTATCTTGCTTAAGTGTTTTCAAGTTTTCTTAAAAGTTTTACTTTTTACGTTTTTAATTTCATTAAGTTTCGTCTTTTAAATTTTGAAAAGGTCTTAACTTTTTAGCTTATTGTCTTGTTTTGTTTTCGTTTTATTTGAGTTTATCTTGATACTGCTTATTAGTTATAGCTTATTTAGTTCTTGTGCTTATTACGAATTTGTATCCATCGGAAAGTAAGGGTTAACACACATTGCGACGGTTGCTTTACCACATTCCGATAGTGACAGTTTTGGACAAGGGTTTTGCATTCCGATCCGGGATTGCGATAGAGTGAATTACCCCCCTTATTCCGATCAAGATTTCGATCGCACATTGCGATCGGGATTGCGACGGCTCTTAAGGCTTCACTAAGACGAAGTGCTGCCCATTTTCCCCAGCATCATTCCATATGGGCTACATTCCGATAGGTTGCACCTGTGTATTCCGATAGCTCATTCCGATCAGGATTTCGATCTGAAACTTTGCGATCTGAACATTATTCCGATCTGGGGTTGTTTGGTTATTCCGATCTGAAAAGGTGAAATATTCCGATCTGGTGTTTTCAATCAACATTCCGATAGGGGGTGTGTGTTCATTCCGATGGTGAGTCTGATCGGAATATATTCCGATTGGGTGTTTGTTTTATTTTTTTGTCTTGTTTAGTTTTTAAGTTAACATTTTAATACTTGTCAAGTTTAATTCCCGTTACGTTTTAATTTTAAGTCATTTAATTAATTTACTTTAAAAAGTTTAAATATTGTGCCATTTACATTTAATTAGTTTAGATTTAATTAAGTGCCATTTACTTTTAGTCTCGCTCTTAAATTTCCGTCATTAATTGTTAAGTTAGATTGTAAATTTACATTTAAGTTTTTGCACATTTAATATACTACAACGACAAATCTATTGTTTCCACCAAAGAACGACTGAGTCGCATAGTGAACCTAGATCAATTCGATTAGACCAACACAACGAACTTAATCTTTCTTACTAGGTAAAAACCCAAGTATTAAACATCATGTTATGAACAAAGGTGAACGCTTTTGGGTCGGTTCACATAACAATTATCGTCTGAAAACATGAAATTTGACCTGAAAAATGGTGAACGTCTATGGGCCGGTTCACCAAGTAATATTCGACTGAAAACATGAATTTGACATGAGTAAGGATGAACGCCTATGGGTCGGTTCACCAATAAAAAATCTGAACGAGCAACGGTGAACGCCTTTGGGTCGGTTCACCAAAACAAAATTCGCTAAAAAGCACATGCCACTAAATATGGTCAGTCCTGTACCAACCTTTTACTTAGTCAAAATTTTAGAAAAACTGACTGATAAAATGCATGAGAACATGAAAGATAACAACGCCAAAATATAAGAAATGCCTGGTGACTACCCACTAGTCACAGGTCAAGTTTTAGAGCCTATAGGTCGAACCTTACGCTCTTATACCATAATTGTAACACCCCACTTGGATAAGTGGACCGTTACGTGTATTTATGGCGTGTCATCAAAGCATCTAAGGTAAATGTCCTAAAACATTAACTGACCATAAAGGAAATATCGGAATCAAACATCGGTAATCCTAATATAAGCTCAAAACATAAAACGTAAATACTGAAAGGAAGGACTAAACAATGTCCAAACAGGCAGAGTAATATATAAAGTGCACTAACTAAGGAGTCTAGATAGCTTCCATCTAAATGCACCTACACTCAGAATCCTAAGAGCGTCCATGTGTACCTGTCGTTTGTAACATGAAAAGAAACTACGACTGAGCATAACGCTCAGTGAACGGATATAAAAGCATGATAAGTAACATACAGGAATGGAACAGATAACAAATGCTGAAGCTGTAAAACTGGTAAGCAAGGAATAGCGGAAAGCTATGTATATTCTGAAAAGTCTGATTTATACATAGTAAAGCTGAACTATTATCTGTTAAATATGAAAACATGCATTTACTGTATTTTAATTGCCAAGAGCTTATATAGGTCATGTGTTGTAACAACGTATGCGTGAATACATAGAGGGGTGACCTCGTCATGCTGTAGAGGGGTGACCTCTAACTGATGTGCTGGGTGGAGGGATCAACTCCAATGTGAAGGATGTAGAGCACACACCACATTCACCTGATAAGCTGTAAACTGATAACCTAGGATGCACCTATACGCCCCGCTGATAATACTGATAAAATGGCCAAGCTGAAATAAATTGGACGCTGCGAGAAATCACTCCCCCGCAAAGAAGTCATGACACCGGTTCCTCAAGTTTCATGGTTACGGTGCCTCCGTAACTAGTACTAACGGGTCATGCATGTATATAAATCTCAGGCAATTTAACATATTATTAAGATGATTACTCTAAAGTTCGTAATGTATATTGGGGAAAACATTTGGCTGCAGACGGGAAATCCTAATCATGCATAGGGAAGGAAGTCCTTACTGAAGGGCGAAAATCCGTACCTCGTGTCCAGTAACTGACTGAAGATGAAAAACAGATGAAACTCCTACTTTGACTCACAAAAAGCTACATGAATAAAGGATGCGAATGAGTTGACTGATTATTGTATACTATACTGGTTTTTGAATGTTCTTAGCTTGCTTTATATGCTCTTGTATTATTTTATTGACTTGTATATAATCTGTTAAATCTGACTGTTCTGGTGTATTTATGATAAATCTGACTGTTCTTTAATATTACTGATTAATGTATTCTCTGTATACCTGATACTGTATAATATAGATTCTGATATTATAATATTTCCATAAATAGCAACCTGTTATAAATTGAAAGTTTCTAAAATTAGAAAGGTTCTTAAAATAGAAAGGTTCTTAAAATAGAAAGCTCCCAAAATGGATTCATATATAATTAATCATTGAAAAATATTATCAAAGTATTAAATAGATAAACTAGTAAAACATGATTAATTGAGTATTAATTAAATTAAATAAAAATGATTTATACTTTGATTAAATTATCATAAACAATTAATTTAATAACTTGATTATTAAAATGCTAAAACAACGTCTCTTATTATAAATCCATATAACCCGAACCCGAGCCTACCGAATTACTCATCTCGGTCGCACTAAGAAATAAAACAATGACAACAACATATTCACAGCCGGATTAGCGATAGAATTTCCTGTCGCTAACTGTGACCCAAAACTGTCAATAATATAACTGCGACAGAATTTCGGTCGCTAAACTTTCGCTAATTTGAATTTTTAAAACCAAACCTACTCCCCTGTTGTACCAATATATCCACCGAGAGCCTGAGGCTCTCGGTTTTCCCTTGCTCTCCTGTTTTACTCACTGTTATACACTAATACCCATTGAATTGGGCTTGTTTCCCACTAATTATAGAACCAAACACCCCCTTATTGCTCGTTACCCCCTGTTTGGGGTTTTGGTTCGAGGTTGGGCAAACAAAATGCCACCGAGACTTAATGTCTCGGCTGGTCACCAATAAAACACCACCGAGAGTTTAATAACTCTCGGTTTTCGTGATCAAAACCCCAAAACCCAACTAATATATATTTATCTTATGTTTTATTACTGATATATATAGATCCTAAGATTCATGGTTTATAAGAAGAAAAGAAAAGGGGTGATTACCTTCATCGTGAATAAGGATTGACTATGAACACGTAACCAACCAAATGATAAAATCAAAATTCGTTTCCCCCTGTTTTTCTGTCTTCAGCCGTCGGTCACCACAAAGGCACAAGAAAACCTAGTTTATTTTTTTTGTAATAAGATGAATGAAATGGAAAAGGTCTTTTTTTCTTTGATAAAACTTTAAAACGGGTTGGGCCGTTAAAGCCCATTTCCTTTTTCCTTTGTTGCCGCCATAAAACCCACACTCATACACATTTATTTCTCGTTTTCGTGTCGTGTTAATAAAACATACGTGTTCTTATTTCGTTCTTGTGTTTATTCTGAAATGTAATTATTTATTTTACTGAATGAATAATAATAACTGTAATACTTATGTAATACTGATTAGCTAGTATTTAATTATTAACTAATGATAATTGTTTCTGAATAATTAATTACGTCATGATTTTAATTAAAGCTGAGACTGCGTGAAATTAATATGTGTGGGTTTAAAACATTGCGTACGTGTTCGTATAATAACCCTCGTGATATATTCTGACATGGATTATTTATTTTATGAATAAATAAAAATTGCGTGATACTTGAATTAATACTGTTATTTATTATCTGAATAAATAGTTACGAAACATTTAAATTAAAGTTGTGATTGTACGTAATTAATGTTCATGGACTTTTAAAGCGGGTTTTACACCAGCGAAAGTGCTTCGCTTGCTCCTCAGCAGTACCCGCATCAGTGCCCAGAAATCCAGCCAACCTAAGAAACCTCTGCATAAACTCAGTGCTAGTCTCTCCCAATTCTCTAACGAATGGAATGATAGTCCCTCTTAAGCCTTTCCCGCTCAGCTGTAAAAAAGAACTGACCATAAAACAGAGTCTTGAACTGGTCCCAAGTCAAAGTAGCTAACTAAACATCACCTCCATTTTCCAGCTTGTATGCCCTCCACCAAGCTAGAGCATCACTTTCGAACTTATAGAAAGCCAATCTTGCCTTGTAAATTCCATCACATCCCATAGCATCGAAAATTTTCTCCATATGTGAAATCCAGTTTTCCGCATCACATGATATCTCAGCTCTCTTAAAAGATCGAGGTTTCTTCTTATTAAACCTCTCAGTTTTCCTTTTTTTACGTAGCCTATTATTTTCCTCTTTTTAGGTATTCACTTGCATTACTTCATTTCTTGATCAATTTGCCTAAAACTAGTTTCTACTTGTAGTCCAATATCTGAAGTATTAGTGTGTGTAAGGAAATTATACAGTTTGCAAGATTGAATGAGAAATCAGCTTATTGATAAGCATATGAGCAATTGCAAGTTTCTGAGATAAAGGCCAATCTGTTTTCCTAGATCTCAATTTCCACTTCATAAAATTGTCAATTTTCTTTCACAAAACGTTTTGCCAACATGTCCTGAGTGGATTTGGTGATTTTAAGCTTTTTGATATTTTTGGTCAACGCTTGGTCAAATAAGCTCTTTTCAGCTTAATTTCATATTCTAGCTTAACTAGTGAACCATTTTCAGTTTTAAAAGACATTCCATACTCCTTGTTAGCTTATTAATCAGTTTGTTCATTAAAATCAAGTTGTGGAAGTCTCATTTTCATTTTAGCTTATACTTGGCTTATTAGAATAAGCTATCTTTAGTTTTACTAGCTTTTAAGCTGTTTCTTTGCACAAGTCTAGTTAATTTTGGATTTTAAGCTCTTTAAAACAAATTAGAGTTGATTTGGTCCAGAAATAAGCTCGTACCAGCTTATTGAAAGTCATTAGCCCGTTTTTGTTAATAAATCACATTTTATTGCACTTTAGTCCTTTTGGTTTGTAACTGCTTTCATTCATTGCTAAACTTCCTTATTTTTTATGGTTTGCAATTTTTTAGTCCTTGTAGTTTCAGTTTTTGCTAAAATCAGTTAGCAAGTTTGTTAGTTTGGTAAAAAGTTGTTACTAGCTGGCTATAATTTTACACTTTTGGTCCTTATAGTTTCTGAACTTTACATTTTAGTCCTTTAATTTTCATTTAACCTACATTTCAAGCACATTTACTTTTATCCAAGTTGGATTTCTATATCTAGTTCAATCAACACGTAAAAAGAGGAAAATAATAGGCTACGTATCCGTAAAACACTTTGCAAATACCAAGTACAATTCACAAAGTTCAAAAATCAAATGCATAAAAGTAAATGTGCTTGAAATGTAGGTTAAATGAAAATTAAAGGACTAAAATGTAAAGTTCAGAAACTATAAGGACCAAAAGTGTAAAATTATAACCAACTAGTAACAACTTTTTACCAAACTAACAAACTTTTTAACTGATTTTAGCAAAAACTGAAACTACAAGGACTAAAAACTTACAAACCCTAAAAAATAAGGAAGTTTAGCAATGAATGAAAACAGTTACAAACCAAAAGGACTAAAGTGCAATAAAATGTGATTTATTAACAAAAATGGGCTAATGACTTTCAATAAGCTGGTACGAGCTTATTTCTGGACCAAATCAGCTCTAATTTGTTTTAAAGAGCTTAAAATCCAAAATTAACTAGACTTGTGCAAAGAAACAGCTTAAAAGCTAGTAAAACTAAAGATAGATTATTCTAATAAGCCAAGTATAAGCTAAAATGAAAATGAGACTTCTACAAATTTATTTTAATGAACAAACTGATTAATAAGCTAACAAGGAGTATGTAATGTCTTTTAAAACTGAAAATGGTTCACTAGTTAAGCTAGAATCTTAAGTTGAAAAGAGCTTATTTGACCAAGCGTTGACCAAAAATATCAAAAAGCTGAAAATCACCAAATCCACTCAGGACATGTTTGCAACAAGATTTGTGAAAGAGAAATGGCAGATTTATGAAGTGGAAATTGAGATACAAGAAATCAGTTTAGCTTTTATCACAAAAACATGCAAATGCTCTTAAGCTGATTGATAAGTTGATTTCTCATTCAAAATAGCAAACTGTATAATTTCCTTTGACACACTAAAACTTCAGATATTGAACTTCAAATAGAAACTGGTTTGAGGCAAATCCATCTAGTAATAAAGGAATGCAAGTGATTTGACTTTGGCTAGTTTACTGATGAAAATGATTACAATACTTGACCCATACTTTTTAAGACCAATTGCCGTTTTGACTAAGTTTTTGACTACAAAATGAACCAAAAGTGATCACACAAGTCTACTAGATGTAAATGAACAAGAATCAACCATTTTAACAGACTTGGATAACCAAAAATAATCAAAACTAAACACCACTTTATCAATTTGAATAAGACTTTTGCAAATGGAATTTAGCACAAATGTGAAACAGATTATGACTCCTATCAAGACATGTTAAGATGACAAAATGAGAGTTATTAGAACTGAAAACAAACTAGTTACAACACTTAACCACAAATTGAACTTAAGGAGTAAAATCTGATGAATTTCAAAACTGAAATCAAGTAAACTATGATTAAAACTACAAGATCACTCAAATGCTATCCAACTAAAACAATTGTACTAAAATTAAGCTAAACACATTATCAGTTCAACAATTAAGCTTTACACTAGGAATGTAGCATGCCATTCATTTTAGGGGAACCAAAAACAGGATTTTAGACACCTTTTAGCAATAAGCCTCCTCTGATGGAGTAGAGGAGCGCTGAGCTCTCTATAACAACTTCCTTCAAACCAAATCAACTCATATCAACTACCAAAATCAGCTCCAATAGCTATGTTTGTAACACCCCATTTTGATAAATGGAATGTCACGCGTAATGGCGTGTCATCAAAGCATACAAGGATAAATGTCTAAAACATTACATGACCATAGGGTAAACCGGAATCAAACATCGGTTCCCAAACATAAGCCCAAAACATAATAAAGTAAATGAAATGAATGAAAGACTTAAACAAGCATAAATATGTGAAGGCAGAAGGAAAAGAAGTATATGGCAGCTTCCCTCCTATGCACATCCTCCAAATGCTCGAGTGTGTCCTTGGGTACCTGCCGTTTTGGGACATGGAAAGGAAAGTAACGGCTGAGCAAAACGCTCAGTGCACGGATGTAGACATAGTATGAATGACTGAAACATAATACAGACTTAAAAGCAGCAGAAATATATACGTCCTGGAAAACCTGGAACATGTTCATAAATATGGTTTTATAGTTTGAAAAGCCTTATGTTTATCTTATGAAAACTGTTTAACATATTTAACCATTAGCCAATATAGGTCATGAAAATCCACCGTGCATGAATACTTGGAGGGGTGACCTCATCATGCAAATTAGAGGGGCTGCCTCTAATATAATATACTAGTTTGGGTAGGAGGGATCAGCTCCTTGTGAAGGATTCAAGGCACACACCACATTCACACTGAGTAATCTGCTGAAAAACATGTAACTATGATGCACCCATACGCCCCACATGATAAATAAAATAAATGGCCAAAAGCTGAAGGGACGCCACGAGCAATCACTGCGCCGTGGTGAAGTCATAACATCAGTGCCTCTAATGTTATGGTTATGGTACCTCCATAACTAGGTGAAACTGGTCATGCATGTATATGGCTATAGGTATTCTAAATTAAACATAAGCAAGTCAAACATATAAACTTATACTACGGGAAAACATTTGGCTGCATACGGGGAATCCTAATAAGGAAAGAATGTCCATACTGAAAGGACGAGAATCCGTACCTTATGTCCAGTGAACGAAGAAGACGAACGGAAGAGAGTCCTACTTCGGTTTCACTAATGCTACATAAATACATACGTGTATAAGTATCTGATTGCTAAATACGTAATTGGTTTTATGTCATGTCTTAGCTTATTTTATACGTTCATGTCATGTTTTACTGTTTTAAGCTTTATACTGTGTTTATCTTATATTCTGTCTATTCTGATTAAGTATTATTTGTATTTCATGCATTATTATGCTTACTGTGTAATAATAAGTAACTCTCTAAAAATAGCAAGTTTCCTAAAATAGAAAGTTTCCAAAAATAGAAAGTTACCAAAAATAGAAAGTTTCCAAAAATAGAATTATTGCCTTAATTAAATAAGTTTCTAAAAATATAAAGTTTCCATAAATAGATTAGCTGCCTAATTAAATAAGTTTCTAAAAATAGAAAGTTTCCATAATTAGATATAAGCTGGTTAAATAAGCTAATTATATAAGCTTAAGTGTTTTCTGGTTATTTTCTAAGTCATATTGATATAAGGTATAGTTTATTAATTATTACATGTAAATTAATTAAACTATAGGTTAAAAGTATTTAATTAAATATATCATGATTTTAATTAAATAAGGTTAAAATAATTAGGTTAAAACATGTATTATTAATTACTGATAATATAACCTAAGTCATGTTGATTAATTAATTATAAGTCATGTTTTAATAATTAATTAATACTATAGTGTAAAATAAATAATAACATACTTAGGTTAAAATCCATGTATTATTATAAATAATAATAACCTAGGTCATGATGTGATTAAATTAATTAAGTAACATGTTAAATTAATTTAATTAAACTTGAAAATAATAATCTTGTAATTATAAGTCATGTTTTATTAATTTAATGACCTTGTAAATTAATATATATGTAAAGCTAATTAACTTGTAAAAATAATAACACGTACTCTTGTATTATTTTATTAGAATGCGTCGACAACCGAACCCGTGTCTTATTAATTTAAACGTGAAACTCGTGTTATGTATTACAAATAAGCCGAACCAAACAGCCCCCTAAAATGTTCTTAAACCCGTTGCCAAACAGCCCTTAATTCTGTTTAAAACCAAAACCAAACGCCCCCTTAAACTGCCAGTACCCCTGGTAGTTTTGATGATGCCACCGGCAACCACCGGTTCCCCCTGCCAGTATTAATTTCCCACCGAGTAGGGTCTCGGTTCCCACTGTCTGAACAAAAACACCACTGGCCGTAGCCAGTGGTTTCCCCTGGTTACCCGTTGTTTCCACCGTTAGTACAAAACCAAGCCAACACCCTTATTTGGGTTGCGGCTGGTGGAAATAAAGTACCACCGAGACTCCTATGAGTCTCGGTTTGTGAGCCTATCAAACCCAGCAACAACCAAACGAAACCCCCCCTTTATATAACGTTTAATTAACGTGATTTAGATTATAAACCATGGGTTCGTGATCAATTAATCCAAGAATTAAATAAAAATGAGATAAGGGTTTACTTACTCTTGTTTAGGGTTTTTAGAATGAACAATAAGCGTGAATCAATGTTCTTCCTGACTTGCAACCACGATCCTCTCCTTGTTTCTTGGTGTTAGTCACGGCAGAGAAGAAGAAGAGAGAAAAAAATGTGACGCTTGTATCTTTATGTTTAGGGTTTCTTATTTTGTGGTGTTTGTGTCGGCATAAAGAAAAAAAACAAACCCTCCGTCCATTTTTATTATACACGGTTTGGGACAAAGTGGGCCTTGAGCCCACTTCCTTTCTTTTGAACGCAAGCCTAAACCACACCCTTATTAGTTTGTCTAATTTGTCTAAAAAACGTGTACGTGTTCGTGTATAACGTCGTGAATTCTCATATTTGTTCTTATACGTTTAAACGTAACTACTACGTATGTAATTACTTGTCGTGTTAAATAAAATATACGTAATAATAATAATCGTGTTAAATGTTCGTGTTTACGTGTTACGTAATCATTATTTGTTTATGTTATTAATATCACTTGTACGTAACGACTTTCGTTGTATTAATAATTACGTAAGCACATAATTATATGTTCGTGATTTTATGCTCGCGATTATTATTATTATAATTAATAATTATCGTGTAATACCACGTACATAATACTTATAACTAATATTCGTGAAACGTAAACATGCTATAAAAGGAAAGTTATAATCATGTACGTACGATCGTAAGGGTATTATGCATGGTAAAAGCATGCGGGTTTTACAACTCTTCCCCCCTAAAAAGAATAATTCGTCCCCGAATTATAGATAACGTAACTGGAAGCGGAACACACCCGACTTAAAACTGGAAGGGTATGTAAAATAACGGCAAATGAAGGTGACGTGGAACGTGACATGTCTTGAAAGGACATGGAACGTGATGTCACTGGAAGGACATATCTAATTGATAATAGAAAATGGATAAGAAGTCCGGATGAACTTGTCCATTTCCGAGTGGCTTCCCTCTTGGAACGATTCCTTCTCAAGGTCTTGCCACGAATGATAAATCTTGGTCCTCCTGACCTTGACTTGAAAAATCCGAAAACAAGTTGTTGGTTATCAACGTAAGATGGATCTCCTGAATGTGATCAAGGGAATAAGAATTAACGTATAAGAGTAATCGAAACGTTATTCTGCTAAACAATTCAACTTAACTGACCATTAGCAACGATACGCGAGACATAAAGAGACGTAGTACGTGAAAGATTTTGAACGTGATACGTGAAAAATTTTGAACGTGATACGTGGAGATATGATGAGTGTAGTATGAGTAAACATATCGTGATCCATGATGCGTGTAACATATCTTGATCATGATATGAGGAACGTGGAATGAACATGACATGTGAAACATATCGTGAACATAGAATATAATGGCGGTAACGCCAAACGCTACAAGGTGAGAAATAGAATATGATGAGAAACGTCTATCTGAGGATAGGGAGTTATACTAAACTTGGGTCTGGTCTCTCAAGTTCTTGCAAAACTTCCCAGAATGAGGAAAATGAACGTAAAATCATAAGCCGAGATACCATAGTGTCATGAACGCGAGCGCGAAAGCAAGTCGTGGAATTAAAATGAAGACGTGAAGTAATTAAGGAGCACAATTGCGAATCTTTATCTGACCCGATAACTGAGGGATTACCAAGTGATCGGATGAGCCTTGGTTGGAACATGTCCGATCAATCTGTTGGTTCTGAAGTCCTTGCGGATGTAAGGATTCTGCAGACTTGATCAAACTGTTTGCAATAACCCAGATAGCATCATGTTTCTTCTGAGTTTGCGTTAATCTGGTAACCAAAATCCATGGAGATCTTGTCCCATTTCAATTCACAATTTCAGATGAAGAAAACATCCCAGTCTGTTGGTGTCCTATCTTAGCTTGTTGGTATGTCAGGTACATAGATACGGACGTAGCTGTATCCTGCTTCGTAGAAACTTGATACATAGAAAGTTGTGAAACTCTGAGTCTCTGAATCTAGACTTCTCCTAGCGTAGGATTTTCTAGAACACCTAATGTAGTGTAGGGTTCTCTCCTTTACGCATAAGCAGAGTCATGGTAAGATTAACCGTAGAAACCAATGTGATTCAGCGTGTCACTGTAATCAAACAAAATTGATATTGGAAAAAATTTTCAGGTAAAATTTCTCTTGTCATAGAATTTGCAACATAGAGCAGATATGGTCTCCTGTTCTTCTCTAGACTTAGAGGAAATCAGGTTATTCTCAATGAAAACACTGATGAATTTGCTATGAGTTCATGGAAACTCATTCTTCTAATGTCGTTGGAGCATTGATGAGACTAATTCAAAATCATAAATCTAGCATGATCGAGTCGTGTACGAATAGCAGTCATGGACATGTCCTGCTCTTTCCCTCGTCACTGTTGGCAGCATGATCATGAATTCGATCTTGGAAAAGTGATTAACACTATAAGGTCGATTTGGACATGTTGTCAATACGTGGAGGAGAATAATGGTCATGAATGGTGATTTGTTTAAGTCGACGATAGTCGACACATAATCTCATGGTACCGTCCTTCTCCTTGTAGGTTCTTTTGGAATGTATGGGAAGATCTTGGAATAATCAACTGACGGCTAGAAAATTTTAGCGACCATGGCTAACAACGCACATGCTTGTAAGCATAGATAATTTGTACAGATTTTCCTGATGGAAAATCAAGCTGAATGTATTCAGGGGCCTGAACATTACTGTACATAATTATGAATCGTAGCATGGTGTGCAATTCATCGTCCATAATTAGGATAAAAATCATCTCGTGTCTGTCCGAGGAAATGCGTTAGCAGCTTGGATCTCATCATCAAGCTGAAGGAAAACCTTCGTATACGTGGGAATACGAAAGGCATCCTTCGTGGTCATGAATATATGAAATATGGTGAAAGAAAATGAAAGTGACATCGGCAACGTGACAGTTCTCACTGATGCGCTGGTAATGGTATTGAACTTCTTATGGCCTGATTAATACATGGCACAACAAAATGGATATACCCTTGGAGGGTACCCTGAATTTCTTAGAAATGTTCCATAGTTGGACGTGAGTCATGTGTCTTGACTCGTGTCTTGGAACTATAAGCATGACATATGTCTTGACTGGTGTCTTGACATGTGTCTTCAGAAAGTATACGTGAGACATGTGTCTTGACTGATGTCTTGACATGTGTCTCGAGACGTAAAATAATCGAACTACAATATTAGGTTATTATGCCAGAATTGGCGGATCGGTTGAACTACTGATCCTTTGTATGTCTGATCACGTCCGCGGCCGGAGCCTCGGTTGCGATTTCTAGGATAGTTGTTGTCATAGTAGTGGTTACTATCGTCCTGTCTGTCAGTTCCATGACGGTCATTCTCATGACCGTGATTCATGTAACTATTCAGCTGAGTGGCCGGCTGGTACCGGTTTGCACTCATATGGCTGAAATGACAGCTGAATGACGTGTGACATGTAACTAAGAATTTGGGACAATGACGGATGGAGATCATCTGGTGGTGAAGCATCTTCTCGCCCGATCGCTTTGATCTAACTCCTTCGTCTTCGTCTTGTATGAGCTCCAGGTTGTGAACAACATCAGCATCTCGTAGCGTCTCCGAACGTCAACAACATCACCTTTAGTAACATCTCCAAGTTATGAGCGGCATCAGCAATTTGTAGAGTATCAGCAAGTGGAAGTACGCACATGGGATAAGGTACATGGAATGTACATGAAATGATCGGTATGGGGTCGATCATTTGTCATGATTTAAGGAAAGTATATTGGTTAAACGGTTAGAAAACCATCATGATAACCTGGCAATATTAGCATAGACATCATTCTGGTTGTATTGAGAAACGTTAAAGTGTGGTTACACAACATTCAACGATGATTTGCCTGACATCATGGTCAATGAAAACCAACCATGACTATCATGAAAGCAGGATTCAATGAAATCCAACAATGCCTTGCATGAAAGCATAAATAACAAAAGAGACGTAAGACATAATCAACATGAAGACGGAATTATCATGAAGAAACATGAAACCATCTATCATGAAGGAGTGTATAACATAATCAGCACGAAACTGGAGTTAACCATGACAGTATGAAAACATACTTGACATAAAAACATATTAACTTATGAGGGGACATGAAAAACAATTTATGCCAATAAATCATGAGAAAAATTTTATGCATGAAAAACTGTGCATGAATGCGTAATGTAGTTTATAAAAACCTTTATATCTGCGAGGGGACGCCTATGGGTCGGTCCCAAAATTAAAAGTTTCGATAAAAGCACATGCGACTAAATAGGGTCAGTCCTGTACCAACCATTACTTAGTCATAATCCCTGCAACAATGATACATGAAATATAAATAAATGAAACTCATATGTCAAAACTTATCAGAAAAAATTTTTATGTGACTAATTATGAACTACTAGGGTTCAGTCCACATAGCCACAGTTCACGAGGAACATTATGCATGAAACAATGACACATAACTAAATATGAATGACGGTTGTCCATCCATATTAGTAAAACAAATCGATGAAAACATCAAGGTTAAAACCTCAAGGTGCTGAAAACATCATGGTTAAAACAACAATGCGCTGAAAACATCAATACGTAGAATAACAAATGTTGGCTTAGGAAGCTCCTGGTGACTACCCACTAGTCACAGGTCGAGTTTTAGAGCCTACAGGTCGAAGCCTTGGCTCTGATACCATAATTGTAACATCCCATTTTGATAAATGGAATGTCACGCGTAATTATGGCGTGTCATCAAAGCATACAAGGATAAATGTCTAAAACATTACATGACCATAGGGTAAATCGAAATCAAACATCGGTTCCCAAACATAAGCCCAAAACATAATAAAGTAAATGAAATGAATGAAAGACTTAAACAAGCATAAATATGTGAAGGCAGAAGGAAAAGAAGTCTATGGCATCTTCCCTCCTATGCACGTCCTCCAAATGCTCGAGTGTGTCCTTGGGTACCTGCCGTTTTGGGACATGGAAAGGAAAGTAACGGCTGAGCAAAACGCTCAGTGCACGGATATAGACATAGTATGAATGACTGAAACATAATACAGACTTAAAAGCAGCGGAAATATATACGTCCTGGAAAACCTGAAACATGTTCATAAATCTGGTTTTATAGTTTGAAAAGCCTTATGTTTATCTTATGAAAACTGTTTAACATATTTTACCATTAGCCAATATAGGTCATGAAAATCCACCGTGCATGAATACTTAGATGGGTGACCTCATCATGCAAATTAGAGGGGCTGCCTCTAATTTAATATACTGTTTTGGGTAGGAGGGATCAGCTTCTTGTGAAGGATGCAAGGCACACACCACATTTACACTGAGTAATCTGCTGAAAAACATGTAACTAGGATGCATCCATACGCCCCACATGATAAATAAAATAAATGGCCAAAAGCTGAAGGGACGCCACGAGCAATCACTCCGCCGTGGTGAAGTCATAACATCGGTGCCTCTAATGTTATGGTTATGGTACCTCCATAACTAGGTGAAACTGTTCATGCATGTATATGGCTATAGGTATTCTAAATTAAACATAAGCAAGTCAAACATATAAACTTATACTACGGGAAAACATTTGGATGCATAGGGGGAATCCTAATAAGGAAAGAATGTCCATACTGAAAGGACGGGAATCCGTGCCTTATGTCCAGTGAACGAAGAAGACGAACGGAAGAGAGTCCTACTTCGGTTTCACTAATGCTACATAAATACATACGTGTATAAGTATCTGATTGCTAAATACGTAACTGGTTTTATGTCATGTCTTAGCTTATTTTATACGTTCATGTCATGTTTTACTGTTTTAAGCTTTATACTGTGTTTATCTTATATTCTGTCTATTCTGATTAAGTATTATTTGTATTTCATGCATTATTATGCTTACTGTGTAATAATAAGTAACTTTCTAAAAATAGCAGGTTTCCTAAAATAGAAAGTTTCCAAAAATAGAAAGTTATCAAAAATAGAAAGTTTCCAAAAATAGAATTACTGCCTTAATTAAATAAGTTTCTAAAAATAGAAAGTTTCTATAAATAGATTAGCTGCCTTAATTAAATAAGTTTCTAAAAATAGAAAGTTTCCATAATTAGATATAAGCTGGTTAAATAAGCTAATTATATAAGCTTAAGTGTTTTCTGATTATTTTCTAAGTCATATTGATATAAGGTATAGTTTATTAATTATTACATGTAAATTAATTAAACTATAGGTTAAAAGTATTTAATTAAATATATCATGATTTTAATTAAATAAGGTTAAAATAATTAGGTTAAAACATGTATTATTAATTACTAATAATATAACCTAAGTCATGTTGATTAATTAATTATAAGTCATGTTTTAATAATTAATTAATACTATAGTGTAAAATAAATAATAACATACTTAGGTTAAAATCCATGTATTATTATAAATAATAATAACCTAAGTCATGATGTGATTTAATTAATTAAGTAACATGTCAAATTAATTTAATTAAACTTACAAATAATAATCTTGTAATTATAAGTCATGTTTTATTAATTTAATGACCTTGTAAATTAATATATATGTAAAGCTAATTAACTTGTAAAAATAATAACACGTACTCTTGTATTATTTTATTAGAATGCGTTGACAACCGAACCCGTGTCTTATTAATTTAAACGTGAAACTCGTGTTATGTATTACAAATAAGCCGAACCAAACAGCCCCCTAAAATTTTCTTAAACACGTTGCCAAACAGCCCTTAATTCTGTTTAAAACCAAAACCAAACGCCCCCTTAAACTGCCAGTACCCCTGGCAGTTTTGATGCCACCGGCAACCACCGGTTCCCCCTGCCAGTATTAATTTCCCACCGAGACCCTAAGGTCTCGGTTCCCACTGTCTAAACAAAAACACCACTGGCCGTAGCCAGTGGTTTCCCCTGGTTGATCGTTGTTTCCACCGTTAGTACAAAACCAAGCCAACACCCTTATTTGGGTTGCGGCTGGTGGAAATAAAGTACCACCGAGACTCCTATGAGTCTCGGTTTGTGAGCCTATCAAACCCAGCAACAACCAAAC
Organism: Glebionis coronaria; assembly: GCA_025667525.1. Classification (NCBI taxonomy): domain Eukaryota; kingdom Viridiplantae; phylum Streptophyta; class Magnoliopsida; order Asterales; family Asteraceae; genus Glebionis; species Glebionis coronaria. Next base: position 636,701,783 of record CM046874.1, on the reverse strand, counting down.
GAAACCCCCCCCTTTATATAACATTTAATTATCGTGATTTAGATTATAAACCATGGGTTCGTGATCAATTAATCCAAGAATTAAATAAAAACGAGATAAGGGTTTACTTACTCTTGTTTAGGGTTTTTAGAATGAACAATAAGCGTGAATCAATGTTCTTCCTGACTTGCAACCACGATCCTCTCCTTGTTTCTTGGTGTTGGTCACGGCAGAGAAGAAGAAGAGAGAAAAAAATGTGACGGCTTGTATCTTTATGTTCAGGGTTTCTTGTTTTGTGGTGTTTGTGTCGGCATAAAGAAAAAAAAACAAACCCTCCGTCCATTTTTATTATACACGTTTTGGGACAAAGTGGGCCTTGAGCCCACTTCCTTTCTTTTGAACGCAAACCCAAACCACAACCTTATTAGTTTTTCTAATTTGTCTAAAAAACGTACGCGTGTTCGTGTATAACGTCATGAATTCTCATATTTATTCTTATACGTTTAAACGTAACTACTACGTATGTAATTACTTGTCGTGTTAAATAAAATATACGAAATAATAATAATCGTGTTAAATGTTCGTGTTTACGTGTTACGTAATCATTATTTGTTTATGTTATTAATATCACTTGTACGTAATGACTTTCGTTGTATTAATAATTACGTAAGCACATAATTATATGTTCGTGATTTTATGCTCGCAATTATTATTATTATAATTAATAATTATCATGTAATACCACGTACGTAATACTTATAACTAATATTCGTGAAACGTAAACATGCTATAAAAGGAAAGTTATAATCATGTACGTACGATCGTAAGAGTATTATGCATGGTAAAAGCATGCGGGTATTACAATGTCTGATCTATCAACTAAATCTGCTTCAAAGTGCTTTTTTAAGTACTGGATATGAACTGAATTGACTAATAACTCTTGAATAGCTTCCAAATCACAACACAAACTCCATTGATCAATGGAGATCAACAGAATCACAAGGTAACAACTAGAATGTAGAGTTGAGTGAAATGAGAGTATGAACTGAATATTTTTGTGTTTTATTTATTTGGAGGGAAAGTTGGTTACAAAAGATAACTGAATAAATACCTCTCAAGTGTGTGTCAAACACTTGAGAGAAGCTAACTAACTGAAATGTAAGCTAGAATTAAGAGAGAAACTAAAAGTGTGTGTTTTTCACACTTTAACTACCCAATTACAAATGAGGGTGCTATCTCCTATTTATAAAGCTTGGATGATGAGTTGTTGGAGTGGATGACGTGTCTCAGCCAATGAGAGAATGCCAGGTGGCATGAACTCGTTAATTGCAGATTTGTCTTCAAGAACACCAAAGGGTGTTTTTGATCTTGTTGATTTCAGTCTAATTGAGTTGCATAGTTGGATTCGTCCTTCAATTTAAAGTAAGTTTCATGTAGAATGCTCTTCCTGAAATGTAGTGTAGCTCATAATCAAATCTGGGCTCGTTGCTTGTTGACGTTGACACGTGGCATCTTCTTATTGGAGTTCAGCAAGTCACACAGATTGTTATCCAATTTTGGATAATTGTATTATGGAGTGGCAGTGTGTGATTGATTGAAAGGAGAGTTAGTGGGGGTACTGTTCAGATACGTTTATTAAATGAAAAGGTGAGCTGGCTTGTGACGTGGTGATCCACCACTTCCCTTTCTTGCATTCTGATTGGTGGAAAAGAGTATTACTCGGATTAAGACCAAAGTTTGTGTAACTTTGTCATTTTTTAGTCCCTCTCTTTTAGCAAATTTATCATTTGAGCTCCTTTCTTCATTCCTTTGGTAAATTAGGTCCTTTGACTTTCATTCTTGATTATTTAAGTCCCTTGACTTGGTTGACTTGAAGGTTGACCAAGTTTGACTTTAATCTTGACTTTTTTTTCAAAATTGCATTTAAGTCCCTCAACTTTTGAACATTGTCAAGATAGGTCCTTTTCTTCAAATGGCTTGTCATCTTTGATCATTCTCTTGTGTTTTCATCATAAATGAGCTTGATTTCCCTTGTTTGCTTGAAATTGTATCCTTACCTATTTAAGCACAAATACAAAACATACCACATAATACTGCTTTATACCACAAAAGTTGGGTATTTTCTATTTGTTTTAGGGTGATTTGTTGACTTATTGATATGAGATGTTGCTCATATCAAATCCCCTACACTTGATTATTGTCATGACCTCATGCAATGCTATATTTTAAAGCACAAATTTACATTTTTCTTATAATTAACCCACCTTGGCCAATATGGAATGCTTTTACACTACTCTACTCTATATGTTGCATGATTTTGATTTTGTACAATGCAATGCAAAGGAAAGCAATTCTATTTTTATATTTTTGATTTTTCATAAATGGCTTTGATGGAAAAACTCATAAAGAAATCAATGACTTGAATTAGGGCTTTGGTACCATGAACACTTATCACCCTCAAGTTTCACTTCCCCCATACCAAGCTTAAAAATGGGATCATTGCGTTCACAAGTAAAAAGGTGCATCAACTTATTCATGACAATTAAATGTGGAACCGGTTATTATTTGAGCAAATTGCTTGGGAGCAAATTTGTCTTATTCGAAGCGTGAAATATAAGAAATGTAAAATCCAAAAATTAGGAAGCACGATTTTAATCCTAAGTAATCCTCTCATCCATTACTCGAAAAACCGCTCACAGTTAATATAAGTTCTTTCAAAAGTAATAAGTCATTCGCCTTATGTGTAAAGTCCTCATGTCATGCATTAATAAGTAGCTACACACTCGCTAAGGAAAGAAAGATAAAACTCACGCAATAATTTACATCCGCCGCCTTTTTGAGACCTTGGATCTTCAATCCCGCAACCCGTCAAGGTAATATTGGATTGGAGCAACTATCAAATCCCCACAACCCGTCAAGGTAATATTGGAATTCAATAGTTACTATAATTAACACTTCACTGCTCCTCTTGGGAGTCTTGTATAAACTTTTTTTCTTTTTTTTTCTAGCCACTCATTTTTTAAGCCGCTCTTATTTTTCTTTATTCCTCACAAAGAAAGTTGAAAAGAATAAAAGGAAAAACACCCGCTAAATATTAAGCATGACATAAGTCTAGTACACATAAAACATTCTAACTTAGAATCTTAAGACGTACTTATACCAACCATGAATGATTAGTAAAAAATGCATAAGAGACTACAAACCGATTAAAACCGTTCTTGATTATTATATATACATGCGAAGAAATTAGAGGTAAAGAAAGAGAAGGGTTTAGCCACAAGTAATTGTCATGAAGTTTATCTAGCCCTTTTATACTTGCTTCAACTCTATCATTTCCCGTTCTCCATAAATTTAAAATCTCAAATAATGAGAGTAGTGGATGCTTAGCCTAATAGACCAATGAAGGACTACATGGTTAAGGATACTAGCTAGAGAATGCTAAGATAAGAAAACTCGGGTTGAGTCAAAGTATCCATCGCGGGCCTAATATGTCAAAGAAGTCTAAATTTGTTAAACCATATCCTTTAATATATATTTTCCTTTTTATATCTTGATGAAAAATAAAAGAAGAAATATATACAATGCAAATGTGTTATGCAAATGAAAAATGATTAATGCAAAAATTATGAATGCATATTTTTGGTGGCCAAACTAGATCAAAAATTTTGAAAAATGTTTGAAAAATTAATTTCCAAGTTATCATGAAGGTCAAAGCAAAGTCTAGGTAAGGTCACTTCGATAGAAGACCCCCCTACACTTAAGCTAAACATTGTCCTCAATGTTTAAGAGCATGGGAGTATAAAATCCCCTACACTTATGACAATGAATAGACTTTGCTTAACCAAAGCTAAGGAAAGATCAACTATAGTGAATTCATTTTTAAAGCACAATGTGTCTATGAAGAATCAAAATAGTAACGAAGTGAACCTGATACAAGGGCCTCCTCCATAAGCTCCAAAGCACGTGATGAGTGAGCAACCCTACAAACAACATGAAGACAAAAGGAAGGTCTCCCCTACACTTCTCATCAACTCTATATCCTTATTGCTATCCTACCACACTCTAAGTCTAAAAACTCTAAACCTAGTTATTCAAGCTTGATTTATGGAGTCTCTAGCTCGACTCTTCCCACAATGAATTAATTCATAGGGAAAATGGGGATCTGTTGGACCATTTCCACGAAAATTTCCTCCCCAAAATAGTGCTTAACACGGTGACCATTCACTTTAAAATTTGGACAATCGGGTTGTGACAACTCAATAGTTCCATATGGAAATACTTGAGCTATAGTGAATGGACCGGACCATCTCGACTTAAGCTTGCCCGCAAAGAGTTTCAACCTTGAGCTAAAGAGGAGAACCGGCTCTCCAACTTTGAACTCACAGTTCTTGATCTTAGCATCATGCGATTTCTTAGTCTTTTCCTTATAAAGCAATGAGTTCTCATAAGCATTGGCTCTTAATTCATCCATTTCATTGAGTTGGTCCTTTCTATGTAAACCGGCTTGGTTTAAATCAAAGTTAGCCCACTTGAGAGCCCAAGAAGCCTTATGCTCTAACTCGAATGGGAGGTGGCATGCTTTTCCATAGACAAGCCTATATGGAGTACAACCAATTGGTGTCTTAAAAGTCGTCCTAAAAGCCCACACAGCATCATCAAGCTTATCCGACCAAGAAGCTCGATGCTCTCCCACCGTTCTTTCCAAAATTCTCTTTAAACCACGATTTGTGACCTCAGTTTGACCATTGGTTTAAGGGTGATACGCGGTAGAAAGTCTATGGTTAACACCATATTTCTTCATAACTCTTGTAAATTGATCATTACAAAAATAAGTACCACGATCACTTATGATGGCCCGAGGTATACCAAATCTAGCAAATAATTGCTTCAAAAATTTCACTACAACTCGAGCATCATTAGTAGGCAAGGCTTTGGCCTCAACCCACTTTGACACATAATCCACCGCTACGAGTATGTACTTATTTCCCTTAGAAGATGGAAAAGGTCCCATGAAATCTATTCCCCACACATCAAAAATCTCACATTCTTGTATGAAGTTTTGTGGCATCTCATCTCGTTGAGTTATTTTTACTTGTCTTTGACATACATCATAAAATTTCACCATCTCTTGGGCATCTTTGTATATGGAAGGCCAATAGTAACCCGAATCAAAGACTTTCTTGGTGGTGTAGTTAAGCCCAAAATGTCCACCCGTAGGTCCCTTATGACAAGCTTCTAAAATCTTAAATGCCTCAGGTCATCTACACACCGTCTAATGATTTGGTCTGCACATTGCCTAAAGAGGTAAGGGTCATCCCAAAAGTAGTATTTCACTTCTTTAAGAAATTTCTTCTTTTGTTGGGAAGTGAGACCCTCTATTAGCACATCCCCTACAAGATAGTTTGCAATATCCGCAAACCAAGGAGTGGCATCCTCTTGAGAAGAGATAGACATGAGCTCCTCTAATGGAAAGGATTCATTAATTTCCTTATGAGGCAATTCATCTTGAAAAGGTTGCTCAAGTCTACTCAAGTGATCCGCCGCTAAATTATCGGCCCCTTTCTTATCACGAATCTCAATGGAAAAATATTGTAGCAATAAAACCCATCTCAAAAGTCTAGGCTTAGCATCTTGCTTTATCATGAGGTACTTGAGAGCGGAATGATCCGTATACACTATGGTCTTAGATAGCACAAGATAGGGTCTAAATTTCTCAAAGGCATAGACTATGGCAAGCAACTCTTTCTCGGTGGTGGTATAATGAAGTTGAGCACCCGTCATGGTTTTACTAGCATAGTGTATAGGTTGAAATGCTTATTCATTCTTTGTAACACCCCATTTTGATAAATGGAATGTCACGCGTGATTATAGCGTGTCATCAAAGCATACAAGGATAAATGTATAAAACATCACATGACCATAAAGGAAATACCGGAAACAAACATCGGTATCCCAAAAGTAGAACTCATCACACACAAACATAAGTACTGTAAATGAAAAGTACTAAACAATGTCCATAGAAATGAGTATCAAAAGTATGAAGAAATGCATAAAGTAATGAAGGCTAGGAAGCTTCCAATCCATATGCACGTACGCTTAAAGTCTACGAGCGTCCTTGAGTACCTGCCGTTTTGGGAACTTGAAAGGAAAAACGGCTGAGCATAACGCTCAGTGCACGGATATACAAGTAAAGCATGAATAATATAAGCATATAAGCATAAAGCAACGGAAAAGACTAAGTCCTGGATAACCTGGTATATCTTAGTAAAACTGGTTTTATAGTTTGAAAAGCCTTATGTTTATCTTATAAACACTGTTTAACATGTTTCCCATTTAGCCAATATAGGTCTTGAAATATCAACGTGCATGAGTACTTGGAAGGGTGACCTCTTCATGCAGATTAGAGGGGTTGCCTCTAATTTAATATAAGTTTTTGGGTAGGAGGGATCAGCTCCTTGTGAAGGATGCAAGGCACACACCATATTCACCTGAATAATCTGCTGAAAACATGTAACCTAGGATGCACCCATACGCCCCACATGATAATATAATAATATGGCCAAAAGCTGAAAGGGACGCCACGAGCTATCACTCCGCCGTGGTGAAGTCATAACACTGGTGCCTCAAGTGTTATGGTTATGGTACCTCCATAACTAGGTGAAAATGGTCATGCATGTATATAGCTTTAGGTAACTAATTAAACATAAGCAATCAAAACATATAAAACTTATACTAGGGAAAACAGTTGGCTGCATACGGGGAATCCTAATAAGGAAGAATGTCCATACTGAAAGGACAGAGAATCTGTACCTTGTGTCCAGTGAACGAAGAAGACGAACGGAAGAGAGTCCTACTTCGATATCACTAATGCTACATAAATAATATACGTGTATAAGTATCTTATTACTGACTACGTAACTGGTTTTATATCATGTCTTAGCTTGTTTTATATGTTCATGTCTTGTTTTACTGATTTTAGCTTTATACTGCGTTTATCATGTATTATGTCTATTCTGATTAAGTATTACTCTTATTTCTTGTATTATTATACTTGTTATGTAATAATAAGTAACTTTCTAAAAATAGCAGGTTTCCTAAAATAGAAAGTTTCCAAAAATAGATTGTTTCCAAACATAGAAAGTTTCCAAAAATAGAAAGTTTCCATAAATAGATTAGCTGCCTTAATTAAATATGTTTCTAAAAAATAGAAAGTTTCCATAAATAGATTAGCTGCCTTAATTAAATAAGTTTCTAAAAATAGAAAGTATCCATATTTAGAAATAAGCTGGACTATTAAGCTAATAATATATAAGCTTAAGTTTTTACTGATTAATATTCTAAGTCATGTGATATATAATATAGTTTATTAATTATTACGTGTAAATTAAACAAACTATAGGTTATAAGATTTAATTAAATATAACATGATTTAATTAAATAAAGGCAATAATACTTAGGTTAAAACATGTATTAATATTTATTATTAATATAACCTAAGTCATGAAAATTAATTAATTATAAGTCATGTTTTAATAATTAATTAATTTCTTAGTCTAAATTAACTAATAAAATACTTAGGTTAAAATCGTGTATTATTATTAATAATAATATAACCTAAGTCATGTCCAAATTAAATTAATTACATACTACTTCTTTTTCGATCAATATTAATGGTTCTCTCCATGGATACTTCAAGGGTAAAAGGGGTCTTAGGCAAGGGGACCCCTTATCTCCTTACCTTTTCACGCTTATTATGGAGGTGCTAACTCTTATGCTACATCGCCGTGCTAGGGTGGCTCAGTCTTTTACTTATCATCGATATTGTGAGAGGCTAAGTTTGATAAACCTTTGCTTTGCTGATGACCTATTTTTATTTGCTCATGCGGATGTGGATTCGGTTATGATCATTAAGGAAGCTCTTGAGGAATTTACGGAGGTCTCTGGTCTCACTCCTAGTATGCCAAAGAGCACTGCTTTCTTTTGCAATGTTCTTAATCATGCTAAACTCGCCATTCTTCATGTATTATTGTTTGAGGAAGGGCGTTTGCCTGTGAAATATCTTGGGGTTCCTTTGGTCTCTTCAAGATTGATTTTTCGCGACTGTAGGGAGCTAATTGATCGAGTTCAGAATCGTGTGAATGATTGGAAAAACAAATCTCTATCGGTGGCGGGGAGACTTCAACTTATTCAATCGGTAATGAGCTCTATGCATGTGTATTGGGCATCGGTTTTTATCATTCCTACGAGGGTTCTTCTTGATATTGAACAGCTTATGCGGGGTTTTCTTTGGTGCCAAGGTGTTTTGCGTCGTGGTAGTGCGAAGGTTGCTTGGGATGTTGTCTGTGTTCCTAAAAAAAAGGTGGCCTAGGTATTCGGAAGCTTGAGGTTTTTAATAAAGCTCTAATGGTGTCTAATATTTGGAATCTCCTCATGCTTAAGGAGTCTCTTTGGGTCCGTTGGGTTCATGCTTATAAAATAAAAGATCGGAATTTTTGGGATGTGCCGGCTCGTGGTAACATGACTTGGGGATGGCGTAAGCTTCTCCAACTTCGTCCACTGGTGAGAAAGTACTTTTGGCACAGCCTTGGCAATGGTTCTACTGTTTGGGCTTGGTATGAAACTTGGAATACGGTCTGTCCTCTAGCAGACTTCGTGTCTTCGCGGGATATCTATCGAGCTGGCTATAACCCTAATACTAAGGTTCGTGATATCCTTAATCTTATTAATGGTGTGTGGCAGTGGCCTGAAGGGTGGCTGGTTAAGTACCCGCTGCTTGGTTCGATTCAGCCTCCTTTACTTCATGATGATGCTCGAGACCAGCTGAAATGGCGGAGTATTGATGGCACCATGCATGATTTCTCGGTTCATCAGGTTTGAGAGTCTATCCGGCCGAGAGGTACCATTGTTCCATGGTATGATTTTGTTTGGTTCAACTTTTGTATTCCTCGTCATGCGGTTCTTATGTGGTTGATTATACGGAAGCGCTTGAAGACACAGGATTTGTTGCACTATTGGGAGAAACGAGCAGACCTTCCCTCGGTATGTGTTTTGTGTGAATCCCAACCGGATTCACATGATCATTTATTTTTTGAATGTCCGTTCTCGTAACAGGTTTGGATACATACGCGTCGTTTTGCTATGGTAAATTATGGTTCATCCCTTGCTGCTATCATGGCTGTCTTGCTGCCTATTGCACAGCGTAAATCATCAAGAAGCATTATTAGTAAACTTGTTGTGGCGGCCACTGCTTACTTTATTTGGCAAGAACGCAATGCACGTATGTTTAATAACCGCAAAAGGTCTGCCATGGAAGTTAAGGACTGTGTTTGGGCATCCGTTCGTTTAAAGTTTCTTTCTTGTCGGTTCAAGAAATCAAAGGATGGGCTGAAATTTCTTCAGCTTTGGGATCTCCCTAGTACGATTTTACGTTAGGTTATGGTTTGGTGTTTATGTACTCTTAAATGGTTCTTTCCTATTGGAACCATTGGCTATGTAATTGTTAGGTAGTTCTCATATGGCATGTCATATGAGTAGTGGTTGTTCAAGCTTGTTGCTTGAGGTTAATGTAGCATTTCAGCTGCATTCCATCTGTTCTAAACTGTTTTTGGAGTAATATATTTTACCGGGGTTGTTGTCCCCTTTACCCAAAAAAAACCATGGCAAACCACCACCGGCCTAAACCGGTGGTACGTGTGGATCTACAACCGAGACCCCCTAGACCACCAAGGATAACCCCGACATGCGTCGGGGTCCCTTGGTCCTCTCGGTCGAACCACAAAACCAAACCGAGACCTTGTGGTCTCGGTTGGTGGTGATCACACAACCACCGAGAGCCTTGCTCTCGGTTTACACCCTAGCCGAAACAAACACCCCCTTAAACCATGTATTTTTAATACCCACTTGATTAGATCTACATGTTTATTAACTTGTTTTAATAACCCTATGTTTTCATGTTTTTAGATCTAATAAATATTTAAAAAGAAAGGTTTAAGAAGATTACCTATATGTGAATCAAAAAGAAAACTAATCACGAACGATCTTGCAATAAATTGGATTAACCAAAATCAACAAACACCTCCTTGTGGTGGTGTTATGGGCGGCGGCTACAAGGAAGAAGGAGGAGGAGCAGGGTTTTGATTTTTTTAATATTTCTGTAATATGAAAAATCCCTTCCTTCTTTTATTCATTTTTAGTTAAATTTTAAAGTGGGTTGGGCCCCATCTTTTGTTCTATTCCGCGCCTAAGTGGGACCCACATGGGGAACCCGTTGATTTTTCCCGTGTTCTATATTTACGTGTTAACGTGTCGTGTTTACGTGATTTAATTCTTGTTCGTTCGTGTCGTAATTTATATTTATACGTACTCGTAATAAATATACGTAAATACATAATATTAAGCTCGTGATTATTTACGTTCATAATTTCATGTTCGTATGTTCGTGATTATAATTATTGTTGATATAATTATCGTGCATTAGTACGTATTAAATACTTATCGTGTAATAACACGTACGCAATACTTGTAAATTCCTATCGTGAAACGTAAACGTGCTAAATAAGGAAAGTTCTAATCATGTGCGTATGATCATAAGGGTACTATTCATGGTAAAAGCATGCAGGTTTTACAACTCTTCCCCCCTAAAAAGAATAATTCGGGCCCCTAAAAAGAATAATTCGTCCCCGAATTATAGATAATGTAAACTGAAAAAGAAGAACATACCCGAATTCAAAATATTAAATGAGGGTAAGAAGCCCGGATAGACTCCTCTGTTTCCCAAGTGGCTTCCCGCTCGGTATGATCCCTCCAAAGGATTTTGACGAATGGGATCGTCTTCCTTCTCATGACTCGTTCTTGTCTGTCAAGAACTCGTTCGGGTACTTCTATGAAAGTGAGATCTTCACGAATCTATTCCAGTGGATACTGAACCATGTGAAGGGATGGTACTTGTACCCTCTGAGTAAGGACACATGAAAAATGTCGTGGATATGAGAAAGCTTCAGAGGTAACGCTAAACGGTAAGATACTTCACTGACTCGTTCAATGACATCAAACGGTCCGATGAATCGAGGACTGAGCTTCCCTTTGATTCCAAAACGCCTAACCCCACGTGCCGGCGAAACCTTAAGGAAAACGTGATCTCCTACGTTAAAGTGTAAGTCCATATGATACTTGTCTGCACTCTTCTGACGTGACCGTGCTTCTTGCAGTTTCTGCTTAGTTACTGCGACCTTCTCGTTAGTCAACTCTATCATTTCTGGTCCTTCAAGTGTTCTCTCACCAACCTGATCCTAGCAGATTGGGGCGCGACACTTCCTGCCATACAACATCTCGAACGGAGCACACTTGATACTTGCGTGCCAACTGTTGTTGTATGCAAACTCTACCAAACAGATATAGTCGTCCCAATCTCCCATCCATTCCAACGCACATGACCTCAATATGTCTTCTAATGTCTGAATCGTTCGCTCCGATTGGCCGTCTGTTTGAGGATGAAAAGCCGTGCTAAGCTTAAGTTTTGTACCCCAAGCTTTCTGCAGACTTCTCCAGAATCGCGAAGTGAAACGAGGATCTTTGTCTGAGACGATGCTGGATGGAGCACCATGAAGTCTCATGATCTCCTTCTTGTAAGTATCGGCAAGTTTACTGACCGAATCTTCCTTGCAGATCGGTAAGAAATGAGTTCATTTGGTAAGTTGATCAACGATAACCCAAATCGCATCGTGCTTCTTCTTTGTCGGCAGAAGACCGGTAACAAAATCCATGGTGATTTTGTCCCACTTCCACTCTGGAATATCTATCGGTTGAAGAAGACCTCCAGGTCGCTGATGCTCGATCTTAACCTGCTGGCAGGTAAGACATTTGGAGACGTAAGTCGCAACATCCTGTTTCATACCACTCCACCAAAAGTATTGCTTGATGTCATGGTACATCTTGGTCGAACCAGGATGAATAGAGAATGGGGAGCTATGAGCCTCAGCTAACAATGCTTCCTGGAGTTCTTGATCATCAGGAACACAAAGTCTCGTGCCCTGCCATAAGATACCATCTGCGTCTACTCGAAATTATGTCTGCTTCTCCAAATTCTGAATTATCGCCCAGATTTCACCATCATCCTTCTGAGCTTCCTTGATCTTAGAGAGTAACTCGGGTTCCACTCTAAGATCAGCCTAGTAACCGTTCTGTCCACGTACCATGATCTTCATGTCTAGTCGCTCCAAGTCTCTAATAATTTCCTCCTTTATCTCAATCCAGTTGCTCATTCCATACTTTCTACTAAGTGCATCTGCCACTACATTTGCCTTGTCCGGGATGATACTGCAGATTAATGTCATAATCCTTCAACAGCTCCAACCATCTCCTCTGTCTCATGTTCAATTCACGTTGAGTGAAGATGTACTTCAAGCTCTTGTGGTCCGTGAAAATGTCACATGATTCTCCATACAAGTAGTGCATCCATATCTTCAATGCAAACACGACTGCTACAAGTTCCAAGTCATGCGTAGGGTAATTTTCCTCATAAGGCTTAAGCTGCTGGGAAGCGTACGCGATCACTTTCCCATGTTGCATGAGAACACAGCCAAGTCCCTTCCTCAATACATCACTATAGATCTGAAATCCACCTGTACCAGATGGGAGAGTAAGAATCGGTGTAGATACTAACTTCTGCTGTAGGTCTTCAAAGCTCTTCTCTCTCTCTTCAGTCCAGGCGAATTTCTCCCCTTTCCGCATCAGTTTGGTCAATGGTAGTGCTAAACGGGAAAAGTTCTCCACGAACCTACGGTAGTAACCAGCTAAGCCTAGGAAACTATGGACTTCAGTCGCTGATGTCGGTCTTGGCCACTTGGTAATAGCCTCAAACTTTGCTGGATCCATCGTGATTCCTTCTGCTGATACAATGTGACCTAAGAATGCCACCTTGTCTAACCAGAACTCACACTTGGAGAATTTAGCATACAACTGCTTCTGGCGAAGAATCTGTAATATTGTACGAAGATGGTCTTCGTGTTCCTCCTTGGACTTAGAGAATATCAGGATATCGTCAATAAAGACAATGACGAACTTGTCCAGAAATTCATGGAAGATTTTGTTCATCAAATCCATGAACACTGCTGGAGCATTAGTAAGGCCAAATGGCATGACTACAAATTCGTAGTGGCCATAGCGGGTACGGAAAGTAGTCTTGACGATGTCCTGCTCTTTAACATGTAGCTGATGATAGCCTGACCTTAGATCAATCTTGGAGAAATGTTTGGCCCCTTTCAGTTGGTCAAACAGATGGTCTATGCGTGGTAGTGGATACCTATTCCTGATGGTAATCTTGTTGAGCTCGCGATAGTCTATGCAAAGTCGCATACTGCCTTCCTTCTTCTTAACGAATAAGACCGGTACGCCCCATGGAGATACGCTCGGTCGAATGAAGCCTTGTTCCAGAAGTTCTTGCAATTGATCCTTCAGCTCCTTCAACTCTATGGGAGCCATGCGATAAGGAGCCTTGGAAATCGGCTCAGCTCCTAGGATGAGCTCGATATTAAATTCTACTTCACGTGCAGGTGGTATGCCCGGAAGTTCTTTTGGAAATACATCTGGAAATTCTGACACTATCGGTTGATCCTGAATTGATATGGATTCAGCATCCATGTCATGAACAGTAGCTAGATAGCCCTCACAACCATGTGAAAGTAATGCACGTGCTTGCATGGTTGATATGATTTGTACAGACCTTCCGGGTACGAACCCGTTGTGAATGTATTCTGGCGCATTAACATCACCGAAGATGACTCGATATGAATGGCAGTCTATGGTAGCATGATTCTTGGATAGCCAATCCATGCCCAAAATCATTCATGTTCAGCGGAAGTGCGTCAACAGGACGAATCTTGTCATCAAACTCTAGGGGAAGGCTCTTGTACACATGGGTTATGCGTACAGAGTCTCGTAAAGGCGTGGAAATATTCAGTAAATTCTCTAGTGGCATGGGGAGTATCCTAACATTCTTAGTATAAGTAGTAGAAATGACCGAATGAGTAGCACCCGTGTCAAATAGACACATGCAGCTTGACCATGCATATACAATATTCTAGTGATGGTACCTGTAGACTTGTTGGCCTGATCGCGAGATGTCGATTAAACGCGTCCACTAGTAGGAGGCGGCTTGGTATCAACATGTCCCTGTGTGCCCTCCATCTCGCCCTTGCGGCAGTCCTTCATGCGATGGCCAGGAAGACCACAATTGAAGCATGCGTCGCTGTCGCGGCGACATGGCCCTGGGTGCCTACGGTTGCAGGTAGTGCAAAGAGGATGAGTATATCCTCCAGCAGGTGTCCTGACTGGCTGAGATCCTGATAAGAACAATATACAGGAGACATGATAATAGGTACAAAGGACAATGCAGATAGTTCGTAAGATGGAATACCAGTGATAGTTGGACGGTAAGGCTATGAACCTCTCTAGTTCTGGTCCCTCCCGTTACCATGATTCCTGGTAGAAGATTTTCTAATGTGTCGGAATTAAGAATTATAGCATGTAATCATAAGAAAATGAGTAAGTATAAGGACCTGCTGCTGTTGGAGTGTCCAGCGTTGTTACGGTAATTATCATTACCGCCACGCCTATCTGTAGCAGAACGGTCATGAGTCTGATCGTTTCCCTTGGGCTGAGTAGGCTGTTGCTGAGTAGCCGGGTGAGACCGGTCCCCAGTCTTCTGCCTAGAAGATACAGTTTAAAAGAGATGTAAATATGCTGAAAGAATACAATTTGGTCACCGCTGAATAACGAATGTTTACCTCTTCTCGGGTCTCTCTGCTTCCCCGAACTCTTCTCTTTCTTGCAGCATCTCCAGCTTACGTGCTGCATCGGCCACTTGTGCCACCGTGTTGAACGTAGCACACACCAAGTTGTTTGCGACCGATGTACGAAGAGCCCACCTGAAGTGGTGTGCTTGCTCTTCGGGAGTACCTGCTGCTGCACCAAGAAAACCAGCCAAGCGAAGAAAGCGCTGCATGAATTGGTTGCTATTCTCCCCAGCTCTCTGTCGGATTCCATGGTACTCTCTCTTCAGCTTGTCTTGCTCAGCCTTGGGAAAGAACTGTCCCATCACCAAATCCCTAAACTAAGCCCAAGTCAAACCAGCCACCCAAGCATCACTTGCCTCAGACTGCTTTAGTGCCGTCCACCATGATAGCACATCACCTTCGAACCGGTAGCAGGCCAACCTCGACTTGAAGACGGGGTCACAGCCCATGGCATCGAAGATCTTCTCAATGTGAGCCAACTAGCTTTCAGCTTTACTAGGGCTATATGTTCTCTCGAAAGCTTGAGGGCGTAGCTTATTGAATCTCTCCAGCCATGTGACCAATGTTGTTGGAGGAGGAAGAGGAGGTACTGGGTGTTGCTGCTGATTGTTGGCAGCCTACACTTCAGCCCTGATTTCATTCCTCAACTGAGGAAGCATAGCTTACATTGCAGCTTGGATTGCTGCATTGAGTTGTTCTTGCTCGCGTGTGAGAACCATCTGACAGTATAACATAAAATACATGATTAAACTGATCAAAACATAAAATAAATACATGAAAAAAAATTTATACCAATAAATCACTATCGAAATAAGTCCAAAAATGCATCTTCATGATCATTCTAAGACAAAAATAAAATATAAGAGATACACCTAGGAATAAGGGAGTCTAAGCATTTAATTAAGCCATGTGTGTAAGTGTTTGAATTGCTAACTTATAATAGCAATGATCTCGTTTTTAAGCTTAGTTTGGGGAACGTGAAACTTGAGGGTGATAAATCTTCGCAGCACCGAAGCCCTAATGTAAGTCCTCGATCTCTTTGCAAGTTATTTCCATCCTTTTGTTTGCTTTAAAGATTTAAATTGCTCCTAGAATTTTTATTTTCGTTTAGTAGTATATTAATAAGGCCAAGGTTGATCGATTATGAGGAAAGTGTAAATGTGCTTTGTCACTAAGCATTGCATGAATGCATGACAATGGTTAAGTGTAGGGGATTTGATAAGTGTGAAAACACTCATCCTTTTACCACTTAAATCGGGCTAAAACAAGACCAAAACACGTATTTAATATCATTTGTTTGGAATTATGCGTGGTTTTTGTGTTTATTGTATTTTCAGAGTCAACCGGATGAATAATGAAGAAAACATGGGATTACACGGGTTTTATCGAGGAAAAAGACTCAAGACGAAGTCTATTGTCCAAGAGATGCAGAAGATTTGAAGTCATTGTGCCTATTTGAAGATTTATCGAAGAATAGAGCCAAAGATGGAAGATTCATATATGTCGAAGAACTCGAGTCTATAAAACAATAGATTATAAGACGAGTTGGAATAATTCACCGACACTTCTCAAATCCAAGTCGGCAACGTTTATTTAAAAGACGCATGAAGACTTAAGAAGAAAGAAGAAAAAGAAGCCCAAATCAAAGCCCAATAAAAAGCCCATCACCACCATGTACACGCCTATATAAAGGCCCTTACTTCACAAAAATGGACACTTAGTCTTTTAGGTAGTTTCTAGTTTTAGAGAGAGAAAGTTCTAAACTTTCTCTCACTAGATTTCATCTCTTTTCTCTTTCAAATTCAAACTTTTGTATTATCTTTAATTAATCAAGTTCCATTTTTAAGCTTTTATTTCTTAATCTCATTCTACTTTTCTTTGATTTAAGATTGATTTTGGTGTGATTATCATGTGATCCGTGTTGTTCTAATTGATTTCATGCTAAAAAGTTAATCTTTTGATCATTTTATAAGATTTCATTTGATTAAGCTTTAAGACTTTTGTGCTTATTGGCTTATTTTTATGATCATCTTATTTTTCTTATTAAAAGTTTTATTAAAAAGTTTATGTTTTTATGGTTTGATCTAAAAAGTTGCTTGATTTCAAGTTAGATAAGTTGATTAAAGTGCTTATTTGATTCGGTTACATATTTGGATTGATAAGTTTTGGTGTTAGCTTTTTACTTAGCTTATTGCCTTGCTTTTCCCCATTTCCATAGATTTCGGAAAGGGTTTAAACTCCTTTTTCCGATTGGCTTTCCGACCGGTACACCACCATAACCGTTTCCTTGATTTTAGGAAAGTTGTTACTCCTACATTCCGATCGGTCCCTTATTCCGACGGCTTTGCTCTTCATATTCCGATCAACCCAATCGGATTAGGGTTTATCCTTTCCGATTGGGCCTCAAGTCTTGTTTTCCGATTGGTCTTTTGTCCATATTCCGATTGGGTGTCGTACCCAGTATTCCGATTGTAAGCTAGTGAGACATTCCGATTGGTTACCTTAGCGATTATTCCGATTGACCCTTTGTTCCCATATTCCGATTTGTTACTTCTTCCCACCATTCCGACCATTCGATCGGAATACATTCCGATCGGGCCCCCTCTTGGCTTGTTTTTGGTTTCCTACGATAACACTTTCTTATAGTACCTTTTATTTTTCTGAAATTTTTCCAAGTGTTAGTTTTATTTAAAGAGTTAGTACTTTTCCATCATCACCTTTAAGTTTCCATGCATTCATTTTACTTGTCATTTCAATACTAATCTTTTAACTTCCCTTTTACTCAACGACACTTTAATTACTTGTCATTAGTTTATAATAGATAAACAAACCAACCACTTTTTATTAACCGAGAACAAATCATTCCACTTTAAACTGAGATCAATTCGAGAGGATTTCGAGAGTAAAATTGAACCCCCATACAAAACCCTTGTATCAAATGGCGCCGCTGCCGGCTCTTCTCGTTAAGATCAAAAGTTTTTTGTGAAAACTTGGATTTTGGGATCCGTTCCCCGTGAACGTTACTTTTTCATAAAAATTTTCAAAAACAACTAAAAAATATAAAATTTTCAAAAATCCTAAAAATTAAAAAAAACAATAAAAACCAAAAATATTTTTGCTTTGTTTGTTCGTTCTTTTGCAGGTGTATGCGCACTCGATCCACGTCTTATCAAGAGCCCGAGCCTCTCGATAACCTAGACATGGCTGGTGTACAAAACAACAATAACATACCACCTCCGAACAACAATAATAACAACAACAACCCGCCTTTCAACAACATGAATAATAACAACAACAATGAGCACCTTCCGGATAATCGCCCAATGATTGAATTGCTGCAAGCTCATGTTGATGGCAACACGGATCCAATTGTCATCCCTCCAATTGCCGCCAACAATTTCGAGCTAAAATCAGGCTTTATCCAGATGGTCTCAGCTCAACCATTCTTGGGACGAACCATTGATGACCCACACGACCATATCAAGAGATTTCTACAACTCACCAACACGGTCAAGTTCAATGGAGTTCCACAGGAGGTTATAAGGTTACAACTTTTTCCCTTTTCTTTAGAGGGACAAGCCCGGCATTGGCTTGCTAAGGAACCGCCACAGAGTATTCTCTCGTGGACGGATTTGGAAACAAAGTTTATCAATTACTTTTTTCCACCCTCTCGTACTACCGCTTTGCGGAATGAGATTATAAACTTTGAACAAAAGTACGATGAGTCATTCAGTGAATCTTGGGATCGTTTTAAAGATCTTTTGAGAAAATGCCCACAACATGGTTTTACCAAAGTACATCAAATAAATACTTTTTACAATGGTTTAAGCATGAGTGACCAAGATTCACTGAATAGTGCCTCAGGGGGTAATTTATTGGCTAAGACGTCCAATGCTGCTTGGGATATCATTGAGAACAAATCTCGTGTGCAAACCAAGAGTGTTAGGACCAATGTTGCTAGTGCTAGCACTAATGACAGCGACAAGCGATTAGACAAAATCACCACGCTTCTTGAATCGCTTGTCACCCACACCGTCAGCAACAACAACAGCAACAACGCCAAAAATGCACAAGTGAACGCTGTCAGCCAACCTTGTGAGATATGCGGTGGTCCCCACTCTTACACAACTTGTACCGCTACCCAAGATTACCCTGCTGAGAATGTGAATGCGGCATATGGCACCTACCAACAACATGCTTATCAAGCTAGACCTCAAGGTGACCGTAACTTGCTTAGCTATCGCAACAACAACTATCTTTCACCACCTGGCTTTCCTCCTACCAACCCAAACCAACAACAAAACCTTAACCGCCCTCCTCAACAACAACAACAACCTCGACAACCATACATCCCACCTCACAAGCAACAACAACCACCTCAACGTAACAATCAAGTCTACCAACAACCTGCTTACCAACCACCTGCATACAATGCTCCTCCTACCCAAACCAACACTGCATTACACCAAGAGGTTGCAACCTACATGAGGACCAATGATGTGATTGTGGGAAATCTCCAAGAGGAAGTGCGTAACTTGAAAGCAGACTTGATGAAACAAGGGAATGATCTGAGAGCTGATATGAAACACACTATGGATAGTCAAACAAATGACTTAAGGAACATGATGGCTAGCTTTTTCCAAGGTAATCAACCCTCTTCTTCGGGTACTCTTCCGAGTAACACCGTTGCGAATCCAAGAGGGGAGATGAAAGCAATCACCACTCGAAGTGGCAAAGGTACCAAGGAACCCGAGCTTCCTATACCTCCACCGGTGGTTGTGACTAAGGAGAACGAGTCACCTGCTCCTGTTCCCCATCCTTCTCCTTCCCCACTTTCTCCACCTCCTACTTCTACCCCTCCTCCACCCAAGGATGTGAGTGATCCTATTCTACCAAAGCCTTCCTCTTCTTCCAATATACCTTATCCATCTAGGTTGAGGAAAGAGAAGCTTAAAAGCAAGGACGATATTCAAGTTTCGAACTTCCTTAAAATGTTCAAACAATTGAATTTCAATATCTCCTTCGCTGAGGCTCTCGCTCACATGCCTAAATATGCTAAAATGTTTAAAGATCTTCTGAGCGACAAGGAAAAGCTCCTCGATCTCGCCAACACCCAACTTAATGAGAACTGCTCTGCAGTAATCTTAAGGAAATTGCCAATCAAGCTTGGTGATCCGGGTCATTTTCTTATCCCTTGCAATTTCCCGGGAGTAGAGAATTGCATGGCCCTAGCCGATCTAGGTACCAGTATTAATCTCATGCCTCTAAGTGTTTGGAAGCAATTATCTCTCCCAGAGCTAGTCCCCACTAAAATGACTTTGGAATTGGCCAACCGTACTGTTGCTTATCCAGTGGGGATAGCCGAAGACGTCATTGTAGGAGTCGACAAATTCACCTTCCCTGCTGATTTTGTTGTCGTCGACTACGAGATGGACCCCCGTGTGCCACTTATTGTTGGTCGTCCATTCTTAAGGACCGGTCGCACTCTCATTGATGTTGAAGCCGGTGAGCTTATCATGAGAGTGGGTGACGATAAAGTAGTCTTCAACATGGGAAAGTTGTCTAAACAACCTTATTCCAACGAGAGTGTTAATTGTATTGACGTTCTGGATGAGGCTTGTGAAGCACACTTTATTGATGCTTGCAAAAGTATTCCTTCCTCTCTTCCCAATGTTGAGACCGTGTCCTCCATTGATTCATCGTTGTCTCTATTTGGAGATAGTGATTTATTCTGGAACAATCTTGAAGATACCATGGGAGATGCGAATTTAGCTACTAATGATTCTCCCACCGAGGGGGATGAAGACATGAATTTCTTTGACAATCTTCTCACCGAAGACAATCCTTCGCCTCCATCTCCCACGATTATTGCTATCGATGCCACGACTTTGAAAACGCCTCCCGTCGAAAATCCTCCGGATTTAGAACTTAAGGAGTTGCCGCCTCATCTCGAGTATGCGTTCCTTGAAGCAGAGAAGAAGTCACCCGTCATTATCGCTAGGGACTTGCAAGAAGAAGAGAAAACTCATCTCATCGATGTGCTTAAAGCTCATAAGAAGGCAATTGCTTGGAAAATTTCCGATATCCGCGGAATTGATCCGAACTTTTGTACTCACAAGATTCTCATGGAAGATGACTTCAAACCCACAATCCAGAGCCAAAGAAGGGTTAATCCTAAAATTCATGACGTCATCAAACAAGAGGTTATCAAACTTCTAGATGCCGGCTTGATCTACCCTATTTCGGATTCGCCGTGGGTCAGTCCCGTCCATTGTGTGCCCAAGAAGGGCGGAATAACCGTTGTTCCCAATGAACACAACGAGTTGATTCCCACTCGTCTCGTTACTGGGTGGAGAGTTTGTATTGATTATCGCAAGCTCAATGATGCCACGAGAAAAGACCACTTTCCTCTTCCCTTCATGGATCAAATGCTCGAGCGTCTAGCTGGTAATGATTATTACTGCTTCTTAGACGGTTTCTCTGGGTATTTTCAAATTCCCATCGATCCCAAGGACCAAGAAAAGACCACATTCACTTGTCCCTATGGAACATTTGCTTACAAACGCATGCCTTTTGGTTTATGTAATGCTCCTGGGACATTCCAAAGGTGTATGATGGCGATCTTTCATGACATGGTGGAAGACACTATGGAAGTATTCATGGATGATTTCTCGGTCTATGGCGATTCATTCTCTGCGTGCCTTGCCAATTTGGAACGTATGCTCAAGCGGTGCGAAGATACTCGCCTAGTTCTGAATTGGGAAAAATGCCATTTTATGGTAAAAGAAGGCATCGTGCTGGGCCACAATATTTCCAAAGCCGGTCTTGAAGTAGACCGTGCTAAAGTCGATGTTATCGCCAAGTTGCCTCCACCTTCTACCGTAAAGGGTGTGAGAAGTTTTCTGGGTCATGCGGGCTTCTACCGTCGATTCATCAAAGATTTTTCTCAAATCGCTCGCCCGATGACCCACCTCTTAGAAAAAGATACTCCTTTTATCTTTTCCAAAGAGTGTCTTGAAGCCTTTGACTCGCTTAAGGATAAGCTTACTAAGGCACCCGTCTTGGTCACCCCCAATTGGGAGCTGCCTTTTGAGTTAATGTGCGATGCTAGTGATTTTGCTATTGGAGCGGTTCTTGGACAAAGAGTGAACAAACACTTCCAACCGATCCATTACGCTAGCAAGACAATGACTGGGGCACAATTGCATTATACGACAACCGAAAAAGAGCTCCTAGCTGTTGTCTATGCTTTTGAAAAGTTTCGCCCCTATCTTGTCCTTTCCACCACCATCGTGTATACCGATCATTCCGCGCTGAAGTACTTGTTGACAAAGCAAGATTCCAAACCAAGACTTCTTCGCTGGGTTTTGCTGCTCCAGGAATTTAAAATTGAAATTCGTGATAAGAAAGGAGCAGAAAACTTGGCCGCGGACCATCTTAGTAGACTTGAGGATCCTTACCAAGGGGATCATCCGAACAAAGAAATCAATGATTCTTTTCCCCTGGAGACCTTAATGTCTATCAACTCGACTGCTGACGAAACCCCGTGGTTTGCAGACATTGCAAACTACTTAGCGGGTGGAATCCTCGTTGACGGGTTAACATCCCAGCAAAAGAAGAAGTTCTTCAAAGACATAAAGACTTACTTCTGGGATGACCCGTATCTTTTCAAACAATGTGCTGACTTGATTATTCGCCGATGTGTTGATGGACCGGCAGCTTTCGAAATCCTTGATGCTTGCCACAAAGGACCCACTGGTGGTCACTTTGGTCCCAACTACACCGCCAAAAAAGTGTTTGATTCATGATTTTATTGGCCCTCCATTTATCGTGACGCTCACGATATGGTTAAAAAATGTGATGCTTGCCAGAAACAAGGCACGATCACACATAAAGACGAGATGCCTCAGAATTTCATTCAAGAGTGTGAAATCTTTGATGTTTGGGGTATCGACTTTATGGGGCCATTTCCTTCATCTAAAGGAAACAAATACATCCTTGTTGCCGTTGACTACGTCTCCAAGTGGGTTGAAGCCAAAGCTTTACCTACTAATGATGCAAGGGTGGTTTGTAACTTTTTGAAATCGTTGTTCTCTCGATTCGGCGTTCCTCGTGCTATTATCAGTGACCGCGGGACTCATTTTTGCAACGATCAATTTGCAAGAGTCATGGCCAAGTATGGTGTCACTCACCGTCTTTCCACCGCTTATCATCCCCAAACCAATGGGCAAGCCGAGATATCCAATCGTGGATTGAAGCGAATTTTGGAGCGTACTGTGGGAGAGCATCGTGCCGCGTGGGCCGATAAGTTAGAAGATGCTCTGTGGGCTTTCCGTACTGCTTACAAGACCCCGATCGGTTGTACACCTTATCGTCTTGTGTACGGGAAAGCATGCCACCTTCCCATCGAGCTGGAGCATAAGGCGCACTGGGCCTTAAAGTGGGCTAACTTCGACATCAACAAAGCCGGTGATCATCGCAAGATTCAACTCAACGAGCTCAACGAACTGAGAAATGAAGCTTATGAGAACTCGTTGATCTACAAAGAGAAGACGAAGATCCTCCATGACGCAAAAATCAAGAACCGAGAGTTCCATGTTGGTGATCAAGTCTTACTTTTCAACTCTCGGTTGAAGATCTTCTCTGGCAAGTTGAAGAGCCGCTGGTCTGGTCCATTCACCGTCGCCAACGTCTTTCCGTATGGGACCATTGAGCTTTCTCAACCAAATGGGCCCAATTTCAAGGTGAATGGCCAGCGTCTGAAGCTGTACTTTGGTGAGGACATCTCTCAGGAGATGATTCCATCCCTCACCACGTTCCCCATGAACTAATTTTGGGTCGAGTCAGGCTCGTGACTCGGTCATCAAAAACAAGCGCTCCTCGGGAGGCAGCCCGAGTATCTATCCTTTTACGTTTTAACCTCCTAAGTGTAGGGGGGCCTGCATAGGTGTTTGTATTTTTGTGGTGATGTGATTACAGGGATGAATGCACTCTTGGAACCTTTGAAGAACCGTGCTCCCGTGTTATCCGAAATCCGGTTCTATCTCTCAACTATCGTGATTCAATTTTCTTCATACTCACATTTGAAATTGATCACTTTAGTCGTCTCTTCCTTAGCTTGAGTTAACCAACGTGCACAATGTCATAAGTGTAGGGGAAATTTTTCCCACATGCTTAAACATTGAGGACAATGTTTATCTTAAGTGTAGGGGGGACTTCTATCAAAGTTTTAAGTGGACTTTTCCATGAAAATGCCTTCATTTAACCAGAAAATCATCTTTTTCAACATTTTTCAAATTTTTAATTAACTTTGGCCATTTAGTCGTAATTCTTAAATTTTTATCGTTGCCTTCATATGTATATATTCCGCAATAAAGTCAAAAATCTTTAATAAGTGGTGTAGCTAGTTTAGAAATCTTTGACATATTAGGCCCGTTGCGTTTATTTTGACTCAACCCGAATAGACTTATCCAAGTTTATTCTAGCTAGTATCCTTAACCATGTAGACCTTAATTGGTTTATTAGGCTAAGTGTCCACGAGTCTCATTACTTGAGATTTTAAATTGTGGAGGACGAGAAATGATAGAGTCAATTATAAGTCGGTATTCTTACGCAAGCTCACTTGGTGTAATTATTTGCCTATTCTCCCATCACTTGTTAAAAATTTATCTGCAATAAGTAAGGTCGTACGATTTGAAAAGTTACTTAGCTTCTAGCCCAAGATCGTTTAAAAGTTGCTCGGTAATGACGAGAGTTCATAGCCAAGGCATAACTTATGAAGCGGGGCGCGAAGATTGGCGAGTCCGAAAAGGCCCTAACAAGGCATGAGGATTCAATATTATTGCTGAAGATCCAAAGTGATGTGAAAAGCATTATTCCTAAAGTCAATATGAAGGATCAAGACTCACGACGAAAAGCAATCAACTCCCATAAAGATGATGGAGAAGTCTATCCGAAAAGACCCTAACAAGGTATGAGGATAAATAGATCCAAGTCCGAAAAGGAGGCAGATCGTTGTATCTCAAAATCCCAATTAGAGATTGAAGAAATAATCATGAAGTCGTGGTCAACAAAGTTGGAGAACCCCTCAAAAGTCTCCAAGTGAAGAAAATCTATTATGATGAGAAGACCATTATCTCAAGAACGTCTCTCGAAGATATGAAGTATGAAGTACATGCCAAATATCGGCCCGAGAAAGGTCTCAAATCGTGAACCAAGTTATGCCAAGATATGAACTTTTTGATATCCCGAGAAGCAGTTTTAAGAGATTTTGTCCTTTAGCTAACTATTGATCAAATCGTCCTACTTTGCTTTCAGCCCTAAATAACTATCGAAATAAGTCCAAAAATGCATCTTCATGATCATTCTAAGACAAAAATAAAATATAAGAGATACACCTAGGAATAAGGGAGTCTAAGCATTTAATTAAGTCATGTGTGTAAGTGTTTGAATTGCTAACTTATAATAGCAATGATCTCGTTTTTAAGCTTAGTTTGGGGAACGTGAAACTTGAGGGTGATAAATCTTCGCAGCACCGAAGCCCTAATGTAAGTCCTCGATCTCTTTGCAAGTTATTTCCATCCTTTTGTTTGCTTTAAAGATTTAAATTGCTCCTAGAATTTTTATTTTCGTTTAGTAGTATATTAATAAGGCCAAGGTTGATCGATTATGAGGAAAGTGTAAATGTGCTTTGTCACTAAGCATTGCATGAAGGCATGGCAATGGTTAAGTGTAGGGGATTTGATAAGTGTGAAAACACTCATCCTTTTACCACTTAAATCGGGCTAAAACAAGACCAAAACACGTATTTAATATCATTTGTTTGGAATTATGCGTGGTTTTTGTGTTTATTGTATTTTCAGAGTCAACCGGATGAATAATGAAGAAAACATGGGATTACATGGGTTTTATCGAGGAAAAAGACTCAAGACGAAGTCTATTGTCCAAGAGATGCAGAAGATTTGAAGTCATTGTGCCTATTTGAAGATTTATCGAAGAATAGAGCCAAAGATGGAAGATTCATATATGTCGAAGAACTCGAGTCTATAAAACAATAGATTATAAGACGAGTTGGAATAATTCACCGACACTTCTCAAATCCAAGTCGGCAACGTTTATTTAAAAGACGCATGAAGACTTAAGAAGAAAGAAGAAAAAGAAGCCCAAATCAAAGCCCAATAAAAAGCCCATCACCACCATGTACACGCCTATATAAAGGCCCTTACTTCACAAAAATGGACACTTAGTCTTTTAGGTAGTTTCTAGTTTTAGAGAGAGAAAGTTCTAAACTTTCTCTCACTAGATTTCATCTCTTTTCTCTTTCAAATTCAAACTTTTGTATTATCTTTAATTAATCAAGTTCCATTTTTAAGCTTTTATTTCTTAATCTCATTCTACTTTTCTTTGATTTAAGATTGATTTTGGTGTGATTATCATGTGATCCGTGTTGTTCTAATTGATTTCATGCTAAAAAGTTAATCTTTTGATCATTTTATAAGATTTCATTTGATTAAGCTTTAAGACTTTTGTGCTTATTGGCTTATTTTTATGATCATCTTATTTTTCTTATTAAAAGTTTTATTAAAAAGTTTATGTTTTTATGGTTTGATCTAAAAAGTTGCTTGATTTCAAGTTAGATAAGTTGATTAAAGTGCTTATTTGATTCGGTTACATATTTGGATTGATAAGTTTTGGTGTTAGCTTTTTACTTAGCTTATTGCCTTGCTTTTCCCCATTTCCATAGATTTCGGAAAGGGTTTAAACTCCTTTTTCCGATTGGCTTTCCGACCGGTACACCACCATAACCGTTTCCTTGATTTTAGGAAAGTTGTTACTCCTACATTCCGATCGGTCCCTTATTCCGACGGCTTTGCTCTTCATATTCCGATCAACCCAATCGGATTAGGGTTTATCCTTTCCGATTGGGCCTCAAGTCTTGTTTTCCGATTGGTCTTTTGTCCATATTCCGATTGGGTGTCGTACCCAGTATTCCGATTGTAAGCTAGTGAGACATTCCGATTGGTTACCTTAGCGATTATTCCGATTGACCCTTTGTTCCCATATTCCGATTTGTTACTTCTTCCCACCATTCCGACCATTCGATCGGAATACATTCCGATCGGGCCCCCTCTTGGCTTGTTTTTGGTTTCCTACGATAACACTTTCTTATAGTACCTTTTATTTTTCTGAAATTTTTCCAAGTGTTAGTTTTATTTAAAGAGTTAGTACTTTTCCATCATCACCTTTAAGTTTCCATGCATTCATTTTACTTGTCATTTCAATACTAATCTTTTAACTTCCCTTTTACTCAACGACACTTTAATTACTTGTCATTAGTTTATAATAGATAAACAAACCAACCACTTTTTATTAACCGAGAACAAATCATTCCACTTTAAACTGAGATCAATTCGAGAGGATTTCGAGAGTAAAATTGAACCCCCATACAAAACCCTTGTATCAAATGGCGCCGCTGCCGGCTCTTCTCGTTAAGATCAAAAGTTTTTTGTGAAAACTTGGATTTTGGGATCCGTTCCCCGTGAACGTTACTTTTTCATAAAAAATTTCAAAAACAACTAAAAAATATAAAATTTTCAAAAATCCTAAAAATTAAAAAAAACAATAAAAACCAAAAATATTTTTGCTTTGTTTGTTCGTTCTTTTGCAGGTGTATGCGCACTCGATCCACGTCTTATCAAGAGCCCGAGCCTCTCGATAACCTAGACATGGCTGGTGTACAAAACAACAATAACATACCACCTCCGAACAACAATAATAACAACAACAACCCGCCTTTCAACAACATGAATAATAACAACAACAATGAGCACCTTCCGGATAATCACCCAATGATTGAATTGCTGCAAGCTCATGTTGATGGCAACACGGATCCAATTGTCATCCCTCCAATTGCCGCCAACAATTTCGAGCTAAAATCAGGCTTTATCCAGATGGTCTCAGCTCAACCATTCTTGGGACGAACCATTGATGACCCACACGACCATATCAAGAGATTTCTACAACTCACCAACACGGTCAAGTTCAATGGAGTTCCACAGGAGGTTATAAGGTTACAACTTTTTCCCTTTTCTTTAGAGGGACAAGCCCGGCATTGGCTTGCTAAGGAACCGCCACAGAGTATTCTCTCGTGGACGGATTTGGAAACAAAGTTTATCAATTACTTTTTTCCACCCTCTCGTACTACCGCTTTGCGGAATGAGATTATAAACTTTGAACAAAAGTACGATGAGTCATTCAGTGAATCTTGGGATCGTTTTAAAGATCTTTTGAGAAAATGCCCACAACATGGTTTTACCAAAGTACATCAAATAAATACTTTTTACAATGGTTTAAGCATGAGTGACCAAGATTCACTGAATAGTGCCTCAGGGGGTAATTTATTGGCTAAGACGTCCAATGCTGCTTGGGATATCATTGAGAACAAATCTCGTGTGCAAACCAAGAGTGTTAGGACCAATGTTGCTAGTGCTAGCACTAATGACAGCGACAAGCGATTAGACAAAATCACCACGCTTCTTGAATCGCTTGTCACCCACACCGTCAGCAACAACAACAGCAACAACGCCAAAAATGCACAAGTGAACGCTGTCAGCCAACCTTGTGAGATATGCGGTGGTCCCCACTCTTACACAACTTGTACCGCTACCCAAGATTACCCTGCTGAGAATGTGAATGCGGCATATGGCACCTACCAACAACCTGCTTATCAAGCTAGACCTCAAGGTGACCGTAACTTGCTTAGCTATCGCAACAACAACTATCTTTCACCACCTGGCTTTCCTCCTACCAACCCAAACCAACAACAAAACCTTAACCGCCCTCCTCAACAACAACAACAACCTCGACAACCATACATCCCACCTCACAAGCAACAACAACCACCTCAACGTAACAATCAAGTCTACCAACAACCTGCTTACCAACCACCTGCATACAATGCTCCTCCTACCCAAACCAACACTGCATTACACCAAGAGGTTGCAACCTACATGAGGACCAATGATGTGATTGTGGGAAATCTCCAAGAGGAAGTGCGTAACTTGAAAGCAGACTTGATGAAACAAGGGAATGATCTGAGAGCTGATATGAAACACACTATGGATAGTAAAACGAATGACTTAAGGAACATGATGGCTAGCTTTTTCCAAGGTAATCAACCCGCTTCTTCGGGTACTCTTCCGAGTAACACCGTTGCGAATCCAAGAGGGGAGATGAAAGCAATCACCACTCGAAGTGGCAAAGGTACCAAGGAACCCGAGCTTCCTATACCTCCACCGGTGGTTGTGACTAAGGAGAACGAGTCACCTGCTCCTGTTCCCCATCCTTCTCCTTCCCCACTTTCTCCACCTCCTACTTCTACCCCTCCTCCACCCAAGGATGTGAGTGATCCTATTCTACCAAAGCCTTCCTCTTCTTCCAATATACCTTATCCATCTAGGTTGAGGAAAGAGAAGCTTAAAAGCAAGGACGATATTCAAGTTTCGAACTTCCTTAAAATGTTCAAACATTTGAATTTCAATATCTCCTTCGCTGAGGCTCTCGCTCACATGCCTAAATATGCTAAAATGTTTAAAGATCTTCTGAGCGACAAGGAAAAGCTCCTCGATCTCGCCAACACCCAACTTAATGAGAACTGCTCTGCAGTAATCTTAAGGAAATTGCCAATCAAGCTTGGTGATCCGGGTCGTTTTCTTATCCCTTGCAATTTCCCGGGAGTAGAGAATTGCATGGCCCTAGCCGATCTAGGTGCCAGTATTAATCTCATGCCTCTAAGTGTTTGGAAGCAATTATCTCTCCCAGAGCTAGTCCCCACTAAAATGACTTTGGAATTGGCCAACCGTACTGTTGCTTATCCAGTGGGGATAGCCGAAGACGTCATTGTAGGAGTCGACAAATTCACCTTCCCTGCTGATTTTGTTGTCGTCGACTACGAGATGGACCCCCGTGTGCCACTTATTGTTGGTCGTCCATTCTTAAGGACCGGTCGCACTCTCATTGATGTTGAAGCCGGTGAGCTTATCATGAGAGTGGGTGACGATAAAGTAGTCTTCAACATGGGAAAGTTGTCTAAACAACCTTATTCCAACGAGAGTGTTAATTGTATTGACGTTCTGGATGAGGCTTGTGAAGCACACTTTATTGATGCTTGCAAAAGTATTCCTTCCTCTCTTCCCAATGTTGAGACCGTGTCCTCCATTGATTCATCGTTGTCTCTATTTGAAGATAGTGATTTATTCTGGAACAATCTTGAAGATACCATGGGAGATGCGAATTTAGCTACTAATGATTCTCCCACCGAGGGGGATGAAGACATGAATTTCTTTGACAATCTTCTCACCGAAGACAATCCTTCGCCTCCATCTCCCACGATTATTGCTATCGATGCCACGACTTTGAAAACGCCTCCCGTCGAAAATCCTCCGGATTTAGAACTTAAGGAGTTGCCGCCTCATCTCGAGTATGCGTTCCTTGAAGCAGAGAAGAAGTCACCCGTCATTATCGCTAAGGACTTGCAAGAAGAAGAGAAAACTCATCTCATCGA
Source organism: Glebionis coronaria (assembly GCA_025667525.1). Classification (NCBI taxonomy): domain Eukaryota; kingdom Viridiplantae; phylum Streptophyta; class Magnoliopsida; order Asterales; family Asteraceae; genus Glebionis; species Glebionis coronaria. The sequence goes on along the minus strand of CM046874.1, from coordinate 636,671,450 downwards.
TGTGCTTAAAGCTCATAAGAAGGCAATTGCTTGGAAAATTTCCGATATCCGCGGAATTGATCCGAACTTTTGTACTCACAAGATTCTCATGGAAGATGACTTCAAACCCACAATCCAGAGCCAAAGAAGGGTTAATCCTAAAATTCATGACGTCATCAAACAAGAGGTTATCAAACTTCTAGATGCCGGCTTGATCTACCCTATTTCGGATTCGCCGTGGGTCAGTCCCGTCCATTGTGTGCCCAAGAAGGGCGGAATAACCGTTGTTCCCAATGAACACAACGAGTTGATTCCCACTCGTCTCGTTACTGGGTGGAGAGTTTGTATTGATTATCGCAAGCTCAATGATGCCACGAGAAAAGACCACTTTCCTCTTCCCTTCATGGATCAAATGCTCGAGCGTCTAGCTGGTAATGATTATTACTGCTTCTTAGATGGTTTCTCTGGGTATTTTCAAATTCCCATCGATCCCAAGGACCAAGAAAAGACCACATTCACTTGTCCCTATGGAACATTTGCTTACAAACGCATGCCTTTTGGTTTATGTAATGCTCCTGGGACATTCCAAAGGTGTATGATGGCGATCTTTCATGACATGGTGGAAGACACTATGGAAGTATTCATGGATGATTTCTCGGTCTATGGCGATTCATTCTCTGCGTGCCTTGCCAATTTGGAACGTATGCTCAAGCGGTGCGAAGATACTCGCCTAGTTCTGAATTGGGAAAAATGCCATTTTATGGTAAAAGAAGGCATCGTGCTGGGCCACAAGATTTCCAAAGCCGGTCTTGAAGTAGACCGTGCTAAAGTCGATGTTATCGCCAAGTTGCCTCCACCTTCTACCGTAAAGGGTGTGAGAAGTTTTCTGGGTCATGCGGGCTTCTACCGTCGATTCATCAAAGATTTTTCTCAAATCGCTCGCCCGATGACCCACCTCTTAGAAAAAGATACTCCTTTTATCTTTTCCAAAGAGTGTCTTGAAGCCTTTGACTCGCTTAAGGATAAGCTTACTAAGGCACCCGTCTTGGTCACCCCCAATTGGGAGCTGCCTTTTGAGTTAATGTGCGATGCTAGTGATTTTGCTATTGGAGCGGTTCTTGGACAAAGAGTGAACAAACACTTCCAACCGATCCATTACGCTAGCAAGACAATGGCTGGGGCACAATTGCATTATACGACAACCGAAAAAGAGCTCCTAGCTGTTGTCTATGCTTTTGAAAAGTTTCGCCCCTATCTTGTCCTTTCCACCACCATCGTGTATACCGATCATTCCGCGCTGAAGTACTTGTTGACAAAGCAAGATTCCAAACCAAGACTTCTTCGCTGGGTTTTGCTGCTCCAGGAATTTAAAATTGAAATTCGTGATAAGAAAGGAGCAGAAAACTTGGCCGCGGACCATCTTAGTAGACTTGAGGATCCTTACCAAGGGGATCATCCGAACAAAGAAATCAATGATTCTTTTCCCCTGGAGACCTTAATGTCTATCAACTCGACTGCTGACGAAACCCCGTGGTTTGCAGACATTGCAAACTACTTAGCGGGTGGAATCCTCGTTGACGGGTTAACATCCCAGCAAAAGAAGAAGTTCTTCAAAGACATAAAGACTTACTTCTGGGATGACCCGTATCTTTTCAAACAATGTGCTGACTTGATTATTCGCCGATGTGTTGATGGACCGGCAGCTTTCGAAATCCTTGATGCTTGCCACAAAGGACCCACTGGTGGTCACTTTGGTCCCAACTACACCGCCAAAAAAGTGTTTGATTCATGATTTTATTGGCCCTCCATTTATCGTGACGCTCACGATATGGTTAAAAAATGTGATGCTTGCCAGAAACAAGGCACGATCACACATAAAGACGAGATGCCTCAGAATTTCATTCAAGAGTGTGAAATCTTTGATGTTTGGGGTATCGACTTTATGGGGCCATTTCCTTCATCTAAAGGAAACAAATACATCCTTGTTGCCGTTGACTACGTCTCCAAGTGGGTTGAAGCCAAAGCTTTACCTACTAATGATGCAAGGGTGGTTTGTAACTTTTTGAAATCGCTGTTCTCTCGATTCGGCGTTCCTCGTGCTATTATCAGTGACCGCGGGACTCATTTTTGCAACGATCAATTTGCAAGAGTCATGGCCAAGTATGGTGTCACTCACCGTCTTTCCACCGCTTATCATCCCCAAACCAATGGGCAAGCCGAGATATCCAATCGTGGATTGAAGCGAATTTTGGAGCGTACTGTGGGAGAGCATCGTGCCGCGTGGGCCGATAAGTTAGAAGATGCTCTGTGGGCTTTCCGTACTGCTTACAAGACCCCGATCGGTTGTACACCTTATCGTCTTGTGTACGGGAAAGCATGCCACCTTCCCATCGAGCTGGAGCATAAGGCGCACTGGGCCTTAAAGTGGGCTAACTTCGACATCAACAAAGCCGGTGATCATCGCAAGATTCAACTCAACGAGCTCAACGAACTGAGAAATGAAGCTTATGAGAACTCGTTGATCTACAAAGAGAAGACGAAGATCCTCCATGACGCAAAAATCAAGAACCGAGAGTTCCATGTTGGTGATCAAGTCTTACTTTTCAACTCTCGGTTGAAGATCTTCTCTGGCAAGTTGAAGAGCCGCTGGTCTGGTCCATTCACCGTCGCCAACGTCTTTCCGTATGGGACCATTGAGCTTTCTCAACCAAATGGGCCCAATTTCAAGGTGAATGGCCAGCGTCTGAAGCTGTACTTTGGTGAGGACATCTCTCAGGAGATGATTCCATCCCTCACCACGTTCCCCATGAACTAATTTTGGGTCGAGTCAGGCTCGTGACTCGGTCATCAAAAACAAGCGCTCCTCGGGAGGCAGCCCGAGTATCTATCCTTTTACGTTTTAACCTCCTAAGTGTAGGGGGGCCTGCATAGGTGTTTGTATTTTTGTGGTGATGTGATTACAGGGATGAATGCACTCTTGGAACCTTTGAAGAACCGTGCTCCCGTGTTATCCGAAATCCGGTTCTATCTCTCAACTATCGTGATTCAATTTTCTTCATACTCACATTTGAAATTGATCACTTTAGTCGTCTCTTCCTTAGCTTGAGTTAACCAACGTGCACAATGTCATAAGTGTAGGGGAAATTTTTCCCACATGCTTAAACATTGAGGACAATGTTTATCTTAAGTGTAGGGGGACTTCTATCGAAGTTTTAAGTGGACTTTTCCATGAAAATGCCTTCATTTAACCAGAAAATCATCTTTTTCAACATTTTTCAAATTTTTAATTAACTTTGGCCATTTAGTCGTAATTCTTAAATTTTTATCGTTGCCTTCATATGTATATATTCCGCAATAAAGTCAAAAATCTTTAATAAGTGGTGTAGCTAGTTTAGAAATCTTTGACATATTAGGCCCGTTGCGTTTATTTTGACTCAACCCGAATAGACTTATCCAAGTTTATTCTAGCTAGTATCCTTAACCATGTAGACCTTAATTGGTTTATTAGGCTAAGTGTCCACGAGTCTCATTACTTGAGATTTTAAATTGTGGAGGACGAGAAATGATAGAGTCAATTATAAGTCGGTATTCTTACGCAAGCTCACTTGGTGTAATTATTTGCCTATTCTCCCATCACTTGTTAAAAATTTATCTGCAATAAGTAAGGTCGTACGATTTGAAAAGTTACTTAGCTTCTAGCCCAAGATCGTTTAAAAGTTGCTCGGTAATGACGAGAGTTCATAGCCAAGGCATAACTTATGAAGCGGGGCGCGAAGATTGGCGAGTCCGAAAAGGCCCTAACAAGGCATGAGGATTCAATATTATTGCTGAAGATCCAAAGTGATGTGAAAAGCATTATTCCTAAAGTCAATATGAAGGATCAAGACTCACGACGAAAAGCAATCAACTCCCATAAAGATGATGGAGAAGTCTATCCGAAAAGACCCTAACAAGGTATGAGGATAAATAGATCCAAGTCCGAAAAGGAGGCAGATCGTTGTATCTCAAAATCCCAATTAGAGATTGAAGAAATAATCATGAAGTCGTGGTCAACAAAGTTGGAGAACCCCTCAAAAGTCTCCAAGTGAAGAAAATCTATTATGATGAGAAGACCATTATCTCAAGAACGTCTCTCGAAGATATGAAGTATGAAGTACATGCCAAATATCGGCCCGAGAAAGGTCTCAAATCGTGAACCAAGTTATGCCAAGATATGAACTTTTTGATATCCCGAGAAGCAGTTTTAAGAGATTTTGTCCTTTAGCTAACTATTGATCAAATCGTCCTACTTTGCTTTCAGCCCTAAATAACTATCGAAATAAGTCCAAAAATGCATCTTCATGATCATTCTAAGACAAAAATAAAATATAAGAGATACACCTAGGAATAAGGGAGTCTAAGCATTTAATTAAGCCATGTGTGTAAGTGTTTGAATTGCTAACTTATAATAGCAATGATCTCGTTTTTAAGCTTAGTTTGGGGAACGTGAAACTTGAGGGTGATAAATCTTCGCAGCACCGAAGCCCTAATGTAAGTCCTCGATCTCTTTGCAAGTTATTTCCATCCTTTTGTTTGCTTTAAAGATTTAAATTGCTCCTAGAATTTTTATTTTCGTTTAGTAGTATATTAATAAGGCCAAGGTTGATCGATTATGAGGAAAGTGTAAATGTGCTTTGTCACTAAGCATTGCATGAAGGCATGGCAATGGTTAAGTGTAGGGGATTTGATAAGTGTGAAAACACTCATCCTTTTACCACTTAAATCGGGCTAAAACAAGACCAAAACACGTATTTAATATCATTTGTTTGGAATTATGCGTGGTTTTTGTGTTTATTGTATTTTCAGAGTCAACCGGATGAATAATGAAGAAAACATGGGATTACATGGGTTTTATCGAGGAAAAAGACTCAAGACGAAGTCTATTGTCCAAGAGATGCAGAAGATTTGAAGTCATTGTGCCTATTTGAAGATTTATCGAAGAATAGAGCCAAAGATGGAAGATTCATATATGTCGAAGAACTCGAGTCTATAAAACAATAGATTATAAGACGAGTTGGAATAATTCACCGACACTTCTCAAATCCAAGTCGGCAACGTTTATTTAAAAGACGCATGAAGACTTAAGAAGAAAGAAGAAAAAGAAGCCCAAATCAAAGCCCAATAAAAAGCCCATCACCACCATGTACACGCCTATATAAAGGCCCTTACTTCACAAAAATGGACACTTAGTCTTTTAGGTAGTTTCTAGTTTTAGAGAGAGAAAGTTCTAAACTTTCTCTCACTAGATTTCATCTCTTTTCTCTTTCAAATTCAAACTTTTGTATTATCTTTAATTAATCAAGTTCCATTTTTAAGCTTTTATTTCTTAATCTCATTCTACTTTTCTTTGATTTAAGATTGATTTTGGTGTGATTATCATGTGATCCGTGTTGTTCTAATTGATTTCATGCTAAAAAGTTAATCTTTTGATCATTTTATAAGATTTCATTTGATTAAGCTTTAAGACTTTTGTGCTTATTGGCTTATTTTTATGATCATCTTATTTTTCTTATTAAAAGTTTTATTAAAAAGTTTATGTTTTTATGGTTTGATCTAAAAAGTTGCTTGATTTCAAGTTAGATAAGTTGATTAAAGTGCTTATTTGATTCGGTTACATATTTGGATTGATAAGTTTTGGTGTTAGCTTTTTACTTAGCTTATTGCCTTGCTTTTCCCCATTTCCATAGATTTCGGAAAGGGTTTAAACTCCTTTTTCCGATTGGCTTTCCGACCGGTACACCACCATAACCGTTTCCTTGATTTTAGGAAAGTTGTTACTCCTACATTCCGATCGGTCCCTTATTCCGACGGCTTTGCTCTTCATATTCCGATCAACCCAATCGGATTAGGGTTTATCCTTTCCGATTGGGCCTCAAGTCTTGTTTTCCGATTGGTCTTTTGTCCATATTCCGATTGGGTGTCGTACCCAGTATTCCGATTGTAAGCTAGTGAGACATTCCGATTGGTTACCTTAGCGATTATTCCGATTGACCCTTTGTTCCCATATTCCGATTTGTTACTTCTTCCCACCATTCCGACCATTCGATCGGAATACATTCCGATCGGGCCCCCTCTTGGCTTGTTTTTGGTTTCCTACGATAACACTTTCTTATAGTACCTTTTATTTTTCTGAAATTTTTCCAAGTGTTAGTTTTATTTAAAGAGTTAGTACTTTTCCATCATCACCTTTAAGTTTCCATGCATTCATTTTACTTGTCATTTCAATACTAATCTTTTAACTTCCCTTTTACTCAACGACACTTTAATTACTTGTCATTAGTTTATAATAGATAAACAAACCAACCACTTTTTATTAACCGAGAACAAATCATTCCACTTTAAACTGAGATCAATTCGAGAGGATTTCGAGAGTAAAATTGAACCCCCATACAAAACCCTTGTATCACATATAAGCATAAAGCAGCGGAAAAGACTAAGTCCTGGATAACCTGGTATATCTTAGTAAAACTGGTTTTATAGTTTGAAAAGCCTTATGTTTATTTTATAAAAAATGTCTAACATGTTTACCATTTAGCCAATATAGGTCATGAAATATCAACGTGCATGAATACTTGGAGGGGTGACCTCGTCATGCAAATTAGAGGGACTGCCTCTAATTTAATATAAGTTTTTGGGTAGGAGGGATCAGCTCCTTGTGAAGGATGCAAGGCACACACCACATTCACCTGAATAATCTGATGAAAACATGTAACCTAGGATGCACCCATACGCCCTACATGATAATATAATAATATGGCCAAAAGCTGAAAGGGACGCCACGAGCTATCACTTCGTTATGGTGAAGTCATAACACTGGTGCCTCCAGTGTTATGGTTATGGTACCTCCATAACTAGGTGAAACTGGTCATGCATGTATATAGCTTTAGGTAACTAATTAAACATAAGCAATCAAAACATATAAAACATATACTGGGGAAAACAGTTGGCTGCATACGGGGAATCTTAATAAGGAAGAATGTCCATACTGAAAGGACGAAGAATCCGTACCTTGTGTCCAGTGAACGAAGAAGACGAACGGAAGAGAGTCCTACTTCGATATCACTAATGCTACATAAATAATATACGTGTATAAGTATCTGATTACTGACTACGTAACTGGTTTTATATCATGTCTTAGCTTGTTTGTTATGTCCATGTCTTGTTTTACTGATTTTAGCTTTATACTGCGTTTATCATGTATTCTGTCTATTCTGATTAAGTATTACTTGTATTTCTTGTATTATTATACTTGTTGTGCAATAATAAGTAACTTTCTAAAAATAGCAGGTTTCCTAAAATAGAAAGTTTCCAAAAATAGAAAGTTTCCAAAAAAGAAAGTTTTCAAAAATAGATTGTTTCCAAACATAGAAAGTTTCCAAAAATAGAAAGTTTCCATAAATAGATTAGCTGCCTTAATTAAATATGTTTCTAAAAAATAGAAATTTCCATAAATAGATTAGCTGCCTTAATTAAATAAGTTTCTAAAAATAGAAAGTTTCCATATTTAGAAATAAGTTGGACTATTAAGCTAATAATATATAAGCTTAAGTTTTTACTGATCAATATTCTAAGTCATGTGATATATAATATAGTTTATTAATTATTATATGTAAATTAAATAAACTATAGGTTATAAGATTTAATTAAATATAACATGATTTAATTAAATAAAAGGTAATAATACTTAGGTTAAAACATGTATTAATATTTATTATTAATATAACCTAAGTCATGAAAATTAATTAATTATAAGTCATGTTTTAATAATTAATTAATTTCTTAGTCTAAATTAACTAATAAAATACTTAAGTTAAAATCGTGTATTATTATTAATAATAATATAACCTAAGTCATGTCCAAATTAAATTAATTACATAGCATGTTAAATTAATTTAATTAATCTTGTAATTATTTAACTTGTAAAAATAAATAATTAATCTTGAAAAATAACCCGTGAACCGAACCCGTGTTTTAAAACTAAACATGTCATGAACCGGACCTGTTTAACCCTTAAACCGGCCTACAACCCTTAACCATGGCAAACCACCACCGGACTAAACCGGTGGTGCGTTTGGATCTACAACCGAGACCCCCTAGACCACCAAGGATAACCCCGACATGCGTCGGGGTCCCTTGGTCCTCTCGGCCGAACCACAAAACCAAACCGAGACCTTGTGGTCTCGGTTGGTGGTGATCACACAACCACCGAGAGCCTTGCTCTCGGTTTACACCCTAGCCGAAACAAACACCCCCTTAAACCATGTATTTTTAATACCCATGTTTTCATGTTTTTAGATCTAATAAGTAATTAAAAAGAAAAGGTTTAAGAAGATTACCTATACGCGAATCAAAAAGAAAACTAATCACGAACGATCTTGCAATAAATTGGATTAACCAAAATCAACAAACGCCTCCTTGTGGTGGTGTTATGGGCGGCGGCTATAAGGAAGAAGGAGGAGGAGCAGGGTTTTGATTTTTTTAATCTTTCAGTAATATGAAAAATCCCTTCCTTCTTTTATTCCTTTTTAGTTAAATTTTAAAGTGGGTTGGGCCCCCTCTTTTTTTCTATGTCGCGCCTAAGTGGGACCCACATGGGGAACCCGTTGATTTTTCCCGTGTTCTATATTTACATGTTAACGTATCGTGTTTACGTGATTTAATTCTTGTTCGTTCGTGTCGTAATTTATATTTATACGTACTCGTAATAAATATACGTAAATACATAATATTAAGCTCGTGATTATTTACGTTCATAATTTCATGTTCGTATGTTCGTGATTATAATTATTGTTGAAATTATTATCGTGCATTAATACATATTAAATACTTATCGTGTAATAACACGTACGTAATACTTGTAAATTCCTATCGTGAAACGTAAACGTGCTAAATAAGGAAAGTTCTAATCATGTACGTACGATCATAAGGGTACTATTCATGGTAAAAGCATACGGGTTTTACACTCTTTGTCCTAACACGGCTCCCGCGGCATAATCACTAGCGTCACACATAAGCTCAAAAGACAAATCCCAATTTGAAGAAACAAAAATGGGAGCCTTAGTCAACTTTTCCTTAAGTATCTCAAAAGAGTCTTAACACTCTTGGGTGAAAATGAAAGGAGCCTCTTTTTCTAAGAGGTGGGTCATCGGTCTTGCTATCTTAGAGAAATCTTGTATGAAACGTCTATAGAATCCCGCATGACCCAAAAAACTTCTAACTCCTTTCACCGTGGTAGGTGGGGGAAGCTTAGCAATAACATCTATCTTAGCACGATCCACTTCTAAACCTTTGTTGGATATCTTATGTCCCAAGACTATCCCCTCTTTGACCATGAAATGACACTTCTCCCAATTAAGAACAAGACGTGTTTCTTCACACCTCTTAAGCATACGTTCTAAATGGGAGAGACAAGAAGTGAATGAATCTCCAAATACTGAGAAATCATCCATGAAAACTTCCATAGTGTGCTCAATCATGTCATGAAATATTGCCATCATACACCTTTGAAATGTCCCCGGTGCATTGCACAAACCAAAAAGCATTCTCTTGTAAGCAAATGTACCATAGGGACAAGTGAATGTGGTCTTTTCTTGATCCTTAGGGTCAATGGGTATTTGAAAATAACCCGAGAATCCATCTAGAAAGCAATAGTACTCATTTCCCGCTAAGCGTTCAAGCATTTGGTCCATAAAAGGCAATGGGAAATGATCTTTCCTAGTAGCGTCATTGAACTTCCTATAATCAATACAAACCCTCCAAACCGTAACAAGTCTAGTAGGAATAAGCTCATTGTTCTCATTGGGCACTACGGTGATTCCACCCTTCTTAGGAATACAATGTACCGGGCTAACCCATGGAGAGTCGGAAAATGGGTAAATCATACCCGCATCAAGGAGTTTGATAACTTTCTTTTTAATGACCTCACGGATTTTAGGGTTAACCCTTCTTTGGCTTTGAATAGCGGGTTTGTAATCATCCTCCATAAGGATTTTGTGTGTAGAAAAATTTAGATCAATTCCCCTTATGTCGGATATTTTCCATGTTATAGCTTGCTTATGTTTCTTAAGGACCTCAATGAGTTTTTCTTTCTCATCCTCTTTCAAATATTTAGCAATGATCACGGGTAATTGGTCTTTTCCCTCTAAGAAAGCATATTCAAGGTATGATGGAAGGTCCTTAAGTTCAAGGGTAGGTGGACTCTCTATTGAAGGTTTCACTATGGATGGATCATCATTGGTAACTTCTTGTGGGATAGGTGAAGGAATGGGATCCTCATTAAGCAACTTTTGGATAGTGAGAATGTCTTCATCCCAATTGATGGGAGAATCATCATTACCAAGGAAGTTGGACCCAAATTCCTCCAAGAGGAAATCACTCTCTCCAAAAGGTGTCAAGGAGGGAGCACTTGAGGAAACGGTCTCTACATGAGGCATGTCTTCACTATCATTCTTACAAGCTTCTTGGAAATGCTCATCACACACCTCATCAAGTACATCCACTATGTTAATTGTTTCACAAGCTTGAGACTTCTTAGTCACTTTTCCTAGCTTAAACACCACTTTCTCATCCTCAACTCTCATAATTAGTTCTCCCTCCGCCACGTCTATAAGAGTACGACCCGTCCTCAAAAATGGTCTACCAACAATTAGAGGAACTCTCGGGTACATATCATAATCAACCACTACAAAGTCCGCCGGAAAGGTAAACTTATCCACACCTACAAATACATCTTCCGCAATACCTACCGGGTAAGATATGGTACGATTGGCTAACTCAAGGGTCATCCTAGTTGGAGTGAGCTCGGGAAGAGAGAGTTTTTGCCAAATCGATAAAGGCATGAGATTTATGCTTGCCCCTAGATCCGCTAGTGCCATGCAATTTTCCACCCCGGGAAAATTACAAGGGATCAAAAATCGCCCCGGATCTCCAAGTTTTGTAGGTAAGGTTTTGAGCAACACGGCGGAGCAATTCTCATTAAGGGATGTGTTAGGTAAGTCCACCAATTTTTCCTTGTTGGATAGGAGATCTGTGAACATCTTAGCAAATTTAGGCATATATGCAAGAGCTTCCGCAAAGGAGATGTTTATGTTAAGTTGCTTGAACATCCTCAAAAAGTTTGAGACTTGTATATCATCCTTGTTTTTCAATTTCTCCTTTCTCAATCTTGATGGGTAAGGAAGGCTTGGTTTTGGTGTAGGTGAAATAGGTGTTTTGGTGGAAGGTTTCTCTTTGTTGGTTTCTTCATGAGTAGGTGTGGAAGGTAAAGGAGTAGTGGGTGTAGGATGAGAAGGTGTAGGTGTTGAAGTGGTAGGACTTAAGGGTGGTGAAGAAGATGTAGAAGGCTTATCAAAAGTTGGAATCATAGTAGGCTTAACCATAGAAGGTGTAGGAGGTGAAAGATCATTAGTTGTTTTTCCACTTCTTGTTGTGATAGCATTGACATTAGCCATCGGGTTTGTTTGTGTGTTAGAAGTTAGAGCTCCTTGTGATCTTTGAGTATGCATAATTTGGTTGTGTAGAAGAGCAAATTTCTTGTTGTTTTACTCTTGAGCCTCTTTCATTTGTCTTTCATAAGAAGTAAGCTTTTGGAGAATCAAATCCATGGGGTTAGGTTGCACATTTCCTTGATAAAAACCTTGGTTTGGAAATTAAGGTGGATGTGGTTGGTTAAATCCTTGATTGGGTGTATGAAAGTTATTTCCTTGATTGTGAAAGTTGTTAGGTGCTCTATAGTTGTTCCCTTGGTATTGTGGCCTAGGCCCTTGGTTCTTTTGTAACAATTGAGGGGTATTGGGTTGAGTATGGGTGGTTATATGGGGTGGGAAGCCGGGTGGAGCAAGGTAGTTTTGTGACTTGCAAGAGAGATTGTTTTGATTGATGTTGGGTTTGAAATGTTCTCTATGTTCTTCTTGGTAGGCATAACACTCAACTTGATAACCTTGAACCTTATCACATTGTTGATAGGAATGAGGACCTCCACAAGTCTCACATGAAATAGCAATAGCATTCACATCATTGGAAAAATTGTTCAAGGAAAGGCTCTTAAGGGTTTGGGCTATGTCTTGATTTGTCTTAAGATTCATCTCTGGATTTCTTTCCATTATTTTGAGTATCTCTTGGTAACTCTTGAGGAATTGGTTATCACAAGGTGTTTGAGAACTATCTTGTACAACATGAACCCTTTCATCAAATTATGTGTTAGTTTGCACCATGTATTTGGTCTCAATAATGTCCCATGCTTCTTGAATAGATTTAGAAAGAATATTCCCACCCGCGGAAGAGTTGAGTGAATCTTGATGGTGTGGTCTTAATCTATTATAGAAAGTATTGATTTGGTGAACTTCATTGAATCCATGATTTGGGCATTTTCTGAATAACTCCTTGTACTCTTCCCAAGCATCACTAAAGGTTTGGCTAGGTTTTTGTTGAAATCCTATAATTAGGTTTCTCAAAGCCGTGGTCTTGGATGGGGGAAAGAACTTGTTCAAAAACTTCTTAGTGAAATCATCCCAAGTAGTAATGCTCTCAAGTGGTTGTGTATCTATCCAATACTTGGCATTGCCCTCTAAAGAAAATTGGATCAATATCAACTTAATGGCATCATGGGGAACTCCATTGTACTTAATGGTATTGCAAAGAGATAGAAACTTCTTGAGGTGATCATGTGGATTATCATTAGGTCTCCCAAAAAATGGTGTGTTTGAAACCAAGTTAATCATAGATGTCTTAAGCTCAAAGGTGTTTGCGGGAATCTCGGGTATAACAATAGCATCGGCATATCCTTTCACATTGGATTGAAGGTGCTCCATCAAAGTTCGATTGTCAACGCCGTCCATGGCTTCTTCTTGTGTGTTGTTCAAAGCACGATTCTCGAGATCGGCTTGATGGACGGTGTTGTTTTTACTCTTTCTCTTTTTCTTCCTTTTCAGAGGAAGGGGTTGTACACCAAATGGTATTTGTGCACGCCCTCGGGTGAGCATGCAACTCAAATCAAGGAGTGAGAGAGAAGCTCTCGTTCGACTTTGAAGAAGAATGGATTATCCTCTTCGAGATTCAATATGAAATATCCACAAGAAAGTATAATATACGTAAGTACTACTTGGGTGCAAGACCCCCAATCAAGCCTTCCTTCTTAGAATACGCACTAGTGAACGGGGGGTTAGGCGGCGCGAAGCACTTAAGTACCTACTAACCCTTAGACGGCATTTTATAGCACGTCGCCTTTCTATTCACTTTGTAGTTTGTATTCTTCGAATTCTTGCCTATTGGAAGTATTTATCTATTCTTGCTTAATTAAATTTGATCGATACACGTGTCAAGGACCAGAACGCTCCCGAACACGGTGTATTGCAAAAGCAATACTTATGGAAGTATGTGTATTGAGTGTTCGTATACCTATACGTATCTACATATAATATTATAGAGAAAATATTTTTGTATTTATTGGTTTTTTAAAGAAAATACTATATGTACGTAAAAACCGATGAAATCCAATAATATATATTTTTGGTTGCAATCTCTTAGTCTAAGGCTATGTTTGGTAAGAGCTTTTCTAAAGCTTTTATAGAGTTGTTAGCTTTTTTGTTAAAAAAATAATCTAATAGCTCTGTTTGGCACAACATTTTTTTAGAGCTGTTAGCTTTTTATTTTAACCAAATAGCTCTTAAATAAAAAGCTGTTCCATACAGCTTTTTAGATTGTCAAGAGCTTTTAAAGCTGTAAAGTACTGATATAACCTCAAACCATATTATAATTTATTAAAAGATGTCCTTTTAAGTCATTTTACATCTTACCTTTACAGTTAACAGCTAATATACCAAACACTTTTATTAAAATTAACAGCTTTTTAGCAAACAGCTTACAGCTTACAGTTAACAGCTTACAGTTAACAGCTTACAGCTAACAGCTTACAGCTAGTTTTGCTTGCTTTTTGAATTTTTGAATTTTTTGGTCAATTCTTTAGGAAAAGAATTGTTTTTGTTATTTTTTAGTTTTTATATTTTTATATTTTGTGATTTTTTATATTTTTGATTTATGATACGTAAAAAATAACGTTCACGAGGTGAACGGATCCCAAAAACCAATCGAAACCGTCAATCAATAGTCTCTCGTAATGTCATGAACCGGCAGCGGCACCATTTGAAATTGAGTATTTTAAAGTTCGTTTATTCTCGATTCTTGACAAATTGAAAGTCCTAAAAATATCAAATCTTTAATTGTTCTTGGTTGTTAAGGGTATTTGGAAATCTATGTCTAATTCAATCAACACGTAAAAATGGAAAATATTAGGCTACGTATCCGTAAAACACTTTACAAATATCAAGTACTATTCACAAAGTAAAAATATAAAATGCATAAAAGTAAATTTGCTTGAAATGTAAGCTAAATGAAAGTACAAGGGCTAAAATGCAAATTTTAGAAACTATAAGGACCAAAAGTGTAAAATTCTAACAACTAGTAACAACTTTTTACCAAACTAACAAACTTGCTAACCAATTTTAACAGAAATTGAAACTTTAAGGACTGAAAACTTGCAAACCCAAAAAATAAGGAAGTTTAGCAATGAATGAAAACAGTTACAAACCAAAAGGACTAAAGTGCAATAAAATGTGATTTATTAACAAAAACAGGCTAATGACTTCCAATAAGCTGGTATGAGCTTATTTATGGACCAAATCAGCTCTAGTTCGTTTTAAAGAGCTTAAAATCCAAAATTAACTAGACTTGTCCAAGGAATCTGCTTAAAAGCTAGTAAAACAAAAGATAGCTTATTCTAATAAGCCAAGAATAAGCATACATGAAAATGAGACTTCCACAACTTGATTTTTATGAACAATCTGATTAATAAGCTGACAAGAAGTATGGAATGTCTTTCCAAATGAAAAATGGTTCACTGGTTAAGCTAGAATCCGAAATTAAGCTGAAATGAGCTTATTTGACCAAGCGTTGACCAAAAATTTCAAAAAGCTGAAATTGATAAAATCCACTCAGGACATGTTGGCAAAACGTTTTGTGAAAGAAAAATGGCAGATTTATGAAGTAAAATTTGAGATATGAGAAAACAGATTAGCTTTTATCACAGAAACATGCAAATGCTCTTAAGCTGATTGATAAGCTGATTTCTCATTCAAAATAGCAAATTCTACAATTTCCTTTGACACACCAAAAGCTTGGATGTTTATGATAGGTGTGTAAACACCCATCTTTTCTACCACTTAATTACAATAATAACCGGACCAAAACGTGTATTTTATGTCTTTTATGTCAGAATTATGCGTGGTTTGTGTTTTTGTTGTGATTTAGGATGAAAAGGTTAAAAATGGAGAAAACACGGACATTCACGGGCATTTATGGACTTTTATTGAAGAAAAGGATGAAAGACGAAGTCAAGAAGTCAAGAGTGCAAAAAGAACGGAAGTCCACGACCAATTCTGAAGATTTATCGAAGAAAAAGTCAAAAGACGGAAGTTTATCAAAAGCCGAAGAATTCAAGTCTATTTTATTGAAGAATTTAAAGACGAGTTCAAAAGAAATCCCGAAGTCAAAAGTCCCTTAAGTCCAAGATTAAAGAAGATTAGAAGAAAAGGACTAAGTACGCAATTAATGAAGATTAAAAGAAGGAGGGACTTAATTATGCAATTAAGAAGAAAGGAAAGAGGGGAGGAAGCTTCCTTAATCCTCCCCTATAAATAGATTAGGATGTTTATTTTTCACTCTTGTTGGCTAGGGTGACACTAGTTCTTCCACCATTTTAATTACTTGTCATTTACTTAATTGTCAATTTAATTACCTTGTCTCGCACCTTAAATTCATTTAATTTCAAGTAAGTTTTCATTTAATTATTGTCAACCTTTACTTTATCTTGTCAATCTCTTATCTACCTTTCTTAATCTTTGATTTGTTGTGTTTATGTTTATGTTCATGCTTTTATTTTGATCCAAAGTGTTTTTGATTATTGTGGTTAAAGTTGTTTGATTTCATGTTTTTGATTGTTTGTTGATGCTATTTGTTGATTCGTTACTGTTTTTATTAATTCGTTGTGTTGATTTTGCTTGATTTGTGTTTATATCTGTTGTTACTCATCTTCCTTGTTCTTCGGAAGAGTTTGCCTTGTTTCTGTGTTTCCAGAAAAAGTTCCGAATGAAGGAAAGGATAGGAGGTTTCATTCGGAAGTCTGAAACTTCCGAACCAAGGTGTTTCATTCGGAAGTCCAAAGTTCCGAACCAAGTCTGTTCATTCGGAACTCAAAAAGTTCCGAGTCAAGGAAACTCATTCGGAACTTCAAAAGTTCCGAATAAAGGAGCTTCATTCGGAAGTCAAAACTTCCGAACCAAAGATCTTCATTCGGAACCTTCCGAACCAACTCCAAGTTCCGAACCAAAGGCCTTCATTCGGAAGTTCTAAACTTCCGAATCAAGGAGCTTCATTCGGAAACTTCCGAATCAAGGGGTGACCAGAAACTTCCGAATCAAGGCAACAAAGGAAAGTTCCGAATCAGTAAGTCCGAATGAAGCATTGTTTTGGATAAGTGACATATTCAGATCAATTTGTTCCGGATCAAGGATTTTGGTAATATCCCAAGTGAAGAAGAATCATTTCTACCAAAGGTGACATTTAGGACGAGTGATTATTCCAAACGAAGGTTTATTCCGAATGAGCTGTATTCAGGTTCTTATTAGCTTTTGTCTTTGATTTTTATCTTCAAGCTTTATTTTTCTTGCCTTTTTATTTAATTGCACTTTTAGATTATTTGCCTTAGTTTTAGTCGCACTTTAAGTTTGCCTTAGATAGATTTAAGTTTACGTCATTTTACTTTAGTGCCCTTTAATTTTAGTCACGTTTTTAAATACTCGCACTTTACTTTAATTAGACTTAGATTTACTTAAAAAGCACTTTTACTTTTAAGTCTTTGCATTTAAATTTAAAATCACCCAAAAATATTCTTTTTCACCAAAGATCAACTAAGTCACACATAGGAGCCTAGATCAATTCGTTAAGATTCCGAGAACACGAACTTAATCTTTAAATTTTAACTAGGTAAAAGCTAGTTATCAAATGGCGCCGCTGCCGGCTCTTTTCGTTAAGATCAACAGTTTTCTGTGCTAGATACGTTGCTTTTTGGGATCCGTTCACTTGTGAACGTTATTTTCTTGCCTAAAAAATTCAAAAAATCATAAAAATTAAAAATTGATAAAAAACCATAAAAATTAAAAATTTCAAAAATACAAAAAGATTTTATTTTTATTGTGTATATATATTGTTTTCGCGTTTGGTTTCTTTTTCTTTTGCATTTTCAGGTGTATGCGTACTAGATCTTCTAATTATCAAGAGCCCGAGCCTCAAGAAGATTTAGATATGGCAGGTGTTAACAACAATAATCAACTACCGCACCTCAACAATAATAACAATAACAACAATGCTCTTTCACAACCCGATCTTCGGACCATGGAGGAACTTTGTCAACCAACCATGTTTGGACGAGGAGGACCGATTGCGCCGATGCAAATCAACGCTCCTGAGTTTTCGTTGAAGCACCACATGATTCAGCAAGTACAAACAAACCCATTTAGAGGATTGCCTGACGATGATGCCAACAAACACCTCGACAAGTTCATTACAATCACCCAAAGCATGAAGTTGCCTGGGGCCACAATGGATGTACTCCGCCTACAACTCTTCCCACATACTTTATCGCATCATGCCGAGAAATGGTTTGATCGTCTCCCGAAGAATTCTATTCACACTTGGGATGACATGACTCAATGCTTTCTATCGCGCTACTTTCCACCATCCATGGTCACAAGCCTTCGCAATCAGATCAGCGGTTTCATGCAAGATCCCGATGAATCTCTTTTTGATGCATGGGAGAGATATAATGTCTTGATCGACCGTTGTCCAAACCACAACATGCTTCCGGTCACCTTGATCGATACTTTCTACAACGGATTGACTTTTCGAGATCGTGATACGATTAATGCAGCCGCCGGTGGCACATTCATGAAAAGGAGACCCGAGGAGTGTAGAGAGTTAATTAAAAACATGACTACTCATCATAAGAACTGGGATTCCTCTGCTTCTTCTAGAAACAACACGAGAGTCAATGTTTCTTCTACCTCAGCAAACCCTGAGATGACCGAACTCACCCGCATGATGGCTGAAATGAGCAAAAGTATTACGCTTCTCGCTTCAAACCAACAACAACAAGTTAAAGCGGTCGCTAATCCTTGTGAAACATGTGGCGGTCCTCACTCATACACCGATTGTCCTTCGACACAAGGAAATCCGGAAAATGTGTATGCAGCTTACGGTACTTATTCACCGGAAAATTACCAAGCTAGACAACAAGGGGATAGAAATATGCTGAGTTACCGCTCCAACAATTACCTTTCACCCGGTTTTTCTCCTCAAAACCAAAATCCCGTCAACAACTACAATAGAAGCAACCAAATCCCACCTCGTGCTTCTAACCCTTATCAACCACCCAACCAACAACACCCACCCATTAATCCCGATGTTGACACAATCATAAGAACTCAAGGTGAGCAAATCAAGAACCTACAGAGCCAGATAATCAATTTGAAAGGAGATATCTTGAAGCAAGGAAATGACATCAGAACCGAGGTTCGTGAAAATCTTCAATCCTCCTTCATCACTCAAACAACTGAATTAAAGAATCTGTTGGCTAGTTTCTTGCCCGAAGCTCAACCTTCTTCCTCTTTGGGTTCTCTACCTTCAAACACCGTCACTAATCCGCGAGCTAATGTGAGTGCTATAACAACGCGTAGTGGAATTACCATTGTCAATCCACCCTCCCCACCACCATCATCTACACCTCCTCCACCACCATGTATCCCTATTACTCTTCCACCTAGTAGTAGTACACCATTACCGTCTCTGCCTCGTCATGACGATGTATCTCGGAAGGACCCTTCAACATCACAACCTTCACCAACTACACCTCCACCCAACCCTTATCAACCCAGAATCCCATACCCTTCTCGCATAGGCAAGACCAACGAGCTAACCAAGAATGACTGTAATGTAATGAAATATGTGGATATGCTATCTAAAATGACCATCAACATTAGCCTTGTTGAAGCACTTTGCCACATGCCGAAATTTGTCAAAGCATTCAAGGAATTGCTTAGCAAGAAGGAGAAGCTGATTGAACTCGCCAACACACGATTAAATGAAAACTGCTCTGCAGTCCTTCTTAGAGAACTTCCGGAAAAGCTTGGAGATCCCGGTCGTTTTGTGTTGCCTTGCGTGTTCAATAAAACTGAAGAATTTACTGCCCTTGCTGATCTCGGGGCTAGTATTAATTTAATGCCACTCAGTGTTTGGAAAACACTATCATTGCCCGATCTCATTCCAACAAAGATGACTCTCGAACTTGCAAACCGCACTCTCGCTTACCCCGTTGGTATAGCCGAAGATGTGTTCATCAAAGTTGGCACATTTACTTTCCCGGTCGATTTTGTCGTAGTTGATTATGAAATGGACCCTCGTATTCCTTTAATACTTGGTCGGCCATTTTTGAGAACCGGACGTGCTTTAGTAGATGTGGCCGAAGGTGAGTTAATCTTAAGAGTCGGGGATGATTCTAAAAATTTTAAAATGGGGAAGCTTACAGGCAAATCTTTTGGAGGCCGAGAATCAGTGAATATGATAAATGTGCTCGATGACTTTACCGTCTATGACAATCCTCTATTCGAGTCTTCCACTGACAATCCACTCTTTGAAGATAATGTGGATGATTCTCCCCCTACTTTGGACGCTTCGCCCATTTATGATTCTCAACCGATCTTCGATGCTTATGATGATGTTGATTCTAGCTCAGACTCGGATGATTTTAATTTTACTTCTGAGTATCCCGAGCTGCCCACTTTCGATGATTTCGATGAGGCTGATACTCTATCGAGCGATTCTTCACATGATGAAGATCCTCCAACATCACTCGATCCTACTTTGGACGATTATTCATTTGAGGAAGATTTCTCTGAATTTCTCAACACATACTTCCCTCATGAGAGTGATGCTCCTCCTTTGGACTTTGAAGATTATCGCCTTGATCCTACTTTGGATTTGAAGAGCATTTTGTCAAAGGAGAAGAAACCGGTCGACACCGAAATCCGTTGCACGTATGATTTAACACCTCTTTGTCCCACTTCTGAGGACGAGGTTGTGCTCCTTTGCGGATCTTCTTCACACTCGGCTGAGCCTGAGTGCTATTTTCCCCTGAAGGAAAAGGTGTTCGACCCCGGTATTGACGTCTTTAAGCCATCTCAGTATCCACCTGATGAAATAAAAGGACAAATCTTTGGACCCATTGAAGACATGCTTGCACCGCACCATACTTGCTTCTACTATGTTCCATCACTGCTTAAGGGAACCTTGCCACTTCTCTTTTGGCTTGCCTTGTTCGCCTTAAGCTCTTGCTTATTGATGGATGAAAACTATGTCTTTGATCCTGGTGGATTTGTTTCATGCTACTTCCGTTGATGATCAAGGTCGAGTCAGGCTCACGACTCGGTTAACAAAAATCAAGCGCTTCTTGGGAGGCAACCCATGTATCTATCTTTCCGCTTTCTTTACCATAAGTGTAGGGGGGACCCTTTGGATTGCTATTTCCTCTCCTCACTCCTTAATCAGGGATTCGAGCTTCAATGATCAACTCTTGATGATTCTTGACGACCCGTGATTCCGTGTTCTACTTCTTCCCGGTTCTATCCTAAACTCTTTTCGATTCACTATTTTATATTTTCTCAATATTAAAATAGGAATCTCTTTAGTGGTCTTTTCCTTAGCGAGATTTAAACAACGTGCACAATGTCCTAAGTGTAGGGGAGCTTACTCCCACATACCTAAACATTGAGGACAATGTTTATCTTAAGTGTAGGGGGGACTTCTATCGAAGTTAAGTGGTCTTTTCCTTGTTTTTGTCCTCATTTTAACCGGAAAATCAATTTTTTCGACATTTTTCAAAATTTTTGACCTATTTTGGCCTATTAGTTGTTATCTTTGTATAGTTATTTTCTTTCTCTGCTAGAATAAATGTTTAATAAGTGGTTTTAATTTTCAAACGTTGTGAATCTTTTGACTCAATCCGAGTTTACTCTAGCTAGTATCCTTAACGTGTTTAAGTCAAGTTTTGCTAGGCTTTTATATAGGGAGCTATAAAACGCGAAAGTCTTAACTCTCACGGGTTAAGAACAAGAACTTTTCGCAAGTTCCTATAATTGATCCTAGAGAGTCGTTTATCAAGGGAACTTTAAAACGCAATTTCTAAAACTTGAAAAAGTCTAAGAATTTGCAAGATCCTATAGGCGACTCGAAAACCCAAAATTTTGATTTAATAGGCTAAGTATCCACGAGTCTCATTACTTGAGATTTTAAACTGTGGAGAACGAGAGATGATAGAGCCAATTATAAGTTCGGTATTCTTTCGTGAATTTATGTGAGTTAATTATGAGCCTATTCTCCCATCGCTTGCTAATAAACTTATCTGCTAATAAATAAGGTTGTACGATTTGAAAAGTTACTTAGCTTCTAGCCCCAGATCGTTTAAAAGTTGCTCGGTAATGACGAGAGTTCATAGCCAAGGCATAACTTATGAAGCGGGGCGCGAAGATTGGCGAGTCCGAAAAGGCCCTAACAAGGCATGAGGGCTATGTTTTGTTGCTAAAGATCCAAAGTGATGTGAAGAATCATTTATCGAAAATTAATATGAAGGATCGAGACACACGACGTAAAGCAAAAACTCCCCAAAAGTCATGAAGAAGTGTATCCGAAAAGACCCTAACAAGGTATGAGGATAAATAGATCCAAGTCATAAAAGGAGGCGGATCGTTGTATATCAAAGTCCAAAATAAAGATTGGAGAAAAAATGAAGAAGTCGTGGTCCAAGTATGAATCTCTCAAAACTTCAAGTGAAGAAATTCCAATTATGAAGAGAAGACCATTATTTCATGAACGTCTCTCAAGATTTGAAGTATGAAGTCGCTGCCAAATATCGGCCCGAGAAAGGTCTCAAATCGCGAACCAAGTTATGCCAAGATATGAACTTTCTGATATCCCGAGAAGCAGTTTTAAAAGATTTGGTCCTTTAGCTAACTATTGATTAAATCGTGCACTTTATTTTCAGACTAAATAACTATCGAAATAAGTCAAACAATGCATCTTCATGATCATTCAAGACAAATAATAAAATATAAGAGATACACCTAGGAATAAGGGAGTCTAAGTGAGTAATTGGCCCACATGAGTTCGTGTTAGTTTACTAACTTATAATAACAATGATCTCGTTTTTAAGCTTGGTTTGGAGAAAGTGAAAACTTGAGGATGATGATTATTCATAACATTTTCAAAACCCAAGGTATGCTTTTGATTTCTTTATTTTGTATGTTTTTAATTTTCTATCTCTTTAATAAAGGCCAACGTGGATTGATTACGATGAAAAGTGTAATCTTGCTTTATAACTAATGCATTGCATGAGGACATTGCAATGGTCAAGTGTAGGGGATTTGATAGGTGTGTAAACACCCATCTTTTCTACCACTTAATTACAATAATAACCGGACCAAAACGTGTATTTTATGTCTTTTATGTCGGAATTATGCGTGGTTTGTGTTTTTGTTGTGATTTAGGATGAAAAGGTTAAAAATGGAGAAAACACGGACATTCACGGGCATTTATGGACTTTTATTGAAGAAAAGGATGAAAGACGAAGTCAAGAAGTCAAGAGTGCAAAAAGAACGGAAGTCCACGACCAATTCTGAAGATTTATCGAAGAAAAAGTCAAAAGACGGAAGTTTATCAAAAGCCGAAGAATTCAAGTCTATTTTATTGAAGAATTTAAAGACGAGTTCAAAAGAAATCCCGAAGTCAAAAGTCCCTTAAGTCCAAGATTAAAGAAGATTAGAAGAAAAGGACTAAGTACGCAATTAATGAAGATTAAAAGAAGGAGGGACTTAATTATGCAATTAAGAAGAAAGGAAAGAGGGGAGGAAGCTTCCTTAATCCTCCCCTATAAATAGATTAGGATGTTTATTTTTCACTCTTGTTGGCTAGGGTGACACTAGTTCTTCCACCATTTTAATTACTTGTCATTTACTTAATTGTCAATTTAATTACCTTGTCTCGCACCTTAAATTCATTTAATTTCAAGTAAGTTTTTATTTAATTATTGTCAATCTTTACTTTATCTTGTCAATCTCTTATCTACCTTTCTTAATCTTTGATTTGTTGTGTTTATGTTTATGTTCATGCTTTTATTTTGATCCAAAGTGTTTTTTATTATTGTGGTTAAAGTTGTTTGATTTCATGTTTTTGATTGTTTGTTGATGCTATTTGTTGATTCGTTACTGTTTTTATTAATTCGTTGTGTTGATTTTGCTTGATTTGTGTTTATATCTGCTGTTACTCATCTTCCTTGTTCTTCGGAAGAGTTTGCCTTGTTTCTGTGTTTCCAGAAAAAGTTCCGAATCAAGGAAAGGATAGGAGGTTTCATTCGGAAGTCTGAAACTTCCGAACCAAGGTGTTTCATTCGGAAGTCCAAAGTTCCGAACCAAGTCTGTTCATTCGGAACTCAAAAAGTTCCGAGTCAAGGAAACTCATTCGGAACTTCAAAAGTTCCGAATAAAGGAGCTTCATTCGGAAGTCAAAACTTCCGAACCAAAGATCTTCATTCGGAACCTTCCGAACCAACTCCAAGTTCCGAACCAAAGGCCTTCATTCGGAAGTTCTAAACTTCCGAATCAAGGAGCTTCATTCGGAAACTTCCGAATCAAGGGGTGACCAGAAACTTCCGAATCAAGGCAACAAAGGAAAGTTCCGAATCAGTAAGTCCGAATGAAGCATTGTTTTGGATAAGTGACATATTCAGATCAATTTGTTCCGGATCAAGGATTTTGGTAATATCCCAAGTGAAGAAGAATCATTTCTACCAAAGGTGACATTTAGGACGAGTGATTATTCCAAACGAAGGTTTATTCCGAATGAGCTGTATTCAGGTTCTTATTAGCTTTTGTCTTTGATTTTTATCTTCAAGCTTTATTTTTCTTGCCTTTTTATTTAATTGCACTTTTAGATTATTTGCCTTAGTTTTAGTCGCACTTTAAGTTTGCCTTAGATAGATTTAAGTTTACGTCATTTTACTTTAGTGCCCTTTAATTTTAGTCACGTTTTTAAATACTCGCACTTTACTTTAATTAGACTTAGATTTACTTAAAAAGCACTTTTACTTTTAAGTCTTTGCATTTAAATTTAAAATCACCCAAAAATATTCTTTTTCACCAAAGATCAACTAAGTCACACATAGGAGCCTAGATCAATTCGTTAAGATTCCGAGAACACGAACTTAATCTTTAAATTTTAACTAGGTAAAAGCTAGTTATCAGTTTAACTACAAGTAGGAACTGGTTTCAAGCAAAATGATCAACTAACAAAGAAATGCAAGTGAATTGAATTTAGCTAGTTTGCTGATGAAAATGAATACAATACTTGACCCATACCTTTTTTAAACCAATTGCCTTTTTGACAGAGTTTTTGACTACAAAATGAACCAAAAGTGATCACACAAGTCTACTAGATGTAAATGAACAAGAATCAACCATTTTAACAGACTTGGATAACCAAAACTAATCAAAACCAAACACCACTTTATCAATCTAAATAAGACTTTTTACAAATGGATTTTAAGCACAAATGTGAAACAGATTATGACTTCTATCAAGACATGTTAAGATGACAAAATGAGTGTTATTTGAGCTTAACCATAAAATGATATTAATGACCTATTACTGATGAATACCAAAGCTGAAAACAAGTAAATTCAGATTTAAGGCTACAAATCACTCAACTGCTATCAATCTAACACAATTACTCTAAAAACAAGCTAAACACGTGATCATTTCAACAGGTAAGCTTTACACTAGGAAAGTAGAATGCAATTCATTTTAGGGGAACCAAAAACATGATTTAAGACACCATTTACCTTGAAGCCTCCTCTGATGGAGTAGAGGAGCGCTGAGCTCTCTATAACAACTTCCTTCAAACCAAATTAACTCATATCAACTACCAAAATCACCTCCAATAGCTATGTCTGATCTATCAACTAAATCTGCTTCAAAGTGCTTCTTTAAGTACTGGATATGAACTGAATTGACTAATAACTCTTGAATAGCTTCCAAATCACAACACAAACTCCATTAATCAATGGAGATCAACAGAATCACAAGGTAACAACTAGAATGTAGAATTGAGTGAAATGAGATAAGAGTATGAACTGAATATTTTTGTGTTTTATTTATTTGGAGGGAAAGTTGGTTACAAAAGCTAACTGAATAACTACCTCTCAAGTGTGTGTTAACACTTGAAAGAAGCTAACTAACTGAAACGTAAGCTAGAATTGAGAGAGAAACTAAAAGTGTGTGTTTTTCACACTTTAACTACCCAATTACAAATGAGGGTGCTATCTCCTATTTATAGAGCTTGGATGATGAGTTGTTGAAGTGGATGACGTGTCTCGGCCAATGAGATAATGCCAGGTGGCATGAACTGGTTAATTGCAGATTTGTCTTCAAGAACACCAAAGGGTGTTTTTGATCTTGTTGATTTCAGTCTAATTGAATTGCATAGTTGGATTCGTCCTTCAATTTAGAGTAAGTTTCATGTAGAAATCTCTTCTTGAAATGCAGTGTAGCTCATAATCGAATCTGGGCTCGTTGCTGTTGACGTTGACACGTGGCATCTTCTTATTGGAGTTCAGCAAATCACACGGATTGTTATCCAATTTTGGATTATTGTATTATGGAGTGGCAGCGTGTGATTGGTTGAAAGGAGAGTTAGTGGTGGTACTATTCAGATACGTTTATTAAATGAAAAGGTGAGCTGGCTTGTGACGTGGTGATCCACCACTTCCCTTTCTTGCATTCTGATTGGTGGAAAAAGAGTATTACTCGGATTAAGACCAAAGTTTGTGTAACTTTGTCATTTTTAGTCCCTCTCTTTTAGCAAATTTATCATTTGAGCTCCTTTCTTCATTCCTTTGGCAAATTAGGTCCTTTGACTTGCATTCTTGATTATTTAAGTCCCTTGACTTGGTTGACTTGAAGGTTGACCAAGTTTGACTTTAATCTTGACTTTTTTTTCAAAATTGTATTTAAGTCTCTCAACTTTTGAACATTGTCAAGATAGGTCCTTTTTTTCAAATGGCTTGTCATCTTTGATCCTTCTCTTGTCTTTTCATCATAAATGAGCTTGATTTCCCTTGTTTGCTTGAAATTGTATCCTTGTTACCTATTTAAGCACAAATACAAAACATACCACATAATACTGCTTTATAGCACAAAAGTTAGGTATTTTCTATGTGTTTTAGGGTGATTTGTTGACTTATTGATATGAGATTTTGCTCATATCAGTAACCAGTAGAGGAGGAGGAGGAGGATTGTTGTTCTGATTCGGGATGTTCTGGTATTCAGCCCGGATTTGATTCCTGATTTGTGTAAGTATAGCTTGCAGAGCTGCTTGGACAGCTGCAGTTAGTCATGTTCACGTGTGCTGACCATCTGACAGTTTAAAAGAGGAAATGAAATGATTAAGCTAATTAGAACATAGGATAACATAATAAATGCATAAAGAATTTATGAAGTCATAGCCAACGAAAACAACCATTTGAAATAGTGGACGCCTATGGGTCGGTCCACATAACAAAATTGACATGAGCAAAGGTGAACGCCTATGGGTCGGTTCACAAAATAAAAAATCGAATGAAAAGCACATGCGACTAAATTTGGCCAGTCCTGTACCAACCATTACTTAGTCAAAACTTAACATAAAACAATGATGCATAAATAAAATTTACTGTCAGTTTTAGGAAGACACTGATGACTACCCACCAGTCACATGTCAATTTTAAGAGCCTACAGGTCGAAACCTTGGCTCTGATACTATAATTCTAGCACCCCATTTGGATCAATGGACCGTTACGTAGTAATTATGACGTGACATCAAAGCATGCAAGGTAAATGTCTAAGACATTAAACGACCATAAAGGAAACCAAAAACAAACATCGACTCCAACATAAGCTCCACACACAAATGCATAATTATAGAATGTAAGGAAATGACTAAACAATGTCCAACAAGGCAAAAGTATGTAAATGCATTAAAAGAAAAAGAAGACTAGGCGCCTCCATCCCATGTACATACTCTTGAATCCTAGATTTGCCGTTTAGTACCTGGCGTATTGGGACATGGAAAGAAAAATACGGCTAAGCAATACGCTCAGTGTGCGGATATATGACAATGAAATGTGAAGCATAAACATAAGCAAGTAATGAAATGAAATGTATAACAGTGGAATAAGTGTATGTCGTGGAAAACCTGGTTTAAGCTTATAAGACTGGTTTTATATTTCTGAAAAGACTTATGTTTAGTTTATTCTAAAAAACTGTATTTTAAATATACCCGGAGCCAATATAGGTCAAGTTATATCAACGTGCATGAATACTTAGAGGGGTGATCCTATCATGCAATTAGAGGGGTTGCCTCTAATTAGTATAGTATGAGTTGAGGGATCAACTCGTGTAACAGATGCAAGGCACACACCGTAGTTACCATGAAATCTTACTACTTGTCATAGGATGCACCCATTCGCCCCACGTGATAATAATAACAAGGCCAAATACTGTAAAGGGATGCTACGAGCAATCACTCTCACCGTAGAAGAGTCATAACACCGGTGTCTCCAGTGCTATGGTTATGGAACCCCCAAAACTAGGTGAAACTGGCTTGCATGTATATAGCTCAGGCATTATAAAATAAACATAACATATACTGAAAGTGTTTAAGACACGTAATCTACTGGGAAAAATAGATGGCTGCAAACGAGGAATCCTAATACAAGAAAGAATGATGTCCTTACTGAAGGACGGAATATCCGTACCTTATGTCCAGTAAATGAAGACGACACGGAAGATCACTCCGACTTCATGATAGCTACATAATAAAGGGACATGAATAAGTGTTTGTTTTACTTATATATACTTGTTATTTAGTTTACTCGACGTGTTCATACTTATTATACTTGTTCTTGTTTAATCATGTGATTCTTAATGTTTCATGTGTTTTAGATTAGTGTAATTCATGTTTTAAGTGTCACAGTACTTGTTATAACATAATGAGTAACTTTCTAAAAATAGCATGTTTCTATATATAGTAACTTTCCAAAAGAGCAGGTTTCCATATATAGTAACTTCCTAAAAATAGCAAGTTTCCTTAAATAGTAAGTTTCCAAAAATAGAAAGTTTCCATAATTAGTAAGTTTCTAAAATAGAAAGTTTTCATATTTAGTATGTTTCCATAAATATCATGTTATCATATTTAGTATGTTTCCATAATTATCATGTTACCAAAATTAGTATATTTCCATATTTATCATGTTTCTATATTTATCTTGTTACCAAAATTAGTATATTTCCATATTTATCATGTTTACATATTTAAGGTATTTTCATAATTAATCAAAGACTTATTAACTAATTAAATGATATAACATATAGTTTTAATAAGCTTATAATATGTCATGTATAATTATATTGTAAAGTTTAATAATGATTTAAATACTTAGGCTTAACTTATAATTATTAATTAATAATGATATTACATGTTATCATAAGTTATTATTAATTAATAATATTTCATGATTAAATAATTAAACTTTACCTTAAAATGATTAAATAATATTACATGTTATCATAAGTTTTAATTAATTTAAATGTACATGAATAATTAAGTAATTAATTATTTTGTCCTAAGTTTTACTTAAATAAAATGTACATACATAAATCATGGTTTTATTTAAATAAAACTATATACTAAGTTATGACAATTAATTATTTTAATTAACCATGTTTTAATTAAACTAATTAAATAATTAACTACAAGTTTTATAAAAGTTTACAAAACACCCCCTTGCGTGTTTTGGTGTTAACCAAACCCCAAACGAAACCCCACCGAGACCATGAAGGTCTCGGTGTTGCCTCGAAGTCCACACAACACCACAACCGGATGGCTGTGGCTTGCGGTCGAACCTAACAGCAGCCACCGGCCTGCTGCCTGGTGCCACTGCCGCTGTCTGCGCAGCCCCTGGCTAAGCCAAGTTACCACTGCGGCTGTTGCGGTTCCCCCTGGCTGCCCACTGCATACCACTGAGACCTATAAGGTCTTGGTTCCCAATGGTTTACCAAACTACCCCCTGCTGGGGGTCTTGGTTTGCTGCTGACCGAACCAAACACCACCACACCCATTAGGGTTGCGACTGGTGTATAGAAAAACCCACCGAGAGTCATGCGACTCTCGGTTTGTGTGCAGCCGAACCAAAAACAAACCAAACAAAACCCGAATCTTGTTAAATCTTATTAATTACATGTTTTCCCTTATTTGTTTTTAAAAGATCTTCGATCATACATAATCAGAATAAAAAAAAGGATTAAGGGATACCAATCGCGTATACAATTTATTGAATGGATTCACGAACACAATACCGTTGTAAAATCAAAGATCAAGAGGCAATAAATCATCCTTGTGGGGTTCTTGATGCCGCGGCCAAAAGAGAGGAAGAAGGAAGGGATTTTTAGGGTTTAAATAATTTACTGTGTTTTGTATTTTATGAAAAATCCTGGAGTCCTTTTTGGTTAAGGAGTAGGATACTTAATGGATTGGGCCAAACCCATCCTTCCCCTTTGGTTTGTACGCTACCCACTTACACACACACATGCACGTTTGTTTTAATTTTTCGCGTCTTAAATTATCATCGTGTGTGTTCACTTTTAATGTCCGTGCTTTATGTCATGTATGATTTAAGCATTTTACGTGAATACTTATCGTGCATAAATATTCATGTTTACATATGTAATACTTAATATGATTAATTAATATACGTAACGTTCGTATTAGATGTTTGTGATTCATGTCGTATATTAATTTACTAAAAAGTTTTAATTTGACCGTAAATTCATGCATTTAATGATCTTAAGAATTTTAAAGCGGGTTTTACACCATATAGCGAAAAACATATGAACGTTTTGGTTAAGACTTAAACTCTTAACTTTGGTTAGAAATTTAAGTAGAGGAGATCAACACACATTCTCATTCAACCACTTTGTTATTCCACAAACAAAGTGGGTTATAGATTCTTTATTGAGTTTTAATAAAAGTCTATACGTTGAAAAGTATATTGGTATTGTTATTTTATTTGTTCTTAGTTCTTATTAATTGATAAAACAACACATTAGAATCTTATTAACAAGTTACTAATTAAGGTTGATAAGTAGTAACGAGTTAACGAGACCAACAGATTAGGATACACACATAATGAGGCTCTAATTATACATCATTTCGTGTCTCAAACGGACTTAAAATACGAAAAATATCATCAAATGTGTGCCAAATACCCTTGTTTTCTTTGTTTGTGTATGTGCAGGCACGGATATCGAGAATTCACTTAGAAATCACAAAAACAAGATAAAACGAACATGAAAAATGAAGTCGTAAAAGAAAACCAGAGCCGGATGTGAAATTACCAAAATACCCTTGAAGAATTGCAAGAATGGTCCTTCAAGTTTCACAAATTGTCACTTTATACCCCTTAAATATCACAAAGTAAATTAGGGTCCCTAAATTTTGAATATTGTACAAGTTTATCCCTTGAAGAAAGAAAATATTGCATATATAGTTCTTGTTATGATAATTACAAACTACAAGGACTAATGTTGCCAAAAATTAAAGTATAAATGAATTTGAATGTTAACAATATGAGGGACTGTTCTGTCATTAACCCAAATATGCCTAGAGGGACTAGTTTCGCCAAGTTACTCAATGTACAACAATAACAAGTTTCAAAGAAGTCCATGGGGTGAAATGTCATTCTTCGAAGTCCAAAATACAAAGGAATTCAACCAAGTTTCATTTTACAAGTATCAGGGGCCGAAATGCAATTTATGAAACTTTAAACTTGGATTAAGGGAGAAACATATATGTTTTATCCAAAATAGATTAATGATCCGCACTCAGATAGCCGTTGGACCTTGTCTCTTATAAATAGTAGATCATTTCTCCATTTTCCAATGAACCTTTTTGGATAGCTTTCTACTTCTAATCTCTTTTCTATATTCTAATCATTAGTAAATGATCACTTAATATGTTAATATTGTTAGAATTAGTCATAAGGGCCAAACCTATTAGTTAATCTAACTTAGCCATCAAGCTAAACAAGTCTTATTTATATTATGTAATCTTAGTCTTTTATTATTAATTCAATAAAACTCATTAGGTAAATATCTTTCTTCTTATCTTTGATCATCTCTCATTACATGGTATGAGAGACATGAGGGTTTCGATTTCATTTTACTTCTAATTAGGGTTAGGGTTAAATTGTTTTGATCTTGTTCTGAAGCAATGCCTTGTTTTGACTCTCACCTTTCATACACACCGTTAGAAACTGCCTAGATCTATCATTCATGCATTTATTATTAGATCCATGGTGAGATCTATTCTGATTTATGAACCCTTTTTATTCTTCGATTTTTTGTGCTTGGTATTCCGAGGTTGTGGTTTTTTACTTGGGGATCTGATTTGGTTATCAAACAAAGGTTTATTTTTTATTTAATTCAGAATTATTAAGTTTCTTGTTTTGATAGGTTAGTTTGATTATTGAATTTGGAATCATGGTTGAAGGTAAAAAAGGGGATGATGTACTTCATGTAATAACGCGGATTACTAATAATAAGCTTGATGGATCCAACTTCTTTGAATGGAGCAAGACTATTAGTATATATTTGCGTAGTATGGGAAAAGCTTCCCATCTTAAAGACGATCCTCCTACTGATGGGACTAAAGACCAGTGGTTGTAGAATGCTCGTTTATTCTTGAAAAATAGAAACTCTATTGAACCATCGGTTATTTCTCTAATCAATCATTGTGAGTATGTCAAGGAATTTATTGATTATCACAATTTCTTGTATTCCGGCCAGAAGAATGTATCTCGAATATATAGTGTATGTAAGGCTTTTCATCGTGGGGAATAACAAGATCTGTCACTCACTACTTATGTTATGGAATTCAAGAAATTATTTGAGGAATTCAATACTCTTCTTCCTATTAGTGTTGATGTGAAGGAGATGCAAAAGACAACAAATAGATGTAATGAGCTTTCTAACCGGCTTACGACCAGAATTTGATTAACTTAGATGTCAATTCTTGATGAGACGGAGATTCCATCTCTTCAAGACACATTTGCTTGAGTTCTTCGTAATGAGAGTCTCTAGTCTACTCATACCCCGACCTCTAATAGTGCTCTCGTTAGTCGTGGTGGATTTCAAGGTGGTTCTAGGAATGATAATAGTGATCGAGTTGGTGATTCCCAAGGTTTTAATTATGATGAGGCTGAGTGTTATTATTGTCATGAATATGGGCACACCACACGTAATTGCAAGAAACTCTTAGCTAAGAAAAAGAGCTCATCTACTCGTATTTTTTTCGCCGCTTCTGATAAAACGGTAACCTTTATGCTGAGGAATATGCTCGACTTAAAGGATCTTTGAATGTGAACTATTCTACTGCTGCTACTGCTATTGTTGGGACAAAATCTGTGAAGGTGTATGGTGACCAAGACGATTGTATCTGGTGACCAAAAGATTATTGCTCTAAGAAATTTATTTAATTTTGTTGATGATTTATTTTCTTTGGGACTTCTTTGGTTAGTTGAGACCTCACACATGTTGCTTCGTTTTTAGAGTTCTTTGTTAGTGAGACCTCACTTCAGGTTTCTTCGTTTTTGGTTAGCTGAGACATGCCTTGGCAGGTTGCTTCATCATTTGGAAAATTCTTCTTAGTCGAGACCTTCCTTGTCTTGACAAGTTACTTTTTTTGGTAAGTTTGGTTAGTTGAGACCCGAACATGTAGCTTCGAATTCTGTTAGTTGAGACCCCCTGGTTGCTTCGTGTTAGTTGAGACCTTTGGTTGCTTTGTATTTAGTTCGATCCCAAGTAATATCGATTGCGTTTATTAAAGATTTGGATCCTTGCTTCGTGGAAGACTTTTGCTTATCGTTTTTTTGTTTTAATCGTTTTTTTATATTTGTAACAAGTTGGTCATGTATGCTTAGCTTGAGGGGGGATGTTAGAATTAGTCACAAGGGCCCAACCCATTAGTTAACCTAGCTTAGCCATCAGGCAAATCAAGTCTTATTTATATTCTGTAATCTTAGTCTTTTATTATCAATTCAATAAAAATCATTTGGTAAATCCTTCTTCTTATCTTTGATCATCTCTCATTACAAGTATGTTTACTTATGATTATGCTCTTGATCCATTTCTTTATATATCCAAAGAGAAGATCACTCATACATTTGTGATGTGATAAAAGATGAAGCCATGATGAAGATCATCCTTTCTTAGATCTAATCATGTTCATCATATTGTTCATTTGAGTCTTGTATAGATCCAAGGTATTTGTGTATACTTGGATTAGTCTTGTGTAGATCCAAGGTATTTGTGTATACTTGGATTAGTCTTGTGTAGATCTAAGGTATATGTGTATACTTGGATTAGTCTTGTGTAGATCCAAGGTATAAGTGTATACTTGGATGTGTCTTGTGTGTTAGTTCTCACTAAACTCTAAAGTGGTGTACTTATTAGTGTCTTGTGTGTTAGTTCTCACTAAACTACAAAGTGATGTAATTGTGAGTATGAGTGTTTGAGTTCTCACTTAACTAGAAAGTGATGTGAGTGAAGATTGGTTCTATCTATGATTAGAGCTCGACATCTAGACTTGTGTCAGAAAAAAAGACGAGCGACGAAGATTGGTTCTAGCTATGATTAGAACTCGACATCTAGCCTTGTGTCAAAAAGAAGATGGGCGACGAAGATTGGTTCTAGCTATTATTAGAACTCGACATCTAGCCTTGTGTCGAAAAAGAAGATGAACGGCGAAGATTGGTTCTAGCTAGGATTAGAACTCAACATTAGCTTAGTGTCGGAAAACAATGTAAGCAACGTTGTAAGGTTTTCTCCGCCAAGAATGGAGCTTGTGGATATAGTAGAAATCTCGAGTAAGGTATACTCGGGGAGTGGAGTAGGAACGAAGAGAGAGCTTCGTTGCCGAACCACTATAAATCTTTGGTGTCGTTCCTTAGGTTTTTTATTTCCCTACTCTTTATTTATACTTGTTATTACATTTAGCATTCCATCATCATAAGCACTTGATATAGCAAATGTTTTGAAACATTGGAAATTTGCCTAACTATTATGAAACAAGTTTTCAAGTAATAGTCATTTCTAATGAGGAACATAATTTGAATTAGGGAAACTATTCAACCCCCAATCTAATTTCTACAGGAAGGACCATATCATGTGAAGGTTGCATACCAGAATGGCTCATACAAGTTGCTCACCATTAGTGACAGAGAGGTCCCTCGGACATGGCATGCAATCAACCTCCGAAAGTGCTATTTGTAGTCTTTATTTTGTCATGTATCAACTTTCTCTCCTTTCTACAAGGGAAAAATCTTGAATGTTATTTCCTTTTTTATCCGATGTACTGACTTTCTCTCCCTCCGACAAGGGAAGTTACTTTTATGATTAAATAAAAAGCTTTCTCTCCCCTAGTTACGAGGGAAAATCATTTGGGAGTAAACACAATTGAGCATGTATTTATAACACATTATTATTCAATAAGTCCTATCTCCTTTCGGCAAAGGAAGGACTGTTATTGGTTAAAAGTTTTTTCTCCATTCGGCAAAAGAAAAACTTACATTATTGTTTTTAAGTCCTATCTCCCTTCGGCAAGGGAAGGACTATTATTGGTAATAGTTTTTTTTTTCTCCCTTCGCCAAGGAAAAAACTTACATTATTATTTCTTAAGTCCTATCTCCATTCGACAAGGGAATGACTATCATTCGTTAGTTTTTTCGCCCTTCGGCAAGGGGAAAACATACATTATTATTGATTAAGTCCTATCTCTCTTTGGCAAGGGAAGGACTATTATTGGTTAAAGTTTTATCTCCCTTCGGAAAGAGAAAAACTTACATTATTATTGTTTGTTTTATCTCCCTTCGACAAGGGAATAATTATCATTAATTTAATTACGTTTTTCTCTCTTTGGCAAGGGAAGAATCATGATAAACAATATGAGTATGCAGTCTTTTCGG
This sequence comes from Glebionis coronaria, assembly GCA_025667525.1. Classification (NCBI taxonomy): domain Eukaryota; kingdom Viridiplantae; phylum Streptophyta; class Magnoliopsida; order Asterales; family Asteraceae; genus Glebionis; species Glebionis coronaria. The sequence goes on along the minus strand of CM046874.1, from coordinate 636,636,223 downwards.
ACAATCAGTAATAGTTTAAATTTCATCGTGATAATAAATCACAGAACAAAGTATTCATAACATTACATCCGAAAGGGAAACATGAATTATTAGAACAAAGTATGCATTAAACAGAGTATTCAGGTAATTACATCCGAAAGAAAAACATAAATTATTACATGAATAAATGTAAAAAAAAGAGCTCAAAAAGCATTAAACTATTACATAATTCAAGCTTCATCGTTGGCATGAGATCCGGAGGCATCTTGGTCATCCACAAGGTTTTCAGTGGAAGCTTCATTCAGATTATTTTGTTGTTCGGGCTCAGGAGCTGTATCAATCTCTAAGAGCTGATCGACCGGAAGATAGTAGTTAGAAGCAATCTCTTTAACGTAAGCATATTCTTTTTCCAGAAGACGGTCAACCATAGTACACATCTTCTTATCCAAATAGGGATCAAAGCCTTTGCTCGCCTTCAACACCTCCATCTGCTCTCGGTGGATCACCACACTTTTAAGCCTTGGGCCCATCCATCTTGGATAGACACGTTGAAGCATTCTGTGATGTTTGATTGGTGTTCATAGCTATCGAGAAGCTTGGAAACTACCGAAGGAAGCAACGTCCGAATGGCCTTGTAACGACCCATTTCGGAGGCGCTCAACTTGGAAGTTAGCTATGCCTTCTCATTAGTCTATAACTTGGCTTAGACCTCATGGCTCTTTATCTCGGCTTCTTTAACCACTAGGTTGTCTTCAAGTTCAGATATTCGGTCATCCTTTGTTTTTTCCTCTTGGATAGTTTATCCTTCTGATGACGAATAATTATCAATTCAATCTCTTTAGTGTCACATAACTTCTTGGAGTCAGCCAAGCGAAGTACAAGTTTGACCCTAGCCTTAGTCTGTATAGCAGGTTTAAGGTGAGTTTGGCATTGCTCATGTGTCTCTATGAGGGCCTCATGTTCTTCATAAGTAGACTCCAGCTGTTAAAGAGCATCGACCATGCCCATGACACTTTGGCCTAACAGAAACCAATATCGGTTGAAGGCCAAGGAAGGAGGATAGGAATTATTCTCTTATTGCACAACACGGGGTGGGTGTGGGGGAGGTGGATCATCATTTTGCGACATTCGGAGGGATGCTCTATTCGGCTCCTTATCCCCATTCCCCAATCCGGCACATAAATATCCCCCAACCCAGATGCACCCTCTTCGGCGATGTTAACTTCTGTAAGCACAAAACACAAGGTAAGTAACATAGTAATATAAGAGAACATGACGAAAGGAAGGAGAAAAACAGACTTACTCTTGAAAGTGAAGTGGTTTGGACTGGTGGATGCCTTCCTCGCCCTTCATTTCGGAGTCTTCTCATGATCCGAGGAAAAGACACCCTTAGAACTAGTCTCTCAAGTGTTAACAGGACGAATGGGAGAGAAGACAGGCGAAGGAGACCTCCCCTTAGAAGCAGTAGGATGTTCATTTGATTTGCGTGCCCCACCTTCATCGGACCAAGAAGAAAGATTGATTGTACCACTGATACTTTGGTTGAGGGACCAGATAACTTCAGGATGGGTGTCATCAGAATGGGAGGAAAACTCGTCTTCCTGGGTAGCAAAAATGAGCTTCGGATCAATAGATTTGATTAGATCTGGTGAGAGAACCCTTGGCGGCGATCTAGAAGTGCCTTCTTTAGTTCCATCGACTTTGTGAGTTTTCCTTAGCTTCTTGGGAGGGGCAGACCCACCGGCATTATCCCGAGGGCGTTTAACAGTCCCCCTCTTCATGGTCCTCAGAAGAGTCCCGGACTCATTGGTTCTTTTTCTTCTTCTTTTCCTTAGCTTGTCTGGAGGATGTGGTTCCTTCTTTACTTTTCTTCTGTTCGACAACACGAGCCGCCTAAGCTTTCTTCTTCTCACGAGCAATGAGACCTGCCACACTCTCATTTTCTACCACTATCTGATGGGAAAAAGGTGTCGGAATCCTCATTCCGGCTTCAAGAGCGGCAGTCACTTGAAGGCTTACTCGATTAACATCGGTTATTGGCTCACCTTGGACGATCTTGGCCCTAGCAGTAATGGGAAAGCGAAGGTATCACAATATAGTGATATCTTCAAAGTTAGAAAGAAAACAGTAACAAAAACACAACACAATATAATAAAGTAACAGAAGATTTGAATGGATCAGTACCATTCCATTCGGCATCCACAAAGCCAGGCAAGTAGTTCGGATGATCCCAAGTGGAAGCCAAACCCACACCAAAGAAAAGCCCAACTGGAATATTATACAAATCAACAACGCATTCTTCTAAGGATTGGACATCTAGGTCAAGAAACCCATGGAGAGGTATATGATCGCTTATATCTGAATCCGGATGTCTTCACGGCATGCCCTCCGAAATTTCTCTTCTATCAATCAAGAAGAACTCCCATCTCCACCCCTTCATACAAGTTAACACCTCGTGAAAAATCTTCTTACCGCGTTCTTACTAACTATTTTGTCAGAGGAGAACCAGTGCCCTCGTTTACTCAATTTATAGAACACTCGAAAGAGGGGTATGGAAGGTGTGATAAGGAGTCTCCGACTATAGATCTCAAAAGTTATCACTCTATTTACACCTAGTGGGACCAATTAGGAGATATGTACACGAAAGTGTCTAATTACGGATATGAGAAAGGAAGAAAATGGAACCCTAAGGCCGGAGTACTTAAAGAACTGTTCGTATATGCATATTGCCAAGGAGGGAAGTTGATCCATGGTCATATCCGGAGGAGGAGCACGAGGGCGTAAATCCTTCAGAATATTATATTTTTCCACTAAGTCTAAAACATACTCATCAGTAAGAAAAGAGGTATACTTGGGCATATCGTATTTTGGAGCCATCTTAGAAGGCCTGGCTTGATCTTCATCTGCCATGATTTTGTGGGAAGGCCGAAAGGTACTAAAAAAAGTAAGGAAAAGAGTATACCTAAGAGTATCCGAAGAGTTAGAGAGAAGTAAAATCTAGAGTGAGAAAGTGAAAAAACACGCAGTAAAATTGAGGAGCGCATAAGTATTTATAGGAGGATGGAGGGAACTTGGAAAGTCGCGTCGTGGTCAGAGCAGGACACGTGGAGGTAATCTAGGAAGGGGCGACGTTTCGTTTGGGCCAAGGATGGGCCGAGTTAATGCATAACAAAATGAGCATCAAACGGAGTAATGGCGATAACGAAGTTTTTTATTTAAGAAAAATGTTATTCTATCCAATTATACGATGACGTGAATTAAAATAACACTTGGGGGACATGTTCGTGTATAGGTCCGAATAGCAGAACAAACCTGAGTCCGAATAGCAGAGTTGGCTCAGGTCCGAACGGCCTAAGTTACGTCCGAATAGCAAAACCCAAAATCCATAGAAAGGCCCAGGAACAAGCACCCGAGATTTCAGAAAGGTTGTCTCGTATGAGACCTACAACCTTCCGACCAAAGCCCATTAGGCCCAGCGGCCTTTTAAGAACTCAGAGTAGTATAAATACCCCTTCACTATTCAAGATTGAGTTAACTTATTTCCTATTATTATATTCCACTATGATATTATATTTCCCTGACTTTCGACACATATCACATACTTACTTTCACGTCAAAGCTTGGTCTGAGTTCTAACACTCAGACGAGGCTAACGCGTTTACTTTGATTTCAAGATATCCGAAGGACAAACCCAACCGAAGTCCGAAGGATTCTTCCATCCGAACCACAACAAGAAATTACCTAAACAACTTATTAAAAAAATATTTATTTTTAATTTATTTATATTTTTTATTATATATATATTTTTTATTTTTTAAAATTTAATTTTCTTTAATTAACATTTATTTTGATTTTAGTTTTTTAATAGTTTTTATTTATTCTAATTCAAATCTGACTTTTATAATTCAACCATAGTTTGTTTGATCATGCTAGTATAAGAAAAGGAAAGGAATAAAAAAAGGAAACGGAAAAAAAAAGGAAAAAACTTCCTATGAAATTAAAGTATTAAATTCAGCAGCTGGGGGCTGCCTGGGTGGTGGTGGGGTATATCTGTTTCCTTTTCTTCTGAGAAAAACACAAACAAACTCATCTAAAAAAAATCTTCCGATACAAACCCAGGAGGAAAACAAACTCTTTTCTCACCCAGAAACCATCCGATCTAAAATCCCATCCCTTCGATTTAAAAAAAAAATAAATAAAACCCAATTGACCCTTTAAATTTAAAAAAAAAAAAGTCAAAACCCATAATTTCCCCCTAATTTTTATATCAGTTTCATACTGTTAACTCTCTTTAATTAATTAATTCAATCAAATTATGTCTGCATTTTTATAAAATTTTATAAAATGAAAGAAATAAAGAGATCTGATCAACACCATTCAGGGTTTAACAAAAAGAATCTCCCCTTTGATTTGAATATGGATAGAAAGAGATCTCGTGTTGTTTTAAGCGATTCGGATTCGAGTGACGAGTTAGGCGAACCCATTCGTCGAAAACTTTCTAAATTTAGTAACACTGGTTTCGTTGAACCTAGTGATAGAGACTCAGTTAAGCGAAAAGTTCCTAAATTTAGTAGTAGTGAGTTTGTTAGAATGCGGGATGGGTTAGGGGAGTCCGGGAGTAGGAAAGGTGCTAAACTTGGTAGTAGTGAGGGGAGTGACGAGTTTCGTAGGAAGGTTAATGAGGGTGGCGAGTTTAGGGATGAAAAGCGTAAGATGAATGTGGATCTTAGTGGTCGGGCGTTGGGTGTGAAGAGTAGTCGGAGCTTAATGGAGGGGGATGACGGGTTGGATTTACGGTTGTCTTTGAGTAATGGGAATGACGAAGAAGATGTTGATGAGAATGAGGATGTCGGGTTGAGGAGGAAAACGGGGTCTTTGAAGGTTTTGGTGAGTAAACATAAGCCGGTGGGTAATGGTCAAGTGAGTGATATGGGAGATGGTAAGAGTGGGTCGCTTGAACGGAAGAAGGCGAAGTTGGATCGCAGTGGTAGTGTTAGTGAGCGACGTGAGGGTGATAAGAAGAGTGTAGACTTATCGGGATTGAAACATTCTAAAAAGAAGGTTGGTTCTAGTAGTAGTAGTAAGAAAGTGGAGGTGAAACTGAAGAAGCGAACGGTTGAGGAAAGTTATACGGAAATGGATGAGAGCAATGCCGATGCACCACAGCGTAGCGAAGGGGAAGTGGAAAAAAAGGAGGGAAATACAAAGTCCGGAACAAAGCAGGTTGCTTTAGTGAAAGGGAAGGAAACTAAGATCAAGGGCGCAAGTTATACGGAAAAGCAATCGTTGCGTGAAGAGATTAAGAAAATGCTATTTGGTGCTGGTTGGAAAATTGATTATAGACCAAGAAGGGGTCGGGATTATTGGGATTCTGTGTATATGAGTCCTTCGGGAACTGGTTATTGGTCTATAACAAAGGCTTACGAGGCCCTTCAAAAAGAAGAGAAAAATAGTTCGAAAGGTGGTAAAGAGTTCACTCCTTTACCTAGTGAACTACTTAGTAAATTAACGAGGCAAACACGAAGAAAAGAAGAAAAAGCAAGCGTAAAAAGCAAAAAACGTGCAGGTGACGGTAGCAAGTCTAAAAAGGCTAAAGTGAAAGTTTTGAAAGACGTTCGTAAGGTATCAGAAAACAAATTGAAGGAAGTAAGCGAGGGCAGTGGTGAAAAAAGACCCCTTAAATCCGACGCTCCAAAAAAATCGGTTCATACTAATGCCCATATAATAGATGAAAGAAAACATAGAGCTCTTGGTAGACTTGCTTTGTTGGTTCGCGGATACGAAAATGGGTCAAATTCAGAAGATAATGAGGTACCTTACTCAGGAAAACGCACGTTGATCTCATGGTTAATTGACTCTGGAATGATTTCCGTTGGTGAAAAAGTGGAATATTTGAATCTTAGAAAAAGACGTGTAATGGAAGAAGGATATATAACTGAAGACGGGATCCAGTGTGGTTGTTGTAGTAAAACTGTAACAATTTCAAGGTTTGAGCTTCATGCAGGAAGTAAATTGGGCCAACCGTTCCAAAATATTTATGTAAAGTCTGGTAAGTCATTGCTGCAGTGTCAGATTGATGCTTGGAATAAACAAAAAGAGTCGGAAAGGAAGGGGTTTCATGTTGTAGATATTGAAGGTGATGATCCGCATGATGATACGTGTGGCTTATGCGGGGATGGTGGCGATTTGATATGCTGCGATGGTTGCCCTTCAACTTTTCACCTGAGCTGCTTAGATATGAAGGTACCATAGGCAGACTAGAGCACCTTATCTTATTCTTCCAATGTGCATTGATGACTAATGATACTTGTCTCTGTTTAATCTCGTTTGTTGAACTTAATTTTATATTGGATTGGCATACTGTAAACTTTATGCATGAACATTCTCAATTAAAGAGGGTGAATTTTGGATATAACTTGCAAAGTGTAATCTTTGTATGTGATTGCATCGCTTTTGCATCACAATCTTTTTTTTTTTTTTTTTTTTTTTTTTTTTTTTTTTTTTTGTAATAACTAGACCTTAGGCATTAATCCTCATTTGAAATAATCTGTTCAGATATAAGCTTCTGTTAACATAAGATATACCCACAAATCTCATGTCAAATTTTTAGGTTAAAGATGAGTAGTGTAATTTCATTCATGTTTGTTGCATATTTGTCTAAAAAAGCCTTATGAGATTCGGCCTGACGTTTGGGTAGCTCGTGGGCTGAATAAGGTGCCTCATAATACTTACACCCAATGAGAATAAAGTAAATAATCTGAGACATGTTTTCTAAGAAAGTGACTTGATGCAATGTGCAGACTGATTTTATCCATGTAACTTCCATAACAGGTGGATTCTCTTGTTTCAGATGCTTCCCCAAGGTGATTGGCACTGTCCAGATTGCGTGTGCAAACATTGTGAAAAAGTTGGTTGGTACAGGACCAAGTCCGGTGATAGAACTAAAAGTCCACTTCTTACGTGCCGCCTGTGTGTGAAAAAATGTAATAGTACTCTCTTAGAAGGACCTTTGTCTTTTTTTCGCTTTTAAGCTTGTTATATTTTGTTTCCAACAGTTGCTTGAACTAATAATTCTCTTCTTGCAGATCATAAATCATGCAGTTCAGAGATAGACGACACACCTGTTACTTCTAATGGTCTGAACTTCTCTTTCTGTGGGCAGAATTGCCGAGAGGTATTACAGTTCTTTATTGTATGGATCTTAATATAGTTAAAATAATATAAATGTTGTCATGATCGAGACTTGGAATTGGGACTATATAGGCTGAAAACGATACTAGTGAGAAATTGTTTTAGGTGTAGATATAAGAAATAGGAGAGAGAGAGATGTTTTGGACTGAAGCTTCTTGAAACGAATACTTGTCCAAGGAAAGCTATGGTTGTGATACAAATAGAAATAGACCAACTGATATCTTTGGACAATAGATCCATCTAATATACTTGATAATACTTGAATTGCTCGTAATCTGTAAGGTTCCTTGTTTTCATGGTTAAGAGAAAAAGGATGGGGACTTTGGTTGACTATCGAGCTCCTATCTCCCACTTTTAGCTTGACACATAAGGAAAATTATGGAAGTTTTATGCTGTTGAGTTGGTAGGAAACCATGGAAAACTTGGCCAGGATTTTGCACACCTTAGATTTAGATGTCAGTTAGCTTCAAGAGCAGTTATATTAATGATGTAGCTATTTTAACTATGACTTCTTACTCTTGCAGTTGAATGATGTAGCTATTTTAACTATGACTTCTTACTCTTGCAGTTATATAGCCGAATACGGAAACTTCTGTGGATCAAGCATGACTTGGGTTCGGGATTTTCTTGGTCTCTTATCCATCGATCTGATACATTACCAAATGTTTCCTCCTTAAATTACTCTCGGAGAGTAGAATGCAATTCTAAACTGGCCATCGCCTTGTCGGTCATGGATGAGTGTTTTTTGCCTATTGTCGACACGAGAAGTGGGATCACTCTAATTCATAATGTTGTGTACAATTGTGGGTAAGTTGTAGGCTATATAGCATATACACATTGGAATCATGAAAATTTTCTGTCAAGTAGTTCTCACATATTATCTTTTTAAGACTACAGATGTGTTCTAGATGATGATTTGGTGATTCTTGAAATTTTCTTTTAGATCAAACTTTAGCCGGCTGAACTATAGTGGCTTCTTCACAGCCATTTTGGAAAGGGGCGATGAAATGATTTGTGCTGCATCCATCAGGTTGGCTGTTATGCGCTTTACTATTATTGTTCTATAACTTTACTGTGTGTGAACATATGGTGTTTTTTTATCTTGGAACTTTTGACCTTATATTTTGATCATATGCCCAGGATCCATGGGAGCCAACTAGCAGAGATGCCATTTATTGGGACCCGCTATTTGTATAGACGCCAAGGAATGTGTCGTCGGCTATTGGATGCTATAGAATCAGTAAGGAGATTATGTATATTCCATTGATTGGCCCCTTCTCCGCTTATCTGACTATTATATAATCGTGGTTGTCTTGAGGGGGTTAATTTATGTATGATGCTTCTCTTCCAGGCTCTCTCCTCTCTTGAAGTTGAGAAACTGGTTATTCCTGCCATTGAAGAACACAGGCATACATGGACTGAAGCTTTTGGTTTCAGCCTTCTTAAAAAGTCACAGAAACAAGAAATGAGGTCTATCAATATGTTGGCGTTTCCTGGAACAGATTTGTTACAGAAACCATTGATGAAGCAAGGCACACCGGAAAGCAACGTTACTTCAGAGACAGGTATACCATTAGCCGAAAAAACAGTTTTTTTAATGTTTTTTTTTCTAGAGGTGACAAGATGGGTAGGTTGCTTAATGGTGATTTGCAGACAAAACATTTAACTCCATATGCAGAAAATTTTGGCTGTTTGCATTTTTACCCTCAGCCATTAACAAAAGCCATAAAGAAAGTAGTGTGAAATCTTCGACGGATTAATAGTTATCTTTGACTCTGAAGTAAAGACAGGCTGTGCAAATCATCTCCCAAGGGTAATGAGTGAGGTTTAGACTGGGCGAATTACGTTTAGGCTGGGTTGGGTTGAATGCACACATTATCTTAGTCTTGGTATAAAGCGGTTTAAGAGGTCAAATTCATTATATATACACTGTGGGCGAGACTTTCAACTCATTTGATATGTTGTCTTTTGCTAAAAGATTTATTAGACCCAGTTGGGAGAAAACGCTATACCCAAAATCGACCATTTATAAGTAAATGCATAAAAAATTGTCACCTCTATAGTTCTTATTTGACTTTTAATTTAAATGTACCTGAACATCTGATTCCTTTACTGGTGATGTAGGCAAGAAAAGTTTTGAGACGAAGGAATCGGAATTGACTGATACAGCCTTGCAGAATGGTGATTGCAGTATTCGAAAGAAATCAAATGCACAATCTGATAGCAACGTCTTAAAAGGTGTGGCACGTGCTGAAAATGGGAGTAATAAAGGAAAGACTGGTGATACTTCTGGCTCCATATCAGAAGCAACTGTCTTACAAAACGGAAATGACACTGCCATTAGAATTACTGATGCCAATTCACTTCAACCTGAAGTTCCTGATGGCGCTTTACATAATAAGGCTTTTACAAACGTTTCCCGTGAATCTCAACTTCAAGTAACATCAAAAATTTCTGTTTCGGTGGATGCACATTCTCATTCTACTCATCCGCTGAATGGCAATGTGACTAATGCGGACCTCGATATCCAAAGAAAGGAATCTGATTGTGTGGATGCACTTTCCATGTTTATGGCTAAAAAATCTGAAGTGCAGGATGCTACAAATAAAAACGTCTGATTCCATTGTACAAGAAAATGAAGAAACTTATACAAATTACAAAGGATAATTATATGGACATGATTTTGTGCATAATTCCAGATTTTTGCAAATGAAAATGTTTTGCAGTTTTCTTTAGTATTGAGCCAACTTAACTTTATAGGAGATTCATTGGTTAAGCGATTATACAAATATCCTTGGCAATATCACAGTTCTATTTGGGTTATTACTTTCAAATATTTGCGGTTACCCGAATCAAGCAGCTTGTTTCATGTGGCCAAATATTAATCCTCCAAAATATTCACAAACTTGCAATATATGAAGATGATGTTGAATTATGCATATATTCTTGTCATTTTTGACTAGAAACTAGAAATTATGATAATACCGTAGGATTTATTAATGCCTGTGGTGGTGGCGGTGTTGTTGATAATGAATATCGACGTGACGACTTTCCAAATGAATTTGTTTTTGGTTCAGGAACTCCTGCCTATCAGTATCAGGTATCTATTTCGTCGTACTAGTTTTTTGCTTTAAGTATGTGTATCTATATGAAGCTAAATCTGTGATTAAGGTTGAAGGAGCAGCACTAGAAGATGGTAGAACTTTAAGTATTATGTGTTCGTGTCTAATTTTTTTTCCATGTCTTGGTTTGGCTTAAGATGTTTTGTTTGTTGTAATTATTCGAGTTATACCTAAAGTTGTATTAGTTGTAATGCTTAGAGGACTTGATGACAAGTTATAGGGCAAGTTAAATCCTGATAACTCAGCCCGATGGCTGGACACTACACCCCGTTCGCGCCAAAATCACCTGTTTTTAGGTTTTATTTTTATGTTCTTTATTTTTTTTTATTTGGGTTAACTGTGTGAATAGCGGCGGTGTACTTTACTTGATTGATGATGAAAAGTGTTTTTTTGGTTAAGTTATAAATTCTGAGTTATAAGGAAAACAGATTACAACACTTTTTACTATAACACGACCATATAACCCATCGGCACCTAATGCTCTTAATATTGTATTTAAGAGATGTCGTAGTGCACTTAATGGGGGGGAATGTCATCCCTTCATTATATGCAGAAGTGACAATATGAAATGTTAACGATCACAGAATATTTTTACTCGCCTCTAGACATCTATTAAAAAATCTAAAGGCATAAGAACTTATCGCGGTTTTAACAGTCACATACTGTATTTTTACAGCAATCGTATACGAACAATGCTGTGGGCAATGCATAAGACCTAATTGCAAGTTTTTTAAAGTAAAAACAGATAATTAGTTGTAGTAAAAGACAAATGCTGAATGCTTTTGCTATCATAAAGCATCCCAATGACCCTTTATTATTAGTTTATTACCTAAAAGCCTTAAAAAAACAAAATTATAACATATGTATAATATAACTTCAAATGCAACAAATTTCAAGTCTTATCTTAGTGCTTATTACTTTATTAAGCTCATCTTTAACAACATTGATAGATTTTTAGAAGTTTAACAAGTTTTAACTACAGTTTTATCCGCCTTGTGTTTCAGATGTGTTCGATTTTGATAGTTTCTTGAAGATACTTTTCCAGATTTTTTAGTAATTTATTAGCTTCTGATTGAAAGGTCTTGCACAGTTATATGTATATGTATATGTGTTTTGTGATATGGTGGTGTGTTCCTAGCTAATTGCAGTTTTCGTCGCCATATGTCGATCGTTAGAAAACTTTGAAATAGTTTCATCTAGTCTTTTAGATTCATATTGATAATTAACATACAAAATGTCAAGTTTGAAAGGGACACAACACTTGAAAGTACAGTTCAGGGATATAGAAGTAGCAACAAAAAACTTCGAAATGTGTATCGGAAAAGGTGGATATGGTCGGGTGTATAAAGGAGAGCTCTCTATCGATGGAATACAAACAGTGGTTGCTGTAAAGAGGCTAAATGAGAATCTCGGACAGGGGTTAAAGGAGTTTTTAACAGAGATCAATTTGCTTGCTGGTCAAACACATCCGAACCTGATCTCTCTTCTTGGCTATTGCGACGAGGGGGCGGAGAAAATTATAGTTTATGAATATGCAGAGCGAGGAAGTTTAGATCGGTACATAAGGCGTAGTGATACAACTTATACTCTTACGTGGCTGGAAAGACTCAAAATATGTGTAGATGCAGCTCGTGGACTCGAACACCTCCATAGTTATGCTGGAGAGCATCAAGCCATAATCCATCGGGATATAAAAAGCGCAAACATTTTGATAGATGAGAATTGGGTTGCTAAAGTTTCGGATCTTGGACTGTCCAAGTTAAGTTTAGCTGGTTTAGGTAGAAGTGCTGTTATTTCGCACGCTTGTGGTACACCAGGCTATTGTGAGCCAGAGTATATTATAACTGGTGTTGTGAAGAAAGAATCTGATATATATTCTTTCGGTATGGTATTATTTGAGGTCTTGTGTGGGAGACTCTGCACCATTAGAGACGATGATGGGTTGTTGTTATCAGCCAAATTAGTCAAAGACCACTACGAAAATAACAAATTAAACGATATTGTCGATCCTAGTTTACTGGAGCAAATGAGCTCATTCTCTATGAACAAATTTTCGGAAATTGCATATAGATGCTTGCATGATAAGCGAGAAGAACGGCCTCCCATGTATCTTGTGAGAAAAAAGATTGAAGAGCTGTTGATTGCCCAGGTAAGTACTTCTAGTTCTAGCTATACATGTTTTTTTTCAAGGAAACTATTGGTTTACTGGTACACCTTTTGACAGGTACAAAATGAGTGTGAGAAGGAAACAGGATCGATGCCTCAAGCGGGTCTTTTTGCTCTTCTTCACAAGGTAATTATTTTTGACAAAAGGAACAAGGTAATCTTCTTAATGATTAACGTTTGATAGACAGCATAATACTACATTCACAAGGCTATACTAAATTAGTTTCCAAATAAATGAAGTTATTTCAAGTTTTGAAACATAGATAGTTGTCAATTTTGGACAGTATAAAACTTGCAGTAAACTTAAAACAGATTTGGTCGACCATTTCAAATTTTTATTTTTTTTTTGAAGTCTGGTAAGTCCTTGTTGCAGTGTCAGATCGATGCTCGGAATTGGTTTCATGCTGTGGATGTTAATGATGATGATCCTAACGATGATACCTGTGGCTTATGTGGGGATCATGGTGATTTGGTCTGCTGTGAGGGTTGTCCGTCTACTTTTCACCCTAACTGCTTAGATAGGAGGTACCTTAGGTTGCTTTTCATTATGCTCTGCTTATTCTCGTGCATTGTACATTTTAGGTCTATCCGCTTTCTATATTGTCAAGTTTGAGCATACACAAACACACATTCATAATTCTTGCTCAAGTGTGCTTCTATGTATATGTCTCTGCTATTAATTGACCCAAAGTTCGTGTGTATATCTTCTGTTACATTTACATACTTTGAGCATTCTGTGGAAGTCTGATATGGACATTGACATGATATGTGCTCCGTGTACGATATCAGCCTGCAAATGGCCCGAGGAGCACTTCCCGTTAAAACGTCAAGCTGTTTATTTTTCAGTAATTTGTAGGTTATATGACTGGGTCTGGAACAACTTTACTTGGTTGTTTCATATTTGTATATGAAGCCCCCTGAGAACTCCCATTGGCATGACATTTGGACTTTGGGTAGTTTAAAGGGTTGAAAATACGGCCACATAATCGAATTACAAAATGTCCAAATAACAAAAAATTAATGTCACCTCATTGCTTTGTACACACTGATTTTATACATGCAGTTTCCGTAATAGGTGGAGACTCTTATATGAACTGTTTCCTCGAGGTGATTGGCACTGTCCAAATTGCGTCTGCAAATATTGTGAAAACCTTATTAAGTATAGCACCGAGGCTGGTGGTAGAACTCAAAGTCCACTTCTTACATGCCACTTCTGTGTGAAAAAATGTATTAGTACTCTCTTATCTAGTCTTTTTTACTTCTTCTTATAAGCTTGTTATCTTTTATTTTTCAACATTTGAATGAGATAGTACGTGTTATTATTGTTCTTGCAGATCATAAATCATGCAGCTCAGAGAGAACGGGCACACCTGTTAATTCCAATGATCTGAACATTTCATTTTGTGGACAGAAGTGTCGAGAGGTATTGAAATTCTTTATTTATAGTTCTTAATAAAAGAGCACACGGTGCTCTAACAAAGGTGGGCTCACCAAGTCTAGGTAGCATCTTTTTTTTTTTGTTGTTGTTGTTGTTGAAAAGGTGAATATCTATTACTCCAAAGCAGGGACGGAACCTGGGGGTGTCCTGGGGTCCCAGGACACCCATGGTCCATGGATATCTGTGTCGTAGTGTTAATTTTGTTAAAAAAACTCGATTTTTCTTAAATGCACCTGGTCACTAAAATTTTTGCTTCCAGTATTGTTTCATTTATACCAAGTGCACCTGGTCGATTTGCCTCTTGTGTTTGCAGTTTGTTTCATAAAAAAATTCGCTAGGCGTGTACATTTGGGGGTGGCTAGGGAAAGGTTCAAAACTCGCTAGGTATGTACATTTAGGGGTGGTTGGGGAAGGGTCGGAAGCGGTCTGGGGATTAACCCATAAGGCTGCGTACATCTTAGTCAAAAAGGCTTGCCTTTCCCGAGTAACCTGAATAAGGAAAACCTCCTCCATTTACCCGTTTATTATTTATATGAAGTAGCTATTTTGACATTGACCTCCTAAACTTGCAGTTATATAGACGCATACAGAAGCTTATGTGGACCAAGCATAAACTGGATTCAGGATTTTCTTGGTCTCTTATCCATCGATCTGATCGTTTGCCAAATGTGTCCTCCGCACATTTTTCTCAGAGAGTAGAAGGCAATTCTAAACTGGCTATCGCCTTGTCAGTCATGGATGAGTGTTTTTCTCCTATCATTGACAGGAGAAGTGGGATCTCTTTAATACATAATGTAGTTTATAATTGTGGGTAAGTTGTATGCACATACATTGGAATTATAGAAATTTCCTGTTTCGGGATGTCCACTTTAATTAGTACTTTATCTTCAGACAGCAACTATTTGATGATTTTTGATATTTCCTTCTAGATCAAACTTCAGCCGGTTGAACTATAGTGGCTTCTTCACGGCCATTTTGGAGAGGGGTGATGAAATGATTTGTGCTGCATCCATCAGGTAGGCTGCTGTCTACTTCACTAGCAGTGGATGCTATGCTGATATGGAAGTTTTGGCCTTATATTTGATCATATCTGTCCAGGATCCATGGAAGCCAACTAGCCGAGATGCCATTTATTGGGACACGCCACTTGTACAGACGGCAAGGAATGTGCCGTCGACTATTGGAAGCTATAGAATCAGTAAGGAGATTATGTATATTGCATCGAGTGTATTTAGACGTGGCGACTTTGACCCAGTTACTTATGGATGGGTCAAGTTGGTCAAACAGATTGTGGTCACCTAAAATCAAAATTTAGTTCCTACCTTGCCATCAGTGCTAGTGTCGTAATATTCTTGGCCTTTTTTGCGTATAATTCAGCATTATGTTTCTATCCCCTATCATTCATGCCATCAAAATCGTGGGCTCGTGGCAATTGGAAAAAAATTGAATCCTACCTTGCCACCAGTACTATAGGCTGTTTTGAGTTCGTTAATAACTTTATAATGCTTGTGTTTCAGGCTCTCTCCTCTCTTGAAGTTGAGAAACTGGTTATTCCTGTCATTGAAGAACACATGCCTGCATGGACGGATGCTTTTGGCTTCAGCCCACTTGAAAAGTCAAAGAAACAAGAAATGAGGTCCATGTTGGTTTTTCCTGAAAAAGATTGGTTACATAAGCCATTAATGAAGAAGCAAGGCACACTGGAAAGCAATGTTACTTCAGAGACAGGTTACCAATAGACGATATATATTGCATAACTATTTAAGCTATCCTCTCGCGGTTTCCATCATGAATTCATGATAATTCATGATTCAGGAGTCTTAATTTACAGTTCAAACACATAAATATTTGGTTGTTAACTGAAGACAAAAAGTAAGTAGGGTAAATTTGTCAAAACATAAATAGCTGCTGTTTCGGAACCCCCAAGGAAAACAAGTTGTATGTAAGAAAAGTGTTGAATTGAAGGAATCGGAATTTACTGATACAGCCTTACAGAATGGTGAGTACAGTACTCAAAAGAAATATAATATAAAATCCGATACCAATATGGAAGTACCAAAGGAAATGCTGGTGCTGCTTCTGGTCCTGATGAGGCAGCAGAGGATTCCGTTTCTAATTCCCTTCATGTGCAGAATGGCACTGTGACAAATTCAGACCTCGAGTTCGCAAGAAAGGATCCTGCTTGTGTGGATGCAGTTTCCATGTTTATGGCTAAAAAATCTGAAGTGCATGATGCTACAAATAGGAATGTCTGATTCCATTGTACAAAACATATATACAAATTATGAGGGGTGCTTGACATGATTTTGTGCATAATTTTTCGTGTGTTCATAATCCGCTTGTTTCTTAGCCAAACTATCATCTTTCGGTTTGGCACTAAAGTAATTAAGCAAAGGGAAAATAGATGCACTTTCCATGTTTATGGCTAAAAAATCTGAAGTGCATGATGCTACAAATAGGAATGTCTGATTCCATTGTACAAAACATATATACAAATTATGAGGGGTGCTTGACATGATTTTGTGCATAATTCCAGATTTTTTCAAATGAAAAGGTTTTGCAGTTTTTTTTAGTATTTGAGCCAACCTCCCTTTATAAACGATTCATTTGTGATGCGATTGTAGCAAACACCCTCTAAGGTTATGGATTTTATTACAAAGTTGATCTTGGACTTGACTTAGAAATCGCCAATCAGTACTCAATAGCATACGAGAAATCGCCAATCGTATCAGTCTCCATCATCACAACTTCCGAACCACCCGACGACCTACCCGACCCACCCGAACCATCATCATTCGCCACATCCTTCACATTATCCACATCAACTACCTCAACAACCTCATCATCATCATCATCATCCTCGTTATCAAACGGCACAAACCTTAAACTATCTATCGCCACCTTTTTCGTGTGTTTATAATCCGCTTGTTTCTTAGCCAAACTATCATCTTTCGGTTTGGCACTAAAGTAATTAAGCAAAGGGAAAATAGACAAATAACTTACTAAAGTTTGCTTGAATGTTTCACCAACTTACTAAAGTATTTTTTGTTACAAAAAGGTTACTCAAATATACGGGTTAATTATATGAGTTACTGAAGTTTTAAAAAGTTACAATTAGGTTACTCCGAAGGTGAGCAACCTGTTGGTAACCTATTGTTATAGCCACGTCAACACTTTGTGAGTCCTACCTCAAACAAGAATGTTCATGACTCTTGAATGTTCGTTCATCGGCACAACGACCACCACCACCAGTTCTCACCACCACCGGATTTATAAAAAAACGCTACCACCGAAAAAAGATTGATGTCACACTCTGTTAGCCCTAAAATGTGAGCGACTAACAAAATTATATTAGTTTACATAGGCGGGATACGAAGGGACTAGTATTGTCATATGCTATTAGTTAGTTTTAGTCCCGAACTATATATACCCCTCCATACTTCCATAGAGGGGTGAGAATTTTCATTTTCTTATTTCCCTTTCTCTCTCTAGAATAAAATACACACTTTTATTCTCTCTTGTTTCTCTCACTAAAATGGCTTTTTATCTATTGAGTCCTCCCCGACCTCCGGATCGAACCCATGTTAATGGTGAATCTTATAATTAACTCTCTCGCCAGCTACCACAACCTTTGGCCATCGTAACCGATCCACCACTACAACCCACCGTCGCCCATTCATCTGGCACATACTCACCCTATTTCCGCCGTCAACCTAATCGAGATAGTTGCTCATCATGTCTTAGTGAAAAAGTAAAATGAAATTTTTTGAAGATAGGTTAGGAGCAGATGGTTTGCTACAATCATATTTTTGTTGAATCATGTGTTATTAGGATACACATAATTTAAAAATAAAAGATAATTTACTCTTTAAACATATAAAAAATAAGTAATTCACGTCGGCCCTTACGTCGGCCTTTACCTAGTACCAAGGGTTAAAACATACAGGGTAACTTATTTAACTTGTTACCTTAACTTGTAACCTATTTGTAATGAAAAAAAAACTTTAGTAACGTAGATGAACATTTTGACAAACTTTGGTAACATTTTTATGTTTTAACCCATTAATATTACTAGGCGAATACCCGCGCACATTAAGAACAATTAAGAACAACAAAGTTGTTACACCCGCGCTTCGCTGTGGGGCATCCGAAACTAACAACATCAATGACATGTAACAAAATAATATCAACATAACTTTAACCGAATGACTCATGCTATTTAAGTATTTACCCGTTTTAGGTGCCAGGTTTCGAATTAACAATATCACATCCCATAGTCACACCGCCCCACAACGGACTTTTATACCATCATTTGTTCCATTTGCATTCATGTCAGCTTTATAAATCACCAAAATGCAACCTTCATGACACAAATTCATAGAAATGTCTACTAATAGAGATCCGAAACTAATAATTTCATAATTTTGAGCATGAAAATGAGATCATAATTTTAAAGATAGAATAACAAGTTTCCAAATGTCAAAAGAAGGCAACAGTAAAACCCTTCTGGTACTGGTCTAATACTTGCCAAAGTTTTGATTTGCGTTTGAGTCGGGCTAGAACCACTTGCTCTTTGCAGACAACTGAGTCTCCCCAATCAAATAATTGGTTCAGTATGATGTAAATTGAGTGAAAGAAAAAGAAACAGATAAATCAAGAACGAACCTCTTTCTTAACAGGCTCTTCCTTTTCAGACAATGTCAGCTCAATATGACAAGGAGAAGACATGTAAGCTGCAAAACATACAGATAATACATCAAATTTACATATTCAACTAATGTTAGTAGCCTAAAACAAAGTCCGTTTCAGTCGGTTTATGACAACGTATTTCCTCAGTTAGGTCCATATCGTGATTAACATACCACTCAGAATATTATATCAAACAATGTCACGTTACTCACTACACACTTCTTAAATCAAAGATTAAGTAATCAACCATACAGGTCTTAGATAAAAAACAAAAAAAAGTAAAATCATAGTATTATAATTAGTGCAGGAATTAACCATTACTAAAACGATACTACACTAAACACATAACAACACTCACTGCCAAGCAATACTCGATACAAGTGAACTATTATGAATTTATGAGGATGTATATAAACCTTCAACCCATTTGACTCGTTTCCTTTTTAGCTATTTTTTTCTTGACTAATTTGAGGTAAACACTTGTTCAAATTGAACCAACAAAAGTAAGTTTTGCTACATGTAATTACATAACTGCATGTACTCGATGAAGCGAAGACGCGACATAATAAGGAGTAAGAAACACTCACGGTTAATTCTTCCATGAGCACGATAGGTACGACCTCTTTGCTTTTGTGCTTGGTTCACCTGGATGTGAGAGATGTGAAGAGCATCCACATCCAACCCTTTAACCTGCAGATATAATTAACCGAATAATGAACATAACTTTAACAAAATAAAATCGACATCAATGACATGTGAAATCTAAAACAATACCTCAGCATTGCTCTCAGCATTCTTGAGCAAATCAATAATAAACTTAGACTTAGCAGGCCAACATCCTTGTCCATTTGAATGGCGATTCTTAGCTTGTGCAGTATGTCCAACTCCACGACAGAAACGTGTGAACGGGATGGCTTGTTTATGAGCAAGAACATCCTCTAAGTATCTCCTAGTCTTAATCAAAGACATCTTGCGTAAAGCATGTGCAGTTTCTCTAGTGTTCTACAAAAAAAACATTCCACAACTATATCAGCTAACTAAACTTCGAATAAAATCACACATCCAAAACAAAAAACTATAAAGAGTTGTGCCCTTTAGAAACAAAGTGTACTGATGTAGCAAACTTTCATTAAAAAAGGCGCACTTGCGAGAAACACGAATAATAACCATCCTAACCATCACAAGTTATTGTCATTCAAATGGTTAAAAACTCGCCAGTTATGTCCAACTACACTCATACACCAACAATAATATGGTAACTATTTGGAAATCAGTTCGGCTGTTCCAACCTTATAAATTGTTATGATGGCCAGTTGGTAACAAAGAGGATTGTGTTTATTTGGCCAAAAACAAGCAGTTTAAGCCATTTAAGGGCGTGATTGTTTCGGCTTTTATGGCCGGTTTATTGCTTATATGGTATTAGGCTTTTTTCATAAGCTCATTTTTTGTGGCTTTTTCGGCTTATAAAAGTTCATTATGTTATAATGAACTTAAATAAGCCGAGAAAAGTCAAAATAAGCCACAAAAGGTGAGCTTATGAAACGTAAGCCCGAAACCAAATAAGAAATATGACAGCTACATAAGTCAAAACAAACACCCCATAATACATGCTTATTTCAAAGTGCTTATTTGAGATAATACAAAGGTACCACTTTGCCCTATATATCTAATGTATATTACAAAAATAGACTCAGCCAAAAAATTATACTATTTTTTCTGATTCTTATTGAATTTATAACAGTAATGGCAAACAATAAAACCAAACAATAAAACCAAACATACAGCGATTGTGGTGGTCTAGATCAGCGGCGGTGGTGTTTGTTACCTTGTTAGAGTGATTCAGCGGCTTGGATTTGTTTGAATCTGAAAACGATAAAACCAAAAATACACATCCCCAATAAATCAGATCACCCACAAAGAAAACAGTCACCTAACCTCGTCGACGTAACCTGCCGACCATTAACGCCGCACACCATGAACGGTGGCAACGAAGAAGCCGACAAGTGGTTTGTGGCGGCTGTGACTTTTACAGAGAGAGAAAAATGGAGATTGTGTTTTTATTTTAGGGTTTAGAGAATGATGTGTGTATTTGAATGAAGAAGAGTATTGGAGAAGCTTTAGGAGATAGAAACGTACGTGTAACTAAGAATGCCAAAAATAAACATATGTTTTTCTACTGCGTTGACAACTTTCACATTGTAGAGTGTTTCTTTTTATGGATATGTTGAGAATGTAATTAAGGTATTGTTGAGAAAAACTACTAATTATAAGAATGAAGAGATTTTTGAAAAAAAATTATACAGCCTTTATAAGTAGTAGAGATATGCCACGTCACTTAGTCACCGGTAAATCGGTAATAAAAGGTTGCAACCAAAAGAGTAACTTATATAAAACAGGTAAACCAAATATAAGTAACTGATTTGTAACGAAAAATACTTTAGTAACTTAGATGAACATTTAAACAAACTTTAACTTATTTGTATATTTTCCCCTAAGCAAATTGCCCATCCTAACAACCTAGTATCTAACTTTTTAGGTACAAAGCCTTTTAAAAGCAAACGAGGAGCCTGAACCTGTTTCAAAAAGGGCTTAACGGCTTTCGGGTACTGAGAAAGCCTGGAAACCAAGCTAGTTACAGGTTTTGAAGCGAAAGAAGGCGATGGTTTGAGTCTTTTTGATACACGGGTATTGAAATCATACTGTGAATCGAAATCACCTTTGTTGGTGTTGTGATGATTAACAGTTACAGCTCCCATTTTGGTTAATTGTGGTAACTTAATGAATTGAGCATGGGGATTTTAAATTAGGGTTCTGAGATTTGGGGGAAATTGGTTTGGAGTGTGTTTGGGTGAAGGGAAAAAAACGTGTGAGATGGGTTTTAATTGCACCGTCTAAAAATCAGATTAGACCGGTTCAAATCAAACTGAACCGAAATTTGGTTTATAAGATGAGGTTCTTTTCAGAACCAAATAAATGTACTGAACTGCGAGAACCGCCTTTTTACTCTTGAAATGCACATGTATTTTTATCGTGTTAGTTCACAATGTAGACGTGTGATAGGTGTGTAAACACCCATCCTTTTTACCACTTAACTACAATAATAACCAAGCCAAAACGTGTATTTTATGTCGTAAATGTCGGAATTATGCGTGGTTTGTGTTTTTGTTGTGATTTAGGACGAAAACGTGAAAAGGGGAGAAAACACAGGCATTCACGGGCTTTTATCGAAGAAAAAGACAAAAGACGAAGTCAAGAAATCAAGAGTGCAAAAAGAACGGAAGTCCAAGACCAATTCTGAAGATTTATCGAAGAAAAAGTCAAAAGACGAAAGTTTACTAAAAGCCGAAGAACTCAAGTCTTATTTATGAAGAAATTCAAGACGAGTTTAAAGAAATCCCGAGACAAAGTCGTTAAAGTCAAAAAAATTAAGAAGACAAGGACTTAATCATGCAATTAAAGAAAGAAGAAAAAGGGGAAGAAGCTTCCTAAGCACCTCCCTAATCCTCCTATAAATAGATCATTAGGATTTCATTTTCATTTTGTTGGCTAGAGTGACACTAGTTCTTTCACCATTTTAATTTTTGCACATTTAAATACATGTCAATTTACTTAATTGTCTTGCACCTTAAATACCTTTAATTTCAAGTAAGTTTCCTTTTAATTGTTGTCAATCTTTACTTTTATTGTCAATCTTCTATCTTCCTTTCTTATTTGATCTTTAATCTTTATGCTTTATTGTTCATGTTTATGTTTTTGATATTTTATTGATTTGATTAAAGTGGGTTTTGATTATTTTGATTATTATTGTTAGTGTTATTGATTTGGTTTGTTAGATTATCATTAGTTGATTATTTTGTGATTAGTTTGATTTAATCTTTTGGTTTGATTTGATTGATCTAGATTAGATTCGTGTTCTTTTTGTTTCCTTGTTCTTCGCTACTGTTCGTTTCCCCAGTTTATTCTGGATCAAGGATCAGACAAACATTCCGAATGAAGGGTGTGTTGTGATTATTCCGAACCAAGCAATTATTCCGGATAAGTGACATATTCCGGATCAGTTGGTTATTCCGGATCAGCAACATATTCCGAATCAATTAGATATTCCGGATCAAGTGATATTCCGAATGAGCATCTTTTATTCCGAATAAGTGACTATTCCGGATCAGCAAGTTTATTCTGGACGAAGCAATCATTCCGGATCAAGACTTTTATTCCGAATCAAGCCAACATTCCGAACCAACAGTTTATTCCGGATGAATATTTATTCCGGATAAAGAAATTATTCCGAATCAAATATTATTCCGGATGAACGTTTGTTCCGAATGAGTTTGATATTCCGAATAAAGGAATTTTCCGCATGAGCAGTTTATTCCGGATCAACTGTTATTCCGAATAAACATTTATTCCGGATGAAGGTTATCTTTTGGATATTCCGAATGAAGGATCTGTTTAATTATTCCGAATGATCTGTTCTCTTATTCCGCATGAAGATGATATTCCGAATGAAGGTGACATTCCGAACGAAGGGTTATTCCGAATGAAGGGTTGATTCCGAATGAGTGTTTTTCTTATTTTTTGTAATTTCAGTTTTAGTTTATTTTAAATTTATG
The DNA here is from genome assembly GCA_025667525.1 of Glebionis coronaria. NCBI lineage: Eukaryota > Viridiplantae > Streptophyta > Magnoliopsida > Asterales > Asteraceae > Glebionis > Glebionis coronaria. The sequence goes on along the minus strand of CM046874.1, from coordinate 636,613,028 downwards.
TTTTTAAATTTTAAACTTTAATTTTTCCGCCCTTTTACTTAGTTGCACTTTTAATTTACTTGCCTTTAGTTTAAGTTTGAGTTTAAGTTTGTCTTATTTTATTTTTCAGTCTTTAATTAATTTCGTCTTTTAGCTTTATTGTTATTTATTGTTTTGCTTTACTTATCGTTTTATTATTTGCATTGCTCCTTTATTATTTGTCTTTGTTTATTTTTATTTCGCTTCGCATTTACCTTTTCAAATAGAATAGATATCCAACTTCATTTTTCGTTACCAAGAACGACTGAGTCACACTTTGAACCGGAAATCAATTCGAGAAGATACCGAGAACGAACTTTCAACCTAGCAAAATCTCAGTTATCAAATGGCGCCGCTGCCGGCTCTTTTCGTGAAGATTAACGGTTTTTTTTTTAGAGACGCGTTGGCTTTTGGGATCCGTTCACTTGTGAACGTTATTTTTCGTGTCATAAATTTTCAAAAATCCCAAAAATATTTGAAAAATCATAAAAAGCATTTCTTTTTCAAAGTTTTGCACCAAAAATATTCTTCTTGCTTATCTATTATTCTTCATGGTTTTTTATGTCCATTGCGGGAGGTGTAGGGGACCACTATTTGAGGGCGAATTATGTGAATTTTGTTATTGCGAGCAATGCGGAAAAGATCTTCCAACCGTTTCCGATTCACAATTTTCCCATTTTGGATTTTGTCCATCGTGTAATTCGACTAATTCATCATTTTCTTCTAATCCACCTATTCCTCCCCCTTGCATATATTGTGGCAGCGATTCTCATTGGTGTATTGTATGTCCTATTCGATACCCGTCTCTTGACGAGCAAGAACCGGGTTACAATTACGACAATGGTCCTAGCTATCTACCAAATGCACCGGGTTTTTCTCAATATCCGTGTTGCAATCATTGTGGGGGCCCTCACGATACTTCTTATTGTCAGCCAATGAATTATCATGAGCCACATCAGTACTACAATTCTGGTTTTCAAAATTTTGAGCCCCCACGTCACACCGTCAATCATCAACCTTCCTTCGAACATTTGAGCTCCCACGAACATTTGAGCTCCCACGAACATTCAGTTTAGTCAAAATTAAAAATTTTGGTAGAGGAATTTGATGAAAACACACAAAGATATATATGTCAAATTTGTGAAAATAAAAACTTAAATAAAGAGAGGGGATTGATAAAACTTTGGTGATTAAATTTTAAATAAATTAGATGGAATCAAGTGTAAACTTATAATTTTTCATATTTTTAGCAACTTGATAAAATATACAAAATACCTCTTAAACTTATATCATCTACACTTTATATTTTAAAAGTACAACACGTTATATTAAAAAATCAACAAAGCATATGACTATAAATATTAAATAAAAACATAAATTATTTTGTCCATTTTTTTTTACACTTAACAAAGTCAAGCAATGCAATCTTCGTAAATTATTATTAACATGAATATAAATATCAAAATGAATGCATGATCTCAAACACTGGTGTGAGATGAAAACAAATAAATAGGATTTTACATATTACAACAACATATATTTTTTCAAGGTCGTTATTTGTTACTAAACACACAATGTCCAGAAAATAATAGCTAACATTTCAATTAAACAAAATCAAATCCTTTATGCAACAATTATTTATACAAAATATCAATTAATATTATCACATAATGAAAAATCATGTAAAATTTATGGGTCCACGATTATCGTAACTATTTAAGTATTAAAATTTTAATAATGTTTTATAGAATAATATTAAGCATTACACAATTATGAATTTATAAATCGTGTACGAGTAAGGTTGTATAAGGTTGATGTAAATAGTTTGTTGATTAATAATTAAGATATAATTATTTAGAATAAAAATATCGAAAGTAAAAATGGCATGAAATCCGAACAATAAAAATTGAGATAAATTTATATTAATTTACACGATGCACAGTAAAACAACAACATAATCAAACATATATACATTAAATGTTTTTAAAAATATATATAATATATATAAAATCGCAATAACGAGATTATTACTTAATTTATCTTTTATATTCAAGTCCCGTGGCATTAAAACTAGTTACATATATATCTCTTTTTTCTTTTAAAATTATATATATATATCCAATCTAACTTAAAAATTACAAATATATCCCTCTTTCGTTTCTAAATTACATATATATTCATTTTAAAACTTAAAACTTTCCAATTTCCATGTTTATGGCTAAAAATCTGAAGTGCATGATGCTACAAATAGGAATGTCTGATTCCATTGTACAAAACATATATACAAATTATGAAGGGTACGTGCTTATAATGGACATGATTTTGTGCATAATTCCAGATTTTTTCAAATGAAAAGGTTTTGAATTTTTTTTTTAGTATTTGAGCCAACCTCACTTTATAGACGATTCATATGTTATGTGATTATAGCAAACACCCTAGGGTATGGATTTTATTACAAAATTGATCTTGGACTTTGACTTAGAAATCGCCAATCAGTACTCAACAGCATACGCGTCTTTTTATACAATGTTCCCTTGCTGACTATCAAAATGAGCATTGTGGCCGTGAAGGCGATGTGTTAACTATGCAGCAAGACTTGAGTGAACTAAACTATCCCCTATAAATATCTGGACTGCCTCAAAAAATAACTGAATTAACTAGCTGCATTCAGTTATTCACTCTTTACAACAATAATTAACATTTCATCATACTTCAAGATACAGTTGCAAATAATTGTTTGCATAATGGCGTATCGTGATGAAGGTTACAAGTCATTAAAATGGGTATCTAAGACTAAAATCGGGGTTATAACTCAATGCTGTCAGTGTTAACTTGTCAATAAAAATGATCAGTACCTTGCAAACCTCAGTTTAAAATTGGGGTAATAATGTTGAGCTTGTTAACCGGTTTAACTGTTTTACAAATGAGGACCGGTTTATGTTGATAGGAGCCGATGTTAATCATCCCTCTCCTTTTAACAACGTGTCTCCATCAATAGCAGCCATTGTTGGGTCAGTTAACTAGCCCAGTTCGACCCGCTATGAAGCACGTGTTTCCCGTCAATATGATAAAAGTCATTGTGTTAGTATCATTGGTTTTCAAACAAGAGGCTAATGGCTCAAACCTGTTTAAATTTGCACATTTTAGGGTAACCAGGAAGTGTCAAATACAGTCTTGGGATTAAACCCGTTAGACCACGTATATCTAAGTAAAAAAACTTGTTTCTCCCGAATAACCTGAATAGAAAAACCACATCCGTTTACCCGTTTATTTATCCATTATCCTTAACTTTGCATGTAAACATGCATATGCTTATTGAGTGTGAGAGGACATAGAGAAAAAAGAACATACCGACACAGACCTAAGTAGTAGCACAATCCAATAGTCTCCTTATGTTTTGTTTTATTTTCACATAAAGATGAGTTTGATGGTAACATGTAACAAAAAGATAAAATTTACAGTTTCATCAATTTTGTTTTTGTGTCATGTGAAATGTTTACTTAACTTGAGTTGCCAAATAGATAGGTTAAAATTTAGGCTAAATAGTTTTGGATTGTAAGTATCTCAAAACGTGTAACCTGTTTGATAAATAGGTCAGATTTGAAGTGACATTTTATAAATCGATTTCAACCGACCAATCCTTCACTTTGTAATATTTATCGTGTTTATATTTTTAACTGTGCTTCAAGTCACCAATTACAACTCATTTGTTACTACAAGGTTTAGGGTGGAAACTTTTTTTTAAACGGCTTGTTAGTTGTAAGTGATTCTGTTTCAATAGTGACATTCAATTGGGTAATATATTGTACTTTTAACCTGTTTATATTTTCTTTTATTTCGTTTGAAGGTGTTTGAAGGGGTAAAAGTCTCAAGTGAGGCTCGAACTTAAGACCTCCCCTAACCAAACATCCCCTCCCAAGCCTTAAGTATAATACGAGTGGATTCACACAAAAAATAAACTTTATTAGATATAAGATAACATAATTTATAATACAATCGATCTAAAGTTAATTTTTTTTAAAACAAAACATGCAATCTCATGTTTATTTGACTAAAATAAATGTGTCGGAGTTTAAATCTAACTTTAAAATGATAAACTGAATTGATCACATTAGAGTTAAAATACATGAGTCCGAAACCGAACCTTTCAATTTGAACAAAAAATGAATCATCACGAACCATTTTATAAACTCTTTATCTAGCAAAACACATGAAACAACTCTAAAAAACAAATATAAAACAATAAAAAATGAAAAATAACACCAAAATAGAAAGAATATAACAAAATAAAAAATTTATAAAAACAAAAAATTAACAAAATTAAGAACAAGAAAAATAACGTTAAGAGGTGTTAAGACAATCTCTCTACATCTAGTTCAATCAAATGTTTATGCCTCTTACTGTCTCTTAATGATAAAAAAGAGCAAATACTCTTATCACTGGTTGCCTTTTATTACCTCTGCCGATAAAATGAAAAAACAAACAATCTTAATGACTCAAATATCTGACTACATCTGAATGAGTCAAAATTAAAATACTGTTAAAAAGCATTTCCAAAAACACACAAACACAACCTTAGGGTGGAACTATCTTTTTATTTCGGTTACCATGGTTTCCGACTAATCAACGGGGTTTAAACCCAATGCCACACATTTAACAATTTATTTATTTTAAATATATTTGTGTTAGGAAAACTTTGAATTTTATGTGAATAAATATGATATTACTCATTGTGGTCTAATAATGATTCAAGCACGTTTTTAAGCACTCAAAGTTTTAATTATACAGTTCTTATACTCATTGTCAAACATAATGTATCATGATGAAGGCCCTCTTTAGAGACTTAAATTAATATATAAAATTAGTTTAGCCCAAAATTTAGCAACTAGTTTTAATTTACCTAAATATTTCTATTCCAATTTGTTCATATGGCTGGCCACGACTAAACATTTTCAAACATATTTCTTGAGCACCGGGATGAAGTCACTTTTAAAATATACATAGCAAATGAACCACTTTCTTTTATATTTTTATAAAATAAAGTTTGGTGCATCATCAAAAGTATATTGAATTGATTTCATGGTAGCATCATCTAAAAGGCTAATCTTGTTTGATTAGTATGAGTTAATGAGATATCTTTTGTACTGAAAGTTTATTCGGATGAGAACTAGTAATTAGTTGATAATAAGCTCAAGTCTGATTTGTGAGTTTACGATATCTAAGGCTATGAAAGATGATCCTAGCAAGTGGTACATCTATTCTATCACTACCAAAGCTTTATATATATGTGGATCATGTATGTTGGTATGGTATTGAGGTTAACATGTATTTGGTGAAAATATGTTAGTAGAAAGCAGTAGTAGTTAGTTGTAGTGACAAAATAATATTAGAAAATAATACAGTAATAGCTAATTGTTTTAATAGCTAGTTGTTTTGATAAAACGATTTGGGAACTAGTTGTAGTCGTTTATTATGTGTAAGCGATCGTTGCTAGCAAATGATTTTTCGAATATTATTTTGATTTGGAACGTTTAGAAAAATTAAGAATATTAGTTGTTTGTTGACAAACAAGTATTGTGAATAAAACGCTAAATGCCAGTTGTTTTAATACACCTTTTTTGTTAGACGAGTCTCAAGCCTATAGGCTTAGGGTCCATTAGGTTTAATGTTACAAAGTTATGTGTTCATTATAAATATGCGATGTTTGTAATCATACAAAACACAAATCAATATTAAAATATCTTTAATATTTTATATGATATCATATATATATATATTTATATTAAATACATAACTTTGAGATTAAGTAACCTAATTAAAACGACCACAAGCCGATAACCTATCATTTAACATCTTTAACGTTCGTCGCCAAACATACACCCAGCTTATAAATCCAAATGAACAAATCTTTGTATATTCACCAAATCAACGAAATTTAATTTGTTTATTGATATGGCTATTAATGCATGACACATAAGGCTCAACAGTTTATAATTTCAAACTTTAAATGAATAGTTTGACGAAGATATGGAAAATGATATGAAGTCATGATAAGGAAAACTCTCTAAATAAACACCACACCATGTCTCCTATGCTTTAAATTTGACAACTATATCCAAAACCCCACTACCATTTCCCACAACCATTAACATTTTGATACAATACTAAAAAACGTACAGTATATATTTATGTATTTTTATTTTTATTTTTATTTTTATTTTTTTTAACGGTAAATGTCAATGATTAATGAAATACTACATAGCTAAACAATTTGAGACTATTCGATGATCATTAGGTGTATAAGAATGAACATGGAACCGTGTGTGTTTTTTTCCCTACACAATTATTAAGACGATTTTTAACGTTCTGGTACACACAATGTCTTTGATAAGCATGTCAAATTTGAGCAAATAGAAAAACATGGATTTGTCACTTTATGTGTTGCTTTGGGCCACTAATCATGAAAGTAGCACAAAGCAAAAAAGAAACATAGGTAATACAAGTTTACTGTATAATTTAGACAATCATTGTTAATATTGTTTTCTATAAAAAGAAACCTATATGAACAAAGTCACCAACAAGATGTTTATGTTGTTCAAAAAACTTAACTATGGAGAACAATCACTATACCTTTGTATATGTTTTTTCAAAATCATTTATTTGTAGGATCTTTTTTGAATTTATATCAGTATCAAAATAAAAATTAAATAATAACTTTGAAGCTAATATAGTAATATTAAGAGTGAGGGAACGGATGGTTCTTAGCCATGGCTGTTACCATCAGCTTAACATTTTGAATTGCGCATCACACCTTGACTAGTGTCAAAGAGTCTGACTCTAAAGACACCAGCAAGGCTGGTAGTGAATTTTTTTATTTATTATTTAATTATTTATTTTGTAATAAAATAGGATATTTGTGGACCTATAATACTATTTTTTTTTTTAATTTTTTGGCATTATTTTTTCTTCGGTTTATCACACCTCGACAAAATATGATGTCAAATGATTCTCGTGGTTCTCGTGCCAAACCTACGTGGCACTCACTTTTTTCTTTGGTATCAAGGTTGGGGTCCAACCGTTCCTAGTGCTCTAACATAGTTGTCATAACTTTTAGAGAGGTCCAAGATGATACACTCGGGTTTTGTGTAGGTCGGGCCGAACGGGCTATTATTATCTATCTTAGGGTTAAAGTTTTATTATTATGCTTTATAAATACCATGTCAGTGTTATCAGTGTAATCGATCATTCAAGTTAATCAATAAATCTCTAGTTCTTCTCATCTCATGTTCTTAAGGAGCCAGCACCCGCTAAAAGTGGTGCCCTGTCCCGATACTATCCGATAGGGTCGTATCAATTAGTGCTTTCATTAAGAGCCCTCAACTCGTTGAGGGTTTTTGATCTAGGGTTCCAATCATAAAAAAAAGTTAATGTTCATCGACGGGGTTACTGTTCACCAGAGGCACTATTCACAGCCGTACTGTTCATCGGTCACTATTCACTGGTACTGTTCATCGAGGCACTGTTCAGCGGATACTATTCATCTCTGGAAAAAAAATAGATTTATTGTTATGGCATTGAGTACTAGCGATCGAGAGGCATTATCTAAGATCTTGCAAATGGGTACCGTTGTCGAATATCAAAGTGAGTTTAGGTATCTTATAACTCGAGTAACAGGTATCTCAGAAAGTTTAATTGCCTCGTTTTATATATCCGGACTTAAACCAAAGTTACAACTAGAATTGTTGAGGTTTTACGCGAAACCTACAACATTAGGCGAAGCCTTCTACTTAACACGTATAGTAGAGACCCGTCTTGAGGCAATTGTAGAAGAAAACCAAACCATTGAAAAAAAAGTGACTGATTCTTCTACAACACCAGGCGTTGCACTAGAAGTTGTACCAGAAGATGTGGAGAATGTTACATCTGGACCAAATAAAGATCACCTTGAGCTTCTTGGGGAATCACAACTTATTCATGAATCGCAACAGCCTACTAGTGAATGGCAGCTTATAGTTGGTGAATCGTAGATTATGGTGGGTGAATCGCAGCCTATGGTGGGTGAATTGCGGTCTATGGTTGGTAAATCGCAGCTTGAGCTTAGTGAATCATATCTTGTTGTTGATGAATCGCTTAAGAGGGCCACGTGGGTTGTTTCATCCGAACAAAAGGAGTGTAGAACATGAATTCAGAAATTGTTATTACTCGAGTCCGAGAACAAGTTGAAAGAGAGAATGCAAGTGTTTAGGCATCAACATAAAATTTGGGATCCCGGAATAATGAGCTTTTCAAGACTTCACCTTGAGGGCAAGGTAAATTTGAAGGAGTGAGGAATGTTACGCGAGGGTTTGAATGGGTTGGGCCAAACCGACCACTATTATCTATCTTAGGATTAGGGTTTCATTATTATGCTTTACAAATACCATGTCATTGTTATCAGTGTAATCAATCAATCAAAGTAAAAGTTAAATAAACTCTGGTCTTCCCGTCTCAAGTTCTTATGGAGCAAGCACACGCTTGAAGTGGTGCTATCTGTCCCGTTACTACCCGAGAGGGTCGTATCAATTGGTGATAGCTAATACCGGCCCGTTTGGCCCAACCCATTCAAACCCTGGTTTCATTGAGAGTCCTCAACTCGTTGAGTGTTTTTTATCTAGGGTTCCAATCATAAAAAACAATAAAAAAAATTATTGTTCATCGACGGGGTACTGTTCGGCCCGACCCACACAAACCATAGGCGTATCATTCCCCACACCTTCGAATCCACCTTGCCTTCAAAGTGATGTCTTGAAAATCACAATTGATTCCGGGATCCCATATCTTAATCATACCGCAAACTCGCCTTTCACTCTTTCCGCTACCTTGGACATAACACCACCCGATTCTTCCCACTTTCGCTGCCCAAACTCTAATACTAGTATTAGAGCTTGGGCAGTAGGAGTGGGAAGAATGGTGATGTGTTATGTCCAAGGTAGTCGAAAGAGTGAAAGGCGAGTTTGCGGTATGATTAGGATATGGGATCCCGAAATCAAGTGTGTTTTTAAAGACATCACCTTGAGGGCAAGGTGGAAGTGAAAGAATGGTGTTGTGTTATGTCCAATGTAGCGGAAATAGTGAAAGGCGAGTTTGCGGTATTACTAGGATATCGGATCCTGGAAACAAGTGTGCTTTTCAAGACATCACCTTGAGGGTAAGGTGGATTCGAAGAAGTGGGGAATGATACACCCGTGGTCTGTGTGGGTCGGGCCAAACGGTCCATTACTATCTATCTTAGGGTTAGGGATTTATTATTATGCTTTATAAATACCATGTTAGTGTTATCATTGTAATCAATCATTCAAGTTAATCAATAAATATCTAGTTCTTCTCATCTCAAGTTCTTAAGGAGCCAACACCCGCTAAAAGTGGTGCCCTATCCTGATACTACCCGAGAGGGTCGTATCAATTGGTGACTTTTACTTTGATTGATTGATTACACTGATAAAAATGACATGGTGTTTATAAAGCATAATAATGAAACCTTAATCCTAAGATAGATAATAGTTGCCCAATTGGCCCAACCCATTCAAACCCTGGCGTAACACAAGACTCTTCCCTGCTCTTTAATAGTTCCGTCGCTAGTGATATTGTTAGATTTGATATGACACGATTATCCACCACCCGCGAAGCACCTCCACCGCTTGTTAACCCTACGGCGGGTGTACCTTCATCGCCTGTGTCGATACTAGTTTTTGTGTGACGCCCAAACCACCTAAAGGAAAGCACCTTCTTTTCGTTTGTGAGTGTGTAAATTATGTTGCGAACTTATGTTTGTATTACATGAAGTGTTTTATTTCTTTTTTTAATTGGTTATTACTAAAACATGAGGTGGATACTAAGAGACTCATTTATTTTTTAAACCTAAATTTATTGTATCGTGGGTTGATTATGTCTGATTTGTAATGCAAGTGTGGAGTCAACTGATCACATTTTCTTTACTTGTTATACGGCTACCAATGTAAGGCGGAAAATTCTCATCTAGAGTGATGTTTCTTTCCCACACTTGTGCTCTAATTTGGAATGGATCGGATGTCTTGAAACCTGAAACACTTCAAACAATAGAAAAGATCAAAGGTATGTTTTTTTAACGGAAACTTTTATTAGAAAAACTAGCAAGATGCTAGAAAATTACAAAGATAACAAATAAGGATGTTGAATCCAACTATCCCGACTAAAAACACTTTTACATCTAGAATTACACCAAAGAAGTGAACGTTCAACAATGTCATCAAAAATCGTGATTTTCCGAGGCTTCTTAACTCCATAAAGTGTTTGATTTCTGAAATTCCAAACACACCACCAAGAAATATAAAAAACACCTTCCAGCAAAACTTTAAGTTTGGAGCCCAATCTGATGTTCAGGAACCAAGACAACCACTCTGTGTACGAACATATCGAAGACCAACCAACATTACACCACACCAACGACACACTAGACGAAACACGAACTTATATTCTTTTAGTAGACTTGGTTCTTCGACTTTGTCAAACTTCCGTCTCTAGTCTTTTTCTTCGATAAATCTTCAGCATAGGCCTTTGACTTCCGTTCTTCTTGAACTTTTGATCTTTTGACTTCGTCTTTTGTCTTTTTCTTCGATAAAAGCCCGTGTTTTCTTTCCTTTTCACATTTTGGTCCTAAATCACAATAAAAACACAAACCACGCATAATTCCGACTTTTACGACATAAAATACACGTTTTGGTCTTGTTTTTATTATCATTAAGTGGTAAAAGGATAAGTGTTTTCACACTTATTAATGGCTTTTTTCACATTGATCACCAATCCGGAACATAAAGAAAAACATTGAAGAACATACATGATATGGCGTAAATTATCCTCAGACCACTCCTCAATGAAGACAGCATCATTAGCGTAAAATAAATGAGAGATCATGATAGAATTATCAATCTTAATACCTCTAAATGTGCCCGCCTCAACAACCCGTGTGAAAGACAAATGAAGTGACTCCGTAAATAGGAGGAAAAGATATGGCGCCAATGGATCACCTTGCTTCAAACTCCTATGAAACTCAAATTCAGATGTCAGGCTACCATTAATAAGAATAGAAGCCATACCTGAATAAAGACTACCCCGAACCCAATCACACCATTTAGAACCAAACCCAAACTTTACAAGAACTTCTTCCAGAAAATCCCATCTAACGGAATCGTAGGCTTTAGCAAAATCGACTTTAAAAATCATGGCTTGTTTCCTCTTATGTCTACACCAAGATAATAATTCATTTATGATGAAAGGACCATCAAGAATTTGTCTATTAGGGAGAAATGTAGTTTCAACATCCCAAATAAGATCAGAAATAACCAAAGCTAACAAAGAAGCAAGAATCTTAGTAACCACTTTGTATAAGCTACCAATCAAACTAATAGGACGGTAATCACTCACAAATTTAGGATCAGGAACTTTAGGTAGTAAGGTAATAAACACAGAACTACATCCCCTAGTGAATGAATGGTGCTAAAAAACCCACGCCACCGCAATCGAAAAATCCTCACTAACGACATCCCAAAACTTGCGAAAAAAATTCAAATGTGAACCTGTCCGGCCCAGGGGATTTATTTTCTCCACAAGCCCAAACCGTGTTGCGAATTTCATCATGAGTAATCGGCTTCTCCAACTCATCGACCAAAGTAGGATCTAAACGGTTAGGAAAAACAAAATTAAACCTATACCGATTAGATAGCGGGGATTGAAATCTAGATGAAACATGAGAACGAAATGCATCTTTAACACGGTCAGGATCATCCACCAAATCTCCATCTACCGTAACTCCTCTAATAGATAAATTAGCACGTTTCCGGTTGATAATACCATGAAAAAACTTGGAATTCTCATCTCCGGCCCATTGGACTTTAGCCTTCTGAAAATAGTCACGAGCTTCAGCAGATTTAATATCATTCATTTGTTTCATCAAATCCATGCGAGAAAAAAGAAGATCACGAGTAGCACTACCTTGGTCTAACTGAATGTCAATATCACCTAAGTTAGTCTTGATCTTCGTAAGCCTGCCCATATGATTCGTCTTATAATTAGCAACCCAATTCCGAATACCCTTTTTGAGAGCCCATAACTTCTTCTTAAAACGAACCATCCCATTTCTATCATCTAAAACAGTAGAATTCCAACAGTTAGCAACCATCTCAGCAAACCCATTGAGCCCTAACCAAGAATGGTAAAATCTGAACGGGGTAGCACCAAAAATAAAAATTCGCCTCCCGAAGTAAAATTGGACGGTGATCCGACAAATTTCTATCTACACAAACAGCCGAGATACGAGGAAATATCTCAAATAAACCATCAGTCAAAAGGAACCGACCATGCTTGCTCATTTTGGTCGCTGATGGGTGAGACCAGGTGAAAGAAAAACCGCCCAACTATAAATCAACTAAGCCCGAATCTGAAATGAACTCATTGAACACGGTAGCCCCTTGCATATTAAAATTCGATCCCATACGTTCAGATTCACTTCTCACTTCGTTAAAATCTCCCATAATAATATTATCGCCCTGCCACCTCATGACAAGAGACTTGATATAATTCCATAGAACTTTTTTCTCGGTAAGAGCATGAGGAGCGTAAATAGAGATAAAAAGCAATTTAGATTGCGTAGGAACCCAAGTACCAAATAAAGCCACAAAGTTATCCGAAATAATATGTTGCTCTTTAAGGAAAACATTAGGATCCCACACGCAAAGAATGTCAACCGAATTTCCAAGAGCCTCACTACATATCTGACCAAAACAAGAATTACCCCACAAGCGCTTAACTGCAATATCAGAAATACTCTCCATCTTGGTTTCTTGAAGAACTAAAAAATTCACCTTATGTTTGAAACATAACCCGTGATCCAATCTTTTTTAGCCTTGATCCTAGGCCTTGTATATTGAGAGGAAGACAATTCATTGATTCACATCATGCACTCCTTGTGAACCAATAATAATCTCCATATCATTGGTGCAACCCTCCATATCATAGCCCATAGTTTGATCAACTTTAATCATATTATTGAGCACCTCAAGAATAGACCCTCCTTTTTTAATAACTTGATTGTTTATCGAGTTATCGTAAGAGAAAATGTCATCATTACACTGAGCATCCTCCACACTGCGTGAACCAATACCCTCTTCCTTACCCAAAGATATTATTGGATCATGTACAAGCTCCTTCGGTTCATTGTTTTTTATAGGTTCTTGTTCAGGCGAACCAGGTGGGTGTGGAATGCTTTTATCCGAACTAGATGAGCCCATACCAACATTATGCTTTTTAAAGCATCATAGATGTTAAAAGGATCAGATGAAGTCTCCTTAATCGGTTGTTGCTGAGTCACGTCAATATCATTGGCTACATTATCAGTATTATGAATATCAATATTATCCCCAAAAATGGTTTTCGAAACGCTATCACCATCGCTCTCGATATCCAAATTAGTATTCTGATCAACCGTATTAGGGACATCATCCTCATTTTTAGAAGACTCATTGTCAGTATAATAAACAGCCTCTTCAACCTCTTTAAAAACGGGAGACCACGTAAACAATTCTTTAGCCCTGACCATGAAAAGTTTACCACGTATATTTATCTTGAATTTATCAAGAATATTGGCTTCTAAATTAGTCAGAATACAGAGCCACTTACGTGCAAACATCTCATCCTTGCATTCATCAAGCTCAAGCACCTTACCTCATTTAGACCCAATCTTATTAAAGGTATTCCTCGACCAAGCAAGACGAGGCACACCCTCAACATCAACCCAAACAATCCGCTCTCTTGGTGCAAAATCAGGTTGTGCATTAGTTAAAGAGTTAAACCACGAAGCCACTCCAACAGGTTTCATGAGTTCGTCTCGATCGTATAACATCTCACCTAATAGTTATTTCTGTTACTCTTTTATTGCATTAACGTGGTAAAAAAGATGTTATATTTTACTCTCAATCCATGAGGCAGCGTAACATCTTCAATAATATTCTTAATTCAATTTTTTGTTAAAGTTTAGAAACGTTAAAACTCTTAATTAGTTTAATGGGGTTAAATTTCATTTGAGTAATTGTTTCTAGATTTTGCCTAAAGTCTTAGTTTTCATATAAATCGTCATTTTAAAAAATAGTCGACTGATGTTACACTTAAATAACGATAACAAATGTAATCATCACAAAAATCTGGCTGAATTTTTGCTAGGGACTACTAATTATAAGTTTCGTGCATACACATAATTTATAAATAAATAAAATTTATTTTTGATATTTTAGTTTAATATATAGATACATATAAAAATTCTCGTATTAAACTAAAATATCAAAAATAAATTTTATTTTACCACTTCAATCTCTTTAGATTCTACGATCTCCCTGATGAAGTGATACCTCACGTTGATATGCTTCGTCCTCTCATGAAACATAGCATTTCTTGAGAGATGAATTGCCCCTTGATTATCACAATTCACAACCACTGACCTTAGGTTTATTCCCAGCTCGATTAGTAGACCTTTAAGCCAAATGCTTTCCTTAACAGCTTCCGTAAGCGCCATATACTCCGCCTCTGTAGTAGACAATGCAACAACATGCCGCAGAGTTGCTTTCCAACTCACAACACAGCCATGTACCATAAACACGTACCCGGTTATCGACCTACCCTTGTCAGGGTCTTTAGCATAATCGCTATCCACGAAACCGTCAACATCCACGTGTTCCCTTGATCTCTACCATACACTAGACCTACATCAGCAGTGCCCTTCAAGTACTTCAAAATCCACTTCACCGCTTCCCAGTGATTTTTACCTGGATTCGCTAAATACCTGCTCACAATGCTAACCGCGTACGCAATATCTGGTCTAGTGCAAACCATCAAGTACATTAAACTACCTACAACATTCACATATGGGACCTTACTCATTCTTTCCACATCCCAGTCAGTCGACGGACAATCCTTCAAAGATACCTTGAAGTGTGCTCCCAATGGCACAGAGACCGACTTGCCATTATCCAATCTGTAGTTATTCAGAATTTTCCGCACATATCCCGACTGAGACACCTTCAGGGTTTGGTTACCCCTATCCCTGACAATCTCCATACCAAGTATCTTCCTAGCTGAACCAAGTTCCTTCATATCAAACTCTTTCCGCAGCAGTCCCTTGGTATATTCGATCTCAGACTTGCTTTTACAAGCAATCAACATATCATCTACATACAACAGTAGATATATGTACATACCTGGTGCAAACTCCTTGAAGTAAACACAACTATCATAGTTGCTACGGCTAAACCCATTGCTGACCATATACACATCAAACCGTTTGTACCACTGCCTTGGAGACTGCTTAAGACCATAAAGGGATTTCTTCAACAAACATACCTTGTTTCCCGTTCCTTCTTCAAAACCAAGCGGTTGCCTCATATAAATGGTTTCTTCAAGATTACCATGCAAAAACGCCGTCTTCACATCAAGTTGTTCCAACTCGTAATCTTCACAAGCAGTTAATGAGAGAATCACCCTAAAAGATGTATGTCGAACCACGGGTGAGAATACCTCATTATAGTCAATCCCTGCTCGTTGTGTGAAACCCCGAGCTACCAGCCTTGCTTTATACTTTGGTTTCTGAACGCCTTCAATCCCTTCCTTAATCTTATACAACCACTTGCAGCTTACCAGATTCTGACCACGTGGTTGATCGACCAACTCCCAAGTATGATTCTTCTTTCAAGAACTCATCTCATCTTCCATAGCACGAACCCACTCATCCCTTTCAGATGAATTAATCGCCTCCTGGAATGTGATTGGTTCATGTGTATCTTCTTCCTTAGCAATAGCAAACGCATAAGCCGTAATATCATCTTCTTCCCTAGACCCTGATGATCTAGACAATGATACATTACCTTCATTTCTATATCTTGCAGGTTTAGTAGTTGTTCCCTTAGCTCTATCACGCACCAGAACATAGTTGTCCAGATTCTGTTGCTGAGGCATTGCATCTACTTCATCTTCAACTTGATCCTCATATTCATTCCCTGGATTTACCCCAGTATGAGGATCCACAGTTGGTTCGACCCGACTGCCTTGAAGTTCCACCTCAAACTCAATTTCCTTCCCAGAATCTGCAAGACCAGCACCCTTGAGAGTATCCTTATACATAAGGCTCTCATTAAAGACCACATCCCTGCTTATGATTATCTTCGGTTTAACATCATCCAACCTCCATAATATGTATCCCTTCACACCCTCAGGATACCCCAGGAATATGCATTTTATAGCTCTAGGCTTGAGCTTCCCCTGACTCACGTGTGAATAAGCAACGCAACCAAATATCTTCAACATCTCGTAATTCGCCGGATGTCTTGACCATAAATCCATAGGTGTCTTCTTCTCCAATGCTTTAGATGGAGACCTATTGATCAGATATGCTGCCATCACCGTTGCTTCAGCCCAGAATGATTCTGGCAAACCAGACTGAATCAGTAAACACTTAACCTTGTTCAAGAGCGTCGTGTTCATTCGTTCAGCTAGACCATTCTGTTGCGGAGTTCCAACAACCGTCAAATGTCTTGCTACCCCACTCTCCTTGCACAAGTTATTAAACTCCTGATTACATAACTCCAAACCATTATCCGTTCGAAGTTTCTTCAGTCTTCTACCTGTCTGGTTTTCTACCAACTGCTTCCACTCCTTGAACTTGCTGAACGCCTCACTCTTGTGTCTAAGAAAATAAACCCAAACCCTCCTCGAATAATCACCAACAATCGATAAGAAGTAACGACAACCACTCATCGATTCCACCCGAGAAGGACCCCAGAGATCTGCATGGACATAGTCTATAACTCCCTCTGTTGTGTGATGACCTCGACCAAAACTCACCCTGGTCGATTTTCCAATAACACAGTTTTCACAGAATTCGAGCTTACCTAGACCTTCCTTCCCCAGCACCTCTCTTCTTTTGAGTTCATTCAAGCCTGCTTCACTAATGTGACCCAAGCGTTTATGCCACACCTGCGCAAGACTTTCCTTTTCTTTTATACCGACACTAGCTTCACTTGATTCAACCCAACCATCCAAGGAGTACACACAATTTTCCTTCAAAGTTCCCGACAAAACCAACAAAGAACCCTTGATCACCTTTACTCTTCTGATATGAGCTTAAACTCATATCCTTTTATCAACAAATAACCCTAAAACATGAAGCAAAATACCAATTTATTTGGCAAAAACAGTATTATGTAGTATGTTTGTGTTTGTGTGCACTTGTGTAGGTAAAAAAATACATTTTCAAGCAAACAAGGAAAAATCAAGCTCAAATGGATGAAAAAGACAAAAGAGGATCAAAAGTGACAAGACTTTGAAGTATAAGGACCTATCTTGACAAGTTATGAAAGTTGAAGGACTTAAAGTGCAAATAATGTAAAGTCAAGATTCAAGTCAAACTTGGTCAACTCTCAAGTCAACTCAGTCAAAGGACCATTTTTTTGTTCAAGGATGGAAGTTAAAGGACCAAATATGTCAAAAGAATGAAGATCCTAGCTCAAAACAACATTCTGCCAAGTACAAGGACTAGTTCTGCCAACTGTTGAAAGTAATTTGAAGCTTGATCCATGTGAAAGGGAAAGAACCAATAAGATTGCAAGAAAAGTGGTACAAGGATCACCACATAAGCCCACTAGCGCCGTTTTTCATTTAATACAAAATCTGAACAGTAAAGCGCACTTCCTTTAAATCAACCAATGAGAATGCACCACTCCATAATCCTTTTATCCACTTTTGGATATTAATCCGTGTGACCAGATGAGAGCCAACCAGAAGATGCCACGTGTCACTTTCAAACAAGAACGAGCCCAGAACCTATTTTGAGCTACAATGCATTTCAGGCAAAGTGATTAACATGAAAGTTGCTCCATTTTGAGAGACGAATCCATACCTCACAATCAATTAAGCTGAAAGTGATTGGATCAAAAACCCCCAAATCATTGTTCATACCTTCAAAGTGCAAAATGCAGATTTCTCCACGTGTCAAGCAGAGATTGGTTCTGACATGTCACCAACTCCAACAAACTCTCCCTTCATGCCTATAAATAGCTAGATTGTACTTCATTTTCAGTCGTAGCTTAATTTTGTAAAAACACCTAGTTAACTTTTCCTTTCCCTTTTCCCTCAATCTTACCCTAACTACTCAAGAGTCTGACAAACTCTTGAGTCAGTTAGTTAGTTACTACCTTTGTAACAGCTTTGTAACCGTTTTTCAGCAATAAAATTCAAATTCAATTTTTCCCGCCAATTCTGTTCTTCTCATTCCAGTCAGATTCTTGCTGCTGTTGGATATTATTGTTACTGTTGAGTGTTTGTTATGATCAATCATTGATCATAACTGACATTTGTGAAGTTTGCCAGCTTGTTGATCACAATTCAGTCATTGCCTAGTTCCTATGGAGTTTTCAAGTAGTTTGATGGATTCTAGTTGATTTGTGGGTTGATTCTTGTTGATTTCTAGTGATAGGTGGTGGTTATCACTAGGGCAAGAGAGCTCAGCGCTCCTCTTCTTCTCAAAGGATATCTACATTAGGTTTTAAGCTACTTGTTTTTGTTCCACTCAACAAGTCAATGCCATGCTTCATTTTCCTAGTTTAAATCTAATGGCTGCATGATATAGTTGTTAGTAGTTGATGTTTGATTGAACTTTGTGTGTTTGTAGCTTAATCCTACCTACTTGTGCTTTGATTTGGGTTTAGTCTAGTTAACTGCATCATTTCAGTCATTTTTCAGCCTTGCACCTTAATTGAAGTTCTTGTTGTGTTAATTGACTGAATTTAGCTCTCATACCTTTCATTTTGGTCATTGAGTTTAACCTGCTAAAGCATTTGAATCAGCTTAATCTAGAACTTAATAAGCATTTGAAAAAGTTTGTAAGAAATCAGTAAAGGAGTGTTTGGGAATAGATCAAAAGTAGTTTTCAAGTATTGTGAATTGGTGTTTTAGAGTTCATTTCCAGTCCTTAAGTGATTACAAGTTGTTTAAAGCCTTTTACAAGTCAAATGCAAAGTCAAACAGGCAAATGGCACTTGAATTGTTTGGGTCAGCTTTCATTTAGCTTTGTTCTTAAAAACTTGCCATTTTCATTTGCTTAGTTCTCATTCATTCCTAGATGAAATTTCCTCAAATTTGCTTTCAGTCCTAGCTTATATCATATAGTTTTAGATTCTAAAAGGAATTTCTACAGTATTAGTTAATAAGCTGGTAAATAGCTTTTTGGTCCAAGACTGAGCAAAGCTCATTCTCTGAGATAAAATTGTTACTGATTTCCTAGATCTTAAAATCTACTTCACAAATCTTGTGATTTTCTTTCATAAAATCAGTTAGTAAGTGTTCCTAGTTAATTTCTGAAAATTTGAGCTTTTTGCAAATTCTGGTCAACGCTTGGTCAACGCTTGGTCAACATAAGCTCTTTTTAGCTTATTTCAGATTTAGAGCTTATTACTGGATGAAATTTGTTCTGGTTTGATTTCCCAATCTTCAAATCAGTTGCTTTATCAGTTTCAAGAGTAAAATCAAGTTGTGGTTGATTAGTTTTGGCTAGAGCTTATTTTGAGCTTATCAATAAGCACTCATTTGCTTATTTTTGATCTTTAGCTTAATTCCTTGAACACACGTAGCTTAAATGAGATTTTAAGCATTTTGCAAGTTGTTTCATTGAATTTGGTTGAGTAATAAGCTAGAACGAGCTTATTGACTTACTTGTCCCGTTTTTAGTTAAAAATTTCTCTTAATTGCACTTTAGTCCTTTCATTTCTATCAGAGTTGAAAACTTGGCTAATCTTCCAAGAATTTAGGGTTTGCATAATTTTGGTCCCTGGAATTTGAAAGTTGTTTAAATTCAGTTAGTAGTTTGTTGATTTGTTACATTTTTAGCAAGGTTGTTATAGTTGTTACATTTTTTATCCTTATAGTTTACAAATTTACATTTTTAGTCCCTATAGTTGTTAGAGTTTACATTTCAAGCATTTACATTTCATAGAATTTACAATTTCAGTCCCTTTAGTTTCAAATTTTGCATTTTAAATTTTACTTGAATAAAAACGTGGTATTTGCAATCTGTTTTACATATACGTAGGTAATATTTTTCCGTTTTGCAAGTTTTTGTTGAATTAGCAATAGATTACCAAGCAAGCTTAACAACCAAGAACAATTAAAAATCCGATATTGGTTGGACTTTCTATTGGTTAAGAACTGAGAAAACGAACTGCATTATACTACATTTCAAATGGCGCCGCTGCCGGTTCTTTGACTACACGAGAGACTATCGATTGACGGTTTTCATTGGCTTTTGGGATCCGTTCACTTTGTGAACGTTATTTTTACGTATCATAAATCAAAAACAAATAAAAAAATCAAAAATATAAAAATATATAAAAACTAAAAATTAACAAAACAATTCTTTTCCTAAAGAATTGACCAAAAAAATTAAAAAATCCAAAAAGCAATCTTTTTCCTAAGAGATTGCGCCCAAAAATATATATTATTGGATTCTCTCGGTTTTTATGTACATATAGTATTTTCCTTTAAAAAAACTCATAAATACAAAAATATTTTCCATATATTATTATAAGTAAATACGTATACGTATAAGAACAATCAATTTACATATCTTCCATAAGTATTGCCGAGGCAATACACCGTGTTGAGGGGCGTTCCGGTCCTTGACACGTGTATCGATCAAACAAAATAAAGCAAGAATAGATAAATACTGTAAAACCCGCATGCTTTTACCATGAATAGTGCCCTTAAGATCGTACGTTCTAGATTAAAACTTACCTCATATAGTATTGATCACATTCATGTGCTAATAATCAAGCAAGTGCATACGTGTATGACATGACAAGTATCGATTACGTACGAACTCATGATAAACAGTTAATAATATATCACGTGAACATAATTAAATCATGATCACCATTTAAAATACTAACTAAAATAATTACGTAAATACTCAGAATATATTCACGAGCGTGGAGTTTACGATAAACGACACGTTAAAAGAAACAGAAACACGTTAAACACGAGCACGTTTAACCACGAACGAGCACGAAACATCGGGACACGAGAAAGGTACGGGTACCCCATGTGGGGCCCCCATACCCACGGCACACATAGACAAAATGGGCTTGGCCCATGGACTTTACAAGTTAAGGGGGGTAAAGAGTAAAACATGTTTTCACTTTTCATTTTACAAGAAATAAACAAAAACCCTAAAAGAGTTTTTCTCCTCTCCTTTTTGCTCTCTTGGTGCCGCCACCTCTACACCACCATAAGGGGGTGTTTGTTTGATTTTGATCTTAAAAACAAGTGTTAGAATACGTGTTTGTTCATCCTTTTTCCAAGCTACATAGTGGTATACCTTTCTAACCCTTCTTTTTAATTCTTTTAATTCTTTTAATCTTTGATTATTTTCATGAACATGTTATTATTTTTCTTATGAAAACAAGGTAATTAATCATTGATCTAATATGTTTTGGTATTAATTAAAATCAAAGAATGGTTTATAAGGGTGTTTGTTTTTGGCCGCCTAGCAAATAAACCCGAGGGGGGGTTTGGTTTGCTATTGCCGCCACCACCAAGACCACAATTGGTCTTGGTTGGCTCATGTGGGACCCACGGCAGCAAGGGGACACGTGTGCCCCGGGTTTGGCCGGGGTACGGTGTCGAATTCATGCCCGATTCATGGTTCGTTGGTTAAAATCATGATATATGTTACATGTAATTTTTATGAATCATGAACTTAGGATATAATTAATTAATAACATGAAATATTAATTAAATCATGACTTAGGTTATTTTAATTATTAGTTTATCATGACATTAATTTAACCTAAGTATTTTATGTTATAAGTTATAATTAATTAATTATTAAAACATGCCTATAATTAATTAATTTAGACATGACTTAGGTTATATTATTATTAATAATAATACACATTTTAACCTAAGTATTTTCATTTCATTTTAATTAATACATGATACACTTTAATTAAAATGCTTAACCTATAGTTTAATTTAAATACATGAAATAATAATTAAACTATACACTATATCATATGACTTAAGAAATAAGCTTAAACACTTAGACTTATATGTTAGCTTATGTAATCAGCTTAATTCTAATTATGGAAACTTCTATTTATAGAAACTTAATTAAATAAGGCAACTAATCTAATTATGGAAACCTTCTATATATGGAAATCAATCTATTTCAGGCAGCTAATCTAATCATGGAAACTTTCTATATATGGAAACTTATTTAATTAAGGCAGCTGATCTATTTTTGGAAACTTTCTATTTTTAGAAACTAATCTATTTTAGGCAGTAAATTCTATTTTTGGAAACTTTCTATTTTTGGAAACTTTCTATTTTTGGAAACTTTCTATTTTTGGAAACTTTCTATTTTTGGAAACTTTCTATTTTTGGTAACTTTCTATTTTTGGAAACTTTCTATTTTTGGAAACTTTCTATTTTTAGAAACCTGCTATTTTTGGAAAGTTACTTATTATTACACAGTAAGTATAATAATACATGAATCACCAGTAATACTTAATCAGAGTAATCAGAATACAAGATAAACACAGTTTAAGGCTTTAAACAGTGAACCATGACCTAAAACATACCAAATCAGCTATAATGAGACACAGAACCCAGTACGTAATCAGTGAATCGATACTTATACACGTGTGTATTCATGTAGCATTAGTGATCCAGAAGTAGGAGTCTTTCTTCCGTTCATTTCACTGGACTTGAGGTACGGATTCCCGTCCTTTCAGTATGGACATTCCTTCCTTATTAGGATTTCCCCGTATGCAGCCAACTGTTTTCCCCAGCATTTGTTTTATTGTTTTGAACTGCTTATGTTAATTTAGCATAAACTATAGCCATATACAAGCATGACCAGTTTCACCTAGTTATGGAGGTACCATAACCATAGCATTGGAGGCACCGATGTTATGACTTCCCCACGGCGGAGTGATTGCTCGTGGCGTCCCTTTTCAGTTTGGCCATATTATTATATCAGGTGGGGCGTATGGGTGCATCCTAGTTACATGTTTTATTCAGTTTATCATGGTGAATGTGGTGTGTGCCTTGCACCCTTCACAAGGAGCTGATCCCTCCTACCCAAACCAGTATATTGATTAGAGGCATCCCCTCTAATCAGCATGATGAGGTCACCCCTCCAAGTATTCATGCACGTGACCTTTTCATGACCTATATGGGCTATGGTATTTATATGTTAAAACAGTTTTCGCAGGTTAAACATAAGGCTTTTCAAACTATAAAACCAGTTTTCATGTTACTTAACCAGTTTACTCAGTACTTAGTCTTCTGCTGTTATATGTTACATGCTTATCCTATATCATGCTTTATTGTACATCCGTGCACTGAGCGTCTTGCTCAGCCGTTTTCCTTTTCATGTTCCCAAAACGGCAGGTACTCAGGGACGCTCGTAGATCTCAAACGTAGGTGCATATGGACTGGAAGCTTTACTGTCTTTCTTTACTTTATGCATTTCCTTTACTTTGATACAGTTGCTATGGACATTGTTTCGTCCTTTCCTTTTACAGTATTTATGTTTGTGTGTGATGAGCTTTACTTTGGGATACCGATGTTTGTTTCCGGTATTTCCCTTTTATGGTTGAATAATGCTTAGACATTTATCCTTGTATGCTTTGATGACACGCCATGATATGCGTAATATTCCATTTCCAAAATGGGGTGTTACAATTATGGTATCAGAGCCAAGGCTTCGACCTGTAGGCTCTCAAATATGACCTGTGATTAGTGGGTAGTCACTACGGTCTTCCTAGAACTGACAGTTGTTTTCATGCATTCATCATTTTTAAGCATACATATACATGACATTGTTACAGGGTTTTTGACTAAGTAATGGTTGGTACAGGACTGGCCCTATTTAGTCGCATGTGTTTTATCGAAACTTTTAGATTTGGGACCGACCCATAGGCGTCCCCTCGATATGTCTTTTATTTTGAGTGAACTGACCGGAGGCGTTCACTCTCGAGCATCAAAAGTTTTCATAAAACTGCATCATGCATTCATACAAAGATTTTCTTGCATAAAATTTTTCTCGTGAAATTTTGGCATAAAATTTTTCTTTTATATATTTTATGTTTGAACTGTTAATCATATGTTTTATGTTATACTGTCAGATGGTTCTCACACGCGAGCAAGAGCAGCTCAATGCTGCGATTCAGGCTGCCATGCAAGCCTTACTTCCTCAACTGAGGAATGACATTCGTGCTGAAGTCCAAGCTGCCAATAATCAGCAGCCGCAGAATCAGGCACCTCTTCCTCCTCCTCCCCCAGTGACTCTAGCAGTATGGTTGGAAAGATTTAACAAGCTCCGTTCGAGAGCTTTTGAAAAGACTGATAGCCCCAGCGATGCTGAAAGCTGGCTGACTCACATTGAGAAAATCTTCAATGCTATGGGATGTGACCCCGCCTTCAAGGCAAGATTGGCGTGCTACAGGTTTGAAGGCGATGTACTCAACTGGTGGCTAGCTTTGACGCAGTCAGAAGGAGGTGATGAATGGGTCGCTGGTTTGACATGGGCCCAATTCAAGGAGAGAGTGATGGAACAGTTCTTTCCTAAAGCAGAGCAGGACAAACTCAAGCGAGAATACCACAGGATACGTCAGAGACAGGGCGAGAATAGCAATGAATTCATGCAGCGCTTTCTTCGCCTAGCTGGTTTTCTAGGAGCAGCGGCTGGTACTCCTGAGGAGCAGGCACACCATTTTAGGTGGGCACTTCGCACCTCGGTCGCGAACAATCTAGTATGTGCTACGTTCAATACAGTAGCACAAGTGGCCGACGCTGCAAGGAAGCTTGAGATGTTGCAGGAACGCGATGAGTTCGGGGAAGCGGAAAGACCCGACAAGAGGCAGAAAACTGGGGACCGGTCTCAGCCGGCTACTCAGCAGCAGCCCAATCAGCCCAAAGGAAACGGTCACTCTAACGACCGTTCTGTTGTGGAAAGGCGCAGCGGTAATGATAATTACCGTAACAATGCGGGACAATCCAACAACAGCAGGTCCTACTATTTATGCATTTTCTTATGATTTCATGTTATGTCTCTCATGCTGACACTATATTGATCGCTATCAGGAACCACGGTAACGGAAGGGACCAGAACCACAGGGGTTCTCAGCCTAACCGTTCAGCTAACACTGGTAAACATCTTATGACGCTTACGTCCTATACTCGTGCATATACCTTATTCTTAACACGTATTGTCATCAGCAGGCCCTCAGCAAGCAAGGACTCCTGCTGGAGGATTCACTCATCCTCTTTGCAGCACTTGCCATCGCAGACACCCTGGCCCATGTCGTCGTGACTCCGACGCGTGCTACAAGTGCGGCCTCCCTGGCCATCGTATGAGAGATTGCCGTAAGGGTGAAATGGAGGGTACTTCGGGTCATGCTGATACTAAACCGCCTCCTACCACTGGGCGTGTCTATACGACATCGCGCGATCAGGCAAACAAATCTACAGGTACCATTACTGGAATTTTGTATATGTACGGCCAGGCTGCATGTGTTCTTTTCGACACGGGTGCCACTCATTCAGTTGTTTCCACTACTTATGCTAAGAACATCAGGACACTTCCCTTTCCATTAGAAAATAAGCTTACCATTTCCACGCCTCTGAGGGACTCTGTATTAATAACTCATGTATACAAGAGTCTTCCTCTAGAGTTTGATGATAAAGTTCGTGCAGTAGATGCACTTCCTCTAGACATGATTGAGTTTGATATGATTCTCGGCATGGATTGGCTATCCAAGCACCATGCTACCATAGACTGCCACTCATATAGAGTGATCTTCGGCGACATTAATGCACCAGAGTACATCCATAACGGGTTCATACCCGGACGGTCTGTACAAGTCATATCTACCTTGCAAGCACGTGCATTACTGTCACATGGCTGCGAAGGTTATCTCGCTACGGTTCATGACATGGATGCTGAATCCCCATCGATTCAGGATCAACCAGTAGTTTCGGAATTTCAAGACGTCTTTCCAAATGAACTTCCAGGCATACCACCTGCAAGAGAAGTGGAGTTCAACATCGACCTTGTTCCAGGAGCTGAGCCAATCTCTAAGGCTCCGTATCGTATGGCTCCCATAGAGCTAAAAGAACTGAAGGACCAACTGCAGGAACTTCTTGAACGAGGGTTCATTAGACCGAGCGCATCTCCATGGGGCGCACCGGTCTTGTTTGTTAAGAAGAAAGACGGCAGCATGCGACTTTGCATTGACTACCGTGAACTTAATAAGATTACCATCCGCAACAGATATCCACTGCCACGTATAGACGATCTGTTTGACCAACTTCAAGGAGCCAAACACTTCTCTAAGATCGATCTAAGGTCAGGCTACCATCAGCTAAGGGTTAAAGAGCAGGATATTGCCAAGACTGCTTTTCGTACCCGCTATGGCCATTATGAGTTTGTAGTCATGCCATTCGGCCTGACTAACGCTCCAGCAGTATTCATGGATCTGATGAACAGAATCTTCCATGAATTCCTTGATAAATTTGTCATTGTATTCATCGATGACATCTTGATATTCTCAAAGTCCACGGAGGAACACGAAGATCATCTCCGTACTGTACTACAGATTCTTCGTCAGAAGCAGCTGTATGCGAAATTCTCCAAGTGTGAGTTCTGGTTAAACAAGGTGGCATTCTTAGGTCACATTGTATCAGCAGAAGGGATCACTACGGACCCAGCGAAGGTTGAGGCTATCACTAAATGGCCAAGACCAACATCAGCGACAGAAGTCCGCAGTTTCTTAGGCTTAGCTGGATATTATCGAAGATTCGTGGAGAACTTTTCCCGGTTGGCACTACCTCTCACCAAACTGATGCGAAAAGGAGAGAAATTCGTCTGGACGGAAGAACGAGAGAAGAGCTTCGAAGACCTAAAGCAGAAGTTATTATCTGCACCTATTCTTACTCTCCCATCTGGTACAGGTGGATTTCAGATCTATAGTGATGCATCGGGGAAGGGACTGGGCTGTGTTCTCATGCAACATGGGAAAGTGATCGCGTATGCTTCACGGCAGCTTAAGCCCTATGAAGAAAACTACCCTACGCATGACCTGGAACTTGCTGCAGTGGTGTTCGCGTTGAAGATATGGAGGCATTACTTATACGGAGAATCATGCGACATTTTCACAGATCACAAGAGCTTGAAGTATATCTTCACACAGCGAGAGTTGAACATGAGACAAAGGAGATGGTTGGAACTGTTGAAGGATTATGATATTAACCTACAGTATCATCCCGGGAAAGCTAATGTAGTAGCAGATGCACTCAGCAGAAAGTCCGGAATGATAAACGGCATTGAGATCGAGGAACAAAACATAAGAGACTTGGAGCGACTAGACATCGAAATCATGGTACGTGGACAGCACGGATACTGGGCGAATCTTAGAGTAGAACCTGAGTTACTGACTAGGATTAAGGAAGCGCAGAAGGATGATGGAGAGATTTGGGCGATAATTCAGAATTTGGAGAAGCAGACAGAATTCAGAATGGACGCAGACGGTATCGTTTGGCAGGGCACGAGACTTTGTGTTCCTGACAATCAAGAACTCTGGGAAGCATTGTTAGCTGAAGCTCACAGCTCCCCATTTTCTATACATCCTGGGTCGACAAAAATGTACCATGACATCAGACAGCACTTTTGGTGGAGTGGTATGAAACAGGATGTAGCCACGTATGTCTCCAAATGTCTTACCTGTCAGCAGGTTAAGATTGAACATCAGCGATCTGGCGGTCTCCTTTAACCGTTGGATATTCCAGAGTGGAAGTGGGACAAAATCACCATGGATTTTGTTACCGGTCTTCCGCCTACCAAGAAAAAGCACGATGCTATTTGGGTCATCGTTGATCGACTCACCAAATCAGCTCATTTCTTACCGATACGCAAGGAAGATCCGGTAAGTAAACTCGCAGATACGTACAGAAGGGAGATCATGAGACTCCACGGCACTCCCTCCAGCATCGTCTCAGACAGAGATCCTCGTTTCACGTCGCGATTCTGGAAAGGTCTGCAAAAAGCTTGGGGTACACAACTTAAGCTGAGCACAGCCTTTCATCCTCAAACGGACGGACAATCGGAGCAAACAATTCAGACATTGGAAGATATGTTAAGGTCGTGTGCGTTGGAATGGACAGGTGATTGGGACGATTACATCTGTTTAGTTGAGTTTGCATACAACAACAGCTGGCACGCAAGTATTAAATGTGCTCCTTTCGAAATGTTGTATGGCAGAAAGTGTCGCGCTCCAACTTGCTGGGATCAAGTGGGAGAGCGAACACTCGAAGGACCAGAGATTATAGAAATGACCAATGAGAAGATTGAGGTAGCTAAACAGAAACTGCAAGAAGCACGATCACGTCAAAAGAGTTACGCCGATAAGCATCGTAGGGACATACATTTTAATGTGGGAGATCACGTCTTCCTCAAGGTTTCGCCGGCACGTGGTGTTAAACGCTTCGGGATCAAAGGAAAACTCAGTCCTCGGTTCATCGGACCATTCGATATCGTTGAACGAATCGGTGAAGTATCTTACCGATTGGCGTTACCTCCTCAACTTTCGCACGTGCATAACGTGTTTCATGTGTCCTTACTCAGAGGGTACAATTATCATCCCCTTCACATGGTTCAGTATCCACTGGAACAGATACGTGAAGATCTCACGTTTATAGAAGAACCCGAACGAGTACTCGACAGGCAAGAACGAGTCATGAGAAGGAAGACGATTCCATTCGTCAAAATCCTTTGGAGGGACCATACCGAGCGGGAAGCCACTTGGGAAACAGAGGAGTTTATCCGGGCTTCTTACCCTCACTTCATATTTTGAGTTCGGGTATGTCACTTCTTTTCAGCTTACTTTATCTATAATTCGGGGACGAATTATTCTTTTTAGGGGGGAAGAATTGTAAAACCCGCATGCTTTTACCATGAATAGTGCCCTTAAGATCGTACGTTCTAGATTAAAACTTACCTCATATAGTATTGATCACATTCATGTGCTAATAATCAAGCAAGTGCATACGTGTATGACATGACAAGTATCGATTACGTACGAACTCATGATAAACAGTTAATAATATATCACGTGAACATAATTAAATCATGATCACCATTTAAAATACTAACTAAAATAATTACGTAAATACTCAGAATATATTCACGAGCGTGGAGTTTACGATAAACGACACGTTAAAAGAAACAGAAACACGTTAAACACGAGCACGTTTAACCACGAACGAGCACGAAACATCGGGACACGAGAAAGGTACGGGTACCCCATGTGGGGCCCCCATACCTACGGCACACATAGACAAAATGGGCTTGGCCCATGGACTTTACAAGTTAAGGGGGGTAAAGAGTAAAACATGTTTTCACTTTTCATTTTACAAGAAATAAACAAAAACCCTAAAAGAGTTTTTCTCCTCTCCTTTTTGCTCTCTTGGTGCCGCCACCTCTACACCACCATAAGGGGGTGTTTGTTTGATTTTGATCTTAAAAACAAGTGTTAGAATACGTGTTTGTTCATCCTTTTTCCAAGCTACATAGTGGTATACCTTTCTAACCCTTCTTTTTAATTCTTTTAATTCTTTTAATCTTTGATTATTTTCATGAACATGTTATTATTTTTCTTATGAAAACAAGGTAATTAATCATTGATCTAACATGTTTTGGTATTAATTAAAATCAAAGAATGGTTTATAAGGGTGTTTGTTTTTGGCCGCCTAGCAAACAAACCCGAGGGGGGGTTTGGTTTGCTATTGCCGCCACCACCAAGACCACAATTGGTCTTGGTTGGCTCATGTGGGACCCACGGCAGCAAGGGGACACGTGTACCCCGGGTTTGGCCGGGGTACGGTGTCGAATTCATGCCCGATTCATGGTTCGTTGGTTAAAATCATGATCTATGTTACATGTAATTTTTATGAATCATGAACTTAGGATATAATTAATTAATAATATGAAATATTAATTAAATCATGACTTAGGTTATTTTAATTATTAGTTTATCATGACATTAATTTAACCTAAGTATTTTATGTTATAAGTTATAATTAATTAATTATTAAAACATGCCTATAATTAATTAATTTAGACATGACTTAGGTTATATTATTATTAATAATAATACACATTTTAACCTAAGTATTTTCATTTCATTTTAATTAATACATGATACACTTTAATTAAAATGCTTAACCTATAGTTTAATTTAAATACATGAAATAATAATTAAACTATACACTATATCATATGACTTAAGAAATAAGCTTAAACACTTAGACTTATATGTTAGCTTATGTAATCAGCTTAATTCTAATTATGGAAACTTCTATTTATAGAAACTTAATTAAATAAGGCAACTAATCTAATTATGGAAACCTTCTATATATGGAAATCAATCTATTTCAGGCAGCTAATCTAATCATGGAAACTTTCTATATATGGAAACTTATTTAATTAAGGCAGCTGATCTATTTTTGGAAACTTTCTATTTTTAGAAACTAATCTATTTTAGGCAGTAAATTCTATTTTTGGAAACTTTCTATTTTTGGAAACTTTCTATTTTTGGAAACTTTCTATTTTTGGAAACTTTCTATTTTTGGAAACTTTCTATTTTTGGTAACTTTCTATTTTTGGAAACTTTCTATTTTTGGAAACTTTCTATTTTTGGAAACTTTCTATTTTTAGAAACCTGCTATTTTTGGAAAGTTACTTATTATTACACAGTAAGTATAATAATACATGAATCACCAGTAATACTTAATCAGAGTAATCAGAATACAAGATAAACACAGTTTAAGGCTTTAAACAGTGAACCATGACCTAAAACATACCAAATCAGCTATAATGAGACACATAACCCAGTACGTAATCAGTGAATCGATACTTATACACGTGTGTATTCATGTAGCATTAGTGATCCAGAAGTAGGAGTCTTTCTTCCGTTCATTTCACTGGACTTGAGGTACGGATTCCCGTCCTTTCAGTATGGACATTCCTTCCTTATTAGGATTTCCCCGTATGCAGCCAACTGTTTTCCCCAGCATTTGTTTTATTGTTTTGAACTACTTATGTTAATTTAGCATAAACTATAGCCATATACAAGCATGACCAGTTTCACCTAGTTATGGAGGTACCATAACCATAGCATTGGAGGCACCGATGTTATGACTTCCCCACGACGGAGTGATTGCTCGTGGCGTCCCTTTTCAGTTTGGCCATATTATTATATCAGGTGGGGCGTATGGGTGCATCCTAGTTACATGTTTTATTCAGTTTATCATGGTGAATGTGGTGTGTGCCTTGCACCCTTCACAAGGAGCTGATCCCTCCTACCCAAACCAGTATATTGATTAGAGGCATCCCCTCTAATCAGCATGATGAGGTCACCCCTCCAAGTATTCATGCACGTGACCTTTTCATGACCTATATGGGCTATGGTATTTATATGTTAAAACAGTTTTCGCAGGTTAAACATAAGGCTTTTCAAACTATAAAACCAGTTTTCATGTTACTTAACCAGTTTACTCAGTACTTAGTCTTCCGCTGTTATATGTTACATGCTTATCCTATATCATGCTTTATTGTACATCCGTGCACTGAGCGTCTTGCTCAGCCGTTTTCCTTTTCATGTTCCCAAAACGGCAGGTACTCAGGGACGCTCGTAGATCTCAAACGTAGGTGCATATGGACTGGAAGCTTTACTGTCTTTCTTTACTTTATGCATTTCCTTTACTTTGATACAGTTGCTATGGACATTGTTTCGTCCTTTCCTTTTACAGTATTTATGTTTGTGTGTGATGAGCTTTACTTTGGGATACCGATGTTTGTTTCCGGTATTTCCCTTTTATGGTTGAATAATGCTTAGACATTTATCCTTGTATGCTTTGATGACACGCCATGATATGCGTAATATTCCATTTCCAAAATGGGGTGTTACAAATACTCTCAATAAGCAACAATTCGAAGAATACGAACATTTAAGTGAATAGAAAGGCGATGTGCTATAAAATGCCATCTAAGGGTCAATAGGTACTTAAGTGCTTCGCGCCACCTAACCCCCCGTTCACTTGGGAGTATTCTAAGAAGGAAGGCTTCATTGAGGGTCTTGCACCCAAAGTAGTAAATACATATATTGTTATTTTCTTGTGGATATTTAATATTGAAACTCAAAGAGGATAATCCATTTCTCTTCAAAGTCACACGAGAGCTTCTCTCTCATTCCTCGTATTGAGTTGCATGCTCACTCGCGGGCGTGCACAAATACCGATTGGTGTACAACCTCTTCCTCCGAAAAGGAAGAAAAAGAGAAAGAGTAAGACCACCACCGTCCACCAAGCCGATCACGAGAATCGTGCTTTGTCACCACCACAAGAAGCCATGGCTATTGATAATCGTACTTTGTATGAACGTATGCAAACCAACATTCATGGATATGCTAGTGCCATTAAGATTCCCGACTTTCCCGCTAACACATTTGAGCTCCATACATCTATGATTAATATGGTTTCACAATCACCTTTCTTTGGTAACAAGAATGAGGATCCTCATGCTCATCTTAAGAGATTCCTTTCACTTTGCAATACCATTAAGCATAATGGGGTTCCACATGAGGTCATTAGATTGATGTTAGTGTCATTTTCCTTAGAAGGGAGTGCTAAGCATTGGTTAGACACCCAAACACCCGATAGTATCACCACATGGGAGGGTTTTACCACTAAGTTTTTGAACAAGTTCTTTCCTCCACAAAAGACTATGGCTTTGAGGAATTTAATTATGGGCTTTCAACAAAAACCTAGCCAATCCTTTAGTGATGCTTGGGAAGAGTATAGTGAGTTGTTGAGGCGATGCCCTAATCATGGAATGGATCAAGTTCACCAAATAAGTCTCTTTTATGATGGCCTTAAACCTCACCACCAAGATTCACTTAATGCTTCCGCGGGAGGAAATATTCTTCTTAAGACTTATCAAGAGGCTTTGGACATTATTGAGACTAAGGCAATGGTTCAAACAAACAATCCATTTGAAGAAAAGGTTCATGTTATCCAAAACACTTCTCAAACACCTTGTGATAACCAATTCCTTAAATATCACCAAGAGATCCTTCAACAAGTCAAACAAGGACAACAAGAAATGACTCAAGAGATAGTTCAAGCCCTTAAGACCGTTTCATTGAACAATTCCTCAAATAATGTGAATGCCATCACCATTTCTTGTGTTACTTGTGGAGGTCCCCATTCTTATGAACAATGTGATAAGGTGCAAGGGTATCAAGGGGAATGCTATGCTTATCAAGAGGAACACCGTGAACACTTCAAGCCTAACATCAATCCAAATAACCTTTCTTACAAATCCCAAAATTACCTTTCTCCACCCAGCTTCCCACCCCAACCACCCACCCAAATTCCACAAAATACTCTTCAAATTTTACCAAGGAATCAAGGGCAAAGACCACCATACCAAGGAAATAACTACAAAGCACCAAATCAATTTCACCCTCAAGCAAGTACTTTTTATCCACCAAATCAAGGATTTAACTCCCAACCTTTACCTTTCCAACCTCAAGGTTTTCAAGGTTATGTGCCACAAGAGTTTAATACAATGGATCTCTTGCAAAAGATGAATCAAGAGAATGAAAGGAAGTTCCAAGCTATGGAGAAGAAAATGAATGACCAATTCAATAAGGTTTTAGTGGTATTAAATCAAAGACCACAAGGGGCTTTACCTTCTAACACACAAACAAACCCTAGGGCTAATGTCAATGCTATTACAACAAGGAGTGGAACAACAACAAAGGATCCTTCACCTCCTAAACCTACTCTTGTTCAACCCACTTGTGCTCCTACTTATGACAAGCCTTCTACTTCTACTCCACCTCCTCAAAATGCTCCTATTCATTCAAACACACCTCCTCAACCACCTCATACTTCTCCTTTACCTTCCACACTTCCCAATGAAGAAGCTAACAAAGACAAATCTTCCACCACAACACCTATTCCACCTACACCAAAACCTACTCTTCCATACCCTTCAAGGTTGAAAAAGGACAAATTAAAGAACAAAGATGACATCCAAGTCTCCAATTTCTTAAGGATGTTCAAGCAACTCAATATCAACATATCCTTTGCGGAAGCTCTTGCTTATATGCCAAAGTTTGCTAAGATGTTCAAGGATTTGCTCTCAAACAAAGAAAAATTGGTTGATTTGCCCAACACATCACTTAATGAAAATTGTTCCGCGGTGTTACTTAAAACCTTACCAACAAAACTTGGAGATCCAGGGCGCTTCTTGATACCTTGTAATTTTCCCGGTGTTGAAAATTGCATGGCTTTGGCGGATTTGGGGGCGAGCATAAATCTCATACCTTTATCGGTTTGGAAACAACTATCTCTTCCCGAGCTCACTCCCACTAGGATGACTCTTGAACTAGCCAACCGAACCATAGCTCACCCCGTAGGTATAGCGGAAGATGTGTTTGTAGGTGTGGATAAGTTTACCTTTCCGGCCGACTTTGTAGTGGTCGATTATGACATGGATCCTAGAGTGCCTTTGATTGTTGGTAGACCGTTTTTGAGAACGGGTCGTACCTTGATAGATGTGGCGGAAGGATAATTAATTATGAGAGTAGAAGATGAGAGAGTGGTGTTTAAGTTAGGCAAAGTTTGTGATAGAAAATAGGTTAAGGAGTCTAGACCTTGTGAGACTATTAACATTGTGGATGTGCTAGATGAAGTGTGTAATGAACACTTTCATGATGCTTGTAAGAATGCTAGTGATGAGATTCCACATGTTGAAACCGTGGCCTCAATTGCTCCATATTTAACACCTTTTGGAGAGAGTGATTTCCTCTTGGAGGAATTTGAGTCTAACTTTCTTGGTGATGATGATTCTCCCATTAATTGGGAAGAAGATATTCTTACAATCCAAAAGTTGCTCAATGAGGACCCTATTCCTTCTCCTATTCCACAAGAGATTACCATTGAGGAACCTTCCATAGTAAAACCTTCCATAGAGAGTCCACCTCCCATTGAACTTAAGGAACTTCCATCTCACTTAGAATATGCTTTCTTAGAAGGAAAAGACCAATTACCGGTGATTATTGCTAAAGAGTTGAAAGAGGATGAGAAGGAGCAACTTATTGAAGTCCTTAAGAAACACAAGAAAGCCTTAGCATGGAAAATATCCGACATAAGGGGAATTGATCCACATTTTTGTACTCACAAAATCCTTATGGAGGATGACTATAAACCTGCCATTCAAAACCAAAGGAGAGTTAACCCAAAAATTCATGAGGTTATTAAGAAGGAAGTGATTAAACTCTTAGATGCGGGTATGATTTACCCCATTTCCGACTCTCCATGGGTTAGCCCGGTTCATTGTGTTCCAAAGAAGGGTGGAATCACCGTGGTGCCTAATGAGAACAATGAGCTTATTCCCACGAGACTTGTAACCGGTTGGAGAGTTTGCATTGATTATAGAAAACTCAATGAGGCAACTAGGAAAGACCATTTCCCGCTTCCCTTTATGGATCAAATGCTTGAACGCTTAGCGGGAAATGAGTACTATTGTTTTCTTGATGGCTTTTCGGGTTATTTTCAAATACCCATTGACCCTAAGGATCAAGAAAAGACCACATTCACTTGTCCCTACGGTACATTTGCTTACACAAGGATGCCTTTTGGCCTATGTAATGCACCGGGGACGTTTCAAAGGTGCATGATGGCGATTTTCCATGACATGATAGAGCAAACCATGGAGGTTTTTATGGATGATTTTTCCGTATTTGGAAGCTCCTTTAACTCATGTCTCACCAATCTTGAGAGAATGCTTAAGCGTTGTGAGGAAACACGTTTGGTGCTTAATTGGGAGAAATGTCACTTTATGGTGAAAGAGGGGATTGTTTTAGGACACAAGATATCAAATAAGGGATTAGAAGTTGATCGAGCTAAAATTGATGTGATTGCTAAGCTTCCCCCACCCACCTCGGTTAAAGGTGTGAGGAGTTTCTTAGGTCATGCGGGATTTTATAGGCGCTTTATACAAGATTTTTCTAAGATAGCTAAACCGATGACTCATCTCTTGGAGAAAGAGGCTCCTTTCATTTTTGATCAAGCTTGTTTAGACTCTTTTGAGACCCTTAAGGAAAAATTGACAAAGGCTCCCGTTTTGGTTTCTCCAAATTGGGAATTACCTTTTGAGCTTATGTGTGACGCTAGTGATTATGCGGTGGGGGCCGTCTTAGGACAAAGAGTTAATAAGCATTTTCAACCTATACACTATGCGAGTAAAACCATGACCGGTGCACAACTTCATTACACTACCACGGAAAAAGAGTTGCTTGCTATAGTATATGCTTTTGAGAAGTTTAGACCATATCTTGTGCTTTCCAAGACCATAGTGTATACGGATCACTCCGCTCTCAAGTATCTTATGACAAAACAAGATGCTAAGCCTAGGCTTTTGAGATGGGTTTGTTGCTTCAAGAGTTTAAGATAGAGATTCGTGATAAGAAAGGGGCCGAGAATTTAGCGGCGGATCATTTGAGTAGACTTGAGCATCCTTTTCAAGGAGATTTCCCACATCAAGAAATCAATGAATCTTTTCCACTAGAGGAGCTCATGTCTATCTCTTCCCAAGAGGATGTCACACCTTGGTTTGCGGATATCGCAAACTATCTTGTGGGCAATGTGCTTATTGAGGGTCTTACTTATCAACAAAAGAAAAAGTTTCTTAAGGAAGTTAAGTATTACTTTTGGGATGATCCATATCTTTTTAGGCAATGTGCGGATCAAATCATTAGACGGTGTGTAGATGGGCCCGAGGCATTTAAAATCTTAGAGGCATGTCATAAAGGACCTACGGGTGGACATTTTGGGCCTAACTACACCGCCAAGAAAGTCTTTGATTCGGGTTACTATTGGCCTTCCATTTACAAGGATGCCCAAGAGATGGTGAAATTTTGTGATGTTTGTCAAAGACAAGGAAAAATTACACAACGTGATGAGATGCCACAAAATTTTATCCAAGAGTGTGAGATATTTGATGTATGGGGAATAGATTTCATGGGACCTTTTCCATCCTCTAAGGGAAACAAGTATATACTTGTGGCGGTGGATTATGTGTCCAAGTGGGTGGAGGCTAAAGCCTTACCTACTAATGATGCTAGAGTGGTTGTAAAGTTCTTGAAACAATTGTTTGCTAGATTTGGTGTACCTCGGGCTATCATAAGTGATTGTGGTACGCACTTTTGTAATGATCAATTCACGAGAGTTATGAAGAAATATGGAGTGAATCATAGACTTTCTACCGCGTATCACCCTCAAACAAATGGTCAAACCGAGGTCACAAATCGTGGTTTAAAAAGAATCTTAGAACGTACGGTGGGAGAGCATAGAGCTTCTTGGTCGGATAAGCTCGATGATGCTTTGTGGGCGTTTAGGACGGCTTTTAAAACACCAATTGGTTGTACTCCTTATAGGCTTGTCTATGGAAAAGCGTGCCACCTCCCATTTGAGTTAGAACATAAGGCATCTTGGGCTCTCAAGTGGGCTAACTTTGATTTAAACCAAGCCGGTTCACATAGGAAAGATCAAATCAATGAGATGGATGAGTTGAGAGCCAATGCCTATGAGAATTCTTTGCTTTACAAGGAAAAGACTAAGAAATTGCATGATGCTAAGATCAAGAATCGTGAGTTCAAAGTTGGAGAGCCGGTTCTCCTCTTTAACTCAAGATTGAAGCTTTTTGCGGGCAAGCTTAAGTCGAGATGGTCCGGTCCATTCACTATTGCTCAAGTGTTTCCATATGGAACTCTTGAGTTGTCCCAACCCGATGGTCCAAATTTTAAAGTGAATGGTCACCGTGTTAAACATTACTTTGGGGAGGACATTTCCGTTGAAATGGTCCAAGAGGTTCCCATTTTCCCCATGAATTAATTCATTGAGGGACGAGTCGAGCTAGAGACTCATTAACTCAAGCATCGTATAACTAGGTTTAGAGTGTTGTAGGTTAGAAATAAAGGCATAGACTTGGAGATAAGTGTAGGGGAGACCTTCTTTTGTCTTCTTGATTGTTTGTAGGGGTGCTCACTCATCTCATGCTTTGTAGCTTTTGGAGGAGGCCCTTGTATCCGGTTCACTTCGTTACTTTAGTGAATTTTTATTGACACCTTGTGCTTAAACATGATTTCACTAATAGTTGTCCTTTCCTTAACTTGGGTTAAGCAACGTCTATTCATTGTCATAAGTGTAGGGGAAGTTTTTTTACACTTCCATGCTCTTAAACATTGAGGACAATGTTTAGCTTAAGTGTAGGGGGGTCTTCTATCGAAGTGACCTTACCTAGAACTTGTCATTGTCTTGCATGATAACATGATAAAAATGAATTTACAACATTTTTCAAATTTTTGATCTACTTTGGCCACCAAAAATATGCATTCATAATTTTTGCATCAATCATTTTTCATTTGCATATCACATTTGCATTGTATATATTCTTTTATTTTTCATCAAAAATATATAAAAAGGAAAAATTTAATAAAACATGGTTTCAACAAGTTTAGACTTCTTTGACATATTAGGCCCGCCATGGATATTTTGACTCAACCCGAGTTTGCTTATTTTAGCACTCTCTAGCTAGTATCCTTAACCATGTATTCCTTCATTGGTCTATTAGGCTAAGCTTCCACCAATTTCATTCTTTGAAATTTTAAATTTGTAGAGAATGGGAAATGATAGAGTTGAAGCAAGTGTAAAAGGGCTAGATAGACTTCATGGCAATTACTTGTGGCTAAACCCTTCTCTTCTTTACCTCTATTTTTTCGCATGTATATAATTGTTAATAAATAATCAAGTACGGTTTTAATTGGTTTGTAATCTCTTATGCATTTTTGGCTAATCATTTATGGTTGATATGAGTACGTCTTAAGATTCTAAGTTAGCACGTTTTATGTGTACTAGACTTATGTCATGCTCCATATTTAGCGGGTGTTTTTCCTTTTCTTCTTTTCAAATTTCTTTGTGAGGAATAAAGAAAAATAAGAGCGGCTTATGAAAAAAATGAGTGGCTAGAAAAAAAAAAGAAAAAGAAAAAGAAAAATAAATAAATAATGCAAGACTCCCAAGAGGGGCAGTGTGGTGTTAATTATAGTGACTATTGAGTTCCAATATTACCTTGACGGGTTGCGGGGATTCAATAGATTGCTCCAATCCAATATTACCTTGACGGGTTGCGGGGTTGAAGATCCAAAATCTCAAAAAAGATGCGGATGTAAATTATTGCGTGAGTTTTATTTTTCTTTCCTTAGCGAGTGTGTAGTTACTTATGAAAGCATGACATGAGGATTTTACACATAAGGCGAATGACTTATTACTCTTAATACGGACTTGTATTAATTGTGAGCGGTATTTCAAGTAATAGATGAGAAGATTACTTAGGATTAAAACCGTGCTTCTTTATTTTTGGATTTTACATTTCTTATATTTCACACTTGAATAATGACAAATTTGCCCACAAGCAATTTTCTCAATTAATAACCGGTTCCACATTTAATTGTCATGAATAAGTTGATGCACTTTTTACTTGTGAATGCAATGATTCCATTTATAAGCTTGGTATGGGGAAAGTGAAACTTGAGGGTGATAAATGTCCATGGTATCCAAGCCCTAATCTAAGTCATTGAATTCTTTATGAGTTATTTCCATCAAAACCATTTCAAGAAAAATCAAAAAGATATAGATAGAATTGTATTTTGATTCATTGCATTATTAAAAGTCAAAATCATGCATAATCTAGTTTAGAGTAGTGTAGATGCATCTCATATGGCCAAGGTGGATTAATTATGAGGGAAATGTAAATTTTTGAGCCTTGAAATATAATATTGCATGAGGACATGACAATGCTCAAGTGTAGGGGAATTTGATATGAGCTTAAACTCATATCCTTTTATCAACAAATAACCCTAAAACATGAAGCAAAATACCAATTTATTTGGCAAAAACAGTATTATGTGGTATGTTTGTGTTTGTGTGCACTTGTGTAGGTAAAAAAATACATTTTCAAGCAAACAAGGAAAAATCAAGCTCAAATGGATGAAAAAGACAAAAGAGGATCAAAAGTGACAAGACTTTGAAGTATAAGGACCTATCTTGACAAGTTATGAAAGTTGAAGGACTTAAAGTGCAAATAATGTAAAGTCAAGATTCAAGTCAAACTTGGTCAACTCTCAAGTCAACTCAGTCAAAGGACCATTTTTTGTTCAAGGATGGAAGTTAAAGGACCAAATATGTCAAAAGAATGAAGATCCTAGCTCAAAACAACATTCTGCCAAGTACAAGGACTAGTTCTGCCAACTGTTGAAAGTAATTTGAAGCTTGATCCATGTGAAAGGGAAAGAACCAATAAGATTGCAAGAAAAGTGGTACAAGGATCACCACATAAGCCCACTAGCGCCGTTTTTCATTTAATACAAAATCTGAACAGTAAAGCGCACTTCCTTTAAATCAACCAATGAGAATGCACCACTCCATAATCCTTTTATCCACTTTTGGATATTAATCCGTGTGACCAGATGAGAGCCAACCAGAAGATGCCACGTGTCACTTTCAAACAAGAACGAGCCCAGAACCTATTTTGAGCTACAATGCATTTCAGGCAAAGTGATTAACATGAAAGTTGCTCCATTTTGAGAGACGAATCCATACCTCACAATCAATTAAGCTGAAAGTGATTGGATCAAAAACCCCCAAATCATTGTTCATACCTTCAAAGTGCAAAATGCAGATTTCTCCACGTGTCAAGCAGAGATTGGTTCTGACATGTCACCAACTCCAACAAACTCTCCCTTCATGCCTATAAATAGCTAGATTGTACTTCATTTTCAGTTGTAGCTTAATTTTGTAAAAACACCTAGTTAACTTTTCCTTTCCCTTTTCCCTCAATCTTACCCTAACTACTCAAGAGTCTGACAAACTCTTGAGTCAGTTAGTTAGTTACTACCTTTGTAACAGCTTTGTAACCGTTTTTCAGCAATAAAATTCAAATTCAATTTTTCCTGCCAATTCTGTTCTTCTCATTCCAGTCAGATTCTTGCTGCTGTTGGATATTATTGTTACTGTTGAGTGTTTGTTATGATCAATCATTGATCATAACTGACATTTGTGAAGTTTGCCAGCTTGTTGATCACAATTCAGTCATTGCCTAGTTCCTATGGAGTTTTCAAGCAGTTTGATGGATTCTAGTTGATTTGTGGGTTGATTCTTGTTGATTTCTAGTGATAGGTGGTGGTTATCACTAGGGCAAGAGAGCTCAGCGCTCCTCTTCTTCTCAAAGGATATCTACATTCGGTTTTAAGCTACTTGTTTTTGTTCCACTCAACAAGTCAATGCCATGCTTCATTTTCCTAGTTTAAATCTAATGGCTGCATGATATAGTTGTTAGTAGTTGATGTTTGATTGAACTTTGTGTGTTTGTAGCTTAATCCTACCTACTTGTGCTTTGATTTGGGTTTAGTCTAGTTAACTGCATCATTTCAGTCATTTTTCAGCCTTGCACCTTAATTGAAGTTCTTGTTGTGTTAATTGACTGAATTTAGCTCTCATACCTTTCATTTTGGTCATTGAGTTTAACCTGCTAAAGCATTTGAATCAGCTTAATCTAGAACTTAATAAGCATTTGAAAAAGTTTGTAAGAAATCAGTAAAGGAGTGTTTGGGAATAGATCAAAAGTAGTTTTCAAGTATTGTGAATTGGTGTTTTAGAGTTCATTTCCAGTCCTTAAGTGATTACAAGTTGTTTAAAGCCTTTTACAAGTCAAATGCAAAGTCAAACAGGCAAATGGCACTTGAATTGTTTGGGTCAGCTTTCATTTAGCTTTGTTCTTAAAAACTTGCCATTTTCATTTGCTTAGTTCTCATTCATTCCTAGATGAAATTTCCTCAAATTTGCTTTCAGTCCTAGCTTATATCATATAGTTTTAGATTCTAAAAGGAATTTCTACAGTATTAGTTAATAAGCTGGTAAATAGCTTTTTGGTCCAAGACTGAGCAAAGCTCATTCTCTGAGATAAAATTGTTACTGATTTCCTAGATCTTAAAATCTACTTCACAAATCTTGTGATTTTCTTTCATAAAATCAGTTAGTAAGTGTTCCTAGTTAATTTCTGAAAATTTGAGCTTTTTGCAAATTCTGGTCAACGCTTGGTCAACGCTTGGTCAACATAAGCTCTTTTTAGCTTATTTCAGATTTAGAGCTTATTACTGGATGAAATTTGTTCTGGTTTGATTTCCCAATCTTCAAATCAGTTGCTTTATCAGTTTCAAGAGTAAAATCAAGTTGTGGTTGATTAGTTTTGGCTAGAGCTTATTTTGAGCTTATCAATAAGCACTCATTTGCTTATTTTTGATCTTTAGCTTAATTCCTTGAACACACGTAGCTT
This sequence comes from Glebionis coronaria, assembly GCA_025667525.1. Taxonomy (NCBI): domain Eukaryota; kingdom Viridiplantae; phylum Streptophyta; class Magnoliopsida; order Asterales; family Asteraceae; genus Glebionis; species Glebionis coronaria. The sequence goes on along the minus strand of CM046874.1, from coordinate 636,570,439 downwards.
AAATGAGATTTTAAGCATTTTGCAAGTTGTTTCATTGAATTTGGTTGAGTAATAAGCTAGAACGAGCTTATTGACTTACTTGTCCCGTTTTTAGTTAAAAATTTCTCTTAATTGCACTTTAGTCCTTTCATTTCTATCAGAGTTGAAAACTTGGCTAATCTTCCAAGAATTTAGGGTTTGCATAATTTTGGTCCCTGGAATTTGAAAGTTGTTTAAATTCAGTTAGTAGTTTGTTGATTTGTTACATTTTTAGCAAGGTTGTTATAGTTGTTACATTTTTTATCCTTATAGTTTACAAATTTACATTTTTAGTCCCTATAGTTGTTAGAGTTTACATTTCAAGCATTTACATTTCATAGAATTTACAATTTCAGTCCCTTTAGTTTCAAATTTTGCATTTTAAATTTTACTTGAATAAAAACGTGGTATTTGCAATCTGTTTTACATATACGTAGGTAATATTTTTCCGTTTTGCAAGTTTTTGTTGAATTAGCAATAGATTACCAAGCAAGCTTAACAACCAAGAACAATTAAAAATCCGATATTGGTTGGACTTTCTATTGGTTAAGAACTGAGAAAACGAACTGCATTATACTACATTTCATCTTCCATTCTGCAACTTCACGGCATAGCCCTCTCGATCCAGAGTGCCCAAAGATAACAAATTTCTTTTCAACTCGGGAATGTAACGCACATTCTCAAGCACAAAACTTGAACCATCTTTCATTTGTACTCTCACCTTCCCTGTCCCTTGACGGCACATGCTCTATTATCACCGAGCAAAACAATACCTCCATCAAGCTCCTTAAAATCAAACAAGAAGTCCCTCCTAGGCGTCATGTGATAGGAACCACCAGAGTCCATGATCCATTCTAAGAACCTTTCCTCACTCACCGCCATCAACAAATCACCATTGTCATAACCATTAGAATACGTCTCAGCGTCCTGTTTTGCATTCTTGTTGATAAAGCCAGTTGATTTCTTCTTGTTCCATTTTGGACAGTCTTTCTTAAGGTGATCCTCAGAATAGCATATGTAACACTTCTGTTTATAAGTTCCTTTACCCTTTGACTTCGATCGCGAACTACCACGTCCTTGATTACCCCGATGCTCCAGCCTCCCCCTTACAAATAACCCATCACCATCATCCTTTGCATTTGTCCTCTTCTTCAACTCCCGTGAATTGAGGGTAGACAAGACATCTTCCAAAGAGAGCGACTCCCTTCAATAAAGCAATGTCTCCACAAAGTTATCATATGAGGACGGTAATGCTGTAAGTAACATGAGTGCCTGATCTTCGTCATCAATTTCAACGTCTATGTTCGCCAAGTCACCGATCAACTTATTAAACTCATCTATATGTTCAGATAATTTCTTACCTGAATGCATGTAGAAAGTGAACAGCCTCTTCTTTAAGTACAATTTATTGGCTAAAGACTTTGTCATATACAAAGTTTCTAACTTTAACCAAACCCCCGCAGCAGAATTTTCTTTGTTGACTTCCCTCAACACCTTGTTGTCCAAGCACAAGAGTTAGGCACTGTGTGCTTTTTTATAGACATCCGTCTTCAACGCCGCAGTCTTTTCAGCGTCCGTCATGGTATCCGGGAATGGATCTAACGCAGCCTCCCAACCATGTCGAATTAGTAGACACCGCATCTTCACACGTCACAACCCGAAGTCTTAGACCCGTCGAATTTTTCGACGTCAAACTTCACTATCGACGACATATTCTTTCTCCCTTGTTGCGTAAAATAATACCTTCTTGCAAATCGATTTAATTAGAATAACCCTAAACCTCGATCACGTACAAGCAAACCCGGTCCTAAACTTGAAAAATCCAAGCAACCCACGATCAAACTTGAACCACAAGAAACCCGCAACAAGAAACCTTCGCTTAAGTCGAATTGTACCCGATATAAACAAAGTCAAGTTTTAATCATAAAACTCTTAATAAAAAAAAACAATTCGCCAATCTTATCCACCGACACTATTCGGTTTTGTAGTACAACCGAGAATAATGCACAAAAGAATAATGGCAAGAATTATTTTTAATAGCCCAATTACTTTGTATTAGTATCCCACGTGACTCAAGTACTAATGTACTTTTGTTTAATATTAAACAAACCCTACGCCTAGGTACACACTTTGTCTTCAACCTTTGGAAAACCTGCAACTCTAAGAACAACGATTCGAACAAAAACCCGAATCCCTTTTTCTTCACCGATATCTTCTTGATTTAGCCCCGATCTTCAAGAGACCACGAAACCCGCAACTCTGATACCACTTGTTGGAATCGTAAACCCAACAACCGAAGATCGATATGCGGAAACCTAGATCCCTTAAAGAAGATCGCAGAGTTGCAACGACAGAAACCCAGAAGAACGACACACAAAGAGGTAACCAAACGATTTACTTTATTATACCAATCGATCGATTACATAGCAAGAATAAATGCTACGGTGTGATTTGAGCATCACCCCCTCACCTCCTTTTATAGGGTGAGGGGGTCGGTTACAAACTCGGGCCAAGCCCACTCGACACACTTACCGTACAATAAGGAAAGAAACCTAATCAAGATACTAACTATCTTAGGAAACTATATTCAACACGCGGTTTTTGTGGATTCAGTTTTGCGGATTTTTAGCGGTTTTTGCAGGTTTTGCGGATTATAACCGCACCGTATCACGTCTTATAATTTATAAAATTTATGTGGGTTTTTGTTTTAGTTCACAATGTTTGTATTTTCGGTTATAACAATACATATAATTAATGAAAACACACACATTATTTAGAATATTGTTGATAATATGCACTAGAACCCTTATAATACAAATTAAATAATCCATGTGTCATTTTTCGTGTTACATAACTAATGTGCAGTGCGGTGCGAATTTTGTGGTGCGGTTTTATGAATAAAACTGCAACCGCACATCATTTTACGTTTTTTTTTCTTCTTAAAACTGATCCACCTTTTACCGTGGTACGGTTTCTGTAGTATGAATTTTTACAATTTTATGGTTTACGGTGTGATTTTCGCTCGGCCTACTTTATAACACCTATGTCCAACTAGAGGACTTCAACATATAGGCCGGTTTTGTAAACATTTTTATACCAGATAGTAATTTTTATTCCAGATAGTAGGGACATATTTGGGTGACCAAAAATACTCTTCTTTCATTTAATCAAAAGTTGATTATGCTATCCAACACATCATACATTGTTCGATTCAAACTTGAACTCATGAACTTTTGTTGGTCATTAACATTTGTATGATTAATATGAGTTTTTTGTTAATTATAACTAATCATTTTTACCTTTTTATATTCTCTAGTTTTTGTTTTCACAAACATTTTAGTGTAGTGGTTAGATTTTAACAACAAAAACTGATATATTTAAAATTTAATTTTTGTTTTGGAGAATTTGACATTTATAATTTTTGTACTTTTCTCTATTGAATTTCTAGTTGATCAAAAAATTTTCAATTTTACTTGTTAAAAGATATACTTAATCTCTTATGTGATAAAATCGAGCTTTCTCGTTAGGGTTTAATTGGAAACTCCTTAAACATTTGATTGTTATGTATGTTTTTTTTTATAGATATGACGAGTTAATACTGTTATTAAGTGAGTTATCTGATTATATAAAAAAAAAATTAGTTTTCTGATTTTATAATATTTATTTCGATCAATCTCAAATAATAATTAGTTATTCGATTTCATGTTACATACTTAAAAGCTAGTCACTGTCAAACTCAAATCGACGCATATCTAAGACAGAATTCCACAAATTCCTACACTTCAAAACTTAAACTTAAACCTCTATCATGTAATAACAATTTTTTCAAAGATATCTTTTGTAGCTAAGTCAGTTACATAAGTTGTTTTATGTATGTTCTCTTATCATAAAAAGTAACATCTGATACCGTTTTCCACGAATTATGTGTTCTAATACCATATAGGACAGTGTATGGAGAAGGTTGAAGCGTAGACAGCCATACCCCTACCTAAGATAAAGAGGCTGGTTCTGGTTCTATCAAAGATAGAAAAGGATCTCCGGCCTTACAAGAAGTGAAGATCAAACCCTTGACTTATCTCTCAAAAGTTAAAAATAATAATCAACTGATTCAAACTTGCTAGTTTGTATGTTCTCTTATCATAAAAGATAATTAAAAAAAACTTAATCCTTATAACACATTAAATATAAACTTACTATGGTTTGAGCAAAAGATAAAAACTTCTTAGAGCTTTTCTTATGACTTGATTGTGAATGACCAAATAAAATGATAAATTGAATAAAAAAGAAGGAGATGACATGTAAAAAAAGTGGTAATGTCATGTAGACCAGTCAAGTGAATTCACGAGTCACTTTCGCTTTAACGAAACCCGAGGCCAGCGAGGGACCGGCGACCAACAATATGTGTCTATTGGGTCCCAAATTTGACAACAACTCCTGAATATTTCATGACCAAACAGATTTTGTACGACATTTGTCATTGCTTCCAAACACATTCTTCAACATCATCGACTTTACTATTTTACATCTTTAAAAAATTCTGATTTCATCTATTTATAAAGGGAAATTGTTTACCCTATACACGATGGTCATCACTCATTTTGTTTTTCACAATCGGTGGACAAAACAATCAAGTGTATTTATAAATTACAATAAACTTAACATTGTTACAAACAAAGTTTTTAGAGACCATATATATTTAGCACAAATCTTAAAAAAATCAATTTTTTAACAAATTTAATAATATATAACAAAAATTTATAAGTGTTTCGAAACCCCCAAGACCCACCTTGATTTCATCTGTATTTTTACTTATTGCATCAATGTTATATCATCATTCAGCATATCATCACTTTATTCATCTTTTAGCTCCAACGATCATCATTATTAAAAATAACCACTTTCTACAAACATACATCACAAAACATTTTATACACACTCGCAAACAACAAAAACCGAACGCTAAGGATTGTCCCTACTTTGATACGATCCTCTCGGGTAGTATCGGGATAGGACACCACTTTAGCAGGTGCTGGCTCCTTAAGAAAGAGAGATGAGAGGACCAGACATTTGTTTAACTTTAACTTTGATTAACTTGATTGATTTATAATATGATTACATATGAGACCTTAAATACTAGTTACGAGAAAAACATAAAACATAAAAGATACTAAACAGATAAACACAAAACACAAACATATATCGTAAGTAAATAGAAGATATTCGTGCGTAACATTACTCACTCCTTCAAATTCACATTGCCCTCAAGGTGACGTCTTGAAAAACACTCTTGATTCTCGGGTACCAAATTCTGAAACGCTTCCTAAATATTGGCACACTCCGTTCCAACTTAATCTTTGGATCGGGAAGTAACAATTTTTGGGTTTTTGCTCTACGCTCCTTCTATTCGGATTCGGATGTAACAAACCACGTGGCTCTCTTGAGCAATTCATCAACAACAAGCTGTGATTCACTAACCACAAGCTGCGATTCATCAACCAAAGGCTGTAATTCACCAATCGGTTGTGATTCACTAACGATAAGCCAAATGTGCTCTTTATTACTTTCAGATGTAACATTCCCCCTATCTTCTGGTACAACTTCCAGTGCAACGTCGGGTGCCACTTTAATTGCTACTTCGAGTGCAACTTCGGGTGTTGTAGAAGAATTAACCGTATTCTTTTCAATGACCTGCTCTTCCTTTACAATTGCATCAAGACGAGTCTCTACTATACGGGCTAAGTAGAAGGCTTCGGCTAATGTTGTAGGTTTCGGGTAAAACCTCAACAATTCTAGCTGTACCTTCGGTTTAAGTCTAGATATATAAAACGAGGCAAGTAAACTTTCAGAGATACCCGTTACTCGAAGTATAAGATACTTAAACTCACCTTGATATTCGACAACGGTACTCATTTGCAAAAGCCTAGATAGAGCATTTTCGCGGCCCGATCGCTGCTACCCGTTTCCATTAACAATAATTCGAAAAATAAAAATATTTTTTTTCCGTGAATGAACAGTAACTTCGGCCGATGAACAGTGCTTCACGCTGTGAACAGTAACCCGTCAAGATGAACAGTACTCTATGAACATTAACTTTCTGATGGACAGCACTTCACGATGAACAGTATTTCAGGATGAACAGTGCGATATTTTTGTTTTTTTTTTGTTTTTTTTGTTTTGATTATTAGAATCCTAAATCAAAATCTCTCGACTAGTTGAGGGCTCTTAATGAAAGCATCAATTGATACGACCCTCTCGGTAGTATCGGGCACCACTTTTAGCGGGTGTTGGCTCCTTAAAAAAAAAGAGATGAGAGGACCAGACATTTGTTTAACTTTAACTTTGATTAACTTGATTGATTTATAATATGATTACATATGAGACCTTAAATATTAGTTACGAGATAAACATAAAACATAAAAGATACTAAACAAATAAATAAAAAACAAAAACATATATCCTAAAGTAAATAGAAGATATTCATGCGTAACACATTCACTCTTCTTTTTCTTTCGGTCACACGTGAGGGAGGGGAGCTTCAATGAGGATTCCGCGCGATGAGTGAAGGTGAAGGTGAACACTTATCCTTTATCCAGGGGTGGAGCTAGGATTTTTAGTTAAAAAAGGCTAATCATACTTAAGGTAAAAGTTCAAAGTGTTAGGAGAGGCCGTATGTAGAAAATAATAGAAAAAGAGCTTATAATACACATAAATAATAAGCGAAATAAGTTGATTGAAGGAGACTCAACACCCACTAGTCCCCTACTAGCTCCACTCCTGCCTCCAACTATTGCATGCAGTTTTAAGCAATGTTTTGAAACCCGGGTCAACTGGTTGACCCGGTTCCGGCGAAAAAATGGGTCATATTGACCCGGGTTTCATATTTTCGAAACCCGGCTCGACCCGCCAGGTTTTGGGTGATCCGGTTCTCGAGACTCGGCCGGGTTTAGATTTTTCGGGTTTTTTTTTTAATTTTACGTATTTGCGAATTTTATTTTTATATATTCTATTGGTTGGTAAACTATTTATACCTTTAATATGCGAGAACTTTTTGGTTTTTATATATAATTTTTGTTAATTATCAAAAATATTATTTTTTATTTTTTAGAAAACTGGGCTAACTCGGGTTGACCTGGACCCGATGACTCGATCAGGTCGATTTAAAACCCGAATTTTAAAACATTGGTTTTAAGTACGTGATAAACGACTATTGGATTTTTAGATTAAACTAACTTACTTGATGTAACTTATATGATTTTAGTTTAAGAAAAATAAACTTTATGGAACAATCATACTAAAACAACAACAAACGAAAGAATCAAAGAATAATGATTTTTTATAAGATTTTTATTTGTTTGCCTTATCCATGTAACGCTCACATATTTAATTTGATAGAAACGAACATTAATGCCTACATTAATATGTCTCATGCACTTCACCTAAAATTGGTAAGAAGAAAACCATATATACAGTTGATATTATCGAACACAATAAAGACCAGTCTACCAAACTCACGTGTACCTTATTTATGACGATGATGATATCACATACTCCGTACTTTTTGTAGTTAACTTGAAGTATATGATGTTCAAAAAAAACTTGAAGTATATGAAACAAAATAATTGAGAGGTTCATCTATCCAAATATTTTTTTTAAGTTCTAAGAAACTCAGCAATTAAGCAACTTCAAAAAAATTTGGACACTTTTTTTAACTGTCCTATGGCAAACTGGACTAATTTGGGGCAATCTAAGTGTTGGGGAATTCTTCATTTGTGTTTAAGTATCATTAGTGTTAATGTAAGTACCGTTAGTGATGGTTTGTATCGTTATTGTTAAACTGTTATAGTTAGTACCGTTAATTATAATAATTACTAATATTGTTGGATAAATATGCATGAGATATAATAAGAATATATATACATACAATGTACGAGAATAATGTAAGCCCAATAAGGTTTTAGGGTTTCCTTATGTATAAAAGAAACCCTACGGCTGTTAAGAAACACATAACTCACACATCCTTTTAATTAATAAAATGATTATAGTTAGCATAATAGTTTGTTCTTCTTAGCATTGGTACGTTAGTTTTCGCATAATTTATAGTGTTTAAAGTCTGAGTTCATCTAGTGATTAGTTTGGTTTATATCAAACTAGTTACAATCCTTAACAGACTGAAGATCTATTAATTGGGATCAACAAGTGATTCAGAGCTTGTTGAGAAACTATGAATAAGAAGAACTAACATATCTCACATAATCACTTTTCTCGCATAACAAAAACCTTGCAATGACAATTGAATATATCCCTAAACAACATCCAGAAGAGGAAAAAGATGAAAATTCTAAACTAAGTACTGATGTAGAAGAAGATGATCACTCTTCTCATAAGGATGCAAATCCTCCTGCTCCACCCGCACAAGTTCCACACACCATATCCTCTATCAAACTTCCACTTCTTACCACATAAACCTATGATACGTAGACTATGAAGATGGAACACTATTTGAATCACACGGACTACACTTTGTGAGAAGTCATACAAAAGGGGAATGGAAAAGTCAATGTGATTTCTGCATCAGATGGTACAATGAAAATTCTTCCTCCTAAGATTGTTGTTGAAATCCAAGCTAGAGAGAAAGAAAGGCTAAAACCACTCTGGCCATGGCTTTACTAGAAGATCATTTTAGTAAGCTTTCATAATTATAATGATGCTAAAGTCATGTGGCAATCTATCAAATTAAAATTTGGTGGAAACATAAAATCTAAAAAGATGAAGAAGTCTATGCTTTTGAAAGTTTTTCAATATCCAGCTTAGAAAAAAATTCACAAAGGGTATGATAGATTTCATAAGTTGCTGACTCAGTTGGAAACACATGGAGCTAGTGTTTCAATAGAAGATGCAAATATGAAGTTTCTAAGGTCCTTACCAAATGAATGGAAACCTATCCCCCTTTGATCATGATGACCAAAGATGATATTGACAATGTCTCCTATGATGATGTGTACAACAATCTTAAAGTATTTGAATCTGACATTAAGTAAGCTGCTAGATCATCATCAAGCACACCAAATGTGGCGTTTGTTTCTGAGAACTCTAGCGATACTACTCACTTTAGTACCCCTAACGGTTCTTCATCCTCTTCTAGATAAAAAAACTAATGGAAAAAAGACATCATCATACAATGATGATATGATATACTCTTTCTTTGCAAATCAAGACAGTAGACCACAAATGAATTGTGATGATCTGGGCCAACTTGATGATGCTGATTCGGAGGAGATGGATTTGAAGTGGCAAACAACTATGATATCTATTAGGCTGAACATATTATACAAGAAGACAAAAAGAAGACTACAATTTGATTCAAAAGAACCTCTTAGTTTTGATAAATCAAAGTTAGAGTGTTATAACTGTCACAAGAATGGGTATTTTGTTAGGGAATGCAAAGATAACAAGGTTGAGGGCAGACAAAGGTATACAGGAAGCGTGTTTAAGAGCAATGAGAAGTCACCAAAGAAAGAAGCCCTCAAGGCATTGATGTATGTTGATGGGAGAGTCGTTGATTGGACTAAAGAGACAGACTTAGAGGAACATGCTATAATGGCTATCTCTCACATTGGCTATGGAACAAACAATGAGGTACCAACTTATTCTAAAACATGTGTGAATAAATATAATAACTTTATAAAATTATTTGATGAACAGTGTGAAAAGATAAGTGATGATAGTGTTGAGATCATTGCTTAAGAAAAAGCTTTTAAAAAGGTTGAAGCTAATCTAGTTCTTTATCAAAAGAGTCAACAGGTTTATGAAGAGAGAATTAGATTTTGGTCTCTTAGTTTAAATGAAAAGAAAATTGAGCTTAAAACTACTAAGAAACAATTATCTAATGCCTTAAAAGAAAAAGAAGATTTGAAAGTTCAGCTTGAAAATGAAAAAGAGATTTTTATCACTTGTAAAAATTCTTCTAAAGGTCTAGGTAAGCTTATAAATTCTCAAATGAACTACTATGATAAAACTGGATTAGGTTATGGGAATGAGGAACCTGTAGGTGAGTTAAGCTATGAAAAAGAGATGTCTTAAAGTGTGTTTGAAAGTACTAAAAGTGATAAGGAAAACACTTTTGTAAACAATAGGTATGCAAAAGGTATGTTATCGTTTAGGGGCTAGTGATACTGTTTCTTTGTGGTTTGACCATTGAAGTGTTTTATGCCCTTTATCTTGTATTTTCACGATTCGTGACATCTATAGGGCTGATTTTGGTCTAATGGTATTAATAATGATAGTTTGTCGTGGCCTGCTGATTGATTTGTGAAATATCCATTACTTAATTTGGTTACGGTTCCTACTTAACAATTTAGATCGGGTGACCTTGATGGATCATAATGGTACTGATATAACCTTCTCGGTAGCTACTATATGGGATACTATTTGGCCAAAGGGTAAAGTTGTTGATTGGCATGACTTAGTGTGGTTTTCTCATGTTATTCCTCCATACGCTTTCGACATTTGGTTGTTATCAAGCGCAAGTTGAAGACTCAATATACATTGAGGTAATGAGACGTTTGTAGTAATACTAACTTAAACCTACTTCAGTGCCCGTTATATGGTCTACAACCAGACTCACATAACCATCTTTTCTTTGAGTGTATTTTTATTTCTTCTTACCAGGGTTGGATCACCTAATGATTATGTTGGCATCCCCAATGCTCTGGCTGATTTGAACTCAATCATTAGGTTGCTCATCCCAATGTCTAAGAAGAAATCGGCAAAAAGTGTGATTGTTAAACTGGTTTTGCGACTACATCCTATTTTATTTGGCACGAACGAAATTTCATGCTCTTTGCAAATCATCGAAGAGCTAAGGACCAACTTATCGAAATTATTAAATCAATGGTTCGTCTCAATTTGCTTACTTGCCGGTACAAGAAGACACAAAGTGTCAAAACATTCTTATAGATTTGGGAGTTACTTACATCTCTTATTAGTACATCGCATTAATGCTTCTTGATCTCATGGATTTTTAGTGTAGCAAGACTTTGTTGGTCAGTTTGTTTGAAGATGTTCTGAAGAGTGCTTGTCGAGTGTTGTCCTCTTTTTTCCTTCTCCAGGGTTTCTCCCAATGGGTATTTTTGGAAAAGTTTTTTAAGGAGGCACATCGGTTGGCTTGTTTTTCTGCCTTGTTGTTGCATAGAGCTGCATAGAGATGATTTATGTATTCTCAAGTAATTCTTCCTTATTGGTGTTATTGTTAGTTTATCTAGTTAGTTTGTGGCATGTCTCAATCAGTCTAGTGGGCGTTCAAGCGTTTCCTTGAGGTTAATGTGGTTCTTCTGTCACATTTCATTGTTCTTGACGCTTTCTTATGTTTAATATATTTTATCTAGGTATTCTCTTTTACCAAAAATATATGAAATGACTTAGACAAAGTAATTTGTTGTTTAAAAGAGAAGATTCAAGATATAAGAATGTAGACAATTCTTGAGAGAGTATTTAAAAATCATTAATACCTATGACGTAAAATCAACAACAAAACATCAAATTTTTTTTAAAACAAGGCAAATACATGAAACTACTACATATGGTCATCGATTTCAATCGTTATATTAGTGTCTGTTGGGAATAAAATTAGTCAAGTCTACTAGCCGCTGACAAAAGATATCTAGCCGTTGACAAAGTGTAATCAAGCCGCTAACAGAATAGGCATAGACAAGATTTATCAAGCCGCTGTCAAGTTTTACAAGTCAACACGTTTTGATATATTAGGAAGATATGCATGAATATTATATTTTTTATGTTTATCTTAGTATATCTTCCTAGAATAGTTGACAAGATTACTTTGTGTACAAGGCTCCTTGTTCTTATAAAAAGAGGCCTTTAGGTTTATATTTTATATACTTTTTCATTCACTGTTCTCATCGTTGTTATTAATCGAAGTTGAAAGTTTGGTATACGTCTTTGTTATTTGTTCTTTGTGCTAAGTATTAAATTCCGCATAATACTTAGTTTGTTGAATATACAAAGTTTCTCAAACGTATTGTACTTGAACTAATCTTGATAATACACAAGTTTAATCAATCTAAGTTTGGGATCAACAAGTGGTATCAGAGCTTGTTGAGGAACTTTTGATCTTAAGAACAAAAACCCTAAATCGACAAAAACCCTAAATCGTTGAAAACCCTAAAAATTATCCAAACATCATGTCTACCTCAACTGAAGCCTCACACTCATCAAATCACAATCTCAAAATTCCTATACTTGATCCTAATAACTTTGAACTTTGGAAGTTCAATTTTGAGCAATATCTTCAAGTTGATAACTATGTTCTTTGGGAAGTTATTGAATATGGCAATCAATTCAAGAAGGAGCAAAAGATTGCTACTTCTATAGAAGCGAAAAGAACAGTTGAACAGACTGGTGATGATCTACTTCCAAGACCTGAAGATGAAAGGGCAGTTTCAACTGCTGAGATAGCAGAAAGAAGGAATGACATGAAAGCTTTGAGCACACTCAAACTGCCTCTTGGTCCTAAGCAACAACATAAATTCAGAAAGTATGAATCTGCTAAGGAACTTTAGGCAGCCCTTGAGACCATCTATGGTGGTAATGAGGAAACTGTCAAACAAAGGTAGAAGCAGTTAATGATTGAATATACTGTTTTCAAAGCTCACCATAATGAAAAGCTGAGTGAGGTGAGAAGTCGTCTTCAAGATATTACTAGCAAGTTAGCCTTCATGGGAACAGATCTTGAAGAGTAAGATATTACTGCTACCTTCCTTGGAGGTCTTGGTGATGCATGGGAGATTCATGCAAAATCAATCATTGCCACCAAGGCTCACAAGAATGCTTCTTTTGATGATATTTATAATCAATTGAAGATTATAGAACCTGAATCTATGCTCAAACAAGGAAGCAAGCCAACATCTAGAAGCATGGCATTCATCTCTCACAATGACTCTCAACTTGCTGACAATAATTCATATGTAACCGGATTGAATGTACATCCTGTCATTGGATCAACATATGTCAGCGACTCAATTTTAGCCGCTCACACATACAATGTTGGTTCATCAAGTCTTAAACCAGCTGCTATTGACTTGGATACTATGTGTGCATACATTGCTGCTTTTATCTAATGGTTCTATAGTTACATATGAGGATCTTGAGAAAATTAGTGATGCTGATCTTGAAGAGATGGACATTAAGTGGAATATGGCACTGACTAGCATAAGGGCCAATAGGTGGAACAAGAGATTTAGAAGGAGAATGACATTCAATGGCAAAGTAACTGCTGGATTTGATAAATCCAAGGTTGAATGTTATAATTGACATAGAATAGGACATTTCGTGAGGGAATGCAGATCTCCACGTAAGAATGATGCTGGAAAGGGCTCAAATCAAATCATCAAGGTTAAAGATGTCAAAAGGCTATGGTTGCCATGCAAGGAATTGATGGTCTAAGATGGGATTGGAGCTTTATGGCAGATGATGCGGAACAAAATCAAGCATTGATAGCTGAGAAGGAAGAAGAGCATGTTCAATATGCTCTTATAGCTAACTCTTCCTCTTCATCAGATAATGAGGTATACGATGATGCTTTTTGTAGTAAAGGTTGAAGGTTAAACACTAAAAAACTTAATAAAGAAGTTATAAAATTAAAATCAGATGTTTTTTATGTAGAAATAAGACTAGCAAACTATTAAAGGGGTCTTGCTCAATTTGATGGGATGGTTGAGGAATATAAGAAAATGGAATTTGACCTTAAAGATCAAATCACTGTTTTAACTAGAGACTTAAAAGTTAGTAATAAAGCTAGGGAGTCTTTAATGAAATATAGAGTAGATTTACAACTTAAGTTGAGTGAAGCTATCAAGGCTAAATAAATTACAGGGCTTAAAATTGAAAAGTTTGAAAAAGCTAGTCAAATCCTAGAAAAGTGTGTTAGTGAGCAAAGAGACCATGGGGACATGTCTGGGATAGGAATGAAAGAATATGCTGCTATCCCACCACCTACTGGAAACTTTTATGGTGTTCTTAAAAAGGATATCTCTTGGACTGGCATACCTGAACTACAAGAGAAGGAATTCATTCCTTCACCAAGTGTGCTTAGTCCAGTTGAGGAATATAGGAAAAATGTGACAGACCTAGAACAATGGAAATCAGCCAACCCTTTTCTGTTTGTTAAGGATGGACCGCTTAATGATGACCCTGTTGAACTTAAACCCATTGTTGTGACCAACCCCACCACTGGTAAAACTATTAATCTTGGCTCATCCACTAAAAGTAAACCTAGTGTTAAATATGCTGAAATGTATAGAAAACCTAGGTCACCCCAAAGCCAAGCAAGTGTTAATGGGACATGGTTTTATTAGTCTAAGTTTAAGTTTGTGTCTAAAAAGGCTTGTTACACATGTGGGAGCTTCTCACAGTTAGCCTATAACTGTGTTAGCGGATACATTCCACCCGCTGACAATAGGTCAACCATGGTCAAACCTAGACCTTTTGTCCAACCAAGTCCACAGGCCACTAGACCAGCTCCTTTATTTTCTAGAAGAGCTAATACTCACGGACAAAGGCCATTTCAAAAGGCTAATACTTGGTCTAACAGACAGTGGGTTCTTGTAGAAAACCTTAATTTAGCCGCTGACAGGAACAATCTATCCACTGACAAGACAAAACTAGCCGCTGACAAATCTAGGTTTGGTATGAAAATGCCACAACTAGCTTCTGTCAGACCTTATGTTAAACCAAGTAATAATAGGTATTTGAAACCTAAGGGGAAAGGGTCTAAAGCTTCATCCAGTTTAACATGGAGACCAAAACAAGAACAAACCCTAATTTTAATGGAGTTTCTATGACTTGTGTAACAACTCGAGTTTTCGCGTCTATTATATTATGAATGAAACGTGTGCGTTATTAAACGTTTTATGCATTAACCGTTGTGCCGATTAGGATTGTTTGCTGAATCCCTCGAGAATACGCAAAACCACCTTTGTTTAAGTTGTGTGTCGAATTTTATTATGTTGTTCCTGTTATGTTTCCGCGTTTAAAACTAAGACATTTGACAAACCCTACTGGGCCGAATGATACAATTTATACAAGAATCAAATTAGTGAACTTTTATTTAGATTTTTCAAAACTTGGTCAACACTAGTCAAACATTCAGACCTGGAAACTAAATTCTTTGTTTATACAACCCACTACCCACAAAAGTCCAGCACACATGCCTAGTTTACCCAAAATGGGTACATCACAAGACCTCCATTTCCAGATATGGACTAACCCTAAGCAAGTATTACAAAGTTAAATACTATCCCAAAATGTTCACAGTCCAGACACAACACAAAACACATTCACTGTCCAAATATTACAAGTTGTTCCTACTGAGCAATTTTAACTACAAATTCTGGGTAAAAGTATAGAGAGTAGTGTCAAGCACTGAACCGGCCGACCCATCTTCTTCTCGTCCGAACCTGCAAGCCGAAACGAAACCCTCGTCGTGAGTCTTTTAACCACCTTCTTTTATTTCCTGCATACGTCTTAGTTGTGCTCGTCAAATCGTAAAACAAACCTGCGAAAATAAAACAAATGGATTAGTCTTTTTGTTACTGTTCGGTTTAAACAAAAATATAGTGATAAAGGATAACAATATCAACTTGGACTTTGACCCACAAACCACAACCCCCATTGTTTCTGCCATGACCAAACCGAGGCCCCCTTTACATTTTTTTTTACATTTTTCTTTGGTTGCTATTTGGTATAATGTTATCAGGAACTAGTAATAATACTGTAGACAACAACATCACTCGAATGATGATATTACTGCCGAAACTTTAATTACTCAAAATTAACCATAATATAAGATTTACACAATTCTTTTTACAGAAACATCTCTTAACCACCATTAAACCCGCGGGTATAAAAACCCCTCATTATTTCGAAACCCTAATTTTGTAAATCATTTTTATTTATGAATTTAACACAATTTATTTTCCAAAAACATTATTTAATTATAAATAAACAACCGAGTATAAAAACCCCCAAATTTATATAAACCCTAATTTTAATATATTGATTTAAACTTTAATTAGACCTAATCTAAATACGAATTGATTAGTTAATTAGATTAAAACCGGAATATGAACAAACCCCCAATTTGACCGAAACCCTAATTTCACAAATCGAATTGTTTGATGAAATTGAAAAGTTTTTATGTTAAGAAACACTAATTAATTATTATTGAACACCAGATTTATCAAAACCCCTAAATTATCGAAACCCTAATTTTTGAAAACTCATCTTAAATTACTAATTAACATCAAGAAACTTCTGAAAACATTAATTAATTATAATAAAACCTTAGATTTGGAAAACCCCCAATATTTCGAAAACCCTAATTTGATTTTTATTTAATCCGAAAATCTTTATGCATATTATGAAAAGACAAATGATTTCAATCTTGTGAACCCCATTTATTTTCGAATATATAAAACAAACGCAGTTTGAACCAATTAAATGGAAGGAAAGGATTTAAAAACTTATCTTTTGTGAGGGATAACACCATTAAATCTCCTGGGAAAAACATCTCGAATCGAACTTGATTTGATGTGGGGATGAAACCCCACATCCCACGCAGGATACACACCTCAAGCCTTCATAATAATTGATGTTTATTAATCTGAGAAATCATTTTAGCCATGGGAGGAGTGTTAGATCCGAGTTTCTAGAGAGAGAAAGAAATGGGACGGTTGGGAGTGTTTTCGAGAGAGAGAGATAGTGTCTGAGTGTTTTGGGGAAAATAAAAGGGTTATAACCCCTTTTTTCTTGTTTGTGTCGCCTATTGGGCCGGACTGGGTCAAAAGGTCAATGGACCGAACCCTTGTATGGGTTAAATTGGGATATTGTTGGGCCATTCGTCTGAGTGTTTTGGGGAAATAAAAGGGTTATAACCCCTTTTTTCTTGTTTGTGTCGCCTATTGGGCCGGACTGGGTCAAAAGGTCAATGGGCCGAACCCTTGTATGGGTTAAATTGGGATATTGTTGGGCCATTCGTTTGTGTTGGGTTATATAAGGCCCAAACCTAATTATTAACTTAAGGTGTAATTTTTAGCCCAAAAACCTCATTTGTTAAATACCCGATTTTTAAGTGTCGTGTTTTCCGTAAACGAAAAGTACCGTCAAGCACAACTAGGATGTTATGTTTTTACTAGTATAAATTTAAATGTCGTAACACGATTCTTATATTCAAATAGGTCGCGGGTAGCGAAACTGTATTCTCGAGCTACATTCATAGTTCTATTACTTTGCTGATTTCACGAGGTGAGTTTATAGCCCCACTTTTAACTGCTTTTACTGCTTTTTAGGGTGAGACATTGCTTGATTTAACGTATGAACACAAGTGCATTTACTAATTTATATACTAGTCTAAGTCCCACTAAAAACCCAGTTGCTTTGGCCCGTGAATCGTGAACCGTTAATTACTTTGTGTAAGCGCGAATGTTATGGATAGATCTATCGGGGTTGACGCCCCTGTCTGTCTTGGTCCAACAAGGGACAAGCGGGCACAGTTTCATTTGAGTCTGAGATAGGATGTCGTGGGTTTAGGCATCCAGTTGGGCTACATTTATATGATTATACTACCGGTGTTGTTAACGCTTCGGTGTCACGAGCTTACACTGTAATAAATGCTTTTATGATGACTTTGTATTTGTTATATTGTCATCACTTTTGGGAAAATCTTGTTGTTCATTAAACACTTCAAATTAACTAAACCTATGAACTCACCAACTTTATGTTGACACTTTAGCAATGTTTTTCTCAGGTATTAAGAAGGAAGATGCTAAGTGAGGTCTCATGCATTGCCGTCATTTCTATTGAAACAAAGATCATTGTACTATTTGGAAACTATGTTTTGTAACTGTGACCAGTTTTATGCTTCCGCACTATGTTAAAACTATTTATTTTATCAATTACAAGTGATCTATTTTCCGAACGTCTCATTTAGAGGTCGTTCTTTGTAACTGTGTGTGTATGATAATCATGACGTCACCACTCCCTTGTTGCCATTATACTTTGATATTTTAGGAGTGTGACAGATTGGTATCAAAGCCATGGTTATAGAGAACTAGGTTGCATTTAGTAACTCTAGACTATAACTGTTATGTGTTTAATCGATTATCATACGGATTGTAAGTATTAAGTATATATATATATACATGGATATATATATATAAGTAATAAATGGGATACATGTGATTTAACAATTACGAGGTATATTTACATGGGTTACATGTGCAACAACAAAATCTGAATTATGTTATATGGGATACATGTGGGTTGAACAATGATTGCTATATGTTATGTCAATGTCCCTTTCACGGACTAATTATACGAGATATTTACACACATCTATTCTGTTTATGTTACAGCGATGTCTTCTTCTGATGATTCCACGTCTACAGGAGCATACTACAACCGCAGTTCACAGTCGACTATCAGTTCATCAGTAGGATTACCTAGAGGATCACCATCAGGATATCCGTGGTATCGGATGACTTCAGATGATGAGACTGAGAGAGAGACTGAGGAGGTTTACCGTTCACCAATCCATATCCCTGATGCATCAGCAGATGACGTACTTAGCCTAGAAGGCGGAGGAGAGGACGACCTAGCCGCTGATGTAGTGCAGTCACCAGGACAGGCATCAGTCACTAGGGATGAGTCGATGGAGGAAACAGAGGATGATATGGAGTTCACCGATGGAGAAGGTGAACCAATGGAGGTCACTGACACTGAGGACCCCCTGCTACATATGCTGCTACTCCTGAGGTTTCCATCGCACACATCTCCTCGTCTTCGTCTATAGACGAAGGGGAAAGGACAGACATCCCTACTCCAGCACCTGGTACTCTGCCTTTCTACTATGTTAGGCGACGTCTTCGGGGGAGAGCTGCCCGACCACCACCTTCACCTTACCGACCCCTCATACCCTTCTCTGCCACTGACAGGCATGCAGCCCGCACCCCTGCCAGTCCTGCCCCAGAGGCGTCACTACCACCACCACCACCAGAGACTGTACCTGCTGTGTATCAGGAGATGCTTGCCGATGTTGGCATCTCTAGTGGACCGAGAGCTGCGACCCCTCTTCCTAGGAGAGCTACATCGACAGTTGTGATGCTTGGAGCAGCAGATGGATGTGTGACGACCCGTTTAAACAGGTTGGAGGATGCTGTGGAGACTTTGGGTGAGGAGTATATTGAGGTGCAGGATAAGCTTGAGGTACTGACGAAGAAGAGTCCAGTTAGGGATGAGATGGTATTGACGGTTTGTGTGACCCGTCTACGAGGACAGCTCCACGCTGTTCTCGACCAGATGGATACCATGCCGAATGCTCGCCTTGAGGAGATCGAGAGCTTGATGACCCGTTGGGGAGTAGAGCCATTGGTTGAGACAGGTGGACTAGAGGCACCTGTGGAGGACCCTATTGCTGACTTGGATAAGAGGTTTAGGGCCGCTTGTTATGATACCGACGTCAGACTTAGGGATTCCCAGGCTCGTGAGATCGTGGTTGAGAGGAGGTTGGCAGAGTTGGAGAGAGTGCTTCACTAGCGCCGTGAGGGCACTAGTTAGACTTATCATGTACTGTTGACTTATTGTTGTACGACCACTAAGCTTTGAGGTTTATCTCAGCTAGTTGGCATTTTCTTTTTTTTTTCTTTATTATGTATGACGAATTATGATGTATTGCAAAACATTTCTATGAATGACATTATGTTATTTGGGTTACAAAAATTATGAGATCATTATATATTGTTTATTATACCATGGAGCATTTCATAATTGTATTGTGCGTGCCATGCATGTTATAACTGGCAAAACTCATTGTCTTGTTACCCTTTTTAGATTATGGCGCCAGTTAGAAGATCTGAGACACAGAATCCACCAGCTGCTACCGGTGGTATTGACCCTGTCATGCTCAGTCAAATGATCGCGGAACGGGTGGCTGAGGCACTCGCAGCAGCCGAAGCGAATCGTAAAGCGAGCACGCAAGAGGAGACAAACCAAGGAGCTACTGTTGCCATTGCACGGACATGTACCTACAAGGAATTCCGTGCGGTTACACAAGTGAGTTTCCGCGGTACTTAAGGAGCAGTAGGTTTGACTAGATGGTTTGAGAAGTTGAAATCCCAATTTGGGATTAGCAATGTTGCTGAAGCTGATAAGGTAAAGTTTGCGTCAAGCACATTAGTGGATGGTGCTTTGACTTGGTGGAACGTCTATGCTCGTGCAGTGACCATTGATGTTGCCCAAGCGACGCCTTGGAGTGAGTTCAAAGCTATGTTTGTTAGGAAATATTTCCCACGAAATAAAGTCAAGCAGATGGAGGTTGAGCTATGGAACTTGAAGGTCAAGGGTACCGCTCTTACTGCTTACAATCAGCGCTTTCAGGAGTTGATCTTGTTATGTCCCGAAATGGTGCCCAACGACGACCGATTGTTGGAGCGATACATTGAAGGATTACCTTTGAGCATCAAGGAGAATGTGACTTCATCAAAGCCAACCGATTTGCATGAGGCAATCGATATGGCTCAGAGTTTGATGTACCAAGTGGTACAAGAGCTGGGAGAAAATACTGGAGATAAGAGAAAGTGGTCTGGCAACCACTACAACAACAATAACAGCAATAGCAAAAACAGCAACAACACTAACAACTACAGTCAGAACAAGCGACAAGAAGTAGCAAGGGTGTTTACTGCTGGGCAAGGTAATGCTGGAAACTATGCTGGAAGACTTCCTTTCTGTGGAAAGTGTGGCCGACACCACGAGGGAGCATGTCCCCCTACATGCTACAACTGTGGAAAGGCTGGACATAAGGCAAAGGAATGTCGAGCACCACCCCGCCCTGCTAACCAAAGAGGACCGGGAACACAGGGTGGCCAAGGAGCAAATGTCACTTGCTTTGGATGTGGAGAGAAAGGTCACTACAAGAATAAGTGTCCAAGCAGTGGGAACCAAGGTCGTGGTAACCAGATTCGAGGCAACCAGAATTACATCCAAGGGAACCAAAAGCAGAACCAAGGGAACCGGGGAGGAAATAACCGAGCCACAACTAGTACTCCTGGAGGATTCACGGCACCTAGCAAAGTGTATCATCTGTGTGCTGAGGCTGCGGTGCAGGACAACAGTGTTGTGACTGGTACGTTTCTAGTCAATAACAACTATGCTTCAGTACTATTTGATTCTGGTGTGGATAGGAGTTTTGTGTCATCTGTATTTAGTGAACGCCTAAATATTACCCCTACTGCGTTAGATATGAAGTATAATGTAGAACTAGCCGATGGGAAGTCAGTAACCACCGATGCTATTCTGAAAGGATGTAGTATAAGGTTACAAGATCGTTCGTTCAGTATCGACTTACACCCCATAGAATTGGGAAGTTTTGATGTCATCATTGGAATGGATTGGATGTCGAAGCATCACGCGGAAATTGTATGTCATGAGAAGTGCGTCCGTGTTCCTTATGGAAACGATGTACTAGTCATACAAGGCGAAAGAAGTGGAGTGAAGAATGGATCAAGACTGGAAGTCATCTCATGTATTAGAACCCAAAGATACATTGAGAAGGGATGTCCAGTGTACTTGGTTCAAGTAACGCGAAAGGAGGAAGAAGAAGATCATGAGAAGAAAATTGAAGATGTACCGATCGTTAGGGATTTTCTAGACGTATTCCCAGAAGACATACCGGGATTACCACCAACACGACAAGTGGAGTTTCACATAGAGCTTACACCAGGAGCCGCACCTGTTGCTAGAGCCCCATACCGCTTAGCACCAGCCGAGATGACAGAGTTAGCTGAACAACTAAAGGAACTTTCTGGCAAAGGTTTCATTAGGCCGAGTTCCTCACCTTGGGGAGCACCGGTCCTATTTGTCAAAAAGAAAGATGGATCCTTTAGGATGTGTATTGATTACCGAGAGTTGAATAAGCTGACGATAAAGAACCGCTACCCATTGCCAAGAATTCACGATCTTTTCGACCAACTGCAAGGATCTAGCATATACTCGAAGATTGATTTAAGGCCAGGATATCATCAGCTAAGGGTTAGAGAAGAAGACGTCCACAAGACGGCTTTTAGAACCCGGTACGGACACTACGAGTTCCAAGTTATGCCTTTTGGTTTGACAAACGCACACGCGGTATTCATGGATCTCATGAACCGAGTTTGCAAACCATACTTGGACAAGTTTGTGATTGTATTTATCGATGATATTCTTATCTACTCTCGTAATGAAGAAGAACACAAGGAGCATTTGAAGACCATACTAGAGCTGCTGAGGAAGGAGAAGTTATATGCAAAGTTTTCCAAATGTGAGTTTTGGATAAACACGGTGCAATTCCTTGGACATGTGATCGATAGTAGTGGTATTCACGTTGACCCTGCTAAGATCGAGGCTGTGAAAGATTGGGCGACTCCTACAACACCCACGGAGATCCGCCAATTTTTAGGTCTTGCTGGTTACTATAGGAGATTCATTGAAGGTTTCTCCAAGGTAGCTAAACCAATGACGGAGTTAACTCAAAAGGACAAGAAGTTTGAGTGGAAAGAGGATCAAGATTTGGCATTCCAGACATTGAAGCAGATGTTGTGTGAAGCACCTATACTATCCCTACCCGAGGGTAATGAAGACTTTGTGGTGTATTGTGATGCATCCTTAAAAGGGTTAGGTGCGGTATTGATGCAAAGGACTAAGGTCATTGCTTACGCATCAAGGCAACTAAAAGTGCACGAGAAGAACTACACAACTCATGATCTGGAGTTAGGAGTAGTGGTGTTTGCCCTGAAGATTTGGAGACACTACCTTTATGGCACAAAGTGTGTTGTATTCACTGATCATAAGAGTCTACAACACATTTTGAATCAAAAAGAACTCAACATGAGACAACGACGTTGGCTAGAGTTGCTCAGTGATTACGATTGCGAGATCCGTTATCACCCGGGCAAGGCAAATGTCGTGGCCGACGCTTTGAGTCGAAAGGAGTGAGTCCTTAGGGTGAAAGCCTTGGTGATGACCATTGACTTAGACCTTCCATCCTTAATTCTCAAGGCTCAGAAGGAGGCAATCGAGGAAGAAATTCTCAAGAATGAAGATGTTGAAGTCATGATAAAGAAGTTAGAAGCTCGCTCGGATGGGACATTATGCCTTGATAATAGGAGTTGGTTACCGTGCCATGGTGACCTACGACCTTTGATTATGCATGAGTCGCATAAGTCAAAATACTCCATACATCCGGGATCTGACAAGATGTACCATGATCTTAAGATGTTGTATTGGTGGCCGAACATGAAGGCGGACATTGCTACATATGTTAGCAAGTGCTTGAATTGTGCCAAGGTCAAGGCCGAACATATGAAACCATCAGGATTGTTGGTCCAACCCGAACTGCCAGAATGGAAGTGGGAAAGGATCACTATGGATTTCATTACAAAGCTACCTAAAACCTCAGCTGGTTTTGACACTATTTGGGTCATCGTCGACCGACTCACCAAATCGGCTCATTTCATACCAATCAAAGAGACAGATGGAATGGATAAGTTAGCAAGAACATACTTGGAGGAAGTAGTCACGAGGCATGGTGTGCCTGTGTCTATAATCTCTGACCGAGATAGCCGATTTACTTCACAGTTTTGGAAGTCGCTGCAGAAGGCATTGGGAACGCAGTTGGATATGAGCACTACGTATCATCCCCAAACTGACGGTCAAAGTGAAAGGACCATTCAAACCCTAGAAGATATGCTGAGAGCTTGTGTGATCGACTTTAGAAATAGGTAGGATAGGCACCTACCTCTGGTGGAGTTCTCATACAACAATAGTTATCACACTAGCATTAAGGCAACACCGTTCGAAGCATTGTATGGTAGAAAGTGTCGCTCACCCGTGTGTTGGGCAAAGGTTGGTGATGCACAACTCACTGGACCTGAAATCATACACGAGACTACTGAGAAGATCTTTAAGATCAAGAGCCATATGCAAGCCACAAGAGATCGACAAAAGAGTTATGCTGACATGAGACGCAAACCCCTTGAGTTTGAGGTTTGCGATAGAGTCATGTTGAAGGTCTCACCTTGGAAGGGTGTGATTCGCTTTGGAAAGCGTGGAAAGTTGAATCCTCGTTATATTGGACCATTCAAGATCATAGAGAGGATTGGCCCCGTAGCCTATCGTTTGGAGTTACCTCAAGAACTTAGCCGAGTGCATAACGTGTTCCACATTTGCAATCTGAAGAAATGCTTACCCGACGAGACACTCGTTATTCCTTTAGAAGAGATCCAACTCGACGACAAACTCAACTTCGTAGAAGAACCGGTGGAGGTCATGGACCGTCAGGTGAAACAGCTCAAGCAAAGTCGTATACCCATCGTAAAAATCCGTTAGAATGCATGTAGAGGCCCAGAATACACGTGGGAACACGAAGACCAATTCAAGAGCAAGTATCCTCATCTTTTCGCTAATCACCCTGCTACAACAACGTCTTGATTTCGTGACGAAATCTCTAAAACATGGGAATACTGTGACATCCGTCAAAAATTTTCATCCTTATTTCTTCATATATTGATTTAACGTGAACTTTGAACTTGTTGGATTTAACGAATTGGGAAGTTATATCATATTTATGAAGTACCCTAATTATTTACCAATGTGGTGTCGATGTAAGTGTATTGTTTGTTTTGCTTTGCGGACAAAGCCCTCTTTAGGGAGAGCGAATGTACCAACTCGAGTTTTCGCGTCTATTATATTATGAATGAAACATGTGCGTTATTAAACGTTTTATGCATTAACCGTTGTGCCGATTAGGATTGTTTGCTGAATCCCTCGAGAATACGCAAAACCACCTTTGTTTAAGTTGTGTGTCGAATTTTATTATGTTGTTCTTGTTATGTTTTCGCGTTTAAAACTAAGACATTTGACAAACCCTGTTGGGCCGAATGATACAATTTATACAAGAATCAAATTAGTGAACTTTTATTTAGATTTTTCAAAACTTGGTCAACACTAGTCAAACATTCAGACCTGGAAACTAAATTCTTTGTTTATACAACCCACTACCCACAAAAGTCCAGCACACATGCCTAGTTTACCCAAAATGGGTACATCACAAGACCTCCATTTCCAGATATGGACTAACCCTAAGCAAGTATTACAAAGTTAAATACTATCCCAAAATGTTCACAGTCCAGACACAACACAAAACACATTCACTGTCCAAATATTACAAGTTGTTCCTACTGAGCAATTTTAACTACAAATTCTGGGTAAAAGTATAGAGAGTAGTGTCAAGCACTGAACCGGCCGACCCATCTTCTTCTCGTCCAAACCTGCAAGCCGAAACGAAACCCTCGTCGTGAGTCTTTTAACCACCTTCTTTTATTTCCTGCATACGTCTTAGTTGTGCTCGTCAAATCGTAAAACTAACCTGCGAAAATAAAACAAATGGATTAGTCTTTTTGTTACTGTTCGGTTTAAACAAAAATATAGTGATAAAGGATAACAATATCAACTTGGACTTTGACCCACAAATCACGACCCCCATTGTTTCTGCCATGACCAAACCGAGGCCCCACTTACATTTTTTTTACATTTTTCTTTGGTTGCTATTTGGTATAATGTTATCAGGAACTAGTAATAATACTGTAGACAACAACATCACTCGAATGATGATATTACTGCCGAAACTTTAATTACTCAAAATTAACCATAATATAAGATTTACACAATTCTTTTTACAGAAACATCTCTTAACCACCATTAAACCCGCGGGTATAAAAACCCCTCATTATTTCGAAACCCTAATTTTTTAAATCATTTTTATTTATGAAATTAACACAATTTATTTCCTAAAAACATTATTTAATTATAAATAAACAACCGAGTATAAAAACCCCCAAATTTATATAAACCCTAATTTTAATATATTGATTTAAACTTTAATTAGAGCTAATCTAAATACGAATTGATTAGTTAATTAGATTAAAACCGAAATATGAACAAACCCCAATTTGACCGGAACCCTAATTTCACAAATCGAATTGTTTGATGAAATTGAAAAGTTTTTATGTTAAGAAACACTAGTTAATTATTATTGAACACCAGATTTATCAAAACCCCTAAATTATCGAAACCCTAATTTTTGAAAACTCATCTTAAATTACTAATTAACATCAAGAAACTTCTGAAAACATTAATTAATTATAATAAAACCTTAGATTTGGAAAACCCCCAATATTTCGAAAACCCTAATTTGATTTTTATTTAATCCGAAAATCTTTATGCATATTATGAAAAGACAAATGATTTCAATCTTGTGAACCCCATTTATTTTCGAATATATAAAACAAACGCAGTTTGAACCAATTAATTGGAAGGAAAGGATTTAAAAACTTATCTTTTGTGAGGGATAACACCATTAAATCTCCTGGGAAAAACATCTCGAATCGAACTTGATTTGATGTGGGGATGAAACCCCACATCCCACGCAGGATACACACCTCAAGCCTTTATAATAATTGATGTTTATTAATCTGAGAAATCATTTTAGCCATGGGAGGAGTGTTAGATCCGAGTTTCTAGAGAGAGAAATAAATGGGACGGTTGGGAGTGTTTTCGAGAGAGAGAGATAGTGTCTGAGTGTTTTGGGGAAAATAAAAGGGTTATAACCCCTTTTTTCTTGTTTGTGTCGCCTATTGGGCCGGACTGGGTCAAAAGGTCAATGGACCGAACCCTTGTATGGGTTAAATTGGGATATTGTTGGGCCATTCGTTTGTGTTGGGTTATATAAGGCCCAAACCAAATTATTAACTTAAGGTGTAATTTTTAGCCCAAAAACCTCATTTGTTAAATACCCGATTTTTAAGTGTCGTGTTTTCCGTAAACGAAAAGTACCGTGAAGCACAACTAGGATGTTATGTTTTTACTAGTATAAATTTAAATGTCGTAACACGATTCTTATATTCAAATAGGTCGCGGGTAGCGAAACCGTATTCTCGAGCTACATTCATAGTTCTATTACTTTGCTGATTTCACGAGGTGAGTTTATAGCCCCACTTTTAACTGCTTTTACTATTTTTTGGGGTGAGACATTGCTTGATTTAACGTATGAACACAAGTGCATTTACTAATTTATATACTAGTCTAAGTCCCACTAAAAACCCAGTTGCTTTGGCCCGTGAATCGTGAACCGTTAATTACTTTGTGTAAGCGCGAATGTTATGGATAGATCTATCGGGGTTGACGCCCCTGTCTGTCTTGGTCCAACAAGGGACAAGCGGGCACAGTTTCATTTGAGTCTGAGATAGGATGTCGTGGGTTTAGGCATCCAGTTGGGCTACATTTATATGATTATACTACCGGTGTTGTTAACGCTTCGGTGTCACGAGCTTAGACTATAATAAATGCTTTATGATGACTTTGTATTTGTTATATTGTCATCACTTTTGGGAAAATCTTGTGGTTCATTAAACACTTCAAATTAACTAAACCTATGAACTCACCAACTTTATGTTGACACTTTAGCAATGTTTTTCTCAGGTATTAAGAAGGAAGATGCTAAGTGAGGTCTCATGCATTGCCGTCATTTCTATTGAAACAAAGATCATTGTACTATTTGGAAACTATGTTTTGTAACTGTGACCAGTTTTATGCTTCCGCACTATGTTAAAACTATTTATTTTATCAATTACAAGTGATCTATTTTCCGAACGTCTCATTTAGAGGTCGTTCTTTGTAACTGTGTGTGTATGATAATCATGACGTCACCACTCCCTTGTTGCCATTATACTTTGATATTTTGGGAGTGTGACAACTTGCAACAGATTTAAATTTCTTGAAAAGGTCATCACTAAACCTATTGGGGCAAATTGGGTGTTTAGGGTGCAAAAGGATGAACATGGGGTTGTTACAAGGAATAAGTCAATTATTGTTGAACAACCAATGAATCCAAGTCTGCAAAGGCTTGGGTTCCCAAAGAAAGCTAGTTTGTTTTCTTTATGTGCAGGGCATTCATAAGCAGGTAAACGATTATAGATATTGGGAAAGTGGATGCTCTAGGCACATGACGGGCAAGGAAGATTACTTAACTGATTTCATTCCAATTAAAGATGGTGATAAAGTGTATTTTGGTGGCAGCTATGGAAACATTTCTGGCAAAGGCACACTTATCACCAACAACTTAAGGTTTGAGGAAGTCTTCCTGGTAAAAGAACTTGATTATAATTTGTTTAGTGTGTCACAAGTTTGTGATAACAATAATAAGGTTCTTTTTACTGACAGTGAGTGTTTAGTGTTGAGTAAGGATTTTGAGATTCCTGCTGATAAGTTCACATAGTTTAGAACACCTAGACATAAAGATGTTTACAATCTTAACCTTAATGGCATTAAAATGAGTAATAACTTGTCATGTCTTTATGCTAAGGCTTCAGTGGATGAGAGTAAGTTATGGCACAGAAGGTTAGAACATATTAATTTCAAAAACATGAATAGACTTGTGAGACATGATCTTGTAAGAGGATTGCCTTCAAAAGCATTCCACAATGATCATAATTGTGTTGCGTGTCTTAAAGGCAAGCAGAATAAGGCCTCATTTAAGTCTAAGAATGTGCATTCTAGTTCTAAACCACTTCATTTATTACATATGGATTTGTTTGGCCCAACCAATATAGAAAGTCTTAATGGTAAATCTTATTGTTTTGTCATTACTGATGATTATTCTAGGTTTACTTGGACCTTCTTTTTGGCACTCAAAAGTGACACTGCTAAGACTCTAATCAATTTTATTACACAGATTGAAAAGAAAACAGGTCATGATGTTAAAGTCTTAGGAGTGATAATGGTGGTGAATTTAGGAACAACCTTCTGGATACCTTTTGTGTCAATAAGAGAATATCTAGGGAGTTTAGCATAGCTAGAACTCCACAGCAGAATGGTGTAGCTGAAAGAAGAAATAGAACACTCATAGAAGCAGCTAGAACCATGTTGACATATGCAAATTTACCCATTGCGTTTTGGGCTGAGGCTGTGAACATTGCATGATATGTTAAAAATAGAGCCTTAGTCAATAAGTTTCATAATAAGACTCCTTATGAATTGCTTTGGAATAGGAAGCCTAATATAGACTTCTTTAGGCCTTTTGGACATCATGTAGTAATCCTGAATACTAGTGATAACCTAGGCAAGTTTAACTCAAAAGGTGATGAGGGACTTTTTATGGGATATTCCACAAATAGAAAGGGGTATAGGGTTTATAACATGAAGTCTAAAATTCTTACAGAAAACATACATGTTGACTTTTTGAAAAGTAAACCAAGTGATCTTGAGTCTGGACCTAATTGGCTATTTGATCTAGAGCCATTATCTATGTCCATGAATTATATGCCTGTGACTAATCCAGTTGTGTTGGAAGCACCTATTGTTAATGATACAGGTATACAAGTTGATGAAGTAAAAGGATCACATACAGATGAACCAACTCCTATGTTTAATTACATAACCATACCTATATGGAGTGAAGAGTTCATGCAAGCATCTGCTGCTGCCAAAGAGGAGGAAAGAAAGCAACAAGAAGAGCCACCATTTGATGAAATAGTGAATGAATTTTCATCCACTGATAGCTCCAAACAAGCCGTTGACACTTTGGATTCAGCCGCTGACAATTGGTTTTCATCCTCCAATAGAAATATTCTTGAACTTGTTGAAGATCCCATACCCAATGAAGGTGTCAATGACCTTGTTCCATCCGCTGACAATGTGTCTCCTAGTTCAAGTGGGCATGGAAGTAGCAATGATGAGGATATTAGTAATTTAGAGTCCACAGTTCATGACAACACATTGTTTGGGGGAGGAATTCTTACAAAGGTGGCCAAAATTCATCCTCCCACCCAAATAATAGGTGATATTCATACTCCTGTTCAAACAAGAGGAGCTAAGAAGACTCAAGGTGGATTCATTGCTAATATAAATAAGAAGGATGATACTCCTTTTGTTCAAGAATGTTTGTTTGCCTGTTTTCTCTCTCAATTAGAACCAAAGAAGATTTTTGACGCTCTTAAAGAAGAAAGCTGTGTTGAAGCAATGCAGGATGAGCTTCATCAGTTTGTTATTCAATATGTTTGGGAGCTTGTAGATTTTCAAAGGTATGTTAGGCCTATTGGGACAAGATGGGTTCTAGGAAATAAGAAGGATGAGAGAGGCATTGTTATTAGAAACAAGGCAAGGTGGGTTACTCAGGGATATACTCAAGAAGAAGGTATTGATTATGAAGAGGTTTTTGCACCTGTTGCTAGAATTGAGGTAATACCGATTTTCCTAGCCTATGCTTCCTGCATGGGTTTCAAAGTCTACCAAATGGACGTGAAGAGTGCATTTCTGTATGGCACAATCAAAGAAGAAGTCTATGTCATGCAACCTCCTGGTTTTGAAGATCCTGAGCATCCAGATAAGGTTTATAGAGTAAAGAATGCAATGTATGGCCTTCATCAGGCCCCTAGAGCTTGGTATGGAACACTTTCCACATACTTGGTGGAAAATGGCTTTAAGAGGGGTACCATAGACCAGACTTTATTCACAAAGCAAGAAGGGAAGGATTTTCTTCTTGTACAGGTTTATGTTGATGACATCATTTTTGGTTCATCTAACCAACGAATGAGTGATGATTTCTCCAAGCTTATGACAGATAAGTTTTAGATGAGTGCTATGGGAGAAATGACTTTCTTTCTTGGTTTACAAGTTCAACAGAAAGAAGATGGTATTTTCATCTCTCAAGATAAGTATGTGGCTGAGATTTTGAAGAAATTTGGTTTTTCACCACATGAAAAACAAGCTAGCACACCCATGGACAGGGAACATCCTTGGGGTAAGATTGGAGATGACAAAGAGGTTGATGTCAAGCATTATCGATCAATGATTGGTTCATTGATGTATCTCACAGCTTCAAGACCTGATATCATGTTTGTAGTATGTGCATGTGTACGTCATCAAGTGACTCCCAAGGAATGTCACCTTCATGTTGTCAAGAGGATTTTTAGGTACCTTAGATGTTTTCCAACATTGGGATTATGGTATCTAACGAATCTCCTTTGGAGCTTATTGGATATTCAGGTAGTGATTATGGTGGTGATAATGGAGATAGAAAGTCCATAACTGGTGGATGTCAGTTCCTTGGAAGCAGACTTATATCTTGGCAATGCAAGAAGCAAACTGTGGCTGAGTATGTGGTAGCTGCTGCATGTTGTGGGCAAGTGCTATGGATTCAAAATCAACTTTTGGATTATGGGTGCAATTTTATGCATACTAAGATTTTTGTAGATAATAATAGTACATTGTGCATAATTAAGAATCATGTACATCATTCTAAAACCAAACACATAGAAATCAGGCATCATTTTATAAGGGATTGTTTTGAAAAAGGTTTAATATTTCCAGATAAAATAGACACATAGAAGAATGTGTCTGATCTTTTAACCAAACCTTCTTATGTTGGGAGATTTCAGTACTTTGTTGCAAGTATTGGAATGATCAATCCATAAAATATGTGGTTTTTGAAATTGATGTAAAGTGTGTACAGGATGTGTACTATTATTAGTCTTTGTAAAAGTTAGATTATCCACATTATTTTTCTATCCGCTGACAAAGGCATTCTATCCGCTGACATAGTGCAAAGAAGCCGCTGACAGCTTTTATGGTAGTTTTTGTGGTTTTTCATCTAACATTGCAGGTTTGTAGGGCATTGTACATTTGGATACAAAGTTGCTTATGGACTCAAGGAGTGTGGCAACAAGGTTTATTTATGATGGTTGAGATATTTATATCTCTATCCTGAAATAAAGTATTTTTGTCACATTTAATTTTATGAAGTATACTCATCATAGTTTAAGGGGATGTTTAGGATAACCTTTAGGTTCTTGGGTATTCTTAGAATACTCTTATCAAAATTTTAGATTGTGTCCACAAGTGAGTGAGGGTTTAAAATTATGATGTCATCTTTTTATAAAGGTGGTGGGATTTTTTATCCTCGAGGCACTATAGCATGCACGTAATTTATTTTGCATGCATGATGCCAAGACTTTTTGACCTAGAATTGGGATGGTTGGTTTGGGAGTCTTTGGTTATATATCAATGGGATTACCTGGGAGTTACAAAGATATTATATGTGGTATCTTCTCTCTTAAGGACTTGTTGAGCGAGGAACACTTGAGGACACTCATATCTATCTTGTGTAATCAAGTGTGTATGATTGGACAGTGCTTGCAAAACTTTTTTTCTTTGGGGATAAGATAACTCTCTTAGAGTTAATAATCTTTGTTAGGTCTTTTATTTTGTTTTTATTTTATTTTTGACCTTTTTGACTAATAAAATTTTATCCGCTGATAATCATATTTTAGCCCCAGACAAAGCTTATTCTATCCGTTGACAAATATAGCCGTTGCCCCTGACAATAGTTTTGACTGTTGAAAAACACTAGGTCCTACCTAGTTGTAACTTTTGTGATATTTTGGGCCGTAATTTTTTGAAGTGGTTATTTTTTTATTTGCTATGAGATAAGTTGTAAAATTTCAAAGATTTTAATCATTACTTTTGAGAAATTTTCTCACTTACCTCATTTTTCACCCAATCACATCTCTTCTATTTTTACTATATATTCGGCTCACCATATTGTGTAACAGGGCAACTTGCTTATTTGTTTTGCTTTCATCTTTTAACTAATAATCTTTACCTTCACTTAAAGCTTTCTTTTTGTCCATGGCGCCAAATTTTAAAACCAATGATGTTGTGTTGGAGTTCAAAGACCAACATATATGATTGAGTATTTGAAGACTGATATTGAAAATCCTCAATATACTCAGATGATAAAGTATTTGTTATCTTTTCCTTTAAGGTATGCTTTAACTCATGCTCCTGTCATCCTTGTCACACACATCAAACAATTTTGGAACAATGCTAGTTCCACAACAGTTGGTGGAGTGCCTAGGAATAAAAGGCATCATCCATGGGAAACAATGGGTGATCACTGAGGCTTTGGTTCGCCAAGCCTTGCATCTTAATGATGTTGATGGTGTGGTCTCCCTTCCCAAAGATTTGCTACATGAGGGACTTCGAGGCTTGGGATATCGACTACCCCCAGAGGGAAAAATCAATAAATATGCTAAAGGTCAATTTCCCCTAGCTTGGAAGTTTTTGGTACATGTCCTCTTACAATGTCTTAGTCCCAAATGCTCCTCATTCAATGAGATTAACCAATATATTGGGAGTGCTCTTGTGTGTCTAGCAACTGGGCAACTTTTGTTACTCTCAACACTGAACCATATGATCCAATTTCCTTGACCCCTCCCATGCTTGCTTTTTTACAAGCAGCCTTACAACCACCTGCACTAGAACCTCAACCAGACCTCATTCCAGAACCAACTCATGAAGAACAACCACCATCACCACTTCCACAACCTCATATTAAACCAGAACCTGCAGCCGCTGACATTTCTATGTCAGCCGCTGACACTTCAGTCCTAGCCCCCGACACTTCACATATAGACCCCAACACCTCTTCAGACTCACCACCACAACACTTTCACTTAGCCAAAAGACAACGAACCACTGAGGTGTTCTCCCTTGGTGGTCCTAGCCATGACGTTGAGAGAACCACCACCACAAGTGTGGTTGGTGATATGGGGGTGGCTGGACCTATTGACCCTCTTACAGGTCAAGCCAGGTCCACTATAGCTAAGTCCACCACCTTGCCCCATGATTCCACATTTGGGTTTCAGTTTCCACACGTGGATGAGGGCAATATGCAACCCTTAAATAACTTGGAATTGATGGTACTATGCATGTCTTGCAAAAGCAAAATGCAGAGTTTGTACATAAATTGATAGCTCAATACCTTGAAATCAATGTATTTAGGGAAAGCATTGTTATTTTGGAGTCGAGACGCAGGTTTGTCATAGAGGATTCTTCCAAAGGGGAGGAAGATCCACCAACTGAACCCTTTGTTGTTAGTGATAAAAGTTTGAAAGAAGGGTCATTTGGAGAAAAGGAGATAGATGTTGCTTTAACAGAAATGAAGAATCAAGAGCAGGGACGATTTGATTCATCCATGGTGTCTTTGGTGACACCTACACAGCTGTCCCTTGTAGAATTGATGAAGCAACATGAAACTGGGTCAGCCGCTGACAAAGCCAATGTAGCCACAGACACTTTATTGTTAGCCGCTGACAAACTAAAAGATGTATCCCAACCATCTTTGGTGATTAAAGATGTTGCTACACAAGTATCCCTATCTACTCTACTTATTATAGATCCCATGGATAAAGGAAAAGGAAAATTGGTAGAGGTATAAGTCCCCAAGAATGATGCACATGTTAGATATGATGCTATCTTAGCCTAACAGTTGGGTGAACATGAGAGAAGAAGGGGAATGAGAGAGGGGGATATTAAAGCTCAGATTGGATCAGAGTCTGAGAGTTTGAGAATGGGTGGTGAGGATGATAGTGATGAGGAAGAAAGTAGTGGTCATGGATCTAATGCAAATATGGAAGAAGAACCTGTGACAATCCGTCAATTTCAGGTCGTTATTTTGATCTCGACTATTACATATTACGTGTTTGCTTTAATGAGAATTTTAAATTATCGACTAACCGAGAAGGTTATGACTTGAAACTTAACGTAAGAATGTCGTTTCGAAGAAAACTGACAAGAAATATATTAAGTATCGATATTATATTCTCAATTTATCATGTGAATGATTTTTATTGTATTTATTGTATTTATCTTTATTTCTCGTGTTTTACGTTTTAAC
The DNA here is from genome assembly GCA_025667525.1 of Glebionis coronaria. NCBI lineage: Eukaryota > Viridiplantae > Streptophyta > Magnoliopsida > Asterales > Asteraceae > Glebionis > Glebionis coronaria. The sequence continues at coordinate 636,535,584 of CM046874.1, read as the reverse complement.
GAATGACGAGAACTACGAATGATCGCGATACCGACGGATGCCCAAAAATTTACGTTTTATTATCGATTGTCTCGATATTTAATATTTTCGACGTTTTCGATTTAATTACGTTTTAAGTCGTGTCGAAGTTATATTAATTTATTTTTGAAGCGTTTTAACTTTTAAAAAGTATTTTTACGTAAATATTTTTAAAATGTAATATTTACATTTTCTACCCTTACAACTATTTACTTTGTATTTTGGACCAAAACTATGCAAATTGGCAAAAACTACCCTCACCCCACTATATATAATTTTCCCACTATCAAATTTTAATATAAAAATCATTACAACAAAAATTTCATCTCCCTTCCCTCTCTCTCTCTACAAACCGTCCACCCTCACCCACATAAACCCTTTGATTTTTCAAAATCAAGCTTGAATCCAAGAAAACTAAAACAAGACCCACTTTGCAAATTCAACAAGGATCATTTTGGTATAATTTTTATCCACATGCATTAACTTTTCAAAAATTTTATTTTTCTTGATGAACTAGTAGTGTTTGATCCATTTTTATGTTGTATATTAGTGTTAATATTATTATATTTGAGTGGGATGTTGTTGCATGTTTATTATTTTGAGTGGGTAAATTTTTAAATAATTATTCAAGGGTGTTATGGGTTAGATGATTTGTTTAGGATGATATTTGGGGTGTATGATGATGAGGAAAATGGTTGGAATTGATCAAAAATATGATTTGGTGGGAGATTTTAGAAGGTGTTTTAGACCAGTAGGTAAAACGTAAATTTTGGAAATCTTACTGTTTGAAAATGATGAAACTAATAGGATAGGCTTGTAGAGGATTCTTTTAGCTTCGATTTGCCGCTTGAATGAGCTTCTAACTCATTCCGAGCGAAAAGTTATGCTACTTTTAGTATTCGTGTACCGGGAGACGGGTATTGGCACAATCCGAAAATTGTTGTCGATATTTGGATCGAATCTCGGGGACTATAGAATGAGTTTTAAAAATGTTCAAGGACTGATGTAAGTTGCTAAACCTCAGGTCATGAGTCTATTTTCAAACCCAAGTGTCGGTTTTGTAAATGGAGTTGTTTAAATATGTCAAAATAGTTTTACGAGTTGAAGACGTAAATCTGTCCGGTTTTTACAACACGAAGATGTGTCGGGCAGAAGGTCTTAGAAGTAATATTTTTGAATGAAATTTAAACTGAGTCTTATTCATATTATATGTGAGTTTGTGACCAAGTTTCGTCGAAAACGGACAAGTGTAGATAGGGTAGATTGGTGTGTACATTTGGAGTGTACATGCTGATTGGTATTTTGGACACGTAGTTCAATACTTGTGTGGCGTGAGTTGAGTATCCACTATTGGACATGGTGATTTACTCAAGTGATAAGTCATTATATAAGTGACTTAGTTACTGTTCCGAGGGAAGTAAAATGATAAGTTGACTTGCGTTGACTTGGCGTCTTAAGACGAGTCAAAATCGAGAGTGCAATTGTTTAAAAGAATAGTGTTGAATAAAAGGGTTTTGTGATAACACTTGTATTATTAAATTTTTCGGGATTGTTTCGGTTTTGTAATTTTGATTCTTATATTACTTAAGTATGATTTATACTTAAGTCGATTTTTAACGAACGCGCCTTATTTGGTAGGTTGCGGTTTTCGTGTTTAAACGGGCATCACTAATCGTCGGCGATCGTCTCATTACCACTATTGGCTAAGGTGAGTCTATAGCCTCGCTCTTAACATGTTTACTTGTTTTATAAAACCCGCGAGGGGGATAACATGCTTGTTTTACTAAAATAAAGGGGGCAACGAGAAGTTGTGGAAACCCTATTTTACTTGAAAAGTTGTTTTATTGAAATTTAAGGGTACAACGATAAGTTGTGGAAACTCTACTTATTGGAAAAGTATGAGTGCAACAAGAAGTTGTGGAAACCCTTATTATTGGAAAAGTATTTATTATAAATGATGGGAGCAACGAGAAGTTGTGGTAAACCCTCTTTGTTTTAAAATTGAACACAAAGGAACTTGATTGTATGCTTAGATGAAAGTTGTTATATAAGTTTGTTTTAGCCTTAAAAGACCCATGAATCGTGAATTGTTAATCGAAGTAACGCTAATGCCATGGATAGATCTATCGGGGTGACACCCAGTCCGGTCGCGAGTAGCTCTCGCGTGGTGTTGTGATGCACTAGTAATGAAACATCGGATGCATTGTATAAGAGAAATATATGCACTTGGCTAGGTGTGTTGGGCTGAAATAATATATGTTAACGTTCAATGTCACGAGGCTTATGGAAATAACAACGATAATTATGTCCGTACAACATAATTGTCTTTTAATGAATTATTAACCATGGAAGGTTATTTTTCATACTTGTGTTCACTCTATTTAAATTAAACTCTATAGATTCACTCGGCAAATTTTGCTGACTTTTTAAGCATGTTTTATCTCAGGTCCATATTGAAGGCACTCGAGGAAGGCGGTTTCGTGAAGCTTGCATATTTGAAATGTTTTGGCCCACTTTTCTAAAACATAACCATTCAAATAACTTTTATCATTTATAATAATTTGTAAAACTTTTGAATCATCTGGGACCGTGTATGATATTTTATCTTGATTAAATGAAATTGAATGGATGTTTATTAAAACGTCTCGTTTTGAGCCGTTTTCTATGATTATGAGATTGAACCATGATAGTAACACCCAATGACCCTTCCGCTGTTATGACTGAAATTGGGGGTGTTACAGATTGGCATCAGAGCTCAAGTTATAGAGAACGAAAAGATTTTCCAAAAATGAATTTTTGAAATCTTTTAACTATAACTGTTGCAAGCGAAACCTCCGAGTTGCCAATGGACGAGAATGAAAGTATTTATATATATGGGATTATATATATGTTGTAATCTTTAACTATTATTTGAACTTGTGAATTACAAGGTATGTTTTCATTTATTTAATTATAAATGATAATTTTATATTTATACGAGATTTATACGACGTAGATTGTCGCGAAGCCACCCTAGTCATTTTAATGCTAGCGCCGAAGCTATTCCTGAAATGAATCATGTTATTCTCGAGATTAACTAAGTTGTGGATAGACATGATCCCAACGAAACGGTTAATATTCTTGCTGATATTCTTTTGGTTACAAGGATTTTGATTTCCTTGGTTCTTATTCTTGATTTATCGATTCGTTCATTTCGTTTAGCAAATTTAATTCGCCTTTTCATTAATCTTCGACATTATACTGTTTTGATAAAAGCAAGTTTGTCCGAGATGGTACTATTGATTGTTAGAAATTGGGATTGATTTGTATGGTATTCACATGCCAACCAGGATTCCATATCATATCACTGATCATTTTCTGTTAAATCAGTTTCTCATTTGTTTCGATCTTGATCTTTCGCGTCGAGCTGGCGATGCTTGAATAAAGTAATTTATAATCGTTGAAATAAATTGGCCATTTATTTGAACAAGGAAATTATAAATTGTTGAACTACAAATTTCTGAATCTTATTGGGAAGGACTTGATCAATCCATGGAAATAATGATTCATAAATGTGTGGGCTTAAGCATATAGCATCTGCGTGATTAAACTCTTATTGACTCATAATTCGTTTTCTCGATTCATTCTTTGATTTTGATTCTTTAATTCCTTGATCGTGAAATGGTTGTATTGAGATTGTTCCAAAAGCACCAATTGAGGAGGATATCAAGCGTCTCTGAAAGACATTGAAGAAATATTCTTCTTGTGGGACCAAGGAGCTTTCTTAGCCATGTGAAATACCTAGTAACTCTTAGTAGATTAGTTTATCAATTGTAGTATCTTCTTATTAATCCCTAACTAAACTGTGACAACAGTTAGTAGGACTAGTCTTTTAAGTTGTATGACATTAGACGATGATTATCTATAATGCTTGACAATACGACCTGTACTAGTTTGTGATCAATGGAATGACTATCTTTTGATTCCTAATTCTACATCGTTCTATTATTATCTTTCTTTGCTTTTCTCTTGTAAATTCCTGTGGTATAACGCAATCATTGAATGAATACTCATTATGATTTGATTTGTGTTGCACAAGAATCATGCGGTCAATGAAAGCTATGACTGAAGCACGAATGCGCCAAGTTATTAGTGAATAAGTTGCTGTATCTTTAGTTAAATTCATGGCCAACATGAATGATGGATCTAGAACTGGAGCTGAAGCTAAAACTGGTGGAACTGGAACCGGTGGAGCTGAAGCTGGAGCCGATAATGTTCGTGGTACGGATGGAACAGATGTGCCCGAAGTTAGAGGCCATAACTACACTTCATTCGTTAATTCCAAACCGTAGACTCTTAAGGGGACTAAAGATGATGGAGAATTGTGTCAGTTATGGAAAGCTGGCGTCAGTCTTTCGAATCAGTGACCCTAATCAGGAGGATAAGGTGCAGTTTGAAATCGCTACTCTCCAAGGTCGTGCATTAATTTGGTGGAATGGCAGACTTGCTTCCATAGGTATCGTTACTTATGGGACACCATGGACTAAGGTGAGGAAATGGTTAACTGAGGAGTTTGTCCTCGAAGTATTTCCAAAAGCATGGAGCAAGTGATGTACAATCTGAAACTGAAGGGAACTAATATTGGTAGATATATCAAGTGTTTCCATAAGCTAACTCTTTTATGTCTAAGAATTTTGGAACCCGAACCGTCAAGGTCAAGCAGTATATTTACGGCTGACCAGGAATATATGCGGTGATGTGACTTCTTCTAAGCCGTTTACTATTTGTGAAGTGGTCTGCATGGCTGATTAGCTCATGGGACACATAATTCAAGGCAAGGCTGATGTTACTGAAGGGAAATATAATTCCATATTGAAAATTCTTTTCGTGCACTAGAGCTCGTAAGTATATCGAAAAAGGTTGTGGATTATTCATGGCTTAGGAATCGTGGAAGGAATCGTAAGAGAAGTAAGTAGAATTACTCTAGTCATTTGTGACTATTCTGAAATGTTTCTTGAAGATTTTCCAAGGCTTCCGCCTCAAAGACAAATAGAATTCCCGATTGATCTAATTTCTGGTGCTGCAACTGTGGCACATGAGCCATATTTATTAGCACCCTCTGAGTTGAAGTAATTATTTTTGCAGTATTAAGAACTATCTGATAGAGGTTTTAGTCGATCGAGCTTGTCAATTTGTAGAACTCCTATTTTATTCGCTAAGAAGATAGATGATTCGTTTCGTATGTGTATCGATTACCGAGAGATGCATAGGCTAACGATCAAGAATCGTTACCCATTTCTATTAGTTGATGATTTATTTGATCAACTTCGAAACTCTCGTGTTTTCTCCTAGATTATGGTGTTTTCTACGAGATTGATCTTTGTTTTACTTATCATTAACTTCGCATACGCGAGGAAGATATTCCTATTACGGCGTTTAGAACTTGTGATGATCATTATGAGTTTAGGGTTATGCCTTCTGGTTTGACCAATACATCTGTTGTATTCATTGACTTAATGAATTGTATGTGTAAGCCGTGACTTGATAAATTCGTAATCGTTTTCATTGATGATATTCTAATCTGCTCTAAGAGCAAGGAAGAACATGCCGAACACTTAGGGATTATCTTGAACTTTCTAAAGAACGAAAAGATGTACCCAAAAATTTTAAAGTGTGATTTTTGGCTCTGTTCTGTGCAACTTCTCTGTCATGTGATTGACAAAAGTGGCATACATGTTGATTCTGCGAAAATCGAAGCCATCGAAAATTTGAATGTTCCAACTATTCCAACTGAAGTACGACAAATTCTAGGTTTGGCTGGTTATTACTGAAGGTTTAACGAAGGATTCTCCTTGATATCAAAACCATTAACTAAGCTAACTAAAAAGAATGAACCGTTTGTGTGTGGCGATGATAAAGAGAAAGCTTTTCAGACTATGAAAAGAAAACTCTGCGACACGCCGATCTTATCATTACTCGAAGAAAGTGAAGATTTTGTTGTTGATCGTGATACATCTCCTTTATGATTTGGGGTTGTTTTGATTTGTATACGCTCGTAGGAAGCCTAGGGAGAATGAGGAAACTGCATAACCCATGACTTGTTATTGGGTGCGGTGATTTTACTCTTCGTCTATTGAGACATTAATTGTATGGCACTAAGGTACGGTATCCACTGATAGTAAGAGCCTACAATGTATTCTGGATTAAAAGAGGTAAATAAGCCTTTAAGTGATTACGATTGTGTTATTCGTTATCATTCGTGAGGTAGGAGCAAATTACAATGGATTCATTGTTAAGCTCTTGAAAACTCAGTCTGAATATGACTCGATTTCTGTCAATGTTGATTGATTGACTATGCTCATTTTGTTTTGAGAAATAAATCGATCGTGCTAGTTAAGGATCGTTTGTGAACCATTCGTAGTAGACATAGAAGTATGATAATGTGAAGCGAAAACCTTTGAAACTCGAGGTAGGTGGAAAAGTTATGCCAAGTTATCACCATGGAAAAAGGTGTTATATATTCTGGAAAACGTGGGAAGTTAAGTCCCTGTTAGTTTGGACCATTCGAGATGATATCGATGGTAGGTCCGAAGGCATGAAAACTTAAATTACCTCGAGAACTACAATGAATTCACAATACTTTTCATATGTCGAACCTAAAGAAATTTCTTCCTGACGAAGATCTTATTATCTCTCTTGATGAAGTATGAATCGACAGTAAGTTGCATTTCATCAAAGTACTTGTTGATATTATCGATAAGGAAGTTAGGCAACAGAAACGAAGTCGAATTTTTATTGTCATGTGTGATGGAACTCAAGACGAGGACCAAAATACGTTTAACTCTTTGATTTCAACGAGCGATCGAGGAAGAACGCAAGTTGATCTTCGGGACGAAGATCCCATTTTGGTGGGGATAATGTGAAAATCCGTCAATTTCAGGTCGTTATTTTGATCTCGACTATTACATATTACGTGTTTGCTTTAATGAGAATTTTAAATTATTGACTAACCGAGAAGGTTATGACTTGAAACTTAACGTAAGAATGTCGTTTCGAAGAAAACTGACAAGAAATATATTAAGTATCGATATTATATTCTCAATTTATCATGTGAATTATTTTTATTGTATTTATTGTATTTATCTTTATTTCTCGTGTTTTACGTTTTAACGAATGACGAGAACTACGAATGATCGCGATACCGACGGATGCCCAAAAATTTACGTTTTATTATCGATTGTCTCGATATTTAATATTTTCGACGTTTTCGATTTAATTACGTTTTAAGTCGTGTCGAAGTTATATTAATTTATTTTTGAAGCGTTTTAACTTTTAAAAAGTATTTTTACGAAACCCGAGTCCCGTAAATATTTTTAAAATGTAATATTTACATTTTCTACCCTTACAACTATTTACTTTGTATTTTGGACCAAAACTATGCAAATTGGCAAAAACTACCCTCACCCCACTATATATAATTTTCCCACTATCAAATTTTAATATAAAATTCATTACAACAAAAATTTCATCTCCCTTCCCTCTCTTTCTCTACAAACCGTCCACCCTCACCCACATAAACCCTTTGATTTTTCAAAATCAAGCTTGAATCCAAGAAAACTAAAACAAGACCCACTTTGCAAATTCAACAAGGATCATTTTGGTATAATTTTTATCCACATGCATTAACTTTTCAAAAATTTTATTTTTCTTGATGAACTAGTAGTGTTTGATCCATTTTTATGTTGTATATTAGTGTTAATATTATTATATTTGAGTGGGATGTTGTTGCATGTTTATTATTTTGAGTGGGTAAATTTTTAAATAATTATTCAAGGGTGTTATGGGTTAGATGATTTGTTTAGGATGATATTTGGGATGTATGATGATGAGGAAAATGGTTGGAATTGATCAAAAATATGATTTGGTGGGAGATTTTAGAAGGTGTTTTAGACCAGTAGGTAAAACGTAAATTTTGGAAATCTTACTGTTTGAAAATGATGAAACTAATAGGATAGGCTTGTAGAGGATTCTTTTAGCTTCGATTTGCCGCTTGAATGAGCTTCTAACTCATTCCGAGCGAAAAGTTATGCTACTTTTAGTATTCGTGTACCGGGAGACGGGTATTGGCACAATCCGAAAATTGTTGTCGATATTTGGATCGAATCTCGGGGACTATAGAATGAGTTTTAAAATGTTCAAGGACTGATGTAAGTTGCTAAACCTCAGGTCATGAGTCTATTTTCAAACCCAAGTGTCGGTTTTGTAAATGGAGTTGTTTAAATATGTCAAAATAGTTTTACGAGTTGAAGACGTAAATCTGTCCGGTTTTTACAACACGAAGATGTGTCGGGCAGAAGGTCTTAGAAGTAATATTTTTGAATGAAATTTAAACTGAGTCTTATTCATATTATATGTGAGTTTGTGACCAAGTTTCGTCGAAAACGGACAAGTGTAGATAGGGTAGATTGGTGTGTACATTTGGAGTGTACATGCTGATTGGTATTTTGGACACGTAGTTCAATACTTGTGTGGCGTGAGTTGAGTATCCACTATTGGACATGGTGATTTACTCAAGTGATAAGTCATTATATAAGTGACTTAGTTACTGTTCCGAGGGAAGTAAAATGATAAGTTGACTTGCGTTGACTTGGCGTCTTAAGACGAGTCAAAATCGAGAGTGCAATTGTTTAAAAGAATAGTGTTGAATAAAAGGGTTTTGTGATAACACTTGTATTATTAAATTTTTCGGGATTGTTTCGGTTTTGTAATTTTGATTCTTATATTACTTAAGTATGATTTATACTTAAGTCGATTTTTAACGAACGCGCCTTATTTGGTAGGTTGCGGTTTTCGTGTTTAAACGGGCATCACTAATCGTCGGCGATCGTCTCATTACCACTATTGGCTAAGGTGAGTCTATAGCCTCGCTCTTAACATGTTTACTTGTTTTATAAAACCCGCGAGGGGGATAACATGCTTGTTTTACTAAAATAAAGGGGGCAACGAGAAGTTGTGGAAACCCTATTTTACTTGAAAAGTTGTTTTATTGAAATTTAAGGGTACAACGATAAGTTGTGGAAACTCTACTTATTGGAAAAGTATGAGTGCAACAAGAAGTTGTGGAAACCCTTATTATTGGAAAAGTATTTATTATAAATGATGGGAGCAACGAGAAGTTGTGGTAAACCCTCTTTGTTTTAAAATTGAACACAAAGGAACTTGATTGTATGCTTAGATGAAAGTTGTTATATAAGTTTGTTTTAGCCTTAAAAGACCCATGAATCGTGAATTGTTAATCGAAGTAACGCTAATGCCATGGATAGATCTATCGGGGTGACACCCAGTCCGGTCGCGAGTAGCTCTCGCGTGGTGTTGTGATGCACTAGTAATGAAACATCGGATGCATTGTATAAGAGAAATATACGCACTTGGCTAGGTGTGTTGGGCTGAAATAATATATGTTAACGTTCAATGTCACGAGGCTTATGGAAATAACAACGATAATTATGTCCGTACAACATAATTGTCTTTTAATGAATTATTAACCATGGAAGGTTATTTTTCATACTTGTGTTCACTCTATTTAAATTAAACTCTATAGATTCACTCGGCAAATTTTGCTGACTTTTTAAGCATGTTTTATCTCAGGTCCATATTGAAGGCACTCGAGGAAGGCAGTTTCGTGAAGCTTGCATATTTGAAATGTTTTGGCCCACTTTTCTATAACATAACCATTCAAATAACTTTTATCATTTATAATAATTTGTAAAACTTTTGAATCATCTGGGACCGTGTATGATATTTTATCTTGATTAAATGAAATTGAATGGATGTTTATTAAAACGTCTCGTTTTGAGCCGTTTTCTATGATTATGAGATTGAACCATGATAGTAACACCCAATGACCCTTCCGCTGTTATGACTGAAATTGGGGGTGTTACAGAACCAGAGATTTTGGAGTATGGAGAGGGTGAAGTAGCTTTGAAGAGATTAAAGCAGTTTAAGATACAAGTTGATTTTGAGATACCTGCTATTTGTGATATATATTTCAGGTATGAGAGGGAGGTTTTGGAGAATCCTGATATTCCTTTGACTGGAAAGATTTGGGGGATGGATCTTATGATGAGAATTCAAAGGGATTGCAGAACCATTTTAGAGAACAGGGCAACCAGAGTGTTAAGTGAGAACAAGACTGAAAGAAGAGAATTGTACTATATGCTTCTAAGATGTCACCAGACTGGGTGGACATATACGAAGCTTAAGAAGTTATCATTTGAGCAGTTGGAGTGTCTAGACTATCTAATTTGGGATTATGTTTATGAAGCTAATACATACAGGTTGTTTTCTATTGAGATACATGAAGAAATTGAGGAGGAATTGAAGATCAAGAAAGCATCTATTACTCTTAGGCCTGTGAAGAAGGGAGGAAAGTTTCAGTTCCCTGAGTTTAGCCCATTGGACCCAAAGTACAATGAAGGTCCTTTGAAGAAAAATATGAAGCTTTCACATTTGGAAGTTGGCGATCTTGCTGCCGTGATTCCACTTGACTTCAAGAATCCTATTGTTAAGTATGAAGAAGATCCAACAACAGGTTTCTGGGTGATGACAAGGTATGGGGACAAAGTTCATATGTTCACTTCTTTTATGTCCCTGTTTGGCAGTATTGATAGAGAAGATTTGGAGACTCTTTGGAGTCTGTTGAAGGAGAAGTATGAGGTTGAAGCACCTACTTCTCAAAATGGAATAAAGATATGGACAATATTCAAGAGAATGTTTGACCATGATGAAGCAAATCTAGTATGGCTAGATTTGGGTGATTTAAGCACTTTGAAGTGGCGTTTGTATTCAGCTGTTGGTATCTTTCATCTCTGCACAACAAAGTTTTCAGAATTCTTGCTGGTTGATAGGAAGTATCCTTGGTCCCAAGATGTTTTGAAGAAGATGATGAGCACCAAGCTTAAAGTAGACTACACCAGTGGAATAGCAGTTGACTTAATAAGATTTATCATTTCTCAATTGACAGAATCGGTTTTATTTGTAAGAATCCTCTTTATGTTTTGTTTTATTCAGAAACTTGATGATTATGGGTAATATCAAGTTTAGGGGAGGATTGTTGGGAATACAATTAGTCAAGTCTACTAGCCGCTGACAAAGGATATCTAGCCGCTGACAAAGTGTTATCAAGCCGCTGACAGAATAGGCCCAGACAAGATTTATCAAGCCGCTGTCAAGTTTTACAAGTCAACACATTTTGATATATTAGGAAGATATGCATGAATATTATATTTTCTATGTGTATCTTAGTATATCTTTCTAGAATAGTTGACAAGATTACTTTGTGTACAAGGCTCCTTGTGCTTATAAAAGGATGCCTTTAGGTTTATGTTTTATATACTTTTCAATCACTGTTCTCATAATTGTTATTAATCAAAGTTGAAAGTTTGGTATACGTCTTTGTTATTTGTTCTTTGTGCTAAGTATTAAATTCCGCATAATACTTAGTTTGTTGAATATACAAAGTTTCTCAAACGTATTATACTTGAACTAATTTAGATAATACACAAGTTTAATCGATCTAAGTTTGGGATCAACAATGTCATATCATCATTTAGCACATTGATGTATCTGTTGGAACTAATAATCTATTACACGTATTAAAACATTACATCAAGAGTAAATGCAACAAAATACTAGATCATGCATGCACAAATAATTAACATACTGTAAATAGATGAACTCAACGACTTGAATTCAATCAAAGAAATGAAAAATAATTTAATCAGGAATGCCAATTCATGTGTACCAATCACACGAATCATCAACCAAAACCCCAAGAAACTAAAATAAGTTTCTTTCACGTGTATCCACACTACACCTATACGATTATACTCGATTTCTAGATCTCACCCAAAACCTTGAATACAAGAATACCAAAACTCTAACTTGGTTTTCCTACTTAATTTGGCCACAAGGCGAGGAAGAGGGGTGGGGGGGGGGGGGCGACTTTACTATGACGGGTTGAATATATATATTTTGGTCGTTATCACTTCCAGACTCATATATTATTTAATTTTGTTGAATAATTAGATTATCCCACTAAGTGTAAATCAACTTTATGCATCAGTGTCATTAAGTAATTACATATATCGTATGTATTACTAGTATTTAGACTTGATATGTAAGCGGATCTTCGCATGAATGGATAACATTTCTTGATCAGAGAAAAATGATGCTCTTGTTATAAGGGCAATCATAAAAGCTATTTTCAGCGATGTAGTTGACATGTGTGAAAGATACTTGTAGTCAGAATGAGTTTTTGTTCCTCCACTAGTGATGGAGTATGATACATATTGGGCCTCTCGTAGGGTTGATCAAATATATGTTATGGTTGTGCCCAAATGATAGTTAAGCTTAAGTATTTTAACATTTGGTAATCATGATCAATACAAAACAAGAAACATAATTGTTAATTTATGAAATGACATATGATTCATATTCATATTAACAAAGTACCAGAAACAAAAGGGATGCAATCACTTATACTTATGGGAACATTGATGATGTTACTAGACTATTGGTCAATGCTAGTATAGTTTATACTATGACGCAGACTTCTGCTAGTAGGAGCTGCTGAAAAGGCGAAAGTCATAGTTATATTTATACGTCTAGAAGCATGTGAGCCCATAGGGGTCACACGTGTATACACTGAGATTATGATTTATTAAATCTATATAACATATATTATTTTATTTATTGTATTTACTTAATTTACCGAAACTTGAATACTAATGATTGTGCTTATAAGTTAAAAGCTTTAACAGTAAACTAACGGAGAGACTTTCTAAACTAAAGGTAACTAGTGTAATTATCTATAGAATGTTCTGGAAGGTAAAAAAGTCAACTTAATGGGGTTTGGGGCTTGGATCGACCAGATATAAAGAAGGATAAGGCAAAAGGAAACTTGATAACTCTCATTGTCATAAGTTATCCAATAAGGGTTTGTGTCTCTATATAATGAGGGTCTCATAACTTCATTATAAACTGTTCCTAACTCCCACATGATTCATATTTGTTACTACTGTTATTCATATCAATCATTTCTTTCTTAAATTATTATATTGATTACCAAAATGAAATTAAGTCCCAACGAACGATCCTGGCTTACCACTACAAAGCTATATTACGAACGAAAGGGTATACTTTCCCGTGTTTGTATTTCTAGTCCATTGTTTTGTCTAAACCTTGTAATATAAATTTAAGACTTGCAAAACGAACATCAAGTTTTTGGCGCCGTTGCCGGGGACTTACAATCCTGTTTTGTAACCAAAACTTTTATAATCTTTGAGAATTGAACCATTTCCCACTCAAACAAAACCCAAAATTTTTCTGCTGTACAGAAAGTACGCCACACAATCGAAAAGGTGCGTCACACTTCTTGTAGCGAACGAAAGTGCGCCGCACAAACCAAAAAGTGCGCCGTACATTTCCCTTGTAAACCAAAAAATCTTGTTGGATTCACACCCGTTCATCCGAAACTCCACCATTATTACCGTTATCAGAACCTGAACGTACCCTTAACCGAAGGTTACGTAGACTTCACCTTCGTGTACCTTTAGATAGGAGACACGAGCAACATCAACCTCGCGAAATCAACCAACCTTTCGACAACCTATCTCAATTTCTATTTCTCACCAAACTCATCAACCGTTACAATCCAATGTCAGACACCGATGATGAACCAATGTGGTCAGCCGATAGAGTTGTAGCACCAACTCTTGGCTCCGCAATCGTTTTACCTGAAATTGCGAACGATTTTGCAATCAAAGGAAACCACTTGACACTTGTCAAAAACCACCAATTTGATGGTCGAATCAAAACCGATCCTCACAAACACATCTATGAATTTAGCAGAATATGCAAAATGTTTAATTATGGAGAAGGACAAGCCGAAGCCGTTCAACTCATGATGTTCCCATCATCCTTGACTGGAGAAGCCAAGTCATGGCTCGACGAACTTAACGAAGGAACCATTCGAACATGGGAAGGTCTTAGAACCGCTTTCATTAGCCGATTCTTTCCTCCTGTCCTATTTGAAAAACTCCTCGGAGAAATCCGAAGCTTTTCTCAACAAGATCGAGAAACCCTCACTGACGCATGTTAAGAATGAAAGAATTACTCAGAAACTGCCATGGTCATGGACTTAAAAAGGAAGGAATAATAAAGATTTTCTATCATGGTCTTGACGATGCTACCCAAGATGCATTGAACGCCGCAGCGGGCGGTATTTTCCTTTACAAAATCCCTAACCAAGCTTACCAATTGTTAGATGACAAAGTCTTACTCAAGCTTGATTGGTCCAAAAACCACAAAAACAAAAAGCTACGAAAAAACGTAGCTTTTGCCGAAGAAAGCAACAACCCAAACGACACTGAAAAAATTATGGCTCGTATGGACGCCTTGTCTCTCAAAATCGACACTCAATATAAAGAGATGAAAAACAAAAGTCGTGAAACCTGCAAACACTGTAGAGGAAACCATCCTTCTAGTGAATGTGATGACGATGATACACCTATGAAAAAGGAAGAAGAAGCCAATTTCATGAACACCTTTCGTCGAACTCGATTTTATAATGATTATCGTAATCGTGACCGCGATAATTGGAGATCTAACGACAAACCAAGTTACGATCGAGTCGAAAAGAAACCTAACCAAACCAAAAACAAACCCAACCTTGAAACCAAGCTCGACAATTTTATCGAATCTCAAAGAAAGACTAACCTTTTCGTGCGAGATACATTCACTGACCTCAAAACAAAGTTCGAGACTTCAAAGTTCCCCAGGACCTGTAAATGACTTGCTACAAACCAGAGCTCTTATCAAAGCTCATTTTCGATACCTCTTCCCCAATGGCTCAGCTTTCCCCCTCCTTATTTAGTAAGAGTGCTGTATACCTTCAATTCAACAAGTGCAATTTCTCCATATTCGATAAATTCTCGAATATAGTGAAATCTCATTTGATAATGTCTTGCACCTCACTGAATCGTTTAAACATAAACAACAATCATTTAAACATCAATTCTCCAAATACTAATAACATAAATAATTTATATCATATTTACATGAGACTCTAGCACTACGAACTCCAATAAACATAACATGCTCATAATGCTCATTTAGTGGCACTAGTTTCGTAAACAGATCAGCTATGTTGTCATATGTCTGAACTTTGTTAAGAATAATTTCTTCATATTCGATAAATTCTCAAATATAGTGAAATCTTATTTGATAATGTCTTGCACCTCATTGAATCCAGGATCATCAGAAATGGAAATTACGATAGAATTGTCGCATAACATTTTCATAGGTTTTTTATTTGGTGGCACGACACCTCCGAGTCCATCAAAAAATTTCTTCATCCAGACTACTTTCATTAAAACTTCCGCAACAGCTACGACTCGACTTTTGTAAAGGACAACGCGATAATTTGTTGCTTAACGCTCTTTTAGTCCACGACTTCATCATCACCTTCACTCATCACAGACTAAACACATAATGCCCCTCCCCAACAAGTTATTGCACTACCAAGCGGATTTCAAAGAAAAAAGGATGTGTTTATTGTTATTATTTTGGTTTGTGATCACATGTAGTATGTTACTCCGTATAAGGGAAGTGACATAGACACTTTTAAATTTGATTGAGATACTCATATGTACAAGTAACTAAAGCAATTTGTATTTATAATACAACTGTTTAATGCAAGGTATAAAATATTTTAATTAAATTATGAAATGTGCAAATCAACTTTTATATTATAAGGTATTTTTATATAAAGTGAATTTTTTTTTTTTTTTTTTGCAATGACTATAATAAATAAAAGGCATAAAATTTGGTGGTTTTGTCGAATAGAAAAGTGATACCACCAATATAAATGTGGTGCGTTTAGTAACGATAATGCCTTATGTGATATTTTACAAGATAACCCTTCTTAGTTCTTAGACACAAAACAACAAGTCACACACTAAATTTATCATTGTCCCTAATAAAGCATATTAACATTTATTTTTAAAATACTTAAAATTTCAAGTTACAATATACTAAGCTGTTTGTATAACATACTAAGTCATTTTAAAATATTTGAAACATAGAATTATAACATAGATTGCATTAAACTCTATTATTAAAATACTCCATCACCTCATTTTATAATTAAAATAACACATAATATAAGTATTAATACTTGAAAATTTCAAGTTACAATACATAATGCTATTTGTATAAACAAAATAAGCATACATACTAAAAGTTAGAAAACTTAAAACATGTTATTATACTATTAAAACAATCTAAAGGTATTTGAGTGACCCCCTAACCTAAAGGCTGTGGGTTCAAGTCTCGGTAGAGACATGTGAGATAAAATTTATTAGATAGTTAGTGTGAGTTGTAGAAAATTACCGTTCTAAAAAAAAAACTCTTAGAGTAAACGGTGTCACGGCGAGGGGCCCTCGCCGGTCCGAGGTGGCACCCTCGCCGGTGCTCGCTGTGACACCGACCCCCCCTTCGCCGTGAGCTATTCGCCAGATTTCAACGAGAGGAAGAAGGAAGAAAATCGGGCCCCACATGTTTTTAGTTGGTTTTTTGTGAGTGAGTGGTGGGATCCAAGTGAAGAGGAGAGAGACTAATTGTGAGTCAGGGGGTGTTTAGTTGGGTTTTTTATTTTGGTTAGTTGAGATGATGTGACGCTGAGGTGGGACAAGTGAAGAGGGAATCCCCTTCGTGACACCTTTTACTCTTAAAACAACATATCACATTAAATTCTATAATTAAAACACTCCACCTTATTTTACAACTAAAACAACATATAGTATAAGTATTAATATATAATTAGAAATCAATTAAAAGATAAAAACCTAATTTAATACTCATATTAAAACTAATTAAAACATAATAATCAATACACACTTATAAAATAAAATTAATTAATACTAGTTAATTAATATAATTAATACACCTCATTATCTAGAAAAATAATTATATATACACATTGTAAACCAATTAAAAACATATATTTATAAGACCGTACGTATTTTGTCTACCTAAAATAATGGTGTACATAGTTCTGAAACCAAACCGGACCAACGAGTCACAATCATTTCAGCTAGCGAAAAAGCCGTCAGAATAAGAACCGAAGAGGTCCCACGAAACAGATAAGAACATTCCCATTACATAAATATATATACTATTTTTAACGACCCATAAATTTGCACTACTTATAATAGAGATTGCACTATGTCTCCAAAATTTAAATTAGTACACCTTTACAAAATTTTGTGGTATAAACTTGTATAATACAAAAACTTCATAAATTTATTTATGTATTAATTAGGAAGCAATACACATTAAATGGCAAAGTTAATACAAATAAATATGCAACATGTACAAATAATTATTGCAACAAATTATAAGTTTTTATATAAAACTATTTAAATTATTCAAAAATGTTAGTTTAACATTATACATGCGTTTGATTTTAAATCATTCATTTTTTTATTATAATTTTGCATATTCGAAAACACATATCGTCTATGTATGTATTTTAGTACAAATTTAGTGAAATACTAATCATTTTGCTAATTAATTCGATTAAATCGTACATATCAAAATAATAAGATTTAAAGGTTATTATAATATATGAAAACTGTACACGTATAAACTAAGAGAATCTTCCGTATTTACACGTTATATAATATTGTGACGAATGTTGCAGAGAGATTAGCAAATACTTTTCAGGATCAATCATCACAATTTCGTAATACTATTTTTATATGGAGTAATTTATTAGTGCTTAGAGTTATCCAACTTAAAACTATCATTATATTTGTAAAATTAGTATCGAAAAATACATATATTTATAAATATCACGCTCGCAAAATTTTAATTTCACGATACCTGCAATCGTAACGCGCAGGTACAGTAATATTAATTTAGATTTTAGATGGAGTACAAAAAGAAAGCAATAGACAATTGATATTTGACAAGATAGATGTAGTTATTCACTTTTGATCTTTCCCCATTATCTATAAACCACCCTTTGCTTTATTTAACTTTGGTTGGAAAACCAAATCCCCACTCACTTACATTCTTGTTGATCCCATTCACCTCCAGCCCGGTCATAACTTGACCCACAAACTCTCACTTTATTCCATTCAAACTCCTTCTTTTCCTTTTCATATTTTCTTTTCCTTTTTGCAGCTACAAAACTCACTTTAATAAAATATACTTGTCTCAAAATCTCAAATATCACTAAGTAGTATTTAGAGTAGGGTGTTGTTATGGGTAATATACATAGAGTTTGTTGCATCTTACGTTTTTAACAAAACTTACTTCAATGAAATGTATAGTTTGTTGTATTTCACGTTTTTACGTTTTTATGTCATTAATTAATTTAACTTAATAATCAATGTCCCTAATAAAATTTATCATGGACTACTAATATACTCGTATATAAATTAATAAGTGTTTAAAGTCGATACATTCAAATAAGTACGATGATATTATATAGCATTTACCTTTAATTTAACTAATTAACTTTATAATATTAATGGGCAAAATAACTACAAGGATAATCCCCTGCCAACATGTCGGTATAAGTCATCATATTGATAAAGACGGAACATATTCGAGGTTCATTGTTAAAGTCACGTAATAAATTAGTAAGTGTTTAAAATTAATATATTTGAATAAGTACGATAATAGTATTGTATATCTATGTTTAATAAGAAAAAAGTTTAATACAAATAAATTTTTTTGAACCAAGCTGGAAATAATTTAAAAATTTACCTTTAATAAAAAAATCAGAAAGATACTGTGTAGTATTAAACTCTTTAAATTTACGTTAAAATAAACAAAATAAAGAAGAGATCACTTCATTCTATGCATTAAAGAAGATTGTCCCTCTTTGATCTCTGTGCCCATAATATTTCTGTCTTTATTACTCTTACATTAATAAATGGTTTTTTCATATTCACTTCTTCACACACGCCACCATTATTCATACCACTTGTACTTTTTCTGCATGATTTGATAGCAATGAAGCTTGTTAGAAAATGGTTCAGTTTCAAGTCCAAAAATGATGACTTACATACTGATAATGATCTTACTAGTGTTTATGGAGGTTGGTTTCTTTTTGTTTTGTGCTCTTTGTTTCATACATTAAGTTTTTTTTTTTAAAATGGTTTTTTATATGTTTTTAGGTAGTGTGTATGAGAGGGAGCCACCTGCAATCAAGAAAACTAGAACTGGTATGAGTTTTTTTGATGTTGGTTTTTGTTAATTTGTTTAGATAGTGTTGAAGCTGGTTAAATTTTGATTTTGTTAAGTGATTATGTGATGAATTGTGTTTTTTTTTATGAGCAGAAAAGTCGAGTAGGAGTAGCGAGGGGCGTAGAAGGGGGAGAGCTGATCTTGATCATCCTCAGATTATAAATGTGCAGAATTATAGGTGTGTGATGTAATGTTGTTTTTACTTTTTATCTGGTTTAGTACTTTTACCTGTATGACGTGTTTGGATTAGTTACTGAGATGACCCTTTGTAGCTTGTTAATTGTATTAATGACTAATGATTCGTTTTCGATATGAAATTCTTTGGAACAGCATTTTTTCAGCTACATGGAATGTAGGAGGAAAAACGCCTTCGAGTAAAATGAATCTTGATGATTGGTTACATGCTGCGCCTCCTGCTGATATTTATGTTCTTGGGTATGTTTGATTTTGGATAATGGTTTGATTTTTATTTAAGTGGTTTGGATTTTAATTGAAGTTGTGATGGTTTTGATATGTTGTTGCAGGTTTCAAGAAATTGTTCCGTTGAATGCTGCTAATATTCTTGGTGCTGAAGACAACGGTCCTGCGAAGAAATGGTTAAGTTTAATACGTAGAACTTTAAATAATCGGTCTAACATGAGTGGTGGAAATTACACACCTTCACCTGTTATTGATCCGGTTGCTGAGTATGATGCTGATTTCGAGGGCTCAACAAGGCAGAAAAATCAGTCTTTTTATAGTCGTCGGTCTTTTCAAGTACCTAGAAATGAAAATGAACCACATCTTGACCGGCGATATAGTGTATGTGACCGAGCCATGTTTGGTCATAGACCAAGTGACTGCTCCTCGAGTCATAGACCAAGTGACTTTTCGTCATCTGGTCATAGGCCGAGTGATTACTCGAATTATAGGCCAAGTGACTACTCAGCGAGTTATAGACCGAGTGATTACTCTGCTAATTATAGGCCTAGTGATTACTCGGGGGGTTACAGACCGAGTGATTACTCTGGGGGTTATAGGCCAAGTGACTATTCAGCGAGTCACAGACCAAGTAATTACTCATGTGGCCAACGACCGAGTGATTTTTCAAGATGGGGTTCATCTGATGATGATTATGGCACCATGGAGGATTCAATTTCACCAACGTCGAATTGTGGTACCAGTAATATGGAAGATGGATGCAGAACGAACGGTAATTCAAGCTATTCTCTGGTAGCAAGTAAACAAATGGTTGGCGTTTTTCTTACTGTTTGGGTGAAAAGTGAATTGAGGGAGCATGTTAGTAACATAAAAGTGTCATGTGTTGGCAGAGGATTGATGGGTTATCTCGGGAATAAGGTATAATTTTTACTATTTATTTATTTGTACTTTTGATTATATTGGATGATTAATATGAATTGATGTTTGTTTTGTATCTGCAGGGGTCGGTGTCTGTAAGTATGTTGTTGCATCAAACAAGCTTTTGTTTTGTGTGTACTCATTTGACATCCGGGCAGAAAGAAGGCGATGAACTAAGACGGAATTCTGATTTTATGGAAATCGTTAAGAAAACAAGGTTTCCACGTGTTCAAGGCGTAAAAGACGATAAATCCCCACAAACGATACTTGAGCACGAGTAAGACAACTACTTCTACACCATAATTTAGCTTCCTGTTCTCATCAGGATATTCACACAATTTCTTAAATTCTGTTAAGTTACTTTAACTAATATATATACGAATCTTAGAATAGTTTGGTGTTAAGATTCTGATAATCTGTTTATTGGTCCAGTCGAATTATATGGCTCGGAGATCTAAATTATCGAATAGCTCTCTCTTACCGGTCAGCAAAGGCGCTAGTGGAGATGCAAAATTGGAGAGCATTGTTGGAAAAAGATCAGGTATGGTATATGCTTTTTCTCACTTTAGTAAAAAATGATACGATAATGACAAATTTGTAGTTTCAAAGTAAACAAACTCCTAAATCGCTTTATTATAAAAATGATTGTTATTGCCAGTATATAGTTTTCTTCACCACTTATAATTGGTATATAGCAAAAACGGCTAAAGAAGTGTTTGTGTTTAACCCAAACCAGCACTAGTTGTACTAAAAAGCTACCCAATAATGGACCCATTACCCAACCTGCCCATTTTGCACCTCCATTTTTGTTGCTAAGCAACATATTTGATTAACTGAATGGTTTTATTTCTTACAGTTAAGAATTGAGCAAAGAAGGGGCCGTGTTTTCCAAGGATGGAATGAAGGGAAGATCTATTTTCCACCAACTTACAAATACTTGACTAATTCAGATAGATACACCGGAGATAACTTACGCCATAAGGAGAAAAGAAGAACGCCAGCATGGTAAATATTTTGTAGAAAGTGATATTTACAGTTTATATAGCATAAAATGCTTGTAGTGAGAAGCAACTCATATTAATATCCCTATGTTTTCCATTTTCAGGTGTGATCGAATCTTGTGGTACGGGAGAGGTCTGCATCAGTTATCATATGTACGCGGTGAATCAAGGTTTTCAGATCATAGACCCGTATACAGCTTGTTTTGGGCTGAGGTTGAGTTAGTCCATAGCCGTTTTAGACGAACCATGAGCTGCTCTAGCTCTAGGATTGAAGTTGAGGAGCTCTTGCCATACGCCAATGGCTACACCGAACTTTGCTTTTTCTAACCAATCCCATCACAGAATTGTAAGCTCTCACTTCCATTCATTCTCAAATTCACCCAAGAAAAAAAAAGTTTACTCGGGATGGCATAAGGGATGGGTCTGACGGGTTGGGTAACACTTAACATGTCAAAACAGATTTAGGTCAAAACGGGTAAATAGTACTACATGGGTTGACTTGCAAAATTTGCAATCTTTGATTTGATTAACAACTTATGTAATGCTATCACTAATCTATTTTTTTTTTATTAATGTAGGCTATGCAGGCTTAGATGGGGCTTAGATGGTACAATGTTTTGGACCCGTAAACAGGAAAAGGCGCAATGCAACCGTGTTCATTGGATCTTGTCCATGCCTAACCGTGGGTTCGTGTGTCAGCAGAGATTTAGGTACATGCACAACTACAAGTGAGTGAAGTAACTAACCATAGAAGACTTGGATTTATTTAGTTAGAACTAATTTAACTAGAGAAGTTTTGAGGACAACACAAATGATGATGATGACAAAACATGTCTAACAAAGTAGAGAGAATGTTATGTTTAGAGTATGATAGAATGAACCAAAATGCCCAAATGTGGGCAGATGGATTAGCATTATTTTAGTTCTGAAGATTCTTTGCTTGTTGTTTTTAGGAGGTACAAAATGAGTGGAAATAATAATGATAATGATAATGATATTTGTTTTGTCTTTTGCTTTTGTGCTGGTTAAAGTATATAGTATAAGAATTTGGTTTTGTTTATGGGTGTGTGAGTCTGAGTGTACTGATAAAGTGTTGGCTGGTTTCTGTTATTTACTTTTTTTTATGTCTGGGTGGAAAAGGACACTAAAGCCTGTAAATGTTGAATTGGGTGGGAGGGAAAAGCCTTTTGCAGCAATTCATTTTCTGTGTCACTCAAGCTTTTTTTATTACTGTACTAATCAAGAAGCCTCCTTCATTAGGAAGTTTTCTATTTAGTGAATACAAACAAGATTGTTTAGCTTAAGGTCGTAGCGGGTATCGTTAGTTGTGAGGGTCTATCAAACACTTCCTACATTCGCCTTGCCACCCGGTATGATTGTGTGGCCGAAATTGTTTGGCCTAAGGATTTAGCGGGTATCGTTAGTTGTGAAGGTCTATCAACACTTCCTACATTCGCCTTGCCACTTGGTATGATTGTGTGGCCGAAATCTTTTGGCCTGAGGATTTAGCGGGTATCATTAGTTTGAGGGTCAAGAGTCATGTTTGGTTTTTACTCACTTCCATATTTCGGGTGACTGTTATTGACGGATCCAGATTTCCGTCCAAGGGTGTGCATTTGTTTGAAATGGCAATGAGCATGCACTTGGTGTTAGGTTCTAAATAAATTACATTAACAATGGTACTCAACGGGTGTACAGCGCATAGTACCTTATGTCGCAAGTTTTTCCATTGCCCTTGGTGCTTACTAATTTTGTTGAATTTGGATAAATGGATTGGTTCCAAAACTTTTGGTTTTCTCAGTTCTGAGTTTCAGTCATTGAGTGAATATACACACCCTCAAGAAAAAGGGATTTTGGCACTGTAAAAAAAACGCCAGCTACAACACGTTCCTATCCTATATATATGTCATCTCTGTATTTATGTTGGGATGAATGTCTCTTCATTGTGCTAATTAATAGAAACAAAAGCTATGAAACGCTACAAAAACCAGTAACCGCTATTGATGCAGAAAGAAAAGAAAATATTTTTTTTGGAAAATTCTTTAGACTACTAAAAGAAATAGAGCGAAGAATAGGCAAACAAATTTGTGGACGAGGAGAAGAGTCGTCAACTGGGTGGAAAAGGTGACACAACGGTGATGGACATGTCAGCAGAGGAGAGGGGGTCTAAATTTGAGGTGCCAATTTTCAACATGACACGAAATCAACAGCAAAACAATCAAACATGAGTTAGAGAAATACAGTAGGAGTTTGGGTAGAAAACAAGTCAACCCGCCTAACTCATTTAATAAACGGGTCACGTTGAATTGGGTAGAGACATATAGTATGTGTTATACACTTATGCAGGTCTACTCCTCAACCCGGGTAAACACATACTATACGTCTATAAGGTTATTAATAACCTGGACCCGAACCTGATCCACACCTCTAACTACAATGTTGAATACTGAAAATATATAGGTAATATTAGGTGGAAAGTAAGGTGAAGTGTATGTTCTTGCCGTTTGCTTTGGGGACTATTTTTTCCACAAGGTGGGCATACATAAACTTATACCACATGTATGTATGACTTTTGTAATTTCCTCAAAAATATGTGATCGAAAATCCGAGAAAAATTCTACAGGCGTGAAAAATTCAAATTAGGCTACCTCACTCTAGTCTATCTCAATCATGACTCTGTTGTCACAAAAAAACACATTCATCTTATAATCTCTTAACACAACAAAACACATATTGAAGCAAAGAAATAAACTGATCATATAGAGTATCTTCGACTTACATGGCTATCATCAACGAAATACCAGAAGAAGAAGAACATCAAGAAGAATCGAAAAGTTATGATGTTTTCTTAAGTTTTAGAGGTATAGACACTCGTCTCAACTTTACACATTACTTGTACGAAGCTTTAGTATATGAAAACATATCTACCTTTCTTGACGAGCAAGAGGTTGAAACTGGGGAAGAACTAAAACCCGAGCTTAGAAGAGCTATAAAAGGCTCTCGTGCTTCCATAATTGTCTTGTCTAAGAACTATGCATCTTCATCATGGTGTCTTGATGAGCTTGTGTTGATCCTTGAGCGACGAAAGGTCTCTAAGCATATTGTTGTACCTATTTTTTACCACGTCGAGCCAACCCATGTTAGGAAGCAAGAAAGCAGTTTTGGAGAGGCGTTAGCCAAACACAGACAAAGAATGGAGGCAGAGCAGGATGAGGAAAAGAAAAGGCAGGCTGCTCATAAGTTGGAATCATGGACAGAAGCACTCAAAGAAGTTGCTGATCTAAAGGGAAAGGATGTAAATGGCCGGTAAAATCTTCTTACTATATCACATAATTTTTCCATATAGAAGTCTCAAATATATGCCATATATAAAACTAATTGTTAACATACTACGTTAACCATTAACACTACGAGTACATAATGGATATGAATCTAGTTTGGCACATATGATTAACACATAATTAAAACGTAAAAGGGAATAAGAAAACTAACCTTCGTAGACCACAACAAATATACTTGATTGATTAAAATTGTTGAAACTTAATATCAGATTGTTGCACTCTAGCATACATTCTGATCAATATTCATTGAATATTAAATTCAGATGGAAACTCAAAACCATACACATCTAATGACATTATAAGATATCCATAAGTCTAAGTACACACTTGAGTTATATCGGTACATCAGTAGCCATAGTACTAAACAACTCAAACAATAATAGATCAATAGCAAAATGATAATCAGAGATGAATGGAACCTGATTTGAATATCAAACACGTAATAGATATGATATCATTTGCCACCATTATATCCTCACACTAGCAGCTCCAAAAAAAGATCTCAAGAACACATATTGATAACACTAAATAATCTCCATAGTGCACCTGGACAACACCAAAACATAGCAAAATCACTGATCAAAACGGAACTGCACGGGATAGGATTCCCTGTCCTTTTAAGTACGTTCGGCACTCCGTTAAGTTGCTGGAGTCTACGAGCCGAGCACTTTAGGATGTATACAGTCCACACATGCAAACCTTTAGTAGCAACAACAAGGGTTTGCAACGTAATGGCGGTAGACAGAAAACTTAAAAGGAAGTATCTGGTATATGTTTTATTCTTTCGTATTTGTTTGTGAGACCCTCTTGGTCCTTATATACACCATCTGGTAAACTAGGATGTGATAATAATCTTCAGCCTAAAGTTAAGGGAGAGTGGTATACGGTTATACATAACTGCACCCCACTTTCCTTTTTACCAGTTCTTAATTATATACCAAGTCAAATACATTTGGTATTGACTGCTACATCAGCTAGTACCTTTTGTCTTGTGCCATGTACGATTAGTTGGTGCATCAACTAGTTGTACCTCTTGCTACAGAAGCAATAAACTTCCAAGCTCTACATTTCCAACAATCCCCCACCAGGTTGGAAAGTTTTTCGTTACTCTAATGAGTTATGTCACGAAGGTGTCACTAAGATTAAACCCCGTTTACTCGAACTATGCAAAGTAAAATCGATTCTATGGTCTCCGAAGATTAAACCAAGATTCTTGTGATATTACCGGCACAATTCTACACACTTCTCATCGTGACCATCACGTTCTCACTGAGCGCTAATATGGCCATGCGCTTTATCCTTGATTCATGACCCTCTAAGAGAGAAACCACAAGCTCTCTATTTAAGGCGGCACCACCTCTAAGTCATATAGGCAAAACTTGTATAACGTCTTTGTTGCTAAGACGCCTCTCAAGTTATGTTAAGAGAAAAATCTCATCCTTTCTCGGCAACACCGTGCTATCTAAGCTATACATGGGTCAAATTATCGATAGCACCTTCTATCAATTAATGACTTCGTTATTACCCTTTAAACTCGTAATGTAGAAGCACTACAATCAAGTTGGGTTTCCATCACTAATCGATTCTTAATGGTTTCATACTCATGTCTCTTAGCAAGCCTCAATAAGTCTCTCGTCAGAGCCTTATTAGGCTATCCGACAAACTATAACACCGCTTGTCGATCACAATCACTCACCAAACCTCTCGTCAGAGACTTGGCAGTGCCAACGTCAAGTTTCTAGATTTCTTGACAAACTTGTCATTAATGGCCATTCTTCTATGTTAACACATACTATCACAGGCAGTAGATCCCTAATACCCATAACCTCTTACATTACCACAACTAGGTAATAAGTTCACATTCCTTCATGAAGTGAATTAAATTCATGTTTCTTATATGTTAAAGAAACAAGTGAGCACATAAGTTCCCCATTTGTGAATTTAACAGGTTCCATCGGTTTACTCTTCTTATGCATAATGTTTGACTATGAGTTGTTTATGAACATACTTTGTCTTGCTCAAATAAAACAAAGTTGTTTCCTTCATAACGTAACACACACATTAAACACCCCCACCATTTGCAAATCTGGGTAGACTCATTGCTCATCATATTACACAATAAGCCTGCTTGCTTGGTTGGTTCGTGCACATCAACCCTTGTGCCTGATTTGAACCGTGTCAATCTTCAGTTTTGGTTCAACCAACACCCGAAACAAACAGCTCATGTTGACTGAAGTTTTAAAATTCCTCACTTCTACACAAGTGAGTATTTCATAAAACTTCACAAATCATTTCGAAAGTAATACACGTTCATACATGGACAGCATGCTATCTGTTGTATTTTGCTACACACCATGAGTCTTAACTTAAGTCTCAAATTGACAACTTTACTAACAAATATGTTGTATTAATCGTCTCTTCTTAGAAAAAGTACTTTCTCTTAAACTTGCCTCTCCCCTTAGCAGTAAAGATGTTTCTTTATAAGCTAACATGTTTTCAAAGTATTTGTTCTGAAATATAGTTTCTAAAACTATTGCGTTGCAATCTGCGACTCTATCATGTAGTTAACTAATTCAAATATGTAAATGACATATTAATTTATTTTGAAACCTATTTCGAAAGACCACAAGTACATTAATAAACAAAAGAAAATAATTACTGCCTATAAAACTTCATGATATCTTAGTTATATCTTGAGGATTCTGCGTGAGATATTGTCGATCCATTCCTTATAAGGATAATTTGACAATCACAACTCATTTGTCGTGATATGAGCCACACCTCCTCGGTGACTGATACAAGCTTTTTACTATGGGTCAGATTAAGTTCTCGGAATCTCCTCGAATTAATCACAGCTAAAAGTGGAATAATTGTTCTTGGTGACAAATAAGGGGTTTGGTTTTATATTCTACTTAAAAAGGTAAATGGGTGAAGTAATTAAAGATTTAAACCAAAACAGGTAATGAAATCAAACTTGAATTTAAGTAAAACAATTAAATGATCAAACAGAAAAATACCCTTACTGAAAACTAGCCCTATTCGGAATAAATGGAGATCCAGAACAACAAGCTCTATGCGGAATAATGGAAAAACAAGGCTATGCGGAATAAAGTACTACCCGGGATAATGAGACCATGCGGAATATAAAGGCAATCTGGAATACTAATTGTAGAAACTAGAAGGGGGGGTTGAATAGTTTTTTAAAATTTACTTGTTAAAATATGGTTTCCAAAAAACCTTTTTCAAAAACTTAGGCTTGAGAAAATATGTGAAATCTTCTTATTCACAAATATGAACAATGATAGTGTAGCTAAACTAATACTAACAAAATTATATCCACAAAGAATAAAGAATGGTAGTATAGCTAAACTAATACTAACAAAAATATATCCACAAAGAATAAAGAATGATAGTGTAGCTAATCTAATATTAACACATGTATATGCAAAAAGTAATAAGGAATGTAAAGAGTTAAGGGTAAAGAAAGATCAAACCGAACACCAAGGATTTATAGTGGTTCGGCAACGAAGCTCACTCCTCGTTCCTACTCCACTCCTCGAGTACTCCTTACTCGAGAGTTCACTACACAACAAGCTCCTTATGGTGGAAAAAAAACGTACACGTCGCTTAACCAATTTCCGACTCTAAGCTAAAAGTCGAGCCCTAATCGTAGCTAGGACCAATCTACACAACTATACTTAGTACATACACAACTTCCAAATAGACATAACTACTTGGATCTTCACAACTATGACACAACTACAAGAATATACAAATTGATCTTCAATAGATCTTTGGTGGTGGACTCAACACTTCACTAGGATAGTGTTCTTCTCTTTGCACTTGGAGAGGAAGAGATGGAAGAACAAGATTCACTTCTTAAACAAGTAATAATCAAACAAATGATCAAAGATTTGAGTGATTAAAGAAGGGGTTTGAATCTGGAAATAAATGTGCAAAAGAGGTGAGGTGAAAAGCTGAGAATGGCCAACTATTTAAAGGACAAAGGAGCCAACAGCTATATCTGCCCGCGGTACCTTATCACAGCCCGCGGTACCTTATCGATAAGGTACCACCTAGGCGCTAAGGTACCGCCGGACTAGACTCCGCTCCTTTTTGTCCTTTAGTGGTGGAGGTCTTATCTGGGTATAAAAATATCCTGAAAGGATATTCTTAACAGTTATAAGAATATGCCATTTTCAAATTTCAAATAATTAATTTAATAAAACATTTTCTTAAAAATAAAATTTAATAAAAACTTGTCACTTTTAATAAAAAGTGAGTTTTAAGAAAAGATTAAATCACTTGATCACTTGATTAAGGTTAGTACTTGTTTATTCATACCTTAAGTGAAAATGGGTAAAATGAAAAATACTTGAACTCAAGAATTCGTTTTTCGTTGTTTTCGTAAATGCTTGTTTTTACATATTGTCGTAATCAAAACTAAGCGAGACCGAAAAATGCAAGTAACGTTTTTAGTCATTATTGCATTAACAATCTCCCCCTTTTTGATTTCGACAATACATAAACTCAACCACACAAAAACAAGATTTTCGAAGACGAGTTTATTCATTTCTCCTCCTTTGTCGAAGCAAAAAGGTTGCGTAATCCGGTGTTGAAGAAACGGACTTTGCAAAGACTCCCCCTTGGTGCTTACTCCCCTAGATTGGGGCACCGAGGAATCGAGATATGGTGACAAGCTACATAGAAGGGTTAGTTGAACAAAAGAAACAACCAACTATATATAGCAATAGGTCACATAAAAAATAAAATAAAAAGAGAAGAAAACACAAAGACAAAGATCCAAGATAGGTTACTAAAAGAAACATCATACAAAGAAGTATGGAAAAAGAAACAGGCCAAAAGCATAAATCTAATCCTAGTTATTCTAGAATTCTAAGATTTGCTTGAATTTGGTGTCTTGAGGATAAGCAATCAAAGCTTATATGAAAGACAAGGTAATAGCGGAGGGTGGTGGTGGTGGCTTGTTGGAGATCTCATAATCAAAGTGAAGAGGAGGCTTGATTAAGAGACTCTTGATGTAGCTCAACTCCTCATAGATGTGTGCCATAGCAAGATGTTGATATTGACAACAATGACAATATGTTCCATGGTGCATGACATTATCATGAGAAGAAGGAAGAACACTAAAGGGTGGTGGTGGAAGAAAAGAAGTTCCACAATCATCATTCTTGGTAGGAGAAATGTGATTAAGAGTGTTCTTGGGTGGGTTTGGATTGAAAGCAATTGGAGAAAATGGAGGAGAATCAAGGCTTTCATTGGGGGAATAAGACATTTTGGATGTGAAGTAATGCAAAATGCTTATGGTTTAAATAAGGAAGGCTTAGGGTATTTTTGGGGTGGTCAAAGGGTTTGAAACAAAGATTCTCAAAAAGGTTGGAGCAAATCTGAAGTTTCAGACAAAAACCCGAAAAGGAATCCCACTGTTGGCGGTTCCTTATCTATACTGGCGGTACCTTATCAATAAGGTACCGCGGTTCACATAAGGAACCGCCTGCAGAAGCAGGGTTTGGTGTTTGAGGAAGATTTTCAGCAAATCTTATTTTTCTAGTCTAACTTATCATAAGGATATGCTTAAAAGCAAAGATAGACAAAGAAAACAAATGCAAACTTACCAAATAGAGATTTGACCAAAATACATGGATTAAAAAATCAATGTAGGAGGTGTGTAAGACAAGACCTTAAGTCATGACACAATGATCCTCCATGATTCAATCTTGTTCTTGCTATGTTTGAGAGAATCATACATATGAATTATGTAATCTCTATATTAATAGCGAGAATCTATGAAAAATCGTTTTTAGATTGAATTAACAATGTCAAACGAATTTCTCAACCATTTTTGAAAGAGACTTTGAGAGTTTCGAAAAGGTGATGAGAAGATTTTTCAAAAGGAGTTTATAAGACTCAAGAACTCAAAGTGGTAATAGAAAACACACAATAAGAAAGGAATTTAAGGAAGATGTTCCATTAATCCTAGACCTAGACGCAAGTAATTGAAAGGTTCCCTCTTAAGTGGCTTAGTGAAGATATCGGCTAAGTTGTCCTCGGAGGGCACCTTTTCAATAGTAATGTTCCCCTTTTGAACATTATCCCTAAGGAAATGGTGTCTAATTTCTATGTGTTTGGTTCGCGAATGTTGCACGGGATTCTTGCTTAGGTCTATAGCGCCTTTATTATCGCACATGATGGGAACATCATCAAGAGAAATCCCGTAATCAACAAGCGCTTGCTTCATCCATAGAGCTTGTTGGCATGCTTTACCGGCACTCACATACTCGGCTTCCGTGGTGGATATCGCAAGAGCGGTTTGTTTCTTGGAGAACCAAGAAGTTAAACAACAACCCATGAAGGTACAAACTCCACTAGTGCTTTTCCGGTCCACATAGTCTCCCGCATGATCCGAGTCCGCATAGACGATGGTTTCTACGCCGGTCCCTTTAGGATACCATAATCCTAAATGTATAGTGCCTTTAATGTATCGGAAGATACGCTTAACCGCTTCAAGGTGAGAGGTTTTGGGAGCCTCTTGGAAGCGAGCACAAAGGCAAACACTAAACATGATATCCGGTCGACTTGCCGTTAGGTACAACAAACTACCAATCATACCTCTATATTTGGTGTTGTCTACCGACTCACAATCATCATCTACGGTGAGTTTAGTATCCGAGGCCATAGGGGTTTTCAATGGTCTAGATTCTTCTAATCCAAATTTCTTTAGCATTTCTTTAGCGTACTTAGATTGACTAAAGAAAATACCATCGTCCATTTGTTTAATTTGGAGTCCTAAAAAGAAGTTAAGTTCTCCCATCATACTCATTTCAAACTCATCATGCATGATTTTGGCAAAGTCATCACACAATTCTTGACAAGTTGAGCCAAATATAATGTCATCAACATATATTTGTACGATTATGAGGTGAGAACCTTTCTTCTTTGTAAAGAGTGTATTGTCTACCATACCCATGGTATACTCATGTTTAACAAGAAACGCTTTAAGTCTATCATACCAAGCTTTGGGTGCTTGTTTGAGTCCATAAAGTGCTTTCTTAAGCTTGTAAACATGGTCCGGTTTCTCAAAATCAATGAAGCCGGGAGGTTGAGCCACATATACCTCCTCATTGATCAAACCGTTAAGAAATGCACTCTTTACATCCATTTGTTGAAGCTTAATATCTAAGGCACAAGCGTAGGCTAAAAGGATTCTAATTGATTCTAATCTAGCTACCGGTGCATATGTCTCGTCATAATCAATTCCTTCTTGTTGATTATAGCCTTGAGCTACAAGTCTAGCCTTGTTACGAGACACAACACCATTCTCATCTAGCTTATTCCTAAATACCCATTTGGTTCCTATAATGGTAGAACTTCTAGGTGGAGGAACAAGTTCCCAAACATCATTGGCAACAAATTGATTCAATTCTTCTTGCATCGCAATGACCCAACTCTCATCCGTCAAGGCTTCTTTAACATTCTTAGGTTCAATCAAGGAGACAAAACAAAAGAAGTTGCTTTGATTTTGGACTTGAGATCTTAGGGTCCTTTGATTTAAGTCACCAATGACATTATTGAGAGTATGATCCCTAGACTCCTTAATGTTTACTTCCTTTTCAACACTAAGGTCTTCAACTCCTATTTTTCTAACCTCTTTGGCTTTAACTACTTCTAATTCATCCAAGTCATCATCAACCAATGGTGGTGTCTTGGGTGAAGGAGGGGTTTCATCAAAGGTTACGTTGAGTGATTCTTCAATAACCCCTGAGGTTCTATTTAGGACTATGTAGGCCTTACTAGTTTGGGAATAACCTAAAAGGATACCTTCGTAAGACTTTGGGTCAAACTTGGTAAGGTAGTCTTTGGTGTTGAGGATAAAGCACTTGCTTCCAAACACCCTAAAGTATTCTAATGAGGGTTTCTTACCTTTAAGAATCTCATATGGGGTCTTTCCTAGAAAAGGTCGAATAAGAATTCGGTTGAGAATATAAGTCGATGTATCTACGGCATTGCACCAAAACTTTTGAGGCAAAGATTGCTCGTTTAACATCGTCCTACTCATCTCTTGGAGAGTGCTATTCTTCCTTTCAACTACCCCATTTGATTGTGGAGTGCGAGGAGCCGAGAAGTTATAGGTAATACCATGAGCTTCACAAAAGGCACCAAATTGCACTTCATTATCAAATTCCCTACCATGATCCGTCCTAATAGAAACAATTGAACATCCTAGTTGATTTTGAATTCTTCGACTAAAGATTTCGAAATGATCGAAAGCTTCATTCTTAGATGCCAAAAATCTAGTCCAAGTGAATCTAGAATAGTCGTCAACTATAACTAGGGTATAAAGGTTACCTCCATAACTCCGTATGGCGGAAGGTCCAAAGAGATCCATATGTAGGAGTTCTAAGCACCGAGAGGTCGAAACCAAATTCTTGGCTTTGTGACTTGAGTGAACTTGCTTTCCAACTTTGCAAGCATCACAAAAGTGACTATCAAACTTAATCTTGGGGAGGTGTCTTACCAACTCCTTAGAGACTAAATATTGAATTAAACGCATATTAGCGTGACCTAATCTCCTATGCCAAAGAGTAGAACTATCATCTATAGTCGCAAGACATATGTTGTCTTTTGACTTCTTATTAACCTTCATGACATAAAGCCCATGCTTTCTAATACCTTTTCCACTGACTTTTTCATCTTTTACGATTTCACTGTCATGTTCCGAAAAGATAACCTTACACTTATTATCACAAATTTGACCTATACTTAAAAGGTTAAAACCTAAGTTATCTACGTGCTCAACATTTTCAATGGTCATGGAGTCAAGAGAAACCGTACCTTTGCCAATGATATTACCACGTAGACTACTAGTGAATGTGACGTTACCTCCATCATATGCTTTGTAATGCGAGAACAAACTTCGATTACCCGTCATGTGTTTAGAACATCCACTATCCTTAATCCACTCGTCGGGCTCCAAATCAATTCCCAAGCATATCTAGGTAACAATACACAAGATCAAACATTTGGTCCCCAATATATCATGGGTCCAAATTGTTAGTTCCAAACATCCCTTGCATTTGGTTGGGATGCATGAATGAGGTGGGGATTCCCCATGGAGAACAAAATGGAGGACTGTAGTAATTCATGTAACCATTTTGTTGCTTATTACTTCTCTTAGGTGTGTTTGATCTAGGTTTAGAGTTATTATTATTCTTTCTAGGTGTTGGAGTTTTACTTCTAGTTCGTGAGTTCTTTTGATTATCTCTTGTAGGCGTTGTCGTTCTACTTCTAGGCTTAGACTCATTCCGTACTCTAGGTGGAGTAGAAGATAATCTAGATAAACTTCTATTTCCCATGAGAGGTTTACTTAACGGCTTATAGAACTTACTAATAGTATTGTCGTCAAGTATGGGTAATTGAACCTTATTAACAGTAAGATGCTTTGGTTTTTCATTTAACTTAGATTTTTCAGAAAGTTCAGAATTTTCACAAAATTCAACTTCTGGCCGCGGTACCTTATCTATGGCCGCGGTTCCATAGCGATAAGGAACCGCGCCATAAGATGTGGAACCGCGTCCAGAAGATGTTTTCTGTGAAAACCTGACTTGTTTTGGTTCACTAGTTGAGGCTTCATTTGAGTTAAAACCTAGACCAAGTTTTTCCTTAGAATGAACTTGTTTGTTTAACATATCATCAAGAGCACTAGTACCTTTCATGAACTTTTCCAATTTAATGGAGGTGCTCTTCAGATCATCATTCTCTAATCTAAGTTTCTCACAACTTAAGCATCCTAAATCAACCTCTTTGTTTTTCTCAAGTTTAGCCAATTTCTCCCTAAGTTCATTGATCTCATTTTCAAGCTTAGTTTTGGTTGATTTTAAGGTTTTATTCTTTTCTATGAATTTAAGACTAAGTTTGTGTAAGCTATCATATTTGCCTTCAAATTCAGTATCATCTAAAGTAGAACTATCATTGCTATAATATTCGGTTTCGGAATGTAACTCTTTAGAAGTGTGAGCCATAATACATTTCTCCTCTTTGGGGTTGTCATCATCATCTTCACCGCTATCGCTCTAAGCGCCACTAACGAATGCCGTGTGGTTCTTATCAAGAGCGGGCTTTGGACACTCACCAATGAAGTGATTTGGATCACCACATCTAAAGCAACTCCTATCACCTTTTTCGTTCTTGACAAACCGATTCTTTGACAATGGTTTCTTGTCATAGTTTGGTTGCCTAACGTGTTGACCTCGTCTCTTGAAGAACTTCTTGAAATCTCTCACCGCCAATGCATACTCCTCGTCATCACTTTCCGAGGAACTATCATGGTCACTTTTTGCCTTCTTGGCCTTAAGTGCAAGAGATTTCCTTTCACTCTTGGTTTTTACTAATTCCGAGTCCTTCAAAATTATCATCTAATGAACCTTCAAGTTTCCTATGAGTTCATCGAGTGATAAAGTTGAGAGATCTTTCGACTCTTCAATAGCCGTGACTTTTGCTCTCCACTTTGGATGTAAGGCCCTTAGAAACTTCCTAACATTTTTCTTGCTAGAAAAACCTTCATCAAGTGCTTTTAGACTAGTAATAATGGTGTTAAACCTAGCAAATGCACTATCAATTGTTTCATCTTCTAAGATGATAGATTGTTCATATTGTTGGACAAGAAGATCGATTTTACTTTCTTTGACTTGGCTATTACCTTGGTGGGTTACTAAAAGAGTGTTCCAAATATCATTAGCGGTTTCACACATAAAAATTCTTTCATACTCTTTCTTAGGCAAAGCATTATAAATCACCATTTTAGCCTCATTATTTTTTGAAAGTTTCTTTTTAGTATCATCATTAGCTTTGTCAAAAGTGACTAATTCTTTTGTTTTAGAAACTTCATTAAATTGAAAGGGTAAAAAATCACCATTGGTAATAACATACCAAAGATCTAAATCTTTTGATTTCACATAAGTTTCAAATCTATTTTTCCAATAAATAAAACTATCGGTTTCAAAAAGTGGTGGTCTTTGTATAGATTGCCTTTCTAGGTACTTGTTGGAATCCATAGATCGATTCAAGTTTTAAAATACAATATACTTTAAAAATTCTTGAGCAACCCGCTCTGATACCAATTGTAGAAACCAGAAGGGGGGTTGAATAGTTTCTTAAAATTTACTTGTTAAAATATGGTTTCCAAAAAACCTTTTTCAAAAACTTAGGCTTGAGAAAATATGTGAAATCTTCTTATTCACAAATATGAACAATGATAGTGTAGCTAAACTAATACTAACAAAAATATATCCACAAAGAATAAAGAATGGTAGTATAGCTAAACTAATACTAACAAAAATATATCCACAAAGAATAAAGAATGATAGTGTAGCTAATCTAATATTAACACATGTATATGCAAAAAGTAATAAGGAATGTAAAGAGTTAAGGGTAAAGAAAGATCAAACCGAACACCAAGGATTTATAGTGGTTCGGCAACGAAGCTCACTCCTCGTTCCTACTCCACTCCTCGAGTACTTCTTACTCGAGAGTTCACTACACAACAAGCTCCTTATGGTGGAGAAAACCGTACACGTCGCTTAACCAATTTCCGACTCTAAGCTAAAAGTCGAGCCCTAATCGTAGCTAGGACCAATCTACACAACTATACTTAGTACATACACAACTTCCAAATAGACACAACTACTTGGATCTTCACAACTATGACACAACTACAAGAATATACAAATTGATCTTCAATAGATCTTTGGTGGTAGACTCAACACTTCACTAGGATAGTGTTCTTCTCTTTGCACTTGGAGAGGAAGAGATGGAAGAACAAGATTCACTTCTTAAACAAGTAATAATCAAACAAATGATCAAAGATTTGAGTGATTAAAGAAGGGGTTTGAATCTGGAAATAAATGTGCAAAAGAGGTGAGGTGAAAAGCTGATATTGGCCAACTATTTAAAGGACAAAGGAGCCAACGGCTATATCTGCCCGTGGTACCTTATCACAACCCGCGGTACCTTATCGATAAGGTACCGCCTAGGCGCTAAGGTACCGCCGGACTAGACTCCGCTCCTTTTTGTCTTTTAGTGGTGGAGGTCTTATCTGGGTATAAAAATATCCTGAAAGGATATTCTTAACAGCTATAAGAATATGCCATTTTCAAATTTCAAATAATTAATTTAATAAAACATTTTTTTAAAAATAAAGTTTAATAAAAACTTGTCACTTTTAATAAAAAGTGAGTTTTAAGAAAAGGTTAAATCACTTGATCACTTGATTAAGGTTAGTACTTGTTTATCCATACCTTAAGTGAAAATGGGTAAAATGAAAAATACTTGAACTCAAGAATTCGTTTTTCGTTGTTTTCGTAAATGCTTGTTTTTACATATTGTCGTAATCAAAACTAAGCGAGACCGAAAAATGCAAGTAACGTTTTTAGTCATTATTGCATTAACACTAATCCTATGCGGAATAAAAGCCTACTCGGAATAAAACTCTATGAGGAATGTGGGACTATGCGGAATAGTGAAGTCTACTCGGAATATATTACTCTATGCGGAAAAAGTGACTACGCGGAATATTGAATCTATGCGGAATAAACTGTTACTCGGAATAAAGCTCTATGCGGAATAAAGTTTGCCATGCGGAACAATAGTCTATGCGGAATAGTGAAGTCTACTCGGAATATTGGACAATTCGGAATAAAAATCCTATGCGGAATAAAAATTGACCAAAGCTTACTCGGAATAAGTTCTATGCGGAATATAGAAATATTCCGAATAGGGGACAAAACAAAATGACTATCCGGAATAAACTGGACGAAGAACAGTAACAGAAACTCAAAAACAGGTGAATACGAATTTTTACCAAATCGAGCCAAATAAACAAAAAGGGTTAACCAAATTAACCAACAATCATCTATTAACCATAAGGATCAAATCCCAATCATAAAAACACAAAATCAACTACTTTTTGAAGATCGAACCACCAAAATATCACTTAGAAAACTTTGAATAAAAAGAGAAGATTAACAAGATGAATGTAAGGATTATATTTATGTTAAAGGTTTAAACAATCAAAAAGAAGGATTAAACTACAAGATTTGTGAACAAAAACAAGAATCAAAATCACCAAACACCCTAATGGTGTTGGTGTTGCCTACGAACCGAAAAGAGAGAAAAAGGGAAAACTAAAAACTGGCTAAGTTGTGTGAGGGGAATCCTTTATATAGTCTTAGTGGTTGGTTGGTGAGTGGGCTTTCTCCCTTTCTTCTTGTCTTCTCGTCTTTTCAGAAAAGTTGACGTTTTCGATTCTGATTCGGGATTTGTCGACGATTAAATTCAACTTGTCTTTTAATTTCTTCGTTTAATAGACTTGAGTTTCCTTGACATATGTAAATCTTCCATCTTTGGTCCTTTTCTTCGATAAATCTTCAAATAGGCCCATTGACTTCAGATCTTTTGCATCTCTTGGACAATAGACTTCGTCTTGAGTCTTTTCTTCGATAAAATCCGTGAAATCCCATGTTTTCTTTAATATTCATCCGGTTGACTCTGAAAACACATTAAACACAAAAAACACGCATAATTCCAAACAAATGATATTAAACACGCGTTTTGGTCTTGTTTTAGTAAGAAATAAGTGGTAAAAGGATGGGTGTTTTCACACCTATCAAATCCCCTATACTTAACCATTGCCATGCCCTCATGCAATGCTTAGTGGTAAAGCAATTTTACATTTTTCTTATAATTAATCAACCTTGGCCTTATTAAAATATTACTAAACAAAAATTAAAGTACTAAGAGAAATTTAAACTTTAAAAGAAACAAAAGGATAGAAAACCGTTTTCACTTGAAAATAGGTATATGGAAATAACTTGCAAAGAGATCAAGGACTTACATTAGGGCTTTGGTGTTGCGAAGATTTATCCCCCTCAAGTTTCACGTTCCCCAAACTAAGCTTAAAAACAAGATCATTGTTATTATAAGTTAGCAAATCAAACACTTACACACATGGCTTAATTAAATGCTTAAACTCCCTTATTCCTAGAGGTATCTCTTATATTTTATTTTTGTCTTAGAATGATCATGAAGATGCATTTTTGGACTTATTTCGATAGTTTATTTAGGCTGAAAGCAAAGTAGGACGATTTGATCAATAGTTAGCTAAAGGACAAAATCTCTTAAAACTGCTTCTCGGGATATCAAAAAGTTCATATCTTGGCATAACTCGGTTCACGATTTGAGACCTTTCTCGGACCGATATTTGGCATGTACTTCATACTTCATATCTCGAGAGACGTTCTTGAGATAATGGTCTTCTCTTCGTAATAGAGTTTCTTCACTTGGAGACTTTTGAGGGGTACTCCAACTTTGTTGACCACGACTTTCATGATTATTTCTTCAATCTCTAATTGGGATTTTGAGATACAACGATCCGCCTCCTTTTCGGACTTGGATCTATTTATCCTCATACCTTGTTAGGGTCTTTTCGGATAGACTTCTCCATGATCTTTATGGGAGTTGATTGCTTTTCGTCGTGAGTCTTGATCCTTCATATTGATTTTGGGAATAATGCTTTTCTCATCACCTTGGATCTTTAGCAATAAGATTGAATCCTCATGCCTTGTTAGGGCCTTTTCGGACTCGCCAATCTTCACGCCCCGCTTCATAAGTTATGCCTTGGCTATGAACTCTTATCATTACCGGGCAACTTTTAAACGATCTTGGGCTAGAAGCTAAGTAACTTTTCAAATCGTACGACCTTACTTATTGCAGATAAATTATTAGCAAGTGATGGGAGAATAGGCAAATAATTACACCAAGTGAGCTTGTGCAAGAATACCGACTTATAATTGACTCTATCATTTCTCGTCCTCCACAATTTAAAATCTCAAGTAATGAGACTCGTGGAAACTTAGCCTAATAAACCAATGAAGGTCTACATGGTTAAGGATACTAGCTAGAATAAACTTGGATAAGTCTATTCAGGTTGAGTCAAAATAACCGCAACGGGCCTAATATGTCAAAAATTTCAAAACTAGCTACACCACTTTATTAATATTTTTGACTTTATTGCGGGATATATACATATGAAAGCAACGATAAAAATTTGAAAATTACGACTAAATGGCCAAAGTTAATTTAAAATTTGAAAAATGTTGAAAAAGATGATTTTCCGGTTAAATGAAGGCATTTTCATGGAAAAGTCCACTTAAAACTTCGATAGAAGTCCCCCTACACTTAAGATAAACATTGTCCTCAATGTTTAAGCATGTGGGAAAAGTATCCCCTACACTTATGACATTGTGCACGTTGGTTAACTCAAGTTAAGGAAGAGACGACTAAAGTGATCCATTTCAAATGTGAGTATGAGGAAAATTGAATCACGATAGTTGAGAGATAAAAACGGATTTCGGATAACACGGGAGCACGGTTCTTCAAAGGTTCCAAAAGTGAATTTATCCCTGTAATCACATCACCACACAAACACAAGCACCTATAGAGGCCCCCCTACACTTAGGAGGTTAAAACGGAAAAGGATAGATACTCGGGCTGCCTCCCGAGGAGCGCTTGTTTTTGATAACCGAGTCACGAGCCTGACTCGACCCAAAATTAGTTCATGGGGAACGTGGTGAGGGATGGAATCATCTCTTGAGAGATGTCCTCACCAAAGTACAACTTCACTCGTTGGCCATTCACCTTAAAATTAGGTCCATTAGGTTGAGCGAGCTCGAGAGTACCATATGGAAAAATTTGGGCAATGGTGAATGGGCCGGACCAACGAGATTTCAGCTTGCCCGAAAAGATCTTCAACCGAGAGTTAAAGAGTAAAACTTTGTCTCCAACTTGGAACTCTCGGTTCTTAATCTTAGAGTCGTGAATGAGCTTAGTCTTTTCCTTATAGATCAAAGAATTTTCATAAGCCTCATTCCGGAGTTCATTCAGCTCATTGAGTTGGATCTTGCGTAGGTCACCGGCTTTGTTGATATCAAAATTAGCCCACTTCAAGGCCCAGTAAGCCTTGTGCTCCAACTCAATGGGGAGGTGGCACGCTTTCCCGTACACGAGACGATATGGTGTACAACCAATCGAAGTCTTGTACGCGGTACGAAAAGCCTACAAAGCATCATCAAGTTTATCAGCCCATGAGGCACGATGCTCTCCCACGGTTCTTTCAAGAATTCACTTTAATCCTCGGTTGGATATTTCAGCCTGGCAATTAGTTTGTGGGTGGTAAGCGGTGGAAAGACGATGATTTACACCATACTTAGCCATGACTCTTGCGAATTGGTCATTGCAAAAATGAGTCCCGCGATCACTAATAATGGCACGAGGCACACCGAATCTAGCGAACAACAATTTCAAAAAGTTACAAACTACCCTTGCGTCATTAGTGGGTAAAGCTTTAGCTTCAACCCATTTGGAGACGTAGTCAACGGCTACAAGGATGTATTTGTTTCCTTTAGATGAAGGAAATGGCCCCATAAAGTCGATACCCCAAACATCAAAGATTTCACATTCTTGAATGAAATTCTGAGGCATCTCGTCTTTATGTGTGATATTGCCTTGTTTTTGGCAAGCATCACAATGTTTAACCATCTCGTGAGCATCACGGTAAATGGTGGGCCAATAAAATCCCGAGTCAAACACTTTTTTGGCGGTGTAGTTGGGACCAAAGTGACCACCGGTGGGTCCTTTAAGCGTCAAGGATTTCTAAGGCTGTCGGTCCATCAACACATCGGCGAATAATCAAATCAGCACATTGTTTGAATAGATACGGGTCATCTTAAAAGTAAGTCTTAATGTCTTTGAAGAACTTCTTCTTTTGTTGGGATGTTAGCCCGTCAACGAGAATTCCACCCGCCAAGTAGTTTGCAATGTCCGCAAACCACGGGGTTTTATCAGAAGTCGAGTTGATAGACATTAAGGTCTCCAGGGGAAAAGAGTCATTGATCTCTTTGTTCGGATGTTCCCCTTGGTAAGGATCCTCAAGTCTACTGAGATGATCCGCGGCTAGGTTTTCAGCTCCTTTCTTATCGCGAATGTCGATTTTAAATTCTTGGAGTAGCAAAACCCAGCGAAGAAGTCTTGGTTTGGAATCTTGTTTGGTTAAAAAGTACTTCAACGCGGAATGATTGGTATACACAATTGTGGTGGAAAGGACAAGATAGGGGCGGAACTTTTCAAAGGCATAGACAACAGCTAATAGCTCTTTTTCGGTTTTCGTGTAATGCAATTGGGCCCCCGTCATTGTCTTGCTAGCGTAATGGATTGGTTGGAAGTGTTTATTCACTCTTTGGCCCAAAACCGCACCAATAGCAAAGTCACTAGCATCATCAACTCGAAAGGCAGCTCCCAATTAGGGGTAACCAAGACGGGTGCCTTAGTTAGCTTATCCTTAAGCAAGTTGAAGGCTTCAATACACTCATCGGAAAATATAAAAGGGGTATCTTTTTCCAAGAGGTGGGTCATCGGGCGAGCGATTTTAGAAAAATATTTGATGAATCGACGGTAGAAGCCCGCATGACCCAGGAAACTTCTCACACCCTTCACGGTTGAAGGTGGAGGCAACTTAGAAATAACATCGAATTTAGCACGGTCTACTTCAAGACCGGCTTTGGAGATCTTGTGTCCTAGCACGATGCCTTCTTTTACCATGAAATGGCATTTTTCACAATTAAGAACAAGGCGAGTGTCTTCACACCGCTTCAGCATACGTTCTAAATTAGCAAGGCAAGCAGAGAATGAATCGCCATAAACCGAGAAATCATCCATGAATACTTCATAGTGTCTTCCACCATGTCATGGAAGATAGCCATCATACACCTTTGGAACGTCCCAGGAGCATTGCATAAACCGAACGGCATACGTTTGTAAGCAAATGTTCCATAGGGACAAGTGAATGTGGTCTTTTCTTGGTCTTTGGGATCGATGGGAATTTGAAAATACCCGGAGAAACCGTCTAAAAAGCATTAATAGTCATTACCAGCTAGACGCTCGAGCATTTGATCCATGAAGGGAAGAGGAAAGTGATATTTTCTCGTGGCATCATTGAGCTTGCAATAGTCAATACAAACTCTCCACCCAGTAACGAGACGAGTGGGAATCAACTAGTTGTGTTCATTGGGAACAACGGTTATTCCGCCCTTCTTGGGCACACAATGGACGGGACTTACCCATGGCGAATCCGAGATAGGGTAAATCAAGCCGGCATCAAGAAGTTTGATAACCTCTTGTTTGATGACGTCATGAATGCGAGGATTAACCCTTCTTTGGCTCTGGATTGCGGGTTTAAAGTCATCTTCCATGAGAATCTTGTGAGTAGATATCAGAAATTTTCCAAGCAATTGCCTTCTTATGATCTTTATGCACGGCGATGAGGCGAGATTTCTCTTCTTCTTTCAAGTCCTTCGCGATGATGACAGGCTTCTTCTTGTTTTCTTCAAGGAACACATACTCAAGATGGGGCGGCAACTCCTTAAGTTCTAAACCCGGAGGATTTTCGATGGGAGGCGTTTTCAAAGTCGGAGCATCGATAGCAATAACCGTGGGAGATGGTGGAGAAAGATTGTCTTCTTTAAGAAGGTTCTCAATGAGGCGAAGATCTTCATCCCAATCGGTGGGAGAATCGTCAGTAGCTAAGTTAACATCTCCCATGGTGGCTTCCAAATCTTTCCAAAGGAAATTACTTTCTCCAAATAGAGATAGTGATGAATCAATCGAGGAAACGGTCTCAACATTGGGAAGAGAGGTAGGAATACTTTTACAAGCATCTTTGAAGTGTTCTTCACAAGCCTCATCAAGAACGTCAATACAATTAACACTCTCGTAGG
This sequence comes from Glebionis coronaria, assembly GCA_025667525.1. NCBI lineage: Eukaryota > Viridiplantae > Streptophyta > Magnoliopsida > Asterales > Asteraceae > Glebionis > Glebionis coronaria. The sequence goes on along the minus strand of CM046874.1, from coordinate 636,491,742 downwards.
AATAAGGCTGTTTAGACAACTTTCCCATGTTGAAGACAATTTTATCGTCACCCACTCTCATGATAAGCTCACCAGCTTCAACATCGATGAGAGTGCGACCGGTCCTCAAGAATGGACGACCAACTATTAATGGCACACGAGGGTCCATGTCGTAGTCAACGACAACGAAATCGGCAGGAAAAGTGAATTTGTCGACTCCTACAAAGACGTCTTCAGCTATCCCCACTGGATAAGCAACCGTACGGTTAGCTAATTCCAAAGTCATTTTGGTGGGGACTAGCTCAGGGAGAGATAATTGCTTCCAAACGCTTAAAGGCATTAAATTAATACTGGCACTTAGATCGCTAAGGCCATGCAATTCTCTACTCCCGGGAAGTTGCAAGGGATTAAGAAACGACCCGGATCACCAAGCTTGGTTGGCAATTTCCTTAAGAGTACTGCAGAGAAATTCTCATTAAGTTGGGTGTTAGAAATATCAAGAAGCTTCTCCTTGTCGCTAAGAAGATCTTTGAACATTTTCGCATATTTGGGCATGTGAACGAGAGCCTCAGCGAAGGAGATGTTAAAATTCAATTGTTTAAACATTTTAAGAAAGTTCGAAACTTGAATATCATCCTTGCTTTTGAGCTTCTCTTTCCTCAACCTTGATGGATAAGGTATATCGGAAGAAGAGGAAGGATTTGGGATCGAAGGATCACTCACATCCTTGGGTGGAGGAGGGGTAGAAGTAAGAGGTGGAGAAATTGGGGAAGTAGAAGGATGAGAAATAGGAGCAGGTGACTCGTTTTCCTTAGTCAACATCACCGGTGGAGGTATAGGAAGCTCGGGTTCCTTGGTACCTTTTCCACTGCGAGTGGTGATTGCTATCATCTCCCCTCTTGGATTCGTAATGGTGTTACTCGGAAGAGTACCCGAAGAAGAGGATTGATTACCTTGGAAGAAATCAGCCATCATGTTCTTTAAGTCATTCGTTTGACTTGCCAAAGTGTTTCTCATATCAGCTCTCAGATCGTTTCCTTGTTTCACCATGTCTGCTTCCAAGTTGAGCACTTCCCGCTGGAGATTTTCAACAATCACATCATTGGTCCGCATGTAGGTTTCAACATCTTGGTGTAATGCGACGGGTTGGTTGGGAGGGGGAGCATGGTAAGCGGGTGGTTGATAAGCAGGTTGTTGGTAAACTTGGTTGTTTCTTTGAGGTGGATATGGTTGTTTGTGAGGTGGTATGTATGGTGCACGAGGTTGTTGTTGTTGTTGAGGAGGGCGATTTAGGTTTTGTTGTTGGTTTGGGTTGTTAGGAGGAAAACCGGGTGGGGAAAGAAAGTTGTTTGAACGGTAGCTAAGAAAGTTGCGGTCACCGTGAGGACGAGCTTGATAAGCGGCCGGAGGATAGGTACCGTATGCTGCATTCACATTCTTAGAAGGATAATCTTGGGTGGCGGTACAAGTGGTGTAAGAATGAGGACCCCCACACATTTCACATGGTTGGTTTACAGCATTGACTTGAGCGTTTTTAGCGTTGATGCTGTTGGTGTTGCTGGCGGTTTGGGTAGCAAGCGATTCAAGAAGCGCAGTGATTTTGTCAAGTCTCTTGTCGTTGTCACTAGTACTAGCACTAGCGGCATTGGTCCACACACTCTTGGTTTGCACACGAGACTTATTCTCAATGATATCCCAAGCAGCATTGGAAGTCTTAACCAAAATATTACCCCCCGAGGCACTGTTTAGTGAATCTTGGTCAGTCATGCTTAAACCATTATAAAAAGTATTAATTTGGTGCACTTTGGTAAAACCATGTTGTGGGCACTTTCTTAAAAGATCTTTAAAACGGTCCCAAGATTCACTAAAAGACTCATCGTACTTTTGTTCAAAATTGATAATTTCATTCCGCAAAGCGGTAGTACGAGAGGGTGGGAAAAAGTAGTTGATAAACTTGGTCTCCAAATCCGTCCACGTCAGAATACTTTGTGGCGGTTCCTTTGCAAGCCAATGCCGGGCTTGTCCTTCTAGGGAGAAAGGAAAAAGTTGTAGTCGGATTACCTCTTGTGGAACACCATTGAATTTGACCGTATTCGTGAGTTGCAAGAATCTCTTGATGTGGTCATGTGGATCATCAATGGTACGCCCCAAGAATGGTTGAGCAGAGACCATCTGGATAAAGCCGGATTTGAGCTCAAAGTTGTTGGCAGCAATCGCGGGTATGACAATTGGATCATTGTTGCCCTCCACATGTGCTTGTAACAGTTCAATCATCGGGCGATTGTCTGGTAGAGGCTCATTGTTGTTGTTATTATTGTTGTTGAGAGGTGGATTGTTATTGTTGTTATTGTTTTGAGGTGGGTTATTGTTGTTGTTTTGTACATCGGCCATGTCTAAGTCTTCGAGAGGCTCGGGCTCTTGATAAGACGTTGATCGTGTACGCATGCACCTGCAAAAGAACTAACAAGGCAAACAAGAAATATTTTTGGTTTTTATGGATTTATACTCTTTTTTTTTGTATTTTTGAAAATTTTATATTTTTTAGAATTTTTTTGAAAATTTTTGTGAAAGAGTAACGTTCACGGTGAACGGATCCCAAAATCCAAGTTCTCACAAAAAACTGTTAATCTTAACGAGAAGAGCCGGCAGCGGCGCCATTTGATACAAGCTTTTTACTATGGGTCAGATTAAGTTCTCGGAATCTCCTCGAATTGATCACAGCTAAAAGTGGAATAATTGTTCTTGGTGACAAATAGGGGGTTTGGTTTTATATTCTACTTAAAAAGGTAAATGGGTGAAGTAATTAAAGATTTAAACCAAAACAGGTAATGAAATCAAACTTGAATTTAAATAAAACAATTAAATGATCAAACAGAAAAATACCCTTACTGAAAACTAGCCCTATTCGGAATAAATGGAGATCCGGAATAACAAGCTCTATGCGGAATAATGGAAAAACAAGGCTATGCGGAATAAAGTACTACCCGGGATAATGAGACCATGCGGAATATAAAGGCAATCCGGAATACTAATCCTATGCGGAATAAAAACCTACTCGGAATAAAACTCTATGCGGAATGTGGGACTATGCGGAATAGTGAAGTCTACTCGGAATATATTACTCTATGCGGAAAAAGTGACTACGCGGAATATTGACTCTATGCGGAATAAACTGTTACTCGGAATAAAGCTCTATGCGGAATAAAGTTTGCCATGCGGAACAATAGTCTATGCGGAATAGTGAAGTCTACTCGGAATATTGGACAATTCGGAATAAAAATTCTATGCGGAATAAAAATTGACCAAAGCTTACTCGGAATAAGTTCTATGCGGAATATAGAAATATTCCGAATAGGGGACAAAACAAAATGACTATCCGGAATAAACTGGACGAAGAACAGTAACATAACTCAAAAACAGGTGAATACGAATTTTTACCAAATCGAGCCAAATAAACAAAAAGGGTTAACCAAATTAACCAACAATCATCTATTAACCATAAGGATCAAATCCCAATCATAAAAACACAAAATCAACTACTTTTTGAAGATCGAACCACCAAAATATCACTTAGAAAACTTTGAATAAAAAGAGAAGATTAACAAGATGAATGTAAAGATTATATTTATGATAAAGGTTTAAACAATCAAAAAGAAGGATTAAACTACAAGATTTGTGAACAAAAACAAGAATCAAAATCACCAAACACCCTAATGGTGTTGGTGTTGCCTACGAACCGAAAAGAGAGAAAAAGGGAAAACTAAAAACTGGCTAAGTTGTGTGAGGGGAATCCTTTATATAGTCTTAGTGGTTGGTTGGTGAGTGGGCTTTCTCCCTTTCTTCTTGTCTTCTCGTCTTTTCAGAAAAGTTGACGTTTTCGATTCTGATTCGGGATTTGTCGACGATTAAATTCAACTTGTCTTTTAATTTCTTCGTTTAATAGACTTGAGTTTCCTTGATATATGTAAATCTTCCATCTTTGGTCCTTTTCTTCGATAAATCTTCAAATAGGCCCGTTGACTTCAGATCTTTTGCATCTCTTGGACAATAGACTTCGTCTTGAGTCTTTTTATTCGATAAAACCCGTGAAATCCCATGTTTTCTTTAATATTCATCCGGTTGACTCTGAAAACACATTAAACACAAAAAACACGCTTAATTCCAAACAAATGATATTAAACACGCGTTTTGGTCTTGTTTTAGTAAGAAATAAGTGGTAAAAGGATGGGTGTTTTCACACCTATCAGTGACTATCTCTTTTGAATCATACACGCAATGATTCAAAGTCCTTAATCTTATTATCACACTAAGGAGTGCTGATAAGAAAAGAGTAGACTATGCATACGCAACGACAATTCTCGAGACGCCATATATAACAAATATGTTTCCCTTGAATTGATATTCTAGTTCTTTATGAACTATCAAACAACAAGCTCTATAGCTCATGACTTCACAAATGTTGTTTTAGTGTGTGTTTCCTTTTGTACCTTATTATACATTGCACGAATCATACTTAAAAGATTGTTGAAACTTAGTATATCAGATTGTTGCACTCTAGCATACATTCTGATCAATATTCATTGAATATTAAATTCAGATGGAAACTCAAAACCATACACATCTAATGACATTATAAGATATCCATAAGTCTAAGTACACACTTGAGTTATATCAGTACATCAGTAGCCATAGTACTAAACAACTCAAACAATAATAGATCAATAGCAAAATGATAATCAGAGATGAATGGAACCTGATTTGAATATCAAACACGTAATAGATATGATATCATTTGCCACCATTATATCCTCACACTATCAGCTCCAACAAAAGATCTCAAGAACACATATTGATAATACTAAATAATCTCCATAGTGCACCTGGACAACACCAAAACATAGCAAAATCACTGATCAAAACGGAACTGCACGGGATAGGATTCCATGTCCTTTTAAGTACGTTCGGCACCCCGTTAAGTTGCTGGAGTCTACGAGCCGGGAACTTTAGGATGTATACAGTCCACACATGCAAACCTTTAGTAGCAACAACAAGGGTTTGCAACGTAATGGCGGTAGACAGAAAACTTAAAAGGAAGTATCTGGTATATGTTTTATTCTTTCGTATTTGTTTGTGAGACCCTCTTGGTCCTTATATACACCATCTGGTAAACTAGGATGTGATAATAATCTTCAGCCTAAAGTTAAGGGAGAGTGTTATACGGTTTCACATAACTGCACCCACTTTCCTTTTTACCAGTTCTTAATTATATACCAAGTCAAATACATTTGGTATTGACTGCTACATCAGCTAGTACCTTTTGTCTTGTGCCATGTACAATTAGTTGGTGCATCAACTAGTTGTACCTCTTGCTACAGAAGCAATAAACTTCCAAGCTTTATATTTCCAACAAAAATATCACCTCTACGGTTGCTCACATAAACACGTCAGCCAAGTACATTTGAAATTCTAACTGTACTTCACGTATAACCCAAACAACGCGTGTCAAAAACCCGATTCGAACACAAAACCAAAACTGCCCAGAAACTCTTTGTTTAATGATATCGGACAACACTAGGTATGATGAAAACTTCTTTCTCTCCGAGAACGAACAGAAAGTAGCCCGTAACTTCACTAAGCTGTTACGATCAAACAGATTGTAAATCTTATGACTGATTCTAAGCTTCTAAACCACCTTGTATTGTATAGATCATGTGATTATTATTTGAGATGTAATTCGAAATCTATAAACCCTAATAATGTTAAATTCATTGATTCGAATAAAGAAGATGGAAAACAAATATTTTTGGTTTGTTATGATGTGATGTAGGACGTTTGGAATGAGTTGGGGCATAGGGTTTATATAGCCTCAAACCCTTATTATGGTAATGCTTAAGTATAAAGCCTTATAATAACAGTTTCAAGACTTATCATAACTCCTCTTCGTTCTACTTATCTCAAATGAACGACACTTTAGAACGTATTTTTGATCCTTCCCCAACCTCCCAAACGAATTAGGACAACCTAGAGAGGTTATCTTAGTCGATTTTGTCTTAAAGGTTTACATTTAAAAGTTTACGTGAAATATTTAAAACGCACTCTAAGTGTTTAACGTGTGTGCCCCCAATAGGTTCACACATCTCTAGCCGTATATACCTAATCGATTCGCATATAGCACATATACCAATGGCGAAAACGTCTAGCAACACTCAAATTCATTATTTAACTAGAAATGTTGAGATTTAAGTTTCAAAAAATATTCTCAGTAGCATGATCATTATGTAATGCTATAATGATCCATTTGTTATAAATAGTGCTAAACCATGGATATGTATCCTAACTCATTCCATGTAGTTTAACTTTAGTTTCCCGTTATAGAAATAAGTCATATATACCAAATATAATCAAGAATCCTCTTTCATCATCATTTGGGTTTGGACAAACAATTACCCGATTAGTTATGGAGAGGGACCATTAGTATCACTCTGCACTTATCAAGTGAAGTAACAAATTCTATTTTGACTGCAAGTGTTAATAAGATACTCCTTCACAACATTTCCAACTATAGACTTTATAACTACCTTATTCAGGATAACGTTTAACTTATAGTCCATAAATGATATCCACACATGCACCAACTTCTTTGCATCTCAAATCTAAGGATGATTTAATAACCATTTTTGATGTATTACTCATAAAAAGGATCCAAAAGTAATATTCGAATGTTTGGGGTATCCAATACGCATCCTTTATGAATAACATATGAGTTTGGAAGGAACAATCTATATATTCAAAGAATATAACTAACACTCACATTTGTCTTAATGTAACAATATTCCCATATTACTGACTAACAATGGACATACTTAGAATAATCATATATTCAAGGATTAAACATGCAGATACATGACATCAGTCATTATATAAATGATAACTGATGATGTATACCCATTGGTACTACCCGTATCCAATCCATCAAGAATGGGTTAACAGACAGCGTCTTGGGCCCACGAGGCCCGATAGGAGATTGTTGCATGTGGTTTCATGTGGAGCACACTGTAACCGCACGTGGGCAGGGTCACACTGAATCATAGATTAATTAGGACTATGATTCACTCAAGTTGAGAGGATATACAATCACCTTACTTAGACGATAAGGATCGTGTGTGTATGGTAATTGTAGAAACTAGAAGGGGGGGGGGGTGGAATAGTTTCTTAACTTTACTTGAATAAAGATCGGTTTTCAAATATCCCTTTTCAAAAACTTAGACTTGAGTAATTATGTGAAATCTTCTTATGTACAATATGGACAATAGATAGTGGATCTAAAATAATAATCACAAGTATATGCAAATTAAGAATAATAAATGTACAGAGATAAGGAATGGAAAGATCAAACCAAACACCAAGGATTTATAGTGGTTCGGCAACTAAGCTCACTCCTCGTTCCTACTCCGCTCCTCGAATACTCCTTACTCGAGAGTTCACTAATCAACAAGCTCCTTGAGGTGGAGAAACCGTACACGTCGCTTAACCAATTTCTGACTCTAAGCTAAAATTCGAGCCTTAATCTTAGCTAGGACCAATCTACACCAATATACTTTAAGGCCTAAGTATTAACCACGATACATACACAACTTCTAAATATACACAACAATTTGGATCTTTACAATGACACAAGAATGAAAATAAAGTTTGATCTTCAATGGATCTTGAGGTAGACACAACACTTCAAGGATGAAAGTGGTCTTTTCTTTGCACTTGAGAGGATGAGATGAGAGGAGAAAGATACAATTGTAAACAAGTAATAATCAACCAAATAACCAAGAATTTGAGTGATTAAGAAGGTGGATTAAATCTAGAAATATGTGTGCAAAATAAGTGAAATGAAAATCTGGAAATGGTCCACTATTTATAAGACAAAGTTCCAACGGCTCTTTCTGAGTGCGGTTCAATAAGGAGCCTATGGTTCTTTATCACTAAAGAACCGCACACCTATTTAAGGAACCGCATGTACTAGACTCCGATCTTTTTTGTCTTTTAGTGGTGTAGTCCCATCTGATGAAGTCTTTATCCTCAAATAGTATTCCTAGACCATTTGAATATACCGTATTCAAACTTTCAATTTCCATTTTAATAAAACATTTTCTTGAAATAAAGTTTAATAAAAACTTTTGTCATACTTACTAAAAAGTGAGTTTTAAGAAAAACTAAATCATTGATCACTTAGTTAGGTTGAGAACTTGTTTAATCATACCTTAAGTGATAATGGATGAAATGAAAAATACTTTAACTCAATAATTTGATTTTTTTTTGTTTTCGTAAATGCTTGTTTTTATATATTGTCGTAATCAAACAAAAAGCGAGACCGAAAAATGAAAGTAATGTTTTTAGGCATCATTGCATTAAAAATCTCCCATTTTTTGATTCCAAAAACATATAAACTCAATCACGTATAAAGAAAGGATTTCGAAGACGAGTTTATTTCATTTCTCCCCTTTTGTCGAAGCAGAAAGGTAGTAAAAGTATTTGTAGAAGAGAAGAAACGAACTTTGCTAATGCTCCTCCTTGGTGCTTACTCCCCTTTGCTTGGGGCACCAAGAGATCGAGCTATGGTGACAAGCTACATAGAAGGGTTATAAGAAGAAAAGAAACACCCAATAAGATATAGAAATAGTTTCAAAAGAAATAAGAGAAGAAGAAGAGAACCAAGATCCATAATAAATCATGTTAAGAACATGAAAAGATACAAGGAAAAACAAGTCATACAAATATGTATGAAACACAAGCCTAAAACTTAAGCATAAATCTAATCATAGTTACACTAGAATTCTAAAAGTTGCTTAAATTAGATGTCTTATTAATAAGAAACCCACATGCTTAATTAAAAGACAAAGTGGTAGCGAAATTTGGTGGTGGTAGAGGCTTGGAAATGGTCTTGTAGTCATAGTTAAGAGGGGTTTTGACTAGAAGACACTTGATGTAATTCAACTCCTCATATATATAAGACATGGAAAGATGTTGATATTGACAACAATGACAATATGTTCCATGACGCATGACATTATCATGCGAGGGAGGAAGAACACAAAAGGGAAGTGGTGGAAAAGGAGAGTTTTCAAAATCAATATTCTTAGAAGGAGAATTATGATTGTATGTGTTCTTGGTTGAATTTAGGTCGAAAGAAATTGGGGAAAATGTAGGAGAATCAAGGCTTTCATTTGGTGAATAAGACATTTTGATATGAGAAAAGGATGCAAAATGCTTAGGGTTTTGTAGAGAAAGCACAAGATATTTTAGGAGTGGTCAAAGGCTTGAAACAAAGATTCCAAAAAGTGTTGGAGCAATTTTGGACTTTCAGAAAACCTGAATTTAAAGGCTTCTATCCGCGGTTCAATATATGTACCTGCGGTTCGATAAATTTATTGAGCCGCTGGACATTTAGGGAACCACCCACAGAGGGTGTGTTTTGGGGGACAAGGAGAATTTTCCAATTTAGCAAATTCTAATATTCTAGTCTAACTTATCATAAAGCCATACTTAAGAGCAATAAAAGACTAAGAAACACATAAGAACTCAACAAACATGAGTTTGACCAAAATTAAGGATTTGAAAGTAAAATAGATGTTGGAGGTAGAGTTATCAAGACACGTTTTGATAATCCAAGAATCCTCCATAGTTCATTGTTGTTCTCGCTATAATTGAATGACCCATACATATGAATTATGTATGTTCGATGTCAATAGCAAAAAACCATAAAAAACGTTTTAGATTGAACTAACAATGCAAAAACATTTCTCGACCATTTTACAAAGAACTTTGAGACGTTTTAAAAAAAGAGAGGAATCTTTCAAAATAGTTTAAAGAGACTCAAAGACTCAAAGAAATAAAAGAATCAAAGGAGAGAAAGACTCGATTAAAGAAGATGCGCAATTAAGGTATATGTTCCATTAAACCTAGACCTAGACACAAATAATAAAAGGTTCTCTCTTAAGTGGCTTAGTGAAGATGTTGGCTAAGTTTTCTACCGAGGGTACCTTCTCAATCGAAATGTTCCCCTTTTGAACATTATCCCTAAGGAAATAGTGGCAAATATCTATGTGCTTAGTTCACGAATGTTGCACAGGATTCTTACTTAGGTCTATTGCACCCTTATTATCACACATGATGGGAACATAATTGAGTGTAATCCCGTAATCAACAAGCACTTGCTTCATCCATAGAGCTTGTTGACAAGCTTTACCGACACTCACATACTCGGCTTCCTAGGTGGATATGGCAAGAGCGGTTTGTTTCTTAGAGAACCAAGAAGTTAAATAACAACCCATGAAGGTACAAACTCCACTAGTGATTTTCGGGTCCACATAGTCTCCCACATGATCCGAGTCCGCGTATACTACGGTTTCTACGCAGGTCCCTTTAGGATACCATAATCTTAAATGTATAGTGCCTTTAATGTATCGTAAGATACGCTTTACCGCTTCAAGATGAGAGGTTTTGGGAGCCTCTTAGAAACGTGCACAAAGGCAAACACTAAACATGATATCTGATCGACTTTACGTTAGGTACAACATACTACCAATCATACCTCTATATTTGGTGTTGTCTACCAACTCACTATCATCATCTACAGTTAGTTTAGTATCCGAGGCCATGGGGGTCTTCATAGGCTTAAAATCTTCTAATACAAATTTCTTTAGCATTTCTTTAACATACTTAGATTGATTAAAGAAATACGATCGTCCATTTGTTTAATTTGGAGTCCGAAAAAGAATTTAAGTTCACCCATCATGCTCATTTCAAACTCATCATGCATGATTTTGGCAAAGTCATCACACATACTAACAAGTTGAACCATAAATAATGTCATCAACATATATTTATACGATTATGAGGTGAGAACCTTTCTTCTTTGTAAAGAGCGTATTGTCTACCATTCCCATGGTATACTCATGTTTTACAAGAAACGCTTTAAGTCTATCATACCAAGCTTTGGCTACTTCTTTAAGACCATAAAGAGATTTCTTAAGCTTGTAAACATGATCCGGTTTCTCAAAATCAATGATGCCAGGAGCTGAGGTTGAGCCACATATACCTCCTCATTGATTAAACCGTTAAGAAATGCATTCTTTACATCTATTTGTTGAAGCTTAAAATCTAATGCACAAGCATAAGCTAAAAGTATTCTAATGGATTCTAATCTTGAAACCAGTGCATATGTCTCATCATAATCAATCCTTTCTTGTTGATTATGGCCTTAAGCTACAAGTCTAGCCGTGTTATGAGACATAACATCATTCTCATCTAACTTATTCCTATACACCCATTCGGTTCCTATAATGGAGGTACTTCTAGGTGGAGGAACAAGTTCTCAAACATCATTATCAATGAATTGATTCAATTCATCTTGCATGGTGATGACCCAACTCTCATCCATCAAAGCTTCTTTAAAATTCTTTGGTTCAATCAAGGAGACGAAACAGAAGAAGTTACTTTGATCTTGGACTTGGGTCCTTTGATTAAGGTCGCCTATGACATTTTCGAGAGCATGATCCTTAGACTCCTTAATGTTTACTTCCTTTTCAACACTAAGGCATTCAACTCCTAGTTTTCTAACCTCTTTGGCTTTAACTATGTCTAATTCATCTAAGTCATCATCTACCAAATGTGGTGTCTTAGATAAAGGTAGAGTTTCATCGAATGTCACGTTGAGTGATTCTTCGATTACACCCGAGGTTCTATTTAGGACTATGTAGGCTTTGCTAGTTTGGGAATAGACTAAAAGACACCTTCGTACGACTTTGGATCGAACTTACTAAGGTAATATTTGGTGTTGAGAATGAAGCACTTGCTTCGAAACACCTTAAAGTATTCTAATGAGGGCTTCTTACCTTTAAGAATCTCATAGAGGGTCTTACCTAGAAAAGGTCGAATAAGAATTCGGTTGAGAATATAAGTTGATGTGTCAACGACATTGCACCAAAACTTTTGAGGTAAATATTGCTTATTTAACATCGTCCTGCTCATCTATTAGAGAGTCCTATTCTTCCTTTCAACTACACCATTTGATTGTGGAGTGCTAGGAGCCGAGAAGTTATGGGTAATACCATGAGCTTCACAAAATGCACCGAACTGCACTTCATTATCAAATTCCCTACCATAATCCGTCCTAATAGAGACAATTGGACATCCTAATTGATTTTGGATCTTCCGACTCAAGATTTTGAAATGATCGAAAGCTTCATTCTTATTAGCCAAAAATCTAGTCCAAGTGAATCTTGAATAGTCATCAACTATAACTAGGGTATAAAGGTTCCCTCCATAACTCCGTATGGCGGAATGTCCAAAGAGATCCATATGTAGGAGCTCTAGGCACCGAGAGGTCGATACAAAATTCTTGGTCTTGTGACTTGAGTGAACTTGCTTCCCAACTTTGCAAGCATCACAAAAGTGACTATCAAACTTCATCTTGGGGAGATGTCTTACCAACTCCTTAGAGACTAAATATTGAAGTAAACGCATATTAACGTGACCTTATCTCATATGCCAAAGAGTAGAACTATCATCTAAAGTCGCTAGACATAAGTTGTCTTTAGACTTTCTATTGACCTTCATGACATAAAGCCCATGCTTTCTAACACCGTTTCCAATGATCTTTCCATCATTTACGATTTCGCTATCATGTTCGAAAAAGATGACCTTACACTTATTTTCACAAATTTGACCTATACTTAGTAAATTAAAACATAAGTTATCTACGTGCTCAACATTTTCAATGGTCATGAGTCAAAAGAAACCGTACCTTTTCCAATGATATTACCACGCAGTTTGCTAGTGAAAGTGACGTTACCTCCATTATATGCTTTGTAAGTAGAGAACAAACTTCGATTACCCGTCATGTGTTTAGAACAAACACTATCCTTAATCCACTCGTCGGGCTCTAAATCAATTCCCAAGCATATCTAGGTAACAACACAAAAGATCAAACATTCGGTCCCTAATATCTCATTGGTCCAAATTTTTTAGTTCCAAACATCCCTTGCATTTGGTTGGGATGCATGATAGAGGACATATACCCCACAGAGAAAAACATTTTTGTTGAAAGTTATTCTAATTCGTATGAGCATCTTGATGTCCATTGTTTTTTAGGAATCGTTGATCTTGATCTAGAATTATTATTGTTTATAGGTGTTGGTGTTTTACTTCTAGGTCGTGACTTATAATGGTCATTATTTTTAGGTGTGGGAGTTCTACTTCTAGGCATTGAATCATTTCGTAATCTTAGAGGAGTAGATGATTGTCTTGATAAATCTTTCATTCCCATTAAAGGTTTGCTTAAAGGCTTGTAGAGTTTATCAAGTTCCCTTTTATCTAGTATAGGTAATTTAACATTGTTAATTACAAGATCTTTTGGCCTTTTACCTAAAATAGACTTCTCAGAAAGTTTGAGAATTTTCACTTGAGGGCGTCTCTATTCGCGGTTCAATATCATGCCCCACAAACTGCGGGCAACAAGCGTTTTTTCTGAAAACGTGACTTGTTTTGGTTCACTAGTAGATGTTTCATTAGTGTTAAAACCCAACCCAAGTCTTTCCCTAGAATGAATTTGTCTACTTAACATATCATCAAGAGCACTAGTGCCTTTCATGAACTTTTCCAATTTAATGGAGGTACTCTTGAGATCTTCATTCTCTTGTCTAAGATTTTCACAACTTAGACAACCTAAATCAAGTTCTTTATTTTTCTCAAGCTTAGCCATTTTTTCTCTTAGCTAACTAATTTCATTTTCAAGCTTAGTTCTAGTTGATTTTATCAATTTATTCTTTTCAATGAATTTAAGACTTAGTTTGCATAGATTATTCTATTGACCTTCTAATTTTAAATCATCTAAAGAAGAACTATCATTGCTATAATACTTGGTTTCAGAATGTACCTTTTTCGAAGAATACGCCATGAGGCATTTTTCATCTTTAGCATTGTCCTCACATTCTTCACCACTATTGCTCCACGAACCTCCAACGAACGCCTTGTGATTCTTGTCACGAAGTGGCTTGGGACATTCGCCGATAAAGTGATTTGGATCACCGCATCTAAAGCATTTCCTATCCCCTTTGTCATTCTTGACAAAATGGCTCTTAGAGAAAGCTTTCTTGTCATTGCTTGGTTGTCTCACGTGTTGACCTCGTCTCTTGAAGAACTTCTTGATGTCTCTAACTGTCATAGCATACTCCTCATCATCACTATCTGAGGAAGAGCTTTCGTGATCACTTTGCACTTTCTTGGCCTTTAGTGCTAGAGACTTTCTTTCACTCTTGCTTTTCACCAATTACGAGCCTTCAAGATTATCATTTCAGGAACTTTCAAATTACCAATGAGCTCATCAAGTGACAATGTAGTGAGATCCTTTGATTATTCAGTCACCGTGACTTTAGCTCTCCATTTTGGATGCAACGCCTGAAGAAACTTCCTAACATTGTTCTTGCTAGAAAAACCTTCATCAAGTGCTTTTAGACTGGTAATAATAGTATTAAACCTAGCAAATGCACTATCAATAGTTTCATATTCTGAAATGACAAATTGTTCATATTGTTGAACAAGAAGATCGATTTTGCTTTCTTTGACTTGACTATTATCTTGTTGAAATACTAAAAGAGTGTTCCAAATATCTTTAGTGGTTTTACACATAAAAATCATTTCATACTCTTTTTCGGGTAAAGCATTATAAATAACCATTTTAACCTCATTATTTTTAGCAAGCTTCTTCTTAGTTTTATCATTAGAATTTTCAAAAGTAGCTAGTTCTTTCTATTTAGAAGCTTCATTATATTAATAAGGTAAAAATCCACTAACGGTAATAACATGCCAAAGATCTAAATCTTCTGATTTCATATTAGTCTCAAATCTATTTTTCTAATAAATAAAACTATCGGTTTCAAAAAGTGACGGTCTTTGCATAGATTGCCCTTCTAGGTACTTGTTGAAATCCATAGATCGATTCAAGTTTAAAAATACAATATACTTTAAAAACGCCTGAGCAACCTCACTCTGATACCAATTGTAGCAACTAGGGGGGGGGGTTGAATAGTTTCTTAACTTTACTTGATCAAAGATCGGTTTTCAAAAATCCTTTTTCAAAAACTTATACTTGAGTAATTATGTGAAATCTTTTTATGCACAATATGAACAATAGATATTGGATCTAAACTAATAATCACAAGTATATGAAAATAAATAATAATAAATGTAAAGAGTTAAGAAAAGGAAAGATCAAACCAAACAACAAGGATTTATAGTGGTTCGGCAACGAATCTCACTCCTCGTTTCTACTACACTCCTCGAGTACTCCTTACTCGAGAGTTCACTAATCAACAAGCTCCTTAAGGTGGAGAAACCGTACATGTCTCTTAACCAATTTCCGACTCTAAGCTAAAAGTCGAGCCCTAATCTTAGCTAGGGCCAATCTACACCAATATACTTTAAGGCCTAAGTATTAACCACAATACATACACAACTTCCAAATATACACAACAATTTAGATCTTGACAATGACACAAGAATGAAAATAAAGTTTGATATTCAATAGATCTTGAGGTAGACACAGCATCTCAAGGATGAAAGTGTTCTTCTCTTTGCACTTGAGATGATGAGATGAGAGGAGAAAGATTCACTTCTAAACAAGTAATAAACAACCAAATAACCAAGGATTTGAGTGATTTAAGAAGGTGGATTGAATCTGGAAATATGTATGCAAAATAGGTGAAATAAAAATCTAGAAATGGTCCACTATTTATAAGATAAAGTTCCAACGACTCCTTCTGAGCGCGGTTGAATAAAGAGCCTGCAGTTCTTTATTACTAAAGAACCACATACCTATTTAAGAAACTGCGAGTAGTAGAATCCGCTCCTTTTTGTCTTTTAGTGGTGTAGTCCCATCTGGTGGAGTTTTTATCCTCAAAGGATATCCCTAGACCATTTGGAATATGCCATATTTAAATTTTCAATTTCCAGTTTAATAAAACATTTTCTTAAAAATAAAGTTTAACAAAAACTTTTGTCACACTTAATAAAAAGTGAGTTTTAAGAAAACTAAATCCGTGATCACTTAGTTAGGTTGAGAACTTGTTTATTCATACCTTATGTGATAATAGGTGAAACAAAAAATACTTGAACTCAAGAATTCGATTTTCGTTGTTTTCGTAAATGCTTGTTTTTATATATTGCCGTAATTAAAACAAAGCGAGACCGAAAAATGCAAGTAACGTTTTTAAGCATCATTGCATTAACAGTAATTATTTCTTGCTTGGATCGCACGATTCGTTAAGCCCAACTAGGGTTTCACCGGCTATATAAGAAACCCCTGAGGTTCCACAAAGGTACGATTCACTTGCAATCTAACCCTTACCGATTACTATAATCACAAACCAATTACTTACTGTCAGGCCAGAGTCTAATCGTGAGTGACAATCCCACAGTAAGCATAACAGTGATTTCTTAGTGTGTAGGATCCCTACAACAAGTTCACTTGCTGCAGGAACCGGAGTCCCCAATACCCGAATTACACCTAATTCCGATCAGACGTGGTCCATCTAACTTTTGTAACAACACAATCGAATGAGGCACTCATTGTCTTTAATCAATCGACTTCTGGGACAACCAGTGGGCCAAATAATCAGAAAAAAACAGGGGGAACCACTACATGTGGAAAACCCGCCTTTCACGACTCCTGTGCCACCTCTGATCACAAGAACTCCACCATAGGTGGAACCACCTTTCGCGCCACAGAAAGAAACGAGGCTGATCTCGGACGCTGAGATAGAACCACGGGAAGACCGCGTGGCTACCCTCGTGCCCGACACATGCCTTGAAAGCTTCGTAACTCTAAATTACGAAGCCATTGTTCCTCTCATTATCGAAAGAATGAAGAACATTTCGGGCGGAGATCTACGTACCCGCATCAATTTCGAGAAAGAGAGAGAAGTCGAACTGGAGCCCTTCCTAAAGAAGGAGCACCGCGACAATGCGTCAAAGCGCAAGAAAAGGATGGAGGATCGCCTCAAGAGGCCCCACATATTTGAAAGAATCAATTTTTCTAACGACCAATCCATGGAGCGACAAGCTTCTGACTACTTGGGCGGATCAAGGGAACCCAGAGACCCTAGTGGACAACGGTCAGTGCACAAGTGCCCTAAAAAGTCTAGGCGACCTCAGAGAAGAAAGAGTGAAACTTCAGACCCCTGATCCCGACAACCTCGAAGGGATCAGCGTATTCGATCTAGAAGATGGGGGAGATCTACCAGCTATGACTCTTCTAGCTCGGAGTCGGTATCACACCGCAGTAAACGCCGCAGGAGGGACGATATGTCCTTACAGCATACATCTGACAGTAACACATGACATTGGAAGTCCAATCGGCGACACCTCAGGGCTAACGATGAGGACCTATCTCCCTTGGCGCTGCGAGAAAGTCGATGCGTTCACGAGCCGCATTCGAAACTACTCGGAAGACAAAAAAGGCGGATACCATCCAACGTCAAAACTTATGACGGTTTGGGAGACCGAGATGACCATCTGAAGGTCTTCGAATCACAAGCTGGAATTGAGCACTGACGGGAACCCTTGTGGTGCTACATGTCAATTTCCACATTAATTGGAAACGAACGGACTTGGTTCGATAAGCTTCTATGTCGAAGCATCGACGAGTTCGAAGATCTGCGAAGAGCTTTCAGAAGAAACTTTACGCAGCGAAAGAAGTGTGCCAAGAATCCGGTCTCGCTCGGAAGAGTGAAACAACGACAAGGCGAGTCTTTGAAGGACTTTATAGAATGCTTCAAGGACGAATTCATTCACATTAAGGCATGCCTAGAGATCTTAAAAATTTACGATTACAAGAACTAGATAACTAATCAGGAGCTAATCAGACATCTGATTGATAGGGTTCCCCAAACCTTTGACGAACTAATGCGACAGGTCAGATCCTTCATCCAAGGAGAAGCTGCAGCCGAGGACAGTAGAAAGGTTTATTCAAATTACAGGTCTCAAGATCAACCCAAGAGGTAGTCTAATGTCTAGAATAACGACTATCACAACCAGCAAAGAGGAGGGTGTTGACCCAACAAATACACCCCTATAAAACGAACCTATGTTCCTTTAGAGGCCATAAAGGTTGAGTTTATTTGATCATATGATATAGTTTGATGTTCGGGGATGTTAATGTTTTTGGTTGACATTGGATCAAATTCTAATACATAAGGAATGTCGTTGGAAGCACTTTGATTATTTAGGTTTCTTGGAAACATAAGATTTATCTTTAGGGTATGTCCTGAGTTCATTAAATTCTATTTTTCAGCCTCGTAAATTGTGTATCCAATCACTTCATCTACCTCATTGAATGTGCCATGAACATATTCTACAGCCTCTTATCTTTGTGTATTTAATACCATGAAATATCTTGAGGTTGGTGAATATCAAAGAAAGAATCCATCATCAACTTTCTCAATAAATTTCCCAAGGTAATCCATATAGTTGTGTATGAATACATGGCACCCAAAGACATGAAAGTAGCTGACACGCGGGGCTATTTTCCTAAAAACTTCATATGAGGTTTTCTCATGCCTTTTCACAATGATAGACTTCTTTTGAGTGTAGCATTAAGTGCACATAGCTTCTCTCCAAATTTGATTTGGGTGTCTTGACTCACTTAGCATGAGCCTTGTAGCTTCAATCAGTCTATGATTTCTTCTTTCACCGATCCTATTTTGTTCAGGGGTCCACATGATGAGAAATTTTGAGAGATACCATCTTTATCGTAGAATTCATCCATTCTATGAATTTGAACTCAGTACCATTATCACATCTGATTGCCTTTACTTTGCAGTCATTGAAATTTTCAATGAGTCTTATAAAGGACCTGATGCACTCAACTATGTGATTTTTCCTTTAAATAAAGAACACCCATGCATATCTTGAGAATTCATCTACAATTGTTGTGATTGATGGTTTGAGGTTTAAAAGGTCCAAACAAATCCATGTAGAGGATATGTAGATATTTGTTAATTAAAAATGATTGCTAGTTTTGAATGATGCTATGTCATGCTTTCCATTCTCACACGATGAGTAAGGTTTTTCTTTTGAGAACATGAGTGAGGAAATACAAGAAACTAGGTTTTGCTTGGCAAGATTTTGATATTTTTAAAGTTAAGGTGAGAAAGTCTTTATGCCGAAGCTAGTTTTCACTACTTGTTGATTTGGCTAAGAAAAGGCGTTGCTTCCTATAAAAGGATATGTCAATGACATATACATCTATTCTTCTAGGAGAAATCAATAGTAAACGATCATTTTGGTTGAATAGTGTCCCATGAGTCTTTGTAAACAGAACTTTGGAGTTTGCATCACAAAGTTGGCTGATGCTAATTAAGTTATGTTTTTTACCATTGACATATGAAACCCTTGTGAAGGTGATTCTATTGCCGTTAAATAATCCATATTATTTAAATGATCCATATTCTTTAGTATCATACGAGGAGACATCCCCAAATACTACCCTCAGACCAGACACTTTTGTAAATATGTGTAGTTATTGTTTAACCCCTGTCATGTGCCTCGAGCAACCACTATCCAGATACCATACAAACTTCCTTAAGTATTCCTAACATATATATTTTGAAGTATATCAACTTCTTTTGTGAACTCTTTAGATGCCGACTGGAAACCCTAGGTTTCTTGCTGTTACTTGTCATGACTCGCTTGTCACAGTTTTCAGGTTAATGAGATACAGTACCATAGAGATCACATCATGGGTAGTATTCACACTCATAACAATGATGGTCATTGAAATCACATTATTTGTAGGGAATGAAAGGTCTTGGGATATTGGGTGACTTCTTAGAAGGTATGATCACAAGGGTCTAAGACTTAAGTTTGACCAAGGACCTCTAAACAACAAATTGTTCAATATGTTTATCGGTGGTGTGGGTTAATGAATTTCAAGTCTTACACTTTGGTTTCTTACAATAATTTTAGGTAAATGATTTTTAAACCACGATGTTTGAAAGGTTTAAACATAGTTCTAGATTTAATCTTCCTAGCACTAGAACTATCAGCCCGAGAAACAAAAGGAGAGATTTTAGTGGGAGTTTTAATCTACTACTTAAGTTCTTTAACATTTCCATGAGATATTTCAAAATTTTCTTAGTGTCTGTGGTCTCCTTTTGAATGTTGGTTGAGAGTGGCACAACTCAGCTCTTAGGTTAAGTTGTTTTGGAGACACCTCTACTCCGTTATAGTTTTCAGTCACATATATGGAAGGGTCAGGTATGGTAGAGTTGCCTGATTTTTTGGGATTAGGTTCTATAGTGGATACACTATTTTGTTCAGCTCGAACCAACTTAGGAAATTGGGGCAATTGTTCTTGGCACTTAGTCGCTGACTTAAAGTAAGAGCTAATGCCAGATACTTCCTTTGAGGAAGATGTGTCAAACGAGATAAATACAACTTCAGTTTTACGTTTGTTGTCTTTGTTTTTTCCTTTTCCACCTAGAGCATGGAAAATGTTACCAGGCACTTGCTTAGAGAGCAGTTGGTCTAAGGTTACTTTGCTACAAATCCATTTTTCAATGCCTTTTTCATCTCACTGACTTGGTCACTTAGAGACTCGTTTTGTGATTTGAGTCTCAAAACTTCATTTTAAAGTATTGTGTTTTGTGCCATGGCATACTTAGGTTGGCCAGGGAAAGTTAAACTTGGCAAACAATGTTTTCCTCTGATCTTCCACAAAGTGGATGTCAATATAGCTATAGCCCAAAATATTCTTTCTTTGATCACCTTCAGTCATAGTTAAAATTTTGGGTACCTTTTTCATGGTAATGTCAACCTATTGTCCAGATCTGGAATCACTCTTTCCCACTGCAGGCTCATCATCATCAATAACCATGAAAGCCTTGAATTTGGCGATCATTTCATCTTCAGGTGACAAGGGTCTGCCATAATAGTCAATGGACTCAACTATCAAACCCTTCTCGACCTTTTTATTAGCCTTTTTCTTTGAAAAATCATCAACCTTTTGATTCAGCTTCACAAGCTCAACCTTAAGAGCCTTGTATTTAACTTTGTAATCCTTTTCTGTTATCGTCGGCTAGTTGAGTAGAGGATGATGGTAATAATGGTTGTAATTTGTTTCTTTCATAAGATTTGTTGGTTATGAGATAGACATGATAAGAGGTTTTATTTGAGTGGCAGTCCTTCTGGAAATGACCAGTATTTCTACAAGAAAAACATGTTATTTTGGACTTTTCATTTGAGTCCTTGCATGTCACACCCCACCATGGCGCAATATGGGGCGCGACGTATGGATATCATCACAACAATAATGTGTCTATAGAGATAACTAAATGAAATAAAAATATCATAAATGATGACACAATGTCATGAAGATATCACAAACAATGCAAGCATCTAGGTAAGTAGGTAACAGGTCTACCTCTTACCAAAGACATACAATTAACAAATAACAAACATATAGGTGTCTACAAAGTATCACTTGTTCAAACATAAGTAAAGACTAAGAGGAAAGGGGGTTCCTCCAATGCAATCCTAAGCCTTCCAGCTAGCCACTCCTATTCTCACGCTTAACCACATTATCACCTGAAAGAGACACTAAAACACGTCAACGTAAAGTTGGTGAGAGTCATAGGTTTAGACTCCAACCCCAAAATAGTTATAAGTTGTGAATAACAACCATCAATAACAGAATATATGGACAATGTGCTACAATTATGCATTAACAACTACCATTAAAGATTAACCATACAATCACAATTCCAAGGCACCAAGCCTTACCAATAACCACAATTGCCAAGGCTCCCAGCCTTACCAATAACCATGGTCCCATAGGCGCCCATATACCTATGAACCAATCCCAAGGCCCCGCCTTGTCAACATCCCCTTGGTACCAAGTCAAACCACAATAACAATCAAGAATCGCATAGCGGTTAGTCACATAAGTGTACACACAAGTCCATCACAAACCGTAAAAACATTCACAACATTATTTACAAAACCATACAGTGTCTCTTCCATCCCATCTGGAAGTCAAATCATTTATAGCTCATAAAAACATGGGACTATGAAACTCACCTGAACAAGCTTCTCCAAGTACCCGCACTCTAGCAAAATCTAAACACACAAACGTATACCATCAAGACACCACATACCAAAATGGCTCATCAATTTATGATGGATATCTAACCTTGTCCTACAACTTAACCCCATTTATATGCCATGTGCATCTCATGACACCCCTCTATAAAGCCTTTAACTTAGTTTAGTTCATAACTCGCCCCGTTAACATTTAACCCAAAACAGTCCCGTTTTTCATACCTTAAACTATGGGTCGAACACCCCCTTAACCAAATCAATTTCCTCTGTAAAAGAAACCCTATGCCCTTACATGTGTTAGCTAACTCTCCCTTTTGGCCTCAACCTTGAAGACACTGTTAAGGCCTCTATATATATATATATATATATATATATATATATATATATATATATATATATATATATATATATATATATATATATATATATATATATATATATATATATATATATATATATATATATATATATATATATATATATATATATATATATATATATATATATATATATATATATATATATATATATATATATATATATATATATATATATATATATATATATAGGGGCGCGCTATTTGCAGAACCTATTTTTTGGTACAGAACTTACCGAACCACTCTAAACCAATAAGAATTTAGTATTATTAAATATTTTTATTTAATTCAAAAGGTTATAATAGTCAATACACATTTTTAGTTTTATTTAAAAAAAAACGTTTTTTTATTCCCTGATTTTTGGAATCTAATTTTTTTTCCCACTTTTTACTTTTTTTTGGTATACAAGTTTCAGCAACAAGGTGCATATATGTTTTTTATAAATAGTGTAAATTTAAAAATGTTCTTGGTGTGGTATTATTAAACATCAAACTTCTATGCTCAAAATGATAATGACACATCTAAAGCACATTCTTTTGTCTCCGATATTTTAACAAAAATATAAATATATACATATAACCACTAACTTTACAACAGAACAAAAACATAATTAAAATACAAATGTATATTGTTAATATATATATGTACGACATTCAAAAACATACATGTACTCTTACAAAAACATACATATACTCTTCCAAGAACATACATGTAATCTCCCAAAAACATACATGTACTTTTCCAAAAACATACATGTACTCTTCCAAAAAAATACTTGACTCTTCACTTTTTCATCAAAATCATCAAAAATATGGACACCATTCCAAGACACATGCACATTTATATTGGTCACGTTCTCCATGCTTATCAAACATGCTTAATACCTGTAACAATAAATAGTTGTTGCATTTATGTCATAAGCAACATATTGATAGTTTAAAACATATATGTAATATATTTCTTTAACTTTATATGAGCTTAGAACACATATGTACTACTTCACTGACTTTGTACCAACTTTAAAATGCATATGAAATCTTTCACAAATTCTATATTAACATATATAATTTCAATAAGTAACGTATAAATTTGTAATGATGGGTTGCTTCTAAAATTCTTACCCAAATGAGTTTCATTAAGATATACTATGCTTATCACGCCATAATAACATATCTGATATACCCCGGCCCTAACAACAACCGAACCTGATAACTCGATTCTTTATCAAATCAGGTAGCAAGTGAGTTTTTAAAAATCAAAACCAGACTTAATAGGACCCGAAAATTCGATAATCTGACCCAATAACACCTCTAACAACACCCCGTCGAGAGACAAGAATTAAACACGGTCTTTTTTTAATGTTCAATTAAACTCATATCTTGTTAACAATAATACAAGACCATTTTTATAAATCTAACTAAACACATTTAAACTAATCAATGAATCAATGAAATAGATAAATTACAAACAGTAGATATCCGAAGGAACAATTGCTATAGATGTCCATATAATAAAATTTTTATAATAATACATAGATATGAAATACCTTTTCTACTTGTTTTATCCCCGTGTTCTTTTATCATCTTGATTCTTGGGGATGGCGGCACTTGGTGCAAATTAAAATAAAACCAAATTCAAACAGCATACAACCTTTGTACATCTCGGACTCGTACGGTATCGATCCAATTTGTGACGTTTATTTATTGCTCATGCAAAGGGATCGGCGATTTTTTTTTTGGAGCAGAACAATGGATGAACTGAGAGAGGCATTTTTGGTGGTGGTTATTTTTCTATGATGGGGATAGGGTAAGTGAGACCTGGCAGTTTTTTAGGGTTTGATATAAAATACCTGTATTGCCCTTTTGGCCTTTTGTCTAATTAAAAAGAG
The DNA here is from genome assembly GCA_025667525.1 of Glebionis coronaria. NCBI lineage: Eukaryota > Viridiplantae > Streptophyta > Magnoliopsida > Asterales > Asteraceae > Glebionis > Glebionis coronaria. The sequence continues at coordinate 636,467,349 of CM046874.1, read as the reverse complement.
GTATCTTATCTTTTATCTAATTACAATTATGGCACTTTTAATCTCAGCCTTTAATCAAACATATCTAATGGCTTAAATTCATTTTAAGTAGTTCTGTAAGTTCTGTACCAAAAAACTGGTTCTGCAAATAGCACTTTACTATATATATATATATATATATATATATATATATATATATATATATATATATATATATATATATATATATATATATATATATATATATATATATATATATATATATATATATATATATATATATATATATATATATATATATATATATATATATATATATATATTACCTATCTAGAATTTACTGATTTTGAACATATGAAAAGTTTATTATGATCAGAGGGTCTTACCCTAACCCATTTATTTAGACCTCCTGCAGATCTTTTATTTAATATATAATTCAAGTCTCATGTTCGTTTGAAGGTTCCAATATAACCCTAAGTACCCCAAAGAATTCAAAACATGAAAAGAAAACAGGCTGATCCAAAAACTGTTTTGACACCCGACTGATGTAACTTGTTTTTGACCCACTTCCAGACCTCCAATTTAATTTTCGTTTCTTGAATTTGAAAGCCAACTCAATTACCTTTCCAGGGACATAAGATTCGAAAATTAAAAGTTTGTAAAACTCTAGATATGATCAAAACAATGACCCAAAAATTCTGCCCTGTTTTTAAAAACGAATTTAACATAATTAACCAAATTAATTACCCTCATCATGTTTAATCATTAACCCTAATTATTCTAATCATGTCTATATCATTGTGATAACATTAAATTACAGATTTTCTAATAAACACTAACCTAGATCCATCATATAATGATTAAGAAAGAATTAAAAACAATTTAATTAAAAGGGTTTGAAGAGTTTACCTTAGATTTTTGGAAAACAAGATTTTTGATGAAAACCCTAATTTTTTCCCATGGATTTGGAATCACTCATGATCTCCAGGGATTTTATGATGTGTTTTTATTAATAAATTTTTTTTGTATATTTTCCTAACAAGTCCTTGGCCCAATACAAAAGCCCGGTTCCCCCTTTTCCCTTTTCCCTTTTCTTTTTCTTTCTTGCATCCCAAAACCGACTATGCCCCTTTAATTTCGTTTTTTTCTTTTTATTATTAATAATTGTATTAATTATATTACCTTAATTTTCCTTAATTTATTTCAGCTCTTAAAGCCTCCAAAACCTCAAAACCATAAAACTAGTCAAATTTACGCGTATAGCGTAAAAAGACGTAAAAATATACAGTTTTATAAAAACTCTTGAAATATGAAATAAACTAATTAACTAAGTCCTAAATGACTTAAAACCATCCCAAAAAATAATCCCGTGACTAAATACCTCTTCCGAGACCCCTAAATGCAAAACCCTAAACCGTAAAAATACGATTTTCTATAATACATATACGTATACGTAAAACCACTAAATAACACCATCTCATTTCATAGTCACTACCATGTGGGCTCATGAACATGAAATAACCGTTCTTCGATTTACTTATGAGTACCATATACCCATAAACGATATCCAAACCTCACTACAAACACACAAAATAAACACATAAGCACATACAAGCACATATTTGCACAAAACACCTTAAACTATAGTCTAAGTGACAAAACCCAAAAACCATGGTTGTCACATCACTCCCTCCTATTAGAAATCTCGTCCCGAGATTTACTTCTTAGGATCAAACACACAACAACAAATCACATGAGGATACTTGTTCTAAATGTACTCCTCTCATTTCCATGTGTACTTTAGTTCAAGTCTCAAAATACCACATATACAAACCAACAATATTTAAATTCATTCCTAAACTCTTGACCTCACAGCCGATAAATCTCACAAATGACCCTTTGATAAAACAAAGACTCTTATTAACACAAATCCCGAATAACCGAACATGCAAATATGCATTCTCAAACAACATTTACCAATCTTAATACATGAAATATATCATGTATACCACTCAATTCTCCCAGGTAATTCTATACTCATAAGCTACTGGTCCGATTTTTCCAAATATCATAAATGGACCTACAAAACTCTACATCAACTTTTCCATTTTACCAAAACATACCACCCGTTACTATGGGTGAAACTTCCTACATAACTTTGTCACTAAACTTTAGTGGTTTCATCCTTTTCAACATAGCATATCTTGTTGCTCTCATCCTTTCCCACAAACACCATTTCCACATTAGTAGTCTCTTTCACGGATTTTAGTCCACCATAAGGAAAACTCACCATATCCTTCCATATAGTGCCTCAAATGGCATTCATTGACTTCTAGTATGATAACTATCATTATATGAAAACATAGACATCGCTAACGAGTTTCCCACATCCCTCTAAGTCAGTCACCCAAGCTCTCAACACGACTCCTATACTTGTAGCAATTTCTCACTTTGTCCATCCTTTTCCAAGTAGCTGGATATACTCATATCCAATCAAGTTCATCAACTCCCTTTAGTCCATACCACCAAACTACTTAAAAATTCCAATTTCCTTACACAAGTGACCTATGACGGTGTTACACATATTCATTAGTTCATCATAACTAGGCTCTTCCAATCCAAATCAGCTTATGATCTATACATATCACCAAAATGCAGTTATCTCAGTTACTCTATCAACTGCCATCCAAATCCATGCTACAACTACTTCCATTAAATTTGGATAGCTCATTAGTAGCACCTATACACTTCCTTCTCACTTTTCTCCATGAAAGATTTTTTTTTGATACTCAACACTTTCTTTATACTTACACAATGTCTTACCTCCAAGGTCATAGTGCTCCTCATCTCGTCTCAGTTAGTACAAGCCCTTCGTCCCTCATGACACATCACATCTATAACTCCTCATCCATTCGATTATCGATACTAAGTCTTCCAATCAAACAGTATATGTCAGTGCCATTTCCTTTCCACACTACAGTAATATTAGCAGGCTTAGTGCCTTAGTCTACTCATTAGGCTATACCAAAATTTTACCTTCGGTTCCTATCTAGACCTATTTCATTTATGATCCGCATCTATCCAGACTTCCTTCTTTTTCCTCAGCTCATGGCATACATCACGATGCTATGCTTCCCGTCTTTCAAGTCATCTATACGTCAAAATTATCCAAGTATCTTCACTTGTTTTCCTCGCGACCAATTCTCCTACTCCATCCTAATAGGGATAGACTAGAGTTTTATGTGATCCCATGCGGATCACACTCTTATCTTATACCCATATTAGTTTCAATATGTCTAAACTAAGCCATATTTTAAATTCTTATTCAAATCTCATACTTCTATTTTGATTGCACCCAACATGAGGTACTTTCAATCATCATCTTCTAGGAATACTTGGTCCTCTCCTTCCATGGTTCTACCTAATTCCTACACTCTCCCATCCAACCGAAATTCCATACTTCATTCATCAAATCTATGGAAATAGTTAGTGCATTGGATAATGCATAACTGTCTCTTCCCAAAGATCTTTCATAACACCTTCACAAAACCGACTCTCTAATCACTTCTCCACGAACTTATTCAGTTCTACTTCACTACTCATCCCTCAATATTGATTGCCACAAAATTCTATCTGCGTAGTCACTCGACTCCCCTTGTTATTTCCACGAGTTCTTAATCCTCCATGTTATGTATTCACTTCATCACGATCCACTGGTTCAGCTCTTTGTAGCTCCACTCCGGTACTCGATCTGTCCTTGTTCGTCACGAACCATACGAAGATTCCCATCATAGAACTTGTCACCTTTCCAGTCCTTGCAACTTCTGTGACTCCTTCGAAATCTCTTGCATCCTTCTTGCAGCCGACACGTATTCCTTTTAGCTCCTTGCTTCACGATGTAGCTCTTCACGCACTCCTTCTCGTCTCTATGATGTTACCTAGGAACTTCACACTACCCAGTAGCTTCTAACTTCAAATCATCTACCACAATATTTCTAAAGGTACTTCAACCCCTCAATGGCTCACTCTTCCTTACTTGTTGTACTTCCCCATTAATCAGCCTCCTACCAATCATTCTTTCACATCCATGTTTTCCTTCACGTGTCTACTAATACCTTGCCTCCATAACTATACCAATTCCCTTGCGTGTTATTTTCCCCATATTTCCATTACTAGAAACTTTCTACTCTACCCTCACATCCGCTAGTACTTTCATTAATCTCCTAATGGTACTTCAACCAACTTCACATAGCATGACATCTCGTTCCCATGACCAGTCAACTAACTTTACCTACTCCCTTATTCCCGTAACCAATCTAAGTTTCAAAACTACACAAATCTTATTCATTCCTTCAACACAACCTTTAAACCAAAATATATCTCTCCATTCTAATATCTTTCCATAAGTAATACTACCCAACTCTATCCTCTCATCCTAACGTTTCCACAACCGCATAAGTAAATCAACCATGACATGTACCAAAAGAATTCCAAACGGTCGCGTCCCATAATATATATAGGGTAAACCGAAATATCAACCATAACGAACCCTAGCCAAAACAACTAAAAACGAAAGAATGTAATCTGAAAGATTCAATAGAGTGTGCCAACAACGAAAAATTAGACTCGTCACGATTAGTATTACCAAATTTCAATATCTTAGAAAATTTTAAATTTTCATCTCAATTAGTTACTTCACATTAGGACCATATTTTAACACCAATAAATGAAATCATAGTCATATCTTACCATCTTCGTTACTATCAAAGGGCATAACTCAGTTAGTGTACTAAAACTCACTTTATATATCATCTCCATTAACAATAAACTCATCTTTTATCTTAATTATTTTATCAAAGGTATCCACTAGTTAGTATAGTATAACGTTATTCTAACCATTATCTTGTTTACTCACATTAAACTCATTTCACTGGTTATTAAGAAACCAATACGTGTTTATAAAATATGGTGTTTTTATTAACTTTATTCTATATTATAAATATTTTATATAATCCATTTAGGCTTGTTATAACGAACTATTACACGTTTACAAGGTGTGGTGTTATTATTATCATTATTATAATAAAATCTTCCTTTTTACTATTTCCGTCTATTTAAATACTTCTAAAACTTTAACTCCACTTTTAAGAAAATTATCGTAAAATTTCTTTACCCTTTATATGTACTATCACATGTTACCTAGAAAACTAATCCATTCATTGTCAATATATTTTTTTAACTTATTACCAATAAACGTAAAGAAAAGATATGTAAGTCAGGATATCATACCGTACACTTACAATGTATTTTCAAAAGCATTCCTTTAATTAGCTAGACTCCTTTGCAAGAAAATTTGGTAGTTCTCATCAATTCAAATACATACCCGAATGTAGACACACTTCAAAACATTCAAAATGTCGTTGGAACTCCATCAAACTCCAGCACTAATAAACTATTTAAACATGAGAGAACACTAGGTACGTTCAAGTTATAATAACTATTGAACGACCGTATATCATAACATAACATCTACTAGTATATATACATCCGCATATATATACCTATTAAATCTCTTAAAACATACTCGTTATCATACATGTCAAGTCATTCGACCGCGTCATACACTCGTTTTTTCATACGAGTAATCACCATCTCACCATGCCACAACAAGGCATAAAACCCATCACCAAAACCAAACCATATTCCGTGACCCCATAATCACACAACACGACTATAACCCAAAACATATAACAAAAAAAAACCATAGCCATATCATAGGCAACCATTACATAAACCCCTATTGTACAAATACCCAAAATACAGATCTCATCATATACAAGCATGTACTAACCCCTTTTTCATGCAACCATACTTGGAAGTCCATTGGTGTTGTGGCATATATATAATTACGTAGGCCTCCATAATTATAGATGTCCCCTTTCACCCATATACTCCCTCCTATGACGACACTTATAAGAAATTAGTACTACACGGAACACATAAGTCTACCACATATATACCACATAAAATACACTCTATATATATACCGTATAGGTAAAATAAGAACATCTCATACGTCAACCCTAACTTCATTCATAACTCGAGGCTCAAACTCCAAAACAAATCAATAACAACAAAATATCCAACATTAAAAAAAATAATCATAACCATTTACGCGGAAATTCGAATCTACTACTAGTCGCAGACTCAACATCGGTACTATCCTATTATTACCTAGCGTACCTCTTCTTCTACGCGACATGGGTAACACTAAATAGATTCCTACACTTCCGGTTCATACGTCGCATCAATAGAAAATAAATGAATGTACTTACATATATTATATCTCAATAAGTAAGTATGAAAGTAAACAAATATCCAAAACGAAATTAACACTTAAGCACTCCATATACTATAATGCACACATACCCCTATGACACCTACATGCATAGACCCTTAAGCTATAGACTAGGCTACTAGACTAGGCAACCTAATTCTCTATAACCATTGTCTCTGATACCATTCTGTCACACCCAACCATGGCGGAATATGGGGCGCGACATATGGATATCATCACAACAATAGTGTGTCTATAGAGATAATTAAATGAAATGGAAATATCATAAATGATGACACAATGTCATGAAGATATCAACAACAATGCAGGCGTCTAGGTAAGTAGGTAACAGGTCTACCTCTTACCAAAGACATACAATTAGCAAATAACAAACATATAGGTGTCTACAAAGTATCACTTATTCAAACATAAGTAAAGACTAAGAGGAAAGGGGGTTCCTCCAATGCAATCCTAAGCCTTCCAGCTAACCACTCCTATTCTCACGCTTAACCACATTATCACCTGAAAGAGACACTAAAACACGTCAACGTAAAGTTGGTGAGAGTCATAGGTTTAGACTCCAACCCCAAAATAGTTATAAGCTGTGAATAACAACCATCAATAAAAGAATATATGGACAATGTGCTACAATTATGCATTAAAAACTACCATTCAAGATTAACCATACAATCACAATTCCAAGGCACCAAGCCTTACCAATAACCACAATTTCCAAGACTCCCAGCCTTACCAATAACCATGGTCCCATAGGCGCCCATACACCTATGAACCAATCCCAAGGCCCCGCCTTGTCAACATCCCCTTGCTACCAAGTCAAACTACAATAACAATCAAGAATCGCATAGCGGTTAGTCACATAAGTGTACACACAAGTCCATCACAAATCATAAAAACATTCACAGCATTATTTACAAAACCATACAGTGTCTCTTCCATCCCATCTGGAAGTCAAATCATTTATAGCTCATAAAAACATGGGACTATGAAACTCACCTGAACAAGCTTCTCTAAGTACCCGCACTCTAGCAAAATCTAAACACACAAACGTATATAATCAAGACATGAACCACATACCAAAATGACTCATCAATTTATGATGAATATCTAACCTTGTCCTACAACTTAACCCCATTTATATGCCATATGCATCTCATGACACCCCTATATAAAGCCTTTAACTTAGTTTAGTTCATAACTCGCCCCGTTAACATTTAACCTTAAACAGTCTCGTTTTTCATACCTTAAACTATGGGTCGAACACCCCCTTAACCAAATCAACTTCCTCTGTAAAAGAAACCCTATGCCCTTACATGTGTTAGCTAACTCTCCCTTTTGGCCGCAACCTTGAAGACACTGTTAAGGCCTCTATACATATATATATATATATATATATATATATATATATATATATATATATATATATATATATATATATATATATATATATATATATATATATATATATATATATATATATATATATATATATATATATATATATATATACTTTTGCTCAAAAAAAAAAAACCTATCCAGAATTTACTGATTTTGAACATATGAAAAGTTTGTTATGATCAGAGGGTCTTACCCTAACCCATTTATTTAGACCTCCTCCAGATCTTTTATTTAATATATAATCTAAGTCTCATGTTCGTTTGAAGGTTCCAATATAACCCTAAGTACCCCAAAGAATTCAAAACATAAAAAGAAAACAGGCTGATCCAAAAACTGTTTTGACACCCGACTGATGTAACCTTTTTTTGACCGACTTTCAGACCTCCAATTTAGTTTTCGTTTCTTGCATTTGAAAGCCAACTCAATTACCTTTCCAGGGACATTCGGTTCTAAAATTAAAAGTTTGTAAAACTCTAGATATGATCAAAACAATGACCCAAATATTCTGCCGAGTTTTTAAAAACGAATTTAACATAATTAACCAAATTAATTACCCTCATCATGTTTAATCATTAACCCTAATTATTTTAATCATGTCTATATGTTTGTTATTTGTTAATATTATGTCTTTGGTAAGAGGTAGACATGTTACCTACTTACCTAGACGCCTGCATTTTTTGTGATATATTCATGACATTGTGTCATCATGTATGATATTTCCATTTCATTTAGTTATCTCTATAGACACACTATTGTTGTGATGATATCCATACGTCGCGCCCCATATTCCGCCATGGTGGGGTGTGACATTGAAACCCTTACTCTTACATATTCCATATAGAATCTTCTTTGACCAGACAACATTGCTCTATCATATAACACGGCATTTAATTATTCCAAGAACTCTTGACTTCTTTGTGTGTCCTTTTCTTTTTTAAAGTCACTGTCCTAAAAATATTTGTTAGCAACAAGAGCTTTGGAGCCGGAGCCTTGAATGACAAACATTTCTAACTCATACTCATAGACATAGTCGATCAGACCTTCTTCATAGTTCTACCCACGATACATATGTATCAGTTTTTATAGAGTTGTTTGTCCTCAGATATAGTCGATCAAATCTTCTTCATAGGTTTTGATTCATAGTTAACCATTTTCTTAGTAAGCTTTTGACAAACGTGACATTCATCTCACCTTGATGTATGGTAATATCATTGTTTCCAAGGTCATTTAGCAAGTTCTTAAGTCTTATATAAGTTTGACAAATGGTTTCACTATGAAGAGTTTCTAGAGTTAAATTTGGCACTATTGAAACATATGGTCCATCTTGAAGAATTCTTTGAAGGAAAGACTCAAGTCCATCTAAATATACTAGGCTAATTCGTGAATCCTCTTCATCAAATTCTGGGACATTTGCTACATGTGATCCTCCTCTACTATCAAGAAGTTGAGGAAGATCATTTTCATTAATAACACTGCTCACAAAAGACGTATGAGTGTTGGTTGTGGTGGTAGCAGGAATGTCCTCGACATTATTTTGGCTGGTTTGATCAAAAGGTGGTGGCATATGAGGTACACATGTTGCTTCCTTAGTGGAGTTAGGTGGCACATGTTGACTTCCAGGTGTTGGACGATAAAGCATTTTGGTGGGATAAAAAAGAGTGTTTGAATTAAAGATGTCTAGTACGATATAGTGAAAGTGGTGAAAGTTGGCAGAACTATTCACGAAACGTTGTTTAAAGTATTTCAAGAATGGACGTGCAATAAATGTCATTATCGAGTTCTTACGTCTAAAATATAAAAGGATAAGGCTAAGCTCAACTTGCTTATCTTCAAAGGGTAATAAGAGATCTGAGCGTATTGTCAAAATTAAGGTCCTCGAACCTTGAGCACATTCCTTATACGCTCTTATTCTTCTTAGTAATATATCTAACTTGAATATGTCTGAGAAGCTAAGGCTAAGCCTTTGTCACCTCTTGATCTACATTGTTGAGATCACATTAGCGAATCTAAAATATAATTTATGTCCAAATCTAATCGAGGCTAATTAGACATATCGTTGACCCAACAACATTTTATGACTTTCTAGAAGGAAAAGTTGTGCACTTGTACATATTCTTTTATTCAGAGTTGGGACTTGGACACACAAGCGACCACAGACCATGTTAAGGGTGAGCATTTTGGACCGTTGATCGAACCGAACCAGACAGATCTGAATCGAAACGTATAATTTTGATTCGATCTTTGGATCGAGGTTTTGGACTATTTCGATTCTCGGTCTAGTCGATTTGGTCGGTCTTACAAAAATCCATCAATTATGCATAATAAAACCGTACCGGAGCGAATACCGAACATGTCCAGACCACACCGGAATTTCGATCCTCGATCCGATCCGGTTTTGTATATATACATGATACACCTTGTATCAATACTGATTCTGTATATACAAAATCAACTTATTTTGAAATAAATATAACCTTTTAAATGGTAAATTTTTATTAATTATAAGCAAATTTTTACATTTTATAAGTATACACACTTTGTTCATTCATTATTATTGATAAGTTTAATGGACACATATAAGATAATAGATGAGCTCTAATAAGCGTATGCATAACACCACATTGATTACTCGACGGATCTTTTATATTTAATGTTATTTTCGGACTTTTAAACAAGTATTATTCTTTTTTTATTTTTACAATTTTTTACCATTTTTGCGTACGCCCGTTTAACCCGCCGCCCATTTTACCCGTCACCCATTTTGCCCACTCTTTTTACACCTCTACTTATAAGTCTAGTAAATTTCATGAATGCATATGAGGGTCTATGTGTCCCTAATAAATACTAGCTATAAAAGGATGCAAATGACCATTCATCACTTCTGTTAGTTTAGATTTACATGGGTGGTGTCGTTGTTGATATAACTTTTAATTCAACATTTCAGCATAGAGAAGGAGTTTATTGAGGGAATCGTTAAGGAAATCAGTAGTAAATTGGAGATACACATGAAGAGTAAAATCCCATATCTAATTGGGAGAACCGAATATTTTGATTCCCTATGGTCCTGGTTCAAAGGAGGGTCCCCAGATACTACTGAAATTCTCACGATTTGGGGAATGACGGGTATCGGGAAGACTTCTTTGGCAAAACATATGTATTCGTTGTACCGCCATGAATTTGAAGGAAGTAGCTTTGTTGAAGACATTGAAAGAAAATGTGAGCAACAATCAAGTGCACTACACCTGTTACAGAGTAAGCTACTTGGAGACATTCTCAAGAAAAGTATGATTGAAGAACATGACGTACAAAATTGCACGTCCAAGATTGAGACAGCATTGTTAAAAAAACGAACATTGTTAGTTCTTGATGGAGTTGATAACTTTGAGCAAGTACATGCCTTGGTTGGAAGAGAAGGTTTTCATCCAGGAAGCAGGATCATAATAACAACCAAAGACGGGTCAATAACAGATAAAGCGTTGGAATTGCTTCAGATAAAGTATCCTCCCAAACATACAAAGCTTGCACTTAATGGTCTAGGTAGTACTTATTCGCTAAAACTATTTTGTTGGCATGCATTTGGTGGATATTCTCCCAAGGAAGGTTATGAAAAAGACGCAATACGAGCTTCAAAGTATTGTGGAGGACATCCACTAGCTCTTAAAGTTTTGGGTAGTTTTTTACTTAACGAAGATGCAGACACATGGAGCCATACATTTACAATGCTAGAGTCAAGAGAATTTCAAACTAATCATGTACACAAGGTCTTGAGAATTGGCTTTGATTCTTTGCCATCAGCTGTTTGCAAAGAATTATTCAAGCATATTGCATGCTTTTTCGTTGGAGAAGAAACAGCGGTGACTGAAGCAATATTAAAGGACTGCGGCAATGACACATCGTATGGAATAAAAAAGCTCATTCAAAGATGTTTTCTGACAATCGGAGTAGGAGGGGAGTTGAAGATGCATCAATTGCTTCAGGATATGGGGAGAGATTTAGTTCGCCAGGAATCACCTCAGAAACCCTGGAAGCGTAGTCGAGTATGGAATCATGAGGAGTCGCTCAATATATTGCAAGAAGATAAGGTATTACAGTGCATTTGTCATATGTATTTACCTGTTTGTTTGATATATTAAAAGTCAAATATGAATAAACACTTTTTCTTATGTTTATAACTAGGGTACGGCGAATATTCATGGTCTTTTGTTTGACAAAAAAATGTTGAAAAAAGAGTTGTTGTACGGATCAAGTAGTGCGATAGACCATGAATTTCAAGATAATGATCACCTAAACATGAATTTTGGAGCTGCTTCATCATTCAGTGCGCTTCTGGAGTTCTCATCTGCTCGTAGCAGAAAAATCGAATTGAGTACAAATGCGTTAAGTAAGATGGAAAAACTAATTTTACTCCAACTTAATCACATAAAACTCAACGGACCGTTCAAGAATTTTCCAAAAGGCTTAAGAGGGTTGTGTATGCATGGGTTCCAATCGGAATATATACCCTCTGACTTACCAATGGAGCACTTGGTTGCTCTTGACATGTCATTCAGTGATCTGAAACAGCTTTGGAGGAAGCCAAAGGTATTAAGTTCAAGCATATTACTTGTCTAATATATAGCAACGTTGTAATTGTTTATCTTGATATACTAACAAATATCCGTGCAACAGTTTCTTGGGTCATTGAAGTATCTAAATTTGAGTTATAGCAAGCTTGTAACAATCGGTGGCTTTAAGGAGCTACCTGCACTTGAGAGGTTGATACTTACAAAATGTGAAAGTTTGACTCATGTGTGTGAATCAATCAGTGAATGTGGTAGCCTTGTTGTTCTAAATTTGAGCTATTGCAGCAAGCTTAAAAATCTTCCAAAGTTAAAAAATGTTACATCTCTAACATTAGACGGCTGCAATGCTGTCGTATTTAAGGAGATGAACCATATGAAGTTGCTGAATGTGCCTAACACAATTCAATTAGTACCGCGTACTCAAATTTTGTTTCTCTCTTTCATCACAAGATTAATCCCGAATAGTCATAAGTTGATCTCACTTTCTTTCCCATCTTCACTAGTAAGCTTGTCTCTAATGAACAATAATATATCTAGTGAAGATTTTCCTGTGGACTTCAGTAGCATGCCAATGTTGAAGAGCTTATTTCTAGACTGTAACCCAATTGATTCCATTCCTGATTGTCTAAAAAGCCTTAGTCGACTTGAGGTACTCAGTGTTGGAGGATGTTCTATGTTGAAATCAATTTCAAGCCCTTCAAGTACGATCAAACGTTTGTATGCTGAAGACTGTGATTTACTTGAGAAAATAACACTTCATCAAGAGATGTCAACACCACCACTCATATGTTGTCTTAATTCAGAGTCCATGACAGAGATTGAAGGATTTATAAAAATCCAAGATTTAGCGCAAGTTGATAACGAGATAATATGTAGCTTGGGTTGGACAGATATACATTATGTGAAAGATTATGAAGTGGAGCTTTTCAATTTATCTATACGTGCAAGTTCAAAGAAATTGCGTGTCAAGGTATTATCTGATCAGTCTTTGTCTTTATTTCTTTCCGTGTCTCTTTATGTTTTCAAATATGCAAGAACGTCATGCAGACTGGTTTATATTCGCAGATGTTTTACGAATTTGGAATATTCAGCACATGTTTTCCAGGAAATGAGGTTCCAAAGTGGTTTGCTCATAGAAGCAATGGGTCATCAATATCATTTACCATGCCGTCATCTTCAGCGTATAAAAGGATTGAAGGAATAAATATATGCTTTATTCATAAATTTTCAGGCCAAGGGTCGGATAGTTACGTAGACACAAATGTAAAGAATATAACAAAAGATCGCACCTGGACATATTCTGGTTATATAAGTGCTATAGGATATGCTGATGAAGACTTAGTATGGTTAAGTCACTGGATGTTTGGGAACAATGAGCTTGAAGCAGGTGATGAAGTTACAGTTACTATACAAGACCGGGAGGGATTTGATCCTGTAATGGTAACTGAGTGTGGAATTACTCCGGTATACAGTGATAGAGACAAAGAGAACATTGATCCTTTGAGTTATTATAAGTCGTGGAAACATATGATTGGTGGTGATCTCTCTGATTTTGAAATCACATCAGGAAATTACAAATTAGACAATTATCAATTTTTTTGTCTTTGTCCCTACACAGTGAAAAGTTCATTCTATTCTGAAACGAGATTCAAAAAGAGCTTTGAAGATATAGAGTATATAATTGATTGACATCTGGAAATTACTTCTTAAGCGATTTCTAGTTATTATGTTATTGCTCTATCATTTTTAATGCAAATAAGTTTACTTTCTAGCTACACATTATGTACTTTTTTTCTTCAATAGAGTTTAGTATATTGTTTGGGGTTTAGATATTAAATTATGAATGTATAAATTTTGCAATCCATATCTATAAAAGGAAGAATACCTTCACTCTTCAATAATTCACAAAAAATTTAAGCAGACTGGTGAGGTAGATTTTTTTTTGTTGCAGGGATGGTCCGCGTGATTCTAATTTGTATCTGTTTAGACGAGAGTACCCTATCTATGTCTTGAAAGTTAACTGACGTTTGGATGAAAATTTGGTCAAAGGACCGTTCTGTTACAGAGTAACTTCCACAAGCACGTCTGGTGTAATTTTCGACAATAACGTTCTATGTGATTACCTCCCGCTGTTATTATCGGTTATTATATTCATTTATAAAAAGTTTACTAGTGAGTTTCGTGCTGTAGGCTTGAGGTGAGGTGTTTTATTCTTTAGTTCAAGGACTCTGTGGAATCGAACAACAACACGGTATTGCCTATCAAAATGGATCTGAAACGATGGCGAGCGATATGGTTAGAGATGATAAGCTAAACAAGGGCATTTCCGACTTCCCAAATACAATAAATGCTTGCAGAGGGGTGGGGATGATACATAATCATATAGCATGATCAAGTTGGTGATATAACACAGATAGGCGCATAGTTACTGCTCACATGCTTGGCCATACACTTGGAGCAGTTTCTTATTATTTCAATGCTAATACTGTGACCACTCCACTAATAAGTTGATGTAATAAAAATTATAAATGTACTGGTAAAATTAAATAGGATAAGTGCATAACATGGAGGAATTAAGAGACATACTGTTGCAGAATCCGCCAAAAAAATCTGCTGCGCGCAAGAGGACCCTGATGTCGTCTCCTTGTTCATGTTATACTACATCTGATTCATTCTCCCAAACTGCAAACACCATATACGTTTATGCAATTCAATATTGTTTTACAAAGAAGGGTCGTCGTAAGGTTGCTTATTATATGTGCTAAATTTTACATAGTTACCTCAAATGGGTCAATTTGGGTTTTACTTTTTATCCAATGGGTCAAACTTTAAAATTTGTTAACATGGAATAAAGGTGAAGTGTCAAATATATCGAAAGTCACCCAAACTGGTTTCATGTGATTTAACCTTCTCAATCCCTTTGCCAAAGGGTGAATCTAGAACGATATCCATTACAGAAATGTAAATTGGTCGAAGCCGAATCGGTTTCTACCCGCAGTAAAAAGTTAAACACTCTGACCTATGAACCAAGCAACTAGTGTATCCCAACCATTTTTCCACCTACACACCTGCTAGAAAGTTCGATTTTTTACGCATAATCTAACTCGTTAAACCCATATATTGTTCCACTTTTGAAAATAGTATCAGTATTTAGAAGTTTTAATATATTGAAGACGATAGAAGCTTGCTATTAGTGTTTTTAACTTTTTATAATTGCTAACCAAGGCAAAACATACGTATCAAAGATTAAAAAAAGGATAAGCGAAATTTATAGCAATGCTAAAACCTCCATGAAAATAGTTAAGAGGAGATTCATTAACATAAAGACTTCCCAAGTAATACTAATTGATAAATAGTCTAATATCACGTTTATCATAATCGAGAGAACTCCCGTAGTGTTTCCACTGCCAAATCGACCTTCAAACAAGGTTGCCAAAATGTCTTGATCAGGAATTTTACCATCGGCAATCAGGTATTTTAAATACATCATCACTTTATTTTTTGTTGCGAAAGAACTATAAGCAGACCTAAGAGCTCCATAGGTGATAGGCGTAACGGTTCGCCTTTACTCCATTTTTCACCATTTCAGCAAACAGATCCCAAGCTTCCTCGGTTAGTTTTTGCCTTACAAAGATCATGTATAATAGGATAATAGCAATTACCATCCGGTAAAACACCATCATTCTTCATACCTCCAAGAAGCCTAATCGCTTCCTCGTATTCACCAAGCTTACACAACCCATTTATCATGCAAACAAATGTCTCTACATCAACTTTAATACCTGTAGCAACCATTTCATTTTTCAAATTTAACGCCTTGTCCACTTCACCTTGTTCCAGTAACCGTCCAATTATCAAGTTGACACTTACCAAATCAGGACTACAATCTTTGTTCTTCATCTCTAATAACACCCTTTTCGCGTCTTCCGTTTTCCCAACTTTTACATACCCGGTAATCGCATTATAGTATAAAATACAATCAAAGGTCACATTGGCCTCAACCATTCTATCACAAACCTTCCAAAATAAATCCATCTCATCATACTTCAATAGCCCCTTCATCAATAAGTCCAAACAAATCAAATCAGGCTATAGAAAAACATGACACTAGAGATCCAAAGCCTCTTTACAATAGATTAATGAGATTTGATCAAAACAGAAATGAAAGACTGAATAATAAACAAAGATTACCAGTTCTAATCACGTGTAGTCCTATTAAATGATAATAGTTTTATAAATCAAAGAACAAAAAACAGAATAAACTAGGGTTTCAAAGGTCTAGCCAAAGAACGAGAGAGTAACTATGTGTGATAAACACACTTATGAAAAAGAGGCGTTGTGAGATATGAGAAACCCTAGCTCAATGGGTAATAACAACAATGTGACCGTTGAGCCCATGGGCTTAAACTTTATAAAGCAGCGAGAGTCCATAAGCAAAAATAGGAGTGTCCATTTTTAGTCCCTCACATCCAGCAAACCTTCACAGCAAGACCAAATGTGTAACTGAAAGTTTACAAACAGCCATAATGAGTCCTTTATGTTAGAATGGGTTAGCAAATAAGGTCCAATATTTTAACATCCCCTTAATCTGATAACCCATACAAGTTGATCATCCCCAATTTTCCAACAAGTTTTTTATGCTGGTATGTATCCCTCTTTTGTAAAGATATCTGCAATTTGATTTGCAGAATCTGTTTTTACAGTTTTAACAACTCCATTTAAAATTTTTTCTCTCACAAAGTGAAGATCAATCTCAAGATGTTTGGTTATCTCATGAAAAACAGGGTTGGCTGCTATTTTAATAGTAGAGTTGCTATCACAAAACAGATCCACATGCAAAAGATTGTAACATTTTAAATCTTTCAAGATTTTGAGGATCCATATGACTTCACTAGTGACAGAAGCAAGAGCTCTATACTCTGCTTGTGCTGAAGACTTAGAGAGAGTATGTTGTTTCTTACTCTTCCAAGAAACCAAGTTACCATTCAAGAAAACACAATACCCAGTTACAGATCTCCTTGTCACAATACATTTAGCCCAGTCAGCATCAGAAAAGGCTTTAAGAGACATACCAGAGTTTTTAGCAACATTAATACCAAGGCCTCGAGATCCTTTTAAATATCTCAAAATTCTAAAGGCAATTTTCTGATGAGACAAAAAAGGTGAATGCATGAATTGCCTCAAACAGTGCACATCATAAGAGATGTCAAGCCTAGTATTGGTCAAGTAAATCAACTTTCCCATAAGCTTTTGATATTCAACAATATTTTCAAGCAAAGGATCCTTCTCAGGAGGCTGATTAGAAATAGACAGCTTAGACATTAAAGGTGTCTTAGATGGTTTGCAGACAAGCATTCCATATTAATATAATAGATCTAAGACATATTTTCTCTGGTTCAAACAAACACCAAAGTTGGTATCAATAACTTCAATCCCCCAAAAAGTATTTCAATTTTCCCAAATCTTTAATTTTGAATTTTCCTTTCAAAGAACTTTTGGAGCTGTCAATTTCTTTTTCATTGTTACCAGTGACAATAATATCATCCACATAGACAAGCACAACAACAAAAACATTTTAACCTGATTTAGTATAAAGAGAGTAATCAGATCTGCTTTGAACATAGTCATTTTCAACAAGAAAAGAAGTGATTTTAGTGTTTCATTGTTTAGGAAAGAATCGATTTTTGTAGTTTTTTATTTTTTATATTATTTTTTTTTTATCTTTTGGATTTATGATACGTAAAAGGAACCCTCACAAGGTGAACGGATCCCAAAATCCAATCGAAACCGTCAATCAATCGTCAATCGTAATGTCATTCCCCGACAGCGGCGCCATTTAATATATGATCTTATTCAAGTTCGTATTTCCCAATTCACGACAAATTGAAAGTCCAATAAATATCAAGTTTATAATTGTTTTTTTGTTTTCAATAAGGATTTGGTATCTATGTCTAATTCAAAGAATCACATAAAAAGGGTAAAAATTATTGTAGCTACGTAACTGTAAAACAAATTGCAATTATCATACTTAAAACAAATTGTACAAGCCTTAAATGCACAATAGTAAAATACTTAAAAATGTAAAGAATGTAAAAGTATAAGGACCAAATATGTAAATTCAAAAAGTAAAGGGACTAAAAGTATAAAATGTACCAAACTATAACCACTAATCAACAAACTTTCAAAACTGCCAAACAAATTTGTAACTAACTCAAACTAAAAGGACTTAAAAATGCAAACCCGAAAAAGTTGAAATTTACAAAGCTGATTAACAAAGTATTAAAGGTTGAGGACCTAAATGCAATTAAACAAGAAATACTTCAAAAACGGGCTAACTCACTTCAATAAGCTCATGTGAGCTTATTTACCAACCAAATCAGCTCTAGTGTTTTGCAAAACACTTTAAATCCAATTTATTCTAGGTGTTTCAAAGGAAACTGGCTGAAAATGTATATAACTCAAGTTAGCTTATCTCAATAAGCCCAAAATAAGCAATAAGCTGAATGATACTTTCACAAATAGATTTTTTGGCTGAAACTGATTAAGCTACTTATCACAAGACTGGAATGTCAAAAATCATGAAAAGTGGTCCAGTCAATAAGTTGGAATCTCAAAATAAGCAAAAAGTGCTTATCGTTGACTTTCGTTGACCAAGAAATTCCAAAAAGCTCAAATTCCAAAAAGCCTTATTACTTGTTTGTGAACAGGTTTGTGAAAGAAAAATGCTAGTTTTATGAAGTGGAATAATGGGAAATGAATAAGCAGTTGGCCTTTATCACATAGAAATGCAAATGCTCAACAGCTTATTATTAAGCTGATTTCTTGCTCAAATCAAAAGACTGTATGGTCTCACTTAGCAATTCTGAAAGCTCAAATATTGGGCTACAACTGGGAACAAAAATAAGCTAATTTCATCCACTAACAAAGATTTGACAAAGGATTAAAGATTGCTTGTTTTTTACTTATGAAACTGACCTATAGTTTTTATTGGCCAATTGCCTTTTTGACTAAAGTTTTGACCACAAAACTTTATAAATTGACTTGTAATGACCTACTGAGTGTGTATGAACTAAAATCAACAGATTTCAAGAGCTGATTCACTAAAACCACTTTGATCCCAACACTAGTTTTGACTGATATGCAAACTTTTACAAAGAATTTTTGATCAATAGTTCATAAAATCATTTGAGACTTATCAAGACTTGTTTAGAAACTCAAATGAACTGATATTACACCAAAAACCAGCAAGTTTACACTCTAGAGCACAAACTAGCTAACTAGTGAGAATTAAACTGATGAAAAGCCAAAATCATCAAGCAAGTCTGATTAAAAAGATATAAGAATAACATCTATCTATCAGATCATATCAGTAACACCAAAGGCACACTAAATCAATCACAGTTCAGCAGATAAGCTAATGATCTAATAATTAAGCATAGCTGAACAATTAAGTGGAACAAAAATGAGAGTTATGATTCCTTTAAGCTTGAAGCCCCCTTTGGTGGAGTAGTTAGGCGCTGAGCCAACTATTATCAAGAAGAACATCAACAATCAACTACCATTGGCAATCAAATCATCACCATCATCTAGTACTCATGACCCCTGCATCCTTCTGAATATCTGGCAATAACTCGAACTAGAATGAATTGAAATCAGCTACAAGCTTCCAAAATACATCAACAATCTCTATTGATCAGGTTTGATCAATAGAAGCTAAGTAGTAATAGGATAGGTAGGATAATGCAGAGTTGAGAAGTTATTTGAGATGAAAAGTGAAAATGAAGGTTTATTAGTGGCAGAAGTTTGTTACAGGTTTCTTACAACTAAACTAACTAACTCAAGTGTTTGTCAGACACTTGAGATTAGTAGCTAACTAGAATTCTAACTGAAAGTGACTGAAAATGTGTGTGTATTTTCACACACTAAGTACATTACACAAATGAAGAACAACTGGGCTATTTATGGAGTTGAGTAAGAGTTTATTGGAGATGAATGACGTGTTGAATCCAATCATTAGCTTCCACGTGGCCTTGATAGCTCAATTGAATTTAGCTGTTGAAGAACATAATTGGGGTTTTTCTTTTGAGTGATTTTTAGCTCAATTAACCACTTGGGATGGATTTGTCTTTTGATTTTGAGTAGTTTTCATGTTTACACCTTCGCCTGAAACTCACTCCTTTGTGATCTCGAATCTGGGCTCGTTTTAATATTGAAGAGACATGTGTTTTGATGTTATTGGTAGAGAAAGGTTCACTTGGATCGTTATCCAATATCTAAAATATGATTGGCTGAATATTTGACTAGTGGGTGACACTGTTGAGATTTTGATATTTATTAGAGGCGGCTGTTAGTGGCCATGTGGCGCTTATGTGGTGATCCATGTGAACAAATCTTTTGCTTCTTATTGGTTGGAATGGTGTATACTCGGATCAATAGCAAAGTTACTTGAAAGTTGACATATTTAGTCCTTTGACTTGGCAGATTTATAACTTGAGCTCCAAACTTTATAGACTTGACAATTTTGGCCCTTTGACTTTCAAAATTGCACAATAATGATCCTTGAACTTTGTTGACTTAATAGTTGACCATATTTGACTTTGTTCTTGACTTTCTCATAATTGCACTCTTAGTCCTTCAACTTTGAAAGTTGTCAAGAAAGGTCCTTTGACTTTCATTGGCTTTTCACTTTTCATCCTCCTTTTGTATTTTCTTCATCAATAAAGCTTAAATTCCTTTGTTTGCTCCATAATTGTATCTTTTTACCTACACAAGCACAAACAACAAAAAATACCCATAATACTGCTTTTATGAATTAAAATTAGGTATTTTGCTTTCTGTTTTAGGGTGATTTGTGATATAATTGATATGAGATTTCACTCATATCAAATCCCCTACACTTGATCATTGCCATGAATTCATGCAATGCCACATTTTAAAGCACCAATTTACAATTTTCTCATAATTAATCCACCTTGGCCAATATGGAATGCATTTACACCACACTATACTATATGATGCATGATTTTGATTTTTACAATGCAATGCAAAGGAAAGCAATTCTATTTATATATTTTTGGATTTTCTTGAAATAGTTTTGATGGAAATAACTCATAAAAAATCAAGGACTTTAATTAGGGCTTTGGTACCATGAACACTTATCATCCTCAAGTTTTACTTTCCCCATACCAAGCTTAAAAACAAGATCATTGTTATCCATAAGTGAAAGTGCATCAACTCATTCATATGGATTAAGTGTGATACCATTACACTCCCACTTATTATGCCTCTAAGACCGGTTATTATTTGATCAAATTGCTTTTGGGCAAATTTGTCATTATTTAAAGCGTGAAATATACGAAATGTAAAATCTCAAAATAAGGAAGCACAGTTTAATCCTAAGTAATCATCTTATCTATTACTCGAAAAACCGTCCACAATTAATATAAGTCCATCCCAAAATAATAAGTCATTCGCCTTATGTGTAACATCCTTATGTCATGCATTAATAAGTAGCTACACACTTGCTAAGGAAAGAAAAATAAAACTCACGCAATAAGTTATATCCGCCTCCTTTTTGAGACCTTGGATCTTCAATCCCGCAACCCGTCAAGGTAATATTGGATTGGAGCAACTATTAAATCCCCACAACCCTTGTGAGAGTAATATTGGAATTCAATATCTACTATAATTAACACTTCACTGCCCCTCTTGGGAGTCTTCTATAATTATTTTTTTTTATTTTTTTTCTAGCCACTCATTTTTTATAAGCCGCTCTTATTTTTTCCTTATTCCTCACAAAGAAAGTTGAAAAGAATAAAAGGAAAAGCACCCGCTAAGAATTAAGCATGACATAAGTCTAGTACACATAAAACGTTCTAACTTAGAATCTTAAGACGTACTTATACCAACCACGAATGATTAGTCAAAAATGCATAAGAGACTACAAACCAATTAAAACCGTTCTTGATTATTTATTAACATATATACATGCGTTGACAAGAAAGTAAAGGTAACGAAATGGGATATAAAAGCCACAATTAATTAATATGAGGTTTATCTAGCCCTTTACACTTACTTCAAACTCTATCATCTCTTGTTCTCCACAGTTTAAAATCTCAAATAATGAGACTAGTGTATGCTTAGCCTAATAAACCAATGAAGGTCTACATGGTTAAGGCTACTATATAGAGAATGCTTAAATAAGCAAACTCGGGTTGAGTCAAAGTATCCATGGCGGGCCTAATATGTCAAAGAAGTCTAAATTTGTTAAACCATATCCTTTATTATATTTTTTCCCTTTTTATATATTTTTGATGCAAAATAAAAGAAGAATATAACAATGCAAATGTGTTATGCAAATGAAAAATGATTAATGCAAAAATTATGAATGCATATTTTTGGTGGCCAAATTAGATCAAAAATTTGAAAAATGTTTGAAAAATTAATTTCCAAGTTATCATGAAGTCAATAGCAAAGTTCTAGGTAAGGTAACTTCGATAGAAGACCCCCTACACTTAAGATAAACATTGTCCTCAATGTTTAAGAGTATTGGAGTAAACTCCCCTATACTTATGACATTGATAACTTTGCTTAGCCCAAGCTAAGGAAAGGTCTAGTATAGTGAATTCATTTTAAACACAATGTGGTTTGAAAATCACAATAGTAACAAAGTGAACCCGATACAAGGGCCTCCTCCATAAGCTCCAATGCATGCAATGAGAGAGAGCAACCCTGCAAACATCAAGAAGACAAAACAGAGGCATCTCGCCTACACTTCTTCTCAAAATATGTTTGGGTAGATCCAAACTGGTTGTCATAACTAATGCCCGAACTCTCATAGGAGGGTCTGTTTCCTTACGACTTAATGCATCAGAAACCACATTTGCTTTACCAGAGTGGTATTTGATCTCGCAGTCGTAGTCACTCAATAGCTCAATCCAACGGCGTTCTCTCATGTTCAGCTCCTTCTGGTCCAATATATGTTGCAAACTTTTGTGGTCAGTATGAACTGTGCACTTTTTTCCGTATAAGTAATGTATCCAGATCTTGAGAGCAAATACTACGTATCCAAGTTCTAGATCGTGAGTGGTGTAGTTCTTCTCATGCTTATTCAGTTGTCTTGAAGCGTAGGCAATCACTTTCATTCTCTGCATCTGTACTGCACCTAGACCTTTATGTGAAGCATCATAGTATACAACGAAATCATCGTTTCCTTCAGACAAGGCTAATATAGGTGCACTACACAACTTCTGCTTGATCAGCTGAAAAGTTGATTCTTCCTTCTCTCCCCAATCGAACTTTATTCCTTTCTGCGTGATTTTGGTCATTGGCTTGGCTATTTTGGAGAAATCTTCGATAAATCTACGGTAATACCTGACAAGGCCTAGAAATTGGCGGATCTCTTTCGGCGACTTAGGTGATACCCAATCTTTGACAGATTTGACCTTTGTTGGATCTACGTGAATACCGTCAGAACTGATGACATGACCGAGGAATTGCACTCTTCACATTTGGAGAATTTAGCATAGAGTTGTTCCTCCTTGAGTACCTTTAGTACTCTTGCAAGGTGTTCCCTGTGTTCTTGTTCGTTCTTGGAATAAATGAGTATATCGTCAATGAAGACTATCACGAATTTATCCAGGTAAGGTCTACACACACGATTCATAAGATTCATGAAAATGGTTGGTGCATTGGTCAACCCAAATGGCATAACCTGGAATTTGTAATGACCATAACGGGTTCTAAAAGCTGTTTTTGGAATATCTTCCTCCCTGACCCTTAGTTGATGGTATCCAGATCTCAAGTCAATCTTGGAATACACACTTGACCCTTGCAGTTGGTCAAATAGGTCGTCAATGCGAGGAAGCGGATAACAATTCTTCATAGTTAACTTATTCAGTTCTCTGTAATCGATGCACATTCGGAAAGAACCATCTTTCTTTTTGAGCTCCCCATGGCGAGGAACTGGGTCGAATAAATCCTTTGTTAGATAGTTCCTGAAGTTGTTCAGCTAGTTCTTTCATTTCTGATGGTGCCAACCGGTATGGAGCTTTAGCTACAGGTGCAGCTCCGGGAATCAAATCGATTTGAAATTCCACTTGTCGGGTTGGTGGTAAGCCTGGCAACCCATCAGGAAAGTCTTCGGAAAAATCTCGGACGATAGGTACGTCCTTGATTTGTTTCTTCTCGGGCTTGTCCTCCTCATCTGTTTGAGAAATATGGGCCAAGAAGATAGGACATCCTCTCAACAAATATTTATGGGCTTTAGTACAAGAGATAACACTAAGTCTAGTTTCAGTAAAGTCGGTGTTACCGTCTCCTCGAATGATTAAAGTTTCATTTCCCCACGGAATACGGACTAGTTTTTCATCACAAACAATGACTGCGCGGTATCTCACTAACCAGTCCATACCTATAATAACATCAAAACTACCAAGGTGTACGGGAATAAGGTCAATGTTGAATGGATGTTTAGAAAGATTTAAGGTTGATGGTTGTAAATTTAGTCAACTTGCCTTTAGGAAAAAGTAAGCAACTAAAAATATAGTGGTAAGCACGACGATTTAGGAAAACCGTGTGTAAATGACCCTAAGTGGGTATCGTTCTCCAAGGAGGTATATGTGTGTGACTAAGATGTACAAGATTTGAGATTAATATTTGGTTTAGAAGGGGATTAGAAGAGAAAATGACGAAGTCGAAAAAAAATAGAAAAATAGGCAAAAACACTATTAGAAAGTTAAGACGTAGAACCTAAAAAAAAATCACCAAAAATAAAATAAATTCTAAAAATTACCAAAAATTTACCAAAAATCAAAAATAATAAACTAAGAGTTTACCAATTATCAAAACTTTTTCAAACCTTTTAAATAATTAAATATTCAATTTTTAAATGCTAATTAAAGCCCTAAAAATCAAATAAATCATCAAAAAGCCCAAATAAAGATTTTTCAATTGATAAACCTCTAAAACGACCTAAAATGATTAAAAACTATTTTTAGAAATTTTAAAACTGATAAAAACTATTTAAAATGAATTAAAACTATTAAAACT
This sequence comes from Glebionis coronaria, assembly GCA_025667525.1. Lineage (NCBI taxonomy): Eukaryota > Viridiplantae > Streptophyta > Magnoliopsida > Asterales > Asteraceae > Glebionis > Glebionis coronaria. Next base: position 636,442,005 of record CM046874.1, on the reverse strand, counting down.
TAAAATAATTATAAAAATTAATCTATAAGTGATAAAATTATTCTAAAAGTTGCTAAATTCCTATTTTAATGTATTTAACCTAAGAAAAATGTAAAAAGTTGGAAAAAGTGAAATTTTTAAAAATAATAATAAAATAATAATAAAATAATATTAAAAATCCAAAATTTATAAAAAATTCTAAAAACTTGCAAACTAATTTATTTTAACCTAAATAATCAGAAAATAAAAGTGAAATTAACAAAATACCCCTAAAGGGCCCTCAAATGGGCCAAATCCAAATACAGTCAACCTAAAAGTCAAACGCTGACAGGAACAAATCAAACGCTGATAAGAACAAAGTAGACGCTGACAGACACAAAGAAGTGCAATGACTAGTTTTTCACCCTGCTGGTCAAGGATTGAGTGCAAACCTTGTGAATCAAAGCTTACCAGTTGGGTAAACTTGATGTATTTTGGCATAAATAAGTCAATAAGCCAGTGAGCTTATGAGCTATGAACAAAGCAATCCAAATAGCCAAATATCAATCACAAGCAGCAAACAAATAAGATCCAAGCAACAATACAACAATCCTAATGCTAGAAATCAAAATGCAACAAGAATCAAACACTGAATCAAAATAAATAACAAGATTAAAGCACAAAAAGTTACTGATTAACAAGAACATATGCAGAAACAAGTTGCTGATATACTTGACACTTAATTCAATTTCAAGCCTCAAATCCTTCTACCCTGGTGTGATTAGCTATGATTTAGCACTTGTTACCCTTAACCTATGCTTAGATCTAGGTGTCCTCAAAATCCTAGCCAATTTTACCAAGTTATGAAGTTTTTAGAGCCAATCTATGAATCAATGTGTTTAAGCACACGAAACTTGCAAACAGATGCACAAATACTCCCAAATAGCAGATACCAATACTTGCATACAACACACAAGCACTTAACAAACGCTGACAAGTAAAAGTCAAACGCTGACAGGAACAAATCAGACGTTGACAGACTTATGCAGTAATCCCAAACAACCCTTAATCAAGTAGTTAACAAAGGAACTTCTGATTTTAACTAATAACCTACTGATTTTAATGATCAAAAACACTTAAACAATAGCAAATAACACAATCAAACTCAAAAATCACCAGCACAAACACCAATACTCAAAATCAAAGCACCAAATCAAAAATAGTCATAAACATGAAATTTTTAGGGGAATCTTAACAAGGGATTATACCTGCCTTCCACAACATCCTAGGAAGGCCAGCAATGCTCCTTGGACCTTGTTCAACAACTAGAACAAGACCAAGGTACTTCAATAAGAAAGATGCAAACTGCCTTGGTTGATGGTTCAAAGTAGAACCTCAAGGACTTTATATCTTCAACACAAACAGCAAACAACTCAACCAAGGGCTCTAATCCCTTCACAAGCTTGGTGTCAACAAGCTTGTAAGAGCTTATAGCTAATGGTCAAGGGTTAGTACACAAAATAACCAAAACAGAACCTAGGATTTCAAGGTTTACAAACCTTAAAAACCTTATGAAACAAGACGTGCCTTAACCACAAGATTAAGGTAGGCCTTCACAATCAAATGGAACTCAGAATTAGGCTACTCAAACACCAAACTTTTAACTAAATCAAAAAGAGATTTCAATTTTCAGAAATTCAAATTTTATTTAACTTAAAAAGGAATTACAAAGATTGATAGCCTAAAACTGGAACAAAAGCTCTCTCACATGTTGAGGAGTCTTTTTATAGGCAAATGCCAATGCTACACTGTTCATAAACCCTAGATGTGAAATTCCCTATTTGTCCTTAAGTCCTTCTAGACGAATCCTTGGTGTGAGCTTTTTTAAAATGATCCTGGATGTTCATTTCAGCTTTGAAATGAAGCAAACGTTGTCAGCTGTTGATTTTGACACGTCACATGACTTGGAGGCTAAGTTGCTTGCTGATTGGTGGAAAGGGTATTGGGGTGGGGTCCATAGTGAGTGGAGATGAGGGTTTTGTGTGTGGGATAGGTTCCTGCACATGTGAATCAAACGTGTGCCTGGGTAATTTCATTTTACCCTTTGTTTTAAGTTGTGTAAAACCTGGGCTGTAAAGGTGAATAGTTGTCCTTTTGATCCGTTTTTGGTGGAGTGGAGTTGTTTGGCGCGTGTTTGTGTGTTTAAATGTTTCAGTATGCACACATTCAGCCCTTTTCCTTCCTTTCCTTTGTCACTTGGATGCAAACTTCTATCAGCGCCCATTTTACATGTATCAACGTTTCACAGCTTGGCAATTTTGGCACAAAACTTTATAAAAAGTGTTTCAAGGGTTATATTTGCCATTTTTAGGTATTTCAAGGACTGATCTTGGACAATGTTGATCTTCAAGGGTCTTCTTTGTAACTTTGACTTCATGAGGGACCATTGTTGGCAATTTTGATTTCTTGAGGGACTATTCTTGCCATTTCTTCAAAGTTGAAGGACCTTTTGTGTAATTTTGACAAACTTAAGGGACCAAACTTGTAATTATGAATATACAAGGGTTTTAAGTGTCATTTCTTCAATAAATGAGGATCAATCTTGTTTGTCTTCAAGTCTTCAAGGTATTTTGTTGAGAATTCCATGATTAGGGTCCGGTTCTTTGTACGGCTTCGTTTCTCGTGTCCGTTTTTCCTTGTAACTTGTGATCTTTTGTCTTTTTCACGATATCCATACCTAAAATACACAAGTAAACAAACACAAGCATATATATGGTATTTTATGACATTTTTGTGCATTTAAAGCCCGAAAAGAACGATGAGATCATGTATAAATGCCATCTCATCACTCCCCCATACTAAGCCATTGTCGTGCCCTCACGCAATGCTAGAATAAAGTATCTAAGCATCACCAAAATTCAATTTTATTAACCTTTATTGAAGAGTAAAAGACTTGCAACATACTACGAGAATGTGTAAAGACATAATGTATGATTTTCATCACCAAAAGGTGACTTTTAGGGTCAAAGAATAGAAACAAGTTAATGTCCCTTAGAGTAAACTTCGTCATCCTTGATTGTCATACATTCCATGCTAAGTGTAAAAACAAGATCATTGTTGGTACAAGTCACAATGCTAACACTACTCATACGTCCAAATTGTGTAATACTTTTTCTCCCCGCAATCCTAGTTATTATAAAAGGAAATGGGTTACTAGCATTTTTTTATCTATTTGTCATGGATCACAAGTGATACATATTGACTTATTTGAGTAGTTATTAGTCCGAAAGCAAAGTAGCACGATTTGATCAATAGTTAGCCGGAGGACAAAATCTTTTAAAACGGCTTCTCGTGTATCTCCTTAAGTTCATATCTTGGCATAACTCGTTTCACGATTTGAGACCTTTCTCGGACCGATATTTGGCATGTACTTCATACTTCAAATCTTGGGAAGACGTTCTTGAAATAATGGTCTTCTCTTCATATATTTGGAATTTCTTCACTTGACGTTTTTGAGAGATTCTTCATATAGGACCACGACTTCATCATTTTTCTTCAATCTTTACTTTGGATTTTGATATACAACGATCCGCCTCCTTTTCGGACTTGGATATATTAATCCTCATACCTTGTTAGGGTCTTTTTGGATAGACTTTCTCCATTCTTTAGGGGAGTAATTGCTTCTCGTCGTGTGTCTCGATCCTTCATATTGATTTAGGAATAATGATACTTCACATCATCTTTGGATCTTTAGCAAAAATAGAGCTCCTCATGCCTTGTTAGGGCCTTTTTGGATAATCGCCAATCTTCGCGTCCCGCTTCAATAAGTTATGCCTTGGCTATGAACTCTATTCAACCCCGAGCAACTTTTAAACGATCTTGCGCTAGAGGCTAAGTAACCTTTCAAATCATATGACCTTACTTATTGCAATTATGATTTATTCCTAATGCATTGATCTTATGGGAAGAAAAAGCCACAATTAAAAACATATGAGTTTTTGAAAGAACACTTTCATGTTCTACGTTTAGCATGATCACTTGTCTAACTCTATCATTTCTCGTTCTTCACTATATAAAGACCTCTAATTAAAGAGACTCGTGAATACTTAGCCATGCAAGTCAAAATTAAGCCAAATTTGGATTAGCTTTCATTAAGACTAAATCAAATCAAAGTTTTGGGTTTTCAAGCCACCTATAGGATCTTGCACTTTCTTGGACTTTTTCAAGTTTAGAGAATGCGATTTATAGTTCCCTTGATAAGTGACTTTCTAGAATCAATTATAGGAACTTGCGAAAAGTTCTTGTTCTTAACTCGTATGAATTAAGACTTTCGCGTTTTAAAGCTCCCTATATAAAAGTCTAGCAAAACTTGAATTGAGCGAGTTAAGGAATGTAAATGGCTTCAAATGCCCATCAAGTCAAAAATTAACTCTTATTCTACCATCGGAAAATATACATTCGTGTCTTAAAAACACTTATGAAAACTAAGAAAAATTTTAAAATTTGGCCATTTTTAGCCTTATTAGCAAAACAAAACATTGAAAGTTGGAAAACGTGAGGGCGTAGCAAAGCAAGTACCTATTCACCCCCATACTAAAAGTAAACATTGTCCTCAATGTTTCGAGTCTAAAGGTGGAGCACCCCCATACTAGAGACGAAGAGTTGAATGCTTAGGATCTAGTATGGAAAGGGTGATCAACAATATATCTAAAGCCGTTTATTAAGTATGCTAAAAGATAATTGTTAGAACAATAAAGGATATGTCATGGAATCGTGAAAAACTTCTTCAAACGAACGATGGAGGCTCACGTAAACGAACACGAGAGTCTTCAATCGTAGATGATGATGATGATCTAGATAACACAATCACAAACAACCACGAGACAACGAGTTGAAAGGGTACAAGTCCCCTTATTAGTGAATAGTGAGCATAAAAGATAAGCATGGGATCTCCCCCACGAGGCACCTCGTTTTTGATTATCGAGTCATGAGCTCGACTCGATCCCCTCAAAATGTGATCATTTAGGGATATTCATGGTATGGTCAATTTTTAGCGGGGCTTACATGATAAACAAGGCCCAAAAAGCAACCGGTATAAAGGACTAAGTCCTTAGATGATGCAAAATACCGGGGTCGAAAATGGCGTTCTCGTTTCCATTGGAAAAACAAATTAACGCCACTTCAACATGTGCCATAAACTCAAAGAGTTTGAAGAAAATAGATGAGAAGTAGAAGGGTGGGACAATTGGTAAGACAAACGTTTGAGCTACTCGAGGTAGACTCGCACCAAGCAAATAGAAAGATTTTCCATTTATTGCATCGGTGGAAGACCGAGATTTCCCTTTACATGAAATTCCGGGGTCGAATATCTCGTCCTCGGTGGACAAGGATGAGGGAACATAAGGGGATTCCCCCATACTAGAACCACACAAAGCATCGTCAAAAGGAGTAGACGAGTTTGTAGCACTCAAAACACATGGTGATGACGGAGTTAGATTTGTAGAAAAATCAATTAAATCACATTTAAGATCTTTTCCTTTTTTATCTTTTGAACTCTCCTTATGAAAACCCTTTTTGATTATGTCGAAAATATTCGGTGTTTCTAAGATGATGCTAGTCACACTAAAAATTCTCACATTTTGAAATCGTTTTGGTTTTGGTGGTGGCAAGTTCTCAAAACGTTTATCGACGAAGAAAACCTCCCCATCGGGGTCTACATATTCATCATCCGAAAGATCTTTCAGAGAAACCGGCAATTTATCAACACTTTTCAAGAATGAATGTTCGAGGTGAGGCGAAGGGTTTTTCGATTCAAGTATTTTCTTCTTTGTAGGCTTTACACTCATAACCTCCATCGGCGGAGGAAATGGTAAATTGTTTTTGGCGACATTTCCTAAAACTCTTGGTGAAAATTCTTTGCAAATGACATTGGCCGAATCACCATGGTTTAAAGTTGCAATAGAATAGACATGAGAAAGATTGGAGTTTTGTGTTGCATTGATGACAAGTTCTTCCTCATTGAAACGAAGGGTGATTTTTCGAGCATGAACATCGATAAGTGCTCTAGATGTATCCAAAAATGAACGACCCAAAATGAGAGGAACTTTTCGATCGATAGGAATGTCTACAACGATAAAGTCAACGGGATAGTAAAACTTTCCGACTTTAACGAAAACGTCCTCGGCTACTCCACATGCTAAAATCGTAGAATGATCGGCCATCTCGATAGACATGTTCGAAGGAGTAAGAGCCGGAAGTGAAAGTGATTTGAAAATCTCGAGAGGCATTAAATTAATACTAGCACCAAGATCGGCCAAGGCGTAGCATTCCTCCATATCTTGAATTGCACACGGAATCAAAAATTTACCGGGATCACCGACTTTTTGTGGTATGCGGCTAAGAAAAACCGATGAACAACTAGACGATTGTTGTAACTTCTCTTTGTTGTTTAGCATACTTTTGAAGTTTGCGGCGAATCGAGGCATCATGATAAGAGCGTCGGCAAAACTTATGTTAAAATGTAGATCACGAAACATTTTCATAAATAGCTCAAATTGATAATTGTTTCGTTCTTGTGCTTTCTCTTTGTTTCGTCTCGAAGGGTAGGGTAAAGGTGGTGTGGGTTGGTCATTAGGCAACGGCCTTGGAAACTCGGGTTCCACAATTGGTATTGGTTCAACCGTAGGTGTGGTTTGAGCGGTAATTCGTGGGATTTTAATGTGCTCCTTTTCGACCATCACCTCGGGTTCTTTCTCGATTTCCTTCTCCGTAGAAGTACTTGGACGAGAGATTGGTTCCTTGAAAGTCTTACCACTTCGTGTAGCAACAACCTTCAATTCTCCCCTCGGGTTGTTAATGGTATCACTAGGAAGACCACCCGAAGAAGAGGGCTTACACATGATAGCTTCAAACATCTTAGCCATTCGGTCCTCAAATTTTGATTGCCTAGCATCCGCTTTCAATAACTCTTGCTTAATCTCATGTTGTCCTAATTCCATCTTTTGTTGGTTTTGTTGAAGACGTTGGACATTTCCTTCCATTTTGTTTGCATGAGTTTTAAGTTCATTAGCAAGTTCATTTTTAATCTCGTTTTTCAACTCGGATCTTAAGCTAATCATCTCACGTTGCATGTTATCAAATTTAGCATCATTTGCTTTTGCATAATCCAAAAATTCTCCTTGCAAATTTTTAGTGTGAGCATTTTGAAAACCTTGAGTAGTGTTTTGAAAATCACGGTTTTGGTTTTGATTAGAGATTTGTCCATTCCCATTTTGATAATTCCCTTTGTTGTAATTGCGTGTGTTGCCTTGGTAATTACCTTGGTTGTTGTTTCGATAATTGTTAACATTTTGGTTTGGTGGAGCTTGATTTTGGCGGGAACCTTGGCCGTTTTGGTTATAAGTTCCCGTTGCTACATAAGCACTCGAAGTGTTACCATCCGCGGTAATGCACTCGGAAAGATCATGAGCTCCCCCACAAGATAAACAACTTTTAGCAACCGCTTTAACCGAAGCGGAATTGGAAGCTTCTTGAGCCTTCCAATGGGACATTAGATTAGCAAATCTATCAAAAAACCGATTTTCCTCATTAGCTTCATCATGTAAGGCGTTAATGCTACGAGACGATTGTGACGAAGATGACGAACCCATATTGGCAACACTCGGTGTGTTACGAGGGTTATAAACCTTAGATCGATTCTCAATGATTTGTAAAGCCTCATTTGTCGTCTTGCACAAAAAATTACCACCCGCGGCGGCATTCAAATAATCTCGTTCATGATCATTAAGCCCATTATAAAAAGTATCCACTTGATGCAATTCCGTAAAATCATGGTGTGGACATTCATGTAACATCTCTTTAAATCGTTCCCATGCCATTGAAAAACTTTCATTATTACGTTGCACAAATCGTGAAATCTCATTTTTTAAGTGTGTTGTTTTAGATGGTGGAAAAAATTTGTTCACAAACTTAGAAACGAGATCGGTCCATGTCAAAATCGAATTTGGCGGTTCTTTCTCGAGCCAAATTTTTGCGGGTCCATCCAACGAATAAGGAAACAACATCATCTTAATGGCGTCATGTGGAACATCCTTAAATTTGCTAGTGGCGGTAAGACGGTTGAAATTCCTAATGTGGTAATGCGGGTTGTCTTTCTCGTGACCTCTAAACTTATTTGCTTGCAACATAGACATTAAACCCGTCTTAATCTCGAAATTCTCCGCAAGGATGGCGGGAATTACAATAGCCTCTCCAAAACTCTCGGTGGGTGCTTGTAGCAACTCCATCATAGTACGATTAGCCATGACGACTTCTTGTTCTACAATAGGTTCAACAATTGGAGGTTCTTCAACAATCAACGATCCTTGATTGGCTTGCTTTTGAAGACGTTTACGAGCTCGTTTTTCTTGATTACGAGTGATCATAAACTTCACGAAGAATGGGAGGTGAGCAAAGAAGATTCTTTTTGGTTGTTTTGTGAATTTTCAATTTTTTTGTGTTTTTGATGATATTTAATTTTTTTGGATTTTGGTGTATCTTCGTAGACAACAATCTACAAAATCTCTCCTCGAATCAAACTCTTGATTAAAGAAGCCTCAAAGGAATGAAAACGATCACGTGGAGTGAACGCCTTCGAATGACTTTAGAACTTTGGTGAAGACCAAATTGTTCAAGAGGGTTTAATCACAAAGAAAACCAAGCAAATATAGTATACGTAATAATACTTTGGGCGGCAAAACCCTCGATTAGCCTTCAATCTCAAAATACTCACAAGCAAGCGGGGAAACGAGGCGGCGCGAAGCACTTAAGAGCCTTTTTCCTTAGGGTATATTTTATAATATCCGCCTTATACCCACCTTATAGTTTGTATTTTTCAAAATCGAGCTTCACGAAAGTATTTATCTATTTTTGCCTTTTCTTTTTGTTTGAGATTCAAATACAATAATTAGGAGATCAAATCCCAATTAAGGTTGTGTTTTCACACTTTTGGAGATATTGTATATTGATTGTGATACTTAATACAATATAGTAATATTTATACAAAAAAAAAACAAGAAAACCGATAATACGTGTTAAGGGAGTTCCACTTAACACAAATACTTATTATGGATAATATCAAAAACAAAAGCTTCCAAATTAAAGCACAACACACCTCCCCGGCAGCGGCGCCAAAATGATGGTTGTAAATTTAGTCAACTTGCCTTTAGGAAAAAGTAAGCAACTAAAAATATAGTGGTAAGCACGACGATTTAGGAAAACCGTGTGTAAATGACCCTAAGTGGGTATCGTTCTCCAAGGAGGTATATGTGTGTGACTAAGATGTACAAGATTTGAGATTAATATTTGGTTTAGAAGGGGATTAGAAGAGAAAATGACGAAGTCGAAAAAAAATAGAAAAACAGGCAAAAACACTATTAGAAAGTTAAGACGTAGAACCTAAAAAAAAATCACCAAAAATAAAATAAATTCTAAAAATTACCAAAAATTTACCAAAAATAAAAAATAATAAAATAAGAGTTTACCAATTATCAAAACTTTTTCAAACCTTTTAAATAATTAAATATTCAATTTTTAAATGCTAATTAAAGCCCTAAAAATCAAATAAATCATCAAAAAGCCCAAATAAAGATTTTTCAATTGATAAACCTCTAAAACGACCTAAAATGATTAAAAACTATTTTTAGAAATTTTAAAACTGATAAAAACTATTTAAAATGAATTAAAACTATTAAAACTTAAAATAATTATAAAAATTAATCTATAAGTGATAAAATTATTCTAAAAGTTGCTAAATTCCTATTTTAATGTATTTAACCTAAGAAAAATGTAAAAAGTTGGAAAAAGTGAAATTTTTAAAAATAATAATAAAATAATAATAAAATAATATTAAAAATCCAAAATTTATAAAAAATTCTAAAAACTTGCAAACTAATTTATTTTAACCTAAATAATCAGAAAATAAAAGTGAAATTAACAAAATACCCCTAAAGGGCCCTCAAATGGGCCAAATCCAAATACAGTCAACCTAAAAGTCAAACGCTGACAGGAACAAATCAAACGCTGATAAGAACAAAGTAGACGCTGACAGACACAAAGAAGTGCAATGACTAGTTTTTCACCCTGCTGGTCAAGGATTGAGTGCAAACCTTGTGAATCAAAGCTTACCAGTTGGGTAAACTTGATGTATTTTGGCATAAATAAGTCAATAAGCCAGTGAGCTTATGAGCTATGAACAAAGCAATCCAAATAGCCAAATATCAATCACAAGCAGCAAACAAATAAGATCCAAGCAACAATACAACAATCCTAATGCTAGAAATCAAAATGCAACAAGAATCAAACACTGAATCAAAATAAATAACAAGATTAAAGCACAAAAAGTTACTGATTAACAAGAACATATGCAAAAACAAGTTGCTGATATACTTGACACTTAATCCAATTTCAAGCCTCAAATCCTTCTACCCTGGTGTGATTAGCTATGATTTAGCACTTGTTACCCTTAACCTATGCTTAGATCTAGGTGTCCTCAAAATCCTAGCCAATTTTACCAAGTTATGAAGTTTTTAGAGCCAATCTATGAATCAATGTGTTTAAGCACACAAAACTTGCAAACAGATGCACAAATACTCCCAAATAGCAGATACCAATACTTGCATACAACACACAAGCACTTAACAAACGTTGACAAGTAAAAGTCAAACGCTGACAAGAACAAATCAGACGTTGACAGACTTATGCAGTAATCCCAAACAACCCTTAATCAAGTAGTTAACAAAGGAACTTCTGATTTTAACTAATAACCTACTGATTTTAATGATCAAAAACACTTAAACAATAGCAAATAACACAATCAAACTCAAAAATCACCAGCACAAACACCAATACTCAAAATCAAAGCACCAAATCAAAAATAGTCATAAACATGAAATTTTTAGGGGAATCTTAACAAGGGATTATACCTGCCTTCCACAACATCCTAGGAAGGCCAGCAATGCTCCTTGGACCTTGTTCAACAACTAGAACAAGACCAAGGTACTTCAATAAGAAAGATGCAAACTGCCTTGGTTGATGGTTCAAAGTAGAACCTCAAGGACTTTATATCTTCAACACAAACAGCAAACAACTCAACCAAGGGCTCTAATCCCTTCACAAGCTTGGTGTCAACAAGCTTGTAAGAGCTTATAGCTAATGGTCAAGGGTTAGTACACAAAATAACCAAAACAGAACCTAGGATTTCAAGGTTTACAAACCTTAAAAACCTTATGAAACAAGACGTGCCTTAACCACAAGATTAAGGTAGGCCTTCACAATCAAATGGAACTCAGAATTAGGCTACTCAAACACCAAACTTTTAACTAAATCAAAAAGAGATTTAAATTTTCAGAAATTCAAATTTTATTTAACTTAAAAAGGAATTACAAAGATTGATAGCCTAAAACTGGAACAAAAGCTCTCTCACATATTGAGGAGTCTTTTTATAGGCAAATGCCAATGCTACACTGTTCATAAACCCTAGATATGAAATTCCCTATTTGTCCTTAAGTCCTTCTAGACGAATCCTTGGTGTGAGCTATTTTAAAATGATCCTGGATGTTCATTTCAGCTTTGAAATGAAGCAAACGTTGTCAGCTGTTGATTTTGACACGTCACATGACTTGGAGGCTAAGTTGCTTGCTGATTGGTGGAAAGGGTATTGGGGTGGGGTCCATTGTGAGTGGAGATGAGGGTTTTGTGTGTGGGATAGGTTCCTGCACATGTGAATAAAACGTGTGCCTGGGTAATTTCATTTTACCCTTTGTTTTAAGTTGTGTAAAACCTGGGCTGTAAAGGTGAATAGTTGTCCTTTTGATCCGTTTTTGGTGGAGTGGAGTTGTTTGGCGCGTGTTTGTGTGTTTAAATGTTTCAGTATGCACACATTCAGCCCTTGTCCTTCCTTTCCTTTGTCACTTGGATGCAAACTTCTATCAGCGCCTATTTTACATGTATCAACGTTTCACAGCTTGGCAATTTTGGCACAAAACTTTATAAAAAGTGTTTCAAGGGTTATATTTGCCATTTTTAGGTATTTCAAGGACTGATCTTGGACAATGTTGATCTTCAAGGGTCTTCTTTGTAACTTTGACTTCATGAGGGACCATTGTTGGCAATTTTGATTTCTTGAGGGACTATTCTTGCCATTTCTTCAAAGTTGAAGGACCTTTTGTGTAATTTTGACAAACTTAAGGGACCAAACTTGTAATTATGAATATACAAGGGTTTTAAGTGTCATTTCTTCAATAAATGAGGATCAATCTTGTTTGTCTTCAAGTCTTCAAGGTATTTTGTTGAGAATTCCATGATTAGGGCCCGGTTCTTTGTACGACTTCGTTTCTCGTGTCCGTTTTTCCTTGTAACTTGTGATCTTTTGTCTTTTTCACGATATCCATACCTAAAATACACAAGTAAACAAACACAAGCATATATATGGTATTTTATGACATTTTTGTGCATTTAAAGCCCGAAAAGAACGATGAGATCATGTATAAATGCCATCTCATCAAAGGTACAACCTCTAATGATAGTGTCAGCATCTACAGTCTTACCATCAGCTAATTCTACGGAGTAATGGTGATCTAAAATTGTAGGAACGACTTCTAGTACTTGGCTAAATTCAGTGGATATAAAACTTCGGCCTGCTCTAGTATAAAACAAAACAGATGCATAACGATTGTTTAGTAGGAACGTACCAGTAACGACATTTGAATCGGGGTTGGATTTTGTTGATCCCAAACTTAGATCGATTAAGCTTTGTGTATACGAGATTAGATCAAGTAATACACGTAGAGAAACCTTTGCTTATGAATAAAGTAACTAAGTGTTATGCGGAATTAACACTTAATCTAAAACACAAAGATGTTAAACAAACTTTCACTTGTATTAGAATGATCGTACTTGATTACAATGAAAGAGGTTTAACTTGCGAAAACTTATGAAAACTGATGATAAACATTAACCTAAAAGATCTTTTATAGATCAAGAAGTCTTGTACAATAAGCTACGAATCAACTATTCTAGGTAAAGATAATAATGGAAAATACAATGTCGAGCTTATCTTTACCATACACAAATAAAGAAACAAATAAACAAAAAGATTCGTATGAAGATATATTCCATCAGTGTCAATCTTCAAGGCTGTCAGCGTTGACTTCTTCTGTGTCAACGCTTGGCTGTCAGCGTCCAATGTCTTCTTATCAGCGTTGACATTCTTCTTATCAGCGTCTAGTGAACTGAACCATAATTTATTCCCAACAATCCTCCCCTAAACTTGATATCTATTCCAATGATCAAGTTTCTGAATAAAAACTTAAGACTTAGGAGGAATCTTGCAAAAACTTCTTATGTTGGTGATAAACATATCTAATCAAGTCCTTGGCCACGTCACTAGTATAATCAATCTCCAAGGGTGTCTCTAGCATCTTCTCCAACACTTCTTTGGACAAGAAATAGTCAGCATCCACAAGTAGATACTCTGAAAACTTTGTAGAGCTCAAATGAAATACACCACAAGTAGAATAAAGCCTCCAATGAAGATTACTGAGATCATCTTCAAGATCCTTCCATATGGCAGGATCTGCTTCTCTTGGACCACACAAAGTCAAAAATGTGTTCCAAAGTCTTATTCCATTTGCTGAAGTAGGTGCTTCAGCTGTATACTTGGCCTCTATTAATCTCCATAGATGCACCAAGTCTTCTCTGTCTATGCTTGCAAAGATAGAAATAACTGAAGTGAAAGTATGTACCTCCTTTCCAAATCTGCCAATCTTCCAAAATCCACACTCATCTTCATCAAAACTGATGATTGGATTTCTGTCATCTAGAGGTACTACATTAACCAAATCTGAAGCTTCCAATGGAGAAAGCTTGAGATGCTTCCTTATGACACCTTCAGTTGGATAATACACATCCATATCTTTGGGAAATTGGAGAGGATCTCCTTTCTTCACTGGTCTTTGAGCAATCCTCATTTCCTTTTAAATCTGCATTTCCTCAGCAAGCTCTTGTTTCCTTTCTTCTGAAAGAAACTGATAGACATTATTTTCTTGCACATTCCTCCAAATAGGATGTGCCCTATACTCTAACTCCTCAAAAGATAAAGCCAGCAGCTTCTTGTATGTCCATCTAGGTTGATGGCATCTAAGCAACTTGTAATACAACTGCCTTCTATCTCTTTTGAGCCAGGTCTTGACCTCTTGTGCATTAAACCTCAAAATCACCTTTATATCCTCTTGTACCCTGAGAAGAACTTCCAACCCCCAAATTTGATCTGACAAACTCATCCCTGGGTTGTCCATAACCTTGTCTTCCCAAGCATGTTACATTCAGGTGATTTCTGGTAGGTCCCAATCAATCTGATTCTTCAAATCACTCAACCTTTCCTTTGCTAACTCATCCCCATATTCAAGTCTTTCTGGATCTTCAATATTTGAACACTTGAATCTGAGCTATCATCTTCTTTTCTATCACCACTTTCTTCCTCACTCTCAGAAGCAACAAATGGTGATCTACCACTCCTCTTCAAATCTCTTTCCAAAAGTTGTGCAGCCAACTGTTCATCAAATGCAATTTGTGCTGCATCTTTCTTTGGAACATCTTCTTCAACCAATTTTCCTTTACCTTTGTCTTTTGGATCAATAATAGGTAAGGTAAAAGAAGAAACCTGTGTGGACACATCTTTGATGATTGTTGATGACTGGAATACATCAACACCACCTGCAACTTTGTCAGCGTTCAAGTTACCTCTATCAGCGCCACGATTACCTTTGTCAGCGCTGGATGTGTCAGCGTTCAAACCTGTATCAGCGCCCATTGTTTCTGTGAAAGATCCTTCCAAGTTTAATGGTGTCACCTTGGATGTATCAATAACAGGATGCTGCTTCAGACTTGTAAGAGCTTCAGCAATACCTAAAGATTCACTAAATTGTGAACTCTTCTCACTGGCTGTATGAATCAGCTCATCCTCTTCATCCTCTTCATCCTCCCCTTTGGAAGATTCCTCCATTAGACTCCTGCTACTTGGATTCTCCAAAACAGTTACCCGCTCCCTCAATACTTGGAGTTCACGGCCCTGGTTGTTGACAATTTGTACAAGGCTGACATTTTGCTTTTGCAAGCTAATGACAGCAGCCGCCAATTCAGTCAATGTCATAGGTTCCAATCTGCCCTCAGCTAGAATGGGGATTTGACCTCCCAAAATAGAATCATAGGGCGTGGATGAGGTCTTAATGATGTTGGGACTGGCTTGACCAGCATCTAAGCCTGTGTCAATAGCCCCAGCCTCATCCATGGCACCAGCCACACTTGTGGAGGTGGTTCTCTCTGCAACAAGGCTAGGACCACTAGAGGAGAACACTCTAGTAGTCCTTTGGCGTTTATTCAACCTAGATTGTAATGGGGTGGAAGATGAGGTAGATTGTGTGGGTGTGGGTTGGTTAAGGGGTGTTTGGGATTGTTCAGGAATGGTATCAGCGTTGGGATTGGCTGTGTCAGCGCCAACATTTTGAGTGTCAGCGTTGGGTTGGTCAATGTCCATGTGGTCTGGTGAAGGTAATGGTTCATGGATAGGCTCAAGTTGGGGTGCAGGGTCTGGTTGTGGTTGAGCAGCCTGAATTACTTCAAGCATGGCTTGGGTGAGAGGTATGGATCTGTTTGTGGAGCTCATTTTAGCAAAAATGGTTTTCTGTTGTCTAGGGATCTCATAAAAGTGTCATGATCCCTAGTACAATATTCCTGTAAATCAAAGACCATTTGCAAAAATCTTGGGTAAGCCAAAGTCATTTTACTTCCCTTATTTTTACACATCCCTTCAAAAATCATTTTTGAAAAATTATACTTAAGCCCACGTGTTATACAAACCAAAGCACTTGCAATTGACCTGTTTATTTCATTAAAAGAAGTACATTTTGGACTTAAGCATTGGAGAAGGACATGTATCAAATATTTCCAGTCAGAGGGAAATTCCTGCTTATGATATTTATTTAAAGTGACATCAGCAGGAATAGGATAACCCAATTCCCTAAGACCTTGTTCTATTGTTGCAATGGCAAGGGTAGTCACACCATCAGCGTCATCAAGACGCAAAGCTTGGCGAACCAAGGCTTCAGTGACCACCTATGTTCTTCCATGAACAGTAGATGTTAATGTGGTCACTCCATTAGCTGTTGTGGAACTAGCATTGTTCCAAAACTGTCTAATGTGTGCGACAGGGACTAATGGTGTATGAGAAAGTGCATACCTTAAAGAGGATGCATTTAAAAGTGCCACCATTTGTGAATACTGAGGGAACAAATCATTATCAGCAGTCAAGTAAGCTACCATATTATGTTGGCTCTTGAACTCCAATGTTAATGTCTTTGAGTTGAACTTTGGTGCCATGGTGAAAGCTGTTTAGGTTATGTGATATTGAAAAATCTAGGAGAAAAATGTTAGACAAGAAAATATGAATACCCAGAATAAAAAGATTAGCCAAATTTATAGGAGAGATGCATGATTTTGATTGGTCAAAAATGAGGCAGTTATATTCAAAGAGTAATGATGAAAATATTGAATCAAATATAACTTATCTCATGCATTAATTAAAAGTAACAACTCCCCAAAATTACGGCCAAAGATTAGTCAAAAATAACAACTGGGTAGGGCCCACTAGGTGTCAACGGTCAAAAATAGCCCATCAGCGCCCAACGGCTATATTTTCTTGTCAGCGTTTGCCTAAAGCCTTGTCAGCGTCACGATTGGACGTAACAGCGTTTGGAGAAAAACTTGTCAGCGTCTAAAAATAAAAATATTTAAAAAGAAAAAGACCTTAACAAAGTAATTTATCCTAAGGAAAATATCTTACAAGTTGATAATAATTACTGGGCGGCAAGCACTGTCCATTTATGCACACTTGCTTAAGCAAGATAGACACAAACGTCCTCTAGTGTCCCTTGCTAACCAAAATACTTACCAACAAAGTTATTTCACAAAATTCTTTGTAACTCCCAGGTAAACCCATAACAAAACTATTCCCAAGTCTCCCATCAGACCACAATCCATTCTAGGCCAAAAATGTCTTGGCAGCATGCATAGTTTATCAACTTTGCATGCTACAGTGCCTCATGGTTTAGTAAAACTAACCCATACTCACCTGTGGACACAATCTAGAATTGTGATGAGAGTATTATAAGAATACCCAAGAGTCCTAAAGGTTCCTTAAACCTCCCCTCAAACTATGATACATGAGTTTCTCAAAATATATATGAACATTAAAAATTTATGTCAAGATAGGAATATAAATATTCCAACCATCATCCATAAACAAAAACATGTCCAAATAGCTCGTCAAAGATCCATAAGCAACTCTGTATCCAATGGCATAAAGCTACCACCACCTGCACATTTAGATTCAAAACCACAAAACTAACATTTGTTGCTGACAGCGTCCCGACAACACGTATCAGCGTTGAAGGAACTCTTGTCAGCGTTAGACAATAATATCTCTAACAACGGCAAAATAACACTTGACAGCGTTACATTTACCTTTGTCAGTGTTAGAAAAATAAAGTGGAAAAATCTAAATCATCACAAAGACCAATAACAATGCATTATCCTGTACATACTTTTACAAAAAGGTTCCAAAACACATATTAAGTGAGATTAACCATTCCAATATTTGTTACCAAATATTGAAATCTTCCAGCATCAAAAGGTTTAGTTAATAAATCAGCCACATTATCTTCTGTGGCTACCCTATCTGGTTGTATTAAACCTTTCTCAAAGCAATCTCTTATAAAATGATGTCTAATTTCTATGTGTTTGGTTTTAGAAAGATGTACAGGATTTTTAATAATGCATAAAGTACTGTTATTGTCTACAAAAATCTTGGTATGCATAAAATTATACCCATAATCTAACAGCTGGTTCTGAATCCATAAGACTTGTCCACAACAAGCAGCTGCTGCAACATATTCTGCTTCAGTTGTAGAGTTTGCCACCACTGTTTGTTTCTTGCATTGCCAAGAGATTAATCTGCTCCCAAGAAATTGACATCCACCAGTTGTGGATTTCCTATCAAACTTGTCACCACCATAGTCACTGTCTGAATATGCAATAAGCTCCAATGGAGAATCTTTTGGGTACCATAAACCAAGATCTGGATAACATCTTAGGTACCTAAAAATTCTTTTCACAGCAAAAAGGTGACATTCTTTGGGAGTCACTTGATGGCGTGCACAAGCACACACAGCAAACATGATGTCAGGTCTTGAGGCTGTAAGATACATCAATGACCCAATCATTGATCTATAGTGCCTAACATCAACATCCTTTCCAGCTCCAATTTTTCACCAAGGGTGTTCCCTATCCATAGGAGTGGAAGCATCCTTTTCATGTGGAGAAAAACCATATTTCTTCAAGATTTCAGCTACATACTTGTCTTGGGAGATGAAGATACCATCTTCTTTCTGCTGAACTTGCAACCCTAGAAAGAAGTTCATCTCACCCATTGCACTCATCTTGAATTTATCTGTCATGAGCTTAGAAAAGTCCTCACTCATTTTTGGATCAGTAGACCCAAAAATGATGTCATCAACATAGACCTGCACAAGCAACACATGTTTTCCTTTCTTCTTTGTAAATAGTGTCTGATCTATGGTGCCCCTCTTGAATCCATTGTCCACCAAATATGTAGACAAGGTACCATACCATGCTCTAGGGGCTTGATGAAGTCCATACATAGCTTTCTTCACTCTATAAACCTTGTCTGGATTCTCAGGATCTTCAAAACCAGGAGGTTGCATGACATATACCTCCTCAACAATTGTTCCATAGAGGAAAGCACTCTTCACATCCATTTGATAAACAGTGAAGTTCATGCAAGAGGCATAAGCTAAGAAAATTCTTATAGCTTCAATTCTTGCAACAGGAGCAAAAACTTCTTCATAATCTATACCTTCCTCTTGTGTATATCCTTGAGCTACCAAACGTGCCTTGTTTCTGACCACAATACCTCTTTCATCTTTCTTGTTCCTTAGAACCCATCTTGTCCCAATTGGTCTCACATATCTAGGACAATCAACCAGCTCCCAAACATCCTGTATAGCAAATTGGTGAAGCTCATCCTGCATTGCTTCCACCCAACTAGGTTCTTTGAGAGCATCAAAAATCTTCTTGGGTTCTTCTTGTGACAGAAAACATGCAAACAAACATGCTTGTACAAGAGGGGTATCAACCTTCTTGTGTATATTGGCAATAAATCCACCAAGACTTTGATGGGATCTTCTTGTCTGAACTGGAGCCATAACATCACCAATGATCTGAGATGAGGGGTGATCCTTTGTTGTGGAAGTGAGAACTCCTCCTTCAAAAAGTCTGGTGTCCTCAACTTCACGCTCCATGTTGCCAATATCTTCTTCATCAGACTCTCTTTGATCAACATGAATCTCTTCATGGACATTGGAAGGTCCACCTTGTTCAAAATGGGAAGAGAAAAGATGTGCAAAGGTGTTTTCAAAGTATGATCCTTGCTTGTCAGCGCTTGGGCTAACAACGCTTGAACTGTTGGTGTCAGCGTCTGATCCATCAGCGTCTGAATTGCTCTTGTCAGCGCTTGATTTCCCTTTGTCAGCGCCTGAAGAACCATGCATGTTTGTATTTGGTGGTATGTGAAAACCACCATTATATTTTCTAGCAGCAGCAGCAGCAGCATAATACTCATCTGTCCATATAGGAAGTGTAACATATCCTTGTGTGGGAGATGACTCAACTGCTGGTGGTCCATCCTCCTTAGCAACCTGTATACCTGAAACATTACCAATTCTCTTTTCCAAAACACTTGAAGTTACCTTCACAATGTCTGGATCAGTAACAGGCATATAATTTAAAGCTCTAGATAAAGGTTCCAAGTCAAACAACCAATTTGGACCACTTTCAGGATCACTAGGTTTACTCTCTAAAAACCTAACATGTACCTTTTCAAGTATACGTTTTCCTTTTTAATGTAAACCCTATATCCTTTGCTCTGCACTGAATAACCCATGAAGTAGCCTTCATCACCTTTTGAATCAAATTTACCTAGGGCATCACTAGTTTCTAAAACAACTACATGACAACCAAAAGGCTTGAGAAAACCAATATTTGTCGTTCTTCCCCAGAGTAACTCATAAGGTGTCTTATTATGTGTTTTGTTGACCAATGCCCTATTTTGAACATAACAAGCTGTGTTAACAGCTTCAGCCCAAAAGGCTATAGGAAAGTGGGCATCAGCCAACATGGTTCTGGCTGCTTCAATAAGGGTTCTATTCTTCCTTTCAGCAACCCCATTTTGCTGTGGGGTTCTAGCTATGCTAAACTGCCTAGTAATCCCTTTCTTGGCACAAAAGTCATCTAACAACTGATTTCTAAACTCACCCCCATTGTCACTTCTAATAATTTTGACCTCATTACCATTCTTCTTTTCAATCTGGGTAATGAAATTAATCAGACTTTGGGCAGTTTCACTTTTCTTGGCTAAAAAGAAAGTCTATGTAAACCTGGAAAAATCATTAGTGATGACAAAACAATATGATTTACCCTTCAAACTTTCTATATTAGTTGGACCAAAGAGGTCCATATGCAATAAGTGAAGTGGTTTAGAACTAGAGTGCACCTATTTAGACCTGAATGAGACCTTGTGCTGCTTGCCCTTAAGACATGCAACACAAGTGTGGTCATTGTGGAAAGCCTTTTCAGGCAAACCATCAACTAAACCAAGTCTCACAAGTCTATTGATATTTTTAAAGTTTATGTGCCCTAATCTCCTGTGCCAAAGATTACTTTCATCTACTGAGGCTTTAGCATAAAGACATGACATCATTTTATTATTTATCTTAATTCCATTAAGATTCACATTATATATGTCTTTATGCCTTGGTGTTCTAAATTCTATGTATTTCTCCTCAGGGAGCTTGTAATCTTTGCTTAACACCAAGCACTCAGTATCAGTGAAAAGAACCTTATTTTTGTTATCACACACTTGTGATACACTAAACAAATTATAATCCAGTTCTTTTACCAGGAAGACATTCTCAAACCGTAGATTGTTGGTGACAAGGGTTCCTTTTCCTGTGATGGTGCCATAGCCCCCTCCAAAGTATACCTTATCACCATCTTGAATAGGAGTGAAGTTTGTCAGATAGTCTTCCTTTCCTGTCATGTGCCTTGAGCATCCACTATCCCAATATCCATAATCATTGATCTTCTTCTGAATGCCTGCACATAAAGAAAACACATTAGTTTTCTTTGGGAACCCAAGCCTTGGAAGACTTGGATTCTGGTTGTTCAATAAGAACAGACTTGGTTCTCATAACAACCCCATTTTCATCCCTTTTTGAATGAAATTCCCAGTTAACCCCAATTGGTGTTGACATGGCTTTTGAAATATAATGAAACCTGTTGCATGTCATAGAAACACCAGTAGAATTAGAGTGTTGGTCTTGTTTTGGTCTCCATGTTAAACTAGTAGAAGCTTTAGACCTATTTCCCTGTGGTTGCAAATACCTAGGTTTGGCAGTGTGTCTGTCAGCGCTGAAATTGCTCTTGTCAGCGCCCCGATTGCCTTTATCAGCGTTGAACCTAGGGTTTGCTACAGGAACCCATTGCCTATTGGACCAAGTGTTTGACTTTTGAAAAGGTCTTAGGCCTTGTGTGTTAGACCCTCTAGAAAAGAATGGGGCTGGTCTAACAACTTGTGAACTTTTGTTCACAAAGGTATTGGGTCTGACAGTGTTTGACCTATGTTGACTTTTGTCAGCGCTGAAATGGTTCCTATCAGCGTTGACATTGGAAGCGTTGACACATTTGTATGCCAAATGTGAGAAGCTACCACATGTGTAACAAGCTTTTCTAGACATAGTCTTAGGTCTAGAAGCAAAGAAGCCTGTTCCATGGTTACTAACTTGGCTTTTTGGTGACCTAGTATTCCTATACATCTCTGCATACTTAACACTAGGTTTTCTAACAGTTTGTGGGCCAAGGTCAACAGCTTTGCCAGTGGTAGGGTGTGTGATTTTAATAGGTGTAGGATCATTGGACTCCACAATATTATGGCTCGTGATTGGTGTGGGCTCATTTGGACTTTCACACAACAACCCTCCCTTAACAAACAAAGTGTGGTTAGCTTTCTTCCACTCATCTAGGTCAGTCAGTTTTTGTTTGTATTCTTCAACTGGGGAAGTCACTCTAGGTGGAGGAATGAATTCCTTCTCTTGAAGTTCTGGCAAGCCAGTCCAAGATAAGTCCTTTGATTGGACACCATAGAAATCCCCAGCTGGTGGTGGAACACCAGTATAATCTTTCATCCCAATCCCACTCATGTCCTTAGAGTCTCTTTGTTTGCTAACACACTCTCCTAGGGATTGTGTGGCCTTATCAAATCTCTGGATTTTAAGACTCACATTATCTTTATTTTTGTTAGCCTCCTCTAACTGAGCTATCAAATCAAGATTAACCCTGTTTACTATATCTTGAATATCTTTACTTTGATGTAACTCATGTTTTAAGATGTTTATTTGATCCTTTAAATCAAACTCCATTTTCTTATACTCAGCTACTGTCTTTTCTGTTTGGGTAAGAGCAATTTGATAATTAGATACTTTGCATCTTTCAGTACTTGCCTCATCTAATAATTTTACTATCTCTTGATTTAGTTTTTCAGTATTTAAACGACAACCCTTAGAACAGAAAGCATCATCATATACCTCATTATCTGATGAAGAGGAGGAGTGTGCCATGAGAGCATATTCAACATGCTCTTCTTTAACTTCAGCAACCAAAGCTCTGTCCTCTTCCTCATCCTTAGCCATAAAGTTCCAGCTCCAGTCCCATCCTCCAACACCATCAATTTGTTGAACAGCAACCATGGCTTTGGGATCTTGGCTCTTAACCATTTGGCTTGAGGGCTTACCAGCATCAGATCTTCTTGGAGATCTACATTCCCTCATAAAGTGCCCCATCCGATGACAATTGTAGCACTCAACCTTTGATTTGTCAAATCCAGCAACATCCTTAGCATTAAAGGTCATCTTCTTCTTGAACCTTTTATTAAACCTGTTTGCTCTTAAACTTACAAGAGCCATAGTCCACTTGATGTCCATCTCTTCCAATTGTTCATCACTTATCTGCTCAAGATCTTCATATGTAATCCTTGAATCACTGGGCAAAGAAGCAATGAATGCACACACAGTATCTAGATCTAAACCAGCAGGCTTAATTCTATCAGCGCCAAAGTTGTGTGTGTCAGCGCTTGAGTATAAAGCGTTGACAGGATATGATCCAGCGCTGACAGACTGAGATCCAGCGTTGACACATTGAGATCTAGTGGTTGGATGTCCATAGAAGTTCATGGAATCAAATTGGCCTTCACTTTGTGAGAAGAAGGCCATGTTACTACTGGAAGATTTATTATCACTATCCAAAAGCCATTCATTCTCCAATAGTCTTAGTTTGTTGAAGATGTCATCAAACCTGGAGGTCTTGTGGGTGTTATTGACAAGAATGGATCTTGTCTCAATCTTCCATACATCACCAAGGCTTTTGAGAAAAGTAGCATTCAAGTCAGGGTCATCAATCTGTGTTCCCATGAAGGAAAGTTGACTTGTGATGTCAAGCAATCTACTTCTCACACTGCTGAGATTCTCATTTGGTTGAGCCTTAAAGACAGCATACTCATGCATGAGTTGCTTCTTCTTTTCATCTTTTGTGTCAGCATTGCCACCATGTGCTACTTCAAGAGCTTCCCAAAGCTCTTTTGCAGACTCAAAGCGTTTGTACTTGTGCTGATTCTCATGACCTAGGGCGTGTTTCATGATGTTCAAGATTTTCATGTCCACCCTTTTCTTGGCTATATCTTCAACAGATACAGCTCTTCCATCTTCAGGCTTTTCCTTCTTATCAGCTTCAGGACAATTAGGAAGAGCTACTCTTGCGGCAATAGCAGCAACAATCTTTTGAGCTTTGTTGAATGTGTTCCCATATTCAACAATCTCCCAAAGAGTGTAGTCATGGATGGCTATATATTGCTCAAAATTAGACTTCCAAAGCTCGAAGTTCCTGGCATCAAACATGGGAATTTTGATACTAGGGTTTGTGGAGTTGTTTTGTAGCAAAGCAGAAGGCTGATTTGTGCCAGACATGATGTTTTTAGGGTTTTGAGAGATTTAGGGTTTTTAGGGTTTGGTGTTTTAGGGTTCTTGCGTTACTTAAAGATCAAAAGTTTCTCAACCAGGCTCTGATACCACTTGTTGATCCCAAACTTAGATCGATTAAGCTTTGTGTATACGAGATTAGATCAAGTAATACACGTAGAGAAACCTTTGCTTATGAATAAAGTAACTAAGTGTTATGCGGAATTAACACTTAATCTAAAACACAAAGATGTTAAACAAACTTTCACTTGTATTAGAATGATCGTACTTGATTACAATGAAAGAGGTTTAACTTGCGAAAACTTATGAAAACTGATGATAAACATTAACCTAAAAGATCTTCTTTTATAGATCAAGAAGTCTTGTACAATAAGCTACGAATCAACTATTCTAGGTAAAGATAATAATGGAAAATACAATGTCGAGCTTATCTTTACCATACACAAATAAAGAAACAAATAAACAAAAAGATTCGTATGAAGATATATTCCATCAGTGTCAATCTTCAAGGCTGTCAGCGTTGACTTCTTCTGTGTCAACGCTTGGCTGTCAGCGTCCAATGTCTTCTTATCAGCGTTGACATTCTTCTTATCAGCGTCTAGTGAACTGACCCATAATTTATTCCCAACAGATTTTGCATTTCCGACCACGTACACTCTCGACGAAGTTCCTCCACTGTTCTTGTTCTGAATGGCCAACTTGGGACAACCTGGTCTCACATGTCCTGGTGCTCCACACTCATAGCACACAACTCCTTTCTTAGGTCCATTGCCATTCCATCCGGCAGTAATACGGCTTTCCTGCTGTCCGTTCCCGTTCCCAAGGGCATTGTATCCTCCCCTGTTATTGTAGTTTCCGGTGCTCTTGTTAGGTCGGACATGAGTGACAACATTGACTCGACAAGTCTTAGCAAAATGACCAACTTGTCCACACCTGTGGCAGGTCTGACATGGGCTATCAACAGTATGATGATAGTTGAATCTTGAGCACAAGGGTTTTGCACCCACATATGGCCTAGTTCCTGCAGTGGTAGCACTGTAGACTTGTCCAGCATTTGGCCTTTTTGGAGGCTGCTGGTGCTGACTACAGAAATTTTCATCAGCTTTCCGCTTTTTTTCAGTGATCCTCTCAGACATGGTACGAACCCTCTTGTTGATCAACTCAGTAGCGAACTCAATGGCACTCTCAACAGTAGTGGGTCGAGATACGAGTACGCTATCATGAACGGCGTCTGGGAGTCCACCAACATACTTTTCAATCTTTTCATCATCCTCAACAAACATCCTGGTACACATTAGGGTCAACTCTTGGAATCTTTGGTTGTATGCAATGATGTCATTGTTCTTGCATCGTAGATCCTGTGGATCCCAATGATCGTTAGACTCAATGGTTATGAACCATTATATCTAGGTTGATCATCGTTCATATGATAACATAGCGGAAAAGAACAATGATCATAACAAGGTGTTTAGGCACAAAAGACACGAATTAAAACAATTGGGTTGCTTATTATATTAATAACAAACAACCACTAGACGTATATACATTGAATCCCACGTCTAGTGCGACA
Source organism: Glebionis coronaria (assembly GCA_025667525.1). NCBI lineage: Eukaryota > Viridiplantae > Streptophyta > Magnoliopsida > Asterales > Asteraceae > Glebionis > Glebionis coronaria. The sequence goes on along the minus strand of CM046874.1, from coordinate 636,416,280 downwards.
CACACTTTAGGTTTACATTGTGAATGAATAATATATGAATAAAACCTAAGACTCTTGTTCCTTTTATAGTGGAAGGAACAGAATCTACAAGAGATAATATCAAATAAACATCTAAATATTCTATTTCTATAGATATATATTGAATATATTATTTAGAATATATCCAATATATTCCGTAAATAGAAATTCCATCAGCGCCGTAGACTTCTGTCAGCGTCCAAACATGGTGTGTCAGCGTCTAGCATGTTTTCTTCGTTTTGGAGTTTCTGCCACATCAACTGATATTAATTTTGACCCAACAATCTTCCCCTAGTTGATGTCGGCAAAACTCTTTGTATATCTCTTGTAAGTTGTACATGATCTTCAAATTGCTTCCCCTCAAGTGTAGCATGTATTTTCTTCCCCTTTTTGTCACATCAACAAGGAAGTAAACAATGTTGCAATGTTGAAGATTCTCCAAATGTAGGCTCTGTGTAATGATCCTGAAGAAAAATAAATAAAGTATCTTTGATGTAGAAGTAGAGTAACCCAACCTTGTGTTCCATGTCTTGTACTATCCATGTGACTAAGAACTTATATCAGACCAATTATAAGTAGACCTCGATCCCTTGTCAATATTCTCATCCTATGTGAGACACTGAGCACGATAATGTAACTCCTTCAAGTGTTATGACAAGTCTTCGTCACTATCCATGTAAAGCACGAACAAGTTACCTTTAAAGTCAGTGAATGGTACGCCACGACTTTAAGATATGATAGAACACAAACTCGCGAAAAATCTTCTTCAATCATCAAACTTACCATAAGAATTCTTCCCCTTAAGCTAACACCTCTTCATGACGATTTTAATGGAATAACATCTTCATACCATATGTAAAAGTCTTGTGATGGATAACTCTTTCATAAGGCTATCCCGATTACATAGTTTAAAATATCCATCAAATCCTCACGAATAGTTGCTAACTCGCTTTAAGATCATTAATTCCTTTTAAAATATCCGAGCCATAAATATCAACTTGATATTCTGAATAAAACGGAGATTCCATGTACCTTTGTGTGTAAATTCCTCCTTTTTGTGTGCTCAAAACATACTAGTTTTCTCAAACAGCAGCAAACAGTGTGTTGTCCAATATCCAATTCTGTCCAATATCTTCATCAGATGCATTGTCCGATATCGGATGACACTTATCAGCGTTGAAATAGCATATATCGGACAACACTGTCAACTGTCAGCGTTGACTTATTCCTTTGTCAGCGTCAAATTACTTCCTGTCAGCGTCAACATTACTTTGTCAGCGTCTCCTTTTGCTGACATCATCAAAGGCTATGAATCACGTCCAAAAATAAATATCCCATGATTTTAGGAGCATCAATAGCTGTTGTATCCACTAAAATAGGAAATCGTATACAATTGCTAAAGATGCATGCTGTAAAAGTCACGTAATATTCCAAAACAAAACAAATCTTCTCCTTAGCCGTGTGAATGCACAATATCTTCCACCAATAGAATTTAAGTAACCGTGTGAACACAATTACTATTCCACCAATCATAATTGAGCGAATCAGACCTAGCTTTAACCTCATGTGATTTTATCATGGACTAGCATGTAGTGGATTAAAGCTAGATAACAACTTAGGGTTTTGTCCGTGTGAATGCATGCTAAATTTAACGCAGATCGTGTGAACAGAAGCATGGATAACCAATCAAGATCCTTTTACCATGTGAACATACTTCCTTAATCGTGTGAACACACGTCCACCTTTAATCTGCTGCTACAACACAACCATGCTGCGAACATCCCTTTTTATGATATAGACACGATCTAGGGTTTTGAACTTTTGAGTACAGAAACCCTAATTAGGGTTTGTAAATAATCCTAAGATCGTGTATCTTCACACGTTTTAACAGCCACGAACACCATAACATTCTGCTTTCTAGGTAGATCTAGGGTTTGAGAAACCCTAGGTCATGATTTTATGTAAAAGCAGAAAACTGAAAATCTACCATCAGCCAACTTCGACGCTTAATAACTTTTGCCTGGGGATAAAACTCGACAATCCCTCCGGTGGATGTTTAGATCTATGTATGTAGAACACACATCTAAAATTTCGTGACGATCCAACGGTTCAATCAAAAGTTATGACCTTCTGAATACTGCTGCGCACACAAAAACGTCCAGAAAAACTCATACGAATTTTTCTTTTCTTCACCATACACGAACACCTCGTCGGACCTAGATATCAAGAGCCTTAGGCTCTGATACCAATTGTGGATCCCAATGATCGTTAGACTCAATGGTTATGAACCATTATATCTAGGTTGATCATCGTTCATATGATAACATAGCGGAAAAGAACAATGATCATAACAAGGTGTTTAGGCACAAAAGACACGAATTAAAACAATTGGGTTGCTTATTATATTAATAACAAACAACCACTAGACGTGTATACATTGAATCCCACGTCTAGTGCGACACACACTTTAGGTTTACATTGTGAATGAATAATATATGAATAAAACCTAAGACTCTTGTTCCTTTTATAGTGGAAGGAACAGAATCTACAAGAGATAATATCAAATAAACATCTAAATATTCTATTTCTATAGATATATATTGAATATATTATTTAGAATATATCCAATATATTCCGTAAATAGAAATTCCATCAGCGCCGTAGACTTCTGTCAGCGTCCAAACATGGCGTGTCAGCGTCTAGCATGTTTTCTTCGTTTTGGAGTTTCTGCCACATCAACTTATATTAATTTTGACCCAACAGATCCCATAACTCGATCTCAAGCTTCTTCGTCTCACCCTTTGGACAATACTTCTCGGTCATTCTCACTTTCAGATCAGTCCAGCTGAGAGCGCAAGCAATATCGTGTCCAAGAGTGGCACCATGGAGTTCCACCAAGTAAGAGCACTTTCAAGCAACGTGCAGGTGGCAAACTTGACTTTGTTCTCGTCCGCACAATCACTGATGCAGAACAAAGTCTCCAACCTTTCAAACCACTGCATCAGATCCACAACACCTTCTTTGCCTTTGTAGTACGAAGGCTTGCACTTTAGAAAGTCGGGGTAAGAGAAACCCCTAGTGGTCTGATTATTCTGGCGGTTGTTGGAGTTTTGACTATCGTCCATGTTTCTGCTGGCGGCCATCGTAGTTGCGATGCCTTGATCAATCATTTCCCTTAGTTGGGCAGCAGTGACGTTTTGGGTAGTGTCGGCATTGTTGGGGTTTGTTCTAGTGATTACCATTTGTCTATAATCATACACAAAAATGAAATCATTAGTTTAAGGTGTTAGCACAGTTTTATATAAATACACGAAAATATATTCATGCATAGACTTCACAACAAATTGGATAACCTGTTTAAAAGTTCATAATATAATACAGTACAAGATATAACAAAAGATACTAAGTACATGCGATATGTCTAGAATAGGAATACAGTACAAATTGCACAACCAATCCAAGACAGAGCACATACCGCCTGTCTGGGATGGTGGTACACCTAATATAAAGTACATCGTCTATGAATCCCTAATCTAAATATTACAGTACAATGATACAACTGATAAAAAGGAAGTACAAATACATGAGGTCCTATATCATGATAGATGGGATGCAACCCAAAAGCTTATCATAATGTACAAAAGAATCTATCACATCTAGTCTAATCGTGTCTAACAGACTCCTCTGAGATGGCTGGTGCTGGTGGTGGTGATGAGATGGCTGGTGGCTGCATGGCATCCTGCATCGAAGTCATGGCAGCTCGGGTCTCCTTAAGGAGTCGAAGTGCCTCCAAGAACTGGTCTCTGAAGGTCTGTTGAACTCCATGAAGACGAGTAGTCTCTGCCGTCAATCCCTGCTGACGGACGTCCTGGAGATCGAAGAAGATGGCGAGCGTTTGCTCCATGGACATGAGAGCGGTGTGAGTCTCAGTCTGCTGAATCTGCAGTAGGTAGATCTGCTCACGAAGGAACTCATTCTCCTCCAGCAACCACTGAAGAGAATGGTAAGTCGTAGACCATGCTCCTCGAGCAGCGTGTTCCTCAGCACTATCAGTCCAGCATAGAAGGTCCTGACGCGACTGTAGAGCAGTGCGTCCTAGCTGTCTGGCAGATAGCAGAGTGTGAATCTCTGCAACATCCTGTGCCTGGCGTGCGGCCAGTGCAGTAATCTGGGCCTGGATAGGATCCACGCGCCTCACACCTGAACCCTCACCGACCTTAAAAGTAGAGTCGATATGTGCCTCATACCACCTCTTACGAGGCGGCTGAGACTCGGGTGCGTAGTCCCGAAGTGTGGAAACTGGTGGTAAAGGTGGTAGGGCAGCAGTCGGCTGAACCTCTTCCCCAGCGGGGGAAATAAGTGAAACAGGTGGAGTAGCGATGAGTGCAGCAACGAGAGCGGTGTCACCAGAAGTGTGACTGTCGTCTGTCTCACTGGCAGATATCCATCCATGCAAGACGGATGTCGGTGATACAGCAGCAGGAGTGTCAGCGGGTGATGTCATTATAGATCTGGAAATAATATCGTTTTAATTGACCTAAGTATAATCTTACTCAAGTTAAAAGTTTTTAGGAATAATGATTAAATTATATAATAGTGCCGTTTAACATGACGATGTTAAAGGTTACGTTAATACTTATGAGATTAATCAACCGGATGTTAATAATCAATGCACAAATAGCCGCGTAAGAATGTATGCTCTACACTCTATATGCTTAACTATTCTAGTCCCGAAAATCCCAAAAGATTTTTAAAGCAGTTATAGTCCAGTTTATATAAAAATTTATTTTTATATTTATTTTAATTTTGTTCTGGTTCTCTATAACTATCGCTCTGATACCATTCTGTGACACCCCCAAATTGAGTCAAATGCAGCGGAAACAATATTTGGGTGTCACGTAGGTGGTTCAACAGCAGATAGTATGTAGAGCAACATATACAAGATTATCATTACATTTATTACATGAATAAAAGTGAAAATGTTATTAAAATTGTCTTCAACATTATTTAGCGTTTGGAATCGTTCCCCAGTTTATAAAACCCCAGATGAGCTCTATAAATGCAGCCTATCATAATGCTTGATTCCATGCACGTCAATACCTGCTTCACTTTCCTGAGAAAACATGCTTAGAGGGTCAACATACAGTTGGTGAATTCACAGGTTTAATAAAATGAGTTTGGACAATAAACATTCACTAAAGTAGTAATGCACAAAGCATCAACACTTAAAAGTAATTGCATTCCCATATTGCCCGAAACTGAGACTTGACAGTTAAGCCCTCAACAAATAAGGACCCTTCACATTAAATGCACCAATAATAATAAGTTCTGACATGTGAAACATCTATTGTCCTGGCCTAGGCACAGTGAGCATGACTCACCCAGATAGGGATGGTCAATCCCAAATAGATCTATTTATAACATTCAGGCAATTCAATAATTCTAACAGTTTCAGATGCACGGGTCACGCGGGTTCATCTACAATAGGCAAATGTAATCAAGGTTTCGTAGTTCAGTTTATGTCCATCAAATAAAATATGTTGCATGTTTTCTCCCCCATAAAAGAGTTTAAAAGTTTGTCAATATACAAAAGTAAAGGACCTTGAACTCACTTCAGTAGTACAACAAATTGTCACAAGATAATCTGATATGATGCTCACGATACAGTCAACGACCTAAATAATTATAAGGTCTCAGTAAATGCATAACATAATGCATAAAAGTTTCAGAACAAGTCTATGCATGCTTATACTAGTTTTAAGCATTTTATTACGATATCTAAAGTTTAGTTCATCGTTTTACAAGTTATAGTAGTATTTATTTTAAGTATAAAATAAATAATATTGTTAAATTAATTAATCTATTTAATTAATATCCTCGTACTTGTATTGTTTATAAAGTGGTTTAAATATTTATAAAAGGAGTTTTATATATATTTAAAGTGAAAATAAATATATTTAATATATTTATTTTTATAAGTTAATCATATTTAATTTATATCTTATATATAAATAGTGTTTATAAAATGTATAACATTTTAGTTTAATTCAGTGTTCCCGATATTTGTATAATTAAATATTACAAATGTTGGAGTTTTATAATTATCTAAGTTTTACCTTTTTAATATTAAAGTTATATATATAATTAGAGTTTAATTTAAGTTTAGGAAAATTACGTTTTAGTCCTTCGATCAAATAAAATACCCGCAGCAATATTAATATAATATTCATAGGGTTCATTTAACTTTCATATAATGGCAAAATAAGTCCCTCCCTAGTTACACGTGTAACTAGGGTTTATAAAAGTTTCACAAATTGTCACTTTTGGTCCTCCTAGTATTCGGTTCATATTAGGTTAAATACAAGTTTCGTAATTTCACCCTAGGGCTTCCAATAAGGTTTGGCTTATGCCAAAACAGTCCCTAGGGTTTGTTTAGGGTTTAGCTTGGCAAAAAGGGTCCCTACGGTTCCTACTATGTTACACAATTTACCCTAACTTAGTAATAATTCCATTTGAGTCCTCCTACTATGTTTGAAGTCTCGGATGGTATTGAAATACCACCCTTAACTCTTGGAAATTTGCAACATTAGCCCTTATGTTTATCTTTGTAAAAATGAGTTTCTATAAGTGTCCATTTAGATCCCTAAACATATGATAATTACAAAATCAACCCAAAAGTTTTATGTTCATCCTTTTTAATCTGAAACTTCATAGATTTGCTATATTAATCTGAAACTTTCTAAAATCATAATTTTAACACCAAAAGTTTTATAATAACATTATTTAATAAAAATGAAGTTTATTTTAGGGAAGCATATTCTAGTGGGCTTAATAGCTTAACTTTTATAAGGCAAAATAGTGAGCTTATTAATCTAAGGCAACTAGTTATATTTTTAGTTAGTAACCTTAGATCTAGTGATTATAGGTTATCTAAACATTACAAAGTTAACCATACCATTAAACCATGAGGATAAACCCCACGTCTAATATTATGCATGCTTAGGTTTTTCATGGTTTTCTAGTTAAGCATGATCATAAGGTTATATTCATTATGGTTAACAAGTTTTTATATCACATTAAATCATAAACCCATTTTAGCCGTGACCTTATAAGTCTAGGGCATGGTTTTGTTCCAATATTAAGTTCTTACTAGTGATATACAAGTATATGTTTATGTATATGAAAATGAATATATTGAAAAGATAAGTTTTAGGTTACTTACTTGTTTAGATAGATCTAGGGATGAACAAGTGAATGAGTAGTGATTAGAGCTTGGTTTCAACAATGGTGATCGCATGGAAATCAAAACTAGCTGTGACTTTCAATGGTTGTGGGTACACTTGGAGTTGTCTTGGAGATCAAGGTTGTTGTAGAAGTGACAATGATTAGTATTTAAGTTGCATGAGACATAGATTTAGGAGTAGTAAATGAGCTATTAATGAGGTTCTTGGTGATGACAAAATAGAGCCGAGAGTTTTGAGGAGAGAGTGAGGGATGATTTGAAATGTTTTGCGTTGTGAATCTAGTGGGATTTGGTTCTAATAAGGAAAAGGGAAGATCATGTGTATCTTTAGCATAGTACTTGAGTATCCTCGTAAGATACATGTAAGATATGAAAGGATTGTGTATGTACTTGTCCCAAAACTAGCAAAAATTGACTTCCTTCCATCCTCACTCTTGCCGTGTGTTTTGAGGTCAAAGGGGGACAAGGTAATGTCTCAAAATAGTATATGTGTAAGGTAGTATAGTGAGTGGTATGGTGGCATGGTGTAAGACTTGACTTTGGGACATGTTTACTTGTAAACTTGTAAGACTTAATGATTTGGATTAGTGCATACATACATATACACGACACACATATGTATATATAATAATATGTGAAAGTATATAATGAATATATCATTATAAGCATTTGGATTAGTGCATACATACATATATACTTTCACTAAGTTACCTAAAGGTTTAACTAAAATACCTAGAAGCTTAACAAATGCATACAATATAATCCAACGTACTTTAATCAACGGGATGCGACTGCGTTTCAATTTCTTAACCGTCCTCTCCATGATTTCTACTGGTTCTTCTATGAACTAGAGTTTGTCGTCAAATTGAACTCCTTCTAATGGCATAGCCAATGGTTCTTCAGAGTAGCACTTCTTCAGGTTAGACACGTGAAAAGTAGAGTGTACCGACTCAGTTGCTGGGGCAACTCTAAACGATAAGCTACTTCCCCGATCCTGGCTATTACTTTGAAAGGGCCGACATATCATGGATTCAGTTTTCCACGTTTGCCAAAGCGTACCACACCCTTCCAAGGTGATATGATAGGTGTGAAAACACCCATCCTTTTACCACTTATTTCTTGCTAAAACAAGACGAAAACGCGTATTTAATGTCATTTGTTTGGAATTATGCGTGGTTTGTGTGTTTGTTGTGTTTTCAGAGCCAACCGGATAAATATTGAAGAAAACATGGGATTGCACGGGTTTTATCGAGGAAAAAGACGAAAAGACGAAGTCTATAGTCCAAGAGATGCAGAAGATTTGAAGTCAATGGGCCTATTTGAAGATTTATCGAAGAAAAGGACCAAAGATGGAAGATTTACACATGTCGAAGAAACTCAAATCTATTAAACGAAGAAATTAAAAGACGAGTTGAATTTATTCGTCGACAAATCCCGAATCGAAATAAAAAACGTCAACTTTTCTGAAAAGACGAGAAGACAAAAAGAAAGGGAGAAAGCCCACTCACCAACCAAGGGAGAAGCCTATAAATACTCCTCCCATTCACAAATTTCCACTAGTCTTTCTTTCTGTTACACTTTTCCTAGTTCGTAGGAAGAACCATCTCCCTTAAGGAGTGGTTTTCATTTTTCTTTGATTTCTTCTTGAATCTTGTAAGTTTAATCTTTTCATTTTGTTTGTTGAATCTTAAATCATTAATACAAGTTTACTTTTAATCTTTCCATCATCTTGTTCTTCATCTCTTGGTGATTCAAAGTTCTTAAGTTTTATTTTATTGGTTTGATCATAAAAAGTAAGTGGGTTTTGCGTTTTTGTTGTTTTGGATTGATGTTTACCTTAGGTAAATGATTAGTGGTGAAATTGGTTTAAGTTTTGATTAAAAACTTGGTGAAATTTTGTGTTAAATTCGTGTTTCAGAATCCCCTGTTCTTCGCATTTTTTACTGTGTTCGCCCAGTTTTATTCCGGATAGAGGTTCTTTGATTGTGTTGGTTCGGAATATCAATTATTCCAGATCAAGGTGTGATTTTGTTATTTATTCGGAATACCCGAATATTCCGAGTAGGGGCCATTATTCCGCATAGGGGCTATTTTTCCTCATAACCTTATTATTCCGTATAACCTCATTATTCAGCATAAGGCAAACCTCATTATTCTGCATAAACCAAATATTCCGGGTAGACTACTATTCCGCATAGGGTTATTATTCCTCGTAGGGATTTTATTCCGCATAACCATTTTATTCCTCATAGGGCCATTATTCCGCATAGCATAATATTCCGCATAGCCATGATTATTCCGAATAGCACAAATGTTCCGGATAGACTGAAACATTCCGAGTAGAGCAGACATTCCGGATAAGCTTTTATTCCGAATGGAGTTTTCCAGCTTTATTCCGCATGAGAAGAAATATTCCGAATAAGTTGTTTTCTCCACGTTGAGGTACTTACTTTATTCTCAGTAATTGTCTTTAGTTTCATTTTATTATTTCCCGCACTTATCATTTTAGTAGATTTAGACCCAAGCTCCCCTTTTTAGTCACCAATTACAATGATTCCACTTTTGACCGTGATCGATTCGAGAAGATACCGAGAACGAAACAACGACATATATCAATTGGGTACGAGCAACGCAAAGAAAGATCTTGCAAAAGCAAACCTTTTTCATTAACTAACCAAAAGTCAGTTATTAAAATGGCACCGCTGCCGGCTCTTTTCGTAAGGATCAACGGTTTCTTGTGAGAAAAATTAGATTTCGGGATCCGTTCTTTCGGGAACGTTATTTTCAAGCACAAAAATTTTCAAAAAACCCATAAAAATCTAAAATTTTTAAAAATACAAAAACATTAAAAAAACCAATAAAAACCAAAAATATTTTCTCTTGCATTTTCTTTTTAGTGTATGCGTACTCGATCAACGTCTTATTCAGAGCCCGAGACTCTCGAAGATTTAGACATGGCCGGTGTACACAACAACAACAATAATAATCCACCCCTCCCAAACAACAACAATAATAATCCACCCCACCCAAACATGAATAATCCACCCTTACCCGACCTACGCACCATGGAGGAGCTATGTGAACCCATGATGAACGGACGTGGAGGCCCGATTGCGCCGATGCATGTCACGGCTCAGGAGTTTTCGTTGAAGCATCACATGATCCAACAAGTGCAAACTAACCCATTTCACGGAATTCCGGATGATGATGCCAACAAACACCTCGACAAATTCATTACCATCACCCAAAGCATGAAGTCCCCCGGTGTTTCTATGGATGACCTTCGCCTTAATCTCTTTCCCCACTCGCTTTCTCACCATGCCGGAAAATGGTTTGACCGTCTCCCAAAGAACTCTATTCATACTTGGGACGACATGACTCAACGCTTTTTGTCGCGCTACTTCCCACCATCCATGGTCACGAGCCTTCGTAACCAAATTAGTGGATTCATGCAAGACAATGATGAATCGCTCTTTGATGCTTGGGAACGATACAATGATTTGATCGATCGCTGTCCAAATCACAACATGCTCCCCGTCACTCTCATTGATACTTTCTACAATGGTCTCACTTTTCGTGATCGTGACACGATCAACGCCGCCGCCGGTGGTACTTTTATGAAAAGGAGACCGGAGGAGTGTAGAGAGTTGATTGAAAACATGACTACTCACCACAAGAATTGGGATTCATCCGCATCCTCAAGATCTAATCAGAGAGTCAATGTTTCTTCTACTACTTCCAATCCCGAGATAACCGAACTTACCCGACAAATCGCGAATATGCACAAGGATTTCATGTCCATGGCCACAAACCACTTTCAACAAGCTAAAACCGTTTCTATTTCTTGTGACACATGTGGTGGTCCTCATTCTTACAATGATTTTCCTTCTACTCAAGGAAATTTTTCTGAAAACGTTAACGCGACATACGGTACTTATCCCACGGGAGGCTATCAAGCTCGTCCTCAAGGAGACCGTAGCTTGCTAAGTTATCGTTCAAACAACTATCTTGCTCCACCCGGTTTTCCGCCTCCAAACCAAAACCAACAACAAAGCTATAATCGAAACAACCAATCCCAACCTCGTGCTAACAATAAATATCAATCCCAAAGAAACCCATATCCACCGCAAGGAAATTCTCAAGCTTACCAAGCTCCACCTCTCAATCAACCGATGGTATTGAATCAAGACGTCGAGACGTTCATGAAGACTAATCGAGAGATGGTGACGAATCTTCAGAGTCAATTTGTCAACTTGAAGGGAGAAATGGCTAAACAAGGGAACGATATTCGAGCCGAGCTAAGGAATGACATGGCAAAACAAAGCAATGAGATTCGTGCAGACATGAGAGACTCATTCTGCACTCAAGTGGTTAACATTCGTGATATGATCGGTTCGCTCTTCCAAGGTAATCAACCCTCTTCTTCGGGTACTCTTCCGAGTAACACTGTTGCGAATCCAAGAGGGGAGATGAAAGCAATCACCACACGTAGTGGAAAAGGTTATACGGAACCCGAGCTTCCTACACCTCCACCCGTGATTGTGAACAAGGAAAAAGAGCAACTTTCCTCACCTCCTTCACCTTCTATCCCCATTTCCCCACCACCCGTGGTTGTGAGTAATCCTACTCCCCTTAAGCCTTCTTCTTCATCCAATATACCTTATCCTTCAAGGTTGAGGAAAGAGAACCAAAAGAGCAAGGATGATATTCAAGTTTCAAACTTTCTAAAAATGTTTAAATAATTGAATTTTAACATCTCCTTTGCCGAGGCTCTCGCTCACATGCCCAAATACGCAAAAATGTTTAAAGATCTTCTTAGTGACAAGGAGAAGCTTCTTGACATTGCTCAGACCCAACTTAATGAGAATTGCTCTGCCGTTCTCTTAAGGAAATTGCCCACTAAACTTGGTGATCCGGGTCGCTTCTTGATTCCTTGCAACTTCCCGGGAGTAGAGAATTGCATGGCCCTAGCCGATCTAGGTGCCAGTATAAACTTAATGCCTTTAAGTGTTTGGAAGCAATTATCTCTCCCCGAGCTAGTCCCCACCAAAATGACTTTGGAATTAGCTAACCGTACGGTTGCTTATCCAGTGGGGATAGCCGAAGACGTTTTCGTTGGCGTTGACAAATTCACCTTCCCGGCGGATTTTGTTGTCGTTGACTACGAGATGGACCCCCATGTTCCATTAATCGTTGGACGTCCATTCCTGAGGACCGGTCGCACTCTCATTGATGTAGCCGCGGGCGAAATAATCATGAGAGTTGGTGACGATAAAATTGTCTTCAACATGGGTAAGATTTCTAAGCAACCTTATTCATATGAGAGTGTTAATGCTATTGATGTCCTCGATGAGGCTTGTGAAGAACATTTTCATGATGCTTGCAAAAGTACTCCCTCTTCTCTACCCAATGTTGAGACCGTTGCCTCAATTGCTCCGTCATTGACTCCTTTTGGAGAAAGTGACTTGGATGATTTTGAAGCTAGCTTGGGTCCTCTCGATATTAAGTATGATAATTCGTCCACCGATTGGGATGAAGACATTCGTACTATTGAGAGACTTCTCAATGTGGACCCGTTTTCTCCTCCTCCTCCTACCGAGGTGACTAATGATGATCCATCGTTAGTTTCACCATCTATTGAGGACCCTCCTACTCTTGAGCTTAAGGACATACCTCCTCATCTTGAGTACGTTTTCCTTGAAGACAACGAGAAGTTACCGGTCATCATCGCAAAGGACCTGAAAGAAGAAGAAAAATCCCGACTTATCGCCGTGTTGAAGAAGCATAAAAGAGCTATCGCTTGGAAAATCTCCGACATTCGCGGAATTGATCCTCACTTTTTCACATATAAAATTCTCATGGAGGACGACTTTAAGCCCACAATTCACAGCCAACGAAGGGTGAATCCTGAAATCCATGAAGTCATAAAAAAAAGAGGTTATCAAACTTCTTGATACGGGTATGATTTACCCTATTTCGGATTCACCATGGGTTAGTCCAGTCCATTGTGTGCCTAAGAAAGGCGGAATCACCGTTGTGCCCAATGCCAACAACGAGTTAATTCCTACACGTCTCGTTACTGGGTGGAGAGTTTGTATAGACTACCGTAAACTCAATGATGCCACGAGAAAGGATCATTTCCCTCTACCTTTTATGGACCAAATGCTTGAACGTTTAGCGGGTAATGAATATTACTGCTTTCTTGATGGTTTCTCGGGTTATTTCCAAATACCCATCGATCCCCAAGATCAAGAGAAGACAACATTCACTTGTCCCTATGGCACATTTGCCTACAAAAGGATGCCTTTTGGCTTATGCAATGCCCCTGGGACTTTCCAAAGGTGCATGTTGGCTATCTTCCATGACATGGTTGAGCAAACCATGGAAGTTTCATGGATGATTTCTCGGTCTTTGGGGATTCCTTCTCTTCTTGCCTTCCCAATTTGGAACGTATGCTTAAGCGGTGCGAAGACACTCGCCTTGTTCTGAATTGGGAAAAATGCCATTTTATGGTAAAAGAAGGCATTGTGCTAGGACACAAAATCTCTAAAGCCGGTCTTGAAGTCGACCGTGCTAAAGTAGATGTCATAGCCAAATTACCTCCACCTTCAACAGTGAAGGGTGTGAGAAGTTTTCTGGGTCATGCGGGCTTCTATCGTCGATTCATTCAGGATTTCTCCAAAATCGCTCGCCCGATGACCCACCTCTTGAAAAAGATACCCCTTTTATCTTTTCTAAAGAGTGTATCGAAGCCTTCAACCTTCTTAAGGATAAGCTAATAAGGCACCGGTCTTAGTTACCCCTAATTGGGAGCTACCCTTTGAGTTGATGTGCGATGCTAGCGACTTTGCTATTGGTGCGGTTTTGGGACAAAGGATCAACAAACACTTCCAACCAATCCACTATGCTAGCAAAACAATGACAGGGGCTCAATTGCATTATACGACAACCGAAAAAGAGCTTTTAGCTGTTGTCTATGCTTTTGAAAAATTCCGCCCCTATCTTGTTTTATCCACCACAATCGTATACACATACCATTCCGCGTTGAAGTACTTGATGACTAAACACGACTCTAAGCCAAGACTTCTCCGCTGGGTTTTACTCCTTCAAGAATTCAACATTGAAATTCGTGACAAGAAAGGTGCTGAAAACCTAGCCGCGGATCATCTGAGTAGACTTGAGGATCCATATCAAGGGGATCATCCGAACAAAGAGATCAATGACTCTTTCCCCCTTGAGACCTTAATGTCTATAAATCTCAATCTTGATGACACCCCGTGGTTTGCCGATATTGCAAACTACTTAGCGGGTGGTGTTCTCATCAAAGGGTTAACATCCCAACAAAAGAAGAAGTTCTTGAATGATGTTAAGACTTACTTTTGGGATGACCCTTTTCTATTCAAACAATGCGCTGACTTGATTATTCGGCGATGTGTTGACGGACCGTCAGCTTTTGACATTCTCAAGGCTTGCCACAAAGGACCCACCGGTGGTCACTTTGGTCCCAACTACACCGCCAAAAAAGTGTTTGACTCGGGATTCTATTGGCCCACCATTTATCGTGATGCTCACGAGATGGTTAAACATTGTGATGCTTGCCAAAAACAAGGCAAGATCACACATAAATATGAGATGCCTCAAAATTTCATACAAGAATGTGAAATCTTTGATGTATGGGGCATCGACTTTATGGGGCCATTCCCTTCTTCTAAAGGCAACAAATACATCCTTTTCACCGTCGACTACGTTTCCAAATGGGTTGAAGCCAAAGCTTTACCCACTAACGACGTGAGGGTGGTTTGTAATCTCTTGAAACAACTGTTTGCTCGATTCGGTGTTCCTCGTGCTATTATCAGTGACCGCGTGACTCATTTTTGCAACGATCAATTTGCAAGAGTCATGGCTAAGTATGGTGTCCATCACCGTCTTTCCACCGCTTATCATCCTCAAACCAACGGTCAAGCCGAGATATCCAACCGTGGATTAAAGAGAATTTTGGAACGTACTGTGGGAGAGCATCGTGCCTCGTGGGCCGATAAACTTGATGATGCTTTGTGGGCTTTCCGTACCGCCTATAAGACACCGATTGGTTGTACACCTTATCGTCTTGTGTACAGGAAAGCCTGCCACCTCCCCATCGAGCTGGAAAATAAGGCATACTGGGCCTTGAAGTGGGCTAACTTCGACATCAGCAAAGCCGGTGATCTGCGCAATATTCAGCTCAACGAGCTACAAGAATTGAGGAATCAAGCTTACGAGAACTCATTGATCTACAAGGAGAAGACCAAGATTATCCACGATGCTAAAATTAAGAACCGAGAGTTCCACGTTGGTGATCAAGTCTTACTTTTTAAATCTCGGTTGAAGATCTTCTCAGGCAAGTTGAAGAGCCGTTGGTCTGGTTTCACCATCGCCAATGTTTTTCCCTATGGCACTATTGAGCTTTCTCAGCCAAATGGGCCCAACTTTAAGGTGAATGGCCAGCTTCTGAAGTTGTACATTGGTGAGGACATCTCTTATGAGATGATTTCATCCCTCACCACGTTTCCCTTGAATTAGTTCGGGACCGAGTCAGGCACGTAACTCGGTTAACAAAAACAAGCGCTCCTCGGGAGGCAACCCGACTATCTATCCCCCTTTCCCGTTTTCACCCTAAGTGTAGGGGGAGCTATATAGGTTGCTTGTATTTGGATGGTGATGTGATTAAAGGGATAAGTGCACTCTTGGAATCTTTGAAGAAGCGTGATCCCATGTTATCCGCAATACCGGTTCTATCTCTCAACTATCGTGATTCAATTGTCTTCATACTCACATTTGAAATTGATCACTTTAGTCGTCTCCTCCTTAGCTTGATTTAACCAACGTGCACAATGTCATAAGTGTAGGGGAGATTTTTTCCCACATGCTTAAACATTGAGGACAATGTTTATCTTAAGTGTAGGGGGACTTCTATCGAAGTTTTAAGTGGACTTTTCCATTAAAATGCCTTCATTTAACCGGAAAATCATCCTTTTCAGCATTTTTCAAATTTTTAATTAACTTTGGCCATTTAGTCGTAATTTTTAAATTTTTATTGTTTCTTTCATATGTATATATCCCGCAATAAAGTTAAAAATATTAATAAAGTGGTGTAGCTAGTTTTGAAATCTGTGACATATTAGGCCCGTTGCGATTATTTTGACTCAACCCGAATAGACTTATTCAAGTTTATTCTAGCTAGTATCCTTAACCATGTAGACCTTAATTGGTTTATTAGGCTAAGCATCCACGAGTCTCATTACTTGAGATTTTAAATTGTGGAGGACGAGAAATGATAGAGTCAATTATAAGTCGGTATTCTTGCACAAGCTCACTTGGTGTAATTATTTGCCTATTCTCCCATCACTTGCTAATAATTTATCTGCAATAAGTAAGGTCGTACGATTTGAAAGGTTACTTAGCTTCTAGCCCAAGATCGTTTAAAAGTTGCTCGTTAATGATAAGAGTTCATAGCCAAGGCATAACTTATGAAGCGGGGCGCGAAGATTGGCGAGTCCAAAAAGGCCCTAACAAGGCATGAGGATTCCATTTTATTGCTAAAAATCCAAGGTGATGTGAAAGGCATTATTCCCAAAATCAATATGAAGGATCAAGACTCACGACGAAAAACAATCAACTCCCATAAAGATCATGGAGAAGTCTATCCGAAAAGACCCTAACAAGGTATGAGGATAAATAGATCCAAGTCCGAAAAGGAGGCGGATCGTTGTATCTCAAAATCCCAATTAGAGATTGAAGAAATATTCATGAAGTCGTGGTCAACAATGTTGGAGTACCCCTCAAAAGTCTCCAAGTGAAGAAACTCTATTAACGAAGAGAAGACCATTATCTCAAGAACGTCTCTCAAGATATGAAGTATGAAGTACATGCCAAATATTGGCCCGAGAAAGGTCTCAAATCGTGAACCGAGTTATGCCAAGATATGAACTTTTTGATATCCCGAGAAGCAGTTTTAAGAGATTTTGTCCTTTAGCTAACTATTGATCAAATCGTCCTACTTTGCTTTCAGCCTAAATAAACTATCGAAATAAGTCCAAAAATGCATCTTCATGATCATTCTAAGACAAAAATAAAATATATGAGATACACCTAGGAATAAGGGAGTTTAAGCATATAATTAAGCCATGTGTGTAAGTGTTTGATTTGTTAACTTATAATAACAATGATCTCGTTTTTAAGCTTAGTTTGGGGAACGTGAAACTTGAGGGTGATAAATCTTCGCAGCACCGAAGCCCTAATGTAAGTCCTCGATCTCTTTGCAAGTTATTTCCATATAGCTATTTTCAAGTGAAAATGGTTTCTATCCTTTTGTCTCCTTTAAAGTTTTAATTTCTCTTAGTATTTAAATTTTTGTTTAAGTAGTATTTTAATAAGGCCAAGGTTGATTAATTATGAGAAAAGTGTAAATTTGCTTTATCACTAAGCATTGCATGAGGGCATGGCAATGGTTAAGTGTAGGGGATTTGATAGGTGTGAAAACACCCATCCTTTTACCACTTATTTCTTGCTAAAACAAGACCAAAACGCGTATTTAATGTCATTTGTTTGGAATTATGCGTGGTTTGTGTGTTTGTTGTGTTTTCAGAGCCAACCGGATAAATATTGAAGAAAACATGGGATTGTGCGGGTTTTATCAAGGAAAAAGAAGAAAAGACGAAGTCTATAGTCCAAGAGATGCAGAAGATTTGAAGTCAATGGGCCTATTTGAATATTTATCGAAGAAAATGACCAAAGATGGAAGATTTACACATGTCGAAGAAACTCAAATCTATTAAACGAAGAAATTAAAAGACGAGTTGAATTTATTCGTCGACAAATCTCGAATCGAAATCGAAAACGTCAACTTTTCTGAAAAGACGAGAAGACAAAAAGAAAGGGAGAAAGCCCACTCACCAACCAAGGGAGAAGCCTATAAATACTCCTCCCATTCATAAATTTCCACTAGTCTTTCTTTCTGTTACACTTTTCCTAGTTCGTAGGAAGAACCATCTCCCTTAAGGAGTGGTTTTCATTTTTCTTTGATTTCTTCTTGAATCTTGTAAGTTTAATCTTTTCATTTTGTTTGTTGAATCTTAAATCATTAATACAAGTTTACTTTTAATATTTCCATCATCTTGTTCTTCATCTCTTGGTGATTCAAAGTTCTTAAGTTTTATTTTATTGGTTTGATCATAAAAAGTAAGTGGGTTTTGCGTTTTTGTTGTTTTGGATTGATGTTACCTTAGGTAAATGATTAGTGGTGAAATTGGTTTAAGTTTTGATTAAAAACTTGGTGAAATTTTGTGTTAAATTCGTGTTTCAGAATCCCCTGTTCTTCGCATTTTTTACTGTGTTCGCCCAGTTTTATTCCGAATAGAGGTTCTTTGATTGTGTTGGTTCGGAATATCAATTATTCCGGATCAAGGTTTGATTTTGTTATTTATTCGGAATACCCGAATATTTCGAGTAGGGGCCATTATTCCGCATAGGGGCTATTTTTCCTCATAACCTTATTATTCCGCATAACCTCATTATTCAGCATAAGGCAAACCTCATTATTTCGCATAAACCAAATATTCCGGGTAGACTACTATTCCACATAGGGTTATTATTCCTCGAAGGGATTTTATTCCGCATAACCATTTTATTCCTCATAGGGCCATTATTCCGCATAGCATAATATTCCGCATAGCCATGATTATTCCGAATAGCACAAATGTTCCGGATAGACTGAAACATTCCGAGTAGAGCAGACATTCCGGATAAGCTTTTATTCCGAATAGAGTTTTCCAGCTTTATTCCGCATGAGAAGAAATATTCCGAATAAGTTGTTTTCTCCACGTTGAGGTACTTACTTTATTCTCAGTAATTGTCTTTAGTTTAATTTTATTATTTCCTGCACTTATCATTTTAGTAGATTTAGACCCAAGCTCCCCCTTTTTAGTCACCAATTACAACGATTCCACTTTTGACCGTGATCGATTCGAGAAGATACCGAGAACGAAACAACGACATATATCAATTGGGTACGAGCAACGCAAAGAAAGATCTTGCAAAAGCAAACCTTTTTCATTAACTAACCAAAAGTCAGTTATTATGATACCTTGAGCATAACCCGCTCACTTACTTCAAATTGCATAGGTTTGCGTTTCAGGTCCGCGTAGCTCTTTTGTCGATCGCGGGCAGCTTGAATTCTTTGCTTAATGAGGACGATCTTGTCTATAGTCTCCTAGATTAATTCTGGTCCAGTGAGCTGAACTTCACCTACTTCTGCCCAGCACACAGGTGAACATCACTTTCGACCGTATAGTGCTTCAAAAGGGGCAGCCTTAATACTGACATGATAACTGTTGTTGTAGGAGAATTCCACTAAAGGAATGTGGTCAACCCACCCATTTCCAAAGTCGATCACACATGCTCGTAGCATGTCTTCTAGAGTCTGAATGGTTCGTTCACTTTGACCGTCAGTCTGCGGATATAAGCGGTGCTCATGTCCAAATTGGTACCTAAGGCTCGTTGGAAAGCCTTCCAAAAGTTTGATGTGAACCTACCGTCTCGATCACAGATTATCGAAACTGGTATTCCATGTTTGGTCACTATCTCCTTCAGGTACGTCTTTGCGAGTTTTGCCAGGGAATCATTCTCCCGAATTGGCAGGAAATGAGCGGACTTGGTGAGTCGGTCAACGATTACCCAGATAGTATCTTAACCGTGAGATGACTTTGGGAGTTTGGTGACAAAATCCATGGCGATGTTGTCCCACTTCCACTTCGGTATCTCGGGCTGTACAAGTAAACCCGATGGTCTCTGGTGTTCAGTTTTGACACGTGAACATGTCAAACACTTCTACACATAGGTGGCGATGTCTGCTTTCATATTCGGCCACCAGTATAATTTCTTCATATCCTGATACATCTTTTCAGATCTGGGATGTATAGAATATTTAGACTTATGAGATTCGTGCATGATCACGTTCCTCAAATCTCCATAGCAAGGTAACCAACTTCGTCCGTGAAGGCATAGGGTTCCATCTGCTCTTGGCTCTAGCTTCTCCTTAGTAAGGTCGGTTCTGAGCATTCCCCCGACGTCTTCCTTCACGAGGTTTTCAGGTAATTGAGCTTGAGTTTGAGCTTCCAAAATCTGTTTGGGTAGATCCAAACTGATTGTCATAACTAATGCCCGAACTCTCATAGGAGGGTCCGTTTCCTTACGACTTAAAGCATCAGCAACCACATTTACTTTACCGGGGTGGTATTTGATCTCGTAGTCGTAGTCACTCAATAGCTTAATCCAACGGCGTTGTCTCATGTTCAGCTCCTTCTGGTCTAATATGTGTTGCAAACTTTTGTGGTCAGTATGCACTGTGCACTTCGTTCTGTATAAGTAATGTCTACAGATCTTGAGAGCAAATACTACGGATCCAAGTTCTAGATCGTGAGTGGTGTAGTTCTTCTCATGCTTCTTCAATTTTCTTGAAGCATAGGCAATCACTTTCATTCTCTGCATCAGTACTGCACCTAGAACTTTATGTGAAGCATCACAGTATACAACGAAATCATCGTTGCCTTCAGGCAAGGCTAATATAGGTGCACTACACAACTTCTGCTTGATCAGATGAAAAGCTGATTCTTCCTTCTCTCCCTAATCGAACTTTATTCCTTTCTGCGTGAGTTTGGTCATTGGCTTGGCTATTTTGGAGAAATCTTCGATAAATCTACGGTAATACCCGCCAAGGCCTAGAAATTGGCAGATCTCTGTCGGCGACTTAGGTGATACCCAATCTTTGACAGATTCGACCTTTGATGGATCTACGTGAGTACCGTCAGAATCGAAGACATGACCGAGGAATTGCACTCTGGGAATCCAGAATTCACATTTGGAGAATTTAGCATAGAGCTGTTCCTCCTTGAGTACCTTTAGTACTCTTGCAAGGTGTTCCCCGTGTTCTTGTTCATTCTTGGAATAAATGAGTATATCGTCAATGAAGACTATCACGAATTTATCCAGGTAGGGTCTGCACACATGATTCATAAGATCCATGAAAATGGCTGGTGCATTGGTCAACCAAATGGCATAACCTAGAATTCGTAATGACCGTGACGGGTTCTGAAAGCTGTTTTTGGAATATCTTCCTCCCTGACCCTTAGTGGATGGTATCCAGATCTCAAGTCAATCTTGGAATACACACTTGACCCTTGCAGTTGGTCAAATAGGTCGTCAATGCGAGGAAGCGGATAACGATTCTTCACAGTTAACTTATTCAGTTCTCTGTAATCGATGCACATTCGGAAAGAACCATATTTCTTTTTGACAAATAATACAGGAGCTCCCCATGGCGAGGAACTGGGTCGAATAAATCCTTTGTTAGATAGTTCCTGAAGTTGTTCAGCTAGTTCTTTCATTTCTGATGGTGCCAACCGGTATGAAGCTTTAGCTACAGGTGCAGCTCCGAGAATCAAATCGATTTGAAATTCCACTTGTCGGGTTGGTGGTAAGCCTGGCAACTCATCAGGAAAGACTTTGAAAAATCTTGGACGATAGGTACGTCCTTGATTTGTTTCTTCTCGGGCTTGTCCTACTCATCTGTTTGAGAAATATGGGCCTAGAAGATAGGACATCCTCTCAACAAATATTTTTGGGCTTTAGTACAAGAGATAACACTAAGTCTAGTGTCAGTAAAGTCGGTGTTACCGTCTCCTAGAATGATTAAAGTTTCATTTCCCCCACGGAATACGGACTAGTTTTTCATCACAAATAATGACTGCGCGATATCTCGCTTACCAGTCCATACCTATAATAACATTAAAACTACCAAGGTGTACGGGAATAAGGTCAATGTTGAATGGATGTTTAGAAAGATTTAAGGTACAACCTCTAATAATAGTGTCAGCATCTACAATCTTACCGTCAGCTAATTCTACGGAGTAATGGTGATCTAAAATTGTAGGAACGACTTCTAGTACTTGGCTAAATTCAGTGGATATAAAACTTCGGTCTGCTCCAGTATCAAACAAAATAGATGCATAACGGTTGTTTAGTAGGAATGTACCAGTAACGACATTTGAATCGGGGTTGGCTTTTGCATTGCCGACCACGTACACTCTCGACGAAGTTCCTCCACTATTCTTTTTCTGGTTGGCCAACTTGGGACAACCTGGTCTCACATGTCCTGGTGCTCCACACTCATAGCACACAACTCCTTTCTTAGGTCCATTGCCATTCCCTCTGGCAGTAATACGGCTTCCCTGCTGTCCGTTCCCGTTCCCACGGGCATTGTATCCTCCCCTGTTATTGTAGTTTCCGGTGCTCTGGTTAGGTCGGACCTGAGTGACAGCATTGACTCGACAAGTCTTAGCAAAATGACTAACTTGTCCACACCTGTGGCAGGTCTAGCATGGGCTATCAACAGTATGATGATAGTTTCATCTTGAGCACAAGGGTTTTGCACCCACATATGGCCTAGTTCCTGCAGTGGTAGCACTGTAGACTTGTCCAACATTTGGCCTTTTTGGAGGCTGCTGGTGCTGACTACGGAAATTTTCATTAGCTTTCCGCTTTTTTTCAGTGATCCTCTCAGACATGGTACGAACCCTCTTGTTGATTAACTCAGCAGCGAACTCAATGGCACTCTCAACAGTAGTGGGTCGAGATGCGAGTACGCTATCATGAACGGCGTCTGGGAGTCCACCAACATACTTTTCAATCTTTTCATCCTCCTCAACAAACATACTAGTACACATTAGGGTCAACTCTTGGAATCTTTGGTAGTATGCAATGATGTCATTGTTCTTGCATCGTAGATCCCATAACTCGATCTCAAGCTTCTTCATCTCGCCCCTTGGACAATACTTCTCGGTCATTCTCACTTTCAGATCAGTCCACCTGAGAGCGTAAGCAGTAACGTGTCTAAGAGTGGCAACCACGGAGTTCCACCAAGTAAGAGCACTTTCAAGAAACGTGCAGGTGGCAAACTTGACTTTGTTCTTTTCCGCACAATCACTGATGCGGAACACAATCTCCAACCTTTCAAACCACTGCATCAGTTCCACAACACCTTCTTTGCCTTTGTAGTACGAAGGCTTGTACTTTAGAAAGTCGGGGTAAGACAACCCCTAGTGGTCTGATTATTCCGGCGGTTGTTGTAGTTTTAACTATCGTTCATGTTTCTGCTAGCGACCATCGCAGTTGCGATGACTTGATCAATCATTTCCCTTAGTTGGGCAGCAGTGACGTTTTGGGTAGTGTCGGCATTGTTGGGGTTCGTTCTAGTGATTACCATTTGTCTATAATTATACACAAAAAATGAAATCATTAGTTTAAGGTGTTAGCACAGTTTTATATAAATACGCGAAAAGAAATTCATGCATAGACTTCACAACAAATTAGATAACCTGTTTAAAAGTTCATAATATAATACAGTACAGGATATAACAAAAGATACTGAGTACATGCCATATGTCTAGAATAGGAATACAATACAAATTACACAACCAATCCAAGACAGAGCACAGACCGCCTGTCTGGGATGGTGGTACACCTAATATAAAGTACATCGTCTACGAATCCCTAATCTAAATAGTACAGTACAATGATACAACTGATAAAAAGGAAGTACAAATACATGAGGTCCTATATCATGATAGCTGGGATGCAACCCAAAAGCTTATCATGATGTACAAAAGAATCTAGCACATCTAGTCTAATCGTGTTTGACAGACTCCTCTGAGATGGCTGGTGCTGCTGGTGGTGATGAGACGGCTGGTGCCTGCATGGCATCCTGCATCGAAGTCATGGCAGCTTGGGTCTCCTTAAGGAGTCGAAGTGCCTCCAAGAACTGGTCTCTGAAGGTCTGCTGAACTCCCCGAAGATGAGTAGTCTCTACTGTCAATCCCTGGTGACGGACGTCCTGGATATCGAAGAAGATGGCGAGCGTCTGCTCCATGGACATGAGAGCGGTGTGAGTCTCAGTCTGCTGACTCTGCAGTAGGTAGATCTGCTCACGAAGGAACTCATTCTCCTCCAGCAACCACTAAAGAGAATGGTAAGTCGTGGACCATGCTCCTCGAGCAGCGTGTGCCTCAGCACTAACAGTCCAGCATAGAAGGTCCTGACGCGACTGCAGAGCAGTGCGTCCTAGCTGTCCGGCAGATAGCAGAGTGTGAATTTCTGCAACATCCTGTGCCTGGCGAGCGGCCAGTGCAGTAATCTGGGCCTGGATAGGATCCACACGCCTCGCATCTGAACCCTCGCCGACCTCAAAAGTAGAGTCGACAGGTGACTCATACCTCCTCTTACGAGGCGGCAGAGACTCGGGTGCGTAGTCCCAAAGTGAGGAAACTGGTGGTAAAGGTGGTAGGGCAGCAGTCGGCTGAACCTCTTCCTCAGCGGGGGAAATAGGTGAAACAGGTGGAGTAGCGATGAGTGCAGCAACGAGAGTGGTGTCACCAGAAGTGTGACTGTCGTCTGTCTCACTGGCAGATATCCATCCATGTAAGACGGATGTCGGTGATACAGCAACAGGAGTGTCAGCGGGTGATGTCATAGTAGATCTGAAAATAATATCATTTTAATTGACGTAAGTATAATATTACTCAAGTTAAAAGTTTTTAGGAATAATGATTAAATTATATAATAGTGTCGTTTAACATGACGATGTTAAAGGTTACGTTAATACTTATGAGATTAATCAACCGGATGTTAATAATCAATGCACAGATAGCCATGTAAGAATGTATGCTCTACACTCTATATGCTTAACTATTCTAGTTCCGAAAATCCCAAAATATTTTTAAAGCAGTTATAGTCCAGTTTATATAAAAATTTATTTTTATATTTATTTTAATTTTGTTCTGGTTCTCTATAACTATCGCTCTGATACCATTCTGTGACACCCCCAAATTGAGTCAAATGCAGCGGAAAAAATATTTGGGTGTCACGTAGGTGGATCAACAGCAGATAGTATGTAGAGCAACAGATAAAAGATTATCATTACATTTATTACATGAATAAAAGTGCAAATGCTATTAAAATTATCTTAAACATTATTCAGCGTTTGGAATCGTTCCCCAGTTTATAAAACCCCAGATGAGCTCTATAAATGCAGCCTATCATGATGCTTGATTCCATGCACGTCAATACCTGCTTCAGTTTCCTGAGAAAACATGCTTAGAGGGTCAACATAAAGTTGGTGAATTCACAGGTTTAATAAAATGAGTTTGGACAATAAACATTCACTGAAGTAGTAATGCACAAAGCAACAACACTTAAAAGTAATTACATTCCCATATTGCCCGAAACTGAGACTTGACAGTTAAGCCCTCAACAAATGAGGACCCTTCGCATTAAATGCACCCAATAATAATAAGTTCTGACATGTGAAATATCTGTTGTCCTGGCCTAGGCACAGTGAGCATGACTCACCCAGATAGGGATGGTCAATCCCAAATAGATCTATTTATAACATTCAGACAATTCAATAATTCTAACGATTTCAGATGCACGGGTCATGCTTCATCTACAATAGGCAAATGTAATCAAGGTTTCGTAGTTCAGTTTATGTCCATCAAATAAAATATGTTGCATGTTTTCTCCCTCATAAAAGAGTTTAAAAGTTTGTCAATATACAAAAGTAGGGCCATGAACTCACCTCAGTAGTACAACAAATTGTCACAAGATAATCTGATATGATGCTCACGATACAGTCAACGACATGCATAACATAATGCATAAAAGTTTCAGAACAAGTCTATGCATGCTTATACTGGTTTTAAGCATTTTATTACGATATCTAAAGTTTAGTTCATCGTTTTACAAGTTATATTAGTATTTATTTTAAGTATAAAATAAATAATATTGTTAAATTAATTAATCTATTTAATTAATATCCTCGTACTTGTATTGTTTATAAAGTGGTTTAAATATTTATAAAAGGAGTTTTATATATATTTAAAGTGAAAATAAATATAATTAATATATTTATTTTCATAAGTTAATCATATTTAATTTATATCTTATATATAAATAGTGTTTATAAAATGTATAACATTTTAGTTTAATTCAGTGTTCCCAATATTTGTATAATTATTACATTATAGGTTTGGGAAAATATTACAAATGTTGGAGTTTTATAATTATATAAGTTTTACCTTTTTAATATTAAAGTTATATATATAATTAGAGTTTAATTTAAGTTTAGGAAAATTACGTTTTAGTCCTTCGATTAAATAAAATACCCGCGGAAATATTAATATAATATTCCTAGGGTTCATTTAACTTTCAAATAATGGCAAAACAAGTCCCTCCCTAGTTACACGTGTAACTAGGGTTTATTAAAGTTTCATAAATTGTCACTTTTGGTCCTCCTAGTATTCGGTTCATATTAGGTTATATACAAGTTTCGTAATTGCCCCCTAGGGCTTCCAATAAGTTTCGGCTTATGCCAAAACAACCCCTAGGGTTTGTTTAGGGTTTAGTAAACTTTCCTAGCTTGGCAAAAAGGGTCCCATAGGGTTCCTACTATGTTACACAATTTACCCTAACTTAGTAATAGTTCCATTTGAGTCCTCCTACTATGTTTGAAGTCTCGGATGGTATTGAAATACCACCCTTAACTCTCGGCAACTTGCAACATTAGCCCTTATGTTTATCTTTTGTAAAAATGAGTTCCTATAAGTGTCCATTAAGATCCCTAAACATATGATAATTACAAAATCAACCCGAAAGTTTTATGTTCATCCTTTTTAATCCGAAACTTCATAGATTTGCTATATTAATCCGAAACTTTCTAAAATCATAATTTTAACACCAAAAGTTTTATAAAAACATTATTTAATAAAAATGAAGTTTATTTTAGGGAAGCATATTCTAGTGGGCTTAATAGCTTAACTTCTATAAGGCAAAATAGTGAGCTTATTAATCTAAGGCAACTAGTTATATTTTTAGTTAGTAACCTTAGATCTAGTGATTATAGGTTGTCTAAACATTACAAAGTTAACCATACCATTAAACCATGAGGATAAACCCCACGTCTAATATTATGCATGCTTAGGTTTTTCATGGTTTTCTAGTTAAGCATGATCATAAGGTTATATTCATTATGGTTAACAAGTTTTTATATCACATTAAATCATAAACCCATATTAGCCGTGACCTTATAAGTCTAGGGTTTCATGGTTTTGTTCCAATATTAAGTTCTTACTAGTGATATGCAAGTATATGTTTATGTATATGAAAATGAATATATTGAAAAGATAAGTTTTAGGTTACTTACTTGTTTAGATAGATCTAGGGATGAACAAGTGAACGAGTAGTGATTAGAGCTTGGTTTCAACAATGGTGATCGCTTGGAAATCAAAACTAGCCGTGACTTTTAATGGTTGTGGGTACACTTGGAGTTGTCTTGGAGATCAAGGTTGTTGTAGAAGTGAAAATTATTAGTATTTAAGTTGCATGAGACATAGATTTAGGAGTAGTAAATGAGCTATTAATGGAGTTCTTGGTGAATCTTGGTGATGACAAAATAGAGCTGAGAGTTTTGAGGAGAGAGTGAGGGATGATTTGAAATGTTTTGTTTTGTGAATCTAGTGAGATTCGGTTCTAATAAGGAAAAGGGAAGATCATGTGTATCTTTAGCATAGTACTTGAGTATCCTAATAAGATACATGTAAGATATGAAAGGATTGTGTATGTACTTGTCCCAAAACTAGCAACAATTGACTTCCTTCCATCCTCACTCTTGCAGTGTGTTTTGAGGTCAAAGGGGGACAAGGTAATGTCTCAAAATAGTATATGTGTAAGGTAGTATAGTGAGTGGTATGGTGGCATGGTGTAAGACTTGACTTTGGGACATTTTTACTTGTAAACTTGTAAGACTTAATGATTTGGATTAGTGCATACATACATATACACGACACACATATGTACTTTTGGAGAAATGTGTAAATTTGTATCAAGTGTTGCGAGATAATAATAGTCCTTGTATTATATTGTATGCATTTGTTAAGCTTCTAGGTATTTTAGTTAAACCTTTAGGTAACTTAGTGAAAGTATATAATGAATATATCATTATAAGCATTTTACTTGAATAAAGTAAAAAGATGACAATGTGAAATGATGCACATTGTTTTAAGGGGTTAGGTGTTTATTCATAGTATGAAATATATGTAAATATATACATATAAGTATTAATCTAAGTACTTAATAAATTAAGTAAATCATGATACAATGTATCAAAAGTGTGTACTGAGGTGATGAGTCCTTGTTTTAATCAGGTGGCCAGTCAATTGCCAAAGTAGTCCATAAGGACTAAAGGTGTGGCTAGTCAATTGCCAAAGTAGTCCATAAGGACTAAAGGTGTGGCCAGTCAATTGCCAATGTAGTCAATAAAGACTAAAGGTTCATATAAATGTACAAATAAATATGAAATGATAGTATGAACACAGTATATGATTATTAATAAGTCATATAAAAGTGGAATTGTATAGATTCCAAAAATAATACGTACAACAGTTGACAAAGTCAATAGGATAAAATCAGAGGTTTTACAGTGAGACCCTCTATAAGCCCATCCCCCACAAAATAGTTTGCAATATCCACAAACCAAGGGGTGGCATCCTCTTGTGAAGAGATAAACATGAGCTTCTCTAGTGGAAAGGATTCATTAATTTCCTTATGAGGTAATTCACCTTGAAAAGGATGCTCAAGTCTACTCAAGTGATGTAACACCCCCAATTTCACAAGGCAGCGAAATATCAACATTGGGCGTTACTTCATAGCACATCACACACAGTCATAGAAAACGAACTCAAAAGAGACGTTTTATAAAATAAACCATTCGATAATTTTATTAAATCAGAGTTAACTAAAAAATAGGTCCCACCAATTTATACAAACCTTAAGAAATAACAAAGATTTGTCAAATGTATCGAATGGAAATTGTTTGTTTTGCTGTTACTTTATCATGCGCGACTCCATGTTCCAGCTGCTCTTAAACTTACACACCTGAGAATACATGCTAACATGTCAACACAACGGTTGAGGGAATTCATAGATTTTTAATAAACGATAATGGGTTTTTAAATAAACCATAAAGCTTTTGAACACAAGAATCTCATCCACTGTCGATAGTGCAACACATGCAATACCCAAAGTCCACGCTATTCTACTAAGCCATGACACCGAGGCCTTAAGTATAATAATGCCAGGTATTTTGCCGAATACCCCCTTACTTCTAATACAACACACCTGGCTGAGCCTCCAACCCACAGGTGCGACCTGCCCAGGTGGGGGCCATCCCCGATGGATCCATCCGTCTGTACCAGCACCTACCCATCATAGGTAGTTAACGGTTCATGGGTTTATAGGTACTTTCCAAATTTTGGCAATACAGCACTTAGCAAATAGCGGTTCCCAATCAATACAATCAATGCTTGTGTTCATCTTTCAAAAGTATTTAATCAGTCATCTTACATTCATTTACAACACCATGTATTCGTTCAAAGCATATAGCAAACCACATGTTTATTCATAAACATGTATTCTCTCAAAACCATATATATAAACATCATATTCTTATACCAAGAGCATGTATTCCCCCTCGCGGGTTTATAAGCACATGTAGAATATTGATAATCAATGAATCTATGAAGGGGTTTGTTGATTTCTAGAGAGAGAAAGTTAGAGAGAGAAAGTGAGAGAAACTATGTGAATTTTATTAATATGGAATCAAAGAAATGATAACAACCAACCCCTTTCCTTAGTGGAAAGGGGTATTTATAGTCCAAGCTAAACATTGGGCTTGGGCCGGTCCATGACAAGCCCATGGACCGGTTCTTACTTAATTTAATAAGCAAATAATAACTAATTACTAACTACGAGCTATTACAACATAAATCATATTGTGGAGTGACCGATACTTCTAATATACGTTAAAACGTATTTCTAACAATCTCCCCCTAAGGGAGGTCACTCCACGTTACAAAGTTCTAAACCTAGCATACTATACTAAGTCTTCGTTCTTTAGCTCGTAGTCTTTTCTTCTTTTCTTTCTTTTGTTGTGAATATGTTGATTTGATCTTTTTGGCTTTGACTTGAGAGCATTGTTCTTTGGCCTTTCACGTGCGATCTTTGCCTTTCTTGTGAACTTTGCCTCCTCGTGACTTCATGTTCCACATACTTACGTCTTTTTGTTGGATTCTTGAAAGCTTCAAAGTTTGATACAGCGGAAGACTTCATCTTGTACTTTCTTGAATTTTTGTTGCAAAAGACATAAGCATGTGGGAACGACTTTTACAGGTACACCGCAACACCACCGTCTTCACTGGTACACAGCAACGCCACCGTCTTCAACAGGTACTCAGCAACGCCACCGTCTTTAGCAGGTACACAGCAACGACACGAATAAAATGGCTTTGAACATTTTATTCTAATTCGGTAGCATTTTACCTCCGGTCGGTGAAGACCGTTGGACGATATTAGATATCGTACCCGTGACGGATAGTTTCAATTAAGTAACTTCCTGACAGGATTTCGCGGGTAAACCCGTTCTCTTTATTCGACCGTCCAAAGCTGACTGCGAACATAAAGAGTGAATCACTTGGATAAATTATCCTTGTGATTAAAAGCCGTCAATTCATGAAACCTGGAACAAGTGAATTTCAATTAAGATTTTCACCATCGTTGCTTTCCAGTTGTCACGAGCTTGATTCATAAAGAATCTTGCACGTTACCTACCAAGTGCTGTTTGATGTTGACACTAGAAGGATTTCCACTCGTCACTGTGGTCAATAAAGAGTCACTCTGAGTGTTCTGGCAAGATCATATGATAATGCGAAGAGGCCTGGAACGAGTTTAAGTTCAATTAAGAATTAAACCACTGTTACCTTCCAGTTTTTCACAAGATTGGTTCTAAAAGAACCGCACGTGTAACCTACCATGAGCTTGTTTGATGTTGGCTCAAGCAGGATTTCCATCTTCATTGTAATACTTACGTATTACTCGGATGTTCTGGCAATATTACAAGAATATTGCGTAGGACTCATGAAAATCTCTTACTTTTCACAGTGTGTGAGAAAGCAAGGAATAAATGGAAAGTGTCCTAATGAGACTTTTGATGATCTCTTGGCTCTAGACTCGATTGTGCGTTTTGATTTAGTGAGCGATGGCTGGAGAGGAGTGCCACCTTTTCAATACCAGTTTATTCGGAGTGAATAAACCAATAGATAACGTGTTGATCTCCGTGTGATTAAAACAAATACCTTTTGAGAGATATTTGAGTTAGCTGGGGAAGGGTTGTGCATTGCATCACTGGGTCCATGACGTCTTTCTTCAATACCGAGAATCATTAACAAAAATGACCTCAATAGCATATGTATTGACCCGGTTTCTGCCTAAAGTTGTAAGGAGGGCTTCTTTCTTTACACCCTTTATCTTTACATTTCTTTTTCATTCTTCAACCCCTTCAATGCTTACCAATACGTCATCACTAGCACCTTGTTGTGATTGTTCCAGTGCTAGCTTAAGTACTTGGTCGGCATTCAGCTACGTTCACATTCTTTCTCCATCTTTCCTAGGACTTCTAATTCTATCTAGGGAATTGTCCTTGGGAAGATTCCATCGGCTCTGATGAATCATTGGACTAAACCTATTCCTACCACCCTTTTGTCACCACATCCGTCGTGAATTAAGCGTGTTTTGGGAAGGAATTGCCACCATGAAAAATCATTGAAAATCACCTAAAGTACTTGTGATATTGAAATCAAAAGTTTTGTACCTTAGGTGTTTTGTTCATCAAAAACGCTCCCCCTTAACACGTTCTTTACACATATTAAGTTGGATAATCTTTAAGTCTTTTTCATCTTTTAGCCAAGTATCACTTACGTCTCCTTAATCCCATTTTCTCCCCTTATCCAAAATTTTAACCATTAATATTTGGGATATTGAATGGATTAACCGGTCTTTGGGTAAAAATGAAATCGATGTTTTGGCCATAGAACAAGTTATTGCTCCCCCTTAAGTTAATAAGGGATAGTTGTAGTGCTTTGGTATGACATATTTTGAAAGATTTAGAATCTCGTGAGAAATTCTTGAAAAATTATCATACCTTAACACTACAGCAAGCCATACAAGCACATTATTCACAAATTTACATATTCACAATTGAAAACCAATATAAAGTGACCTGAGATGTACAACCCATTAGATGGATCGTTGCAGTAGCTTGTGGTGCACTAAATACGGTCTTCCACCCACGAATCTTTCCAAGCTCCTCATCAATCTACGTTCACGGAGCTTTTGATCGATCTTTTTGATCACATACTTTGCCATCTGCCGGTAACCCGGATGCCAATCCTCCGTCATCTCTGGCAAAGTCCCACCCGAGTTCAGATGCTCCAACTTATCTCTGATTTGTATAAGAGTTCCATCACTATACTTGTGAAGCTCACCCACCCTCATAAACTTCATCAAACCTCGACTGTTCAAGTAGAAAATGCCGGAATTCGGGACAGAAATGCCGGTATAAGGACATCTTTCTACATGTTGAGGTAGCACTTGATTCACAGGACGGGTTAAATTGAGCCTCCTCTGATAGCTTTCGACTCCCAACTGAAGATCCTCAACTCGTGACTTGATGACAACGCTTCGTGTGAACATACGAAGTGCTGTATTCAAAGCAATCAGGTCTTCACGAGGAATGTGAGTAAGTTGATCTCGGGTCATCAGAAGCAGCATATCTTCAATATCCTCAAGGCGAATGATGGAAAAATCTCCTTGCTGGATTTTGTATTCCCTGTCATCCTCCCTTTTCAAGCGAATCTCCGTCACATGATAGTAGCCGTTCTTGGCTTCAGTTTTCATTCCTAAGATGCTGGAGATACGGATGTCGGATCTAACATTGCTTCCAGAATTGACCAAGCAGCAACCCCTGTACGCCCTTCGGACTCGTTCGTCCCAATGAGATGCACCTATGACAGCATACATATCATAATTACGATTCATTTTTGGGACCCAGAGTCGATTTACCTTTTCCTCGATGAAGGGTATTGTCCCCCAGTTGGCAGCTTTCAGCAAAGTCAGGGATGTTGCATACTTTGATGACCCCTTCATAAGATACTCAAGATCATTGGTAACGAAGAAGTCAAGAGTAATCTGATTATCTTGAGCAGGATCCATTGGAGGTGGAGCTCTTTCTGATTCATGAAGTCCTGGTCGTTGAACGGTTTTCAAAGCCTTCAGGATCTCATCGGCATAGTACTCGAGCTCCATTCGGGGTAATCGGGTTTTGGCACGCAGTCTCTTATCTTTCAGTGATTTCTTCACCAAGGATGGAGTAACCGAAGTCTTATACTCATGAGCAAGAAATGCACATAAGTCAATCGGACTTCGGATACGGAGATACAGCACATCTTTGTCAGCATCTGTGATCGGATCATATTGTGCTGCTGCCGTGATCCAAGCTTGTGGTGGTGCAGACTCGTCTATCTCCAACGTGTCTTCCCAGGCACGAATGCTTGGTTCAGGAACCGTAGATTGTTGTGCTTGTTGTAGAGGAGTTGAAGTGCGAACATTTGTTGGTTCAGTTTCAGGCATGTCAGCAGTGTCTTGAACTGGAGAGTGTTGTGCAGCTTCGGGTTCTGTCACTGATTCTGCAATCACAGGAGGAACAACAGCAGAACTAATGGGGTTAGTGGTAATAGGTACAGATACAGCGATAGAGATACCAGGAACCGATGACGCTGTAGTGGCATTCACATCGTGGCGCCACTTCGTTCGTCGTGATTCCGAGGATGTCGATTTGTCCTTCTGTGCTGCATCTTTTGTGGACTTGGTTCCAGTCTTAGTAGCAGTCTTCTTGGAGCTGGTAACCTTGTCTCCCTTGTTCGGTTGTTCACCCCCATCATCATCCTGATTGTCATCCCCGTTACTACCCCTAGCACTCTCCTGATTCTCATCACCACCATCATCGCCATCATCATCATCCTCATCCTCGTCATCATCCTCATCATCCTCATCATCATCACCACCTTCGTCATCGTCTTTATCCTTTTCACCTTCTTCTTCTTCTTCCTCTTCTTCCCCCGTACCCTCTTCTTCACTCTCTTCCCTTTCTTCCTCAGGTAAGATGTGATATGGTACCACACTTCCAAACGTCTTGAATAAGCTATCATCCTCCCTGATAGCATCATTCAGGGATTTATATAGAGCCCGTTGAATCCTCGACTTATCATACGACCCAAGTTCCACCATACGAGCCTTAAGGATCTTCTTCAATTCAAAATCCGTCAGGTCATAAGCAATCTTGTAGGCGGCTTCTGAAGGGTTGGATGATTTGACCATCAAGTTGTCAGCAGCAAGTGTCTTCAACTCATCGCGAAGTTTAGGCATTAGGGATTCAACGGATTCTTGCACTCTTTCTTTCACAGATGCTTCAAGTGCTTCTTTTTGTTCCTTATATTTATCCCTCATCGCTTGAAGTCTGGTAATACGTGCAACATGCTTATCAGCCTCAGCCTGCTTAACCTGAGCAAGTTCCTCTGCATGAGCTTTACGTGTAGCTTCCATGTCTGCAGCGAACTTGGCAATCAACTCTTCTTGAGCTTTCCTTGATTCTTCTTCCCTCTGAGCTCGTCTTTGCAACTCTTGGCGAAGTTCATCCATTTCGCGTTTGTTAGTATCAAACATCTCGGCCATCACTAATGCAGCCATTGCAGATGTTGCAGAGCTGCTTTGGGTTGACCGGAGGGGCTCGGTTGTTACTGCTGTACTAGGGATGGGGATTATGGGTGGTGGAAGAAATGGTGTTGAAGCCGGTCGGGTTGGTAAAGGTTGTATGGGTGGAGGTTGAGTTGTTAAGGGTTGAGTTGACACCATGATCGTAGGAGCAACAGGTTCCTTTACCACACTTGCTGAAATAGGGATTGATGGCTCCTTCGAAGTGGAATAGTGTTCTGGTGACCCAAACTCATCAACATCATGCGGTTCCTCGTACTCATCCTCGATATCTACCCTCGCACCTGAACCACTACCGCCTGTATCTTTCCTACTCCTTTTAATAGCAATCTTCATCATTTGTTGCTCGGATTTATCAAGAGTAGGATCAACAATATCTGCTTCATCACGTAGACGCATCAAATCCTTACCCTTTCCCTTCTTACCCTCTGACTTCTTCTTCTTGGGTTCGGGTTCAGGTAACGCAGCTGGTTGTTTGCGTTTACCTTTACTCTTAACCGTTGTGGATGAGTCTTCTCCAGTTTGAAGGTTTGCTTTCAGCCTCTGGATTTCTAACTGTAGTAGCTTGTAATCTGCAGAACCTTTGATTTTATCAGATAGAAGGTAATCAGGAACAGGACCCGGAATCACACCAATAGACGGTCCTTCATGCCTCAGATCTACAGTATCATCAGCTTCTTCAGTGTGATAGCGACCTCCTGCACGCCTATCAATAGTAGCATCAAGCTTCATAAAATAATTTATGATAAGCTTAATAAACCGAGGATAAGGAAAGAAGTTTGTCTTCAGCTTCTTGTTGTAGAAGAGTTGAAAGGTGAATTCTTCCCATATCAACAAAGCATAATCTGAATTCGCAGCTTTGTACATGCCATAGAAGAGGTTCATTATCGGACTGCGCAAAGCATCATGGCCACTCGTTTTTGGTGTAAGGCATTTACTGAGAATACCCATCAAAGCTCTCCAGGGTTGTCCTACCTTAGCAGTAGTAAACTCAGATGCAACTCGTATTTCCGGACATCCAAGTGCGTCAAATAACTCCGCGAGTTCATCTTTAGTAGGATCCCTTGAGAAAGACATGCCCTTGGGTGTATCCCGTATACCAAGAATCTTACGGAAGTCTGAAACGGTGAGTGTCTGCTGCTTGTTGTCGATGGTGAAGGTGATCTTGTTCGAAGTAATTTCCTTGGTAGCCCAAAATTCAAACATATACTCATAAGGCACCGAGGCTGTACTCCTAAGGGCGTTCTTGAAATGAGAGTTATCAAGAATGGCTATGGCGACCTTAAAACCATGGTGAGTGGATTTAGAGACTTGCTTCAACCGGTAGTTGTTGGGTATAAACT
Source organism: Glebionis coronaria (assembly GCA_025667525.1). Classification (NCBI taxonomy): domain Eukaryota; kingdom Viridiplantae; phylum Streptophyta; class Magnoliopsida; order Asterales; family Asteraceae; genus Glebionis; species Glebionis coronaria. The sequence continues at coordinate 636,379,932 of CM046874.1, read as the reverse complement.
TAAGGGTTCGGGCTTTAGCAATATCGGCTTCTCTAGATTCTTGGATTGCTTGTACCGTTGGATTAGTCATTGTATCTGCTTAAGATAAGACATGAAAGGTTGATGCACAAAAGCATATAGATATATATCATTCTTACTTCTAAGCATAACACATTTCATAAGATAAAACAACAAGTACATATATAGCATGCAAACAAGAATAATCAAACAACTCATCCGGAACTTTTCCTCATTCGGAACATTTTCATCCGGAACATTCTTCATTCGGAACTTTTCCTCATTCGGAACATTTTCATCCGGAACATTCTTCATTCGGAACTTCTCCTCATTCGGAACTTCTTCATCCGGAAGTTCTTCGTTCGGAACTTCCTTCATCCGGAAGTTCTTCGTTCGGAACTTCCTTCATCTGGAAGTTCTTCATTCGGAACTTCCTTCATCCGGAAGTTCTTCATTCGGAACTTCCTTCATCCGGAAGTTCTTTCATTCGGAACTTCCTTCATCCGGAAGTTCTTTCATTCGAAACTTCCTTCATCCGGAAGTTCTTCATTCGGAACTTCCTTCATTCGGAAGTTCTTCATTCGGAACTTCCTTCATTCGGAAGTTCTTCATTCGGAACTTCCTTCATTCGGAAGTTCCTCATTCGGAACTTCCTTCATTCGGAAGTTACTCATTCGGAACTTCCTCATTCGGAAGTTTTTTTCAGAAGAAATCCTTCATTCGGAAGTTTTAAGCCATGTTCATCCGGAACTTTTACAAACTAAACTCAGATGTTTGATCTAGCGCGTTTGTGAGTTTCTAAGGCAATCTAAAGCAATTTAATCATCATTTAACCTATTCCGAGCAAAACCCACCATAAATCCCTTATCAATTAACCCTAATTAAGGCAAAACCCTAAATCTGATAATTGTTAATTATCTTGAATCAATTAAGGGGATATAGATGGCGATTTAGACGAATTCATAAGTTAAAATATGATGTTAATTACCTTATGTAGTGAATGAATCAGGAAGGAATGATCAGACGAGATGATTTTAAGAGTTTGTGTGTGAGCAAACAACAATGGCGGCAAGTATGAAATAGAAACAGTGAAAATGAATAGTAGTGAGAGGGGGGTTGATTTGTTTTTGACTTAGGTCAAATTTTGCCTAGTTTCATTAAATACTACCTTTAGTCCCTCCAATTTCACTCCCTATCCTTTTTGTTTCTAACTTTTTTAATTCACTTAAACCTTGTTTAACTTACACACAATCTTAGCAAACGCATCCTATTTAGCATATCTCCAATATCTAAAAGCAATGCCTATCACTTAGAACGAACACTAGTCGTTTTCTAAAGCAACCCACTCAATTACCATGAAGCCCTTAATTTTCACAATCACTTTTGAAAATCAATTTTAATGACAAAGATGATTTTACTATTTTCTCCCCCTTAAACGATGACCCGTTTTCTATTTAAAGAGCTGTAGTCATTGTTTAAAGAGTCAAATAGTGATGAAAGCATTTCCAATTTCTCTTGAAAAATTTTGATTCGTGGTTTTAATAAGATTTCTCTTATTTTAACAAATTAATGCACTGAGACGTACACAAATTCGTGTCAGACCAAGGTATAAAGTAACCTTGATCCCTTTGCATGATTTGGCTTGTAAATCACGCCCGAGAAAATTAATTCCCATTCTGAGCCAACGTTTTCCAAGGAAATACGTGACTTTAATATGAAAACCGGGTTGCAGTCTGAAATAACTACAAGCCATAATGGGCATGTTTTAAAAATGTACAACTTTTATACGGACTCTATTTATGGCACCGTGTCAATATTGATCAACATTTCTAAGGCCGTAAATATTATCGTACTAAAAGACATGCCCGTTTTAAAACGAAAAATATTTTTGGTTTTTCTTGATTTTATAATTTTTATGGTTTTTCTTGGTTTTATATTTTTTATGGTTTTTCTTGGTTTTATATTTTTGTATTTTCTTTTGTGGTTTATATATTTACGATAATATACATGATCACAACCAAAGGATACTCTGAATAGTTTACCACGACTATTCAGCTGATTCTTCTGCCAACTCTTTGAGAGTCGCTGGAGTGAATGATTTCATACCAAGCTTGTCGATCAAAAACTCGATTCGTCCTCGATCTAAGGCTTTGGTGAACATATCCGCCAGCTGATACTCAGTAGTGACAAAATACAGCTCGATCACTCCGTTCTCCACCTGCTCCTTAATGAAATGGTAGCGAATGTCTATGTGCTTGGCCCGGGAGTGTTGAACATAGTTGCAGCAAAGGGCAATGGCGCTCTTGTTGTCACAATACATCGGGATTTTGTTAAATCCAAGACCGTAGTCAGTTAATTGTGATCTCATCCAAAGGACTTGAGCACAACAACCGGACATGGCGATGTATTCAGCCTCCGTGCTTGATATTGCAGCGCTTTTCTGCCTTTTTGAAGACCAACTAATCAATCTATCTCCTAGGAGTTGCACAGATCCAGAAGTGCTACGCCTCGTATCTTGACATCCAGCATGATCGGCATCTGCGTATGATATTAAAGCAATAGAGGAATCTTTCGGATACCATAGACCACGATGAAGTGTTCCTTTTAGATACCGAAAGATCCTTTTAACGACATGTAAGTGCTTTTCGGTAGGCCGAGCCTGATACCGGGCACACATGCATACAGCAAATTGCAAATCAGGCCTGCTAGCAGTCAGATAGAGAAGGGTGCCAATCATTCCACGGTAAAGTTTCGGATCGACAATAATCCCATCCCTATCTTCATCTAACTTGGATTTCTCCACCATTGGAGTGTCTACGGGGTCACAATTCTCAAAGTTATATTTCTTAAGAGATTCTAGAGCATATTTGGATTGATTAATAAAGATGCCTCTGGGATTCTGAGAAATCTGTAATCCTAAGAAAAATGAAAATTTTCCCATCATCGACATCTGAAAGCGTGTGGACATTATCTTCTCAAATTTTTTAGACAATTCTATGTTAGTGGCAGCAAAAATTATATCATCAACATAAATTTGTACCAGAAGCATGTCGTTGCCGTCCTTGAGAGTGAATAGAGTGGGGTCCACTTTGCCTTTGGAGAAGCCTTCTGACATGAGATATGTTGACAGGAGATCATACCACGCGCGTGGAGCTTGTTTCAACCCATAGAGAGCCTTCTTAAGCTTGTACACATGGTTAGGAGACTCCGTACTCACGAACCCATCCGGTTGACTAACATAAACCTCTTCCCTTAGTTCACCGTTCAAAAATGCCGTCTTCACATCCATTTGATAGACGATCATGTTCATATGAGTAGCAAACGCAAGGAATAGTCTAATCGCCTCCAATCTAGCCACAGGAGCAAAAGATTCCTCAAAGTCTATACCCAAGGCTTGTTTATATCCTCTAGCGACCAATCTTGCTTTATTCTTCAATACCGAACCCATCTCATCAAGTTTAACCTTATAGACCCATAACAAAGTAAGGATGTTAACCTTGTCAGGGCGAGGAACCAATTCCCATACTTCTAGTCGTTTGAATTCATTGAGTTCCTCCTGCATAGCTTCAATCCAAGATGATTGGGTCATAGCCTGCTGCCAATTTTTGGGTTCAACTTCAGAGAGAAATGCATCAAAGTAACAATATAGTGCACTCTCTTGTAGTTGATGGCGTGTAGAGACTGGTCGATCTAGATCTCCAATAACATTCCTAATTGGGTGATCTTTTGTCCATTTAGTGCTATGGTTTTCAATCCTAGGTGGTCTGGAGTGAACAATAGAAGGAGCTTCTTCTGAGGTAGACGCGGCTGAAGGGTTTTCAGGGATCGCTACACCAAAGAAAGGAAGCTCTTGCAAGTGAGCATATTCCAAGTCGTGATCAGTAGAATCCTCTTCCACATCATTAGGCACAAGTAGGGGTGATGATTCAGGTGTAGTTTGAGAATCACTTGGTGAAGGTGCATCCGGTTCATTGTGAATTGTAGATGCATTAGATAAAGGTTCATTAACTTGAGCAATCACTTCAGGTATTGGAGCAATTACTACAGGTACTGGAACTTCATCAGTCGGGGGATCGAAGAATTCATCAAACAACGGTTGAAACAGTTTATCCCACTCGGGCCTTGATGGTGGTAAAAATGATGTGGAAGTTGGATTGTTGGGAACTAATCCGGAACTTATAGCACCGGGTCCCATCTCATGAAGCGCGGGTTCAGAGCTGTGTTGCTCAGAAGCCATCGCTGTCAGCTCGTCGAAATCAGCGTCCATAGTTTCTACAATCTTGCCAAGACGACGGTTATAGATTCGGTATGCTCTTTTGGACGGTGAGTAACCAATGAAAATACCTATGTCTGCTTTTGGTTGAAGCTTACCCAAGTTCTCACTATTGATGTTTGGATAACACAGAGCACCAAACACATGGAAAAATGAAACATCGGGTTTGTGGTCATGTAGAAGCTCATAAGGTGTTTTTCCATGGCGTTTCCGAATGATAGAACGGTTTTGGGTGAAACATGCAGTAGAAATAGCCTCTGCCCACAAGAACAATGGAGCGTTCGCATAAATAAGCATGGTCCTAGCAGCTTCCATAAGTGTACGATTTCGTCTTTCAACGACACCGTTTTGTTGTGGAGTGCGTGCAGCGGATGTTTCATGTGATATACCAACTCCTTCATAATAATCACGAAGAGTCTGGTTGACGAACTCTGTACCATTGTCTGTACGAATACGGCGGACAGTGGTATTTAAACGTACCTGAATGAACTTCAGAAAAGTGATGATAGCCTTCGGAGCTTCATCCTTTGTACGTAGAAATCTAACCCATGTAAACCTTGAGAAATCATCCACAATGACGAGAATGAATTTCTTACCGCTCACACTTTCAGTTCTCATCGGTCCACAAAGATCCATATGCAAAAGATGAAGTTTTTCTTGATTAGTGTCTTCAGCTTTGGGTTTGTAAGATTTCTTGGTGCTTTTCCCCCTTGAACACGCGGAACATAAATGATCCTTGTGAAATTTAAGCTTGGGAAGACCACGAACTAACTCGTTTTTAGCCAGATGATTAATAGCATCAAAATTAAGATGAGATAATCTGCGATGCCATAACCATGACTTGGTCTTAGAAGCTTTAGAGAGAAGACATACTGGAGAAGCGGCCATCATGTCTTGTAAGGACAAAGTGTAAAGATTTGCACCACGAGATCCCTTCAACAAATCTTTTCCTTCCAAGTTGCGGATGAAACAAGTGTGTTGTCGAAAAGCAACCTCAAGGTTGGAATCACAAAACTGTCCTACTGAGGATAAGTTATGACCAAGACCTTCAACATAGTATACCCTAGAAATCGTCACGTTTCCAATCTGATATTCACCATACCCCATAATCTTTGCTATATGATCATTCCCAAATTTAACCGTACCAAGAAACTTGCTGACGAAATTTCGGAGCATCGAGCGATTTCCGGTCATATGTTTTGAACAACCGGAGTCCAAATACCACAGGATGATTTGGACCACCTCAGATTTCTTATCTGGCCCTAAGCTGGAAAAAGTTGCCATGAAAGCAGCCTTTGCAGTTTGAAAGTCATCACAGTCGGAATCATACGCATCAAGATCATCGGCTTGGTAAGCTGCATTCTGCGTAGTGACAACGTCTTGTTCAGCAATCCCTGGGTCAGCAAGAAATGCAAGCTCCTCTTCATCAAGTTCCCTTCCTTGCGCCTGAGCATTTACCAGATAGATTTTTTCTGCAAACCATTGTCCATCCCTTCTCCTCTTGGGTTTCTTACAATCCCTGGACATATGACCCTCTTCCTTGCAGTTGTAGCATGTGATCATTCTCAACTTGCCTGTATTAGCCCGTGGCGGATTGTTGACCATTGGAGCAGGAGCAGGATTGGCAGCGCGAACATTGGTTGATGTAGAAGTTCTCCCCTGATATGGTTGAATTGGCTGAACCATTACCCTGCCATTCTCAATTGTAGCTTGTTGGCGAGAATTGGATGAATTCCTCAACTGATTGTTGGTAGGAGCTGATCCTCTGAATCCTCGTTTGCTTAAAGTTCTTGTGAGATAAGCAGACATAGTAGTTAGCACTTCAACTGGGTCAGCTCCTTGTTGGAATACAGGAACGGGGACTTCTTCATCATCACAATACAGTGCTTGATCTGGATGAGCTGCATAATCAGTATAAGGAAGACTCATTTGATCAGGGTAGCTTGTTGGATATGCTGCATTCTCTTGATAAGAAGAATATGATGGCTGAGCATAAGGTGCAACATTTGCTGGATGAAGTTGTGAAGCATACTGTGGTGAGGGTGCATTGAACCGATATTGTTGCTGATGTGAGGTGGGTGGTTGTGGTAGAATCGAGTATTGGGGAAAGGCTGGTGTCATGTAAGGTGATTGATGATAAGCTTGATGTCCCAAGATATAGGGTGTGTTGTTGTGAGACAAGCTTGGTTGATTCGCCATCAATGCTAAAGAATCTGGGTGCATACCACGAGGAGAACGGTGCATAATCACATGCTTCTCATGCTGCTGAAGGAAGGCATAGATTTGATCTAAGTTGCACTTATGCAAATCCCGGGTTAACTTCACATCGGTAATATACTCACCCCATTCAGCTTGAGGTAGAGTATTCAAGAATTTGGTGTTAACCTGGAATGGTGCAATCACAAGATTGTATACATTCAGATCATTCATGAGTGTGGTGAATCTGAAGTAATAATCGTGGAGTGTTTCCCCTGGGTTGTAGGTGAATCTATCAAACAAATCATACAGCTGACACTCCCTTTCTTGTTTGGTGAGAGACGTGCCTTGTAGCAACACCTTAAGACGTTCCCATAGATCCTTTGCCACCGTATACTGACTCACCATCCTATAGATGTCATGGGGAAGAGCTTGGAGAATTGTTTGAAGAGCTTTTTCATCTGCATCTGCAACAAGTTGTTGAGCTGGAGTAAGTTCTTCAAATTCTCGTGGTCTAGTCACGTTATCAACCGTAATGGTACCATAGTCGAGTGGACCATTCAAAATTGATTTGACCATAAGTCTTTCGTATGTAGGTTTTCCCTTTAGATATTGCATCATTCGACCTTGCCATGCCTCAAACACCTCTTTAATGAGCATCGGTGGACGGCTATCAGTTCCCGTTATGATTGATATATCCGTAAGAGATGTCATCTGAGGCATTACTGAATTTGGATTCATTTTGTTTTTCTTCAAAGAAACAGAGATTATCGGTTGATCGAGCAGTGAAGTAAAGCTTGTGAATTGTGTTGTGTTTTTGTTGTAAGAAACCAAGATTAAATCCTCTAAAAAATCGTCGAAAAAACAAGCAAAATAACCCTTGATTCGGAACTTTTTGTTGATTCGGAAGTTTGATTCGGAAGATTACCTTGATTCGGAACTTTTTGTTGATTCGGAAGATTACCTTGATTCGGAACTTTTGGGTTGATCCGGAACTTCTTGGTTCGGAAGTTCTTGATCCGGAACTTTGGCTTGATCCGGAACTTCTTGACTTGGAAGTTTCTTGATCCGGAACTTCTTGGTTCGGAAGTTTCTTGATTCGGAACTTCTTGACTCGGAACTCCTTGATCCGGAACTCCTTGATCCGGAACTTCTTGATCCGGAACTCCTTGATCCGGAACTTCTTGATCCGGAACTCCTTGATCCGGAACTTCTTGATCCGGAACTCCTTGATCCGGAACTCCTTGATCCGGAACTTCTTGATCCGGAACTTCTTGATCCGGAAGTTTTGCTGAACAAACAGAAACCCCCTCCGATGAACAGTCGAACAGTAAAAGTTAAGATTAAGCCCAGATTTTGACCAAATAACCCAAAAAGTTTTGTGCTTTCGACTAAAATAAGTAACAACTAATACTTATCCACTAATCCCAATCACAAAAAACACCAAAAACACCAAAAACACCAAGAATCAAGATGATTTTTCTTAAAGAACACTAATACAATCAAAAACTAAAAAACCACACAAATCACCACCTTAAATCACCCCATAGCTCTTGATACCAAATGTAGAATATTGATAATCAATGAATCTATGAAGGGGTTTGTTGATTTCTAGAGAGAGAAAGTTAGAGAGAGAAAGTGAGAGAAACTATGTGAATTTTATTAATATGGAATCAAAGAAATGACAACAACCAACCCCTTTCCTTAGTGGAAAGGGGTATTTATAGTCCAAGCTAAACATTGGGCTTGGGCCGGTCCATGACAAGCCCATGGACCGGTTCTTACTTAATTTAATAAGCAAATAATAACTAATTACTAACTACGAGCTATTACAACATAAATCATATTGTGGAGTGACCGATACTTCTAATATACGTTAAAACGTATTTCTAACAGCACATATAAAGAAGTAAAAGTGAGGCTATGAACTCACCTGATATAGCTATCACACGTAGATCAAGGAACAAACATTCAATAGTCGATACACGACTTCACGAGATATCAATCGCTCATTAATCAAGAACGAGATGCCCAACTGTCGTCACATGAACGAACGAGACCTATAATGACGAGACGTATCTTAGGATCGAAACTATACATAAGTCAAACGAATATGTAAATAGTTCACTTTAGTAGGTTTGGACATTTCATAAGTTTTATAAAACTTTTCATTAGACTTTATATAACAATTTACCATGTATTATCCCATTATGACATTTAAGCCTATTAAGGCCCATTACTGGGTCATTACACATTTATTTAACTTAAGTCAATTTCCAAATTAGTATTAGACTCCAATTTGGTTATTAATCTCAGGCTCAATAATGGCACAATAGCAATTACAAGTGTAAGTCGGACTTTTGAGTCCCAAATCCACTTTATATGCATTACGGGTTCTAAAAATCCCTCAAACAATAATCACTTAATATTTTCCAATGGTCGAGTCTTCATTCTTATAGTTATCAGTATGTAAATAAGTCCTTGTTTCCCAATAAGTGGTTCATACAACCTCGAGTTTTATAAAAATCATCAAGTTTTACGTTAATTAAATATAGTCCAATTATTACCTTTTTCCCGACATGTCTCGCTCATTTGACCATATATCCTAGACCGTAAATATCTAAGTGTATTATTTTTACCAAAATCATTATCAACTTATATACTTTACTTATTACCATTCCAATTACAACTAAAGTATAATTATCATAGTTCAATTATCTAGTTTCTCATTTAGAGATGTTGGTTGTTTTAGGCAGCCAATCTTGTTTTTACCGTTTCGCCCGCTATTTCCAAACCGTAAAGAAATGGTGGACTATCCAATTGATTCTGGTTCTTCATAATTTTATCTACAACTTTTAGTTTTATCTTTTTCATTGGTTCTGAGTTCTTGTAAGAGTTATCAGTCTGTTTATTCAGCATGTTCAGATTTCACCCTTTTTATCATTTCGGCCATATCTAATTCATCGGGTATCGTCACGAGACGGGCCACCCGGCGAAATCACCACAACACAACAAGCTATAACCTAGTAATTTTATTTAAGGGTCCACGTCAAAACATTTTTAGATACAGTCCTGTTTATACCACTGTTTATACCACTTCTAAACATGTTTTCATCTTTTAGCTAAGTGTCCATGTCTTGGCTTGTTTTAATGGTTTCAAATTTACCTATACAACGTCCAAAGTAATCATTAGTCAAATATTACATGTATAACCTCAAAATATACAAGATGATTTCATATATGAAAATCAATTAGAAATATGAATAGGAAAGGATGGGTATAAACCTTCAATCCAAGATGACACCAAAGGACTTCTACAACAACAAAATCAACTTTTCTAAACCCTTGTAACCAATGATTCATCCATGGTTTAGCCATGCTTTAAACCATCTATATGATCAACAATCTCAGCTAAGAACCTCTAGAAATGATTTGCTTAAAGTGGTTGATGATGATGGTTATTTAAATGAAGAGATGTCATAAGGAAGATTACTAATAATGGTATCCTTCATGCATGACAAGAATTTATACTAAAATGATTTTTTGATGGGAATGATCATATGCTGATGTTGGTGTTCGGTAGTAACAAGAGAGAAAGAGGTTAGATGTGATACTCTAACATGAAAGTGATAATGAGATTACACTTTTATTATGATATACACTTGTAGCTTTGTAATACCATTTAATACCAATGATAGACACGTATCTTAGTTTCCTTGAGAAGTGACGTTTTCTTTTATCACGTGGGGTGAGATTTATATTAAGATTTGCTCCACAATTTACAAAAGCGGGTATTATCGAAGCCCAATATTTTTGACGTTACGTGATTTGAAAGATAAGCGTTAACCACGAAAAATAAACGTTCAATATAAAACAAAAACATTGACATTCGGAGAACATTTATATTTCAATAAATAAAGGAGGGCTTATAATTTTAAACGTTAACGCGTCGCCTAAACGAATGACGCCTAAAAGTTTAACGTAAATTATCAAGAATTCTCATAAAACGAGAAATTAAAACGACGACAATAGAAAATATTTCTATGTCATGACGAGGATATTTACGGTCGATGACGGACATAGACTTGTCAATAAATAATAATTGACATGTATTTGATACATTAAACCCTTAACCACGCCGGCTAGTCAAGAATTCGATAATATTTGTCTAATAATCAGGACAAATAAAAGCTGATTAATAAATATTGACCCGAATACTAGAAATAGTATTAGAACTCAGTGTAAATGTTGATTTTAAAGTTCGAGTTACTACAGTTGCTACCCCTTTAGGAAGCGACGTCCCGACGCTTAATTCGTATTAACAGTCTTCCATTTAATGGCAAGAGGTGAGAAATAGACAAGTCATTGCCGAGGTTCCTAACGAAGGTTGAATGAACAAAAGTCAAAGCAATGAGTATACATAACGGGTACAAATGAACGAATTGAATGAAGCTTCAATCCTTATAAGGAAAAATGAATAGATAAATCAAAGGAGAAGCCATTGGAAGTTAAAAACAAGTCGTCAATTGTTGGAAGTGCTTCAAGGTACATTACTACTAGCTTATTAAACTTGCGACAGTCGATATAAGTTCGAAAAAGTCGAAGTGGTGATAAGTACAAAAAAAGTAAGCGCATTTGAAATGTTTTCAATGTGACAACCAATTCAAAACTATCGATGATCACATCGATCAAATCGAAACACATATCGTCCACGGGTCTGATAAAAAAAATTACGTCATAAAATAAAATCGTATGGATCACACATAACTCCGTCGAAAACGTTACAAAATATTCACGACGAGGCAATTATTACGATTCGTACAAAATCATCTAGTTGTATGATCTCAAACATGCAAACCTATTTCTTCAAAATCAAATTTATCGACACATAAATCGTTCGGAGTATACAATACTCCATCGAAGGAACTACGATTCAAAACAAATATAAAAGCCATCACTAGGCACATATAATCACATTACGACATGCTTGCAAGATAGCCAAGCCATGCCAAATCAATAAGTTCAATCAAGTTACTCATGCTTTCTAAATAGTCAAGACATGATAAAATGAATATTTGATAGGATTTTTAGATGAGTCCAGTCAAAGGAAAGTTTGCAAGTTAAAGGATGTTCACGATATTGATTGCATATATGCATATAGAACAATATTTTCGTCATCAGAGGGTGCTCACACACGATCTATACCCAAATGACATTGCAGGGTACTCACAAACGGATCCATACCCAATAGATATTACAGGGTGCTCACAAAAGGATCCATACCCAAAATATTTTCTCGTTATGTTTGAAAAATTCTTCGATGAACCATCCATAATAACAAGAAAGAATCTCAAGATCTTTTCATTCACGATGAGTTGTGTTGATAACTTAATCCTCAATTAATCCACAAGTACATAACTAGTGTCGATTAAACAAGTCATCTGTTCTCGGAACATGTAATGGTTCTTAACGATCAGCTTATTATGCTCGCGATAGTTAGGACACATTAGAAATGGTCCATAGAAACAAATTATAACTCGAGAGAAGACTAATGGGTTACTCGTACTTAGACGATAATCAATAATGACCATAATTATGACGAAACCGGACGATTCGTACCAATGAAACATGAGTCAAAGAAATACATTCGTATACAAAAATAGTCACAAACCAAGTCAAGCACTCTTGAGCCCACTTATTTATAATTTCTTGTTTACATCAAAAGGCGTCCCAATCCATGTAAACAAGAATTTATAAATTTACGGTTCGATAACTTATAACTATCTTGTTCAAATAAAAAGGCGTCCCAATTTATTTCAACAAGACAATTATAAATCAGCCTACTCAGTAATACTGTCACAAAACGCGATATCATAACCAAATTAAATGCCAAGAAAAAGTACAAGGTGTCAAACTTATTCCATGATTTCTGTATTCAAACGTCCCATTCCATCTGAATAAAGAAACCATCGACAATCTAAGGTCCAGTGGTTTAAAAGTTTCTTATTCAAATGTCCCAATCCATTTCAATAAGAGAACCTTAAACGACACATAGTTGTGTGATTTAAAATCTCTATATTTAAATGTCCCATTCCATTTAAATACAAATTTTTAAGTTGCTCAACTAATGACTACTATGAGCATATCTTTGTTGTACCCAAATTACATATATTTGATTGGGTATATATATATATTTTAGGTCCAACATTGGCATCCACCTTTTCGCCACAAAACGTAATCAAACACAGTTAAATTAAACGTTATATTACGTAGAAGATGTCTCCTTGAAGAAATGATTCTTAAAAATCATAAGGAGTGTAGAAATATAATAATACGCTTATCAATTACGTTTCAAAAGGATATGTCTTAAAATGGCACATCACGATGCGATACAAAAATCGAGCTTAAATTAGTCGACATGCGATAGATTATGAAAAAAAAATATATATGTACCCAAAATATCAAACGAGTTCCATACTCGTATTCGGATAATAAATTAATTATCGAGAAAAGTGATTGGCGGCGAGGCCAAACTCTCTATAAAACTGTATCATAAAATGTACGATAATCATGCAAGGACCATTGCTTCATGCGCAATGCCGTTAAATACCATAGTATATACATTCATATACATAAAAACATTTCTACATACACACGGAGTCACATTATCACAACCAAGCATTGGTTTCTAAGAGCCATGAGCGCGCGGATACTTTGTAAGGCAATCAAACAATTTTACGAAAGAGCAGTTATAGTCTAGGTTTTCAAAATGACCTAGTTCGCTATAACTAGTGCTCTGATACCAATCTGTAACACCCCCAATTTCACAAGGCAGCGCAATATCAACATTGGGCGTTACTTCATAGCACATCACACACAGTCATAGAAAACGACCTCAAAAGAGACGTTTTATAAAACAAACCATTCGATAATTTTATTAAATCAGAGTTAACTAAAAAAGAGGTCCCACCAATTTATACAAACCTTAAGAAATAACAAAGATTTGTCAAATGTATCGAATGGAAATTGTTTGTTTTGCCGTTACTTTATCATGCGCGACTCCATGCTCCAGCTGCTCTTAAACCTACACACCTGAGAATACATGCTAACATGTCAACACAACGGTTGAGGGAATTCATAGATTTTTAATAAACGATAATGGGTTTTTAAATAAACCATAAAGCTTTTGAACACAAGAATCTCATCCACTGTCGATAGTGCAACACATGCAATACCCAAAGTCCACGCTATTCTACTAAGCCATGAAACCGAGGCCTTAAGTATAATAATGCCCTAGTCAGGTATTTTGCCGAATACCCCCTTACTTCTAATACAACACACCTGGCTGAGCCTCCAACCCACAGGTGCGACCTGCCCAGGTGGGGGCCATCCCTGATGGATCCATCCGTCTATACCAGCACCTACCCATCATAGGTAGTTAATGGTTCATGGGTTTATAGGGACTTTCCAAATTTTGGCAATACAGCACTTAGCAAATAGCGGTTCCCAATCAATACAATCAATGCTTGTGTTCATCTTTCAAAAGCATTTAATCAGCCATCTTACATTCATTTACAACAACATGTATTCGTTCAAAGCATATAGCAAACCACATGTTTATTCATAAACATGTATTCTCTCAAAACCATATATATAAACATCATATTTTTATACCAAGAGCATGTATTCCCCCTCGCGGGTTTATAAGCACATATAAAGCAGTAAAAGTGAGGCTATGAACTCACCTGAAATAGCTATCACACGTAGATCAAGGAACAAACATTCAATAGTCGATACACGACTTCACGAGATATCAATCGCTCATTAATCGAGAACGAGATGCCCAACTATCGTCACATGAACGAACGAGACCTATAATGACGAGACGTGTCTTAGGATCGAGACTATACATAAGTCAAACGAATATGTAAATAGTTCACTTTAGTAGGTTTGTACATTTCATAAGTTTTATAAAACTTTTCATTAGACTTTTTATAACAATTTACCATGTATTATCCCATTATGACATTTAAGCCCATTAAGGCCCATTACTGGGTCATTACACATTTATATAACTTAAGTCAATTTCCAAATTAGTATTAGGCTCCAATTTGGTTATTAATCTCAGGCCCAATAATGGCACAATAGCAATTACAAGTGTAAGTCGGACTTTTGAGTCCCAAATCCACTTTATATGCATTACGGGTTCTAAAAATCCCTCAAACAATAATCACTTAATATTTTCCAATGGTCGAGTCTTCGTTCTTATAGTTATCAGTATGTAAATAAGTCCTTGTTTCCCAATAAGTGGGTCATACAACCTCGAGTTTTATAAAAATCATCAAGTTTTACGTTAATTAAATATAGTCCAATTATTACTTTTTTCCCGACATGTCTCGCTCATTTGACCATATATCCTAGACCGTAAATATCTAAGTGTATTATTTTTACCAAAATCATTATCAACTTATATACTTTACTTATTACCATTCCAATTACAATAAAGTATAATTATCATAGTTCAATTATCTAGTTTCTCATTTAGAGATGTTGGCTGTTTTAGGCAGCCAATCTTGTTTTTACCGTTTCGCCCGCTATTTCCAAACCGTAAAGAAATGGTGGAATATCCAATTGATTCTGGTTCTTCATAATTTTATCTACAACTTTTAGTTTTATCTTTTTCATTGGTTCTGAGTTCTTGTAAGAGTTATCAGTCCGTTTATTCAGCATGTTCAGATTTCACCCTTTTTATCATTTCGGCCATATCTAATTCATCGGGTATCGTCACGAGACGGGCCACCCGGCGAAATCACCACAACACAACAAGCTATAACCTAGTAATTTTATTTAAGGGTCCACGTCTAAAATTTTTTAGATACAGTCCTGTTTATACCACTGTTTATACCACTTCTAAACATGTTTTCATCTTTTAGCTAAGTGTCCATGTCTTGGCTTGTTTTAATGGTTTCAAATTTACCTATACAATGTCCAAAGTAATCATTAGTCAAATATTACATGTATAACCTCAAAATATACAAGATGATTTCATATATGAAAATCAATTAGAAATATGAATAGGAAAGGATGGGTATAAACCTTCAATCCAAGATGACACCAAAGGACTTCTACAACAACAAAATCAACTTTTCTAAACCCTTGTAACCAATGATTCATCCATGGTTTAGCCATGCTTTAAACCATCTATATGATCAACAATCTCAGCTAAGAACCTCTAGAAATGATTTGCTTAAAGTGGTTGATGATGATGGTTAATTAAATGAAGAGATGTCATAAGGAAGATTACTAATAATGGTATCCTTCATGCATGACAAGAATTTATACTAAAATGATTTTTTGATGGGAATGATCATATGCTGATGTTGGTGTTCGGTAGTAACAAGAGAGAAAGAGGTTAGATGTGATACTCTAACATGAAAGTGATAATGAGATTACACTTTTATTATGATATACACTTGTAGCTTTGTAATACCATGTAATACCAATGATAGACACGTATCTTAGTTTCCTTGAGAAGTGACGTTTTCTTTTATCACGTGGGGTGAGATTTATATTAAGATTTGCTCCACAATTTACAAAAGCGGGTATTATCGAAGCCCAATATTTTTGACGTTACGTGATTTGAAAGATAAGCGTTAACCACGAAAAATAAACGTTCAATATAAAATAAAAACATTGACATTCGGAGAACATTTATATTTCAATAAATAAAGGAGGGCTTATAATTTAATAAACGTTAACGCGTCGCCTAAACGAATGACGCCTAAAAGTTTAACGTAAATTATCAAGAATTCTCATAAAACGAGAAATTAAAACGACGACAATAGAAAATATTTCTATGTCATGACGAGGATATTTACGGTCGATGACAGACATAGACTTGTCAATAAATAATAATTGACATGTATTTGATACATTAAACCCTTAACCACGCCGGCTAGTCAAGAATTCGATAATATTTGTCGAATAATCAGGACAAATAAAAGCTGATTAATAAATATTGTCCCGAATACTAGAAATAGTATTAGAACTCAGTCTAAATGTTGATTTTAAAGTTCGAGTTACTACAAGTGACCCGTCGCTAAATTCTCGGCTCCTTTCTTATCACAGATCTCTATAGAAAACTCTTGTAGCAATAAAACCCATCTCAAAAGCCTAGGCTTAGCATCTTGCTTTGTCATGAGGTACTTGAGAGCAGAATGATCTATATAGGCTATGGTCTTAGAAAGCACAAGATAGGGTCTGAATTTCTCAAAAGCATAAACAATAGCAAGTAACTCTTTTTCCGTAGTGGTATAATGAAGTTGAGCACCGTCATTGTCTTACTCGCATAGTGTATAGGTTGGAAATGCTTATTAACTCTTTGTCCCAACACGGCCCCCACGACATAATCACTAGCATCACACATGAGTTCAAAAGGAAAATCCCAATTTGGTGATACCAAAACGGGAGCCTTAGTCAACTTTTCTTTAAGAATCTCAAAAGAGTCTAAACACTCGTGTGTGAATATGAAAGGAGCCTCTTTTTCCAAGAGGTGGTTCATGGGTCTTACTATCTTAGAAAAGTCTTGTATAAAACGTCTATAGAAACATGCATGACCCAAAAAGCTCCTAACTCCTTTCACCGTGGTAGGTGGGGGAAGTTTGGCAATAACATCTATTTTAGCTCGATCCACTTCTAAACCTTTATTGGATATCTTACGTCCCAAAACTATCACTTCTTTGACCATGAAATGGCACTTCTCCCAATTAAGAACAAGACGTGTTTCTTCACACCTCTTAAGCATACGTTCTAAATGGAAGAGACAAGAAGTAAACGAATCTCCAAAAATTGAGAAATTATCCATGAAAACTTTCATAGTATGCTCAATCATGTCATGAAAGATTGCCATCATACACCTTTGGAATGTCCCCGGGGCATTGCACAAGCTAAAAGGCATTCTCTTATAAACAAATGTGCCATAGGGACAAGTTAATGTGGTCTTTTCTTGATCCTTTGGATCAATGGGTATTTGGAAATAACCCGAGAATCAATATAGAAAGCAATAGTACTCATTTCCCGCCAAGCGTTCAAGCATTTGGTCCATGAAAGGTAATGGGAAATGATCTTTCCTAGTGGCATCATTAAGCTTCCTATAGTCAATACAAACTCTCCAACCCGTGACAAGTCTAGTGGGGATTAGCTCATTGTTCTCATTAGGCACAATGGTGATTCCACCCTTTTTAGGCACACAATGCACTAGGCTAACCCATGAAGAGTCAGAAATTAGGTAAATCATACCCGCATCAAGGAGTTTGATAACTTCCTTTTTGATGACCTCATGGATTTTCGGGTTAACCCTTCTTTGGCTTTGAATGGCGGGTTTGTAATCATCCTCCATAAGGTTTTGTGTGTACAAAAATTTGGATCAATTCCCCTTATGTCAGATATTTTCCAAGCTATAGCTTTCTGATGTTTCTTAAGCACCTCTATGAGTTTTTCCTTCTCATCATCTTTCAAGTCTTTTGCTATGATAACGGGTAATTGGTCCTTTCCCTCTAAGAATGCATATTCAAGGTGTGATGGAAGATACTTTAGCTCTAGGGAATGTGGACTCTCAATGGAAGGTTTCACTAAGGATGGATCATCATTGGTAACTTCTTGTGGAGTAGGTGAAAGAATGAGATCCTCATTGAGCAACTTTTGGATAGTTAGAATGTCTTCTTCCCAATGAATGAGAGAATCATCATTACTAAGGAAGTTGGACTCAAATTCCTCTAAGAGGAAATTACTCTCTCCAAACGGTGTTAAGGAGGGAGCAATTGAGGTAACAGTCTCTACATGTGGCATGTTCTAACTATCATTCTTGCAAGCTTCATGAAAATGTTCATCACACACCTCATCAAGAACATCCACTATATTAACTGTTTCACAACTTTGAGCTTACTTAGTGACCTTTCCCAACTTAAACACTACTTTCTCATCCTCAACTCTCATAATTAGTTCTCCTTCCGCCACATCAATAAGAGTACGACCCGTCCTCAAGAAAGGTCTACCAAAAAGAAGAGGAACTCTCGGGTCCATATCATAGTCAACAACTACAAAATCCGTGGGGAATGTGAATTTATCAACCCCTACAAACACATCCTCCGCAATTCCTACCGGATAAGCTATGGAACGGTTTGCTAACTCAAGGGTCATCCTAGTAGGAGTGAGCTTGGGAAGAGAGAGTTTTTACCAAACCGATAAAGGCATGAGATTGATGCTTTCCATAAGATCCGCTAGTGCCATGCAATTTTCCTGCCCGTGAAAATTACAAGGGATAAAAAATCGCCCTGGATCTCCAAGTTTTGTGGATAAAGTCTAGAGCAACACGGCGGAGCAATTATCATTAAGTGATGTGTTAGGTATATCCACCAACTTTTCTTTGTTTGAGAGGAGGTCTTTGAACATTTTGGCAAATTTAGGCATATAAGCAAGAGCTTCCGCAAAGTATATGTTAATGTTCAATTGCTTGAACATTCTCAAAAAGTTTGACACTTAAATATCATCCTTGTTTTTAAGTTTCTCCTTTCTCAATCTTGATGGGTATGGAAGACTTGGTTTTGGTGTAGGTTGAGTAGTTGTTATTGAAGGGTTCTCTTTGTTGGTATCTTCATTGATAGGTGTTGAAGGTAAAGGATTAATAGGTGTAGGATTAGAAGGTGTAGGTGTTGAAGTTGTAGAGCTTGAAGGTGTTGAGTTTGATGTTGTAGGCTTAACACAAGGTGGAACCATAGCAGGCTTAACCAAAGGAAGTGTAGTTGGCATTAAAGGATCAATAGTTGTCTTTCCACTCCTTGTTGTGATCACATTAACATTAGCCTTTGGATTAGCTTGTGTATTTGAAGGTAGAGCACCTTATGGCCTTTGATTAAGAAGCATCATAAACCTCTTGTTGGTTTCATCTTGTATTTCTCTCATTCTCTTTTCATTTGATTGAAACCTTCTTTCATTATCTAAATTCATCTTGTGAAGAAGATCAATGGTTTCATTTTGCCCATATCCTTGATTGTATCCTTGATTGTGGCCTTGATGGTGGAAAAGGGGAGGAGGTGGGTGAAATCCTTGGTTATTTGCATGAAAGTTGTTTCCTTAATGTTGAAAGTTATTGGGTGCTCTATAGTTGTTGTGTCCTTGGTAATTTGGCCTAGGCCCTTGATTTCTTTGAAGTAATTGAGGAGGTTTTGTTTGGTTTTCTAACACCCCCAATTTACATTGCGCAGCGGAAATACACAATTGGGTGCTAGACACAAGCATCATCACACAAGATATAATGAACGACTCAAAATAGAGACGTTTATACAAAATATAGACATGATTATTATAAATGGTCTAAAACATAGATTTCAACCCAAATTGTACTGACACGATACCAGAGTAAAGCGTTTTGTCCCCATGGATCTCGACCAACAACCAACAGTTTAGTACAGTACATCAACATAAAGTAAATTGTTCAAACATTAAAAAGGTAGAAACGGTTTAGACAAACATTCTTCCAAAAGCCAAGCCACAACCTCCACAGCAAAGCTCCATGCTCCATCACTTCCTATTACCCGAAATACATGCATAAAACGAGTCAACAATAATGTTGAGCGAGACTATAGGTTTATCAAATCACATTTGAACACAAGAAGAAAATCAATCATAATCATTTATAGAATTGTCGTACACACAATCTATATTCAAGGCAGTAATAATAATGATATTATTAAACAAACATTGTATTTAAGCTCATGACACCGACCCCTTAACCAAATAGTCACCCACGCCAAATGTCGGCATGACTAGAATAAAACCATTGCCCCTCTAGGATATCAGTTGCTAGAATACCACAATCTTATTCACGTAAAATTATCCTTCCCAGCGGGTTACTCAACGTAATGCCCTGGTCTCAAATAGGATGGTCAACCCAATAGTACTATCATTAGAATAAGCGGCTATTCCCGACTCACAACATCAAGTCAGAAGATAGTTAACGGCTCATGAATTTAGGGTCTTTAGCAACAAGTTACTCAATACAATGAAATCAACTTTAGGCAACATTCGGGTCTAACAATTACTCATGACTTGTGTTCATTTATTTTCAAATAGCATGTATCCCCCTCGTGGGTATTAAAATCATTAAAACGAGTAGAAATCGAGGCTATAGACTCACTTTAGTATAAGAGATCTAGCGAGATGATCGTCGACGGTAATGGATGCCTTTCAAACACGAGAACCGCTACCTATCAAATAAGGCGCGTTCGTTAAATAATGACTCGAGAAATAAATCATACATAACAACATCAAACTCAAACTCATAAAGTCACGATAAACTCGAGAGAAAACGATGTAAATAACTTCATTATACTTTACTACACATTTACTTAACCATTTTAAACTTTTTACAAAGTCCGCCGGTACATACTACATGTACTAGCTTATTTACCCCTTTTAAACTCGTCAACCGTTTATGAAACGACTCGATAAACTAACTTACTATATATAGAAAGTCCTCTTACAAGTTTATCAAATGAAATTACTTTTAAAGTTCTTTACCCGACTCATTTTCATACTACAAAATCCGGACAGATTTACGTTAATTTTTCATACAACCGTTTTAACTTATTTAAACGACTCCGTTTACAAAACCGACACTCGGGTTTTAAGGTAAACTCAACCTATAAAATAAAAACCTCATTATAAGTAGGTTACATTTTTCAAAACATCAATTTAGAGTCCCCGAGATTCGATCCAAATATCGACAACAACTATTTGTATTGCCGATACTTGTCTCCCGGTACACGATCATTCAAAACATCATAACTTCGCGCTCGTTTTGAGCTAGAAGCTCTACCTTATATCAAATCGAAGCTAAGAAAATTATCTACAACCCTAGGCTATAAGTTAAGCCATTTTCAAAACATAAAAATTCGGATTTTGCCTTTTACTTACTGTAGTAAAATGACTACTTAAAACTTGTACAAAATCAACTTTTTGATAAAAACCAACCATGGAAATGATCATTACTATGCCCTAATATCATCATACATTAAGCATAACATCAAAATCATAATCAAAATAAAAATCATAAGATAAAAATGAAGTTTCTAACAATATTTTTAGCACAAACCACGATGGATCATCATGATAATGCCATGCATGATCATATCTCCTACCTACCAACATCAAGAAAAAAAAAGTTGCTTGCATGTAAGAAATTCTTACACCGATGTGATCCTTGATCAAAAATAAGGTTGGGTCTAGTGTTAGTTTAGCTTGATTCAACCTAAAACTCAAGAAAATTTGAAGTTTGATTTTGTTTTGGTGATGGTGGTGGGTTTCGACAAAGAGAAGAGAGAGAGAGAGTGGAAGTGAAATTTTTGAAATGAAAATTGTGAGAGTGTGTGTGTTTGTGGTTTATATATAGTGGGGTAGGGACCAAGTTGCAATTTAATGAAAGTTGTGGCTAGAAATGTAAATAGTTAGCTAAAAAGCGGGAAATAACTATTAGTCAATTTTCAAAATATTTACGGGGCTCGGGTTTCATAAAGATACATTTAAAAATTTAAAACGTACCTCAAATTTAATAATATCGACTCTCGACTCGACTTAACACGTCATTTAAAATAAAACCTCGAAAATGACAAAAATCGAACAACCGACAATAAAACGTAAAATATTTGGCATCCATCGACATCACGCTTGCTAATACTCCTTATACTTAATAAATATTAAATATAGACCTTCCAACATCGGTTTAAACTTAAACCTCCAAAAATAAATATCGTTCAAACTCATCCAAAAATTTCAAAAATAATCGTAAAATAAGATTAAGTAATGACCTCGATTTTGGGTTGTCACATCCCCCCCTTCTTAAAAGAAGCGATGTCCGCGACGCTTAATCCTTCCTAAACTAATGAGGATACTTGTCCTTAAAGAAATCCTCACGTTCCCACGTAAACTCTGGCCCACGTCTAGAGTTCCATCTCACCTTCACAATCGGAATTCTACTATGCTTCAACTTCTTAACTTCCCTATCCATTATTTCTACATGTTCCTCTATAAAATGCAACTTATCATCAAGTTGAATCTCCTCCAATGGAATCACCACATCCCTTTCAGCTAAACACTTCTTCAGATTAGACACATGAAAAGTATTATGAATAGCCTTAAGCTCATCAGGAAATTCTAACTTATAAGCCACCAATCCAATCCTTTGAATAATCTTAAATGGTCCAATATATCTCAGGCTCAACTTTCCTCTCTTTCCAAAGCGTATTACTCCTTTCCATGGAGATACTTTCAACATAACCATGTCTCCTACTTCAAACTCCAACGGTTTCCTTCTGTTATCAGCATAACTCTTTTGTCTACTTCTGGCAGATAACAAACGCTTCTTAATTTGCACAATCTTCTCAGTCGTCTCAAATATCATTTCAGGCCCAGTCAGTTGACTTTCTCCTATCTCACTCCAACACACTAGAGATCTACACTTACGTCCATACAAAGCTTCAAATGGAGCGACTTTAATACTTGAATAATAACTATTATTGTACGAAAATTCAACCAATGGCAAATGCTTATCCCAACCATTTCCAAAATCAATCACACATGCACGAAGCATATCCTCTAATGTTTGAATCGTTCTCTCACTTTGTCCATCAGTTTCCGGATGATATGCTGTACTTAAACATAACTCCGTTCCCATTGCTTTCTTCAAAGACTTCAAAAATTCTGAAGTAAACCTACTATCACGATCAGAAATTATCAACAAAGGCACACCATGTCGACAAATAATCTCCTTCACATACACTGTTGTTAACCTCTCCATACTATCTGTCTTCTTCATCGACAAAAAGTGAGCAGACTTAGTCAATCTATCTACTATCACCCATATCATATCACAACCATTTGCAGTCCTTGGCAAACCTGTCACAAAATCCATTGTAATCTTCTCCCATTTCCACTCAGGAATCTCGTTGCACGAATAATCCCGACGGTTTCTTATGTTCAGCCTTCACCTTCGCACAAGTTAAACACTAATTAACATACTGCGCTATATCTGCCTTCAGATTCGGCCACCAATAAACTTTCTTAAGATCTTGATACATCTTGTCTGATCCATGATGTATTGAATATTTCGACTTGAGATTCATTCATCACTAAATCTCGCACCCCTAACGAATCTTTCTCAGAAGGACACCACGGTAACCAAATCCTATTCTTAAAATACCTCAATCCATTCGACCTTACTTCAAACAATGGTTTCAACATTCTACCCAAATTTTCTGCCTCAACGTTCTCTTTCTTCAATCCATTAGTTTGGGCTTTCAATATCGCTTCTGTCAAATCAACACTTTCCAACATCGTCAAAGCTCTAACTCTTATAGACTTATCTTTTTCCTTTCTACTAAGTGCATCAGCTACCACATTCGTTTTACCAGGATGGTAACGAATCTCGCAGTCATAATCACTCAGCAACTCAACCCATCTCCTTTGCCTCATATTCAATTCCTTTTGATCCAAAATATACTTCAAACTCTTATGATCAGTGAAAACCACACACTTGGTTCCATACAAGTAGTGTCTCCACAACTTCAAAGCAAAAATAACAGCCCCAAGTTCTAAATCATGCGTAGTGTAATTCTCTTCATGCTTCCTTAATTGTCTCGACGCATACGCTATTACTTTCTCCCTTTGCATCAGTACAGATCCAAATCCTTTATGAGACGCGTCACAGTACACTACAAAATCCTCAGATCCTTCTGGCAAAGACAATATCGGCGCAGAACACAACTTATCCTTCAACATACTAAATGCAGATTCCTCTTCCAATCCCCATTCAAACACTCGATTCTTTTCCGTAAGCTTAGTCAACGGCTTAGCAATCAACGAAAAACTTCTCAATAAACCTTCTATAATACCCAGCCAAACCAAGAAATTGGCGAACTTCAGTCGGCGTCTTCGGCACTGACCAATCCTTAATTGCCTCAATCTTAGCAGGATCCACTCGAACACCTTCACTATCAATCACGTGCCCCAAAAATTGCACTGATTTCAACCAAAATTCACACTTAGAGAATTTCGAATACAACTTCTCATTCTTCAACAATTCCAAAATTGTTCTCAAATGCTTCTCATGTTCCTCTTCACTCTTGGAATAAACGAGAATATCATCAATGAATACGATAACAAACTCATCCAAATACGGCTTACATATACGATTCATCAAATCCATAAATACAGCAGGCGCATTTGTTAATCCAAAAGGCATCACTTGAAATTCGAAATGTCCATATCGAGTACGGAAAGCTGTTATAGGAATATCTTCTTCCCTAACTCTCAGTTGATGATACCCAGATCTCAAATCGATCTTCGAGTATACACTAGATCCTTGCAACTGATCGAACAAATCATCAATCCTCGGCAGTGGATACCGATTCTTGACAGTCAATTTGTTAAGCTCTCTGTAATCAATACACATTCTAAAAGAACCATCTTTCTTCCAAAAAAACAAAACAGGCGCACCCCACGACGACGAACTTGGTCTAATAAACCCCTTCTCCATCAATTCCTTCAATTGATCAGATAATTCTTTCATCTCAGATGGAGCTAAACGATACGGTGCACGAGCAACAGGCGCAGCACCCGACACTAAATCGATGCGAAACTCCACTTCACGATGCGGCGGTAATCCTGGCAATTCCTCAAAGAAAAGCTCAGGATACTCTCTAATCACAGGCACATCCTCCAATTTCCTTTCATTCACACCATCATTACTTATCTGTGCAAGAAACACATCACAACCTGCTTCTATATACCTCATCATCTTTAAACAAGAAACAACTCTCAAATGAGACGTACATTCATCACCTTTCACAGTCAATACCGTATTCCTTAGCGGTATCTGAACTAATCTCTCTCCACAAACAATTACTGCACCATTACCAACTAACCAATCCATTCCAATGATCACGTCAAAAGATCTTAATTCTATGGGCATCAAATCAATACTAAACACATAATTACCTAACTTCAAGGAACAACCTTTCAGTATAGAACTAGTGCTTACAAGCTTACCATCAGCTAACTCCACATTATAACTAGTTGTCAATCTCACTGGTTCTCTATCCAATAGCTGACTGAATCTAACATCTACGAAACTTCTATCGGATCCAGAATCAAACAACACACTAGCATAACAAGCATCAAGTAAGAACATACCAGTCACCACGTTCGACCCTTGAGGTTTGTCAGCATCTCCCATGACATAGGCTGGAGCAGCAATCCCAACAACAACATTGCCTCCCTGTCGTATGCCAACCCTCGGACAGTTCCCTTGCTTATGTCCCCGACCTCCACATCCAGAACAGTAAACTACCTTGACAACATTAGCCCCAGTGGCTACACCCTTGTTTCTACAATGTGCCATCTTATGTCCGGCCTTCTCACACTTGTTGCAAGCAGGTGGACAATTTCCAACATGATACAGATTACATCTACCACACTTCGGATTCACCTTGTTACCTTGATTTCCTGTAGCAGCACGAACACCATCATTCCTTCTCAAATTGTACTGCTGATTCCTATTTGGTCCTTGGTTATTGTTATTACGATAACCACCTCGATTCTGCCCTTGGCTTGAGTGTGCAGCTTCCCACTGTCTCTTATTCCCTTCAGCAATACTATCCTTTCGATCCTATAGCTTTACATCCATTAAAGCATGATCCATTTGAACAGCTTTATCAAATGACTTGGGTTTCAACGAAGTAGTTTCTCCCTTGATATTACTAGATAAACCTCTAATATACTGCTTCATCTTCTTACGGTCATCAGCAAACGCATTAGGACACAACAAACATAAATCAGAAAACCTCCTTGTATAAGCTACAATATCATTATTCCTCAGCACCAAATGCCTCAATTCATCTTCCAACTGACCTAACTCTTCCCCAGGACAAAACTTAGCAGTCAACAATCCCTTGGTCACAATCCATGTTCTAGCATTAGCTTCAACCAATCCTATAGTAGCTACTTGACTATTCCACCAACTCAACGCATCATCCTGAAAAGTAGTTGCAGCAAATTTCACCTTACTGGCTTCTGAACATCCACTGATTTCAAAAGTACTTTCAACCTTCTCAATCCACCTCCTTAATTCCAATGCACCACCAGTACTACGAAATTGGGTAGGTCCACATTTCATGAAACTAGCATAAGAACATTCCTTTTGAACCTGCTGAACAGCAACATTACCTCCAACTTGTCCTGCAGCATTTCCTTCTGCTTGTTCATCAGCATTACCTCTAGCCTGATTTCTAACATTCCCTCCAACCTGACCAGCAGCATTCCTATTCTCAGCCTCTTGGTTCCTCGCAGTACGTTCAGCTTCCAAAGCTCTAGCAATAACTTGCTCAATCATGGTATTAACAGTAGCAGTCATCAATTTAGGCGGCATGTTTACAGGAAACTAACCAAACGATAATTTAGTAAATTCAGAAAAATGCCTCCCAACTCCTTCCTGTCACCATAACAGAAAAAGAACAAGTAAGTATTCATATCAAGATAAGAAGAAGGATTTCTCTATCAAGATGTAACATGGATACTACATGCACCAACAACACAATTCGTAATGAATCATTAACCAATCACACAAAAGAACTAATAAGACAAATCATAAGTCATGAAGGTAATTTTGGATTGCCTTGGAAAATCTCCATAAAATTGTGACTAGTAATGTCACTACAATCCTTCATCACAACAACTTAAAGTCATTAAGTTTCATCACAAGCTAGAGTACGAGTCTACATAAGTTCTATTACAACAAGGCTAAATAAAAACAACAGAAAGAACTAAACATCAAATCCCCGCATCTTCTTGTACATCGGCTCGTCATCACTGTTGCTATCATCATCCTTAGATTCTTCCTCCACTTTTTCCTTCCCTTTACGACTACCTCCTTCACTCGGCTTTACCGACACTTGAGCTTCAACTTGATTCGGCACATCACGAATCACAACACCTCGACTAGGAAAAGATCTCACCGGCAAACCCCACGCACTCAACCTAGCATTCCTTTCCTGCTCCCTACGCAACCTTTCAACTTGCCCACTCAAATTCAGCACCATAGATCTCAATCTAACAACCTCATCCATTTCTCTTGCCCTAACAAACTCTAATATCCTCACACTACCAACAAACCTTTCAAACTTTTTCTCATTCATCTCAAACCTCCTAATCACACGAGTCTCAACCAAATACCTCTCAAACAAAGATCGATCAAACTTCTTAAGAAACCAGAAAATATCATCATAAGAACTAGGACCTGGACAATAAACCTTAGGAATACCATCATGAATAGATCGAGCACTAGCAGCCCTACTCGACTCAACAGGAACATCACCCCTAGAAAATGCAATCCCAGGCAAACTACTAATATAAGCATCACAAGTAGGAGTTGAAGAACGAATAACCGGTCACTGATAATCTGGAACAGTCTATGGCACAACATTGACCCTTGGAACATGACTACCTTGTATCAACTCAGGCTCTGTCTGACCAACTGCAGTAAGTGGAATCCCATCATCTAAAAACTCAAAAGGCTCCTCATCGTCACTAGCACCAAAGTTATCTACTTCCTCACCATCCACTACATTAGTCAAATCAATCCATCCATCCTCACGAGGTAAACCAGCCATTTTCTACAATTATAAGGGTTAAGGATACTTAAGGTCATCGTTAATAAAATAACAACTAGTATGCAATGCTCATGCAAATGTCATACATTATCCATGCTATGCAACACAATGCAAATGATGTTTATGCAATGCTCGCAAAAATAAATAAATATGATATTGACAAGCACTCAGCGTACTTTCAATAATTCCAATACAGTATCGTAGTATTTACTTAATAAATACTCGGGAAATCAATTCAGTTATAAGGGATAAATCTACAATGCAAAAAAAAACTAAAAGTGATCTTACCGGAGCGTTGCAGAGGAGTTGTGTGCTTTTGAAGAATAAATACTTTCGACACCAAAGTTATAGTTTAGGACAATTTTCAAAATCGACCCAGTTCTCTATAACTTGCAGCTCTGATTACCAATCTCTAACACCCCCAATTTACATTGCGCAGCGGAAATACACAATTGGGTGCTACACACAAGCATCATCACACAAGATATATTGAACGACTCAAAATAGAGACGTTTACATAAAATATATACATGATTATTATAATTGGTCTAAAACATAGATTTCAACCCAAATTGTACTGACATGATACCAGAGTAAAGCGTTTTGTCCCCATGGATCTCGACCAACAACCAACAGTTTAGTACAGTACATCAACATAAAGTAAATTGTTCAAACATTAAAAAGGTAGAAACGGTTTAGACCAACATTCTTCCAAAAGCCAAGCCACAACCTCCACAGCAAAGCTCCATGCTCCATCACTTCCTATTACCTGAAATACATGCATAAAACGAGTGAACAATAATGTTGAGCGAGACTATAGGTTTATCAAATCACATTTAAACACAAGAAGAAAATCAATCAGAATCATTTATAGAATTGTCGTACACACAATCTATATTCAAGGCAGTAATAATAATGATATTATTAAACAAACATTGTATTTAAGCTCATGACATCGACCCCTTAACCAAATAGTCACCCACGCCAAATGCCGGCATGACTAGAATAAAACCATTGCCCCTCTAGGGTATCAGTTGTTAGAATACCACAATCTTATTCACGTAAAATTATCCTTCCCAACGGGTTACTCAACGTAATGCCCTGGTCTCAGATAGGATGGTCAACCCAATAGTACTATCATTAGAATAAGCGGCTATTCCCGACTCCTAACATCAAGTCAGAAGATAGTTAACGGCTCATGAATTTAGGGTCTTTAGCAACAAGTTACTCAATACAATGAAATCAACTTTAGGCAACATTCGGGTCTAACAATTACTCATGACTTGTGTTCATTTATTTTCAAATAGCATGTATCCCCCTCGCGGGTATTAAAATCATTAAAACGAGTAGAAAGCGAGGCTATAGACTCACCTTAGTATAAGAGATCTAGTGAGATGATCGTCGACGGTAATGGATGCCTTTCAAACACGAGAACCGCTACCTATCAAATAAGGCGCGTTCGTTAAATAATGACTCGAGAAATAAATCATACATAACAACATCAAACTCAAACTCATAAAGTCACGATAAACTCGAGAGAAAACGATGTAAATAACTTCATTATACTTTACTACACATTTACTTAACCATTTTATACTTTTTACAAAGTCCGCCGGTACATACTACATGTACTAGCTTATTTACCCCTTTTAAACTCGTCAACCGTTTATGAAACGACTCGATAAACTAACTTACTATATATAGAAATTCCTCTTACAAGTTTATCAAATGAAATTACTTTTAAAGTTCTTTACCCGACTCATTTTCAAACTACAAAATCCGGATAGATTTACGTTAATTTTTCATACAACCGTTTTAACTTATTTAAACGACTCCGTTTACAAAACCGACACTCGGGTTTTAAAGTAAACTCAACCTATAAAATAAACAACTCATTATAAGTAGGTTACATTTTTCAAAACATCAATTTAGAGTCCCCGAGATTCGATCCAAATATCAACAACAACTATTTGTAGTGCTGATACTCGTCTCCCGGTACACGATCATTCAAAACATCATAACTTCGCGCTCGTTTTGAGCTAGAAGCTCTACCTTATATCAAATCGAAGCTAAGAAAATTATCTACATCCCTAGGCTATAAGTTAAGCCATTTTAAAAACATAAAAGTTCGGATTTTGCCTTTTACTTACTGTTGTAAAATGACTAATTAAAACTTGTACAAAATAAACTTTTTGATAAAAACCAACCATGGAAATGATCATTACTATGCCCTAATATCATCATACATTAATCATAACATCAAAATCATAATCAAAATAAAAATCATAAGATCAAAATGAAGTTTCTAACAAGATATTTAGTACAAACCACTATGGATCATCATGATAATGCCATGCATGATCATATCTCCTACCTACCAACATTAAGAAAAAAAAAGTTGCTTGCATGTAAGAAATTCTTACACCAGTGTGACCCTTGATCAAAAATAAGGTTGGGTCTAGTGTTAGTTTATCTTGATTCAACCTAAAACTCAAGAAAATTTCAAGTTTGATTTTGTTTTGGTGATGGTGGTGGGTTTCGGCAAAGAGAAGAGAGAGAGAGTGGAAGTGAAATTTTTGAAATGAAAATTGTGAGAGTGTGTGTGTGTGTTTGTGGTTTATATATAGTGGGGTAGGGACCAAGTTGTAATTTAATGAAAGTTGTGGCTAGAAATGTAAATAGTTAGCTAAAAAGTGGGAAATAACTATTAGTCAATTTTCAAAATATTTACGGGGCTCGGGTTTCATAAAGATACTTTTAAAAATTTAAAACGTACCTCAAAATTAATAATATCGACTCTCAACTCGACTTAACACGTCATTTAAAATAAAACCTCGAAAATGACAAAAATCGAACAACCGAAAATAAAACGTAAAATATTTGGCATCCATCGACATCACGCTTGCTAATACTCCTTATACTTAATAAATATTAAATATAGACCTTGTTGGAAACTCACTTTATGTGACGACATTTAAGAATTCCCATTAGTTATCATAGTCACACACGTTTAGACTAGACCAGGTTCATGTATAGTTAAGCGTATCGTGTGTGACTATATATACCCCTCCTTTGCTTCCAAGGAGGGGTGTTGCTTGTGTCACTTTTCTAGTTTTATTCATTTTCCTTTCTTTCACACACATTCAACCTCTCTTCTCTCTCTCTCTAAGCCAACAATGGCTTCCACCACCATTTACCACCACATTAGACCACCGGATCCGATTTAACATTTCTACATTTGGCATCAGAGCCTTGGTTCATTCCTTGGATCATGTTTTTTTGCTTCGATTTTGGTGGTCTTAAAATCTTTTCTTGGGTCCGAATATATCATTTTTTTGTCACGTCTTATTTCCTAAGAATCTTGGTCCAATCTGACACAAATTTGTCACTGTCTTTTATATCATTCTATGTCCCACTATATCATTCTATGTCTGAATATATCATTCTATGTCCAAATCTCAGTCTCGAAATCATTTTTGTCCAAGTTGTATACCCGTTTTTTTTGTTGTTTTTATCCTGGTATTCATCTGATTTGCATAATGTGGATAAGGACAAAATTTATGGTCCAAACATTTTTTTCGGGGTTACAAAAACTTGGTCAAAAACCTATTCAGATGGCATATTGCGATGGGTGGATTTGTCTACGTTGCGATGGAAACTTTCATATATTACGATGGGATGCTTGGATTATTGCGATGGCGGTTAATATACAGATTTTTGCTAGTTGAAAGTTCGTTTCTCGGTATCTTCTCGAATTGATTTCCGGTTAATTGTGTGAGATTAGTTGTTCTTGGTGAAACAAATATTTTTGAATTTGGTAAAATAAATGCGCAAGACTTAATAATAAAGGACGGGAAATTAAAACTATAACTAAGTGAAACGTAAAACGGTGCAATATTTAAAACGTTAAAAGTAAGCGACGAGAAATTAAATAACGTAAAATTAAAGCTTTGACGAAAAGTAAATTGACAATAAAATAAAAATGCGGAACGAAATTAAAATAGACTAAAAATAAAACGAGAGAAATTGACATTTAAACATAAGCAAAACCGAAAAAAAAATAAAACCTTCCATCGGAATACACCCGATCGGAATCCATAAGGATCCGATCGGAATGTACCCGATCGGAATGAGCATGATTGGAATAAGAGAAAGTAACTCAATCGGAAAGTTGGAAAGGAGTCCAATCGGAATCCCATAAACCGATCAATCGGAATCCCATAAACCGATCAATCGGAATATTGGACAAGGACCACCAATCGGAATAAATTGAAAAGAAGCAATCGGAATGTGCTGCAACCTACCAATCGGAATATGCTGAAATGGTGTAAATCGGAATACTAGTGGGTGCCAATCGGAAAAACTATAAACCCTTTTCCGATCATAAGATCGGAAAGAGGGGTGGCTGGTCGGAAAGTAGCGATCGGAAAGGGGTTTTGAAACCCTTTCCGATATGTCTCTTGGACCGAAAAATAAAGGCAAGGTTATAAGCTTATTAGATTAAGCTCAAACCAAAACTAGGACGAATCTAAAGTGAAATAAATCGAATAAGCACAAATATAACTTAACAAAACTTAAAATCAACAAACTTTTAGAATCAAAATATAAAAAGATGAACTTTAAAGATCAAAACTTTAAACAAGAACTTGATGAAAAAGATGAAAGAAAACAAGATGAAGATTAACAAGAAAGATTAATAACATGAAGATTAAAACAAGATTAAGCTTAAAAAGTAAAAGTTTAATTGAAAACAAGAAAGATTAAAAGATGAAAGATTAAAGTTCTAGAGAGAGAAACTGTCACTTTCTCTCTCTAAACTAAACTACTCCTACTCCTAAAAACTAAAACTAATCTAAAAATTGACTAACTCCCTTCATGTGGTGATATGAAGGGTATTTATAGGAAAGGAGGGTGGTGGGAGGCTTCCTCTTTTCTTTCTTTCTTTCTTCACGTCTTTACGTCTTTTAAGTTCTTCGACTTCTTCGACTTTGTCTCGGGATTAATTTGAACTCGTCTTATAATCCCTCAATAATTTAGACTTGAGTTCTTCGGCTTCATTAAACTTTCGTCTTTGGACATTTTCTACGATAAATCTTCAGAATAAGCCTTGGACTTCCGTTCTTTTTGCATTCTTGATCTTTTGACTTCGTCTTTTGTCTTTTTCTTCAATAAACGCCCGTGAAAGACCGTGTTTTCTTCCCTTTTTCACATTTTGACCCTGAAACACAATAAAACACAAACCACACATAATTCCGCCATTTATGACATAAAATATACGTTTAGGTCCCGTTTTAATGTAATTAAGTGGTAGAAAAGATGGGTGTTTTCACACCTATCAAATCCCCTACACTTAACCATTGCAATGCCCTCATGCAATGCTTAGCAATAAAGCAAGGTTTACACTTTCCATCATAATCAACCTACCTTGGCCTTTATTAAACAACTAAGGAAAATCAAAACATAAAAAATAACAAGATGCAACAAGGAAGAAACTTGTAAAGAAATCTAAGACTTACATTAGGGCTTGTATGTCATGAATGTTTATCACCTTCAAGTTTCACGTTCCCCATGCCAAGCTTAAAAACAAGATCATTGTTAGTACAAGTTAGCATAACAAACATTTACTCATGCGGTTCAATTAATCACTTAAGCTCCCTTATTCCTATGGGTATCTCTTATATTTTATTGATGTCTTGAATGATCACGAGGATGCATTGTTGACTTATTTCGATAGTTTATTTAGGCAGAAAGCAAAGTAGGACGATTTGATCAATAGTTAGCTAAAGGACAAAATCTCTTAAAACTGCTTCTCGGGATATCAAAAAGTTCATATCTTGGCATAACTTGGTTCGCGATTTGAGACCTTTCTCGGGCCGATATTTGGCATGTACTTCATACTTCATATCTTGAGAGACGTTCTTGAGATAATGGTCTTCTCATCGTTAATAGAGTTTCTTCACTTGGAGACTTTTGAGGGGTACTCCAACTTTGTTGACCACGACTTCATGATTATTTCTTCAATCTCTAATTGGGATTTTGAGATACAACGATCCGCCTCCTTTTCGGACTTGGATCTATTTACCCTCATACCTTGTTAGGGTCTTTTCGGATAGACTTCTCCATGATCTTTATGGGAGTTGATTGCTTTTCGTCGTGAGTCTTGATCCTTCATATTGATTTTGGGAATAATGCTTTTCACATCACCTTGGATCTTCAGCAATAAAATTGAATCCTCATGCCTTGTTAGGGCCTTTTCGGACTCGCCAATCTTCGCGCCCCGCTTCATAAGTTATGCCTTGGCTATGAACTCTTATCATTACCGAGCAACTTTTAAACGATCTTGGGCTAGAAGCTAAGTAACTTTTCAAATCGTACGACCTTACTTATTGCAGATAATTTATTAGCAAGTGATGGGAGAAAAAGATCATAATTAACTCACATAAGTTAATGAGAGAATACCAAACTTGTAACCAACTCTATCATTTCTCGTTCTCCACAATTTAAAATCTCAAGGAATGAGACTCGTGGATGCTTAGCCTAATAAACCAATTAAGGTCTACATGGTTAAGGATACTAGCTAGAGTGAACTTGGATAAGTAAACTCGGGTTGAGTCAAAATATTCACAACGGGCCTAATATATCTAAGATATCTAAACTTGCTAAAACCATTTTATTAAAATAAGAGAAAAATAGCAAAAATAATGGGAACTACAACTAGGCCAAAATAGATTAAAAATTTTGAAAAATGTCGATTTTCCGGTTAAAATGAGGATAAATACAAGGAAAAGGCCACTTAACTTCGATAGAAGTCCCCCTACACTTAAGATAAACATTGTCCTCAATGTTTAAGCATGTGGGAGTAGACTCCCCTACACTTAGGACATTGTGCACGTTGTTTAAATCTCGCTAAGGAAAAGACAACTAAAAAGATTCCTATTTTCATATTGAGAAATATAAAATAGTGAATCGAAAAGAGTTTAGGATAGAACCGGGAAGAAGGGAACACGGAATCACGGTTCGTCAAAAGTCATCAAGAGTGTGTCTTTGAAGCTCTAATCCCTGCACATGATAAGAAAGAAAGCAAGAAACACCACGGGGCTCCCCCTACACTTATGGTGAAAACAGGTAAAGATAGATAATTGGGTTGCCTCCCAAAAAGCGCTTGTTTATATTAACCGAGTCACGAGCCTGACTCGTCCCCGAATTAAATGGTCCATGGGGAATCCTCGAATGGGATACCGGGATCAAAGACCTTGTCCTCGTTCCCGGTTGACATCAACAAAGGAGAGGCATGGGGATAAGTCTTGAATGGGAGAAAAACCCTTTCAACATACGAGAAGTATGTGAATTCAAGATCCACGGGAGGTGGGGTGGGTAAAGTAAGCATATTGTCCTCCCCTAAAGACAATGGATGCTGAGCAAACGGCAAAGCCGTATGGTTATCAATCATAGCATAATTAATGTCACCTCCCGGGTCAAAGCACTCATCCTCCGTGATAGTGGCTAAAGGGGAGGATGAAAGGTGCTCGGGAGGGGGACTTGGGACAATATCTTCCTGCATCAAATTATCAAAAAATAGAATGTCCCCCTCTGTGTCATAGTCATCAATACCTGGAGGGATGGAGTGGATATCGATTTCTTCATGCAATGGGTCATTATCTTCAACGGGAGGAATAGATGGAGGTAAAGACTTGGAAAGAGAAGGAGAAGTCAACTCTTCGATTTGAGCAATAAGAAGATGAACTTTCCGTAATCTATCGCGAAGAAGCACGTCTTCCACCTCATCCACACGATCATGTTCATTGGTGAACTTCTCGTAAACCGGAGAGAATAAATCGTCATCGTCGGCATCTCCCGGTGGAGATTGAGAAATTTCAAAAGTGAAATTCTCATAGCAGAGAGAAGAATCGTCATCACTAGGATCGACTTCTTCCGTAAGAGCAATGTCGTCCTTAGGCTCCATAGCAGGTAAGTGACAAACCTCATCATCCAATACTTTGTCGACACCAACATCACTAAGCTCATTCAACGTATCACAATCCGTAGACTCATTTTGGATATTGAGAGAAGGGATGACAATTGCACTAGGACATTGAGCAGTAAGATCATTCCAAGAAATAGTAGGCTCATCGTCATCATCATCATCATAATAGTATTGACGCACAGGAGGAGGGGTATAATCATTAAGATTAGATACTTGCTCTTGTTGTTGTCTCTTCTCTTTTTCCCATGCTTCTTTGAACTGAACAAAGGCTTCTTGAATGTCCAAAATAATGGCGTGCCTTTCTTGAGCAGTGAGTTGTTGATCAATATGAATTCCCTGAGAGGATTGATGATTGAGGGTGTGATGTGGGGGCTCAAAATGTTGAAAACCTGAATTATAGCATGGTTGTGGCTCATAGTAGTTCATCTGTTGAGAAGAATTAGAAACCGGGTTTGGTTCATAATAATCCATAGGTGAAGAAAACTGAGGACACGGATTTTGCTCATTATAATTCATTGGTTGACAAAAGGAAGTATCGTGAGGACCCCCACAGTTGTTGCAGAACGGTTGAGGAGAAAAGTCGGGTGCGTCTTGTGGATAGCTATTTTCATTGTCATAATTGTGCCCCGGTTCTTGCCCGTAATCATACGAGTATTGAACCGGGCACGAAACATGCCAAGGAGAATCGCTTCCACAATAGATGCACGGGGAAAGAGTAGGTGGAATCAAAAAGGATGAATTAAGTGAGGGACACAAAGGACAAAATCCTGGTATTGATTGTGTATCTTTGATATCGTTTCCGCACCGCTCACATGTACACCATTGACAAGAGTCGTTCCCGTACAATCGTCTCCCGCACCCGACGCAATTGACATAAAAATCCATAGAGAAAGATAGATAAGCAAGAAGAATATTTTTGGTGCAAAACTTTGAAAAAGAAATGCTTTTTAAAGATTTTTCAAATGTTTTTGGATTTTTGAAAATTCTTGACAAGAAAAATAACGTTCACAAGTGAACGGGTCCCAAAAGCCAACGCTTCTCTCACAAAAAACTTTCGATCCTCACGAAAAGAGCCGGCAGCGGCGCCATTTTAATATACAGAGATTTTTGCTAGTTGAAAGTTCGTTTCTCGGTATCTTCTCGAATTGATTTCCGGTTAATTGTGTGAGATTAGTTGTTCTTGGTGAAACAAATATTTTTGAATTTGGTAAAATAAATGCGCAAGACTTAATAATAAAGGACGGGAAATTAAAACTATAACTAAGTGAAACGTAAAACGGTGCAATATTTAAAACGTTAAAAGTAAGCGACGAGAAATTAAATAACGTAAAATTAAAGCTTTGACGAAAAGTAAATTGACAATAAAATAAAAATGCGGAACGAAATTAAAATAGACTAAAAATAAAACGAGAGAAATTGACATTTAAACATAAGCAAAACCGAAAAAAAAACAAAACCTTCCATCGGAATACACCCGATCGGAATCCATAAGGATCCGATTGGAATGTACCCGATCGGAATGAGCATGATTGGAATAAGAGAAAGTAACTCAATCGGAAAGTTGGAAAGGAGTCCAATCGGAATCCCATAAACCGATCAATCGGAATCCCATAAACCGATCAATCGGAATATTGGACAAGGACCACCAATCGGAATAAATTGAAAAGAAGCAATCGGAATGTGCTGCAACCTACCAATCGGAATATGCTGAAATGGTGTAAATCGGAATACTAGTGGGTGCCAATCGGAAAAACTATAAACCCTTTTCCGATCATAAGATCGGAAAGAGGGGTGGCTGGTCGGAAAGTAGCGATCGGAAAGGGGTTTTGAAACCCTTTCTGATATGTCTCTTGGACCGAAAAATAAAGGCAAGGTTATAAGCTTATTAGATTAAGCTCAAACCAAAACTAGGACGAATCTAAAGTGAAATAAATCGAATAAGCACAAATATAACTTAACAAAACTTAAAATCAACAAACTTTTAGAATCAAAATATAAAAAGATGAACTTTAAAGATCAAAACTTTAAACAAGAACTTGATGAAAAAGATGAAAGAAAACAAGATGAAGATTAACAAGAAAGATTAATAACATGAAGATTAAAACAAGATTAAGCTTAAAAAGTAAAAGTTTAATTGAAAACAAGAAAGATTAAAAGATGAAAGATTAAAGTTCTAGAGAGAGAAACTGTCACTTTCTCTCTCTAAACTAAACTACTCCTACTCCTAAAAACTAAAACTAATCTAAAAATTGACTAACTCCCTTCATGTGGTGATATGAAGGGTATTTATAGGAAAGGAGGGTGGTGGGAGGCTTCCTCTTTTCTTTCTTTCTTTCTTCACGTCTTTACGTCTTTTAAGTTCTTCGACTTCTTCGACTTTGTCTCGGGATTAATTTGAACTCGTCTTATAATCCCTCAATAATTTAGACTTGAGTTCTTCGGCTTCATTAAACTTTCGTCTTTGGACATTTTCTTCGATAAATCTTCAGAATAAGCCTTGGACTTCCGTTCTTTTTGCATTCTTGATCTTTTGACTTCGTCTTTTGTCTTTTTCTTCAATAAACGCCCGTGAAAGACCGTGTTTTCTTCCCTTTTTCACATTTTGACCCTGAAACACAATAAAACACAAACCACACATAATTCCGCCATTTATGACATAAAATATACGTTTAGGTCCCGTTTTAATGTAATTAAGTGGTAGAAAAGATGGGTGTTTTCACACCTATCAGCGGTTTCTTCTTCTACGGATGTATTCCAATGGGTTTCTTTTTCATTCCGATGGGTAGGGCCGTCCTCATTACGATGGATGGTTTGACCCATCGCAATGGTAGTCATATCGTCATGCTGCCCAAATTCTCCCAACATTGCGATGGGTACCATTGCGATAGGTACCATCGCAATGGGTACCTTCGTAATGGGTTCCATCGTAACGAGACATCAGACTTCGATAGACTCTGTTTCATTTTGACTGCGATGGCTTAAAGACTTTGACTGTGATGGAATGTTATAACCAGTGGACCAAAAATGTAACCAAGCCAAATCCATCACAACCGAGTCAACTCGGTAATTACCAAGTTGACTCAGTTCACTCACTGAGTTTGACTCTACTGCCAACCTTATAACTCCACAAATCCTCCTCTAATCCTAATCCCTTCGTCTCCTAATCCCATCTTGACTCAAACCAAAACAAATCAAAACAGTAAAATAAAAAGATCTCAGTTTATTTCGATCAAGGATCTCTTTACGATATATTTATCGAAAAAAAAAATATTTTCATCATAGATCTTTTGTTTGGGTTTTTTACCCATTTACTGTACGAAGTTAAGACTGGTTCTTAAACAAATATGTTTAAACCATTCTTTGTTTTGAATTAGTCACATCAAATCAACATGCAACATCATATTACACTTACCCGAGATCAATTTAAATTGATCTTGATGCCGTGTACATCTCGTCAAAGGTGATTTATCGGTGTGTTTGTTTGGGGTTTCAAGGTTTGATCCATTTGGTATGATGGATTAGATGTGATCGTTTTTTTTGTGTAGCAGATTGGATGAATGAGGGACGGATGTTACTAGATGATGATGATTTTTCATCTGTTGGGAGAAGTTAGGTGAAGGGGAGTGAGAGGTTTTGGGAGAACAATTAGGGGGCGGATGAAACTAGGTTGTGATTAGGTTTAATGGTGTGTTTTTATCCCACATAAATGACAATCACTCATCATCTCACACGTGGTTAAAACAGGGTGATGGAAACAAGGGAGTTGATGAGTCATTTTCCACTTATCTATTTTCTTTGACCAGATATTGACCGGTTACAAACTGTGCTATTTGGGCCATGTACACTTGGGCTGGACTGTTGCAACAAATTGGCCACGACTTGGGCCTTGGACTTGAAGTTTTTAAACATGAATGGGCCGTATATTTTTCACTCCTATACACGAATTTTTTGTTTCAAAAATTATTCATTTTTTGAATAAAAATTTTGTGTCTAATGATATACTTTGGACATTCTCGAGACAAAAGTGATGTGACATCGTGTCGTGACAAAGTGACGAGACAATTGTGACGAGAATTTATTTTGACGAGACCAAGAAATTTTTTTTGGCTACGGAATCGTTTGATCGGGTATCAAGAGCTTTGGTTGATTCTTTGGATTTGCGGTTTGTTTTTTTTATCTATTGATTCGGTGATCAAAATTTTTTTATAAAGTAACAATCTTCGATCGTTTATAAATTTTTTTATCCTTGTTCTTGTCATCAATTTTTATAGGGTATTAAATATTTTATCATATTGTTGCTTTTCAACTTTTATTATATTTTTGTCACAATTATTTGATCTCGTCTTTTATTTCTATATACCTCAAACTGTTCTAATATTTTTCTAATCAGTTTTTATCATTATCAACTGTTTGTCAACTTTTTCCATCTATTTTCTATCAACTTTTGAGTATATTATGTATCAGTTTGTCTCTCATAATTTGTCCAAACAGGTATAATAGTTTGATATTCCATTAGCTAGCATTGTTCCATATTCCGATCTGTTTACAAGGGTTTATCATATTCCGATCAGAATATTGCGATCGCATAACCTTAGGGTTCTACTTGCGATCGAGTATTCCGATTGCCATTTTACGATCTAAGTTACGATCTTAGTTTCGATCTAAGTTACGATCGTGACCTGCAATCGTGACATGCGATCGTGACCTGCGATCGTGTGACTTGCGATCGTGACACTGCGATCGTGTCACTGCAATCACGACTGCGATGGGTGTATGTTGTTAGTGCGATGGGTGTATTTTAAACATCGAAACTAAACTTGGACTCAATCATTTTGACAAAACCAACAGGACTCGATTTAGACTCGACTTCATCGCACCCAACACCAAAGACTCACCCTCGACTCACCCTCCCCCTCACCCTCACCCTCGACCCTCACAACACCCTCCACAAAAACAAAAAAAACCGACTCCAAAACAGATTTCATAGCCCAGACTCGACTCCAAAAACACCTCTCGAACTCTCACCTCTCGTCCAACAAGAACAGGACAAAACCAACTCGACTCGATATCCTGACAAACCTACCCTCGACTGCCTCACCCACATCCAAGACTCGAACCAAACCAGTAACTTAAGTATTTAGATCTCAGTTTGACTTTCGTGATTAATCGACATGCATGTCATGATCTATTAAGATTTGTAACCACGAAATGTATACCATCATCGATCTTTGTTGAGATGTCACTCTCTTTTATTTTAGAAATAAAGATACAACTGATAACAATTATGTTATAGTTTTTTTGTTCTTATTTCGATTTATAAAACCATAAAAAGCAAATACAAAAACTAAAAACGACATGCACCCACCCGAGACCTCAGCCAAGAGATCTTGAAGCCGACCGTCATGTTTCGTCATCTAATTGAATATCCATTATCCAAGTGTGGGTAATTGAAAAGTATTTGGTTTGTGTTTGTTGGATTTGAAATTTTGAAAGGATTCAGTTGATCTAGATCAAAGTTTCTTTATGAAATGATTTTTTTTTGTTACGATGGAGGCAGAGAGAATGATTAAGAAAGAGGCGGAGTAGTTAATGTATGAGTGTGTTTAGGGTTTGGTATCTCTTATATGCTTAATCTCATGGATCGGGTATACATTTTTCCACTTGGGCCTACATATATCCGGTAGTTAAAGATACTCTCAATTATTTTTGTTTTGTGCCACGTAGTTCTTCAATGGAAAAGTATATAGCTTAAAATCACGTGGCAATATTTGAGCCAGTTACTTTTTATCTTTGCAAAATGGACGGCAAATTTGAATTGCATTCAAAAGTATATTTTGTTTTTTGAAACAAAAATCTATTTTGTTTATTTCAAATATGGAGTGTTCGTATTTTTAAATGACATGATTTTTTTTTGGCTTATAAAATTATCGGGATTTAAAATAGTGTGACGTGACAAAGACATTTGACAAAGTAACAAAACAAGATGACGAGCAAGATTTACACCTCACCAACAACGAATTAGAGTTATTTACGGATTCTTCGTTGGTTTGTAAAATCCCGAGAAATCAATTTCTCGTCGAATTATACTTTCCTGTGTTGCTCTTATTTATCATCGATTAACAATGGATTGGTTGACTTCGACGTTTCAAAAGGGAGAATTGCATTTTTTGCAAGACAAAGCTAGAGAAAGTGGTATCACTTCAGTTCGACTACTTCAGTCACATCATAGGACTATTGCATGGGTTCAAGGAGGAAGCGAATTTGTGACACTCTTTGGTCAACATCATTATACATTCATCGAGTCACTATTTCTCAACTTGAACCACCTAGCTGAGCAACTTCACAAAGAAGACTTTAATCACTCTGCATCAGAAACTGCATATCAGGCTCTTGTGACACAACTCACGTCTTTCCTCCAATTCAATATCATCAAGTCTGACAATTCAGGGATATGTCGGTCATTTTTTCAATACACACAGAACGATGTTAAAGATTTCCGTGATAAACTGTTGAAATTTATGACATCGGTTTCGTCTTCGATTTATGAAAGATCCAGACTTCACCAAGTGTATGATAATGGAGTGCAAGAATCTATGATGCAGATACAAGAGGAGAATGGTCATACGGTTGACAACTTGGAGCATAACGATGGCAAGAGCACGGAATCAGGAGGACAACATGATACCAGTGGCACGTCAGGCAATGTTCACGAGATCTCTTTTGATGACACCTTACCCGTTAATGACGAAGAGCCTGCGGACATGGTACAATGTAATGTTGATGATGTATATGCTGATGAAATACCGCATATTGAGCATTCTGAACCTAACTATGACAAACATGAGATAGAAAAGAGTGATAGAAATACCACTTCTGATTCATCCGATGTGAGTCATAATGGCGGAGAAAGTGTTCAAAATGCTAAACATCATGATACGTGCTTTATGACTGCTACGTTAACCAATTCTGCTTCTAGGATTAAAGAGCTTGAAATGATTGTAGCTCAACAATCAAAAGATCTTGAGGATGCCAAACTTGAAATTTCTAAGAAAACGGACAAATTTGAAACATACTTTGAAAAACTTGAAAAGTCAAACGTTATTCTTGAAAGAAAATTGGATCAAAAAGTTTTAGATTCTAAAGATGAAAAGGAAAATCTTTTGAAACAAATTAAATTGCTTGAATCTAAGTTGGCATCCCAAGATGAATTGTTCAAAGAAAATGAGACCTTAAAGGCTCAAGTACAGGAAAAGGTCTTTGCTATAGTTGCGTTGAAAAACGATTTGAGGAAAACCAAAGGACCTAGTATGGACACTAAGCTTGAAAAACCATCAATCTTGGGGAAATCGCCTACAAATCAGTTCGTCAGACAACCGACTGTCAGACAACCTACTGCATTTAGATTCGAGCGACCACAATCCTCGAGACCGCGGTTTACCTCCCAAGTTGATTGATTCATTTTCCTAGACCAGTCACTCCACCATCTAGGCCCAATGTGACTAAAACAGTTTTTGCAAGACCTAATCACATGATTGCATCTAGTCTCCCTAGTCCAAAGAATACATCTCGAACTAGTTCAAATGACGTTCGCCATACATTTGGTCTAAGGGAAGCTAAGCAAAAGACACAAGTAAGAGATAGGAATTTCAAACCTAGTCAGATGCCTTCTAGATTACCCAACACTGCTAACCATAGCATGTCAAATCCTAGGAGCATCAATCAATCGTCCAAGAATTCTAGATCTTACTCAGACATTAAATATGCTACTTGTAAAACATGTAGAAAATGTGTCTTTACGGCTAATCATGATTCTTGTATCAAGAAACTACTTAATGAGGTGAACTCCCGTGCTAGACTTAAATCCCAGTGGGTGGCTAAAATCAAACCCGTTGGTAAAATGTGGCGCCCCACTGACTTTCACTATTGTAGGAAACGAGTGCCCTTTAACTAGGATAGTCTCTGATTCTACTAAGACTACTAGGGAGGAAATTAAAAAGGAGGATACATCACTTACGCCCGAACTTAAGGTTTTCTATAAACG
This sequence comes from Glebionis coronaria, assembly GCA_025667525.1. NCBI lineage: Eukaryota > Viridiplantae > Streptophyta > Magnoliopsida > Asterales > Asteraceae > Glebionis > Glebionis coronaria. Next base: position 636,335,722 of record CM046874.1, on the reverse strand, counting down.
GAAACGTTTATCCGCTAAGACAAGTGAATCATCTCCTCAGGTCACCTCTAGCACAAGAAAAGAAAACTGTGAACCCCCGCTTGCTTCTAAGATAGATATCGCTAACCCATATCAAAGCATGCAAATTCCGAATGAGAATGCAGGTACCAAAGAGGATGTTCCAAAAGAACGAAGCGGTCCAATCATTGTATACCATTCAATTAAGGACACTCTCAGAGTTTGGTTGCTGAAGAAGCTGATATCTAAGAAACAAGTGTCTCAGGGGATTTGCAGTTAAGCTTACAGAGCGTAAGGACTTACAGTCACATCACAGACTGTAACTCGTTCATCAAAGAAAGGAAAGTTTATCGCCGATGATAAACTTATCCTAACAACGAGAAATTAATTTTTCTCGGGCATGAGCTTATATTAAAAACGTTCGAAGTTTTTAAGCTCATGCACAATGGCTCACATTCAAATTACAGTCTGTGACCCGATCTTCAAAGAAAGGGAAGTTTATCTCGTCAACGATAACTTACCCTCAAAACGAGAAATTAATTTTTCTCGGACACGAGCTAAATTTAAAACAATTCAAAAGTTTTAAGCTCGTGTAAATGGCTCCTCGTTAAATGACAAACGATGACCCGGACTTCAGAGACAGGGAAGTTTATCTACGCAACGATAACTTACCCTCTTAACGAGAAATTAAGTTTTCTTGGACACGAGCTTATCCTAAAACCATTCAAAGGTTTTAAGCTCGTGTATAAGGCTCTTCATTAAATATCAGATGATGACCCGTTCTTCAAATAAAGGAAAGTTTATCGCCGATGATAAACTTATCCTTACAACGAGAAATTAATTTTTTTCGGGCATGAGCTAATATTAAAAACATTCGAAGTTTTTTTTAGCTCATGCACAATGATTTATAGTTAAATATCAGACTGTAACTCGAACTTCATTTTTAGGAAATCTTATCTTTAAAGATAACTTATCCTCGAAACGAGAAATTAATTTTTCTCGGTCATGAGCTTGTATTAAAACATTCCAGGTTTTAAGCTCAGAAAGGAAAGTGAATCTTTTAAATAAGAAAACTTTTCCTCATAACGAGAAATTCACCTTTCTCGGTCATGAGCTTTACGTTAAAACATTCAAAGTTTTTCAAGCTCATGAAAACGACTTCTAAGTAAATGTCAACTTAGGACTCGTTCTTCAGTTAAAAGGAAAGTTTATCGCCGATGATAAACTTATCCTTAACAACAGGAAGTTTACAACTTCTCGGACTTGAGCTCGTTTTGTAAGATATTCAACATCTTAAGCTCAAGTAATTGGTTTTCAAAACTTTGAACACAATTTTTCGAGAATTTCTCAAAAGGTTTTTCTAAATCTTTCAAAATTGTGTGTTCAAAAATGTTTTGATAAAAAGAGCATGTCTTCTGGAATCGATAATATTTACGATACTAGAAATGTCATTCAATAACGACACGGGGTTGTAAATAAAGTTCGAGCAGAAGTTCAAATGTTTTAAAACATGCTCAAAATGGTTTGCTATTATTTCAGATAGTAACCTGCTTTTCATACTCAAGTCAAGCATTTCACCGGAAAGCTTTGACTCAACAACGGGAATTAGTTTTCTCGGGCATGGTTTACTTTATAACCATGTAAGGGATTGTGTTTACGTTATAACACAATCTAACACGAATATATGTACGATTCAGTGCATTCATTTGTTAAAACAAGAGAAGTCTTGTTTTTATGAAGTTATCATCTCCACCAACCGTAGCAACTTATAATTGATATCTACATACTCGACGATGCGACTACTCAAACGGTGACTACAGCTCTTTCAATAGAACACGGGTCAACAATTGAGGGGGAGCAATTGTCCAGCATTCAGAATCCTTGACGCCGAAAGTGCCAAGTTCACATGTTGGTGTCAAGACAACGATATCAATCAAATGGAGTCAACAGAGAACATCAGACGTGATGAGGCGACCACCATTCGTGAACAAGAAACATGTGCTTCTTTCATATGATGTTCTCCATCATTCAGGTCCAACCTCGTAAATTACTAATCTTGTGAATTCATTATCATATATGATCTTTGCACGTGATAAATACCTTACACTTGTGTTTAAAAGGTATTTAATTTACGTCTCAAGTAGTCCCTCATTAATTTGAGGGGGAGCTTGTGTAATTAATTAAGATATATGGCTTTGCATTTTTCTTCCCAAATTTTCTTAAAATGCTATTAAATCAATTGATATTAAAAACATCGATTGGGTTAATATTTTTAGTATGGGGGAGAAAATGTGATTTAATATGGGGAATGATTAATCACAAATGGTTTGACTTAACGTGCTAGCTCATCCCTACATGTGCGAAATGTTTTGGATATCGTGGCATATGTTAAGGGGGAGCAAAATGGATTTGCAATTCAAAATGGATTTCATGGTAACATACACTTACCCAAAACATCTCTATTCACGACGGTGAAGATTGTGGTGACATAAGGATGGTAGGATAGGTTAAAGTCCAATGATTCCTATAGAACCGGAGAAATCTTCCCAAGGACATTCCATAGCTAGAAATAGTAGTCCTTAGGAAAGATGGAGAAAGATTGTGAACGTAGCTGAATGCCGACCAAGTACTTATGTTAGCACTAGAACAATCACAACAAGGTGCTAGTGATGACGTATTGGTAAGCATTGAAGGGGTTGAAGAATGAAAAAGAATTGTAAAGATAAAGGGTGTAAAGAAAGAAGCCCTCCTTACAACTTAGGCAGAAATCGGGTCAACACATATGCTATTGAGATCATTTTTAATGATTCTTGATATTGAAGATAGACATCATGGACCCAGTGATGCAATGCACAACCCATCCCAGCTAACTCAGATATCTCTCAAAAGATATTTGTTTTAATCACACGGAGACAACGCATTATCTATTGATTTATTCACTCCGAATAAATTGGTATTGAAATGGTGGCACTCCTCTCCAGCCTCCGATCACTAAAATCCAAAATACACGATCGAGTCTAGAGCCATTTGAGATTATCAAATATCTCATTAGGACACACTTTCATATTTCCTTGCTTCTTCACACACTGTGAAAAAGTAAGAAAGATCTTAAGAGTCCTACGCAAAATCTTCATGATCTTGCCTGAACATCCGAGTAATATGAAAGTATTTACAATGAAGATGGAAATCCTTCTTGAGCGAATATCAAAAAGCTCATGGTAGGTGACTTGTGCGATTCTTTATGAATCAAACTTGTGATAACTGGAAAGCAACAGTGGTTTAATTCTTAAATGAATTTAAACACGTTCCAGGCCTCTATGCAATATCTTAGTGATCTTGCCAGAACACTCAGAGTGATACCTTAGTGTTCACAGTGATGAGTGGAAATCCTTCTAGTGTTAACCTCAAACAGCACTTGGTAGGTAACTTGCAAGATTCTATACGAATCAAGCTCGTGACAACTGGAAAGCAACGGTGGTGCGGTTCTTAATTGAATTTCACTTGTTCCAAGAACATGAATTGACGGCTTCAAATTATGCGGATATTATTATCCAAATGATTCACTCTTTATGTTCGCAGTCAGATTTGGACGGTCGAATAAAGAGAACGGGTTTACCCGCGAAATCCTGTCAGGAAGTTACTTAATTGAAACTATCCGTCACGGGTACGATATCTAATATCGTCCAACGGTCTTCACCGACCGGAGGTAAAATGCTACCGAATTTGAATGAAATGTTCAAAGCCATTTCGTTCGTGTCTACTTATGTTGCGGCATTTGAAGACGGTGGCGTTGCGGGATCCAAGAAGAAGTCGTCCCCGCATGCTTATACTTTATGCACTTAATACCTCATCAAATTCAAGAAAGCCTAAAAGTTAAGTCTTCCGCTGTATCAAACTCTGAAGCTTTCAAGAATTTATAAAAGTATAAGTATGTGGAACATGAAGTCACAAGGAGGCAAATATCACTAGTGATGAATGCACAAGGTCAAGGCAAGAGAACATGCTCAAGACTAAAGTCAAAGATCACATCAAGCATATTCACAAGAACAAGATCGAAGACTCAAGCATAGTATGCTAGGTTTAAGATTTTGTAAAATGGTGTGACCTCCTTTTGGGGGAGATTGTTGGAAATACGTTTTTCCAAGGGAAGTCTCGGTCACATCATTATTAGCATAGATCACGAGCTATAGACTATTTAGGACATTGTAACTTGGAGTGACCTCCCTTTGGGGGAGATTGTTGGAAATACGTTTTTACGTATTTAGAAAGGATCGGTCACTCCAATGATATTGGGCTCGTGATCCAATATAGCCCATATAGCCCACATGTAGGGTGGGCTATATGTAACACCCCCAAATTTAAACAACTCAGTACAGCGGAAGACTAGTTGGTGTTACGGGATAGCACATTACTCACATCATAGACAACGCATAAAAATCGCGTCGTTTAATAATAAATCATTTCCATTCATAAATATCAAAGTTACATCGGTCCCAAGTCATTACATTTCATACAAAGTTTTACAAAGTATTTGAATGGAAAATATAGTTTAAGTGCGGGCCATGAATTCTTGTTGTCTTCCCGAGAATTACCTTCAAGTACCTGAGATAAAACATGTTAAAAGAAAAGGTCAGCGATAACGCCGAGTGAATTCATAGAGTTTAATATAATCCATCAATATAATATCAGTATAAAATTATTACTGAAAATCATTTTGTACAAATCATTTTAATAGGCCATAAAATAGCCAAAGTCATTTTATACAAATCCTTATCGAAAATCATAATATAGGCATTTGCCTTAAAATCATTATACGAGCCAATGTCGTAAAAACATCATACAATACGTGTAACACCCCCAAATTTATACAACTCAATACAGCGGAAGACTAGTTGGTGTTACGGGATAGCACATTACTCACATCATAGACAACGCATAAAAATCGCGTCGTTATTTATAAAGCATTTCCATTCATAAATATCAAAGTTACATCGGTCCCAAGTCATTGTATTTAATACAGGTTTTACAAACATTTGAATGGAAAATATTGTTTAAGTGCGGGCCATGAATTCTTGTCGTCTTCCCGAGAATTACCTTCAAGTACCTGAGATAAAACATGTTAAAAGAAAAGGTCAGCGATAACGCCGAGTGAATTCATAGAGTTTAATAAACCATCAATATAATGTTGGTATAAAGTTGTTACCAAAAATCAATTTGTACAAATCATTTTAATAGGCCATAAAATAGCCAAAGTCATTTTATACAAATCCTTATCGAAATTCATAATATAGGCATTTGCCTTAAAAATCATTATACGAACCAATGTCGTGAAAACATCATACAATGCGTCTTACGACGTTGTATAAGGTTAAATAAAAACCGTATATGAATATGGTTACGAAAACCAAAACACAAACATAATATCAATAGTATGACCCTGTATTGCTAGTCAGGCAATACATCGTAATTCGGAGCGTCTAGTAGTATTTCGTTAGTTTTGGATTATTATAAGCCGCATGAAATTGTTACCTTACTAAACCAACAACGGGTAGCTAACCCGATACTCAATTTGCCCATCTAAAGTAGCGTGTCGTCACAAAGGTCACGCTATGGAAATCTTCTCATACATAAATTCGCTTACCAATCAATGTGGCACGACGGGGATCAACCGTCAAGGCGCGAACTGGGGTGATCGTCCCCAAATAGTACTATTATATGCACAAGCGTCTACCAAATCCCGGTAGTTCACAATTCATGATAATGGGACTTTTAGTGACATAACCTAACTTTAATAATCCATTTAATTTCATCTATCGGGTCCTTTAATCATTTATCGGGTCATACAATCGGGTCATTCAATCATTCGGGTCCAAATCAATAAACAAACAATGGGGACAAATGGTGTCCTAGTTTATAAAAAATAACATGTTATCTCCCTCGCGGGTTTATAAACATTTCATAAAATCATTTAAAAGAGTGCGAGGCTATGAACTCACGTTGATGTGGGAAGGCGGTTATCGGCGATTCGGATGTACGGTATGTGCTTCAATCACGGAAACCTAGACAAATAATACTCGGTCTTAGACGTTTGTCCAATGACTTTATAAAAATAACAATTATGTATACATATGATGATTATATACATATGATGATCAAGTGGGTTTACATATTCTCGTTTACTCATTTTAGTGTTATATGTCGATAACTTTTATACTAGTTTACTAGTTTCACCTATTTTCGTGTTTTAAGTCCAATAAACTTATTATAAGTTCTTTAACTTGTTTTAATCCATGTTATACTTATATTATCAGTATCTACACTTTACAAGTTGGGCCTAAATGGGTTAAGTCCAATAAATGAGTTTATAAGTGTTTTAGTCCATTTTGTTGTTTTATTAGTCCAATAACGTTAATTTATTCCGTTAATGTCCGTATGTTATATAGTTCGGGTTTTATCGGTTTTTACTTGTTATATATGTTTATATATCAGTATATGAGTTTTATAAAAGTTTACATTAGACGGGTCCAACCATCTAAGTTTTATTTAACAAAAACGTTAATTTTACGGTATTAGCCGAAAAGAGGTAAAAATCATGTTTATAGTTTTTATAACTTATAAAACTTACCAAACTACCATTTTTATATAATTTCCATTTATTTATCCTTATACATATTTATATAAATGAAATATATAAGTTAGTGGGTTTTAACTTCACATTTTATACTATATTATTTTAAGTGCTTATATAATACTATTAAACTTTAATTTCACAAAATCTGATTTTTAGTTTCACTTGCAACATTTTTATCATATCTTGAGTTCTATAAGGAGATAGAAGCTCATTTTTGGATGACATAAACTTCATATTATGTGCTACAAATAAGTTAGTTATAGATACTGCTCAATCCATGTCTAAGTATCCTTAACAGTCCCTATAAAACAGACTATTCAGATTGATACACTAATTTTGTTTTGATCATATCTCACTCATTTTGATGATTCCATTGCATGGCCAACTCTCACATGTGTATAACACCTAATACTTACTGTAAATGGATTCCACTATGCTATTTTATCAGTTTATCATTTGGTTACATACTGTTTTTATACAGCCAACACATTAAGCAAGATTTTAACCATTTTACATGTGGTTTTCCATCTTTTTACCCATGTTTATCAACACCAAATCCCCACATAATATTTTTATCATCATTCATCATCATATACATATACATAAATAATGAAAATACAAGATTACATAATCAAAATAACAAGAGGATAGGAAGAACAATCTCTATACCACCATTAGTGATGAAAAGATGAGGTTTTTGATGAACAAGACTTGGTTTTGGGTAACCAATCTTATGAGATATCAACACCACTTCTAGGGCCACCAAGTATTTGTAGATTCCTCCAAAAATCAGCCCTTGTTCTTCATGAAAACTCCTTGAGAAATCAGCCCCAAAGTCCCTTGAAAACTCCTTTTTACATGTTAAGATCACCTCCAATCTTCATAACTTCAATGGGTTTCATCATATGTGTGAATAACACATGATTTCATGGTTAAAATTGATCATATGAGGGTATTTTTGGTTGAAATGGGACGAATTTAGAGAGAGAGGGAGGATTTTGGTGGTTTGCATGAGTGAAAATGAAGTTAGTGGTTTAGTCTTGAATGGTTTTGTTAGGTTGCTAGTTTGGTAAAGTAAGTAGGACATGTGTCCTAGCTTACTTTGTAAGCTTGACACATGAGATGTGTTGTTGGCTAAGTTAAGCCATCCCATATTGGTGGGGTGGGGCAAAACTTGTTTTGTCTCATCCCACTAATTTACGGGTATTCCTCGATTCTAATTTCCTCGATTTGCGTGCCCTCGGGTCGTTTTACGAAAAATGTTTTTATAAATTATAAATCAACGGCACAAAACGAATCTAATAAAAATTGTCTCATCAAAAACAGAGTTCGAAAACGTAAATACGTAATCCTAAGGTTTCCGGTTTAGTCGTAAAGGACGTTAAAATAAAATTGTAAGTCCTAATCTCTTATCGTAAATTTGTGAGTTTATGAACCAACACAAATTTAAAACTCCAAAATAATATTCACGGGTAAATTTATTTTCTGAAATGTCGGACTGTCACCAAAGACGGTGTATGTAAACGTAAACACGTAACGTAGAATCCTCCGGTTTAGACGTAGTCGATGCTACTTCAAGACGTAAATCCAAATTTCTTCCCAAAAATAAGTGAGTTCATAAAAATAATATTTTCAAATAAATATTGAGAATAAAATATTGACCATAAATTGACGGACTGTCACAACATTTACCCCTAAACAGGATCTTTGTCCTCAAAGATCATCTTACCTTACTACTCGCTTCTTATAGAGTTAAAGCCATGTGGGTATTTCCTCCACATTCGGTCTTTTCTCACAAGTGTAATTCATTACAATACGCGAGTTTCATCAAACATAACTACGGGAATAAGATCAGGCTTAATGTTGACTTACTTTCTCTATCCATGATGTTCACGGGTTTTTGATGAATGCAACTTTTCGCCGATCTAAACTTTATTAAGAAGAATTCAGATTCTCACTTGATAGATATTCCATCAAGTTCGATATACGAAACATAATTCACGCAGTCTTTGAAGTCCTAGGGTAGATCCAGCTTATATGCCTTTCAAACCAATCGTTTATATCATCTCAATGGTCCCATACAACGGGGACTTATATCCCATGATTTGTCAGATCATGAATTCATTTTTCCAAGGTTAAAAATTTTGGCATAACTTCGCTACCCATTTGGCACTTCAAGATCTACATTTCATATTCATATAACCTCCTGCCCACTATCGGCAGTTAATAATCAAATCCTAATTTCAACAATCATTTCAGATCTCGCGGGTCGGGTATTTTGTAAGGTTAGGTTTGCCATCATAGGAAACCTTAAACCTAAAAGACATGTCCAACTCACAATGGATGTAGGTCGGGTGTCTTCATCTCAACTCCTGCTTACAGATGCTCTAATATTTAGATCCTAACAAGATTTGATCTTAATCCTAACACGATGGTTATCAATGATAATCCTTCCAAAGGAAAACGATTATACGATTTATTACCAAAGGTCATTCATTCAAACAGAAAATAGCACTTATATTACTTTGTATCGTTACTTTACCTCGTCCCTTCGATTGGGGTGGTACATAGTACTCTCATCAAGGTTCGTTCTCAATGATTTCTGAGCAAATCTCTAGAAATTTGATGCGAAGCGAGGATCTTGATAAAGATGTTCGATACAGGCACACTATGTTTACATAACTCTTTTGCATTTATTATTAACGGGAATAATGTTAGCAGATTTGGTCAGTCTGTCGACGATGACCCAAATCGAATCAAATTCAGATGATGACCTTTGCAATAGTTAGACGTTTACCAATGTATGAGGCGATGTATGCCTTCATAATTGCCATCAGTACAACTTCTTCAGACACATATACTTTTAGTCATCAATGACATATATAGAATACTTATACTTACAAATTCCAACGTAACTATATCTCACAATCTCCATATTTATACAACCACAAGTGGCCTTTAAAATATTTAATGCTATCGGCTTCTCAATTCTAACGGTTCACATTAGCCGTGAACCACTTTTTATTATCTATATTATCCTTTTTACAAACATTGGCTATATTTTAAATTGTTCGGCAATTTATTTTGCATCTTCATTATTAAGGAACATGTCCTAAGTGGTTCTTTATCTTTTCTATATAATGCGTCGGTATCTATATTCACTTCTCATGATGATATAATTATCATGTCCATAATTCGGTCAGATATTCTTTCTATATTATGCGTCAGTAATTACGTTCACCTTTCTTCATATTTTCTAAGTTTCAGTTTCTTCTCAACTATCTTCTTTATCCGTTTTACTCAATCCGTCGTCTAAAGCGTCGATAATTATTACAATTAATTAAATAATAATTATTAAATATTTATGAAATGTAAACGTAAAGATTTTAGATTTCCTAGTTCGGCCAATTATATAAAATGTTCAAAAATAAATTTGAATTTAATCAAAAACATTTTTGTTGATTTATCGAAAATATTTAATAAGATTCGTAAATGTTCGAAAAATCTTTGTTTATATTTTGGTCAAAATTTTCTTAGTTGAAAAGCAAAAATTGTCGTTTCAAATTTTAAGTTATGATTTAAATGTTTTCCTCAATTCTTCTTAGGTTGTCTAGAAGTATACACGAACATTTACCCCTAAACAGGAGTTTAGTTAAATGTTCTGGGTATAAGGGAATAATCCCTTAAAAATCCTTTGTTAAAATATTTGTCAAAACATATTTGCACTTTCTTTTTAGTAATAATCCAAAGTCTTAAAAGGGCTCTTAATTTTTAAAGAGTCAATATATATTCCATTATCTATTAATCACACGGTTAAATCATGTAAAGGATTAAGTCTTAAGTCTTATGTTAATTATTCAAGGTATAATTTTTAATTGTTCGGCCAATTCAGGGCAATCTATAATTAATTATTAACCTCATTCTCATTCTTATAAACAAACATATAATCCTTAATGATCACGAGCATGAATTTATCAAATTACAGCCTACACACGTGATTCACCAAATTTATGAATACTACATGTGCATCGGTCAATCCAAACGACATCACGTGAAACTCATAATGTTCATCACAAGTTCGGGATGTGATGCTTGGAATAGATAATCTTCTTCGCAGATGCGAAGTTGATGATAACCATGCCGTGGATCAAATCTTTAAAACATACGCTAGAACCTTGTAAATGATCGAACAAATCTTCCATTTCGAGTTATGGATATCGTTTTCGATTGTCAATTTACTCAATTCACAGTAATCTATAAATATAAGGAATGATATCACCATAGCTCTTCATGATGACAGGCTTGGTATAATAAAATCTTTCTCCGACAACTCTCAGTTGTACGGTAATTCCTTTAATTTAGATGGTGCTGACGTACAGTGCACAATCCATAGGTGCAGCACCGGGAATATAATCAATACCAATTTCAATCTGCCTTAATGGCAAAAGTCTAGGTAATTCACCAATAATACCTCCTAAAGTTTCAGATAACATAAACATCTTTTAATAAATTCATATTAGGTTCTTTCTAGATTATAATATCTATGACTAATTCACAACCATTCACGATATAATTTCAAGTCTAAATACGGGATACGGTCACCCATCAAGAATTATCTAGATCATTTTTGATAATCAACATCTTATCATTTAGGGGAATTCTACTCGAGTTCCCATCAATTAAGACAATGTCGTCATGTCAAAATCAATCAATCCATTCTACTGGCACTATCAACTTTCCAGTTTTATTGCCGTCGATAAGATGTGAACTTCTCAAAAGACTAATAATAACTCATAATCCTTTACAAATTCAAGGATATCAGGAGACATAACTAACCTTAAAAGAGTAAGGTCAACGCATAATCTACGCGAGAGAATTTCAAATCAGATACAGACGAAAACATTTAACGAATATGAATATATCCCATGTTTTCATAATTTGAGTACGCATTCGAAAGCTCCTTGGATCGTTACCCAGGTCATTCAAATGAAATCAAATCGAAAGAAATGATAGGAACGTCGATACATCCAGTCGGGTATCAACACTCGGTATTCAGATTCTTTTCCTAAGAATCTCACTACGGGAGAACTGGACAAGAAAGAATTATCAATTGTCAAATAAGACGATTTCCACAGATGAGTAAATTTGACTCAGAAGAATAGATGCTACAGGCACATATGTAGGTGTCCCTAACACTATGTCCTTATTTTTCACTTCTTGCAGATCTCATAAAATTTAATCTTTCACAATCTTCAAAGAAAATATAGTGTTTATTAATTAGTTTTATGGTGACTACTAATCAGTCTTGCATGGTCTATTCCAAATTGTATGTAGGTGCGCAACTATATACAATTTCAAGATTAACGATGCAATACTCAGTTCGTCAAAACTTTATCATCATGTTTATAATAAAAACATTTTCATGCTTAATTCTTAAATAAGAATCAAAATATATTTACAAAGATTTTCTTTGTTATGGAAATAATTAAGTTTCCAAAGCGTCTTATAAACAACTTCATTTTGATATCAATCACTTATAAATCTTACTTTGAATAATCCTTATTGTGATGAAAATTAAATTTTCTCAAAGGATACCGTTTTAACTTTATAAAAACAATGTGTGATCTGCAAAAGAGTGATGAAGAGTTGTTCACCAAGAACTAACTACAATATGATAGGAAATGAGCTTTAGCCAACTAATCATGAGGTTCATGACCTCGATGTCACTCACGAAGAATGATTCACAACGTAACTCAAATCAAGATGAGTACTTGCTCAATGGTTGCATCACTAATGCGAACACTAGGATATAGCAATAAAAGATAGATAACATCGATACATGTAGAATTTAGCAATCAAAGGTAGTCTTTTTCATTAATCACAAACAAGTCAAAATTGTACCGTAACACATTACGTGTCACTATGTCATACAATTCTCAGAACTCATCCTACCAACTGATATCTCAGTTAAGTTAGGGATTTTTAAAAGATACCATAATGAATACTAATCTACAAGAGTCATTAGGTGTTCCATATGTCCCGGAAGATCCATTGGTCCTAATTCAGAAGAAGATTTCTTCAATTTATTTATTGGACACTGGGCATCCTCGTCAGTGGACAATGGCCTAGGAACAACGCTTAACACGAACCTACAATCATTTAAAACCTTATAATTCAATCACAGAACTCAACAACTTCCTCTTAACAATCTCATATTCCATATGTGATAAATTTTACTTTATTCAAGTTTCAATCAACTTACACTCAATGTGACATCCTACTTCATTCTCCCATACTTTTAACCTTATTCTTAGACCTTAATAGGGCAATAAAGGCTCGACATAAGCAACACTTAATTTCCAATCCTATAGCTCTTACAACAATAGTTATCAATGAGTCACTAGCATGAGATGTCTCACACATTCAATTAGATTTCTCGGAAAGGTACTAGTGGCATGAGGCTTTTGGGTAATGGTTCCAAAGACAGCCTCAAGTGCAACATTCACCCTTTCGATTTCAATTTAATAATTGGATGAAAACGAATCAGATGACATCTTTCTAGGTGGTAACGTTTTGTAAAACTCCACTCTATAAGGAAAGATCGTCATGACAACGATATCAGATTTAATCTCGCCAATTCTTTTTTTTAATATCACAATCAACTAATATTAACGTTTCTACGAATATAAACCATTTGTTGGGATCATAAATATCCACAACTTGGTTTAGATCTAGGATAGCTAGAATTCCTATGAGAATAGCTTCGATTGATTTGCTAGGGGAGTTAGGGTTACTTGTGACAATCTACGTCGTATAAATACCTCGTATAAATATAGAAATAATCATAAAACAATCATGTAATCAAATTACATCATATATATATAATCCAAGTTATATATATATATTAAAATAACACTTCTCAGTCTTGGCCTTGTCGGTAACTCGAGAATTCTTCGGCACCGTTATAGTCAAAAGATTTTTAGACATTTTTAGAAAAATGTTTATAGTTAAAAGATTTTGAAATGTTTTATTCAAAACCTTGGTTTTAAAAATCTTTTGTTCTCTATAACGAGAGCTCTGGTACCAAACTGTAACACCCCCAAATTTATACAACTCAATACAGTGGAAGACTAGTTGGTGTTACGGGATAGCACATTACTCACATCATAGACAACGCATAAAAATCGCGTCGTTATTTATAAAGCATTTCCATTCATAAATATCAAAGTTACATCGGTCCCAAGTCATTGTATTTAATACAGGTTTTACAAACATTTGAATGGAAAATATTGTTTAAGTGCGGGCCATGAATTCTTGTCGTCTTCCCGAGAATTACCTTCAAGTACCTGAGATAAAACATGTTAAAAGAAAAGGTCAGCGATAACGCCGAGTGAATTCATAGAGTTTAATAAACCATCAATATAATGTTGGTATAAAGTTGTTACCAAAAATCATTTTGTACAAATCATTTTAATAGGCCATAAAATAGCCAAAGTCATTTTATACAAATCCTTATCGAAATTCATAATATAGGCATTTGCCTTAAAAATCATTATACGAACCAATGTCGTGAAAACATCATACAATGCGTCTTACGACGTTGTATAAGGTTAAATAAAACCGTATATGAATATGGTTACGAAAACCAAAACACAAACATAATATCAATAGTATGACCCTGTATTGCTAGTCAGGCAATACATCGTAATTCGGAGCGTCTAGTAGTATTTCGTTAGTTTTGGATTATTATAAGCCGCATGAAATTGTTACCTTACTAAACCAACAACGGGTAGCTAACCCGATACTCAATTTGCCCATCTAAAGTAGCGTGTCGTCACAAAGGTCACGCTATGGAAATCTTCTCATACATAAATTCGCTTACCAATCAATGTGGCACGACGGGGATCAACCGTCAAGGCGCGAACTGGGGTGATCGTCCCCAAATAGTACTATTATATGCACAAGCGTCTACCAAATCCCGGTAGTTCACAATTCATGCTAATGGGACTTTTAGTGACATAACCTAACTTTAATAATCCATTTAATTTCATCTATCGGGTCCTTTAATCATTTATCGGGTCATACAATCGGGTCATTCAATCATTCGGGTCCAAATCAATAAACAAACAATAGGGACAAATGGTGTCCTAGTTTATAAAAAATAACATGTTATCTCCCTCGCGGGTTTATAAACATTTCATAAAATCATTTAAAAGAGTGCGAGGCTATGAACTCACGTTGATGTGGGAAGGCGGTTATCGGCGATTCGGATGTACGGTATGTGCTTCAATCACGGCAACCTAGACAAATAATACTCGGTCTTAGACGTTTGTCCAATGACTTTATAAAAATAACAATTATGTATACATATGATGATTATATACATATGATGATCAAGTGGGTTTACATATTCTCGTTTACTCATTTTAGTGTTATATGTCGATAACTTTTATACTAGTTTACTAGTTTCACCTATTTTCGTGTTTTAAGTCCAATAAACTTATTATAAGTTCTTTAACTTGTTTTAATCCATGTTATACTTATATTATCAGTATCTACACTTTACAAGTTGGGCCTAAATGGGTTAAGTCCAATAAATGAGTTTATAAGTGTTTTAGTCCATTTTGTTGTTTTATTAGTCCAATAACGTTAATTTATTCCGTTAATGTCCGTATGTTATATAGTTCGGGTTTTATCGGTTTTTACTTGTTATATATGTTTATATATCAGTATATGAGTTTTATAAAAGTTTACATTAGACGGGTCCAACCATCTAAGTTTTATTTAACAAAAACGTTAATTTTACGGTATTAGCCGAAAAGAGGTAAAAATCATGTTTATAGTTTTTATAACTTATAAAACTTACCAAACTACCATTTTTATATAATTTCCATTTATTTATCCTTATACATATTTATATAAATGAAATATATAAGTTAGTGGGTTTTAACTTCACATTTTATACTATATTATTTTAAGTGCTTATATAATACTATTAAACTTTAATTTCACAAAATCTGATTTTTAGTTTCACTTGCACCATTTTTATCATATCTTGAGTTCTATAAGGAGATAGAAGCTCATTTTTGGATGACATAAACTTCATATTATGTGCTACAAATAAGTTAGTTATAGATACTGCTCAATCCATGTCTAAGTATCCTTAACAGTCCCTATAAAACAGACTATTAAGATTGATACACTAATTTTGTTTTGATCATATCTCACTCATTTTGATGATTCCATTGCATGGCCAACTCTCACATGTGTATAACACCTAATACTTACTGTAAATGGATTCCACTATGCTATTTTATCAGTTTATCATTTGGTTACTTACTGTTTTTATACAGCCAACACATTAAGCAAGATTTTAACCATTTTACATGTGGTTTTCCATCTTTTAACCCATGTTTATCAACACCAAATCCCCACATAATATTTTTTATCATCATTCATCATCATATACATATACATAAATAATGAAAATACAAGATTACATAATCAAAATAACAAGAGGATAGGAAGAACAATCTCTATACCACCATTAGTGATGAAAAGATGAGGTTTTTGATGAACAAGACTTGGTTTTGGGTAACCAATCTTATGAGATATCAACACCACTTCTAGGGCCACCAAGTATTTGTAGATTCCTCCAAAAATCAGCCCTTGTTCTTCATGAAAACTCCTTGAGAAATCAGCCCCAAAGTCCCTTGAAAACTCCTTTTTACATGTTAAGATCACCTCCAATCTTCATAACTTCAATGGGTTTCATCATATGTGTGAATAACACATGATTTCATGGTTAAAATTGATCATATGAGGGTATTTTTGGTTGAAATGGGACGAATTTAGAGAGAGAGGGAGGATTTTGGTGGTTTGCATGAGTGAAAATGAAGTTAGTGGTTTAGTCTTGAATGGTTTTGTTAGGTTGCTAGTTTGGTAAAGTAAGTAGGACATGTGTCCTAGCTTACTTTGTAAGCTTGACACATGAGATGTGTTGTTGGCTAAGTTAAGCCATCCCATATTGGTGGGGTGGGGCAAAACTTGTTTTGTCTCATCCCACTAATTTACGGGTATTCCTCGATTCTAATTTCCTCGATTTGCGTGCCCTCGGGTCGTTTTACGAAAAATGTTTTTATAAATTATAAATCAACGGCACAAAACGAATCTAATAAAAATTGTCTCATCAAAAACAGAGTTCGAAAACGTAAATACGTAATCCTAAGGTTTCCGGTTTAGTCGTAAAGGACGTTAAAATAAAATTGTAAGTCCTAATCTCTTATCGTAAATTTGTGAGTTTATGAACCAACACAAATTTAAAACTCCAAAATAATATTCACGGGTAAATTTATTTTCTGAAATGTCGGGCTGTCACCAAAGACGGTGTATGTAAACGTAAACACGTAACGTAGAATCCTCCGGTTTAGACGTAGTCGATGCTACTTCAAGACGTAAATCCAAATTTCTTCCCAAAAATAAGTGAGTTCATAAAAATAATATTTTCAAATAAATATTGAGAATAAAATATTGACCATAAATTGACGGACTGTCACAATACGTCTTATGACGTTGTATAAAATCAAATAAAAACCGTTATATGAATATGGTTATGAAAACCAAAATACAAACATAATATCATAGTATGACCCTGTATTGCTAGTCAGGCAATACCTCGTAATTCGGAGCGTCTAGCAGTATTTTGTTAAGTTTTGGATTATTATAAGCCGCATGACATTGTTACCTTACTAAACCAACAACGGGTAGCTAACCCGATACCAATTTTGCCCATCTAAAGTAGCGTGTCGTCACAAAGGTCACGCTATGGAAATCTTCTCATACATAAATTCGCTTACCAATCAATGTGGCACGACGGGGATCAACCGTCAAGGCGCGAACTGGGGTGATCGTCCCCAAATAGTACTATTAAATGCATAAGCGTCTACCAAATCCCGGTAGTTCACAATTCATGCTAATGGGACTTTTAGTGACATAACCTAACTTTAATAATCCATTTTATTTCATCTATCGGGTCCTTTAATCATTTATCGGGTCATACAATCGGGTCATTCAGTCTTTCGGGTCCAAATCAAATAAACAAACAATCGGGACAAATGGTGTCCAAACTTTTATAAAAACTAACATGTTATCTCCCTCGCGGATTTATAAAGCATTTATAAAAACATTTAAAAGAGTGCGAGGCTATGAACTCACATTGATGTGGGAAGGCGGGTTATCGGCAATTCGGACGTACGGTACGTGCTTCAATCACGGAAACCTATATAAATAATAATCGGTCTTAGACGTTTGTCCAATGACTTTATAAAAATAACAATTATGTATACATATGATGATTATATATATGATGATCAAGTGGGTTTACATATCCTCATTTACTCATTTTTGTGTTATGTGTCGATAACTTTTATACTAGTTTTCTCGTTTTACCTATTTACGCGTTTTAAGTCCAATAAGCCTATTATAAGTTATTTAACTTATTTTAATCTATTTTGTACTTATATTATCAGTACTTAAACTTTACAAGTTGGGCCTAAATGGGTTAAGCCCAATAATAAGTTTATAAGTGTTTTAGTCCATTTTTGTTGTATTGTTAGTCCAATAACGTTAATTTAGTCCGTTAACGTCCGTATGTCCTATAGTTCGGGTTTTATCGGTTTTTACTTGTTATACATGTTTATATATCAGTATATAAGTTTTATAAAGTTTACATTAGACGGGTCCAACCATCTAAGTTTTATTTAACAAAAACGTTAATTTTACGGCGATAGCCGAAAAAGTTGTAAAAAAAAAACATGTTTATAGTTTTATAACTTATAAAACTTAACAAGTTACCATATTTATAAAATGTATACTTATTTAACCTTTTACATACTTATATAAATAAAATTCAAGAGTTAGTGGGTTTTAACTTTACATTTTATACAATATAATTTTGAGTGCTTATATAATAGTATTATACATTATTTTTCAAAAATCTGATTTTTATCTTCACTTTCACCAAAACTGCCATATCTTGAGTTCTACATAGAGATAGAAGCTCAAATTTTTATCACATAAACTAGATGATATGTGCTACATTTAACTCTTATATAGCTACTGTTGACTCATCATTTAAGTATTTTCTAAAAATCGTCCAAAACAGTAACCTCAGATTTATACCCTAAACTTGTTTTGATCATATCTCACTCATTATTTTGATTCCATTGCATGGCCAACTCTCACATGTGTACAAGACTCATAGCTTACTGTAAACCTATTCCACTTCATCATTTTATCAGTTTATGACTTACTTCTTTACTGTTTTATACAGCCATCAAATTTAACCAAGATTTTAACCTTGTTTCTTATGGTTTTTCACCTTTTTATCCATGATTATCAACAACAAATCCCCACATAACATTTTTATCATCATATAATCATCATAAATATATACAATAGGAAATAAAATACATGTTTACATAATCAAAATAACAAGAAGTTGAGGAGGACAATCTTTATACCACCAAGGTTGTGTAGTTTTTCATCAAGGCTTGGATTTTTGATGGCAAGACTTGTGATAAACCAATATCATCTTCAAGACCACCCATCTATATGAACACCTTGATGATAATCAGCCCTTGACTCCATAGAAAACTCCTTGATATTTGTTAAAATCACCTCCAATCAACAAGTCTTCAATAGGTTTCAATCTTATGCAAGTTAAACATAAGATTTAGGGTAGAAAAACTGATGAACATGGTGGTGGTGGTGGTGGAAGTAGACGGCCAAAAGTGGCTAGAGAGAGATGTGTGTGTTGTTTTGCATGTGAATAATGGATGCAAATGGTTTAGTTGGTTAGTTTTGAGGTAAGCTTAGCTTACTTGGTAAGCTAAATGAACAAGTGTGTGTTTGTTCATGAGGTTGTGACACCTCATGGTGTACTAGCTAAGTTAATGGCCGGTTTTGGAGTGGGGTGGGACAAGTGTCCCACTTGTCTCATCCCATTTATTTACGGGTACTCCTCGATTCTAGTTTCCTCGATTTGCGTGCCCTCGGGTCGTTTTACGAAAAACGTTTTTATAAATTATGAATCTACGTCACAAAACGAATCCAATAAAAATTGTTTCATCAAAAACGGAGTTCGAAAACGTAAATACGTAATCCTAAGGTTTCCGGTTTAGTCGTAAAGGACGTTAAAATAAAATCGTAAGTCCTAATCTCTTCTCGTAAATTTGTGAATTTATGAACCAACTCAAATTTAAAACTCCAAAATAATATTCACGGATAAATTTATTTTCTGAGATGTCGGACTGTCACCAAAGACGGTGTATGTAAACGTAAGCACGTAACTTAGAATCCTCCGGTTTAGACGTAGTCGATGCTACTCCAAGACGTAATTCCAAATTTCTTCCCAAAAATAAGTGAGTTCATATTGTAACATTAAAATAATATTTTCAAATAATATTTGAGAATAAAATATCAATCGTAAATTGACGGATTGTCACAGCATTTACCCCTAAACAGGATCTTTGTCCTCAAAGATCATCTTACCTTACTACTCGCTTCTTATAGAGTTAAAGCCATGTGGATATTTCCTCCACATTCGGTCTTTTCTCACAAGTGCAATTCGTTACAATACGCGAGTTTCATCAAACATAACTACGGGAACAAGATCAGGCTAAATGTTGACTTACTTTCTCTATCCATGATGTTCACGGGTTTCTGATGAATGCAACTTTTCGCCGATCTAAGCTTTACTAAGAACAATCAGATTTTCACTTGATAGATATTCCATCAAGTTCGATTTACGAAACATAATTCACGTAGTCTTTGAAGTCCTAGGGTAGATCCAGCTTATATGCCTTTCAATCCCAACTTTTACATCATCTCAATGGTCCCATACAATGGGGACTCATATCCCATGATTTGTCAGATCATAAACTTCATTTTTCCAAGGTTAAAAATTGTGGCATAACTTCGCTACCCATTTGGCACTTCAAGATCTACATTTCACATTCATATAACCTCTTGCCCACTATCGGCGGTTAATAATTAAATCCTAATTTCATCAATCATTTCAGATCTCGCGGTTCGGGTATTTTGCAAGGATAGGTTCGCCATCATAGGAAACCTTAAACCTAAAAGACATGTCCAACCCACAATGGGTGTATGTCGGGTGTCTTTATCTCAAATCCTGCTTACAATTGCTCTAAGATTTAGATCTTAACAAGATTCGATTTCGATCCTAATACGATGATTATCAATGATAATTCTTCTAAAGGAAAACGATTATACGGTCTATTACCAAAGGTCAATCATTCAAACATAAAACAGCACTTAGATTACTTTGTATCGTTACTTTACCTCGTCCCTTCGATTTGGGGTGGTACATAGTACTCTCATCAAGGTTCGTTCTTATTGATTTCTGAGCAAATCTCTAGAAATTCGATGCGAAGCGAGGATCTTGATAAAGATGTTCGATACAGGCACACTATGTTTACATAATTCTTTTGCATTTATCATTAACGGGAATGATATTAGCAGATTTGGTCAGTCTGTCGACGATGACCCAAATCGAATAAAATTTTGATGATGACCTTTGCAATAGCTAAACGTTTACTAATGTATGAGGCGATGTCTGCCTTCATAATTCGTCATCAGTACAACTTCTTTAGACAAAGATACTTTTAGTCATAAATGACATACATATAATACTTATACTTACAAATTCCAACATAACTATATCTCAAAATCTCCATATTTAGGCAACCACAAGTGGCCTTTTAAAACATTTAACGCTATTGGCTTCTCAATTTTTAACGGTTCACATTAGCCGCGAACCCCTTTTTTTTATTATCTATATTATCCTTTTTACAAACATTGTTTATATTTAAATTGTTCGGCAATTTATTTTGCACCTTTATTATTAAGGAACATGTCCTAACTGGTTCTTTATCCTTTCTACATAATGCGTCGGTATCTATATTCACTTCTCATAATGATATAATTATCAGGTCTACAATTCACTCAGGTATTCTTTCTATATTATGCGTCAGAAATTACGTTCACTTTCCTTATGAAATAAATATCATAACTGTATTTATTCAAAATTCTTTCTTCATATCTTCTATGTTTTAGTTTCATCTTTATTATCATTTTTATCCGTTTTACTCAATCCGTCGTCTAAGGTGTCGATAATTATTACAATTAATTAAATAATAATTATTAAATTTTTATGAAACGTAACGTAAAAGTTTTAAATTTCTTAGTTCGACCAATTATATATAATGTTCAAAAATAATTTGAATTTAATTAACAAGATTTTTGTTGATTTATCGAAAATATTTAATAAGATTTCGTAAATGTTCGAAAAACCTTTGTTTATACTTCGGTCAAAGTTTTCTTAGTTTGAAAAGCAAAATTTTCGTTTCAAATTCCAAGTTAGGGTTTAAATGGGTTTTACTCAATCCTTCTTAAGTTATCTTGAGGTATACACAAACATTTACCCCTAAACAGAAGTTTAGTTAAATGGTTTGTGTATAAGGGAATAATCCCTTAAAATCCTTTGTTAACACATTTTCAAAACATATTTCCATTTCTTTTTGGTAAAATCCAAAGTCTTAAAAGGGCTCTTAGTTTTTAAAGAGTCTATATGCATACATCTTACCATTATTAATCCAACGGTCATTTTATGTAAAGGATTAAGTCCTTAATCACATGTTAAATATTTAAAGTATAGGTTTTCATTGTTTAGCCAATTCAGGGCAATTTATAACTATTTATTAACTCATTATTATTCTTATATACAAACAATTGGTCCTTAATGATCTCAGGCATGAATTTATCAATTTACAGCCTACACACGTGATTCACCAACTTTATGAATGCTACATGTGTATTAGTCAATCCAAACGTCATCACATGAAACTCATAATGTTCATTACAAGCACCGGATGTAGTGATTGGAATAGATAATCTCTTTCGCAGATGCGAAGTTGATGATAACCATGCTATGGATCAAATTTGCTAGAACCTCGTAAATGATCGAACAATTCTTCCATTTCGAGTTATGGATATCGTTTTCGATTGTCAATTTACTCAGTCACAGTAATCCATAAATATAAGGAAAGATAACACCATAGCTCTTCAGGATGACAGGCTTGGTATAATAAAATCTTTCTCCGACAACTCTCTCAGTTGTACGGTAATTCCTTTAATTTAGATGGTGCTGACGTATAGTGTACAAGCCACAAGTGCAACACCGGGAATATAATCAATACCAATTTCTACTTGCCTTAATGGCGAAAGTCTAAGTAATCCATCAACAAATACCTCCTACTGTTTAGATAACATAAACATCTTTTAATAAATACATATCAGGTTTTTCTATGTTACAATATCTATAACTAGTTCACAACCATTCACGGTATAATTTCAAGTCTTAATACAGGATATGGTCATCCATGAAGAATTATTTAGATCACTTTTGATAATCAACATCTTATCATTTAGGGGAATTCTACTCGAGTTCCCATCAATTAAGACAATGTCGTCATGTCATAATCAATCAGTTCATTCTATTGGCATTACCAACTTTTCAGTTTTATTGCCGTCGATAAGATGTGAACTTCTCAAAAGACTAATAATAATTCATAATCCTTCACAAATTCAAGGATATCTGGAGACACAACTACTATTAAAAGAGCAAAGTCAACGCATAATCTATGCGAGAGAATTTCAAATCAGATATGGATGAAAACATTTAACGAATATGAATATATCTCATGTTTTCATAATTTGAGTACGCATTCGAAAGCTCCTCGGATCGTTACCCAGGTCATTCAAATGAAATCAAATCATAAGAAATGATAAGAACGTCAATACATCCAGTCAGGTATCAACACTAGGTAATCGGATACTTTTCCTAAGAACCTCACTACAGGAGAATTGGACAAGAAAGAATTGTCAATTGTCAAATAAGACAATTTCCACAGATGAGTAAATTCCACTCAGAAGAATAGATGCTACAAGAACATATGTAGGTGTCCCTAACACTATGTCCTTATTTTTCACTTCTTGCAGATCTCATTAAAATTTAATCCTTCACAATCCTCACAGAAAATGTAGTGTTTATTCATTAGTTTTATGGTAACTACTAATCAGCCTTGCATGGTCCATTCCAAATTGTATGTAGGCGCGCAACTATATACAATTTCAAGATTAACGATGCAATACTCAGTTCGTCAAAATTTTATCATCATGTTTTATAATAAAAACATTTTCATGCTTAATTCAAGAATAAGAATCAAAAATAAATTTACAAAGATTTTCTTTGTTATGAAAACAATTAAGTTTTCTAAGGTGCTTTATAAACATCTTTATTTTGATATCAATCACTTATAAATCTCACTTTAAATAATCCTTATTATGATGAAAATTAAGTTTTCTCAAAGGATACTGTTTTAACTTCATAAAAACAATGAGTGTTCTGCAGAAGAGTGATGAAAAGTTGTTCACCAAGAACTAACTACGATATGATAGGAAATGAGCTTAGCCAATTAATCATGAGGTTCATGACTTCGATGGCATTCACGAAGAATGATTCACAACGTAACTCAAATCAAGATGAGTACTTGTTCAATGGTTGCATCACTAATGCGAGCATTAGGAAGAAGCAAGAAAAGATAGATAACATCGATGCATGTAGAATTTAGCAATCAAAGGTAGTCTTTTCATTAATCACAAACAAGTTAAAATTGTACCGTAACACATTACGCGTCACTATGTCATACAATTCTCAGAACTCATCCTACCAACTGATGTCTCAGTTAAGTTAGGGATTATTTTTAAAAGATACCACAATGAATACTAATCTACAAGAGTCATTAGGTGTCCCACCTGTCCCGGAAGATCCATCGGTCCCAATTCAGAAGAAGATTTCTTCAATTTATTTCTTGGACACTGGGCATCCTCATTATTGGACAATGGCCTAGGAACAACCCTTAACACGAACCTACAATCAATTAAAACCTTATAATTCAATTACAAAACTTAACGACTTCTATTAACAATCTCATATTCCATATAGGTTAAATTTTTTACATTATTCAAGTTTCAATCAACTTATACTCAAGTTGATATCCTACTTCATTCTCCAATACTTACAACCTTATTCTTCGGCCTTGTAAAGGCAATACAATCTCAATATGAATCAACACTTAATTTCCAATCCTATTAGCTCTTACAACAACAATCATCAAATGAGTCATTAATATGAAATAACTTGATCATTCAACTAGACTTCTCAGAAAGGTATTAGTGGCATGAGGCCTTTGGGTAATGGTTCCAATAACAGCCTCAAGTGCAACATTCACCCTTTCGATTTCAATTTAAGAATTGGATGACAACGAATCAGATGACATCTTTCCAGGTGATAACGTTTTGTCAAACTCCACTCTATAAGGAAAGATCGTCATGACATCGATATCAGATTTAATCTCGCCAATTCTTTTTCAATATCATAATCAACTAATATCTACATTTCTACGAATATCAACCATTTGTTGGGATCATAAATATCCACAACTTGGTTTAGATCTAGGATAGCTAGAATTCCTACGAGAATAGCTTCGATTAATTTACTAGGGGATTTTAGGGTTCCTTGTGACAATCTACGTCGTATAAATACCTCGTATAAATATCAAAATATTCATCAAATAATCATGTAATAAAATTACATCATATATATATATAATCCAAGTTATATATATATATATTAAAATAACACTTCTCAGTCTTGGCCTTGTCGGTAACTCGGGAATTCTTCGGCACCGTTATAGTCAAAAGATTTTTAGACATTTTTAGAAAAATGTTTTTAGTTAAAAGATTTTGAAAAGTTTTATTCAAAACCTTAGTTTTAAAAAAAATCTTTCGTTCTCTATAACGAGAGCTCTGATACCAAACTGTAACACCCCCAAATTTATACAACTCAGTACAGCGGAAGACTAGTTGGTGTTACGGGATAGCACATTACTCACATCATAGACAACGCATAAAAATCGCGTCGTTTAATAATAAATCATTTCCATTCATAAATATCAAAGTTACATCGGTCCCAAGTCATTACATTTCATACAAAGTTTTACAAAGTATTTGAATGGAAAATATAGTTTAAGTGCGGGCCATGAATTCTTGTTGTCTTCCCGAGAATTACCTTCAAGTACCTGAGATAAAACATGTTAAAAGAAAAGGTCAGCGATAACGCCGAGTGAATTCATAGAGTTTAATATAATCCATCAATATAATATCAGTATAAAATTATTACTGAAAATCATTTTGTACAAATCATTTTAATAGGCCATAAAATAGCCAAAGTCATTTTATACAAATCCTTATCCAAAATCATAATATAGGCATTTGCCTTAAAATCATTATACGAGCCAATGTCGTAAAAACATCATACAATACGTCTTATGACGTTGTATAAAATCAAATAAAAACCGTTATATGAATATGGTTATGAAAACCAAAATACAAACATAATATCAATAGTATGACCCTGTATTGCTAGTCAGGCAATACCTCGTAATTCGAAGCGTCTAGCAGTATTTTGTTAAGTTTTGGATTATTATAAGCCGCATGACATTGTTACCTTACTAAACCGAAAACGGGTAGCTAACCCGATACCAATTTTGCCCATCTAAAGTAGCGTGTCGTCACAAAGGTCACGCTATGGAAATCTTCTCATACATAAATTCGCTTACCAATCAATGTGGCACGACGGGGATCAACCGTCAAGGCGCGAACTGGGGTGATCGTCCCCAAATAGTACTATTAAATGCATAAGCGTCTACCAAATCCCGGTAGTTCACAATTCATGCTAATGGGACTTTTAGTGACATAACCTAACTTTAATAATCCATTTTATTTCATCTATCGGGTCCTTTAATCATTTATCGGGTCATACAATCGGGTCATTCAGTCTTTCGGGTCCAAATCAAATAAACAAACAATCGGGACAAATGGTGTCCAAACTTTTATAAAAACTAACATGT
Source organism: Glebionis coronaria (assembly GCA_025667525.1). Taxonomy (NCBI): domain Eukaryota; kingdom Viridiplantae; phylum Streptophyta; class Magnoliopsida; order Asterales; family Asteraceae; genus Glebionis; species Glebionis coronaria. The sequence continues at coordinate 636,309,040 of CM046874.1, read as the reverse complement.
TATCTCCCTCGCGGGTTTATAAAGAATTTATAAAAACATTTAAAAGAGTGCGAGGCTATGAACTCACATTGATGTGGGAAGGCGGGTTATCGGCAATTCGGACGTACGGTACGTGCTTCAATCACGGAAACCTATATAAATAATAATCGGTCTTAGACGTTTGTCCAATGACTTTATAAAAATAACAATTATGTATACATATGATGATTATATATATGATGATCAAGTGGGTTTACATATCCTCATTTACTCATTTTTGTGTTATGTGTCGAAAACGTTTATACTAGTTTTCTCGTTTTACCTATTTACGCGTTTTAAGTCCAATAAGCCCATTATAAGTTATTTAACTTATTTTAATCTATTTTGTACTTATATTATCAGTACTTAAAGTTTACAAGTTGGGCCCAAATGGGTTAAGCCCAATAATAAGTTTATAAGTGTTTTAGTCCATTTTGGTTGTATTGTTAGTCCAATAACGTTAATTTAGTCCGTTAACGTCCGTATGTCCTATAGTTCGGGTTTTATCGGTTTTTACTTGTTATACATGTTTATATATCAGTATATAAGTTTTATAAAGTTTACATTAGACGGGTCCAACCATCTAAGTTTTATTTAACAAAAACGTTAATTTTACGACGATAGCCGAAAAAGTTGTAAAAAAAACATGTTTATAGTTTTATAACTTATAAAACTTAACAAGTTACCATTTTTATAAAATGTATACTTATTTAACCTTTTACATACTTATATAAATAAAATCCAAGAGTTAGTGGGTTTTAACTTTACATTTTATACAATATAATTTTGAGTGCTTATATAATAGTATTATACTTTATTTTTCAAAAATCTGATTTTTATCTTCACTTTCACCAAAACTGCCATATCTTGAGTTCTACATGGAGATAGAAGCTCAAATTTTTATCACATAAACTATATGATATGTGCTACATTTAACTCTTGTGTAGCTACTGTTGAATCATCCTTTAAGTATTTTCTAAAAATCGTCCAAAACAGTAACCTCAGATTTATACCCTAAACTTGTTTTGATCATATCTCACTCATTATTTTGATTCCATTGCATGGCCAACTCTCACATGTGTACAAGACTCATAGCTTACTGTAAATCTATTCCACTTCATCATTTTATCAGTTTATGACTTACTTCTTTACTGTTTTATACAGCCATCAAATTTAACCAAGATTTTAACCTTGTTTCTTATGGTTTTTCACCTTTTTATCCATGATTATCAACAACAAATCCCCACATAACATTTTTATCATCATATAATCATCATAAATATATACAATAGGAAATAAAATACATGTTTACATAATCAAAATAACAAGAAGTTGAGGAGGACAATCTTTATACCACCAAGGTTGTGTAGTTTTTCATCAAGGCTTGGATTTTTGATGGCATGACTTGTGATAAACCAATATCATCTTCAAGACCACCCATCTATATGAACACCTTGATGATAATCAGCCCTTGACTCCATAGAAAACTCCTTGCTATTTGTTAAAATCACCTCCAATCAACAAGTCTTCAATAGGTTTCAATCTTATGCAAGTTAAACATAAGATTTAGGGTAGAAAATTTGATGAACATGGTGGTGGTGGTGGTGGAAGTAGACGGCCAAAAGTGGCTAGAGAGAGATGTGTGTGTTGTTTTACATGTGAATAATGGATGCAAATGGTTTAGTTGGTTAGTTTTGAGGTAAGCTTAGCTTACTTGGTAAGCTAAATGAACAAGTGTGTGTTTGTTCATGAGGTTGTGACACCTCATGGTGTACTAGCTAAGTTAATGGCCGGTTTTTGAGTGGGGTGGGACAAGTGTCCCACTTGTCTCATCCCATTTATTTACGGGTACTCCTCGATTCTAGTTTCCTCGATTTGCGTGCCCTCGGGTCGTTTTACGAAAAACGTTTTTATAAATTATGAATCTACGTCACCAAACGAATCCAATAAAAATTGTTTCATCAAAAACGGAGTTCGAAAACGTAAATACGTAATCCTAAGGTTTCCGGTTTAGTCGTAAAGGACGTTAAAATAAAATCGTAAGTCCTAATCTCTTCTTGTAAATTTGTGAATTTATGAACCAACTCAAATTTAAAACTCCAAAATAATATTCACGGATAAATTTATTTTCTGAGATGTCGGACTGTCACCAAAGACGGTGTATGTAAACGTAAGCACGTAACTTAGAATCCTCCGGTTTAGACGTAGTCGATGCTACTCCAAGACGTAATTCTAAATTTCTTCCCAAAAATAAGTGAGTTCATATTGTAACATTAAAATAATATTTTCAAATAATATTTGAGAATAAAATATCAATCGTAAATTGACGGATTGTCACACTATATAAACCCCCTCCTAGCATGTTAGGAGGGGTTATTGGTTCACTTTCATTTTTACATAATCACATTTCCATCTTTCTTTCAACTCTCTCCTTTCTCTCTCTTCTTTCTCTCTCTAGTTCTTCCCATTTATCATCCATATCAATAGTATAATCCAATAATACCTAATCCTTAGAAAAACAAGATCATACAGACCTTCCAACATAGGTTTAAACTTAAACCTCCAAAAATAAATATCGTTCAAACTCATCCAAAAATTTCAAAAATAATCGTAAAATAAGATTAAGTAATGACCTCGATTTTGGGTTGTCACAGGTTTTGGGTGGGTGGATGGGGTGGAAATCCGGGTGGATCAAGGTAGTTATTTGATGTTAGGTTTGAATTACTCTCTATGTTCATCTTGATAAGCATAACATTCACCTTGATAATTTTGAACCTTGTCACATTGTAGGTAAGAGTGAGGTCCTCCACATATCTCGCAAGTTATGGTAATAGCATTCACATCATTGGAAGATTTGTTAAAAGAAACTTTCATAAGGGCTTGGATCATCTCTTGATTCATCTTTTGATTCTTTTCCATTACTTGAAGTATCTCATTGTGACTCTTGAGGAGTTGAGTATCAATGTATGTATGAGAACTTTCTTGCACAACATGGACCCTCTCATATCTTTGGTTATTTGTTTGCACCATGGATTTAGTCTCAATAATGTCGCAAGCCTCTTGTGTGGATTTGGAAAGAATGTTCCCACCCGCGGAGGTCCCACCCGCGGAGGAGTTGAGGGAATCTTGATGATGTGGTCTTAATCCATTGTAGAAAGTGTTGATTTGATGAACTTGGTTAAATCCATGATTAGGGAATTTTCTCAATAACTCCTTGAACTCTTCCCAATTGATCATTCTTTTGTTGAAAACCAATAATTAGGTTTCTCAAAGCAGTTGTTCTTGAGGGAGGAAAGAACTTATTCATAAACTTCTTCCTTAAGTCCTCCCAAGTCTCAATACTCCTAGAAGGTAGTCTATCTAGCCAATACCTAGCATTACTCTCTAGGGAGAATGGGAATAGGATCAACTTAATAGCATCAGGAGGAACCCCATTATACTTAAGTGTATTACATATGGACAAAAACTTCTTGATATGATCATGTGGATCATCCATGGGTCTCTCTAAGAAAGGTGTAGAAGAAACCATAGAGATCATATTTGTCTTAAGCTCAAAAGTGTTTGCGGGTATCTCGGGTATATCAATAGCATCGACATTTCCCTCCACATTTGATTGGAGGATCTCCATCAATGGTCTATTATCAACGGCAGTCATGGCTTCTTGTAAGTTGTTCAAAGCACGATGCTCGGGATCGGCTTGATGGACGGTGTTGTTCTTGTTCTTTTGCTTCCTTTTAGGAGGAAGGGGTAGTACACAAAAAGGTACGTGTGAACGCGCTCGAGTGCGCATGAAACTCAACTCGAGGAGTGAGAGAGGAGCTCTCGATCGACTTCAGAAAAGAAGGGATTATCCTTTCCGAGATTCAATAAGTAATATACACAAGAAAGTATAGTATATGTAAGTAATACTTGAGTGACAAAACCCCCAACAAGCTTTCCTTCTTAGAATACTCACTAGTGAACGAGGGGAATGAGGTGGCGCGTAGCTCTTAAGTACCTTTTTCCCTTAGGCTTTCATTTTATAGCAAAACCGCCTATCTATTCACTTTAAAAGTTCGTATTCTTCGAATTCTTGCCTATTGAAAGTATTTATCTATTTTTGCCTTTAATTTACTTTGATCGATACACGAACTTAGGACCGAAACGCCCCTAAGCACGGTGTATTGCCTTGGCAATACTTATGAAAGTATGTGTATTGAGTGTTCGTATCTACGTATATGTATTTACATATAATAATATATCAAAAATATTTTTGTATTTATTGAGTTTTTAAGAAAATATAGTATGTACGTAAAAACGATGGAAACCAATATATACAATACATTTTGGGTGTAATCTTTTAGGAAAAAGATTACTTTTTGAACTTTTTATATTTTTTTGGTTCAATTCTTAGGAAAGAATCGATTTTTGTAGTTTTTTATTTTTTATATTTTTAAATTTTTGATTTTTTTTAATTTTATCTTTTGGATTTATGATACGTAAAAGTAACGCTCACAAGGTGAACGGATCCCAAAATCAAATCGAAACCGTCAATCAATCGTCAATCGTAATGTCATTCCCCGGCAGCGGCGCCATTTAATATATGATCTTATTCAAGTTCATATTTCCCAACTCACGACAAATTGAAAGTCCAATTAATATCAAGTTTAAAATTGTTTTTGGATTTCAATAAGGATTTGGTATCTATGTCTAATTTAAAGAATCACGTAAAAAGGGTAAAAATATTATAGCTACGTAACCGTAAAACAAATTGCAATTACCACACTAAAAAAATTGTACAAGTCTTAAATGCACAATAGTAAAAATACTCAAAATGTAAAGAATGTAAAAGTATAAGGACCAAATATGTAAATTCAGAAAGTAAAGGGACTAAAAGTTTAAAATGTAACAAACTATAACCAATAATCAACAAACTTTCAAAACTGCCAAACAAATTTGTAACTAACTCAAACTAAAAGGACTTAAAAATGCAAACCCTAAAAAGTTGAAATTTACAAAGCTGATTAACAAAGTATTAAAGGTTGAGGACCTAAATGCAATTAAACAAGAATTATTTCAAAAACGAGCTAACCCACTTCAATAAGCTCGTGTGAGCTTTTTAACCAACCAAATCAGCTCTAGTTTTTTGAAAAACACTTTAAATCTAATTTAAGCTAGGTGTCTTAAAGGAAACTGGCTGAAAATGTCTAGAACTCAAGTTAGCTTATCTCAATAAGCCCAAAATAAGCTATAAGCTGAATGAGACTTTCACAAATGGATTTTTTGGCTGAAACTGATTAAGCTACTTATCATAAGACTGGAATGTCAAAAATCATGAAAAGTGGTCCAGTCAATAAGCTAGAATCTCAAAATAATCAAAAAGTGCTTATCGTTGACTTTCGTTGACCAAGAAATTCCAAAAAGCTCAAAACTTCCAAAAAGCCTTAAAACATGTTTGTGAACAGGTTTGTGAAAGAAAAATGCTAGTTTTTATAAGTGGAATAATGGTAAATGAATAAGCAGATGGCCTTTATCACAGAGAAATGCAAATGCTCAACAACTTATTATTAAGCTGATTTCTTGCTCAAATCAAAAGACTGTATGGTCTCACTTAGCAATTTTGAAAGCCCATATATTGGACTACAACTGGGAACAAAAATCAGCTAATTTCATCCACTAACAAAGATTTGACAAAGGATTAAAGATTGCTTGTTTTTTACTTATGAAACTGACCCAAAGTTTTTATTGGCCAATTGCCTTTTTGAATAAAGTTTTGACCATAAAACTTTACAAATTGACTTGTAATGACCTATTGAGTGTGTATGAACTAACTTAACAGATTTCAAAAGCTGATTCACTAATACCACTTTGATCCAAACACTAGTTTTGACTGATATGCAAACTTTTGCAAAGACTTTTTGATCAAGAGTTCATAAAATCATTTGAGACTTATCAAGACTTGTTTAGAAACTCAAATGAACTGATATTACACCAAAAACCAGCAAGTTTACACTCTAGAGCACAAAGTAGCTAACTGGTGAGAATTAAACAAATGAAAAGACAAAATTATCAAGCAAGACTGATTAAAAAACTATAAGACTAACATCTATCTATCAGATCATATCAGTAACACCAAAAGCACACTAAATCAATCACAGTTCAGCATATAAGCTAATTATCTAAGAATTAAGCATAGCAGAACAATTAAGTGAAACAAAAATGAGAGTTATGATTCCTTTTAGCTTGAAACCCCCTTTAGTGGAGTAGTTAGGCGCTGAGCAAACTATTATCAACAAGAACATCAACTATCAACTACCATTGGCCATCAAATCATCACCATCATCTAGTACTCATGACCCCTGCATCATTCTGAATATCTGGCAAGAACTCGAACTAGAACGAACTGAAATCAGCTACAAGCTTCCAAAATACATCAACAATCTCTATTGATCAGGTTTGATCAATAGAAGCTAAGTAGTAATAGGGTAGGTAGGATAATGCAGAATTGAGAAGTTATTTGAGATGAAAAGTGAAGATGAAGGTTTATTAATGGCAGAAGTTTGTTACAACTAAACTAACTAACTCAAGTGTTTGTTAGACACTTGAGATTAGTAGCTAACTAGAATTCTAACTGAAAGTGAGTGAAAATTATAAAGTGTGTGTTTTTTCACACACTAAGTACATTCACAAATGAAGAACAATTGGGCTATTTATAGAGTTGAGTAGGAGTTTGTTGGGGATGAATGACGTGTTGGATCCAATCATTAGCTTCCACGTGGCCTTGATAGCTCAATTGAATTTAGCCGTTGAAGAACACAATTAGGGTTTTTCTTTTGAGTTATTTTAAGCTCAATTAACCACTTGGGATGGATTTGTCTTTTGATTTTGAGTAGTTTTCATGTTTACACCTCTGCCTGAAACTCACTCCTTTGTGATCTCGAATCCGGGCTCGTTTGAATATTGAAGAGACACGTGTTTTGATGTTATTGGCAGAGAAAGGTTCACTTGGATCGTTATCCAATATCTAGAATATGATTGGCTGAATATTTTACTAGTGGGTGGCACTGTTGAGATTTTGATATTTATTAGAGGCGGCTGTTAGTGGCCATGTGGCGCTTATGTGGTGATCTTTGTGAACAAATCTTTGGCTATCCATTGGTTGGAATGGTGTATACTTGGATCAATAGCAAAGTTATTGAAGTAGACATATTTAGTCCTTTGACTTGGCAGATTTATAACTTGAGCTCCAAACTTCATAGACTTGACAATTTTGGCCCTTTGACTTTAAAACTTGCACAATAATGATCCTTGAACTTTGTTGACTTGATAGTTGACCATATTTGACTTTGTTCTTGACTTTATCATAATTGCACTCTTAGTCCTTCAACTTTGAAAGTTTTCAAGAAAGGTCCTTTGACTTTCATTGGCTTGTCACTTTTCATCCTCTTTTTGTCTTTTCTTCATCAATAAAGCTTGAATTCCTTTGTTTGCTCCATAATTGTATCTTTTTACCTACACAAGCACAAACAACAAAATATACCCATAATACTGCTTTTATGAATTAAAATTAGGTATTTTGTTTTGTGTTTTAGTGTGATTTGTGATATAATTGATATGAGATTTCACTCATATCAAGAATTTAATTTTCTAACTCATTCTAGTGTTCGATTTTATGTATCTACCAAACATCGACCATTTCTTTAACTTTTTTAATCATTCTCTTTCTTTGTCATTCCATTCTCTATATCAATTCCATTCTTTATGATTCAACCGTACCAAATACCCCCTTAGAGTTTAGACTACTAAAAGAAAGATTTAAGTGTATTTAGATACCAAACTTATCTAAGATATAAGAAAACTCATCCTCCGTATCCATCTCTCCAAAAACCACTAAAATTGAGTCGACCAACCCAATAAAGAATAATTATTATTCCTTAATAAAAAATTAATTACAATAATCAAACATTATCACGAGATCAAAAACAAAGAGAGGATGATCGAATCATTAAAGTAAAAGGTTTAGAAAAAACAGCAGGTAGCCGCCATAGGATATGAGTTTAAAAAAGGTTAAGATTTTAACGAGAGAATGAACTTAGGACAAATTTATGTGTGAATCTAAGGTTTTAGAGTAACGGAGTTTGATAAAATTTGGCAAAAACATACGGTGGGTAGATAGAAAAAGTCAAACATGTTTGACTTTTGCTAACCCTTTGGTTAAATAGTCGGTTAAATTCAGATGAATTTTTCAAACTCCAAAGATATTGCAACATTCATGATAAGATCACGAATCATGCTATGTCTAACACCTAAGTGTCTAGACTTGCCATTGTAGACTTGACTATAAGCCTTAGCCAAGGTAACAGCACTATCACATATGATAGATATCGATTCAGCCCACAAAGGAATTTCCTAACCAAATTCCTTAGCCATTTAGCTTAATTACCAACTGTAGCCAAAGCCATAAATTAAAACTCTATTTTTGAGCTTGTAATATAAGTTTGTTTCTTTGAAGCCCAAGAAATAGAACCTCCTCCACAAAAGAATACCCAGCCACTCGTAGATGAGTGATCCTACATTCATGTTATTAAGCTAAATGGTATCTAAATAACCCTCTATAAAAGAAGGATAACCACTATAAGTCAAACCACAATCCATAGTTCCTTTCAAATACTAAAATACTCGACCTAGAGCTTGCAATTATAGAGAACTAGGATTGCTAGTGTACCTACTAAGCTTTCCTAGAACAAAAGGTATATCTAGTATAGTGCTAATCATGGCATACATAAGACATCTAATAGCTCTAGAGTATTCTAGATGAGATACTAGAGTTCCTTTATTAGGTATCAACTTCACAGTAGGATATACAAGAGTATGAACATGAGAATAATTAACAAAGTTAAACTTTGTCAGTGTCTTCTCTATATAATGAAATTGAGAAACAGAGATACCATTGTTTTCTCGCTTGATTCCAATACAAGAATCACCTCGGACTCCCTTATATTTTTCATGTCAAAAATTAGATGACAAAAATTCCTTTGTCTTATCAACTTGATCTTGATCAGTACCAAAAAATCAACATGTCATCTACATATACGCAAATTATTACTCATTTACCGGAAGCATCAAATTTTTTATACACACACTTGTCAGCTTGGTTTAAAGAAAAACTATTAGACAACACCACATCATCAAACTTTTGATGCCATTGTTTTGGTGCTTGTTTTAGACCATACAATGATTACTTCAATTTACATACTTTGTTTTCATCTCCAGGCATCACAAAACCTTCAGGTTGTTTCATGTATATTTTCTCATCCAAATCACCATTCATGAATGCAGTGGTGATAGGTGTGAAAACACCCATCCTTTTAACCACTTAATTACAATAATAACCGAGCCAAAACGTGTATTTTATGTCATTTATGTCGGAATTATGCGTGGTTTATGTTTTTGTTGTGATTTAGGACGAAAAGGTGAAAAGTGGAGAAAACACGGGATTTCACGGGCATTTATCAAAGAAAAAGACGAAAGATGAAGTCGAAAGATCAAGAGTGGAAAAAGAACGGAAGTCCAAGACCAATTCTGAAGATTTATCGAAGAAAAAGTCAAAAGACGGAAGTTTACTAAAAGCCGAAGAACTTGAGTCTTATTTATGAAGAAAATTCAAGACGAGTTCAATGAAATCCCGAGACAAAGTCATTTAAGTCCAAGTATTAAGAAGATTAACAAAGGATTAAGAAGATCAAGGACCTAAGCTTGCAATTAAGGAAAAGAAGAAAGAGGGAGGAAGCTTCCTAAACTCCTCCCTAATCTCCCTATATATAGTTTCATCTCATTTCATTTTCATGTTGTTGGGTGGCTTGACAAACCACCACTTCCACCATTTTCATACCTTGTTATTTAATTTCTTCTTGTATTTGCACCTTTAATTTCTTACCTTTATTTCAAGTAAGTGTTCTTAATCTTGTTGTTTTAATCTTCTTTACCTTTGATCAAGCTTTCTATCTTTCATCTCTTTCTACCTTTCTTTATTTTTAGTTGATTTTGGTGCGAATTACATTTGATCCGTGTTGATCTTAATGTTTTCGTGCTTAAAAAGTTCATCTTTTTATGGTTTGACTTAAAAGTTTGCTTATTTTAAGTTTGGATAAGTTGTTATTTGTGCTTATTGAGTTCATTTTATAATAGATTCGTTCTAGTTTTGGTAATTAGCTTATCAAAATAGCTTATTGCCTTTGCTTAATTTTCAGATCAAAAGAGTAATCGGAAAGGGTAAACCCCTTTCCGATTTGGTATTCCGATCACACCCCTCATTCCGATCTTCATGATCGGATTAGGGTTTTACCACATTCAGATCTGACTTCATATTTTAGCATATTCCGATTGGATTGTTTTCTAACATTCCGACGGGTGGATCATTTTACATTCCGATTGGGTAGCTTTGCAACATTCCGATTTGACTCTTGTTCTATATTCCGGTTGGTCTTGTTTTCCAGCTATTCCGATTTGCTTTGTTTTCTAGTATTCCGATCATGCTTATTTTCCGACCAATACATTCCGATCACTTTCCTTCTCAACATTCCGATTAGTATCTTTCCGATGGGGATTCCGACGGGATTTCGATTGGACTTTCCGATTGGGTTAAGTTTTGTTTTTCTAGTATTTATTTTTAGAGAAAAAGTGACAGTTTTTCTCGTCTTGATTTTAGTCTATTTTAATTACGTTTTGCATTTTTATTTGATTGTTAATTTACTTTTCGTTAAGTTTTAATTTTACGTCATTTAATTTCTCGTCATTTACTTTCAAAGTTTTAAATATTGCACCGTTTACGTTTCAACTAGTTTTAGTTTTAATTACTCGTCCTTCATTTTAAAGTCTTGCACATTTATTTTACCAAAACCAAAACTATTATTTTTACCAAAACGACTGAGTCGCACATTTAGCCAGAAATCAATTCGAGAAGATACCGAGAAACGAACTTTTTTAGCATACAAAATCTACATATTAAAATGGCGCCGTTGCCGGCTCTTTTCGTGAAGATTAACGGTTTTTTGTGAGAGACGCGTTGGCTTTTGGGATCCGTTCACTTGTGAATGTTATTTTTCGTGTCAAAATTTTCAAAAATCCCAAAAACATTTGGAATATCATAAAAAGCTTTTATTTTTCAAAGTTTTGCACCAAAAATATTCTTCTTGCTCATCTATTTTTCTTTATGGATTCTTATGTCCATTGCGTCGGATGTGGGAGACGATTGTACGGGAACGACTCTTGTCAATGGTGTACATGTGAGCGGTGCGGAAACGATATTGACAACACACAACTCGGATTTTGTCCTTTCTGCAACTCGACTAATTCGTCCTTTTTGAACCCACCTCCTGTTCCCTCGTGCATCTATTGTGGAAGCGATTCTCATTGGCATGTTTCATGCCCGGTTCGATACCCGTATGGTCACGGGCAAGAACCGGGGTACAATTATGACAATGATAATAGCTATCCACAAGACGCACCCAGTCTTTCTCCTTACCGTTTTGCAACAACTGTGGGGGTCCTCACGATACCTCTTAGTCAACCAATGAATTATTATGAGCCAGATCCGTGTCCTTAATTTTCTTCACCGATGGATTATTATGAACCAAATCCGTGTTATTATTCTTCTCAACCGATGACTGACTATGAGCCACATCCGTGCTATAATTCTGGTTTTCATAACTATGAGCCCCCACATCAAACCCTCAATCATCAATCCTCTCAGGGAATTCGTATTGATCAACAACTCACTACTCTGAATGAAGAAAGGCATGCCATTATTTTGGAAATTCAAGAAGCCTTTGTTCAGTTTAAAGAAGCATGGGCGGAGAAAAAGCGACTGCAACAAGAGAAAGTATCTAATCTTAGTGATTATACCCCTCCTCTTGTGCATCAATACTATTATGATGATGATGACGACGATGCTGTATGCACTTTCAACACATTTCTGAAGTTGCTGCTCCTACTCTTGATGTTCCTACTGCGTCTAAGGATCTTGATTCGTTGAATGAGCTTAGTGATGTTGGTCTCGACAAAATATTGGATGCTGAGGTTTGTGACTTACCTGCTATGGAGCTTCAGGACGACATTGCTCTTACGGAAGAGGTCGATCCTAGTGATGACGATTCTTCTCTCCGCTATGAGAATTTCACTTTTGAAATTTCTCAATCTCTATCGGGAGATGCGGGCGATGACGATTTATTCTCTCCGGCTTACGAGAAGTTCACCGATGAACATGATCTTGTGGATAAGGTGGAAGACGTGCTTCTTCGCGATAGATTACGGAAAGTTCATCTTCTTATTGCTCAAATCGAAGAGTTTACTTCTCCTCCTCTCTCCGAGTCTTTGCCTCCATCTATTCCTCCCGTTGAAGATAATTACCCATTGCTGGAAGAAATCGACATTCACTCCATGCCTCCAGGTATTGATGATAATGATACGGAGGGGGACATTATTTTTGATAATTTGCTGCAGGAAGATATTGACCCAAGTCCCCCTCCCGAGCACCTTTCATCCTCCCCTTTAGCCACTATTACGGAGGATGAGTGCTTTGACCCGGGAGGTGACATTGATTATGTTATGATTGATAACATTACGGCTTTGCCGACTGCTCAACATCCATTGTTTTTGGGGGATGACAATGTGATTACTTTACCCACCCCACCTCCCGTGGATCTAGAATTCACATACTTCTCGTATGTTGAAAGGACCTTTCTCCCATTCAACACTTATTCCCCCGCCTCTCCTTTGTTGATGTCAACCGGGAACGAGGACAAGGTCTTTGATCCCGGTATTGCATTCGAGGCTTCCCCATGGACCATTTAATTCGGGGACGAGTCAGGCTCGTGACTCGGTTAAAAAAAACAAGCGCTCTTCGGGAGGCAACCCGATTATCTATCTTTATCTGTTTTCACCATAAGTGTAGGGGGAGCCCCGTTGGTGTTTCTTGTTTTCTTTCTTATCATGTGCAGGGATTAGAGCTTCAAAGACACACTCTTGATGACTTTTGACGAACCTTGATTCCGTGTTCCCTTCTTCCTGGTTCTATCCTAACCTCTTTCCGATTCACTATTTTATATTTCTCAATATTAAAATAGGAATCTCTTTAGTTGTCCCTTTCTTAGTGAGATTTAAACAAAGTGCACAATGTCCTAAGTGTAGGGGAGTTTACTCCCACATGCTTAAACATTGAGGACAATGTTTATATTAAGTGTAGGAGGGACTTCTATCGAAGTTAAGTGGCCTTTTCCTTGTATTAGTCCTCATTTTAACCGGAAAATTTGATTTTTAGACATTTTTCAAAAATTTTAATCTATTTTGGCCTAGTAGTATAGTTGTTTTTACCTTTGTATAGTTATTTTCTTTCCTTATTAGAATAAATTTTGAATAAAGTGGTTTTAATTTTCAAACGTTATGAATCTTTTGACTCAACCCGAGTTTACTAATCTAAGTTTACTCTAGCTAGTATCCTTAACGTGTTTAAGTCAAGTTTTGCTAGGCTTTTATATAGGGAACTTTAAAACGCGAAAGTCTTAAATCTCACGGGTTAAGAACAAGAACTTTTCACAAGTTCCTATAATTGATCCTAGAGAGTCGTTTATCAAGGGAACTTTAAAATGCGATTTCTGAACTTGAAAAAGTCTAAGAGTTTACAAGATCCTATAGGCGACTCGAAAACCCAAAACTTTGATTTAATTGGCTAAGCATCCACGAGTCTCATTCCTTGAGATTTTAAACTGTGGAGGACGAGAGATGATAGAGTCAATTATAAGTTTGGTATTCTTTCGTGAATTTATGTGAGTTAATTATGAGCCTATTCTCCCATCGCTTGTTAATAAATTTATCTGCAATAAATAAGGTTGTACGATTTAAAAGGTTACTTAGCTTCTAGCCCAAGATCGTTTAAAAGTTGCTCGATATTAATTAGAGTTCATAGCCAAGGCATAACTTATTGAAGCGGGATGCGAAGATTGGCGAGTCCGAAAAGGCCCTAACAAGGCATGAGGGCTACATTTTGTTGCTAAAGATCCAAAGTAATGTGAAGAATCATTTATCGAAAATCAATATGAAGGATCGAGACACACGACGAAAAGCAAATACTCCCCTAAAGATCATGGAGAAGTCTATCCAAAAAGGCCCTAACAAGGTATGAGGATAAATAGATCCAAGTCCTAAAAGGAGGCGGATCGTTGTATATCAAAGTCTAAAGTAAAGATTGGAGAAAAATGAAGAAGTCGTGGTCCAAATATGAAGAATCTCTCAAAAACTTGAAGTGAAGAAATTCCTATTATGAAGAGAAGACCATTATTTCATGAACGTCTCTCAAGATTTGAAGTATGAAGTCGCTGCCAAATATCGGTCCGAGAAAGGTCTCAAATCGCGAAGCGAGATATGCCAAGATATGAACTTTATGAGGTCCCGAGAAGCAGTTTTAAAAGATTTTGTCCTTTAGCTAACTATTGATTAAATCGTTCACCTTATTTTCGGCCTAAATAACTATCAAAATAAGTCAACAATGCATTCTCGTGATCATTCAAGACAACAATAAAATATAAGAGATACACCTAGGAATAAGGGAGTCTAAGTGAATAATTGGCCCACATGAGTTCGTGTTAGTTTGCTAACTTATAATAACAATGATCTCGTTTTTAAGCTTGGTATAGGGAACGTGAAACTTGAAAATGATGATTATTCATGACATTTCCAAAACCCAAGGTATGTTTTTGATTTCTTTACTTTGAATGTTTATAATTGTCTATCTCTTTAATAAAGGCCAACGTGGATTGATTATGATGGAAAATGTAATCTTGCTTTGTAACTAATGCATTGCATAAGGACATTGCAATGGTTAAGTGTAGGGGATTTGATAGGTGTGAAAACACCCATCCTTTTTACCACTTAATTACAATAATAACCGAGCCAAAACGTGTATTTTATGTCATTTATGTCGGAATTATGCGTGGTTTGTGTTTTTGTTGTGATTTAGGACGAAAAGGTGAAAAGTGGTGAAAACACGGGATTTCACGGGCTTTTATCAAAGAAAAAGACGAAAGATGAAGTCGAAAGATCAAGAGTGGAAAAAGAACGGAAGTCCAAGACCAATTCTGAAGATTTATCGAAGAAAAAGTCAAAAGACGGAAGTTTACTAAAAGACGAAGAACTTGAGTCTTATTTATGAAGAAAATTCAAGACGAGTTCAAAGAAATCCCGAGACAAAGTCATTTAAGTCCAAGTATTAAGAATATTAACAAAGGATTAAGAAGATCAAGGACCTAAGCTTGCAATTAAGAAAAATAAGAAAGAGGGAGGAAGCTTCCTAAGCTCCTCCCTAATCTCCCTATATATAGTTTCATCTCATTTCATTTTCATGTTGTTGGGTGGCTTGACAAACCACCACTTCCACCATTTTCATACCTTGTTATTTAATTTCTTCTTGTATTTGCACCTTTAATTACTTACCTTTAATTCGAGTAAGTGTTCTTAATCTTGTTGTTTTAATCTTCTTTACCTTTGATCAAGCTTTCTATCTTTCATCTCTTTCTACCTTTCTTTATTTTTAGTTGATTTTGGTGCGAATTACATTTGATCCGTGTTGATCTTAATGTTTTCGTGCTTAAAAAGTTCATCTTTTTATGGTTTGATTTAAAAGTTTGCTTATTTTAAGTTTGTATAAGTTTTTATTTGTGCTTATTGA
Organism: Glebionis coronaria; assembly: GCA_025667525.1. Taxonomy (NCBI): domain Eukaryota; kingdom Viridiplantae; phylum Streptophyta; class Magnoliopsida; order Asterales; family Asteraceae; genus Glebionis; species Glebionis coronaria. The sequence continues at coordinate 636,293,322 of CM046874.1, read as the reverse complement.
GTTCATTTTATTATAGATTCGTTCTAGTTTTGGTAATTAGCTTATCAAAATAGCTTATTGCCTTTGCTTAATTTTCGGATCAAAAGAGTAATCGGAAAGGGTAAACCCCTTTCCGATTTGGTATTCCGATCACACCCCCCTCATTCCGATCTTCATGATCGGATTAGGGTTTTACCACATTCCGATCTGACTTCAAATTTTAGCATATTCCGATTGGATTGTTTTCTAACATTCCGACGGGTGGATCATTTTACATTCCGATTGGGTAGCTTTGCAACATTCCGATTTGACTCTTGTTCTATATTCCGATTGGTCTTGTTTTCCATCTATTCCGATTTGCTTTGTTTTCTAGTATTCCGATCATGCTTATTTTCCGACCAATGCATTCCGATCACTTTCCTTCTCAACATTCCGATTAGTATCTTTTCGATGGGGATTCCGACGGGATTCCGATTGGACTTTCCGATTGGGTTAAGTTTCGTTTTTCTAGTATTTATTTTTAGAGAAAAAGTGACAGTTTTTCTCGTCTTGATTTTAGTCTATTTTAATTACGTTTTGCATTTTTATTTGATTGTTAATTTACTTTTCGTTATGTTTTAATTTTACGTCATTTAATTTCTCGTCATTTACTCTCAAAGTTTTAAATATTGCACCGTTTACGTTTCAACTAGTTTTAGTTTTAATTACTCATCCTTTATTTTAAAGTCTTGCACATTTATTTTACCAAAACTAAAAATATTATTTTTACCAAAAACGACTGAGTCGCACATTTAGCCAGAAATCAATTCGAGAAGATACCGAGAAACGAACTTTTTCAGCATACAAAATCTACATATTAAGTGGTCACATCCATTTGATGAATAACAATACCATGTATAGATGCAAGGGCTAATAACAATCTAATAGTGGAAATCCTGGCGGCACGAACATAAGTATCTAAGAAGTAAATTTCCTCCTTTTGTCTAAAGCCTTGGATCACCATTCGGCTTTACATTTATCTATGATTCCATCTACTTTCATTTTCCTTTTGAGGATCCATTTATATCCTAATTCCTTGCATCTAAGAGGTAAATCAGTTAATTTCTAAGTATCATTATGCATGATGGAATCAGTCTCACTTTGAATTGCTTCTTTTCAAAAGGCAACATCCCTAGACTCCATTGCTTCACTTAAGGCCTTTGGATCCTCGTCAATTATGAACAATATTCACATTGAGATATATTCTTATCTCTCGTTCCTTCAACCAAATAAAATTTAAAATCAAACCCAAAAGACTTAGCTTTTCTTGTTCTAGTGATTTTTCTAGGAACAAATGGACCATGTAATCATTAGTACCTTCAACCTCCTCTTCAGCTATCTTACTTGAAGATGGTTGAATCACGCCTCTTGGTCTAAGACGTAAACCGTTCTTCATCAAATATAACATCCTTGACTCCGTTATAGAGTTCAGCGACACATAATCATTAGGTTCTATAACATAAAACCTATAACACTTGGAATGCTCAGTATAGCCAATGAAGATACAATATATACCTTTCTCACCTATATTTTTCATTTTGGGTTCAGTTAACCTTACGACCGCTCTACAACCCCAAACCCTTAAATAAGTCAAATTCGATACCTTCTTGGTCCAAATTTCATAAAGAGTTTGTTTACTATTTTGTTTGGATTTCTATTCAATATATAATAGGCTGTTAACATTGCCTCACCCCAAAACCCTTCACTTAGTCCAGAATAGGATAACATGGAATTTGCCATTTCTTTTAAAGTCCTATTCTTCCTTTCAGCTACCCTATTATGTTGTGGTGTGTAAGGAGCCATGGTTTGATGTATTATGCTAGTTGATTGAAAATAACATGTATCATAATAATCACCACCTCGATCATTACATAATACTTTATGAGTTTTATCGAATCTTCTTTTTGAAGTTCTACTTCTTGTTAATAGATTTTAAATTTATATAGAGTTTCATGTTTAACATGCAATAGATAGACATAACAATATCTAGAAGCATCATCAATACAACTAATGACATACTTATTATGTTATAGTGAAGGATTGGCATGAAAATCACATAAATCACTATGTATGAGATCTTATACTTTGCTTTCCTAGTTAACACCCTTAAATGGCTATCTAGTTATCTTTGTTAACATACAAGTCTTGCAACTTTCGAGTGTCATGTCAAAAGCAAGTATTAAACTCATTCTAGACATATCTTTCATTCTCTTGTAATGAACATGTCTTAGTCTAGCATGCCATAATTTAGATTTGATTAAACTATTACTATGACGAGAAGTAATCATACAAGGAGAAGCATTAAACAAATGATAGTTCAGATTTAATCTAATCATACCATTACATACATAGCCAAATCTAACAAATGACCATGTCTTGACAAGATATACTTGTCACTTTTCAACCTTTGTTTGTAGCCACACTTATTTAACATAATTTCTGAAACAATATTCTTTCGAATCCCAGGTACATACAATACATTATCTAAACATAAATTTTTTCCAGAAGTGATAGTTAACAAAATACGCCCTATTCCTTTGATTGGTTCGGTTGCAACATTTCCCATCTTTACAAATGATTCATCTTCAACCGATTTACAGATTTGAAACCAACGAAGATCATTGCGAACATGACTTGTTGCACCTGATTCAACCCACCAAGAAACGTCATCATCCTAAACATAAATTGCATCATAAATAACTGAAACATAATGTAATACATTATCAAAATTATGCACAAAATCATAATTATAACCTTGTTGATTTTTAGGATCCTTGCCATCATTGCCCTTTTTAAATCAACAATCCTTCTTCATATGACCCACCTTTTTATTTTTCCAACAAGTTACTATACTCTTCTTGTTGGAAAATTTATCATCACCACCAATGAACTTCCTTTTGTTCTTATTGTTGCTGGAATTTTTTGCTCTATTTCCTTCAACCATGTTGGCAAAATATGATCCGATTTGTTCTTTCCTTTAGGATTATTATCAAGTTCTTGATTTCTTAACCCTTCCTCAATTGGTAGATAACTACCGAGTTGAACCAAATTTAACTCTTCCTTTTTATGTTTTAAACCATGTTTAAATTCTTTCTTGGAAGGGGGCAGTTTATCAATGATAACTGCAACTGAGATATCTATCATCAAATCGTGTTGGGTAATCTGTCCCAGAATCCTTAACATTTCATGATACTGGTCCATGACATGCCATGGAATCTCACCATCTTGTAGTTCATGAAATTACTCACAAGAAACTTCTTTGCAGAAAGCATCTTCTGCCATGTATTTGGATTCTCGAGACTCCCACAGTGCAGATTCAGTGTTTTGATAGATATTAAATAGAGAATCGAACATACAATTTTGAATATGACCACAACATATGTAGTCGTCGTTCTAACACTTCATCCTCTTCCTAGTCATATCCTAAGTTTCATCCTCGGACCATTTGGGGTTGGGTGTACTAAGAATGTACACAACTTTCACAGTGATAAGAAGAAAACGCATCTTGTTTTGCCAACGACGAAAACCTACCCTTCAAACTTTTCTAACTTATCGAACTTGCTTGCAGTTATACAACAACCGAAACATTTAAAATAACAGGAAAACCCCGCCCCTTCGACCCTGCTACCAGGGGTGTTGCCCCGGAACCCCGTGGTTTGGGGCTTCGCCTCAAATGATAATCATAATAACGTCAAACAAGTGTGCACTTCGCACAACCCCGGCTTGATGAACATTTATTACGATTACATATTAACTAACTAAGTTAATTCACTACACTTAAATTATATTAATAACACAAAATCAACACTAACTACAATGTTGAATACTAAAAGGTCGTCATATGCGGCTGGAGTACCATAGGAATAAATTCCTAACAAGGTTGCCACGTGCGGCCGAAACATGGTTTTCAAAATTCTGCATTTCATAATGTTCTTTCTTGGTACGTACGAAGAGCATCTTGTTAGTCTAGATATTCCGCCTACGGCTGTAACAACTAGACTGGGGTGGACATGATGACGTATAGTCCCCAGCCGGGTCATGGACCCGGCCCATGGGTACTACCCGCATCCGGCCCATCACGAATGGGTTGGATGGATAAGTTAAGCTGATAGGCTTGAATGAACTGTGGTCGCATAAAGCGTGTGCGGCCCACGGCCCGGTACAGCCGGGAGAAGGTTAGACAGAATCACAATCTTATTAAGATTGGGATTCGCCCTAAAGTATAAGATATATACTAACCATAATTAGAAGATAACAATCAAGCTAATTATGGTGGTTATCCTATACTTGGGGCCGAAGCAAACAGTGGGCCCATTAGGGTTTCACTGCCTATAAACCCCCAAGGGTTCCACAAAGGTATGATATTCTACATACTCTAAACTCACATCCGATTCTTAAACCCTAACCGATTACTTACTCTCACGCCGGAGTCTAATCGTGGGATACATTACCACGGTAAGCCTAACGCGTGTTGCTTTAGTGTGTAGAATCTCAGCAAGACAATTCACTTGGTGCAAGAGCCGGAGCCCAGCCAACCCGAATTAAGCCTAATTCGGGTCTAGCAAGGATCATCCAACTTTTGTATCAACAGGAATATTATCCAGGGTAGACACGCATCTTTCTTCTGTTAGGTTATAGACGAACACATTCAGCGAGATCTGCCACGTTTGCTTCACGTAATCATATGTCAGCTTTATCTTAAGTTAGGTATTACCTACCTCCCAGCCAGAAAAGACTCCACAGTATCACCCATATTTATTAAGGTTTTCTTTCCAGTTAACGATGAGATCCGTCTTACTAAATCCTAAATATTCTCATTTTGTTTCTGTCAGAGAAATCAGAACAAGTTGTCTCTGCTTTACAAGCACGCGAACTATTATCCTATGGCTGCGAAAACTTTCTAGCTACCAGTAACGACCTGATTTATGAATTTCCTTAAATCCATGATCAACAGATTATTTCAATAAATTTCAGATTTATTTCCAGAAGGGTTCTAGAAATCCCTCCCTAACCGAGACGGAGTTTAACATAGAGTTTGTCTCAAGGAAAGAACCCATTTTCAAAACTCCTTATCGTAGGGATCCAGCCGAGTCAAAAGAGTCACAAGATTAGCTGCAAAGTTCCTAGCACGAGGCTTTATTCACCGAGTGCACCACCATGAGGTGCACCGTTTCTGTCTGTTAGGAAGAAGGCCGGTAACATAAGATCATGTATCGACCACCGAAAATTTGACAAGATCACTATTCATAACCAATATTCATTCCACGTACAAAAGGTTTATCTGACCTGTTACAAGGTCTTAAACATTTTTCCAAAAACACTTCACGATCATGCTACCATTAATGATGAGAGACAGAACATGACATTTCCAAGACTGTTTTTGCACACGTTATGGTCCCTCTAAAATTTTGATTTATATTTATGAGCTCCCAAATGCTCCATCTATATTACGAAATTGATGAATCAAATTTTCCATTAATTCTTAGACAAGTTCGCCAGTATATTCATCGATAACCTCCTGATCTACTAAATTCTAGAGAAGAACATAAGAATAATCTTTTCATGATCCTACAGATTCTCCAATATGAGAAAATTATATACGCAACTTTCCAGAGGTGAGTTCCATTTGAACAGGGTGGCATTTTAGTAGAAAGAAATTTCAACAGAAAGAAATTTCAAAAATACTGGGAAGGTGGAGGCCATAATCAAATGGTCACGACCAACGTTTGTGACTGAAGTACGAAGTTCTAGAATTTAGTTGGCTACTACCACAGAGGTTGCTGACAATTCTCACGATTAGCTCTATCATGACTAAGCTTACGCATAAAGGAGAGAACTTACACTAAATTATGTAGTCCAGAAGATGCTACGCTAGGAGAGGTATAATTTACCGAAACTCATAGTTCTTCCATGACTATTCATCAAAATTCCACAAAAATATACCATAATCTCAGGCAGGATTATGATAGAAGCAGTATAACACATTGATGCAGCTATGTTCATATCTAGATGCCTGACATGCCAGCAGGTTCAAGATAGAACGCCGACATGCTAGTGAGTTATTACAACCATTAAAAAATTCTGAACATAAATGAGACAAGATTCGATGGAGGTTGTTATCAAGTTACCGTAGACTCGGAAGAAGAATGATACTATCCAAGTCATTGTCGATCATTTATCCCAGCCTACACGTTTTCTTTCATCCGAAAGGATTATGCAGTAGCAGATCTGCAAGAAATTCAGAAATAGATCGTATAATTTCAAGGTATTCCATCAACCATCATATCAGATAGAAATCCATGTTTACGATCACGTTCACCTTCACATTCACGTCCACGTTTATGTACATCTTACGTTTATGTTTACTTTCACGTTTACGTCTCACGTCCACAGTTATGATTTTGTTCCGTTCATATGTTGTCCATCTCATGATTTACGTCTACGTTCGCATTCAGGACATCGTTCACGTTCAGGTTCGTGTTCCATCTCACTATACACGTTCCAGGTCTTGTACTGGATTTAGTTACAGAAAACTTGAGAAACCTGACTCAAGTTTAGCACAGTTTTCCCCATACCCAGGCAGACGTTTCACGTCTTAGGGTGTATCGTTTGACATCCCTTCCTCAATCAGCATACGTTCACGATATGTCCACGTATCAAGTTCATAGTATGTTTCACGTATCACGTTCATGATATATTTCATGCACCGTTTTCACCATATGATCTCAAATCATGTTCACAATTGCTCACGTATCACGTTCACAATTGTTCACGTCACTACAAGAAAATGAAGCTATTGTAGCATTTTAGAAGCAACACTTAGAAAATTGTTTCCTTTTACACTTCAATAATAATAAAGCAACATTTTGCTATATAAGTGTTGCATTTTTAGATCTAATACAACATTCTTTTTTGAGTGTTGCATATTTTATTGTATATTACAACACTTTTAAAAGTGTTGCATTTGCTTAAAGGAAAATACAACACTTTAGTTTAAAGTGCTGCAAATATGATTCAATCACGCAACATTATAAAAGTGTTGCTCGAAAACCTTGCATATACATACATTTTAAAAATAAATTTAGAACGACCTAGCTAATTACCTGTTAAAAAAGTTAAAAAAGCTAATTGGTTCTGCTTTTTTGAAGATACATGGCATAAATCCAAATGCCCGTTTTATCATGTCATCGGTTAATTAATTTTGGTTGTATATGACCAGCGACCAAAGGTTGGGCATCAAGTCAAACCTGAACTAAACGAAAACTAAAATGTGTGAAAAGTTGGACCGAAATAAACCAAATTGGAAACAGGATAGCTCCGGTTTTTTTTCAGTTTCGTTGGGTTGTTTCAGGTTTAGACTTAAAAGAACTGAAATGCAAAAAAATTTTAGGGAAAGGGCGACATCACTTTTTCCCTTCAAATAATGAAGCGGTACAATGAGTATAGCAATTATGGTTAGTAGCCATAAAGTAAAGACAAGTTTCATAGCAATTACAAGTTGTATATCACCAACAAACTCAGTAGCATTACAGTCATAGAAACTTCCATTATAACTACAGTATCCAAAATGCAAATACAAGTAAATATACAGTAACAATTAAATAAAGTAGAAGCAAATAAATTGCCTTAAGACATCCCATCAACTGAATTTGTAGCTTAGACTTTTTCTGCAATCATGTGTCTTTTGATAAGCAAACACAAAACAAATCCTTTCTTGTTAAGCTCATTTCCCGTTAGACATTCTTGTTCGAACAAAATATAGAATCTCAATTTAGAATAAGCAGGTGGTAAAGTCAAATATAGAATGAGCAGGAAAAGTGGTAAAGTTAAGTGATACAATAATAGATAGCGACACATACTAACTTAACTCAAGTATGTATTTGTTTGTGGACTGGTATGTAGGGGTGTTATCGAGTCGGGTTTCCGGGTTATCGGGTTTATCGAATTGAGTTTTGACCTTTAGAAATATTACTAGCAAACCGACCCGATAAGAAATCGGGGTTCGGGTTATATCAGGTCGGGTTATCGGGTTATTTCGGGTTCCCCTTATTATAGCATCACATCTGTATTTTTTATGAAATTTGTGTAGTCTTTATTACTACTACTATGCAAAATGTTGATAACACATAAGTCATCACATTTATGTTCAGTCAGTACATAAAAAAGCTATGAGAAACACAGTAACCTCTTTAGCACTTACATAGATACTTAAATTCACATATTTAAAGTTTTTACATGTCATTCATACATAAAATTAGTCTTTGTTCTTCCAAAGATAGCCACTGTTATATTCGTATAAGACTAGAAATACTACTACATTAATGATAATGACCAACTAAAACATGTATTTCTCTTGCTACGTATTACAATAACACTAACCAGTCCATATTTCTTCCTTTCGGTAAATAGAAAAAACAAAAAATAACAAGTAGAACCAACACACTAACGCTAAATAATATAATAAGACAATGATTAATTACTTAATATACAATCTGTTAACATAAACATGGAGAGAACAATACTAAAAAAATTAATTCTTCTATTATCGGGTTGACCCGATAACATAACTTAACCCGAACCAGGCCCTATTAGGCAATCGGGTCTATCGGGTTGACCTGATAAACCCGATAAGGTAAGTTGAACCCGAATCAACCCGACCCTATAAGGTCTTATCGGGTTCGGGTCGGGTCGCCCCACTAGACACTCCTACTGGTATGCACAGTATGCATTTGGTTAGTGTACTGTCAAAAGGTGCATTTGGTATTTGGTTTGTTTCAAATTGCAAATTATAGTTGTTACATCACACCTTTTATTAAACCCTATTACAAACTAAGATATGACTTATTTATTACTAAAAACATTATTTATAAATGACATCAGAGGTCCACAAGACAAAATGTCCCACAAAACCTCGACAACCCTTTGAGATAACTGCTATCTGACAACGCGAAAACCACATCATACATTATGATTGCAGAATTGTAGAACTTGTAGCAGAACCAATTGTCCAAAACTTTTACAATAGAACCAAAGTTTAGAATATTTGCAGCAGAGAAAATGAGCACACTATCTCTAATGGGAAAGTACAAACATATCAAGCTTTCATGATGTGAAGATTATTGTTGCAAGGGTATAGCAATAGATGCATGACAAAATTCCAAAGCAAGTAATGTTTAGGATCAGAACTAGAACCAACAAATCGCGTTTTACATTTGACACTAATCCCTTGTAACATCTGAACATATTTTTTCTAGCAAGCGTTTCATATTCTAAATATACAATTATAATTCTACGAGACAATTCTACTTATTTATACTCAACTATTATCAAAAATTTGCAATTTTTAGATTTTGATAAAGCTACAGTAACTCTGGAAAACCATAATGAGGCAACTGGGATCAATGGATCATTTTCCGACATAGTAAATAAATGTATTCATGAACAAAATTGTTAAAAATTATATTCTGGTGGGCTAAACTGCAACACTTTCTCTTTAAGATATGACTAAGCAGTTAGCGGGACAAATATTGTTAAAATCATATTCCGTTAATAATAATTCAATCCTTGCTTGGAAAGATTTTGTATATTTAATTTCCCAAAAGACTTTTGGCGGAATTTGACCCATTGAATGTCATCTTCTAAATCTACCATACAAAGTATCCCCTAGTTAAGATAGAAAATATGCTTTGGTTCAACTAAGAAAATCAATTAAGACGATATTTTGTCTAATTAAAATTATATCAAAGATATCTTCTTAGACAAAGCTTCAACTTTCTTGGATCATAGCTGGTTTTGGTAGGTTATCAGTTTTGCTTGTCCATGTTGAATTCTTCCAAAGCCGTCCACTTTTCTTTTAGTTTCAAGGCAGATATATCTAAACTAAGAATGTGTCCATAATGACAATATGAAGGGCAATTTTTTTTACATAAAGTGATGGCAAAATGTACATTAAGTATGCAGAAAGTAAACCACTTGGGCTGACCTTAGGCGACACATCACCAAAGTGCATGTGCTCACCAACCTAGGCCATGAACCTATATGTTCTGTTCTTTGCCAAAAAAATTGACTAGCTCAAGTATAACTTGTTTTGGTTACGATTAAGCAACAGTAGATTTATGGCAACGTATTACTAATAACTCAAAATATAGCACATATTGCTAAGATTTAAACTATGTGGCTGTTATAATATCAACATATTTTATAACACGGAATAGGAGTGTTTAAGTTACATATGTTTATAGCGAGTGTTCAAGACGTTAAGTCTGCAAGTACTGAATTATAAGCGACCAATGGCTACTGGTTTGTAACATATGCTTAAATCAAGAAGTGTTGGAAGTTAACTTTGCTACTAAGATCTTCTTCTCGTGTTAAGCACTAGAAATTCAAGTTCATGTTCCAAGTTAAATATTCTCAAGTTCAGGTTTCAAAGTTTATGTTCTTTGGATAAGGTTTCAAAGCTTCAAGAATTTTTATTTTGAAGATCATACCAAAACAGTCAGATACAAGACACACAACACACATGGTCACTAATGCAAACAAACTTAGATTGTCATTTGTTAAAAGCTCCTAATTCCTTAATCAAATCTGACAAATTACAAATAAACTTGGCATATATTACATATAATAACATAGATTAAGTCTACAAATAACACTATCACACTAAAAATTAAAACTAAAAGCTACAATTGTCATTTAGACATTTCATCAAACAGTTAGCCCGTTCACAATATAGAAATGTGGAAGGAATATAAAAAATTGACAGATCATATGTAACAAAGAGAAAAAAGAATATACGAAACTTACTTTGCAAACAAAATGGTCAAACGAGAGAATAAACTGCCCAGTTTTCCTTGTTACGAAGATGATTAAAGAATATTGAAATGAATGGTCAAACGGGGAGCAGTTAAACCAGTGAGAACAAATCAAAATTGTTTTGATTTTGGAAAAATAATATTAACAAAATAAGAGCGGGAATGATATGATAATTGGGGAAAATGATGGGCGGGAATGAAATGAAAATTAGGGAAAACAGGGGCGGGAATGATATACGGAGTTTGAGTATAACTTTTAATACATAAAAAGTTCTATAATTTCAAAAACAAAACTGTAGGTTAGGGATGACCACGATACCGGTCCGTTCCAAACCCGTCCTAAATTTGTGCCATTGAATATTTCCCGAGCATAAATTAGTGGTACCGGAACCATACCGAACGGGATTCGGGTATCAATACCGGTACGGGTATTGGAACTGGTACGGGTATCGGTACCGGTACGGGTATCGGTACCGGTACCGAGAAATCGGGTTTTTCCCTTTTTCTGGGAATTTCCCGATTTGGTACCGGACCCGTCCCGAATTAGTGGTCTCGAATGTTTTCACCTTATTTTGTAGTTCCGGTACCGTCCCGAACGAAATTCGGATACCGAGAATCGGTACGGTTCTGGGACGGTTCTGGTTCGGTTTCAAGATTTGGGTCGAAATACTCATCCATACTCTAGGTTATTTTAATAATAATTTAAAAATCAGTTTATTAATTGATATGGTCAAACTACTCAGTTAGTAGTTAAAAAACTACTCAGTTGCGATTCAACCGTATTTTTTACACGAAATTAAAGTTCGTTCATCAGACTGGCTCACGGTTCAAGTGTTCACCTAACAAGGTCATTCTGGGTTTTAAATGACTCATAATTTAGGTAAAACATATTTAAGCAATACATGATTTTTAAACATTCAGGTTAGCTGGCTTAACATGCAAACAACCTAAAATAAAATAATCGGCCCAGCTAACCAAATGGTCCTGATTTGATTCCCGGGGGATCGCTGTTTTGACACCTCTTAAATGAACTAGAACGTATTTTTTCATTATCATTATAACTAATGAGGCATAAAAATAATGATGTTCAGTTGACTTGGCGAATTTAAACAATATTGATCGGATTATGATCTTTCTTGTTAGATGATAGTGTTGATTTAATTGGTGTAACATTAGTGACTTAACTCACGAGGGCCTCGTGCGTGAGTTATACTCTCGATATGACCTAGCTAATGGTCATAACTTACTCCATTAAACTCATACGTATTCTTAATACGAATGAGTTTGTGACAACTTACTCCATTAACCATTCCAAAAATAGCAAGCCCTCAATTATTACCGGCCTATTCTTGATATTTGTTGGTAACGTTTATATTTGTTTGCTCGCGACAATTGTGACCTACCGGAGAATCGATGACTGTATCTTCGATGCGCATCTAGTACTAGTACATCCGAGAACTCATAATTGGATTGTTGTAAATAGCCATAGGACTATGGAACAAAGTAGTATCCCGGACCTACGCCGGAGTTGTTGACGGTGATTTTTAAATCTCCCCGAGTATGATTCGACCCTACGACCAATCGGTTAACAACCGACCACTCTATCACTGAGCTAGTTAGAAACAATGGGATATTCATTGTCATAGGGTTCCATTTCCGTTCTCAACCCATGACCAAATGAGCTCGAAGCTTCCTTCGTAACTCCCAAAACTTCTTTGTAACGACTCCCTTCCATGCCTCGTTTCAAGATAATCATTTTGATATTCATGGACACGAATATAAATTTTGTGAATCCTAATCTACTTATTCATAACGAGAATAATCATACATATTAAATAAAAAATCTAGCAATAATTAAACTCAAAAACAAAACTATATCAATGATTATGACGTATAGATCTTAGTTAAGGACTTTGTGGTAAAACGACCGAGCAAAATGACTGGAAACAAGTCGAGTCAACGAACGAACTGAAACCGACTTTTCAGTTCGGTTTTGGTTTATATACGCATACTCCATTCGGTTCTTGGACGAAAACTTTCATTAATTCGTTTTTGGTCTGTTTCGGTCCGTTGATTACTTTTGGAAATTACTATTTTTTTATTAATGTCATGTTTTAAAACCCGATGTGCCAGATCAGTTGAATCGTAATCCGATTAAGTAACCATATTCTAATTTTGGAAAAAAAATCTTCTAATTTAGAAAAAAATGATTGAATCGTGATTCGATGACTAGACGAGAAAAAGTAAATGACATTTAAAAAAATGATTAATGTTAATACAAAATAAGTAATAAATCCTGGTCAAACATCTCAAAGTATGAATACAAGGATAAGGAAAATGTTGGATAACCGCATTTTACCTTTCTTCTCCAAACCTCCAGCCATGAATTCAGTAACTACTAATTGAGCCTCCTTTCCGGTTAATGTAAACCCAATCGCCCCTACCTTTCTCTCAAATTAGCTAATCCGTTTGTGAAACCTCATTTCGGCCTGAATCAAAGGTAAACCATATAATATCATTTTTTTTGTGTATTATCATGTCTATTTTTTTCTCGATTTCTCTGGGGTTTGTATACAAGTTAGCCTATGATTTCAGATTTGTGTGTGGTTAGTGTTGGTTTAATTTTATTGTTAAATCTATATTAGGATTGACTTTGACCTTATATTGGGTATGCATTATGTTCACTTTGGACAAATTCTAGGTGATGCAATTTTATTATGTATATTTCGATTTGTTTGTGGTTTGTGGATGAGTGGATTAACAAAACATTTTGCTACAAGTGCTAGGTTCTGCTAGAAGTGCTAGGAGCTACTTGACATATTTCTAAGTCTAAGATACAATATTAAACACTAGTTATACAAGAACGCCGACCTGGTTTGTGCCTTGCTTCCCCAATACCACCATCCATCCATACATGCCCCATCAGCTATGAACTACAAAATATTTTACGAAATCAAAGATAAAATAAAAGCAGAATAACAGACTTGGACTTTAGAAAACAATGTCGATAGACAAACAATAACAAAGTTCAACGAAAGGAGAAAAAAGTTAAATGTCAAATAAAATTACGCTTATTTGATCTTAGTACTTTGTATCTGATCTCTACACTTATTTAGCATTAAGATTAAAACTAATGAACAAATAAAATTGCTAGATATTTAGTTTGACTTTGGTATCACTGTTGGCAAACTCAATTGTCTTTTCATTAATCATATTTTCACAAGCTTCCATTATAAAATGAACCTCTATTCCTTGTAGTGTAATATGGAAAAGGTATTTTTCTGCACCTTAAACACCTTCTTTATGACGAGATTTAAAAAATTTAGGTCTCATCTTTTGACATATCTTTTTGTGACACCCACTACAAGTATATATGTTTTCCATTTAGAAATTCAATGGTCAAAATAAAACTTTTGGTTAAAACAGTTGGTGTTTCCGCGTAGCTCTCAACAAGGGGCACAACTAGGGGTGTTATCGAGTCGGGTTATCGGGTTTATCGAATCGGGTTTTCACCTTTATAAATATGACCCGCAACCCGACACGATAAGAAATTGGGTTATCGGGTTCGGGTTATATCGGGTCGGCTTATCGGGTTATCTTGGGTTCCCCATGCAGTCTTTATTACTACTACTATGATATATGTTGATAACACATACGTCATCAGATTTATGTTTCAGTCGGAACATAAAAAATCTAGGAGAAACACAGTAACCTCTTTAGCACTTACATAGATACTTAAATTCACATGTTTAAAGTTTTTAAATGTCATTCATACATAAACTTAGTCTTTGTTCTTCTAAACATAGCCACTGTTATATTCGTATAAGACTAGAAGTACTACTACATTAATGATAATGACCATTACAAACACACTTATGAAAGATTTTTCTAATCGCGTTTGTGAGTTCTAAGGCAAACTAAGGCAATTTAACATCATCTAAAGCTATTCCGAGCAAAACCCACCACAAATCCTAATCAATTACTGCTTAATTTAGACACAAACCCTAATTTGGATTTAATCTAATTAAAAGAATCATTTAACCTGTTTCAACTGATGAAATAGGCGAATTATAAGTTAAATATAGATGATAATTACCTTTTAAATTGAATGAATCGGATTGGATGAATAAACGAAAGATTTGAGAGCTCTTGAGTGTGTTTTAATGGCGGTAAGAAGAGAGAAAGATAAACAGTGAAGTGAAAAGAAAAAAGGGGGCGGGGGATTATGTTTTGACTAGGTCAATTTTACAACTTTCACACATTGTCACTTTATACCCTACACTCCTTATTCTTTTCCTTTTTGTTTATAACTTATCTATTCATTTTCTTCTTAAGCATAGTTAAATTTCGCCAACACAACTTAAGTATCTCAACCTATTAGCATATCTCCAAGATCTAAAAGCAATGCCTATCACATTGAACGAGCTCAAGTCGTTTTCTAAAGCAATACCACTCATTTACCATTTAGTCATTAATTTTCCACAATCACTTTTGAAAAGATCGATTTAATGACGAAGATGATTTAATATTTTCTCCCCCTTAAACGATGACCCGTGTTCTATTTAAAGAGCTGTAGTCATTGTTTAAAGAGTCAAATATTGATGAAAGCATTTCTAATTTGTATCTTGAAGAAGTTTGATTCGTGGTGTCAATAAGATTTCTCTTATTTTAACAAATTAATGCACTGAGACGTACACAAATTTGTGTTAGACCAAGTTGTAAAGTAAACTTGATCCCTTTGCATGATTTGGCTTGTAAATCACGCCCGAGAAAATTAATTCCCGTTGTGAGCCAACGTTTTCCAAGGAAATACGTGACTTTAATATGAAAACCGGGTTGCAGTCTGAAATAACTACAAGCCATAATGGGCATGTTTTAAAAAATGTACAACTTTTATACGGACTCTATTATCCGTGAAGTCGGAGTAGATCCTTCAGCTTTCATTCTTATTTCATTACTAGACACGAACTACGGATTTCCGTCCTTCAGTAAGGACTTCCTTTCCTATGCATGATTAGAATTTCCCGTCTGCAGCCGAATGTTTTCCCCAGTATATATTATGAACTTTATAGTAATCATCTTAATAACAATGTTAAAGTGCCTGAGCTTTATATATATGCATGACTAGTTAGTACTAGTTACGGAGGTACCGTAACCATGACACTTGAGGCACCGGTGTCATGACTCCTCTGCGGGGGAGTGGTTTCTCGCTGCGTCCCTTTTATTTCAGCTTGGCCATTTATCAGTATTATCAGTGGGACATATGGATGCGTCCTAGGTTATCAATTACAGCTTATCAGTTGAGTGTGGTGTGTGCTCTACATCCTTCACATTGGAGTTGATCCCTCCACCCAACTTATCAGTTAGAGGTCACCCCTCTACATCATGACGAGGTCACCCCTCTATGTATTCATGCATACGTTGTTACCATACATGACCTATATAAGCTCTTGGCACTTAAAATATAGTAAATGCATGGTTTTCAGATTTAACAGATAATAATTCAGTCTTGCTAATTATAAATCAGACTTTTCAGAAACATACATAGTTTTCCGCTGCTCTTTACTTATCAGTCATGACAGCTTCAGTGTTTGTCATCTGTTTCATTCCAGTATTACTTATCATGATTTTATATCCGTACACTGAGCGTTATGCTCAGCCATAGTTTCTTTTCATGTTACAAATGACAGGTACACATGGACGCTCTTAGGATTCTGAGGGTAGGTGCATTTGGATGGAAGCGATACAGACTCCTTACTTAGTGCACTTCATATATTACTATGCATGTTTGGACATTGTTTAGTCCTTCCTTTAAGTATTTACTTTTTAGGTTTTGAGCTTATGTTTGGATTACCGATGTTTAATTCCGGTATTTCCTTTATGGTCAGTTAATATTTTAGGAAATTTACTTTATATGCTTTGATGACATGCCATAAATACACGTAATGGTCCACTTATCCAAGTGGGGTGTTACATGACGTAAGCAAGGTGAAGCATCTATTCAACCCCCATACTAAAACTAAATTTATCCTCAATGTTTTGAGTCTAAGGGTGAAACACCCGCAAACTAAAGACGAAAAGTCGAATGCTTAATCTTGAGAATGGAAAGGGTATAACGAATAATCTAAAAGCCGTCTTTGAATTATGTTAAAAGATAAACGTTAGAACATAAAAGGATATCATCGGATATCGGAATCTTCAAAGCCAACGATCGAAGCTCGAGTGATACGTAAAACAAACACGAGAGGCTTCAATGATGACGTTGAACCTAATAAATCACAATCACAAATAAACACGGAACAAAGATTGGGAGAGCACAAGTTTTCGCATGACACTATTTAGAATGCAATAATATTTACAAGGATAAGCAAGAGAATCCTCCACGAGGCATCTTGTTTTTTTTATAACCAAGTTAAAAGCTCGACTTGAATCCCCATAAATGTGATCATTTAGGTATTTTCATGGTATGGTCATTTTTGATGGGTCTTACATGATAAACAAGGCCCAAAAGTTACGTGGAGTACTTAAAAATCCGATAAATGTATACCGGGAAAAAAGATAGTGTCTTCGTTTCCGGATGAAAGACGAAACAACGCTACTTCAACACGAACCCCAATGGGGTAAAAGAAAATAGGTTAGAAGTAGAAGGGTGGGACAATGGGTGGGGCTAAACAATGAGCTACTCGAGGTAGACTCACACCAAGCAAATAGAAAGATTTTTTATTTATTGCATCGGTGGAAGATCGAGATTTCCCTTTAAATGTGATTCCAGGATCGAATATCTCGTCCTCGGTGGAAAAGTATGATGAAACATAAGGGGCTTCCCCCACACTAAAACCACATGAAGCATCTTCAAAAAGAGTAGACGAGCTCGTAGCACTCAATAAACGTAGTGATGACGGAGTTAAAATTGTAGGAACATCATTCAAATTAATTTGAAAATCTTTTCCTTTTTCATCGCTTTTAAACTCTTTATGAAAACCCGATTTGATTATGTCAAAAATATTTGGCGTTTCAATATCAATATTAGTCACGCTAAAAATCCTCACATCTAAGTCGTGGGTGGGAAGGAGTTGTATACATTCTCAAATCGATGATAAATAAATAATTCACCCCCCTCGGGGTCTACATAAACGTCATCCTCTACAAGATCATTAATCTCATCGATTTCTTCATCGTAGATGGGTTCGTCAAACCAAGGTTTTTCGTTCCCCTCGTGAATGATTTTAGAAACTCTATTGAAGAGATCATGATCAAGTACAAAACCATCATTCTTTGGTGGGGATTGTTGATAAGTTCAATCCTCACGAATGTGGTAAATGTCATTCTCGTTTGAGGAATGTTGATTAGGTAACTCCTCAAGAATGGGATTTTGGGTGGTCATGTGAGTTGGTTCATCATTATGAATGAGATGTTCCAACTCATCAAGTTCGGCCTCGAGATTGGTAAAATTTACCTCACTTGTAGGTGGAAGTGGAGGCAAAAGAGCAAGCTATCGTTCAATAATTTCCTCAAT
This sequence comes from Glebionis coronaria, assembly GCA_025667525.1. NCBI lineage: Eukaryota > Viridiplantae > Streptophyta > Magnoliopsida > Asterales > Asteraceae > Glebionis > Glebionis coronaria. The sequence goes on along the minus strand of CM046874.1, from coordinate 636,274,977 downwards.
CTCGGGCTCGAATTCAAAATCATCATAATCACCACATGAAGAATTCTTTTTGAGAGAATCAAAAATAGCTTGTGGATTTTTGAGTATGTGACCACTTTCGGCAAAATCCCCATCATCAAAGAAAGTGTAACACCCCAATTTGACAAGTGGTCCGTTACATGATAATTATGGCGTATCATCAAATCATGCAAGGTAAATTTCTTAAATGCATAAATGACCATAAAGGAAAATCGGAATCTAACATCGGTCCCCAAACATAAGCTCACACATGCATAAAGTAAAGAATGTAGAAAAATGACTAAACAATGTCTAAGCAAAGCATAAGTATATAAATGGATAAAGGAAATGAAGTCAAAGGGAGCCTCCATCCTATGTACGTACTCTTGAATGCCTAAGTCTGTCCTTTAGTACCTGTCGTATGGGAACATTGAAAGAAAATACGGCTGACCAATACGCTCAACGAACGGATATAATGACATGATATCAATAACTGAAACATAAGTAAAGTATGAAATACAGCAGAATAATGTAAGTCCTGGGAAACCTGGAACATGTTTTATAAACTGGTTTATATCTGAAAAGCCTTATGTTTATTCATGAAAATGTAATTTAAATTCCAAGAGCCTATATAGGTCATTAAAGGTATCAACGTGCATGAATATATATAGGGGTGACCTCGTCATGAAATTAGAGGGGTTGCCTCTAATTATATAAGTCTGTGTAGAGGGATCAGCTCCATGTGACGGATATAGAGCACACACCGCAGTCACCGTGTATATATGCAAAACATGTACTAGGATGCACCCATACGCCCTACATGATAATAATAATAATGGCCAAATAACTAAAAGGGACGTCGCGAGAAATAACTCTCGTCACGGAAGAGTCATGACACCGGTACCTCAAGTGTCATGTTTATGGTACCTCCATAACCATGTGAACATGGCATGCGTGTATATAGCTCAGGAAATTTAAAATCATAGCATGGTAATTAGTAAAAAGCTTTATAACCTGTAACTACTTGGGAAAATAGATGGCAACAAACGGAGAATCCTAATCATGCATAGAAAGAGGATGTCCTTACCGAAGGATGAAATATCCGTACCTTATGTCCAGTAATGATGAAAGATGAAAGGCGGAAAGTAATCTACTCCGACTTTACGAGTGCTACATAATAAAGGACGTGAGTGAGTCGCGTGTTCATGTATAACTGACTGGTTCTTAGTTTACTTGACTTGTTCTTGATTTGTTTTACTTATTCTTGACTTGTTTTACTGTTTCATGTTTTATCATGTAGTTTCTTAGTGTTTCATCTGTTCTTGATTAATGTATTTCATGTTTCATGTGTTATTATACTTGATGTTTCATAATGAGTAACTTTCTAAAATTAGCAGGTTTCTATATATAGTAACTTTCCAAAATTATCAAGTTTCCATATATAGTTACTTTTCAAAATAGTATGTTTTCATAAGTAGTAAGTTTCCAAAAATAAAACGTTGGCATAATTAGTAAGTTTCCAAAAATGAAAGTTTCCGTAAATAGTATGTTTCCATAAATAGTATGTTTCCATAAATAGCATGTTTCCATAATTAGTATGTTTCCATAAATAGCATGTTTCCATAATTAGTATGTTTCCATAAATAATAATAAGCTTGTTTAATAAGCATGTGATATAAGCTAAAGCTTAATGAATATATTTATAAGTCATGATTAATTAAATGTCCCTAGTAAAGTGAATTAATAAATAAATAATTTAGTCTGACATGATAGTTATTAATTAATAATATAATACATTATTTATAAATGATTATTAATTAATAATATAATTTGATTTTATATTAATAATACTTTACTATAACTTTATATTGTATAATTAAATTAAAGTAAGATATTAATTTAATTAAACCATTGTTAACATGTAATTAAATAATTATGCTAAGTCCTTAATTAAATTAATAAATGTAACATGTAATTTGTCATGAATATTTATATACAATAATTATTATAAGTGTATAGTTTATTTAATTAATGACCATGTTAATTTCATGATTAAATAAATAATTTAACATAGCCTAATTCTTAATTTAATATAGGAAAGCTAAAAACCAAGCACACCCTTGGTGTGTTTTCATGTACCCGAGCCCCCGAAACCATACCTAACCGAGACCTAAGTCTCGGCTTGGTCGAACAAACAACCTAACACCACAGTCGCAAGGTTGTGGCTTCCTACTGTCGTCAGTCAAACAGTCATCGGCTTCAGCCGGTTGCCGCTGGCGGTACAAATCACCCATCGAGAGCTTTTATACTCTCGGTTGCCACTGCCAAGCCAAACGCCCCCTGTTGGGCTGTTTGGTATTGTGGTTGCCCGAAGGAAATAGCCACCGACCCACTGTAGGTGCGGCTGGCCGAGCAAACCCCACACCGAGACCCTATGTGGTCTCGGTTTCTCTAACAACCAACCAAAAAACCAGTTTAGACTAGTTTAATACATGTTTTAATTATGTTTATTCATGTGTTCTACGATCTAATTAATTGATCATGAATAATTGAAATAAAAATGAAAGATTAAAGATTACGAATATCGAATGTGCAATGATCTTGAAAGACACACACGATCTAACCCGAATTAATCAAACCTAACTTGTTTTTCCTTTTCTTTTTCCTTTGTGGATCCAGCAGCCAGAGAGAGAGAGAGACAGAGAGAGAGAGGGAGAGGAGAGAGAGAGAGAGAGACAGAGAGAGAGAGAGAGAGAGAGAGAGAGAGAGAGAGAGAGAGAGAGAGAGAGAGAGAGAGAGAAAGAAAGAGAGAGAGAGAGAGAGAGAAAGACTACGGCTTATTTTATTTTTGTTAAATTACAATAATGAATTTCCTGTGAAGTGTTTTGTTACTTGTAACTTGCTTAACGGGCCTGGCCATGGGCCCTCCATTTCTTTTCCTTTTTGTGTGGTCCAAACACCCCTTGTAGATATATTTTTTCGTTTTTCGTTTTATTTAATCTCGTGTATTTTCGTGACGTGTGTTCGTGTTTTACATTCGTGTTTATTCTTGTCATGTATTGTATATTATATGTAAATACTTATCGTGTAATAATTTCGTTACATAATACTTGTTGTACATAAATAATTAATATACGTTGTACTTGTCTTGATACATTAATTATTCATGATACATGTCGTGTATTATATAAATAAAAAAGTTTTAATTAATCCATGTTTTCGTGTAATTAATTCTTCTTGTATTTTTTGCGGGTTTTACAACTCTTCCCCTCTAAAAAGAGTAATTCGTCCTCGAATTAGAGAAATGATAAGCTGAAAAGGAGATACCTGAATCATAGCTGAAAATGAGGGTAAGAAGTCCGGATAGACTCCATCATTTCCCAAGTGGCTTCCCGCTCGGGATGGTCCCTCCAAAGGATCTTGACAAATGGAATCGTCTTTCTCCTCATGACCCAATCCTGACGATCGAGAACTGCCTCGTGTTCCTCAACATAGGATGAATCCTCACGAATCTAATCGAGTGGATACGTGACAATGTGCAGATGATGATAGTTGTAGCCTCTGAGTAAGGACACGTGGAACACATTTTGAACATGAGATAGCTGAGGAGGTAACGCTAAACGATACGATACCTCACCGACACGTTCAAGGATCTCGAACGGTCCGATGAAACGAGGTCTGAGCTTGCCCTTAATAGCAAAACGCTTGACTCCACGCGCTGGTGATACCTTTAAGAAGACACGATCACCAGGCTGAAATTCTAACGATCTATGATGTTTGTCAGCATAGCTCTTTTGACAAGCACGAGCTTCCTGAAGCTTCACCTTGGCAATGGCGACCTTCTCATTGGTCACCTCAATCATCTCTGGACCCTTAATGATTCGTCCACCAACTTGATCCCAGCAAATTGAAGAACGACACTTTCTTTCATATAGCATCTCGAAAGGTGCACACTTGATACTTGCGTGCCAACTGTTGTTGTAAGAAAACTTGACCAAACAGATGTAGTCATCCCAATTTCCTGTCTACTCTGATGCACAAGCACGTAACATATCTACTAAAGTCTGAATAGTACGCTCTGACTGGCCGTCGGTCTGAGGATGGAAGGTTGTACTAAGCTTGAGTCTGGTGCCCCAAGCTTTCTGAAAGCCTCTCCAGAAACAAGATGTAAATCGTCGATCTCTATCTGATATGATATCTGAATGGAGTACCATGCGGTCGCATGATCTCCTGCTGGAATATTTCTGCCAATTTGCTAACTGGATAATCCTTGCGGATTGGAAAGAAATGAGCAGACTTTGTTAAACGATCGACAACGACATATATAGCATCATGCTTCCTCTGGGTCTACGGGAGTCCGGTAACAAAATCTATGGAGATCTTTTCCCACTTCCATTCGGGAATTTCTAATGGTTGTAGTAAACCACTAGCCCATTGATGTTCTATCTCAACCTGCTGGCAGGCCAGACATTTAAAAACGAAGGTCGCAACATCTTGTTTCACGCCGCTTCACCAAAAATGCTGATTGAGTTCATGATACACTTTGGTAGAACCTGGATGGATCGAAAATAGAGAGTTGTGAGCCTCAGTCAATAAGGCTTCTCTGAGTGTAAGATCATCTGGAACACATAACTTAGTACCCTGCCATACAATGCCATCTTCATCTATACGAAACTCTGTCTACTGATCGATATTCTGAATAATCTCCCATATCTTACCGTCGTCCTTCTGAGCTGCCTTGGTCTGATATATTAAGTCTGACTCAACTCTCATATTAGCCTAATAACTATGTTGTCCATGCACAAAAACCTCAATGCCTAAACGCTCTAGATCACGTATAATCTCCTCTTCAACCTTGATGCTGGCAATCATGCCTAATTTCCTGATTAGAGCATCGGACACCACATTAGCTTTACCAGGATGGTACTGAATGTTGGTGTCATAATCCTTTAGTAGCTATAACCACCGTCTCTGTCTCATGTTTAGTTCTCGCTGAGTGAATATGTATTTGAGGCTCTTGTGATCAGTGAAGATGTCACATGACTCATAGTAAAGGTAATGCCTCCAGATTTTGAGTGCAAAAACAACTGCTTCTTGTTCCAGATCATGAGTGGGATAATTTTTTTCATATGGCTTAAGCTGACGTGATGCATAGGCAATCACCTTCCCATGTTGCATGAGTACACAACCAAGTCCTTTTCTCGAAGCATCGCTATAAATCTGAAATCCACCTATGCCAGATGGGAGAGTAAGAATAGGTGCAGAAATTAAATGTTGCTTAAGTTCTTCAAAGATCTTCCCCGCTCATCATTTCAGACGAATTTCTCTCCCTTACGCATCAACTTAGTCAAAGGTAAGTCTAACCGTGAAAAGTTCTCTACAAACCTGTGATAATATCCAGCTAAACCTAGAAAACTACGAACCTCTGTTGCAGATGTCGGTCTTGGCCTTTTTGTGATACCTTCGACCTTCGCAGGATCCATGGTGATCCCTTCTGCTGAAATGATGTGGCCCAAAAATGCCACCTTCTTTAACCAGAATTCACCCTTGGAAAATTTTGCATACATTTGCTTTTGGCGAAGAACCTATAGTACCGTGCGAACATGTTCCTCGTGTTCTTTCTTGGATTTCGAGAAGATCAGAATGTTATCGATAAATACAATGACGAACTTGTCAAGAAACTCATGAAAAACGCGGTTCATCAAGTCCATGAATACCGTTGGAGCGTTTGTGAGTCCGAAAGGCATGACTACGAACTCATAATGACCATATCGTGTGCGAAATGCAGTCTTTGAAATATCATGCTCCTTCACTCGCAGCTGATGGTAGCCTGATCATAGATCAATCGTAGAAAAGTGCTTGGTACCTTGCAGTTGGTCGAATAGATCATCAATACGTTGTAATGGATAATGGTTTCTGATCGTGATCTTATTCAGCTCACGGTAGTTAATGTACAGTCGCATGCTGCCGTCCTTCTTCTTAACGAATAGTACCCGTGCACCCCATGGTGAAACACTCGGGCGAATGAAACCTCGCTTCAGTAACTCCTGCAGCTGGTCTTTCAACTTCTTGAGCTCTATGGGAGCCATGCGATAAGGAGCCTTGTAGATAGGTTTAGCTCCTTGATGAGATGGCATTTATACATGATCTCATCGTTCTTTTCGGGCTTTAAATGCATAAAATGTCAATAAAAATACCATATATATATGCTTGTGTTTGTTTACTTTTGTATTTTAGGTATGGATATCGCGAAAAAGACAAAAGATATCAAGAAACAAGGAAAAACGAACACGAGAAACGAAGTCGTAAAAAGAACCGGGCCCTAGTTCATGATTTCTCAAAGAAAAACCCTTGAAGACTTGAAGATGTACAAGATTGATCACTCATTTAAGAAGAAATGACACTTAATACCCTTGTATATTCATAATTACAAGTTTGGTCCCTTAAGTTTGTCAAAATTACAAAAAGGTCCTTCAACTTTGAAGATTTGGCAAGTTTAGTCCCTCAACAATTCTAAATTGTCAACAATGGTCTCTCATGAAGTCAAACATCCTATGAAGACCTTTAAAGATGAGAAATATCTAAGATCAGTCCTTAAACTATTCAAAAATGGCAAAAAAACCCTTATAACCCTTGTTACAAAGTTTTGTGGCCAAAGTGTGAAGTTAGAAACTTAAATAACAAAGGAAACCAATTTTATAGGATGAAAAACTTGTTTTACCACTTTCACCAAAAACCAAGGACCAAAAGTGTGCAACTGAAACATTAAAATCAAAATTGCGCCAAACAACTAAACAATCCACCAATTTCGGATCAAACGGGACCACTGTTCACCTTTCACCCCAGAATTTACTTTTACCAGTCAAAGGGTTAATCCCAATTGACTTAACCAAAACACAATTAACTCTCACACGAATCATTCCCCCGCCTAAAACTTCACACCCACTCACCCAAGGACCCCACCCAAGGCTGCCATGCACCAATCATGTGACACCCTCCTCTCCAAGTAAAACCACGTGGCCAAATCAACAACTATTACTCCTTACTTGGCCCCAAAGAGAAAATGAACGTCTCTGATTCATTTGGACAACTCACAAACATCAAACACCATCAAGCACTCAAGGGCATATTTTAGATTTCATATCTAGGGTTTCTCATGTATCTTTGCGTCTAGAATCGTCTATTGTTGCATATAAAAGGACCCCCAACCTGTGGTGAGGCCTTTGTTCCAGATTTTAGCTGTCTTCTTTGTAATTCCTTTTTATGAAATAAAATTTGAATTTCTGAAAATATTGAATACTCTTTTGTGATTTATAAAATTTTGGTGTTTGAATAGCTAAGATCTGAGTTCCATTTACATGTTTGATTGATTTTGAGAAAAGGTTTTAAGGTTTAAAACACTTGTTTTCAAAAATCAAAGGATAATCTGTTTTAGCTTACTTTTGTGTTTGTTCATCTTAGCAGCTTGTGGAAGCTGGTGCTTGTTCTTGCTAGCACCTCAACTCAAACATTCCAAAGTGTGGATGTACATTTTAGAGGTTTGATTCTCTTATCTCTTGAACTTTTTCTGAATTTTGCCTTAATTTTTGGTGATTTTGCATGATTGTTTGTGAATCTGTGGTTTTATGGTTGATTTGTGTTTCTGAGGGTGGATTATTGTTGTTTGGGTTGTTTTGATCTTGGATTGAAGGTTAAATCATAACAATCCTTTAGAAAATTGAGAATTCAGATTCCAAAGGGGTGTTTGGGTTAACTGATTTGTCAAGATTCAAGGTAACCTTTGTGGTTGTTTGTTGTTCCTTTGTGTTGGTATCTGTTTATCTGGTGCAAGTGGTCTATTATCTGCAAGTTTTGAGGGTCTAAACACCTAAATCAATCAAGGGTTTATAAAATCTGTTTTACTTGGGTATTTTGGATAAAATTTTGGGGACACCTAGATCTAAGGGTAGACTAGAGTTAACAAGTGTTAAATTTTGGTTAACATAACCAGGGAAAGGGATTTGAGGGCTTGAAATTGGATTGGTGGTCAAACAGATCAGCAAAAGGATTTTGGATAATCACATTTGCTCATCAGTAACTTTTTATGCTTGAATCTGCTTATTTACTTTGATCCAGTGCTTGAAACATGTTTATTTGTGCTTATTGTACTTTATTATAGCTTGTGTACGCATATGGTTCAAATTGGCTGGCTTATTCATGCTTAATTTTCTTATTTTGTCATAACTGCTTATTTTCAAGGTCTGTATCATATCTGTGGACTGTTTGCTTATTCTGTGCTTATTGAGTGAACCAACTTGTGATTTGTTAATTGATATTTACTCCTTGTGATCCACTGATTACAAGGGTGCCTTTGTTTTCATTTGAATCCAACTGGATCTCTAAAAAAAAGCACGTCAAATAGTCAAAGCAGTGGGAACTCCTTTCCCCTGCTGCTAGCCACTACTAGTGTTATTTCAACTGGTGCTTATCAATAAGTTTTTCTAGCTTATTTAAACCTGCAACAACTTTGGATTTGTGATAGGTGTCACTTATTTGACCCATTTGTTCATACTGGAGCATTTGAGGGGTTGACTTTGAGGTTTGACTAGAAAACCAAAAACTTTGACTTTTACATAAGTGCTTATCAGCTTATTTGGCTTGGCTTATTGAACTTTTCTTTGTTGATTTGTCTTAATTAAGTCATTTAGAGTCTTTTTCAGCTTATTTGAAGGTATGAGGTGGTCTAGAACTCTAAGTCGACTATTTTGTCTTTTAGTGAAATTCTACTTTGCTTATTTTTGGCTTATTGGGTTTGCTTTTTCAAAATTTCTTTTCATAGATATCGTAGGTATCTCGAAAGAGGGTAGTGTGTCAAATATGAGCTTATGGCATTGGCTTATTTCTTAATGGGCTTATTGGCCCAATAAGGATAAGCTGTTATACCATTAAGCTTTGATAAGCTCAAAACCAGCTTTTGGGTCTTCAAACTTTTGTGTTCAGAATCAAATTTTGAGTCAGATAGGGCTTTTCAGGTCTTTTGGGCTTAGTTGAACTTTTTGGGCCAAAAAGCCCATTTAAGTGGACTGTTTTAGTTTTTAGCCCATTTAGGGGCCCATTAGGGGTATTTTGGTAATTTCACTTTCATTTTCTGTTTATTTAGGTTAAAATAAACTTTGCTAGTTTTTAGAATTTTTTATAATTTTTGGATTTTTAATATAATTTTATTATTAAATTTCAATTTTCGCACTTTCGCACTTTTTATATTTTTCTTAGGTCTAATACATTAAAATAGGATTTTTGCAACTCTTAGATTAATTTTATCATCATTTTCTTAATTTCTAGAATTATTTTAAGGTTTTAATAGTTTTTAATCATTTTAAATAGTTTTAATTAGTTTAAAAATTTATAAAAATAGTTTTTAGTCTTTTTAAGTCATTTAAGAGGTTTACAAAGTGAAAATTTTTTATTTGGGCTTTTTGATAATTAATTGGATTTTTAGGGGCTTTAATTAGCATTTAAAAATTATTAATTAATTAATTAAAAGGTTTGAAAAAGTTTTGATCATTAGTAAACTCTTAGTTTATTTATTGTGATTTTTGGTAATTTTTTGGGAAATTTTAGAGTTAGTTTTTATTTTGACACTTTTTACGTTTTTTTTAGAACGACAAATGTTAGTGGTTAGTGGGTCGAATCGTGCAATGACATCCAAGCGGAAGAATGTCTTTCTTCAAACCCTCGCCTAGTTATGTTAGACTCCTTATCCGCTTCGCCTGAAAGGTCCTTGGCAGGTCTTGAACCCAAGACCTCCAGGAATCCTCCCCCAAGGAAACCACTTAGTGGAACCTTGGTGGCCAACTGAGCTAAGCCAGTTGGTTTACGTTTTTTATTTTAGTCGTCGTAGTAATAATTTTCACGTATCCGTCATTCTATTTTCTCATCCCCTTCTTTCTCGACATTAATCTCAAAATATCATTACATTTTAGTCACACGCATATACCTCCTTGGGAAACGAACTTAATTGGGTCATTAACACTTGATTTTCCTAAATAATTTGTTTAATACTTACCGCTTTTACGCCTTTTTTTCTAAAAGGTGTATTTTTATCACACTCATTTTTGGCGCCACAGCTGGGGAGGTGTTTCGTGATTAATTTGTCATTTTGTTTTTAATATTAACCATAAATAGTATTTGTGTTAGTAGAACTCTACTAATACGTATTATCGGTTTTTTCGTTCTTTTTTGTGAAATTATTATTACTATATTGTATTACGTATCACAACAAAATCAAAATATCTCCAAAAGTGTGAAAACACAACATTAATTGGGATTTGATCTTCTAATTATTGTATTCGAATCTCAAACAAAAAGTAAAAGGCAAAAATAGATAAATACTTTCGTGAAGCTCGATTTTGAAAAATACAAACTATAAGGCGGTATTATAAAATATACCCTAAGGAAAAAGGCTCTTAAGTGCTTCGGGCCGCCTCGTTTCCCCGCTTACTTGTGAGTATTTTGTGATTGAAAGCTAATCGAGGGTTTTGCCGCCCAAATATTATTACGTATCATATATATTTGCTTGGTTTCTTTGTGATTAAACCCTCTTGAACAATTTGGTTTTCACCAAAGTTCTAAAGTCATTCGAAGGCGTTCACTCCACGCGATCGTTTTCATTCTTTTGAGGCTTCTTTAATTAGGAGTTTGATTCGAGGATATATTTGGTAGATTGTTGTCTACGAAGATACACAAAATCCAAAAATAAATAATAACAATCAAAAACACAAAAAAATTGAAAATCCAAAAAACACCCAAAAAAATAAAAAAATCTTCTTTGCTCACCTCCCATTCTACTTCAAGTTTACGCTAACTCGTAATCAAGCAAAACGAGCTCGTAAATGTCGTCAAAGTCAAGGAAATCAAGGTCCTTTGATTGAAGAACGAACTCCAATATTCGAACCCGTTGTAGAACCAATAGTCGCCATGGCTAATCGTACTATGATGGAGTTGCTTCAAGCACCCACCGAGAGTTTTGGAGAAGCTATTGTGATTCTCGCCATCCTTGCGGAGAATTTTAAGATTAAGACGGGTTTAATGTCGATGTTGCAAGCAAATAAGTTTAGAGGTCATGAGAAAGACAACCCGCATTATCACATAAGGAATTTTAATCGTCTCACCGCAACAAGCAAGTTTAAGGATGTTCCACATGACGCAATTAAGATGATGTTGTTTCAATACTCGTTGGATGGACCCGCTAAAATTTGGCTCGAGGAAGAACCGCCAAATTCGATTTTGACATGGGGTGATCTCGTTTCTAAGTTTGTGAACCAATTTTTTCCACCATCTAAAACAACACATTTAAAAAATGAGATTTCAAGGTTTACACAACGTAATAATGAAAGTTTTTCAATGGCATGGGAACTATTTAAGGAAATGTTACATAAATGTCCACACCATGGTTTTTCGGAATTGCATCAAATAGATACTTTTTACAATGGGCTTAACGATCATGAACGAGATTATTTGAATGTAGCCGCCGGTGGTAATTTATTGTGCAAAACGACCGATGAAGCTTTAAAGATTATCGAGAATAGATCTAAGGTTTATAACCCTCGTAACACACCGAGTGTTGCCAATATGGGTTCGTCATCGTCTCTTCACATTAATGCCTTACATGATGAAGCAAATGAGGAAAATCGGTTTTTTGATAGGTTTTCGACGCTTATGACACCTTGGAAAGCACAAGATGCTTTGAATTCCGCATCGGTTAAAGCGGTTGAAAAGAGTTGTTTATCTTGTGGTGGAGCTCATGATCTTTCCGAGTGCATTACCGCCGGTGGTAACACTTAGAGTGCTTACGTAACAATGGGAACTTACAACCAAAATGGCCAAGGTTCCTGCCAAAATCAAGCTCCATCAAATCAAAATGCTAACAATTATCGAAACAACAATCAAAATGGTGGTTATCAAGGCAATTCACGTAATTACAACAAAGGGAATTATCAAAGTGGGAATGGATAAGTTTCAAATCAAAACCAAAACCGTGATTTTCAAACTACTACACAAGGTTTTCAAAATGATCACACCAAAAATCTTCAAGGAGAATTTTTGAATTATGCTAAGGCAAATGATGCTAAGTTTGATAACATGCAACGTGATATGATTAGCTTAAGATCCGAGTTGAAAAACGAGCTTAAAAACGAACTTGCTAATGAACTTAAGACTCATGCTAATAAAACGGAAGGAAACGTTCAACGTCTTCAACAAAATCAACAAAAGATGGAACAAGGACAACATGAGATTAAGCAAGAATTGTTAAAAGCAGATGCTATGCAATCAAAATTCGAAGACTGAATGGCAAAAATGTTTGAAGCAATCATATGTAAACCCTCTTCCTCGGGTGGTCTTCCTAGTGATACCATTGCAAACCCGAAGGGAGAAATGAAGGTTATTACTACACATAGTGGTAAAACTTTCAAGGAACCAATATCTCGTCCAAGTACTTCTACGGAGAAGGAAATCGAGAAAGAGCCCGAGGTGATGGTCGAAAAGGAGCATATCACAAGCCCACGAAGTACCACTCAGACCACACCTACGGTTGAACCAATACAAATTATGGAACCCGAGATTCCAAGGCTGTTGCCTAATGTCCAACCCACACCACCCTTACCTTACCCTTCGAGACGTAACAAGGAAAAAGCACAAGAACGAAATAATTATCAATTTGAGCTTTTTATGAAAATTTTTCGTGATATACATTTTAACATAATTTTTGCCGATGCTCTTATCATGATGCCTTGATTTGCCGCTAATTTCAAAAGTATGTTGAATAACAAAGAGAAGTTACAACAAACGTCTAGTTGTTCATCGGTTTTTCTTAGCCACATACCACAAAAAGTCGGTGATCCCGGTAAATTTTTGATTCCGTGTGCAATACAAGATATGGAGGAATTCTACGCCTTGGCCGATCTTGGTGCTAGTATTAACTTAATGCCTCTTGAGATTTTCAAATCGCTTTCACTTCTGGCTCTTACTCCTTCGAACATGTCTATCGAGATGGCCGATCATTCTACGATTTTAGCATGTGGAGTAGCCGAGGACGTCTTCGTCAAATTTGGAAAGTTTTACCATCCTGTTGACATTATCGTTGTAGACATTCCTATCGATCGAAAAGTTCCTCTCATTTTGGGTCGTTCTTTTTTGGATACATCGAGAGCACTTATTGATGTTCATGCTTGAAAAATCACCCTTCGTTTCAATGAGGAAGAACTTATCATCAATGCAACACAAAAATCCAAGCTTACTCATGTCTATTCAATTGCCACTTTAAACCATGGTGATTCAACCAATATCGTTTGCAAAGAATTTTCACCAAGAGTTTTAGGAAATGTCAACAAGAACAATTTACCATTTCCTCCGCCGGTGGAGGTTATGAGTGTTAAACCTACAATCAAGAAACCATCAATTCTTGAAATGAAAAAAATCCTTCGCCTCACCTCGAACATTCATTCTTGAAAAGTGTTGATAAGTTGCCGGTTTCTACGGAAGAGCTTTCGGATGACGAATATGTTGACCCCGATGGGGAGGTTTTCTTTGTTGATAAACGTTTTGAGAACTTACCACTACCAAAACCAAAACGGTTTTCAAATGTGAGAATTTTTAGTGTGCCTAACATCGTCTTAGAAAAACCAAATATTTTCGACATAATCAAAACGGGTTTTCATAAGGAGAGTTTAAAAGGTAAAAAAGGAAAAGATTTTAAATGTGATTTAAAAGATTTTTCTACAAAGCTAACTCCGTCATCACCACGTGTTTTGAGTGCTACAAGCTCGTCTACTTCCTTTGATGATGCTTTGTGTGGTTTTAGTATGGGGGAAGCACCTTATGTTCCCTCATCCTTGTCCACCGAGGACGAGATATTCGATCCCGGAATTACTTATAAAGGGAAATCTCGGTCTTCCACCGACGCAATAAATGGAAACTATATCTATTTGCTTGGTGCGAGTCTACCTCGAGTAGCTCAAAAGTTTCTCCTACCAATTGTCCCACCCTTCTACTTCTCATCTCTTTTCTTCAAACTCTTTGAGTTTATGGCACGTTTTGAGTGGCGTTGAATTGTTTATCCAATGAAAACGAAGACGCCATCTTCGATCCCGGTATTTTGCATCATCAAAGGACTTAGTCCTTAATACTGGTTACTTTTTGGGCCTTGTTTATCATGTAAGCCCCACTAAAAAATGACCATACCATGATTTTCCCTAAATGATCACATTTTGAGGGACCGAGTTGAGCTCATGACTCGGTCATAAAAAATGAGGTGCCTCGTGGGGGAGATCCCATGCTTATCCTTTTTATGCTTTGTAATAAATAATGAGAGGGGATTTGTGCCCTTCCTAATCGTTGTCTCGTGGTTGTTTGTGAATGTGTTATCTAGATTATCACCATCACTATGATTGAAGACTCTCGTGTTCGTTTACATGAGCCTCGATCGTTTGCTTGAAGAGTTTTTCACGAATCCATGACATATCCTTTATTGTTCTAACAATTATCTTTTAGCATAATTAATAAACGGCTTTAGATATATTGTTGATCACCCTTTCCATGCTAGATCCTAAGCATTCGACTCTTCGTCTCTAGTATGGGGGTGCTCCACCTTTAGACTCGAAACATTGAGGACAATGTTTAATTTTAGTAAGGGGAGGGGGGGTGAATAGATACTTGCTTTGCTACGCCCTCACGTTTTCCAACTTTCAACGTTTTGTTTTGTTTTGTTGCTAATAAGGCTAAAAATGGCCAAATTTTAAATTTTTTCTTAGTTTTCATAAGTGTTTTTAAGACACGAATGTATATTTTCCGATGGGTAGAATAAGAGTTAATTTTTGACTTGATGGACATTTGGATCCCTTTACATTCCTTAACCCGCCCGAATCAAGTTTTGCTACACTTTTATATAGGGAACTTTAAAACGTGACAGTCTTAGCTCATTCGGGTTAAGAACAAGAACTTTTCGCAAGTTCCTATAAATGATCCTAGAAAGTCACTTATGAAGGGAACTATATAATGCATTCTCTAAACTTGAAAAAGTCTAAGAAAGTGCAAGATCCTATAGGTGGCTTGAAAACCCAAAACTTCGATTTGATATAGTCTTAATGAAAGCTAATCCAAATTTGGCTTAATTTTGACTTGCATGGCTAAGTATTCACGAGTCTCTTTAATTAGAGGTCTTTAAATAGTGAAGAACGAGAAATGATAGAGTTAGACAAGTGATCATGCTAAAAGTAGAACATGAAAATGTTCTTTCAAAAACTCATATGTTTTTAATTGTGGCTTTTTCTCCCATAAGATCAATGCATTAGGAGTAAAAATAATTGCAATAAGTAAGGTCGTACGATTTGAAAGTTACTTAGCTTCTAGCACAAGATCGTTTAAAAGTTGCTCGGGGTTGAATAGAGTTCATAGCCAAGGCATAACTTATTGAAGCGGGATGCGAAGATTGGTGAAGATCCAAAAAGGCCCTAACAAGGCACGAGGAGCTCTATTTTGTTGCTAAAGATCCAAGATGATGTGAAGTATCATTATTCCTAAATCAATATGAGGGATCGAGACACACGACGAAAAGCAATTACTCCCCTAAAGATCATGGAGAAAGTCTATCCAAAAATACCCTTACAAGGTATGAGGATAAATATATCCAAGTCCGAAAAGGAGGCGTATCGTTGTATATCAAAATCCAAAATAAAGATTGAAGAAAAATGATGAAGTCGTGGTCCAAGTATGAAGAATCTCTAAAAAAACGTTAAGTGAAGAAATTCCAAAATATGAAGAGAAGACCATAATTTCAAGAACGTCTTCCCAAGATTTGAAGTATGAAGTACATGCCAAATATCGGTCCGAGAAAGGTCTCAAATCATTAAACGAGTTATGTTAAGATATGAACTTAAGGAGATACTCGAGAAGCCGTTTTAAAAGATTTTGTCCTACGGCTAACTATCGATTAAATCGTGCTACTTTTCTTTCGGACTAATAAATACTCAAATAAGTCAATATGAATCACTTGTGATCCATGAAAAATAGTTCAAAAATTCTAGAAACCCATTTCCTTTCATAATAACTAGGATTGCAGGGAGAAAAAGTATTACACAATTTGGACGTATGAGTAGTGTTAGCATTGTGACTTGTACCAACAATGATCTCGTTTTTTCACTTAGCATGGAATGTATGACAATCAAGGATGACGAACTTTACTCTATGAGACATTCACTTGTTTCCATTCATTGACCCTAAAAGTCACTTTCGTGATGAAAATCATACATCATGTCTTTACACCTCTTCATAGTATTATTGCAAGTCTTTTACTTTTCAAAAAAGGTTAATAAAATTGAATTTTAATGATGCTTAGATACTTTATTCTAGCATTGCGTGAGGGCACGACAATGGCTTAGTATGGGGGAGTGATGAGATGGCATTTATACATGATCTCATCGTTCTTTTCGGGCTTTAAATGCATAAAATGTCAATAAAAATACCATATATATGCTTGTGTTTGTTTATTTGTGTATTTTAGGTATGGATATCATGAAAAAGACAAAAGATATCAATAAACAAGTAAAAACAAACACGAGAAATGAAGCCGTACAAAGAACCGGGCCCTAGTTCATGATTTCTCAAAGAAAAACCCTTGAAGACTTGAAGATGTACAAGATTGATCCCTCATTTATGAAGAAATGACACTTAATATCCTTGTATATTAATAATTACAAGTTTGGTCCCTTAAGTTTGTCAACATTACAAAAGGTCCTTCAACTTTGAAGATTTGGCAAGTTTTGTCCCTCAACAATTCTAAATTGTTAACAATGGTCCCTCATGAAGTTAAACATCCTATGAAGACCTTCAAAGATGAGAAATATCCAAGATCAGTCTTTGAACTATTCAAAATGGCAAAATAAACCCTTATAACCCTTGTTACAAAGTTTTGTGGCCAAAGTGTGAAGTTAGAAACTTAAATAACAAAGGAAACCAAGTTTGTAGGCTGAAAAACTTTTTTTTACCACTTTTACCAAAAAAACAAGGACCAAAAGTGTGCAACTGAAAAATTCAAATCAAAATTACGCCAAACAACTAAACAATCCATCAATTTCGGATCAAAGGGGACCACTTTTCACCTTTCACCCCCAGAATTTACTTTTACCAGTCAAAGGGTTAATCCCAATTGACTTAACCAAAACACAATTAACTCTCACACGAATCATTCCCACGCCTAAAAATTAACACCCACTCACCCAAGGACCCCACCCAAGGCTGTCCTGCACCAATCATGTGACACCCTCCTCTCCAAGTAAAACCACGTGGCCAAATCAACAACTATTACTCCTTACTTGGCCCCAAAGCAAAAATGAACGTCTCTAATTCATTTGGACAGCTCACAAACATCAAACGCCATCAAGCACTAAAGGGCATATTTGAGATTTCATAGCTAGGGTTTCTCATGTATCTTTGCATCTAGAATCGTCTATTGTTGCCTATAAAAGGAGCCCCAACCTGTGTTGAGGCCTTTGTTCCAGATTTTAGCTATCTTCTTTGTAATTCCTTTTTATGAAATAAAATTTGAATTTCTAAAAATATTGAATTCTCTTTTGTGATTTATAAAAGTTTGGTGTTTGAATAGCTAAGATCTGAGTTCCATTTACATGTTTGATTGATTTTGAGAAAAGGTTTTAAGGTTTAAAACACTTGTTTTCAAAAATCAAAGGATAATCCGTTTTTGATTACTTTTGTGTTTGTTCATCTTAGCAGCTTGTGGAAGCTTGTGCTCGTTCTTGCTAGCACCTCAGCTCAAACATTCCAAAGTGTGGATGTACATTTTGGAGGTTTGATTCTATTATCTCTTTTAATTGTTCTGAATTTTGCCTTAATTTTTGGTGATTTTATATGATTGTTTGTGAATCTGTAGTTTTAAGGTTTATTTGTGTTTCTGAGGGTGGATTATTGTTGTTAGGGTTGTTTTGATCTTGGATTGAAGGTTAAATCATAACAATCCTTTGGAAAATTGAGAAATCAGATTCCAAAGGGGTGTTTGGGTTAACTGATTTGTCAAGATTCAAGGCAACCTTTGTGGTTGTTTGTTGTTCCTTTGTGTTGGTATCTGTTTACTGGTGCAAGTGGTCTATTATCTGCAAGTTTTGAGGGTCTAAACACCTAAATCAATCAAGGGTTTATAAAATCTGTTTTACTTGGGTATTTTGGCTAAAATTTTGAGGACACCTAGATCTAAGGGTAGACTAGGGTTAACAAGTGTTAAATTTTGGTTAACATAACCAGGGAAAGGGATTTGAGGGCTTGAAATTGGATTGGTATTCAAATAGATCAGCAAAAGGATTTTGGATAATCACCTTTGCTCATTAGTAACTTTTTATGCTTGAATATGCTTATTTACTTTGATCCAGTGCTTGAAACAAGTTTATTTGTGCTTATTGGAATTTATTATAGCTTGTGTATGCATATGGTTCAATTTGGCTGGCTTATTCATGCTTAATTTGCTTATTTTGTCATAAATGCTTATTTTTAAGGTCTGTATCATATCTATGAACTGTTTGCTTATTCTGTGCTTATTGAGTGAACCAAATTGTGATTTGTTGATTGATATTGACTCCTTGTGATCCAATGATTACAAGGGTGCCTTTTTTTCATTTGAATCCAACTGGATCTCTCTAAAAAAGCAAGTCAAATAGTCAAAGCAGTGGGAACTCCTTTCCCCTGCTGCTAGCCACTGCTAGTGTTATTTTAACTGGTGCTTATTAATAAGCTGTTCTAGCTTATTTAAACCTACAACAACTTTGGATTTGTAATAGGTGTCACTTATTTGGCCCATTTGTTCATACTGGAGCATTTGAGGGGTTGACTTTGAGGTTTGACTAGAAAACCAATAACTTTGACTTTTACATAAGTGCTTATCAGCTTATTCAGCTTATTTGGCTTGGCTTATTGAACTTTTCTTTGTTGATTTGTCTTAATTAAGTCAGTTAGAGTCTTTTGCAGCTTATTTGAAGGTCTGAGGTGGTCTAGAACTCTAAGTCGACTATTTTGTCTTTTAGTGAATATCTACTTTGCTTATTTATGGCTTATTGGGTTTGCTTTTTCAAAATTTCTTTTAACAGATCTCTTAGGTATCTCAAAAGAGGGTTATGTGTCAAATCTGAGCTTATGGCATTGGTTTGTTGCTTAATGGGCTTATTGGCCCAATAAGGATAAGCTGTTATACCATTAAGCTGTGATAAGCTCAAAACCAGCTTTTGGCCCTTCAGACTTTTGTGTTCAGAATCAAATTTTGAGTCAGATAGGGCTTTTTTAGGTTTTTTGGGCTTAGTTGAACTTTTTGGGCCAAAAAGCCCATTTAAGTGGACTGTTTTAGTTTTTAGCCCATTTGGGGGCCCATTAGGGGTATTTTGGTAATTTCACTTTTATTTTCTGTTTATTTAGGTTAAAATAAACTAGTTTGCAAGTTTTTAGAATTTTTTATAATTTCTGGATTTTTAATATTATTTTAATATTATTTTATTATTAAATTTCAATTTTCACATTTTTTCACTTTTTATACTTTTGTTAGGTCTATTACATTAAAATAGGATTTTTGCAACTCTTATATTAATTTTATCATCATTTTCTTAATTTCTAGAATTATTTTAAGGTTTTAATAGTTTTTAATCATTTTAAATAGTTTTAATTAGTTTAAAATTTTATAAAAATAGTTTTTAGTCTTTTTGAGTCATTTAAGAGGTTTACAAAGTGAAAAATCATTATTTGGGCTTTCTGAGAATTAATTGGATTTTTAGGGGCTTTAATTAGCATTTAAAAATTATTAATTAATTAATTAAAATGTTTGAAAAAGTTTTGATCATTAGTAAACTCTTTGTTTATTTATTTTGATTTTTGGTAATTTTTTGGGAATTTTTAGAGTTAATTTTTATTTTGGCACTTTTTACGTTTTTTATTTTAGTCGTCGTAGTAATAATTTTCACGTATCCGTCATTCTATTTTCTCATCCCCTTCTTTCTCAATATTAATCTCAAAATATCATTACATTTTAGTCACACACATATACCTCCTTGGGAAACGAACTTAATTGGGTCATTAACACTTGATTTTCCTAAATAATTTGTTTAATACTTACCGCTTTTACGCCTTTTTCCTAAAAGGTGTATTTTTACCACAATCACTCTTGAAACGAGCTCAATGCCAAACTCCACTTCATGGATAGGTGTTATACCCGGAAGTTCTTCTGGAAACATATCTTGGAATTCTGAAACAATCGGCTGATCTTGAATAGATTTTCAGAAGTAGTGTCATGAATAGTAGCCAATAAACCTTCACAGCCATGAGCTAGTAAGGCACATGCTTGCAAGGCAGAAATGATTTGTACAGACTTTCCTAGTATAAAACCATTATGAATGTATTATGGGTCTTGAACATCACCGAATTTGACTCGATATGTATGACAATCAATCGTGGTGTAGTGTCTTGCTAACCAGTCCATGCCTAAGATCATATCAAATTCGCACATGTCCAAAGGAAGTGCATCATCAGGACGAATCTTGTCATCAAATTCTAAAAGAATATCTCTGTAAACATGGGTAATGCGAATAGAGTCTCTCATGGGCGTGGAGATATTTAACACATTCTCAAGTGGTGTAGGTATGTTATTAATACGAGAAGCATAACTAGTGGATATAACTGGTGGGAACTGTTGTATGTTCTTGCCGTTTGCTTTTGGGACTATTTTTTCCAAAAGGTGGGGTATACGTAATCTTATACACATGTATGATTTTTGTAATTTTCTCAAAAATATGTGATCGAAAATCCAAGAATAATTCTACACGTATGAAAGACCAATTCAATTAAGGCTGCCTCTCACTCTAGTCTATCTCGATAATGACTTTGTTGTCACAAAACACACATTCACATTATAATCTTAACACAACAAAACACATATTGAAGCAAAGGAATAAACCGATCATATAGAATATCTTCGACTTACATGGCTATCATCAACGAAATACAAGAAGAACATAAAAAAGAATCGAAAAGTTATGATGTTTTCTTAAGTTTTAGAGGTATAGACACTCGTCTCAACTTTACGGATTACTTGTATGAAGCTTTAGTAAATGAAAACATATCTACCTTTCTTGATGAGCAAGACGTCGAAACAGGTGAAGAACTAAAACCCGAGCTTACAAGAGCTATAAAAGGCTCTCGTGCTTCCATAATTGTCTTGTCTAAGAACTATGCATCTTCATCATGGTGTCTTGATGAGCTTGTGTTGATCCTTGAGCAACGAAAGGTCTCTAAGCATATTGTTGTACCTATTTATTACCACGTCGAGCCGACCCATGTTAGGAAGCAAGAAAGTAGCTTTGGAGAGGCATTGTTAGAACACAAACAAAGAATGGTGGGGTTTGAAAAGGATGAGGAAAAGAAAAGGCAGGCTGCTCGTAAGTTGGAATCATGGACGGAAGCACTCAAAGAAGTTGCTGATCTAAAAGGAAAGGATGTAAATGGCCGGTAAAATTTTGTTATTATTCCACATAATTTTTACACTTAATGTCTTTCTAAAAGGGAAAGTCGCCCACTTTTACCGTAAAAGATGTAAATGGCCGGCGTCTCAACTTTTTCATATATTTTCTCCGAGCTGGGACTTGGACACATTAGCGGCCATGGGCCATGTGGTTGACTGAAATGCCCATACATGATATACATTGGATCAAATGATCAATACTGATTTTCTATATACTATACGAATCATTATGGCATAAATATACACTTTTCATGCTCTTTATAAGTCTAGTAAATTCCATGAATGCATATGAGGGTTTATGTGTCCATAAAAAGATGCAAATGACCGTTCATCAGTTCTACAGTATTAAATTATTAATTTAGATGGGTGGTGTCTTGCTGATATAATTTGATTCAACTTTTCAGAATAGAGAAGGAGTTTATTGAGGAAATTGTTAAGGGAATCAGTAGTAGATTGGATATACACATGAAGAGTAACATTCCACATCTAATTGGGAGGGACAAATTTTTAGATACCATATGGTCCTGGTTCAAAGGAGGGCCCTCGGATACTACTGAAATTCTCACGATTTGGGGAATGGCAGGGATTGGGAAGACCTCTTTGGCAAAACATATTTATTTCTTGTACCGCCATGAATTTGAAAGGAGTAGCTTTGTTGAAGACATTGAAAGCCGTGGACCACAATCAAGTGCACTACTCCTGTTACAGAAGAAGCTACTTGGAGACATCTGCAAGAAACGTATGATTGAAGAAGATGATGTACAAAATTGCACGTCTAAGATTGAGACAGCATTGTTAAAAAAACGAACATTTTTGGTTCTTGATGGAGTTGATAACTTTGAGCAAGTACTTGTGTTGGTTGGAAGAGAAGGCTTTCATCCAGGAAGCAAGATCATAATAACAACCAAAGACGGGTCAATAACAGATAAAGCACTGCTTCTAATAAAACATCCTCCGAAACATACAAAGCTTGCACTTAATGGTTTACATAGTACAGGTTCACTAAGACTTTTTTGTTGGCATGCATTTGGTGGATATTCTCCCAAGGAAGGTTATGAAGAAGAAGCAATACGAGCTTCAAAGTATTGTGGAGGACATCCACTAGCTCTTAAAGTTTTGGGTAGTTTTTTACTTAACGAAGATGCAGAAACATGGAGCCATACATTTAAGATGCTTGAGTCAAGAGAATTTCAAACCAATAATGTACACAAGGTCTTAAGAATTGGCTTTGATTCTTTGTCATCTGATTGCAAAGAATTATTTAAGCATATTGCATGTTTTTTCCTTGGAAAAGAAACAGAAGTAATTGAAGCAGTATTAAAGGACTGCGGCGTTCACCCATCATACGGAATCAAAAAACTCACCGAAAGATGTCTTCTCACAGTTGGATTAGGAAAGGAGCTGAAGATGCATCAACTGCTTCAAGATATGGGGAGAGATATAGTTCATAAAGAAGCACTTTACGAGCCATGGAACCGTAGTCGAGTATGGAATCATGAGGAGTCCCTGAATATATTGCAAGAAGATAAGGTATTACAATGAATTCTTCAATCCAAATGTATTAACTTGTTTGTTTGATCTATTAAAAGTTAATTGTGAGGAAACTCTTTTTTCTTATCTTTATAACTAGGGTACCGCAAAAATTCAAGGTCTATTCTTTGACATGAAAATGTTAAAAAAAGAGCCGTCGTCGTGTGGATCACGTAGGGTGATAGACCACAAATTTGAAGATATCGATCTAAACATGAATTTTGGATTTGGTCCATCAATCAGTAAGAATCTGGAGTTTTCATCTTCTGGTAGCAGAAAAATCGAATTGAGTACAAATGCATTACTTAGAATGGAAAAACTAATTTTACTCCAACTTAATCACATTAAACTCAACGGACCGTTCAAGAATTTTCCAAAAGGTTTAAGAGGGTTGTGCATGCATGGGTTCCAATCGGAATATATACCCTCCGACTTGTCAATGGAGCAATTAGTTGCTCTTGACATGTCATTCAGTGATCTGAAACAGCTTTGGAGGAAGCCAAAGGTATACAATTCAAGTATATTACAAGTACTTTTTTTTGTCTAATATACACTAATCAATCTCCGTGCAACAGTTGCTTGGGTCATTGAAGTATTTGAATCTGAGTTATAGCAAGCTTGTTACAGTTGGTGGCTTTAAGGAGCTACCTGCACTTGAGAGATTGATACTTACAAGATGTGAAAGTTTGACTCATGTGTGTGAATCAATTTTTGAGTGTGCTAGCCTTGTTTTTCTAAATTTGAGCTACTGCAGTAAGCTTAAAAATCTTCCAATCATCATTAGAAAGTTAAAAAATGTTAAAGTTCTAACATTAGATGGGTGCGGTGCTGCCGTATTCAATAAGGAGAGGAAACGTATGAAGTTGCTGAAAGCTTTAAACAAAGATAGCGTTTGCACAAAATTACAGGCATTTTTCTCTTCCATCACAAGATTAGTACCGAATAGTCAGAAGTCGATCTCGCTTTCTTTGCCATCTTCACTAGTAACTTTGTCTCTAACAAACAATAATATATCTAGTGAATCCTTTCCAGTGGACTTCAGTAGCATGCCAATGTTGAGGAGCTTATTTCTAGACCGTAATCCAATTGATTCGATACCTGATTGTCTAAAATGCCTTAGTAGGCTTGAGGTACTCAGTGTTGGAGGATGTTCTATGTTGAAGTCAATTTTATGCCCTCCAGGTACTATCAAACGTTTGTATGCAGAAGAGTGTCATTTACTTGAGAAAATAATACTCCATCAAGATATGTCTGCACCACCACTAATCTATTGTGATAATTCAGTATCCCTGACTAATATTGAAGGCATTCTGAAAATCCAAGATTTAGCACAAGTCGATAACGAGATAATATGTAGCTTGGGGTGGACAGATATACATTATGTGAAAGATTATGTATTGGAGATTTTCAATTTTTTGGTATGTGCAAAGCCAAAGAAATTGCGTGTCATGGTATTATCTCACTCTTTGTCTTTTTCTTTCCGTTATATCTCTTTATGATTAAATATGCAAGAACATCATGCAAATTGGTTTCTATTTGCAGATGTTATACGAATTTGGAATATTCAGTACTTGTTTTCCAGGGAAAGAAGTTCCAACGTGGTTTACTCAAAGAAGCAATGGGTCATCAATATCTTTTACCATGCCATCATCTTCAGAAAATAAAAGGATTCAAGGAATAAATATGTGTTTTGTGCATGCATTCTCAGCTGACCTTTCGATTAGTTGTATATCAGCAAAAGTAAAGAATATAACAAAAGATCGTTCCTGGATATATTCTGGTTGTAAACTTGCTACCGGATATGCTGATGAAGATTTAGTATGGTTAAGCCATTGGATGTTTGGGAACAATGAGCTTGAATCAGGCGATGAAGTTTGTGTTACCATATTAAGTCAAGTGGAAGGCGTTTAATGGTACCTGGGTGTGGAATCAGTCCTGTGTACAGTGATAGAGACAAAGAGAGCGTTGATCCTTTGAGTTATTATAAGTCGTGGAAACATATCATTGGTGGAGATCTGCCAGCTTTTGAAATCACATCTGGAAATTACCATTTAAATAATTATCAAGTTTTTCCTGGTGCCTATGAATTTAAGAGATTATTCTATTCTGAAACGAGATTCAAAAAGAGCTTTGATGATATACATAAAATTGATTAAAATCAGGAACTTACTTCTTATGTAATTCCTATTTATGTTTGTAAACTAATGACTTTATTGCTCTTTCAATTTTAATGCAAATACGTTTAATTTCTAGCTACATGTTACGTTCTTTATTTCCTATGACGAATTTTGTAAATTATAGGTTGGCTTGTCAAGGGAGTCGACTTTTTTAGCAACTTAAGCCCCAGCTTGTTCGAGTCAAACTTTTATTGAGCTTTGGAAAAGGAGTTCAAATTTTATAAGAAGTCGAGCTGAGATTGAGCTTCAAATTTTATAGAGTAAAAATACGGTTGTTAACAGAACTCTCAGTTTTCTAAGAATGGTGGGGTTCGGTCTACGATTCTTACTGATAGCTTTCTCAAGTTGTCTACTAATCGGATTACGAGTCTTGATGCTTCTTTTTCTTGCGAGGAGATAAAGAACCGTAGGGTTATTCCCTGTGGGTGTAACCCTTCTTTTATCGCTCTTGATCCCAAGGTCAGGGACACGCAATTTACTTGTGACTTTCGTCCTATAAGTCTTATTGGGTGTCCATATAAAATCATCGGGAAGCTTCTAGGTAAAACATTGGCCATGGTGATTGATTCGGTTGTTAGTTCCCAACAATCAGGTTTATTAAAGGCAGACAGATTCATGATGGCCCTATGATGTTAAGTGAGATTATAGCCCATTATAAAGCCACCCGGAGAAAACTTACGGTGTTTAAGGTGGATTTTGAGAAAGCGTATGGCTCTCATGGGACTTTGTTAATTTGTCCATGTTTTAGGTAGTGTAAATGAGAGGGACCCACATGCAATCAAGAAAACTAAAACTAGTATGAGTTTTGATGTTGATTTTGTTAGTATGTTTATTAGATAGTATTGAAGTTGGTTAAATTGTGATTGGTTAAATGGTTATGTGATGAATCGTGTTGTTTTTTATGAGCAGAAAAGTCGAGTAAGAGTAACGAGGGGCATAGATGGGGGAGAGAGTTGATCTTGATAGCCCTCAGATTACAAATGTGCAGAATTATAGGTGTGTATAATGTTAAAGTTGTTTAACTTTTTATATGGAAGTAGTACTTTATCTTTACGCTCGGGGAGGGGTTTGACTGTATGAAGTGTTGGGTTTTTATTGTTATTGTTGATTTGTGTTCACTTTTAAATTGTGGACTTATGATTGGTTACTGAGATGACCCTTTGTAGGTTGTTAATTATTACTCAGTAATGATTTGTTTTCGATATGAAATTCTTGGAACAGCCTTTTTTTCAGCTGCATGGAATGTAGGGGGAACATCGCCTTCGAGTAAAATGAATCTTCATGATTGGTTACATACTGCGCCTCCTGCTGATATTTATGTCGTTGAGTATGTTTGATTTTCGATAATGGTTTGATTTTTATTTACGAGGTTTGGATTTTTATTGAAGTTTTCATGGTTTTGGTATGTTGTTTCAGGTTTCAGGATATTGTTCCGTTGAATGCTGCTAATATTCTTGGTGCTTAATATTTATGTTCTTGGGTATGAATGATTTTGGATAAAGGTTTGATTTTTGTATGTGGGATTTTGATTTTGAATTCCAGTTTTGATTTGTTTATTAGGTTCCAAGAAATTGTTCCTATAAATCCTGTTAATATTCTTGGTGCTGAAGACAACGGTCCTGCAAAAAGATGGTTATGTTTAATACGTAGAACTTTAGATAATCGGTCTAACACGAGTGGTGGAAATTACACACCTTCACCTGTTATTGATCCGGTTTCTGAATATGATGCTGATTTCGAGGGCTCAACAAGACAGAAAAATCAGTCTTTCTATAGTCGCCGGTCTTTTCAAGTACCTAGAAATGAAAATGAACCAAACCTTGACCGGCGATACAGTGTATTTGACCGAGCCATGTTTGGTCAAAGACCAAGTGATTACTCCTCAAGTCATAGACCAAGTGACTTTTCGTCATCTGGTCATAGGCCGAGTGATTATTCGAATTATAGGCCAAGTGACTTTTATCCAATGGGCCAAGCTTTTGCTTTGTGTGTACTCACCTGGGTTCCTCCTGGAGCTTGGGAGGGGGTTTGGTCATGGGTTCAATTCTTGCAAGAGACAAAAATCCTTGATTTTCTTCCTTAGTGCGAAGCCGTGAGTTCTAGGGGTTATCCCCTAGTGGTTCGAGTCCCGGGGCCTGCCCGTTATGGATGGTATAACTCGGGGGTCGGATTTCAGTGAGATTGAGGTGCCGTTCTAAAAAAAAAAAAAAAAAAAAAAAAAAAAAAAAAAGCAGATGTTATTGTTGGTTATTATTTATTCATTTATAGAAAATTTACTAGTGAGTTTCGTGCTGTAGGCTTGAGGTGTTTTATTCTTTGGTTCAAGCACTCAAGGGAATGGAACAACAACAAGGGTATTGCCAATTTTCCAAATATGAATGCTTATCAAAATGATATGAAACTATGGCGAGCGATATGGTTAGAGACGATAAGCTAAACAAGGGCATTTCCAACTTCCCAAATATAATTAAATGCTTGTAGAGGGGTGGGGATGATACATAATCATATAGCATGATCAAGTTGGTGATATAACACAGATAGGCGCATAGTTACTGCTCACGTGCTTGGCCATACACTTGGAGCAGTTTCTTATTATTTCAATGCTAATACCGTGACCTCTTCACTATTAAGTTGATGTAATAATATATAAATGTACTGGTAAAATTAATAGGATAAATGCATAACATGGAGGAATTAAAAGACATACTGTTGCAGAATCCGCCAATAAAATCTGATGCGTGCAAGAGGACCCTGATGTGGTTTCCTTGTTCATGTTATCCTTAATCTGATTCATTCTCCGAAACTGCAAACACCAAATACGTTTATGCAATTCAATAATGTTTTATAAAGAAGGGTCTTCGTAAGGTTGCTTATTATGTGCAAATCTTACATATTTACCTCAAATGGGTCAATTTGGGTTTTACTTTTATCCAATGGGTCAAACTTTAAAATTCCTTAACATGGAAAAGGGGGAAGTGTCAAAGATATTGAAAGTCACCCAAACTGGTTTCATGTGATTTAACCTTCTCAATTCCTTTACGAAAGTGTGAATCTAGAACAACATCCATTACAGAAATCTCAACTGGTCGAATCCCAATCGGTTTCTACCTGCAGTAAAAAGTTAAACGTTCTGACCTACGAACCAAGCAGCTAGCGTAGCACAGCCATTTTTGCACCTACACCTGCTGGAAAGTTATATTTTTTTACTCATAATCTAACTCATTAAACCCATATATTGTTCCACTTTTGAAAATATTATCAGTACTTAGAAGTTTTAACATATTGAAGACGGTAGAAGCTTGCTATTAGTGTTTTTATAATTGTTAAAAGGCAAAGCATACTTATCAAAGATTAAAGAAAAAGATAAGCGAAATTGATAGCAATGCTAAAACCTCCATGAAATTTGTTAAGAGGAGATTCATTAACATAAAGACTTCCCAAGTAATACTAATTGATAAATACTCTAATATCCGTATATCATAATCGAGAGAACTCCCCTGGTGTTTCCTCTGCCAAATCGACCTTCAAACAAGGTTGTCAAATGTCTTGATCAGGAATTATACCATGGGCAATCAAGTATTTTAAATACACAATCACTTTATTTTTTGTTGCGAAAAAACTATAAGCAGACCTAAGAGCTCCATAGGTGATAGGTGTAACGATTCGACTTTACTCCATTTTTCACCATTTCGGCAAACAGATCCCAAGCTTCCTCGGTTCTTTTTGCCTTACAAAGATCATGTATAATAGGATAATAGCAATTACCATCCGGTAAAACACCATCATCCTTCATACCTCCAATAAGCCTAATCGCTTCCTCGTATTCACCAAGTTTACACAACCCATTTAATTATGCAAACAAATGTCTCTATATCGACTTTAATACCTGTAGCAACCATTTCATTTTTCAAATTTAACACCTCGTCCACTTCACCTTGTTCCAGTAACCGTCCAATTATCAAGTTGTAACTTACCAAATCAGGACTACAATCTTTCTCCTTCTTCTCTAATAACACCCTTTTCGCGTCTTCAGTTTTCCCAATTTTTACATACCGGTCGTTAATCACATTATTGTATAAAATACAATCAAAGCTCACATTGGCCTCAACCATTCTCTCACAAACCTTCCAAAATAAATCCATCTCATCGTACTTCAATAACCCCTTCATCAGTAAGTTCAAACAAACCAAATCAGGAAAACAACCACCATTCTAGTAATTTAACAGTAAATAAACAGCTTCATCATACATACGTCTATCACTCTATCCGTATAAGAATAAATCACAAGTGTAAACAAAGACGAAGTTAATCCAAAACTTTTCATTGCATCTAAAACATCAGATATTGGTCTCCAGGTTCTAACCATATCGGGAAGAGTGCGTCGTGCCCACACTAAGTCCTTGGGATCAGATGCTAACTTATTGGACTCAAGACATATTTTCGAAACAAGTAAGTAAGATTCTAGGTTTTGAGACTTAAACGTAGATGACTTTGTTAAGAAGCGCCAGAGCGTTCGAGGCCTGCATGTTTGATTTTGAAGAATAATTTTTTGAACTAAATTAGGGTTTAGTGGTTTTATAAATGAATTGATTTCTGAAACACTCTTATAACCATTGAAAATTGATGTGAATTTTTTTATTGTTTCTTCATCATCTTGATGTTGTTGGGTGATGTTTGAACTGTGACAAAACCCTAATCTTGATTTTGAAAATGGGTGCGTTAATAATATATGGGTAGGGTTTAAGCGCTTGAGTTTCGATAGTAGCATTTCTTCAGAGTTTGATTCTCAATCGCCTGTGTTTGTTTTGGGGTTACATGTTAAGTTGGTTTGATTGGGTATTTTTTTTTATTGTTAGGTTACGGTAGGCTGCCAAGCTTTTATCAAGCAACTCGAGCTCGAGCTCAAGTTTGGCTCGATCAAGCCAAGCTTTTATCAAGCTCAAGCCCAAAAAATAGCTTGAAACCTTATCAAGCTCAAGCTCAAGCTTTTCATAGCTCGGCTCGAGTTTTTATCAAGCTTTTTCAAGCTCTATTAAAATATATTTTATGATGAATTTATGTAAGCAAATAATGGTTAATTTGAGTACTAATCTAATTTTAAATACTAATTTTATAAATAAATAATATATTTTAGAAGGACTTTTAATTTTTATTACATTTATATTTTAGTTCTTTGTATTTTAAATAATTTTTTGTTTTTGTATATATAATTATTGCATTTACTAAGTACTTGGTAGAATACAATATGTGTATAAATATTATTTTTGTACTCTTTTTAATAATAAACGTGACGTGTCTAAATTGCGTCCGCATTCGCATCATGCAATGGCCTTTGGGACGTTAATCGTATTGGAGCGCAACACATTTTAAAACCAAGACTGTATGATGATGTTATTATTGGTTTTTATTAATGTTAAATAAATCGAATTTTATTTTGAGTAATGATTTTTGGTTGTTTAATTTTACACATATGTTTTTAATGAGTTTTATTATTTAAAGAATTAGATTTATACACATTCAAGCTTTTCAAGCCGAGCTCAAGCTTTTATAAAGCCTTATCAAGCCAAGCTCAAGCCCTAATTGTTAAAGCTTGACAAGTAATCAAGACAAGCTGAAGCCTAAAATTTTTGTATCAAGCCAAGCTCAAGCCCTATTAAGCTTGAGCTTGACTCGGCTCGATTGCACCATTAGGTTACAGAAGTAGAAAAGAACTGATAATTGGTGGAGATTTGGTAATGGCAAATGTTTAGGTATGTCATCCGTGAGTAACGAGTATGAGTATCTTAAACCCATCATTTACTCACGTAGGTTTTTTTTACACCCATCACTCACCCGTCACTTTACTAGTAGGTATAGTTTTCTACCCATACCCATACCCATACCCATACCCATACCCATACCCATACCCGTGGGTAAACTCATGGCTTAATGCAATGTAACAAAACCACAAAACCTTATACGAAAAGTAACTATCAAAGTGCGTTTCAAGAAACCCAGTTAAACATAACATTTATAAAAACTATGGAACTGGAATAAGGCTACCTGCAACATCGACTTTGTGCGACCCTGATTTTTTCTGCCACGTCAGTTTTCTCTCTCTAGCGACCTAGTGCGACCTATTTGCCCCAACAAGACGACCTAGTGCGACCAAGTTTGTAACGACCCACTTTGACAAGGTGGCTGTTAGTCATAATCATGGCGTGTCATCAAAGCATAATAAAGGCATAACGTCATAAAGACATGAAAGACCAAACATGAAAACCGGAATCAAACATCGGCTCCCAACATAAGCTCAACATGAATAAAAGTAAAGTAAGTCTAAAGGACAAAACATGTGTCCAACAAGCATAAGTATATAAAATGAAAGGAGTATATGGGTAGCCCTCATCCTAAGCACATACTCTCAATGCCCAAATCATGTCTTTAGGTACCTGCCGTATGAGACATGAAAAGAAATACGGCTGAGCAATACGCCTAGTGAATAGATATAAAGACATGATAAGAATAAATGTAACATGGTTAATGAAGATGAAAGTAGCGGTAATAACGTGCATGTCCTGAGTAAAACATGGGAGATAATCTATGAAGCATGTAAGATAACTGAAATGTCATGAGTTGTACAAGTAATATAAGTGAATTCCCACGAGCTAATTTAGGTCATAACATGTCATGCATAATAATATCATCAACGTGTGCATGAATAAATATAGGAAGTGCTTCGTCATTCAATAGAGGGGTGACCTCTATTAATAGTAACATGGGTGGAGGGATCAGCTCCAATGTGATAGGGTGTAGAGCACACACCAACCAATCATCCTGTACATGTAAACATGCAAACTAGGATGCACCCATACTCCCTGTAATAATAATAATGGCCAACTGATAAATATAACATGTAACGTGAAGGGACGCCGTGAGAAATCACTCTCGTCGCGGAAGAGTCATGACACAGGTGCCTTATATGTCATGGTCATGGTACCTCCATAACTAGGTGGTAAATCATGTATATCATGGTCATGCATGTAAAATAGCTCGGGCAATATGTGAGTCATGAAATAAAGTTATTGGAAAGCATGACATTCATGAAAAGACCTATAACATGAAAATAGGGAGAACATGTGGCATAGAAATCGGAGAATCCTAATCATGAAAAGAATGGATGTCCTTACTAAAAGGACGAAATATCCGTACCTCGTGTCTAGTAAGCAGTGACAAAAATGGATAGCGGAAAAGAACTACTCCAACTTCACGCGATCTACATGTTAAAGGACTTGTACGAGTTACTTGTTCATGGTATGAGTTACTTGCTCATGGTACAAATTACTTGTTCATGTCTTATCGTGTCTTTCATTCTTTAGTAATTTTCTAATATTAGTAGCTTCCCTTAATGTTATACGTTCATGTTTTTCCTAATTAATCTATTTCATGATTCGTGTGTTATTATACTTGGTATTTCCATAATTAGTAACTTTCCATAAATAGTAGGTTTCCATATATAGTAACTTTCCATATATAGCAGTTTTCCATATATAGTAACTTTCCAAAAATAGCAGGTTTTCATATATAGTAACTTTCCAAAAATAGTAAGTTTCCATAAATAGTAAGTTTCCATAAATAGTAAGTTTTCATATTTAGTTAGTTTCCATTAATAGTTAATTAGCTCGTCTTAATATACGTAGGTAATTTATCTTGTTAATCGAACAAGACGATTTTCAATTGAGCATATTAATAAGCCGATTACTAAATAAGCACATATTAATTAAGTTTAACTTAATAAGCATATTTTAATTAGTCATGGTTTAATAGGTCAATATTAATAAAGCTAAACTTAATAATCAGTTTTAATAAGTCATGAATTAATAAGCCCATTTTAATATAAGCCTAAATAATAATAAGTCGTAAATAAGCCGATTATTAAATAATCCAAACACCCCCTTGTGGCCTCTTGGTTTTTCGAGCAAAACACGACCCACCGAGCCAAACCCCCCCTCCCTTTTGGTGCTTCTCGGTCTGCCGAACACAACACCACTGAGCCCACCCCTTTGTGGGTCTCGGTTTCTTGAGCAACAAAAACCACCGAGCCCTTGTGGCTTTTGGTGGCCGGGCAACAATCACCACAGAATACCCCCTATGTTGGGTCTCGGTTTTCTGATGACAACCTAACCGAGCCGAACCCTTCGGGGTTCTCGGCTTCGGTCCGAACCACACAAACACGAGCCAAAGGCTCATTAACCCACATGATTTCATATCTATTTGATTATCAAGCATGTATTCATTTCATGTGTTTCATTTCGTTCTTGATTAATTTATAAAAAAAATAAGGAATTAAAGGTTTTAGATATACCGAAAAGGATTGATTAGGAAGATGATCAACACTAACACAATACGTAGGATCTCAAGATCAAAAACAAAACCGAGCCTCCCTTTGTTCCTCATTGTGTCCGGTGGCACCAAGAACACATACACACTTAGGGTTTTGTTTTATTTTCTATTTTGTTACAAATGAAATGTTATGTGTGGTTTGTTAGTTGTTTCTCCAAATGGGCCGGGACTGGGCCTTTATTTCTT
Source organism: Glebionis coronaria (assembly GCA_025667525.1). NCBI lineage: Eukaryota > Viridiplantae > Streptophyta > Magnoliopsida > Asterales > Asteraceae > Glebionis > Glebionis coronaria. The sequence continues at coordinate 636,241,164 of CM046874.1, read as the reverse complement.
ATAAGGCTTATGTTTAACATAAAGTTCATTTTTATTATTTCATATCATAACTTGTGTTCTCGTATGTTCATAAATTCATGAATTTTTTATTTCGTGTTATATCTTGTCATGTCGTATTAATATACGTATTTACTTGTCGTGCATTCATTAATGTTAAAAGTTTGAGTTTAACGGTACTTTCATGAGGGTTTTACAACTCTTCCTCTCTAAAAATGATAATTCGTCCTCGAATTAGAAACATGATGTGACTGAAAAGGACATACCCGGATCATGTGAGGAAATGAGGATAAGAAGTTCGGATTGACTCCTCAGCTTCCCAAGTGGCTTCCCGCTCGGGATGGTTCCTCCAAAGGATCTTGACGAAAGGAATAGTCTTTTTCCTCACGACCCTATCTTGACGATCTAGAATGGCTTCTGGTTCCTCAACGTAAGATAGATCCTCACGAATTTGATCGAGTGTATACGAGACAACGTACAAATGATGATACTTGTAACCTCTGAGTAATGATACGTGGAACACGTTGTGAACGTGTGATAACTGTTGATGCAAAAGTTGGGGTAGACCGAGCTTGACCCAAATTAGGCTTAATTTGGGGTCTTGTGGACTCCGGCTCTCGCACCAAGTGAAACTTGCTTTGGGGACCTGCGCACTAAACATAAACCGTTAGGCTTACCCTGGGTTTGTGACCCACGATTAGACTCCAGCGTGAGAGTAATTAATCGATTTGAGTATATTAGTGTTTAGGGTATTGTGTGTATCGTACCTTTGTGGAACCGAAGGGGTTCCTTATATACTCGAGAGAGTCCAGGCTGGGCTCCCTGTTCTTGTGGCCTAAGGAAGAGATAATGACTCGAAATAGCTTGATCTTCGTTATCCAACTAAGGAAAGTGTATATCCCTTTTCCTTAGGCGAATATAACTATAATATAAGTTATATTCTTTCAGATCCTGACACAAAGCGACGAGGACTTGGCTAAGTAATCAGCCTCTTGTGTGACAGCGACTTACCGGGCCTTCTGGGCCGTGTGTGCACAACTGCACATCACACAAGTATCCAATCCATTCCTGATGGGTGGGGGTAGTACTCGTGAGTCGGACTATCCAACCCGACTAGGGACTATACATCATCATGTCCCCCCAGTCTAGTGGTCGCAGGTCGAATCCGCGACTACTAGACTATGAATCATCAAGGCCCGCTCGCATAAATGCCCATCAAAAAGTAAAACCGAACAGTCATGACATCAAAATAAGTATCCACATCAGATTCCACTATCAGAGTCCTTTATTGAAAACCGGAAAAAGCATTAACCATGTCAGAAGAAGCAATCAGCAGACACCATAGGATGAACTAAACGTCATAGATACGTGCCGCAAGATCCCATACATCCATAGGGTATATAAATGCAGTCTGACGATCTCTTTCTACACCTTTCCAAAAAATCCTCCCACCATTGTTGAAAACTGTAAGAACTACTATTCGTAACAAAATATACTACCTTCGCCCTTGCTTGAAATACCCACAAGAGTAAAAAAATGGTAGCCCAACTATTTGATGTGACGTCCTGTATATCCGAACAAGAGCTCTCTCGTTTCATCACTAAGTACCACATTCCTTCAGTTCTTCATCCGACTGTGCCAGATCCACAAGCATATATTGGAAGTTTTGTTGACGAAAAAATTGGTATATACACCAGGTTCATTGAGTTTTCCAACAATTGCATACCTATAAGCCGTTTTCTGATAGACATACTAAATTATTATAGTATACACCTTTCCCAGCTACATTGTATAGGTGCCGCCAAAATCTCAAATTTTGAGATAAACTGCTTGCTCAAAAATGTTGACCCAACCATAAACCTGTTCCGCGCCTTCTATAGATCCACATGGATGAACGAATGGATAACCTTCGCGAAACGCCCTGGTCAACTATAATGCTACTCTGAAAAAATAGATTCCCTGAAGAAGTGGACCGAGAAATTCTTCTGGGTAGACAAAGTTGTTTTCCCATTTGACTATGATTTCATCCCCCCCGAGACGATGATAAAAGATGACCGCCCCATTGCCGGTTCATATAACGATGCAGACGCACAATTAATCAGCGCTGACCGGATACCTATGCACGAATACCCAGGGACGCTGCTATACGCCCTAGGTCTGAGCCATACGTCAACTCTTCCTGCCAACCACCTTCCTCAATATTTTGTTGACTTTGATCATGGTAAGAAACCCTTATTTCCTTTGCTTCCCCTTCTCCTTTTGGTTGTGTCTCCTTTTTTTTCTTTTTTTACCAAAAAGCAAACCATTCATGCACATATACTTACACATCCTTCATATGACTGCAAAATTAACTTATACGCAGCTCGTGAAGCGCGAGAATCCGTGCGCCGTGACCATGCGCGCTCGACCCTTCACGCCTTTCGAGCTATCAAATGGATGGCGCATTGGTCAACGTACCGTAGACCTAGAGTTTCCTTCCCCCACGCCTAGTGGGAATGCCGAAAGGACAACCGCCATAAACGCTACTCCTATCCAAAGCGTACCATGCACCGTAGAGTCTCCATCAGAAGAAATAAGTCAAGGAGATGAAGAAGAACGTGGTACCGCAGAGGATTCGCACACAGGCCCATTCGCAGAGGTCATACCTGTGCCGAGTTACAAAAAATTACCATGCTCCCCCACGCTGCAAATTCCTAGAAGGGGGAGAACATTGCAAATAAGACCACGTGCTAATGCGACATCGTGGGGAGCAGTACCAAGGCCACGGGAAAACATACAGCCATCCAGGTACACCACTACGTCCTTTTTTATTATTTCATAAAAAAGAAACAATTTTCGCGCCTTTAATAATCGCATGATGTCAAATTTGTAGCTCCATTGCTTCCACGGCCGAGGTGGGTGTCAGCATCGCGAAGTCCATCAGATTCTTTCCTCCCTGGCAATGCACTCGATCATGCGCTCTAGATGGCGCGGACGTATGTGGGGACTTCCTTCAACACATAACTCCCCTTGGCCGCGCCCAACGTTTACACGAAATGTCCGACAAACTACTAATGAGGGAGATGGACATAATTGCCGCACAAGAAGTAACTTTAGCTGCTTACTTGAAAAGGAATTTATCCTAGCTGTCCGAGCGCTTAGCACAAGCAAACGAAGAGGTCCACCAAGTTACAGAACAAAAAGATCTCGAACTTGCAAGTGCTAAGTTCGAAATTGCCCGATTGCGCGCTGTGTCTAGTATAAATGCCGAATCCATCCAATATTTAGAGGAAGAAAAATCCTCGCTCTCTGAGCTCCTAGATCGTGAGTGCCGCCTACGAGCGAGAAAGAGGACGAAAACCGTTAGGCCATGGCTAAACTAGAAGAAGGCATGAATGTCCTTGCTTTTAACTGCGATAATTTTGTCACCAACTGCCATAAATACATGGCTAAGAAGTCGGAAGTTCTGAAGTATATGAGTACGGATTTTGATGAAGAGCTATATCCGCACCTCACCGCAGTGCGCGCCGAGAATCGATGGTTAATAAAACATGGTCTTCTGCTTGCCGCCAAAGGTGTATTGAAATTACCCCCTTTCGACAAAGCAGTCACGGGTGTATAGGATGCCGCGCTACTGCTTGGATCAAGCCTCGCCATGGAGCGCGCTCTCAAAGAGAATTTACTAAGGGTTCCTCTAGAGGGAAGTGAGATCTATTCCAAGTATGCGCAGGAGATATTTGACGCCACCTTCCACAGATTAGGGAACCTCCCGATGCCCCTCATAGACCTTATCGAGAAAGAAAAGGACCTCCCAATTAGTGTAACCATGACAGGCCTTATGCTTCCGAATGACAGTACAGACCCGACAGAGTGAGACCTTGAAACCACGGGCGAGCCAGACCTATCCCAACTACAAGTCCCTGTGTGTATTTCTGGCGCACCGATACTGATTCCGCTGGATGACAAATTAAATCAGCACGTACGTCGTGTTGCTAAGAAGAATCACACCTCCACCAAAGGTGATGTTATTGGTCTAGGCCTAGCACATCCTAGCCGGTCTGACGTTGTACCCGTGAGTCTTCCTTCCATTGATGTATACCATACACACGTGCTGTGATATATGAAAGAGGCATGGGCACAGAATTACGCGTCACAGAACCCACGACATCGTAGGTTAAAGAGGTCACTGTCAACGAGCGACCTTCTATAGAAGGTGTCTTGCCTCACCATATCTATTGTTGTATCTTACGCGAACTAATCTTGTAAATTAATAATTTGTACAATGATAATAGCGACCCATATGTCTGTAAGTACATAACGTCCTGCATTATGTTCATGCGTAGCCGTATATATATGTATCCAGGTTCCTACACCCACACCTGAGGTTGTGAGGGAGAACGCCTGTTTATGAGTACGCCCATTAGAGTGCGACTCTAGACTTATGGGTGAGTCTAAAGGTCATTACGTGTGGTCCTGCCACTACTACCATAAGCAATGCCATTGAAAATGACATGTTCGTTAGGCGTACACATTGTGCCTATCCGTCATAAAGTATGAGGACTGCTATACTTACCACAACGTCTTGTGAAAAGCTGCCTAATAAAGGATACCTAATCCAGCGCCGCTGGGGGTGCATCCCTCTTACGCGACAAGTCTAATTAGTAGGGTAAACTTATTCCTCTTATTTCGCCTGGAAACGTTATTGTACATGTACATCTGAAGGCCAAATTTATATAAAAGAAATAATACTTGCATGCATTAAAGATAAGAAAGAAAAAACATCATTTGGACTGCGGAACTAGCTAGGAACCGCAGCGTTTTATTCATACCCTTTGAAAATGTTTTGAAACAAATAACAAAAACCTAAAAACGATTAAAAAGAAAAAAAAATACATGGATCCTTATTGGGGCTATTAGTAGCCAAGAGAATGGTCCATGCCAACTATGTGATATCTCAAGGAGAATATCGCCCAGAACTCTGGTCGTCTCTTAAGTCATTCCTTGTAGGGCTAGATAGCGATTCTGCATAGCCATGCGCACTCATCCTAGTCTATGAGGATTTTTTGCTCGCCTGACCGTGCCGCCTCGTGCTTCGTGCTGCTGGTAGTACGCCCATACAATCCCGCTGCCGCATGGTATGTGGAGTTATCCTAGCTGCGGGGACGACTGCTCCCCTGCGCTGCTGTTGATGGTTATCTTTAGTCGGGAGCAGCGTTACCGCGTGTCGCGCTATATTTCCAATTAACGCCGCTAGGGAACCTAGAGTACGCCCCAGCTTTGAGAATAGTCCTCCTTCCTCTGCGCCTTTGGTTGAGAGTGGGCCAGTAATCATGTTAGAATTCGTCCGATGTCTCGAGTCCGCTTGGCATATCTAACAACGCGCCACTCTTCTCCGCGCATCCTTATGTGCAAATGGCCAAAAGTACCCTGAGCGAGTGACTTCCTCAACCATAGCTACCGAGCCGCAAGGACACACTCTTCTGTGTGCGGCTTCCATTACTGCCCGCGCTTGATCTGGTGCTAAGCATTGCAACATCCGACCTTTGCCTGTTTGTCTGTACAGCGTTCCTTTGACAATTTGGAAGTGCCTAGCTCACACCTGTATCTGCCTAGCCTTTCTTCTTTTGCTTGGCAATTTGTTATGTGACAAAAACTTTCGAATGGGTGTCATCCATGTTGGTGACTCCGTTTCCGCATTCACATTTTTGTGCAAGATAAAATCGACTAGAACGTGACCAAGAGGCTTATTCATGTTTACAATTGAAACTTGGTCCATGTCCAACGAGATTTCGTCCTCCTCTTCTACAACCCTTCGTATAGCAAACTCTGCGAACCGTGCCGTCATGTCCCATATCTTTTCCGTATACTCGATTAGCACCCGTCCTCGTGGCTCGCATGACCCATTAACTCTACTTGCCACCAGAGGGTTGTATGTGTATGCCACTAGGCTCTTCATGTCCATTCTTAGCGCTAATCTAAGACCTGCTATGAGGGCCTCGAAGTCTGCTTCCATGCTGGTAGTGGGGAAATCAAACAGCAATGCGTACGTGATTTTTATGTCGCCCTGGTTCGTGAGGATGAACCCTGCATCTGGCCCCCTTTTCATGCGAAGCCTGTCGAGAAAAGGACCCACGAGAGCCCTGAAAGCGAGTCCGCGTGCACAGATATGCTCGGCCCCTGGGATTCCTCCGAGACACGCCTCCTTCTGTTCATCTGTGGACTGGGCTCTATATCATGTTGACACCTGTCCGCCTGCTTCCTTTTAGTGCTGGTGCTAGAAGTACTGTTACCCCCTTCGATTGTGTCTATGTTACGGATGGTATCTACTCCATTTTGCACCAGGAATTTGAACATACCATGTGTCGTGGAAGGTACTGCGCGCAACGTCTTTAGTGTCGGCTGTCCAATTATCCCGTTGTACGAGGATTGAGAGCGCACAACCATGAAGTCTGATGTGATGAGGAATGTCGGTGTATTTTAATCAAGTATGTTATAGAGAAAATTTAGGAAATTACTTTTAGGAAAAGGTAATAATCCATAAATAAGCCAAAGACGAATTCAATTAAACATGAGAGTGGTCCCGGTTCGTTCTACACAAGGACCATATGAATTTGAGACGTTCGTTTTAATTGGGACAGTTGATTCGAATTGGGTTACGGTTCTAATATTAATCCTACCAATTTTTAAATCCAAAAGTGCATGAATCGTACCCCAAAATTTAATCTAGTAGACATTTATTTAAATCTATGTAAAATTAAACTCGACTTTAAATATTTTTTTTTAAAAGAACAAATTATTTAAACAATTTTATATATAAACTAATTCTATTTAAAACAAAGTTTATTTAAAACTAATTTAATTAAAGACTATTTTAAAACTATTTAAATTTCTAAAAAGAAATAAAATATATTTATTTATTTATTTATTTATTTAAACTTTATAAAATTAATTTTAAACAAATGATATAAATTTAATAAATGAAAATTTTGTATTAATATTGAAATAAAAGCTGATAGCTAAGATTTATCAAGCTATATTAATTACTTAGGCTGTAATTAAACAAAAATAGGTGGCTAGACCAGTTGGTTAGCACGTTGGACAGTGATTGCCTAGGTCTCGAGTTTGAGCCCCATGGTGGAACTTTTCGGTGAATTATTTTTTTGGAATTCAGCTTTGTGACAGGTACAAAATTCAATTACCAAACAATTCGTTTGGTAAACTGACTAGTATTAGTATACTAAAACAAATGAAAACAGCAATCAATAAAAGCTAAATCAAACCATACCCAGACAACGAAAATATTAACATCAATACTAACTAAAACCAGTACTTAACTTAGATAAGCCAACACACATTCATCAATAGCAGTCAAAGAGAATTATTCAACCAAAATAAAGAACATATCTGGTATTCTACTTAAAATAAATCACCAATATGAATAAATCTCCCATATATCAGCTAGATCAAGGTACAATAAACAAGCTTATGCAGGCAACAACAGATCAAATTATAAATCCATTAACACTAACCATTTTAAACAGATTTATACCAAAACTTTCTTCAACATAAAACAGATATTCAATCAGACTTTTATAACTACAGCCCTTCAACTTCAGCTTCGAAAACTAAACATGTCAGTTTTGAAATCAACTAAAAAAGATTTTTGTTTCCAAAATCCCAACTCAAAAATTCAGAAAAGTGGAAAAGAGTGACAATCAAAAATAGTAAATTAATACCAAACAATTTTATTCAAAATCACTTAAGCAGATTGCAAAAAGTCTCATCCCTCAATCATAACTTGCTAAATCAACGACAGATTCATAATCAATTAATAAAATCTTAACAGCTTATGAAACTTACTAAATAAACACGACTAAGTCCACAGAATACTATTCAGAACTTATTAAGCAAATAATCAGTAAAGTAAAACAATCTAACAGGTATAAATCTATATCATTCCACTTATGCATAAAATTTAATCAAATAAAAACATAAAAATATAGATTGAACCTAACTTTGTTTTGATGAACCTTTGATGTAGAAGAACGCGCTGAGCGTTCTTTTAACCCGAAACAACACCACCTTTTAACTAACGAACCACGAATACCATCACGTCACACTTATGTTACTTTCGAACCATGAACACCAAATCATTACCACCTTTCGATCACAGATTAATTTAATCTATCCAGTGGGGATATATTTTGTTCCCAATTTCACTTAAAATTATTTAATCAAAGCTATTGAATAAACTTTAATCAAATAATATTTCTTATAATATCATATTTGATTGTAGCATAAAACTGAAATTAATTTAACAGTAAAATCAACTCACGAAGAAAAATTAAACTCAAAGGAACTTTTTATTAATTTCAGTAAAATGTTACAAAACTATTAAAATAAAAATACAATTATACCTACATCTATTTTAACATTATAACACTAAGTAAAAAATGGGATATTGCTTACATCTTTTTTTGGGGTTTTTATAGGCAAACCCCAGGCCTTGCTGAGGTGAGTTTGTTGAGCAATTAAATCATCTTGGCCATTGATTCAATCTTCTCTTTCTTTTCTCTTGATCAAACGGTGAATAATAGTCCATCCTCACACGGATTGCCAAGGTGGCAATCCTTTGTGCTAGTTGTGCTTCTTTGAAGCTGATGTGTCATGATTTAATTGGAACTATGACATGGTTGGAGTGATATCATCCAATCAGAGTTGATTGGTGACAAAATGGAGTGCCACGTGTGATTGAGGAGACCACCATCGACCTCCGAAAAAGCTGGTAATTATTTAAAGGTGTGTGGGTTTCACTTGTTTGATATTTGGAAACCCACAAATTGGTATTTTTGATCTAGGGTTTGTTTTGGTGGTGGGTTTTCTTTGCTCTGTGTCTTTTCTAGATTGTAACGAAAGAGAGAAAGTGTGTGGTGTGAATGGTTTGACCAAAAAAAAGTGATAAGTTTTCACTTTTAATACTTTACTCAATGTTTAGTTATTTAACCTAATGGGCCTTGCCGCAAACAGATTAGTACTCCACGTCCCATTTTGTAACTTGATTTTGAGCTTTTGATTTAAAACATGACTTTCCATCCGTTTCATAATACTATGGGCTTTTGATTTGGGCTTTTGATTTGGGCTTTTGGTTAAATATGAACTTAATATCCCATAAATGGGCCTTCAAGCCCATTAAGCTAATGTGGGTCCCACAAAATCCCAATAACTTTGATAATATTAAATCCTCTAAAAACAAACTCGATTTTTGGCTTCTCGATCTTTTCTTCAATCTTGTGTCTTTTTTGTTGGTTTTCGTGATCTTGGTACCTACACACACGAAACAAACAAAACATGCATATACATGGCCATATTTTATACTTTTAATGCATTTAAAGCTTGTTTTATGATACAAATGATATGAGTAATTACACTCATATCAAACTCCTCCTTGCTAAGCAATTGCCGTGTCCTCACGCAATGATAAAATAAAACTACTAACTACACTTTTATTCAACTTTTGACACTTTATTTTGCAAAGACATAATGTATTGCTTTCATTATTTGAAAAATAACTTTTAGGATCATAAAACTCAAATAGATTCATCGTCCTCAACTTTTCACTTTTCCAAGCCAAGTTTAAAAAACAAGATCATTGTCAATCATAAGTCCCAAAGTTAAGACCACTCATAAAAGCCATTTGTGTTAAACTCAATCTCCTTTTATTCCTAATTGTATCTCTAAATTTTAAATATTTGTCATTCACCCAAAGGCTCATTTGACTTATTTGATATAACTATTAATCCAAAAATGAAGGCAAAAACGATGTAAACTCAACACTCAAAACCTAACCTCGACTTCAAAAACCGTTGTCACTAAAGAAAGCCCACATCAAGGATAACTTAACACGATTTGAGGGATAAATCCCCGGATCCGAAATTTGGCTAATAGGTCTACTTAAAAGCAACAATAAATCCTCCAAAGTCAATTTTGACCTTATTAATGGAGTTAGCAACAATTACATCATACACCTTGAGGCTCTTTAAGATGTAAAAGTGTTCCTTATTTATAATCCACACCCGAAGGCTCCTTGGACATAAACAAGGGAATTGACATTCACCATCCCACCTTATGGCTCATGATGATGAAGCAATTTTTATTAAACACGTCCCCATGCCATACACCCTAAGGCTCTAATGACAAGGTTAGTGCTACATGACTCCCACCCGAAGGCTCATAGAGAACATGTTTTTATTTATTCTTCTTATTATTATGATATATATAGTAAGCCAAATTTCTGCAATCCTATGATCAAAAGTCCATGACACTGACACCCTTAATGTGTTCTCACTTTAATTACAAGTGAAGGAAAAGAAGGAGTTATGAGTTAAGATATTAAGCCTAAACTTATGATTAAACTTTATCATCTCTTGTTCTCCATACTGTAAAATCTCAAAATATGAAATTAATGGATACTTAGCCAAATAAATCAATGTTTTGGGTTTTCAAATCATCTATAGGATCTTGCATCTTCTTAGACTTTTTCAAGTTTTAGAATTTTCATTTTAAAGTTCATTTGATAAACGACTTTCTAGGATCAATTATAGAAACTTGCGAAAAGTTCTCGTTCTTAAACCCGTATGAGTTAAGACTTTCGCGTTTTAAAGTTCCCTATATAAAAGCCTAGCAAAACTTGATTTAAACACGTTAAGGAAAAAGCTAAGGTAAAAATCGAGTCGAGTCAAAAACTATTTTTATTTTCACCAACGGCAAGCCTACACTTGTGTCAAAATCACTTATTTTCTTTATTATTAAACACAAAATAACACTAAAAATTTTAAATTTTTTAAGAAAAATGAGAAAAACGATTACGTTTGAACACGACAAAAGCAATTGCAAGCGATTATATCGATTGACTCCCCCATGCTAAAACCAAACATTGTCCTTAATGTTTCCTAGCTCAAGAGTAACACCCCCTTGCAAAAACACGAAGAGTCTAATGCAAAAGTCCTAACATGGAAAGAGCACGCAAATCTATAAGCCGTTTATTAATTATGCTTCAAGATAAAACGTTAGTCGATAAAAATCAAAGGATAGTGAGTGTGCCCCTTTTGACAATCAAAGTATGGAAGCTCGAGTGGACCGGCAAAAACCAAACACGAGAGTCTTCAATAATTAGGTCATACCTAAGATTCACAACACAACAAAACACGAGCACGAGCTTGAAAGATCAAGCCTTATTAGTGTTAGAAAATAGATAGAAGATAGAATGTATGGGACTCCCCCATAAGGCACCTCGTTTTTGTTAACCGAGTCATGAGCTCGACTCGATCCCCGCATTCATTGGTCCTTAGGTAAAATGGTGAAAAACGGCATAATGGAATAAAATCCAACATAAAGCACGATGTCGGGGGTCAAAGACCACATCCTCGTTGTCGGATGACAAACGAAAGGATAAAACTCCAACAGAAATCTCCAAAAAGAGATGGTAGTCACAAATCATGAAATGGATATAGTATGCTCACCGAGATAAACTCGCACCAAGATGATCGAAAAATCTTTCAATTATTACATCGGTGAAAGGCCGAGATTTCCCTAAATCAACGATTCCAGGGTCAAATACCTCGTCCTCGGGAGAGAAAGGAATAGACAACACGGTGTCTTCCCCTCATGCTAATCCAAAATCATATAAAGCACATGGTAATGGTGGGATAAAAGTCTCAACAATAATGGTATCAACTTGCATGACTTTATTGACCTTGTCACTCTTATGAATGTGAACAAAGGGGTCATGATACTCAAAATGAGTCTCATGAAAAACCCGCACATTAAGATCAATGCGAGTGGGAAGGAGATTAGGAGTAAAGAAAATTTCTCTTTTCGGGTCAACATTATCATCATCATAAATCGGGTGATCAAACCAAGGATTTTCAACACTGTCATTAGACTCTTCCTCGAATTCCGAAGGAATGTCTATGTAAAGAAACTCATCAACCTCCTTAAAGAAGAGCTCATCAACACAAAGGTTGTGAGATGATGGAGGTATGATGCTCTCAAAATCATCTTTAAACAATGGATTATTGTTCATTGAAACTTCAAAAAGTGGATTTGAGTACGTCACATAAGAGTCGTCATTCTTGTCATCACAAGAAATATCCGACAAAGTATCAATTGTGTCACACTCGGATACAAGATCATCATTCTCATTAGAAGGTAGTTCATCGGAGAACTCCTTGAGAATGGTAGGTAAAACATGAAGATCACGCTCAACACTTCCCGGTGGAAGTGGATCAATAAGAGCAACATGTTCACCGATGAACTTATCTAACGAATAGTCACTAACCTCACTCGGTGTGAAGTTAGGAATCAAAGGATCCATTTTCAAAGATTGTTCAATTAAAGAAATATCTCGTTCCGGATCAAAATTCTCACAATCAAACTCACTAGCATCGAATGGTGCACTAAGGTAATCATCAATTTCTTTATCGATCTTATCCTCAAGAGTAAGTGGAGAGGAGGTAATATTACAACACGTTTCAACGGAACAAACATCTCCCTCCGGAATTAACTTTTCTTCTTCACGAAATGAGGGTTCTATAATTCGCCATACACCCTTGTAAATGAGAAAATCCTTATTTGTGTTACTTTCAAAAGTTTCAACAAGTTTTACACTTTCCTTTTTAGAAACAAATCTTGGAAGTTTTTCCGGTTTGAAAACAATATTTTTATTCCCATAAAATAATTTTCTCTCTTCTTACCTCATATCAACTTGAACTTGAGCCATGCATAAAAATAGACGTCCTAAAATTAAAGGCACATGAGGGTTGGTCTCATAATCAATGATTGCAAAATTGGCTAGGTACAAGAACTTCCCCACTTTAACAATGACATTTTCCACTATACTAACCGGGTGGGTGGTGGTTCTATTAGCAAGCTCAATGATCATTCGAGTGGGAGTAAGTGGGACATAGTCAAGAGTTTTCCATATGGATAAAGGCATTAAGTTGATGCTAGCTCCTAGATCGGCTAGAGCTTTGCATACCTCAAACCCTTTGAAAACACAAGGTATCAACAATTGGCCCGGATCTCCATATTTCTCGGGATAGAAATCAAAGAAAACCACAGAACTAGTCATATCTAAAGTAGCCTTGGTAACATCTAGAAAGGTTTCTTTAGGTGGAGGATCACACTCGATCACATCTTCTAAATTATCATAATCATTGTAAACGATGATGGCCTTAATCTCTCCCTTCGGGTTTGGTATGGTGTTGCTAGGTAAGCCACCCGAAGAAGAGGAAGGTTTGGACATAAATCCCTCAAACATCGAAAGTAATTTATTCTCAAACTTAGCTAGATTTCCCTCCATATGGTTTTGGCTTTTCTCTAATCTTGTTCCATACGGTTTTGGTTAAGCTCAATCTTGTTATTTTGCCCCTTAATCGTATTTTGAAATTCATTTTTCAATGTATTCATTTGTCCTTGAAAATTGTTTTGAAGAGCTTTCAAATTTGCCTCATTTGTTTTGATATAGCTTGACAAATCATTTTGTTTATTGTTTTGAAAACCTTGATTGTTTTGATTAGCATGAAATCCATTTCCTTGATTAAAATTCCCTTGGTTACCACGATCAAAATTATTCCCATTGTTTCCATTGTTGTATCTATTTTGAACCGGTGGAAAACCCGATGGAGCAACATGATTTGACGAGGAGCTTGACCGTTAGGGCCATAAGTTCCCGCCGCGGAAAAAGCACTAGCTTGATCAAACCCCATGGTTGAACAAGCATAATTCGGATGTGCTCCACCACATGATACATAAAAATTCTCAACCATATTAATCGTTCCATGAGGATTCTTCCTAATCTCATTCAACAACGTAGCAAATCCACTATCGATCTTAGAGTCCAATTTAGCAATCTCGGTATTAGATGAATTCATTGGAAACAACCGGTGTGTTTCGTGAATATTGCACTCTAGACTTATTTTCAATGATACCCCACGCATCTCTCGGAGTTTTCCTTAAAAGATTACCACCCGCGGCGGTATTTAAAGAATCTTGTTCAACCATATTAAGTCCATTATAAAAAGTATTGATTTGGTGTAACTCTGAGAAACCGTGGTGTGGACATTGTCTCAACAAATCTTTAAACCTTTCCCAAGCAACTCCAAACGATTCATGCACTTTTTGTTCAAATCTAGTGATCTCTTCTTAAAGTGAGTTGTTTAGGATGGTGGAAAGAAGTAATTCATAAACTTAGATACTAAATCATCCCATGTCAAAATCGAACCCGGTGGTTCTTTTTATACCAAAGCTTGGCGTTCCCCTCGAGCGAGTACGGAAAAAGCATGAGATTAATCGCGTCATTCGACACATCTCTAAACTTGAGAGTCGAGGTGATACGAAGAAAATTCCGAATGTGAGAGTGCGGGTTATCGGTCTCATTGCCACGAAATTGGTCGGCACGAATGAGTGATAAAAGACTTGTCTTAATCTCATAATGATCCGCCAAAATAGCCGGCACAACGATTGCTTCCCCATACCCTTCGGTGGGTGCACGGAGCAATTTCTCCATTTTTCGGTTATCGGCCATCTCTACAACAACAGGTGGAAGCTCGGGTTCACTATTCGTTGTTGACGATTTCTATTTCTACGAGGAATGTTTTCAAGCCTATCGTGATTAATCAAAAGTCGAGTAGATCGTAATTGCATAAACCAAAGTGACGAGAATTTAGAGGGTTGAAGAAAAGAAAATAGATTAGAAGAAGATTATTTTTGGTATTTTATTTGGTATTGCTCAATAAAAAAGATTGAGAAAAAAAACAAGGAATAAGGATAACTACTATGGAAGTAATCTACCCTTGGTCGACTTTGAAACGTAGGTGAAAACCTAACCGTCTCGAGTTTCAATAAGTAAACTACAAAACTAAGATTTAATACTACTTGAGTCGGCAAACCAGTAATCGGTCGTCCATCTCAATATACGCACAAGCAAGCGGAGAACGAGGTGGCACAAAGCACTTAAAAACCTTTTTCCTTAGACAGCCTTTTATAGCTCGTCGCCTTATACCCACCTTATAATTTGTATAAATCGAGTTCAAACTTTTTATTAGTATTTATCTATTTTGCCTTTTATTTTTGTTTTGGATTCGGATACAATAGCTAGGTGATGAAATCCCAACTAAGGTCTTATTTGGAAGTAGGTAAATTTATTGTTCTACGTAATATAATATAGTAATAACAAAAAACACGAAAAACGATATATACTATAATAATAGAAAAATAACAAAACTTTCCGAGGACGGAAAGGGTCTTCAAATCAACGATCAACAAATCTCCACGAACGAATCGTACACAAGGTCCCCAGCAGCGGCGCCAATTTTTTTGATGTGATGAGGAATGTCGGTGTATTTTAATCAAGTACGTTATTGAGAAAATTTAGGAAATTACTTTTAGAAAAAGGTAATAATCCATAAATAAGCCAAAGACGAATTCAATTAAACACGAGAGTGATCCCGGTTCGTTATACACCAGGACCTTATGAATTTGAGACGTTCGTTTTAATTTGGACAATTGTTTCGAATTGGGTTACGGTTCTAATATTAATCCTACCATTTTTTAAATCCTAAAGTGCATGAATCGTACCCCAAAATTTAATCTAGTAGACATTTATTTAAATCTATGTAAAATTAAACTCTACTTTAAATATTTTTTTTTTAAAAGAACAAATTATTTAAACATTTTATATTTAAACTAATTCTATTTAAAACAAAGTTTATTTAAAACAAAGTTTATTTAAAACTAATTTAATTAAAGACTATTTTAAAACTATTTAAATTTCTAAAAAGAAATAATTTTTTTTTAAACTTTATACAATTAATTTTAAAAAAATGATATAAATTTAATAAATGAAAACTTTGTATTAATATTGAAATAAAAGCTGACAGCTAAGATTTATCAAGCTATATTAATTATTTAGGCTGTGATTAAACAAAAACAGGTGGCTAGACCAGTTGGTTAGCACGTTGGACAGTGATTGCCTAGGTCTCGAGTTCGAGCCCCATGGTGGAACTTTTCGGTGAATTATTTTTTTGGAATTCAGCTTTGTGACAGGTACAAATTTCAATTACCAAACAATTCGTTTGGTAAACTGACTAGTATCAGTATACTAAAACAAATGAAAACAACAATCAATAATAGCTAAATCAAACCATACTCAGACAACGAAAATATTAACATCAATACTAACACAAACTAGTATTTAACTTAGATAAGCCAACACAAATTCATCAATAGCAGTCAAAGAGAATCATTCAACCAAAATAAAGAACATATCTGGTATTCTACTTAAAATAAATCACCAATATGAATAAATCTCCCATATATCAGCTAGATCAAGGTACAATAAACAAGCTTATGCAGGCAACAACAGATCAAATTATAAATCCATTAACATCAAACATTTTAAACAGATTTATACCAAAACTTTCTTCAATATAAAACAGATATTCAATCAGACTTTTATAACTACAACCCTTCAACTTCAGCTTCGAGAACTAAACGTGACAGTTTTGAAATCAACTAAAACATATTTTTGTTTCCAAAATCCCAACTCAAAAATTCAGAAAAATGGAAAAGAGTGACAATAAAAATTAGTAAATTAATACCAAACGGTTTTTATTCAAAATCAATTAAGTAGATTGCACAAAGTCTCATCCCTCAATCATAACTTGCTAAATCAACGACAGATTCATAATAATGTAATAAAATCTTAACAACTTATGAAACTTACTAAACAAACGAGACTAAGGCCACAGAATACTATTTAGAACTCATTAAGCAAATAATCAGTAAAGTAAAACAATCTAACAGGTATAAATCTATATCATTCCACTTATGTATAAAATTTAATCAAATAAAAACATAAAAATATAAATTGAACCTAACCTTGTTTTGATGAACCTTTGATGTAGAAGAACGCGCTGAGCGTTCTTTTAACCCGAAATAAAACCACCTTTTAACTAACAAACCACGAATACCATCACGTCACACTTATGTGACTTTCGAACCATGAACACCAAATCATTACCACCTTTCGATCACAGATTAATTTAATCTATCCAGTGGGGATAGATTTTGTTCCCAATTTCACTTATATTATTTAATCAAAGCTATTGAATAAACTTTAATCAAATAATATTTCTTATAATATCAATTTAGATTGTAGCATAAAACTGAAATTAATTTAACAGTAAAATCAACTCACGAAGAAAAATTAAACTCAAAGGAACTTTTTATTAATTTCAGAAAAATATTACAAAACTGTTAAAATAAAAATATTAATTTCAGAAAAATATTACAAAACTGTTAAAATAAAAATACAATTAAACCTACATCTATTTTAACATTATAACACTAAGTAAAAAATGGGATATTGATTACATCTTTTTTTGGGAGTTTTTATAGGCAAACCCCAGGCCTTGCTAAGGTGAGTTTGTTGAGCAAATAAATCATCTTGGCCCTTGATTCCATCTTCTCTTTATTCTCTCTTGATCTAACAGTGAATAATAGTCCATCCTCACACGGATTGCCAAGGTGGCAATCCTTTGTGCTAGTTGTGCTTCTTTGAAGCTGATGTGGCATGATTTAATTAGAGGTATGACATGGTTGGAGTGATATCAGCCAATCAGAGTTCATTGGTGACAAAATGGAGTGCACGTGTGATTGAGGAGACCACCATCAACCTCTAAAAAAGCTGGTAATTATTTAAAGGCGTGTGGGTTTCACTTGTTTGATATTTGGAAACCCCCAAATCAGTATTTTTGATCTAGGGTTTGTTTTGGTGGTGGATTTTCTTTGCTCTGTGTCTTTTCTAGATTGTAACGAAAGAGAGAAAGTGTGTGGTGTACTGGTGTGAATGGTTTGACCAAAAAAAAGTGATAAGTTTTCACTTTTAATACTTTACTCAACGTTTAGTTATTTAACCTAATGGGCCTTGCCCCAAACAAATTAATACTCTACGTCCCATTTTGTAACTTGATTTTGGGCTTTTGATTTAAAACATGACTTTCCATCCGTTTCATAATACTATTGGCTTTTGGTTAAATATGAACTTAATATCCCATAAATGGCCCTTCAAGCCCATTAAGCTAATGTAGGTCCCACAAAGGCCCAATAACTTTGATAATATTAAATCCTCTAAAAACGAACTCGATTTTTGGCTTATTGATCTTTTCTTCAATCTTGTGTCATTTTTGCCGGTTTTCGTGATCTTGGTAACTACACACACGAAACAAACAAAACATGCATATACATGGCCATTTTTATACTGTTAATGCATTTAAAGCTTGTTTTATGATACAAATGATATGAGTAATTACACTCATATAAAGTCCATCCACTCCGTCGTCGAGTGTTGCACGTTTCCAATGGTAACCTGTGTGCAGAGATGCCCCAGTGGTCGAGTCTTATCACCGCTAAACCCTGTGAGAATCTATGCTGTCTCTTCTAGCTCCTCGCTTATTTCCCATGGAAGCCATGTGAAACAATGTTCGTTTAATATGTTCGCTGCAAACCCCCCATCGACGCACATGCCTTCTATAGTGTGGTCGCCGAGGGCTATGTCAATTGTCAACGACCCGACTCTGTAGTCCATATCTAAAAGGATAGGGAATGTTATTTCTTTATCGTGCGAAAATTCTACGACCACTCTTCTTTGCATGAAAGATTTTTCCCTCTCTACCATGTATATGGTTATAGGTTTATCCTTCTGTTTTTTCACTTCGACCTTCTTCGCATCCGTGTTCTTTCTCCAATCCCTTATCAGGTGGTTCAGCTTCCTTGCTTTTACCAGGCTTTCAATGTGTCTTTTCAACTGAATACACTCATCAGTAGCGTGCCCTTTATCATCATGGTACTCGCAGTGCTTTCTGTTATCCCGTTTATCCACTAGTCCCAACATTGGGCTAGTCTTTGGAAAATTTGCTCCTTCTGATAGAAATATCTCTCTGGAGGTTTTTTGCAGCGGGGTGAACTTGTTGTTGTTGTTGTTGTTGTTGCGCCCTTGCTTTGCCACTCCTTGGAAGTCCAACGTGCGACTGATATTTTGCCCATATGTTTGTTTCTTGGGTCTGTCTTGGTACCTGTTGCTCGACGCCATCTGTCGGCTATCTGCTGCTGCGGTTTCTCCTTGAATAAATGCTCGGACCTTTTTCATTACCCCGTCAAATGTTGTCGGGGTCATGTCGTTCAACGTTTTTATTAGGTCCGGATTTATGATGCCTCCGAGGAATCCAGAAATCTTTAGAATTTACGGGCAATCCTTAATCTGGTTGCATTCAGATTTAAAGCGTTCCATGAAGTCCTCTAGGCTCTCGTTATGCCTCTGCTTCACTCTCGCAAGTGCAACCGGGCTTTTGTCATACTTCTTCTGCTGCACATAGTTCCTGCGGAACGCTCTTCGAAGTTCTTTTAACCCATGGATGCTCCTTTGTGGGAGACGGTCGAACCATGTCCGAGCGTTCCTGATGAGCGTTGAGTTGAACATATGACACCACATGGCTTCTGGCCATTGCTCTATCCCTGCCTAAGATTCAAATACTTTCAGGTGATCATCTAGATCTGTTGCGCCGTCGTTGGTCTTAACATTGGACGACATGCGTCTTTTTTTGTTATCCCTGAAAGTAATTATGCGTTCTGAAAACGCGCTTCCTTTCTCTCGACGCCATGGAAAGGTCCATTGATCTTCACCTTGTATCCTTGGTCTTTTTGGTACCCTACGGTGTTTTCTGTCGTAGTCAGAGGAGTCAGAGTCCTCAGTGGATGAAGGAGAGACCCTTTTATGGCGGGGGTGGCGGTCATTATGATTAGAGTCCGAGGAACCTTCGCTTGAAGAATCCATCTTGTGCCTCCTTTCAGTGCTCTTACTCTTCTCCTGAATTCGCAGATCCTGAGATTCGTCTCCTTCTAAGGGGCCTAGCCTTTTAAGGGCGCTTTGTCTACTAGTAGGGTTAGTGTAAAACCCGCAGACTTTTACCATGAATAGTACCCTTACGATCGTACGTACATAATTAGAACTTTTCTTTTATAGCACGTTTACGTTTCACGAACAAGAATTACAAGTATTACGTACGTGTTATAACACAATAAGTATTTATTACGTATTAACACACGATAAGTATTTCAATAATAATTATAATCACGAACATACGAACATGAAATCATGAACGTAAATTAATCACGAGCTTAGTATTATGTATGTATGTATATTTATTACGATCACGAATAAATATATTAAGTCACGAACGATAACTAATAAAATCACGTAAAACACGAACACGAGAACACACTATTATTTAGACACGGAAAATGTTCGGGTTAACCCCATGTGGGCCCCTACCCGCCGACACAACAATAGACATGGGCCAAGCCCATGCAAAAATTACTAAACAAGGGAAAAGGGAAAATTTAGTTTCATGTTAACAAAATTTAGAAAATACAAGAAACCCTAAAAATCTTTTTCTCCTTTCTCCTTTCTCCTTTGCTCTTTGGCCGCCGGGTATACATCACACCAAAGGTGTGATTGGTCGATTTTGGTGTTCGATTTATTGCAAGGATCGTTAGTGTGTTCATCCTCTTTGATTCACGTGATCGGTATAACCCTAAACCTCTTTTCTTTTTATGTTTTTGATTTATTAATCACATGAAATCACGAATGTTTTTAATAACAAATTAAAAACAAGTAAACATCATGTTAATTAATCATTGGGTAAATTAAATAATGGTTAAGGGGTATTTGTTTTGTGGTCGACGCCTAAACCGAGCCCCAAGGGGGTCTCGGCTTGGTTAGACTCGCACCACCGAGACCTCAAGGTCTCGGTTTGGTGTCTTGTTGTCTCGGCAGCAGCAAGAAAGGGAGACCCCGACCTCGGTGGGGGCATGGTGGTGCTCGGGTAGGCCACGACAGCAAGGGGAACACCGGCTAGCCAGTGGGAACGCTTGGCTAGCCGGCGGCTAGTTGACCTAGGGTGCGTTTGTTGCCGGTTCGCGGGTTAAAACACGGGTTCGGGTCACACATGTTTAGATTAAAACACGGTTCGGTTCATGAGTTGTTTTTACAAGGTTAAATATTTCTACAAGTTATATGTTTTTTTTTCAAGACTTAAATTAAATTAACTAAAAACATGAACATGATTAATTTAATTTATACATGACTTAGGTTATTAGTATGATTATTAATACATGAATTTTTAACATAAGTATTTATCATTTAATTAGACTATATGATAAATTAATTATTAACACCATGACTTATAATTAATTAATTTACATGACTTAGGTTATATTATTAATAGATAATAATACATGTTTAACCTAAGTATTTAACCTTTATTTAATTAAACCATGTTATATTTAATCAAATACTTTAACCTATAGTTTATTTAATTCACATGAAATAATTAATAGACTATACTATTTAATTACATGACTTAGAATATTAATCAGTAAACACTTAAGCTTATATAATTAGCTTAATTTTCTAGCTTATATATAATTATGGAAACTTTCTATTTTTAGAAACTTATTTAATTAAGGAAGCTATCTATTTAAGGAAACTTTCTATTTTTAGAAAATTATCTATTTTAAGCAGTAAATCTATTTTTGGAAACTTTCTATTTTTGGAAACTTTCTATTTTTGGAAACTTTCTATTTTAAGAAACCTGCTATTTTTAGAATGTTACTTATAATTACACAACAAGTATAATAATACAAGAAATACAAGTAATACTTAATCAGAACAGACAGAATACATGATAAACCCAGCATGACGTTAAAATCAGTAAAACGAGACATGAACATATAAAACAAGCTAAGACATGATATAAAACCAGTTACGTACTCAGTAATCAGATACTTATATGCGTATATTATTTATGTAGCATTAGTGGTATCGAAGTAGGACTCTCTTCTGTTCGTCTTCTTTGTTCACTGAACACAAGGTATGG
Organism: Glebionis coronaria; assembly: GCA_025667525.1. Taxonomy (NCBI): domain Eukaryota; kingdom Viridiplantae; phylum Streptophyta; class Magnoliopsida; order Asterales; family Asteraceae; genus Glebionis; species Glebionis coronaria. The sequence goes on along the minus strand of CM046874.1, from coordinate 636,219,193 downwards.
ATTCTCCGTCCTTTCAGTATGGACATTCTTTCCTTATTAGGATTTCCCGTATGCAGCCAACTGTTTTCCCCAGTATATGTTTTATATGTTTTTGAATTGCTTATGTTTAATTAGAATACCTAAAGCCATATACATGCATGACCAGTTTCACCTAGTTATGGAGGTACCATAACCATAACACTAGAGGCACCAGTGTTATGACTTCACCACGGCGGAGTGATAGCTCGTGGCGTCCCTTTCAGCTTTTGGCCATATTATTATTATCAGGTGGGGCGTATGGGTGCATCCTAGTTTACATGTTTTCAGCAGATTATTCAGTGTGAATGTGGTGTGTGCCTTCCATTCTTCACAAGGAGCTGATCCCTCCTACCCAAAACCAGTATATTAAATTAGAGGCAGCCCCTCTAATTGCATGACGAGGTCACCCCTCCAAGTATTCATGCACGTTGATATTTCATGACCTATATTGGCTAATGGTAAACATGTTAAACAGTTTTTATAAGATAAACATAAGGCTTTTCAAACTATAAAACCAGTTTTACTAAGATATACCAGGTTATCCAGGACTTAGTCTTTTCCGCTGCTTTATGCTTATATGCTTATATTATTCATGCTATACTTGTATATCCGCGCACTGAGCATTAGGCTCAGCCGTTTTCCTTTTCATGTTCCCAAAGCGGCAGGTACTCAGGGACGCTCGTAGACTTTAAGCGTACGTGCATATGGATTGGAAGCTTCCTAGCCTTCATTACTTTATGCATTTCTTTATACTTTTGATACTCATTTCTATGGACATTGTTTAGTCCTTTTTCCGTTACAATACTAATGTTTGTGTGTGATGAGTTCTAGTTTTGGGGGTACCGATGTTTGTTTCCGGTATTCCCTTTATGGTCATGTGATGTTTTACACATTTATCCTTGTATGCTTTGATGACACGCCATAATCACGCGTGACATTCCATTTATCAAAATGGGGTGTTACAATTATGGTATCAGAGCCAAGGCTTCGACCTGTAGGCTCTCAAAACTCGACATGTGATTAGTGGGTAGTCACTATGGTCTTCCTAGAACTGACATTCGGTTTTCATGCATTCATCATTTTCATGCATAAATATATATGTCATTGTCGCAGGTTTATGACTAAGTAATGGTTGGTACAGGACTGGCCCTATTTAGTCGCATGTGCTTTTATCGAAACTTTTAACTTTGGGACCGACCCATTGGCGTCCCTCGCCATGTCTTTTGTTTTGAGTGAACTGACCATAGGCGTTCACTCTCGCGCATATAAAAGTTTTCATAAAACTGCATCATGCATTCATGTACTAGTTTTCTTGCATAAAATCTTTCTCATGATTTATTGGTATAAATTTTTTCATGTATATATTTTATGTTTTGATCAGTTTAATCATGTATTTTTATGTTATACTGTCAGACGGTTCTCACACGCGAGCAGGAACAACTCAATGCAGCAGTCCAAGCTGCAATGCAAGCTATGCTTCCTCAACTGAGGAACGAAATCAGGGCTAAGGTGTAGGCTGCCAACAATCAACAGCAGCACCCAGTACCTCCTCCTCCTCCTCCTCCTCCTCCTCCTCCTCCAGCAACATTGGTCACATGGCTGGAGAGATTCAATAAGTTACGCCCTCGAGCTTTCGAGAGGACAAATAGCCCTAGTGAAGCTGAAAGCTGGTTGGCTCACATTGAGAAGATCTTCGATGCTATGGGCTGTGACCCCGTCTTTAAGTCGAGGTTGGCCTGCTACCGGTTCGAAGGTGATGTGTTAGCATGGTGGAAGGCACTGAAGCAGTCTGAGGGAGGTGATAATTGGGTGGCTGGTTTGACTTTGGCTCAGTTCAGGGATTTGGTGATGGGACAGTTCTTTCCCAAGGCTGAGCAAGACAAGCTGAAGAGAGAGTACCATGGAATCCGACAGAGAGCTGGGGAGAATAACAACGAGTTCATGCAGCGTTTTCTCCGCTTGGCTGGTTTTCTTGGTGCAGCAGCAGGTACTCCCGAAGAGAAAGCACACCACTTCCGGTGGGCTCTTCGTACATCGGTCGCAAACAACTTGGTGTGTGCTACGTTCAACACGGTGGCACAAGTGGCCGATGCAGCACGTAAGCTGGAGATGCTGCAGGAAAGAGAAGAGTTCGGGGAAGCAGAGAGACCCGATAAGAGGCAGAAGACTAGGGACCGGTCTTAACCGGCTACTCAGCAACAAGGGAAACGGTCAGACTCATGACCGTTCTGCTACAGATAGGCGTGACGGTAATGACAATTACTGTAACAACGCTGGACACTCCAACAGCAGAAGGAATCATGGTAACGGGAGGGACTAGAACCAGAGAGGTTTACAGCCTAACCGTCCAGCTATCACTGGCTCTCAGCCAGCAAGGACACCTGCTGGAGGATATACTCATCCTCTTTGCGCTACCTGCAACCGTAGGCACCCAGGGCCATGTCACCGCGACAGCGACGCATGCTTCAAGTGTGGTCTTCTTGGCCATCGCATGAAGGACTGCCGCAAGGGCGAGATGGAGGGCACATAGGGACATGCTGATACCAAGCCGCCTCCTACTAGTGGACGCGTTTACACGACATCTCGCGATCAGGCCAACAAGTCTACAGGTACCATCACTGGAATCTTGTATATGTATGGTCAACCTGCATGTGTTCTTTTTGACATGGGTGCTACTCACTCGGTCATTTCTACTGCTTATGCCAAGAATGTTAGGATACTCCACATGCCACTAGAGAATATACTAAGTATTTCCACGCCTTTGAGAGACTCTGTACGCATAACCCATGTGTAAAAGAGCCTTCCCCTAGAGTTTGACGACAAGATTTGTCATGTGACGCACTTCCGCTGGACATGAATGATTTTGACATGATTTTGGGCAAGGATTGGCTATCCAAGCATCATGCTACCATAGACTGCCATTCATATCGAGTCATCTTCGGTGATGTTAATGCACCAGAGTACATTCACAACGGGTTCGTACCCAGAAGGTCTGTACAAATCATATCAACCCTGCAAGCACGTGCATTACTTTCACATGGCTGTGAGGGTTATCTAGCTACTGTTCATGACATGGATGCTGAATCCCCATCAATTCAGGATCAGCCGATAGTGTCAGAATTTCCAGATGTATTTCCAGAAGAACTTCCGGGCATACCACCTGCACGTGAAGTGGAATTTAACATCGAGCTCATCCCAGGAGCTGAGCCAATTTCCAAGGCTCCTTATCGCATGGCTCCCATAGAGTTGAAGGAGCTGAAGGATCAATTGCAAGAACTTCTGGAGCGAGGCTTTTTTCGACCAAGCGCATCTCCATGGGGCACACCGTTCTTATTCTTTAAGAAGAAGGACGACAGTATGCGTCTTTGCATAGACTATCACGAGCTCAACAAGATTACCATCAGGAATAGGTATCTACTACCATGTATAGACGATCTGTTTGACCAACTCCAAGGGGCCAAGCATTTCTCCAAGATTGATCTAAGGTCAGGATATCATCAGCTACGGGTTAAAGAGTAGGGCATTGCCAAGACTGCTTTCCGTACACGCTATGGCCACTACGAAGTTGTAGTCATGCCATTTGGCATTTCCAATGCTCCAGCAGTGTTCATGGATTTGATGAACATAATCTTCCATGAATTTCTGGACAAGTTCGTCATTGTCTTCATTGAAGACATCCTGATTTTCTCTAAGTCCAAGGAGGAACACGAAGACCATCTTCGTACAATACTACAAATTCTTCGCCAGAAGCAGTTGTATGCTAAATTCTCCAAGTGTGAGTTCTGGTTAGACAAGGTGGAATTCTTAGGTCACATTGTATCAGTAGAAAGAATCACGATGGATCCAACGAAGGTTGAGGCTATTACTAAGTGGCCAAGGCCGACATCAGCAACTGAAGTCCGCAGTTTCCTAGGCTTAGCTGGTTATTACCGTAGGTTCGTGGATAACTTTTCCCGCTTAGCAATACCTTTGACCAAACTGATGCGGAAAGGGGAGAAATTCGTGTGGACTGAAGAACGAGAGAAGAGCTTTGAAGACCTAAAGCAGAAGTTAGTATCTGCACCGATTCTTACTCTCCCATCTGGTACAGGTGGATTTCAGATCTTCAGTGATGCATCGGGGAAGGGACTTGGCTGTGTTCTCATGCAACATGTGAAAGTGATCGCGTACGATTCACGGCAGCTTAAGCCTTATGAGGAAAATTACCCTACGCATGACTTGGAACTTGCAGCAGTCGTGTTTGCATTAAAGATATGGAGGCACTACTTGTATGGAGAATCATGTAACATTTTCATGGACCATAAAAGCTTGAAGTATATCTTCACTCAGCGTGAATTGAACATTAGACAGAGGAGATGGTTAGAGCTGTTGAAGGATTGTGACAATAATCTGCAGTATCATCCCAGCAAGGCGAATGTAGTGGCAGATGCACTTAGCAGGAAGTCCGGAATGATCAACGGCGTTGAGATAAAAGAGGAAATCATTAGAGACTTGGAGCGACTAGACATGGAGATCATGGTACGTGGACAGCACGGTTACTAGGATAATCTTAGAGTAGAACCCTAGTTACTCTCTAAGATCAATGAAGCACATAAAGATGATGGAGAAATCTGGGTGATAAATCAGAATTTGGAGAAGCAGACAGAATTTCGAGTAGACGCATATGGTATCTTATGGCACGGCACGAGACTTTGTGTTCCTGATGATCAAGAACTCCGGGAAGCATTGTTAGCTGAGGCTCATAGCTCCCCATTCTCTATCCATCCTTGTTCGACCAAGACGTACCATGACATCAAGCAGTACTTTTGGTGGAGTCGTATGAAACAGGATGTTGCTACTTACGTCTCCAAACGTCTTACCTGCCAGCAGGTTAAGATTAAGCATCAGTGAACTGGCGGTCTTCTTCAACCGTTAGATATTCCAGAGTGGAAGTGGGACAAAATCACCATGGATTTTGTTACTGGTCTTCCACCAACCAAGACGAAGCACGATGCAATTTGGGTTATCGTTGATTGACTTACCAAATCAACTCATTTCTTACCGATCCGCAAGGAAGATTCGGTCAGTAAACTCGCTGATACTTATAGAAGGGAGATCATGAGACTTCACGGTGCTCCATCCAGCATCGTCTCAGACAGAGATCCTCGTTTCACTTCGCGATTCTGGAGAAGTCTACAGAAAGCTTGGGGTACACAACTTAAACTTAGCACGGCTTTTCATCCTCAAACAGACGGGCAGTCAGAGCAAACGATTCAGACATAGGAAGACATGTTAAGGTCATGTGCGTTGGAATGGACGGGTGATTGGGACGATTATATCTGTTTGGTGGAGTTTGCATACAACAACAGTTGACACGCAAGTATCAAGTGTGCTCCTTTCGAGATGTTTTATGGCAGAAAGTGTCGCGCCCCAATCTACTGGGATCAGGTTGGTGAGCGAACACTTGAAGGACCAGAAATAATAGAGTTGACTAATGAGAAGGTCGCAGTAGCTAAACAGAAACTGCAAGAAGCACGGCCACGTCAGAAGAGTTATGCAGACAAGCATCGTAGGGACTTACATTTTAACGTAGGAGATCACGTTTTCCTTAAGGTTTCGCCGGCACGTGGTTTTAGACGTTTTGAAATCAAAGGGAAGCTCAGTCCTCGATTTATCGGATCGTTTGATGTCATTGAATGGGTCAGTGAAGTATCTTACCGTTTAGCGTTACCACCGCAGCTTTCTCATGTTCACAATGTTTTCCATGTGTCCTTACTCAGAGGGTACCAGTATCATCCCCTTCACATGGTTCAGTATCCACTGGAACAGATTCGTGAAGATCTCACTTTCACAGAAGAACTCGAACGAGTTCTTGACAGACAAGAACGAGTCATAAGAAGGAAGACGATTCCATTCGTCAAAATACTTTGGAGGGATCATACTGAGCGGGAAGCCACTTGGGAAATAGAGGAGTCTATCTGGGCTTCTTACCCTCATTTCATATTTTGAATTCGGGTATATTCTTCTTTTCCAGTTTACTTTATCAATAATTCGGGGACGAATTATTCTTTTTAGTGGGGAAGAGTTGTAAAAGCCGCAGGCTTTAACCATGAATAGTACCCTTACCATCGTACGTACATGATTAGAACTTTCCTTTTATAGCACGTTTACGTTTCACAAACAAGAATTACAAGTATTACGTATGTATTATAACACGATAAGTATTTATTACGTATTAACACACGATAATTATTTCAATAATAATTATAATCACGAACATACGAACATGAAATCATGAACGTAAATTAATCACGAGCTTAGTATTACGTATGTATGTATATTTATTACGATCACGAATAAATATATTAAGTCACGAACGATAACTAATAAAATCACGTAAAACACGAACACGAGAACACACTATTATTTAGACACGGTAAATGTTCGGGTTACCCCCATGTGGGCCCCTACCCGTGGACACAACAAGAGACATGGGCCAAGCCCATGCAAAAATTACTAAACAAGGGAAAAGGGAAAATTTAGTTTCATATTAACAAAATTTAGAAAATACAAGAAACCCTAAAAATCTTTTTCTCCTTTCTCCTTTGCTCTTTGGCCGCCGGGTATACATCACACCAAGGGTGTGATTGGTCGATTTTGGTGTTCGATTTATTGCAAGGATCGTTAGTGTGTTCATCCTCTTTGATTCACGTGATCGGTATAACCCTAAACCTCTTTTCTTTTTATGTTTTTGATTTATTAATCACATGAAATCACAAATGTTTTTAATAACAAATTAAAAACAAGTAAACATCATGTTAATTAATCATGAGGTAAATTAAATAATGGTTAAGGGGTGTTTGTTTTGTGGCCGACGCCTAAACCGAGCCCCAAGGGGTCTCGGCTTGGTTTTTACTCGCACCACCGAGACCTCAAGGTCTCGGTTTGGTGTCTTGTTGTCTCGGCAATAGCAAGAAAGGGAGACCCCGAACTCGGTCGGGGCATGGTGGTGCTCGGGTAGGCCACGACAGCAAGGGGAACACCGGCTAGCCGGTGGGAACCCTTGGCTAGCCGGCGGCTAGTTGACCTAGGGTGCGTTTGTTGCCGGTTCACGGGTTAAAACACGGGTCCGGGTCACACATGTTTAGATTAAAACACGGTTCGGTTCATGAGTTGTTTTTACAAGGTTAAATATTTTTACAAGTTATATGTTTTTTTCAAGACATACATTAAATTAATTAAAAACATGAATATGATTAATTTAATTTATACATGACTTAGGTTATTAGTATGATTATTAATCCATGAATTTTTAACCTAAGTATTTATCATTTAATTAGACTATATGATTAATTAATTATTAAAATCATGACTTATAATTAATTAATTTACATGGCTTAGGTTACATTATTAATAGATAATAATACATGTTTAACCTAAGTATTTTACCTTTATTTAATTAAACCATGTTATATTTAATTAAATACTTTAACCTATAGTTTATTTAATTCACATGAAATAATTAATAAACTATACTATTTAATTACATGACTTAGAATATTAATCAGTAAACACTTAAGCTTATATAATTAGCTTAATTATCCAGCTTATATCTAATTATGGAAACTTTCTATTTTTAGAAACTTATTTAATTAAGGCAGCTAATCTATTTATGGAAACTTTCTATTTTTAGAAACTTATCTATTTTAAGTAGTAAATCTATTTTTGGAAACTTTCTATTTTTGGAAACTTTCTATTTTTGGAAACTTTCTTTTTTAGGAAACTTTTTATTTTTGGAAACTTTCTATTTTAGGAAACCTTCTATTTTTAGAAAGTTACTTATTATTACACAACAAGTATAATAATACAAGAAATACAAGTAATACTTAATCAGAATAGACAGAATACATAATAAACACAGCATGACGTTAAAATCAGTAAAACGAGACATGAACATATAAAACAAGCTAAGACATGATATAAAACCAGTTACGTACTCAGTAATCAGATACTTATATACGTATATTATTTATGTAGCATTAGTGGTATCGAAGTAGGACTCTTTTCTGTTCGTCTTCTTCGTTCACTGGACACAAGGTATGGATTCTCCGTCCTTTCAGTATGGACATTCTTTCCTTATTAGGATTTCCCGTATGCAACCAACTATTTTCGTCATTATATGTTTTATATGTTTTTGAATTGCTTGTGTTTAATTAGAATACCTAAAGCCATATACATGCATGACCAGTTTCACCAAGTTATGGAGGTACCATAACCATAACACTGGAGGCACCAGTGTTATGACTTCACCACAGTGGAGCGATAGCTCGTGGCGTCCCTTTCAGCTTTTGGCCATATTATTATTATCAGGTGGGGCGTATGGGTGCATCCTAGTTTACATGTTTTCAGCAGATTATTTAGTGTGAATGTGGTGTGTGCCTTGCATCCTTCACAAGGAGCTGATCCCTCCTACCCAAAACCAGTATATTAAATTAGAGGCAGCCCCTCTAATTGCATGACGAGGTCACCCCTCCAAGTATTCATGCACGTTGATATTTCATAACCTATATTGGCTAATGGTAAACATGTTAAACAGTTTTATAAGATAAACATAAGGCTTTTCAAACTATAAAACCAGTTTTACTAAGATATACCAGGTTATCCAGGACTTAGTCTTTTCCGCTGCTTTATGCTTATATGCTTATATTATTCATCCTATACTTGTATATCCGCGCACTGAGCGTTATGCTCAGCCGTTTACCTTTTCATGTTCCCAAAATGGCAGGTACTCAGGGACGCTCGTAGATTTTAAGCGTACGTACATATGGATTGGAAGCTTCCTAACCTTCATTACTTTATGCATTTCTTTATACTTTTGATACTCATTTCTATGGACATTGTTTAGTAATACTTATGTTTGTGTGTGATGAGTTCTGCTTTTGGGGTAACGATGTTTGTTTCTGGTATTTCCTTTATGGTCATGTGATGTTTTACACATTTATCCTTGTATCATTTGATGACACGCCATAATCACGCGTGACATTCCATTTATCAAAATCGGGTGTTACAGTTAGGCCCTAGTCTGTCCTTCACGCTTGTGCGCCGGTGGTCATTGACTTGTGTCATGAAGCCATCCTCTTCTCCTGAGTTCCTGGAGTTGTCCGAGGACGATGCGTCTTCAATTAGAGGCGCATCCAAAGGGGATGTTGGGATCTCAGTCGTTCTTTGCTTCCTTTTCTTCTCCTTTCTAGCTTCCTTACTAGATCTTGAGCCTCCCTTAGATTTGAATTCTTTATCGAAGTCCAAACTGATCCGAAGATCTCTTGCTGGATTCGCTCTCATTTGAGCCCTCATGAGTGGGATTAACGCCTCATAGTTTTCCGTGACATAGTCACTCATACTTTGCTTTGCCGAGGGGAGTATTTCTGTCTCCACCTGCGAATCTATCACAACCCTTGCGTCTAGGGTCTCCTTGTGGCCTTGATTAGGGATCTCTTGAGAGGATGATGCGGTTTCGACGGTCTGTAGAGTCAGAGTGACCAGTGGAGAGAAAGATATTTGCAGTCCTTTCCCCCACGACTTAGGTTATTGGGTTCAAGGCTTGAGTAAGGACCTGTTGCCTTCTTGGATCCGCCTTTGGGTGGGGGCGGGTTTGCGCCACTTTTTGTCATTGGCTAGAGTTTAGTTTGGGTCCCATGGATGGCGCTAACTTGTTGATGCAAAAGTTGGGGTAGACCGAGCATGACCCAAATCAGGCTTAATTTGAGGTCTTGTGGACTCCGACTCTCACACCAAGTGAAACTTTCTTTGGGGACCATGCGCACTAAACAGACAACGTTAGGCTTACCGTGGGTTTATGACCCACGATTAGACTTCGGTGTAAGAGTAAGTAATCGATTTGAGTATATTAGTGTTTAGGGTATTGTGTGTATCGTACCTTTGTGGAACCGAAGGGGTTCCTTATATACTCGAGAGAGTTCAGGCTCGGCTCCCTGTTCTTGCGGCCTAAGGAAGAGATAATGACTCGAAATAGCTTGATCTTCATTATCCAACTAAGGCAAGTGTATATCCCTTTTCCTTAGGCGAATATAACTATAAAATAAGTTATATTCTGTCTGATCCTGTCGCACTACGACGAGGACTTGGCTAAGTAATCAGCCTCTTGTGCAACAGTGGCTTACCGGGCCTTCTGAGCCGTGTGCGCACATCACACAAGTATCCAAACCATTCCTGATGGGTGCGGGTAGTACCCGTTAGTCGGACTATCCAACCCGACTAGTGACTATACATCATCAATAACTGAGGAGGTTACGCTAAATGATACGAAACCTCACCGACACGATCAATAATCTTGAACGGTCCGATAAAACGAGGATTAAGCTTGCCTGTGATACCAAAACGTCTGACTCCACGTGCGGGTGATACTTTCAAGAAAAAACGATCACCAGGCTGAAATTCTAATGATCTACGATGCTTGTCAGCATAAATTTTCTGACGAGTACGAGCTTCCTTAAGCGTTTCCTTGGCAATGGCGACCTTCTCATTGGTAACCTCAATCATATCTGGGCCCTCAATGATACGCTCACCAACTTGATCCCAACAAATCGGAGCACGACATTTCCAACCATACAACATCTCAAAAGGAGCACACTTAATACTTGCATGCCAACTATTGTTGTAAGCAAACTCAACAAGCATATATACTCGTCCCAATTTCCTGTCCACTATAACGCACATGATCGTAACATTTCTTCCAATGTCTGAATCGTACGTTCAATCTGACCGTCGGTCTAAGGATGGAAAACTGTTCTAAACTTGATTCTGGTTCCCCAAGCTTTCTGTAAGCCTTTCCAGAAACGAGACGTGAAACGTGGATCTCTATCGGATATGATGTCTGATGGAGTATCATGTAATCGTACGATCTGCTACTGAAATATCTCTACAAACTTGCTAACTGAGTAATCCTTGCGGATAGGAAGAAAATGTGCAGACTTGGTCAAACGATCGACAACAACCCAGATAGCATCATGCTTCCTCTAAGTCTGTGGTAATCCGGTAACAAAATCCATGGAGATCTTGTCCCACTTTCATTCAAGAATTTCTAATGGCTGTAATAAACCACTAGCACGCTGGTATTCTATCCCTGCTGGCAGGTCAGACACTTAGATACGAAAGTAGCTACATCTTGCTTCATACCGCTCCACCGAAAATGTTGTTTGAGATCATGATACATTTTCGTAGAACCTGGATGAATAGAAAATAGAGAACTATAAGCCTCGGTCAACAAGGCCTCTCTTAGTGTAGGATCCTCTGGGACACATAATCTAGTACCCTGCCATACAATGTCGTCATCATCAATACGGAACTCGGTCTGCTGATCCATGTTCTTAACAATTGCCCATATCTCGTCGTCATCCTTCTGAGCTGCCTTAATCCGAGAAATTAAGTCAGGTTCAACTCTCAGACTAGCCCATAAACCATTCTGCCCATGTACAAATAGCTCGATCTCCAAACGTTCAAGGTCGCGAATAATCTCCTCTTCAACCTTGATACCAGCAATCATGCCTGATTTTCTACTCAGAGCATCAGCCACTACATTGGCTTTACCTGGATGGTACTGAATGTTGGTGTCATAATCCTTCAGCAACTCCAACCAATGTCTCTGTCTCATGTTCAACTCCCACTGGGTGAAAATATACTTGAGACTCTTATGATCGGTAAAGATGTCACAAGACTTCTGTGCACAGTGCAGTATATCTAAACATATCAAGCATGAAACATACCTCGATCTTTAGTAATTCTTCAAGATCTTTCATAGCACGGTCCATTGTATGTCGTTGTCCTCTATCTTGATGCAGGCAACCATATGCTATTTCCAGATATCGAGTCACAGAGTCTGAACTCATTTGTTGTTTTATACTAGGATCAACAATCTCCTTTAGTCTATTCTTTCTATAGTAGTCTGATAAAGACAAACCATCCTTATCTATCATGGAGCATAACCTCCCGCACAGAATTTCAAGAAGAACCATTCCGAAAGAATAAACATCTGATTCTTTTGTCACAACGCCACTAGAAATATACTCCATAGAGATAGTTTCTCCAAATCTTGAGTGCGAAGACTACGACTACTAGCTCTAGGTCATGAGTAGGATAATATACTTCATAGGGCTGTATCTATCGTGAGGCATAGGCAATCACCTTCCCATGTTGCATGAGTACACAGCCAAGACCCTTCCCAGAAGCATCACTATAAATCTGAAATCCACCTGTACCAGATGGGAGAGTAAGGTTAGGCGCGAAAACTAAGGGCTGTTTAAGCTCCTCGAAGACTTCAATCGCTCATCGTTCCAAACAAATTTCTCACCCTTACGCATAATCTTATTCAAAGGTAAGGCCAACCATGAGAAACCTTCAACAAATCTGCGATAATAACCAGATAACCCTAGAAAATTACGTACTTTAGTCGCAGACGTCGGTCTTGGCCATTTGGTGATAGCCTCAACCTTCGAGGGATCCATGGTAATCCCTTCTGCTGAAACAATGTGGCCCAGGAACGCCACTTTACTCAACCAGAATTCGCACTTGGAAAACTTGGCATACAATTTCTCATGTCGTAGAATCTGTAGAACAGTGTGAAGATGATCGTCATGCTCTTCTCTAGACTTAGAGAAGATCAGGATGTCATCGATGGACACAATAACGAACTTGTCTAAGAATTCATGCAAAACTCGATGCATCAAGTCCATAAATACTGCTGGAGCATTCATGAGACCAAAAGGCATGACTACGAATTCATAATGACCATATCGCATGTAAAAAGCAGTCTTAGAGATGTCCTGCTCTTTCACTCGCAACTGATGGTATCCAGATTGTAAATCAATATTTAGAAAAGTGCTTGGAACCCTGTAGCTGATCATATAAGTCATCAATACGTGGAAGAGGGTAACGATTACGGATAGTGATCTTGTTCAATTCACGGTAGTCGTTACATAATCTTATGGTATCGTCCTTCTTCTTGACAAACAGAACCGGTGCACCCCATGGTGATACACTTGGGCGAATGAAACCTCGTTCCAACAACTCTTGCAACTGATCCTTCAGCTCCTTTAACTCAATGGGAGCCACGCGATAAGGAGCTTTAGAGATACGTTTAACTCCCAGAATAAGTTCAATGCCAAACTCAACCTCGCAGATAGGAGGTATTCCTGGAAGTTCTTTTGGAAATACACCCGGAAACTCGAAAACAATCGGTTGATCATGAATAGAAGGAACCTCAAAAGTCGTGTCATGAATGGTAGCTAGAGAACCTTCGCAGCCATGAGATAATAAGGTACGTGCTTGTAAAGCATAAATGATCTGCATAGATTTTTTGGTAGGAATCCATGATGAATGAATTCAGGAGCATTAATATCACCAAATATAACCTGATATGAATGGTAATCAATCATAGCGCGATGTGTTGCTAAGCAGTCCATACCTAGAATCATATCGAACTCACACATTTCTAAGGTAAATGCGTTAACATAACGGATCTTGTCATCAAACTGTAAAGGAAGATATCTATACACATGGGTAATACGAATGACGTCTTTCATGGGCGTGGATATATTTAATACATGATCAAGTAATGCAGGTGTCATATCAATACATGAAGCAAACATGGTAGACATCACTGAATGTGTCGCAGCTGTATCAAACAGAACGAACATCGCATGTCCAAACATGAATAATATGCCAGTGATGGTACCTGAAGTCTTAATGGCCTAATCTCATGTAGTTGCAAAGACATGGCCGGATGCATCAGGCTTCTTGTGAGCATGTCCACATGTACCAACATAGTGTCCTTCTTGCAATCTCGCTAAAGGTGGCCAGCCTTTCCACACTTGAAGCAAGTACTAGTAACACGACAACACTCTCTTGGGTGTCTACGTCCACACGTGGTACAAACAGGATAGGTATACCCCTCGGAGGATACCCTAGATTACTGAGAATGTGATTCAGAAAATATATGTGAAACATGGGTCTTGAGATGCGAAAATGAAATACGTTGAAAATCTTAGGTTATAATACCAGAATTGGCGGATCGGTTGGACTGCTGACCCTTGTAGCTCTGGTCACGTCCATTACCGGAGTTCTTGTTATCATGCTGTAATGTTAGAATCGTGTCACACAGCGGTTTAACACCGAAAAGTTTAAAGAGGGACGTGTTGTTATTTCTAGAGTAGTTGTTGTTGTTGTTACGGCAGTTGTCACTACCGCCTCACCTGTCAGCTCCATGATGGTCATTATTCTGACCATGATTCTTGTAACTACTCTGTTAAGTGGCCGGCTGGTACCGGTCTCCACTCTTATGCCTGAAAGATATAGTTAAATGGTGCATGTTATATAATTACGAAAGTAAAGACATGACATGCAATGGTAACGTCTGATGGATGAAGTATACCTCTTGTCTGGTCGCTCTGATCCATCATGAAGGTATATAAAGTTCATAACAAGTATTAAAACCCTAAAAAATTCAAAGCACATATAGTGGAAGCGATTTAACAAGATCATAATTAACAAAATTATAATTAATCGAATTAGGGTTACATACCTTTTGCAAAGCAATTCCCACGAACAAGAACAAATTCACCGAATTAGGGTTTATACCGAATCATCAAGATATAGTCTAAAGTAAGACTATATTACGCTCTTGTACACACGTATTACAACGAGTTAACCGTAATATAGTACGTATAAACCGAGCTTCAACGTCTAGTGGAAAATCAACCCAGCAACCCTAGAGAGGGGCTAGGACTTGATTATAGCTTAATCGAAAAACCAAACGAAACCCAAAGGTGCATTTGGCTTGCGATCGTAAAAGAGAGAGGAAGAGAGATTTATGGTGCGTCAAATTATGAAGGCTAAGGGGTCCTTATATACGCATAATAATCTTGTAGCCCAAGGAACGAATATAAGGCAAGCTTTCTTCTCCATTCCCCCTTGTTCTAGCCGACGGTCGAAACACCCCTTAGGGGTGTTCCGGAACCTTCTTTTCTTCTTCTCTTTTAGTCCACAATGTTCTTTAAACCTTAACTCTTAATTATTTTAACGACCGTTAAAGTTATAGCTCGATTTAATTTAATAACATATAAATAAATTTATTAAATAAATTAACTCTATACGTATTGTGTGTAATCCCGTAATCTCGAGTTCGATCCTAACACACAACTATTAAATATAAGTCCATAAACTTTCAGCTCCCACTTGGACATATTTCAAATAGTGTGATCACATTGGTAAGCGTCTAGTTACACGTCGATGCCTCTAGTACAACTCGAGTAAGGTCTCCTGGATAAAACCTTTTAATGATTTATCATTATTATTATCCTTTCATTTCAAATACAACGTTAATAAGGATATGGATCTTAGTCAATCCTTTCATTAACCATTATGTTTCTCGTTCACAGATTCAGCAAGATTACCAAAACACATTTAGGTACGGCCACACAAACATCTTACTAATCGCACGAAGGGCCCAACTGTATTAAACTCCAACATAAATTGGAAGAAATAAATTATGTATTTACTACAAGCAAAACCTATGAATTTTGCAACACTTCTGAAAATAACCCTTATAGCTACTACTTACGTTTAGTGTTATATTATTTCACATAGATGCACTTGATCCATGACAGTTTCCTAGTATCTCAGGTCTCAAGATAACTATTTATGATATACTTAACGACAAAGATGCATAAAATATAATCATATAGTTGGGATAAGTCCAATATTCAATTCATCGAATATCATCCAAAATCGATCAATATACTTTCAAGTATACTCTATCGCAATTTTTATTTGTCTTAATATAATAATACTCCCATTTTATTAATCAACAATAGATATTTAGAATACAAAATATTCATGGATTAAAACATGTAAAATAAGATACAAAATTAAATAACAAGAATAAACGTAACTCAAACTTTATTTCATTAAATAATAATGTCTTAACATCCTTTATCCAAATACTAATCATAGATTTATTGCATGAAATCGCTAGCTAATTGAAGCCCAATGCTTTTGGCATGTTCAATAACCTTTACTCTAGGAAATGCCTTAGTTAAAGGATCTACTACGTTATCATCTGTGTGAACTTTTAATAATTTGATTTCACGAGCTTCAACTTGTTCTCGGACGTAGTGATATCTACGTTTATGGTGTCTGGCGCCTTTCATGATTCCAGCATCATTGGCGAATATGATTGCAGCAGAATTGTCACAATACATATCAATAGGTTCTTTTATTGAAAGCATCACTCCAAGATCTCTAATAAACATCCTAATCCAAACCACCTTTAGTTATGTATATGGCTTCCCTCCGAATACCAAAACATTTCTTTCGTAATCCTCAAATACTTCAGAATATGTATAAACAACAGTCTAGTGGAGCTTCCCTGGATTCTGTTGGTAACGAATGACCAAGTTCTGAGCAAACACCACATCAGGCCTTGTGCATCTTACAACATACATAATAGATCCTATAGCCAAAGCATAAGGCACCTTTCGCATGTATGCCTCCTCTTCTGGAGTTGATGCATCCATCTCATGACTTAGATTATGCTTAACTTCCATAGGTTGAAAACCTTTCTTGGAATTATACATATTATACTTCTTCAATATTTTGTCGATATAAGCATCTTGACTAAGACCAATTAACCTTCTACTCCTATCTCGATGGATTTTAATTCCCAGAATGTATGCAGCTTCTCCTAACTCCTTAATAGAAAAACATTTACCAAGATAATTTTTAACTTATCTAAGTCCTGGATATTACTTCCCATGATTAATATGTCATCAACATATAAAACTAGGAATACTACATCACTCCTACTAGCTTTGCGATATACACATGGCTAATCACGATTTTGAATAAATCCAAACTTCTTGATTTCTTCATCAAATCGTTTGTTCCATTGACGTGATCTTGCTTCAAACCATAAATAGATCTTTGAAGTTTCCACACCCGTTTTAGATACTTAGGATCAACATACCCTTCCGGTTGTTGCATATAGATGTCTTCATCTAAGCGAACATTCAAGAAAGCAGTTTTAACATCCATTTGCCATATCTCATAGTCATAGTATGCTGCTATAGCTATGAGAAGCCTAATAGCTCTTAATTCTGCAACAGGAGAAAATGTCTCCTTGTAGTCTACGCCAAATGTTTGAGTAAAACCTTTAGCTACTAAACGAGCTTTATAGGATTGTACTTTGCCATGCATGTCAGTTTTCTTCTTGTATATCCACTTATGTTTCACTACTTTAGCATTTGGTGGTGAATCTACAAGAATCCAGACATCTTCTACTTTCATGGATTTCATTTCCTCGTTCATAGCAACCATCCACTTATCCTTTTCGGTATCAAGCATGGCGGATTTATAGGTTCTCCAAGATCTCGTACTTCATCATCATCATCCTCTATGTTACGACATAGCTTGCTAGGTGTATTTTTTATCCTTTCAGACCTACGTAGAGGAATTATTTCTGGTGGAACTCCCAGACTTTCTGGTTCTACATGAATTATTTCGCTAGTATTTTCATCAGAAGGTAATGTATCTATATGACTCTCTTCAAGATCATAATTTCTCCCACTGAATTCTTGATCTACGAGATCACTTTCAAGGAAGTCTCCATACCTAGCAACAATAACCTTGTTCTCATGTGCATAATAAAAGTAGTAACCCATAGTTTCTTTAGGGTATCCTACAAAGATACATTTCACAGATCGTTGTTGGAGTTTATCACCCAAGTCACGTACCACATATGCCTCGCAACCCCAGACCTTTAAATAAGACAAGTATGGCTTTTTGCCATGCCATAGTTCATATGGTGTCTTATCAACCTTCTTCGTGGGAACCGTATTTAAAATGCGAACATCAGATTCTAAGTCATAGTCCCAAAAGGATAATGGTAAAGTTGTAAGATTAAACCTAGATCGCACCATATCTAGTAGTGTACGATTTTTCCTTTCAGATACACCTTTTTGTTGTGGAGTATAGAGAGAAGTAAGATTGTGAACAATTCCGTTCTCACTTAGATAATCTTTAAACTCTTGGCTTAAGTACTCGCCACCTCTATCAGAACGAAGAGCTTTAATCTTCTTTCCTAGTTGCAGTTCTACTTCCTCTTTAAACAATTTGAATGTTTTAAATACCTCATGTTTATGCTTAAGTAAATAAACATAACCATAACAGCTATAATCATCCGTAAATGTTAAGAAGTAGCTATCACCTTTCCTTGACACATGTATAAGTGATCCACACACATCAGTGTGTATTAAACCAAGTAGATCAGTAGCCCTTTCAATATTGCTATTAAAAGGTTTCTTAGGTATCTTTCCTGGGATACAAGACTCACATTTATCAAAGGATTCATCATTGATATTTTCCAAAAGACCTTCACGTTGAAGCTTTTTTATGCGAGTCTTCCCAATATGGGCAAGTCTACAATGACAAAGGTAAGAAGAGTTATGTCTAACTTTCTCTTCTTATTCATGCTAAAGACAGAATTATTATAGTACTTGGAATCATTATCATGCATGTCAATTCCAAATACACCATTCACAGCAATTTCATTAAAATAGAAAATACCATCTTTAAAAACATAAATTCTATTATTATCAATAGTGTGAACAAATCCAAGATCTAACAAACAAGAAAAGGAAATGACACCTCTAACAATAGTAGGTGCATAATGACAATAATTTAAAATCAGTATTAAACACGAAGGTAAAACTAAATTAAACGTTCCTATAGCTTCAACAACTGCTTGTGCTCCATTACCCACTTATAGATATTGTTCCCCATAGGATAACTTCCTTTTCAACTTAAATCCCTACAGCGTATTACAAATGTTAATACCGCATCCCGTATCATATACCCAGGAATTTAACTTGTATGTCAAATTAAATAATTCAATCATAAATAAAGTACCTGAAGCTGCAGCGCTCTGCTTAGACTTCATTATTATTTTTCGCAACTTATCGAGGTCAAGAGGGCAATTTCTCTTCTAGTGACCACTTGCTTTGCAATGGTGACAAGTCTCATCCTTTTAAGATTGATTCTTCTTGGCAAAGTTCTGCTTAGGCTTTTGATAAGTCGCAACTTGCTTGCCCTTATCACCTTTTCCTTTGCCTTTCTTCTTGTTCGATTGCGGTTTTGGCTTACTCACTCTACCCTTTTGTATGTTTAGTACTTGAGGAGTAGAGGTAAATGCCTTGTCCTTTAACCCCTTTTCATAGTCAACGAGCATTGCATGCAAATCATTAAATGTCTTCCCAGTGCAATGCATATTATAGTTCCTAACAAAATCATTGAAGTCCTTGTTAAGGGACCTATTGATCAAGTTAATCGCCATATCATGGCCATAAGGTTTCCCAAGTGCAATGAGTTGTTCCATGTAACCTCTACTTTCCATGTAATGTTCACTTACGGATTTTCCAGGGGTTTGCTTACAACTATGCAAAGCATCTACTAAATCGTAGATCTCCACAGCTTGGGGCTTCTCAAACATTGCCTTGAGTTCTTCAAGCATGCGCATAGAAGGAAATAGCTCAAACTTCTTTTGAAGAGAAGGTGACATTTTTCCAAGCATTAAACAAGACACATCAGAATGTTTCTTTAATTTAGCACTATGAGCGAGCCTTTCGGCAATTGAAGCTCCTTCAGCAAGAACGGCCGGAACGGCCGTGGACAAGATAGCAATAGTACCCGCTACTCTCAAGACAATTCTTAGTGAGCGATACCAATCATTAAAGTTTTGGCCAGTAAGTTCTGGACGATCAAAAACCATTTTGAACACGGAACTTACAGCATTATTGTCGGGTTGAGCCATTTCTACATAAATAAGTTCGAATTATTAGTATTTTCGATAAATACTTTCAAGAAAATAAAATTATCCCGGTAAATAAATTAACCATTGTTTTTTCCTTGAAACTAGAACCTATATTGACATAAATCCATTACATAAGTTGATCTGCTAGTAATGAACGTATTCAACATAGTAACTTGTCGAATAATTTATTGGCAAACAATTTCCAATTTCTAGATATTTTAGGGACTTACATTTCCAAAATAACATTTTGCATTTTAAACATGTTTCTTCCCCTCTGAAGGCCTTAAGTTTCCAGATCTCACCGAGTAACTTAATTAAGTCGTCTAATCTAAAGAACGTAAAATTTATCATGCGAATTCTCATTCTATGAAAATTTTTCTCCCCATCACAACATCATCCAAATCGCATATGACGACATTGTAACTTCAAGTGTCCGTTAATTAGATGGCATTCAACTTAAATTTTAAGGGTATAAATTTGATGTCAAAATTAATGTATGGAGAAGCATGCATACATCTCCATATCATAAGTTTAATAAAACATTTAGTAAACATTTCACGAGACTAAATTTTTTCATATATTATGTTGAGGTATTGGTTAAAACCAGTCAAAGATTTTACCTACAACTATTTACAACGTACTTTTTTCTAGACCTCGGCTAAAGCACAAAGCAATAACCTTATTCATTGTGTTTCGGATGTGAATTTTCGGTAAATCAACCTTAAGGTGTAATACAAATAATAATCGTAGGTAATTCCAATTTTTACTCACAGGAGAGCCGGGAATTTGGTCAGCGACAAATGACGTAACCTCCTTCCTTAGCCGGGTACTTGACCAGCATCGCGTTATACCCACTTTATAGTTTGTCAAAATTGAGTAGGCCGTTAAATTATTATTGCAAATCACTAATCAACGCAATTCTATGTAATTTAGGTCTCAAAACAAATCTTAATTTTAATATGATTTAGTCCTTATTATTTTTAAAAAATTACCCTTGTTTACAACATACAATTTAAATCGCATGAAAACAATAAGGTAAAAAAAAACTAAATCATAAACACATAATAATAATTTATATGTGCAATAAATAAATCAAATAGCCGCATGCATATAATTTTATTCAATAAGTTTAAAATCTAGGGTTTTTATGTTCATAAAAAGTCTTCCCTAATTCTAGATTTATTGAAACAAAATAAACACGTAGCACATTTAATTTTACGATCCATGAAAACATGCATGTTCATCATGGATCCACCCACATTACTTAACAATTAAATCTCTAGGAATCGTAACCAATAATATACATGACATAACAATTAATCATGCAATTTAATCTAAAATTATACAACATGTAATTTAGGGTTTCAAATTTTTTTTATTTATTTATAAAATTCGACCAAAATCGACCAACATAAAAAAAACCCTAATTTTTGCAAAACCTAAAAAGCAGTAGTTTTTAACTCAAAACAATTATTAGTTAAAAAACTTTAGATTTTCGATAACTATAACATGTTAAAACGGCTCTCTGATAACACTTATGGTTTATAAAGTTTATAACAGTTATTAAAATCCTAAACAAGATCAAAGCACATATAGCGGAAGCGATTTAATAAGATCATAATTAACACAGTTATAATTAATCGAATTAGGGTTACGTACCTTTTGTAAAACAATTCCCACGAACAAGAACAAATTCACCGAATTTGGGTTTATACCGAATGACCAAGATATAGTCTAAAGTAAGACTATAATACGTTCTTGTACATACGTATTACAACGAGTTAACCGTAATGCTAGTACGTGTAAACCGAGCTTCAAAGTCTTGTGGAAAATCAACCCAACAACCCAAGATAGGTGCTAGGACTTGATTATAGCTTAATCAAAAAAACCAAAAGAAACCCTAAGGTGCCTTTGGCTTGCGGTCGCAAAAAAGAGAGGAAGAGAGATTTGTGGTGTGTCAAATTATGAAGGCTAAGGGGTCCTTATATAGGCATAATAATCTTGTAGCCCTAGGAAATGAATATAAGGCAAGTTTTCTTCTCCCTTCCCCCTTGTTCTAGCCGACGGTCGAAACACCCCTTAGGGGTGTTCAGGAGCCTTCTTTTCTTCTTCTCTTTTATTACACAATGTTCGTTAAACCTTAACTCTTAATCATTTTAATGACCATTAAAGTTATAGCTCGACTTAATTTAATAAACATATAAAAATATTTATTAAATAAATTAACTCTATACGTATTGTTTGCAATCCCGTAATCTCGAGTTTGATCCTAACACGTGACTATTAAATATAAGTCCATAAACTTTCACATCAAACTCATCTATGTCCTGTAGGATCTCCAAGCTGCGAGCAGCATCCGCAATTTGAGCAACATCGCTAAATGGAATACACATGAGACGGTCGAGAGTCGACTGCGAAGACCCTAACGTAAGTTCTTCGCCCGCTCCTCTGCAGTACCAGCAGCCTCCCTAAGAAAACTAGCTAATAGGAGAAAACACTGCATGAACTCAGTACTATTCTCATTCGCCTTCTAGGAGATGGAATGATACTCTCTCTTCAGGCGCTCCTGCTCGGCTCGAGGGAAAAACTAAAGATAGAACAGCTCCTTGAATAGTGTCCAAGTCACCGTGATGAGCCATGTCTCTCCTCCTTTGGCCGGCTTATAGGCCTTCCACTAAGCCAATGCATCACCCTCAAACTTATACACCGCCAACCTTGCCTTGTAACCATCATCACAGCACATAGCATCAAATAAATTTTCCATGTGGGAGATCCAGTTCTCCGCGTCTGCAGGAACTATCGCCTTTTTGAACGAACGGGGCTTCTCCTTATTAAAGCGTTCAAGCCAAGTGTGAATAGTGACTGGTGGAGGGTTTCCACCTGAACTAGATGGTGCAGCACAAAACTCTTCAAAGATCTCATAGCGAATCTGTGGAAGTACTGTCTACAAAGCTGCCCGAGCGGCTGCAGCAAGCTCATTATCGGTACGAGTGTTAACCATCTGACATTATCAAAGGAAGTAAATGATTAAACGATTATCAACATGAAAGAAACATGAGAGATACATGAAAGCATAATCAAACGAAATCCAATAATAACTAGTGTGGACCACTATGGTTCAACCCGCACTAGTCAAAATTTCAAGAAGAATTAAACATGTGAGTAGGTATGGACGACTATGATTCAACACATACTAGTCTAAAATTCGAAAATGAAACACGTGACTAAGTATGAACTACTATGGGTCAATCCACACTAGTCAAAATTCAAGAGAAAACATCATGAATAAGAACTAACAATACTCTAAATATCAATACATGGAAGAGAACAACGTAAATTAACGAAGATCCTAGTAACTACCTGTTGGGTCTACTAGATGTAGATCTTGCAGCCTGTCAGGACCGGTGAATGACTTCTGTAATCACAAGTCAAATCACAAAGAGACTCTATACACAATATGAATGTAGAATATAAATATAATTAAGAAGAACAGAATAACTATAAAGACTTGATCCTTTCTAAGAATTTCTAATATAGATAATGACTAGAACTACGTTTTGTAAAGGTGTGTCTAACCCTTCTGCCTAAGGTTCCTTTTATACTACAAGGAAACCCTAATACATCATTAAAGAAAACGTGTAAAACTGATATGCATATCCTTTCCTAACATATCTCATGCATATCCTAACAGAATATTAAGTCAATAATAAAGTTTGACTTCGACTAGGACCAGGAGCAGGACTTGCTCCTACTACGACTAGGACCAGGAGGAACTACATACCTCCTAGTCTACCTATTACATATAACTATTACAATGGTCCTAACAATCCTCCCCTAAACTTGAATTTGACCTGTTGAGTTCAAGTTTCCTGGAAAACGTGCAAAGAAAGCCCGAGGATTGTATCAGCAAAACAAATAGCAGCATCAACAAGATAAGAATCAGAGTAACAGCCACAACATGAAACACTAGAAGCTTCTCCAAAGCTTGTAACAAATCAGCATCGTGTTGAATCTTTTCAGCAACATGAGCAGATTTGATGAGCCTTTACCAAGTAGCTGCTCGCTCTTGGGCTAGCTAGTCATTCTGGTGGAATAAGCATCACCCTGGGAGACTAGAACCCAGCCCAACTCTTAGAACGTGAATCAATGGTGAGTGGGAGTACCCTGATGATCTTAGGCAAACCATCACAGCCGTCAACGGATTTGTTGCGTCTTTACCAGAAGCCGTACCCCTCTGGACTCGCCAACTCTTAGCAATGAAGCATAGGTGAGTTGAACACCCTATAGCTTTAAGCAAGTTATTACAGCTATCAACGGATTTGATAAGATCTTTACCAAGAGCCGTACCCCCTTGGATTAGCCACTTTTCAGTCTAAGACTATGGCAAGTGAAAACCATCCAGTTTTGGGTAACCTGGCAACCATCAACGGAGTTGAGAATCGCACCAGGAGCCGTACCCTCAAGGTGAATCAACTTTTTCTTGTCGATTAGACATGGTAAGTTGAGAACCATTTGTTATGTGGACCACGTCCAACACCAAGTGAAACCAAGTACCAGGACAAGCTCAAACCAGGAACCACATTGTGAAACAACCAAGGGATATTATGTACAAGTATAAAAGCTAAACTGTGTTTAAAGTATAAGTAGATATTATATAAAAAGTATATTTTTTTTAACTATAAAGATTGAAATTCACCAACCACTGTACATATTGGTGAAAAGAATAAAAATAAGAACAAATGAACAAAAATACAAAGCATAAACACTTACAACCCAATCACCTTACATACCAAAAGCAGCCTTCTTATCTGCTAGCAACCGTGCTTGAATACCTTCTACCAATGCCGTAGCCATAGAGGACTCATTTCCAGATGGAGCAGTAGAAATTTGCAAGTGACTCGCTAACATCGCCTCCATCGAAGAAAGAGTCAAAGGATACTCCACATCCGTCAGCATAAACACCATATGACCAGATTCTAATTCCAACATATGAACTCCACATCCAGCATAAAGCTTCCAGCGCAGAATCTCCCATTGCATTTGATCCTTCCATATGCCCGAAACAGGAGCATTTGGAGGAGGATCCAACATCAGCTTGAGATCAGCCCAGATTCGCATACCAGGCCATGAAGACACAGCCAAACAAATCCAAACAACGCCATAAGATCCATACGGTCAGCCCAAGATAACACACCCTACAAACCCGTTGCCAATCGCACAGACCCATCACTCAAAGTAATCCGATGAGATACGCCACCAGGAAGTGTGGTAGAACGCTCAACCATATAACCCGTAATGCTCCCATTGCCCAAGGGCAAGTCGAAATCGCTGTCGGAAGCTGCATCAATTAAATTCTCAGGATCACGCTTCTCAAAAGGAACTGTCTTACCACGGCGAACACGACGAGCTTGTTTCTGGCGAATGGAACGTCTAGGTGTGGGAGCAGAAGGTGTTGTTTCAACCTTTATCTTAACCTCAGCAACAGCAGGGGAAGCAGTAGAAGTAGACTCATGAACGTGTCCACCCAATGGATCACTAGGAGCTGCATCAGAAGTAGGATTAGGTTGTGTTGCAGGAACTGATGGTGATGGAGATGGCACATCAGATGTAGTAGTAGTAGGGATGGTGGTATCAACAAAGATGCTTGCAGGAACATGTGTAGTGGTGGTAGTAACAGGTGTGGTGGTGGAAGCATGAGTGGTGGTGGTAGTAACAAAGATGGTAGAAGCAGGACCAACAGTAGAACCCATAGGAGCAACCAAAGGTGTTGTAGAAGGACCAACAGAAGTAGCAACAAAACCAGAAGGACTACCAGCAGAACCAGGAGTGGGTGCAGACGAAGGACCAGTAGAATCAGCAGGCATAGAAGCAGTCACACCACAAGGATGGTAAATAAATCTTTCCGGAATAGGTTGACTCTGACGCTTCACCATCTTTTCATAAAGGGCCTTAAGCTCATCAAAAGTCAAAGCCCTCACCCGAGCCCAAGTCCACGGAGAATTGAAATGTGCATCAGATTGATATTTCACATAACGTTGCATCTGCTGGCGCTCCTCAGCCCGAGATAAAGGTTTGTTCCTTCTCTGTTTCTTAAGTTCTGCAGCAAGAGCCAACTGATGCTTACGCATCAATACCATAGCCTTCGGTATACAATTGTGTTCATCAACATCGTCACTCAAAAGATCCTTAAACTGAGCATAATCCCGAGTGAGAACAGTCAACACTTGCATCCATTCACTATCACTCCAATGCATGGCATCATGCTGAATTTGTGCACACCTGCGCTCTCGAAGCTCTTCCTCAGCAGCCCTATCCGCTTCATCAATCTCAGCCTGAACCCGACGAGCAGCCTCTTCACCAAGCCTTTCCTCTTCAATCTGTCGACGAGTACGCTTGCGAGATGGAGATGGATCATCAGTCATTGGGGCTTTTCCCTTCGGATCATGAGAGGGACCAGCATGAGAACCAACAGCAGGATCAGAATCACCACCCATAGAAGGGGGAATAGCACCAGGAGAAGGAACATTGGAGGACGTTGGAGGAACCGGCAAATCATCATAAACTTTATCAGCAAAGGCAGCCTTTGCCAACAACGTCAAGCCATCCTCAACATTCTCCGCACCCTCATCCTCAGAATCTGAATGGACCACATGCTTCTTGCGACGATGTTGTTGAGTCTCCAACGCCTTAATGCGATCAGCCAGAGGAAGAACAAACTCCCTTGTAAGCTTTCGATGTTGGTTTAAGTCAGCTTCCAAACAAATCATCCTCTCATGGTACCTGCGCATAAGATCAAGCAAAGATATCAGTGTAGTAGGCTCCTCCGCCTGCCCACCAAGAGAACCTGGATCAGGGAAAGCATCACGGGAGCCCGAAGCAACATGTGGGTCAACCTGTGGAGAACTAGCATCAAACGGGATATCAGTCGAGTGTGGGGCAGGACTAGGAGGTGGAGTCTCCACAAATGGAGACCTTTGTGGAACTGAGGACGGACCAGCCTTGGTAGGAGATGGTTTTTCAACCACCACTTCCTCAACTAGCTCCTCCTCTACTACAGGAGTGGCACCAACAGTAGGAGCCTCCTCCTCCATGGGGTCATCATCTAACACAACAAACTCAGGAGCCTCCTCCTCCTCACCCATAGGACCCTGAGCCAACCCTAACATTGCTTCAGTCAGGGGCCTCCAATCCCCAGTAAACCCATTCATCATATTGTAATACACTTTAGCTGTAAGTTTAGACGGCACATGCTCAGTCCTATCACGTGGAATGCAAACCAGGATTTGTTGAAGAAACCTAGGGTACATAAGAAATTTCTTCCTCGAACCAGCAGTAGACAAATTACTAGCCATCCCCTCAAATAGATAATGAGAAAAATTAAACACTCTACCCTGGGCTAAACAAATAAGACCAGTAGCTAAAGGAGTAGGGAAAGCATCCCAACTCCCAGACTTGGGACTCATACAATGGATTAAAAAGTGAACCAGAAGCTTCCATTGGGGGGAAAACCTATTTTTCTGGAAGTTAAACTTCCCCCCATGTTCATAACCTATAGCAGCCATCCCCTCCAATACTTCCGAATTGGGGATTGATTCAACACCCCCCTCATCCTGAAGATGAAGAGAAGAGCGAATGGAAGCTTCAGTCACCACATATGCACGTCCATCTATGGTAGCATGGAGTGCACGTGGACGACCAGCCACATTCACAAGTTGAGCAGACGCCCAAAATTGACGAATCACACTATCATATATGGTGGGACAGACAGTAAATGCAAACCTTAAGTTAGAAGCTTCAATGAAATCCAAGATGTCAGCAAAATGTTCACGATTTGGACCATCACCCAGATAAGCAACACGGTTGTGAGCAGGTTGGTAAGCAAGAGCAGCCATGGATCTTGATGAATTGTTGGAAGAAGGATTGGGATTAGGGTGTAAAGAGTAGAAGCGGTTTTGTGTGTGTGTTAATTGTAATGAGTGAGTCAAGGGTGTATGTTGACCATATATAAAGAAAGTGGTAACTGTTCATTGACCCCTATTAATGGGGGGTTGCCCTTTCAAATTAAACCATAATTGCATAGTAACCACTTGCCCTTTTTAACATAATAACCAACTCCCAATGAACATGCAGAATTCAAACTTGTAAATACCAGGAATGGGAGCGTTGACCAAAAGTCAAAGCACACAATGGTCTGACCAGGAGCAAAACGTGATTAACAAAGGACAAAAGGAATGAACAGGATGCCAGACCAGTACCAGGAGCCAAACACCACTTGACATGGAAGGATTTTAAACCACCAGAAGCCAACCAATTCTAACTAGAAGCTGACCAAAGAGGACCAGAAGCCAGTCATGTAAGGCCATATCCACCAGAAGAGAGCAAAAATCCTTCATCATAAGCACCACACACCATCATAACCAAGAAACTATGTTGTTACATACTATTAATACGTTAGTCTAACCTAATATGTACACAAAGCCTCCCCTTAGGCTTTGCCTCCCCTCAATCCTAGACCTCAAGGATTGACCATCCCAATATGAACCACCAAGTGGTTAAACCGAGGACCATCAAAAGCTTTAGTCAGCAAATCAGCAACATTGTCATCCGTATGAACTTTAAGAACCTGTATCAGCTTCTTCTCATTGGCATCCCGTATAAAATGATGCCGAATCTCAATATGCTTCGTCCGCTGATGAAAAACAGGATTCTTCACAATGAAAATAGTGCTTTGATTGTCAATAAAGATTTTGGTATTCATAAAATTGAAACCATAATCCAACATCTGATTTTGGATCCATAAAACTTGTCCACAACAACTAGCAGCAGCAAGGTATTCAGCTTCTGTTGAAGAAGTAGCTACGATTGTCTGTTTCTTACATTGCCATGAAATAAGCCGACGACCCAAAAATTGACAACCACCAGTAGTAGACTTCCTATCATTATTAGCACCAGCATAGTCACTATCACTATAGGCTTCTAGAACAAAAGGAGATTCTCTAGGATACCATGGACCCAATTTAGGTTGAGCCTTGATATACTTGAAAATCTTCTTCACTGCATTTAAGTTCGAAACCGTTGGAGTCACCTGGTGTCTAGAACAAGCACTTACGGCAAACATAATGTCCGGACGTGATGCAGTCAAATACATGAGAGAGCCAATCATAAACCTGTACATGTGAACATTTATCGGGGGGTCTGGCTCATTCTTAAGTTTGATTTTAGCAACTTCATAAGGAGTTGCTGCTGGTCTAAGAGGATCCATGTCAAACTTCTGAAGAATCTCATGGACATATTTATCTTGACTGATGAAGATCCCATCTGATTGTTGCTTGACCTGAAGACCAAGGAAGAATGACAGTTCTCCCATCGCACTCATCTGAAATTCGCCTTTCATCAAGTGTTCAAACTCATCACACCACTCCTTCCTTGTAGAACCAAAGATAATGTCGTCCACATAAACCTGAACAAGGATAATATCCTTGGAATTCCGCCGAAGAAATAGTGTTTTGTCAATAGTACCTCTTTGATAGCCATTCTTTAACAAGAAAGTTGAAAGACGCTCATACCAAGCTCTAGGAGCCTGATGTAACCCATAAAGAGCCTTGACCACCTTGTAGACTTTCTTGGGATGAAGTGGATCTACAAACCCCTTAGGTTGAGTAACATACACTTCCTCGTCAATTCTGCCATAGAGAAATGCACTCTTGACATCCATCTGGAACACCGTAAAGCCAACATATGAAGCAAAGGCCAAAAACAGACGAATGGCCTCGATCCTGGCAACCGGAGCAAAGAATTCAGTATAGTCAATGCCCTCAATTTGAGTGTGTCCTTGTGCGACAAGCCTAGCCTTATTCCTTACGACAATTCCCCGTGCATCCTTCTTGTTCTTCAGAATCCATTTGGTATTGATAGCTGTCTTTCCATCCGGTAAGTCAACCAGAATCCAAACATTCTGAAACAAGAATTGCTGCATTTCCTCCTGCATAGCCTCCACCCAACTTTGATCCTCAAGAGCATGAGAAACAGACCTAGGTTCCACCTGTGAAAGAAAACAAGCAAACAAACAGTGCTGAAAGTCCGTATGATTATTACGCTTTTGATCCTCAATATAGCCCACAAGAGCATGATGATCAGACGAGGCCTTCTGCTGCATTCTGCGTGTCTTGACAGTAGAACCAGGATCTCCAATAATTTGAGTGGTAGGATGATCTTTATGTGATTGCAAGACTGGATTGGAAGAAACCTCCACTTCTGGTGCCAAGTTATTGAGATCACCAACAAAGTCAGCATCATATGAAGCATTTTGGAAAATCCCATGTACCGGTTGTTTATGAATATCATCCAGCTTGGTAGAAGACTTCTTTTCATGGTTCCCCAAATCAGAAGGACTGGAGAAGCGAGTATTGGAAGCAGACTCACTAGCCGGAGTACCAGTAGATGATAAGCTAGCACTAGGAGCAGAAGCTGGAGTACCAGGAGCAACTTTGTCAGTAGGCTCAACCAAGGGAAACTCAAAACTACCTTGAGCAGCTGCTTTAGTAGCTTCTTGTTGCTGTTTGAGAAGAGTGTCAAGAGCTGCTTGGGAATCCTGTACATCCAATGGAGATGCATCACTAGGAGGAGTGGGAGAAACCATGGTGGAATAGGATGGAACCACAAAAATGTCATCCTCATCATCTGAATCAGAAAGACTAGACGGAACACCAGTACTAGAAGTTGCAAACACTTGTGGTCATGCATCATGGTTAGTTTTGAAACGAAAATATCCTAACGAATCACTAAGATAATCAAGATCAAAATACCATTCTGGACCTTTGCCTTGGATGTTTGACTTCTCCTCAAAATACCTGAGATTAATAGTTTCAATTATTCGTTTGGCTTTGTTGGAATGTAACACACGACTTATAATGATATAGAAATGTAGATGAAGATTAAACCAAAAAAGAAAGATTAGATTAGATGAAAGAAAAGAGAAAAACAAAGGTGTGAATTCCTAGTGAGAGAAACACATACGTTTCTCTCTCTACAAAACAAATGAAATGGAAAACCCACACACAAATGAGGCTTAGGAGGCCTTTTATACTAAGTAGTAAGTGTTTAGGAGGCCTTCCTCATTTGTGTGTTCGGGACTAATTCCCGTTACATAAACATTAATAACTAAGAACTCTCGACACCGTTGAATAGTATTTTTCACGAGCTTCGCAACGGTATATTATATGACCATCACTTTAAATACGGCTAACAATCTCCCCCTAAGGGGTGGTTATGTAATATGTGACTTCACTTCGTTGGTGTTGCAGACTTTGAAGCTCGTTGTCTTGAGAGTTCTTTCATAGTTCCTTTCATGACTTGTGATCTTGGATCTTTGATCTTTGCCTTGACTTGATCTTGTAACTTTTCCAGTTTGTGTTCTTGTGTCTTTACCCACATACTCATGTTTTGAGTTGACATGAAAGCTTGTTAACAATCTCCCTTGATCATCAGAGTAGCGGAAGTCTTTGTCTTTAGATGTTCTTGAGATTTCTTCAATAATCCTGAATATGTGGCCTTGAATTGCGAATCTTGAGATAACGCCACCGTTTGCATTCCACCGGTTTCCCGTTATACAGTACGAATACTGTACCTGTGATCAGGTAAGTTCAAAGAACTTCCTTGACAGGATTTCCAGCTGTGGTAGCCGTTCTCAATACTTGAATATATCGAAAGATAATTCAAAGTAAGGAGTGAATCATGCAGTTCCATTCTACTGATTAGGTCGTCAATTCACTTTCCTGGAACAAGTCTGAATCAATTAAGAATCAAACCATCGTTGCTTTCCAGTTGACACAAGTTTGATTCATATAGAATCGCACAAGTTACCTACCGCAGTGCTGTTTGATGATGACACTGGAAGGATTTCCATTCGTCACTGTAAATACTGAAAAGTATTACTCTGAATGTTCTAGCAAGATCATAAAGATATTGCGTCGAGACCTGGAACGAGTTTGAATCAATTAAGAATCAAACCACTGTTGCTTTCCAGTTAACATATGTTTAATTCAAGTGAATCTTACATATGACCTACCGCAGTGCTGTTTGATGTTAACACTGGAAGGATTTCCATTCATCACTGTGATACTTAAGAGTATCACTCTGAATGTTCTAGCAATACCACAAGGATAGAGCGTAGGACTCTGTAAATCATCGATTGTGTTCTAATGATGAACAACAATTGATCTATGGAATAAGTGTCCTAATGAGATTTTTTGATGAATCTCGTTGGCTCTAGACTCTATAAGTGCACATTTATTTAGTGATCGGAGGCTGGAGCAGACTGCCACCTATTCAATATCTACTATCTCGGAGTGAGAAAGTTGATAGAAATGAGTTGAACTCCGTGACAATAAAACAAACTTCTTTTGAGAGAAGCTTGAGTAGGCTGGGAAGGGTTGTGCATTGCATCACTGGGTCCATGATGCTTTGTCTTCAGTATCAGAAATCATCAAAGTGATTCTGATAATAGATGTATTGACCCGGTTTCTGCCTAAGTTGTATGGAGGGCTTCTTTCTTTACACCCTTTATCCTTACATTTCTTTTTCATTCTTCAACCCCTTCAATGCTTACCAAGACGTCATAACTAGCACCTTGTTGTGATTGTTCCAGTGCTAGCTTAAGTCATTAGTCGGCATTATTCCCGTACACTCAACTACTCCATCTTTCCTAAGGACTTCTAAGTTCTAATGGATTGTCCCTGGGAAGATCCCTCCGGTTCTGGTTGGATCATAGGACGAATACCTAACCACCTTTTGACACCAATATCGTCGTGATTAATTGTGTTGAAGGGTATGGATATCGTAACCAGAAAAATCATTTGAAAATGCAGTCAAGGTGTTGATGAAATCAATGTTTACACCTTGAAAGTTTTCTATATCACCAAAAACGCTCCCCCTACATATGTGCATCATAAAAGGAGAGATTTTTTGCACATATTAGGAAGAGAAAGCACTTATATCAAAGATCTTATTTAAGATAACACATTTTAATCACTATTCTCCCCCTCAAAAATTGCATGAAATTGAAATTTTTGTGATACTAGTGATGAAACATGGAGAGAATAATGTGCCATGAAACTTTGGAACAAATGTTTATGAAATCATTATACTCCCCCTCGAAAAGAGATTC
This sequence comes from Glebionis coronaria, assembly GCA_025667525.1. Taxonomy (NCBI): domain Eukaryota; kingdom Viridiplantae; phylum Streptophyta; class Magnoliopsida; order Asterales; family Asteraceae; genus Glebionis; species Glebionis coronaria. The sequence goes on along the minus strand of CM046874.1, from coordinate 636,186,152 downwards.
TATTTAAATAGGGGAGTATATGAGCACATTGTTTTGAAATACTTTGAAAAATTGTGCTCAAAAGTCCGAGAAAAAGTGTGTTCATGAGCTTAAAACTTTGAATGTTTTGATATAAGCTCATGACCGAGAAAAATGAATTTCTCGTTGTTGAGGATAAGTCAAAGACTTTCCTTTATTTAGGGACCGGGTTATAGTCTGACATGTGACTATAAGCCATTATGAGAAGAAAAATAGAAAAGACATGTTTTGAAAACATTTGAACTCTCATTCGAACTTTATGTACGTACCCGTGTCGTTATTGAACAACATTTCTAAGCACGTCCATATTATCGATGCTGAGAGACATGTCGGAGAAGAATATTTTTTGTATTTTTTGAAAGATTTTCTCATTTTTTATTTTGTTTTTATAGGTTTTATATTTTTGTATTTTGGTTTTCTGATAGATATAAACAAGATTACTGCGAATGTGCAAGACGTTCAAGTTCATCAGGAGTGAAACTACGCATACCAAGTCGACGAATCAAAAATTCAAATCTGTCTTGAGAAAGAGCTTTGGTGAAGATGTCGGCTAGTTGGTAGTCCGTCTTGACAAAGAACAGTTCGATCGTTCCTTTTTCCACATGCTCCTTAATGAAATGGAATCGGACAGCTATGTGCTTGGTCTTGGAATGTTGGACCGGGTTGTAGGATATGGCTATGGCTGATTGTGAATCACAATAAATAGGGACTTTGTTAAAGTAAAAGCCATAATCCGTGAGTTGTGTTCTCATCCAAAGGACTTGAGCACTACACACGGATAGAGACACATATTCTGCTTCCGCGGTTGACAACGCCGTACAGTCTTGTTTCCTTGATGACCAGCTCACTAGCTTCTCGCCTAAGAATTGTGCTCCACCGGAAGTGCTCTTGAATGTATCATGACACCCTGCATGATCGGCATCTGAAAAACCAGTGAGATTAAAACCAGAATCCTTCGTATACCAGAGACCCATGTTGATGGTTCCCCGGAGATAACGAAAGATCCTTTTAACCTCCTTGAGGTGCTTCTCGGTTGGCTGAGCCTGGTACCGAGCACATAAACAAGTAGCATGCACAATGTCCGATCTGCTTGAGGTTAAGTACATAAGGGACCCGATCATACTTCGGTATTTTGTAGCATCTACAAATGTCCCTTTCTTATCCAAATCAAGCTTGTGTTTAGTGTCCATTGGAGTACCAATAGGATCACAGTTAACCATACCAAATTTCGTTAGAATCTCAAGCACATACTTGGACTGATTTATGAAAATACCACGGGGGGATTGGTGAACTTGGAGACCAAGAAAGAACGTCATTTCCCCCATCATGGACATTTCGAATCGACTTTTCATAAGGTCGGCAAATAATATAGAATATTTTGGGTTAGTAGAACCAAATATAATATCATCTACATAAACCTGAGCCACCAAGATGTCGTTGCCGTAGTGCTTGATAAACAACGTTGGATCAATGGTTCCTTTGCTGAAGTGATTTTGTAGGAGAAATGATGATAATTCGTCGTACCATGCCCTCGGTGCTTGTTTCAACCCATAAATTGCCTTTTTCAACTTGTAGACATGGCTTGGATGTTCAGTATTGATGAAACCTTCAGGTTGACATACATACACATCTTCTTTTAACGGCCCATGCAAGAAAGCCGTCTTCACGTCCATTTGATACACTGTGAATGATTTGTGTGCAGCGTATGCCAAGAACATCCTAATAGCTTCCATCCGAGCAACCGGGGCAAAGGATTCTGCGAAGTCAATTCCCTCCTTTTGTTTATAACCTCTCACAACTAACCGAGTTTTGTTCCTAATGACCGTTTGCTCCTCATCCATCTTGTTTTTGAATAACCATTTCAGAGTGAGGGGATCGATATTGTCTGGTCGAGGTACTAACTCCCATACATCAAGCCGGATGAACTGATTGAGTTCTTCTTGCATAGATTCAATCCATGATGCATCGGTCATTGCTTCTTTCACACTTGCTGGTTCCATTGTGCTGACTGATAGTGCATAGATACACATATCACCATCGGTACGCAGCTGATTTCGTGTTGAGACCGGTCGTGAGAGATTGCCAATCACTTGAACCAAAGGATGATTCTTAGTCCATTTGTGTTCATGTGGAAGTGTATGAGAAACTTGATGCGAGCTCGACGGATCCACATAGGGTGTTGAAGGCTGAGTAGTACTTGTGGAAGCCGCAAATGGATTAACAAACTCGTGTTCGTTGAGCATCGCATTGTTTGCATTTTCAGCAACTATTTCATTCTGAAGATGAACATGAGTAGGAATTTGCTGAGAATGTTGTTGAGTTGCGTCAGCAATCGGAGAAGTGGTTGGAATGTTTTGAGGTACGATGGTTGAGGTTGACGTAGATGGTGAAGAAGTAGATGCCGATGGTGTAGATGCAGTCGGAGGTTCTTGAACTACCGTAGCAGGTGCAGCCGGGGCATTTTGAGGAACACCAAATGACGAAGGACCCTCCATATATTCATCATAAATAGGCCCAAATAAAACTTCCAAGTCACGTTCCGAAGGTTGTAACGATGAGATTGCTGAGTCCTGAACTTACGTGTCCAGAAGTCTGACCTTGAAGCTCGGGATGTGAGCTTCGATGCTGAGAGGCCATACCCGAGAGTTCATCAAAGGTAACGTTCATAGTCTCCATTACCTTTCTTGTCCTTCGATTATAAACCCTGTAAGCACAAGCAGTTGAAGAATAACCAATGAAAAAGCCAATATCACCTTTAGGTTCAAGTTTACCGATATCTTCACGATCATTCTTCGGATAACATAATGCACCGAAGACATGTAAAAATGAAATATCCGGTTTTCTTCCATTAATGATCTCATAAGGTGTTTTGTTGAAACGGGTGTGAATAATGGAGCGGTTTTGAGTATAACATGCAGTTGCTATAGCGTCGGCCCAAAGGAATAACGGTGCACTAGAGGAGAGAAGCATCGTTCGAGCAGCTTCAACTAACGTGCGATTCCTCCGTTCCACAACTCCATTCTGCTCTGGAGTTCTTACAGCCGAAGTTTGATGAGAAATCCCAACTTCGTCAAAATAAGCTTTCAATTTCTGATTCGTGAATTCTGTACCGTTATCCGTTCTCACAATAATGACAGGGGCTTGAAGTAGAACTGATGTTTTCTTCAAGAAGTTAATAATTACATCAGGGGTTTCATCTTTTGAAGCAAGAAAATGAACCCATGTGTAGCGAGAATAGTCATCCACAATGACAAGGACATACCGCTTTCCATTAATACTTTTGATTCTCATTGGGCCACACAAATCCATATGTAGGAGATGTAACCTATTCGTTGAGTTGGGAACAGGTTTGGGTTTGTGAGGCTTCTTCTTACTTTTACCTTGCTCACATGAAGGACAAAGATGGTCTTTTGTATATTTGAACTTTGGAAGACCGGTAACGAGATCATCTTTCGCGAGATGGGTGATGGCATCGAAATTGAGATGAGATAACCTTTGATGCCATGACCACGACTTTGTTGATGTGGCTCGGGCCATGAGACAAATTGTAGAAGCAGCAGACATTTGAAAAAGATCAATGGTGTAAAGGTTGGTGGTACGATTTCCTTTCAACAGATCAATTCCTTCAAGATCTCTTACAAAACATGTATGACTTCTGAAAGCGACCTCCAAGTCTGAATCACAAAATTGCCCAACCGAGAACAAGTTATGTCCCAAGCCATCAACAAAAGAGACTCTGGTGATGATTATATTTCCCCAATGAAGATCACCATAGCCTAGAATTGCTGCAACATGATCATTTCCAAATCGAACAGTTCCCATGAAACGCCATACAAAGTTCTTGAGAAGGCTTCGATTCCCAGTCATATGTTTGGAACAGCCCGAGTCCACGCACCAGAGACAAATTTCAACAGCCTGCCAATGATAAGAGAAACAAATATTTTGGCAACCGATGAAATAGGTTCCTGTAGGGTTAGAAGATAATTAAGCCGTATCACATACCGACGTTTCACTGTCAGTATGAGATCTACTAGTGTCGATAATTTTGCCACTACAGTCAAAATTTCTACCAGTAGGCAACCATTTAGAGGTGAGTCTAGGGCTACTAGGCTTAGCAAGACTTTCTGTGGACCCTACATGCGTACTTTTTGGAACATACACTTTAGCCTTAGGAGTGCGTTGTTGTTCACTGACTGACAGCTTGTCAATTCGAGTGTAACCACCATAATTCAAACCATTCATAGTCAAACCACAAGCATCATGACTAAAAGTAAAGAAACATTTATTACATTTAGCACAAATAACTTCAGATTTTTCATTCCGAATAGCAAGCTTAAAGTCATTACATCCAGATGAATTAGGTTTCTGATTATGATTAAAAAGCGGTAAATTCCTAGGGTGTTCTTCTACTTCCATATTATTGATCTTGGGGCGACTACTTCTAGAGGCAAAAGGGACCCTATCATTCCTTGTATTGCTCGTAGGCTGTGGCCTTCTGCTCTTAGTGTAGTTGTTTATTCCTGTAGAAGAAGACACGCGTCTATTAGAATTAGCACTTTTTAGATCAATAACTTGTGGTTGAGTTATAGTGATCGGTTTTGTCCTAACGCTTGCTTTACGTTGTTTGCTAGGCACAGAGGGAGAACTAACACGAAACATTCCTGGGGCAATCACAGCAGTTTTCGTTCCAGCAACCTTGGGAAAAGGTGTCACAGCAATACGAGTGGGTCCCGAGGATGCTGGCTTCTGGATCATCGTATCCACAATCGAGCTAGGTTCAGAAGTCTTATCTTTTAACAAGGCCTTTAACTTACAGTTCTCACAGATTTTATCAATAAGTTTCTGATAGACAGACTTACTTTGTTCAACAGCCCGCTTATATGAAACAACAACAGATTCTAAATCTACAATCTTAGCCTTAAGCTTCTGAACATTACCACCACTAGCACTCTCTAACCCTGACGAGGCCAAATTTGTTTCCGAAACCCCTCCTAACTGAGCCTGCAACCTTATGATAGTTTGTTGCATTTCATTTTGAGCTTTTTCATACGAAATCTTGTCATATTTGCATTCATCACATTTTTTGACAAATTTATTCCAAAGATCGGTGAATTCTTTATCCTTTTTAATGACATAAGATTCCATTTTCTCTTTCATATGATCAAGCTCAGTTTGGAGGTTCTCATTATGCGACATAGAGGTACCTAACTCGACAGGGCTACTATCAATACAATCACGAGCTTTAGAGAGGCGTTCAAGATCGTTTTCCAAAACTTTGATTTTATCAAGAGATTCATCAGCTTCCTTCGTCAAAGATTTAAAGTCTTCAACAAAGTTTGCTAATTCTTTTAGAAAAGCGTTCTCCAAATTTCCTAACCGAGCATCAACTTGATTAATAATCGGATTAATATCGTTTTGAAGAATTTTCTGAACCTCAATCTGAACAGGTGATGTAAAATTACCTCCAGTTATTTTAGAATTAACAACACGTTTAAGGATGACAAAGTTGTCTTTAAGCTCGTTTAGAAATCGGCGAGTGATACTTGGTTTAGGAGGGTCATCAGACAATTCCTCACTTGGTAACAAAAGCATTTCAGTACTGGTTTTAGACCGAACAAAGACAGTTGGCGGGTTAACTTTCGGATAATAAACGGGTATCACTTCTTTATCAAGCTTTTGCATTCTTAAACGAGACTCTACAGCAAGTTCAGTAGTTTCCTCGGAATCATGCACACTAGGAGGATCATGCTCATCAGACAATAGCACACTACCATTATATAAAGTTTCATTAGTGGCCTGAACTTTCTTAAGGTATCCTGGATTAGGGGGAAGAGGACAACCTAAAGCCATTTTGTATCGAGTGTAATTTATCTCATTCACTTTTGGTGCGAGCATATTTATCGTCTGCATAGTTTGGCCACGTTTTAGTAAAAGGTTGTCTAATTCTCTAATCCTATCCTGCGCTTTGCAAAAATCCTCAAGAAGCCCATCTTCTCGAATTTTGTAATCATGTTTTAGCTGTTTTCTTTCTTCTTTTAAATCAGAAACAATAGATTTTTCAGTTGAAAGCTGTTTATTAAGAGAAGTGATTTCATCATTCAATTCGCTTATCTGTTTAGCACTACTTAAGTGTAAGGCATTTAACTTCTTAGTGGTGCATTTTTCTTGATAAACCGATGTAGCATGAGCTTGTTCAAGTTCCTTGATTTTTTCATGATGAATCTCAAAACTTTTCTCCCGTTCCTTATATCCCGCAAGCTCAGTGGTCAATTTTGCATTAGTTTCTCTAAACTTATTATTAACCACCGTAGCATGATCTACATCCTTAGCAAGCTTATCAAATAGAGATTTATAATACGCATGTGTCTCATCAGGAAGGGTTGTAGGCTGGGCAACTTGATCTACACTAAGGTCCACACTAGGCTCATTTGAAATAATATTACTAGTATTCGTTTGATCCTCGTGTGTCTCAATGTAGGGCACAAGCATCTCAGTATACTCTTCCTCCTGATTAGACATATTATATATATCATTATCGTCAAAACTTGGGTGTACCTCAGAGGGACCGTCTGCATCATAAACGGGAGCTCTGTCATCATGCATTCCTGAGGTTGATGCTTGCTGTAAGTTTGCCATCAAGATGTAGTTGGCATTCACCTCTTCTTCCTCGTCATATTCTGCAGCAGAAGCCATAAGATCAAATTCCTCAGCTTGAAGTGGGATTCCTGCCTCTTCTTTTTGTGCTATGAGAAGCTGAGTCTGAAGATAAGCAGCATCCCTCTTCTTTTTGGTTGTGCAATCTCGAGCATAATGACCAAATCCCCTGCAGTTGTAGCACTGAACCTGACGATTGTTGTTTCCATTTCCCGTACCAGTATTCTCAGCCCTTGCAGCCACAATGTTTCCCATCTGGTTACCAACCGCTGGCACAACTATTAACCCATTCTGATTACCCGCATTCGGAACACCCGGATTTGGACCACGGTTTTGCCCATACTGATTTCCTGCATTGCCAACGGTCTGCCCAGCATTCTGACCATATTGTTAAAACTGAGTCCCCGCGTTTCCAGCAACTACCAATTGGCGATCTTGATTCGCATTCATGAAAGGTTGAGCAATCTGCCTATTTCTAGTATTCGAGGAGATTCTCTGATTGTTGTTGGTGGGGTTAATGGTGAACTTGAATGCCTTTGCAAGAAGGGCAAGACCAGTATTAATAGCATGAGTAGGATCAGTAATGTCATCAAAACAGGCAATGGGTTGTTGTAAGTAATTCATAGCAGCAGGGTGTTGATATCCATAAGCGGTGAGTTGTTGTTGTTGTTGTTGTGGCAGGAAGTTACTTGATGAGGGTTGATGGTAGGGTACCATGGGATATGACATAGATGATGGAGAGTTTGCCATAAAAGCCAATGGATCTTGTGTCTTGGCACGTCTTTCTGCCCTAACTTCGTTAGCTTCATCTTGATTCATCTTCAAATAGTCATAAACTTGAGTGTAGTCCACGACATGAAGATCCTTGGTTTGATTGACAAGAGTGACATATCGTGACCATTCAGAAGGAAGATTATCAAGAAATTTGATGTTGGCAGCAATTTGTGCAGGTTCATGTTTGTTTCTTCTAAGATGGTTCATGAGGGTTGAAAACCGATGATAATAAGGTTCAATTTGTTCCCCTTCAGTAGACGTAAATTTCTCCCATTCACGAAGCAACTTAGTTTCCTTTTCTTGTAAACTGATTTCACTGCCCTTCATCATTTTCTGAATCCTAAGCCACATCTCGTGTGCGGTTTCACAACTATCGACAGCAGCATAAACATCTTCAGGAAGTCCCATAAGAATGACTTGAATTGCTTGATCATCAGCGTCGAGTTGTTTGGATTCAGCTTCAGTTAATTCTTCATCTGTTTGCTCATGACTTGAATCAGCTACTGGGTTAGCATTCGTAGGGTCCCCAGGCACAATAATTGTTCTTCTAACATACGGACCCTTTTGAATCGAGTTGACAATCAACTTTCCCAGAGGTTTACATTTTGCATAACGAAGGAGACGACTAGCCCATGTAGTGTAGTTCTCCTTGGTAAGCATGGGTGGACGATTCTCAGTACCCGCAGCATAGATATCTTGTTGAGACGTCATCGTAGAAGTCGTGTGAACAACAGGATCTCAATTCGTAGAAAGCGTGTGGTGATGTTGAAATTCCGAAACTTCCGATTTTTTTCTCAGTCCGACAATAAATTCCTCAGTCCGACAAAACGGTAAGCTGAAAAAATTGTGTATCGCCAAATTTTGAAATTGAGTTCGAGATAGCCAAAAACTAGTAGGGAAAAAATTTGATTCTACTTGACCTAAAAATTTTAACTCTTTTTTTTTTTTTTTTTTTTTTTTTTTTTTTTTTTTTTTGATCTTCGTGTAAACTATGTTCTAAGACTAGTCTAGATGGTGGCTAACACAAAAAATTACTCTAACAAAAAAAAATCCATCGGAATGTCCAACGATCGGAATGTCTCTCTATCGGAATGTCCCTCTATCGGAAAGTCCTTTGATCGGAATGTTGATCTGTCGCAATGTTGCTTGTATCGGAATAACTTTAGATCGGAATATGTTCAGATCGTAATATGTTCAGATCGGAATACTTCAGATCGGAATACTTCAGATCGGAATACTTCAGATCGGAATGCTGACAAAATTTAGGCAGAGTAACGTTTCAAGATTGCCTTAAATCCGTCGCAATCCAGATCGCAATAACGATCGGAATGTTCAGATCGGAAAAAGGGACTATCGCAATACTGATCGCAAAGTAAAACCCTAGGGTTATTGCGATCGAAATCGTACTTACCTTTCCGAAATTCAAGCTGTCGCAATAAGGGACCTTGTTTTTCCAACTTTTTAGGCAACGATTTTAGCAACTTTGAGGCAACAAATTCGCAACTTTGAGGCAACAAATTCGTGTTTTTGAGCAAACCAAAATACCCACAACACGAATACTTGGAATAACAAAGAAAACACGAAAAATTTTTGATCTTTAGTAAAAAAATCAAAAGAACCCACGGAATAAGCAAGAAACAAGGACAACACCAAAGAGCTATCCACGAATCCCTTGGCGAATGATACCACTTGTTGGAATGTAACACACGACTTATAATGATATAGAAATGTAGATGAAGATTAAACCAAAAAAGAAAGATTAGATTAGATGAAAGAAAAGAGAAAAACAAAGGTGTGAATTCCTAGTGAGAGAAACACATACGTTTCTCTCTCTACAAAACAAATGAAATGGAAAACCCACACACAAATGAGGCTTAGGAGGCCTTTTATACTAAGTAGTAAGTGTTTAGGAGGCCTTCCTCATTTGTGTGTTCGGGACTAATTCCCGTTACATAAACATTAATAACTAAGAACTCTCGACACCGTTGAATAGTATTTTTCACGAGCTTCGCAACGGTATATTATATGACCATCACTTTAAATACGGCTAACAGGCTTGAAGATTGTAGACACGATACGCCTGAGAATGAGCTGAATATCCCACAATGTATCCTTCATCTACCTTGCCATCAAACTTCCCCAAATAGTCAATAGTATTCAGAATGGTGACTGGACACCCAAAAGGCTTCAAATGAGCAATATTTGGAACTTTGCCCGTGAGCAGCTCATAAGGAGTCTTCTTGTGAGGATTGGTAATAGAAACCCTATTCAAAACATAACTTGCAGTATTAACAGCTTCTGTCCAGAACATGGTTGGAAGCTTGGAATCGGCAAGCATAGTTCTTGCTGCTTCTATTAGTGTCATGTTCTTTCTTTCTGCAACACCATTCTGTTGAGGAGTCCTAGCAGCACTATAATCTCTTTTGATGCCCTTAGCATTGCAAAGTGTGATGAGGTCTTTATTTTTAAACTCGGTTCCATTGTCGCAACGAATACCTTTAACTTTCTTGGACAACTGATTCTCTATCAAGGTAAGAAAATCTCGAAGAATTGAGTAGGTCTCACTTTTGGCAGCCATGAAGAACACCCACGTAAACCTGCTATAACCATCAGTCACCACCAAACAGAATTGCTTGTGGTCAATGCTCCTGATGGAAGTAGGACCAAATAAGTCCATGTGTAGAAGCTGCAATGGTTCAGTAATAAGACTTAGAGCAGTAATGGCCTTGAAGGATGCTTTGTGTTGTTTGCCTTTGCTGCAGGCAATACAATTTATATCATTTCTAAACGTCTTGGGAGGTAAACCAGAGACCAGATTCAGATTGGCAAGTTTGTGAATGGTCTTGAAGTTCACATGTCCCATCCTTCGGTGCCATTTAGTGGCTTCATCTTCTGAGGCTTTTGCAACCAGACAAGCTAGTTGACCAGTAGGGTTGACTTCATTCAACTTGATGCTATAGAGATTGTGTCTTCTAGGGATTCTGAGTAAAACTTGTGAGTCATCCGGAATCTCAAAGTCTTTGGAAAGCACAAGTGCATCAGTATCGATGAAGAGAACAAACTGCTTCTTGTCACAAATCTGAGAGACCGATATCAAGTTGAAATGTTGAAGTGCTTCCACATAGTAGACCTGCTCAAAATTAAGATTTGGAGTCTTTATCGTTCCTTTGCCAGTGATTCTGCCTTCACCCCCACCAAAATAGACCTTGCCACCATGAAATGGTACAAAGTTAGAGAGAAGACTCTTATTGCCAGTCATGCTCCTGGAGCAACCACTATCAACAATACCTAGACTAGGATCCTGGTATGGAGTAACCTACAACAACAAGAGTATAAAAATGCAAAAGTTAGTGTCTTAAGGGGACCCAAACCTTTTCAGGTTTGAGCCTGCCTTGTAGATCATTAGAAGAGTGCCAAGAAGATTGATGAGATCCACCATTGTTCCTTGGTTGCCTATGCATCATATGGGTATTATTATTTGACCAAGAACAACCTGTTGAGGGCTTAACAGCAGTTCCCAAATTTCCCAAACCAAAATACGTGTGGTCTAAATTATGTGGATAGATTGGATTAAAATTTTTAAAATAATTACTGGTTGTTTGGAATCCATTATCTCTCCAATAACCAGACGCGAAAAGAGAGGATACTCTAAAAGTATTAAACGTTGGAGCACTAGGATTAAGTCTTCTAGTAGCATATGAAGCAGCTCCTGGTGGACCAGGAGCAGGAAAAGCATGATTAACAGATGCACGTGTGTCATAATAATCACAATCTTTAATTAAATGAAAGGCACTGCCACAAACAAAACATGTTTTGAAAGACCTTTTATTAGAATGAGATTGTTTCATACTGCCTACTTTATTACACACATTTCTAGGAAAAACATTCTTCCTAGGACTCAATAAACAAGGACCAGACACACTTGACTTGACAGCAACTTTTTCTTCACACTTCCTAGCACCAGTAGCAGCATGTTCATTCAACTTGTAACTTGTAGGTCTTGACTCTTCACTTGAACCACTAGATGCAGAGTCACCGACTTTGTCACTGAAAGTACATGAGACAAATTCATTAGTATTAGTAGAACTTGTTGGGGACTCAAGCATCTGTGATCCATCCGAGTCATTATGCCATGAGGTGGGCATAAAAGTTCCAGTAAGAGGAGGAGGGACAACATGCATTTCTGCTGCTGGTTTAAACCTATTGTAACTAGGTTTGCCCTCATCCTCTTTGTCGGCATCAAAGACACTTGAGAAAGATAAATCAAATACATCTTCTGAATCAATATATTTTTCAAATCCTAAGCCTCTTTTAGTTCTGCCAGACATGCTACTATCAATTAATTTTGAAAGATTTTTAGGTGCCTTTTGCCATTTGTCAAATCTTAGCATAGTAGCATCTAATTTAGCTTGCATCTCCTCTTTTTCTTTGATACTAGCATCTCTTTCAGTTTCTGTATATTTAAGCATATTTGTAGTGTTTTCTAAATCAATGCTTAGTATCCTGATTTTATCCTCATACGCACGTTGTGTATCTTGTAACCACCTCTTTTGTTGTTCCAATGTGTTTAATGAAGCCTTATAGGCTTGAACCTCTAAAAAATACTTATCATTTTGATCATTTACTTCATTAAATTGGGACAACAATTCTGAGTATTTATCATGACAACCAAGAGAACAATGTTGTACCTGAGGTGAGATGCCCATAAGAGCAAACTCGTCTACTTCTTCTGCATCAGAGAGATTCCCAGCAATCATTGCAAACACGTCAGTCGAGGACTCAGCTGATTCCAGGGTAGAAGCCTGATGATCATTCCAGTTGACCATAGAGTCAACAGATACCAATGCCTTCTTGTCATCTTTTATCTCCTGAACCTTGAAAGCGGAGTACCTGCTCTTCTCCTGATCATTCTTGCTAGGGCACTCCCTTGCAAAGTGACCCTGTTGCTGGCAGTTATAGCATCACACCTTTCTTCTATCGAATCTTGCTGGCTCCCGAGGGTTGTAATTAAATTTCCTTCCTGCTTTCTTCTCAAACTTGTGAACCCTAAGAGTAAGCATGGCCATCTGCCATTTAAGATCCATCTCATCCAGGTCAAGTTTATCGACCTGTTTGAAGTCATCAAAAGCAAGTTGTTGTTCAGCATTAACATCAGCAACAAACGAATGAAGAACAGCTTCTACCATACTACCAGACTTGGCAGTAGGTTCAGGAGCAGAAGTATGCTGGAAAGTGTGCTGAGAGGACACAATGTTGCTTGGGCTACTTGCATATGACATAGGACTGGATGCCATAGAACTCACAAAGGCCGAGTTGGCAGGAGTAGGAAAAGAGTCGCTTGAAAAGCCTCTCACATGAGGTTCAAAAGTTCTGAGCTTATGAAACAAATCATCAAAACTGAGATAGTCAAGCCCACCTTTGGCTTTGAGAGAGATCACCACCTGATTCCATGAGTAGGGTAAGGCTTTAAGAAACCTTGCATTAATATCACCATCATCAGGCTTGGACCTAAGTTGATTCAACTGGCTCAATATCTTTTGGAACCTATCATACCCTTGATTCAGACCTTCAGTTTCTGAGATTTTGAATTCTGTGAATTCATCTCTCAGCATGGACCTTCGCATTTTCTTTGACTCCTCATTCCCGCCGAACCTTGCTTTTATGCCATTCCAGATTTCTCTGGCATCATCCAAATGGTAGAAGTCACCCATGTGATCTTCAGGAAGAGATTGAAGCAAGATCGTTTTTGCTTTTACCTCCTTCTGAATAGCTATGATTTCCTCATGAGATTTAGGGTCAAGAAGAGTAATATTACCATTCTTGTCTCGTCCAGTAAGCTTCCTGCTGTTCCCATTCAAAATGATCTTCCAAAGATCTTGATCAGTGTTGGTGATCCACCATTCCATCTTCATTGCCCAATTATCATATTCACCCTTCTTCAGAAGATGGATTTACCATTCATGTTAGAGACCGTAGCCAGGATCTGCTGAGGTTGCACAATTTTAGGAGTGCCTTCTTCTCCTGTTTGAGTAGAAGTTGAGGCAGACATGATATGAAAAAAAATGTCAGAAATAAGAAAACTTGATTCTTCTTGTATAGAGACCCTCCCAGGCTCTGATACCACTTGTTGGGTCTACTAGATGTAGATCTTGCAGCCTGTCAGGACCGGTGAATGACTTATGTAATCACAAGTCAAATCACAAAGAGACTCTATACACAATTTGAATGTAGAATATAAATATAATTAAGAAGAACAGAATAACTATAAAGACTTGATCCTTTCTAAGAATTTCTAATATAGATAATGACTAGAACTACGTTTTGTAAAGGTGTGTCTAACCCTTCTGCCTAAGGTTCCTTTTATACTACAAGGAAACCCTAATACATCATTAAAGAAAACGTGTAAAACTGTTATGCATATCCTTTCCTAACATATCTCATGCATATCCTAACAGAATATTAAGTCAATAATAAAGTTTGACTTCGACTAGGACCAGGAGCAGGACTTGCTCCTACTACGACTAGGACCAGGAGGAACTACATACCTCCTAGTCTACCTATTACATATAACTATTACAATGTTCCTAACACTACCCAGTCCTCATAGGTCAAGTTTTAGAGCCTACAGGTCGAAGCCTTGGATCTGTTACCATAATTATAACGACCCACTTTGACAAGGGGGCCGTTATGTCACAATCATGACGTGTCATCAAAGCATAATAAAGGCATAACGACATAAAGACATAAAAGACCAAACAGGAAAGCCGGAATCAAACATCGGCTCCCAGCATAAGCTAAACATGAATAAAAGTAAAGGAAGTCTAAAGGACAAAACACGTGTCCAACAAGCATAAGTATATAAAATGCATAAAGGAAGGGAGTCTATGGGTAGCTCTCATCCTAAGCACATACTCTCAATGCCCAAATCCTGTCTTTAGGTACCTCACGTATGAGACATGAAAAGAAATACGGCTGAGTAATACGCTCAATGAACGGATTTAAAGACATGATAAGAATCAATGTAACATGGATAATGAAGATGAAAGCAGCGGAAAAAATGTGCATGTCCTGGGTAAAGCCTGGGAGATAATATATGAATCGTGTAGGATAACTGAAATGTCATGAGTTGTACACGTAATATAAGTTAATGCCCACGAGCTAATTTAGGTCATAACATGTCATGCATAATAATATCATCAACGTGTGCATGAATAAATAGAGGGGTGCCTCATCATGCAATAGAGGGGTGGCCTCTATTAATAGTAACATGGGTGGAGGGATCAGCTCCAATGTGATGGGGTGTAGAACACACACCAACCAATCATCCTGTACGTGTAAACATGTAAACTAGGATGCACCCACACGCCCCGTAATAATAATAATAATGGCCAACTGATAAATATAACATGTAACGTGAAGGGACGCCACGAGAAATCACTCTCGTCACGGAAGAGTCATGACACATGTGCCTCATATGTCATGGTCATAGTACCTCAATAACTAGGTGGTAAATCATGTATATCATGGTCATACATGTAAAATAGCTCGGGCAATATGTGGGTCATGAAATAAAGTTACTGGAAAGCATGGAACTCATGAAAAGACCTATAACATGAAAATAGGGAGAACCTATGGCATAGAAATTAGGGAATCCTAATCATGAAAAGAATGAATGTCCTTACTGAAAGGACGAAATATCCGTACCTCGTGTCTAGTAAGCAGTGAGAGAAATTGTTAGAAGTATTTAAAGTGATGGTCATAGAAGTGAAGTCACATATTATATGACCACCCCTTAGGGGGAGATTGTTAGAAGTATTTAAAGTGATGGTCATATAATATACCATTACGAAGCTCGTGGAAAATGCTATTCATCGGTGTCGAGAGTTCTATGTCATTGTTATGTATGTAACGGGAATTAGTCCCGATCACACAAATGAGGAAGGCCTCCTAACCTTGTAAGCCTTAGTATAAAAGGCACACCATCCTCATTTGTGTGTGTGTCTCTTATTGTATATTTCTCTTCTTCTTATTTTAGAGAGAGAAACTCTCCTTAGTTTCTCTCACTAGGATTATACTCTTTGTATCTTTCTTCCTTCTTCTTCATCTAATCTAATATTCCATTCTTAGTTTTAATCTTGTTCTTAATCTTCTATATTTCTTATTCTATAACTCATGTGATTGATGTTACAAGTTGTATCATTCGCCAAGGGATTTGTAGTTAGCTTTGGTGTTGATTTGGTGTGGATTTGGTATTGATTACGTGGGATTTTGGTTTAGGTTATTGGATTCGATTAGTATTTGAGGCGTTGAGGTGTTATTAGTGGTGTAATCGACGTGGTTTCTGGTATTGGTGGATTCGAGGTGTGGTTTTTGTGGTTTTGTTTCTTATCAGTCGACTCACAAAGCTATGACATGAATTTTCGGAATAATCTTCGCAACAGGGTTTTATATTCCGAAATCTTACCCTTTTTCTGAAATCTTTTCTGGAATCACCAATTATTCCGAAGAAACCATTTTCTCTGAAAAGCCAATTATTCCGAAAAAGCAGTTTTTTCTGAAAATCCAATTATTCCGAAAAAGGTATTTTCTCTGAAAAGCCAATTATTCCGAAAAAGTAGTTTTTTCTGAAAATTCACTTATTCTGAAGATTTGACTGAAAATCCACTTATTCTGAAGATTTTACTGAAAATCCACTTATTCCGAAGATTTTACTGAAAACCCACTTATTCCGAAGAAATTACAGAAAAACTCATTTTTCCGAAAAAACCAATTTCTCTGAAAAACTCATTTTTCCGAAAAAGCCAATTTCTCTGAAAAACTCATTTTTCCGAAAAAGCCAATTTCTCTGGAAAAACTCATTTTTCCGAAAAAGCCAATTTCTCTGAAAAAATCTTTTTTCCGAAAAAGTCTCTATTCCGAAAAAATATTTTTCCGAAAAAACCATTATTCCGAAAAAGTTATTTTTTCTGAAAAACCCCATTATTCCGAGGAAATTTTTGTTTGAGTAATTTTTAGACTCAGCCACCATCTAGACTTGTCCCGGCACATAGTTTACACGAAGAATAAAAAAAATAAATTAAAAAAAAAAGATTTTTTTGGCGGGAAATCCATAGTAAAATTTATTTTTTCCTAGACCATTTTTAGGCCATTTAAGCTTCAATTTCAAATTTTGGCAATGCGAAAAAAATTTCGACCAAAAATTCAAATTTTTAGGCCAAATTTAAAATTTTTAGGTTTTATTTTTCATTAAAAATTTCATTTTTTCAAACTTTTTCCCTACTAGTTATTGGCTATTTCTAACTCGATTTCAAAACTTAGCGATTCAAATTTTTTTCGGCTTACCGTTTTGTCGGACTGAGAAATTTTTTTGTCGGGCTGGAAAATTTTGGCAAAGTTTGATTTTGTTGAAACTCCAACTCACGCTTTCTACGAATTGAGATCCTGTTTTTCACACGATTTCTACGATGACATATCAACAAGACAGTGATGCTGCGGGTACTGAGAATCGGGATAGCACTTCTAGAAAGAAGAGGGATGTTGCCCATCTTCAGTCTCAGCTTCTAATAGCACAAAAGGAAGAAGCAAGAATTCCATTTCTAGCTGAAGAGTTTGATCTCATGGCATCTGCAACAGCATATGATGAGGAAGAAGAGGTGACTACCGACTCCATCTTGATGGCTAATTCGCAGCAAGCATCAACATCGGTAATTCAGACTGATAAAGTCCATGTGTATGATTCAGACGGTTCTTCTAAGGTACACCCAAGTCTCAATGATAATGAGTTATATAATATGTCTAATCGGGAGGAAGAGTTTACTGAGTCACTTGAGCCTTCCACTGAGACACACGGGGATCAAACGAATAATAGCAATATTATTTCTAATGCGCCTAGTGTGGACCTTAGTGGAAATCAAGTTTCCCAACCTACAACCCTTCCTGACGAGACACATGCGTATTATAAATCATTATTTGATAAACTTGCCAAGGATGTTGCTCATGCGAATGTGGTTAATAATAAGTTTAGAGAAACTAATGCCAAATTGGGATATAAGGAATGGGAGAAAAGTTTTGAGATTCATCATGCTAAAATCAAGGAACTTGAACAAGCTCATGCTACATCGGTTTATCCAGAAAAATGCACCACTAAGAAATTAAATGCCTTACACTTGAGTAGTGCTAAAAAGATAAGCGAATTGAATGATGAAATCACATCTCTTAACAAACAGCTTTCAACTAAAAAATATATTATTTTGGATTTAAAGAAGAACGAAAAAAGTTGAAACATGATTTCAAAATTCGAGAAGATGGTCTTCTTGAGGATTTTTGCAAAGCTTAGGATAGGATTAGGGAATTAGACAACCTTTTGGTAAAACGTGGCCAAACTATGCAGACAATAAATATGCTCGCACCAAAAGTGAATGAGATAAACTACACTCGATACAAATTAGCCTTAGGTTCTCCCCTTCCTCCTAATCCAGGATATCTTAAGCAAGTTCAGGCCACTAATGAAACCTTATATAATGGTAGTGTGCTCTTGTCTGATGAGCATGATCCTCCTAGTGTGCATGATTCCGAGGAAACTACTGAACTTGCAGTAGAGACTCGTTTAAGAATGAAAAAGCTTGATAAAGAAGTGACACCTGTTTATTATCCAAAAGTTAATCCTACAACTGTTTTTTCGGTCTAAAACGAGTTCTGAAATGCTTTTGCTACCAAGTGAGGAATTGTCTGATGACCCTCCGAAACCGAGTATCACACGTAGGTATCTAAATGCGCTCAAAGATAATTTTGTCATTCTCAAACGGGTTGTTAACGCCAAAATGACTGGAGGAAAATTTACATCAAAAGTTCATGTCGAGTTAAAAAAAGTGCTTCATACTGAAATCAATCCGATTATTAATCAAGTTGATGCGAGGATAGGCAATCTTGAGAACGCTTTTCTAAAAGAACTAGCCAAATTTGTTGAAGACTTTAAATCTTTGGCGAAGGAGGCTGATGAATCTCTTGATAGAATTAAAGTTTTGGAAAGTGACCTTGCATGTCTCTCGAAAGCAAGTGATAGTGGTGATTGTGTTGATAGTAACCCCGTTGCGGTAAACATCTCTGTGTCAGACAATGCAACCCTCCAAAATGAGCTTGATCGTACGAAAGAGAAAATGGAGTCTTATGTCATTAAAAAGGACAAAGAATTCACCGATTTTTGGAATAAATATGTCAAAAAATATGATGAATGTAAGGATGACAAACTCTCGTATGATAAAGCTTCTAATGAACTACAACAAACAATCGAACAGCTGCAAGCTCAGTTAGGAGGTGAATGTCGCGACAGTGAGCCTTCAATAAATGTTAATCAAAAAGAGTTCACGATTCTTCAACACCGATATGATTTTCTTCAGAAACATTGTCATTTTCTTGAACTTGCTTTGCAAACCAAAGTTGGAAAAGTTCCTGATGACAGTAATTTACAAGTAAAATTCTCTGAATCATTCCGTGAATTGAATGAAAAGAGTAAGGATATTTCTGATCTGAAAGTTCAGCTGCAAGACAAAGACATCGCGATTGCTGAGTTGCAGAAACTTTTTGGAAAGATGGGTGGAAAAACTGTGGAACCTAAGGTTGTAAAATCAGTTGTTAGACAACCCAATGCGTACAAAGTACCAAAGCCATCTATTTTAGGAAAACCGCCTTCTAATGTTTCTAGGTTACCTCCTAATACCGATGTGCCATCGACTGTACCAAAACCAGCCATATCACCCTATGTTCCTCCATTTAGAAACCCACTCTTGCTAAACACAACTCTGTGAATGCACCTTACACTACTTCTAAGAGTACTCCCAAGTGTGTGACTCTTACGCCCACAAAGGAATCTAAAGGTTCAAATGACGTTGGTCAAACCAACAACCTAGGGGATGGTAAGCAAAAAGGGAACATTCAGAAAATAAACCATGTGTATTCAAAACCTAGTAAACCATCAACCGCTAGAGTTCAACACACTCCTAATGGTAATCAACCAAAACCTAGGACCCCTTCCCAACAACCTAGGAATTGGCAACCATCAATGAGTAGTCGTGGTTCGAACGTGGTGCCTGAACGGTCAGCAAACCCTAGGTACACAAGGCCTTTTGAGAATCCCAAACTCCATGTGTGTCCCACATGCAAAAAGGGCATTCACTATGAAAATCATGCTCATTGCATTCTGCAATACCTCTATGAGGTAAACTCTCGTGCCTTCACATAGAAAAAGAATGCAGAATCCCATAAGACAATAAGGAGATTCACACCTGTCACAAAGAAAAGCAATGACAAGAAATCTTCAAAGCGGATCAATGCAGGAACTAGTTTCTCTCCTAAGAAGTCTTCCGTTGTGCAAGAGAACACTACTCCTAGATCTAGTCTTTAGTGGAAACCAATGGGTAGGATCTTCAAGGAAGTTGGTCTTAAGTGGATTCCCATCGAGAAGAGTGATGACACCTGCTCCAGCACTAATACGAGTGTTCTGTATGTAGAAAATGCATTTGTTACTCCTAACACTAGTATTTGTGCAAATTCTTCTTCTGTCATTGCAGGTACTTCAGCGGATTCTGAATCCATTTCTTCAAAGGGTTCCCATATTGTACATTCGATATCACCTTCTTCTATGGTACAAAGGTCTATTTTTGATTATTTTCGAAAAACTTGAAAAATACAAAAATATAATAAAATGTAAATATCATAGAAAAACAAAATAAAAACTGAAAAAATTTCAAAATACCAAAAATATTCTTCTCGACATGTCTTTCAGTATCGATAATATGGACGCCCCTAGAAATTTCACTTAATAACGACACGGGTGTGTACATAAAGCTCGAATGAAAGTTCAAATGTTTTCAAAACATGCCATTTCTTTTTTCTTCAAATGATTTGCAATTACTTCAGATTGTGACTCGTGCCTCAAAGAAAGGAAAGTTAATCACGGATGATAACTTTTCCTTAACAACGAGAAACTAAAATTTTCTTGGTCATGAGCTTTCAATAAAACCATTCCATGTTTTTAAGCTCATGAATACGACTTACAGTTAAATGTCAGACTGTAACTCGAACTTCAAATAAAGGAGAGTGTACCTTTAAAGATAACTCATCCTAATAACGGGTAGAGCAATCTATCGCGGGTTGAGCTTGTCACAAAACATTCAAATTTTTGAGCTCAACATAATGGCTTATAGTCACATGTCAGACTATAACCCGGTCCCCAAAGAAAGGAAAGTCTCTAACTTATCCTCAACAACGAGAAATTAATTTTTCTCGGTCATGGGCTTATATCAAAACATTCAAAGTTCTAAGCTCATGAACACAAGGAAAATTTTCACTTATGTATATTATTCCTTAACAACGGGAAAGTAAGTTTTCTCGGGTTTTTGAGCACAATTTTTCAAAGTTTTTCAAAACTGTGCGCTCATATACTCCCCTAAATTTATTTAGAATTTCTTTTCGAGGGGGAGTACAAACTTTCATGCAACATTATTCTCTCCATGTTTCATCACTAGTTTCACAAAAATTTCAATGTCATGTAATTTTTGAGGGGGATAATATTGATTAAAATGTGTTATCTTGGATAAGATCTTTGATATAAGTGCTTTCTCTTCCTGATATGTGTAAAAACCTTTCCTTTTATTATGCACAAATGTAGGGGGAGCGTTTTTGGTGATTAAGAAAGTCTTTTCTTATTACGTTATCTATACCTTCAACACATTAATTCACGACTGTATTGGTGTCAAAAGGTGGTTAGGTATTCGTCCTATGATCCAACCAGAACCGGAGGGATCTTCCCAGGGACAATCCATTAGAATTTAGATGTCCTTAGGAAAGATGTAGTAGTTGAGTGTACGTGAATAATGCCGACTAATGACTTAAGCTAGCACTGGAACAATCATAACAAGGTGCTAGTTATGACGTCTTGGTAAGCATTGAAGGGGTTGAAGAATGAAAAAGAAATGTAAGGATAAAGGGTGTAAAGAAAATAGCCCTCCATACAAATTAGGCAGAAACCGGGTCAATACATCTACTATCAGAATCACGTTGATGATTTCTAGTAATGAAGACAAAGCATCATAGACCCAGTGATGCAAAGCACAACCCTTCCCAGCCTACTCAAGCTTCTCTCAAAAGAAGTTTGTTTTATTGTCATGGAGTTTAACGCATTTCTATCAACTTTCTCACTCCGAGATAGTAGATATTGAATAGGTGGCAATCTGCTCCAGCCTCCGATCACCAAATAAACATGCACTTATAGAGTCTAGAGCCAACGAGATTCATCTAAAGTCTCATTAGGACACTTATCCCTTATATCAATTGTTGTTCATCATTAGAACACAAGCGATAATTTACAGAGTCCTACGCTCTATCCTTGTGGTATTGCTAGAACATTCAGAGTGATACTCTCTAGTATTCACAGTGATGAATGGAAATCCTCCCAGTGTTAACATCAAACAGCACTGCGGTAGGTCATATGTACGATTCAGTTTGAATTAAACATATGCTAACTGGAAAGCAACAGTGGTTTGATTCTTAATTGATTCAAACTCGTTCCAGGTCTCGACGCAATATCTTTATGATCTTGCCAGAACATTTAGAGTAATACTTTACAGTATTTACAGTGACGAATAGAAATCCTTCCAGTGTCATCATCAAACAGCATTGCGGTAGGTAACTTGTGCGATTCTATATGAATCAAACTTGTGTCAACTGGAAAGCAACGATGGTTTGATTCTTAATTTATTCAAACTTGTTCCAGGAAATTGAATTGACGACTTAATCAGCAGAATGGAACTGTATGATTCACTCCTTACTATGAATTATCTTTCGATATAGTCAAGTATTGAGAACGGCTACCACAACTGGAAACCTTGTCAAGGAAGTTCTTTGAACTTACCTAATCACAGGTACAGTATTCTTACTATATAACGGGAAACCGGAGGAATGCAAATGGTGGCGTAACTTTAAGAGTCGTAATTCAAGACCACATGCTCATGTAAAAGAAGAAAGCTCAAGAACATCTAAAGACAAAGACTTATGCTACTCTGATGATCAAGGAAGATTGTTTAACAAGCTTTCGTATCAAATCAAAGTTTGAGTATGTGGGGAAAGACACAAGAACATAAGATGGCAAAGTTACAAGATCAAGTCAAGGCAAAAGATCAAAGATCTAAGATTACAAGTCATGAAAGGAACGATGAAAGAACTCTCAAGAAAACGAGCTTTAAATTCTGCAACAACAAAGAAGTGAAGTCACATAATACCTGACCACCACTTAGGGGGAGATCATTAGAAGTATTTAAAGTGATGGTCAAAGAAGTGAAATCACATATTATATGACCACCCCTTAGGGGGAGATTGTTAGAAGTATTTAAAGTGATGGTCATATAATATACCATTACGAAGCTCGTGGAGAATGCTATTCATCAGTGTCGAGAGTTCTATGTCATTGTTATGTATGTAATGGGAATTAGTCCCGAACACACAAATGAGGAAGGCCTCCTAACATTGTATGTCTTAGTATAAAAGGCATAACCATCCTCATTTGTGTGTGTGTCTCTTATTGTATTTTTCTCTTCTTCTTATTTTAGAGAGAGAAACTCTCCTTAGTTTCTCTCACTAGGATTATACTCTTTGTATCTTTCTTCCTTCTTCTTCATCTAATCTAATATTCCATTCTTAGTTTTAATCTTGTTCTTAATCTTCTATATTTCTTATTCTATAAGTCGTGTGATTAATGTTACAGAAATGGATAGCGGAAAAGAACTACTCCATCATCAGGTGATCTACATGTTAAAGGACGTGTATGAGTTACTTGTTCATGGTATGAGTTACTTGCTTATGGTATAAATTACTTGTTCATGTCTTATCGTGTCTTTCCTTCTTTAGTAATTTTTTAATATTAATAGCTTCCCTTAATGTTATACGTTCATGTTTTTCTTGATTTAATATATATTTCATGATTCGTGTGTTATTACACTTGGTATTTCCATATTTAGTAACTTTCCATAAATAGCAGGTTTCCATATATAGTAACTTTCCATAGATAGCAGGTTTTCATATATAGTAACTTTCCAAAAATAGTAAGTTTCCATAAATAGTAAGTTTCCATAAATAGTAAGTCTCTATAGTTAATTAGCTCGTCTTAATATACGTACGTAATTTATCTTGTTAATCGAATAAGCCGATTTTCAATTGAGCATATTAATAAGCCGATTACTAAATAAGCACATATCAGTTAAGTTTAACTTAATAAGCATATTTTAATTAGAAATGATTTAATAGATCAATATTAATTAAGCTAAACTTAATAATCAATTTTAATCAGTCATCAGTTAATAAGCCCATTTTAATATAAGCCTAAATAATAATAAGCCGGTTTAATAAGTCGTAAATAAGGCGGTAATTAAATAATCCAAACACTCCCTTGTGGCCTCTCGGTTTTCTGAACCAAACACGACCCACCGAGCCGACCCCCCCCCCCCCCCCTCCCCTTTGGGGCTTCTCGGTCTACCGAACACAACACCACCGAGCCCACCTATTTGTGGGTCTCGGTTTCTTGAGCAACAAAAACCATCGAGCCCTTGTGGCTCTCGGTGGCCGGGAAACGATCACCACCGAACACCCCCTATGTGGGGTCTCGGTTTTCTGATGATAATCCAACCGAGCCGAACCCTTCGGGGTTCTCAGCTTCGGTCCGAACCACACAAACACGAGCCAAAGGCTCATTAACCCACATGATTTCATATCTATTTGATTATCAAGCATGTATTCATTTCATGTGTTTCATTTCGTTCTTGATTAATTTATAAAAAAATAAGGAATTCAAGGTTTTAGATATACCGAAAAAGATTGATTAGGACGATGATCAACACTAACACAATACGTAGGATCTTAAGATCAAAAACAAAACCGAGCCTCCCTTTGTTCCTCCTTTTGGCCGGCGGCACCAAGACTACACAGACACTTAGGTTTTTGTTTTATTTTCTATTTTGTTACAAATGAAATGTTATGTGTGGTTTGTTAGTTGTTTCTCCAAATGGTCCGGGCCTGGGCCTATATTTCTTATAAGGCTTATGTTTAACATAAAGTCCATTTTCATTATTTCATATCATAACTTTTGCTCTCGTATGTTCA
The DNA here is from genome assembly GCA_025667525.1 of Glebionis coronaria. Taxonomy (NCBI): domain Eukaryota; kingdom Viridiplantae; phylum Streptophyta; class Magnoliopsida; order Asterales; family Asteraceae; genus Glebionis; species Glebionis coronaria. The sequence continues at coordinate 636,161,558 of CM046874.1, read as the reverse complement.
TAAATTCACGTATTTTTTTATTTCGTGTTATATCTTGTCGTGTCGTATTAATATACGTATTTACTTATCGTGCATTAAATAGTGTTAAAAGTTTAAGTTTAACGGTATTTTCATGCGGGTTTTACAAAGTTCAATTTTTTAAACATAATTTTTTTACAAATAATTATTTAAATAATATAAAACATTACAATAATATTTGTACGTAAATATTGTTAAAGAAATGATTAAAAAAGACTTAATTAGAGATAAAGCAGGTAAAATGCATTATCCAAATTTAACTCTAAAAATAGTCAAATTAATATATGTTGTGAGGAATTAAAAAAATCTCAATATATTAAAATCTGGAATTTTTTTTACAAAATTTATCTAATTAAAACTAATATAAGTTTTTTTATTATGAAACAAGAAACAATACAGCCCATAACATTCCAAGTCGAGCGCATATAAGATCGAATAGGGTGGGATCGAATTGGACGACCCGATCACAGTAACGGGACAACCGGGTGAGGACTCGGTCGTGACCGAGTGAAAATACTACCGTTGCGGGTAGCCTAAGTAAATAACTATTAGATGTATTAGAATACTAGGTGTGTGTCGTTTACATGATAGGGTAAGTAAGATTTGTTAGAAGTGTAAAATAGTAGTAGCATATAGTATGTATTAGTACGATTTAATTGACGTTTTATAAAAATAGACGAACTAGATTATCCATGTAAATTATTTGAGGGATTTAATATTTCCTCTTCATTTGTTAATTTAGAAAATCGAACAATGTCTTTTAGCTTAATGTGTTTTCGTGATAGTGGTAGCTATTATAATTTACGACAACCATACGAGTCACAACTATCTAAGTACAACTATATAAAAGACATAATTAGTTTTAATTTATTTTTAGGTAGGTTTATGTGTATAAGTATATTGATGGTTACACACATGAGTATATTAAATAGGTTTTATGGGTTTACCCGTAACGGGTATCGTGGGTTTACCCATGGCGGGTAGGGGCAGATCCTTTAAGAGTATATGTTGGCGATGCCCCCATGGCTAGAAAAAGACGATTAGATGTTAATGTATTTTTTATGAATTTTTGAACGTTTTTCTTAGATGCCTCCCATCGAAACCTCAAATTGCCTCTCACTAACCCACTAAAACGGTAAAACCTAACATTTAACAATCTGAAGACTTATAAATCATTCATTCTCTAAGTAGTAATTCTTGTTTTATTATTTGGATTTTACATTTTTTTCTAAATTATGTCGTTAGTTAAATTTTTTTTTTGCACCCCACTATGTAATATCCTAGTTCCGCTACAATTGACGGGTATACCCGTACCCGTCACCCACCCTACATCCATCGATGGGTTTAAATATTTACCCACGACCTACCCGTGGGTAAAAATTTACAGAATTACCCACCATTTACGTGTGAGTACCCGTGAGTTATGAGTTTTTTCTCACCCATTGCCATCCTACAAATCTCGCTTCTCAATCAAAGTTTTAGGTACGACTTATGGTATAAAAAAACCTCAATTAATTGGTAGGATGTTTTGCAAAAAAAAAAATTTGGTAGGATGTTACCATGGAGGGACTCAAGCAAACTTTCACGAAAATTAGTCCACTCGCTAAAAAAGGTTAAATCTGTTTGTGGTAGAAAAAGAAAATATTAAAGTTAATGGTGCTTTTGGTTCAGGGTTAATTTATCAAATGTCCCAATTTCCAATATCTGTTCACCAGATGTCCTCAAAAAATTTCAATTAGAAAAATGACCTCGTTCGATCCGTTCGATTTATGGAACCTAATCGACTAGCACATGTATATGACATATGACACACATGTCAATCACAATGTTACTTCTCTGTCCCTACAACTACAACGCCAAGTAATACGTGTCAGTGTATTTTTCATTCGACTTTGTGTCATGTCACTTATTCGACTTATAATTTGTTTTAAAATAAATTTTTAAAAATGTTAACAATTTAAAAAAACATTTTAAAACATACATTTTTTTAAAACTTCTACTTTTTTTTTAAATTTTTACGAAAAAATGTTCTTTTCTTTAAAAAGGTTTTTATTTTTTTAAATTTGATTTTTTTAAATTTGATTTTTTTAAATTTGATTTTTTTTAAGTACAAGAATAAGTGAAATGACACAAAGTCAAATGAAAAGTACACTTACGCATATACTTGGTGTTGTACATATGAGAAAGTTTGAAGAGTCAGTAATCCAGTCTTTAGGAATCGGAATTGGTGTACAAATACCTACTACTAGTTGTAGGATAATCAAATCCTATTGAGGTGAATCTAATGATTGTTCACACAATTTGGCAAGTTATTCTTTATGTGGTGGAATCTGTACAATAAAATGTGAAATACTTTTGTAGCATCAATTATGCCAGTAACCCATGCTAGTAACCAGGAAAGGAAATATAAGAGTTATGGAAGGATTTACATGCTCACAAAGGGATTGTTAATCATTTTCCTTGGGTGTTAATAGGATATTTCAATATTACTATTCAAACCAATTTACTCTAGTAACTCCAATATGAGTGATGATATGGTGGAATTTAAAGACTATATTAATGTTGGGATTTGAAAACTAGTTAAACCATTAACTATGAGTACGCAGCGGAATGGATCTAGTATAAACAATCATGATTAACACATAATTAAAACAATTTAAAACCTACCTCGAATTAATTGAAGCAATCAATTAATAGATCTTGATCTTGAACTATAACGGTAAAATAACCGTCCACTAACGTTTGCTCACACGACACGTCAAACGAACAATCACTACGATGCTAGTAGTAACTTCACTAATATATCTTGCAACTAAAAAAACCCTAGATCAAAAACCCTAAGTGGGATTACGTAAGGATCGGTTTTGAAGACGTTACAAGACTCTTGAAAAATCACCAAGAAACCCTTGTTAGGGTTTGCTATATGTCGAACCACAAGGGAGACCAAAACCTAGTTCTAGAGATCTAGAGTTTAGTTAAAAAGCTTAAGACTTTATAAGAAAACTACCAAAGGTTGATAGATCTTATAAAGGTTTAACCTTTATGTAATTTTTAGGTTAAAGGAAAATTTTGTATGGTTTTGGTGTGGGGGTGTTGCGATCGGATGGAACACACAAAGAGAGGAGAGACAAAAAGTTTGTGAGGTATGGGATTGTATTTATACACATTTTCCACCTCCTCAAAATTAAGCCCAACCCACACATATCTTAAAACTAAAGCCAAAACAATTTTACATAACACCCCTTGGTGTTATATTTGTAAGAACTCATATTTTTTCCGGTATTATTTTTTTCTTTTATTCGTGCTTCTTGAATTTTCAAACGTATTACATTTTCTTGTATTCTTATATGTAAATCATGAGATCAAGATAACTTTAATAAATTATACTTTTTACGTATACTCTGATCATTGATAATACTTTACTTGGAATAATAGAAAATTTATTTTATTTTTCCATATTTATTTAAATCAAAATTTTTGATTTAAAAACACCCGTGTGCATTTTACAATGAGTTTACTCAAAATCAATGAATAACGAGAATTTCTAGTGATCGCGATACCGACGGATGCCCGATATTTTATATTTTATTATCGATTGTTTTGATAACTAATATTTTCGATGATTTTGTTTTAATTATGTGTTAAGTCGTGTCGGGAAACCATATTATCATATTTATGATGCATTTTAACTTTTGAAAAGTATTTTTACGAAACCCGAGCCTCGTAATTATTTTCATAATTTACTAATAGTAATTTTCTACCCTTTAAACTATCTAATTGCTTTTAAATACAAAAGATTGCACAATTGACAAAATTTACCCTCCACCCCACTATATAAACATTTTTCACCTACCTATCTTTCATTTTCTTACTAAAAAACACACACTACATTTTTTTTCTTTCTCTCCTTCTTTCTTCCTTAATATGCCGCCGCCCCTCATCACCTAAAACCACCATAGATCTTGAATTCTACCAATGTTAGCCAAAACTAAACCTAGACCCATATTTAAAATAGAAAGGTGATTCCATTGATGTAAAAATCTTACACATGAATTATGATTTTAAGTTTTCTTATGATTTTATGGTTGGTATGAATTTTGATCATCTGGCATGTGATGTTTTTGATAAAATCTTCATGTTTTGGTGATAAAAAGTTTAAGATTTTGATTTTGGTTTTTGTTTATGTTACATGCAAGTGTTAGGATGGAAAGTGGGTAATATTAGGGGGTTAGAGTTGGTAGAAAAATGGGTAAAATATGTTGAAAAGGTGATTTAGTATGAGTTTCAAAGAAGTGATTTTAGGCAGTAGGTTTAAGACCATTTTTGAATGTCTTAAGTCTGAATATAGGTTGAGGTGATGAGATCATGTTGTAAAGATTTTTGTTAGCTTCTATTTGATATAAACTAGAGCTTCTAACTCAAAACGAGGAAGAAGTTACGCTAGTTTGATTATTCGTGTACCATGAGACGAGTATCGGCACAATCCGAATTTGTTGTCGATATTTGGATCGAATCTCGGGGACTATAATATGAGTTTTACAAATGTTGAATGGGTGTTCTCAAGCCCTAAATTTAGAATTTTGAGTCTATTTTTAAAGTCAATGGTCGGTTTTGCTAATGGTAAAGGTTAGGATGGTCAAAATGGTTTTACGAGTCGAGTGTTCAAATTTGTCCGGTTTTTCAAGTCTAGAAATGTGTCGAGCAGGTGGTTTTAAAATGTAAATCATTGAATGAGATTTAAACTGACTTTTATTCAGGTTATGATTTAGTTTTTCACCAAGTTTCATAAAAATCCGAGTTGTCTAAGTAAGGGAAATGAGCTTGTACATTTGGTATGTACCGTTAGATTTTTATCGAGGAAATAGTTTAATAAAGTGAACATATTGAAGGGCATTGTAGTACCACTTGTATTGTTGCTCTTTCGGGTTTGTCATGGTTTGTAATGTTGAGTTTTATGATCATTAAGTATGGTTATTACTTGAGTCATTATTAATAAAGTGCGCGCCTAATTTGGTAGGTTGCGGCTTTCGTGTTTACCGGGCATCCATATCATTGATGATCGTCATGTTGCTACTTTTTCTACTCAACTTCTGAGTTGATTCACTTACCTCGTGGCTAAGGTGAGTTCATCGCCCCTTTTTACTTGCACATTGTTTCTAAACGCGGGGTGAGATTTTACATGGTGGAACACAACCATTTAAAAACTGTATGTTATCCAGAACTTGTATGTTATCCAGACTTGTATGCTTTCCAACAATTTTCATTGATATTATTGCTTTTAGTCTATAGCCTTAAGTTGCCTCTCTTGATCATGAACCGTTAATTTACTTATGTTGCTAAGTGCGAATGTTGTGGGTGGATCCATCGGGATTGACCATCGTCGTCCTGATTACCTTAACGCATTTAACAATTGATTTGTTACTTGAGTATTTAGGCTGAATACTCACTAGAGGAACTTACATGAGTTAAGTTTCGGTTCATGAACTAAACAACAATAATAATGTTTCGGACTATGGTTAATGATCATAACCATTTTCCCTATTTCTTGTTTACAAATGAATGCTTGTGTTCCACACCTTTACTGCTAAACCTATGAATATCACTCAACTTTACGTTGACGATTTTACATGTTTAATCTCAGGTATAATACTTAGCTTTGCTTGGATGTGAGCCCGCAAGATATTATCTCAGCTTGGAAATTTCTGTGTATATTTAAACTTTGGCTTTATCTAAAAACTGTCAGAAGATTTTTATGTATTTTTGGTAACTAAATGTTATAAATCATGATGAAATAATAAACTTTTCCGCATATAAAACTCTGGGACCTATCTTTAAAACTCTGATCTTTTATGATGTAATATATATGTTTTTATTACGTCAACCTTGTGTCAATAGTATTTCATTGTTTCTTGTACTATTACGTGGAACCCCCTTGCTGCCTAGTTGTTTCTTTTCCTGATTTTGGGTGTCTCACAATATTCGGCCGACTAGGCCAAGGGGTTTTCTAAACCCGACTTTTTGGTCCCTTAACTTAATTAACGAACTCATGATAAATTAATTAAAACCCGTTAATTAATTTACCTACCGTTAACTAGTTACTAGTGAAGTTTTTATTAAACGCTTAATAAATAAATAATAAATGTAAATAAAAGTGTGTTCTTCGTGTTGAGTGTGTGCCCCGACAGGCTCACGCATTTACCGATGGCTAAACGATCGCATATCTCAACAGCTCCCACTTGTGAGAGTCTAGACAAACAGCGTCCATAATGAAGTATCTAGCAACACTTCATTATAATCAGTAAATGTTGAGTTAATAGTTTCAAGAAAAATATCTCAAAAGTATACGATGGTATATGATTATAAAACTTGCTAATAAACATCCTTTTGTTTCTAGTACCATCAAACCATGGATATGGATCCTAACTCATTCCATATAGTTTAATTTTAATTCTCGTGATCAAATTAACTTAGATAGTCCAAATGTAAACAAGAATCATCTGATCACACTTTGGGTACAGCCATACAGTTACCTAATTAATTTTGGAGAAAGGATCCAGTGGTACTTCACTACACTATATCAAGTGGAGGAACAAATCCTATATTGACTACAAGTGTTTGTGGATGCTGCTTCACAACACTTCCAACTATAGCCTTTATAACTAGTTCTCTCGAACTAGCGTTTAACATATAATCAAGAAGCGATATTCACACATGCACAAACTTGTTTGCCTCTCAAGTCTAAGGACAACATAATCACCATTTATTCAAACTTACTTATGGCAAGGATCCAAAAGTAACATTCGAAAGTTCAGGATGTCTAATACGCATCCCTTATGAATAACATATGAGTTTGGTTGGAACCGTCCACAATATATTCAAAGTATATAACCAACACTCATATTTATCTTAATGTAAACAATATTCCCATATTGCTAACCGACAATGGACATGTTTAGAATAATCAAATATTTAAGGATTTAAACATATAAATACATGACAACAATAATTATATGAATGGTAACAAACATCAAATATCTTTATTCATCAGAAAATAATAATTGTCTTACAATCCCAATTATCCAAATACTAACATAACACAGATTACATGCGACTATTAGTTGGAAGTAAACCAATATCATGTGAAAGCATTGAATGCTTTTTAAGGTCTAAAGCCTCAGTAAAGGGGTTAGCTAAATTGTCGTCTGTGTGAACTTTCTCCAGTGTAATATCACCGAGTTCAATCACTTCTCTGAGGTAGTGAAATTTATGTTTCGCACCTTTAGTGATTCCTGGATCATTAGCTATAGTAATGGCTCTGGTATTGTCACAATACATCTCCATAGGTTCATTATTTGTAGGAACAACACCAAGCCCATAAATAAACTTCCTAATCCAAACGGCTTCTTTAGTAGCCTCTGAAGCGGCTATATACTCAGCCTCTGTAGATGAGATAGCATGGATGGTCTGCTTAGAGATTTTCTAGCTTATAGCACCTCCATTCAATATGAAAACAAATCCAGTATGAGACTTCGTGTCATCAACATCCGTCAGATATCCAACGTTAGTGTAGCAAGCAACCATGAGCTCTCATTTCATATCTCCTCCATAAACCAGAAACATGTCATTGATATGCCTAACATACCTCATAATGTTCTTAACAGCAGTCCAATGAGCCTCACCAGGATTCTGCTGAAACGGCTTGTCATGTTCTGAGAGAACGCAACGTCTGGTCTAGTGCATCTAACAGCATACATGATTGATCCTACTGCCGAAGCATAAGGAACTCTCTGCATGTGTTTCACCTCAGCATGGTAGATGCTCCTTGAGTTTTATATAATTTTGTATCAGTTTGCATGGGAATAAAACCACTTTTGGAATTATCCATGTTACACTTCGTCAAAATCTTATCTATGTAAGCACTTTGACATAAACCAATTAACCGTCTTGATCTATCTCGGTAGATATTGATTCCCAGAATATATGCAGCCTCACCCAAAATCTTTCATAGCAAAACACATTCCAAGGTAAGCTTTTACACTTTGCAACGTTGGAATGTCTTTTCCCATGAGTAGTATGTCATCAACATATAAGATTAGGAAAACTACATTACTCCCACTAGCTTTGATATATACACATGGCTCATCGGGATTTTGAGTAAAACCAAAATTCTTGATTTCATCATCAAATCTCTTGTTCCATTGCTTTGATGCTTGCTTAAGTCCATAAATGGATCTTTGAAGCTTGCATACATGGTTTGGATACTTTGGATCAACAAAACATTTAGGATGGATCAACAAAACCTTCAGGTTGGATCAACAAAACCTTCAGCTTGCATACATGGTTTGGATACTTCAGGTTTGGATACTTTTGACATCTATTTGCCAAATCTCATAGTCATAGAATGGGACTATGGCTAAGAGAATCCTTATAGCTTTAATATCAGAAACCGAAGAGAAGGTTTCTTCATAATCAACACCAAAGGTTTGAGTGAAGCCCCTTGCTACATATCGAGCTTTAAAGGTGTGTACATTGCCATCCATGTCGGTTTTCTTCTTGTATAACCACTTGCTGCAATGGTTTTAGCGTTAGGAGGAAGGTTAACTAAGATCCAGACATCATTGTCTCTCATGGATTGCATCTCCACATTCATAGCATCCAACCATTTTTTGTATTCAGGATCTGCTAATGCAGCTTTGTAGTTAGTAGGTTCACCATGATCCCCTAACTCTTGTTCCTCAGGGTTGGTGTATAAACACATACGATCAGGAGCACGCCTAGTCCTCGTAGAATTTCGAATGGGAGCAATATCACTTATAGGTTCATCAATTTCTTGATCATCCTCTTCATTATCGCTAGTGTTCTAAGAAGGATGTATATCTTCATCTTGAATTAATTCAAGACCTTATAAACTCCCATTTGCTTCTTGATTCATAAGATTACTCTCTAGGAATTCAGCATTACGAGCAACAATAACTTTGTTCTCGGGTGGGTAGTAGAAGGAGTAACCCATCGTTCCCTATTGGTATCCTACAAATATACACTTAATGGACCTAGGTTCAAGTTTGTCAGGTTTATTAAGCGTGTCACGCTTAACAAGAGCCTCACACCCCAGACCTTTAAGTAAGACAACTTAGGGGCTTGCCCATGCCATACTTTGTATGAAGTCTTTTCAACCTTCTTAGTTGGAACCATATTGAGTATGCCTGCAACAGACTCAAGAGCATAATCCCAAAAGGATTTTGGAAGAGTTGTTTGGGCCATCATGGAGCGAACCATATCAAGTAGGGTTCTATTTCTCCTCTCAGACACACCATTATGTTGTAAAGTGTATGGAGGATTTGTATGGGCAATAATCCCATGCTCCTTAACATGATCCAAAATTTTATAACTCATAAATTCACCTCCACGATCAGAACATAGTGACTTTATGGTTTTACCGAGATGATTTCCTTTTGAAACATCGGAAATGTTTCAAACACTTCATGTTTATGCTTTGGCAAGTAAACATAACCATAACGACTAAAGTCGACAGTGAAAGTGACGAAGTAACTTGCACCTTGTCTTGACACGGTTCTAAATGGACCACATACATCGGTGTGGATAAGTCCAAGTAGATCTTTAGCCCTCCCCACTTAATGTGAATAAGGTTTTCGTGCCATCTTACCAGATAAACATGAAACACACTTGTCAAAGGAATCATCATCATTTGACTTAAGCAATCCATCAGTTTGTAATTGCTTAATGCGTTTTTTGCTTATGTGGCCAAGGCGATAATGCCATAACAATATATAGTCCAAATTAGATTTGGCCCTTTTATTGCTTATAGCATGAATAGAACTAGCATTTGCATTCGAACCACACATATCAATTTCAAATATACCATCACGAGGAATAGCACTAAAATAAAACATATTATCTTTAGAAACTGAAATACTTGCATTATTCTCAAAATGGTTAACAAAACCATTGTCATACAAACGAAAACTGAAACAAACCCTCTAGAAATAGAAGGTGCGTAATGACAATTATTTAAAAGAACAACTAGTCCGCTAGGGAGAAATAATTGAAAAACACAAATGGCTTCAACATTTGCATGATGACCATTGCTGACGTACAGATTCAAAGCTCCCGACTTCAGCTTCTTACTTATCCTTAGACCATGAGTAGTATTACAGATGTGAGTACCACAACCAGTGTCATAAACCCAAGATTTATTAAGAAAAGTAAAGAGTTCTATAGTGAAGATACCTGCAGTGCTAGCTCCTTGAGAGGACTTCTTTCTCTTCCACAACTCAGCGAGATACTTTGGACAGTTTCTCTTCCAATGACCAATGTTACCGTATTGGTGACAAATGGCATCCTTAACATGATTCTCTTTCTTTGGTGGAGGGAGAATCTTGGTTCGGGGAGTAAAGTTTGCTACTTTCTTCCCTTTGCCATGATTCTTACCATTCACAACATTAGACGGTTAGCCTTATTAGGCTTTTGGATCCTTCTTGTCCTAATAGCATTAATGGTAATGCTAGCAGGTGCAACCTTCTTTGGCAACGTTTTCTCATGTAGCTTGAGCATGGCATGCAGCTCAGGTATTGTCTTCCCCAGGCCATGCATATTTACGAACCTATCATAATCCTAGTTCAGTGAGGCTAAGATTATACTAACTGCAAGTTTGACTGATACGGGATGACCGAGACGTTCCAAATTATCTATTTAGCCCTTCATCTTCAAGACATAGGAGCTCACAGATTGTCCATCCTCATGTTAACACCGTGAAAGGCACGTGCAACATCAAGGAGTTCTTGATCTGCTTGTTTAGTGAACATAATATTCAATTCCTCCATCATCGACCATGTGCCATGGCCCTCCAAAATCCTTTGAAGTTCATGGGACATAGTCATGAGCATAAGGCCAGCAATTTCTCTGGACCTTCTAACCCAAGTGGGGTGGTACTCAGGGTCTTGTTCAGGCCCTTGGTGACCAGCAAGAATAAACGGGAGATCAGGAATAGGTTGCTCAAGGTATTTAACCAAGTCATCAGTTTTGAGCGTTATCCGAAGAGCACGATACCAATCAACAAAGTTACTTTCAGTCAGCTTCATTTTCTCAAGGAAATACTTAACAACCGTGTTGTTTAAGCAAGAGGTAGAATTATTCATCTACAAAATAAAAGTTCAACGATTAGTATTTTCGATAATTACATTCTCAAAAGAATTAACTACTTAATTAATCATTATGAGACTAAGATCCTTGCTCGCGCTCCCACTTAGTATTAGAGGTCCGACCGCCTAATGGTAAGTAGGGAAAGATGTAAGCGTCGAGCGTTAATTGCGTTACAAGTGCAACTCTTAGATTTATGAGACGATTAATTGTTGTAGAGTGTTTGGATGGGACGTTCTCACATCTCTTTCGAGTACCAATGAACATCTCAAACAAACTTGTTCTACATGTAATAAAACCATGAGTATGTTTCATCTCATATTATGCCTCGGATCCGAAGCTGACCGGGAACTCGACTTAAGTCCTACCAATTTAAAACATGCAATAATTGGCATAGGTCTGACCTATGACAAAGATCGCCTTGGGTGCACGATTCGCCCTAGGTCTGACCAGATGGCGAAAAAACACAACAAGTGCTATTAAATTGGATGACATAGACTTAAAAATTCAAATAGATATCACATAAGTTTTAGAAAACAAATGTCAAAAAGTGTAAAAGATGCATGCAATAATCTTTTAGCACAACTTAAGAAAACCTTTTATTAACTTTTAGTTTAGGTGTGATTTACCGTGGGAAAAGATTAAAGAAAGATCAAACCCTATATCCTACTCTACATGCGCCCGAGAGCGCAAGTTCTCGGGATAATTATCAAATAAGTGCCGAAACACCTATGAGACACGGGAAAAGATTAAAGATCTTCCAAACCCTAGATAGCTTGACTAGAGCACGTAGTGCAATAGCAAGTCCATCATTAGTAAGTCACAAAACGGTGTTGTATATTTAGGTATTATAAACCAATTAATTTTGAAAATCACGTTGTTGAGAAGATGGTTTATGAGCCATCATTACGGTATATAAGCCCAAATCGAGTGACAATATGATTTTGCTAAACAATTAGTCTATAATAAAAACAAGTTTCATAGATCTTATGTCAATATTAAGATTTGTTCAAAAAACAAGTTTTGAACAAATAACACATAGCCGACTCGCAAGGAAAATATGGGGTATTAATATGAAATACTTTTTAAGCTAGTTTCGATATAAGTATAGATCCGTTTTTATGATTCCTAGAATCTTGAATTATTACGTTTTGCAATTCATAATGAAAATCAAATAAGCACGTAAAAACAGACTAGAAGGGGGTAGAAGCAGAAGACAGACTCTATATGAAAGCGATAAATCATATAAGATCTAAGATCTCAAGTGAGTCTTCCCTAAATTGATTACCAAAGACACGCATCAAGTTTTCGAGCATGGTACTTGATGACGTGCAAAGGATCACAAAAGTGAGATGCAAAGGTCTTTGACGGATAATAAAAAAACAAACGTAATTATTAACCGGTTCAATTTTAACCTACCCAATTTTAACCATTATCTAGATCAAGATTAAAACTTTATGGCAAGTATGCATGTAATTGCCATAGAAACATAAATAAAAGAGGTTTTAAAGCGAAGCAAGCGTGTTTTATTCTATGTGTAACCCATAAATGACATACGAACCAGGCTCTGATACCACTGTTGGGATTTGAAAACTAGTTAAACCATTAACTACGAGTACACAGCGGAATGGATCTAGTATAAACAATCATGATTAACACGTAATTAAAACAAATTAAAACCTACCTCGAATTAATTGAAGCAATCAATTAATAGATCTTGATCTTGAACTATTACGGTAAAATAACCGTCCTCTAACGTTTGCTCACATGACATGTCAAACGAACAATCACTACGATGCTAGTAGTAACTTCACTTCAATAGATCTTGTAACTAAAAAACCCTAGATCCAAAACCCTAAGTGGGATTATGTAGGGATCGGTTTTGTAGACGTTACAAGACTCTTGAAAAAGAACTGAAAAACCCTTGTTAAGGTTTGCTATATGTCGAACCACAAGGGAGACCAAAACCTAGAGAGATCTAGAGTTTAGTTAAAAAGCTTAAGACTTTATAAGAAAACTACCAAAGGTTGATAGATCTTATAAATGTTTAACCTTTATGTGATTTTTAGGTTAAAGGGAAACATTGTATGGTTTTGGTGTGGGGGAGTTGCGATCGGACGGAACACACAAGGAGGGGAGAGACAATTTTTTTTTGAGGTATGAGATTGTATTTATACACATCTACCACCTCCTCAAAATTAAGCCCAACCCACACATAGCTTAAAACTAAATCCAAAACAATTTTACATAACACCCCTTGGTGTTATATTCGGCGGACTAGGCCAAGGGGTTTTATAAACCCGAATTTTTGGTCCCTTAACTTAATTAACAAACTCACGATAAATTAATTAAAACTCGTTAATTAATTTAACTACCGTTAACTAATTAATAGTGAAGTTTTTATTAAACGTTTAATAAATAAATAATAAACATAAATAAAAGTTTGTTCTTCGTGTTGAGTGTGTTCCCCCGATAGGCTCACGCATTTACCGATGGCTAAACGATCGCATTTCTCAACAGTTAATAGTTTGGAATTGGAAGATATATGTAGTTCTAGATTTCATTACACTTGGACTAAATATTTGAAGAACCCTAATTCCAGTGTCATGAAAAAGCTTGATAGGATCATGATCAACGAAGGTTTTGTACAGTAGTATCAAAGGTCATTTGACGTATTTCATCCTTTCATTATTTCAGATCATAGCCCAACTGTGATGTGTATTCGTGATATGTTGAAAATGAAAAGAAAATCTTTTAGATTTGTAAACTATATTACTGATAAATGTGTTTTATGGAGTAGGTGGAAAAAAATAAGAGAACGGTATATTTGGATGTAACATGTACAAAATTGTTAAAAATCTCAAAAGATTGAAAAACCTTTAAATGACCGAATTCGGAGTGTAGCAATCTTACTAAAAAGGTGGCTGATTTGAAGGAAATGTTGAAAGTTCAGATTAAAGTTAAAATGGATCCTTTTAATAAGGAGAAGAAGGAGAGAGTTTTTAGAATTTTGAATAAACATGTGGAAGTTTCTACTTATGAGATTAAACTAATGCAGAGAAAAGGTACAATCAAATGTTAAGCGAAGAAGACCAAATTAATGCTTATTGTATAACATCTTTAAACCCCGAAAGCATAAAGGAAGAATTGAAAACTTTTGATTATAATGGTGACATTTTTGAAAGTGAGAATGTAGCAAAGGCTTCTGTTAAACATTTTTAAAAGTTTCTTGTCACTAAACATGATGTTCAATCTTTGGAATCTATTTTGATTGATTTTGAGATGTGCTTAGTGATGAAGATGTTGATGATATGATTAGAATGGTTACCGACGAAGAATTTAAAAACCAAGTTTTGATATTGAGAGTAATAAGGTAGTTGGTCCTGATGGTTATAGTTCTAGTTTTTTTAAAGCTTGGAGTATTTGTTGGTAAATAGGTATGTTTGGTTGTAAAGGATTTCTTTGCTAATGGAAAACTTATTGGAGAGATTAATGCTACTATGATTGCTTTGATGCATAAAATTGATGTTACAAGGGTGTCTGATTTCAGACATATAGCTTGTTGTAATGTCATTTACAAAAACATTAGTAAAATTCTTACTAATAAGATCAAGTATAGGGTGCAAAAGGTTGTAAACATGAATTAGAGTGCCTTTATATATATACAAAACAATATTCTGATAGCTCAAGAACTATTAAAAGGGTATAAGAGTAAGAATGTTGCTAGAAGATGGCTCTGAAGATTGACATTCAAAAAACATATAAGACGGTTAGTTGGGAGTTCCAAAAAGATATTATGAAGAAATTACGATTTCACTCTAAGATGATTCAGTGGATAATTACTTTGTGTTACTAGTACTAATTTTTCTGTATGTGAACGAATAAGCTCATGGTTACATTCATGGTGGTAGGGGGTTTAGACAAGGAGATGCCATATTTCCTTATCTTTTTATTCTATTAATGGAAGATTTTTCACTAATATTGGCTAGAAACATTAAAAATGTAGATAAGTTCAAATTTCATTATGGCTGTTACGGTCTTTAATTGTCTAATATGTGCTTTGTTGATGATCTACTACTGGTATGTAATGGTGATGTGGAGTCAATTGGTGCTATCAGAAAGTCTATGGAGTTCAACACTGTCTCAGGCCATTTTCCTAATAGCTCTCGGTACAGTCGAGCCGTGAAGCTCGAGCCATGGGCAAAAAGTGCTGCCACGTCAGCTTTTTCTCCCATAACACCAAAAATCCCCATAACCCCACAACCCCCCTCCCTAGTTAAAACCAAAATTCTAGTGTTATAATGGCCCCACTTTGAAATAAAAAACTAATAAAAAAATAAAAACCCACGGCTCGAGCCCATAACACGAGCCACGGTACAGTTGGTTGAGCCATGAGCTCGCGTTATGGGCCATAATGCTGGCTGGTGATAGCCAGCCAAAACCCCATAACTCAACACACGGTACAGTTATCTCAAGCCCTGGACTCGCACCATGGTGGTCAGCCGAGCCATGGCTCACCATACCCACCCCTCTAATATTGGAAAAAGTACTATATTTTTTGAATTTTCCCTATTAATACTCAAAATTATATTCTTCACATTAGAGTATGGGTACAGTTGGCTTGAGCAGTGGGAAAACACCAGAAATTTCTCACGGTATGGTCAATGTTGGCTAAAATGATCCCAGCACATCACAACCTCCACAACACCAAAAATCACACTCCTTGGCCAGCTTGAGCCATGGGGAACAAATTGGGCCCACTTTTGTAAAAAATAAAATAAAAAATAGTTGCACGAAAACTCGAGACACGAAAACGCGAGACACGATACGGTTCTCCCATTTTCGTGTCGCATTTTCGCGCGAAGACGCGCCCCGTCCTAAAGGCGCGAGACACGAAAATGCAATTCGGGGTGTGGTTTGTAGCATTTTTGCACGACGCGAGGTAAAAACCTCCCGTACCCTGGGCTCTTATGCTATTTCAAGTTGGGAAGCTCCTAGTGAGGTACTTAGTAGTGCCATTAATTGCTAATAAGATCAATACAAACAGGGGCGGAGCCAGGATTTCAAGTTAACGGGGGCCTAAATATTTTTTACTCGCGAGATACTTCAAAAAATACAACGCAAAAATAAATGAAGAACCAAAGAGATGATAAAATTAAAAATCTTGTATCATTAAACTAAGTTAACTTGTGCAAGATCCAAAAGACATATCCCATTAACATTATTAAACTAACGACCTGCACTAAAACTTTAATATTCTTAATGGACAAAATAAGAATACTAATGACTAACCCTTGAACACTTGACCTGCACTAAAACTTCAATATTCTTAATGGACAAAACAAGAATTCTAATGACGAACCCTTGAACATTTGGACATTTCATCTTTAATCATTTATGACCTGCAAGTGACAGAGTACAGTTAATATATGAGAGGATACACTAAGCTAAAGCCAAAACTAGAAAGTTAAAAAAACAGCTCATTTCACTTTTAAAGAAATTGTACCTTGCGCTTCTTGTTCATCATCTGGACCCGACGGTGTGATTTGTTGTAAAAATAATCTATTATTTTCTCATTACAAATGGTACCAACAATCTCTCTTTCAATGCTAAGAATCATGCTACTCTTTAGGAAGTCATCACTCGTCGTAGTACGGAGCCTTGTTTTCACAAGTTTTATCTTTGAAAAAGCTCTTTCAGATGTTTCCGTTAAACAGGGAGAGTTAAGATGAGACGACTTAATCTATCAATAAGAGGATACACTTCTGACTTCTCGGTTCGTTGAAATCCTCTACACAAAGCCGAAAGTGAACTAACATTCTTCAGTTGAGGATCACTATCTAGCTCAAAATATTGCAACTCAAGTTTGATCTCAATTCTCTCTTGTTCAGTAAAATCCAAAGGATAGTACTTTGTAACCAACTTACATATGTCATCGTCATTGAAAGATTTCTTTGGATCCAAAGTAACACTAAGACGAAGGAGCTCCAAAACAGGCTCACTAACTCTATTATTCAACTCTTGCAGCTGACTGTCGATAGCAACAATAAACACATCAACCCGATAATGATGTTCCACAGTCACATCGTCTTTCTTACTACGAGACTGGATTATATCTCTATAAGTCACGCTCATATCAGGAATCACAAAAACAAGTAACTTGATCTAGAAGTGATTGTCACCCTACATCCCTTAGTTTTTGAATTAATGTCTTTGTAGTAGAGACCAAAGTGAGTGCATTCACAATATCTTGAGACTTATGTTGCAAAAATTTGCAAAGTTTGTCTGTAATCTTCATTATATTCTTCATAAGGTGCAAAACCGAATAAAATCAAATGATAATAGATGTGTAAGAGCATATTTAGCATCACCTTTTTGAGAACCAGTAGATCGTCCAATACATATTTCATTCAATACAACATGAGTCAGACCAAACAATATCAGCAAACTACAAATGGATTTATAGTGTGAACTCCATCTTGTATCCCCAGCCCTTTGTATGTTTTGCATTTGATTAGCTCCTCTTCCCCTCTCAAGTTCTCCTATTTCAGCTAGATGCGAGATTTCATCAAGTTGAGCATCTTGTAACTAATCATTACGCTTAGTTGAAGAACCTATGACATTAACAATGAAGTTTAAATCCTTAAAAAATTATGCACTTATGAAACATCTTTTGATGCCGCAACTAGAGCCAGTTGTAGTTGATGCGCAAAACAATGTACATAATAAGAAAAAGGACACTTGTTCAAGATCAATGCTTTTAGCCCGTTCCATTCTCCGCGCATATAACTAGCTCCGCCATAACCTTGACCTCGAACATCTTTAACATCAAGTTTAAGATGTGATAAAGACGCTAATATCTCATTTTTTAAAGTGAGTGCATTCGTGTCTTTAACATGAACCAAGTCCAAAAACCTTTCTTTGATATACCCATTTCGGTCTACAAATCTCACAACAATATCCATTTGCTCTTTCTTGGATTCAACTTGAGATTCATCGACTATCAAACAAAACTTTGCCGTTCCAATCTCGTCTCAGATGACTTCTTGTACCTTCGAAGAAAACATTTGCAATACTTCTTTCTGAATATCTGGTGAAGTATACTTGGCATTTTTTGGACATTTTCCACAACTCTAGCAACATCTTTGTTGTATAAAGTAAGAAGTTTTACTAACTCATGATAATTTCCTCGATTTATTTAAGCAGGGCGTTCATCACCGCCCCTCAAAGGACATGTCTGTAATGTAATCCACTTAGTACTATCAATAGTTACCTTAAGTCGTAGTCGGTTGTCCATGATTTCTTGTTCCGTTTTCTTATCTATGACATTTTCTATGTGGCATACTTTGTTTTTCAAATTTTTCATAGCATCTAAAAGAAAAATTATGAGCTGACGAAGGAGTCGTACCTTCATGAGTGACGAAAGGAAAACCTTTACCACCATTAATCTTTCTCCAACTCGTAAAACCGTTATTAGTAAACGTGTCTGATCCGACTCTACAATAGGTTTCCTACCAAAAAGATAACATGGAAGACAAAATGCAGCATCTTTCTTATCGGAATATTCCAACCGCCAAAATCTTTTAAACCATGCTGCTTGGAAGCTACCCTTATGAAAACCACATTGCCTAAGAAGATAGTGTGCTTTAACAAGTTGATAAGGTCCGAGCCTAATATAAGTTCTTCTAATTTCATCTTGTTGGTTGCTTGGATAACTCAAAAATGAAGGTCGTATGCCTGGATCACGAATCAAAGAATTTGATCTCGTCTCGTCCGATTTTGAGGTAGTATTTGTTTCTGGTTGAACTATTGGTTCAAATCTAGCTTCATATGACTCTCCCATGTTATTATCACCATTAGTTCGAGTTTGATTTCGTATTTCGGGCTCATGAACAACATCTTTTGCTGGTTTGTAAAAGGAATCAATTGTTCTCTTCTTACTCATACTTGATATTGTTTGGCTGTAACAAAATTAATCATAAGTCAATAATAAACATCCTGAAATCTTAACAAATATTCAGATAGGTTGCAAGCAACTGTCATTGTTTCAAGCTTATAATGTGACTATTAACATAACACTAATTTATATTAGATATGGACCAATGAACCATCTGCTACTAATTTATATAAACTGCTACAGTAGTAAAGAGTAATTGTATAAGTTAACACTCATTTTCACACTCAAAATGATTTTAAGTTAATGGATACCAACTGCTAGTCTGCTTCTATTATACAAATGGACAATGAAGACACTAAGTTAACACTAACATGTATTCAAATAATACATTGGTACCAATTACCAAATTACCAACTGCTACTAATTTATATAAATTGAACACTAATAACTAAATAACTTTAAGTACATTTAAAGAGGAATAACGGATAAATGCTTCAAAGCTCAAACATATTCGATAGATCATGATTCGGTCTAAAGTAAATTAGCTAAATAAGCAATGAATTGATAATTTATAATTGATCATTAATGTGTCATTCAATTTCAATACAACTCAAATTCATCCGTATTGTGAATGTTTTAACACAAATCATTAATTTTGATTATTAACAAATACAAAACAATAAAGAGAATTTAGTACCTCTATTGATGATTGAAAAAAATGATCCGTACTGAGAGGAACAAGGAAGAGACTGTAAATGGTTAGTTTCCTATATTTTCTCCAACTTTTCTTATTATAAGTAACTAAATAAAATTAATATATGGGATTAGCAGGGGCCCAAGTACACTTTTTGTAAAATTTATATAGGATATATCTTATATAATAATGGGCTTATTGGGCTATTGGGGGGGGGGGGGGGGCTAGCGACCATATCCCCTCCGCCCCTGTATACAAATGATTGTAAAAGTTAAGTTGACAAAGTTGCTGAAAAGATTAAATTCTGGAAGAATAAGGTGCTGACATATGCTGGAAGAATCCATCTTATTGCTTTAGTTTTATCTTCCATGTAGATTTACTAGGCCTATGTTTATATGCTTCCTAGCTCTTGTATTAAGGAGATTAAAAATTACTTAAAGGCTTCCTATGGTGTCAAGGCTCTATGACTATCTAAAGTCTCTTGGAAAATGGTCTGTTTTCCTAAAGAGCAGAGTGGATTGGGTATTAATCTTTCAAAAAGTGGAATGAGGTTCTTATTGTCAAGTAAATGTGGACAATTATCACGGGCAATAATTCTTTTAAAATAAAACGGGTTAATGTAGTGAAATTAAAAGGTAATATTATATGGGATACTGAGGTAAATGCTAATGATAGTTGTGGATGGAAGAAGTTACTTGAGTTGAGGAGCATTATTAAAAAGGATGTTTTCCATTATCTTGAGAATAGGAAAATACTTCATTGTGGTTTTATAGATGGAAAAATAATGGTCCTATTGGTGAGATTATTCTTAGAAGAGTACGGTATGAGGAAAGATTTACTGACTATGAAAAAGTTGATGATATGATTAGTGGGGGTGTTTGGATTTAGCCTGCTATATGGACTTCTAGGTTCCTAAGTCTTTCAAAATTCAATGTCCCCAACTTGACTGATGGTATTAAGGATGAGGTTCTTTGATAGTAACAAGAATGAAAAGAAGTTTTTTACTACTAGTCAAGCATGTGTTGATATAAAAGATAATGCTAATAATGTTGAATGATGTCATATTGTGTGGTTCACTCAGTTGCAACCTAGGCATGCTTTTGTACTATAGGACAGTTGTATTAGGAAGGTTATCTACTTAGGATATATTAGCCACATGGGACTGTCATACTAATGCTATGTGTCCTTTATGCATGAACAAACAAGATTCTGATAGCCATTTGGCTTTTAACTATGATTTCTCTTGGTTTCTTTAGGAAAAGCTACTTAAATATATGCAGAATATGAGCTCTACGAAGGATTTACACCTTGTTATCAACTGCTTATCACAAAGTCAAATAAGGGTTAATTTATGGCACATTGTTAACAAATTGGTCCTTGCATCAGCTGTTTGTTATGTCTGGCAAGAGAGAAATTGGAGAATTTTTGAAGGAGAAAATAGAACTGTGGAAAAAATAGAGAGAATTATTTTGGACAATGTCAGGATGAAACTTATGAGTTTTAAAGTCAACAAGACTTTTGATGTAATAAAAGTTGCTAATACTTGAAACCATAAGTGGGAAATAATGTTTCTAAAGGCTAATTCTAGCTAGAGGAATATGACATTTTGTTTCTTAAAGGAGTGTAGTGGATAAGAATTTTTTTTGAATGTTTCATGTTGTGAATATGGTAGCTTCCTTTGGAGGTCCATTCATCTTTTCTCTATATGTTGATATATAAATGGTGTGTGAGGTACTGGTTATGGTTTGGATAACAAATTATATCGGTTGTAGATTTTGGAGAAGGCTTAATACTTTGCTTCTAAGAAATTTTATACTTGATTTACTCATGAAGATGATATCACTAGAAAACGTGATGTGATGTCAGCATAACGAAGGTTTACTTTGCTTCTCCCTAGTTTGCATAACGAAGGTTTCCTACCTGGTAGAATGCCATCTTGATGAAGCCTAGGTTGTTGATTTAATTATCATTCAGTAGTGTGTTTGGATGATGAATTGAAGACAATAGTAGGAAATGTATTAAAGTGAGTGTATCTCTAAGTAACTCTTTTCCTAGAGTTGAGGTCACTTTGTGGTCTTAGTGCTTCTACTACATGAGCCTCGGAGGAACAATAGGTTTTTTCTAGTCTTTTATGATGCCTGCTACGAGCCTCTATGCTTTGTGGTGTCAAAGCAAAGGAAGGATGTTTCTATTGATGGTAAAGTAGCAAGAGACTATGCTTTCCTTCATGGTTATGTTACGCAGGTCTGAATGGGATTTCCAGGATCGAATTGGTCAAGCACACATCATGAACATCATAATAATAATAAGAAAAAGAATAAAGGGGATTGAACCTTAAAGTATCTGATATAAATATGGAATAAGGTTAATTGTAATTACATGATTCCTAATCTATTTATAAAGAGTGAAACGATATGATTCTATGAAGAGGTGTGATGGTTGATAATCACCATACGACACATCTGTTGAATATATAACCGTCACATATCTTTCTAATCTATCTAGGGTTTGTTGGCCTGCCGCCCAAACCAATATATATATACAGACTTCAGAAAGTTTCTGGGCCTTCTTTTCCTTCTGATGTTTGCAGCCTGTTTTGTTATCCATTGTGTCGACTTGTAGCCTTAAAACTACAAAGTAACAGGTTGTTAATTCGTATGTTTAAAGATTAATTTGATTAATCCCAACATTCCCCCTTAATCTAATTAATCCTTGTGTTCTTCTTGCTCTTTGATTCTTCGTGCTTTTCATCACTCCATAATATGCAGAATCTTGATTTTTCTGTCGTCTTCATAATCTTCTATATATGCTTATCTTCTTTGAACATCCAATTCTCGCACAAGTCCAAGGACTAAGACCTTTGTCTTCTTTCTTCCACCTTTGCGGAAATCTGGTGCCCTTTGCACAAGTCCAACCGTCTCAAGACTTTGTCGTCTTCCTCCATCCTTATTGATGTGGGTGCCTATGGTTGTTTCTTATAATGAGGTAATAAACATCCCTTCTAAGCCATATATTTTTTTATCTCTTATCCTTTGATTGATTGCGTCTTTTTTAAAAGAAGCGCAGATTTGAAGAATCCTGATTGATGAATGAACCATGTCGTCTTAAAAAAAACACAGGTTTCAAGCATCTTGATTTGATGAATGAACATGATTGTCGTGTTGCTTGATCCCTAGGCTCTGATGCCAATGTTACGCAGGTCTGAATGGGATTTCCAGGATCGAATTGATCAAGCACACATTATGAACATAATCTTAATAATAAGAACAAGAATAAAGGGGATTGAACCTTAAAGTATCTGATATAAATATGGAATAAGGTTAATTGTAATTACATAATTCCTAATCTATTTATAAAGAGTGAAACGATATGATTCTATGAAGAGGTGTGATGGTTGATAATCATCATACGACACATCCGTTGAATATATAACAGTCACATGTCTTTCTAATCTATCTAGGGTTTGTTGGCCTGCGGCCCAAACCCGTATGGATACAGGCTTCATGTAGTATTGTGGGCCTGTTCTGTCTTGTTCTTCCTGGTGTTGCAGCCTTTTACAACAGGTTGTTATTCATATGTTGAAGATTAATTGGATTAATCCCAACAGGTTACTTGGTGGCTTACTGCTTTTATGCACTAGAGGATTTGGTGACTACTGAAATGTATACTATGTACATCAGAGATATAAGTACGGCCGGATATTGGGGTGTGCAGTTTGTGCAACTGCACAGGCCATCTTCACCTTGGGGCACAAATTTTTTTGATACTTGAGTTAGAGATAGGCCCAGTTCACCAGTTTGTTAAAGTCCAAGTCATTTAATTATTCCTATCACATCTTTAAACTAATGTTTTAAATTGTTTGACAAAGATGTTTAACAAATCGTCTTTGTGGCTACTAGTATGTATGAATCTAGTAGTCTACATCAGACAAGTATCTTTGTTTTAATACATGTTAGTCTGTTACTCCCATAGTTCTATGTTTCGAACTTTTGATAAACATATTCAAATTGAGGAGATAGAATTATTTAAATCAACAAGTACCTATTTACTTAAATCCATAATGTCACAAGAGTGACTAAATAGATTGGCATTAATAACAATTGAGAACGGGTTATTGGGTAGCATTGGTTATGAAATCCTAATCGATAGCTTTACTTCAAATAAAACGAAGAGAATTGCATTATTTAAAATAAAAAGTTACATATTATATGTGGCTATTTCTTAGAGCGATTCACAAATTTGCTTATTGCTTTTTTTTTCTAATTATTTTTCATGTTGTAACTTTATCAATTTTAAATTTTTTTATAGTATATTTAAAGTATTATTGTGTTTAGGGGTCCAATTTTTCTTGATTGAACATGGTATCCAAAATCCATGGATCGGCTCTGGATATAAGCTTTCTTTTATCAGAGGTCTAGAAGAGATCATATAAGGTGTATTTATTTCTTGTTTAAGACTTTGAGGATTGTCCAAATCTCTTTTTCCTTATTATGATAGTAATTCATTTTGAAAAAAGTACTGTAATACTCAGTAATATATATCTTTCACATGGTGTTTACCAAAAAAAAAAGGAAAAAAACAGTTGACTCTGGCTTAATAGCCGGCAGCCGTAAGAAGGGTGATTATTTGACTAACACAAGTAATATTTTTAGGTTTAGATTGTCATGTCTAACAAGTAAGGGACTCTGAAAGCGAAACAAACTATATATATTAATGTTTCTTCATAAGGTGGGACATACCATACGTATGCATGGTTTTTGACTTTTGTAACTTATACTCTGAGAAATGCGATTGTTTGTAGCTTTGTATATTCGAAAAGGCAAGCAGAACTTTCTTCCAAAAGGCAACAAGAATATCATAGGACTATAGACGAAGTCAGGTACTAGAGATCGAAGAAGTCAAATAAGCTGAATCACGATCTTATTCTCTCAAACATTGACTTACGACACGTATATATATTCATCAAGATTTTACATTTTAAGACAAAAAAAAAACATATTGAAGCAAATATATAATTTCTCAAGTTATCATACTCTCACAATCTTCGAATTCAATCCCATGGCTATCCTCACCGAAATACAAGAAGAACATCAAGAAGCAGAAAAAGCATATGATGTTTTCTTAAGTTTTAGAGGTATAGACACTCGTCTCAACTTTACAGATTACTTGTACCACGCTTTAGTGAATGAGAACATAAATACTTTTCTTGATGAGCAAAACGTCGAAACTGGGGAAGAACTAAAGCCGGAGCTTACAAGAGCTATAAAAAGCTCCCGTGCTTCCATTATTGTGTTGTCTAAAAACTATGCATCTTCTACTTGGTGCCTTGACGAGCTTGTGTTGATCCTCGAACAAAAACGGAAGTCCTCCAAATATATTGTTGTACCTATTTTTTACCATGTCGAGCCAACCCATGTAAGGAAGCAAGAAAGTAGCTACGGGGAGGCGTTATTCATACACAGACAAAGAATGGAGGCTGAACCAGACAGAGAAAAGAAAAGCCAAGCTGCGCGTAAGCTGGAATCATGGACGGATGCACTTAGAGAAGTTGCTGGTTTATTAGGAAGGGACATAAATGGCCGGTAAATCTCTCTACCTATAAGAATTTAAAGAACAAAAACAGACACACACTTAGTTGCATACCATATATCTTTAGTTAAAGGGGCACAACAAGGTATCAAAATGTTCGATTGAACAATCAAACATTTTTTAATATCAAAAGGTAGCTAACTTAATTAGGGGGTGTTTGGGGTTGGTTATTGAAAACATATTATTCGTTTTGAATTTAAATAATCAGTTGTTACAAAATGTAATTTCAAAATTTAATGTTTGAATTTGATTATTTTGTTTAATATCACAATAATTAGATAATCAATTTTTATATTGTTTGGCAAAACAACTTATTCTAAAACTAAACATGTAATATGACCAAAATGACCATACAATAAAATCTTCAAGCCACATACAAGCCAAATCAAAGGCTAAAATAATAATTATATGGAATTCACAATAAAATGCAAACCTCCGTTTTGAAAAAGCTAGCACCCACCAACTTAACCTAACCTCCGTTTTGTATTCACGAAAACGTGAATAAGTGATTATTTCAAACATTTACCCAAACACTAAAACTGACTTATCCTCATTTTAGAACTGAAATAAACAAATAATTTAAGTTATATCGCAATGCCAAACACCCTCTTAGTGTTGGCATATTTAAAAATTTTCGTTAATTTTCACATTTCATGTCCACCACCATTGCCACCACCCGCTACCACTACTACGAATCATTGCCGCTACCACCACTAGTAATCACTACCGCTACCATCAACCTCCGCGGTCATAAAAAAAACACGCACGAGTGGTCCCCCAGCCTTAGAAAGATCGTGACAACGCTTTAGCGCCGTTGTAACGCGTCTTTTTAAATTAGTGCTAATTAGTGACTTGTTATTATATATATTCTTCTCTTAGATGACGTATTAGAATATCCCGTTGACACCATCTGCTAGCTATTTGCGAACTTTTTATTTCCATATCTATTAGGTATATTTCTATTATGTTCCTTTGTTTGTGTTCGCAAGAAATCATAAAATATCAAATTCGTATTATTATTTGTTATGTAAAACAAAACATATTATCATTATGAGCAATAAACCATCTTTCTATAAAAGGACACTTCAATATACGTTGGCGAGTTTTTATTTTTATTGTAGTTACGTTTAAAAAATTAGATGTGATTTGTATCCATATGATTTTTCATACGTAACTGAAAAAAATCGTCGAAACTATATGAAAACACTGTCTATTTGAAAAAAATTCGTTGAAATAGTGTATTTTTTATCGTTCAACGATTTACTGTTTGCGAAACTCATTATGTTACTAGACTATAATTCCGGCGAGAATTTGAGAAATCATGAATAACGCAATGCCAATCAATGGCTCATTTTTGGTGTGTATTCACGTAAAAATGTTTCTTAGGTTAATTAGAAGCAAAATAATGATTCAAATTGTTAGATATATATTTAGATTCATGATATTTGCAAAATATCATATAAATGTCAAATTCTTTAATCAACTTACAAATTCTTAATAAAGCTACATTAAAGATACTATTTTGAATTACCTTTTATGTTAAATAAACCAATTGAAGATAACAAAAATTATTAACTAACACGACCAGAGGCGGGAAACCAAAATTTATAATAAGATGTTGCTTTTTATGATTGTTAGTACAAAGGTTGTCTCACGTCATATATAAAGCAGTATTACACGTGTCGAGAAAATACATGTTTTATAAAATAAAAAAATCGTGACATAAATTAAGATGTAGCATGTATCACCAAGTCTTATCCTAATTTTGCATCATAGACATATAGCTTAGATGATAACGAACATGTAATTGCTATTTATGTTTTTCTTAGGATAGGTAATTGCAACGACAAATTTTAACATTTGTTTAGAGGATGCTGAATTATTTCATTTCAGACATAATAAAATAAAATAAATAAACAATAATCTTAAATAGCATTTATGTTAGTTATCACAACTTTTGAAATAGTCGAGACCCTCCCCGACGTTTATTAATCCCCGACCTGTTTATTAATCCCCGACCTCTGTCAAGATCCGCCCATGAGCGCTTGTAGGTCGTCAACCTTCCTTTGTCATCATTTCCCATTACCTAAAAGCTCTTTGTATTTAGGCTATGCTAGGTAATGGGACTTATGCGGCTTATAGGAGCTCGAGTTAATAAAATAAATCTTGTTGGTCATACTTGATAAAACTTTTTTATAACCCATAAGCCTTCAAAAGCCCAAGATCATTAAAAAAAGGGCTTATAAAGCTTATAATTAGTTAAATTAAGTAAATACCTTTTAAGATATAACGAATTATCACGCAAATAATCTTTTATATAATAAAAATTAAATTATTTGAGAATTTTTGTAAAAAATAGAGGTTGTATTAAAAACAATTGGACAATGATTTTGACACATATGCAAAATCAAACAATATAATTGATGAAAAAAGAGTTAAAATTGAATTGAATTAGTCAAAATAAAAAAACTTGGTGGAGGAATTTGATGAAAACATACAAAAATATATGTGTCAAATATATGAAAATAAAAACTTAAAAATGGAGAAGGTGGTTAATAAAACTTTAGTGGTTGGATTTTAAATAAATTAGATTGACTTAGGTGTAAACTTATAATTTTTCATATTTTTCTAGTAACTTTAAAAAATAAACAAAATAACCCTTAGAGTGCTGGGAGCCGTTGGCACGCCAAAGGTGCTGCGTAGGATTTTTGGGGCTTTGGCACCAGAATCCTGTTGGCACCACATTTCGGGGTAACCGTTGGCACCAGATTTTCTAGTGCCAACGAAAATAATTAATTATTTTTTTCAAAACACAAAATAACTTAATAAATAAAACTTCATTAATTTAAAAAAAACATTACAATAAAAGAATATTACAATAAAAAAAATTACAATAAAAAAACAATACAATTAAAACATTTATTCAATAATTAAAACATGAAAATAGTGAAATTCGAATACAATAGGAAAGGAAATACACTACTAGATAGATAAAATAAAAATACATAATACGATTAGTCAGTTTCTGGATCTGAATCTGATAACTGACCAATTAAATCCCAACGCCTTGTTTCTTCTTCATCTTTTTGGGCCATAATTTGGGCCTCCAGCTCCCTTCGTTCCCTTTTTCTTCTTCCTGTGTTTGTCTCGATACTTTTTGATCTAGGTATAGTTGATACATCTCATTGTCAGTAAGTAAGGCATTTGAGTCGTTTGGAATTAGAAAGGGTAGATCGGGAGAATCATTTCAGCGTCGATGTTGTGACAAAGAACCGATATGAGTTGTTTGAGTTCGGGATGAAAAACCGATATGAGTTTGGGACGAAGAACCCAATTTATTCAGCCATTCAGTATTTTTTTCAATTCGAGCCTCCAATTTCATCGACTTTTTACACAAAGATCTCCGGACGCTGAAATCGTCATCAGATTGATTACTAAGATACATGTCGATTAAATGACGTTTCTGTGGGGAAAGATCACGACATTTATCAATTGTTGTGCGCAGTTTTGAATTTTTTTCGTACGCGGCATCGAAATCATCTGTTAACCACGTAAGCTTATCGTAACGACGTTGTTGTTGATTTATTTGATTCTTAATCATAGCCTTAATCTCGTCATCGCTGTGTGGGAAAGAGCATGCCATTTTTTATTTCTGAAAGTGTGTGTGAAAAAACAGTTTTGTGTGAAAATTGTATTTGAAAATGTGATATTTATAAAGTAAATAGAACGATTTTAGGGTTTTATTTTTAGCCCTCAAACGGCTAGATTTTAATTTTTGAAAAAAAAAATTGCATTTTAACCACTCCCAGCGGCTAGTTTTTGGACAGAAATTTTAAATTTTTTGCAAAAAACACCTTCCCAACAGATACCCTAATTCAATTTTCAAAAAAAAAAAAAGTTTCGGTTGGCGCTGGCTGGACACGATGGCGTGAGCGTCTTTGGCGCGAGAGTGGGTACGGTGCGCCAATGGTTGGGTGGCGCCAAAGGCCTACCAGCCCTCCCACCAGCCCTTGCTCCCCCCACTCTTAAACTTTTATTCTCTAGACTTTATAACATAATCAAACATATAAACATTAAATAATCTTAAAAAGCATATATAATATACATAAAATCGCAATAACGAAATTATTACTTAACTTATCGTTTATATTCAAGTCTTGTGTTCATTTTCGTATTTCTAATACCTGTGGAGCACGTATATATAAATTAAATTGTGAAACAATAACACAGACTCACTAGATTTCAATGAGCATTAATTTGAGCACAAACTATTCTAAATGGCGTGACGAATTGATATGCTGCGCTTTTGAGGTTAAATAGGAGATTGACTAAACTATAGAGTGGTCTCGCGAATGATCATAGCAACCTTTATACTTTTTTATATTTTATATTTTAAAAATACAACATATATATTATTCTATCAATAAAACATATATGTTATTTAGAAAAAACACAACATATAATCATATATATATATATGCACATGCTTATAAGTTTTAACTATCAAATATAAAACACAAATTATAAAAAATAAAATAAAGCCGATTGTACATAATAGAACAACACATATTTTTTCAATGTCGTAATGTGCTAGCAACCACTAATAATGTCTAGAGTGAAATAACAAAAATATCAGGTAAAGAAAGACAAATCCTTCGTGCAACAAAATCTAGAGAAAATATCAAGCCATTTTAACACATCATAAAAAATTATGTAAAACCCGTGGGTGCATGAATGCTGTAACTATTTAATTATTAAAAAGATGATATAATTTTATATCAAATATAAAATTTTACAAAATCATGAATTTATGAATTATCAAAATATTTAATTTCAAATTATGTTAGTTTGCGGGTTAATTATATTTTTTATTAATAATTAAGATCTGACTATTACGAACAAAAATAGTGAGTGTGAAAAGAGTTTGAAATTCGAACTGTAATAGATGATTGTGTACTTTACACGGAGCAAAATAAAAGACATAATCAAATATATAAAAAATATAAATATATGTATAATTTACTTAAAATCACAATAACAAAATTATTAGTTAAATAATCATATATTTCTTAGTTGTGTGCGTGCACAGATATTAAAACTAAAGAAAGTATACGTGAATTTGTTTCATGTATCTTTACGTGATTTTACTCCTATTAGGTTCGAGCTCCAATTAATTCATTAAACATCTTTACCGAAATATAAACCTAGACGTTAAAGTTCCAGCCCCAACCCATCACATAAAATACCAAAAAATGATTTGTTTTTTTTTCTCTAAAATACTTTTTTAAAAATGGAATCCTCACAACCACAGTTCATGATGTGTGGTGATCTCAACTAGGGGTGTTTGGTTAACCTTATTAGTTGGAGTTAGACTTATTTTATATAAACCCATGTTATAAGCCTAAATTTAGTGTTTGGTTTAGCTTATCAAAATTAATAAGTTAAATGATAAAAAAGTTCATGAGTATTAAATAGTGTATTTATTAAATGTGGGGTATAAAAGTCTTTTTAAATTATATGCTATTATTATATAAGTCAACCTTTTTTATAAAAGCCACACTTTTATAGCTTACTAAAACACACATATAAGCTTATAAGCCCACTTATATAAGCTTAACCAAACACTTGATTTTGGCTTATAAGCTTATATAAGCTAATAAGCTTATAAGACTGACATATAAGCTAAAACAAACACCCCACATTCATAAACTTCGCTTCTTCACCTCAGGTTTTTCACACGGTGGTTATATACATAGATTTAAAACAGATCCTCCTGAAAAATAGGACACCGTTAAGGTGGTTTTAGGACACCACCTTGCTAAAAGACGGATTCACCTCTATGCATTACTTGGTTAATGATAAGAGTCGCGCTTTAATGACAAGTGACTGTTGAAAAGTGAGTTAAACTTTAGGATTTGTTTAGTAAAATTTGTTTTAGGTAATTGTTTGGCTTGTCAAACAAGCTTTGTTATTTTTAGTATGTCTTTGTTTGGTATGTTTTGGTCATTGGTTCCCTATAAATAGAGGCCAATGACATTAGTTTTTATTGTATCTTTCAAATTGTAATTTAGGGTTTTGAATAAAAGCTTTCGTTTTGTTTGTTCAATCTTGTTTGCTCGTTTGATTTATCCAACAAGTGGTATCAGAGTTGTTCGATTAACGTCAGACTTTGTTTCGAAGAATCGATTAGGGTAAAAAATAGTTGAAGAATCGTTTGGTGTGGAAAAGTTGAATTTTGATTGGTTTGTCGTTTATGTTAAGGTATTGATTAGTTTTGAATTTTATCGTTTTGGTGTGAATTTATAAGGGTTGGTAGATTTGTTTTTTTAGTGAACTTCAATTGGATGGATATTTGTCATTCACTTTGGCAATTTGTGGTTCGCTTGCGATAGAGTTTAGTAATTCGACTTCAAGATTTGGTTAGAATTTTTAGTTCGAGAAGGCCATAGTGTAATGCCGATAACATTGATTCGTTGTTTTGCGTCACTATTTGAAGACTTGGTAGTTTCAGAATTTGGGGATTTTAGAATTTGTCGGTTATTGGTGGAGCAATTTTTAGAAGGGGTTTTTTAGAATTGGTTCGATCGTTTGGGATTGTTAGTTCGAAAAAAAATTTGGGATCCTTGTTTGTCGAGTTTTGGAGTTTGGTTGCTCGAATTTGTTAAGTCTTCGGTGTAAATCGTTTGGCACGATTTGTTTGTTTGGTTGACCATTTTTAGGTTTGGTCGTTAGTTGGTTGACCGTTTTCAGGTTCGGTCGTTTGTTTGGTTGACCGTTTTCAGGTTCGGTCGTTTGTTTGGTAGATCGTTTTCAGGTTCGATCATTTGTTTGTTTGTTTGGATCGTTTTCAGGTTCGATCATTTGTTTGTTTTTTTGGATCGTTTTCAGGTTCGATCATTTGTTTGTTTGTTTGTTTGATTGTTTGATTCAATCGTTTATTCGTTCGATGCTTTGGAATTCCGAATTCTAAGACGGTATGTTCGTTTGGTTAAAGCTTCGAATAGAGTTGAAGTCGCGGTGGAGATTCTTCAAGAAGGGACTTAAACTCTCAAGGGGCGTTTGAAATTTGGTATTCGGATATTTGAATTTGAAGACCAAAATAAGTTTGTTTTGAAGTTTCGTATGAAGTTCAACTCACGGTGGAGATTGTTAAAAAGTGAGTTAAACTTTAGGGTTTGTTTAGTAAAATTTGTTTTAGGTAATTGTTTGGCTTGTCAAACAAGCTTTGTTATTTTTAGTATGTCTTTGTTTGGTATGTTTTGGTCATTGGTTCCCTATAAATAGAGGCCAATAACATTAGTTTTTATTGTATCTTTCGAATTGTAATTTAGGGTTTTGAATAAAAGCTTTCGTTTTGTTTGTTCAATCTTGTTTGCTCGTTTGATTTATCCAACAAGTGACAACCTTAAATATAACATCAATTGTTGTACGATACCGACAACAAACCCGAAGTTCGATAACACGGAACCGCTAGATCACGAGTTGTATCGAGCACAAGTAGCGAACACGAGAGATTACAAAGAACCGACACATATATGCACACGGTATACCCTCAACTACCTCTTTATTAATAACCCTAATAAAGACTACATTGAGAAAGAATAATACAATGAACTAGGATCTCCCCTCATCTCTATTTATAGAGATGAGGGGGTAGGCACCTCCTTAAGTCAAATAGGAAACTTCCTATAAACCAACTTAAGGAGGTTAGCCTAAATACTTCCTAATACTAGTCTATTCCTAATCTATATTACAAAGTACACTTAAGTCCCTAATCAATATTCAAGTTTGCTCCTAATATTCCAACAATTTCCACCTTAGGAGTAACACTTAACCATAACCGATACTCAACACCCTTAACCGGTGTTGGAACCTCAAACCGGGAACCATCTTGTCGACCAGGCATTGTACTTCTGTAATTTCCCTAGATGGGCTTCTATAGAATCCTTCACGTTCTTCTTCTCAGTAACATTACCCTCCGCACCCTCTTGAACAGGTACTCCGGTTACCGTAATGTTTGCCCTCACCTTTATACCAAGGTTTACCTTTTCCTGCTCATTTACTAAGCAGCACGTGTTTGTCTTTTCTTCAGGTTGTTTGTCCTCCAACCGTCTTTGAGCCACTGCAGCATGATCGTTACTAACCTGAAAAACCTCAGCTTCACGACCCACCTGAGCTCCATGCAGTTCCACCTCAAACCGTATTTGAGCCACTACAACATGATCATTACTATCCTGAAAAACCTCAGTTTTACGATCCCCCTGAGCTCCCTGCAGTTCCACCTCATACCAAACACGTTTATCAACCTGTACTCCATGGATTCCTGTTTTAACACCAGGACCAAGTTGTTTGAACCCAACTTGTATTGAACCTCCATGCTTATGTACATTAAACCCATCGAATTTATCGATGTTAAACCTAGTTATAGAACTAGCCATTTTTCTTTATCCCTTTGTTGTTTGCTAAACCTTGTGAGAAACCTCGCAATGACAAACCGACAAAGTCCCTTCGGTAATTCGCTAAACCTTGTGATATATTAAACCTCACAATCACGAATTTCGAAGTTCCCTTGTATAAAGAAAAACCCTTGCTTTATTGATATAACCCTAAGAGAAACCTTCTTAGAAAAAATCGATCAAACCAAGTAACCCTTCAAAAGAACACCCTTTCTTACTCAAATATCGATTGAGCCTTGGAAATTAACCTATCCAACAAATCGAAAACCCTTGAATCAAGAAAGTATCCGACTCCTTTTGAAGTAACCCTTGTCGTAGTTTTTAATTTTGCAAAACCGATCTCTAATAACCAAAGAGATTTTGCAACCTCGACAAGTCTTGAATCTTCTTTAACCTTGCTACAAACCTTGTCAAGTTGTTTCTTAACCAACTTTGCCGACAAGCCTCACAAGTCGTGTGCAAAATATCCGTTGTTGTTAAAACCTTTTCTTGCAAATCGAATTTATTAGAAAACCTCTAAACCCTCGATCACGAACAAGCAACCCGATCGTAAACTTGAATACCCAAGCGAACCACGATCAAACTTGAACCACAAGAATAACCCTTTTTGCAAATCGAATTTATTAGAGAACCCTAAACCCTCGATTCCGAACAAGCAAACCCAACCGCTAACTTGAAACCCAAGCAAACCACGATCAAAACTTGAAACACAAGAAAATACCTTTCTTGCAAATCGAATTTATTAGAAAAACTCTAAAACCTCGATTCCGATCAAGTAATCCCGGTCGCTAACTTGAAACGCAAGTAAACCACGACCGATACTTGTACCACAAGAAAATCCCGCAACAACAAACCTTGAGCTTAATCGTCCCTTTTTTTTAAATCCCCAAAAAAAAATGACGATAACCAAAGTCGATTTAAGAATCGAAACTTTTTTCTTCCAAATAGTCAACTTTGTACTATTATGCTTTCTCCGTGACATTAAAACAAACAACCAATCATGCATTTTTGTTTAATCTCATTCACGTGGGTAATAATACCCCACAACCTTTTCCTCTCGTCTTAATTGCGATCGCTACTATAGACAAATCGATTTAAAACCCTTTGTCGCTACTGCTACGATTGAGCAATGGAAACCTCGATACTTCGATCGAACCGAAACCTCGCTCTAGCCCTCGAACTTCGATGACCACGAAACCCGTAGCTCTGATACCACTTGTTGTAAGATACCGACAACAAACCCGAAGTTCGATAACGCGGAACCGCTAGATCACGAGTTGTATCGAGCACAAATAGCGAACACGAGAGATTACGAAGAACCGACACATATATGCACACGGTATACCCTCAACTACCTCTTTATTAATAACCCTAATAAAGATTACATTGAGGAAGAAGAATACAATGAACTAGGATCCCCTCATCCTTATTTATAGAGATGTGGGGTAGGCACCTCCTTAAGTCAAATAGGAAAGTTCCTATAAACCAACTTAAGGAGGTTAGCCTAAATATTTCATAATACTAATCTATTCCTAATCTATATTACGAAGTACACTTAAATCCCTAAACAATATTCAAGTTTGCTCCTAATATTCCGACTATCAATTAAGCCTACTTTGTTATGCTTAAACATAGACTCTAGATCATGTTAATAAAGACCCAATTGCACTATGCTTTATCATCAACTCATCAGTCGCTAATTGAATATGATGAGATGACATTTACTCCGACCAGCATTCTTTCTTATGTAGGAAACAAACGAAAATGTAGCGAGGGTTGTTGAGAGTGTCAAACATTTTATTGAGAAATATATATCTTTCATTCTTGTAACATAACAACCTTACTTTAGTGAACAACTCTACCAACTCTTCATTGCATTTTAACTCATAATTGTCTTGACTATTTTTAAAGATGCGTTTTATCCTAGTCTTTCCTGAAAACTTGAAAAGAATGCTGGTATATCTAAGAGATATTTTCGACTTAAAGCTTTGTTAGTTAGATCAAAGTGCTAATATGTTTACTAGGGAACTGATCCCTAATGAACCTTTGTCGTTAAGCTTTTAGCTCTTATACATAGTATCAGACTCCGCATTAACAAGAGAGTACATCTTCAAGTTATTCGACTCATTGACCACAACTAGTCTCTATGAAAAATAAAGTCTTCCAAAAACAATATCAAATCCACAATCAAGCTACAAGATCCAACAGTATCAAAAGTTCACAAAAGATCATCAGTTGTTGGCATTCCCTTTCTTACTTTGATGAAATTTTGTACCCTTTCCTCGTCCTCCATAATAAAAGAGACAAATATCATAATGATTAAAAGTTGCAATTTTTTTTTGAAAAGGCAAAAACCACAACCAAACTACAAATAAAGGCATCCATTTTATCAACAAGACGATTAAAAGTAGTGGACCCAAAAAAAGCGAAACAAATATTAAAAATACAAAAGCAAAGTCTAAGAAAGAGTCGAATGAACTACAAACAATACACCACGAAAATAAACTCATATTAGAGACGCAAGCCCATTGCACCGGTCGACCCAGCTATACTTGAAGTTGTTGCATCTGTGTGAAACCCAGAAGAAAGATGTTAGTTGAATCTCAAACGCCAAATCATTAGACGACATCTCTTTAGCCCCAAAAGAAAGATGTTAGTTGAATCTCAAACACCCAATCATCAGACGGCATCTCTTTAGCCTAGAATACTCTATTATTTCGAGCTTTTCATATGAGATAAAACGAAGTCCACGCCACAGCTTGCCAATACAAACGTAACTTAGACGACCCATACCCCTCAAATTTAAAACATCTTGTACCGAAGGAGCAACAAAAGAGCCTATGTTGCAATTTGAGTTGATCAAAACATAAAGAAGGTGAAGAGCTAACCTTTTACTAGTTGAAGCTTGATACTGATCCGACTCTCGAGATAGAGGATTCTTGCATCCCTTTTTATGATGTGCAGGTCTATCACAACGCGAACATTTGTGTCTTTTTTCTTTTTGTCTCATCATGCGGCTTAATTCTATTCTTCCTTGGCCGTCCAACTGGCCGTTTCATAAGAGGCGGGTATTATATTTTCTCCTGAGTTTCCTCTCAAACTCAAACATGAAAACAGAGTGTAAAACTTGAACTATTTGCAATATGACACATACGCCTTTACTTAAACCTTAAGTCCTTAACAGAAATACATCAGTCCTTCAAATCTATCAAGTCTCGTAAGTTCCATATTGTATGCATATGAGGCCATGAGGGTCTTGTTAAAGGATGCAAAAGACTAATAATTCATCTATTTATACTTATTAAAATTAGCATGGGAGCGTCTTGTTGATACGATTTGATCCAATTTTTCAGCCGAGAGATGGTGTTTATTGAGGAAATCGTCAAGGATATTAGTCATAGACTGGGAATACACATGAGGAGTAACATCCCACGCCTAATCGGGATGGACACACATATCGATACCATACGTTCCTGGTTGAAAGAAGGATCCTCAGATACTGCTGAAATTATCACGATTTGGGGAATGGCGGGAATCGGGAAGACTTCTTTGGCAAAGTATATCTATATGTTGCATCACCAGGATTTTAAAAGAAGTAGCTTTGTCGAAGAAATTGAATCAAAATTTGAGCATGTATCAAGTGATCTACAAAAGAAGCTACTTGAAGACATTCTAAAAAAAACAGTTCGCGAAGAACGTTTGTTTAAAACTTACACATCAAAGATTGAGACAGCTTTGTCAGAAAAAGAAACGGTGCTTTTGGTTCTTGATGGAGTTAATGACTCTAGCCAAGTAGAAGTGTTGGTTGGAAGAGCACGTTTTCATCCAGGAAGCAAGATCATAATAACAACCAAAGACAGCTCTATTACAAAAAAATGTGCACTGTTTCGCAAAGAATTTTTTAAACATACAGAGCTTGCACTTTGTGGTTTGAGTGATGCAGAATCACTAAAACTTTTTTGTTGGCATGCATTTGGAAGCTATGATCCCGAGGAAGGTTATGAAGAACTGGCAACAAGAGCTTCAAAGTATTGTGGAGGACATCCATTGGCTCTTGAAGTTCTGGGTAGGTCTTTGTTTGCCGAAGACGTAGGTGCATGGAACCATACTTTTACAAAGCTAGAGTCAACAAAATTTCATGCTGATGTAAACAAGGTCTTGCAAGTTAGCTTTGATTCTCTGCCATCAGAAGATTGCAAAGTATTGTTTAAGCATATTGCATGCTTTTTTGTTGGAAACGACAAAGATGTGACTCAAACAATATTAACCCACTGTGGTCTTGACGCACCACATTGGATCAAAAAGCTCATTCAAAGATGTCTGCTCACAATTGATGCAGGAAATGAGTTGAAGATGCATCAATTGATTCAAGATATGGGAAGAGATGTTGTTCGACAGGAATCACCTCGCAAGCCTTGGAAGCGTAGTCTAGTATGGGATCATGCGGAGTCCCTCAGTATATTGCAAGAAGACAAGGTAATATATACAATCTTTGATCATATGTACTCAATATTGTGTTTCATCTATAAATTAACTTATCTTCATAACTAGGGAACAACAAATATTCGAGGTCTTTTCCTTGACATGAAAATGATTGAGAAAAAGTCGTTGCGTGGAATAAGTAGTGTGACAGACCATGAATTTCAAAATCACGATCTAAACATGAAATTTGGAGTAAGTTTGTCAGTTAGGGCTCTAGAGCTCTCATCCTCTAGTTGGGAAAATATCGAGTTGAGTTCAAATGCATTACGTAAGATGGAAAATCTAGTTCTACTCCAACTACCTGCACTTGAGCGGTTGATACTTAGAAGATGTGAAAATTTGACTCATGTGTGTGAATCAATTGGTGGATGTGAAAACCTTGTTCATCTTGATATGAGTTACTGCATTAAGCTTAAAAATCTTCCAATCAGCATTTGCATGTTAAATAATATTAGAATCCTCTCGTTAGACGGTTGCATAGGTGCTAGTGAATTTGAGAAGAAGACGAAGCATATGAAGTTGCTGAAAGTGCTAAACAAAGATAGTGTTTCCACAAATTCGCACACATCTTCCTATTCCATTGCGAGATTTCTACCGAATAGTCAAAAATATTTTGCATTTTCTTTGTTACCTTCACTCGTAACCTTATCTCTTGCAAGCAATAATTTATCTGATGAATCCTTTCCAATGGACTTCAGTAGCATGTCTATGTTGAAGAACTTATACTTAGACAATAATCCAATTGATTCCATGCCTGATTGTGTGAGAAGCCTTAATAGGCTTGAGGTACTCAGTGTCATAGGATGTTCAACCTTGAAGTCAGTTTTGCACCCTCCAAGAATGATCAAACATTTGTTTACACAAGGGTGTTTGTCACTTGACAAAATAACATTTCATCAAGAGGTGTCAGCATCCCCAATTGTTTTGTATAGTCAAGCCGCGTCCTTGACTGAAATTCAGGGCATTATCAAACTCCAAGCACTAGCACAAACTGATAACAAAGTACTATTGAGTTTAGGGTGGACAAATTTACATCATCTGAAAGAGCTCAAGATGCGGATTTGGAATGGATTATTATGGTCAAAACCAAAGAAACTTCTGATCCATGTATTCTCTCTTCCTTTCTTTGTTATTTTTTTCGTTTTTATGTGTACTTCAAAAATGTAGGCTTATCTTACTGGGGAAATCCGATACCCAAAAATAAAAAATGTAGCCAAAATATTTATGCAACCTGTTGTTGTATTCGCAGATGTTTTACGAATTTGGAATATTCAGCACATGTTTTCCTGGGAAAGATGTTCCATATTGGATAGCTCATAGAAGCAACGGGTCATCAATATCGATTACCATGTCATCACCTTCGATTAATAAAAAGATTGAAGGAATAAATATTTGCTCTGTCCATACATTTTTAGGCTTATGGATGTTTAGTCACTATAGACTAAAAGTATGGAATAGAACGAAGAATCGCACATGGATATATTATGGATATGTATCCGCTATTCGAGAAGATGATGAAGGTATGGTATGGTTAAGCCATTGGATGTTTAGGAAGAATGAGCTTGAATCC
Source organism: Glebionis coronaria (assembly GCA_025667525.1). Lineage (NCBI taxonomy): Eukaryota > Viridiplantae > Streptophyta > Magnoliopsida > Asterales > Asteraceae > Glebionis > Glebionis coronaria. The sequence continues at coordinate 636,121,695 of CM046874.1, read as the reverse complement.
GGTGATGAAGTTTGTGTTACCATTTCAGACGAACCAGGTGTGATGGTGACTCAGTGTGGAATCAGTGTTGTGTACAGTGATGAAGACAAGGACGACATTGATCCTTTGAGTTATTATAAGTCATGGAAACATATCATTGGTGGAGATCTTAAAACTTTTCAGTTAACATCTGGAGATTACTTCCTAATCAATGGTCGTGTTAGTCTTCCTCATTATGCATTTAATGAAATCTTTCAACTTGAAGTAACCCAGAAGTTGATTGGTTATATTGGTCAATATAAAACCATCCATAATACCATCTTGATCACAGAGTCTTCAAGGAAGACTGAAAGCTTGAAGACCGAAAGTTTGAAGACCGAGTCTTCAAGCTTGAAAACCGAAAGTTTGAAGACCGAATCTTCAAGCTTGAAGACTGAGTCCTCCTTGTCACTACACTCATCACCATCAACGCGTGTTCCATGGCAAAACACTCAGTCTTGGCTAAGACCGAGTAGTGCGGTGTGTGTTTTTATGGTTTTGTGTGTGGGTGTTTTGGTGAAGTATATTTATGGTTAGGTATGTTTTTATGGTAAACTTAAGGAGATGTCTTATTACAATTAGTTAGTAATGAAGTTTGTTGTATAGAGTGAATCACGAGGTAACATTTTTCTTCCATAATCATCCAAATAATGTTAACTCTCTTTTTAATTGTTTTCTCTTTCTTTCTCGTCCCATGTTAATAGTTTACCGACAAAAAATACGTAATTTAATAAAAATATCACTTTTTCATTTTTTTCTCTTACTTTTTACATAATAACAATTTTACCCTTAACCAATTAATTTACAACTTCTTTATTATTTGTAATAATACTCTCAAGTGAGGGTGATATTGTGAACTTAATCTGAAACGTCTAAAAATAACAACCTGCACTGTTAACTTGGATGGAGAGTACTCAAAAACACGACATCTTCTATTTCATTTTCATTTTCTTTCGTTTTTCTAATACTAACACGAGAGCTATACGTTTTTTTATATATTTTAATCTATCATATTTATAGGACACATGTGTGTGAATTTTATTTTATAAACATTTTATGTATTTAGCATTCCTTAAAAGTGATGCTGATTATGCAGTCTCGAGTCTCTTTATTACACCTACCCTACTTAAAGGTATTTTATCAGCTCTTATTTTCACATTTTTAAAGCGTTCTGGTGAGGCAAAGTTTGAAGGAATATGTACACGTAAATAATATATGTCCGGAAGTCGTTCCGAGTCTAAGGAGACGCACGCGTTAATACGTAAAACAATTATACGTTAATATATTATGTGTAATATATTAATTAGTGATAAGCTATTACTGACGTTAATTAATTAGTTAGTTAACGAAATTTTATAAATAATAATTAAATGTTAATTATAATTTTAAAATAAAAAGCGAATTTGATTTAATGCTTTTTCCTCTTTGACATAGGACTTGCATGCTTTTCCTAACTAGATTAGGATAGCCGACTTTTACCTTGTATATATATATTGAATAAGTCATTGTCAATATAGATAACCTATGACAAAATAACTACGACAAAATAACTAAAAGGAATTTGCTATAGATTGCTTAAAGTGATTTATGATTCTTTGTTTGGTTTATTGTGCGATCGAAGTAATGTGTTTATTTGTTTTATGAAAACAAATATTGGTTAGCTTATCACTATTGGTACTAGCATACTTAATTGTTTGCTATAACGTATTGTGTGCGTATTCTTAGAGAGATTATTGTTTGATCTTTGGGTTTTCGTTTATATTGGTGGTTCGATAAAGGTGTTCAATCCATTGCTAAAAGGTACGCAATTCTTTATCGTTTATGTTAATTACTTGTCTATACGTGATCCTATATTCCGCTGCGTACTCGTGATTATTAATGTGTTAATATGGTAAAAGGTTTTCATAAATTCCAACAGTGGTATCAGATCCGTTCGTATAGCTTTTAATTACATTAAAAATAACGAAAGATATAAAATTGTGTAAACTTACTATGATGGCGTTTGAATTATTTTATTTGATGATTAGGTTTTCATAAACCCTAATTAGGGTTAATAAAATTAATTAGACAAACCCTGAGTTGTATGCAATTTTTAGTTTATAAATATCATGTTAATTGTTAATTACTCGTTATTTATCACGTTGTTAATTGTTAAAATTATGGTTTGATCCATGGGAGTCATGCAAGTTTACCATGGATCATGTGTTCTTGATTAATTGTCTTAATTAAAGTCATGATTGATGTGGTATGCATGAAGTATGTGATTAATTTTTAATTGGATATACGTTTTAGGTTAATATTTATTTATTTTGCTTTTGATTATAATTGTTATATATCATGGTTCAAGCAAAGGATTTTTTCGAAAAATAAAAATAAACCAGACTAAAACTATATGAAATTTGATTTATTATAATCTTGTTCTTGCACGATCATATGTGGCAACAAATGAGTCGCCCTTACATGGTTTTAAATCTAACTCACGCCGTGATTAGCAAGAATCAAGTTTATAATTTGTTTTCTAATTTAAAGTTGTAAAATTTTATTAATGACATAATTTGCAAAAGTACTATCTAGTTGCAAGGCTAAGGTTCGGGAAGACTCTTCAAGATTTCGGTCTTGTAGATACCATTGCCCTATAATACCTGACTACTTGTAGTCTCCTTATCTTGCATACTATCTAGGAAGCCGCGAATGGTCTAGGGTTTGAATGATTTTAATCATTCTTTAATCTTTTCCTGTGATAAAATTAAACTTCTTTATATAGAATACATGTTGAATCGTCAATTTTTATGATATCACTATTTATACAATTGAATTGTTAGTTAAACAAGTGATGTCTATAATTAACGAATTGAGTAAATTTGTTAAATTGTCATGATACAAAGATGTTGCATGCTTCTTTGTACATGTTTTTGAAATTGTCAAAATTTATACCCTTTGAAATAAGTTTATTTGCCATCCAACTTGTAAAAGCACTTGCACTTACTCTTTCACTATACGTGAGACTGTGGTGATTTCGTAACCCAAGGTGATATAATACACTCGATTGTGAGACGTCGGTGCTATATAATCACGGTTTTTGGTTGGACGACTTAAGCAAGTTAAGATAGGTGAGACCTTAACTCGTGGCAATAGATGGGATAAACATGTTAGCTTTTTCATTTTTGAATTGTCACAAGTGATGTATATAAAGTTGAGTCCCATAATTCTAGAAGTTGTATTGGATGCAATTATTGAACGTCAATTACCCGTTGAATATCATCATCACTAGCAGATCAACTGGTGTGGTGGCGGTATGTCTCGGTGGATTCTAGCTTTTAGAAAATTAATTGTTTATTTATAAACATGGGTATTTAATTTTCTATAAAGATACTAATATCGAAAATACTAAAATTGAATTTTGTGATTCTTTTAAATGTATTATTGCAACAAAGTTCTATAAACTAATGCTTGTTTGACAAACAAAGTCTCGTTTTCTTGTAAGAAAGAAAGAGACATATACCTATCCTTTTTCGATGCAAGGAAAAGCTATTAATATGTGTGATTGGACTATTGTAATTATCAATCTTTAAGTGAACTTAAATGGTTAAGTAGATTTGCACAACTTATTGTTTTAAGTAGATCTCATTAATCTTTTTGAGTTTTGAGCATCTTCAAACTAATAAGTCTCTTAGCAATCTCTAGGCAAGCAATACTTCTTTTGTTCTTTACATGTCGATCCCCTTAAGGCTATAATCGATAGAACAAAACAAGTGTTTTGTTTGTTTATTGCAATTATAATAACTAGCTTTATTTATCCTAGTTATTTTATTTTAACCAAATGTAGGCACTATATACCTTTATTGAATGGAAGGCCTAATATGGAGGAAATTGCATGCCAGTTTTCAAGTTAATAAAAGCATGATAGATAGTATCTCATTTACATGGTAGAAATTCATACACTCTCTATAATACATAAGTAATTGTTATTTATGGGCATTTAAAGTGAGTAGGGAAGTATCTCATTTACATGGTAGAAATTCATACACTCTCTATAATACATAAGTAATTGTTATTTATGGGCATTTAAAGTGAGTAGGGAAGTAAATAAATCGCTATCTGCTATTTACTGGTGAAGTAACATTTGTAATGTTGTCAAATCCAGTGGGAGCATTGCGTAATACATTAATGTAATGTTGTTTAATTCAGTAGGAGCTACAAGCTTGTTTACCTTCGTAGTAATCCATATTATTTTTAGTTTGACTTGAAATAATAACTTACTTTCAGAATACGAAGAACCATAGTTTTAAGGATAACTGCATCATATTTTATATGAAAATCACTTTTGAAGTATTTTCCATATAATAATTTATGCAGAATTTCTTATAAAACTATATGGTTGACATTCTACTAGTTATTCAAATATATATGACATTATCATATTGTTCAAATAAACAATTGCGTTTCGTGGTTGTTTATATGCGTATGTGATGTATGCCATGCACAAGTGGGAGAAATCTTTATTGTGTGCAAGGTACAACATATAACAATATGTCAATGGTTTCTTGACCGCGAGATATGAATCTAATATTCTATTAAGACTTATACATTATTGTCAATGTGTGTTGTCTTTTTTAGAAGATGTCAAGATATGAATAACAAGCTACTTCAACTAATTTGTTTATATTTATTAGAATGTTTCTTGAAATGCACAATAATATAAATAAAGTACGCAATTAACTTGAAATAACTATTGAAGTTGTTCATGGTTACTTTATGAATGTTTATGTCTCTTGTAAAGCATAAGCATATAGTCTTTAAATTGTTAAAAGACTTATAAACATAAAGTAAATAGTTTAAATGTTATGTCTTCTTGTTAATGAACATGAAGTATTTGAATTATTAAAAGGATAAACAATGTATATATAGTTATTGAACTATTTAAAGATGTATACATTAGAACATGCATTAGGTTTTTTAAATGCAATATATTTTCAATCTTGTGCTGACACAATTGATAAGTATTTAACCTAAAGAGAATTAAGTTATTTAGGGATTGTCATATAGTATTACAATCTCAAATACTCATAGAATGTCTTGAGTGATAAATCAAATTCTTTAGAATTATTTGATGTTGATAACTTGAAATACTTTACCTCCAAAAGTTGTCAAGGTTTGGAAATTGAGTACAAAGTATATACTTAAATATTACTCGTACCTAGAAGGAAACTAAGATACCATCAAGCTATGGAATGTGATGAATCACACTGTGTCTTTAAAATTGATGTTCTGAATTTGTCAAGAACTATCAAGTTATTTTGTTAACGTGTCCCAAAAGATAACAATTTGTTGTTGCCCTACATGTTAAGTATTTGAAGAATAGTCTATGATTACTAAAATCAAGTGGGAGGACTCGTAGATCTTTAAGAGATAAATAACAAAATACGTAACCTTCTAAATATACTAGCGAATGTCATAATGATGGTGAACATTAAGTGTTGAACATCGTGATGATAGAACCCACATTCATAGATCCGCACGGATATCTTTAGTACTTGAATGATATATTGATATGTCAATACTAAGGAATAGGAATGTATGTTAGAGGATCATGGTGGCCATACTAACCATACAGATATATTATTGAATCTTGAATGTCATTATTGAATAAAACTATGAATGAGTAGATGCAAGTCCATAGAAGATAATCAATTTTTGGAACCTTGATTAATCTTTAACCAATCGGTTAGACCGTGAGGTGAATATAAGTTTCTTTAGTGAAAGACTCATATGAACAATATTGTACACATGATTAATGCATAATATGTGATAGAAAAGTTCTGCATGCATTAATAAAGATGATTAATTGTCATGATAGTTTTTATAATGATAAATATGACAATGTAATATTTAAACTCTTTTGCACGATTACATTAGCGAGGACGGATGTGATCAAAGTGTTTATAAATTACAATAATCTTTATGCTGTGTACATAACGCAAGAATCCATGTATGGATTAATGCATGCATTTAAGGAATATATCTCAAGTCTAATTATTAAATCCATGTTTTGATTTTTAATTAGATCTAAGATAACTTGTGAGTACATCTAAAAGCTAGTGGGAGTATTATGTTTATTTCTTAAATCACATATGATGTATAACATATAGAAAGAAATATTCCATGTAAGATAAATGTTAAACCTTAGCTTGGAATAAGGTTTCATATGAAGGGTTTAGAAATTAAACGTATGACCTTGATATGTATGTTTATTGTAATAAACATTTGTGGTTAATGAAATCCAACACAACATGAAATATCATTTAGAAAGTCCCAATGAATATATCTCATTTGATGAGAGTTGACATAAGATGAAAACGTAAGGGATTCATTATGTAAATCATATTGTATGTATGGATAGTTGTAAACTTGTATAAGTACAAGAAGATTTGACAACAACGATTGCTGAAAGAGAAAATCATCTAGATGATTAGTACAAATGTTATGATAAGATTTATTTGGGATAAAATGATTATTACTAACTTGAATTGTTTCAAGTAATGAATATTCTATATGATAATAAGATATAATTATCATTGTCAACAAACTTAGAGTTTAGAAAGACACTAAATATTATCATAGTAATAATTTATAGTTTATGAATTATAATATATCATAGTGATGTTTCTAGACATGGATGATTTATTGATTGCGATAACACTCAATACTAATCATGGTACGATTTCATCTTTGATGATGACCACGTGGATTAGTGATGTTGAATTGAGCATAATGTTGCAATACTGGTTAAAAGATAAAGAATACTTTATAGTTTAAGAAACTATTAAAAAAGATTGTTTTCAATAAGGTGTTTTGTTGGACTCACACATCTTATAGGATGTACAACAACAATACTCCCATTTTATTGTGTGTTCATATGTAGAAACGTACATAATAACAATCATAATATATGTTCAGAGATTTTCACAATTGTGAATTTGAAATAAGTATTCTCAAAATTCTAAAGATCGAACCTAGTAGAGTTTTATGAAATATATGCCTTGACAACAAGTATGATCGTCATATCTTGAGGCATGATTTTTCAGCTAAGGTTATCATGCATTGATATTTTAGTATTTGGATAAAGAATATTGTTAAACAATATTTATTTTGTAAATTGAAGTATTGGATATTTTTGTTTTATTTAATATTTATTGGTCCTATTTTTTGCATGTTTAAATCCTTGAATAATATGTTATTCTAAATTGTCTATGTCGATTGATTATATGGGAATATAATTGAATTAAGACATATATGAGAGATGGTAATATTCGTAGAATTGCAAGAACGGTTCACCAACTCATACGATATCCAAAAGTTGTATATCAGATATCTCCTACTAACAAGTCATTCGCCTTATGGATCGGCGTCTTTAAGTGAAACTTGTAAATGATTTACATTACTAAATCCTTTGACTAGAGATGCAAGCAGGTCTTATATATGTGGATGGTACTTTTTGCTATAGTTCTAACGCTATCCTGAATAAGGTAGTAATAAAGACTATAATCATTTGTATCTTGAAGCATGTAAGAGGCACGTGTTGTGAAGATAGAATTTGTTCATTCAACTAGGTTTGAATAATAATGTTACTGGGCCCCTCGTTAATTAATTAGATGTTTGTATGGCCATACCCAATGATAATCTAGATTTGTCTCGATTAGATTGGTAATCTATATTAATTATGTAATGCGAGAAACAGAATAGTTAAAATGGAATGACTTTGATCCATATCCATTATTAACATGGCATTTGAGAAACAAAGAGATTGTAAATGTTTTAAGTCATTTAAATGTACTTTATTGAAAACTACACTCGAGAGGTTCCGGGAGCATTGGCGTGTTGCTAGACGCTAACCAATGTTATTATATTATATTATTGTACATGTCCAAGTGGGAGCTGAAGGAATATGTACACGTAAATAATATATGTCCGGAAGTAGTCCCGAGCCTAAGGAGACGCACGCGTTAATACGTAAAACAATTATACGTTAATATATTATGTGTAATATATTAATTAGTGATAAGCTATTACTGACGTTAATTAATTAGTTAGTTAACGAAATTTTATAAATAATAATTAAATGTTAATTATAATTTTAAAATAAAAAGCGAATATGATTTAATGCTTTTTCCTCTTTGACATAGGACTTGCATGCTTTTCCTAACTAGATTAGGATAGCCGACTTTTACCTTGTATATATATATTGAATGAGTCATTGTCAATATACATAACCTATGACAAAAATAACTACGACAAAATAACTAAAAGGAATTTGCTATAGATTGCTTAAAGGTGATTTATGATTCTTTGTTTGGTTTATTGTGCGATCGAAGTAATGTGTTTATTTGTTTTATGAAAACAAATATTGGTTAGCTTATCACTATTGGTACTTGCATACTTAATTGTTTGCTATAACGTATTGTGTGCGTATTCTTAGAGAGATCACTGTTTGATCTTTGGGTTTTCGTTTATATTGGTGGTTCGATAAAGGTGTTCAATCCATTGCTAAAAGGTACGCAATTCTTTATCGTTTATGTTAATTACTTGTCTATACGTGATCCTATATTCCGCTGCGTACTCGTGATTATTAATGTGTTAATATGGTAAAAGGTTTTTATAAATTCCAACAAAGTTAAATACAAGTAATAAGTAAATATAAGGAATAAGTAAACATTTTTTAATACAATTACAAGAGGTAATATTTCTCTAAATCAACCAAGTCACTATAATTTTTTTCAATCATTTCCTTTTTCTAGTGACTAAAAGTGTCCTCGCGTATAGCAGCGGTAATTGCCTAACGGTAGATAATTAATGATATGCTAATTAGCTTATATAACACTTCCGTTTTTGGCACCTCAGCAAACGCTGCTTCATGTTTTGACATCATGATCATAAAAACGATTTGAAAGAGACGTTTTAAATATATGTTATCATCCGATGTCATAGTTTTACAAAATAAGATCCCTAGATCTATAAGAGGTAAAAATTTGAATGATAACAATTTGGACGTTCTCATATCCAATGCCACTCGGTAACGTAATTGCTCTAAAACCTGAGATACATGCTTAAAGTTAACACGAAGGTTGAGAGAAATTCATAGGTTTTAAATAACATTTTGAATACAAGTATCGTTTCCAGCGAGTTATGTCACTATGATAAAAACAATATTTTAATGAGCTACGTTGTTATACACACATATAGGTAATAATTGATGTACGTACAACTATAATAAAGTTAGATTTGTTGCACTAAACTCATGACACCAATACTGACGTAAATCACCAAAATGATAGTAAAGAGGATCTGCAACCCTCATAGGCTACCCAAAATTAGGACAAATATAAGTGCGTTTGTTTACCATTCTTGATAAATACAAACCGAGAGATGTAACCTCCGTATAGGTTTATTCACAATATTCACGCTCATATCACGATGATTAATGGTTCATGATATTCAAATAATTGGCTTAAGGTACTCGTGCAATAATCTAAATTAAGATAACATATAGTTAAAAAAATCACTTGTATTCAGTTATAAAGTCTGTATCCCCTCTCGCGGGTTTAATATCAAATAATAAAAGTGTGGGTATGAACTCACCTTGTTTAGGGAAAATCTTATTGATATTAAAAGTGACTTGCCGCAGATTTAACGGCTTCGAACACAATCTGAGTTAATATGTCAAGTCTTAGTTTATGTTGTCTATGTTCATAATGTTTAAAGTATTATGTTTGCGTTCATGGAATTGTGATAATGTTGCATCACTGTTCGGGCTATCATAATACATGGGTCACATGGAAACATCCGAGAAGCCAGGATAATTTAAATTGTAAATCCAGAAAACTCGCCGAAATGTTTAAAATGATATCTCGTTATATGAAATTCAATAGTAATGTGATACGTTAATAGTTTAAGTTTCTTCAAAGGTTGGTAGATAATAAGTTATGTAAAAATAATTTATATATTTATTTTTATTTAATTGATTGTTGTATTATTAAATATATTTTTAAAATTTATGTAAAGATATTACATATTATACCCTCACATATCGCAAAATGACATGTATACCCTTTTATATATTTCTTGTAAAATTCTAAACCTTTAAGTTTAGAAAATGACAAAAACGTTCTTTGGAATTATAAGTTTAGAGTATTTATATTTTCAGATAAAAATATTATAAGTTTAGGTAATTTACACTTTTGGCACAAAAAGTTTATGATTTTAAATATTACACAATTAATCCCTCTAGTATTTCGAATTCATTACCTTAGGGTTTTAAACTTGGAAAGTCAGTCCTTATAGTTTATAATTTAGGAAAATGACATTTTTAGCCCATATAGTTATATATTTTCGGATTTTGTAATAAATACCCCTCTAGTACAAAATAATTCAATTTAAGTCCAAAACTTATGAAATTCATATTTTTGGAATCCGATTCTTAAATGTAACTTTTAGCTTTTAAAAATAATATCTTTTAGGAGCTTATGGCTTATCAAAACATCTTATTATATATAAAACATATGAAATTGGATTATTTTAGGGTTTTCTAGTGCTCGAAATGTTTAGGAAAACATTATGAGAGCTTTTCAAACTTTATAGCTTGTTGAGGGAGCATATTAGGAGATTATAAAACATATTTAAACAAGAAAGTAGATTGTAGAACAAGGAGAGAACTTACAAATCTTGAAAACAGGCTTTTAGAACACGAATTGGCTTCAAACTCTTATTTCTAAATTTACAACCACACATTTTCGCTTATTTAAAACCTAATATGATCAACATACTTTTTTTATCATGCTATTAGTCATCATACTCATTTAATCATAAATATATTATTTTCATGTTTATTAAAAACAGAATAACTTCAAATAATCCACATCATATTCATCAAACACGCATAAAACAGTATGCAAAATCAAAATATCTATAGAATCATTCAGCAAATTTGTGTTTTACACATTTTTCTTTCGATTTAACCGGTATTTCTACTTTTTCCCCCGGCGCTTCAGATTCGGCTTTAGATTTCATTTTCGTTGATATTTTCAACTCGTTTTTGTCGGTTTTTGATCAAATATGTAATTTTTTTAATGTGTTTGTTTATCACTGTGATTTTGTGTGTCGTATGTGTTTTTACTGTCTGTTTTAAAGAGAGAAATGATAATGGTGGTTGATGTGCATTTTTTAAAAGCTGTGTGTTTGGAGCATTAATGACGCTTACGTGTTTAGTGGGTGGGGGGGGGGGGGGGAGGCTGAAAAGACAGAATTATCCCTCCGCCTTTTATTTTTATTTATTTATTAAAAAATATGTGATTAATATGGGTTATTGATTTAGATTAGATGAAAGGTGGAGATGTGTCCCCCTTATTTAACTCTCATCTTAGACAATTATAAAAAAAAATATTTTATTTTCTCACTTAAGCCATGTTTGTTTTTACGAAAAAAAAGTCTGATCGTCTTTGACATCTGACCAGTCAGACGCGATCTAAAATCTTGGTTGTTTATTTTTTTCGTTTAGATTCAGAGGTGGCATGCTTAATTATGTCTAATCTGGTCAAATTTGATGAGCAGATCTGATTATATCTTAACCTTTTAAAATTTTAGTTTAATCTTGCAAACGTATATCCACAACATCAAAAGAACAAAGATAGATGAAGATTTTTTATACAAACCAGTAATAGAAATTTTTAGAAATCAAGAATAAAAACACCAACTTGTTCACAAAATATTCAAGGAAAAAAGACTACTCGGTTTAAAGGGTTGGTTGGTTTCCTTTTCGAAATAAAGAAAAGATTACAAGGTACAATATTTTTCATGTTTGACATTTACAAGGTACTATCTTTTGTAGTACTGTAACTGATGAAGCGTAGGATCACAAGTCCGGGTTATAGGTTTTTGGACGAAGTTGTTGTAACCGGGCTCATGCGCTAGATTTCATACATTATGGTAATGGGAGTAAGTTATTGATTACTGGAGGAGTGTAAATAGGTTAATTAATAGATGAACTTTCTCGGGTGGCGATTCCCTATCGGTAACTCACATTTCATTATGTGGTTTTACACCATTGATCCTGAGAGGACCCGAGTAAGTTGGTTTGAAGGATCTATGGTTTGATTGGTATTCTTCTTATATTGGTCTATAAGAAGAGAATATATGAACTGGGAGAAAGGCAAAAAACTGTGTGTGAATTGTGTGTCACAGAATATTTCTTATGGTTGATATTAACCTCATGTGTTAATATGTTACACTATCATGGGTATGCATGTATGTGATCTTCCCTTAGTCACCACTCTTTGCAAGTTGCTATATTTGTATAGGATGCATATCACAGATACAATAAGTAAAGGAAAATGCAAGGATATAATTTAAGTACAAGTTTCATGCATGAATATGTATATTGGCTACATTGTGTACTGATGCATATATCTTATCTAGCCCCCCAATTCATATGAGTGAAATTGGCACACATGTGAATTATAAATATTTAACCAAGTGTTATTGCTAGTTGAGTCCATTTTTATTACTACATTTATTTTCATATTTAATACAAAAACTACATTCATTATAAAATATGTATTTTTTTGTTCAGAAATGTTCATGCTAAGTTAGTTTTTCGTAGAATGTTTTCACTTGCCACGTCTTTTAATGAGTTACTCATCATGCATTATACTTACCCTTACCCCCAAGACGCGTGGGTGGTATTTTTAACACGGTAGTCTACAAAATATAGACCCAATCATTTTAACTCTGGAAACGTCTTTTTCCACCTCTATATATCTCTCGTTTTCAACTTTATTTTCTATATCTGTTCACTTTGAATGTTCTTATATTCCTTACTCTCACCATCATGGATCAGGTGAACTTTTGTTACATATTATTCTGTCCATTTTGTACTCACTTTGTTTTATATGCTCCATTTGTATATTTATAGTCACACTTATCTTATAGGGTGCGCCTAATAGCTCTTTTTACCATGGGTCCGGTATTCGAGATGAACAAGCAGTAGGAGTCTATGCCGCTGATCTTGGCCATGCATGGAACCAGGGACCTCAAGAGTCTTCTTTCTATAATGGTAAATGCTTGTGAAGGTCTAAGATTTTGTGCTCCGTACTCTTTGTGGTATTACCGTATCTGATTAGTGTTAAAGTTTTCGCAGAAGTCGGTGAGATACTTCTTATAAAGGACACAACAGAAGTGACTTCTCTAGAGACAACAAACATATGTTCCCTTATTGATCCTTATGGCCATCTCCATGATATTGGAGGTTTGGATGATCATGTTCATGTTGACGAGACGTCTACAGAGGGTTAGGGTAATATTGGCTCTTCCAGCAACCAGAGCATAGGCGTGGGGGTTTGTAAGAAGCGACATACTTATCGTTCCGTCATTGTGTTACTTGGTTCCCCTGCCTCATGGACGATGGGTGCCTCGTGGATTATGGGTGCCTCGTTGATGATGGGTGTCAGGCATGTTTCAGTTTCAACTAGGCCTCCTACCGTATCCTGTAGTGGAGTTGGAGGTGGATTACCTTCGCTCATGATTGTGACTTTTTCGTCTACAGCTTGGCAGTATTATGGGTTGTTGTGTTTATGCAAAGAAAACTTTCGGGTCCCACAGATGGCGCCAATTGATGAAGCGTAGGATCACAAGTCCGGGTTATGGGTTTTTGGACGAAGTTGCTGTAACCGGGCTCATGCGCTAGCTTTCATACATTATGGTAATGGGAGTAAGTTATTGATTACAGGAGGAGTGTAAATAGGTTAATTAAGAGATGAAATTTCTTGGGGGGCGATTCCCTATCGGTAACTCACATTTCATTATGTAGTTTTACGCCATTGATCCTGAGAGGACCCGAGTAAGTTGGTTTGAAGGAGCTATGGTTTGATTGGTATACTTCTTATATTGGCCTATAAGAAGAGAATATATGAACTGGGAGAAAGGCAGAGAACTGCGTGTGAATTGTGTGTCCTTCCCCTTCAAAATGGTCCTATTTATAAGCTCATATTTTCTTATGTAGTGACTAGTTGCTGAGTCACATAATATTTCTTATGGTTGATATTAACCCAATGTCGTAATATGTTACACTATCATGGGTATGCATGTATGTGATCTTTCCTTAGTTACCACTCCTTGCAAGTTGCTATATTTGTATACGATGCATATCACAGATACAATAAGTAAAGGAAAATGCAAGGATATAATTTAAGTACAAGTTGCATACATGAATATGTATATTGGCTACATTGTATACTGATGCATATATCTTATCAGTAACAGAGAGATATAACATTTTTAGGTGGTAGGGTTGTCCTTCAGTTCGATTCGATTCTCGGGTTGTTTTTTTATTCGATTCAGGATATTTGGTTAATTTTTTCTGAGTTAACCCGAAAACCGAACTATCCGAATTCTTCTAAAAAAATACATAATTGTTTAAACATTTAGCAAAAAAATTATTTCAAGCATAAAAATTATATTTTTATATTAAAATTTAATTTTAGTAATTATTATATATATATATATATATATATATATATATATATATATATATATATATATATATATATATATATATATATATATATATATATATATATATATATATATATATATATATATATATATATATATATATATATATATATATATATATATATATATATATATATATATATATATATATATATATATATATATATATATATATATATATATATATATATATAGGTATAATTATGATTTGAAACCACAGTTTTAATCCATGTCATATCCCTGTCACATATTTTAGCCAATAGTATTTGAGTATTCCCTAGAAAATCTTCCACGAATTTTCCGTTTGAAATCGCAGTTTTATGAAAATCGCGTTTTGGAAACGAATTTTGAAAACTTTGTTTTGGAAATTTCGTTTTGTTTTTTCTGTTGTAAAAAACATTATTTTTTGAAGTGAGGGTTGTGAGATTCAAACTGAGTACCTCTAGGTTATTTGTTTTGGTGTTTTCCAACTGAGCTATTGGATGATTTTTATTTTTTGATGATAAACCTCTATATTTATTATCCGGTTTTGTATTTAATATAATAAATATCTTCTGATATTTTTAAAATATATCAAGATATACTCCAAGTATATTCATCCATATCTAAATTTTGTTGAAAATTATATTTTTTTGAATTCTGTTTATCACGTATTAATTTTCTATCAAACCCTAATTCGTTAAAAAATCATCCATCGTAATCTTCTTTTTCTTGTGTAGGTTTTTTCCAGTTTGATCATCTTCTTTGTTAAAGGTATATTATTTTCTCAAAACCATAATTTTGTTTAAACCTAATGATGAAATGTGTTAGAGTTTTTAGTTTTTGTATGCATATATTTGTTTGTTTTTTGTAGGTTGATCATCTTCTTTGTTTTATTTACAAGGTACATTTTTATTAAAACCCTATTGCAAATATATTACTGTATTGTTTTTTCTTCATGTTTTTTTATTACTATTTTTTCTTATCTTCATACGTTTATTTATAATGTATTAGTCGATTTGATCTCTTTCAATACAGATCTTGAAAGAAGAAAGCTTAGATTTATCTTTTCCCATTAAATTATATATTCTTTCTTATGCCTTCCAATATATTCAAGATGGGTGACAAGTAAATGATTCCCACAAAAAAACTAACGTAATAAACAAACAGATCCCTTCTCCGGAGTTGTGAAGTATGTAATGGTATGAAGAATACTTATCAACAGTATTTAGCTGCCAAAGAATTGAAAAAGCAATCATGGAGGTACCATAAAAAGTCCAATACGTGGTTTCAAGGACGCGAGGAACCAGAATTCGTCATATAGATGATCATGAACAGGGAACCTATGTTTATTTTGATTCTCATAATTGCATCGATGAGATCATTACGGGCATGTACATAACTACAAAAGGACGTGTCGTATATATCAGGTATATCTTACTCTTCCTCATGTAGTTATTTATTTTTATGAAATTGATAACTAATATGTAGTACTTATTGATTTATCATTTGATTGTGGCATAGAACAAATGTGTGAAGCCAGAAATATCTCACTATTATGGTACTATAAACGGGACGATTCGTGTGGTCGTTGGTGGAAGAGGAAGCCATTGGTCACATTTTACTGAGATTAATACAATATGGAGTTTATATAAACATCCGGATTGGGGATTTGTAACATTCGTCATTGACTATTATGAACAGGGAACCTATGTTTATTTTGATCTTCATAATTGCAGCGATGAGATGCAAAACGGATGATTAGATAACTCATATGTTTTAATTTGATTATATTTTTATCCATGAGATGCGTGTATTAGTGACATTTGACGATCAGTAAACATTATCAAGGATACTTTCTTTTTTACTAACATAGCTAAAAGGCGCGTCTTTGGAACTTCTGGCTAAACTAATGGCATCCGATGTTGAAGAATTTGATTGAAGAGAACAGGTTAAGCTTATATTCGTTGGACGTTTCTGGAAGTCTAGGCTCTATTTTACGACTTCAACTGTTCTTAGAAGAAGCCAGTGAGCTCTCGAAATGTTCAATGCAGTGGTATCGCTTATCATCACAATGTAGGAGAAGATAGCTTATTTTAGGTGCTTATAAATTTTCACACTTGATTATTGCGGAAATATTTTGTAGGGGTTCGTAACTTTATTGTTCGGTCCCCCAACAAAACCACCAGAAACAAAACCAGCCCGTTTGAAATAAAGTATAACTCATTTCAACCCATGGATCTTTTTGCAGTTTGATGTAGTTCAAACAGACACCGGTTCAGTTACTTCGCTAGGGAAAAACACATTAGACGAGCCCACCAAGAAAAAGAACTCAGCAGCTGTTAAAATCAGCTCGTGAACCTTGGCCTGTTTAAACGCAGAGGACGTGTCAAAAGCTGCAGCAGAAGCCTGGAAGAAGTCTAAAATCATGAAGCTAAACAACATATTTGGGGTCAATAGAGCCGGGATCAATGTAACTGATTAACAGACCAACAACTATCGAACCACCAGAAACAAAACCAGGCAAACCCTCTCGTCCATCTACGTGGCCATGATACTTTGGCTTTGTCAGTGGTAGTGTGGTGAAGGGAGATCCTGACCGAAAAATCAAAACCCCGAGAGCTCACGTGACTCACCAACACCAACACGTCCAATATATTTATGTTTTATTTTGATGGGGGAAAGTAAGTTCACCCAACCATTCTAATTAATCTGATATTTTTATATTTATTTGTGTTTCAAGTAGTTGATCTTGCTGAATTTTAGATGGTGATATGATTAGTAAAACCTGAATAGTCCATACGTACGAGAAAAGTTTCTTTACTGTTGAGTTATTCCTCATTAGTATTGCTATCGTTTAAAAGCAATTATACCTTTTGGATTATTTTCAGTTTTTGCTTCTGATGAGGCGTTATTACTTCTCATTTTTTTAACCCGTGAAGCCGAGGAAATCCATAAGATTTTGGTCTTTGAAGGGGCTTTTGAGAATATATTCTGTATATATTACTAATGAAGAGAGAGGTTCATAAGGTGGTGGTGTTGTCCAGGTGATTGCTTGACTCAAACTTTTTTATTCTTTATCAGTGTAGTAAGATTCGAATGTATATCTTTTCTCTATTTGGAATCTGAGGGTGACTATAGGCTTTGACTTATACTGGCTCATTATACCACTCGATCAAACTGTCGATGTGTGATGTTATAATTAGATAATCATTTGATTGAAGGATATATTAAAGAAACTATAGTATACGGAGTACCATTTTTGTTTCACCAGACACTAGAAAACTAAGTTGTTCAATTTAAAGTTAGATTAAAACTATTTATGCAACAGATCCAAACACCCCTTAGTCCCTTAATAGGCTTGAATTTTTGTATTTTACCCTTATTTCCAACTCCATGCTATCCTGTTATTCTCGGCTTTGTCTTTTCTTCTCATAAATTATATATATCTGTAACTGAAGTCGAGCATTCATACGTTCAGTCTGGTCTGTGGTCAATTTGGGAGAACTATTACGAAGAGGTACAAGTAGTTTTGTAGTAGACGCTTCTTGTCTGTTGTGTTTGGAGATTCCAAATCTGCCCTTGTGTAAGATGTCATTTGGGTGGATAAAAGTCCAAAAGCAAAGCAACACAATCAAAACAATGCGTGGTGCCAAAAACAAATGTGGTACAGGTTACACTTCATTCTTTAGTTTATTTTTCATCAGGCTTAAACCATGTCTCCAGAGCGGATTATAGGCAGGACATGTCATTATGTGCATAAAAAATGGTGTTGCGTTTACACAAGATAAGTGGCAAACAAGAAGATTGTGTTGAGTTGGACAAATCTCTGGAAACTATTCACTGATTTTGGTATGCCAAGTGACTGCTAATGAAATATATACTTTTGATGAACCAATTATTTTCTGTCTGAATTTCTCGGATCTATAGAAAGGGTCAAAAATCCTATAAACGTGCTAGAAGAAGTGAATGTCCCACTTTCATTGAATACGAGATATACAAGGTTAGTTATTAATATTCATAGATATGACAGGTTATTATTTGACAATCCTCTTATGTTTGTAGAAACATACAATTTTGCAATACTCTAAGCAATGTAGGTCTTAAAGAATTGTACATTATAATCATTGATCCATTATTGCGCTTTTAACAAGTGTTATCTAGTAAAAAAAACTAAACAAACATATGAACACATAACTAGAGAAACACTCAAATTAGCAATCCCAAACAGCCTCTTTCAAAACTCTCGGTTTCAGTTAATATAAGAAATAAAGCAAAGAATTTTTTCTAATAAGCATTAAGCACCCCGTCCACTTGGCATTTGGTGGATAGAAAGAATCCATATAGCTAATAGTGACTTTTTATGCCAAATCACAGATAACGACTTCAACAATCTGGTTGGAGGATGTCGTATTAACTGTTGGTTGTTTCAAACAACTAGAGTTAGTGTAGGCTGGGTAATTACTGATGAAACATATGGCTTTGATTTTGTCTTTGGTTTAGATGATCTCCTCATCTGTACTGATGTTCGAACCTGTAATACACAGATACATCAACCAAAAATGAAGACACAGGTCCTTTGTCTCTTAATGCTACGGATTTTGCTTTTAGTTTTACATTTATTTTATTTGTCACGGTATTATGCAAGTTTTTTGCTCATGGTGTATGTTTGAAAGGGCAACATTCTGAGTTCTCGCATGACTGGAAGGATCCGGATAATAATGTAAGGTTCATTTAACTTTCTTACCGTTGGCTGAATGAGTATTTATAAAATTATAGGATAGCTCCTTTTTCCTGGTGGGTTCTTTCCATGTTATAACAAGTGTATACTTTTTTTTATCAAAAAGTAATTTGTGTGTGGTAGTCGTTGCAGATATATATGACCAGGTTAAGGTTGCTCAACCTGAAGTGCAAGCTTCCCATCTTCATCGGCATAATCCATATTAGTTTGGTATTTCAGAGCCTGTATGTGAAACTGAAGATGATCCTGGTGTTATTAGGAAGCTTTTTGCTTCTAGCAGATCCTACATAGCTTATGCATAAACGGTATGGGGTGAAGTTACTGGGGAGAATGAGTTGTTAAATTATGTTGTTATACAAGCAAGGAGTACTAATCCGGATAATATTGTTATGTGTTTGTTAGCTACTACTGGTAATTGTCCTCGTGGAGATAATTGCCCTCGTGTTCATGGAGATTTATGTCCTACGTGCAGAAAAGAATGCTTGCGTCCCTACACACCGAAGGAGAGGGAGGAACATGAAAATGTGTGAGAAGAAGCATAAACATCTTGACGTGTTAAATCACAGTCAAGAAGTTGAATGCAGTGTTTGCCTTGAACATGTGCTTACTATCAGAATGTGATAATCCTTTTTGTATGGCATGTATCAAGAATTTGCGAAATAGCTCTCCAACATCGGCTTTGATGTAAATTATGCTTTCAGATCGTGCCCCATATGTAGATAGCTATAAAGCAAGACTTAGGTATAAGTTGACCATCTTTATCTATTAAATAAATTATATAAGTTAGTGCCAGTAAATAAGCATTCTTTAAAAGCGATCAATCGTTACGTTAGAGGCTTATATTTGTATTAAATTTATTCACAGTTGGAGTAATATGTCTAATTGTGTGTATACTTGTGGGTTCAGATTTAAAATTCATTTTTTGGAGGAGCTATGGTCTATGGACTTAAAATTGATACGTAATTATATAGCTAAGACTAAGGAGTCAAAATACATGTCAAATACATCATGCTGTTTGTCAAAAGTATCTTTCTAAAACATACAATTTCTTATTATACTTTGACCATTTGATTAAGGTAGTGAAAGTTATCGAAAGTATCATGATGTTAAGTAATGTATTCATTTGTGGACACTAGCCTCATACCCGCGCAATGAAGCGGGCGGCGAGTATCTGATAACTATTTTTTACGAATAAATGTTATACTTTTACCTATTAACTTTAATTTTAAATTAAAGTTAAAATTATAAAAAGTTAAATATAAATAAATAAACTCACTAAAAATAAAAAACTAAAATTTAATCAAAATATATCAAAATAAATATTGGATTAAATAGCGTGAAATTTTTAAAAATACGGTGAAATTAGATTATATAAATAATAAAAAAAAAGATATTTCAATCTATATATAAAAGATTTTTAAATAGTTTGTTACAAAAGTTGTTAGAAATGTGTGTTATAAAAGAGATGGATGGATGAGATTAGTTTCTAAATTATAAAATGTTATACGCTGAATTTTTTTAAGAGTTTTAAAAATAAGAAAAAGCCTAAATATTTTATAAAATAGTATAAATATACGCAAACTGCTTGGCATGATGTTTGATTTGTATGCAAGGTTGTAAATAGGGGTCCGCGGTATGTCGATCATCATCATCAACTAGGGGAAGATTGTTGGGTCAAAATTGGATGAGTCAAATCACCATGGAAACTAGAAGGACCAAATATGGCATTACGAAAGAGTTCAAGCTGGTGGAGGAAATTCAAAGAAGATCCCCTGCTATGTTACTTTCCCCTGTTGTGATATTTCCCCTGCCATAACTAAAAAGCTGGAGATTTGGTCAAGTAGTGATAAGTATGAATATTTCTGTTTTGATTTATTCATTAATATATTATTTAGTTTCCATGTATCATGGTTTCCTTATGTTATAAAAGGAACCATACGTAGGTTTTGTTTATCACTTTCATATTCACAACGTACCTTATTGTAAATATTGATCTCTAGGTGTGGGATTCAATGTACACACACCTAGATTAGTTTGTGTTAAATCAAATAATACAAACTCTTTGGGAATCATTCATCTCTTAAACATCTTGTTCTAGTTAATTGTACAATTCCGCTATGTTAATTCATATGTACAATTGACAACCTAGATAAAATGGTTTAGGCTGTTTGAATCTAAAGATCTTGGATTTAACATATATATATATATATATATATATATATATATATATATATATATATATATATATATATATATATATATATATATATATATATATATATATATATATATATATATATATATATATATATATATATATATATATATATATATATATATATATATATATATATATATATATATATATATATATATATATATATATATATATATATACTAGTCTTTAGGCCCGTCCGGTGGACGGGCTAGCTTTAAGAAATTGTGTTTATGATAGTTTTAAGTAAACATGAAAGTATTACATTGTATAGTATATATAGTTTGAGTCTGAAGTTTAGTTATTTATTTTTGTTAGCAGAAATAGGAAAGGTAGGCATTATATAAATGATTAGGCTTGTTTTTCATTTTAGGAAATAAGAGTTTAAGTTTTCTTATGTTTGTAGTAGTTGTTTTGAATGTGATTTTGTTAAGTGAAAATATATAAGAGAGTTTATATTTCTTATTGATTTTGTTTTTTTTTTATGTTTTTGTTGAGTTAAATATTTGTTATCAATTTTTGGGTTATATAAATCATTCCATTTTGTATTTTGTTTTCTGTTTTTTTATTAATGTTTTTATGTTAAATGTATAGTTTTTTGGGTTGTTTATTGGTTGTGTGTGATGTATGAAAATCGTTAAGCTGAAATGAATTGTAGTTCGATGATATGTAAATTCAAAATATTATTTGGGTTGTGGGTCATGAATGGAGACACAATTTTTAGTTTTTATCTTAAAATTTGATTCGAGAAACAAAGTTATGGAAATATGTATATATATTGATATATATATTTTTTATTAGATTTTTTTATAAAATTGTATTTGTATATTTTTATTTTATTTTGGTGGTAAATATTGAAAAGTTTGTTATTTTTGTATATTTTTTATAATTTTGGTTTGTTGTGTGAACGTGATTATCGAGCCGAAATTGGTTTTCCTTTTTGGTTGTGTTTGGGTTTTTGTTGTGTTTGTTATTTTCTTTTACCGAATAAGTTGAAATTAATAAAGTGTGCAACGTATAATTAAATTTGATTATTTTTTTAAAGTGTTTAAATTTTGTAATTTTGAAATAGTTTAATTTTTAGTAAATAAAACACTTAAGTCATAGATTTAGTACCATTTTTGTAATATACTCCTTCCGTCTCATATTAATAGTTCAGTGACAAAAAACATGCAGTTTAATATAAACATCACTTTTTTAGGTTTGTGTCTCTTAATGTTTAGTGAATGATAATTCTAGCCTTAACCAATTAATTTATAACTTTTTATTGTTTGTAATAATACCCTTAAGTGAAGGTGGTATGATATATTTTATCTACATAATTTATCTATTTTTGTAATGGACTATTAATTTGTGACGTCTAAAAATAGTAACCTGGACTATTAATATGGGACGGAGGAAGTAATTAATTAGAGATTTTGATTTTTTAGGTTATGAATAACTAAAATGTAAAGTTAAGGGTTATGTGTAAAAAATCGTGTGAAGCATTGATAAAGTCATTTGACCACAACCAAACAATAAGATTAATAATGATCTGGATTCCCATTTTCCTAGACTACCTTATTTCGTCAAATAATACCAGCGTGTTTTACCATTTACTTGAAATTTTTGATTTTTTAAGAATAAAATTGGCATGGTAAAGATGAATAATTGAATTGTTATTTTGTATAATGTAATATTTAATATTTACTAATAATGTAAAAAAAATGTACACCAATTTAAAAATATTTAGTAACTAAGGAAAGTTAAGATGCATAGTGTTTACCAACGTCATCACAAGTCACAACTACCAAACATAAAAATGTGTGTGCAGTCAACCTCTTTCCAAGATACTCTGTTCTTCTCCAAAATAAATTTTCTGATGATAGTTGAGTCTTCTTCAAATCTGAACCATATAACAGGATGCTCGAACGATCACACGTATGGTGACTTTCAGATAGGCTGTTGAGGAATGGGCCAGAGGCGAAGATAGTGAGCTACCGTTGTGTTGAGTTGTTAGGTGATTCGACGTTTGAGTTGACCAAAAAGGTACTTTTTATCTGATTCATTTTATGTTCATTTAATATGTACGCAACAAACTGTATTAAAGTAAGTACCAGGAATCGTGTGGATCAGCAAATTGTTTGCAGAGGGAAGATTCATTTTCTACTTCTGTGTCATAGCATTCATTGAAAATGGCGTTCAGATACACCGTGACACCTATTATGTTTACCTTATCCTTATTGTTTGACTATAGTTCCCAACACATTGAATTAGTTAAGTTCTTGACTACTGTAATTAAGATTTTGGATCTTTTGGGAATAAGAAAGCAAACTATGTTCATATAACAGCTTTGAGAACACACCTTCCTAGATATGTGAATCTTATGGCTTTTTCTTATAGGTAGGAGTAGCTGACTATATAATCAACTCATCATCTTCGATAAGAGTTAAGTCTACAATTACCTTCAATGTGCCACGGGACTATCTATCGTGCATAATAGAGAATACCAAACACTATTCCAGGAAAAGGAAGCCCCATCAGGTGTTTTTTAAATCCAAACATAGTCATTCACGCTGATAGCAGCAAGCATGTTTAGTCTGAGTTTTTACAAAGCGGTAATCCTCACCCCTAATCATACCCCTCCTCCTTTTATCAGATGTTTAATATTTGCTTGTAGTGGTGATACATCTTGTCTGATATTCATACCCCTCATCCTTCTTTTCCACCTACATAAAAATAAAAAACAACAAAATATTAATCAGAAAGTAAGTATAATTAATTAATATGAAAAAAACTTGCAGGACATCGAAGAAGGTGAACTGATATAATGTTTTTGGTTTTCACATACTTTTCTGCATCATTGTTGGGATACTTGTACGTTTAATGCAGATGCTCTAACAACCAGATTCTTACGGTAAAACCATAGATCGTTACTTGTGATATCATAAGTTGAAATATAACTGAGTTGCAAAGAACCAACCTGAAAATGGGTGTTTTCTCCAGCTGCTGAAACGGGTCGCGTGAAAATGACCTGATTAAAAATGTTAATGCAAGTAATGCCTAAAAACAATATTAGTGTTACCTAATCTTTCTTAGTTTTGATCACAACAAACCATACAACACATTTAGTGTAAAACACAAATTGAATTATTTAACTAACACTATCATCAAGGTAATAATCATATCACTAACCTTTCTTAATCATACTTAGTGATCATCAAAATGATTATCCTTAAAACTCACTTTGTTAATAAGACAAAAGACTTTTTAATAAACTTTCTTTTTTAGAAATTGTTTTATTAAAATGGAAAATGAAAATTTGAAAATGGCATATTCCAAATGCTGTTAGAATATCCTTTGAAGGGTTCAAATACCTCAGATATTCCTACCCCACTAAAAGACAAAAAACGGAGCGGAGTCTAGTGGCGGTACCTTAAGTACCTACACGGTACCTTAGCGACATGGTACCGCGGGGTGAGATAAGGTACCGCGCACAGTAGCCGTTATAGATCCGTTGTAACTTTGTCTCCTTTAAATAGTGGGTCAAATCTCATTTTCCAACAAGCCTCTTGGACGTTTTTCTCAGCCCTCTTTCTATTTTCTATAGCATAATCATTAGTAAATGATCACTTAAATTGTTAAGGATGTTTACATATGATTATCCTCTTGATCCCCTCCTTTACCTTGTCCAATGAGAAGATCACTCACTCACTAGTGTAGTGATAAAGATGAATTTATGAGCTAGTCATATTCATCATGATACCCTTTTTGTTTTAGGTCAATCCAATGTATTTATGAATACTTGGACTAGTTGTGTTCATCCAAGTTATTTGTGGATACTTGGATTTTTTGTGTATATCCATTGCATATGTGTTTGCTTGGATTTGTGTTGTGTAAATTCTAGCTACATGTGTGTACTTGGATAAGTCTAGTTGAGTTGTAATAGATTTGATTAGGAGTTCTCACTAAACTATAAAGTGATGTGGTTGTGTCTTGTGAGTTCTCACTAAACTTTAAAGTGATTAGTTGTTGTGTTGTGTGAAGTTCTCACTTAGCTTCAAAGTGAAGAGTCGTGAAGATTGGTTCTAGCTTTCGATTAGAACTCGACATCTAGCCTTGTGTCGTAAAATGGTGAAGTAGGCAACGTCGTGAAGATTGGTTCTACCTTTCGATTAGAACTCGACATCTAGCCTTGTGTCGTTAAATTGTGAAGTAGGAAACTTCGTGTAGATTGGTCCTAGCTAAAGATTAGGTCTCGACATTTAGCTTAGTGTCGGAAAATAATGTAAGCAACAATGTAAGGTTTTCTCCGCCGAGAAGGGAGCTTGTGGATATAGTGGAAATCTCGAGTAGGTGTACTCGAGGAGTGGAGTAGAAACGAGGATAGAGCCTCGTTGTCGAACCACTATAAATCTTGGTGTCTTCCCACTAGGTTGTCTCCTTCCTTGCTCTTTACTTATTTCATTATCATTATACTTGCTTATTATTCTTGCTAGTGCATTTCAATTGAACCTAATCATTATGCAACTTAGCTTTAAGTAAAAGATAGTTTTGATACAAACCAAATTGAAAGCAATTTTAATTTGGTCACCAATCGAAGAGAAACTATTCAACCCCCCCTTCTAGTTTCTACAATTGGTATCAGAGCGATGGTCACTCAAGATCTTTGAAGTATATTGTACTTTAAAACTTGGATCGATCCATTGTCTCCTCAAATTAGAAGGTCTAGTTGTACTAAAGTTTCTCTTTGGTCAAAACTATGTTTTATTTGAAAAATAGGTCTTTTAATTGATAATATTGCATCCCACTTAAGATTAGTAGACTTTATGCATTTTAGATATACTCTTGAAATGTATCTACTAGTTTGCATCTTGCTTTGTGTAGGTACTCATGAAGATCAATCAATTAATTGGTTATGGATTGAGTTACTTGCACTTTTAGAAGAATCATCTTCATTGATCTTTAACATCTTTGAATGATGATACCAAGATGATTAGGAATGATACTAGTCCTTGAAGACTTAGTACTCATCATAGTCATTGATTGCGCATAGCACTTATTCCTTCATAGATTGCTCCTTGTGGCCAAGGTACGCTTTCGTTCTTCCACACGCCCTTTGATCATTCTTTTGATCATTACTTGACTATGTGCTTGTTCTCGGCATCCTTGCCTTGACATTTATTTGTGGTTTGTGCTTCTTTTCTTTTATCCTCTCAAACCTTAATTGCTTGGATACTTGACTCACTATGGCGATGTAGAGTGAGTTAGTAGAAGCTTAAAGTATCAAGCATGATTTTCATGGTTTGCACCCATACGGTTAGTAGGCCCTTTGTGGGAGAGAAAGTGAATTAATACTTTGCTCATATTTTAGTTTAGACTAAGACTATTATTGAAAGTGATCTTAGTTTAGACTTGAATAATTGCTTTGTGCGTATTCATTACCAAAGCCGTTTATCGTTTCGCCGGAAAGGCACATCTTAAACCACTATATATGACACAAGCTCTTCGTTTCAATTACTTGAAGATTGTCATTAATCCCTTGAGCATTGATCCTAGTCTTGATTCACTTCCCTTGATTTCTCTCCACTTAGTCGTTTTGCTACGAGTAGTCGTTTGTCCGTTTCGGTTCTTTTCGATCTTGATTTAACTCGTAATCCTTCGTTAAGGCATATTGCTTAGTGTTATGATGATCCAATGATATTCTAAAAGGCTCATGATTTAATCTTAAGTATTTTAGAAAAACTGGATTTTTAAAATTTGGCGTTTTTCATAGATAAAAACCTGCCTCTGTAGGCGGTTCCTTATCTACGCGGCTCAAACCCGCGGTTCCTTATCGATAAGGTACCGCGGGCAGTAACTTTTGTCAGAGCGCTAGTTTGAGTTTTTTATTCTTTTTCAAACCAAACTCTCTCTCTCCCAAAAACACACAGCCGACGGGTTTTACTTTTTCCACCATTGTTGAAGCTTCCAAAACCTTCAATCACTCAAATTAATTGATTCCAAGTTGTGGGTTTCACTCATCCTTCATCTAACATCAATTAATTGTAAGTATTTTCTTTCAATTTCATCTATTTTGTTCTAGGGTTCATCCTTTCATAATTGGGGATTTTTAAAATTGAAATTGAATTAAAACCTTAATAGGAATGTGGGTTGACATGGTAATCTTACTATGATTCCTTAGGTTGATATTCATTAAGAATTCACTAAAACCCACTTGTAGAACAAATCCAAATTTAGGCCAAATGATTTTGGTTGAATGATGGATTTGAGATGAACCCATGAACAAGTAGGTAATGACATTGTTAATGCTTACCTAAAAACCTTGTTTTGAAAAACCAATGTTCTAATCCATTGTTGATCTAACATAGATCATGTGTTCTTGGTTAATGATGGAATAGACACATTGTGAACATGAAAATGATATGGATTCAATCCTATGTTTGTCAAGAAATTGATATAACACATTTTCATTTTTCGTTTTCCTTTTTGAATTTCATATGAGTGATTGGAGAAATATTGTCTTGTGTTTGTATTTAGGTACTTAATCATGCCTTCTTAATATCAAAAAGATCATCAATTCACTAAAGATTATATACCCGACATCTCCCAAACCTATGCTTCCCCCCAACTTCAAAACGCGTTTCCATCCCTTTCCACTCGTTGTTTCCATGAGGGTAGAGTCGTTGACAAGGAAATAACGGGTTATGTCTATATCCTATCTATGTTTGAGCTTTCGGGGTTTGATTGCTTGCTCAACATAGAAGAAGATATTTACCCCTTATTCCTTCTTGAATTCTTTAGCACCTACTCCATGATTGAATACAATGGACAAATCTTCATTCGTTTCGTATTGAATGATCAATTGATTCAATACTCTCTTGAAGACTTTGGTCAAATTCTCGGTGTGCCATATGAAGGCACTTGTCGTTTTACGGATAAATGGAGACTTGATGCTCTCTCGGAATCCTTCGATAAACCTCCAAATGACCACACCGAAATTGATCTAGAGTTCATTCTTGAAATCATCTCGAAAGAGCGTGATGGTAACGTTGTGAGAAGCCTTCATTCAAATATACGAAATGTGAACCGATATGAAGTGCTCTCTAGCGACCTTAAGGATTTTATGGTTCAATGGGCCAATATCCTTAGGGAGAATGTCTTTTGTCTTGGTGGAAACCGAGATCATATCCCGGCGTGTATGGTGCATATGTTGAGTTGCATCTTTACATCCACCAAGTACAACTTGGCATTCTATATCGCTCGACGAATCAATTATGCCCTTTCGAAGCCCAAGACAAACCTTCCCTATGCTATGCTTCTAACTCGCCTTTTCAAAAGGGTTGCACATGATTTTCCCCACCTTGATCTTTCTCGCTTCTACCCGGTTCATCGGGTTATGTTGCCCATTCAAGAGGCATATGCTAGAAAGACAAGAAGTGATCGAGGATCGAGAAAATCTGTTCATCAAGAGATGGATGATGAGGACATGGACATGCCAACAAGTGATGGTGATGGCATAGGTACTAGTTCTCATTTCCACTCTTCGAGTAATTCCCATCCATCCTCAAACCCATTCGAGGATGGATTTGAAGACTTAGCTCCTCCTCCTCATCATTCTAGTGAAGTACCGGAAGATCTCAATATGGAGCATCTTTACCGCGAAAACCTTAGAACTCGAGGGGAATTGCACGAACACCGGGTTGAATCAAGAAAAGGTTTCAAGTTCTTGGGTAATATGATCAAGGGATTGGGGAAGAAGAGAAGGTGAAAGCATTGAAGCTTTTCAAAGAATACATGTTGGTAAACATGTATTGTTGAACAATTTTATTTTATCTTGGATATGTATTAACTTATGATTGCATGTTAGAATTATCATTTATCTTGATCCTTAATGTTAATTATGCCTTCATGTTTGTGTTTTACATAGCTTTGTGCATGCCTTTTGATAGTTAGCTTATTAGATTATGATCTGTAGTTAACTTTGGCTTGTGAAACCTTTGGGAAAAATCTGGGTTTATCAAAAACTGGAATGGGAAATTTTTGAAAACCTTCCGGTCGCGGTTCCATATCGACCCGCGGTTCCTTATCGATAAGGTACCGCCGGTCCTAGATAAGGAACCGCCGGCCACTGTGCACGACAACATCTTTGCTTTACACTGTTTTCTTAATTTTGTGTAAACCTTGCATGATTTTCAGTAATAAACTGCACATTTCCTAAACTAGGGTATCTAAATTCATTATTCACCTAAAATGATTTTAACCCATTACTAGTTTGGATCATCCCCTCACCCATTTAAACCCACCTTGTTTGCCATGCTCTTCACACATCAAACATACTTCCCTAAACCTTAAACCACCCTAATCAACCATGGTGTGTACCAAAACCTCAAACACTTCCAAGACCTCCACCCCAAGAAAAACACTCAAAATAAGGGTTAAGGTAGCTAAGCCTAACTCTTCACCTTTCCTCACACCTAAGAATGAGAATGCTCCTATCCTCATTTCTTCATCACCTTCCCCACCTCTTGCACCATGCAAGACTTCTTCCACCCATGGTACTAACCACTCCATTGGTTCTACCTCCCCTTCATTCAACTCTAGAATGAATGAGCTTTCTTCACCCTTCACTCCAAGTGCACCCTTGGAAGTGATCACACAACCTCAACCAATCCAAAGCATTCCTTTTGGGAATGATTTTGATGAATCTTTGGTGACTTCACCATTTACCCCTCACAACTCACCAATTTTACCAACCTTGGAGGATTTACCTCCACACTCACCCATTTCCCCTTTGAGGAACATGCCTCCACTTTCACCCACTTCACCCTTGGAGAACTTGCCTTCTCCACCTCCACCCAACTCAAACATCCCAATTTTGGGTGTCCCTCTTTCCCTCCTCTTGGGTGATCCTTACTTTGGGTTTCAACAAACTCATGGTCCTAGATGTCTATGTTGTCTCTACAACCACTTCCTCATCCAAAACCTAAGGATGGATATGTATGGACTACATAGGGGTTTGCAAGATTTCTTGCTTACTTTGTTCTCCATGCCTCCTCCTAGGAGATGAATGATGGAGTCATTTCATAATAAGAGTTTTCAACAACAAGCCAAAGAAAACTATTTATCTAGATTTTATGATAAGCTAGCTATGTATTAGTTAGTCTTTATTTGTCTTTGTACTTGTTTCACTAATGAATGTTTTATGTTGTTGACTTATGGATTTAGCTTTGTGTGATTCTATCCTTTTGTGCACACTAATAAACTTTAATTTGAAATTAAAATTGAACCTAAATCTATCACAACCCCTAAACTTGACTAAAATTGGTTCAAAATGATATCTAAATTATTTTGTCACCCTTTGTCAAGACATTCTTTGTGAATGTGTTGCTTTATGCAACCCTAGCATATTTTGGTTTTAATAGAGGTAAAATTCCAAGATTTGTAACTTTTTGAAAAAGTCTCAGTTTTTCCCAAAACCCAGGAAAAACATGGTTTAAAGACCTCTGGACGCGGTTCCTTAAAGACCCGCGGTTCCTTAGCGATATGGAACCACCGGACCCTATAAGGTACCGCGGCCAGAATGTGGCTTTTGACGATTTTTTGGTCAAAACTTATAAAACCCTATTCCCAGTCAAGATTCCTTGTTTACTCAAATTGACTAAACATTCCTTGACACTACACATTTTGTATTCAAATTCTTACCTTGATTACATTTTACTTATACCCCAACCTTGAGATTTCATTCTCACACCTTCCCAACCTTGAGAATTCATTCTCACATAACCTATAGATATCATTCTCACACTCTCACAATGCCTAACTCCTACATTCCTAACCTTGACATTTCCTTGTCACAACCCCACTCACCCAAAGCTTCCTCATCCAAGCTTTCAAAGAAACCGAAAATCTCGGTTCGACCCGTTTGGGTTAAGAAGAATGAACCATCTTCGTCCAAACCACCCAAAAACCCTACCTTCTCTCCAATCAAGTATTGGAATGAGATTTATACCATAAACCCCATCACCGGAGCAAAAGAACATGTTCCACCACCACCACAATCCTTCAATACCCCCAACTCAATGACCTTTCCACCTTCCCAAACCTCACAAGGCATTGTGAAAACACTCCCAAACCCTTTACCCCACCACCACAAAACCCTAAGTTTGATGCCATACCCCCATCAAACGATTTTGTGTTGCATCATGGATCCTCATGTGATTGTTGCCGATTTCAACAAATTGAACTTGCTCATGTGTATGAGAAGTTAAATTTTCTTGAATTCCTCCTCACTCGACCTCCTATTTAAGTTTTCGTTCCGGTGGACAAAACTTTGAATGATGCATCGTCGTCTTTTTAGTTTTATTTTATTTTTAGCAATCTTGGAAAACATCACTATTAGACTAGCTTATGCTTAGTGGTTTATTTTCCATATTTATTGCTTTTAGATACTCATACTATGTGTATGACTATCTTCTTTGTTGTATTTTTTTTACCTTTATGTTATTCGTGTGCTATCTAATTAGTTCTATTTTGAGTTGATCTTGGTTAAATTTTTACAATTGCTTATGGGTGATTCCATCAATTCTAAAGCTTTAACCCATTGACAAGCTTATCATCTTCATAGGATTGAAGTTTGATTTTGTCAATTACCTCTTTGGGCATACTTAGCAAAATACTTGCTTCTAATTTGATATTTCTTCTCTTTCTCCCTCTCAAGTTACTTAGTAGGTAGTGATCATATATACATTGGTGTTTCTTTCCTTTCTACTAACCTTTGTGTAGCATGTCACCTTAGCTCACAAACTTGGTGTCCCAAGCAAGGGGGAGCAACCACCAAGGGGGAGCTACTAGCAAAGTTCGATGCACTTCAAAGACTTATGCTAACCTTTTTGCTATGACAAAGGGGAGAAATGATAGTGATAAACTAGTTAATAATTCAATAGTTTGTGTTTCTACATAAATGAGTTTATCGTTTGTCGTAATCAAAAAGGGGGAGATTGTTATTGCAAGTAATGCCTAAAAATATTATTAGTGTTAACTAATCTTTCTTAGTTTTGATCACAACAAACCATACAACACATTTAGTGTAAAACACAAATTGAATTATTTAACTAACACTATCATCAAGGTAATAATCATATCACTAACCTTTCTTAATCATACTTAGTGATCATCAAAATGATTATCCTTAAAACTCACTTTTGTTAATAAGACAAAAGACTTTTTAATAAACTTTCTTTTTTAGAAAATGTTTTATTAAAATGGAAAATGAAAATTTGAAAATGGCATATTCCAAATGCTGTTAGAATATCCTTTGAAGGGTTCAAATACCTCAGATATTCCCACCCCACTAAAAGACAAAAAACGGAGCGGAGTCTAGTGGCGGTACCTTAAGTACCTACGCGGTACCTTAGCGATATGGTACCGCGGGGTGAGATAAGGTACCGCGCACAGTAGCCGTTATAGATCCATTGTAACTTTGTCTCCTTTAAATAGTGGGTCAAATCTCATTTTCCAGCAAGCCTCTTGGACGTTTTTCTCAGCCCTCTTTCTATTTTCTATAGCATAATCATTAGTAAATGATCACTTAAATTGTTAAGGATGTTTACATATCATTATCCTCTTGATCCCCTCCTTTACCTTGTCTAATGAGAAGATCACTCACTCACTAGTGTAGTGATAAAGATGAATTTATGAGCTAGTCATATTCATCATGATACCCTTTTTGTTTTAGGTCAATCCAATGTATTTATGAATACTTGGACTAGTTGTATTCATCCAAGTTATTTGTGGATACTTGGATTTGTTGTGTACATACATTGCATATGTGTTTGCTTGGATTTGTGTTGTGTAAATCCAAGCTACATGTGTGTACTTGGATAAGTCTAGTTGAGTTGTAATAGATTTGATTAGGAGTTCTCACTAAACTATAAAGTGATGTGGTTGTGTCTTGTGAGTTCTCACTAAACTTTAAAGTGATTAGTAGTTGTGTTGTGTGAAGTTCTCACTTAGCTTCAAAGTGAAGAGTCGTGAAGATTGGTTCTAGCTTTCGATTAGAACTCGACATCTAGCCTTGTGTCGTAAAATGGTGAAGTAGGCAACGTCGTGAAGATTGGTTCTACCTTTCGATTAGAACTCGACATCTAGCCTTGTGTCGTTAAATTGTGAAGTAGGCAACGTCGTGTAGATTGGTCCTAGCTAAAGATTAGGTCTCGACATTTAGCTTAGTGTCGGAAAATAATGTAAGCAACGATGTAAGGTTTTCTCCGCCGAGAAGGGAGCTTGTGGATATAGTGGAAATCTCGAGTAGGTGTACTCGAGGAGTGGAGTAGAAACGAGGATAGAGCCTCGTTTTCGAACCACTATAAATCTTGGTGTCTTCCCACTAGGTTGTCTCCTTCCTTGCTCTTTACTTATTTCATTATCATTATACTTGCTTATTATTCTTGCTAGTGCATTTCAATTGAACCTGATCATTATGCAACTTAGCTTTAAGTAAAAGATAGTTTTGATACAAACCAAATTAAAAGCAATTTTAATTTGGTCACCAATCGAAGAGAAACTATTCAACCCCGCCTTCTAGTTTCTAGAAAAAACTATTTCAGTAAGAAAAATGGAGACACAATTTTTAGTTTTTGTCTTAAAATTTGATTCGAGAAACAAAGTTATGAAAATATGTATATATATTGATATATTTTTTTTATTAGATTTTTTATAAAATTGTATTTGTATATTTGTATTTTATTTTGGTGGTAAATATTGAAAAATTTGCTATTTTGTATATTTTTTATAATTTTGGTTTGTTGTGTGAACGTGATTATCGAGCCGAACTTGGCTTTCCTTTTTGGTTGTGTTTGGGTTTTTGTTGTGTTTGTTATTTTCTTTTACCGAATAAGTTGAAATTAATAAAGTGTGCAACGTATAATTAAATTTGATTAATTTTTTTAAAGTGTTTAAATTTTGTAATTTTGAAATAGTTTATTTGTTAGTAAATAAAACACTTAAGTCATAGTTTTAGTACCATTTTTGTAATATACTCCTTCCGTCTCATATTAATAGTTCAGTGACAAAAAACATGAAGTTTAATATAAACATCACTTTTTTAGGTTTGTGTCTCTTAATTTTTAGTGAATGATAATTCTAGCCTTAACCAATTAATTTACAACTTTTTATTGTTTGTAATAATACCCTTAAGTGAAGGTGGTATGGTAAATTTAATCTACATTTCTTATCTATTTTTGTAATGTACTATTAATTTGTGACATCTAAAAATAGTAACTTGGACTATTAATATGGGACGGAGGAAGTAACTAATTAGAGATTTTGATTTTTAGGTTATGAATAACTAAAATGTAAAGTTAAGGGTTATGTGTAAAAAATCGTGTGAAGCATTGATAAAGTCATTTGACCCCAACCAAACAATAAGATTAATAATGATTTGCATTCCCATTTTCCTAGACTACCTTATTTCGTCAAATAATACCAGCGTGTTTTATTATTTTGTATAATGTAATATTTAATATGTACTAATACAATAAAACAAAATGTACAACAATTTAAAAATATTTAGTAACTAAAGAAAGTTAAGATGCATAGTGTTTACCAACGTCATCACACGTCACAACTACCAAACATAAAAATGTGTGTGCAGTCAATCTCTTTCCAAGATACTCTGTTCTTCTCCAAAATAAATTTCCGATGATAGTTGAGTCTTCTTCACATCTGAACCATATAACAGGATGCTCGAAGGATCGAACGTATGGTGACTTTCATATAGGCTGTTGAGGAATGGGCCAGAGGCGAAGATAGTGAGCTACCGTTGTGTTGAGTTGTTAGGTGATTCGGCGTTTGAGTTGACCAAAAAGGTACTTTTTATCTGATTCATTTTATGTTCATTTAATATGTACGCAACAAACTGTATTAAAGTAAGTACCAGGAATCTTTTGGATCATCAAATTGATTGCAGAAGGAAGATTCATTTTCTACTTCTGTGTCATAACATTCATTGAAAATGGCGTTCAGATACACCGTGACACCTATTGTGTTTAACTTATCCTTATTGTCTGACTATAGTTCCCAACACAATTGAATTAGTTAAGTTCTTGACTGCTGTAATTAAGATTTTGGATCTTTTGTGAAAAAGAAAGCAAACTATGTTCATATAACAGCTTTAAGAACACACCTTCCTAGATATGAGAATCTTATGGCTTTTTCTTATAGGTAGGAGTAGCTGATATCGTCACTAGCATCAATATCGTCAATATCATCAATATCGATATCATCAAAACCTTGAGACTTGTTATCCAGGAACTTGTTCAGAAATACCGTAATGAAAGGAAGATAGGAGTTTTTCGCTAGGCATTTGACCAAATAAGAGCGGTAGCCGAAACGGCGGATGCCCCTGCTACATTACAATACCTCGGCTCCTTATACAGGAGCAGCTCTGGATGAATATTTTATGTACCTTGAACGACACACTTCAATCATTTATGATGATCTCTTTAAACAAGCGCAAGCTTATCGCCAAATGTCTCTTCTATTACGAAGACCGCCCAGGCGCAAAGCTATATAATCAACTCATCAGCTTCGATAAGAGTTAAGTCTACAATTACCTTTAATGTGCCACGGGACTCTCTATCGTACATAATGGAGAATACCAAACACTGTTCCAGGAAAAGGAAGCCCCATTAGGTGTTTTTTTAATCCAAACATAGTCAATCACGCTGATAGCAGCAAGCAGGTTTAGTATGAGTTTTTACAAAGCGGTAATCCTCACCCCTAATCATACCCCTCATCCTTTTATCAGATGTTTAATATTTGCTTGTAGTGGTGATACATCTTGTCTGATATTCATACCCCTCATCCTTCTTTTCCACCTACATAAAAAAAATATTAAGCAGAAAGTAAGTATAATTAATTAATAGGAAAAAAACTTGCGGGACATCGAAGAAGGTTAACTGATATCATGTTTGTTGTTTTCACATACTTTTCTGCATCATAGTTGGGATACTTGGAGGTTTAATGCAGATGATCTAACAACCAGATTCTCATGGTAAAACCATAGATCGTTACTTGTGATATCATAAGTTGAAATATAAATGAGTTGCAAAGAACCAACCTGAAAATGGGTGTTTTCCCCAGCTGCTGAAACGGGTCGCGTGAAAATGACCTGATTCAAAACTATTTCAGTAAGGAAATATGTATTCTTTTATCAGATGTTTAATATTTGGTTGTAATGGTCATACATCTGGTCTGATATTCATACCCCCTCATCCTTCTTTTCCAGATACATAAAAATATAATACAACACAATATTAATCAGAAAGTAAGTATAATTAATTAATAGCAAAAGAACTTGCGGGACAACAAAGAAGGTGAAGTAATATCATGTTTGTCGTTACCACATACTTTTCTGCATTCATGGAAAATTTACAATATCAATCACCCTTTCGGTAAAAGGAAGCATGTGTGTACCATGACTGCTGATAGAGCAAGTATTCGTATTTGAAGTGAAAACTGAAGTTGGCTTCATGTTCATCTTTTGGAGCAAAATACATAGTCAGCACGTCTTTATCGAACATAATTCCTCCAAAGCTAGCAACACTACATGCAACATCCAATACAACTCTTGAATGATGTACCCATATTATATCCAGGTAGATTCTACAATAGCAATCCACATATTTCTTAACATATCGTAAAATGTCCACCAGAGATAAAAATTTTACATGCCTTAATCTCCTCGAATTTCTTCTAATCATTTAAATGGCTTAATATACGTAGACTCATATCATGACACGCATTACAAAAGTTAAAAACAAACCTATCTATGGGAAGCAAAGACTACGTTCGAGTATCACATGTTCCGAATTCACCTCCTTTATGCGGAAAAAGAAGTAAATTGACAAGAAAACATGCATAGGTTGATGTAAAATGAGGGTAATAAGCATGGTCTAACTTAACAACTCTAACTACAACCCAATGAATGATAAACACCTTCACCACCGGGAGACTTTCTAACCCATTTCATGTACCAAACGGTTAACTTGGGTAAGAGGTGACTGATGGCGGGTTTGAAAAAGAAAAAAACAAAGAAGGTTATAGCCTTATAGGTGGATGGAAAGTATTTTTGAACACACTAAGCATTTAATTCAGAATAATGGAACCGAAGATAAAAGACCTTGCTAAATGCGTGAACCATCTCTGACTGATATCTGACCATACAGTCTCCGCTGCTACTCCGGTGTTCTTCAATGACAGTCTTGAGCAATGCAGAATGTTCCGCGTTTGTATTGAAACACATGACCCTATTATGGCAACACATTTATTTCTCTTCCGGAGAAAGATCCTACTCAAAAGGGACAAGAAAAAGAAAGTTGCTTTCTAGGATGAAGTCTTTTCTGCACCGCCTCTTGTCCGTCCTACCAAAAGTAACCAACAAACGCCATCACTTAATGTTTATATTAAGGTATGATAACGCTATTCACGTATACAAACTAAATCAGGGAGAAATCAAAACATCTTCACTTGACCTTTTAAGCAAGACACGTGATATCTTTGAATTGCATGTGAGGCAGTAACAATATTATGCTTTTCTTGACCATAGGTTAGTATAAACTTTTACGGGTCAGTTAAACCCTCTTTGATTAGAAAATATGGTAAGCGTGTGTATAGACTAATAGTAGGATCCCTCCTAAATTATCTTATAAACACCATTGGTATAAAAATGAATAGGTATATGTATTGGCTTAATCATGTAGATTCATAGTGAAATTAAATGGAAACTTTCATACTAATAAGAATTTTGGTTAACATTATGTTGGAAAAACATAACAATGTGTCAACCTCAAAAAACAATAGTCATAGTTCTTTTAAGAATTTAATCAAATACTTTATGATGACAAACACAACATTATCTGGTGACTACAATGTTCAATATACCCACCTCAATGATGTTACTTCTAACTTCATTCTGTGATTTCCTTACTTATATCTAAATATAACAATAGGTGTTGTAAACTCATTAATGAAATTATATAACTGAACAAAAGGAGCTTAAAATACTTGTAACTCATTGAACGGGTAGACATTGGATGACCATATCAGTAACAACCATTGAACGGGTACTGAAGTCATTTTGATTTTGAATGTGTGGAGACGATACATGTGGTAGAACACCTTGCAGAAAAAATAAAATTAGATGAATTACAAATACGGGATCCCAGAAAAAAGATAAAGGTAATGGATCACGTAATGGATTTATATACCCATAATCTTATATGGGTCAGTCAATCGATTAGGATATTCATTTGATGGATATAATTTGGGATAATCGGTATCCATATTATAAAAATTAGGGGATTTTGCTTTGACAGAATTTGGGTTTTTTTTAATCAAACGATTTGGGAGGTTTTGGGGGTTGTGAGATGATAAGTAATTATGGAAATTTTTATTGAATTATACGTGCCGTTTTTTAAGAATTTTAAGTTTAAGGAAATGTTTAGGTATCCTTCTTATATAAGAGTTTCATATATATATATATATATATATATATATATATATATATATATATATATATATATATATATATATATATATATATATATATATATATATATATATATATATATATATATATATATGTATAACTTTAGTTTTCGGTTTGGTTTTGATTCGGTTTTTGGGTCCGATAGCCAAGCCCATATCCAACCCAAAAACTAAATATGTAGTTTGGTTCGGTTATGGCACACAACCCGAATTCTATTTTGGTTCGGTTCTAATTCGGGTTCGATTCGGTTTTTGGGTCCGATAGCCAAACCCATATCCAACCTTAAAACCAAATTTATAGTTTGGTTCGGTTATGACCCACAACCCAAATTCTATTTTGGTTCGGTTCTTATTTGTGTTTGATTCGGTTTGTTTTTTGGTTTTCGTATGTAGAATCAAACAATGGACATCCCTATAAGAAACTATAAAACGGAATGTACATATGCGCGCGAAGGTGTCAGACAAGTGAAAAAAGGTTAGGTTACTAGCTTTGCGCGCTTATTATTTAGTTACTAGCAGGGTACCCGCGCGATGGGGCGGCGGGTACCCTGTGACTAAATTCCTCGGTGTTATAATTCGTATTTTTTTATTATAATTTCTGATTCAATAGTTTTCATCTAAAAACATGTTCTAAAAACGTAATTTCAATCGAGAGATATTATTATTTTTAACATTATGGCTGTGTTTGATAACAGCTTTTATAAGAGCATTTTTAACTATTAGCATTAGCATTTAGCATTATTGATAAAAAATCTTGTTTGGTTAAAACCATTAGCATTAACATTTATCATGAAAATGCTAATTTCTCATATGCTCTTTCAATGAGCATTTTTAGAAGAGCATAATTAGTTAAAGAGCATAAACATACTAAATTACATAAATATCCTCATTAATATAACACATTAAATTTAAAAAGAGTTTTATAATTTATATATATATGTCTATTTATGTCTTTTTAAACATTCAAATTACAGTTACTGCTAATCTACCAAACCCATTTTTAAATTAACTGTTACTGGTAACTGCTACTGCTAACTACTCTTGCTAATGCTTACTGGTAACTGCTACTGCTAACTGCTACTACTAGTTTCACCAAACACACCCTATATGTAATATATATCTATAATATATATGGGGTTAAGTTTGACTAGGAAAATGATATGGTGCCACGTCATATGCCTACATGGCCATTTAGAGGCATCTCATTGGCTAAGGTGACACTTAATTTATTTTTGAAAAATATATGAAATTTTCAAATTAAAAAAATCGGATGTTCTCACAGTTATTTTCCTAGAAAATTTCGGATATAAATCCATTCCTTAATTGTAGCTTCCATCTTAATCTCATATCCTCTGAATATCTTCACAAACGTATTCATCATTCATCATCATAATGGTTATTATTTTATTAAAACCCTAATAACATTAATGGATTCATTCGTATGTTAAGAAATTTTTCCACTGATTGAATGATACGAGATACCAGTGGATGAAAGAAACAATCAAGTATGACCAGTATACATCTACATAATTCTGTATGCCAATTAGAATGCATGACTGCTTTGAATCCAAGCAGTTATATCACAATCAGAAATCAGAATTACCAGACCAAGGTTGTTGTCCCGTGTATTTGTGATGATTAAGCAATGAAGAAAGAAAGAAAATAGATGAAGAAGAGATGAATTCCTAGAGAGAGAAAGTAGTGAGAGAAAGTAGAGAGAGAGATGATTAACTTGGTGAGATTAGATTAGAGAAAGGAATTTGTTACAAATGACCAACCACCCTCCTAACATGCTAGGAGGGTAGTATATATAGTCCACCCACATGCGGGCTTTAATGGACTATATATTGGGTCGGGCTTGTCTTTTGGACTTTAATTAGTTTAAATCCAAGCCCGTGAACCATGACTAAATAACTACTTATTACAACGTTCTAATAAATATTACAATAGAAACCTATGACCGAACATTCTTGTTTGACTCAATATTTTGAGGCTAACAATCTCCCCCAATGTGAGGTCATTCCTCTTTGATATTTGGATTCCAATGGAGATTTATGAATTTCGTCATAAATGAGTCTTGAACGTGTAACAGTAGTTTTGTTCCTTCATGCTGTGATCTTTGAGCCTTTGTCGTTGTCTTTCGACTTTGTCTTTAAGTCTTGAGATCTTCAAATCATTCTTGATTTGTCTTTGCCATCTTGTGATCTTGTGTCTTTATCCACATGCTCACACTATCAATTGTTGGATAAGTCTTTGGGCATGAATATGTGGTTGTGAATCTTTGACTTTGCTGAGTACACCGTGACGCCACCTTCTCGAGACAAAACATAGACACGGACTGAATGGCTTTGACATTCGTCCTAAATCGGTAGCGTTTTACCTCCGGTCGGTGAAGACCGTTATACGATATTAAATATCGGACCTGTGATCAGGTAGATTCAATTAAGAATCTCCTTGACAGGGTTTCGCGGCAGTACTAGCCGTTCTCTTTACTCGACTGTCTCAAAGCAAGACTGCGAACATAAAGAGTGAATCAATTGGATAAATATCCGCTTGATTAAAGTCGTCAATTCAAATTCCTGGAACAAGTTTGATTCATTAAGAATCTTACCATTGTTGCTTTCCAGTTGACACAAGTTTGATTCATAAGAATCTCACAAGTCACCTACCGTAGCGCTGTTTGATGTTGAAGCTAGAAGGATTTCCATTCGTCACTGTGAATATTAATGAATATCACTCTGAATGTTCTGGCAAGACCATAAAGATATTGCGTAGAAACCTGAAACGAGTTTGAATCAATTCAGAATCAAACCACTGTTGCTTTTCAGTTTTACATATGTTCAATTCTTAAAGAATCTTGCATATGACCTACCGCAGTGCTGTTTGATGTTAACACTGGAAGGATTTCCACTCATCATTGTAAATACTGAGTAGTATCACTCTGAGTGTTCTAGCAATATCACAAGGATATAGCGTAGGACTCTCTTGATCTTCATCCGTGTGTCCTAACGAGATTTGATTGATCTCTTGGCTCTAGACTCGATTTGTGCACTTTTAGTGGTCGGAGGCTGGAGCAGATGCCACCTATTCAATATCAACTATCTCGGAGTGAGAAAGTCAATAGAAGTCGTGTTGATCTCCGTGACAATAAAACAAACTTCTTTTGAGAGAAGTCTGAGTAGCTAGGAAAGGGTTGTGCTTCACATCACTGGGTCCATGATGAGTTTGTCTTCATGATGAGTTGACCCGGTTTCTGCCTAAGTTGTATGGAGGGCTTCTTTCTTTAGACCCTTTATCCTTACATTTCTTTTTCATTCTTCAACCCCTTCAATGCTTACCAAGACATCATTAATAGCACCTTGTTGTGATTGTTCCAGTGCTATCATCAGTACCTAGTCGGCATTCAGCTACGTTCATATTCTACTCCATCTTTCCTAAGGACTTCTAATAATCTATTGGATTGTCCCTGGGAAGATCCCTCCGGTTCTGGTTGGATCATAGGACTTAAACCTAACCACCCTTTTGACACCAATAACGTCGTGAATTAAAGATGTTGTGGGTATTTGATCGTAACCATGAAAACCACTTTAAATTCTAACAAAGTGTTTGAAAAACATTTAACACCTTGCTAGTTTTGTCGTTTCAGAAATGCTCCCCCTTCACATGTGCATCGATAATCGAAAGTGTTTCGCACATGTGGGTAAGAGTTAAAGTGCTTGAGTCTTATAGATCACATTTTAATCACATTTTCTCCCCCTATCTCTAATATATAAAATCTTTTGATATTAGAGATACCAAATTTGATTAAACAATATTTTGAAAAATATTCTTGAAAATCTTCGGGAGAAAGATGTGTTAATCTTTTGCATGAAGTTGAATTGCTCCCCCTCAAAAATTGATCCAATGGAATTGTCATTACGAGGATTTGATCCACATTAAACTTTTGAGGATAGGAGTTGTTGAACACACAATTTTTGAAAGATTTTGAATATCATTGAGAAATTCTTGAAAAAATTGTGTTCAACGCTTTTTGAAAAATCAATTCTTTTTGACGAAAAGGTTTTTCTAAAGCATAAACTTGAGTTCATAGACTTTGAATGTCTTGACGAATCCACTCAAGTGTAAGAAGATTTAACTTCTTTTGCTAAGGGTAAGAGTACAAAAGTGTACACTCCCCCGTGAATTTAGATCCGGGTTGCAATCTGAAAGTGATTACAAGCCATTGTGTTGAGCTCAAAACGTTGAATGTTTTGTGACAAGCTCAACCCAAGATAGATTGCTCTACCCGTTGTTGGAAATATTGTCCAAAATAGACAATTTCCTTTTGAAAAGATAGAAATGACATGTTTTGAAAAATATTTACAACTTTCATTCGAGCTTTATGTACACACCCGTGTCGTTATTGAGCGACATTTCTAGGTACGTCCATATTATCGATACTGAAAGACATGTCGAGAAGAATACTTTTGGATTATCGAAGATTTTTTAATTTTGTATTTTGCTTTTTGATTAATATTTACAGGTAGATGTTTGATAAATGAATCAAGCAGGCTTCTTTGCCAGAACCTCCAGTTCTGCTGGAGTCAAACATCTCATACCAATTTGCCTAACTAGATACGCAAACCTCTCTTTCGAAAGAGCTTTTGTAAACAAGTCAGCTAATTGGTAATCCGTTCCAACAAAGTATAGTTCAACGATACCTCTTTCAACTTGTTCCTTAATGAAGTGATATCGGACATCAATGTGCTTCGTGCGGGAATGCTGAACCGGATTGCAGGAGATGGCTATGGCCGACTTTGAGTCACAGTACATAGGTACTTTATCAAAATGGAAGCCATAATCTGTGAGTTATGTTCTC
Organism: Glebionis coronaria; assembly: GCA_025667525.1. Lineage (NCBI taxonomy): Eukaryota > Viridiplantae > Streptophyta > Magnoliopsida > Asterales > Asteraceae > Glebionis > Glebionis coronaria. The sequence continues at coordinate 636,077,793 of CM046874.1, read as the reverse complement.
ATCCAAAGAACTTGAGCACAACACGCAGATAGAGACACATACTCCGCTTCGGCTGATGAAAGTGACGTGCAATCCTTCTTCTTGGAAGACCATCCCACAAGCTTGTCTTGACCTAGAAATTGTGCACCACCAGAAGTACTTTTACGTGTATCAAGACACCCTGCATGATCAGAATCTGAATAGGCCGTTAGAAAGAAACCGGTTTCCCTCGGATACCAGAGTCCCATGTGAATGGTATTCCTAAGGTACCGAAAGATCCGTTTAACCTCCTTGAGGTGCTTTTCAGTGGGTCGTGCTTGATATCGGGCACAATAGCATGTAGCATGATGTATATCAGGTCTGCTTGCTGTCAAGTTCATGAGGGACCCGATCATGGAACGATATCTCGTTTGATCTATGGGTAATCCCTCCAAATCAGCATCTAGGGATGTGGTTGATAATGGTGTCCCAACGGGGTCACATGATGTCATACCATGCTTTTTGATTATCTGTTGACAATACTTAGCTTGGTTAATGAAGATACCACTTGGGGATTGGTGAACTTGAATTCCTAGAAAGAATTTTAGTTCGCCCATCATAGACATTTCAAATCTGTTGTGCATTACTTTTTCAAACCATTTTGAAAGTTTTGGGTTTGTAGACCCGAAAATAATGTCATCAACATAAATTTGCACAAGCAGAATGTCATCCCCATATTTATAAGTGAACAAAGTTAAATCAATGGAACCTTTTGAGAAACCTTTGGAGACCAGAAATTTCGAGAGCTCGTCGTACCATGCCCTTGGAGCTTGCTTGAGTCCATATAGTGCTTTGTGGAGACGATACACCTTGTCAGGATAATGAGGATTGACGAATCCTTCCGGCTGTGTGACATAAACTTCTTCCTTCAAAGGACCGTTAAGAAACGCCGTCTTTACGTCCATTTGATAAACGATGAATCCCTTATGTGCCGCATAAGCAAGAAAAATCCTGACAGCTTCCATTCGAGCTACTGGTGCAAATGATTCTTCGAAATCAATACCCTCTTGCTGTCCATACCCTTTAGCCACTAGCCTAGATTTATTCTTGATGATCGTGTTTTTTTCATCCATCTTGTTTTTCCAGATCCATCGAAGATTTAATGGTGTTACATCGTATGGTCTGTCAACAAGTTCCCAGACTTTAAGTCTTTCAAATTGTTGAAGTTCATCCGTCATCGATTCAATCCAAGCATGATCAGCTAATGCTTCTTTGATGTTTTTCGGTTCAGCTGAACTCACGGCGAGTGCGAACATACAAACGTCGGCATCAGTGTGAAGCTGTCATCTTGTACGAACGTGCTGTGAAGGGTTTCCAATTACATGAACCAAAGGATGATCTCGGGTCCAATGATGTGTTGAAGGATGTCGTTGATAGAAAGTATGCATATTTGACGGATCAACATGGCGTGTAGAAGACTCTCCAGTTTCGTGTACCGGTGTACCGAATGGGTTGATGAATTCGTCTTCGTCAGATAATGCATTGTCTGCTTGATTTGTGTTCTCTGGAGCAATGACAGTAGTTGTGGATGTTGTAGGATCGATTGTTGAAGTAATATTCTGAGGAGGTAAATCTGCAGCAACCCGTGTTGAAGTAGATGAAGTTGTATTTTGTTGTTGACGATGATCGGTTTCATCATTCTTATCATGAGTGACAGCGGAAGACTTCGATACAACTTGTTTCTCCCCCGTGAAATATTCATCATACATTGGTCCATATAACATTTCCAACTCTTCAATGGTCGTGTCGACTATCATATCAGCTCTAGGAACATTTTCTGGAACCAGCGTTGAACTTGACGGTTCATTGCTGTGGTCTTGAGTTCCGAGTTCCGTGCGGTTGTGAACGGAATTCGTTTGTCGTTGTGGGTCGGGACTTAAACTGTTTTGTTCAAGTGCCATTTCTTGAGATTCATCAAATCGGATGTGAATAGTCTCGACAATCAATTTTGTTCTTTTGTTGAACACTCTATATCCCTTAGACTGAGTTGCATATCCCACAAGAATACATGCATCACCTTTTTCTTTCATCTTATCCAAATTTTCACCATCTCGTATAATGTAACAAGTACATCCAAAAACATGAAGGTGTTTGAGTGAAGGTTTTCGATCATGAATTATGTGATATGGTGTCTTTTCGTGTCTTGGGATAATTAAGGAGCGGTTTTGTGTGTAGCATGCGGTTGACACGACTTCGGCCCAAAAGTATAGTGGAAGTTTTGAAGCGGATAATAATGTTCGAGCAGCTTCAACCAAAGTACGGTTTCGTCTTTCAACAACGCCGTTTTGTTCGGGTGTTCGAGCAATAGATGTTTCATGTTCAATCCCTTCGGCTTCAAAATACTTTCTCAGATTAGAATTCAAAAATTCTGTACCTCTGTCAGTACGAACCACTTTAACTTGAGCTTGAAGACCACGTTGTATCAATTTTAGGAAGCTGATGAGAACGTCGGGTGTTTCATCCTTGGACCTCAAGAAGTGAGTCCATGTGTACCTTGAGTAATCATCGACAATTACCAGAATATATTTCTTTCCATTGATACTCTGAACACGCATGGGACCACATAGATCCATATGAAGAAGATCTAACCGTCCTTTAGAGCTTGGTGTGGTCTTTGTTTTGAAGCTACTTCGTTTAGCTTTACAAAGTTCACAAGAAGAACAAAGATGATCTTTGACGAATTTCAAGTTTGGAAGGCCTCTCACAATATCTTTCTTGGAAAGCAAGTTAATGGTATCAAAGTTGAGATGAGAAAGACGTTGATGCCATAACCATGCCTGAGTCGTTGAAGCTTTAGCCATGAAGCAAATTGGAGTTGATGAAGTTGTGTCTTGAAGTGAAATTGTGTAAAGATCAGTACCCCGTGTACCGGTAAGTAAGTCATTCCCATCATAATCACGAACAAAACATGTCTTCTTTCTGAAAGCAACTTCCAAATCCGCATCACAGAATTGAACGACCGAGAAAAGATTGTGATTGAGCCCTTCGACGTAGTATACCCTTTTAATCGTGATATTCCCCTGAACCAAATCTCCATATCCTAGGATCGGTGCAAATTGATCATTTCCGAATCGGACCGTACCCAGGAACTTCTCCACGAAGTTAATTAGAAGCTTGAGATTCCCTGTCATGTGCTTCATGCATCCGGAGTCCATTATGAAGAGAATTATTTGTATCACCTGCAGAAGAGTTAGAACACGATGAAGCATTTGCTAAATTGGATACCACAGTAGTTGTGATAGTAGAATCATTAGTGTCCTTATCAACATTTAAAGGCAAACTAACACTCGTTTTCACATTTTCTGTCCTAACTTTAGGCATCCATTTATATCCGGGAGGACATTGATTAGCAAACTACCATTTCCAAGACTTACTAGCAGACTCATATAATTCCTTAATTTTGCTTCTAGGGTTCTTAGTGGTGGAGTCTGATGCATTACTATTCTTAGTGGGGGTTGCACCAGAATGGTTCACTTTGCGTTTGAGTTTACTAGCTCTAATAGGCATTGCAACTTGCTTCTTAGTTCTAGTATCTACGCCTTTGACTTTATTTATAGCACACATAGAATGATTAGCATTAGCACACTTGCCACATTTGACACAAACAAATTTCACATTCATAGCATTCAAATCATTCACAGCATTCAAATCGTCATTACATGCGATAACAGACTTTTTATTCTTAAAAACATTCAAATTCCTAGGATGTTCTTCTACTTGCTTCATCTTCCCTTGATTCTTGTGTTTCCAGACCTTATCATTCTCTTGAGTGCTCTTAAGCTGAGGCCGGCTAACACTAGTAGTGGAGACTATTCCTGTAGTAGAAGACACATGAATATTAGTGTTTCTAGAAGTCTGAGGCGAGTGAGTATCTTTGTTTGTGGGCTTCGTGGACATTCTATACATCCCTGGTTTAATCACATTATTGTGCTTAACGCTTGGTGCTATAGGATTCCTTATAGGTTGAGCTTGTGGTAACCTTTCCTTTCCATCCATCTTGGGGGCAAACACAGGTTTTGCAAACGAGGAATTAGATAAAGCAGATGGTTTTCCCAAGATAGAGGATCTATTCTCTTTAGAGGCATTGGGTTGTCTAACAACATTTTTCTTAATGCTAGGTTCCACAATTTTCCCACCCATGTTAGCAATGAGTTTCTGCAACTCTGCTATCGCTCTGTCCCTGTCTTGTAATTGAGCTTTCAACCCTTTAATTTCCAAATTCTGTTCATTCATTTCTCGAAATGTTTGGGAAAGTTTTTCTTGCAATTTATTATCATGTGGAAAACGACCAACATCTTTTTGCAAAGCAAGTTCAAGTGAATGACAATGTTTTTGAAGGAAATCAGTTTTGTGTTGAAGTAACTCAAAAGCCTTTTTGTCAACATTTTCTTTACGTTTCGAAAGCTCAATTTCAAGACGTTCACATTCTTTGATCTTATCAAGATATTGGCATGCAACTTCAGAATATTCATCAATATCAGCACAAGATGTAAAATAAGCACACATAACATCTTTAGAAACGCATTCTTGCAAGAGTAAATCATATTCATCTGAGAAATCAGACTTTTCCATTTGAAGATCATCAATGTGTTTCTCAATAGATTCAACATATTTTAAATCATCAAACATTTCAGTCCGAATGAACTCCTCAAGTTGAAGAACAGTTGCTTTAATCAACGTCGTGTTTGGAATTAAGAGTTCTTTGACAAGCAGGGTAATATCTTGAGGAATCGGACGTGTCCATTCAGTATTTTCACGTTTTGCCCAGTCTCGTTCAACAATAGATTTAACATTATCTATGTGATGTTTAAGAATACCTAATGTTTTCCTACTCTTGCTTTTAGATTCATCTAGAGGGAGGTAATTGATGTATTTGTAAACATTAGATTTCTTAGGGGCAAATGCTTTCTTCCATTAAATTCTCTTTTGTTTGCATTCTAAGAACACTTCCTCACGAGTTTTCTGAGTTTGTTTGTTGAACAGGCCATAAAGACTATTCTCATAAGCATAATTATAAGGTTTCACAAACTCCTTATTAACAAGTGATTGACTATCAGCATCCCAAAGGGCAGTCTCTTCACTATTGGCACTAACAGGCATGCAATCAAGATCTGTCCTTTCAGTCTCATCAAGATAAAGATGCGGGTTCGCAGCTTGAGCTTTGGCAAGGTACTCAGGACTTGCAAAGCTAGCTTGACCCTTAAACATCGAAGGAGGTGCTAGCATTCTTATGGATTGAATAGAATCATGCGTTTTATAAACAACGTTCTTCAAAAAGTCGACTTGTGCTTCTAGTTTCGTAACTTTTTCGGTTTCTTTATCATATCTACTTTTGAAGTCTTGTTTTAACGCATCTACCTCTTGTTTCTTATCCTCTAGAATTTTAGCAGAATCAGTAGTGGTCATAGAGAGCTTTTGTTCAAGTTCATTAACTTTGATATTGGCAAGGTACGTTTTTTGACGTTCATCCATTAAGAAAACATTATATTGACGCTTCTCTTTAGCTAATAACTCAAGAGTTGTATTATGTTTGTTTTCAAAATCGTCCTTTTGGTTTTTTAACGCACTTCCCTTGTACCCCTCAAGCTCTTTGGTTTTCTGAAGGAGTTCATCTCTATAGCTTTCAGTCATCTCAGTAGATTTGATAAGAGCAGCTTTGCATTCTTCAAAGCTTTGAGTGAGCGTAGCGTTTGCCTTCTTTAATTTCTTTTGACTCCTTTTATTTTCAGTGACATCTTTTTGTAAAGTAGCAATTAAATTAGCAAGCGCAATACGTTCCTCTTCATCATATTCATTTGCATGTTGATCATCCTCAGACTCATTATTGCACATGTCTGATGAATCGGGTGTGGTATTGCTATCAACCGTTTCCATCATACACGTGTCATTAATGGCATTGGGTAGATCACTATGCTCAGGAATATCACCAAACATATTATATTCATCAGTAGTGTGTACCTTATCGATTGGCTCAGTGTCAAAGATAGGGCCATTGTCATCTTCAGTGACTTTGAGAACTTCTTCAACCTTTGCCATGTACGAGTAATGTGCATCAAGCTCTTGATCAGAATCTTTATCATCAGTATCATCAAGCATGGCTCCTTCCTCAGCTGACAATTTAACCCCTGCTTCCATATTTTTGCATAGCAACATCTTTTCCTTGTGATAGCTGGAGTCTCTAACCCTTTTCGGCTTCCTACATTCCTTTGCCATATGCCCAAAACCTTGGCAATTAAAACATTGAATCCCACTCTGCTGAACCACTTGACTTCCAACCGTTTCCCTATTCCCAGTAGCAGCAGCAATCCTCTGAGTATCATACTTTGCAGTTTGTCGATCATATCTTGCAGAACCCTCAACATGCGTTGGATTATGTCGATCATACCTAGAAGGACTTTCACCACGTCGACGTGTGTCATACCTTGGAGGACTCTCAACATATCGGTTCTTTGTGTTAGATGATGTGCGAAGATTGTTGTTGGTGGGTTTGTAGATTTTCTTGTAAGTCTTCATTATGTAAGCAATTTGTTGTTTCATCTCTCGGTTCTTTTGAGCTTGGTCTTCATCACTATCTTCTTCAGATGAGGACTCAGATGGTGGTGATGGTGCTCTTGGCGTTTTACCTCGAGATTTTGTTGAAGATGAAGACTTAGATGATGTGGAATATTCTGGTGAAGAGGATGTATTGGAGTATGGCTTAGGAGCACGAGAGTGAGGATCTTGAACATGTTGAGTGGTAGTCAGTAAAGCAAGTGGATTAGCCGTCTTGGCAATACGTTCAACTCGAATCTCATTTGCTTCATTCTGAAATTGCTTTAAGATGTCAAAGAGTCGATGATATGAGACCTCGTCTAACTTTTCTTGTTGTTTCACCAAAGTGACGAACCGTGTCCACTCGGGTTGAAGTTGTTGAAGAAATTGAACATTGACTTGTATGGTGGAGACTTGCAGGTTATTTCTTGTCATGTCATTCATCATCTTATAAAACCTGGAGTAGTAAGAGTCAATTGATTCTCCATCCCTTGAAGTAAACATGCCAAAATTCCAGAACAAATTTGTTTTGACATCTTGTTTGTTGAGTGATTCTCCTTGTTGCAAACGTTCAATAGCAGTTTTCATGTGCTGTCGGGCATGCATCAACCGTGGAGTAAATATCATCTCCAATCCCACTTAAAACCATATAGATGGCTTCCTTCTCCGCATCATGCCAAGCATAATTTTCAGGTGTGAGATCAGCTCTTGTTTCATCACGTTCACTTGCAGGTATTGGATCAGTAGTATCTGTGGCTGCTCTTGGAGGAACTGAGATCTTCTTAAATATATATGGTCCATGAGTAATACATTTCCTCAAGGCATCACCATTAGGTCTTGTATCAAGATATCGTATGAAACGTGATTGCCATTGAGCATACCGACCAGATACAAGCATTGGTGGTCTCTCTTTGTTACCCGCCACCATTATGTTGTTGTTCGTCACACGATATTCGGCAGTAGAATCCATCTCAAAATTCTCTGAAATGATGAAGTGAATATGGATCTTAAGTAGATTTGTTGTGATTGTTGTTGTGGTTTAAATCCCGAAAATTGCAATTTTTCTCCAGGCCGACAATAAATTCTCCAGTCCGACAAAACGGTAGTCCAAAAATTTTGTAATCGCCAAAATTTGAAATCGAGCTAGAAATGTCCTAAAACTAGTAGTCCAAATATTTTTTTTTATTATTTTTTTTTTTTGATCTTCGTGGAAACGATATTCCGAAACTAGTCTAGATGGTGGTTAAGTCTAAAAAATACTCAAACAAAAATTAGCAAAAACATGTCAACGGAATCACTTCGTCGGAATGTCCAATCGGAATGTATGATCGGAATGACTAATCAGAATGTCCAATCGGAATGTATGATCGGAATGTATGATCGGAATGTCTGATCCGAATGTATGATCGGAATGTATGATCGGAATGGATGATCTGAATGTATGATCGGAATGACAAATCGGAATATCAAATCGGAATACCTTGTCGGAATGCCAAATCGGAATATCTGAAGTCCAGTCGGAATATTCGAAGTCCAATCGGAATGTACGAAGTCCAATCGGAATGTTGGAAGTCCAATCGGAATGTTGATCGGAATCCCAATCGGAATCTATAAACCCTTTTCCGATTACACCAATCGGAATGTATCCCCCTTTTCTCGGACAAAACTCAACCAATACGTGATTTTAAGCCAAAAAATGATCAAAAACCCAAAAATTTTGTGTTTTTAGCCAAAGTAAATGTACCAAATCACTACTACAACTATGTATAAGATGTAGATGAAGAAGTAAAGCACGGAAAACACAAAAAAAATTTGAATTCGAGATGATTATGAAAGAAAATCACACGAACCAAGTAAAATCAACAACAAATCACAAAACTACCCCATGGCGATTGATACCAAATGTTGTCCCGTGTATTTGTGATGATTAAGCAATGAAGAAAGAAAGAAAATAGATGAAGAAGAGATGAATTCCTAGAGAGAGAAAGTAGTGAGAAAAAGTAGAGAGAGAGATGATTAACTTGGTGAGATTAGATTAGAGAAAGGAATTTGTTACAAATGACCAACCACCCTCCTAACATGCTAGGAGGGTAGTATATATAGTCCACCCACATGCGGGCTTTAATGGACTATATATTGGGCCGGGCTTGTCTTTTGGACTTTAATTAGTTTAAATCCAAGCCCGTGAACCACGACTAAATAACTACTTATTACAACGTTCTAATAAATATTACAATAGAAACCTATGACCGAACATTCTTGTTTGACTCAATATTTTGAGGCTAACAAAGGTTTATTGGAATCAAGGTTTGTTCATCTGTGCAAAATATATTATAAGCGCCATTTAATGCATTTAAGGTTATTATAATAGTTTGTGATATAAAATTAATGAAACAGGACGGTTTTGGTCTGGAGCAACTCCAAAAAAGATAGGACATGAAGAAACTAATCAGTTCAAATTTATATTATTTGTTGTTGTTATAGTCCTTATGTACCAAGTACTGCAAATTTCTTATTAACTGAGAATCGAAGAGCAATCAAGGTAACCGAATATATAATTTATCAATTACTCTTTTGGTTTAATAATAATAAAGAAGACTTCGTGTCGCACTGGCTCTAGCATATTTGTATTTGTCAGGAGTTCGGATTTCAGGTGTTTAGGGAAAGCGATTTGACAGGTTTTATATGTATACAAAAGTTAGTTCTCAGTTTGTGTTATTTGGGCTACAATTGAAATTTTCTAGACATGGTTTAAACTGCTATCAAATGGAAATAAATCTCCAATGGCATATGACGTTGATAGCACAACAGAAGTTCTAATTGAGATTCTTGGTGATGATAAAAAGCTAATTGGTAGGTGATGCGGCTAAGAATCAGGTGTGTATGAATCCGATTGCTCTCTTAAGTAGGTAAAATAATTAATTGACGATGATATACTCTTGTGGTCATTCTATTTTTGCATAACAACTGAGATGGATAATAAGGCATTGTTTTGCAATGACAATCATCGTCTAATAACTTGATTAACATTAAGTATGCTAACATATGGTCATGTATTACAATTTGTATATCGGGACTCTTTGTATTAAAATCACATTCCTATAATATTGTTGTTGCTTTATACTTTGTAACTAATAAAAGCTATGATTGCAGGAACTTTATCATATTGAGGATAGTGTGCCCTTGCATTGTCAGGCAAAGACCTACGAGAACTGAGGGTGTTTCTTCTGATCCATATGTTGCAGATGCAATAAAAATATCGAACTTGGAATCTTGAACAAATGGAAATACGAAACATTAGTTGCATTGAAAATATTGAACAAATGGTAATTATGTGCAGCCCCCACAAGCTCACACGACAACACAATGCTATAGATAAAGGTTTGTGTAGTTTCTGTGCGACTTATTGCTGATTTTTTACCAATATTTGTTTAAGCTTTTTGCATGTTTCACCATCACTTTCAGAAACTGGATCGCGTGTAGTTGGATCCTTAAGCTGCGGCCGTGGATTGCATTTACGTCACAATTTGCTTTTTCATCTCAAATAGGATCTAAATTGTGATGCTGTGATTCTTTATAGGTTTGTCGATTCTAACAAAATAGGGAGACAAATTTTATCTTTTACATAGCATATCCTAGCCACTTGGAGTAAAAAATACGATCACAACTCCAAATGAAATATACGAGTGCAGGATTTATAGGTATGATTCTAGACCTCTACAAGTCAGACAACCACTTAGTTTTAGTCATCGAAAAAAATGTTGAACGTCCTTGTAATCACGTTTCTAATTGCATCCTGAAAATCTCCTAGAATCATACCTAGATATCTGTCAAGGTCCAAGTTAATATAGTTTCTTGTAATCATGTTTCACAAAAAGTTGTTATCATATGACCGATCCTCGCTCAAATAGGCTCGGTGTTTATGATTTTATGTGTTAATAGCCTAATACAAGCAGAATATTTATATTATCTTATATGTTCATTGAGGAGGTGATGGAGCTTATGGAGGTTTTGGTGGAGCCAAAGAAAGTCAAAGTCTCCATAAAATGGTCGAGATTTCACGAGAGATGCTGTTTTACTCCCAATGTCACTTGGCTATCTAAAAGCAAAAACCATCAAGTTTTTTCGTCATAACATGAATGGAAATATTCTTCCATACAACGACTCAGTTTAAGTGTGCTTAACAAAGTTGTTTTATAATTCCCCAATGTATTTTGGGATGACCCTGTTGATTACTTTGGTGCAACAACAGTTGAACAAACGACCATAAATTTTTCAATTTTGCTTGATTTGCTTATTCTACTTGATGGAGTAGAATGTTATCTTATAAAAGTAGAATAAACGGCCATAAAGTAGAATGTATTCTGTAATATTTCTACTTGGGGTGCCTAAATTTTTCAGTTTAAATCACAGTTGAACAAAGTTTTCAGTATGTCGAAGATTGCAAGCTTTTAGATGAGTGAAACAAATTTAGCTTTAAACAGATATCCTGAAGTACGTTGTCAAGGTTCGTTTGAGTTGTTGCAGCTCACCATGCTGGTTGTTTACCTCTTTGAAAATATTTTATTGAAGAGTGATTACAAAGAGGAATGATTAAAGTTGTCTTCGCCACTGAAACACTTGCTGGAATCAGCTTACCTGCATAGACGGCTGTGATTTTACCTCTCGGAAAAAGGAGTGAAGTTGGGCATATTTTCTTAAGCACCAACGAAAATGTCATTGACAATGATCAACGCGTAGCTGCAAGGCAATGAGAAAATCTTATAACTGGTGTTCATTAAAGAGTCAACTATCTAGCTGAGTTTTTGAGGCCTTAAAAATATACTCGATTGCTCATACGTTTATCTTTGTGTACAGAAAGAACGAAAAACAACAAGTAACTATGAACTGCAAAGCCGAAAGTTGTCCATGGCGGATCCATGCATCAAAACTCTCAACTACTCAATTAGTATGTATTAATTAATAGGGAAAATCACCTAAAAATACCTTAAACTTACCATTTTTTATGTTTGTTTGTAATCAACTTTTTTTTCTCTCATAATACTAACGAACTTTCAAATTTCGACTTTTGTGTGTAGCAGGTGACCTGCTGAACCCTTAACCGGTTGATTTTCCATGAACTTTTGCACCGTTAGTCTAACTTTAATAACACCATTAGTTTATACTAGTTTGATCATTAAATAGAAAAATAATATTGTATTTTTTTCCCTTTATCTTATTCCCTTTGAATTAAAATAAAATATGCTTTTAATTTCTTTATCATATTCCAAATGAACATAAAAATCCTGATTAAAATAAAAACATACTTCCATATACAAAGAAAAACACAAACTCGTAAATCTGTACATAAACATTATCTTTATCAATCTTAATTCCAAATATCAAAACCATGATCCTGATTTAAATACAATATAAAAAACACTTAATCATCAAATCATTTAATTGGATTATTCAAAAAAAAACCTAAATCCAATGTGTAAACAAGCAATGAAAACCATAGATCTGGTTTGATTATCAACAATCAAACTATTGATGTTGTTGTTGGTGACGGATGGTGACGGGTGTTGACGGACGGCGACGGGTGGTGACGGGTGTTATGATGGTAGTTGCGTCAGTCCGCTTCTCTCTAAATCAAAAACAGATCTCAAATGGATGGTGATGGGTGCTTTGATGGTGGCGGCTTTGCTTCTTCGGCTGGATCCGGCGACGGCTGCAAAAGGTGGATACGTGGGTGTGTTGAAGTGGGTTCTTTAAACTAGTTGATGAGGATCAATGTATGGTAAATTTGTAATTGCTATGAATATGAGGCTGGATTATCTGTATATTGTCTCCGGTCCTCTATATCCTAGATTTATTTATAGTCGTTTAAATAAAAAGAAGATTCAATCGTGGCCATTCAAATTCAGTTATTATCTTTATTAACTAACTTGAGGAAAATCGGATATTAACCATTTAACTGAAAAATAGGCATGTTCTTCTACAGCTTATGAATATGTACGGGAGATTTTTTCCACCAAAAAACACACACTAAAAAACCAACCCTGCCTCTTCTTCTAGCCACTACTTAGATCTGCTCCTCCGACCACGGTGGCTCTCATCTCCAACAACATCACCAGGTTCCATCTTGTGTGTATATGTAGTTATGTACCTATTTTTTTATATAGATTTACGGTTTATTTTTGGTATATATGTTGCGTGGCAGTGTGGTGTATGTTATTTTCTTCTACAGCTTATAAATAGTTGTACAAAAGGATTCTTCACAACAAAAAAAACACGCACTAAAAAACCTACCGGGCCCTCTTCTTCTGGCTACTGCTTAGGTTTGCTCCTCCGAAAACCGTATCTCTCATGTCCCCCACAACATCATCAGTTCCATCTTCTGTGTACAGTAATTTTTATATAGATTTACAGTTTATTTTTGGTATCATATTTGCGTATGTGGGTTGTGTGGCTATGTAGTGTATGTTATTTTTTCAAGGTTCATATGTTTATGTGTGATTTGTTTGCATGTTTTTAAGTTATACTTTTTAGGTTTTATTTTTATTTTCTGGGAATTCTTTGTTTGGTATTCCTCTTAACAGAGTCTTATGAAAATAGCTATGTGGATTTCAAATCATAAGGTATATAAATTGTGGTTTAATATTTTGTTGTTTCATTGTCAGCGTTACCTTTGTGACTATAATTTTTTAGATAAGGACTTTTGTGACTATAATATATCGTATGTATATGTTTTGTGACTTTAATATTTGATGTTGGGATTTAGATCAACAACAATGGAGGAGTTTGAAGTTGTAGGTAGGTAGAAAAGGTAGAGGACTGAAGGTTTACTGAATGCCTGAATGCTCTCTTACTGGCCATATTTTATTATCTAATATTTTTTGCCAGTTTCTTTAGCTCATATATTTTTCTCATGGTCATTGATGAGTTGGCGCCTCGGTGGTGCCATTGGATCAAATAAAATTCAGTTGTATATGTTGGTATGGGAAATAGGATATGAAAATGATTTATACGGTGTGTATTGATCTAGCAGGGCTTTTGAATTGCATTGTAAATGTATGTTTTGAAAGTATATATCATTAGTTATAGCTTTATTGTAGGTTTCATTTCACACTCATTATGTTAAATTGATTTAGTGTTAGTTGAATACTTAATGAGTGTCTAGAAGAGCGATATATAATCCATTTACCTTGACGTTTAGGTAACATCTGATATCCTTATAGTAAACATGTTGTATTTGTTCCATCTGAAATTTCCATTCATATTACTTGACTGGCTCACTGGCCTGGTGTTAGCAGTGAGCTAATTTGCATGCTATAATTCCATGCTTATATTATTAGTAATACTTTAGATAAGCGTCTTGTCAAATTTATCAACATCTACCTGGAAGATGTTTTAGTACAACTTTATGTAAACTTATCTCACAATGAAAGTAACTTATGGTAGGCGAATAAAAGTCATGTTTTATGTGAACAACTTTTAGACTTTTTTCAGCTCATGAACAAGTAGCCGCACTTGAGACGAAGCCCATAGATTCTAACATCCACTTAGGAGATCCGTTTGCTGGTTCATCATCAGAGCCCACCACCTAGAGTTTCACGCATAGTGGCAACAACTCAAACAAACCGTGTTTATAAAGCTTATGTTGTATCGTTAAAAAGGGACGGGATCCAAATCAAATCTAGAGATTGTGCTGATTCTTTGAGCCATGGACAAGTTGATCTTAATATATATTAACATAATTCCTTTATTCTTAGTCACTGGTTTATAATTTTAATATGAATGGGGTTTGTTTGTTAGTTCTATAATCTTTAATTTCTAAAACATGCTATTTATCAGTTTAGTTTGTTTTTATGTAAAATGAACAATGTACTAATATTGAAGTTGTTGTGTGATTCATAGCTTATGAATCTTTTTGATAAAAGAAAGCTAAATGATACATGCATATAGAGACTTATAACATTTTTATTTCGTCGGTAAATTATCTCAAATATTAAAAAGAACTAGCAAAAGAATCCTCTAAAGTTTTGGTCATAAATTTCTTCACACTTCCGCACTTGTGAAGAAACATTCAAATATATATGATTGATGCTGTCATCTTGTCATATACATATATATATATATATCTGAAGATAAATTTAAAATTTATGTGACTAAATTAATTAAAAAAAATAGACACAATTTTTGTACAATAATCATTGTCTTAAAGATCCGCTTGCAATGCGTGAGCACTTGTTATTTGTTTCTAAACAATACTCATTATTTTCTATGTTGGAAATACGTTTTACGTATTAAGAAGGATCGGTCACTCCAACGATAGTCCATGTAATAGCTCGTAGTTTAGTTAACTTTCTTTATTTATCAAACAAGTCCAAGCCTAGCCTACAACATGTGTAGGTCGGCCCAAACGTGTAAGCCCAAGCCCATTACAAGGCTTGGGTATATAAACCCTCTCCTTTGATGGAGAGGGTGTGTGGTTTCATAATTCACACATAGTAAACATTGGTTTTCTCTCTCTAAGTGTGTGTGTAATCCACCATCTCTCTATCTCTTTATCTCTCTAAAAACATAAGCAAGATTTACATTTCTACAAATGGTATCAAGAGCTTGGGATGAAATAAAGGTTTGTTTTTAGTGTTGCGTATGTTTCATAAACATTTCGTAGGTTGTTGAGTAATTCTTGCCGAATCATCAAAATTTTTTTGTGTTTGATCGTGATTTCAAGTAGTATAACGTAGTGATTCGTGTTATTGTGTTTTTGGTATCTTAGTTTTGGTTAAAACACAATCTTTCTTGGATCAAAAGTGCAAAAAGTTCTTGTGTTCTTCATTCCGAAATTCATGCAAACATCACCATCGGAAAGTACAAGTGCAAAGGAGTCTCCATCGCAATAACCATCACCATCGGAAAGTGACTGGTTCCACATTGCGATACTTGGATTTCATTACTTATTCCGATCTGGACATTCCGATCGATCTTTGCGATCTGGGATTCCGACGGTTATAAGGAAGTTTTAAGTCGTTACTCTGCCTAAATTTTATCAGCTATATTCCGATCTGAATCGTTCCGATAGGACTTTGCGATCTGAACATTCCGATAGGACTTTGCGATCTGAATCATTTCGACAGCTTTGCATTGCGATATAGGCATTTCGATACCAAGAACATTTCGACAAGGTTATATTACGATCTGGACATTCCGATCTGACATTCCGATCTGGCATTTCGATCTGACATTCCGATCTGGCATTCCGATCTAGACATTCCGACAATCCAAAAATTATTCCTTAAAAAATTTCGAACTCGTGTGTAATTTTGACTTGGAATTTTTGGTTTATCGAGAACATATTTTAGGGGATTTTAACATTGTTTCTCGATTTTAACTCACAACAACACAAAAATACTTAACCTTATTTCATTGATCGATCAACTTTGTAAATCTTAACTTATTGAAATGGAGTACACATCTCTTACGGATAAGTCCATCCTCTCGGGTACGGATAATCGTCCACCAATGTTGGTGAAGACTATGTATGAGGAATGGGCTTCCCGAATGGAACTTTATATGTTGAACAGGGAGAATGGACATCTAATTTGGGCATCGGTGCTCAATGGACCATTAGATTATGGTACAGTGACGGAAGGTACGACTACTCGTCCTCGCACAACGGGTGAGTTGACTGGAGATATGAAGATTCAAGATAAATGTGATAAGTATGCTACAAACATCATTCTCCAAGCCCTTCCTCCAGATGTCTAGAAACTCGTCAGCAAACATAAAGTTGCCAAAGAGTTATGGGATAGAATTCGTGTTCTAATGCAAGGCACCTCGTTAACCAAACAAGAACGAGAGTGTAAGCTTTATGATACTTTTGATAAGTTTGCCTATGTGCCAGGGGAGACTCTCAATGACTTCTATCTGAGATTTACCCTATTGTTGAATGAGCTCAATATCTATGGCATGACAATTCCTACCTTTCATTTGAACACCAAGTATTTGAACACTCTTCCTCCAGAATGGAAAAAATACGTGACGGATGTTAAATTGGCTAAGGATTTGCATAACACCAATGTGGATCAACTTCAAGCTTTTCTTCAACAACACGAATGTCATGTGATCGAGGCTCGGTTGTCTACACCTCAAGTTTATGATCCACTTGCAATGTATGCTTCTCAACAAAACATGGCTTATACTTATCAACAACCATCATACTTGCAGCAGCCACCACCACACATCTATCAGCAACCACATCAACCATCTTATCAACCACCAATGATGCCACAACAAGAATATCAACAAAGTGTTCATCAACAATCTTTTCAACAGCAACCACCATATCAGACATCACCATCACAAGCCAACACTTCTCCATTGGGCTATACTCCTCAGCAAGGATATTTTCTAATAGAAGCACAACCAGCAGAAGCTTTCTACTCTAATGAACTTCCACCAATCCAAGCACCGGTCTTTACTCCAAATGATACGCCAGCAAATGTTCTAAACCATCTCACAGCCTACTTGTCAAACCTTGTTGCAACTAGAGGATTTCCACCAACAAACAATCAGCTCCGCACCTCATCAAATCCTCGACAACAAGCCACTATTCAAGATGGTCAAGTGACGGTGCAACCTATTCAGGGAAGGCAAAATTCCTATGGACCTCCTATAAGGACTGGGAACAATCAAGCTGTGAATTCTCAAGCTAGTGGAAATGGGAGTCCTATTGGTCCTAAGAAGGTTGTGACTTGCTACAATTGCCGAGGAAAAGGTCATATGGCTAGGGAATGCACTCAGCCGAAAAGGAGGAGGGATGATGCATGGTTTCGTGAGAAGATGTATTTGGTTGATGCTCAGTCTAAGGGGAAGATTTTGGATTCAGAGGAGTTAGCATTTCTTGCAGACCCAGGGGCAGCAGATAGTGAAGGCATTGCAGTTGTTTCCACTTCTAATGCAGCTTATCAAGCGGACGATCTTGATGCATACGATTCGGATTGTGATGA
Source organism: Glebionis coronaria (assembly GCA_025667525.1). Classification (NCBI taxonomy): domain Eukaryota; kingdom Viridiplantae; phylum Streptophyta; class Magnoliopsida; order Asterales; family Asteraceae; genus Glebionis; species Glebionis coronaria. Next base: position 636,060,247 of record CM046874.1, on the reverse strand, counting down.
CATTCACTCTGCCCAAGCTGCTCTCGTTGCTAATCTTTCTCACTACGATTCTGATGCCATCAGTGAGGTACCAACCACATCTAATAATATTGATGATAACCAACATCAAGTTGGGCATGAAAATGACAACCTCGAACAGCATTCGGGAACTAGTAACTCAAATGATGTGGTACCCAATTCTACAAATTTGAATGAACCTCAACCAAATGCTACGACGGGTATGGAATCTTATGCTCAACATGATTTGGTAATGGTGCCTAAACATATTATTGATCAAATGCATATGGCCCTCAGACAATCCGTAGATACCAATTCCACCCTAACTGCTGAGCTTGCGTTGCATAAAGAAAAGGTCAAAGCTTTTGAAATGGTCCCTCAAGCAGAGAAAATAACATGTTCTGAATCTGACCAATTTCGTTTTGAAAAGATTGAACACTTGAAAGAAATAGAATCATTAAAAGCTAATCTTTCTAATGAACTAAAAGAAAAGGAGTCGGTTGTCAATGATTTTCAGAAACTTAAAATGGATTTCGAAACTCTCGAGTCTAAAAAGGTTGAATCAGAAATTAATGCTACCAAACTTCTTAAATTCAAGGAACAACAACTTTTAAAACAATACGCTTCCACAGAAAAGGTTCATCTTTTAACTAAATCATTTAAAGAACTCGAACTTAAACGTCTTCAAGATTTACCACCTAATCCCGGTTATGCAAAACAAGCTCAGGAATATATTCCTGGTCTTTATGATATGACCATAATTGGCAAATCGAAAGAAGCACCTTTTGTTCGTAGTACTGAGGAGACACAATCACTTGCGGATGAAACTCATTCTAAAATGCTTTCAAAATTCCATACAATTGATTATGATCAACATAACAAAGATCAATTTTTGAAAAAGACACGCATTCGCTTACAAAAGGAATTAGCAGAATTGACAGTCCTTGTGCCCTAAAGTTTGTCAAATGAAAACCTTCCTAGTACGTCTCCTACACTGGTCAAAATGGATTTAACAAACTTAATTCCACCGGTAAGCAAGGCGTCCGTTAACTTAAATGCGGTTCACCAACACTTAGCCGATTTTGACAAGGTCATTTTGGAACGTACGACGGCTTCGGCCATAACGGAAGGTGAATGGAACTTTGAGCACACTAGAGCTGCGTTCCGAAATGAAATTGTTCTGTTTGTAGACAATGTTAAGGCTTGTCTTAGTAATCTTGATCAAGATTTGTTTTTGGAAATAGAAGAAGTTAGACGTGTTTTCAATGAAATGAAAGATGCTTTTGAAAACAGTTTACTTGAAATAGAACGGGTTTCACGCCAAAATGATCTACTTCTGAAGCAAGTGATGTCTCATGATATAGTTTCTGTCTGTGTGAATAAAAGTGTTGATAATGATTCTATTGTGCATAATGTTGAATCTGCGGATACTGTGGTAGATAGTACTTGTCACGAATCTGACGCTGAATTTTTAAAGCTTCAAGATTCATATTCATCGCTTTCAAAACGTTTTGATGAGATTCAAACACATTGTATTTCGCTTGAATGCAAGAAACAATTTATTCAAGAAATCTTTGAAACGTCATTCGAAGGTGTTAATATCGATGATGCAAATTTTGAAAAGAATTTTCGATTGAATTTACAATCAAAACAGCGTCAGCCAAGTGACAAAGTTGCTCAATCTTTGCCGATAGACATAGAGAAATCTAAGGAGCTTAACTGTGTGAACGTACTTGAGGTCCCTGAGAATCTTAAACTTGATCTAGATAATCGAGTTTCCAAGATTTTATCCAAAGTTGATAACTTAAAACAGAAAAATACACGAATCTTCGATTCAGTAAAGCCCGCATGTGCTAATACCACTACACATAATCAATCATTGATTGAACAATTGAATCGAAAGTCGGTGGAAATATCTGATTTGAGGGAACAAATTTGTGATAAAAATCTGGTCTTGGCTGAGTTAAAGGAGACACTTCGTACTCTAAAAGGTAAGAATGTTGTGGATAATGCAGCCACTATCTCAGCATCGTCCTCTAGTGCAATCAAAAGGAACCTAATTGCCGTCACACCACTTAACAAGGGCCCTAGGACTAAACCATCTCAAACTTTGGTTACTAAAGATAAGGCGGAATCAAAACCAGCTTCCAAAATTCCCGTGTTGCCTTCTACAGGAGTAAGCACCACTACTAAGGCTCAAAGATCTAAGCTTAAGAGAAACAAGAAGAATGATAGGATCTTGCCCCCATCTAGTAGTCAAGTGAAGAAGAAAGTAGAAGCCCATCCTAGGAATGTTATTTCTGTTTTAAATAAAAAGAATCATGTAGCTAAACCTAAACTCTCTGCGGTTGTGCAGCGTTCTAAGCCTACTGTGAATTCTAATTTGAAATGTTGGAATTGCAATGAATGTATGTTTTCTAGTCGTCATGGTTCTTGCCTTATTGACCATGTGAATGAGATGCATGCCCGGAAAAATGGATTAGAATGGAAACCGACTGGGAAAGTGTTAACCTAAGTTGGTTGGATGTGGCGCCCCACTGGTAGAACTTTCACTATAGTAGGAAATACGCGCCCTTTAACTAGGATCACTCCCACTACAGCGAAGAAAGCGTGCCCTTTAACTAGGAGTACCAAGGCTACCAAAACACAAGCGTGTCCTTTAACTAGGAACACCGACACTACTGTAGGAACCAAGTGCCCTTTAAATAGGTCTACTCCCACTGTAGTGCCCACGAATAATCCAAAACCTAAGAAAGTTGGAACAGTAAAACCTGTTAGTGCTAAAACTCACATTAGAAAACGCAGGAAATCTAAGGGTCACACAAATGTTAGCAATTCTGATAATCTTATATCTGTATCTGCTAACAATCCGGAACCAATAGTTTCCAATGCATTGTCTACTGTTGTTATTGAAAACAGGTGGTCCAAATTGTTCTCTGGTATTTGGACTCTGGTTGCTCCAAGCATATGACCGGAGATCGCTCTCAGCTCAGAAATTTCGTCAGCAAGTTTCTTGGTACGGTTCGATTTGGAAATGATCATATTGCAAAGATAATGGGTTATGGTGAATATCATATTGGGAATGTTATAATTTCAAGAGTGTATTACGTGGAAGGTCTTGGTCACAACTTATTTTCTGTGGGACAATTTTGTGATGCAAACCTAGAAGTTGCTTTTCGAGAGCATACCTGCTTCATTCGTAATTTGGAAGGGGTTGATTTATTGAAAGGTTACTCGAGGGAATAATTTGTATACTTTGTCTCTACAAGACATGATGGCCGCTTCTCCCGTATGTCTTCTCTCCAAAGCATCGAAGACTAAGTCATGGTTATGGCATCGACGGTTATCTCATCTTAACTTTGACGCTATTAATCACTTGGCGAAAAACGAACTTGTTCGTGGTCTTCCTAAACTATCATTTCACAAGGATCATTTGTGTTCCGCGTGTACAATGGGGAAAAGCACTAAGAAATCATACAAACCCAAGTCGGAAGACACCAACCAAGAGAAACTTTATCTTTTGCATATGGACCTTTGTGGGCCAATGCGTGTTGAAAGTCTTAGTGGCAAAAAGTACATCCTCGTCATTGTCGATGATTACTCTCAATTTACATGGGTGAAATTTCTTAAAGAAAAAAATGAGGCACCTAAATTCATCATCGGATTTCTCAAGATGATTCAAGTGCGTCTCAACACTATTGTCCGACGCATTCGTACAGATAATGGAAGCGAATTTGTGAATCAAATCTTGGGTGATTATTATGAAGAAGTTGGCATATCTCATGAAACATCCGTTGCTCGCACTCCACAACAAAACGGTGTCATTGAAAGGCGAAATCGCACACTTATGGAAGCCGCTCGAACGATGTTAATTTACGCAAAGGCTCCATTGTTTTTACGGGCAGAAGCAGTATCTACAGCAGTGTACACCCAAAACCGATCACTAATTCGTAAACGCCATGGTAAAACACCTTATGAGCTTCTCCATGGAAAAGTACCAGATTTATCATATCTTCATGTATTTGGTTCTCTTTGCTATCCAAATAATGATGGTGACAATTTGGGAAAACTTCAATTAAAGGCTGATATTGGTATTTTCATTGGCTACGCCCCCGCAAAGAAGGCATACCGAATCTACAACCGTAACTCTCGCAAGATCATCGAAACTATGAATGTTGATTTGATGAGCTGACAGCAATGGCTTCTGAGCAAAGCAGCTCTGAACCCGCACTTCATGAAATGGGACCCAGTAATATTAGTTCTGGTCTTGTCCCAAACAACCCTACTTCATCATCATTTATACCACCTACTAGGAATGAATGGGATACGTTGTTTCAACCGTTCTTTGATGAATTCTTTACTCCTCCAAGTATTGTTGCTCCAGAACCTGAGGTAATAGTTCCGGTAACCGAAGTTGTCGCTCCAGCAACCGTTGCACAATCAGATACGTCTGCACCTACAATTGGTCTAGATATACCATCAACAAGTAATTCTCAACCAACACCTGCTTCAACTACCCATGTCATGCCTATTGATGATGAAGAGGATGATGATGATCACGATTTGGAATTCGCTCAAATGCGTGAACTTCCATTCTTTGGTGTACCAATTTTCGACCCTAATCAAGCCGGGTCATCCACCTAAGAGGAAGCTCCTTCTACAGTTTACTCCAATCCACGGATTCATGAACATGACAGCAAGTGGACAAAGGATCATCCTATAGATTCGATTATTGGTGACCCTAATCGTCCAGTATCCACACGAAGTCAGTTACAAGAAAGTGCAATGTTTTGTCACTTTGATGCTTTTCTCACTGAAGTTGAACCTAAGACATGGCAACAAGCTTTTACTCAATCATGTTGGATAGAAGCTATGCAAGAAGAACTTAATGAATTTATACGTCTTGAAGTATGGGAACTTGTCCCATGCCCGGATCAAGTGCAGTTACTCACTTTGAAATGGTTTTACAAGGTGAAACTCGATGAGTTAGGCGGAATATTCAAGAACAAAGCTCGACTAGTAGCTCGTGGATACAAGCAATTATCGGGCATCGACTTTATGGAATCCTTTGCACCTGTTGCCCGTTTGGAAGCTATTAGACTATTCCTCGCTTATGCAGCCCACATGAATATGATCGTCTATCAGATGGATGTGAAGACGGCATTTCTGAATGGTGAAATCAAGGAAGAAGTCTATGTTCAACAGCCGGATGGTTTTGTGAATCCTAATTATCCTAATCATGTGTACAAGCTTAAGAAGGCTCTCTATGGATTGAAGCAAGCTCCTCGCGCATGGTATGATCTTTTGTCACAATTCCTCATTACGCAAGGCTTCGCTAAAGGCAAGGTGGATCCCACGCTGTTCATTCAAAAACGAGGTAAAGATATGATGATGGTACAAATATATGTTGATGATATTATATTTGCAGCCTCGACCTAAACCTTATCCGACGAGTTTGGGACACTCATGTCTTCCAAGTTTAAGATGTCAATGATGGGCAAGGTATCATTCTTCTTAGGTCTTCAGATATCTCAGAGTCCCAGAGGCATCTTTATCAATCAATCCAAGTATGCCCTTGAATCGCTTAAGAAGTATAAGATGGAATCTTGCGACCCCGTGGATACTCCAATGGTGGAAAAATCTAAGCTTGATGCGAATCCACATGGATTTGCCGTTGATCCGACACTTTATCGTAGAATGATAGGTACTCTTCTGTATATCACAGCTAGTCGACCTGATCTCCAGTTTGCCATATGTATGTGTGCTCGGTATCAAACTCGACCTACTGAGTTACACTTAGCTACTGTGAAACGGATCTTTCGATATCTTAAAGGAACTATTAATCGGGGACTTTGGTATTCGAAGGACTCTTCTATTGCACTAATGGCATATGCAGATGCGGATCACGCGGGTTGTCAAGATACAAGGCGTAGCATGAGCAGAACATTGCAACTACTAGGAGATCGATTAATCAGTTGGGCATCGAAAAGGCAGAAAAGCGCTGCAATTTCAAGTACGGAAGCAGAATACATAGCTATGTCCGGTTGCTGTGCTCAAATTCTTTAGATGAGATCGCAATTAACCGACTATGGTCTAGGTTTCAACAAGATTCCGATGTACTGCGACAACAAAAGTGCAACTGCCTTATGTTGCAACAATGTTCAATTCTCCCGGTCGAAGCATATTGACATTCGCTACCACTTCATTAAGGAGCAAGTGGAAAATGGAGTGATCGAGCTTTACTTTGTCCGATCTGAGTATCAATTGGCGGATATTTTCACGAAATCTTTAGATCGCGCTCGAATTGAATTTTTGGCCGACAAGCTAGGAATGAGAACTTTCTCGCCTGAGACTCTAAAGGAACTGGCAGATGAAGCGAAAGAATAGTGGTGGTAAAACTATTCTCCGTATCCTTGGTGATCATTTGTATATATTGTTTATATTTTTATCCATAAAAGCAAAATACAAAAATATAAAACCATATAAAAACCATAAAAATTGAAAAATTCATAAAAATCCAAAAATATTTTTACTTTATTTTTCAAAGGCATGTCTTTTGGTACGATAATATTTACGGTCTTAGAAATGTCGATTAATATTGACACGGCGCCATAAATAGAGTTCGTACAAAAGTTGTAAATATTTCATAAAACATGCCCTTATGGCTTGTAGTTATTTCAGACTGCAACCCGATTTTCATATTAAAGTCAAGTATTTCTTATGAAAGCTTTGGCTAACAACGGGAATTAATTTTCTCGGGCAAGGTTTACTATAAAACCTTGTAAGGGAATATGTGATCATGCTACAAATCGATACCATATCTCATACATTTGGTATCATGAAGATAAAACGGACTTGCATTTTTCTTCCCAAAACCTTTGTTAAAACTTCATTAAATCAAATGATATTAGAAACATCGATTGGGTTAATATTTTTAATATGGGGAAGAAAATGTGATTTAATATGGGATATTATCACAAATGGTTTGACTTAATGTGCTGGCTCATCCCAACATGTGCGAAATGTTTTCGAATATCGTGGCATATGTTAAGGGGGAGCAAAATGGATTTGCATATCAAAAATGGATTTCATGGTGATTTATACTTATCCAAAACCTATTTATTACACGACGTGAAGATTGTGGTGACATAAGGATGGTAGGATAGGTTAAGTCCTATGATTCTTCCAGAACCGAAGGAATCTTCCCAAGGACATTCCATAGCTAGAAATAGTAGTCCTTAGGAAGGTTGGAGAAAGATTGTGAACGTAGCTGAATGCCGACCAAGTACTTAAGTTAGCACAAACAATCACAACAAGGTGCTAGTTATGACGTATTGGTAAGCATTGAAGGGGTTGAAGAATGAAAAAAAATTGTAAAGATAAAGGGTGTAAAGAAAGAAGCCCTCCTTACAACCTTAGGCAGAAACCGGATCAATACATATGCTATTGAGATCATTTTAATGATTATCGATATTGAAGACAGACATCATGGACCCAGTGATGCAATGCACAACCCATCCCAGCTAACTCAGATATCTCTCAAAAGGTATTTGTTTTAATCACACGGAGACAACACATTATCTATTGATTTATTCACTCCGAATAAATTGGTATTGAAAAGGTGGCACTCCTCTCCAGCCTCCGATCACTAAAATCCAAAATGCACGATCGAGTCTAGAGCCATTTGAGATCATCAAATATCTCATTAGGACGTACTTTCATATTTCCTTGCTTCTTCACACACTGTGAAAAGTAAGAAAGATTTTAAGAGTCCTACGCAAAATCTTCATGATCTTGCCTGAACATCCGAGTAATACGAAAGTATTTACAATGAAGATGGAAATCCTTCTTGAGCGAATATCAAAAAGCTCATGGTAGGTGACTTGTGCGATTCTTTATGAATCAAACTTGTGATAACTGGAAAGCAACAACTGTTTAATTCTTAACTGAATTTAAACACGTTCCAGGCCTCTACGCAATATCTTAGTGATCTTGCCACAACACTCAGAGTGATACCTTAATGTTCAAAGTGATGAGTGGAAATCCTTCTAGTGTTAACCTCAAACAGCACTTGGTAGGTAACTTGCAAGATTCTATACGAATCAAGCTCGTGACAACTGGAAAGCAACGATGGTGCGGTTCTTAATTGAATTTCACTTGTTCCAGGAACATGAATTGACGGCTTCAAATCATGCGGATATATTTATCCAAATGATTCACTCTTTATGTTCGTAGTCAGCTTTGGACGGTCGAATAAAGAGAAGGATTTACCCGCGAAATCCTGTCAGGAAGTTACTTAATTGAAACTATCCGTCACGGGTACAATATCTAATATCGTCCAACGGTCTTCACCGACCGGAGGTAAAATGCTACCGAATTAGAATGAAATGTTCAAAGCCATTTCGTTCGTGTCTACTTATGTTGCGGCATTTGAAGACGGTGGCGTTGCGGGATCCAAGAAGAAGTCGTCCCCGCATGCTTATACTTTATTTACCTAATATCTCATCTAATTCAAGAAAGCCTAAAAGTTAAGTCTTCCGCTGTATTGAACTCTGAAGCTTTCAAGAATTACTAAGGTATAAGTATGTGGGACAAGAGGTCACGAAGAGGCGAAGATCACAAGTGATGGATGCATGAGATCAAGGCAAGAGATTAATGCTCAAAGATTGACATCAAAGATCACATCAGCATGTTCACCAGAAAAGAAAGACGAAGACTACGAGCTCAAGACAAGCATAGTATGATAGGTTTATTTTATTATTGTAACTTGGGTAATGCCCTTGTTTGGAGTGACCTCCCTTAGGGGGAGATTGTTGGAAATACGTTTTACGTATTAAGAAGGATCAGTCACTCCAACAATAGTCCATGTAATAGCTCGTAGTTTAGTTAACTTTCTTTATTTATCAAACAAGTCTAAGCGTAGCCTACAACATGTGTAGGCCGGCCCAAACGTGTAAGCCCAAGTCCATTACAAGGCTTGGGTATATAAACCCTCTTCTTTGATGGAGAGGGTGTGTGGTTTCATAATTCACACATAGTAAACATTGATTTTCTCTCTCTAAGTGTGTGTGTAATCCACCATCTCTCTATCTCTTTCTCTCTCTAAAAACATAAGCAAGATTTACATTTCTACATTCTATGATATGATACATTAGATAAATGAAAGTATCGAATGGTACTGGCTATTTTCTTTGATACATTAGATAAATGGAAGTACCCAATGCTGCTTATTAGCTTCATAGTTTCTCTATCTTTAGCACATTTAAATCGTGTTTGCTATAAGAAATACTAATACACGCGTCGAGTTTTTGTCTATGTAATACACCAATACATTATTGAATCGTTATATCTGGGCAACGCACGGGTATTGTACTAGTTATTTGTTGGGGGAGAAGATAGCGAAGTTGGGGGAAGTATGATGTTCTAGTAAAATAGATCTTTGAAATGATGGAGAGATAATACAGATGCATCTTTAAGTATTTCATCATTGCTATGAATTTGGGACTACTGAAGACCTGCTATGTATTCGAGTACACCATTCTTAAAAAATGTAAGGATAACTGGATAAGTATGATATAAGGATACTTGTTTTGGGGATGTCGTTAGTGAAAAAGGATTTGTGTTAAATAATAATAATAATAATGAAAAAATGTTAATAATAATAATAATAATAATAATAATAATAATAATAATAATAATAATAAACTTTATAATAATAATAATAACATAATTTTACTTTTTCAGTTAACTCCGTTAATAAAAAGGACTATCTTTGTAATAAAAATAAATGATCGTTAGTGTAACCTGCTCTACGTAGGACTAACAGGTTTAACAGGTCACCTGCTACACACAAAGGTCGAAATTTAAAAGTTCGTTAGTATAATGAGAAAAAAAATAGTTGACTACACACAACCATAAAAAGTGGTAAGTTTAAGGTATTTTTAGGTGATTTTCCCTAATTAATAATGACCCACAAAGAAGTTACTTCAAAGGCTTCGACCTAAAAAGCTAGATCGGGAATATCATCAATGAAAAAGTTAAAAAATCTCCTAAAATTAACATTGCTATTGAGTTTAAAAGAGATTAATTATGGGATTGATTATTCTTAAGCAAGGCGTGATAAGTAGGAGTATGCAAAGGGAACAATTGCTGGGATAAGGCTGGGCACAACGCACCGTGATTTATTCGGTCCTCAGTAGGTCGCGATCGAGTCGTCGCGTTGCGGCGATTCGGTCGCCGGTGAAAATCGAGGCCAAACCGACCCTAGTCGCGATCTATTCAATTGTGCGTTTGTGTTTGTGTAAAAAAAAAAATTGTTTCTGTTTAAAAAAAAAAAAATTATTTAATTTATACTATATACTGTAAAAAGAAATGTAAAATCTTGTATTCGAAAGTTAAAAATTTATTTAATACTAATAAAACTTGAAAATACTGAAATACAATAGGAAATGCAATACGATACTAAAAATAAAATTACATAATACGATTAGTCAGTTCCCGGATCCGAATCCGATAACAGACCACAAGGAAACTCCCAACGCAATGTTTCTTCTTCATCTTCTTCGGCCATAATTTGCGCCTCCAGCTCCCTTCTTTCCCTTTCTTCTTCTTCCTGAGTTTGTCTCAACACTTTTTGATCTAGGTATTCTTGATACACCTCATTGTTAGTCATTCTGCCATCTGTGAGGTTTGGAATTGGAAAGGGTAGATCGGGAGACTCATTTCTTATTCGGTGTTGTTGCGACGAAGGACCGATATGTGTTGTTTGATATCGGGACGAAGAACCAAAGTTATTCAACCATTGAGTATTTTCTTCAATTCTGGCCTCAAATTTTGTCGCCTTTCTACACAAAGATCTCCGGAGGCTGAAATCCAATTCAGCTTGCTTACTAAGATACGTGTCGATAAACTGACGCTCCTGTGGGGAGAGATCACGGCATTTCTTACATGCCGAGCTCAATTCCCTATTCTCTTTGGACGCAGCATCGAAATCATCACCTAACTTCGTAAGCTGCTCGTAACGGCGTTGTTGTTGAAGTATTTGTCTGTTAACTATAGCCTTAATCTCGGCTTCGGTATGTGGGAATGAGCATGCCATTTTTGATTTCTGAATGTGTGTGTGAAAAAACAAAGTTGTGTGTTGAGTTGTGTGTGAAATAACTGTGTGTGAAAATATGGTATTTATAAAGAAAAAATATTGATTTTAAAAAAAAAAAAAAAATTTTTTTACTAGGTCGCCGGGTTGTAGCAAATAGGCCGTACTAGGTCGCCGACCGAAAAAACTAGGTCGCAACCCCCATGCGTTGTGCCTAGCCTAATATAAAGAACGATATAGTGAGTTACCATTCTTGTGTGATAAAATAATAGAAACGAGAATCCCGAGAGTCTTACTACTTTAAGTATAAAAGTATGGCCAACTATGCTCTGATCAATTCAGATGTCATGAAAGGAAATATTTCAATAAACATAACAAATGGCAAAGAAGTATTAGAATATAATAAATATTTTGATATGATTTATAGTATTTGTGTATTCTAATTGTTTATTTGCTTTTTACTATTTGATATAACATATTATTTTTAACTAGCAGGCAGGGTACTCGAGCGTTGCGACGACGGGTACCATATAATGTAACTTTGGGAAAACTTAATTTTAATTTTACGTTTTTCTTACAACGGTATCTTAGAAAACGATAATTTGAGTTTTGGGTAACTTTATGTAACTAGCTAGCTGAACCCATGGCGACTCTGGTTTTCGGTTGAACCTATTGGCACGATTTGATTTTTAAAACTATATACACTATCATTTTAAGTAGACAACATATGTATATTTTTGTAGATATATGCTTTTAGTTTGTTGTACAATGCGTATAATACTTATACTTTTAAGTAACTGGATGACTTAATTATATATTATTAAATAATATTAATTATTTTATTTTTAATTATGTATTATTTATTATGTATTAATTAGTTTTAATATGAGTACTAAATTATATTTGTATTAATGGGGTGTTAAATTTTGCTATTTTAATTTTCTAGGCTTATGTTGGTTGTACACAATGTATTAATAAATGTAACTTGAAATTTCAAGTATTCCTTTAATAACCTCCCTAAATGCTTTATAAGAGAGTTAGATTATATGCAATTTTGATATGATCAATATGTTGTGTTACGACATACATACATATGTAGTGGATAATTTTCATATTGATTATTAAACTTGTGTACAAATTTCGCATTTATACTAAAAATATATACTTATTGATTGCGACCTATTTATTAGTACTACATCTGTCTTAAAATTCATATTATTGTTCACTTCTAAAAATAATAGTTTAGTTTCTTTAGGTTTAATATATTACCATAGTCTAAATTGATATCTAAAAAAAAACATTAATTAATTATTAAAGGTTAAAAATGTCTTTTTTGTGTTTCCGTAGAAATCAAATTATTAGTTAATGCATATTTATTAAACTTTGTATTTCTTGTATGTGGTGCCAACACATATAACTGATACACAAACGTATTTTAAGAAAAGATTTACAAACTAAACTCAACATAAATTTATGTACATTCATAATATAACATGACAACACATACAGTTAGGGTGTCGAAAAAGTTGACCCGACCCGAACCCAAACCCGAATAATCATATTCGGGTCGGGTCACTCGGGTCACAAAGTGTATACGGGTTGAACCGAATTGACCCGAGTTCTAATTGGCTCGGGTTCGGGTTATATATTTTTTACCCTTGACCCGACTTGACCCGACCCGACTTGACCCGAACCCGACCAACCCGACTTGACCCGACTAAAATTACATTTTTTACATTGTATTAGTACTTAATTTAGCCACTTTTTACACATTTTTCTTAAACTCGGGTTGACCCGAACCCAAGTTGACCCGACCCGAGTTGACTCAACCCGAATTGACCCGAACCCGAGTGACCCGAGTTATAATTAGGCTCGAATTCGAGTTATATATTTTTTACCTTTGACCCGACTTGACCCGACCCGAGTTAACCCGAACCCGACCGAGTCAACCCGAATCACACCCCTACATACAGTGGTTGGATATACTAAGGCCTAATATTTGTATGACAAAAGATTCCATGGGACAAAATACGCTCGTAAGGTGACCCAAGGCTAAAAAAAATCAAAGATCAGTTTTCTTTTAGTTTCCTTTATACAAAAACGGACCCCACTAGCCAACAGGTATAACAAACACACAAACATACTTTTAGAAAAGATTTACGAACCGAACCCGCCTGTTGGGCGGGTTACGAAACTAGTTTATATATATATATACATATGAAAGTTCAAGTAAAATTATGTAAATGATTAAAGGAAAAAAACTAAATGTAATAAACCATTTTTCAATTACACTTTTCATTTGATGCATGCATGAAAATTTTTGTAATGTTATAACTTTTTTGAGATATATTATAGTTTGCATTAATATAGTATAGATGCTTTTAATGTTTGTAAAATGTGCATATAATATTGTATATTAATGTAATGGGGTGTTTTATGAAGAGTATTTAATATACTTTTATATTTAATTCTACCATGTTGTACATTTGGCTTGTAAAATTTTATTTCTTAAACAATGTTATGGTTTGTCCATTAAAATGAGGTACAACATGTAGATGTATTAGTACCTCTTAATTTTTTTTTGCATTTAATAAGAGAGAATGTGTAATTTGTTTTAAGAGAGTTAGATTAGAAGTTGGGTCAAAATTATTTTTAAGACATGTTGGGTAATTAAATGGACCAAAATTATCTTTCAAAGTAATTGGATAGTGCAAAAGAAAATCTAGAGTATCAAAAATTGATTCTATATCTTTCAAAGCATTTGCTTTGATTATTTTGTGCTTATACAATAAACGTGAAGTTCATTGTTGATGATATTGCTTCATTTTATAGATCGAGATTTGCATGTTAGAAAAACGATTAGTTTGCTCTTATTACGTTGGTTTGGGATATGTACTAAAATAGTTTATTTACTAGTATTTTACAATGTTATATTTACGATAAAAATATTTTATTTTATGTTTACATAAGTTATTTATTTATCGTATTGTTATAGTTGAACATATACTTTAAGAAAACAAAAATATTAGAATCGTTTAGAAAATTATCTATATATTATAATAAACGACGGATTAAAAAAACATGATACTCTTTGAAAAAAAATGCTGAATTTTTAGAGTGTCTAATATGGTCGTTTTATATTATAATTAGCCTATTTTTAGTAACTATTTAAAAATACACAAAGCTTACTTAAGAAGATTTATAAAATTAAACAACTTACTAAAGAAGTTTCATAAAAATCGGAATCATTTATAAGAACAAGGACCTAACATGTAAATTTTTGAAACACAATTTCCGACTGTGTGAGCAAGATTTAGTCAAACATTACAAAAATAAGTTGCTCTATTTTCGCACCATTATCATACACACAATAACAACCGATCATTCTCAAACTTGATCAGATCATTGAAAAATCCTAATCTTAAAACCATTCAAAAAGACGAACGTGCTATCATCAAACTATTTGCATCTTCAATTCTGTAAGTTTTATGCACTGCCATTAATTCAAATCTCATGTGTAAAGTTTTATGCACTGCCATAACCATCAGCCAAACACACTTATGTTTGTTTTTCTTTTTATTTTTCGTTTTACAGATCATGAATTAAAACTTTTATAAATCCATCAATTCACCAACTCACAAGGTATGCGACATTCTCTTTTATGTGTATTTAGAAAGTTATTGTGTATGCATATAAGATGTTTGACAGGCTTTTGATAGATAGAACTTGCATTTGGAAAGAGCATATTCATGTCATTGTGCAAGAGCAGGCAATTTACCTCCCATGTACAATAGTTAAAATGTTACATATGTTATATAATTGATCAGTTACGAATAACAAGCTCATTTGAGTATTTGACAAACTATTGTCAAATGGCCACGAGTTAAGTAGTCTTGCTGGAAATTTAAATTTTATATAAATTATACATTTCATTATATGTGTCGAGGCTTTAGGTGTGTTTGGACTGTCATGATGATGCGTTTAGGGGTCTTTGGTTCATGTGGTATGGTTTTGGGTTTGGAAGCTTATGAATCACAGTTTTAAGATCAACATATCCCTTTCTCTAAGAAAATTCATATTTCAATAAGATTGCTTTGTTTTTTGATGTTTTGACTAAATACTTTGTATTTAACATAAACTGTGATGTTTTTTTGGATATATATTCAAGTTGCAGCCATACCTTATATTTGAGATTATATGGTGCATATGGGATAATAAAGGGTCGAGGGTAATGGGTTGTTATTGTTGTGAAATACTACAAATTTGGTATAATCTATCACAACCAAATCTTCACAGGGGAAGCGTCAATAAATATGGTTGGGTTAAGATACGTTTCAAAATTGGTTCGGCTTAAGAAGAGCTAGATAGAAATGTGTTGGTCGACATTATTTAAAATGTGTATTTGTTCGTGTATATGTCCGGAACACATGACCCGATTCGGACAAGACTTAGTAGTCCAAAACGCATAAATTCTTCTAGAAGATATTAGAACCAGTCGATCAACGGAGAAGTCAATAGACACACCTCCGAGAAACTAGGGAAGATGTCCCTAATCGGGCCAACCAAGGCCCATCACAACTCCTGGCCTTTTAGGGATTTGACTAGTATAAATACCCCCTTGGGTCCAAGATTTGGGTTAACTTTTTTACCCTTATTATATTACTTATATTATAATATTCTTATATCTCCCCTTCGGATCTTTATTCTTTACTTACTCTCACGCCTGAGCTTGGTCTGGGTTCTCACACCCGGACGAGCCTAACGCGTTTACTTTGGTTTCAGGTAATCCGAAGCACACACCATTCCAGGTCCGAAGAGGTCTAACCATTCGGACCCCTGCAAGAAATTGCACGAACATTTGGCGCCATCCGCGGGACTTGATATTCTATCTACCAGTTGTTTAAAATGGCAGGTCCTACTCCTCCTGTCACTCCGACAGGTCCTAACCTTCCTATCAACTTGACCTCACCGGATAATCAGAATCTCACGAGGGAACAACTCGAGCAACACATCTCGGCTTTGCGGCTACTGGTCAAGGAACATAACCAGGACGCCGTAGAACCCTTCCGTCTAAGTTTCAACGAGGAAGATGAAGGAAGTAGTAATACTAAGATAGTAAGAGGTAAGGTGGTATCCGATGCGGATTTAAAGAAACCTTTCAAGAAAGCAGTCAAATCTCCTCTCACTCAATGGATCATTAACTTCTCTAGACCCGAATACAAGATGCCGATCACTCTCAAGACATATGACGGAACGGGAGATCCGGAGGACCATCTGAACCGCTTCATAGGAGCCGCTAACTCTGGTGAATGGCCAATGCCGGTTTGGTGCAGAATGTTCCAGCAGACATTAGAAGGGGGAGCAAGGGGATGGCTTGAAAGCTTGGATTTAGACAGCATTGATGAATGGGCTGAACTAAGGAAATCATTTACCAAGAGATACTCGATCCGGAAGCTATGTCACAAGGGCCCTCACGAGATAACCAAGATTGTAAGAAAGGCAAACGAATCACTCACAGATTTTAAAGAGCGATGGACAGTAGAAGTTGGTCTCATCCATGAAGTTCCGGAAGTCATGAAGATTTCGGCGTTCATGGTTCAGTCAAGAGTCCTGAACTGGCAAAGAGATATTCGGACAAAGTTCCTGAATTGGTGGACGAAATGATGGAAAGATTGGATGACTTTGTTCGAGCTGAAGAGGCATTCGCCAACACTGAGCTTCCAAAAGGAGAAGGATCCGAGCCATACCGAAAACCCAACCCTCCCACCCAAAGAAGGGACGATCGCAACCAAAAGTACAATGGCTGGAACAACAATAGAAGAAATGACGGACAAGATGCATTTAAAGGAAGAGATTTCTTTAACAACAGGAACAGGGATAGAGACAACCGGGCACCATACCCACCGCCTCGAAATGACAATTACAACCGGAATGATTACAACCAAAACAACTATCATGAACGAAACAGAGTGGTCTCGGTTCTAAGTGTCAACTCCCTGACAAAGAATTTAAAAGAAATCCTGGCAACCGAAACACAGCTTCGTTTACCTCCTCCCCGTCCAATGAACAATCCGGCAAGATGTGGAAACATGGATCGTTATTGTGATTATCATCAGGACAAGGGACACTTTACCAACGACTGCATCCAATTGCGAAAGCAAATTGAGCTAGCCCTAGAATCTGGAAAGTTGAACCACCTTGTCCGGGACGTACGTCAGAGAGGGCGAGATAACCGAAGAGAAGAAGGCAAGATAAGATAATAAACATGGTCCGAACAATACCGGAAAGGGAAAAAAGGAAGGCTAGAGAAGAAACCGAAAGTTGGATGAGAGCCCCAATAACTTTTCCCCCTGGAGGAAGATGAAATGTCTGACGATCCAATCATCATAGAGGCCGAATTGGGAGGCTATCTAGTAAGAAGAGTATACGTTGATGAGGGAACTTCGGTGGAAATTATTTTCGAACACTGTTTCGAGAAGTTACCAGCAAGCATCAAGTCGAAGATGAGGAATACGCAAACGGATCTCGTCGGATTCGCTGGAGAGGTAGTTAAGCCAATAGGGAAGATCGAGTTAGAAGTTAGTTTCAGATCAGATAGTCTAGTTCGGAGAACTCACATGAAGTTCGTGGTAATCAGTGCTCCATTACCGTATAACGTGATCATTGGAAGAACAGGCATCCAGATCCTTCGGGCAATACCATCAACCATTCATGCCATGATGAAATTTCCCACCCCGAGAGGAATAGCCACGCTGGTCTCTCGATCAGTCATTGTCTCGGAATGTAGGCAAATAGCATAAAGACAGGCACCAACTCCTACAACCAAAGAAAAGGCCGTGAAGGCTGAGCCATGATCCGTTACGGAAAGCATCATGGTCAACCCTGCCTATCCAGAACAGCTCACTACTATCGGTGGCGGATTAACCAAAGCTTGCCAAACAGCACTAAAGAACTTTTTGAAAGATAACTTGGATGTTTTCGCATGGGAACCGTCAGACATGACAGGAGTGCCGAGACGAGTCATGCAGCATAATTTAAATGTTAATGAACGTTTAGATCCGGTATGTCAGAAGAGACGGATGCTGGGGTCCGAAAAGAGCAAAGCAGTCACCAAAGATGTGGAAGATCTAATGGTGGCAGGAATAGTCAGACCAGTGAAGTACCCAACGTACATATCCAATTCAGTCATGGTCAAGAAGAGTGATGGACCTTGGAGAATGTGTGTGGATTTCAAAAATCTCAATTCAGCATGCCCAAAGGACTACTACTCGCCACCGGAAATCGATAAAAAAATTGAGTCTGTGGTGGAGTCACGCTTTAAGTGTTTCTTGGACGCATATAAGGGCTATCATCAAATTCAAATGGCCCCGGAAGATGAAGAGAAAACAGCCTTTTACACGGACCAAGGCACATTTTATTACACCAAGATGCCGTTCGGATTGAAAAATGCCGGGTGATTATGGTAAAATACGACCTTTTAGGAAAAAGGCGTAAAAGCGGAAAGTATTAAACAAATAACTTAGGAAAATCAAGTGTTAATGACCCAATTAAGTTCGTTTCTCAAGGAGGTATATGTGTGTGAATAATTCGTAATTGGTTTGAGATTAATATTCGAAAGAAGGGGATGAGAAAATAGAATGACGAAGACGTGAAAATTATTACTACGACGACTAAAATTAAAACCGTAAAAAGAGCTAAAATAAAAAATAAATTCTAAAAATTCCCAAAAAATTACCAAAAATCAAATAAAATAAACTAAGAGTTGACAAATGATCAAAAATTTTCCAAACCTTTTAATTAATTAATTAATAATAATTTTTAAATACTAATTAAAGCCCTAAAAATCAAAATAATTATTAAAAAGCCCAAACAAAGATTTTTCACTTTGTAAACCTCTAAAATTACTAAATAAGACTAAAAACTATTTTTATAAATTTTTAAACTAATTAAAACTATTTAAAATGATTAAAAACTAGTAAAAATTTAAAATAATTCTAGAAATTAGAAAAATAATGATAAAATTAATCCAAGAGTTGCAAAAATCCTATTTTAATGTATTAAACCTAAGAAAAATATAAAAAGTGCAAACATGTGAAAATTGAAATTTAATAATAATATAATATTAAAATAATAATAAAAATCTAAATATTCTAAAAAGTTCTAAAAACTTGCAAAATAGTTTATTTTAACCTAAATAATCAGAAAATGAAAGTGAAATTACCAAATTACCCCAAATGGGCCCCCAAATGGGCTAAAAACCAAAAAAGTCAACCTTAATGGGCTAAATGGGCCCAATAAGACAAACTTGGCCCAAATGACCTAAAAAGCCCTATCTGACTTAAAATTTATTTCTAAACACAAAAGTCTGAAGGCCCAAAAGCTGGTTTTAAGCTTAACACAGCTTAAAAGGTCAACAACTTATTCTTATTGGGCCAATAAGCCCATTAAGCAATAAGCTAACGCCATAAGCTCTAATTAAACACCCAACCTTCTTTTGAGATGCCTAAGAGATCTGTGAAAAGAAATTTTGAAAAAGCATACTCAATAATCCAGAAATAAGCAAAGTAGAAATTCACTAAACGACAAAATAGTCGGGTTAGAGTTCTACGACGTTTCAGAAGCTCTGGTTTGTTGCAAAAGCTCACAAATAACTTAAATAAGAATAATCAATCATAAAAATTACAAAAAGCCAAGTAGAATAAGCTGTAGGAGCAAATAAGATGGCTGAAAGAGCCAAATAAGATAGTTTTCTAGCAAAAGCTTAACCAAATGACTTGTAACCTTCCAGACTTGATATTAAGCTGAGAAAAATGACACCTATTACAAAAGCCAAGTTGTTGCATGTACCAATAAGCAGTTCTCAAAAATAAGCCAAAATGTGCTTATTTGACCAAAAGTCAAAGTTCTCTAAAATTCACCAAATGCGCAGGGATTGTTTTTAGGCTTGTTTTAAGCAATTTTTGTGAAGAACTCAAGGTGGAGTCCTTGTGAATCAAGAGGTCAGTTGACCAAATGATGACAGATTTTGGCAAATAAGGCTTAATAAGCCAGTTAGCTTATAATCCAACAACAAAGCAAACCAAATAGCCAAATCTACTCACAAGCAGCACAAAAACAAGTTCCAAGCAATAAACAAGCATGGCATACACTAGATAACAAAATGCAAGGCAAAATTGAGGTGGTCACTTTGCTGATGCAAATGACCACTTCAGCCAACTTTTATAAGGTCTAGCACCCACAATAAGCCACCAAATTCAACAAACAGATACTGCACAGATAGCTTATCACTTAAACTCTTCCCAAACCAGATTTCAGACCTTAGATCCGACAAACAAAGAATTTATTGGATCTGATGTGTTTGACCAAATACAAACCAATTTTCAGATTTTTTTCAAAACATGAAATCCCTTTTCCAAACCTCTTGATACTTAACCAGTGGCCAAAACCTATTGCATATGACTTGTTTAGACTCCCCAAACCCTAAGAACCAAGGGCACAAGGCCACAAGGCCTTATGATCCCAAAATGCCAAACAACCTTGTTTTAGTCCTTTTTCAAACAAACTTTTTATTTCTACAAACAACCTACTGATTTTATGGTTCAAATACCTCAACTAGGTGACAACTAAGAGATACCAACTATAAAACACAAAGCACAAACACTAGAGCAACAAATCACATGACAAAGTACATATCAGTCATAAACCTAAAAATTTTAGAGGAAACTTAAAAAGAGGTTATACCTATCCCCCACAACTTCCTAGAGGGATAAGCTATGCTCATTGGACCTTGTTCAACAGCTAGAATAAGACCAAGGTACTTGAACAAAGGAGATGAGATGTGCCTTGGTTGATGGTTCAAAGTAGAACCTCAAGGGCTTTATATCTTCAACACAAACAACAAACAACCTATCCAAAGGTTGATAAACCTTAACTAGCTTGGTGTCAACAAGCTTGCAAGGGCTTATAGCTTCTGGATAAGGGTTAGTACAAGTAATATACCAAAAACAGATGACTGATTTCAAGGTTTTTTCAACTTTGAAATCCTTACCAAACATAAACGTGTTTAAACCACAAGATCTAAATACCTTTATAACATCAAATGGAACTCAGAATTACCCTTAAACAACACCAACTTTCAAAAATATAAAAAGGAATCACAATTTTCTTAAAATACCAACTTTTATAAATTTTAAAAAGGAATTACAATGTTTAAAGAGTAAAACTAGAACAAGGCTCTCTCACATGTTGAGGAGTCCTTATATAGGCAAATACAAAGCAGAGATAAGCAAAACCCTAAGTTATGAAGTCCTAAAATTGCCCTTGAAATCTTCTAGACGAATTGTGTTGTTGAGCTGTCTAAATGCATCTAAATCGTTCATTTTAGCTTTGTATCCAAGCAAGGAGTGTGGGCTGTTGATTTTGCCACGTGTTATTCCTTGGAGGTTAAGTTGGATTATGATTGGTGGACGTGTGAATGGGTGGGGTCCTTTGGTGAGTGGAGATTGGGGTTTTGAGTGTGGGATGGGTTTTAGGGCGTGTGAATCAAACGTGTGCCAGGGTAATTGGAATTAACCCTTTGTTTTAAGTGAGATGGTAACTGGGGGTGAAAGGTAAACAGTAAACATTTTGATCCGTTTTTTGTGGAAAGGTAAGTGTTTGGCGCAATTCTTTGTTTGAATGTTTCATATGCACACATTTGGCCCTTGTGTTTTGGTAAACATGGTAAAACGTGTTTTTCAGCCTTGATAACTCATTTCCTTTGTTAATAAAGTTCCCAACTTTATACTTTGGCCACAAAACTTTGGTAAAAGGGTTTCAAGGGTTGTTTTTGCCATTTTTGCATAGTTTGAGGACTGATCTTGGACATTCTTGATCTTCAAAGGTCTTCAATGTATCTTTGACTTCATGAGGGACCATTATTGACAGTTTATATTTGTTGAGGGACTAAACTTGCCAATTATTCAAAGTTAAAGGACCTTTTTGTAATTTTTTTGGGTAAAAGGGACTTCACCCCGGTAAAATATATTAATCCCAAAAAATCAGTTAAGTACAATAGAATGTGACTGAAGTGTCACATTAACCACAAGCAAATGCTTGAACAACCATTAATTCATATGACAAGCCATATGAATCTAAAGAACTACATAACCAATGACGCCAATAGGGAAAAACTACCTAATGGTACATATACCAACAAACTTGAAAACAAACATCAAATAAGATAAGACTCAGGTAAGCTCAAGAGGTGGGTAAACCGAGTCCCCTCTCTAGACTGTTTAAAACGGCAAGAAAGCATCTTCAAACGAATTGTAGAAATAATGCACTCACAAACTTGGTCCACCGTCCTCTTCACCAATTTAAACAAACGCTAATTCCTTTCCTTCCAAATGAAATACACCGCTGCAGACAGAATCAACTTTGAGACGACGCTCCTAGTAGTCCTCCGCCTTGCCCATGGAAGAATATGCGCCATAATTTGATTGAAATGCGGACTAGAGAACCCAAAATCAGCAACCATTCGAACTCTATTCCAAACCTACTGCGAGAAGGAGCACTCAAAAAACAAGTGATCATGGGAATCTGGCTGCGTTTCACATAACGAACGTGATGTAGCCAAAACGCCCGAAACGTCCCATAAGTAAACCTTATCCTGCGTCTTGAGCTTTTGCTTAATCACCAACCACAAATTAAACGAATGCCTTGGTATACAACAAGAAAACCACACAAGATCATACCATGACACCTTTAAATCCCGAGGACGTATTGAAGACCACACATTAGCAACAGAAAATGGTTTAAGAGCATTTCCATCACTCCTCCATAGCAAATTGTCCAAAAAACCTTCACGAATATTTGGCATCCCAATATTATCAAGAAAGGGATATTTAACTCTAAAGAAACCAGGTCATAACCACTGACCATCTCAAGTCTTCAAGGGTTTTTTCTTCAAGAAAGGGAATATTTGGCATACCTTTTTGTAATTTTGACAAACTTAAGGGACGAAACTTGTAATTATGAATATACAAGGGTATTAAGTGTCATTTCTTCATAAATTGAGGATCAATCTTGTACATCTTCAATTCTTCAAGGGTTTTTTCTTGGATAAATCATGAACTAGGGCCCGATTCTTTGTACGGCTTTGTTTCTCGTGTTTGTTTTTCCTTGTTTCTTGTGATCTTTTGTCTTTTTCACGATATCCATACCTAAAACACACAAGTAAACAAATACAAGCATATATATGGTAAATTTATGACATTTTATGCATTTAAAGCCCGAAAAGAACGATGAGATCATGTATAAATGCCATCTTATCACTCCCCCATACTAAGCCATTGTCGTGCCCTCACGCAATGCTAGAATAAAGTATCTATGCATCACCAAGATTCAATTTTATTAACCTTTTTTGAAAAGTAAAAGACTTGCAATAATACTACGAAGATGTGTAAAGACATAGTGTATGATTTTCATCACGTGTGACTTTTAGGGTCAATGAATAGAAACAAGTAAATGTCCCATAGAGTAAATTTCGTCATCCTTTATTGTCATACATTCCATGCTAAGTGTAAAAACAAGATCATTGTTGGTACAAGTCACAATGCTAACACTACTCATACGTCCAAATTGTGTATTACTTTTTCTCCCCGCAATCCTAGTTATTATGAAAGGAAATGGGTTTCTAGAATTTTTTAACTATTTTTCATGGATAAAAAGTGATTTATATTGACTTATTTGAGTATTTATTAGTCCGAAAGTAAAGTAGCACGATTTAATCGATAGTTAGCCGAAGGACAAAATCTTTTAAAACGGCTTCTCGAGTACCTCCTTAAGTTCATATCTTGACATAACTCGTTGCACGATTTGAGACCTTTCTCGGACCGATATTTGACATGTACTTCATACTTCAAATCTTGGGAAGACGTTCTTGAAATTATGGTCTTCTCTTCATATTTTGGAATTTCTTCACTTGACGTTTTTGAGAGATTCTTCATACTTGGACCACGACTTCATCATTTTTCTTCAATCATTATTTTGGACTTTGCTATACAACGATCCGCCTCCTTTTCGGACTTGGATATATTTATCCTCATACCTTATAAGGGTCTTTTTGGATAGACTTTTTCCATGATCTTTAGGGGAGTAATTGCTTTTCGTCGTGTGTCTCGATCCTTCATATTGAGTTAGGAATAATGATACTTCACATCATCTTGGATCTTTAGCAACAAAATAGAGCTCCTCATGCCTTGTTAGGGCCTTTTTGGATCTTTACCAATCTTCGCATCCCGCTTCAATAAGTTATGCCTTGGATATGAACTCTATTCAACCCCGATCAACTTTTAAACGATCTTGTGCTAGAGGCTAAGTAACCTTTCAAATCGTACGACCTTACTTATTGCAATTATTTTTATTCCTAATGGATTGATCTTATGGGAGAAAAAGCTACAATTAAAAACATATGAGTTTTTGAAAGAACATTCTCATGTTCTACGTTTAGCAGGATCACTTGTCTAACTCTATCATCTATCGTTCTTCACTATTTAAAGACCTCTAATTAAAGAGACTCGTGAATATTTAGCCATGCAAGTCAAAATTAAGCCAAATTTGGATTAGTTTTCATTAAGACTATATCAAATCAAAGTTCTGGGTTTTCAAGCCACCTATAGGATCTTGCAATTTCTTGGACTTTTTCAAGTTTAGAGATTGCATTTTATAGTTCCCTTGATAAGTGACTTTCTAGGATCAATTATAGGAACTTGCGAAAAGTTCTTGTTCTTAACCCGAATGAGCTAAGACTTTCGCGTTTTAAAGTTCCCTATATAAAATTCTAGCAAAACTTGAATTGAGCGGGTTAAGGAATGTAACGGTCTCCAAATGCCCATCAAGTCAAAAATTAGCTCTTATTCTACCTATCAGAAAATATACATTCGTGTCTTAAAAACACTTATTAAAACTAAGAATTTTTTTTTAAAATTTGGCCATTTTTAGCCTTATTAGCAATAAAATTAAACATTGAAAGTTGGAACACGTGAGGGCGTAGCAAAGCAAGTATCTATCCACCCCCATACTAAAATTAAACATTGTCCTCAATGTTTCGAGTCTAAAGGTGGAGCACCCCCATACTAGAGACGAAGAGTCGAATGCTTAGGATCTAGCATGGAAAGGGTGATCAACAATATATCTAAAGCCGTTTATTAATTATGCTAAAAGATAATTGTTAGAACAATAAAGGATATGTCATGGATTCGTGAAAAACTTCTTCAAGCAAACGATCGAGGCTCATGTAAACGAACACGAGAATCTTCAATCGTGATGATGATGATCTAGATAACACATTCACAAACAACCACGAGACAACGAGTTGGAAGGGCACAATCCCCTCTCATTATTTATTAGAAAAAGCATAAAAAGGATAAGCATGAGATCTCCCCCACGAGGCACCTCGTTTTTGATTAACGAGTCATGAGCTCGACTCGATCCCCGCAATGCTAATTATCAATGGGGAAGGTGACTTGGTCGAGGTCATCTAATGAAGGAACTTCCCCACCAAAGTAGTGCTTAAGCTTATGTCCATTCACCTTGAAGTTAGGACCATCATTTTGAGCTAGCTCGATGGTCCCATAAGGAAACACTTGTGTAATGGTGAAAGGACCCGACCAACGAGATTTCAATTTCCCGGAAAATATCTTTAATCGAGAGTTAAAAAGTAACACTTGATCACCAACGTTAAAAACCCGGTTTTTAATCTTTGCATCATGAAACTTTTTAGTCTTTTCTTTGAAAATCAATGAATTTTCATAAGCATTATCTCGTAATTCATCCAATTCATTCAATTGTATTTTCCGGTGATCCCCCGCGGTCTTTAAGTCAAAATTAGCATGCTTAAGGGCCCAATATGCCTTATGCTCCAATTCAATGGGCAAATGACAATTCTTCCCATAGACTAACTTATAAGGAGTACAACCGATAGGTGTCTTATAAGCGGTCCTAAAGGCTCATAAAGCGTCATCGAGTTTGTCGGACCATGAAGCACGATTTTCTCCAATCGACCTCTCTAAAATCCTCTTCAAAGCTCGGTTTGAAACCTCGACTTGCCCACTCGTTTGCGGGTGATAAGCCGTAGAAAGAAGATGAGTAACTCCATATTTATTTAAGACCTTCTCGAATTGGTCATTACAAAAATGGGTTCCACGATCGCTTATAATAGCACGAGGGGTTCCAAAACGAGAGAATAGTTGCTTCAAAAACTTCACTACCACACGAGCATCATTAGTAGGTAAAGCCTTAGCTTCCACCCACTTAAAAAGGTAGTTCACGGCGACGAGGATATACTTTTTACCATGAGACGATGGGAACGGCCCCATAAAGTCTATGCCCCAAATGTCGAAAATCTCACACACTTGAATTATGCTTTACGGCATTTCATCACGTTGAGACGATTTTCCTTGACGTTGGCACGAATCACACGACTTCAGAAGTCCGTGTGCATCACGATAGATAGAAGGCCAAAAGAAGCCGGCATCAAACACTTTCTTAGCCGTGAGATTAGCACCGTGGTGACCACCCGTGGGTCCCTCGTGACAAGCTCTAAGGATGTTAGAATCTTCGGCACCAAAAACACAACGTCGAACGAGTTGATCCGCACAACCCCGAAAGAGATAAGGGTCGTCCCAAAAATAGAACTTGACGTCACGAACGAATTTTCTCTTTTGTTGTGTCGTCATACCCTTGATTATGAAATTGCCCGCATGGTAATTTGCATTGTCGGCAAACCATGGGGTGGTGTCTTTAGAATTCACTACACCGAGAGTCTCGAGAGGAAATGTTTCGGTGATTTCCTTGTTCTCGAAAACATCTTTGTGAGGATCTTCTAGACGAGAGAGATGATCGGCCGCTAGATTCTCGGCTCCTTTTTTGTCAAGCACGGTGACATCAAATTCTTGGAGGAGGAGCATCCAACGAAGCAATATCGGCTTAGCATCTTGCTTAGCTAAGAGATACTTGATAGTCGAATGGTCGGTATACACGATGCTTTTAGTTAAGACGAGATAAGGTCGGAATTTCTCAAAAGCATAGACCACGACAAGGAATTCCTTTTCTGTTGTGGTGTACTTTAATTGAGCCTCGGTCATCGTCTTTGTAAAACCCGCATGCTTTTACCATGAATAGTACCCCTAAGATCGTACGTACTAGATTAAAATTTTCCTTTCATAGTATGATTACGTTCACGTATAAGAGTTGTAAGTATTACGTACGTGTTAGAACACGATAAGTATTTATACGTATGAACACACAATAATTATGTTAAACAATAATTAATCATGAACATGCGATCATGAAATCATGAACGTAATTTAATCACGAGCTAACATTAATTACGCATATATATATTTATTACGAACACGAATAAATATATTAAGTCACGATTAATATTTAACGAGAACACATAAAACACGAACACGACTAAACACGAACGGACACTAAAATAAATAGACTCGGAAAAAGGTACGGGTACCCCATGTGGGGCCCCCTTACCCGCGGCTACACCAAAAGGGATGGGCCAAGCCCATCAAATTTTACTAACAAGGGGGTTAAGGTAAATCTTTTAGTCATTTTTCACTTTACAGTAAATTAACAAAAACCCTAAAAAGATTTTTCTCCTTCTCCTTGCTCTCTCTTTGGCCGCCGCATATACAAGACACAAAGGGGGTGTTCGTTTGATTTTGATCTTGAATTTTGTGCAAGTATTCGTGTGTGTTCATCCTCGTTTGATCCACGCATTCGGTATACCTTTTTAATACTTTTCTTTTATGTTTTGATTTAATAAATTAAATAAGATCATGATGTTTTTAAAAAGCTAATTAAAAACATTAATTAAACATGTAAATGGTTATGGGGTAAATCAAAACATGGGATTTAGGGGTGTTTGATGTGGCCGGCGCCTAAACTGAACCCCCAAGGGGTCTCGGTTTGGCTTATGGACCACCACCGAGACCTCATGGTCTCGGTTTGGTGGTGTGGGTCCTACGGCAATAGCAAACAGGGGGAAACCCTGAAGTGGTTTGGGGTATGGTGTCGATTACGGGTCCGGTTCATGGTTTCTAGTCATGATCCGGTTCATTGTTTATGTTAAGGTTTATGATTTTAATAATTTTATGTTAAAGATTAAATTAATAAAAGATGACATAATTAATTTAATAAACATGACTTAGGTTATAATTTAATTATTAGATCATGGATTTTTAACCTAAGTATTTATATTTTCTAGACTTTATAATTAATTAATTATTAAAAACCATGGTTATAATTAATTAACTAACATGACTTAGGTTATATTAATAATAGTTAATAATAGATGTTTTAACCTAAGTATTTAACTTTATTTAATTAAAAACATGATATATTTAATTAAATACTTTTAACCTATAGTTTATTTAAATTACATGTAATAATTAATAAACTATACCTTATATCAATATGACTTAGAAAAATAATCAGAAAACACTTAAGCTTAGCTTATTTAACAAGCTTATATCTAATTATGGAAACTTTCTATTTTTAGAAACTTATTTAATTAAGGCAGCTAATCTATTTATGGAAACCTTCTATTTTTAGAAACTTATCTATTTTAAGCAATAATTCTATTTTTGGAAACTTTATTTTTTTGGAAACTTTCTATTTTTGGAAACTTTCTGTTTTTGGAAACTTTCTATTTTTGGACACTTTCTATTTTAGGAAACCTGCTATTTTTAGAAAGTTACTTATTATTACATAGTAAGTATAATAATACATGAAATACAAGTAATACTTAATCAGGATAGACAGAATATAAGTTAAACACAGTTTAAAGCTTAAAACAGTAAAACATGACATGAACGTATAAAATAAGCTAATACATGACATAAAACCAGTTACGTATTCAGTAATCAGATACTTATACACGTATGTATTTATGTAGCATTAGTGATACCGAAGTAGGACTCTCTTCAGTTCGTCTTCTCATTCACTGGACATAAGGTACGGATTCCAGTTCTTTCAGTATGAACATTCTTTCCTTGTTAGGATTTCCTGTATGCAACCAACTGTTTTCCCGTAGTATACGTTTATATGTTTGATTTGCTTATGTTTAATTTAGGATACCTATAGCCATATACATGCATGACCAGTTTCACCTAGTTATGGAGGTACCATAACCATAACACTAGAGGCACTGGTGTTATGACTTCCCCACGGCGGAGTGATTGCTCGTGGCGTCCCTTCAGCTTTTGGCCATATTATTATATTTATCATGTGGGGCGTATGAGTGCATCCTAGTTACATATTTTCAGAAGATTACTCAGTGTGAATGTGGTGTGTGCCTTGCATCCTTCACAAGGAGCTGATCTCTCCTACCCAAACCAGTATATTAAATTAGAGGCAGCCCCTCTAATTTACATGATGAGGTCACCCCTCCAAGTATTCATGCACGGTGGATTTTCCTGACCTATATTGGCTAATGGTAGAATATGTTAAACAATTTTTATAAGATAAACATAAGGCTTTTCAAACTATAAAACCAGTTTTACCAAGACTTAACCGGGTTATTCGGGACTTAGTTTCTTCCACTGTCATATGCTTATATGCTTATACTATTCATGCTTTATCGTACATCCGTGCACTGAGCGTATTGCTCAGCCATTTTCCTTTTCAATGTTCCCAAAACGGCATGTACTCAGGGACGCTCATAGACTTTAAGCGTAAGTGCATATGGACTGGAAGCTTTCTAGCCTTTCTTTACTTTATGCATTATCTTTACATTTGATACTCTTTCCATGTACATTGTTTAGTCCTTTCATTTACAGTACTTATGTTTATGTGTGATGAGCTTTACTTTTGGACTACCGATGTTTGATTCCGGTATTTTCCTTTTATAGTCATGTAATGTTTAGATATTTATCCTTGTATGCTTTGATGACACGCCATAATTGTGCGTGACATTCCATTATCAAAATGGGGTGTTACAATTATGGTATCAGAGCCAAGGCTTCAACCTGTAGGCTCTCAAAATATGACCTGTGATTAGTGGGTAGTCACTATGGTCTTCCTAGAACTGACAGTCGTTTTTCATGCATTCATCATTTTTATGCATACATATACATGTCATTGTCGCAAGTTTATGACTAAGTAATGGTTGGTACAGGTCTGGCCCTATTTAGTCGCATGTGTTTTATCGAAACTTTTAAATTTGGGACCGACCCATAGGCGTCCCCTCGCCATGTCTTTTATTTTGGGTGAACTGACCATAGGCGTTCACTCTCGAGCATACAAATGTTTTCATAAAACGGCATCATGCATTCATACACAAATTTTCTTGCATAAAATTTTTCTCTGGATTTATTGGTATAAATTTTTTTTCATGTATATATATTTTATGTTTTGATCTGTTAATCATATGTTTTATGTTATACTGTTAGATGGTTCTCACACGCGAACATGAACAACTCAATGCTGCAATCCAAGCTGCAATGCAAGCTTTGCTTCCTCAACCGAGGAACGACATCAGGGCTGAGGTTCAAGCTACCAACAATCAGCAGCAAAACCAAGCACCTCGTCCTCCTCCTCCAGTGACATTGAGAGTATGGCTGGAGAGATTCAACAAGCTCCGTCCTCGAGCTTTTGAGAAAACAGATAACCCCAGTGATGCTGAAAGCTGGTTGGCTCACATCGAGAAGATTTTCAATGCTATGGGTTGTGACCCCGTGTTCAAGGCGAGGTTGGCATGCTACCGGTTCGAAGGCGATGTGTTAAATTGGTGGTTAGCGTTGATGCAGTCTGAGGGAGGTGACGATTGGGTGGCTGGTTTGACATGGGCTCAGTTCAAAGATAGGGTGATGGAGCAGTTCTTTCCCAAGGCTGAGCAAGACAAGCTCAAGAGGGAGTACCATGGGATCCGACAGAGAGTTAGGGAGAATAGAAATGAGTTTATGCAGCGCTTTATTCGCTTAGCTGGTTTCCTTGGGGCAGCAGCAGGTACTCCTGAAGAGCAGGCACACCACTTTAGGTGGGCTCTTCGCACATCGGTCGCAAACAATCTAGTGTGTGCTACGTTCAACACTGTAGCACAAGTGGCCGATGCGGCACGTAAGATGGAGATGCTGCATGAGAGAGATGAGTTCGGGGAAGCTGAAAACCCGACAAGAGGCAGAAAACTGGGGACCGGTCTCAGCCGGCTACTCAGCAGCAGCCTCATCAACCCAAGGGAAATGGTCAGAATAACGACCGTTCTGCTATGGATAAGCGTGGCGGTAATGACAATTACCGTAACAACGCTGGACACTCCAATGGCAGCAGGAACCATGGAAACGGTAGGGACCAGAACCAGAGAGGTTTACAACCCAGCCGTCTAGCTATCACTGGTCCTCAGCTAGCCAGAGCACCTGCTGGAGGATCTACTCATCCTCTTTGCTCTACTTGCCACCGTAGGCACCCAGGGCCATGTCGTCGTAACACTGACGCATGCTTCAAGTGTGGTCTTCCTGGCCATATCATGAAGGATTGCCGCAAGGGCGAGATGGAGGGCACATCGGGACATGCTGATACCAAGCCGCCTCCTACCACTGGGCGTGTCTACACGACATCTCGAGACCAGACCAACAAGTCTATAGGTACCATCACTGGAATCTTGTATATGTATAGTCAAGCTGCGTGTGTTCTTTTCGATACAGGTGCTACTCACTCGGTCATTTCTACTGCTTATGCTAAGAACATTAGGATGATCCCCATGCCACTAGAGAATAGACTTACTATTTCCACGCCTTTGAGGGACTCTGTATTAATCACCCATGTATACAAGAGTCTTCCCCTAGAATTTGACGATAAGGTTCGTCCTGTTGACACACTTCCGCTGGACATGAATGACTTCGACATGATTCTGGGCATGGATTGGCTATCCAAGCATCATGCTACCATAGACTGCCATTCATATCGAGTTATCTTCGGTGATGTTAATGCACCAGAGTACATTCATAACGGGTTCGTACCCGGACGGTCTGTACAAATCATATCTACCCTGCAAGCGCGTGTATTACTGTCACATGGCTGTGAGGGTTATCTAGCTACGGTTCACGACATGGATGCTGAATCTCCATCAATTCAGGATCAACCAATAGTGTCAGAATTCCAAGATGTATATCCAGCAGAACTTCCGGGCATACCACCTGCACGAGAAGTGGAATTCAATATCGAGCTTTTTCAAGGAGCTGAACCAATCTCCAAGGCTCCTTATCGCATGGCTCCCATAGAGCTAAAGGAGCTGAAGGATCAAATGCAAGAACTTCTAGAACGAGGTTTCATTCGACCGAGCGCATCTCCATGGGGCGCACCGGTCTTATTTGTTAAGAAGAAGGACGGTAGTATGCGTCTTTGCATAGACTATCGCGAGCTCAACAAGATTACTATCCGGAATAGGTATCTACTGCCGCGTATAGACGATCTGTTTGACCAACTCCAAGGGGTCAAACACTTCTCCAAGATTGATCTTAAGTCAGGCTATCATCAGCTACGGGTTAAGAAGCAGGACATCGCCAAGACTGATTTTCGTACCCGCTATGGCCACTACGAGTTTGTAGTGATGCCATTCAGCCTGACAAATTCTCCAACAGTGTTCATGGACTTGATGAACAGAATCTTCCATGAATTTCTGGACAAGTTCGTCATTGTCTTCATCGATGACATCCTGATTTTCTCAAAGTCCAAGGAGGAACACGAAGACCATCTTCGTACTGTACTACAAATTCTTCGCCAAAAGTAGTTGTATGCTAAATTCTCCAAATGTGAGTTCTGGTTAGACAAGGTGGCATTCTTAGGTCACATTGTATCAGCAGAAGGAATCACTATGGATCCAGCGAAGGTTGAGGCCATTACTAAGTGGCCGAGGCCGACATCAGCAACGGAAGTCCACAGTTTCTTAGGCTTAGCTGGCTATTACCGTAGGTTCGTGGAGAACTTTTCCCGCTTAGCACTACCATTGACCAAACTGATGCGGAAAGGGAGAAATTCGTCTGGACTGAAGAACGAGAGAAGAGCTTTGAAGACCTGAAGCAGAAGCTAGTATCTGCACCTATTCTTACTCTCCCATCTGGTATGGGTGGATTTCAAATCTACAGTGATGCATCGGGGAAGGGACTTGGTTGTGTTCTTATGCAACATGGGAAAGTGATCGCGTACGCTTCACGACAGCTTAAGCCTTATGAAGAAAATTACCCTACGCATGACTTGGAACTTGCTGCAGTCGTGTTTGCATTGAAGATATGGAGGCACTACTTATATGGAGAATCATGTGACATTTTCACGGACCACAAGAGCTTGAAGTATATCTTCACTCAACGTGAATTGAACATGAGACAGAAAAGATGGTTAGAGCTGTTGAAGGATTATGACATTAATCTACAGTATCATCCCGGAAAGGCAAATGTAGTAGCAGATGCTCTTAGTAGGAGGTCCGGAATGATCAACGACATTAAAATTGAGGAAGAAATTATAAGAGTCTTGGAGCGACTAGACATCAAGATCATGGTACGTGGACAACACGGTTACTGGGCTAATCTTAGAGTAGAACCCGAGTTACTCTCTAAGATCAAGGAAGCTCAGAAAGATGATGGAGAAATCTGGGCGATAGTACAGAATTTGGAGAAACAGACGGAATTCAGAGTAGATGCAGATTGTATCGTATGGAAGGGCACGAGACTTTGTGTTCCTGATGACCAAGCACTCCGGGAAGCCTTGTTAGCTGAAGCTCATAGCTCCCCATTCTCTATACATCCTGGTTCGACTAAGATGTACCATGACATCAAGCAATAATTTTGGTGGAGTGGTATGAAACAGGATGTGGCCACTTACGTCTCCAAATGTCTTACCTGCCAGCAGGTTAAGATCGAGCATTAGTGATCTGGCGGTCTTCTTCAACCATTAGATATTCCAGAGTGGAAGTGGGACAAAATCACCATGGATTTTGTTACTGGTCTTCCACCTACCAAGAGGAAGCACGATGCAATTTGGGTTATCGTAGATCGACTTACCAAATCAGCTCATTGTTTACCGATCCGCAAGGAAGATCCGGTAAGTAAACTCGCCGATACGTATCGAAGAGAGATCATGAGACTCCACGGTGCTCCATCCAGCATCGTCTCAGACAGAGATCCTCGTTTCACTTCGCGATTTTGGAAGAGTCTGCAGAAAGCTTGGGGTACACAACTTAAGCTTAGCACGGCTTTTCATCCTCAAACGGACGGACAGTCGGAGCGAACGATTCAGACATTGGAAGACATGTTGAGGTCATGTGCGTTGGAATGGACGGGTGATTGGGACGGTTACATCTGTTTGGTGGAGTTTGCATACAACAACAGTTGGCACGCAAGTATCAAGTGTGCTCCTTTCAAGATGTTGTATAGCAGAAAGTGTCGCGCCCCAATCTGCTGGGATCAGGTTGGCGAGCGAACACTTGAAAGACCAGAAATCATAGAGATGACCAATGAAAGGATCGCAGTAGCTAAGCAGAAACTTCAGGAAGCACGGTCACGTCAGAAGAGTTACGCCGATAAGCATCGTAGGGACATACATTTTAACGTAGGAGATC
This sequence comes from Glebionis coronaria, assembly GCA_025667525.1. NCBI lineage: Eukaryota > Viridiplantae > Streptophyta > Magnoliopsida > Asterales > Asteraceae > Glebionis > Glebionis coronaria. Next base: position 636,025,547 of record CM046874.1, on the reverse strand, counting down.
ACGTCTTCCTTAAGGTTTCGCCGACACGTGGTGTTAGACGCTTCGGGATTAAAGGGAAGCTCAGTCCTCGTTTCATCGGACCGTTTGATATCATTGAACGAGTCGGTGAAGTATCTTACCGGTTAGCGTTACCTCCGCAGCTTTCGCATGTACACAATGCGTTTCATGTGTCCTTACTCAGAGGGTACCAGTATCATCCCCTTCACATGGTTCAGTATCCACTGGAATAGATACGTGAAGATCTCACTTTCATACAAGAACCCAAGAACTAGTCCTGAGAAGGAAGACGATTCCATTCGTCGAAATCCTTTGGAGGGATCATACCGAGCGGGAAGCCACTTGGGAAACAGAGGAGTCTATCCGGGCTTCTTACCCTCATTTCATATTTTGAATTCGGGTATGTTCTTCTTCTTCAGTTTACTTTATCTATAATTCGGTGACGAATTATTCTTTTAGGGGGGAAGAGATGTAAAACCCGCATGCTTTTACCATGAATAGTACCCTTAAGATCGTACGTACTAGATTAAAACTTTCCTTTTATAGTATGATTACGTTCACGTATAAGAGTTGTAAGTATTACCTACGTGTTAGAAAACGATAAGTATTTGTTACGTATGAACACACAATAATTATGTTAAAGAATAATTAATCACGAACATGCGATCATGAAATCATGAACGTAACTTAATCGAGCTAATATTAATTACGTATATATATATTTATTAAGAACACGAATAAATATATTAAGTCACGGTTAATATTTAACGAGAACACATAAAACACGAACACGACTATACACGAACGAACACTAAAATAAATAGACTCGGAAAAAGGTACGGGTACCCCATGTGGGGCCCCCTACCCGCGGCTACACCAAAAGGGATGGGCCAAGCCCATCAAATTTTACTAACAAGGGGGTTAAGGTAAATCTTTTAGTCATTTTTCACTTTACAGTAAATTAACAAAAACCCTAAAAAGATTTTTCTCCTTCTCCTTGCTCTCTCTTTGGCCGCCAGATATACAAGACACAAAGAGGGTGTTCGTTTGATTTTGATCTTGAACTTTGTGTAAGTATTCATGTGTGTTCATCCTCGTTTGATCCACGCATTCGGTATACCTTTTTAATCCTTTTCTTTTATGTTGTGATTTAATAAATTAAATAAGATCATGATGTTTTCAAAAAGCTAATTAAAAACTTTAATTAAACATGTAAATGGTTATGGGGTAAATCAAAGCATGGGATTTAGGGGTGTTTGATGTGGCCGGCGCCTAAACCGAACCCCCAAGGGGTCTCGGTTTGGCTTATGGACCACCATCGAGACCTCATGGTCTCGTTTTGGTGGTGTGGGTCCCACGGCAGTAGCAAACAGTGGGAAACCCCGAAGTGGTTCGGGGTATGGTGTCGATTACGGGTCCGGTTCATGGTTTCTAGTCACGATCCGGTTCATTGTTTATGTTAAGGTTTATGATTTTATAGTTTTATGTTAATGATTAAATTAATAAAACATGGCATAATTAATTTAATAAACATGACTTAGGTTATAATTTAATTATTAGATCATGGATTTTTAACATAAGTATTTATATTTTCTAGACTTTATAATTAATTAATTATTAAAAACCATGGTTATAATTAATTAATTAACATGACTTAGGTTATATTATTAATAGTTAATAATACATGTTTTAACCTAAGTATTTAACTTTATTTAATTAAAAACATGATATATTTAATTAAATACTTTTAACCTATAGTTTATTTAAATTACATGTAATAATTAATAAACTATACCTTATATCAATATGGCTTAAAAAAATAATCAGAAAACACTTAAGCTTATATACTTAGCTTATTTAACCAGCTTATATCTAATTATGGAAACTTTCTATTTTTAGAAACTTATTTATTTAAGGCAGCTAATCTATTTATGGAAACTTTCTATTTTTAGAAACTTATCTATTTTAAGCAGTAATTCTATTTTTGGAAACTTTCTATTTTTGGAAACTTTCTAATTTTGAAAACTTTCTATTTTTGGACACTTTCTATTTTAAGAAACCTGCTATTTTTAGAAAGTTACTTATTATTACACAGTAAGTATAATAATACATGAAATACAAGTAATACTTAATCAGGATAGACAGAATATAAGTTAAACACAGTTTAAAGCTTTAAACAGTAAAACATGACATGAACGTATAAAATACGCTAATACATGACATAAAACCAGTTACGTATTTAGTAATCAGATACCTATACACGTATGTATTTATGTAGCATTAGTGATACCGAAGTAGGACTCTCTTCAGTTCGTCTTCTCGTTCACTGGACATAAGGTACGGATTCCCGTCCTTTCAGTATGGACATTCTTTCCTTATTAGGATTTCCCGTATGTAGCCAACTGTTTTCCAGTAGTATAAGTTTATATGTTTGATTTGCTTATGTTTAATTTAGAATACTTATAGCCATATACATGCATGACCAGTTTCACCTAGTTATGGAGGTACCATAACCATAACACTAGAGGCACTGGTGTTATGACTTCCCCACGGCGGAGTGATTGCTCGTGGCGTCCCTTCAGCTTTTGGCCATATTATTATATTTATCATGTGGGGCGTATGGGTGCATCCTATTTACATGTTTTCAGCTAATTACTCAGTGTGAATGTGGTGTGTGCCTTGCATCCTTCACAAGGAGCTGATCCCTCCTACCCAAACCAGTATATTAAATTAGAGGCAGCCCCTCTAATTTGCATGATGAGGTCACCCCTCCAAGTATTCATGCACGATGGATTTTCATGACCTATATTGGCTAATGGTAGAATATGTTAAACAGTTTTTATAAGATAAACATAAGGTTTTTCAAACTATAAAACCAGTTTTACCAAGACTTAACCGGGTTATTCGGGATTTAGTTTCTTCCGCTGTCATATGCTTATATGATTATACTATTCATGCTTTATTGTACATCCGTGCACTGAGCGTATTGCTCAGCTGTTTTCCTTTTCTATGTTCCCAAAACGGCAGGTACTCAGGGACGCTCGTAAACTTTAAGCGTAAGTGCATATGGACTTGAATCTTTCTAGCCTTTCTTTACTTTATGCATTATCTTTACATTTGATACTCTTGCCATGGACATTGTTTAGTCCTTTCATTTACAGTACTTATGTTTGTGTGTGATGAGCTTTACTTTTGGACTACCGATGTTTGATTCCGGTATTTTCCTTTTATGGTCATGTAATGTTTAGACATTTATCCTTGTATGCTTTGATGACACGCCATAATTATGCGTGACATTCCATTTTCAAAATGGGGTGTTACAGTCTTACTAGCATAATAGATAGGACGGAAATGCTTTTCATAACGTTTCCCTAAGACGGCCCCTATAGCATAATCACTTGCATCGCACATGATTTCAAAGGGTAATTCCAAATTAGGAGCAACAAGAATGGGAGCTTCGGTAAGTTTCCTTTTAAGAGTTTCAAAAGCTCTAACACAATCCTCATTGAAATTAAAAGGAGCATCCTTATCGAGAAGGTGTGTCATAGGTCGAGAGATTTTTGAAAAGTCTTTGATGAAACAACGATAAAAGCCCGCGTGGCCTAGGAAACTCCTAACTCCATTAACGGTTTTGGGATGAGGTAACTTGGCGATGACGTCTACCTTAGCTTTATCGACCTCAATCCCCGCTTTCGAGACCTTATGTCCTAAGACGATTCCTTGTTTACACATAAAATGAAATTTTTCCCAGTTAAGCACAAGATTGGTTTCTTCACAACGTTTTAACATTTGCTCGAGATTAGATAAACACGACGTGAATGAATTGCCAAACACCAGAAAGTCATCCATAAACACTTCCATCGACTTCTCGATCATATCATGAAAAATAGCCATCATACACCGTTGAAACGTACCCGGTGCATTGAAAAGTCCGAAAGGCATCCTACGATAAACAAACGTTTCATAAGGACACGTAAATGTAGTTTTCTCTTGATCACGAGGGTCGATAGGGATTTTAAAGTAACCGGAAAAACCATCTAAAAAGCAGTAGAATTCATTTCCCACGAGTCGCTCCAACATTTAATCCATGAAGGGCAAAGGAAAGTGGTCTTTACGAGTGGCGTCATTTAACTTTTGGTAGTCAATACACACCCTCCAACCGGTCACAACATGAGTGGGAATTAACTCGTTGTTTTCATTGGGTACAACGGTCATTCCTCCATTTTTAGGGACACAATGGATTGGGCTCACCCATGGGCTATCGGAGATAGGATAAATCATTCCCGCGTCAAGGAGTTTTAAAACTTCCTTTTTTATGACATCATGAATTTTGGGGTTTACCCTTCCTTGACTTTGAATTGCGGGTTTGTAGTCCTCCTCCATTAAAATCTTGTGAGTACAAATTTTGGGTCAATACCCTTAATGTCGGAAATTTTCCACGCAATTGCCCCTTTATGAGCTTTAAGAACTTTCAAGAGCGCGGTTTTTTCATCATTAGCAAGACCTTTTGCAATAATAACCGGCAACTTGTCATCACCTTCCAAGAATGTGTATTCAAGGTGAGATGGTAGATCTTTCAATTCAAGGATAGGCGGTTCCTCGATTGAAGATTTTTGTTCAACACTCATAACTTCCATCGGCGGAAGAAATGGTGGAATAGAAGTATCATTACCAATTGTCACCTCATCTTCATTGTCGATTTCATTTGAAGTAAAATCGCCTCCTTGGAATGGAGTGAGATTTGGTGTAGAATTAGCAAGAATGTGGGATTGCCACTTGACGAACTATCGGAAAAACCTAACACTTCTTGTGAAAACTCATCGCAAACCACATCAACTAAGTCGATGTGATTGATGGTAGCGATTGCATAAACATGAGATGGTGTCGAGTTTTGAGTAGCGTTTATAACAAGTTCCTCTTCGTTGAATCTCAAAATAATAGTTCTTGCATGAACGTCGATAAGCGATCTCGAGGTGTAAAAAATAGACGACCTAAAATTAGAGGAACTTGAGGATCCGCGGGGATTTCAACTACTATAAAATCAACGGGATAGTAGAACTTCCCCACTTTCACGAAAACATCCTCGGCCACTCCACATGCTAAAATCGTAGAATGATCGGCCATCTCGATAGACATGTTCGAAGGAGTAAGAGCCGGAAGCGAAAGCGATTTCCAAATGGAAAATGGCATCAAATTAATGCTCGCACCAAGATCGGCCAAGGCGAGGCATTCTTTCATATCTTGTATATCACAAGGAATGAGAAACTTTCCGGGGTCACCAACTTTTTCCGGTATGCGGTTAAGATAAACCGAAGAACAATTAGAAAGCTTTGAAAGCTTTTCCTTATCATTCATTATACTTTTAAAAGTGGAAGCGAAACGAGGCATATATAACAACGCGTCGGCTAAACTTACATCAAAATGAACTTGTTGAAACATTTTTATAAAAAGCTCGATTTGTTGTTTGTTACATGATTGCAATTTCTCTTTGTTTCGTCTCGAAGGGTAAGGTAAGGGTGGTGTGGGTTGGACATTAGGCAACGGCCTTGGAATATCGGGTTCCATGATTGGTATTGGTTCAACTGTAGGTGTGGCATGAGCGGTACTTCGTGGGCTTGTGATATGCTCCTTTTCGACCATTACCTCGGGCTCTTTCTCGATTTCCTTCTCCGTAGAAGTACTTGGAAGAGAGATTGGTTCCTTGAAAGTTTTACCACTACGTGTAGTAATAACCTCTATTTCTCCCTTCGAGTTTGCAATGGTATCACTAGGAAGACCACCCGAGGAAGAGGGTTTACACATGATTGCTTCAAACATTTTTGCCATTCGGTCTTTAAATTTTGATTGCCTAGCATTCGCTTTTAACAATTCTTGCTTAATCTCATGTTGTCCTTGTTCCATCTTTTGTTGATTTTGTTGAAGACGTTGAACATTTCCTTTCATTTTATTAGCATGAGTCTTAAGTTCATTAGAAAGTTCGTTTTTAAGCTCGTTTTTCAACTCAGATCTTAATCTAATCATCTCACGTTGCATGTTATCAAACTTAGCATCGTTTGCTTTTGCATAATCTAAAAATTCTCCATTAAGATTTTAGTGTGAGCATTTTGAAAACCTTGTGTAGTGTTTTGAAAATCACGGTTTTGGTTTTGATTTGAAATTTGTCCATTCCCACTTTGATAATTCCCTTTGTTGTAATTACGTGAATTGCCTTGATAACCACCATTTTGATTGTTGTTTCGATAGTTGTTAGCATTTTGATATGGTGGAGCTTGATTTGGGCGGGAACCTTGGCCGTTTTGGTTGTAAGTTCCCGTTGCTATGTAAGAACTCGAAGTGTTACCACCGACGGTAATGCACTCGGAAAGATCATGAGCTCCACCACAAGATAAACAACTCTTATCAACCACTTTAACCGATGCAGAATTCAAAGCATCTTGTGCTTTCAAATGAGTCATAAGATTTGAAAACCTATTGAAAAACCGATTTTCCTCATTAGCTTCATCATGTAAGACTGTAATGTGACAAGATGATGACGAACCAATATTGGCAACACTCGGTGTGTTACGAGGGTTATAAACCTTAGATCTATTCTCGATAATCTTTAAAGCTTCATCGGTCGTTTTGCACAAAAATTACCACCCGCGGCGGCATTCAAATAATCTCGTTCATGATCATTAAAGCCCATTATAAAAAGTATCTATTTGATGCAATTCTGAAAAATCATGGTGTGGACATTCATGTAACATTTCCTTAAATCGTTCCCATGCCATTGAAAAACCCTCATTATTTCGTTGTGTAAACCTTGAAATCTAATTTTTCAAATGTGTTGTTTTAGATGGTGGAAAAAATTGGTTCACAAACTTAGAGACGAGATCACCCCATGTCAAAATCGAATTTGGCGGTTCTTTCTCGAGCCAAATTTTAGCGGGTCCATCTAATGAATATGGAAACAACATCATCTTAATGGCGTCATGTTGTACATCCTTAAACTTGCTTGTTGCGGTGAGACGATTAAAATTCCTTATGTGGTAATTCGGGTTGTCTTTTTCATGTCCTATAAACTTATTTGCTTGCAACATCGACATTAAACCCGTCTTAATCTCGAAATTCTCCGCAAGGATGGCGGGAATCACAATAGGTTCTCTAAAACCCTCGGTGGGTACTTGAAGTAACTCCATCATAGTACGATTAGCCATAGCGACTATTGGTTCTACAACGGGTTCAACAATTGGAGTTTGTTCTTCAATCAAAGGCTCTTGATTTCCTTGACTTTGACGACGTTTACGAGCTCGTTTTGCTTGATTACGAGTTAGCATAAACTTGACGAAGAATGGGAGGTGAGCAAAGAAGATTCTTTTTGGGTGTTTTGTAGATTTTCAATTTTTTTGTGTTTTTGATTGTTTTTAAATTTTTTTTGGATTTTGTGTATCTTCGTAGACAACAATCTACCAAATCTCTCCTCGATTCAAACTCTTGATTAAAGAAGCCTCAAAAGAATGAAAAAGATCACGTGGAGTGAACGCCTTCGAATGACTTTAGAACTTTGGTGAAAACCAAATTGTTCAAGAGGGTTTAATCACAAAGAAAACCAAGCAAATATATATGATACGTAATAATACTTTGGGTGGCAAAACCCTCGATTAGCCTTCAATATCAAAATACTCACAAGCAAGCGGGGAAACGAGGCGGCGCTAAGAGCCTTTTTCCTTAGGGTATATTTTATAATACCCGCCTTATACCCACCTTATAGTTTGTATTTTTTTCAAAATCGAGCTTCACGAAAGTATTTATCTATTTTTTCCTTTTATTTTTGTTTGAGATTCGAATACAATAATTAGGAGATCAAATCCCAAATAAGGTTGTGTTTTCACACTTTTGGAGATATTTTGTGTTTGTTGTGATACTTAATACAATATAGTAATAATAATTTCACAAGAAAAACGAAAAAACCAATAATACGTATTAGTAGAGTTCTACTAATACAAATACTATTTATGGTTAATATTAAAAACAAAATGACAAATTAATCACGACACACCTCCCCGGCAGCGATGCCAAACTGATTGTGGTAAAATACGACCTTTTAGGAAAAAGGCGTAAAAGCGGAAAGTATTAAACAAATGACTTAGGAAAATCAAGTGTTAATGACGCAATTAAGTTCGTTTCCCAATGAGGTATATGTGTGTGAATAATTCGTAATTGCTTTGAGATTAATATTTGAAAGAAGGGGATGGGAAAATAGAATGACGAAGATGTGAAAATTATTATTACGACGACTAAAATTAAAACCGTAAAAAGAGCTAAAATAAAAAATAAATTCTAAAAATTCCCAAAAAATTACCAAAAATCAAATTAAATAAACTAAGAGTTGACAAATGATCAAAACTTTTTCAAACCTTTTAATTAATTAAATAATAATTTTTAAATGCTAATTAAAGCCCTAAAAATCAAAATAATTATTAAAAGGCCCAAATAAAGATTTTTCACTTTGTAAACCTCTAAAATGACTAAATAAGACTAAAAACTATTTTTATAAATTTTAAAACTAATTAAAACTATTTAAAATGATTAAAAACTATTAAAAACTTAAAATAATTCTAGAAATTAGAAAAATGATGATAAAATTAATCCAAGAGTTGCAAAAATCCTATTTTAATGTATTAAACCTAAGAAAAATATAAAAAGTGCAAAAGGGTGAAAATTGAAATTTAATAATAAAATAATATTCAAATAATATTAAAAATCCAAAAATTATAAAAAATTCTAAAAACTTGCAAACTAGTTTATTATAACTTAAATAATCATAAAATGAAAGTGAAATTACCAAATTACCCCTAATGGGCCCCCAAATGGGCTAAAACCCAAAACAGTCAACCTTAATGGGCTAAATAGGCCCAATAAGTCAAACTTGGCCCAAATGACCTGAAAAGGCCCTATCTGACTCAAAATTTAATTCTAAACACAAAATTCTGAAGGCCCAAAAGCTGGTTTTGAGCTTATCACAGCTTAAAAGGTCAACAACTTATTCTTATCGGGCCAATAAGCCCATTAAGCAATAAGCTAATGCCATAAGCTCTAATTAAACACACAACCTTCTTTTGAGATGCCTAAGAGATATGTGAAAAGAAAGTTTGAAAAAGCACACTCAGTAATCCAGAAATAAGCAAAAGTAGAAATTCACTAAACAACAAAATAGTCGGGCTAGAGTTCTAGGACGTTTCAGTACCTCTGGTTTGTTGCAAAAGCTCACAAATAGCTTAAATAAGAATAATCAATCATAAAAATTACAAAAAGCCAAGTAGAATAAGCCGTAGGAGCAAATAAGCTGGCTGAAAGAGCCAAATAAACTAGTTTTCTAGCAAAAGCTTAACCAAATGACTTGTAACCTTCCAGACTTGATATTAAGCTGAGAAAAATGACACCTATTACAAAAGCCAAGTTTTTGCATGTACCAATAAGCAGTTCTCAAAAATAAGCCAAAATGTGCTTATTTGACCAAAAGTCAAAGTTCTCCAAAATTCACCAAATGCTCAGGGATTGTTGTTAGGCTTGTTTTAAGCAATTTTTGTGAAGAACTCAAGGTGGAGTCCTTGTGAATCAAGAGGTCAGTTGACCAAATGATGACGGATTTTGGCAAATAAGGCTTAATAAACCAGTTAGCTTATAAGCCAGTAACAAAGCAAACCAAATAGCCAAATCTACTCACAAGCAGCACAAAAACAAGTTCCAAGCAATAAACAAGCAGGGCATACACTAGATAACAAAATGCAAGGCAAAATTGAGGTGGTTACTTTGCTGATGCAAATGACCACTTCAGCCAACTTTGATAAGCTCTATCACCCACAATAAGCCACCAAATTCAACAAACAGATACTGCACATATAGCTTATCACTTAAACTCTTCCCAAACCAGATTTCAGACCTTAGATCCAACAAACAAAGAATTTATTGGATCTGATGTGTTTGACCAAATTCAAACCAATTTTGAGATTTTTTTCAAAACTTGAAATCCCTTTTCCAAACCTCTTGATACTTAACCAGTGGCCCAAACCTATTGCATATGACTTGTTTAAACTCCCCAAACCCTAAGAACCACGGGCACAAGGCCACAAGCCACAAGGCCTTATGATCCCAAAATGCCAAACAGCCTTGTTTTAGTCCTTTTTCAAACAAACTTTTTATTTCTACAAACAACCTACTGATTTTATGGTTCAAATACCTCAACAAGGTGACAACTAAGAGATACCAACTATAAAACACAAAGCACAAACACCAGAGCAACAAATCACATGGAAAAGTACATATCAGTCATAAACATAAAAATTTTAGAGGAAACTTAAAAAGAGGTTATACCTATCCCCCACAACTCCCTAGAGGGATCAGCTATGCTCCTTGGAACAGCTAGAACAAGACCAAGGTACTTGAACAAAGGAGATGAGAAGTGCCTTGGTTGATGGTTCAAAGCAGAACCTCAAGGGCTTTATATCTTCAACATAAACAGCAAACAGCCTATCCAAAGATTGATAAACCTTAACTAGCTTGGTGTCAACAAGCTTGCAAGGGCTTATAGCTTTTGGATAAGGGTTAGTACAAGTAATATACAAAAAACAGATGACTGATTTCACTGTTTTTTCACCTTTGAAATCATTACCAAACATAAACGTGTTTAAAACACAAGATCTAAACACCTTTATAACATTAAATGGAACTCATAATTACCCTTAAACAACACCAACTTTCAAAAACATAAAAAGGAATTACAATTTTCTTAAAATAACAACTTTTATAAATTTTAAAAAGGAATTACAATGTTTAAAGAGTAAAACTGGAACAAGGCTCTCTCACATGTTGAGGAGTCCTTATATAGGCAAATACAAAGTAGAGATAAGCAAAACCCTAAGCTATGAAGTCCCAAAATTGCCCTTGAAATCTTCTAGACGAATTGTGTTGTTGAGCTATCCAAATGCATCCAAATCGTTCATTTTAGCTTTGTATCCAAGCAAGGAGTGTGGGTTGTTGATTTGGCCACGTATCATTCGTTGGAGGTTAAGTTGGATTGTGAATGGTGGACGTGTGAATGGGTGGGGTCCTTTGGTGAGTGGAGATTGGGGTTTTGAGTGTGGGATGGGTTTTAGGGTGCGTGAATCAAACGTGTGCCAGGGTAATTGGAATTAACCCTTTGTTTTAAGTGAGATGGTAACTGGGGGTGAAAGGTAAACAGTAAACATTTTGATCCGTTTTTTGTGGAAAGGTAAGTGTTTGGCGCAATTCTTTATTTGAATGTTTCATATGCACACCTTTGGCCCTTGTGTTTTGGTAAACATGGTAAAACGTGTTTTTCAGCCTTGATAACTCATTTCCTTTGTTAATAAAGTTTCCAACTTTATACTTTGGCCACAAAACTTTGGTAAAAGGGTTTGAAGGGTTGTTTTTGCCATTTTAGCATAGTTTGAGGACTGATCTTGGACATTCTTGATCTTCAAAGGTCTTCAATGTATATTTGACTTAATGAGGGACCATTATTGACAATTTAGATTTGTTGAGGGACTAAACTTGACAATTCTTCAAAGTTGAAGGACCTTTTTGTAATTTTGACAAACTTAAAGGACCAAACTTATAATTATGAATATACAAGGGTATTAAGTGTCATTTCTTCATAAATTGAGGATCAATCTTGTACATCTTCAAGTCTTCAAGGGTTTTTCTTGGATAAATCATGAACTAGGGCCCGGTTCTTTGTACGGCTTCGTTTCTCCTGTTCGTTTTTCCTTGTTTCTTGTGATCTTTTGTCTTTTTCACGATATCCATACCTAAAACACACAAGTAAACAAATACAACCATATATATGGTAAAATTATGACATTTTATGCATTTAAAGCCCGAAAAGAACGATGAGATCATGTATAAATATCGTCTCATCACTGGGGCAACATACTAAAGATTAGTTGATTCAGCCTTTAAAAGTCAAATAGGGCGGAATATGGAGGCGTATATCGATGATATGGTGATGAAAAGTAAAGATGAGAAGAGCATGTTAGTAGACGTGGCAGAAACTTTTGACAACCTCGGATAAATTAACATGAAGTTAAATCCGGTTAAATGCTCGTTTGGAGTAGAAGAAGACAAATTCCTTGGATACATCATCACTCCGGAGGGTATCCAAGCAAATCCAAAGAAAACCAGAGCCATCGTTGATATCCAATCAACAAAAACATGGAATGAAATGCAATCGTTAAGTGGTAAATTGGTAGCTTTGAATCAATTCCTATCACGATCTGCCGAAAGGGCGCTACCATTCTTTAACACCTTGACGAACATCACAAAGGAAAACAAGCACGAGTACAAGTGGACCGCGGAGGCGGAAGAGGCGTTCCAGCAAATGAAGCAGCTGATTATGAATTTACCAACCTTTACTACTCCGAGGCCAAAGGAACCATTATACATGTACTTGGCAGCATCACAAGAATCAATCACCGCAGTGCTACTTACTGAAAGGAATGGAAGACAATGTCCGATTCATTATATCGGCCGAACACTCAGTGATGCAGAAAAGAACTATTCTCCTATGGAAAAACTAGCTTTAGCTTTGCCGAAAGCATCAAGGAGGCTTAGAAGATATTTCGAAGGCCACGAAATAAATATGATTACAGACCAACCAATCAAGCAAGGCAGATGCATCCAGGAAGTTAGCTAAATACACAATTGAGTTGGGGGCTTACAAGATAGAATATAAACCAAGAAATGCAATCAAAGGGCAAGTCTTGGCAGATTTTCTAACCGAAGCACCCATAGGTCAGACAACAGAAGAATTCTTTCAAATGCCTGTTTCGGAGCCAGGAAAGGACGAAACAGAAAGGTAGATCCTCTTCACGGACGGAGCGGCTAGTGCTTAAGGTGGAGGAGCCGGTTTGGTTCTTATCAGCCCAACCGGAACCGAATATACTTATGCTCTCCGGCTGAATTTCGGTACCACCAACAATGAGGCAGAATACGAAGCCCTTCTAGCAGGCTTGAGAATTGCAATACAAATGAACTTCGGGAAGATTGAGGTCCGAGTAGACTCAAAGTTAGTGGCCAAACAGATCAATGGGACATATGAGGCGAGTTGTGACCGGATGATGAAGTATCTAGCCGAGACAAAAGCCATGATAACAAAAAAATTTCATTTCTCAATCATAAACATACCAAGGAGTAAGAACCAGAAGGCTGGCATCCTAAGCAAATTGGCAACATTAGCATTCGATCACTTAACAAAAGAAGTACTAGTGGAAGTCCTAAACGAAAGATCCACTGACCGGAACGAGGTAAACACTATAGTGGAAGAAGTGGAGGACAACTGGATGACTCCCATTATAAAGTGCCTCCGTGACGGAATTTGGCCAACCAATAAGAATGAAGCACGATGTTTAAGATTGAGCTACACCAATATGAAATGGTTGATGGAGTCTTGTTCAAAAAAGGATACCTAGAACCGATGCTTCGGTGCGTGGGACCATTGTAGGCTAACTATGTCCTTCGGGAGATACACATGGGATCATGCAGCATGAATTTGAAGCCAAGATCGATCGTAGCACAAGCTTTAAGATCCGGATACTACTAGCCAACCATGCATACAGATGTAAGGGAGGAACTAGAGAAATGCGATTCGTGTCAAATCCATACACCTATAGCAAGACTGTCGAAGACACCGATGAAGTCCATCATGGCACCATGACCATTTTATCAATGGGGAATGGACATCTTGGGAACATTGCCAGCCTCATCTGGAAATGTGAAATACATAATCGTCGGCATCGATTATTTCACCAAGTGGATGGAAACTAATCCATTGGTGAGAATCTCCGGAAAAGAAGTTATTAAGTTCTTCTGGGAAAATGTCGTTTGCCGATTCGGACTTCCAAAGATAGTAGTCACAGACAATGTTAAGCAGTTCATCAATGAACCATTCAAGAGCTGGTGTTCGGATTTGGAGATTAAGCAGATCAATACGGCTGTAGCTCACCCCCAACAAAATGGTTTAGTAGAAAGGGATGACAAAACCCTCATAGAAGGCATTAAGACAAGGCTTGGCCGAACTAGGCATGGATGGGCAGAGGAATTACCACACATACTGTAGGCCCATCGGACATTACTAAAGCAGAGTAATGGTGAAACGCCTTTCAGCCTCACTTACGGTTCAGAGGCAGTTATCCCGGCTGAGATAAGAATGCCTACCTATCGGAAAATGATGGTGAATGAGAAGGAAAATGATGACGCCCTGCGCATAAACTTGGATCTACTACAAGAAAAAAGGGAGATGGCAGCTATCCGAGAGTCAAAGTACAAAACAAAGGTGGAACAATAATACAACAAGCGATTCTGTCCTGTCACGTTCTACCCAGGAGACTTTGTGTTCTGAAAGAATGAAACAAGCAGAGTGCAGAAGGAAGGAGAACTCGCTCCCACATGGGAAGGCCCGTACCGTGTCAAGGAAGTGTACCAGAATAGCTCATACAAGCTCCTTACCATGAAAGACAAAGAAGTTCCGAGGGTGTGGCATGCAATGAACCTTAGGAAGTGTTATTTGTAATTTCATTTCTATCATGTAACGACTTTTTCTCCCTTCAACAAGGGAAAAGACTAGCTTATTCTGTTGTTTTTCATTCCAAAATGCATCGACCTTCACTCCCTCTAGAAGGGAAAGGCCATGTCTTTTATTTTAATGAAAAAGCTTCTCTTCTTAGTATCAAAAGATAAAGCACCTATGCAACAATTATGAATAGCACGAATGATAACATTATACTTAGATTACATTCTAATTAATATAGGCACAATTCTTTCTCCCTTCGGAAAGGGAAGAATTTGATTATTTCTATCAAGTCCTATCTGAATTGGAAGGTCTATGCGTACATAACTCTTTCTCTCTTCGGCAAGGGAAGAATTTGATTATTTCTATTAAGTCCTATCCGAAATGGAAGGTCTATCGTATATAATTATTTCTTCCTTCGGTAAGGGAATAATTTGATTATTTCTATTAATTTCTATCCGAAATGGAAGGTCTATGCGTATATAATTCTTTCTCCCTTCGGCAAGGGAAGAATTTGATTATTTCTATAAAGTCCTATCCGAATTGGAAGGCCTATGCGTACGTAATTCTTTCTCTTTTCGGCAAGGGAAGAATTTGATTATTTCTATCAAGTCCTATCCGAATTGGAAGGCCTATGTGTATATAATTCTTTCTCCCTTCGGCAAGGGAAGAATTTGATTATTTCTATTAAGTCCTATCCGAAAAGGAAGGTGTATGAATGATTCACACGACTATATAGGATAAAGAAATGGAGATGATAAAGAACAAGATAAAAACTAGGAATGGAAGATTAGATTAATGAGGAAGAAGAAAGAAAGAACAAGGAAGAAGAATGTGTAATCTTAGTGAGTGAAAGACAAGAACTTTCTCTCTCTACCAACTAACACAATAGAAAAAATATAAAAGGCACACACACAAATGAGGGGTTTGTTTCCTTTTATACTAAGAAGAAAACTTGACAAAGGCTTTCCTCATTTGTGTGTTCGGGACTAATTCCTGTTCATACATAACAATAACGTATAACTCTCGACACCATTGAATAGCATTTTCCACGAGCTTCACAACGGTATATTATATGACCATCACTTTAAATACTTCTAACAATCTCCCCCTAAGGGGTGGTCATATAATATGTGACTTCACTTCTTTGACCATCACTTTAAATACTTCTAACAATCTCCCCCTAAGTGGTGGTCATGTATTATGTGACTTCACTTCTTTGTTGTTGCAGACTTTGAAGCTCGTTGTCTTGAGAGTTCTTTCACAGTTCCTTTCATGACTTCTGATCTTGAATATTTGATCTTTGCCTTGACTTGATCTTTACACTTTGCCATCTTGTGATCTTGTGTCTTTCCCCACATACTCATTCTTTGCAGTATTGTTGAAAGCTGAAAAACAATCTCCCTTGATCAACAGAGTAGCGGAAGTCTTTGTCTTTAGATGTTCTTGAGCTTTCTTTATTTACATGAGCATGTGGTCTTGGATTACGACTCTTGAGGTTACTCTACCGTTTGCATTCCTCCAGTTTCCTGTTATACAGTACGAATACTGTACCTGTGATTAGGTAAGTTCTAAGAACTTCCTTGACAGGGTTTCCGGCTGTGGTAGCCGTTCTCAATACTTGAATATATCGAAAGATAATTCATAGTAAGGAGTGAATCATTCAGTTCCATTCTGCTGATTAAGTCGTCAATTCAATTTCCTGGAACAAGTCTGAATCAATTAAGAACCAAACCATTGTTGCTTTCCAGTTGACACAAGTTTGATTCGTAAAGAATCTCACAAGTTACCTACCGCATTGTTGTTTGATGATGACACTAGAAGGATTTCCATTCGTCGCAGTAAATACTAAGAATTATTACTCTGAATGTTCTGGCAAGATCATAAAGATATTGCGTCGAGACCTGGAACGAGTTTGAATCACATAAGAATCAAACCACTGTTTCTTTCCAGTTAACATATGTTCAATTCAAGTGAATCTTACATATCACCTACCGCAGTGCTGTTTGATGTTAACACTAGAAGGATTTCCATTCATCACTGTGAATACTAATGAGTATCACTCTGAATGTTCTGGCAATATCACAAGGATAGAGCGTAGGACTTTGTAAATTATCTCATGTGTTCTTGTGATGAACAACAATTGATATATGGAATAAGTGTCCTAATGAGATTTATGATGAATCTCGTTGGCTCTAGACTCTATAAGTGCACGTTTATTTGGTGATTGGAGGCTGGAGCAGACTGCCACATATTCAATATCTACTATCTCGGAGTGAGAAAGTTGATAGAAATGAGTTGGACTCAGTGACAATAAAACAAACTTCTTTTGAGAGAAGCTTGAGTAGGCTGGGAAGGGTTGTGCTTTGCATCACTGGGTTCATGATGCTTTGTCTTCAATGCCAGAAATCATCAACGTGATTCTGATAGTAGAAGTACTGACCCGGTTTCTGCCTAAGTTGTATGGAGGGCTTCTTTCTTTACACCCTTTATCCTTACATTTCTTTTTCATTCTTCAACCCCTTCAATACTTACCAAGACGTCATAACTAGCACTTTGTTGTAATTGTTCCAGTGCTAGCTTAAGTCATTAGTCGACATTTTTCTCGTACACTCAACTACTCCATCTTTCCTAAGGACTTCTAAGTTCTAATGGATTGTCCATGGGAAGATCCCTCCGGTTCTGGTAGGATCATAGGACGAATACCTAACCACCTTTTGACACCAATATCGTCGTGAATAATTGTGTTGAAGGTATAGATATCGTAACCAGAAAAACCTGTTGAAAAAGCAATCAAGGTGTTGATGAAATCAGTGTTTACACCTTGAAGGTTTTTTGTATCACCAAAACGCTCCCCCTACACATGTGCATCATAAAAGGAAAGGTTTTTGCACATATTAGGAAGAGAAAGCACTTATATCAAAGATCTTATCCAAGATAAAACATTTTAATCACTATTCTTCCCCTCAAAAATTGCATGACATTGGAATTTTTGTGAAACTAGTGATGAAACATGGAGAGAATAATGTTGTATGAAAGTTTGTACTCCCCCTCGAAAAGAAATTCTAATTAAAATTAGGGGAGTAAATGAGCACACAGTTTTGAAATACATTGAAAAATTATGCTCAAAAATCCGAGAAAACTTACTTTCCCGTTGTTAAGGAATAATGTACATAAATGAACATTTTCCTTGTGTTCATGAGCTTAAAACTTTGAATGTTTTGATATAAGCCCATGACCGAGAAAAATTAATTTCTCGTTGTTGAGGATAGGTCACAACCTTTCCTTTCTTTGGGGACCAGGTTATAGTCTGACATGTGACTATAAACCATTATGTTGAGCTCAAAACGTTGAATGTTTTGTGACAAGCTCAACCCGTGATAGATTGCTCTACCCGTTATTAGGATGAGTTATCTTTAAAGATACACTCTCCTTTATTTGAAGTTCTAGTTACAGTCTGACATTTAACTGTAAGTCGTGTTCATGAGCTTAAAAATATGGAATGTTTTTATGGAAAGCTCAGGACCGAGAAAAGTTTATTTTCTCGTTGTTAAGGATAAGTTATCATCCAGGATCAACTTTCCTTTCTTTGAGGCACGAGTCACAATCTGAGGTAATTGCAAATCATTTGAAGAAAAAAGAAATGACATGTTTTGAAAACATTTGAACTTTCATTCGAGCTTTATGTACACACCCTTGTCTTTATTAAGCGACATTTCTAGGGGCGTCCATATTATCGATACTGAAAGACATGTCGAGAAGAATATTTTTGGTATTTTGAAATTTTTTCATTTTTTATTTTGTTTTTCTATGATATTTACATTTTATTATATTTTTGTATTTATCAAGTTTTTCGAAAATAATCAAAAATAGACCTTTGTACGATAGAAGAGGGTGATGTCGAATGTACAGAATTGGAACCCTTTGAAGAAATGGATTCAGAATCCGTTGTTGTACCTGCAATGACAGAAGAAGAGTTTGCACAAATACTAGTGTTAGGAGTAACGAATGCATTTTCTACATTTAGAACACTCGCATTAATGCTGGAGCAGGTATCATCACTCTTCTCGATGGGAATCCACTTAAGACCAACTTCCTTGAAGATCCGACCCGTTGGTTTCCACTGAAGACTAGATCTAGGAGTAGTGTTCTCTTGTACAGCGGAAGACTTCTTAGGGGAGAAACTAGTTCCTACATTGATCCGCTTTGAAGATTTCTTGTCATTGCTTTTCTTTGTGATGGGTGTGAATCTCCTTGTTGTCTTATGGGATTCTGCATTCTTTCTCTGTGTGAAGGCACGAGAGTTTACCTCATAGAGGTATTGCAGAATGCAATGAGCATGGTTTCCATGGTGAATGCCCTGTTTGCACGTGGGGCATACAAGGAGTTTGGGATTCTCGAAAGTCTTTGTGTACCTAGGGTTTGGTGACCGTTCAGGCACCATGTTCGAAACATGACTACTCATTGGTGGTTGCCAATTCCTAGGTTGTTGGGAAGGGGTCCTAGGTTTTGGTTGATTGCCGTTAGGAGTGTGTTGAACTCTCGCGGTTGTTGGTTTACTAGGTTTTGAATACACATGGTTTACTTTCTGAATGTTCCATTTATGCTTACCATCCCCTAGGTTGTTGGTTTGAACAACGTCATTTGAACCTTTAGATTCGTTTGTGGGCGTAAGAGTCACACACTTGGGAGTACTCTTAGAAATAGTGCAAGGTGCATTCACAGAGTTGTGTTTAGCAAGAGTGGGTTTTCTAAATGGAGGAACATAGGGTGATATGGCTAGTTTTGGTACAGTCGATGGCACATCGATATTAGGAGGTAACCTAGAAACATTAGAAGGCGGTTTTCCTAAGATAGATGGCTTTGGTACTTTGTACGCATTGGGTTGTCTAACAACAGATTTTACAACCTTGGGTTCCACAGTTTTTCCACCCATCTTTCCAACAAGTTTCTTCAACTCAGCAATCGTGATGTCTTTGTCTTGCAGCTGAGCTTTCAGATCAGAAATATCCTTACTCTTTTCATTCAATTCACGAAATGATTCAGAGAGTTTTACTTGTAAATTACTGTCATCAGGAACTTTTCCAACTTTGTTTTGCAAAGCAAGTTCAAGAGAATGACAATGTTTCTGAAGAAAATCATATCGGTGTTGAAGAATCGTGAACTCTTTTTGATTAACATTTGTTGAAGGCTCACTGTCGCGACATTCACCTCCTAACTGGCCTTGCAGCTGTTCGATTGTTTGTTGCAGTTCATTATAAGCTTTATCATACTTGAGTTTGTCATCCTTACATTCATCACATTTTTTGACATATTTATTCCAAATATCGGTGAATTCGTTGTCCTTTTTGATGATATAAGACTCCATTTTCTCTTTCGTACGATCAAGCTCATTTTGGAGGGTGGCATTGTCTGACACTGAGATGTTTACCGCAACGGAGTTACTATCAACACAATCACCACTGTCACTTGCTTTCGAGAGACATGCAAGGTCGCTTTCCAAAACTTTAATTCTATCAAGAGATTCATCAGCCTCCTTCGCCAAAGATTTAAAGTCTTCAACAAATTTGGCTAGTTCTTTTAGAAAAGCATTCTCAAGATTCCCTATCCTCGCATCAACTTGATTAATAATCGGATTGATTTCAGTATGAAGCACTTTTTGTAACTCGACATGAACGGGTGATGTAAAGTTTCCTCCAATCATTTTGGCGTTAACAACCCGTTTGAGAATGAAAAAATTATCTTTGAGCTCGTTTAGATACCTACCTGTAATACTCGGTTTCGGAGGGTCATCAGACAATTCCTCACTTGGTAGCAAAAGCATTTCAGAACTCGTTTTAGACCGAACAAAAACAGTTGGAGGATTAATTTTCGGATAATAAACAGGTGTCACTTCTTTATCAAGCTTTTTCATTCTTAAACGAGTCTCTACTGCAAGTTCAGTAGTTTCCTCGGAATCATGCACACTAGGAGGATCATGCTCATCAGACAAGAGCACACTACCATTATATAAGGTTTCATTAGTGGCCTGAACTTGCTTAGGATATCCTGGATTAGGGTGAAGGGGACAACATAAGGCCAATTTGTATCGAGTGTAGTTTATCTCATTCACTTTTGGTGCGAGCATATTTATTGTCTGCATTGTTTGGCCACGTTTTACCAAAAGGTTGTCTAAATCCCTAATCCTATCCTGAGCTTTGCAAAAATCCTCAAGAAGCCCATCTTCTCGAATTTTGAAATCATGTTTCAGCTTTTTTCGTTCTTATTTTAAATCCAAAATGATAGATTTTTCAGTTGAAAGCTGTTTATTAAGAGAGGTGATTTCATCATTCAATTCGCTTATCTTTTTAGCACTACTTAAATGTAAGGCATTTAATTTCTTTGTGGTGTATTTTTCTTGATAAACCGATGTAGCATGAGCTTGTTCAAGTTCCTTGATTTTAGCATGATGAATCTCAAAAGTTTTCTCCCGTTCCTTATATCCCGCAAGCTCAGTGGTCAATTTGGCATTAGTTTCTCTAAATTTATTATTAACCACATTCGCATGAGCAACATCCTTGGCAAGCTTATCAAATAATGATTTATAATACGCATGCGTCTCGTCAGGAAGGGTTGTAGGTTGGGCTACTTGATCTCCACTGAGGTCCACACTAGGCGCATTAGAAATAATATTGCTATTATTCGTTTGAACCCCGTGTGTCTCAGTGGAAGGCTCAAGTGACTCAGTATACTCTTCCTCCTGATTAGACATATTATATAACTCATTATCATTGAGACGTGGGTGTACGTTAGAGGAACCGTCTGAATCATACACAGGAGCTCTGTCAGGTTGAACTACCGATGTGGATGATTGCTGCAAATTAGCCATCAAGATGGAGTCGGTAGTCACCTCTTCTTCCTCATCATATGCTGCTGCAGATGCCATGAGATCAAACTCTTCAGCTAGAAGTGGAATTCCTGCTTCTTCCTTTTGTGCTATAAGAAGCTGAGACCGGAAATGGGCAGCATTCCTCTTCTTTCTTACATGGCTATCACGATGCTCAAAACCCACAACATCACTGTCTTGTTGATAATTCATAGTAGAAGTCGTGTGAAAAACAGGATCTCAATTCGTAGAAAACGTGTTTTGGAGTCTCAACAAAATCAAACTTTGCCGAAATTTTCCAGCCCGACAAAAAATTCCTCAGTCCGACAAAACGGTAAGCCGAAAAAATTTTGAAACACTAAATTTTGAAATCGAGTTAGAAATAACCAATAACTAGTAGGGAAGAAGTTTGAAAAAATAAAATTTTTAATGAAAAATAAAACCTAAAAAATTTGAAATTTGGCCTAAAAATTTGAATTTTGGTCCGAAAATTTGAATTTTTGGTCGAAAAATTTTTCGCATTGCCAAAATTTGAAATTGAAGCTTAAATAGCCTAAAAATGGTCTAGGAAAAAATAAATTTTAATCTTCGTGTAAACTATGTTCCGGGACTAGTCTAGATAGTGGCTAAATCTGAAAAATACTCGAACAAAATATCCATCGGAATGTCCATCGGAATATATCTATCGGAATGTGTCATCGGAATGTCCTATCAGAATGGTGTCGGAATACACTGTCGGAATACTCTGTCGGAATGTACGATCGGAATACCCCTTCTATCGGAATGTCCTTCTATCGGAATGTCCTTCTATCTGAATGTCCTTCTATCGGAATGTAGGATCTGTCGGAATGCAACAAGTATCAGAATGTGACACTATCGGAATCCACGATCGCAATATGGCTAATAAGATTTGGACAGAGTGACGTCGCAATAATCCTTAAAACCCGTCGCAATCCACGATCGCAATGAGCGATCACAATAAGCGTCGGAATAAGGTATCTGAATACTTGTGATCGCAAAGTAAAACCCTTGGGTTATTGCGATCGAACCGTACTTGTACTTTTCCGATGGAATCAATTTTAGTGAAATTCGCAAAGTTGAAGCAAGAGAATTCTTAACTTTTGAGCCAAAAGATTTGTGTTTTACCCGAAACCAAGATACCCAAATCATTAATACAACAATAAAGAAGGTATACGACTTGAAGAACACTAAAAAACACGGACAACACCAAAGATCTATCCACGAATCCCTTGGCGAATGATACCACTTGTATGAATGATTCACACGACTATATAGGATAAAGAAATGGAGATGATAAAGAACAAGATAAAAACTAGGAATGGAAGATCAGATTAATGAGGAAGAAGAAAGAAAGAACAAGGAAGAAGAATGTGTAATCTTAGTGAGTGAAAGAAAAGAACTTTCTCTCTCTACCAACTAACACAATAGAAAAAATATAAAAGGCACATACACAAATGAAGGGTTTGTTTCCTTTTATACTTAGAAGGAAACTTGACAAAGGCTTTCCTCATTTGTATGTTCGGGACTAATTCCCGTTACATACATAACAATAACGTAGAACTCTCGACACCATTGAATAGCATTTCCCACAAGCTTCGCAACGGTATATTATATGACCATCACCTTAAATACTTCTAACAGAAGGCTTGTGCGTATGTAATTCTTTCTCCCTTCGGCAAGGGAAGAATTTGATTATTTAAACTGAGTCCTATCCGAAGCGTAAGGACCATTCATATAATATTCTTAATCCCTTCGGCATGGGAAGGATGTAATTATCACTATTAAGTCCTATCCGAAAGGGAAGGCATATTTGTGTATGAACAAAGGGGGTTAATGCAAAATCTTTTCCGAATAAGAATCACAAAACAAAAAAAGAAACACATATTCACGAAGAGTAAAAGCAAGCGTGTAGAACATAATGTAGTTATTACAATCATCCGAATAAAAAAAAGGCATAAAACAAGTGAAACTAGTCTTAAAACATTACATTCATCCGAATAAAAATTAAGCAAAAGAATAAATTGTTTTGATGAATTACAAACAAATTAGGCCGAAGAAGGGTTTTTCGATCCGGAGGCATCATCATCATTATGAGGAGACCCATCACCTCCATCATTGGTGGCCTCATCCGAAGGGTTCACAACCTTTTCCGGAGCAAGTGCAGGCTCAATCTCCATAAGGCGCTCAATAGGTAGGAAGAAATTGGTGGACACCTCCACAAGGTATGGATATTTAGCCTCCGGAAGTCGGTCAACCATGATCCTCATCTTTTTGTCACAATAGATATCAAAGCCAGGAGTAGCTTGGATGATGGCCAATTGTTCCTCGACAGGTCTCCATACCTTAATCCCTTCGGCCCATCCAGCTTCAATAGCTTTGTTGAAACAATCAGTTATGTTCTTTTTATGCTCATGACTATTAAGAAGCTTGGAAATGACAACAGGAAGTAAGTTCCGAACATCGTTGTATCGTCTCATCTCCGAAGTATCATATTTGCTTTGAAGCTCCTCCTTCTCGGCTTTAAGAACCTTAGCTTCCTCGGCTTGCCTTTCCTTATTGGTACGTAGGACATGAAGAGTCTCTCCAAGATCAGCAATTCGGGCATCACGGCCTTTGAGCCTTTCAGACAAATCCCACTTCCTACCCACAAACGCAGCAAGTTTGGCATCTTTAGAGGCTAATAGATGACTTTTACATATGTGTGTACTCGTTCGTTCTCGGTATCTATTCGAATTGATCACGGTTTAGAGTGGAATAGTTGTTTTTTGTCACTAAAAGGGGGAGCTTTTGGTTATCTATATCTACTAAAATGAGTTAAGACAAATAATAAATATAAAGAGATAAGACAAATTTAAGACTTAATAAATCAAACACGAAAGCTTTAAGTAAAAGACAAAATAACAAAACTAATATGAAAGACTTAAACGAAATAACAAGGGAATTAAAGTAATTAAAAACTAAATTAAAAGTAAATTTGAAAATAAAATGCGAAAAGACAAATTAAAATTAAACTAGAAAAAAATGGTGGGAAAGAAATCAACCTTGAAAAATAACTAAGTAAAACAAACAAAAGGATCGCAACTTAGATCGCAACGGCGATCGCAACTCAGATCATACTCACGATCGCGATGAGTGATCGCAAGATTGGATCGCAGCAAGTGATCGTAGCCCAGATCGTACCCCTGGATCGCAACAAAGTGATCACAGCCAGCGATCTTAACCCACGATCGAAGCCAAGATCGGACCCCACAATCGCAACAAGTGGATCGTAATGGACGATCGTGGCCTGGATCACAACAACGATCGCAACTTGGATCATAGTTATGGATCGCAGTTTGGATCACAATCTATGATCGTAGTTTCTAATCGCAAGTAGAAACCCTTGGGTTTATGCGATTACGAAACTCGATCAGAACAAGTAAAACCCTTAGAAGTATTACGATGGGATACAAAAGGCAAATAAGCAAAAACCAAATAAGCACTTTTCTAAAAAGCACTTACCAAAACTTAACCAAATCAATAATAAAAAGCACTAAATAAGCACAAATGAAAAACTTTCAAAATACTAAATAAGCAAGATTTATAAAATAAACTTTAAAAAGAATACACTTTTAAAAACACTTAAAAGAAAATAAGCTAAACATGAAATAAGCTTAAAGCACCAACAAGTTGAGATTATCAATCGTATGAAATCGATAATATGAAATTGATAAGAACAACAAGATGAGCACTGTTGATACAAAAGTTGGGTGATCCTTGCTAGACCCGAATTAGGCTTAATTCGGGTTGGCTGGACTTCGGCTCTTGCACCAAGTGAATTATCTGGTTGGGTTCCCGCACACTAAAACAGCACGCGTTAGGCTTACCGTGGGAATGTATCCCACGATTAGACTCCGGCGTGAGAGTAAGTAATCGGTTAGGGTTATGAGAATCAAATGAGATGTGAGTGTGTAGAATGTAATACCTTTGTGGAACCCTTGGGGGTTCCTTATATAGGCAGTGAAACCCTAATGGGCTGTCACTGATGCTTCGGCCCAAGGAGAGGATAAGTACCAGAATTAGATTGATTGTTATCTTCTAATTATGGTGAGTGAATATCCTCTTCTTTGGGGTAAATCCTAATCATAGTAAGAGTATGATTCTGTCTAACCCTGTACCGGCCATGCTGGGTCGTGGGCCGCACACGTGTGTGCGGCTACTGTTCATTTAATCCCATAAGCTTAAATAACATGAATCCCACCCATCAATAATGGGCCGGATGCGGGTAGTACCCGTGGGCCGGGTTTATGACCCGACTGGGGACTATACGTCATCATGTCCCCCCATTCTAGTTGTTACAGCCGTAGGCGGAATATCTAGACTAACAAGATGCTCCCCGGACGTACCAAGAAAGATCTTTTATGGAATTACAAATTTTCAAAAATTTGTTTCGGCAGCACGTGGCAACC
The DNA here is from genome assembly GCA_025667525.1 of Glebionis coronaria. Taxonomy (NCBI): domain Eukaryota; kingdom Viridiplantae; phylum Streptophyta; class Magnoliopsida; order Asterales; family Asteraceae; genus Glebionis; species Glebionis coronaria. The sequence goes on along the minus strand of CM046874.1, from coordinate 635,999,650 downwards.
TTATTAGGGTTTTATTCGAATGATACCTCAGCCGCACGTGACGACCGGAAAAATTAAATGTAGCATTGAATATGGTCTTACGTAAGACCGCATATCCCGACACAATTGACTATTCACCTGCCAACTGACTGACAAAGTGCAAACAGTCAGAACCTTGAGCGGCGTAAAGTACTGAGTCAAAAGTGACCCGTGGGTCCCACCTGACTGTTCACTTGCCACTCACATCCCAACCACACGATCTAGGATATTGGCAAACACGTGTCATGCATCCAACAAACCATGACTTTCAAGGCAACCCTATAAATAAGTCGCACCTACGGCTGTGTGTAACACACAGTCTTTTCCTTCATTTATACCATTAAAGCTTTCCCTATTATCACCACCTTCTCACGCACGGATCCCTTCCTACGCAGGTTAGAATATCACGCCTTTATCTTATTTATTTAGTAATGGCTCAAAGAAACAACCCCTCTATTGGATCCGTGCTCAACGTAATGACCCAGGAGAAATTAGAGCACTTCTGCACTGATTTCTTCATCCCTAGCAACCTACATCCTTCTCTCCCTGGTGCAGGGGACCTCATAACTGAGGCGCCATAGGGAAAGATTGGCCTATACACTCGTCTGTTCGATGCGGCCAACTACCGCATTCCTTTCACTTGTTTCCTCGTAGATATCTTAGGATATTATGACGTACATATCACCCAACTACACTGTATAGGCGCATGTAAGATTAGCCAGTTTGAAATCCTTTGTCGCGCAAGAAGAATCCCTCCTACCGTAGAGTTATTCAGGCTATTTTATACCCCTAGTTTAGTAAATGGTTGGCTCTCCTTTAAGAAACGATCCTGATGGGGAACAAGAATAAACTGGTTGATATATTTTATTTAGTTTTTTTATTTTGTGGTATCTTTTATTTAATTTTCTTATTTTGTGTTTTTTTGGGAAGAATATTGTTTTCTTTTTTTCCAAGTTTAGTTTTCCTATATAATTAGGACTTTTTGTATTGAATTATGATGAAGTTATGAATAAAAATTACAGACTTTTAGTCTTTTGTTAATCAACTTAAATCCAGGTTAGGGTTTATTGTTCGATTTCATCCAAATAATCGGGTATTCGTTGAATCAACGATTGTTGGAGTTTACCTGATTATCGGTATTCTTTTTGAATCAACGATAGTTGGAAGGATTGTGTTTGGCATTCTTTGGAATCAACAGATTCAATTATCTATCCTTGTTTGTTTGTTTTTTAGTCTACATTAGTTGGTATCAGAGCCGAAGTTCCTGATTAAGATGTTAGAATATCCGTTTTTTGAGGTTGATGGTTCATCTTCTGATGAATGGGAAGATTATGGTGCGGCTAGTGATGATTATGATGGACCTCCCATATTTGATGAATATGAAGAAGAACCGATGCTAGTTTATGATACAAATATTGAAGATGTCATTGAGGAAAAAGAAGGATTTATGAAGAAAAAAGAATTTGGTAGGAAAGAAGACAAAATTGAAGACATTGTAGTTGTGGTTAATAGTCTTTGTTCTACAATGATCCAAACTATCATGGTCGACAAGTTGGGTTTAAAGATGATCAAGGTTCAAGGTCGATTCATTTCAAAGAAAGGAAATTTAATGGAAGGGATACAAATTTGGATTCTACGAGTACAAGGGACAAGTGAGACAAACTCGAGGACGAGTTTTTTGAAGTGAGGGAGAATGATGGGGAACAAGAATAAACTGGTTGATATCTTTTATTTAGTTTTTTATTTTGTGGTATCTTTTATTTAATTTTCTTATTTTGTGTTTTTTTGGGAAGAATATTGTTTTCTTTTTTTCCAAGTTTAGTTTTCCTATATAATTAGGACTTTTTGTATTGAATTATGATGAAGTTATGAATAAAAATTGAATCAACAGATCCACGATTATTAGCAGAATTGTTTCTGGCATTCTTATTGAATCAACAGATCCAATTAATTATCTTTGTTACTTTGTTTTTTAGTCTACATCAATCCCCAAACAGCCCCACAGCCCATAATAAGGCCATGGATTCGCTGAAAATTTGGTACGACCATTACTTTTTCATCGACTCAATAGTGTGGCCGGCCGATTTTGTTTTTAAACATATATTATCTCCTGACCCTCCTCCGCGCGCCGCTACATATAATCCCCAACATTCCCAAGAAATAGATAGGAATAGGACAGGGTTCCATAGGAATATACCCGAATCATTCCTTTGTTTGCTAGGGATTAGCCGCAATTACTTCGGCTCATCCAACAGATATCCTGTGTTTTGGAGGAGGCGTGGTGAAGGTAGGCATAGTATCCGCACATGAAAGACGTACACACACCTATCAGCTATAACTAACATACTTTATTTGTTTTGGCAGAATGAACTTCTTTGGAATCCTTCGTCAGGGTGATCCAAAACTTATACCAGAGGGAGCCCGTCCTAGACGTGAGGATGAGCTACCCGTCCTCGAGCATAGCCGGAACGTGACAGTCGCCCTAGCAGCCGTACTAAACCCCCATTCTGACGAAGAAGAAACAACACTCTTGAGAACCCCCGTGGACTTTGATAATGAAGACGCTGACAACCTGATGCTAGAGGATGAAGCCAGGCCATCCTCTCCGCCTAAGACCGCTACCCCCGTACATAGGGAAGAGCAAGTTTACAACATTGAGAGGACCACCTCCAGTCTCCGCCAAATGTTGGGCGATGACGAGGAGGAAGTGCAACAAGTAGAGGAGGAGGAAGAAGAAGGGGAAGCCCAACCCGCCCCCAAGCGTACCCGTAGGAAGAACAAGCGGGGTAAGAAGAGCTGCTCAGGCTGAGGTTGGGGAACACAATGCCCCTCTGAAAAAACTGCGCGAGGATCACCCCCGCTATCAGTCTGTTGAGAGCACCACCCAAGCCTCCGAGACGGTGCGGGCTGCACCCGTGGATCCGGTCGTGCCGTTAACCAATGCCGAGCCAGTCCTCAAGTTCCCCCCACTACATCAGAACTAGAATGAACCAATATGTAAGTCTACCACATTCGTTTGGTCAAAATATCCATTATCCAAGTAAAAGGTACGGACTTCCACAAACAATATTTAATACTTATTCCAATTGTTGTTTGTAGGGATGAAAATGTTGGTGTCGCACCTCCCCAAGATTCACGGAAGGGGAAGGAGAAGGAGAAGAAGAAGGAACCTACCCCACACACGGCCGCGACCAGATCTGTCCCCGCCTTTGAGGAAGGTACCCCTACAGCTTCTCAAGAGGTCCCGGCGTCCGGCCCTCATACACAGTTCAACCCCGACTGGAAGATCACCACCGCTTCACGGATGAGACAGGCCGAAGAATGCTGTGATTATCTCAATAACTGCATCCCTCCTGGTCTGGTAAGAGATGTAAATGCATTAAACCATATGGATCTAGTGGATGAATACAACGGTGCCTTGGTTCACCAGATGGCCATGGGCACTTCCATGCGGGTAAGATTTGAGGCTGCCTTAGAGCATGTTGATTCCTTGAAGAGGAAAGTTGGTCGAAGAGAGAAGATGATTGAAGATAATGAGGCCCAGATTTCCGCCCTCTAGTCCTAGCTTGCTACTGCCGAGGCTACTATTAAAGAACAAGCAGCACATGCCAATGCTCATGACCAACATGTAGCCGAGCTTGAGACTGAACTTGAGGCTGCAACAACTAAGGTATGTATCCGCACCACATCACGCCTACGTCGCACTATCATGCCTTCTAATACTTGATGTATCACATACAGGTGACCGCGGCAGAAGCTTCAGATAAGTCCTCTTCTGACCAAGTGTCCATTCTCACAAAGAAGCTTGAAGACGCACATGCATTGATCGAGGGTGAGGAAAAACTGAAAGAGGAGCTTGCTCATGAGAGGGTCGTGGCCGAACAATTGAAGGAGGCATCCACCCAAAAAGACGTACTGGTGAACGCCCTTACCTCCGAGCGTGATGATGTGTTGTACCCCCAACTACTAGCAGCCATTGCCGGCCGCAGGTGGATGGTGGGTCATGGGGCGCGCTTGGCCGTCACGAAGGTGTTGGAGGCCCCACAATTTGTTCAACAGTTTGCAGACCTCGTGTCGGATGGCATCGATCACGGTCGTCATGAAGGGATGGTCATGGCCGCAGAGCTAATAAGGAAGAAACAAAACTTCATAAAGCATGCCTTCTTCAATACTGGGGCCGCTGAGAAGATGACTGCCTCTATGGCCGCTATGCGAGATCTCAACTACCCCTTCCTGGCCGAGCTAGAAGCCACAAAAGATGCATCAAATAAGGAGATCATGGAGAAACTAAGTGTTGGTGCCTTTTCTCACGATGAGGGACATTCCCGGACTCCCTTTACTCCCTCCCCCAACCAACTCACTCTCCCTATTTATGAAGACATGACCCGGATAGTAGTTGGTGAACAGCCATTAAATGAGGTGCTGGAGATGAATGCGGCTCAAGCTCTGGAACGGAAGGGACGTGGTGAGGTATTGCCCCGCCTAGCTGATGAGCAATGAGAGATAGGTAGGTTTCTCCCCCATATGTAGGGTGTTCCTAAATTTGTTTATAACTCCTGGATAATATGGTTTGTAACCTAAATATTCGTCCGTGGATGTCCACAGCATTTTATCCTTTTGTAACATTATTGCAAACATTTAGAATAATATTTATAAGTATGTGGTGGTCACGGCAATTTTGATAATTGGAAACTTGTTTATATTCTTTTTAGATATCATATATCTGTGTCGCATGACGTGTCACGTGTTACCTAGAATAAAACCAAGTCCCACGGATGGCGCCAACTTGTTGATACAAAAGTTGGGTGATCCTTGCTAGACCCGAATTAGGCTTAATTCGGGTTGGCTGGACTCCTGCTCCTACACCAAGTGAATTATCTGGTTGGGATCCTGCACACTAAAACAACACACGTTAGGCTTACCGTGGGAATGTATCCCATGATTAGACTCCGACGTGAGAGTAACTAAGCGGTTAGGGTTATGAGAATCGGATGAGATGTGAGTGTGTAGAATGTAATACCTTTGTGGAACCCTTGGGGGTTCCTTATATAGGCAGTGAAACCCTAATAGGCTGTCACTGATGCTTCGGCCCCAAGGACAGGATAAGTACCAGAATTAGATTGATTGTTATCTTCTAATAATGGTGAGTGAATATCCTCTTCTTTGGGGTAAATCCTAATCATAGTAAGAGTATGATTTTGTCTAACCTTGTACCGGCCATGCTGGGCCGTGGGCCGCACACGTGTGTGCGGTTACTGTTCATTTAAGCCCATAAGCTTAAATAACATGAATCCCACCCATCAATAATGGTCCGGATGCGGGTAGTACCCGTGGGCCGGGTTTATGACCCGGCTGGGGACTATACGTCATCAAGTACTTTAATCAAATAAGCACCAAGATAAAACAAGATAAATACTTGAAACGAATCAAAATCAAGATTAAACAAGAAAGGTAGAATAAGATAGATTATGAAAAGCTTAGAATTAAAATTAAGATGAAGATTCTAATACAAGATTAAAGTAAAAAGATTAAGACTTGAAAGAAAATGAAAGAAATCTAGAGAGAGAAAGTAGAAGCACCTACTCCTACTTCTCTCTACAAGATATGAACTAAAAATAAAAAAATGACTCTCTCTAAAATGAAGGAAATAAAAGACTATTTATAGGAGAGGAGAGGTGTGGTGTGTTGCTTCCTTCTTTCTTTCTTTTGTCTTCTCGTCTTTTTAAATGACTCGTCTTTTTAAATGACTCGTCTTTCTCGACTTTGTCTCGGGATTAGTCGAATGATAACTTGAACTCGTCTTCTAATTTTCTTCTTTTAGTTGGACTTGGTTCTTCGACTTCGTCAAACATCCGTCTTTAGAATTTTTCTTCGATAAATCTTCAGAATAGCCCTTTGACTTCCGTTCTTCTTGCACTTTTGATCTTTTGACATCGTCTTTTGTCTTTTTCTTTGATAAAAGCCCGTGAAAGCCCGTGTTTTCTTCCTTTTCCATATTTTTGTCCTGAAACACAATAAAAACACAAACCACGCATAATTCCGACTTTTACGACATAAAATACACGTTTTGGTCTTGTTTTTATTATAATTAAGTGGTAAAAGGATAAGTGTTTTCACACTTATTAAATCCCCTACACTTGACCATTGCAATGCCCTCATGCAATGCATTAATTTCAAAGCACGATTTACATTTTTCATAATAATTAACCCACCTTGGCCTTTATTAAATACTAGATACTTAAGGAAACTAAAAAGATAGAAAATTACAAAATGCTAGAAGGAGGAACAAGTAAAGAGATCGAAGACTTACATTAGGGCTTTGGTTGTCATGAATGTTTATTACCCTCAAGTTTCACGTTCCCTATACCAAGATTAAAAACGAGATCATTGTTATTATAAGTTGGTAAGCTAACACAAACTCATGTGGCCTAATTATTCACTTAGACTCCCTTATTCCTAGGCGTATCTCTTATATTTTATTATTGTCTTGAATGATCACGAGGATGCATTGTTGATTTATTTCGATAGTTTAGTTAGGCCGAAAATAAAGTAGGACGATTTAATCAATAGTTAGCTAAAGGACAAAATCTTTTAAAACTGCTTCTCGGGACCTCATAAATTTCATATCTTGGCATAACTTGCTTCACGGTTTGAGATCTTTCTCGGACCGATATTTGGCAGTGACTTCATACTTCGAATCTTGAGAGACGTTCTTGAAATAATGGTCTACTCTTCATAATAGGAATTTCTTCACTTGAAGTTTTTGAAAGATTCTTCAAACTTGGACCACGACTTCTTCATTTTCTCCAATCTTTATTTTGGATTTTGATATAAAACGATCTGCCTCCTTTTAGGACTTGGATCTATTTATCCTCATACCTTGCTAGGATATTTTCGAATAGACTTCTCCATGATCTTTAGGGGAGTATTTGCTTTTCGTCGTGTGTCTCGATCCTTCATATTGATTTTTGATAAATGATTCTTCACATCACTTGGGATCTTTAGCAACAAAATGTAGCCCTCATGCCTTGTTAGGGCCTTTTCGGACTCGCCAATCTTCGCATTCCGCTTCAATAAGTTATGCCTTGGCTATGAACTCTAATTAATACCGAGCAACGTTTAAACGATCTTGTGCTAGAAGCTAAGTAACTTTTCAAATCGTACAACCTTACTTATTGCAATTATATTATTAACAAGCGATGGGAGAAAAAGCTCATAATTAACTCACATAAATTCATGAAAGAATTCCAAACTTATAGTTGACTCTATCATTTCTCGTTCTCCACAATTTAAAATCTCAAGGAATGAGACTCGTGGATGCTTAGCCTATTAAATCAAAGTTTTGGGTTTTCAAGTCATCTATAGGATCTTGCATCTTCTTAGACTTTTTCAAGTTTAGAATTTGCATTTTAAAGTTCCCTTGATAAACGACTTTCTAGGATCAATTATAGGAACTTGCGATAAGTTCTTGTTCTTAACCCGTAAGAGTTAAGACTTTCGCGTTTTAAAGTTCCCTATATAAAAGCCTAGCAAAACTTGACTTAAACACGTTAAGGATACTAGCTAGAGTAAACTTGGATAAGTAAACTCGGGTAGAGTCAAAAGATTCATGACGGGCCTAATATATCAAAGATATCTAAACTCATTAAAACTATTTTATTTTGACTTTACTCTTGAAATGAAATATGTACATACGATGCAAGAAAATAAAAGAAACTAATTGAAAAATACTACTAGGCCAAAATAGATCAAAAATTTTGAAAAATGTCGAAAAAATAAATTTTCCGGTTAAAATGAGGACAATTTCATAGAAAAACCCACTTAATTTCAATAGAAGTCCCCCTACACTTGATATAAACATTGTACTCAATGTTTAAGCATGTGGGAGTAAACTCCCCTACACTTAGGACATTGTGCACGTTGTTTAAATCTTCCTAAGGAAGAGACGACTATTGTGATTTCAATGTCAAGATATAAGATATGAAATAGTGAATCACAAGAGTTTAGGATAGAACCAGGAAGACAGGAACACGGGATTACGGGTCGTCAAATATCATCAAAAGTGCTCTTTGAAGCTTTAATCCCTGCACATCATAAGAAACAAGACAACAAACACCTACATTGTAACACCCCATTTTGATAAATGGAATGTCACGCGTGATTATGGCGTGTCATCAAAGCATACAAGGATAAATGTCTAAACATTACATGACCATAAAGGAAATACCGGAATCAAACATCGGTATCCCAAAAGTAGAACTCATCACACACAAACATAAGTACTGTAAATGAAAGGACTAAACAATGTCCATGAAAATGAGTATCAAAGTATAAATAAATGCATAAAGTAAAGAAGGCTAGGAAGCTTCTAATCCATATGCACGTACACTTAAAGTCTACGAGCGTCCCTGAGTACCTGCCGTTTTGGGAACATGAAAAGGAAAACGGCTGAGCATAACGCTCAGTGCACGGATATACAAGTATAACATGATTAACATAAGCATATAAACATGAAGCAGCAAAAAAGACTAAGTCCTGGATAACCTGGTTATAATCATAGTAAAACTGGTTTTATAGTTTGAAAAGCCTTATGTTTATCTTGTAAAAACTGTTTAACATGTTTACCATTAGCAAATATAGGTCATGAATTATCCACGTGCATGAATACTTGGAGGGGTGACCTTGTCATGCAAATTAGAGGGGCTGCCTCTAACTTAATATACTAGTTTTGGGTAGGAGGGATCAACTCCTTGTGAAGGATGCAAGGCACACACCACATTCACACTGAATAATCTGTTGAAAACATGTAAACTAGGATGCACCCATACGCCCCACCTGATAATAATAATATGGCCAAAAGCTGAAAGGGACGCCACGAGCTATCACTCAGCCGTGGTGAAGTCATAACACTAGTGCCTCTAGTGTTATGGTTATGGTACCTCCATAATTAGGTGAAACTGGTCATTCATGTATATGGCTTTAGGTATTCTAATTAAACATAAGCAATTCAACAACATATAAAACATATACTGGGGAAAACAGTTGGCTGCATACGGGAAATCCTAATAAGGAAGAATGTCCATACTGAAAGGGCGGAGAATCCGTACCTTGTGTCCAGTGAACGAAGAAGACGAACGGAAGAGAGTCCTACTTCGGTATCACTAATGCTACATAATTACATACATGTATAAGTATCTGAGTACTGAGTACATAACTGGTTTTATATCATGTCTTAGCTTGTTTTATATGTTCATGTTATGTTTTACTGATTTAAGCTTTATACTGTGTTTATCATGTATTTTGTCTATTCTGTTTAAGTATTTCTTGTATTTCATGTATTATTATACTTGTTGTGTAATAATAAGTAACTTTCTAAAAATAGCAGGTTTCCTAAAATAGAAAGTTTCAAAAAATAGAAAGTTTCCAAAAATAGAGTTTCCAAAAATAGAAAGTTTCTAAAAATAGAAAGTTTCCATAAATAGATTAGCTGCCTTAATTAAATAAGTTTTTAAAAACAGTAAGTTTCCATAATTAGATATAAGCTGGATTATTAAGCTAATTATATAAGCTTAAGTGTTTACTGATTAATATTCTAAGTCACGTAATTAAATAGTATAGTTTATTAATTATTTCATGTGAATTAAATAAATTATAGGTTAAAGTATTTAATTAAATATAACATGGTTTAATTAAATAAAGGTAAAAATACTTAGGTTAAAACATGTATTATTATCTATTAGTAATATAACCTAAGTCATGTAAATTAATTAATTATAGGTCATGATTTTAATAATTAATTAATTATATAGTCTAATTTAAATGATAAATACTTAGGTTAAAATGCATGTATTAATAATCATATTAATAACCTAAGTCATGTAAATTAAATTAATCATGTTCATCTTTTAATTAATTTAATTTAATTCTTGAAAAAAAATATAACTTATAGAAATATTTAACCTTGAAAAATAACTCATGAAAAAACCGAACCGTGTTTTAATCTAAACATGTGTGAACCGGACCCGTGTCTTAACCCGTGAACCGGCAACAAACGCACCCTTGGTCAAACTAGTCGCCGGCTAGCCAAGGGTTCCCACCGGCTAGACGGTGTTCCCCTTGCTGTCATGGCCTACCCGAGCACAACCATGCCCCGACCGAGGTCGGGGTCTCTTTTCTTGCTGCTGCCGAGACATGAGACCACCACACCGAGACCTTGAGGTCTCGGTGGTGCGAATAAAAAACAAACCGAGACCCCTTGGGGCTCGGTTTATGCGTCGACCAACAAACAAACACCCCTTAACCACTAATTAATTTACTCCCATGTTTAATTACATGATTTATAACTTGTTTTTAATTTGTTATTAAAAACATTCATGATTTCATGTGATTAATAAATCAAAACATAAAAGAAAAGAGGTTTAGGGTTTATACCGATCATGTGAATCAAAGAAGGATGAACACACAACGATCCTTGCAATAAATCGAACACCAAAATCAACCAAACACTCCTTTGGTGTATGCTAAACCCGACAGCCAAGAAAAAGGAGAAAGGAGAAAAAGAGTTTAGGGTTTCTTGTTTTTCTAAATTTTGTTATAATGAAACTAAGTTTTCTCCTTAATTCATGTTTAGTAAAAATTAATGGGCTTGGCCCTTGTTTCTTGTTGCGTCCGCGGGTAATGGGGCCAACAAGGGGTAATCCGAACATTTTCCGTGTCTAAATAATAAGTGTGTTCTCGTGTTCGTGTTTTACGTGATTTAATTAGTTATCGGTCGTGACTTAATATATTTATTCGTGATCGTAATAAATATACATACATACGTAATACTAAGCTCGTGATTAATTTACGTTCATGATTTCATGTTCGTATGTTCGTGGTTATAATTATTATTGAAATAATTATCGTGTTTTAATACGTAATAAATACTTATCCTGTTATAACACGTATGTAGTACTTTTAATTCTTGTTCATGAAACAAAAATGTGCTATAAAAGGAAAGTTCTAATCATGTACGTACGATCGTAAGGGTACTATTTATGGTAAAATCATGCGGGTTTTACAACTCTTCCCCCCTAAAAAGAATAATTCGTCCCCGAATTATAGATAAAGTAAACTGGAAAAGAAGAACATACCCGAATTCAAAATATGAAATGAGGGTAAGAAGCCCGGATATACTCCTCTGTTTCCCAAGTGGCTTCCCACTCGGTATGATCCCTCCAAAGGATTTTGACGAATGGAATCGTCTTCCTTCTCATGACTCGTTCTTGTCTGTCAAGAACTCGTTCGGGTTCTTCTATGAAAGTGAGATCTTCACGAATATGTTCCAGTGGGTACCGAACCATGTGAAGGGGATGATACTGGTACCTTCTGAGTAAGGACACATGGAAAACATTGTGAACATGAGAAAGCTGCGGAGGTAACGCTAAACGGTAAGATATTTCACCGACCCGTTCAATGACATCAAACGGTCCGATAAATCGAGGACTGAGCTTCCCTTTTATTCCAAAATGTCTAACATAACGTGCCGGCGAAACCTTAAGGAAAACGTGATCTCCTACATTAAAATGTAAGTCCCTACGATGCTTGTCTACATAACTCTTTTGACGTGACCGTGCTTCTTGCAGTTTCTTCTTAGCTACTGCTACCTTCTTATTAGTCAGCTCTATTATTTCTGGTCCTTCAAGTGTTCGCTCACCAACCTGATCCCAGCAGATTGGGGCGCGACACTTCCTGCCATACAACATCTCGAAAGGAGCACACTTGATACTTACGTGTCAACTGTTTTTGTATGCAAACTCCACCAAACATATATAATCGTCCCAATCACCCGTCCATTCCCATGCACATGACCTCAACATGTCTTCTAATGTCTGAATCGTTCGCTCCGACTACTCGTCTGTTTGAGGATGAAAATCCGTGCTAAGCTTAAGTTGTGTACCCCAAGCTTTCTTCAGACTTCTCCAGAATCGCGAAGTGAAACGAGGATCTCTGTCTGAGACAATGCTGGATGGAGCACCGTGAAGTCTCATGATCTCCCTTATATAAGTATCAGCGAGTTTACTGACCGAATCTTCCTTGCGGATCGGTAAGAAATGATCTGATTTGGTAAGTCGATCAACGATAACCCAAATATCATCGTGCTTCCTCTTTGTCGGCGGAAGACCAGTAACAAAATCCATGGTGATCTTGTCCCACTTCCACTCTGGAATGTCAAACGGTTGAAGAACACCGCCAGATCGCTGATGCTCGATCTTAACCTGCTGGCAGGTAAGACATTTGGAGACGTAAGTAGCAACATCTTGTTTCATACCACTCCACCAAAAGTACTGCTTGATGTCATGGTACATCTTGGTCGAACCAGGATGGATAGAGAATGGGGAGCTATGAGCCTCAGCTAACAAGGCTTCCCGGAGTTCTTGTTCATCAGGAACACAAAGTCTCGTGCCCTGCCACAAGATACCATCTGCGTCTACTCGAAATTCTGTCTGCTTCTCCAAATTCTGAATTATCGCCCAGATTTCTCCATCATCTTTTTGTGCTTCTTTGATCTTAGAGAGTAACTCGGGTTCTACTCTAAGGTTAGCCCAGTAATTGTACTGTCCAGGTACCATGATCTCTATGTCTAGTCACTCCAAGTCTCTTATGATTTCCTCCTCAATTTTAATGTCGTTTATCATTCTGGACTTTCTGCTAAGTGCATCTGCCACTACATTCGCCTTGCCGGGATGATACTGCAGATTAATGTCATAATCCTTCAACAACTCTAACCATATCCTCTGTCTCATGCTCAATTCACGCTGAGTGAAGATATACTTCAAGCTCTTGTGATCCGTGAAAATGTCACATGATTCTCCATATAAGTAGTGCCTCCATATCTTCAATGCAAACACGACTGCTGCAAGTTCCAAGTCATGCGTAGGGTAATCTTCCTCATAAGGCTTAAGCTGCCATGAAGCGTACGCGATCACTTTCCCATGTTGCATGAGAACACAACCAAGTCCCTTCCCCGATGCATCACTGTAGATCTGAAATCTACCTGTACCAGATGGGAGAGTAAGAATAGGTGCAGATACTAACTTCTGCTTTAGGTCTTCAAAGCGCTTCTCTCGTTCTTCAATCCAGACGAATTTCTCCCCTTTCCGCATCAGTTTGGTCAATGGTAGTGCTAAGCGGGAAAAGTTCTCCACGAACCTTTGGTAATAACCAGCTAAGCCTAGGAAACTATTCAGTCGCTGATGTCGGCCTTGGCCATTTGGTAATAGCCTCAACCTTCGCTGGATCCATCGTGATTCCTTCTACTGATACAATGTGACCTAAGAATGCCACCTTGTCAAACCAGAACTCACACTTGGAGAAATTAGCATACAGCTACTTCTAGCGAAGAATCTGTAGTACTGTACGAAGATGGTCTTCGTGTTCCTCCTTAGACTTAGAGAAAATCAGGATGTTGTCAATGAAGACAATGATGAACTTGTCCAGAAATTCATGGAAGATTCTGTTCATCAAATCCATAAACACTTCTGGAGCATTGGTAAGGCCAAATGGCATGACTACAAATTCATAGTGGCCATAGCGTGTACGGAAAGCAGTCTTGGCGATGTCCTGCTCCTTGACCCGTAGCTGATGATAGCCCGACCTAAGATCAATCTTGGAGAAATGTTTGGCCCCTTGGAGTTGGTCAAACAGATCATCTATACGTGGTAGTGGATACCTATTCGTGATGGTAATCTTGTTGAGCTCGCGATAGTCTATGTAAAGACGCATACTGTCGTCCTTCTTCTTAACGAATAAGACCGATGCGCCCCATGGAGATGCGCTCGGTCGAATAAAACCTCGTTCCAGAAGTTCTTGCAATTGATCCTTCAGCTCCTTCAACTCTATGGGAGCCATGCGATAAGGAGCCTGGGAAATCAGCTCAGCTCCTGGGATGAGCTCGATATTAAATTCTACTTCACGTGCAGGTTTTCCCGAAAGTTCTTCTAGAAACACATCTGGAAATTCTGACACTATCAACTGATCCTGAATTGATGGGGATTCAACATCCATGTCATGAACAGTAGCTAGATAACCCTCGCAACCATGTGAAAGTAGTGCACGTGCTTGCAGGGTTGATATGATTTGTACAGACCTGCCGGGTATGAACCCGTTGTGAATGTAATCTGGCGCATTAACTGTCACACCCCACCATGGCGGAATATGGGGCGCGACGTATGGATATCATCACAACAATAGCGTGTCTATAGAGATAACTAAATGATAATAGAAATGTCATAAAATGGTGACACAAATGTCATGACAATATCTCAACAATGCAGGAGTCTAGGTAAATAGGTAACAGTCCTACCTCTTATCCAAGACAAACAAATAACACAAACAAACAAACATATAGGTGCAAACAGTATCACTAGATAAATGAACAAACAAAGCTAAGAAGGAACGGGGATCTCCTTCTATATGCAATCCTAAGGCATCCAAGTCTAGCCACTTCTATCCGCAAGCTTAACCACATTCTCACCTGAAAGAGACACTAAAACACGTCAACATAAAGTTGGTGAGAGTCATAGGTTTAGACTCTAATGCTAAAATCAGTTACAAGCTGTGAATAACAATCATCAACAAAAGAACATATGGACAATGCGTTACAAATATGCATTAACAACTATCAATCAAGATCAATCATACCAACCCAATCCAAGGCTCCTACCTTGCCAAACAACATCATGGTACCATAGATGATCACACTATGTACCTATCCCAAGGCCACTACCTTGGCAAACCACAAGGCCACTACCTTGTCAAACCACAAGGCCACTACCTTGTCAAACCACAATGCCACTACCTTGTCAAACCACAATAACAAATCAAAAATCGCATAGCAGTTAATCACATAAGTGTACACACAAGTCCATCACAACCATAAAACATTCACAGCAACAATTTAGAAACAACTCAACACAGTGTCTCTTCCATCCCATCTGGAAGTCAAAAACAAAAATAAACATGGGACTATGAAAATCACCTGATAGCTCCTTCACACGTCCTCGCACTAGTAAAAAGCTAACAACCAAAAACACATAATCAAAACATGAACCAAACACTAATTCTAGTCCACATTAGGGACAACTCACCCTATCCTTTCATATAGTGCCTCAAATGGCATTTATCGACTTCTAGTACGATAACTATCATTATATGAAAACTCAGCTATCGCTAACGAGTTTCCGAACTACCTCTAAGTCAATCACCCATGCCCTCAGTGTAACACATAAGGTTGTATAAATATCTCACTTGCCTATCCTTTTCCAGTTAGCTGGATATACTCATATCCAATCATGTTCATCAACTCCCTTTAGTCCATATGGTTGTCCAAGCCACGCAACATACATGTTGACGCGTTCTCTGCTTTAGACAACTCAACTCGTGCAACCTACATCCTTCATCAAAACCACCATAATACGTCATCCATATAGTTCAAGTTCGTCTCAGCTTCACTTCATTCTTCTTATTCCATGTCCCATCAACCATGCTTGCCTTTCCCAGATGGTACTTGGCCTTGCATATTTTTCTTTCATCACTTAACTCCACCCCTCACCTTTGCCAAATGTTCAATCAAGATGATTGAATATGTGTTGGAGACGTTCATGATCCGTATAGATCATTCTCCACGTCTCGTACACCAAATGCCTCTAGCATTCTAGGCAGATATAACAGTCCAGCTCCACTAACTAAGTCTATCCAGTTCTTCCAAATCTTCAGTTCCTGCAACGTATAAGCGATCACCTTTCTTTGTCGTCCTCGTACGCGTCCAAGTCCTTGCTCCACGTATCGTCATGCTTCACGAATTCATCCAGTCCTTCCGATAATGCCAAGATCGCCTCACTATCCAATCCACCTCTTCAGCCTCCAAAATGCTTCCTCATCCTTCTTCACTTCGCCCCTTGTTGGTTCCATGATATGCCATCATCTCTAACTACTCATCATGGTAGACTTAATACTAAAACTCACACTTGAAAATCTCACGTATAATTCCACTCCAAAACCAACACATACTTCGCCTCACTCTCCTTCTTAGACTTTGAGTAGATCAAGATGTCGTCGATGCTCCCGATGACAACTCGTTTATACACGTTCATGCACAATCGGTTCATTGACTCCATGAAAACCGCTAGTGCTTTGGCGAAACCAAATGCATAACCGTAAACCCAAAGCGTTCATACAACATCCTTAGCAGTTTCAACTATGTCCTCCTTGTACCCTCTCTTAGCGGCAATACGAATAAATTCCTACCTCGTTCTACTTGCAAAATTCTACACGCATTTTTAAGATCGGTACTTCCTCTCATCGGACCACTCAACCTCTCTCTTCATCCAATCTACTACTAAGCAACTCAACTTCTATCCGGCATTCCTTGCAATTTCTAACAGCTCTTGTTTTTAAATTACTCCATCAACGATTTGCCTTGGAAAGGCATTAACTACAACTCCTCTCACTTCTCCTACTTGCTCTATTTATGGTTCTACCTCACGGTAATAGGCAAACCTACTAAATTTTAGGAAATTTTCGGAAAACTTACATGCCCTACGAACAATCATAAATACCTTTGAGGTATTGTATCCCCTTCCAACACTCTCTATGGCGCGTTACTTGTGCTAGTATCCCACAAATCTCTATTCATCTCCTTGGTACTCCTAAGAGACCTCATGACCACATTAGTTTGTCTACGAACTTCTTTCCTCCCCACTAAGGGTATTCCGACCGTTCTCTCATGGTCACCTACTTAAGCGTGTAGGCGCGACCAATTCTTTCAAATGACTAACTCAACGCTCCCGAACAATACGAAACCAAAACTACATCCTGAATCCATCAGATACGATCAACAAATCAAACCCACGGATAACTAACAACATTTCAAGTGCACCAGTTAAAACAAGTCAAAACCACGAGACTCAAAAGAAAACTCAAACCCAGTACGTGTATCAATTCAAAATGACCCATGACAACGAAAAATAATCCAAGAAACACCCAATGGCAACCATACATATTACGCCCCGCGACATATTATTTAAACCGTGCAAAAGATCGACTTTTCCAAAAGAATATATATCTTTTTTTCTTTTTATATATTACCTCTCACATCTTTGTGACTCAAACCATCTACAAACAACCCTCTTGACGAACTCCAAACTCAACTCAAAGACTAGGCATCCCGTGCATCCCAAATCATAAAAAAAACTACTATTCAAACTCAACCTCTAACCCGACACTTGCACAATAATTTCGGCCAGATACTAACCTCCCATGACTATACATTCTGAATATTTGAAAAGTACGTTCCGAGTACATAATTTTTGGCTTTTGAATCACTCAAAAAGCTCTAAAAAAACGAACAAGTTATAACCAAAACAGTTTTATACTAGTTGTTTTTTAAAAAAACTAAAGATTAAACTTAGTGATTAATGTAATCCTTTTAAATGACAGATATAATTGTATGTGTAACCTTCATAAACTCAATTTAACCTTGTATTAATAATTATAAATGACGTGAATCGGTTAAACCCAATTATATAAACTATGTAAGTAGAAAGAAATTTTACTTCGCTTTATTTTAAAGAAAGTCCTTTAGAATTTGAAATATATAAGTGTTGATTACAAAGAAATCTTATGTTACATCTTGTTTCAAACACGACTCCAACACCTTACCCTTATTTACCGAATACAACCAACCATCTAACTCAATATATACCGACCAAAAGAAATGCAAGACCCAACACAAAAGATTTCATTATCTCAAAGAAATCCCAAGTTATTTCAGTAGACTTGAAACAAAAAACACCATTTTAAAACGTACACGTGAAATACGAAACTCAAAGAATACGCTACCAGACACACTTCCAAAGATTCAAAACGTCGTTGGAACTCCATTAAACTCCAGCACCATAAAACACGAGCAAACACAAGGTACGTTCAAGTTATAATAACTAGTGAACGACCATATACCATAACTTAACACATAGTAGTATATATACATCCGCATATATATACCTATTAATAATCCACATCTCACCATCTCACCATGCCACAACAAGGCACAAAACCCATTACCAAAACCAACCCATATCGTGTGACCTCATAATCACATAACACGACTATAACTCAAAACATATAGCACACTAAAAAATAGCCATAACGTAGGCAGCCGTTACATATACCCATATATTATAAATATACCCAAAATCCACATCTCATCGTATACAAGCATGTACTAACCCTCTTTCATGCAATCATACTTGAGAACCCATTGAAGTTGTGGTACTTGTATAACTATGTTGGCCACCATACTTATACAATTACCCTTTCCCCAATGCACTCCCTCCTATGATGACACTTATAAGAATCAATACAACATATAACACATAAATCCATCTACTCACATAAGCACATAACCACATAACCAAATAGGTCCAAAACCCCATCTATTAAAATAACATAGTAAAACTCTTGGAATACCGAAACCATAGTCTAGCTAAAACAACATACACTAAATCCAAAATGAAAACATAATCAAATATAAGTCATGTTGCCCTTAAGAGTGGAAACAACTTAAAATCCTTCCTACCCATGTACTCCTAGTAACTCGAACCACCACACGATTCTTAGGGAACATGACTTAAACATCAAAAGAAAAATAACATACCTCAGGTATGTAAAATCTCGACAAAAGATAGAAACTACCATGTGCCAAATTATGTACAATAATGTACAATTTAAGCAAAATACGACAATGACTAGCGTGGACGATTATGGTTCAACCCGCACTAGTCACAACCCGAAAAGAAATTAACATGTGGCAAAGTATGAACTTACTATGGTTCAATTCATACTAGTCAAAACATCGCAATAAATAACATCCCAACACATAAATTTATGTAAAATGCACACATACTCCTATGACGCCTATATGCAGGGACCCTTAAGCTATAGACTAGGCTACGCGACTAGGCAACCTAATTCTCTATAACCATTGTCTCTGATACCATTCTGTCACACCCCACCATGGCGGAATATGGGGCGCGACGTATGGATATCATCACAACAATAGCGTGTCTATAGAGATAACTAAATGATAATAGAAATGTCATAAAATGGTGACACAAATGTCATGACAATATCTCAACAATGCAGGAGTCTAGGTAAATAGGTAACAGTCCTACCTCTTATCCAAGACAAACAAATAACACAAACAAACAAACATATAGGTGCAAACAGTATCACTAGATAAATGAACAAACAAAGCTAAGAAGGAACGGGGATCTCCTTCTATATGCAATCCTAAGGCATCCAAGTCTAGCCACTTCTATCCTCAAGCTTAACCACATTCTCACCTGAAAGAGACACTAAAACACGTCAACATAAAGTTGGTGAGAGTCATAGGTTTAGACTCCAATGCTAAAATCAGTTACAAGCTGTGAATAACAATCATCAACAAAAGAACATATGGACAATGCGTTACAAATATGCATTAACAACTATCAATCAAGATCAATCATACCAAACCAATCCAAGGCTCCTACCTTGCCAAACAACATCATGGTACCATAGATGATCACACTATGTACCTATCCCAAGGCCACTACCTTGGCAAACCACAAGGCCACTACCTTGTCAAACCACAAGGCCACTACCTTGTCAAACCACAATGCCACTACCTTGTCAAACCACAATAACAAATCAAAAATCGCATAGCAGTTAATCACATAAGTGTACACACAAGTCCATCACAACCATAAAACATTCACAGCAACAATTTAGAAACAACTCAACACAGTGTCTCTTCCATCCCATCTGGAAGTCAAAAACAAAAATAAACATGGGACTATGAAACTCACCTGATAGCTCCTTCACACGTCCTCGCACTAGCAAAAAGCTAACAACCAAAAACACATAATCAAAACATGAACCAAACACTAAAATGGCTCATCAACCTATGATGGACATCTAACTTTCTCCCATATATATACCTCATATATATGCTCTAAGAATCTCATTACACCCCTCTATAAAGCCCTTAACTCGTTTTACTTCATAACACATCCCGTTAACATTTTATCAAAAACAGTCCCAGTTTTAGGTCTCAAAACTATAAGCCAAAAACCCACCTAAACACACCTATGATATCTGTAAAGGGAATGTTTATGCCCTTACATATGTTAGCTAACATCTCCCACTTGACCTAACCTTAAAGCTACTGTTAAGGCCCCGATATATATATATATATATATATATATATATATATATATATATATATACTTTTGTCACTCCAGATTTACTGATTTTAAACGTACTAAAAGTTTGTTACCATTAAGGGGTCTTACCCTAAACCACAACCTTAGCCCAAGTGCAGATACTTACTACAATATATAAACCATCTCTCATGTTCGTGAGAAGATCCCAATGCAACCCTAAGTACCCCAAACAACCCAAAACTTAAAAAGAAAACAGGCTGAATTCCAAACTGTTTTGACCTCCGACTGTTGTAACCTGTTTTTGACCCACTTCCCGACCTCCAATTTAGTTCTAGTTTCTTGCATTGGAAAGCCACTTAAAATACCTTTCCAGGGGTACTTGAATCGTAAAATAAGAGTTTATAGAACTCCCGATATGATAAAAACAATTGACTCAAAATCTGCCCAGTTTTTAAAAACGGGTTTTAAACAAATTGAACTAATTAATTACCCATAACCCCATCTAATACAAACCCTAGATTATATGATCATCATGTTATGATTAATATAACATTAATTTACTGTTTTTATAATAAACCCTAACCTAAATCCATCATAAGATGATTAAAGAAAACATAAAAACAATTTAATTAAAAAGGGTTATAAAGATTTACCTTTGATTTATGAAAAACCAAGATTTTTATGAAAACCCTAATTCCTCCCTTGTATATTTCGACTCCTTGTTGATCTCCAGGGATTTTATGAAGTGTTTTGATAAATAAAAACCTTATATAATTAATCCTAACCAGTCCTAGCCCAAATACAAAAGCCCGGTTCCCTTTTTCCCTTTTTTTCCCCTTTTCTTTTCTTTTTTTTCTTTTCCAACCGTCTATACCCTTTCCATATCCATTAAATTTCGTTTTTTTTTCTTTTTATTGTTTAATATTATGTTATTAACAATACCTTAATTTACCTTAATTTATTTCAGCTCCTAAAACCTCCAAAACCTCAAAACCGTAAAACTAGTCAATTTTTACGCGTTTTACCGTAAAAGTCGTAAAATATACACTTTTAAAAAAATCTCAAATTTTGAAATAAACTTTATAAATAAGTCCTAAATGACTTTAAACCATCCCGAAAAATATTCATATGACTAATTACCTCATCCGAGACCTCCAAAAGCTAAACCGTAAATCCTAAAAAAAAATATACTATTACTATAATACTTATACGTATACGTAAACACCAAAATATCACCATTTCATTTCATAGTCACAAAATGTGAGCTCATGAACATGAAATAACCGTTCCTCGATTTACTTATGAGTACTCTATACTCATAAACGATAACCACACCAACCTCGTTCACACAAAATAAACACGTAAACACACAAATCAAGTAATCACACATAAAATAACCTAAAAATAAGACCAAGTGACGAACCTCAAAACCACGGTTGTCACATCACTCCCTCCTAATAGAAATCTCGTCCCGAGATTTACTCCTTAGGATCAAACACACAAACAACAAATCACACGAGGATACTTGTTCTAAACGAACTCCTCTCATTTCCATGTGAACTTTAGTTCAATTCTCAAATTACCACATATACTAACCAACAATATTTAAATTTATTGGCAAACTCTTGACCTCACAGTCAATAAATCTCACAAATGACTCTTTGATAAAACAAAGACTCTTATTAACACAAGTCCCGAATAACCGTACAGGCAAAATGCATTCTTAAACAACCTTTACCAATCCCAATACATGAAATGTATCATGTATACAACTTATTTTCCCCAGGTAATTCTATGCTCATATGCTACTGGTCCGATCTTTCCAAAGATCATAAATGAACCTCCAAAACTCTACGTCAACTCTTCCATTTTACCAAAACATACCACCCGTTACTATGGGTGAAACTTCATACACAACTTTGTCACTAACTCTAGTGGTTTCCTCCTTTTCTACATAGCATCCCTTGTTGCTCTCATTCTGTCCACAAACACCATTACCACATTAATAGCCTCTTTTACCAATTCTAGTCCACATTAGGGACAACTCACCCTATCCTTTCATATAGTGCCTCAAATGGCATTTATCGACTTCTAGTACGATAACTATCATTATATGAAAACTCAGCTATCGCTAACGAGTTTCCGAACTACCTCTAAGTCAATCACCCATGCCCTCAGTGTAACACATAAGGTTGTATAAATATCTCACTTGCCTATCCTTTTCCAGTTAGCTGGATATACTCATATCGATATACTCATATCCAATCATGTTCATCAACTCCCTTTAGTCCATATGGTTGTCCAAGCCACGCAACATACATGTTGACGCGTTCTCTGCTTTAGACAACTCAACTCGTGCAACCTACATCCTTCATCAAAACCACCATAATACGTCATCCATATAGTTCAAGTTCGTCTCAGCTTCACTTCATTCTTCTTATTCCATGTCCCATCAACCATGCTTGCCTTTCCCAGATGGTACTTGGCCTTGCATATTTTTCTTTCATCACTTAACTCCACCCCTCACCTTTGCCAAATGTTCAATCAAGATGATTGAATATGTGTTGGAGACGTTCATGATCCGTATAGATCATTCTCCACGTCTCGTACACCAAATGCCTCTAGCATTCTAGGCAGATATAACAGTCCAGCTCCACTAACTAAGTCTATCCAGTTCTTCCAAATCTTCAGTTCCTGCAACGTATAAGCGATCACCTTTCTTTGTCGTCCTCGTACGCGTCCAAGTCCTTGCTCCACGTATCGTCATGCTTCACGAATTCATCCAGTCCTTCCGATAATGCCAAGATCGCCTCACTATCCAATCCACCTCTTCAGCCTCCAAAATGCTTCCTCATCCTTCTTCACTTCGCCCCTTGTTGGTTCCATGATATGCCATCATCTCTAACTACTCATCATGGTAGACTTAATACTAAAACTCACACTTGAAAATCTCACGTATAATTCCACTCCAAAACCAACACATACTTCGCCTCACTCTCCTTCTTAGACTTTGAGTAGATCAAGATGTCGTCGATGCTCCCGATGACAACTCGTTTATACACGTTCATGCACAATCGGTTCATTGACTCCATGAAAACCGCTAGTGCTTTGGCGAAACCAAATGCATAACCGTAAACCCAAAGCATTCATACAACATCCTTAGCAGTTTCAACTATGTCCTCCTTGTACCCTCTCTTAGCGGCAATACGAATAAATTCCTACCTCGTTCTACTTGCAAAATTCTACACGCATTTTTAAGATCGGTACTTCCTCTCATCGGACCACTCAACCTCTCTCTTCATCCAATCTACTACTAAGCAACTCAACTTCTATCCGGCATTCCTTGCAATTTCTAACAGCTCTTGTTTTTAAATCACTCCATCAACGATTTGCCTTGGAAAGGCATTAACTACAACTCCTCTCACTTCTCCTACTTGCTCTATTTATGGTTCTACCTCACGGTAATAGGCAAACCTACTAAATTTTAGGAAATTTTCGGAAAACTTACATGCCCTACGAACAATCATAAATACCTTTGAGGTATTGTATCCCCTTCCAACACTCTCTATGGCGCGTTACTTGTGCTAGTATCCCACAAATCTCTATTCATCTCCTTGGTACTCCTAAGAGACCTCATGACCACATTAGTTTGTCTACGAACTTCTTTCCTCCCCACTAAGGGTATTCCGACCGTTCTCTCATGGTCACCTACTTAAGCGTGTAGGCGCGACCAATTCTTTCAAATGACTAACTCAACGCTCCCGAACAATACGAAACCAAAACTACATCCTGAATCCATCAGATACGATCAACAAATCAAACCCACGGATAACTAACAACATTTCAAGTGCACCAGTTAAAACAAGTCAAAACCACGAGACTCAAAAGAAAACTCAAACCCAGTACGTGTATCAATTCAAAATGACCCATGACAACGAAAAATAATCCAAGAAACACCCAATGGCAACCATACATATTACGCCCCGCGACATATTATTTAAACCGTGCAAAAGATCGACTTTTCCAAAAGAATATATATCTTTTTTTCTTTTTATATATTACCTCTCACATCTTTGTGACTCAAACCATCTACAAACAACCCTCTTGACGAACTCCAAACTCAACTCAAAGACTAGGCATCCCGTGCATCCCAAATCATAAAAAAAACTACTATTCAAACTCAACCTCTAACCCGACACTTGCACAATAATTTCGGCCAAGATACTAACCTCCCATGTCTATACATTCTGAATATTTGAAAAGTACGTTCCGAGTACATAATTTTTGGCTTTTGAATCACTCAAAAAGCTCTAAAAAAACGAACAAGTTATAACCAAAACAGTTTTATACTAGTTGTTTTTTAAAAAAACTAAAGATTAAACTTAGTGATTAATGTAATCCTTTTAAATGACAGATATAATTGTATGTGTAACCTTCATAAACTCAATTTAACCTTGTATTAATAATTATAAATGACGTGAATCGGTTAAACCCAATTATATAAACTATGTAAGTAGAAAGAAATTTTACTTCGCTTTATTTTAAAGAAAGTCCTTTAGAATTTGAAATATATAAGTGTTGATTACAAAGAAATCTTATGTTACATCTTGTTTCAAACACGACTCCAACACCTTACCCTTATTTACCGAATACAACCAACCATCTAACTCAATATATACCGACCAAAAGAAATGCAAGACCCAACACAAAAGATTTCATTATCTCAAAGAAATCCCAAGTTATTTCAGTAGACTTGAAACAAAAAACACCATTTTAAAACGTACACGTGAAATACGAAACTCAAAGAATACGCTACCAGACACACTTCCAAAGATTCAAAACGTCGTTGGAACTCCATTAAACTCCAGCACCATAAAACACGAGCAAACACAAGGTACGTTCAAGTTATAATAACTAGTGAACGACCATATACCATAACTTAACACATAGTAGTATATATACATCCGCATATATATACCTATTAAATCACCCAAAACATACTCGTTACTATACATATCAGATCAACCAATCGCGTCATACACTCGTTTTTCCATACGAGTAATCCACATCTCACCATCTCACCATGCCACAACAAGGCACAAAACCCATTACCAAAACCAACCCATATCGTGTGACCTCATAATCACATAACACGACTATAACTCAAAACATATAGCACACTAAAAAATAGCCATAACGTAGGCAGCCGTTACATATACCCATATATTATAAATATACCCAAAATCCACATCTCATCGTATACAAGCATGTACTAACCCTCTTTCATGCAATCATACTTGAGAACCCATTGAAGTTGTGGTACTTGTATAACTATGTTGGCCACCATACTTATACAATTACCCTTTCCCCAATGCACTCCCTCCTATGATGACACTTATAAGAATCAATACAACATATAACACATAAATCCATCTACTCACATAAGCACATAACCACATAACCAAATAGGTCCAAAACCCTATCTATTAAAATAACATAGTAAAACTCTTGGAATACCGAAACCATAGTCTAGCTAAAACAACATACACTAAATCCAAAATGAAAACATAATCAAATATAAGTCATGTTGCCTTTAAGAGTGGAAACAACTTAAAATCCTTCCTACCCATGTACTCCTAGTAACTCGAACCACCACACGATTCTTAGGGAACATGACTTAAACATCAAAAGAAAAATAACATACCTCAGGTATGTAAAATCTCGACAAAAGATAGAAACTACCATGTGCCAAATTATGTACAATAATGTACAATTTAAGCAAAATACGACAATGACTAGCGTGGACGATTATGGTTCAACCCGCACTAGTCACAACCCGAAAAGAAATTAACATGTGGCAAAGTATGAACTTACTATGGTTCAATTCATACTAGTCAAAACATCGCAATAAATAACATCAACATCCCAACACATAAATTTATGTAAAATGCACACATACTCCTATGACGCCTATATGCAGGGACCCTTAAGCTATAGACTAGGCTACGCGACTAGGCAACCTAATTCTCTATAACCATTGTCTCTGATACCATTCTGTCACACCCCACCATGGCGGAATATGGGGCGCGACGTATGGATATCATCACAACAATAGCGTGTCTATAGAGATAACTAAATGATAATAGAAATGTCATAAAATGGTGACACAAATGTCATGACAATATCTCAACAATGCAGGAGTCTAGGTAAATAGGTAACAGTCCTACCTCTTATCCAAGACAAACAAATAACACAAACAAACAAACATATAGGTGCAAACAGTATCACTAGATAAATGAACAAACAAAGCTAAGAAGGAACGGGGATCTCCTTCTATATGCAATCCTAAGGCATCCAAGTCTAGCCACTTCTATCCTCAAGCTTAACCACATTCTCACCTGAAAGAGACACTAAAACACGTCAACATAAAGTTGGTGAGAGTCATAGGTTTAGACTCCAATGCTAAAATCAGTTACAAGCTGTGAATAACAATCATCAACAAAAGAACATATGGACAATGCGTTACAAATATGCATTAACAACTATCAATCAAGATCAATCATACCAAACAAATCCAAGGCTCCTACCTTGCCAAACAACATCATGGTACCATAGATGATCACACTATGTACCTATCCCAAGGCCACTACCTTGGCAAACCACAAGGCCACTACCTTGTCAAACCACAAGGCCACTACCTTGTCAAACCACAATGCCACTACCTTGTCAAACCACAATAACAAATCAAAAATCGCATAGCAGTTAATCACATAAGTGTACACACAAGTCCATCACAACCATAAAACATTCACAGCAACAATTTAGAAACAACTCAACACAGTGTCTCTTCCATCCCATCTGGAAGTCAAAAACAAAAATAAACATGGGACTATGAAACTCACCTGATAGCTCCTTCACACGTCCTCGCACTAGCAAAAAGCTAACAACCAAAAACACATAATCAAAACATGAACCAAACACTAAAATGGCTCATCAACCTATGATGCACATCTAACTTTCTCCCATATATATACCTCATATATATGCTCTAAGAATCTCATTACACCCCTCTATAAAGCCCTTAACTCGTTTTACTTCATAACACATCCCGTTAACATTTTATCAAAAACAGTCCCAGTTTTAGGTCTCCAAACTATAAGCCAAAAACCCACCTAAACACACCTATGATCTCTGTAAAGGGAATGTTTATGCCCTTACATATGTTAGCTAACATCTCCCACTTGACCTAACCTTAAAGCTACTGTTAAGGCCCCGATATATATATATATATATATATATATATATATATATATATATATATATATATATATATATATATATATATATATATATATATATATATATATATATATATATATATATATATATATATATATATATATATATATATATATATATATATATATATATATATATATATATATATATATATATATATATATATATATATATATATATATATATATATATATATATATATATATATATATATATATATATATATATATATATATATATATATATATATATATATATATATATATATATATATATATATATATATATATACTTTTGTCACTCCAGATTTACTGATTTTAAACGTACTAAAAGTTTGTTACCATTAAGGGGTCTTACCCTAAACCACAACCTTAGCCCAAGTGCAGATACTTACTACAATATATAAACCATCTCTCATGTTCGTGAGAAGATCCCAATGCAACCCTAAGTACCCCAAACAACCCAAAACTTAAAAAGAAAACAGGCTGAATTCAAAACTGTTTTGACCTCCGACTGTTGTAACCTGTTTTTGACCCACTTCCCGACCTCCAATTTAGTTCTAGTTTCTTGCATTGGAAAGCCACTTAAAATACCTTTCCAGGGGTACTTGAAACGTAAAATAAGAGTTTATAGAACTCCCGATATGATAAAAACAATTGACTCAAAATCTGCCCAGTTTTTAAAAACGGGTTTTAAACAAATTGAACTAATTAATTACCCATAACCCCATCTAATACAAGCCCTAGATTATATGATCATCATGTTATGATTAATATAACATTAATTTACTGTTTTTATAATAAACCCTAACCTAAATCCATCATAAGATGATTAAAGAAAACATAAAAACAATTTAATTAAAAAGGGTTATAAAGATTTACCTTTGATTTATGAAAAACCAAGATTTTTATGAAAACCCTAATTCCTCCCTTGTATATTTCGACTCCTTGTTGATCTCCAGGGATTTTATGAAGTGTTTTGATAAATAAAAACCTTATATAATTAATCCTAACCAGTCCTAGCCCAAATACAAAAGCCCGGTTCCCTTTTTCCCTTTTTTTCCCCTTTTCTTTTCTTTTTTTTCTTTTCCAACCGTCTATACCCTTTCCATATCCATTAAATTTCGTTTTTTTTTCTTTTTATTGTTTAATATTATGTTATTAACAATACCTTAATTTACCTTAATTTATTTCAGCTCCTAAAACCTCCAAAACCTCAAAACCGTAAAACTAGTCAATTTTTACGCGTTTTACCGTAAAAGTCGTAAAATATACACTTTTAAAAAAAATCTCAAATTTTGAAATAAACTTTATAACTAAGTCCTAAATGACTTTAAACCATCCCGAAAAATATTCATATGACTAATTACCTCATCCGAGACCTCCAAAAGCTAAACCGTAAATCCTAAAAAAAATATACTATTACTATAATACTTATACGTATACGTAAACACCAAAATATCACCATTTCATTTCATAGTCACAAAATGTGAGCTCATGAACATGAAATAACCGTTCCTCGATTTACTTATGAGTACTCTATACTCATAAACGATAACCACACCAACCTCGTTCACACAAAATAAACACGTAAACACACAAATCAAGTAATCACACATAAAATAACCTAAAAATAAGACCAAGTGATGAACCTCAAAACCACGGTTGTCACATTAACATCACCGAAGATGAATCGATATGAATGGCAGTCTATGGTAGCATGATGCTTGGATAGCCAATCCATGCCCAAAAATCATGTTAAAATCATTCATGTCCAGCGGAAGTGCGTCAACAGGACGAACCTTGTCATCAAACTCTAGGGGAAGGCTCTTGTACACATGGGTTATGCGTACAGAGTCTCTCAAAGGCGTGGAAATACTCAGTATATTCTCTAGTGGCATGGGGAGTATCCTAACATTCTTGGCATAAGCAGTAGAAATGACCGATTGAGTAGCACCCATATCAAACAGAACACATGCAGCTTGACCATACATATACAAAATTCCAGTGATGGTACCTATAGACTTGTTGGACTGCTCGCGAGAGGTCGTGTAAACGCGTCCACTAGTAGGAGGCGGCTTGGTATCAGCATGTCCCGATATACCCTCCATCTCGCACTTGCGGCAATCCTTCATGCGGTGGCCAGGAAGACCACACTTGTAGCATGCGTCACTGTCGCGGCGACACGGCCCTGGGTGCCTACGATGGCAAGTAGAGAAAAGAGGATGAGTATATCCTCCAACAGGTGTCCTGACTGGCTGAGAGCCAGTGATAGCTGGACGGTTAGGCTGAGAACCTCTCTAGTTCTGGTCCCTACCGTTACCATGATTCCTGGTAGAAGATTTGCTATTGTGTTAGAATTAAGAATCATAACATGTAATCATAAAAAAAAGCGTAAGTATAAGGACCTGCTGTTGTTGGAGTGTCCAACGTTGTTATGATAATTATCATTACCGCCACGCTTATCCGTAGCAGAACGGTCATGAGTTTGACCATTTCCTTTGGGCTGATTAGGTTGTTGCTGAGTAGTCGGCTGAGACCGGTCCCCAGTCTACTGTCTGGAAGATACATTTTAAAGAGATGAAATATTGACATTTACTGAAAGAATACGGATTGGTCACCGCTTGAATACGAATGTTTACCTCTTATCGTGTCTATCTGCTTCCCCGAACTCATCTCTTTCCTGCAGCATCTCCAGTTTACGTGCTGCATCGGCCACTTGTGCCACCGTGTTGAACGTAGCACACACCAAGTTGTTTGCGACCGATGTACGAAGAGCCCACCTGAAGTGGTGTGCTTGCTCTTCAGGAGTACCTGCTGCTGCACCAAGGAAACCAGCCAAGCGAAGAAAGCGCTGCATGAACTCGTTTCTATTTTCCCCAGCTCTTTGTCGGATCCCATGGTACTCCCTCTTCAGCTTGTCCTGCTCAGCCTTGGGAAAGAACTGCTCCATTACCCTATCCCTGAACTGAGCCCAAGTCAAACCAGCCACGCAATCATCACCTCCCTCAGACTGCTTCAGTGCTA
The DNA here is from genome assembly GCA_025667525.1 of Glebionis coronaria. NCBI lineage: Eukaryota > Viridiplantae > Streptophyta > Magnoliopsida > Asterales > Asteraceae > Glebionis > Glebionis coronaria. Next base: position 635,969,064 of record CM046874.1, on the reverse strand, counting down.
TCCACCATGCTAACACATCACCTTCGAACCGGTAGCATGCCAACCTCGACTTAAAGACGGGGTCACAACCCATAGCATCGAAGATCTTCTTAATGTGAGCCAACCAGCTTTCAGCTTCACTGGGGTTATTGAATCTCTCTAGCCATGTGGCCAATGTTGCTGGAGGAGGAGGATGAGGTACTGGGTGATGCTGCTGATTGTTGGCAGCCTGAACCTCAGCCCTGATTTTGTTCCTCAGCTGAGGAAGCATAGCTTGCATTGCATCTTGAATTGTTGCATTGAGTTGTTCCTGCTCACGTGTGAGAACCATCTGACAATATAACATAAAATACATGATTAAACTGATTAAAACATAAACTATATACATGAAAAAAATTTATACCAATAAATCATGAGTAAAATTTTATGCAGGAAAACTAGTACATGAATGCATGATGCAGTTTTATGAAAACTTTTGTATGCGCGAGAGTGAACGCATATGGTCAGTTCACTCGAAATAAAAGACATGGCGAGGGGACACCAATGGGTCGGTCCTAAATTTAAAAGTTTCGATAAAACACATGCGACTAAATAGGGCCAGTCCTGTACCAACCATTACTTAGTCATAAACCTGCGACAATGACATATATATGTATGCATGAAAATGATGAATGCATGAAAGCCGACTGTCAGTTCTAGGAAGACCATAGTGACTACCCACTAATCACAGGTCGTGTTTTGAGAGCCTACAGGTCGAAGCCTTGGCTCTGATACCATAATTGTAACACCCCATTTTGATAAATGGAATGCCACGCGTGATTATGGCGTGTCATCAAAGCATACAAGGATAAATGTCTAAGCATTACATGACCATAAAGGAAATACCGGAATCAAACATCAGTATCCCAAAAGTAGAACTCATCACACACAAACATAAGTACTGTAAATGAAAGGACTAAACAATGTCCATGGAAATGAGTATCAAAGTATAAAGAAATGCATAAAGTAAAGAAGGCTAAGAAGCTTCCAATCCATATGCACGTACGCTTAAAGTCTACGAGCGTCCCTGAGTACCCGCCGTTTTGGGAACATGAAAAGGAAAACGGCTGAGCATAACGCTCAGTGCACGGATATACAAGTATAGCATGATTAACATAAGCATATAAACATGAAGCAGCGGAAAAGACTAAGTCATGGATAACCTGGTTATAATCATAGTAAAACTGGTTTTATTGTTTGAAAAGCCTTATGTTTATCTTGTAAAAACTGTTTAACATGTTTACCATTAGCCAATATAGGTCATGAATTATCCACGTGCATGAATACTTGGAGGGGTGACCTTGTCATGCAAATTAGAGGGGCTGCCTCTAATTTAATATACTGGTTTTGGGTAGGAGGGATCAGCTCCTTGTGAAGGATGCAAGGCACACACCACATTCACACTGAATAATCTGCTGAAAACATGTAAACTAGGATGCACCCATACGCCACACCTGATAATAATAATATGGCCAAAAGCTGAAAGGGACGCCACGAGCTATCACTTCGTCGTGGTGAAGTCATAACACTAGTGCCTCTAGTGTTATGGTTATGGTACCTCCATAACTAGATGAAACTGGTCATGCATGTATATGGCTTTAGGTATTCTAATTAAACATAAGCAATTCAAAAACATATAAAACATATACTGGGGAAAATAGTTGGCTGCATACGGGAAATCCTAATAAGGAAGAATGTCCATACTAAAAGGACGGAGAATCCGTACCTTGTGTCCAGTGAACGAAGAAGACGAACGGAAGAGAATCCTACTTCGGTATCACTAATGCTACATAAATACATACGTGTATAAGTATCTGAGTACTGAGTACGTAACTGGTTTTATATCATGTCTTAGCTTGTTTTATATGTTCATGTCATGTTTTACTGATTTAAGCTTTATACTGTGTTTATCATGTATTCTGTCTATTCTTTTTAAGTATTTCTTGTATTTCATGTATTATTATACTTGTTGTGTAATAATAAGTAACTTTCTAAAAATAGCAGGTTTCCTAAAATAGAAAGTTTCCAAAAATAGAAAGTTTCCAAAAATAGAAAGTTTTCAAAATTAGATTTACTGCTTAAAATAGATAAGTTTCTAAAAATAGAAAGTTTCCATAGATAGATTAGATGCCTTAATTAAATAAGTTTCTAAAAATAGAAAGTTTCAATAATTAGATATAAGCTGGATTATTAAGCTAATTATATAAGCTTAAGTGTTTACTGATTAATATTCTAAGTCATGTAATTAAATAGTATAGTTTATTAATTATTTCATGTGAATTAAATAAACTATAGGTTAAAGTATTTAATTAAATATAACATGGTTTAATTAAATAAAGGTAAAAATACTTAGGTTAAAACATGTATTATTATCTATTAATAATATAACCTAAGTCATGTAAATTAATTAATTATAGGTCATGATTTTAATAATTAATTAATTATATAGTCTAATTTAAATGATAAATACTTAGGTTAAAATTCATGTATTGATAATCATATTAATAACCTAAGTCATGTAAATTAAATTAATCATGTTCATATTTTAATTAATTTAATTTAATTCTTGAAAAAAATATAACTTGTAAAAATATTTAACCTTGAAAAACAACACATGAACCGAACCGTGTTTTAATCTAAACATGTGTGAACCGGACCCGTGTCTTAACCCGTGAACCGGCAACAAACGCACCCTTGGTCAAACTAGCCGCCGGCTAGCCAAGGGTTCCCACCGGCTAGCCGGTGTTCCCCTTGCTGTCGTGGCCTACCCGAGCAGCACAACCATGCCCCGACCGAGGTCGGGGTCTCCTTTCTTGCTGCTGCCGAGACACGAGACCACCACACCGAGACGTTGAGGTGTCGGTGGTGCGAATCAAAAACAAACCGAGACCCCCTTGGGGCTCGGTTTATGCGTCGGCCAACAAACAAACACACCTTAACCACTAATTAATTTACCCCCATGTTTAATTACATGATTTATAACTTGTTTTTAATTTGTTATTAAAAGCATTCATGATTTCATGTGATTAATAAATCAAAACATAAAAGAAAAGAGTTTTAGGGTTTATACCGATCACGTGAACCAAAGAAGGATGAACACACAACGATCCTTGCAATAAATCGAACACCAAAATCAACCAAACACCTCTTTGGTGTGTGCTAAACCCGGCGGCCAAGAACAAGGTGAAAGGAGAAAAAGATTTTAGGGTTTCTTGTTTTTCTAAATTTTGTTATAAGGAAACTAAGTTTTCTCCTTAATTCATGTTTAGAAAAAATTAATGGGCTTGGCCCTTGTTTCTTGTTGTGTCCGCGGGTAAGGGGTCCCACAACGGGTAACACGAACATTTTCCGTGTCTAAATAATAAGTGTGTTCTCGTGTTCGTGTTTTACATGATTTAATTAGTTATCGTTCGTGACTTAATATATTTATTCGTGATCGCAATAAATATACATACATACGTAATACTAAGCTCGTGATTAATTTACGTTCATGATTTCATGTTCGTATGTTCGTGATTATAATTATTATTGAAATAATTATCGTGTCTTAATACGTAATAAATACTTATCGTGTTATAACACGTACGTAATACTTGTAATTCTTGTTCGTGAAACGTAAACGTGCTATAAAAGGAAAGTTCTAATCATGTACGTACGACCGTAAGGGTACTATTCATGGTAAAAGCATACGGGTTTTACATACATAGCTCCCCCATACACTTATTATGAAAACGGGTAAAGGATAGATCAACGGGTTGCCTCTCGAGAAGCGCTTGTTTTTGTTAACTGAGTCACGAGCCTGACTCGACCCAGAACTAATTCAAGGGAAATATGGTGAGGGATGGAATCATCTCATGAGAGATGTCCTCACCAAAGTACAACTTAACACGCTGGTCATTCACTTTAAACTTTGGCCCATTTGGTTGCGATAACTCAATGGTGCCATAAGGGAAGACTTTAGCAATGGTGAATGGGCCGGACCAACAAGATTTAAGCTTGCCCGAAAAGATTTCCAACCGAGAGTTAAAGAGTAAAACTTGATCACTATGTGAAACTCTCGGTTCTTAATCCTAGAATCATGAATGAGCTTGGTTTTCTCCTTGTAGATCAATGAATTCTCATAAGCCTCATTCCTCAGTTCATTAAGCTCATTGAGTTGGATTTTCCTAAGATCACCGGCTTTGTTGATATCAAAATTAGCCCATTTCAAGGCCCAATAAGCCTTATGCTCCAACTCAATGGGGAGGTGGCAAGCCTTTCCGTACACAAGACGATATGGAGTACAACCAATAGGTGTCTTATATGCGGTACGGAAAGCCCGCAAAGCATCATCTAACTTATCGGCCCATGAGGCACGATGCTCTCCCACAGTACGCTCTAAGATTCGCTTAAGTCCACGGTTTGAGATCTCGTCTTGACCATTAGTTTATGGATGATACACGGTGGAAAGACGATGATTTACACCATACTTAGCCATGAATCGAGCAATTTGATCATTGCAAAAATGAGTCCCGCGATCACTAATGATAGCACGAGGAACACCGAATCGAGCAAACAATTGTTTCAGAAAGTTCACAACCACTCTCGCATCGTTCATAGGTAAAGCCTTTGCTTCAACCCATTTAGATACGTAGTCAACGGCTACGAGGATGTACTTGTTTCCTTTAGATGATGGAAATGGCCCCATAAAGTCGATACCCCATACGTCAAATATTTCACATTCTTGGATGAAATTTTGAGGCATCTCATCTTTATGTGTGATCTTGCCTTGTCTTTGGCAAGCATCACAATGCTTAATCATTTCATGAGCGTCATGATAAATGGTGGACCAATAAAATCCGGAGTCGAAAACTTTCTTCGCGGTATAGTTAGGACCAAAGTGACCACCGGTGGGTCCTTTGTGGCAAGCTTCTAGGATTAGTAAAGCTGTCGGCCCATCGACACACCGACGAATGACAAGATCCGCACATTGCTTGAAAAGGTAAGGGTCGTCCCAATAATAGTGCTTAATGTCCTTGAAGAACTTTTTCTTTTGTTGGGACGTTAACCCTTCCATGAGAACACCACCCGCTAAATAGTTTGCAATGGCCACAAACCATGGGGTATTGTCAAGATTAGAGTTAATAGACATTAAGGCCTCAAGGGGAAAATATTCATTAACCTCTTGATTTGGAAGTTCCCCTTGATAAGGATCCTCTTGTCTACTAATATGATCCGCGACTAGGTTTTCCGCTCCCTTTTTATCATGAATTTCGATTTTAAATTCTTGTAGGAGCAAAACCCAACAAAGGAGTCTCGGTTCAGCATCTTGCTTGGTCAACAAGTATTTCCAGGCAGAATGGTCGGTGTAAACGATGGTGGTGGAAAGCACAAGATAGGGGCGGAATTTCTCAAAAGCATACACTACAGCTAAAAGCTCTTTTTCGGTAGTGGTATAATGCAATTGAGCCCCCGTCATTGTCTTGCTAGCATAATGGATCAGTTGGAAGTGTTTGTTCACTCGTTGACCTAAAACTGCTCCTACCGTGAAATCACTAGCATCGCACATGAGCTCGAAAGGTATCTCCCAATTTGGAGAGACTAAGACCAGTCCTTAGTTAATTTACCTTTAAGAAGTTCGAAAGAGTCGAGACATTCTTGAGAAAAGATGAAAGGAGCGTCCTTTTCTAAGAGGTGAGTCATTGGTCGAGCTATCTTAGAGAAATCTTGGATGAAACGACTGTAAAATCCCGCATGACCTAGAAAACGTCTAACTCCTTTGACGGTGGTAGGTGGAGGTAACTTAACAATGACGTCAACTTTAGCACGGTCGACTTCGATACCAGCTTTGGAAATTTTATGACCAAGAACAATACCTTCTTTTACCATAAAATGGCATTTTTCCCAATTAAGAACGAGACGAGTGTCTCCACACCGTTTAAGCATACGTTCTAAATTGGCAAGGCAAGATGAGAAAGAATCACCATAGACCGAGAAATCGTCCATAAAGACTTCCATAGTTTCTTCAACCATGTCATGGAATATAGCCATCATACACCTTTGGAAAGTCCTGGGAGCATTGCATAAGCCGAAAGGCATTCTTTTGTAAGCAAATGTTCCATAGGGACAAGTGAATGTGGTTTTCTATTGGTCTTTTGGATCGATAGGAATTTGAAAATACCCGGAGAAACCGTCTAAGAAGCAATAGTAGTTGTTGGGAATAAAATATAGCCAGTCTACTTGAGCGCTGACAAGAGTAAAACAAGCGTTGATAGGAAGAAAACAAGCGCTGACAGATCAAGCGTTGACAGGAAGAAGTCAAGCGTTGATACATTGAAGACAAGCACTGATGGGAAGATTTAGTCTATGCATATATTGTTTCTAGTTTGTTTCTAGTAAAGATAAGTTCAACAATGTATTTTCTATAATTATCTTTACCTAGAATAGTTGATACGTAGACTCTTGTACAAGGCTTCTTATATCTATAAAAGAAGACTTTTAGGTTATTGTTTAATATAGTTTTCATACGTTAAACACATTCATTGTAAGCAAGTTTGTTATCATTAATCAAAGTGAAAGTTTGTTTACATCTTGTGTGTTCTTATTTAAGTGTTAATTCCGCATAACACTTAGATTATCATATACATATACAAAGGTTTCTCTAAGTGTATTACTTGATCTAATATCGTATACATAAAGCTAAATCGATCTAAGTTTGGGATCAACAAGTGGTATCAGAGCTTGTTGAGGAACTTTTGATCTTAAAGAACACAAGAACCCTAAAATCACCAAAACCCTAATTTTCTCAAAACCCTAAAAACATCATGTCAAATCAAGAAGTAACCTCCTCCTCCTCACCTTTACCAAACATCAAGATTCCCATGCTTGATGGAACCAACTTTGAATTGTGGAAATTCAACTTTGAGCAATATCTAGGGATCTATGACTACACTCTCTGGGAAATTATTGAATATGGAAACACATTCAATAAAGCTCAAAAGATTGCTGATGCCATTGCTGGAAGAGCAGCTGTTGCTGGATGTTCAGAAGCAGATAAGAAAGAAAAGCCTGATGATGGTAGAGCTGTGTCTGCTGAAGTCATAGCAAAGAAAAGGGTTGATATGAAAACCCTAAATATTCTGAAACTCTATTTGGGACAAGAGAACCAGCATAAATACAGAGGTTATGAATCTGCTAAGGACCTTTGGGTAGCTCTTGAGGTTGCATATGGTGGTAATGATGATACTAAGGGAGAGAAGAAGAAGCAAATCATGCATGAGTATGCTGTTTTCAAGGCTCAACCCAATGAGAAGCTCAGCAGTGTGAGAAGCAGACTGCTTGACATTACAAGCAAGTTGTCCTTCATGGGGACACAACTTGGTGATGTTGATATTAATGCCACTTTCCTTAAAAGCCTTGGTGAAGCATGGAAGATTGAGGCAAGATCTATACTTGCCAATAACACTCACAAAAGTTTTACTTTTGATGATATCTACAACAAACTGAGGCTGTTGGAGAATGAAACTCTTTTGGAGCATGGAAGCAAGTATACCAACAGTAACATGGCCTTCTTCTCACATAGTGAAGGTCAATTTAATCAGAAGGACTCTTACATGCATCCAGTTACTGGATCATCATATGTCAACGCTGGAACATGTCTTGTCAACGCCTCATATTCAGACGCTGACACATACAAAAGTGACTCACCAAGAGTTAAACCTGCTGGTTTGGATCTGGATACTGTATGTGCTTATATTGCTTCTTTGCCCAATGGTTCAGTGATTACATATGAGCACCTTGAGCAAATAAGTGATGAGCACTTGGAAGAGATGGATATTAAGTGGAACATGGCTCTTGCTAGTATAAGAGCAAACAGGTGGAATAGAAGGTTTAAGAAGAAGATAACCTTTAATGCAAAGGACACTGCTAGATTTGATAAATCCAAGGTTGAATGCTACAATTGTCATCGTATGGGGCACTTCATGAGGGAATGCAGATCTCCAAGAAGATCTGATGCTGACAAACCTTCAAGCCAGATTGTTAAGGCTCAGGATCCTAAGGCCATGGTTGTAGTGCAAGAAATTGATGGTATGGGATGGGATTGGAGCTATTTGGCTAAGGATGGGGAAGAGGATAAAGCTTTGGTTGCTGAAATAGAAGAAGAAGAGCATGTTCAATATGCTCTCATGGCACACTCCTCCTCTTCATCAGATAATGAGGTATACGATGATGCTTTTTGTAGTAAGGGTTGTAGGTTAAATACTGAGAAACTTAACAAAGAGGTGTTAAGATTATTAGATGATGTGAGTACTAAAAGATGCAAACTGTCTAATTATCAACTTGCTCTCACTCAAACTGAGAAGACAGTTTCTGAATACAAGAAAATGGAATTTGACTTAAAAGACAAAATAAACATCTTAAAACATGAGTTAAATGATAGAAATGATATTAGGAGCATCATGGAAAGGGTTAATGGTGAGTTACAGGCTAAGTTAGATGAGGCCATTAAGAATAAGGATAATGTTGGCCTTAAAATTCAGAGATTTGATAAGGCCACACAAACCCTAGGAGAATGTGTTAATAAACAAAGGGATCCTAAGGACATGACTGGGATTGGGATGAAAGACTATACTGTGGTTCCACCACCAGCTGGTGACTTCTATGGTGTCTAAAGAAAGGAGCTATCTTGGACTGGTTTACCAGAACTCCAAGAGGAGGAATTCATTCCTCCACCAAGAGTCATTACCCCAGTTGAAGAGTATCAACAGAAGTTGACTGACTTGAATGAATGGAAGAAAGCCAACCCTACCTTATTTGTTAAGGGTGGCTTGTTATGTGAAAGTCCTAATGAGTCAACCCCTATTAAGGTAACAAACCCAATCACTGGTAAGGCTGTTGACCTTGGCTCAAACACTGTTAGAAAACCTAGCATTAAGTATGCAGAGATGTATAGGAATACTAGGTCACCTAAAAGCCAAGTTAGTAATGATGGAACAGGTTTCTTCTCCTCTAGACCTAGGGTTGTGTCTAGGAAAGCCTGTTACACTTGTGGTAGCTTCTCACATTTGGCATATAAGTGTGTCAACACTTCCAAGGTCAACGTTGTTAAAAAGTCAAACGTTGTCAGACCCAAACCTTGTGTGCAGCAAAGTCCACAAGTAGTTAGACCTGCCCCATTCTTTACTAGAGGGTCTAACACTCATGGACAAAGACCATTTCAAAAGACAAATACTTGGTCTAACATGCAATGGGTTTCTGTAGCAAACCCTAGGTTCAACGCTGACAAGGAAAATTTCAGCGTTGACAAGATCAAATCCAATGTTGACAGAAACGTGACCAGACCTAAATATTTGCAACCACAGGGTAAGGGGTCTAAAGCTTCTTCAAGCTTGACATGAAGACCTAAGAAAGATCAAAACCCTAATGATAATGGGATTTCTATGACCTGCAACAGATTTAATTACATTTCAAAGGTCATTACAAAACCTATTGGGGTTAACTAGGTATTTCATCCAAAGAGGGATGAACAAGGGGTTGTTTTGAGAACTAAGTCTGTTCTTGTTGAACAACCAGTTGAATCCAAGTTTGCCAAGGCTTGGGTTCCCAAAGAAAACTAACTTGTTTTCTTTATGTGCAGGGCATTCAAAAACAGGTCAATGATTATGGATATTGGGACAGCGGATGCTCAAGGCACATGACAGGGAAGGAAGATTATCTTACTAACTTCACTCCCATTAAGGATGGTGATAAGGTTTATTTTGGAGGCGGATATGGAACTATCACAGGCAAAGGAACTCTTCTCACCAAGAACTTACGTTTTGAGAACTTATTTCTGGTAAAGGAACTTGATTACAATCTTTTTAGTGTATCACAAGTTTGTGATAACAAAAATAAAGTTCTGCTTACTGATACTGAATGTTTGGTGTTAAGCAAGGATTATAAGATCCCAGATGAGAAATATATTGACTATAGAACACCTAGACATAAAGACATATATAATGTGAATCTGAATGGGATTAGGATGAATAACAATATGTCATGTTTTTATGCTAAAGCTTCAGTAGATGAGAGTAATCTATGGCACAGGAGACTAGGGAACATAAACTTTAAGAATATAAACAGACTTGTGAGACTTGGATTGGTTGATGGCTTGCCTGAAAAGGCTTTCCACAATGACCACTCTTGTGTTGCATGTCTTAAAGGCAAGCAGCACAAGGTCTCATTCAAGTCTAAACAGGTGCACTCTAGTACTAGACCACTTCACTTGCTTCATATGGACCTATTTGGTCCAACCAATATAGAAAGTTTGAATGGTAAATCATACTGCTTTGTCATCACAAATGACTTTTATAGGTTTACTTGGACTTTCTTTTTAGCTATGAAAAGTGATACAGCTGACACTTTAATTAACTTTATTACCCAGATTTAAAAGAAAACAGGTAATGAGGTTAAAATGCTTAGGAGTGATAATGGTGGTGAGTTTAGGAATAAACTTTTAGATGATTTTTGTGCCAAGAAAGGGATTACTAGGTAGTTTAGTGTTGCCAGAACCCCACAGCAAAATGGGGTTGCTGAGAGGAAAAATAGAACCCTAATTGAAGCAGCCAGGACTATGTTGGCTGATGCTCATTTCCCCATAGCTTTTTGGGCTGAGGCTGTGAATACATCATGCTATGTTCAAAATAGAGCATTGGTCAACAAGATACAGAACAAAACACCTTATGAATTACTTTGGGGAAGGAAACCTAATATTGGTTTTCTTAAACCTTTTGGTTGTCATGTAGTTGTCCTTGATACTAGTGATGCCTTAGGTAAATTTAGTGCAAAAGGTGATGAAGGCTATTTCATGGGATATTCAGTGCAGAGCAAAGGATATAGGGTTTACCTTAAGAAGGAAAAACGTATTCTTGAGAGAGTACATGTTAGGTTTTTAGAGAGTAAACCTAGTGATCCTGAAAGTGGTCCAAATTGGTTGTTTGACTTGGAACCTCTATCTAGAACTTTAAATTATATGCCTGTTACTAATCCAGACATTGTGAAGCTAAATTCAAATGTTGTGGAAGAACAAGTTGTTGATGTTTCAGGTACACAGGTTAGTGAAGAGGTTGGATCACAAGCAGAAAAGTCTTCTCCTATACTAGAATATGTCATAATTCCCATATGGACAGATGCTTTTGTTGCTGTTGCTGCTGCTGGAAAGGATAATGGTGGTCCCCAAGTACCACCAGTTAACAACATGCATGGTCCTTCAGGCGCTGACAAAGGCAAATCTAGCGCTGACAGGACAAATTCAGACGTTGATGGCTCAAACATTGACAACAACATTTCAAGCGTTGTTATCCCAAACGCTGACAACCAAGGTTCAGGCGTTGACAACACTTTTGAGCATATTTTCTCTTCCAATTTTGAGCAAGGTGGACCTTCCAATACTTATGAAGAGGTTCATGTTAATGAAAGAGAGTCCGATGAAGATATTAGCAATATGGAAGATGAGATTGAGGACAATAGACTTTTTGAAGGAGGAGTGCTTACTTCTACAACCAAGAATCATCCTCCTTCTCTTATCATTGGTGATGTAATGTCCCCTGTTCAGACTAGAAGATCTCATCAGAGTCTCGGAGGATTTATTGCTAATATTCACAAGAAGGTTGATACCCCTCTTGTGCAAGCATGTTTGTTTGCCTGTTTTCTGTCACAACAGGAACCCAAGAAGATATTTGATGCTCTCAAAGAACCAAGTTGGGTGGAAGCAATGCAGGATGAGCTTCACCAATTTGCAATTCAGGATGTTTGGGAGCTGGTTGATTATCCCAGATATGTCAGACCTATAGGGACAAGATGGGTTCTAAGAAACAAGAAAGATGAAAGAGGTATTGTGGTCAGAAACAAGGAAAGATTAGTGGCTCAGGGATATACACAAGAGGAGGGGATAGACTATGAGGAGGTCTTTGCACCAGTTGCAAGGATTGAAGCTATAAGGATCTTTCTAGCCTATGCATCCTGCATAGGCTTCACTGTCTATCAAATGGATGTCAAGAGTACCTTCCTCTATGGAACAATTGTTGAGGAGGTGTATGTCATGCAGCCTCCTGGTTTTGAAGATCCATAGAATCCAGACAAGGTGTATAGAGTCAAGAAGGCTATGTATGGACTTCATCAAGCCCCAAGAGCATGGTATGGCACATTATCCACTTATTTGGTGGACAATGGATTCAAGAGGGGCACCATAGACCAGACATTGTTTACAAAGAAGAATGGTAAGGATGTTCTACTTGTTCAGGTCTATGTTGATGATATCATCTTTGGATCCACCAATCCAAAGATGAGTGAGGATTTCTCCAAGCTTATGACAGACAAATTCAAGATGAGTGCAATGGGGGAGATGAACTTCTTTCTTGGGTTACAAGTTCAGCAGAAAGAAGATGGTATCTTCATCTCCCAGGATAAATATGTGGCAGAGATCTTGAAGAAGTTTGGCTTTTCTCCACATGAAAAGAGGGCTACTACTCCTATGGATAGAGAACACCCTTGGGGAAAGATTGGATATGGAAAGGATGTGGATGTCAGACACTATAGATCAATGATTGGTTCATTGATGTATCTCACAGCCTCCAGACCTGACATCATGTTTGCTGTGTGTGCTTGTGCACGCCATCAAGTGACTCCCAAAGAATGTCACCTTTATGCTGTCAAGAGAATCTTTAGGTATCTAAGATGTTATCCTAGTCTTGGCTTGTGGTACCCAAAAGATTCACCTTTGGAGCTTATTGCATATTCAGACAGTGACTATGGAGGTGATAAGTTTGATAGAAAATCCACAACTGGTGGATGTCAGTTTCTTCGGAGCAGGTTAATATCTTGGCAATGCAACAAACAAACAGTGGTGTCCAATTCTACAACTGAAGCAGAATATGTAGCAGCAGCTGCTTGTTGTGGACAAGTCTTATCGATTCAGAACCAACTGTTGGACTATGGGTATAATTTCATGCATACCAAGATATTTGTTGACAATAACAACACTTTATGCATTATTAAGAATCTTGTACATCATTCTAAAACTAAACACATAGAAATTAGACACCATTTTATAAGAGATTGTTTTGAAAAGGGTTTAATACAACCAGATAGGGTTGACACAGAAGAAAATGTGTAAGATTTACTAACTAAACCTTTTGATGCTGGAAGGTTTCAATTCTTGGTAACAAGTATTAGAATGATCAATCTCACATAATATGTGTTTTGGGGTCTTTTTGTAAAAGTATGTACAGGATAATGCATTGTTATTAGTCTTTTTGAGGATTTAGATTTTCCACTATATTTTTCTAACACTGACAAAGGTTGCTTTAACGCTGATAAGTGTTATTGTGACGTTGTCAGCAATATATTTGTCTAACGCTGACAAAGCTTTTCTTAACGCTGTCAAGTGTTATCGGGGCGTTGTCAGCAACAATGTTAGTTTTGTGGTTTTTAATCTAAATGTGCAGGTGGTGTTAGCAGTATACCATTGGATACAGAGTTGCTTATGGATCATTGGAGAAGGATTTGAGCATGTTTTTATTTATGGATGATGGTTGGAAATTTCTATTCCTATCTTGACATAAAAATTTTTATGTTCATGCATATTTTTGGCAACATTTGTATCACAGTTTAAGGGGAGGTTTTAGGAACCTTTAGGATTTTTGGGTATCCTTATGATACTCTTATCACAATTCTAGATTGTGTCCACAGGTGAGTATGAGTTAGTTTTACTAAATCATGAGGCACTGTAGCATGCAAAGTTGATATACTATGCATACTGCCAAGACATTTTTGGCCTAGAATTGGTTGTGGTCTGTTGGGAGACTTGGGAATGATTTTCTCATGAGTTTTACCTGCGAGTAACAAGGAATTTTATAAGGTAACTTAGTTGTTAAGAGTTTTGGTTAGCAAGGGACACTAGAGGACTGTTATGTCTATCTTGCATAAGCAAGTGTGCATAACTGGACAGTGCTTGCCGCCCTATAATAATTATCAACTTATAGGTTATCTTCTCTAGGATAAATTACTTTGTTAAGGTCATTTTTAATTTTTATAATTTTTTATTTTTGGACCCTGACAAGTATTTTTCCAAGCGTTGTTGTGACCAATTTAGACGCTAACATGGCTTTGGCAAACGTTGACAAGAATATAGCCGTTGGGCGTTGATGGGTTATTTTTTACCGTTGATACTCAATGGGACCTACCTAGTTGTTACTTTTTGATATATTTTTGGGTCATAATTTTGGGAGCAGATAACTTTCATTTAATGCATGAGATAAACTTATTTCTTTTCAATATTTTCATGATTGTATTTTGAAAATAGTTGCCTAATTTTTGACCAATCACATGCAATTTTCTCTCATATATATTTGGTTCCTATTTTAAACAGGGTACCTATCATTCTTGTCTAACACAATTTTCTCCTATACTTCATCTTTATCAATCATTCAAACAGCTTTCAACCATGGCACCAAATTTTAAACCAAGTGATTTGGAATTGGGATTCAGGAGTCAACACAACATGATAGCATATCTGGAAGCTGATGATACTTTGTTTCCCCAATACACACAAATGGTGGCGTATTTGAACGCATCCCCTATTAGGTATGCTCTTTCTCATGCACCACTCATTCCTGTCACACATATTAAACAGTTTTGGAACAATGTTAGTTCCTCAATAGTTAATAGAGTGACTACATTATCATCTATTGTTCATGGGCGCACATGGGTGGTTACTGAAGCTTTGGTTTGCCAAGCTTTGCATCTTGATGATGCTGATGGTATAACCACCCTCCCCATTAATGAAATAGAACAAGGACTAAGGGCTTTGGGTTATCCTTTCCCTGATGAGGAAACTTTAAACAAATATCATAAACAGCAGTTTCCCCCAGCCTGGAAGTACCTAATACATGTCCTCTTGCAATGTTTGAGTCCCAAGTGTACTGCACACAATGAGATCAATAGATCTATTGCTAGTGCTATTGTGTGCATTGCTACTGGGCAAAAGTTTAATTATTCCAAAATGATTTTTGAGGGCATGTGTAAAAATAAAGGGAACAAAATGACTTTAGCTTATCCCAGATTTTTACAAATGGTTTTTGATGTCCAAAGTTACTGCACAAGGGGTCATGATGATTTTTATGAGATCCCTGTGCAAAAGAAAGCAATTTTTACAAAGATGAACTCACCTCCACATCGTGACTTACCCCTAACCCCAGCTATGATTGCTGTCATTGAAGCAGCACAACCCCAACCAGACCCACAACCCCAACTTGACCCAATACCTGAACCATTACCTTCACCTCAACACATGCAACTTGACCAAGAACCCTTTGACGCTGACACATTATAAATGTGAGTGATAAGGGCTCCCATGATGGTGACTCTTTGGGTGTTGCTGAGGCCCTAACTAGTTTGAAGAAACAGACAGGTTTTGATACGTCTCTAGTCTCTCCTATAAACTTAAATGTGTCTTTTACAGCTATGTTGGAGGAAATTACAAGAGGCGCTGAGACAGGGAATTTGGGCGTTGACAAGCAACATTTGAACGCTGACATGAGTATCTTGGGCGCTGACAAAGCAAAATTGAGCGTTGACAGACCTGCAGATGAGGTTGATGTATTCCAGTCATCATCCATCATCAAAGATGTTTATTCACATGTATTACCATCTTCCTTACCCACTTTGGATCCATTAGATAAGGGTAAGGGTATTATGGTAGAAGTAGATGTTCCAAAGAATGCAGCACAGATTGAGTTTGATAGAAGGTTGGCTGCACAAATTATGGAACAAGAAAGAAAGAAGGTGGGTGAATCACCTTTTGTTGTCACTTCAGAAGAACAAGAAGAAGGAAGCGATGAAGCCAGTTCAGACTCAAGTGTAATGATTATAGAACAACCAGAAAGACTTGAGTATGGTGATGAGTTGGCAAAAGAGAAGTTGAATGAGTTGAAGTTGCAAGTTGATTTTGACATGCCAGAAGTTGTTCAGATGTATCATGCTTGGGAAGATAGGTGTATAGAGAATCCACATTTGACTATTTCAGATCAGATATGGGGTTTGGAGATTTTTCTCAGAGTACAAAAAGATTGCAAGATCATTTTGAAACACAAAGCAAGCAATGTTCTCTCAAATTTGAAAAGGGATAGAAGGGAGTTGTACTACATGCTACTCAGATGTCATGGAACAGGGTGGACTTACAAGAAATTGATTGGATTGACATTTGAAGAGTTGGAGTTCAAAGCTTATCCCATTTGGGTTAGAGTGTAGGAAGAAAACACTCTAAGACTTCTTTCTGATGAAAGAAAAGAAGAACTTGTAGAAGAAATGGAGCTTAAGAAGGCAATGATTGTTCCCAGACCTGTGAAGAAGGGATTACCTCTTGAGTTTCCCAAAGATATGGATAGGTTGAATCCAAGTGAAGCTGTTATAAGAAAGAGCCTCAAGCTCTCACCATTGGAAGCTTCAGATATGGTACAAGTATTACCACTTGATTCCAGAAACCCTATTATAAGCTATGAAGAAGATGAATGTGGGTTTTGGAAGATTGGCAGGTATCGAAAAGAGGTTCACACTTTTACCACTCTTATATCTTTGTTTGCAAGTTTTGATAGAGAAGACTTGGTAGACCTATGGAGGTTGTTAGAGGCCAATTATGAGGCTGAAGCACCAACTTCTGTCAATGGAATAAAACTGTGGTCAACATTCAAGAGAATGTATGGACAAAGAGATGAAGATCCTGCTGTTTGGAAGGATCTTGAAGATGACCTCAGTGGTCTTCAATGGAGATTGTATTCAGCTGCTGGTGTATACTACTTGAGTTCTACAAAGTTTGCTGAGTATCTTCTTGTAGGTGCTCAGTATTCCATGTCCAAGGAAGTCTTGGAGAAGATGAAGACTACACAGCTGGAAATTGATTATTCAAGTGACGTGGCCAAAGATTTGATCAGACATATTTATTACCAATATGAGAAAGTTTGTAAGATTCCTCCTAGTTCTTAATGTTTATTTAGAAACTTGATTATTAGAGTAAATATCAAGTTTAGGGGAGGATTGTTGGGAATAAACTATAGCCAATCTACTTGAGCGCTGACAAGAGTAAAGCAAGCGTTGATAGGAAGAAAACAAGCGCTGACAGATCAAGCGTTGACAGGAAGAAGTCAAGCGTTGATACATTGAAGACAAGCACTGATGGGAAGATTTAGTCTACGCGTATATTGTTTCTAGTTTGTTTCTAGTAAATATAAGTTCAACAATGTATTTTCTATAATTATCTTTACCTAGAATAGTTGATACGTAGACTCTTGTACAAGGCTTCTTATATCTATAAAAGAAGGCTTTTAGGTTATCGTTCAATATAGTTTTCATACGTTGAACACTTTCATTGTAAGCAAATTTGTTATCATTAATCAAAGTGAAAGTTTGTTTACATCTTGTGTGTTCTTGTTTAAGTGTTAATTCCGCATAACACTTAGATTATCATATACATATACAAAGGTTTCTCTAAGTGTATTACTTGATCTAATCTCGTATACATAAAGCTAAATCGATCTAAGTTTAGGATCAACAGTAGTCATTACCCGCTAAACGCTCGAGCATTTGATCCATGAAAGGAAGAGGAAAATGATCCTTACGAGTTGCATCATTGAGCTTGCGATAGTCTATGCAAACTCTCCAACCCGTGACAAGTCGAGTAGGAATCAACTCGTTGTTTTCATTGGGAACAACGGTTATTCCGCTTTTCTTAGGCACACAATGGACGGGACTAACCCATGGCGAATCCGAAATAGGGTAAATCATTCCAGCATCTAGAAGTTTGATAACTTCTTTCTTGATGACGTCATGAATTTTTGGATTAACCCTTATTTGGTTTTGGATTGCGGGTTTAAAGTCATCTTCCATGAGATCTTTATGAGTACAAAAGTTAGGATCAATTCCGTGGATGTCAGAAATTTTCCTAGCAATTGCTTTCTTATGATTTTTGAGCACATCGATAAGTCGAGATTTTTCATCCTTTTTTAAGTCCTTTGCAATGATGACGGGTAACTTCTTATTGTATTCTAGGAAAACGTATTCAAGATGAGACGGTAAATCCTTAAGTTCTAAATTCGGAGGATTGTCAATGGAAGGCTTAAACAAATTCGGATCACCATTTGTAATTTCCATAAGAGAAGGTGGAGAAATATGGTCCTCATTGAGAAGTTTCTCAATGGTACGAATGTCTTCTTACCAATCGGAGGGAGAATCGTCATATTTTAGGTCCACATCCCCTAAACTAGCTTCAAATTCTTGTAAAAGAAAGTCACTTTCTCCAAATAGAGTCAATGATGGAGAAATAGAGGCAACGGTCTCAACAATGGGTAGAGAAGAAAAACCACTTTTGTAAGCGTCTTTGAAATGTTCTTCACAAGCCTCATCAAGTACGTCAATGAAATTAACGCTCTCGTGTTCATAAGGTTGCTTAGAAAGTTTACCCATGTTGAAGATGATTTTGTCGTCACAAACTCTCATGATTAATTCGCCCGCGGCTACATCAATAAGAGTGTGACTAGTCATCAATTATGGACGTCCAATGATTAATGGAATACGGGGGTCTATCTCGTAGTCAACGACAACAAAATCTGTCGGAAAGGTGAATTTGTCGACACCGACGAAGACATCTTCGGCTATCCCCACCGGATAAGCAACCGTACGGTTAGCTAACTCCAATGTCATTCGTGTGGGGACTAGCTCGGGTAGAGATAATTGTTTCCAAACGCTTAATGGCATTAAGTTGATACTAGCACCTAGATCGGCTAGAGCCATACAATTCTCTACCCCGGGAAAGTTGCAAGGAATGAGAAAGCGACCCGGATCACCAAGTTTTGTTGGTAATTTCCTTATAAGAACCGTGGATAAATTCTCATTAAGTTGGGTTTGAGCAATATCAAGGAGTTTTTTTCTTATCACTTAGAATATCTTTGAACATTTTAGCATATTTAGGCATGTGAGCGAGAGCCTCGGTAAAGGAGATGTTGAAATTCAATTGTTTAAACATTTTAAGAAATTTTGAACTTGAATACATCCTTGTTCTTCAACTTCTCTTTCCTCAACCTTGAAGGGTAAGGTATGTTGGGTTGAGAATAAGTCTTTGGAATGGAATTCTCACTCACATCCTTGGGTGGTGGAGGGGTAGTAGTAGAAGGTGGAGGAATTGGTGAAGGTTGCTCGTTTTCCTTTGTTACAATCACCGGAGTAGGTTTAGGAATCTCGAGTTCCTTATAACCTTTTCCACTTCGGGTGGTGATTGTTTTCATCTCCCCTCTTGGATTAGCAATGGTGTTACTCGGAAGAGAACCTGAAGCAGAGGGTTGATTACATGGGAAGAAACTAGCCATCATATCCCTTAAGTCATTCGTTTGACTGCTTAAAGAGTTTCGCATGTCATTCCTAAGCTCGGATCGAAGATCATTCCTCTGTTTCGCCATGTCACCTTTCAAGTTAATAATTTGGCTCTGAAGATTCTTCACCAGCGCGTCATTAGTCCTCATGTAAGTTTCAACCTCGTGATTAAATGTCGTGGGTTGGTTGGCAGGAGGAGCTTGGTAAGCGGGGGTTGATAGGTGGGTGGTTGGTAAACTTGATTATTTCCTTGAGGTGGATATGGTTTTCTTTGGGTTTGATATTGATTAGAAGCTCGAGGTTGGTTTTGATTGTTGCAATTGAAGTTGTTTTGGTATTGAGGAGGAAAACCGGGTGGTGAAAGAAAGTTTTTTAAACGATAACTTAGTAATAAGTGTGAAAACACTTATCCTTTTACCACTTAATTATAATAATAACCAAGCAAAAACGTGTATTTAATGTTGTAAATGTCGGAATTATGCGTGGTTTGTGTTTTTATTGTGTTTTAGGACCAAAATGTGAAAAGGAAAGAAAACATGGGCTTTCACGGGCTTTCATCGAAGAAAAATACAAAAGACGAAGTCAAAAGATCAAGAGTGCAAAAAGAACGGAAGTCCAAGGCCTATTCTGAAGATTTATCAAAGAAAAATTCTAAAGACGGAAGTTTAACGAAGTCGAAGGACCAAGTCTAATTAATGAAGATATTAGAAGACGAGTTCATTTTGTTTATCGACAAATCCCGAGACAAAGTCGAGAATGACGAGTTTATTGTCAAAGACGAAAGACGAAAAGACAAGAGGAAGAAAGAAAGAAAGAAGCACAATACTCCTCTCCCCTATAAATAGAATCCGTAACCTCATTTGTGAGGTGTTAGCTAATTTGACACATTAGTCTTTCCACATTTATTTTTCATGCACTTTCATATTTTCATTTAAATTCTTGTCTTTAATTTCAAGTAAGTCTTTAATTTTGTGTTATTGAATCTTTATCTTTAATCAAGTTTTTAATTAATCTCTCATTCTACCTTTCTTGTTTTGCTTAATTTTTTATGCTCATTTGCTTATTGTCATGCTTATTTGATTGTTTGTTATGTTTTATGTGTTTGATTATGTTAGCTTATTGAATTTATAGCTTATTGTGTGCTTTTCTTAATTTTAATTAAGTGTTTTTAAAAGTTATTTTATAAAAAGTTTATTTTAAATATTTAGATTATTAAGTGTTTTCAAATGTTTTTAAATTTTGGCTTATTTGCTTTTTCTTAAAATTGATTTGGTTAAGTTTTTAGATACGTGCTTATTTAGTTTTAGCTTAATTTTTCTTTTTGCTTAAAACTGTTTCTTATTCGGGTTATGTTAAAACCCTAATTACCCAACTTAGGTGTAGGATTTTCATTTTCCCGACTTATTGCATGTTGATGTGTTATCCCGAATTAAGTGCAACATTAATTTCCCGAACTACTTGTAGATTCACAGTTTCCCGAATTGCATGTTAATGTGTTTCCCGAATTAGGTTAGTGATGCACATTCAGACTTAAGTGCAAGTTTAGCTTGTCCCGAATTGTGTTCATATTGTATAATCCGAATTAGATCAAGCACGGCGGATTCCGAATTACATCATAGACCTTCATTCCGAACTAGGTGCGGTTTCAACTTTCCGAATTGTATGTGAAATTCATTTCCCGAGTTAGGAGCTGGACCTTCACATTCCGGATTGTGTGTGGACAATACATTCCGAACTAGGTTCATGATGCCTATTCCGAATTAGATCTTGATTATGTTTCCCTAATTAGTTTAGGTCTTATATTTCCGAACTAGGTTTAGTTTATGGATTCCGAATTAGCCTTTTAAGGGGTATTCCGAATTAGGTTAAGTATCCTGTTTCCCGAATTAGGTTTTGCTTCTTGTTTTCAGTTTTAGTTTTAAATCTTTATTTTTCCCACCATTTTTCTTAAGTGTCATTTTAAATGTTTTACCTTAATTTTATTTTCAAGTTTGCATTTTTATTAAGTTGTCAAATTTACTTTTCGTCAAGCTTTAATTTCTCGTCATTTAATTAATTTACTTTTAAAGTCATAATTTTTCACCATTTACTTTTTAATCATTTTTAGCTTTATTTACCTTGTCATTTACTTTAAAGTTTGCATCTTTACTTTACTCAACGATAACCTATTATTTTTACCCACCAAAGACGACTGAGTCGCACATTAAACCATTGTCAATTCGAATCGAGACGAGACGATAAACTTTTCATACTTGGCAAAAACCAGTTATTAAAATGGCGCCGCTGCCGGCTCTTTTCGTGAAGATTAACGGTTTCTGTGAGAGACGTGTTGAATTTTGGGATCCGTTCACTTGTGAACGTTATTTTTCGTGTAAAATTTTTTCAAAAATCCTAAAAATTTAAAAATCCAAAAACATTAAAAAAACTCATAAAAGCATTTCTTTTTCAAAGTTTTGCACCAAAAAGATTTTATTTTTACGTTAACCATTATTTGTCTATTTCTTTGCTATCTTTTTCTTTTGCATGTGTATGCGTACTCGCTCATCGTCTTATTCTGAGCCCGAGACTCTTGAAGACTTAGACATGGCCGGTATACACAACAATAATAATCCACCTCACCCCAATTTGAATAACAACAACCATGTCCCTCCACCCGACCTTCGTACGATGGAGGAGCTTTGTCAACCAACAATGAATGGACGTGGAGGACCGATTGCGCCGATGTAAATCACAGCTCTAGAGTTTTCGTTGAAGCATCACATGATCCAACAAGTTCAAAATACTTGTCCATTTCGCGGATTGCCGGATGATGATGCCAACAAACACCTCGCCAAGTTCATTACCATCACTCAAAGCATGAAATTGCCCGGTGTTACCATGGGTTTTCTTCGCCTTCATCTATTTCCACACACCTTATCCCACCATGCCGAAAAATGGTTTGATCGTCTCCCGAAGAATTCAATTCATACATGGGATGAAATGACTCAACGATTTTTGTCGCGTTACTTTCCACCGTCCATCGTCACGAGCCTTCGGAATCAGATCAGTGGTTTCACGCAAGAACCTGATAAATCACTTTTCGATGCTTGGGAACGTTATAATGTTTTGATCGATCGATGTCCTAATCATAATATGCTCCCCGTCACCTTAATTGATACTTTCTACAACGGTTTAACTTTTCGTGATCGTGATACGATTAATGCTGCCGCCGGTGGCACATTTATGAAAAGAAGACCCGAGGAGTGTAGAGAGCTTATAGAGAACATGACTACTCATCACAAGAATTGGGATTCATCCGCATCTTCAAGGAATAACCCGAGAGTCAATGTTTCTTCTACTTCATCAAACCCCGAGATGACCGAACTCACCCGCATGATGGCCGAAATGAACAAAAATATCCAACGCATGGCTACAAATCAACTACAACAAGTTAAAGTTGTAGCACTTTCTTGTGAGACTTGTGACGGTCTTCATTCATACACTGATTGTCCTTCTACTTATGACAATCCGGAAAACGTGTATGTGGCTCATGGTAACTATTCAACGGAAAGCTATCAAGCCCGAAGTGATCGTAACTTGCTAAGTTATCGTTCCAACAACTTTCTTTCACCCGGTTTTTCTACTCAAAACCACAACCCAAACAACTTTAATAGAAGCAATACAAACCAACCTCGAGCTTCCAATCCATATCACCCACCCACTCAACAAGCACCACCCATCACTCAAGATGTTGAAACTTTCATAAGGACCCAAGGAGAGGTAGTTAAGAATCTTCAAAGCCAAATCATCAACTTGAAAGGAGATATCACTAAACAAGGGAATGATATTTTAACCGAGCTTAGACATGATATGCAAACCTCTTTAAGCAATCAAACGAATGATTTGAGGAATATGATGGCTAGTTTCTTCCAAACCACTCAACCCTCTACTTCGGGCTCTCTTCCTTCGAATATCATCACCAACCCAAGAGCAAATGTAAGGGCTATTACTACACGCAGTGGAGAAACTCTAGTAGGACCTTCTACTCCTTCCCTAGTTTCTCCATCTACACCTCCTCCACCCCTATTTATTCCTCCTACCTCCACACCTAATACTAGTTCTACATTACCGTCTCCACCTCTTACAAAAGAAGTATCAAAGAAAAACCCTTCACCAACCCCACCTTCCACCTCTAAACCTTTAACATCTCAACCTTCACCTTCTACACCTACACCACCTAAACCCAATATCCCTTATCCTTCTCATTTAGACAAGTGCAAATTGCTCACTAAAGAGGATGCTCAAGCCGTTCCAAAAAAAAAGAGGATGCTCAAGTTACTTCCTTTTTGAAGATGATTACACAAATGAACTTTAACATTAGCCTCGTTGAAGCACTTGTCCAAATGCCGAAATTTGTGAAAGCATTCAAGGAATTTCTTAGTAAGAAGGAGAAGATGGCCGAGTTTGTTAATACTCGATTGAATGAGAATTGTTCTGCAGTCCGTCTTAAAGAACTTCCGGAGAAACATGGAGATCTCGGTCGTTTTGTGCTACCATGTACTTTTAACCAAACCGAAGAATTTACTGCCTTAGTCGATCTTGGGGCAAGTATAAATTTGATGCCATTAAGTGTTTGGAAAAAGTTATCATTACCCGACCTTACACCAACAAAGATGACTCTTGAGCTAGCAAATAGAACTCTCGCTTACCCCATTGGTATTGCCGAAGATGTGTTTGTTAAAGTTGGTACCTTCACTTTTCTGGTCGATTTTGTTGTTGTTGATTATAAAATGGACCCTCGTATTCCATTAATACTTGGTCGGCCATTCTTAAGTACCAGAAAAACTTTAGTTGATGTTGCCAAAGGTGAACTAATCTTAAGGGTCGGGAATGATCAACAAGTTTTTAAGATGGTGAAGATCACAAACAAATAAAATGGAAGAGAATCGGTGAATATGATTGATGTGCTTCACGACGAGCTAGATACAACTACTTGTGAAAGTACAACGCTTGATGATTTTGTTGTCTACAACAATTCTCTTTTCCAGCCTCTCTATGATAATCCACTTTTTCAAGAAAATGTGGAAGACTCTGAAGATCCTCTCTCGAATTTGGATGCCCCACTAATATATGATGCTCCACCAATCTATGATGATGATTCTAGTTCCGATGTGGATGATTATGATAATTTTGCTTCAGAGTATAAAGACATGCCAACATATGATGATTTTGATGATGTTGATACTCTTTCGAGTGATTCTTCACATGATGACCTTGCTCCTATTTTTGATGAAGATCCTCCACCAACAATGCTTGATCCTTCTTTGGATGACTACTCATTTGAGCAAGATTTTGCTACTTTTCTCAATACTTACTTCCCCAATGAGAATGATTCTTCTCCTTTGGACTTTGATTATGGTCTTTATCCTCCTTCGGATATTAAGAAACCCGTTTCAAAGGAGAAGAAGCCGGACGACACCGATATCCGTAGTACCTATGTTTTGACACCTCTTTATCCACCTTCTGAGGATGAGATTGTGAGATTTATGAGCGGATCTTCTTCAACGTCTACTGAGCCTGAGTCTTATTTTCCCCTAAAGGAAAAGGTGTTCGATCCCGGTATTACAATTTTTAAGCCATCTCAGTATCCATCTGATGAAATAAAAGGAAAGATTTTTGGAAACAATGGAGATATGCTTGCACTGCATCATACTGTCTACCACCGTGCTAAATCTTTGCTTAAGGGAACCTTGCCTACTCTTCTTTAGCTTGCCTTGTTCGCCTTAAGCTTGTGCTACTTGATGGATGAAAACCATGTATTTGACCCCGGTGGATGTTCTTCAAGGTTCTTACCATGCTAAACAAGGTCGAGTCAGGCTCACGACTTGGTGAACAAAAACAAGCGCTTCTCGGGAGGAAACCTGCAGTATATATCCTTTTAATCCGTTTTTATAATAAGTGTAGGGGGAGACCCTAGTATGTGTTTGTTCTTTTCTTTCTTATCATGTGCAGGGATTCGAGCTTTCAAAGATCCATTCTTGATGACTTTTGACGACCCGTGATTCCGTGTACCCGTCTTCTCGGTTCTATCCTAAACTCTTTTGATTCACTATTTTATATTCTTCAATATTAAAATAGGAATAACTTTAGTTGTCTCTTCCTTAGCAAGATTTAAACAACATGTACAATGTCCTAAGTGAAGGGGATTTTACTCCCACATGCTTAAACATTGAGGACAATGTTTATATTAAGTGTACGGGGGACTTCTATCGAAGTTAAGTGGGCTTTTCCTTGTATTTGTCCTCATTTTAACCAGAAAATTGATTTTTCGACATTTTTCAAAATTTTTAATCTATTTGGGCCTAGTAGTTTTTCCTTTGTTATCGTTATTTTTCATTGCTAGAATAAATTTTAATAAAATGGTTTTAATAAGTTTAGATTTCTTTAATATATTAGGTCCGTCATGAATCTTTTGACTCAACCCGAGTTTACTTATCTAAGTTTACTCTAGCTAGTATCCTTAACGTGTTTAAGTCAAGTTTGCTTGGCTTTTATATAGGGAACTTTAAAAAGCGAAAGTCTTAACTCTTACGGGTTAAGAACAAGAACTTTTCGCAAGTTCCTATAATTGATCCTAGAAAGTCGTTTATCAAGGGAACTTTAAAATGCGAATTCTAAACTTGAAAAAGTCTAAGAAGTTGCAAGCTCCTATAGATGACTTGAAAACCCAAAACTTTGATTTAATAGGCTAAGCATCCACGAGTCTCATTCCTTGAGATTTTAAATTGTGGAGAACGAGATATGATAGAGTCAATTATAAGTTTGGTATTCTTTCATGAATTTATGTGATTTGATTATGAGATTTCTCCCATCGCTTGTTAATAAATATAATTGCAATTAATAAGGTCGTACGATTTGAAAAGTTACTTGGCTTCTAGCCCAAGATCGTTTAAAAGTTGCTCGGATTAATTAGAGTTCATAGCCAATGCATAACTTATTGAAGCGGGATGCGAAGATTGGCGAGTCCAAAAAGGCCCTAACAAGGCATGAGGGCTACATTTTGTTGCTAAATATCCAAAGTGATGTGAAGAATCATTAATCAAAAATCAATATGAAGGATCGAGACACACGACGAAAAGCAAATACTCCCCTAAAGATCATGGAGAAGTCTATCCGAAAAGACCCTAGCAAGGTATGAGGATAAATAGATCCAAGTCCTAAACGGAGGCGGATCGTTGTATATCAAAATCCCAAATAAAGACTGGAGAAAAATGAAGAAGTCGTGGTCCAAGTATGCAGAATCTCTCAAAAACTTCAAGTGAAGAAATACCTATTATGAAGAGAAGACCATTATTTCAAGAACGTCTCTCAAGATTTGAAGTATGAAGTCAATGCCAAATATCGATCCGAGAAAGGTCTCAAATCGTGAAGCGAGTTATGCCAAGATATGAACTTTATGAGGTCTCGAGAAGCAGTTTTAAAAGATTTTGTCCTTTAGCTAACTATTGATTAAATCGTCCTACTTTATTTTCGGCCTAAATAACTATCGAAATAAGTCAACAATGCAGCCTCGTGATCATTTAAGACATCAATCAAATATAAGAGATACACCTAGGAATAAGGGAGTCTAAGTGAATAATTGATCCATATGAGTTTGTGTTAGTTTGCTAACTTATAATAACAATGATCTCGTTTTTAAGCTTGGTATGGGGAACGTGAAACTTGAGGGTGATAAACATTCATGACATCCAAATCCCTAATGTAAGTCTTCGATTTCTTTACTTTTTATCCCTTTAAATATTTTATAATTTTCTATCTCTTTAAGTTTCCTAAATTTCTTATGTTTAATAAAGGCCAAGGTGGGTTAATTATGATGGAAAATGTAAATCTCTCTTTGTAATTAATGCATTGCATGAGGGTATTGCAATGTTCAAGTGTAGGGGATTTAATAAGTGTGAAAACACTTATCCTTTTACCACTTAATTATAATAATAACCAAGCCAAAACGTGTATTTAATGTCGTAAATGTCGGAATTATGCGTGGTTAGTGTTTTAGGAACAAAATGTAAAAAGGGAAGAAAACATGGGCTTTCACGGGCTTTTATCGAAGAAAAATACAAAAGACGAAGTCAAAAGATCAAGAGTGCAAAAAGAACGGAAGTCCAAGGCCTATTCTGAAGATTTATCGAAGAAAAAGTCTTAAGACGGAAGTTTAACGAAGTCGAAGGACCAAGTCTAATTAATGAAGAAATTAGAAGACGAGTTCATTTTGTTTATCGACAAATCCCGAGACAAAGTCGAGAATGACGAGTTTATTGTCAAAGACGAAAGACGAAAAGACAAGAGGAAGAAAGAAAGAAAGAAGCACAATACTCCTCTCCCCTATAAATAGAATCATTAACCTCATTTGTGAGGTGTTAGCTAATTTGACACATTTGTCTTTCCACATTTATTTTTCATGCACTTTCATATTGTCATTTAAATTCTTGTCTTTAATTTCAAGTAAGACTTTAATTTTGTGTTATTGAATCTTTATCTTTAATCAAGTTTTTTATTAATCTCTCATTTTACATTTCTTGTTTTGCTTAATCTTTATGCTCATTTGCTTATTGTCATGCTTATTTGATTGTTTATTATGTTTTTATGTGTTTGATTGGGTTAGCTTATTGATTTTATAGCTTATTGTGTGTTTTTCTTAATTTTAATTAAGTGTTTTTAAAAGTTATTTTATAAAAAGTTGATTTTAAATATTTAGATTATTAAGTGTTTTCAAAAGTTTTTAAATTTTGGCTTATTTGCTTTTTCTTAAAATTGATTTGGTTAAGTTTTTAGATAAGTGCTTATTTAGTTTTAGCTTAGTTTTTCTTTTTGCTTAAAACTGTTTCTTATTCGGGTTATGTTAAAACCCTAATTACCCGACTTAGGTGTAGGATTTTCATTTTCCCGACTTATTGCATGTTGATGTGTTATCCCGAATTAAGTGCAACATTAATTTCCCGAACTACTTGTAGATTCACAGTTTCCCGAATTGCATGTTAATGTGTTCCCCGAATTAGGTTAGTGATGCACATTCAGACTTAAGTGCAAGTTTAGCTTGTCCCGAATTGTGTTCATATTGTATAATCTGAATTAGATCAAGCACGGCGGATTCCGAATTACATCATAGTCCTTCATTTCGAACTAGGTGTGGTTTCAACTTTCTGAATTGTATGTGAAATTCATTTCCCGAATTAGGAGCTAGACCTTCACATTCCGGACATTCCGAACTAGGTTCATGATGCCTATTTCGAATTAGATCTTGATTATGTTTCCCGAATAAGGTTAGGTTTTATATTTCCGAACTAGGTTTAGTTTATGGATTTCGAATTAGCCTTTTAAGGGGTATTCTGAGTTAGGTGAAGTATCCTGTTTCCCGAATTAGGTTTTGCTTCTTATTTTCAGTTTTAGTTTTAAATCTTTATTTTTCCCGCCATTTCTCTTAAGTGTCATTTTAATTGTTTTACCTTAATTTTATTTTCAAGTTTGCATTTTTATTAAGTTATCAAATTTACTTTTCGTCAAGCTTTAATTTCTCGTCGTTTAATTAATTTACTTTTAAAGTCTTAATTTTTCACCATTTACTTTTTAATCATTTTTAGCTTTATTTACCTTGTCATTTACTTTAAAGCTTGCATCTTTACTTTACTCAACGACAACCTATTATTTTTACCCACCAAAGACGACTGAGTCGCACATTAAACCATTGTCAATTCAAATCGAGACGAGACGATAAACTTTTCATACTTGGCAAAAACCAGTTATTACTTAGCAAATTACGATCACCTTGAGGACGTGCTTGATAGCCTCTCGTGGAAAAATTACCGTTAGCCGCATACATGTTTTCTGGATTGTCATGAGTAGAAGGACAATCAGTGTATGAATGAGGACCTCCACAAGTCTCACAAGAAGGTGTTACAGCTTTAACTTGTTGAAATTGGTTGATGGTTAAGAAATTTTTGTTCATCTCGGCTAGTTGACGGGTGAGTTGGATGAGTTCGGCTATCTCGGGGTTTGATGAAGTAGAAGAAAAATTGATTCTTGGGTTATTTCTTGAAGATGCGAATGAATCCTAATTTTTGTGATGAGTGGTCATGTTCTCTATAAGCTCTCTACACTCCTCGGGTCGTCTTTTCATAAATGTACCACCGGCGGCGGCATTAATCGTATCACGATCACGAAAAGTTAAACCATTGTAGAAAGTATCAATTAAAGTGACGGGGAGCATATTATGGTTAGGAAAACGATCGATCAAGACATTATAACGTTCCCAAGCATCGAAAAGCGACTCATCGGGTTCTTGAGTGAAACCGCTGATTTGATTACGAAGACTAGTTACCATGGATGGTGGAAAATATCTTGACAAAAAATTTTGAGTCATCTTGTCCCATGTATGAATTGAGTTTTTAGGAAGACGGTTAAACCATTTTTCGGCATGGTGGGATAAAGTGTGTGGAAAAAGATGAAGGCGAAGAAAATCAATGGAAACACCGGGCAATTTCATGCTTTGAGTGACGGTTATGAATTTATCGAGGTGTTTATTGGCATCATCATCCGGTAATCCGCGAAATGGACAAGCATTTTGAACTTGTTGGATCATGTGATGCTTCAACGAAAATTCGGGAGCCGTGATTTGCATCGGCGCAATCGGTCCTCCACGTCCATTCATAGTTGGTTGACATAGCTCCTCCATCGTACGAAGGTCGGGTTGAGGGGCATGGTTGTTATTATTCATGTTGGGGTGAGGTGTATTGTTATTATTATGCACACCGGCCATATCTAAGTCTCTATGAGTCTCGGGCTCAGGATAAGACGAAGATCGAGTACGCATACACTAAAAATGAACTACAAGATTTTTAATTTTTTTATCTTTTTTAATTTTTTTGTATTTTTGAAAATTTTATATATTTTCTTTTAGGATTTTTTGAAAATTTTTATGCTTGAAAATAACGTTCCCAAAAGAACGGATCCTAAAATCCAATTTTTCTCACTAGAAACCGTTAATCTTTACGAAAAAAGCCGGCAGCGGCGCCATTTTAATAGATGACTTTTGCATATGTGTGTACTCGTTCGTTCTCGGTATCTATTCGAATTGATCACGGTTTTAGGGTGGAATAGTTGTTTTTGGTCACTAAAAGGGAGAGCTTTTGGTTATCTATATCTACTAAAATGAGTTAAGACAAATAATAAATATAAAGAGATAAGATAAATTTAAGACTTAATAAATCGAACATGAAAGCTTTTTAAAGTAAAAGACAAAATAACAAAACTAAGATGAAAGACTTAAACGAAATAACAAGGGAATTAAATTAATTAAAAACTAAATTAAGAGTAAATTTGAAAATAAAATGAGAAAAGACAAATTAAAATAAACTAGACAAAAATGGTGGGAAAGAAATCAACCTTGAAAAATAACTAAGTAAAACAAACAAAAGGATCGCAACTAAGATCGCAACGGCGATCGCAACTCAGATCGTACTCACAATCGCGATGAGTGATCGCAAGATTGGATCGCAGCAAGTGGTCGTAGCCCAGATCGCACCCCTGGATCGCAACAAAGTGATCGTAGTCATTGATCTTAACCCACGATCGCAGCCAAGATCGTACCCCATGATCGCAACAAGTGGATCGCAATGGACGATCGTGGCCTGGATCACAACAACGATCGCAACTTGGATCGTAGTTGTGGATCGCAGTTTGGATCACAATCTATGATCGCAGTTTCTAATCGCAAGTAGAAACCCTTGGGTTTATGCGATTACGAAACTCGATCGGAACAAGTAAAACCCATAGAAGTATTACGATGGGATACAAAAGGCAAATAAGAAAAAACCAAATAAGCACTTTTCTGAAAAGCACTTACCAAAACTTAACCAAATCAATAATAAAAAGCACTAAATAAGCACAAATGAAAAACTTTCAAAATACAAAATAAGAAAGATTTATAAAATAAACTTTAAAAACATTAAACTTTTAAAAACACTTAAAAGAAAATAATCTAAACATGAAATAAGCTAAAAGCACCAAAAAGTTGAGATTATCAATCGTATGAAATCGATAAGAACAACAAGATGAGCACTGTAATCAAATAAGCACCAAGATGAAACAAGATACATACTTGAAACAAATCAAAATCAAGATTAAACAAGAAAGGTAGAATAAAATGGATTATTAAAAGCTTAAAATTAAAATTAAGATGAAGATTCTAATATAAGATTAAAGTAAAAAGATTAAAACTTGAAAGAAAATGAAAGAAATCTAGAGAGAGAAAGTAGAAGCACCTACTCCTACTTCTCTCTACAAGATATGAACTAAAAATAAAAAAATGACTCTCTCTAAAATGAAGGAAATAAAAGACTATTTATAGGAGAGGAGAGGTGTGGTGTGTTGCTTCCTTCTTTCTTTTGTCTTCTCGTCTTTTTAAATGACTCGTCTTTTTAAATGACTCGTCTTTCTCGACTTTGTCTCAGGATTAGTCGAATGATAACTTGAACTCGTCTTCTAATTTTCTTCTTTTAGTTGGACTTGGTTCTTCGATTTCGTCAAACATCTGTCTTTAGACTTTTTCTTCGATAAATCTTCAGAATAGGCCTTTGACTTCCGTTCTTCTTGAACTTTTGATCTTTTGACATAGTCTTTTGTCTTTTTCTTTGATAAAAGCCCGTGAAAGCCCGTGTTTTCTTCCTTTTTATATTTTTGTCCTGAAACACAATAAAAACACAAACCACGCATAATTCCGACTTTTACGACATAAAATACAAGTTTTGGTCTTGTTTTTATTATAATTAATTGGTAAAAGAATAAGTGTTTTCACACTTATTAGAGGCACAAACCTTTTCGGAATTTTGAAGTTGGGAAGAGAGCTTCGAGTTAGCTTGAATCTGTACCGACAATTTGAGATCTGAGGCTTGAAGGAGTGCCTTGTATTCTTCACATTTGTCCAAAAGATTACCTTGATCTTTCGACTCCTCTTCCAACCTACGAAGAGAATCAACCAGCTTCAGCTCAGGGCAAGTGACGGAGGGTAGGAGCTCAATTCTCTTTGCACAACCGGAGGAATGATATGCATCATCAAATCTCGACACTCCGCAGGCATATCCACCCGGCTAGCAACACCAATACTCCAATCCGGAGCATAACGAGCACTCGGGCCAGACATCTCTTCGTCAACGGTGAATACACCTGATTTGGAAAATCGGATAAAACTTTTAAAGTTAGAACAAATAACATAAAAAACGCAATGTGCACACAAAAAAAAGAGAAAATGGAGGAAGTCCGAAAAGAAAAGCACTTACGTTTGGAATGAAGATGATTCGGATCCATAACTCCCTTGCCATCCCTATGTTTGGCATGCTCCTTAACTTCATCAGAAAAGACACCTTTAGAGCTCGACCCATCTAGATATGAGTTACCAAGTGGTGAAAACTTAGGAGGGGGGCTCTTCTCTTTGGAGGGTTCCGAACAACATCCTTATCACCCCCTCCAGATGCCGACTCATGTGTCTTCTCTAAGTGACCACCAACAGGTCCGGAGGAATCATCATCCACATTAACAGTTAAGTTGACAGACCGAAGAGGTATAGGACTTATAACGTTATCTTCATCAAGGATCTCCTCCTCATGCCCACCAGAGCCTTCGTCCACATTCACTCGTCGCTTCTTAGCCGAACCACCAAAGGCTGTAGGTTTCTCAGTCATGCGCTTCATACTTCGATGAAGGTCACTAACAGCCTTGCTAGTTTTAGTAGAAGCTCCGGAGGAACCCCCTTTTCGGAAACCTTCTTCTTGCTCTTCGGTTTTTCAACCGGCTCTCCAGCTTCTTCTTTTCTTTTCTTTTCCTCCGCAGCACGAAGGGCAGCCAGCCTTTTCTTTTCACGAGTGGCTTTAACAGCCTCACTCTCATTCATCGCAATTATTTGCTCAGCAATAGGAGCACTCAAGCGCTCTCCGGCAGCCAATGCACCAACATAAGGAGCAATCCGGTTGGCATCATTCAAACGTTCACCCATGGTAATTTTTCCCGGAGCAGTAATAGGAAATCTAAGATACTTAGACATGGTGACAACTGCAAGAAAAGAAAGAAAACGCAACAAAAGCAATACAGACTTACAACCATGAAAAGAAAAGGCAAGATAAAAGAAGAAATAAAAACAAGGGTAATACCATTCCCTTCGGATCCAAAAAACAAGGAAAAAATTTTGGACACTCCCAAGTCAATGACACACCAGCCATATACAACACACCTTCCGGAATGGCAGCCAAGTCTACAACATGCTCCTCAAGACGAAGGGTATCCGATTCATTAAAGCCATACCGAGGAATATAATCATTCAAGTCCGAATCAACGTGTCTCCACGACATAAAGTCCGGAATCGCTCGACGATCTATGACAGAAAATTCCCACTTCCAATTTTTCAAACAAGTAAGTGTATCATGAAAATTTTGTTTGTGTGAACCCTTCTCGGACCTCTTTTCGAAGGAGAACCAATGTCCTTGTTTACTAAGCCTGTAGTAGAGATGAAATAGAAGTGCAGTGGGTTGAATAGAAAGGCTTCGGCAATAAACCTCAAAGGTGATGACACGATTTAGCCCCAACGGAACTAGCTGTGAGATGTGAACGGCGAAGTTTTTCAAAATGGCTAAAAGGAAGGTGGAGAAGGGGACTCGTATCCCGGAAAACTTAAAAAACTGCTCATACAAGCCTATATAATTTGAAGGGAGACAATTCATAGTCATCCCTTCCGGAGCAGCTTGGGGATTAAAACTTTCCGGAATATGATATGTCTTCACTGGATACTTAACATAATCGTCATAAAGAGTGGAAGTATACTTCGGCATGTCAAACTTGGGAGCGTAACGGGTCGAACCGGAAGGCCCAAGAAGATCTTCGTTTGCCATATCATTTAATAGAAGGATCCGGAAAGGTGACTAGGAAAGGAAGAGAAGATACCTGAGGAGAAGGAAAATCCGGATTGGTAGAGAGAAGGAATATTTGAGAGAGAAATGAAAAACACACACAAACAAATGACGAAGGGGTAGGTATTTATAGGCTCAGTAAAAACGTGGGAAAGCATGAAAGGTACAGTAAAAATACACGTGTCAACAATCCAAGCTAACCAAGGACACGTGTCAACCATCGCAAGAAGATAGGGTAAAAGTGGTTGGGCCTTGATGGGCCTAAACCAAGTAATGGGCTGGTAAAACAATTCGGCCCACCCTGACTGCGAGATAAGGGGTATTAAAGTATTGATTCGACTAAACATGCTTGAGGGAATTAGCCAAATCAACACTAGGGGGACTTGTTCGTGTATGTGTCTGGAACACATGACCCGATCCGGACAAGACCTAGTAGTCCGAAACGCATAAGTTCTTCTTGAAGATATTAGCACCAGTCAACGGAGAATTCAACAGACACACCTCCGAGAAACTAGGAAATATGTCCCCAATCGGGTCAACCAAGACCCATCACAACTCCCAGTCTTTTAGGGATTTGACTAGTATAAATACCCCTCTTAGGTCCAAGATTAAGGTCAACTTTTTTACCCTTATTATATTATTTATATTATAATATTCTTATATCTCCCCTTCGGATCTTTATCCTTTACTTACTCTCACGGCTGAGCTTGGTCTGGGTTCTCACACCCGGACGAGGCTAACGCGTTTACTTTGATTTCAGGTAATCCGAAGTACACACCATTCCAGGTCCGAATAGGTCTAACCATTCGGACCTCTGCAAGAAATTGCACGAACAGTACTAAATAGAATTATATGAGAGTTAAAAAAAGGTGATTTGGATGAACCGATGAGGTGTACTACTGAGAATGACCCATAAAAAAATTCCAGTGTTGAATTTACACATTTCCCATCTCTACTGAGAATATAGAACACAATATTAAGAGCCCTATATGTAACTCGTGACTTTCCCTATAAGAACATGGGTTACTTACTTCCTTCTAGGAATTTTTATGCTGACTTCTACTGTATTAGTTATAGTTACATTTATTGTTGGGTTATATTTTAGTAATGTATAGCAACTAAACTAGGTTTGTTTAAAAGTGGCATTCTGGCATTATACATATTAAAAGTTACGCGTCGTAGACAAAACTGGTTCAATGTTGCTTTGGTTGTTTGGTAAGTTAACGATGATAGGTCGGTCTCCATAGAATGCAACTGAAAAAATAATCACGTTATCTAGCTCTTCGGCAGTGGCACATTTTGATATCCTACAAATGTAACTTATTAGGTTATATAAAATAATTAGGTTACCTACGATGTATACAAATGAAGTATGATTCAAAGGTCGGTGGATATTGAAGTAGAAGCTAGAAATGTCTCTGACGATAATGATAATACGAATATCAATCCATGAGTAAAGTTTGGACTAGCAGGTTTACCTAAGGTTTATAAAAGATGGATTAAAGAACATTTGTTAATCATGAATTTTAAGTGCTTAAAGCAATTATTTTTTGTTCCTAAATTGAGGAGATTGAGGAGTTCAAACACATACTAATAAAGGTTATGGGTCTTTTTATAAGTCATTTAGGAATGGAAATTATGATGAAGCTCTTGACTTAGAAGCATCTGTTAGTATATTGTCCACGACGCACCTAAAGTGAGATTTTGTTTGATCCCAGTTAGAAGTTATATGGATTTTAATCTCATCGCAGTAGCTATATGAGTTGTTGAATTCACCACTTCTAATTGTTTTCGAGTATATTGTAAATTTCAGTTCCTACATTAACCACTATTATAAATCATTATATTCACATTTTTATTATTTTGAGCTGAGTATTAAGCACCGTATATTATATTATCCTAAATATGAATTATGATATCTTTGACAGGCTTTTGATAGATAGAACTTGCATTTGGAAAGAGCATATTCATGTCATTGTGCAAGAGCAGGTAATTTACCTCCCATGTACAATAGTTAAAATGTTACATATGTGATATAATTGATCAGTTACGAATAACAAGCTCATTTTTGTATTTGACAAACTATTGTCAAATGGCCACGGGTTAAGTAGTCTTGCTGTGAGACATTTCAGATGTAAAGGACTCAAAGAAAAAGTATGAACAACTCCATATAGACCCACATAAGCTAACCCTAACACCAAGTAGATCTTTCAGGATCTTGATGAAAAAACAGTCTGAGGTATTATCTCCTGATTAGGTTCAAGTCTCAGGTATTATCTCCGTATTATATTCAAGTCTTACATAAAAAAGAATACAAGTTCTGTTAGTTTATGGACGTATTTAAATAGTCGTGTGTTAGGATCGAACTCAATACTATGGGATTGCACACAAACGTTTAGAGCTATTTAATTAATTACTTATTGTTTATTTAAATATAGTTAATTAGTTAACGAGTGCTAAAACTGTGATTAACGACCGTTAACTATTTAATGGAAAATGACTAACGGGCATTAACTGTAAAAGTGGTAACAAGATTTTGTATCCCAAATCTATTTTGGGAACAATATAGGTTGGCCCCTATGGTGTGTATGTTTGTGGTTTTAGTCTTGGTTTTAAAGCAAACAATATATTTTCTATATATAGTTTTGTCTCCAAACCCTAGCTTTTGACACACTATAAATAGAAAGGTTTTTATTTGTTTTCTTAGCTTATTCATAGTGAAAGAAAAATAATCTCTGAAACCTTGCCAGACACCACATTCGGCCGACTATAGCCTAGAGCATACTCGGTTCGTCTTTTCCACCACTACGACACGGTTCTGCTCGCATGACATAGCTTGTCGAATATCTTGTTTGAGGCGTGTGTACAAGAGCATAGATTTAACCTCCTTTGATTAATCTTGGATTGGTTTGAAGTGTTCTTTTGCTAGGAAGCTTTGCAAGGTAAAATACCCTTTTAATTTTAATGTTCAATTAGTTATATGCATGTTATGTTAATTGATCCTAATTGCTTCCACATGTGCTATGATGTTTATATGTTTTGTTTATCAAATAAATGTTATGTTATATCTAACAAAGCAACAGTGGCATTACGAGCCGTTTTAACATTGCAATAATTATTGAACACCTAATGATCTTAATAATTGTATTGTTAAAACATGAGATTTAGGGTTTACACAATTTTTTTTAATAAAAATTCGGACCTAATTATTTAGATCACACTAATTTATTTTTTTTTGTGTTTTGCTAATTAAGAAAAAAAATTTCTTGTAAACCCTATTTACGTGTTAGATCTTTAGGTTTAATTACTTGATTAAATCGTTAGTTCATGTAATTAAATTAATTGGGTAACGATCCTATAAAAATAATATAATCTTTACTATATTTAAGTGGTTATATATTTTAGACATAATCTTTACATTTTTTTAGTTGATTATGTGGATCCATGATTTACATGCATGTTGTCATGGATAAAAACTTGTCATATGATAAATGTTACGAATATTTGTCATATCTTTAATTTTTGAATGAAATTATAAAATATTTAATTAGGGAAGACTAATATTCTATTAAACCCCTAGTTGTAAAAGATTTTATTCCATAAATAAATGCATGTGACTATGTGATTTATTTTTAGAGCATATATTTATGATATTTATGCTTAGAGTTATTCTTGTCTAATATATTTTGTAATATGTCATTTGTTAACTTATTTTGTAAAAATGTTGTAAACAATGGGTATTTAAAAAAAATATAAATTGACTAAATAACTATATAAAACTAATAGATTTGTTAAGAAGTTTAAATGAGACATATTATTGAATGTATCTAGTGCTTTAATCATAAGTTAGTATCCTTATTCGTAGAGTGTTCCATCTCGATATTTCATCTTGACTGAGTGTGCTGGATTTACGAATTAAAGTGCCCTCGCTCCCCAAATGATTATAGAATGGCGTCGACGAATAATGGTTACTGAACAAATAGTCTAGCACTCTATAATTCTTTAAAGTGGTCATTTAATCTTCAAGAAAATGTCTATAAAAAGTTTTATAAAACTTATGCTATGGACTTGTATGCATGCTTCTCCATACATAAACTTTTGATTTGACACATCAAAATAATACCCACAATTTAAGTTGAATGCCATCTAATTGAGAACACTTGAAGTTGCAATTTTAGTCAAGTAAGAGCCTTGGATTAAGATTGTGATGGAAAAAAAACTATTCATATGAGTGAGATCTCGATTGAAAGTTTTATGTTCAATATATTAGAAGACTTAATTGAGTTAGTTAGTGAGATCTAGAAACTCAAGGCATTAGAAAGGGACTAAACATGTTTACAATGAAAAGTTATTAAACTTGAAATGTAAGTCCTTTAGAATACTAGAATTGCAAAATGAGTTTGTCAATTAAATTATTCGACAAGTTGCCATGCTGAATACATTTATTACTAGCAGATCAACTGATGTATTAAATTTATGTCACCATGGGTACTAGTAATTCAAGGGAAATACTATGGTTAATTTATTAACTTGGGTAATTTTATTTTCTTGAAAGTATTAATTATCGAAAATACTAATACATGAACTTTTTCTATAGAAATGGCTCATCCCCAAAACAACTCTCAACATGTGTCTTCTGCCCTCAAAACTTTCTTTGAAGGCGAGAAGCTGACTGGCCTGAACTTCAATGATTGGTATCGCTCCCTAAGGATTGTCTTGAGGGTGACTGATACTATTGAATTGTTGTACCAGCCTTGTCCTCACCCTCCTACTGAAGATGCTTCCTAAGAGGACCGTGCTCTTTTCAAAGCTGATTACAAAAGGTATTCTGATGTAGCCTGCATCATCCTTAGCGGAATGAATGCTTCTCTCAAGAAACAATTCGAGTTCTATACTACAATGGACATGCTTGCTGAGCTCCGTAATATGTTTGAAAAGACACCAGATGTTGAGCTCTACGTTTTTGTAGACGAACTACACAGCTGCAAACATCAAGCAGGACAACCCGTTAGTGCACACTACTTGAAAATGAAAGCGATGCTGGATCAACTTTTTGTGTTAGGGAAACCCTATGACGATGCAATGTCGATCAACTTGATCAATAGGTCCCTTAACAAGGACTTTAATGAGTTTGTTAGAAACTTCAACATGCATTGCGAGGGAAGACATTGAGTAATTTGCACGCAATGCTCATTGACTATGAAAAGGGTTTGAAGGACAAAGCATCTGCACATGCACCTACGCCTCAAGTACTTGCAATACAAAAGGGTAGGGTTTCTAAGCCAAAACTGCAATCGAATAAGAAGAACAAAGGCAAAGGAAAACCTGATAAGGGCAAGCAAGTTGTGACTTATCAGAACAAACCTAAGAAGCATCTTCCAAAGAAGAAGGATGATTCTCAAAAGGATAAAGATTGCCACTACTGTCATGCTGATGGACATTGGAAGAGGAACTGCCCTCTTTACCTCGAGGATTTGCGTACAAATAAGAATAAGTTTGAGCCTGGTGCGTCAACTTCAGGTAACTTACTTGTGATTGAATTATTTAATCTATGAAAGTACCTAAACTATGCTAGAAACAATAAACTTAACTAATCAACACACGTAATTACTTTTCAAACGTAATACTTATTATTGTATAATAAAGAATTACAAGTGTTATGGATAACACCGTTTGAGGACAATGTGTTGTGCACACTTTGAACAAACTAAAACCTAACTTATGAACACAGTCGCATCTGTTTGGTTCTATAAGTTCTAAGCATTAATGTGTGAATTCTATCAAAGTGTTAAACTTTAATGCTAGGCTACATAACCTATTTATAGTGGTACGAGGTTGACTCTAAGTACTTGTTGATGGTGATTACACTAGACATACACTTGTCAGACCTCTGTCACAAGATGCTCTTCTATTCTTGGTAGTCTGCCACAATGCTTTAGGAAAACAGAGCTGGCACAGTTTCCCTTTTCTTCATAGTCTCATACACACTAAGGTATGTCCAAAGTGTGTTGAGAGTTAACAGTGTATTGCCACCCCTGTTAACCCTCAACCCCTCAGAGTCCCTGATACATCTTGGCTGTTATCCATCACAGCCAATGAGTATGTCTTCAAGTAATCTTCGACTTCTTTGATAATTTCTCTGACATGGACTCCTCTGAGGTTGCTCACAGACTTAGATCTCTGTGGGTCTTGCGATACTTGCATGCCTCCTAGGCACTGGCAAGTTACTATCTAACAGCTTGATTTATGTTTAAATTTGTGATACAAGGAATCTAACAAACTTAGATTCCCAACAATCTCCCCCTATTTAAACATAAATACAGTTAGATATATCTAAGTTAAGGTAAGTGAGATGACAGCTTCTTCTTACTCATAACAGATCTAAACAAACATACCTCATGATTTTATTCATACTTAAAGGAAATTACAAGTACAATACAAAAGTGAAATAAAACATGAAGGTTAAATTCAGCTGTGAAATCCTTCAATAGTCATCATTTTTTATTCTTTCTTCAGCTTCAGCTAAGTCTGTCCTAGTATCCAGTTTGGCCTGCAAAGCTTGTGCAAAAACCTTGGAATACTCTGTTTTAATTTTGAGTCCCTTTTTGAGACAAATCAGTTGAATGGTTGATGCTAATCCTAGCTCATCTTCCCTTTGAAATGCATATTGACAAGCTCTGTTCATGAAGGTCATTCCTCTTTCAGGCTCAGTGTAAGTCTGACCATCAATAGGACCTATGATTCTATTTGGTAATACCAAATCCCTGTGCATTCCATCCACTTGAACATCATCAGTAACGAAGGTTTCCTTAACAAGTTGACTCATCCTTCTTCTTTACTTTCCAGACTTTGGAGGTTCTTGTTCAAACAGCTGTGGTGGGGGATCTATTTTGAGCTTGGCTACTGTTTCTTTAACCCAATTAAACTTAGCTTTGAGGGTCTTAGGAAGAGTGAAATTAGCCTATCCAGTTCTTTTAGCAGCCAAAACCTCAAGTTCAAACCATTCAGACAAGCCAAGTTGTTTTAACCTGAAGTCCTCAAAGACAATCATATTGGACTGTTGGTTATCTCTCCACAAAATCATTTGTGGTGTGTTAGTAGACTTGTGAATAGTGTACTTGAACTTGGTGATTTTTCCAGGTACATACCTGTTGTTGACGCAGGCATCATAATCAGCTTTTACCTTATTCAGCGCCTCTGTGCGTTTGGCTTCCATCTCTTTCAACCTTTGTCTTTGTTTCTCCCTTTGAAGTGGAGTCATTTTTCTCAGAATTTCCTCATTGAGCTCCTTGGCTTTCTTGATTTCATTCAACATTTTGAATTCAATAGCCTGCTTCTCAATTTCTTCAGGTGTAAGAGGATTCTCATTTGAAGCTGTGAAGGTTGTAAATTAGGATGGGTCTGTGGTTGATCCTCCTGTCTCTAGCATTGCAGCTATTTTCTTTTGTTTGGCGTCTGAGTCTACCATAACTATTTTCTTTCTTGTCTTTGAGACAGAGGATACCACGCTTATGCTTTTCAGCTCTTTAGCTCTTTTGAGAAAAGCTGTCTGAGCTTGGGTTTGTATAGCTTTGGGTAGGGAGCTAACAGTGAACTTGAGTTTCTTGGCAGCTGGTTCACCATCATCCACAGCCTCGCTGGTGTTAACCAAGGTCAGGGATTTTGATGAATAAACTCCATCCTTTGTTTGTTGCTCCCCCTTAATTTCATCCTCATCATCAGGTATAATCACTGGTGTGATGAATTGGAGAGGGACAGGTGAAGAAATAGTGTTATCAGCAGAGTCAGAGCTTTGTTCGGCAGATTCAAGGTTAAATACCTTTTCCTTCTCCCCCGCACGTTCAGCCTGTCTTTTCAGACGTTTTGATGAACGTGCATGAATGTGCTTAGCAATTTGCTCAACAGAGGCAACCATTCCTCGTTGTATGGTCCTTGAAGCTCTAGCAATCTTCAACAGGTGGTTGAAATTTCCATTTGTGTTACGATGAACACGATCAATGATAAAGTTGGTGTGACAAAGTTTCCTGTTTCGTACAGCTTCAAACTGTCTATGCATTGTCAACTCATGAGTATGGAAAATAGTAGGGACCTCTGTGACGATGGCATCTTTGATACGTGTAGACAAATGACTAAGTCCTTGGGACACTCCCTTTCTTGTACCATCTTTGATAGGTTTAGTGACTGCATCCTTAACCGTCTGTGTTATGATCCTTGGAAAGTTGACAGTGAAAGATTGCATTTCAGATTTTATGACATCTAGCTTTCTTGACAGGCGTTCCATATCTGATTGATGATGTTCAGGTTTAAGATCATGGATGTTCAGGCTTTCGTGTGCATAATCATCCTCCCTTGGTAATATATCAAAGTTGGTTTGGGTAGGATGATCAAACAATAGGAATTCAGCTGTCGGATCATATAAAGGTCTTGGAATACTGTAGTGGTAGAGGTAGAAGAGGTGGGAGTTACTACAGCTTCCTTGGGAGGAGTAGTGGTATCAACAACTGGTGTGGACACATGGATTTCCTTTGGAGGAGACAGAGACTGATGGTCGTCATTGATGAGATGGCATTTATACATGATCTCATCGTTCTTTTCGGGCTTTAAATGCATAAAATGTCATAAATTTACCATATATATATGCTTGTATTTGTTTACTTGTGTGTTTTAGGCATGGATATCGTGAAAAAGGCAAAAGATCACAAGAAACAAGGAAAAACGAACACAAGAAACAAAGCCGTACAAAGAACCGGGCCCTAGTTCATGATTTATCCAAGAAAAACCCTTGAAGACTTGAAGATGTACAAGATTGATCCTCAGTTTATGAAGAAATGACACTTAATACCCTTGTATATTCATAATTAAAAGTTTGGTCCCTTAAGTTTGTCAAAATTACAAAAAGGTCCTTCAACTTTGAAGAATTGGCAAGTTTAGTCCCTTAACAAATCTAAATTGTCAATAAGGGTCCCTCATGAAGTCAAAGATACATTAAAGACCTTTGAAGATCAAGAATGTCCAAGATCAGTCCTCAAACTATGCAAA
This sequence comes from Glebionis coronaria, assembly GCA_025667525.1. NCBI lineage: Eukaryota > Viridiplantae > Streptophyta > Magnoliopsida > Asterales > Asteraceae > Glebionis > Glebionis coronaria. The sequence goes on along the minus strand of CM046874.1, from coordinate 635,925,700 downwards.
AATGGCAAAAACAACTCTTGAAACCCTTTTACCAAAGTTTTGTGGCCAAAGCATAAAGTTGGAAACTTTATTAACAAAGGAAATGAGTTATCAAGGCTGAAAAACACGTTTTACCATGTTTACCAAAACACAAGGGCCAAAGGTGTGCATATGAAACATTCAAACAAAGAATTGCGCCAAACACTTACCTTTCCACAAAAAACGGATCAAAATGTTTACTGTTTACCTTTCACCCCCAGTTACCATCTCACTTAAAACAAAGGGTTAATTCCAATTACCCTGGCACACGTTTGATTCACACACCCTAAAACCCATCCCATACTCAAAACCCCAATCTCCACTCACCATAGGACCCCACCCATTCACACGTCCACCAATCACAATCCAACTTAACCTCCAAGGAATGACACGTGGCCAAATCAACAGCCCACACTCCTTGCTTGGATACAAAGCTAAAGTGAACGATTTGGATGCATTTGGACAGCTCAACAACACAATTCGTTTAGAAGATTTCAAGGGCAATTTTGGGACTTCATAGCGTAGGGTTTTGCTTATCTCTGCTTTGTATTTGCCTATATAAGGACTCCTCAACATGTGAGAGAGCCTTGTTACAGTTTTACTCTTTAAACATTGTAATTTCTTTTTAAAATTTATAAAAGTTTGTATTTTAAGAAAATTGTAATTCCTTTTTATGTTTTTGAAAGTTGGTGTTGTTTAAGGGTAATTATGAGTTCCATTTAATGTTATAAAGGTGTTTTGATCTTATGGTTTAAACACGTTTATGTTTGGTAAGGATTTCAAAGTTGAAAAAACCTTGAAATCAGTCATCTGTTTTAGGTATATTACTTGTACTAACCCTTATCCAAAAGTTATAAGCTCTTGCAAGCTTGTTGACACCAAGCTAGTTAAGGTTTATCAATCTTTGGATAGGTTGTTTGTTGTTTGTGATGAAGATATAAAGCCCTTGAGGTTCTGCTTTGAACCATCAACCAAGGCACATCTCATCTCCTTTGTTCAAGTACCTTGGTCTTGTTCTAGTTGTTGAACAAGGTCCAAGGAGCATATCTGATCCCTCTAGGAAGTTGTGGGGGATAGGTATAACCTCTTTTTAAGTTTCCTCTAAAATTTTTATGTTTATGACTGATATGTACTTTGCCATGTGATTTGTTGCTCTGGTGTTTGTGCTTTGTGTTTTATAGTTGTTATCTCTTAGTTGTCACCTAGTTGAGGTATTTGAACCATAAAATTAGTAGGTTGTTTGTAGAAATAAAAAGTTTGTTTGAAAAAGGACTAAAACAAGGTTGTTTGGCATTTTGGGATCATAAGGCCTTGTGGCCTTGTGCCCTTGGTTCTTAGGGTTTGGGGAGTCTAAACAAGTCATATGTAATAGGTTTTGGCCACTGGTTAAGTATCAAGAGGTTTAGAAAAGGGATTTCAAGTTTTGAAAAAAATCTGAAAATTGGTTTGAATTTGGTCAAACACATCAGATCCAATAAATTCTTTGTTTGTTGGATCTAAGGTCTGAAATCTGGTTTAGGAAGAGTTTAAGTGATAAGCTAGCTGTGCAGTATTTGTTTGTTGAATTTGGTGACTTATTGTGGGTGCTAGAGCTTATCAAAGTTGGTTGAAGTGGTCATTTGCATCAACAAAATGACCACCTCAATTTTGCCTTGCATTTTGTTATCTAGTGTATGCCCTGCTTGTTTATTGCTTGGAACTTGTTTTTGTGCTGCTTGTGAGTAGATTTGGCTATTTGGTTTGCTTTGTTGCTGGCTTATAAGCTAACTGGCTTATTAAGCCTTATTTTCCAAAATCTGTCATCATTTGGTCAAAACCAGGACTCCACCTTGAGTTCTTCACAAAAATTGCTTAAAACAAGCCTAAAACAATCCTTGAGCATTTGGTGAATTTTGGAGAACTTTGACTTTTGGTCAAATAAGCACATTTTGGCTTATTTTTTAGAACTGCTTTTTTCGGTACATGCAACAACTTGGCTTTTGTAATAGGTGTCATTTTTCTCAGCTTAATATCAAGTCTGGAAGGTTACAAGTCATTTTGTTAAGCTTTTGCTAGAAAACTAGCTTATTTGGCTCTTTCAGCCAGCTTATTTGCTCCTACAGCTTATTCTACTTGGCTTTTTGTAATTTTTATGATTGATTATTCTTAGTTAAGCTATTTGTGAGCTTTTGCAACAAACCAGAGCTTCTGAAACGTCCTAGAACTCTAACCCGACTATTTTGTCGTTTAGTGAATTTCTACTTTGCTTATTTCTGGATTATTGATTGTGCTTTTTCAAAATTTCTTTTCACAGATCTCTTAGGCATCTCAAAAGAAGGTTGTGTGTTTAATTAGAGCTTATGGCATTAGCTTATTGCTTAATGGGCTTATTGGCCCAATAAGAATAAGTTGTTGATCTTTTAAGCTGTGATAAGCTCAAAACCACCTTTTGGGCCTTCAGACTTTTGTGTTTAGAATTAAATTTTGAGTCAGATAGGGCTTTTTCAGGTCATTTGGGCCAAGTTTGACTTATTGGGCCCATTTAGCCCATTAAGGTTGACTGTTCTGGTTTTTAGCCCATTTGGGGGCCCATTAGGGGTAATTTGGTAATTTCACTTTCATTTTCTGATTATTTAGGTTAAAATAAACTTGTTTGCAAGTTTTTATAATTTTTTATAATTTTTGGATTTTTAATAATTATTTTAATATTATTTTATTATTAAATTTCAATTTTCATATTTTTGCACTTTTTATATTTTTCTTAGGTTTAATACATTAAAATATGATTTTTTCAACTCTTGGATTAATTTTATCATCATTTTTCTAATTTCTAGAATTATTTTAAGTTTTTAATAGTTTTTAATCATTTTAAATAGTTTTAATTAGTTTAAAATTTTATAAAAATAGTTTTTAGTCTTATTTAGTCATTTTAGAGGTATACAAAGTGAAAAATCTTTATTTGGGCTTTTTAATAATTATTTTGATTTTTAGGGCTTTAATTAGCATTTAAAAACTATTATTTAATTAATTAAAAGGTTTGAAAAAGTTTTGATCATTTGTCAACTCTTAGTTTATTTAATTTGATTTTTGGAAATTTTTTGGGAATTTTTAGAATTTATTTTTTATTTTAGCTCTTTTTACGGTTTTAATTTTAGTCGTCGTAGTAATAATTTTCATGTCTTCGTCATTCTATTTTCTCATCCCATTCTTTCAAATATTAATCTCAAACCAATTACGAATTATTCACACACATATACCTCCTTGGGAAACGAACTTAATTGGGTCATTAACACTTGATTTTCCTAAGTCATTTGTTTAATACTTTCCGCTTTTACGCATTTTTCCTAAAAGGTCGTATTTTTCCTACAATCAGTCGTCTTCTTCATCCTCCTCCTCATCAATCATCCACTCAGGGAGAATCTCATCATCAGGCATGGATTCAGGTTTAGAGAAATCATCTACTAAGGAGAGCACATCTTCTTCAACATCAGGTATGGGCTCTTCCTCGTTTGGTTGATCCTGAATCATTGTGTCAGCTTCTTTTTCTGGCTGCTCCAGGGATTCAATGTTTGGTTGTACAACATCTGCCTGCAAGTTGTTTTATATTAGTAACAGGGAAATAAATAAGGGGAATGGTCACCAGTTCGCTGTCTCGGAGAGGCTGAGGGTGATTATTCAGCCACTCCAAAGGATAACTCCTTGGGGTTCTTTTAAGAGTGAAAAGTATGAGGTTAATGGTCGTCATTCGCTGCCCCTAGGAAAGCTGAGTATGATTATTCAGCCCCCCTCCCCCAAAGGTTAAAACCTTTGGGACTCTTTTGATTGTGAAACATATGTTGTTAAGGACCGCCATTCGCTGCCCCTAGGAAGGCTGAGGGTGATTATTCAGCCCCCCAAAAGGTTAAGAAACCTTTGGGACTCTTTTAAGTGTGAAACATATGTAGGTAAAGATCGCCTATTACGCTGCCCCTAGGAAAGCTGAGGGTGATGATTCAACTCCCCCTGAAAGGATAAATCCTTTGGGATTCTTTTAAGTGTGAAAAAGATGTAGGTTAAGCTCGTCTTGTAACGCTGTTCCTAGAATAGCTGAGGATGATTATTCAGCTCCCCTAAAAGTAAAACTTTTGGGATTCTTTTTCTAAGGGAACCAAGAGGTTGTGTGAGATACAGCTACTCTAGGTCGAGACATATATGTATTCAGGTTGTTGTTTGCCTGAATACTGTCTAGAGGGTGCAGGGTCATCGGGGTGCTTTAGAAACACAAATGAATTACTCCCTGGTGCATAGACAGGGTGTACAGAAGTCTTAAGGATTTCTAAGTGCATACAATGACTTCTATGGGTCGAGGATAACCCTAACTTCACCACTCTCACTTACAGACGTTTGAGAGTGGGTGCTTATGGACCTCTAAAAATTATAAGACTGATTACCTGTGCGATATCAGCAGTAATTGGCGGGTTCCCTGTTGTCTCGGCTGACATCGAGACACTAGACCCTTGTTGTTGGTCAGCTGAAATCTCTGAATCCACAGGAGTCTCTGGAACAGAGGAGGTTGTGAGGTTCACATTCTTCTTTGCCCTGGTCTTTGCAACAGTTTTGGTGTAGGAATAAGATGGGTTTTTCTTCTTCTTTGGCTGTTGGCCAGTTGTTGCCTTGGACATCGTGGTGTGCTGCCCAGAGGTCAAAGACGTAGACTTGCCAGACACATCAGAGGTATTCACCTTCTCAGAGGAAGGGAGCAAGGACTTCACAACAGAAGGTTGTTTATTTGTGATGTTCATCATGTGAGAGGTGATAGGGACATCTTCAGGTCCAATCTCCTTGTATATAGCTCCAGTAATGCGATAGGTGTGACAACCGTGGTTTTGAGGTTCGTCACTCGGTCTTATTTTTAGGTTATTTTATGTGTGACTATGTGTTTTGTGTGCTTACATGTTTATTTTACGTGAACGAAGTTGGTGTGGACATCGTTTATGGGTATATGGTACTCATAAGTAAATCGAGGAATGGTTATTTCATGTTCATGAGGTCACAAATTGGTGACTATGAAATGAAATGGTGTTATTTTGGTGTTTACGTATACGTATAAGTATTATAGTAAATCGTATTTTTTTGACGATTTGGGGTTTAGCATTTAGAGGTCTCGGGTAAGGTGTTTAGTCATGGGAGTATTTTTCGGGATAGTTTTAAGTCATTTAGGACTTAGTTTAAAATTTTATTTCAAAATTCAAGAGTTTTTTTTAAAACCGTATATTTTACGTTTTTTACGGTATACGCGTAAACTGACTAGTTTTACGGTTTTGAGATTTTAGGAGCTGAAATAAATTAAGGTAACTTAAGGTATAATTAATAATATATTAATAAGTCTTAAAAAGAAAAAAATTAAAAAAATATATATGAATCCGGTTTTAAACCGACTAGAAAAGAAAAAGAAAGGATAATGGGCCAAAAGACCCAACTTGAGCCCAATTTGGAAAAGCTTTTTTAATAAAACATATAAATACCATGTTTATATCACAAAAATCAGTTTTTCATTAATTTTCTCCCCTTTTGGCCGAATTTTTACAAGCCCTAATTTAGGGATTTATCAAAAATAATTTTTTTGAAGATTTGAGGTAAAAATCTTGATTTAATTCTTATAGTTTTCTTGTTTTATAGCATTAAGGCTTCAAGTTTTATGTAATCAATTTATATGATGGATTAGAGTTCTTAATAGATCTGTAATTAGGTGTTTTATAACAATTAACATGATTAGGGTAATGATTGGTGATTATTAGTGATGTTAATTAGGGTTTAATCATGTTTAAATTCGTTTTTAAAAACTGGACAGATTTTTGAGTCACTTGTTTTGATCATATCTAGAGTTCTATAAACTCTTATTTTGCGATCCAAGCATCCCTGAATAGGTAATTGAAGTGGCTTTCAAATGAAAGAAACGAGAACTTAATTGGAGGTCGGGAGGTGGGTCAAAAACAGGTTAGAACAGTCGGAGGTCAAAACAGTTTTGAAATCAGTCGGGTTTAATTTAACGTTCTAAGGTGATTAGGGTACTTAGGAGTACATTTTAGCCCTATAATGAGCATGGGTGTTGGTTTATATATTAAATAAGAGACCTGGAGGAGGTCTAAGCAAATTGGTTAGGGTAAGACCCCCTAATCATAACAAACTTTTTGTATGTTCAAAATCGGTAAAATGCGGATAGGCAGAAGTATATATATATATATATATATCGGGGCCTTAATAGTAGTTTTAAGGTTGGGGTAAAAGGGAGGAGTTAGCTAACATATGTAAGGGCATAGGGTTTCCTTTACAGAGATCATGGGTATGTTTAGGTGGGCGTTTGGCTTATAATTTGGAGACCTAAAAACCGGGACTGTTTTGGGTAAAATGTTAACGGGACGGGTTATGTAGGTAAACTAAGTTAAGGGCTTTATAGAGGGATGTAATGAGATGCTTAGAGCATATAAATGAGGTATATATATGGGAGAAGGTTAGATGTCCATCATAGGTTGATGAGCCATCTTAGTGTTTGGTTCATGTTTTAATTGTGTGCTTTTGTTTGTTAGCTTTTTGCTAGTGCGCGGACTTTTCGAGAAGCTCAATCAGGTGAAGTTTCATAGTCCCATGTCTTTTAATGATTTTGACTTCTAGATGGGATGGAAGAGACACTGTATGGTTTTATAACTTATGCTGTGAATGTTTTATGATTGGTAATGGACTTGTGTGTACACTTATGTGATTAATTGCTATGTGATTCTTGATTGTGTTTATGATTTTGATCGGGGGACACGTACCGTCTCAGTTATTGTGGTTTGACTTGGTACCAAGGGGATATTGACAAGGCGGGGCCTTGGGGAGGTACATAGATGTGTGAGCATCTATGGGACCAATAGATAGTCACAAAGCGATGCCTTGGGATTGGTACATAGGTGTATGGGCGCCTATGGTACCATGGTGTTTGGTAAGGCTGGGAGCCTTGGATTTGGTTTGGAATGATTGATCTTGAATGTTAGTTGTTAATGCATACTTGTAGCACATTGTCCATATGTTTAGTGGTTTATGGTTGTTCACAGCTTATTATAATCTGTTTTAGGTTGGAGTCTAAACATATGACTCTCACCAACATTATGTTGACGTGTTTTAGTGTCTCTTTCAGGTGATAAAGTGGTTAAGCGTGAGAACATATGCGGCTAGGATTGGAGTCGTGTAGGAATGCATTTAGAAGGAGATCCCTGTTCCTTCTTAGTTTATTTTCTGTTTGTTTCAATAAGTGATACTATGAACCTATATGTTGCTTTGTTTGTGTTATTTGTTTGTCTTGGGTAAGAGGTAGGACTGTTACCTACTTACCTAGACTCCTGCATTGATGAGATATTGTCATGACATTTGTGTCACCTTTTATGAAATTTTTAATTCATATAGTTCTCTCTATAGACACGTTGTTGTTGTGATGATATCCATACGTCGCGCCCCATATTCCGCCATGGTGGGGTGTGACAATAGGGCTTTAGGGATGTGAGTGCAGAGTTGTGGTAGCTGTCACCCAACAGGCTTTCGAAGATAAGAGAAAGAAAGCAAACTTAGCATATATTCTTCTCCCTGACCTGATTTGGTCCCTTAAGCTTTTCCACTAGGTTGTAGAAAAGTAGGCTTCCCACATCAACGTCTGTGCCCCAGATCAGCCCATAAGCAATCGATTGGTGATTAAAAGACATTTGATCTTGGGATCCCTGCATACCTCCTAGAGATTTGACTATGTGTGTGAAGAGGACACGCCACATAGGGGAAAAGTACTTTATCTTCAGAGGAGACTTGGAAAGAACTTCAGTAGGTGTGAGAGCAGGGTTTACATCGTGAATGGGTTTAAGTGTGGCAAGGGCGTCCTTAACAGCCTTTTTGTCTACCATCTTCAGGCATTCATCTCCATGTCTTAACCCAGCCACACTTGCAAAATATTTGAGAAAGAAGGCAAAGGGGTGTTCGTTGCATGAGAGGCTAAAAGTTATGGTGTCATCAACAACTTCAGCAAAGTACCAGAATTCCCTAAGGTATTCTTGGTAGAAAACGCTTAGGGTCTTTGTGAGTGCTTCACTCGCATCACAATTCTTTATAAAATTTACCAGATCTGTGTAGGATTCGTTAGGATCCTTGAGCCATCTAATCGAGTTGTTAGAAGCAAGGATGCTCTCATTGAGTTCGAACATGACGTTAAAGGCCTTAGGAACTGGGAACGCCATGGATTCAAGGTTGAGGAAAAACGAAAATGGTGGAAGGGTTTAGAGAGAGATAGCTTAGAGAGAGATGAGATTGTGAGAAATGAGAATAGTGGTAGGTGAGAAGAAACGTGAGACAATATTTATATTTAAAATTTGAAACAGTTATTCAAACGCGTTTAATGCGTAATGTGAAAATGACTGCACAAGTGGGTCCCTTGACCTTTCAAAACCATTTGTCTCCTCGTTATTCAGAAAAGAAATAATTAAATATAGGGAATGTTTTTTAGCATTTACTTGGAAAGTAACTACCTAGTTTCAAGTGAAAAACATTTAATATTTAATCAGACATTTAATGAACAAATTAATTATCAAGCCACAGGCTTTGAGATATTAAGCATCCCTAGCTCAGCAACTAGCCTGTTGAACGAAGGTTCAGCCAAAGGGTTTGTAAAAATGTCAGCTAGTTGCAGCTCAGTAGGAACAAAATGCAGCTCAATATCTCCCTTCATTATGTGATCCCTGATAAAATGATACATGATATCAATGTGTTTAGTTCGAGGGTGAAGAACAAGGTTGTTGGAGATGGCAATGGCGTTGGTGTTGTCATAGAAGATTGGCACTTTATCATATAAGATCTCATAGTCAGCCAATTGACTTTTCATCCAGAGCACCTGAGCACAACAGCTGGCAGCATCAACATATTCTGCTTCAGCTGATGACATGGCCACAGAGTTTTGCTTCTTAGCACTCCATCCAACAAATTTTCCTCCTAGGATTTGACAGCTACTTGAGGTGCTTTTCCTGTCAATACAGCATCCAACATAGTCTGAATCTGAATAGGCCTTGAGATCAAAGCCTGATTCCTTTGGATACCATAAACCTAGTGAGGTTGTTCCTTTAAGATACCTGAAAATTTTCTTAACAGCCAATAGATGGGATTCTTTTGGGTTAGCTTGGTAGCTTGCATAGAGACATGTGGAGAATTGGATATCAGGACGACTAGCTGTTAAATACATGAGTGACCAATCATGCCTCTATATAAAGTCTCATTAACAGAGACCCCTGACTCATCAGGACCCAAGTTGTTGGGTTGAAGCATGAGGCATTTCACTGATGCACAATCAGCTAAGTCATATTTTTTAAGTAAATCCTTAACATACTTTTCTTGACAAATTGAAATTCTCTTAGTACATTGTTTAATTTGAAAACCCAAAAAGTAAGTTAATTCACCCATCATACTCATCTCATATTTCTTGGTCATTAATTTAGCAAAACGTTTACTAAGATTAACATTAGTGGACCCAAAGATGATATCATCCACATAAATCTGCACAATGATGAAATCACTCTTATCCTTGAAGGTAAAGAGTGTTTTATCAATGGAACCCCTGAAAAATTTATTTTTAGTTAAAATTAGAAAGAGTTTCATACCATGCTCTTGGAGATTGTTTCAGCCCATACATGGCTTTGTGTAGTCTGTACACATGATTAGGAAACTCGTTGTTCTTGAATCCTTCAGGCTGTGCAACATACACTTCCTCAGCCAAATCTCCATTGAGGAAGGCACTCTTAACATCCATCTGATACACAGTGAAGTTCATATATGCAGCATAAGCAAGGAAGATTCTGATGGCTTCAGGTCTTGCCACAGGAGAAAACGTTTCATCATAATCAATCCTTTCAGTCTGTGTATACCCCTGTACCACCAGCCTGACCTTGTTTCTAATGATGTTTCCAATTTCATCCATCTTATTTCTATAAATCCATCTAGTGCCTGTGATGTTCTTACCAGATGGAGTTGGCACTAGAGTCCATACCTTGTTCTTTTTGAACTGATTAATTTCTTCCTGCATAGCAGCTACCCACCCATCTTCCACAATAGCCTCAGCTACTCTCTTAGGTTCAATTTGAGAGAGAAATTCAGCAAAGAGACATTCGTTGGCTGAGGCTGACTCTGAGTCATGAATTCGCTGTCTAGTAGTAACCCCTGCATTAGGTTCCCCAATAATGTTGACAAGAAGAATGTGTTGATCTCTTGACCACTCAGTTTGAAGAGCTGGGGAATCATGGACAGGGACATTTGTGGGGGTAGCTAGCACTATTTGAGTTTCATCCTGCTGAATAGGAGGGCTTTCTTCAAAGATGACTTCAGTATCTGTGTCAACTTCAGCCATATCAAGGGGTACAGATTCATTATCAGCAGGAAAGTCTTCAAGGGTTTGAAGAATTGATGAGTCATCTATAGCAGTTGAGGAAGAAGGACTACAAGAAGGCTGTGGTTCTTCTTCATCAAGTTCCTGAGAGGAAGGAACTTCAATGTTGTGTGTAGACAGAGGGTCAAAAGCAGGAACATAAGGAGTGAGAGTGTTGGAGTGATGGTGATGACAGGAAGGTCTTAGTTCTGAGAATTCATCACATGGGAAGGACACATTTTCATTAAAATAAATTTCATCACCCTCTGTTCCTGTTCTCTGTATGACATCATCGTCTTCATTGAATCTGACATGAAATGTTTCTTCTACTTCTTGTCTTCTAGTATTGAATACTCTGAAGGCCTTGGCTGTGGGAGAGAGAATTCATGAAATTCGTTGGCTGAGGCTGACTCCAGATGTCAGGTATTTCCATCATCAGCTTTTTCATCAAATTTTCCAAGTTTATCCCTGTAGTTATAAATGAGCACAGGGCATCCAAAAACATGGAAATAGCTGACATCTGGAGCTCTATTTCTGAAAACTTCATAGGAAGTTTTGCCATGTCTTTTGACAATGATTGATCTATTTTGGGTGTAGCAAGCAGTGTGAACAGCTTCTCCCCAAAATTGCTTTGGTAAAGCTGCACCATTTAACATAGTTCTGGATACTTCAATCAAAGTCATGTTTCTTCTTTCAGCCACACCATTTTGTTCAGGGGTGCCAGCTGAAGAGAAGTTTTGTGATATTCCTTTTTCATCACAAAAAGATTCAAGTTGATGATTCTTGAATTCAGTACCATTATCACTTCTTAGAGCTTTGACTCTAACATCATTCATATTTTCAACCTATCTGATGAAGGACATTATGGTATCAGCATCATCACTTTTCCTTCTGAGGAAGAAAACCCATGTATACCTTGAAAACTCATCAACTATAACCAAGGTGTATTTGTTATGATTAATGGTCTGAGGTTTGACATGCCCAAACAAATCCATGTGAAGGAGATGTAAGCACTTATCAATAAAAAATGATTGACTGGTCTTAAAAGAAGACATGTGATGCTTTCCCTTTACACAAGCTGAACAAGTCTTGTCTTTAGAAAATATTACTGAAGGTATACCAGCAACTAGGTTTTGTGTGGCTATCTTGTTGATGTTCTTAAAGTTGAGATGAGACAGTCTTTTGTGCCACAGCCAATTGACACTTTCAGAGGCTTTAGCTAGAAAACAATTGGAGATGTCTTCAGAGCAAGTAGCCATGTTGATGACATACACATCTCTCCTTCTTGGTGCAATAAGCACCACATCATTGTTCTTGTTGAATATGGTTCCCTGAGTCTTAGTAAACAAAACCTTGTAGTCAGCACCACACAATTGGTTGATGCTAATAAGATTGTGTTTAAGACAATTCACATATGAAACCCTTGTAAAAGTTATCCCACTGCAGTTCACTAAGCCGTATCCCTCTGTGTCGCCTAAAGAATTATCCCCAAACACCACTTTAGGACCTGGCTCCTTTGAGTATCTTTGCAGGTATTGTCAAATCCCCGTCATGTGTCTAGAACAGCCACTGTCTAGATACCATACCGATTCCTTAAGATGTTTCTACACATATACATAGAAACAAGTTAGTTCATATGGTGAACCCACTTTCCAGTGGGTTCCCTGAAGTGCTGATTAGCAACTCTTGAGTTCCTGTAGAACTTTTGACGATGGGAAGGGCAGTTAGCTGTCTCATGGGTGAACCTTCCACAGATATCACATCTTGGAAAGTCACTATACTCATTTGAGTGATGGTCTGTGAATCCACAAAATTTACAGGGAGGATAAGGTCTGTAGTTACCTATTTGTCTCCTAGAAGCCTGTTGTCTCTCCCTAGAAGGTGTCTGAGCTCTCTTAACAGCCATTTGTCTATCATGATCTATGGTCATGTGATGAGAGTTTTTACAAATATTGCAGTAAGGTTTGACTATCCTTTCACCTTTGGGTTCACCCTAAATAGACTGAGGTTCATGGGAAGTAGAGCATTCAGCGGAAGGCTTAATATGTTGTTTCAAGAGTTCTACTTCTTTCATTAATGATAACAGCCGTTCTTCAGTTGAGGAATCAACTTTGTTCACAGATTTTGTTGAGAAAGGCTTAAAGGTAACTTGCTTAACAGATTGTTTAGCATGTACAAAAAATACCTTAGCTGGTGGTTTCTCAACATCTGTTTTGGGTTCAGCCTAAGCTCCTCTAGAGGAACTGTTGGGTTTAACTTCTGAGAGTTTAGGTAAGGGTGGTAAATCAACCACATCTTCAGAGACAGGGACATCAGTCAAGAGGGGATCTGACATATGAATTGTCTCTGTAGATTTGAAAACAATCTCTTTGGGTTTGGTGAGAATTTTTAACTTATTTTTCTTGGCATAGATATCTCTTTTAATATCAGCAGGTAGTTCATCATTAAGCAATTCATCTATAGTGAACCTACTGCACAGCCATTTTTTATAACCTTATTTAATTCAGATACTTGATCATTTAAGGCACTATTCTTCAAGGTTAACCTATTAACTTCGTTTTGAAGAGATATCTTTTCTAAATTAACATGTTTGAGAGTTTCACATTCAGCCCTAGCAGTTAATAGTTCATGTTTAACAGAGTGAAACTTATCAAGCAAGTTCTTTCTTTGTTCCTCAACAAAGTGCAAATCAACAATGGTGTAATCAAGGACATGTTTGCGTTCATCACTTTTAGACATAGATAAAAGCATGTGTACCTTTTTCATTGTGATGTCAACCTATTGTCCTGATCTTGCATCTCCTTTCCCAACAGCTGGTTCATGCTCAGCTATTGCCATGAAAGCCCTGACTCTAGTAGTATCTTCCTCATCTGAAGTCAGCGGCTCATCATTCCAATCATACGCTTCAGCTACCAACCCTTTCTCTGTCTTTTTATCACCCCCTTTCTTCTTAGACAGAGCTTCAAGCTTCGAATTCATCTGTTCTAACTCGGCTTTAAGTGCCTTATACTTGTTCTTGTAAACCTTCTTCTCATTGTCTGAGGAGTTGAATTGGTGAGATGAGTTGTTGTGTTGTTATTTAAACTTGTAAGGTTTGTTGGAAGATGATGGATAATAAGGTGATGATGTCTTTGTGGAAGGACAATCCTTTTGAAAGTGTCCAAGTTTTCCACAGGCAAAACAAGTTTCTTTTGATTCGTCGGTTTGTTTGCTAGCTGATCCTACTCTCCCTGATCTTTTGTATAATCTCCTTTGATTATCTAGCAAGGCTCTTTCGTGAAATTCAGCATTAAGGTCTATCAAGAACTCTTGGCCGCTGCGTGTGTCTTCTTCAACATCAGAGTCGCTGTCATGAGGGTGTGGGGTAGAAATCAAAGCTTTGGAAGTTGCTCCCTGAACTATAAATCTTTCAGTCGCTGATTTGTATATAGTATCAATCAGCCCTTCTTCATAATTGTGCTTTCTATAAAGCTGGGCTAAGGTGTCATTCTTGATTGAGTTATTGGCTCTCTGGCTCTATATCATACTCAGCCATTTTCTTGGAAGGCTGTTGATAAATGTGGCATTTATTTCAGCTTGACCAATGGTAACGTCATTCATGCCAAGGTCATTGAGAAGAATCTTCAGCCTTGTATATGTTTGTTGAACCTTTTCACCTTTAAGTGCCTTGAAAGCATTGAACTGAAGTCTGAGTGCATGAATCTTAGTTTCTCTGGTTTCAGAGGGTCCTTCATGACCAAGGATAAGGTGTGTCCACATTTGTTTAGCTGTAGGACACTAAATGACAGACTTCATGATGTGTTTGGGAAGACAGGATATGATGATGCTCTTGAGACGTTTGTCTTGGTTTGCCAATTTCCTATCAGCTGGAGTCCACTGTTTGAGAGGTTTGGGAAGAGGGTTCTCATCAGTAGAGGTGAGCGCCATGGAAACATAAGGACCATTGTCTAGAATTTCTAGAAGAAATGGTTCAAGTCCATCGAGATACACTAGGAATTGACTCTTCCAACTAGCAAAATCTTCTTCATCAAAGACTGGTACATTGGTTACATGAGATCCGCCTCTTGAGTCAAGAAGTTGATGTAGATCATCTTCATTTAGAGGTGGAGGAGTGAGTCTTGGTGAAGTTGGTGGTGCATTGTTGTTGTTCCCAGAAGAAGAAGGTGGTGCATTGGTTGTTTCTGGCATAGTGGATCTTGATTATAAAACTTAGAACGGTGTTTCTAAAGGTTTTAATATCAAACACCGCTCTGATACCAATTGAAAGTCCCTAAACTATGCTAGAAACAATAAACTTAACTAATCAACACACGTAATTACTTTTCAAACGTAATACTTATTATTGTATAATAAAGAATTACAAGTCTTATGGATAACACCGTTTGAGGACAATGTGTTGTGCACACTTTGAACAAACTAAAACCTAACTTATGAACACAGTCGCAGCTGTTTGGTTCTATAAGTTCTAAGCATTAATGTGTGAATTCTATCAAAGTGTTAAACTTTAATGCTAGGCTACATAACCTATTTATAGTGGTACGAGGTTGACTCTAAGTACCTGTTGATGGTGACTACACTAGACAGACACTTGTCAGACCTCTGTCACAAGATGCTCTTCTATTCTTGATAGTCTGCCACAATGCTTTAAGAAAACAGAGCTGACACAGTTCCCTTTTCTTCATAGTCTCATACACACTAAGGTATGTCCAAAGTGTGTTGAGAGTTAACAGGGTATTTCCACCCCTGTTAACCCTTAACCCCTCAAAGTCCCTGATACATCTTGGCTGTTATCCATCACAACCAATGAGTATGTCTTCAAGTAATCTTCGACTTCCTTGACAATGTCTCTAACATGGACTCCTCTGAGGTTGCTCACAGAGACTTAGATCTCTGTGAGTCTTGCGATACCTGCCTGCCTCCTAGGCACAGACAAGTTACTATCTAGCAGCTTGATTTGTATTTAAATCTATGATACAGTGAATCTAACAAACTTAGATTCCCAACAATCTATCATACAAATCTAATTCCTGGGTATATGATACGGGATGTGGTATTAACATTTGTAATACCATGCAGGGATTTAAGATTGAAAGGAAGCTATCTTATGGTGATCAATTTCTACAAGTGGGGAATGGCGCACAGGTAGCGGTTGAAGCCATAGGAACATTTAAGCTAGTTTTACCTTCGGGTTTAGTACTGAGTTTGAATAAATGTCATTATGCACCTTCTATTGTTAGAGGTGTAGTTTCTATTTCTTGTTTGATAGACCTTGGTTTTCACCATACTATTTCTAATAATGGAATTTGTGTTTCTTCGAATGGCATTTTCTATTTTACTGCTATTGCTGTGAATGGTGTGTTTGAAATTGATATGAATGATCATGTCACCAATGATAACAATAATTCTAATTTTAGCATCAATAAGAAGAGAAAGTTAGACTTGGATTCTTCTTATCTTTGGCATTGTAGACTTGCCCATATTGGGAAGACTCGCATGCAAAAGCTTTCGAAATAAGGACTTTTGGATAGTTTCAATGATGAATCATTGGATAAATGTGAATCTTGTATTTCTGGGAAAATGACAAGGAAACCTTTTAATGCTAACATTAAAAGGGCTACGGATCTACTTGGTCTTATACATACGGATGTGTGTGGACCACTTAGACATGTGTCAAAGAGAGGTGCTAGATACTTCTTAACATTTACGGATGATTTCAGCCGATATGGTTTTGTTTATTTACTTAAGCATAAATATGAGGTGTTTGAAACATTCAAAGTGTTTAAAGTTGAAGTAGAGTTGTAAACTGGAAAGAAGATTAAAGCTCTTCGATCCGATCGAGGTGGCTAATACTAAAGTCAAGAGTTTAAAGATTATCTTGCTAAGAGTGGAATTGTCCAGAATCTTACTTCTCCTTATACTCCAAAACAAAATGGTGTATCTGAAAGGAGAAATCGTACATCATTGGATATGGTGCGATACATGTTTAATCTTACTACTCTACCATTATCCTTTTGGGACTATGCCTTAGAATCTGCGATTCGTATTCTTAATATGGTTCCCACAAAGAAGGTAAGTAAGACATCATATGAAATATGGCATGGCAAGAAGCCTAATATGTCTTATCTTAAGGTCTGGGGTTGTGAGGCGTACGTGAAACGGGACTCAGCTGATAAACTCCATCAAAGATCTGTGAAGTATATCTTCGTAGGATACCCTAAGGAAACTATGGGTTACTACTTTTACTTCCCACCTGAAAACAAAGTTATTGTTGCAAGATACGGATATTTTCTTGAAAGAGAATTTGTATCTCAAGAATTCAGTGGGAGGAACTATGATCTGGAAGACGATCATGAAGATACATCACCTTCTGAAATTACTAGCGAAGTTCCCGTAGAGCCAGAAAGTCTGGGTCCTCCACCAGAATTAGTTCATATCCGAAGGTCTAAAGGACTATTCGAGCACCCAACCGTCTAAGTCTAAACATAGAGGTTTAAGATAATGAACCAGGTGAATTCGGTGAACCTGCTAATTATAAATCTGCTATGCTTGATCCTAAGAGCAAAAGGTGGAAAGGTGATATGGATGAGGAAATGCACTCCATGGATGTCAATGAAGTTTGGACGAAAGTGGATCCACCTCCTGTTGCTGAAGTATTGAAAAGTAAGTGGATTTATAAGTTGAAAACTGACATGGATGGAAAGATACAATCCTACAAAGCTCGTTTGGTGGCCAAGGGCTGCACTCAAACGGATGGTGTTGACTACGACGAGACCTTCTCGCCGGTAGCCGACATTAGATCTATTAGGATTCTCATAGCTATAGCCGTATACTATAACTATGAGATATGGAAAATGGATGTTAAAACTGCCTTCTTGAATGGTCGCTTAGATGAGGACATCTATATGGAGCAACCTGAAGGCTATGTTGATCCTGAATATCCAAATGGTGTGTGTAAACTTCAACGATCCATTTATGGTCTGAAGCAAGCCTCACGACAATGGAATAAACGATTCGATGAAGAAATCAAGAAGTTTGGATTTGTTCAGAATCATGATGAGCCATGTGTATATCGCAAAGCTAGTGGGAGTAATGTAGTTTTCTTGGTCTTATATGTTGATGACATATTAATCATGGGAAGTCATATACCAAGTCTTAAAGCTGTTAAGGATTATCTTGGTAAATGTTTTTCTATGAAAGATCTAGGAGAATATGCATACATATTGGGTATTAAGATCTATCGTGATAGGAAAAGACGGTTGATTGGACTTAGTCAAAGTGCATATCTTGACAAGATATTAAAAAGGTACAACATGCACAACTCCAAGAAAGGTTATCAACCTATGGAAGTTGATCATGGTTTAAGTCATGAGAAAGATGCATCAACTCCTGAAGAGGAGGAATACATGGCAAGTGTTCCTTATGCTTCGGCTGTAGGATCTATCATGAATGTTGTAAGATACACAAGGCACGATGTGGCGTTTTCTCAGAACTTAGTCAGTCGTTATCAGCAGAAACCTAGTAAGATCCACTGGGCTACTGTTAAACACATTCTTAAGTTTTTAAGGAATACGAAAGACATGTTTCTTGTTTATGGGGGTAAACCAGACATAGAACTGAATGTAACATGTTTCTGTGATGCTTCTTGGCAATGTGATAAAGATGATACGAAGTCCCAGACTGGTTATGTCTTTGTCGTCAATGGAGGAGTTGTAGACTGGAAGAGCCGTAAGCAGTCAACAATAGCTATGCATGCTGCCCAGGCCGAGTATGTAGCGGCCTGAGAAGCTGCAATGGAGACTGTTTGGATTAGGAAATTTATTGATGATCTGGGAGTGATGCCTTCAATAAAGAATCCTACTGATATGTATTGCGACAACTCTGCTGTAATCATATTCGCCAATGAACCTGGAGTCATGAAAGGCGCCAGGCATTTTCTGAGGATATTTCACTATGTTCGAGAGCAAGTTGCTGCCGGTGAAATTAATTTGTTGAAAGTTCACACAGATAGTAACTTAGCTGATCCTTTCACTAAGGCATTGTCTGGTAGGAAAGTCACCGAGCATTCTAAGGGAATAGGACTTATGTTAGCTAGTGACTTCATGTAAATATGTGATTTAGTATTTGGATAAGGGGTGTTAAACATTATTACCTTGATGAAATAAAGTTTGGGTTACGTTTATTTCTGTTAGTTAATTATGTATCCTGTATTTGCATGTTTATATCCATGAATATTAATTTTATTCTGAATTGTCCGTTGTCGATTAATAATATGGAATATTATTAAATTAAGACAAATTTAAAGTTTGGTGGGAGTAGTTCTTGAAAGAATACTTGATGTGATTACAAACCAAATTTAGATGATATTCGATGATTCGAGATATAGGACTTATCCCAACTAAAGTGATATTACTTTATGGATCTTTGTCATTAAGTATATCATAAATAGTTATCCTTCGACCTGAGATACCAGGAAACGTTGTGGATCTAGTGTATTTCTGTGAATCAATCTAACGCTATACGTAACTGGTGGCTATACGGATTTAATTTCAGTGGTGTTGCAAAATTCATGAGTTTTGCTTGTATTCAAAATGGGATTTTGTTTCCTTCAATATTTTGTTGGAATTTTAATACAGCTGGGCCCCTCGTGGGATTAATTAAAGATGTATGTGTGGCCGCACCCAAATTGATATTTGGTAATCTTTAATAATCAACGAACGAGAAAGTATTTTGTTAATTAAGGTATGACTGAGATCCATATCCTTATTAACGTGTATTAAGAAACAAAAGGATAATAATAATAATGATGTTTAATCATTAAAAGGTTTTGTCCAGGAGACCTTACTCGAGATCGTACTAGAGGCATCGACGTGTAGCTAGACGCTAATCGATGTGATCACGATATTCATAAAATAGTCCAAGTGGGAGCTGTTAGTTTATGGACGTATTTAAATAGTCGTGTGTTAGGATCGAACTCGAGACTATGAGATTGCACACAAACGTTTAGAGCTATTTAATTAATTGATTATGTTTTATTTAAATATAGTTAATTAGTTAACGAGTGTTAAAACTGTGATTAACGACCGTTAAGTATTTAATGGAAAATGACTAACGGGCGTTAACTGTAAAAGTGGTAACAAGATTTTGTGTCCCAAATCTATTTTGGGAACAATATAGGCCGGCCCCTATGGGGTGTATGTTTGTGGTTTTAGTCTTTGTTTTAAAGCAAACAATATATTCTCTATATATAGTTTTGTCTCTAAACCCTAGCTTTTGACACACTATAAATACAAAGGTTTTCATTTGTTTTCTTAGCTCATTTATAGTGAAAGAAAAATAATCTCTAAAACCTTGCCAAACACCATATTCGGCCGACTATAGCCTAGAGCATACTCGGTTCGTCTTTTCCACCACTACGACACGATTCTGCTCGCGTGACCTAGCTTGTCGAATAGCTTGTTTGAGGCGTGTGTACAAGAGCATAGATTTAACCTCCTTTGGTTAATCTTGGATTGGTTTGAAGTGTTCTTTTGCTAGGAAGCTTTGCAAGGTAAAATACACTTTTAATTTTAATGTTCAATTAGTTATATGCATGTTATGTTAATTGATCCTAATTACTTCCGTATGTGTTATGGTGTTTATATGTTTTGTTTATCAAATAGATGTTATGTTAGATCTAACAAAGCAACAAGTTCATGCTAAAGACATTTGTTTATTCAGGTCTTGGTGACGAAACCTATGGTACAAAAATATCCTCTTAGAAAAAGTTGAACAAAAATCTGAACATGAATTCAGAATCATTGATTACTATTTGATTTTTGCAAGGAGATGCTGACAATGCACTTGACAGGCTTTGGCAGAAGAAGAAAGTTAAAACTTGCGAGTAGCTCCAGTTTAGTGTTTGGCTTCATGGCATTAGATGGTATTTCATGTTGTGAATTTTAATTGTTATAGACTTATAGGTATGAGGTATGTTATTTTTAGTTGGTGATTTGACTTGGATTTCAATCGGAATTTAAATTCTGGTAATTAAGGTTGATTCCTTCTGAGTTGGATTATTATGTTAGCTCAACATTTTGGTAACTCATTTTAAGATGATGTTACCGGCGCGTGCTCTCTCTGTCTATTGCAACCAACGAATTTTGCAATGCATGATAGTTGAAAAGGTGTGAGCCTATTAACCAACAATGGTTTAAAAGGTTTATTGGTCCCAAAAGTTTAGTAGATATGTATGTTAGTTGATAGGAAATAAACGGTAGTTGCAAGAAGTAAATTGAAGACATTGACATAAAAAAATTGGTCTCGAGTTAGCTATGCATATAAACTTATCTTATGGGTGTTTTTATAATTATCTTAATAGCTTTTCAGGATTTGGAAAAAGATTAAATTTACTCGATTGCAATTGTTGATATATGGTGTGAGAAGACATCTGTGATTTTTCTTACTGTCCAAGTTAATACATTCATCTGCTTTTCATCCTCTCAATGACAAGAAAAATTTGTGGACGTCTTTGTTAGAGCATTGCACTCACCAATGATAAAGATGTAGGAAAATGTAATTTTGATGACCCATAATTCACATTTTACAGCTCTACACTTTGTTTCCACCATGGGAAACACATAGCTACAAACATGTACACATCCGTTTAATTTCTAAATTTGCTAATCTTTTGATTGTTTCATGAACTTTTCAAAAAAGGTAAGCATTTTTGAATACATGAGTAAAATGTAATGTTTCTTATCAAGATTTTATTGAATGGCATAAAATGTTATGTGTTTTGTTGTTACACTTTATATTGTTATTATCTCACTCTTTTCCAAAGTCACACATTCTCAAAATTATATAACATGAAAAAACTAATTGTCGTTTATATTGTTTAGTACTTTATTTGTATCGTAATTTAACAATAAAATATTTTTTAGAAAAAATTTCATGTTTGGTTCCTATCGTTTACACCAAACATCAAGTATGGTCCCTATCTCAAACTAAGTCCACCGATAGTCCCTATCGTTTACATTTACGATCAAAATTCGTCCCTATCTTGGAAGAGGGTTAATTTTCTCCGTTAAGTGATATAAAGGGAGGGGTATTTTAGACCTTTACTGTTTTTTCTGTATATAATTCAAATACACTTATTTTTTTATAAAAAAATGAATAATAAATATTTCATTTTTATTATCTTCGTGATAAAACCACACTTTGACTTTGAATAGAAAAAAATGACAGATCTTCAGATATACCATCATTTTTATTCATCATCATTCTAACAAAATGACATATCTACAAATATGTCATCATTCTAACGAAGAAGAAAACAACAACCATTCAAACCAACTCCAATTTCTTTTTTATTGTATCATGTCTTTTCTTAAATCAATAATGGAAAAGATGGATCTAATGATTGATCTTTTGGAGATGAAGAAATACTTTGGCCGGCAGTGACAGCAAGCGGCAACCACCGGCAACTGGTGGCGGCATGGGAACTAGGAAACCATAGTACCGATCTGAAAACACTCGATCTTCCATATAATAGAATCACATCCTTTGGCCACAAGGATGAAATCCATTCAGATTTTTTCTCTCAAGCTTGTAATCTCGATTTTCGTGATTGAGATCTTGTTATTTAGATCTCGTTTTTTTTGGTTTATGGATATTGTGACGTGATGGGATTTGTTGATTTAGATGTGTTGAATTAGAATAAAGACTGGTTGTTGTTTGCCATATGAATGAAGGTATTATTGAATCGGTAAGGGTGGTTGTAGATCTTGTGTGGGAAGAAGGATTTAAGGATGTGAGAGAGTGGTGAGGATTTTGTATGCGAGGATATGAATTTGTTCATGTTCATGAATGCTGAAAGTCTGGTGGTTGCGCCGACGCTCACGTTATCGATGGTTAGATCGATTGAAGAGGAAAATGACGTTGGTTGCTTTTGTTTGAGAACCACCGTATGAATTCCACCACTAGCAAAATAGAGTGTAAATTCAAGATTTTGTGAAAAGTGTTTTGTAAAAGATGTGATAGTTTCCAGATCTGGCTTTCTAAAACACGTGACATTGTCTGGTGATTTGGTCAGTGGGTTTCAGTTCGTTTTGAGTGACAAAGTTGGTGATGATCTATTTAGTCGGGTTTGTTTGTAGAAGACGATAGAAATAAGTGGAAAAGGTTGCTGCATAGTATCTGGCTTTCTAAAACACCCGTTTTGTATTCTTCACGTGAAGCCAAAGTAAAAGGAAGCAATTTGCTTTGGAGAGTGATGAGACAAAAGGTTGCTGCATAGTATTGGCTACATGGGATTTGATTGGTCTTCATGTGAGAGTGATGCAAGTTTGTTCACAGTGAGATGGTGTTAGTGAATCCACTCCTTTTGGCCATAAGAAACAGATCCGTTTTTGTTTTGATTTTAATGAAAGATTTTGTAGTTTGGTTTGTGATTGTGTTCTTTGTGATTTTTTCGGTAATGATATATGTCGAGGATGGGTTTTTTTTTGAACAGATTTGATGTGTGTGTGATTTAACAAATTTGGTGTATGTGTGATTTTGGATGGTGACTTTCTGGGTTGGAACCAATTTCTTATAGATCTTGTGATGAATTTGGTTGTTTAAGTGAGGTTTGATTATATCACTTCTTGTTTTGGACGATGAGATATGGAAAAGACCAAAATACCCCTCTCTTTATTAAACTTAACGGAGAAAACTTACTCCCATCCAAGATAGGGACCATTTTTGATCCAAAGTGTAAACGATAGGGACGATCTGTGGACTTAGTTTGAGATAGGGACCATACTTGATGTTTGGTATAAACGATAGGGACCAAACATGAAATTTTTTCTATTTTTTATAGATCTAACATGTAAGTTATTTATGTGATACCACAATCGATATTTTATATGAACACTATCAACGATTTCTTAAAGTTTCGTGAATTTTACGGGTCAATAAACTAATACTTTATATTATAAAATATTAAAAACATGAAACTTTACAACAAATTCATTTAACTACACCAACATGATACGAGATAAAGAAAATACATAAACAATAATAAAAAACATACCACGAGATCAATAACACTTTCACGGAACCAATATATAAAACAAAGGTTTCATGTTTATATACCAAATTATAATTAAATAAAAATTAAACCTAATTTTTGGGGGTTTATTGAATAAATAAATTTATAAACATGCAATAATAATAACCATCGATTAAACATATATTGATATGTTTACGAATACTAATTATAAAAATTTTCATCGATTAAGCATTCAAGAAATAATTAAGAATATCCGGTTAAAATAACGTTTTTACAATATAATTGATCGGTGAGAATGATAAAAATGATAATCAAATATGATATAAATTAATAAAACTCAAAATCAGGTTAAGATATACCTGATTGTGTGTGGTGTTACTCGATCCGATTGTAAAGTGTTGTACGTGTGTGTGTTTTTGGTTTTTGACTTTGGATGGTTCATAAAAGATAAGACCCGAATATAATCCTCCATTTTTAAATGATATTTTATATTATAACATAAAAAAAAATTAATAAAAATTTATTACAAAAATTAGTACATAAACAAATGAATGTGTGTTTGTTTTTTTAGAATATTTTTATATTTATTACAGTAAAATTATTAACATTTTTTTTCTAAATAAATTGTTTTATAATAAAAAGAATCAATGTAAAATTAGCGAAATACTCATACTATTTCGTAGTTTAATGAGACAATACTACTACTTTTATCCGTGTCATGATATGTTTATATATAACCCGTTCGTATGCGTGACATTACAATCAACTTTTTATTTATATTTTTAAATCGAGTATAATAAAAGTTAATCGCTTTTCATTAGTTTACCAACAAAATTTACACGCAAAACTCGGCTCTTATAAAAGCACAATGATGTGTTTCTTAAGGCCACGTGATTTCACGGGTGAATAAACTGTAAAAAATAAACAACAGTTTTTATTCAGATTTATACATTACAACCATCTCTAACTAGTAAAATATGTCACATTCAAAAATAAAACATTTTAATGAAATAAACACCACCTTAAACATTAGAATTAACTCTTACTAAGAAAATGTGGTAGTAAAATTAACAAAAACATATTAACGAAACAAACACACCCCCAAAGTATTTTATAGGTGTTTGGGCTTATGAGCTGGGTCAAGGTTAAGCCAATGGCCCGCAACAGAAACCCAATTATTTGAATCAGATCAATCCTAAATTCTTTCATCAAGTCTCCATCTTTTCTACAAAGGTTTTTACTTCTCATCAATCAAAACCTTGTTAAGTTTCTAATTAGCATAAGTATTAATTTTCAGATTTACATCAAAGTTATTGAGTATTATTGGTTTGTTACTAATTATTACTTTCAGGTTAAAGTATTGATATTATTAAATTGGAATGGATAATAGAAGGTTTAACGTTAGACAAGATATAAGAAGAAGACAACAACAACAGCAGAAAGTTAAAGAGGTCATATGTTTATGCTAATTCTTTTTATGTTAATTTATATCCTTTTTAATCAAGTTTATCACTTTATAAGGCTTATTGGGGTTGGTTATGTTTCGACTTTATAGATAATAACAGATAAGCTGCTTTAGGGGGTGTTTGTCTTAGCTTATTCAGTGGGCTTATGAGCTTATTACTTTTCTTAATCTCATAACCTCAATTGATAATCTTATAAGCCCAAAAATACGAGCTTATGAACTATTCAATTTTTGCACAAGCTCATAAGCTAACCAAAAGTAACTACTTTAATTAGTGTTTGCATATGCTTATTTTGTAAATATAAATGCAATTGAGACTATTTTAAAAAAGTTCAGTTTAATTTTATCTTAAGAGGGTGTTTTTAAGCTTATTTTTCGGCTTATGAGCTTACTGAACTTTTTGAAAAGCTAATAACCTTAAATTTTGGGGCTTATGAACTTATGCTTATTAACTTCATAAGCTCAACTTGTAAGCTTTAAAGCCCAAGAATTTGAGCTTATTAGCTTTTCTAAAGATCAATAAGCCCATAAGCTGGAGAGATAAGCTTAAAATGACACCCCCTTATTATGAGTTTTATGTTTGGCTTTATGGTTAAAAAACTACATTAAGTCTCATTTAAAATCAGCATGTCCCAAGCAGCTTATGTGCTTAAACATAAGCTGTTAAGCGAAAAAAAGCAATCCGAAACACCCTATGTGTTCATTCTGTTATGTTTATTTAATGTGAATATGTGATGATGTTGTGTTGATGGTTTTTGTTGTTGAGTGGTATAGGAAGATGAGGCATCTATACTTAACGAATTTGCGGATGAATTTCGGTTACCGATAAATCAAAGACCAACCGAAAATGTGGACCTTGATCATGTGCAACAAGCATCGCTAGATACGCAGTTGCCGTCCTCAAATGTTGGTTTTCGGCTTCTTCAAAAGATGGGGTGGAAAGGGAAAGGTCTTGGGAAGAATGAGCAAGGTATGCTGATAGTTTTATTTTCAAAAATCTGTAATCTTTGCGTGTTGTTGCGTATGTAGTTTAATAGATACGGTTCTGTAAATGCCAGTCTAGGCTAATGAACCATTTATTATCCTACATTAGTTTCTTTAGTTTTGTATTTCATGTCACACGATGTTATCTAATTTGGGTTGAAGTTTGATTTTGAATACGGGTGTGAGTCATAATGGTACTTACTAGTGTATGTAGTTCTTAACGTAGGCTGATTATAGGGGTATGAGTGCTGTAATGGTGATATAGTAATTAGTTACCGTTTATTCCAATTATTGTATGTTTTCTCTTAGAAGTGATGTTGATGATTATGGTTGAATTTGATTCCGTTTGTCCTTAATTTGATTTCCATAGTTGGTTGCATGCTTTTTCTTGGATTGTGCTGTGGTGCTAAAGTTGAGGCACCAACTGCTACAATTTTCTTCGTATATTGGCTCTCGAGTCGGTTAGTTAGATTTTAAGGTTTTTTTTGGGTAAAGGGATTATACCCAGTGAATAAATTAATCACATAATAAGAGAATTGAATTTCATGGATTGGTGCCGTAATGAGCTGTGACTTTGACATTTCTTCGGATATGTGGAAACATAACTTTGGTGTATAAATTCTTCGTTTGGCCTTTAAAAGTTAGGGTTTTGTGTGACGGATAGATGAAATAACCACATGTCTCTAGTTAATTAGCTTTTACACGTAAGTTAAGTACGCAGCTCTTCTGAACAAAATATTAGTTGGTCTAATTATATTACTCCGTCATTGTTTCCCCGACTTTTTAAGAGCTACTTCAGTACATCGTATTACTGAAAATCAAATCATTACAGTTTAAGGTTGTTGCTATTGTTTCTAGACCAACACAGTTGAATTCATCTATCTGAATAATTCATAATGTTATCAGAACTACAAAGTTGTAGCCTCATTAAAATGTGATTACAAGTGTTTTCCTTGGGGAGGTTCCCTGGTGGTCTTGGGTTCAAGACCTGCCAAAGGCCTGTCAGGCGAAGCGGATGAGTTTAACTTAACTAGGCGAGGGTTTGAAGAAGACATTCATCCGCTTGGATGTCATTGCACGAATCGACCCACTAACCACTAACATTTGCCGTTCTAAAAAAAAAAGGGAAAAATAATACTGTCAAAACTTCGATGGCATATATGTTTTATCAAGCATTTGCTTAAAATCTGTTAAGCCTAGAAGCTCATTGGCTGAGTAGCTCCGGTTAAACCTTTTTATAACATTGTTTTAGTTCCCATCTGGCCTTCAATTTTTGACTGAAATGTTGATTTCATATTATTCTTATAATTGTAGAATCACCACTTTAAGTATTTGAGCCAATTTACTTTAATTTGTATATATATCTATTTCTATCTGATTGCCACTCGGAAAAAATAAGCTTAACTACTAATTGTTGTCCTCTTGATCTGTCAGGGATAACCGAGCCCATAAAATCTGGAATAAGAGATGCAAAGTTAGGGCTTGGGAAACAAGAGGAAGACGATTTCTTTACTGCAGAAGAAAATATCCAAAGAAGGAAACTCGACATTGAACTGGAAGAAACAGAAGAAGTTGCAAAGAAACGAGAGGTACATTATTTATCTCCTTAAATTAGCAACAAAAAAATGCACTAAAAACAGAATAAGAGTTTGATGACAAATTTTCTTAAACATACATATATCTAATAGCAGAAGGCAGCATATGCATGTAATAGCATATATGCGTGTCTTTTGAAGGAAACACCAACCAACCATTTGGAGCTCTTGAGAAATTTCGTGCAGTTTTTATTACCTGGTGGCTTCTTCTGCACCCCTTTGTGCACATTATGAAATCCAGGTTATGGCAGATCGGGAGATCAAAATTGAAACTGAGGTTAAGGAAATACGGAAATCTTTCTATTGCGAGCTTTGCAATAAGCAGTACAAGTTAGCTGTTGAATTTGAAGGTCACCTTAGCTCATATGATCACAATCACAGAAAGGTAATTTCTAAACTTTGCTTTAGTCAATTATTTTAGTTATATCTTCTTATTGCCAAAAAAATATGATTTTCCGTGTTAATAAGTATTTTGGGTCAATCAGACCCGCATACAGCTTACAAAAGTCAACCATTTTGAACCATTACTTTCAGTACGGTATATGCTTATATAATTTGTGTACCAATTTGCATAAACAGCGATTCAAAGAGATGAAAGAAATGCATGGAAGCAGCAGTCGTGACGAAAGACAAAAACGTGAACAATTACGCCAAGAGAAAGAGATGGCTAAGTTTGCTCAGATGTATGCTTCTTTTTCCTCATTAGACCTGGATATTGATTTTGACCGGTTACCTGACCTACTGACCCTTCTATTTTACTACAATTCTATTTATAGCTATACTGTCTGAGTGTCTGATATTCAGTATATTGTTATTTAGGGCCGATGCTCATAAGCAGCAGCAGCAACAACAACTGCAACAACAGCAACAAGATCAAGAGGACTCTGAGAAAAGTAATTTACCAGTAAAAACTGCTACTGTTCTTGCTGATCAGGATCAGAGGAAGGCATTGAAGTTTGGATTTTCATCAAAATTCGGTGGATCCAAGGTACTAACAATTCCCAGTAGAATCTTTAGGCGGCCATATGTGCTAGTTTTAGCTCTAATGGGTAAAGTAAATAAGTTCCTCTAAAAATGATACGGGTTATATGAGTTCAAAGTCACCTAATCCAACACTACCACTCTGGCACTCCCTCTCGTTTTGACCCTCGAATTAACCACTAAACCAGCCCGTTTTGTCAACAAGACTTGCGCATCTTGAGTTCACTTATGCTCTTTAAGGGCTATCGCTTCCTTAGGAAAAATCCCCAACTGTTTCAGTAATTTAAATTATGGAACCTAGAGCACGACCTCCCATACTATTGTTCTGAATAAGTAAGGATTTCGGTTTGTTTATCTCGTGCAGAGTTCAGTTAAGAATGCTGCCAAGAAGCCGAAAGTAGCTGTTGCATCAGTTTTTGGTAATGATAGTGATGAAGAGTAGCCTTTGACTCAAAAGAAGAATACGGCGAGATGTCAGCAATCCTGGCATCCCAGGAATTTGTACCCTAGACTCTTTCTACTTGTTGTACTTGTAAACTTATGATAATTTTTTTCTATCAATAGATATTAAAACTCTTACGCCATTTGGCCTTTTAGCTTCATTGCCAGTTTAATGACTGTGTGTTTATTCTCATGTCACATAGTTGCATAATTAGATAAGAAATTCTGCTAAAATATTTACTTTTAAAAATCTTGTTTGTTATTTTGAAATCTTTAGGATCTTATGCATCCTTATTCATGTTTTGTGAATGCACCTGTTGACCTGTTGTGCTAGTCGCTAACTCGGCTCTTAATTGGAAACTGCAAATGAGATCAGGGAGAGTGGATGATAGTTAAAGACCCCCCTCGCCCACCCAAAAGTATTAAAAAAGTATAAAAGATTCTTTTTTTACCCTTTTTAGTTTAGTCGAACATAATTTTATTAGTTTTTGTTTCACGTTTTTTGTAAGATTATTACGACTTGTTTTATACTTTCAATTTCACAGTTCTATAATAAAATAATATTTAAATAAATATAAAAAAATTTAAAAAATTTAGAAAAAGTTAAAAAGTTTAAAGAGGGTACTAATGGTGTTTTAGGGGGTTCTTAACAACCTAGCCCTATTTGTGTTATGCTGAATGCAAGATATGGTAACTTTGTACACAAACAAAATATTGTTAAACATCTTTAGAAAATGTGAGTCAAACGAGACTTCTGGTCACACATCTTTACATGGAAAATGTCAAATAATCTTCCTAAGAGGGCTCGGTACGGGGAGTTATATGCCATTGCGTCGACCTATAACGCCGGAAAATAACACGAAACTCACCCACCATGGGTTATCGTGTTATTTTTTTTATATCTTATTAACCGTTTACCCGCTATCTTATTGTAAAACATTTTATTTTAGAATTAAAAAAAAAACATGTTTAGATGGAAATAAAAAAGAAAAAAAATATCTACTACTATTGGGTTATGTGTGGGTCATAACTCATGAGGTTTCTTATAATTTGGGTGATGAACGACGTATTTTTGGTTTAAGAAAAAGGCGATGTTATCACTTTTTTTACGACACGGGTCGGGTCGTACATGTTATGTTCTATGCTGTGTTTGGTAGCAAGCGTTTAGGAGCGATAAGCGGTAAACAGTTTATATAAAAACTTGTTTGGTAACACTTCAACAAACATTTTAATATTGTTTAACTGCTTCAATCTCAAATGTTTGTTGGAGAAACATTTCACAACTCATCCGAACAGTTTGTTTATAAAATTACATTTATGCATTTAAATATATCATTTATATTTTTTAAATTAAGTTATATGTTTTATTAGTAATTTTACATTTTTTAACTATATGTTACAGTTACGTTATCAAACATTTTCTTAAAACAAACGACTACTAGTTTCTAGTTGCTAACTGTTCCCTATATATCGAATAGGCCGGTAGAGACATTTTCTTAGTGGTCTAGATATGTTTAAGATCAACACACACAGGCAACAGTAGTACGTTTCATTCACATTATAACACTGATCAGTTACAAGCCTCAAAGTGGAAAACATCATGCAACAAAACATGAGAGATTCATCATATATATTACAGATACAGTAGCGACACACTGACACAAATATAAGGATGTTTGAAGTCGAAATCCACACTATTCCGCGAAGAAATGGTCACTACAACCATAGACATCGCAGAATGCCTGAAAACCAGTCAGTATGAGTAGGAGTATCGTTGCAAAGAAGGTTAAAAACTTCCAAGAATTGTAAACATGTTTTTTCATGAACCTGTAAACCTTAAACTGTGTGCTGTTCAAGAAGCGGTCGTTAACCTTAGCCACGGCCTTGTCAAGTCCATGCTCTCGCTTTCTGTCCGAAGTGGATTTTTTTATCCCATTAAACAGATTTGCAATCTCTTCGTCATCCATATCATCTTGCACTATCACAATGTTTCTTTTCCTCAATAACTCAACATCTCTTGGCTTGTCGATAATCCCACACATCAAATCTACGTACTCAGCAAATTGAAGAATGTCGCAAGACTTCATCCTTGTAGCTTCATAAGCCACCAAATTCCTCAGTATAACTTCAGTGTTTTCGTTTACAGTGATAGTAGGGGGGTAGAAAACGAGATGCTCTTTGTTGAATTCGATACTTTTGATCCCTCCATCTACAACTTTGAATTCCACATTCATGACATCATGAAGAAGTGAGACAGAAGGGATCCTAATCTCTTGTGCATTGATCTTTTCATCTGCAGCTCGTTCTTCGTCTTTTCTGCTAAACATGTGCCAAGCTGCAGTGAATATAGTGCTTGTCATGAACCTTATTTGACCTAGCAGGCTTCGACAACTAAAGCAGGACGGAAACTTCTCTATAACAGAAGCTTTGATGTCGTTAATGTATGCAACTTTTGTCTTTGGAAACAACAGTTCATGATTCCCTTGTGCATTGGATACTTTGTTTACGATCAACTCGTATAAAAGATCCAAAAGATGCAATCGACGAGAAGCACCACCACAGATTTGCGACTCTTTAGCGAGTTTCAAAGGGGAGACCTCTTCGCAAAACTGAACCAGCTTGTTAGACAACGAATCGCCATCTTTACCTTCATTCACAAACACATGAACACATGTTTGCAGTGCTTTCAAAACCTCAAAAGGGATTTGATTCTCTAACATCATTATATCACTAACAAACTCTTTCTGCATGTGATATATTTGCACCAACAAGAACAACCCGTCGATAGCAAACATCCATGCAAACGTTTTCACGTCGATATCGAAGAAGTTGCCATAATGAGCTTGGATAGGGACGTAAAGATATTTGATCTTATCGACCACAAACACATCAAAATTGCTGATTTGGTCTTCGTTTAGCGAAGCTCTCACCGCGGCAACTTTGTCCCACTCCATTTTGTACACCTCGTCTCTAAAATGATGATAAGGGCCGAGGCCGAGCTTTTGAGGCTTATACGCTTCAGGGTTTTCGCCAACAAAGCATTCGGGCATGGCCACGATACAAAGTTTGCTTCTCTCTATCGATGGTTTTGTTTTAACGGATCCATCTTTCACTAGAAAATTTCTTATATGCCATTTATTTTTATGTTTGTAATGTATGGTTTTTGATGCATTTGGTTTAGTGGAAGCTGGTTGGTTTATATAGTGGTGATGCTTGATCATGATCACAGTTAAAGTGGGTGTAAACATGGATTAAGCAATGTGAAAATAGTGATTAAAGACAAATTGACTTTTTTACCAAAAAAAGACATGCCTAATTTGGCAAACGAATTGGATGTGACTACGTGTTAAAGATGAATGTGTTGCTTTTCTTGAACCTTCTATATTGTGGGTCAGGTTGTGTGGGAGTTAATTTTGTTTTATGTGAATATTTTAAAAGTCAAGTAAAATGCATAGTTTAGAGCGCACGGAGTAATAGCGCCGTGGGGTGCCAAACCCACGGCGTGGCCGGCGTGATGATTCTGACGTGCATCAAAAACCACGGCGTGGGAGCCCTGCGTAGGTAAACCCACGGGGCGTGGAAGGAAGGTTTGTGTTTTTTTTTTTTTTTTTTTTTTTTTTTGTGTGTATTGTGTGTGTATTGGGGAAGGAAAAAGGGGTATTGTGGGACCCACATTCACCCATCACTCCAAGCCATGACTCCCCACTTTTTTTCGTGTGAGTGGGTGAGTGAGTTTCGATGACGTGGCACCCCAAAATACACCCACTCGGGGTGATGGTTCCCTGCGCTCTTAGTAGTAGCTCATGTAATTAAATATGAGAAATAAATACATCATGTTGTAATGGCAAATACAACGTTAAATAGTTGCTCATGTTTTGGTATATATAGTTAACCTATAACCGAATAACTCTCACTAATAACACAATACAAAACGAAACATTATGGCTCTTGACACAAAAACAGAATAACCTATTCAAAAGTCCGGACTTATCATTCTTCACTCATTCAAAACCATCTTCCCATCAAAAGTAATTATACCGTAATTCTGTCTTTTTCATTCTTGCAGTTTTCTTGACTTTCGCTACCGCGACCATACCTTTTTCTTTTGTCTTCCGCTACCCAGGCTGTAAGAAGTAGTATTATGTAAAGAGTATTATGGACAAAGACACTTTCAAACATCAGTTTTCGGACATTGGAAAACTTGAATTTGAAATCAAAACAATGACAATCTTTATCCACATCATACATGACATTTTTTTAAATACTTTTTAGGTATATATATTTAGTGCTGTAAACGAACTGAATATTTAGCCAACTGTTCGTCGATCGTTCAATAAAAAGCTTATTTATGTTCGTTTATTTAATAAATGACGAAAACTAACAAGATTTTTCGTTCGTTTAGTTAAATGAACGAACATTAACAAT
Source organism: Glebionis coronaria (assembly GCA_025667525.1). Lineage (NCBI taxonomy): Eukaryota > Viridiplantae > Streptophyta > Magnoliopsida > Asterales > Asteraceae > Glebionis > Glebionis coronaria. The sequence continues at coordinate 635,892,374 of CM046874.1, read as the reverse complement.
GCTCCGTTTCGTTTATATGCGTTCGTGAACGCTCGATTATGTTTATTCGATTATGTTCAATTAGTTCGCTCGTTTACGCTCGATTATTTTTGTTTCATTAAAATCCCAAATATGAAAAAGAATTTAATAAATAATATATTATGTATCGTAAAGATTTCTGACAATAATATAACCTATATGTTAATTATTTAAAAGATCATATGGATCGTTTAAAGTAACAAATTTAGTTTCACGTTCGGTTATATCTGTGTACGTTTATATATGACAGTTTATGTTGAAACAAAAACCCACAGGCACTCGGCCTGAGCAGATTAAGCTTCGGTCTCGTGTATGGTTTGCTTGTAGGTTGGGCCTATCCTGCAATAATGGAACGCACATTAACTTGTCCCAGGTGTGAACCCGAGACCAAGCTCCGGCGTGAGAGTAAGTAAATATCACAAGAGTGGTATTCAATGTGAAATACCGGAGGAATACTATTAAGTAGAATTCAATGTGGTGTACTATGTGTTGTTGTGTGTAGTAAATGCCTTTGGGTATTTATATCAAAAGTAAAAGCATACCTGGCTGAGTAGTCATGTCATTGAGACATGTACCATGAACAGTACCCTATGTTCAGATACAGTGTAAAGTAGACGGCGATTAATGGCTGGATCCATTAGATAAAACCTCGCCCCTTGGGTAAAACAAGGTCTCCCGAGATATGGAGATCTTGTCTGCTGTCTCTTTCCTACGTGGCAATTCCTTCGGTGAAAGTGTCATGCCTTCGGCCATGAGCCGGAGACATACGCGAACATGTCCCCCCAAGTATTAGTTTATCATGCTTATGATGGACTGATACTTTAAATAGGTTCAACCCATTTTGGTCTGGTGCTAATCGTTGGACTGTTCCGTTTTCTAGGTTGGTTCATGGCTGCTTCTTTACTAGACCTTTTGTCTCTTTGGTGGCATCGGGGGATGATGCCACGTTTCTTGCCCTTTTGAATTCTACGGTGGATCCTCGTCCTCGTAATTCGCAGATGAACAGTGTTGCATCGTTTCTATCGCCTAGGCCCCTTATATATATATACATGCCATTAGTTTATTTTCCTCTCGTTTCGCCATTGTTGCTTTCTCCATCCCTGCTTCCTTCTTATCCTCCATAGGTTAGTTTCTTCTTCCAATTGCTATCTCTTTCATTTGTATATATGTCTGTTCTAGATGACGGGGAAAGAGATCATGAGATCGAGAGTAGACCCTCCTGTGAAGCGCGATCCAAAGTGTGATATGCACATACGCCTATCTGGGATGACTAGTGATGATTTGAAGGTGGTAATTTGTAAGTATAATATCCCTTCAGTCTTAAGGCCTCGCCTCCCGGATCCGTACATGACCATGGATCTTGTCCCTGACTCTGCTATCGGTATATATCGTCAATATTTTGACCATGCTGGCCTTCGGATTCCTTTCTCTACCTTTTTCTTGAATGTAATTCAATACTTCAAGGTACATATCTCCCAATTAGTTCCTATAGATGTAAATAGGGTTGTGATGTTTGAGCTTCATTGCTTTGGTTTGAGGATTCCCGTATCTGTTACCTTGTTTAGAGTATTCTATAGATTGAGCAAACAGGGTCATTGGTTCTCGTTCAAGAGCAGGGGTGAGGGGGAGTATGGTAAGTGTTTAACCGAGACCACCTCTAGCCTTAAAAAGTGGAAACGAGAGTTCTTTTTGATAGACCGTCGGGCTATACCCTTTGCTATGCCTTGGAGGCACCGTGAGTCTGTAATTACAGATGAGCTTCCTTCTTTGTTTAACACTTCTCATGCCAAAGCTATTGGAAAGAAGCCCATTTTGTGTTGTCCTCCTCACGAGATTCTGCTTTTCCTCGTTGGTCTATCTTTCCCTTACAGTCATCCGGAGCTGCGCCAGATATTATTGAACGTTGATAAAAAAGGTATGTCTTTGTTTTGTTTATTTTTGCTTCGCTATTACTTACACGGGCTTGATTATGCTTGTCTCGCCCTCGTCTTCTTTCCTTTGTAGAAATGAGCTTCGCAGATTTCTTGAGTTTGCCTACCTTTGACGATGGTATTGTTGACATTGGTGAGCCCTTTGGGGAAACTGAGCAGCCTTTTTCTCGCGTAACTGATCCTTTGCCTGTCGAACAAGATATTCCCAAGTTGACACCTGTTCAGCTTCCGGTAGAGAAGCCTTCGGCGCGGATTGTAGAAGCCAAGCAAAAGCAAGACAAGAAACCAAGGGTAAGGAAGACCCCTTCTACTGCCGAGGGGAGTACATCTGACCGTCGCGTGAAGAAACGAATCGCCAGACCATTCATACCGACTCCGAGGTGGACTCCCAGAAAACTCATTCTACTCAACCCATCAGTGTTGTGAAGCCACCTTCCCAAAATTCAGCCGGAGGTTCTGGTTTTATGAAAGAAAAATCTCATTCTATTGTGCATGTGAGTGACCAATCATCGCCCCATGCCGAGCATGATTCACAAGCTATTTGTAAGTTTCTACTTTCTTCCCCTTTTATCCCCTATTGTTGTATTTTCTAACATTCGATCCCTTTGTATTTTGTAGGAGAGGATTCTGAGCCCCCAAGTTTGTTCCGGATTTGAGGCTGAATGAGGATGTTAGGGTTAACTCTAACTATGCTGCAAAAGAGGTTCTTGTACCATCTTGCTACTCCTGCTGATGATCAACATTTGAAAGCCATGTCTAACTATGATGTCCTCCGTCATAGCTGCCGAGCCGTTGCTCAGAGTACCATTTCTGATGCCGAACTGATGAAAAGCTATGAGAACCTTAATAGCGAGTATGTGGAGATGGCCAACTTTCACTTTGCTGAAAAAGAGTCTTTCACTCAAGGGCAAGCTTTGTTAGATCGTTTCAAGGTTTATCATCAAAAGCTTAAAGATTCTCATTCCACATGTGCCAAGACCGAAGAGGAGCTGAACCTTCGTGTTCAAGCGTTGGAGGAAGAGAATGAAAATCTTAAGAAGAATACAGCCGAAGCCACTGAACCGCTTGCTCTTAAAAGCCGAGAGCTTTTGTAAACTTCTGACAAGCTTTCCAATTCCGAGACGAACAACAAACATCTCACAGTCCTTCTTAGCCAAGCCAAAGTTGATAAGCAAATGTTAATCTGGGACGGGATCCCTTGCTTGGTGAGGAAGCAGTTTGGTAGTTATGAGTACCGTAAGGCTCTCGGTGCAACATGCAGTGTGGCCTTTTCTGCTGGTTTCATGAAGTCTGTTGGCCTTGGTAGGACTCCGGAACAGGTTCAGAATGCTTTGTCTAGATTCAAGAACATCAAGAGAGATGCACTCAAGACCTGGGTTGGAAGTTGTGATGCTTTATTTGTTGCTTCTTATCCTTTCATTCAAAAGGTATCCTTTTCTTTTTCTTTGCCAGTTGGGGACTTAATGCAGTTGGAACCTGAGTGTGGACCCTCCTAGCCTGTTATTAATGAAGTGCCTACAGCTGCGACTTCCAATGTTACTCACAAGGGTGCTGACTCATCTGAAACCTCGTCTCAAGTTCAAGAGGATACGAAGATGGACTCCGAGGTCGATGCTTCCGCTGCATGAATATCTCTTTGTCTCCGGTATGCCAGGATAGGCTTGTAACAAACAATGTTTCCTTGTCTTTGTAATAATTTCGTAACTTTGGTTCTTCGGGTATTTTGTTGCAACACTTTATACACGTCGTTATGTATGTTTGCCCTATTTGATACCCTTTTAAGCTTGTAACAAACAACGTTCCCTTATATTTTTCCATCTTTTTTAATATATATTGGGAATACTCCTTACTCTGCTCGTATTTTTAGTCTTTACTTAGTATTTGATAAGTTTTAGCATTATGTATCCTTGGGTGTTGAACCGCTGGCTTAAAAATAAAGAACGCTTAGATTTTTTGAGAATTTTTTGTGTATATATTTATTAATTATGGGAAGATATCGGCACATGTCCGCTTTTAATTTATCCTCCGGACTGCCCCTTGAGCGCGTCCAAACACCTAGAGTATTTTTCATTAGACTTGGGAGGACATCGACACATGGCCGCTTTTAATTTGTCCTCCGGACTGCCTCTTGGGCGCATCTAAACACTTAGAATGTTTTTGTTAGAGTTGGGAGGACATCGACACATGACCGCTTTTAATTTGTCTTCCGGATTGCCTCTTGGGCGCATCCACACACTTAGAGTGTTTTTCGTTAGATATGGGAGGATATCGGCACATGTCCGCTTTTAATTTATCCTCCGGACTACCTCTTGGGCGCGTCCAAACACTTAGTGTTTTTTACGATTTTGCATTCCTGCGGTTAGCTACTCCGAGGGTTACAAATGTAATAACAATTGTGTTGCTTAATCAAAGTGAAAATTTCATTCATTCAGTTGTTCGATCCATTACATTGTTTTTCTATATAAAACATTTTTGGAGATTGATTGCATGCCATGTTCTTGGTATCTCCCTTTCATCCATGGTCTCAAGCTTGTACGAACCATTCTGGTATGCTTCTTTTACCCTGTAAGGACCTTCCCAATTGGGACCCAACTTGCCGATCTTCTCAACCCTGCTGGCTTCGTTTCGGCGGTAGACAAAGTCGCCCACTTTGAAATTGAAAAGTTTGACTCTCTTGTAGTAGTATTGTTCAACTTTTTTCTTGTACTTTGCTTCTTAAATGGCTGCGGTCTCTCGCCGCTCCTGTAACAAATCAAGGTTTAGCCGGAGCTCCTCCTCATTATTGTCCTCATTGAAAAGAAGGGTTCTTACAGATGAGACTCCCATTTCAGCTAGAATCACTGCTTCACTCCCATATGTTAGGCTGAATGGGGTTTCCCCACTGCTTATCTTTAACATGGTTCTATGGGCCCACAAAACATGAGGTAGCTCATCAACCTACCCCGTCAAATTTCTCCCTAAGCGTTCTTTGAGTCCATGCTTTAAAGATTTATTGGCCCTTTCCACTAGCCCATTGGCCTGCGGATGAGCGACGGCGGTGTTCATCTGCTTGATTCCCCATTTTTCACACCACTTCCTCAACGTTCCCTCTACCAACTGCTTTCCATTATCTGTCACAATAACTCTGGGTAGTCCGAACCTGCACACAATATTTTGCCAAGCAAACTGTTTTACCTCCTTTCCGGTCACCCTTGCTAATGGTTTTGCTTCTATCCATTTTGTGAAGTAGTCGATGGCTACAATTACAAACTTCACATTTCCTGGAGACCCATCAATTGGACCAAGGATGTCCATTCCCCATTGGTAAAAAGGACACGGCGACATGATGGAGGTAAGCTAGGTTTTAGGCAGCCTTGGCACCGGTCCATGTATCTGACATGAATCACACTTGGAGATCTCCTCCCATGTATCTTGGTGCATGGTGGGCCAATAATATCCATGCCTCATGATTTTTTCCACTACCGACCTTGTGCCGGAGTGCATCCCACATGACCCCTTGTGGACTTCCCGAATGATGTAATTGGCTTGCACAGGACCCACACATCTTAGCATTGGAGATAAGTAGGATTTTTTGAATAGCATATCATTTTCTATGGTATACTGACTTATCTTCATTCTCATTGCCCTAACTTCATTAGGGTCTTGTGGCCATATGCCATTCTCCGGACATTTCCGAACAGGTGTCATCTAACTTTCCTCTTCTTCTTGCACTACGTCATTAACTTCCTGAGCGTCTATTGACCGAGACTCTAGGATCTCCACTAGGATTTCCTTGGTGAGGTGATTGAATGCGACCGAAGCGAGTTTGCTGAGAACATCTGCCTTTTGGTTCTTGGTTCTTGATACATGCATGATATTGAACTTTGTGAAGCACGTGATGATTTCTTTTGTTTTGGTCGGATACTTCATCATCCTATCATCACTAGCAACAAATTCCCCACTCAACTGACAAGCCACGATCTTAGAATCTACTTTGGCTTCAAGAGTCTTCACTCACAGTTTCTTTGCCAAACGCAACCCAGCCAATAGTGCTTCGTATTCTGCTTCGTTGTTAGAGCAATTGAAATTGAACCTTAAAGCCTATGTAAACTCCATCTCGTCTGGGTTTGTTAACACCAAACCAGCTCCTGCCCCTTTTGAACTTGATGCTCCGTCTATGTATAACATCCATGCCACCTCCGGCTCTACTTGCTCTGTGATCTCGTATATTTCCATCTTTCCTTCATGGCCCAAAGATGCTTCGTTGAGGAAGTTTGCCAATACTTGACCCTTGATCGAGTTTCCTGATACATAAGATATTTCATACATTGCCAACTCTACGGAGTACTTCGCCAACCTTCCGGGTGATTCAGATTTTCCCAATATTTGCTTCAATGGCTGGTCGGTTATGACATGGATTTTGTGCGCCTCGAAGTATCTGCGGAGTCTTCTCGAAAGGTGTAGCAAGGCAAAGGCTAGTTTTTCTAACATTGAGTATCTCGTCTCTACATCATGTAACGTTTTGCTCACATACCGGACTGGCTTTTGGATGCCTTCTCTCTCAACTAGCAGAACCCCGCTTACTGCTTCTTTTGATGCAGCCAAGTATACATATAATGTTTCGTTCCTCAATGGTGAAGCTAACGAAGGAAGTTCTATGATTACCTTTTTCAACTCTTGGAAAGCTTTTTCTGCCTGTTCCGTCCATTGGTGTTCTTCTTTGTTTTCCTTGGTTATATTTTTCAAAGTTTCAAAAAACGGAAGTGAGCGTTCTGCTGACCTGGACAAGAAACAATTTAAATCTGTCAGCTTTCCACTAAGAGATTTCATTTCTTTCCATGTCCTTGGCGATCGCATTTCTAAGATGGCCTTCGTTTTTTTAGGATTCGCTCAGATGCCTTCCAAAGTTACCATGTATCCCAAGAAATTTCCTTCTTCCACCCCAAAGGAACACTTTTTTGGGTTGAGCTTCATGTTAATTTTCCTTAAGTTTTCAAATGTTTCTTTGATGTCCTCAATCATATTCTCTTCGGTTTTGATCTTGATCATCAGATCATCAACATAAGCTTCTAAATTTGTTCCTATTTGTGACCAGAACGTGGAGTCTACCAGCCGTTGGTACGTGGCTCCGACATTCTTGATCCCGAAGGGCATTGTGGTATAACAAAATGTCCCTTCATCCGTATAGAAAGCCGTTTTTTCTTCGTCTTCATTATCCATGAGCACCTGATGGTATCCCTTGTATACATCGAGAAAACATTTGATCTTGAAGCCCATGACCGAACCAATCTTGACATCGATGTCAAGAAAAGGGTAGTAGTCTTTGGGACATGCCGAGTTAAGGTTTTTGAAGTCAATACACATTCGCCAATCACCATCTGGCTTTTTTACGAGAACCGGGTTAGAGATCCAGGTAGGATACCAAACCGGTCTCACTATTCCAGCTTTTAATAGATATGTCACGTCCCTTTGGACTTCTCGGCTTTTTTCCTCACCCAAAGTTCTTCTCTTCTAGGCCACTGCGGTTCTCGCCAGATCCACATTGAGTGAGTGTTTGATAATTTTCTTAGGGACTCCTATCATATCTGATGGTTCCCAAGCGAAAACGTCTATGCTATTCTTCAATGGATCTATTAGCTGCAATCTGCACTTTTTTTTGAACAGTCTTCCGATGGTCACCAACTGCTCTGGATATCCGGGATGGACGATAACTTGCTCCGTCATCTCCCCTTCTATCCTTTCTTGCTGATTGAACTTTTCGAATGCAACCCATTTATCCAGTTCTTTCCCCACGGCCGCAGCCTTTTCTTTTGCTATCTTCTGACCATCTTCAATCACCCTGCATTCAAAAATTGCTCTTGCTTTTGTTTTCAATGTAGCGATGCCACCAGGAGTGGGAAACTTCATCACGGAGTGTATTGTCGAAGGTATGGCTCTCAGTTCTCTGATCCCGGTTCGACCAAGAATGATGTTGTAGGGTGATGGAGCTCTGATCACATAGAAAGTCATTGTTGTTTTTATTTCCATGTCATGTGATCCAAAAGTTACTTCTAGCTCGATTTTTCCCAAAGGTGTTGTTTCCTCATCTGAGAAGCTCAGCACTTTGACAGGGTCCGGTGTTAACCTTCGTCTTATATCTGGATCCAAATTCATGAAACAATGCTCAAACATTACCTCCATAGCTGCACCTTCATCAACAAATATACGTTTCACCCAATAGCCTTCTATTTCTGCTTCAAATATCAAAGGATCGTCTGAGGCCTCGGCTTCGGTCACCGGAGGGAAATATATTGGAGCATTCATGCAATCAACTTCGATCTTGCATACTTCCTTTCGCTTCATCCCACAATACTTGTTGCTTATCATGTTTATTATTTTGTCCTTGTATTCGCCTCCTCCATTTCCTTTTCCCTGATTTCCTTTATTCACTCTCCCCCTCAGATCCTTAGCTAAATGGTTTAACTTTCCTAATTCAAGTGCTGCCTCTAGTTGTTTCTTAATTGATGACAATCTTTAGTGAGGTGGCCCTTCTCCCTATGATAATCACTATATTTGTCCATGTTTTCTGGGCGGACCATGCCTTTTGTGGGTGGAGGTTGAGGCAACTGAAGCTGTAATTCTGTGGCTAGAATTTATTTAGGGAGTTTTGTCAACGTCTCGAGCCCGGAGTGCTGATATTGATTTCTTCTTGAATTATTGGGATTCATGGGTGGAAGATATGGTGAGTATGCAGGCTTTGGTCTGTATTCACCTTTGTTTTTGTTCCGGTTGGAGTTCTTTCCTAAAAAGTACTTATCTTCCTTTATGCCCTTTCCACCTCTTTCGCTTCCTTCACCCTGCGGTAGTTTTGTGTTCCTATAAGCCTCTTGGGACTTAGCAAAGTCATCAACCCTCCTGAACATTTCAGCCACGGTTTTTGGCTCATCATCGGAAAAATGTCGGGACAACTCTGGGCACTAAGCTCCAGCGGTAAAGGAGGAAATTTTCATGAGCTCCGGAACCCCTTGTATTTAGCTGGCTTCGTCAGTCCATCTTTCTTTGAACGCTAGGAGTGATTCATGAGCCTTCCTCATGATACTTGTGATCTTCATGGGGCTTCTGTGACTTTTCCTTCTCAAGGAGAACCTTTCTAGGAATTGATCCCTTAGGTCGTCCCAATGCCCTATGCTACCCGGTGACAGTCTTTCAAACCATCCTCCTGCTGCCCCATCCAACGTCTGCTGAAAAATCTACACCATACAGGAATGGGCCATTCCTCCGAGTTGGCCGCACCGGCGAAACACATTATGTAATCGTTGGGATCTGTGGCCCTGGTGTACAAGTTCAATGTTGCCGGAAGGATGTGTTTTGGTGATGAGAAATTGGATGATATTCCTGGTGAACGGCGAAGAGACAACATCCTTGAAAGGTTTTTGTAAGTCCTCGGTTGACATATCGGCATTTTTGTGAGTCTTTGAAGCTTCGGGTTTTTCCCTATGAGTATCCTGCGGCTCTTCATCGAAGACCAACTTCATGGGCATAAGAGGCTCTTGCCCAACGACATTATAGCGTCCAACCAAGTTCCGTAACTCACTTACACTTTCAAGAATCTTCTGCTGCAACGTGCAAGGCGTCTCTGTTTCTCCTCCCGTGGTGGCATTATCACGTTCCGGTGATATGATCAAATGAGACCCGATCCCCGAAGGTCCTGGCATTAGTAGCTAGTTGGAGATTCGAGTTTAGGGTCCCACGGATGGCTCCAAATGTTGAAACAAAAACCTACAGGCACTCGGCCTGAGCAGATTAAGCTTCGGTCTCGTGTATGGTTTGCTTGTAGGTTGGGCCTATCCTGCAATAATGGAACGCACGTTAACTTATCCCAGGTGTGAACCCGAGACCAAGCTCCGGCGTGAGAGTAAGTAACTATCACAAGAGTGGTATCCGGTGTGGAATACCGGAGGAATACTATTAAGTAGAAATCAATGTGGTGTACTATGTGTTGTTGTGTGTAGTAAATGCCTTTGGGTATTTATACCTAAAGTAAAAGCATATCTGGCTGAGTAGTCATGTCATTGAGACATGTACCATGAATAGTACCCTATGTTCATATACAGTGTAAAGTAGGCGGTGGTTAATGGTTGGATCCATTGGATAAAACCTCGCCCCTTGGGTAAAACAAGGTCTCCCGAGATATGGGGGATCTTGTCTGCTGTCTCTTTCCTAGGTGGTAATTCTTTCGGTGAAAGTGTCATGCCTTCGGCCATGAGCCGGAGACATACGCGAACAGTTTACATACACTTATGTCAATTTATGTTCGTTTACGTTCATTTAACTTATTAATAAACGAGCATAAACGAACATGAACAATCTCAAATTTAATTAAAAGAACATGAACAAATATTTTGGTTCGATTACGCGTTCACGTTCGTTTATTTATTCGCCTAAAATTAAATAAATGAACATAAACATACCTTCGTTCGCGTGTCCAATTTGTTTACGACCCTAGGTATATTTGATGAAACAAACGATGATAGTTATCATTAGCAGTTACTGATATCAGTTATCAGTGCATGTTGACTTTTTTAAAATGTGTTTGGTGATATAGCGTTATAACAAAACATAAATGTTAAATGCTACTATTGTTAATTGCTTGAGAAATGAACATTTAGAAAATTAGCATCAAATCATACAATTTTTAAAAGTGTTTTAAAAGTTCATCGCCAAACATAAGGAGAATTAAGTACCTAACCCCATAATGATTTGAGGTGTGTTTGGCGAAGAGCTATTAACAACATTTAAAAACAGTTAACGTTGAACATTGTATCTTTTAATGTTCGTTTAGCAAGCAACAAGTGCTTTTACTATTAACGTTTTGTAAATTAACATTTAAAATATGTTTTACACATTACAACTACCTAACCAAACGAAGGTTTTTGCCACTAAAAAGCAACCTATTTTCCTAAATATCTTGTTTCGATTTGCGTATAAAAAATGTTGTGTAAAGGTAAAAAAACTTTCATAAGCGTTCAAATCTGTATATTATCTCTACCACTATATATGTTCTTCATTTATATTTCACAAAAGATGAAGATTGGAGGGAACACCTTAACCCCGGGTGCCTTTTGGCACCAGCCATTGTCCACCCCACAAGGAATAGCTCTGGAAACTCTCCTGGCCTAGAGGAGCAACACTTGGAGTGAAACGAACCGAGACTCGACCCTCATTTATATATTTTACCAATCTACTAATCGATGTTATTGTTTGCTATTGATAGTGTTAAAAGGAAGGACTTAATCTGCTACCTATACTTGACATTAAGGACTTATTGTGTCATTGTTTAAACTTTCAGTTATAGCTGAGGACTTGGTGTGTAAGAAGAAACATAGTAAAGGGACTATTGCTGCTGCTCTTGGATACTTTGGCTGGGCTACAAAAGACTATGAACTCAAGCCCATATCATGCAACGGCTCTTAAGCCCATGTCTCGTTTCTTATTACTAGCTAGGGTTTCTTTTCATTGTAACCATCTCCTCATTCACAATTGTGTGCTTTTCACAAAAACACACAGATACTCTCTCTTGCTCTTGATCTCAGAAACATTAGTTTGATCTTCTATCCTTTACTGTTTTGATGGTAAAACTATTATCATGTAGATAATTGATCTACACGTGAGTAGCACTGGTAGCTTGTGTTTTTATTTATTATGTTTATGTTTTAATCTTTGTTAATAAAAGTTAAAGTGTTTGAGGCATCTTGATTCATGTTTTTCTACATGGTATTAGAGCCTGGTTCTTGAAAATCGATGAAAATTTTTTTAGGGTTTCAAAATTTTTTTTGGGGTTTTTTACGATACATACTTTTTTGAGTAGATCGGCTATTGAGATAGTTGGATCTGTTAATATTACTTATAGATTCAAAGTTTTGATGCCTCAATTTTTATTTTGAAAAAATTAGGGTTTCTGAGATCTCGAGTTACATATCATTTGGTTACTTTTTTGAACGATTGGTGCTATTGTTTTTCGATTGAAGTGATTTTCCTTAATTTTCCTTGAGAAAAAATTTAGGGTTTCATGTTAGCCCTAAAATGTGAGCGCCATTAACGAAATTACATTAGATCCAGATAGGCAAAACGTGGAGGGACTACTATTGACATGTTGTCAAAGTTACTCCTTGTTTAGTCTATATATACCCCTCCATACTTCCATGGAGGGGTGAGGATTTCCTATTGTTTATTTTTCACTTCTCTCTCTAAAATAAACACACTCCTTTCACCTTGTAATCTTTCTCTCTCTAAAATATCTAAACACTTATTTTATCCTCCCCGACCTCCGGATCACCCTCTTGTTAGCTTGAATCTTATGATGTTAACAATTTGGTATCAGAGCTAACCGGGGGTGTTTTGTGTTTTAGTTTGCTTATTTTTTGGTGTGTCACGGTTTTCAGCTGCTTATTCTTTGCTTATTTTTAAGCTAAAAGGATCTGACGGTGTTTGGTTCATTATGGTGTCTATGTGTCCTCTAATCTGTCAAAAGTCTCGAATCTGTCAAAAGTCCAATTTAATCCTGTATCCTAGTCAAAGCTTTACAACTGTTTCTTTTACTGTTTCTATTTTCTTCTCTTCTTTCTAACCAATCAGTCTTTCCATGAATAAAGTGATCTGAAATCACCAGATCCACCTTTTTCGGGTAAATGACAAAACTTTTGTACTATTGGGAACCAAAAAATCCATCGCAATGTCTAAGGTTTTGACATTGCGATGGAACTTTCGGATTGATCATTACGATGGATTTCAGCTGAGTATTGCGATGGGGGTATGGATACGTTGCGATTGTGCATTATTTTCATGTTGGCATTGCGACAGATGGTGGCAAACATTGCGATAGCATGTTTTTTTTGTAAAACATTGCGATGGTTGAAAGGATATGATATTGCGATTGACATGAAAACATTGCGACATAAATATTTCTAAACATTGCGACAGTAGTGTTTTGAAAGACTTTGCGATAAGGCTATTGTTTCTGAAAATCATTGCGACATAATGGCCAAACAATACCAAAACTCATCAAAACCAACTCTATCTAACCTATCCTATCATCTTTAATCATCTCCAACCCTTCAAACAGACTCTAAATAGAAATGAATTAATATAAACAAGATCTCAGTCAATCTATTTTGTGCATCGACATGCAAGCCAAGATCTATGTAGATCTAACACAAAACAGAACTCATCACTGATCTATGTTAACCTTGTTCTGATATTCAAATTAAGAAAGGTTGATAACAACTTTGTTATAACCTTGCTTTGTTTCGTTTATACACAAATCAAATTAAAACAATCCCTCCACACCTACCTAAGACCTTTATACAAAGATCTTGAAGCCGATTTAGTGGTACCCCTAATTGCTTCACAAAAAAAATTTAAGGTTCGTAAAGAATGGTCGGATGGTGTGCTTGTTCTGTATTCGATGGTGATGATGGTTATATATGATGGTGTTGTTCGAATAATCATACATCCAAGTGGGATATACGCTATTCGAATAGCAATGATTGGTGTTTGATTTTGTACTAAGTTTGATATGTTCGGTTTGATGATCATCATGATGATAGAGATAATTATTTTTTTGGATCTGTGATGAGAGCAAATTATTTTTAATTGGTGGTGATGGTAGTAGATGGAGAGATGGAGGCGTGTACAAGTTAATTGTGATACCTAATCTTTAGGTTTAGGTACTTTATATTCCCAACTCTTCATGGACCCGGGTATTAACTCAAGAATTTGGGCTTGCTCCACAATGATACGAAACTCGGGCCTAGGATTTTATTAATATTTGGTTAGATATTGATATTGAACCGGATTTTTGCTATGGTTCGAACATTTATTATTTGGGCCATGATGACATTATTTTCGATGCGGGTTTTTGCTATGTTTCGACCGAATGTGCTTAAATGACAAAGAAATTGTTGGTTTAAAACCCAATATTTTCGGAAAACAATTTCGACGACCTCACCGCAGAGGTCGATCCGTGCATCAGTTGGGCATGTGACTGACGCTGGGCTTTAATGAGAAGTTATCTATACAAATTATCCTTTAATGATATTTTATCATTTGTTCTAGATAACATCATTCAAACACAACACCAAAGCAAACAAAACACTTAACGCTAAAAAGATCCGATATAAGATTCACTTAAACGAAAACGGCTAGTTTTGATTCTACAAAGACAAGTGATCACGAAGTGGACTTGGTATTCTTTATTTGAAGTTGAAGTGGGATTTCATGAAGGCGTCTACTTATTTCATCATCGAGCCTTCCTTCTATTTTTCTACCCCTTTTCTTCAAACCCAGTCTATCGATTGATGACTTACTTGGGCGATAAAATTTATGATTGAGACTTGAATTATCTAGTTTCTACTGTCAAGGGGTGGATGGTCGACGACATGGATTACTATCATTTTTGAGAGCTTTGTTGCAGTTCTCAGTGTCACACGCAGTTGCTCGTGTGGATAACTTCAAGAGGTATAAAAGAATTGTTTCTGCACCGTTCTTCAATCGACATAAGTGCAAGCTTAAGTAACAAATTTGGGGGATTGTACTTCAATTTCAAGTTTGAAATATCGGGTTTACTTCACATGTGGTCACAACAAATAGCCGAATGAGTTCGAGGTTTGTAAGTTAGACAAAGAGAGATGAAATCAGCAATCAATTCTCACGGAATATTTATGAGCCTCATAATGACAATGGTACTTCATAGTCTAAGCAAAAATATTTCAAAGTTTCTCAATGACTTTGAAAACTTCTCAAGACATTTTCTTAAGACTAAGAACTTCTCAAGTATATGGACGTCCACGATAATGATGCTTCCAAGAGTTCGAAATCATCATGGGGGAAGATCGTGTACTTTGAAGTAATCAGATCAACTTCCAGGGGGAAGTAGTGTACATGGAATGGTATCTACTTACTTTATAAGATTTTTTATGAAGTATTCTGCAGGCATGAGAAGAATTGTTGCTGATTTCCTGCATGTTACCCCAAACGGATTATCACCAAAAACCTAAACGACATGAAACAGTATAGAAGCAGTGTTATTTGGTGTGGTTCTTATACAAATTTCCGCTGTGCACTTAAACTGATGAGCTAGAAGATTGTTCAAACTACATCAAAGTGTCAGAATCTACTTAAGATACAGATTGGTTTGGGGGGAAGCTGATTCAGAAACTTCGTCAAAAAGAAGTCTATGAAGAAAGTTTTTTAAATACATGTTGCATGAATTGGGGGGAAGTTAATCCAAATCATGCATATTACAATTGTTCCACAACAAGCAAAGACAAAGAGGATTCAAGCTGAGGTACAAGTTATGAAGACAAGAAGAATTAAAAGACATCCTCAGCATTGGAAGCACATTGGAAGACTTTATTTTGTTGTATTTTTATTTGTTAGGAACATTGTAAGTAATTCCGTATGTCTCCACATTGGGGGAAGATTGTTAGCCCTAAAATGTGAGCGCCATTTACGGAATTACATTAGATTCAGATAGGCAAAACGTGGAGGGACTACTATTGACATGTTGTCAAAGTTACTCCTTGTTTAGCCTATATATACCCCTCCATACTTTCATGGAGGGGTGAGGATTTCCCATTGTTTATTTTTCACTTCTCTCTCTAAAATAAACACAATCCTTTCACCTTGTAATCTTTCTCCCTCTAAAATGTCTAAACACTTATTTTATCCTCCCCGACCTCCGGATCACCCTCTTGTTAGCTTGAATCTTATGATGTTAACAAGCTTTGTAACACCCCCAAATTTATACAACATAGTACAGCGGAAGACTAGTTGGTGTTACGGGATAGCACAATACTCACATCATAGACAACGCATAAAAATCGCGTCGTTTAATATTAAATCATTTCCATTCATAAACAACAAAGTTACATCGGTCCCAAGTCATTACATTGCATACAAAAGTTTTACAAAGTGTTTGAATGGAAAAATACTGTTTAAGTGCGGGCCATGAATTCTTGTCGTCTTCCCGAGAATTACCTTCAAGTACCTGAGATAAAACATGTTAAAAGAAAAGGTCAGCGATAACGCCGAGTGAATTCATAGAGTTTAATAAATTCCATCAATATAATATCAGTATAAAATTATTACTGAAAATCATTTTGTACAAATCATTTTAATAGGCCACAAAATAGCCAAAGTCATTTTATACAAATCTTTATCAAAAATCATAATATAGGCATTTGCCTTAAAAACCGTTATACGAAACATTGTCGTTAAAAACACCATACAATACGTTTTTGCAACGTTGTATAGATTAAATAAAACCATTATAAGAATATGGTTATAAAAAGCCTTAAAAATCATTATACGAGCCAATGTCGTAAAAACGTCATACAATACGTCTTATGACGTTGTATAAAATCAAATAAAAACCGTTATATGAATATGGTTATGAAAACCAAAACACAAACATAATATCAATAGTATGACCCAGTATTGCTAGTCAGGCAATACATCGTAATTCGGAGCGTCTAGTAGTATTTCGTTAATTTTGGATTATTACAAGCCGCATGACATTGTTACCTTACTAAACCAACAACGGGTAGCTAACCCGATACCAAATTTGCCCATCTAAGTTAGCGTGTCGTCACAAAGGTCACGCTATGTAAATCTTCTCATACATAATTCGCTTACCAATCAATGTGGCACGACGGGGATCAACCGTCAAGGCGCGAACTGGGGTGATCGTCCCCAAATAGTACTATTAAATGCATAAGCGTCTACCAACTCCCGGTAGTTCACAATTCATGCTAATGGGACTTTGAGTGACATAACCTAACTTTAATAATCCATTTAATTTCATCTATCGGGTCCATTAATCATTTATCGGGTCATACAATCGGGTCATTCAATCCTTCGGGTCCAAAATCAATAAACAAACAATCGGGACAAATGGTGTCCAAACTTTTATAAAAACTAACATGTTATCTCCCTCGCGGGTTTATAAAGCATTTATAAAACATTTAAAAGAGTGCGAGGCTATGAACTCACGTTGATATGGGAAGGCGGGTTATCGGCAATTCGGTCGTACGGTACGTGCTTCAATCACGGAAACCTAGACAAATAATACTCGGTCTTAGACGTTTGTCCAATGACTTTATAAAAATATCAATTATGTATACATATGATGATTATATATATATGATGATCAAGTGGGTTTACATATTCTCGTTTACTCATTTTTAGTGTTATATGTCGATAACTTTTATACTAGTTTTCTCGTTTTACCTATTTACGTGTTTTATGTCCAATAAGCTTATTATAAGTCATTTAACTTATTTTAATCCATTTTGTACTTATATTATCAGTACTTAAACTTTACAAGTTGGGCCCAAATGGGTTAAGCCCAATAAGTTCTTTTTAGGAGTGTTTAACTTATTTAGTCCAATTATTAGCCCAATGTGTTTATTTAGCTCGTTAATGTCCGTTTGTCCTATAGTTCGGGTTTTTATCGGTTTTTCCTTGTTGTACATGTCTATATATCAGTATATAAGTTTTATAAAGTTTTCATTAGATGGGTCCAACCATCTAAGTTTTATTTAGCAAAAACGTTAATTTTACGGCAATAGCCGAAAAAGTCGTAAAAATCATGTTTATAGTTTTATCACTTATAAAACTTAACAAGTTACCATTTTTATAAAATGTCCACTTATTTAACCTTTTATATACTTATATAAATAAAATCCATAAGTTAGTGGGTTTTCATTTATATTTTATACTATTAAATTTTTGAGTGCTTATATAATAGTATTATACATTATTTTCCAAAATCTGATTTTTATCTTCACTTTCACCAAAAGTGCCATATCTTGAGTTCTATATGGAGATAGAAGCTCAAATTTTTATCACATAAACTACATGATATTTGCTACATTTAACTCGTCTATAGCTACTGTTGAATCTTCCTTTAAGTATTTTCTAAAAATCGTCCAAAACAGTAACTTCAGATTTATACCCTAAACTTGTTTTGATCATATCTCACTCATTACAATGATTCCATTGCATGGCCAACTCTCACATGTGTACAAGACCCATAGCTTACTGTAAATCCATTCTACTTCATCATTTTATCAGATTACCATCTAGTTCTTTACTGTTTTATACAGTCATCAAATTTAATCAAGATTTTAACCTTGTTTCTTATGGTTTTTCACCTTTTTATCCATGATTATCAACAACAAATCCCCACATAACATTTTTATCATCATATAATCATCATAAATATATACAATAGGAAATAAAATACATGTTTACATAATCAAAATAACAAGAAGATGAGGAGGACAATCTTTATACCACCATGATGATGTAGGTTGTGATCAAAACATGGATTTTGATGGAGATACTTGTGATGCACCAAGACCTTCTTCATGACCACCATGCTTCATAAACACCTTGGGAAAATCAGCCTCAAGACATCATAAAAACTCCTCCTTGGATGTTATAAGGACCACCAATCAATAGGGTTTCAAAAGGGCTTCAACATATGCAAGAATAACATAGGATTTCATGGTTGATTTTTGATCAAATGGTGTTTATTTGTGAGATATGGGACGGCAAGAAGAGTGGTTTTGGGAGAGTTGTTGGTGTTGATTGCATGTAAGAATGATGGAAAATGAAAACAAGTTTCTAGTTTAGCTAGTTAGTGGTAAAGTTGGTGCTTAAAGTGTAAGCTAAGCTTACACTTGTTATGTGTTAGCTTAACTTGATGCCTGATATGAGTGTTTTTACTCATATCATTTATAGCTATAAACAAAGAAATATTGCACAAAATGTATAAAATATGCATTGGATATGTGTGTTTCTTGTTTTCATGTGTGTAGGTACCAAGTTCGTGAAAACCGGCAATAATCGACATGAGATTGATGAAAAAGATCGAGGAAGCCAAAATCAAGCTTGACATAAGTGGATTTAATAAATTGTCAAGTTTACGGGCAAAGTGGGGCCCACATTTGGGAAATGGGCTTAAAAGCCCATTTAAATTTCAAGATATTATAACTTGATTTGTTTTGGAAATCCATAAGGCCCAAATTGGGAAATATAAATGGATGTTACCTATGGCCCAAGCCCAAATTTGAAACGAATGAAGAAAAAGCGTGTTGGGCTTTTAGGGGTTTGCCAAAGTAAAAAAAAAAATGACTTTTTGTTTTTCAGTCACACAAACAAACCGTCCCTTCTTACCCACCATTTATTCCACACGTAATTTTCCACTTACTTAAATAAAAAATAAAAAAACCGACCCTATCTCTTTTCATTTACATCACACCTAATAAACTTTCGATATTTACAAAGAGAAGTTCTCTCTCTCATCTTCCCCATCACCCATGAAACCAGTAACTTAAAGATTACTGTGTAAAACCCTAATTTTACCACACCACTAATTATCTCAAAATTAATTGGGGGTTTTGGTAAACTCGTGCAATTCACACGAGTGGGAATTAATTCCCCAAAGATTTCGGAAGAGGGAGTGGAAGATCAAGGCTACGTGGCAGCGTTTGGTTGGAAATGACAACACATCTTTCCTATTCAACCAATCATTGGAAGCCATCTCAGCAAACCAATTCGCACAAGAAGCACAACGGATTGCCACGTTGGCAATCCGTGTGACTATGGACCATTTTCTCACCCTTGGATCATAACTGAAAAGAAAGAGAAGACAAAGATGCCAGATAGACGGTGATGATGAAGATTTCGGCTCAACAAACCCTCACCCCTCACCCTCTCACTTAGCCTATAAAAACCCCTCTGAAAATCTGTAATCGGTATCCCTTTTTCTTTCCTAGTTATAATGGTAGATTAAAATTAGATTTGTAATTTTCTTTTTATAAAAAGTTGTAATAAATCGTCGAATTAATAAACTTCGTTTTTCAGTGTTATTGAGTCTTCTTTAATTCTCGTTTTAAATTTTTATTTAATTGCTGTGAATCTGAGTTTTTAACTTTTTATAACTGAGTAATATTTGGGTAAGCTTAAACGTTAGCTTATTTGAATGTTTAGAGAGATTAAGGGAAATATATTCATTCCTACTGAATGAGTAATAAATAAGTACTGGTTCGAACATTTAGTAGCAGCACAAGTTAAGTCTCGGTTCATGATAATGGTGGTTCATCTGGTTTTGGTGTCGTTTTAGACAAATCCGCTCAGCGCGCGATTTCTGCCCAAAGGTTTTCGACAAAAAGGTTTTAACCATTTTATTTTTAAGTTGTTAACATAATTTAGTTTAATCTGTTTAGATGTTTAATTGGATTAGAATCTAGATGGATTAGAGTTTTATGATTACACGTATGTTTGTTTTAGTCTTAAGGTCAATTGTTTCTACTTAATTGATTGTTGCTGTTTATGCTAGTTTGTGGAGATTGGTTTTCATCGTTTGTTAATTAAATCTGTTTATCTGTTATAATGTTCAGCTTTAATTTAAACAGTTTGGTTATATTTATTAAAATTGTTTTTTTAGTGACGATATGAAATCTGGTATTGTGGTTTTAGGACCTTGATCTGATAGGGCTGCTGTATTATTTTTGGCTTGCTGAATCATTTTACGAATTATCTTAGTTCGATTTCCTTGTTACCCTGTTTTCGTTGCTTTGGATTGAGTTTGAGCTTTATATCTTACTAGTTTGTGTATTTTTAATTTCTGGTTAGTTAATTGTTCTTCATCAGTTAGTTTCACGGTTTATTTTGGTAAATTGTCACTGCAATTGGTAACTGATTATTTTTGCTTTTCAATTCAAGAGCTTTCGTTTATAGCTTGTTCAGACGGATCTGTTATGATGTGTGCTTTTGATATGTTGTGCATTTGAATTATTAGATCTTTGTTACTGATTAAGACTGCTATTAGAGTGAGGAACAAAGTCTTGTATTAGTTAATTTTGAGATTTAAATGTGTAAGTGCTGAGAATCGAACTAGCAAACTGCTTAATTTCTCATCTGAAATCTGTTCGGGTATAGTTTATACATTTTATGTAATCTTTTTATTTTGGTATGTTGAGTTCTGATTCTTGCTGCTATTTGCACTAGAGATTGATATTGATATTATGTCTGATGCAATTTGATCAGTATGATTATTCATCTGTTCCTAGCCGTAAGCTGCTGAGCTTTTGGATTTTTATGTTAATCTAATCTTGTCCTTAATTAATTTTTAGCTTGAATCATAAGAGTTGGTTTAGGAAATGATTATGTTATGCTGAATATTATGATTAATTGAGATTTAACTGTTGCTGCGAATGAATTTATCATAGCTTTTAGGCTCCTGCCCGAACTGCGTAGTTGTAATCCTAGTCTTTGAACAATTAGTCTGCTGTAGCGATTGTTATTTTTGTGTTTGCTACGTGTTTACTGTTGTTTGTTGCTGATCGTGACCAGCAGCCTCGAACAGGGGTGTTTGAGTCTGTATGTGTGTCATCCTGCTGATGCAGGGAGTTTGGGATTGTGCCAAAATATGTAACAGAATTCGTGTAGCAAAAATATAGAGTAAAGTGAATGTGGCTGGAATCGAACCCGTAACCTCCCCCTTAACTGCCAATAGTCTTAACCAACTGTGCTAGTGGTTAATTTGATTAACATTCGCATTGAAATTCTTATATTAGGTTACAAGTTTAAATTTAAATGTTAAATGTTAAAAAAAATAAGATGGCAAGTAGGATCAAACCCCTGACCTTCCCTTTATTCACCCAGCGCTTTAACCAACTGATCTAGCGCCTTGTCTGTGTTGAAATATCGCTTATATAATTAATATAGATTGTTTTTATTGAGCTGTCTGATTAATTTAAATACTCTAGTTTAATTTTTATTCATTTTCTTTTAATTTTCTTTTATATAATTTAAGTTTAAGTAAAAAAATATATATATATAATATATATATATATAAAAATGTTTTTATTAATTCAAAAGTTTAATTAGTTTATTTAAATAATTAGATGTTAATAATTTTAGATTTAAATAAAAATAGTTTTAGAAATAGATTTTGTTCAAAAGTAATTTTAATAAAGTTAAAAAGTTAAATAGATTTCTAAAAATAAATTAAAAGTATTCTTTTTTTATTTAGAGTTATTTTTATAGATTATTAATTAGTTTAAATTTTAATTAGTTTTTTTTTAAGTAATTAATTGTGTGTTTAGATTTATTTTAAATAGGCGGGTTTACGATTCATGCACTTTAGGTTAATTTTAAATAGATTAAAATTTGTAGATTTTAATTGTAGCTTAAAAACCGAAAACCAATTCAAATCAATTGTCCAAATCGAAACAAAACGTCTCAAATTCACTCGATCTTCGTGTACAACGAACTTGGTTCATCACGTGTTTAATTGAATTCGTCTTTGGTAATTTTAGTTTATTACTTTTTCCTAAAGGTAATTTTCTAATTTACCCTATAACGTAATCTAATTATCACTATACTATCCACGACACATCAAAAATTTTGGCGCCGCTGCCGGGGATCTTGTGTACGATTCGCTTTTGTGGAGATTTGTTGATCGTGGATTTGAAGACCCTTTCCGTCCTCGGAAAGTTTTGTTATTTTTCTATTAAGTAGTATGTATCGTTTTTCTCGTTTTTTGTGAATAATATATTGTATTACGTAGAACAATAATTTTAAATACTTTTCAAATAAGCCTTAGTTGGGATTTCATCACCTAGCTATTGTATTCGAACCCAAAACAAAAATAAAGGCAAAATAGATAAATACTAATAAGAAGTTTGAACTCGATTTATACAAACTATAAGGTGGGTATAAGGCGACGTGCTATAAAAGGCCGTCTAAGGAAAAAGGTTTTTAAGTGCTTTGTGCCACCTCGTTTCCCCGCTTGCTTGTGCGTATATTGAGAGGGACGACCTATTATTGGTTTGCCGACTCAAGTAGTAATAAATCTGATTTTTGTTGTTTACTTATTGAACCTCGAGACGTTTAGGTTTTCACCTAACGTTTCAAAGTCGACCGAGGGTAATTTACTTCCATAGTAGTTATCCTTATTCCTTGTTTTTATCGATCATTTTTGATTGAGCAATACAAAAAAAAAAAAATACCAAAATTAATCTTCTTCTTGTCTAATTTCTTTTCTTCAATCCTCTAAATTCTCGTCTTTGTAGTGTATGCAATTACGTTCTTCTCGTCTTGTGATAGATTTTAATAGGCTTGAAAATATTCCTCGTAGAAATAGAAATCGTCAACAACGAATAGTGGAACCCGAGCTTCCACCTATTGTTGTTGAGATGGCCGATAACCGTACAATGGAGGAATTGCTCCGTGCACCCACCGAAGGGTATGGGGAAGCAATCGTTGTGCCGGCTATTTTGGCGGATCATTTTGAGATTAAGACGGGTCTTCTATCGCTCATTCGTGCCGACCAATTTCGTGGCAATGAGACCGATAGCCCGCATTCTCACATTCGGAATTTTAATCGAATTACCTCGACTCTCAAGTTTAGAGATGTGCCGAATGACGTGATTAAGCTCATGCTTTTTCCGTACTCGCTCGAGGGTAATGCTAAGCTTTGGTATGAAAAAGAACCACCGGGTTCGATTTTGACTTGGGATGATTTAGTGTCAAAGTTTATGAATTATTTCTTTCCACCTTCCAAGACAACACACTTTAAAAATGAGATAACTAGATTTGAACAAAAAGTGCATGAATCGTTTGGGGTTGCTTGGGAGAGATTTAAAGATTTGTTAAGACAATGTCCACACCACGGTTTCTCGGAATTGCATCAAATAAATACTTTCTATAATGGGCTTAATATGATTGAACAAGATTCTTTAAATGCCGCCGCGGGTGGTAATCTTTTAAGAAAAACTCCGAGAGACGCGTGGGGAATAATTGAGGATAAGTCTAGAGCACAATATTCACGAAACACACCGGGTGTTTCCAATGTGAATTCATCTAATCCCGAGATTTCTAGATTGAATTCTAAGATTGATAGTGGATTTGCGACTTTGTTGAGTGAGATTAGGAAGAATCCTCATGGATCGATTAATATGATTGAGAATGTTTGTGTATCATGTGGTGGAGCACATCCTAATTATGCTTGTTTAAACGCGGGGTTTGATCAAGCTAGTGCTTATGCCGCGACGGGAACTTATGGCTCCAACGGTCAAGTTCCTCGTCAAAATCATGTTGCTCCACCGGGTTTTCCACCGGTTCAAAATAGGTACAACAATGGAAACAATGGGAATAATTTTAACCGTGGTAACCAAGGGAATTATAATCAAGGAAATGAATTTAATGCTAATCAAAACAACCAAGGTTTTCAAGGGAATAATCAAAATGATTTGTCAAGTTACATGAAATCAAATGAGGCAAACATGAAAGCTTTTCAAAATAACATCCAAGGGCAAATTAATACTTTGAGACTTGATTTTCAAAACACGATTAAAGGGCAAAATAACAAGATTGAGCTTAATCAACAAAGGCTAGAGCAAACTCAAAATCGTATGCAACAAAATTTGGAGCAAGGTCAAAATAAATTGCTTTCTATGTTTGAGGGATTCATGTCTAAACCGTCATCTTCTTCGGGTTGCTTACCTAGTAATACCATTCCAAACCCGAAGGGAGAGCTTAAGGCCGTAACCGTTTATGATGATTGTGAGGATTTAGATGAAGTGATTGAGTTTAAGCCTCCACCTAAGGAAACTTTCCTAGAAGTTACTAAGGCTACTTTGAATGTGATTAGTACCTCGGTTTTCTTTGATTTCTTTCCCGAGAAATATAAAGATCCGGGTCAATTCTTGATACCTTGTGTTTTCAATGAGCTTGGGGTTTGCAAAGGCCTAGCCGATCTAGGAGCTAGCATAAACATCATGCCCCTAGCCCTTTGGAAGACCATTGATTATGCACCACTTAGTTCTACTCGTATGATCATTGAGCTTGCTAATGGAACCACCACTCGACCGGTTGGTATAGCGGAAAATGTCATAATGAAAGTGGGGAGTTTCTTGTACTTAGCCGATTTTGCTATAGTCGATTATGAGACCAATCCTCGTGTGCCAATCATTTTAGGACGACCATTTTTGTGTACGGCCAATGTTTTAGTTGATATGAGGAAAGAGGAAATTGAGTTGTTTTATGGAGATAAAAGCATTGTTTTTAAACCGGAAAGGATTCCACGATTTGTTGCTAAGAAAATTGAAAGTGTTAAGCTTGTTGAAGCAATTGAAAATGATAAAAAAGCTATTTTTGATAAAGGTGTTTTTCCTATTTTGGAAACTTCTAATTGTGATAAAGGAAAGTTAAAATCAAATGAAGAAGCTTGCTTTGTTGAAACTTGTTGTAACCTTTCCTCATCTACACTCACTCCACACGAGGATGAAAGTGCTAAGATTGAAAAACAAATTGATGAATACTTAAGTGAGCCATTTGATGCTAGTGAGTTTAAGAGTGAGAATTTTGATCCCGAGAGTGATATTGCTTTAATTGAACAATCTTTGAAAATGGACTCATTTTCACTCTCTTCTATGGATCATGTTGATGTTCCTACGGCACAATCTTCATTTGAAGAGCCTTTGATTCCTAACTTCACACCGAGTGAGGTTAGTGACTATTCATGTGATAAGTTCATCGATGAACTTTTTGCTATCCTTGATCCACTTCCACGGGGAAGTGAAGACGTTTACGATCTCGAGATCGAACGTGATTCTAGTGTTTTACCTACCATTCTCAAGGAATTCGCCGATGAATTGCCTTCAAATGAGAATGATGATCTAGTATCCGAGTGTGACACACTCGATACTTTGTCGGATATGTCTTGTGATGACAAGGATGACGACACTTTCGTAACTTATTCAAATCCTCTTTTTGAAGTTTCATTGAACAATAATCCATTGTTTCAAGAGGATTTTGAGAACATCATGCCTCCTACATCTCACAACCGTTGTGATGATGATCTTCTTATGAAGGAGGATGACGAGTTTCTTTATATAGACATTCCTTCGGAATTTGAGGAAGAGTCTAATGAAGGTGATGAAGACTCTTGGTTTGATCACCCGATTTATGATGATGACAATGTTGACCCGGATGGAGAAATTACTTTTGCTCCTATTATCCTTCCCACTCGCTTTGATCTTAATGTGCGGGTTTTTCATGCGACTCATTTTGAGTACCATGACCCCTTTATTCACATTCAAAAGAGTGAAAAGGTCAACAAAGTCATGCAAGTTGAAACCACTTTGGTTGAAACTTTTGTACCACCATTACTATGTGCTTCATATGACTTAGGATTAGCATGGGGGGACGACACCTTGTTGTCTATTCCTTTCTCCACCGAGGACGAGGTATTCGACCCCGGAATCATTGATTTAGGGAAATCTCGGCCTTTCACCGATGCAATAATTGAAAGATTTTTCGATCATCTTGGTGCGAGTTTATCTCGTGGAGCATGCTACATCCATACCATTATTTGTGACTACTATCTCTTTTTAGAGATTTGTGTTGGAGTTTTATCTTTTCGTTTGTCATCCGACAATGAGGATGAGATCTTTGACCCCGGCATCGTACTTTATGTTGGTTTCTACTCCAATATGCCGGTTTTCACCATTTTCCCTAAGGACCAATGAATGCGGGGATCGAGTCGAGCTCATGACTCGGTTAACAAAAACGAGGTGCCTTGTGGGGGAGTCCCATACATTCTATCTTCTTTCTATTTTCTAACACCTAATAAGGCTTGATCTTTCAAGCTCGTGTTCGTGATTTGTTGTGTTGTGATCTTAGGTACGACCCTAATATTTGAAGAGTCTCGTGTTCGGTTTTTGCCGGTCCACTTGATCTTCCATTCTTTGAATGCCAAAAAGGGGCACACTTTCTACCCTTGATTATTATTGACTAACGTTTTATCTTGAGGCATAATTAATAAACGGCTTATAGATTTGCGTGCTCTTTCCATGCTAGGAATTTGCATTAGACTCTTCGTATTTTAGCAAGGGGGTGTTACTCTTGAGCTAAGAAACATTGAGGACAATGTTTGGTTTTAGCATGGGGGAGTCAATCGATATAATCGCTTGCAATTGCTTTTGTCGTGTCTAAACGTGGTTTTTCTCATTTTTCATTAAAATTTTAAATTTTTTGTGTTATTTTTAAGTTTTTAATAGATAAAATAAGTGTTTTTGACACAAATGTACGCTTTCAATAAGAATAGTTTTTGACTCGACTTGGTTTTTAACCTTAGCTTTTCCTTAACGTATTTGAATTAAGTTTTGCTAGGCTATTATATAGGGAGCTTTAAAACGCGAAAGTCTTAATTCATACGAGTTAAGAACAAGAACTTTTCGCAAGCTCCTATAATTGATCCTAGAAAGTCGTCTATCAAGGGAACTTTAAAACGCAAATTCTAAAACTTGCAAAAGTCTAAGAAGATGCAAGATCCTATAGATGACTTGAAAACCCAAAACTTTGATTTAATAGGCTAAGTATCCATTGATGGAGAACAAGAAATGATAGAGCCAATTATAAGTTCGGTATTCTTTCGGGAATTTATGTGAGTTAATTATGAGCCTATTCTCCCATCGCTTGTTAATAAAATTATTTGCAATAAATAAGGTTGAACGATTTGAAAAGTTACTTAGCTTCTAGCCCAAGATCGTTTAAAAGTTGCTCGGTATGGATTAGAGTTCATAGCCAAGGCATAACTTATTGAAGCGGGATGCGAAGATTGGTGAGTCCAAAAAGGTCCTAACAAGACATGAGGGCTATGTTTTATTGCTAAAGATCTCAAGTGATGTGAAGACTCATTTATCAAAAATCAATATGAAGGATCGAGACACACGACGAAAAGCAAAATACTCCCAAAAAGTCATGGAGGAGTCTATCCAAAAAGACCAAAAATAAGGTATGAGGATAAATGAAGCCAAGTCCAAAAAGGAGGCGAATCGTTGTTAATCAAAATCCCAAGTAAAGATTGGAGAAAAATGAAGAAGTCGTGGTCCAAGTATGAATCTCTCAAAACTTCAAGTGAAGAAATATTATGAAGAGAAGACCATTATTTCGTGAACGTCTCTCAAGGTTTGAAGTATTAAGTCATTGCCAAATATCGATCCGAGAAAGGTCTCAAATCGCGAAACAAGTTATGCCAAGATATGAACTTTATGAAGTCCCGAGAAGCAGTTTTAAAAGATTTTGTCCTTTAGCTAACTATTGATTAAATCGTTCACTTTATTTTTGGTCTAATAAAATTATCGAAATAAGTCAACAATGCATCCTTGTGATCATTCAAGACAACAATAAAATATAAGAGATACACTTAGGAATAAGGGAGTCTAAGTGATTAATTGGCCCACATGAGTTCGTGTTAGTTTAACAACTTATAATAACAATGATCTTGTTTTTGCACTTGACATGGAAAAGTGAAAAGTCGAGGACGATGAATCTATTTGAGCTTTTATGTCTTTGTAAAATAAAAAGTCAAAAGTTGAATAATGGCGTAGTTATATTTTTATTTTATCATTGCGTGAGGACACGACAATTGCTTAGCATGGGGGAATTTGATATGAGTGTTTTTACTCATATCATTTATAGCTTAAAACAATGAAATTATGCTCATAATGTATCAAAAATGCCTTGGATATGTGTGTTTCTTGTTTTCATGTGTGTAGGTACCAAGATCGCAAAAACCGACGAAAATCGACACGAGAATGATGAAAAAGATCAAGAAGTCAAAAATCGAGCTCGACAATAGTGGATTTAATAAAAATGCAAGTTTATGGCAAAGTGGACCCACATTTGTGTAAATGGGCTCAAAAGCCCATTTAATGAAGTGGACTAAAAGGAATTCGTTTTATAAACCCTTTAAACCTGGCCCATTTTGCAAAGCCCATTTATGAAACTTACATTCGTATGTTGCAAATTGGGCCTCAAGCCCAATTCAGTAAATAAAGAAACAAAACGGATGTTGTATATGGGCTTTAGGTCTATACGTTTATTAAAAACGTGTTCTTGTTTTTCAATCCTCACACACGCCATAAATTCCAACCACTTGTTATTCTGATTTATTTTACCTACACGTCATAATACACTTCCCCAAAATTATTAAACCGAAACTCTCTCTCTCTCTCACCACATATCAACTTGTTTTCGATATTACCCATGGATACATCTTTCTTCCCCAATTTTCTCATCCATAACCAGTTACTGTGCATCAAAACCCTAGAGGGTAAAAAGTCTTTATTTTTTAGGGCTTTTTATCTTTTTAATTAATTCACACCAAGGGGAATAAAACCCCCTTGGTTTAAGGAAGAGAAGGTGTGGAACGTATTTGCTACGTGGCCAATCATGATTTGTTGCTACACCTCATTCCCACAATCCAGCCAATCAAAAGGCTCAAAAGAAGCACAAGAAGCACACACGGATGCCACGTTGGCAATCCGTGTGCGCTACAAGAGATAACAACCGTTAGATTAAAGAGAGAGAAGAAGATTGGAGATCAAAGGCTACAAAATCAAGTGGAATATTCCTTGAATATTCGGATATTCGTCCTCAGCAAAGCCATTGGGGAGGCTATAAAAACCCCCATTTTCTTGTGTAAAATGATTCCATTTTCTTTACTTAATGTTATAATGTTTAAATAGATTTAGGAAAATTTGTATTTCTTTTTCATAGTATTGTACTGATTTAGTTATTAATAAAAGTGAACTTTGGGTTAAATCTGTTTCAAGTTACTTACTGTTGAGATTTATTTACTTTTCTTTGATAATCTATTAAATGTTATAATAAAAGTTATTTGATAAAGCTTGTTCAATAGCTTTTATTAAATAATTAAGTGAGATATGGAAAACAAACTTTCCCACTGAAAGTTTGTAAATAGTTGGTTCGAGAGTCGCATAAGTGGTGACGAATGGTGAATGGTTCGAAGGATGGTGGTGGAGCACGGTGTTCGTTTAGGTTTTAAGTAGGCTCAGCGCCTCACTTCTTCTCAACGGTTTTCGTCAAAGGTTTCATTTACTTTTTTATTTTATTTTAAGTTGTTTATAAATTTTAATGAATCTGCATACTTACATGGTATTAGTGTATACAATATGATGGTGTTAATTTGATCTTTGTTTGCTGCTATACATGCTAGTTTCATAGGAGTTGTTTGATTTTTAATCTTCTGTTATAATTGTTTTATAGAGATGTTGTCATGATAATTACTGTTTGAGTTTCGTTCAATTCGTGTGCTGATTGAGATTTATATTGTCTGAATCTATCTTATTAGATTTTAGTTGCTTATTGTTAATTTTGGCTTTGCTCTTGATGAGTGAACTAGTTGATTGATTTTTCTGCTGTTGAAAGTTAGGACTGTATTCTTACTGTTTAAGTTTGTCTAATTGGTCTCCTTTGCGTAATCATATGTTTGCTAAAGGGAACTGCCATGATACTGAGGCTGCATTGTGTTCTCGTGTAGTTATAGGACCTTAACAGTTATCGTAGCTGTTTAGATTTCGGCCTTTTAGCTGGACTGATTTGGCAGGTGTATACATTTGTATCATGCTAGTGTATTGAGCTGATCTGAAATTTAGTTACCTGAATGAATCTTGGTTTAATTTTCTGGTTGAGTCCTATATGTTTTGCTGATTTTTTTTTGGTTCCTGCATAATTGAATTATTAATTTAGTTGTAGTAAGTTTAGATTTGCTTAAATTTTTGTTGAAGTTGCTGATTTACACAACTATCAGACTCTATTAGTCTGTATAGTTTTAAACTGATTTTCTTCAGTTTCCATAAGATTTCATCATTTTAAGTCACTCCTGTGACTGTGTAATTTTCTTGGTCAAAAATTAATAAATACCAAAAATATGTCTACAGCAGGGTTCGATCCTTCAACCTGCCTTTCATTGTCCCAACATGATAACCATCTGAGCCAAAGGCTCATATTTGTTTAAGTTCGCATTACTCAATTAATATACGTTTTGTAATTGTGACTTTCCAGTTTTTTTTTACACACGTTTTTTTTAACTAATAATAGATAATATTCTCTTTTAATTAATTTTCAATATTTAGTTTAAAAAATAATTAGAAATAATAGAAACAATAAAAATAAAATAAAAATAAAAAAAAATGTTTTTATTAATTTTAAAAGTTTAACTAGTTGTTTAATATTTAGACTTTTATTATTTTAGATTTAAATTAAAATAGTTTTAAAAATGGATTTGGTAAAAGTAACTTTTAATAGATTTAGTTAGTTAAAAGAGTTTTATAGATTTTCAAATAGTTAATTTTAATTAGTTTTATATTTTTAATAAGAGTCCGGTTATTTAAGATACCTTGTATCTTTTAGATACAAGGGGACAAATATGGACCGTCCATCTCATCTCATCCAACAGCTCAGATTAAAAACAAAAAAAAACGGAGGGGTAGTTTCGTCATTTTACCCCTCCCACCTAACACCCCTCCCACTTCTACATCCCAAATCTGGATCGATCTCTTTCTTTTTCCTTCTTCTCTCTAAAACACACACTAAAACACACACATGTACACATATTTACATCTTAATTTATCAACACAAACATCAAACGCATCGATCACCCACTTTCGTAAATCGATCATCCACTTCATAAATAAGGTAAAGTTCATTCGATTTATTTTGATTAATCTTTTTTTAGCTTATTCGATGTGAATAAGCTTATAATTCATCTTATTCTTTTCTAGCTTATTTGAGAAACTACGTGAATTTAAAGCTAATTAATGTGAATAAGCTTATAGATTATCATCATCTTTATTATGATGAATTATAAACTAACTTATTAGCTTATTTTCGTGAATTATAAGGTTTTATGGCTTGATATCGCTGAACAGATTTAGTATGACATGTTTGTGAAGTATCATATATGATATACTATATCATATATGATATAAGCTAAAATATCATATATGATCAAATATATCATATATGATTAGTGCTTGAAAATTGAATTAAATCTTCTTTTTTTGTGTAGAGGAAGCTGTTTACAAGACATGTTGAATATTACAAGCATCCAAAAGGCCAAGAAGCTTAGTGAAGAAGAAAGAATTTTTTACGTTTATTGTTTGTTTTTTCTTTGTAATCTCCTAATGGAGTTTTGAAGTATATGGATAATTTTATAATCCATTGGTATCTGGTACAACGTCTTGTTAATATGATTAACTTTGTTGGTATTATGTCATTATGGTTTGATAAATTAAGCCATATATGATAATGCACTATCATATATGATAATGCATTATCATATATGATACTTAAAGAAAACTTGGATATATTAAACAAAGAATCTGATGAATTCATGATTACAACAAAAAGTATGCACAATTAATAACTAAACACTTGTTCATAACATAAAAAATATACTTTTGAACATAATCATATATGATAATTCAAACAGAACATAACCTAATGTAAAATCATATATGATATACATCTGATATCATATATGATAACCATTTATACAAAATCAAAAAATGCAAACATATTTCAAATGATGAATTCATTCAGAATAACGTCTACTTAATCTTGATCCTTAAAGCATATCCATGCACATCCTCTTGTAATAATCAACATCCTTCACTTCTTTAAAACATATTCGTGATGAATTCATGAACAACGCATACTCCGTCGTGATCCTTAAAATATATTCGTGCACATCCTCTTGTTATAATCAACATACATCTCTCCTTTGCTCCAAATAGAGCAATCACACCATCTCTGTTTAACTGCATTTATAAAAGAAGAAAAAAAAACATATTATGCAAACTTTTAATACCAAAATGAATTACTCATATATATGATAGAAGGTAGGTTTCAAGAGTTTATACAGATTTTCTAAAAGATACTCATACAAAATCTGTTTTTTCTTATGATTTTTATGATATATCATATATGATATATCATCAGTTATCATATATGATATATCTATCATATATGATAAGAAATGTACATCATCTATAATACCATCAGAAAGTTAAAAAAAATATCATAATAATACAGCTTATTAACATGAAAATAAGCTTATTCATAACTATCTTATTCACAAAAACGTATAGCTCATTGAAATAATCTAATAAGCTATCTTATAATAAACACAATAAATTCAAATCATCTAATTTACAAAGCTTATCCATAACTCTACTCTTATTAAAAAAGCTTATTCATAAGCTTATTCAAACTAACAAGCTTATTAATCCTACTTCATAACTTATTCATAACTTCTCATCTAAGAACTTAGCTTGTAATTAAGAACAATCAATCCAACAAGATTCGTTCACAATAATCTAATTAAAGGCTAATGATAAGCTTATTTAAACCAAATAAGCTAAAAATAAGAGTACATACTAATCAAACCTGCTGATGGATGAATCAATTCGTGATTATAGATGTTCGTGATGAATTCGTCATGGATTCATCATGATCACGTTTTGATGGATTCATGATTAATTAATGATGGATTAATGGTGGATCGGGGGTAGAGAGATAAAGTAATCAGGGGTAGAGAGAGAAAGATATATCCGATGTGTGTTTTTTGTGAGAGAAGAAAGAAGAAAAAACATTATATAGTAGATTGTGAAATGACCGAAATACCCTTGCAGTGTAAATTAGGGATTTAATCTCAGCCCTTGGATGAGATGGAGATGGATGGTGGGGATGAGTCCCCTCATATCTTAGATAAGTTTGGTATCCAAATGAACTTAAATCTTTTAATAATTACGTTAGATTAAAATAGCGGGGTTTACGATTCATGCACTTTAGGTAACTTTAAATAGCCTAAAATTGTAGATTTTAATTTTAGTTTAAAAACCAACGACACATTCAAATCGATTGTCCAAATCAAAACGAAACGTCTCAAATTCACTTGATCTTCGTGTACAACGAACTCGACTCACTCACTTGTTTAATCGTATCCGTCTTTGACTTATTTTTGGTTAATTACTTTTTCCTAAAGGTAATTACCTAAATTTGTCCTATAACGTATATGTGTTAATCCACAACACATCAATGCCACCTTAGTGTGTGGTGTCAAGTGTGCCGTCCATAATAAGCTAGTGGGGTGGGACAATGTGTTTTGTCCCATCTCACTAGTTTACAGGTATTTCTCGATTCTAGTTTCCTCGATTTGCGTGCCCTCGGCTCGTTTTACGAAAAACGTTTTTATAAATTATGAATCAACGTCACAAAACGAATCCAATAAAAATTGTTTCATCAAAAACGGAGTTCGAAAACGTAAATACGTAATCCTAAGGTTTCCGGTTTAGTCGTAAAAGACGTTAAAATAAAATCGTAAGTCCTAGTCTTTTCTCGTAAATTTGTGAGTTTATGAACCAACACAAATTTAAAACTCCAAAATAATATTCATGGACAAATTTATTTTCTGAAATGTCGGACTGTCACCATAGACGGTGTATGTAAACGTAAGCACGTAACGTTGAATCCTCCGGTTTAGACGTAGTCGACGCTACTTGAAAACGTAAATCTAAATTTCTTCCCAAAAATAAGTGAGTTCATATTGTAACATTAAAATAATATTTTCAAATAATATTTGAGAATAAAATATCAACCATAAATTGACGGATTGTCACAGCATTTACCCCTAAACAGGATCTTTGTCCTCAAAGATCATCTTACCTTACTACTCGCTTCTTATAGAGTTAAAGCCATGTGGGTATTTCCTCCACATTCGGTCTTTTCTCACAAGTGTAATTCATTACAATACGTGAGTTTCATCAAACATAACTACGGGGATAAAATTAGGCTAAATGTTGACTTACTTTCTCTATCCATGATGTTCACGGGTTTCTGATGAATGCAACTTTTCGCCGATCTAAACTTTACTAAGAAGAATTCAGATTTTTAACTTGATAGATATTCCATCAGGTTCGATATACGAAACATAATTCACGCAATCTTTGAAGTCCTAGGGTAGATCCAACTTATATGCCTTTCAATCCCAACTTTTTCATCATCTCAATGGTCCCATACAATCGGGGACTTATATCCCATGATTTGTCAGATCATGAATTCATTTTTTTCCAAGGTTAAAAATTGTGGCATAACTTCGCTACCCATTTGGCACTTCAAGATCTATATTTCACATTCACATAACCTCTTGCCCACTACCGGCTGTCAATAATCAAATCCTAATTTCAACAATCATTTCAGATCTCGCGGGTCGGGTATTTTGCAAGAATAGGTTCGCCATCATAGGAAACCTTAAACCTAAAAGACATGTCCAACTCACAATGGGTGTATGTCGGATGTCTTCATTTCAACTCTTGCTTACAGATGCTCTAAGATTTAGATCCTAACAAGATTCGATCTCAATCCTAACACGATAATTATCAATGATAATCTCTCCAAAGGAAAACGATTATACGGTCTATTACCAAAGGTCAATCATTCAAACATAAAACAGCACTTATATTACTTTGTATCGTTACTTTACCTCGTCCCTTCGATTTGGGGTGGTACATAGTACTCTCATCAAGGTTCGTTCTCAATGATTTCTGAGCAAATCTCTAGAAATTCGATGCGAAGCGAGGATCTTGATAAAGATGTTCGATACAAGCACACTATGTTTACATAATTCTTTTGCAATTATCATTAACGGGAATGATATTAGCAGATTTGGTCAGTCTGTCGACGATGACCCAAATCGAATCAAATTCAGATGATGACCTTTGCAATAGCTAAACGTTTACTAATGAATGAGGCGATGTCTGCCTTCATAATTCGTCATCAGTACAACTTCTTCAGACAAAGATACTTTTAGTCAAAAAAAATGACATACATATAATACTTATACTTACAAATTCCAACATAACTATATCTCACAATTTTCCATATTTAGACAGTCACAAATGGACTTTAAAACATTTAACGCCATCGGCTTCTTAATTCTAATGGTTCACACTAGCCGTGAAACCTTTTTATCATCTATTTTATCCTTTTTACACACATCGTTTATTTTAAATTGTTCGGCAATCTAATTTGAACCTTCATTATTAAGGATCATGTCCTAATTGTTTCTTTATCCTTTTTATATAATGCGTTATTAATTACGTTCACTTTCTCCTGATGAAATAAATATCATAACTGTATTTATTCAAAATTCTTTCTTCATATCTTTTATGTTTCAGTTTCGTCTCAACTATCATTTTTATCCGTTTTACTCAATCCGTCGTCTAAAGCGTCGATAATTATTATAATTAATTAAATAATTATTAGTTAATTTTTGTGAAGCGTAAACGTAAAAGTTTTAAATTTCTTAGTTCGACCAATTATATAAAATGTTCAAAAATAATTTGAATTTAATTAACAAGATTTTTGTTGATTTATCGGAAATATTT
Source organism: Glebionis coronaria (assembly GCA_025667525.1). Taxonomy (NCBI): domain Eukaryota; kingdom Viridiplantae; phylum Streptophyta; class Magnoliopsida; order Asterales; family Asteraceae; genus Glebionis; species Glebionis coronaria. Next base: position 635,856,136 of record CM046874.1, on the reverse strand, counting down.
AATAAGATTCGTAAATGTTCGAAAAACCTTTGTTTATACTTTGGTCAAAGTTTTCTTAGTTTGAAAAGCAAAAATTGTCGTTTTAAGTTTTCAGGTTATGGTATAAATGGTTTTACTCAGTCCTTCTTAAGTTATCTTGAGGTATACACAAACATTTACCCCTAAACAGAAGTTTAGTTAAATGGTTTGTGTATAAGGGAATAATCCCTTAAAATCCTTTGTTAAAACATTTGTCAAAATATATTTGCACTTTCTTTTTAGTATAACTCAAAGTCTTATAAGGGCTCTTAATTTTTGAAGAGTCTATATGCATACACCTTACCATTATTAATCCAATGGTCATTTTATGTAAAGGATTAAGTTTTAAATCCCTAAGCGTTAATGGTTCTAATCTTTGAAAAGTCGATATAGCTTCCATTATCTATTAATCACACGGTTAAATCATGTAAAGGATTAAGTCTTTAATCACGTGTTAATTATTCAAGGTTCAGGTTTTCACTGTTCGGCCAATTCAGGGCAGTCTATAAATAATTATTAACTTCATTCTTATTCTTATAAACAAACATATAGTCCTTAATGATCACGAGCATGAATTTATCAAATCACAGCCTACACACGTGATTCACCAAATTTATGAATGCTACATGTGTGTTAGTCAATCCAAACGACATCACGTGGAACTCATAATGTTCATTACAAGCACCGGATGTAGTGATTGGAATAGATAATCTCTTTCGCAGATGCGAAGTTGACAATAACCATGCCGTGGATCAAATCTTTAAAACATACGCTAAAACCTTGTAAATGATCGAACAAATCTTCCATTTCGAGTTATGGATATCGTTTTCGGTTGTAAATTTACCCAGTTCACAGTAATCTATAAATATAAGGAATGATAACACCATAGCTCTTCAGGATGACAGGCTTGGTATAATAAAATCTTTCTCCGACAACTCTCTTAGTTGTACGGTAATTCCTTAAATTCAGATGGTGCTGACGTACAGTGCACAAGCCACAAGTGCAGCACCGGGAATATAGTCAAATACCAAATTTTACTTGCCTTAATGGCGAAAGTCTAGATGATTCACCAATAATTACCTCCTAAAGTTTCAGATAAGATAAACATCTTTTAATAAATACATCTTAGGTTCTTCTAGATTACAATATCTATAACTAATTCACAACCATTCATGGTAATATTTCAAGTCTTAATACAGGATATGATCATCCATCAAGAATTATTTAGATCACTTTTGATAATCAACATCTTATCATTTAGGGGAATTCTACTCGAGTTCCCATCAATTAAGACAATGTCGTCATGTCATAATCAATCAATCCATTATACTGGCACTATCAACTTTCCAGTTTTATTGCCGTCGATAAGATGTGAACTTCTCAAAAGACTAATAATACTCATAATCCTTCACAAATTCAAGGATATCTGAAGACACAACTACTATCAAAAGAGTAAGGTCAACTCATAATTTACGCGAGAGAATTTCAAATCAGATACAGACGAAAACATTTAACGAACATGAATATATCCCATGTTTTCAGAATTTGAGTACGCATTCGAAAGCTCCTCGGATCGTTACCCAGGTCATTCAAATGAAATCAAATCATAAGAAATGATAAGAATGTCAATACATCCAATCGGGTATCAACACTCGGTAATCAAATACTTTTCCTAAGAATCTCACTACGGGAGAATTGGACAAGAAAGAATTGTCAATCGTCAAATAAGACAATTTCCACAGATGAGTAAATTCGACTCAGAAGAATAGGTGCTACAGGCACATATGTAGGTGTCCCTAACATTATGTCCTCATTTTACACTTCTTGCAGATCTCATAAAATTTTAATCTTTCACAATCTTCAAAGGAAATGTAGTGTTTATTAATCAGTTTTATGGTGACTACTAATCAGCCTTGCATGGTCCATTTCAAATTGTATGTAGGCGCGCAACTATATACAATTTCAAGATTAACGATGCAATACTCAGTTCGTCAAAATTTTATCATCATGTTTATAATAAAAACATTTTCATGCTTAATTCTTAAATAAGAATCAAAAATATATTTACAAAGGTTTTCTTTGTCATGGAAATAATTAGGTTTTCCAAAGCGTTTTATAAACAACTTCATTTCAATAACAATCACTTATAAATCTCACTTTAAATAATCCTTATAGTAAAGGAAATTCAATTTTTCTCAAAGGATACCGTTTTAACTTTATAAAAATAATGTGTGATCTGCAAAAGAGTGATGAAGAGTTGTTCACCAAGAACTAACTACAATAGGATAGGAAATGAGCTTAGCCAATTAATCATGAGGTTCATGATCTCGATGGCACTCAAAAGAATAATCCACAACGTAACTCAAATCAAGATGAGTACTCGTTCGATGGTTACATCACTAATGTGAGCATTAGGATGAAGCAATAAAGGATAGATAACATCGATACATGTAGAATTTAGCGATCAAAGGTAGTCTTTTCATTAATCACAAACAAGTCAAAATTGTACCGTAACACATTACGTGTCACTATGTCATACAATTCTCAGAACTCATCCTACCAACTGATATCTCAGTTAAGTTAGGGATTATTTTTAAAAGATACCACAATGAATACTAATCTACAAGAGTCATTAGGTGTTCCACATGTCCTGGAAGATCCATTGGTCCCAATTCAGAAGAAGATTTCTTCGATTTATTTATTGGACACCGGGCATCCTCATTAGTGGACAATGGCCTAGGAACAACCCTTAACACGAACTAACAATCAATTAAAACCTTATAATTCAATCACAGAACTTAACGAATTCCTCTTAACAATTTCATATTCCATACAGGTTAAATTTTACTTTATTCAAGTTTCAACAAATTTTATACTCAATTCAATATCCTACCTCATATTCCAATACTTACAACCTTATTCTTCGGCCTTGTAAAGGCAATACAATCTCAATATGAATCAACACTTAATTTCCAATCCTATTAGCTCTTACAACAACAATTATCAAATGAGTCATTAATATGAAATGACTTGATCATTCAACTAGACTTCTCGGAAAGGTATTAGTGGCATGAGGCTTTTGGGTAATGCTTCCAATAACAGCCTCAAGTGCAACATTCACCCTTTCGATTTCAATTTAAGAATTGGGTGACAACGAATCAGATGACCTCTTTCTAGGTGGTAACGTTTTGTCAAACTCCACTCTAAAAGGAAAGATCGTCATGACATCGATATCAAATTTAATCTCGCCAATTCTTTTTCAATATCACAATCAACTAATATCTACATTTCTACGAATATTAACCATTTGTTGGGATCATAAATATCCACAACTTGGTTTAGATCTAGGATAGCTAGAATTCTTACGAGAATAGCTTCTATTAATTTACTAGAGGATTTAGGGTACCTTGTGACAATCTACGTCGTATAAATACCTCGTATAAAAAAAATCAAAAGAATCATCAAACAATCATGTAATAAAATTACATCATATATATATAATCCAAGTTATATATATTAAAATAACACTTCTCAGTCTGGCCTTGTCGGTAACTCGGGAATTATTCGGCACCGTTATAGTCAAAAGATTTTTAGACATTTTAGAAAAATGTTTATAGTTAAAAGATTTTGAAAAGTTTTATTCAAAACCTTAGTTTTAAAAATCTTTCTTTCTCTATAACGAGAGCTCTGGTACCAAACTGTAACACCCCCAAATTTATACAACATAGTACAGCAGAAGACTAGTTGGTGTTACGGGATAGCACATTACTCACATCATAGACAACGCATAAAAATTGCGTCGTTTAATATTAAATCATTTCCATTCATAAACAACAAAGTTACATCGGTCCCAAGTCATTACATTGCATACAAAAGTTTTACAAAGTGTTTGAATGGAAAAATATTGTTTAAGTGCGGGCCATGAATTCTTGTCGTCTTCCCGAGAATTACCTTCAAGTACCTGAGATAAAACATGTTAAAAGAAAAGGTCAGCGATAACGCCGAGTGAATTCATAGAGTTTAATAAATTCCATCAATATAATATCAGTATAAAATATTACTGAAAATCATTTTGTACAAATCATTTTAATAGGCCATAAAATAGCCAAAGTCATTTTATACAAATCTTTATCAAAAATCATAATATAGGCATTTGCCTTAAAAACCGTTATACGAAACATTGTCGTTAAAAACACCATACAATACGTTTTTGCAACGTTGTATAGATTAAATAAAACCATTATAAGAATATGGTTATAAAAAGCCTTAAAAATCATTATACGAGCCAATGTCGTAAAACGTCATACAATACGTCTTATGACGTTGTATAAAATCAAATAAAAACCGTTATATGAATATGGTTATGAAAACCAAAACACAAACATAATATCAATAGTATGACCCAGTATTGCTAGTCAGGCAATACATCGTAATTCGGAGCGTCTAGTAGTATTTCGTTAATTTTGGATTATTACAAGCCGCATGACATTGTTACCTTACTAAACCAACAACGGGTAGCTAACCCGATACCAAATTTGCCCATCTAAGTTAGCGTGTCGTCACAAAGGTCACGCTATGGAAATCTTCTCATACATAAATTCGCTTACCAATCAATGTGGCACGACGGGGATCAACCGTCAAGGCGCGAACTGGGGTGATCGTCCTCAAATAGTACTATTAAATGCATAAGCGTCTACCAACTCCCGGTAGTTCACAATTCATGCTAATGGGACTTTGAGTGACATAACCTAACTTTAATAATCCATTTAATTTCATCTATCGGGTCCATTAATCATTTATCGGGTCATACAATCGGGTCATTCAATCCTTCGGGTCCAAAATCAATAAACAAACAATCGGGACAAATGGTGTCCAAACTTTTATAAAAACTAACATGTTATCTCCCTCGCGGGTTTATAAAGCATTTATAAAACATTTAAAAGAGTGCGAGGCTATGAACTCACGTTGATATGGGAAGGCGGGTTATCGGCAATTCGGTCGTACGGTACGTGCTTCAATCACGGAAACCTAGACAAATAATACTCGGTCTTAGACGTTTGTCCAATGACTTTATAAAAATATCAATTATGTATACATATGATGATTATATATATATGATGATCAAGTGGGTTTACATATTCTCGTTTACTCATTTTTAGTGTTATATGTCGATAACTTTTATACTAGTTTTCTCGTTTTACCTATTTACGTGTTTTATGTCCAATAAGCTTATTATAAGTCATTTAACTTATTTTAATCCATTTTGTACTTATATTATCAGTACTTAAACTTTACAAGTTGGGCCCAAATGGGTTAAGCCCAATAAGTTCTTTTTAGGAGTGTTTAACTTATTTAGTCCAATTATTAGCCCAATGTGTTTATTTAGCTCGTTAATGTCCGTTTGTCCTATAGTTCGGGTTTTTATCGGTTTTTACTTGTTGTACATGTCTATATATCAGTATATAAGTTTTATAAAGTTTTCATTAGACGGGTCCAACCATCTAAGTTTTATTTAGCAAAAACGTTAATTTTACGGCAATAGCCGAAAAAGTCGTAAAAATCATGTTTATAGTTTTATCACTTATAAAACTTAACAAGTTACCATTTTTATAAAATGTCCACTTATTTAACCTTTTATATACTTATATAAATAAAATCCATAAGTTAGTGGGTTTTCATTTATATTTTATACTATTAAATTTTTGAGTGCTTATATAATAGTATTATACATTATTTTCCAAAATCTGATTTTTATCTTCACTTTCACCAAAACTGCCATATCTTGAGTTCTATATGGAGATAGAAGCTCAAATTTTTATCACATAAACTACATGATATTTTCTACATTTAACTCTTATATAGCTACTGTTGAATCTTCCTTTAAGTATTTTCTAAAAATCGTCCAAAACAGTAACTTCAGATTTATACCCTAAACTTGTTTTGATCATATCTCACTCATTACAATGATTCCATTGCATGGCCAACTCTCACATGTGTACAAGACCCAGAGCTTACTGTAAATCCATTCTACTTCATCATTTTATCAGATTACCATCTAGTTCTTTACTATTTTATACAGTCATCAAATTTAATCAAGATTTTAACCTTGTTTCTTATGGTTTTTCACCTTTTTATCCATGATTATCAACAACAAATCCCCACATAACATTTTTATCATCATATAATCATCATAAATATATACAATAGGAAATAAAATACATGTTTACATAATTAAAATAACAAGAAGATGAGGAGGACAATCTTTATACCACCATGATGATGTAGGTTGTGATCAAAACATGGATTTTGATGGAGATACTTGTGATGCACCAAGACCTTCTTCATGACCACCATGCTTCATAAACACCTTGAGAAAATCAGCCTCAAGACATCATAAAAACTCCTCCTTGGATGTTATAAGGATCACCAATCAATAGGGTTTCAAAAGGGCTTCAACATATGCAAGAATAACATAGGATTTCATGGTTGATTTTTGATCAAATGGTGTTTATTTGTGAGATATGGGACGGCAAGAAGAGTGGTTTTGAGAGAGTTGTTGGTGTTGATTTCATGTATGAATGATGGAAAATGAAAACAAGTTTCTAGTTTAGCTAGTTAGTGGTAAAGTTGGTGCTTAAAGTGTAAGCTAAGCTTACACTTGTTATGTGTTAGCTTAACTTGATGCCACCTTAGTGTGTGGTGTCAAGTGTGCCGTCCATAATAAGCTAGTGGGGAGGGACAATGTGTTTTGTCCCATCTCACTAGTTTACGGGTATTTCTCGATTCTAGTTTCCTCGATTTGCGTGCCCTCGGGTCGTTTTACGAAAAACATTTTTATAAATTATGAATCAACGTCACAAAACGAATCCAATAAAAATTGTTTCATCAAAAACGGAGTTCGAAAACGTAAATACGTAATCCTAAGGTTTCCGGTTTAGTCGTAAAAGACGTTAAAATAAAATCGTAAGTCCTAGTCTTTTCTCGTAAATTTGTGAGTTTATGAACCAACACAAATTTAAAACTCCAAAATAATATTCATGGAAAAATTTATTTTCTGAAATGTCGGACTGTCACCATAGACGGTGTATGTAAACGTAAGCACGTAACGTTGAATCCTCCGGTTTAGACGTAGTCGACGCTACTTCAAAACGTAAATCCAAATTTCTTCCCAAAAATAAGTGAGTTCATATTGTAACATTAAAATAATATTTTCAAATAATATTTGAGAATAAAATATCAACCATAAATTGACGGATTGTCACAAGCTTGATCACAATTAGCATAAGAGTGTGGTCCACCACAAGTTTCACAAGATATATTAAGAGCATGAGCATGTTGATTAGGAGGGTTATCTCTTAAAACAAGTTGTTTCACAGCTGAAGTAAGTTCCTTTAGATGATTGGTCAACTCACTCTCACTAGCACTAGCCATAGTAGCCCTAACACTCTTGGTTTGGACTTTGGCCTTATTCTCAATGATAGCCCAAGCCTCATTCATAGATTTGACAAGAATATTACCCCCCCAAAGCACTATTTAGTGAATCTTGGTCATTCAAACTTAATCCATTATAAAAAGTATTAATTTGATGTACCTTTGTATAACCGTGTTGGGGACACTTTCTTAAAAGTTCCTTAAAACGATCCCAAGATTCACTAAACGTCTCACTGTACTTTTCTTCAAAATTAATGATGTCATTCCGCAAAGCGGTAGTACGTGAGGGTGAGAAAAAGTAATTGATAAATTTAGTCTCTAGGTCCGCCCATGTTGTAATACTTTGGGGTGGTTCCTTATCAAGCCAAGTCCGGGCTTGTCCCTCGAGGGAGAAAGGAAAGAGGAGCAAACAAATTGCCTCTTGTGGGATGATAACTAGGATTTTGCTCGTTAAAAGTTCGTTGTTCTCGGCGTCTAATCGAATTGATCTCCAGTTGAAGTGTGACTCAGTCGTCTTTGGTGGATAAAATAAAAGGTTGTCGTTGTGTAACAAAATAAAAATGCAAACTATAAAGTAAATGACAAAATAATAAAAGGATAAACTAATAAAGACTTAAACGAAATATAGATAAAAGCTTGAAAAGATTTAAACTAAAAATAAAGGCTTATAAAAATAAATGACGAGAGGTTAAAACTTGACAAAAAGTAAATTTGATAACTTTAAAATTATACTAAGACAATACTAGTTTAAAAATAACACTAAGTAAAAATGCGGGAAAAGTTAAATTTGAAATTAAAAATAAAAACAGGAAATAAAAACTGAAAAATGCAATCCGATCGCACTCTGGATCGCACTCTGGATCGCACTCCCGGATCGCACTCCCGATCGCACTCCTGGATCGCACTCCCGATCGCACTCCCGGATCGCACTCCCAATCTCACTCCCGATCGCACTCCCGATCGCACTCCCGGATCGCACTCCCGATCGCACTCCCGGATCGCACTCAGTGATCGCACTCAGTGATCTTACTCAGTGATCTTACTCCGTGATCTTACTCAGTGATCTTAATGAGTGATCTTACTCAGTGATCTTAATGAGTGATCGTAGTTTGGATCGCAAGTAGAAACCCCCGGGGTTGATGCGATCACGAAACTAGATCGGAACAAGTAAACCCTTAAGAAAATTATGATGGTATACAAAAGACAAATAAGAAAAACCAAATAAGCACTTTAATAATAAGCAATTACCAAAAAATTAATTAAAACAATAAAAAGAAAAGCTAAATAAGCTCAAATTTAAAAACTTTCAAAACACTAAATAAACAAAATTTATAAAATAAACTTTCAAAAGATTAAACTTTTGAAAACACTTAAAAGAAAATAAGCTAAACAAGAAATAAGCTAAAAAAACGATAAGGAAAGAACATCAATTTCATGACAATGATAAGAACAATGGAAAAATAAGAACTTTTATCAAATAAACATCAAGATTAACCAATCTTCAATATTAATCAAACAAAACAAGATATTTAAAAACAAGAAAGGAAGAATGATATGATTATGAAAAGCTTGAATAAGGATTAAGATTCAACAACACAAATTAAAGACTTACTTGAAATAACTTGAAATTAAAGACAAGTATGTAAATGACAATATGAAAAGTGCATAAAAAATGAAGTGGAAAGACTAATTTGTCAAATTAGCTAACACCTCCTAATGTGTCATTATGAGGGTATTTATAGGAGTGGAGTGTCTGGTTGGTTGGAAGCTTCCTTCTTTCTTTCTTTCTTTCTCGTCTTTCGTCTTTGACAATAAACTCGTCATTTTCGACTTTGTCTCGGGATTTGTCGATAAAAAATGAAATCGTCTTCTAATTTCTTCATTAATTAGACTTGGTTCTTCGACTTTGTTAAACATCCGTCTTTAGACTTTTTCTTTGATAAATCTTCAGAATAGGCCTTGGACTTCCGTTCTTTTTGCACTCTTGATCTTTTGACTTTGTCTTTTGTCTTTTTCTTCGATAAAAGCCCGTGAAAGACTGTCTTTTCTTCCCTTTTTACATTTTGCTCTTAAATCACAAAAAAAACACAAACCACGCATAATTCCGACATTTACGACATAAAATACACGTTCTGGCTTGGTTATTATTATAATTAAGTGGTAAAAGGATAAGTGTTTTCATACTTATTAAATCTCTTACACTTGACCATTGCAATGCCCTCATGCAATTCATTAGTTACAAAGCAAGATATACATTTTCCATCATAATTAACCTACCTTGGCCTTTATTCAACATAAGAAATTAGGGAAACTAAAAGAGATAGAAAATTACAAAATATTTAAAGGAAGAAAAACAAGTAAAATATCAAAGACTTACCTTAGGGTTTTGGATGTCATGAATGCTTATCACCCTCAAGTTTCACGTTCCCCATACCAAGCTTAAAAACGAGACCATTTTTATTATAAGTTAGCAAACTAACACAAACTCATGTGGTCCAGTTATTCACTTATACTCCCTTACTCCTAGGTGTATCTCTTATATTTTATTGTTGTCTTGAATGATCACGAGGATGCATTGTTGAATTATTTCGATAGTTTTTTTAGGCCGAAAATAAAGTAGGACGATTTAATCAATAGTTAGCTAAAGGACAAAATCTTTTAAAACTGCTTATCGGGACCTTATAAAGTTCATATCTTGGCATAACTCGCTTCACGATTTGAGACCTTTCTCGGACCGATATTTGGCATTGACTTCATACTTCGAATTTTGAGAGACGTTCTTGAAATAATGGTCTTCTCTTCATAATAGGAATTTCTTCACTTGAAGTTTTTGAGAGATTCTTCATACTTGGACCACGACTTCTTCATTTTTCTCCAATCTTTATTTTAGATTTTGATATACCACGATCCGCCTCCTTTTAGGACCTGGATCTATTTATCCTCATACCTTGCTAGGGTCTTTTCGGATAGACTTCTCCATGATCTTTATGGGAGTATTTGCTTTTCTTCGTGTGTCTCGATCCTTCATATTGATTTTTGATAAATGATTCTTCACATCACTTTGAATCTTTAGCAACAAAATGTAGCCCTCATGCCTTGTTAGGGCCTTTTTGGACTCGACAATCTTCGCATCCCGCTTCAATAAGTTATGCCTTGGCTATGAACTCTAATTAATACCGAGCAACTTTTAAACGATCTTGGGCTAGAAGCTAAGAAACTTTTCAAACCGTACAACCTTACTTATAGCAATTAAATTTATTAACAAACGATGGGAGAAAAATCTCATAATTAACTCACATAAATTCATGAAAGAATACCAAACTTATAATTGACTCTATCATCTCTCGTTCTCCATAATTTAAAATCTCAAGGAATGAGACTCGTGGATGCTTAGCTAATTAAATCAAAGTTTCGGGTTTTCAAGTCATCTATAGGATCTTGCATCTTCTTAGACTTTTTCAAGTTTAGAATTTGCATTTTAAAGTTCCCTTGATAAACGACTTTCTAGGATCAATTATAGGAACTTGCGAAAAGTTCTTGTTCTTAACCCGTAAGAGTTAAGACTTTCGTGCTTTAAAGTTCCCTATATAAAAGCCTAGCAAAACTTGACTTAAACACGTTAAGGATACTAGCTAGAGTAAACTTAGATAAGTAAACTCGGGTTGAGTCAAAAGATTCACAACGTTTAAAAATTAAAACCACTTTATTAAAATTTATTCTAGCAAAGAAAGTAAATAACGATAACAAAGGAAAATACTACTATACTACAAGGCCAAAATAGATTAAAAATTTTGAAAAATGTCAAAAAATCAATTTCCCGGTTAAAATGAGGACAAATACAAGGAAAAGCCCACTTAACTTCGATAGAAGTCCCCCTACATTTGATATAAACATTGTCCTCAATGTTTAAGCATGTGAGAGTAAACTCCCCTACACTTAGGACATTGTGCACGTTGTTTAGATCTTGCTAAGGAAGAGACGACTATAGTGATTTCATTGTGAACATATAAGATATGAAATATTGAATCACGACAGTTTGGAATAGAACCGGGAAGACGGGAACACGGGATCACGGGTCGTGAAATATCATCAAAAGTGCTCTTTGAAAGCTCGAATCCCTGCACATGAAAAGAAAGAAAACAACAAACACATACGAGGGTCTCCCACCACACTTATTATAAAAACGGATAAAAAGGATAGATACTCGGGTTGCCTCCCGAGAAGCGCTTGTTTTTGGTAATCGAGTCACGAGCTTGACTCGTCCCCTAATTAAATGGTCCATGGGGAAGCCTCTATTGTAATACCGGGATCAAAGACCTTGTCCTCGTTCCCGGAGGAAAATAAAACAGGAGAGGCCGGAGGATAAGTCTTGAACGGCAGAAAAGTCCTCTCAATAAAAGAAAAATAAGTGAAGTCTTGATCCACGGGAGGTGGGGTGGGTAAAGGAATCAAAATGTCATCCCCAAAAGACATATGATTATCACTAAGCGGTAAAGCCGTAAAAGTGTCAATCATAGAATGGTCAATGTCACCTCCCGGGTCAAAGCACTCATCCTCAGTAATGGTCCCCAAAGTATGGGATAAAAGGTGCTCGGGAGGGGGACTTAGGACAAAATCTTCATGCATCAAAGTATAAAAAAGAATGCCCCTTCCGTGTCATCATCATCAATACCCGGAGGTATTGAGAGAATGTCGATTTCCTCCATAACTGTATCATTATTCTCAACTGGAATAAGAGCCAGGGGTAAAGACTCGGTATTAGGAGCAGAATTCAACACTTCAATTTTAGCAATAAGAAGATGAACTTTCAGTAATTTTTCGCGAAGAATAACGTCTTCCACCTCATCTACAAGACCAATTTCAGTGGTGAACTTCTCGTAAGTCGGAGAGAATAAATCAACATCGCCCTCCTCTCCCGGAGGGGATTGAGAAATTTCAAAGGTGAAATTCTCATAGCATGGAGAAAAATCATCATTAAGAACGACCTCGTCCGTAAGCTCCGCAAAAGTCGGTACATCACAAACCTCCTCAAATAAGTTGTCGAGACCAAATTCGCTAATCTCACTTGATGTATCACAATCCTTAGACGCATTTGGGATATTAAGAGAAGGAGGTGCAATTGCACTAGGACATTGAGCAACAAGATCATGCCAAGAAATAGTAGTCTCATCTTCATCATCATCATAATAGTATGGATGCACAGGAGGAGGAGTATAAGTCTCGATATTCGATATTTGCCCTTGTCGGCTTTCCCTCTCCAAGATAGTTGGGAGGCGGTCTAGAATTCCAGCCAAATTAGTGAAAAGTTCCGCACTTATTCCAAAAGAAGGTTGATGAACGACGGAGTATTGTGGGGGCTCAAAATTTTGAAAACCGGAATTATAGCACGGATGTGGCTCATCATAAATCATCGGTTGAAACGAATTAGAACACGGATTTGGCTCATAATAATTCATCGGCTGACAAGAAAAAGTATCGTGAGGGCCCCACAATTTTTGCAACACGGGTATTGAGAAAAACCCGGTGCGTCTTGTGGATAGCAATTACCATTGTCATAATTGTAACCCGGTTCTTGCCCGTCATGAGACGGGTATCGAGTCGGACACGAAACATGCCAATGAGAATTGCTTCTATAATATATGCAAGAGGTGGAAGTAAGTGCATTAGAAGCAAAGGATGAGTTAATCGAATTGCACGAGGGACAAAATCCAAATTGTGTATTGTCGATATCATTTCCGCACCGCTCACATGTACATCATTGACATGTTTGAAAACCATACAATGGTCTCCCACACCCTACGCAATAGACATACGAATCCATGAAGAACTACAAATAAGAAGGGTTGAGAAAAAGAATTAAACATAATAGAGGATTAAGAGGAATATTTTTTGTGCAAAACTTTTTGAAAAAGAAATGCCTTTTATGATTTTTTAAATGTTTTTGGATTTTTGAAAATTTTCATTTTTAGGATTTTTTTTTTAAATTTTGACAAGAAAATTAACGTTCAAAAGTGAACGGATTCCAAAATCCAACGCGTCTCTCACAAAAAACCGTTAATCTTCACGAAAAGAGCCGGTAGCGGCGCCATTTGATAACTAGGATTTTGCTCGTTAAAAGTTCGTTGTTCTCGGCGTCTAATCGAATTGATCTCCGGTTGAAGTGTGACTCAGTCGTCTTTGGTGGATAAAATAAAAGGTTGTGGTTGTGTAACAAAATAAAAATGCAAACTTTAAAGTAAATGGCAAAATAATAAAAGGATAAACTAATAAAGACTTAAATGAAATATAGATAAAAGCTTGAAAAGATTTAAATTAAAAATAAAGGCTTATAAAAATAAATGACGAGAGGTTAAAACTTGACAAAAAGTAAATTTGATAACTTTAAAATTAAACTAAGACAAAACTAGTTTAAAAATAACACTAAGTAAAAATGCGGGAAAAGTTAAATTTGAAATTAAAAATAAAAACAAGAAATAAAAACTGAAAAATGCAATCCGGTCGCACTCCCGATCGCACTCTGGATCGCACTCCCGATCGCACTCCTGGATCGCACTCCCGATCGCACTCCTGGATCGCACTCCCGATCACACTCCTGATCGTACTCCCGGATCGCACTCCCGATCGCACTCCCGGATCGCACTCCCGGATCGCACTCCCGATCGCACTCCCGATCGCACTCCCGATCGCACTCCCGATCGCACTCCTGATCGCACTCCCGGATCGCACTCCCGATCGCACTCCCGGATCGCACTCCCGATATCACTCCCGATCGCACTCCCGGATCGCACTCAGTAATCGCACTCGGGTGATCTTACTCAGTGATCTTACTCCATGATCTTACTCAGTGATCTTACTAAGTGATCTTAATGAGTGATCTTACTCAGTGATCTTAATGAGTGATCGTAGTTTGGATCGCAAGTAGAAACCCCCGGGGTTGATGCGATCACGAAACTAGATCGGAACAAGTAAACCCTTAAGAAAATTACGATGGTATACAAAAGGCAAATAAGCAAAACCAAATAAGCACTTTAATAATAAGTAATTACCAAAAACTTAATTAAAACAATAAAAAGAAAAGCTAAATAAGCTCAAATTTAAAAACTTTCATAACACTAAATAAACAAAATTTATAAAATAAACTTTCAAAAGATTAAACTTTTGAAAACACTTTAAAGAAAATAAGCTAAAAAAACAATAAAGAAAGAACATAAATTGCATGACAATGATAAGAACAATGGAAAAATAAAAACTTTTATCAAATAAACATCAATATTAACCAATCTTCAAGATTAACCAAACAAAACAAGATATTTAAAAACAAGAAAGGAAGAATGAGATGATTATGAAAAGCTTGATTAAGGATTAAGATTCAACAACACCAATTAAAGACTTACTTGAAATAACTTGAAATTAAAGACAAGTATGTAAATGACAATATGAAAAGTGCATGAAAAATAAAGTGGAAAGACTAATTTGTCAAATTAGCTAACACCTCCTAATGTGTCATTAGGAGGGTATTTATAGGAGTGGAGTGTATGGTTGGTTGGAAGCTTCCTTCTTTCTTTCTTTCTTTTCTCGTCTTTCGTCTTTGACAATAAACTCGTCATTCTCGACTTTGTCTCGGGATTTGTCGATAAATAAAATGAACTCGTCTTCTAATATCTTCATTAATTAGACTTGGTTCTTCGATTTTGTTAAACTTCCGTCTTTAGACTTTTTCTTCGATAAATCTTTAGAATAGGCATTGGACTTCCGTTCTTTTTGCACTCTTGATCTTTTGACTTCGTCTTTTGTCTTTTTCTTCGATAAAAGCCCGTGAAAGACCATCTTTTCTTCCCTTTTTACATTTTGCTCCTAAATCACAACAAAACACAAACCACGCATAATTTCGACATTTACGACATAAAATACACGTTTTGGCTTGGTTATTATTATAATTAAGTGGTAAAAGGATAAGTGTTTTCACATTTATTATGGGACCCCATTGTATTTCACGGTATTGGTTAAGTGAACAAACCTTTTTATGTGATCGTGCGGATCATCATGAGTGCGGCCTAAGAAAGGTGTTGCGGAAACCATTTGTATGAAACCGGTCTTGAGCTCGAAGTTATTTGCATCAATAGCCGGAACCACAATCGCATCTTCATTGCCTTCAACATGTGACTGCAAGAGCTCGATCATAGGACGGTTATCCATTGTGTTAACAACAAGAGGAGGCGCGATGACAACAGCTTGAATGGACTTCCTTTTACGTGAACGAGTACGCATACACCTACACACGAAAAGAATAGCAAAGAAATCGAAAAATAATGGTTAATGTGAAAGAAAATATTTTTGGTGCAAAATCTTTGAAAAAGAAATGCTTTTTATGATTTTTTAAATGTTTTTTTGAATTTTTTGAATTTTTGAATTTTTATGAATTTTTGAAAATTTTTAGACACGAAAAATAACGTTCAAGAGTGAACGGATCCCAAAATCCAACGCGTCTCTCACAAAAAAACCATTAATCTTCACGAAAAGAGCCGGCAGCGGCGCCATTTAATAACTAGTTATTTTATGTATACAAATTTGTTCGTTTGATTGGTCTGATCGAATTGATCACGGTTTAAAGTATGACTCAGTCGTTCTTGGTGAAAAGAAAGAAAATTGTTGTTGAGTAACTAAATAAAATAAAATAAAAATGAAAGTTGAAAATATAAAACTAAAATTGAAGACTTTGAAAATTAAATGACACGAATTTAAAATTTTAATAAAATAAAACTGAAAATAAAATAAAATAAAACAGCAAAATCAACTATTTCAGAAAAACAAAGTATTTTCGGAAAAACACAAATCTTCGGATAAAAGTCCTAAGTTCGGAATAATCTACCTATTTCGGAAAAACTCAAAAGTTCGGATAAAAGAAATATTTTCCGAAAAACTACTTATTTCGGATAAACTACCTATTTTCGGAATAATCTACCTATTTTGGAAAAAATGGAAATCTTCGGATAAAATGCTAATTTTCGAAAAAACTCAAAAGTTCGGATAAAAGAAATATTTTCGAAAAAACTACTTATTTCAGATAAACTACCTATTTTCGGAATAAAACAAAATTTCGGATAAATGGCAAAGCTCGGAATAAATGGAATTATTTTCAGAATAAACTATTCTTCGGACTAACTAAGTATTTCGGAAAAACAAATATTTTCGGACAAACATAAATTTTCGGAATAACTGACTAAGTTCGGAATAAATACTAAGTTTGGAAAAACAGATATTCGGATAAAAGGTGCAATCTTCGGAATAAAGGCATGTTTTCGGAATTCAAAAACCCTTTTCCGAAGATAAACTAAAATGAAACAAACAGTAACAGACGATCTAAAAAAACAGGGGAATAAGCTACGAATAAGCACAAACCAAATTAGCAATTAACAAAAACTTAATCTAAACAAATTTAAAGAAAAACTAAATAAACCACAAATCAAAAACTTGAAAAACACTAATTAATAAAAAAATTTAAAATCAACTTTTTATAAAAATAAACTATTAAAACACTTAATCAAAACTAAGAAAAATCACACAATAAGCTATAAAAATCAAACACATCAAAACCAATAAGCATAAAGATTAAGCAAAACTACATAATTATAAATATCAAACAAGATTAAAATAAAGAAAGGTAGAATGAGAATGATTAATGAAAAGCATGAAATAAGATTAAGATTAAGAGATCCAATACAAGATTAATGTAAAAGCTTAAAACATTAAAGAAAAGCTAGAGAGAGAAAGTAATATTAAGCTACTCCTAATGCATAAAATAAATCTATCTAAAAACTAACTAACTAACTAACTCCTCCTAATGACACATTAGGAGGGTATTTATAGGAGGAGTGAAAAATGTTGATGCTTTCTTCTTTCTTCTCGTATTTTCGTCTTTTAAATTCTTCGTCTTTCTCGACGTTGTCTCGAGATTTGTCGATATGAAATGAACTCGTCCTATAATTTTCTTCTTTTATTAGACTTGGTTCTTCGACTTCGTTAAAGTTCCGTCTTTAGACTTTTTCTTCGATAAATCTTCAGAATAGGCCTTTGACTTCCGTTCTTTTTGCAGTCTTGATCTTTTGACTTCGTCTTTTTTCTTTTTCTTCGATAAAAGCCCGTGAAAGCCCATGTCTTAGCCTCAAAATATTGAGTCAAACAAGAATGCTTGGTCATATGTTTATTATGTATCGTATATTAGAATGTTGTATTAGGTAGTAGATTAGTCGTGTATTACAGGCTTAACTTTAAGCTAAGGTTCATTCATAAGTAACCAAGGCCCAAAAGGAAAGCCCGACCCATTATCATATAGGCAAGGCTATATAAACCTCTCTTTGCATGTACGGAGAGGTTGGTTGGTCATTTCATTTTCTCTTAATCTAATATCACCTAGTTTCTCCAACCATTCTCTCTACTTTCTCTCACTACTTTCTCTCTCTAGAATTCATCTTTTATCTACCTTTCTTTCTTGTTTAATCATCATAAATATGGGACAACAATTGGTATCAATCGCCATAGGGTAGCTTTGTGATCGATTGTTGTGTTTTTGTGTGATTCGTGTCATTTCATCTCCTAAACATCTCTCGAATTCAAATCTTTTTGTGTTTTTCGTGCTCTACATCTTGATTTACATCTCCTACATAGTTGTGGTAGGGTTTTGGTTGCTTTTGGTTGGTTAAAATCACGGATTTCTTGTCTAAAATCTCATTTTTTACCTAAAGTTTTGGAAAAGTACAAGCATTCCGACAGCATACCATCGGAAAAGGGTTTGATATTCCGACGGTTATTCCGATAGCTTTCCATCAGAAAAGGGTTTTAGTATTCCGACCATTATTCCGATGGTGTATTCCGATAGGTGATTCCGACAGCCTTATTCCGACAGTGATTCCAATAGGTTATTCCGACAGCCTTATTCCGACAGTGATTCCGATAGCTATTCCGATACAACATTCCGACAGACATTCTGATACTACATTCCAATAATATTCCGATACCATATTCCGATAGTATTCCGATACCACATTCTGACAACATTCCGATAGCACATTCCGATGGACATTCCGATGACATGTTTAGCTAAATTTTGTTCGAGTATTTTTTAGACTTAGCCACTATCTAGACTAGTTTCGGAATATCGTTTACACGAAGATTAAAAAGAGTTAAAATTTCTCCGTCAAGTAAATTCAAATTTTTTCCATACTAGTTTTAAGATATTTCTAGCTCGATTTCAAAATTTGGCGATTACAAAATTTTTTGGTCTACCGTTTTGTCGGACTGGTGAATTTATTGTCGGACTGAAGAAAAATTACAATTTTCGGAATTTAAACCACAACAACAATCACAACACATCTACTTAAGATCCATATTCACTTCATCATTTCAGAGAACATTAAGACGGATTCTACTGCCGAATATCGTGTGACGAACAACAACATAATGGTGGCGGGTAACAAAGAAAGACCACCAATGCTTGTGTCGGGTCGATATGATCAATGGCAATGTCGTTTTCTACGTTATCTTGGAAGGACCCTATAAACTCTCAAGGATTCAAGTTCTTTGTGACACCCCAGGTAGGGTCAGAATATGCGGAAACATCCATGGAGATGTCACAAGGGTGGATCGATAGCATATAGTTCATAGAGCATAAGATAAAATTTAGTTAAATCAGATTACATGTTTATTTAAATAAATAAATAAAAATTGTCTTAAACGAGACAGTAGGTGATTGTTTTTGTTTCCCAAATAGAACCCTTGACGAGTCCTATGATGCATACTTCTAAGATATTGGAGACCATGCACACATCACGTACTAACTTCATATTCCTGTGCAAAACATACTAACGGGTCAACATAAAGTTGGTGAATTTACAGATTTTAACAATTAATTAGTTTGGACATACAGTAATCATAGAAGTAATAATGCACAAAGCATTCTTACTAAAATATAAATAACATTTGTTTATTATTAGAAACTTAAGCTTAACCCCGTAGTCCTCAACAGACGAGGACGTAGTGTCTTACAAAAAGACACCCATTCCAATTCCAACATGGTATACGTCTGTTGTCCCGGCCAAGGCACAGTGAGCATGACTCACCCAGACGGGGATGATCAATCCCTAATAGATCTATTTATAACATTCGGGCGATTTACAACAATTTAACAGTTTCAATAGTAAGCAATCATAATCTAGTTTATACAATCCAGTTATGTCCAATATATGTTTGCATATTTTATTTCCCAAAAAGGGGAAGTTTTATCAAAGTTTATAGGGGCTGTAAACTCACCTGGGAGTAGGCAATTTCTTGTTTAACACGGGTATCCAAATAAAGCTCACATCAAAGTTATGCCTAATCAGATAATACAGTCTTAATAGATAGTACAAAGAACATATAGGTATGCTTATACGGAATTTACTCAGTTCATTCATACTATGGTATTTATCTAAATAACCATAGTTCAAGTAGCATCAATATTCATTTAACTTATTTATATAATTTCATTTCTAAGTTCACATCAAATGTTTAACTATTAATATTAGTTAGTATACATGTATTTATAGTAATCATTCAATTTTACAATTAAGTTTTACATTTAAGTAAACATAAAAGAAAATGTTTCACTTAAAATATTAATCTTTGTTTATAGTACTTGTATCAATGACATCCCGTTAAATTTTATAACCACGTTCTATATTTAAGTAAACATAAGGGTTTTACCTATAATATATTTACGTAGTAACATTTAATTTAATTAACTTTCACGTAATTTTATTTCTTAAAAGTATATGAGTACACGTATTAACAATACATATTTATAATTGTTTATAAAATTATTTCCTAAAGTAAATATAATGTTTTGTCTAAAAAAAATATAATATTTTATTTAACTTTAAAGTTTCCATAAGTTATTTTAAAATTTATAAAATAATTTAAACTTAAGAATTTATACCTTAATTCTTATTGTCTAAGTATTTTAATTATGTTTTATTATAATTAAAATATATTTTTGGGGTTAGGGCTTGGAAATGTTTCAGGATATGGCAAAACTAGTCCTTCTATATTTTTAAAGGAGTGTAACTTTCGGATTTTACATATTTAGTACCTAGGGCTTGCTAAAATTTCAGCTTATGGCAGATTTGGTCCCCCTAGTATTATCTAGGTTTTTGTAACTTTATAAAAATTTCAAAAACAACCCCTAGGGCTTCTTTAGGTTTCGGTATTTGACAAAAATAGTCCTTAGGGTTTTAAAATAGCAATACAACTTTTAGAAACTTCCCAAAATGGTCCCTAGGGTTTAATTTTCCATGGGTAGTCTTTATTTAAACCCTAGACTTTTGTATATTTACATTTTCAGTCCTTGTGTTTACTAGTTTATCAAAACAAGTTTCATAAGTCACGGTTTTAGTCCTTAAGCTTTGTGAATTGTCATTTTCATCCAAAAAGCTTTTATAAGTTATATTTTACTATAAAAACTTTCATTTTAACATTTAAACTTTATATGGGCTCATTAAATGGGCTAAACATCTAATGGGCTATTTTAGTGGGCTTAAATATATTTCAAGTCCACTAATTTGTTTAAATGGGCCCTTAAATCATTTATTGGGCTTAATACATTTTTAAGTCCTTTAATTTGTTAAATGGGCCTAATTGTGATCTTAAGTCCATTTAAGGTACTATAATTTATAAAATGGGCTTATTGGGTCCATTTATGTTTTGAATTAACCTTTCATGGACTTAATTAGTCCATTAACATTAATTTACATTTTATGTATATTTTTACTTAGGAATTTCTTTATAAGCTTATTATGAGCTTATTAATATTTAGTTTTCCAATCTAAATGAATAAAACTTACATTTTGTTTTATGTGTTATTCCAAATTAGATCTAGGTGTGTTATAAGGTTATAAGTAGGTCATAAGCCCTAGTAGGAGCTTATATCCCACGGCTAATATTGGTTATAGCTTATTAAGATAAGTCAAGTCTTATTTTAAGGTCGCATGTAGTTTATTATGTGTTACAAAATTAGATCTAACTATGTACACATCAAGAAAATAAGTCACTAGTTCAAAATGAGATCTCAACTATGTCTAGACCTAAAAATCAAACATAGATCTATGTACCCTCATTTATAGCTCACGGCTATATTTGTAGATCTTGGTATTTCCAAGATATCCTTTTAACTAGTTTTTAAATCTTGTAATTATTTACAAAAACACATTATGATTATCTAGGTTACATGCATGTTTCTAAGGCTACCATCATTCCAAGAAACAATATATACCCCACGGCTATATTGTTCCCTCTCAATATTCCCATTAGATCTACTAGCTTATTTCATGTATACCATGTTAAGTTTAACACTTATCATTAGATCTAGGTTTTTATAAGCATGTATGTACATCTAACCCATTCTAGGGTCATATGTAACCCACGGCTATATATTCACATAACTTACTTTGATGATTTTTAATAGCTCTTTTAACATGTAACATTACATGTTTCACTATTCAAAACTTATTAGACAAATCATATGGCCTTTAATCATTCTATCCGTGACCTTTAAGGTCATGGCTTTCATGATTTTTAGATTTCACAAGTTCTTTCCATCAGATCTATGGTTATTGGTTAACCAAAGTCCTATAAACAAGATTTGTAACCCATGCCATATTTAGATTTATAAAAGATTTCATATGGTTTTTAAATCTATTTTAACACATAGCACATAAGTCATAAGTTTCTTATTAAAAAGATTTTGAATCATGATCATAGGTTGTATAAATATGCCGTGACCCATAAGGGTCATAGCGTTACCAAATCTTGATTTTTAACATGTTATTCACTTGTGTTTATAGGTGTATGAAGATGCATGCATGAAGAAATGAAAGATCATGATGTGTATACCTCTCTTTCCTAAAAGTACCAAAGAGGATCTAGATGAACAAGGAGATATAAGATCTACTCAAGTTGATGGAGAAAAACCCTAACACAAACCAAGCCGTGACCTATAAGGATTTGGCTAGGGCTTGTTTGTAGTGATTCCAAAAGAATGATGCCACCAAATGATTTGTAATCAAGATGGGACAAAGATTTAGTTGATTTAATGAATCAACTTTGGATTTTTATGGCTTATGGCCGAAATGTTTGAGAGAGAAAGAAGTAGAGAGAAGTGAGTTGCATGTATGAGAGATGGGGATGTGTGTGTTTCGGCTTTAAGATGAGAGAGGGAAAGAGAACGCAAAAGGCATGATTGCCTTGGTAAGGACATTTGTGCCAAGTGTAAACTCTTACCTTTCCAAGACAACCCTTCTTCTTCCACATATGCATGTGTGTGCCGTGTAAGGATATCCAAAGAAAGGGTGGGCTTGTGTGGGCTTGAGTTGGGCTATGGCATAAGGGATACATAACCTTGGGCTAGCCCAAGAAAGTTTAGGGATACCTAAACTTATGCATACACATATACACGGCCACATATATATGGTGTAGCTAAATTTTCTAATTTTTGGTTAAGTGTTGAGTATTTCCAATATTATGTATACATCTTACTTCTTGCTATCCCTAGTTTTATGTGCAAGGTTCACATTATGAATCTTATTTCACAAGTGTGGATGTACAAGTATATGTACATGTTTAGACAAATTCACACATAACCCATAGAAATGTAACACATGAGTTTGTGTTCTAGGATTATTGGGTGGAAATCTATTACATAAAATCATGGTAAAATCATATATTTTACATTCCTAGAGTTCCAGCCACAGACACCACTGAAGAACAACCCGCTTATGAATGTGATGAAAAGAGGAACGACCTCACACCAGAGAACCGTGCTTGGTTTGATGCTGAGAAGGAAGCAATCTATTTAATTATCAGTGGAATTGGAGATGATATTTATTCCACGGTTGATGCATGCCCTACTGCTCAAGAAATGTGGACGGCTATTGAAAGATTGCAACAAGGTGAATCACTTAACAAACAAGATGTGAAAACTAAGATGTTTTGGAACTTTGGCAAGTTTACATCAAAGGATGGGGAATCAATTGACTCATATTACTCCTGTTTCTACAAAATGATGAATGATATGACCCGAAAGAACTTGCAAGTTTCCACCATGTAAGTCAATCTCCAATTTCTACAACAACTTCAACCAGAGTGGACACGGTTTGTCACCTTGGTGAAACAACAACAAAAGTTAGACGAAGTTTCATATCACAAGCTCTTTGACATTTTGAAACAATTTCAAAATGAGGCAAATGAACTTCAAGCTGAACGAGTTGCAAAGGTTTCCAATCCACTTGCTTTGGTGTCTACCACTCAACATTACCCAGATTATCACTCTCGTACTTCAAAGACCTACTCTACTCAATCATCATCACCACGATCATCCACTGTCTCCAAGTCACATGATCCAACACGATCCCAAGGCAAAGAAGTGGCAAGAGCACCGTCACCTACACCTGAGCAATCATCCGAAGAAGACAGTTGAAGAAGTAGCTCAAAAGGATAGGGAATTCAAGCAACAAATGGCTTTCATTATGAAGCAATACAAGAAAATTTACAAACCCACCAACAACAATCTTCGAACATCTTCAAACCCGAGGAACACTTATGCACAGAGTCCTCCAAGGTATGACACATGAAGGCGAGCTGAGAGTCCTCCAAAGTATGATCGACAACCTAAGTATGATAATCAGAGGGTGGCTACTGTTGTTGGAAATAGGGAAACTGTTGGTACTCAAGTTGTGCAACAAAGTAGGATTCAGTGTTTTAACTACAGAGGTTTTGGGCATTTGGCTAGGGAATGCAGGCAACCAAAGAGGGTTAAAGATTATGGTTATCATAAGGAAAAGATGCTGATGTGCAAGAAACTGGAAGTTGGAATCAAGTTATCAGCTGAGGAAGGAGAAATGCTTGACGACACAGATGATGAACTCTCCGACCAAGAACTCGAGGCACATTATTCATACATGGCAAAGATTCACGAGGTCCTTAACGTCACTGAAGATGACAATGGTCCTATCTTTGATACCGAGCCAATTAATAAGGTACAACATGATGATGAATATAATGTGTTTGGTGATACACATGAGCATAGTGATCTACCAACAACAATTACTGACACGTGTATGATGGAAACGGTTGATAGCAATACCACACCCGATTCATCAGACATGTGCAAAAATGAGTTTGAGGATGATCAACATGCAAATGAGTATGATGACGAGGAGCGTGTCGCGCTTGCTAATTTAATTGCTAGTTTACAAAAAGATGTCAATGAAAATAGAAAGAGTCAAAAGCAATTAAAGAAGGTAAACGTAGCGCTCACTCAAAACTTTGAAGAATGCAAAGCGGCTCTTATAAAATCTAGTGAGACTATTGATAGTTATAGGGCTGAGCTTCTTCAAAAGACCAACGAGCTTGAGGGGTATAAAAGTCATGTCATCAACGTTAAAAAGGACGAGTTTGAAAATAAATACAACAAAGCTCTTTCTTTGTTAACTAAAGAAAAACGTCAATTTAATGTCTTATTAAGTGATGAACGTCAAAAAACGTACCTTGCCACAACAAAAGTTAATGAACTTGAACAGAGGCTTTCTATGAATACCACCGATTCTGCTAAAATTCTTGACGAAAAGAAACAAGAGGTTGAAACAATAAAACAAGATTTCAAAAATAGACAAAGCAAAGATACTGAAAAGTAAAGGATCTTGAAGAACAAGTCGATTTTTTGAAAAAAGTTGTTTATAAAAATCATGACTCTATTCAAACTGTTATAATGATAGCACATCCGTCGTTTTTCAAGGGTCAACCTAGCTTTGCCACCCCCAAGTACCTCGAAAAAGCTCAAGCTGCTAACCCTTACCTATATCTTGATGAGTACGAATGGACTGACAATGACTGCCCAGTAGCTAACCTCGATAGTGAAGAGACGTCCCTTTGGGATGAGGAGAGTAGATCACCGGTCAATAAAGATTTTGTGAAACCATATAACTATGCTTATCTAAACAGTCTTTATGGTCTTTTCACTCCACAAAAACAGAAGTCTCGTGAGGAATTGTTTTCAGAATGCAAACAAAGAAGAATTCAATGGAAAAAAGCTTTTGCCACGAAGAGGAAAACTAATGTTTTTAAATATATTAACTATTTGCCTCTAGGTGCTTCTAAAAGTAAAAGTAGAAAAACAATTGGTTTTCTTAAACACCACATTGATAATGTTCAATCAATTGTTGAAAGCGATTGGGAAAAATGTCAAAAGGATAAGTGGAAACAGAGATTCCTCACGTCATAATTGTGCTTGTTAAAGAACTTTTAATACCAAATACAAGACAGGGAACTAGCGATAGCAGAGTTGAAGAAACTCGTTGCTAAGATGGGTGAGAAAATTGTGGAACCTAGTGTTAAGAAACCTGTTGTAAGACAACCCAATGCGCAAAAAGTGACTAGACCCTCTGTCTTGGGAAAACCATCTGTTTACTCTAATTCTGCATTTGCAAAACCTGCGTTTGTCCCCAAGACGGATGGGAACGATAGGTTACCACAGAATACTCCCAAAACACATATTCGATCATAAAGCACTAAGAACACTAATGTGATTAAACTAGGGATGTATAGATTGGCCACTACACCTACACACAACAAAGAAAGTCCATCACCTCAGACTTCTAGAAACACTAATACACGTGTGTCTTTTACTACAGGAGTAGTCCCCCTGATAGTGTTAGCTGGCCCCAGCTTAAGAGCACTCGCATGAATGAAAAGGTTTGGCAACACAAAAGTCAAGGGAAGATGAAGACAGTAGATGACCACCCTAGGTTGTATAAATATGCCGTGACCCATAAGGGTCATAGCCTTACCAAATCTTAATTTTTAACATGTTATTCACTTATGTTTATAGGTGTATGAAGATGCATGCATGAAGAAATGAAAGATTATGATGTGTATACCTCTCTTGCCTAAAAGTACCAAAGAGGATCTAGATGAACAAGGAGATATAAGATCTACTCAAGTTGATGGAGAAAAACCCTAACACAAACCAAGCCGTGACCTATAAGGATTTGGCTAGGGCTTGTTTGTAGTGATTCCAAAAGAATGATGCCACCAAATGATTTGTAATCAAGATGGGACAAAGATTTAGTTGATTTAATGAATCAACTTTGGATTTTTGTGGCTTATGGCCGAAATGTTTGAGAGAGAAAGAAGTAGAGAGAAGTGAGTTTCATGTATGAGAGATGGGGATGTGTGTGTTTCGGCTTAAAGATGAGAGAGGGAAAGAGAACGCAAAAGGCATGATTGCCTTGGTAAGGACATTTGTGCCAAGTGTAAACTCTTCCCTTTCCAAGACAACCCTTCTTCTTCCATATATGCATGTGTGTGCCGTGTAAGGATATCCAAAGAAAGGGTGGGCTTGTGTGGGCTTGAGTTGGGCTAGGGCATAAGGGATACATAACCTTAGGCTAGCCCAAGAAAGTTTAGGGATACCTAAACTTATGCATACACATATACACGGCCACATATACATGGTGTAGCTAAATTTTCTAATTTTTGGTTAAGTGTTGAGTATTTCCAATATTATGGATACATCTTACTTCTTGCTATCCCTAGTTTTATGTGCAAGGTTTACATTATGAATCTTATTTCACAAGTGTGGATGTACAAGTATATGTACATGTTTAGACAAATTCACACATAACCATAGAAATGTAACACATGAGTTTGTGTTCTAGGATTATTGGGTGGAAATCTATTACATAAAATCATGGTAAAATCATAGATTTTACATTCCAAGAGTTCCAGCCACAGACACCACTGAAGAACAACCCGCTTATGAACGTGATGAAAAGAGGAACGACCTCACACCAGAGAACCGTGCTTGGTTTGATGCTGAGAAGGAAGCAATCTATTTAATTCTCAGTGGAATTGGAGATTATATTTATTCCACGGTTGATGCATGCCCTACTGCTCAAGAAATGTGGACGGCTATTGAAAGATTGCAACAAGGTGAATCACTTAACAAACAAGATGTGAAAACTAAGATGTTTTGGAACTTTGGCAAGTTTACATCAAAGGATGGGGAATCAATTGACTCATATTACTCCCGATTCTACAAAATGATGAATGATATGACCCGAAACAACTTGCAAGTTTCCACAATGTAAGTCAATCTCCAATTTCTACAGCAACTTCAACCAGAGTGGACACGGTTTGTCACCTTGGTGAAACAACAACAAAAGTTAGACGAAGTTTCATATCACAAGCTCTTTGACATTTTGAAACAATTTCAAAATGAGGCAAATGAACTTCAAGCTGAACGAGTTGCAAAGGTTTCCAATCCACTTGCTTTGGTGTCTACCACTCAACATTACCCAGATTATCACTCTCGTACTTCAAAGACCTACTCTACTCAATCATTATCACCACGATCATCCACTGTCTCCAAGTCACATGCTCCAACACGATCCCGAGGCAAAGAAGTTGCAAGAGCACCGTCACCACACCTGAGCAATCATCCGAAGAAGACAGTGATGAAGAAGTAGCTCAAAAGGATAGGGAATTCAAGCAACAAATGGCTTTCATTATGAAGCAATACAAGAAAATTTACAAACCCACCAACAAAAACCTTCGAACATCTTCAAACCCGAGGAACACTTATGCACAGAGTCCTCCAAGGTATGACACACGAAGGCGAGCTAAGAGTCCTCCAAAGTATGATCGACAACCTAAGTATGATAATCAGAGGGTGGCTACTATTGTTGGAAATAGGGAAACTGTTGGTACTCAAGTTGTGCAACAAAGTAGGATTCAGTGTTTTAACTGCAGAGGTTTTGGGCATTTGGCTAGGGAATGCAGGCAACCAAAGAGGGTTAAAGATTATGGTTATCATAAGGAAAAGATGCTGCTGTGCAAGAAACTGGAAGTTGAAATCAAGTTATCAGCTAAGGAAGGAGAAATTCTTGACGACAAAGATGATGAACTCTCCGACCAAGAACTTGAGGCACATTATTCATACATGGCAAAGATTCACGAGGTCCTTAACGTCACTAAAGATGACAATGGTCCTATCTTTGATACCGAGCCAATTAATAAGATACAACATGATGATGAATATAATGTGTTTGGTGATACACATGAGCATAGTGATCTACCAACAACAATTATTGACACGTGTATGATGGAAACGGTTGATAGTAATACCACACCCGATTCATCAGACATGTGCAATAATGAGTTTGAGGATGATCAACATGCAAATGAGTATGATGACGAGGAGCGTGTCGTGCTTGCTAATTTAATTGCTAGTTTACAAAAAGATGTCAATGAAAATAGAAAGAGTCAAAAGCAATTAAAGAAGGTAAACGCAGCGCTCACTCAAAACTTTGAAGAATGCAAAGCCGCTCTTATAAAATCTAGTGAGACTATTGATAGTTATAGGGCTGAGCTTCTTCAAAAGACTAACGAGCTTGAGGGGTTCAAAAGTCGTGTCATCAACGTTAAAAAGGACGAGTTTGAAAATAAATACAACGAAGCTCTTGCTTTGTTAACTAAATAAAAACGTCAATTTAATGTCTTATTAAGTGATGAACGTCAAAAAACGTACCTTGCCACAACAAAAGTTAATGAACTTGAACAGAGGATTTCTATGAATACCACCGATTCTGCTAAAAATCTTGACGAAAAGAAACGAGAGTTTGAAACAATAAAACAAGATTTCAAAAATTGACAAAGCAAAGATACTAAAAAGTAAAGGATCTCGAAGAACAAGTCGATTTTTTGAAAAAAGTTGTTTATAAAAATCATGACTCTATTCAAACTGTTATAATGATAGCACCTCCGTCGTTTTTCAAGGGTCAACCTAGCTTTGCCACCCCCAAGTACCTTGAAAAAGCTCAAGCTGCTAACCCTCACTTATATCTTGATGAGTCCGAATGGACTGACAATGACTGCCCAGTAGCTAACCTCGATAGTGAAGAGACGTCCCTTTGGGATGAGGAGAGTAGATCACAGGTCAATAAAGATTTTGTGAAACCATATAACTATGAATATCTAAACAGTCTTTATGGTCTTTCCACTACACAAAAACAGAAGTCTCGTGAGGAATTGTTTTCAGAATGCAAACAAAGAAGAATTCAATGGAAAAAAGCTTTTGCCACGAAGAGGAAAACTAATGTTTTTAAATATATTAACTATTTGCCTCTATATGCTTCTAAAAGTAAAAGTAGAAAAACACTTGGTTTTCTTAAACACCACATTGATAATGTTCAATCAATTGTTGAAAGCGATTGGGAAAAGTGTGAAAAGGATAAGTGAAAAACAGAGATTCCTCATGACATAACTGTGCTTATGAAATAACTTTTAATACCAAATACAAGACAGGGAACTAGCGATAGCAGAGTTGAAGAAACTCGTTGCTAAGATGGGTGGGAAAATTATGGAACCTAGTGTTAAGAAACCTGTTGTAAGACAGCCCAATGCGCAAAAAGTGACTAGACCCTCTGTCTTGGGAAAACCATCTGTTTTCTCTAATTCTACATTTGCAAAACCTGCGTTTGTCCCCAAGACGGATGGGAAAGATAGGTTACCACAGAATACTCCCAAAACACAATTCGATCACAAAGCACTAAGAACACTAATGTGATTAAACCCGGGATGTATAGATTGGCCACTACACCTACACACAACAAAGAAAGTCCATCACCTCATACTTCTAGAAACACTAATACATGTGTGTCTTTTACTAGAGGATTAGTCCCCACTGAAAGTGTTAGCTGGCCCCAGCTTAAGAGCACTCGCATGAATGAAAAGGTTTGGCAACACAAAAGTCAAAGGAAGATGAAGACAGTAGAAGACCACCCTAGGATTTTCAATGTTTCTAAGAATAAAACGTCTGTAATCGCGTGTAATGACGATTTGAATGATTCGACTTTGACTGCTTTGAATGTTAAGTTTGTTTGTGTGAAATGTAGAAAGTGTGCTAATGCTAATCATGCTATGTGTGTTTCGAATAATGTCAAAGGCGTAGATACTAGAACTAAGAAGCAAACTGCGATGCCTATTAGTGCTAGAAAACCCAAACGCAAAGTGAACCATTCTGGTGCAACCCCCCCTAAGAAATGTATTGCATCAGACTCCACCACTAAGAACCTTAGAAGCAGAATTAGGGAATTATATGAGTCTGCTAACAAGCCTTGGAAATGGTGGTTTGCTAATCAATGTCCTCCAATGGATGCCTAAGTTTAGGACAGAAAATGTGACTACGTGCGTTAGTGTGCCTCTAAGTGATGAAACTAGGGAAACTAATGAATCGGAAATCACAACTAACATGGAATCCAATTTAGCAAATGCTCCATCGTGTTCTAATTCTTCTGCAGGTGATCAAAATAATTCTCTTCATACTGGACTCCGGATGCATGAAGCACATGATGGGGAATCTCAAGCTTCTAATTAACTTCGTGGAGAAATTCCTGGGTACGGTCCGATTCGGAAATGATCAATTTGCACCGATCCTAGGATATGGAGACTTGGTTCAGGGAAATATCACTATCAAAAGGGTTTACTACGTCGAAGGGCTCAATCATAATCTTTTCTTGGTTTGTCAATTCTGTGATGCGGATTTGGAGGTTGCTTTTAGAAAGAAGACATGTTTTGTTCGTGATTATGATGAGAATGACTTACTTACCGGTTTACATGGTACTGATCTCTACACTATTTCACTATAAGACTCCACATCTTCAACTCCAATCTGTTTCATGGCTAAAGTTTCAACGACTCAAGCTTGGTTATGGCATCAACGTTTATCTCATCTTAACTTTGATACCATCAACTTGCTTTCCAAGAAAGATATTGTGCGAGGCCTTCCTAACTTGAAATTCATCAAAGATCATCTTTGTTCTTCTTGTGAGCTTTGTAAAGCTAAACGGAGCAGTTTCAAGACAAATACTACACCAAGCTCTAAAAGACGGTTAGATATTCTTCATATAGATCTGTGTGGCCCCATGCGTGTTCAAACCATCAATGGGAAAAAATATTTTATGGTAATTGTCGATGACTACTCAAGGTACACGTGGACCCTCTTCTTAAGGTCTAAGGATGAAACACCTGTGGTTCTCATTAACTTTCTTAAGTTGGTACAACGTGGTCTTCAAGCTCAAGTAAAAGTGGTACATACTGACAGAGGCACATAATTCTTGAATTCAACTCTGAAGAAGTACTTTGAAGCCGAAGGGATTGAACATGAAACATCTATTGCTAGAACACCCGAACAAAACGGCGTTGTTGAAAGACGAAACCGTACTTTGGTTGAGGCTGCTCGAACATTATTATCTGCTTCAAAATTACCATTATTCTTTTGGGCCGAAGCCGTATCAACCGCATGCTACACACAAAACCGATCGTTAATTATCCCTAGACACGAAAAGACACCATATCACATAATTAATGATCGCAAACCTTCCCTCAAACACCTCCATGTTTTTGGATGTACGTGTTACATTATTCGAGATGGTGAAAATCTGGACAAGATGAAAGAGAAAGGTGATGCATGCATTTTAGTGGGATATGCAACTCAGTCTAAGGGCTACAGAGTGTACAACAAGAGAACAAATTTGATAGTCGAGACAATTCATATCAGATTTGATGAATTACAAGAAATGGCACTTGAACAAAACAGTTTAAGTCCCGATCCACAACGACAAAAGACTTATGTGTACAACCACACGGAACTCAAGACCACAGCAATGAACCGTCAAGTTCAAAGCTGGTTCCTGAACATGTTCCTAGAGCAGATATGATAGTGGACACGACACTTGAAGAGTTGGAAATGTTATATGGACCAATGTTTGATGACTATTTCACGGGGGAGAAACATGTTGTATCAAAGTCTTCCGTTGTCACTCATCATACGAATGATGATACCGATCATCGTCAACAAAAGGATTCAACTTCATCTACTTCAACACGGGTTGCTGCAGATTTACCTCCTCAGAATATCACTTCAACAATCGATCCTACAACATCCACAACTACTGTCATTGCTCTAGAGAACACTAATCAAGCAGACTATGCATTAAATGACGAAGACGACTTTATCAACCCATTTGGTACACCGGTACACGAAACTGGAGAGTCTTCTACTCGCCATGTTGATTCATCAAATATGCATACGTTCTACCAACGACATCCTTCAACATATCATTAGACCCGAGATCATCCTTTGGTTCACGTAATTAGAAACCCTTCACAGCCTGTTCGTACAAGACGACAACTAGCCACTGATGGCGATGTTTATATGTTCGCACTCGCCGTGAGTACAGCTGAACCGAAAAACATCAAAGAAGCCATGGCTGATCGTGCTTGGATTGAATCGATGACGGATGAACTTCAACAATTTGAAAGACTTAAAGTATGGGAACTAGTTGACAGACCATACGATGTGATTCCGTTAAATCTTCGTTGGATCTGGAAAAACAAGATGGATGAAGAAAACACGATCATCAAGAACAAAGCTAGGCTAGTGGCTAAGAGGTATGGCCAGAAAGATGGAATTGATTTTGACGAATCATTTGCACCAGTTGCTCGTATGTAAGCGGTCAGGATTTTCCTTGCTTATGCTGCACATAAGGGATTCACTGTCTATTAAATGGACGTAAAGCCGGCATTTCTTAACGGCCCTTTGAAGGAAGAAGTCTATGTCACGCAGCCGGAAGGATTCGTCAATCCTCATTATCCTGACAAGGTGTATCGTCTCCACAAAGCACTTTATGGACTCAAGCAAGCTCCAAGGGCGTGGTACGACGAGCTCTCGAAATTTCTGGTATCCAAAGGTTTCTCAAAAGGTTCCATTCATCTAACTTTGTTCACTTATAAATATGGGGATGACATTTTGCTTGTGCAGGTTTATGTTGATGACATTATTTTCGGGTCTACAAACCCAAAACTTTCAAAATGGTTTGAAAAAGTCATGCACAACAAATTTGAAATGTCTATGATGGGCGAACTAAAATTCTTTCTAGGAATTCAAGTTCACCAATCCCCAAGTGGTATCTTTATAAACCAAGCTAAGTATTGTCAAAAGATAATCAAAAAGCATGGTATGACTTCTTGTGACCCTGTTGGGACACCATTATCAACCACATCGCTGGATGCTGACTTAGAGGGAAATGCCATAGATCAAACAAGATATCGTTCAATGATCGGCTCCCTCATGTACTTGACAGCAAGCAGACCCGATATATCACATGCTACGTGTTATTGTGCAAGTTATCAAGCACGACCCACTGAAAAGCACCTCAAGGAGGTTAAATGGATCTTTCGATACCTTAAGAATACCATTCATTTGGGACTCTGGTATCCGTGGGAAACCGGTTTCTTTCTAATAGCCTATTCAGATTCTGATCATGCAGGGTGTCTTGATACACGAAAAAGTACTTCTGGTGGTGCACAATTTCTAGGTCAAGATAAGCTTGTGGGATGGTCTTCCAAGAAGCAGGATTGCACGCCACTTCATCAGCCGAAGCGGAGTATGTGTCTCTATCTGCGTGTTGTGCTCAAGTTCTTTGGATTAGAACATAACTCACGGATTATGGCTTCCACTTTGATAAAGTACCTATGTACTATGACTCAAAGTCAGCCATAGTCATCTCCTGCAATCCGGTACAACATTCACGCACGAAGCACATTGATGTCAGATACCACTTCATAAAGGAACAAGTTGAAAGAGGTATCGTTGAACTATACTTTGTTGGAACGGATTACTAATAAGCCGACTTGTTTACGAAAGCTCTATCGAAAGATAGGTTTGAGTACCTCGTTAGGCAAATTGGTATGAGATGTTTGACTCCAGCAGACCTGGAGATTCTGGCAAAGGTGCCTGCTTGATTTATCTATCAAACATCAACTTGTAAATATCTTTGAAAAAGAAAATACAAAAATATAAAACACATAAAAGCAAAACACAAAATTAAAAATCTTTCAAAATCCAAAAATATTCTTCTCGACATGTCTTTCAGTATCGATAATATGGACGTGCCTAGAAATGTCGCTCAATAACGACACGGGTGTGTACATAAAGCTCGAATGAAAGTTGTAAATATTTTTCAAAACATGTCATTTCTTTCTTCAATAAAGGAAAATGTCTATTTTGGACAATTTTTCCAACAACGGGTAGAGCAATCTATCTTGGGTTGAGCTTCTCACAAAACATTCAACGTTTTGAGCTCAACACAATGGCTTGTAATCACTTTTAGATTGCAACCCGGATCAATATTCACGAGGGAGTGTACGATTTAGTGCGCTTACCCGCAGCAAAAGAAGAGAAATCTTCTTACACTTGAGTGGATTCTTCAAGACATTCGAAGTCTATGAACTCAAGTTTATGCTTTAGAAAAACCTCTTCGACAAAAAGAAATAGGATTTTTCAAAAAGCGTTGAACACAATTTTTTCAATAATTTTTCAATGATTATTTAAAATGTTTCAAAAATTGTGTGTTTAACAAATCCCATCCTCAAAAATAGAAATGTGGATCACATCCTCACAATGACAATTCAATTGGATCAATTTTTGAGGGGGAGCATTTTAACTTCATGCAAAAGATTAACACATCTTTCTCCCAGAGATTTTCAAGACTATTTATCAAAATATATTTTAATCAAATTTGGTATCTCTAATATCAAAAGATTTTATATATTATAGATAGGGGGAGAAAATGTGATTAAAATGTGATCTTATATACGACTCAAGCACTTTAACTCTTACCTACATGTGCGAAACACTTTCGATTATCGATGCACATGTGAAGGGGGAGCATTTCTGAAACGACAAAACTATCAAGGTGTTAAATGTTTTTCAAACATCTTGTTAGACATTTGAAGTGGTTTTCATGGTTACGATCAAATACCCACAACATCTTTAATCCACGACGTTATTGGTGTCAAAAGGGTGGTTAGGTTTAAGTATTATGATCCAACCAGAACCGGAGGGATCTTCCCAAGGACAATCTAATAGATTATTAGAAGTCCTTAGGAAAGATGGAGTAGAATGTGAACGTAGCTGAATGCCGACTAAGTACTGATGCTAGCACTGGAACAATGACAATAAGGTGCTAGTAATGATGTCTTGGTAAGCATTGAAGGGGTTGAAGAATGAAAAAGAAATGTAAGGATAAAGGGTGTAAAGAAAGAAGCCCCCCATACAACTTAGGTAGAACCGGGTCAACACATCATGAAGATACACATCATGGACCCAGTGATGTAATGCACAATCCCTTACCTAGCTACTCAGGCTTCTCTCAAAAGAAGTTTGTTTTATTGTCACGGAGAACAACATGACTTCTATTGACTTTCTCACTCCGAGATAGTTGATATTGAATAGGTGACATCTGCTCCAGCCTCCGACCACTAAAAGTGCACAAATCAAGTCTAGAGCTAAGAGATCAATCAAATCTCGTTAGGATACACGGATGACGATCAAGAGAGTCCTACGCTATATCCTTGTGATATTGCTAGAACACTCAGAGTGATACTACCTAGTATTCACAATGATGAGTGGAAATCCTTCTAGTGTTAATATAAAACAGCACTGTGGTAGGTCATATGTAAGATTCTTCATGAATTGAACATATGTAAAACCAAAAAAGCAATAGTGGTTTGATTATGAATTGATTCAAACTCGTTTCAGGTTTCTACGCAATATCTTTATGGTCTTGCCAGAACATTCAAAGTGATATTTATTAATATTTACAGTGACGAATGGAAATCCTTCTAGCGTCAACATCAAACAGTGCTACGGTAGGTGACTTGCGAGATTCTTTATGGATCAAGCTTGTGTCAACTGGAAAGCAACAATGGTAAGATTCTTTAAGAATCAAACTTGTTCCAGGAATTTGAATTGACGATTTTAATCAAGCGGATATATATCCAATTGATTCACTCTTTATGTTCGCAGTCTTGCTTTGAGACGGTCGAGTAAAGAGAATGGCTAGTACAGCCGCGAAACCCTGTCAAGGAGATTCTTAAGTGAATCTACCTATCACAGGTACTATATTTAATATCGTATAACGGTCTTCACCGACCGGAGGTAAAACTCTACCGATTTAGGACGAATGTCAAAGCCATTCTAACCGCGTCTATGTTTTGTCTCAAGAAGGTGGCGTTACGGTGTACTCAGCAAAGTCAAAGATTCAAAACCACATTCTCATGCCTAAATGCATATTCAACAATTAATAGTGTGAGCATGTGGATGAAGACACAAGATCACAAGATGGAAAAGACAAGTCAAGGATGATTTGAGGATCTCAAGATCAAAAGACAAAGTCGAAAGACAACGAAAAAGGCTCAAAGATCACAGCATGAAGGAAAAATACTACCATTACACGTTCAAGACTCATTTATGGTGAGATTAGTAATCTCTACAAATATCCAAATGACAAAGGGCAATGGCCTCTCATAAAGGGTAATGACCTCTCATTGGGGGAGATTGTTAGCCTCAAAATACTGAGTCAAACAAGAATGCTCAGTCATATGTTTATTATGTATCGTATATTAGAACGTTGTAATAGATAGTAGATTAGTCGTGTATTACGGGCTTAACTTTAAGCTAAGGTTCATTCATAAGTAACCAAATCCCAAAAGGAAAGCCCGACCCATTATCATATAGCCCATCATGCCACATGTAGGCAAGGCTATATAAACCTCTCCTTGCATGTAAGGAGAGGTTGGTTGGTCATTTCATTTTCTCTTAATCTAATATCACCTAGTTTCTCTAACCATTCTCTCTACTTTCTCTCTCTAGAATTCATCTTTTATCTACCTTTCTTTCTTGTTTAATCATCACAAATATGGGACAACACCGTGTTTTCTTCCTTTTTCACATTTTGATCCTAAATCACAACAAAAACACAAAACACGCATAATTCCGACTTTTACGACATTAAATACACGTTTTGGCTTGGTTATTATTATAATTAATTGGTAAAAGGATGGGTGTTTTCACACCTATCACATAGCTTCTTGCTATTCATAATGAGCTTACATAATTCATATGTATGGGTCTCTCAAATATAGCAAGAACAAAAGAGAACTATGGAGGATCATTGTGTCATGACCTTGTTTCTAGTTCTACACACCTCCTACATTCATTTTATTAAAAAAATCTATGTATTTTGGTCTAAACCTTGTTTGGTGAGCTCTTGTGTGTTTTCTTTGTCTATCTTTGCTTCTTAGCATATCCTCATGATTAGTTAGACTAGAAAAATAGGATTTTATGAATTGGAAAATCCTCCCTCATCATCAAACTCAACCCACTATAGGCGGTTCTTTATTGATACCGCGGTTCCCCAGTGATAAGGAACCGTCGGCTGAGGTAAGGAACCGCGCCCAGTACTCTACTTTTCGGGTATTCTTGAAACTCCAAATTTGTTCCAACACTTTTTGAAATCTTTGTTTCAACCCTTTGACCACCCCCAAATTATCTTGGGCTTTCTCTATTTAACCTTAAGCATTTTGCATTCTTTCTCAAATCAAAATGTCTTATTCCCCAAATGAAAGCTTTGTCTCTCCTCCATTCTCTCCAATTGCTTTCAACCCCAATTCACCCAAGAACACTCAAAATCACATCTCTTCTCCTTCTAAGAATGTTGATTGTGGAACTTCTTATCTTCCACCACTAGCCTTTAGTGTTCTACCTCCTTCACATGATAATGTCATGCATCATGGAACATATTGTCAATGTTGTCAATATCAACATCTTGCTATGGCTCACATCTATGAAGAGTTGAATTACATCAAGAGTCTCTTAGTCAAACCTCCTCTTTACTATAACTATGAGATCTCTACCAAGCCACCACCACCTCCTTCCGCCACTACGTTGTCTTTTATCTAAGCATTGGTTTCCTATCTTCAAGACATCCAGTTCAAGCAAATCTTAGGGTTCTAGCTTAACTATGATTAGATTTATGCTTTTTATTTTGGCTTGTGTTTGTGTCTCATACATCTTTGTATGATTTATTTCCTTGTATCTTTTATCATGTTTTCTTTTAACATGACTTATCTTGTATCTTTTGTTTCTTATTTTTTTTGTGATCTTTGCTATATCTTGTTGGGTGTCTCTTCTCTACTACTAACCCTTCTATGTAGCTTGTCACCATATATCGATTCCTTGGTGCCCCAAGCAAGGGAGAGTAAGCACCAAGCGCGAGCATTTGCAAAGTCTGGTTCTTTTCTTCTTCAAAGACTTTTGCAACCTTTTTGCTTCAACAAAGGGGGAGAAATGATAAACCCGTCTTCGAAAATCTTGTTTTATTAGATGATTGTGTTTATGGATTTTCGGAATTAAAAAGGGGGAGATTGTTAATGCAATGATTCCTAAAAACGTTACTTGCATATTTTGGTCTCACTTTGTTTTGATTACGACAATATGTAAAAACAAGCATTTACGAAAACAATGAAAAACGAATTCTTGAGTTCAAGTATTTTTTATTTCAACCATTATCACTTAAGGTATGAACAAACAAGTAATTATCCTAATTAAGTGATCAAGGATTTTATCTTTTCTTAAAACTCAATTTTTATTAAGTGTGACAAAGTTTTATTATTAAACTTTCTTTTTAAGAAAATATTTTATTAAATTAATTATTTGAAAATTTGAAATTTGAAAATGGCATATTCTATCTTAGTTTGGAATATCCTTTCAGGATATTTTAATCTCCAGATTTGAACCAATCCACTAAAATACAAAAGGGAGCGGACTCTACGCTGACGGTTCCTTAGCGCCTATGACGGTTCCTTATCGATAAGGAACCGCGGGCACCAATACGGAACCGCGGGCAGATATAGCCGTTGGATGTTTGTCTTATAAATCGTGGACCATTCTCAGACTTTCAATCTACCTCTTTTGCACATACATTTCCAAATTCTTTCATACTTCTTAAATCACTCAAATCCTTGATCATTTGTTTGATTACTACTTGTTTAGAAGTGAATCTTTCTCCTCTCATATTTTCCTCTCAAAGTACAAAGAGAAGAACACTATCATTCTTGAAGTGTTGTGTCTACCTCAAAGATCCATTGAAGATCCAAACTTATTTATTCATTGTTGTGTCATTATTGTGAAGATCCAATTAGTTGTGTCTATTTGGAAGTTGTGTATGTATTAAGGTTAATACTTAGTCCTCAAAGTATATTGGTGTAGATTGGTCCTAGCTAAGATTAGGGCTCAACTTTTAGCTTAGAGTCGGAAATTGGTTAAGCGACGTGTGTACGGTTTCTCCACCTTAAGGAGATTGTTGATTAGTGAACTCTCGAGTAAGGAGTACTCGAGGAGTGGAGTAGGAACGAGGAATGAGCTTCGTTGCCGAACCACTATAAATCCTTGGTGTTTGGTTTGATATTTCCTTCCCTTATCTCTTTACATTCATTATTCTTTATACTTGTGATTATTAGTTTAGTTGCACTATACATTCATTATTCTTTATACTTGTGATTATTAGTTTAGTTGCATTATACCTTGTTCATATTGTGTATAGGAAGGTTTCACATAAATACTCAAGCTTAAGTTTTTGAAAAAGGATTTTTAAAACCAAGATTTAACAATTAAGTTTAAGAAACTATTCAACCCCTCCTTCTAGTTTCTACAAATAAGCTTATTTATAATCTAAATAAGCTATTCCAAAAGGTCTTGGTTCATATGATCATCTAAATTGGAAGTTATAAGCTAAAGATATAATACAACCCTAGTTTTGTAATCTACATGAAATAATGAGTTAAAATCCATTTCAAAAGCTATAAATCGGTAAAATAATGTTATTATGATTATAAATGTGTTTATAAACTTTTTTAAGTTCCTAGATCTTTTTGTAGAGTTTTGAATTTATTATGTAATTTTAAGCAAGTCTGGGGACTAAAAGTATCATTCTTGAAACTATAAACATTTTGGGCCAAAATCGTCATTTTACTAAATTTAAAACTATATGTATTAATATTGTTAAGTTTGAAACCTTGATGTTGATATTAGAAGGTTGAAATTGTAAATACTTAAACTATATACTTAAAGGGTTAAAAGTGTAATTAAGCTAAACTTAAACTAAAAGGGTATTTTTCCAACTTTGACACTAAAGAATATAAAGTATATATTATACTTATCATTTGAAGAAAATATAAAATGTATCATGTTAGTAGGGAGCGTTGTACAAAGACGTTCCATCTCGATATTACGTTCTGACTGAATGGTTGGTTTACGATTGAAAGTGCCCTCGCTCCTCAAACATTTATAGAATGGCTTCAAAGTATGATGGACCGAACAATGATGCTATAATTACAACAATTTATAAATCAAAGAATACATAATTAATACTTAAAAGTATTAAACTCAAGATCAAAGACTTGATACTATACAAAATGTGTTAATCGAGGTTTGTGTAAGACCAAGTTGTTATTTGTGAGACCACGCTGTTTGATTGTGAATGAAATATATCTGATATAACTCCGACTTTATATATCCCAGGTGAGTTCATAGCCTCATTTTTAATGCTTTCTAAATGATCTAAAACCCATGAGGGAATATATGCTAAAACTGGAATACATGTGTTTTGAACTATATGATTTCACTGAAATATGTTATTGCACGAGTTCCCAGACTGTTTCCCAAGTTTCATGAGTCATTAAACACATCTGTGTGTGTTAATAGGGCGAATAGAGCTATTGGGTTTAACATTTCCTATTTGTGTTACCTGTTCGTGTGGGTAATCGAGCATACTTTATTAGAATTAATGGGTAACCTTGACCTGCAGGTTACTTGTCATGATATCCTGTCATGACGGTCACTTAGGTGAATTCTCGTTAGGATTAATGTCATGAGCTTAGCGCAATAAAATATTTTTATGTGAGCGAAAAGTAACGTAGCTCGAAGTGGTAGACATGTATTCCAAAATGCAATTACAAACCTATGAATTCACTCAACCTTTGGGTTGACTTATAAGCATATATTTCAGGTAATTGTGACTGATAGCATGGAGAAGCACAAGGATGGCTTGAAGAGGCACGATCTTGAAATTATTGACATATAATTTTGGGACCTCATATTGTAAATCTCTAATCTTTTTAATGATATATAAAAAAGTTGATTTAATCACTCTTTTGAGTTGTTTTCTATTATTATGACTTGTGTTTCATGAAATAATACCCCAAACTGATATTTCGCTGCATTAAGGTAAAAATGGGGGTGTTACAGATTGGTACTCAGAGCCATGTTTATAGAGAACAAGAATTAAAATCTTGAATATAACTACTTTTAAAAATAATTTCAAGAAAGTCCTTTGTGCCAATGTCAGTGCTGCTACAAGAATGATGTTATGCCAATACCAGTACTGGTACCCTTCAAAACAATTTATAAATGATATTATGATATATTATGTTTATGTGTATGTAATATAATGTGATTACTATAAATAAGTTATGTTAATTATCCACGTCTCCAAGAATATGTATCTATATCTTCTTCCTATTATCATCTTATCGGGTTCAGAAGATTTGAGTTCTGCCTTTTGATGACGACCCCTATATGCAAGTTATATGAGCGTATAGTTTTACACCTCAGAATATCCATCAGAATATCCATCAAAAATATCAGAAAATCCCAAGAAATGTTTTGCCTTTTGATGACGACCCCTATATGCAAGTTATATGAGCGTATAGTTTTACACCTCAGCATCAAATTATCCATCACCTTACCCTATTAATATACCGTTACCCTATATTTTAAAATTTACCTA
The DNA here is from genome assembly GCA_025667525.1 of Glebionis coronaria. NCBI lineage: Eukaryota > Viridiplantae > Streptophyta > Magnoliopsida > Asterales > Asteraceae > Glebionis > Glebionis coronaria. Next base: position 635,813,912 of record CM046874.1, on the reverse strand, counting down.
AATATACCTATGAACAACAATATAAAGAAATCCTACTCTATTTGAAAGAACTTCCTCCCGAGCATATTGAAGATCTTGAAGATAAAGTTGAAGGACCGAATAATCATACAACAAGATTTTGAGAAATTAAAAGAAGATTTTGAAAAAGCCAAGGTCAAGTTGCAGAGAAGACAAGTGATACGTGATAAAGAAATCATTCAATCTCGACTAAATATTTTTACCCTGGAGTTATTGAGGACATTCAAATTAGACCTCATACGAAGTCTTTTTGATGCCATCAAAGAACTTAAGAGGAAGAGATGAAGATATTACACTAGAAGTTGTAAATATTTTCAATTTTTTGTCTTTACTTTTATGTTAAAAGTGAAGCTTGTCCTGTAAATATAAACAAACGAGTTGTTAATAAATAAAAGTGGTGTTTCTCATCAAATATTATTATTTCATACTTATTTCTGAGAAGTAAGAGATCCCTATTTCTTGGTTTCTCACCAATGATTATGAATTAAATTGTGTTAATTCTGGAAAAAGCATATGCTTGATAAAGTATATATTTTTAGAATTCCTGTTGTCTTCTATGATAATATGCATTATCGGTTGAATATAACCCGCAAGTTTGAGAAAGGCTAAGGAAACTCCCCAAGTTTGCTAAAAGTCATTTTATTCTCGGATTTATCTTTCAAAAAGATTCTTTTATTCCAACATGAAATACATGGTATGTAAAAAGAAGCTTGCATTATATAAGACGAGCTGTTACATTTTCCGTTATATTCGTCCATTCCATGTCATAGATAAATATGATACGATTATGTATGAGTCATATCTTTATAAACCCGTTGTAAACTTTGGAATTACGTTTCTCAGTTTGATTTATTGTCCTCAAATATGAATGATAATCAACATGATAACTTTCCTATATACCTTACCAAATATACCCAAAAGATATATCTTGTGATCAATAAGCATTTACATGTATCCATATACATATGTGACAGATGCTTTCTGATATATAAGTAAACCTTGAAATTCTGAATTATTTCCTATTTTATCATTCTAAACCCTAAAAGTCTTCGACGAATGATTGACGATGATGTGACTGCAATCCTATAATTACAAATTATCATTGAGACGTACTATTCTAGAGAAGATTCGATAACTAGTTTATTTTTAAATATACAAGGAATAAAAATGCTATTAGTATCACCCGTTGGATTGAAAGAGCCAAATTAGTTTTCTCTCGTATTAATTGTATTGAAAATTGTAAAGTGAAGCTTGCTACCAGAAGATAGTACCTCGTCAGTTATCTTGGTGAATTCTTTATACTCAACCTATTGAGATGAAAGAAGTTCATGAGATCGCTTGATTAAATTTCAAATATCTCTTATAAAGATGATATTATTCTCCAATAGAAATAGAAAAGGTGAAAGAAAAACTCCGCTATCTAATGATAAAAGGAAATAACTTCGAGACTTACATGAGGAAATTTCAAGAGTTAGCACAGTTGTATCCTATCCCGTAATGATGAAAGTCTTCACCAGAAGATTTTATCATAAGGTTTTATCAAGGAGTTTTATCAAAGATTTTGAAGAAGGATTACCACTTTCAAATCCCAAAATATTGGAAGAAGTCATTAACGTAACCCAAAAGTTGATAAACAAGGTAAATAAGCACAATCCTTTGCAAAATTGGAAAAATCTAAGCGTAAATTCAGTAATGAAAGAACGTCCATAAATTCTAATAAACCAGAAACTACCGTAACTTGTGATTCCAAATCCAACCTATGGTGAATATGATGGAAATTTTATTCTTTGTAAGAAATGCACCCTGCATCACACAGGACTTTGCACCATCTGGTGTCGGATTTTCAACATAGTAGGTCATTGGACTAAGATTTGTAAAGGCAAGTGGCCTTATGAGTTATATGTTTGGTAGAATTATCCCGTATTTTATATGAAATAAAATACAGACTTCTATTTAAACGTCATCCATCTCTAAGAAATTGTATTCTTAGATTTTATATGAAGGACATCTTACCTACGCAGAAGTAAGAAGGAAATCTAAGGGTATAATAAATATGCCAAATGCTAGAATATTTGTCTTATCCTCGTCATATTTCTGCAATTAAGATAATACTCGTGTTATGTCGAAAATTTCTAAGTCAATGATTTAGATTCTGTTTATTTGATTGAAGGTCTACGCGATCATTGGCCTATTCTATATGAAGGATTAGATGGATTAAGATGGTTGATTAAATGATAAATATAAGAATGATGAAGGAAGGAGATGATGGAGTAGAGAGAGAAAGTTAAGATGGAAAATGATTAAGTGAGAAATGACAATCAACAACCCCTCCTAACATGCTAGGAGGGGATATATATAGCCCACCCTACATGTGGGCTATATGGACTATACACTAATTAAATAGATCACGAGCCCATTACATAATTATCGTTGGAGCGACCGATCCTTCATAAATACGTAAAAACGTATTTCTAACAATCTCCCCCTAAGGGAGGTCGCTCCAAGAAACAAAGTTCTAAATAGTCTATAACTCGTGATCTATGCTAACTAAGATGTGACCGAGACTTTATTGGGAAAAACGTATTTCCAACAATCTCCCCCTAAGGGAGGTCACATCTTTTTACAAAATCTTAAACCTAGCATCTATGCTTGAGTCTTCGATCTTGTTCTTGTGAATATGCTTGATGTGATCTTTGACTTTAGTCTTGAGCATGTTTCCTTGCCTTGACCTTGTGCATTCTTCACTTGTGATATTTGCCTATTTGTGACTTCATGTTCCACATACTTATACTTTTAAATTCTTGAAAGCTTCAGAGTTTGATACAGCGGAAGACTTGACCTTCAGGCTTTCTTGAATTTGTTGAAGTACTAATTGTATGTAGTATAAGCATGTGGTGACGACTTCTTCTGGATTGTACACCGCAATGCCACCTTCTTGTTACGCTGCATAAGACAGTTAGCAACAAAACAATATACACGGATGAAATGACCTTGAACATTTCATTCTAATTCGGTAGCAATTTACCTCCGGTCGGTGAAGACCGTTGGACGATATTAAATATCGTACTTGTGGCAGGTAGTTTCAATAAAGAACCTCCTTGACAAGATTTCGCGGGTAAACCCGTTCTCTTTACTCGACCGTCCAAAGCTGACTGCGAATGTAAAGAGTGGATCATTTGGATAATATTATCCGCATGATTTGAAGCCGTCAATTCATGTTCCTGGAACAAGTGAAGTTCAATTAAGAACCGCACCATCGTTGCTTTCCAGTTGTCACTAGCTTGATTCATATAGAATCTTGCAAGTTACCTACCAAGTGCTGTTTGATGTTAACACTAGAAGGATTTCCATTCGTCACTGTAAATACTTAATAGTATTACTCTGAATGTTCTGGCAAGATCATTAAGATATTGCGTAGAGGCCTGGAACGTGTTTAAATTCATTTAAGAATTAAACCACTGTTGCTTTCCAGTTATCACAAGTTTGATTCATAAAGAATCGCACAAGTCACCTACCATGAGCTTTTTGATATTCGCTCAAGAAGGATTTCCATCTTCATTGTAAATACTTTCGTATTACTCCGATGTTCAGGCAAGATCATGAAGATTTTGCGTAGGACTCTTAAGATCTTTCTTACTTTTCACAGTGTGTGACGAAGCAAGGAAATATGAAAGTGTGTCCTAATGAGATATTTGATGATCTCAAATGGCTCTAGACTCGATCGTGCATTTTGGATTTTAGTGATCGGAGGCTAGAGAGGAGTGCCACCTTTTCAATACCAGTCTATTCGGAGTGAATAAACCAATAGATAACGTGTTGATCTCCGTGTGATTAAAATAAATACCTTTTGAGAGATATTTGAGTTAGCTGGGAAGGGTTGTGCATTGCATCACTGGGTCCATGACGTCTTTCTTCAATATCGAGAATCATTAGCAAAAATGACCTCAATAGCATATGTATTGACCCGGTTTCTGCCTAAAGTTGTAAGGAGGGCTTCTTTCTTTACACCCTTTATCTTTACATTTCTTTTTCATTCTTCAACCCCTTCAATGCTTACCAATACGTCATCACTAGCACCTTGTTGTGATTGTTCCAGTGCTAACTTAAGTACTTGGTCGGCATTCAGCTACGTTCACAATCTTTCTCCATCTTTCCTAAGGACTACTATTTCTAGCTATGGAATATCCTTGGGAAGATTCCTCCGGTTCTAGAGAAATCATTAGACTTTAACCTATCCTACCATCCTTATGTCACCACAATCTTCACCGTCGTGAATAGAGATGTTTTGGGTAAGTGTATGTCACCATGAAATCCATTTTGAAGTGCAAATCCATTTTGCTCCCCCTTAACATATGCTACGATATCCGAAAACATTTTGCACATGTCGGGATGAGCTATCACGTTAAGTCAAACCATTTATGATTGATCATATCCCATATTAAATCACATTTTCTCCCCCATATTAAAAATATTAACCCAATCGATATTTTTAATATCAATTGATTTAATAGCATTTTAAGAAAATTTGGGAAGAAAAATGCAAGTCCAATTATCTTCATGAATTACACAAGCTCCCCCTCAAGTTAATGAGGGTGTGCTGAAACGTAAATTAAATACCTTTTAAACACAAGTGTAAGGTATTTATTACGTGCAAAGATCATATATAATAATGAATTCACAAGATTAACAATTTACGAGGTAGGACCTGAATGATGGAGAACATCATATGAAAGATTCACATGGTTCTTGTTCACGAATGTTGGTCACCTCGTCACGTCCCCGAGAAAATTAATTCCCGTTGTTGAGTCAAAGCTTTCCGGTGAAATGCTTGACTTGATTATGAAAAGCGGGTTGCTATCTGAAATAATAGCAAACCATTTTTAGCATGTTTTAAAAATTTGAACTTCTGCTCGAACTTTATTTACAACCCCGTGTCATTATTGAATGACATTTCTAGGTTCGTAAATATTATCGATTCCAGAAGACATGCTCTTTTTATCAAAACATTTTTGAACACACAATTTTGAAAGATTTAGAAAAATCTTTGAAAAATTCTTGAAAAATTGTGTTCAAAGTTTTGAAAACCAATTACTTGAGCTTAAGATTTGGAATATCTTAGGAACGAGCTCAAGTCCGAGAAGTTGTAAACTTCTCGTTGTTAAGGATAAGTTTATCATCGGCGATAAACTTTCCTTTTATCTGAAGAACGAGTCCTAAGCTGACATTTACTTAGAAGTCGTTTTTCATGAGCTTGAAAACTTTGACTGTTTTAACGGAAAGCTCATGACCGAGAAAGGTTAATTTCTCGTTACGAGGGAAAGTTCTCTTATTTAAAAGATACACTTTCCTTTCTGAGCTTAAAACTTCGAATGTTTTAATACAAGCTCATGACCGAGAAAGGTGAATTTCTCGTTAAGAGGATAAGTTATCATAAAAGATAAGCTTTCCTTTATATTAAGTTCGAGTTACAGTCTGACATTTAACTGTAAGTCATTGTGCATGAGCTTAAAAACCTTGAATGTTTTTAATTTTAGCTCATGCCCGAGAAAACTTAATTTCTCGTTGTTAGGATAAGTTTATCATCGGCGATAAACTTTCCTTTCTTTGATGCACGGGTTACCATCTGATATTTAATGATAAACCATTTACACGAGCTTAAAACCTTTGAATGGTTTTAGGGTAAGCTCGTGTCCAAGAAAAATTAATTTCTTGTTAAGAGGGTAAGTTATCGTTGCGTAGATAAACTTCCCTGTCTCTGAAGTCCGGGTCGTCGTCTGTCATTTAACGAGGAGCCAAAGTGCATGAGCTTAAAAACTTGGAATGTTTTTGATATAAGCTCATGCCCGAGAAAAATGAATTTCTCGTTTTTAGGATAAGTCATCATCGGGATGAACTTTCCTGTCTTTTGAGATCGAGTTACAGTCTGTTATGTGACTGTAAGTCCTTGTGAGCTTTAACCATGAATCCCCTGAGATACTAGTTTCTCTGATATTTGCTTCTTCAGCAACCAAACTCTGAGAGTGTCCTTAGTTGAACGGTATACAACAATTGGACCGCTTCGTTCTTTTGGAACATCAACTTTGGTACCTGCATTCTCATTAGGAGTTTGTATACTTTTGCATGGGTTAGAGATATCTATTTTAGAAGCACGTGGGGATTCACGGTTTTCTTTTCTTGTGTCAGAGGTGGCCTGAAGGGATGATTCACTTGTCTTAGTTGGCAAACGTTTCCTTTTATAGAAAATCTTAAGTTCAGGCTTAAGTGATGTATCATCCTTTGCAATTTCCTCCCTAGTAGTCTTCGTAGAATCAGAGACTATCCTAGTTAAAGGGCACTCGTTTCCTACAATAGTGAAAGTTCTACCAGTGGGGCGCCACATTTTACCAAAGGGTTTGATTTTAGCGACCCACTGGGATTTAAGTCTAGCACGGGAGTTCACCTCATTAAGTAGTTTCTTGATACAGGAATCATGATTTGCCGTAAAGACACATTTTCTACATGTTTTACAGGTAGCATATTTAATGTCCGAGTATTTCCTAGATGATTGATCGATGCTCCTAGGAGATGACATGCTACGGTTAGCAGTGTTGGGTGATCTAGAAGGCATCTGACTAGGTTGGACATTACTATCTCTTACATGTGTCTTTTGAATAGCTTCCCTTTGACCAAAATCATGGCGCACATCAGTTGAACTAGTTCTAGACGTGTTCATTGAACTATTCTTAGAGAAACTAGGTGCAATCATGTGATGAGGTCTTGCTAAAACTGATTTAGTCACATTGGGCCTAGTTGGTGGAGTGACTGTTCTAGAAATATGTCCCAAATCAACTTGGGAGGCAAACCGCGGTCTCGAGGATTGTGGTCGCTCGGATCTAAATGCAGTAGGTTGTCTGACAATCGGTTGTCTGACGAACTGATTTGTAGGCGGTTTCCCCAAGATTGATGGTTTTTCAAGCTTAGTGTCCACACTAGGTCCTCTATTTTTCCTTAACTCGTTTTTCAACGCAGCAATAGCAAACACCTTTTCCTGTACTTGAGCTTTTAAGGTCTCATTCTCTTTGAGCAAGTTATCTTGGGATGCCAACTTAGATTCAAGCAGTTGAATTTGTTTCAAAAGATTATCCTTTTCAGCTTTAGAATCTAGAACAGTTTGATCCAATTTTCTTTCAAGAACAACGTTTGACTTTTCAAGTTTTTCAAAGTATGTTTCAAATTTGTCCGTTTTCTTAGAAAATTCAAGTTTGGCATCCTCAAGATCTTTTGATTGCCGAGCTACGATCGTTTCGAGCTCTTTAATCTTGGAATCAGATCAGTCAATGAAGCAGTTATAATACAATTATTATGATGAACTATAGCATTCTGAACAATCTCTCCCCCATTATGACTTACATCGGATGAATCAGAAGTGGTATTGCTATCACTCGTTTCCATCCCATGTTTGTCATAATTAGGTTCAGAATGCTCAATATGCGGCATGTCATCAGCATATACATCATAAACGACATTACATTGTACCATGTTTGCAGGCTCTGCGTCATAAATGGGTAAGGTGTCATCAAGAGAAATCTCGTGAACATTCCCTGACGTGCCACTGGTATCATGTTGTCCTCCTGATTCCGTGCTCTTGCCATCGTTAGGCTCCAAGTTGTCAACCGTATGACCATTCTCCTCTTGCATCTGCGTCATTGATTCTTGCACTCCATTATCATACGCTTGCTGAAGTCGAGATCTTTCATAAATCGAAGACGAGACCGAGGTCATGAGTTTCAATATTGTATCACGAAAAACTCGAAGCTCGGTATGTGTATCTCGAAGAAAGGATTGGCAAAGCATCGAACTTTCAGACTTGATGATATTGAATTGGAGGAAAGGCGTGAGTTGTGTCACAAGAGCCTTATAAGCAAGTGCCGATGCAGAGTGATTAAAGTTTTCATTGTTGAATTGCTCTGCTAGTTGGGTCAAGATGGTGAACATTGATTCCATGAATATATGACGATCTTGACCAAAGATTGTCACAAATTCGCTTCCTCCTTGAAGCCGTGAAAGAGTAACAAGATGATATTGAAGCAATTGAAATGAATTTATACCACTTTCTCTAACTTTGTCTTGCATTCGATGCAAATCTCCCTCTTTAAGTGTCGAATTGAACGAATCCATTGAAAATCGAGGAAAGATAAAGAAAAAATGATGTGGATGTTGTTGTTGTCGGGTTTTAACAATACGACTCGGCTCAAAAATTGTTATCGGCTCAAACGATTATGAATAAAACCCGATCAAAAATCCGTAATTGCTAAAAATATATCCCGTCACGTTCACTCGTAGTTTTGACTTCAAATCCGGCCAGAAAAGAAACTTAACTAAAAAAATTAATTTTAAAATATGTAAATATACTTAATGCCTTAACTAAAATTGATTTTTAAAAAATATCTAAATATAATTAATTTTAAAATATATAAAGATACTAAAATATATAAATATACGTAATATATTCTAAAAAAAACGTAATGGTTTACTTTTTTTAAAAAAACGTATACACAATCTACTTAACTAAAATAGAAAAGGAAATAATAAAAAAAAATCTGATATTTTTAGAATGTTGTTTCCTCCGCCCAGTCAAAGGAGACTTTGTTATCTCGTTGCACGTGTCCTTCAACTTATTTCTTGTAAACTCCGTCCCCTTGATTCTGTTCCCAAGACTTAGTTATAACCGCCCAACTTAAATAATATCTCTCTCTCCCATAACAGAAACTCACAAAAACAAATCTGAACAAAGCTTCTCAAAACCTCTTTTATTGAATCTCAGTTCCCATACAATTGATCATTCAATCTCTATCAATCACATAATATCTGTATCTCTTTTTCAATCTAAGACCCCAAGAGCAAACTCAACTCGAATCGAAGGACCCACGAAGGACAAATCAAATAAAGGCTTCAAGATCTTGCAAAAGGTCTCGGGTAGGTTTATTTTAATGTTTTTGTTGAGTCCCTCTTCTTCTGTAGCGTCTTTCTGTGTTGGTTGTTGAGAGGGTTTTCGAGAGAGTCGGATGGGAGATGTAAGTTTGAGAGGGATTTGTGTTAATGGGTTTTGTTGGTGATACGAGAGAGTGTCTGGTGAGGCTGTGTGTGTCGAGGGTGTTTGTCTGAGTCGAGGGTGTTCTGGTGAGGGTGGGTCGAGAGGAGATGAGGATGTCGTGTCGAGTCTTGGTAGTTTTTATGTGCGAGGGTGTGCTGGTGAGGGTGGGTCGAGATGAGATTTCAAAACTGTGTCAAGTGGTTTTCGAGTGTTTGTGTCGAGAGAGTTGGTTTTTAAGTGAGAGAGTTGGTTTTTGACGAGGATCTGAAATGTTGTCGAGGGTGAAGTTGATGTGAGTGAGGGGTTCGAGGGGGAGTCGAGTGAGAGGTTGTGGGGGTGTTTGTGTCTGGTTTGTGGTGTCGGTCTGTTGGTCTCAGTCGAGAGCCAAGTCTTGGGTGTGAGAGAGGGAGTCCAGTGAGAGGTGAGACTAGGTTGATTTAAGGGCCGGGAGTGTGTATGTAAACGAGGGTGTCTGTTTTGTTTGGGGTCGTGACGAGTGGGGGTCGAGAGATGATGGTGAGAGTGTACTGTTTGGTGTGAGTGATCGAGTCGAGTCGTGAGGGTGGGTCTGTGAGTGTTTTAAATTGGTGTCGAGTCAAAACAAATGTTCCCGTTATGTTTGAATGGGCTTCATTCGGAACTTTGCATTCATTCGGAAGAGTTCCGAATCGGAACTTGTTCGTTCGGAAGAGTTCCGAATCGGAAGAGTTCCTTCACCCGGAACTTTTTCTTCACCCGGAAGTTTCGTTCACCCGGAACTTTTGGGTTTGATTCGGAACTTTTGGTTCACTCGGAAGTTTCGTTCACCCGGAACTTATTCGTTCGGAATTTTTTCGTCCGGAACTTGGAGTTTGATTCGGAACTTGTGAATTTGATACGGAACTTGTGAATTTGAAACGGAACTTTTGGACAAATTTGGACAGTTTTGATGGAACTTTAGTATCAGTTTTGACAGTTTTGTTGAGACCAAGATGGACAGAAAGGTTTGGACAGATTAGACAGTTTGACCAAAAATTAAGAAAGATCCAAAAATAAAAAAAAAACGGATAAACGAAAAAAATGATAACTGATTAAAAAACTGATTAAAATGATACTAAAAAATAAAAAAAAAATAATAATAAAAAAAAAATTAACAGTTGGACATGAAAATAGACATTAACGAGATCAAGCTTTTTAATCAAACTTTTTAGATAGATAGATTAAAAACAATAAAAATAAAATAAAAAAAATAAAAAAATAAAAAAAAATAAAAAATACAAACGTTTTTGAAATTGATGATTAACAAAAGATTTGTGATTTTTATAAAACAATAAATAAATCAAACTTTTTATAGAAATTCGTGATTAAAAACAATAAAAAAAAAACAAACTTTTTATAAAAACACAAACTTTTTATGAAAAATACAAACTTTTTATGATCTAAAACATAAAAACACAAACTTTTTATAAAAAATACAAACTTTTTTTTTTAAAATTTAAGCATGATTAAATCAAAAACCCACCAAAATAAAAAAGAAAATAAAAGCTAGAATAAACCAATCAAACCTTGGCTCTTGATACCAATTGAAGTTCTACGCGATCATTGGCCTATTCTATATGAAGGATTAGATGGATTAAGATGGTTGATTAAATGATAAATATAAGAATGATGAAGGAAGGAGATGATGGAGTAGAGAGAGAAAGTTAAGATGGAAAATGATTAAGTGAGAAATGACAATCAACAACCCCTCCTAACATGCTAGGAGGGGATATATATAGCCCACCCTACATGTGGGCTATATGGACTATACACTAATTAAATAGATCACGAGCCCATTACATAATTATCGTTGGAGCGACCGATCCTTCATAAATACGTAAAAACGTATTTCTAACAAATTTAAATCACGAAATCATTGATTTCTTCCTTGCATAAAGTTGGACGCATCTTTATGTAAGTAAGAATTTATGAATGGACTTAATGATATTTGATATAAGACAAGTGTAGACTTAAATCGTCAGAATTCTGAATGAGAAATTACGATTCGAAAAGAAAGCAAAAGTACATTAGACCATCCAAAGATTTTTGAACTGGATTGTGACATATTAACTTAAGTTTCCAAAGAACTTAGTAATATTTATGATAGTTTTCGCGTTTCGAATATGAAGAAATGTTTATCTGATGAAGTTGTCTCATTAAGATTGATGCTCCCCGTGTATTAATCTCGATGATCAACTCAATTTTGTGAAGTAGCATCGTATTTATAATTGTTGAAGTTTGAATGGAACCCTAAGAGAGGGCCTGAATGTGTTTAGAAACGCGAGGATTTTACTCGTCTCTGTCAATCTTTATCTAAATCTCGGGACGAGATTTCTATAAGGGGGAGAGACTGTGGAAATCCTCAAATTTCACTTATGTGTTATGTGTTATGATTGTGTGAATATGAAAATTTGACTGGAAATTTTTGCTTTTGTGCCTTACTTGGTAAGATGAATCTGTTCTCCTAACCTAAACTGCCACTTAAACATATTCCTATATGTTGTAAACACAATGTATATATATCAAGTTTAAGTTCTAAAATTAATCTAATAAGTACATTATGAATAAGAACATCTCAAATATAATTATGATGCCTTAAATTCCCTTAGAAACCCTAAAAATCCCTTATAAACTTAAGATTCAGTAATATAACTATACAATATCTATATATGAGTATCAAATACAAATATACAAGTTATAATCTATCATATAGAAGAGATATTTGATTATAAAATACTAAGTACAAGTCATCTAAAGCTAAATACAAGTATTAAGACCTAGTAACCTAGATTAGCACCTAAAATCTATTTCACATTGAAATAAGATCTAATCTTTTGCAACCAATTATAAAACTCAACTAAGTATCATATTAAGATCATACATTTATCTCAAGATAAGTTACAAATTACTAAAGAACAATGTACAAGTTATTGAAGCATAGACCCATAAGCTAACCTAATTGCACCTAGGTTATGATTACCCTACACAAATGTAACACCCCCATTTTACCTTTACGTAACAGAATATTGATCTGGGGTATTACTTCATAGTTCAAAAGTCATAATAATAGAAAACAACTCAAAAGAGTAATAATATCACCTTTCTTTATTTATTATTGAAAAATCAGAGTTTTACAATATAAGGTTCCTAAATATAGAATAATTTTAGTCTTTGTGCCTCTCCATGCCATCCTCATGCTTCTCCATACTAGCAATCTTTAAAATATAAGATATATGCTGAAAGTCAACACAAAGGTTGAGCGAATTCATAGATTTAAAATCATTTTGAAAACAAGATCTTTTTTCCTGAGCTACGTTACTATTCACTCACATAAAACAATTAATTATTATTGCACTAGCTAATGCACCGGTACTTGACATACCGGGACCTAACAAAATGCCCTTAAGCGGGCATTCTTCCAAACTCATGTATAAGCAAAATAAAGTGTATCCGTTTAGCCTAGGTCAGAGCCATCAGCATTCCAGCAAGTGCGACTTGCCCAGATAGGGGATGTCAGTCCCCAAATAGTACTATTTACAATATTAGCGTTCATTAAATGATTAACGGTCATGATTAAAAAGGAAATTTTAAAGGAAGCAGTAAACGTAGTGTCAACAATCATATCTGAGAAGCATACCAAAATACTTGTATTCCATTTTAACATATATCCCCCTCACGGGTTTTCAAATCATTTAATAATTAAGCCTAGTGAGGCTATGAACTCACCTGGGATCCATAGAGTCTGAGCTATATCAGATATATTTCATTTACAGTTAAAACAACTTGATCACACAAACCACAACTTGGTCTCATAAACAACTGGATCTCACATACACCTTGATTAACACATTTTTGTATAGTATCAAGTCTTTAATCTTTAGTTCCATATTTATACTATTGATTATATATTATTTATTTGATATTTGGTTGTACTTCTAGTACCATTGTTCAGGCCATCATACTTAGAAGCCATTCTATAAACGTTTGAGGAGCGAGGGCACTTTAAATCGTAAACCTAACCACTCAGTCAAAACGTAATATCGAGATGTAACATCTTTATACAAATATCCCTACTAACATGATACCTTCATTACTTCTTCATATTTATAATTAATTTTCTTTAGTTTCAAAATTGGCAAAATTACCCCTTATAGTTATATTTTGGCATAATTACACTTTTAACCCCTTAACTATATAGTTTCATTATATTGCAATTTAATCCTTCAATATTTAACCTTAGGGTCTCAAAATTTCCAGAATTTATTATTATAGATTTTACTTTCACAAAATGACACTTTTGGCCCAAAATGTTAAATAGTTTCAAAAATGACAGTTTTAGTCCTATACTTGTAAAAATTACATAACAACCTCAAAAATGGACCAAATGATCTAGGATTTTAAAACAAAGTTTTAAAACATGTTTATAATCATAATAACAACATTTATTCAGATTTATAGCTTTTGAAATGGGTATTTGCTTATTATTTCATGTAAATTACAAAACTAGGATTTTAAGACATCTTTAACTTATAACTTTCATTTAAAATGACCAAATGACTTAATTTCTTTTAGATTATATTTATAAAATTATTTTGGCATTAAAAAAACTATAATAATTCATTATAAAAACATAAAAGCATAGCTAACATAGAAATTACATAGGATGCTCCAAAATGGCTCCGAATGGCTTCCTATAAACACTACTTGCTATCAAAGCTTCAAGAGCTTCAGTGGATTCCTTCTAGACCTGTTTTATGGTCTTGGGGGATTTCCTAAGACATTTATAGAAGTGGAAATTGAGAATGGGTAGGAGGTTTAAGGAAAACGGGGTGCAAGTTCTTATGAAAGCATTTTGCCTCTATTTATAGTGTTTTCAACACTTTGGCTCCAAGGCAAGGCCATGAAACGTGTAATTCAGCTAGATATGTGACTAAGGAATGATAGTGAAGATATATTCAAGTTTTAGGGGTGACTTGACAAGCTAGTTCATTCTAATCTTCCATTTGTGGTATATATTGGTCACGACAAGAATAGATAGGAAGAAATAGGTGTAGCACACAAGTAGGTGATGCACCTACTTGTTAAATATCTCCTAAATATCTATATTATCTTATCCTATGTTTAAATTTAGGAGGGAAAGTGTTTGAAGGCATTTTTGGATGGAAAAAGCTCGGCGGATTGAAAACTAGTGCTTGTAACTTTATACTTTGTTATTTTGGTGATTAAGGGTTTACAAATGTGATTAGTGATGGATTAGGGTTTAATTATGGTATGTACATTGTAATTAAAAATTTTGGGTCTTTGGTTTGAAGTTTAACAAAGGTTTGATGTGAAAATGGGAAGAAAACTTAGGCGGGTTAGGGTTTCTAATGATTTATGGTTAATTCTTAGTAAAAGTGATTATCTTGTAATTAGATACTGATGTAAAATCAATTTATACATCCTAAATTATCCTCAATGTGTTCATGAAGTCCCTACATTGTTTTTATTAAGTTATTTAAGTAAACATGTCTAAAGGGTGAAAATACTCATTTTGACCTAATTTACAAGTTATGCATTGAAATGTTGTACCTTGTACTTTAGGGTACTTTTACATTGTCTTAATATAATCTTATAACCTTAATGAAGTGATATGGGTGTTTGTAGACTTGTCCTAAAATACTAGGTAGTGATTCTATGTAGATTTCTTAATATAAGGGTTTTTCGGTCACGAATCCTAATGACTTTGTATCTTGGGTAATTAGGATTTATATCCTTATGTATACTTATTATAGGGCAACATGATATGTTTATGACTTCTATGGTTTCTACATACATAGTTTAAGGGTTTATATACGTTTATCATATTCTAGGGATAATTAAGGGAGCTTAAGATCCTATGCTTTGATAACTTATACCTTATGCTTTATTAACTTGTAACTTAGCTTGAAATAAATGTATAACCTTAATATGATACTTAGTTGAGTTTTGTAATTTGTGGCAAAATATTAGACTCTAATTCAATATGAAATGGATTATATATGCTAATCTTGGTTATAGGTCATTTACTTGTAATTACCTTTGGATTGGTGAATATTAGTGTTTTGTGATTATTTACCTTTCCTTTATATGATCGATTATAATTAGTATAGTGTATTTGATAATAGTACATAGATATTATGTAGTTATATTGCTTGAAACATTGTTTACTAAGGGTTTCTAGGTGATGATCTAGACTATTATATACATTTATTTGTACTTATCTTTGTATGGTTTGTTTCTTGTTATTCTTAGGTATTATTATGTCTTTAAAGTGTAGTTTATAACTTGTTTATAATCCATAATTACTTATTCATATGTACTTTCCATTCATAGTTTATCATTCTTGAGTTTGCAACTCATTTTTAGGGATTCGAGGGTTTCTAAGGGAATTTCGGGCACCATAGTTATGTTTAAGATGTTATTAAGAACTTATAAGATTACTTTTAGATCTTAGACTTGACATACACATTGTGTTTAAAACATATAGGAATATATTATAGTGGCAGTTCAGGTTGTGAGAAGCAGTTCATCTTACCAAGTAAGGTATAAAAGCAAAAATTTCCAGCTAAATTTTATATTGAAATAATTATAGCAAGTAATACATATGTGAAATTTGAGGATTGTTACAAAAAAACCTTAAACTAAATGTGCAGAATCATTAGAAGTCATAAATATAACATATAAGACCTAGAATAAGTATACATGTGGAAATAAACACTAACTACCCAAAGTACAATGTCATTAGGCTTAATGACCTTAAAAACCTTATATTAAGCATTTTACTTAGACACAATACCTAGTCTTTTAGGAAAAGTTTGCCAAAACTCATATCATTACATTTTGGTTATAACATTATCTTAGAGCAATGTATAAGTACACTAAAGCACAAGGTATAACATTTCAATGCATGACTTATAAATTAGGTCAAAATAGGTACTTTCATACTTCACACTATAGACATTGTTACTTAAAATAACTTGGTAAAACCAATAAAGAGACTTCATGAACACATTGAGGACAATGTAGGATGTATAAATTGAGTTTAAATCAGTAGCTAAATCAAGAATAATGGCTTTACCAAGGATTAAACCCTAGATCATTAGAAACCTTAATCCGGCTAGGTTTTCTTCCTAATTTCACTTCAAACCTTGTTAAACTTCAAACCAAGGACCCAAACCTTAAAAATAAAATGTTTAAACCCTAATTTCACTAATCACATTTCTAAACCCATAATTACAAGAATTACAAAGTTACAAGCCCTAGTTATGAATCCGGCTAGGTTTTTCCCTCCAAAAATGATTCAAAAACCTTTACCTCCTAATTTCAAACTTAGGATCAGATCATATAGATATTTTGAGATTTTTTTAAGTATGTTCATCACCTACTTGTGGCTTACTCGTCATTGTTCCTATCTTATTATTGTCGTGAGCCATTTTAGGTCATAAACCATGGATTGGTTCGAATCTAGCTTGTTTGAATATCTCCAAGACTTTCTTAGGCATCCCTATCTTCCCTTAGTCACTACTCTCCAGTTCTTACACGATTATATGCAAAACTTAGAAGTAAAGGCTTGAAAGTAGTATAAATAGGTACCTTATGCCTCATTTTGAAATCATCCCTTACTTTCCAATTTCTCTACATTAACATTCTGTTTTAGATCCTCCATTAAAGCCCTAACAATTCCCTAATATCACTAGAAATCTTTAAAATAAGTTCTAAGTGTTCTTGAAGAGTTGTGAAGAAGATACTGTCCATATGCCTCATTAGGAGCCCTAGAATTCTGATTTTCTTATTTGTAAGTATTCACCCTTTCACTAAGTTCTTTTGATGTTATAAGTCTTTAAAAAGCTTAGTTATAATCTAAATAATATATTCCAAAAATTCTTAGTTCATATGATCATATAAAATAGAAGTTATAAGCTAATGATGTAATAAAACCCAAGTTTTGTAATCTACATGAAATAATGAATTAAAATCCATTTAAAAAGCTATAAAGATGGAAATATAATGTTATTATGATTATAAATGTGTTTATAAACTTTGTTTTAAGTTCCTAGATCTTTTTGTACAATTTTGAGGTTGTTATGTAATTTTAAGCAAGGCGGGAGACTAAAAGTGTCATTTTTGAAACTACGAACATTTTGGATTAAAATTATAAAATTATGTAAGTTAGATTATGATTATAAAAGTGTCATTTTACTAAAGTTAAAACTATAAGGATTAAAATTTTTAAGTTTGAAACCTTGAGGTTGATATTAGAAGGTTGAAACTGTAAATACTGAAACTATATACTTAAAAGGTTAAAAGTGTAATTAAGCTAAACTTAAACTAAAAGGGTAATTTTTGCCATCTTTGAAACTAAGGGATATAAAGTATATACTATACTTATTATTTGAAGAAAATATAAAATGTATCATGTTAGTAAGGAGCTTTGTACAAAGATGCTCCATATCGATATTACGTTCTGACTTAGTGGTTGGGTTTACGATTTAAAGTGTCCTCGCTCCTCAAACTTTTATTGAATGACTTCTAAGTATGATGTCCTAAAAAATGATGTTGTAATACAACAACTTATAAATCAAATAATACATAATTAATACTTAAAAGTATTGAACTCAAGATCAAAGACTTGATATTATACAAAATGTGCTAATCTAAGTTTGTGTAAGACCAAGTTGTTATTTGTGAGACCAAGCTGTTTGATTGTGAATAAAATATATCTGACATAGCTCTGACTTTATGGATCCTAGGTGAGTTCATAGCCTCACTTTTAATGCTTTCAAAATGATTTGAAAACCCGTGAGGGGGATATATGGTAAAACTGGAATACATGTGTTTTTGAACTATATGATTTTACTAAAATATGTTATTGCACGAGTGCCCAAACTGTTTCCCAAATTTCATGAGTCATTAAACACATATGTGTGCGCTAATAGGGTGAATAGATCTATTAGGTTTAATGAATCGTGTTTGTGTTACACGTTGTGTGGGTGATCGAGCATACTTTATTAGAATTAATGGGTAACCTGGACCTGCAGGTTACTTGTCATGATATCCTGTCATGACGGTCACTTATGTGAATTCTCGTTAGTATTGATGTCATGAGCTTAGTGCAATTAAATATTTTTTTATGTTAGCGAATAGTAACGTAGCTCGAAGTGGTAGACATGTATTCAAAACTGTAATTACAAACCTATGAATTCACTCAACCTTTGTGCAGACTTTTAAGCATATATTTCAGGTAATTGTGACTGATAGCATGGATCAACACAAGGATGGAACGAAGAGGCACGATCTTGAAATTAATGACATGGATTTTTGGGAACTCATATTGTAAAACTTTGAGCGTTTTAATGATATATAAAGAAAATTGATTTAATTACTCTTTTGAGTTGTTTTATATTATTATGACTTGTGTTTCATGAAGTAATACCCCAAATTGATATTCTGTTGCATTAAGGTAAAAATGAGGGTCTTGCACTGTTCCTTTTCTTTCGATGGATCGCCCTCTTTTTTTGATCCATATCACCCTGTTCTTTCTGGGCCATATCACCCTCTTGATTATGAGCTGAAGTCTTCGCTAGATCACGATTGTCTCGATTTTTGAGCGCATGAACAATGATTGAAATTCTTTTTTCCTTATCAACTATGGTCTCAAAATAATAAGATAACTAGATTCTACACACAGACCAACATCCCAATTTTTCGTACCATCGCCAAGGTAGTTCTCCAAATGGATCAAAGAAAATACCCCACAGTCTACATGATTATCAGTATTACTCCATTTTTACATTGGAATATAACCTCTAAGTTGAAACTTTGGAGTGGCTTGGCTGGTCATGCTCTTTCAAATACCTTGCAAAAGAACTTTCTCTACAAAAAGGAAATGGGAAACACAAAAACATATTAAATTAAAAAATGCATGAACAACCATTATCCAAATCAGATATAATTCTCATAAAAAACTTACCAATAGATCGTAAGCTCCCTTGTATTTTGATGCGTAACTATTTCCATGAGCATTATCAAGAATCAACATTGTAGTTGGAGTCTTAAGGTTGAAAACAACCACATAGAAATGATTTGATGCACAAATAGGGAAAAACGCCAACTCAACGTTCGAGAGAGACTCGGAAGCTCGATCACCTTCAAACTGATCCAAAATCGCATCCTTAAACATTTTCCATGATGCTTCCTCATCAAGAACCTTGTTAATCATATTTCTTGGTATGAAAAGAATTAGTCTTAGTGAAACACAAAACTAATAGACAACAGAATAAACACTATAATAATGTTAAATGACAACTTACAATACAACCCGAAGCAAAATAATGAAGTTTCTTTTTTAGAAGTTTAGAATGATGCTCAACATTCAGTATTGTGACAAAACAGTCGATGACATTTGCATCTATCCACAACCTCGGTGCCAAAGTCTCCATATTGACACATACAGATGATAGATGATATCTAGTACGAGTTTTAAAAACTTTTTCACTACAAATAAGAAAATAAATGGTGTTATCAAGTAATTTACACAAAGTTTTTAGATGAATCATATATGATTCATCATGAATCATATATGTTTCACAACAGTTAACAGAAAAATATACAAAATATGACAGAGAGCTTACTATTTGTCGCCTTGCATAGCAAACAAGCTATTTCCCAAGATAAACTCAACTCTGTTAAGCATAGACGTAACATTGATCCTCCAATGCTGATAAGGAGAAGTTAGTGAGGAATCTGGCTTGAAGATAGTCAATTTTTTTTTCTTTCGAGGTGTACCTAGAGCCTGTCCTGGAGGAGTCCCAGGAGGCACAACACCAGGCAGCAGAACATCCGAAGGCCAAGCCAAATACTCATCCTGAAACATTGAAAATTTTTTAGTTAGAACAATTCATAATATAAAAAAGTAAAAAATAAATAAATTATGAGAGGTTAACAAAGTACTTCATTCATAAAAGCTTCGACAATAGTATCAATCATCTCTCCATACCAAACGATTTTCCCTTCAGTCCACTGAGTAAAAGTTTCCTTATTAAATTCATCAATAACCACCTTGTTCTCAGCAACAACATTCTCAGTATGAGCCGTCTCCTTGCCTCTGTCTCCTTTTTCAGCAACATCAGCAGCTGGCTCGTCTTTCTTCTCAGCCACATTAGCAGCCGACTCGTCTTTCTTCTCATCATCTTTCTTCTCATCACCTTTCTTAAGATTAAAACCATCATAATTTTCAAGATAAGGTAAGTCTTCTTCCAACCATAAAGTATCTTTAAATAATCCAGGATATCTATGGTACAAATCATTAACTTGAACATCATTCGGGAAGGCTTTGTTAGCACTTCTCAATAGACTTTCTAATTCAACCTTTTCCTTGAATACTCCTGACAACTTCTCTTCAATAACTATGTAGATACTCTAGAATCAAATGTAAATATAATCAAGTTAGAAAAATACGATTAATGGTGAAACATATATGATTCATGATGAATCATATATGATTCATCATGAATCATATATGATTTATCATGAATTAAATACGATATATGATTCTTAAAATGTGAAACATAAAACATGTAATGGGAGTTAAAAGAAATGTTAGCCCTATATTTTATATATAGTCGAACAAGAATTTAATAGGTCATCTTAGTCGTTAATGGTCTTGTATTGTAATAGGTTAGTCGGGAAAACCGGACTTGAACTTTAAGCTAATATTGTATAAGTTAGGGGCTCTAAGCCCAAGACAAGCCAAGCCCGACACAAGTTACTTAACCCACGGCTCAACATGCCAAGGGTATATATACCCTCTTCCATGTGTGGAAGAGGGTGTTGGTTCATTCTTTCTTCTCATAGTAATCAACCATTCTTTCTTGTTTATCTCTCTAGTTTCTCTCTCTACTTTTCTTCTCTTTCTCTCTCTAAATATTATGTTTTGGATTGCAGTGGGATTAACATTTGGTATAAAGAGCCTATAGTGGATAGGTGATTGAAGATCCGTGGTTTGTGTTCTTGATTTTGTGTCTACTTTGATCCAAAATCAATTAATCCAATTTTTTTGTGTTTATATGGTTTAATTTTGATACAAATCATTCACATAGGTGTGGTAGAGATTTGGTATTGTTATTTTGGTTAAAATCACAAAACTTTTGGGTATTTGGATCAATTTTTAGCATAAAAATTCGTTCTTGGTTTGTGATCCGAGAAACAAGGGAAGAAGTCGGCCAAGCTGTTAAGTTTCAGAAAAGGGTTTTGATTTATTCCAAAAATTGGTGTTTATCCGAAGAAGCGGAATTCTGAAAAAGTAGTGTTATCCGAAAAATGAGATTTATCCGAAGCTGAGGGTTTATCAGAAGAAGTTTATTCCGAAGAAGGTGATTTTTTTCCGAAAAAGGAGTGTTTATCCGAAGAAGGTTAGTTTCATTTATCAGAATTCTATAGATTTATCCGAAAACTGCCTTTTATCCGAAAAAACATTTTATCCGAAAAACCATTTTTCCGAAAACTTCTTATCCGAAAAACCATTTTTTCCGAAAATTCATTTTTTCCGAAAAAGTTCATTTTTTTCCGAAAATTTCAATAATTCCGAAAGGCCTGTTTTTTCCGAAAATCCTCATTATCCCGAAAAAGTGCATTATCTGAAAAAGGCACTCTTAACCGAAAATCCATTTTATCCGAAATAGCCATACTCCGAAAGTTAAAAAAAATCAAATTTTGGCGGGAAAACCGGAGTAAAATTTATTTTTTCCCAGACCATTTTTAGGCCATTTAAGCTTCGATTTCAAATTTTGGCAATGCGAAAAGTTTTTCGACCAAAAATTCAAATTTTCGGACCAAAATTCAAGTTTTTAGGCCAAATTTCAATTTTTTAAGTTTTATTTTTCGTTGAAATTTTCATTTTTCAAAATTTTTCCCTATTAGTTTTTGGCTATTTCGAACTCAATTTCAAAATTTGGTAATTCAAAAATTTTTGGATTACCATTTTATCGGATTGTGGAATTTATTGTCGGACTGAGAAAAAATCGGAATTTTCAGAATTTCAACCACGACCTCTCACAACACATCCACTAAGATCCATAATCCATACACACCATATCCTCCTTGAGACATCCGTTCAATGGACATCTTCGCGGATTCAACAACAACAACGTCTATGAATGAGGTGATTAAAGAGAAGATGCAGAATCCAGAGGTTCAAACAAATACTGAGACTCCAATCAGTAAACCTACTAACAAGGATTCAACAACCAAAACCGTTCATGCAATCAAATACAAGATGTGGAAAGCAAAAGAAAGATGCATGGAACCCTTAAAGTTGCTTAGTCACACCTGCAGGTTCTTTTAAGAGAAGACCTAAAAGGCACTCGTCTTGAAATTGGATTCAAACGGGTATTCGTTCTACTATTTGGTCAAGATGTTGAGAAATTCACCAGATCGATGCTACATAATGTGGACCATCTTCAACGCGCACTTTCCAGCAATGATCTTCACGAGACTCTATCAATGGAAATCCTTTTAGCTCTCAACATTCTGTTCCAGCAATTCATTGACTCAAGTGGCTTATCCGACAACGATCGAGAGTTCACAAGTACATACTTTACCAAATATACTCTCGTAGCTCCTCAAGCGTTCAAAGAGACACTTCTTCAACATTTGAGTAATCTAAAGAAGTCAATTGCTGAAAGAACACGCCATCAAAGGCAATTTGAACGAAGGGTGAATCAAAGACTGATGTAGACGAAAGAGAACAACGTCGATAAGGGTCAAGCATTGGATGCTTGTTCGGTTGATACAGAAAGCAGCGGAACAGAATCCGAAAAGCAGCATACCAGCAACGACTCAGGGAATGATCTCACAGTCAATGATGTGGATATCAGACCCATTATTGATGATGAGACAATGGCTAAGGTACAATTAAATGATGTATATGATGTTTATCAGCATACTGAGCAGTCTGAACCCATTTTTAACACGTATCTAGTGGAAAAGGTTGATAGCAATACCACACCTGATTCATCAGATACGAGTACTAAAGGAGGAGAGAGTGCCTAGGATGTTGATTCTAAGATTCATGAGCTTGAAATTTTGTTAGCTCAGAAGACAAAAGATTTTGAGGATGCCAAACTCGATTTTTCAAAGAAAAATAACAAATTTGAGGCTTATTTTGAAAAACTTGAAAAAGCAAATGTTGTTCTTGAACAAAAATTGGATCGTAAGATTCAAGATTTCAACGCGGAGAAAGAACATTTTGTGAAATAAATAAATTTGTTAGAATCAAAGTTGGCTTCTCAAACCCAAGTCCTCCGCCTGCTTCACCAAGTGAAATATCTGTGCAACCTATCGACCCTGTAGATAGTAATGACGCAAATGTTGATAACGACATATTTGACAATATGAACATTAAGTTAGAACAACGTGTCGCTCAATTACTCCTACAAAATGAGCAATTAAAAGCTCAGATTCAGGAAAAGGTTTTTGCACTTACAGCTGTGAAAAATGAATTAAGGAAGTTAAAAGGAAATAGTGTGGATACTAAGTTTGCCAAACAGTCTGTCTTTGGGAAACCACCTTCTCAACCAATCAGACCACGCTCAGTTGCTAGACAACCGAATGCGTTTAATTCTGAACGACCTAAAACGTCGAACCCAAGGTTTGCCTCCCAAGCTGACACGTGTAGAAATTTGCCAAAACCAGTCACTCCACAATCTCGACCCTCCTTAAGACATACTGCATCTGCAAAACCCTATCACATGATTGCATCTAGCAACTCTAGAACTAGTTCAAAGAACATGCCTAGGTGTAGTTCAAATGACACGGGTTATAAAAGCTATCTAGAGGATGCTCAGAAAAATACACAAGCAAGAGATAGGACCAAACCACAACCTAGGAGCGTTGTTCACACATCTAGAAATTCTAGACCCTTCTATGATGTGCACAATTCTGCCAACCCTATGAACTCTAGAGCCTTCTTAGATGCTAAGAACTTTGTTTGCAAGAAATGTAACAAATGCGTGTTTAATGCCATTCATGATGATTGTATAAGGCAAGTCCTGAACAAGGTGAACCACAAAGCAAGAGCATCTCAAAGACGGAACCCTACAGGAAATAGGTTTTTCTCCAACTAAGTCTTCCGCTGTGCATGAGAAATCTATGACTCCTAGACCCTGTCTTAGGTGGATACCAACGGGTAGAACCTTTAAAACAATTGGTCTTAGGTGGGTTCCTACTGGAAAGATATTTCCCTCTAGCACGAAAAAGGTTCAAGGTGAACCCTAACATGGTTCTCACAAAGATATCACTAACCCACATGCAAGCATACAAACTACTGATGAAAGTGCAGGTAATAAAGTAAAGGTTCAACAAGAACACAAAGGTTTTCCATATTCATACCGTTCAACAAAAGACACTCTTAGAGTTTGGTTGCTGAAGAAGCAGATATCAGAGAAATACGTGTCTTAGGGGTTTCACAAGTAAGCCTCACAATGACTTAAAGTCACATATCAGACTATAACTCGAACGTCAAAGAAAGGGAACTTTATCTATTCAACGATAAGTTACCCTCAAAACGAGAAATTAATATTTCTCGGACACGAGCTTCTCTTAAAACTATTCAAAAGTTTTAAGCTCGTGTAATAACTTACAGTTAAATTATAGGTTGTAACTCGTTCTTCAAAGACAGGAAAGTTCATCCCGAGTATGACATATTCTCAAAACGAGAAATTCGATTTTTCTCGGACACATGCTTACCTTAATACTATTCGAAAGTTTTAAGCTCGTGTATATGACTTCTAAGCGCATCACAGCTTAGGACTCGGACCTCAAATAAGGAAAGTTTATCACGTACGATAACTTATCCTTCTCAATGAGAAATTAATATTTCTCGGTCATGAGCTTCTCATAAAAACATTCAAAGTTTTTAAGTTCATGAAAAACGATTTCTAAGTAAATGTAAGCTTAGAACTCGAACTTCAACTTAAGGAAATTTTATCACGGATGATAACTTATCCTTCACAACGAGAAATTTATTTTTCTCGGTCATGACCTAGTCACAAAACAATCAAAGTTTTGAGCTCATGAAAAACGGACCCTCAAGGGAAGTGTACGTTTCAGTGTGCTTTCCGAAAGCAATAGAAGAGAAGTTTTTTATCATGACTATTTTAAAACCGTTGAACACAATTTTTCAATAATTTCTCAAAAAGTTTTTCTAAATCTTTCAAAATTGTGTGTTCAACACTCCCTTCCTCATAATATGGTTTTTATATCTCAAAAATATCATATGTTATTTTGATCAAACTTTTAGGGGGGGGGGGGGGGGGTTTAAATCAAACCTTTAATGTTGTTGGGTACATCTCAAAGTTGTCATATTTTATGTATCCAACACATTCAAAAAATGATATAAAATTGTCAAATGTAATATATTATATCGGGAAAGGCATCTTATCTCCGTACGTCAACATATTTTGTGGTATCGTTTTTCCAAACTTTTGTCAAATTTTTGTCTCAAGACACACATATATTGTTAAGGGGGAGCGACCCGACTTAATGTTCCATGTTTCATGCGTGCACACATGTTTCTCTCCCAATCGGTTTTCAGAAATTCTCATATTTTAATCCATTGGTATCTCTAATATAATATTTTTATATTAGAAATAAGGGAAGAAAATGTGATTAAATTGTAATATATCCCAACATGTGATCTTAAAGACTCAAGTGCAACTCTTTCCTTCACATGTGTGTAGGAGGAGCTTTTAGGAAATGTAAAACTTTCAAAGTGTTAAAAGTTTTGATTTTTATCAAGCACTTTGAATGGTTTTCAATGGTTTTATGGTTACGATCTATACCCAAAACAACCTACTATCCACGATGGAACATTGGAGTCAAAAGGTGGTTTAGGATAGGAAACTAAGTCCTATGATCCAACCAGAACCGGAGGGATCTACCCAAGAATATTCCATAGCTAGAAATAGTTGTCCTTAGGAAAGATGGAGTTGAATGAAGTTGAATGCGGACCAATTACTTAAGTTAGCACTGGAACAATCACAACAAGGTGCTAGTGATGACATATTGGTAAGCATTGAAGGAGTTGAATATTCTATGCAACTTAGGCAGAAATCGGGTTAACACATCTATTGAAGACAAGTCATCATGGATCCAGTGATGCAATGCACAACCCTTCCCCAGCCATTCGAGTTTCTCTCAACAGAAACTTGTCTCATTGTCACGGAGATCAACACGTATCTATTGACTTTCTCACTCCGAGTGAGTTAATATTGAAAAGGTGGCAATCTGCTCTAGCCTCCGATTACCAAAACGCACTTATCGAGTCTAGAGCCAAAAGAGATCAATCTTTCATCTCATTAGGACACAATCGAGTCCTACGTATTATCCTTGTGATATTGCCAGAACATCTGAGTGATAAAATTCACAATGAAGATAGAAATCCGACTTGAGCCAGCATCAAACAAGCTCATGGTAGGTAACTTGTGCGATTCTACACGAATCAAACTTGTGAGAATTGGAAAGCAACTAAGTTTGGATTCTTAATTGATTCAAACTTGATTCCAGGTTTCTTCGCAAAATCCGTTGTGATCTTGATAGAACATTCAGAGTGACACTCTTTAGTGTTCACAGTGATGAATGGAAATCCTTCCAGTGTCAACCTCAAACAGCACTGCGGTAGGTAACTCACAAGATTCTTTATGAATCGAGCTTGTGAGAAACTGGAAAGCAACAATGGTGCGATTCTTATAGAATCAAACTTGTTTCAGAAATTCTGAATTTACGACTCTAATCAGACGGATAATTTATCCTTATGATTCACTCTTTATGTTCGCAGTCTGCTTTGAGACGGTCGAGTAAAGAGAACTGGCTACTATCGTCGGGAAACCCTGTTAAGGAAGTTCTTAATCGAATCTACCGATCACAGGTACGCTATCTAATACTGTCTAACGTTCTTCACTGACCGGAGGTAAAACGCTACCGAATTAGGGTGAAATGTTCAAAGCCATTTCGTCCGTGTCTATATATGTTGCTGTATATCAAGATGGTGGCGTAGCTATGTACTAACCGAAGTCGTCTTCACATGTTCATACTAAAAGTTAAAGTCTTTCGTAACTCTGATGGATATTGAAGGACTAACTACAACTTCATTTGAATGGGAGATTGTTAGCCGTTTAAAATCAACAAAGTATGAACATGTCGATTCAGAAGTCACAAGAACACAAGATGGCAATAATCAAGATACCTAAGAATGTAAGAATGTAATATGTCATCTTAGTCACAAGGAGCACAAGATGGAGATCTGAAGCACTCAAAGTCAAATGACAAAGGCTCAAGATAAAGATCACAAAAGCATGAAGGAACAAAGCTGTTACAAACAAGATCAAGACCTAGACAAAAGACCAAATAAGGAAGATCACCTCCACAAGAATGTATTCACTCAATCATCTTATGTATTTAAAGATGACCGATACATTGGGGGAGATTGTTAGCCCTATATTTTATATATAGTCGAACAAGAATGTAATAGGTCATCTTAGTCGTTAATGGTGTCGTATTGTAATAGGTTAGTCGGGAAAACCGGGCTTGGACTTTAAGCTAATATTGTATAAGTTAGGGGCTCTAAGCCCAAGACAAGCTAAGCCCGGCCCAAGTTAATTAACCCACGACCCAACAAGCCAAGGGTATATATACCCTCTTCCATGTGTGGAAGAGGGTGTTGGTTCATTCTTTCTTCTCATAGTAATCAACCATTCTTTCTTGTTTATCTCTCTAGTTTCTCTCTCTACTTTTCTTATCTTTCTCTCTCTAAATATTGTATTATGGATTGAAGTGGGATTAACAATAAACAATTAAAAAATGTTGATTCATACCTTTTTGGCCTTAGGATGTACGCCCGACACTTTCTTCTTTTTAACATCATTGGCACCAAAAAACCCTCTATTTGCTTTGCCTCGACCGCACTCCATTATCCATGAAGCTCCAGTTTACCAAAAACTTGATATTCCCTCTCAATATCTTACCGAGTTTGCATGTAACTATTACTCTAGTCCTTTATAGCAGGTCTTGAGCGAATGACTGGAAAACGGTCATACTTTGTCGAATCAAGATAAAGGAGCTGCACACAATACAGAAAAATAGGTTGATATAAGATCAAAATATGATAATTATTTAGTGTTACAAACCATAGGTTGCTCATTTATGATTCTCCATGAATCATATATGATTCAGCATGAATCATATATGATTCATCGTGAATCATATATGATTCATGGTGGATCATTTATCATTCTTGTTAAATTAGGTGAAAATGTAAAACATAAAAATATATAAAGTTTTAAAAAATGGAGACTTACCATCAGATAATACAAGGGACCTACGTAAAAGCCTACGAGAGTTTTAGGTTCTTCACTTGGTCTGAGACAAGTGTGAATGAAACGGCACCATTCGACTTTAGCAATATCCGTGTCTTCATAAATATGACGAACGACCATTTGCCTAGGGATTGCTTTCATAGTGTTAGCATCACCCATAGTTGCAAAAATCGTCAGAAAGTTGAGTTTAAACATATAGTCAACTTCCTCCGCCTTAATCGACTTCTGAACGATGTCCTTAGTGCGGATAGCTTTCAGACGCTTTGGCGCAAACTGTTGCGGCCACAACTTCACCACATTGTCATCTGCTGGTCTCTCTGGCAAATCAAAAAGGGAAATTCCACCAATAGGAATTCCTAGAATTTCATTAATCTTCTCATGTGTGACATGATTGATTCATGTTTTAAGCTTATAGTTGTAGGTGGACTTGTTGAAAGCTCTCACGGCAAACCTTGCTAAACGATTTGGCAATATATCAACCTTAAGATCAAACCAGTCAGAAAAACCAATCCCCTTCAAAAACTGTTCCATGTCAACATTAACCTCTATTATCGTATGAAAAAGCAAAGACGGTACAGTTCTAGAAAAAAGCGATGGAAACTTTTTCAAGTACTTCTGTTTCCTAAGTTGTTCCACACTAGGAGATTTCTTCTTCACGTTTTTTGAAACGACCAACTGCTTCTTAGAAGGTGATTCATAGCAAACCAAGTCAGTTTCTTTCTTCCGTTTCCTATCAACCTTAGCTTTGCTCCCACCATACACAACAACCTCATTTTCATAACCGTTGGTTTTTTTCCCCTACCAACATTGCCAGCTACCTTCGTAACACGTTTCTTATGCACTTTCTGACTCGCCTTTTCAACTTTAACAACTTCTTATTCAACCACATCCTCATCCTCTGTATCATCAGTCTTAATTCGCTCATCAGATTCTTCACTTCCACTATCGGCCGCATACTCACTACCACTGTCAGCCGTATCCTCACTCCCAATGTTGGCCGCCTCCTTACTCCCACTATTATTACCTACTGTTGGCTCATCACCTTTCCTATCACCAGACCCATCATCGCTACCATTTCCATCACTACCATTACCGGCTGCGTTATCATCCCTATCTCTATCCTCATTACCCTCTCCGTCAGATGCCTCACTGCTACTCTCAATAGAAACAACTTTTTCCCCTCATCCACATGATTCAAACTGGTCAACTTCTTCTCCACAACATTCTCAACAGCTTTAGCTCTTTGAGATAATACAAGTTTATGTTTAGTAAGAAACTTGGGTTTCAGATTGAGTGCAGGAGGTACAGGTTTTACTTTCTTGGCAACTTCGGGTTCCACAACGAGTGGAGGTGGTACAGGATTATTTGTGCTAGATTGTCTAGTTTTGGATTTCGGATTGAGTGCAGGAGTTGCAGGTTTTACTTTTTTGGCAACTTCGGGTTCCACAACGAGTGGATGTGGTTCAGGATTAGCTGTGCTAGATTGTCTAGTTTTCATACTGGTTAAAGGGGGCGGGGTTGTTTTAGCAACTTTAGTTTTAGCATCTGCAAAGGAAAACACAAAACACATCTATTAAACAAATAAAAAGTTACTAAGAAAAAACATAACATAGAAAAAATTAACAAATATGATTGCTCATATAAAAATAGTAACAATCATATATGATTCATGGTGAATCATATATGATTCATGGTGAATCATATATGATTCATCAGGAATCGTATATGATTCACCATGAATCATATATGATTCGTCAGGATTCAAAATAAAACACTTGCATAATACAATGGCTACCATGATCATCTCAAAAACAATAACAAAACTATTTCCATTTTATAAAATCAAGATAAGTTACCAGATAAGCATAATAAGCATAAAAAAACATAAACAAAAGCATAAAAAGATTAACTGGATAAAATGACCATTACGAGCTTGTCCCGATGGGTTAGATGATGAGTTGAGGTTAGCCTTGTTAGCAACAGCATATTCGTCTCGGATATCAATATATCTATAAAAATTAGGGTTAGGGTTACGATTAGATGAACATAAAAGATGGTGAATCGTATGTGTGGGATTAGATCGGAATGGCAGTTACGGTGTGAATAGATCGGAGTGATCGGAATGGTGGTTGAGATGGTGGCGATATGGTGGTTGAAATGGTGGTTACGGCGGAAGGGAGGAATGAGATAAGTTGTGTGAGTGAAAAAAGAGGGTTAGTAATAATAATAATTTTTTATTAAATGAAATGAAAAACGAGAACCGTACAAATGTAACGAAATAGAAAGCCAGGATTATTTCTTTTGGTTTATGATAAAAATTGGGTCTATTGGGAACTTTTTCCTTACATAGTGTAATTACACGTCATGGCTAGAAATGAAAAAAGGACAATTAAATTTATGTAATGACTAGAGTGGGGGAGCAGTGGAGCTAAAGTGGGCTGTTAAGCTTTTGGCACCAAAGTTTCATTGGCGCAACGCTCTGGACATGGCGTCAAAGCCTCTCGTGTTAAAATTAACAGCCGGCTGTTAGCTTTTTGTGTTTTTTTAATAAAAGTGGGTATATGTGTGCCCATTATACCCTTTGGCATCATTTTTTTCGTGCTAAACACTCTTACATAAAAGTGGTGTCAACAGGTTTTTGATTTAAAATCCCAAAATCTTATGTGGTTTAGCACCACTTTCTAATGTTAACCGTTCAAGCTCTCTTAGGATAAGCATTTGAAAAAAAAAATAGAAACAATTAGATGATAAGTATGATATTTTAATGGTTACTCAAAGCATCTTAACGATTGTGTCATTATTCACGTTTAAAACGTGGAAATGTGGTGTCCAGCCTAACCCATAAAAAATTGACTGTTGTTTATTTAGTGGATAGAGCGTGAATTTAATACTACGTATGATTCTTTTTAGATCTTACTAATACATCTAAATAGGAAAAATCATAAAAATATCTAAATTTTCAAAAAAAATTAACGTAATACCTATTTTTTCTAAAAAAAAGCCAAAATACCCAAAACAATAAATAAAAAATAGACACCCTTGCGAAATAGATAAAAATATCAAAATTTTTTGATTTTTTACATAAGGGAGTTCCGTAAAAATAGACACCCTTGCAAAAATTTGTAATTTATTACTACTGTATAATCTTCTGGTGACATATAAATATGGATGCGTTGTGTGTTGAGTTATACAACAATGAATTTTTATTTCTTCATATCTATATTAGCAACCAGCTTTTCTGTTTCTATAGTAGCTTTCATACTTCACATCCTCAACAAAAAATGGGCCAACAATGACAAGAACAGAAAAGCACCACCTCAAGCAAAAGGTGCATGGCCAATAATAGGGCACTTGCACCTTTTAGGTGCATCTCAGCTTCCTCATAAAGTCTTAGGTGATATGGCAGAAGAACATGGCCCGATTTTCACCATCAAGCTTGGTTCTTTCCAAGCTTTGGTGGTGAGTAATGAAGAGTTAGCTAGGGATTGCTTCACCACAAATGACAAGGCGTTTGCAAGTCGACCCAGAGGACAAGCATATGAGCTCATGTCGTATAACTATGCCGTGTTAGCATTTTCTCCATATGGGGATTACTGGCGACATATTCGTAAGGTAGTTGTTCGCGAAATGCTCTCCCAACGACGAGTTGGGATGCTTGAGAACATTCGAGTATCAGAAGTTGGAGCATCCATAAGAGGTTTATTTGATACCTGGCTAAGGAACAAAAACAGTGGAAACTCTGATATCGTGAAGGTGGACATGAGTCGTTGGTTAGGAGAATCGGTGTTAAACGCTCTGGTTAGGATTATTTCAGGAAAGCGTTTTGCGGTCAATGATGAAGAAGCGAATCGATTTCTAGTGGTCATGAGAAGATACTTTGAGTTATTGGGCGCGTTTGTGGTGGCGGATTTTGTTCCTTATCTCAAGCCTTTTGATCTGGGTGGATTTACCAAAGCAATGAAGGCGAATGCTAACGAGTTGAACAGCATAATTGAGGGGTGGATCGATGACAGAAAAGCTCAAAGAGAGTCAGCAGTGCCGCATGAAGGAAATCAAGTCTTAATGGATGTACTAATTTCTACCCTTGAAAGTGCTTCTGATAAAGAATTTCCCGGCTTCGACCATGATACCATTGTGAATGCCACATGCCATGTAATCTCAAACTTCATTATCACGTTATTTCCCAATATTTTACAGTATTTTCTACATTTTTATGCTAACATGTTGATTGACCATAACATAATCGAATAGCTTTTTGTGTAATTTCCTTTTCACAGCAACTCGTATCAGCTGGCTTAGACACGACATCTGCGACTTTAACATGGGCAGTAACATTACTCCTCAACAATGCTACAGCATTAGAACTAGCCCAAGCTGAAATTGATGAGCATGTCGGAAGGGACAGACTCGTGGAGGAGTCAGATTTGAAGAACTTGGTCTACCTTGAAGCGATCATCAAAGAAACATTGCGTTTATACCCGGCTGCACCACTCTCAGTACCTCATGAGTCCATAGAGGACTGTGTTGTTGGAGGGTACACTATCAAAAAAGGTACGCGTCTCTTGGTTAATATTTCAAAGATTCAGCGTGGTCATAATTGGACAAACCCCAACGAATTCCAGCCAGAAAGATTCTTGACAAGTCAAAAGGATTTAGATGTGAAGGGGAAACATTTTGATTTGATTCCCTTCGGTAGCGGTAGAAGGATGTGCCCTGGTTATTACTTAGCACTCCAAGAGTTGCGGATAACTTTAGCTAGTTTGATACAGCAATTTACGCTAAAGAAACCATCGAACACACCAATTGATATGACTGAGAGCGCGGGAATGACCATTGACAAAAAAATACCACTTGAGGTTCTTCTTGCCCCCCGTTTATCGCTTAATATGTATGGTGATGCTGGCAAATGATATTCCACCTTCAAGTCATTACACTCCTCACTTTTCTGTAACTTCAGTGCTTCTTTGTGTTTATCTATTTATTGAGTCATCGCCTATGGTGAGCGAATCATACAAGCTATGTTATTCTGTAATAAATTAAATTGATCATGTAATCTCAGGTTGTAATAAGATTGATTATTATGTCTGGTCGTTACGTGTAACTTAAACGAACAGAAATACAGTACATGACTACATGAGCCTATCACGCACGGGCGGATCTATTTGAAACGCAGGGTTTGCACACCCTGTGTATATTATTGCTAGTGGAAAAATATTTGAAATTTTCAGAAGTAACCATAAAATACAATAGGTTTTTGCGAGTGCACACGCTATAAAACACAAGAAAAATGTACAGTTGCTATCGTTCAAGACAAAAAGAAAGAAAAACATGAGCTCCACCTTTTGCATTACCACAACTTTGGGTTCTCCCAATCCACTTTTCCCACTCGAATTTTGTACTCTTGGACCTTCTCATTATCCACTCTTATGACTTCAATGGTACATCGTAAAACAATCTCACTATGTTATCACATGTCCCCTTAAATACTCGATCATTTATGCATTTGCATATCAAATACCCCGCAACACGTAGCACCCCATTCCACAGTTTACGAGACACTTTATCCACCGCAAGGCCACTCTTATGGTTAAATAATCTCTAACGGTAAACACGTTTACCGGACCCATTCCCCACCACGAAAAAATCATGTCCCACACACTCATTGCATCCTCACACGAAACATTACAGTCCTCAGCTGTATCGATGTAATATTCACGACACGGGCACAACAATGAATCAAGGTCGATATCTTTGTTTTAATGAGTTGGTGTTTTATTTTGGGTTCCATGTTAGATAACTTTTACGTACGTCTTTTTGGTAATTGATATCAATCCTTTTATATGTGTAGCAATTTTTTACATGATCATAATGCAACTATGGGTGTTTCTATTTTAATACTTGAGGACGTCTTTATTTTAGTATGATTTAATTTCATTTAGATACTAAAAAGTTTTCTAAATTATAGAGACTCATCTTTACCCTTCATTTTCCTACAATCCAATGGCTCATTTTACACTATACGGGTATTTTCGTCATTTCACATACTCATTATATAAACCTTTTTTCTTTCTTTCTCATTAAACCACACACATCATCTCATCTTTCTCTCTCTACCCCATCTTCTTTATCTCTCTACAAAATCTCTAACATGGTCTATCCATCGTCAGTTATCCATCACGAATTTAAAGATATAATTATGATTACATCACGAATCCATCAACATGAATCCATCACGATGAAAGATTATATAGTTTATAACAATTATTAAAACCCTAACAAAGATCAAAGCACATATAGCGGAAACAATTTAATAAGATCATAATAACACAATTATAATTAATCGAATTGGGGTTACATACCTTTTGCAAAGCAATTCCCACGAACAAGAACAAATTCACCGAATTAGGGTTTATATTGAATCACCAAGATATAATCTAAAGTAAGAATACATTACGTTCTTGTACACACGTATTACAATGAGTTAAACGTAATACTAGTACGTGTTAACCGACCTTCAACGTCAAGTGGAAAATTAACCCAACAACCCTAGAGAGGTGCTAGGACTTGATTATTAGCTAAATCGAAAGCCAAAGAACCCTAAGGGTGTGATTGGTCGGCGATAGCAACAGATGGAGAGAAATATATATTGTGGTGTGTCAAATTATGAAGGCTTAGGGGTCATTATATAGGCCTAATAAACTTGTAGCCCAAGGTAACGAATATAAGGAAAGAAAAATCTTTCCTTTTCCCCTTGTTCTAGCCGACGGTCGGCTCAACCCCATTGGGTGTTCCGGACCCCTCTTTTCCTCTTCTATTTTATTCCACAACGTTCGTTAAACCTTAACCTTAAATATTTGACGACCGTTAAAGTTATAGCTCGATTTAATTTAATAAACATATAGATATATTTATTAAATAAATTAACTCTATACGTATTGTGTGCAATCCCGTAATCCCGAGTTCGATCCTAACACACGACTATTAAAATTTATGTCCATAAACTTTCAGCTCCCACTTGGACAAATTTTAAATAGTGTGATCACATCGGTTAGCATCTAGTTACATGTCGATGCCTCTAGTAAAACTCGAGTAAGGTCTCCTGGATAAAACCTTTTAATGATTCATCATTATTTTTATCCTTTCATTTCTAATACAACCTTAATAAGGATATGGATCTTAGTCATTCCTTTCATTAACCATTTTGTTTCTCGTTCATATATTCATCCAGATTACCAAAATAAATTTGGGTGCGGCCACAAAAACATCTTACTAATCCCACGAGGGGCCCAGCTGTATTAAAACTCCAAAATAAATTTGGAGGAAATAAATTTCTTATTGACTACAAGCAAAACTTATGAATTTTGCAACACTTTTGAAAATAACCCTTATAGCTACCAGTTACGTTTAGCGTTAGATTATTCCACAAAAATGCACTAGATTCACGAGAGTTTGCTGGTATCTCAGGTATGAGGATAACTATTTATTACTTACTTGATGACAAAGATCCACACAGTAAAATCATATAGTTGAGATAAGTCCAATATCCAATTCACAGAATATCATCCAAAATTGATCAATATACTTTCAAGTATACTCTATCCCAATTTTAACGTGTCTTAATTTAATTTTACTCCCATATTATTAATCGACAACGGACATTTGGAATTAATGTAGGGATTTTACAATCCTTTTTAATCTATTTATCGTTCCTCAAATCGACTCGAAATTCATCTCAAATTAAACGTAAGATTGATTGTTCTTTGTGAAACGTATTTTTTTGGTATTTTTTTTAAAACTAAAAATATTTAATTAAAAACTATTTAATTAACTATTTAAACTATTTTAAACAAATGAGAAAACTATTTTAATGTTAAATAAAATTTAAATCTAATTAATCTAATTAATTCTACTAAAACTTTTAAATGAAATATATTTAAAACCAATTTAATTAAAACTAATCTTTGAAAACTAAATTTAAAAACAATTGAAATTTATAAAAGTAATTAAAATATTTTTTTATCTTTTTATTTTTTATTTAAAACTTTATAAGAAAACTAAAATAAAACTTTTATATAAAATTAATTAAACTAAGATTTGTATTTAAACTAATAATTAAAACTGGCAGCTAAGAATTAAACAAACTATATTAATTATCAAATCTGTATTTAAACACAATTAAGGTACTAGCTAAGTTGGTTAAGTCGTATGACTGTTAAGCTGGAGGTCCAGGGATCGAGTCCTGCTATGGACGAATTTTTGCTATTAATATTTTTTTAGACAAATCTTAAACTGACAAAATTAAACAAGCGAATATGAAATGAGCAGTTAACCCTCAACTAAATAATAACTAATAAAAATAAGCACATAATAAATCAGATAAGACTTATGAATCCAAACTTAAAACAAAATCCAACTAGATGAGCAAATAAACCTATAAATCCAACTCTATATTCAGATCCACCAAATCAGAGTACCTCCAACTCAATATCAAATAAGAAAAATAGCAGAACTAAACAAACTCAAATATCCAAAATAACCCAAACAAAACAGATAAGCAGATGAACAACTTTATCAGATAAAACACAAACTGTAATACAAATTAAACAAATCTCATAACCCCAAACTTAAACTAACATAAAAATTAATCTAAAACTTAACAGAAAAATAAAAGAGATGAGAACCTGGTGTCGAATCCTTTGGGAAGAAGGAAGGCGTTGTACCCTCTTTATGAACCGAATCAAACCTCCTTTACCCAAATCGAATCATCACCATCAACTTTGAACCAATCATTATTCGAACCAGAAACAATCTTCGAACCAGTTTTATCTTTAACTTCCCAGTGGGGGAAATTAATAATCCACTTTCTTTTTATTTTCAATAATATCAGTAATCAAAGAACAGATTCAAAAGTAAATTGTAATAAAATTTAAAGAAACAATAATAAACCGAAATTAAAATTTCATTAATAACTCAAGATTTGATTACAATACTTTTAAAAGAAAATTACAATAAACCTAAATCTAATTTTTGCATAAAAATAAAATTAAAAATAAAAGAAAAGGCACCCCAATTACAGTTTATATGGGGGTATTTATAGCCAGCCCCCAAAGGCTTGTTGATGAAGCTTCGAGAGTAAGTCTTCAATCTGAGCCGCTTTTTTCTTCTCTTTCTTCAATTTATTCAATCCAACGGTTGTGATGGGTGTTTGGTCACTTGGATTGCCAGCCTGGATGGATGGTGTGCTTCTTGTGTTTGTTTCCTGATGAGATGGAATATAATGATTGGAGGATTGGGGTTTTGGTGTTGTCACATCCAATCAGGAAAGGGAGGAATGCCACATAGGTGAGGACCACATGGTGTTCTTCTCCGATTAATGGGGGATTTAATTGGCACTCGTGTGAATCACACGAATCAGTGAAAACCCCCAATTTTTATGAGGTAATTTGTGTTTTAGGGTTTGAGGAATAGTAACTAGGGTTGGGGTTAAAAGTTGGGTTGTCTGCGTTCGGGAGAGAGAGATGAGGGAAAGGGAAATGGTGAGAGTGTTTCTTAGTTATTAACGAAAGTAAATAAAAACGTGTGAATGAGGCGAGGTGAGTAATATACGTGTGTGTGGGGGGTGAAGTTTGACCAAGATTGTAAATAAATAATTTGACCGTTCATTGATTTAGTCATGGGCTAGGGCCCAAAATCTCCCATTCGTTTTTTTATTGATTTGTAAATGGGCTATGAGCCCAAAATACTCTTATTCATCCGTCTCAATAAGGTAAATGGGCTTTTTAGTGAAAAGTAACTTAGTTATTTCCACTATTGGACTTTTGGGCCCATTAACCAAATGTGGGACCCACAAAGTCCAATTAACTCCAATAAGATTAAATCCACTAAAACGAGCTCGATCTCGGCTTCCTAGATCTTTTGTTCAAACCCGTGTCGAATTTGACAGTTTTCGTGATCTTTGGTACACTTTTGGTTCTTTGACTTTGTCTTTGTCTTTTTCTTGGACTTTTCTTCAACATTTGACCATGAAATCCCGTGTTTTCTTTCCTTTTGATCATTTGTACCTATTTCACACAAAAAACACAAAACTACGCGTAATTCTGACTTTTATGATATTAAACACATGATTAGGTCTTGTTTTTCCTTGATTTTAGTGGCAAAAGGATAAGTGTTTACACACTTATTAAATCCCCTACACTTGACCATTGCAATGACCCCATGCAATGCATAGTTTTAAAGCATTAAGTTACATTTTTCTCATAATTAATCCATCTCGGCCTTTAAGATATACTAATACTACTACGATGAAAAGATAAAAAAATTTAAAAGGAGACGAAAGTTATAATAATTTATTAACTTGGAAATTATTTGATGGAAGAAACTCGTAAAGAAATCTAAGACTTGAATTAGGGACTTGGTGTCATGAATATTAATCACCCTCAAGTTTCACGTTCCCCATACCAAGCTTAAAAACGAGATCATTGTTTACCATAAGTCCTTAGGTTAAAACCACTTATATAA
Source organism: Glebionis coronaria (assembly GCA_025667525.1). Classification (NCBI taxonomy): domain Eukaryota; kingdom Viridiplantae; phylum Streptophyta; class Magnoliopsida; order Asterales; family Asteraceae; genus Glebionis; species Glebionis coronaria. The sequence goes on along the minus strand of CM046874.1, from coordinate 635,774,894 downwards.
GATAATTGTGTAATACTCTTTCTCCAATTCCTACGTTGTATCTCTAGATTTTATTGATTGTCATTCACCCATAGGCTCATTTGACTTATTTGATAATTATTAGTCCAAAAATGAAGACAAAACGGTGCAAACCCGACACTCAAAACCTAACCTCGTCCTCAAAAACGTTGTCACTAAAGTAAGCCCACATCAAGGATGATTTAACACGATTTGGGGAATAAATTCGCGGACCCAAAATTTGGCCAATAGTACTACTTATTAATTATTCCTCCAAAGTCATGTTGACTTTATGTGGAGTTTAGCAAATTCACATCATATACCCTTAGGCTCTTTAAGATGTAAAAATGCTCTACATCTATTGTCCACACCCTAAGGCTCCTTGAACGATAAACGAGGGAATTGATTTTTTGATCAATTTTTATTCAACACTTACCATGCCATACACCCTAAGGCTCTAATGACAAGGTTCGTGCTACATGCCCCACACCCTAAGGCTCCTTGAGGTCATGTTTTAATCTTATTCTTTCTTATTTATGATATATATAGTAGGCCAAATTCCGCGGTCCCATGGTCTGAATACCTCCTACTTGGTGGTTATGAGCCACCTTAGTCGGAAGTCCACAACGCTGGGACCCTCAATGTGTTAATGCTTTAATTACAAGGAGAATAAAGATTTGGCTAAGAGTTAAGATATCGAATCTACACCGCAAAAATTCTCATTTATTAAGCAATTAAATATACAAGCGGGAAGAAAGAGCCACAAAACTCATATAAGGAAGAATTAACCCTTAAACTTATTATAACTCTATCATCTCTCGTTCTCCACAATTTAAAATCTCAAGGAATGAGACTCGTGGATGCTTAATAAACCAATTAAGGTCCATATGGTTAAGGATACTAGCTAGAGTAAACTTGGATAAGTAAACTCGGGTTGAGTCAAAATATTCACGACGGGCCTAATATATCAAAGACATCTAAACTTGTTATAACCATTTTATTCATTTATTTATTTTTTTTACTTTATTCTTGAAATGGAAAATATAAATAAGATGCAATGACAAAAGGAAAGAAAATAAATGGAAATACTACTAGGCCAAAATAGATCAAAAATTTGAAAAACGTTGAAAATTTTTGAATTTTCCGGTTAAATGGGGTCAAATTCATGGAAAAGCCCACTAAAATTTGATAGAAATCCCCCCTACACTTAATATAAACATTGTCCTTAATGTTTAAGCATGTGAGAGAATAAACTCCCCTACACTTAGGACATTGAGTACGTTGTTTAAATCGAGCTAAGGAAGGGACAACTAAAGTGATTACATTTATTTGTCTTATTTATATACATGTATGAATCATAATAGTTTTGAGAGAACCGGGTATACGGGAAACACGGGATCACGGGTCGCGTCAAAAACACCAAAAGTGGATCATTAAAGCACATGTCCCTGCACAACATCACAACACACAAAACACCTACTTGTCCCCCCCTACACTTATTGGTGGAAATGGGCGAAGGCGAAAAAGGGTGAAAGGATGGAAAAGGTAAAAATCTAACCTAGTTATACGATGCTTGATTTATTTATCATGAGTCTCTAGCTCGACTCGATTTCCTGAATTAATTCAAGGGAAATGTGGAGAGGGATGGAATCATCTCATGAGAGATGTCCTCTCCAAAGTACAACTTAACCCGTTGGCCATTCACCTTAAAATTGGGCCCATTTGGGTGGGATAACTCAATGGTGCCATAAGGGAAGATTTGGGCCACGGTGAATGGACCGGACCAACGGCTCTTAAGTTTGCCCAAAAAGATTTTCAACCGAGAGTTAAAGAGTAAAACTTGATCACCAACATGGAACTCTCGGTTCTTAATCTTGGAATCATGAATGAGCTTAGTCTTCTCCTTGTAGATTAATGAATTTTCATAAGCCTCATTCCTAAGTTCATTGAGTTCATTGAGTTGGATTTTCCTATGATCATCGGCTTTGTTTATGTCAAAATTAGCCCATTTCAAGGCCCAATAAGCCTTATGCTCCAACTCAATGGGGAGGTGGCACGCCTTTCCGTACACAAGGCGATAAGGAGTACAACCTATAGGTGTCTTATAAGCGGTACGGAAAGCCCACAAAGCATCATCTAATTTATCGGCCCATGAGGCACGATGCTCTCCCACGGTTCGCTCTAAGATTCGCTTAAGACCACGGTTGGAAACCTCGGCTTGACCATTAGTTTGTGGATGATACGCGATGGAAAGTTGGTGATAGACACCATACTTAGCCATGACTCGTGCAAATTGATCATTGCAAAAATGAGTCCCGCAATCACTAATAACAGCATGAGGCACACCGAATCGAGCAAACAATTGTTTCAAGAAGTTAACAACCACCCTCGCATAGTTAGTAGGTAAAGCCTTTGCTTCAACCCATTTTGATACGTATTCAACGGCTACGAGGATGTACTTGTTACCTTTGGATGATGGAAATGGCCCCATAAAGTCAATGCCCCATACGTCAAAGATTTCACACTCTTGGATGAAATTTTGAGGCATCTCATCTTTATGTGTGATCTTGCCTTGTCTTTGGCAAGCATCACAATGCTTAACCATTTCATGAGCATCATGATAAATGGTGGGCCAATAGAATCCGGAGTCAAAAACGTTTTTAGCGGTGTAATTAGGACCAAAGTGACCACCGGTGGGTCCTTTGTGGCAAGCTTCAAGGATTTGTATAGCTGCCGGCCCATCAACACATCTACGAATGATTAAGTCCACACATTGCTTGAAAAGATAAGGTTCGTCCCAATAGTACGTTTTAACGTCCTTGAAGAATTTTTTCTTTTGTTGGGACGATAACCCTTCGATAAGAACACCACCCGCCAAATAGTTTGCAATGTCCGCAAACCATAGGGTATCATCAAGATTGGAATTAATAGACATTAAGGTCTCAAGGGGAAAATATTCATTAATCTCTTGATTTGGAGGTTCCCCTTGATAAGGATCCTCAAGTCTACTAAGATGATCCGCGGCTAGGTTTTCCGCTCCCTTTTTATCACGAATTTTGATTTTAAATTCTTGTAGGAGCAAAACCCAACGAAGGAGTCTCGGTTTAGCATCTTGCTTGGTCAACAAGTATTTCAAGGCGGAATGATCGGTGTAAACGATGGTGGTGGAAAGCACAAGATAGGGGCGAAATTTCTCAAAAGCATACACTACGGCTAAAAGCTCTTTTTCGGTAGTGGTATAATTCAATTGAGCCCCCGTCATTGTCTTACTAGCATAATGAATGGGTTGGAAATGTTTGTTAACTCGTTGACCTAAAACCGCTCCTACCGTGAAATCACTAGCATCGCACATGAGCTCGAAAGGTAACTCCCAATTTGGAGAGACTAAGACCGGTACTTTAGTTAATTTACCTTTAAGAAGCTCGAAAGAGTCGAGACATTCTTGAGAGAAGATGAAAGGAGCATCCTTTTCTAAGAGATGAGTCATTGGACGAGCTATTTTGGAGAAATCTTGGATGAAACGTCGATAAAATCCCGCATGGCCTAAAAAACTTCTAACTCCTTTGACGGTGGTAGGTGGGGTAACTTAGCAATGACATCAACTTTAGCACGGTCGACTTCGATACCGGCTTTGTAAATTTTATGACCGAGGACGATGCCTTCTTTTACCATGAAATGGCATTTTTCCCAATTAAGAACGAGACGAGTGTCTTCACACCGTTTAAGCATACGTTCTAAATTAGCAAGGCAAGAAGAGAAAGAATCACCATAGACCGAGAAATCGTCCATAAAGACTTCCATAGTTTCTTCAGCCATGTCATGAAATATTACCATCATACACCTTTGGAAAATCCCGGGAGCATTGCATAAGCCGAAAGGCATTCTTTTGTAAGCAAATTGTTAACGCAAGTGATGCCTAAAAATATTATTAGTGTTAACTAATCTTTCTTAGTTTTGATCACAACAAACTATACAACACATTTAGTGTAAAACATAAAACGAATTATTTAACTAACACTATCATCAAGGTCATAATCATATCAATAACCTTTCTTAATCATACTTAGTGATCATCAAAATGATTATCCTTAAAACTCACTTTTGTTAATATGACAAAAGACTTTTTACTAAACTTTCTTTTTAGAAAATGTTTTATTAAAACGGAAAATGAAAATTTGAAAATAGCATATTCCATATGCTGTTATAATATCCTTTGAAGGCTTCAAATACCTCAGATATTCCTACCCCACTAAAAGACAAAAAATGGAGCGTACTCTAGGGACGAAACCTTAAGTAGCTAGGCGGTTCCCTAGCGATAAGGAACCGCAGGGCTAGATAAGGTACCGCGCCCAGATAGCCATTATATATCCGTTATACTTTGTCTCCTTAAAATAGTGGGTCAAATCTCATTTTCCAACAAGCCTCATGGACGTTTTTCTCAGCCCCCTTTCTCTTTTCTATAGCATAATCATTAGTAAATGATCACTTAAAGTGTTAAGGATGTTTACATATGATTATCCTCTTGATCCGCTCCTTTACCTTGTCCAATGAGAAGATCACTCACTCACTAGTGTTGTGATAAAGATGAATCTATGAGCTAGTCATATTCATCATGATACCCTTTTTGTTTTATGTCAATCCATTGTATTTATGAATACTTGGACTAGTTGTGTTTATCCAAGTTATTTGTGAATACTTGGATTTGTTGTGTACATCCATTGCATATGTGTTTGCTTGGATTTGTGTTGTGTAAATCCAAGCTACATGTGTGTACTTGGATAAGTCTAGTTGAGTTGTAATAGATTTGATTAGTAGTTCTTACTAAACTATAAAGTGATGTGGTTGTGTCTTGTGAGTTCTCACTAAACTTGAAAGTGATTAGTAGTTGTGTTGTGTGAAGTTCTCACTTAGCTTCAAAGTGAAGAGTCGTGAAGATTGGTTCTAGCTTTGGATTAGAACTCGACATCTAGCCTTGTGTCGTAAAATGGTGAAGTAGGCAACGTCGTGAAGATTGGTTCTACCGTAAGATTAGAACTCGACATCTAGCCTTGTGTCGTTAAATTGTGAAGTAGGCAACGTTGTGTAGATTGGTCCTAGCTAAAGATTAGTTCTCGACATTTAGCTTCGTGTCGGAAAATAATGTAAGCGACGATGTAAGGTTTTCTCCGCCAAGAAGGGAGCTTGCGGATATAGTGGAAATCTCGAGTAGGTGTACTCGAGTAGTGGAGTAGAAACGAGGATAGAGCCTCGTTGTCGAACCACTATAAATCTTGGTGTCTTCCCACTAGGTTGTCTCCTTCCTTACTCTTTACTTATTTCATTATCATTACACTTACCTATTATCTTTGCTAGTGCATTTGAATTGAACCTAATCATTATGCAACTTAGCTTCAAGAAAAAGATAGTTTTGATATAAATCAAATTGAAAGTAATTTTAATTTGGTTGTCAATCGAAGAGAAACTATTCAACCCCCCTCTTCTAGTTTCTACACAAATGTTCCATAAGGACAAGTGAATGTGGTTTTCTTTTGGTCTTTTGGATCGACAGGTAATTGAAAGTATCCCGAAAAACCATCTAAGAAGCAATAGAAATCATTACCCGCTAAAGGCTCGAGCATTTGATCCATGAAAGGAAGAGGAAAATGATCCTTACGAGTGACATCATTGAGCTTACGATAGTCTATGCAAACTCGCCAACCCGTTACGAGACGAGTAGGATTCAACTCGTTGTTTTCATTGGGAACAACGGTGATTCCGCCTTTCTTAGGCACATAATGGACGGGACTAACCCATGGCGAATCCGAGATAGGGTAAATCATTCCGGAATCTAGAAGTTTGATAACTTCTTTCTTAATGACTTCATGAATTTTTGGATTAACCCTTCTTTGGTTTTGGATTGCGGGTTTAAAGTCATCTTCCATGAGAATTTTATGAGTACAAAAATTAGGATCAATTCCGCGGATGTCGGAGATGTTCCAAGAAATTGCTTTCTTATGATTCTTAAGCACTTCAATAAGTCGAGATTTTTCATCTTCTTTTAATTCCTTAGCAATAATGACGGGTAACTTATTATCCTCTTCTAAGAAAACGTACTCTAAATGAGATGGTAAATCCTTAAGCTCTAAATCCGGTGGATTGTCGATGGAAGGCTTAGTCAAATTTGGATCATCGTTTGTAACTTCCTTAGGAGTAGGTGGAGAAATATGGTCCTCATTGAGAAGTCTCTCAATGGTACAAATGTCTTCTTCCCAATCGGTGGGAGAATCGTCATATTTTAAATCCACATCCCCTAAACTCGCTTCAAATTCTTGTAAAAGAAAGTCACTTTCTCCAAATGGAGTCAATGATGGAGCAATAGAAGCTACGGTCTCAACATGAGGTAAATGAGAAATCCCGCTCTTACAAGCCTCGTGAAAATGTTCTTCACATGCTTCGTCGAGCACATCGATGTAATTCACGGATTCGGGCTCATCGGGAAGTTTGGAAAGTTTACCCATGTTAAAGACGATTTTATCATCCCCGACCCTCATGATAAGCTCACCCGCGGCTACATCAATCAATGTACGCCCGGTTCTCAAGAAGGGTCGTCACTATTTCTAAAAAAGATTACTAATCCTTAACTTTTCGAGGAATCCTTCATCAATGGTTGTGAATGACTGATTTTTTCAATCTTTTCGATCTTGGTTCCGTAGGAGAAATTAAGGAAACACGGGGATCCATCTCATATTCGACTACAACGAAATCGGCGGGAAAAGTGAATTTGTCGACTCCTACAAAAACATCCTCGGCTGTCCACACCAGATAAGCAACCGTACGGTTAGCTAATTCCAAGGTCATACGAGTGGGGACTAGCTCGGGTAAAGATAATTGTTTCCACACGGACAATGGCACAAGATTGATACTCGCTCTGAGATCCGCCAAGGCCATACAATTCTCAACACCCGGAAAATTGCAAGGAATAAGGAATCGACCGGGATCTCCTAACTTAAACGGTAATTTTCTCAAAAGAACCGCAGAACAATTCTCATTCAATTAGGTGTTGGAAATATCGAGGAACTTTTCCTTATCACTTAAAAAGTCCTTAAACATCTTAGCATACTTAGGCATGTGAGCGAGAGCCTCGGCAAAGGTGATATTAAAATTCAATTGTTTGAACATTTTTAGGAAGTTCGAAACTTGAATATCATCCTTATTCTTCAATTTCTCTTTCCGCAACCTTGAGGGATAAGGTATATTGGGTTGAGATGAAGGCTTTGGACTGGATTGCTCACTCACATCCTTTGGTGGAGGAGGAGTAGAAATGGAAGGTGAAAGAACCGGTTTGGGAACCGAAGGTGTGGTAGAATATTTAGGTATCGGTGGAACATAAGGTGTAGACGAAGGCATAACGGGTGGTATGTCACAAGTAGAAGGAGAAAGAGGGTGGGTAGAAGAAGATGGAATCTCGGGTCCTTGGTTAGGTGGGGGATAGGAAGGTTCTACGGTGGTCTTACCGCTCCTAGTAGTAATGGCATTAACGTTAGCCCTAGGATTGGTCACGGTGTTCGAAGGGAGGGCACCTTGGGGACGAAGGGTTTGAATCATAGTCAAAAATTTCTTATCGGTCGATTCTTGCATCTCTCTCATAATTCGCTCATGGTCGGTTAATTTTTGTAGAACCAAGTCCATTTGAGGATTATGCATGTTCATTTGATTATACCCTTGATTAGGAAAATCTTGATTAGGAAAACCTTGATTAGAAAAACCTTGGTTTTGATATTGATTATAACCTTGATTAAATCCTTGATTTTGAAAACCTTGGTTATTAAATCCTTGATTTTTATTATTGAACCCTTGGTTATTAAATCCTTGATTTTGCCCTTGAAAATTCCCTTGATTTTGATTAAAACCCCGTTGATTAGAATTTCCTTGAAATTACCCCGTTGAGGACCTTGGTTCCTATTTTGGGCGGGTGGGGGTGGTCTTTGTGGTGCTACAAAACCCGGGGGAGCCAAGTAGTTATTATACTTGTAAGACAAATGGTTAACATCAACATTTGGTTTGAAATGAACCCGCTCATTTTCATTGTTGTTATAAGCATAAACTTCTTGTTGATTATTGTAAACCTTGTCACAATTAAAATATGAATGTGGTCCACCACAAGTCTCACACGTTTCACAAGTTTCTTTCAAGGCATTAACTTGACCATTGAGGGCTTTGGTTTGTAGAGAAATTGATTCAACAAGCGACGTAAGCTTATCAATTCTCTTATCACTCTCACTAGAACTAGCACTTGCCATAGTAGTCCTAACACTCTTGGTTTGTACTTTAGCCTTATTTTCAATTATGACCCAAGCCTCGTTCATTGACTTCACAAGAATATTACCCCCCGCGGCACTATTAAGTGAGTCTTGGTCATTTAGAGTTAAACCATTGTAAAATGTATTAATTTGATGTACTTTAGTGAAACCGTGTTGTGGACATTTTCTTAAAAGCTCTTTAAATCAATCCCAAGACTCACTAAATGTTTCCCCATATTGTTGTTCAAAACTGATGATATCATTCCTTAAAGATGTGGTCCGTGATGGTGGGAAAAAGTAATTAATGAACTTGGTCTCTAAATCAATCCATGTTGTGATACTCTGGGGTGGTTCCTTATCAAGCGAAATCCGGGCTTGTCCCTCGAGGGAAAAAGGAAAGAGTTGTAAACGAATGGCCTCTTGTGGCACCCCATTGTATTTGATGGTCTTTGCCAATTGTATGAAACGTTTGATATGAGCGTGTGGGTCATCATTAGTACGGCCTAAAAATGGTGTAGCGGAAACCATTTGAATAAAACCCGTTTTAAGTTCAAAATTATTCGCTCCAATATCCGACACAACAATCGCGTCATCGTTTCCTTCAACGTGAGATTGTAGAATCTCAATCATTGGTCGATTATCCGTTGCCATCGTGTTGTTCAAAGCTCGATTCTCGGGGTCGGCTTTAATGACGGTCTTTTTATTTTTCTTCTTCTTCTTTTTGGAAGAATTAGAAGTATTTGGTACACCAATCGGTATGTATGTACGCGCGCGAGTGCGCATACAATTAAAACTTTGGAATGAGGTAGGAAACCTCGGTCGACTTTGAGAGGAAAGGGATTATCCCTCTCGGGGTGCAATATTAAAAAGCTACAAAAATATATACTTAATACTAATTGAGTTGGCAAACCCATAATCGGTCGTCCCTCTCAATATACGCACAAGCAAGCGGGAAAACGAGGTGACACAAAGCACTTAAAAACCTTTTTCCTTAGACGGCCTTTTATAGCGCGTCGCCTTATACCCACCTTATAGTTTGTATAAATCGAGTTCAAACGTCTTATTAGTATTTATCTATTTTGCCCTTTTTCCTTGTTGTGGATTCGAATACAATAGTTAGGTGATGAAATCCCAACTAAGGCCTTATTTGAAAAGTAGGTAAATTAATTGTGCTACATAATATAATATAGTAAAAGAAAAATCTTTTTGTATTTTTTAGAAAGATATATATTCACAATAAAAACGAAAGAAATCGAAATAAGAAAAATAACAATAATACGTAATATTTTTGGTGTAATACTTTTGAAAAAGTATTACTTTTTGATTTTTTAATTTTTTTTTGGTGCAAATCTTAGAAAAATCTCTAACATGGTCTATCCATCCAGTTATCCATCACGAATTTAAAGATATAATTATGATTACATCACGAATCCATCAACATGAATTCATCACGATGAAAGATTATATAGTTCATAACAATTAATAAAACCCTAACAAAGATCAAAGCACATATAGCGGAAACAATTTAATAAGATCATAATAACACAATTATAAATAATCGAATTGGGGTTACATACCTTTTGCAAAGCAATTCCCACGAACAAGAACAAATTCACCGAATTAGGGTATATATTGAATCACCAAGATATAATCTAAATTAAGACTATATTACGTTCTTGTACACACGTATTACAATGAGTTAAACGTATACGTGTAAACCGACCTTCAACGTCAAGTGGAAAATCAAACCAACAACCCTAGATTGGGGCTAGGACTTGATTATTAGCTAAATCGAAAGCCAAAGAACCCTAAGGGTGTGATTGGTCGGCGATAGCAAAAGATGGAGAGAAAGAGATATTGTGGTGTGTCAAATTATGAAGGCTTAGGGGTCATTATATAGGCCTAATAAACTTGTAGCCCAAGGTAACGAATATAAGGAAAGAAAAATCTTTCCCTTTCCCCTTGTTCTAGCCGACGGTCGGCTCACCCCCATTGGGTGTTCCGGACCCCTCTCTTCCTCTTCTATTTTATTCCACAACGTTCGTTAAACCTTAACCTTAAATATTTGACGACCGTTAAAGTTATAGCTCGATTTAATTCAATAAACATATAGATATATTTATTAAATAAATTAACTCTATACGTATCATGTGCAATCCCGTAATCCCGAGTTCGATCCTATCACACGACTATTAAATTTTATGTCCATAAACTTTCAGCTCCCACTTGGACAAATTTTAAATAGTATGATCACATCGGTTAGCATCTAGTTACACGTCGATGCCTCTAGTAAAACTCGAGTAAGGTCTTCTGGATAAAAGCTTTTAATGATTCATCATTATTTTTATCCTTTCATTTCTAATACAACCTTAATAAGGATATGGATCTTAGCCATTCCTTTCATTAACCATTTTGTTTCTCGTTCATATATTCATCAAGATTACCAAAACAAATTTGGGTGCGGCCACACAAACATCTTACTAATCCCACAAGGGGCCCAGCTGTATTAAAACTCCAAAATGAATTTGGAGGAAATAAATTTCTTATTGACTACAAGCAAAACTTATGAATTTTGCAACAGTTTTGAAAATAACCCTTATAGCTACCAGTTACGTTTAGCGTTAGATTATTCCACAAAAATGCACTAGATTCACGAGAGTTTGCTGGTATCTCAGGTATGAGGATAACTATTTATTACTTACTTGATGACAAAGATCCACATAGTAAAATCATATAGTTGAGATAAGTCCAATATTCAATTCATAAAATATCATCCAAAATTGATCAATATACTTTCAAGTATACTCTATCCCAATTTTAACGTGTCTTAATTTAATTATACTCCCATATTATTAATCGACAACGGACATTTGGAATTAATGTAGGGATTTTACAATCCTTTTTAATCTATTTATCGTTCCTCAAATCAACTCGAAATTGATCTCAAGTTAAACGTAAGATTGATTGTTCTTGGTGAAACGTATTTTTTGGTATTTTTTTAAAAACTAAAAACTATTTAATTAACTATTTAAACTATTTTAAACAAATGAGAAAACTATTTTAATGTTAAATAAAATTTAAATCTAATTAATCTAATTAATTCTACTAAAACTTTTAAATGAAATCTATTTAAAACCAATTTAATTAAAACTAATCTTTGAAAACTAAATTTAAAAACAATTGAAATTTATAAAGGTAATTAAAATATTTTTTTTATCTTTTTATTTCTTATTTAAAACTTTATAAGAAAACTTAAATAAAACTTTTATATAAAATTAATTAAACTAAGATTTGTATTTAAACTAATAATTAAAACTGACACCTAAGAATTAAACAAACTATATTAATTATCAAATATGTATTTAAACACAATTAAGGTACTAGCTAAGTTGGTTAAGGCGTATGACTGTTAAGCTGGAGGTCCAGGGATCGAGTCCTACTATGGACGAATTTTTGCTATTAATATTTTTTTGGACTTTTTGGAATTTATAACATACAGGTCAAAAGGACATGTTGCTTTTGATGCAGCAAATATCAGCAAAACAGAAAAATCAAAAGCTATAACGGCTAAACAAGTAAGCAGATAGAAAGCAATAAGCCTAAATAAGCCTAACAACTAAAAACAGGAAATAGCAAATAAGCTAGCTAAATCTAAAAATAAGCAATAAGCTGACACTGAAAATAATAAGCTGAAAAGTTTAATACTATGAAAAGCAAATATGAACTGATGATAAGCTCATAACAATAAGCAAAGCAAACTTATCACTAATAAGCTAACTAACAGAACAATAAGTAGATCGAAACTTAGACAAGTCTTAAACTAACAAAATTAAACAAGCAAATATGAAATGAGCAGTTTAACCCTAAACTAAATAATAACTAATAAAAATAAGCACATAATAAATCAGATAAGACTTATGAATCCAAACTTAAAACAAAATCCAACTAGATAAGCAAATAAACCTATAAATCAAACTGTATATTCAGATCCACCAAATCAGAGTACCTCCAACTCAATATCAAATAAGCAAAATAGCAGAACTAAACAAACTCAAATATCCAAAATAACCCAAACAAAACAGATAAGCAGATGAACAACTTTATAAGATAAAACTGAAACTGTAATACAAATTAAACAAATCTTATAACCCCAAACTTAAACTAACATAAAAATTAATCTAAAACTTAACAAAAAAATAAAAGAGATGAGAACCTGGTGTCGAATGCTTTGGAAAGAAGGAAGGCGCTGTACCCCCTTTATGAACCGAATCAAACCTCCTTTACCCAAATCGAATCATCACCATCAACTTTGAACCAATCATTATTCGAACCAGAAACAATCTTCGAACAAGTTTTATCTTTAACTTCCCAGTGGGGGAAATTAATAATCCACTTTCTTTTTATTTTCAATAATATCAATAATCAAAGAACAGATTCAAAAGTAAATTGTAATAAAATTTAAAGAAACAATATAAACCGAAATTAAAATTTCATTAATAACTCAAGATTTGATTACAATACTTTTAAAAGAAAATTACAATAAACCTAAATCTAATTTTTGCATAAAAATAAAATTAAAAATAAAAGAAAAGGCACCCCAATTACAGTTTATATGGGGATATTTATAGCCAACCCCCAAAGGCTTGTTGATGAAGCTTCGAGAGTAAGTCTTCAATCTGAGCCGCTCTTTTCTTCTCTTTCTTCAATTTCTTCAATCCAACGATTGTGATGGGTGTTTGGTCACTCGGATTGCCAGCTTGGATGGGTGGTGTGCTTCTTGTGTTTGTTTCCTGATGAGGTGGAAGATAATGATTGGAGGATTGGGGTTTTGGTGTTGTCACATCCAATCAGGAAAGGGAGGAATGCCACATAGGTGAGGACCACATGGTGTTCTTCTCTGATTAAGGGGGGATTTAATTGGAACTCATGTGAATCACACGAATCAGTGAAAACCCCCAATTTTTATGAGGTAATTTGTGTTTTAGGGTTTGGGGAATAGTAACTAGGGTTGGGGTAAAAAGGTGGGTTGTCTGTGTTTGGAAGAGAGAGATGAGGGAAAGGGAAATGGTGAGAGTGTTTCTTAGTTATTAACGAAAGTAAATAAAAACGTGTGAATGAGGGGAGGTGAGTAATATACTTGTGTGGTAGGGGTGATGTTTGACCAAGATTGTAAATAAATAATTTGACCGTTCATTGATTTAGTCATGGGCTAGGGCCCAAAATATCCCATTCGTTTTGTTTATTGATTTGTAAATGGGCTATGAGCCCAAAATACTCTTATTCATCCGTCTCAATAAGGTAAATGGGCTTTTTAGTGAAAAGTAACTTAGTTATTTCCACTATTGGGCTTTTGGGCCCATTAACCAAATGTGGGACCCGCAAAGTCCAATTAACTCCAATAAGATTAAATCCACTAAAACGAGCTCGATTTCGGCTTCCTAGATCTTTTGTTCAAACCCGTGTCGAATTTGCCGGTTTTCGTGATCTTTGGTACACTTTTGGTTCTTTGTCTTTTTCTTGGACTTTTCTTCAACATTTGACCGTGAAATCCCGTGTTTTCTTTCCTTTTGATCATTTGTACCTATTTCACACAAAAACACAAAACCACGCGTAATTCCGACTTTTATGATATTAAACACATGATTAGGTCTTGTTTTTTCTTGATTTTAGTGGCAAAAGGATAAGTGTTTACACACTTATTAGGAATACAAAATTATTCATGGATTAAAACATGTAAAATATGACACAAAATTAAATAACAAGAATAAACGTAACTCAAACTTTATTTCTTTAAATAATAATGTCTTAACATCCTTTATCCTAATACTAATCACAGACTTGCATGAAATCACTAGCTAATTGCAGCCTAATTGCTTTGGCATGCTTAACGACCTTCGGTTTAGGCAAAGCCTTAGTAAAAGGATCAGCTACGTTATCATCTGTGTGAACTTTTATTAATTTGATTTCATGAGCTTCTACTTGTTCTCGGACGTAGTGATGTCTACGCTTAAAGTGTCTGGCGCCTTTCATGACTACAAAATCATTGGCGAATATAGCTGAAGTAGAATTGTCACAGTATATATCAATAGGTTCTTTAATTGAAGGCATCACTCCAAGATCTCCAATAAACTTCCTAATCCAAACAGCTTCTATTGCAGCTTCTGAAGCAGCCATGTACTCAGATTGAGTCGCATGCATTGCAATCGTTGTCTGCTTCTTGCTCTTCCAGTCAACTGCTCATCTATTGATAACAAACACGTAACCCGCATGAGACTTCGTATCGTCTTTATCACATTGCCAGGACGCATCATAGATCCTGTTACATTCAGTTTTGTGTTTGGTTTCCCTCCAAATACCAAAAACATATCTCTCGTACTCCTCAAATACTTTAGAATATGTTTAACAATAGTCCAGTAGAGCTTCCCTAGGTTCTATTGGTAACGACTGACCAAGTTCTGAGCAAACGCCGCATCCTGCCCTGTACATCTTACTGCATACATAATAGATCCTACAGTCGAAGCATAAAACACCTTCCGCATGTAAGCCTCCTCTTCAGGAGTAGATGCATCCATCTTATGACTTAGATTATGCGTAACTTCCATAGGTTGGAAACCTTTCTTAGAATTATGCATACTATACTAATATTTCATTTTTTATAGTTCGTTTTTCTCGATATCGATTCGAATTGATATAACGTTTTTAAGCTCGACTTAATTGTTTTTGGTTAAAAAAACTTGATTGGTAATCTATTTCTACTTGGCACAAAGTAATAAAAAAAATGTAAAATATTATTCTATTACTACTTAATACGTACTACGCTAAAACATGTTGCAATTACACAATTAAGTGCACAAAATGTAAAAATGAAAAACACAATATTACACTACAAATGAAAATTTCAAAATACAAAACTTAAAGTACTGAAATAACAATCTACTAATTCTTTACAAAAATAACAAATATGAATATAGAATTCCTAAAGAGTACAAGTCTACTAGACTTAAACTACAATTTGGAAAATTTATCCAAAAGGTCTTATAAACGTAACCTATTGCTCAATTCATTTACTTAAATTTGGAACACTAAACTAGGCCCAACAATATTGACAGTCCAATAACGTACCAACTGATCCAAAGCTATGAAGGACTAATAAACACGCTTCTTCTGAACTTGAATATATCACGTTTCCTTACTAAATCTACTACAGACATGTCTATAACTAACAGTAAACACTAATACTACACTAATTCACATCAAACTTGTATCTATATTACCCTACAAATTAATATCAACAATCAAAATTCTCAAAAGGAAATAAGAACAGCTATTTAAGTTCTATCCCAAACACTAGTAAATAAAATATGAAAGCATTTAGAAAGCTATAATACCTGAAACGAAATAGTTACTACAAACTTGAATCAACACATTGCATATTAAGCATTTATACTACATATTATACTACAAATTGCAGAAAATGTAACATGCTTGACCATTTTACATCCAGGCCTGTCCGTTGTGGGAGAAGCGGAGCGCTGATCTCGCTTAAATCCCGAACACCACCAATCTGCTACCACTTTAACTAATCTAATTAACCTTTAACTGCTGGTGACGTATGCTATGCTACCTGCTGGAATGAACACGGACTGGACCGAATCGAAGTTATCATCTGATCTACTACACCTGCATAAGAACAAAACAGAATTCTACCTACAAAACTGACATAAACTGACTTTCGATGTAGAACTCTCGGAATGACCACTAGTCATTCTACTGATATGAATGAAAACCTGCAAAACTGAGACGTTCAAACAAACAATCCTCGAAATTACAGTTAACCGCAAAAGAAGCAGATACTACTTTTATAACCAAATATAACCGAATTCAAACTCTTCTTTAAACTGAACTAGTTGAATGAACAGTAGTAACAAGAACTTCACTAGAAAATCAATTACAATTGAGATAGGAAATCAAATTCTCATGTAGACTCTTATAAAGAAACCTGCATATACTTGAACAAAACCAAAACCTTCGATTCTAATATAACAAAGATTAACTGATCATATCAAAATCGTAAAGGTTTTTATACAATCTTTAAGAACAGTATAAGAGACGAAATCAAATCTTGATAACAACAACTTAACTAAATTTGTAACAAACTTACTAACTCAATTTAACTATTTAACCGATTTCAGAGTGAAAGCTTGAAGACGAAAGAAGAAAATCATCAATTTCAGAAAATCGAAATTGCTATATCTAAATTCACAAATGAAACTGAAGAGTAAATGACTTAACAAACTTGACCAAAACTCAACTACTCAACTAATATCATATCAAAAACTCTATAATAAGCTCGAAATCTAGACAGTAATATGAAATAGAAAGAGAGAAAAACTCTGAGATTTCATTAATGGTGAAAACTTAAACGATTCAGTTACAAACTTAAACTGATTAACAGATTCATAAGAAAACTTAAACAGAAACTATCTACCAATTATTCATAAGAGATTTCCTGTAACGGCAATAGTAGAAAAGTTAAGAGAAAAAGAATGAGCTTTTTAAAGTGAACAGTAACAGTAGAAGAAGAATTAAGAGAAGATCAAGAAGACTTTAAGAAAAAGCTTGAATTCATTAATGGTGAAAAAAAAACAATTGTTTACAAAAGCTTAACAGAATCTAACTGAATTTCTAACTGAAAATCATAAAGCATTTGAGAGAAAAGCTATCTACTCCTAACTACTATGTGTAAAACTACTCCTAAGCTAACCATTTGCAAATGAGGTCTTCGTTTATTTTTATAGCCGTCGAGAGGGAGAGTTGTGACGTGGCTCCACCAATCAGCGAATGCTACGTATTAAATACGAGGATCTTGATCGTTCTTCATCTTCATCATTTTGGGCGTTTCTTTATTCTTGAGTCTTGATCTAATTCATTGGCATCCTCTTGTAGAGGAGAGCAAGGTGATCATTTTTGCTGTTGAAGGCTTTGGCTGAAACCCCATGGATCGTCCTTGTTTTGTGTTTGCAGGTGCGATGGAGGTGGAAGATAAAGATGACCGTTTCTCTCTTTTGACTTGGAGAAGAAGACGTATGTGGAAGATTGTGTTTTTGACCGGACCTTGGTCAATGACCAAAGTAAATACTTACTTTCCACTCGTTTTACCATTTAGTCCCTCATTTTTCACTTCTTTTCAAATGTTTTTAAAACCTTTTAAGTAAAAGCTTTTTCTTCCTTTGTCTTATATAAAGTTGCAAGCTAAGCCCTCGATCTTTGAAGTAGTGACAAGTAAGGTCCTTAGAAGCTCTTTCGTCCTTTTCTTCATCTTTTGTGATATAAATCCCTTGAAAACGCATGTTTGCTCAGAAATGTATCTTTTTACCTGAAAAACACATAAAACACAAATACACGCATAATTCTGATATTTTACAGTTAAAATAATGTATTTGACTGTGTTATGAGTGGTTTTTGGATCATTATTGATGAGTGTTTTCACACTTATCAACTCCCCTCCACTTGACCATTGCCATGACCTCATGCAATGCAGCATTTCAAAGCTCTAGAGTGCACTTTTCTCATAATTAACCCACCTTGGCCATTTTATGATTTAATAAACTAAACTATACTATATGATGAATGATTTTGAATATTTACAATGCAATGTAAGAGAAAACAATTCTATTTATATCTTTTTGGATTTTTCATAAATGGTTTTGATGGAAATAACTCATAAAGAAATCAATGACTTGGATTAGGGCTTGGGTACCATGGACATTTATCACCCTCAAGTTTTACTTTCCCCATACCAAGCTTAAAAATGGGATCATTGCATTCACAAGTAAAAAGTGCATCAACTTATTCATGACAATTAAATGTGGAACCGGTTATTATTTGAGCAAATTGCTTGTAGGCAAATTTGTCATTATTTAAAGCGTGAAGTATAAGAAGTGCAAAATCCAAAAATAAGGAAGCACGGTTTTAATCCTAAGTAATCCTCTCATCCATTACTTGAAAAACCGCTCACAATTAATACAAGTCCGTTTCAAGAGTAATAAGTCATTCGCCTTATGTGTAAAATCCTCATGTCATGCTTTCATAAGTAGCTACACACTCGCTAAGGAAAGAAAAATAAAACTCACGCAATAATTTACATCCGCCATCTTTTTGAGACTTTGGATCTTCAACCCCGCAACCCGTCAAGGTAATATTGGATTGGAGCAATCTATTGAATCCCCGCAACCCTTCAAGGTAATATTGGAACTCAATAGTCACTATAACTAACACCACACTGCCCCTCTTGGGAGTCTTGTATAATTATTATTTTTTATTTTTATTTTTATTTTTTTTCTTTTTTTTTCTAGCCACTCATTTTTTTTTCATAAGCCGCTCTTATTTTTCTTTATTCCTCACAAAGAAAGTTTAAAAGAATAAAAGGAAAAACACCCGCTAAATATTAAGCATGACATAAGTCTAGTACACATAAAACGTTCTAACTTAGAATCTTAAGACGTACTTATATCAACCATGAATGATTAGCCAAAAATGCATAAGAGATTACAAATCAATTAAACCGTTCTTTATTATTTATTAACAATTATATACATGCGAAGAAAATAGAGGCAAAGAAGAGAAGGGTTTAACCACAAGTAATTATCATGAAGTTTATCTAGCCCTTTTATACTTGCTTCAACTCTATCATTTCCCATTCTCCACAAATTTAAAATCTCAAATAATGAAATTGGTGGATACTTAGCCTAATAGACCAATGAAGGACTACATGGTTAAGGATACTAGCTAGAGAATGCTTAGATAAGCAAACTCGGGTTGAGTCAAAATATCCATGACGGGCCTAATATGTCAAAGAAGTCTAAATTTGTTAAAACCATGTTTTATTATATTTTATTCCTTTTTATATATTTTTGATGAAACACAAAAGAAGAAATATATACAATGCAAATGTGATATGCAAATGAAAAATGTATGATGCAAAAATTATGAATGCATATTTTTGGTGGCCAAAGTAGATCAAAAATTTGAAAAATGTTTGAAAATTTAATTTTCCATGTTATCATGAAGTTAAGGCAATGGTCTAGGTAAGGTCACTTCGATAGAAGTCTCCCCTACACTTAAAATAAACATTTTACTCAATGTTTAAGAGTATTGGAGTGAACTCCCCTACACTTATGACATTGATAACTTTGCTTAACCCAAGTTAAGGAAGAGACAACTAAAGGGTATTCATTTTAAGCACAAGTGTTTAATATCACGATAGCAAAAACTAATCAAAGTGAACCAGATACACGGGCCTCCTCCATAAGCTCCAAGCATGAAATGAGAGAGAGAAACCCTTGAAACAAACACCAAAAGACGAAGAAAGGCCACCCCTCCACTTCAACTCTACTATAACATCCTTTTAATTAAACTTAACCTATTGAAAATCTACTCTACGTTTTCTAACCTAGTTATTCAATGCTTGAGTTTTTTTAACCCTAAGTCGCTAGCTCGACTCGGCCCCGAATTAGGTTGTGTTGGGAATAAATTAAGGCCAGATCACTTGAACACTGACAAGAACAACTCAAGCGTTGACAAGAGCAAAGTGAGCGCTGACAGCTTAAGCGTTGACAAGTTAAAGTCAAGCGTTGATAGATTGAAGACAAGCACTGATGGAAGATGTGAGCTACACGTTTATTATATTCTAGAATACTTCTAGTAAGGATAGAAACGACAATGTATTTTCTATGTTTATCTTTACCTAGAATAGTTGATACGTAGCTTATTGTACAAGGCTTCTTAGTCTATAAAAGAAGGCCTTTAGGTTAATGTTTTGTATCAAGTTTTCATTAAGTTTTTCATTCGTAAACATCTTTCATTGTAAGCAAGTTCGACATTGATAATCAAAGTGAAAGTATTGTTTACATCTTGTGTTCTTGTTTAAGTATTAAATTCCGCATAATACTTAGATTCACAAAGCATATAACAAAGGTTTCTCTACGTGTTATACTTGATCTAATCTCATATACACAAAGCTAATCGATCTAAGTTTGGGATCAACAAGTGGTATCAGAGCTTGTTGAGGAACTTTTGATCTTTGAAGAACACCAGACCGATATACAAACACCAAAACCCTAATTTTCTCAAAACCCTAAAAACATCATGTCTGAAGAAAACATCATGTCCTCCTCTTCATCCTTACCAAACATCAAGATTCCCATGCTTGATGCAACCAACTTTGACTTATGGAGGTTCAACTTTGAACAATATCTAGGGATCTTTGACTACACACTCTGGGACATTATTGAATATGGAAACTCATTCAATAAAGCTCAAAAGATTCTGAATGCCATTGCGACAAGAACAGCTGTTGAAGGATGTCCTGATGAAGATAAGAAAGAAAAACCTGGAGATGGTAGAGCTGTAAGTGCTGAAGATATTGCAAAGAAAAGGGCTGACATGAAAGCCCTAAATATTCTGAAAGTGTCTCTTGGACAAGAAAATCAGCACAAATATAGAAGCTATTAATCTGCTAAGGATCTTTGGGGAGCAATTGAAGTTGCATATGGCGGTAATGCAGAAACTAAGGAAGAAAAGAAAAAGCAACTTCTGCATGATTATGCTGTCTTCAAAGCTCAGCCCAATGAGAAACTGAGCAGTGTGAGAAGCAGATTGCTTGACATCACAAGCAAATTGTCCTTCATGGGGACACAAGTTGGTGATATTGACATCAATGCTACTTTTCTGAAAAGTCTTGGTGAGACATGGAAGATTGAGGCAAGATCTATTCTTGCCAATAATACTCACAAGAGCTCTTCGTTTGATGACATCTACAACAAACTAAGACTGTTGGAAGATGAAAATCTTTCAAGCAAAGCTAGCACCAGCAACATGGCCTTCTTCTCTCATAGTGAAGGTCAATTCAATCAGCAGGACTCTTTCATGCATCCAGTTACTGGATCTTCATTTGTCAGCGCTGGGACAAGTCCTGTCAACGTCTCCTTTTCAGACGCTGACACATTCATAAATGACTCCCCAAGAGTTAAACCTGCTGGTTTGGATTTGGATACTGTTTGTGCTTACATTGCTTCTTTGCCCAATGGTTCAGTGATTACATATGAGGACCTTGAGCAGATAAGTGATGAACACTTGGAAGAGATGGACATCAAGTGGAACATGGCTCTTGCTAGTATAAGAGCAAATAGGTGGAATAGGAGGTTCAAGAAGAAGATGACCTTCAATGCTAAAGACACTGCTGGATTTGATAAATCCAAAGTTGAGTGCTACAACTGTCATCGCATGGGGCACTTCATGAGGGAATGCAGATCTCCTAGAAGATCTGATGCTGGCAAACCCTCAAGTCAGGTTGTTAAAGCTCAAGTCTCCAAAGCCATGGTTGCAGTTCAAGGAATTGATGGTACTGGATGGGATTGGAGCTATCTGGCTAAGGATGCTGAAGAGGAAAAAGCTTTGATTGCTGACATTGAAGAAGAAGAGCATGTTGAATATGCTCTCATGGCACACTCCTCCTCTTCATCTGATAATGAGGTATATGATGATGCTTTTTGTAGCAAAGGTTGTAGGTTAAACACTGACAGACTTAACAAAGAGGTGTTAAAATTAAAAGAGGATATGAGTACTGAAAGGTGTAAATTATCCAATTACCAACTAGCTCTTACTGAAACTGAGAAAACCGTTTCTGAATATAAGAAAATGGAATTTGATTTAAAAGATAAGATAAACATCTTAAAACATGAGCTAGAGGGTAGTATGGATATTAGAAATATCATGTCAAAAGTCAATAAAGACCTACAAGCTAAGTTAGATGAGGCCATTAAGAATAAAGATAATGTTGACCTCAAGATTCAAAGATTTGATAGAGCCACCCAAGCCTTAGGAGACTGTGTAGCTAAACAAAGGGATCCTAAGGATATGACTGGGCTTGGGATGAATGAGAATGATTACTCTCTGGTTCCACCACCAGCTGGTGACTTCTATGGTGTCCTTAGAAAGGATTTATCTTGGACTGGTATACCAGAATGCCAAGAAGAGGAATTCATTCCTCTACCAAGAGTTGTCACCCCAGTAGAAGAGTATCAACAAAAACTGACTGACCTAAATGAGTGGAAGAAAGCTAACCCTACTTTATTTGTTAAGGGAGGATTGCTGTGTGAAAGTCCCATTGAATCCCCACCCATTAAGGTTACTCATCCAGCTACTGGTGAAGCTGTTGACCTAGGCTCCAACACTGTTAGAAGACCTACCATTAAATATGCAGAGATGTATAGAAATAATAGGTCACCCAAGAGCCAGGTTAACAATCATGGAACAGGTTTCTTTGCTTCCAGACCTAAGAATGTTTTTAAGAAAGCCTGTTATACTTGTGGTAGCTTTTCACATTTTCTATCTCTAACTTTCTTCTCTTTCTCTCTCTAAATCTATTCTAAATCTTGTGTTATGGATTAAAGTGGGATTAACAATTTTTAATAGATGAACTAGGAGGTATGTAGTTCCTCCTAGTCCTAGTAGTGGTAGGAGCAATACGTGGTCCTGGTCTAGTAGAAAGTCAAACAGTATTATTCTTAGTAGTTTGTTAAGATATGCATGAGATATCTTAGGAAAGGATATGCATATCAGGAGTTACACGTTTTGTAGTTAATATAGTTTAGGGTTTCCTTGTAGTATAAAAGGAACCCATTGGCAGAAGGGTTAGACATCTTTCACCAGTATTCATTTCCTATCAATAGTAGAAATCCTTAGAGAGGATCAAGTTAGTTATCTAGTTATTATATTTCTTCCTGTTCCTATATTTGTATTCCGAACTAATACTTTGTGTTTCATTAAGAGTCTCTCTGTGAATAGACTTGTGATTACAGAATTCGTTCACCATCCTTAATAGGCTGCAAGATCTACAATTAGTGGACTCAACAGATAAGTAGTAGACGACGACGAGGATATATTTGTTTCCATGAGACGATGGGAACGACCCCATAAAGTCAATGCCCTAAACGTCGAAAATCGTACAAACTTGAATTATATTTTGTGTCATTTCATCATTTTGAGAGGAGTTTCCTTGACACTGTCAAGAATAACATGACTTAACAAGTGTGTGGGCGTCACGATAGATCGTAGGACAAAATAAGCAGACATCTAACACTTTCTTAGCTGTGAGATTAGCACCGTTGTGACCACCCGTGGGTCCCTCGTGACAAGCTCTAAGGATATTAGATGCTTCGGTGCCAAAAACACAACGTCGAACGAGTTGATCCGCACAAACTCGAAAGAGATAAGGGTCGTCCCAAAAATAGAACTTGTCATCACGAACTAATTTTTTTTTTTGTTGTGTCATCATACCCTTGATTATTAAATTGCCCGCATGTTAATTTGCAATGTCCATAAACCATGGGTTGTCGTCTTTAGAATTCACCACACCAAGAGTCTCGAGAGGAAATGTTTCGGTAAATTCCTTGTTCTCGAACTCATTTTTGTGAGGATCTTCTAAGCAAGAGAGATGATTGGCCGCTAGATTCTCGGCTCCTTTTTTGTAAAGTATTGTGACATCAAATTCTTGTAGGAGGAGAATCCAACAAAGCAATCTCGGCTTTGCATCAAGTTTAGAGAAGAGGTACTTGATAGCCGAATGATCCGTATACACTATGCTCTTAGTTAAGACGAGATAAGGTCAGAATTTTCAAAAGCATCGGCAAGTAATTCTTTTTCCGTTGTAGTATATTTCATTTGAGCCTCGGTCATCGTCTTATTATCATAGTGGATAGTCAAGAAGTATTTTCCACGACGTTGCCCTAAAACGGCCCCAATTGCATAATTACTTGCATCGCACATTAGCTCAAAGGGAAGGTTCCAATTTGGAGAAACAAGAATGGGAGCTTCGGTTAGTTTCCTTTTGAGAGTTTTGAAAGCTCGAACACAATCTTCGTTAAAGATAAAAGGAGCATATTTCTCGAGGAGGTGTGTCATAGGTCGAGATAATTTCTAAAAATCTTTAATGAAACGGCGATAAAAGCCCGCGTGACCTAGGAAACTCCTAACTCCATTGACGGTTTTGGGGTGAGGTAATTTAGCGATGACGTCAATTTTAGAATTTGTAGGCCTCAATCCCCGCTTTTGATGTTTTATGTCCTAAGACGATTCGTTGTTTGCACATAAAGTGACATTTTTCCCAATTTAATACGAGGTTGGTATCTTCACAACGCTTTAGCATTTTTTTTCTCCAAGTTATTTAAACGCGACGTGCATGAATCACCAAATACAGAGAATTCATCCATGAACACTTCCATTGACTTCTCGATCATATCATGAAAAATAGCCATCATGCACCTTTGAAAGGTTCTCGGTGCATTAAAAAGTCTGAATGGCATTCTACGATAAGCAAACATTCCATATGGACACGTATACGTAGTCTTTTCTTGATCACGAGGGTCGATAGGGATTTGAAAGTGTCCGGAAACACCATCTAAGAAGTAATAGAAATCATTTCCTACAAGACGCTCCAAGATTTGATCCATGAAGGGTAAGGGAAAATGGTCTTTTTGAGTGGCGTCGTTAAGTTTTCGATAATCGATACACACTCTCCAACCGGTCACAACACGAGTTGGAATTAACTCGTTGTCATCATTAGGCACAACGGTTATCCCTCCCTTTTTAGGGACACAATGAATTGAGCTCACCCAAGGGCTATCGGATATGGGGTAAATTGATAGGTGTGAAAACACCCATCCTTTTACCACTTAATTATAATAATAACCAAGCCAAAACGTGTATTTTATGTCGTAAATGTCGGAATTATGCGTGGTTTGTGTTTTTGTTATGATTTTAGGAGAAAAATGTGAAAAGAGAAGAAAACAAGGGCTTTCACGGGCTTTTATCGAAGAAAACGAGAAAAGACGAAGTCAAAAGATCAAGAGTGCAAAAAGAACGGAAGTCCAAGGCCTATTATGAAGATTTATCGAAGAAAAATTCAAAAGACGGAAGTTTAATGAAGTCGAAGAACCAAGTATAATTAAAGAAGAAAATTATAAGACGAGTTCAATTTATATCGACAAATCCTGAGACGACGTCGAGAAAGACAAAGAATTTAAGTCGAGTCGAGACAAAGTGAAAGGAGAAAGCATCAACACCTAGCCTCCCCTCCTCCTAGATATACCCTCCTAATGTGTCATTAGGAGGGTGTTAGTTAATTGGATTTTAGTTAGTTTTTTTTAGATTAGGAGTAGGAGTAGGTGTAATCTAAATTTCCATGCTTTTTCTTTAATCTTGTACTTTTGGATCTTTAATCATTTTAATTTCAAGATTTTTCCATTAATCATTCTCATTCTTCCTTTCTTAATCTTTTTAATCTTGTTTAATTTTGATAATCATGTAGTTTCTTAATCATATTCTTGTTTAATTGATGTTTTTGATTGATTGTGCTTATTGGTTTTGATGTGTTTGATTTTTATAGCTTATAGCGTTTTAGTGCTTATTGTGTTAATTTTCTTATTTTTAATTAAGTGCTTATTAGTTAATTTTTTTAAAAAGTTGTTTTAAATATTTTTAATATTTAGTGTTTTTAAAAGTTTTTAAATTTTGGTTTATTAGCTTTTTCTTAAAATTGATTTGGTTAAGTTTTTAGATAAGTGCTTATTATATTCTAGCTTATTTTCATTTTGGTCATTTTTAATTATTCCGAACTAGTAAACCCCAATATTTAGGATAAGCAGCTTCATCTAGTATTCCGGATAGTTGGTCATGCATGTATTCCGGATAACACTCATAGCTTGCATTCCGGATAGACCATGAAAATAAATCCGGATAAAGTAATAAACATTTTCCCGAATAAGAACAATATTCCGTATAAGCTAAAGAAAAATATTCCGTATAACGACACAAATAAATCTTTCCGGATAAGACAAGAAAAGACATTCCGTATAACTTTGCCTACTTGTCTGCTTCTTTTTTTCCCGCCAAATTGAGCTAGTAGGTTGCTAGCTTGAGCTAGCTGCCTGCTAGCTTGTTTATTTATTATTTTGTTCCGTAATTGTTTAGTTTAATCTGAAAATTGTTCCGATTTTATTTCTGAAAGTTACGTATTTTTAGTTGAATTTTTAGTCTAATTTTAAAATTAATATTTTTTCGTAAAGTTCAAGTTTTATCTTTTTTTTAGTATCCGCTTTAGCTTTTACCTCGTTAAGTTTTAAAGTACCCAGTTAGTTTTATTTTCTCCTTTTTCATTAGGTTAATTTTATTTTTCAGTCGAAAGTTAATTTCTTCGTTTAGTTTTATTTTTATTAATTGTTTTGTTTTAATTTACGTTTTACTATTTGTTTCGCTTCTTTTTAAAATAATTTGATAATCCAATTTCTTTCATTTTTATTTAAGTAAGTTTTCTTTTTGATTCGAAAAGTTTTTTTTTCTTTTTCGCTTTTACTTTTATTAACTGTTTCTTTTAATATTTGTTTTCATATTCATTTTAATATCGTTTTAATTTTTAGTTTTTAATATTCGTCTTGTTTTACGTTTCTTTATTATTTGTGATTCGTCTTTAGTTTATTCTTTTTACTTTTCGCATTTACTTTTTAATTAGTTATAGATAATCAACGATATTTTCTTTTTATTCATCAAGAACAACTGAGTCACACTTATAACCAGTAATCAATTCGAATTGAATCGAGACGAACAAATTTTCATACTTGGCAAAAACTAAACGACATTCTCTTTTCGTGAAGATTAATAGTTTATTGTGAGAGACGCGTTGGATTTTGGGATCCGTTCACTTTAGAACGTTATTTTTCTTGCCAAAAAATTTTCAAAAATCCTAAAAAAATTTTTTTTTTCAAAAATCCCAAAAAAAATTGAAAAATCATAAAAAGCATTTCTTTTTCGAATATTTTGCACCAAAAATTTTCTTCTTGCTTATCTATTGTGTTTGTTTGTTGACTGTGTAGGGTGTGGAAGACCATCTTCTGGTAGTAATCCTGTCAATGGTGTTCATGCGAACGGTGTGGAATGGATATCCCTAATTACGAATTTGGCCGTTGTCTATCGTGCAATTCGATCAATTCATACTTCAATTCTTTCTTCTCTTCTAATGAAACTATTTCACGCTCTCCCATATATGACGATCCATATCAACAAAATGCACCGGGTTTCTCTCAATACCCGTGTTGCAACAATTGTGGGGGCCCTCACGATACTTTTTTTTGTCAACCGATGAATTACTTTGAACCAAATCCGTGCTATGATTCCGGGTTTTATATTTCCGAGCCCGCACATTACTCCCTCGATCATCAACCTTCTGTTGGAATGAATGAAGAAGAACGAGCCACTATTTTGAATACACTTCAATACGTTCAACAAGAATTAGATAGCATACGCGAAGAAACGGCGGAGCAACGACGAAAAGAGCAAGTATCTAATCTTAGTGCTTATACTCCTCCTCTTGTGCGTCCATACTACTACTATGATGATGACGAGGATGATATCTATGATCTCAACCCATCTTCTAAGATTACTACTCCTACTCTAGATATCTCTAATGCGTCTAAGGATAGTGATACATCGAGTGAGATTAGTGATTTTTGTCTTGATAAATTCTTTGATGAGGTTTGTGATATACCGACTTATGCTGAGCTTATGGACGAGGTCGCTCTTAATGATGATGATTTTTCTCCATGCTATGAGAATTTCACCTTTGAAATTTCTCAATCTCCTCCGGGAGATGAGGGCGATGTTGATTTATTCTCTCCGACATACGAGAAGTTCACCACTGAACTTGGTCTTGTAGACGAGGTGGAAGACGTTATTCTTCACGACAAATTACTGAAAGTTCATCTTCTTATTGCTAAAATTGAAGCGTTGAATTCTGCTCCTATTTCTGAGTCTTTACCTCCGTCTATTACTTTAGTTGAGAATAATGATACAGCTATGGAGGAAATCGACATTCTCTCAATACCTCTGGGTATTGATGATGATGATACGGAGGGGGATATTATTTTTAATAATTTGCTGCATGAAGATATTGTCCTAAGTCCCCCTCCCGAGCAACTTTCATCCACTCCTTTAGACACCATTACAGAGGATGAGTGTGGAAACCTAAGTTTCACAGATCTTTAAGCTACTAGGAATGCATCATGTTCATATGATTAGATAATCAAAGCGGAATTAGAACACGATACATTAACAAGGTGTTTAGGGCACAAGAACATGAATTAAAACACAAGGATTGCTAATTATATTAATAATCAACAATCACTAGACGTGTATACATTGAATCCCACGTCTAGTCGACACACACTTTAGGTTTACATTGTGAATGAAAGTTATGAAGAAAACCTAAGACCCTTGGTTCCTTTTATAGTGTAAGGATTAGGGTTTACAAGAGATAATAATAAATAAACAAGTAAATCGTCTATTTAGATAAACTTATACAGAATATATCCTACATGTTTATCTAAATAGAAGCTTCCATAAGCTTCTTGTCTACATTTCTGTCAACGCTTGAATTGCATGTGACAATGCTTAGATTGCACATGACAACTCTTGAGCCATCAACGCTTAGTTTGCTCTTGTCAACGCTTGGATTGCTCTTGACAACGCTTAGACAATATCTTCATGTTTTCTTCGTTTTTGAGTTTCTGCCACATCAACTTTTTGACCCAACAATCTTCCCCTAGTTGATGTCGGCAAAACTCTATGTGTATCTCTTGTAAGTTGTACATGATCTTCAAATTGTTTCCCCTCAAGTGTAGCATGTGTATCTTCCCCTTTTTGTCACATCAACAGGGAAGTAAATAATGTATGCAATCTTGAAGATTCTCGAAATGTAGGCTCTGTATAATGATCTTGAAGAAAAATAAATAAAGTAATCTTGATGTAGAAGTAGAATAACCCAAACCTATGTTCCATATCTTGTACGATGCGATGAAGTGTGTAATGAATACAAAAATCCTCATCCTTTGTGAGACACTGAGCACGATAATGTTACTCCTTCAAGTGACAGAAAATATGTGCATAGAGAACCCTAAGAAAAATCACATATTCCTAGATCTTGTATCACTTCATCAGTAACAATGTAGGCACAAACAAGTTACCTTAAAAGTCAGTGGCTGGAAGTGCATGACTTTAAGATATGATAGAACACAAACTCGCGAAAATCTTCTTCAAGCATCAAACTTACCATAAGAATTCATCCCCTTAAGCCAACACCTCTTCATGACGAATTTAATGAAATAACATCTTCATACCATATGTAAAAGTACTTGATTGGATAACTCTTTCGCAAGGCTATCCCGATTACATAGTTTAAAATATCCATCAAATTCCCACGAATAGTTGCTAACTCGCATTAAGATCATTAATCCCTTTTAAAATATCCGAGCCATAAATATCAACTTGATATTCTAAATAAAAAAGGAGATTCCATGTACCTTCGTGTGTAAATACCTCCTTTTTATGTGCTAAAAACGTACCAATTTTCTCAACAACAGCTATTCTTTTTGTCATCCGATATCCTCCACTGTCCAAGATATCAACACTATGTGTTGTCCAATATCGGACAACACTTACCAGCGTTGAAAAATGTATATATCGGACAACAAGTGTCAACGCTTCCCAACAGTGCTTAACTTATTCCTGTTAGCGCCAACTTTGTACCTGTCAGCGCCTGACCATCAGCGTCTTATCCATGCCTTGTCAGCGTCACACCAACATCTATCAGCGTCACAACAACATCTATCAGCGTCTAAATAACACATGTCAGCGGGTAATAGATCTAGGGTTTTATAAACCCAAAATCATGCTTTTATGTGAAAACCATAAACTTCAGTGAACTTTGACATCGAATATCTTCTTCATGAGAGCTCAGATCGAAGATCCCTTTGGTGAGATCCTAGACACAAGTGTCAAGAACCTACAGATCGAATTTCACGACGATCCAACGGTTAACGAAGGTGAAATCGCGTTTTTACTATTACTGTTCACAGAAAACAGCATATGACCACGGCTGATTTTGACGCTTAATAAGTTTTTCTTGGGGGTAGATTTCGACAATCCCTTCGTTGGATATCTAGATATATGTGTGTAGAACACACACAAAAAATTTCGTGGCGATCCAACGGTTCAATAAAAAGTTACGGCCTTCTGAATACTGCTGCGCACACAAAAACGTCCAGAAAAACCCTAGACGGATTTTTCTTTTCTTCACCATACACGAACACCTTGTTGGTCCTAGCATCACGAGCCACGCGGATCTGATACCAATTGTGGAAACCTAAGTTTCACGGATCTTTAAGCTACTAGGAATACATCATGTTCATATGATTAGATAATCAAAGCGGAATTAGAACACGATACATTAACAAGGTGTTTAGGGCACAAGAACATGAATTAAAACACAAGGATTGCTAATTATATTAATAATCAAAAATCACTAGACGTGTATACATTGAATCCCACGTCTAGTTGACACATGCTTTAGGTTTACATTGTGAATGAAAGTTATGAATAAAACCTAAGACCCTTGGTTCCTTTTATAGTGTAAGGATTAGGGTTTACAAGAGATAATAATGAATAAACAAGTAAATCTTCTATTTAGATAAACTTATACAGAATATATCCTACATGTTTATCTAAATAGAAGCTTCCATAAGCTTCTTTTCTACATTTCTGTCAACTCTTGAATTGCATGTGACAATGCTTAGATTGCACATAACATGTAACACCCCCAAATTTATACAACTTAGTACAGCGGAAGACTAGTTGGTGTTACGGGATAGCACATTACTCACATCATAGACAACGCATAAAAATCGCGTCGTTTATTAATAAAGCATTTCCATTCATAAACATCAAAGTTATATCGGTCCCAAGTCATATTATTTTATACAAAGTTTTACAAAGTATTTGAATGGAAATTATAGTTTAAGTGCGGGCCATGAATTCTTGTTGTCTTCCCGAGAATTACCTTCAAGTACCTGAGATAAAACATGTTAAAAGAAAAGGTCAGCGATAACGCCGAGTGAATTCATAGAGTTTAATAAACCATCAATATAATATCGGTATAAAATTATTACCGAAAATCATTTTGTACAAATCATTTTAATAGGCCATAAAATAGCCAAAGTCATTTTATACAGATCTTTATCGAAAATCATAATATAGGCATTTGCCTTAAAAATCATTATACGAGCCAATGTCGTAAAAACATCATACAATACGTCTTATGACGTTGTATGAAAATAAAAACCGTTATATGAATATGGTTATGAAAACCAAAACACGAACATAATATCAATAGTATGACCCTGTATTGCTAGTCAGGCAATACATCGTAATTCGGAGCGTCTAGTAGTATTTCGTTAGTTTTGGATTATTGTAAGCCGCATGACATTGTTACCTTACTAAACCAACAACGGGTAGCTAACCCGATACCAAATTTGCCCATCTAAAGTAGCGTGTCGTCACAAAGGTCGCGCTATGGAAATCTTCTCATACATAAATTCGCTTACCAATCAATGTGGCACGACGGGGATCAACCGTCAAGGCGCGAACTAGGGTGATCGTCCCCAAATAGTACTATTAAATGCATAAGCATCTACCAAATCCCGGTAGTTCACAAATCATGCTAATGGGACTTTTAGTGACATAACCTAACCATAATAATCCATTTAATTTCATCTATCGGGTTCTTTAATCATTTTTCGGGTCATACAATCGGGTCATTCAATCATTCGGGTCCAAATAAATAAACAAACAATCGGGACAAATGGTGTCCTATTTTATAAAAACTAACATGTTATCTCCCTCGCGGGTTTATAAAACATTTCATAAAAACATTTAAAAGAGTGCGAGGCTATGAACTCACGTTGATGTGGGAAGGCGGGTTATCGGCAACTCGGACGTACGATACGTGCTTCAATCACAGAAACCTAGACAAATAATACTCGTCTTAGACTCATGTCCAATGACTTTATAAAAATAACAATTATGTATACATATGATGATTATATACATATGATGATCAAGTGGGTTTACATCTTCTCGTTTACTCATTTTAGTGTTATATGTCGATAACTTTTATACTAGTTTACTAGTTTCACCTATTTTCGTGTTTTAAGTCCAATAAACTTATTATAAGTTCTTTAACTTATTTTAATCCATGTTATACTTATATTATCAGTATCTACACTTTACAAGTTGGGCCTAAATGGGTTAAGCCCAATAAGTTCTTTTTATAAGTGTTTAACTTATTTAGTCCAATTATTAGTCCCATATGTTTACTTAGCTCGTTAACGCCCGTATGTCCTATAGTTCGGTTTTTATCGGTTTTTACTTGTTATACATGTTTATATACCAGTATATAAGTTTTATAAAGTTTACATTAGACGGGTCCAACAATCTAAGTTTTATTTAACAAAAACGTTAATTTTACGGTATTAGCCAAAAAAGTCGTAAAAATCATGTTTATAGTTTTATAACTTATAAAACTTAACAAGCTACCATTTTTATAAAATGTCCACTTATTTACCATTGTACATATTTATATAAATGTATTATATAAGTAAGTGGGTTTTAATTTATATTTTATACTATTAAATTTTGAGTGCTTATATAATAGTATTATACTTTAATTTCCAAAATCTGATTTCACCAAAACTGCCATATCTAGAGTTCTATATGGAGATAGAAGCTCAAATTTTTATCACATAAACTATATGATATGTGCTCCATTTAAATCTTTTATAGCTACTGTTGAATCATCCTCCAAGTATTTTCTAAAAATCGTCCAAAACAGTAAACTCAGATTTGTACCCTAAACTTGTTTTGATCATATCTCACTCTTTACAATGATTCCATTGCATAGCCAACTCTCACATGTGTACAAGACCCATAGCTTACTGTATATCAATTCTACTTCATCATTTTATCAGTTTACCATACGGTTATTTACTGTTTTATACAGCCATCACTTTTAAGCAAGATTTTAGCCTTGTTCTTTATAGTTATTCACCTTTTTAATCATGTTTATCAACACCAAATCCCCACATAACATTTTTATCATCATATAATCATCATATACATATACAATAGGAAATAAAATACATGTTTACATAATCAAAATAACAAGAAGATGAGGAGGACAATCTTTATACCACCATGATGATGTAGGTGTGATCAAAACATGGAATTTGATGGAGAAACTTGTGCATAGCCAAGACCATCTTCAAGACCACCAATCTTTATGAACACCTTGTGGAAAATCATCCCTAATACTCCATGGAAACTCCTCCTTGGATGTTATAACTTGCACCAATCTTCATCTTTTTGAATGGAGATTAACATATGTTAATTATAACATATGTTTGTGGTTAAATTTTATATGAATGGTGGTGTTTTGTGGAGAAATGGGACGGCCAAAATGGAGAGTAGAGAGGAAATTGTAGTTGTCTGCATGTTGAAAGTGGAAGCTAATGGTTTAGCTAATTGGTTTTGATGAGATGGTAGCTTAGTTCATAAGCTTAGGACAAGTGTAATGAAGTTAGCTTACACTTGACACATCAAGTGTGTTGTAGCTTAATGTTGGCCGGTTTTGGGGGTGGGACAAGTGTCCCACTTGTCTCATCCCCATTTATTTACGGGTACTCCTCGATTCTAGTTTCCTCGGTTTGCGTGCCCTCGGGTCATTTTACGAAAAATGTTTTTATAAATTATGAATCAATGGCACAAAACGAATCCAATAAAAATTGTCTCATCAAAAACGGAGTTCGAAAACGTAAATACGTAATCCTAGGGTTTCCGATTTAGTCGTAAAGGACGTTAAAATAAAATCGTAAGTCCTAATCTCTTCTCGTAAATTTGTGAGTTTATGAACCAACACAAATTTAAAACTCCAAAATAATATTCATGGACAAATTTATTTTCTGAAATGTCGGACTGCCACCAAAGACGGTGTATGTAAACGTAAGCACGTAACCTTGAATCCTCCGGTTTAGACGTAGTCGATGCTACTTCAAGACGTAAATCCAAATTTCTTCCCAAAAATAAGTGAGTTCATAAAATAATATTTTCAAATAAATATTGAGAATAAAATATTGACCATAAATTTGACGGATTGTCACAGCATTTACCCCTAAACAGGATCTTTGTCCTCAAAGATCATCTTACTACTCGCTTCTTATAGAGTTAAAGCCATGTGGGTATTTCCTCCACACTCGGTCTTTTCTCACAAGTGTAATCCATTATAATACGCGAGTTTCATCAAACATAACTACGGGAATATGATCAGGCTACATGTTGGCTTACTTTCTCTATCCATGATGTTCACGGGTTTCTGATGAATGCAACTTATCGCCGATCTAAGCTTTACTAAGAACAATCATATTTTCACTTGATAGATATTCCATCAAGTTCGATTTATGAAACATAATTCACGCAGTTCTTGAAGTCCTAGGGTTGATCCAGCTTATATGCCTTTCAATCCCATCTTTTATATCATCTCAATGGTCCCATACAACGGGGACTTATATCCCATGATTTGTCAGATCATGAATTCATTATTCCAAGGTTAAAAAATTTGGCATAACTTCGCTACCCATCAGGTACTTTAAGATCTACATTTCATATTCACATAACCTCTTGCCCACTACCGGCAATCAATAATCAGATCCTAATTTCAACAATCATTTCAGGTCTCGCGGGTCGGATATTTTGTAAGGTTAGGTTCGCCATCATAGGAAACCTTAAACCTAAAAGACATGTCCAACTCACAATGGGTGTATGTCGGATGTCTTCGTCTCAACTCTTGCTTACAGATGCTCTAATATAGATCCTAACAAGATTAGATCTCGATCCTAATACGATAATTATCAATGATAATCTCTCCAAAGGAAAACGATTATACGGTTCATTACCAAAGGTCAATCATTCAAACATAAAATAGCACTTATATTACTTTGTATCGTTACTTTACCTCGTCCCTTCGATTTGGGGTGGTATATAGTACTCTCATCAAGGTTCGTTCTCAATGATTTCTGAGCAAATCTCTAGAAATTCGATGCGAAGCGAGGATCTTGATAAAGATGTTTGATACAGGCACACTATGTTTACATAACTCTTTTGCATTTATCACTAACGGGAATGATATTAGCAGATTTGGTCAATCTGTCGACGATGACCCAAATCGAATCAAATTCAGATGATGACCTTTGCAATAGCTAGACGTTTACCAATGTATGAGGCGATGTCTGCCTTCATAATTGCCATCAGTACAACTTCTTCAGACAAAGATACTTTTAGTCATAAATGACATAAATAGAATATTTATACTTACAAATTCCAACATACTATATCTCACAATCTCAATATTTAGACAATCACAAGTGGTCTTTTAAATATTTAACGCTATCGGCTTCTCAATTTTAATGGTTCACATTAGCCGCGAACCACTTTTATTATCTATATTATCTTTTTACAATCATTGTTTATTTTTATATTGTTCGGCAAATTATTTTGTACCTTCATTATTAAGGAACACATCCTAATTGGTTGTTTATTCTTTTTACATAATGCGACGGTATCTATATTCACTTCTCATGATGATGTAATTATCATGTCCACAATTCATTCAGATATTCTTTCTATATTATGCGTCAGTAATTACGTTCGCCTTTCTTCATATTTTCTAATTTTCAGTTTCGTCTCATCTATCATTTTTTTTTAATTTTTTTATTTATATATTTATTTATTTTTTTCAGTTTTTCTCAATCCGTCGTCTAAAGCGTCGATAATTATTATGATTAATTAAATAATTATTAGTTAATTTTTATGAAGCGTAAACGTAAAAGTTTTAAATTTCTTAGTTCGACCAATTATATAAAATGTTCAAAATAAATTTGAGTTTAATTAACAAGATTTTCGTTGATTTATCGAAAATAATTAATAAGATTCGTAAATGTTCGAAAAACCTTTGTTTATACTTTGGTCAAAGTTTTCTTAGTTGAAAAGCAAAAATTGTCGTTTTAAGTTTTCAGGTTATGGTATAAATGGTTTTACTCTATCCTTCTTAAGTTATCTTGAGGTATACACAAACATTTACCCCTAAACAGAAGTTTAGTTAAATGGTTTGTGTATAAGGGAATAATCCCTTTAAAAATCCTTTGTTAAAACATTTGTCAAAACATATTTCCATTTCTTTTTGGTAAAATCCAAAGTCTTAAAAGGGCTCTTAATTTTTGAAGAGTCTATATGCATACATCTTACCATTATTAATCCAACGGTCATTTTATGTAAAGGATTAAGTTTTTAATCCCTAAGCGTTAATGGTTCTAATCTTTGAAAAGTCTATATAGCTTCCATTATCTATTAACCACACGGTTAAATCATGTAAAGAATTAAGTCTTAAGTCTTATGTTAAATATTTAAGGTACATGTTTTCTTTGTTCAGCCAATTCAGGGAAATCTATAAATAATTATTAACTCATTCTTATTCTTATAAACAAACAAATGATCCTTAATGATCGCAAGCATGAATTTATCAAATTACAGCCTTCACACGTGATTCACCAAATTTATGAATGCTACATGTGTATTAGTCAATCCAAACGACATCACGTGAAACTCATAATGTTCATTACAAGTTCTGGATGTAGTGATTGTAATAGATAATCCCTTTCGCATATGCGAGGTTTGATGATAACCATGCCATGGATCAAATCTTTAAAAAATACGCTAGAACCTTGTAATTGATCGAACAAATCTTCCATTTCGAGTTATGGATATCGTTTTCGATTGTCAATTTACTCAGTTCACAGTAATCTATAAATATAAGGAATGATAACACCATAGCTCTTCATGATAACGAGCTTGGTAGAATAAAATCTTTCTCCGACAACTCTCTCAGTTATACGGTAATTCCTTTAATTTAGATGGTGCTGACGTACAGTGCACAAGCCACAGGCGCAGCACCGAGAATATAATCAATACCAGTTTCAATCTGCCTTAATGGCAAAAGTCTAGGTAATTCACCAATAAATACTTACTAAAGTTTCAGATAACATAAATATCTTTTTATAAATTCATTTTAGGTTCTTCTAGATTACAATATCTATAACTAGTTCACAATCATTCATGGTAAAATTTCAAGTCTAAATGCAGGATATGGTCATCCATCAAGAGTTATTTAGATCACTTTTGATAATCAACATCTTATCATTTAGGGGAATTCTACTCGAGTTCCCATCAATTAAGACAATGTCGTCATGTCATAATCAATCAATTCATTCTACTGGCACAATCAACTTTTCAGTTTCATTGCCGTCGATAAGATGTGAATTTCTCAAGAGACTAATAATAACTCATAATCCTTCGCAAATTCAAGGATATATGGAGACATAACTACCATTAAAAGAGTAAGGTCAACGCATAATCTATGCGAAAGAATTTCAAATCAGATACAGACGAAAACATTTAATGAATATGAATATATCCCATGTTTTCATAATTTGAGTACGCATTCGAAAGCTCCTCGGATCGTTACCCAGGTCATTCAAATGAAAGCAAATCAAAAGAAATGATAACAGCGTAGATACATCCAGTCGGGTATCAACACTCGGTAATCAGATATTTTTCCTAAGAATCTCACTACGGGAGAATTGGACAAGAAAGAATTGTCAATTGTCAAATAAGACAATTTCCACAGATGAGTAAATTCGACTCAGAAGAATAGATGCTACGGGCACATATGTAGGTGTCCCTAACATTATGTCCTTATTTTTCACTTCTTGCAGATCTCATTAAAATTTAATCTTTCACAATCCTCAAAGAAAATGTAGTGTTTATTCATTAGTTTTATGGTGACTACTAATCAGTCTTGCATAGTCCATTCCAAATTGTATGTAGGCGCGCAACTATATACAATTTCAATATTAACGATGCAATACTCAGTTCGTCAAAATTTTATCATCATGTTTATAATAAAAAAAACATTTTCATGCTTAATTCTTAAGTAAGAATCAAGAATAAATTTACAAAGATTTTCTTTATTATGAAAACAATTAAGTTTTCCCAGGTGTTTTATAAACAACATCATTTCGATAACGATTAATCATAAATCTCACTTTGAATAATCCTTATAGTGATGAAAATTAAATTTTCTCAAAGGATACCGTTTTAACTTTATAAAAACAATGTGTGATCTGCAAAGGAGTGATGAAGAGTTGTTCACCAAGAGCTTAAATACAATATGATAGGAAATGAGCTTTAGCCAAATAATCATGAGGTTCATGACCTTGATGGCACTCAAAAAGAATAATCCACAACGCAACTCATATCGAGATGAGAACTTGTTCAATGGTTGCATCAATAATGCGAGCATTAGGAAGAAGCAAGAAAAGATAGATAACATCGATACATGTAGAATTTAGCAATCAAAGGTAGTCTTTTCATTAATCACAAACAAGTCTAAATTGTACCGTAACACATTACGTGTTACTATGTCATACAATTCCAAGAACTCATCCTACCAACTGATGTCACAGTTAAGTTAGGGATTATTTTTAAAAGATAACACAATGAATACTAATCTACAAGAGTCATTAGGTGTCCCACCTGTCCTGGAAGATCCATCGGTCCCAATTTAGAAGAAGATTTCTTCAATTTATTTCTTGGACACTGGGCATCCTCATTAGTAGACAATGGCCTAGGAACAACACTTAACACGAATCAACAATCAATTAAAACCTTATAATTCAATCAAAGAACTTAACGACTCCTCTTAACAATCTCATATTCCATACGGGTTAAATTTTACTTTATTCAAGTGCCAACCAATTTTATACTCAATTCGATATCCTACCTCATTATCCAATACTTTCAATATTATTTATAAACCTTAATAGGGCAATAAAAGCTCGATACGATCAACACTTAATTTCCAATCATATAGCTCTTACAACAACAATTATCAAATGAGTCACTAGTATGAAATGACTCATACATTCAATTAGACTTTTCAGAAAGGTATTAGTGGCATGAGGCTTTTGGGTAATGGTTCCAATGACAGCCTCAAGTGCAACATTCACCCTTTCGATTTCAATTTAAGAATTGGGTGACAACGAATCATATGACATCTTTCTTGGTGGTAACGTTTTGTCAAACTCCACTCTATAAGGAAAGATCGTCATGACATCGATATCAATTTTAATCTCGCCAATTCTTTTTCAATATCACGATCAACTAATATCTACATTTCTACGAATATCAACCATTTGTTGGGATCATAAATATCCACAACTTGGTTTAGATCTAGGATAGCTAGAATTCCTACGAGAATAGCTTCGATTAATTTACTAGGGGATTTAGGGTTTCTTGAGACAATCGACGTCGTATAAATACCTCGTATAAATATCAAAATAATCATCAAACAATCATGTAATAAAATTACATCATATATATATATAATCCAAGTTATATATATATTAAAATAACACTTCTCAGTCTGGCCTTGTCGGTAACTCGGGAATTCTTCGGCACCGTTATAGTCAAAAGATTTTTAGACATTTTTAGAAAAATGTTTATAGTTAAATGATTTTGAAATGTTTTATTGAAAACCTTAGTTTTAAAAGTCTTTCGTTCTCTATAACGAGAGCTCTGGTACCAAACTGTAACACCCCCAAATTTATACAACTTAGTACAGCGGAAGACTAGTTGGTGTTACGGGATAGCACATTACTCACATCATAGACAACGCATAAAAATCGCGTAGTTTATTAATAAAGCATTTCCATTCATAAACATCAAAGTTACATCGGTCCCAAGTCATATTATTTTATACAAAGTTTTACAAAGAATTCGAATGGAAATTATAGTTTAAGTGCGGGCCATGAATTCTTGTTGTCTTCCCGAGAATTACCTTCAAGTACCTGAGATAAAACATGTTAAAAGAAAAGGTCAGCGATAATGCTGAGTGAATTCATAGAGTTTAATAAACCATCAATATAATATCGGTATAAAATTATTACCGAAAATCATTTTGTACAAATCATTTTAATAGGCCATAAAATAGCCAAAGTCATTTTATACAAATCTTTATCGAAAATCATAATATAGGCATTTGCCTTAAAAATCATTATACGAGCCAATGTCGTAAAAACATCATACAATACGTCTTATGACGTTGTATGAAAATAAAAACCGTTATATGAATATGGTTACGAAAACCAAAACATGAACATAATATCAATAGTATGACCCTGTATTGCTAGTCAGGCAATACATCGTAATTCGGAGCGTCTAGTAGTATTTCGTTAGTTTTGGATTATTATAAGCCGCATGACATTGTTACCTTACTAAACCAACAACGGGTAGCTAACCCGATACCAAATTTGTCCATCTAAAGTAGCGTGTCGTCACAAAGGTCACGCTATGGAAATCTTCTCATACATAAATTCGTTTACCAATCAATGTGGCACGACGGGGATCAACCGTCAAGGCGCGAACTGGGGTGATCGTCCCCAAATAGTACTATTAAATGCATAAGCGTCTACCAAATCCCGGTAGTTCACAATTCATGCTAATGGGACTTTTAGTGACATAACCTAACTTTAATAATCAATTTAATTTCATCTATCGGGTCCTTTAATCATTTATCAGGTCATACAATCGGGTCATTCAATCATTCGGGTCCAAATCAATAAACAAACAATCGGGACAAATGGTGTCCTATTTTATAAAAACTAACATGTTATCTCCCTCGCGGGTTTATAAAACATTTCATGAAAACATTTAAAAGAGTGCGAGGCTATGAACTCACGTTGATGTGGGAAGGCGGGTTATCGGCAACTCGGACGTACGGTACGTGCTTCAATCACGGAAACCTAGACAAATAATACTCGTCTTAGACTCATGTCCAATGACTTTATAAAAATAACAATTATGTATACATATGGTGATTATATACATATGATGATCAAGTGGGTTTACATCTTCTCGTTTACTCATTTTAGTGTTATATGTCGATAACTTTTATACTAGTTTACTAGTTTCACCTATTTTCGTGTTTTAAGTCCAATAAACTTATTATAAGTTCTTTAACTTGTTTTAATCCATGTTATACTTATATTACCAGTATCTACACTTTACAAGTTGGGCCTAAATGGGTTAAGCCCAATAAGTTCTTTTTATAAGTGTTTAACTTATTTAGTCCAATTATTAGTCCAATATGTTTACTTAGCTCGTTAACGCCCGTATGTCCTATAGTTCGGGTTTTATCGGTTTTTACTTGTTATACATGTTTATATATCAGTATATAAGTTTTATAAAGTTTACACTAGACGGGTCCAACCATCTAAGTTTTATTTAACAAAAACGTTAATTTTACGGTATTAGCCGAAAAAGTCGTAAAAATCATGTTTATAGTTTTATAACTTATAAAACTTAACAAGCCACCATTTTTATAAAATGTACACTTATTTACCATTGTACATATTTATATAAATGTATTATATAAGTTAGTGGGTTTTAATTTATATTTTATACTATTAAATTTTGAGTGCTTATA
Organism: Glebionis coronaria; assembly: GCA_025667525.1. Classification (NCBI taxonomy): domain Eukaryota; kingdom Viridiplantae; phylum Streptophyta; class Magnoliopsida; order Asterales; family Asteraceae; genus Glebionis; species Glebionis coronaria. Next base: position 635,733,083 of record CM046874.1, on the reverse strand, counting down.
TAATAGTATTATACTTTAATTTCCAAAATCTGATTTTTATTTTCATCTTTACCAAAACTGCCATATCTAGAGTTCTATATGGAGATATAAGCTCAAATTTTTATCACATAAACTACATGATATTTTCTCCATTTAACTCTACAATTTTCATCCTCTATTTGTGGAAAGTCTTTCACAAACTCTTCCTCAATCTCATTATCCCTTTCTTTAAACATTTCATCAAGATCAAAATCACCAAAATCACTAGTAGTAGCATGGAGGTCAATATGTGATAAAATCTCAATGTGATCATGAGGAGAAGAGGTATCAACACAAAGCTCATCACATGGTTCATTGGAAACCCTCTCAAGCTCTCTTTGGATTGGGATAAGGTTCTCAACACTAGAAGAGGTTAATTCATCCGAATTGGTGTTTGTATTGGTGCTAAGAGGCTCGTCCCCCATGGTGAAAGAGTCGGTGGGTCCCATGTGAGGTAAAGGTGTTGAAGGTGTGTATGGCTCAAGTATAGTCGGTGGAGAGATGGAAGGGTCTATAATAGGAACATCACTAAGTGTATCATCCTCAACATCTACTCTCAAAGAAGGCTCATCATCAGGTAAAGCATCGTTCGGTCTCATGTGTTGCAAGACGTATGTGCTCAAGCATAAGATTTTCGGATCAGTTGCCTCTTGCATTGTCTCAAGTGCTTGCATTACCATATTAAAAGTGTCTTTACTCAAGAAATGATAAATGCCTTGATTGTGAGAGCTTGTTTGATTATGACTTTGAAAATTCTCTTCATTTTGAAAATCATCTTGATTTAAAAATTCTTGATTTTAAAAATCCTCATTAAACCCTTGATCATAATCCCTCGCGTATAGATGACAATTATTTGTACCATGCGGTCCTCCACAGGTCGCACAAGGCCTATACACAGCTCGATAATGCTCCTCTTGTAATATCTCCAAAATAGGACGATTATCCATGTGTGGCAAAATGGTCGAATGTATATACAAATGAGATGACGTCTAAAAGCTTCCTCGGGGAAGGAAGTGATACACCAAAGGTGGTATGTTTACACGTGTGCGAGTACACGTGTAAGTAAACACGAGGAATGAGGGAGTAGCCCTCGGTCGACTTTTGAGAGAGAAGAGATTATCTCCCTCGAGGTTCGATATGAAATATCCACAAGAAAGTATATATATAATTACTACTTGGGTGCAAGACCCCCAATAAAGCCTTCCTTCTTAGAATACTCACTAGTGAATGGGGGGTTAGGTGGCGCGAAGCACTTAAGTACCTATTAACCCTTAGATGGCATTTTATAGCACATCGCCTTTCTATTCACTTTGTAGTTTGTATTCTTCGAATTATTGCCTATTGGAAGTATTTATCTATACTTGCTTAATTAAATTGGATCGATACGCGTGTCAAGGACCGGAACGCCCCTCAACACGGTGTATTGCCTCGGCAATACTTATGGATATAGGTAACTTGGTTTTTCGTATATACGTATACTTATTTACATATAATAATATATCAAAAATATTTTTGTATTTATTTGTTTTTTTTAAGAAACATACTATATGTATGTAAAAAACGATGAAAACATAATATATATTTTTTGGGTGTAATCTTTTAGGAAAAAGATTACTTTTTGGATTTTTTATTTTTTTTGGTTCAATTCTTTAGGAAAAGAATTGATTTTGTGATTTTTTTTATTTTTTATTTTTGTATTTTTATCTTTTTGATTTTTTTTTATCTTTTTGATTATAATACGTAAAAATAACGTTCACAGAGTGAACGGATCCCAAAATCCAATCGTCTCACTCGAAACCGTTAATCTTCACGAAAAGAACTGGCAGCGGCGCCATTTAATATTTCATTTTTTATAGTTTGTTTTTCTCGATATCGATTCGAATTGATATAACGTTTTTAAGCTCGACTTAATTGTTTTTGGTTAAAAAAACTTGATTGGTAATCTATTTCTACTTGGCACAAAGTAATAAAAAAATGTAAAATATTATTCTATTACTACTTAATACGTACTACGCTAAAACATGTTGCAATTACACAATTAAGTGCACAAAATGTAAAAATGAAAAACACAATATTACACTACAAATGAAAATTTCAAAATACAAAACTTAAAGTACTGAAATAACAATCTACTAATTCTTTACAAAAATAACAAATATGAATATAAAATTCCTAAAGAGTACAAGTCTACTAGACTTAAACTAAATTTATCCAAAAGGTCTTATAAACGTAACCTATTGCTCAATTCATTTACATAAATTTGGAACACTAAACTAGGCCCAACAATACTGACAGTCCAATAACGTACCAACTGATCCAAAGCTATGAAGAACTAATAAACACGCTTCTTCTGAACTTGAATATATCACGTTTCCTTACTAAATCTACTACAGACATGTCTATAACTAACAGTAAACACTAATACTACACTAATTCACATCAAACTTGTATCTATATTACCCTACAAATTAATATCAACAATCAAAATTCTCAAAAGGAAATAAGAACAGCTATTTAAGTTCTATCCCAAACACTGGTAAACAAAATATGAAAGCATTTAGAAAGCTATAATACCTGAAACGAAACAGTTACTACAAACTTGAATCAACACATTGCACATTAAGCATTTATACTACATATTATATTACAAATTGCAGAAAATGTAACATGCTTGACCATTTTACATCCAGGCCTGTCCGTTGTGGGAGAAGCGGAGCGCTGAGCTCGCTTAAATCCCGAACACCACCAATCTGCTACCACTTTAACTAATCTAATCAACCTTTAACTGCTGGTGACGTATGTTATGCTACCTGCTGGAATGAACACGGACTAGACCGAATCGAAGTTATCATCTGATCTGCTACACCTGCATAAGAACAAAACAGAATTCTACCTGCAAAACTGACATAAACTGACTTTCGATGTAGAACTCTCGGAATGACCACTAGTCATTCTACTGATATGAATGAAAACCTGCAAAACTGAGACATTCAAACAAACAATCCTCGAAATTACAGTTAACCGCAAAAGAAGCAGATACTACTTTTATAACCAAATATAACCGAATTCAAACTCTTCTTTAAACTGAACTAGTTGAATGAACAGTAGTAACAAGAACTTCACTAGAAAATCAATTACAGTTGAGATAGGAAATCAAATTCTCATGTAGACTCTTATAAAGAAACCTGCATATACTTGAACAAAACCAAAACCTTCGATTCTAATATAACAAAGATTAACTGATCATATCAAAATCGTAAAGGTTTTTATACAATCTTTAAGAACAGTATAAGAGACGAAATCAAATCTTGATAACAACAACTTAACTAAATTCGTAACAAACTTACTAACTCAATTTAACTATTTAACCGATTTCAGAGTGAAAGCTTGAAGACGAAAGAAGAAAATCATCAATTTCAGAAAATCGAAATTGCTATATCTAAATTCACAAATTAAACTGAAGAGTAAATGACTTAACAAACTTGACCAAAACTAAACTACTCAACTAATATCATATCAAAAACTCTATAATAAGCTCGAAATCTAGACAGTAATATGAAATAGAAAGAGAGAAAAACTCTGAGATTTCATTAATGGTGAAAACTGAAACGATTCGGTTACAAACTTAAACTGATTAACAGATTCATAAGAAAACTTAAACTGAAACCATCTACCAATTATTCATAAGAGATTTCCTGTAACGGCAATAGTAGAAAAGTTAAGAGAAAAAGAATGAGCTTTTTAAAGTGAACAGTAACAGTAGAAGAAGAATTAAGAGAAGATCAAGAAGACTTTAAGAAAAAGCTTGAATTCATTAATGGTGAAAAAAAACAATTGTTTACAAAATCTTAACAGAATCTAACTGAATTTCTAACTGAAAATCATAAAGCATTTGAGAGAAAAGCTATCTACTCCTAACTACTATGTGTAAAACTACTCCTAAGCTAACCATTTGCAAATGAGGTCTTCGTTTCTTTTTATAGCCGTCGAGAGGGAGAGTTGTGACGTGGCTCCACCAATCAGCGAATGCCACGTATTAAATACGAGGATCTTGATCGTTCTTCATCTTCATCATTTTGGGCGTTTCTTTATTCTTGAGTCTTGATCTAATTCATTGGCATCCTCTTGTAGAGGAGAGCAAGGTGATCATTTTTGCTGTTGAAGGCTTTGGCTGAAACCCCATGGATCGTCCTTGTTTTGTGTTTGCAGGTGCGATGGAGGTGGAAGATAAAGATGACTGTTTCTCTCTCTTGACTTGGAGAAGAAGACGTGTGTGGAAGATTGTGTTTTTGACCGGACCTTGGTCAATGACCAAAGTAAATACTTACTTTCTACTAGTTTTACCATTTAGTCCCTCATTTTTCACTTCTTTTCAAATGTTTTTAAAACCTTTTAAGTAAAAGCTTTTTCATCCTTTGTCTTATATAAAGTTGCAAGCTAAGCCCTCGATCTTTGAAGTAGTGACAAGTAAGGTCCTTAGAAGCTCTTTCGTCCTTTTCTTCATCTTTTGTGATATAAATCCCTTGAAAACGCATGTTTGCTCAGAAATGTATCTTTTTACCTGAAAAACACATAAAACACAAATACACGCATAATTCTGATATTTTACAGTTAAAATAATGTATTTGACTGTGTTTTGAGTGGTTTTTGGATCATTATTGATGAGTGTTTTCACACTTATCATATACTTCTTCAAGATTTTTTCAATATAAGTATCTTGACTAAGACCAATTAACCGTCTGCTCCTATCTCGATAGATTTTAATTCCTAGAATGTATGCAGCTTCTCCGAAATCCTTCATAGAAAAACATTTACCAAGATAATCCTTAACAACTTTAAGTCATGGAATGTTACTTCCTACGATTAATATGTCATCGACATATAGGACTAGGAATACTACATCACTCCCACTAGCTTTGGGATATACACATGGCTCATCACGATTTTGAATAAATCCAAACTTCTTGATTTCTTCATCAAATCGTTTATTCCATTGACGTGATGCTTGCTTCAAACCATAAATAGATCTTTGAAGTTTACACACGTGTTTTGGATATTTAGGATTAACATACCCTTCCGGTTGCTGGTTATAGATATCTTCATCTAAGCGACCATTCAAGAAGTAAGTTTTAACATCTATTTGCCATATCTCATAGTCATAGTATGTTGCTATAGCTATGAGAATCCTAATAGCTCTTATGTCTGCTACAGGAGAAAATGTCTCCTCGTAGTCTATGCCTAAAGTTTGAGTAAAACCTTTAGCTACTAACGAGCTTTATAGGATTGTATTTTTCCATCCATGTCAGTTTTCTTCTTGTATATCCACTTATGTTTCACTACTTTAGCATTTGATGGTAGATCTACAAGAATCCAAACATCATTAACTTTCATAGACTTCATTTCCTCATCCATTGCAACCATCCACTTATCCTTTTCAGGATCAAGCATGGAGGATTTATAATTAGCAGGTTCTCCAAGATCCCCTACTTCATCATCATCATCCTCTATGTTAAGACATAGTTTCTTGGTGCAAGTATAGTCCTTTCTGACCTACGTAGAGGAATTATTTCTAGTGGAACCACCAGACTTTCTGGTTCTACAGAAATTATTTCGCTAATGTTTTCAGAAGGTAATGTATCTATATGACTTTCTTCAAGATCATAATTTCTCCCACTGAATTCTAGATTTACAAGATCACTTTCAAGGAAGTCTCCATACCTTGCAACAATAACTTTTTTTTCAGGTGGATAATAAAAGTAGCAACCCATAGTTTCCTTAGGGTATCCTACAAAGATATATTTCACAGATCGTTGTTGGAGTTTATCACCCGAGTCACGTTTCACATACGCCTCGCAACCCCAAACCTTTAAATAAGACAAATATGACGTTTTGCCATGTCATAGTTCATATGGTGTCTTATTAACCTTCTTTGTGGGAACCATATTTAAAATTCGAACCGTAGATTCTAATGCATAGTCCCAAAAGGATAATGGTAAAGTTGAAAGTTTAAACATAGATTGCACCATATCTAATAGTGTATGATTTCTCCTTTTGGATACACCACTTGTGGAGTATAGGGAGAAGTAAGATTCTAAATAATTTCGTTCTCACTTAGATCATCTTTAAACTCTTGACTTAAATATTCACCACCTCTATCAGGACGAAGAGCTTTAATCTTATTTCCTAGTTGCATTCTACTTCTGCTTTAACACTTTGAATGTCTCAAATACCTCATGTTTATGCTTAAGTAAATAAACATAACCATAACGGCTAAAATCATCCGTAAATGTTAAGAAGTAGCTAGCACCTTTCCTTGACACATGTCTAAGTGGTCCACACACATCAGTGTATATTAAACCAAGTAGATCAGTAGCCCTTTCTATATTGCTATTAAAAGGTTTCTTAGTCATCTTTCCAGGGATACAAGACTAACATTTACCAAATGATTCATCATTAATATTTTCCAAAAGTCCTTCACGTTGAAACTTTTGTATGCGTGTCTTCCCAATATGGGCAAGTCTACAATGCCAAAGATAAGAAGAGTTCTTATCAAACTTTCTCTTCTTATTCATGCTAAAGACAGAATTATAATTATACTTGGAATTATCATGCATGTCAATTTCAAACACACCATTCACAGAAATTGCATTAAAATAGAAAATTCCATCTTTGAAAACAGAAATTCCATTATTATCAATAGTGTGAATAAATCCAAAATTCAACAAACAAGAAAATGAAATAACACCCCTAACAATTGAAGGTGCATAATGAAAATTGTTTAAGATCAATATTAAACCCGAAGGTAAAACTAAATTAAACGTTTCTATAGCTTCAACAACTGCTTGTGCTCCATTGCGCACTTGCAGATATTGTTCCCCCATAGGATAGCTTCCTTTTCAGCTTAAATCCATGCAGCGTATTACAAATGTTAATACCGCATCCTGTATCATATACCCAAGAATTTAACTTGTATGTCAAATTAAATAATTCAACCATAAATAAGTTACCTGAAGCTACAACACTTAGCTCAGACTTCTTCTTCTTTTCACGTAAACCACCGAGGTAAAGAGGGAAGTTCCTCTTCCAGCGACCACTTGTAGTGCAATGGTGACAATTATCATCCTTTTGAGATTAATTCTTCTTGGCAAAGTTTTGCTTAGGCTCTTGATTGGTCGCAACTTGCTTGTTTATCACCTTTGCCCTTGCCTTTCATCTTTTTGTTCGCTTGCGGTTTTGGCTTAGTTACTCTACCCTTTTGTATGTTAAGTACTTGAGGAATAGAGGTAGACGCCTTGTCCTTGAACCCTTTTTTATAATCAATGAGCATTGCATGCAAATCTTAACTGTCTTCCCCGTGCAATGCATAATAGTTCCTAACAAATTGTTAAAATCCTTGTTAAGGGACCTATTGATCAAATTAATCGCCATATCATGGTCATACGGTTTCCCAAGTGCAATGAGTTGTTCCATGTAACCTCTCATTTCCATATAGTGTGAACCTACGGATTTCCCAATGGGATTGCTTACAACTATGCAAAGCATCTACTAAATCGTAGATCTCCACATCTTGGGGTTTCTCAAACATTGCCTTGAGTTCTTCAAGCCTGCGCATGGGAGGAAAGCTCAAACTTCTTTTGAAGAGAAGGTGACATTTTCCTAAGCATTAAACAAGCCACATCAGAGTGCTTTTTCAATTCAGCGCGGTGTGCGAGCCTTTCGGCTTTAGAAGCTCCTTCAGCAAGGTCGGCTGGTACAGTCGTGGACAAGTAATCAATAGTACCCGCTACTCTCTGAACAATTCTTAGGGAGCGATACCAATCATTAAAGTTTGGGGTGTAAGTTCTTTACGATAAAAAAACGTTTTGAACGCAGTACTTAAAGCGTTGTTGTCGGGATGATCTATTTCTACAGAAATAATTTCAAATATTAGTATTTTCGATAAATACTTTCAGGAAAATAAAACTACCCCGGTAAATAAACTAACCATAGTATTTTCCTTGAAACTAGAATCTATATTGACATAAATCCATTACATCAGTTGATCTGCTAGTAATGAATGTATTCAACATAGTGACTTGTCGAACAATTCAATTGACAAACAATTTGCAATTTTTAGATATTTGAGGGATTTACATTGCCAAAAGAACGTTTTGCATTGTAAACATGTTTCATCCCTTCTGATTGCCTTAAGTTTCCAGTTCTCACTTAGTAACTTAATTAAGTCGTCTAATCTAAAGAAAGTAAAACTATCACGCGAATTCTCATTAAATGAAAGTTTTCTTTCCATCACAACATCGTCCAAAACTCTCATATGGCAACATAGTAATTTCAAGTGTTCGTCAATTAGATGGCATTCGACTTAAATTAAAGGGTAGAAATTTTGATGTCAAAATCAATGTATGGAGAAGCATGCATACAACTCCATAGCATAAGTTTAATAAAGCATTTAGTAAACTTTTTCACGAGACTAAATTTGTGCATATATTATGTTGAGGTATTGGTTAAACCAATTAAAGAATTACCCACAAAAATTCACGACGTACTTTTTTCTAGAACTCGGCTAAAGCACAAAGCAATAAACTTACTCATTGTGTTTCGGATGCGAATTAGCGGTAAATCAACCTTAAGGTATAAGCAAATAATAATCGTAGGTAATTTCAACTTGACGTACAAGTGAGCCGAGAATTCGGTGAATTTGTTCTTGTTCGTAGGAATTGATTTACAAAAGATATGTAACCCTAATTAATCGAATTAGGGTTACATACCTTTTGTAAAGCAATTCCTACGAACAAGAACAAACTCACTGAATTAAAGTTTATATCGAATCACCAAGATATAGTCTAAAGTAAGACTGTATTACGTTCTTGTACACACGTATTACAACCAGTTAACCGTAATACTAGTACTTGTAACCGAGCTTCGATGTCAAGAGGAAAATCAACCAACAACCATAGAGAGGGGCTAGGACTTGATTATTAGCTAAATCGAAAACCAAAGAACCCTAAGGGTGTGTTTGGCTGGCGATCGCAAGAGAGGGAGAGAAAGAGGGATTGTGGTGTGTCAAATTATGAAGGCTTAGGGGTCTTTATATAGGCCTCATAAACTTGTAGCCCTAGGTAACCAATATAAGGAAAAAATATCTTTCCTTTTCCCTTGTTCTAGCCGACGGTCGGCACACCCCCATGGGGTGTTCTGGCCCTTCTTTTCCTCTTCTATTTTATTTCACAACGTTCGTTAAACCTTAACTCTTAAATATTTACGACCGTTAAAGTTATAGCTCAATAAACATATAAATATATTTATTAAATAAATTAACTCTATATGTATTATGTGCAATCCTGTAATCCCGAGTTCGATCCTAACACACGACTATTAAAATTTATGTCCATAACTTTCACACGATCCATCATCAGGTTAGAGGTCTTTTTTATTTAGCTTATTTGATTTAAATAAGCTTATTAATCTATCATCATCATAACTATAAGCTTTTAATTAGCTTATAATGAACGAATTATTCTTAATTATTAGGTGGTTATGTGAATAAGTTGATTTGTTTGAATAAGCTTTTAATTTAGATGAGAGTTATAAATAACACTTTGAATTAGATGAGAGTTATGGATAAGCTTGTTAATTAGATGATTTGAATTTATTGTATTAAATTATAAGTTAGCTTTTTAATTTTTTTTAATGAATTATCAGATTATTTGAGTATGAGTGTTATGAATAAGCTTATGTTCGTGTGAATAAGCTGTATTATTAGGAATTTTTATGTTGTTGAATTAGGCTAAATTAAGCTTGATGTATCTGTTGGTTAAGGTTTTAAAGTTTGATATATAAACAACTAAGGACATGGTGAGAAAGTGACCAGATTGAACGAAAACTAGGATGTCATAGATTATTGTAGTGGTATAGTGAGATGTTGTTTCTCATCACATGATTTTTGCGCATACTTAATAAGTTTTTATATGATACAATTTTTGTGGCGCAATAATTGAGTTAAGGTTTGATGCTTTTTAGGTACTGATGGAAATATTAAGGGTGATTCTAAATGTACCGAATAATTTTTCTAAATCTATCAATATTAGTTAATTATTATTATAATTATTGGCTTCATTTAAGCGTTTCATTGACTAAGTAATTGATGCCAACTTTTTTATTTATCTTATTTTACATACATATACAATAAGAGAAAAATCCACTAAGTTAGTGTATATTCAATAAACAATCTTAATTACTTCTTTTTACCAAAATAAAAATCTTAACTTTTTATGTTTTTTCAAAAATTAAATATCTTACAAATCGGTAATCGTTACATAAAACGAAACATATAATCACGTCAAAATGAAATTATCTTTTTATATATATATATATATGTATCACTAATATTGATTTATGAAACCATGATTTTATGAAATTGTTAGTCAGTTAGATTATTACGGCTATATTTGGTAAAATTATCTGTAAGTTGTATCTGTTAATTATAAGTTGTAAGTTGTAAACTACAAAACTGTTAACATGAGCGACAAGCTGTATTTTTTTAATAAATGTATTTAGTGAATTAGTTGTTAATATTGGCAAAATCTCTTTTAAATCTTTTTAAAAACTGTTAGTTTTTTGTTTCAAAAATTATCTCTTTCAAAACAAGTACTACCTAGCTCAGTTTGGATACATGAGTTTCAAACTTTTATCTTAAACAAATAGCTTTTAATAGAAAGCTGATTCATAAAACTTTTTAATTATTAAGAGCTCTAAAAACTGTAAGTTACTGATATACCTTCCAATCATATTATAATCTATTTAAATTTATGATTTTTAGTCATTTTACATCTTAATTACAACAAACAACTAATTTACCAAACACTTTTACTGAAAAACAGTACAATTTATAATTCATGTTAACAACTTTGCAGTTAACAGTTTACAGTTAACCGCTTACAGCATACAACTTACAGTTAACCGCTTACAGCATACAACTTACAGTTAACCGCTTACATCATTGACTGTTTAAGTTTTTCTTTTAGACTCAGATTTTGAGAATTTAAAAACAGCTCACTGAGTGACTATTCACTTAGTAACTTGTTGAGAGGTATATACATCTAAGCTAATTGTTATTGAGAATATAAATCCTATTTGTATATATGATTTTTGATATGAATCATATATAATTTGTAATATAAACGATATATAATTTTTAAGATAAAAATCGGAATTTTTTGTCAAAAGTATATATGCGCTTCTTTATAATATGATGATTTAATTCTCATCGCGATAATATATTTTGTGTCATTTGACGATTTACGTGTGTAAACTTTTGTATATCTTTTTAAGGTGGTTGCGGCCTTTGAAAAAACATTAAATCTATTGTTACGAGCTTACATTGTGCCAATTAACGGTATCGATTAGGTGATTTCAATCATCATTTTCCTAATATGTAACAATGTTTTGATATCAATAGATCGTGTTTTCTTCTGGAAAAAAATCATTTTGCATCTATTTGTTTATTTTTTCTTTCATGAATAATTAAATATTTATGTAAAGTCGTAAACACATGATTAATCTAAAGATAAACACACACTTGTTATGAATAAATATAAAATTAATAAGCCATTCAAACGAAATAAAACTAAAATAGAGAGTAAAAATGATTTATAAATGGCTTTTTAAGAAACTAGACGAGTACCCGCGCATAGTGGCGGAATTTGGTTAGTGGCAAATAATTTACAGTATGCGATATTGTGGTAAGTGTTCCGTGTACGTTCAAAATAAAGCATGAAAAGATCAAATTGAAATTATAGAATGTTTTAACATATGACACTACAATGCTAGATAAAATATTAAATAAACATGTATCAAAAAGCCTATAAAAACTTTTAGTAAAGCTGAAAGTAAAACATTACATCACAGTTTATGAGCTAACTAATAATACACGTTACTCGTTACGTAAACCCTACATATTATATTAGTTGATAAACAATTAAAAAAACCGGGTTAATCCGAGTTTACCCGATGACTCGACCAGGTCGATTTAAAAACCAGGTTTCAAAACATTAAAAAATGGCATCGTTCATAACTTCATATGTTTATTTATTTTCGTTGCACGTCAATAATTAATCTCCAAATGACTTTAGTGTGTTCACATAATATAATTTATATATGCATTAAGATGTTTGAATTATAAATGTAGTATAGATTAGTGGGACCCATATTTTTCAACCATTCAACATTTTCAACTTTTAACCAAAGGGATACACCCTTTATAATGTAGTATAGATAAATATAGTATAGGTTAGTCGGACCCACATTTTTCAACCATTCAACATTTTCAACTTTTAACCAAAGGGATACACCCTTTATAATGTAGTATAGATAAATGTAGTATAGATTAGTGGGACCCATATTTTTTAATCATTCAACATTTTCAACTTTCAACCAAAGAGATACACCCTTTATAATGTAGTATAGATAAATGTAGTATAGATTAGTGGGACCCACATTTTTCAACCATTCAACATTTTCAACTTTCAACCAAAGGGATACACCCTTTATAATGTAGTATAGATAAATGTAGTATAGATTAGTGGGACCCACATTTTTCAACCGTTCAATATTTTCAACTTTCAACCAAAGGGATACACCCTTTATAATGTAGTATAGATTAATGAGACCCATAATTTTCAACTATTCAACATTTTCAACTTTCAACCAAATGGATACACCCTTTATAATATAGTATAGATAAACTTAATGAAAAAATTGTAAACTTTTGAGACAAATTAAAATGCATTTAATGCTAATGATTACTACTAATTAATACGAGCATGACTTTGTTATTTTCACAATTTTAAAGATATGACTTTTTGACCAAATAAAATTTTGATAGATTGAGAGTAAAAGGAATCATCACACCATCGCATCAAAAAACACTATGTCACGTCAATTTTTTCACTTTCACATTCACACAAAAAAACCCATTTTATCATCACTAATGTTTTAAAACCCGGTTCTTAGATTGATCCGGTCGAGTCGCCGGATCCGAGTCGATCCGGGTTAACCCGGTTTTCTAAAATAATTTTTTTTATATATTTAATAATTAACAAAATTATAGTTATAAAAACCATAAAAACTTACGTATATTGAAAATATATATTGTTTACCAACCAATATAACATGTAAAAATAAAATTTCGTCGCAAATACGTAAAATTTACATATTTTTTTCAAGAAAAACCCGAAAAGTTCGAAACCCGGCCGGGTCTTGAGAACCGGGTTGACCAGGGTCACCCAACCCCGCCGGGTTTCGAAAATATGAAACCCAGGTCAATATGACCCGTTTTTTAGGCTGGAACCGGGTCAACCGGTTGACCCGGCCGGGTCGACCCGGGTCTGAAAACATTGATCATCACACCATGTCCACACCACCACACCAATTTTTCCACTTATTTTCATAAACTACCATAAACAATTAATTTATTCAAATTCTAATTACTTTATTCATAATAAAAAACATTACATCCTTAAAAAAACTACAATACAGAAATAAAAAAAAAACAATACGAAAAAAAAACCAGTACGAAATTAAAAAATCTAATTGTCACTTCGATCAAGTTTCTTTTCTTCTACTTTTTTCGTATTGATCAAACGAGCCTCGGTTTCGTCACAACCCCGAGCCGATGTTGTAAGAAATTTTAGTTGCTCCATCATAAGCCACTCGTTGTCTTTGTTTATCGACACTTCGTAGGCTTTTTGGGCGGCTTGCCTTTTGAGTCGAAACTCGGCGGTTAGAGCATCCCCGAATGGGTTCGACCCACTACTCGCTCCCGTGCTCGTTGACTCGGATCTTGCCTTCTTTCTGGTTCGTTCTTTGCCGGGGAGACGGGGTCTTGCATCCGGTGCAAAAAGAGCCTCATTTGCAAGAGACGGAACGTCGTGGTTAAGTCAACGGCTTCGGGAGAGTCCCATTTCTCATGGTCTTTCAAAACATTCCAAGCGTCTTCTAGGTGGAAATTGTTGTTTTTATTTTCTTCCCGATAAATTGTTCGAGCCCTCGCCATCACATCCAAATCACTTTCCCCACTTTTAATTGCCTCCTTGCTACGTCGGTAACAACTATTGAACTTTTGGCAAACGTGGTTCAAATCCCTCCATTTACTCGAAATCATATCCTTGGTACGGTTTTGAAATTTAGTTATTAAAAGTCCCCATAACCCTATACCAAAACGTTTCTCCTTTTTGAGATCTCCCGACATTCGGGTACTCCGAAATCTCAACATAACATTTGCCAAGCAATGCCTCCTCCGATGCAACACAACGTAACTTAGTTTTTGACACATCAGGGTTTTTCTCAAAATCTGCCCCTAGTTGACAAAAATCAACATTCTTTTTTTTGCCGCCCATTTACGGGGTTTTTTTGTGATTCGGGTGTGGGTTGTGAGGATTGTGAGGATCGTGGTTCATCGAAGGATTGCGGCTTTTCTTGAAGCTTTTGGAATTCAATATCCTCGTCGGATTGAAATTAAGTGTATCTTTGTCATCCGAAATTTTTGTATGTTTCACGTTGGACTTCTAGCCATTCCGGATCATCGGAAAATAGTTCTTGTGAAGACGGACCTCCGGTAAAAGTGTTAAGGAGGCCAACGAAAGAAGGTTTGTTGGGGTTTCCAGACATGATTTCCTATGTGATATGTAAAAGATTAAGGATTAGGAGTATGTAAATTTACAGGGTATATTGTTATGCATATATAGGGGTTTAAAAAAAGGTTTTTTTGTTTCTTTAAAAACTAACCGTTGGAACTTTTTTTTAAAAAAAAAATTCAAAAAAACTAGCCGTTAAGGCTGTTTTGAATATTAAAAAAATTAATTTTTCAAAAACTAGCCGTTGGCTAGCGGTTTTTTTTAAAAATTCAAATTTTTTTAGAAAAAAAATAAACTAGCCGTTAGGGGTGTTTTTAGTTTGTTTGAATTGATAAAGGAGGGTTGTGTAAAGTGGAGGATTCACGCAGCTGGGCACGGTGTGGTCACGGTGTGATTCACGCAGCTGGGCACGGTGTGACTGTGGCCACGGTGTGATTCACGCAGCTGGGCACGGTGTGGTCACGCCGAGCCACGCAGGGCAACACCGAGCCACACCGTGATGATTCCATTTGCTCTTAGGATCCGGATTGTATGGTTTATTGCTCTAGTTATTATAAATTTGGCATGGTTTTCACGGTGTGACTGTAGCCACGGTGTGATTCACGCAGTTGGGCACGGTGTGGTCACGCCGAGCCACGTAGGGCAACGTCGAGCCACACCGTAATGATTCCAGTTTCTCTTAGGATCCAGATTGTATGGTTTATTGCTCTAGTTATTAAAGACATTGCATTTGATTACCCTTGATTCCTTGAACATACCCTTTTTGATCATTTTCAACTTTCTTTTCAGGTAACAATGATGTTTCGTTGTGGATGTTGCAATTACATTTCATACTGCAACTAGATTTATAAATGCATCATGAGTTAAGTTTCATCCAATAACCAGAACGTGCTAACATCCCAATTCATGCAGGAAATCCACCGACTGATGCAATAGACAGAGTGGAAGAAACAATCGTCACAACCATGAGACCCACCAAACTCAAGAAAATCCAGTCCCCATAAAATGATCCATGTTCCCACAACTCTCATCAGAAGCAAAGAAGAAAAAAGGAGAATAGCCGAGCAAGAAATGTATAGCAACATTTAGCTCCGACAAATAGTACAACTACGTTAGGAACACTATTTTGAAACGAGTTGATGTTCAAACCAATGTAATGTAACTGTAAACTAAGCTACTCGCGACTAGGTTACTATCCACCCAACTCATGCACTACGCATGTTTATTAATCATTTGCTCACGGCCTCACGTGTCCAAAACAGCAGAAAACCAAAGCGCCCCCAGCAAAGAGCGGACATATATCCTCGTTATATACATTTGAAATAGTAGATTCCAAAAAATTTAGTAACCTTTTATTTGCTGTGAGGTGATTTGCACACTTCTTATATTGATTGGCACATTCCAAAATATGATACCTTCACATTTATACCCTTATAAGAATGTATATGAATTAAAGTGATCTAAGGGTATATACGTCAAAACACCATATATTTAAGTGTGTCAATTAATTTAAAAAATGTGTAAATCACTTCCTTTATTTGATACACTTATCAAAATATATCCATTGATTCGCAATTTAAAAATAGCCACCCATACATGTTAAAATATGCTCTTCCACTTCTCACACTTTTCAAACATCATTTTTTGTCATTGTGTTAGCCTCAAAATATTGAGTCAAACAAGAATGCTCGGTCATATGGTTATTATGTATCGTATTTTAGAACGTTGTAATAGGTAGTAGATTAGTCGTGTTATACGGGCTTAACGTTAGGCTAAAGTTCATTGATAAGTAACTAAAGCCCAAAAGGAAAGGCCGACCCATTAGAATATAGTCCATAAACAAGCCCGCATGTGGGTGGACTATATATACCCTTCCTAGCATGTTAGGAAGGGTGTTGGTCATTTTCATTATTCACTCTTTAATCTAATCCTCTAAAAGTTCCAACCATTCTCTCTCTTTTCTCTCTCTACTTTCTCTCTCTAGAATTCATCTATCTTCTACCTTTCTTTCTTGTTTAATCATCATATTATATGGGACAACAATTGGTATCAATCGCCATAGGGTAGTTTTGTGATTCGTTGTTGATATACTACTTAGTTCGTGTGATTTAAACATAAAATCATCTCGGATTCAAGTTTTTTTCTTGTGCTTTCCGTGCTCTAAATCTTGCTATATATATCTATACATCTTTCATACGTGTGGTAAGGATTTGGTTATTATGGTTTGCTTATTATCACGGATTTCTTGTAAAAATCTCAAGTTTTTACCTTAAGTTTCGGAAGTGTTCTCACATTGTGATAAGGGCTTCAGTATTCCGATCACAAAAGCCTTAGGGTTTCTACATTGTGATCACGGAACGCGATCACCAGTATTACGATCACTAGTATTGCGATCACTAGTATTGCGATCACAAACATTGCGATCACTAGTATTGCGATCACTAGTATTGCGATCACTAGTATTGCGATCACAAATATTGCGATCACAAACATTACGATCACTAGTATTGCGATCACAAACATTGTGATCACTAAGCATTGTGATCACTAAGCATTGCGATCACTAACATTCCGATCACTCATATTGCGATCACTCACATTCCGATGACTATTCCGATGACATTCCGATGACTATTACGATGACATTCCGATAAGAACTTTCCGATAGCATTGCGATTACTCATTTCGATAGTATTTTTTTAAGGGACTTTAAAACTTTTTCTAATCAACAACAATCACTATAACATCTACTTAAGATCCATATTCATTTCTAAATTCAAATCTTATCAAGATGGATTCTACTACAGAGTATCGGGTGACGAACAACAACATCATAGTGGCGGGCAACAAAGAGAGACCACCAATGCTTGTGGTCGGTCGATATGATCAATGGCAATCCTGTTTTCTATGTTATCTTGACACAAAACCTAACGGTGATGCTTTAAGGCAATGTATTTTTTATGGACCCTATAAACTCGCAAGGATAAAAGTTCATGCACAACCAGCCACAGACACAACTGAAGAACAACCAGCTTATGAACGTGATGAAAAGAGAAACGATCTCACACCAGAGAACCGTGCTTGGTTTGATGCAGAGAAGGAAGCAATCTACCTAATACTCAGTGGCATAGGAGATGATATTTATTTCACGGTTGATGCATGCCCTACTGCTAAAGAAATGTGGACGGCTATTGAAAGATTGAAACAAGGTGAATCACTTAACAAACAAGATATGAAAACTAAGATGTTTTGGAACTTTGGCAAGTTTACATCAAAGGATGGGGAATCAATTGATTCTTATTATTCCCAATTCTAAAAAATGATGAATGACATGACCCGAAACAACTTGCAAGTTTCCACCATGCAAGTTAATGTCCAGTTTCTACAACAACTTCAACCAGAGTGGACACGGTTTGTCACCTTGGTGAAACAACAACAAACGTTAGACGAAGTTTCATATCACAGGCTCTTTGAAATTTTTAAACAATTTCAAAATGAGGCAAATGAACTTGGAGCTGAACGTGCTGCAAAGGTTTCAAATCCACTTACTTTGGTGTCTACAACTCAACATTACCCAGATTATCGTTCTCGTGCTCCAAAGACCTACTCCACTCAATCATCATCACCACGATCATCCACTGTTTCTAAGTCACATGCTCCAACAAGATCCCGAGGCAAAGAAGTTGCAAGAGCACCATAACCCACACCTCAGCAATCATCCGAAGAAGGCAGTGATGAAGAACTAGCTCAAAAGGATAGGGATATCAAGAAACAAATGGCTTTCATTATGAAGCAATACAGAAAAATCTACAAACCCGCCAACAACAACCTCAGAACATCATCTAACACGAGGAACAACTATGCTCAGGGTCCTCCAAGGAATGACACACGAAGGCGTGCTGAGAGTCCTCCAAAGTATGATCGACAACCCGTAAAGTATGATAATTAGAGGGTTGCCACTGTTGTTGGAAATAGGGAAACTATTGGTACTCAAGTTGTGCAACAAAGTGGGATTCAGTGTTTTAACTGCCGAGATTATGGGCATTTAGCTAGGGAATGCAGGCAACCAAAGAGGGTTAAAGATCATGGTTATCATAAGGAAAAAATGTTGCTGTGCAAGAAAATGAAAGCTGGGATCAAGCTATCAGCTGAGGAAGGAGAAATGCTTGACGACACAGATGATGAACTCTCCGACCAAGAACTCGAGACACATTATTCATACATGGCAAAGATTCACGAGGTTCTTAACGTCACTGAAGATGACAATGGTTCTATATTTGATACCGAGCCAATTGATAAGGTACAACATGATGATGAATATAATGTGTTTGGTGATACACATGAGCATAGTGATCTACCAACAACAATTACTGACACGTGTATGATAAAAACGTTTGATAGCAATACCACACCCGATTCATCAGACATGTGCAATAATGAGTTTGAGGATGATCAACATACAAATGAGTATGATGATGAGGAGCGTGTCGAGCTTGCTAATTTAATTTCTAGTTTACAAAAAGATGTCAATGAAAATAGAAAGAGTAAAAAGCAATTAAAGAAGGCAAACGCATCGCTCACTTAAAACTTTGAAGAAAGTAAAGCCGCTCTTATAAAATCTAGTGAGACTATTGATAGTTATAGGGTTGAGCTTCTTTAAAAGACCAAAGAGCTTGAGGGGTACAAAAGTCGTGTTATCAACATTAAAAAGGACGATTTTGAAAATAAATACAACGAAGCTCTTGCTTTGTTAACTAAAGAAAAACGTCAATTTAATGTCTTATTAAGTGACAAACGTCAAAAAACGTACCTTGCCACAACAAAAGTTAATGAACTTGAACAAAGGCTTTCTATGAATACCACCGATTCTGCTAAAATTCTTGACGAAAAGAAACAAGAGGTTGAAAAATTAAAACAAGATTTCAAAAATAGACAAGGCAAAGATACTGAAAAAGTAAAGGATCTCGAAGAACAAGTCGATTTTTTGAAAAAAGTTGTTTATAAAACGCATGACTCTATTCAAACCATTAGAATGATAGCACCTCGGTCGTTTTTCAAGGGTCAACCTAGCTTTGCAAGTCCCAAGTACCTCGAACAAGCTCAAGCTGCTAATCCTCACTTATATCTTGATGAGTCCGAATGGACCGATCATGATTGCCCAGTAACTAGCCTCGATAATGAAGAGACGTCCCTTTGGGATGAGGAGAGTAGATCACCGGTTAATAAAGATTTTGTGACATCATATAATTATGCTTATGAAAACAGTATTTATGATCTTTTCACTCCACAAAAACAGAAGTCTCGTGAGGAATTATTTCTTAAATACAAACAACGAAGAGTTCAATGGAAGATTTTTTTTGCCACTAAGAAATCAAATGTTTTTAAATATATTAACTATTTGCCTCTTGATGCTTCTAAACGAAAAAGTAAAAAAAACACTTGGTTTTCTTAAACACCACATTGATAATGTTCAATCAATTGTTGAAAGCGGCTGGGAAAAATGTCAAAAGGATAAGTGGAAAATAGAAATTCCTCACGACATAACTGTGCTTGTGAAAGAACTTTTAATACCAAATACGAAGATAATAAAAGAACATATTTTTGAGTTTGAAAAATTGATTCGGTCTGAAATGTTTGATGATTTGAAATATGTTGAGTCTCTTGAAAAAGAAATAGATGAACTTCAAAATGACAAATCAGATTTTTCAAACGAATATGATCTACTCTTAGAAGAATGTATCTCCAAAGATATTTTGTGTGTTACTCTTCAATACTGTGCTGATATTGATGAATATTTTGATGTTGCATGCAAATATCTTGATAAAATCAAAGAATGTGAGCGTCTTGAACTTGAGCTTTCGAAACGTAAAGAAAATGTTGATAAAAAGGCTTTTGAGTTACTTCAACACAAAACTGATTTCCTTCAATAACATTTTCATTCTCTTGAACTTGCTTTCCAAAAAGACATAGGAAGTTTTCCACATGATAATAAATTGCAAGAAAAACTTTCCCAAATGTGTCGAGAAATGAATGAAAAGAGTTTGGAAATTAAAGAGTTGAAAGCTCAGTTACAAGACAGGGAAATAGCAATAGCAGAGTTGAAGAAACTCATTGCTAAGATGGGTGGAAAAATTGTGGAACCTAGTGTTAAGAAACCTATTGTAAGACAACCCAATGCGCACAAACTAACTAGACCCTCTGTCCTGGGAAACCCATCTGTTTTCTATGGGTGGGAAAACCTAGTTGCTAAGATGGATGGAAAGGATAGGTTACCACAGAATACTCCCAAAACACATATTCGATCACAAAGCATTAAGAACACAAATATGATTAAACCAGGAATGTATAGATTGGCCACTAAACCCACACTCAACAAAGAAAGTCAATCACCTCAGACTTCTAGAAGCACTAATAGACGTGTGTCTTTTACTACAGGAGTAGTCCCCACTGCTAGTATTAGCCGGCCTCAGCTTAAGAGCACTCGAATGAATGAAAAGGTTTGGCAAAACAAAAGTCAAGGGAAGATGAAGGAAGTAGAAGACCACCCTAGGATTTTCAATGTTTCTAAGAATAAAACGTCTGTAATCGCATGTAATGACGATTTGAATGATTCGACTTTGAATGCTTTGAATGTTAAGTTTGTTTGTGTGAAATGTGGAAAGTGTGCTAATGCTAATCATGCTATGTGTGTTTCGAATAATGTCAAAAGCTTATATACTAGAACTAAGAAGCAAACTGTGATGCCTATTAGAGCTAGAAAACCCAAACGCAAAGTAAACCATTCTGGTGCAACCCCCCCCCCCCCCATGAGAAAAGTATTGCATCATACTCCACCACTAAGTACCTTAGAATCAGAATTAGGGAATTATATGAGTCTGCTAGCAAGTCTTGGAAATGGTTGTTTTCTAATCAGTGTCTTTCAGGATATAAATGGATGCCTAAGGTTAGGACAAAAAAATGTGACAACGAGCGTTAGTGTGCCTTTAAGTGAAACTAATGATTCGGATATCACAAATAACATGGAATCCAATATAGAAAATGCTCCATCGTGCTCTAATTCTTCTGCAGGTGATCGAGATAATTCTCTTCATACTGGAATCCAGATGCACGAAGCATATGACGGGGAATCTCAAGCTTCTAATTAACTTCGTGGAGAAGTTCCTGGGTACGGTCCGATCGGAAATGATCAATTTGCACCGATCATAGGATATGGAGACTTGGTTCAGGGGAATATCATAATCAAAGGGGTTTACTACGTTGAAGGGCTCAATCACAATCTTTTCTCGGTTGGTCAATTCTGTGATGCGGATTTGGAGGTTGCTTTTAGAAAGAAGACATGTTTTGTTCGTGATTATGATGGGAATGACTTACTTACCGGTTCACGGGGTACTGATCTCTACACTATTTCACTACAAGACTCCACATCTTCAACTCCAATCTGTTTCATGGCTAAAGCTTCAATGACTCAAGCTTGGTTATGGCATCAACGATTATCTCATCTTAACTTTGATACCATCAACTTGCTTTCCAAGAAAGATATTGTGTGAGGCCTTCCAAATTTGAAATTCATCAAAGATCATCTTTGTTCTTCTTGTGAGCTTTGTAAAGCTAAACGGAGTAGTTTCAAGACAAAGACTACACCAAGATTTAAAGGACGGTTAGATCTTCTTCATATAGATCTGTGTGGCCCCATGCGTGTTCAAAGCATCAATGGGAAGAAATATGTTATGGTAATTATCGATGACTACTCAAGGTACACATGGACTCACTTCTTGAGGTCCAAGGAAGAAACACCTAAGGTTCTCATTAACTTCCTTAAGCTGATACAACGTGGTCTTCAAGCTCAAGTAAAAGTGGTACATACTGACAGAGGCACATAATTCTTGAATTCAACTCTGAAGAACTATTTTGAAGCCGAAATGGTTGAACAAGAAACATCTATTGCTCGAACACCTGAACAAAACGTAGTTGTTGAAAGAAGAAATCGTACTTTAGTTGAGGCTGCTAAAACATTATTATCCGTTTCAAAACTACCACTATTCTTTTGGGCCGAAGCCGTATCAACCGCATGTTACACACAAAACCGTTCCTTAATTATCCTAAGACACGAAAAGACAGCATATCACATAATTAATGATCGCAAACCTTCACTCAAACATCTTCATGTTTTTGGATGTACGTGTTACATTATTCGAGATGGTGAAAATCTGGACAAGATGAAAGAGAAAGGTGATGCATGCATTCTAGTGGGATATGCAACTCAGTCTAAGGGATACAGACTGTACAACAAAGAGAACAAAATTGATAGTCGAGACTATTCATATAAGATTTGATGAATTACAAGAAATGGCACTTGAACAAAACAGTTTAAGTTCCGATACACAACGACAAAAGACTTATGTTCACAACCGCACGGAACTCGGAACTCAAGACCACAACAATGAACCGTCAAGTTCAAAGCTGGTTCCTGAACATGTTCCTAGAGCAGATATACCAGTGGACACGACACTTGAAGAGTTGGTGATGTTATATGGACCTATGTTTGATTAATATTTCACGGGGGAGAAACATGTTGTATCAAAGTCTTCCGCTGTTACTCATGATAAGAATGATGATACCGTTCGTCTTCAACAAAAGGATACAACTTCATCTACTTCAATACGGGTTGCTGCAGATTTACTTCCTCATAATATCACTTCAACAATCGATCCTACAACATCCACAACTATTGTCATTGCTCCAGAGAACACAAATCAAGCAGACGATGCATTATCTGACGATAACGATTTTCACAACCCATTCGGTACACCAGTACACGAAACTGGAGAGTCTTCTACTCGCCATGTTGATCCGGAAAATATGCATACGTTCTACCAACGACATCCTTCAACACATCATTGGACCCGAGAACATCCATTGGTTCAAGTAATTGGAAACCCTTCACAGCCTGTTCCTACAAGACGACAACTAGCCACTGATGGCGATGTTTGTATGTTCGCACTCGCCGTGAGTACAATTGAACCGAAAAACATCAAAGAAGCCATGGCTGATCATGCTTGGATTGAATCGATGACGGATGAACTTCAACAATTCGAAAGACTTAAAGTCTAGGAACTTGTTGACATACCATACGATGTGATTCCTTTAAATCTTCGTTGGATCTGGAAAAACAAGATGGATGAAGAAAACACGATCATCAAGAACAAAGCTAGGATAGTGGCTAACGGCTATGGCTAGAAAGAGGGAATTGATTTTGACGAATCATTTGAACCAGTTGCTCGTATGGAAGCGGTCAGGATTTTTCTTGCTTATGTTGCACATAAGGGATTCACTGTCTATCAAATGGACGTAAAGATGGCATTTCTTAACGGTCCTTTGAAGGAAGAAGTCTATGTCACGCAGCCGGAAGGATTCGTCAATCCTCATTATCCTGACAAGGTGTATCGTCTCCACAAGGTACTATATGGACTAAATCAAGCTCCAAGGGCGTGGTACGACGAGCTCTCGAAATTTCTGGTATCCAAAGGTTTCTCGAAAGGTTCTATTGATCTAACTTTGTTCACTTATAAATATGGGGATGGCATCTTGCTTGTGCAGATTTATGTTGATGACATTATTTTTGGGTCTACAAACCCAAAACTTTCAAAATGGTTTGAAAAAGTCATTCACAGCAAATTTGAAATGTCAATGATGGGCGAACTAAAATTCTTTCTAGAAATTCAAGTTCACCAATCCCCAAGTGATATCTTTATAAACCAAGCTAAGTATTGTCAAGAGATGATCAAAAAGCATGGTATGACTTCATGTGACCCCGTTGGGACACCTTTATCAACCACATCGCTAGATGCTGACTTAAAGGGAAATGCTATAGATCAAACGAGATATCGTTTCATGATCGGTTCCCTCATGTACTTGACAACAAACAGACCTGATATTTCACATGCTACGTGTTATTGTGCACGATATCAAGCACGACCCACTGAAAAGCACCTTAAGGATGTTAAACGGATCTATTGGTACCTCAAGAATACCATTCATTTGGGACTCTGTTATCCGAGGGAAACCGGTTTCTTTCTAACGGCCTATTCAGATTCTGATCATGCAGGGTGTCTTGATACACGAGAAAGTACTTCTGGTGGTGCACATTTTCTAGGTCAAGATAAGCTTGTGGGATGGTCTTCCAAGAAGCAGGATTGCACGTCACTGTCATCAGCCGAAGCGGAGTATGTGTCTCTATCTGCGTGTGGTGCTCAAGTTCTATGGATGAGAACACAACTCACGGATTATGGCTTCCACTTTGATAAAGTACCTATGTGCTGTGACTCAAAGTCGGCCATAGCCATATCCTGTAATCCGGTATAGCATTCCCGCACGAAGCACATTGATGTCAGATACCACTTCATAAAGGAACAAGTTGAAAGAGGTATCGTTGAACTATACTTTGTTGGAACGGATTACCAATTAGCCGACTTGTTTACGAAAGCTCTGTCGAAAGATAGGTTTGAGTACCTCGTTAGGCAAAATGGTATGAGATGTTTGACTCCAGCAGACCTGGAGATTCTAGCAAAGGTGTCTGCTTGATTTATATATCAAACATCTACTTGTAAATATCATTGAAAAAGAAAAATAAAAAAATATAAAACATATAAAAGCAAAACACAAAATTAAAAACCTTTCAAAATACCAAAAATATTCTTCTCAACATGTCTTTCAGTATCGATAATATGGACGTGCCTAGAAATGTCGTTCAATAACGACACGGGTGTGTACATAAATCTCGAATGAAAGTTGTAAATATTTTTCAAAACATGTCATTTCATCTTTTAATAAAGGAAATTGTCTATTTTGGACAATATTTCCAAACAACGGGTAGAGAAATCTATCTTGGGTTGAGCCTGTCACAAAACATTCAACGTTTTGAGCTCAACAGAATGGCTTGTAATCACTTTCAGATTGCAACCCGGATCTATATTCACGGGGGAGTGTACGATTTCGTGCTCTTAACCTCAGCAAAAGAAGAGAAATCTTCTTACACTTGAATGGATTCGCCAAGACATTCAAAGTTTATGAACTCAAGTTTATGCTTTAGAAAAACCTCTTCGCCAAAAAGAAATAGGATTTTTCAAAAAGCGTTGAACACAATTTTTTCAAGAATTTCTCAATGATTATTCAAAATCTTTCAAAAATTGTGTGTTCAACAACTCCCATCCTCAAAAAGCGAAATGTGGATCACATCCTCACAATGACAATTCAATTGGATCAATTTTGAGGGGGAGCATTTCAACTTCATGCAAAGATTGACACATCTTTCTCCCGGAGATTTTCAAGACTATTTTTTAAAAATATATTTTAATCAAATTTGGTATCTCTAATATCAAAAGATTTTATATATTAGAGATAGGGGAGAAAATGTGATTAAAATGTGATTTTATATAAGACTCAAGCACTTTAATTCTTACCTACATATGCAAAACACTTTCGATTATCGATGCACATGTGAAGGGGGAGCATTTCTGAAACGACAAAACTATCAAGGTGTTAAATGTTTTTCAAACACCTTGTTAGACATTTGAAGTGGTTTTATGGTTACGATCAAATACCCACAACATCTTTAATCCACGACGTTATTGGTGTCAAAAGGGTGGTTAGGTTTAAGTCCTATGATCCAACCAGAACCGGAGAGATCTTCCCAGGGACAATCCAATAGATTATTAGAAGTCCTTAGGAAAGATGTAGTAGAATGTGAACGTAGTTGAATGCCGAATAAGTACTGATGATAGCACTGGAACAATCACAACAAGGTGCTATTAATGATGTCTTGGTAAGCATTGAAGGGGTTTAAGAATGAAAAAGAAATGTAAGGATAAAGGTTGTAAACAAAGAAGCCTTCCATACAACTTAGGCAGAACCCGTGTCAACACATCATGAAGACAACTCATCATGGACCCAGTGATGTAATGCATAACCCCTCCCTAGCTACTCAGGCTTCTCTCAAAAGAAGTTTATTTTATTGTCACGGAGATCAACATGACTTCTATTGACTTTCTCACTCCGGGATAGTTGATATTGAATAGGTGGCATCTGCTCTAGCCTCCAACCACTAAAAGTGCACAAATCGAGTCTAGAGCCTAGAGATCAATCAAATCTCATTAGGACACATGGATGACGAACAAGAGAGTCCTACGCTATATCCTTGCGATATTGCTAGAACACTCAGAGTGATACTACTTAGTATTCACAATGATGAGTGGAAATCTTTCCAGTGTTAACATCAAGCAGCATTGCGGTAGGTCATATGTAAGATTCTTTATCAATCGAACATGTGTAAAACTGAAAAGCAACAGTGGTTTGATTCTGAATTGATTCAAACTCGTTTCAGGTTTCTACGCAATATCTTTATGGTCTTGCCAAAACATTCAGAGTGATATTCATTAATATACACAATGACGAATGAAAATCCTTCTAGCGTCAACCTCAAACAGCGCTACGGTAGGTGACTTGTGAGATTCTTATGAATCAAGCCTGTGTCAACTGGAAAGCAACAATGGTAAGATTCTATATGAATCACACTTGTTTCAGGAATTTGAATTGACGACTTTAATCAAGCGGATATTTATCCAATTGATTCACTCTTTATGTTCGTTGTCTTGCTTTGAGACGGTTGAGTAAACAGAACGGCTAGTACAGCCGCGAAACCCTGTCAAGGAGATTCTCAATTGAATCTACCTATCACAGGTACGGTATTTAATATCGTATAACGGTCTTCACCGACCGGAGGTAAAACGCTACCGATTTAGGACGAATGTCAAAGCCATTCAGTCTGTGTCGATGTTTTGTCTCAAGAAGGCGGCGTCACGGTGTACTCAGCAAAGTCAAAGATTCAAAACCACATACTCATGCCTAAAGACATATTCAACAATTATAGCGTGAGCATGTGGATGAAGACACAAGATCGCAAGATGGCAAAGACAAGTTAAGGATGATTTGAAGATCTCAAGATCAACAGACAACAACAAAGGCTCAAAGATCACAGCATGAAGAAACAAGACTACTATTACACGTTCAAGACTCATTTATGGCGAGATTAGTAATCTCTACAAATCTCCAAATGACAAAGGGTAATGACCTCTCATTGGGGGAGATTGTTAGCCTCAAAATATTGAATCAAACAAGAATGCTCAGTCATATGGTTATTATGTATCGTATTTTAGAACGTTGTAATACATAGTACATTAGTCGTGTTATACGGGCGTATTTGATAAGTAACTAAAGCCCAAAAGGAAAGCCCAGCCTATTAGAATATAGTCCATAAACAAGCCCGCATGTGGGTGGTCATTTTCATTATTCACTCTCTAATCTAATCCTCCAAAAGTTCCAACCATTCTCTCTACTTTCTCTTTCTAGAATTCATCTATCTTCTACCTTTCTTTCTTGTTTAATCATCATATTATATGGGACAACAATACATTACCTTTCAGATAGATAGATCAAACCGCGCCAAAGTTATGTTTCAACTCGAATTTATAGAGAGAAGATCATTTAATGAGCTCTGAACACTTAACATCTTCACACTCCAATAACCATGTGCCAACTGCAAAACTTTCACATTCCACCAACTAGAGCATTGTGATGCTCTAACAAGCGCATAATTGATGTAGACTAAAACAAGATAAATAAGTTGGATCTGTTGATTCTAATGAATACCATATTTAATTTCTTTCAACAATCGTTGATTCTGGTGAATACCGATTATTAGGATAAAACACGGCAACACAACGGCAAATGATTTAACTTTTATTATAAGGTTACAGCAGATTGTTTAAATAAAGACATGAAAAAAATAAAAACCCCAAAACACCAATGGGCTGGACTATGGCCCAAAGACAAAGTCTAACAGAAACTGAAAATAACACAAAAATGCAAATAAATGACATTAAACGGATTTTTGTGCCTCGAAAAATCCTTAACCAGCCTATAGTTGGTTACCATGTCGTTCCTCTTGCTTTTCCGGTCATTTTGACAGGTCACGGACAGAAAACGAACTTACGATGCTCAAGTTATGGATGTTTTAAGAAAACCCTCTTCTTCACACAATCGTAAGCTTCCAGAAACAAGTCAGTTCATTCTTCAATACTTGGGCCTCCATCAATATCTTGAAAGCTCAAAGAAAACGCCACATGCCACTATAATTTCTATTTTGGTCGTTTGTGTCACTAATATAAGTTTTTTTAGAACGGGAAATGTTAGTGGTTAGTGAGTCGAATCGTGCAATGACATCCAAGCGGTAGAATGTCTTCTTGGAACCCTCACCTAGTTATGTTAAACTCTTTATCCGCTTCGCTTGAAAGGAAAAACCTTTGGCAGGTTTTGAACACAAGACCTCCAGAAAACCTCCCACAAAGAAACCAGTTAGTGAAATCATAATGGCCAACTGATAGAATTTCAATAATATGATTAAAAATTATGAAATTAACATGCTTGTATATTTTTATTTTGGCATATAAAACTTTGGCACAATAAAAAATAACCTAACGCAAATAATTGCTCAAAGGAATCCCGAACAAATAAAAGATGACAGAAAATATTGCGACGCGCCCAAATCTTTTTCTTCAATATTTCTTATTTATTTATCGGCGCTCACAATGTCTTTTCTCCAAAAAATTAATAAAGCGTCCATTTTTATTCCACTTCGCTCGTAACCTACATAATCACAAAACACACTCAAAGTACATATATAACGACAAATAAATATACGATTTGCTAAATTAACATGCTATGATGTGAATGCAAAATACACCGATTAAATCCTCTCAACTTAACCTTTACTTGTCCTAAGTAAAAATAAAATAAAAATATACAAGCATGTTAATTTCATAATTTTTAATCATATTATTGAAATTCTATCAAAAAGATCACATTCAACCTAATACACTAATAACCATCCTATATGACAAATAATCCAAAATGATTACCAATATTTTTGTCCTTCTTAAACACTTAGCATAACCATTCCCATTTCATTTACTTTACGTTTCATATAATTAACCATGTGTCCAACGTACCTAATGCACACCTATAATCAATCTAAACATTAATCTAAAACAAGAGGTGAGAATATCGTACACCTTTTATAACATTGGAGTTTTTATACCATAAGAGCACATCATAAGTCATCATACTTTAGCTTACATACTTCTACTTCCTTTCTTCTTCTTTTTTTTTCACAAATTTTTTTCATTTTTTTTTCATTTTTTTTTTACTTTTTTTTCCACTTCACACATAAGCTCTCTTTTTATAGCCATCCGGGACCGTTTCTTATACAAGTCATCCCGAACGCTTTATACACTCCTTTCAAGGTTGATATAAAGACCAATTATTCAGAAAATGAATATCTATCCTATAGGTGCATACTAAGACACATTGGCACATGGGAACCGGTTAATTTAGTCTGTTTAATTAAATCGGAACAATTATACTTCGTGCCTACTAGTACATCACATGATGGAGTTACCTACCACATAGTCTAATTATACAATGCACTAAATTAAATCAATCTTCCTAATTTCATTACAACAATACAAGGATTGGGTTATCTCACATAAAATTATCTCAGCTAAGTGCAATGCTATCCATCATAAAAATTGGCGTCTGACCCATGCTAACAACTAAAGTATCACCTTTCGTGGGTGACGAATCAGATAGGCAAGCCCATCATATGACTACCACCAATAATTATGACAGTTCTCCAACTCTTTTCTAAGGCCACCGTGCGCGGGCGGCGAGCCGAATAAGATCAATTTCAAGTGTCCTAACCCAACTATTACATTACTATATTTCATATTATTTATTCAAACTTTCTACTCGATCTAAGCAAAGGTAAGTAGAGAGAATTCAACCGGCGTGGTTTGATCATCTAAATTATACATATGCCTAACTACATGCAAACAATCAGATCAATTTAATAACCAAATTATACAATGGAATTGGGTGCACCTGATAATGATGGTCAAATCCTCTAGCTTGCTCTAATAAATCATCCACAAGCTAATCTTCAGAATCTGTACACACTCAACAAACATATATGTAGAAGAAACTTCCACATCTAAGTAGCACAAGACTATTATAATGTGA
The DNA here is from genome assembly GCA_025667525.1 of Glebionis coronaria. Lineage (NCBI taxonomy): Eukaryota > Viridiplantae > Streptophyta > Magnoliopsida > Asterales > Asteraceae > Glebionis > Glebionis coronaria. The sequence continues at coordinate 635,702,304 of CM046874.1, read as the reverse complement.
TTAAATTTTTTTTAAAAATTTCCAATTTTTCCCAAAAATAACATTTTAACCATTTTGACCAAAATTTCACACAAAAACATGTAACACATGTGCCACCCCCCTCAACTTAAAGCATTCCATTGCCCCTAATGCAAAAACTTTAAATTGAAATTTTGGTTAAAAATCAATATGACAAACTCACACAAAAAACAAAAACCTAACTCACTTTCGTAGGAATCACGCTTGCATTTAGCGTATGGAACAAGCCTTTAAACCACTCGGTAGCCCGACTAGACGAGTTTTGTCTCGTGAGGGTTTGTAGTGAACACACCCACAAAGTTCCACAAACCACGGGTTGCCTCCCGTGAAGCGCTAAGTTTACCGTCTTCAGCCAGACATAACTTATATGAGCTATGGAGACGGTTGGAGTGGTTCCAAGTAAACCACATCCACCGTTTCCATCTGATCACTCTCCAACTCGACATACGGCTTCAAACGGTGTCCATTAACTTTAAAAGGCTCTCCACCCACCATATTTTTTATTTCAATGGCTCCGTGTGGAGAGACTTGAGTCACAATATATGGACCCGTCCATTTACTTCTCAACTTCCCAGGGAAAAGCTTAAATCTAGCATTGAATAACCAAAATTTTTGACCAACCAAGAAAGACTTCTTGGTGATGTGTCGGTCATGAAAAGCTTTGGTTTTCTCCTTATAAATCCTAGAACTCTCATAGGCATCACGTCTAATCTCATCTAGTTCAGATAATTGAAGTTTCCTAGTACTACCCGCTTTCTCTAAATCTAGATTAACGGTCTTAATCGCCCATTCAGCCCTATGCTCTATCTCAACCGGTAAATGACACGCCTTGCCATGTACCAACTTATACGGTGACATACCAATAGGAGTCTTAAAATCCGTCCTATATGCCCACAATGCATCATCTAACCTCATGGACCAATCTTTCCTATCACTACGAATGGTCTTTTCCAAAATTCGCTTAATCTTCCTATTAGATACTTCAACATGTTCCATGCCTAGAAAAGATATTCTTCTTAAAAAACTTAAGAACTACACTATGATCATTGGTTCTAGTAGCCTCAGCCTCTACCCACTTAGACACATAATCAACTACCACTAAAATGTATACATTGTCATGGGAAGTGGGGAATGGTCCCATAAAATCAATACCCCACACGTCAAAGATCTCAACAACAAGTATAGGATTCATAGGCATTTGATCACGCCTTGAAATCCCACCAACTTGTTAGCAACGAATACATGCTTTCACAAAAGACTTGGCATCCTTGAATATAGTCGGCCAAAAGAAACCGCTTTGTAGGACTTTATGCCCAGTTTTCGTAGCACCAAAGTGTCCACCACATGCATAAGAATGACAATGAGCCAATATGTCCATATGCTCATGGTCAGGAACACATCTCCTAACGAGTTGGTCAGGACACACCTTATATAGCTCCGGATCCTCCCAAAAATAATGCTTCAACTGGGAGAAGAAGTATTTTCTTTGTTGTTTGGACCAAAAATCCGGAAGCTTTTTAACAGCTAGGTAATTTACTATATTTCCGTACCAAGGGACCTAAGAAACCTCAAACAAGCTTTCATCTGGAAAGCTTTCCTTAATCACATCAGAAGGGTTGAACGGCGAAGGGATAATTCTAGACAAATGGTCGGCAACTACATTTTCTGATCCCTTTTTATCCCGAATTTCTAGATTAAATTCCTGTAAAAGCAAAATCCACCTAAGCTACCTTGGTTTTGTCTCTTTCTTAGTCAACAAATGTCTTAAGGCACTATGATCTGAGAATACTATCACCTTAGAATGCCCCCAAATATATGACCTAAACTTATCAAGAGCAAAAACCACAGCTAACAACTCTTTTTCAGTAGTGGTGTAATTCATTTGAGCTTCTGAAAAAGTATTACTAGCATAAAAGATCACAACGGGTTTCTTTTCGACCAGCTGTCCTAGAACCGCCCCAACGTCATAATCACTCGCATCACACATGATCTCGAAAGGCTTCGACCAATCAGGTGATTGCAGAATAGGGGCTTCTACAAGCTTTTGCTTAAGCATGTTGAATGCTTTAAGACATGATTCATTAAAGTCAAAGTGTGCATCTTTTAAGAGTAGATTACAAAGATGCTTTGATATAGCACTAAAATCTTTAATAAATCGCCTATAGAACCCGGCATGACCAAGAAAAGAACGCACACCTTTGATGGTAGTGGGAGGAGGAAGGGTCGAAATTACTTGAACTTTGGCACAATCAACCTCAAATCCTTTTTCAGACACAACATGCCCTAATACAATTCCCTCTCGAACCATGAAAGGGTCTTCTCCCAACTAAGTATCAGATTAGTTTCGGTGCATCTTTTTAACACACTTTCAAGCTGATCAAGGCAGCTCTCAAAGGACTGACCAAAGATGGATAAATCATCCATAAATATCTCTACATATTCTCCAACCATGTCAGAAAAGATACTCATCATGCACCGCTGAAAGGTAGCGGGTGCATTACACAGGCCAAAAGGCATTCTTCAAAATGCAAACGTCCCATATGGACATGTAAACGTAGTTTTGGCCTGGTCATCAGGATGGATGGGTATTTGATTATAACCGGAGTACCCATCCAGGAAGCAATAGAACTTTTTACCCGAAAGCTTCTCAACTATTTGATCAATGAAAGGTAGTGGGAAGTGATCATTAGATGTGGCATTATTTAGCTTACGGTAATCTATACAAACTCTCCACCCAGTAACTGGTCGGGTTGTGAGCTTTTCCCCATTGTCGGTTTCTACAACGGTGATTCCGGCCTTTTTAGGCACCGTTTGAGTAGGACTTACCCATTTACTATCCGAGATGGGATAGATGATACCAACATCTAACCATTTTAGAACTTCCATCTTCACTACCTCTTTCATATTAGGATTCAGACGCCTTTGCGCATCTCTTGTTGGCTTAATATCTGGGTCCGTAACAATTCGGTGCATACATAATGAAGGGCTGATCCCTTTCAAGTCTGCAATCGTCCATCCCACTGCTGCTTTGTACTTGGAAAGCACTTTTAGAAGTGCTTCCTCTTGTGATTCAGAAAGATCATAAGCAACAATAACGGGTAACGTATTGTTAGGACCTAGAAAAACATATTTGAGATTGGATGGAAAAGGTTTTAGCTCAAGAATTGGAGGCACCTCCAGAGACGGCTTCGTAGCCGTGTCAAAAGTAGAAGGCAAGGGCTCCACTTTATAAGACCAAGGTGGTTTTTAATGGTCCAAAGAACTGACCAAACACTCTTGAATCAGCAACATCAAGAATCTCCTCATTATCACCAGTTAGATATAATTCCAAAGGATCATCCTTAAGCATACGGGGTGCATGCTTTTGAACTTCCTCATCAATCACATCTACTTGGTAGCATTCATTCATTGTAGGAGAATTCATAGAATTAAACACATTCAATCTTATCTTTTTATTATCGAATGCAATATCCATGGCACCAGTCCGACAATTAATCCTAGCATCTATCGTGGCTAAGTGGGCGCCCAAGGATTATAGTTGGTTGAACATTCTTGTATTGTGACCCGGTGTCCATAACAAAGAAGTCAACTGGGTAATAGAAGTCATCAACTTTCACAATAACATCCTCTAAGATACCTCTAGGAATTTTGGTAGATCGATCGGCTAAGAAAATAATGGTGTCAGCCTTACGAAGAGTTCCTAAGTCATACTTATCGACCAAACTAGCAGGAAGGATGTTGATACTGGCTCCAAGATCAAGGAGCGCCTTTTTAATGGCAATATTTCCGACCACAACTAAAATCAACGGTGCTCCAGGATCTTTGAATTTAGGAGGAAGAGAGCTAGATAAGACTGCACTAACATGCTCAGTTAGGTCAATCTTTTTAGGCAAAGACGCCTTCAGCTTCCTCTTCTGGGTACACAAGTCCTTTAAAAACTTGGCATATGTAGGAATTTGCTTGATAGCATCAATAAGGGGGAGATTGATTATAACTTGCTTGAAAGTCTCCCACATATCCTCAGCATGAGGACCCTTTTTAGCTAACCTTGCAGATGTAGATTTTTCTAAAGCCGTAGGGTACGGTGTGCTGGACACACCACCCTCTCCAACTTCGGAAGATTCAGTAGCTTTAGGATTCTGTGTTGTTTGTTCAGGAAAATCATTTAACAAATCATTCACCAACTCAGAATCGGACTTAACATTATCAGAATTTTTACCTTCAACAATGATTTCGTCATCAGTGACGAAATCCTCGACATCAGGAGAATTTGGAATTCCCTTGTCATTGTTGTAGATTTTACCGTTTCGAAGAGACGTCACCATATTCACGTGCTTATTTCCATTTTTCTTGTGTGCGGGATTCATGGTGGGGTAGCTCGGTAGCCTTCCCTCATCTCTTTTTCTTAATTGATCCACCAATTGACCAACTTGTCTCTCAAGAGCTGCAATAGATTTAGTAGTGGTCTCGTGTCTTTGATTAGTGACCTCGAATTTTCTATTGATCTCTTGATTGTTGGTAGATAATGAATCCACGAGCCTATCAAATTTTTGGTCAAGGTTCAAGAGACGGTTATCATCTTGTCCTTGGCCCTGATTTGAATATTGTTGTTGTGGCCTATGATTGTAAGAATTTTGTTGGAAGTTAGATGAATCGCCACCCTCATACCTTGGTTTGTAACCATAGTGTTGTTGTTGGGTATTATTAGGGCGATTGTCTTCATCTTTCCAACGGAAGTTGGGGTGATTGCGCCATCCAGGATTATAACTTTCGGAGAATGGGTCATTTCGTGGACGACCTCCATAGACTCCATTCACCTCCTCATTCGGTGGCGCCCCCCAACTTTGACAATTATCGACTGAGTGACTCGGATCACCACACATTGAACACCCACTATGCGACACATTAGACACATTTGGCACACCTTTTCCTAGATTTTTCAACAAAAGATCAACTTTCTTACTTAACTCGCTAATTTCAGAATTTGTGCCACGTTGGTTAGACACATAAATGGCGGAAGATGGGTGGTTTTTTCGATCAACTGAAGCTTGGGTCTTGGAACCTTTGCTTAGTTTTTCAAAAAACTCCCATTCTTCCTCCATAGGTCGCGAGAAAAACATACCCCCACTAGTGGCCATCACAAATTGTTGGTTGTTATAATCCAACCCATCATAGAAGACTTTGACAAGCTCCTATTTTGGAACATCGTGATGAGGGCAAGTTCTTAATAACTCCTTAAGTCTACTAAATGGTTCATGAAACTGCTCGCCTGGGATTGGACGAATGGATTTAATCTTATTCCTAATGGCAGCAGTTTTACTTATAGAATAAAATTCCTCAAGAAAAGCATATTGCATTTCAGACCATGATTTAATACTACCTGGCTCAAGAGAAGAGAACCAGTCCTTAGCTTGATCTTTAAGAGAAAAAGGAAAAAGGCGAAGTCTTACCTCATCCTTGGTAATGTTATTAACCTGATGTGTGTCAGCAATTGAGAAGAATTCTCGCAGATGTGCGTATGGCTCCTCACGACCTCTAAACACTGGCAAAATTGCTATGAGGTTCGGCTGGATTTTGAAGTTACTTGTAACCCCTTTAACCGGATCCGGATAAACGATAGGCGAGGGATCCTCGAAGATCCCCGGCCTGTAATAAGAATCAACACCCCGTGGTGGAGATTCTTCTCCGCTAATACTTCCGCTAGCATCTCCGCCAACATCTTCGTCACCTGGCATTTCAACGAAAAGCTCTGCTAAACTTGAAAAATCAAGATTAGTAGAAAACTGTCGAAACGTCTTCCTTCTTAACGTTGCACTTTTCTCAACCTCAGGATCGTAAGATAACGGTGATGTTCGTCCTGATCTACGTGTGCGCATACACTAACCTGCACAGTCACAAGACTCAAAACAAAACAAACAAACAAACAAGAAAAATAAAATATTTTTGTATTTTTTATTTTATTTAAGAAAAATATTAACAAAAAACTTAAACGAAAAGCTCACTAATCCCCGACAGCGGCGCCAAATTTTTTATCGACGTCGAAGTGCCGGTAAAAAATAAACCTAATTACCTTATACTAGATATGGTAAGCGGGTATTGATCCACGAGGAATATGTGGTTTTAGTTTAAGTTTTGAGGTGATCACTGATCAATAAAGGTTTTGGTTTTGAAATCTAACAACTAAAATACTTTTGATAATAAAAATGCGGATTAAAAATTAAAACACTTATTAAACTAATAATAAAGCTAGAAAAATATAATAAAGATGTAAACAATTAAAAGAAAAATGCAATCCCTTCCAGCTCCTAATATTTATGGTTGATCACACTTATAGATTATCGAAACTTTTCAGCTCGTTTACAAAGATTATTTCGACTTAATATGAATGAATTAATGTCGGTATTTATTATGTTTATCGATGACTCGCGATAATAAATCTTATATAAATCCAACCAATAATTATGTTTTAATAATTTATTTAGGTACAACTTATGTTTATTATACGGCCATCTTTTTTTAACTAAATAAAATAAGTATGAATCGTTAACTGACAATAAATTGTCTCGCACAAATAACTAAATATAATATTAATCGATAAAAATAATTTATAAATAAATTATAAATCAATGGTAATAAAGTATGATCACCCAAAAGTAGTGATCAAACCATAAATAAAGTTACCAGAAGGAATTACAACAAAATTAGTCAGACATCGCGATGTACCCAACCCGCTGCGTATCAACCATCATCCTCTTTTTTTTTTTATCTATTCTTTGATGTGTCGACTATTGAAGACAAACTCCACCAAATTAACCACTGTTGATGTCCCCACCAAACTAATTCAACCCCTTGTTAAATCGTTTTCTTTTTAATATATATCCCTACCGTCTTTTTTTTTCGTTCTTGATTTCTCCTACTCCCACTGTATGTCTGCGTCCCAAAAAAATTGATTCCCCCATATCTTGTCTTTTCCTCTTTATATATATCTATTCTCTTGTGGGTTTTTATTGGGCCAAATTTTTTTTATTCTTTTAACATATAAAACTTTGGCCCAATAAAAAATAACCTAACACAAATAATTGCTCAAACGAATCCCGGACAAATAAGATGACCGAAAATATTGCGACGCGCCCAAATCTTTTTCTTCAATATTTCTTCTTTATTTATCGGCGCTCACAATGTCTTTTCTCCAAAAAATTAATAAAGCGTCCATTTTTATTCCACTTCGCTCGTAACCTACATAATCACAAAACACACTCAAAGTACATATATAGCGACAAATAAATATACAAATTTGCTAAATTAACATGCTATGAGATGAATGCAAAATACACCGATTACCAACTGAGTTAAACCAGTTGGTTGTGTCACTAATATAATGTATCAGATTGTCTAAAGAATCAATTTTCTTAATTACCCTGATCTACGACTACATGTCAGTAGGGGTGTGCACGGTTTGGGTCGGTTTTTGGCTAAAATCGAAACCGAATCGACATATTCAGTTTTTATAAAAACAAAAACCGAAACCGTTCAGTTTTGGGCGGTTCGGTTTTTTCGGTTTGGAATCGGTTTCGGTTCGGTTTGTCGGTTTTTTCGGTTTTTAAAACCGTTTATATTTGGGTACGTCATATATAGATTAAAAAACTTGTTTTGCGTGAAAAAATAGTTTTTTTCTCTATTTTTTTAATCTAAGCCTAATAATATTTATCTCAAATTTTTATAACTATACACATATTAATAAGATAAACACATATGCAAGTAAACATACATATAAACGATTATCGTCACATATGTAATGATATATTGTGAAGTAAAAACATGTACATATCAAACACGCGTATAAACAATAAGATAAATATATTAGTTGTATTTCCCTAAGAAATGAATATTTTTTATAATTTTTATATATTACTTATTTATACATATTATATTATATTTATACATTTATATAATAGAATGGTTCGGTGCGGTTTTTACTATTCGGTTTTTGGATGAAAACTGAAATCGAACCGAAACTTTTCGGTTTTTGGAAACGTGAAAACCGAACCATCGGTTTTTATATTCAGTCATTTTTCCAGTTCGATTCGGTTCGGTTCGGTTTTTGGTTCGATTTCGGTTTTTTTCTCACCCCTACATGTCAGTATTGATTATTGAACCATAATGTATGCTTTCAACAAATTCAGTGACTGAAAAGATAAATAACTCTGAAAGCAGGGAAGTTTAGACTTCAAATTTGTAATATTGCATCTCATTAAAGTTTGTATAAAATTAAACCACTAAAAAAACTCTTACGATAAATAACATCACAAGGAACCAACATAAATGTTAGTTAACGTTCCCGAGTTCTAATCTATAAGAAAGATACAGAGCCATTGTTAAGGTTAGCTCAGACCCTGTTGTATGCAACTGACTTGCTAAACAACCGACGTATGTAAACCACTTGGAGCGAGCTTGCAACTGCCAATAAAAGGTATTCTCCAATCGTGTAAAAGATTACTCGTTTATGTGTGCTTTCATTTGCTGCACAAGATACAAAACACCAACCAACATCAATCAACTATCAACCATAGATCAGCATAAGCTGTTGCATATTTTAAGCTGTGCTTTATGTGTTTCATGGCTACGAAGGTTTGTGTTATTATAGGTGCTTTCTTTCAATTGTACGCTACTCATGTATTCTTTCGACATTTAAGTTTCCTATTCTAGTTCCCTATATGTCCATATAATATTATTAAGCTCTAAAGAAAGGGAAATAGAAAAGCATCTTTTTTTTTCTTCCAAAAAGAACTCCTATGAAATCCTCAACATATAAAAACGTGTTATTTAAATGCATATCTCTCCTCCTAATGATGCTATCCATTCAACAAAATAAAAAAGTAATGGTGAGTTCGCTGATAATACTGATGGTTGGCGTAAATTTACTTTTTGAGAAGCACATCTTTCAGTTACCAACTAACCCATGTGGATGATTTCTCATTTGTTTTTTGAAAGTTTAACAACAATCAATACTTGTCACTTAACAATTATACTTAAAAGCTAATGCCAATAACTATTTGATAATACTAGCCGAGTACCCGCGCAATACGGCGGCGGGTACCTAGGACTATATTTTGAGGCAACCGAATGAATTATGATAAAAAAATCACTGCACATTCAACACGATCGGCTAAACTATATAAACATGTGCCACACACAATTGCATCACAACACCGCCAAAATTACCAACAAAAACGATTTAAACATAAGCAGACTACATATGTTGTGACAATGATGTAGATGTAGTAATTTCAGAATATAGTGGCAGCAAAGAGTTGAGTTGTATGTTCGAGGGGTTTGAACAAAAAACGACAACCAAAATCGTCTTATGCATGCTTTAAAAAGGTTGTGCAATGAGCTTTTATAAGTTTAGTTGATATGGGTTGTTACAATATGGGAGGACGGTTACAACCATGGTTTTAAAGAAATTTAATTTTGAAGGGTTGTTATTGACCCAACATTTAAAAAAAGCGTATACATTTACTACATAATAAATACTTTAAATTATGATATATGATATTTAATTTTCTTAAATGTGTATGCATAACTCTCAGGATTTTGAATAACTATTAAACATTGTATACATAAACTTTCTCAAAGAAGAAATGTTTTAGGCTTAAAATTTTAAGACTACTAAATTTAGAAAAATGTCTAAATATTCTATAAGGTATTAAGATAATAAAAAAGTGCAGTCTTAGAATACCTGTTTTAAGTTACTTAATACTAGTTTTAATGTTCGTGCACGCACGAGATTTGAATATAAAGAATAAATTAAGATATAATTTTGTTATTGCGATTTTATGTATATTATATATATTTTTTTAAAACATTTAATGTTTATAAAGTTACTAAAAAATATGGAAAAATTATAAGTTTACTCTTAAGTCCATCAAATTTATTTAAAATTAAACCAATAAAGTTTTATCAATCCCCTCCTCTTTTCTTAAGTTTTTTATTTTCACAAATTTGACACATATCTTTGTGTGTTTTCATCAAATTCTTCCACCAAATTTTTTAATTTTGATGAAATTGAATTCAATTTTAACTTTTTTCCACCAATCACAGCGCTCGATTTTGCTTATGTGTCAAAATCAAGCCATTTGATCGGTGCAATTGTTTTTTCTACAACCTACATTTTTCAATAAAAAACTCAAAATCTAATTCTTTTATCATATAAAAGATTCTATGAGTAACAACAAATGGTATCAGCATAGTTTCAAATTGTTCATGGAAATCATGGGCTTAGATTTCACAAACTAATATGGACAGAGAAACTATTTTAAATGGAACACATTCTACTAATGAAACATATATAGCTCATGATGAGCGACAGATTATATGATGAGTTCAAGGAACTTACTATGGCGATGACGAGCATCACGCGCTTTCAAGTATTTATGTTCGGCTGTAACGGATTCCAATGCCTCCCTCAATTCAGCAATTTTCACATTGACAATAAAAAGAACTTACTATGTTCGGCTGTAACAATAAAAAGAATCTTAAAAACATGAAAAAATAACTCTCACGCACAGCTGTAAACTTATGAATGATGTTATTTGCAGAGACAAATTTTCAGCTTTACAAAACAGTAATTACGAATGATTGCTTCATCAGAAACATAAATAAGAGAAGTTCTACAAACCATCTTTTGCAAGGCCGTGCTCATTGGGAATATGACCAACATGGATGTAGAAAGAGACGGTCTCTGGAGTCGAGTACGGATTATGAAAGCAGAATTGGTACATTCCGCTTCTTGGAGCCTTAAACTCGAATTTTTTTCCCAGATGTTCCTTTCAGTGTTTGTACTACATTCCCTCCGGGAGATGACACCTAAAACAAACCAAAAACTCAATATATACACAGTATAAACTAAATTATGTTGACATGAAATACACGAAACTGTCACAAAATGATCCATTTAATAGTATTTGATAAAACCTGTTTATATTGAAAAAACATGGTGAATACATAACATGGCTTAATAATTGATGGTTTATGTTTATCATAACAATTAGAAAAACCCTAATATGGATCAAAGAACACACAGCGGAAGCAAATTAACAAGATCTTTAATTAACACGATTATAATTAATCAAGGCCAGGGTTATATACCTTTATCCTCGCAAGATCTACAAGTTGACGGAATGGTCACCGGTAGAGATAGATCACGAACACCACCAGGATGTAATCTAAAGTAAGATTACACCACGATCTTGTACACACGTTTTACGGTGAGTTAACCGTGAGTCTAGCACGAATAAACCGAGCTTCCAAGTCTATGGAAGATCTACCCAACAACCCTAGAGAGGGGCTAGGACTAGATCTAGAATAGCTTATTGAAAATCAAAGAAGAACCCTAATGAGTGTTTGTTTTGGCCGGCGGTTTGGAGCAAAGAAAGAGAGATATGGAGTGAAAAATAATGAGGCATTAGGTTTGTTTATATACACCTTGGAAAACTTCTCTTCCAAGATTAAACAAGATAAAGCCAAAAAATCTTTTCTCCTTATCTTGTCTCCCTATTTAGGCCGGATATATACAAGCTCCAAAAGAGGTTTCCGGAACTTTTCTGACTCCTTCTTTTAGCTTCTTTAACCTTCTATAACGGTCGTTTAATACTTAACTTTTAATTACTTAACGATCGTTAGCTACGGTTTGAATTAATAAATATAATAAATATATTTAATAAATAAATTAACTCTTCAAGTAATGTGTGCAATCCCGTGATCTCGAGTTCGATCCTATCACACGACTATCAATTTTAAGTCCATAAACTTTCAGCTCCCACTTGGACAAAATTCGAATATCATGATCACATTGATTAGCGTCTAGTTACACTACAAATGTCACTAGTACAACTCGAGTAAGGTTTCCTGGACAAAACCTTTTAATGATATATAATCATTATTATTATCCTTTCATTTCAAATACATTGTTAATAAGGATATGGATCTCAGTCATTCCTTTCATTAACTATTCGGTTTCTCATTTACGGATATAGCAAGATTACCAAAACACATTTGGGTGTGGCCACACAAACATCTTAATATTCCCCCGAGGGGCCCAGTTGTATTTATACTTCAAATAATAATTTGAAGGAAACGAATCCCATTTCGACTACAAGCAAAACACATGAACTTTGCAACACTTCTGAAATTAACCCTTATGACTACCAGTTACGTTTAGCGTTAGGTTACCTTACAGAAATGCACTATATTCAATGCAGTTTTCTAGCATCTCAGGTCTAAGGATAACTATTTATGATTTACTTAATGACAAAGATCCATAAAGTAAAATCATATAGTTGGGATAAGTCCAATATTTGATCCATCAAACATCATCCAAAATTGACCAATATACATTCAAGTATACTCTGTCACTATTTTGAATTGTCTTAGTTTAATAATACTCCCATATTATTAATCGACAACGGACATTTAGAACATCATAATGCTCACGGATTAAAACATGTAAAATTGGATACAAAATCAAATAACAGAAAATAAACGAAATCCGATCTTTATTTCATCAATTCAATAATGTCTTACATTCTTTATCCAAATACTAATCAACAGATTTATTGCATGAATTCGCTAGCTAGTTGCAGCCCAATTGCCTTGGCATGCTTAACTACCTTTGGCCTAGATAAAGCCTTAGTAAAAGGATCAACTACGTTATCATCTGTGTGAACTTTAATTAATTTTATTTCTCGAGCTTCCACTTGTTCTCGAACGTAGTGATATCTACTTTTAAAGTGTCTGGCGCCCTTCATGACTCCAGGGTCATTGGCGAATATTATTGCCGTAGAATTGTCGCAATATATATCAATAGGTTGTTTAATTGAAGGCATCACTCCAAGATCTCCAATAAACTTCCTAATCCAAACAGATTCCATTGCAGCTTCTGAAGAGACCATGTACTCATATTGAGTCGCATGCATAGCAATGGTTTTCTGCTTACTGCTCTTCCAGTCAACTGCTCTCCATTGATGACAAACACGTAACCTGTCTGAGACTTCTGCTTACTGCTCTTCCAGTCCTGTTACATTCAATTCTGTGTCTTGTTTACCCCCCAATACCAAAAACATATCTTTCGTACTTCTTAAATACTTTAGAATATGCTTAACAGCAGTCCAGTGGGACTTTCCTAGATTCTGTTGGTATCTACTGACCAATTTCTGAGCAAATGCCACATCAGGCCTTGTGCATCTTACAGCATACATAATAGATCCTACAGCCGAAGCATAAGGCACCTTCTTCATGTAAGCCACCTCTTCAAGTGATGATGCATCTTTCTTATGACTTAACTCATGCTTAACCTCCATCGGTAAGAAACCTTTCTTAGAGTTATGCATGTTATATTTCTTTAATATCTTATCAATATAAGCATCTTGGCTAAGACCAATTAACCGTCTACTCCAATCTCGATAGATCTTAATTCCCAAAATATACGCAGCATCTCCCAAATCCTTCATAGAAAAACATTTACCAAGATAATCCTTAACTTCCTTAAGTCTTGGAATGTTACTTCCCATGATCAATATGTCATCGACATATAGAATTAGGAACACTACATTACTCCCACTAGCTTTGCGGTATACACATGGCTCATCACGATTTTGAACAAATCCGAACTTTTTGATTTCTTCATCAAATCGCTTATTCCATTGACGTGATGCTTGCTTCAAACCATAAATAGACCTTTGAAGTTTGCACACGCGTTTTGGATATTTAGGATCAACATACCCTTCCGGTTGTTGCATATAGATGTCTTCATCTAAGCGACCGTTCAAGAAGGCAGTTTTAACATCCATTTGCCATATCTCATAGTCATAGTATGATGCTATAGCTATGAGAATCCTAATAGCTCGTAAGTCTGCTACAGGAGAAAATGTCTCCTTGTAGTCTACGCCAAAAGTTTGAGTAAAACCTTTAGCCACTAAACGTGCTTTATAGGATTGTACATCACCAACCATGTCAGTTTTCTTCTTATAGATCCACCTATTTTTCACTACTTTAGCATTTTTTGGTGCGTCCACAAGACTCCAGACATCATTGATTTCCATGGATTTCATTTCCACATTCATCGCAACTATCCATTTTGACTTTTCTGGATCAGACATTGTGGATCGATAGTTAGCAGGTTCACCAAGATCCCCTACTTCCTCCTCATCATCCTCTATGTAAAGACATAGTTTGTCCGGCGCACGTATGGTCCTTTGAGACCTACGTGGAGGAATTAATTCCGTTGAAACACTCAGACTTTCTGGTTCTTCAGGAATTTCTTCGCTAGTATTTTTAGAAGGCAATGTATCTTCTTGAATTTCTTCAAGATCATAATTTCTCCCACTAAATTCTTGATTTACAAGATCATTTTCAAGGAAGTCTCCATACCGAGCCACAACTATTTTGTTCTCAGCCGGATAATAAAAGTAGTAACCCATAGTTTCCTTTGGGTAACCTACAAAGATACATTTTACTGAGCGTTGTTGGAGTTTATCTCCAGAGTCACGTTTCACATACGCCTCACAACCCCATATTTTCAAATAAGACAAGTATGGCTTCTTGCCATGCCATAGTTCATATGGTGTCTTATCAACCTTCTTTGTGGGAACCATATTTAGAATACGGACAGCAGATTCAAGAGCATAATCCCAAAAGGATAATGGTAAAGTTGTAAGATTAAACATAGATCGTACCATATCCAATAATGTACGATTTCTCCTTTCAGATACACCATTTTGTTGTGGAATATACGGAGAAGTAAGTTTCTGAACAATTCCATTCTCACTTAAATAATCTTTAAACTCTTGACTTAAATATTCACCACCACGATCAGAACGAAAAGCTTTAATCTTCTTTCCTAGTTGTAACTCTAATTCGGCTTTAAATGTTTTGAATGTTTCAAATACCTCATGTTTATGCTTAAGTAAATAAACATAACCATAACGGCTATAAGCATCCGTAAACGTCAAGAAGTAGCTAGCACCTTTCCTTGACACATGTCTAAGTGGTCCACACACATCAGTATGTATTAAACCAAGTAGTTCAGTAGCCCTTTCAATATTACTATTAAAAGGTTTCTTGGTCATCTTTCCAGAGATACAAGATTCACATTTATCAAATGATTCATTATTGATACTTTCCAAAAGCCCATCACGTTGAAGCTTTTGTATGCGAATCTTCCCAATATGGGCAAGACTACAATGCCAAAGATAAGAAGAGTTCTTGTCTAACTTACTCTTCTTATTCATGCTAAAAACAGAATTATTTTTCCTCTTGGAATTTTTATCATGCATGTTAATTTCAAAAACACCATTCACAGAAATTGCATCAAAATAGAATAAACCATCTTTGAAAACAGAAATTCTATTATTATCAATCGTGTGAGTAAATCCAAGATCCAACATACAAGAAAAGGAAATGACACCCCTAACAATTGTAGGTGCATAGTGACAATTATTCAAAAACATTACTAAACCCGAAGGTAAAACTAGTTTAAGTATTCCTATAGCTTCAACCGTTGCTTGTGCGCCATTGCCCACTTGCAGAAATTGTTCCCCATAGGTAAGCCTCCTTTTCAACTCAAATCCCTGCAAGGTATTACAAATATTAATACCACATCCCGTATCATATACCCAGGAGTTTGATTTGTATGAAAGATTAAATAACTCTATCATAAAAAAGTTACCAGAAGATGGTGCTGCAGCAGCTTGCTCAGACTTCTTCTTATGTTCTACCATTTCATGGAGATAGAGAGAGAAATTCCTCTTCCAGTGTCCAGTCATCTTGCAGTAGTGACAAGTCTCATCTTTCAGAGATTTCTTAGCAAAGTTCTGCTTTGGTTTTGATGTAGTCGCAACTTGCTTGCTCTTATCAACCTTACCTTTGCCTTTCTGCTTCTTTTTCACTTGCGGTTTTGGTTTCGGCACTCTACCCTTTTGTACATAAAGTACTTGAGGAGTAGCAGTGGGTGCCTTATCTTTCAAACCCTTTTCGAAGTCAATGAGCATTGTATGCAAATCATTAACTGTCTTCCCAGTGCAATGCATATTATAGTTACGAACGAAATCATTGAAGTCCTTATTAAGGGACCTATTGATCAAGTTAATAGCCATATTATTATCAAAGGGTTGTCCTAGTGATATGAGTTGTTCCATATAACCCCTCATCTTCATATAAGGAGCACTTACAGACTTTCCAGGAGCTTGCTTGCAACTATGTAGAGCATCAACCAGATCATAGATCTCTACAGCTTGCGGCGTTTCATACACAGCCTTGAGTTCATCAAGCATTTGCTGAGGAGAAGCTAGCTCATACTTCCTTTGAAGTGATGGAGCCATTCTCCCTAACATTACAGCAGCCACCTCATGGTGCTTCTTAACGTTAGCAGCGTGTTGAAGCCTTTCCGCATCAGTTGCTCCTTCAGCAAGATCCTCCGGAAAAGGAGTTTCCAAGATATTGATGGTACCCGCTGCTCTCAGAAAAATTCTTAGTGAGCGGTACCAATCATTGAAATTAGGGCCAGTAAGTTCATGCCGTTCAAAAAAGCTTTGAACGCCGAGCTTATTGTCAGATTGTTTTCGGGTTGAGCCATTTCTACAGAAATAAGTTCAAACATTAGTATTTTCGATAATAAAAATCAAGAAAATAAAATTACCCCGTTAATAAAACCATAGTATTTTCCTTGAAAAACTAGAATCCATATTGACATAGATTTATCACATCAGTTGATCTGCTAGTGACAAATGTATTCAACACAGTAACTTGTCGAACAATAATTGACAAACAAATTTTCAATTTCTAGATATGTTAGGGATTTACATTGCAAAAATCATTTGCATTGTAAACATGTTTTATCCCTATTTTATGCCTTAAGTTTCCAGTTCTCACTGAGTAACTCAATTAAGTCGACTAATCTAAAGAACGTAAAACCTTCATGTGCAATCTTATTCAGTCATGAAGTTTTCTCTCCATTACAACATCGTCCGATATCTTATATGACGACAATTGGAACTTCAAGTGTTCGTCAATTAGAGGGCATAAGACTTAAATTTTAGGGTATAGATTTTGGTGTCAAAATCATGTACGGAGAAGCATGCATACATCTCCATAAGATAAGTTTAATAAAACGTTTAGTAAACTTTTTGGTGAGACTAAAAGTTCATCATATATTTGCAAGTTGAGGTATTGGTTAAACCAATCAACCTTAAAGAATTATACCAATAACAACCGTAGGTAATTCCAATTTTTGACGCACAGGCGAGCCGGGAATTTGGTCAGCGCTGAAGCATAACACCTCCTTCCTTAACCAGGTACTTGACCAGCGGTGCGTTATACCCAGTTTATAGTTTGTCAAAATTGAGTAGGCCGTTAAGTTGCTATTGAAATTCTAATTAACACAAATCATATGTAATTTAGATCTCAAAACAATTCATTAATTTTGATAAGATTTAGTCCATATTATTTTTCTTAAAAAAATTACCCTTGTTTACAACATACAATGTAAAAACGCATGAAAACAAGTAGTACAAAAAAAAACTAAATCAAATAGCCACATGCAATAACAATTTATTCAAAGAACATTAAATCTAGGGTTTTTATGAACATAAAAAGTCTTCCCTAATTTTAAAACTTTGAATCAAATAAAGCAAATACCAATCAAAATTATATGATCCGTAAAAACATGCATGTTTATTACGGATCTCCCACATTCTCTTAACAATTAAAAACTACTACGGATCGTAACCATGCATGACATAACAATTAATTCATGCAAAATATCTAAAGTTTAATTACCATGTAATTTTAGGTTTTACAAAAAAAAATATTTTTTTTTACAAAAAAAATTCGGCAGATCCGAATTTTAAAAACATAAAACAAAAAAAACTAATTTTTATAAAACCTACAAAACAACATTTAATTATTAACACCAATCAATATTAGTTAAAAAACTTTAGATCTTGATAATTAAAATCATGTTAAAACGGCTCTCGATGCCACTGATGGTTTATGTTTATCATAACAATTATAAAAACCCTAATATGGATCGGAAGCAAATTAATAAGATCTTTAATTAACAAGATTATAATTAATCAAGGCAAGGGTTACATACCTTTATCCTAGCAAGATCTACAAGTTGACGGAATGGTCACCGGTAGAGATAGATCACGAACACCATAGGATGTAATTTAAAGTAAGATTACACCACGATCTTGTACACACATGATACGGTGAGTTAACCGTGAGTCTAACACGAACAAACCGAGCTTCCAAGTCTATGGAAGATCTACCCAACAACCCTAGAGAGGGGCTAGGACTAGATCTAGAATAGCTTATTGAAAATCAAAGAAGAACCCTAATGGGTGTTTGTTTTGGTCGGCGGTTTGGAGCAAAGAAAGAGAGATATGGAGTGAAAAATAATGAGGCATTAGGTTTGTTTATATACACCTTGGAAAACTTCTCTTCCAAGGTTAAACAAGATAAAGCCAAAAAATATTTTCTCCTTATCTTGTCTCCCTATTTAGGCCGGATATATACAAGCTCCAAAAGAGGTTTCCGGAACTTTTCTGACTCCTTCTTTTAGCTTCTTTAACCTTCTATAACGGTCGTTTATTACTTAAGTTTTAAGTACTTAACGATCGTTAGCTACGGTTTGAATTAATAAATATAATAAATATATTTAATAAATAAATTAACTCTTCACGTAATGTGTGCAATCCCGTGATCTCGAGTTCGATCCTATCCCACGACTATCGATTTTAAGTCCATAAACTTTCAGCTCCCACTTGGACAAAATTCGAATATCATGATCACATTGATTAGCGTCTAGTTACACTACAAATGTCACTAGTACAACTCGAGTAAGGTTTCCTGGACAAAACCTTTTAATGATATATAATCATTATTATTATCCTTTCATTTCAAATACATTGTTAATAAGGATATGGATCTTAGTCATTCCTTTCATTAACTATTCTGTTTCTCATTTACGGATATAGCAAGATTACCAAAACACATTTGGGTGTGGCCACACAAACATCTTAATATTCCCCCGAGGGGCCCAGTTGTATTTATACTTCAAATAATAATTTGAAGGAAACGAATCCCATTTCGACTACAAGCAAAACACATGAACTTTGCAACACTTCTGAAAATAACCCTTATGACTACCAGTTATGTTTAGCGTTAGGTTACCTTACAGAAATGCACTATATTCAATGCAGTTTTCTAGCATCTCAGGTCTAAGGATAACTATTTATGATTTACTTAATGACAAAGATCCATAAAGTAAAATCATATAGTTAGGATAAGTCCAATATTTGATCCATCAAACATCATCCAAAATTGACCAATATACATTCAAGTATACTCTGTCACTATTTTGAATTGTCTTAGTTTAATAATACTCCCATATTATTAATCGACAACGGACATTTAGAACATCATAATGCTCACGGATTAAAACATGTAAAATAGGATACAAAATCAAATAACATAAAATAAACGAAATCCAATCTTTATTTCATCAATTCAATAATGTCTTACATCCTTTATCCAAATACTAATCAACAGATTTATTGCATGAATTCGCTAGCTAGTTGCATCCCAATTGCCTTGGCATGCTTAACTACCTTTGGCCTAGATAAAGCCTTAGTAAAAGGATCAGCTACGTTATCATCTGTGTGAACTTTGATTAGTTTTATTTCTCGAGCTTCCACTTGTTCTCGAACGTAGTGATATCTACTTTTAAAGTGTCTGGCGCCCTTCATGACTCCAGGGTCATTGGCGAATATTATTGCCGTAGAATTGTCGCAATATATATCAATAGGTTCTTTAATTGAAGGCATCACTCCAAGATCTCCAATAAACTTCCTAATCCAAACAGATTCCATTGCAGCTTCTGAAGAGACCATGTACTCATATTGAGGCGCATGCATAGCAATGGTTTTCTGCTTACTGCTCTTCCAGTCAACTGCTCTCCATTGATGACAAACACGTAACCTGTCTGAGACTTCGTATCGTCTTTATCACATTGCCAGGACGCATCACAGAATCCTGTTACATTCAATTCTGTGTCTGGTTTACCCCCCAATACCAAAAACATATCTTTCGTACTTCTTAAATACTTTAGAATATGCTTAACAACAGTCCAGTGGGACTTTCCTAGATTCTGTTGGTATCTACTGACCAATTTCTGAGCAAATGCCACATCAGGCCTTGTGCATCTTACAACATACATAATAGATCCTACAACCAAAGCATAAGGCACCTTCTTCATGTAAGCCACCTCTTCAGGTGATGATGCATCTTTCTTATGACTTAACTCATGCTTAACCTCCATCGGTAAGAAACCTTTCTTAGAGTTATGCATGTTATATTTCTTTAATATCTTATCAATATAAGCATCTTGGCTAAGACCAATTAACCGTCTACTCCTATCTCGATAGATCTTAATTCCCAAAATATACGCAGCATCTCCTAAATCCTTCATAGAAAAACATTTACCAAGATAATCCTTAACTTCCTTAAGTCTTGGAATGTTACTTCCCATGATCAATATGTCATCGACATATAGAATTAGGAACACTGCATTACTCTCACTAGCTTTGCGGTATACACATGGCTCATCACGATTTTGAACAAATCCGAACTTTTTGATTTCTTCATCAAATCGCTTATTCCATTGACGTGATGCTTGCTTCAAACCATAAATAGACCTTTGAAGTTTGCACACGCATTTTGGATATTTAGGATCAACATACCCTTCCGGTTGTTGCATATAGATGTCTTCATTTAAGCGACCGTTCAAGAAGGCAGTTTTAACATCCATTTGCCATATCTCATAGTCATAGTATGATGCTATAGCTATGAGAATCCTAATAGCTCGTAAGTCTGCTACAGGAGAAAATGTCTCCTTGTAGTCTACGCCAAGAGTTTGAGTAAAACCTTTAGCCACTAAACGTGCTTTATAGGATTGTACATCACCAACCATGTCAGTTTTCTTCTTATAGATCCACCTATTTTTCACTACTTTAGCATTTTTTGGTGCGTCTACAAGACTCCAAACATCATTGATTTCCATGGATTTCATTTCCTCATTCATCGCAACTATCCATTTTGACTTTTCTGGATCAGACATTGTGGATCGATAGTTAGCAGGTTCACCAAGATCCCCTACTTCCTCCTCATCATCCTCTATGTAAAGACATAGTTTGTCCGGCGCACGTATGGTCCTTTGAGACCTACGTGGAGGAATTAATTCCGTTGAAACACTCAGACTTTCTGGTTCTTCAGGAATTTCTTCGCTAGTATTTTTAGAAGGCAATGTATCTTCTTGAATTTCTTCAAGATCATAATTTCTCCCACTGAATTCTTGATTTACAAGATCATTTTCAAGGAAGTCTCCATACCGAGCCACAACTATTTTGTTGTCAGCCGGATAATAAAAGTAGTAACCCATAGTTTCCTTTGGGTAACCTACAAAGATACATTTTACTGAGCGTTGTTGGAGTTTATCTCCAGAGTCACGTTTCACATACGCCTCACAACCCCAGATTTTCAAATAAGACAAGTATGGCTTCTTGCCATGCCATAGTTCATATGGTGTCTTATCAACCTTCTTTGTGGGAACCATATTTAGAATACGAACAGCAGATTCAAGAGCATAATCCCAAAAGGATAATGGTAAAGTTGTAAGATTAAACATAGATCGTACCATATCCAATAATGTAAGATTTCTCCTTTCAGATACACCATTTTGTTGTGGAATATACGGAGAAGTAAGTTTCTGAACAATTCCATTCTCACTTAAATAATCTTTAAACTCTTGACTTAAATATTCACCACCACGATCAGAACGAAGAGCTTTAATCTTCTTTCCTAGTTGTAACTCTACTTCGGCTTTAAATGTTTTGAATGTTTCAAATACCTCATGTTTATGCTTAAGTAAATAAACATAACCATAACGGCTATAATCATTCGTAAACGTCAAGAAGTAGCTAGCACCTTTCCTTGACACATGTCTAAGTGGTCCACACACATCAGTATGTATTAAACCAAGTAGTTCAGTAGCCCTTTCAATATTGCTAGTAAAAGGTTTCCTGGTCATCTTTCCAGAGATACAAGATTCACATTTATCAAATGATTCATCATTAATACTTTCCAAAAGCCCATCACGTTGAAGCTTTTATATGCGAATCTTCCCAATATGGGCAAGACTACAATGCCAAAGATAAGAAGAGTTCTTGTCTAACTTACTGTTCTTATTCATGCTAAAAACAGAATTATTTTTCCTCTTGGATTTTTTATCATGCATGTTAATTTCAAAAACACCATTCACAGAAATTGCATCAAAATAGAATAAACCATCTTTGAAAACAGAAATTCTATTATTATCAATCGTGTGAGTAAATCCAAGATCCAACATACAAGAAAAGGAATGACACCCCTAACAATTGTAGGTGCATAGTGACAATTATTCAAAAACATTACTAAACCCGAAGGTAAAACTAGTTTAAATATTCCTATAGCTTCAACCGTTGCTTGTGCGCCATTGCACACTTGCAGAAATTGTTCCCCATAGGTAAGACTCCTTTTCAACTCAAATCCCTGCAAGGTATTACAAATATTAATACCACATCCCGTATCATATACCCAGGAGTTTGATTTGTATGAAAGATTAAATAACTCTATCATAAAAAAGTTACCAGAAGATGGTGCTGCAGCAGCTTGCTCAGACTTCTTCTTATGTTCTGCCATTTCATGGAGATAGAGAGAGAAATTCCTCTTCCAGTGTCCAGTCATCTTGCAGTAGTGACAAGTCTCATCTTTCAGAGATTTCTTAGCAAAGTTCTGCTTTGGTTTTGATGTAGTCGCAACTTGCTTGCTCTTATCAACCTTACCTTTGCCTTTCTGCTTCTTATTCACTTGCGGTTTTGGTTTCGACACTCTACCCTTTTGTACATAAAGTACTTGAGGAGTAGCAGTGGGTGCCGTATCTTTCAAACCCTTTTCGAAGTCAATGAGCATTGCATGCAAATCATTAACTGTCTTCCCCGTGCAATGCATATTATAGTTACGAACGAAATCATTGAAGTCCTTATTAAGGGACCTATTGATCAAGTTAATAGCCATATTATTATCAAAGGGTTGTCCTAGTGATATGAGTTGTTCCATATAACCCCTCATCTTCATATAATGAGCACTTACAGACTTTCCAGGAGCTTGCTTGCAACTATGTAGAGAATCAACCAGATCATAGATCTCTACAGCTTGCGGCGTTTCATACACAGCCTTGAGTTCATCAAGAATTTGTTGAGGAGAAGCTAGCTCATACTTCCTTTGATGTGATGGAGCCATTCTCCCTAACATTACAGCAGCCACCTCATGGTGCTTCTTAACGTTAGCAGCGTGTTGAAGCCTTTCCGCATCAGTTGCTCCTTCAGCAAGATCCTCCGGAAAAGGAGTTTCCAAGATATTGATGGTACCCGCTGCTCTCAGAACAATTCTTAGTGAGCGGTACCAATCATTGAAATTAGGGCCAGTAAGTTCATGCCGTTCAAAAAAAGCTTTGAACGCCGAGCTTATTGTCAGATTGTTTTCGGGTTGAGCCATTTCTACAGAAATAAGTTCAAACATTAGTATTTTCGATAATAAAATTCAAGAAAATAAAATTACCCCGGTAATAAAACCATAGTATTTTCCTTGAAAAACTAGAATCCATATTGACATAGATTTATCACATCAGTTGATCTGCTAGTGACAAATGTATTCAACACAGTAACTTGTCGAACAATAATTGACAAACAAATTTTCAATTTCTAGATATGTTAGGGATTTACATTGCCAAAATCATTTGCATTGTAAACATGTTTTGTCCCTATTTTATGCCTTAAGTTTCCAGTTCTCACTGAGTAACTCAATTAAGTCGACTAATCTAAAGAACGTAAAACCTTCATGTGCAATCTTATTCAGTCATGAAGTTTTCTCTCCATTACAACATCGTCCGATATCTTATATGACGACAATTGGAACTTCAAGTGTTCGTCAATTAGAGGGCATAAGACTTAAATTTTAGGGTATAGATTTTGGTGTCAAAATCATGTACGGAGAAGCATGCATACATCTCCATAACATAAGTTTAATAAAACGTTTAGTAAACTTTTTGGTGAGACTCAAAGTTCATCATATATTTGCAAGTTGAGGTATTGGTTAAACCAATCAACCTTAAAGAATTATACCAATAACAACCGTAGGTAATTCCAATTTTTGACGCACAGGCGAGCCGGGAATTTGGTCAGCGCTGAAGCATAACACCTCCTTCCTTAACCGGGTACTTGACCAGCGGTGCGTTATACCCAATTTATAGTTTGTCAAAATTGAGTAGGCCGTTAAGTTGCTATTGCAATTCTAATTAACACAAATCATATGTAATTTAGATCTCAAAACAACTCATTAATTTTGATAAGATTTAGTCCGTATTATTTTTCTTAAAAAAAATTACCCTTGTTTACAACATACAATGTAAAAACGCATGAAAACAAGTAGTACAAAAAAAAACTAAATCAAGTAGCCACATGCAATAACAATTTATTCAAAGAACATTAAATATAGGGTTTTTATGAACATAAAAAGTCTTCCCTAATTTTAAAACTTTGAATCAAATAAAGCAAATACCAATCAAAATTATATGATCCGTAAAAACATGCATGTTTATTACGGATCTCCCACATTCTCTTAACAATTAAAAACTACTACGGATCGTAACCATGCATGACATAACAATTAATTCATGCAAAATATCTAAAGTTTAATTACCATGTAATTTTAGGGTTTACAAAAAAAAATATTTTTTTTATAAAAAAAAATTCTGCAGATCCGAATTTTAAAAACATAAAACAAAAAAAACTAATTTTTATAAAACCTACAAAACAACATGTAATTATTAACACCAATCAATATTAGTTAAAAAAACTTTAGATCTTGATAATTAAAATCATGTTAAAACGGCTCTCGATGCCACTGATGGTTTATGTTTATCATAACAATTATAAAAACCCTAATATGGATCGGAAGCAAATTAACAAGATCTTTAATTAACAAGATTATAATTAATCAAGGCTAGGGTTACATACCTTTATCCTAGCAAGATCTACAAGTTGACGGAATGGTCACCGGTAGAGATAGATCACGAACACCACCAGGATGTAATCTAAAGTAAGATTACACCACGATCTTGTACACACGTGATACGGTGAGTTAACCGTGAGTCTAGCACGAACAAACCGAGCTTCCAAGTCTATGGAAGATCTACCCAACAACCCTAGAGAGGGGCTAGGACTAGATCTAGAATAGCTTATTGAAAATCAAAGAAGAACCCTAATGGGTGTTTGTTTTGGTCGGCGGTTTGGAGCAAAGAAAGAGAGATATGGAGTGAAAAATAATGAGGCATTAGGTTTGTTTATATACACCTTGGAAAACTTCTCTTCCAAGGTTAAACAAGATAAAGCCAAAAAATCTTTTCTCCTTATCTTGTCTCCCTATTT
Organism: Glebionis coronaria; assembly: GCA_025667525.1. Taxonomy (NCBI): domain Eukaryota; kingdom Viridiplantae; phylum Streptophyta; class Magnoliopsida; order Asterales; family Asteraceae; genus Glebionis; species Glebionis coronaria. Next base: position 635,676,706 of record CM046874.1, on the reverse strand, counting down.
AGGCCGGATATATACAAGCTCCAAAAGAGGTTTCCAGAACTTTTCCGACTCCTTCTTTTAGCTTCTTTAACCTTCTATAACGGTCGTTTAATACTTAACTTTTAATTACTTAACGATCATTAGCTACGATTTGAATTAATAAATATAATAAATATATTTAATAAATAAATTAACTCTTCACGTAATGTGTGCAATCCCGTGATCTCGAGTTCGATCCTATCACACGACTATCGATTTTTAAGTCCATAAACTTTCAATAATCATATTATAGCACAATAGAAATCACTTTACAGTCAATAATGATAGAATGATCATCTTTATTTTATAATCAAGCATACTTGATACTGTCTCAGTGGTACTGTCTTTTATCCTTTGTTATTTTACAGCCATTTTTCTTATAGCTAATGTCCTGCACTTGGGTACTTCCTCCAAATATTCTTCCTAATGGACACTTACTAAAAGTCAATATACTAACGGAAGTCCAAACCATTTGTCTTTTTTTCAGTGTCAATTTGAAAAATATCCAGAATTTGTATATAAGACTATTTTATATTCAAGCTTTAGAGTGTCACATACGTAACTACACCCTCAACTTGCCTGGACCTAATCTGTAAAGTATTTTTGGCTGACATTGTATGATCAACCAAGGAAACAAATAGATGAGAAAGAAGCCAGTTATTTTAATGACACCCTAACTTTCATGTAACTTATCCTAAAAGCCAGCAAGAGCTTTTAGATTTCAGTCGAGACTGATAACGATGGTGGTTATCACTATCATCAAGAGTGATTTATAAAAGATATAGGCTCAGAAATGCAGGAAATAAAATAGGTCTTGATTATAATATTTATGTGTTTTAACATTCCCCGTTTCTAGATCAAATATATATCTCAATATTCACGTCTAGACTATAAGTCACCTTTGCAAAATAGACATCATCATTCAAGAGACAATGTGATTGGTGATACCTAAACAAGAACTTCTTTCGACTTGAAAAGAATCTGAATATGTATAGTGTTTCAATGAGAAGTACTCATATGAGATTTATTTACGATTTTACATACAATAAACTTCATACGAGTATTCTCAGTGCCAAACAGTACATATCCATATTATTTCGATGCTGAAGAGACATTTATAAGTTCCAAATATACATAGCCACATGAATCATGCATGTTCAGTAGAGATTGAAAGTTTATGGACTTAAATTTAATAGTCATGAGATAGAATCGAACTCGAGATCACGGGATTGCACACATTACGTAAAGGGTTAATTTATTTATTAAATATATTTATTATATTTATTAAATCAAACTAAAGCTTAACTAAAGATCGTTAATAATTAAAAGTTAAGTATAAACGACCGTTATAGAATTAAATAGAAGCTAAAAGAAGGAAAAAGAAAACGTTCCGGAAGCCCCTTGTGGGTCTTGTGAACCGTTGGCCAAGAGAGACAAAAGGGGAAGGAAATATTTTGTTTCCTATTAGGTTTATATAATTTGGAGGAAAAGTTTATCCAAGGCCATATAAACAAACCCCTAGCTTTCATAATTCACAACTCTCTCCCTCTTTCTCTTGCTTTAGTCCCCAGCCAAACACCCGTCAATTTAGGGTTTTGGTTTTCGATTTTACTATTTAATTTATCTAGTCCTAGCCCCTCTCTAGGGTTGTTGGGTAGATATTCCATAAGCGTGGAAGCTCGGTTTGTTCATGCTAGAATCACGATTAGCTCGCTGTATTACGTGTGTACAAGATCGTGATATAGTCTTACTTTAGACTATATCCTGGTGGTGTTCGTGGTAAACCCTAATTGGTGATTGTTCCGTTATCTTGTGGATCGTTGCTAGGATAAATGTATGTAACCCTAACTCGGTTAATTATAATTGTGTTATTGATTATGATCTTGTTAATTCGCTTCCGCTATGCGTGATTTGATCTTGTTTAGGGTTTTAAATAATTGTTATGAACTATATAAACCTACAGTGGCATCAAGAGCCGTTTTAACATGTTATAATTATCGAGATCTAAAGGTTTTTACGAATATTTATTCGTTTTAAAAATTACATGTTGTTTTTTAGGTTTTATAAAAATTAAGGTTTTTTGTTTTATTGTTTTTTTAAAATCGGCTATGCCGAATTTTATTTAATTTTTTTTTTGTAAATCCTAAAATTACATGGTAATTATCTTTAGATGTTTGCATGAATTAATTGTTATGTCATGTGTGGTTACGATCCGTAGTTTTTTTAATTGTTAAGAGAATGTGGGAGATCCGTAATGAACGTGCATGTTTTTTACGGATCATATAATTTTGTATGCTATTTTCTTTATTTGATTCGAAGTTTTAAAATTAGGGAAGACTTCTTATGTTTATAAAAACCCTATATTTTATGTTCTTTGAATAAATTGTTATGCATGTGGCTATTTGATTTAGTTTTTTTTGTACTACTCGTTTTCATGCGTTTTTATATATTGTATGTTGTAAACAAGGGTAATTTTTTCCAAGAAAAACAATATTGGCTAAATCTTATCAAAATTAATGAATTGTTTTGAGGTCTAAATTACATATGATTTACGTTGATTAGAATTGCAATAACAACTTAAAGGCCTACTCAATTTTGACAAACTATAAAGTGGGTATAACACACCGCTGGTCATGTACCCGGTTAAGGAAGGAGGTGTTATGCTTCAGCGCTGACCAAATTCCCGGCTTGCCTATGCGTCAAAATTGAAATTACCTACGGTTCTTATTTGTATAATTCTTTAAGGTTGATTTAACTGCATTAATTCACATCCGAAACACAATGAATAAGGTTATTGCTTTGTGCTTTAGCTGAGATCTAGAAAAAGTACGGTGTGAATTTAGTTGTGGGTAAAATCTTTAATTGGTTTAATCAATACCTCAACTTGCAGATATATGATGAAATTTTAGTCTCACCAAAAGTTTACTAAATGTTTTATTAAACTTATGTTATGGAGATGTATGCATGCTTCTCCATACATGATTTTGAGACCAAAATCTATACCCTAAAAATTTAAGTCATATGCCATCTAATTGACGAACACTTGAAGTCACAATTATCGTCATATGAGATTCAGGGCGGTGTTGTGATGGAAAGAAAACGTTCATAAGAATGAGAATTCGCAATGAATGTTTTACGTTCTTTAGATTAGTCGACTTAATTAAGTTACACAGTAAGAACTGGAAACTTAAAGCGTAAAGTAGGGATGAAACATGTTTACAATGCAAATGATTTTGGCAATGTAAATCCCTAACATAGCTAGAAATTGCAAATTTGTTTGTCAATTATTGTTTGACAAGTTACTGTGTTGAATACATTTGTCATTAGCAGATCAACTGATGTGATGAATCTATGTCAATATGGATTCTAGTTTCAAGGAAATACTATGGTTTTTATTACCGGGGTAATTTTGTTTTCTTGAATTGTATTATCAAAAATACTAATGTTTGAACTTATTTCTGTAGAAATAGCTCAATCCGAAAATAATCTGACAATAAGTTCGGCGTTCAAAGCTTTCTTTGAACGTCCTGAACTTACTGACCCTAACTTCATTGATTGGTATGGATCACTAAGAATTGTTCTGAGAGCAGCCGGTACTATTGATATCTTGACTACTCCTTTTCCGGAGGATCTTGCTGAGGGAGCATCTGATGCGCAAAGGCTTGAACACGCTGCTAATGTTAAGAAGCACCATGAGGTGGCTGTTGTAATGTTAGGGAGAATGGATTTATCACTTCAAAGGAAGTATGAGCTATTTTCACCTCAGCGAATGCTTGATGAACTCAAGGCTGTGTATGAAACGCCGCAAGCTGTAGAGATATATGATTTGGTTGATGCTCTACATAGCTGCAAGCAAGCTCCTGGAAAGTCTGTAAGTGCCCATTATATGGATATGAGGGGTTATATGGAACATCTCATCGCACTAGGACAACCCTATGATCATAATATGGCTATCAACTGGATCAATAGGTCCCTTAATAAGGACTTCAATGATTTCGTTCGTAACTATAATATGCATTGCACGGGGAAGATAGTTAATGATCTGCATGCAATGCTCATTGACTTTGAAAAGGGGTTAAAAGATAAGGCATCCACTTCTACTCCGCAAGTACTTTATGTGCAAAAGGGTAGAGTGAATAAGCCAAAACCACAAGTGAACAAGAAGCAGAAAGGCAAAGGCAAGGTTGATAAGAGCAAACAAGTTGCAAATCCATAAAAACCGAAGAAGAACTTTGTCAAAAAGAATCAATCTCAGAAGAATGAGACTTGTCACCATTTCAAAATGACTGGACACTGAAAGAGGAATTTCTCTCTCTACCTCCATGAGTTGCAAGAACATAAGAAGAAGGCTGAGCTATGTGCTGCAGCACCTTCAGGTAACTTATTTATGATATGGTTATTTAATCTTACATACAAATCAAACTCCTGGGTATATGATATGGGATGTGGCATTACCATTTGTAATACCCTGCAGGGATTTGAGTTGATGAGGAAGCTCTCCTATGGGGAATAATTTCTGCAAGTGGGCAATGGCGCACAAGCAGCGGTTGAAGCTATAGAAATATTTAATCTAGTTTTACCTTCGAGTTTAGTACTAATTTTAAATAATTGTCATTATGCACCTTCAATTGTTAGGGGTGTTATTTCCTTTTCTTGTATGTTGGATCTTGGATTTATTCACACGATTGATAATAATAGAATTTCTGTTTTTAAAGATGGTTTATTCTATTTTGATGCAATTTCTGTAAATGGTGTTTTTGAAATTAACATGCATGATAATAATTCCAAGAGAAAAATAATTCTGTTTTTAGCATGAATAAGAAGAGAAAGTTAGACAAGAAATCTTCTTATCTTTGGCATTGTAGACTTGCCCATTTTGGGAAGACTCGTATACAAAAGCTTCAACGTGATGGTCTTTTGGAAAATATCAGTGATGAATCATTTGATAAATGTGAGTCTTTTATCTCTAGAAAGATGACCAAGAAACCTTTTAATAGAAATATTGAAAGAGCTACTGAACTACTTGGTTTGATACATACTGATGTGTGTGGACCACTTAGACATGTGTCAAGGAAAGGTGCTAGCTACTTCTTCACGTTTACGAATGATTATAGCCGTTATGGTTATGTTTATTTACTTAAGCATAAACATGAGGTATTTGAAACATTCAAAATGTTTAAAGCAGAAGTAGAGGTACAACTAGGAAAGAAGATTAAAACTCTTCGTTCTGATCGAGGTGGTGAATATTTAAGTCAAGGGTTTTAAAGATTATTTAAGTGAGAATAGAATTGTTCAGAAACTTACTTCTCCATATACTCCACAACAAAATGGTGTATCTGAAAGGAGAAATCGTACATTATTGGATATGGTGCGATCTATGTTTAATCTTACAACTTTACCATTATCCTTTTGGGATTATGCTCTGGAATCTGTTGTTCGTATTCTGAATATGGTTCCCACAAAGAAGGTTGATAAGAAACCATATGAACTATGGCATGGCAAGAAGCCATATTTGTCTTATTTGAAAATTTGGGGTTGTGAGGCGTATGTAAAACGTGACCCTGGAGATAAACTCCAACAACGTTCAGTAAAATGTATCTTTGTAGGTTACCCTAAGGAAACTATGGGTTACTACTTTTATTATCCGGCCGAGAACAAAGTAGTTGTGGCTCGGTATGGAGACTTCCTTGAAAGTGATCTTGTAAATCAAGAATTCAGTGGGAGATATTATAATCTTGAAGAAATTCAAGAAGATACATTGCCTTCTGAAAATACTAGCGAAGAAATTCCTGTAGAACCAGAAAGTCTGGGAGTTCCATCGGAATTAATCCCTCCACGTAGGTCTAAAAGAACCATACGTGTGCCAAGCAAACTATGTCTTTACATAGAGGATGATAAGGAGGAAGTAGAGGATCTTGGTGAACTTGCTAACTATCGATCCGTAATGCTTGATCCAGAAAAGTCAAAATGGATAGTTACGATGAATTAGGAAATGAAATCCATGGATATCAACGATGTTTGGATTCTTGTAGACGCGCCTAAAAATGCTAAAGTAGTGAAAAATAGGTGGATCTTCAAGAAGAAAACCGACATAGATGGTGAAATACAATCCTATAAAGCACGCTTAGTAGCTAAAGGTTTTACTCAGACTTTTGCCGTAGACTACGAGGAGACATTTTCTCCTGTAGCAGACTTACGAGCTATTAGGATTCTCATAGCTATAGCAGCATACTATGACTATGAGATATGGCAAATGGATGTTAAAACTGCCTTCTTGAATGGTCGCTTAGATAAAGACATTTATATGCAACAACCAGAAGGGTACGTTGATCCTAAATATCCAAAGCGCGTGTGCAAACTTCAAAGATCTATTTATGGTTTGAAGCAAGCATCACGTCAATGGAATAAATGATTTGATGAAGAAATAAAAAAGTTTGGATTTATTTAAAATCGTGATGAGCCATGTGTATATCGCAAAGCTAGTGGGAGTAATGTAGTGTTCCTAATTTTATATGTCGATGACATATTAATCATGGGAAGTAACATTCCAAGACTTAAGGAAGTTAAGGATTATCTTGGTAAATGTTTTTCTGTGAACGATTTGGGAGATGGTGCATATATTCTGGGAATTAAAATCTATCGAGATAGGAGTAGACGGTTAATTGGTCTTAGTCAAGATGCTTATATTGATAAGATATTGAAAAAGTATAACATGCATAACTCTAAGAAAGGTTTTCAACCGATGGAGGTTAAGCATGAATTAAGTCATGAGAAAGATGCATCAACACCCGTATAGGTGGCTACATACGAAAGGTGTCTTATGCTTCGGCAGTAGGATCTATTATGTATGCTGTAAGATGCACAAGGCCTGATGTGGCGTTTGCTCAGAACTTGGTCAGTAGATACCAACAAAATCCAGGAAAGTTCCATTGGACTGCTGTTAAGTATATTCTAAAGTATTTTAGGAGTACGAAAGATATGTTTTTGGTATTTGGGGTTAAACCAGACACAAAAATGAATGTAACAGGGTTCTGTGATGTGTCCTGGCAATGTGATAAAGACGATACGAAGTCTCAGACAGGTTACGTGTTTGTCATCAATGGAGGAGCAGTTGACTGGAAGAGTAGTAAGCAGAAAACCATTGCTATGCATGCAACTCAATCGGAGTACATGGCCGCTTCAGAAGCTGCAATGGAAGTTGTTTAGATTAGGAAGTTTTTTGGAGATCTTGGAGTGATGCCTTCAATTAAAGAACCTATTGATATATATTGCAACAATTCTGCAGCAATAATATTCGCCAATGACCCTGGAGTTATGAAAGGCACCAGACACTTTAAACGTAGATATCACTACGTTCGAGAACAAGTGGAAGCTCGAGAAATAAAATTAATAAAAGTTCACACAGATGATAACGTAGCTGATCCTTTTACTAAGGCTTTATCTAGGCCAAAGGTAGTTAAGCATGCCAAGGCTATTGGGCTGCAACTAGCTAGCGAATTCATGCAATAAATCTGTTGATTAGTATATTGGATAAAGGATGTAAGACATTATTGAATTGATGAAATAAAGATTGGATTTCGTTTATTTTTCTGTTATTTGATTTTGTATCCTATTTTACATGTTTTAATCCATGAGCATTATGATGTTTCTAAATGTCCGTTGTCGATTAATAATATTGGAGTATTATTAAACTAAGACAATTCAAAATAGTGACAGAGTATACTTGAAAGTATATTGGTCAATTTTGGATGATATTTGATGGATCAAATATTGGACTTATCCCAACTATATGATTTTACTTTATGGATCTTTGTCATTAAGTAAATCATAAATAGTTATCCTTAGACCTGAGATACTAGAAAACTGCATTGAATGTAGTGTATTTCTGTAAGGTAACCTAACGCTAAACGTAACTGGTAGCTATAAGAGTTATTTTCAGAAGTGTTGCAAAGTTCATGTGTTTTGCTTGTAGTCAAAATGGGATTTGTTTCCTTCAAATTATTTTGAACTATAATACAGCTAGGCCCCTCAGGGGAGTAGTAAGATGTTTCTGTGGCCACACCCAAATGTGTTTTGGTAATCTTGCTATATCCGTAAACGAGAAACAGAATGGTTAATGAAAGGAATGACTGGCTCCATATCCTCATTAACGTTGTATTTGAAATGAAAGGATAATAATAATGATAAAATCATTAAAAGGTTCTTGTCCAGGAGACCTTACCCGGTTTGTACTAGTGACATTGCTAGTGTAAATAGACGCTAGTCAATGTAATCACGATATTCAAATTTTGTCCAAGTGGGAGCTGAAAGTTTATGGACTTAAAATTAATAGTCGTGAGATAAGATCGAACCCGGGATCACGGGATTGCACACATTACGTAAAGGGTTAATTTCTTTATTAAATATATTTATTATATTTATTAAATCAAACCAAAGCTTAACTAACGATTGTTAATAATTAAAAGTTAAGTATAAACGACCGTCATGGAATTAAATAGAAGCTAAAAAAAGGAAAAAGGAGAAGTTCCGGAAGCCCCTTGTGGGTCTTGTGAACCGCCGACCAAGAGAGACAAAAGGGGAAGGAAAAGATTTTGTTTCCTATTAGGTTTATATAACTTGGAGGAAAAGTTTATCCAAGGCCTATATAAACAAACCCCTAGCCTTCATAATTCACAACTCTCTCCCTCTTTATCTTGCTTTAGTCGCCGGCCAAACACCCCTCAATTTAGGGTTTTGGTTATTTAATTTATCTAGTCCTAGCCCCTCTCTAGGGTTGTTGGGTAGATATTACATAAGCGTGGAAGCTCGGTTTGTTCGTGCTAGAATCACGATTAGCTCGTTGTATTACGTGTGTACAAGATCGTGATATAGTCTTACTTTAGACTATATCCTGGTGGTGTTCGCGGTAAACCCTAATTGGTGATTGTTCTGTTATCTTGTGGATCGTTGCTAGGATAAAGGTATGTAACCTTAACTCGGTTAATTATAATTGTGTTATTGATTATGATCTTGTTAATTCGGTTCCGCTATGCGTGCTTTGATCTTGTTTAGGGTTTTAAATAATTGTTATGAACTACTATATAAACCTACAGAGACAACCATAATTCTAAGTGTGAATATAAACATCATATGAAACTCAGTCTAAAAGTAGGAATTTTGATCACCCAAATATTATAACTATATATATACAATTGCTTATTTTGTAAATATAAATTCAATTGAGACTATCTAAATAAATTAAGTATAATCTTTTTCTAAGAGGGTGTTTGTGTAAGCTTATTTTCCGGCATACGAGGTTACTAAAATTTTTGAAAAGCTAATAAGCTCAAATTTTGGGGCTTATGAATTTATGATTATTAAGTTCATAAGCACAACATGGTGCTCTAAAGCCCAAGAATTTGAGCTTATTAGCTTTTCAAAAATTTTGGTAAGCTCGTAAGCCGGAGAGATAAGCTTATACAAACATCCCCTTATAATGAGTTATAGGTTTGACTTTCTGGTTAAAAAACTACATTAAGTTTCATTTCAAATCAGCATGTCCCAAACAACTTATATGCTTAAAACTAAGTTGTTAAGCGAAAAAAAGAGCAATCCCAAACACCCTATATGTTCATTAAGTTATGTTCATTTAATGTAAATATGTGATGATGTTGTGTTGATTTTGGTTTTTGTTCTGGAGTGGTGTAGGAAGATGAGGCATTTATTCTTAACAAATTTGCGGATGGATTTCGGTTACCGATAAATCAAAGACCGACTAAAAATGTGGACCTTGATCATGTGCAACAAGCATCGCTAGATACGCAGTTGCCGTCGTCAAATGTTGGTTTTCGGCTTCTTCAAAAGATGGGGTGGAAAAGGAAAGGTCTTGGGAAGAATGAGCAAGGTATGCTGATAGTTTTATTTTCGAAAATCTGTAATCTTTGTGTGTTGTTGCGTATGTAGTTTAATAGATACAGTTCTGTAAATGCCAGTCTAGGCTAATGAACCATTTATTATGCTACATTAGTTTCTTTAGTTTTGTATTTCATGTCCCTTCGTACACGCTGTTATCTAATTTGGGTTGAAGTTTGATTTTGAATACGGGTGTGAGTCCTAATGGTACTTAGTAAGTTACTAATGTATGTAGTTCTTAACGTAGTCTGATCATATAGGGTATAAGTGCTATAATGTTGATAGTAACTGGTTACCTTTTATTCCGATTATATTATGTTTTTTCTTAGATGTGATGTTGATGATTATGGTTGAATTTGATTCTGTTTGTCCTTAATTTTCCATAGTTGGTTGCATGCTTTTTCATGGATTGTGCTGTAGTGCTAAAGTTGAGGCACCAATTGCTACAATTTTCTTTGTATATTGGCTCTCGAGTCGGTTAGTTAGAATTTAAGGTTTTTTTTGGGTAAAGGGATTATACCCGGTGAATAAAATAATCACATAATAAGAGAATTAATATCTGTTGGGTCAAGTTTTGACCCAATTGTTCGTCACAAGTATTTGAATATAAAATAGCTGCTGAAGACTTGAAGAATTGCTGAAGACATCTTCAGAATTTGCTGAAGACACATGAGCACCAGGTCCAACACCAGTTCTAACTGAAGACAGTTCAACACAACACTTCTAGAGTACTTTGAAGACAAATTCTTCACCTTTAGTAGCTGATACGGATAAGCATCTGAAGGACATACCTGAATGAAGTTGCCTTCAGTTCAGCTTGGAGTGACAAACCAAGCTGAATGATGATCGTCTAACTCTAGAATACAACCTGAAGATATTGGCGAGAACTTTCTAGAAGACAAGAGTACAACTTGTACAGCCAATAAGAAAGTCAAAAGTATTATTTACTTTTGTACTATGATGGGAAAGAACACATGGGTGCACATGGGAGCACATGGGGCTTTTGCGTTATTGAAGGCTTCCTTTGGAAGCTTTAGTTTCTTTCCTTATAAATAGATAGGTTGTATGTAGAGTTAGGTAAGTTTTCCATTTCACATATAACACAAAGTGTAGTGTTTGGAATTCTTCCTCTCTTGTTCATCAAGAGAGGACCCTTGTCATTCAACCACTTTGTTTTCGCAAACAAAGTGGGTTATAGATTCTTTATTTGATTCTAATAAAAGTCTATATGTTGAAAAGTACAAGAAGATGTTATTAGTAGTTAATTGGTCAATCGTGCAAAGATGTCACGATCTTTAGGACCCAACAAGTGGTATCAGAGCGGGTGGATTATTCTTATGATCTAGATCCGTTCTATATTAACTGCTAATCGCATTTGAGCATGGTTAAAATTTATGGTTGAGGTTCAAAACTGCTACTGCTTATGAAGCGTGTGCAATTTTGAGGGAGAGAGAAACCATAAATGTTGAATAAACCTGCCCTGGATATCTTATCCAAAACCAAAAAACCAAAACCCCACCAATAAAAAAACCAGATCCATCCAAAAAGTCATATCATACAAAACCCAGACTCACATCTTGATTTGTCATAACTAAACAAAAAACATAACACTGACTAAAAAAAATCAACCACGAACTTCAAAATCCACAGATCTATTCACGAAAAAAACACATCGATCCAAGTTCAATATTATATCAGTTGAATTAAAATCTACCATCACTGATATGATACCCTTATCGTCACCTTCAATCCAATTACCCATATTTAGACATATCACAGATTCACACATTCAATCTATTAATAGATCGAATAAAAGGAAAAATAAGTATTCTTTGTTTAAAAAAAACAAAACTGTTTATGGGTCAACTATTTCCAATCTCAATCTCACAAAACCCAAAAAAAATCAAGCCGAAAAGCAAGGAATGGATTCCCTTTTTATGGACAAAGGATGGAATTCGTGTATTTAATTAATTTTATTTTTTATTGTGTGTTAGGATTACGAGTAGGTTGGTGATTGAAGTATTCTCCAAGGTGTTGGGATCTCGTGTGAACGTGATTGGTTTAATAAGAAAGAGTTGATATGACCAGCCTTAAAAAGAAGCTGAAGATGTGAGTAGCGTCAGTAGTAATTGATGAAAAAATAAAAAGGGTGATATGAACTGATTAAAAAAAGCAGTCAATAAAGGGCTTGAAATGGATGTGGTGATGGTGTATGAGCTGAAGAAAAAAAACTGGAGCCTGGTGAAAGTATTGGTCAGTTTCAAAGAAAGAAACTGATGGGTTTCGTCAGTTAAAGAAACTGATGATAAAAAGAGGGTATTGAAATAGGGTGTCGTTTGCCAGTATTTAAGTATACTGCTTAATAACTGGATTTTAGTTATAAAAAAGTTCTTTGTCGTATGTCTAATCGAATTGATTACTGGTTTAAAGTGTGACTCAATTGTTTTTGGTTAAGAAAAATATTTGTCGTTGTTTGAAAAATAAAAGTGCACAAACTTTAAAGTAAATGGCAGGTAATTAAGTCTAAACCTAATTGAAAATAAATGACGGGAAATTAAAGCGTGACGAAAAGTAAATAACGCGAACTTAAAACTATCCTAAAGGCAAACTTAAAGTAAAACTAAGGCAAGTAAACTAAAAGTGAGACTAAGTAAAAAGGCGGGAAAAATAAAGTTTAAAACTTAAAAACATAAACTAAAAACAACTCATTCGGAAAAACATATTCGTTCGGAATAATCACTCATTCGGAATGTCACCTTCGCCCGGAATAATTCACTGGTTCGGAATATAAGCTGATGCGGAATAAAATGTTTATACGGAATATTAAGTTTGATTCGGAAAAAACCTGGGAAATTAAAAATGAAGCGAAGAACAAGGGGAATAAAAAGGTACGAATTTTAATCAAAATCTACCAAGATAAACCTAAAGATTAAACCAAATTAACCACAATTGATTAAGGAACAATAATCAAACAAACCAAATCAATAAAACTAACAATTATAACCAAAATAATCAAAACCCACTTAATCAAATCAATAAAAACTTAAGAACATGAACATAAACATAAACATGAAGATTAAATCAAAACAAGAAGAGTAGATGAGAGATTAACAATAAAAATAAAGATTCAATAACAATAAAATAAAACTTACTTGAAATTAAAGGTGCAAGACAAGGTAATTAAAGGTGCAATTAATGTAAAATGACATGAAAATTAAATGTGCAAGTATTAAGGGTGGAAGACTAATTTGTCAATTTAGCCAACAAGTTTAACAAATGAAACTAATATACTATATATAGGGGAGGAGGGAGGTGTCGAAGCTTCCTCCTCTCTTTCTTCTTTCTTAATTTATCGTTTAGTCCCTCGTCTTCTTAATTCTTCGAATTTTTCGACTTTTGTCTCGGGTTTACTTTAAACTCGTCTTATGATTTCTTCATAAATTAGACTTGAGTTCTTCGGCTTTATTAAACTTCCGCCTTTGGACTTTTTTTCGATAAATCTTCAGAATAGGCCTTGGACTTCCGTTCTTTTTGCACTCTTGATTTCTTGACTTCGTCTTTTGTCTTTTTCTTCGATAAAAGCCCGTGAAAGCCCGTGTTTTCTTCCCTTTTTACATTTTGATCCTAAAATCACAACAAAAACACAATCCACGCATAATTCCGACATTTATGACATAAAATACACGTTATGGTCTTGTTTTCATTATAATTAAGTGGTAAAAGGATGGGTGTTTTCACACCTATCAAATCCCCTACACTTGACCATTGCAATGTCCTCATGCAATGCATTAATTACAAAGCAAGATTACACTTTTCATCACAATCAATCCACATTGGCCTTTATTAAAGAGATAGAAAATAACAAAACAAGTAAAGAAATCAAAGACTTACCTTAGGGTTTTGGAATGTCATGAATGATTATCATCCTCAAGTTTCACGTTCCCCATACCAAGCTTAAAAACGAGATCATTGTTACATGAACTCATGTGGGCCAATTATTTACTTAGACTCCCTTATTCCTAGGTGTATCTCTTATATTTTATTATTTTCTTGAATGATCACGAGGATGCATTGTTGACTTATTTCGATAGTTATTAAGGCTGAAAATAAAGTGGGACGATTTAATTCATAGTTAGCTAAAGGACAAAATCTTTTAAAACTGCTTCTCGGGACCTCATAAAGTTCATATCTTGGCATAACTTGCTTCACGATTTGAGACCTTTCTCGGACCGATATTTGGCAGCGACTTCATACTTCAAACCTTAAGAGACGTTCTTGAAATTATGGTCTTCTCTTCATAATAGGAATTTCTTCACTTGAAGTTTTGAGAGATATTTCATCTTGACCACGACTTCTTCATTTTTTCTCCAATCTTTATATGGGACTTTGATATACAACGATCCGCCTCCTTTTAGGACTTGGATCTATTTATCCTCATACCTTGTCAGGGCCTTTTTGGATAGACTTCTCCATCATATTTTTGGAAGTATTTGCTTTTCGTCGTGTGTCTCAATCCTTCATATTGATTTTTGATAAATGACTCTTCACATCACTTTGGATCTTTAGCAACAAAATGTAGCCCTCATGCCTTGTTAGGGCCTTTTCGGACTCGCCAATCTTCGCATCCCGCTTCAATAAGTTATGCCTTGGCTATGAACTCTAATTAATACCGAGCAACTTTTAAACGATCTTGGGCTAGAAGCTAAGTAACTTTTCAAATCATACAACCTTATTTATTGCAAATAAATTTATTAGCAAGCGATGGGAGAATAGGCTTATAATCAACTCACATAAATTCATGAAAGAATACCAAACTTATAATTGACTCTATCATCTCTCGTTCTCCACAATTTAAAATCTCAAGGAATGAGACTCGTGGATGCTTAGCCAATTAAATCAGAGTTTTGGGTTTTCGTGTTATCTATAGGATCTTGCAAATTCTTAGACTTTTTCAAGTTTAGAATTCGCATTTTATAGTTCCCTTGATAAACGACTCTCTAGGATCAATTATAGGAACTTGCGAAAAGTTCTTGTTTTTAACTCGTGAGAGTTAAGACTTTCGCGTTTTAAAGCTCCGTATATAAAAGCCTAGCAAAACTTGACTTAAACACGTTAAGGATACTAGCTAGAGTAAACTTAGATAAGTAAACTCGGGTTGAGTCAAAAGATTCACAACGTTTAACAATTAAAACCACTTTATTAAAATTTATTCTATCAACGAAATAAAATAACTAAAATAAAGGAAAATAATAGGCCAAAATAGATCAAAAATTTTGAAAAATGTCGAAAAATTGATTTTCCGGTTAAAATGAGGACAAATACAAGGAAAAGACCATTTAACTTCGATAGAAGTCCCCCTACACTTAATATAAACATTGTCCTTAATGTTTAAGCATGTGGAAGTAAACTCCCCTACACTTAGGACATTGTACACGTTGAATAAATCTTGCTAAGGAAGAGACAACTAAAGTGATTCCTATTTTAATATGGAAGAATATAAAATAGAGAATCAAAAAGAGTTTAGGATAGAACCGGGAAGACGGAAACACGGAATCACGTGTCGTCAAAAATCATCAAGAGTGGATCATTGAACGGTCGAATCCTTGAATATGAGAAGAGAGGAATTAGCAAACACCAACGGGTCTCCCCTACACTTAGGATAAAAGATAGATACTTGGGTTGCCTCCCAAGAAGCGCTTGATTTTTGATCACCGAGTCGTGAGCCTGACTCGACCTTGATTATCATAGGAAGAACCTTGAATAGCATCCACCGGATCAAATACATGGTTTTCATCCATCAAGTAACACAAGCTTAAGGCGAACAAGGCAAGCCAAAGAAAAGTAGGCAAGGTTCCCTTAAGCAAGTAGTGAGCACGGTGGTAGCAAGGATGATGGGGTGCAAGCATATCTCCAGTAGTTCCACAATTCTTTCCTTTTATTTCATCAGACGGATATTGAGATGGCTTAAAAATTTCAATACTGGGGTCGACACCTTTTCCTTTAGGGGAAAATAGCACTCAGGCTCAGCAGAATTTGAAGAACATCCGCTAAGAAAATGCACAACCTCGTCCTCAGAAGGTGGACAAAGAGGTGTGAGAACATACGTGCTGCGGATGTTGGTGTCGTCCGGTGTCGTCTCCTTTGAAATAATTTTCTTTAAATCCGTAAAAGGATGAAGACCATAATCATCAAAGTCTAAAGGAGGAGCATCACTCTCATTTGGGAAGTATGTATTGAGAAAAGTAGCAAAGTCTTCCTCAAATGAGTAGTCATCTAAAGTAGGATCAATCATGGTTGGCGGAGGATCTTCATCATGAGAAGAATCACTCGAAAGAGTATCGGCCTTATCAAAATCATCATAAGTGGGCATGTTTGGATACTCAGAAGTAAAATCATCATAATCATCCCCATCGGAGAAAGAATCATCATAATAAGCATCATAGATCGATGGAGAATCATAAATTGGTGGAGGTTCCAAATTGGAGAGAGAAGCATCCACATCATCTTGAAACAGTGGATTATCATTGCAAGAATCGAATAGAGGATTGTTGTAGACGACAAAATCATCAAGCACATTAATCATATTCGTTGATTCTCTTCCATTATATTTGCTTGTAAGCATCCCCATTTCAAAAACTTGTGCATCATCCCCGACTCTTAAGATGAGTTCACCCTTATCCACATCTACTAAAGCTTTACCGGTTCTCAAAAATGGGCGTCCAAGTATTAACGGAATACGAGGGTCCATTTCGTAATCAACAACGATGAAGTCGACCGGAAAAGTGAATGTGCCAACTTTAATGAACACATCTTCGGTAATACCAACGGGGTAAGCGAGAGTGCGATTTGAAAGCTCAAGAGTCATCTTAATGATAACTTTTTCTAAACACTTAAAGGCATCAAATTTATACTTGCCCCGAGATCAGCTAAGGCAGTAAATTCGTCGGTTTGGTTAAAAGCACAAGGTAGCACAAAACGACCGGGATCTCCAAGTTTTTCCGGAAGTTCTTTAAGAAGGATTACAGAGCAATTTTCATTCGAGCGATTATTAACAAACTCGGCCATCTTCTCCTTCTTATTAAGAAATTCCTTAAACATCTTGACAAATGGTGGCATTTGGGCAAGAGCTTCAACAAGGGTAAAGGTGACGGTCATGCCGGCAATCTTGTCCAAAAAGTTAGAGAATTGAACGTCATTCTTAGTCAAAATTCTAGCCTTGTTGAGTCGAGAAGGGTAAGGAATGCTGGGGTTGGGTGGAGGATTCTTCTTGGGTACTTCTTCATTACGAGGCGGAGACGGTAATGGTGAACTAATACTAGGTGTGGGAGTAGTAGGGATAAATGGTGGTGGAGGAGGTGTAGATGGTGTAACTAGGGGTGGGATAGATGGTCCTACTAAAGTTGCTCCACTACGGGTAGTAATAGCACTCACATTCGCTCTCGGGTTAGTGATGGTGTTTGAAGGTAGAGAGCCTGAAGTAGATGGTTGAGTGGTTGGTAAGAAACTAGCCAGCATATTCTTCAAATCATTCGTTTGAGTGCTGAAGAAGGATTGTATATCATTTCGAAGCTCCGATCTAATGTCATTCCCTTGCTTAGTGATATCCCCTTTCAAATTGATAATTTGGCTTTGTAGATTCTTGATTTGCTCTCCTTGGGTTCTCATTAAAGCTTCAACATCTTGATTAATGGGTGGGGCTTGTTGAGCGGGTGGGTGATAAGGATTAGAAGCTCGAGGTGGGATTTGGTTGCTTCTATTATAATTGTTGTTGGGGTTGTGGTTTTGAGGAGAAAAACCGGGTGAAAGATAGTTGTTAGAACGGTAACTTAGCAAATTTCGATCCCCTTGAGGTCGGGCTTGGTAATTTTCCGATGAATAGTTACCATAAGCCGCATACACGTTTTCCAGATTGCCTTGAGTAGAAGGAAAATCAGTGTATGAATGAGGACCGCCGCAAGTCTCACAAGAAATTGCTACAGCTTTAACTTGTTGTTGTTGGTTTGTAGCGATGAGCAAGATATTTTTGTTCATTTCGGCCATCATGCGGGTGAATTCGGTCATATCGGGGTTTGTTGAAGTAGAAGAAACATTGACTCTCGGGTTGTTCCTTGAAGAAGTGAAGGAATCCCAATTTTTGTGATGAGTAGTCATGTTCTCAATAAGCTCTCTACACTCCTCGGGTCTTCTTTTCATAAATGTGCCACCGGCGGCTGCATTAATCGTATCACGGTCACGAAAAGTCAAACCGTTGTAGAAAGTATCAATTAAGGTAACTGGGAGCATGTTGTGGTTTGGACATCGATCGATCAAAACATTATATCTTTCCCAAGCATCAAAGAGAGATTCATCGGGTTCTAGCATGAAACCGCTGATTTGATTTCGAATGCTCGTGACCATGGATGGTGGAAAGTAGCGCGACAAAAAGCGTTGAGTCATGTCATCCCAAGTATGAATGGAATTCTTCGGGAGACGATCAAACCATTTTTCGGCGTGGTGTGATAGAGTATGTGGAAAGAGCTGTAGGCGAAGGACATCCATAGTAACACCGGGCAACTTCATGCTTTGAGTAATAGTAATGAATTTGTCGAGGTGCTTGTTGGCATCATCATCCGGGATTCCGCGGAATGGATTAGTTTGCACTTTTTGGATCATGTGATGCTTCAACGAAAACTCCGGAGCCGTGATTTTCATCGGCGCAATCAGTCCTCCTCGTCCAAACATTGTGGGTTGACAAAGCTCCTCCATTGTCCGAAGATCGGGTGGGGGAACATTGTTGTTGTTATTGTTGAGGTGCGGTGGGTTATTGTTGTTGTTCACACCTGCCATAGCTAAATCTTCCCGAGTCTCGGGCTCTGGATAAGTTGAATATCTAGTACACATACACCTGCGAAAGCTAAAGAAAAAGATACCAAAGCAATAGACAATATATATACACTATAAAAATAAAAAAAAAACTTTTTGGATTTTTGAAATTTTTTTAATTTTTATGGATTTTTAACAATTTTTAATTTTTATGGATTTTTGAAAATTTTTAAGTAAGAAAAATAACGCTCACGAATGAACGGATCCCAAAAAGCAACGCGTCTCTCATAGAAAACAGTTAATCTTTACAAAAAGAGCCGGCAGCGGTGCCATTTAATAACTGGATTTTAGTTATAAAAAAGCTCTTTGTCGTATGTCTAATCGAATTGATTACTGGTTTAAAGTGTGACTCAATTGTTTTTGGTTAAGAAAAATATTTGTCGTTGTTTGAAAAATAAAAGTGCACAAACATTAAAGTAAATGGCAGGTAATTAAATCTAAATCTCGTTGGGTCAAAAAGTTGATGTGTCAGAAACTCAAAATCGAAGAACTTTTACTCAAGCGTTGACAAGAGTAATACAAGAGTTGACAAGAGCAATGTAGGCGTTGACAGAAGTCAACAAAAGTCAAACGCAGTCAACAAAAGTCAACGCTGATGGATTTGATGGAGAATTCTATTTACAGAATATATTGGATATATTCTAAATAATATATTCAGTATATATCTATAGAAATAGAATATTTAGTTTTATTTGATTTGATCTCTTGTAAACCCTAATCCTTACACTATAAAAGGAACCAAGGGTCATAGGTTTTATTCATTCAATTCATTCATAATGTAAACCTAAAGTGTGTGTCGACTAGGTGTGGGATTCAATGTACACACACCTAGTGGTTGTTCGTTATTAATATAATGGGCAATCCAATTGTTTTAATTCATGTTATTCGTGCCTAAACACCTTGTTAATGTGTTATGTTCTTATTCCGCTTTGGTTGTTAAATCATATGAACATGATGCATTCCTAGTAGCTTAAAAGATCCGGAAACCAAGGTTTCCACAATTGGTATCAGAGCCTCGTGGCTCGTGATGCTAGGACCAACAAGGTGTTCGTATATCGAGAAGAAAAGAAAAATCCGTCTAGGGTTTTTCTGGGCGATTTTGTGTGCGCAGCAGTATTCAGAAGGTCATAACTTTTGATTGAACCGTTGGATCGTCACGAAATTTTATATGTGTGTTCTACATACATAGATTTAACATCCACCGGAGGGATTGTCGAGTTTTATCCCCAGGCAAAAGTTATTAGGCGTCAAAGTCAGCAGCAGGGTATATGCAGTTTTCTGTAAACAGCCATGTTCAGAACACGATCTCTCCTTCGTTAACCGTTGGATCTTCGTGATTTTTGGACTGTAGATTCTTGGCACTTGTGTCTAGAGTCTCACCGAAGGGATTTTCGATCTGAGCCTTAATGATGAAGTTATCATATGTCGAAGTTGGCTGCAAAGAAGGTATTCAACATTCTTTTTTTACATGAAATCATAAATTAGGGTTTTCTCCAAACCCTAGAACGTTTTTGAAGACATAAAAAGAAGTGTTGTGTTTATGTTATGCTGCTATGAAGTCGATCGAAGCTGTGATTTAATTTTAGTTTTTAGGGTTTGATCTTAAACCCTAGATCGAATTATGCTCGTCTTCATTATGCATAAATCATAGAACGAATGTTTAAAGCTGCCAGTTATGTGTGATTCAAAGGTCTACATCCAACACTTCAAAGTTGTTATTCTTGTCTTCATTATGCTCTTTCCAAGTAAAGACGTGGGTTTGTTTGGTGGTCCCTGTTGAGAAGTCACCAAAAGAAAAGTAATGCAAAGGTATGTGTTACTTTCTCACGTTACTATCAATTGAAGAAGAAACAAAAGACAACGGGTTGCTTGTGTGGGTGTTCACATGAGATTTAATCAAGTATGTGATCAAAAGAATTAGAATCTACTCACGCGCGCTTTCAATTGTGTGATGTGGGACTAAAAGAAAAGGAATAGCAGATGTGACGTGCAGTTTTGTGGTCCCTAGATGTCAAAAAGGAAACTATACAAGGACGTTTTAAATAGATCTGGTCGTTTAAAGAGGATGTTTATTCACATGAGAAGGCTGCGTGATACGTGTAATCAGTTTTGGAAACAAGGATAATTCCTGCTTTGTAGGGATTGGATTAATGATATACACGTTTAAAAAGAAAAGATCATGGGTTATCTAAATGTGAATTTAGACAATATTCATTCCTTATTTATGGTACGTGGATATACGCAGGTCTGATTAAAATTGTATAAGGAAAAGAGACGTGAGATACTTCCTAAAATTTTGGGGAATGAAACGTGTGATAATAAATACGTTTAATTACATCTCTTTTTCTTACAAAGCAAAACTACGTTGTCGTGAGTAATGTAGCCACAGATATTGGAGACGCTGACAAAGCTTAATTTGACGTTGACAAGAAGAAACGTAACGCTGACAGAACATGCATTGTTACGTGTTGTCCGAGATATGTAAATTCAAACACTGATAGGTGTTGTTCGATATCGGATAAAGCATCTGATAATGATATTGGATAAGAGAGGTTCTTGGACAACAAAAGGTTTGCTGCTGTTGAGAAAATTGGTACGTTTTGAGCACACAAAAAGGAGGATTATACACACGAAGGTACATAGAATCTCCGTTTTAATATAAAATATCATGTTGATATTTATGGCTCGAATATTTTTGAAAGGAATTAATGATCTTAAAGCGAGTTAGCAACGATTCATGAAGTACTTTATTGGAGTATGTAATCGGGATAGCCTTGTGAAAGAGTTATTCGTTAACAGCTTTTAAATATGAAGATATTGACTTGGCATGAAGAGGTGTTAGTTTAAGGGGAAGAATTCTTATGGTAAGTTTGATGATTGAAGAAGATTTTCGCGAGTTTGTGTTTTATCATATCTTTAAATTATGGAGGGATACCATTGGTTTGAAGATAACTTGTTCGTGCTTTACATGGTTGGTGATGAAGACTTGTCATAACACTTGAAGGAGTTACATTATCGTGCTCAGTGTCTCACAAAGGATGAGAATATTGACAAGGGATCGAGGTCTACTTATATTTAGTCATTTGTATAAGTTTTTCATCACGTGGATAATACAAGACATGGAACACAAGGTTGGGTTATTCTACTTCTACATCAAAGATATCATACTAATTGTTTTTCAAGATCATTACACAGAGCCTACTTTTGGAGAATCTTCAAAGATTGCATACATTGTTGGACTTTCCTGTTGATGTGACAAAAAGGGGAAGAAATACATGCTACACTTGAGGGGAAGCAACTTGAAGATCATGTACAACTTACAAGAGATACACATAGAGTTTTGCCACTATCAACTAGGGGAAGATTGTTGGGTCAAAAAGTTGATGTGGCAGAAACTCAAAATCGAAGAACTTTTACTCAAGCGTTGACAAGAGTAATACAAGAGTTGACAAGAGCAATGTAGGCGTTGACAGAAGTCAACAAAAGTCAAACGCAGTCAACAAAAGTCAACGCTGATGGATTTGATGGAGAATTCTGTTTACCAAATATATTGGATATATTCTAAATAATATATTCAGTATATATCTATAGAAATAGAATATTTAGTTTTATTTGATTTGATCTCTTGTAAACCCTAATCCTTACACTATAAAAGGAACCAAGGGTCATAGGTTTTATTCATTCAATTCATTCATAATGTAAACCTAAAGTGTGTGTCGACTAGGTGTGGGATTCAATGTACACACACCTAGTGGTTGTTCGTTATTAATATAATGGGCAATCCAATTGTTTTAATACATGTTATTCGTGCCTAAACACCTTGTTAATGTGTTATGTTCTTATTCCGCTTTGATTGTTAAATCATATGAACATGATGCATTCCTAGTAGCTTAAAAGATCCGGAAACCAAGGTTTCCACAAATCTAATTGAAAATAAATGACGGGAAATTAAAGCGTGACGAAAAGTAAATAACGCGAACTTAAAGCTATCCTAAAGGAAAACTTAAAATAAATCTAAGGCAAGTAAACTAAAAGTGCGACTAAGTAAAAAGGCGGGAAAAATAAAGTTTAAAATTTAAAAAAATAAACTAAAAACAACTCATTCGGAAAAACATCTTCGTTCGGAATAATCAATCATTAGGAATGTCACCTTCGCCCGGAATAATTCACGGGTTCGGAATATAAGCTGATGCGGAATAAAATGTTTATACGGAATATTAAGTTTGATTCGGAATAAAACATACGTGCTGCGGATGTTGGTGTCGTCCGGTGTCGTCTCCTTTGAAAGAATTTTCTTCAAATCCGTAGTAGGATGAAGACCATAATCATCAAAGTATAAAGGAGGAGCATCACTCTCATTTGGGAAGTATGTATTGAGAAAAGTAGCAAAGTCTTCCTCAAATGAGTAGTCATCCAAAGTAGGATCAATCATGGTTGACGGAGGATCTTCATCATGAGAAGAATCACTCGAAAGAGTATCGGCCTTATCAAAATCGTCATAAGTGGGCATGTTTGGATACTCAGAAGTAAAATCATCATAATCATCCCCATCGGAGATAGAATCATCATCATAAGCATCATAGATCGATGGAGAATCATAAATTTGTGGAGGTTCCAAATTGGAGAGAGAAGCATACACATCATCTTGAAACAGTGGATTATCATTGCAAGAATCGAATAGGATTGTTGTAGACGACAAAATCATCAAGCACATTAATCATATTCATTGATTCTCTTCCATTAGATTTGCTTGTAATCTTCCCCATTTCAAAAACTTGTGCATCATCCCCGACTCTTAAGATGAGTTCACCCTTATCCACATCTACTAAAGCTTTAATGGTTCTCAAAAATGGGCGTCCAAGTATTAACGGAATACGAGGGTTCATTTCGTAATCAACAACGACGAAGTCGACCGGAAAAGTGAATGTGCCAACTTTAATGAACACATCTTCGGCAATACCAACGGGGTAAGCGAGAGTGCGATTTGCAAGCTCAAGAGTCATCTTCGTTGGTGTAAGATCGGGTAATGATAACTTTTTCCAAACACTTAAAGGCATCAAATTTATACTTGCCCCGAGATCGGCTAAGGCAGTAAATTCGTCGGTTTGGTTAAAAGTACAAGGTAGCACAAAACGACCGGGATCTCCAAGTTTTTCCGGAAGTTCTTTAAGAAGGATTGCAGAGCAATTTTAATTCAAGCGATTATTAACAAACTCGGCCATCTTCTCCTTCTTATTAAGAAATTCCTTAAACATCTTGACAAATTGTGGCATTTGGGCAAGAGCTTCAACAAGGGTAAAGGTGACGGTCATGCCGGCAATCTTGTCCAAAAAGTTAGAGACTTGAACGTCATTCTTAGTCAAAATTCTAGCCATGTTGAGTCGAGAAGGGTAAGGAATGCTAGGGTTGGGTGGAGGATTCTTCTTGGGTACTTCTTCATGACGAGGCGGAGACGGTAATGGTGAACTAATACTAGGTGTGGGAGTAGTAGGGATAAATGGTGGTGGAGGAGGTGTAGATGGTGTAACTGGGGGTGGGATAGATGGTCCTACTAAAGTTTCTCCACTACGGGTAGTAATAGCACTCACATTCGCTCTCGGGTTGGTGATGGTGTTTGAAGGTAGAGAGCCCGAAGTAGAGGATTGAGTGGTTGGTAAGAAACTAGCCAGCATATTATTCAAATCATTCGTTTGAGTGCTGAAGGAGAATTGTATATCATTTCGAAGCTCGGATCTAATGTCATTCCCTTGCTTAGTGATATCCCCTTTCAAATTGATAATTTGGCTTTGTAGATTCTTAATTTTCTCTCCTTGGGTTCTCATTAAAGCTTCAACATCTTGATTAATGGGTGGGGCTTGTTGAGCGGGTGGGTGATAAGGATTAGAAGCTCGAGGTTGGATTTGGTTGCTTCTATTATAATTGTTGTTGGGGTTGTTGTTTTGAGGAGAAAAACCGGGTGAAAGATAGTTGTTAGAACGGTAACTTAGCAAATTTCGATCCCCTTGAGGTCGGGCTTGGTAATTTTCCGGTGAATAGTTACCATAAGCCGCATACACGTTTTCCGGATTGCCTTGAGTAGAAGGACAATCAGTGTATGAATGAGGACCGCCGCAAGTCTCACAAGAAATTGCTACAGCTTTAACTTGTTGTTGTTGGTTTGTAGCGATGAGCAAGATATTTTTGTTCATTTCGGCCATCATGCGGGTGAATTCGGTCATATCGGGGTTTGCTGAAGTAGAAGAAACATTGACTCTCGGGTTGTTCCTTGAAGAAGCGAAGGAATCCTAATTTTTGTGATGAGTAGTCATGTTCTCAATAAGCTCTCTACACTCCTCGGGTCTTCTTTTCATAAATGTGCCACCGGCGGCTGCATTAATCGTATCACGATCATGAAAAGTCAAACCATTGTAGAAAGTATCAATTAAGGTAACGGGGAGCATGTTGTGGTTTGGACATCGATCGATCAAAACATTATATCTTTCCCAAGCATCAAAGAGAGATTCATCGGTTTCTTGCATGAAACCGCTGATTTGATTTCGAAGGCTCGTGACCATGGATGGTGGAAAGTAGCGCGACAAAAAGCGTTGAGTCATGTCATCCCAAGTATGAATGGAATTCTTCGGGAGACGATCAAACCATTTTTCGGCATGGTGTGATAAAGTATGTGGAAAGAGCTGTAGGCGAAGGACATCCATAGTAACACCGGGCAACTTCATGCTTTGAGTAATAGTAATGAATTTGTCGAGGTGCTTGTTGGCATCATCATCCGGTATTCCGCGGAATGGATTAGTTTGCACTTGTTGGATCATGTGATGCTTCAGCGAAAACTCCAGAGCCGTGATTTGCATCGGCGCAATCGGTCCTCCTCGTCCAAACATTGTGGGTTGACAAAGCTCCTCCATTGTCCGAAGATCGGGTGGGGGAACATTGTTGTTGTTATTGTTGAGGTGCGGTGGGTTATTGTTGTTGTTCACACCTGCCATAGCTAAATCTTCACGAGTCTCCGGCTCTGGATAAGTTGAATATCTAGTACACATACACCTACGAAAGCTAAAGAAAAAGATACCAAAGCAATAGATAATATATATACACTATAAAAATAAAAATAAAATCTTTTTGGATTTTTGAAATTTTTTTAATTTTTATGGATTTTTAACAATTTTTAATTTTTATGGATTTTTGAAAATTTTTAAGTAAGAAAAATAACGCTCACGAATGAACGGATCCCAAAAAGCAACGCGTCTCTCACAGAAAACCGTTAATCTTTACGAAAAGAGCCGGCAGCAGCGCCATTTAATAACTGGATTTTAGTTATAAAAAAGTTCTTTGTCGTATGTCTAATCGAATTGATTACTGGTTTAAAGTGTGACTCAATTTTTTTTGGTTAAGAAAAATATTTGTCGTTGTTTGAAAAATAAAAGTGCACAAACTTTAAAGTAAATGGCAGGTAATTAAATCTAAACCTAATTGAAAATAAATGACGGGAAATTAAAGCGTGACAAAAAGTAAATAAGGCGAACTTAAAACTATCCTAAAGGCAAACTTAAAATAAATCTAAGGCAAGTAAACTAAAAGTGACATTAAGTAAAAAGGCGGGAAAAATAAAGTTTAAAACTTAAAAACATAAACTAAAAACAACTCATTCGGAAAAACATATTCGTTCGAAATAATCACTCATTCGGAATGTCACCTTCGCCCGGAATAATTCACTGGTTCAGAATATAAGCTGATGCGGAATAAAATGTTTATACGGAATATTAAGTTTGATTCGGAAAAAACCTGGGAAATTAAAAATGAAGCGAAGAACAATGGGAATAAAAAGGTACGAATTTTAATCAAAATATACCAAGATAAACCTAAAGATTAAACCAAATTAACCACAATTGATTAAGGAACAATAATCAAACAAACCAAATCAATAAAACTAACAATTATAACCAAAATAATCAAAACCCACTTAATCAAATCAATAAAAACTTAAGAACATGAACATGAACATAAACATAAACATGAAGATTAAATCAAAACAAGAAGAGTAGATGAGAGATTAACAATAAAAGTAAAGATTCAATAACAATAAAATAAAACTTACTTGAAATTAAAGGTGCAAGACAAGGTAATTAAAGGTGCAATTAATGTAAAATGACATGAAAATTAAATGTGCAAGTATTAAGGGTGGAAGACTAATTTGTCAATTTAGCCAACAAGTTTAACAAATGAAACTAATCTACTATATATAGGGGAGGAGGGAGGTGTGGAAGCTTCCTCCTCTCTTTCTTCTTTCTTAATTTATCGTTTAGTCCCTCGTCTTCTTAATTCTTCGAATTTTTTGACTTTTGTCTCAGGATTACTTTAAACTCGTCTTGTGATTTCTTCATAAATTAGACTTGAGTTCTTCGGCTTTATTAAACTTCCGTCTTTGGACTTTTTCTTCGATAAATCTTCAAAAATAGGCCTTGGACTTCCGTTCTTTTTGCACTCTTGATTTCTTGACTTCGTCTTTTGTCTTTTTCTTCGATAAAAGCCCGTGAAAGCCCGTGTTTTCTTTCCTTTTTACATTTTGATCCTAAAATCACAACAAAAACACAAACCACACATAATTCCGACATTTACGACATAAAATACACGTTATGGTTTTGTTTTCATTATAATTAAGTGGTAAAAGGATGGGTGTTTTCACACCTATCACTGGTGCTTCTAAAACTGAAGCTGGTCATGGGTGTTCAGTCTTAATAACTGAAGAAAAAAATGGTTCATTTTTATGTTACCATGTATGAAGCCCAAGTGGTGAAGCCCAATATTGAAGCCCATCAGCAGAACTGGACCCCACCAGCAGGATTGGACCTCCAACATATTGAACCTTTAGATTCTGAACCCCTTCAGTATTTCTGAACCTT
The DNA here is from genome assembly GCA_025667525.1 of Glebionis coronaria. NCBI lineage: Eukaryota > Viridiplantae > Streptophyta > Magnoliopsida > Asterales > Asteraceae > Glebionis > Glebionis coronaria. Next base: position 635,649,038 of record CM046874.1, on the reverse strand, counting down.
CATCAGATTGAACCCTCCAGCAGACTAAACCTTCAGCAGGTTCTGACCCTCCAGCAAGACTGGACTGAACCTATCAGTCAAAATTGAACCCCCCCTTCAGTTTCTGAACCGCCAGCAAATCTGGACCCACTTCAGCATGACTGGACGAATCCTTAGCAAATTGGACGTCCAACAGCAAAAATAGGGACGAACCTTCAACACTGAACCTGAACCACCAGCAGTGACTGATCTTCAGCAAAGTTTGAAGCTTATATTTGAAGTTTGAAACTGAAGGTGAACCTCCAACATTCTGGACGAACCTTCAGCATGTCCTGACTGAACATTCAGCATGTAAGAACTTCGTTAACTCCTGATGCTATCATTTTATTGCTAAAATATTAGTGTAGACATTCAAAAAATTGCTGATGTTATGCATTTTTTGAGGGAGAGAAATACACTAATATTTATAGAAAGCATCAGGAGTAACAAAACCTTGTTTCATTCACCAAATACTACAAGAACAAACCATAAACCAAAACCAAACTCACAACAAAACACTTTCAAAACCTACAAAAAAACAACTTAAATAGGGAGCAGGTGTTTTTGTAAAATGCAATGGTATTAGGTGTGTCGAGGAAGTGAAGTATTGGGAGCGGCGTATGGTATTGTTTTTGTCAAAAGAATGAAGCTGGTTGAAAATAAGTGTAGTGATTGATCAGCCTTAAATAGAGCTGATGATGGGATTAAGAAAGGGGTTATGTTTGCTCACGTTGTGGAGAAGCTGAAAGTTGGTTGTTATGTGTATACATAGTGATTGATCACCACTGTTATCCTCTGAAACAACTTATGTTTAAACCTCCAGGTATCGATGTTAACCCATTAAACCCTTCACTACACCCAAGTTGCTGAACTTACCTATGGAAACTCTAAACCTTACACCAGAATGTGACTTCAAAAATGGGTCACTAATGTTATTGTTTAATGCTTTAGAGTTCACTTTTCTTGCAACTACAACAAAGAGTATGTACTAATTTGTTCATCATTTTTACTCTTTGTAACATCAGTATGTGAGAAGAAGTTGTATTTTCTCACTCACATCTGATGATTTCACTTAGGCTATTCTTATGTCCAAATAGGGGGAGATTGTTGGATTAGGATTTGAACAACAAATAGACTAAGTGTATGTACTGAGTGAAAAACACTCAGTTTGTCATCTTCAAGATTTCAAGCTTCAGTGACCAAAGATGGTCAGCGGACAAAGAAGACTTGAACAAAGAAGACGACAACTCGGGCTATTTTTATATCCAAATAGGGAGAGATTGTTGGGTCAAGTTTTGACCCAATTGTTCCTCACAAGTATTTGAATATAAAATAGCTGCTGAAGACCTGAAGAATTGCTGAAGACATCTTCAGAATTTACTGAAGACACATGAGCACCAGGTCCAGCACCAGTTCTAGCTGAAGACAGTTCAGCACAGCACTTCCAGAGTACTTTGAAGACAAAGTCTTCACCTTCAGTAGCTGATGCGGATCAGCATCTGAAGAATAGACCTGAATGAAGTTGCCTTCAGTTCAGCTTGGAATGACAAACCAAGCTGAATGATGATCATCTAACTCTATAATACAACCTGAAGATATTGGTGGGAACTTGCTAGAAGACAAGAGTACAAGAGTGGTTACTTGTACAGCCAATAAGAAAGTCAAAAGTATTATTTAATTTTTTACTATGATGGGAAAGAACACATGGGAGCAAATGGGAGCACATGGGGCTTTTGCTTTATTGAAAGCTTCCTTTGGAAGCTTTAGTTTCTTTCCTTATAAATAGATAGGTTATATGTAGAGTTAGGTAAGTTTTCCATTTAACATAAAACACAAAGTTTAGTGTTAGGAATTCTTCCTCTCTTGTTCACCAAGAGAGAACCCTTGTCATTTAACCACTTTGTTTCCGCAAACAAAGTGGGTTATAGATTCTTTATTTGATTCTAATAAAAGTCTATACGTTGAAAAGTACAAGAAGATGTTATTAGTAGTTAATTACTCAATCGTGCAAAGATGTCACGATCTTTAGGACCCAACAATATCTATTTCTATCTGATTGCCACTTGGAAAAAAATAAGTTCAACTACCAATTGTTGTCCTCTTAATCTGTCAGGGATAACCGAGCCTATAAAATCTGGAATAAGAGATTCAAAGTTAGGGCTTGGGAAACAAGAGGAAGACGATTTCTTTACTGCAGAAGAAAATATCCAAAGAAGGAAACTCGACATTGAACTCGAAGAAATTTAAGAAGTTGCAAAGAAACGAGAGGTACATCATTTATCTCCAACTTAAATTAGCAACAAAAAAATGCACTAAAAACTTTAAGACTAAGAGTTTGATGACAAATTTTCTGAAACATACATATAATTAATAGCAGAAGGCAGCATATGCATATAATAGCATATATGCGTTTCTTTTGAAGGAAACATCAACAAACCATTTGGAGCTCTTGAGAAATTTCGTGCAGTTTTTATTACCTGGTGGCTTCTTCTTCTTCTGCACCCCGTTATGCACATTATGAAAATCCAGGTTATGGCACATCGGGAGATCAAAATTGAAACCGAGGTTAAGGAAATAAGGAAGTCTTTCTATTGCGAGCTTTGCAATAAGCAGTACAAGTTAACGATTTAATTTGAAGGTCACCTTAGCTCATATCACAATCATCGAAAGGTAATTTCTAAAATATTGTATTTTCCTGTGCTAATAAATGTTTTGGGTCAGATTCCTTTACGAAAGTCAATCATTTTTAACCATAACCATAAGTAAAATTAATGCTTATATACTTTGTGTACTGATTTGCTTTTGTGTAAACAACGGTTCAAAGAGATGAAAGAAATGCATGGAAGCAACAGTCATGACGAAAGACAAAAACGTGAACAATTACGCCAAGAGAAAGAGATGGCTAAGTTTGCTCAGATGTATGCTTTGTTTTCCTCATTAGATTAATTTAATTAACTTCTTTGCTGGTCGCTAATGTCTTTTTTTTGGTAATGGGTTTCCCTGGTAAATATATTATCTAAAAAAAACAATGAAGTACAAATGGAATGTGGCTGAGATACCACATTAACCTCAAGATTACAAGCTTGATAAACCACCTAATCTAGTGCTTATGACATGCCATAACCACTTACACTTCTGGAAACATAAAATGCACCCAGAACATAACATAATGAACCAATCTAACCAACAACAGTAGTGGAGTAGGAGTATCCACCTGTTTTAGAGTTGAGAAGATTAGTCGATTCATCATAAAAAAGAGCAACCTCTTCTTCATTTTCATCTAAAGCTGAGTACGAATTAGATGTGGTCACATTACCATCAAATGAAAAAATATCTACTTCCTTCCTCTTGGAAGATGCATCATTACCAACATATGTACCACCTTTCTTCGGTTCACTAGAAGTTGCTTTGGGAACAAACTTGACATTCGGTTGAACCGACGGACCAGTAGACTTAGACTTGGACTTCCTATTCCTACTTTTCTTCTTACCCACTAATTGAAATCCATCATTAGATGTCTCAACAGGCGCACTAGTATGAACCATAGAAGTACTAGGAATAGTCACAACCTTCTTTGGGCACAAATCAATGTCATGACCAAAAATCTTGCATGTATCACACCTCAACGGATTCCATTCATATTCAACTCGGAATGTTTATTTGGTATACTCATCACTAGTAAGAGACGAAACACCAATAGTAACAAGCTCAACCAAATCAACATCAGAATTAATTTCAATGAGACACCTAGCAAAACTATTCCTACCCCATGAATCTTTGCACATAGTGCTAGTAAACAAGTCAAACATAATTGGATTACCAAGAAAAGAAGCAATTAAATTAATTCCTTCCTCTTCAAAAACCTGAATTGGAACATCATGTAGTTTCACCCAAATTGGAATGCGAGTCAATTCTTCTTTAACCAAGCGAGTCCCCAATGACCATGTCTTGAGAATGATAGGAGTTTTGCGAATCAACCAAGGGCCACCTTCCAAAACAGCCTCCAAACTGAACATATCACGACGTTTCTAATGTTAATTTTGACCCAATTTCATATGTAAAATGGGTCGCATCACAACGTTTCTAAAAACTGAACATATCAAATGGGCCGAACACGTCAAGTGGTATGAAAGTTACTGAAAATATGTTTATGATTTGTAGGGTTTAATCCCTACAATCCTGGTTAACTAGATGCGGAATACTCGATCAAAGAATACACACCCATAACAGAAGAATTGACAGAAAAGATCGACGCCCACAAGGTAAATATCCCTAACCGAATATCGATTAATTTATTGAAAGAATGATGTGTTTGGTTCATTCCTCCTCACCTCCTTTTATAGAGATGAGGGGGAACTGACTATTACAAGTCCTACGGGTCGGGTTGGGCTTAGACATTGCCAACCGACCTTTATTCTTAGCTCTTAGGAAACTATACCCTTATACCCTAGACATCGACTTAGGCGAATATAATGACTAAACATAACAATTTCCACCTTAGGCATATATTATCCTATCCCAACACTCATCAATTCCAACCAGTGTTGTAACTTGCGTCCAGGTACCACCTTCGTCAAGGCATCCGCAGCATTGTGTTCAGTACCCACCTTCAGAACTGCAACCGTCTTTACTTCCATGATTTCTCTGATAAAGTGATAACGCACATTGATGTACTTTGTCCTTTCATGAAGAACATGATTCTGCGATAAGTGAATCGCGCCCTAATTATCACAATTAACTACAACGGTGTTGAGCTTTATGCCCAACTCTTCCAAGAGTCCCCTTAGCCTAATAGCTTCCTTCACAACCTCCGTAAGGGCCATATACTCTGCCTCTGTAGTTGAACGAACCACCACGTGTTGTAGCGTTGCTTTCTATCTTACAACACATCCTTGTACTAAAAATGCGTAACTAGTGAGAGACCTACCTTTATACGGATCCTTAGCGTAGTCTGAATCAACAAAACCTGTTACGTCCACATGGTTGCCAAAATTTTTCCCATACACCAAACCCACGTTTATAGTGCCCTGCAAATATTTCATAATCCACTTCACTGCTTCCCAATGGAGTTTACCCGGATTCACCAAATATCTGCTAACTACACTTACTACATACGCTATATCTGCCCTCGTGCATACCATCAAGTACATTAAGCTCCCAACCGCATTTGCATACGGCACCCTACTCATTCTTTCAACATAACAATCCCGAACCGAGAAATCCTTCAGCAACAGTTTGAAGTGCCCATCCAATGGTGTCTGAACCGACTTCCAATTGTCCATTCTAAACCTTTTTAAAACTTTAGAAACGTACCTGGATTGTGACACCCTCAGAATCTTGCGACTCTGATCCCTGACGATCTCCATACCAAGAATCTTCTTTGCTTCGCCGAGCTCTTTCATGTCGAACACCCTATTAAGCAAAGACTTGGTAGTCGCGATCTTAGCCTTGCTTTTACAAGAAATCAGCATATCGTCTACATATAACAATAGATAGATATACTCCCCTGGTGCATAACTCCTGTAATATACGCAGTTGTCGTAATTGCTACGCTTAAACCCGTTGCTTAGCATATACTCATCGAACCTCTTGTACCATTGCGTAAGTGACTGCTTCAAACCATAAAGAGATTTCTTTAACAAACATACCTTGTTACCTTGTTCAAATCCCGGTGGCTGCCTCATGTAGATCACTTCTTCAAGATTTCCATGTAAAAACGTTGTCTTTACATCAAGCTGCTCCAGCTCATAATCTTTACACGCAGTCAATGCAAGTATAACCCGAATAGACGTGTGTCGAACTACCGGCGAAAATACTTCATTGTAATCAATACCTGCTCTTTGTGTGAATCCACGAGCCACCAACCTTGCCTTGTACCTAGGCTTTTGAACACCTTCAATCCCTTCCTTTATTTTGTACAACCATTTGCAGCTCACCAGCTTTTTCCCAACTGTATGATCTACTAACACCCAGGTCTTGTTCTCTTTCAGAGAATCCATCTCGTCTTTCATAGCAGCTTTCCACTTAGAACTGTCTTCACAAGCAACTGCTTCCTGGTATGTCCATGGTTCATGAGTATCTTCTTCCTCTGCTGCAACAAACGCGTAAGCAACCATATTACTCTCATCCCGAAACCTCGCCAGCTTTGTTCTTGTCCTTGGTTCTCAATCCCAAACCAATTGATAATCTGTGAGATCCGGTGGATGATCAATTTCTTGAACCCCTTCATCTTCATCATAGCCATCTTCCTGATCTGACTGATCTTCTTGACGTGTCTGATCTTCCTCAGGCGTATGATTATTTAACCTCTGCAGTTCCACCTCAACCTGTAATTCCTCAACAGACTTATCTTTTCCTGCACAAGAATCCTTCAACGTGTCTTCGTACATGACACTTTCATTGAAGACCACTTTCCTGCTTGTGACTATTTTAGGTGATTCAGTATCAAGCCTATATAGTCTGTATCCCTTCACACCTTCAGGATACCCCAAAAGAACGCATTTTACCACTCTTAGCTCGAGCTTACACTAGTACAAAAATGGGTTTCGGTCACACAGACCGAAATTGGTGTAGTCACAAATTAATTTTTTGTGTGACTGATTTCGCCAGTCATAAATAAACAGTCACACTTGAAGTCAGTTTGTATGACCATTACGTATTTTGTTTGTCACGCATATGAATATTTACGTGACTAGGGCTAACAAATGTTTTTTGGATGAGTCGTTAGTCACTTAATAATTTTAGAGTGTTACCAAATCAAAGTCTGGTTCAAGTAGTAGTCACATTATACCTATACATGTGTGACAAATATTTGTCATACACACACTGTATGTGACCAAAAATCATATATGGTCACATAGACTTATTTTACAAGTGACAAATTGATAAACAAGGTTGTCACACATATTATTTTAATGTGACTAGTATATTTTGTTAAATTTTAATCACACATGAATTTTGTATGTGTTGTGATAGGTGTGAAAACACCCATCCTTTTACCACTTAATTCTGGCTAAAACAAGACCAAAACACGTATTTAATATCATTTGTTTGGAATTATGCGTGGTTTTTGTGTTTATTGTGTTTTCAGAGTCAACCGGATGAATAATGAAGAAAACATGGGATTGCACGGGTTTTATCAAGGAAAAAGACTCAAGATGAATTCTATTGTCCAAGAGATGCAAAAGATTTGAAGTCATTGTGCCTATTTGAAGATTTATCGAAGAATAGAGCCAAAGATGGAAGATTCATAAATGTCGAAGAACTCGAGTCTATTAAACAAAAGATTATAAGACGAGTTGGAATTATTCACCGACACTTCTAAAAATCCAAAGTCGGAAACGGTTATTTAAAAGAAGCGTGAAAGACCAAGGAAGAAAGAAGAAAAGAAGCCCGATATCAAAGCCCATTCACAAGCCCATATACACGCCTATAAATAGGACTCCATTCCACAAATTTCACACACTTAGTTTTTAGCTAGTCTTTAGTTTTTTTTATTTTTTCTCTAGTTTTAGAGAGAGAAGGTTCCAAACTTTCTCTCACTAAACTTTTCCTTTGATTTCATCTTTTAAATTTAAGCTTTCTTGTACTTTTGATTTCATTAATCTTAATCAAGTTTATGCTTTTAAGTTCTTTAAGTTTTTCCTACTTTTCTTGATTTGTCAAAATCCTTGATCCGATTGTTGAAATCCATACGGTTTGGATTTGGATGTGTTCGTGAATAGAGTTTGATCTTTTTAGTTTCTTTTTAAGCTCTACGTGAATAGGCCATAAGCTCTCCATGCTTATTGGTTTATTGCTTGTTGAAGCTTATTGTTTTCGGATTACTTCATAGTTTTAATCATTCACAAGTTTTGTTTATTAAGTTTAAAGTTTCTTGTTTTCAAAAGTGGTTAAATTTAAGTGTTTTGAGTTATTTAAGTTTCGGATTATATAGCTTATTGTAAGTGCTTATTGAACTTTTTGAGTTTCCACCATTTTCGGAAAATAGCTGCCTTTATTCCATCGCAATACGAGGGTTTTAACACATTTCGATAGTCTCCCTGCTCAGTATCGCAATAACCCAAGTGGGGTTTTACTTTGCGATAGGTTGTAAGTCCACCTATTCCGATCTGGGATTGCGATCGCATATTGCGATCGCACATTCCGACGGGGTTTAGGTCCTTTTCTAGACGAAACTCTGGCCAAATTTTATTTGCAACATTCCGATCTAGATCTTTCCGATAGTTTCATTCCGATCGTCTTCATTCCAACTGCATCATTGCGACAGCGTGTATTTTGAATATTCCGATGGTGATTAACAAGGACATTCCGATGGATCATTTTGTACATTCCGATGCTTCTGATTTTATTGCATTCCGATAGTAGTAATTTTCATTATTCCGATAAGAACAAGTTTTTAAGCATTAATTCATTTAAGTTTTCAAAATAATTTTCTAATCTTTCTTTTACGTTTTCAAGCATTTACTTTCAACTTGTCAATTTAGTTTAATCTTTCAAAGCTTCAATTTAAGTATTATTAGTGAATAATAGATAAACAAACCAACTCCTTTTTATAACCAACAACAAATCATTCCACTTAAAGCCGAGATCAATTCGAGAGGATTCCGAGATTTATTTTGAACCCATTGCAAAAACAATTTGTATCAAATGGCGCCGCTGCCGGCTCTTCTCGTTAAGATCAAAAGTTTTTTGTGAGAACTTGGATTTTGGGATCCGTTCCCCGTGAACGTTAATTTTTCATAAAAATTTTCAAAAATCAAAAAAAATATAAAATTTTCAAAAATACAAAAAAATTTTTTTAAAAAAAAAAAAAAAAAAAAAACATAAAAACCAAAAATATTTTTGCCTTGTTTTTCTTTGTTCGTTCTTTTGCAGGTGTATGCGCACTCGATCCACGTCATATCAAGAGCCCGAGCCTCTCGATCACTTAGACATGGCCGGTGTACCACCTCCAAACAATAATAACAACAACCCGCCTTTCAACAACATGAACAATAACAACAACAATGAGCCCCTTCCGGATAATCGCCCGATGATTGAATTGCTGCAAGCTCATGTCGATGGCAACACGGATCCAATTGTCATACCTCCAATTGCCGCCAACAATTTCGAGCTAAAATCAGGCTTTATCTAGATGGTCTCCGCTCAACCATTCTTGGGACGAACCATTGATGATCCACACGACCATATCAAGAGATTCTTGCAACTCACCAACACGGTCAAGTTCAATGGTATTCCACAAGAGGTTATAAGGTTACAACTTTTTCCCTTTTCTTTAGAGGGACAAGCCCGGCATTGGCTTGCTAAGGAACCGCCACAGAGTATTCTCTCGTGGACGGATTTGGAAACCAAATTCATCAATTACTTTTTTCCACCCTCTCGTACTACCGCTTTGCGGAATGAAATCATAAATTTTGAACAAAAGTACGATGAGTCGTTCAGTGAATCTTGGGATCGTTTTAAAGATCTTTTAAGAAAATGCCCACAACATGGTTTTACCAAAGTACATCAAATTAATACTTTTTACAATGGTTTAAGCATGAGTGATCAAGATTCACTGAACAGTGCCTCGGGGGGTAATCTATTGGCTAAAACTTCCAATGCTGCTTGGGACATCATTGAGAATAAATCTCGTGTGCAAACCAAGAGCGTTAGGACCAATGTCGCCAGTGCTAGCACTAATGACAGCGACAAGCGACTTGACAAAATCACTACGCTTCTTGAATCGCTTGTCACCCACACCGTCAGCAACAACAACAGCAACAACGCCAAAAACGCTCAAGTGAACGCTGTCAGCCAACCTTGTGAGATATGTGGTGGTCCTCATTCTTACACTACTTGTACTGCCACCCAAGACTACCCTGCTGAGAATGTTAATGCAGCATATGGCACCTATACTCAACCTGCTTATCAAGCAAAACCTCAAGGTGACCGCAACTTGCTTAGCTACCGTTCCAACAACTATATCTCACCACCTGGTTTCCCTCCTACCAACCCAAACCAACAACAAAACCTTAATCGCCCTCCACAACAACAACAACCTCGACAACCATACATCCCACCTCACAAGCAGCAACAACCATCTCAACGTAACAACCAAGTTTTCCAACAACCTGCTTACCAACCACCTGCATACAATGTTCCTCCCAACCAAACCACCACTGCATTACACCAAGAGGTTGCAACCTACATGAGAACCAATGATGTGATAGTGGGAAATCTCCAAGAGGAAGTACGCAATTTGAAAGCAGACTTGGTCAAGCAAGGGAATGATTTAAGAGCCGACATGCGAAACACGTTGGATAGTCAGACGAATGACTTGAGGAACATGATGGCTAGTTTCTTCCAAGGTAGTCAACCCTCTTCTTCGGGTACTCTTCCGAGTAACACCGTTGCTAATCCAAGAGGGGAGATGAAAGCAATCACTACTCGAAGTGGTAAAGGTACCAAGGAACCTGAGCTTCCTATACCTCCACCGGTGGTTGTGACTAAGGAGAACAAGTCACCTGCTCCTATTCCTCCTCCTTCTCCTTCCCCAATTTCTCCACCTCTTTCTTCTACCCCTCCTCCACCCGTGGTTGTGAGTGATCCTATTCCCCTAAAGCCTTCTTCTTCATCCAATATACCTTATCCTTCAAGGTTGAGGAAAGAGAAGCAAACGAGCAAGGATGATATTCAGGTTTCGAATTTCCTTAAAATGTTCAAACAACTGAATTTCAATATCTCCTTCGCTGAGGCTCTCGCTCACATGCCCAAGTATGCAAAAATGTTTAAAGATCTTTTGAGCGACAAGGAAAAGCTCCTCGATATTGCCAACACCCAACTTAATGAGAACTGCTCTGCAGTGCTCTTAAGGAAATTTCCAACTAAGCTTGGTGATCCGGGTCGTTTTCTTATCCCTTGCAATTTCCCGGGAGTAGAGAATTGCATGGCCCTAGCCGATCTAGGTGCCAGTATTAATCTCATGCCTCTAAGTGTTTGGAAGCAATTATCTCTCCCAGAGCTAGTCCCCACCAAAATGACTTTGGAATTAGCTAACCGTACGGTTGCTTATCCAGTGGGGATAGCCGAAGACGTAATTGTAGGAGTCGACAAATTTACCTTCCCTGCTGATTTTGTTGTCGTCGACTACGAGATGGACCCCCGTGTGCCACTCATTGTTGGTCGTTCCTTCTTGAGGACCGGTCGCACTCTCATTGATGTTGAAGCCGGTGAGCTTATCATGAGAGTGGGTGACGATAAAGTAGTCTTCAACATGGGAAAGCTTTCTAAACAGCCTTATTCTTACGAGAGTGTTAATTGTATTGACGTTCTTGATGAGGCTTGTGAAGAACACTTCAAGGATGCTTGTAAAAATATTCCTACCTCTCTTCCCAATGTTGAGACCGTCCCCTCTATCGACTCATCACTATCTCTATTTGGAGAAAGTGATTTCCTTTGGAAAGATTTGGAAGCCACCATGGGAGATGTGCATTTAGACAATGACGATTCTACCACCAATTGGGATGAAGATCTCAGTTTCATTGCAAACCTCCTCAAAGAAGACAATCCTTCCCCTCCATCTCCCACTGTCGTTGCTATCGATACTCCGACTTCGAATACGTCTCCCGTCGAAAATCCTCCAGATTTGGAACTTAAGGAGTTGCCACCCCATCTCGAGTATGTATTTCTTGAAGAAGAGAAGAAGTCACCAGTTATCATTGCTAAGGATTTGAAGGATGAAGAGAAAGCCCGACTTGTCGCTGTGTTGAAGGATCATAAGAAGGCTATCGCTTGGAAAATTTCGGATATTCGTGGAATTGATCCTTACTTCTGCACACACAAAATTCTCATGGAGGACGACTTTAAGCCCACAATTCAAAGCCAACGAAGGGTGAATCCAGAAATCCATGAAGTCATCAAAACAGAAGTTCTCAAACTTCTTGATGCGGGTATGATTTACCCTATTTCGGATTCACCATGGGTTAGTCCAATCCATTGTGTGCCCAAGAAGGGCGGAATAACCGTTGTTCCCAATGAACACAACGAGTTGATTCCCACTCGTCTCGTTACTGGGTGGAGAGTTTGTATAGACTACCGCAAACTCAATGATGCCACGAGAAAGGATCATTTCCCTCTACCTTTTATGGACCAAATGCTTGAACGTTTAGCCGGTAATGAATATTACTGCTTTCTTGATGGTTTCTCGGGTTATTTTCAAATACCCATCAATCCCCAAGATCAAGAGAAGACTACATTCACTTGTCCCTATGGCACTTTCGCTTACAAAAGAATGCCTTTTGGCTTATGTAATGCGCCCGGGACTTTCCAAAGGTGTATGTTAGCTATCTTCCATGACATGGTTGAACAAACCATGGAAGTCTTCATGGATGATTTCTCGGTCTTCGGGGATTCCTTCTCTTCTTGCCTTGCCAATTTGGAACGTATGCTTAAGCGGTGCGAAGACACTCGCCTTGTTCTGAATTGGGAAAAATGCCATTTTATGGTAAAAGAAGGCATCGTGCTGGGACACAAAATTTCCAAAGCCGGTCTTGAAGTAGACCGTGCTAAAGTCGATGTTATCGCCAAGTTGCCTCCACCTTCAACCGTGAAGGGTGTGAGAAGTTTCCTGGGTCATGCGGGCTTCTACCGTCGATTCATCAAAGATTTTCTCAAATCGCTCGCCCGATGACCCACCTCTTGGAAAAAGATACTCCTTTTATCTTTTCTAAAGAGTGTCTTGAAGCCTTCAACTCGCTCAAGGATAAGCTAACTAAGGCACCCGTCTTAGTTACCCCTAATTGGGAGCTACCCTTTGAGTTGATGTGCGATGCTAGTGATTTTGCTATTGGAGCGGTTCTTGGACAAAGAGTGAACAAACACTTCCAACCAATCCATTACGCTAGCAAGACAATGACGGGGGCACAATTGCATTATACGACAACCGAAAAAGAGCTTTTAGTTGTTGTCTATGCTTTTGAAAAATTTCGCCCCTATCTTGTCCTTTCCACCACAATTGTGTATACCGATCATTCCGCGTTGAAGTACTTGTTGACAAAGCAAGATTCCAAACCAAGACTTCTTCGTTGGGTTTTGCTGCTCCAGGAATTTAAAATCGAAATTCGCGATAAAAAAGGAGCAGAAAACCTAGCCGCGGATCATCTCAGCAGACTTGAGGATCCGTACCAAGGGGATCATCCGAACAAAGAAATCAATGACTCTTTTCCCTTGGAGACCTTAATGTCTATAAACTCGAAGTCGAATGAAACCCCGTGGTTTGCGGATTTTGCAAACTACTTAACGGGTGGAATTCTCAAGGAAGGGTTGACGTCTCAACAAAAGAAAAAATTCTTCACCGACATCAAGACTTACTTTTGGGACGACCCTTACCTATTCAAACAATGTGCCGACTTGATTATCCGCCGATGTGTTGACGGACCGGCAGCGTCTGAAATCCTTGATGCTTGCCACAAAGGACCCACCGGTGGTCACTTTGGTCCCAACTACACCGCCAAAAAGTGTTTGATTCGGGATTTTATTGGCCCTCCATATATCGTGATGCTCACAATATGGTTAAACGATGTGATGTTTGCCAAAAGCAAGGCAAAATCACACATAAAGACGAGATGCCTCAGAATTTCATTCAAGAGTGTGAAATTTTTGATGTTTGGGGTATCGACTTTATGGGGCCATTCCCTTCTTCTAAAGGAAACAAATACATCCTTGTAGCCGTTGACTACGTTTCAAAGTGGGTTGAAGCCAAAGCTTTACCTACTAATGACGCAAGGGTGGTTTGTAACTTTTGAAAGCTCTATTCGCTAGATTCGGTGTGCCTCGTGCTATTATTAGTGATCGTGGGACTCACTTCTGCAATGACCAATTTGCTAGAGTCATGGCTAAGTACGGTGTAAATCATCGTCTTTCCACAGCCTACCACCCACAAACTAATGGCCAGGCTGAAATATCCTACCGAGGACTGAAGCGAATTCTGGAAAGAACCGTGGGAGAGCATCGTGCCGCATGGGCTGATAAACTCGATGATGCTTTGTGGGCTTTCCGTACTGCTTACAAGACCCCAATCGGCTGTACGCCTTATCGTCTTGTGTACGGGAAAGCGTGCCACCTCCCCATTGAGTTGGAGCACAAGGCTTACTGGGCCTTAAAGTGGGCTAATTTTGATATAAACAAAGTCGGTGACCTACGCAAGATCCAACTCAATGAGCTGAATGAACTCCGTAATGAGGCTTATGAAAATTCTTTGATCTATAAGGAAAGAACTAAGCTCATTCACGACTCCAAGATCAAAAACCGAGAGTTCCATGTTGGAGACAAAGTCTTACTTTTTAACTCTCGGTTGAAAATCTTCTCGGGAAAGCTCAAATCTCGTTGGTCCGGCCCATTCACCATTGCCCAAATTTTTCCATATGGTACTCTCGAGCTCTCTCAACCTAATGGACCTAATTTTAAGGTGAATGGCCAACGAGTGAAGTTGTACTTTGGTGAGGACACCTCTCAGGAGGTGATTCCATCCCTCACCACGTTCCCCATGAACTAATTTTGGGTCGAGTCAGGCTCGTGACTCGGTTATCAAAAACAAGCGCTCCTCGGGAGGCAACCCGAGTATCTATCCCTTTAACCCCCTAAGTGTAGGGGAGGACCTATTTTGGTTATTTGTGTTTGTGTGGTGATGTGTTTACAGGGATAACTGCACTCTTGGAAATCTTTGAAGAACCGTGCTCCCGTGTTATCCGAAATCCGGTTCTATCTCTCAACTATCGTGATTCAATTTTCTTCATACTCACATTTGAAATTGATCACTTTAGTCGTCTCTTCCTTAACTCGAGTTAACCAACGTGCACAATGTCATAAGTGTAGGGGATACTTTGCCCATATGCTTAAACATCGAGGACAATGTTTATCTTAAGTGTAGGGGGGACTTCTATCGAAGTTTTAAGTGGACTTTTCCATGAAAATGCCTTCATTTAACCGGAAAATCATATTTTTCAACATTTTTCAAATTTTTTATTAACTTTGGCCATTTAGTTGTAATTTTTAAATTTTTATCGTTTCTCTCATATGTATATATCCCGTAATAAAGAAAAATATTAATAAAGTGGTGTAGCTAGTTTAGAAATCTTTGACATATTAGGCCCGTTGCGTTTATTTTGACTCAACCCGAATAGACTTATCCAAGTTTATTCTAGCTAGTATCCTTAACCATGTAGACCTTAATCGGTTTATTAGGATAAGTATCCACGAGTCTCATTACTTGAGATTTTAAATTGTGGAGGACGAGAAATGATAGAGTCAATTATAAGTCGGTATTCTTGCGCAAGCTCACTTGGTGTAATTATTTGCCTATTCTCCCATCACTTGCTAATAATTTATCTGCAATGAGTAAGGTCTTACGATTTGAAAAGTTACTTAGCTTCTAGCCCAAGATCGTTTAAAAGTTGCTCGGTAATGATAAGAGTTCATAGCCAAGGCATAACTTATGAAGTGGGGCGCGAAGATTGGCGAGTCCGAAAAGGCCCTAACAAGGCATGAGGATTCCATTTTATTGCTGAAGATCCAAAGTGATGTGAAAAGCATTATTCCTAAAGTCAATATGAAGGATCAAGACTCACGACGAAAAGCAATCAACTCCCATAAAGATCATGGAGAAGTCTATCCAAAAAGACCCTAACAAGGTATGAGGATAAATAGATCCAAGTCCGAAAAGGAGGCGGATCGTTGTATCTCAAAATTCCAATTAGAGATTGAAGAAATAATCATGAAGTCGTGGTCAACAAAGTTGGAGTACCCCTCAAAAGTCTCCAAGTGAAGAAACTCTACTATGATGAGAAGACCATTATCTCAAGAACGTCTCTCGAAGATATGAAGTATGAAGTACATGCCAAATATCGGCCCGAGAAAGGTCTCAAATCGCGAACCGAGTTATGCCAAGATATGAACTTTTTGATATCCCGAGAAGCAGTTTTAAGAGATTTTGTTCTTTAGCTAACTATTGATCAAATCGTCCTACTTTGCTTTCAGCCTAACTAACTATCGAAATAAGTCCAAAAATGCATCTTCATGATCATTCTAAGACAAAAATAAAATATAAGAGATACACCTAGGAATAAGGGAGTTTAAGCATTTAATTAAGCCATGTGTGTAAGTGTTTGAATTGCTAACTTATAATAACAATGATCTCGTTTTTAAGCTTAGTTTAGGGAACGTGAACTTGAGGGTGATAAATCTTCGCAGCACCGAAGCCCTAATGTAAGTCCTCGATCTCTTTGCAAGTTATTTCCACATAGCTATTTTCTATCCTTTTGTTTACTTTAAAGTTTTAATTTCTCTTAGTACTTTCATTTTTGTTTAGTAGTATATTAATAAGGCCAAGGTTGATTGATTATGAGAAAAGTGTAAATGTGCTTTGTCACTAAGCATTGCATGAGGGCATGGCAATGGTTAAGTGTAGGGGATTTGATAGGTGTGAAAACACCCATCCTTTTACCACTTAATTCTGGCTAAAACAAGACCAAAACACGTATTTAATATCATTTGTTTGGAATTATGCGTGGTTTTTGTGTTTATTGTGTTTTCAGAGTCAACCGGATGAATAATGAAGAAAACATGGGATTGCACGGGTTTTATCAAGGAAAAAGACTCAAGATGAATTCTATTGTCCAAGAGATGCAAAAGATTTGAAGTCATTGTGCCTATTTGAAGATTTATCGAAGAATAGAGCCAAAGATGGAAGATTCATAAATGTCGAAGAACTCGAGTCTATTAAACAAAAGATTATAAGACGAGTTGGAATTATTCACCGACACTTCTAAAAATCCAAAGTCGGAAACGGTTATTTAAAAGAAGCGTGAAAGACCAAGGAAGAAAGAAGAAAAGAAGCCCGATATCAAAGCCCATTCACAAGCCCATATACACGCCTATAAATAGGACTCCATTCCACAAATTTCACACACTTAGTTTTTAGCTAGTCTTTAGTTTTTTTTATTTTTTCTCTAGTTTTAGAGAGAGAAGGTTCCAAACTTTCTCTCACTAAACTTTTCCTTTGATTTCATCTTTTAAATTTAAGCTTTCTTGTACTTTTGATTTCATTAATCTTAATCAAGTTTATGCTTTTAAGTTCTTTAAGTTTTTCCTACTTTTCTTGATTTGTCAAAATCCTTGATCCGATTGTTGAAATCCATACGGTTTGGATTTGGATGTGTTCGTGAATAGAGTTTGATCTTTTTAGTTTCTTTTTAAGCTCTACGTGAATAGGCCATAAGCTCTCCATGCTTATTGGTTTATTGCTTGTTGAAGCTTATTGTTTTCGGATTACTTCATAGTTTTAATCATTCACAAGTTTTGTTTATTAAGTTTAAAGTTTCTTGTTTTCAAAAGTGGTTAAATTTAAGTGTTTTGAGTTATTTAAGTTTCGGATTATATAGCTTATTGTAAGTGCTTATTGAACTTTTTGAGTTTCCACCATTTTCGGAAAATAGCTGCCTTTATTCCATCGCAATACGAGGGTTTTAACACATTCCGATAGTCTCCCTGCTCAGTATCGCAATAACCCAAGTGGGGTTTTACTTTGCGATAGGTTGTAAGTCCACCTATTCCGATCTGGGATTGCGATCGCATATTGCGATCGCACATTCCGACGGGGTTTAGGTCCTTTTCTAGACGAAACTCTGGCCAAATTTTATTTGCAACATTCCGATCTAGATCTTTCCGATAGTTTCATTCCGATCGTCTTCATTCCAACTGCATCATTGCGACAGCGTGTATTTTGAATATTCCGATGGTGATTAACAAGGACATTCCGATGGATCATTTTGTACATTCCGATGCTTCTGATTTTATTGCATTCCGATAGTAGTAATTTTCATTATTCCGATAAGAACAAGTTTTTAAGCATTAATTCATTTAAGTTTTCAAAATAATTTTCTAATCTTTCTTTTACGTTTTCAAGCATTTACTTTCAACTTGTCAATTTAGTTTAATCTTTCAAAGCTTCAATTTAAGTATTATTAGTGAATAATAGATAAACAAACCAACTCCTTTTTATAACCAAGAACAAATCATTCCACTTAAAGCCGAGATCAATTCGAGAGGATTCCGAGATTTATTTTGAACCCATTGCAAAAACAATTTGTATCATGTTGCAAGTAGAAAGTAGGTATTGAAACATTTGCCACTATATTTATTTAAATGTGACAAATATTTTACAATTACTTGAAGACTATGATCAAATATAATACATGATCATACTCAATAACCAAACAATTATGTGACTATATGTTTTCCAATAGTCACAACATTTGAGAAATGTGAAACTAAATTATATTTATGGTCACATTATAATGGGATTATATGTGACCAACATATTGAAAAAGTCACACAGTCAAATATTCATGTGACAAATGTTTAGAACAAAATGTAATCTCAATTTTCACTAATGTTGATATGAGTCACATTTTTTAGTGTTTGTATGACTAAAGTCACTACACCTAGTCACAACAAGTGTTTTTCTATGTGACTAACTAAGCCCATAAAATAATAGTTTGTCTCAACAAGTATTTTTTTATGTGACTAACTAAGCCCATCAAAAAAAATTTGTCACACACATTTACAAGTGTGTGTCGAAGCTTCCTTGATACTATTCCCTACATGCATTGAGTTCAGACTATTTGCTACAACTCTTCATTTGCCCCCAATAAAAATACTGTGGTTGTTATGGGTTGTATAAATACCCTGCCTATGGTTATATAATATATAACATCACCAACTAACAGATCATCTTCCCTAAATCAAAAACACATTTTTACTTTCTATTAACAGATCAATCCATGGCGGATTCTCAAGGAAGTACTTCTGATGCAAATAACACCCCTGTGTTGGACGAGATTTTGCAACTCACTGGTGGTGCAAATATTTCGTATGCCACCAGGGTATACTTGGAGCAACTGGTTATTGAAGAGAAGGCCTTTACTAATGATATCCGGGATTTGATTGAACCGGTTAAGGTAAGCCTAAAAAGGGTGCGTACTGCACTTTCTGAAATGAAGACCAAGCATCCAACTGCTGATTTGGAGGAGTCTATTAAAGCTTTTAATGATTTAACAAAGAGGTTGGAGACGAAGCTTTACCGTTTGAACATTATTGTTCAGGAATAAGTTGAAGGTGTAGATGAGTTGAAAGCTTGGTCCACTGAAATAGAAATGGTTCCACCAGCAGAAGAAAATGTTTGATGATTGTTGTGCATGGGCACATATATTTTTGTTGTTTTAGCCCATCAATATGCAGTTTGGGTATGTCGTGTCTAAACCAGCTCTTTTGTTTAAGTTAATGTACTTTGTACCCATGTTTTGCTTAACCGCATATCTAATATGTATATAATGTCTAATGGTAATGGTATTGACATTTATGTTTAATTTGGTTTAATGTTTAATGTCTGCTATTGTGTTTATCTGAATTTTTTATTACATCTAATTAAATTGTTCTTGAACTTATACTTATGCTTAATATCAGATCTGTTGTAATTTTTGGGGGTTAAGATAGCAGAATGTGATGTGTGTATGAAATTAAAGAAGGTACATGAACTGATTTAAGTATGAATTTGAGCACAAACTTGACAAGTATGACAAAATTTTGTATTATAGATTATGCAAACTTCTTGCAGACACAAATTTATACTCATTATGCACTTCAGTAATGTGCAGATTTTTGCAATACATGCTAATCACAAAATTTGTGAATACAGACTGAAATAAAAACCAACTATAACCTATTGTAACTAAACACTAGGTGTGCATGCAATAGGAGGTTTAAATCATGTTGTCAATAAGCTTAAACATACAGTCCCAAACACCCCTTATGTTGAGCAGTATATCAAAATTACAAAGGAATAATGAAATTTAAGCAAATTCAGGGCATGCAACCAATATGAAATATAAAGGTGAGCAACAAAAGACTCAAATAAGCTGGATAATCAATAAAATAAGCATTCACAAGCCAAACCACTAGTGGAGTTGAAACTGATACAAACTGATGCAATAGCTATATTTACATTATGCAGTTCAGTAATTGCAACTCAAATCACCAAATTGAACACTATGTAGTATGTCACTAGCTATATAAACAGATATGCAACTCAATTCACCAATCTGAACATTCTTTTTGAACACAAAGTTTCACTAGTATGACAGAATTCAATATGACAGATTATGAAAACTTACATGTAGTTAGCTATATCAGCAAGACACAATTGAAAACTAATTTTCATAAAAACATAATTAAAAGAACCACTGAATGTTAAAGAAATTTTACATTCAAATAAAAGATATTACAAGTGTTTTTGCAAAAAAATGAAAGATTAAATGTGTGATATGCACACAAACATAAATCCTTAAACAAGTACTAGAACCTATCCTCTAAAGGAACAAGTTAAATACGATAAAAAGGCCGATTGTGCCAAATTGAGCATGACAGGCTTCACTTGGTTTTTCGTATGACAACTCCTTCACCGTCTGCTCGATAGTAGTCACTGTGTGAATCATCACCTACATGTGCATCTGGCAAAGTGTTATCATTGTTCTGGTGAATAACTGTACTAAATTCCTCATCGACTTCGTCATATGTATCTTTGTAATTCTTGCTAGGGGTCCTGAAGACAATAGACATATTTTTGTGTACCTGGTCTTGGACATAAAACACTTGTCCTGATGAACGGATCATCCTTGTGGCCTAAGTTATTCAGGTCTACCAATGTATATCTAAGAAGCTTATCTTTTTTGACCGCATGTTTCTTGTGATTAACCCAATCGCACTTGAAAAGAGGTATTCTCCTGAAACGGTAATCTAGTACCCATATCTCTTGTAAAACCCCATAATAAAATAGTTTTTTTTGTTTCAACTTCTTTGGATATATGAGTATCTTCTACCTCTACACAAACCCCACTGTTCTGGTGAACTTTGCCATCATTTATTTTCGTACGAAATGTATACCCATTGATGTTATATGCATCGTATTTCACTACCGTGACACATGGTCCAAATGATATCCACCTAACAGTATCTGATACACTATCTTTTGATATTGCTAACTCTCTCAAAACCTGAATTTCAACAGTTAAAGAATAGTGTTTCAGATAAAGAAATGGTGTGCTGGTGGATTTCTACCTAGCTAATGACAACGCTTCTAATTGCTACTGAGAGTTGGAGATTGCCTCATTATGTTGTAAGTGCTTATTTATTATTCTCTACTACTAGCTTAGTATTGGTTTTTGAGATGTTAAGTTAACCAATATTTAGCAAAAAACAAACAATTATAAACATCATACAAGTAATTACCTCATCATGTAACCACTTAGCAAAAGTTTTACAATGCTCAGCCTCCAGCAATGCTATTCGTTTACCCGGGTTATTTTTTTCAAAAAATTCTTGTGTCGCCTGAAACGAAACAATGTATTTGATTAATTTTTTTGTTTTTAGAATATTTATATCAATGAAATAGACATGTGTTAGTAATACTTACTCGATATAGGGTAAAAGTTCATCTGTATTTTGTAGTACATACAAATGAGCTTTTGCAAATAGTTCCCCATTCATTTCGAATGGTGTGCCGGCCGACAATGGCATTCCGTCCTCATTTTCATTGGTTACATCTTTATCAGGTGGCAAACAAACAGATTTCATTGTTTTATGATACTCGCTAAAAAACTCTATTGTTTCTTCCGCAATGGTCTCCTCAGCAATGCATCCCTCTGGTCTGTTTCTATTTCTTACATGGTTTTTAATAACCTTCATACATCTTTCAAATTGGTACATCCACCGAAAGCATATGGGACCACACAATCTTACCTCTCTAGTTAGGTGCACAGTCAAGTGTATCATAATATCAAAAAATGATGGAGGAAAGAAATTCTCAAGTAGGTACAATGTAACAACTAGGTCTTGTTGCATCGCATCTAGTTCTTCCAATTTGATTTCTTTTCTACATATAGATTTAAAGAAAAAGCAAAACCTGATAATAGCATATCGTGTGGGTGGATGCATGATTGAATGTATTGCGATTGGTAAAAACTCTTGCATCAGCATGTGATAGTCATGTGACTTAAGGCCAATGAGCTTCCTTTCCTTTACGTTGACCAAACTAGCAAAATTTGAACAATATCCCTGTGGTACTCTGAGGTTGGCTAACGTTTCACAAAATTTGTCTTTTTCAGCATTATTTAACGTGTAGCCTGCTGGAGGTAGTGTTGTTTTGTCTTGTTCTAGCCTAGCAAAAAGCTCAGGTTTTATACCCAAAGCTGCCAGATCCAATCGTGCCTTCAATCCATCTTTCGTCTTACCAGGAACATTTAGCAAAGTTCCAATAAAACTCTCCCCACAATTTTTTTCTACATGCATAAAGTCAATACAATGTGGAACAGGATTATGCCTCCAATACCTTAGGCTTCGATACCAAATGTTGAATTTCTTCCAATACGATTCAGTAGGTTGGCTTGAACTACCCTCGTCTTCCTCTGTTGCTTTTCTTTTGTTATTTTGAATTTTCCCACCTCTGCCTCTTGTATCTTCCTGGTTTCCTGATGCGTTATTGTTAGTTTTCTTTACTTTTCCCCACTTATTTTGAATATGTTGAACTTCGTCGTATATTTCTTCCCCTGTCTTTGGTACTGGAGCAAGTGCAAGTTCTCGTTGTCCATTAAACGATTTCCTTTGCTTTCTGAATGGATGGGTGTATGGTAGATATCGTCTGTGACCAGCATAACTTTGCTTGGCTGAGGCCGAAAGTCTTACACAATGTGTATCTTTCCCATATACCACGCAACCATTGAATCCACTGCATGAGCAGCCGCATAATGTACCCAGTGCTGGGTAATCATTTATCGTCCATAACACAACGGAATAAAACTTAAAGTTCTGTTTCGTTGACGCATCATATGTATCAACACCATGTTCAAATAAGGTATACAGATCATCAACTAACGGTTCTAAGAAAACATCAATATCATTCCCCGGGTATCCTGATATAAGGGTCGAAAGCATGATAAACTTTCGTTTCATACACAACCATGGAGGAAGGTTGTATATGATACATAAAACTGGCCATACACTGTGATGCCTATTACCTGAGTTGACGTCAACCCCATCAGCCGATATTCCCATCCGTATATTTCGTGGATTTTCTACAAATTGAGGGAATTTTTCATCTATGGTACGCCATGCCTGTGAATCTACATGGTGAGGTAAAACACCATCTGTTTTCCTCCTTGTTGCGTTCCATCTCATGTTTTCAGCAATAATTGGTATCTTAAACAATCGTTTTAGTCTTGGTATAATTGGGAAGTACCACATCACTTTGGCTGGAATGTTTTCGTAAACTTTCTTTGTCTTATTGTCGACCTTCCATCTTGTTGTCCCACATGTTGAGCAAGCAGTAAATTTTGAGTTATTTTTCCTGTAAATCATGCAGTTGTTGATACATACATGTATCTTTTTGTATCCTGATCCCATCAGTCGCATCATTTTTTTGGCCTGATAAGTTCTTTCAACTAGTTCGTTACCAGCAGGTAGCATCTTTTTAATCAAACCAAGTAGTTGAGTAAAGAATTTATCACAAGCTCCATACTTAACCTTCAAGTTGAGAAGTTGAACTATTGTAGACAACTTTGTGAAGTCGGGACATCCTTCATAAAGTGGCTTCTCCGCGTCTACTACTAGTTGTTGAAACTTGGCAATGTCATCCTCATCAAAATCATCTTTTGTAGCGTTAACCATCTCTACTGTTGTTGGACCATCTGTTGGAATTTCCGAACCAGCATCCTTGTCGACATCCGTGTTGTCAACATACTCTGTTGTATCATCAACTAATATTGGGCATTTGATGATTGCTCGTCCTTTTCTCCATGTTTTATCCAATTTGTGTAATTTGTATTAAACCCATGTCTGAATAAATGGAATCCTACAGATTCTACTGTACCCTTTATGTGGTTTAAGCAGTTGTTACATGGACGTAGAATTGTAAGTGGTCTATTATGACTTTCTAGGTGGCGGTTAATCTCCTCTTGCGCTTTTTTTAGGCATATTCAATAAACGCTTCTACTCCGTCAAAATATTCCTTTTTAGTCCTATTACTTCGTATCCAAGACTTGTCCATCATAGTGTTGAGGATAAATCGTACCGTATATATCCTACAAATTAAAAAAAACAATATATCATATCCAAGATAAAACATTCTTAAAGGTTTAAGGCACATAGCATGAATAAATAACGCATAATATAAAACCCCAAAATCCAATCACATATATACTAATTATCTAAACAAATGCATATGAACACTACAGATTATAATCCTAATAAAAACATTACCTGATTTATAAAGTAATGAAATTAAAACTAGTGTAGATGGTCGGACAGAATAGTTGTTGATGGCTGGAGAATGAGGGATTGAAAAAAAATTATGTGATGAGTTTAAAATTTTTGGGAGTTATTTTCAATGTTCACTAAATAACATTTTGGAGGCAAATTTTCAAGTTTCAACAAAATAAAATTTTCGAGGCATGTATTAAATTTCACTCAATAAAAGTTTGAAGATTCAACAAAATAAAAGGTTTTAAAATTTGACCCGAAAATGTAGGTTATTTATTATCTGAAAATGTAGGTTATATGACCCAAAAATTTGACCCGAAAATTTGACCCGAAAATGAATATTCAACAAAATAAAAGGTTTTAAAAGTTTGAAGATTCAACAAAATAAAATCTGACCATCATAAGAATTTATGTATTTATGACTTATACCCTTTTATAAATATGTTATTTATGATTTATTAAACATAAGTCTAGATGGGCTTATGTGTCATAAGCTTACATTTCGTGGTTTATATCTATTAAAAAATTAATATAATGCATGAAATATATTTAAGGAATTCTTATTTTAGACGGGCTAATGCGGTGGAGTTGTATTATCAGGTAACCATATAATATAAACAAATATGTTAAAAGTGATAGTATCAATATTAAGACAAAACAAATTCAACAAACGACAATTATTATGAAAGACGAAGTATATAAAACTTGATAAAAATTATATTAATGAAAATACATTAATTATGTTTTAAATAAGTAATATATAATATATGCAAACGTTTTATACCGCTTTTAAAAGGTCGGTGCTTAAAAGGTTTTATGACTTATTTCACCAAGACCACGTCTGAACGTAACATAAATGATGAGTAATTTGTTATCTTACTTAATTTAAAACCTAAACGTTAAACAATTTAACCCTAAACCATATAACCCTTAAACCATAAACCTTAATTAAACCATAATTCATAATCCTACATACCATAATCCCTAATCCTTAAACATTAAACCCTAAACATTAAACCTCAATAAACACTAAACCTTAAACCAATGAACCCTAAACACTAAATCATAAACCGGTACATATAAACCTTTAATCCTATTTAACCCTTAAACCATAAACCCTAGCTAACTAAACCATAAATCATAAACCTTAAAACATAAACCAATAAACCTTAAACCCTAATTAAGCCCTAAACCTTAAATTAATGCACCCTAAACACTATATCATACAGTACACCTTAAACCTCTAAACCTTAAATCCTATATAACCCTTACACCACAAACCCTAGCTAATTAAACAATAAATCATAAACCTTAAACCATAAACCAGTAAACTTTAAACCCCAATTAATCCTAAACCTTTAAAGTAATGCACCCTAATTAAACACTATATCATACACCTTAAACCATTTAACCTTAAATCCTATTTAACCCTTAAAACCACAAACCCTAGCTAATTAAACCTTAAACCATAAACCGATGAACCTTAAACCCTAAACCCTAAACCAATGCACTCTAAATACTATATCATACACCTTAAAACTATAAACCTTAAATCCTATTTAACCCTTAAACCATAAACCAATGAACCTTAAACCCTAAACCCTAAGCCCTAAACCTAAAACCAATGCACCCTAAACACTATATCATACACCTTAAACCATTTAACATTAAATCCTATTTAACCCTTAAAACCACAAACCCTAGCTAATTAAACCATAAATCCTAAACCTTAAACCTTAAACCATAAACCAATGAACCTTAAACCCTAAACCCTATAAGCCCTAAACCCTATAAACCTTAAATCATAATTAATCCTTAAACCATAAACCCTAGCTAATTAAACCATAAATCATAAACCTTAAACCATAAACCAGTAAACCTTAAACCCTAATTAATCCTAAACCTTTAAAGTAATGCACCCTAATTAAACACTATATCATACACCTTAAACCATTTAACCTTAAATCCTATTTAACCCTTAAAACCACAAACCCTAGCTAATTAAACCATAAATCCTAAACCTTAAACCTTAAACCATAAACCAATGAACCTTAAACCCTAAACCCTAAACCAATGCACTCTAAACACTATATCATACACCTTAAACCTATAAACCTTAAATCTTATTTAACCCTTAAACCATAAACCAATGAACCTTAAACCCTAAACCCTAAGCCCTAAACCTTAAACCAATGCACCCTAAACACTATATCATACACCTTAAACCATTTAACCTTAAATCCTATTTAACCCTTAAAACCACAAACCCTAGCTAATTAAACCATAAATCCTAAATCCTAAACCTTAAACCTTAAACCATAAACCAATGAACCTTAAACCCTAAACCTTATAAGCCCTAAACCCTATAAACCTTAAATCATAATTAATACTTAAACCACAAACCTTAGCTAATTAAACCATAAATCCTAAACCTAATTAAACCTTAAACCATAAACCAATGAACCTTAAACCCTAAACCCTATAATCCCTAAACCATATAAACCTTAAATCATAATTAATCCTTAAATCACAAACCCTAGCTAATTAAACCATAAATCCTAACTAAACCTTAATAAACCACACTATCTAATTAAACCATAAATCCTAAAACTTAAACCCTAATTAAACATAAACCACTTCATTAACCCTAAACCATAAACCCTAAATCATAAATCCTAAACCTTAACCCTCAACCCTATACCTTAAACCATAAACCCCAACCCTAAACCATAAACCCTAACACATTACTAAACTATAGTTTTGTCACCCTAACCTTAAACCGACCATTCAAAATCGACCTTATTCATATTTAAGTTATTTAATTAAAAATTTTTGTTTAAAATTAATTAACGTAATATTTTTATGTTATGTTTAAAATTATAACCTTTTTAAAATTAGTTAATTTTGACAAAAATGTTTTTAATAAAAATAGAACGTATATGTTTTTTATTTACTTACTATTATTTATTTATTATTAACTTTTTATAATTAAATGTTAGTTACTATAATTTTATTAGTAAGTAATTTTAAATAATATTTACATTTTCATTAAACACAAATAATATCCAGCAACGATCTAGCTTGTAACCGCCACCATCTTCAGAATCACACACAGGAAGAACAAACCCTAAATCTTCATCCAATACACAATAAAAAAAATAAAACCCTCATACACAATAGTCGCCAATCTACTCAATCATTAACGACATGACGAATCAGAAAAAAAGGTAACGCAAGAATCAGTATTGTTCTATTTAAATATTAGGGTCCATACGAATAATGTAAGTTTGTTATGGTATTAGGGTTTACACTAATTTTTAATGCATGTATGTGGACCTATTTCATTTTTCATTAACATGATTCGATTTATAGGACTAGACCTTCTTAATCTCTGTCATTTTTATTTAACGTGTTTATATGGTCTATGTTTCAATCTTGGTTATGGTTTTTCCACATGGTGTCCGGATATGGTCCCATGGTATATTATAGTTACAGGTTTTTTGGTATGATATTGTTTTAGGTCTTTTGTAATCAGTTGGATATGGTCCCCTACACAAACATATGCATAACCAAATCCAAATGTTGTTAGGGAAACCACAACCATGCTACACATACTGCCAAACACTACCTTCGTCGACATATAACTAACATTAATATGTACATGTTTGCATAAGTTAGCAATATAAGTCCGATTCAGAGTTTGACCACAAGTTCTTCAAGTACTCCATGTATTCGCCCTCCACTGTTTGTAGGCATACATAATGTAAGAAGGTTCGGTCAAGGAATGCTGTAGAGGGGAGCAACAACAAAGGCAAAAGGAATGTTGGAAGGTTGGATGATGTCAGTTCTCCATGTGTAATATGAACAAATTTTTTATGTTTTGTTGGTCTGTTATTGCTGGGCACCTGTTGCATTTTCAACCTACAGGTTTCAACAATTTAATAGATTTGTATGCATTACTATCATTATGAAACAATTATCAGTTATATCTGTAATCAACAATACGAGTTTGTTAATTACTTAATATAAGTATTTTAAGGCCATGTACAATTTACTATATGTTATATCCATTTTCTTATAATATATGAATTCAAGTTTTTATGCAGTGTAAACTAAGGGTTTTTGGTTGAATGTTAAAATGTGAAAAATAGTATAACATTTTGTTCAAACTTTAATTTTACCAGGAAACTCAAAGGGAAAAGTTTAATGTTTAATTTGGAGGCAAATTGGAGTTCAAAAAATTTGGTTGTGTAATTTTTGTATTTGGAGCCAAAATTTTCACAAAAATTTTGAATGTCCATGCTAAGTTAATGCATATACAGTTACCATAATATCCTAATTCCATCTCCATCTCAAATCCTGATTTTTCTCCAAAATCACAAAATATACCATAATTTTCTAACTCCATCTCCATATCAATTACCGCCATCAATAGTTTCATACCATTTCCACTTATTGTTCTTGTACACATCGGTTTGTGGCCAATAATCATGGACACTGAAAACGATGATCAAGATTATAATGTTAATGATGATGATTATTTGGTTAATAATCATGATGTAAATCACGATAATCAAGGAGATTATGAATCAGAGGATTATGGTGATCAATCGGAAGAGGATGAAGACATCAGTAAACAGAAGGTTGTTAATAAGAGGGGTATAACTAGGTTATCCAAGTTTCGGATAAAATATGGAAAACCAGGTGTCATGAAGATAAATGTAAACTTTGATGCACTGAATAGAATATCAGGGCCAAACGGATCATTGTTTATCAGTTTTTAAGGAAACACGGTTCGGGAGCAGATAGGATTGAAGATTCTATCGTGGAAAGATGTGAAGGCGGAAGCAAGAGAAAAACTTTGAAGTGAAACCACGGTACGCATACAAAAATTTTTACCCAACTATTAGTCTTATTACTACATTTACTTTAACATTATGTTGATATGTGCTGCAATACTTTGAATTGGATGTGTCCTACAAAAAAGTTGGTAATGAATAAGCTAGGTGAACTGCTAAGAAATTTCAGAAGTAAATTGACAGCCATGCACATAGTTCCCGACCTAGATAATCCTGAAAAACTAAATGTAGTTCCAAAGAATTACAGAGCAATCGTCAATGCCGAACACTGGGTTGCTTTTGTAAACCACACGGCGACAGAACAATTTAGGGTTGTTAATTATATTTCATTTTACATTTATAAACACCGTATGTATGTATTGTTTGGAAACTCCGTATGACAAACACCGTATGTCACATACTAGCAACTTCTCATCCAGTAATCTCTTTTGTTAGGTGAAATCAGCTGCTAATAAATTGGTGCGTTCCAAGTCTCTTTATCACCATACAATGGGACGTGGTGGTTATGTATATATAAAAGAGCAAATGGTAAGGTTATATTGGTTTAATATCCTAACACTGTTGTCCATGTTGGTTTAACTTTTCATCTGTATGTATTTGATGTTTGGAAGATCATAAAAAAAGAAATTACACCAGATCAAGAACCCCCCGTGGTGTATTGTGGTTTCATGGAAGGGTTATGTAACACCCCCCAAATTTATACAACTCAATACAGCGGAAGACTCGTTGGTGTTACAGGATAGCACATTACTCACATCATAGACAATGCATAAAAATCGCGTCGTTTATTAATAAAGCATTTCCATTCATAAATATCAAGTTTACATAGGTCCCAAGTCATTGTATTTAATACAGGTTTTACAAACATTTGAATGGAAATTATAATTTAAGTGCGGGCCATGAATTCTTGTCGTCTTCCCGAGAATTACCTTCAAGTACCTAAGATAAAACATGTTAAAAGAAAAGGGTCAGCGATAACGCCGAGTGAATTCATAGAGTTTAATAAAATCCCTCAATACAATATCAGTATAAAATTATTACTGAAAATCATTTTGTACAAGTCATTTTAATAGGCCATAAAATAGCCAAAGTCATTTTATACAAATCTTCATCAAAATCATAACATAGGCATTTGCCCTTAAAAATCATCATACGAGCCAATGTCGTAAAAACATCATACAATACGTCTCATGACGTTGTATAAAGTTAAATAAAAACCGTTATATGAATATGGTTATGAAAAACCAAAACACGAACATAATATCAATAGTATGACCCCGTATTGCTAGTCAGGCAATACATCGTAATTCGGTGCGTCTAGTAGTATTTCGTTAATTTGGATTATTATAAGCTGCATGACATTGTTACCTTACTAAACCAAACAACGGGTAGCTAACCCGATACTCAATTTGCCCATCTAAAGTAGCGTGTCGTCACAAAGGTCACGCTATGGAAATCTTCTCATACATAAATTCTCTTACCAATCAATGTGGCACGACGGGGATCAACCGTCAAGGCGCGAACTGGGGTGATCGTCCCCAAATAGTACTATTAAATGCATAAGCGTCTACCAAATCCCGGTAGTTCACAATTCATGCTAATGGGACTTTTAGTGACATAACCTAACTTTAATAATCCATTTTATTTCATCTATCGGGTTCTTTAATCATTTATCGGGTCATACAATCGGGTCATACAATCATTCGGATCCAAATCAATAAACAAACAATTGGGACAAATGGTGTCCTATTTTATAAAAACTAACATGTTATCTCCCTCGCGGGTTTATAAAACATTTCATAAAAACATTTAAAAGAGTGTGAGGCTATGAACTCACGTTGAGGTGGGAAAGCGGGTTATCGGCAATTCGGACGTACGGTACGTGCTTCAATCACGGAAACCTAGACAAATAATACTCGTCTTAGACTCATGTCCAATGACTTTATAAAAATAACAATTATGTATACATATGATGATTATATATATATATATATATATATATGATGATCAAGTGGGTTTACATATTCTCGTTTACTCATTTTTGTGTTATGTGTCGATAACTTTTATAATAGTTTTCTAGTTTTACCTATTTACGTGTTTTAGGTCCAATAAATTTATTATAAGTTCTTTAACTTGTATTAATCTATTTTATACTTATATTATCAGTATTTACACTTTAAAAGTTGGGTCCAAATGGGTTAAGCCCAATAAGTTCTTTTTATAAGTGTTTAACTTATTTAGTCCAATTATCAGTCCAATATGTTTACTTAGCTCGTTAATGTCCGTATGTCCTATAGTTCGGGTTTTTATCGGTTTTTACTTGTTATACATGTCTATATATCATTATATGAGTTTATAAAAGTTTACATTAGATGGGTCCAACCGTCTAAGTTTTATTTAACAAAAACGTTAATTTTACGGTAATAGCCGAAAAAGTCGTAAAAATCATGTTTATAGTTTTATAACTTATAAAACTTAACAAGTTGCCATTTTTATAAAATGTCCACTTATTTACCATTGTACATATTTATATAAATGTATTATATGAGTTAGTGGGTTTTTATTCACATTTTATCAGTCTAACTTGTGGTTAGTTACTGTTTTTATACAGCCTACCATTTAAACAAGATTTACCCATTTTACATGTAGTTTGTCCATCTTTTTAAGCATGTTTATCAACACCAAATCCCCACACAATATTTTTAATCATCATTCATCATCATATACATATACATAAGTAAAAGAAATACAATATTACATAATCAAAAATAACAAGAGGATGAGGAGGACAATCTTTATACCACCAAGTTGATGTAGGTTATGATTTGGACATGGATTTTGATGGAGAAACTTGTGGATAACCAAGACCATCTTCAAGATCACCATTCTTCATGAACACCTTGTGGAAAACCAGCCCCAAGACTCCATGGAAACTCCTCCTTGGATGTTATAAGCACCACCAATCTATAGAGCTTCAAAAGGGCTTCAACATATGTGTGAATAACACATGATTTTGTGGTTTGAATTGATCAAATGAGGGTGTTTAGGGTGGAAGGAGTGGACGGCATAATGAGGGAGATGAGAGAAAGTTATGGTGGTTTGCATGAGTGAATGAAGTGAATGGTTTTTAGCTTAGATGGTTTTGTGATGCATAGCTTACACTTTAAGCTTAAGACATGTGTAAGCTTATAGTTTACAACTTGACACATCATTGATGTGGTGGAGTGTTGTTCGCTTAATATTGCCGTCCCATATTGGGGGTGGGGCAAAACTTGTTTTGTCTCATCCCCAATTATTTACGGGTACTCCTCGATTCTAGTTTCCTCGATTTGCGTGCCCTCGGGTCGTTTTACGAAAAACGTTTTTATAAATTATGAATCAACGGCACAAAACGAATCTAATAAAAATTGTCTCATAAAAAACGGAGTTCAAAAACGTAAATACGTAATCCTAAGGTTTCCGGTTCAGTCGTAAAGGACGTTAAAATAAAATCGTAAGTCCTAATCTCTTCTCGTAAATTTGTGAGTTTATGAACCAACACAAATTTAAGACTCCAAAATAATATTCATGGATAAATTTATTTTCTGAAATGTCGGACTGTCACCAAAGACGGTGTATGTAAACGTAAGCATGTAACGTAAAATCCTCCGGTTTAGACGTAGTCGATGCTACTTCAAGACGTAAATCCAAATTTCTTCCCAAAAATAAGTGAGTTCATAATGTAACATTAAAATAATGTTTTCAAATAAATATTGAGAATAAAATATCAACCATAAATTGACGGATTGTCACAGCATTTACCCCTAAACAGGATCTTTGTCCTCAAAGATTATCTTACTACTCGCTTCTTAAAGAGTTAAAGCCATGTGGATATTTCCTCCACATTCGGTCTTTTCTCACAAGTGTAATTCATTACAATATGCGAGTTTCATCAAACATAACTTACGGGAATAAGATTAGGCTAAATGTTGACTTACTTCTCTATCCATGATGTTCACGGGTTTTTGATGAATGCAACTTTTCGCCTATCTAAACATTTATAAAGAAGAATTCAGATTTTTAACTTGATAGATATTTATCAAGTTCGATTTACGAAACATAATTCACGCATCTCTTGGAGTCCTAGGGTAGATCCAGCTTATATGCCTTTCAAACCAATCTTTTATATCATCTCAATGGTCCCATACAACGGGGACTTATATCCCATGATTTGTCAGATCATTAATTCATTTTTCTAAGGTTAAAAATTTTGGAATAACTTCGCTACCCATCTGGCACTTCAAGATCTACATTTCATATTCACATAACCTCCTGCCCACTATCGGCAGTCAATAATCAGATCCTAATTTCAACAATCATTTCAGATCTCGCGGGTCGAATATTTTGTAAGATTAGGTTCGCCATCATAGGAAACCTTAAACCTAAAAGACATGTCCAACTCACAATGGATGTATGTCGGGTGTCTTCATCCCAACTCCGGCTTACAAATGCTCTAATATTTAGATCCTAACAAGATTCAATCTCGATCCTAATACGATGATTATCAATGATAATCCTTCCAAAGGAAAACGATTATATGGTTCATTACCAAAGGTCAATCGTTCAAACATAAAACAGCACTTATATTACTTTGCATCGTTACTTTACCTCGTCCCTTCGATTGGGGTGGTACATAGTACTCTCATCAAGGTTCGTTCTCAATGATTTCTGAGCAAATCTCTAGAAATTCGATGCGAAGCGAGGATCTTGATAAAGATGTTCGATACAGGCACGCTATGTTTACATAACTCTTTTGCATTTATCATTAACGGGAATGATATTAGCAGATTTGGTCAGTCTGTCGACGATGACCCAAATCGAATCAAATTCAGATGATAACCTTTGCAATAGCTAGACGTTTACTAATGTATGAGGCGATGCCTGCCTTCATAATTTGCCATCAGTACATCTTCTCTAGACAAAGATACTTTTAGTCAAAAATGACATAAATAGAATACTTATACTTACAAATTCCAACATAACTATATCTCACAATCCTCCATATTTAGGCAACCATAAACGGCCCTTTAAAACATTTAACGCTATCGACTTCTCAATTCTAATGGTTCACATTAGCCGCGAACCACTTTTTATTATTTATATTATCCTTTTCACAACATCGTCTATTTTACATTGTTCAACAATTTATTTTGCACCTTCATTATTAAGGAACATGTCCTAATTGGTTCTTTATCTTTTATACATAATGTGTCAGTAATTACGTTCACTTTCCTGATGAAATAAATATCATAACCGTATTTATTCAAAATCTTTCTTCATATCTTCTATGTTTTAGTTTCGTCTTTACAATTATCTTCATCTGTTTTACTCAATCCGACGTCTAAAGCGTCGATAATTATTACATGTAAATTAACGATAATTATTTAATTTTTATGAAACGTAAACGTAAAATTTTAAATTTCCTAGTTCGACCAATTATATAAGATGTTCAAAATAAATTTGAATTTAATTAACAAGATTTTTGTTGATTTATCGAAAATATTTAAAAAGATTCGTAAATGTTCGAAAAACCTTTGTTTATACTTTGGTCAAAGTTTTCTTAGGTTGAAAAGCAAAAATTGTCGTTTCAAATTTTCAGGTTATGGTATAAATGGTTGTACTCAATCCTTCTTAAGTTATCTTGAGGTATACACAAACATTTACCCCTAAACAGAAGTTTAGTTAAATGGTTTGTGTATAAGGGAATAATCCCTTAAAATCCTTTGTTAAAACATTTGTCAAAATATATTTGCACTTTCTTTTTAGTATAACTCAAAGTCTTAAATGACTTCTAAATTTTGAAGAGTCAATTTATATTCCATTATCTATTAATCACACGGTTAAATCATGTAAAGTATTAAGTCCTAAGTCTTATGTTAAATATTCAAGGTACAATTTTTAATTGTTCGGCCAATTCAGGGCAATCTATAATTAATTATTAACTTCATTCTTATTCTTATAAACAAACAAATGGTCCTTAATAATCACGAGCATGAATTTATCAAATTACAGCCTACACACGTGATTCACCCAATTTTGAATGCTACATGTGTATTAGTCAATCCAAACGACATAACATGAAACTCATAATATTCATTACAAGTACCGGATGTAGTGATTGGAATACATAATCTTTTTCGCAGATGCGAAGTTGATGATAACCATGCCATGGATCAAATCTTTAGAACATACGCTAGAACCTTGTAAATGATCGAACAAATCTTCCATTTCGAGTTATGGATATCATTTTCGATTGTCAATTTACTCAGTCACAGTAACCTATAAATATGAGGAATGATAGCTCTTCATGATGACGAGCTCGGTAGAATAAAATCTTTCTCCGACAACTCTCTCAGTTGTACGGTAATGCTTTTAATTCAGATGGTGCTGACTTATAGTGCACAAGCCACAGGTGCAGCACCGGAAATATAATCAATACCAATTTCAACTTGCCGTAATGGCAAAAGTCTAGGAAATTTACCAGCAAATACCTCCTAAAGTTTTAGATAACATAAACATCTTTTAATAAATTCATATTAGGTTCTTTCTAGATTATTATATCTATGACTAATTCACAACCATTCACGGTATAATTTTAAGTCTAAATACAGGATATGGTCATTCATCAAGAATTATTTAGATCACTTTTGATAATCAACATCTTATCATTTAGGGGATTTCTACTCGAGTTCCCAGCAACTAAGACAATGTCGTCATGTCATAATCAATCAATCCATTCTACTGGCATTACCAACTTTTCAGTTTTATTGCCGTCGATAAGATGTGAACTTCTCAAAAGACTAATAATAACTCATAATCCTTTCACAAGTTCAAGGATATATGAAGACACAACTACTATTAAAATAGCAAGGCCAACGCATAATCTAGGCGAGAGAATTTCAAATCGGATACAGACGAAAACATTTAACGAATATGAATATATCCCATGTTTTCATAATTTGAGTACGCATTCGAAAGCTCCCCAGATCGTTACCCAGGTCATTCAAATGAAATCAAATCAAAAGAAATGATAGGAACGTCGATACATCCAGTCGGGTAACAACACTCGGTAATCAGGTACTTTTCCTAAGAATCTCACCACGGGAGAATTTAGACAAGAAAGAATTGTCAATTGTCAAATAAGGCAATTTCCACAGATGAGTAAATTCGACTCAGAAGAATAGATGCTACAGGCACATATGTAGGTGTCCCTAACACTATGTCCCTATTTTTCACTTCTTGCAGATCTCATAAAATTTAATCTTTCACAATCTTCAATGAAAATTCAGTGTTTGTTAATAATTTTATGGTGACTACTAATCAGCCTTGCATGGTCCATTCCAAATTGTATGTAGGCGCGCAACTATATACAATTTCAAGATTAACGATGCAATACTCAGTTCGTCAAAATTTTATCATCATGTTTGTAATAAAAATATTTTCATGCTTAATTCTTAAATAAGAATCAAAAATAAATTTACAAAGATTTTCTTTGTTATGAAAACAATTAAGTTTTCCAAGGTGTTTTATAAACAACTTCAGTTCGATAACAATCACTTATAAATCTCACTTTGAATAATCCTTATAGTGATGAAAATTCAATTTTTCTCAAGGGATAATGTTTTATCTTATAAAAATAATGAGTGATCTGCAGAAAAGTGATGAAAGCTTGTTCACCAAGATTTAACTACGATATGATAGGAAATGATCTTAGCCAATTAATCATGAGGTTCATGACTTTGATGGCACTCAGTAATACAAAGAGAATAATCCACAACGTAACTCAATTCGAGATGAGTACTTGTTCAATGGTTGCATCACTAATGCGAGCATTAGGATGAAGCAATAAAAGATAGATAACATCGATACATGTAGGATTTAGCAATCAAAGGTAGTCTTTTCATTAATCACAAACAAGTCAAATTGTACCGTAACACATTATGTGTCACCATGTCATACAATTCCAAGATCTCATCCTACCAACTGATATCTCAGTTAAGTTAGGGATTTTTAAAAGATACCACAATGAATACTAACCTACAAGAGTCATTAGGTGTTCCATATGTCCCGGAAGATCCATTGGTCCCAATTCAGAAGAAGATTTCTTCAATTCATTTCTTGGACACTGGGCATCCTCGTTAGTGGACAATGGCCTAGGAACAACCCTTAACACGAATCAACAATCAATTAAAACCTTATAATTCAATCACAGGACTTAATGACTTCCTCTTAACAATTTTATATTCTATACGGGTTAAATTTTACTTTATTCAAGTTTCAACAAATTTTATACTCAATTCGATATCCTACCTCATTTTCCAATACTTTCAGCCTTATTTATAAACCTTGAAAGGGCAATAAAAGCTCGATATAAATCAATACTTAATTTCCAATCCTATAACTCCTTTATCAATAATTATCAAATAAGTCACTAGTATGAGATGACTCATACATTCAATTAGACTTCTCGGAAAGGTACTAGTGGTATGAGGCTTTTGGGTAATGATTCCAATGACAGCCTCAAGTGCAACATTCACCCTTTCGATTTCAAATTTAAGAATTGGATGACAACGAATCAGATGACATCTTTCCAGATGAAAACGTTTTGTCAAACTCCACTCTATAAGGAAAGATCGTCATGACATCGATATCAGATTTAATCTCGCCAATTCTTTTTCAATATCACAATCAACTAATATCTACATTTCTACGAATATCAACCATTTGTTGGGATCATAAATATCCACAACGTG
The DNA here is from genome assembly GCA_025667525.1 of Glebionis coronaria. Lineage (NCBI taxonomy): Eukaryota > Viridiplantae > Streptophyta > Magnoliopsida > Asterales > Asteraceae > Glebionis > Glebionis coronaria. Next base: position 635,611,021 of record CM046874.1, on the reverse strand, counting down.
GTTCAGATCTAGGATAGCTAGAATTCCTACGAGAATAGCTTCGATTAATTTGCTAGGGGAGTTAGGGTTCCTTGTGACAATCTACGTCGTATAAATACCTCGTATAAATACCAAAATAATCATCAAACAATCATGTAATAAAATTACATCATATATATATATATATATATATATATATATATATATATATATATATATATATATATATATATATATATATATATATATATATATATATATATATATATATATATATATATATATATATATATATATATATATATATATATATATATATATATATATATATATATATATATATATATATATATATATATATATATATATATATATATATATAATCCAAGTTAAAAATATATTAAAATAATACTTCTTAGTCTGGTCTTGTCGGTAACTCGGGAATTCTTCGACACCGTTATAGTCAAAAGATTTTTAGACATTTGTGAAAAATGTTTATAGTTAAAAGATTTTGAAATGTTTTATTCAAAACCTTAGTTTTAAAAATCTTTCGTTCTCTATAACGAGAGCTCTGGTACCAAACCGTAACACCCCCAAATTTATACAACTCAATACAGCGGAAGACTCGTTGGTGTTACGGGATAGCACATTACTCACATCATAGACAACGCATAAAAATCGCGTCGTTTATTAATAAAGCATTTCCATTCATAAATATCAAGTTTACATAGGTCCCAAGTCATTGTATTTAATACAGGTTTTACAAACATTTGAATGGAAATTATAATTTAAGTGCGGGCCATGAATTCTTGTCGTCTTCCCGAGAACTACCTTCAAGTACCTGAGATAAAACATGTTAAAAGAAAAGGGTCAGCGATAACGCCGAGTGAATTCATAGAGTTTAATAAAATCCCTCAATACAATATCAGTATAAAATTATTACTGAAAATCATTTTGTACAAGTCATTTTAATAGGCCATAAAATAGCCAAAGTCATTTTATACAAATCTTCATCAAAATCATAACATAGGCATTTGCCCTTAAAAATCATCATACGAGCCAATGTCGTAAAAACATCATACAATACGTCTCATGACGTTGTATAAAGTTAAATAAAAACCGTTATATGAATATGGTTATGAAAAACCAAAACACGAACATAATATCAATAGTATGACCCCGTATTGCTAGTCAGGCAATACATCGTAATTTGGTGCGTCTAGTAGTATTTCGTTAATTTGGATTATTATAAGTCGCATGACATTGTTACCTTACTAAACCAAACAACGGGTAGCTAACCGGATACTCAATTTGCCCATCTAAAGTAGCGTGTCGTCACAAAGGTCACGCTATAGAAATCTTCTCATACATAAATTCTCTTACCAATCAATGTGGCACGACGGGGATCAACCGTCAAGGCGCGAACTGGGGTGATCGTCCCCAAATAGTACTATTAAATGCATAAGCGTCTACCAAATCCCGGTAGTTCACAATTCATGCTAATGGGACTTTTAGTGACATAACCTAACTTTAATAATCCATTTTATTTCATCTATCGGGTCCTTTAATCATTTATCGGGTCATACAATCGGGTCATACAATCATTCGGGTCCAAATCAATAAACAAACAATCGGGACAAATGGTGTCCTATTTTATAAAAACTAACATGTTATCTCCCTCGTGGGTTTATAAAACATTTCATAAAAACATTTAAAAGAGTGCGAGGCTATGAACTCACTTTGAGGTGGGAAAGCGGGTTATCGGCAATTCGGACGTACGGTACGTGCTTCAATCACGGAAACCTAGACAAATAATACTCGTCTTAGACTCATGTCCAATGACTTTATAAAACTAAAAATTATGTATACATATGATGATTATATATATATGATGATCAAGTGGGTTTACATATTCTCGTTTACTCATTTTTGTGTTATGTGTCGATAACTTTTATACTAGTTTTCTAGTTTTACCTATTTACGTGTTTTAGGTCCAATAAATTTATTATAAGTTCTTTAACTTGTATTAATCTATTTTATACTTATATTATCAGTATTTACACTTTAAAAGTTGGGCCCAAATGGGTTAAGCCCAATAAGTTCTTTTTATAAGTGTTTAACTTATTTAGTCCAATTATTAGTCCAATATGTTTACTTAGCTCGTTAATTACGTATGTCCTATAGTTTTTATCGGTTTTTACTTGTTATACATGTCTATATATCTGTATATGAGTTTATAAAAGTTTACATTAGACGGGTCCAACCGTCTAAGTTTTATTTAACAAAAATGTTAATTTTACGGTAATAGCCGAAAAAGTCGTAAAAATCATGTTTATAGTTTTATAACTTATAAAACATAACAAGTTACCATTTTTATAAAATGTCCACTTATTTACCATTGTACATATTTATATAAATATATTATATGAGTTAGTGGGTTTTTATTCACATTTTATACTATATAATTTTGAGTGCTTATATAATTGTATTATACTTTAATTTCCAAAATCTGATTTTTATTTTCATGTTCACCAAAACTGACATATCTAGAGTTCTATATGGAGATAGAAGTTCAAATTTTTATCACATAAACTACATGATATGTGCTCCATTTAAATCTTCTATAGCTACTGTTGAATCATCCTCTAAGTATTTTCTAAAAATCGTCCAAAACAGTGAACTCAGATTTATACTTTAAACTTGTTTTGATCATATCTCACTCATTACAATTATTCCATTGCATGGCCAACTCTCACATGTGTACAAGACCCATAGCTTACTGTAAATAAATTCTACTTCATCATTTTATCAGTCTAACTTGTGGTTAGTTACTGTTTTTTATACAGCCTACCATTTAAACAAGATTTACCCATTTTACATGTAGTTTGTCCATCTTTTTAAGCATGTTTATCATCACCAAATCCTCACACAATATTTTTAATCATCATTCATCATCATATACCTATACATAATTAAAAGAAATACAATATTACATAATCAAAAATAACAAGAGGATGAGGAGGACAATCTTTATACCACCAAGTTGATGTAGGTTATGATTTGGACATGGATTTTGATGGAGAAACTTGTGGATAACCAAGACCATCTTCAAGACTACCATTCTTCATGAACACCTTGTGGAAAATCAGCCCCAAGACTCCATGGAAACTCCTCCTTGGATGTTATAAGCACCACCATATCTATAGAGCTTCAAAAGGGCTTCAACATATGTGTGAATAACACATGATTTTGTGGTCTGAATTGATCAAATGAGGGTGTTTAGTGTGGAAGGAATGGACGGCATAATGAGGGAGATGAGAGAAAGTTATGGTGGTTTGCATGAGTGAATGAAGTGAATGGTTTTTAGCTTAGATGGTTTTGTGATGCATAGCTTACACTTTAAGCTTAAGACATGTGTAAGCTTATAGTTTACAACTTGACACATCATTGATGTGGTGGAGTGTTGTTAGCTTAATATCCGTCCCATATTGGGGGTGGGGCAAAACTTGTTTTGTCTCATCTCCAATTATTTACGGGTACTCCTCGATTCTAGTTTTCTCGATTTGCGTGCCCTCGGGTCGTTTTACGAAAAACGTTTTTATAAATTATGAATCGACGGCACAAAACGAATCTAATAAAAATTGTCTCATCAAAAACGGAGTTCGAAAACGTAAATACGTAATCCTAAGGTTTCCGGTTCAGTCGTAAAGGACGTTAAAATAAAATCGTAAGTCCTAATCTCTTCTCGTAAATTTGTGAGTTTATGAACCAACACAAATTTAAAACTCCAAAATAATATTCACGGATAAATTTATTTTCTGAAATGTCGGACTGTCACCAAAGACGGTGTATGTAAACGTAAGCATGTAACGTAAAATCCTCCGGTTTAGACGTAGTCGATGCTACTTCAAGACGTAAATCCAAAATTCTTCCCAAAAATAAGTGAGTTCATAATGTAACATTAAAATAATGTTTTCAAATAAATATTGAGAATAAAATATCAACCATAAATTGACGGATTGTCACAGGTTAGAAAAGAAGGAAAAGAGACAGATGATGAAAGAATCAAAGTTGGCACTAAGATTGTAAGTGCAAGTGCAAATGTTTGTATATAATGTTTATATCCGTATAATAAATTATTTACCATTTTTTGTGTTTAGCTGGAAGCAGAGGAATAGCTCAGGGATGGAACCTTGACGGTTGATAGTGGTTCAGATTCATTATCACATGTATTAGGAAAGGAAAAGGGAGGGTATGCACGAGGAGTGGGAGGCAGAGCTACGTGAAGGAAGTTCTTTGATCTACCTAGAAGGAAACAAGGAACTGATGTAAGGATTGCGTTGCTTGAAAATGAACTTGAGAAGGAGAGACAGGCGCGTAAAGATAAAGAGATTACAGTCGCTGAATTAAACACCAAGATGTCACAAACACAGGAAACTATTGATAAAATGTGGAAAGTTTTGTCTGCACAAGGGTTTAATATAGCCGAGTTAATGCCAAGTCAGTCAAATGTAAGACTAGTTTTCTAATTTTGATTTGATGATTTTCAGTCTGTAATACCAATAACAATTAACATACTTATATATTGCATGTATTACAACTAGAAAATAATAAATTAACTACAAAACCTAGTGAAGAACAAAGGACGTCGATCAGTGGTGGTGGTCTTCAGAAAGGTGTGTTAAAGTCAACTGCAACTTTGAACAAGGATTTGGACACTACAACTGCAGCTGCAACTATAACTGCAACTGTAAAACCCGTAAAAATAAGGTCATAATTTAATTATAATTTTCAATTATATTGAAGTATTTTATAACGTTAAATATTATTATGTTTAACGGTTTAAGTTGAAACCGATATTAAATATTATGTTTTAATATTTTGACGAGAAACGAGGACTACTAGTGATCGCGATACCGACGGATGCCCACAATTTTATATTTTATTATCAACCGTTTTGATAATTAATATTTTCGACGATATCGTTTTAATTACGTATCGAGTCGTTATATTATTATTTTTCGTGTGCGTTTAAACTTTTAAGTATTTTTACGAAACTCGAGTCCCGTAAATATTTGTAAAAATTACTTTTAGTCATTTTCCGCTTTTTAACTAATATTTACATTTTGGACCAAAACTATCACAATTGGCAAAAATTACCCTAACTCCACACTATACCTAACATTTCCACTAGCACTTTCTTTTAATAAATTCATTTAACAAAAAAAAAAGATCAACCAACTTCTTCTTCACCCTTTGTTTAGCCATCCACCATTAACAACACAAACACCTTAACAAAAATTTTTCTAGCTTGATCCAAGAGAAACTAAAACAAGTCCCATTCTCCATTTTCAAAGGGCTACAATTTGGTATAAATATTTCATACATGCAACCATATAAATTTTTCAAGAAAAGTTGGTGATGTTTGATCCAAATTTGTTGTATGCATGTGTTAGTAGTGATGATCAAAAGATTTTCATACTATATTTTTGTTAAAAAGTTGATTTTTAATTTTTGGGTTTTTGATTTTGATAATGATGCAAGTGTTAGGAATGGTTATTGGTGATATTAGGGGCTTAGGTTGATCACAAAAGTTGTTGGAATTGATCAAAAACATGATTTTGTAAGAGATTTTAATAGTCAATTTTGGGTAGTAGGTAAACTGAAAAATCCGAATTTTTATGTTTTAAAAATGACTTAACTTATAGCTTAGGGTTGTAGATAATTTCCTTAGCTTCGATTTGATATAAGGTAGAGCTTCTAGCTCAAAACGAGCGCGAAGTTATGATGTTTTGAATGATGGTGTACCGGGAAACGAGTGTCGACACAATCCGAAAATTGTTGTCGATATTTGGATCGAATCTCGGGGACTATAAAATGAGTTTCAAAATGATTCAAGGGCTGTTCACAGGCTCCAAGTTTAGCATTTTTAGTCTATTTTTAGAATCAAGTGGCGGTTTTACAAACGGAGTTGTTTAGAATGGTCAAAATGGTTTCGTAAGTCAAGACGCTAAACTGTCCGGATTTTGTGATTCAAAGATGAGTCGGGCAGGGAACTTTAGAAGTAAAATCTTTTAATGGGCTTTTGGGAGGACTTTCTATATATAGTAAGTAAGTTCTCTGAGTAGTATCATAAAAATTTGATATGTTTAAGTATGGGAAAATGGCTTGGACATTCGGTATGTTCCGGCAGATTTTTATTAAAGGCATAGGACAATAAAATGAATACATAGGAGAGTATAATAAAACCACTTGCATCGTTTTCTCTCGAGTTGTCGTGATTTTATACTTGAGTTTGATTTTATTAAGTATCATTTATTTCTCGAGTCTATTATTAAAGTACGCACCTTATTTGCTAGGTTGCGGGTATCGTGGTTACCGGGCATCTACTATCGTCGGCGATTGTCTTCAACTACTATAAGTACTAAGGTGAGTCTATAGCCTCGCTTTATACTAGTTATTAAATGATTTTAAACCCGCGAGGTGGAATACATGTTTTACAAACTTAGAACACAAGATTTTTATGGTATGCTTTATCCCTCTATGAATGGACCCGTGGTTGCCTTTAAATTGCATTAAGTGCTTGCCTTTGTTTAAAACCTCAATTATGGACCGTTAATTAACCTATGATGGGTTAACCGCTAGTACAATTAATAGATCTATGGGGGAAGCCGCCCCGGTTCAGTTTTTGTGGACTTGTCATAGAAGCTTAGGCCCGACCTCCACACTGTTTGAGCATATTGTATTAAGAAGTCAGGTATACGGCAATGTACCAATAATCTGGAGGTAACCGACAATTAATAAATCTCTCGTCTTATTAGACTGATATGGGAGTGTCTAAGGGCTCGGTTCCATGAGCTTATTGCAATTTATGCTATATACAATTATTATTGTTGATGCGAATTATTATTTGATGCTTATAAGCATGCCACAAACTTATAATCTTTGCTTGTGTTCAAAATTGATTACATAAACCTATAGATTCACTCGGCATTTTTGCTGATGTTTTACTCACATGTATTTCAGGTAATCAGGAAGGGTGAAGCTTGGAAGCCACGGGAATGAATGTTGTGCACTACTTTAAAATATAAACTCTTTGAATATTTGTCGTTCCTTTTGTTCAAAACAATTTAAATCTTTTGATTTGGTTGTACTTTGGCTACGATGTCTTGGGACTACGCTACTCTGACAAATGTTTTAGGAACGATAAATCTAAAACGTCTCTTTTTGAGTCGTTCTTTATAAATTATGTGTTGTAGTATCATTGTTTAGCACCCAAAGATGTATTCCGCTGCGTGTAAATTTGGGGGTGTTATAGATTGGTACCAGAGCCATGAGTTATAGAGAACTAGGTCTTTTTCTAAAAACCTAAACTATAACTGTCGGTTTTATTTTTCAAAGAGTCGGTGCACATGATTTCGCGTGACTTCAGGTTCAAGCTACTTCTGGGATTACAACTTTAGTATACATTATTATGTATGCCTTATTGCTAAGTATTTATAAATAAATACTATGATCCACTTATGGATATATATTTATATCTAGGATCCCTTTATCAATATATATTTATGTCGTTAAACTTTTCGATAAGAGTTTATCATTTATTAATGATTAACTTAAATAAATACAATGAATTTCAAGATCTTTCTGTATTTATTTTTGAAGTATTTAAATTGCTTTTATTGCAAAATTTTTTATTATGACCTTGCATACCTTCATCTGCACGCGTTACTTTCATTTTTTTTAACACTTTGAGATATCTATAAATATCCAAATTGTTTTCCGGCTGTTTGTGCTTGGACGTCTTGAAGCGTAATCTCTAGACCATTGTGTAGCTCAATGTGTCCTTGGAATAGACTAACCGCTATTGTGTGAGTCACACATTTTGAAACACTTCTTATAATCGTGTTGAATACTATCATGGTTTTCATAATATTTTGTTAATTTTTATTATCGTTTTATACGACATACGAAGATTAAATTCATTGACATTTATATGTATCGACTCCGAAGTGTATTGTTCGCTTATATCTCGGTAACGTCGTCATCATTTTATAAATCATCGTCTAGATTATGGCGCTAGATTGGAATACGATTTTACTACTATAAAATTGTATCATTTGTTTTTCATTAATCTTCTCGCACCTGGAGTGTAGCATGTTAATGTTCCATTCTTTTCTTGTTATGTTTTGTGTTTTTGACAATCGTGGCACCAAGGAGATTTGCCTACATTACATTTTGAAATCTAAATTACGAACGTCTTTCACCGTCTTGCTTCCTAAATTTCGTGTTGAATACCTTGAAGCATTTTCTGTCATTCATCATGCTATATTTTATTTGATGCTCATTACGAGATTTATTTTTCGTTGTTATAAAATCCACAAGACATGTGTGTATATATGTATATATTTTGAGCCGTTAAGAAGTGTCGAAAAATACACTTTATGCAAAAACTGTAAGGGCAGTATAAACAGGTCAAAACTTAAAAGTAAAACCTGCGTTTTTAAAATAAAATAGTCAAACCTGCACAGAACTTGCAGGGGTATTTTGGTCATTTTATATTGGTTTTCAGGTCTCGGGTAAAACTAGAAAGTCGTCTGAAACGTCGTTTTGCATCAAAATGCTTTAGACTCTGAGTCTTGGAGATGTCGTTTATCGGGTCAATTAATCGGCTCATATTTAAAAGTTAAATCTGATAGAAAATTCAGAACATGGGTTTTAAACGTTTCTAAGCAGTTTTGAGTTCATTTGAGATCGTAAAATTTTAACGAATATTATTTTACAACTAACTAATACTATTCGCATGTGAAAATGTTTAAAAATAGAAATATTTTAGGATTAGCAATTACCGGATTAATGGTGTAATTTGAAAATGAATAATATTCTTTCTTAAAAGCATGTTGTGTCTAGTATCTTACATAGAATACACATATGGATTGATTTATTCTTTTTATATATATGACTTATTTGTCATTCGATGTTATTTTATTTTTATTTTTATTTTCTTCTGACCTTCCACTGATTTGGGTTGAGTTTTGAAGTTTGTCTTCACATTCTTCGTCGACATTATTATCACGTGTCTCATGGCGTTTCCGTCTAAACCTTTTAACCTTTTGAAACATTAACAACTTGTAACCATTTCATTGGTTGTTTTATGAGCTACTATTTGCCACTTTTTGCAAACCTTTGGCTACTTTATACGTTGTAATAATGTCACCTTATAAATAAATCTAATATTGTTTTACGATTATTTTCACCAATTGTTTTTACTTTGGTCTTATAAAATACTTTTCGTAACATTAAAAGTTGCTTATTGAGTATCTCACAAATTACTTGTATCCTATAAATTTATAAACTATTTTTAAATTCCATTTTTCAAATGGCATGGTTTATATATAAACATAAGAAACGTAATACTTTTCGACGAAACTGAGCACTGCATTGCTATTCCTAAATTATACATGGCCTGATCACCTATGTCTAATTTAGAAGGAGCCATGCTAGGCTGAATAGTAGTCACCTTAAAAATCTTGATAATAATCAACTTTTTACTTGTATTTATGATAAAGATAAATAAAATGAAATACAGTGAAAAGAAGTTTTGAAAACCTTTTTATTTTATGCAAGTAGCGCAATTTCTATGAATCCGCATACGTTTTCTTACCTTTTCTTGAACGAATTACGCGCTTACGAATACGTTTTTACTCGACGATCGTTTTTCCACTTGTTACTTCATTTTGTCTTATAACTGATTTCTTTTGACCGTTCGTCTAATTACTGAATGTTGATAAATGACTTGAAAGTCTCGATGTTTTATCCTTCCTTCTCGTCCAATCTTCTTTATGCGACTGGGTAGATCTTTGGAATGTCTCTGCACGTGAATAATGAATTATCACTAGAGTTATTTCCGTGTATCCGGGATGACGTCCGTCACTCTCGTTTGTCTCGAAATCCACTCTTGTGAACCGTGCTTTGACTTCTCTCTTTAAACACTAACATCGTTCATTTGATTTGTTTTAATTACAAGTGATTATTAGGAATTTTATTTTATTAAAATTTTTGTATGGATTTTATTTCCGATCATGTATCGACCACCACTAAGTTAACGAGCTGGTGTTGGTGAACCACCGACCGCACTAACCAAATTTGACAACTTGTTTAATCTATTATTTCTTATCGTCTTACCATCAACGCCTTTATTTTATTATTCTCTTTATGAATTCATACGACATTTGCTTCGTCCTCTTTTGTACCGTTAATTTCGTATTAACTGTTGACCATTATTTCCATTCGTATTCGTCTATTATCTTGTCACATTTCGAAACCCGAATACATCCCATTTTTATTTTGAAATAATAAACACCTTTAAGTATTTCTACAACGTATTATAAAATTTTTATGTTTATACATTTTTTTTCCAATGATTTTCAATTATCGAAATAACCATCATAAGTAAAAGGTCAAATTTATACATCATATTTGTATAACTAAAACTAATGTTTAAAAATGAAATTATTATCTACCTTTTGAACTAATTGACTTAGCATACTTTACTTTAAATGTAATGAAATTATCGGTTTAATTTATATTCCTAATAATAATTTAATTTGGAAATTATATTTTCTAATTGTAACCATCAATACGAATTTAATTAATAAATTCATGTCATTGTTTCAAAGTTTCTTAAGACAACCAAAATAAATTATGAAGCTATTTAACTTCTATTTTTAATATATCATCTTTATCAAGAAAGTACCTCAATTGAATTTTAAGGTAATACCAAATCTGGGATGGATAATTGTGACAAACGTTATTTTAATGTTAATATTTAATTCATTCTTCGCTCTCATTTTTCTAGTATTGCGAATTATTATGTTTTACGGTTACGTGATTCGAGATCCCTCGTCGATCGTCAACCTTAAATCATTTTACCACATCTTGTCCATTTATGCGTTTATTGAATTCATTTTTATCTCGTTCTGTTCCTCTTATTGAAGATCACTATTTTATTCTGAGTTTAAAATGAATCTCGGGAAGCAGTGTATAAGAAGAAACAATAAGTGTCACCAGGATTTATACGTGTACTTGTGGAATGATTGAAGACTGAATCTCTTAACCAATGGAGTTAATAAATTCGTTACAACCTCGAGGAGTATGTTGAAGCCGACACCGCAAGTGAAAAGACTCTGGAGATCAAGTGGTTATTATCAATGGTTTGTTAAAGGATTTCTCGATGTTTATGTTCGACCTTTTCCTTTTATGTACTTATATGGTGTGTGATCTAGTCAAATGATCGTAAGTTGTGAGAACTTGAGACGACATCATCTGATGACGTCCGATCATGTAGAGCACATATTATGTAATATCTTTTTGACTTTCAACGACGATATTTATTGAGACTTTAATGCACGTTGGCGAAAGTGAGAGGGTGTCTTTGTATTATCTTTTGAGTAGGGACCCGCGCGTGAGCACCCTCCGATGACGAAAATGTTTTTCTTGTTAGTTCTTTTTGATGTGTGTCCATGACTATCCGGCCGATGGATATCCTTTAATTTGCAACATTCTTTTTAACTCGACTTACCCGTAAACCATGTCATCTATTCTTGTCGTCGAATGAGCTTCGTGTGATTCATAAAATTTTCATGTGTCGAGCTTGACGGGTGACTTGTGGATAAGGATTTATTTATTTCTTTTTGGTGAGATACAACTTGACGACAAGTTGCGTTTTGTAAAAGACCCATTGGAGATCGTGGACCGAGATTCACGTGGGAACGTGAGGACATCTTTATAAGGAATGCCCTCATCCTTCCGGGTAGTGAACAACTCGTGTATGAGGCGAGTTGAGCGCCGGGACGTCGCTCCCTTAAGGTGGTGAGGATGTAAAACCCGTAAAAATAAGGTCATAATTTAATTATAATTTTCAATTATATTGAAGTATTTTATAACGTTAAATATTATTATGTTTAACGGTTTAAGTTGAAACCGATATTAAATATTATGTTTTAATATTTTGACGAGAAACGAGGACTACTAGTGATCGCGATACCGACGGATGCCCACAATTTTATATTTTATTATCAACCGTTTTGATAATTAATATTTTCGACGATATCGTTTTAATTACGTATCGAGTCGTTATATTATTATTTTTCGTGTGCGTTTAAACTTTTAAGTATTTTTACGAAACTCGAGTCCCGTAAATATTTGTAAAAATTACTTTTAGTCATTTTCCGCTTTTTAACTAATATTTACATTTTGGACCAAAACTATCACAATTGGCAAAAATTACCCTAACTCCACACTATACCTAACATTTCCACTAGCACTTTCTTTTAATAAATTCATTTAACAAAAAAAAAAGATCAACCAACTTCTTCTTCACCCTTTGTTTAGCCATCCACCATTAACAACACAAACACCTTAACAAAAATTTTTCTAGCTTGATCCAAGAGAAACTAAAACAAGTCCCATTCTCCATTTTCAAAGGGCTACAATTTGGTATAAATATTTCATACATGCAACCATATAAATTTTTCAAGAAAAGTTGGTGATGTTTGATCCAAATTTGTTGTATGCATGTGTTAGTAGTGATGATCAAAAGATTTTCATGCTATGTTTTTGTTAAAAAGTTGATTTTTAATTTTTGGGTTTTTGATTTTGATAATGATGCAAGTGTTAGGAATGGTTATTGGTGATATTAGGGGCTTAGGTTGATCACAAAAGTTGTTGGAATTGATCAAAAACATGATTTTGTAAGAGATTTTAATAGTCAATTTTGGGTAGTAGGTAAACTGAAAAATCCGAATTTTTATGTTTTGAAAATGACTTAACTTATAGCTTAGGGTTGTAGATAATTTCCTTAGCTTCGATTTGATATAAGGTAGAGCTTCTAGCTCAAAACGAGCGCGAAGTTATGATGTTTTGAATGATGGTGTACCGGGAAACGAGTGTCGACACAATCCGAAAATTGTTGTCGATATTTGGATCGAATCTCGGGGACTATAAAATGAGTTTCAAAATGATTCAAGGGCTGTTCACAGGCTCCAAGTTTAGCATTTTTAGTCTATTTTTAGAATCAAGTGGCGGTTTTACAAACGGAGTTGTTTAGAATGGTCAAAATGGTTTCGTAAGTCAAGACGCTAAACTGTCCGGATTTTGTGATTCAAAGATGAGTCGGGCAGGGAACTTTAGAAGTAAAATCTTTTAATGGGCTTTTGGGAGGACTTTCTATATATAGTAAGTAAGTTCTCTGAGTAGTATCATAAAAATTTGATATGTTTAAGTATGGGAAAATGGCTTGGACATTCGGTATGTTCCGGCAGATTTTTATTAAAGGCATAGGACAATAAAATGAATACATAGGAGAGTATAATAAAACCACTTGCATCGTTTTCTCTCGAGTTGTCGTGATTTTATACTTGAGTTTGATTTTATTAAGTATCATTTATTTCTCGAGTCTATTATTAAAGTACGCACCTTATTTGCTAGGTTGCGGGTATCGTGGTTACCGGGCATCTACTATCGTCGGCGATTGTCTTCAACTACTATAAGTACTAAGGTGAGTCTATAGCCTCGCTTTATACTAGTTATTAAATGATTTTAAACCCGCGAGGTGGAATACATGTTTTACAAACTTAGAACACAAGATTTTTATGGTATGCTTTATCCCTCTATGAATGGACCCGTGGTTGCCTTTAAATTGCATTAAGTGATTGCCTTTGTTTAAAACCTCAATTATGGACCGTTAATTAACCTATGATGGGTTAACCGCTAGTACAATTAATAGATCTATGGGGGAAGCCGCCCCGGTTCAGTTTTTGTGGACTTGTCATAGAAGCTTAGGCCCGACCTCCACACTGTTTGAGCATATTGTATTAAGAAGTCAGGTATACGGCAATGTACCAATAATCTGGAGGTAACCGACAATTAATAAATCTCTCGTCTTATTAGACTGATATGGGAGTGTCTAAGGGCTCGGTTCCATGAGCTTATTGCAATTTATGCTATATACAATTATTATTGTTGATGCGAATTATTATTTGATGCTTATAAGCATGCCACAAACTTATAATCTTTGCTTGTGTTCAAAATTGATTACATAAACCTATAGATTCACTCGGCATTTTTGCTGATGTTTTACTCACATGTATTTCAGGTAATCAGGAAGGGTGAAGCTTGGAAGCCACGGGAATGAATGTTGTGCACTACTTTAAAATATAAACTCTTTGAATATTTGTCGTTCCTTTTGTTCAAAACAATTTAAATCTTTTGATTTGGTTGTACTTTGGCTACGATGTCTTGGGACTACGCTACTCTGACAAATGTTTTAGGAACGATAAATCTAAAACGTCTCTTTTTGAGTCGTTCTTTATAAATTATGTGTTGTAGTATCATTGTTTAGCACCCAAAGATGTATTCCGCTGCGTGTAAATTTGGGGGTGTTATAGCAACTGCAACTGCTAACCAGGTAAGTTATAAAAAAGCATGTTTGGTTTATAAATTGTACTATACAGGACTTATTTACTGTCTTATGTATATATGCAGGGACCTGGTAGAACTAAGGGAGCAAAAAAAAGACTAGATCGTTAGAAAAGAAGTCTCCACTTCAAAATTCCCAATCTTAGTTAGATATTTCTCCAACTTCCGGTTCACAACAAAATCTGTCTCCCTCGACAAAACAAGGCGTACCTATTTCATCATTACGAAAGAAGCGTACACCTTCTAAATCCAAAGTAAATCAGTCTCCACCATCACTACCAGATGTAAGTATTTCATCTTTTTTCATATAATTACTTGTTTAATTTATTTCTCATTAACGCATGTAAACATATTTTCTTCAGACATTTCAGTGCAGACTGTGGAACATATCTAGGACAATTATCATTGGTATCAGTAGGGTACACAAGGATAAGGATGGAGACAATGTAATGATTCATAACCAACCACTACCAAAAAATTTCTACGAAGTTTCAGTTGAAGAATCCCTAGTGGATGCAGCATTCATACATGATGACGGAAATAATGGTTTACAAACTGTTAAGGATGTAAAAGGTAGTTTTGTGGCATGGCCAAAGGAAAATGTTATTTTTTACAAGAGGTACATACACTTGATTTATCATCCTACGTATACATATACATAGCTTTTCATATTGAGTTCAATGTTTAATACATGGCATTTTTTCCCTACAGGAAACAACACCACCAAATACTATAAAAGTTGTTGTTGAAAGTGCACCAAAGATAGGATCTAAGCGCTTGATGAACGTTCCAGCAGGCAGTAAATTTACGACTATTCCTCATATGCAGAAACAAGCTAGGAATAACAAGGCTCAAAAGACTTTACAATACGGTGATTCAAAGTCTTTACAAATGTAATTCTATGTGAAAAGTATGTTACTTGAGAATAATACGACATTACATTTGTTGATTTGCTTATGTACATTTAATTTTATGTATTAATGTAATTGAAATTTGATTTCCAGAATTTTGTTTTTTGTTTTTATTGAATTCTGAAAGGTTACTAGAAGATGAAACATAGTCACACTTATTCACATTACAATGTGTGACTACATGTCATAAAAGGTCACACAAACATACAATTTATGTGACTATTGGATGCATATAGTCACAC
Source organism: Glebionis coronaria (assembly GCA_025667525.1). Lineage (NCBI taxonomy): Eukaryota > Viridiplantae > Streptophyta > Magnoliopsida > Asterales > Asteraceae > Glebionis > Glebionis coronaria. Next base: position 635,595,411 of record CM046874.1, on the reverse strand, counting down.
AAAATACAATTTGCTTGACTTGACAAAGCATACAGTCACACTTATTACTACTATTGGTAACTCTTTGGTTAATTGTATGTGACAAACTTAATGCCATTAGCATGATTTGTGTGACTACATGTCATAAAAGGTCACACAAACATACAATTCTATGTCACTATTGGATGCATATAGTCACACAAAATACAATTTTCTTGACTTGACAAAGCATACAGTCACACTTATTTCTACTATTGGTAACTCTTTGGTTAATTGTATGTGACAAACTCAGTACCATTAGCATGATTTGTGTGACTACATGTTATAAAAGGTCACACAAACATACAATTCATGTGACTATTGGATGCATATAGTCACACAAAATACAATTTGCTTGACTTGACAAAGCATACAGTCACACTTATTTCTACTATTGGTAACTCTTTGGTTAATTGTATGTGACAAACTTAGTGCCATTAGCATGATTTGTGTGACTACATGTTATAAAAGGTCACACAAACATACAATTCATGTGACTATTGGATGCATATAGTCACACAAAATACAATTTGCTTGACTTGACAAAGCATACAGTCACACTTATTTCTACTATTGGTAACTCTTTGGTTAATTATATGTGACAAACTTAGTGCCATTAGCATGATTTGTGTGACTACATGTTATAAAAGGTCACACAAACATACAATTCATGTGACTATTGGATGTATATAGTCACACAAAATACAATTGGCTTGACTTGACAAAGCATACAGCCACACTTATTTCTACTATTGGTAACTCTTTGGTTAATTGTATGTGACAAACTCAATGCCATTAGCATGATTTGTGTGACTACATATCATAAAAGATCACACAAACATACAATTCATGTGACTATTGGATGCATATAGTCCCACAAAATACACTAATCACATAGTAAATGTCACACATATCGTATATTCATGTGACAAACTTATAAGCAATAGTCACTCTTAAACAAAACTCGTGTAACTGTAGTGTGTTTACCGTCACACATATTCACTAAAACACCAAATATTGTACCTAGTTTGTCACACATTTTCGAGTATTGGTCACTCATTTTTGATAGCTAAGGTCACTAAGATGAGCTTGTGACCAAAAGGTACCTACGGTCGCGGGACCTTTGGTCACAAAGCCTAAAAAAACCGCGTGTGACTATATGCCTACGGTCACTCTTTTTTAGTGTGACGGATACCATTTTTTGTACTAGTGTTATCTTGTTTAACGTGTGAATACGCGACACACCCGAAAACCCTCAACATCCCATAATCACTAGGATGTCCCGACCACATCTCCATAGGTGTCTTCTTCTCAATCGCTGTCGGTGGTGACCTATTTATAAGATATGCGGCCGTACATGTCGCTTCTGCCCAGAAGGTCGTGGGCAATCCATAGTGTATTAATAAACATTGTACCTTGTCCATGAGAGTTCTGTTCATCCGTTCTGCTAACCCATTCTATTACGGCGTCCCGGCAACTGTCAAATGTCTAGCAATCCCACTCTCAGTGCATAGCTGATTAAACTCCCGGTTACAGAACTCAAGACCATTATCCGTCCTAAGATTCTTAACCGTCCTCCCAATCTGATTCTCTACTAACTGCTTCCACTCTTTGAACTTCCCAAATGCTTCGTGTTTAAACCTGAGAACATAAACCCATACCCTCCTGGAATAATCATCAACTATAGATAAGAAATACCTCTTACCTCCCAATGATTCCACCTGAGACGGACCCCATAAGTCTGAATGAACATAGTCTATCACTCCCTGAGTAGTGTGCCTTCCTACACCGAAACAGACTCGATGTGACTTTCCCAGAACACAATTCTCACAAAAATCGAGCTTACCTAGACTCTTCTTGCCAAACAAAACCCTGCTTTTCCAGCACGTGTAGACCCGCCTCACTGATATGTCCTAGTCTTTTATGCCAAACCTGCACAAGACTGTCTTTTTCTTCAACACTAGCATTAAGCTCACCGGCCACTACATGGCCATCCAAAGAGTAAACACACTTCTCCCTTCGAGTTCTAGATATAATAACCCTAGAACCATTAATCACCTTGATTTTGCCCGACTGCAATTTTACGGTATATCCCTCCTTTTCAAGAGTTCCCAGCGATATCAAGTTTCTTTTCAATTCAGGAATATACCTGACATTGTGTAACACAAAACTTAACCCATCTTTCAGTTGTACCTTTACCTTGCCAATACCCCTGATCTTGCACTCCCTGTTGTCGCCCAACAGTACGATGCCCCCATCGCATTCTAGAAAATCAAAAAATACATCTAACCTGGGTGACATGTGATATGAACCTCCTGAATCCATGATCCAATCTTGCAGTCTTTCTGCACTCATCACCATCATCACCTCAGAATCGTCGTAAATCAAACCACTGGAGCTTGGTTGATCATCTTTCTTGACGTAACCTTTTGCTTCTTGCGATTATTCTTCAGACGGTCTCTTTTCAAGTGCTCCTCAGATTGGCAAATAAAGCATTTGAGTCTTCCACCTCGAGACTTCGATCTTGAATTTCCCCTTGACTGATGCGAATTCCTGCGATCAGTTCTTCCCCTCACGTATAACCCTTCACCATCATCCCCCTTCGCCTTGGACCTTTCTTTGATTTCCTTTGAATTTAGTGTGGCCATCATGTCCTCCAAAGTCAAAGCTTCCCGTCCATAAAGCAAGGTATCCACAAAGTGTACATATGATGCTGGTAAAGAAGTGAGTAACAATAAAGCAAGATCTTCATCCTCAAAATTTACCTCAATATTTGCTAAATCAAGAACAATTTTGTTGAACTCATCTATATGCTCGGAAATCTTTCGTCCAGTCGGCATGTAGAATGTATACAACTTCTTCTTCAGGTACAACTTGTTGGCCAACGATTTTGTCATGTACAAAGACTCGAGCTTTGACCAAACCCCCTCTGCAATCGTGTCCCCGGTAACCTCTCTCAGGACCTTGTTACATAAACACAAAATCATGGCACTGTGAGCTTTCTTGTCAAGCTTAGATTTCTTTTCAACTTCCATATTCGCGGGTAAGACCTCCAGAGCTGCTTCACATCCGTTTTGGATTAACAAAGCACGCATCTTGATTCTCCATAACCCGAAATCACCAGTTCCATCGATTTTTTCGATGTCAAACTTGGCTCCCGTCATTCTTTAATCCCTTTGTTGATTTGCTAAACCTTGTGATAGTCGCAATCACAAACCGACAAAGCCCTTCGATAACTTGCTAAACCCTGTGATATGTTAAACCTCACAATCACGAATTACGAAGTCCCCTTGTGTTTGAATAATACAAAGTACCAACGTTTGTTTTCTAACAAACAAAATAATATTAATCAAATTTTGGTCCAATAAAAGTTTTGGCCCAACTGATTTAAAAACCCCTTAGTACTTTTATTATAACCTGGCCCAAAAATTGATTCTTGTGGCCCAATATGAAAACAAAACTCTGGATGACTTACAGCCTTACAAGCAGTCGTATTCTCCCTATTTGTCTTCAACAATGGCGGCAAGAAACAATTAACCAGAAAATCTTGTCGATCCAAAAACAAGAAACCCTTTTAAGTCGATGCTGCTGTTGCTTGATGATGTCCACGACCCTGAACACCAAGAACCCTTCTTCTTCGATTGATCCTAGTAACCTGAAGATCTTCAAACCAAAGCTCTGATACCAATTGTAGGGTTTAATCCCTAGAATCCTGGTTAACTAGATGCGGAATACTCGATCAAAGAACACACACCCACAACAGAAGAATCGACAGAAAAGATCGACGCCCATAAGGTATATATCCCTAACCGAATATCGATTAGTTTATTGAAAGAAAGACGTGTTTGGTTCGTTCCCCCTCACCTCCTTTTATAGAGATGAGGGGGAACCGACTATTACAAGTCCTACGGGTCGGGTTGGGCTTACACATTGCCAACCGACCTTTATTCTTAGCTCTTAGGAAACTAGACCCTTATACCCTAGACATCGACTTAGACGAATATAATGACTAAACATAACTTGATTTATACCTGTCTATATAAATAAAGACCTGGGTATTGATATTGACCCGTTACCCATCCCACTGACCTTCCCCTATTTTGCTACAATTCTATTTATACCAATACCGTCTAATATTCAATATATTGTTATTTAGGGTTGATGCTCATAAGCAGCAGCAGCAGCTGCTGCAACAACAACAACAAGATCAAGAGGACTCTGAGAAAAGTAATTTACCAGTAAAAACTGCTACTGTTCTTGCTGATCAAGATCAGAGGAAGGCATTGAAATTTGGATTTTCATCAAAATTCGGTGGATCCAAGGTACTGTTTCCCAGTAGAATCTTTAGGCCATATGTGCTAGTTTTATCTCTAATGGGTCCAGTAAGTTCCTCTAAAAAGGAAACGGGTTATATGAGTTCAAAGTCACCTAATCCAACACTACCACTCTGGCCCTCACTCTTGTTTTGACCCTCTAATTAACCACTAAACCAGCCCGTTTTGTCAATAAGACTTGGGCATCATGAGTTCACTTATGCTCTTTAAAGGGTATCACTGCCTTAGTTAAATAAAATTCCCCAACTGCTTCAATAATTTAAATTATGGAACTTAGAGCACGGACCTCCGATGCTATTGTTCTGAATAAGTAAGGATTTGGTTTGTTAATACTAAGGATTTGGTTTGTTAATACTAAGGATTTGGTTTGTTTAACTCGTGCAGAGTGCAGTCAAGAGTGCCAAGAAGCAGAAAGTAGCTGTTGCATCAGTTTTTGGTAATGATAGCGATGAAGAGTAGCCTTTGACTGAAAAGAATACGTTGACGTGTCAGCAATCCCGGCATCTCAGGATGTTATACCCTAGGCTCTTTCTACTTGTTGTACTTGTAAACTTATGATAATTTTCTCTATCAATAGAACTTAAACTCTTATGCCATTTGGCCTGTTAGCTACACTATCAGTTTAATGACTATGGTATATGTTTATTCTCATGTTAGATAGTTGCATAATTAGTCTGTTATTCTAAAACCTTCTTTAGCATCTTATGCATCCTTATTCATGTTTTGTGAATGAACCTATTGACATGTTGCGCTAGTCGCTAACTCGCTATGCTATGCTGAAAGCTACTCTTAATTGGAAACTGCAAATGAGATATCAGGGAGAGTGAATGATATATGTTACTAGCTGTTTGTGTTATGCTAAATGCAAGATATGGTAATCTTGTACACGACCAAAATCTTGTTTAAAATTAAGAGTATATATATTGGAATAAAAAAAAGTTTTGAGTACCTAATTATTGACAAATACGTTCTAGAAAATGTGAGTCAAACGAGACGTCTGGTCACACATCTTTACAAGGAAAATGACAAATCTTCCTAAGAAGGCTCGGGACGGGGCGTTATATGCCATCGCTTCGGCCTATAAAGCCGGTAAATTACACGAAACTCACCGCCCATGGCATCGCTCCTCCACCAAGCGATGTTGTACCTCTTTGTTTTTTGTTTTTTGTTTTTTTTTTTGTGTTTTTTTGGGTTATGTGTAGCCGTGTAGATATTTTTTTTTTGAACGGCAAATATACTTAGTATATAAACTAAGGACAGAGGATACAAGATTACAAGCACGACCAATAGAAAACCTCTGAAACCTCCTACTCTCACACATTGACCCTATGAGGTGTCTTATAACTTGGATGATGAACATGTTTTTTATTTAAGTTTAGTTATATAGAAAAAGATAATGTCATCACTTTTTGCTATAACACGGGTTGGGTCGTACACCTTATGCTCTAATCGCTGTTCCTCATAGATTGAATGGGTCAGTAGAAACATTTTCTTAGTGGTCTAGATGAACACACAGGCAACAGTAGTACGTTTCTTTCACATTATAACACTGATCACTTACAACTTACAAGCCTCAAAGTGGAAAACATGCAACAAAACATGAGAAGGTTACAGATACAGTAGCGACACACTGACACACATATAAAACAAGGATGTTTGAAGTCGAAATCCACACTATTCCGCGAAGAAATGGTCACTACAACCATAGACGTCGCAGAATGCCTGAAAACCAGTCAATATAAGTAGGAGTATCGTTGCAAAGAAGGTTAAAAACTTCCAAGAATTGTAAACATGTTTCTTCATGAACCTGTAAACCTTAAACTGCGTGCTGTTCAAGAAGCGGTCGTTAACCTTAGCCACGGCCTTGTCAAGTCCATGCTCTCGCTTTCTGTTACAGGCAGTGTTTGGGATAGTGTATATGATTATTCCTACTACTTTGTAACTAGATAACCCTAGCATAACCTAGGCTACTCATATTTTTAAAGAGTCTTTGGGATCTGTTTTTGTTAAAAATAGCTTATAGTGTATTCTCTGCTTATTGTTGTCTTGTTAGTGCTTATTACTGTCTTAATAGTAATTGGTTACTCATATTGTTAAGGAGTGTTTGGGATCTGATTTTGTTAAAAAAATAGATTGTTCTCTACTTATGGTTGTCTTGTTAGTGCTTATTATTGTCTTAATAGTAATTGGCTATTCTCTTGTTCGAAAAAAGGAATGGTTATTCTACTAATGTAAGGTCGAGGACTCGAACCTGTGACCTCACCCTCACAACATACCACAATTATCGTTAGCGCCATTGGGTCTTTTTTATTAAGACTTGTAGATCTCGTATACTTATAGCCCTATTTGTTAACACCTTATTTGCTTTTTGATTTTTAACTGCTTATTAACAAAAGCTCTTTCACTTCTTTTTTTTCTTAACATCTACAATAGTTCACGATATTTTTGTTAATTTTTTAAAAAGGATAAGTATTTTTAAATTAGTTTCTAAACCTCCTGGTTAGAGTCTCCTATATTACCCATTTGGTTCTTAATTCCTACCAAACATAATAACTTGGTAAATTCTGATTTAAAAATAGCAACATCACCTCAATGCATAGTAAAAAAACATTAACTAACACGCGATTAACAATTAAAAACCCAAAACACTAACCATTAGCAACCATTATCTACATACAACAACCCTCTAAACCTTCATCCACCAACCAGCTCACATCTCTCTCTGTCTCGCTGCAAAATCAATCTTCTCAACAATCTTGTTGTAAATATGTGTGAACATCTTCATCAAGATCCTTGCCTTGTGCTTGGAGTGCCTTGAGCTTGGAGTGCCTTGATATTGGTCACATTCGACCTTGTATCTCTATACGGATCTCCATTTGGAGCTCGATAATCAACCCCCTACGCATTACCCGCTCGATCAGCCATTTAGAGTTAGCCATCAAATCTCTTGTCTGCCACATGTCCTCATCAATCTCTCTTAGGTAATGTGATACCATCATTTCAGAAATAAAAAATGACCCAGAGGCACAAACAAGTTCAACACATGGAGTCATGATATCACAAGTAAACGAACTGTAATGTGTGTTTTTAAATGTGTGTGTTTATGTATGTGTTCGTAAGTGTATGTGTTCCCTCCTTGTGTGTGCACTTAATATATGTAGAAATTAAAAGTTTGATTTCATTGCATATAATGACGGGAAGGTTCAATTGTGAAAGGTGGCCAAATGATTTTGGGGATGATTTTTGCATAAAAAGAAAGGTAGAAGAAGGCTAACGTGTTTGGGACAATCATAATTGACGAAAGTGCCCTCGCGTGTGTGGCATGTGAAGGAGATAACGTGGGATAATGTGAGAAAGTTAAGTTTAAACAACTCGGTGGGTTTCGGAGGAAAATGAAAAGTTCGATGGCAAATATGCACCATGTTTGCTCTCAGGTTTTTTTTGGTAATTTTCCCGTAGTCAAGGGATAAATTTTGTAATTTACCCTTTTAAGAGGAACACATGAAGTTAATATGCTAGTGGGTCAATCTCACGTGGCAATGATTTGGAACGAGTAAAATCGGTGCCACTGCACGACCTATACGAACAACAACAACAACAACAAGAAAAAAGCGATACATGATCTTGTTAGAGCAAGGTGTAGAATAGGTGAATGTACACCGATTGTTCTACTCTCATTTTTAGGAAAACCTACGGATAAAAAACTACTTTTTAGTAGACTTCTAACTAAAAGAAATGTTGGAAATACGTTTTTCGTATTTAGAAAGTCTCGGCCACTCCAACAATATAGTTAAGGGCTCGTAGTATAGTTTAATTAAAGTTTATATTTAACCCGACCCATGAGCATGTTCATGGGCCGGAGGCCCAAGTCCACTTACGGACTTGGGTATATAAACCCCTTTCCACCATGGAAAGGGGTGTTGGTTGTTTCATTTACTCAATAACACTTTTACATTTTCTCTCATCTCTCTCTCTCTACTTTCTCTCACTAGAAACAAAAACTCTCTTGATAAATCAAAGATTATCATACTTCTACAACTGGTATTAAGAGCCATGAGATGAAATAGAGGTTGGTTTTGTGTTGTTCATGCTTACTTTAGTGTGTTCATGTGTTTTTGATTGATCTTTACCAAAATTTCAAAATTTTTTTCGTTTTTTTATTATTCCAAGTGATCCATATATCTTCTAAATAGTTTTGGTAGAGATTTGGGTGCTTTGGGTTGGTTCAAATCACGGATTTCTTGTCAAAAATTTCATCTTTTTACCTCTAAATCTCGAAACAGTACCGTTATTCCGACAGGTTTCATCAGAAAAGGGTTTTACTTTCCAATAGATATTCCGATATATTCCATCGGAAAAGGGTTTACGTATTCCGATCATTTTTCCGACCATTATTCCGATAGGTTTGGTGATCAGTCATTCCGACGGTGTTTCAGATAGTTATTCTGACGGTGTTTCCGATAGGCATTCCGACGGTTTTTCCGATAGTTATTCCGAAGGTTTTTCCGATAGTTATTCCGACGGTTTTTCCGATACATATTCCGATAGTTGTTACACTCTGTTATTCCGATACATCTTCAGATATTCCGACGGGGTTTCCGATCACATTCCGACAGGTTTTTTCGATCATTATTCCGATTGTATTCCGACAGGTTTAAGTTTTGGTATTCCAACGGATTAAGTTTGAGAACTACGACAATTTTGAGATTTCACATTGAGATTGAATTAATTTGGGTATTGAGATAGTATTTGCACAACTTAGAGGATTTTTCGATCTTGCAAATTTCACAAAAACACACAACCTAAAGATACCAACATCTTTGTTTAAACAACATTAAAACACATAACCTTATTTCATTGCTCGATCATTTTGGTAATCTTTATTCAAGGGATTAAAAATGAATTCACATTCATACATGCCAACAATGACATCGCTTACTGACCTTTCTATCATCTCGGGTACCGATACCCGTCCACCATTGCTTATCAAAGAGCTTTTTGAAGCATGGCAAGGTCGCATGATGTCTTATATTATGGGAAGACCCAGTGGGAGACTCATGGTTCAATCCATTGAGCAAGGACCACTCGATTGGGGTGAAGTTACTATAGACAATGTGACTAGGCCAAGGCTATTTCATGAACTAACTGCTGCCTATCAAATCATTGCCGATGCGGATGACAAGGCTGTTCAGACCATCAAGCAAGCTCTTCCATCCGATATTTATCGTATGGTAAGCAATTACAAGGTAGCAAAGGAACTTTGGGATCGCTTAGCAGTTTTGTTACAAGGGACTTCACTTTCCAAGCAGGAATGAGAGTGTCAACTCTATGACCTGTTTGATAGGTTCTCATACATTCTAGGGGAAACACTTCATGATTAGTACTGGCGCTTCACCACTCTGATGAATGATTTGAATGTGTATAATCTCACAATTGCTTAGTTTCAAATCAACACCAAGTTCTTGAACACGTTACCCCCAGAGTGGAGCCAATATGTCACTGATGTTAGATTGATTCAGGATCTGCACAAATCAAATGTAGATCGACTTTATGCTTTCTTGCAGCAATACGAGAAGCATGTGCTCCAGAAACGAATGTCTCAAGGATCTTATTCCGAACTATTGGCATTAATGCCAAATCATCCAACACTGTCATATAACAACACTCCTTATGATATGGGACAACAATCTTTTCACAAGCCCATGTTTTAGACTCCAAGCTTTCCACAGTATTCCATCTTACCACAACCACCTACATCATATCAGCAACAATATTAGCAACCAGCACTATCATCACAACGCGACTCACATCAATTACCTTATGCTTCACAACCGCACTCTCCTTATCAACCTCCAACAACTCCTGCCATCCCTTACCAGCAACATGAAGTTCCTCAAACCCATTACTCACAACATGTCAGTACTCCTTCAAGTGTGTATGAAGCTCAACCAACACCAGTTTTCTACTGTGATGATGAGATTCCAGTTCCTGAGTTCAGGCAAGGGAATAATCCTACTGATATACTTGCACAAATGTCTACTTACATCACTCAAGCGTTAAACAAAAGAGGTTACAAAGGACCATCTCCAACAAACAATCAGTTGAGGAATTCTTCTAACTCTCGTCAACAAGCTACAATCCAAGATGGCAGAGTTATTGTGCAACCACTTCAGGGGAGACCAAGTTCATCCAATACTGGTGCACGCCCATTTAACACTTCTCCAAGGGGAAACAACACTGGCAAAGTGAAAATGATCATCTGTTATAACTGCAAAGGGGAAGGACACATGGCTCGGGATTGCAAGCAACCAAAGAGAAAGAAGGATGGTACATGGTTTCAGGAAAAGATCTACTTGGTTAATGCTCAAGCACAAGGTCGAGAGCTCGATGAAGAGGAGTTAGCATTTCTAGCATATCCAGGAGTTGCGGATACTGAAGGATTTACAGTAGCTTCTACCAACAATGCAGCATATCAATGTGATGATCTTGATGCATACGATTCAGATTGTGATGACCTCAATACCGCTAAGGCAGCTCTCATGGCAAATCTTTCACTTTATGGGGCTAATACAATCTCTGAGGTACCAAATACTGCCAATGATACTAGTATTATACCTTACCAAGTTGAGAAAGTATCTGAGTATCCGGAACAGCCTCCGGTGGTTAGTAATTCAAACGAGGAGACAAACAATGATAGCAATATCAATGCAAGTCCACAGACTTTAAGTGAAACACAACCGGGAGCTATTACGTCTATAAATTCGTCTGCTAAAAAAGATTTGGTTATGGTGTCGGCATCTATGCTTGGCCAAATGAATAATGCGGTCCTTGAAACCCTCGGTGTTAATCAGACATTATCAGTCGAGCTTGCTTTGTATAAGAAAAAGGTTAAAACCTTGGAATTAACTCCAGTAACCACTACCTTAACCAATCCAGAATTTGATAGGTTTAGGAAAGTCCAAATGGATAACTTGCTAGAAATTGAGAGTCTAAGATAAAATCTTTCAAAAGAACTTAAAGAAAAAGAGTCAGTCTGTAACACCCCATTTTGGAAATGGAAATATCATAGTAATTATGGCGTGTCATCAAAGCATACAAGAAAAATGTCTAAACATTACTTGACCATAAAAAGGAAAATACCGGAATCAAACATCGGTAGTCCAAAAGTAAAGCTCATCACACACAAACATAGTATAATAAAGGGAAAGGACTAAACAATGTCCAAAGCATAAGTATCATAAGAAAGGAAATGCATAATGTAAAGAAGGCTAGACAGCTTCCAGTCCATATGCACGTACTCTTAGTGTCTACGAGCGTCCCTGAGTACCTGCCGTTTTTGGGAACATAGAAAAGGAAAACGACTGAGCAAATACGCTTAGTGCACGGATGTACAACAAAGCATGAATAGGATAAACATATAAACATAATAACAGCGGAAGAAAACTAAGTCCCGAGTAACCTGGTTATGTCTTAATAAAACTGGTTTAATAGTTTGAAAGTCTTATGTTTATCTTATAAAAACTGTTTGTCATATTTTACCATTAGCCAATTTAGGTCATGAAAATCCATCGTGCATGAATAATTGGAGGGGTGACCTCATCATGCAAATTAGAGGGGCTGCCTCTAATTTAATATACTGGTTTTTGGGTAGGAGGGATCAGCTCCTTGTGAAGGATGCAAGGCACACACCACATTCACCATGTAATCCTGAATAAAACATGTAACTAGGATGCACCCATACGCCCCACATGATAAATATAAATAAATGGCCAAAAGCTGAAAGGACGCCACGAGCAATCACTCCGCCGTGGTGAAGTCATAACATCAGTGCCTCTAATGTTATGGTTATGGTACCTCCATAACTAGGTGAAACTGGTCATGCATGTATATGACTATAGGTAATCTTAATTAAACATAAGCAATCAAACACATAACTTATACTACGGGAAAATAGTTGGCTGCATACGGGGAATCCTAATAAGGAAAGAATGTCCATACTGAAAGGACGGGAATCCGTACCTTATGTCTAGTGAACGAGAAAGACGAACTGCGAGAATCCTACTTCCGAATCACTAGTGCTACATAAATACGTACATGAATAAGTATCTGCTTACTAAATACATAGCTGGTTTTATGTCATGTCTTAGCTTATTTTATGTGTTCTTACCATGTTTTACTGTTTTAAAGCCTTAAACTGTGTTAAATCTTATATTTTGTTTAATCTGATTAAGTATTTCTGGTATTTCATGTGTTATTATACTCACTGTGTAATAATAAGTAACTTTCCAAAAATAGCAGGTTTCCTAAAATAGAAAGTTTCCAAAAATAGAAAGTTTCCAAAGATAGAAAGTTACCAAAATAGAAAGTTTCCAAAAATAGAAAGTTTTCAAAAATATAAAGTTTCCAAAATTAGAAAGTTTCCAAAAATAGAAAGTTTCCAAAAATAGATTTACTGCTTGAAATAGATAAGTTTCTAAAAATAGAAATTTTCCATAAATAGATTAGCTGCCTTAATTAAATAAGTTTCCATAAATAGATTAGCTGCCTGAAATAAATAAGTTTCTAAAAATAGTTGGTTTCATAAATAGATTAGCTGCCTTATTTAATTAAGTTTCTAAAAATAGAAAGTTTCCATAATTAGAAATAAGCTGGTTAAATAAGCTAAGTATATAAGCCTAAGTTTTTTTCATGATTATTTCTAAGTCATATGATATAATGTATAGTTTAATAATTATTTCATGTAATTTAATTAAACTATAGGTTATAATATTTAATTAAAGTATAACATGTTTTTAATTAAATAAGTTAAATACTTAGGTTAAAATATGTATTATTATATATTAGTAATATAACCTAAGTCATGTTAATTAATTAATTATATCCATGGTTTTAAAATAATTAATTAATTATAAGTCTTAAATATATAAATACTTAGGTTAAAATAATTTCATGATCATTAATAATTAAATAACCTAAGTCATGTTATTAAATTAATCACATCATTTTATTAATTTAATTTTTAACCTAAGATCATAAACATAAAAAAAAACTAACATACACCATGAACCGGATCTAGACTAAAAAGCATGAACCGGACATGAAATCGACACCGTACCCCGAACCAACTCGGGGTACCCCGTGTTTCCTTGCTGCCGTGGGACCCACACGCACCAACCAAGACCATATGGTCTTGGTGGTGGTCGGCTTGGCAAACCGAAACCCATTCGGGTTCGGTTGCAGCCTGCGGCCAAAACAAGCACCCCGTAAAAACACTCTTTTGATTTTATTTAACACCAAAACATGTTAGATCCATGATTAATTATTATGTTTTTGTAAAAACATCACATGTTCATAATTTATAAAAAGATTAAATCAAAAGAAAAGGTTTAAAAAAGGTTTTACCGAGTTCGTGGATCAAGAGGACGAAGAACCAACACGATCAATCACCAAAACTTCAAGATCAAAGATCAAAATCACCTTGTATGGTGTTTGTAGGGTGGCGGCACAAAGAGACAAAGGGAAGGAGGAGGTTTTAGGTTTTCTTAAAATCTTTTGTAAAGTTTATTTGAGTAGTGTAAAAATAATAAACCCCCTTTTAGTAAATTTGACAAATGGGCTTGGCCCATTTGTCCTTGTTGGCCGTGGGTAGGGACCCCACTTGGGGTACCCGTACCTTTTTCCGTGTCTCGTTATTTAGTTACACGTCTGTGATTATTTATGTTCGTGTTTTAAATGTTCTCGTTACGTAAATACCGTGATCTAATATATTTAATTACGCTCGTAATAAATATATATACGTAATTAATAATAGTTCGTGTTTTAATTACGTTCATGATTTCATGATCGCATGTTCGTGACTAATTATCGTCAAATAATTATTACATGATCGTGCGTAGTAAATACTTATCGTGTTCTAACACGTACGTAATACGTAAACTCCTAACACGTAATCGTAATCATGCTATATTAGGAAAGTTTTAATCTAGTACGTACGATCCTAAGGGTACTATGCATGGTAAAAGCATGCGGGTTTTACAACTCTTCCCCCCTAAAAAGAATAATTCGTCCCCGAATTATAGATAAAGTAAACTGGAAAAGAAGAACATACCCGAATTCAAAATGTGAAATGAGGGTAAGAAGCTCGGATAGACTCCTCTGTTTCCCAAGTGGCTTCCCGCTCGGTATGATCCCTCCATAGAACTTTGACGAATGGAATCGTCTTCTTTCTCATGACTCGTTCTTGTCTGTCAAGAACTCGTTCGGGTTCTTCTATAAAAGTAAGATCTTCACGTATCTGTTCTAGTGGATACTGAACCATGTGAAGGGGATGATACTGGTACCCTCTGAGTAAGGACACATGAAATACATTGTGTACATGCGAAAGCTGCAGAGGTAACGCCAATCGGTAAGATACTTCACCGACTCGTTCAATGATATCAAACGGTCCGATGAAACGAGGACTGAACTTCCCTTTAATCCTGAAGCGTCTAACACTATGTGCTGGCGAAACCTTAAGGAAGACGTGATCTCCTACGTTAAAGTATATATCCCTACGATGCTTATCGGCGTAACTCTTCTGACGTGACCGTGCCTCCTGAATTTTCTGCTTAGCTACTGCGATCTTCTCATTGGTCATCTCTATGATTTCCGGTCCTTCGAGTGTTCGCTCGCCAACCTGATCCCAACAGATTGGGGCGCGACACTTCCTGCCATACAACATCTCAAATGGAGCACACTTGATGCTTGCGTGCCAGCTGTTGTTGTATGCAAACTCCACCAAACAGATGTATTCGTCCCAATCACCCGTCCATTCCAACGCACATGACCTCAACATATCCTCCAATGTCTGAATGGTTCGCTCCGACTGTCCGTCCGTTTGAGGATGAAAAGCCGTGTTAAGCTTAAGTTGTGTACCCTAAGCTTTCTGCAGACTTTTCCAAAAGCGCGAAGTGAATCGAGGATTTCTGTCTGAGACGATGCTGGATGGTGCACCGTGGAGTCTCATGATGTCCCGTCTATACGTATCTGCGAGTTTACTTACCAGATCTTACTTGCGGATCGGTAAGAAATGAGATGATTTGGTAAGTCGATCAACGATAACCCAAATTGCATCGTGCTTCCTTTTGGTAGGCGGAAGACCGGTAACAAAATCCATGGTGATTTTGTCCCACTTCCACTCTGGAATATCTAACGGTTGAAGGAGACCGCCAGATCGCTGATGCTCGATTTTAACCTGCTGGCAGGTAAGACATTTGGAGACGTAAGTGGCCACATCCTGTTTCATACCACTCCACCAAAAGTACTGCTTGATGTCATGGTACATTTTAGTCGAACCAGGATGTATCGAGAATGGGGAGCTATGAGCTTCAGCTAACAAAGCTTCCCGGAGTTCTTGGTCATCAAGAACACAAAGTCTAGTGCCCTGCCATACGATACCATCTGCATCTACTCTGAATTTTGTCTGCTTCTCCAAATTCTGTACTATCGCCTAGATTTCTCCGTCATCCTTCTGAGCTTCCTTAATCTTAGATAGTAACTCGGGTTCTACTCTAAGATTAGCCCATTAACCGTGTTGTCCACGTACCATGATCTCGATGTCTAGTCGCTCCAAGTCTCTGATGATTTCCTCTTCGATTTTAATGCCGTTGATCATTCCGGACTTCCTGCTAAGAGCATCTGCTACTACAATTGCCTTTCCGGGATGATACTGTAGATTAATGTCATAATCTTTCAATAGCTCTAACCATCTCCTCTGCCTCATGTTCAATTCACGCTGAGTGAAGATATACTTCAAGCTCTTGTGGTCCGTGAAAATGTCACATGATTCTCCATATAATTAGTGCCTCCATATCTTCAATGCAAACACGACTGAAGCAAGTTCCAGGTCGTGCGTGGGGTAATTTTCTTCATAAGGCTTAAGCTGCCGTGAAGCGTACGCGATCACTTTCCCATGTTGCATGAGAACACAGCCAAGTCCATTCCCCGATGCATCACTGTAGATTTGAAATCCACCCGTACCAGATGGTAGAGTAAGAATAGGTGCAGATACTAGCTTCTGCTTCAGGTCTTCAAAGCTCTTCTCTCGATTTTCCGTCCAGACGAATTTCTCCGCTTTCCGTATCAGTTTGGTCAATGGTAGTGCTAGTCGGGAAAAGTTCTCCACGAGCCTACGGTAATAGCCAGCTAAGCCTAAGAAACTGCGGATTTCGTCGCTGATGTCGGCCTTGGCCACTTAGTAATGGCCTCAACCTTCGCTGGATCCATAGTGATTCCTTCTGCTGATACAATGTGACCCAAGAATGCCACCTTGTTTAACCAGAACTCACACTTGGAGAATTTAGCATACAGCTGCTTCTGGCGAAGAATCTGTAGTACTGTACGAAGATGGTCTTTGTGTTCCTCCTTGGACCTTGAGAAAATCAGGATGTCATCGATGAAGACAATGACAAACTTGTCCAGAAATTCATGGAAGATTCTGTTCATCCAATCCATGAACACTGCTGGAGCATTTGTCGGGCCAAATGGCGTAACTACAAACTCGTAGTGGCCATAGCGGGTACGAAAAGCAGTCTTAGCGATGTCCTGCTCCTTGACCCGTAGCTGATGATAGCCTGACCTAAGATCAATCTTGGAAAAGTGTTTGGCCCCTTGAAGTTGGTCAAACAGATCGTCGATGCGTGGCAGTGGATACCTATTCTGAATGGTAATCTTGTTGAGCTCGCGATAGTCTATGCACAGACGCATACTGCCGTCCTTCTTCTTAACAAACAAGACCGGTGCGCCCCATGGAGATGCGCTCGGTCGAATGAAACCTCGTTCAAGAAGTTCTTGCAGTTGATCCTTCAGCTCCTTCAGCTCTATGGGAGCTGATAGGTATGTAAACACCCATCCTTTTTACCACTTAATTACAATAATAACCGAGCCAAAATGTGTATTTTATGTCTTTTATGTCGGAATTATGCGTGGTGTGTTTTTGTTGTGATTTAGGACGAAAAGGTGAAAAGTGGAGAAAACACGGGCATTCACGAGCTTTTATTGAAGAAAAAGATGAAAGATGAAGTCAAGAAGTCAAGAGTGCGAAAAGAACGGAAGTCCAAGACCAATTCTGAAGATTTATCGAAGAAAAAGTCAAAAGACGGAAGTTTACTTAAAGCCGAAGAACTCGAGTCTTATTTATTGAAGAATTAAAAGACGAGTTCGAAGAAATCCCAAAACAAAGTCCAAGTATTAAGAAGATTTAAGAAGATTAAAGAAGCTTAAGGACTCGATCATGCAATTAAGAAGAAAGGAAGGAGGGGAGGAAGCTTCCTCTAACCATCTCCCTAATCCCCAATAAATAGCCTTCATATTCATTTCATTAGTTTTTGTTGGCTAGAGTGACACTAGTTCTTCCATTTTAATTTCTTGTCATTTATTTTTCATGTCAATTTTAAATACATGTCTTGCACCTTAATTACCCTTTTAATTCCAAGTAAGTTTTTAATTCGTGTTCTTTAAATTCGTGTTCTTTAATCTTTGCACTTTTCTTTTTATCAAGTTTTTACAATCTTCTCATTCTCCTCTTCTTGTTTTTAATTTGATTTTAGTTCGGATTTCAAAGTGTTTTTGCTTAATCTTGTTGCTTATCACGTTTATTTTCTTATTTTGTTCTAAGTTTTTCATACGGATTAGGCTATAAGATTGACAACCTTATTGGCTTATTAGCTTAATTGATTTTAAAGTTTTCTTAAAGGTTTTACTTTTTAAATTTTAATTTCATTAAGTTTCGTCTCTTAAATTATGAAAGATTTAACTTTTTTTAGCTTATAGTCTCGTTTTGTTTCCATTTCATTCAAGTTCTTTGTTACTGCTTATTAGAATTAGTTTATTTGGATTTGAGCTTATTACGAATTTGCATTCCATCGGAAAGTAATGGTTCCTACACATTGCGACGGGTGCATTCTCCACATTCCGATCGTGACAGGTTTGGACTAAGGTTTGCATTCCGATCCGGGATTGCGATAGAGTGAATTACCCCCCTTATTCTGATCAAGATTCCGATCGCACATTGCGATCGGGATTGCGACGGCTCTTAAGGCTTCACTAAAACGAAGTGCTACCCAATTTTCCCAAGCAGCATTCCGATCTGGACTACATTCCGACATGTTACACCTTTTTATTCCGATAGCTCACTCCGATCAGGATTGCGATCTGACGCATTGCGATCTGAGTTGGTTCTACACATTCTGATCTGGGGTTGTTTGGTTATTCCGATCTGAAAGGTGACATATTCCGATCGGGTTTTCCGATCTACATTCCGATAGGACGGTAAGTGGATTCCGACGAGGTACATTCCGATCAAGGTGAGTCTGATCGGAATATATTCCGATTGGAGTGGTCTTTCTCTATTTAACTTTGTTTAATTTTTAAGTTTCATTTTTATACTTTGTCATATTTTAATTCCCGTCACGCTTTTATTTTTGGTCATTTAATTAATTTACTTTCCGTCACGTTTTTAAATATTTGCACCATTTACTTTTAAGTAGACTTAGATTTTTTTTGAACGCTATTTTACTTTAAAGCCATTTACTTTAATTTGTTTGCCACATTTAATATACTACAACGACACATTTTTGTTTCCACCAAAGACAGCTGAGTCACACATAAAACTCCTTTTTCAATTCAAAAAGATTGGTACAACGATAATTTTTAACCTGAGTAAAATCCAGTTATAAAATGGCGCCGCTGCCGGCTCTTTTCGTAAAGATTAACGGTTTTCTGTGAGAGACGCGTTTCTTTTTGGGATCCGTTCACTTGTGAACGTTATTTTTCGTGTCAAAAATTTTCCAAAAACCCCAAAAACATTTGAAAAATCATAAAAAGCATTTCTTTTTCACAATTTTGCACCAAAAATATTCCTCTTTATCCTCTATTATGTTTAATTCTTTTCTTTACCCCTCTTCTCCATAATTCTTCATGGATTCGTCTTGCGGCCGGTGTGGGAGACCATGGCATGGTTTTCAAACATGTCAATGGTGTACTTGTGAGCGGTGTGGTTTTGATATCGACGATACACAATTTGGCTTTTGTCCATTTTGCAATTCAACAAATTCATACTTCAACTCTTACAATACTTTCCCACCCTCCCCCGTCTATGACAATCCCTATCCTCAAGACGCACCGGGTTTTTCTCCATACCCGTGGTGCTATATTTGTGGGGGCCCTCACGATGCTTCTTCTTGTGATCCGTCGAAGGTCTTTGAGAAAGTTCTGTGCTATCATCCCAGTGTTTATAACTTTGATCCCCCACGTCACACTGTCAGTCATCAACCCTTTTGTGCACTTCCTCCTGAGCAAATGGCCTAAATTTTTGACACATGTCACAAAGTTCAAGAAGCTTGCAACAAGATGATGGAGAAATGTCAAGCGAATCAGCACAAAGAGCAGGTATCTAAACTTAATGCTTATACTCCTCCTCTTGTGCCTCCATATTATTATGACAGTGATGACGATGAGAGTCCTATTTCTTGGACCGGTGAGAATGCTATTCCTTCTCCCGACTTGCCGGAGCCTAATGATTCAACCATCCTAAGGGATGAGGATATTAGTACAATTCCTGCAAAGGAATCTGACGAATTCAATACGTCTAGTCCTGATAACCTTGTCCTAATTCCAACTGAATCTGAGTTGACATCCGACAGTGTCGATGAGTATGATGCACTTTCTTCTGATGATGTTCCTTCCACCAACACTTGGGAATAGGATTCTTTGGCTCTCTCTAATCCTCTTTTTGATCAAGACGATGATTTTACTTCTAGTGATGACGAGTCATTATCTGATGAAGACGTTCCGAAGGAAACTTTCAAGATTTATTCGAACCCTTTATTTGATTTTGATGACGGTTACATATCTAGTGAGTTGAATCCCCTCTTTGACGAACGGATTGAGAACATTGATAGCTCTGCTTCTCTTGCTATTGATGAGCATACTTTGTTAGCCATGCCCCCTTCTATTGCAGAGGTGGAGAGTTCTGACTCTACTGGAAAGGTATCACAGGTGGAAGGTCATTCTTCTCTTACTTCTCTTACTATATTGCCCCCTCATCCCACTGAATACACACCCAAGCGGGTGATGTATCACTTTCACTCTCCGAGGAATGAGGATGAGTGTTTTGACCCGGGAGGTGAAAATGACCATTCTATGATTGATAACCTTACGACTTTGCCAATTGGTCAGCATCCATTGTCTTTGGAGGATGACAATCTGATTCCTATACCCACCCCACCTCCCGAGGATCAAGATTTCACATACTTCTCGTATGTTGAAAGGACCTTTCTACCGTTTAAGACTTATCCTCCTGCCTCTCCTTTATTATATTCTTCCGGGAACGAGGACAAGGTGTTTGATCCCGGTATTACATTTGAGGCTTCCCCATGGACCATTTAACTCGGGGACGAGTCAGGCTCGTGACTCGGTTAACAAAAACAAGCGCTTTTTGGGAGGCAACCCAATTATCTATCTATCTTTTTCTTTGTTTTTACCTTAATTGTAGGGGAGACCCGTTGGTTTGCTATTTCCTCTCCTCTTCTTAATCAGGGATTCGAGCGCTCAATGATCCACTCTTGATGATTCTTGATGACCCGTGATTCCGTGTTCCCTTCTTCCCGGTTCTATCCTAAACTCTTTTCGATTCACTATTTTATATTTTCTCAATATTAAAATAAGAATCTCGTTAGTTGTCTTTTCCTTAGCGAAATTTAAACAAAGTGCACAATGTCCTAAGTGTAGGGGAGTTTACTCCCACATGCTTAAACATTGAGGACAATGTTTATCTTAAGTGTAGGGGGAACTTCTATCGAAGTTAAGTGGCCTTCTCCTTGTATTTGTCCTCATTTTAACCGGAAAATCAATTTTTTGACATTTTTCAAAATTTTTGATCTATTTTGTCCTATTAGTTTTTCCCTTTGTATAGTTATTTTCTTTCTTTACTAGAATAAATCTTTAATAAAGTGGTTTTAGTTTTCAAACGTTGTGAATCTTTTGACTCAACCCGAGTTTAATTATCTAAGTTACTCTAGCTAGTATCCTTAACATGTTTAAGTCGAGTTTTGCTAGGCTTTTATATATGGAGCTATAAAACGTGAAAGTCTTAACTCTCGCGGGTTAAGAACAAGAACTTTTCGCAAGTTCCTATAATTGATCCTAGAGAGTCGTTTATCAAGGGAACTTTAAAATGCGATTTCTAAACTTGAAATAGTGTAAGAATTTGCAAAATCCTATAGACGACTCGAAAACCCAAAACTTTGACTTAATAGGCTAAGCATCCACGAGTCTCATTACTTGAGATTTTAAACTGTGGAGAACGAGAGATGATAGAGTCAATTATAAGTTTGGTATTCTTTCGGGAATTTATGTGAGTTAATTATGAGCCTATTCTCCCATCACTTGCTAATAAATTTATCTGCAATAAATAAGGTTGTACGATTTGAAAAGTTACTTAGCTTCTAGCCCAAGATCGTTTAAAAGTTGCTCGGTATGGATTAGAGTTCATAGCCAAGGCATAACTTATTGAAGCGGGATGCGAAGATTGGCGAGTCCAAAAAGGTCCTAACAAGACATGAGGACTATATTTTGTTGCTAAAGATCCAAAGTGATGTGAAGAATCATTTATCGAAAATCAATATGAAGGATCGAGACACACGAAGAAAAGCAAAAACTCCCAAAAAGTCATGGAGAAGTGTGTCCGAAAAGACCCTAGCAAGGTATGAGGATAAATAGATCCAAGTCCTAAAAGGAGGTGGATCATTGTATATCAAAGTCCAAAATAAAGATTGGAGAAAAATGAAGAAGTCGTGGTCCAAGTATGAATCTCTCAAAACTTCAAGTGAAGAAATTCCTATATGAAGAGAAGACCATAATTTCATGAACGTCTCTCAAGGTTTGAAGTATGAAGTCGCTGCCAAATGTCGGTCCGAGAAAGGTCTCAAATCGCGAAGCGAGTTATGCCAAGATATGAACTTTATGAGGTCCCGAGAAGCAGTTTTAAAAGATTTTGTCCTTTAGCTAACTATTGATTAAATCGTTCACTTTATTTTCGGACTAAATAACTATCGAAATAAGTCAACAATGCATCCTCGTGAACATTCAAGACAAACAATAAAATATAAGAGATACCCCTAGGAATAAGGGAGTCTAAGTGAATAATTGGCCCACATGAGTTCGTGTTAGTTTGCTAACTTATAATAACAATGATCTCATTTTTAAGCTTGGTTTGGAGAAAGTGAAAACTTGACGATGATGATTATTCATGACATTTTCAAAACCCAAGGTATGCTTTTGATTTCTTTACTTTGAATGTTTGTAGTTTTCTATCTCTTTAATAAAGGCCAACTTGGATTGATTATGATGAAAAATGTAAACGTGCTTTGTAACTAATGCATTGCATGAGGACATTGCAATGGTCAAGTGTAGGGGATTTGATAGGTGTGTAAACACCCATCCTTTCTACCACTTAATTACAATAATAACCGAGCCAAAACGTGTATTTTATGTCTTTTATGTCGGAATTATGCGTGGTTTGTGTTTTTGTTGTGATTTAGGACGAAAAGGTGAAAAGTGGAGAAAACACGGGCATTCACGGGCTTTTATTGAAGAAAAAGATGAAAGATGAAGTCAAGAAGTCAAGAGTGCGAAAAGAACGGAAGTCCAAGACCAATTCTGAAGATTTATCGAAGAAAAAGTCAAAAGACGGAAGTTTACTTAAAGCCGAAGAACTCGAGTCATATTTATTGAAGAATTAAAAGACGAGTTTGAAGAAATCTCAAAACAAAGTCCAAGTATTAAGAAGATTTAAGAAGATTAAAGAAGCTTAAGGACTCGATCATGCAATTAAGAAGAAAGGAAGGAGGGAAGGAAGCTTCCTCTAACCATCTCCCTAATCCCCTATAAATAGCCTTCATATTCATTTCATTAGTTTTTGTTGGCTAGAGTGACACTAGTTCTTCTATTTTAATTTCTTGTCATTTATTTTTCATGTCAATTTTAAATACATGTCTTGCACCTTAATTACCCTTTTAATTCCAAGTAAGTTTTTAATTCGTGTTCTTTAAATTTGTGTTCTTTAATCTTTGCACTTTTCTTTTTATCAAGTTTTTACAATCTTCTCATTCTCCTCTTCTTGTTTTTAATTTGATTTTGGTTCGGATTTCAAAGTGTTTTTGCTTAATCTTGTTGCTTATCACGTTTATTTTCTTATTCCGTTCTAGTTTTTTCATACGGATTAGGCTATAAGATTGACAACCTTATTAGCTTATTTCGTATTTAGCTTAATTGATTTTAAAGTTTTCTTAAAGGTTTTACTTTTTAAATTTTATTTCATTAAGTTTCGTCTCTTAAATTTCGAAAAGGTTTTATCTTTTTAGTTTACTGTTTCGTTTGTCTTCATTTAATTTAAGTTTTTGTCACTGCTTATTAGTTCTAGCTTATTTGGTTCTTTTGCTTATTACGAATTGTGCTCCATCGGAAAAGAAGGGATATTACACATTGCGACGGCTTGCACTTCTCCACATTCCGATAGTGACAGTTTTGGACAAGGGTTTTGCATTCCGATCCGGGATTACGATAGAGTAACATCACCCTCATTCTGATCTGGGATTGCGATCGCACATTCCGACGGCTCTTGAGGTTTACTTAGTCGAAGTGTTGCCCAAATTTCCCCAACAATATTCTGATCAAAGGTAAGTTATTCCGATCAGGATTGCGATCTGACACATTGCGATCTGAACAACATTCCGATCAGGGTTGGTTCTACACGTTCCGATCTGGGGTTGTTTGGTTATTCCGATCTGAAAAGGTGACATATTCCGATCTGGTGCTTTCAATCAACATTCCGACAGGTTGGGTTAGATATTCCGACGAGGTACATTCCGATCATAGTTTGATCGGAATATATTCCGATGGTAGGGGTGTTTTACTATTTTTTCTTGTTTAATTTTTAAGTTCTCATTTTAATTCTTTGTCACATTTAAATTCTCGTCACGCTTTTAAATTTCCGTCATTTAATTAATTTACTTTTCAAAGTTTTTAAATATTGCACCCTTTCTTTTAATTAGACTTAGATTTACGTTAACGCCATTTTATTTTAACGTCATTTTACTTTAACGTCATTTAATTTTAAGTCTCGCACTTTTATTTTAATATACTACAACGACACAACTTTTGATTCCACCAAAGAACAACTGAGTCGCATAGATAACACAGTTTTCAATTCGAAGAGACATACGACAAAGAATCTTTTTAATTAGGCAAAACACGTGTATTAGGATCCATGCGATAAGGAGCCTTGGAGATTGGTTCAGCTCCTGGAACCAGCTCGATACTGAATTCCACTTCTCGTGCAGGTGGTATGCCCGGAAGTTCTGCTGGAAACACATCTTGGAATTCCGACACTATTGGTTGATCCTGTATCGATGGAGATTCAGCATCCATGTCGTGAACCGTAGCTAGATACCCTCGCAGCCATGTGACAGTAGTGCACGCGCTTGCAGGGTGGATATGACTTGTACGGACCGTCCGGGTATGAACCCATTATGAATGTACTCTGGTGCATTGACATCACCGAAGATAACTTGATATGAATGGCAGTCTATGGTAGCATGATATTTGGATAGCCAATCCATGCCCAAAATCATGTCGAAGTCATTCATGTCCAGCGGAAGTGCGTCGACAGGTCGAACCTTATCATCAAATTCTAGGGGAAGACTCTTGTATACATGGGTGATTAATACAGAGTCCCTCAAAGGCGTGGAAATAGTAAGCCTATTTTCTAGTGGCAAGGGAGGCATCCTAATGTTCTTAGCATAGGCAGTAGAAATAACCGAGTGAGTAGCACCCGTATCGAAAAGAACACATGCAGCTTGACCATACATATACAAGATTCCAGTGATGGTACCTGTAGACTTGTTGGCCTGGTCTCGAGATGTCGTGTAGACACGCCCGGCAGTAGGAGGCGGCTTGGTATCAGCATGTCCCGATGTACCCTCCATCTCGCCCTTACGACAATCCTTCATAATATGGCCAGGAAGACCACACTTGAAGCACGCATCAGTATTACGGCGACATGGTCCTGGGTGCCTACGGTGGCAAGTAGAGCAAAGAGGATGAGTGTATCCTCCAGCAGGTGCTCTGCTGGCTGAGGACCTGATAAAAACATTTTACATAAGACATGATAGTTGGGTACAAAGGACAAGCGGATAATCGTAAGATTGAATACCAGTGATAGCTGGACGGCTAGGTTGCGAACCTCTCTGGTTCTGGTCCCTACCGTTTCCATGGTTCCTGGTAGAAGTTTGCTAAAGTGTTAGAATATGAGTTATAACATAAAACATAAGGAATTTCGTAAGTATTAGGACCTGCTGTTGTTGGAGTGCCCGGCGTTGTTACGGTAATTGTCATTACTGCCACGCCTATCCGTAGCAGAATGGTCGTTAGTCTGACCATTTCCCTTGGGCTGATGAGGCTGCTGCTGAGTAGCCGGTTGAGACCGGTCCCTAGTTTTCTGCCTGGAAGATACATTTAGGAGATGAATAATTGACATATGGAAAGTATACGGATTGGTCACCGCTTGAATACGAATGTTTACCTCTTGTCGGGTCTTTCAGCTTCCCCGAACTCATCTCTCTCCTGCAGCATCTCCAGTTTTCGTGCTGCATCGGCCACTTGTGCTACAGTGTTGAACGTAGCACACACCAGATTGTTTGCGACCGATGTGCGAAGAGCCCATCTAAAGTGATGTGCCTGCTCTTCAGGAGTACTTGCTGCCGCACCAAGGAAACCAGCCAAGCGAAGAAAGCGCTGCATAAACTCGTTGCTATTCTCCCCAGCTCTCTGTCGGATACCATGGTACTCTCTCTTGAGTTTGTCCTGCTCAGCCTTGGGAAAGAACTGCTCCATCACCCTGTCCTTGAACTGAGCCCAAGTCAAACCAGCAACCCACTCAGCACCACCTTCAGATTGCATCAATGCTAACCACCAGTTGAGTACATCGCCTTCGAACCGATAGCATGCCAACCTCGCCTTGTATGCGGGGTCACAGCCCATAGCGTTGAAAATCTTCTCGATGTGAGCCAACCAGCTTTCAGCATCACTGGGGCTATCTGTCTTCCCAAAATCTCGAGGGCGGAGCTTGTTGAATCTCTCCAGCCATACTGCTAATGTCACTGGAGGAAGAGGAGGAGGTGGCTGATTGTGCTGCTGATTGTTGGCAGCTTGAACTTCGGCCCTGATGTCATTCCTCAGTTGAGGAAGCAAGGCTTGGATGGCAGCCTGAATTTCAGCATTGAGCTGCTCTTGTTCGCGTTTGAGAACCATCTGACAGTATAACATAAAACATATGATTAAACAAATCAAAACATAAAATATATATATATATACATGAAAAAAAATTTATACTAAAATTTCACGAGAAAAATTTTATGCAAGAAAATTTTTGTATGAATGCATGATGCAGTTTTATGAAAACTTTTGTATGCTCGAGAGTGAACGCCTCTGGTCAGTTCACCCAAAACAAAAGACATAGCGAGGGGACGCCTATGGGTCGGTCCCAAATCTAAAAGTTTCGATAAAACACATGCGACTAAATAGGGCCAGTCCTGTACCAACCATTACTTAGTCAAAAACCCTGCAACAATGACATGTATATGTATGCTTAAAAATGATGAATGCATGAAAAAAACTGTCAGTTCTAGGAAGACCGTAGTGAATACCCACTAATCACAGGTCATATTTGAGAGCCTACAGGTCGAAGCCTTGGCTCTGATACCATAATTGTAACACCCCATTTTGGAAATGGAAATATCACAGTAATTATGGTGTGTCATCAAAGCATACAAGGAAAAATGTCTAAACATTACTCGACCATAAAAAGGAAAATACCAGAATCAAACATCGGTAGTCCAAAAGTAAAGCTCATCACACACAAACATAGTATAATAAAGGGAAAGGACTAAACAATGTCCAAAGCATAAGTATCATAAGAAAGGAAATGCATAATGTAAAGAAGGCTAGACATCTTCCAGTCCATATGCACGTACTCTTAGTGTCTACGAGCGTCCCTGAGTACCTGCCGTTTTTGGGGACATAGAAAAGGAAAGCGGCTGAGCAAATACGCTCAGTGCACGGATGCACAATAAAGCATGAATAGGATAAACATATAACATAATAACAGCGGAAGAAAACTAAGTCCCGAGTAACCTGGTTATGTCTTAAAAAACTGGTTTAATAGTTTTAAAGTCTTATGTTTATCTTATAAAAACTGCTTGTCATATTTTACCATTAGCCAATATAGGTCATGAAAATCCACCGTGCATGAATAATTGGAGGGGTGACCTCATCATGCAAATTAGAGGGGCTGCCTCTAATTTAATATACTGGTTTTTGGGTAGGAGGGATCAGCTCCTTGTGAAGGATGCAAGGAACACACCACATTCACCATGTAATCCTGAATAAAACATTTAACTAGGATGCACCCATACGCCCCACATGATAAATATAAATAAATGGCCAAAAGCTGAAGGGACGCCACGAGCAATCACTCCGCCGTGGTGAAGTCATAACATCAGTGCCTCTAATGTTATGGTTATGGTACCTCCATAACTAGGTGAAACTGGTCATGCATGTATATGGCTATAGGTAATCTTAATTAAACATAAGCAATCAAACACATAACTTATACTACGGGAAAACAGTTGGCTGCATACGGGGAATCCTAATAAGGAAAGAATGTCCATACTGAAAGGACGGGAATCCGTACCTTATGTTCAGTGAACGAGAAAGACGAACTGCG
Organism: Glebionis coronaria; assembly: GCA_025667525.1. Taxonomy (NCBI): domain Eukaryota; kingdom Viridiplantae; phylum Streptophyta; class Magnoliopsida; order Asterales; family Asteraceae; genus Glebionis; species Glebionis coronaria. Next base: position 635,567,238 of record CM046874.1, on the reverse strand, counting down.
AGAATCCTACTTCCGAATCACTAGTGCTACATAAATACGTACATGAATAAGTATTTGCTTACTAAATACATAGCTGGTTTTATGTCATGTCTTAGCTTATTTTATGTGTTCTTACCATGTTTTACTGTTTTAAAGCCTTAAACTGTGTTAAATCTTATATTCTGTTTAATTTGATTAAGTATTTCTGGTATTTCATGTGTTATTATACTCACTGTGTAATAATAAGTAACTTTCCAAAAATAGCAGGTTTCCAAAAATAGAAAGTTTCCAAAAATAGAAAGTTTCCAAAAATAGAAAGTTTCCAAAAATAGAAAGTTTCCAATAATAGAAAGTTTCCAAAAATAGATTTACTGCTTAAAATAGATACGTTTCTAAAAATAGAAAGTTTCCATAAATAGATTAGCTGCCTTAATTAAATAAGTTTCCATAAATAGATTAGCTGCCTGAAATAAATAAGTTTCTAAAAATAGATGGTTTCCATAAATAGATTAGCTGCCTTATTTAATTAAGTTTCTAAAAATAGAAAATTTCCATAATTAGAAATAAGCTGGTTAAATAAGCTAAGTATATAAGCCTAAGTGTTTTTCATGATTATTTCTAAGTCATATGATATAGTGTATAGTTTAATAATTATTTCATGTAATTTAATTAAACTATAGGTTATAATATTTAATTAAAGTATAACATGTTTTTAATTAAATAAGTTAAATACTTAGGTTAAAATATGTATTATTATATATTAATAATATAACCTAAGTCATGTTAATTAATTAATTATATCCATGGTTTTAAAATAATTTATTAATTATAAGTCTTAAATATATAAATACTTAGGTTAAAATAATTTTATGATCATTAATAATTAAATAACCTAAGTCATGTTATTAAATTAATCACATCATTTTATTAATTTAATTTTTAACCTAAGATCATAAACATAAAAAAAAACTAACATACACCATGAACCGGATCTAGACTAAAAAGCATGAACCGGAGATGAAATCGACACCGTACCCCGAACCAACTCGGGGTACCCCGTGTTTCCTTGCTGTCGTGGGACCCACACGCACCAACCAAGACCATATGGTCTTGGTGGTGGTCGGCTTGGCAAACCGAAACCCATTCGGGTTCGGTTGCAGCCTGCGGCCAAAACAAACACCCCTTAAAAACACTCTTTTGATTTTATTTAACACCAAAACATGTTAGATCCATGATTAATTATTATGTTTTTGTAAAAACATCACATGTTCATAATTTATAAAAAGATTAAATCAAAAGAAAAGGTTTAAAAAAGGTTTTACCGAATTCGTGGATCAAGAGGACGAAGAACCAACACGATCAATCACCAAAACTTCAAGATCAAAGATCAAAATCACCTTGTATGGTGTTTGTAGGGTGGCGGCACAAAGAGACAAAGGGAAGGAGGAGGTTTTAGGTTTTCTTAAAATCTTCTGTAAAGTTTATTTAAGTAGTGTAAAAATAATAAACCCCCTTTTAGTAAATTTGACAAATGGGCTTGGCCCATTTGTCCTTGTTGGCCGCGGGTAGGGACCCCACTTGGGGTACCCGTACCTTTTTCCGTGTCTCGTTATTTAGTTACACGTTTGTGATTATTTATGTTCGTGTTTTAAATGTTCTCGTTACGTAAATACCGTGATATAACATATTTAATTACGCTCGTAATAAATATATATACGTAATTAATAATAGTTCGTGTTTTAATTACGTTCATGATTTCATGATCGCATGTCCGTGACTAATTATCGTCAAATAATTATTACATGATCGTGCGTAGTAAATACTTATCGTGTTCTAACACGTACGTAATACGTAAACTCCTAACACGTAATCGTAATCATGCTATATTAGGAAAGTTTTAATCTAGTACGTACGATCCTAAGGGTACTATGCATGGTAAAAGCATGCGGGTTTTACACAGTCGTTAATAATTTTCAAAGACTACAAACAATTTCGAAATTCTCGAGTCTAAAAGGGTTGAAACGGAAATTAAGGCGTCTGAGAAAGTTAAAAATATTGAAATTTTGCTTTTAAAACAATACTCTGCCTCACATCTAGTACACTTGTTTCATTCATCTTTTAAGAAATTCACTCTATCGCGTCTAATAGAGTTGCCACCTAACCCGAGGTATGCAAAGCAAGCATTTAACCACAACCCACGACTTTATGATGCAACCAAGTTAGGATTGGTCTTAGATCCGATTGTGTTTTCGAATGAATCCGAGAATATTTCATTGCATGAAGAGATCAGTCAAAAGTGATTTTTACATATCCTAAGTATGATTATCTACAACTTAATGAAGAGAATTCAAAAACGGATTTTAGAATTCGCTTTAATATACAAAGGGAATTTATCCATACACCAACTTACATGTCTACTAGAGAAAGACTTAGTATACTTCCTACACTTGTCAATCCGAATGAACCTAAGGAAATTCCAAAGGGCCTTCCACCGGCAAGTACAGTATTGCTAAGCTTGAAAGAGATTAAGCGATACCTTACCGGATTTGACAAGGTCATCAAGGAATGTACGACTTTAACGGCTCAAACCGCTGGAGAATGGGCTTTCGAACACATGAAAATGGTGTTTGAGAAAGAGATCGTTTCGTTTGTACACAATATTAAAGAGGGATTTCTAGATCTCGAGGATAATCTTAATTTCGAAATGGCTGAAGTTCGAAAAGTTTTCTACGAAATGGATGATGCTTATGAGCAACCCATCTAATTGAGAAAGAAAAGATTTTGTCCGAATATGACCGATTCTTAGAACATGTAGTGTCTCTCGAAGTGATGCAAGTTGTTACTATTGAATATGCTCTTGAGATTACATCTGTTGTGAATAAATGTGATGATGTGCATGATCTCTCTGTGAATATTGTTGCACCTGTGAATAATGTAGATAATTATTCTTGTCACGAATCTAACGCTGAATTTTTAAAGCTTCAAGATTCTTATAACTCACTTTCAAAACGTTTTAATGAGCTTCAACAACATTGTATATCTCTTGAAATTGAAAATCAATTTAAGAATGAAACTTTTTCAAAAACAGATGATTGAGAAAACACCATTGAGACTAGTGACAAGATGATTCAGGTGGTTCAGGCATTAGAGGAAGAAATCATGAGACTTAAGAGAGAATCATCAGCAGAGAAATTGGAACTAGAGGCTACAGAGATTAAAAATCATGCCCTAGATGATAGAATTACTTCTATGCTAGGGGAGTTTGATAAAGTAAAGCAGGGTTTTTCACAAATTTATGGTTCGTTAGAAGAACGCTTCGCTATTAATGCGACAGAGCAAAATTCACTTGTTGACCAACTGAACCATAAGTGTGAGGAAATCTCTAAATTAAATATTCAACTCATAGACAAAAACATGGTTTTAGCTGAATTAAAGGAGACACTTCAACTCAAAGGACAAGAAGTTGTTGATAATCCAGCTACCATCTCTGCCCGATCTCTAGTGCTCCAAAAACCAAAAAGGTGGTGATCACTAAGAACCCGTATCATAAGAACAATCAACTATCATATAAGCTTTATATGGAGCATGCAATTAAGCATGCGGATCTTGCTAGGGATGTGGTAGATGATCTCTATGAACTAGATCCCTCAAATATTCACTATTACTCTGCTCATGCTTACATTGAGAAGGTAGAACAATGCTTAGAGCACTTGACTTACATAGGACAACCGAGTTCTGCACCACCTAAACAACAAACCCCCACCATTTCCATAACTCCATTCAATAAGTCCCTAGGAGCTAAGCTTGTTTTAAACACACCCATCAAGGCTAAATCAAAATCTATCACTAATGTTCCCTTGGCTTCTACAGGAGTAATTATGTCTACTAAGGCTAAACAATCTCAAGAAAAGAAAGATAGGATCAAGCCTTCCACTAGTAGGACTGCGAAGAAGAAAGTAGAAGTTCACCCTAGGAATGTTATTTCAGTTTTAAATAAAAAGAATCATGTAGCTAAGACAAAAGGTTCTGCCTCTATGCAGAAGCCTAAGAAAAATGTGAATTCTAATTTGAGATATTGGTATTGTAATGAATGCATGTTTTCTCAGCATCATGATTTATGCCTTGTTGATCATGTGAATGAAATGTATGCCATTAGGAACAATCTTGAATGGATTCCAACGGGGAAGAAAATCACCCAAGTTGGTTGGCAATAGAATCCCATTGGTAGCACCTTTACCGCAAATAGAACTAAGTGCCCTTTAACTAGGATCACATCCACTTGAAGTTAGATCTCAACGTCCTTTAAATAGGAACTCCAGCACTAAGAAATAGAAAAAGCGCCCTTTAACTAGGTCTACATCCACTATTGTGCCTAGTAGTGAAGAAGTACCTCAGGTTATTAGACAACTAGAATCTAAGACAACATCTAGGAAGCAAATTTGGAAGCCTAAGCACTCCTTTGATAGCAAATCTAAGATTAATATATATGTACCTGCTAACACAAAGGAACATTTAGATTCCGATACATTGTCTTCGCCTGGTGATATTCTCAGGTGGTACAAATCATCCTCTGGTACTTGGACTTTGGATGCTCAAAGCATATGACCGGAGACCGCTCGATGCTCAGAAATTTCGTCAACAAGTTTCTAGGCACGGTTAAATTTGGCAACGACCATATTGCGAAGATCATGGGTTATGGTGAATATCACATTGGGAATGTTACGATTTCAAGGGTGTATTACGTGGAGGGACTTGGTCACAACTTATTTTTAGTGGGACAATTTTGTGATTCAAACCTTGAAGTTGCTTTTTGGCAACATACTTGCTTCATTCGTGATCTTGCAGGAAATGACTTGTTAAAAGGTTCTCGAGGGGATAATCTCTATACAATGTCTATTCAAAACATGATGGTCGCCTCTCCTGTATGCCTACTCTCCAAAGCATCTAAGAATAAGTCATGGTTGTGACATCGTCGGTTATCTCATCTTAACTTTGATGCTTTTAACCATTTGGCTAATAACGAGCTTGTTCGTGGTCTTCCAAAACTTAAGTTCGACAAGGATCATTTATGTTCCGCGTGTTCTTTGGGGAAAAGCACCAAGAAATCATACAAACCTAAAGCTGAAGACACCAACCAAGAAACACTGCATCTTTTGCACATGGATCTTTGCGGGCCAATACGTACGATTAGTGTGAGTAGTAGAAAATATATCCTCGTATGGTGGATGATTTCTCCAGGTTCACATGGGTAAAGTTATTAGTAACCAAGGATCAAGATCCAAATTGTATTATCACCTTTCTAAAGATGATCCAATTGCATCTTAATGCTACTGTTCGCCGCATTCGAACTGATAATGGAACTGAGTTCGTTAACCAGACTCCACGAGATTATTATGAAGAGGTTGGTATTTCACATGAAACTTCAGTTGCTCGCACTCCACAACAAAATGGTGTCGTGGAAAGACGTAACTGTACACTTATGGAAGCTGCTAGAACTATGTTGATTTATGCGAATGCTCCTTTATTCTTATGGGCTGAAGTAGTGGCAACCGCATGTTATACCCAAAACCGCTCTATCATTCATAAGCGCCATGGTAAAACTCCATATGAGCTACTTCATGGACATAAACCCGATATTTCATTTTTTCATGTGTTTGGTGCACTGTCTTATCCAAATACTAATAGTAAGAATTTGGGCAAACTTCAACCAAAGGCTGATATTGGAATTTTCATTGGTTACTCACCCGCAAAGAAAGCTTTCCGAATTTATAACCGTCGTCTTGGCAAGATAGTAGAAACTTTGGATGCCGATTTTGATGAGCTGACAGTGATGGCTTCTGAGCAACACAGCTCTGAACCCGCACTCCATGAGATGGGAACTGGTACGATTAGTTATGGGTTAACTCCCATCAATCCTACTTCTCCATCATTTACACCACCTACAAGGCCCGAGTGGGATGAGTTATTTCAACCTATGTTTGACGAATTATTTGATCCCCCAAGTGATGATTCTCCAGCACCTGCAGCAGTAGCTCCAATTCCCGAAGTTGTTGCTCAAGATAATGGAAATCGGTCCGATGCATCTACTGTTACTATTGAAACAGATTCTCCATCCCCCACCAATTCTCAAACTACACCTGAATCATCACCCCAACTCGTTCCTAATTATGTTGAAGAGGATTACTATGATCACGATTTGGAACTTGCTCACCTACAAGAGCTTCCATTCTTTGGTTCACAAATACTTGAAAACCCTAACGGTGCGTCTACCTCAGAGGAAGCTCCTGCAATCGTTTACTCCCGACCACTACGGATTGAAAATTACAACACTAAATGGACAAAGGATCACCCATGTGATAATCCGTTAATTTATGGTTGATATTTTATTCTCAATATTTATTTAAAAACATTATTTTAATGTTATAATATGAACTCACTTATTTTTGGGAAGAAATTTGGATTTACGTATTGAAGTAGCATCGACTACGTCTAAACCGGAGGATTCTACGACTACGTCTAAACCGGAGGATTCTACGTTACATGCTTACGTTTACATACACCGTTTTGGTGACAGTCCGACATTTCATAAAATAAATTTGTCCGTGAATATTATTTTGAGATTTTAAATTTGTGTTGGTTCATAAACTCATAAATTTACGAGAAGAGATTAGGACTTACGATTATAATTTAACGTCCTTTACGACTAAACCGGAAACCTTAGGATTACGTATTTACGTTTTCAAACTCCGTTTTTGATGAGACAATTTTTATTAGATTCGTTTTGTGCCGTTGATTCATAATTTATAAAAACGTTTTTCATAAAACAACCCAAGGGCACGCAAATCGAGGAAACTAGAATCGAGGAATACCCGTAAATTAGTGGGATGAGACAAAACAAGTTTTGCCCCACCCCACTAACATGGGACAGCCAAAACATTGACTCAACACCATGAGGTGTCAAGTTTGTAAGCTTACTAGCTACACTTGTTAGCCTAAGCTTGACAAGTAAGCTATCCAACAAACAAAACCATCTAACACTAACCATTTCTTCATTTATACATGCAAAACCACTAATCCTCCCTTCCTCTCTCTCTCTCATTTTCGTCCCACAATCCTCAAAAACAACCCTCATTTGATCTATTTTAACCATAAATTCATGTGTTATTCATACACATGATGATGCTCCTTTGAAGTCTTGAAGATTGGAGGTGATTCTAACATCCAAGGAGGTGAGTTGGTGATGTCCAAGGGCTGATTTCTACATGGAGTTTACAAGTATTGGTGGCCTTGAAGATTGGTGTTGATCTATCACAAGTTCTTCCATCAAAATCCATGTCTTGATCACAACCTACATCATCTTGGTGGTTTCTCTTGATTGAAGCACGTACCGTACATCCAAATCGCCGATAACCGCCTTCCCACATCAACGTGAGTTCATAGCCTCGCACTCTTTTAAATAATTTTATGAAATGTTGTATAAACCCGAGAGGGAGATAACATGTTAGTTTTTATGAATTAGGACACTAGTTGTCCCGATTGTTTGTATATTGATTTGGACATGAATGATTGTATGACCCGATGAATGATTATATGACCCGATAGATGAAATGAAATGGATTATTAAAGTTAGGTTATGTCACTAAAAGTCCCATTAGCATGAATTGTGAACTACCGGGATTTGGTAGACGCTTATGCATATAATAGTACTATTTGGGGACGATCACCCCAGTTCGCGCCTTGACGGTTGATCCCCGTCGTGCCACATTGATTGGTAAGCGAATTTATGTATGAGAAGATTTACACAATCGTGATTATTGTGACGACACGCTAATTTAGATGGGCAAACTGAGTTTCGGGCTAGCTACCCGTTGTTTGTTGTAGTAAGGTAACCATGTCATGCGGCTTATAATAATCCAAAATAACGAAATACTGCTATACGCATCGAATTACGATATATTGCCTGACTAGCAATACGGGGTCTTATAATTGATATTATGTTCGTGTTTTGGTTTTATATAACCATATTCATATAATGGTTTTTATTTAACTCTACACGACGTTATAAAACGTATTGTATGATATTTTTACGACATTGGTTCGTATAATGGTTTTGAAGGCGAAAGCCTATATTATGATTTTTAATAAGGATTTGTATAAAATGACTTTGGTTATTTTATAGCCTATTACAAAGATTTGTACAAAATGACTTTCGGTAATAAATTTATACCGATGTTATATTGATGGATTTTATTAAACTCTATGAATTCACTCGGCGTTATCACTGACCTTTTCTTTTAACATGTTTTATCTCATGTACTTGAAGTAATTCTCGGGAAGACAACAAGAATTCATGGCCCGCACTTAAATAATAATTTTCCATTCAAATGCTTTGTAAAACCTGTATGAAATACAATGACTTGGGACCTATGTAAATCTGATATTTATGAATGGAAATGCTTTATTATTAAACGACGCGATTTTTAAGCGTTGTCTATGATGTGAGTAACGTGCTATCCCGTAACACCAACGAGTCTTCCGCTGTATTGAATTGTGTAAATTTGGGGGTGTTACAGTTTGGTACCAGAGCTCTCGTTATAGAGAACGAAAGATTTTTAAAACCAAGGTTTTGAATAAAACATTTCAAATTCTTTTAACTATAAGCATTTTTCTCAAAATGTCTAAAAATCTTTTGACTATAACGGTGCCGAAGAATTCCTGAGTTACCGACAAGGCCAGACTGAGAAGTGTTATTTTAATATATATATAACATGAATTTTATATATATATATATATATATATATATATATATATATATATATATATATATATATATATATATATATATATATATATATATATATATATATATATATATATATATATATATATATATATATATATATATATATATATATATATATATAGGGGCGAGTTATATGCAGAACTCATTTTAGGTATAGAACTGTGTAGAACTTCTTTCAACCAATCAAAATTTAATAAATATTAAATATTTTCTTTTAATTTAAAAGGATATATTAGTCAACCACAATTTTTCACTTTCAATTTGCTTTTTAATTAAAAAACATATTTAAAATTCTTTACTTTTCCAAATTAATATTTCTTTTTTTAACCTTTTTTCTAGTATACGGGATTTCAAAAAAAAATTAGTGCATACATGTTTCTACATAAAACATACATTTATTTTTCTTTCAAAAAATGTGATTCTACATGAGAAGTGTATAATTTTATAAACATTAATGTGTTTTGGTTAGGGTGCTAGCACATGCATTTCTAGTAAATATATTTTTAACTTTAATATTTAAGACAAAAAGCTTAAACGTTGTACATTTGTTACGAACTAATGACATAAATATCATATACTTCGTACAAAATTTGATATCAAATGCAAATAAAAAACAAAAGTACTATCGAATTTAGTATAACATAGATGCACGGCTTCAAAAAAACATAGATGCACGACTTCAAAAAACATAGATGCACGGCTTCTAAAAACATAGATGCACGGCTTCTGAAAACATATATGCACGCTTTCAAGAACATATATATATGCGCGACTTCTAAAAATACAAGTATTCATTGATCATCCTCATCTTTTTTATCACATGTCACCCTTTCAATAATTCATCTATTCCCACCGTAACATACATATAAGAACAAAAAAGAAATCGTTAAAAGTGATTCAAAGAAACTACTATACAAATAAAAACCAAAAGTGATTATGTTACTGTATAACATAAGTGCACGGATTAAAATAACATATATGTACTCCTTTATAAAAGTTCTAATACTCAAGGAATAAGATTAAATAAATAAGTCCATGTGTTCTAATGTAACTTTTTCTAATCCTCATCTTTTTTATCCATGCACACCATCACTCTCTAATACTCCATACCAATTATTAGAATGACCAAAATTCACATACGCTCATTATTTCATATAGTAGATTTTATACCAACCATAAACTATCCATAATGCTCGAACTACCTAAAAAATGTAAATTAATTATAAAAAATGTATAGTAATGATCAGTTTGTCTAGGTGATATACATTAATGATAAGTTTCGTATAAAAAATGTTCTTAGTTCTCAAATTGATTTTAGAAGTTGTTCCACAATCATTAGATGGTCTACTTCTTTATCAGATACAAGACAATCTAATAGCTAGCAAATCAAGTAGGTAATATCAGAAAGTTGGCTTATAAAAATGGGTCACATAAATGGTTAAAGATTTTAACTCACCCAATCTGTAGTTTCATATCATCGGACCTTTTAAATTATTTTGTTCGAATAATTCCAAAACCACTAAGCTGAATCTTAATATTACACAAATATATTTCAAAAAAAATTATTGTATTATCAACCTAACCTGTATCATTTCAACCCATATCAAAATTTCATCTTCCGAGTAACTTTTCAACCATAAAGAAACAAACTTTAGTCACCTTATCATAAGAAATTTTGCATCACAAAACTAATAGATCTAAAAAAATCCAACCAAACCCAATATAAAAATTACCAAGACCATTTTAGTCTTCTTCAGATCGGAAAGGATGTTTTCTTGGTTCATCGATGGTACAAAGGCGAAAATTAAGAGTAGTTTTCAAAACGGTGGTCGCCGAAAAATATGGTACCACTGCCAGCAGCGATATCGTGAGTTGAAATAAAAAGGAAGAAGAAAGCCTTTATTTAAAAGAGATGCTTTTTTTGGATCTAAAAGTGACAGACTATGGATTATAGATTTATAAAAAGAGAGAAAAATGGATCTGGAGAAAGGGATGTGAGAGAAAAAAAGTAGATGTTTAATACTGTATATCAGTAGAGAAAAACGTGTTTACAGATTTATATTTGAATGTCTATAATGCCCTTTTAGCTTTATGTTTAATTGAGAAGCAAACCTTCACTTTTTGTATAATTGCAATTTTGACACTTTTAATCCTAACCACTAATTACACTCATCTAATGGCTCAAATTCAATATCAAATGTTGGGTCAAAAAGTTGATGTGGCAGAAACTCAAAAACGAAGAAAACATCAAGATATTTGTTCAGGCGTTGACAAGAACAAATTGGGCGTTGACAAGAGCAAATTGGGCGTTGACAGAAATCAACAAAAGTCAAACGCAGTCAACAAAGTCAAACGCTGATAGATATTGAAGATTTGATGGAGAATTCTATTTAGGGAATATATTGAGTATATTATTTATGATATACACAATATATAGTTTATCTAAATAGAAGATTTAGATGTTTATTTGATTTTATCTCTTGTAGATTCTGTTCCTTCCACTATAAAAGGAACAAGAGTCTTAGGTTTTATTGATATATTATTCATTCACAATGTAAACCTAAAGTGTGTGTCGCACTAGACGTGGGATTCAATGTATACACGTCTAGTGGTTGTTTGTTATTAATATAATGAGCAACCCGTTTGTTTTAATTCATGTGTCTTGTGCCTAAACACCTTGTTCATGATCATTGTTCTTTTCCGCTATGTTACCATATGAACGATGATCAACCTAGATATAATGGTTCATAACCATTGAGTCTAACGATCAATGGACTCCACAATTGGTATCAGAGCCTAAGGCTCTTGATATCTAGGTCCGACGAGGTGTTCGTGTATGGTGAAGAAAAGAAAAATTCGTATGGATTTTTCTGGACGTTTTTGTGTGCGCAGCAGTATTCAGAAGGTCATAACTTTTGATTGAACCGTTGGATCGTCACGAAATTTTATATGTGTGTTCTACATACATAGATCTAAACATCCACCGGAGGGATTGTCGAGTTTTATCCCCAGGCAAAAGTTATTAGGCGTCAAAGTCAGCAGCAGGGTACATGCAGTTTTCTGTGGACAGCCATGTTCAAAACACGTTTTCTCCTTCGTTAACCGTTGGATCTTCGTGATTTTTGAACTGTAGATTCTTGGCACTTGTGTCTTGAATTTCACCGGAGCGATCTTTGATCTGAGCCCTAAGGAAGAAGTTATTCAAGAACGAAGTTTACTGTTTAAAGGTATCAATGTTTTTGCTTTTCACATGAAATCATGAACTAGGGTTTCTTCAAACCCTAGATCACTATAAAAAGGCAGAAAGATTGTAAACTTATGGCTGAAACGTTTGAGGAAGAATGAATCGTGGCTGGTATGATTCACGTGTGTATTGTAAAATTCATGATCGTGCGAGTATGGATGCAAAAGAACTAGTGCACAGGTTTGAGCGTGATTTTTGGTAGATGTATTTCTGCGTATATCTACTACATGTTTGCACGAGATATATTATTTCCTGGTTTGTGAGGTACGTTGGTTATTCTTATTAATCATGGAATAATGATTTCAAACTTTCCTTGTCAACGTGATCGTGTTTGAAGCAATCGTTTATCTATTACATCTAAATTTGAGTTCACACGAGGAAATCATTCTAATTGGTGGAAACATGGTGTGTTCACACGGTTTGACAAATTTGATTGGTTGTTCAGTTTATGGTTCACGTGGGACACCATCAATTTAAGAAAAGAAAATAAAATAGATCAAAGATATGCTGTGACAAAAGAATTCGAGGTTGAGAACAGATTGTGACATATTATGGGATATAAAAGGTTTGAATTTAGGTGAATATATTTTGTTTCCATTTTTATGGGAATAAGGTATATACGTTGCTGTTGAAGTTTATTGCCAGTTGATGACGTCAGCAGAAAAAGAGATGCTGACAAAAGTAGAGTGGACGTTGACAGGAAGTATTTTGACGCTGACAAGAAATAAGTCAACGCTGATAGGTTGACAGTGTTGTCCGAGATATGAGTTTCAAACGCTGATACGTGTTGTCCGATATCGGGCAATACACATGGAAGGATATTGGACAAAGGAGGATCTCGGGTAACACACTGATTGCTGCTGTTAGAGAAAATTGGTACGTTTTAAGCATACAAAAAGGAGGATTATACACACAAAGGTACATGGAATCTCTGTTTTTATTCAGAATATCAAGTTGATATTTATGGCTCGGATATATTTAAATGGATTAATGATTTTAACGCGAGTTAGCAATTATTCGTGGGAATTTGATGGATATTTTAAACTATGTAATCGGGATAGCCTTGCAAAAGAGTTATTCAGCATTACACTTTTACATATGGTATGACAATGTTATTTCATTCAAATTCGTCATGAAGAGGTGTTAGCTTAAGGGGAAGAATTCTTATGGTAAGTTTGATGATTGAAGAAGATTTTCGCGAATTTGTGTTCTATCATATTTGAAAGTCGTGCACTTCCAGTCATAGACTTTAAAGGTAACTTGTTTATGCTTACATGGTTACTGATGAAGTGATACAAGATCTAGGAATATGTGATTTTTCTTATGGTTCTCTATGCACATATTTGCTATCACTTGAAGGAGTTACATTATCGTGCTCAGTGTCTCACAAAGGATGAGGATTTTTGTATCAGCAACACACTTCATCACATTCTACAAGATATGGAACATAGGTTTGGGTTACTCTACTTCTACATCAAAGATATCATATTAATTGTTCTTCAAAATCATTACACAGAGTCTACATTTGGGGAATCTTCAAAGATTGCATACATTGTTTACTTCCCTGTTGATGTGACAAAAAGGGGAAGATACGCATGCTAAACTTGAGGGGAAGCAACTTGAAGATCATGTACAACTTACAAGAGATACACATAGAGTTTTGCCACTATCAACTAGGGGAAGATTGTTGGGTCAAAAAGTTGATGTGGCAGAAACTCAAAAACGAAGAAAACATCAAGATATTTGTTCAGGCGTTGACAAGAACAAATTGGGCGTTGACAAGAGCAAATTGGGCGTTGACAGAAATCAACAAAAGTCAAACGCAGTCAACAAAGTCAAACGCTGATAGATATTGAAGATTTGATGGAGAATTCTATTTAGGGAATATATTGAGTATATTATTTATGATATACATAATATATAGTTTATCTAAATAGAAGATTTAGATGTTTATTTGATTTTATCTCTTGTAGATTATGTTCCTTCCACTATAAAAGGAACAAGAGTCTTAGGTTTTATTGATATATTATTCATTCACAATGTAAACCTAAAGTGTGTGTCGCACTAGACGTGGGATTCAATGTATACACGTCTAGTGGTTGTTTGTTATTAATATAATGAGCAACCCGTTTGTTTTAATTCATGTGTCTTGTGCCTAAACACCTTGTTCATGATCATTGTTCTTTTCCGCTATGTTATCATATGAACGATGATCAACCTAGATATAATGGTTCATAACCATTGAGTCTAACGATCAATGGACTCCACATCAAAGTTCTGCAAAGTTCTACACTTAAAATGGGTTCTGCATATAACTCTTACCTATATATATATATATATATATATATATATATATATATATATATATATATATATATATATATATATATATATATATATATATATATATATATATATATATATATATATATATATATATATATATATATATATATATATATATATATATATATATATATATATATATATATATATATATATATATATATGATGTAATTTTATTACATGATTGTTTGATGATTATTTTGATATTTATACGAGGTATTTATACGACGTAGATTGTCACAAGGAACCCTAACTCCCCTAGTAAATTAATCGAAGCTATTCCCGTAGGAATTCTAGCTATCCTAGATCTAAACCAAGTTGTGGATAATTATGATCCCAACAAAATGGTTGATATTATTAGAAATGTAGATATTAGTTGATTGTGATATTGAAGAAGAATTGGCAAGATTAAAACTGATATCGAGGTCATGACGATCTTTCCTTATAGAGTGGAGTTTGAAAAAAAACGTTACCACTTGGAAAGGTGTCATCTGATTCGTTGTCACCCAATTCTTAAATTTGAAATCGAAAGGGTGAATGTTGCACTTGAGGCTGTCATTGGAACCATTACCCAAAAGCCTCATGCCACTAGTACCTTTCCGAGAAGTCCAATTGAATGTGTGAGTCATTTCATACTAAGTGACTCATTTGATAACTACTGATGAAAGAGCCATAGGATTGGAAATTAAGTGTTGTTCATATCGAGCTTTTATTGCCCTTTTAAGGTCTAAGAATAAGGTTGAAAGTATTGGAGAATGAAGTAGGATATCGCATTGAGTATAAGTTGGTTGAAACTTGAATGAACTAAAATTTAACCTGTATGGAATATGAGATTGTTAAGAGGAAGTCGTTAAGTTCTGTGATTGAATTATAAGGTTTTAAATGATTGTTAGTTCGTGTTAAGGGTTGTTCCTAGGCCATTGTCCACTGACGAGGATGCCCAGTGTCCAAGAAATGAATTGAAGAAACCTTCTTCCGAATTGGGACCGATGGATCTTTTGGGACATGTGGAACACCTAATGACTCTTGTAGATTAGTATTAATAGTTGTATCTTTTAAAAATCCCTAACTTAACTGAGACATCAGTTGGTAGGATGAGTTCTTGGAATTGTATGACATAGTGACACGTAATATGTTACGGTACAATTATGACTTGTTTGTGGTTGATGAAAAGACTACCTTTGATTGCTAAATCCTACATGTATCGATGTTATCTATCTTTTATTGCTTCATCCTAATGCTCGCATTAGTGATGCAACCATTGAACAAGTACTCATCTCGAATTGAGTTACGTTGTGGATTATTCTTTTTGAGTGCCATCGAGGTCATGAACCTCATGATTAATTGGCTAAACTCATTTCCTGATCTATTGTAGTTAGTTCTTGGTGAATAACTCTTTATCATTCTTTTGTAGATCACTCATTGTTTTTATAAGATAAAACAGTATCCCTTGAGAAAATTTTTTTTGAATTTTCATCAATATAAGGATTATTCAATTGACATTTATAAGTGATCATTATTGAAATAAAGTTGATTATGAAATACCTTGTAAAACTTAATTGTTTTCATAACAAAGAAAATCTTTGTAAATTTATTTTTGATTCTTATTTAAGAATTAAGCATGAAAATGTTTTTATTATAAACATGATGATAAAATTTTGACGAACTGAGTATTGCATCGTTAATCTTGAAATTGTATATAGTTGCGCGCCTACATACAATTTGGAATGGACCATGCAAGGCTGATTAGTAGTCACCATAAAACTAATGAATAAACACTACATTTTCTTTGAAGATTGTGAAAGATTAAATTTTATGAGATCTGCAAGAAGTGAAAAATAGGGACATAATGTTAGGGACACCTACATATGTGCATGTAGCATCTATTCTTCTGAGTCGAATTTACTCATATGTGGAAATTGTCTTATTTGACAATTGACAATTCTTTCTTGTCCAATTCTCCCGTAGTGAGATTCTTAGGAAAAGTATCTGATTATCGAGTGTTGATACCCGATTGGATGTATCGACGTTCGTATCATTTCTTTTGATTAGATTTCATTTGAATGACATGGGTAACGATCCGAGGAGCTTTCGAATGCGTACTCAAAATATGAAAACATGGGATATATTCATATTCGTTAAATGTTTTCGTCTTTATCTGAATTGAAATTCTCTCGCGTAAATTATGCGTTGACATTACTCTATTGATGATAGTTATGTCTCATGATATCCTTGAATTTGTGAAGGATTATGAATTACTATTAGTCTTTTGAGAAGATCACATCTTATTAATGGTAACAAAACTGGAAAGTTGATAGTGCCAGTAGAATGGATTGACTGATTATGACATGACGACATTGTCTTAATTGATGGGAACTCGAGTAGAATTCCCCTAAATGATAAGATGTTGATTATCAAAAGTGATCTAAATAATTCTTGATGGATGACCATATCCTGCATTTAGACTTGAAATTATACCATGAATGGTTGTTAATTAGTCATAGATATTATAATCTAGAAAGAACCTAATATGAATTTACTAAAAGATGTTTCTGTTATCTGAAACTTTATAAGGTATTTGTTGGTAAATTACCTAGACTTTTGCCATTAAGGCAAGTTGAAATTGGTATTGATTATATTCCTGGTGTTGCACCTGTGACATGTGCATTGTACGTCAGCACCATCTAAATTAAAAGAATTACCCTACAACTAAGGGAGTTGTAGGAGAAGACTTTTATTCTACCAAGCTCGTCATCATGAAGAGCTATGGTGTTATCATTCCTTATATTTATTGATTACCGTGAACTAGGTAAATTGACGATTAAAAATCTATATCCACTACCCAAGATGATGGATTTGTTCGATCATTTACAAGGTTCTAGCGTATGTTCTAAAGATTTGGTCCACGGCATGGTTATCATCAACTTCGCGTCCGCGAAAAACATTATCTATTCAAATCACTATATCCAGAACTTGTAATGAACATTATGAGTTTCACGTGATGTGTTTGGATTGACTACTACACTTGTAGCATTCATAAATTTGGTGAATCACGGGTGTAGGCTGTAATTTGATAAGTTCATGCTTGTGATCATTAAACCATTTGTTTATATATAAGAATAAGAATGAGTTAATAATTATTTATATATTGTCCTGAATTGGCTGAACAATGAAAACATGTATCTTGAATATTTAAACATGAGATTTAATGCTTAATCCTTTACATAATATGACCGTTTGATTAATGATGGTAAGATATATATATTGACTCTTCAAAAATTTGAAGTCATTTAAGACTTCGGGTTTTACCAAAAAGAAAATGGAAATATGTTTTGACAAATGTTTTAACAAAGGATTTTTAAGGGATTATTCCCTTATACACAAATCATTTAATTACACTCATGTTTAGAGGTAAATGTTTGTGTATACCTCAAGACAACTTAAGAGGGATTGAGGAAACCATTTAAACCATGACTTGAAATTTGAAACATCACTTTTTGCTTTTCAACTAAGAAAATTTTGACCAAAGTATAACCAAAGATTTTTCAAACATTTACGAATCTTATTAATTATTTTCGATAAATCAGCAAAAATCGTGTTAATTAAATTCAAATTTGCTTTGAACATTTTATTATAATTGGTCGAACTAAGAAATTTAAACTCTTAACGTTTACGTTTCATAAAAACTTAATATTTATTGTTAATTTACGTGTAATAATTATCGACGCTTTAAAACTTCGGGTCAAGCAAAACTGATAAAAATAATAGTTGAGATAGAACTAAGACTTAGAAAATATGAAGGAATAATTTCTGAATAAATACGGTCATGATATTATTTCATCAGGAAGAGTGAATGTAGATACTGACACATTATGTAGAAAAGATAAAGAATCACTTAGGACATGTTCCTTAATAATGAAGGTGCAAAATAAATTGCCGAACAATTTAAATATGAACGATGTTTGTAAAAAGGATAATATAGATAATAAAAGGGGTTCGCAGTTAATGTAAACCATTAAGAATTGAGAAGCCGATGGCGTTGAATGTATAACAGGCCACTTGAGGTTGCCTAAAAATGGAGATTTTGAGATATAGTTATGTTGGAATCTTGTAAGTATAAGTATTATATTCCTGTCATTTCTGATTTAATGTATCATTATCGGAAGAAGTTATACTAATGGCAAATTATGAAGGCAGACATCGCCTCATACATTAGTAAACGTCTAACTATTGCAAAGGTCATCATCTGAATTTGATTCAATTTGGGTCATCGTCGACAGACTGACCAAATTTGCTAATATCATTCCTGTTAATGATAGATTCTTGATGAAGAATTTGACTCTTTTGTATTTAAAGGAGTTGTGTAAACATGGTGTGCCTGTATCGATCATCTCTATCAAGATCCTTGCTTTGCATCGAATTTCTAGAGATTTGCTCAGAAGTCATTGGGAACGAACCTTGATGAGAGTACTGTTTACCACCCCAAATCGAAGGGACGAGGTAAAGTAACGATACAAAACACTAGAAGTCTTGTTTTATGATTGAATGATTGACCTTTGGTAATAAACCATATAATCGTCTTCCTTTGGAGAGATTATTATTGATAATTATCGTATTAGGATCGAGATTGAATCTTGTTAGGATCTAAATATTAGAGCATCTGTAAGCAGGAGTTGGGATGAAGACACCCGACATACACCCATTATGAGTTGGACATGTCTTTTAGGTTTAAGGTTTCCTATGATGACAAACCTAACCTTGCAAAATACCCGACCCGAGAGACCTGAAATGATTGTTGAAATTAGGATCTGAATATTGACTGCCGGTAGTGGGCAGGAGGTTATGTGAATATGAAATGTAGATCTTGAAGTGCCAGATGGGTAGCGAAGTTAATGCAAAAATTTTAACCATGAAAAAGTAAATTGATGATCTGAAAGATCATGGGATATAAGTCCCCGTAGTATGGGACCATTGAGATGATGCAAAAGATTGGTTTGAAAGGCATATAAGTTGGATCTACCCTAGGACTTCAAGAGCTGCATGAATTATGTTTCGTATATCGAACTTGATAAAATGTCTATCAAGTGAAAATCTGATTGTTTCTTAGTAATGTTTAGATTGGCGAAAAGTTGCATTCATCAAAAACCCGTGAACATCATGGATAGAGAAAGTAAGTCAACATTAAGCCTGATCTTATTCCCGTAGTTATATTTGATGAAACTCGCGTATTGTAATGAATTACACTTGTAAGAAAAGACCAAATGTGGAGGAAATACTCACATGGCTTTAACTCTATAAGAAGCGAGTAGTAAGGTAAGATGATCTTTGAGGACAAAGATCCTGTTTAGGGGTAAATGCTGTGACAATCCGTCAATTTATGGTTGATATTTTATTCTCAATATTTATTTAAAAACATTATTCCAATGTTATAATATGAACTCACTTATTTTTGGGAAGAAATTTGGATTTACGTATTGAAGTAGCATCGACTACGTCTAAACCGGAGGATTCTACGTTACGTGCTTACGTTTACATACACCGTTTTGGTGACAGTCCGACATTTCAGAAAATAAATTTGTCCGTGAATATTATTTTGAGATTTTAAATTTGTGTTGGTTCATAAACTCACAAATTTACGAGAAGAGATTAGGACTTACGATTATAATTTAACGTCCTTTACGACTAAACCGGAAACCTTAGGATTACGTATTTACGTTTTCGAACTCCGTTTTTGATGAGACGGTTTTTATTAGATTCGTTTTGTGCCGTTGATTCATAATTTATAAAAATGTTTTTCGTAAAACGACCCAAGGGCACGCAAATCGAGGAAACTAGAATCGAGGAATACCCGTAAATTAGTGGAATGAGACAAAACAAGTTTTGCCCCACCCCACTAACATGGGACGGCCAAAACATTGACTCAACACCATGAGGTGTCAAGTTTGTAAGCTTACTAGCTACACTTGTTAGCCTAAGCTTAACAAGTAAGCTATCCAACAAACAAAACCATCTAACACTAACCATTTCTTCATTTATACATGCAAAACCACTAATCCTCCCTTCCTCTCTCTCTCATTTTCGTCCCACAATCCTCAAAAACAACCCTCATTTGATCTATTTTAACCATAAATTCATGTGTTATTCATACACATGATCATGCTCCTTTGAAGTCTTGAAGATTGGAGGTGATTCTAACATCCAATGAGGTGATTTGGTGATGTCCAAGGGCTGATTTCTACATGGAGTTTACAAGTATTGGTGGCCTTGAAGATTGGTGTTGATCTATCACAAGTTCTTCCATCAAAATCCATGTGTTGATCACAACCTACATCATCTTGGTGGTTTCCCGTGATTGAAGCACGTACCGTACATCCAAATCACCGGTAACCGCCTTCCCACATCAACGTGAGTTCATAGCCTCGCACTCTTTTAAATGATTTTATGAAATGTTTTATAAACCCTCGAGGGAGATAACATGTTAGTTTTTATGAATTAGGACACTAGTTGTCCCGATTGTTTGTTTATTGATTTGGACCCGAATGATTGTATGACCCGATGAATGATTATATGACCCGATAGATGAAATGAAATGGATTATTAAAGTTAGCTTATGTCACTAAAAGTCTCATTAGCATGAATTGTGAACTACCGGGATTTGGTAGATGCTTATGCATATAATAGTACTATTTGGGGACGATCACCCCAGTTCGCGCCTTGACGGTTGATCCCCGTCGTCCCACATTGATTGGTAAGCGAATTTATGTATGAGAAGATTTACACAAGCGTGATTATTGTGACGACATGCTAATTTAGATTGGCAAACTGAGTTTCGGGCTAGCTACCCGTTGTTTGTTGTAGTAAGGTAACAATGTCATGCGGCTTATAATAATCCAAAATAACGAAATACTGCTATACGCATCGAATTACGATATATTGCCTGACTAGCAATACGGGGTCTTATAATTGATATTATGTTCGTGTTTTGGTTTTATATAACCATATTCATATAACGGTTTTTATTTAACTCTACACGACGTTATAAAACGTATTGTATGATATTTTTACGACATTGGTTCGTATAATGGTTTTGAAGGCGAAAGCCTATATTTCGATTTTTAATAAGGATTTGTATAAAATGACTTTGGCTATTTTATAGCCTATTACAAAGATTTGTACAAAATGACTTTCGGTAATAATTTTATACCGATGTTATATTGATGGATTTTATTAAACTCTATGAATTCACTCGGCGTTATCGCTGACCTTTTCTTTTAACATGTTTTATCTCAGGTACTTGAAGGTAATTCTCGGGAAGACAACAAGAATTCATGGCCCGCACTTAAATAATAATTTTCCATTCAAA
The DNA here is from genome assembly GCA_025667525.1 of Glebionis coronaria. Taxonomy (NCBI): domain Eukaryota; kingdom Viridiplantae; phylum Streptophyta; class Magnoliopsida; order Asterales; family Asteraceae; genus Glebionis; species Glebionis coronaria. The sequence goes on along the minus strand of CM046874.1, from coordinate 635,545,503 downwards.
TGCTTTGTAAAACCTGTATGAAATACAATGACTTGGGACCTATGTAAATCTGATATTTATGAATGGAAATGCATTATTATTAAACGACGCGATTTTTAAGCGTTGTCTATGATGTGAGTAACGTGCTATCCCGTAACACCAACGAGTCTTCCGTTGTATTGAATTGTGTAAATTTGGGGGTGTTACAACCCAATCCGCAATATTATTGGTGACATCGATCGACCAGTCTTGACACGTCATCAACTACAAGAGCACGTATTATGTTGCTTCTTTGATGCATTTCTCTGCGAGAATGAACCTACATATTAGAAACAAGCCATGCAACAATCATCATGGATTGAAGCCATGCAAGAGGAACTTAATGAGTTTCAACGCCTTGAAGTATGGGAATTAGTTCCTCTACCCGACAACGTTGACATCGTTACTTTGTTGTGGGTATATAAGGTTAAACTCGATGAGTTAGGTGGAGTGTTAAAGAACAAAGCTAGATTGGTTGCTCGAGGTTACAAACAAGCTTTGGGTATTGACTTTAAAGAATCCTTTGCTCCTACTGCGCGTGTAGAACAATGAAAATCTTTATGTTTCAAGAGGGTTGATGTTTTCTAGAGAGAGAAACTTAGAGAGAGAAATGAAAGAAACTATGTGTTATAAAAGTGAGAAATGAAACAACCAACACCTCTTTCCATGGTGGAAAGAGGCTTATATACCCAAGTCCTTAATGGACTTGGGCCTTCGGCCCATGAACATGCTCATGGGTCGGGCTATTTAATAAATGTAACTTAAACACTACTACGAGCCTATAATTATATTGTTGGAGTGACCGAGACTTTCTTTATACGTAAAACGTATTTCCAACAATCTCCCCCAAAGGGAGGTCACTCCAAATTTACAAAGTCCTAATCTAGCATGTTAGATCTTGTTCTTGAGCTCGTAGTCCACTTTCTCTTTCCTTCTTTCTTTTTCTTCTTTTTGTGAATATGTGTTGAATAATATCAGCCTTTTGCTTGGAACACGTTCTTTTGGCCTTTCACATGCAGTCTTTATCTTCTTATGATGTTCGCCTCTTCGTGACTTTATGTCCCACACACTTATCCTTTGTTGAGTTCTTGAAAGATTTAGAGTCGATACAGCGGACGACTTTTAGGTCATACTTTCTTGAATTTGCAGAAGTATTTGATGCAGAAGGACTAAGTATGTGAGGACGTCTTCAACAGGTACACCGTAATGCCACCGTCTTCGAATGCAGCAACATAATAAGACACGAATAAAATGGCTTTGACACTTTATTCTAATTCGGTAGCATTTTACCTCCGGTCAGTGAAGACCGTTGGACGATATTAGAGATCGTACCCGTGACGGATAATTTCAATTAAGTAACTTTGTTAGAAATACGTTTTTATGTATATTAGAAGTATCGGTCACTCCACAATATTATATACGTTGTAATAGCTCGTAGTTAATAGTTACTTATTTAGTTAAGTAAGAACCGGTCCATGGGCTTGTCATGGGCCGGCCCAAGTCCATTAGTGGCTTGGAAGTATAAATACCCCTTTCCTCCTTGGAAAGGGGTTGGTTGTTGTTCACTTTATGTTTTCACTTAAATAAAATATGACATAGTTCTCTCTCACTTTCTCTCTCTAGTTTCTCTCTCTAGAAAACATCAACCCACTTCATAGATTCATAGGTTATCAAGATTCTACATTTGGTATCAAGAGCTATGGGGTGATTTAAGGTAATGATTTGTGTGGTTTTTTAGTTTTTGATTGTATTAGTGTTCTTTAAGAAGATCCATCTTGATTCTTGGAGTTTTTGGTGTTTTTGTGATTGGGATTAGTAGATAAGTATTAGTTTTTACTTATTATTGTAGAAATCACAAAACTTTTTGGGTTATTTGGTAAAAATCTGGGTTTAATCATCACTTTTTGATCGACTGTTCATCACGAAACAACCTTCTGTTTACCCAGACAAAGTTCCGAACCAAAAAGTTCCGGATCAAAAAGTTCCGGATCAACCAAAGTTCTGGATCAAAAAGTTCCGAACCAAAAGTTCCGAACCAAAAGTTCTGGATCAAGGAAGTTCCGAACCAAAAGTTCCGAACCAAAAGTTCTGAACCAAAAGTTCCGAAGCAAAAGTTCCGGATCAAGGAAAAAGTTCCGGATCAAGGAAAAAGTTCCGGATCAAGTTCCGAATCAAGGAAAGTTCCGGATCAAGGAAGTTCCGAACCAAAAGTTCCGGATCAAGGAAAGTTCCGGATCAAGGGAAAGTTCCGGATCAAGGGAAAGTTCCGGATCAAGGGAAAAGTTCCGGATCAAGGGAAAGTTCCGGATCAAGACTTCCGAACCAAAAGTTCCGAATCAAGGTATTCCAAGCCAAATCTTCCGAATCAACAAAAAGTTCCGAATCAAGGGATATTTTACTTGTTTTTTCGACGATTTTTTAGAGGATTTAATCTTGGTTTCTTACAACAAAAACTCAACACAATTCACAAGCTTTACTTCACTGCTCGATCAACCGATAATCTTTGTCTCTTTGAAGTTAACAAAATGAATCCGAATTCAGTAATGCATTAGATGACATCCCTTACGGATATTTCCGTCATTACGGGAACGGATAATCGCCCTCCAATGCTCATCAAAGAAGTTTTTGAAGCATGGCAAGGCCGGATGATGTCTTACCTTAAGGGAAAACCGGTTTATGGAAGGCTTATGGTTAAGTCAATTTTAAATGGTCCACTTGACTATGGTACCATCGTGGTTAACAATGTGACTCGACCAAGGGAGTTTGAAGAACTTACACCAGCTCAACAACTTGTTGCCGATGCAGACGAAAAGGCTCTTCAAACCATTCTCCAAGCTCTTCCACATGACATCTATCGAATGGTAAGTCAGTATACGGTGGAAAAGGATTTATGGGAACGTCTAAAGGTGTTGCTACAAGGTACGTCTCTCACCAAACAGGAAAGGGAATGTCAGTTGTATGATCTGTTTGATAGATTCACGTACAGCCCAGGGGAAACGCTTCACGATTATTACTTCAGATTCACCACACTCATGAATGATCTGAATGTATACAATCTTGTGATTGCTCCATTCCAGGTTAACACCAAATTCTTGAATACTTTACCTCAAGCTAAATGGGGTGAGTACATTACCGATGTTAAGTTAACCAGGGATTTGCATAAGTGCAATTTGGATCAACTCTATGCTTTTCTTCAGCAGTATGAGAAACATGTGATCATGCACCGTTCGCCTCGAGGTATGTACCCTGATTCATTAGCTTTGATGGCGAATCAACCAAGCTTGTCACACAACAACACTCCTTATATTTTGGGACATCAAGCCTATCATCCATCACCTTACATGACACCAACCTTCCCCCAATACTCGATTCTACCGCAACCACCCACCTCACATCAGCAACAATATCGGTTTAATGCACCTTCATCACAATATGGTTCACAACCTCACCCAGCAAGCATTGCACCTTATGCTCAGCCTTCATATTCTTCTTATCAAGAAAATGCAGCATATCCATCAAGCTACTCTGATCACATGAGTATTCCTTCTAGTGATTATGCAGCTCAACAAGACCAAGCAATGTATTGTGATGATGAGGAAGTCCCCATTCCTGTATTCAAACAAGGAGCTGACCCAGTTGAAGTGTTAACCACTATGTCTGCTTATCTCACAAGGACATTAAGCAAACGAGGATTTAGAGGATCAGCTCCAACTAACAATCAGTTGAGGAATTCATCCAATTCTCGCCAACAGGCTACTATTGAGAATGGCAGGGTAATGGTTCAACCTATTCAACCTTATCAGGGGAGACCTACTACATCAACCACCAATGCACGCACGGTCAATCCTGCTCCAATGGTCAACACTCCTCCACGGGCTAATTCCACAGGCAAGTTGAGAATGATTACATGCTACAACTGCAAGGAAGAAGGTCACATGTCTAGGGATTGTAAGAAACCCAAGAGGAGAAGGGATGGTCAATGGTTTGCAGAGAAGATTTATCTGGTGAATGCTCAGGCACAAGGAAGGGAACTTGATGAAGAGGAGCTTGCGTTTCTTGCTGATCCAGGGATTGTTGAACAAGACGTTGTCACCACACAGAATGCAGCATACCAAGCAGATGATCTTGATGCGTATAACTCAGACTGTGATGAATTTCAATCTGCAAAGGCAGCTCTTATGGCAACTATCTCCAGCTTAGGGCCAGAAAAGAGATATGAGGTACTTATTAATACCACTGATAATACCACTGATGCTAGTATTCAACCACATCAAGTTGTGCAAGAGAGTGCTGATTCGAATGAATCTTCGATGGTGAGTCTTTCAAATGAGGAGACAATCAATGATAGTAATATCAATGTGAGTCCCCAGACTTTGAGTGAATCACAATCGGGAGCCATTTCGCATACGCATACTCCTGCTCAACAAGATTTAGTCATGGTTCCTGCTACATTACTTAGCCAAATGAATGCTACACTATTAGAAACCCTAGCTAAGAATAAGAATTTGTCTGATGAGCTTGCCTTAAGCAACGAGAAAGTTCAAACTTTGGAATTAGTGCCTTCGTCTAGTGTTCTAACAAATCCCGAGTATGATCATTTTCGAAACAAACAAATGGGTCATTTGCAGGAAATTGAAACCTTAAGAGCAGATCTTTCTAATGAACTTAAAGAAAAAGAGTTAGTGGTCACTAATTTTCAAAAACTTCAAACGGATTTTGAGTTACTCGAGTCTAAAAAGAATGAAATGGAGATTAATGCTGCTAATAAGATTAGAAGTCTAGATTATTTGCTTTTAAGACAATACGCTGCCTCTCAACTAGTGCACTTATTTGATGCTTCGTTTAGAGAATTTAACTTATCGCGTCAAAAAGGCCTTCCCCCTAATCCACGGTATGCAAAACAAGCTTTAATCCATAGTCCTAGACTTTATAATGCAACCCAATTAGGATTGGTCTTAGACCCGATTAATATTTTCGATGATCGCACCAATAAGGATCTAGTTGATGAGAATCGGTCATACAACTCTACAAAATATCCAGATTGTGATTATTTTAAAATGAATCAGGAGCTTGCTAAAACGGATTTTAGAATTCTCTTCCATAAGGACAAAGATCTCATTACAGCACCAACCTACATGTTGAATGAAGAAAACCCTAGTACATTTCCTACACTTGTCAACATGGAAGGTCCTAAGGAAATTCCAAAGGATCTTCCACCTGTTAGCACTGTATGGTTAAACTTGCAAGAGATTAATCAATACTTTACTAATTTTGACAAGGTCATTTTGGAATGTACGACTTCAAATGGCCTAAACGCCAGAGAATGGGCTTTCGAACACATGAACGAGGTGTTTAAAAATGAGATCAATCCATTTTTCGAAAGTCTAAAAGGAAGTTTTGCATCTCTTAAAGAAAATCTTGAGTTTGAAATTGGAGAAGTTCAAAAAGTGTTTTATGAAATGGACACCGCTTACGAACTACAACTAATTGAAAAGGAAAAGATTTTATCCGAATATGACCGATTCTTGTCCGAAGTAATCTCGTGTGATGTGCTTACTACTGTAAATGTTAATTATTCGAATGAGCTTACATCCGCTATGATTAATTGTGATGCTGTGAATATATGTGATGATGTGTGTGATCTCTCTGTAAATGTTGCTGATACTGTAAATGAGGTAGATAATCATTCTTGTCACGAATCTAACGCTGAGTTTTTAAAGCTACAAGATTCTTACAATTTACTTTCAAAACGCTTTAATCAACTAGAACAACATTGTATATCTTTAGAACTGAAACAACAAACTCAAAATGAGGATCTTTTGATAACAAATAGTTGTGAAAACGGTGTTGAGACGAGTGACAAGATGATTGCAATAGTTAAGGCATTAGAGGAAGATATTATGAGATTGAAGAGAGATGTATCATCAAATGAAACACTAAAATTGGAACTAGAGGCTTCAAAGTCTAAAAACCAGGTCTTAGAAATTAGACTTTCGTCTGTTCTAGGGGAGATGGATCGGACAAGACAGGGACTATCCGCTCTTTATGGTTCACTAGAAGAACGCTTCGCTTTTAATGCGGCACAGCAACAATCTTATGTTGAACAACTGAACCAAAAGTGTGAGGAAATCTCTGACTTAAACATCCTGCTCATTGACAAAAACATGGTTTTGGCCGAGTTAAAGGAGACACTTCTTCTCAACCGACAAGAAGTTGTTGATAACTTAGCTACCGACTCTGCACCGTCCACTAGTGCTCCAACAACCAAGTCAGTAGTGCTTTATAAGAACCCGCTTCATAAGAGAAACCCGGTTACCTACGATGATTATATGAGGAATGCCATTAAGCATGTAGATCTTGTTAGGGATATTTTAGACGATCTTTATGCCTTAGATCCCTCAAGTAGCTACTATTATTCGGCTCATGAATATATTAAGCGAGTTCAATATTGCTTAGCATATTTGCAATACATAGGTAAACCAGGTTCTACACTACTCACTAATAGACCCATTGCTGTAACTCCATTCAATAAGACCCCAGGAGCAAAACCGTCATTGGCACCATCAAGTAAGGCACCTTTAAAATCTGTTGCTAATATTCCCACTTTGCCTTCTACAGGAGTAAAAGAGTCTACTAAGGCTAAAGGATCGCCACTCAAGAAAGATAAGATCAAGCCCTCTACTAGTAGTACCAACAAGAAGAAAGTAGAAGCTCACCATAGGAATGTTAGTTCAGTTTTAAATAAAAAGAATCATGTTAAGACTAAAAGCTCTGCGCCTGTGCAGAAGCCTAAACCATTTGTGAATTCTGATTTGAAATGTTGGAATTGTAATGAATGTATGTTTTCCCAACGTCATGATTTGTGTCTTATTGATCATGTGTATGAAATGAATGCAATTAGAAATAATCTTGAATGGAAGCCAACTGGTAGTACTCGTGCCCAAGTTGGCTGGCAATGGCGTCCCACTGGTAGGACCTTTACATTAGATGGAAAAATGTGCCCTTTAACTAGGAATGCATCCATTGAGGTTAGGTCTGAGCGTCCTTTAGTTAGGCACACTAGCACTGAAGTATGGAAACAGCGCCCTTTAATTAGGTCAGCCCCCACTACAGTGCCTATCAGTAAAGAAATACCACAGGATTTAAGCCAACTAGAATCTACACCACCAACTAGGAAGAAGAAGGCTAGGAAATCTAAGAAACCTAGAGTTAGCAAATCTAAGATTATTAAATCTGTACCTGCTAATAACAAGGAACACTCAGATTCCGATACCTCTACATTGTCTTCGTGTGGTGATATTTTCAGGTGGTCCAAATCATCCTCTGGTATTTGGACTCCGGTTGTTCAAAGCATATGACCGGAGATCGCTCGATGCTCCGAAATTTCGTCAGCAAGTTTCTTGGAACGGTTAAATTTGGTAATGATCATATAGCAAAGATAATGGGGTATGGTGAATATCAGATTGGAAACGTTACGATTTCAAGGGTATACTATGTAGAAGGTCTTGGTCATAACTTATTTTCAGTAGGACAGTTTTGTGATTCCAACCTAGAGGTTTCTTTTCGACAACACACTTGTTTCATCCGCAACTTGGAAGGAAACGATTTGTTGAAGGGATCTCGTGGTGCAAATCTTTATACGTTGTCCCTACAAGACATGATGGCCGCCTCTCCAGTATGTCTTCTCTCTAAAGCATCTAAGACCAAGTCATGGTTATGGCATCGCAGATTATCTCATCTTAATTTTGATGCTATTAATCATCTGGCTAAAAACGAATTAGTTCGTGGTCTTCCAAAGCTCAAATTTCACAAGGATCATTTATGTTCCGCGTGTTCAAGGGGGAAAAGTACCAAGAAATCATACAAGCCCAAAGCCGAAGACACCAATCAAGAAAAACTTCATCTTTTGCATATGGATCTTTGTGGGCCAATGAGAACTGAAAGTGTGAGCGGTAAGAAATTCATTCTGGTTATTGTGGATGATTTCTCCAGGTTTACATGGGTTAGATTTCTACGAACAAAGGATGAAGCACCGAAGGCTATCATCACTTTTCTGAAATTCATTCAGGTACGTTTGAATACTACTGTCCGCCGTATTCGTATAGATAATGGAACAGAGTTCGTCAACCAGACTCTTCGTGATTACTATGAAGATGTTGGTATTTCACATGAAACATCCGCTGCACGCACTCCACAACAAAACGGTGTCGTTGAAAGACGGAATCGTACGCTTATGGAAGCTGCTAGGACTATGCTCATTTATGCGAACGCTCCATTGTTCTTGTGGGCAGAAGCTATATCTACTGCATGTTTCACCCAAAACCGTTCTATCATTCGGAAACGCCATGGAAAAAAACCTTACGAGCTTCTACATGACCGTCAACCCGATGTCTCATTTTTTCATGTGTTTTGTGCTCTTTGTTATCCAAACATTAATAGTGAGAACTTGGGCAAGCTTCAACCGAAAGCCGATATAGGTATTTTCATTGGTTACTCACCCTCCAAGAAAGCATACCGAATTTACAAACGTCGTCTTGGTAAGATCGTAGAAACTATGGACGCAGATTTCGATGAGCTGACAGCGATGGCTTCTGAGCAACGCAGCTCTGAACCCGCGCTTCATGAGATGGGAACCGGTGCTATTAGTTCCGGATTAGTTCCCAATAATCCTACTTCTACATCATTTTTACCACCAACAAGCCCGAGTGGGATAAACTGTTTCAACCGTTGTTTGATGAATTCTTTGATCCCCCAAATGATGAAGTTCCAGCACCTGTAGTGATAGATCCAATCCCTGAAGTTGTTGCTCAAGCAAATGAAGCTTTATCTAATGCATCTTCAATTAACATTGAACCGGATGCACCTTTACCAAGTGATTCTCAAACTATACCTGAATCGTCACCCCTACTTGTGCCTAATGATGTGGAAGAGGATTCTATTGATCACGATTTGGAATATGCTCACCTGCAAGAGCTTCCTTTCTTTGGTGTAGCGATACCTGAAAACCCTTCAGCCGCGTCTACCTCAGAAGAATCTCCTTCTATTGTTCACTCCAGACCACCTAGGATTGAAAAACATAGCACCAAATGGACAAAAGATCACCCAATTAGGAATGTCATCGGTAATCTCGATCGACCAGTCTCTACACGCCATCAATTACAAGAGAGTGCACTCTATTGCTACTTTGATGCATTTCTCTCCGAAGTTGAACCTAAAAATTGGCAACAGGCTATGACTCAATCATCTTGGATTGAGGCCATACAGGAGGAACTAAATGAATTCCAACGAACTGAAGTATGGGAATTAGTTCCTCTCCCTGACAAGGTTAACATCCCTACCTTGTTATGGGTTTATAAGGTTAAACTTGATGAGATGGGTGCGGTATTAAAGAATAAGGCTAGATTGGTCGCTAGAGGATATAAACAAGCCTTGGGTGTAGACTTTGAAGAATCTTTTGCTCCTGTTGCAAGATTGGAGGCCATTAGACTATTCCTTGCGTATGCTGCTCATATGAACATGATCGTCTATCAAATGGATGTGAAGACGGCATTTTTGAACGGTGAACTAAGGGAAGAAGTCTATGTTAGTCAGCCGGATGGGTTCGTTAGCACGGAGTTTCCTAATCATGTGTACAAGCTTAAGAAGGCTCTCTATGGGTTGAAACAAGCTCCACGCGCATGGTATGATCTCCTTTCAACATATCTCATTTCGGAAGGCTTCTCCAAAGGCAAGGTGGACCCCACTCTATTCACTCTCAAGGAGGGCAACGACATGATTCTGGTACAAATTTATGTTGATGATATAATATTTGCTGCCACTAACATAGAATTGTCAAATCGCTTTGAGAAGATAATGTCCACACGCTTTCAGATGTCAATGATGGGAAAAATTTCATTTTTCTTAGGATTACAAATTTCTCAGAATCCCAGAGGCATCTTTATTAATCAATCCAAATATTCTCTAGAATCTTTAAAGAAATATAACTTTGAAAATTGTGACCCCGTGGACACTCCAATGGTGGAGAAATCCAAGTTAGATGAAGATAGGAATGGGACTATTGTCGATCCAAAACTTTACCGTGGGATGATCGGCACCTTTCTCTATCTGACTGCTAGCAGGCCTGATTTGCAATTTGTTGTATGCATGTGTGCCCGGTATCAGGCTCGGCCTACCGAAAAGCACCTACATGTTGTGAAAAGGATCTTTCGGTATCTAAAAGGAACACTTCATCATGGTCTATGGTATCCGAAAGATTCCTCTATTGCTTTAATATCATACGCAGATGCCGATCATGCTGGGTGTCAAGACACGAGGCGTAGCACTTCTGGATCTGTGCAACTCCTTGGAGATAGATTGATCAGTTGGTCTTCAAAAAGGCAGAAAAGCGCTGCAATTTCTAGCACGGAGGCTGAATACATCGCCATGTCCGGTTGTTGTGCTCAAGTCCTTTGGATGAGATCACAATTAACTGACTACGGTTTGGGATTCAACAAAATCCCGATGTATTGTGACAACAAGAGCACCATTGCCCTTTGCTGCAACTATGTTCAACACTCCCGGGCCAAGCACATAGACATTCGCTACCATTTCATTAAGGAGCAGGTGGAGAACGGATTGATCGAGCTGTATTTTGTCACTACTGAGTACCAGCTAGCGGATATGTTCACCAAAGCCTTAGATCGAGGACGAATCGAGTTTTTGATCGACAAGCTTGGCATGAAATCATTCACTCCAGCGACTCTCAAAGAGTTGGCAGAAGAATCAGCTGAATAGTCGTGGTAAACTATTCAGGCGTATCCTTTGTTCGTGATCATGTATATTATCGTACATATATAAAACCACAAAAAGAAAAATACAAAAATATAAAACCAAGAAAATCCATAAAAAATATAAAACCTAGAAAAACCATAAAAATTATAAAATCAAGAAAAACCAAAAATATCTTTCGTTTTTAAATCGGGCATGTCTTTTAGTACGGTAATATTTACGGCTTTAGAAATGTCGATCAAAATTGACACGGCGCCATAAATAGAGTCCGTATAAAAGTTGTACATTTTTAAAACATGCCCATTATGGCTTGTAGTTATATCAGACTACACCCCGGTTTTCTTATTAAAGTCACGTATTTCCTTGGAAAACGTTGGCTCACAACGGGAATTAATTTTCTCGGGCATGATTTACAAGCCAAATCATGCAAGGATCAAGTTTACTTTATAACTTGGTCTAACACAAATTTGTGTACTTCTCAGTGCATTAATTTGTCAAAATAAGAGAAATCTTATTGCCACCACGAATCAATCTTTTTCAAGACATTAATTGGAAATGTTTTCATCAATATTTGACTCTTTAAACAATGACTACAGCTCTTTAAATAGAAAACAGGTCATCGTTTAAGGGGGAGAAAATATTAAATCATCTTCGTCATTAAATTGATTTTCAAAAGTGATTGTGGAAAATTAATGGCTAAATGGTAAATGAGTGGTATTGCTTTAGAAAACGACTTGTGTTCGTTCAATGTGATAGGACTTGCTTTAGATTTTGGAGATTTGCAAACAGGTTGCGATTGCTAAGTTGTGTGAAAGTTAATAGTGGCTAAGTTTAACAATGGTTAGAAAAATGAAAAATGGAAAGCAATAAATCAAAAAGGAAAAGGAGTGAAAACTTAGGGACTTAAGTGACAACTTGGTAAAGTTGGGTAAAATTTGACCTAAGTCAAATGCAAACCCCCCGCCCCCTTTTCTTTATCTTATTCAGTGTTTACTTCCTGACAGGATTTCGCGGGTAAACCCGTTCTCTTTATTCGACCGTCCAAAGCTGACTGCGAACATAAAGAGTGAATCATTTGGATTAAAAATCCTTATGATTGAAGCCGTCAATTCATGAAACCTGGAACAAGTGAATTTCAATTAAGAAATTCACCATCGTTGCTTTCTAGTTGGCACAAACTTAATTCAAATAGAATCTTGCTTGTCGCCTACCAAGTGCTGTTTGATGTTAACACTAGAAGGATTTCCACTCGTCACTGTGAACACTAAAGAGTGTCACTCTGAGTGTTCTGGAAAGATCATACGATAATGCGTAGAGGCCTGGAACGAGTTTAAGTTCAATTAAGAATTAAACTACCGTTTCTTTCTAGTTTTCACAAGATTGGTTCTTAAAGAACCGCACGTGTCACCTACCATGAGCTTGTTTGACGTTGGCTCAAGCAGGATTTCCATCTTCATTGTGATACTTGCGTATCACTCGGATGTTCTGGCGATATTACAAGAATACTGCGTAGGACTCATAAAGATCTCTACTTTTCATAGTGTGTGAAGAAGCAAGGGATAAATGGAAAGTGTCCTAATGAGACTTTTGATGATCTCGTGGCTCTAGACTCGATAGTGCGTTTTGATTTAGTGAGCGATGGCTGAAGAGGACTGCCACCTATTCAATATCAGTCTATTCGGAGTGAATAGACCAATAGATAACGTGTTGAACTCCGTGTGATTAAAACAAATATCTTTTGAGAGATATTTGAGTTAACTGTGGAGGGTTGTGCATTGCATCACTGGGTCCATGATGTCTATCTTCAATATCGAGAATCATTAAAAATGATCTGAATAGCATATGTATTAACCCGGTTTCTGCCTAAAGTTGTAAGGAGGGCTTCTTTCTTTACACCCTTTATCTTTACAATTCTTTTTCATTCTTCAACCCCTTCAATGCTTACCAATACGTCATCACTAGCACCTTGTTGTGATTGTTCCAGTGCTAGCTTAAGTACTTGGTCGGCATTCAGCTAGTTCACAATCATTCTCCATCTTTCCTAGGACTTCTAATTCTATCTAGGGAATTGTCCTTGGGAAGATTCTATCGGTTCTAATGAATCATTGGACTAATACCTATACCTACCACCCTTTTGTCACCACATCCGTCGTGATTATCATCATCGTCATCCTCATCTGTACCCTCGTCCTCCTCTTCATCTTCATCCTTATCCTTTGCTTCCTCATCCTCTTCTTCCTCCTCATATCCTTCCTTATCCTCTTCCTCATTTGGATCATTTTCACCATCATCCTCATCACCGTTATCCTCATTTTCTTCCTCCTCTAGTTCGTCTTCATTGTCAGACTCAGAGTCGGTAGTATTTGCTGGTGTATCGTCAATAATTGCTTTGTTGAGATATTGCAGAACTTTTCGTTTACTTTTTTATTTATGAGCCCCCATATTCAGCAGACGTGTCTTTAACAACGTCATTAGTTGAAGGGTAGATAAACCATTACCGACAAAAGTTGGTAGCTGCTGATCAACATATGACTTGACTTCTTGTCGAATGATCTTGGTCATCTTCTCATCAATTGACCCAAGAAAAGCAGCATTCTCTTTGTCACGAGTTTTCTTCTCTCCAAGAAATGATTTGTGTTGATCTTTAAGTTTAGACACTCTGTCGGATATTTTCTTAAGTGTGGGCTCATCAGGTTGCGGTTCCTTGAGAGGAGTGGTGAATCTTTCAGTCAGTGAAGCTATTTGTTTAGCTTGAGCCTCCAGCTGTGATTGAAGAGACTGGATCAGTGGATCACTAACTGTGAGGAATGGATTGGATGTGGATGATACTTGTTGTACTAATGAAGGAGGTGTAACCATGACTGTTAAAGTGGTGGTGGATGATACAGGTTGTTCAAGGATAGGTGATGTTGTAGATGCAGTGATTGGGGCGGTGGTTGATACAGGTTGTTCAGTTGTTGATGACGGTGTAGATTCAGTGGTTAGGATGGTGGTTGATACTGGTTGTTCAACAAGTGCTGGTGTGATAGCTGGTGTTATGACTTCACTGATGACAGGGGTGGATAATGGTGGAGTGGTAGTTGATGTTACAGTAGTTATGGGAACATCCACCATTTCTTCATTTTTCGATGGATCAGTATTTGTAACCTCGACACCCTCCCCTTCCAAATTAAGATATTTCATAACATCGTCAGAGCCGGAAGTAGACTTACTTTGAAGTTGAGTTTCTGGTATGAAAGTTGCATGAGCATCATCGTGGACCACTGTGTGAGTTGGTTTCGGTAAGGATGCGGTGATATTGGCGTCTCGATACATCAAACTTGTATTAGTGTTTGCACTGCTACCACCTTCTTCACTCTGCTCACGACTTTTAAAATGGAAGTTATCAGCATCTTCATAAGCATCTTCATTGGTAGGATCTTCATAAAATGCCATGTCAGCATCAGGATTGCCAAATTCTTCTAAGTCCTCAAACAGTCCTGAGCCTGATCTTGTGGAAGTTGCAAAAGCTTCCTGTCTGCTTTGTTGAAGTATAATACGCAATCGTTTGGCTTCAGAAATGGTTTGTTGAGCAGGTTCATCTGAAGCAACACTTGCTTCTTTACCTTTAGTCTACTTTGCTTTCTTTGGCCTTCTGAGTGGTACTTCTTCCTATTCTTCCTCAGCATGGATCGTCTCATCTTCATCATCATCTTCATCAACTATTTGCATTTCCCCTGTGCCTTTATCTTTGGATGAAGCAGTCGGTTGGCGCTTTGAGACTCTTTTCTTGCGTTTACCTTTTTGCTTCTCTAAGGGAAGTGAATTTGCTCGTCGAAATTGTGCATCAATATCATTAAGCATCTCTTGATATTTATCACTTTCCTTGATTCCGTCATTTATCATTGTGTCAGGTACTAGGGCAGGACGTAATGCATACTTTGTGGAATTAGTATATGCATTCATTTGTAGAATCACATATTCATCATCTTTTGTGTGGTAGAAGAAATTCCTGCGAGTGTCAATGGTTAGGTCATTCTTCATAAAGTGGTTGATGATGAGCTTGGTGAATCTTGGGAATGGAAGATGCACGGATTTCTTCTTGGTTCCAGTAAACTTATAACAAAAATCTTGCCAGAGAAGAAGTGCATAGTCTACTTTCGATGCCGTGTAAAGTCCCTAAAATATGTGAGCCTGAGGTGGTCTCATTGCGTCGGAGCCCCGAGTTTTTCCAGTAAGACATTTGACAATGATGCTGATAAGTGTTTTCCAGGGTTGCCCTATGTGTGAAGTATTGAACTGGGATAGGTTGTGGATTTCACCTTCATAATTCATAGCACGAATGACTCGAAACACTTCATCGTTCTTTGGGTTAGCCACAAATTGTTCTCCTTGTGCCATCTTAGGAAGTTTAAACAGTTGCCGAAAGATGCTCAAGTTAAGTACCCTTGGCGTTTTGTTCAGTTGGAATGAGATAGTCTTTTTAGAAAGGGATGTAGTGTTCCAGAACTCGTGCATGTAGACTTCAGGAACAGAGGCAGTACATCTGAATGCATCTTTGATGGGTGAGATGTCTAGGATATCCGTGGCGATTTTGAAAGCTGGTAAAGACGGATCAAAATCCTCTTGTAATCGAGAGTTGTTCTCAGCATATGGTAGCCTGTCGCTGAGCGAAACAAGTTCGAGATCACGTTGTCGTTGTTGTTCTTTTGTGATCGACATCTTCCTGCTTTGATGACATAAGCACAAATGATATACACAAAATATATATATCTTAAGTCTATGCCAAGTTGAAGCATAGGGAATAAATCACAACAAATATTACCACATATAATTGAGAAACAACATACAGACATAGTTCAGATAGACTAGGTCCTTACATTCAACAGCACATGTAGAATTATGAAAGATATGCCAAAGACAATTTATTCTAAGGAGATAACGACCTAGCATTAGTTCTTTAAATATTTAGATTTCTTGGTTGTCATAACCAGAACCTCAGTAGGTCTAGGTTTAATTTCTACTACAACCTCAGTAGGTCTTGGTTTAATTTCAACCACAACTTCAGTGGGCTTTGGTTTAGTTTCAACCACTACTTCAGTAATTGTAGGATTATCCTCAACCCAAATTTCAGTAGGCTTGAACATAGGGTAAGACAACGATGAAACTTTGTCTTCCATGGCCTGGATACAAAACACAAGACATTGAATAAGTAATTTGTATCTTTTTTGTTTACAGAATTGTCAACCTATTAAATAAGATGAACTTCTGTAATAAGAAACCTTTCAAGTATTCTTATGAGATAAAATTAATTAAATTCAATATTACTTGGTTTCTTGTTAGTGGCCCTAATTTACTTAAAGCCTAATGAAGTAGGAATGCAGTCTAGGCCGAATTCATTAGATAGTCTAAGGCATGTGCATAATTCTAAAGGACCATAGCAAACTTGCAAAGCATCGGAATACTAAGAGTCCTAAATCCATCGCAATCTTACAAACCATCGGAATCCTAACATAACCATCGCAATGTTTTACACATCGCAATCCCATCGCAATCTTTCACCCCATCGCAATGTGAAACCATCGTAATCCTATCTAGTCATGTTCTATCGCAATATCTAAGTTCCATCGCAATATTGAAATTCCATCGGAATGTTTGAGAAATCATCGCAATATGTCCCCATCGCAATACCATTACAATGCCATCGCAATAAAGCATCGGAATGCATCATCGCAATGCGTCATCGGAATGACCCATCGCAATGAGCCATCGCAATGAGCCATCAGAATGACCCATCGCAATAGCCCATCGCAATGAGCTATCGGAATGACTCATCGCAATGACAAGAAATCGCAATGTAGGTATCGTAATGATCATCGGAATCCATGACTAGGATCCGATCTTAACTTTGACTTCTCAAATCCTGGAGCTTGGCAATGTTTTAAACAAAACTGGGCAAAACCATTGTGCATCTGGGCATTCTAATCATATCCCACAACTCAATTTACATATTCATCGCAAAAACGCAAAAACCCTAATTTTTTATTATCTTTGATCAAACGGTTTGTTTGTGATGTTAGTTAATGAGATATGTGATAGTAAGTAAAGCATGAAAATGATACCTAGATGAGTGAACATAGTGCAATCAATCAAAACCTAAATTTGAAGTTCAACAATGGCGGAATAAGCTTTTGTTTGTGTGTGTGTTTGCGATGGTGAAGAAAGAACGGGGAGGGGGTGTAGTGTTTTGACTTGGTCAAATTTTTGCCAAATTTACACATTAAACCCCCACTTTGCAACATTTGCAAAACTGGTCCCCCGGTTAATAGTATTTGTTTACAGTTATTAGGATTAACCAAATAAACTTAACGAAATACCAACCCGTTCACAAACACGAACACATACACTTAACGCCAAAATTCAAATAACCTATACTTGAATGTCTATTTCACACAAGGCATACTGAGCACTTAATGATGATGATGAACGGTTTATATTTTCTGAAAACCCTTTTTGAAGACCACTTTTAAGTCCAAGAAGATTTAATATTTGCTCCCCCTTAACCACGGACCCGTTTTCTATTTAAAGAGCTGTAGTCAATAATGTTAAGGCAGCAAATATCCATGAAGACATTTTCCGGTTAAGTGATTGGTTGGAACGATTCTGGTGGCAATAAGATTTCTCTTATTTTGACAAAATCAGCGCACTGATACGTACACTAACTTGTGTTAGACCAAGTTATAAAGTAAACTTAGTCCCATACAAGGTTTTAAAGTAAACCTTGCCCGAGAAAATTAATTCCCGTTGTGAGCCAACGTTTTCATAAGAAATACGTGACTTTAATGCGAAAAGCGGGTTGCAGTATGAAATAACTACAAGCCATAATGGGCATGTTTTAAAACATGTACAACTTTTATACGGACTCTATTTATGGCGCCGTGTAAATTTTAATCGACATTTCTAAGGCCGTAAATATTACCGTACTAAAAGACATGCCCGTTTTGAAAATGAAAAAATATTTTTGGATTTTCTTGATTTTATATTTTTTATGGATTTTGTATAATTTATATTTTTTTATGGTTTTTCTATGTTTTATATTTTTGTATTTTTCTTTTGGTGGTTTAAATATATATACGATAATATACAAGATCACGAAAGGATACTCTAGAATAGTTTACCATCACTATTCTTCAGATTCTTCTGCCAACTCCTTAAGTGTCGCTGGGGAGAATGATTTCATGCCTAGCTTTTCGATCAAAAACTCGATACGTCCTCGATCTAAGGCCTTTGTGAATATATCTGCCAGTTGATACTCAGTGTTGAAGAAGTACAGTTCGATCACTCCATTTTCCACTTGCTCTTTGATGAAGTGGTAGCGTATGTCAATGTGTTTTGCTCGGGAATGTTGAACGTAGTTGCAGCACAGAGAAATTGCACTTTTATTATCACAGTACATCGGGATTTTGTTGAATCCAAGACCGTAGTCAGTTAATTGTGATGTCATTCAAAGAACTTGAGCATAACAACCGGACATAGCAATGTATTCAGCCTCTGTACTTGATATCGCAACGCTTTTCTGCCTTTTTAATGCCCAACTAACAAGTCTATCTCCAAGAAGTTGCACACTGCCAGAAGTGCTACGTCTAGTATCTTGACACCCAGCATAATCCGCATCTGCATATGAAATTAGTGCAATAGAAGAATCCTTCGGATACCACAGACCACGATTAAGTGTTCCTTTAAGATACCGAAAGATCCTTTTCACAACATGTAAGTGCTTTTCGGTAGGCCGAGCCTGATACCGGGCACACATGCATATAGCAAATTGCAAATCAGGCCTGCTAGCAGTCAGATAGAGAAGGGTGTCGATCATTCCATGGTAAAGTTTAGGATCGATAGCTATCCCTTCCTTATCTTCATCTAACTTGGATCTCTCCACCATTGGAGTATCCACGGGGTCACAGTTTTCAAAATGATACTTCTTTAATGAATCAAGAGCAAATTTGGATTGATTAATGAAGATGCCTCTGGGATTCTGAGAAATTTGCAACCCTAAGAAAAATGAAAATTTTCCCATCATCGACATCTTAAAACTTGTGGACATAATTTTCTCAAAATGGTCAGACAATCGTTGATTAGTAGCAGCAAATATTATATCATCAACATAAATTTGTACCAGTATCATGTCGTTGTCCTCCTTGAGAATAAATAATGTTGGGTCCACTTTGCCTTTGGAGAAGCCTTTCGAGATGAGATACGACGATAGGATATCGTACCACGCGCGTGGAGCTTGTTTCAACCCGTAAAGAGCCTTCTTGAGCTTGTACACGTGATTAGGATACTCCGAGTTGACGAATCCATTCGGATGGCTTACATAGACATCTTCCCTTAATTCACCATTGAGAAATGCCGTCTTAACATCCATTTGATAGACGATCATATTCATGTGAGCAGCATAAGCAAGGAATAGTCTAATTGCCTCCAATCGTGCAAAAGGAGCAAAGGATTCTTCAAAGTCAATACCCAAAGCTTGTTTGTAACCTCTAGCAACCAATCTAGCTTTGTTCTTCAGCACTCCACCTAACTCATCGAGTTTAACCTTATATACCCACAACAATGTAAGGATTTTAACGTTGCTGGGTAAAGGAACTAATTCCCACACTTCAAGACGTTGAAATTCATTAAGTTCCTCTTGCATGGCTTCAATCCAAGATGATTTAGTCATGGCTTGTTGCCAGTTTTTAGGTTCAGTGTCGGAAAGAAATACATCAAAGTAGCAATATAATGCATGTTCTTAGAGTTGGTGGCGTGTTAAGACTGGTCGATTGATGTCACCAATAATATTGCGGATTAGGTGATCCTTTGTCCATTTTGTGTTGTGATTTTCAATCCTTGGTGGTCGGGAGTGAACGATTGCAGGAGCTTCCTCTGAGGTAGACGCACTGTTAGGGTCTTCAGGTATTTGTGAACCAAAGAAAGGAAGCTCTTGTAAGTGAGCAAATTCCAAATCGTGATCATAAGGATCCTCTTCAACATCATTAGGAATGAGTGGGGGTGATGATTCGGGTGTAGTTTATGAATTGGTGGGGGATGGGACATCTGGTTCAAGAGTAACAGTAGATGTCTCGGACCGATTTCCATTATCTTGAGCAACAACTTCAGGAAACGGAGCTACTGCTGCAGGTGCTGGAGAATCATTACTAGGTGGATCAAAGAATTCATCAAACATAGGTTGAAATAACTCATCCCACTCGGACCTTGTAGGTGGTATAAATGATGGAGAAGTAGGATTGTTGGGAGTTAATCCAGAACTGATTGTACCGGTTTCCATCTCATGTAATGCGGGTTCAGAGCTGTATTGCTCAGAAGCCATCGCTGTCAGCTCATCAAAGTCGGCATCCAAAGTTTCTACTATCTTGCCAAGACGACGGTTATAAATTCGGTAAGCTTTCTTTGCAGGCGAATAACCAATGAAAATTCCAATATCAGCCTTCGGTTGAAGTTTGCCCAAATTCTCACTATTTGTATTTGGATAACATAGTGCACCAAACACATAAAGAAATGAAATATCGGGTTTGTGTCCATGAAGTAGCTCATATGGGGTTTTACCATGACGTTTACGAATGATGGAGCGGTTTTGGGTATAGCATGCGGTTGCCACTGCTTAAGCCCATAAAAATAAAGGAGCATTCGCATAAATCAACATAGTTCTAGCAGCTTCTATAAGTGTACGGTTGCGTCTTTCAACTACACCATTTTGTTGTGGAGTGCGAGCCACGGATGTTTCATGAGAAATACCAACCTTTTCATAATAATTTCGAAGAGTCTGATTAACGAACTCAGTACCGCTATCAGTCCGAATGCGGCGAACAGTAGCATTAAGGCGTACTTGGATCATTTTAAGAAACGTAATGATATAGTTTGGTACTTGATCCTTGGATGCTAAGAACTTTACCCATGTAAACCTAGAGAAATCATCCACCATGACGAGGAGGTATTTTCTTCCACTCACACTAGCCGTACGCATTGCCCCGCAAAGATCCATGTGCAAAAGATACAGCGGTTCTTGGTTGGTGTCTTCAGCTTTAGGTTTGTATGATTTCTTGGTGCTTTTCCCCAAAGAACACGCGGAACATAAATGATCCTTGTCGAACTTAAGTTTTGGAAGACCACGAACCAGTTCGTTTTTAGCCAAATGGTAATAGCATCAAAGTTAAGATGAGATAACCGGCGATGCCACAACCATGACTTGGTCTTAGATGCTTTGGAGAGAAGGGAAACAGGAGAAGCAGCCATCATGTTTTGAATAGACAATGTATAAAGATTATCCCCTCGAGAACCTTTTAACAAATCATTTCCTACAAGATCGCGAATAAAGCAAGTATGTTGTTGAAAAGCCACCTCAAGGTTTGAATCGCAAAATTGTCCCACTGAAAATAGATTGTGACCAAGTCCCTCCACATAGTAAACCCTTGAAATCGTAACATTCCCAATTTGGTATTCACCATAACCCATGATCTTCGCAATATGGTCGTTGCTGAATTTAACCATTCCTAGAAACTTGCTGACGAAATTTCTGAGCATCGAGCAATCTCCGGTCATATGCTTTGAGCATCCAGAGTCCAAGTACCAGAGGATGATTTGGACCACCTGAAAATATCACCATACAAGGACGATGTATCGGAATCTAGTAGTTCCTCTGTGTTAGCAGGTACAGATATAATTATCTTAGATTTGCTAACCGAAGAATTCTTAGGCTTCCAAACTTGCTTCCTAAATGCCGGCTTAGATTCTAGATGTCTAAGATCCTGAGGTACTTCTTCACTAGTAGGCACAATAGCGGGGGCAGGCCTAGTTAAAGGGCGCTTTTACCATTTCTTATTGCTAGTGTTCCTATTAAAAGGACACTGAGACCTAACTTCCGTGGATGTGATCCTAGTTAAAGGGCACTTAGTTCCATTAGCAGTGAAGGTCCTACCAGTGAGTTTCCATTACCAACCAACTTGGGTGAATTTCTTCCCCGTTGGAATCCATTCAAGATTGTTCCTAATTGCATACATTTCATTCACGTGATCAACAAGGCATAAATCATGACGTTGAGAACACATGCATTCATTACAATTCCAACATCGCAAATTCTAATTCACATTTTTCTTAGGCTTCTACACAGAAGCAGATCCTTTTGCCTTAGATATATGATTCTTTTTTATTTGAAACTGAAATAACATTCCTAGGGTGAACTTCTACTTTCTTCTTGGCAGTCCTACTAGTGGAAGGCTTGATCCTATCTTTCTTGTCTTGAGATCCTTTTGTAACACCCCCAAATTTATACAATTCAATACAGCGGAAGACTCGTTGGTGTTACGGGATAACACATTACTCACATCATAGACAACGCTTAAAAATCGCGTCGTTTAATAGTAAAGCATTTCCATTCATAAATATCAAAGTTACATAGGTCCCAAGTCATATTATTTCAAACAAAGTTTTACAAAGTATTTGAATGGAAATTATTGTTTAAGTGCGGGCCATGAATTCTTGTCGTCTTCCCGAGAAATACCTTCAAGTACCTGAGATAAAACATGTCAAAAGAAAAGGTCAGCGATAACGCCGAGTGAATTCATAGAGTTTAATAAAATCCATCAAGATAACATCGGTATAAAATTATTACCAAAAATCATTTTGTACAAATCCATGTAGTAGGCCATAAAATAGCCAAAATCATTTTATACAAATCCTTGTCAAAATCATAATATAGGCTTTCGTCTTCAAAATCATTATACGAACCAATGTCGTAAAAATATCATACAATACGTTTTATAACGTTGTATGGAGTTAAATAAAAACCGTTATATGATTATGGTTATGTAAAACCAAAACACGAACATAAAATCATTAATAAGACCCCATATTGCTAGTCAGGCAATATACCGTAATTCGGTGCATATAACAGTATTTCGTTAATTGGATTATTATAAGCCGCATGACATTGTTACCTTACTATACCAAACAACGGGTAGCTAGCCCGAAACTCAATTTGCCCATCTAAATTAGCGTGTCGTCACAATAATAACGCTTGTGTAAATCTTCTCATACATAAATTCGCTTACCAATCAATGTGGCACGACGGGGATCAACCGTCAAGGCGCGAACTGGGGTGATCGTCCCCAAATAGTACTATTATATGCATAAGCGTCTACCAAATCCCGGTAGTTCACAATTCATGCTAATGGGACTTTTAGTGACATAACCTAACTTTAATAATCCATTTCATTTCATCTATCGGACCATTTAATCATTTATCGGGTCATACAATCATTCGGGTCCAAATCAATAAACAGACAGTCGGGACAAATAGTGTCCTAATTCATAAAAACTAACATGTTATCTCCCTCGTGGGTTTATAAAACATTTCATAAAAACATTTAAAAGAGTGCGAGGTTATGAACTCACGTTGATGTGGGAAGGCGGGTTATCGGCAATTCGGATGTACGGTACGTGCTTCAATCACGAAAACCTAGACAAATAATACTCGTCTTAGACTTTTGTCCAATGACTTTATCAAAATAATAATTATGTATACATATGATGATTTTATATATATATATATATGATGATCAAGTGGGTTTACATATTCTCATTTACTCATTTTATTGTTATGTGTTGATAACTTTTATATTAGTTTACTAGTTTTACCTATTTACATATTTTAAGTCTAATAAACTTATTATAAGTTCTTTAACTTGTATTAATCCATTTTATACTTGTATTATCAGTATTTACACTTTACATGTTGGGCCCAAATGGGTTAAGCCCAATAAGTACTTTTTATAAGTGTTTTAGCCCATTTTGTTGTATTATTAGTCCAATATGCTAACTTAGCTCGTTAATGTCCGTATGTCCTATAGTTCGTGTTTTATCGGTTTTTACTTGTATTAGATACTTATATATCAGTATATGACTTTTAAAAACTTTACATTAGACGGGTTTGATCGTCTAAGTTTTAATTGGCGAAAAACGTTAATTTTACGGTAATAGCCGAAAAAGTCGTAAAATTCATGTTTATAGTTTTATAACTTATAAAACTTATCAAACAACCATTTTTATAAAATGTCCATTTGTTTATCCTTATACATATTTATATAAATGTATTATATAAGTTAGTGGGTTTTAATTCACATCTTATACTATTTTTATTTGAGTGCTTATATAATACTATTATACTTTAATTTTCCCAAAATCTGATTTTTACTTTCATGTTCACCAAAACAGCCATATCTAGAGTTCTATATGGAGATAGAAGCTCAAAGTTTTATGGCATAAACTACATGATATGTGCTCCATTTAACTCTACTATGGCTACTGTTGAATCAGCTTCTAAGTATTTTACAAAATTCGTCCAAAACAGTGTACTCAGATTTGCATTCTAAACTTGTTTTGATCATATCTCACTCATCCTAATGATTCCATTGCATGGCCAACTCTCACAAGTGTACAAGACTCATATATTACTGTATATTAATATATTCAAGCCATTTTATCAGTTTATCATATGATTCTTTACTATTTTATACAGCCATCAATTTAAGCATGATTTTAACCTTTTTACATATAGTTTTTCATCTTTTTATCCATGTTTATCAACACCAAATCCCCACAAAATACTTTTATCATCATATATTCATCATATACATATACAATAGGAAAGAAAATACATGATTATATAATCAAAATAACAAGAGGATGAGGAGAACAATCTTTATACCACCAAGATGATGTAGGTTGTGATCAAGGCTTGGATTTTGATGGCAAAACTTGTGATAAACCAATATCATCTTCAAGTCCAACAATCTTCAAGAACTCCTTGTGGAAAATCATCCCCAAGACACCAAGGAAACTCCTTTGTAGATGTTATGATCACCTACAATCAATAAGTCTTCAAAAGGACATCATCTTATGCAAGAATAACATAAGATTTGTGGTTAAATTTAGATCAAATGGGTGTTTTGGTGTTGTTTTTGGACAGCACAAAGAGAGAGAAGGGAGGAGAGTTTTGAGTAGTTTGCATGTGAGAAATAGAAGGAAGTGGTAATGGCTAGGGGTTTTGACAAGTTAGTTAGCTTGTTTAGCTTAAGTATTAAGCTAGTTACAAGTGTCTTGGCTTCCTAGTGAAGCTTGGACACATAATGGGTGAGGTGTAGCATGCTTGGGCCGTCCCATATTAGTGGGGTGGGATAAACTTGTTTTGTCCCATCCCGCTAATTTACGGGTATTCCTCGATTCTAGTTTCCTCGATTTGCGTTCCCTCGGGTCGTTTTACGAAAAACGTTTTTATAAATTATGAATCAACGGCACAAAACGAATCTAATAAAAATTGTCTCATCAAAAACGGAGTTCGAAAACGTAAATACGTAATCCTAAGGTTTCCGGTTTAGTCGTAAAGGACGTTAAATTAAAATCGTAAGTCCTAATCTCTTCTCGTAAATTTGTGAGTTTATGAACCAACAAAAATTTAAAATTCTAAAATAATATTCACGGATAAATTTATTTTCTGAAATGTCGGACTGTCACCAAAACGGTGTATGTAAACGTGAGCACGTAACGTAGAATCCTCCGGTTTAGACGTAGTCGATGCTACTTCAAGACGTAAATCCAAATTTCTTCCCAAAAATAAGTGAGTTCATAATATAACATTAAAATAATGTTTTTAAATAATATCTGAGAATAAAATATCAACCATAAATTGACGGATTGTCACAGCATTTACCCCTAAACAGGATCTTTGTCCTCAAAGATCATCTTATCTTACTACTCGCTTCTTATAGAGTTAAAGCCATGTGGGTATTTCCTCCACATTCGGTCTTTTCTCACAAGTGTAATTCATTACAATACGCGAGTTTCATCAAACATAACTACGGGAATAAGATCAGGCTTAATGTTGACTTACTTTCTCTATCCATGATGTTCACGGGTTTTTGATGAATGCAACTTTTTGCCGATCTAAACTTTATCAAGAAGTGATCATATTTTCACTTGATAGACATTTTATCAAGTTCGATATACGAAACATATTTCACGCAGCTCTTGAAGTCCTAGGGTAGATCCATCTTATATGCCTTTCAAACCAATCTTTTACATTATCTCAATGGTCCCATACAACGGGGACTTATATCCCATGATCTTTCAGATCATCAATTTATTTTTCCATGGTTAAAATTTCTGGCATAACTTCGCTACCCATTTGGCACTTCAAGATCTACATTTCATATTCACATAACCTCCGGCCCACTACCGGCAGTCAATAATCAGATCCTAATTTCAACAATCATTTCTGGTCTCACGGGTCAGGTATTTTGTAAGGTTAGGTTTGTCATCATAGGCAACCTCAAACCTAAAAGACATGTCCAACTCACAATGGGTGTATGTCGGATGTCTTCATCCTAAATCCTACTTACAGGTGCTCTAATATTTAGATCCTAACAAGATTCGATCTCAATCCTAATACGATGATTATCAATGATAATCTCTCCAAAGGAAAACGATTATACGATTCATTACCAGAGGTCAATCATTCAATCATAAAACAACACTTATAGTATTTTGTATCGTTACTTTACCTCGTCCCTTCGATTGGGGTGGTACACAGTACTCTCATCAAGATTCGTTCTCAATGACTTCTGAGCAAATCTCTAGAAATTCGATGCGAAACGAGGATCTTGATAGAGATGATTGATACGACACACTATGTTTTCACAACTCCTTTAAATACAAAGAGTCAATTTCTTGATCAAGAATTTATCATTAACGAGAATGATATTAGCAGATTTGATCAGTCTAGTGATGAGACTGTAATTATACATAGTCTCATCGTCCAAATCGGGCTTAAAACGCTTAAAATATCATCAAAATACCCCAAAATATGCTTGTGTTTGTTCATTGTGTATTTCAGGTACGGATATCGTGAATTCACCAAAAGATTACAAGAATCAAGCAAACACGAACACGGGAAACGAAGCCACACAAAGAACCGGACCCGATTCATGAATTTCCAAAATGGTCCTTGAAGTTTGAATAAATTGCAAGATTGGTCCCTCAATATTTGCAAGTTGTCACTTTTTACCCTTGAAGAATCAAGGTTGAACAACTATGGTCTTTGAAGATTCATGTTTTGTCATTAAAGGCCCTTGAAGATTGAAGAAAATACATGTTTAGTCCTTGTTCATGTTTTTTACCAAACACAAGGACTGAATTTGCCAACTGAGCAAAGTTTTTACAAAGGGAAAAAGTTATTTGGGCCGTTTTCTACAATTGAAGAAATGAAGAGAGTTGGGGGCCATAGCTGACCAGACAAGAAACATCCATCCTCCTATCACCATTCGACACGTGTCCCACCCACAAAACCAGCCAATCACCAACCCTAAATCATCCACCTCACCATCCACTTTATTTATTTATTTTAACTGATTTATATCAGTTTAACTTTGGGAGGTAAACACGAATTTTAAAAACTAATCCCCTAAACCTGGATTAACACCCCTAATCCCTATCTCCTCTCCCACATAAACCCTAAATCAAACCCACCTTAAATCATGGGGGTTTACTCCCATAACCTCCAGATCCCTAATTGGGGTGGTCAACATCAAAACACACCCTTCCAAAACCTCACCAGTTCACTCTTGTCCCCCCCACAACAACACCTCTTCACGTGTTACTCAACAGTGGACCCTTTGTTGACCAAATCAACGTATGAGATGAAAAACGTGATCCGCACAACATATTAATGGTCATGATCACTTCTGTCAGCTGGCACATCACATGAATCAACAAGAAGCTTCAAGAAGACTTATTCAAATTCAGCATATTCGTTTTTGATGCTTAGGGCACTTTGGGAAGTTCAAGAATTAGGGTTTAGGATCTCTTTTCATATTGTAGTTGTATATATACTAGCCTTAGTATCATTTTGTACCCGTTCCAGTTTTATGTAAATTTTTAATTGATTAATGAAAATGAAAAGTTTGGAGTTTGCATAATACTGAGTTCCTTTTAGTTTAATCTTTACTTTTCTCAATTTTAGTTTAAGACTTTTAAAGGCTTTAAGGTTTCAAAGATAATTCAGAAATTCGTTTTTTTTGTTCAAAGTGTTTGTGTTGAAAAAAAAGATTTTAAAAACTTGATGATTATAAGAGGATGAAGTGAAAGTGGATTCACCTTATAAAAATCAGGTTGGTGAAAGGTTTTCATAAAAGGTTTCAAAGGTTGGTTCCAAAGGATTCTAAAAAAATATCAGTTTTTATTCAATTTTTTTATTCTCACCATTACTGTATAAAAAGCCATAAGCTTCTAGCTTATGGTCTTTTTATGACAAGAAGTTATAGGCTGTTGTTTGTGTTTGTGCAGGAACAAGGAAGCAAGTAGTCTCATCCCATTTCATTTTATCCTTGCATTTTCAGAAGATATTGTTTAACCCTAGGTCTTTTATAAGATTCTACCAAAGGGTTTCTCTACTAGTTCAAAAGCTCTCTAAGATCACTTAAATCCATATAAAGGAGGCCTCAGCCCAAGGTGACAAAGGCTTGAACCCTTTATATGCATTTGTTTAAGTTTTATGTGAAGTTTTACATGAAATTGTATGAATCTGTTTTTTATGTTGTTTTATCTGTTTTAATTTGTTTAATTATGTCTCTTATGCATGTTTGAGTGTTAGTTGATCAGTTTGGTTAAGTTTTTAGAGCTTTTGGTTTGTTAAAAATTTGATTTTAGTATTTAAGGGGGTGTTTGGGTCTGCTAATTTCTGCTTTGGGTGACAACAGGTTAGAACTAAAACAGTCCACTCATGCTTTTTAGATGGTAGGGAGTGTTTTTGGATAGGAGTTATTAGGTTATTCAGAGTTCAACAAAGTTTCCATGTTTAAATATATGGTAAAAAAACAGTTTAGTGAATACAGTAGCCCTATCTAGGTCATTTTAGTATTTTGAGAGTTCAAATCTTGGAACTTGTTAGTTTAAGGGGGAATCTAGGGTTTCAATTCAGTTTGTAGTATTGTGATTGTTTATATGTGAAGATTTGGTGAGCCAAAACTCACCAAATCACCATTTGTATCAGCAAAAAGTACCCACAGCCCCCACAATAGTAACAGTAACTGCAATTGGCCACGTTTTGTGTGATTTTTGTTAAGAGCTTGTGTTTTTTATAATTTTCCTAGACTCCCTACACTCCACTGAGTGTAGGGGTGCCTTTGCTTCCAAGTATAACAAACCCAATCTCAAGTTACAAGTCAAAAGGTCCACAGACCTGTTTTTTTTCATTGTCAGTGGGAACCAAGTTCCCATTGTTTGTGTTAAACTTACCACTGCTCTACTAGCAGACAAAAGGGAATCCAAGTGTCACTTTCAGTAGCTTAATATTTTGTCTTTAGTGAGCTTAAATAGGTTTTAGGATTTGAAACTTTTTTTCAATATTTTTCTTATTTTATTTTTGATTTTTTAGTATAATTTATTTTCCAGTTACTTTTCATTTAGTAATTTTTAGATTAAATAGCTATTTTAAATTACCTTTTAATTTCTGTTTTTGGCATTTAGTGTAAAAAATCATTATTTTTCAGTTTTAAAATTTTTGTTAGACTTAGAAAAATGTTTTAAGATTTTCAGTAAAAAATTATTTTATTGTTCACTTTTTAATTATTTTTTATAATTAATTTAGCTTAAGTAGGGTTTTAATATTAAACTGTTTTGTCTTTTAGAGAAAATTTTATATTTTTCAAACTTTTTCATTTTTCTACTGTTCTTTAGTATAATTTAGGATTTTTAAAATTGTCAAATCATTTTTGGCATTATTTTATTATTTTTCATGATTATTTTAGCTTAAAAATAGTTTTTAGTGATTTAAAAATAGAAAAATAGTTTTTAAAATTTAGAAAAAATACTTTTTAGTCTTTAAATAATATAAGTGAGTTATTAGTTTAATAAAATAATATTTTGGACATTTTGTTAATTATATTTATTTTTAGGGCTTTAATTAGCATTTAAAATTGAATATTTAATTAATAAAAGGTTTTAAAATATATTTGTTTGATTTTTATTCTTATTTATATTATTCTAGACTTAGTTTAACCTTTTAATTAATTTTTAGGTTTAATTTTTAATTTTCTCGCGTTTTACGTAATTATGTCATCGTTTTACGTCAACGTCGTAGCGTAATCATAGTCGTAGCTCGTCTTTACTTTTCCTCTCTTTAAACCAAAAACGTCACTAATCCAAACTTTGATTTTATATAATTGGCACATTAATACACACACCTCCTTCGAGAACGAACCCGCATTTATTCGGTTTTACGTTTTTCCTAAAACGTAACGCTTAATACTTGCCACTCATACGCGTTTTTCCTAAAACGTGTACGAAAAACCTACATCATCTGTCGACGATGACCCAAATCAAATCAAATTCAGATGATGACCTTTGCAATAGTTAGTCGTTTACTAATCTATGAGGCCATGTCTGCCTTCATAATTTGCCATTAGTACAACTTCTTCAGATAAAGATACATTAAATCAGAAATGACAGGAATTGAATACTTATACTTACGGGATGACTACATCTCAAAATCTCCATATTTAGGCAAGCAC
Source organism: Glebionis coronaria (assembly GCA_025667525.1). Taxonomy (NCBI): domain Eukaryota; kingdom Viridiplantae; phylum Streptophyta; class Magnoliopsida; order Asterales; family Asteraceae; genus Glebionis; species Glebionis coronaria. The sequence continues at coordinate 635,515,117 of CM046874.1, read as the reverse complement.
AAGTGGCATTTTATACATCTAACGCCATCGGCTTCTCAATTCTAATGGTTCACATTAGCCGCGAACCCCTTTTTATTATCTATATTATCCTTTTTACAATCATTGTTTATTTTTATATCGTTTGGCAATTTAATTTGCACAATCATTACTAAGGAACACATCCTAATTGATTCTTTATTCTCTCTACATAATGCGTCAGTAATTACTTTCACCTTCCCTGATGAAATAAATATTATAACCGTATTTATTCAAAATTCTTTCTTCATATCTTCTATGTTTTAGTTCTACCTCAACTATTGTTTTTATCAGTTTTGCTCAATCCGATGTTTAAAGCGTCGATAATTACTACAAGCAATTAAATAACAAATATTTAATTTTTATGAAACGTAAACGCAAAAAGTTTTTAAATTTTCTTAGTTTGTCCAATTATATTAAAATGTTCAAAATAAATTTGATTTTAATTAACACAATTTTTGTTGATTTATGGAAATAATTATTAAGATCCGTAAATGTTCGAAAAACCTTTGTTTATTCTTTGGTAAAAATTTTCGTAGTTGAAAAGCAAAAATTGTCCTTTCAAATTTTAAGTCATGGTTTAAATGTTTTCCTCAATTCCGCTTAGGTCGTCTTGAGGTATACACAAACATTTACCCCTAAACAGGAGTTTAGTTAAATGATTTGGGCATAAGGAATTAATCCCTTAAAAGTTTCTTTGTTAAAACATTTGTCAAAACATATTTCCATTTTCTTTTTGGTAAAGTCCAAAGTCTTAAAAGGGCTCTAAATTTTGAAGAGTCAATATAGATTCCATTATCTTATTAATCACACGGTCAAATAATGTAAAGAATTAAGTCTTTAATCACATGTTAATTATTCAAGGTGCATGTTTTTATTGTTCGACCAATTCAGGGCAATCTATAAATAATTATTAACTCATTCTTATTCTTAATAACAAACAAATCGTCCTTAATGATCACAAGCATGAATTTATCAAATTACAGCCTTCACACGTGATTTACCAAATTTATGAATGCTACGTGTGTATTAGTCAATCCAAACGACATCACGTGAAACTCATAATGTTCATTACAAGTTCTAGATGTAATGATTGGAATAGATAATCTTTTTCGCGGACGCGAAGTTGATGATAACCATGCCATGGATCAAATCTTTAAAACATACGCTAGAACCTTGTAAGTGATCGAACAAATCTTCCATTTCGAGTCATGGATATCGTTTTCGATTGTCAATTTACTCAGTTTACAGAAATCTATAAATATAAGGAATGATAACACCATAGCTCTTCATGATGACGATCTCGGTAGAATAAAATCTTTCTCCGACAACTCTCTCAGTTGTACGGTAATTCCTTTAATTCAGATGGTGCTGACGTACAGTGCACACGCCACGGGTGCAGCACCAGGAATATAATCAATACCAATTTCAACTTGCCTTAATGGCAAAAGTCTAGGTAACTCACCAACAAATACCTCCTAAAGTTTCAGATAACAGAAACGTCTTTTAATAAATTCATATTAGGTTCTTTCTAGCTTATAATATCTATGACTAGTTCACAACCATTCACGGTATAACTTCAAGTCTAAATGCAGGATATGGTCATCCATCAAGAATTATTTAGATCACTTTTTATAATCAACATCTTATCTTTTAGGGGAATTCTACTCGAGTTCCCATCGATTAAGACAATGTCATCATGTCATAATCAATCAATCTATTCTACTAGCACTATCAACTTTTCAGTTTTATTGCCGTCGATAAGATGTGAACTTCTCAAAAGACTAATAATAACTCATAATCCTTCACAAGTTCAAGGATATCTGGAAACATAACTAACCTTAAAAGAGTAAAGTCAACGCATGATATACGTGAGAGAATTTCAAATCAGATACAGACGAAAACATTAACGAATATGAATATATCCCATGTTTTCATGAATTGAGTACGCATTCGAAAGCTCCTCGGATCGTTACCCAGGTCATTCAAATGAAATCTAATCAAAATAAATGATAGGAACGTCGACACATCCAATCGGGTATCAACACTCGGTAATCAGATACTTTTCCTAAGAATCTCACTACGAAAGAATTGGACAGGAAAGAGTTGTCAATTGTCAAATAAGACAATATCCACAGATGAGTAAATTCGACTCAGAAGAATAAATAGTACAGGCACATATGTAGGTGTCCCTAACATTATGTCCCTATTTTTCACTTCTTGCAGATCTCATAAAATTTAATCTTTCACAATCTTCAAAGAAAATGTAGTGTTTATTCATTAGTTTTATGGTGACTACTAATCAGCCTGCATGGTCCATTCCAAATTGTATGTAGGCGCGCAACTATATACAATTTCAAGATTAACGATGCAATACTCAGTTCGTCAAAATTTTATCATCATGTTTATAATAAAAACATTTTCATGCTTAATTTCTTAAATAAGAATCAAAAATAAATTTACAAGGATTTTCTTTGTTATGAAAACAATTAAGTTTTCCAAGGTATTTCATAATCAACTTCATTTCGATAACAATCACTTATAAATCTCACTTTGAATAATCCTTATAGTAATGAAAATTCAATTTTTCTCAATGGATACTGTTTTATCTTATAAAAACAATGAGTGATCTGTAAAGGAGTGATGAAAGCTTGTTCACCAAGAACTAACTACAATATATTAGGAAATAAGCTTAGCCAAATAATCATGAGGTTCATGACCTCGATGACACTCAAAAAGAATAATCCACAACATAACTCAATTCGAGATGAGTACTTGTTCAATGGTTGCATCACTAATGCGAACATTAGGATGAAGCAATAAAAGATAGATAACATCGATACATGTAGAATTTAGCAATCAAAGGTAGTCTTTTCATTAATCACAAAGAAGTCTAAATTGTACCGTAACACATTACGCGTCACTATGTCATACAATTCCAATAACTCATCCTACCAACTAATGTCACAGTTAAGTTAGGGATTATTTTTAAAAGATACCACAATGAATACTAATCTACAAGAGTCATTAGGTTTTTCACTGTCCCGGAAGATCCATCGGTCCCTATTCAGAAGAAGATTTCTTCAATTTATTTCCTGTACATTGGGCATCCTCATCATTGGACAATGGCCTCGGAACAATACTTAACATGAATCAACAATCAATTAAAACCTTATAATTCAATCACAAGACTTAATGACTTCTATTAACAATCTCATATTCCATACGAGTTATATTTTACTTTATTCAAGTTTCAATCATCTTATATTCAATGTGATATCCTACCTCATTCTCCAATACTTTCAACCTTATTCTTCGGCCTTGTAAAGGCAATAAAAGCTCAATATGATCAACACTTAATTTCCAATCCTATAGCTCTTTCAACAATAGTTATCAAATGAGTCACTAGTATGAGAGGACTCATACATTCAATTAGACTTCTCGGAAAGGTACCAGTGGCATGAGGCTTTTGGGTAATGGTTCCAATGACAGCCTTAAGTGCAACATTCACGCTTTCGATTTCAATTTAAGAATTGGGTGACAAAGAATCAGATGACACCTTTCCAGGTGGTAACGTTTTGTCAAACTCCACTCTATAAGGAAAGATCGTCATGACATCGATATCAGTTTTAATCTCGCCAATTCTTTTTCAATATCACAATCAACTAATATCTACATTTCTACGAATATCAACCATTTATTAGAATCATAAATATCCACAACTTGGTTTAGATCTAGGATAGCTAGAATTCCTACGAGAATAGCTTCGATTAATTTACTAGGGGATTTAGGGTTCCTTGTGACAATCTACGTCGTATAAATACCTCGTATAAATATTAAAACAATCATCAAACAATCATGTAATCAAATTACATCATATATATATAATCCAAGTGATATATATATTAAAATAACACTTCTCAGTCTGGCCTTGTCGCTAACTCGGGAATTCTTCGGCACCGTTATAGTCAAAATATTTTTAGACATTTTTAGAAAAATGTTTATAGTTAAAAGATTTTGAAATGTTTTATTCAAAACCTTGGTTTTAAAAATCTTTCGTTCTCTATAACGAGAGCTCTGGTACCAAACTGTAACACCCCCAAATTTATACAATTCAATACAGCGGAAGACTCGTTGGTGTTACGGGATAGCACATTACTCACATCATAGACAACGCTTAAAAATCGCGTCGTTTAATAGTAATGCATTTCCATTCATAAATATCTAAGTTACATATGTCCCAAGTCATATTATTTCATACAAAGTTTTACAAAGTATTTGAATGGAAATTATTGTTTAAGTGCGGGCCATGAATTCTTGTCGTCTTCCCGAGAATTACCTTCAAGTACCTGAGATAAAACATGTTAAAAGAAAAGGTCAGCGATAACGCCGAGTGAATTCATAGAGTTTGATGGGTCTACTAGATGTAGATCTTGCAGCCTGTCAGGAACGGTGAACGACTTCTGTAATCACAAGTCAATCCACAGAGAGACTCTATACACAATATGAATGCAGAATACAAATATAATAAAGAAGAACAGAATAACTATAAAGACTTGATCCTTTCTAAGGATTTAATATTGATAATCACTAGAACTACGTTTTCTCAAGGTCTATCTAACCCTTCTGCCTAAGGTTCCTTTTATACTACAAGGAAACCCTAATACATCATTAACCAAAACGTGTAAAACTGATATGCATATCCTTTCCTAACATATCTCATGCATATCCTAACAGAATAATAAATAAATAATAAAGTTTGACTTTGACTAGGACCAGGAGCACGACTTGCTCCTACTACTACTAGGACCAGGAGGAACTACATACCTCCTAGTCTACCTATTACATTTAACTATTACAATGGTCCTAACAATCCTCCCCTAAACTTGAATTTGACCTGTTGAGTTCAAGTTTCCTGGAAAACGTGCAATAAAGCTCGAGGATTGAATCAGCAAAAGCAATAGCAGCACCAGCAAGATAAGAAACAGAAAAACCCGCCGCAACATGAAACACTAGAAGCTTCTTCAAAGCCTGGAACAAATCAGCATCGTGTTGAATCTTTTCAGCAACATGAGCAGATTTGATGAGCCTTTACCAAGTAGCTGCTCGCTCTTGGGCTAGCCAGTCTTTCTGGTGGAATAAGCATCACCCTGGGAGACTAGAACCCAGCCCAACTCTTAGAACGTGAATCAATGGTGAGTGGGGGTACCCTGATGATTTTAGGCAAACCATCACAGCCGTCAACGGATTTGATATGTCTTTACCAGAAGTCGTACCCCTGTGGACTCGCCAACTCTTAGCAATGAAGCATCGGTGAGTTGAAAACCCTATAGCTTTAAGCAAGCTATTACAGCTATCAACGGATTTGATAAAATCTTTACCAAGAGCCGTACCCCCTTGGATTAGCCACTTTTCAGTCCAGGACCATGGCAAGTGAAAACCATCCAGTTTGGCAACCATCAACGGATTTGAGAATCGCACCAGGAGCCGTACCCTCAAGGTGAATCAACTATTTCTTGTCGATTAGACATGGTGAGTTGAGGACCATTTGTTGTGAGGACCAAGTCCAACACCAGATGAAATCAGGAACCAGCACAAGAACAATTCAGCAACCAGAACTCATAGTGTGAAGCAGCAAATGGTATTTAACTGTGTTTTTTTTTAACTATAAAGAATGAAATTCACCAATCACTTTACATATTGGTGAAAAGAATGATAATATGAACAAATGATCAAAAACACAAAACAAAAACACTTACAAACCAACCAAATCAGAGACCAGAAGCAGCCTTCTTATCTGCTTTCAAACGAGCCTGGATTCCTTCCACCAACGTAGTTGCCATAGAGGACTCATTCCCTAAGGGAGCATTTGAAATCTGCAAGTGACTAGCCAACATAGCCTCCATTGAAGCAATCGTCAAAGGATAATCCACATCTGTGAGCATGAAAACCATATGACCAGATTCCAACTCCAACATATGCACACCACATCCCGCATACAACTTCCATCGCTGAATAACCCATTGCATCTGATCCTTCCATATACCAGAAACAGGAGCACGAGGAGGTGCATCAAGCATCATCTTAAGATCAGCCCATACTCGCAGACCAGGCCAGGAAGACACAGCCATGGGATCAAAAGGCATGCCAGAATCCACAAACCCATATAAAGCCATAAGATCTTTACGATCAGCCCAAGACAGAATACCCTGCAGACCCGAAGCTAACCGCACAGACCCATCACTAAGAGTAATTCTATGAGATACCATACCAGGAAGAGTCGTGGAACGCTCAACCGTCCAACCAGTAATATGTCCATTTCCCAAAGGCAAATCAGAATCACTGTCAGAAGCTGCATCAATCAAATTATCAGGATCACGCTTCTCATAGGGGACCGTCTTGCCACGTCTAACACGTCGAGCCGATTTCTGGCGAAGCGAACGTCGAGGTGTGGAATCACTAGGAGAGGGTTCAACCTTTACCTTTACCTCAGCAGCAGCAGTGGGAGCAGGAGAAGTAGACTCATTAGTTTGCCCACCCAAGGGATCAATAGGAGCTGCACTAGAAGATGGAATAGGTTGAGGACCAGGAACTGGTGGTGATGGTGATGCCATATCAGGTGTAGCAGTTGTGGTGGTTGTGGTAGCAAAGGTGGTGGTGGTAGCATGTGTTGTAGTGGTAGCAGGACCTGAAGAAGAACCCATAGGAGCAACCAAAGGAGTAGTGGTGATACCAACTGTAGAAGCAACAAAAACCGAGGGAATAGCAGTAGAACCAGGAGTAGGATCAGATGGAGGACCAGTAGTAACAGCAGGTGAAGAAGTGGTCACCACACGCGGAGAAGGATGGTAGATAAATCGTTCCGGAATGGGTTGACTCTGATGCTTGACCATACGTTCATAGAGTGCCTTGAGCTCATCAAAAGACAAAGCCCGAACCCTATCCCACTTCCAACCAGCTTGGAAATAAGCAGCCGATTGATACTTCACATATCGTTGCATCTGCTTGCGCTCCTCAGTTCTCGATAAAGGTCTATTCTTATGCTTCTCACGAAGCTGTGCAGCAAGTGCCAACTGATGCTTGCGCATCAACACCATGGCTCTTGGAATACAGTTAAGCTCATCCACATCCGCACCCAAAAGATCAGTAAACTGGGCGTAATCCCTGGTAAGAATAGTCAACACCTGCATCCAATCACTCTCATTCCAATGCATTGCATCATGCTGTACTTTTTCACGTCTCTGCTGTTGAAGTGCTTCCTCCGCAGCCCGATCAGCTTCATCAATCTCGGCTTGTATCCGTTGAGCAGCCTCCTCACCTAGCCTATCCTCCTCAAGCTGTCTGCGTGTACGCTTACGAGGTGGTAAGGGAGCATCATTCATTGGGGCCTTCCTGTTTGAATCATGGGAGGGACCAGCATTGGAACCAGAAGCACCATCCATAGGAGTGGTAACACCAGCAGAAGAAGGAACACTGGAGGATGTCGGAGTAACCGGCAAATCATCATACAATTTATCAGCAAAGGCAGCCTTTGCCAACAAGGTCAAACCATCCTCAACACGATCCTTAACTTCCTCATCAGAATCTGAATGAACCACATGCTTCTTTCGTCGTCTTTGCTGAGTCTCCAAAGCTTTGATGCGATCAGCCATAGGAAGAACAAACTCCCTAGTAAGTTTCCAGTGTTGATTCAAATCAGCTTCTAAGGAAAGAATCCGCGCATGATACCTGTGCATAAGATCAAGTAACGACATAAGTGTAATAGGCTCCTCCGCCTGCCCATGAAGAGAACTTGGGTCAGGGAAGGCGTCATTGGAGCCCGAAGCAACAGATGGGTCAACAATAGGAGTACTAGCACCAAAAGGCTTATCAGAAGAGTGTGGAGCAGGACTAGGAGGTGGAGTCTCCACAAATGGAGACTTTTGTGGTACTGAAGAAGGACCAGCCTTGGAAGTGGATGGTCTGTCAACCACCACCTCCTCAACCAGCTCCTCCTCAACCACATGAGAAGCACCACCAGTAGGAGCCTCCTCCTCCATAGGGTCATCATCAAGTTCAACAACATCAGGAGGACCCTGAGCCAGCCCCAACATGGCCTCAGTAAGGGGCCTCCACTCCCCGGTAAACCCATGGACCATATTATAATACACTTTTGCAGTAAGCTTCGACGGCACATGTTTAGTCCTATCACGAGGAATGCAAACCAGTATTTGTTGTAAAAACCTAGGATACATAAGAAACTTCTTTCTAGAACCAGCATTAGATAGATTACTAACCATCCCCTCAAACAAATAACGAGAGAAATTAAAAACTCTACCCATATGTTAGTCTCTGCTAAGTAATATGTACACGAAGCCTCCCCTTAGGCTTAGCCTCCCCTCAATCCTAGACCTCAAGGATTGACCATCCCAATATGAACCACCAAGTGGTTGAAACGAGGACCATCAAATGCTTTAGTCAGCAAATCAGCAACATTATCATCCGTATGAACTTTAAGAACCTGTATCAGCTTCTTCTTATTGGCATCCCGTGTCCGCTGATGAAAAACAGGATTCTTCACAATGCAAATAGTGCTTTGATTGTCAATAAAAATTTTGGTGTTCATAAAATTGAAACCATAATCCAACATTTGATTTTGGATCCATAAAACCTGTCCACAACAACTAGCAGCAGCAACATATTCAACTTCTGTTGAAGAAGTAGCTACTATTGTCTGTTTCTTGCATTGCCATGAAATAAGTCGGCGACCCAAAAATTAACAACCACCAGTAGTAGACTTTCTGTCATTATTAGCACCTGCATAGTTCCTATCACTATATGCTTCTAGAACAAAAGGTGATTCTCTAGGATACCATAAGCCCAGTTTAGGTTGAGCCTTGATATACTTGAAAATCTTCTTCACTGCATTCAAGTTCGAAACCGTTGGAGTTACCTGATGTCTAGAACAAGCACTTATTGCAAACATGATATTCGGGCGTGATGCAGTCAAATACATGAGTGAGCCAATCATAGACCTGTACATGTGAACATTGACCTGAGGGTCTGGCTCATTCTTGAGTTTGACTTTAGCAACTTCATAAGGAGTTGCTGTTGGTCTAAGAGGATCCATGTCAAACTTCTGAAGGATCTCATGTACATATTTATCTTGACTGATGAAGATCCCATCCGACTGTTGCTTGACTTGAAGACCAAGGAAGAAAGAAAGCTCTCCCATCGCACTCATCTGAAATTCGCCTTTCATCAAGTGTTCAAACTCATCACACCATTCCTTCCTAGTAGAACCAAAGATAATGTCGTCCACATAAACCTGAACAAAGATAATGTCCTTGGTATTCCTCCTAAGAAATAGTGTTTTGTCAATAGTACCTCTTATATAGCCATTCTTTAACAAGAAAGTTGAAAGACGCTCATACCAAGCTCTAGGAGCCTGATGTAATCCATAAAGAGCCTTGACCACCTTGTAAACTTTCTTGGGATGAAGTGGATCTACAAAGCCCTTAGGTTGAGTGACATACACCTCCTCATCAATTTTGCCATACCTCCTCATCAATTTTGCCATAGAGAAATGCACTCTTGACATCCATCTGAAACACCGTAAAGCCCACATAAGAAGCAAAAGCCAAAAACAGACGAATGGCCTCAATCCTTGCAACTGGAGCAAAAACTTCAGTGTAGTCAATGCCCTCAATTTGAGTGTGGCCCTGTGCAACAAGCCTAGCTTTATTCCGCACAACAATTCCCCGTGCATCCTTCTTGTTCTTGAGAATCCATTTGGTATTGATTGTTGTCTTTCCATCTGGTAAATCAACCAGAACCCAAACATTCTGAAACAAGAATTGCTGCATTTCCTCCTGCATAGCCTCCACCCAACTTTGATCCTCAAGAGCATGAGAGACTGACCTAGGTTCCACCTGTGAAAGAAAACAAGCAAGCAAACAAACAGTGTTGAAAGTCCGTATGATTATTACGCTTTTGATCTTCAATATAGCTCACAAGAGCATGATGATCAGACGAGGCCTTCTTCTGCATTCTACGTGTCTTGACAGTAGAACCAGGATCTCCAATGATTTGGGTGGTAGGGTGATCTTTGTGTGATTGCAAGACTGGATTGGAAGCTACCTCCACTTCTGGTGCCAAGTTAATGAGATCACCAATAAAGTCAGCATCATATGAAGCAGCGTTGAAAATCCCATCTACTGGTTGTTTATGAATATCATCCAGCTTGGTAGAAGACTTCTTTTGATGATTCCCCAAATCAGAAGGACTGGAGAAACGAGTATTTGAAGCAGACTCACTAGCTGGAGTACCAATAGGTGATAAGCTGGCACTAGGAGCAGAAGCTGGGGTACCAGGAGCATCTTTGTCAGTAGGCGTATTCAAGGGAAACTCAAAACCACCTTGAGCAGCTGCTGTAGTAGCTTCTTGTTGTTGTTTGAGTAGAGTGTCAAGAGCTACTTGGGAATCCGGTACATCTAATGGAGTTGCATCACTAGGAGGAGTAGGAGAGACGGTGGTGGAGTAGGATGGAACCACAAAAATGTCATCCTCGTCATCTGAATCAGAAAGACTAGAAGGAACACCTGTACTAGAAGTTGCAAACACTTGTGGACCTGCATCATGGTTAGTTTTGAAACGAAAATATCCTAACGAATCACTAAGATAATCAAGATCAAAATACCATTCAGGACCCTTGCCTTGGATGTTTAACTTCTCTTCAAAATACCTGAGATTTATAGTTTCAATGATCCGCTTGGCTTGGAGATTGTAGACACGATATGCCCGAGAGTGAGCTGAATATCCCACAATGTATCCTTCATCTGCCTTGCCATCAAACTTCCCCAAATAGTCACTAGTATTCAGAATGGTTACTGGACACCCAAAAGGCTTCAAATGAGCAATATTTGGAACTTTGCCCATTAGAAGCTCATAAGGAGTCTTCTTGTGAGGATTGGTAATAGAAACCCTATTCAAAACATAACTTGCAGTATTGACAGCTTTTGTCCAGAACATGGTTGGAAGCTTGGAATCGGCAAGCATTGTTCTTGCTGCTTCTATTGGTGTCGTGTTCTTTCTCTCCGCCACGCCATTCTGTTGAGGAGTTCTTGCTGCACTATAATCTCTTTTGATGCCCTTAGCATTACGAAGTGCTATGAGGTCTTTATTTTTGAACTCGGTTCCATTATCACAACGAATACCTTTAACTTTCTTGGACAACTGGTTCTCTATAAGGGTAAGAAAATCTCTAAGAATTGATTAGGTCTCACTCTTGGCAGCCATGAAGAATACCCACGTGAACCTGCTATAACCATCAGTTACCACCAGACAGAATTGTTTGTGGTCAATGCTCCTAATGGAAGTAGGACCAAATAAATCCATGTGTAGTAGCTGCAATGGCTCAGAAATAAGACTAAGAGCAGTAATGTCCTTGAAGGATGCTTAATGTTGTTTGCCTTTGCTGCAAGCAATACAATTTATATCATTCCTAAATGACTTGGGAGGTAAACCAGAGACCAGATTCAGATTTGCGAGTTTGTGAATGGTCTTGAAGTTCACATGCCCCATCCTTCTGTGCCATTGAGTGGCTTCATATTCTGAGGCTTTAGCAACCAGACATGCTAGTTGACCTGTAGGGTTGACTTCATTCAACTTGATGCTATAGAGATTGTGTCTTCTAGGGATTCTGAGCAGAACCTGTGAGTCATCCGGAAGCTGAAAGTCTTTGGAGAGCACAAGTGCATCAGTATCCGTGAAGAGAACAAACTGCTTCTTGTCACATATCTGAGAGACAGATATCAAGTTGAAGTGCTGAAGTGCTTCCACATAGTAGACCTGCTCAAAATTTAGATTAGGCGTCTTAATTGTGCCTTTGCCAGTGATCCTGCCTTCACCTCCACCAAAATAGACCTTGCCGCCTTGGAATGGTACAAAGTTAGAGAGAAGACTTTTATTTCCTGTCATGCTCCTGGAGCAACCACTATCAACAATGCCTAAACTAGGATCTTGGTATGGAGTAACCTACAACAACAAGATAATAAAAATGCAAAAGTTAGTGTCTTAAGGGGACCCAAACCTTTTCAGGTTTGAGCCTGCCTTGTGGATCTTTAGTAGAGAGCCAAGAAGATTGATGAGATCCACCGTTGTTCCTTGGTTGCCTATGCATCATATGGGTATTATTGTTTGACCAAGAACAACCTGCTGTGGGCTTAACAGCAGTTCCCAAACCTCCCAAACCAAAATACATATGGTCAAAATTATGTGGATAAATTGGATTAAAATTCTGAAAATAGTTACTAGTGTTTCTATTCGTTGTTAATCCAATGTTTCTCCAATGATCAGAAGATAATGGAGAGGACATTCTAGAAGAAGAGAACGATTGAGCACTAGGATTGAGTCTTCTAGAAGTATATGGGGCAGCTCCTGGTGGACCAGGAGCAGGAAATGCTTGATTAACAGAAGCATGTGTGTCATAAAAATCACAATCTTTAATCAAATGAAATGCACTTCCACAAACAAAACATGTTTTAATAGACCTTTTATTAGAATGACTTTGTTTCATACTGCTAACTTTATTACACACAATTCTAGGAGAAACATTCTTCCTAGGACTCAATGAACTAGGACCAGACACACTTGACTTAACAGCAACTCTTTCTTCACACATCCTAGCACTAGTAGCAGCATGATCATTCGACTTGGAACTTGTAGGTCTTGACTCTTTACTTGAACCACTTGATGCAGAGTCACTGGCTTTGTCACTGAAAGTACACGAGACAAAGTCATTAGAATTAGTAGAACTTTTTGGGGACTCATGCATCTGTGATCCATCCAAGTCATTATGCCAAGAAGTGGGCATGAAAGTTCCAGTAAGAGGGGGAGGGACAGCATGCATTTCTGCTGCTGGTTTAAACCTATTGTACCTAGGTTCTCCCTCTTCCTCTTTGTCAGCATCAAAGACACTCGAAAAAAATAAATCAAACACATCTTCTGAATCAATATATTTATCAAATCCTAACCCTCTTTTAGTCCTACCAGACATGCTACTATCAATTAATTTTGAAAGATTTTTAGGTGCCTTTTGCCATTTTTCAAATCTCAACATTGTAGCATCTAATTTTTCTTGCATCTCCTGTCTTTCTTTGATACTGGCATTTCTTACCTTTTCTGTATATTTAAGCATATTAGTTGTGTTTTCTAAATCGATGCTTAGTATCTGAATTTTATCCTCATACTCACGTTGAGTATTTTGTAGCCACCTCTTTTGTTGTTCCAATGTGTTTAAAGAAGCCTTATAGGCTTGAACCTCTAAAAAATACTTATCATTTTGATCATTTACTTCATTAAACTGGGACAACAATTCTGAGTATTTATCATGACAACCAAGAGGACAATGTTGTACCTGAGGTGAGATGCCCATAAGAGCAAACTCATCTGCTTCTTCTGCATCAGAGAGATTCCCAACAATCATTGCAAATACGTCAATCGAGGATTCAGCGGATTCCAAAGTGGTAGTCTGATGATCATTCCAGTTGACCATAGAGTCAACAGACACCAGTGCCTTCTTGTCATCTTTTACCTCCTGAACCTTAAAAGCTGAGTACCTGCTCTTCTCTTGATCATTCTTGCTAGGGCATTCCCTTGCAAAGTGACCTTGTTGCTGGCAGTTATAGCATCGAACCTTGCTTCTGTCGAATCTTGCTGGCTCCCGAGGGTTGTAATTGAGTTTTCGTCCTGCTTTCTTCTCAAACTTGTGAACCCTAAGAGTGAGCATGGCCATCTGCCATTTAAGATCCATTTCATCCAGGTCAAGTTTATCGACCTGTTTGAAGTCATCAAAAGCAAGTTGTTGTTGAGCATCAACATCAGCCACAAAAGAATGAAGAACGGCTTCTACCATACTACCAGACTTGGCAGTAGGATCAGGAGCAGAAGTATGCTGAAAAGTATGTTGAGAGGACACAATATTGCTTGGGCTACTAGCATATGACATGGGACTGGATGCCATAGAACTCACAAAGGCAGAATTAGCAGGAGTGGGAAAAGAGTCACTTGAATATCCTCTCACATGAGGTTCAAAAGTTCTGAGCTTATGAAATAAATCATCAAAGTTGAGATAGTCAAACCCACCTTTGGCTTTGAGAGAGATCACCACCTGATTCCATGAATAGGGTAAGGCTTTAAGAAACCTTACATTAATATCACCATCGTCAGGCTTTGAACGAAGTTGATTCAATTGGCTCAATATCTTCTGAAACCTGTCATACCCTTGATGTAAACCTTCGGTTTCTGAGATTTTGAATTTTGTGAATTCATCTCTCAGCATGGATCTTCGCATTTTCTTTAACTCCTCATTCCCACCAAACCTTGCTTTTATACCATTCCAGATCTCTCTGGCATCATCCAAATGATAGAAGTCACCCATGTGATCGTTAGGAAGAGATTGAAGCAAAATCGTTTTTGCTTTGACCTCCTTCTGAATAGCTATGATTTCTTCATGAGATTTAGGGTCAAGAAGAGTAATATTACCATTCTTGTCTCTTCCAGTAAGCTTCCTGCTGTTCTCATTAAGAATAATCTTCCAAAGGTCTTGATCAGTATTGGTGATCCACCATTCCATCTTCATTGTCCAACTATCATATTCATCCTTTTTCAGAAGGGGGAATTTACCATTCGTGTTGGAAACCGTAGCAACGATCTGCTGAGGTTGCACAATTTTAGGAGTGTTGTCTTCTCCTGTTTGAGTAGAAGTTGAGGCAGACATGATAAAACAAAAATGTCAGTAATAAGAAAACTTGATTCTTCTTGTATAGAGACCCTCCCAGGCTCTGATACCACTTGATGGGTCTACTAGATGTAGATCTTGCAGCCTGTCAGGAACGATGAACGACTTCTGTAATCACAAGTCAATACACAGAGAGACTCTATACACAATATGAATGCATAATACAAATATAATAAAGAAGAACAGAATAACTATAAAGACTTGATCCTTTCTAAGGATTTAATATTGATAATCACTAGAACTACGTTTTCTCAAGGTCTACCTAACCCTTCTTCCTAAGGTTCCTTTTATACTACAAGGAAACCCTAATACATCATTAACCAAAACGTGTAAAACTGATATGCATATCCTTTCCTAACATATCTCATGCATATCCTAACAGAATAATAAAGTTTGACTTTGACTAGGACCAGGAGCACGACTTGCTCCTACTAACTACATACCTCCTAGTCTACCTATTACATTTAACTATTACAATGGTCCTAACAGAGTTTAATAAAATCCATCAATATAACATCGGTATAAAATTATTACCGAAAATCATTTTGTACAAATCCATGTAGTAGGTCATAAAATAGCCAAAATTATTTTATACAAATCCTTGTCAAAATCATAATATAGGCTTTCGCCTTCAAAATCATTATACGAACCAATGTCGTAAAAATATCATAAAATACGTTTTATAACATTGTATGGAGTTAAATAAAAACCGTTATATGATTATGGTTATGTAAAACCAAAACACGAACATAAAATCAATAATAAGACCCCGTATTGTTAGTCAGGCAATATATCGTAATTCGGTGCGTATAGCAGTATTTCGTTAATTGGATTATTATAAGTCGCATGACATTGTTACCTTACTATACCAAACAACGGGTAGCTAGCCCGAAACTCAATTTGCCCATCTAAATTAGCGTGTCGTCAATATAATCACGCTTATGTAAATCTTCTCATACATAAATTCGCTTACCAATCAATGTGGCACGACGTGGATCAACCGTCAAGGCGCGAACTGGGGTGATCGTCCCCAAATAGTACTATTATATGCATAAGCGTCTACCAAATCCCGGTAGTTCACAATTCATGCTAATGGGACTTTTAGTGACATAACCTAACTTTAATAATCCATTTCATTTCATCTATCGGGCCATTTAATCATTTATCCGGTCATACAATCATTCGGGTCCAAATCAATAAACAGACAATCGGGACAAATAGTGTCCTAATTCATAAAAACTAACATGTTATCTCCCTCGCGGGTTTATAAAACATTTCATAAAAACATTTAAAAGAGTGCGAGGCAATGAACTCACGTTGATGTGGGAAGGCGGGTTATCGGCAATTCGGATGTATGGTACGTGCTTCAATCACGGAAACCTAGACACATAATACTCGTCTTAGACTTTTGTCCAATGACTTTATCAAAATAATAATTATGTATACATATGATGATTTTATATATATATGATGATCAAGTGGGTTTACATATTCTCATTTACTCATTTTATTGTTATGTGTTGATAACTTTTATATTAGTTTACTAGTTTTACCTATTTACATATTTTAAGTCCAATAAACTTATTATAAGTTCTTTAACTTGTATTAATCTATTTTATACTTGTATTATCAGTATTTACACTTTACATGTTGGGCCCAAATGGGTTAAGCCCAATAAGTACTTTTTATAAGTGTTTTAGCCCATTTTGTTGTATTATTAGTCCAATATGCTAACTTAGCTCGCTAATGTCCGTATGTCCTATAGTTCGGGTTTTATCGGTTTTTACTTGTATTAGATACTTATATATCAGTATATGACTTTTAAAAACTTTACATTAGACGGGTTTGATCGTCTAAGTTTTAATTGGCGAAAAACGTTAATTTTACGGTAATAGCCGAAAAAGTCGTAAAATTCATGTTTATAGTTTTATAACTTATAAAACTTATCAAACTACCATTTTTATAAAATGTCCATTTATTTATCCTTATACATATTTATATAAATGTATTATATAAGTTAGTGGGTTTTAATTCACATCTTATACTATTTTTATTTGAGTGCTTATATAATACTATTATACTTTAATTTTCCCAAAATCTGATTTTTACTTTCATGTTCACCAAAACAGCCATATCTAGAGTTCTATATGGAGATAGAAGCTCAAATTTTTATGGAATAAACTACATTATATGTGCTTCATTTAACTCTCGTATGGCTACTGTTGAATCAGCTTCTAAGTATTTTATAAAATTCGTCCAAAACAGTGTACTCAGATTTGCATTCTAAACTTGTTTTGATCATATCTCACTCATCCTAATGGTTCTATTGCATTGCCAACTCTCACATGTGTACAAGACTCATAGATTACTGTATATTAATCTATTTAATCCATTTTATCAGTTTATCATATTATTCTTTACTGTTTTATACAGCCATCAATTTAAGCATGATTTTAACCTTTTTACATATAGTTTTTCATCTTTTTATCCATGTTTATCAACACCAAATCCCCAAAAAATACTTTTATCATCATATATTCGTCATATACATATACAATAGGAAAGAAAATACATGATTATATAATCAAAATAACAAGAGGATGAGGAGAACAATCTTTATACCACCAAGATGACGTAGGTTGTGATCAAGGCTTGGATTTTGATGGCAAAACTTGTGATAAACCAATATCATCTTCAAGTCCACCAATCTTCAAGAACTCCTTGTGGAAAATCATCCCCAAGACACCAAGGAAACTCCTTTGTAGATGTTATGATCACCTCCAATCAATAAGTCTTCAAAAGGACATCATCTTATGCAAGAATAACATAAGATTTGTGGTTAAATTCAGATCAAATGGGTGTTTTGGTGTTGTTTTTGGACGGCACAAAGAGAGAGAAGGGAGGAGAGTTTTGAGTAGTTTGCATGTGAGAAATGGAAGGCAGTGGTAATGGCTAGTGGTTTTGACAAGTTAGTTAGCTTGTTTAGCTTAAGTATTAAGCTAGTTACAAGTGTCTTGGCTTCCTAGTGAAGCTTGGACACATAATGGATGAGGTGTAGCATGCTTGGGTCGTCCCATATTAGTGGGGTGGGATAAACTTGTTTTGTCCCATCCCGCTAATTTACGGGTATTCCTCGATTCTAGTTTCCTCGATTTGCGTGCCCTCGGGTCGTTTTACGAAAAACGTTTTTATAAATTATGAATCAACGGCACAAAACGAATCTAATAAAAATTGTCTCATCAAAAACGGAGTTCGAAAACGTAAATACGTAATCCTAAGGTTTCCGGTTTAGTCGTAAAGGACGTTAAATTAAAATCGTAAGTCCTAATCTCTTCTCGTAAATTTGTGAGTTTATGAACCAACACAAATTTAAAATTCCAAAATAATATTCACGGATAAATTTATTTTCTGAAATGTCGGACTGTCACCAAAACGGTGTATGTAAACGTGAGCACGTAACGTAGAATCCTCCGGTTTAGACGTAGTCGATGCTACTTCAAGACGTAAATCCAAATTTCTTCCCAAAAATAAGTGAGTTCATAATATAACATTAAAATAATGTTTTTAAATAATATTTGAGAATAAAATATCAACCATAAATTGACGGATTGTCACACCTTTAGCCTTAGTAGACATAATTACTCCTGTAGAAGTCATGGGAACATTAGTGAGAGATTTGGATGTAGCCTTGATGGGTGTGTTTAAAATAGGCTTAGATCCTGGATTCTTATTGAATGGAGTAATGGCAATGGTAGGGGTTTGCTATTTCGGGGGTACGGATATCGGTTGCCCAATGTACTCTAAGTTTGCTAAACAATCCTGAAAGCGATCCACATATAAGAAAAGCTCATATAGAAGATGACTTGTGGGATCTAGTTCACGCATGTCATCAACGATCTCTCTAGCAAGATCAACATGTTCTAAGGCATTATTCATGTATGTGGCAAACTTAGTTGGACTACTCTTAAATTTTTTATCTCGATATAGCACACGTGGGTTAGGTTTGGGAGCACTAGAGGTCGAGGCAGAAATGGTGGCTGGATTATCAACAAATTCTTGTCCTTTGAGTTGAAGTGTCTTCTTTAATTCGGCCAAAACTATGTTTTTGTCTATGAGTTGAATGTTTAAGTCAGAGATTTCCTCGCACTTACGGTTCAAATGGTCAACGAGTGACTTTTGCTCTGCCGCATTAAAAGCGAAGCGTTCTTCTAATGAACCATAATTATCTGAGAAACCCTGCTTTACTTTATCAAACTCCCCTATCATAGAAGTAATTCTATCTTCTAGGGCATGGTTCATCATCTCTGCAGCCTCTAGTTCGAATTTCTCTGCTACTGATTCTCTCTTAAGTCTCATAATTTCTTCTGCTAATGCCTGAACTACCTGAATCATCTTGTCACTTGTCTCAACGGAGTTTTCACAATCATTTGTTTTTGAAAGAGTTTCATTTTTAGATTGATTTTCAATTTCAAGATATATACAATGTTGTTGACGCTCATTAAAACGTTTTGAAAGTGTGTTATAAGAATCTTGAAGCTCTAAAAATTCAGCGTTAGATTCATGACAAGAATGATTATCTACATTAATCACAGGCGCAACAATATTCACAGACATATCATACACATCATCACATTTATTCATAGTAGATGAAATCTCATGAGCATATTTAAGAGTGACAACTTGCATCACTTCGAGAGACACTATATGTTCTAAGAATCGGTCATATTCGGATAAAATCTTTTCTTTTTCAATTAAATGTTTTTCATAAGCATCATCCATTTCATTGAAAACTTTTTGAACTTCACCAATTTCAAAACTTAGATTTCCCACTAGATCTTAGACTCCTTTTTTAATATGGTTTACAAACGGAACGATCTCTTTCTCAAACACCGTTTTCATGTGTTCGAAAGCCCATTCTCCAGCGGTTTGATCCGTTGAAGTCGTACATTCTAGAATGACCTTATCAAACTCGGTAAGGTATCGCTCAATCTCTTCCAAGCTGAGCTTTACCGTACTTACCGGTGGAAGATTCTTAGGAATTTCCTTCGGTTCGTCCGAGTTAACGAGTGTAGGAATTATACTAAGGCATTCTCTAGTAGGCATGAAAGCGGATGTTTGGATAGTTTTCTTTTGCATATTAAAACGAGTTCTATGATCTATATTAGCATTTGTTGCATTCATTTGAGCATAGTCATATTCAGGATATATAGGAAGTAATTTTAACCGATTCTCTTCATATGGTGTCAAGCTCTCAGATTCATTCAAGAACACAATCGGATCTAATACCAAGCCTAACTTGGTTTCATCATAAAGTCGTGGGTTGTGGTGAAATTCTTGCTTTGCATACCCCGGGTTAGGTGGTAGGTCTATTAGACGCGATAAATTGAACTCTTGAAAAGAAGAATGAAACAAGTGTACTAAATGTGAAGCAACATATTGTTTTAAAAGCAAAATTTCAGTCTTTTTAACTCTCTCAGACGCCTTAATTTCCGTTTCAACTCTTTTAGACTCGAGAATTTCGAAATCCTTTTGTAGTTTTTGAAAATTATTAACGACTGACTCTTTTTCTTTGAGTTCTTTCGAAAGATTTGCTCTTAAACTCTCAATTTCTAGCAGATGATCCATTTGGACTTGCCTAAACCTATCAAATTCAGGATTGGTTAAGGTAGTGGACACTGGAGTTAATTCCAAGGTTTTAACCTTTTCCTTATGCAAAGCAAGCTCGGCAGATAAAGTCTGATTAACACTGAGGGGTTCAAGGACCGCATTATTCATTTGGCTAAGCAAAGATGCTGAGACCATAACCAAATCAGGTTGAGCAGATGAATTGGTAGTCGTAATAGCTCCCGGTTGTGGTTCACTCAAAGTCTGGGGACTTTCATTGATATTTCTATCATTGTTTGTCTCCTCGATTGAATTACTAACCACCGGAGGCTGTTCCGAATACTCAGACACTTGCTCAACTTGATAAGGTACAATACTAGTATCTGTAGCAGTATTTGGTACCTTAGAAATTATGTCAGCTCCATAAAGTGAAAGATTTTCCATGAGAGATACTTTGGCAGTATTGAGATCATCATAGTCAGATTCGTATGCATCCAAATCATCACATTGATATGTGGCATTGTTGGTGATGGCTGTTGTGAGACCGTCAGTGTTCGCAAATCCTGAATCTGCGAGAAATGCCAACTCTTCTTCATCGAGCTCACGTCCTTGGGCTTGAGCATTCACCAAGTAGATCTTCTCCTGAAACCATGTGATGTCCCTTTTCCTCATGGGCTGCTTACACTCTCGGGCCATGTGCCCTTCCCCTTTGCAGTTGTAGCATATAATCACCTTCGTTTTTCCAGTGCTATTACCTCTTGTAGCAGAAGTGTTAGATGAACGTGCACCAGCAGTAGATGAATTGGGTCTCCCCTGAAGTGGTTGCACCATGACTCTGCCATCTTGAATTGTAGCCTGTTGTCGAGAGTTAGAAGAGTTCCTTAACTGATTGTTAGTTGTTGCTGGACCTCTGTAACCTCGTTTGTTTAATGTTTGAGTGAGATAAGCACACATTTGAGCAAGTATATCAGTAGGACTATCCCCTTGTCTAAACTCAAGGACAGGGATCTCATCATCATAATAGAATGCTAGTTCTGATTGCGCTACAATCTGCTTTGATGGAACACTAACTTGTTGTGAGTAGTGGGGTTGAGGAGCCTCAAGTTGTGGATATGTAAAAGCAGGGTTTGTTGGAGGTTGATAAGGTGAATACTGGTGTGAAGCATAAGGTAACGGATGTGAATCTCCTTGTGATGATGTTGTTGGTTGCTTGTATTGTTGGTGATAAGATGTAGGCGGCTGTGGCAAGATCGAGTACTATGGGAAGCTTGGTGTTTGATACACTGGTTGATAGGAAGATTGGTGTCCAAAGCAAACGGAGAGTTGTAATATGACAAGGTAGGATGGTTTGCCATTAATGCCAATGGTTCTTGATAAGATCCCTAAGATATGCGTTTTTGGATCACGTGCTTCTCGTGTTGTTGTAAGAAGGCATAGAGTTGATCTAAATTTGACTTGTGCAAATCTCGAATCATCTTAACATCAGTGACATACTGACTCCATTCTTGGGGTAACGTGTTCAAGAACTTTGTGTTTAATTGAAACTGATCAATCCTTAGATTATGCACGTTCATGTCATTCATCAAAGTAGTGAAACGCCGGTAGTAATCGTGAAGATTCTCCCCTGGAATGTATGTAAACCTATCAAACAAGTCATACAATTGACACTCTCGTTCTTGCTTAGTTAGAGATGTCCCTTGTAACAAGATAGCTAATCGATCCCAAAGATCCTTTGCCACTTTATGTTCACTTACCATTCTAAAGATATCGGGTAGAAGGGCTTGAAGAATTGTCTGAACGACCCTTTCATCTGCATCGGCAATGATTTTGTTGGCATCAGTCAACTCATGATGCAACCTTTCCCTTGTCACATTGTTGACGGTAACTTCTCCCCAATCTAATGGACCTTTTTCAATTGATTGAAGCATAAGTCGACCACTGGGTTTGCACATGATGTACGTTTTCATGCGACCTTGCCATGCTTCAAATAAATCTTTGATGAGCAAAGGTGGGCGAGTGTCGGTACCCGGGATGATTGAGATATCGGTAAGCGAAGTCATTGTTGGCATATATGAATGTGAATTCATTTTATGATCCCTTGAATAAAGATTATCAAAAGTGATCGAACAATGAAATAAGGTTATGTGTTTTTGTGTTGTTAAATGAAAGATGTTCTTATCTTTTTGTTGTGTTTGTTTTTGAAATTTTCCAAATTACCAAATTAATGCACGATAGAAAAATCCTCTAAGTATCCAAAAACAAATTCTATCGGAATGTGCAAGCATCGGAATGTTGCTTTCTGTCGGAATGTTGCTGGTATCAGAATGTTTGGTTCTATCGGAATGTTGTCATGTCGGAATGTCACACTATCGATATATTGGATCTGTTGGAATGTCAATCTATAGGAATATCAATCTGTGGGAATGTCAATCTGTCGGAATGTCAATCTGTCGGAATGTCAATCTATCGGAATGTCAATCTATCAGAATGTTTAGATCGCAATATGGCTAAAACAAATTGGACAGAGTAACGACTCAAAAATCCCTTGAAACCGTCGGAAACCCAGATCGCAATGTACGATCGGAATGTCTCGTCGGAATAAGGTATCGAAATCCTGTGATCGCAAAGTAGAACCAAATGGTTATTACGATCAAACCATTCTCACTTGTACTTTCCGATGGAGACACTTGCTAGAATTTCGGAATGATGAAAAAAAAAAAAGTTTTGAACGTTTGATCCAAGAAATTTTGTGTTTTAACCAAAACCAAGATACCAAAATCACTACAACACGATTAAAGAAGTTATACTACTTGAAATCACTAACAAACACGAAAAAAAAATTGATGTTTTGGCAATAGACAATCAAAAACTACACGTTATGCTTAAGAAAGCATAAACAACACGAATACCAACCTATATTTCATCCCATGCTCTTGATACCAATTGTAGAACAATGAAAATCTTTATGTTTCATGAGGTTTGATGTTTTCTAGAGATAGAAACTTAGAGAGAGTAATGAAAGAAACTATGTGTTATAAAAGTGAGAAATGAAACAACCAACACCTCTTTCCATGGTAGAAATAGGCTTATATACCCAAGTCCTTAATGGACTTGGGCCTCCGGCCCATGAACATGCTCATGGGGTCGGGCTATTTAATAAATGTAACTTAAACACTACTACGAGCCTATAACTATATTGTTGGAGTGACCGAGACTTTCTTTATACGTAAAACGTATTTCCAACAGCGCGATTGGGGGCAATTAGACTAATCCTTGCTTATGCTGCTCACATGAATATGATCGTCTACCAAATGGATGTTAAGACGGCATTTCTTAATGGTGAATTAAGGGAAGATGTCTACGTAAGCCAGCCGAATGGATTCGTCAACTCGGATTATCCTAATCACGTGTATAAGCTCAAGAAGGCTCTTTATGGGTTGAAACAAGCTCCACGCGCGTGGTACGATCTCCTATCGTCTTATCTAATCTCGGAAGGCTTCTCCAAAGGCAAAGTGGACCCAACATTATTCATTCTCAAGGTGGACAACGACATGATACTGGTACAAATTTATGCTGACGATATAATATTTGCTGCCACTACTCAAATACTGTCTGACCATTTTGAGAAAATCATGTCCACACGTTTTAAGATGTCGATGATGGGAAAATTTTCATTTTTCTTAGGGTTGCAAATTTCTCAAAATCCCAGAGGCATCTTCATTAATCAATCCAAATATGCTCTTGAATCGTTGAAAAAGTTATCATTTTGAAAACTGTGACCCAGTGGATACTCCTATGGTGGAGAGATCCAAGTTAGATGAGGATAGGGATAGGATTGCTATCGATCCTAAACTTTATCGTGGAATGATCTACACCCTTCTCTATCTGACTGCTAGCAGGCCTGATTTGCAATTTGTTATATGCTTGTGTATCCGGTATCAGGCTCGGCCTACGAAAAGCACTTACATGTTGTGAAAAGGATCTTTCGGTATCTTAAAGGAACACCTAATCGTGGTCTATGGTATCCGAAGGATTCCTCTATTGCACTAATATCATATGTAGATGCGGATTATGCTGGGTGTCAAGATACTAGACGTAGTACTTCTGGCAGTGTGTAAATTCTTGGAGATAGACTGATTTGTTGGGCATCTAAAAGGCAGAAAAGCGTTGCGATATCAAGTACAGAGGCTGAATACATTGCTATGTCCGGTTGTTGTGCTCAAGTTCTTTGGATGAGATCACAATTAACTGACTACGGTCTTGGATTCAACAAAATCCCGATGTATTGTGAAAAACAAAAGCGCCATTGCCCTTTGCTACAACTACGTTCAACACTCCCAGGAAAAGCACATTGACATACGCTACCACTTTATCAAAGAGCAAGTAGAAAATGGATTAATCGAGCTGTATTTTGTCAACACTAAGTATCAGCTGGCGGATATATTCACAAAGGCCTTAGCTCGAGGACGTATCGAGTTTTTGATCGAAGAGCTGGGCATGAAATCATTCTCACTGGTGACACTTAAAGAGTTGGCAGAAGAATCTGCAGAATAGTGGTGGTAAACTATTCTAGAGTATCCTTTTATCGTGATCTTGTATATTATCGTATATATATAAACCACAAAAATATAAAACCTACAAAACACCATAAAATTATAAAATCAAGAAAATCCTAAAATATTTCTTATTTTAAATCGGGCATGTCTTTTAGTACCGTAATATTTAAGGCCTTAGAAATGTCGATTAAAATTGACACGGCGCCATAAACAGAGTCTGTATGAAAGTTGTACATATTTTAAAACATGCCCATATGGCTTGTAGTTATTTCAGACTACAACCCACTTTTCATATTAAAGTCACGTACTTCTTTTGAAAACGTTGGCTCACAACGGGAATTAATTTTCTCGGGCAAGGTTTATTTTAAAACCGTGTAAGGGATCAGGTTTACTTTATAACTTGGTCTAACACAAATTAGTGTACGCTTCAGTGCACTTATTTTGTTAAAATAAGAGAAATCTTATTGCCACCAAAATCGTTCCATAAAATCACAAAACGGAAAAGGTCTTCATGGATATTTGTCTCTTTAAAAAACAATGACTACAGCTCTTTCAATAGAAAACGGGTCAGCATTTTAGGGGGAGCAAATATCAAATTGTTTTGAAAATGAATTGGTCTTCAAATATCTTTTCAGAAATCTTTCTATGTGTGCCTTATGTGCAACGTGTGCCTTGTGTAGAAATTGATTTGGCCTTAGGTTATATCTCACATGCCTTAAGTCATATCGATACAAACGTTAGTGGTGTGTTCGTATTAGCAACTTAAATGTAGTCGGAAAAATGTGTTGTTAACTTGTTGTTTTACAAGTTTATACATTCTTGAAAAAATGGGGGGACCAATTTGCATTTTTGGCAAACATGGTTTGAGAGTTGACCTAAGTCAAAACTCCCACCCCCTATTGTTTATCATTTTCGTCTCAAACACACACACCCTTCTAAGCTCTTGCCGCCATTAACAGAGATCTTCACACCTTCGTTTCTTGTGCTTATTCCGTTGTTTCATCCTCTAGGTAACTCGTTATATTATGTGCTAATTATGATTAATCTACTGATTCACATACTACATCTCGTTCAATTAAGAATTAGGGTTTCGGATTGTGAATGTGATGAAACTTATGATTGATAAAGGGGTTTTGTTCTTATACCCATTATAAACATTGGACTTAAACAGTTTTGATTAAAACATTTCTTTTGTCTCGAAATCAAAAGATAACCAGTTGCCTTGTTAAATCCGCCCCAGATTCCGATGGGATTCCGATAGCGGATTCCGATAGGATATTCCGATGGTAAGATTCCGTCGGTTTCCAATGGTAGGATTCCAATGGTAGGATTCCGATGGTAGGATTCCAATGGATTGATTCCGATGGAGTGATTCCGATGGATTGATTTCGATGGATTGATTCCGATGGATTGATTCCGATGGATAGAATCCGATGGATAGATTTCGATGGATTGATTCCGATGGATTGATTCCGATGGATTGATTCCGATGGATTGATTCTGATGGATTGATTCTGATGGGGTGATTCCGATGGGGTCATTCTGATGGGGTCATTCCAATAGGGTCATTCCGATGGGGTCATTCCGATAGGGTCATTCCGATGCGGTCATTTCGATGGGGTCTTTCCGATGGAGTCTTTCCGATGGGTCACTTATTGCTATGACTGTGTTTACATTCCGATGGAATCCTGCATTGTGATAGATAGATATTGTGATAGATAGACTTTGCGATAAGTGGACTTATAGTGTTTGCAATATGTTTTGTTTTTGTTTAGTAATTTCTTCCTGATATGAGCAAAATCTCATATCAATTAATCAACAAATCACCCTAAAACACATAGAAAATACCTAAATTTTGTGCTATATAGCAGTATTATGTGGTATGTTTTGTGTTTGTGCTTAAATAGGTAATAAGGATACAATTTCAAGCAAACAAGAGGAAATCAGGCTCATTTATGATGAAAAGACAAGGGAATGGTTAAAGATGACAAGCCATTTGAAGATGAAGGACCTATCTTGACAACATTCAAAAGTTGAGGGACTTAAATGAAGACTTTGAAAAAAGTCAAGATTAAAGTCAAACTTGGTCAAACTTCAATTCAAACAAGTCAAGGGAGTCAAATAAGCAAGAAAACAAGTCAAAGGACTGAAATTGCCGTTAAAATGAAGAAAGGAGCTCAAATGAAGAAGTTGTTAAAGTCCAAGGGCTGAATATGTCAAATTTGCATAAACTTTTGGATTGATCCGTGTCACACTCCTTTCCACCAATCAAAATGCAAGAAACAAAGGGTACGGATTACCACCTCTAACGTCAGCTCACTAGTGTATTAAATGAACGAATCCAAGAACAGTGGATCGCACTTACTTCTCTTTAGCCAATCACAAATAGCCATGCAATAATCCAATATATCCAAAACGCATAATGATCCGTCTGTGAGGCTAAGGACGAATAAAAACATGACACGTGTCATCTCTTTCAAGCAACAAGCCCAGAATTGAAGATGAGCTACAAGGCATTTCAGAAAGAACTTTCTACATGAAATTTACTCAAAATGAAGAGACGAATCCAACTACACAAGTCAATTAGATTGAAATTGGAAGAATAAAAAACCCCTTTGTTGTTCTTGACGAAGAATCTACAAACAACTCATCCTTGACACTTGGCATTTCCTCATTCGCTGAAACACTTCACAATCTCCAACATGTCATCAGTCAACCTCTATAAATAGCAGTAGGACCTTCATTCTTCAGTGTGTAGTTAAGTGTGAAAAAACACACACTTTAGTTTTTCCTCTTAAATTTGTTTCTACATTCAGTTAGATAACAACTCTTAAGTGTTTGACACACACCTAAGAGTTTGTTAGATAGTTAGTTAAGCTGTTGTAACCTCTTTTCCCTCATAAATCAATAAAAGCACAAAAAAATATTCATCTCATACTCTTATCTTCAATTACTCTACTCAATCCTACATTATTATGTTATATTGTGATGTCATTGATCATCATTGATCAATGAAGTGTATTTGAGACGTTTTGGAAGCTATCCAATTTGATTCAGCCTAGCAGTTCATTTCAGTCCCCATTGTAGCAGTTTAGTAGCATTACTTGTTGATTTGGTTCAGAAATAGCTAAAGGAGGTGATTTGGTAGTTGATTGTAGCTGAATTGGTTTGAAGGAAGTAGTTTTTAGAGAGTACAACACTCCTCTACTCCATCAACGGAGGCTTCAAGCTAAAAGGTTTCAAAACTCTTATTTGGTTCCACTGAATTGTTATGCATGCTAAATTCTTAGAGTAAACTTTGTTTGCTGCTATGATCATGTGTTTAGCTTTGTTTTAGCTTAACTGTGTTTGATTGATAGAATTTGAGTGATTTAGTAACTTTAATCTTGCTCTTATTGTTTTTAGCCTTGGCTTTCATCAGTTAAGTAGTCTTTTAGATCATATTGTGATTAAGGTTGTTTACTTGCCTGCTTTTAGTTGAAACTTACTTCATTTGGTCATATAAACAGAACTTGATAGCAATCATCACCTGATTCATTCTTATGTTCCAAATTTCTTTGTAAAAGTTGATAACAGTCTGGTAAAATGGTGTTTGGATTTGCCTAGTTTTTGTGATTCAAGTTTGATAGAATCTGTGATAAGTGTTCATTTACATTCAGCAAACTAGTTTAAACTCATTTGTTCAGTTTTGTGGTCAAAATAGTGGTCAAAAGGCAATTGGTTAGAAAAAAGTTTGGGTCAAGTTCTGTTAACATTTTCATCAGAAAACTAGCTTAATTCAATCACATGCCATGTCTTCTTTACTCAATTTGCTTGAAACCAATTCTTAGTTGTAGTCTAATATCCAAAGTTTGAGCTTGTGCAAGGAAATTCTACAGTTTTCAGTTTTCAGCTAGAAATAAGCTTTTTAATAAGCCTAAGACCAAACTCAAGTTTCTGTAATGAGAGCTCCATTGTTTTCTTAGATCTTCATTTCTACTTCATAAATGTGTTCATTTTCTTTCACAAACCTTGTTAGAAACATGTCTTAAGTGATTTTTGAAGTTTTCAGCTTTTTCAAAAAAGTGGTCAACGTTTGGTCAAATAAGCACTTTTGAGCTTAATTTCAAATTCTGGATTACTCAGTGAATCATTTTCAGATTGGAAAGACATTCCATACTCCTTATAAGCTGTTTAATAAGATTGAGCATTAAAATCTGATTGTGGAACTCTCATTTTCTTGTTTGATTAAAGTTGGCTTATTAGAATAAGCTAATTCGAGTTTTACTAGCATTTAAACAGATTTCTTGTGCAAGTCTAGATAAAATGGGATTTTAAGCAATTTGAAACAAATTAGAGCTTATGTGGTCCAGTAACGAGCTTAAACCAGCTTATTGAAGTTGTATGCCCGTTTTTTGTTAAATAATTCCCATTAATTGCATTTTAGTCCTTTTGGTTTATAACTGTTTGCATTTTGTGGTAATCTTGCAAGTAATTAGGGTTTTCATAAAGTCAGTCCTTTAACTTTCAAGTTTTTGTCAAAATCTGTTAGACAATTTGTTAGTTGGTTAAAGTTGGTTTCAAGTTAGTTTGAATTTACATTTTAGGTCCTTACAGTTTCTGAACTTTATAATTTCACCCTTGTACTTTCGTTTAGTTTACTTTTCAAGCACTTTTACTTTCATGCATATATAATTTGGACTTTAGTGAATAATACTTGGTATTTGCAAAGTGTTTTACGGATACGTATGTTTAATATTTTTCATTTTTCACGTGTTGATTGAAATAGACATAGAATTTCTAAATACCCAACAACCAAGAACAATTAAAGACTTGAGATTTTTAGGACTTCCTATTTGTCAAGAACCGAGAGAATACGAACTTCAATATACTCAATTTCAAATGGCGCCGCTACCGGTTCATGACATTACGAGAGACTACTGATTGACGGTTTTCATTGGCTTTTGGGATCCGTTCATCCCGTGAACGTTATTTTTACGTATCAAAAAGCAATCTTTTTCCTAAAAGATTGAAATGAAAAATATATATTATTGGATTTCCTCGGTTTTTACGTACATATAGTATTTTCTTTAAAAAAACCCAATAAATACAAAAATATTTTCTCTATATTATTATATCTAGATACGTATATGTATACGAACAATAAAACCACATATCTCCATAAGTATTGATTTTGCAATACACCGTGTTAGGGAGCTTTCCGGTCCTTGACACGTGTATCGATCAAATTTAATTAGGCAAGAATAGATAAATACTTCCAATAGGCAAGAATTCAAAGAATACAAACTACAAAGTGAATAGAAAGGCGATGTGCTATAAAATGCCATCCAAGGGTTAATAGGTACTTAAGTACTTCGCGCCACCTAACCCCCCGTTCACTAGTGCGTATTCTAAGAAGGAAGGCTTGATTGGGGTCTTGCACCCAAGTAGTACTTACGTATATTATACTTTCTTGTGGATATTTCATATTGAATCTCGAAGAGGATAATCCCTTCTTCTTCAAAGTCGAACGAGAGCTTCTCTCTCACTCCTTGATTTGAGTTGCATGCTCACTCGAGGGCGTGCACAAATACCATTTGGTGTACAACCCCTTCCTCCCAAAAGGAAGAAAAAGAGAAAGAGTAAAAACACCACCGTTCATCAAGCCGATCCCGGGAATCGTGCTTTGATCCACACACAACAAGAAGCCATGGCCACTCGACCTTTGATGGAGCACTTGCAATCTAATGTGCAAGGATATGCCGATGCTATTAAGATACCCGAGATTCCCGCAAACACCTTTGAGCTTAAGACATCTATGATTAACTTGGTTTCAAACACACCATTTTTTGGGAAATCTAATGATAATCTACATGATCACCTTAAGAAGTTTCTTGCTCTTTGCAACATCATTAAGTACAATGGAGTTTCCTATGATGCCATTAAGTTGATATTGATACAATTTTCACTAGAGGGCAATGCCAAGTATTGGTTAGATACACAACCACCCGAGAGCATTACTACCTGGGATGATTTCACTAAGAAGTTTTTGAACAAGTTGTTTCCCCTATCTAAGACCACGGCTTTGAGAAACTTAATTATAGGCTTTCAACAAAAACCTAGTCAAACCTTTAGTGATGCTTGGGAGGAGTTCAAGGAGTTATTGAGAAAATGCCCAAATCATGGATTCCATGAATTTCAACAAATCAATACTTTCTATAATGGATTAAGACCTCATTACCAAGATTCACTCAACTCTTTCGCGGGTGGAAATATTCTTTCTAAATCCATTCAAGAAGCTTGGGACATTATTGAGACCAAAGCAATGGTGCAAACTAACACACAATTTGATGAAAGGGTTCATGTTGGGCAAGATAGTTCTCAAACACCTTGTGATAACCAATTCCTCAAGAGTCAACAAGAGATACTCAAAATAATGGATAGGAATCAAGAGATGCATCTTAAGTCAAACCAAGAATTAATCCAAACCCTTAAGGGACTTTCCTTGAACAATTCCACCGATGATGTGCATGCTATTGCTCTTTCATGTGGGACTTGTGGAGGTCCCTATTCCTATCAACAATCTGACAAAGTTCAAGGTTATCAAGTTGAGTGTTATGCTTACCAAGAAGAGCATAGAGAACATTTCAAACCCAACATCAATCAAAACAACCTTTCTTACAAGTCTCAAAACTACCTTGCTCCACCCGGATTCCCACCCCATCCACCCACCCTTACTCAACCCAATCCCCCTCAATTATACAAAGGAACCAAAGGGCCAAGGCCACAATACCAAGGGAACAACTATAAAGCACCCAAGAACTTTCACAATCAAGGAAATAATTTTCATCCACCCAATCAAGGATTTAATCCACCACCACCACCCTTCCAAATCAAGGATACCCTCAAGTCCAAAATCAAGGATATGGGCCATATGATAATCATGAGTATGTTGAGAGGAGAATTCATGAAAGTGAAAAAAGAATGCAAGAACAAATGAGACTTACAATGGAGGAGCAAACCAAGAGGATTTTGATGACATTTAATCAAAGACCACAAGGAGCTTTACCTTCTAACACACAAACAAACCCGAGCGCCAATGTCAATGCTATTACGACAAGAAGTGGAAAAACAACTAATGATCCTTCACCTCCTACACCTTCTATTGTTAAGCCTACTTTGGTTCCAAATTGTGATAAGCCTTCTACATCTTCTTCACCACCTCCAAGCTCTACCACTTCACCATCAACACCTTCTCAACCTATACCCACTTCTCCTTTACCTTCCACAACTCCCAATGAAGAAACTAACAAAGACAAATCTTCAACCAAAACACCTACTCAACCCAAACCTAAACCAAACCTTCCTTACCCTTCAAGATTGAGAAAGGAGAAATTGAAAAACAAGGATGATATACAAGTCTCAAACTTTTTGAGGATGTTCAAGCAAATTAACATAAACATCTCCTTTGCAGAAGCTCTTGCTTATATGCCAAAATTTGCTAAGATGTTCAAAGATCTCCTCTCCAACAAGGAAAAATTGGTGGATTTACCTAACACATCCCTTAATGAGAATCGCTCCACCGTGTTGCTCAAAACCTTACCTACAAAACTTGGAGATACGGGGCGCTTTTTGATCCCTTGTAATTTTCCCGGGGTGGAAAATTGCATGGCATTGGCAGATCTAGGGGCAAGCATAAATCTCATGCCTTTATCGGTTTGGCAAAAACTCTCTCTTCCCGAGCTCACTCCAACTAGGATGACCCTTGAGTTAGACAATCATACCATAGCTTACCCGGTAGGTATTGCGGAAGATGTGTTTGTAGGTGTGGATAAGTTTACCTTTCCGGCCGACTTTGTAGTGGTTGATTATGACATGGACCCGAGAGTTCCTCTAATTGTTGGTAGACCATTTTTGAGGACGGGTCGTACTCTCATAGACGTGGCGGAGGGAGAACTAATTATTAGAGTTGAGGAAGAGAAAGTGGTGTTTAAGCTAGGAAAAGTGACTAAGAAGTCTCAAGCTTGTGAAACAATTAACATAGTGGATGTACTTGATGAGGTGTGTGATGAGCATTTCCATGACGCTTGTAAGAGTAATAGTGAAGACATGCCTCATGTAGAGACCGTTGCCTAATTGCTCCCTCCTTAACACCTTTTGGAGAGAGTGATTTCCTCTTGGAGGAATTTGAGTCCAACTTCCTTGGTAATGATGATTCTCCCATTAATTGGGAAGAAGACGTTCTCACTATCCCAAATTTGCTCACTAAGGATCCCATTCCTTCACCCATCCCACAAGAAGTTACCAATGATGATCCATCCATAGTGAAACCTTCCATAGAGAGTCCACCTACCCTTGAACTTAAGGACCTTCCATCCCACCTAGAGTGTGCTTTATTAGAGGGGAAAGACCAATTACCCGTGATAATTGCTAAAGATTTGAAAGAGGATGAGAAAGAAAAACTCATAGTAGTCCTTAAGAAACATAAGCAAGCCATAGCATGGAAAATATCCAACATAAGGGGAATTGATCCAAATTTTTGTACACACAAAATCCTTATGGAGGATGATTACAAACCCGCTATTCAAAGCCAAAGAAGGGTTAACCCTAAAATTCATGAGGTCATTAAGAAGGAAGTTATTAAACTCCTTGATGCGGGCATGATTTACCCCATTTTCGAATCTCCATGGGTTAGCCCGGTACATTGTGTTCCTAAGAAGGGTGGAATCACCGTAGTGCCCAATGAGAACAATGAGCTTATTCCTACTAGACTTGTTATGGGTTGGAGAGTTTGTATTGATTATAGGAAGCTCAATGATGCTACTAGGAAAGATCATTTCCCATTGCCTTTTATGGACCAAATGCTTGAACGCTTAGCGAGAAATGAGTACTATTGTTTTCTAGATGGATTCTCGGGTTATTTTCAAATACCCATTGACCCTAAGGATTAAGAAAAGACCACATTCACTTGTCCCTACGGTACATTTGCTTACAAGAGAATGCCTTTTGGCTTGTGTAATGCACCGGGGACATTTCAAAGGTGTATGATGGCAATTTTCCATGACATGATTGAGCAAACTATGGAAGTTTTCATGGATGATTTCTCGGTTTTTGGAGATTCATTCACTTCTTGTCTCTCCCATTTAGAACGTATGCTAAAGAGGTTTGAAGAAACACGTCTTGTTCTTAATTGGGAGAAGTGCCATTTCATGGTTAAATAGGGGATAGTCTTGGGACATAAGATATCCAACAAAGGTTTAGAAGTGGATCGTGCTAAGATAGATGTGATTCCTAAGCTTCCCCCACCTACCAGGGTGAAAGGAGTTATAAGTTTTTTGGGTCATGCGGGATTCTATAGACGTTTCATACAAGATTTCTCTAAGATAGCAAGATCGATGACCCACCTCTTGGAAAAAGAGGCTCCTTTCATTTTCAACCAAGAGTGTTTGGACTCTTTTGAGATACTTGAGGAAAAGTTGACTAAGGCTCCCGTTTTGGTTTCTCTAAATTGGGATTTGCCTTTTGAGCTTATGTGTGACGCTAGTGATTATGTCGTGGGGGTCGTGTTAGGACAAAGAGTGAATAATAATTTTCAACCTATACACTATGCTAGTAAAACCATGAAGGGTGCACAACTTCATTATACCACCTCGGAGAAAGAGTTGCTTGCTATAGTCTATGCCTTTGAGAAATTTAGACCCTATCTTGTGCTATCCAAGACCATAGTGTATACGGATCATTCCACTCTCAAGTACCTCATGACAAAGCAAGGTTCTAAGCCTAGACTTTTGAGATGGGTTTATTGCTCCAAGAGTTTTCCATTGAGATTCGTGATAAGAAAAGAGCCGAGAATTTAGCGGCGGATCACTTGAGTAGACTTGAGCATCCTTTTCAAGGAGATTTTCCTCATAAGGAAATCAATGAATCCTTTCCATTAGAGGAGCTCATGTCTATCTCTTCTCAAGAGGATGCCACCCCTTGGTTTGTGGATATTGCAAACTATCTTGTGGGGGATGCTAATAGAGGGTCTCACTTCACAACAAAAGAAGAAATTTCTTAAGGAAGTGAAATACTACTTTTGGGATGACCCTTACCTCTTTAGGCAATGTGCAGACCAAATCATTAGACGGTGTGTAGATGGGCCCAAGGCATTTAAGATCTTAAAAGCTTTTCATAAGGGACCTACGGGTGGACATTTTGGGCCTAACTATACCGCCAAGAAAGTCTTTGATTCGGGTTACTATTGACCTTCCATATACAAGGATTCCCAAGAGATGGTGAAATTTTGTGATGTATGTCAAAGACAAGGAAAAATTACTCAACGAGATAAGATGCCACAAAACTTTATACAAGAATTGAGATTTTTGATGTGTGGGGAATAGATTTTATGGGACCTTTTCCATCTTCTAAGGGAAATAAGTACATACTCGTAGCGGTGGATTATGTGTCAAAGTGGGTTGAGGCCAAAGCTTTACCTACTAATGATGCTCGAGTTGTAGTAAAGTTTTTGAAGCAATTATTTGCTAGATTTGGTGTACCTCGGGCCATCATAAGTGATCGTGGTACTCACTTTTGTAATGATCAATTCACAAGAGTTATGAAGAAGTATGGTGTTAACCATAGACTTTCTACCGCGTATCACCCTCAAACCAATGGTCAAACCGAGGTCACAAATTGTGGTTTAAACAGAATTTTGGAAAGAACGATAGGAGAGCATCGAGCTTCTTGGTCTGATAAGCTTGATGATGCTTTGTGGGCTTTTAGGATGGATTTTAAGACACCAATTGGTTGTACTCCATATAGGCTTGTCTATGGAAAAGCATGCCACCTCCCATTTGAGTTAGAGCATAAGGCTTCTTGGGCTCTCAAGTGGGCTAACTTTGATTTAAATCAAGCCGGTTCACATAGAATGGACCAACTCAATGAAATGGATGAATTAAGAGCCAATGCTTATGAGAACTCATTGCTTTATAAGGAAAAGACTAAGCAATTGCATGATGCTAAGATCAAGAACAGTGAGTTCAAAGTTGGAGAGCCGGTTCTCCTCTTTAACTCAAGGTTGAAACTCTTTGCGGGCAAGCTTAAGTCGAGATGGTCCGGTCCATTCACTATTGCTCAAGTATTTCCATATGGAACTATTGAGTTATCACAACCCGATGGTCCAAATTTCAAAGTGAATGGTCACCGTGTTAAGCACTATTTTGGGGAGGAAATTTCCGTAGAAATGGTCCAAGAGATCCTCATTTTCCCCATGAATTAATTCATTGTGGGAAGAGTCGAGCTAGAGACTCCTTAAATCAAGCTTGAATAACTAGGTTTAGAGGTTTTATACTTAGAGTGTTGTAGGTTAGAAATAAGGATATAGAGTTGATGAGAAGTGTAGGGGAGACCTTCCTTTTGTCTTCATGTTGTTTGTAGGGTTGCTCACTCATCACGTGCTTTGGAGCTTATGGAGGAGGCCCTTGTATCCGGTTCA
The DNA here is from genome assembly GCA_025667525.1 of Glebionis coronaria. Classification (NCBI taxonomy): domain Eukaryota; kingdom Viridiplantae; phylum Streptophyta; class Magnoliopsida; order Asterales; family Asteraceae; genus Glebionis; species Glebionis coronaria. The sequence continues at coordinate 635,478,708 of CM046874.1, read as the reverse complement.
CTTTGTTATTATTGTGATTTTTCATAGACACATTATGCTTAAAAAAATGAATTTACTATAGTAGATCTTTCCTTAGCTTGGGTTAAGCAAAGTCTATTCATTGTATAAGTGTAGGGGAAGTTTATACTTCCATGCTCTTAAAAATTGAGGACAATGTTTAGCTTAAGTGTAGGGGGGTCTTCTATCGAAGTGACCTTACCTAGACTTTGTCATTGACCTTCATGATAACTTGGAAAATTAATTTTTCAAACATTTTTCAAATTTTTGATCTACTTTGGCCACCAAAAATATGCATTCATAATTTTTGCATCAATCATTTTCATTTGCATAACACATTTGTATTGTATATATTTCTTCTTTTGTTCTTTATAAAAAATTGAAAAAGGAAAAATTATAATAAGAACATGGTATAACAAATTTAGACTTCTTTGACGTATTAGGCCCGCCATGGATATTTTGATTGAACCCGAGTTTGCTTATTCAAGCTTGCTCTAGCTAGTATCCTTAACCATGTAGTCCTTCATTGGTCTATTAGGCTAAGCATCCACCACTCTCATTATTAGAGACTTTAAATTTGTGGAGAATGGGAAATGATAGAGTTGAAGCAAGTATAAAAGGGCTAGATAAACTTCATGATAATTACTTGCGGCTAAACCTTTCTCTTCTTTACCTCTATTTTTCTTCGCATGTATATATGTTACTAAATAATCAAGAACGGTTTTAATCGGTTTGTAGTCTCTTATGCATTTTTGGCTAATCAATCATGGTTGGTATAAGTACGTCTTAAGATTCTAAGTTAGAACGTTTTATGTGTACTAGACTTATGTCATGCTTAATACTTAGCGAGTGTTTTTCATTTTATTCTTTTCAACTTTCTTTGTGAGGAATAAAGAAAAATAAGAGCGGCTTTTGAAAAAAAATGAGTGGCTAGAAAAAAAAGAGAGAAAAAGAAAAGAAAAGAAAAGGAAAATAATAATTATACAAGACTCCCAAGAGGGGCAGTGAAGTGTTAATTATAGTAACTATTAGATTCCAATATTACCTTGACGGGTTGCGGGGATTTAATAGTTGCTCCAATCCAATATTACCTTGACGGGTTGCGGGATTGAAGATCCAAAGTCTCAAAAAGGAGGAGGATGTAAATTATTGCGTGAGTTTTATTTTTCTTTCCTTAGCGAGTGTGTAGCTACTTATTAATGCATGACATGAGGATTTTACATATAAGGCGAATGACTTATTACTCTTGAAACGGACTTATATTAATCGTGAGCGATTTTTCAAGTAATGGATGAGAGGATTACTTAGGATTAAAACCGTGCTTCCTTATTTTTGGATTTTACATTTCTTATATTTCACGCTTCAAATAATGACAAATTTGCCTTCAAGCAATTTACTCAAATAATAACCGGTTCCATATTTAATTCTCATGAATAAGTTGATGCACTTTTTACTTGTGAATGCAATGATCCTATTTTTAAGCTTGGTATGGGTAAAGTGAAACTTGAGGGTGATAAGTGTCCATGTTACCAAAGCCCTAATTTAAGTCACTGATTTCTTTATGAGTTTTTCCATCAAAACCATTTATGAAAAATCAAAAATATATAAATAGAATTGCTTTCTTTGCATTGCATTGTACAAAATCAAAATCATGCATCATATAGTGTAGAGTAGTGTAAAAACATTCCATATTGGCCAAGGTGGGTTAATTATGAGGAAAATGTAAATTTATGCTTTAAAATATAGCATTACATGAGGTCATGGCAATGTTCAAGTGTAGTGGATTTGATATGAGCAAAATCTCATATCAATTAATCATCAAATCACCCTAAAACACATAGAAAATACCTAACTTTTGTGCTATATAGTAGCATTATATGGTATGTTTTGTGTTTTTGCTTAAATAGGTAATAAGGATACAATTTCAAGCAAACAAGAGGAAATCAAGCTCATTTATGATGAAAAGACAAGGGAAGGATTAAATATGACAAGCCATTTGAAGATGAAGGACCTATCTTGACAACATTCAAAAGTTGAGGGACTTAAATGCAAACTTTGGAAAAAGTCAAGATTAAAGTCAAACTTGGTCAAACTTCAAGTCAAACAAGTCAAGGGAGTCAAATAAGCAAGAATACAAGTCAAAGGACTGAAATTGCCATTAAAATAAAGAAAGGAGCTCAAATGAAGAAGCTGTTAAAGTCCAAGGGCTGAATATGTCAAATTTCCATAAACTTTTGGATTGACCCATGTCACACTCCTTTCCACCAATCAAAATGCAAGAAACAAAGGGTGCGGATTGCCACCTCTAACGCCAGCTCACCAGTGTATTAAATGAATGAATCCAAGAACAGTGGAGCGAACTTGCTTCTCTTTAGCCAATCACAAATAGCCATGCAATAATCTAATATATCCAAAACGGATAATGATCCGTGTGTGAGGCTAAGGACGAATAAAAACATGACACGTGTCATCTCTTTCAAGCAACAAGCCCAGAATTAAAGATGAGCTACAAGGCATTTCAAAAAGAACTTTCTACATGAAATTTATTCAAACTGAAGAGACGAATCCAACTACACAAGTCAATTAGATTGAAATTGGAAGAATTAAAAAAACCCTTTGTTGTTCTTGACGAAGAATTTGCAAACAACTCATCCTTGACACTTGGCACTTCCTCATTGGCTGAAACACGTCACAATCTCCAACATGTCATCAGTCAACTTCTATAAATAGCAGTAAGACCTTCATTTTTTAGTGTGTAGTTAAGTGTGAAAAAACACACACTTTAGTTTTTCCTCTCAAATCTGTTTCTACATTCAGTTAGATAACAACTCTTAAGTGTTTGACACACACTTAAGAGTTTGTTAGATAGTTAGTTAAGCTGTTGTAACCTCTTTCCCCTCCTAAATCAATAAAAGCACAAAAAATATGCATCTCATACTCTTATCTTCAATTACTCTACTCAATCCTGCATTACTTGGTTATATAGTGATGTCATTGATCATCATTGATCAATGAAGTGTATTTGAGACGTTTTGGAAGCTATCCAGTTTAATTCAGCCTAGCAGTTAATTTCAGTCCCCATTGTAGCAGTTTAGTAGCAGTACTTGTTGATTTGGTTCAGAAATAGCTAATGGAGGTGATTTGGTAGTTGATTGTAGCGGAATTGGTTTGAAGGAAGTAGTTTTTAGAGAGTACAGCACTCCTCTACTCCATCAATGGAGGCTTTAAGCTAAAAGGTTTCAAAACTCTTATTTTGGTTCCACTAAATTGTTATGCATGCTAAATTCTTAGAGTAAACTTCGCCTGCTACTATGATCATGTGTTTAGCTTTGTTTTAGCTTAACTGTGTTTGATTGATAGAATTTGAGTGATTTAGTAGCTTTAATCTTGGTCTTATTGTTTTCAGCCTTGGCTTTCATCAGTTAAGTAGTCTTTTATATCATATTGTGATTAAGGTTGTTTACTTGCCTGCTTTTAGTTTAAACTTACTTCATTTGGTCATATAAACAGAACTTGATAGCAGTCATCACCTGATTCATTCTTATGTTCCAAATTTCTTTGTAAAAGTTGATAACATTCTGGTAAAATGGTGTTTGGATTTGCCTAGTTTTTGTGATTTAAGTTTGATAGAATCTGTGATAAGTGTTCATTTACATTCTGCAAACTAGTTTAAACTCATTTGTTCAATTTTGTGGTCAAAATAGTGGTCAAAAAGGCAATTGCTTAGAAAAAAGTTTGGGTCAAGTTCTGTTAGCATTTTTCATCAGAAAACTAGCTTAATTCAATCACATGCCATGTCTTCATTACTTAACCAATTTGCTTGAAACCAATTCTCAGTTGTAGTCTAATATCCAAAGTTTGAGCTTGTGCAAGGAAATTCTACAGTTTTCAGTTTTAGCTAGAAATAAGCTTTTTAATAAGCCTAAGACCAAATTCAAGTTTCTGTAATGAGAGCTCCACTGTTTTCTTAGATCTTCATTTCTACTTCATAAATGTGTTCATTTTCTTTCACAAACCTTGTTAAAAACATGTCTTGAGTGATTTTTGAAGTTTTCAGCTTTTTCAAAAAAGTGGTCAACATTTGGTCAAATAAGCACTTTTGAGCTTAATTTCAAATTCTGGATTATTCAGTGAATCATTTTCAGATTGGAAAGACATTCCATGCTCCTTATAAGCTGTTTAATAAGACTGAGCATTAAAATCTGATTGTGGAAGTCTCATTTTCTTGTTTGCTTAAATTTGGCTTATTAGAATAAGCTAATTCGAGTTTTACTAACATTTAAACAAATTTCTTGTGCAAGTCTAGCTAAAATGGGATTTTAAGCAATTTGAAATAAATTAGAGCTTATTTGCTCCAGTAACGAGCTTAAACCAGCTTATTGAAGTTGTATGCCCGTTTTTTGTTAAATAATTCCCATTAATTGCATTTTAGTCCTTTTGGTTTATAACTGTTTGCATTTGGTGGTAATCTTGCATGTAATTAGGGTTTTCATAAAGTCAGTCCTTTAACATTAAAGTTTTTGTCAAATTCTGTTAGACAATTTGTTAGTTGGTTATAAGTTAGTTGGAATTTACATTTTAGGTCCTTATAGTTTCTGAACTCTACAATTTCACCCTTGTACTTTCATTTAGTTTACTTTTCAAGCACTTTTACTTTCATGCATTTACAATTTGGACTTTAATGAATAATACTTAGTTTTTGCAAAGTGTTTTAGGGATACGTAGGTTTAATATTTTTCATTTTTCACGTGTTGATTGAAATAGACATAGAATATTTAAATACCCTAACAACCAAGAACAATTAAAGACTTGAGATTTTTAGGACTTTCAATTTGTCAAGAATCGAGAGAAAACGAACTTCAATATACTCAATTTCAGTTCCACATTAATTTAAGATAGTAAGGTTCCAACTTATGCATTCAACTTAGAATTAGGGCCTTTAATACAAACACAATTTTGATTGGAGTTAATCAATTTTTTATCATAAGAATACTTGAAAAGTTTCTTATTACAAAAATTCATCTTATTTTAATAAGTTGATATTTCTGTAAACAAAAGAGATAAAATTATTTATTCCATGTATTGTGTTTTGTTCTCAGGCAATGGAAGCAACCGTTGAGTTCAAACCTACTGAGGTTGAGGTTTTACCAACACCTACTAAGGTTGAGGTTTTTGCCAACACCTACTGAGGTTGAGGTTTTGCCAACACCTGCTAAGGTTGAGGTTTTTCCAACACCTACTAAGGTTGTAGTAATGCCTAGGCCTACTGAAGTGGTTGTGGAACTTCGCAGTCATCTTTATACTAGTTCTCCCACTTAAGTAGTGGTAATGACAACCAGGAAACCCAAATCCTCAAGGAACTAAAGTTAGGTTGTTGTGCCCCTAGATAACATGTATGTGTTATACTACCATGCCTTTAGGTTTTAATCTGAATGTATGATTGTATTTCATATGAACGTTGTCTGTATTATCATAATGTGTTTAATGTGATGACATTTGTTGTGCTATACTCCCCATACTATGGATTTTCATGGATAATGTGATGTATATGTTTGCATATATCAATTGTGTCTGTGTTATCTTAAGCAGGAACAATGTCAATCACCGAAGAACAACAACAACAACTAGACCTCGTACTAGTTCCACTTAGTGACCGACTACCACTTACAGAGAACAATTTTCGTCTGAAAGACGACTTTGATCCAAATGTTGCAGCTTTCAATGTCGCAATGGATATCCTATACATGTCACCGATAAAGGATGCCCTTAGAACCACTGCATCAGTTCCCAAAATTTATATTCACGAGTTTTGGGCCACAGCATCGATTTCACCGACAAAACAATTATCTAAGAGGTCTATCACTTTCAAGATCAACAAGCAGAACTTCACTCTTGATTTAACTCTATTCAGGAAATTGTTCAAGTTCCCCAAGTTAGCAAAAGGAGAAAAGTATGTGCCTAACCCAAACACAGATGAATTGCTTCGAGTAATTAGAGCTCTGAACTATGAGGGTGACATTCATAATCTATCTCAGTTTTCCACTTCACACATTGGGCAACCGTGGAAAGCAATCGTCACTATCATCACTAAGTGCCTCACTTTAAAGGCTCGTGGATTTGACCAAATGAGACCTCCTCAGGCTCATGTATTTTAGGGTCTATACACTGCATCTAAAGTGGATTACGCTCTACTACTTTGGGAAGAATTTTGCTACCAGTTCATCGGCACCAAGAAGAAGTCAATGCACCTTCCGTTTCCACGGTTCACTAAACTTATCATCAACCAGATCATGAAGAGTGTCCCGTCTATTGACAAGCGTGGAAATTTCTTCTACCATACATCAGGCCAAGACTATGTGTTGGATCATATGGGTGAAGACAATTATTCTACTAAGTACTCACTACGTCCAACTTTAGTGCCAAATATAATGATCAATGAAGGGATCAAGGACAGTGGACCTTACAAACAAATGCTTACGGATATTGAAGCACAGATTAAAAGAGCAAACGAAGATCCATCTAAAAAGCAAAAGGGTAAAAGGAAAAAGACTGTTGTCAAGCGTCAAAAGACTTATTCACCCAAAGCTAAAGGCAAGACTAAAGGGAAAGAGCAACTCCGTGATGAAGATGCAGAAGAAGAAGATTCTATAGCATTAATGTCTGAAGACAAACACATGCGAATAGCACGTCAGAAAAGTAGGATGGAGGCACTGGCTAAGAAAACAGGTAGTGGTTCTGGATCAAAAACTACTGTAGAATTAGCCCTGGAAGCTTTTGGAGATCCAGACGACTCAAATGATGAAGAAGAACAAGATTTCATACTAGAGAAAAGAACCACAGACCAAACAAACCCAGATGATGATATCGTAGATGATTTTATCAATTGTGATTATGAAGACCAATCTTTAGGAGGTGGAGGAGAAGACATAGAAACATTCATGTACAAGGACGTCAACCTTAGCAACCACTTCCTGCTCCTTCAACAATGATAGCAGTAGAAGACGCTCATTTGACGTTGATTCCTGTCCAACAACAAACACCTCCTCCACCACCAGTATTCACCACTGTCGTGACAACCGTCCCCCCGATTTAACCTACAATCGAAACCGTACAACTAGTACCAACCACCGCCCAAGTGATTACACCAACACCGCCACCGATCATCCATCAATCAGTACCAACCACCGCCCAAGTGATTACACCAACGCCGCCACCAATCATTCATCAACCAGTACCAACCACCGCCCAAGTAATTACACCAACACCTCCATCGATCATCCCACAACCAGTACCAACCACTGCCCCAGTGATTGTACCAACACCGCCACCTATCCTCGAACAACCTGTACAAACCACCATCCAACAACTTATATCATCCACAACACCTCTAGCACTCATGGTAAGACCCCCACCAACAACAGTACAACTACCATCCACCTCCAATCCATTTCTCACGATCAATGATCCACTCATTCAACACTTCCAAAAACAATTGGAAGATCAGGCACAACAGATTGCAATTTTGAAAACATCAATCACTAAGCCTGATACAAAAGCCTTCAGAGCACAAAAACGTGAGCATTCCAAACTTGACGATACATACGTCGGTGTTTTAAAACTGCAAGAGCAACATAAGAAGTTCATTGCCGAAAAGGAAGCACGTGACAAAGAAAACAATGTCTTCCTCAACTCCATCAATGATACTATGACTAACATCATTCAGAGTGAAGTTAGGTCATGTGTACATCAGGAGCTTCCATCATTATTCACTAAAGGCCTTACTGACATGTAGTTAATGCAGACTTTGGAGACTCGATTAACCAACATTGAGTCACCAAAAACAAAAGCTCAACACAAATTGCAATGAGCTCTTGCTAAAGTAATAATGGAAGATTCTAATACATCACCATTAGAAGACATTGAAGTTCCACAATCTTCAAATAAAAGGAAACGTCAGGAGCCTGAAAATGAAGATGAGGAAGAAAATGAGGAAGAAGAGGAAGAGAATGAGGAGGAGGAAGAACATTCTGATAAGAATGAAGAAGAAGAGGATGACGACGAGGATGAGGATGACAGGGAAGACGAGGATGACGATAGTGATGGGGATGATGATGATGATAATGAAGACGGTAATGGGAATGGTAAGGGTAAGGAAAAAGGAGATGGTGATGAGGGTAAAGGTAATGGTACTGATGGCGAAGAATCTGAAGAATCCTAGAAAAGTGATGAGGATGAGGAAGAAAGTGATGCAGGTTCAAAATAAAAAGTTGGTGATAAACAACAAAATGAGAGTGAAAACAAAGCCAATGACGAGCATGATGAAACCAATGATAACAAAACAGGTAAGTCATCTGAACCGGTTCTTACTAATTTATCACAAGAAGAACCTGTAGAACCAGTGCTCCAAGACGAACTAATGATTGAAGACGAACCATCACCGTCTGTGGAAAATCACTCTCCACCGCCTACATCTATTCAGCATGACACAGGAACAGATACAGGTATGTCTTTTGAACCAGTTCCTACTACTATCTCATCAACAACACCTGCAGAACACGAATCTATGAAAGAAGACGAATCGATACCATTTGTGATACATCACTCTCCACCTCAACATTACATCGATATGGATATTGACGACATAAATCAACCAGATCCTGAGTTTGCTGACACATTCAATATTGACGAGACTATTCAAGAGCAGTCATGGCTTACACAGGCAGCAACTGCACGTACAATCTTTGACAATGAAAAGGCGGATCTTACATAATTCCTCAATAATCTAATCGATTTCTCTGGATTCCTGATGGACAAATATGGAGTGCCTACCATGGATACAAATACACTTCAAACAACGATTAAGGACAAGAACTTTTGGGCTTCCATGCAGATTGCTAAAAATGAGGGAGAATATCATTTCAATGAGCTCATGAAAGCTATCAAATCAACAGCATCAGGTGAACAAGCTCCAGTACTTCTTCTACTAACAGCTTCAGTTATTGCAGGAGCCAAGTACCTTCCAATGTAATACTTTGTCAATCGTGATCTAGATTACTTAGAAAACGACGTGAACATGTATGCTACATCATTAACAATGGGCAAGGCAGTAAACTTGGAGGAAGTTCCTTGGATTGAAGATAAGGTTCCATACCTATGGAGAAAAAATCTTATCAAGGAATATGATCAATATGCGGAATTAGGTATCTCATATTGGCAAGGCAAGAAGAGGTCGACTTACTATTTCTCTAATCATACCAAATCAGGTACACTTATAATTTTAAACCGTCGAATCACAAGCATACAAGGAGTTAGCTTTCTACATATATTCGGGTACTCGTACTTGAAAGATATCAGATTCAAGCGAGAAGACGGTAAGATTTATAGTGTAAGTGAAGGGGATCTTCAATTCCTACGACTTGAAGATATTGAAGATTTTCTACTTATCTTGGCTCAAGGCAAGGTCCCTCACTTAGAACCAGACGAAGTCATTGCCCTAAGTTCTAACATTTGACAATTTACTCGAAGAATTGTGATCAAGAATAGGGTTAAAGACTTACAACTTGGTGTAGAGAGTTATCAATCCAGGCTAAATTTTAAACGACCTCATACAACGCCCATGAGTCGTTTTCACCAAGACAAGAAGCCATATATGGGTACACTCAAACTAGAGATGGGCATATTCTACCTGAATGAAGCAGAGGTCATGCAATACATGCGACTATCAGAACTGCACAAATTCAGCGATGGTTCAAGCAAGTATGTGACAAGTTGTTGATGCTTAACTCAAGTCAAGGCCTTCCAGAGGTAAAGTATGAATGTGTAGGCCGGTTTAAAAAGAGTGCCAACCACACCATCCAGAAGATTGAGGAGAAGTTAATGGATCGACGGTTGATCCGCAGTATCGAACGATTCGTGGGTGGCAAACCGTATGGAGCTCACCACAGGCTTGTGGAACGATCCATTTAAAAGTGGTGATCGTACTACAATCAGGTCAACTCCATACACTCACTTGTGAATATGTATGTATATATATATATATATATATATATATATATATATATATATATATATATATATATATATATATATATATATATATATATATATGTGCATTAGGCTTTTGTGGCTTGTTGTAGTGTGAAAGTATGAAATTTTTCAAGAAATTCTCACGAGATTCCAAATCTTTCAAACATATCATACTTAAGCACTACAACTAACCCTAATTAATTTGAGGGGGAGCATTAATATGTTCTACGGCCATCAACCAATTTCATTTTTAACCTAGTTTCATTAAAAAGGGCTTAATAGAAAATCCAACTTGGTATATGTTATGCATATGTTAAGGGGGAGAATTTTGTTTCAAAAATACTGAAGGTACAAAAAACTCTTGATATTTATATCACAAGTACCTCAGTGATTTTAAGGAATTTTTCATGAAGATGAATACTTACCGAAAACACACTTAACTCACGACAAATGTGGTGACAAAAGGGTGGTAGGATTAGGTATTAGTCCAATGATTCTTCCAGAACCAGAGGAATTCTCCCAAGGACAATTCCATAGTTAGAAAATAGAAGTCCTTAGGAAAGATGGAGAATGGATTGTGAATGTAGCTGAATGCCGACCAAGTATTGATGCTAGCACTGGAACAATCACAACAAGGTGTTAGTGATGATGTATTGGTTAGCATTGAAGGGGTTGAAGAATGAAAAAGAAATGTAAAGATAAAGGGTGTAAAGAAAGAAGCCCTCCTTACAACTTAGGCAGAAACCGGGTCAACACATCTTGAAGACAAAAGTATCATGGACCCAGTGATGCGATGCACAGCCCTTTCCAGCCAACTCAAATATCTCTCAAAAGATATTTGTTTTAATGTCACGGAGCTCAACACGTTATCTATTAGTTTATTCACTCCGAATAAATTGATATTGAATAGGTGGCAATCCTCTCCAGCCTCCGATCACCAAAACAAAATGCACTATTGAGTCTAGAGCCACTAGATCATCAAAAGTCTCATTAGGACACAATTTGAAAACAAGAAAGATTTTTATGAGTCCTACGCAGTATTCTTGCAATATTGCCAGAACATCTAAGTGATATGAAAGTATTACAATAAAGATGGAAATCCTGCTTGAGTCAACATCAAACAAGCTCATGGTAGGTGACACGTGCGGTTCTTTTAGAACTAATCTTGTGATAACTAGAAAGAAACGATGGTTTAACTCTTAATTGAGATTAAACTTGTTCCAGGGCCTCTACGCATTATCCAAGCGATCTTGCCAGAACACTCAGAGTGACACTCTTTAGTGTCACACTCCCAAAATATCAGAGTATAATGGCAACAAGGGAGTGGTGACGTCATGATTATCATACACACACAGTTACAAAGAACGACCTCTAAATGAGACGTTCGGAAAATAGATCACTTGTAATTGATAAAATAAATAGTTTTAACATAGTGCGGAAGCATAAAACTGGTCCCAGTTTAAAAATATAGTTTCCAAATAGTACAAATGATCTTTGTTTCAATAGAAATGATGGCAATGCATGAGACTTCACTTAGCATCTTCCTTCTTAATACCTGAGAAAAACATTGCTAAAGCGTCAACATAAAGTTGGTGAGTTCATAGGTTTAGTTAATTAGAAATGTTTAATGAACCACAAGATTTTCCCAAAAGTGATGACAATATAACAAATACAAAGTCATCATAAAAGTATTTAGTACAGTCTAAGCTCGTGACACCGAAGCGTTAACAACACTGGTAGTATAATCATATAAATGTAGCCAAAATGGATGCCTAAACCCACGACATCCTATCTCAGACTCAAATGAAACTGTGCCCGCTTGTCCCTTGTTGGACCAAGGCAGACAGGGGCGTCAACCCCGATAGATCTATCCATAACATTCACGCTTACACAAAGTAATTAACGGTTCACGATTCATGGGCCAAAGCAACTGGGTTTTTAGTGGGACTTAGACTAATATATAAATCAGTAAATGCACTTGTGTTCATACGTTAAATCAAGCAATGTCTCACCCCAAAAAGCAGTAAAAGCAGTTAAACGTGGGGCTATAAACTCACCTCGTGAAATCAGCAAAATAAATGGAACTATGGATGTAGCTCGAGAATACGGTTACGCTAGCCGCGACCTATTTGAATATAAAGATCCTGTTACGACACCTAAAATTATACTAATAAAAACATAACATCCTAGTTGTGCTTGACGGTACTTTTCGTTTACGGAAAACACGACACTTAAAAATCGGGTATTTAACAAATGAGGTTTATGGGCTAAATATTACCCTTAAGTTAATAAAATTCGGTTTGGGCCCTAAATAACCCAACACACACAAATGGCCCAACAATTATCCTAATTTAACCCACCCAAGGTTCGGCCCATTGGCCTTTTGACCCGGTCTGGCCCAATTGGCGACACAAACAAGAAAAGGGAAAGTTAAATACGTATTTAATCTATCTCAATTTCCTAAAACACACAGTCATTATCTCTCTCTCTCTCGAAAATACTCCCAACCGCCCCATCTTATTTCTCTCTCTAGAAACTCGGATCTAATACACCTCCCATGGCTAAAATGATCTCTCAGAATAATAAACATCAATATTATGAGGACTTGAGGTGAATAATCATGCGTGGGATGTGGGGTTTCATCCCCACATCAAAACCAATTCGATTCGAGATGTTTTTCCCAGGAGATTCGATGATAGATCCATCACCAAAAGATAAGTTTTAATTCTTTTTCGTTCTAATTAAATGGTTCACTGATTTTCTTTCATATTTTCGAACATAAAAGAATTTATGGGTTCAAATCGTTTGTATTATAAAGCTGTGAACAAGGGATTCTCGAATTCAATAAAATCAAATTAGGGTTTTCGAAAATAATTGGGGGTTTTCCAAATCTAGGGTTTCTTTACAATTAAATAATATTTTCATAAGTCTATTAATGTTAATTATTGAATAAAATAAGTTTTCAAAAATTAGGGTTTTGAATAATTAGGGGTTTTGGTAAATCTAATGTTTAATAACAATTAATCAATGTTTTCTATCATAAAAACTTATCAATTTCATCATATAGTCCGATTTGTAAAATTAGGGTTTCGGTCAAATTGGGGGTTTGTTCATATTTCGGTTTTATTTTAATTAACTAATCAATTCGTGTTTGGATTGGGTCTAATTAGAGTTTAAATCAATATATTAAAATTAGGGTTTATATAAATTTGGGGGTTTTTAATACTCGGTTGTTATTTATAATTAAATAATGTTTTTGGGAAATAAATTGTGTTAATTTCATAAATAAAAAGGATTTACAAATTTAGGGTTTCGAATTAATGAGGGGTTTTTATACCCGCGGGTTAATGGTGGTTAAGAGATGTTTCTGTAAAAAGGAATTGTGTAAATCTTATATCATGGCTAACTTTGAGTGATTAAAGCTTCGGCAGAAACAATGGCGGTCTCGGTTTGGTCATGGTTTGGTCATGGTTTGGTCATGGTTTGGTTATGGCAGAAACAATGTAAAAGAAATTGTAAAGGGGGTCTCGGTTTGGTCATGGCAGAAACAATGGGGTTGTGGTTTGTGGGTCAAAGTCCAGTTAATATTGTTATCCTTTATCCCTATATTTTTGTTTAAACCGAACCGTAATAAAAACACTAATCCATTTGTTTTATTTTCGCAGGTTAGTTTAAAATTGACGAGCACAACTAAGATGTATGCAGGAAAATAAAAGAAGGTGGTTAAAAGACTCACGACGAGGGTTTCGTTTCGGTTTGCAGGTTCGGACGAGAAGGCAACGGCTCAGCTGGCTCAGACTTATCACTACTCCTTATGTTTTTACCCAGAACTTGTATTTAAAACTGCTCAGCAGGAACAAATTTGTAATATTTGGACTGTGGATATGTTTTGTGTTGTGTTTGGACATTGAACAATTTGGACAGTATTTAACTTTTTAATATTGGTTTAGGGTTAGTCTAAATCTGGAAATGGAGTTCTTGTGATGTACCCATTTTGGGTAAACTAGGCATGTGTGCTGGACTTTAGTGGTTAGTGGATTGTATAAACAAAGTATTTAGTTCCCAGGTCTGAGTGTTGACTATTGTTGACCAAGTTTTGAAAAAGATAAATAAAAGTTTACTAATTTGCTTTTTGTATAAGCTGTAACATTCGGTCCAGCGGGGTTCGTCAAATATCATAGTCTTAAACGCGAGGACATAACATGAACAACATGATAAAATTCGACACACGACTTAATCAAAGATGGTTATGCGTATTCTCGAGGGGTTCAGCAAACAATCCTAATCGGCACAACGGTTAATGCATAAAACGTTTAATAACGCGCACGTTTCATTCATAATATAATAGACGCGAAAACTCGAGTTGTTACATTCGCTCTCCCTAAAGAGGGCTTTGTCCGCAAAGCAAAACAAGCAATACACTTACATCGACACCACATTGGTAAATAATTAGGGTACTACATAAATATGATATAACTTCCCAATTCGTTAAATCCAACAATTTCAAAGCTCACGCTAAATCACTATATGAAGAAATAAAGATGAAAAATTTGACGGATGTCACAGTATTCCCATGTTTTAGAGATTTCGTCACGAAATCAAGACGTTGTTGTAGTAGGGTGATTAGCAAAAAGACGAGGATACTTGCTCTTGAATTGATCTTCACGTTCCCACGTGTATTCTGGACCTCTACGTGCATTCCAACGAATCTTTACAATAGGTATACGACTTTGCTTGAGCTGTTTGACTTGACGGTCCATGACCTCCACCGGTTCTTCTACGAAGTTGAGTTTGTCGTCGAGTTGAATCTCTTCTAAAGGAATAACGAGTGTCTCGTCGGCTAAACATTTCTTCAGATTACAAATGTGGAACACGTTATGCACTCGGCTAAGTTCTTGAGGTAACTCCAAACGATATGCTACGGGGCCAATCCTCTCTATGATCTTGAATGGTCCAATATAACGAGGATTCAACTTTCCACGCTTTCCAAAGCGAATCACACCCTTCCAAGGTGAGACCTTCAACATGACTCTATCGCCAACCTCAAACTCAAGGGGGTTGCATCTCATGTCAGCGTAGCTCTTTTGTCGATCTCTTGCGGCTTGCATACGGCTCTTGATCTTAAAGATCTTCTCAGTAGTCTCGTGTATGATTTCGGGTCCAGTGAGTTGTGCCTCACCAACCTCTGCCCAACACACGGGTGAGCGACACTTTCTACCATACAATGCTTTGAACGGTGCTGCCTTTATGCTAGTGTGATAGCTGTTGTTGTATGAGAACTCCACCAGAGGTAGGTGCCTATCCTATCTATTTCCAAAGTCGATCACACAAGCTCTCAGCATATCTTCTAAGGTTTGAATGGTCCTTTCACTTTGACCGTCGGTTTGGGGATGATATGCAGTGCTCATATCCAACTGCGTTCCCAATGCCTTCTGCAGCGACTTCCAAAACTGTGAAGTGAATTGGCTATCTCAGTCAGAGATTATAGACACAAGCACACCATGCCTCGTGACTACTTCCTCCAAGTATGTTCTTGCTAACTTATCCATTCCATCAGTCTCCTTGATTGGTATGAAATGAGCCGATTTGGTGAGTCGGTCGACGATTACCCAAATAGTGTCAAATCCAGCTGAGGTTTTAGGTAGCTTTGTAATGAAATCCATAGTGATCCTTTCCCACTTCCATTCTGGCAGTTCGGGTTGGACCAACAATCCTGATGGTTTCATATGTTCGGCCTTGACCTTGGCACAAGTCAAGCACTTGCCAACATAGGTAGCAATGTCCGCCTTCATGTTCGGTCACCTATACAACATCTTAAGATCATGATACATTTTGTTAGATCCCGGATATATGGAGTATTTTGACTTATGCGACTCATGCATAATCAAAGGTCGTAGGTCACCATGGCACGGTAACCAGCTCCTATTATCAAGGCATAATGTCCCATCCGAGCGAGCTTCTAACTTCTTTATCATGCCTTCAACATCTTCAGTCTTGAGAATTTCTTCCTCGACTGCCTCCTTCTGAGCCTTGAGAATTAAGGATGAAAGGTCTAAGTCAATGGTCATCACCAAGGCTTTCACCCTAAGAACTCTCTCCTTTCGACTCAAAGCGTCGGCCACGACATTTGCCTTGCCCGGGTGATAACGGATCTCGCAATCGTAATCACTGAGCAACTCTAGCCAACGTCGTTGTCTCATGTTGAGTTCTTTTTGATTCAAAATGTGTTGTAGACTCTTATGATCAGTGAATACAACACACTTTGTGCCATAAAGGTAGTGTCTCCAAATCTTTAGGGCAAACACCACTGCTCCTAACTCTAGATCAGAGTTGTGTAGTTCTTCTCGTGCACTTTTAGTTGTCTTGATGCGTAAGCAATGACCTTAGTCCTTTGCATCAATACCGCACCTAACCCTTTTATGGATGCATCACAATACACCACAAAGTCTTCATTACCCTCGGGTAGGGCTAGTATAGGTGCTTCACACAACATCTGCTTCAATGTCTGGAATGCCAAATCTTGATCCTCTTTCCACTCAAACTTCTTGTCTTTTTGAGTTAACTCCGTCATTGGTTTAGCTATCTTGGAGAAACCTTCAATGAATCTCCTATAGTAACCAGCAAGACCTAAAAATTGGCGGATCTCCGTGGGTGTTGTTGGAGTCGTCCAATCTTTCACGGCCTCGATCTTAGCAGGATCAACGTGAATACCACTGCTATCGATTACATGCCCAAGGAATTGCACCGTGTTTATCCAAAACTCACATTTGGAAAACTTTGCATATAACTTCTCCTTCCTCAGCAGCTCTAATATGGTCTTCAAATGCTCCTTGTGTTCTTCTTCATTACGAGAGTAGATGAGAATATCATCGATAAATACAATCACAAACTTGTCCAAGTATGGTTTGCAAACTCGGTTCATGAGATCCATGAATACCACGGGTGCGTTTGTCAAACCAAAAGGCATAACTTGGAACTCGTAGTGTCCGTACCGGGTCCTAAAAGCCATCTTATGAACGTCTTCTTCTCTAACCCTTAGCTGATGATATCCTGACCTTAAATCAATCTTCGAGTATATGCTAGATCCTTGCAATTGGTCGAAAAGATCGTCAATTCTTGGCAATGGGTAACGGTTCTTTATCGTCAGCTTATTCAACTCTCGGTAATCAATACACATCCTAAAGGATCCATCTTTCTTTTTGACAAATAGGACCGGTGCTCCCCAAGGTGAGGAACTCGGCCTAATGAAACCTTTGCCAGAAAGTTCCTTTAGTTGTTCAGCTAACTCTGTCATCTCTGCTGGTGCTAAGCGGTATGGGGCTCTAGCAACAGGCGCGGCTCCTAGTGTAAGCTCTATGTGAAACTCCACTCGTCGTGCTGGTGGTAATCCCGGTAAGTCTTCTGGGAATACGTCTGGAAAATCTCTAACGATCGGTACATCTTCAATTTTCTTCTCATGATCTTCTTTTTCCTCCTTTCGTGTTACTTGAACCAAGAACACTGGACATCCCTTCTCAATGTATCTTTGGGTTCTAATACATGAGATGACTTCCAGTCTTGATCCATTCTTCACTCCACTTCTTTCGCCTTGTATGATTAGTACATCATTTCCATAAGGAACACGGACGCACTTCTCATGACATACAATTTCCGCGTGATGCTTCGACATCCAATCCATTCCAATGATGACATCAAAACTTCCCAATTCTATGGGGAAAAAGTCGATACTGAACGAACGATCTTGTAACCTTATACTACATCCTTTCAGAATAGCATCGGTGGTTACTGACTTCCCATCGGCTAGTTCTACATTATACTTAATATCTAACGCAGTAGGGGTAATATTTAGGCGTTCACTAAATACAGATGACACAAAACTCCTATTCGCACCAGAATCAAATAGTACTGAAGCATAGTTGTTATTGACTAGAAACGTACCAGTCACAACGTTGTTGTCCTGCACCGCAGCCTCAGCACACAAATGATACACTTTGCTAGGTGCCGTGAATCCTCCAGGAATACTAGTTGTGGCTCGGTTATTTCCTCCCCGGTTCCCTTGATTCTGCTTTTGGTTCCCTTGGTTGTGATTCTGGTTGCCTCGAATCTGATTACCACGACCTTGGCTCCCACTGCTTGGACACTTATTCTTGTAGTGACCTTTCTCTCCACATACAAAGCAAGTGACATTTGTTCCTTGGCCACCCTGTGTTCCCGGTCCTCTTTGGTTAGCAGGACGGGGTGGTGCTCGACATTCCTTTGCCTTATGTCCAGCCTTTCCACAGTTGTAGCATGTAGGGGGACATGCTCCCTCGTGGTGTCGGCCACACTTTCCACAGAAAGGAAGTCTTCCAGCATAGTTTCCAGTATTACCTTGCCCAGCAGTAAACACCCTTGCTACTTCTTGTCGCTTGTTCTGACTGTAGTTGTTAGTGTTGTTGCTGTTGTTGCTATTGTTGGTATTGTTGTTGTAGTGATTGCCAGACCACTTTCTCTTGTCTCCAGTATTTTCTCCCAGCTCTTGTACCACTTGGTACATCAAACTCTAAGCCATATCGATTGCCTCGTGCAAATCGGTTGGCTTTGATGAAGTCACATTCCCCTTGATGCTCAAAGGTAATCCTTCAATGTATCGCTCCAACAATCGGTCGTCGTTGGGCACCATTTCGGGACATAACAAGATCAGCTCTTGAAAGCGCTGATTGTAAGCAGTAAGAGCGGTACCCTTGACCTTCAAGTTCCACAGCTCAACCTCCATCTAATTGACTTCATTTCGTGGGCAATATTTCCTAACAAACATAGCTTTGAACTCACTCCAAGGCGTCGCTTGGGCAACATCAATGGTCACTGCACGAGCATAGACGTTCCACCAAGTCAAAGCACCATCCACTAATGTGCTTGACGCAAACTTTACCTTATCAGCTTCAGCAACATTGCTAATCCCAAATTGGGATTCCAACTTCTCAAACCATCTGGTCAAACCTACTGCTCCTTCAGTACCGCGGAAACTCACTTGCGTAACCGCACGAAATTCCTTGTAGGTACAGGTCCGTGCAATGGCAATAGTAGCTCCTTGGTTTGTCTCCTCTTGCGTGCTTGCTGTACGATTCGCTTCAGCTGCTGCAAGTACCTCAGCCACCCGTTCCGCGATCATTTGACTGAGCATGACGGGATCAATTCCACCGGTAGTAGCTGGTGGATTCTGTGTCTCAGATCTTCTAACTGGCG
Organism: Glebionis coronaria; assembly: GCA_025667525.1. Lineage (NCBI taxonomy): Eukaryota > Viridiplantae > Streptophyta > Magnoliopsida > Asterales > Asteraceae > Glebionis > Glebionis coronaria. The sequence goes on along the minus strand of CM046874.1, from coordinate 635,459,460 downwards.
CCATAATCTAAAAAGGTAATAAGACAATGAGTTTTGTCAGTCATAACATGCATGGCACGCACAATACAATTATGAAATGCTCCATGGTATAATAAACAATATATAATGATCTCATAATTTTTGTAACCCAATATAACATAATGTCATTCATAGAAATGTTTTGTAATACATCATAATTCGTCATAAAGAAAAAGAAAATGCCAACTAGCTGAGATAAACCTCAAAGCTTAGTGGTCGTACAACAATAAGTCAACAGTACATGATAAGTCTAACTAGTGCCCTCACGGCGCTGGTGAAGCTCTCTCTCCAACTCTGCCAACCTCCTCACAACCACGATCTCACGAGCTTGGGAATCCCTAAGTCTGACATCGGTATCATAACAAGCGGCCCTAAACCTCTTATCCAAGTCAGCAATAAGGTCCTCCACAGGTGCCTCTAGTCCACCTGTCTCAACCAATGGCTCTACTCCCCAACGGGTCATCAGGCTCTCGATCTCCTCAAGACGAGCATTCGGCATGGTATCCATCTGGTCGAGAACAGCATGGAGCTGTCCTCGTAGACGGGTCACACAAACCGTCAATATCGTCTCATCCCTAACTGGACTCTTTTTCGTCAGTGCCTCCAGCTTATCCTGCACCTCATTATACTCCTCACCCAAAGCCTCCACAACATCCTCCAACCTGTTTAAACGGGTCGTCACACATCCATCTGCTGCTCCAAGCATCACAACTGTCGATGTAGCTCTCCTAGGAAGAGGATTCGCAGCTCTCGGCCCAGTAGAGATGCCAACAACAGCAAGCATCTCCTGATACACAGCAGGTACAGTCTCTGGTGGTGGTGGTAGTAGTGACGCCTCTGGGGCAGGACTGGCAGGTGTGCGGGCTGCATGCCTGTCAGTGGCAGAGAAGGGTATGAGGGGTCGGTAAGGTGAAGGTGGTGGTCGGGCAGCTCTCCCCCGAAGACGTCGCCTAACATAGTAGAAAGGCAGAGTACCAGGTGCTGGAGTAGGGATGTCTGTCCTTTCCCCTTCGTCTTCAGACGAAGACGAGGAGATGTGTGCGATGGAAACCTCAGGAGTAGCAGCATATGTAGCAGGGGGGTCCTCAGTGTCAGTGACCTCCATGGGTTCACCTTCTCCATCGGTGAACTCCATATCATCATCCTCTGTTTCCTCCATCGACTCATCCCTAGTGACCGATGCCTGTCCTGGTGACTGCACCACATCAGCGGCTAGGTCGTCCTCTCCTCCGCCTTCTAGGCTAAGTACGTCATCAGCTGATGCATTAGGGATATAGATCGGTGAACGGTAAACCTCCTCAGTCTCTCTCTCAATCTCATCATCTGAAGCCATCCGGTACCACGGATATCCTGATGGTGATCCTCTAGGTAATCCTACCGATGAACTGATAGTCGACTGTGAACTGCGGTTATAGTATGCTCCTGTAGACGTGGAATCATCAGAAGAAGACATCGCTGTAACATAAACAGAATAGATGTGTGTAAATATCTCATATAATTAGTCCGTGAAAGGGACATTGACATAACATATAGCAATTATTGTTCAACCCACATGTATCCCATATAACATAATTCAGATTTTGTTGTTGCACATGTAACCCATGTAATTATACCTCGTAATTGTTAAATCACATGTATCCCATTTATTACTTATATATATCCATGTATATATATATACTTAATACTTACAATTCGTATGATAATCGATTAAACACATAGCAGTTATAGTCTAGAGTTACTAAATGCAACCTAGTTCTCTATAACCATGGCTCTGATACAAATCTGTCACACTCCCAAAATATCAGAGTATAATGGCAACAAGGGAGTGGTGACGTCATGATTATCATACACACACAATTACAAAGAACGACCTCTAAATGAGACGTTCGGAAAATAGATCACTTGTAATTGATAAAATAAATAGTTTTAACATAGTGCGGAAGCATAAAACTGGTCCCAGTTACAAAACATAGTTTCCAAATAGTACAAATGATCTTTGTTTCAATAGAAATGACTGCAATGCATGAGACTTCACTTAGCATCTTCCTTCTTAATACCTGAGAAAAACATTGCTAAAGCGTCAACATAAAGTTGGTGAGTTCATAGGTTTAGTTAATTAGAAATGTTTAATGAACCACAAGATTTTCCCAAAAGTGATGACAATATAACAAATACAAAGTCATCATAAAAGTATTTATTACAGTCTAAGCTCGTGACACTGAAGCGTTAACAACACCGGTAGTATAATCATATAAATGTAGCCCAAATGGATGCCTAAACCCACGACATCCTATCTCAGACTCAAATGAAACTGTGCCCGCTTGTCCCTTGTTGGACCAAGGCAGACAGGGGCGTCAACCCCGATAGATCTATCCATAACATTCGCGCTTACACAAAGTAATTAACGGTTCACGATTCACGGGCCAAAGCAACTGGGTTTTTAGTGGGACTTAGACTAATATATAAATCAGTAAATGCACTTGTGTTCATACGTTAAATCAAGCAATGTCTCACCCCAAAAAGCTGTAAAAGCAGTTAAACGTGGGGCTATAAACTCACCTCGTGAAATCAGCAAAATAAATGGAACTATGAATGTAGCTCGAGAATACGGTTACGCTAGCGCGACCTATTTGAATATAAAGTCGTGTTACGACATCTAAAATTATACTAATAAAAACATAACATCCTAGTTGTGCTTGACGGTACTTTTCGTTTACGGAAAACACGACACTTAAAAATTGGGTATTTAACAAATGAGGTTTATGGGCTAAATATTACCCTTAAGTTAATAAAATTCGGTTTGGGCCCTAAATAACCCAACACACACAAATGGCCCAACAATTATCCCAATTTAACCCACCCAAGGTTCGGCCCATTGGCCTTTTGACCCGGCCTGGCCCAATTGGCGACACAAACAAGAAAAGGGAAAGTTAAATACGTATTTAATCTATCTCATTTTCCCAAAACACACAGTCGTTATCTCTCTCTCTCTCTCGAAAATACTCCCAACCGCCCCATCTTCTTTCTCTCTCTAGAAACTCGGATCTAATACACCTCCCATGGCTAAAATGATCTCTTAGAATAATAAACATCAATATTATGAGGGCTTGAGGTGAATAATCATGCGTGGGATGTGGGGTTTCATCCCCACATCAAAACCAATTCGATTCGAGATGTTTTTCCCAGGAGATTCGATGATAGATCCATCACCAAAAGATAAGTTTTAATTCTTTTTCGTTCTAATTAAATGGTTCACTGATTTTCGTTTCATATTTTCGAACATAAAAGAATTTATGGGTTCAAATCGTTTGTATTATAAAGCTGTGAACAAGGGATTCTCGAATTCAATAAAATCAAATTAGGGTTTTCGAAAATAATTGGGGGTTTTCCAAATCTAGGGTTTCTTTACAATTAAATAATGTTTTCATAAGTCTATTAATGTTAATTATTGAATAAAATAAGTTTTCGAAAATTAGGGTTTTGAATAATTAGGGGTTTTGGTAAATCTAATGTTTAATAACAATTAATCAATGTTTTCTATCATAAAAACTTATCAATTTCATCATATAGTCCGATTTGTAAAATTAGGGTTTCGGTCAAATTGGGGGTTTGTTCATATTTCGGTTTTATTTTAATTAACTAATCAATTCGTGTTTGGATTGGGTCTAATTAGAGTTTAAATCAATATATTAAAATTAGGGTTTATATAAATTTGGGGGTTTTTAATACTCGGTTGTTATTTATAATTAAATAATGTTTTTGGGAAATAAATTGTGTTAATTTCATAAATAAAAAGGATTTACAAATTTAGGGTTTCGATTTAATGAGGGGTTTTTATACCCGCGGGTTAATGTGGTTAAGAGATGTTTCTGTAAAAAGGAATTGTGTAAATCTTATATCATGGCTAACTTTGAGTGATTAAAGCTTCGGCAGAAACAATGGCGGTCTCGGTTTGGTCATGGTTTGGTCATGGTTTGGTTATGGCAGAAACAATGTAAAAGAAATTGTAAAGGGGGTCTCGGTTTGGTCATGGCAGAAACAATGGGGTTGTGGTTTGTGGGTCAAAGTCCAGTTAATATTGTTATCCTTTATCCCTATATTTTTGTTTAAACTGAACCGTAATAAAAAGACTAATCCATTTGTTTTATTTTCGCAGGTTAGTTTAAAATTGACGAGCACAACTAAGACGTATGCAGGAAAATAAAAGAAGGTGGTTAAAAGACTCACGACGAGGGTTTCGTTTCGGTTTGCAGGTTCGGACGAGAAGGAAACGGCTCAGCTGGCTCAGACTTATCACTACTCCTTATGTTTTTACCCAGAACTTGTATTTAAAACTGCTCAGCAGGAACAAATTTGTAATATTTGGACTGTGGATATGTTTTGTGTTGTGTTTGGACATTGAACAATTTGGACAGTATTTAACTTTGTAATATTGGTTTAGGGTTAGTCTAAATCTGGAAATGGAGGTCTTGTGATGTACCCATTTTGGGTAAACTAGGCATGTGTGCTGGACTTTAGTGGTTAGTGGATCGTACAAACAAAGTATTTAGTTCCCAGGTCTGAGTGTTGACTATTGTTGACCAAGTTTTGAAAAAGATAAATAAAAGTTTACTAATTTGCTTTTTGTATAAGCTGTAACATTCGGTCCAGCGGGGTTCGTCAAATATCATAGTCTTAAACGCGAGGACATAACATGAACAACATGATAAAATTCGACACACGACTTAATCAAAGATGGTTATGCGTATTCTCGAGGGGTTCAGCAAACAATCCTAATCGGCACAACGGTTAATGCATAAAACGTTTAATAACGCGCACGTTTCATTCACAATATAATAGACGCGAAAACTCGAGTTGTTACATTTAGTGTTCACAGTGAAGAGTGAAAATCCTTCCAGTGTCAACCTCAAACAGCACTGCAGTAGGTAACAAGCAAGATTCTATCAGAATCAAGCTCATGACAATTGGAAAGCAACGATGGTGAAAATCTTAATTGAAATTCACTTGTTCCAGGATTCATGAATTGACGGCTTCAATCATGCGGATTTTATAATCCAAAAGATTCACTCTTTATGTTCGCAGACAGGACGGTCGAATAAAGAGAACGGGTTTACCCGCGAAATCTTCTCAATGAGATCTTTAATTAGAGCTACCTGTTACAAGTACGATATTTATTATCGTCCAACGGTCTTCATCCACCGGAGGTAAAATGCTACCGAATTAGAATAAAATGTCAAAGCCATTTTATTCGTGTCTTATTGTGTTGCTGCATTTGAAGACGGTGGCGTTGCGGTGTACCAGCTGAAGTCGTCCTCACATACTTATTACTTCTGCATCAAATATTTCATCAAATTCAAGAAAGTCTAACCTAAAAGTCTTCCGCTGTATCAACTCTGAAACTTTCAAGAATTCAACAAAGGATAGGTATGTGGGACATGAAGTCACGAAGAGGCGAACATCACAAGAAGGCAAAGACTGCACGTGAAAGGCCAAAGCCTGATGATATTTAACACATATTCACAAGAATGAAGAAAAGTAAAAGAAGAAAAGAGAAAGTAGACTACGAGCACGAGAACGAAGATCTAACATGCTAGATTAGGACTTTGTAAATTTGGAGTCACGTCCCTTTGGGGGAGATTGTTGGAAATACGTTTTTCGTATTTAGAAAGTCCCGATCACTCCAACAATATAGTTAAGGGATCGTAGTATAGTTTAATTAAAGTTTATATTTAGCCCGACCCATGAGCATGTTCATGGGCCGGAGGCCCAAGTCTACTTAGGGACTTAGGTATGTAAACACTTTTCCACCATGGAAAGGGGTGTTGGTTGTTTCATTTACTCAATAACACTTTTACATTTTCTCTTATCTCCCCCTCTACTTTCTCTCACTAGAAACAACAACCCTCTTGATAAATCAAAGATTATCATACTTCTACAAGAAAGAAAAAGAAAAGTGGTAAAACGTCACTTATTAATTTATTTTATTTTTTTATGCATATAAAAGTATTCCACGAGAGCAAAATAAGATAAGACAAGGCATTAAAGGAAAATAAAAAAAGATACATAAAATAAGCAGAATGAAACACATGGCAAGTCAAAGAAAGCTGAAAAGCAAAATAAAACAAACAACAACATGGTACCACAAGACCCAACATGCATAAGACAAAACGAGCAGACAAACATACAACAAGGCAACAGATTACAAAGAGCACAAAGAGTCACAAAGCAACCACATAATCACAAAAAAAAAAGACAGAGACCTGAGAGACCAACCAAGACGCTAAAGCATAAGCAACGGGAAAGGAATTAAAAGGTAAACCACATAATGCACTAAAGACAAAACAAACGAATTTCAAGGAAGTAGTAGGTAAAAAAAATAAAATAAAAAATAAAAAGTGAAAATAAAGTAAAGTTTCAATCATACCACCACAAGGCAAGAAATAACATGGAAAGCACAAAACATACAGATGCGAGTAAAGATTAGGTAATAAGACCGTAAGAAGCAACAAAGACCAAAAAGGACAACACGGAGCTAAAAAACATAGATCATAAGTAACTCAACTTATATCGAGGACCAATACAAAAGGGACACGCATAGAATCACAACTTGCCTAGAAGGAGCAGTCACGGAAACCAAAAACAAAGACCAATCAAAACCTACTATCTACCCCCCCCCCCCCACACACACACACACATACACCCCAACCCCTAATCTAAAACACACCCTGCCCGCAAACCTAACGGGAACTAGCATCACGGATAGAAACAACATGCAACAGAAGCAAAAGTCATGAAGGCAAGAAACACATAAAAAGCAAATAAAGGAGAGCAAAAACCAACTCAAAGTATACCACCTAATATAATTTTAGCTCTCCACTCGTTTCTATCAAAGGTCATGTCCTCGAATAAGCGAAGCTCCTTCATGTCAACTTCACCCGATCCTCCTACCTGAGTTTTGGTCTACCCGTTTTCCTTGAACCGTTGACTATCAAAATTTCCATATTCCTAACAAGTGTTGTTTGTGGTGTTCTCTTGACATGTCAATCACCTAAACCGTCCTTCTCTCATCTCTTAGATGACCGTCTCGACTTCAAGTTGTGCTCAATTTCACCACTTCCACCCTGTTAGTAACAACATTCTTAATAAACCAACACTCTAACCTATACAACATGGTCGGTATAAATAAAACGTGATAAACAACTTGGCTTGTGTCAAATGAAATGACTTGTCTTTTTTTCTTTATTTAATAAATTTATGTGTCACAAGAATAGACTGAAAAAGATAATGAAGAAAATAAATAATGGGTGGTGCATAAATAACACTTTGGCTTGAGCCATCGTTTTTGCATGATATGTTACATGATGTCATTATTTAAGGCCACTTATATAACTAAGTTCAGACCACTTAAAAGAAATGTGCATGCTCAGATTTCTTCTACCGACTTAACCTAAAGAGATTTGGTAAATATTAAAATCATTTATGACTATATTGATACGACCAAGTTAGAATTGTATCAGGATACTCACCACTTTAAGTGTGTGTTTGCTTCTTAAGAATAAGACAAGAGAAGAAAAGAGATTTATTTTATTAAAACATAAACATTCATTGATAATCCATTCGATATATATAACCGATTAACCCTAATACAAATAAGAAACCTTCCTAAACAATGAATCTTGACACAAAGACATTTCTAATACGAGTCAAAGACATTCCTAAAGAAATAGATAGATGACTAGCACTCGTGATTGGTGTATCTCATAACTTAATTATACCGTAAGCTCGTCTTTTACTTTCTCAATTCTCATACCTTTTGCTACCGCGACCAATTACTTTTTTTCTCTTCCGCCTTCGTTTCCCAGTGCACAAGGAGTATTATGGACAAAGAATGGTAAGCATTTCCAAACATTAGTTTTTTGGAACTCGGAAAGATTAAATTGGAAATTAAATGAATGGCGATTTTTTTATATCTACATCACATTTGCCATTTTTAAGTATTTTTAGGGTATTTGGTGAAACAAATGTTGATAGTTATCATTAGCAGTTAGTAATAACAGTTAGTCATGTTTAAAAAATAACAGTTGTGCAAGTTGGTTAAAAGTAGTGTTTAAAGTTTGAACCAAAAAAAATTGTTACTTCCTTCATTCGTAAATAAATGTCCATTATTTAGTTTTCAATAAAACTATACTAATGAAAGTAAATAAGAAAACTAATGTTTTCATATATTTTACATTAAGTATTATAAAACACAGATACGAAATATACGATCAAAGTTGTAAAATAATGATTTTGAAGAAAATGGTGAACATTTATTTAGAGACAGAGGAATGCTAATTGGTTCGAGAAACGAACATTTAGAGAAGTGTCATTTAAACAATACAAAATTTTAAAAAATGCTCAAAAATCTCACCGCCAAAGATACGGTATGTTTGGGAAAACCAGTTGAGGTTGGGGCTAGAGTTGGGGCTAAGATTTGTATTATAAGCCGAAATTAAAACTTGTATTAATTTATTTGGCAAATGAGTTAAGGCGTATTATTGCAAAATTATTATAAAATAAGTGTTAGATATTTTTTGGGTAAATAAAAAATGTATAGTTTAAAAATATCAGGCTAAATTTATGAAGTTGTAACACCCCACTTTGATAACTGGACCGTTACATGATAACTATGGCGTGTAATCAAAGCATGCAATGTAAATATCTTAAAAACATAAATGACCATAAAGGAAAACCGGAATCAAACATTGGCTCCCAAACATAAGCTCAAAACATGCGTAAGTAAATGAAGTGGAAAGGACTAAAATAGTGTCGAACCAAGCATAAGTAGTAAAGTGCACAAGGGAAAGAAGTCTAAGGTAGCCTCCATCCTATGCACGTACTCTCAATAGCTTATGTATGTCCTTTGGTACCTGTCGTATGGGACATGGAAAGAAAAATACGGCTGAGCAATATGCTCAGTGAACGGATATAATGGCATGATATGAATAACTGAAACATAAGTAAAAGACATGAAATGCAGCGGAAAATGTGTAAGTCCTGAAAAACCTGGAACATGTTTTATAGACTAGTTTGTATTTGAGAAGTCTTATGTTTATTCATGAAAATGTAATTTAAATGCCAAAGAGTTCATATAGGTCATGAAAGGTATCAACGTGCATGAATACATAGAGGGGTAGCCTCGTCATGTAATTATAGGGGTGTCCTCTAATTATATTAGTCTGGGTGGAGGGATCAGCTCCAATGTGACGGATGTAGAGCACACACCACAGGCACCTTGCAAACCTGCAAAACATGTACTAGGATGCACCCATACGCCCTACATGATAATAATAGTAATAATGGCCAAATAATTGAAAGGGACTCCGCGAGAAATCACTCTCGTCGCGGAAGAGTCATAACACTGGTGCCTCAAGTGTTATGGTTATGGTAACTCCATAACTAGGTGGACATGGCATGCGTGTATATAGCTCAAGCAATTTAAAATCATAGCATGGGAATTACTGAAAAGTTTTATAACATGTAAACTACTGGAGAAAACAGATGGCAGTAAACGGGGAATCCTAATCATACATAGAAAGAGAATATCCTTACTGAAGGACGGAATATCTGTACCTTATGTCTAGTAATGATGAAAGATGAAAGGCGGAAAGGCGGAAAGTAGCTACTCCGACTTCACGAGTGATACATAATAAAGGATGTGAATGAGTTGTATGTTCATGTATAACTTACTGATTCTTAGCTTACTTTACTTGTTCTTGACTTGTCTTACTTGTTCTTGACTTGTCTTACTTGTTCATGTCTTGTTTTACTTGTTCATGTCCCCGGCTGTGGTCTTTCTCCCCATGCACCCTCAGACCTAGCCACCACCCCTAGGCAGTGGGTTGCTTGTCAAAACAACTTCCCACCGACAGCATAACCCAGCCTCTGTCGATGTAGCTTTTCCTCACCGACTGAGACCGGTTCCCCCTGCTCGTACAGAATTTCCACCGAGAGCTGTAAGCTCTCGCTTGCCACTGATAACCCAAACACACCCCTGGTGGGCTCCCTGGTGTTGTGGCTGATAGCATGAAACAACCACCGAGACCCCCCCCCCCCCCCCCCCCCCCCTTGGGCTCGGTTGGCTGGAAAAACCCCACAGAGAGCCAATTGCTCTCGGTTTTCGTGACAACCAATCCAAAAAATAAACCCCTTTAATTTCATGTTTTTAAATTAATTACAGCTTATGTTTCATAATTTAATTTACCTTTTTTAATTCACTATTCTTGAAAAACAAAATAAACAAAAAGAACGAAGGATTACCGAATCTACGTGGTCTTAGAATAAGAAAACACGAACACACTACGAATATCCAAGATCAAGAAAATGTTTCTCCTCTCCTTTTGTGCTTACTGTCGACGGCCAAGGAACAAATGGGGGCTAGGGTTTTTTTTTATAAAAAGTAAAAGTAAAACCCTGGAAGATAATTTTTGTTACTAGTTAAGCTTAACGGGTCGGGCCATGGGCCCTTTGTTCTTCTTAATAAACCGGCCAAAAACAACCCTTCACATTATGTTTGTGTTTTTCGTGTTTTACTAATATCCGTGTATTAAATGTTCGTGACTTAATCTCGTGTTTTATTTTGTCGTGGTTTATTATACGTAATTACTTGTATATAATATACGTAATACTTGTCGTTTATACATTAAATATTCATGATACGTGTCGTGTATTAATTAATTATAAAGTTTTAATTAATCCATATTTTCATGTATTTATATTTTCATAGATTTTATGCGGGTTATACAATTCTTGCCCTCTAAAAGAATAATTTGTCCTCGAATTAGAAACATGATATGACTGAAAGAACATGGACACGATGTGGCTGAAGAAAACATGGGACGTGACATGGCTGAAAAGAACATATCCGGATTATGGAAGGAAACGAGGATAAGACATCCAGATGGACTCCTCCGTTTCCCAAGTGGCTTCCCGCTCGGGATGGTTCCTCCAAAGGATCTGGACGAAAGGAATAATCTTGGTCTTCATGACCCTGTCTTGACGATACGAAATAGTTTCTCGTTGGTCAACTTAAGATAGATCCCTATGAATCTAATCGAGTGGCTAAGAAATAACATGCAAAGATACATGAAAGGATATGATCTGAAATAAGCTGAAATAAGGGTATTAGCAACCTTTGAGCAATGATACGCGAGACATATTGGAAATGTAGTACGTGAACAATTGTGAACGTGATACGTGAGAAATTGTGAACGTGATACGTGGACATATGGTGAATGTAGTATGTGAAACATATGGTGAACGTGATATGTGAAACATATCGTGAACGTGATACGCGAAACATATCGCGAACATGATACGTGAAACATATTGTGAGCGTGATACGCGAAACATATCGTGACTGTGTGATAACTGAGGAGGTAGCGCCAAACGATACGAGATGAGACATGAATTGTGACGTGAAACACCTATCTGAGGATGGAAAACCGTGCTAAACTTGAGTCTGGTCTCCCAAGCTTCCTGCATCCCTTTCCAAAACAGAAAGTGAAACGTAAATCGTGAGATAGAATACGATCATAAACGTGAACAATTTCATTAACGTGAATGTGAAAAGCAAATCATGAAATGGAAAAAGGATGTGAACATGTACAAGGTCGTGATCGAATGTGAGACGAAATTGTGAGTGTCAACGTAAACGTGAACGTGAACGTAAACGTGAACGTAGCCGTGAACGTGAACAAAAATTTCAACCTGATATGATTGTTAAGGGAATACCGTGAAATCGTACGATCTCTTGCTGAACTTTTTGCAAATCTGCTAACTGTGAAATCCTTTCGGACGAAAGAAAACGTGTAGGCTAGGTTAAATGGTTGGCAACGACCCAGATAGCATCATGCTTCTTTTGATTCTGTGGTAGTCTGGTAACAAAATCTATGGAGGTCTTGTCCCGCTCCCGTTCAGAAATTTCTAATGATTGTAATAAACTACTAGCATGTTGGCATTCTATCTTAAACTGCTTGCATGTCAGGCATTTTAACATGAACATAACTGCATCTTGTTTCATATCGCTCCACCAGGATGTGGTCTGAAATCATGATACATTTTTGTAGAAACTGGATACATAGAAGTTGGAAATCTATTAGTCTTGGTAAATTAGACCTCTCTTAGCGTAGGATCCTCTGGAACACATAATTTAGTGTAGATTCTCTCCTTTACGCGTAAGCTTAATCATGGTAAAACTAACCGTGAGAAACAATGTGATTCGGAGTGTCACTATAATCAACCAAAATTCGTAGTCGAAAAATTCAGTGTACGATTTCTTTTGTCGTACAATTTGTAACATAGTGCGAAGATGATCTTTGTGCTCTTCTCTAGACTTGGAGAAGATCAGGATGTTATCAATGAACATAATCACGAACTTGTCCAATAATTCAAGAAAATTCAATTTATCAAGTCCATAATTACAGCTGGGGTATTCGTGAGACCAAAAAGGTATAACACAAATTTCATGATGAACTTAACGTGTGCGAAAAGCAGTCTTGGAAATGTCCTGCTATTTCACTCGTAACTGTTGGTATTCTGATCATAAATCGATCTTGGAAAGTGCTTAGCACCCAGTAGTTGATTAAACATGATATCAAGACATGAAAGGGGATAACGATGACAAATGGTGATCTTGTTCAATTTACGGTATTCGATAATAATCTTATGTTATCGTCCTTCTTCTTGACAAACAGAAACGGTGCACACCAAGGTGATACACTCGGAGTATAAAACCTCGTTCCAGCAACTCTTTCAATTGTTCCTTCAACTCCTGGCGTTTAATGGAAATCATGCGATAAGAAGCCTTGTAGGTAGGTTCAACTCCTGGAATGAGCTCAACGCCAAACTTCACTTCACGAATGTGTGGTATACCTAGAAATTCTTCCGGAAATACATTTGGGAATTCTGAAACAAACGGTTGATCATGGGTTTAAGAAACTTCAAAAGTCGCGTCATAAATGGTAGCTACAAAATTTTCGTAGCCATGAGATAATAAAGCACGTGCTTGTAAGGCAGAAATAATTTGTATAGATTTTCCTGGTAGGAATCATGATGACTGTTTGTAGGGACCTGAACATTGCCAAATATGACCCGATAGGAATGGCAATCAATCGTAGTGCAAAGTGCTGCTAACCAGTCCATAATCAGTATCATATCAAACTCGTACATGTCTAAGGGAAGTGCGTTAGCAGAATGGATCTTGTCGTCAAACTGAATGGAAAGCCAAACAACGTCTTTATTGGGTGTGTATATATGTAATATGTGATCGAGAATGGAAGGTGTCATGTCAATACATGAAGTAAACGTGGCAGATTTCACAGAATGTGTTTTGCCCGTATTCAACGGAGCGAATACTACGTGTTCAAACATGAACAATGCGTCAGTGATGGTACCTGAAATTCTAGTGGTATGATTCACACTTGACATAACAAAACGGATGTACCCCTTCGAGGGTATCCTGAATTACTGAGAGCCTGGTACAGAAGATATACGTGAGTTATGTGTATTGACTCATGCCCTGAGAAAGTATTCCTATGACATGTGTCTTGATTGGTGCCTTGACATGTGTCTCCAGCAAATATATGTGGGACATGTATCTTGACTGATGTCTTGACATGAATCTTCAGGAAATATACGTGATACATGTGTCTTGACGGATATCTGGACATGTGTTTTCAAAAAATATATGTGAGACATGTATCTTGACATATGTCTTGACATGTGTCCTTAGAAAATATTCATAAGACGTATGTCTTGACGGATGTCTTGAAATGTGTCCTCAGAAAATATACGTGAGACGTGTGTGTTGACGGATGTCTTGACATGTGTCCTCAGATGTGAAAACGAATAAAGTTGAAATTTTGGTCATAATACCAGAATTGGCGGATCGGTTGGTGTAAGAACTCGTATTTTTCCGGTATTATTTTATTATTTTATTCGTGCTTCTTGGATTTTTCAACGTATTATATTTTCTTGTATTCTTATATGTAAAATCCTGAGATCTTGATATTCTAATAAATTATACTTTTTAAGTATTTTCTGATCAATGATAATACTTTAGTTGGAATTATAAAATTCTTATTTTATTTTTCCATATTTATTTAAATCAAAGCTTTTGATTTAAAATCATCCGCGTACATTTTACAATGAGTTTACTCAAAATCAATGAACAACGAGAACTTTTAATGATCGCGATACCGACGGATGCCCGATATTTTACATTTTATTAACGATTGATTCGATAATTAATATTTTCGACGATTTCGTTTTAATTATGTGTTATGTCGTGTCGGGAAACCATATTATCATACTTTTGATGCATTTTAACATTTGAAAGGTATTCTTACGATACCCGAGCCTCGTAAATATTTTCAAAATTTACAAATAGTCAATTTCTACCCTTTAAACTATTTAATTTCATTTTAGCCCAAAACTATTCAATAATTCTAAACTAGCCCCTCTTCCACTATATAAATTATTTTTCTTTACACCAAACTTTCATTTCCACTCTAAAAAATAACACAGATAAGAAATCTTCATCATCTTTTTCTTCTCTCTAAAAGATTTCGCCACCCTAACCCTAAAACCATCTCAATATCTTGATTTCTAGTTGGAATTACCAAAAACTAAAACATGTCCCATTCCTAAAATCTTTTTGTGCATCTTTTGATACAAAAATCTTATACATGCATCAACTTTCAAGATTTCTTATGATTTTATGGTTGGTTTATGTTTTAATCCTCATGCATGTGATGATCTTGGTAAGATCATCATGTTTTGATCCTAGAAAGTTTTATCTTTTATCTTTGATTTTGTTAAAATTTGACATGCAAGTGTTTAGGAGTTTTTTTGGTTGATGGGTATGATAGTAGGGTGATTTTAGAGGTATGGATCATGTTAAAATGGGTCAAAATGTTGATTTGATAGGATTTCTAAAAGTGTATATTACATCAGTGGGTTAAGGGTTGTATTTCGTGGGTTAAAGTTTAGATATAGGTTGAGATTATTTGATTTTGTTGTAGAGTTTTTCGATACCCTTGTTTTGATATAAGATAGAGCTTCTAACTCATTATGGATAAAAGTTATGCTAGTTTTAGTATTCGTGTACCGGGAGACGCAAATCGGCACAATCCGAAATTGTGGCTGATTTTGGGTTGACTCTCGGGGACTTTAGGCATGGTTAGATAATTGATACTACTAGTTTCCAAAGTTTATAAACTTAATATGAGGAGTCTAGTAGTGGGTTTAAAAGGCGAATTGTCAATTTTAAAGTGGTATAAACGGTTTTATGAAACGAGTCACATTCTGTCCCAAATTTTAGAGTCGAGTAAAGTGTCGAGCTGATGGTTTTTAAAGTGTGAACTTTGGCTCAATTTTTGGCAGGGTCTTATACAGGTTATAAGTGACCTTGACACCAAGTTTCATCAAAATCGGACAAGTCTAGATAGGGTAGATCGGTGTGTACATTCGGAGTGTACTTGCTGATTTATATTTTGGACACATAGTTCAATGCTCGTGTGGCGTGAGTTTGAGTATTCACTATTGGACATGGTGACTTACTCAAGATTTTAGTCATTATATAAATGACTTAGTTACTAGTCCGAGTGAAGTAAAGGAATAGTTTAACATGTGTTGACTTGGCGTCTTATGACGGGTCAATTTTAGGAGTGCAAGTGTTTAAGCGAGTAGTATTTGATTCACTTGGTTCATGTCACTAGTTTTGAAGTATGAGTACTTTGAAAATATTTAAATTAATATTATACTTGGTATATATCGATATTTGAGTTCGAGTCTTAACGCGCGCCTTATTTTGATAGGTTGCGGTTTTCTTGTTTCCCGGGCATCCATATCGTCGGTGATCGTCATGCTACTACTTTTTCTACTCATCTGAGTACAACGATTCACTTACCTCGTGGCTAAGGTGAGTTCATGGCCCTTTTTTTTACTTGTACATGGTTTCTAAACGCGGGGTGAGATTTTACATGGTGGGACACAACCATTTAAAAATTGTATGTTATCCGGAACTTGTATGCTATCCAGCACTTGTATGCTTTCCAGACTTTCATTATCATTATTGTTTTTGGTCTATAGCCTTAAGTTTCCTCTCTTGATCATGAACCGTTAATTTACTTGTGTTTCTAAGCGCGAATGTTGTGGGTGGATCCATCGGGATTGACAATCCCCGTCTCGAGTACTTTGACGCATTTAACATTTGATTTGTTACTTGAGTATTTAGGCTTAATACTCACTAGAGGAACTTACATGAGTTAAGCTTCGGTTCATGAACTGAACAGCAATAATAATGGTTTCGGACTATGGTTAACGTATATAACCATTTTCCATATTACTTGTTTTACAAATGAATGCTTGTGTTCCACACCTTTACTGTTAAACTATGAATATCACTCAACTTTATATTGACGATTTTACATGTTTAATCCCAGGTATTATTACTTAGCTTTGCTTGGATGGGATCCCGCAGGATATTATCGCAGCTTGGAGATTTCTGTGATGCTTTTAAAAGATTGGTTTTAGTAAAAACTGTCAGAAGTTTATTCAACCTTTTTGGCAACTATCTGTTATAAATCATGATGAAATAATAGATTTTTCGCATATAAAACTCTGGGACCTATGTTTAAAACTCTGATATTTTATGATGTAATGTATATGTTTTTATTACGTCAACATTGTGTCAACAGTAATTCATTGTTTCTTGTACCATGACGTGGAACCCCCTTGCTGCCTAGTTGTTCCCTTGTCTGATTCTAGGGGTCTCGCAGATTGGTATCAGAGCTATTGTTATAGGGAACTGAGTCATTTTCAAAACTTAGTTTATAACCGAAAGTTCAAATATTTCATGTTTCTAAGTGCCAAACACAGAATCTGCCATTGTTGTTCAATATCTACGCGGGTAACTCTCTAATACTTATTATTTACTTTTAATTATCGTTATAATATTTCATCTCCTGATTTCATTTTGAAATATTACATTGCCCTAATGACGATAATCACTATGTCTTTTTAAAGCCTTCGTGCTTCATGAATTATCATTGAATATTACTTTATTACATATGCTCTTACTATATTTCTTGAATTCATGTCCATGTAATCTTGATCTTGTTACTGTGATTTTAAAATGTTATGACGTTACATACTTGTATTCGGAGCGCGTATGCTTCCGACTTTTCATACTCATTTTCTGAGTACTATTGCTATTTTGTTTATGCGTGATACGACTGACCTCCTATAATCGTTCGTTTTGAGTCGGCTGTTTTTCTCGACTCACTGTTACATGTTGTGCATACTCTCGTGATACCATTGTTCGGGATTGAATAAGTGTTGCCTTCGATGAGACTTCCGATTTTCATTCTACTATTGTGCGTGTTACTTTCATTGTTTAAAATCCTTTAAGATATCTATTTAGATATCCAAATTGTTTTCTTTCCATCGGTGATTGGATGTCTAGTCTATAGACCATTGTGTAGCTCGATGTGTCTCCGAAAAAGACTAAAGGACCTCGTGTGAGTCACACATCTCGAAGCATTCCTTGAATCAGTGTTGATTAATATCGTGGGTTTTCGTAACTTTGATTGACCTTTACACGACACTTGTACATGGATTAGATTTTATTTCATTGACCATTCTACGTTTTGACTTCGAATTACAACGTCCGTTTGTACCTTGAAAACACCATCATCATCTTATGATTCATCCTCTATTATGTAGTGATTGTTTGAAATACGATTCTACTTCTATAAACTTGTATCCTCCCTTTTCATTAAACCTCCTCGCTCCAGGGGTGCGACTTGATAATGTTCCGTCTCTTTCTCGATGTGTCTTGTGATTTTGGAAAATCACGTAGCCAAGAGACCTTCCTGCATTGTATCTTGAAATTGAAGACACGGATGTCATGCGCCGTTTTTGATTTCTTAGTTTATTGTTGGCATTCTTGAACCAGTTTTATACTATGTTTTTCTTTACATGATTACTTATTCAACCTATTCTCTTTCGACTTTATGGAATCCACAAGTCATGTGTGTACATAAATTCCGGGTCATTTTAAAGTTTGATTAAATTTCAAGGTGTGCCGAAAACTATACTTTCTGCAGAAAATATACAGGTAATTTAATGATGCCGAGAAAATATTTTATAAACTTTAGACATAAAAATATATTTTTACTTGTTGAAGACGTTCGTTTAGGATATAAAATTTGACCCGTAAAATTTTAAAACGATCAAGTTACGCTCATTTGAAATTTTAAAATTTAAGAACTTATTTCTACGTATTTCTAAAATATCATTTTATTGACAGATTTGATGCGGGGGCATTTTCGTCCATTTTTTATCCGTTTCAAGTCTCGAGTAAAACTATAAAGTTGTTCAAAACATCGTTTTACACCGAATTGCTTCATGTCTTAGAATGTCATTTAGTGAGCCAATTAGTCTGGTCAAACCCAAAAGTCAAACTCAAACGTCAAAGGTAATAGAATTTAAAATATGGTTTGGAGCGTTTTTTAGTTCGCTTGAGCTCGGTCATACATAAATCTTGAACTTTGGAAACAAGTGATTGATAAACCGACAATGAACTATATGTTTCGAAAAAATGTGTACATTTTTATGCATTACTAATTACATGTTAAAATCTTAAATTTTCCTAAAATAGAAACTTTTCGGAGTAGTTATACTATTCGGGAACTGATGTCCTACTTCTTTAAAAACATATTTATATCAATTAAATAACATGTAAACACATATGGATTCCTCTATCCTTCTTTTATATGACTTAATTGTCATTCTAAGTTGTCTTTCTTTGTTTCTATCGTATCACTGATTTGGGCCGAGGTTTGACGTTCTTGCTTCCGTATCATTCGTTATCATCTTGATACGTGTCTCCTGACGATCCTGCTAAACCTCTTGAAACCCTATCACCTTGTAACCATTTCATTGATTGTCTCGAATTACTCTTTATTACCCTCATGTAACCCACTCGCTATTTTGGAAACTATCATCATGTTACCATATAAACTCAAACTGGTATTGTTTTCGAATCATTTTACAAAATGTTTCACTTGAGCTTCCTTAAATACTTGAATGCTATCTTATAAAATTAATTTATATTAATTTTACGATGTAATTCCACAAATTGTTCAACAATTGGTCTTGTAAAGGATTCTTGTAACAACAAAATGGTTGATTTAAACATCTAGCCAATAACTTATTGTTTTCATAAAATATTTTGATTTTTGCTTTTATAAATAGCATTATATATATATTTTAAATCATATGACATGTAATATTGGTTTCACGAAGCTGAGCATCGTATTTCTAGTCCTAAATTATGCATGGCCTGATCACCTATGCGTAATTTAGAAGGAGCCATGCAAGGCCGAATAGTAGTCACCTTAAAGATTTGACCAAGAATCAACTTTTTACTTACATTCCTTAAATAGTTAGATAAAATAAAGTTTTGAAAACTTTTACATCTTATGCGAGTAGCAACAGTTCACGACATACACATATGAACCCTTATCATTTCTTGAACAAAGTACATGCCTCAAGCACATATTTTCTTACTCAACTATCTTTGTTTTACTTGTTACCTCATCTCCCTTCATAATATAATTCTCGTTACCACTTTTCTAATTTCTTACCATTGATACCAGACTTGAAAGTTTCAATGTTGTTATGCTTCTACATCGACCAACCTTCTCTATATATTTTGGTAAACCTTCAAAACGTCTCTGGACGCGGGTAATGTTTTTATGACTGGATTTGAACGATAATTTCATGTATACGTCATGATGCGGGTTAGAATCTATTGTCACGAAAGTCATACGTGTGAACCACGTATTGATTTCGTCTCTCATTGCTAATGTTGTCATCTTACTGGAATTACTCTCAAGTGACTTCTTAAGAATTTTCTTTGATTCGAAAATTCGTTGTGTGGCTTTTCTCTTTCAATCATGTATCGACCATCGAGAACTTAATAAGTCGTTGTTGGTGACACCAACTGCACTCAAGAAGTGATGACTAGCCATAATCCTTTGTTTCCTATTGTCTTGATCATCGATGCAGCTATTCTATCATGTTCGTTAAGAAATTGATACAAATTTCATTTTATCCCCTCGTGCTATTACTCGAATACTAATTGTTGATTATTATTCGTTTCATACTCGTTTGCTACCTTGTCACATTTTGAAAACTCGAATATGCCACATGTTTACTATTTGGTGCAGTAAACACCTTCTTGGATTTCTAAAAATTATTATTAATTTTTAAGAATGTTTTATACATTTTATCAAGTGTTTAAATTACCCGAAATACCCGTATTAAGTTTAATGTTGGATCTATGCATCCTCTTTGCTAGATTTGTAACTAGTGTTTAAACAGAATGTCAAGCTGTATCTTTTAAAGTAATTGATTATATCATACTTTACTTTCAACCTAATGAAATTATCAATTTAATTTATAATTTCTAACAATGATTCTAGATAATTTGGAAACTTGATTTTCCCTAATGGTAACGTTAAACCTGAGTTTTTAACAATAACTTCATACAGTCATCCAAAAGCCCTTAAGTTGATCAAAATAATTATTTTGACCTGTTTTACTTTTACTTTGAAATCCTAATCAAGAAAAATATTTAGCAACTGCTTACTCACTCATTTTATATAGTTTTATTTCAAATCACTAAACCCTGTAAAATTTTCTTTTAACCAAGAAAATACTTAAGCTAAATTTGAAAGTAATACAAAATCATAAACAGGTAATTGTGACAACTTGCATTTTAAATGTTCATATGTAATTCACATTTTCCCTTCTATTTCTCTTGTAATCAGATTGTTACATTTTAAAATTGTCATGTTTTACAGTTGCGCGATTTGTGACTCCTTGTTGATTAACAACCATGATTCATATTAGCGCACCTTGTTCATTTAAGCAATTCTTGTGTTCTCCATACTGAAAGGTCATTATTCTAATCCAAGTTTAAAAATTTATTCGGGATGGAGTTAAGAAACTGAAGCATAGTGAATTCTAATTGTTAAGGTACGCCGTGGTGTAGAAATGACCTGGGAAGAAATGAATTTGTTCTACACTTTGCATCTCCATTTGTTAGCATCTTCCTCCGTCTCCAGTTGAACTCTGAAGGACCAGAGTTCCTTTAGGGGGTAAACTGTAAGAACTTGTATTTTCCCGGTATTAATTTATTCTTTTATTCGTGCTTCTTGAATTTTTCAACAAATTATATTTTTTTGTATTCTTATATGTAAAATCCTGAGATCTTGATATTCTATGAAATTATACTTTATAAGTATTTTCTGATCATTGATAATACTTTAGATGGAATTATAAGATTCTTATTTTATTTTTCCATATTTATTTAAATTAAAGCTTTTGATTTAAAATCACCCGCGTACATTTTACAATGAGTTTACTCAACATCAATGAACAACGAGAACATTTAATGATCGCGATACCGACGGATGCCCGATATTTTACATTTTATTAACGATTGATTTGATAATTAATATTTTTGACGATTTTATTTTAATTACGTGTTATGTCGTGTTGGGAAACCATATTATCATACTTTTGATGCATTTTAACTTTTGAAAAGTATTCTTACCAAACCCGAGCCTCGTAAATATTTTCAAAATTTACTAATAGTCATTTTATACCCTTTAAACTATTTAATTTTGTTAATGCAAAGCAATGCCTAAAAACATTGTTATTACTAATTATTCTTTCTTAGTTTTGATCACGACAAATTACAAAGACATTTATTGTCAAAGACAATCATAAAACGAATTATCTAACAAACACTATCATCAAGGTAATAATCATTACACTAACATATCTTAATCATGCTTAGTGATCATAAAAGTGATTAGCCTTAAAACTCACTTTTGTCAAATGTAACAAAAGATTTTTAATAAACTTTATTTTTAAGAAAATGTTTTATTAAAATGAAAATGTAAATTTGAATATGGCATTTTCCAAATGCCATAAGAATATCCTTTGAAGGTTTAAACAACCTCAGATATTTCAAATTCACTAGAAGACAAAAAGGAGCAGAGTCTACACTCCGCGGTTCCTTAAGTGCCTATGCGGTTCCCTATCAATAAGGAACCGCCTGGGTAGTTAAGGAACCGCCCCCGGCTAGCCATTGGGTTTTGTCTTCTATAAATAGTGGATCAAATCTGTATTTTCATTAACCCTTTTTCGGACAACTTCTTCAACCTTCTTTCTCCTATCTAATCCTAGTCATTTGTAAATGATCACTTAATGTGTTAAGTATGTTTACTTATGATTATCCTCTTGACCTCCTTCTTTACCTTGTCCAAAGAGAAGATCACTCACACACTTGTGATGTGATTAAAGATGAAGCCTTGATGAAGATCATCCTCTCCTAAAGATCTAGTCATGTTCATTATTTTTTTATTTGTGTCTTGTGTAGATCCAATGTATTTGTGAATACTTGGACTAGTTGTGTTCATCCAATCTATGTGTGAATACTTGGATTAGAGTTGTGTAAATCCTTTGCATATGTGTGTGCTTGAATTTGTGTTGTATAGATACAAGCTACGTGTGTGTACTTGGATATGTTTAGTTGAGTTGTAATAAGTTGTGTTAGTTCTCACTAAACTATAAAGTGATGTGGTTGTGTCTTGTGAGTTCTCACTAAACTGTAAAGTGATGTGTAGTTGTGTTGTGTGAAGTTCTCACTTTGCTTCAAAGTGAAGAGTCATGAAGATTAGTTCTATCTTTGGATTAGAACTCGACATCTAGCCTTGTGTCAGAAAATGGTGAAGTAGGCAACGTTGTGAAGATTGGTTCTAGCTTTGGATTAGAAGACGATATCTAGCCTTGTATCGTAAAATGGTGAAGTGGGCAACGTTGTGTAGATTGGTCCTAGCTAAGATTAGGTCTCGGCATTTAGCTTAGTGTCGGAAAATAATGTAAGCGACGTTGTAAGGTTTTCTCCGCCAAGAAGGGAGCTTGTGGATATAGTAGAAATCTCGAGTAAGGTGTACTCGAGGAGTGGAGTAGGAACGAGGATAGAGCCTCGTTGCCGAACCACTATAAATCTTGGTGTCTTCCTACTAGGTTGTTTCTTTCCTTACTCATCACTTACATTCATCATCATTACACTTACCACTTATTCTTAATGCATTAGAATTGAACCTAATCATTATACAATTAGTTTTCAAGTAAAAGATAGTTTTGGCACTCACCTAATTGAAAGGAATTTTAATTATGAGATAAACCGATGAGAAACTATTCAACCCCCCCCCCCCCTTTTCTAGTTTCTACAAATTTTATTTTAGCCCAAAACTATTCAATACTTGCAAACTAGCCCCTCTTCCACTATATAAATTATTTTTCTTTACACCAAACTTCAATTTCCACTCTAAAAAAACAAACATAAGAAACTTTCATCATCTTTTTCTTCTCTCTAAAAGATTTCGCCACCCCGAACCCCAAAACCATCTCAATATCTTGATTTCTAGTTGGAATTACCAAAAACTAAAACATGTCTCATTCCTAAAATCTTCTTGTGCATCTTTTGATACAAAAATCTTATACATGCATCAACTTTCAATATTTCTTGTGATTTTATGGTTGGTTTATGTTTTAATCTTCATGCATGTGATGATCTTGGTAAGATCATCATATTTTGATCCTAAAAAGTTTTATCTTTTATCTTTGATTTTGTTAAAATTTGACATGCAAGTGTTTAGGAGTTT
The DNA here is from genome assembly GCA_025667525.1 of Glebionis coronaria. Lineage (NCBI taxonomy): Eukaryota > Viridiplantae > Streptophyta > Magnoliopsida > Asterales > Asteraceae > Glebionis > Glebionis coronaria. The sequence goes on along the minus strand of CM046874.1, from coordinate 635,435,653 downwards.
GTTTGGTTGATGGATATGAAATTAGGGTGATTTTAGAGGTATGGATCATGTTAAAATGGGTCAAAATGTTGATTTGATAGGATTTCTAAAAGTGTATATTACATCAGTGGGTTAAGGGCTGTATTTCGTGGGTTAAAGTTTGGATATAGGTTGAGATTATTTAATTTTGTTGTAGAGTTTTTCGATACCTTTGTTTTGATATAAGATAGAGCTTCTAACTCATTACGCATCAAAAGTTATGCTAGTTTTAGTATTCGTGTACCGGGAGACGCAAATCGGCACAATCCGAAATTGTGGCTAATTTTGGGTCGACTCTCGGGGAATTTAGGCATGGTTATATAATTGATACTAATGGTTTTCAAAGTTTATATACTTAATATGAGGAGTCTAGTAGTGGGTTTAAAAGGCGAATTGTCATGATTGTAATTTTAAAGTGGTATAAACGATTTTATGAAATGAGTACACATTCTGTCCCAAATTTTTTAGTCGGGTAAAGTGTCGAGCTGATGGGTTTCAAAGTGTGAACTTTGGCTCAAATTTTGGAAGGGTCTTATACAGGTTATAAGTGACCTTTACACCAAGTTTTATCGAAATCGGACAAATCTAGATAGGGTAGGTCGGTGTGTACATTCGGAGTGTACTTGTTGATTTATATTTTGGACACATAGTTCAAAGCTCGTGCGGCGTGAGTTTGAGTATTCACTATTGGACATGGTGACTTACTCAAGTGGTTATTCATTATATAAATGACTTAGTTATTGGTCCGAGTAAAGTAAAGGAATATTTTGACTTGCGTTGACTTGGCGTCTTATGATGGGTCAATTTCAGGAGTGCAAGTGTTTAAACGAGTAGTATTTGATTCACTTTGTTCATGTCACTAGTTCTTAAGTATGAGTACTTTGAAAATATTTAAAGTCATATTATACTTGGTATATATCGATATTTGAGTTCGAGTCTTAACGCGCGCCTTATTTTGATAGGTTGCGGTTTTCGTGTTTCCCGGGCATCCATATCGTCGGTGATCGTCATGCTACTACCTTTTCTACTCAACTTCTGTGTACAATGATTCACTTAACTCGTGGCTAAGGTGAGTTCATAGCCCTTTTTTTACTTGTACATGGTTTCTAAACGCGGGGTGATATTTTACATGGTGGGACACAACCATTTAAAAACTGTATGCTATCCATAACTTGTATGCTTTCCAGACTTTCATTATTATTATTGCTTTTAGTCTATAGCCTTAAGTTTAATCTCTTGATTATGAACCGTTAATTTACTTGTGTTGCTAAGCGCGAATGTTGTCGGTGGATCCATCGGGATTGACAATCCCTGTCTCGAGTACTTTGACGCATTTAACATTTGATTTGTTACTTGAGTATTTAGGCTGAATACTCAATAGAGGAACTTACATGAGTTAAGCTTCGGTTCATGAACTGAACAACCATAATAATGGTTTCGGACTATGGTTGACGTATATAACCATTTTCCCATATTACTTGTTTTACAAATGAATGCTTGTGTTCCACACCTTTACTGTTAAACCTATAAATATCACTCAACTTTATGTTGATGATTTTACATGTTTAATCTCAGGTATTATTACTTAGCTTTGCTTGGATGGGAGCCCGTAGGATATTATCGCAGCTTGGAGATTTCTGTGATGCTTTTAAAAGATTGGTTTTAGTAAAAACTGTCAGAAATTTATTCTACCTTTTTGGCAACTATCTGTTATAAATCATGATGAAATAATAGATTTTTTCGCATATAAAACTTTGGGACCTATGTTTAAAAATCTGATCTTTTATGATGTAATGTATATGTTTTTATTACGTCAACATTGTGTCAACAGTAATTCATTGTTTCTTGTACCATGACGTGGAACCCCCTTGCTTCCTAGTTGTTCCCTTGTCTGATTCTGGTGGTCTCATAGTTGGACTGCTGGCCTTTGTACTTTTGGTCACGTCCGTTACTGGAGTTTCTGTTTTTATTGCCAAAATAGTTGCTGTCATGGTAGCAGTCACTATCGCCTTGTCTGTCAGTTCCATGACGGTCATAAAATATGACCGTGATTCATGTAACTATTCAGCTGAGTGGCCGGCTGGTACCGGTTCCCACTCATATGCTTGAAAAGACAACTGAATGGCACGTGACATATAACTGAGAAGATAACAACATGGATTAAATGGTAACGTCTGGTGGATGAAGTATATTTATTGTCTGGTCGTTCTAATTTATCGCTTTCGTCCTTGTTCTATAGCATCTCCAAGCTGCGAGCAGCATCATCAGTTGAGCAACATTGGTAAGTGGAACATGCCTGAGCTGATTGAGAATCGATTAGCAATACACATGAAGTACGATAAGTGGAAATACTCATGGAATACAGTACGTGGAGTACACGTGGAATACGGTACGTGGAGTACACATAGAATTCGATACATGGAGTACACATGGAATTCGGTACGTGGACTACACATGGAATACGATACGTGGAATACACATGGAATACGGTACAGGAGTACACATGGAATTCACATGAGATGATTGATACAAGTGTCATCCATCTGTCATGATCAAAGGAAAGTAACTGGTTAAACGGTCTGAAGACCATACTGAAAAGAGTATCATGATAGCCTAGTTATTCTAGCGTAAACATAATTTCGTTTGCTTAAGAAACACAAAAGCATGATTAAACGGAATCGAATAATGGCCAGCATGAAAACATGATTAATGAAAACCAACCATGATTATCATGAAAGCATTATTAAATATAATCCATCGATGTCCAGCATGAAAGTATAATCAACATGAAGAATCATGAAAACATAATAAATCATAAGGGAGCATGAAAACATAATCAGCCTGAAAACGAAATCAACATGAAAGCGTGAAAACATAAATGACATAAGGTCATAAAAGCATAATCAACAAAGGTTTAACATTGACTGGTGTGGACGGCTATGGTTCAATCCACAAAATTCGAAGAAAAGACATGTGACTAAGTATGGACGATTTTGGTTCAATCCATACTTGTCAAAATTTCAAGAAAAATGTCATGTATAGAAATTAACAACATGGGACTAAATATGGATGGTTGTGGTCCAATCCATACTAGTCAAAACTTTAACGAAAACATTATGGGTAAGGATCAACAATACTCAAAATATCTTGACATGAAATGAAACAAACGTAGTTTTTGGAAGAGCCCGGTGACTACACACTAGTCACAGGTCAAGTTTTATAGCCTATAGATCAAAACCTTGGGCTCTGATACCATAATTGTAACACCCCACTTTGATAAGTAGACTGTTATATGATAGTTATGGCGTGTCATCAAAGCATGCAAGGTAAATGTCTTAAAAACATAAATAACCATAAAGAAAAACCGGAATCAAACATCGGCTCCCAAACATAAGCTCAAAACATGCGTAAGTAAATGAAGTGGAAAGGACTAAAACATTGTCCAACCAAGCATAAGTATGTAAAGTGCATAAGGGAAAGAAGTTTAAAGTAGCCTCCATCCTATGCACGTACTCTCAATAGCTTATGTCTGTCCTTGGGAACCTACCGTATGGGACCTGGAAAGAAAAATACGACTGAGAAATACGCTCAGTGAACGGATATAATGGCATGATATGAATAACTGAAACATAAGTAAAAGACATGAAATGCATCAGAATATTTGTAAGTCCTGGAAAACCTGGAACATGTTTTATAAACTGGTTTATTTTTGAAAAGTCTTATGTTTATTCATCGTAATTTAAATGTCAAAGAGCTCATATTGGTCATGAAAGGTATCAACGTGCATGAATACATAGAGGGGTGGCCTCATCATGCAATTAGAGGGGTGTCCTCTAATTATATTAGTCTGGGGGAGGGATCAGCTCCAATATGACGGATGTAGAGCACACATCACAGTCACCTTGTAAACCTGCAAAACATGTACTAGGATGTAACCATACGCCCCACATGATAATAATAATAATGGCCAAATAACTGAAAGGGACACCACGAGAAATTACTCTCGCCGCGGAAGAGTCATAACACCGGTGCCTCAAGTGTTATGGTTATGGTACCTCCATAACTAGGTGAACATGGCATGCGTGTATATAGCTTAGGCAATTTAAAATCATAGCATGGGAATTACTGAAAAGTTTTATTACATGTAAACTACCAGGGAAAACAGATGGCAGCAAACGGGGAATCCTAATCATGCATAGAAAGAGAATGTCCTTACTGAAAGACGGAATATCCGTACCTTATGTCTAGTAACGATGAAAGATGAAAGGCGGAAAGCAGCTACTCCAACTTTACGAGTGCTACATAATAAAAGACGTGAATGAGTTGTATGTTCATGTATAACTTACTGATTCTTAGGTTACTTTACTTGTTCTTGACTTGTCTTACTTTTTCTTGACTTGTCTTACTTGTTCATGTCTTGTTTTACTTGTTCATGTCTTATTTTATTGTTTCATGTTTTATCATGTATTTCTTAGTGTTTTCTGTGCTCTTGATTAACGTATTACGTGTTTCATGTGTTAATATACTTGATGTTTCATGATAAGTAACTTTCTAAAAATAGCAGCTTTCCATATATAGCAACTTCTAAAAATAGTAAGTTTCCAGAAATAGTAAGTTTCCAGAAATAGTAAGTTTCCAAAAATAGTAAAATTTCCATAAATAGTAAGTCTCCATAAATAGCAATAAGCTTGTTTAATAAGCATATAATATAAACCGAGGCTTAATAAACATATTTTATAATTCATGATTCATTAAATGATTATATAATAAAATTTATTAAATAAATACTTTTATATGTTATAATCTTATAGTTAATTATTAATTAATCATATAACAGAGTTTAATTGATTATTAATTAATAAAATATGATTTATTAAACTTTAACATAAACTTGATAATTAAATAATTAAATAATTAAACTAAATGTTATAAATAATTTAATTATACCATGGTTAAAATGAAAATAATTAAATAAGCTAAGTCTTATTTTAATTAAATTACATGTTTCATGTTTTAATTCCATGAATAGTTAAATTACATAATTATTAAAAGTCTATAATTAATTTAATTAATTATATCATAATTAATTTTTAATATAACTAATTAAATTAATAATAATTAGCCCAAGGTTAAATTTAGCCAATTACACCCTTGTCCTTCGTGTACCCGAGCCCCAAAATACTAAGCCCACCGAGTCTTAGTGACTTGGTTGCACGAAAACAAAACAAAGCCAAAATCTACTACAGCCCCCGGTTGTGGTCTTTCTCCCCATGCGCCCTCAGACCTAGACACCACCCCTGGGCAGTGGGTTGCTTGTCAAAACAGCTTCCGACCCACAGCATAACCCAGCCGTTGTCAGTGTAGCTTTTCCCCGCCGGTTGAGACCGGTTCCCCCTACTCGTACAGAATTCCCACCGAGAGTTGTAAGCTCTCGGTTGCCACTGATAACCCAAACACACCCCTGCTGGGCTCCCTGGTGTTGTGGGTGACAGCATGAAACAGCCACCGAGACCCCCCCCCCCCCCCCCCCTTTGGGCTCGGCTGGCTGGAAAAACCCCACCGAGAGCCTATTGCTCTAGGTTTTCGTGACAACCACATCAAAACCAATCCGAAACATAAACCCCTTTAATTTTATGTTTTTAAATTAATCAAAGCTTATGTTTCATAATTTAATTTACCTTTTTAAATTCATGATTCTTGAAAAACAAAATAAAAAAAGAATGAAGGATTACCGAATCTACGTGGTCTTACAATAAGCAAACACGAACACAATATGAATATCCAAGAATCAAGAAAATGTTTCTCCTCTCCTTTTGTGCTTACTGTCGGCAGCCAAAGAACAAATGGGGGCTAGGGTTTGTTTTTGTTTTTGGCAAAAGTAAAAGTAAAACCCTGGAAGATAATTTTTTTTACTAGTTAAGCTTAACGGGCCGGGCCATGGGCCCTTTTCTTCTTCTTAATAAACCGACCAAAAACAACCCTTCACATTATGTTTGTGTTTTTCGTGTTTTACTAATATCCGTGTATTAAATGTTCGTGACTTAATCTCGTGTTTTATTTTGTCGTATTTATTATACGTAATTACTTGTATATAATATACGTAATTACTTGTATATAATATACGTAATACTTGTCGTTTATACATTAAATATTCATGATACGTGTCGTGTATTAATTAATTATAAAGTTTTAATCAATCCGTATTTTCATGTATTATATTTTCATGGATTTTATGCATGTAGGGTTTATTCCCTACAACCCTGGTTAACCTAGATGCGGAATACTCGATCGCTAATGAAGAACACACACAACAATAGAATCGACAGAAAAGAAAAACCCACAAGGTATGATCCCTAATCGATTACCGATTAGTTTATTGATGAAAGAATGACGTAATTGGTTTGTTCCCCCTCACCTCCTTTTATAGAGATGAGGGGGAACCAACTATTACAAGTCCTACGGGTCGGGTTGGGCTTAGACATTGCCAACCGACCTTTATTCTTAGCTATTAGGCTATACGACTCTTATTACCCTAGACACGACTTAGGTGAAAATATAAGACTAGATATAACGGTTTCCACCTTAGGCTTATATTAGCCTATCCCAACACTCAGCAATTCCAGGCAGTGTTCTAACTTGCGTCCAGGTACCACCTTCGTCATGGCATCCGCAGCATTGTGTCCAGTACCCACCTTCAGAACTTCAACCGTCTTTGCTTCCAAGACTTCTCTGATAAAGTGATAACGCACATTAATGTGCTTAGTCCTTTCATGAAAAACATGATTCCGCGATAAATGAATCGCGCCCTGATTATCACAATTAACTACAACAGTGTTGAGCTTCACGCCCAACTCTTTCTAGATTCCTCTTAGCCAAATAGCTTCCTTCATAGCCTCCGTAAGGGCCATATACTCTACCTCTGTAGTTGAAAGAGCCACCACGTGTTGTAGCGTTGCCTTCCAGCTTACAACACATCCTTGTACTAAAAATGCGTAACCAGTGAGAGACCTACCCTTATCCAGATCTTTAGCGTAGTCTGAATCAACAAAACATGTTACGTCCACATGTTTGCCATGATTTTTCCCATACACCAAACCCACGTTTACAGTGCCCTGCAAATACTTCATAATCCACTTCACTGCTTCCCAATGGAGTTTACCCGGATTCGCCTAATATCTGCTAACTACACTTACTGCATACGCTATGTCTGGCCTCGTGCACACCATCAAGTACATCAAGCTCCCAACCGCATTTGAATATGGAACCCTACTCATTCTTTCAACATCACAACCCCTAACTGGACAATCCTTCAACGACAGTTTGAAGTGCCCATCCAATGGTGTCTGAACCGACTTCCCATTGTCCATTCTAAACCTTTTTAAAACTTTAGAAACATACCCAGATTGTGACACCCTCAAAATCTTGCGACTCCGATCCCTGAAGATCTCCATACCAAGAATCTTCTTTGCTTCCCCGAGTTCTTTCATGTCGAACTCCCTTTTAAGCAAAGACTTGGTAGCCGCGATCTCAGCCTTGCTTTTACAAGCAATCAGCATATCGTCTACATATAACAATAGATAGATATACTCCCCTGGTGCATAACCCATGTAATATACGCAGCTGTTGTAACTGCTACGCTTAAACCTGTTTCTCATCATATACTCATCGAACCTCTTGTACCATTCCCTAGGTGACTGCTTCAAACCATAAAGAGATTTCTTTAACAAACATACCTTGTTACCTTGTTCAAATCCCGGTAGCTGCCTCATGTAGATCACTTCTTCAAGATTTCCATGTAAAAACGTCGTCTTTACATCAAGTTGCTCCAGCTCATAATCTTTACACGCAGTCAATGCAAGTATAACCCGAATAGATGTGTGTCGAACTACCGGCGAAAATACTTCATTGTAATAAATACCTTCCCTTTGTGTGAATCCATGAGCCACCAACCTTGCCTTGTACCTAGGCTTTTGAACACCTTTAATCCCTTCCTTTATTTTGTACAGCCATTTGCAGCTCACTAGCTTTTGCCCAGCTGGATGATCTACTAACACAAAGGTCTTGTTCTTCTTTAGAGAATCCATCTCTTCTTTCAAAGCAGCTTTCCACTTAGAACTGTCTTCACAAGCAACTGCTTCCTGGTATTTCAATGGTTCATGAGTATCTTCTTCCTCTGCTGCAGCAAACGCGTAAGCAACCATATTACTCTCATCCCGAAACCTTGTCGGTTTCGTTCTTGTCCTTGGCTCTCTATCCCGAACAAATTGATAATATGTGAGATCCGGTGGATGATCAATTTCTTGAACCCCTGCATCTTCATCATAGCCATCTTCCTGATCTGTCTGGTCTTCCTGATCTGTCTGATCTTCCTGACCTGTTTGATCTTCCTGACCTGTTTGATCTTCCTGACCTGGATGGTCTTCCTCAAGCGTATGATTATTTAACCTCTATAGTTCCACCTCAACCTGTAATTCCTCAACAGACTTATCATTACCTGCACCAGTATCCTTCAACGTGTCTTTGTACATGACACTTTCATTGAAGACTACATTCCTGCTTGTGACTATTTTAGGTGATTCATTATCAAGCCTATATAGTATATACCCCTTCACACCTTCAGGATACCCCAAAAGAACGTATTTTACCGCTCTCAACTCGAGCTTACCTTGTTTAACGTGTGAATACGCGACACAGCCGAAAACCCTCAACATCCCATAATCACTAGGATGTCCCGACCACATCTCCGTAGGTGTCTTCTTCTCAATCGCTGTCGATGGTGACCTATTTACAAGATATGAGGCCGTACATGTCGCTTTCTCCCAGAAGGTCTTGGGCAATCCAGACTGTATTAATAAACAGCGTACCTTGTCCATGAGAGTTCTATTCATCCGTTCTGCTAACCCATTCTGCTGCGGCGTCCAGCAACTGTCAAATGTCTAGCAATCCCACTCTCAGTGCATAGCTGGTTAAACTCCCGGTTACATAACTCAAGACCATTATCCGTCCTAAGCTTCTTAACCGTCCTCCCAGTCTGATTCTCTACTAACTGCTTCCACTCTTTGAACTTCCCAAATGCTTCGTGTTTGAACCTGAGAACATAAACCCATACCCTTCTGGAATAATCATCGACAATAGATAAGAAATACCTCTTACCTCCCAATGATTCCACCTGAGACGGACCCCATAAGTCTGAGTGAACATAGTCTATCACTCCCTGAGTAGTGTGCCTTCCTACACCGAAACGGACTCTATGTGACTTTCCCATAACACAATTCTCACAAAAATCAAGCTTACCTAGACTCTTCTTGCCAAACAAACCCTGCTTTTCCAGCACGTGTAGTCCCGCCTCACTGATATGTCCTAGTCTTTTATGCCAAACCTGCACAAGATTGTCTTTTTCTTCAACACTAGCATTAAGCTCACCGGCCAATGCATGGCCATCCAAAGAGTACACACAGTTCTCCCTTCGGGTTCCAGATATAATAACCCTAGAACCATTAATCACCTTTACTTTGCCCGACTACAATTTTACGGTATATCCCTCTTTTTCAAGAGTTCCCAGCGATATCAAGTTCCTTTTCAATTCAGGAATGTACCTGACATTGTGTAACACAAAACTTGACCCATCTTTCAGTTGTACCTTTACCTTTCCAATACCCCTGATCTTGCAATCCCTGTTGTCGCCTAACAGTACGCTGCCCGCATCGCATTCCAGAAAATCAAAAAATACATCTAACCTGGATGACATGTGATATGAACCTCCTGAATCCATGATCCAATCTTGCAGTCTTTCTGCACTCATCACCATCATCACCTCAGAATCGTCGTAAATCGAACAACTAGAGCTTGGTTGATCATTTTTCTTGACGTAACCTTTTGAATTCTTGCGATTATTCTTCGGACAATCTCTTCTCAAGTGCTCCTCATATTGGCAAATAAAGCATTTGAGTCTTCCACCTCGAGACTTTGATCTTGACTTTCCTCTCGACTTATGCGAATTCATACGATCAGTTCTTCCCCTCGCGTATAACCCTTCACCATCATCCCCCTTCGCGTTGGATATTTCTTTGATTTCCTTTGAATTTTGTGTGGCCATCACGTCCTCCAAAGTCAAATCTTCCCGTCCATAAAGCAAGGTATCCACAAAGTGTTCGTATGATGTTGGTAAAGACGTGAGTAACAATAAAGCAATATCTTCATCTTCTAATTTTACCTCAATATTTGCTAAATCGAGAACGATTTTGTTGAACTCATCTATATGCTCGGAAATCTTTCGTCCATACGGCATGTAGAATGTATACAACTTCTTCTTCAGGTACAACTTGTTGGCCAATGACTTTGTCATGTACAAAGACTCGAGCTTTGACCAAATCCCCGCTGCAGTCGTCTCCCCGGTAACCTCTGTCAGGACCTTGTTACCTAAACATAAAATCATGGCACTGTGAGCTTTCTTGTCAAGCTTAAATTTCTCTTCAGCTTCCATATTCGCGGGTAAAACCTCCAGTGCTGCTTCACATCCGTTCTGGATTAATAAGGCACGCATCTTGATTCTCCATAACCCGAAATCACCAGTTCCATCGAATTTCTCGATGTCAAACTTGGCTCCCGTCATTCTTTATCCCTTTATTAGTTTGCTAAACCTTGTGAAAAACCTCACAATCACAAACGAATAAAGTCCCTTCGGTAACTCGCTAAACCTTGTGATACGTTAATCTTCACAATCACGAATTACGAAGTCCCCTTGTGTAATAATACACGAAGTAATAATACTACCTTTTTGTTTTATAAAACAAAAATATTAATCCAAATCTTTTTTTCCTTTAAGACTTGGCCCGGTATAGTTATTGTTGGACAAATATGTAAACTTGGCCCAAAAATAAAACACTGCTCCCTTCGTAGTATTAAATTATTTTCTTCTTCCTTATCACAAACCTGCGATATAAACAAGAACAAAAAACAAAAATGGCAGATCCTGGTCGATTTTCAAAACCGAAGAACCAACCACCCTTTCTAGTCAATCGTTGCTGCTTCTACCTTGATGATCTAAACCTGATCACCAATAACCCTCTCTTCACGATCGATCCTAGAAACCAGTGCCTCGAAGAACCAAGCTCTGATACCACTTGTAGGGTTTATTCCCTACAACCCTGGTTAACCTAGATGCGGAATACTCGATCGCTAATGAAGAACACACACAGCAATAGAATTGACAGAAAAGAAAAACCCACAAGGTATGATCCCTAATCGATTACCGATTAGTTTATTGATGAAAGAATGACGTAATTGGTTTGTTCCCCCTCACCTCCTTTTATAGAGATGAGGGGGAACCGACTATTACAAGTCCTACGGGTCGGGTTGGGCTTAGACATTGCCAACCGACCTTTATTCTTAGCTATTAGGCTATACGACTCTTATTACCTTAGACACGACTTAGGCGAAAATATAAGACTAGATATAACAATGCAGCTTTTACAGAAGTTGTTATTTATAAAGACTATATAAATCATAAAGTTTTTTATAAGCCCATGTGAGACACAAAGCTATTTTTATAAAGTGAATTTATTTTAAAAGCCTAAGCCCTCTAAGTCTCTTGCCAAACAAATGCCTAACACCATAATGTGAGTGTATTTGGTGAAGAGCTTTTAACAATATTTAAGATGGTTAACGTTGTAATTTTTAGTGCCTGTTTGACAAGAAATAACACTCTATTTTTATTTTTTCAAAACGCTTATTTTTCAACATTTTATAAAGTAATATTTATAGAATAGTTTATACATTATAATTATACGTACAAGTATGTTATCAAATGTTTTTTACAAAGAATTTGGTGATAAAATAGCAACTTACTTTTATTAATATTTCGTTTTGGTACATATATAAAAATAGGTCATGTAAGTTTAAACAACTTTCATAAGTGTTTAAAACTGCATATTTAGACAACGTGTGGTATAAAACATAATCAACTTGTGCATATTGAAATACTTATAAAAGTTAGTTATGTTTATAATTTTTTTTATACGTATCAAAATGAGACATTTGAAAAAATACGTAATTATTTTTTGATCAAACCCTTTTTTTATAAAAATGAAATTACTATTGACTGATCACTATTATTGCTCGTTGCTATTGCGGCTTTTGCTATATTAGTATAAGATTAGACCAGAAAACTTTGAGTTTCGGCAGAAAAGTATGTCAATCACAGGTCACTAACATCTATCTTTTAATCGGCAAATTATAGTGTTATTTTTTTGTTTCAAATAAATTGTCATGTTAGTTATTTGATAATAAGTACGCTAATTACCACCCTGTTTATTATTTCACAAATAATGTTGTGGAAATATGTAATTCTATTTTGTGGATTTTATGAATTGAATAATATGAACATCAATAATTACAGGGATGAGGTGTCATTGTAACTTTCATTATATACTTCCTTTTTTGGCGGATATATTGGCGGAATATGGTATTTCACTATTACAAACGTGCTTTAACTTCAATATATATAAAATTGTTACCATGCTTCGTTCTAGACTTTCAAGGACACTACTATCGCATAGGGCCGAGTAAAATCAATTGACCGGAACCGAGAAGTCGAGTGGAACGAACCGGGCGAAACTGAACCAGCCGAAACCAAACCAATTTCTTTCAGTTTTAGGTTTATATATTTATGTTTTTTAGTTTCGGTTTTGCTCGGTTCGTGGAAAAAAAATACGCCTAGACTATGTAAACCAACATGAACCAGTTCGGCCCGTTTCAGTATTGCCGGTTCATTTCGGTTCGGTGTCTCGGTTCATTTTTTTCTAAATCGATTTTATGCAGTTTTCGATCGGTTGGTTCGAGTTTGATCCGATACTCGACTCTATGACGTACTTTATTCAGTTTTTGATCGCTTGGTTCGAGTTTGATCCGATTTTATTCAGTTTTTGATCAGTGGTTTTTGTGATGGAGTAATATTTTACCGGTTGGGGTGCATTTTGATTTTTGAACACAACAATAATAGCGCATCAAAAATGAAATATACATTTATAAAAAGTTTGACATTTTCTAAGAGGGAATGATTATACGTTTCAAAAATTGATTGATACTCTAAACTGTATTGTATAGTTATCCTGCTGTATACACATTGTGTTTTAACATATTATACATTCAAATGTGTGACATAATTTTATAGTTCATTCACTATAAATACATACATTTGACAGGCGTACTTGGGGCAGAACTGAACAGATAAATAACCCTGAAAGCGGTAAAGTTTATACTTCAAATTTGTAATATTGCATTTCATTCAAGTCTGTATAAAATTAAACCACTAAAAAAACTCTGACGATAAATAACATCACAAGGAACCAACATAAATGTTAGTTAATGTTCCCGGGTTCTAATCTATAAGAAAGATACAGAGCCATTGTTAAGGTTAGCTCAGACCCTGTTGTACGCAACTGACTTGCTAAACAGCCGACGTATGTAAACCACTTGGAGTGAACTTGCAATTGCCAGCAAAAGGTATTCTCCAATCGTGTAAAAGATTACTCGTTTATGTGTGCTTTCATTTGCTGCAGAAGATACAAACACCAACCAACATTAATCAACTGTCAACCATAAATCAGCATAAGCTGTTGCACATTTTAAGCTGTGCGTTATACGTTTCATGGCTATGAAGGTTTGTGTTATTATAGGTGCTTTCTTTCAATTGTACGCTACTCATGTATTCTTTCGACATTCAAGTTTCCTATTCTAGTTCCCTATATGTCCATATAATATAAAGCTTTAAAGAAAGGGAACGCTTCCTAACGGGGGTTGTCCATTAATAGAAAAACATCTTTTTTTCTTCTTCCAAAAAGAGCTCCTATGAAATCCTTAACATATAAATACGTGTGATTTAAATGCACACCTCTCCTCCTAATGATGCTATACATTCAACAAAATAAAAAAGTAATGGTGAATACTGATGGTTGGTGTAAATTTATTTTTTTGAGAAGAACATCTTTCAGTTACCAACTAACATGTGGATGATTTCTCATTTGTTTTTTTGAAAGTTTAACAGCAATCAATACTTGTCACTTAACAATTACACTTAAAAGCTATTGCCAATAACTATTTGGCAATATAATGAAAAAGTGCAGTCTTAGAATACCTGTTTAAAGTTATTTAATATTCTATGAGTAACAACAAATGGTATCAGCATGGTTTCAAATTGTTCATGGAAATCATGGGCTTATATTTCACAAACTAAAATGGACAGAGAAACGTATTTTAAATGAACACATTCTACTAACGAAACATATATAGCTCATGATGAGCGACAGATTATATGATGAGTTCAAGGAACTTACTATGGCGATGACGAGCATCACGCGCTTTCAAGTATTTCTGTTCGGCTGTAACGGATTCCAATGCCTCCCTCAATTCAGCAATTTTCACATTGACAGGGTCCAAATGCTCTGGAAACAATAAAAAGAATCTTAAAAACATGAAAAAATAACTCTCATGCACAGCTGTAAACTTATGAACGATGTTATTTGCAGATACAAATTTTCAGCTTTACAAAACAGTAATTACGAATGATTGCTTCATCAGAAACATAAATAAGAGAAGTTCTACAAACCATCTTTTGCAAGGTCGTGCTCATTGGGAATATGACCAACATGGATGTAGAAAGAGACGGTCTCTGGAGTCGAGTACGGATTATGAAAGCAGAATTGGTACATTCCGCTTCTTGGAGCCTTAAACTCGAATTTTTCCCCAGATGTTCCTTTCATTGTTTGTACTACATTCCCTCCGGGAGATGACACCTGAAAAAAACCAAAAACTTAATATACACACAATATAAACTAAATTATATTGACATGAAATACACAAAACTGTCACAAAATGATCAATTTAATAGTATTTGAGAAGACCTGTTTATATTCAAAAACATGGTGAATACATAACATGCTTTAATAATCATATTATAGCACGATAGAAATCAATTTACAATCAATAATGATAGAAGGATCATCTTTATTTTATAATCAAGCATACTTGCTACTGTCTCAGTGGTACTGTTTTTTATCCTTTGTTATTTTACAGCCATTTTTCTTATAGCTAATGTCCTGCACTTGAGCACTTCCTCCAAAAATTCTTCCTAATGGACACTTAGCAAAAGTCAATATACTAACAGAAGTCCAAACCATTTGTCTTTTTTTCAGTGTCCATTTGAAAAATATCCAGAATTTGTATATAAGACTATTTTATATTCAAGCTTTAGAGCGTCACATACGTAACTGCACCCTCAACGTGCCTGGACCTAATCAATAAAATATTTTTGGCTGACATTGTATGATCAACCAAGCAAACAAGTAGATGAGAAAGAAGCCAGTTATTTGAATGACACCCTTACTTTCATGTAAGTTATCCTAAAAGCCAGCAAGAGCTTTTAGATTTCAGTCGAGACTGATAACGATGGTGGTTATCACTATCATCAAGAGTGATTTATAAGAAATATAGGCTCAGAAATGCAGGAAATAAAATAGGTCTTGATTATAATATTTATGTGTTTTAACATTCTCGGTTTCTAAATCAAATATATATCTCAATATTCACGTCTAGACTATAAGTCACCTTTGCAAAAGAGACATCATCATTCAAGAGACAATGTGATTAGTGATACCTAGACAAGAACTTCTTTCGCCTTGAAAAGAATCTGAATATGTATAGTGTTTCAATGAGAAGTACTCATATGAGATTTATTTACAATTTTACATACAATAAACTTCATACGAGTATTCTCAGTGCCAAACAGTCCATATCCATATTATTTCGATGCTGAAGAGACATCTTTTGTAAGTTCCAAAAATACATCGCCACATGAAACATGCATGTTCAGTAGAGACAACCATAATTCTAAGTGTGAATATAAACATCATATGAAACTCAGTCTAAAAGTAGGAATTTTGATCACCCAAATATTATAACTATAAAAACTCTTTTTTCCCGCAACTACAAGCCTGAATTTTCTTTTAAATCACCTTAGATGATGACAGCACTAGTCATACAACCTGTCCACACCAAGATAGAGATAATTGATGACAACCATCAATATAAGCCTACTTTATATCCATAAACTCTCGTCTCAATCTTACAGAGAAATTTATAACTAACATAATTAAACATACATAACAATTTAATAGAAAATCATATGAATCCAACTTTCATATATACATTTATACAACATAAGAAAATGAGAATATTACACGGATGGTCCCTGTAGTTTACGTTGACTTTCACTGCGACTTAGAACCAAAAAAATCAGAGGAACAAAATCGATTTACATATAAGTATTTGGAACCCTCAAACAAAAGGATGCCATGTACCAAAGCAAATCAATCAAACAATATAAAAATCTCCAACAAACCCCAAAAAGATAATGATCAAGCCACCCATATTATGATAAAGCCAATTTTAACCTAACAAACTAATGAATAACTCATAATCTAAGCTGCATATCCATCATATATCGTAAACACCTAAATATCAACAGTTACGTCAAACCAGTTAGAATTCATCCAAAATTCAACATGATGATCTGAAATAACGAGATCTAGATTCTCATCGATGCCAGGGTGATCGGAGGCTCGGAGGACAAGAAAATTCAGCATGACGTTTTCTGAAATAACTGCTTAAGAAAACTTGGGGGTGGGGGCATAGGGAGGCAGGGTGTAATTTGTCCCCCTAACGGAAAAAAAATGCAGTGTAATTTTTTTTTTGAAAGGCTATTTTTTTCGTAGCTTGTCCCACTAACGAATGATTTGTACAGTGGCTTCTATAAAATTATCAAAAAGTTTGCCCCCTCGACCATAGTGCGACCGTGCATAAACACACAAATAAATAAAATGCAATTTTAACTACATATCAAATTATCAATCACACAAACAATATCACAAAACCCTAAAACTCGACAATTAGATCAAATTCCATCAAAAACTCATCTATTAAGTCAACTCAATAAAACACAACTTAAACAACATATAAATCACATCCAATTTATAATCAAAACCCTAAAACCGAATAATCAGGTCAAATTAATTCACAAAAACCCCAAAAATTCACTAATCAGTCCAGATCAGTTCAATTATGATCCAAAGTAAACAGATCTAGATTCTTACGATGAAATCAATCCCAGGATGATCAGAGCTCCAAAAGATATCATGATCGACAACAACAAAGTTACCAGAGATCGTGTCCCCTTCGTAAAGAACATATTCGTATACGCATTCGACGTCGTTTACGGTTACTGATAAAGCTGCTATGTTGATTGTTAAGGTTGATATAACAAGAACAAGGAGAGGTAAAATAGCGTATGCTTGTTTCATGGTTGTCGTTTGTGAAAATGGTGAAGTTGATGAGTTGTGGATGAGTTGGGTTTTGTAACGTGTTTTTAGGGGGTGGTTTGGACAAATAGATAGTTTAGAGCTTAAGAAAAAATTTATTTACTTTTGTTAAAAAATAGTTGAGAGAATTGCATAAATGGTTCATCTGGTTTAGAAAAATTGCATGTTTGATCCGTCGAGTTTTAAAATTAAAAAAAAATAGGTTTTTTTGAAATTTTTTAGTTTATTTTGGTGATTTTGTAATTCGAAATGACTAAAATATCTTTGCTCGTACAAAAAATTAGAGCATGAAGACGAGGGTATATTAGTTATTTCAATTTACAAAAGAACCAAAATAAATTTCAAGGTTTCTCACACGGACTATTTTTGCAATTTCAAAATTCGACAGATCAAACGTACAATTTGGCCAAACCACATATACCATTTTTGCAATTGTCTCAAAATAGTTTTAGGTTTGAGCATGGGTCCAAAACTGACCTAAACCGAATCAAAGAAAAAAAAAGTATGAATTAGAAGACTGAATAGATAATTTAAACGTATTTTTTAATTAAACTGAAAAATAAATCGAATCGACCAAAATCAAAATAATGTCTAAACATGTTACATGAATATACCCTGAACAAATATCATGAAATAGGCACATAGCCAAACGTACACAGGTGGATCAGACCAAATGTACCAAATGTGACATGGGTGTATTGCACACACACAACCATTCGCCTAAACAAAACAAACCGAAGTACCTATGATGCATCCATATGCTCCCTGCAAAATGAAGTCATATCCGTACACAAGCATTATGGCGAGTAACACACATATATAATCACATAATATAGTCCATCACAAAAAGAAACGTCGTTGACTAATCACACCGTCATAGATAGTGTCATGTCATTGGTGCATCAACGACATGGTCATGGTACCTCCATAACTAGTTACAAATAGCTCGAGCAATGAATTATGGAAAAAGATAGTAATGAACAAATTTCAAATCATCAAACTAATATCACAAATCTATCATCATAAGCAAACAAGGATCAATGGAATCATGAGTGCCAACATCAAACAAACAATGAGCATAGATAGAAATAAAAGAGAACATCATACAAATATCAAATGAATCAAAGCTAAAACGAATGAGGATCAAATTGAAGGTTTTTGTGCTCATAACAATTACGCAAAACCCTAAATAAGATCAAAGCACACATAGCGGAAGCGATTTAACAAGATCATAATTAATAACACATTCATAATTAATCGAGTTAGGGTTACATACCTTTTAGCTAGAGCAAATCCACAAGATCACCACCAAATAGCCAATTAGGGTTTATACGAAAAATACCAAGATATAATTTATAGTGAAACTATATTATGCTCTTGTACACACGTAATGCAACGGATCAATCGTGAGTCTAGCAATAATAAACCTAAGCTTCAACACTTGTGGAATATAGCTAAATTAATAACCTAAAAAACAAACAGAAACCCTAAATAGGGGTGTTTGTTCGATCAGTTATAAGGAGAGACAAAGAGATGGGATAAAAAAAATTATGAAGGTTATGAGGGGTATTTATAGGATTAGAAAACTTGTCCTCCAAGTCCTAATCAAATTAGGAAACAAAACCCCCCCTCCCTTTGGGCCTTGTATACCCGGCGGTGGACACCCCTATGGGTGTCTTCCGGAACCTTCTAATTTTCCAATGTGTTCCATAACGCTCGTTATACTTAACTTTTAATTAACGACCGTTTAAGTTAAGCTCGGTTTATATTTAATAAATATAATAAATACATTTATTAAATTAATTAATCCTTTACGTATTATGTGCAATCCCGTAATCCTGAGTTCGATCCTATCACACGACTATTTAATTTTATGTCCATAAACTTTCAGCTCCCACTTGAACAAAATTCGAATATCGTGATTACATTGACTAGTGTCTAGTTACACTAGCAATGTCACTAGTACAACTCGAGTAAGGTCTCCTGGACAAATCCTTTTAATGATTCATCATTATTATTATCCTTTCATTTCAAATACAACGTTAATAGGATATGGATCTCAGTCATTCCTTCATTAACCATTCTGTTTCTCGTTTACGGATACAACAAGATTACCAAAACAAATTAGGTGCGGCCACACAAACATCTTACTACTCCCGGGAGGGGCCCAACAGTATTATACTTCAAAATAATTTGAAGGAAACAAATCTCATTTTGACTACAAGCGAAACTTACGAACTTTGCAACACTTCTGAAAATAACCCTTATAGCTACCAGTTACGTTTAGCGTTAGGTTATCTCACAGAAACACATTACATTCGTGACAGTTTCCTGGTATCTCAGGTCTAAGGATAACTATTTATGATCTACTTAATGACAAAGATCCATAAAGTAAAATCATATAGTTGAGATAATTCCAATATTTGATTCATCAAATATCATCCAAAAGTGACCAATATACTTTCAAGTATACTCTGTCACTATTTTGAATGGTCTTAGTTTAATAATACTCCTATATTATTAATCGACAACGGACATTTAGAACATAACAATTATTCATGGATTAAAACATGTAAAATAGGATACAAAATGTGAAAACCACGGTTTTGAGGTTCGTCAATTAGTTTTATTTTGTCCATATTTCGTGGAATTACGTGTCTTTATGTGTTTATGAGTTATGTGGTGTGAATAGAGTGTGGTTTGGACATCGTTTTCGGGTACGGGGTACCATGTGAGTGAAACGATGTGTGATTGTTTCATGTTCATGAGCTCACATAGTAGTGACTATGAAATATGATGGTGTTATTTAGTGGTTTTACGTATACGTATATGTATTATAGAAAATCGTATTTTTACGATTTAGGGTTGTGCATTTAGGGGTCTCGGATGAGCTATTTAGTCACGGGAATAATTTACGGGATGGTTTTAAGTCATTTAGGACTTAATTATATAGTTTATTTCATATTCTAAGAGTTTTTATAAAACTGTATATTTTTACGTCTTTTACGGTATACGAGTAAATTTGACTAGTTTTACGGTTTTGAGGTTTTGGAGGTTTTTGGAGCTGAAATAAATTAAGGTAAATTAACGTAATATTATTAATACATCAATTAATAATAAACAGAAAATAAAAATGAAAAAATAATAAAGGGGGTCGGTTTGGACGACGCAAGAAAGAAAGAAGGAAAAGCCCAAAACAGGCCCAATGGACTTGTAATGGGATTAGGGGGCTTTAGGACTTAACCAAACCCAACCCATAACCAAAATAATCATACTTTTAACCTCCACAACAGCTCCTAGCCGAGATTCAATAATGGTGGCCAATTAGGGTTTCAAAAATAAAGATCTTCCATTGATTTCTAAGGTAAAACCTTTAAAACCATTGTTCTATTAATGATTTTAATCAATTTAATCATGTAATTGATCTTATGATGGATTAGGGTTTGTGAGTTTTCTGAGATTAGTGAGATTAGGGTTCATATTAATTGATTACTTTGGTTATTATGAAGATTAGTGATCGTAATTAGGGTTTAATCATGTTTAAATTCGTTTTTAAAAACTGGGCAGAATGTTTGGTCCATTGTTTTGATCATATCTAGAGTTATACAAACTTTTAAATTTCGAATCTTATGTCCCTGGAAAGGTAATTGAATTAGCTTTCAAATAAAAGAAACTAGAACTAAATTGAAGGTATGGAAGTGGGTCAAAAACAGGTTACATCAGCCGGGTGTCAAAACAGTTTTTGGATCAGCCCGTTTTCATTTTATGTTTTGAATTGTTTGGGGTACTTAGGGTTATAATTGGAGCTTCAAATGAACATGAGGTTTAGATTATATATTAAATAAAATATCTGGAGAAGGGCTAAGCAAATGGTATAGGGTAAGACCATCTGGTCATAACAAACTTTTCATATGTTCAAAATCAGTAAATTCTGGATAGGTAAAAGTATATATATATATATCTATATATATATATATATATATATATATATATATATATATATATATATATATATATATATATATATATATATATATATATATATATATATATATATATATATATATATATATATATATATATATATATATATATATATATATATATATATATATATATATATATATATATATATATATATATATATATATATATATATATATATATATATATATATATATATATATATATATATATATATATATATATATATGGAGGCCTTAACAGTAGCTTTAAGGTTGAGGCCAAAGGGGAGAGTTAGATAACACATGTAAGGGCATAGGGTTTCTTTTACAGTGCATGTTATTTTTGTTAAGTGGGTGTTCGACCAATAGTTTGAAGTATGAAAAACAGGACTGTTTTGGGTTAAATGCTAACGGGACGAGTTATGAACTAAACTAAGTTAAGGGCTTTATATATGGGTGTAATGAGATTCATATGGCGTATAAATGGTGTTAAGTTGTAGGATAAGTTTATATATCCAGCATAGATTGATGAGCCATTTTGGTATGTGGTTCATGTCTTGATTGTATACGTTTGTGTGTTTAGATTTGTGCTAGAGCGTAGGTACTTGGAGAAGCTTGTTTAGCTGAGTTTCATAGTCCCATGTCTTTTTATGATTTGATTTCTAGATGGGATGGAAGAGACACTGTATGGTTTTGTAAAGAATGCTGTAAATGTTTTTTGGTTTGTGATGGACTTGTGTGTACACTTATGTGATTAACTGCTATGTGATTCTTAATTGTGTTTATGATTTGGATCGGGGGACACGTACCGTCTCAGTTATTGTGGTTTGACTTGGTACCAAGGGGATGTTGATAAGGCGGGGCCTTAGGATTGGTTCATAGGTGTATGGACGCCTATGGGACCATGGTTATTGGTAAGGCTTGGAGCCTTGGAATTGTGGTTATTGGTAAGGCTTGGAGCCTTGGATTTGTGGTGATTGGTTAATCTTGAATGCTAGTTGTTAATACATAATTGTAGCACATTGTCCATATGTTCTTTTGTTAATGGTTGTTATTCACAGCTTATAACTGATTTGGCGTTGGAGTCTAAACCTATGAGTCTCACCAACATTATGTTGACGTGTTTTAGTGTCTCTTTCAGGTGAGAATGTGGTTAAGCGTGAGAATAGGAGTGGCTAGCTGGAAGGCTTAGGATTGCATTTGGAGGAACCCCTTTCCTCTTAGTCTTTATTTATGTTTGAATAAGTGATACTTTGTAGACACCTATATGTTTGTTATTTGTTAATTGTATGTATTTGGTAAGAGGTAGACCCGTTACCTACTTATCTAGACGCCTGCATTGTTTGAGATATCTTCATGACATTGTGTCACCATTTATGATATTTCCATTTCATTTAGTTATCTCTATTGACACGCTATTGTTGTGATGATATCCATACGTCGCGCCCCATATTCCGCCATGGTGGGGTGTGACAGAATGGTATCAGAGACAGGTTAGCGTGTCTATAGAGATGTTATGAACCACATCCTCACCTGAAAGGAAGAAATTCTTATAGTTTTTATGTTTTATATCATTAAGGCTTCAAGTTTTATTTAATCAATTTATATGATGGATTAGGGTTCTTAATAGATATGTAATTAGGGTTTTATAACAATTAACATGATTATGATAATGATTGGTGATTATTAGTGATGTTAATTAGGGTTTAATCATGTTTAAATTCGTTTTTAAAAACTGGGCAGATTTTTAGGTCACTTGTTTTGATCATATCTAGAGTTTTACAAACTTTTAATTTGCGATCTTGGTACCCCTGGATAGGTATTTGAGTTGGTTTTTGAATTCAAGAAACGAGAACTGAATTGGAGGTCAGGAATTGGGTCAAAAATAGGTTACATCAGTCGGGTGTCAAAACAGTTTTTGAATCAGCATGTTTTCATTTTATGTTTTGAATTGTTTGGGGTACTTAGAAGTACAATTGGACCTTCAAACGAACGTGAGGGTTATTTTATATGTTATATAAGATATATGGAAGAGGGATAATCAATTAGGGTAGTATAAGACCCTCTGGTCATAACAAACTTTCATATGTTGAAAATCGATAAAATCTGGATAGGCGAAAGTATAAGTTGTATGTCGGGGACTTAATTAGCTTTGGGATTGGGTCAAGGGATGAGATTTTTAGCTAACACATATAAGTTTATTATATTTTCATTGCAAGGAATGTGGTTTAGGTTTGGTGGGCGTTTGGCTCATGATACAGAGTATGAAAATCAGGACTGTTTTGGGTTAAATGTTAACGGGACGAGTTATGAACTTAACTAAGTTAAGGGCTTTATAGATGGGTGTAATGGGATGTTTATGACATATATATGGGGTTTAAGTTGTAGGAGAAGGTTAGATATCCATCATAGATTGATGATCCATTTTGGTATGTGGTTCATGTCTTGATTGTGTATGTTTGTGTGTTTAGGTTTTGCTAGAGCGTGGATACTTGGAAAAGCTTGATCAGGTGAGTTTCATAGTCCCATATCTTTTGATGTATTGATTTCCAGATGGGATGGAAGAGAAATTGTATGGTCCTTAACAAACCCTAATAAAAATTTATGAATCTCAACCCTAATCCATCATATTAGGTTACATATACGTAAATTAAACGTTAATTGACATAGTTTTAGTGTGTACCTTAAACCCTAATTGAATTATTGGGGTTTCTTGCTCCTCCATTGATACAAACGACTGAGATTTGGTTTGGGGAAGGCTAAATTCGTTTTTTGGTCATATGGAGTCTTATGTATGGTTAAAATTAAAAAGACTTCCTATTAGAATTCAAATTGTGCTCCCTTTCCCTTCCTTAAGTTTAAGTCAGCCCAAATCCAAGCCCAAACACCATATGGCCGACTTTTTTAATTATATTACTTTAAATTAACTATTACTTATTATTACCTTAAATTCTCCTAATTTATTTCAGCTCCTAAAGCCTCCAAAACCTCAAAACCGTAAAACTAGTCAAATTTACGCGTATACCGTAAGACGTAAAATATACAGTTTTATAAAAACTCTTGAAATATGTAATAAACTAATTAACTAAGTCCAAAATGACTTAAAACCATCCCAAAAAATACTCCCGTGACTAATTACCTCATCCGAGACCTCTAAATGATAAACCTTAAATCGTAAAAATACGATTTTCTATAATACATATACGTATACGTAAAACCACTAAATAACACCATCTTATTTCATAGTCACTACTATGTGAGCTCATGAACATAAAAACCTCACACATCATTTCACTCACAAGGTACCCCGTACCCGAAAACGATGTCCAAACCACACTCTATTCACACCAAATAACACACAAACACATAAAGACACATAATTTCACGAAAATATGCCCAAAATAAAACTAAGTGACGAACCTCAAAACCATGGTTGTCACATCACTCCCTCCTAATAGAAATCTCGTCCCGAGATTTACTCCTTAGGATCAAACACACAATCAACAAATCACATGAGGATACGTGTACCATGTGTACTTCAGTTCATGTCTCAAGTTACCACATATACTAACCAACAATATCAAAATTCATTCCCAAACTCCTGACCTCACAGCCCATAAATCTCACAAATGACTCTTTGATAAATCGAAGACTCTTATTAACACAAATCCCAAATAACCGTACATGCAAATATGCATTCTCAAACGACATTTCCCAATCTTAATACATGAAATATATCATGTACACCACTTAATTCTCCAGGTAATACTTTACCCATAAGCTACTGGTCCGATCTTTCCAAAGATCATAAATGGACCTACAAAACTCGACGTCAACTTTTCCCTTTTTACCAAAATATACCACCCGTTACTATGGGTGAAACTTCCTACATAATTTTGTCACTAAACCCTAGTGGTTTCCTCCTTTTCAACATAGCATCTCTTGTTGCTCTCATCCTTTCCACAAACACCATTTCCATATTAGTAGTCTCTTTCACCAATTTTAGTCCACACCATAAGGTCAACTCACCCTATCCTTCCATATAGTGCCTCAAATGGCATTCATCGACTTCTAGTATGATAACTATCATTATATAAAAACTCAGACATCGCAAACGAGTTTCCCACCTCCCTCTAAATCAGTCACCCAAGCTCTCAACATGAATCCTATACTTGTAGCAATTTCACTTCGTCCATCCTTTTCCAATTAGCTGGATATACTCATATCCAACCATGTTCATCAACTCCCTTTAGTCCGTACCCCCAAACTACTTAAAAATTCCGATTTCCTTACACGAGTGACCTATGACGGTCTTTCACATATTCATTAGTTAGTTTTATCAACTGTCATCCAAACCCATGTTACAACTACTTCTATCAAATTTGGATAGCTCATTAGTAGCACCCATACACTTCTTTTCTCACTTTCCTCAATTAAAGATTTTTTTATATACTTTTTTTAATACCCAACACTTCCTTTATACCTACACAATGTCTTACCTTCAACGTCATAGTGCTCCTCATCTTGTCTCAGTTAGACCAAACCCTTCGTCTCTGATGACACGTCGCATCTATAACTCCTCATCTATTCGATTATCAATACTAAGCCTTCCAATCCAACAGTATCGGTCAGTGCCATTCCCTTTTCCACACTACAACAATATTAGCATGCTTTGTGCTTTAGTCTACTCATTAGGCTATACCAAAGTTTTACCTTCGGTTCCTATCTCGACCTATTTCATTCATGATTCGCATCTATCCACACTTACTTCTTCTTCCGCAGCTAATGGCATACATCACGAGGTTATGCTTCACGTCTTTCAAATCATCTATACGTCAAAATTTTCCACATAGCTTCACTTGTTTTCCTTACGACCAGTTCTCCTACTCCCTCTCAATAGGGAAAAAGTAGATTTTCATGTGATTACATGCGGATCATACTCTCATCTTATACCCATATTAGTTTCCATATGTCTAAACTAAGCCATATTCTAAATTCTTACTCAAGTCTCATACTTCTATTATGACCTTGCCCCTAACATGAGGTACTTTCAATCATCATCTTCTAAGAATACTTGGTTCTCTCCTTCCATTGTTCTCCCTAATTCCTACACTATCATGTCCAACCAAAATTTCTCACTCAATTCATCAACTCTATGGAAATCGTTATTTCATTAGATAATGCATAATTGTCTCTTCCAAAAATCCTTCATAAACACCTTCACTAAACTGGCCCTATAATCACTTCTCCACGAACTTATTCTGCTCAACTTCACTACTCATCCCTCGATATTGATTGCCACAAAATTCTATCTTTGTGTAGTCACTCGACTCCCCTTGTTACGTCCACGAGCTCTTAATCTCCCATGTTATGTAGTCACTCCATCACGATCCATTGGTTCAGCTCTTTGTAGTTCCACTCCGGTACTCGATCTGTCCTTCTTTGTCACAAACCATACGGAGATTCCCATCATACTGCTTGTCACCTTTCTAGTCCTTGCAACTTC
Organism: Glebionis coronaria; assembly: GCA_025667525.1. Lineage (NCBI taxonomy): Eukaryota > Viridiplantae > Streptophyta > Magnoliopsida > Asterales > Asteraceae > Glebionis > Glebionis coronaria. The sequence goes on along the minus strand of CM046874.1, from coordinate 635,408,792 downwards.
TATGACTCCTTCGAAATCTCTTGCATCCTTCTAGTAGCCGACATGTAGTCCTTTCGGCTCCTTGCTTCATGATGTAGCTCTTCACGCACTCCTTCTCTACCTAGGAACTTCACACTACGTAGTAGCTTCTAACTTCAACTCATCAACCACAATATTTCTAACGGTACTTCAACCACTCAATGGCTCACTCTTCCTTACTTGTTGTACTTCACCATTAATCAGCCTCCTACCAATAATTCTTTCACATCCATGTTTTCCTTCACGTGTATACTACTACCTTGCCTCCATAACTATACCAATTCCCTTGCGTGTTATTTGCCCCATCTTTCCATTAGTAGAAACTTTCTACTCTACCCTCACATCTGCTAGTACTTTCATCAATCTCCTAATGGTACTTCAACCAACTTCTCATAGCATGACATCTCGTTCCCACAACCAGTCAACTAACTTTACTTACTCCCTTATTCCCGTAACCAATCTAAGTTTCAAAGCTCCACAAATCTTAATCATTCCTTCAACACCACCTTTAAACCAAAACACATCTCTGCATTCTAATATCTAACCATAAGTAATACTACCCAACTCTATCCTCTCATCCTAACGTTTCTACAACCGCATAACTAAATCAACCATGACGTGTACCAAAAGAATTCTAAACGATCACGTCCTATAATAAATATAGGTTAAACCGAAAGATCAACCATAATGAACCCTAGCCAAAACAACTGAAAACGAAACAATGTAATCCGAAAGATCAATGGAGTGTGCCAACAACAAAAGATAGACTCATCACGATTTGTATTACCAAATTTCAATATCTTAGAAAATTTTAAATTTTCATCTCAATTAGTTACTTCACATTAGGACCATATTTTAACACCAATAAATGAAATCATAGTCATATTTTACCATCTTCGTTACTATCAAAGGGCATAACTCAGTTAGTGTACTAAAACTCACTTTATCTATCATCTCCTTTAACAATAAACTCTTCTTTTATCTTCATTATTTTATCAAAGGTATCTACTAGTTAGTAGGGTATATCGTTATTCTAACCATTATCTTGTTTACTCACATTAAACTCATTTCACTTGTTATTATGAAACCAATACGTGTTTATAAAATATGGTATTTTTATTCATTTTATTCTATATTATAATTATTTTATATAATCCATTTAGGATTGTTATAACTAACTATTACACGTTTACAAGATGTGGTGTTATTATTATCATTATTATAATAAAATATTTCTTTTTACTCTTTCCGTCTATTTAAATACTTCTAAAATTTTAACTCCACTTTTAAGAAAAATATCGTAAAATTTCTTTACCCTTTATATGTACCATCACATGTTACCTAGAAATCTAATCCATTCATTCTTAAGATTTTTTTTACTTATTACCAATAAACTTAAAGAAAAGATATGTAAGTCAGGAAATCATACCATACACTTACAAAGTATTTTCAAAAGCATTTTCCTTTAATTAGCTAGACTCCTTTGCAAGAAAATTTGGTAGTTCTCATCAATTAGAATACATACCCGAATGTAGACACACTTCAAAAGATTCAAAACGTCGTTGGAACTCCATCAAACTCCAGCAGTAATAAACTGTTTAAACACGGGAGAACACTAGGTACGTTCAAGTTATAATAACTATTGAGCGACCGTATATCATAACATAACATCTACTAGTATATATACCTCCGCATATATATACCTATTAAATCTCCCAAAACATACTCGTTATCATACATGTCAAGTCAATATATCGCGTCATACACTCGTTTTTCCATACGAGTAATCATCATCTCACCATTTCACCATGCCACAACAAGGCATAAAACCTATCACCAAAACCAACCCATATCGTGTGACCCCATAATCACACAACATGACTATTACTTAAAACATAAAACACAAAAAAAACCATAGCCATATCATAGGCAACCATTACATAAAACCTATTGTATACAAATACCCAAAATACAGATCTCATCATATACAAGCATGTACTAACCCCTTTTTCATACAATCATACTTGGAAGTCCATCGGTGTTGTGGCACATATATAATTACGTAGGCCTCCATAATTATATATGTCCCGTTTCACCCATGTACTCCCTCCTATGACGACACTTATAAGAAATTAGTACTACACGGAACACATATATACCACATAAAATACACTCTATATATATACCATATAGGTCAAATAAGAACATCTCATACGTCAACCCTAACTTCATTCATAACTCGAGGCTCAAACGCCAAAACAAATCAATAACAACAAAATATCCAACATTAAAGAAAATGTCATAACAATTCAGGCGGAAATTCGAATCTACTACTAGTCGCAGACTCAACATCGGTACTATCCTATTATTACCTAGCGCACCTCTTTTTCTACGCGACATGGGTAACACTAAATAGGTTCCTACACTTCCGGTTCATACGTCGCATCAATAGAAAATAAATGAATGTACTTACATATACTATGTCTCAATAAGTAAGTATTAAAGTAAATAAATATCTAAAACGAAATTAACACTTAAGCACTCCATATACTATAATGCACACATACCCCTATGACACCTACATGCATGGACCCTTAAGCTATAGACAGAATGGTATCAGAGACAATGGTTATAGAGAATTAGGTTGCCTAGCCTAGTCTATAGCTTAAGGACCTTGCATATAGGCGTCATAGGATTACGTGTGGTCTTGATTGTATTATCCTAAATTTTATTTTTTGTGAATTTTGACTAGTATGAGTTGAACTGTAGTTGCCCATACTTAGTCATCTGTTAATTTCTGTTTTGCTTTTGATATATAAATTACTTTCACCATAGTAAGTTATTTGGTGTACCTAATGTATAGTATTTTTCTTTTGATGTTTAAGTCATGTTCCCTAGGAATCATGTGGTGATTCGAGTTACTAGGAGTAGGTGGATAGGAAGGATCTTAAGTTGTTTCCACTCTTATGGGCGACATGACTTATAACTGATTATGATGTTGTGTTGGAGTTTGTCTATGCTATTTTAGCTAGACTATGGATTTAGTATTCCAAGAGTTTGACTATATTATTTTAATAGATGGAGTTTTGGACCTTATTGTTTATGTGGTTATGAGCTTATGTGAGTAGATAGATTTATGTGTTATATGTTGTATTGATTCTTATAAGTGTCATCATAGGAGAGAGTGCATTGAGGAAAGGGTAATTGTATAAGTATGGTGGCCAACATAGTTATACAAGTACCACAACTTCAATGGGTTCTTAAGTATGATAAAGAGGGTTAGTACATGCTTGTATATGATGACATGTGGATTTTTGGGTATGTGTATAATATATGGGTTTATGTAACGGCTGTCTACCATATGGCTATTTTTTTAGTGTGTTATATGTTTTGGATTATACTCATGTTGTGTGATTATGGGGTCATACGATATGGACTGGTTTTAGTGATGGGTTTTATGCCTTGTTGTAAGATGGTGATTACTCGTATGGGAAAACGAGTGTATGACGCGATTGATTGATCTAACATGTATGGTAACGAGTATGTTTTGGGTGATTTAATTGGTATATATATGTGGATGTATATATACTAGTATGTGTTAAGTTATGATATATGGTCGTTCAATAGTTATTATAACTTGAACGTACCTTATGTTTGCTCGTGTTTTATGGCGCTGGAGTTTGATGGAGTTCCAACGACGTTTTGAGTCTTTTGATGTCTGTCTACATATGGGTATGTATTTTAATTAATGAGAACTACTAAATTTTCTTGCAAGTAAGTCTGGCTAATTATAGGAAAACGATTTTGAAAATAATTTGTAAGTGTATGGTATCATATCGTACATTATATATCTTTTATATAAGTTTGTGGTAGTAAGTTATAAAAAAAATTTGTCTTGAAAATAATTGGATTAGTTTTCTAGGTAACATGTGATAATACATTTTAAAGGGTGAAGAAATTTTACAATGATTTTCTTAAGCGGAGTTAAAATTTTAGAAGTATTTAACTAGACGGGAAGAGTAAAAAGGGAGATTTTATTATAGTAATGATAATAATAACACCACACCTTGTAAACTTGTAATAGTTTAGTTATAACCAGCCTAAATAGATTATATAAAATAATAATAATAATAATAATCTAAATTAAAATGAAAGAAAAAAACACTATATTTTATAAACATGTATTGGTTTCATAAAAACAAGCGAAATAAGTTTAATATGGGTAAACAAGATAATGGTTAGAATAAGATTGTAGTATACCAACTAGTTGATATCCTTGATAAATTAATGAAGATAAAAGATGAGTTTATGGTTAAAAATGAGTATGATTGATTTTAGTAGTATTGAAGTTTGGTTCTTATGAGAAGTAACTAATTGGGACAAAAGTTTAAAATTTTCTAAGGTATCAAAATTTGGTAATACTAATCATGACGAGTCTAATTTTTCATTTTTGGCACACTCCATTGATATTTCGGATTACATTGTTTTGTTTTCAGTTGTTTTCGCTAGGGTTCGTTTTACCCTATATTTTATTTTGGGACACGATTGTTTGGAATTCTTTTGGTACACGTCATGATTTAGTTATGCGGTTGTGGAAACGTTAGGATGAGAGGATAGAGTTGGGTAGTATTACTTATGGTTAGATATTAGAATGGAGAGATGTGTTTTGGTTTAAAGGTTGTGTTGAAGGAATGATTAAGATTTATGGAGTTTTGAAACTTAGATTGGTTACGGGAATAAGGGAGTAAGTAAAGTTAGTTGACTGGTCGTGGGAACGAGATGTCATGCTATGAGAAGTTGGTTGAAGTACCATTAGGAGATTGATGAAAGTACTAGCGGATGTGAGGGTAGAGTAGAAAGTTTCTACCAATGGAAAGATTGGGCAAATAACACGCAAGGAAATTGATATAGTTATGGAGGCAAGGTAGTAATAGAGACGTGAAGAAAAACATGGATGTGAAAGAATGATTGGTAAGAAGCTGATTAATGGTGAAGTACAACAAGTAAGGAAGAGTGAGCCATTGAGGGGTTGAAGTACCTTTAGAAATATTATGGTAGATGGGTTGAAGTTAGAGGCTACTAGGTAGTGTGAAGTTCCTAGGTAACATCATAGAGACGAGAAGGAGTACGTGAAGAGCTACATCGTGAATCAAGGAGCTGAAAGGACTACGTGTCGCCTGCTAGAAGGAAGCAAGATATTTCGAAGGAGTCACAGAAGTTGCAAGGACTTGAAAGGTGACAAGCACTATGATGGGAATCTCCGTATGGTTCGTGACGAAGAAGAACAGATCGAGTACCGGAGTGGAGTTACAAAGAGCTGAACTAGTGGATCGTGATGAATTAAATACATAACATGGGAGATTAAGAAATCGTGGAGGTAACAAGGGGAGTCGAGTGACTACGCGGATAGAATTTTTGTGGCAATCAATATCGAGGGATGAGTAGTGAAGCTGAGCTGAATAAGTTCATGGAGAAGTGATTAGAGATTCGGTTTTGTGAAGGTGTTATGAAAGATCTTTAGAAGAGACAGTTATACATTATCCAATGCACTAGCGATTTCCATAGAATTGATGAATGAAGTATTGAATTTCTTTTGGACGGGATAGTGTAGGAATTAGGGAGAACCATAGAAGGAGAGAACCAAGTATTCCTAGAAGATAATGATTGAAAGTACCTCATGTTGGGTGCAAGATCAAAATAGAAGTATGAGATTTGAATAAGAATTTAAAATATGGCTTAGTTTAGACAAATAGAAACTAATATGGGTATAAGATGAGAGTGTGATCCGCATGGGATCACATAAAACTCTAGCCTGTCCCTATTAGGAGGGGGTAGGAGAACTGATTGTGAGGAAAAACAAGTGAAGCTACTTGGAAATTTTTTTGAGGTATCGATGACTTGAAAGACCGGAAGCATAACATCGTGATGTATGTCATGATTTGAGGAAGAAGAAGGAAGTATGGATAGATGTGAATCATGAATGAAATAGGCCGAGATAGGAACCGAAGGTAAAACTTTGGTATAGCCTAATGAGTAGACTAAGGCACTAAGCATTCTAATATTGTTGTAGCGTGGAAAGGAAATGGTACTGACCTATACTGTTTGATTGGAAGGCTTAGTATCGACAATCGAATGGTTGAGGAGTTGTAGATGTGATGTGTCATGAGAGACGAAGGGCTTGGTCTAACTGAGACAAGATGAGGAGCACTATGACCTTGAAGGTAAGACATTGTGTTGGAAATACGTTTTTACGTATTTAGAAAGGATCGGTCACTCCAAAGATATATTCAAGTAATGGGCTCGTGATCCTATATGTAATCCATATAGCCCATATAGCCCACATGTAGGGTGGGCTATATATACCCCCTCCTAGCATGTTAGGAGGGGTTGCTCATTTTGTATTTTCACATTTTCATTCAATCCAACCTTCTTTCTCTCTTCCTCTCCTTTCTCTCTCTAAGTTTCTCTCTCTAGTTTATCTTTCTCTATTTCATTCAATAGGTAAATCATAACTTGCTTAATCCTAAGAAACCGTAGACCTACAATTGGTATCAAGAGCCATGGTTAAATCTTAGGATTTGCGTGTTTATCTATTGATTTATTGGTCAAATTTTTTCTTTTGCTTTAATTTCGGATCTGATATCACATTTGGAGTTCGGTGTTTCTTATCAATTTTTTTCCAGTTTTCTATCAGTTGTCTTTTTTATCCGTTTTCCATCGAATTTGATCATTGAAATCACAAAAGTATCAATTTTTTTTTATTTTTTATCAGTTTTCTATATTTTTTATCATTGAATTCCAGATAAGATTTTTGGTCCAAACTTTATCAAACTTTGTCTTACATCAAGTTTTTTGGTCTTGGATCTGTCAAATTGTCATCAGTCCTTTATCACGTTTGTCTTATCAGTATCAAATCTTGTTTTCTTTCTTGTTTTTCCGGATAAGCCGAAAAATTTTATTCCGGATAAGTTGAGCCTCGAAAACCATTTCCCGGATAGTCATCGAAATTTTATTCCGGATAAGCCTCGAAAAATGGATTCCGGATAAGCAATAGAAGATGCATTCCGGATAAGCAGTAGAATGATGTATTCCGGATAAGGACTCTAGACTCGATTCAAACACAACGGTAATCACAGACACATTCGACAATCAACTCTCTCGAACACCACATCCACAACCACTTTCTCAAAACGACCACAAATCAAGACTCACAGGCTCTAAACAAAAACCAAACCGACTCGAAGACCCACCTACCCTCGACACAACTCACACTCGAACAAAAACCCTCGACTCATCAGACAAGACTCACTCACACTCGAAGACCTCACTCACTCTCGACTCTCGACCCACTTACTTAAACAAACAGCCTTCACACCTACCCTCGAATAACACACCAACATACACAAACTCCTCTCTCGACCACAACGTCAAGCTCGACTCGACCATCACCTCGCCATAGATGCAGACTCGACCAAGACCCTAATCCAAAACCATCAACACCACACCCTCACCCTCGACTCGACTTAAACACTCCCACAAGACTCGAACAACTCTCAAACAACTCAAACAACTCTAGAATTCAAGAATTAAAACTAAAAACACTGATGATAGGTGTGAAAACACCCATCCTTTTACCACTTATTTCTGGCTAAAATAAGACCAAAACACGTATTTAATATCATTTGTTTGGAATTATGCGTGGTTTTTGTGTTTATTGTGTTTTCAGAGTCAACCGGATGAATATTGAAGAAAACATGGGATTGCACGGGTTTTATCGAGGAAAAAGACTCAAGACGAAGTCTACTGTCCAAGAGATGCAAAAGATTTGAAGTCATTGTGCCTATTTGAAGATTTATCGAAGAATAGAGCCAAAGATGGAAGATTCATATATGTCGAAGAACTCGAGTCTATTAAACAAAAGATTATAAGACGAGTTGGAATTATTCACCGACACTTCTAAAAATCCAAAGTCGGAAACGTTTATTTAAGGAAGCGTGAAGACTAAAGAAGAAAGAAGAAAAGAAGCCCAAAACCAAGCCCATTCACAAAGCCCACAAGACTTGCCTATAAATAGGACTTTACTTCACAAATTTGACACTTAGTTCTTTAGGTAGTTTTTAGATTTTCATTTTTCTCTAGTTTTAGAGAGAGAAAGTTCTAAACTTTCTCTCACTAGTTTTCTTCTTTTTCTCTTTCAAGATCAAACCTTTGTATTGTTTTTCATTAATCAAGTTTAGTTTCAAGCTTTTAATCTTTAATCTTATTCTACCTTTCTTTGATTTTGTTTGATTTTGGTACAAATCTCGTATGATCCGTGTTGTTCATCAATGATTTTGTGCTTAAAAAGTTAATCTTTTTATGTTTCCTTAAGTTTCTACACGAATAAGCTTTAAGATCCTTGTGCTTATTGGCTTATTTGTTAGTTTTGCTTATTTACTTTTTATAAGTTTCCATAAAAAGTTCATCTTTTTATTATTTGATTTATAAGTTTGCTTATTTAAAGTTTGGAAAAGTTGATTTTAGTGCTTATTTGATCAGCTTGATATAGGATTCGTGCTAGTTTTGGAGGAGCTTATTCAATAGCTTATCTCCCTTGCTTTTATTTCGGATCAAAGTGTGTAATCGGAAAGGGTTATAAACCCCTTTCTGATCGGTGCATTCCGAGCAGACAACCATCACCTTATTCCGATCAGAAGATCGGAAAAGGGTTTAGTGTATTCCGATTGCTGCCTATTTTCATATTCCGATTGTGGCTAGTTTTTGAACATTCCGATTATAGTTCATTTGAGTTTATTTCGATTTGAATTTAGTACTGTTATTCCGATTAGTGCATTTTTCTAATTATTCCGATGAGACTAAGTTTTTGAGTATTCCGACGGTGAGTTATTTTAACATATTCCGATTGTAGATTTTCTTGACTTTCCGATTTACACCCTTTTGTCCACATTCCGATCTAGACTTTTTGAACATTCCGATCAGTACCACTTAACATTCCGATCAGCTCCTTTAGCTCATTCCGATCAAGGTGATCGGAATGCATTCCGATTAGACTCATTTCTTAGTATTCCGATTGCATCTTTTTAGATTATTCCGATTTGAGTTGTTTTGCTATATTCCGTTCTTACTTTCTTTTAGTATTTTCCGACTAAGTTCATATTTTTACAAAGTTTTCCAAGAGTTAGTTTTTATGTCCATTTATTTTTCTAATATAATCTTTAAGTTTTCAAACATTTATCTTTAAACTCGTCTTTTTAGTTTAATATTTTGAAGCTTTAATTCCACTCTTCGACACTTACTTATTTGTCATTAGTTTAAAATAGATAAACAACCAACAACTTTTTATTAACCAAGAACAAATCATTCCACTTAGAGCCGAGATCAATTCGAGGAGATACCGAGAACTTAAATCCGAACCATAGCAAAACCGTGTATCAAATGGCGCCGCTGCCGGCTCTTCTCGTTAAGATCAACAGTTTTTTGTGAGAACTTGGATTTTGGGATCCGTTCCCCGTGAACGTTACTTTTTCATAACATTTTTTAAAAACACAAAAAAATATAAAATTTTCAAAAATCCTAAAAATTAAAAAACATAAAAACCAAAAATATTTTTGCTTTGTTTTTGCCTTGTTAGTTCTTTTGCAGGTGCATGCGTACACGATCAACGTCTTATCAAGAGCCCGAGCCTCTCGAAGACTTAGACATGGCCGGTGTACAAAACAACAACAATAACCCACCTCAAAACAATAATAATAACAATAACAACCCACCTTTCAACAATAATGATAACAACAACAATGAGCCTCTACCGGATAATCGCCCGATGATTGAACTTCTGCAAGCACATGTAGATGGCAACAATGATCCAATTGTCATACCCACGTTTGCAGCCAACAACTTTGAGCTCAAATCCGGCTTTATCCAGATGGTCTCTGCTCAACCATTCTTGGGGCGTACCATTGATGATCCACATGACCACATCAAGAGATTCTTACAACTCACGAACACGGTCAAATTCAATGGTGTTCCACAAGAGGTAATCCGTTTACAACTTTTTCCCTTTTCTTTAGAGGGACAAGCCCGGCATTGGCTTGCTAAGGAACCGCCACAGAGTATTCTTACGTGGACGGATTTGGAGACCAAGTTTATCAACTACTTTTTCCCACCCTCTCGTACTACCGCTTTGCGGAATGAAATTATCAATTTTGAACAAAAGTACGATGAGTCTTTTAGTGAATCTTGGGACCGTTTCAAAAATCTTTTAAGAAAATGGCCACAACATGGTTTTACCAAAGTGCACCAAATTAACACTTTTTATAATGGTTTAAACATGAATGACCAAGATTCACTAAACAGTGCCTCGGGGGGTAATCTTTTGGCTAAGACTTCCAATGCTGCTTGGGATATCATTGAGAATAAGTCTCGTGTGCAAACCAAGAGTGTTCGGACCAATGTCGCTAGTGCTTGTACTAGTGACAGCGATAAGCGACTGGACAAAATCACTGCGCTTCTTGAATCGCTTGCTACCCAAACCGCCAGCAACACCAACAGCATCAACGCTAGAAACGCTAAAGACGCTCAAGTCAATGCTGTTAGCCAACCATGTGAAATATGCGGGGGTCCTCACTCTTACACCACTTGTACCGCCACCCAAGACTACCCTTCTGAGAATGTGAATGCAGCATATGGTACCTATCCTCAACCTGCTTATCAAGCTCGACCTCAAGGCGACCGTAACTTGCTTAGCTACCGCTCCAACAACTATCTCTCACCACCCGGTTTTACTCCTAACAACCAAAACCAACAACAAAACCTCAACCTCCCTCCTCAACAACAACAACAATCTCGTGGACCATACATACCACCTCACAAACAACAACATCCACCTCAAAGAAACAACCAAGTTTACCAGCAACCTGCTTATCAACCACCCGCATATAATGCTCCTCCCAACCAACCCACCGCTTTACACCAAGAAGTGGAAACCTACATGAGGACTAACGATGTGATCGTGGGAAATCTTCATTGGGAAGTGCTCAACTTGAAAGCAGACCTGGTGAAACAAGGGAACGATCTGAGAGCTGATATGAGAAACACTTTGGATAGTCAAACGAATGACTTAAAGAACATGATGGCTAGTTTCTTCCAAGGTAATCAACCCTCTTCTTCGGGTACTCTTCCGAGTAACACCGTTGCGAATCCAAGAGGGGAGATGAAAGCAATCACCACTCGCAGTGGCAAAGTTACTAAGGAACCCGAGCTTCCTATACCTCCACCGGTGATTGTGACTAAGGAAAACGAGTCACCTGCTCCTATTCCTCATCCTTCTCCTTCTCCAATTTCTCCACCTCTTACTTCTACCCCTCCTCCACCCAAGGATGTGAGTGATCCTTCGATCACAAAGACTTCCTCTTCTTCCGATATACCTTATCCATCTAGGTTGAGGAAAGAGAAGCTCAAAAGCAAGGATGATATTCAGGTTTCGAACTTTCTTAAAATGTTCAAACAATTGAATTTCAACATCTCCTTCGCTGAGGCTCTCGCTCACATGCCTAAGTACGCGAAACTGTTCAAAGATCTTCTTAGCAACAAGGAGAAGCTTCTTGATATTGCTAACACCCAACTTAATGAGAATTGCTCTGCAGTGCTCTTAAGGAAATTGCCAACCAAGCTTGGTGATCCGGGTCGTTTCTTAATCCCTTGTAACTTCCCGGGAGTAGAGAATTGCATGGCCCTAGCTGATCTAGGTGCCAGTATTAACTTAATGCCTTTAAGCATTTGGAAGCAATTATCTCTCCCTGAGCTAGTCCCCACCAAAATGACTTTGGAATTAGCTAACCGTACGGTTGCTTATCCAGTGGGGATAGCCGAAGACGTCTTTGTAGGAGTCGACAAATTCACTTTTCCTGCCGATTTCGTTGTCGTTGAATACGACATGGACCCTCGTGTGCCATTGATCTTTGGTCGTCCATTCTTGAGGACCGGTCGCACTCTCATCGATGTTGAAGCCGGTGAGCTTATCATGAGAGTGGGCGACGATAAAGTCGTCTTCAACATGGGAAAGTTGTCTAAACAACCTTATTCATATGAGAGTGTTAATTGTATTGACGTTCTGGATGAGGCTTGTGAAGAACACTTTATTGATGCTTGTAAAAATATTCCTACCTCTCTTCCCAATGTTGAGACCGTTTCCTCTATTGATTCATCACTGTCTCTATTTGGAGAAAGTGATTTCTTTTGGAAAGATCTTGAAGCCACCATGGGAGATGTGAACTTAGCAAATGACGATTCTCGCACCGATTGGGATGAAGACATGCATTTCTTTGAAAACCTTCTCAAAGAAGACAATCTTTCTCCACCATCTCCCACGGTTATTGCTATCGATGCTCCGACTTTGAAAACGCCTCCCATCAAAAATCCTCCAGATTTAGAACTTAAGGAGTTGCCGCCCCATCTCGAGTACGTGTTCCTTGAATAAAACAAGAAGTCGCCTGTCATCATCGCGAAGGACTTGAAAGAAGAACAAAAATCTCGCCTCATCACCGTGCTTAAAGATCATAAGAAGGCAATTGCTTGGAAAATTTCCGATATCCGCGGAATTGATCCGAACTTTTGTACTCACAAGATTCTCATGGAAGATGACTTTAAACCCGCAATCTAGAGCCAAAGAAGGGTTAATCCTAAAATTCATGACGTCATCAAACAAGAGGTTATCAAACTTCTAGATGCTGGCTTGATTTACCCTATTTCGGATTCGCCGTGGGTAAATCCCGTCCATTGTGTGCCCAAGAAGGGCGGAATAACCGTTGTTTCCAATGAACACAACGAGTTGATTCCCACTCGTCTCGTTACTGGTTGGAGAGTTTGTATTGATTATCGCAAGCTCAATGATGCCACGAGAAAAGACCACTTTCCTCTTCCCTTCATGGATCAAATGCTCGAGCGTCTAGCTGGTAATGACTATTACTGCTTCTTAGACGGTTTCTCCGGGTATTTTCAAATTCCCATCGATCCCAAGGACCAAGAAAATACCACATTCACTTGTCCCTATGGAACATTTGCTTACAAACGCATGCCTTTTGGTTTATGTAATGCTCCTGGGACGTTCCAAAGGTGTATGATGGCTATCTTCCATGACATGGTGGAAGACACTATGGAAGTATTCTTGGATGATTTCTCGGTTTATGGCGATTCTTTCTCTACTTGCCTTTCCAATTTAGAACGTATGCTTAAGCGGTGTGAAGACACTCGCCTTGTTCTTAATTGGGAAAAATGCCATTTCATGGTAAAAGAGGGCATCGTGCTAGGACACAAAATTTCCAAAGCCGGTCTCGAAGTAGACCGTGCTAAAGTCGATGTTATCGCTAAGTTGCCTCCACCTTCAATAGTGAAGGGTGTGAGAAGTTTCCTTGGTCATGCGGGCTTCTACCGTCGATTCATCAAAGATTTTTCTCAAATCGCTCGCCTGATGACCCACCTCTTGGAAAAAGATACTCCTTTTATCTTTTCCAAAGAGTGTCTTGAAGCCTTCAACTTGCTTAAGGATAAGCTAACTAAGGCACCAGTCTTGGTTACCCCTAATTGGGAGCTGCCTTTCGAATTGATGAGCGATGCTAGTGACTATGCTATTGGAGCGGTTCTGGGACAAAGAGTGAACAAACACTTCCAACCAATCCATTACGCTAGCAAGACAATGACAGGGGCCCAATTGCATTATACGACAACCGAAAAAGAGCTTTTAGCTGTTGTCTATGCTTTTGAAAAGTTCCGCCCCTATCTTGTCCTTTCCACCATAATCGTTTACACCGATCATTCCGTGTTGAAGTACTTGTTGACTAAACAAATTCTAAACCAAGACTTCTTCACTGGGTTTTGCTACTCCAAGAATTTAAAATCGAAATTCGCGATAAAAAAAGAGCTCAAAACCTAGCCGCGGATCATCTCAGTAGACTTGAGGATCCTTACCAAGGGGATCATCCGAACAAAGAAATCAATGATTCTTTTCCCTTGGAGACCTTAATGTCTATCAACTCGACTGCTGATGAAACCCCGTGGTTTGCGGACATTTCAAACTACTTGGCGGGTGGAATTCTCGTTGACGGGTTAACATCCCAGAAAAAGAAGAAGTTCCTTAACGACATTAAGACTTACTTTTGGGATGACCCGTATCTATTCAAGCAATGTGCTGACTTGATTATTCGCCGATGTGTTGATGGACCGGCAGCTTTAGAAATCCTTGACGCTTGCCACAAAGGACCCACCGGTGGTCACTTTGGTCCCAACTACACCGCCAAAAAAGTGTTTGAATCGGGATTTTATTGGCCCACCATCTATCGTGACGCTCACGAGATGGTTAAACATTGTGATGCTTGCCAAAAACAAGGCAAGATCACACATAAAGACGAGATGCCTCAGAATTTCATTCAAGAATGTGAAATCTTTGATGTTTGGGGTATCGACTTTATGGGGCCATTCCCTTCATCTAAAGGAAACAAATACATCCTTGTAGCCGTTGACTACATTTCAAAGTGGGTTGAAGCCAAATCTTTACCTACTAATGACGCAAGGGTGGTTTGTAACTTTTTGAAATCGCTATTCGCTAGATTTGGTGTGCCTCGTGCGATTATTAGTGACCGCGGGACTCATTTTTGCAATGACCAATTTGCTAGAGTCATGGCTAAGTATGGTGTCAATCATCGTCTTTCCACCGCTTACCACCCACAAACTAATGTCCAGGCTGAAATATCCAACCGAGGATTAAAGCGAATTCTCATAAGAACCGTGGGAGAGCATCGTGCCTTATGGGCTGATAAACTTGATGATGCTTTGTGGGCTTTTCGTACCGCATACAAGACTCCGATTGGTTGTACACCATATCGTCTCGTGTACGGGAAAGCATGCCACCTCCCCATTGAGTTGGAGCACAAGGCTTACTGGGCCTTGAATGGGGCTAATTTCGACATCAACAAAGCCGGTGACCTACGCAAGATCCAACTCAATGAGCTGAATGAACTCCGGAATGAGGCTTATGAAAATTCTTTGATCTATAAGGAAAAGACTAAGCTCATTCACGACTCTAAGATTAAAAATCGAGAGATCCAAGTTGGAGATAAAGTTTTACTCTTTAACTCTCGGTTGAAAATCTTCTCTAGCAAGCTAAAATCTCGTTGGTCCGGCCCATTCACCATTGCCCAAATTTTTCCATATGGTACTCTCGAGCTCACTCAACCTAATGGACCTAATTTTAAGGTGAATGGCCAACGAGTGAAGTTGTACTTTGGTGAGGACATCTCTCAGGAGATGATTCCATCCCTCACCACGTTCCCCATGAACTAATTTTGGGTCGAGTCAGGCTCGTGACTCGGTTATCAAAAACAAGCGCTCCTCGGGAGGCAACCCGAGTATCTATCCTTTTATGTTTTAACCTCCTAAGTGTAGGGGGACCTATATAGGTGTTTGTATTTGTGTGGTGATGTGATTATAGGGATAAGTGCACTCTTGGGATCTCTAAAGAACCGTGCTCCCGTGTTATCCGAAATCCGGTTCTATCTCTCAACTATCGTGATTCAATTTTCTTCATACTCACATTTGAAATTGATCACGTTAGTCGTCTCTTCCTTAACTTGAGTTAACCAACGTGCACAATGTCATAAGTGTAGGGGAGACTTTTCCCACATGCTTAAACATTGAGGACAATGTTTATCTTCAGTGTAGGGGGGACTTCTATCGAAGTTTTAAGTGGACTTTTCCATGAAAATGCCTTCATTTAACCGGAAAATCATCTTTTTCAACATTTTTCAAATTTTTAATTAACTTTGGCCATTTAGTCGTAATTTTTAAATTTTTATCGTTGCTTTCATATGTATATACCCCGCAATAAAGTCAAAAATATTAATAAAGTGGTGTACCTAGTTTAGAAGTCTTTGACATATTAGGCCCGTTGCGATTATTTTGACTCAACCCGAATAGACTTATTCAAGTTTATTCTAGCTAGTATCCTTAACCATGTAGACCTTAATTGGTTTATTAGGCTAAGCATCCACGAGTCTCATTACTTGAGATTTTAAATTGTGGAGAACGAGAAATGATAGAGTCAATTATAAGTCGGCATTCTTGCACAAGCACACTTGGTGTAATTATTTGCCTATTCTCCCATCACTTGCTAATAATTTATCTGCAATAAGTAAGGTCGTACGATTTGAAAAGTTACTTAGCTTCTAGCCCAAGATCGTTTAAAAGCTGCTCGGTAATGATAAGAGTTCATAGCCAAGGCATAACTTATGAAGCGGGGCGCGAAGATTGGCGAGTCCGAAAAGGCCCTAACAAGGCATGAGGATTCCATTTATTTGCGGAAGATCCAAAAGTGATGTGAAAAGCGTTATTCCCAAAATCAATATGAAGGATCAAGACTCACGACGAAAAGCAATCAACTCCCATAAAGATCATGTCTATCCGAAAAGACCCTAACAAGGTATGAGGATAAATAGATCCAAGTCCGAAAAGGAGGCGGATCGTTGTATCTCAAAATCCCAATTAGAGATTGAAGAAATAATCATGAAGTCGTGGTCAACAAAGTTGGAGTACCCCTCAAAAGTCTCCAAGTGAAGAAACTCTATTACGATGAGAAGACCATTATCTCAAGAACGTCTCTCAAGATATGAAGTATGAAGTACATGCCAAATATCGGCCCGAGAAAGGTCTCAAATCGTGAACCAAGTTATGCCAAGATATGAACTTTTTGATATCCCGAGAAGCAGTTTTAAGAGATTTTGTCCTTTAGCTAACTATTGATCAAATCGTCCTACTTTGCTTTCAGCCTAAATAAACTATCGAAATAAGTCCAAAAATGCATCTTCATGATCATTCTAAGACAAAAATAAAATATAAGAGATACACCTAGGAATAAGGGAGTTTAAGCATTTAATTAAGCCATGTGTGTAAGTGTTTGATTTGCTAACTTATAATAACAATGATCTCGTTTTTAAGCTTAGTTTGGGGAACGTGAAACTTGAGGGTGATAAATCTTCGCAGCACCAAAGCCCTAATGTAAGTCCTTGATCTCTTTGCAAGTTATTTCAATCCTTTTGTTTACTTTAAAGTTTTAATTTCTCTTAGTACTTTCATTTTTATTTAGTAGTATATTAATAAGGCCAAGGTTGATTGATTATGAGAAAAGTGTAAATGTGCTTTGTCACTAAGCATTGCATGAGGGCATGACAATGGTTAAGTGTAGGGGATTTGATAGGTGTGAAAACACCCATCCTTTTATCACTTATTTCTGGCTAAAACAAGACCAAAACATGTATTTAATATCATTTGTTTGGAATTATGCGTGGTTTTTGTGTTTATTGTGTTTTCAGAGTCAGCCGGATGAATATTGAAGAAAACATGGGGTTGCATGGGTTTTATCGAGGAAAAAGACTCAAGACGAAGTCTACTGTCCAAGAGATGCAAAAGATTTGAAGTCATTGTGCCTATTTGAAGATTTATCGAAGAATAGAGCCAAAGATGGAAGATTCATATATGTCGAAGAACTCGAGTCTATTAAACAAAAGATTATAAGACGAGTTGGATTTATTCACCGACACTTCTAAAAATCCAAAGTCGGAAACGTTTATTTAAGGAAGCGTGAAGACTAAAGAAGAAAGAAGAAAAGAAGCCCAAAACCAAGCCCATTCACAAAGCCCACAAGACTTGCCTATAAATAGGACTTTACTTCACAAATTTGACACTTAGTTCTTTAGGTAGTTTTTAGATTTTCATTTTTCTCTAGTTTTAGAGAGAGAAAGTTCTAAACTTTCTCTCACTAGTTTTCTTCTTTTTCTCTTTCAAGATCAAACCTTTGTATTGTTTTTCATTAATCAAGTTTAGTTTCAAGCTTTTAATCTTTAATCTTATTCTACCTTTCTTTGATTTTGTTTGATTTTGGTACAAATCTCGTATGATCCGTGTTGTTCATCAATGATTTTGTGCTTAAAAAGTTAATCTTTTTATGTTTCCTTAAGTTTCTACACGAATAAGCTTTAAGATCCTTGTGCTTATTGGCTTATTTGTTAGTTTTGCTTATTTACTTTTTATAAGTTTCCATAAAAAGTTCATCTTTTTATTATTTGATTTATAAGTTTGCTTATTTAAAGTTTGGAAAAGTTGATTTTAGTGCTTATTTGATCAGCTTGATATAGGATTCGTGCTAGTTTTGGAGGAGCTTATTCAATAGCTTATCTCCCTTGCTTTTATTTCGGATCAAAGTGTGTAATCGGAAAGGGTTATAATCCCTTTTCCGATCGGTGCATTCCGAGCAGACAACCATCACCTTATTCCGATCAGAAGATCGGAAAAGGGTTTAGTGTATTCCGATTGCTGCCTATTTTCATATTCCGATTGTGGCTAGTTTTTGAACATTCCGATTATAGTTCATTTGAGTTTATTTCGATTTGAATTTAGTACTGTTATTCCGATTAGTGCATTTTTCTAATTATTCCGATGAGACTAAGTTTTTGAGTATTCCGACGGTGATTTATTTTAACATATTCCGACTGTAGATTTTCTTGACTTTCCGATTTACACCCTTTTGTCCACATTCTGATCTAGACTTTTTGAACATTCCGATCAGTACCACTTAACATTCCGATCAGCTCCTTTAGCTCATTCCGATCAAGGTGATCGGAATGCATTCCGATTAGACTCATTTCTTAGTATTCCGATTGCATCTTTTTAGATTATTCCGATTTGAGTTGTTTTGCTATATTCCGTTCTTACTTTCTTTTAGTATTTTCCGACTAAGTTCATATTTTTACAAAGTTTTCCAAGAGTTAGTTTTTATTGAGTGTCCATTTATTTTTCTAATATAATCTTTAAGTTTTCAAACATTTATCTTTAAACTCGTCTTTTTAGTTTAATCTTTTGAAGCTTTAATTCCACTCTTCGACACTTACTTATTTGTCATTAGTTTAAAATAGATAAACAACCAACAACTTTTTATTAACCAAGAACAAATCATTCCACTTAGAGCCGAGATCAATTCGAGGAGATACCGAGAACTTAAATCCGAACCATAGCAAAATCGTGTATCAACTGACATGCAACAAAAATCTGTCAAGGTTTAAACCTTCTTTAATTTTTCGAACTAAAAGATTGAATTATAACAATTGTCGTTATATTCTTGTTCCTTCTAATTCGAATCGAAAAAACTGACACAACAGCCAACCTGCATAAACAAAGAAACCTACCCGATATCTTGTTTTACAAGATCTAGAAGTAAAAAATCTTTGGTTGTTCTTCATTTCGTAGGATTAATTCCTCATCATATTGGTTATAAGTTGCTTGAGTTGAGAGTTTTGGTGGGTACGAATTGGTTAAGCAGATTAGAAGACTGAGGATTTGAGGTGTAAAGACTGTATGTGATTTAGTATCTGGTTTGAGGTGTAAAGACTGGGGATTTGAGGATTTGATTCATGCTGGGACAGAGATTTTGAGGAGAGAGAGAGAGATAAAAGAGACGGAGAAAAATATGTTTTGAGAAAGAGATGAGATTAGGTTTTGGGAGTAAAATTGGGTGGCTGTGAGATGAGTGTAGAAGAAGAGACGAAGGAAGTGTATTTAAGATATATATAAAAATAGTGGGCGGATGTTACAAAGTCTCTATAACCAGCCACATTTATCCTTCAATGACAGTTGACATTCACGTGTCCACATCCCAAACAATCTTCAAGTTTTTTTTTTTAGCTAAAAAGTTTTTTTTTATATTACTTATTATTTTTTATTTATATTTTTTATGCTCAAAGAGTTTTGTTCTTCTTTGTTTAAAGTTTTGTTGTTTCCAAATTTTTTTTAGCTAAAACGAATTGGGCCGATTATTAGTGATAGGTTTTGGGCTAGAGTTTTTATGGACAATGTGACTTAACATACTTCATATCTGAGTTTTTATATCAAAATTTAATATATTGGATAAAATTTGAAGATTATTAGTTATAATCGGGGCTCGACAACGACAATAGTGACGAGACAAAGACCTTAGACAAAGTGACGAGAATTATTTTTAGTGGCTACGGATTTTTGATCGGGTATTATTATCTAATTGTTTTGCCACGGTTGAGCCGACCACGAAATTATTGTGTCCCAACAAGGATCCAAGAAATTTTCATCGACATTCAATGGATTCTTTGAGTTCGACATTTCAAGAGGGAGAATCGCATGCAATGCAAAACAAAGTTAGAGAAAATGGCCTCACGTCATTTCAACTTCTTCAGTCTCATCTTGTGAACATTTCATGGCTTCAAGGAGGGAACGAATTTCTGACACTTTTTGGTCAAGATCGTCATATATTCATGGAATCGATGTTCATCATCTTGAACCAACTAGCAGAGCAACTCCACAATGAAGACTTTAATCACTCTGCATCGGCACTTGCATATAAGGCTCTTGTGACTCAACTCACGCCTTTTCTCCAATTCAATATCGTCAAGTCTGAAACTTCAGTAATTTGCCAATCATTTCTTCGAGATACACATACCGAGCTTAGAGATTTCGTTGGTACAATATTGAAACTCATGACATCGGTATCGTCTTCGATTTATGAAAGATCTCAACTTCAGCAAGCGTATGATAATGGAGTGCAAGAATCTATGATGCAGATGCAAGAGGAGAATGGTCATACGGTTGACAACTTGGAGCCTAACGATGGCAAGATCACGAAATCAGGAGGACAACATGATACCAGTGGCACGTCAGAGAATGTTCACGAGATCTCTTTTGATGACACTTTACCCATTTATGACGAAGAGCCTGCGAACATGGTATAATGTAATGTTGTTTATGATGTATATGTTGATGAAATACCGCATATTGAGCATTCTGAACCTAATTATGACAAACATGGGATGGAAAAGAGTGATAGAAATACCACTTCTGATTCATCCGATGTGAGTCATAATGGGGGAGAAAGTGTTCAATATGCTAAACATCATGATAATTGTCTTATAACTGCTTCATTGACTGCCTCTGATTCAAAGATTAAAGAGCTCGAAACGATTATAGCTCAGCAATCCAAAGAGCTTGAGGATGCCAAAATTGAATTTTCAAAGAAAACGAAAAAATTTGAAACATATTTTGAAAAACTTGAAAACTTAAACGTTGTTCTTGATCGAAAATTGGATCAAACTGTTCTAGATTCTAAAGCTGAAAAGGATAATCTTTTGAAACAAATTAAGATGCTTGAATCTAAGTTGGCATCCCAAGATAAATTGGTCAAAGAGAATGAGACTTTAAAGGCTCAGGTTCAAGAAAAGGTCTTTGCTATAGCTGCGCTGAAAAACGAATTGAGGAAAACCAAAGGAAATAGTGTGGACACTAAGCTTGAAAAACCATCAATCTTGGGGAAACCGCCTACAAACAGTTCATTAGACAACCGACTGCATTTAGATCCGAGCGACCACAATCCTCGAGACCGCGGTTTGCCTCCTAAGTTGATTTGGTTCATCTTTCTAGACAGTCACTCCTGCAACTAGGCCCAATGTGACCAAAACAGCTTTAGCAAGACCTAATCACATGATCGCCTCTAGTTTCTCTAAAAATACCAAGACCACGTCTGGAACTAGTTCAAATGATGTTCACCATTCTGGTCTAAGGGAAGCTATTCAAAAGACACAAGTAAGAGATAAGAATTTCAAACCTAGTCAGATGCCTTCTAGATTACCCAACACTGCTAACCGTAGCATGTCAAATCCTAGGAGCATCAATCAATCGATCAAGAATTCTAGATCTTACTCGGACATTAAATATGCTACTTGTAAAACATGTAGAAAATGTGTCTTTACGGCAAATCATGATTCTTGTATCAAGAAATTACTTAATGAGGTGAATTCCTGTGCTAGACTTAAATCCCAGTGGATAGCTAAAATCAAACCCATTGGTAAAGTTTGGCGCCCCACTGGTAGAACTTTCACTCTTGTAGGAAATGAGTGCCCTTTAACTAGGATAGTCTCTGATTCTACTAAGACTACTAGGGAGGAAATTGCAAAGGATGATACATCACTTAAGCCTGAACTTAAGGTTTTCTATAAAAGGAAATGTTTGCCAACTAAGACAAGTGAATCATCCCCTCAGGCCGCCTCTGGCAGAAGAAAAGACAACTGTGAACCCCCACTTGCTACTAAGATAGATATCGCTAACCCATATCAAAGCATGCAAATTCCTAATGAGAATGCATGTACCAAAGTTGATGTTCCAAAAGAATGAAGCGGTCCAATCATTGTATATCGTTCAACTAAGGATACTCTTAGAGTTTAGTTGCTGAAGAAGCAGATATCGGAGAAACTAGTGTCTCAGGGGATTCATGGTTAAGCTTACCAAAAGGACTTACAGTCACATTACAGTCTGTAACTCAATCTTCAAATAAAGGAAAGTTTATCGCCGATTATAAACTTATCCTTACAACGAGAAATTAAATTTTCTCGGACACGAGCTTACATTTAAAACTATTCAAGGGTTTTAAGCTCGTGTAAAAGGACTTACAATCACATAACAGTCTGTAACTCGATCTTAAATGATAGGAAAGATCATCCCGATGATGACTTATCCTCACAAACGAGAAATTAATTTTTCTCGGACGCGAGCTAAAATTAAAACTATTCAAAGGTTTTAAGCTCGTGTATATGGTTCATTGTTTAATGTCAGACAATGACCCGTTCTTCAAATAAAGGAAAGTTTATCGCCGATGATAAACTTATCCTCACAACGAGAAATTAGTTTTTCTCAGGCATGAGCTTATATTAAAAACATTCGATGTTTTTAAGCTCATGCACAATGGTGTACAATTATATTTCAGATTATGCCCTGGACTTCAATTAAAAGGAAAGTTTATCGCTGATGATAAACTTATCCTTACAACTAGAAATTAATTTTTCTCGGGCATGAGCTAATAATAAAAACATTCGACGTTTTTAAGCTCATGCACAAAGACTTACAGTTAAATATCAAACTGTAACTCAGACTTCAATTTTAGGAAAGCTTATCTTTAAAGATAACTTATCCTCGTAACGGGAAATTAAATTTTCTCGGTCATGAGCTTGCATTAAAACATTCCAAGTTTTAAGCTCAGAAAGGAAAGTGTATCTTTTAAATAAGAGAACTTTTCCTCATAACGAGAAATTCATATTTCTCGGTCATGAGCTTTCCGTTAAAACATTCAAAGTTTTCAAGCTCATGAACACGACTTCTAAGTAAATGTCGACTTAGGACTCGTTCTTTAGTTAAAAGGAAAGTTTATCGCCGATGATAAACTTATCCTTAACAACGGGAAGTTTACAACTTCTCGAACTTGAGCTCGTTTTGCAAGATATTCAACATCTTAAGCTCAAGTAACTGGTTTTCAAAACGTTGAACACAATTTTTCGAGAATTTCTCAAAAAGGTTTTCTAAATCTTTCAAATTGTGTGTTCAAAAAATGTTTTGATAAAAAGAGCATGTCTTCTGGAATCGATAATATTTACGATACTAGAAATGTCATTAATAATGACACGGGGTTGTAAATAAAGTTCGAGCAGAAGTTCAAATGTTTTAAAACATGCTCAAAATGGTTTGCTATTATTTCAGATAGTAACCCGCTTTTCATATTCAAGTCAAGCATTTCACCGGAAAGCTTTGACTCAACAACGGGAATTAATTTTCTCGGGCATGGTTTGCTTTATAACCATGTAAGGGATTGTGTTTACGTAATAACACAATCTAACACAAATTTATGTACGTGTCAGTGTATTTATTTGTTAAAACAAGAGAAATCTTGTTTTTATGAAGTTATCATCTCCACCAACCGTAGCAATTTACAATTGATATCTACATACTCGACGATGCGACTACTCAACCAGCGACTACAGCTCTTTCAATAGAACACGGGTCAACAATTGAGGGGGAGCAATTTTCCAGCATTCAGAATCCTTGATGCCGAGAGTGCCAAGTTCACATATTGGTGTCAAGACAAAGATATCAATCATACACATGGAGTCAAGAGATAACTTCATATGTGATGAGGCGACCAACATTCGTGAACAAGAACCATGTGCTTCTTTCATATGATGTTCTCCATCATTCAGGTCCAACCTCATAAATCGCTAATCTCGTGAATACATTATCATATATGATCTTTGCACGTGATAAATACCTTACACTTGTGTTTAAAAGGTATTTAATTTACGTTTCAAGTACACCCTCATTAATTTGAGGGGGAGCTTGTGTAAATTCATGAAGATAATTAGATTTGCATTTTTCTTCCCAACTTTTCTTAAAATGCTATTAAATCAATTGATATTAAAAACATCGATTGGGTTAATATTTTTAATATGGGGGAGAAAATGTGATTTAATATGGGAAATGATTAATCATAAATGGTTTGACTTAACGTGCTAGCTCATCCCGACATGTGCGAAATGTTTTCGGATATCGTGGCATATGTTAAGGGGAGCAAAATGGATTTGTACTTCAAAATGGATTTCATGGTGACATACACTTACCCAAAACATCTCTATTCATGACAGTGAAGATTGTGGTGACATAAGGATGGTAGGATAGGTTAAAGTCCAATGATTCCTCGAGAACCGGAGGAATCTTCCCAAGAACATTCCATAGATAGAAATAGTAGTCCTTAGGAAAGATGGAGAAAGATTGTGAACGTAGCTGAATGACGACCAAGTACTTAAGTTAGCACTGGAACAATCACAACAAGGTGCTAGTTATGACGTATTGGTAAGCATTGAAGGGGTTGAAGAATGAAAAAGAATTGTAAAGATAAAGGGTGAAAAAAAAGAAGCCTTCCTTACAACTTAGGCAGAAACCGGGTCAACACATATGCTATTGAGATCATTTTTTCAATGATTCTCGATATTGAAGATATACATCATGGACCCAGTGATGCAATGCACAACCCATCCCAGCTAACTCAGATATCTCTTAAAAGATATTTGTTTTAATCACACGGAGACAACACATTATCTATTGATTTATTCACTCCGAATAAATTGGTATTGAAATGGTGGCACTCCTCTCCATCCTCCGATCACTAAAAATCCAAAATGCACGATCGAGTCTAGAGCCATTTGAGATCATCAAATATCTCATTAGGACACACTTTCATAATTCCTTGCTTCTTCACACACTGTGAAAAGTAAGAAAGATCTTAAGAGTCCTACGCAAAATCTTCATGATCTTGCCTGAACATCCGAGTAATACGAAAGTATTTACAATGAATATGGAAATCCTTCTTGAGCGAATATCAAAAAGCTCATGGTAGGTGACTTGTGCGATTCTTTATTAATCAAACTTGTGATAACTGGAAAGCAACAGTGGTTTAATTCTTAAATGAATTTAAACATGTTTTAGGCCTCTACGTAATATCTTAGTGATCTTGCCAGAACACTCAGAGTGATACCTTAGTGCTCACAGTGATGAGTGAAAATCCTTCTAGTGTTAACCTCAAACAGCACTTGGTAGGTAACTTGCAAGATTCTATATGAATCAAGCTCGTGACAACTGGAAAGCAACGATGGTGCGGTTCTTAATTGAATTTCACTTGTTCCAAGAACATGAATTGACAGCTTCAAAATCATGCGGATATTTTTATCCAAATGATTCACTCTTTATGTTCGCACTCAGCTTTGGACGATCGAATAAAGAGAACGGGTTTACCCGCGAAATCTTGTCAAGGAGGTTCTTAATTGAAACTACCTGTCACAAGTACGATATTTTTATATCGTCCAACGGTCTTCACCGACCGGAGGTAAAATGCTACCGAATTAGAATCAAATGTTCAAGGCCATTTCATCCGTGTATATGTTTTGTTGCTAACTGTCTTATGCAGCGTAACAAGAAGGTGGCACTGCGGTGTACAATCCAGAAGAAGTCATCACCACATGCTTATACTATATGCACTTAATACTTCAACAAATTCAAGAAAGTCTAAAAGTCAAGTCTTCCGCTGTATCAAACTCTGAAGCTTTCAAGAATTTATAAAAGTATAAGTACATGGAACATGAAGTCACGAAGAAGCAAATATCACAAGTGATGAATGCACAAGGTCAAGGCAAGAGAACATGCTCAAGACTAAAGTCAAAGATCTCATCAGCATATTCACAAGAACAAGATCGAAGACTCAAGCATAGTATGCTAGGTTTAAGATTTTGTAAAATGGTGTGACCTCCCTTAGGGGGAGATTGTTGGAAATACGTTTTTCCAAGGAAAGTCTCGGTCACATCATTGTTAGCATAGATCACGAGCTATAGATTATTTAGGACATTGTAACTTGGAGTGACCTCCCTTTAGGGGAGATTGTTGGAAATACGTTTTTACGTATTTAGAAAGGATCGATCACTCCAAAGATATATTCAAGTAATGGGCTCGTGATCCTATATGTAATCCATATAGCCCATATAGCCCACATGTAGGGTGGGCTATATATACCCCCTCCTAGCATGTTAGGAGGGGTTGCTCATTTTGTATTTTCACATTTTCATTCAATCCAACCTTCTTTCTCTCTTCCTCTCCTTTCTCTCTCTAAGTTTCTCTCTCTAGTTCATCTTTCTCCATTTCATTCAATAGGTAAATCATAACTTGCTTAATCCTAAGAAACCATAGACGTACAATGTGTAGGTATAAAGGAAGTGTTGAATATCAGGGAAAAAAATCTTTTAGGGAGAAAAGTGAGAAAGAAGTGTATAGGTGCTACTAATGGTCTATCCAAATTTTATGGAAGTAGTTGTAGCATGGGTGTGGATGGTAGTTGATAGACTAACTGAGATAACCGTCCTTTTGGTGATGTGTATAGATCATAAGTTGATTTGGATTAGAAGAGCCTCGTTGTGATAAACTAATCAATATGTGAAATATCGTCATAGGTCACTTGTGTAAGGAAATTGGAATTTTTAAGTAGTTTGCGGTATGGACTAAAGGGAGTTGATGAAAATGATTGGATATGAGTATATCCAGCTAATTAGAAAATGATGGACGAAGTGGGAAATTGATACAAGTATAGGAGTCGTGTTGAGGGCTTGGTGAATGATTTAGAGGGATGTGGGAAACTCTTTAGCGATGTCTGAGTTTTCATATAATGATAGTTATCATATTAGAAGTCGATGAATGCCATTTGAGGCACTATATGGAAGGATAGGGTGAGTTGTCCTTATGGTGGACTAAAATTCGTGAGAGAGACTACTAATGTGGAAACGGTGTTAGTGGAAAGGACGAGAGTAACAAGAGATGATATGTTGAAAAAGAGGAAATCACTAGAGTTTAGTGACAAAGTTATGTAGGAAGTTTCACCCATAGTAACAGGTGGTATGTTTTGGTAAAAACGGAGAAGTTGATGTCAAGTTTTGTAGGTCCATTTATGATCTTTGGAAAGATCGGACCAGTAAATTATGGGTATAGATTTATCTGGGGAATTAAGTGGTGTACATGATATATTTCATGCATTAAGATTTGGGAAATGTGGTTTGAGAATGCATATTTGCATATACGGTTATTCGGGATTTGTGATAATTAGAGTCTTTGATTTTCAAAGAGTTATTGTAAGATTTATGGAATATGGGGTCAAGAGTTTGAGAATGAAGTTAAATATTTTTGGTTAATATATCTAGTAAATTGAGTCATGAACTAAAGTTCACGTAGAAATGAAAGGAGCTCTTTTAGAAAAAGTATCCTCATGTGATTTGTTGATTGATGTGACTGATCCTAAGGAGTAAATCTCGGGACGAGATTTCTATTAGGAGGGAGTGATGTGACAACCACGGTTTTGAGGTTCGTCAATTAGTTTTATTTTGTCCATATTTCGTGGAATTACGTGTCTTTATGTGTTTATGAGTTATGTGGTGTGAATAGAGTGTGGTTTGGACATCGTTTTCGGGTACGGGGTACCATGTGAGTGAAACGATGTGTGATTGTTTCAAGTTCATGATCTCACATAGTAATGACTATGAAATATGATGGTGTTATTTAGTGGTTTTACGTATACGTTTATGTATTATAGAAAATCGTATTTTTACGATTTAGGGGTCTCGGATGAGCTATTTAGTCACGGGAATAATTTACGGGATGGTTTTAAGTCATTTAGGACTTAATTATATAGTTTATTTCATATTCTAAGAATTTTTATTAAATTGTATATTTTTACGTCTTTTACGGTATACGCGTAAATTTGACTAGTTTTACGGTTTTGAGGTTTTGAGGTTTTGGAGGTTTTTAGAGCTGAAATAAATTAAGGTAAATTAACGTAATATTATTAATACGTTAATTAATAATAAAAGAAAATAAAAATAAAAAATAATAAAGGGGTCGATTTGGACGACGCAAGAAAGAAAGAAGGAAAAGCCCAAAACAGGCCCAATGGACTTGTAATGGGATTAGGGGGCCTTTAGGACTTAACCAAACCCAACCCATAACTAAATAATCATACTTTTAACCTCCATAACAGCTGCTAGCCGAAATTCAACAATGGTGACCAATTAGGGTTTCAAAAATAAAGATCTTCCATTGATTTCTAAGGTAAAACCTTCAAAACCATTGTTCTATTAATGATTTTAATCAATTTAATCATGTAATTGATCTTATGATGGATTAGGGTTTGTGAGTTTTCTGAGATTAGATATATTAGGGTTCATATGAATTCATTACTTTGGTTATTATAAAGATTAGTGATCGTAATTAGGGTTTAATCATGTTTAAATTCGTTTTTAAAAACTGGGCAGAATGTTTGGTCCATTGTTTTGATCATATCTAGAGTTATACAAACTTTTAAATTTCGAATCTTATGTCCTTGGAAAGGTAATTGAATTAGGTTTCAAGTAAAAGAAACTAGAACTAAATTGGAGGTAGGGAAGTGGGTCAAAAACAGGTTACATCAGTCGGGCGTCAAAATAGTTTTTGGATCAGCCTGTTTTCATTTTATGTTTTGAATTGTTTGGGGTACTTAGGGTTATAATTGGAGCTTCAAATGAACATGAGGTTTATATTATATATTAAATAAAAGATCTGGAGAAGGTCTAAGCAAATGGGATAGGGTAAGACCATCTGGTCATAAAAAACTTTTCATATGTTCAAAATCAGTAAATTCTGGATAGGTAAAAGTATATATATATATATATATATATATATATATATATATATATATATATATATATATATATATATATATATATATATATATATATATATATATATATATATATATATATATATATATATATATATATATATATATATATATATATATATATATATATATTATAGGTATAATTATGACTTGAAACCACAGTTTTAATCCCAGTCACATCTTTAAACCAATAGGATTTGAGAATTTCCTAAAAAAATCTCAAAACTTGCCTAATTTTCGTCACTTTTAACTAAAATACTTTTTTCTGAAAACGCATTTTTGTAAAAATCGTGTTTTCAAAACGTGGATATATATAGTACTAATTTTTTTTTTCATTTTCTCCCCCATACCCACGGGTAAAAAAACACACACAGTCGCAGGCGGAGAAAACACACACAAACGACTCTCAACCTTAATTTTTTCTCCTTCTACAAGATCATTCTCACCGTCATTCTTCTTTTATTGTTATAATTTGTCCAATACGGATCCTTATCATTCTTCTTCATAACGCAATCTTTATTCAATCCAATGAATCGATTTAAACCCTAATATTCGTATGTGTTATAATCATTATCATTCATTGTTATAATTATCATTCATTGTTATAATGACCTTTGTTTTGTAGTTAGATCTGATCCTGCGGCCAAGAGGAACTGATCCACCTTCTTTTTTATAGGTTATGGGTTTTATGAAGATGAAGGATCTGGGTTTCCATGACCGAGTGGTTGAGATCTTGATATGGGTTATGATGTGGGATATTCGTTTGGAAAGCCATTGAAATCAATCTAATAGCCTATTTTTTTAATGTACTGGGCATCTTACAATCCTAGGAAACTTCATAAATTGTGTCTTGAGCTATATCTCTATAGAATCGATTTCTCAGGTTTGTTTCTTTTCCATCTCAGTTTTCCTTTTTTGTTTGTGTCTTTCTGAAATTGTATCTTGCAGTCTACAATTTATTTGTGTCAAAAGTGGTTTTGATTGGGTACGATAGTTGCGATAGATAAAGAAGTTATATGTACTTGTGTTAATGTTTTGTTATCTAGGGTATTTTTAGACCTATCTTCCTTTTATTCAAATTATAAATACTTAAACAACAAAAGAATCTAAAATTTTTATTAGACATCAATTAAAATATGGTTAAATATAAACTGGTTTTAAACTTTGATGACAAGGTAACTATGGTGGTGTTCGTATTTAACATTTTGAACTGATTATATGATTTTGCGACTTGAAGAATTTTTGTGACTAAAGAGGATTTAATTGACCCCATGTATTTGTAGGATTTTGAAATTATCAATTTTTTTTATATAGAATCTGTTAACAAAAACTATATTATAAGATTAACAAGTACATGATTTAGAGAGTTGTTACATGATTTAAACTTCAGTTAGTTGAGAATACTTTCTCTTTAATTACACGAACTTTCAAGTCAAGGAGTTGGCCTATCAATCAGTAGCTTCAGTAAAGAAAATCAGTAAGAAGTTATGCTACCTTATTTCCGGTTTGCAATTTGTTTACAATGATTGATCAAGATGGTGTTGCAGCTTCGTCGCACCCATTTCAGGTATCTAACAACTGATTCAACGTTTTTTTGCAAATAATTTCCAGTTTAGATGATACTGTTGTTATGAAAAAACAATAACAAATAATCAGATAATTGCAACTTGAATCCCGACCATCCTCTCGGTTTCTTGAATTTCTTGATCAACACTGTTAACGATGGCACTCAAAGACAAAGCCTTACTTAAATGGGGACTCTGACCCAAATCAACCCATAAAGAATTCTCAGCCGACACATCTTCGCTAAAAGTAGGACTTTTCATAACCAACCCTACCAAAACACTGTTTACATCTTCAAACACGTAGCTACCTCCATCTTTGTCAGAACCATTTTCGTGACCCAATTTGGTTTGAAATATGTCCCTTACTTGAGACGCAGTGTATGCCCCAGAAAAAGCAGGTAACTGAGTTCCACATCGATTTTTTGATATCCCCACATCAACATCTTTGTTCCTGGCCAATCTGGGGCTTCCTTAAGCAAAAATCACCTGAATACATAAGAAAAACCGGACTGATCTTCACAATACCTAAGCTAGCATGTCCAGACTGTTTATGAAGGGTTCCTATGACCGATTTCTTAATAAGAAGACACCCAAAACCAGTTGGATCAAACCCGAAAACTTTCAACTAAATCAGCTAATTACAGCCTGTAAACATTGCTAAAATCTATTTTTTGCTACGTTATTGCAATATGTGAGCACGCTTATACAGTGCCTCAAATCTTGATCTCAATAGTGAAGGTAAATTTTAACAATGCTAAAGAAGTGTACTTAGGGGTAAGAATTGTTCTTTTGGATGTTTTTTATTTATCAGTTAATCGACAATTAGATTAATAGAAATCCTCTGTAGCAAGTTCACACTATTTCGTGTTTTGTTATCAGGAGGATTTCTTTTTTGTATTGCACAATATATTGATAGGGGGTGATGAAAAAATAATTACAATCAATATATTCCACATGTACCAGCTGCACGAACGGTTCGAGTCTTACGGATTGCTGTGTAGAGGCGAGACGGTGTTTCAGCAATATGTGGTAGGCGTGTACTGTTGCATTGAACAAAACCGTATAGACTTTTACATCTATCAACAGAAAATGTGTTGAATTCCCTCAAAACTACCGAAAGGTTTTTTATAAGGTATATCAGTTTTGTAATAGGATGGTTTTGTATCTATATTATGTACATAAATAACCTGAATGATAATATAAAATTGATGAAAACATTGATAGAACCTGTTAATCGAGGGGGTGTTTATGTTGACTTGTGTACCAGGCTTAAAAGTGTGATGTAAATTTGTAAATTATTTATGTCATGTAAGTTAATATATTCATTTGTAAGTTTTCTTTTAAATTGAATTCAGATCATAAAAATTATTAGATGATTTGGGTTACGGGTTCTATCAAAGTACTTAATATTTTCGGTTCCATCTTGACTGTAACCAATTTCTGGAACGATGGTGCTGACTAAGGTTGGTTTGAATTCTATCCAGCGAGTGACACTTTCCCTTTCGTAATCATGGAACACGCTTATACAATTTGATATTAAACAAATGCACAATCGTGTATTAAATGACCTATATTTCCAAACATATAGACTTACAAAAATGTTTTGAATTTCAGGCCAGCCAAAGAGTCATAGACTGACGACACGGTGGAGCATTTTTGTCAACTCTAAAAGGCTTTTGCTAGCAACGTTATCCTTTTTGTAAGGTATGGTCGCGATCAATAAAAGTGGTATCTTTACTTTACATTTTTTGGGTCACAATTTGGATGATACTGATAATTGTAGAGATAAGAAATCACCGCTTCTGCTTGGAATTTAAAGTGCCAACAGAGAACAATCTGCTCTACGGTCATCAGTTATGTCGAGTGACAGTATGCAGCACATTGAAATCCTGGCTGCTGCTGCTCACGTTGTTGCAAATAACATATCATTCTGTTGTACCAAATAAAAGGTAGCAAGCGTTTTTGTTTGGCCGACAGTCTTAATTTACAAATTTTCCGTTAGTAATAACTAATAGTTATCTGCTGGCCCATCTTTTCCTATAATTTTTGTTATGGGGTGTTTATGACATTTGATTATTATTCAAAAAAAATAATTCCAACATCATTGCTGTAAAAACCAGCATAGGCGATATTAACGTTAATGGCCCAAACTAATCAGAAACAGTCAAATTCGGATAGTGGGTCAAAATAGGATCTGGGTGGTCAAAGTTGTTATTCTTTGTATTTATAATAACACAACGACAATGTGAGGTCAGCCGTACTATGAATTTGAAATTTGCAATCTGTTAAGAAAAGAAATTTGTAGATGATTGCATTATAAGCTTCCTAAGAAATTGGTTACCGCACTTATCTTCTGAAAGGCCTATCGTAGAGGTGATGTGCTGGCGCCATTCGCAGTCCTCATATGCTTCTTTTGAGCAGCTTTTAGCTTTCAATTGAATTAAAAAGTTTCTAAATTTACTTCTCTTACAGCGGTGACACAGATTCACTCATTAGCCTTATATGACGGAACAAGATGGTGTATAAATGATCAAACAAAGTCAAAGTCAAAGAATTAGTTACCAGAAGCGTATCTCGAGGAGTTAGCTTGAGCACTAGAAGCATGTGCTTGAAGCGCTTGAGCATCAACAATGGCTTGTGCAGCAGCCATTGCAGCAGTAGATGGTTCCACAACAAGATACTAGATTGATACATTAAATTTTACAACAGTCACCAATTTGTATCAGTTTTAAAGGTAATGAGTTTCTAGTTGTAGTTGCATCTTTCCCTCAAATATGTATATTAATTAAGTATATATTCCAGTCAGCATCTAATAAATTTGTTTTTTATTTTTTATTTCAGGGGTTGTAAATTAGAGCCAGATATACTAAGAGCTGACAATTATGTCAAAATAAGGTGCAGGACACGAGGAACCATTGCATCACTTTTGAAAAGCTTTTATATCGTTCTGGTCATTTTCTAGCACAAAGCAATGTAAAGAAGCTAATACTCCTATCTGTGTTTGATTCACTCTTTTCGCATAATATAAAAAATAGTAGAAAAATTTATATATAGCGGGGAAGAAAAAAAACAGGAGATACCCCTACATTGTGCACCTTAACTACTTATATTTTAATACGATAATCACACATGGTTATGAAGCCTTTAAGAACCACCATGACAGTGGAATACAGGTTTATTGGCATATCTGTGGAAAGGGTGAGTAGCTCTTTATATGACTCAAATGAGTTTGTTAGTCAGTTACTGATTTTTTTAAGTTAAACACATAAGGTACATCTTTTCATCACTGGAAACCAAATTAATTATGGTGCTAATATATCTCATATACACATTGACTCTTAACGGGACGGTTTAAATGTGTTATGTCTCTGTTGTTCATCTTATAATATAACTTCGGTACTGATTTTATGTTTTAACAGTTACAAGGCAAGAGCTTTTAGATGCAATGGAAGATGTTGGTTATTACGAATGGAGTGGGAGTAGGTTACATGGTACTCCGGGATGTGATCACTATCAACATCAGTCGTCCATATCCATATACACTACCTGATGTTGAGCTCGAGTACCCAGAAATAGCCAATTTAAGACAAGTACTCAACCTGATAGCAGTAGCAGTTCAGCGCCCTGTTGGTCGGTTCGTAGTTAGCTATGAACATGTGTTTAGTGATGATGGTCAATATTACATCCTAAACAATGGCGCATGGCATAACGCTCTCAGGTATTTTCAGGGTATCGAAATAGCAGCTAAGTCGAGGTGAATTAATTTAACAGCATCTATTCCAGACCAAGCTCCCCAATATGTTTTCGGTCCATTTTGTAATCTAGATATGACTAATTTAACAGTTGTCATTAAAAATATATATTTTTGTTATTATCCTGGTGTCGTGCTGATTCGTTTTTTGCGATTTACAAACATCATCATCCGAGCTAAACTGTTTTTTTTGGAAACTTAACATCTAGAATAATCAGCAGCACAATATATCTGAAGATACATTGACGCAGGTGTTGGCGTTTACTTGAAGGGTATGACCCTGAAGGTAATAATATATAACGAAGATGCAATTTTTTAGCCAATCCTCTTGTCGTTTCTTTTATATTTTAACGTTTGTAGTCGTTGTTGTTATATCACGTGCTTGGCCTGTTCGGATTAATGAGAGCACCTGTATCAGGTACAACTTTTACCCTTAAAGTTCTTTTAGTTATACAACACCTATTTTCTTTTGTTAGATATGAAAGTAATCAATGGTCTGATCTATTACTGTCTTGTGTAGGATGCCTGGGTCTGATGGTATTCAGAATTCATTTTGTGAATGTCGTGATCCAGAACCCCAACTGATTTATGAGCCTTAACCTGGTGGACAGTAAGTGATATCAGTAAACTGGAAACAACAATATTTAAATATATTAAATTGTTGATCCTATGTCTCATGATACTTGCAAGACTGAAAGTGCTCCTTGGCACGAACAGGAAGTTAAATGCGGACATAAAGCCAAGAACCAATGGATGCATTTATGATATCCAAGAGAAGTTATACTGATTTAGCTGATAACGGTAGGGGTTACCAGCAGATAATCTGATATTTAATTACATGGAGCATGGTATGCCTTACAACCCGATGGGTTGCTCTAAACCTACGTGTGTAGTTGAGGGATAGCTCTCGAAAGTTTTTGCAGACCTTTTCTCTGGTTGGTCCTGTTTGACTTTTGTTCATGAAACTATAGTTTTGTATACATAGAAACAGGCACATTTTTTTGAGGCACAGTTAACCATTTTAAATTAATCTCTTTGGATTAGGATGGGGTTCTCTTGCATTTTGTCACAGTCTCATGCCAGATTTTAAAATAAATACAGTTGGTTGAGTATGCAGTCACTTTATAAGTTTTCTTTGTACTCTCTGTAAAAGGATACCACTATTTGTAATAATCGTTGCGTCAAAATGCAGTCACTATATAAGTTTTCTTTGCAGCATTGAGTACTGGGCGGACCCACAACCAGGCATCAAGGAAACATACAGGGAGACACAATTCTCTAAAGGCAGCCAAATATTTGTCTATTATCTGTTGACGGGGAACAAGCTGAATACTTTTGACGATTATAAAGGTAACATTTTAAAATCTAAAAACCTACGAGAAAAAACATTAAAATTACATTCCCTCATTTCACCATGTGATTGCTCATTTAATAATGTTTATTGGTATTATAGATCGTACCAACCTCTGCAATTCTCTTTTAACCATAAAAAACCTCTCACTTCCAAACAAGCTTTGGGAGTTTTATTTCATTGAGCTAACAAAGATAAAACATAGCCTAGATGATCATGCGAAACGGCTGCATAATAACATAATATTCAAATCAACACATGATAGCATGTTTCTGATTGCTGCAATATTTTATGTGAATATATAAAAGCTCTGAATTTTCTATAGCTGCTACATTTGAGCCTTACTATCAACGAGTGTCGGTGGAAACTCTTAAGTAAGGTAGCACATTTGTTTCGCTAGATATAAATTTTATAACAATAAGCTTCAGATCCAACCAAATCGCCAAACACGTCTATGAAAATATAAATTGCAGCTTCTGGCTTATATTAGGATAATCCGATCCCGAGATCAGAAGTTATTGTATGGTTGATGTGTGGTCATTATAGAATGTGAGGGTACAAGAGGGACATTTATCAATTGAGTTAGAGGATGTTTATAATTTTGTCTTTAAACTAATAATAATTCGAAATTTAGTTTGCCAATACTATTGGGAATTGTCATTTTTAGAGTTAAATATATCTTCTCTATTGAATTTAGTGACATTCAAACTTGAAGGAGTACTCATATCAATTCAGAACGCATCTGTTTGATAATGGGCCAAACAGGTATAACTTAAAATGTGACAAAAAAATGGAGCTGGTGAAAATGATGATACAAAGGTAGATCATGGTAATGTTCAATCATTGGCAGCAGCGGCTCGCCAGTGTAACCAGGAAAAATGTGCTTTAAGTTGTTTAAACCACAACAACGTAAGTACAGAAGTTTTTGGCAAGGGATTAACACCCATGAAGGAAGACCTGATCTGAGCCAGGAATGCGATTCTAAAAGCTCTAGCCAAACAAAACTAACACCGTCATGTGTCTTGTCAATTGTGTGACCAGCTCTAAACACTATTGTAAGACCTAAATTAACGGCAAGTGTGCAGCTCAGGCTTTGATCTTCCAAACGTTCATGTCAAAATTTTGTGTAACCTGACCCTGCCACACACCTAACCCCTTTTACAACTTAGAGAACAGACTATTGGTGTCACTCGATTCAAAGTAGTGACCCATCTTCGGGCATTAGTTCATTACCTGCTCATTTGGTGACAATAAACCTAACACTGTGGTTGCACAACTACAACAATGGGATGCTTTATTAGCTCAGTTCAAAATCAATCTTGATCGTGCACAAGCTCTAAGGAAGAAATATGCTGATAAGGAATGACATAAACTCTCATTTTCTCTTGATGACTGGTGTAAACTTCTAAATACCCATGGTTTATGCATTTTTTTTGCATTATCTCTTTATTTTTTTTAAGAATCTGATAGATACTAATTCAGATTGTGTAGGAATTCTTCTCTTGCTCGTCGCAATGTTAGTCCGTGTAAGAGTGCGTCTCCACACAAATCACGTTCTATGAGCAGAAGTCTTTTAGCCCCTGTTGAAAACGAACGCTCAGCCACTCCAAAAAGCGTTTCACCCCCTGGAAGACCAGAATCTCGGAGCCCATGACTACAGCGTTCTGATGCTGATGCTGACGTGAGTATAAATACATGATTGTTATTATATATAGATGATGGGGACTAAATTCGTGAGATGTTGATTTAGCTTTTTATTTGTTTTACAGGAATGAGAAGTGAACTGCTCTGTTAGAGATTAAATGTATCGGCATGAAATGAAGAACAACTTTCTGTTTTCTGATGAGTGGATTGTTGGGTCTACTAGATGTAGATCTTGCAGCCTGTCAGGACCGGTGAATGACTTCTGTAATCACAAGTCAAATCACAAAGAGACTCTATACACAATATGAATGTAGAATATAAATATAAACAAGAGAAACAGAATAACTATAAAGACTTGATCCTTTCTAAGGATTTCTAATATTGATAAAGACTAGAACCACGTTTTGTGAAGGTGTGTCTAACCCTTCTGCCTAAGGTTCCTTTTATACTACAAGGAAACCCTAATACATCATTAAAGAAAACGTGTAAAACTGATATGCATATCCTTTCCTAACATATCTCATGCATATCCTAACAGAATATTAAGTAACTAATAAAGTTTGACTTCGACTAGGACCAGGAGCAGGACTTGCTCCTACTACGACTAGGACCAGGAGGAACTACATACCTCCTAGTCTACCTATTACATATAACTATTACAATGGTCCTAACAATCCTCCCCTAAACTTGAATTTGACCTGTTGAGTTCAAGTTTCCTGAAAAACGTGCAAATAAAGCCCGAGGATTGTATCAGCAAAACAAATAGCAGCATCAACAAGATAAGAATCAGAAGAACAGCCGCATGAAACACTAGAAGCTTCTCCAAAGCTTGTAACAAATCAGCATCAGGTTGAATCTTTTCAGCAACATGAGCAGATATGATGAGCCTTTACCAAGTAGCTGCTCGCTCTTGGGCTAGCTAGTCATTCTGGTGGAATAAGCATCACCCTGGGAGACTAGAACCCAACCCAACTCTTAGAACGTGAATCAATGGTGAGTGGGAGTACCCTGATAATTTTAGGCAAACCATCACAGCCGTCAACGGATTTGATGCGTCTTTACCAGAAGCCGTACCCCTCTGGACTCGCCAACTCTTAGCAATGAAGCATCGGTGAGTTGAACACCCTATAGCTTTAAGCAAGCTATTACAGCTATCAACGGATTTGATAAGATCTTTACCAAGAGCCGTACCCCCTTGGATTAGCCACTTTTCAGTCCAAGACTATGGCAAGTGAAAACCATCCAGTTTTGGGTAACCTGGCAACCATCAACGGATTTGAGAATCGCACCAGGAGCCGTACCCTCAAGGTGAATCAACTTTTTCTTGTCGATGAGACATGGTAAGTTGAGAACCATTTGTTGTGAGGACCACGTCCAATACCAAGTGAAACCAAGTACCAGAACAAACTCAAACCAGGAACCACATCTTGAAACAGCCAAGGGATATTATGTACAAGTATAAAAGCTAAACTGTGTTAAAGTATAAGCAGATATTATATAAAAAGTATGTTTTTTTTTTAAGTTTGTTTGTTTATTTATTATTATTATTTTTTTTATACTATAAAGAATAAAATTCACCAATCACTGTACATATTGGTGAAAAGAATCAAAATAAGAACAAAAATTCAAAGTATAAACACTTACAACCCAGTCACCTTACATACCAGAAGCTGCCTTCTTATCCGCTAGCAACCGTGCTTGAATACCCTCTACCAAAGATGTATCCATACTCGACTCATTCCCAGAAGGAGCAGTAGAAATCTGCAAATGACTTGCCAACATTGCTTCCATGGAAGAAATAGTCAAAGGATACATAACATCCGTCAGCATAAACACCACATGACCAGATTCTAACTCCAACACATGAACTCCACACCCAGCATATAGCTTCCAGCGAATAATCTCCCATTGCATTTGATCCTTCCATACGTCCAAAGGAGTAGCAGATGGAGGAGGATCCAACATCAGCTTTAGATCGGCCCAAAGACGGATACCAGGCCAGGAAGACACCGCCATGGGGTCAAATGGCATACTAGAATCAACAAGCCCAAACAACGCCATAAGATCCATACGGTCAGCCCACGATAACACACCCTGCAAACCCGTGACCAATCGCACAGTCCCATCACTCAAAGTAATCCGATGGGAGACGCCACCAGGAAGTGTTGTAGACCTCTCAACCATATAACCCGTAATGCTTCCATTGCCCAATGGTAAGTCAAAATCGCTATCCGAAGCTGCATCAATTAAGTTGTCAGGATCACGCTTCTCAAAAGGAACTGATTTACCGCGGCGAACACGACGAGTAAGTTTCTGGCGAGTGGAACGTCGAGGCGTGGGAGCCAAAGGAGTTGATTCAACCTTCACCGTAACTTCAGCAACAGCAGGAGGAGCAGTAGAAGTAGACTCATGAACATGTCCACCCAAAGAACCACTAGGTGCTGCATCAGAAGTAGGATTAGGTTGTGTTGCAGGAACTGGTGGTGATGAAGATGGCACATCAGATGTAGCAGCATTAGGTATGGTGGGATCAACAAAGGTACTAGCAGGAACATGAGTGGTGGTAACAGGTGTGGTGGAAGCATGAGTGGTGGTGGTAGTAACAAAGATACCAGCAGTAGGACCAGCAGTAGAAGGACCAATAGGAGCAACCAAGGGTGTAGTAGAAGGACCAACAGAAGTAGCACCAGAACCAGAAGGACTACCATCAGAACCAGGAGTGGGTACAGACGAAGGACCAGTAGAAGCAGCAGGCATAGAAGCAGTCACACCACGAGGATGGTAAATAAATCTTTCCGGAATAGGTTGACTCTGACGCTTCACCATCTTCTCATAAAGGACCTTAAGCTCATCAAATGTCAAAGCTCTCACCCGAGCCCAAGACCACGGAGCATTGAAATGAGCAGCAGATTGATATTTTACATAACATTGCATCTGCTGGCGCTGCTCAGTCCGAGAGAGAGGCCTGTTCCTTCGTTGTTTCTTTAGTTCTTCAGCAAGAGCCAACTGATGCTTACGCATCATCACCATAGCACGCGGAATACAATTGTGTTCATCAACATCATCACCCAACAGATCTTTAAATTGAGCATAATCCCGAGTGAGAACAGTCAACACTTGCATCCATTCACCATCAGTCCAGTGCATAGCATCATGCTGAATTTGCGCACGCCTTCGCTCTCGAAGCTCTTCCTCAGCAACCCTATCCTCCTCATCAACCTCAGCCTGTACCCGACGAGCAGCCTCTTCTCCAAGTCTTTCTTCTTCAAGCTGTCGACGAGTGCGCTTGCGAGTGGGAGATGGAGAATCAGTCATTGGAGCTTTTCCCTTCGGATCATGAGAGGGACCAGCATGAGAACCAGCAGCAGCATCAGAATCACCACCCATAGAAGGAGGAATAGCACTAGAAGACGGAGCATTGGAGGACATTGGAGGACCGGGCAGATCATCATAAACTTTATCAGCAAAGGCAGCCTTTGCCAACAACGTCAAGCCATCCTCAACATTCTCCGCACCCTCATCCTCAGACTCTGACAGAACCACATGCTTCTTGCGGCGACGTTGTTGATTCTCCAACACCTTTATGCGATCAGCGAGAGGAAGAACAAACTCCCTTGTGAGCTTCCGATGTTGATTCAAGTCAGCTTCCAAACAAATCATCCTCTCATGGTACCTGTGCAAAAGATCTAGCAAAGATGTCAGTGTAGTAGGCTCCTCCGCCTGCCCACCAAGAGAACTTGGATCAGGGAAAGCATCACGGGAGCCCGAAGCAACATTTGGGTCAACCTGTGGAGAACTAGCAGCAAACAGGATATCAGTCGAGTGTGGGGCAGGGCTAGGAGGTGGAGTCTCCACAAATGGAGACTGATGTGGAACGGAGGAAGGACCAGCCTTGGAAGGGGATGGTTTTTCAACCACCACCTCCTCAACTAGCTCCTCTTCTACCACAGGAGTGGCACCACCAGTAGGAGCCTCCTCCTCCTCCATGGGGCCATCATCTAACACAACCAACTCAGGAGCCTCCTCCTCCTGACCTATAGGACCCTGAGCCAACCCCATCATGGCTTCAGTCAGGGGCCTCTAATCCCCAGGAAACCCATTCATCATGTTGTAATACACTTTAGCAGTAAGTTTAGATGGCACATGCTCTGTCCTATCACGTGGAATGCACACAAGAATTTGTTGAAGAAACCTAGGGTACATAAGAAATTTCTTCCTCGAACCAGCAGTTGACAAATTAATAGCCATCCCCTCAAATAGATAATGAGAAAAATTAAACACTCTACCCTGGGCTAAACATATAAGACCAGTAGCCAAAGGAGTAGGGAACGCATCCCAACTCCCCGACTTGGGGCTCATACAATGGATTAAATAGTGAACCAGAAGCTTCCACTGAGGGGAAAACCTATTCTTTTGGAAGTTAAACTTCCCCCCATGGTCATAACCTATGGCAGCCATACCCTCTAATACTTCTGAATTGGGAAGTGATACAACACCCCCCCTCATCCTGAAGATGAAGAGAAGAGCGAATAGACGCTTCAGTTACCACATAAGCACGTCCATCTATGGTAGCATGGAGTGCTCGTGGACGTCCAGCCACATTCACCAGTTCAGCAGACGCCCAAAATTGACGTACCACACTATCATATATGGTAGGACAAACAGTAAATGCAAACCTTAAGTTTGAAGCTTCAATAAACTCCAAGATATCAGCAAAATGTTCACGATTCGGACCATCACCCAGATAAGCAACACGATTATGAGCGGGTTGGTAAGCAAGAGCAGCCATGAATCTTGATGAATTGATTGATTGGGATTGGGATGTAAAGAGTAGAAGCGGTTTTTGTGTGTGAGTTAATTGTAATGAGTGAGTCAAGGGTGTATGTTGACCATATAGGAAGAAAGTAGTAACTGTTCATTGACCCCTATTAATGGGGGGTTGCCCTTTCAAATTAAGCCATAATGGCATACTAACCACTTGCCCTTTTTAACATAATAACTTACCCCCAATTTATTTGCTGAATTCAAACTTGTAAATACCAGTAGTGGGAGCGTTGACCAAAAGTCAAAGTAGACAATAGTCAGACCAGGAGCAAAACGTGATTAACAAAGGACAAAAAGAATGAACAGTAGCCAGACCAGTACTAGTACCCATAGCTAAACACCACTAGACATGGAAGGATTGAAAACCACCAGAAGGCAACTAATCATAACTAGAAGCTGACCAAAAAAGACCAGAAGCCAGTCATGTAAGGCCATATTCACCCCAAGAGAGCAAAAATCCTCCATCAGAAGTACCACACATCATCACAACCAAGAAATTATGTTGTTAAATACTATGTATACGTTAGACGGACCTAATATGTACACAAAGCCTCCCCTTAGGCTTTGCCTCCCCTCAATCCTAGACCTCAAGGATTGACCATCCCAATATGAACCACCAAGTGGTTAAACCGAGGACCATCAAAAGCTTTAGTCAGCAAATCAGCAACATTGTCATCCGTATGAACTTTAAGAACCTGTATCAGCTTCTTCTCATTGGCATCGCGTATAAAATGATGCCGAATCTCAATATGCTTCGTCCGCTGATGAAAGACAGGATTCTTCACAGTGCAAATAGTGCTTTGATTGTCAATAAAAATTTTGGTATTCATAAAATTGAAACCATAGTCCAACATCTGATTTTGGATCCATAAGACTTGACCACAACAACTAGCAGCCGCAACGTATTTAGCTTCTGTTGAAGAAGTAGCTACGATTGTCTGTTTCTTACATTGCCATGAAATAAGCCGACGACCCAAAAATTGACAGCCACCAGTAGTAGACTTCCTATCATTATTAGCACCAGCATAATCACTATCACTATAGGCTTCAAGAACAAAGGGAGATTCTCTAGGATACCATAGACCCAATTTAGGTTGAGCCTTGATATACTTGAAAATCTTCTTCACTGTGTTTAAGTTCGAAACCGTTGGAGTCACCTGGTGTCTAGAACAAGCACTTACTGCAAACATAATGTCCGGACGTGATGCAGTCAAATACATGAGAGAGCCAATCATAGACCTGTACATATGAACATTTATCGGGGGATCTGGCTCATTCTTAAGTTTGAGTTTAGCAACTTCATAAGGAGTTGCTGCTGGTCTAAGAGGATCCATGTCAAACTTCTGAAGAATCTCATGTACATACTTATCTTGACTGATGAAAATCCCATCCGATTGTTGCTTGACCTGAAGACCAAGGAAAAATGACAGTTCTCCCATGGCACTCATCTGAAATTCGCCTTTCATCAAGTGTTCAAACTCATCACACCACTCCTTCCTTG
This sequence comes from Glebionis coronaria, assembly GCA_025667525.1. NCBI lineage: Eukaryota > Viridiplantae > Streptophyta > Magnoliopsida > Asterales > Asteraceae > Glebionis > Glebionis coronaria. The sequence goes on along the minus strand of CM046874.1, from coordinate 635,365,007 downwards.
TAGAACCAAAGATAATGTCGTCCACATAAACCTGAACAAGGATAATATCCTTGGAATTCCGCCGAAGAAATAGTGTTTTGTCAATAGTACCTCTTCTATAGCCATTCTTTAACAAGAAAGTGGAGAGACGCTCATACCAAGCTCTAGGAGCCTGATGTAACCCATAAAGAGCCTTGACCACCTTGTAGACTTTCTTGGGATGAAGTGGATCAACAAACCCCTTAGGTTGAGTAACATACACTTCCTCGTCAATTTTTCCATAGAGAAATGCACTCTTGACATCCATCTGGAACACCGTAAAGCCAACATACGAAGCAAAGGCCAAGAACAGACGAATGGCCTCAATCCTGACAACAGGCGCAAAGACTTCAGTGTAGTCAATGCCCTCAATTTGAGTGTGTCCTTGTGCGACAAGCCTAGCTTTATTCCTGACAACAATTCCCCGTGCATCCTTCTTGTTTTTGAGAATCCATTTGGTATTGATAGCTGTCTTCCCATCTGGTAAGTCAACCAGAACCCAAACATTTTGAAACAAGAATTGCTGCATTTCCTCCTGCATAGCCTCCACCCAACTTTGATCCTCAAGTGCATGAGAAACAGACCTAGGTTCCACCTGTGAAAGAAAACAAGCAAACAAACAGTGTTGAAAGTCCGTATGATTATTACGCTGTTGATCCTCAATATAGCTCACAAGAGCATGATGATCAGACGAGGCCTTCTGCTGCATTCTGCGTGTCTTGACAGTAGAGCCAGGATCGCCAATAATTTGAGTGGTAGGATGATCTTTATGTGATTGCAAGACTGGATTGGAAGAAACCTCCACTTCTGGTGCCATGTTATTGAGATCACCAACGAAATCAGCATCATATGAAGCATTTTGGAAAATCCCGTCTACCGGTTGTTTATGTATATCATCCAGCTTGGTAGAAGACTTCTTTTCATGGTTCCCCAAATCAGAAGGACTGGAGAAACGTGTATTGGAAGCAGACTCACTAGCCGGAGTACCAGTAGTTGAGAGACTAGCACTAGGAGCAGAAGCTGGAGTACCAGGAGCAACTGTATCAGTAGGCTCAACCATGGGAAACTCAAAACTACCTTGAGCAGTTGCTTTAGTAGCTTCTTGTTGTTGCTTGAGAAGAGTGTCAAGAGCTGCTTGGGAATCATGTACATCCAATGGAGTTGCATCACTAGGAGGAGTGGGAGAGACCGTGGTGGAATAGGATGGAACCACAAAAATGTCATCCTCATCATCAGAATCAGAAAGACTAGAAGGAACACCAGTACTAGAAGTTGCAAACACTTGTGGTCCTGCATCATGGTTAGTTTTGAAACGAAAATATCCTAACGAATCACTAAGATAATCAAGATCAAAATACCATTCTGGACCTGTTCCTTGTATGTTTGTCTTCTCCTCAAAATACCTGAGATTAATAGTTTCAACTATCCGTTTGGCTTGAAGATTGTAGACACGATACGCCCGAGAATGAGCTGAATATCCCACAATATATCCTTCATCGGCCTTGCCATCAAACTTCCCCAAATAGTCACTAGTACTCAGAATGGTGACTGGACACCCAAAAGGCTTCAAATGAGCAATATTTGGAACTTTGCCCGTGAGCAGCTCATAAGGTGTTTTCTTGTGTGGATTGGTAATAGACACCCTATTCAAAACATAACCTGCAGTATTAACAGCTTCTGTCCAGAACATGGTCGGAAGCTTGGAATCAGCAAGCATAGTTCTTGCTGCTTCTATTAGTGTCCGGTTCTTTCTTTCTGCCACACCATTCTGTTGAGGAGTCCTAGCAGCACTATAATCTCTTTTGATGCCCTTAGCATTGAAAAGTGCGATGAGGTCTCTATTTTTAAATTCGGTTCCATTGTCGCATCGAATAGCTTTAACTTTCTTGGACAACTGATTCTCTATCAAGGTAAGAAAATCTCGAAGAATTGAGTAGGTCTCACTTTTGGCAGCCATGAACAACACCCACGCAAACCTGCTATAACCATCAGTCACCACCAAACAAAATTGCTTGTGGTCAATGCTTCTGATGGAAGTAGGACCAAATAAGTCCATGTGTAGAAGCTGCAATGGTTCAGTAATAAGACTTAAAGCAGTAATGGCCTTGAAGGATGCTTTGTGTTGTTTGCCTTTGCTGCAGGCAATACAATTTATATCATTTCGAAACGTCTTGGGATGTAAACCAGAGACCAGATTCATATTGGCAAGTTTGTGAATGGTCTTGAAGTTCACATGTCCCATCCTTCGGTGCCATTTAGTGGCTTCATCTTCTGAGGCTTTTGCAACCAGACATGCTAGTTGACCAGTAGGGTTGACTTCATTCAACTTGATACTATATAGATTGTGTCTTCTAGGAATTCTGAGTAGAACTTGTGAGTCATCCGGAAGTTGAAAATCTTTGGAAAGCACAAGTGCATCAGAATCGGTAAAGAGTACAAACTGCTTCTTGTCACAAATCTGAGAGACCGATATCAAGTTGAAGTGTTGAAGTGCTTCCACATAGTAGACCTGCTCAAAGTTTAGATTTGGAGTCTTTATCGTTCCTTTGCCAGTGATTCTGCCTTCACCTCCTCCAAAATAGACCTTGCCTCCATGAAATGGTACAAAGTTAGAAAGGAGACTTTTATTTCCAGTCATGCTCCTGGAGCAACCACTATCAACAATGCCTAGACTAGGATCCTGGTATGGAGTAACCTACAACAACAAGATAAAAGAATGCAAATGTTAGTGTCTTAAGGGGACCCAAACCTTTTCAGGTTTGAGCCTGCCTTGTGGATCATTAGAAGAATGCCAAGAAGATTGATGAGATCCACTATTGTTCCTTGGTTGCCTATGCATCATATGGATATTATTATTTGACCAGGAACAACCTGCTGAGGGCTTAACAACAGTTCCCAAATTTCCCAAACCAAAATACGTGTGGTCAAAAAGATGCGGATAGTTTGGATTAAAATTTGGAAAATAATTACTGGTTGTTTGGAATCCACTATCTCCCCAATAATCAGACGTGAAAGGAGAGGATACTCTAGAAGTATTAAACATTGGAGCACTAGGATTAAGTCTTCTAGAAGCATATGAAGCAGCTCTTGGTGAACCAGGAGCAGGAGAAGCATGATTAACAGATGCATGTGTGTCATAATAATCACAATCTTTAATTAAATGAAAGGGACTGCCACAAACAAAACATGTTTTGAAAGACCTTTTATTAGAATGAGATTGTTTCATACTGCCTACTTTATTACACACATTTCTAGGAAAAACATTCTTCCTAGGACTCAATAAACAAGGACCAGACACACTCGACTTGACAGCAACTTTTTCTTCACATTTCCTAGCACCAGTAGCAGCATGATCATTCGACTTGGAACTTGTAGGTCTCGACTCTTCACTTGAACCATTAGATGCAGAGTCACCGGCTTTGTCACTGAAAGTACATGAGACAAAGTCATTAGAATTAGTAGAACTTGTTGGGGACTCTAGCATTTGTGATCCATCCGAGTCATTATGCCATGAGGTGGGCATAAAAGTTCCAGTAAGAGGAGGAGGAACAACATGCATTTCTGCTGCTGGTTTAAACCTATTGTAGCTAGGTTTGCCCTCATCCTCTTTGTCGGCATCAAAGACACTCGAGAAAGATAAATCAAATACATCTTCTGAATCAATATATTTTTCAAATCCTAAGCCTCTTTTAGTTCTGCCAGACATGTTACTATCAATTAATTTGGAAAGATTTTTTGGTGCCTTTTGCCATTTGTCAAATCTTAACATTGTAGCATCTAATTTAGCTTGCATCTCCTCTTTTTCTTTGATACTAGCATCTCTTTCAGTTTCTGTATATTTAAGCATATTTGTAGTGTTTTCTAAATCAATGCTTAGTATCCTGATTTTATCCTCATATGCACGTTGTGTATCTTGTAACCACTTCTTTTGTTGTTCCAATGTGTTTAATGAAGCTTTATATGCTTGTACTTCTAAAAAATACTTATCATTTTGATCATTTACTTCATTAAATTGGGACAACAATTCTGTGTATTTATCATGACAACCAAGAGGACAATGTTGTACCTGAGGTGAGATGCCCATAAGAGCAAACTCTTCTGCTTCTTCTGCATCAGAGAGATTCCCAGCAATCATTGCCAACACATCAGTCGAGGATTCAGCTGATTCCAGAGTAGAAGCCTGATGATCATTCCAGTTGACCATAGAGTCAACAGATACCAATGCCTTCCTGTCATCTTTAACCTCCTGAACCTTGAAAGCGGAGTACCTGTTCTTCTCCTGATCATTCTTGCTAGGGCACTCCCTTGCAAAGTGACCCTGTTGCTGGCAGTTATAGCACCGTACCTTGCTTCTATCGAATCTTGCTGGCTCCCGAGGATTGTAATTAAACTTCCTCCCCGCTTTCTTCTCAAACTTGTGAACCCTAAGAGTAAGCATGGCCATCTGCCATTTAAGATCTATCTCATCCAGATCGAGTTTATTGATCTGTTTGAAGTCATCAAAAGCAAGTTGTTGTTCAGCAGTAACATCAGCCACAAAAGAATGAAGAACAGCTTCTACCATACTACCAGATTTGGCAGCAGGATCAGGAGCAGAAGACATGGGACTAGATGCATATGACATGGGACCAGTATGCTGAATAGTATGCTGGGGAGAGACAGTATTGCTCGGGCTACTTGCATATGACATGGGACTAGATGCCATAGAACTCACAAAGGCTGAATTAGCAGTGGTGGGAAAAGAGTCACTTGGATATCCTCTCACATGAGGTTCGAATGTTCTAAGCCTATGAAACAAATCATCAAAGGTGAGATAGTCAAGTCCACCTTTGTCTTTTAGAGAGATCACCACCTGATTCCATGAGTAGGGTAAGGCTTTAAGAAACCTTGCATTAATGTCACCATCATCAGGTTTTGATCGTAATTGATTCAATTGGCTCAAGATCTTCTAGAACCTATCATACCCTTGATTTAGACCTTCAGTTTCTGAGATCTTGAATTCGGTAAATTCATCTCTCAGCATGGACCTTCGCATTTTCTTTGACTCCTCATTCCCGCCGAACCTTGCTTTTATGCCATTCCAGATTTCTCTGGCATCATCCAAATGGTAGAAGTCACCCATGTGATCTTCAGGAAGAGATTGAAGCAAAATTGTTTTTGCTTTTACCTCCTTCTGAATGGCGATGATATCCTCATGAGATTTAGGTTCAAGAAGAGTAATATTACCGTTCTTGTCTCGTCCAGTAAGCTTCCTGCCGTTTCCATTCAGAATGATCTTCCAAAGATCTTGATCAGTGTTGGTGATCCACCATTCCATCTTCATTGCCCAGTTATCATATTCTCCTTTCTTCAGAAGAGGGAATTTTCCATTCGTGTTGGAGACCGTAGCCAGGATCTGCTGTGGTTGCACAATTTTAGGAGTGCTTTCTTCTCCTGTTTGAGTAGAAGTTGAGGCAGACATGATAAACAGATTGTTAGTGATAAAAGAACTTGATTCTGCTTGTATAGAGACCCTCCCAGGCTCTGATACCACTTGTTGGGTCTACTAGATGTAGATCTTGCAGCCTGTCAGGACCGGTGAATGACTTCTGTAATCACAAGTCAAATCACAAAGAGACTCTATACACAATATGAATGTAGAATATAAATATAAACAAGAGAAACATAATAACTATAAAGACTTGATCCTTTCTAAGGATTTCTAATATTGATAAAGACTAGAACTACGTTTTGTGAAGGTGTGTCTAACCCTTCTGCCTAAGGTTCCTTTTATACTACAAGGAAACCCTAATACATCATTAAAGAAAACGTGTAAAACTGATATGCATATCCTTTCCTAACATATCTCATGCATATCCTAACAGAATATTAAGTAACTAATAAAGTTTGACTTCGACTAGGACCAGGAGCAGGACTTGCTCCTACTACGACTAGGACCAGGAGGAACTACATACCTCCTAGTCTACCTATTACATATAACTATTACAATGGTCCTAACAGATGAATTCTTAAACTCATTTATAACTTAAGGTCAACTTTTCAGCAGTACTTGCATATTGTGCAATTTTATGTTCACGCAATGATGTTGCACTATGCATTTCTTTGTTTATGAATTCATTTAAGAGTTCTTTTGGATGTCCTGTGATTACCGTATCTTATTTTATGCACTAAAAAGACATTAATAGGTACACAACATTACTCTCGGTACATTTTCTTTCAAATGAAAATATATTAGTCGATATTTTGTATCACCGTATCCGCGCAATACATTGGCGAGTACCTTGTGATTACTTTTTTGGCAGACAAATGTTACACTTTTACTCATCAGTTTTATATTCCGTTAAAGGTAAAGTTGTAAAAATAGTTAAATCAAAATAAAATAAACCCACTAAATATGAAAAAACAAAAATTAAATAAAAAGAAATATCAAAATGGATGTTGAATTAAAGAGAACGAGATTTAAAAAAATGCTAAAATTAGATTATGAAAAAAAAAGATATTTCAAATTAAAAATAAAAGTTTTTAAAATAATTTGTTACAAATTTGTTATAAAAATTGGATGAATGAGATTAGTTTAACAATATATGATCTAATGGTTTAAATTTAATATGTTTATCATTTTTTGTTTGGAGTTAGCTTTGTTAATTTTAAATTCGAAATCAAGATCGGAGTTAAGATCGGAGATAGCTTCTTTCTATAATAGTATAGAAGTATAGAAGTATAGATCTAGATAAAGTATTTAAGCTCACAAGCGATCATTAGGCTTTAGTCTAACAACACTAAGAATCGTTGAGCCTGAAACTCTTATGCCAACAAAAAAGTAAGTGCCACGACGCCAAAATCGTTAGCACGAGACACGGTGCGATGCGTCAAAAATCGTCATGCGTCAAAAACCTACCAACCACCGTATTTCGTGCTCTAAGGTAGGTTAATGTCAACAATAAAGATGTCACAATTTAAAATCACACAAAGCATGTTCACTCGCCGGGTTTAAAATAATGGTCAAAATGTGAGTAAACGATTCGATATTGTCTTTGTTAAACTGCAACCACATCCTCAGCATTTTGTTACCCTTAAAAGATAACACATTATGGCACATGATGGCATTGACGATTGTTTTAATGTGTACGAATCAAACTAACATGTGTATCTATCAACTCTATTTGAGAATATAAGCAATCAGAAAGATATATATAGCTTTTCAAAACAGTAGCAAAATGGCCAAAACAGGCTCTTGATATTTTTCCCGTTCATTTGTGTATATTGAAAGATTAATATGGAAAATATTTCGTCTGTTACAGAACTTATTTGTCTAACTGGCAACCAAACATGACACCAAAGTCTAACACTACCAAAGGTTAGTTTACGTTTAATTTTTTAATACAAAAATAGAAACCAATATTTGTACAGCCAAAGATTCACATAGGACAAAACACGACCGTTAAGGTTGGCAAAGGCTTAAAATATCTAAGATTACTTCTCTTTTAACAAAAACAGGTCCCACTTCAAACAATTATAACTGATACAGAAAAGGTACTTTTAGAAAAGATTTACGGAACAAACCCGCCCTTTGAACACAAATAAACGTTACTTAAGCGTAAAATACTAAAGGTTAAATTACAAATGCAAGAAACTAAAAACTCACCAACCATGAATCCTCTGGAACAAGAAAAAAAACGACCCCGCCCGTTGGGCGGGTTACGACACTAGTATATATATATATATATATATATATATATATATATATATATATATATATATATATATATATATATATATATATATATATATATATATATATATATATATATATATATATATATATATATATATATATATATATTTGGAGGCCTTAACAGTAGCTTTAAGGTTGAGGCCAAAAGGGAGAGTTAGCTAACACGTGTAAGGGCATAGGGTTTCTTTTACAGGGCATGTTATTTTTGTTAAGTGGGTGTTCGACCAATAGTTTGAAGTATGAAAAACGAGACTGTTTTGGGTTAAATGCTAACGGGGCGAGTTATGAACTAAACTAAGTTAAGGGCTTTATATAGGGGTGTAATGAGATCCATATGGCTTATAAATGGGGTTAAGTTGTAGGATAAGTTTATATATCCATCATAGATTGATGATCCATTTTGGTATGTGGTTCATGTCTTGATTGTATACGTTTGTGTGTTTAGATTTGTGCTAGAGCGCGGGTACTTGGAGAAGCTTGTTCAGGTAAATTTCATAGTCCCATGTCTTTTTATGATTTGATTTCCAGATGGGATGGAAGAGACACTGTATGGTTTTGTAAAGAATGTTGTAAATGTTATTTGGTTTGTGATGGACTTGTGTGAACACTTATGTGATTAACTGCTATGTGATTCTTGATTGTGTTTATGATTTGGATTGGGGGACACGTACCGTCTCAGTTATTGTGGTTTGACTTGGTACCAAGGGGATGTTGACAAGGCGGGGCCTTGGTATTGGTTCATAGGTGTATGGGCGCCTATGGGACCATGGTTATTGGTAAGTCTTGGAGCCTTGGAATTGTGGTTATTGGTAAGGCTTGGAGCCTTGGATTTGTGGTGATTGTTTAATCTTGAATGATAGTTGTTAATACATAAATGTAGCACATTGTCCATATGTTCTTTTGTTAATGGTTGTTATTCACAGCTTATAACTGATTTGGCGTTGGAGTTTAAACCTATGACTCTCACCAACATTATGTTGACGTGTTTTAGTGTATCTTTCAGGTGAGAATGTGGTTAAGTGTGAGAATAGGAGTGGCTAGCTGGAAGGCTTAGGATTGCATTTGGAGGAACCCCTTTCCTCTTAGTCTTTATTTATGTTTGAATAAGTGATACTTTGTAGACACCTATATGTTTGTTATTTGTTAATTGTATGTCTTTGGTAAGAGGTAGACCTGTTACCTACTTACCTAGACGCCTGCATTGTTTGAGATATCTTCATGACATTGTGTCACCATTTATGATATTTCCATTTCATTTAGTTGTCTCTATAGACACGCTATTGTTGTGATGATATCCATACGTCGCGCCCCATATTCCGCCATGGTGAGGTGTGACACAAAACCAAATAACAGAAAATAAACGAAACTCAATCTTTATTTCATCAATTAAATAATGACTTAACATCATTTATCCAAATATTAATCACATATTTATTGCATGAGTTCGCTAGCCAGTTGCAGCCCAATAGCCTTGGCATGCTTAACTACCTTTGGTCTAGGCAAAGCCTTAGTAAAAGGATCAGCTACGTTATCAGCTGTGTGACTTTTATTAATTTTATTTCACGAGCTTCAACTTGTTCTCGTACATTGTGATATCTACGTTTAAAGTGTCTGCCGCCTTTCATGACTCTAGAATCATTGGCGAATATAATTGCAGCAGAATTGTCACAATATATCAATAGGTTCTTTAATTGAAGGCATCACTCCAAGATCTCTAATAAACTTCCTAATCCAAACCACATTTAGTTATCTGTATGGCTACCCTCTGAATACCAAAACATTTCTTTTCGTATTCCTCAAATACTGCAGAAATGTTTAACAGCAACCCAGTGGAGCTACCCTGGATTCTGTTGGTATCTACTGACCAAGTTCTGAGCAAACGCCACATCAGGCCTTGTGCATCTAACAACATACATTATAGATCCTACAGCCGAAACATAAGGCACCTTCTGCATGTATGCCTCCTCTTCAGGAGTTGATGCATCCATCTCATGACTTAATTCATGCTTAACCTCCATAGGTTGAAAACCTTTCTTAGAGTTATGCATGTTATACTTCTTCAATATCTTATCAATATAAGCATCTTGACTAAGACCAATTAACCGTCTTTTCCTATCTCGATAGATTTTAATTCCCAGAATATATGCAGCATCTCCCAAATCCTTCATAGAAAAACATTTACCAAGATAATCCTTAACTTCCTTAAGTCTTGGAATGTTACTTCTCATGATTAATATGTCATCGACATATAAAATTAGGAACACTACATCACTCCCACTAGCTTTGCGATATACACATGGCTCATCACGATTTTGAATAAATCTGAACTTTTTGATTTCTTCATCAAATCGTTTATTCCATTGACGTGATGCTTGCTTCAAACCATAAATAGATTTTTGAAGTTTGCATATGCGTTTTGGATATTTAGGATCAACGTACCCTTCCGGTTGTTGCATATAGATTTCTTCATCTAAGCGACCGCTCAAGAAGGCAGTTTTAACATTCAATTGCCATATCTCATAGTCATAGTATGCTTCTATAGCTATGAGAATCCTAATAGCTCGTAAGTCTGCTACAGGAGAAAATGTCTCCCTGTAGTCTACGCCAAAAGTTTGAGTAAAACCTTTAGCTACTAAACGTGCTTTATAGGATTGTACTTCACCATCCATGTCGGTTTTCTTCTTGAAAATCCACATATTTTTCACTACTTTAGCATTTTTAGGCACATCAACAAGAATCCAGACATCGTTGATTTTCATGGATTTCATTTCCTCATTCATCGCAACTATCCATTTAGACTTTTCTGGATCAAACATTGCGGATCGATAGTTAGCAGGTTCACCAAGATCCCCTATTTCCTCCTCATCATCCTCTATGTTAAGACATAGTTTGCTTGGCGCACATATAGTCCTTCCAGACCTACGTGGAGGAATTAATTCCGGTGGAGCTCCTAGACTTTCTGGCTCTACTGGAATTTCTTTGCTAGTATTTTCAAAAGGCAATGTATCTTCTTGAATTTCTTCAAGATCAAAATTTTTCCCACTGAATTCTTGATTTACAAGATCATTTTCAAGGAAGTCTCCATACCTAGCAACAATAACTTTGTTCTCAGGCGGATAATAAAAGTATTAACCCATAGTTTCCTTAGGGTATCCTACAAAGATACATTTTATTGAGCGTTGTTGGAGTTTATCTCCAGAGTCACGTTTCACATACGCCTCACAACCCCAAATCTTTAAATAAGACAAATATGGCTTTTTGCCATGCTATACTTCATATGGTGTCTTATCGACCTTCTTTGTGGGAACCATATTCAGAATACGAACCACAAATTCTAGAGCATAGTCCTAAAAGAATAAAGGTAAAGTTGTAAGATTAAACATAGATCGCACCATATCCAATAATGTATGATTTCTCCTTTCGGATACACCATTTTGTTGGAGTATATGGAGAAGTAAGTTTCTCAACAATTCCGTTCTCACTTAAATAATCTTTAAACTCTTGAATTAAATATTCACCACCTCGATCGAAACGAAGAGCTTTAATCTTCTTTCCTAGTTGCAATACTACTTCTGCTTTAAACACTTTGAATGTTTAAAATACCTCATGTTTATGCTTAAGTAAATAAACATAACCATAACGGCTATAATCATCTGTAAATGTTAAGAAGTAGCTAGCACCTTTCCTTGACACATGTCTAAGTGGTCCACACACATCAGTGTGTATCAAACCAAGTAGTTCAGTAGCCCTTTCAATATTGCTATTGAAAGGTTTCTTGGTCATCTTTCTAGAGATACAAGACTCCCATTTATCGATTGATTCATCATTGATATTTTCCAAAATACCATCACGTTGAAGCTTTTGTATGCGAGTCTTTCCAATATGGGTAAGTCTACAATGCCAAAGATAAGAAGAGTTCTTGTCTAACTTTCTCTTCTTATTCATGCTAAAACCAGAATTAATCTTTCTCTTGGAATTATTATCATGCATGTTAATTTCAAAAACACCATTCACAGAAATTGCATCAATATAGAATAAACCATCTTTGAAAACAGAATTCTATTATTATCAATAGTGTGAATAAATCCAAGATCCAACATACTAGAAAAGGAAATAACACCCCTAACAATTGTAGGTGCATAATGAAAATCATTTAAACTCCATACTAAACCCGAAGGTAAAACTAGATTAAATGTTCCTATAGCTTCAACCACTGCTTGTGCGCCATTGCCCACTTGTAGAAATTGTTCCCCATAGGTAAGCTTCCTTTCCAACTCAAATCCCTGCAGGGTATTACGAATGTTAATACCACATCCCGTATCATATACCCAGGAATTTGATTTGTATGTAAGATTAAATAACTCTATCATAAATAAGTTACCTGAAGATGCTGCAACACTTAGCTCAGCCTTCTTCTTTATTTCTCGCAACTCTTCGAGATAAAGAGGGCAGTTCCTCTTCTAGTGACTCCTTGCTTTGCAATGGTGACAAGTCTCATCCTTTTGAGATTGACTCTTCTTGACAAAGTTCTGCTTAGGTTTAGAATAAGTTGCAACTTGTTTGCCCTTATCACCCTTGCCTTTGCCTTTCTTGTTGTTCTTATGCGGTTGTGGCTTACTCACTCTACCCTTTTGTACATAAAGCACATGAGGAGTAGAAGTAGATGTACTTGACTTGTCCTTAGACCCTTTTCGTAGTCAATGAGCATTGCGTACAAGTCATTAACTATCTTCCCCGTGCAATGCATATTAAAGTTCCTAACAAAATCATTAAAGTCCCTATTAAGAGACCTATTGATTAGGCTAATTGCCATATTATTGTCGTAGGGTTTCCCTAGTACGATGAGTTGTTCCATGTAACCCTTCATCTCTTGATAATGTGCACTAATGGGTTTCCCAGGGGCTTGCTTACAATTGTGCAAAGCATCTACCAAGTTGTAGATCTCCACAGCCTGAGGCTTCTCATACATTGCCTTGAGCTCTTCAAGCATTTGATTTGGTGCAAATAGTTCAAACTTTCTTTGTAAGAAAGGATCCATTTTTCCGAGCATTAAACAAGCCACATCATTGTGCTTCTTAGCCTCTGCCTCATAATTCAGTCTTTCAACTGGAGTAGCATTAGGCCAAGGGGTGCAGGAAACGCCTTGGTCAAGTAACCAGAAGTACCCGCTACTCTCAAGACAATTCTCAGTGAGCGGTACCAATCTTTAATGTTTGAGCCAGTTAATCCTGACATTCAAGATAAGCCTTGAAGGCAGAACTCAACTTGTTGTTATCGGGTTGAGCCATTTCTACAGAAATAAGTTCAAAATATTAGTATTTTTGATAATATATTTCAAGAAAATAAAATTACCCCGGTAATAAAACCATAGTATTTTCCTTGAAACTAGAATCCACATTGACATAAACTTATTACATAAGTTGATATGCTAGTGATAAATGTACTCAACATGGTAACTTGTTGAACAATAATTGACAAACAAATTTGTAATTTCTAGATATTTTTAGGGATTTACATTGCCAAAAGTCATTCTGCATCGTAAACATGTTTCATCCCTACTTTATGCCTTAAGTTTCCAGATCTCACTGAGTAACTCAATCAAGTCAACTAATCTAAAGAACGTAAAATCTTCATGTGCAATCTCATCCAGTCATGAAGTTTTCTCTCCATTATAACATCGTCCAAGATCTCACATGACGACATTGTAACTTCAAGTGTTCGTCAATTAGATGGCATATGACTTAAACTTAAGGGTATTGATTTTGGTGTCAAAATCATGTATGGAGAAGCATGCATACATCTCCATATCATAAGTTTAATAAAAAAAACTTTTAGTAAACCTTTTGGTGAGTCTAAAATTTCGCCATATATTGCAAGTTGAGGTATTGGTTAAACCAATTAAAGATTTTACCCACAACAATTCACGCCTTACGTTCTTAGAACTTGGCTAAAGCACAAAGCAATAACCTTATTCATTGTGTTTCGAATGTGAATTTGCGGTAAATCAACCTTAAGATATAATACTAATGATAATCGTAGGTATTTTCAATTTGACGCACAGGCAGCTGGGAATTCGGTCAGCGGCTAATGGCATAACACCTCCTTCCTTAACCGGGTACATGACCAGCGGTGCGTTAAACTCACTTTATAGTTTGTCAAAGGAGTAGGCCGTTAAATTATCATTGCAAATTATCAATCAACACAATTCTATGTAATTTAGATCTCAAAACAATTCATTAATTTTTATATGATTTAGTCCATATTACTTTCTTAAAAAAAATTACCCTTGTTTACAACATACAATTAATATAAAAACGTATGAAAACAAGTAGGTAAAAAAACTAAATCAAATAGCCACATGCATAACAAATTTATTCAAAGAACATAAAATCTAGGGTTTTATATACATATAAAAGCCTAATTTTAAAAATTTGAATCAAATAAAGCAAATAGCACATAAAATCATATGATCCGTGAAAAAACATGCATGTTCATCACGGATCTCCCACATAATCTTAACAATTAAATCTATCTACGGATCGTAACGATACATGACATAACAATTACTTCATGCAAACATCTAAAGATAATCATCATGTAATTTTTAGGGTTTAAAAAAAAATTAATTCGGCTTAGCCGATTTTAATAAAAAAAACAAAACCCTAATTTTTGGTGAAAACCTAAAAAACAACATATGATTTTTAACTCAAATCAATATTAGTTAAAAAAAACTTTAGATCTCGATAATTATAACATGTTAAAAACGGCTCTTGATACCACGGAAGGTTTATAATGCTCATAACAATTACCCAAAACCCTAAATAAGATCAAAGCACACATAGCGGAAGCGATTTAACAAGATCATAATTAATAACACATTCATAATTAATCGAGTTAGGTTACATACCTTTTAGCTAGAGCAAATCCACAAGAACACCACCAAATCTCCAATTAGGGTTTATACGCAAAATACCAAGATATAAATTATAGTGAAACTATATTACGCTCTTGTACACACGTAATGCAACGGATAAATTGTGAGTCTAGCAATAATAAACCTGAGCTTCAACACTTGTGGAATATAGCTAAATCAATAACCTAAAAAACAAACTGAAACCCCGAAATAGGGGTGTTTGTTCGATCGGTTATAAGGAGAGACAAAGAGATGGGATAAAAATTATGAAGGTTATGAGGGGTATTTATAGGATTAGCAAACTTGTCCTCCAAGTCCTAATCAAACTAGGAAAGAAAACCCCCTCCCTTTGGGCCTTGTATACCCGGTGGTGGACACCCCTATGGGTGTCTTCCGGAACCTTCTAATTTTCCAATGTATTCCATAACGCTCGTTATACTTAACTTTTAATTAACGATCGTTTAAGTTAAGCTCGGTTTATATTTAATAAATATAATAAATATATTTATTAAATTAATTAATCCTTTACGTATTGTGTGCAATCCCATAATCCCGAGTTCGATCCTATCACACGACTATTTAATTTTATGTCCATAAACTTTCACAAATCATGAGTTATCCTTACTAAAAGGAAGGAATATATGTACCTTAACGAAAACAATGAAAAGAAAGTAAAAAAGATAACAATGATCACAACTTCTTCACCGGATAAATGATAAGAAACACCAAAACTAATAATCAACAAGAACACCTACACCGTCTTCTTCCTTGCAACTTCTATGGAGGAATGCACACAATTATAAACTTATATTTTTTAGAGAATAAGGCCTAATAAGGAGAAGAGGAGACGAATATAGGTGCTGAATATAATTAATATCATATAAAACATAATGAAACGCAGCGAAACAAGCACCTAACGGGTCCATAAAGTCATGTGATCAATCAAACAAAACAAGCAATATGTATACCTTTGTAGCGTGAATGGTTGAATGAAAGATCAAATCACCAAGAACACCAACCACCTATGAAACTAAGTGATCATTGGAGATCACCATTATGATGTATCCATACCACACCTCATTGTATACCAATAGACGCAAGTCATACAACCCGTAACCTTGTAACAAACTTTGATTAAACAAGAATCAAAGCTATAGACCAAGATAACACAAACGCTGGGTTTTGTGTATGTTTATTCCCGTCCAAAATCAGAGAGAAGGAAGGGGGAGGTATTTCGTAAATGTTAATCACAATCAAATGAGAAATAAATACTAAAAACTAGTCATAGTTATCAACATGTAACCCCACCCACTCCTTTATGGGCCTCCCCATAATATTTTCCAAGTCCAGTAACTAAGTACCTTACTTAC
This sequence comes from Glebionis coronaria, assembly GCA_025667525.1. Classification (NCBI taxonomy): domain Eukaryota; kingdom Viridiplantae; phylum Streptophyta; class Magnoliopsida; order Asterales; family Asteraceae; genus Glebionis; species Glebionis coronaria. Next base: position 635,348,971 of record CM046874.1, on the reverse strand, counting down.
TTATTAGAAGCCCATAATCGATCCTGAGTTACAAAGGTTATTTATATACCGTAAATACGATAACACGATATATGAAATGGTATCTCAGTGTATATGTGTGTGACCCCATTGGCTCATATGTCTATCCATATAATTAGTTGTTATTACATGAGCAAACTCCAACAGCTCTCACTTGCGCATGTCATAATAATCACGTAATTATACAAGCAATGGTTAGCGTCTAGCAACACGTCAATGCCCCTAGAAATGTATAGGGATAGTTTCTCAAACATCTCATTTAAATGGTTTAGATATCAGTCATCCTTTTGTTTCAGATACTCTATTAAACTTTGACATAGATCAAAAGTCATTCTTTAGTTTAACTATTTTGTTTCTCGATATTGATATTGAACTAGATTACCAAATTAATCAAGTAACATCTTAATTTCACCCGGGTGTCGCCACACATACATCTGTACAATTTATCAAGGGACCCAGTAGTATCTAACTCCAATACATGTGGAGGAACAAATCCTATATTGACTGCACGTGTCATTCATATGTTTCACGTCGCACCAGAAAATGGTCTTTATAGCATCCTTGTTCAGGACAACGTTATCAAAGATTGAACTTCCACACATAAAAACCTACTTGAATCTCAAGTCCAAGGATGAGAGATTCAACCACTTGCAAGATTCAATATTGACGACGATCCATGCAGTGAATTCTCGTAGGTTGGGTCAATCTAATTTTTATCCAATGAACACATATGAGTTTGGCGGCGTCATCAATTAATATTCATTCCAAAGGAATATGATCACAACACTCACATTTGTCTTAATTCAGCGATACTCTCATATCAATAACCAAAATAGATAATTTAGAATAAATAAATTATTCATGGATTAAACATGTTAATATAGAACATAGTAGTACAAATGAAAACAATCATACCAAGTATATCAATTCATTATTTAATAAAACTGCTTAACGTTCCATTATCCAAATACTCAAAAACATATATACATGAGACTACTATAAGGTCAAAGTCCAATGTTCCTAGCATGATGAACATGTTGGCTTACAAGACATTGACTTTACACAAGGACATGTTGATTTGTCATCTGAGTGACCCTTTGAGAATACTTATTTCAAAAACTCACAAATATTGAAGATTTTGAATAATACGATGATTTTCATTTTGTATATGTGCGCTCAAGTGCTACTACAATAATACTAGCATTACCATAGTACATTACATAGGTCATTGGAAGCAAGCAAAACACCTATTTAAGACAATCTTCTTAAAAGCTTCTAAAACTATAAAGTATTCTTATTCTACTAATAAATTTTGCAACAGTGGTTTCCGTCAAGCACGTCCAAGTAGTAGTATTATCATTTAATATGAAACCCTACTATGACTAGGATTGAGTACCATCTCAATCAAAGTAAGAATGAGTGTATAAACTCCACACTAATCTGCTTACCTAAAATCTGTAAACGATGAACAAGTCTATAGTAGTCCAATGACTTTCACTTAGATACTTTGTGATCATTTCATCTTGCATTCATGCAAGTATTAAATTAGTCTAATACATAACATATCATATGTAATGAATCTATTAGGTAAACTGATCTTATCAAGTGAGATAGAACTTTGAGACTTTCTAAATGATGTGTCATATTTAGACTTATTAACCACATATGACTTATCATAATAAGCATATGTTCCAAGGTTATATGATTTGTTTCTTATATCTCTCAATAGAATATATTCCAAGCCAAAAATTATAATATTTCCAATATCTTAACAAAATATGAGATTTAAGAATGAACAAAACAAAGTGCTCTGACTACCTTAAAGGTGTACCCAAGAGTTATCTTTGTTTTAATCTTCATAATATCCTTGATTTAAACTTAAGATTCCAGATCCTAGATGCATGCTCTGATCCACAATTGGATTTTTAGCGTTTGTACACTTTCTAAAGATTAGTATGAATCATAAACCCTTTTGATTACACAACGTCCTCACAAATGTGATCATTCAAAATGAATTTTAACATCCAATCAATATTTCATATTCATGAAATCAAGTATGGTAATTAATATCTTTATTCATTTAACATGTGTAAAGAAAAAAAGCTTTAATCATGGTCAATTGATTAAGCATGGATTTAAACCTTATCAAAGAGAGTGTATAAATGTGTATAATTGTATCCATATCTATCATCTCATTAAAGACCATCTATAACCTATCAGTCTTACTGATTGGTGAAAGATAATCAAATTCCAAAATTGATTTTCTTTTATAGACTACATCTAACCATTCATAGTTTTGAGTCAATCATCATATTCTAAATTTGACAATTAGTGTTGGTAGTTATTAGGTTCACTATGATCCTCTATCAAATCTTCCTTGGTATCGACATGAAATTCATAACTTCAGGTGCTTAAGGTGTCCTTGCAGATATGTGAATGGGAGTTACAACACTTAGTGGTTTTTGCATTTGCCTGCTCAGCCTATTATGTCGTTCGCTAGTTTATTCAGAAGGTTGTATTTTATTCCTTACTTTCTACAAAGATGCACAAAGGCTCCCACTTTCTTCTTGTAAGAGGAGACTTTCTCCAAGTACGTATCATGTCGAGAAACAATGAATTGTTCTCGTTTGGGATGTATAAAATAAATTAACTATTCTTGATTATAGTTTGTCAATAACACGTCTAACATGATTTCAACAAATTCAATACATCAACTGAGACTTAAGGGGAGTCATCCCATTCCATAACTTGATGGTGTCTTAGTTACCTTCTTGTTTTGAACCAAATTGAATAAGCACATAGCTCCTTCATTTTTTGTTAACCTTAACAAGATAAGAGATATAGTAGTTAACATTATCAAGGATAAAATAATAATAATAGTATTTGATTTTACACATGAGACACAGTGTTGCGATTGTGAGACATTATCATAATTCCTTAGATAACCTAATAGTCTTGGCTCACATATTTTCTAATTTTGTCAAAACAAACTGCATAAACAACATATTCAAGCCAATTGTGCTATAAAGTATGAGTGTTTTAGCAGTTGAAGAACTCCACGTTAATGTTTTGACAAGAAAACATAACATGTTATAAAGTATGAGTGTTTTAGCAGTTTAAGAACTTCACGTTAATGTTTTGACAAAAAAACATAACATGTTAGTCGCTAACTATACTTTATAAGGTATCAAACAATTTAACTTCATTGTATATGCCCTAACAAAAAGACATAACAATTCAATTACTTATTTTATTTTATAAGTCTTTAAACAATTTAAGGAAGTTCATGTTCATGTATTTACTTTAAGACATACACTTATTTAAATAAAGTATTATTGAACGCCTACTTTTGGCTTCAATAGTATTTTCAAGTTAATTTACATACTTCGTATTTATGTCTTTACAAGAAGACATATGCATACTAGCTAAACCATTTAGGTAATGTGATGAAGTAGTTTTTATTATTTCTTGATATTATTTCTCTATTGGATAACATACATCAATATATATAAGTTATAGTATAATATTGTTAGCCATATTGTGTTGTACCTTTCATACTCTAACATTTCTCCCACTTGTGCATGTCACAACATCATATATAAATAATATGAAAAGTGTCACATATGTAATATGATTCAATTCATACTCGAATCAAGCTTGTATTACAAGGCTATGTAGAACTTCATTGTGTAATAAGCAATCATGCATAAGTATTTTATAGATAACATTTCAGGAAGCGACATCAGAAAAGCAACTAGTGATCTTTTAAAATAATATGCAATAAGGTTTAGAAAACTATGATGTTGTTTCAAGACAATCTAGAAATTAAATGGGTCACTTTAAGGTGATAAAATCATAGCTCCCACTGAATGAGACAACATTACAAGTGTGATAATGGTTAAATAATGCATTGTTCCTATTAGTTTATACAACATTTTGAATGTATCTATACTAGTGAAAAAGCAAGTAGCAATTTATTTACTTTCCAGTTCTTTGAATGTCTACACATTATAGTAATGTGAGTCTCGTAGACTAGTAAACATGTACATAGATATTCAAAGGAAAGTATCAAGTTCTACTACATTGATGATGGGCTAGCCATCGATACCATTAACTTGAAAGTTTTTCATATAATTCCTCCTTCTACTTTACCTCAAAGGTGTGTAGAATCTTATGAAAGTTATTGAGGTAGGAAAACATACTAGAAAAACATGCTAGTAGTTTCCTTTCCTCTCGCGGGTTATTGAGATTTCAATTTCTAATCAAAAACTCATACAATATCTTGACACTTCAAGATGTATAAGTTTGGTAGCTATAAAAAAAATGTTCTCTAGTTATCCAAATATTTTAAATATTTCAAAATTTTAAACCGGAATAAGGGTTATGAAAATCACTTCAAAGAGTAAGATGTGTAACTATAATTAATTGTTTTGACATACAAGACAATGCGATTTCTTAAGTATGTGTGTGTTAAGTTGATTAGAATTGAGAATATTAATGTGTTCCTATTATAGGTTTCTCATACAAGGAGAAAGGATAAGAATGAGTCTTATTCTTACAAGGAAAAAGGCTTAGTTTGTCTTCCTCTAGCACGAAAAGAAACAAACTTTGATGACGGTTTAGGTTGAATAAATCATTAATAGAAATACAAAGTTCATATTTAGCATTTTTGATAATTATCCTTTTAAAATTAACTACCCAAGTTTACAAAAAAATAATTTATTTTACGAAAAGGCTAAGATCCTCATTGTGGTACCACCATCACATTAGTTGATATGCTAGCAATGATATATTCAATAGGTAGACGACATTCATCAATTTCAAAACATGTGCAACTCTTAGATCCTTATCGGACTCATGACATAAGTGAACATTTCACAAAATGTCAAGCTGGCATGTTTAGTCCCATCCTTACCTCTGCCAAGTTCTCACCACTTAACCGATTAAGTCATCCAATTTGAGACCATGTGAGAATGTCTAGGTTTCATGCATAGATAACAATCACCTTGGTTTACAATTCACATCGGTCTTACATGATGAAAAGAGAAATTACAAGTGATCTCAAACGATTGGACGACATGACTTGAATCTTGGGACTCGAACCCAAGACCTCACCCTTATACATCAATACTATAACCATTTGTGCCTTTGGAAAATTTTCAAACAAGTCCTAAGTGCATTTCTAGTCAACCAGTATAGTCCAAGTTTGTACACATACGTTGTCCTTACCTTATTAGCTTATTCCTATTAATCCAGACTAGCAACAATTTTGTTTTCGTACTCTTCCTAGCTTATTTCTGGTTTTCTTTCAATCTTGAGCTTTATAGCTCTTGGCCTTTTAATTTTACTAGGAAACTTTTCATAGCTTATTTAATATAGTGCTTATTTGCTTTTTTTGTTCTTATTTCTTAGCTTATTTTATATTTTTTTGTTTCTTTATCTTTACTTTAGCATTCCAAACAAGTAGGACCAAACCAGAGACAAAATAGTCAAAGGTTGAGTACACCCGACTATTTTGTCCTCTAGTGGAAATTGCTTTTTGGTATGTTTAACTTATTAACTGTAGCTTTTTCAAATTTTCTTTTTTCATTTTCTTTTATTGCTAAAAAAGTCATCTTTGTCAATTCTTAGCTTATAAGGTGAAAAAAATAAGCTTTTGGGCTTATTTCATTTAGCTTATAGCTTATTTTGATAGCTGACTTATAGTTTTTGCAAATTTCTTTTAATTTTTATCTTATTTAGCCCAAAAGAAGCTTTTGTGCCAAAATTCAGCTTATAAGCTTAAGTATTTTGCTTATTGGGCTTAAAAGGCCCAATAAGAGTGCTTATTGCTTATTTCTGGCTTATTAGTAAGGATTCAACTTTTGGGCTTTTGAAAAAAGTTGCTTAGAACACCATTTTTATTAGACAAACACTTTTGTTTTTTATTTTCCTGAAATTTTTAATTTGGGCCTAATAAGCCCATTTAAATCATCTATCTTTAGTCTAAGCCCATTTAGCATTTTCTGATTATTTTAAATTCATCTTTGGTTTTTATTAGTTTTGAAATTCTTAAATTTTTTTGAATATTTTATTATTTGGTTCCTTTATTCTCGTTTTGCGTGAAAGCGTAATTCGACTTAGTTTTTAGCCGTCTTAGGTGTTGTTTGTTTATTAAGAGGCTCTAAATCTGAATCTGATTCGCACATCTGAATCTGAATATTCGGTAGAAATGTCTGAATCTGATTTCTATCTAAATCTGAATAAGTGGTTGAGAAATCTGAATCTGAATCAACTATAATTTTTACAATTTAAATATAATACGAGTGCATTCACACAAGAAATACAATTTATTAGATATAAGATACCAAAATTTATAATACGATTAAAACACCACATAAGTGTAGCTTCGTCTTTTTTACTTTTAGTCCTCTTTTCCTAAGAATGTAATCACTCTAAAAAAGTATACACTTGGCACTCAAACTCACCTCGTTCACAAGATCCCTCGATTTTTATACATTTTCGGTTTTCTCAACTCGTAAACGTGTATATATACCTACCTATATTTGCAACTATCAGGGATTTAATCTCAACTATTAGATAGTAGGGAGATGATGAGTCTCACCATATATTAAATAAGTTCGATATACAAATGAACTTAAATCAATAAGATTTTATCTAAAAATTGTATTGAATGTAATGAAATATGCTTTTAAGTTTCAAATTAAAAAACTTCTAAAAGAGTGATAATACATTTACATCCATGTGAAAAACAAATCCGTCATATAGTCACTATCAAGTATATGATAAATTTGTGCTACAATCAAATAAAAGTATGCATTTGTTTTGCATTTTAATCCTCATTATGTTAGTTGGGGGTGCGCTAATTTATCTATTAATATACCAATTTTAAATCACTAATATATAATGCAGTTACTTTAAATATATGTAGCAATTCTTTTAATTAGGATCACCGTTGCATTAGTCTCCTTGCTTGCAAGTAAAAAGAAAGATGAAAAATGACTCCATTCGATCGACACTAACTCAAGTGGAACATATATAAGCTCACGATCGACTCGTTAGACATTTTGAGCGCATTTTTTTGGGCTCGAGCTTGAGGCTCGATTAAGCTTGGCTCGAACAAACTCGAGTCAAGTATTAGTTCGAGTTACCCAACAAAAGCTAATATTATTTACGCCTCTAGATCGTACACTTCCGGTTGACCCTATTCACAACGGTTTTCTACGTATAATATGAATCGTAATAAATCAGTTTCAATTCCTTGATGTTTTCAGAACTTTTCAAACACAAATAAGAATAAAATGCTTCAAACCGAGTATATACTAACAATGACCTTTGCCATGAGAACATTTTGCACTTCGTGACCTGACGAATGTAACCTGTATATCACACTCGACATTTATGTAGGTTCACCCTTGTGAGGCGTAGTGTGACACTATGACAAAAGCCTCAGTCTTTGCGAGTCATGAGGAGTCGTGAGTTTTAACGGCATGAATTACAACGTCAAAAGATATGAATGTATAGAAATTTACATATTTATATCATATTATAAATCTTTAGTTTATAAAAAATGCCATATATAAAAAATAAAGTTAAAAAAGTTATATTTGAATGCAATTTTTTCATTTTTATTGAAATTGAATTTTAAAAAAAACATGCATCTTCATTTATCACAATTTATCACGTTTTTTTCACTTCTCGTCTTATATCAAGTCTTAAGCTTAAAACTTGGTCTATTAGGCTACCCACAACGCTATTAAGTCACGACCTAATTTTTTCAGCTTTCTCTCTCCTGCGACCTATTTGCCCCAACAAAACGACCTAGTGCGACCTAGTTCAAATTTTTTTTTAAACACAATAAATTTCATAAAAAAAAACATTACATTCATTTAAAAAAACATTACATTTATTTAAAAAATATTACATTTAAAAAAAATTTCAATAATCCTAATAATTTAAATTATAGCGTTTCTTGATCTTCTCCTTCATTTATTGCAAGGCTTGTTGTTTGGCTTCCGGCAAATTGGGGTTGATTTCGGCGTTGTAAAACAACAAGTCTTTATCGCGTTTCTTTGATTCAGCAAGATCGATTGGCCAAAGCTGTAACTAGAGCTTTTCCTTCTTCAAATCCAACTCTTGTTGCTTGATGTCTTTCATCTTTTCCCATTTGGTGGTCACGGCATCAACAAATGAAGACTTCCCTGTTGACGAAGATGTTGATGACTTCTTTTTAGCTTTATCAAGACCCATTGGCCGGTATTCTTGAGTCTCTTCCACCTCATCTTTAAAATCATCGAGCACGTCCATGTAACTAGCGTGTCCAGAACCAGAAGTGGTTTCAGAAGTCTTGGATTTCTTGTTACTTTTTTTCTGTGTAAACCTTGGCATCTCAATCTGTATCCAACTCGGGTGATCTTTGAGCACATTCCATGCCTCCTGGTATTGAAACTCTTTTTTGTAAGTCACTTTGTAGAGCACAAGCTTTTTGGTAATTAGTCAGATCATTGGCACCACTATCATAAGTACGCTCAATGTTATCCATTATACATAAAAAGCACCAACGCTGGGACGCAACCTGTTTTTCCATTTGCTCACAAGCGCGTCATACCCTCTAGTAAAACCCGTCTCGGTTTCATAGTACTTCTATACTTTTTGCCAAAAACCCTTTGTTTTTTTTTTACTGTTTCCTACAACGCTATTCTTGGAAACATGACACCAACCTTTGCACAACGCGGCCTCTTCCTCACTTGTCCATTCTTTTAGTACCTCATTCGACACAACCTGCTTGGCTTTCGTAGCACGTCTAGAGGGCTTCTTAGGTTTGACTGGTGACATCTCTTCCTCGTCTTCAAGGTTATATGGACCGTGAAATGACCCTTGTCCCAAACCTTGTCCCATAGACTGATCTTGGCTAGGACCCTCACCCGGACGTTCACCGACATAGTTGTCTTGGTTATACATCATTTCATCAAACTTGGCATCAACCTGACAACGATTAATCGGAGAATACTGCTAGTTAGGATAGGAAGAAGTGGTAGAATCCATAGCAGGAAGATACACACCCGTCAGTGATTCATAGAAAGGTTGTTGGTTGTAATCACGTTGTGGGGATAGAACGAACGGTTCGAATAGTTTTGGTGCGATGGTTGTGGTGAATGATATTCAAACCCAGCGGGTCTAAACCGGAATTGAGGAGACACGCCGGATAATCGAAAAGCTGAATCCGGTGTAACATGTGAAACGGTTTCTTCACGAACTCGGGTCTTAGGGTTTTTGTTTTGGGGGTTCTCTTGCTAGACATTTTGGTTATGTTAGTGTAGAAATTTGAGTGTGAGATGTAGAAAAAAATGGAAGAAGAGTTAAGTATATATAGGTTTTAATTTAAATCAAAAATTTTTATTTTTTTTTCAAACGGTAACAAACACAAACAAACACAAAAGCAACAACTAATTTTTTCTTTCCCAAAAATTTAACATGGTCGTGGGTAAGACCTATTTGCTGCGACCGAATGGGTGCGACCGAATCGCCGCAACGGCACGATTCGGTCGCAATCTGGATGCAATCGATCGAATGGAGTATCGTTGTGGGTAGTCTTATGTGACGTGAAAGTCACGCTTCGCGCTTAACGAGTCTTTTAATAGCTATCTTCTCATTTTGAAGATAGCTATAGGGTTGGCATGCCAAAGTAGCATTTTCTCATTTTGAAGGTAAAAATTATAAAACCCAAAATTATAAGCTGTAAAAAGCATTACTGTATTAGAGTTTGGTAAATATCAAACTAGTGTTTAGCATGTGGATGGTTGATGCAAAGTCGATCTCACATGAGTAACTTTTTACTTGATTTGATTGATTCTTGCATATAAGTTTAGTAAGACACTTTTTATCACCAATAGACAGAAATACACATTTAAGTCATACAATTGATTGATCATCCTTACTCACTGACTAGCCGGTCACACCTAACCAAAGTTCCTCTTCTATATATAGCAAGATCGTATCTGAAAAACAATTATCTCCATTTCACATCGCAGTAATGGTTAAAACATGTGTGTTTCGTGAGGCCAAAACCACTCTTTTCATATACTTTGTAATTGGTTTGCAGTGCAAAGTTCTTTGCTTCTTACATCCTGGTTCTCATCCAGGCAAGTCGATATCCTCTCTAGCATTTGACGAACTTAGATATGTCTAAATAAAGTACTTCTCGCCGTTAAGGTTCACCTTCTTAACGGCGAGAACTATACTTTCTAAGTTTATTATAATTCTAGCTTGCCGCATGATCACCGTATATTGTTACAAAATGTTGATGACCCCCACACGTCACATCCAAGGACAAGATGTGAGAAACAATATTCAGCGGCCCGGAGAGTGTCCGACCACTTTGGGGCTAGAACGCTGTCTTGCAAATTCCTCATGCTGAACTAACTCAGCTACGCATCATCTCAAGGCTGACCCAGTGTTGTTGCACACGAGATTTTATAATAGGCCCTGAGTAAAGAATCTCATGCCCCCGCCACTAGGCTACACCTGTGGGGTTGCACTGATTAATCATACATTGGACCTGGGCTGATGTAAGATAACTATGGTTTTACGAAAGGCTTGTCAATATAACTTTTTCTTTCATGTCATGCAGATGCAAGTTACCTCTCTTATACATATGAAGCCACAGATTTCAACCCATTGCCAGAATACGATTACATAATCGTTGGAGGAGGGACTGCTGGTTGTCCATTAGCAGCCACGTTATCAGAACATTATTCTGTTCTACTCCTTGAGCGTGGGGGTGTAGCACATTTGGATCCCAACATATTATACGAAAAAAACTACGTAACTAACATCATTAATGCAAATGATGAAAATTCACACGCTCAAACTTTCACCTCCGAAGATGGTATACAAAACGCAAGAGGAAATGTCTTGGGAGGTAGTAGCATGATAAATTTTGGATTTTTTTCTAGAGCGGATGATTACTTCTATAATAAATCAGAAATTGAATGGGATATGAAAAATGTAGAAAAATCTTATGAATGGATAGAAGATAGTGTTGTGTCGATTCCAGAACATTTAAACAGTTGGCAAAATTCTACTTTAAATGCATTATTGGAATCGGGTGTTGGTCCATCAAATGGTTTTACTGTTGAACACCTTCTTGGAACTAAAGTTAGCGGTTCGACATTTGATGGATCTGGGAGAAGACATGGCGCGGTAGAGCTCCTAAACAAAGCCCACTCCGAAAATTTGAGGGTGGTGGTTCATGCCACAGTCGATCGAATCATCTTTTCCGACTCTAAACTGTTAGGTATATATGCACTTAGATTGATTAAGATATGCTGGGAACTTAGGATTTGACGTCTTTAAGAAATATTAGGCGTGTTTCCTGCTGGACCACTAATAATTATTTCAACAAATTTCAGGTGTAGCTGCGGATGGTGTCATTTACCATGATTCAAAAGGAAGGCATCATGAAATCCATGTAAGAAGAAATGGTGAAGTAATTATATGTGCAGGAGCTATCGGAAGCCCACAACTTTTGCTTGTAAGTGGAGTCGGGCATGGGTCATATTTGGCATCACAAAATATTACCGTTGTTCACCAGCAGCCTTATGTCGGGCAGTTCATGGCCGATAATCCACGTAACGGGATTAGTCTTATAACCCCTTTTCCATTGGATGAGGTTGGATCTCGAGTGGTTGGTATCACAAATAATGGCGTCTATATAGAATCCATATCGGGTGTGACCTCATTTGATTCTCCTGCAAGTTTCGTAAGTTTCCCCTACAGATACGCGCCACTAAACTTAAGCATTGTATCCATTGTGGGAAAAGTTACTAGGCCACTATCAATTGGATTTCTTAATTTAAAATCTCCAAATGATATTACTGTTCCCCCTAAAGTAAGGTTCAACTACTATTCGAACTCAGGAGACCTTGTCCAATGTGGTAATGCTGTGCATACAATTGAGAAAATGTTGAGAACACAAGAAATGGAGTTATACAAGTTTAGCAACCGTGATGGAGGAAAGTATTTCAAATATGTTGGGCATTCCTTGCCTAAAAATACATCAGATGAGGAATCCGTGGAGTCATTTTGTCGTGAAACGTTAACAACATTTTATCATTTCCATGGGGGGTGTTTGGTGAACAAGGTTGTTGATAGTAATTTGAAAGTCATTGGAATTAATGGGTTAAGAGTCATAGATGGTTCAGTTTTTTCTTCTTCACCAGGAACAAATCCTCAAGCAACTGTCATGATGTTAGGTCGTTATATGGGCATAAAGATACACAACACAAGAGAATAATCTTTGGTGCGAACTTAATTAGTCCCACATCCACATCGGAAAAAGAGGCAGTTACTTATACGTTTATCAGGTTAATCTCTCTACTTCCATTTAATTTTGGAGTAAAAGCTCATATGGGCTAATTAGAAACTACTAGGCGATTACCCGCGCATAGCGGCGGAAATGCCTAAAACCAGATAATTAAAGGTATAGAAAATACATAGCGAAAGATAATTATCGCTATGCGATATTTTGGTAAGTGTTTCGTGTAACTTTCATCATAGAACATAAAAAGATCAGTCAATCGTGTTTATATTCACAGCCCATGCGGAACATCAACAAAAATGCAATTTATTCTCATAAAACCATAAATGAAGTCGACAAAGCTATTAATAATACCCAAAGTAATATGCACTATAAAATACACTACTCGTGCTTGGTTATATATATGAGGTGTGATCGTTTGAAGTCAATCGTTACCATAACGGAACTATGCATATAATTCTTTTTTTTAAAAGGTTTACTAATGAGCGCACACATACGGATTTCAAGTGGCTTGGAATTAATGAGCTTACATCATATCTTTGTTTATAGCTAGTTACAGAACTTATAAAAAAAAACAACCTAACAGATACTACAGAAACAACTAACAGGGTCTTACTTGCTCAAGTTTCAACATTATAACGTTCCAAGATCCTAGTCGACCAAAATTTGGGAGGAATCCTTTGTAAAACGCAAGGGCTCCCTGCAAAGGATGAAACAGAATAATAAGAGGACGTTATCTTTATCATCTCATTTGTAATATATATTATCAATAGTATGACAAATTTTGGTTGCCAACCACAATTCTGTAGTTTTCATTTTAGTTAATAAGGGATAATCAGAAACTCTGGTGTTGTTAGATATTAACATACAAAAATATCAGTAACGAAATCATAGCATGGACTAAATTAGAAGTACCTCAACTCTCAGTGTTTTAACCATACAATCTACAATGCTTTTGTAGATGGAATCTTCCATCATTCTAGCCTTCACCTGGAAACAACACAAACAAAACGAATATGAGCAGGTAGGAATATTGAAATTTTGCGACACAAATAACTGAAAATATAATCTCACACCACCCTACTGTGTTATTCTATTCTGGCACTATCCAGTCCGAATCAATATGCTAAAAGTTAACATTTCAAAGATTAAAATAGACTAACAATGGTCGATCACCACACAGGTGATGAAAGAGCCAAGGAAACACCGCTCATAATGATCTACTCCTACTACAGAGGTGTCAATGAAGAAGAAAGAACCATTGGAATCTTCGTTTTCTTCCTATCTAAGTTGCCTAAACCTGTCAAAGTTGAGTACTCTTTGACCTGTCTGTTAGCCTTAGTATTATTTACTATTTATCTCAGTTATATTAATGGGGCTGAAGTTGCTTGGACCTTAATTTCTCCACGAGTTTCTTCCATTTCTCGGATGACAAATAAATAACCAACTACAACACACACTATAATAATCCATAAAGTTTTAAATATATTTTAAAGAAGAATTTATATATGAAAAGAACTCAAATTTAGCGCAAACCTTATCAACTACCAGATTATTCTGAATCCGTTTTCTCTTATCTATTGAGGATGACTAAACATTTTCTACTGAATAACAAACATGTACAGAGTATAAGTTAAATTGATACCGACTTTGACTGGAGTCTATGCACAAATAAAAAGCGAGATAGAGCGAGCAGGCTTCATTCGAACAAAATTCATATCATTATCAAAGATAATGATAATCCATTGCAGAGCTCAGAAGCCTACTTAACGTCATCACTATAACATCTGACCTGATGTAAACTAAGCCTAAAAAGAAACCGGAGCCTAGCAACTCATAACGACGATGTAAAATACGCCAAATTAGTATTTATGTGTATGAGGTTATCCACTTAAACTAATGAACTTGTGAAACGATAAGTTCAAATTTAAACTTGTATCCACTTCAGCTAATGAATTAAGATGAGCCTCAAGCTAAAAGAACATTCAAAACTAAGCTTATACTCGGGGGTGTTTGTAAATACTTAGTTGATGGACTTACAACTTATTCCAAGATTAAGAAACTTAACTTTTGACAGTAAGCCAATATCTCGTAGGGCAACTCTTAACCTGTTCCCTTAATTTTTTTCACTTATGAGAGATACATGATAACTTGGACTGACGCATACCTCTAATCGCTGGAAAGTGATTTAGCTCCTATTAATGGTTTACCTAATTCCTCATAAAATGAAATCGGTATAGCTGATTCATCAAAAACTGGGAAACTAAAAGACGAACACCTCTATGACTCTATCCATCATCTTGGCCAGTCTCACCATATTAATTACCTACTTGTATAACTGAATGTTATGGTTCTTTTGCACCCACAAGTCTAAGTGAATACACTCACCTTTGTAGAAACCCGACCCATTACCAAATTTATATGTAACTAACTTCAGAAGATGAAAGTAATAATCCTACTACTTTAGAAGATGTTGCAATTCTGGTGGAGTCAGCACATCCTACTCAACCACAACGGGAATCACCTTCCATGCTTCAAGGTTGTAGATGTTAAAAGCAAACAACTGCTTCCCTACATATACAAAGGCATGCAATTCATTTTCAGTATCAAAACAAAACATAGTTAAGTACGTAACAATGTGAACTTATAGATCACATTTACGAATCCAGTTGCCTAAATTCTATACAACCCAGCACTGCTCTAGTGAAAGGGTTTTGTGCCTAAATTCTATACCAATACCATCTGATCAACACATTGAACCCACCTATTGAACACCCCTTACCCATTTATATCACAATGCATATAATATAGAAGTAGCTGCTTAGCCGTGGGTCTAAGATCACTACTTTGAGGTGTCGATTCATCAAGAACATGATAACCACCTTCCAAACAGACCCTCGTATGAATCTTGCTACTAAACTTAACTTCCTTTTTCTTTTCCCCTTCCGTCAGTCTGACATGCTTCTCGATATTAAACCATCTTGTGTTGATAACTTTATGGTCTGATTGTTGATCGAAAAGCTAATGATATCAGTAGCAAAAGATAGAAACAAATTCATACCCGTCATATGTAAATTCAGTGGCGGCTCTAGATTGCTGGGAAAGACTGCAACATACAACATCACGAGGAAAATCAAATGTCAAAGGTACCAATATAAAAGAAATAGAAAAAAAAAATCACATTGTTCCTAATTAAAGCTTAAAATGGAGTAGGAGCAAGCAGTAGAGGCGTTCCGTAATTATGTCCACCTGTTAAGACATTATACTTCCTTTAACTTGAAGAGAATATAGACCAAAATGGGCATTTACTGGTAAGCTTATTAAAAAGTGCTTAGTTGGCGTTAAAAGAAGCTGATAAGAAATTAAATTAACCCAAACTCTCAAAAGACTCTTTTTTAGAGTACTATATAGACCATCAACCAATATACTACAAAAGAATTGCAGTCCCAAGCACCCTGTCATTTGATAAATAATGCATCGTGCATTCATGTTCTTGATAATTTCAATAGATGGCTATCTCATTATGAGTAAAGATTGGAACTTTATAAATTTGCAGGTGGTTATTGATGACGTATGTTATTTGAGCGATATATACTTATGGAACCTTCTCCCTATAGGGATTAAAAAACCCAACAACCTAATGTGACAAAAGATACAAATACAAATCTTTGTATATTGATTCGAAAGGTCAAACCGGTCATGTATGCCTTGTGTATGCTTGCACCAACAAATCTGTATCCCAAAGCTGATCTTGGTGCCACGAAACTATATAAAAGAAATCCTCAATGTCTAGTACCAACTGGCGGGGAAGGGAATGGATGAGGTATTGATGATATATATAGTTACATCGGCAACACTATTAAATTATCATATTGTCGAAAGAATGAGTCTAAAAACTTACTTGAGCCTAATCAGCTTCCCCAACTGCACCAAAATGTATAATTGTGGCTCCAAATCTTGCCGCCATTCAAACAAACTCAGACTGCTCTGGCCATATTGATTTGTATTCCTCACCCTAGATTCATGCAGACATTGTTTGTCATTCACTGGAAGCTATTGTGTGTAAAGAAGTGTCGCATTCGAATGCACCAAATCTAATATAAAAGGCAAGGTATAAAGTGAGGGTCCAACCTTCCTATGAATAGTTTCACGCACACCTCCCGAACACAAGGGTACATGAGACTTCATGGAAAAGAGTTTGTAGAGGTTTAATGCTTATATGGGAACTGCACCCATAAGTCTGATTACATCATATGTTGCCAGATCAGGCATTTTACCTTCTGTCAATTGCTTAAATAACATAGAATAATCACATGCGTATATGCTTATTATTAATTATGACGTGTTACAAAACAATTCCAAATAAGCAAAAAAAAGTAAGCTTATTAAACCCAAAGGCACAAAACAATTCAAATAAGCACAAAAAGTAAGCTTATTAAACCCAAAACCAAATAAGCTGCACACTATATAAGCAAAAAAAAAACCTTTACAGTATATGCTACAAAACAATAATAAGCTTATGTTTCATAAGCTCACTTTTTTTGTGGCTTAAATTGAAACTTTTCGGCTTATACTACAAAAGTCTCAAAATAAGCCACAAAAAGTAACCTTATAAAACATAAACCCAAAACCAAATAAGCCATAAGCCATCTATACAAGCCAAAAAAAAAAAAAAAAACCCGTTTACAGACACGATCAGATAAGCTCATACCTCATCGTACTCCTTCTTCTCAGATTTTGGTGCCTTCAAAGGCTTAGCTTTTCCTCCTATAAAATTTAAAAAAAAACATAAATTAAATCACTGTTTTTTATATAATATAAAATTAATTAATCAACAGATCGTGAAGAATTAAGTAAAAACAATTACCCATCTTTGACGACACGATTGATTAATTGATTTTTTTTGGATGGGTTTTTGTTGTTTGAAGGCTGTCAATCCGGCGAACAACGACAACTTTTTCCAGCATAATGACAGCTGTTAAAAAAAAGGTGATACATTATAGAAACTTGGATCTAAAAATTAAAAAAGTAGATGTAAAAATAAAAAAACTACAGATCTATAGAAATACCTCGAAATTGGAAAACTATTTTTGTAAATATGGCGGTAGCGATTTACAGGTTACATCCGGCGACGGTGGGGTCCGGCGTTGGTGAGATATGGTGGTGGCGGCGGGTTGTGTAAAGTGTGTGTTTTTTTAGATGCAAAAGAAAAGTGTGTTAGAATGGGTGGGTTTTTAGTAGGGCTCACAATTTTTCAACATTTCCAAAATTAGTATTTTCCAACCATTCTATTTTCAACATTTCCAAAATTAGTATTTTTCAACCATCTCTATTTTTCCTTTATAAAGGAGTAGAGATAAGAGATAAGATGGTTCCCTTACTTGTAATAAGTCTACTTAGTTTGTCATATATGTGTGTTTGAAGTCTCAAGAAGACTAATTTCCTTTTATGTATGTTGGTTAATTCTGAAACCTAGCCTCTTTCATTTTTATTTGTTTCTCTGTAAGTAAGACCGTCTAATCTGTTTCAAGAATCATAGAAAATTCAAAATGATATGATTCCAGATGATTAAGCAAAAATTGTCACCTCTACATATGTGAGACGCAAGTGCAATGTTAGCTACTAGAAATAATACAGTCGTCTATGGACCTAGCTTTACCCGATTATCCGATATATGAAAATATATGTGTAGGGGTTCCATGAGTGAACATGAATTATAGTCTGATTCTGTGGATATCACCCTGAAAATTTGTGCACAGCCCATTCCAAGAGTGGATGTAAACTCTGTCGATTAGCAAATGCTTATCGAGAGTGGATGCAATGTCTATGAGAAACACAGTCAAGCCATTCCACCAGATTATTGAGTTACAAGACAAAAACTAACGAGACCAATACTCCGTATATAGCAACAAGTAAAATGGGTAAAAAATCAATAAGTAATTCAGCATGATATTTAGAAGGCTGTATTCTACTGATGATGCAAAGTCTTAAAGTACGCAGCAGTTACACGTTGAACTAGTAGCCAAGTCTAGATGCATGTTAATAGGTGAAAACTTGGTGATCTACAGGATAATAATCTATAACTTTATTTTTTGTATGTAATTTATACGGAGTAGTAATATATAAGATTGTGTTAAACATGTAGCTTTCCTTCATTGAATAATAAATATTCGAAAACATATAATTTAGATAGAGCAAGCTAGTGTGATTTGTGGGAGATTTTGGAGGAAAAATATGATGGTCCATGATTCCGGGTACGGTGCATTTATAATTCATCTTAGCTGAAGCTTAGTTTTCGCTACCCTGATTCCCTGAACAATTTCTACCTTAAATTTCATGGTAAAGTTTATTGTGCCCTGGTTGTCCATTAGGAGCCACTTTATCAGAACATTGTTCTGTTTTTCTTCTGGAGCGTGGGGATGTACCAGATTCTCAACCCAAGGTCTTTAATGAAATTAACTCTCTGACTAACGTCATTAACATAAACGAGAAAAGTTCACCTGCTCAAGCATTTACCTCCGAAGATGGTATAGAGAACGCGAGAGGAAATGTTGGTAGCATGATAAATTTTGGTATTTACTCAAGAGCTGATGATTACTTCTATACAAGATCAGGAATCAAATGGAATATGGAAAGTTTTAAAAAAGCGTACGAATGGGTAGAAGATAGTGTTGTGTCTGTGCCCGAGCGTTTAAATACCTGGCAAAATTCTACTTTATATGCTTTATTGGAAGCGGGCCTTATTCCATCAAATGGCTTTAGTGTTGAACACCTTCTTGGTACTAAAGGGAGTGGTTCTACGTTTGATAATACAGGGAGACGACATGGCGCTGTTGAACTCCTAAACAAAGGGCACCCTGAGAATTTAAGGATTGTGGTTCATGCTACTGTTGATGGGATTACCTTCTCAAGCTCTATATTATCAGGTAAATTTTGTTATGTTGGTATGAAGTTTTCTGTTGGACCACTAATAAGTTCAACTAATTTCAGGTTTAGTTGCGGATGGTCTCGTTTATCATGACTTGTTAGGGAAGCATCATGAAATCCATATAAGAAGCAGTGAAGTAATAATATGTGCAGGAGCTATTGGATGCCCACAACTTTTACTCATGAATGGAGTTGGGCATGGGTCATACCTGGACTCACAAAATATTACCATCATTCACCAACATCCAGACGTTGGGCAATTCATGGTTGATAATCCACACAACATGCTTAATCTTCTGGTCCCTTTTCCACTAAATGACGTTGGAGCACGAGTGGTTGGGTCCACAGATGGTTTCTAAATAGAGTCCCTTTCGGGTGTGACCCCATTTAATTCTCCTGCAAGTTCCATGCTTTTCCCCGATATGTATCCGCCATTAAACTTGAGTGTTATAACCATTGCGACTAAGGTCTCTGTACCATTATCAAATGGTTTTCTTAGTTTAAATCTCCAACTGATATTACTGTTTCCCCAAAAGTTAGGTTTAACTACTATTCAGACCCTAATGACCTTGTCCAATGTGGTAATGCTGTGCATACAATTCAGATAATGCTGAGAACACAAGCAATGGAGCTATATAAGCTTAGTGACCGAGATGGTGAAAAGTATTTCAGATATGTGGGTCTCCCTTTACCTGAGAATCTATCAAATCAGGAATCTGTGGGGACATTCTGTCGTGAATCGTTGACAACATTTTATCATTTCTTGGTGGCTTGGCCAACAAGGTTTTTGATGGTGATTTGAAAGTCATTGGAATCAGTGGGTAGAGTTGTTGATGGTTCAGTTTTTTCTTCTTCGGGAACAAATCTTCAAGCAAATTGTCATGAAGTTAGGTCGCTATATGGGCATAAAGATACACAACACAAAAGGATAATGTTTGCTATCGATTACCAAATGGTTGTAGAGTGAAATTGTTGGTTTATATAGTTCATAACAATTATTCAAAACCCTAATATGGATCAAAGAACGCATAGCGAAAGCGATTAACAAGATCAATTAGTTTAACACAATTATATTAATCAAGATTAGGGTTACATACCTTTATCCTAGCAAGATCCACAAGACGACGGAACGGACGGCAACTAGGGTTTATCACGAACACCACCAAGAATATAATCTAAAGGAAGATTATATCACGCTCTTGTACACACGTAATACAACGAATTAACCGTGAGTCTAGCACGATCAAACCGAGCTTCAACGCTTATGGAGTATCTACCCAATAACCCTAGAGAGGGATTAGGACTAGATAAAATAGAAGAACGAAAGTCAACGAAAAACCCTTGTGGGTTATATGTTGCGATCGCAGGGCAAGAGAAGAAGGGGAGGGACAAAAAATAATGAAGGCCTTGGGGTGTTTATATAGGCTTGGCATTCCTTGGGCTCCAAGTAATAAACATGGATTAGGAAACAAAAAGTTTCCCTCTCCCCCCTTTGGTTTGGCCGACGGCTACACAACCCCCAAGGGGTGTTTGTGTAGTTTTTCCTACTCCTTCTTTTAGCTTCTATTTAGTTTCCATAACGGTCGTTATAACTTAACTTTTATTTATCAACGATCGTTAGTTAAGCTTAGGTTTGATTTAATAAATATATATAAAATATATTTAATAAATAAATTAACTCTTTACGTTATGTGTGCAATCCCGTGATCCCGAGTTCGATCCTATCTCACGACTATTAATTTTAAGTCCATAAACTTTCAGCTCCCACTTGGACAAAATTCTAATATCGTGATCACATTGTCTAGCGTCTAGTTACACTAGCAATGTCACTAGTACAAACCGGGTAAGGTCTCCTGGACAAGAACCTTTTAATGATTACATCATTATTATTATCCTTTCATTTCAAATACATTGTTAATAAGGATATGGATCTCAGTCATTCCTTCATTAACTATTCTGTTTCTCGTTTACGGATATAGCAAGATTACCAAAACACATTTGGGTGTGGCCACACAAACATCTTACTACTCCCCCGAGGGGCCCAGTTGTATTTATACTTCAAAATAAATTTTGAAGGAAACGAATCCCATTTCGACTACAAGCAAAACACATGAACTTCGCAACACTTCTGAAAATAACCCTTATGACTACCAGTTACGTTTAGCGTTAGGTTACCTTACAGAAATGCACTACATTCAATGCAGTTTTCTGGTATCTCAGGTCTAAGGATAACTATTTATGATTTACTTAATGACAAAGATCCATAAAGTAAAATCACATAGTTGGGATAAGTCCAATATTTGATCAATCAAATATCATCCAAAATTGACCAATATACTTTCAAGTATACTCTGTCACCATTTCGATTTGTCTTAGTTTAATAATACTCCCATATTATTAATCGACAACGGACATTTAGAAACATCAAAATGCTCATGGATTAAAACATGTAAAATAGGATACAAAATTAAATAACAGAAAAATAAACGAAACTCAATCTTTATTTCATCAATTTAATAATGTCTTACATCCTTTATCCAAATACTAATCAACAGATTTATTGCATGAATTCGCTAGCTAGTTGCAGCCCAATTGCCTTGGCATGCTTAACTACCTTTGGCCTAGATAAAGCCTTAGTAAAAGGATCAGCTACGTTATCATCTGTGTGAACTTTTATTAATTTTATTTCTCGAGCTTCCACTTGTTCTCGAACGTAGTGATATCTACGTTTAAAGTGTCTGGCGCCCTTCATGACTCCAGGGTCATTGGCGAATATTATTGCCGCAGAATTGTCGCAATATATATCAATAGGTTCTTTAATTGAAGGCATCACTCCAAGATCTCCAATAAACTTCCTAATCCAAACAGCTTCCATTGCGGCTTCTGAAGCGGCCATGTACTCAGATTGAGTCGCATGCATAGCAATGGTTTTCTGCTTACTGCTCTTCCAGTCAACTGCTCCTCCATTGATGACAAACAGGTAACCCGTCTGAGACTTCGTATCGTCTTTATCACATTGCCAGGACGCATCACAGAACCCTGTTACATTCAGTTCTGTGTCTGGTTTACCCCCGAATACCAAAAACATATCTTTCGTACTCCTCAAATACTTTAGAATATGCTTAACAGCAGTCCAGTGGAACTTTCCTGGATTCTGTTGGTATCTACTGACTAAGTTCTGAGCAAACGCCACATCAGGCCTTGTACATCTTACAGCATACATAATAGATCCTACTGCCGAAGCATAAGGCACCTTCTTCATGTAAGCCACCTCTTCAGGTGATGATGCATCTTTCTCATGACTTAATTCATGCTTAACCTCCATCGGTAAGAAACCTTTCTTAGAGTTATGCATGTTGAATTTCTTCAATATCTTATCAATATAAGCATCTTGACTAAGACCAATCAACCGTCTACTCCTATCTCGATAGATTTTAATTCCCAGAATATATGCAGCATCTCCCAAATCTTTCATAGAAAAACATTTACCAAGATAATCCTTAACTTCCTTAAGTCTTGGAATGTTACTTCCCATGATCAATATGTCATCGACATAAAGAATTAGGAACACTACATTACTCCCACTAGCTTTGCGGTATACACATGGCTCATCACGATTTTGAATAAATCCGAACTTTTTGATTTCTTCATCAAATCGCTTATTCCATTGACGTGATGCTTGCTTCAAACCATAAATAGATCTTTGAAGTTTGCATACGCGCTTTGGATATTTAGGATCAACATACCCTTCTGGTTGTTGCATATAGATGTCTTCATCTAAGCGACCGTTCAAGAAGGCAGTTTTAACATCCATTTGCCATATCTCATAGTCATAGTATGCTGCTATAGCTATGAGAATCCTAATAGCTCGTAAGTCTGCTACAGGAGAAAATGTCTCCTCGTAGTCTATGCCAAAAGTTTGAGTAAAACCTTTAGCCACTAAACGTGCTTTGTAGGATTGTACATCACCATCCATGTCAGTTTTCTTCTTATAAATCCACCTATTTTTCACTACTTTAGCATTTTTAGGTGCGTCTACAAGAATCCAAACATCATTGATTTCCATGGATTTCATTTCCTCATTCATCGCAACTATCCATTTTGACTTTTCTGGATCAGACATTGCGGATCGATAGTTAGCAGGTTCACCAAGATCCCCTACTTCCTCCTCATCATCCTCTATGTAAAGACATAGTTTGTCCGGCGCACGTATAGTCCTTTGAGACCTACGTGGAGGAATTAATTCCGGCGGAACACTCAGACTTTCTGGTTCTACAGGAATTTCATTGCTAGTATTTTCAGAAGGCAATGTATCTTCTTGAATTTCTTCAAGATCATAATTTCTCCCACTGAATTCTTGATTAACAAGATCATTTTCAAGGAAGTCTCCATACCGAGCCACAACTACTTTGTTTTCAGCCGGATAATAGAAGTAGTAACCCATAGTTTCCTTAGGGTAACCTACAAAGATACATTTCACTGAGCGTTGTTGGAGCTTATCTCCAGAGTCACGTTTCACATACGCCTCACAACCCCAGACTTTCAAATAAGACAAATATGGCTTCTTGCCATGCCATAGTTCATATGGTGTCTTATCTACCTTCTTTGTGGGAACCATATTTAGAATACGAACAGCAGATTCAAGAGCATAATCCCAAAAAGATAATGGTAAAGTTGTAAGATTAAACATAGATCGTACCATATCCAATAATGTACGATTTCTCCTTTCAGATACACCATTTTGTTGTGGAGTATACGGAGAAGTAAGTTTCTGAACAATTCCATTCTCACTTAAATAATCTTTAAACTCTTGACTTAAATATTCACCACCACGGTCAGAACGAAGAGCTTTAATCTTCTTTCCTAGTTGTAACTCTACTTCTGCCTTAAATGTCTTGAATGTTTCAAATACCTCATGTTTATGCTTAAGTAAATAAACACAACCATAACGGCTATAATCATCCGTAAACGTTAAGAAGTAGCTAGCACCTTTCCTTGACACATGTCTAAGTGGTCCACACACATCAGTATGTATCAAACCAAGTAGTTCAGTAGCCCTTTCAATATTGCTATTAAAAGGTTTCTTGGTCATCTTTCCAGAGATACAAGATTCACATTTATCAAATGATTCATCATTGATACTTTCCAAAAGCCCATCACGTTGCAGCTTTTGTATGCGAGTCTTCCCAATATGGGCAAGCCTACAATGCCAAAGATAAGAAGAGTTCTTGTCTAACTTTCTCTTCTTATTCATGCTAAAAACAGAATTATTTTTTCTCTTGGAATTTTCATCATGCATGTTAATTTCAAAAACACCATTCACAGAAATTGCATCAAAATAGAATAGACCATCTTTGAAAACAGAAATTCTATTATTATCAATCGTGTGAGTAAATCCAAGATCCAACATACAAGAAAAGGAAATAACACCCCTAACAATTGTAGGTGCATAATGACAATTATTTAAAGACAGTACTAAACCCGAAGGTAAAACTAATTTAAATATTCCTATAGCTTCAACCGGTGCTTGTGCGCCATTGCCCACTTGCAGAGATTGTTCCCCATAGGATAGTCTCCTCTTCAACTCAAATCCCTGCAGGGTATTACAAATGTTAATACCACATCCCGTATCATATACCCAGGAGTTTGATTTGTATGAAAGATTAAATAACTCTATCATAAATAAGTTACCTGAAGATGGTGCTGCAGCAACTTGCTCAGCCTTCTTCTTGTGTTCTGCCATTTCATGGAGATAGAGAGAGCAATTCCTCTTCCAGTGTCCAGTCATTTTGCAGTAGTGGCAAGTCTCATCTTGCTGAGATTTCTTAGCAAAGTTCTGCTTCGGCTTAGATGTAGTCGCAACTTGCTTGCTCTTATCAACCTTGCCTTTGCCTTTCTGCTTCTTATTCCCTTTCGGTTTAGGTTTAGACACTCTACCATTTTGTACATAAAGTACTTGAGGCGTAGCAGTGGATGCCTTATCTTTCAAACCCTTTTCGAAGTCAATGAGCATTGCATGCAAATCATTCACTGTCTTTCCCGTGCAATGCATATTATAGTTACGAACAAAATCACCAAAGTCCTTATTAAGGGACCTATTGATCAAGTTAATAGCCATATTATGATCGAAGGGTTGTCCTAGTGCGATGAGCTGTTCTATATAACCCCTCATCTCCATGTAATGTGCACTTACGGACTTTCCAGGAGCTTGCTTGCAGCTATGTAGAGCATCAACTAGATCATAGATCTCTACAGCTTGTGGCGTTTCATACACTGCCTTGAGTTCATCAAGCATTTGCTTAGGAGGAAATAGCTCATACTTCCTTTGAAGTGATGGAGCCATTCTCCCTAACATTACAGCAGCCACCTCATGGTGCTTCTTAATGTTAGCAGCGTGTTGAAGCCTTTGCTCATCAGATGTGCCTTCAGCAAGATCCTCCGGAAAAGGAGTTTCCAAGATATTGATAGTACCCGCTGCTCTCAGAACAATTCTTAGTGAGCGGTACCAATCATTGAAATTAGGACCAGTAAGTTCAGGCCGTTCAAAGAAAGCTTTGAACGCCGAGCTTATTGTCAGATTGCTTTCGGGTTGAGCCATTTCTACATAAATAAGTTCAAACATTAGTATTTTCGATAATACAATTCAAGAAAATAAAATTACCCCGGTAATAAAACCATAGTATTTTCCTTGAAAAACTAGAACCCATATTGACATAGATTCATCACATCGGTTGACCTGCTAGTGACAAATGTATTCAACATAGTAACTTGTCGAACAATAATTGCCTAAATCAAATTGCAATTTCTAGATATGTTAGGGATTTACATTGCCAAAATCATTTGCATTGTAAACATGTTTTATCCCTACTTTATGCCTTAAGTTTCCAGTTCTCACTGAGTAACTTAATTAAGTCGACTAATCTAAAGAACGTAAAACCTTCATGTGCAATCTTATTTAGTCATGAAGTTTTCTCTCTATTACAACATCGTCCGATATCTTATATGACGACAATTGTAACTTCAAGTGTTCGTCAATTAGAGGGCATATGACTTAAATTTAGGGTATAGATTTTGGTGTCAAAATCATGTACGGAGAAGCATGCATACATCTCCATAACATAAGTTTAATAAAACGTTTAGTAAACCTTTTGGTGAGACTAAAAGTTCATCATATACTTGCAAGTTGAGGTATTGGTTAAACCAATTAAAGATTTTACACACAACTAAATTCACACCGTACTTTTTCTAGAACGTTAGTTATAGCACAAAGCAATAACTTTATTCATTGTGTTTCGGATGTGAATTAATGTAGTTAAATCAACCTTAAAGAATTGTACCAATAACAACCGTAGGTAATTCCAATTTTTGACGCACAGGCGAGCCGGGAATTTGGTCAGCGTAAAAGCATAGCACCTCCTTCCTTAACCGGGTACGTGACCAGCGGTGCGTTATACCCACTTTATAGTTTGCCAAAATTGAGTAGGCCGTTAAGTTGCTATTGCAATTCTAATCAACGCAAATCATATGAATTTTACATCTCAAAACAATTCATTAATTTTGATAAGATTTAGTCCATATTATTTCTCTTGGAAAAAATTACCCTTGTTTACAACATACAATTAAAAAAAAACGTATGAAAACAAGTAGTACAAAAAAAACTAAATCAAATAGCCACATGCAAACCAATTTATTCAAAGAACATCAAATCTAGGGTTTTTATAAACATAAAAAGTCTTCCCTAATTTTAAAACTTTGAATCAAATAAAGCAAATAGCAATCAAAATTATATGATCCGTAAGAAACATGCATGTTTATTACGGATCTCCCACATTCTCTTAACAATTAAAAAACTACGGATCGTAACCACACATGACATAACAATTAATATCTAAAGTCAATTACCATGTAATTTTAGGGTTTACAAAAAAAAATTTATTTTTTTTATAAAAAAAATTCGACATAAGTCGATTTTAATAATAATAAAAAACAAAACCCTAATTTTCATAAAACCTAAAAAACAACATGTAATTTTTAACACAAATCATTATTAGTTAAAAAACTTTAGATCTTGATAATTATAATCATGTTAAAACGGCTCTGATACCACTGTTGGTTTATATAGTTCATAACAATTATTCAAAACTCTAATATGGATCAAAGAACGCATAGCGGAAGCGATTAACAAGATCAATTAGTTTAACACAATTATATTAATCAAGATTAGGGTTACATACCTTTATCCTAGCAAGATCCACAAGACGACGGAACGGACGGCAACTAGGGTTTATCACGAACACCACCAAGAATATAATCTAAAGGAAGATTATATCACGCTCTTGTACACACGTAATACAACGAATTAACCGTGAGTCTAGCACGATCAAACCGAGCTTCAACGCTTATGGAGTATCTACCCAATAACCCTAGAGAGGGATTAGGACTAGATAAAATAGAAGAACGAAAGTCAACGAAAAACCCTTGTGGGTTATATGTTGCGATCGCAGGGCAAGAGAAGAAGGGGAGGGACAAAAAATAATGAAGGCCTTGGGGTGTTTATATAGGCTTGGCATTCCTTGGGCTCCAAGTAATAAACATGGATTAGGAAACAAAAAGTTTCCCTCTCCCCCCTTTGGTTTGGCCGACGGCTACACAACCCCCAAGGGGTGTTTGTGTAGTTTTTCCTACTCCTTCTTTTAGCTTCTATTTAGTTTCCATAACGGTCGTTATAACTTAACTTTTATTTATCAACGATCGTTAGTTAAGCTTAGGTTTGATTTAATAAATATATATAAAATATATTTAATAAATAAATTAACTCTTTACGTTATGTGTGCAATCCCGTGATCCTGAGTTCGATCCTATCTCACGACTATTAATTTTAAGTCCATAAACTTTCAGAAATCCCATGTCAACAAACATGTGACATGTTTAACAAGTAACAACACTTCCATAAGATGGTTAGCATATTGCATATATGATTAATAGTTGCTTGATTTTGCTATCCAACCCATTTCATTAGTATGTATTTCCTTACAAGTACCACCATTTGACATGTTATCGCGGAAAGAAACCCCGAAATGAAATGTTCCCATTAGAAAAAGCTGAAACTGTCACCGACTCAACTCTGTGACCATGAACCCTGACCCGATATATACAAGTATGTGTTAGGCTTCCATGATTGGACGAGAATTCTAGCCTGAGTGTATTGATAATGGTTGGGTCTGAGCTTTTTGAGTCCAACACATTAAATGTTTGTGCACTGCTCTTCTCAAGATCATAAGTGAACTCTGCCAGCAAATGCTCCTTTTTTGTATCCTCCTCGTTTCGCAACCAACCCAAAACCTTACAGTCCTTTGGAGCACTTGATTGGTCAAATGCCACACTCTGTTCGCAATGACACAAAACAGCAAACCGTAAATGCATGTTTTAATAACCGTAAACTTTTTTTACTACGGTTGCACAACCACAATAAATATGACAGGATGAGCAGGGGTGGCAACTTTAGTACATGTAGAGGTGATTCTAAATACTAATCATAGATCAATAAAGAAAATGTAGCCGTGTAAACTGGGTAATCAACAGAGATATTTTTGTGTAACCGGTGCGGAGTGGGAT
Source organism: Glebionis coronaria (assembly GCA_025667525.1). Taxonomy (NCBI): domain Eukaryota; kingdom Viridiplantae; phylum Streptophyta; class Magnoliopsida; order Asterales; family Asteraceae; genus Glebionis; species Glebionis coronaria. Next base: position 635,320,092 of record CM046874.1, on the reverse strand, counting down.
AGAAGAGTATTTCATCTCCACTTAAGATAATGTCGCTTAACTTGAGCAAGCTGTATGTACAGTATTCGATAAGTTACAGCATCTTGATTCAAAAATACATTAAATCATAGCTGGGGTGTGGTTTATGGGTGAACTCATAAGATCAATGGCTCAAAGCTAACGTGAGAAACAGAATTTGATGATCTCCACTCTGCAGTACATATATCCTAGTAAAGCTTAACAAATATATTGCCTTGAATAATTTATATCGTGATCATGATCATTAAATGTTGTAGTAGTATATGGTATGATCTTCTAGAGAATGAAACTTACAAACACACACAAATTGTTTGAGTTTTGTCACACTAGGCTATACTAAAGCCATTCCTTATATTATTGTATCGCATTGAATCATAATAAAACTCGAGCACCAAAGGGATCTAAAAGTAAATTACAAGGGATACAGAATCCCCACAGACTAAAGGTAAACTCCTTTTTTTAGCACGTGTTTGGTGAAAATGTTACAATGCAAAAGCAGCTTAACGAGGCTTTAACTCCTAGAGTTTTCATTTTCTTTTTCGGTCATCAAATTCTCTGCTTGCTACAAATGTATGTCTATCTAATAGTTCCTGAAGATTCCTAGGGTTGTTGTCTGCAATTTCATAGATTATTATGGCATCTGATAGCATTCTATCAACATGTACCTTAACCTTGAAGTGGCCACGCCAACCTCCTGAAAAGGGAGGGCTTTACCTGGTTTGAGTCTGTGTGGCGGTGGGTTCAAACCCCGTGGATTAGTCGGCCAATGAGTCGGAAATCACGGTTACCAAAAAAAAAAAAAAAAAAAAAAAAATACGTTTACCTATGAGTCAATTTGTTAAGAAAAAATATATATCATACACGTGTTCTGCACACAGAATTTCAGAATTCTTTGACAACAAAGCACATATCCCCCTACTTGTTACGCATAAATCATCCTCCTATGAGAAGAAAGATGTCGGCACATCACACATGTCATAGTCATACTCCTAGAAGGGTAAATTAGGACAATAAGTGGAAGCACACATTTTCCTTGAGAAGAAGATGTCTTGTTTCTTAGGAGGACTGTTAAGAACATTATGTGGAGAATGTACCAAGGATCCATACACCAAATAAGTATAAATGTTCTTATGCTACCCTAAAAATGGGAACTTCATCAAGAGCCACCGGAAAAGCTAAGATCTACTCTCCAACTTTGCTATTTTACTAAACACAACACCAGATTGACGGTAATTTAAACTAGCTCTAAAAGACCTTCGACTTTAATAGAACAATCACACACATATGGAAAATCAACTAGCAGGCAATAAAAGGATTTGTGGCAAGTTAAAACAAACCTTGTCAACATGTTCAAGGGTAATTGCCTCCGGAACAATCGCAGTCCTAAGCTTAATCTCAACAAACCCACTATCTCCTTTCAATGGAAAACACTCACCCGGCTGCCCGAAACTCGGCTGCAACACCTTCACCGAATCCCCTCTCACACTCCCCCCTTTCAACCACTCAGTCACCCTACTCGCACCACTCCCACTAGCATACGGTTCCGAATGCTTCACCACACTCGCACCACCCGACGCCACCGCATAATCAACTCTCCCTAACCCATCTGCCGCGTGTCTCCCAATCTCCTTCTCCACCACTCCCTTCGCAAACGCTCGTATCTCGTCCAACCCCATCTCCCCTCCTTTCCTCCCTTTAAACTCCTCCACAAACTTATCAAACTCCTCTCTCGTCAACCACTCATTCCCATTCAACACCCTCTCCAAACTCGCGATTTTAGCATCCATTTCATTAAACCGCTTATTAAACTTCCCACTCTCGTCATCCATCCTTTTGCCTAACTCGCTTCGTAATCCACTAACCTCATTCTCCAACTTCCCACTCTCGTCATCCATCCTTTTCCCTAACTCGCTCCGTAATCCACTAACCTCACTTTCCAACTTCCTATCCACAACCTCCACTTGCACCTGCATCATTTTCGTCGCCGTTTTCACCAACGCTTCCACTTCCGCAATCTGTCTCTCGTAATCAGTCCCCGCAACTTCAAAACCCACCCCGCCACCATTATTAAACCCTAACTTCCTCACCATCTGAGCTAAAAGCAACAATACAACTAACAAACCTAAATTCTTAATCACACTTACAGCAGTTTTCCACGCAGCTTTCGCATTCACACCACCACAAGTTTTTTTAGCGACACTTTTTTTCCGTAACTTGGTCGTCGCTACATGTTTAGATCTTTCTAAAACGGTTCCAGTTGCATCTTTAGTTGAATGGCGGAGATCATTTTTCACAGATGTGTCACTTCGCTCGCTATTGGTCGGATCTTGACCCGGTTTTTTGTCAGTTGACCCGCGTAAGGTTGCTGATACGGTGGATGAGGACATTGAATTGGTCAAATCTGGTGTGAATTTGAAATCCTAATTTGTAAAATTGGGGGAGAGTTTGAATTGTGGAATTGTGGAATTGTGAGAGAGAAAGTGGAGGGGATATTTTTGTTTAAAATGCGGTTTAGGGTTTTAAATGTATCTATTACAGTAGATGAAATTTCATCTGAATTTCCTAGTAATTTCTCATGTGAAATTTCAATATCAATCTCATTTCCTAGTGATTTCCTACCAATTTCCAAATTTCCTAGTAATTCCTTACAAAATTTCATTTTCATTCGACTGCAACAATCAGCCTTGGTTTGAATAAGGTTATTCGATTTTGAATGTGAAATGATGCAAGTAATTACGCTATTAATGGTTTTTCCTAACTAGTCGACAGTCAACAGGAAAGCGAATCAGATTTGCAGGTATATTCAGTATCAGCATTAACTAGAAATTTCATGTATCCATTTTACTAACTTTGCAAATATCTAAAATTAATAAGTTACCTTACACTCTGTTCTCAAGTTTTTTTTTAAAGAATGGAAAGGGATGGGACAGGAAGGGAAAGGGAATGGATCATATTAGGAAAGGAGCATGTACATGAATTTGTGTTCTCCAGTTTATTTTTTTAGTTAGAAGGAAAAGAAAAGGAACCAAATATAATTACAAAATTACCCCCATTTTCAATAGATACATAATATTACTTGAACAGCTTGTTTTTACAGTTTGTGTCACGTCTTTTTTGCATGTGTAGTATGTGTCTCGTTTTTTTTGTGTCTCGTCTTTTTTTGCATGTATAGTTTGTGTCTATTCCCCTGTACACAACAAACACGTCACATGTTCAAAAAACAAAACAATTGAGGAGATTTCATGCATGTTAAAACAGTTTCACTTACTTTTGGAGATAATGCTCTAAAACAACTTTATTTACAGATAATGCTCTAAAACAAGAGTACTTGTACCATAAATTTTAAGTCTTTGCATAGATTTATTATAAAAGGTAAAAAAACACTTAAGTTTAAAAAAAATTGTGAAACCGATAATGCTCTAAAACAAGAGTACTTGTACCATAAATAATAAAAAAACTGAACATCGTCATCCACGATTATCAAAGTCTCTAGAGTGGGCTTGTCGCATGGTTGCTTGCATGGTTGCTTTGAGGTACGAAGATCTTTGTGCAAAAGGGCAACCAAACATTCCACGTGTTTTCACCGGATTTTCTAGCAAAAAGTTATATGCAACATGCATTTCTTCGTCTTCAAGATCCATGAGCTGCAATTGTTCGTAAATTTCTCCTTCAGTATACACATGTGGACGAGAGTTTTCAAGTACCTTATTCCAACAATAAAAAAACCAACAATATTAATACAATATATATATAAACAACAAAGTATTACAAATAAATATTAGAAATAACTCGAATACCTTATAATTTCTGTCCAAAGCGTGAACAATGTTATCAAGTGAAATAGCAATCTTATCGTTGTTGGATGGATCCTCTTCAACAATCTTTCTTTTCTTACTCTTTGATTGTTTACCATCTGATTGTGGTGTAGGTGATGCAACAAAGATATCATCGGTAGTCTCGATATTATCTAGGTTGATCACATTGTTTTCAATCAAGTGATCAACTTCTTCGACTGTTTCTGCCTGCTGGTCATTGATTAGTTTGTTTTTTTTCTCTTTAGCGGTATAAGAACAAGTGCATGTAGCTCTATCTCTAGCCCACAAAGCATACATCTCATCATAACAATTTACTGGTGTTGTCTTCAACTTGTAAACATCAGGTTTTGCCTATACATAAAAGAATAAGTAACAAAACAATCAAAATTATTAGTTTGTCAACAAATATAATGAACATACCGTCTTTAGTTGTTCCCACACATCATCTTCAGCCTCAATTAACCGGGTAGTTTCGTTCCATGAATAGCCACTCAATGCAACTCCTTTGAAAACATCATGGAACTGGTTAAAGTACTTTTTTAGAGTCTTAATTCGATTCATCAAATTTTTTTTCTCAATAGGCATATTGAACTTATCACTTAATTCCTTCACTATATTATTATATGCACGAGATGTGAAAGTCCCATTAGGCCTATTCCCTTCGTTTTGTTCTTTAAGCATAGCCGCGATAAATGCAGCGTCCATCTTGTCATTCCACGAAACCGCCTCCTTTTTTATGGTATCTTCCTCAATTTCTTTTTTGGGAGCTTCATCATTTGGTATTTTTCCCATTGTTGGTTCCTATATTAAAAACATAAAAATATTATCTATCAATTTAAGAACTATCACAAAATAATATAGTATCCAATTGTAAGTGATTATATAATAAAATGCAAAACATCAATAAGTAATTAGACACAACAATTTTTGATAAGTTTTATTTCAACCAATAAACAAAAAGTTCCAGACATATAAAAGGACAAAAGACAATAGCCATGCAAAATCTAAACAGACATATTAATTTCATTGTTCGGATTCAATATATAATCATTCCACATGTCATGTGCTATTGAGTTTCGTATTTGTTCTCCTCTATCATCCGCGTCTCCTTGTCCTTGGGGTTCGTCATCATGTGATGCATCCAACGTGTCATTTATCACTTCATCTTCAAGTTCTTTGTCACGATCTACCTCAAGTAAAAAGTTATGCAAGATACAACATGCCAAGAATATGTTTGATTGTGTATCGCAGGAGTAGAATGGTTCTGTTGCACTTCTAATTATAGGAAACCTTTTTTTCAATACACCAAATGCTCGTTCGATAGAGTTCCGCAATGATGAATGTCGAAGGTTAAACAATTCTCGTGGATTCTGAGGTGCACGAGATGAGTACTCCTTGAGATGATATCTAACACCCCTATATGGTGCTATAAGTGTGCTTTTATGGGGTAGACCACCGTCAACTAGATAGTACTTACCATCAGGAATAATTAGCTTATCATCTCTAGTGAGTGCATCTTTTATTATTCTCGAGTCTGATGCTGTGCCTTCCCAACCACTTAAAACATAAGTGAACTTTAAATCAAAGGTGCAAGCAACTAATACATTGATTTTTGGATATCCCTTACGCCCACGATATCTTGAGGCATCTCTATTAGACACTCTCACTCGAACATGTGTTCCATCAATCGCCCCTATGCAATCTTTGAAAAAAGGATAAAATCTTGGTTTATCTTGGATTTCCTTCTGAACTATATCACCAGTGGGCTGCTTAAAATATTGGTCTTCTAGAGATAGTATTGCATTAAGAACTCTATGAAAATGTCTACTAGTAGCTGATACGGATCGACGATATAACCAAGAGACAAAACGGGTTCTAAAATCGTTTCCTATAATATGCAAAAATCTAGCAACTTGTTCCTCAACTGACATACGTTGGGTTGGACGAAGGCCACATTCATTTTCTAACTTTTGACACAGTAGCTTAAAAGCATCCAAACTCATACGAATGATTTTACGACAATTAGTATTTGTTGCCAAGTCTTGCAGCATCTCTTCTCGCACTGCTTGTCTATGCAACATATTTTCTTGGGAAGGTAAATTAACACGTTGTCTTTTTCGAGATCGCCTACGTGCGAGATAAGCGACAACTAAACAAACCACGTGAATTACAGCTAATTGTTGAATTCTCGCCATACGATATAAGTCATCCGCATCCATAATGTAAATGTTTAATCACTACATAAAATATATTATAACTTAGCATGTTGTGTTAGGTGTTGGCAATAAGAAAATAACTATACTAGTCATGGCTTTTGATCAAAGGTCATACTCATACATGTTTCAGTCATCATCATTCTTTTCCCTATTTTATCAAATTTACAACTTTCACGTGCATATATATAGACATGTAGAATTCTAACATTCATTATATCTACACTTAACTTCTTCTATGTTAATGCATACTTACTGTTAAAAAGTTAGCATTTGCATACATTATTTACATACATACTGTTAGAAAATAACTATACTAGTCATACTTATTGTTAAAAAATAATTTTGTATTACATTATTTGCATACATGCATACATCCATAAAAACCAATTTGACACCTTTAATCATATATAGACGTAGTTAAAAAGTAAGCAAGTTACAAATCTCTTTTTGTCATGATAACATATACAACAGATATAGTGTTTCTGTTATTCTCCATCTTTTTTAGGAATACAAGTTAAAAGCAATATCTTTTTTTTTGAACAGCAAAAGCAAAAGCAATATCTTTGATATGGTGCATCTTAACCAATGAATGCTTTTGGTTTGATAAAACATTAATTTAGGTGTATGCTATATATCTCATATGTGAAGCATATGCTGTGATTTCCTGTATAACAATTGATACTAAAATGATATATGCCAAATCAGTCTTTTTTTTAGTTTGTTCATTATAACCTAATACTAATTGGCGATATAATCACGCTTTTATTTCAAATGATGTATATACAAGGGGCAAACAAACAGCAGTACGGCACGCATAATATACTACACCATGCAAATTTGTGCCAGATTTTTTAGAGCAGCATACTATTGGAATTAGCTTATACCAACGCCCAGATCAATACATTCTTATATTTACTTGGAGTCACCAAAGATGGGTTGGGGTGGTTGCTTCGTTCCAGGACTCATATAGGAATTTAACTGAAGCAGCAACCAACAACAACTCGTAGCCTGACAAAACTACACAAATTGGCAGCCAAAAGTAACCCCTAAACAACAAAACTAATGAGCCAACATACAAAAATCGCTACTCTTATACACATTTTATTTTTCAAATAATAAGTTTCCACTTGTTCAAAAGGCTGGTCCTATCCTAGCTAGTTTGACTGATAATCCGTCTTACTGATACAAACAATTCACAAAATAAGTTCTATACTAGTGGCTATAGACAAAATAAACAAGTAACAAAAAACAATATTTACCTGTTGATAGTAGATGATTGTTCAGAACTGCTCCTTTTCTTTTATGCCGTCACTTTTGGAACTAGGGTTATGAGAATGATAAACTACGTGCACATAAAAATAGGGATATAAATGTAATTTAGTAAAAGCCCATGTTGTAATCACACGTTTTCCTTCGTGATCATCCCAAAATTGGACGGATTATCTTTGTACACAAAAAGCCCATGCCTTCCATTCCTTTCCCCTTCCCGTCCTCTACCCTCCCTTCCTAAAAAAACTTGAGAACACACAAATATTATGATTTCCATTCCTTTCCCTTTCCATTCTTTTTAAAAAAAACTTGAGAACAGAGTGTTATAGAATCTATAACAGAAACAATACATTCATGTATAATTACTACATGGGCTTAGAAGCGGTTACCGTTGGTAAATAAAGAGTAAAATGGCCGTTATACAGATAATCATAACATTTTAGTTAACTAATCGCCTAATGTTCGTGTATGTGTCCGGAACGTATGACCCGATCCGGAACACATGACCCGATCCGGAACGAACACATCCTTCTAGAAGAAGTCAACTATGGTCAACAGAGAACTCAGCAGGCACACTTCCTATAAAATAGGGAGTGTGTCCCCAATCGGGCCAACCAAGGCCCATCACCATTCCCGGCCTTTTAGGAATCAGACTAGTATAAAAAACCCCTTTGGGTTCAAGGTTTAGGTTAACTCTTTTACCTTTATTACTTTTTACTTGTATTCTTTTACTCTCATTCCCCTTCGGATTTTTACCCTTTACTTACTCTCACGCCGGAGCTTGGTCTGGGTTCTCACACCCGGACGAGGCTAACGCGTTGCTTTGGTTTCAGGATACCCGAAGCATACATCACCCAAGATCCGATCCGGTCATCCCATTCGGATCTCCGCAAAGGATTGCACGAACATTTGGCGCCATCCGCGGGACTTGATATTCTATCTACCAGTTGCATAGAATGGCAGGTCCTACTCCTCCTGTCACTCCGACAGGTCCTAACCTCCCGATTGACTTGACTTCTCCGAACAATCAGAATCTCACAAAGGAACAACTTGAACAACACATCTCAACCTTGCGACTGCTAGTCAAAGAGCACAACCGGAACGCCGTGGAACCTGTCCGTCTAAGTTTCATTGAAGAAGATGAGGGAAGCAGCAACACTAAGATAGTAAGAGGCAAGGTGGTGTCCGATGCGGATTTAAAGAAACCTTTCAAGGAAGCCGTCAAATCCCCTCTCACTCAAAGAATTATTGACTTCTCCGGACCCGAGTACAAGATGCCTGCCACAGTCAAGACATACGACGGAACGGGAGATCCGGAGGACCATTTGAATCGCTTCACCGCAGCAGCCAATTCGGGCGAATGGCCAATGCCGGTTTGGTGCAGAATGTTCCAGCAAACGCTAGAGGGGGAGCTAGGGGATGGCTTGAGAGCCTTGACACTGACAGCATTGATGAATGGGCAGAGCTAAGGAAGGCATTTTTCAAGAGATACTCGATCCGAAAGCTATGTCATAAAGTCCCACATGAGATAACCAAGATTGTGAGAAAGGCAAATGAGTCATTAACAGATTTTAAAGAACGATGGACAGTCGAAGTAGGTCTTATCCATGAGTTCCGGAAGTCATGAAAATTTCGGCATTTATGGATTCGGTCAAAAGCCCAGAGCTGGCAAAAAGGTACTCGGACAAAGTTCCTGAATCGGTGGACGACATGATGGAGAGGTTGGATGATTTTGTCCTATCCGAGGAAGCATTCGCTAACACTGAGCTACCAAAAGGGGAAGGAACGGAGCCATACCGGAAGCCCAACCCTCCCACCCAAAGAAGTGATGATCGCAACCAAAAGTACCATGGCTGGAACAACAATAGGAGAAATGATGGTCGAGATGCATATAAGGGAAGAGATTTCTTCAACAACAGAAACAGGGATAGAGACAACAGGGCACCATACCCACCACCCCGGAATGACAATTATCACAGGAATGATTACAACCGAAACAATTACCATGACCGAAACAGAGTGGCCCCGGTCTAAGTGTTAATTCCTTGACAAAGAACCTAAAAGAAATCCTTGCTACCGAAACACAGCTTCGCCTACCCCCTCCCCGTCCAATGAACAATCCGGCAAGAGGTGGAAACATGGATCGTTATTGTGACTACCATCAGGATAAGGGGCACTTTACCAACGATTGCATCCAGCTAAGGAAACAAATTGAGCTAGCCCTAGAATCTGGAAAATTGAATCATCTTGTCCGGGACGTACGTCAAAGAGGACGAGACAATCGAAGAGAAGAGGCTCCAAGGCAAGACAATATTATAAACATGGTCCGGACACTACCGGAAAGGGAAAAAAGGAAAGCTAGAGAAGCAACCGAAAGCTGGATGAGAGCACCAATCACTTTTCCGCCATTGGAGGAAGATGAAATGTCCGATGATCCAATTATCATAGAGGCCGAGTTGGGAGGTTATTTGGTACGAAGAGTTTACGTAGATGAGGGAGCATCGGTGGAAATTATGTTCGAGCATTGCTTCGAGAAACTTCCAACAAGCATCAAGTCAAAATTGAGGAACACGCAAACTGATCTCGTCGGATTCGCTGGAGAAGTAGTCAAACCAATGGGAAAGATCGAACTTGAAGTCCGTTTCGGATCATACAGCTTAGTCCGAAGAACTCATATGAAGTTTGTAGTGATCAGCGCACCGTCACCATACAATGTGATCCTAGGGAGGACAGGCATCCGGATCCTCCGAGCTGTACCATCAACCATTCATGCCATGATGAAGTTTCCCACTCCAAGAGGAGTAGCCTCGTTAGTCTCTCGTTCAGTCATCGTCTCGGAATGCAGGCAAATAGCAAAAAGGCAAGCGCCAACGCCCACAACCAGCAACAAGACCATGACGGCTGAGTTACCATCCGGTACGGAAAGCATCATGATTAACCCTTCCTATCCGGAACAGCTTACCACTATTGGGGGCGGATTAACCTCACTTGCCAAACAGCATTAAAGAACTTGCTGAAAGACAACTTGGACGTATTCGCATGGGAACCATCAGATATGACAGGAGTGCCGAGGCGAATCATGCAACATAACTTGAATGTCAATGAGAGCTTAGACCCGGTATGTCAGAAGAGACGAATGCTAGGATCCGAAAAAAGCAAGGCCGTAACCAAAGAAGTGGAAGAGCTAGTGGCAGCAGGAATAGTCAGACCGGTAAAGTACCCAACGTATATCTCCAATCCGGTCATGGTGAAAAAGAGTGATGGGTCGTGGAGGATGTGCGTAGATTTCAAAAATCTTAATTCAGCATGTCCGAAGGACTACTACTCACCTCCGGACATTGATGAAAAAATTGAATCTGTAGTAGAATCTCGCTTTAAGTGTTTCTTGGACGCATACAAGGGTTACCATCAAATTCAAATGGCCCCGGAAGACGAAGAGAAGACAGCCTTTTATACGGATCAAGGCACCTTTTGCTACACTAAGATGCCCTTCGGATTGAAAAATGCCGGAGCAACATATCAAAGACTAGTTGATTCAGCCTTTCAAAGTCAGATAGGACGAAATATGGAAGCATACATTGATAACATGGTGATAAAGAGCAAGGATGAGAGGAGCATGTTAGCAGACATGGCAGAAACCTTTGACAACCTTAGACAAATCAACATGAAACTGAATCCAGTCAAGTGCTCGTTTGGGGTAGAAGAAGGCAAATTCTTGGGATACATCATCACTCCGGAAGGCATACAGGCCAATCCGAAAAAGACTAGGGCCATTATTGACATCCAATCACCAAAGACATGGAAGGAGATGCAATCTTTAAGTGGCAAACTAGCAGCTTTGAACAGATTCTTATCACGATCTGCCGAAAGGGCACTCCCATTCTTCAACACACTCAAAAATATCACAAAGGAGAATAAGCATGAGTATAAATGGACCGCGGAGGCAGAAGAGGCATTCCAGCAAATGAAAAAATTGATCATGAACTTGCCAACCCTTACCAAACCAAGACCAAAGGAACCCCTGTACATGTACTTGGCAGCATCACAAGAGTCAATTAGTGCAGTGCTACTCACTGAAAGGAATGGAAGACAATGTCCGATTCACTATATTGGCCGAACACTTAGTGATGCGGAAAAGAACTATTCTCCCATGGAAAAACTGGCTTTAGCCCTGCTAAAGGCATCAAGGAGACTTAGAAGATATTTCGAAGGCCATGACATAAATGTAATCACAGACCAACCAATCAAGCAGATATTAAGTAAGGCGGATGCGTCCGGAAAGTTGGCTAAATACACAATCGAGTTGGGGGCTTACAAAATAGAATACAAACCAAGAAATGCAATCAAAGGGCAAGTTTTGGCAGACTTCCTAACTGAAGCACCTATAGGTCAGGCAGCAGAAGAGTTCTTCCAGGTGCCTATTCCGAAGCCGGGAAAGGATGAGACAGAAATGTGGACCCTCTTCACAGACGGAGCATCCAGTGCCCAATGTGCAGGAGCCGGATTGGTCCTCATCAGCCCAACCGGAACCGAATTCACTTATGCCCTCCGGCTGAGTTTTGAGACCACCAACAATGAAGCAGAATACGAATCCCTCCTAGCAGGTCTAAGAATTGCAATACAGATGAAAGTGGGAAGGATTGAGGTCCGAGTAGACTCAAAGCTGGTAGCAAACCAGGTCAACGGAACATACGAAGCAAATTGTGATAGAATGATAAAATACCTAGCTGAGGCAAAGGTTTTGATATCAAAGTTTTCCCATTTCGCAATCATGAACATACCAAGGAGTAAGAATCAGAAGGCTGACGTCCTAAGCAAACTGGCGACGTTGGCATTCGACCACTTAACAAAAGAAGTTTTGGTGGAGGTTTTAAACGAAAGGTCTACCGACCGGAATGAGGTAAACACCATAGTAGAATAAGTAGGCGACAATTGGATGACTCCCATCATTAAATGCCTCCGGGATGGAATCTGGCCAACGGATGAGAACGAGGCACGACGCTTAAGGTTGAAGCTGCATCAGTATGAAATGATTGATAACGTTCTATTCAAGAAAGGGTATTTAGAACCAATGTTTCGGTGCTTGGGTCCGTTGCAAGCCAACTATGTTCTTCGGGAAATACACATGGGTTCGTGTAGCATGCACTTGAAGCCAAGGTCGATAGTAGCACAAGCTTTAAGATTGGGGTACTACTGGCCAACCATGCATACAGACGCAAGGGTGGAACTAAAGAAATGTGATTCATGCCAAGTCCATGCACCGGTAGCAAGATTGCCAAAGACGCTGATGAAATCTATCATGGCACCATGGCCATTTTACCAATGGGGAATGGACATTCTAGGTCCATTACCAGCCTTGTCCGGAAATGTGAAATACATAATTGTCGCCATTGATTATTTCACCAAGTGGATGGAGGCTAAGCCCTTAGTCAAGATATCTGGAAAGGAAGTAATAAAATTCTTTTGGGACAATGTCGTCTGCCGATTCGGAATCCCAAAGATAATAGTCACGGACAATGCTAAGCAATTCATCAATGAACCATTCAAGAGCTGGTGCTCGGACTTGGAAATCAAGCAAATCAACACAGCTGTAGCCCATCCACAAGCAAACCGTTTAGTCGAAAGGGCCAACAAGACCCTCATGGAAGGCATTAAGACAAGGTTGGGTCGAGACAGGAATGGATGGGCAGAGGAGCTACCGCACATACTATGGGCCCACCAGACATCATTAAAGAAGAGTAATGGAGAAACTCCTTTCAGCCTCACATATGGATCCGAATTAGTCATCCCGGCTGAGATAGGAATGCCCACATATCGGACAATGATGATCAATGAAAAGGACAATGATGATGCCCTGCGCATAAACCTGGACCTCTTACAAGAAAGAAGAGAAATGGCAGCTATTCGGGAAGCAAAGTACAAGACAAAGGTGGAACAGTACTACAACAAGCGAGTTCGACCAGTTGCATTCCGCCCAGGAGACTTTGTGTTCCGAAAGAATGAAGCAAGCAGGGTTCAAAAAGAAGGAAAACTTGCTCCTACATGGTAAGGCCCATACCGTGTCAAAGAAGCATACCAGAATGGCTCATACAAGCTCCTTACCATGAAAGACAAAGAGGTCCCGAGGGTGTGGCATGCAATGAACCTCAGGAGGTGTTATTTGTAATTTCATTTCTATCTTGTAATGGCTCTTTCTCCCTTCAGCAAGGGAAGAGTCCAGTTTAGCACTTTATCTAGATTCTATTTCAAAATGTATCAACCTTCACTCCCTCCAGAAGGGAAAGGTCATGTCCTTTGATTTTAATGAAAAAGCTTCTCCTCTCGTCATTAAAGGAGGAAGCACCTTTGCAGGAATTATAAATAGCATGAATGATAAGACGTGCCACTAAAATCACACCCTAGCAATACGCGTCCAATTCTTTCTCCCTTCAGCAAGGGAAGAATTTGGTTAAGTCCTATCCGGAATGGAAGGCATACGCGTCCAATTCTTTCTCCCTTCAACAAGGGAAGAATTTGGTTAAGTCCTATCCGGAATGGAAGGCGTATGCGTCCAATTCTTTCTCCCTTCAGTAAGGGAAGAATTTGGTTATTTTTGAAAAAGTCCTATCCGGAATGGTAGGCATATGCGTCCAATTCTTTCTCCCTTCAGCAAGGGAAGAATTTGGTTATTTTTGAAAAAGTCCTATCCGGAACGGTAGGCATATGCGTCCAATTCTTTCTCCCTTCAGCAAGGGAAGAATTTGGTTATTTTTGAAAAAGTCCTATCCGGAACGGTAGGCATATACGTCCAATTCTTTCTCCCTTCAGCAAGGGAAGAATTTGGTTAAGTCCTATCCGGAAAGGAAGGCATATACGTCCAATTCTTTCTCCTTTCAGCAAGGGAAGAATTTGGTTAAGTCCTATCCGGAAAGGAAGGCATACACGTCCAATTCTTTCTCCCTTCAGCAAGGGAAGAATTTGGTTAAGTCCTATCCGGAAAGGAAGGCATACACGTCCAATTCTTTCTCCCTTCAGCAAGGGAAGAATTTGGTTAAGTCCTATCCGGAAAGGAAGGCATACACGTCCAATTCTTTCTCCCTTCAGCAAGGGAAGAATTTGGTTATTTTTGAAAAAGTCCTATCCGGAAAGGAAGGCATACACGTCTAATTCTTTCTCCCTTCAACAAGGAAAGAATTTGGTTATTTTTGAAAAAGTCCTATCCGAAATGGAAGGCATGCGCTTCAAATTTTTTCTACCTTCAAAAAGGGAAGAATTTTGTAATTCTTATCCGAAACAGAAAATTTAGAAATAATCTTGTATGTAATTATATTCACAAACAAGAATCACAAGAGGGGCATACATATATTTAACAAAACACAAACGTGAACATAAGGAAACAGTGTCATTATTACAACCTTCCAGATCAAAAGAGGCATAAGGAAAGACAAGACAACAGAAATAAGTAGTCTACGAATATTACATTCATCCAAATAAAATTAAGTTTAGAAACAAGTGTCAAGCAAATCACAGAGAAATCAGGCAGCCGGGGCGTCTTTGCTTCCGGAGGCATCAACATTGTCTTGGAGGGATACCAGATCTTCATCAATGAGGGTCTCTGCCGAAGGATCCACAGTCTTGGGAGGAGCAGGAGCGGGCTCAATTTCCATCAAACGTTCAATAGGCAAGTAGAAATTGGAGGCGACCTCTTGGATGTAAGGGTATTTAGCTTCCGGAAGGGCATCAACCATTGGCCCCATCTTCTTCTCACAATACAGATTGAAGCCCGGAGTGGCAGCAACAACGGCCAATTGCTCCTTAAGAGGTCTCCAAACCTTGATCCCTGTGGCCCAGCCAGCCTCAATAGCTTTGTTGAAGCAATCAGTTATATTTTTCTTGTGCTCATGGTTGTTCAAAAGTTTAGAGACTACGGCAGGAAGCAATGTCCGGATAGCATTATACCTCCCCATCTCGGAGGTATTGCACTTGCTCTGCAGCTCATCCCTCTCGGCTTTCAAAGCTTTGACCTCCTCGGTACACCTCTCCTTGTCAGCATTCACAACGTGCAAAGTTGCCTCGAGATCAGCAATCCGGGCATCACGACCTTTGAGCCTCTCGGTTAAGTCAAATTTCTCGCCCACCGCGGCAGCCAACTCCGAATCCCTAGTAGCGCATACCTTTTCGGCATTCTCGAGCTGAGAGGAAAGCCTAGAATTGGCTTGGATCTGTTCCGACAACTTAACGTTGGAAGCTTGCAAAAGCACTTTGTATTCCTCATACTCATCCATAAGGTTGCCTTGGTCACGGGATTCCTTCTCCAACCTCCGAAGGGAGTCCACCATTCCCATCGTACTCCTAGCAAGTTGATACCAGCTACGGCTTAGGGCAAGGGAAGGTGGATAGGAACTCAATTCTTTTTGCATAGCCGGAGGGATAAGATTCAGCATTAGGTCGCGACACTCCGAAGGGGTATCCACCCGGCTAGCAGCATTGATATTCCAATTCGGAACATACTTAGCACTTGGGCCAGTTGCCCCCTCCTCCGCAGCAAACACACCTGTTTCGGATAAACATAAACTTTGTTAACAAAAGAAACAGACGACGTGACACGCATAAGCAAGATAAGAGGAAAGCATGGAAAGGAAGATACTTACGTGTCGAGTGATGATGATCCGGATGCATCACCCCTTTTCCCTCCCTCTGCTTAACAGGCTCTTCAGCATCATCAGAGAAAACACCCTTGGAGCTTGATCCATCCAAATACGAGCTACCAAGAACGGGGCTTTTTTCCTTATTTTGTTCCGAAGCAGGATCGTTACCATCCTCTTTCGACCCCTCCTCGTGTGTCTTCTCCGAACCAGTGCCATCAGGTCCGGGAGAGTCGTCGTCCACGTTAATATTCAAATTAACCGACCGAAGAGGCGAAGGACTGAGTATGCGATCCTCATCAAGGATTTCCTCTTCATTAACATTATCACCTCCACTCGCGTCAACCTTTCTTCTTTTGGCCGAACCATCAGAGGCCGCAGTCTTCTCAGTCATACGCTTCATACTCCGATGAAGATCGCTGACAGCTTTACCCACTTTAGTAGAAGCACCCGAAGAACCACCCTTCTCGGAAGTTTTCTTCTTCCCCTTTGGTTTCCCCATCACTTCCCCACCATCCTCTTTCCTTTTCTTTTCCTCCGCGGCACGAAGAGCAGCAAGCCTCTTCTTCTCACGAGCGGTCTTAACAGCCTCGCTCTCACTCATAGCAATAATCTGGTCAGCAGTGGGGGCACTCAAACGCTCTCCGGCCGCAAGGGCCTCGGAGACATGAGGAGTAATCCGGTTGGCATCAGTCAAATGATCTCCTTTAGCAATTTTGCACGGAGCAGTAACAGGGAACCTCAGGTATTCAGACATGGTGATAGCTGCAAGAAAAGAAAGAAAACGCAACGAAAGCAATAAAAACTTACAACCATAAAAAGGAAAAAGACAAAGTATAGAAAGAGAGGGAATGAAAGCAAGGGTAATACCATTCCCCTCCGGATCCATAAAACGTGGCAAGAATCTTAGACACTCCCAAGTCAAAGACACATCGGCCATATACAAAACTCCTTCCGGAAGGGCAGCCAAATCTACAACATGCTCTTCAAGACGACGAGCATCCGATTCACTAAAACCATCACGGGGAATATAATCATTCAAGTCTGAATCAACATGCCTCCATGACATAAAATCCAGAATAGCTTTGCGATCTATGACAAAAAAAACTCCCATTTCCAATTCTTCAAGCAAGTGAGGGTGTCACGAAAAATCTGCTTACGAGAACCCTTTCCGGACCTCTTTTCAAAAGAAAACCAATGACCTTGTTTACTAAGCCTATAGTAAAGACGGAACAGAGGAGAGGTAGGTTCGATGGAGAGGCTCCGGCAATAAACTTCAAAGGTGATAACACGATTTAATCCTAAGGGAACTAATTGTAAGATATGTACACCAAAGTCTTTCAAAACGGCTAAAAGGAATGTGGAGAAGGGGACTCGTAGTCCGGATAGTTTGAAGAACTGCTCATATAAACCGATCCGGTTTTGAGGGAGGCGATCCATAGTCATACCTTTCGGAGCAACTTGGGGGTTGCAACTTTCCGCATTGTGATAGGTCTTCACCAAATATTTAACATAAGCCTCATTGAGAGTAGTCGTATATTTAGGCATGTCAAACTTGGGAGCGTAACGGGTTGAGCCGGAAGGCCCAGGAAGATTCTCATCTGCCATAACGTACAAAGGATGGATCCGGAAGGGTAACCAGGAAAGGAAGAAAAGATACCTGAACAGAGAAGTCCGGATTGGTAGAGAGAATGAAAACTTGAGAGAAAAATGAAAACACACACAAACAAGTGACGAATATGATACAGGACCATGCACTCACAACTCTAATTTGAGTGGTTATATCACATTTTAATAGTTTTATTTCTTTCCTTTTCTTGGTACACTTGTTTCTATTTTAAATAAGTGTTGATTAGGAGAATATACTCCTGTCAATTTAGAGTCTTTAAAGTAGGAATGAAAGATCATTCATTGTTTTGGAGTGATCTGGCATTCCTATAAGTATTACGTTATTTCTTTGTATCGACATTCAGTGATTTATAATTCAAGAACCAGCATTGGTGTTTATCGTTTGGAGACTATTGAGTTTGGGGCCATTTGATTAGCAAACCGCATCATTTGGTATCAGACGTCAGAGTGCCCAAATGGTTGGCCGTGGACGTCCTCTTAATCTCCCTCGTCGAAACGCCGACCGAGGCAACGATGGTGATCAACGAGACCCGCGTGATATCGAAATTGAACGTCTCCAGCAACGAGTTCGAGACCTTGAACTACAACAAGAGGTGCATGATGAGGAAACCGAATCAGATGCCAGCGTGTAGGACGGACAGAATGAGGAAGATGAGAATCCCTTCGGCGCATACCCACGAAACACGTGAGGGCAACCTCGTGAAGATCCTTTACGCAGCATGGGGATTAAAGTAGAGATCCCTGATTTTCACGGAAACGCACAACCAGATGACTTTATTGATTGGTTGAGTACCGTTGAGAGAGTTTTTGACCTGCGTGATATTCCAGATCACTTAAAGGTTAAACTTGTTGCCATTAAACTCCGTAAATATGCATCGTTGTGGTGGGATCATATTAAAAAACAGCGACTTCGAGAAGGAAAATCAAAAGTGGAATCATGGACCAAGATGAAGAAATTGTTACTCGGAAAGTTCCTTCCAATTAATCATCGACAAGAAGCTTTTCTTGAGTACCACAATTTAACACAAAACAACTTGTCCGTGCAAGACCTTATAGTCCAATTTGATCGTTTACGAATGAGATGTGGAGTCGAAGAAGAAGAAGAGCAGGTTATTGCTCGATTTCTTGGTGTTCTTGGTACGGAGATCTCAGAAGTGGTGCAGCTCCAACAATACTGGACATATACCGATGTTTGTCGGTTGGCTTTAAAAGTGGAAAAACAACAAAAAAGTCGGGGTCGTCTAAATAACAACAGATTTTCTTCCACTTTCAAACCATCCAATACACAAAGTACCAAGGCTATTACTCCCAAGGTCGACACAAGTCCAGGTACTTCTACAAATCCATCAAACCAACAGTTTAATCAACGTGTTATTCGATGTTTTAAATGCCAGGGGTTAGGTCATCTCGCAAGAGAATGTCCTAACAAGCAGTTAATTACTTTTGTCGACGATCCAACAACCATTTATGATACCGAAAACGAGGACGAAGCTATAGATGAAGAAACTGAGATCGTATATGATGATCACGGTGACGCATTAATCGCCTAACGACTTCTTAATGTTGCGGCATCTCCTATAGTTGACGATAACTCATGGCTTCGAAACAACATTTTTCACACCAAGTGTACAGCTAAGGGGAAGGTCTGTAATGTAATAATTGATGGTGGTAGTTGCGAAAACATGGTGGCCACCAGCATGGTAGAAAAGTTGGGTCTTGAGGCCGAGAATCACCCGGCACCTTATCAACTTACGTGGCTAAAGAAAGGTAACGTTGTCAAAGTTACTAAGCGTTGTTTAGTTCATTTTTCGATTGGCACTAAATATACAGATGATGTGTGGTGTGAGGTGATTCCAATAGATGCGTGCTACATTATATTAGGAAGGCCGTGGCAATACGATCGAACATCTAAGCATGACGGGTTTCGTAATACTTATACCTTCACAAAAGATGGTGTTCATGTTACCTTAGCGCCACTTGATACTCGTCCTTCATCACCAGAAGCTTTCATTCTTACAAAATCAGAACTGGTAGGCATCGCAAAACTCAACCCGAATGCCTTTATGCTTGCCTTAGTTGTACAAGAAGCAAACAAACATGAGTTAACCATACCCCATCAGGTTCAACCATTGCTTGAAGAATTTCAAGATGTTTTTCCTGATGACATACCACCTGGGTTACCATTGATGCGTGAAATTCAGCATTGTATTGATTTCGTTCCAGGTCCATCAATCCCGAATAAGGCGGCTTATCGAATGAACCCAAAGGAGTTCGAGGAATTGCATAAACAAGTGACTGAGTTGCTTACGAAAGGACTCATACGTGACAGCATGAGCCCTTGCGCCGTGCCTGCTTTGTTGGTGCCAAAACATGGGGGCGCTTATCGAATGTGTATGGATAGTCGGGCTATTAACAAAATTACTGTTAAATATCGATTCCCAATTCCTCGTTTTGAAGACTTAATCGACCAATTGCATGGGTCCTCGGTGTTCTCAAAAATCGACTTACGAACTGGGTACCATCAAATCCGTATGCGTCCTGGAGATGAGTGGAAGACCGCTTTCAAGACCCGGGATGGGTTATATGAATGGATGGTCATGCCGTTCGGGTTATCGAATGCTCCTAGTACTTTTATGCGTCTCATGAACCATGTCTTTAAACCATTTATTGGTCATTTTGTTGTGGTTTATTTTGACGATATTTTAGTGTTTAGCAGGGATATTGATCAACATTTGTGGCATCTTAAGCAAGTTTTCGCGGTTTTACGTGATCAAAAGTTGTACGCAAACAAGCAAAAATGTCATTTTCTATCTCAAGAAGTTACTTTCCTTGGATACTTAATTTCACAGGAGGGTATACGAATGGATCATCAGAAAGTGAATGCAATTTTAAGTTGGCCTACCCCCACTTCCATTACTGATATTTGACGTTTTCACGGATTGGCATCTTTTTATCGGCGTTTTATTAAAAACTTCAGTAGCCTTATTGCGCCCATGACAGATTGTATGAAAGGAGGGAAATTTAGGTGGACCAAAGAGGCGGAAGATGCATTTGCTATATTAAAACAACGAGTGACACAAGCTCCATGTTTAGCTCTTCCCAATTTTACTGACGCGTTCCAGGTTGAATGTGATGCGTCTGGGCTTGGTATTGGAGGAGTGTTGAGTCAAAATCAGATGCCTATTGCTTTCTTTAGCGAAAAATTTAATGAGGCACGTCGCAAGTATTCTACTTACGACCGAGAATTATATGTCATTGTGAGAACTGTGGAGTATTGGCGTCATTATCTACTACCCAACAAATTCATTCTTTTTTCGGATCATGAAGCTCTCAAGTTCATCAATGGGCAACATACACTCAAGCCTCGTCATGCCAAGTGGGTGGAAACGTTACAAGCTTACTCTTTTGTCATTCGGCATAAGGCCGGGTCTGCTAATATTGTCGCTGACGCCCTTAGTCGTCGTATTGTCCTCTTATCAGTAATGCAACTTCAGGTGAGTGGCTTTGACTCATTTCGTTCTTTGTATCAAGATGACCCAACTTTTCGAGATGTGTGGCAAAAATGTTGCTCTCGGCCATTCAATAACTTTTCTTTACACGATGGCTACCTGTTTAAAGGTTCGCGTTTATGTGTTCCTTTATGTTCGTTACGTGATTCAATTATCCTAGAAAGTCATGCAGGAGGGCTTGCGGGTCACTTTGGCAGGGACAAGACACTTGATTTAGTTCGTGGGAATTTTTATTGGCCAAAGATGGAGCGAGACGTGTCGCGCATTATTGCACGTTGTCGTGTTTGTCATATCGCGAAAACCCACAGTACTAATGCCGGTCTTTATACACCGTTACCCGTCCCCACAGCCCCGTGGGAGGATGTTAGTTTGGATTTCGTCATGGGTTTGCCTCGTACACAACGTCAGAAGGATTAAATTATGGTTGTTGTTGACCGCTTTTTGAAAATGGCTCATTTTGTTCCCTGCTCCAAGACATATGATGCAAGCCAAGTTGCACGGTTGTATTTTGCTGAAATAGTAAGGCTTCACGGGGTTCCAAAAACGCTCACATCGGACCGGGATGTCAAATTTGTAAGTCATTTTTGGCGTACTCTTTGGAAACGCATGGGTTCCAAATTGCAGTTTAGTAGCTCTCACCACCCTCAAACGGATGGACAGACTGAAGTGACCAATCGCAGCTTGGGAAATTTACTTCGTAGCCTCGTTGGTGAGCAGCCTAAGCAATGGGATATCACACTTCCTCACGCTGAATTTGCTTATAACAGGTCTCTTAATCGCACAACAGGTAAGACTCCGTTTATGGTCGTCTATGGACGCAACCCATTTACTCCACTTGATCTGGCGCCGTTACCTATTTCCGAGAAAGTTAGTTTGGAAGGGGAGGACCAGTCAACCCAAATTAAGGAATTGCATAAGCAAGTGCGTGATCAAATACTCAAGCATAACGAGAAGTATCAAGTTCAAGCAAACAAGCATCGAAAGAAAGTATTGTACAAAGAAGGTGATCTCGTGTGGATTCATTTGCGCAAAGAACGTTTTCCGGGTGGTCGTTTTGGTAAGCTCAAGCCTCGTGCAGATGGCCCTTTTCGTGTACTCCAGCGCATTAACGACAATGCTTATAAAGTTGAACTTCCTGGTCATTACAATGTTTCTGCAACCTTCAATGTTGCTGATTTATCACCATGCGAAGCCACTAGCGATGATGACATGGACTCGGGGACGAGTCCTTTTAAAGCGGGGGAAGATGATGCAGGACCATGCACTCACAACTCTAATTTGAGTGGTTATATCACATTTTAATAGTTTTATTTCTTTCCTTTTCTTGGTACACTTGTTTCTATTTTAAATAAGTGTTGATTAGGAGAATATACTCCTGTCAATTTAGAGTCTTTAAAGTAGGAATGAAAGATCATTCATTGTTTTGGAGTGATTCTGGCATTCCTATAAGTATTACGTTATTTCTTTGTATCGACATTCAGTGATTTATAATTCAAGAACCAGCATTGGTGTTTTCGTTTGGAGACTATTGAGTTTGGGGCCATTTGATTAGCAAACCGCATCAGAATGGGTAGGTATTTATAGGCTCGGTAAAAATGTGGGAAACCGTGAAAGGAACAGTAAAAACACATGTGTCATCAATCCAAGCGAGCCGATGCCACGTGTCAGCCATCGCAAGGAAGCAGGGTAAAAAGTGGTTGGGCTTTGATGGGCTTTAGCTGGAAAATGGGCCGAGAAGTTGGTCCGGCCCACACCAATTGCGAAAGAAATGGGCTTTAAGTCTTGATTCGACTAAAACTTTTTCGAACAAAGTTAGCCCAATCAACACTTGGGGGGGACTTGTTCGTGTATGTGTCCGGAACGTATGACCCGATCCGGAACACATGACCCGATCCGGAACGAACACATCCTTCTATAAAATAGGGAGTGTGTCCCCAATCGGGCCAACCAAGGCCCATCACCATTCCCGGCCTTTTAGGAATCAGACTAGTATAAATACCCCTTTGGGTTCAAGGTTTAGGTTAACTCTTTTACCTTTATTACTTTTTACTTGTATTCTTTTACTCTCATTCCCCTTCGAATTTTTACCCTTTACTTACTCTCACGCCGGAGCTTGGTCTGGGTTCTCACACCCGGAGGAGGCTAACGCGTTGCTTTGGTTTCAGGATACCCGAAGCATACATCACCCAAGATCCGATCCGGTCATCCCATTCGGATCTCCGCAAAGGATTGCACGAACACCTAACAATTTGCAAAAAATATGAAAATTAGAAAGAAAAAAAAAACATATATTAATCGGTGAATGAATAGATAGAAAATCAGACTAACCTGCCTGAGAGTGATGAATCTATTAACAATGGCCGCATCTAGCAGCAATATAAGATCAAATTGAGGATAGTTTAAAACTCATGGATTCAATATTTGAATTGAATCATTGATAGATGGGTTTTGCTTCGATCATTTTCTTTACAGTAGTTATTTATATTTATAGTATAAAAATTACATCACTGCTGGAGACAAAATAGCTAGTTCACAATTAAAACAGTACCAATTTTTTTTTTACTTTTTTTTTTTTCTTTTTTTTTTGTGTGTTTGACATTTTGTTATTAATTGTTTAATTGAGATATGTGTCTTGTTTTGTATTGTTGTTCTTTTCTATGGTTCTAATAAATGTTGCCTTTAAAAACTGTCGTAGTGTTAGCAGCCGAGTCTACATGAGGTGAAAGTTCAGAGGTAATCAACGTAATAATCGAAAAAATAATTAACCTTATGCGTATCAAATTAGGCAGATCTGTATAGCAATCATAAATGTTACATAACTCTACCATGAAATTTAAGAAAACTCATGCTGCCGCAAGCTTCAGCTAAGATGAATCATAGATGTAGCATACTTTGAATACTGCTCGTTAAAGAAAAAAACTTTGAATCGTGAACCTTCAAATTTTCCAGCAAATCATACCGACTTGGGGTGTTTGACAAAACAATATGATTTAACGCTGAATGAATAATGATACTGAATGAATTAAAGTCGCTGAATGAAACATAATGCTCATTGAAAATAATTGTTTGATCTGTATTATGTATACGAAAAATATTTATACATTAAAATAATATTATTTTCTATAAAACAAACTACTATATTACTCAAACAAATATTTGTAGCAATAAAAATTCTAAAGCTATAAGAGATCGAGAGATGCTTAACGAAACAACGAATAGATTCATTTGAGTAACGTTTTGCAACTTAATAACGTAGGCTATTTAAATTTAGTTTAAGTTAAAATAAAATAAAATATTACTAGTATTATAACGTAGGCTATTTATATTTATTTTAAGTTAAAATAGAACAAAATATTACTACGTACTATTATAAGTCAATCGCATAGCGTTAAAATTGATAGTATAAAATAAAAGAGGGAAAAGGACAAATTGTATGGTGTACTACTACTTCAAATTAGGGTTGAGCACGGCAGACTCAAAACCGACTCGGACTGGAAAACCGGACTGGACCGGACCGAACAGAACAATTTCGGTCCGGGGTTTTGGACGAATTCGGTCCTCGGTCCGGTCCGTTTCGATCTTACCAAAATCTTGTCGATTATGTCTAATAAGACCGAAGACCGAACCGGACCGGACCGAACCGAACCATTTCGGTCCGGTCTCGGTCCGAGGTTTTAGACCATTTCGGTCCTCGGTCCGGTCCGGTCTTAACCGGTCCGGTCCGGTCCCGGATTGATGCTCGGCCCTACTACAAAGTATCTTTTTCACGTGTTTTGCCGATGAATAAAAAGACTGAATGACAGAGCATCACATCCCCTCATGATTCACTCAGCAGTAAATTGAATCGGTCAGTGTCATTTATTTTCATACCAAACAGTATTGCTTCTGACCGACTAGGTGTTCAGTGCTGAGTCAGTTTTATATTTGCGAATATTTACTAATGAGTACCAACTGGCTTTTCATACCAAACAGTATTGCTTCTGACCGACTAGGTGTTCAGTGCTGAGTCAGTTTTATATTTGCGAATATTTACTAATGAGTACCAACTGGCTGTAGAGTGAAATCCCATGTCAACAAAGCAACAACACAACACTTGCATAGGATCGTTAGCATCTTAGCATATACAATTTGCTGTATTAGTTGCTTGATTTTGCTACCAAAACCATTTCATTGATATGTATATCCTTACAAGTACCGCCATTTGACCTGTAGGCTGTTATCGAGTAAAAAACCCCAAAATGACATGCTTTCACACAATAAAGCTGAAGCTTTCACACAGTAATGCAAATGCAGCGTCATATATGTGAACAATACAGTCAACAATAAATAAATTTACGTAGACGATGAATGATCTCAATAGCCACACTAATCAAGTCAATGCAATCATAGATAATGCACAATCTACAACAGTAACAGGTAAGCTGGCCATGCAGAACACACTGGTTTCAACTGTTCAAAGAACTTCAAACAACAAATAAAATCGTGGTAACCACCAAATGAGTTACATAGACACCAGGAAACCACCAAAGACACTAAAGAAAAAGACTACATAAATAAAGATCAAACATCGACATTGGGTTGATGACCATGAACCCTGACTCGATATATGCAAGTATGTGTAGGGCTTCCATGATTGGACGTGAATTTTAGCCTGAGTGTATCGATAATGGTTGGGTCTGAGCTTTTTGAGTCCAGCACATTAAATGTTTGTGCACTGCTCTTCTCAAGATCATAAGTGAACTCTGCCACCAAATGCTCCTTTCCTGTATCTTCCTCGTTCTGCAACCATCCCAAAACCTTACAGTCCTTGGGAGCACTTGATCGATCAAATGCCACACTCTGTTCGGAATGACACAAAACAGAAAACGGTAAATGCATGTCTTAATAACTATGAACTTTTTCCATTAGGCTAGCACAAGCACAATGATAATGGCAGGATGAGCATGGGAGGCATCTAATAGAAAGGGTACAACTAGTAAGCCTACAAACTTCAAATTGTTTAGTATTTGCAAATAAAAATAAACTGCAAGTAACACTCCATCCTTTTGGCTAAAAAGAAATGCATTGACATGGATCTTAAGAGATCCGGGTAAAATTTACATTGCTTTGAGGAAGGCAAGTCAAAGTCACACAGCATCCACAACTACTGGTTTTCGTTAATCCAAATTAAAGGTATTCATATGATGTTAACCACTAAAGTGTGTACCAACTATATGTTGATTTAGTAGTTGACACTTGAGAGTACATGCATGCTGAGTAAATTCTAACCATCTAATTTGATTTCATAGAAATGCATATAGAGGCGATTCTAAATACTAATCATATATCAATAAAGAAAATGTAGCTGCGTAGATTGGGCAAGTACCGGAGATGTTTAACTTATATAAGTTGTATGTACAGTCTTCTACGATGAGTTCTAGCATGTTGGTCAAAAAAACATAATATCATATGCTGTGGTGTGGTTTATGGTAAACACATAAGATTAAAGCTAATTTGAGAAACGGAATTTGATGATCTCCACTCTGCAGTACATAATACCCTAGTAAAGCTTAACCAATATATTGCCTTGAATAATTTATACCTTGATAATCACATCATCCAATGTTGTAGTATATGAAATGTGAACTTCTACACAATGAAAGAATGAAACGTACATACACACACAAATTGTTCGGATTCTGTCACGCTATGCTATGCTATACTAAAGCCAGTCAAGGGGCATTCCTTATATTACTGTATCA
Source organism: Glebionis coronaria (assembly GCA_025667525.1). Taxonomy (NCBI): domain Eukaryota; kingdom Viridiplantae; phylum Streptophyta; class Magnoliopsida; order Asterales; family Asteraceae; genus Glebionis; species Glebionis coronaria. The sequence goes on along the minus strand of CM046874.1, from coordinate 635,293,271 downwards.
CTTTGAATCATAAAAAAACGCAAGGACCAACAGGTCTTCAAGTAAATTTCAAACAGAACTTACGGACTAAAGGTTTCTATCTTTTTGAAGCACGTGTTTGGTGAAGATGTTGTAATGCAAAAGCACTAGCAGCTTAACAAGGCTTTAACCCCTCGAATTTTTAATTTATTTTCAAGCATCAAATTCTCTGCTTGCTACATACGTATGTCTATATAATAATTCCTGATGCTTCCTAGGGTTTGTTGTCTAAATTTCATAGCTTGTTTTGGCATTTAATAGCATTCTACCAAGTACCAACGTGTACTTTCATATATAATTTATGCTTGTAACTGAATACTATAACAATGAGTCTATTTGTTAAGAAAAAAAATACATATCTGTATACGCGTGTTCTGCACCCTACTTGTTATGCATAAATCATCCTCCTAAGTCCTAAGAGAAGATAGATGCCGACACATCACATATGTCATAATCATTCTCTTAAAAAGGTGGATTAGGACAATAAGAGGAAGCACACTTTACTTTCCTTGCAAGAAAATGTCTCATTTCTATGAAGGATTGTCAAGAGCAGTATGTGGAAGAATGTCTCGTTCCCCCGACTAAAAATGCCAAAACACATGACCCATACACCAAATATGCATAGATGTTCTTATCCTACCTAAAAATGGGATTTTCCTCAAGAGCCACCGGCAAAGCTAAGATTTACTCTCCAATTTTGCTATTTTACTAAACATAACACCAGATTGGCGGTAATTTAAACTAGATCTTAAAGACCTTAAACTTTAATTGAACAACTACACACACATATGATAAATCAACTAGCACACAATAAAAAGATTTGTAGCAAGTAAAAACAAACCTTGTCAACATGTTCAAGAGTAATCGCCTCGGGAACAATCGCAGTCCTAAGCTTTATCACAACAAACCCACTCTCTCCTTTCAACGGAAAACACTCACCCGGCTGCCCAAAACTCGGCTGCAACACCTTCACCGAATCCGCTCTCACACTTCCACCCTTCAACCACTCAGTCACCCTACTCGCACCACTCGCACCAACATACGCTTCCGAATGCTTCACCACACTCGCACCACCTGACGCCACCGCATAGTCCACTCTCCCTAACCCATCCGCCGCATGCTTCTGAATCTCCTTCTCAACCACCCCCTTCGCAAACGCCCGTATCTCATCCAACCCAATCTCCCCTCCTTTCCTCCCCTTAAACTCCTCCACAAACTTATCAAACTCCTCTCTCGTCAACCACTCGTTCCCATTCAACACCCCTTCCAAACCCCCAATTTTCACCTCCATTTCATTAAACCGCTTATTAAACTTCCCACTCTCGTCATCCATCCGTTTCCCTAACTCGCTCCGTAACCCGCTAACCTCACTCTCCAGCTTCCTATCCACCACCTCCACTTGCACCTGCATCATTTTCGTCGTAGTTTTCAAAAACTTCTCAACTTCCGCAATCCGTCTCTCGTAATCGACACCCGCAGCTTCAAAACCCACCCCACCACCATAACCAAACCCTAACTTCCTCACCATCTGAGCCAAAAGCAACAATATAACCAACAAACCCAAATTCTTAACAATCACACTCACAGCAGTCTTCCAAGCAGCTTTCTTCTTCACATCACCATGGGTTCTTTTAGAGACACTTTTCTTTCGTAGCTTGGTCGTCGCTACATGTTTAGATCTCTCTAAAACAGTCTCACTTCCATCTGGGTTTTCCTTAAATGACTGACTTCCATCGTTTTTAGTAGATGGGTCAACTCCGTCGCTATGGGTCGGATCTTGACCGGGTTTTTTGTCAGTTGACCGGCGTAAAGTTGCTCCGGTGGTGTTAGCGGTGATTGAGACGGTGGATGATGACATTGATGACGTCAATTTGGGGGATTTGGGTTTAATTATGGTGTGAATTTGAAACCCTAATTTTGTAGAATTGGGGGGAATTTGAATTGGGGATTTTTTTTGGGAGTGAGAAAATAAGTGAAATTGGGGATAATGCTTTATTTTCTGAAGGCGGTTTGGGTTTTAAATTAATTGTTTTGTGTAGTTGATTAGATTTTGAATTAAAGTTTCTTGAAGAGAAATTAAATATCTATCAAGTTGTTTATTAAATGCATCATTGAGCTTTTCTTTTAGTTTGGATGAGTATTTTGATTTGAATTTTGAATTCGAATTCGGATAGTATTTGAAATTGTATTAATTTTTGGTACTCGAATCTTATTAGGTATAATATTGAAATTACGAAATAAGATGAAAAACCCTGGAATCATTAATTTGGTACGAGACTCATAACAAATCGGTAAATTCTCAAAAAAAAACCGGTATTAATACCCGTACTTATACTGATATTCGAATCCCAATCGATACGATATCGATACATAAGTTTTTAGATCGAAAAAAATTAAAAGCACTAAATCGGGACGGACTTTTCGAGCTCATCCCTAATTTTAGTAGAAACAATCTTATCTCTTCTTTACTATTAATGTTGTACTCGCGCAGCGATAAATACTCATTAATTATATTTTTATAACTAAGTTAGTATTAAAATGTAGATAATTTTATATTAAAATAGATCAAATTCATTAAAAACACAAAATTTATAAAAATATATAAAAAAAAAGTTTAAATTAAAAAAATAAAATTTTACAGAATATGATGATTAAAAAAGTAAAGAGATCGAAAAATATTTTAATTTAAAAATAAATATAATTTTTTAATAAATTATTAAAAAACTGTTAAAAATAATAAATGATGAATATTATATCGGTTAGATTAAAAATGATTTAATTGTTGAAATTTACTCTTTTTATCTTATATTTTAGTTTGAAGTTAGATTTAAAATTAAAGTAGAGATATATAGTTTTTTATATATATTGTATAGATATAGATATGAAAAAAAACAAATGAGAAATTTTTAAACTCTTGAAACTTTTTATTTTTTTTCAAATGAGTTTATCGTAGGATGAAGATAGTTTATAAGACACATAAAATAACTAATGCGACGCCTTTTGGTACTACGTATTAAATAAGCAATGCTGGTGTGATGTGGTTTTTTTAGTTCGGTTTTACGAGTAAAACCAAAATCACATCGTCTTTTGCAATTTTTTTCCTTAAAACTGATCTATCATTTTTTTGTTGTGGTTTGGTTTTAGTGGTGCGGTTCGTAGTGTTGTTTCTGCTCACTCTTAGTTTATTACTTTATTTTATTGGTATGAAGAGGTCGAAAACTTAACTTTTTTATAGATAAATACGGTAAAGTTATAGATAGCGTGAGGCGTGGTGTGATGGTATGGCTAAGCTTTAAGTCTTAACGGCTAAAGCGAAGTTTTACGTTTTTAAGGCGTGAAATAAAGCGGCACAAATTATGAAAATATTTACAAATTATTATATTTATATCATATTTCAATTATATTAAATTTACAAAAAGTATCATACATAAATAATAAAGTCAAAAAATACTAGATGTGTTCGTAATCTTACTCGTTTTTATATAAAAAATATTTATTTTGTCAAGATTGAAATGAAGAAAGTCTTCATGTATTATGGCCTATCGCATTTTATTACGTTTTATATTTTTCATCTTACGTCAAGTTTTAAGCATACATATGAAATATTGCGTAGCATAAAAGTCAAGTTTTATGTTTTTCACTAGATTTTTGCGAATCTTTTGCGAGTGTTTTAGAACATTGGGCATAAACATTAGTTGTGTAAAGTATAAAAATCTTTATAATTTTATGATTTACATTTTTTAAAACTAATTGAAAAGCTTCTAGATGCTTTTAAAAACTTAGGGTATGTTTGGTTCGTTATCAGGAATCACAATCGGTATGAGTTTGTGTATAAGATGGAATGACTATGAATTAATGATACCTTTAAAATTGTTTGGCTGCATATTTTTTTCCCTTATCTATGGTTTTAGTTTTCCTTATCAACTAGAAAAAGGAATAGAAATTTAATACTATAAAAACACAAGTGACCAACATGTAGATAAAAACAGAAAAAAACCAGGGAATCTTTTGAAAGGAGGCTACTACCAGAACTATGGAATATATCATATATCAATTATTCATTCCAATAATTGAATCCACTGCATACATACCAAACACGCTCAATGATAATCCTAGTATTACTTCATTCTTTTTTGTAACAACCAAACAGACCCTTATACTCCGTAATGTGAGTAAAGTGGTTTGACAAAATACACCTTTAATGCTAAGTGGTTTTAAATTTGAAGTTTTTGTTCAATCATCGAGTTTCGAATCATATTTACTTAAATATAGCACAAAATCATGCTAATGTGTATCAAGCTTTTAGTCACACGAGACGTTAGGCTAGTCGTAGTGGTTAAATAGGTCGACCTACTAAAAACTTCGTCAAATTATCTTTATTTCTTCGATAATCATCAAACGGTTTTTTTCTACTTTAAAACGACCTACAATACAAAAAACATATTTTAAAAAATCTTTTTTAATCAAGTATAATAAACATTTTGTTTGTTAGTGACGTGTAAAATTCGCGCCCCTAGAACCTTGTCTTCCACTTTTCCTTAGATCGACTAACCAACCCTATAGCCTTTTGTGACACAGAACGACCCACATAGCGATCGAGCCATTGTGGGCAGCCTTAGCGTACGATTTTAGTGCTCAGTTGCGCTTTTATGTTATACCAATCTCCTACTAATCCCTCGAGCTGTAAATGAATGTGAAGGATATAAAGAATTTGAAAGACTGCTCTTTGTATCCATCTTAATCTCAATCTTTTCATTTTACTAAACACTCAAAATCACAAGGAAGGAACCCCGGTCCAAATAAATTTTAAATATAAAAAGGATGATAAGGGTTTTAAGACATACTAGTTATAATACCCGTGCACGCACGAGTTTTGTTCTATATTTCATAATAATGTTTTTTTGCTATTAGCATCCGATTCCCGAACCCTTTCAGCACCAGCTGAGGAGTGGTGCGTCGTCGTTGGTCTGGCGCCTAAGCCCACCGTTTCCTGAGCTCCAAGAGTCATATTCAATTTGATAGACTCTTGCTAACTACGTTTAAATTTTTGTTAAATTGTCCATCAAGCCATTCACTTGTAGCTAGTTCAGCAAGAAAAGCATCATACTGTATTAGGCTTTCTGAGTAGCCATGCTTTCCATAATGGTGACTTCAAAAGTGACAATGATGCACTGTCTTACAGGCTACTTGAGTAACCATGATTTCCCTCTTTTCGTCATGTCATACTCCTATTTTGCATATATTATATAAATCAAGTCTATAGAAAATAAAAAATATCCCTCAAAGGTAAAGCTTTTATCTAATCGTGTCTGTTAAAGTCTTAAAGCTAAAGAAACATTGCAATAATATATGATTGATTATCTTACCAAAATTGCGCATAAGCTTGTTTCAAGGATTTCATTGATGCTAAGCTATAAAATTTTATTAACTTAATGCATGAAGTTATACTCATACATGGGAAGGGTAATAACTAATCACATGTATATGATAAGAACTCCAAACATCCCTATCAAAATTGTACCTACTGGATATTGTATACATGAGTTAAATAATAACCTACATCGGTTAACCTGTTAATAATAGGTCATCACACAAATTTAAAAATATATCTATGATACATTTGGTGGGTGTGGCAATAAGGGCATACAATCACAACTTGATAATCTTATAACCTTCACACATATGATTATTCAATACTTACTGGTGAAGAATCTCAAATGAAGCGAACTGAAGAACAAATATATAGCCGCATCATCATCCTTAAATTTTCAAACAAAGACATGCTCAAACACCAGATAAATCAAATAAATCATACAAAACCGATTAAACTATTTAAAAGTGAAAATATGAGGTCAGGTAGGCAAATTGATATGTAAACACATATTATCTCCTAGACTGTTAGTATTAGTCGATACACATTTTCGTCCCACGGCAATGTACACCCAGTCATTTTCTAAACTATCAGTGGTTGAGTAAGTGAATCATTTCAACCATTATCAATATATCCATTGGTTTTCTCCTTCTTTGACTCTGTCAAATTTGTACTGCTGTTTTTGTTTCAAATTTGGTCAGAAAATCACTTGAAAGCCACTCGAACGACATTGAACTAAGCTTACGCTTCCAAGCAGTTAGGACCCTTTTTACACCAACTGAAATTAGTAGGAGCTGGTTTCCCTGGTTGTCTATAGGTATTCCATTCTTTTTCGTGTTCATATCTGTAAACGTGTGTACCTTAAATACAGAGCGAAGTGATCTTACAACTGATCCGCCAACATGCTCTCCGAGCAATTTTGAAGCAGATCAGTTATCAATGCCAGAATATTACATGTGTATTTGAGCATCATAAATTGCAAAAAAATTATTAAGATAATTAAATTTGATTTTGTGTTAATTAGATGTACCTTGTCAACCTCACAGTTCCATCTTCACAACTAAGAAATTAAATTTTGTGTTGATCTATATCAAAAGCAATCCAAATAATGTTTTCGAGTACATTGCATGTATTGTAAACTAAGCAACCGAAACAAATTTCCTAAAGTGCTAATTAATATAGATTATGCACATAATCGTAGTCGATACATTTTCAGTCTCATGTTACCTACATCAACGAACAATTTGATATTATAGCCTCTAAAATAATATCCAAGAGCAAAGCCTTATTTGGCAAATTACAGAATGTAACGACTGTAGTAAGTCGCATAAGCTACCATAACACGAAAACATAACATTTTAGGCGATTTTTAGCCAAATTTACCCACTTGATGTCTTTAACATGTTTAGTTTTGCCTTCAATTTTAAACCTGGCCCATTAAAGTTTCAGCAGAAAGCAAATACACTCGTTCTCAAATAAATGGGTTAACATTAGCACCTCTACCGAAATAAGATATGCGGAGACCAAATATTTGCATCATATTTTCCAAGTATTCTTCGTATCTCATATGATCTCGCTAGATTAATGTTTTATGACCCATCATAAGAATGACAATTTAGTTAAATTATTAAATATCAGTTACCGTTACCTTAAATATCAGGGTTTCATGATGGTGGAACGTTGGTGTGGTGTGGAGGGATTAGATTTAGTTTTGATTTAGTGTTTACCCCCAATCCTCTTCTTAAGCTCCATTAATGTCTAAGGTTGATTAATTGGACTTTGGTGTAAGGGGATAAGATTAAGGATTTGGTCGGAGGTGTTGGTGTTTAGATCTGGTGGTGGGCTGTGTGGGGGTGGAAGGGTGGTGGTGTGGAGAAGGATGACCTGAGTTTCTTATTCAGTGAAGATACGGTTTTTTTTCTTCAAATTTTCGTTTATAACCCTCATGGTATTTGTTATTTAGTCCGCTTTTTTTAAAGTTTCTATAATTATAGTTTTTACACTAATACTTTTCTCCACAATTTATATGTAAAACGTACATGTAAACGTTTTTTAGTTTTTTTTTGCTAAATTGAGAAATAAGTAATTTTTTTAATTTAAAAATTAATAACAAAAGGAATAAATCAAACAATTACTTTCTATTAAGGAAAGAATCTTCTAAAAAAGTCCATACTTTAGGTTTTGCTTTACAAAGAAAAAGATTTCACATAAGAATAAAAAATTTAATGAGAAATTAATTTATTTTTCTAAAATCTGTCAATTTGATTTTTTCTCATTATTCTTATTTTGATTTCATTTATCATTTGATTGTAACTATATAACAATAGACTGAAGAATATCCATATTTTCTAAAATATTGATTAATTCGCAAATGTGCTAGAGGTATGAACATTTTGTATTTTACAAAAGTTTGAACGTATGCGGAAAAATCTCGAAAGGCAAGTATTTATCTCAAAAAAGAGAAGCTCGATAGGCATACAAACTGCTATCAAGCTGGCGTTGATCGTTGATCGTTAATTGTCAATGAACAGTGACTAAAGATCTCCAGGTTCGGAAAATTTTCACTTTAATTAAGTTTATTTTTGTTAAAAATAATTTTCATACCTATAGTATGTCTAGATTGCATATATAATAACTGGTCTTTTGAAAGTGCAGGCAACCTCCCTGGTCTTTCATTAGGTGTTCACTTATGTACTTTGACCGTAATGATCGTTATCCTTTGACCGTTATGTTTTGTTGCTACAAGGCTTTATTTGTCTTTTTTTCTTTTCTTTACCTATCATCCCTTCCAACGTCATCACTACCACCTGCACAATCACCACCTCCGCCGCCACCATCACCCCACCACCTACGTCGCCACCATCACCGCCACCATCAAAATCGCCTTACACGATCCTAAATCTTTTCATGCCGATCAAATACCCAAATACTCCAAAAATCGATTTATTCATGCATTCTAAATATTGAATTAATCTCAAACATAAATAAATCGATTTTACACCTTTGAGATACAAAAACATTTTTAATCCACAACACCCCCAAATAAAAAACCCCTAACAAAAAAATATCAAATTTCAATCTCTATAACAAAACGACTAAACTCTGAGGTTGCGAGTGTTGTCGGCGTGGGGGTCAATTTATGTTTACGAGTGTTGTTACTAAAAACCCCATCTTCACCACTCAAAAGTAGATCTATGGTTACAAGTGGTTATGAGTACATGTTTTGATTTATGGTTACAAGTGTTGTGAAATAAAGTTAAAAAGAACAGGCCTTTATGGTTACATCTGTGGTTACAACTCGGTGTTTTTCATGATCTGGAAAGAAAAACAGGCCTTCATAGATGGGGGAAAGTAGTGTGGGAAAAAAAGAAAAAAGACAAAAAGCCCCTATAGCAACAAAACATAACGGTCAAATAATAACGATTGTTACGGTCAAAGTACCTAAGTGAACACTTAATGAAAGACCAGAAAGGCCGTCTGCACTTTCAGAAGACCACTTACGATATATGCAATCTGGTATGGTATTTATACTCGTTAGAATTTGTATTCTGCTTATAGATGTATATTTTAACAATTTGTGTAACAGGATGATATGCACAAGACTATCATCAATTATATAGCTGTGTTTCTTCTTAGTTGTTGGTTCCAACAATAACAATCTAACTTTAACTAGAAATTAGTACCTAAAGCTCACTGCTCACCTTCATCTTGTATGTGGCAGATTTAAACTATTTTAACATCATGAAAGTTTCTCAATATTGTTTTGCTTAAAGTACTGGTTAGTTGGTATTTGATTTTCTTTTAATGTCATTTCCAGACTACAACATTAGTTCATATTCATTTTGCAATCTCCTGTATTCTGAATTCTGGGTACTTATCAAGACCACAAAGTCAACAACCATTGCCACATTGGGAAATTAAATACAATATATGTTATGAGATAAAGCCATAAATAAATCAAGGTGAGCAACAAATACGTTCCTTGATGCTAAGATCCCAAATATTCCCATAGTAACATACATCCAATAAGTATCATACTTGGAGATATTAGGTAATTACTAACAAAATTAAACGTCCGTCAAAAGTAAAGTCCATAAGCACACAAAGTAAAATCTAGACCTTCCCAAGTGGGAAAAAAAGTGAAGGTTAAGGTGGCCGACTAATGACTATTGCACCAAGCAATTAGGAAGACGGAACCTATAACAAAATAGAAGACGACATGATACCAGCATCTTGGGATATTGATCCTAATTATCAGACGTGAATATGGGATTTCTAATAAATAAGAAACTTAGACTTTAATAAAGCGGTTGCTATATTGTAGCAAGTTCATGAAAGTGGACATTCGAATGCCTTGGCTTCTTATCACATTGGATCCTCACAAGATCCATCATATTATCCATGAAAGTGTCAGCCTCGGCATACAAACTAGTATACATTGGTAGCATCTTAGCCCTCTGTGACGCATGCAACTTTTTCAGTAAGCGTTTGATCTTCTGCAATTTTGAAATGATGCGATGAGTCCTTTCACCCCCCCCCTCGTCATACCACTTACTTAATTCATCCCAATAGCTTTTGATCTATGTCCACCTTTCTCCAAAATGGGACTCCATTATAGTTTCTTGTTGTGCTCTCTAATTCTCAACTTCCCCTTGATCCATATGAGTTGTGTTTTTGTCGCTATTTGCTTTCTATCGACTCAGCAACTTCTGTAATCCTTTCATGAGTTCGTGTGTTCTAATCTCCTGCAAGATTTCCATTATCATTTAAAAAATAGAAAAATATAGGTTCAACCCATTTATGGTCATAAATTCCCAAATTATTGTCCCTTTCTAATAGAGTGCATCAAATCTATAAGGGATAAGAGTGATAAGTACGTTGCAGCGCATATGTATACCAGCATAGCATAAGGTGTATGTACCTCACGTAAAACCATTGTGAATGTGGCACTTGGAGAACTATCTAAGAAATAGTTTTCTACTACAGTAGACACATTTACTTTCGCATATAACTTCTCCCTCGCTGGATAGATCATTAAACTCTTCAAGTTAGCAAATGGCGATGGTTGATGCGAGATTAGTTCAGCAGATGAAGAAAGATACTGCACAAAAATCAAATCTTAAACTATGTATATAAACACAAACAGTTTAATGTACCCATCTTAATAATGTTTGACTTGTAATGTCTGGATACCAAAAAAGGACAGCCTGCAACGATTATGTTTGGGCCCACAAACCCAAGCCCATGAGATGCATAATATGGCAGTTGTATGTTATAACGAATAGATGTATCTTTTATTTTTAGGCAAACGGTATGCCTGTTGATAGAGGCACCGATTCTTATTATATAAATTGGATAGGATCGTGTAAACAAACCAACCCACTTGATTCAATATATCAAAAAGTATATTAGGGTTCATATCCCTGTGTTCTTTATTTTCTTATTTTGTGATGTCGATATGATGATATGATAGTTGCTGGAAATCATGATGTTGTTTGGTTATGATCGATCCTGGAAATCACGACTTGAAGGCCTGTGCAACAAATAATGAATACAAGTATATTTTTATATGCAACATATCCATGATGAAGTGTTTGGCTAACTGCTGCATAAAAAGGAAAATTTGAAAGGTAGAGTTCCTTCTATACAATCTTAATCATCTTAAGATCCTTCCACGCCTTCGTTGTTTTTGCATACGTATGGCTTTATTGATTTCGTAACAAAATTTTCATTTAATGAATCTTATCAGTAGAGCCATCAAATGCAAGCGTTCTTACCCATGTAAGAACTTGGTACAAAAATGAACTAATTTCTTTTCGATAAATCTTTGTTTCTAAACTTATAATTATAAAGACATATCAATTATTAATGCATGTCATAAAACAGCCAATAGCAACATACCTCGACAATTTGTAAGTTAAGTGTAAGAAACTTGACACTACGAAATTGTTGAAGCAGACCAACAATTGTTTGAGCTTTGCGTGGATATCTAATAGTAAGATCCACTTTCTCCAAAGAAAGGACAGCATATGCAGAAAAGTTTACAGAAAAATAACTCTCTCTCATGATGAGATTCTTGAGTTGAGGGGCTTCTACATTCACCACACCGCAGGATACATCTTCAAGCGTGAGATTAGAAAGTTTAGAAAGACGTATATTCAGCTGATTTTCTCTAAAATCTCTAGGAAGACGAATTATCGTTTCACAACAAATTAAGGCGAGGTTCATCAGATTTGGAAATTTGGAGAAAAGATCATCATACAATTTGATACGACTGAGACATAGAGTTGTTAATGCTGGGATGTCCCAAGTCGACGCGAGTCTACAGAACTTATAGGTAGAAGACAAGGCCAATGTAAGATGTTTCAGTGACTGGGAACTAAAAAGATATTTAGGAAATTTGATATCATCATTATTAACAATTGATACAAAAGTTAGTTGTTCGACGTTATGAGAAAACGCATAGTTAAGAATTCTTTTGACAAACACTTGGGTAGCTTTTCCGCGAAAACGGAGCTTAACAGAAGACAACTGAACTTGATTATCGCCGCGAGACAGAATATTGTTGACAAATTTGGAGAACTTGTTCACTTTGAGAAACTTTTAGTTGAGAAATCCATATAAGGCATTGAAGTCTAGATGTATCTCCATCTAGATGACAAACTACTTGTCTCAATGGCCTGTTGAAGGCTAATAAACGAGAGAATTTTATGAATAAGATCATCGGGTAAACTGGTTAGTCTATCACTTTCTACATTCATTCTCTTCGCATCATGTCTAGACCCCATTATATCCTCAACTCACTGTTGACTCCAAAGCTGCAATTCGACAAAATTAAACAATCAGAAGATGCTAATTTACTTTTGGGTTAAGTCTATAAAATAGAAACGAACTTTTTAAAATTTATAATTTTAGTAAACCAACTTATTTTATTATCAATCTAGGCATTCAAACTTGTTCTTATAGGATTATTATACTAATATGACCGGATGGCATATCCACGTCATTAAAATGTGACACGTATATCCTTTATAATTTTTTTAATACTTGAAAATATTATCTTTATATTGTTGCCGGTCCTTCCAATTCTATGATTCAATCCTGCCGTTTAAATTGATAGAAGAATTAATCACAACCCTTGAAATTATGGAATTATCCTTATTAACAAAGTTGAGCCAAAAGTGAAAATCCCCTGTTATCCTGTTTGACGTGGAGTACCAATTACCAAACTCTTCTACAATTTAGGAATGTATATGATACCTTTTCAATGCCAAATACACTTGTCTGCCTAATTCAATGTATTGTATAAAGTTATACATTAGAAGTCACTTTCACCTTCAACCTTCAAAAACACAAAAAAATACTCTGAACATGATAGGCTCTTTTATTTCTTCTCAAGTTTACTTTTTGTTTCCTTTTCTTCTTATTTTGGGAGTCGTATGAAGAACAATGTGTCAGTTATAAGTTGCTTTTTAAGATATTTTTTCATATGTTTAGTTTGTCGAGTGTAAAAGATAGAAATGGAGGTGCATCATACACTGCACTTTCTAATTCATCCATTATATTTCAAAGTATTACTATCTTCTTTATATAGGACCATGAACGGCATAATGCCTCATGAGTATCTCTATCCACGAACGGCAGAATGTTTCATGAGTATCTCACCTCATGAAGGCCTGATATTGACTATCTTCTTTATATAGGACCATGAACGGCGGAATGCCCATTTGTTGCTTGATGAGGTGAATCACACAACACAAAGAAGGAAAACAGAAACAAATTGAGGACATGGGAGTAAAAAGATGTTATCAAAATTAAAAGTTAGGATGGTGATCATGATCCCAACTTTTAATTTTGATAACATCTTCTTTTTTGATTCCGATGATGATACTTTAGTGATACTCCGGATGAAAATTCCGAATTACAAATAATGTGTGTTATTACTCTATAATTGAATAGATCTTAATATGTGTTATTGTTTTATAGGGATATGGACGGTAGATGATGTTTTGCTAGTGACTAATATCAACATGAAGAAAATAAAAAGTTTCTACTGTGTCGATGCATGAATTTTTTTAATATATTTGCCCGTATAATATACTCATAACAAGTTTTTATTGTTATTTGTAAATTATGTAATCGTAAGACCCGACAATGTACACATATACTGTTTAGTTTATGGATTATTTTCTTTTGTGACGTGTTGTGTTCATTCGACTATATTGTCGACAGATAATTTTGATGAATCGAAATAAACCTGGAGCATTCCATGGTGATTTGGTAGTTGTTGCCCCTCGCATTCTGGAGCTTTAACATTCTTTCCTCTGTCTTACTACTAACAGTAGCAAAAACATGCAAGATATCATTCAAATCAATGCCTTTTGTACATGCATCCGGTATCATTCCAAACATGCATTTTATCGTTGTTTCAAACTTTTCCTTAGTACTTTGTACATCAGTAGTAAATAAGAATGATTTGCACTTCAAATTGTGTATATTATCTTAAGTTTGTTTTAAATATATAGATAATGAGTTTATAATATTTTTCTTGTATAAATTATTGAATCGTTATACCCGGGCAACGCACGGGTATTGTACTAGTTAACTATTGTTTATACGAGTATACCCAACTTTACAAATCCAAAAAATCTAAAAACGTGCATCCCAAATTAATTAAATCATGATTTTTCATTCATTCAAAACAAAACCTAACCCCATCAACCCCTTCAATTCAATTAACTTATGACATCTTCATCTTCTTGGTGGTGAGGGTTGATGATGCGACGACAATGACAAAATTGGGTGGTGTGACGGTTGGGGCAGGGGTAGTACGGCGGCTGAGGTGAAGGTGCAAGTGGGTTTTTGTAGGAAAGGATATGTTCTTGAACAAATCTTGATTTGGTTTTTGTGTTTTGTTGAAAGGGTGTTTGACGTATAGGAATGAATTTTGTTATGGGATTGGTTTTTGAATTGGGAACTTGCTAAATGTAGGTGTAGATTTAATTTTTAAAGAATCTACTAATTTTGGTTTTTAAGTTCCGAAAGTTTTGATTTTGAAATTGTAGGTGTTGTGTGATTGACGTGATTGAACTTTTATAAAATGAATTTCTGATTGATGATTTTATTAAGGGTGTGTGACTTGTGGAGAGGTTGAAGATGAATAGAAGAATGACTAAATTGCCCATATATACCCAATATCCATGCATGCTATAAAAAAGATAAATGAAAAAATGATGATGTGTAGGTATTTTTTTAAGTTAACCGGTGGTAACCAGTGACAGCTCACCTTGTTTACTACTCCCCCCGTCCCAAAATTATAGTCCACGTTTCCTTTTCGGGTTGTACCAAATTAATTGTCCAATTCTAAAACTTCCAAAAATAGGTAGGAATTTTATATCGATATTACTAGCTTACCCTTAATTGAAATCATAATTACAAACTTTAAAACGGTTTTAAATTAATTGGTTAAGGGTAAAATTGTCTTTCTGCAAAAAGTAAGAGAGAGAAAGTTGAAAATGTGGTACTTTTCTTAAACTGTGTGTTTTTTATCGGGAGACAATAATTTTGGGACGAAGGGAGTATATTGTTAGAAATTTGAAAGTTAAAATGCCTAGATTGGTAATAAACTAAGTTGGTTTACTAGAATTATAAATTTAAAAAGTACGTTTCTATTTTATAGACTTAACCCTTTACTTTTTATACAAGTTTTAATTTATACTAGCATGGTACTCACGCAATGCGGCGACGAGTACTTGGTAAGGATTTTTGAAGCGAACAAATGTTACTATCTTACCTATCAAGTTCGTATTCACATTAATTTAGAGTGGTAAAAAAAGTTAAATCAAAATAAACCCGCTAAAAATGAAATAAAAAAAACTAAAAGTTAATAAAATTTATCGAAATGGATATTTAATTAAAAAGCACAAAATTTTACAAAATATGGTGAGCTTAGATTCTGAAAATAATAAATAGATAAAAAAACATTTCAATTTAAAATTAAAAAATGTTACTTTTAATAGGTTGTTAGAAAAGTTTGTTACAAAAAGTCATGGTATATAATGTGAGAAAAATATCTAACAACTTGCTTTATATAGTAACTAGAGGTTGCAAAACGGACAGGCTCGACGGGCACGGGCATCGGACAAAATGGGCAGCGCGCTAAACGGGTAAACGGGCAACGGGTTATACGGGCGCAAGCTAAAACGGGCCAAAAAAACATAAGAAAATGTAGAAATAAAAAATAATGATACTCGTTTGAAAACTGGGGAAAAAAATATATATAAAACATCCGTTGAGTAGCCTATTTGGTATTATACATACGCCTAAAGATCCCACTTAAAGTCTTACATGTGCGCCCATTTAAAGTTTTACATGTGCGTCCATTTAAAATCTTACATGTGCGCCCATTGAGCCCATCAATAATAACTGATAGGCAAAAAATACCCCTTCTTTTAAAAAAAGTGTTAAAAAGTGCTTATAATTAGTTATTTGGGCAAGATTTGCCACCTCTAATAGTAAGTAAAAAAGTCTGAAAATAAGATATGATAATAAGATAAGATAAGATAAGATAGTTGAATGTTAAATGTAATGTTACACACAGAAGGCGAGTCTAATTGGCCCTTTCGCAGCAGGAAGAACATGCACAGATGCAAATCTAGAACATCTTTCATATTAGATGTACTATCAAAATTAGTTTGTTGTTAATTCTTTACCGTGTACACACATAATTAGAGGTGGCAAATGAGTTGGTTTGGTTGGATTTGGTTCATGGGTCAAATGGGTTATGGTTCAAATGGGTTATGGGTCAAATGGGTCATCATTTAATAATGGGTCAAATGGGTTATGAGTCAAATGGTTTGGGTCGGGTCAACCTACTAACTTACAATATTTTCTTATCTTTTAACATGTTCAAATGTTTTTATCTGCATTCGTTCGATTTTTACGTTTTGGTCAGTTTTTTTAAGTTTTTCATCGATTTTTTTACGTTTTCATTAGTATTTTTACGTTTTCGTCTTTAAATATACGTTTTATTCAGAAAATTCACGTTTTCGTCAGTAAATTTACGTTTTCGTCAGAAAATTTTACGTTTTCGTCAGTAAATTTACGTTTTCGTCAGAAAATTTACGTTTTCGTCAGTAAATTTACGTTTTCGTCAGTAAATTTACGTTTTCGTAAGAAAATTTACGTTTTCGTCAGTAAATTTACGTTTTCATCAGTAAATTTACGTTTTTCGTCAGAAAATTTACGTTTTCGTCCGAAAATTTATGTTTTCGTCAGTAAATTCAGGTATTCGTCAGAAAATTCACGTTTTCGTCAGAAATTTTATGTATTTTTCAGAAAATTCACGTTTTCATCAGTAAATTTACGTTTTCGTCAGTAAATTTAAGTTTTCCAGAAACTTTACGTTTACGTCAGTAAATTTAGGTATTCGTCAGAAAATTTACGTTTTCGTCAGTAAATTTTTGTTTTCGTCAGTAAGTTTACGTTTTCGTCAGTAAATTTACGTTTTCGTCAGTAAATTCACGTTTTCGTCAGATAATTTAAGTTTTCGTCAGAAAATTTACGTTTTCGTCAGTAAATTCACGTATTCGTCAGAAAATTCACGTATTCGGCAGAAAATTCACGTATTCGTCAGAAAATTCACGTTTTCGTCAGAAAATTCACGTTTTCGTCAGAAACTTTACGTTTTCGTCAGTAAATTTACGTTTTCGTCAGGAAAATTTACGTTTTCGTCAGAAAATTACGTTTTCGTCAAAAAACTTACGTTTTCGTCGTTAAGTTTACGTTTACGTAAATTTACAGACGAAATATACTAACGAAAACGAAAACATAAATTATCTGATAAAAACGAAAATTTACCGTCGAAAACGTAAATTTGCTGACGAAAACGTAAATTTACAGTCGAAAAATTAAAATTACTGACGAAAACGTAAATATACTGACGAGAACGTAAGTTTACTGACGAAAACGTAAATTTACTGACGAAAACGTAAATTTTCGGACAAAAACGTAAATTTACTGACGAAAACATAAATTTCTGACGAAAACGTAAATTTTCTGACGAAAACGTAAATTTACTGACGAAAACATAAGTTTCTGACGAAAACGTAAATTTACTGAAGAAAACGTAAATTTACCAACGAAAACGTAAATTTCCTGACGAAAACGTAAATTTACTGACGAAAACGTAAATTTACTGTCAAAAACTTTAAATTACTGACGAAAACGTAAATATACTGACGAAAACGTAAATTTATTGACGAAAACGTAAATTTACTGACGAAAACGTAAATTTTTGACGAAAACGTAAATTTACTGACGAAAATGTAATTATTCTGACGAATACGTAAATTTACTAACGAAAACGTAAATTTTCTGCCGAAAACGTAAATTTATTGACGAAAACGTAAATTTTCTGACG
Organism: Glebionis coronaria; assembly: GCA_025667525.1. NCBI lineage: Eukaryota > Viridiplantae > Streptophyta > Magnoliopsida > Asterales > Asteraceae > Glebionis > Glebionis coronaria. Next base: position 635,275,461 of record CM046874.1, on the reverse strand, counting down.
AATACGTAATTTTACTGACAAAAACGTAAATTTACTGACGAAAACGTAATTTTTCTGACGAATACGTAAATTTACTGACGAAAACGTAAATTTACTGACGAAACGTAAATTTAGTGACTTAATAATAAAAACTAACTTTTTAGACTATTGAGTTTTTGGTACAATAATAGGAACCATGTGACCTATTTTTAAACCCATTTGACCTATTCTCAAACCTATTTGACCCAAACTTCATTTTATACAAAGAAATGGGGTGACCCATTTGACCCATTACTCTATTTTTGATCAACCCATTTCAATCAATAAGGTTATGAAATTGAACTCAATTGGCCTAGTTTTGGTGAAATGGGTTGAAATTGCCATCTTTGAATGTTCAAGTATGGATTGAACTGACTTTCTAATAGTAGATCAACGATTATACATACTAAAGGCTGTTATGTCAATATAAGAAATGTCATTGTGTATATCAGGATATGTCTCTCACATTTCATTTAATCGACATTCTGAACCCTATTTGTTATATGTCTTTACTTGTGCATGTAGCCACGAAAACAAAACTCGCTAAAAGCCAAAGGGATAATTTACTTTCTATTGGCAATAACTATTTCCAGTTCACCATATCATACTTTTTGCTAATGTATGGCATTTTAATAATTTGACACATCATTAATAAGAGAGTCATTAAAGTATTAAACTTTCAAATTTCATCCCGATATGATATTTTTTGCGAACATGTGGCACTTTGGTAAATAGACACATCAGCAAAACAAAGGTCATAGTTGCTGCTAACGCATGGTATTTTGGAAATTCTATATAACACATGTCAGCAAAAAGTGTAAGATTAAATTATGTGAAATTTGAGTTTTAGGGGGTGTTTGGTTTGGCTTATATAACCTAAGCCTATTTCGGTTTATATAACATAAGCCCTAATTTTGTGGCTTATTTGGAGACTTGTGGGCTTATATAAGTTCATTATATCATGATAAACTTATATAAGCTCTTAAGTCTCAAAATAAGCCATAAAATTGGGTTTATGTTATATAAGCATAAAGTAAGGCATATTTCGGCTTATATTACATAAACCTTAATTTTTTTAAGCTTATTTGGAGATTTATGAGCCTATACAAGTTTGTTATATCGACTGGATCAGTGGTTATCACCCTTGCCTCTGGAGACCACAGAGGTCAGGGGTTGGATCCTCATTCCTTGCAAGTAGAGGTGCCAAATCTGGCCCATTTTCATAAATATATGCACTTTTTGCCCATTTTCAAAGAAGGACGGAGCACTTTTTGACCGTTCTTTATTATTGATGGGTTAAACGGGCGCATATGTAAGAAACTTATGGGCTTAATGGGCACACATGTAAAACACTAATTAGGTTACTCGACGAATATTTTATATTTAGTTTTTATCCTCGGCTTTTAAACAAGTATTTTTATTTTTTAATTATACGTTTTTATGTCATTTTTCTCGTTTTAGCTTGCGCCCGTTTCGCCCGTGCCCGTTTAGCCCGCGCCCGTTGGGCCTGTCGCCCGTTTAGCCCGTTACCCGTTTAGCCCACCGCTCGTGCTCGTGCCCGCCCGTTTTGCCACCTCTACTTGCAACGCCGGAGGTATTTTTCTACCTTGGTAGAACCGGAACCAGGCTTCCTACCTTAGGTAAAGGTATGGCTGTCTACGTCACCCGTGGAAGACGACATTGGGTGTTACTTTACTAAGTCTGTTATATCATAATAAACTTATATAAGCCCATAAATCTCCAAATTGATGAAGCTTAAGTTAAAACAAACATCCCCTTAACTTTTAAAAAGAGATATTGATCATAATAATTCAAGCCTATATAACTTTTTTTATCCCAATTAATAGATACATAATGATTTAACTATTTGATAAAAAAAAGCAACACAACATCTAATAATCTTTTTAGCATAACAATTAATAAGGATGATAACATATATATGATAAATTTATTCAGAATTTTAACTCACATGAATGAGGGAACACAAGGCGGCGGTGAGTGACGTCACTGGTGGTTTTACTCGGGGGTTGTGCTCGTGAAGTTAGGTGAGAAAGGAATATAAATCAAATGTTTGAAACCCGGGTTTTAAATACCGGGTCCGGGTCAACTAGGTGGGTTAACCCGATTTTCTGAAGAAATGTTTTTTCTTCATATTATATCCTTAATAAAAGGGGGAATCTCGGTTCCCTATGAACAATTCCCCCCTCACAAACACACAATATTATATTATTTCGTTTCCCTCACACAACAATATTATCCCCACTCACAGCCTGACTAAAATATTTCCCTCTCTAGCCATCTTCTCCTCACACATCTGTGTGGTTCTTGAAGCTTCATGTCGACCATTTTCTCCATTCATCACAAATCCATTGTTAAAACAAAAACCAAAAAACATACATACAAAAACACTACACCTCTCTATTAGTTTCTTATTGATCCAAGTCAATTACGTATTCAAGAGGTTGTTAGTGAAGTCGGAACAGTCAACGCCGTAACAGGTACCTTTTTTCGCCTAATCTATGTGTACAGTTACTTATACATTGCTTTTTATTGTCAATTGATTTAAGGTTTTAGAATATTGCATATATCGATATTCCAAATTCGTATAAAAAATTAGGGGTTTTGGTATAGTGGTTATGTAGAGGTTTTTTTTCGACAGTATTTTGTGGATGTTGAAGTATATGATTTAGTTTTGTATGCTTGGGTTTAGGGATATGAGGATTTCTTGGATGAAAGATTGTATTTTGTTGTTGCACACCAAATGTTCGATCTATCGTGTGAGTGAAAATTGTAGTCACAGTCTTGGTTTGTAGTTGCTCATGGAAAATAAAGAGGATTCGGTAAAGAAATAGTAGGTTATTAGGTAACGTATGCGCGACCGATAAAAATTAGTCCTTATGTGAGATGTTCCGAGTAAGGTGTGATTCTTGAAACTATCATATATAGCCGACTGTTATTGACACGTTAGGAATAATGAATAAAACATAAGCGGGTAAGGGTTACTGCCCGTTAATAGTTTAGATATTATAAGCAAATAAGCAATCCCAAACAACGGCAGTAAATTGTTGCTGAAGTTTTCTAAAGTAAATAAGTGTAACTTATCTGGTGTGTGTGGAAATGATTATGTTTTTACAATGTGCATTTAGATTTAGTAATTCAACAAATGTGTTTTTAGGACCCTTTTTAGGAAGGGTAAAAGTTATATAATACCATCGTATTTATCAAAATGTATCGACTTTAAACACTTACAATTTAATCGTTACACATTACCAATGAACTTTCAAATTTGATCCATCTTCACCAATATGACCATAAAATGACTGTATTACCCTTGTCTTTTTTTACATAATTACATATATGCCACATTCATCCTTTCTCCCACCTTCACTGTAAAAGCATGTTTGATACAGTGGAAATTGGCTTTGGTATCAAATTTATGAATAACCACAACCCATTTGCTTAATCAAATTATTGGAAGATTAGCAACAATGACTAACCTTTTTCCTTGTATATGTCAACCCATTTTCGTAATATACATATCTATTAAGTTAATCACTGAAATAAACAAAGATATAAATGCCAGCATATATTCTTTCCGAAACAAAGTCCAAAATATATTTTGTATAAATCATAAGATCTCAAAAATACATTTATGTAAGTTTTCATTATATTATTAGGCAAGGAAGAAGAGAAACTAAGAACACAAGGAGACAATAATAACAAATTGACGAATGATTTATAGAGGAGGACCAGATCACACGATGAAAAAGAACATAAAAAATTAAAGGCCAGATGAGATAAAGGTAGCAAAAACACGAGCCTGGAATCAACTATGAATCCTCACCCTTTTGATGCCTTTCAGATATGGCCAATATCTATATATGATTTCCATTCCGCAAATAAAAATTTATGTAGCAAACACCGATTTTGGCTTCTTCAAAAAAGGAGAAGAAAGCTGGGAATGCAATTCTACATCCTTATTCAACGAGAATCATAATCCTTTTATACCTCATGCCCGTGCAATGCACATTTACCTCATGCCCGTTCTAGAGTGCCCAGATCTATTTTCTTTATAAGATTTTTTGTTGTTGTTATTTCTCTATTATGTTTGAATTTCAAAAATAGTGATGATAAATCATACATTGAGTATTGAATAATGATAGAACAATGCGTTCTATTTTTTTTTTAATATACTTTATTAATTTTGGATCTGAATTTTTTCTTGAAATAGAAAATGTTAAAAAGACAAGGGTAATACAGTCATTTTATGGTCATATTGGTAAGGATGGATCAAATTTGAAAGTTCATTGGTAATGTGTAACGATTAAATTGTAAGTGTTTAAAGTCGATATATTTTGATAAGTACGATGGTATTGTATAGCTTTTACCCTTTTAGGAAATATGCAACTTTTCTTTAATGCCTTATTTTGTTTTTTATCAATGCAGAAATGAATTTACTGTCGTAGATAATGCATTGGACAAAGACATTGGAAGCTCAAAAATTAAGGTATGGAAGCGTTTTCAGACGGTTCAAGATTTGACTACCGGTCTTAATTTGTTTCTGATTGCTCCCATTTGCCGTTTGTACAGGTCCGTGTGTCGCCTGTTGCCCATACAACCCGGATGCACGATTTGACAAAAGAAAAATTGTGCTCACATAAGGCATGTCCGCACGGGGTATAAACACTATCGTGGTCCTAATAAATTAGGGACACATGATCTCAGACGGATACATGCTATTCTAATAAAGGTAATAGCTTCTCCCGCTAATTTGTTTTCCTAAACTTTTGCATCACTACTGACGACTGCGTAAGGGGTGTTTGGCATATCTTTTTTCGGGCTTAAATGATTAATTTATTTTCAAAAAAGCATAAACCCACTTTTTGCCCGATTTATGAGCTTATTAAATTGAATTTATGGACTTAACTATTCCATATGCACAAGTTAAGAAGCTCATGAAGTCATAAGCAAAAAAAGTGAGCTTATGAGCTTTTCCAATATCATATGAACCCAACTGCAATGGTACCAAACAACTCTTAAATGAATAGGATATCCATCTGTAGCGAATACACACACATTTTTAGTACATGGAGAAAAAAATGGATTGATTGATATGCAAAAGGAGTAGGACTTTATATCGATACTAGATCTCGATGAGAAATATCAACGATGAATTAATACTATCTTTGAACGAGGGACCAACTTCCCTCACACAAACTTCACACACTCATACTAAGTTTATATTAAAAAAAAAGTTTCCTACACCTTCTCAACTCTTCTTTCTTATTATCCTTATCCACCGTTTAGTATCGACGACAGCAACCCACACCGATTCATCAAAACACAAATTTTGGATCTGATTTTTAAATTAAAGTTGCGTTGGTATATTTGGGGATTCATTCTTTTGCAAGCTCTTGGAGGTATTCATTCAGTTTCAATTTGTCATATATATAAACAGATTTTGAAATTGTATTCCATTTTCCCAGGTTTATACCTTTGTTTAAATGGGCGTGTTTGTTGTTGCTATTGAATTTTACATACAGATTTGTAAAACCACCTCTACAAATGACGCCCTGAATTTTGGATTGATTATTTGATATGGATGGATGTAATTTGTTTTTTACTATTAGTATGTTTTTTTTAGCTGTGATTTGGTACGATATAGATGGTTGTTTGGTGAATGATCGAGCATCTTAGATATTTGTAAGACACATACCGCTTTTTAGCAAGTATTTAATTCGGCGTATGTCATTACTTATTTTATTAAATTAGTTTGGTTCTGAGAGGGTCAGAGGGTGACAGAGACCGTGAGAGACAGAATTCTGAGTGATCGTGTGTGAGTGACTATTTTATTATGTCGATACTTAGCGTTTGTTATATGCTGCCTGTTTATCTGTGTTCGTATTGGCTACAATATGGCTGTATTATTTGTTACATGTTTTTTTAACGTGTTTTCATTTTCATCTTTTCTTCTTTTGTTATCTATGTTGCAGCTCATCTTATGTATTCGTGTGTCGTGCGCGGCTGTTATCAGTCGACAGTTGTATGTGTGCCTTGCTTGGCACATGAACAGTCGCAGGGAAACATACGTTATTACAGGTACGTGGACTAAGAAATTTTTGTCTTTTGCTACATCCGTGTCCATGTATTTGGTATACGAATGCTCTAAATTCCTTTTTTATTCTAGGCTCTTCTATGCAGTACGTCGCCAGCCATGGTCTTGCGTTGTTTCCCCCAGCCACGCCTCTCGGCAGACATTATGTCCGGGTCTATTCCCCTTTAAGAAGGTGTGTTAGCACAGTGATAATAATCGTGTTTTTTTACAGTTCGTATGTTTCCCACTTTTCTAGTATTCGTTTCCTTCTAACAGAGGGCTCCCACGCGGGCATCCTTTCCCAGGCTGCTTCAGCTAGCACTGGAACATCAGTACCAGTGGCAGCACCGCAAACAGACCGTGTTCGAACAACGCGGATTACTGCAAAGCGACGTCGCTTTTCTGATTCTGCATCCTCCACTGTCCTGGTTACATCCACGGGTAAATGGTTCGCCTTCGATATATTATTTTAGTCTACACGTCTTCTTGCTGGCCTCCTCCTTTCATCCTATTATGTTTGATAACAATAATCTGCTACTGCTTGCATACCGCCTCATTTCTATAAGTTATATGGTTTTACCAGATCCGTTTATATAGGTAAAACAGACTATAAATAATGCACATATTGTGCAAGAAAACCCATGAATTTCGATTTATAGAGAAAAATGTTTTTAAACATGTCATATGCTTTTTACAATTGAGTTAGACCAAGCTTAGCTGTCCCAAAATGTTGCCAGGTCTCGCTGTATTACCATGATGGAAAGTGTGAATGATGACAAGGGCATGGATATATCAGTCATCGTGCCTTCAGTCCAGGTACATACACATTTAATTTATACTTTTTAAGCTGGACTTCATGTTCAAAGCATACCATTTATCAATTAGTTGGCATCATTGTAAATTACTAAGCACTTTATTATACTAACTTTCAATAGCTATATTTCGTCTTGCAAGTCCACCCCACACATACGCACCAATGTGTGCATAAGGAAAAAAAAGGTGTCTCATTTATGGTTACTCTTTGTTCTTTTGTTTTCGTGGACTTTCAGTTAATGGGTGAAAATTGGAAGAAAAAAAACGCCGTCAACAGCTCGAATAGGACAAAACTAAAAAGTGCTTCTTTTCCTTTTTAAGTTAATCAGTATTGCTAATAATTTGAAATATCAGCAATCTTCGTAAGCTAGGATTAAGGATTATGTTGTTCGTGATATGCGTATTAAACACTCAATGAATCTAACTATTCCGTTGTTTGCAGATAAGCTTTGGAAGGCAACTTATTAAATATAAGTGTGAGAAAATTTAAAGCATCTGAACTCAATCACAAAACAGCAACACGCCAACAGTTTGCATATTCGATGATGGGAAAGAATGATAAGGGAAGGCATTGAAGTTGGAGATGCAAATATATGTCGCTTCCAAGCAAAGATATTTCTTGACACCTCTTTTTACTCTCTTATCTCTTATATTACATTTATATTTTCCAAATTTCGTTTATAATTCTATTAGAATGCTTAGGTATGACCGCTAATATCTTTACCTGATTTTATATATGTAAATACTTAATGACTTTTGTCTTTGTTATGTTACAGGACAACAACGATACAATACACAATATAGGAGTGCACGTTCATATGCGTTTTTCTTGCTGCTGGATTTCTGAAATAAAAGGAGGCTCCATTAGCGCACGGTCTCCATAAAAGTTTATGAAGGCTAAGCGAGGTTGTAATATTAACACAATTGGATACTATCATATACAAGTAAATTTGGTTACCTATATTAGAGAAACCTTTGGAATATCCCAGAACTGCAGAAAGAATCAACCAAAAATATATTTCTTTCTTTGTGCAGGTCAATATAGGTTGGATTAAGGCTGACTAAGGAAGTAGAGTGTTCATAGACGCCGGTTTTTGCCATAAACCCAACTTTCTACAGGAAACGAAAACAAAATACCCGCGGCGGAGCGCGGGCAAAGGACCTAGTTTTTAATAATTAACAAGAATTATATATAAAAATCATTAAAACTTTTGTATATTGAAAATATAAGTTGTTAACCAATCAATATAATATGTAAAAATAAAATTTCGTCAAAAATACGTAAAATTTACATATTTTTTTTAAGAAAATCCGAAAAATCATAACCTGGCCAGGTCTCGAGAACCGGGTTGACCTGGGTTACCCCAAACCCGACGGGTATAACCGGGTTTCAAAAATGTGAAACCCGGGTCAATATGACCCGGTTTTTCGGCCGGAACCCAGTCAACCGGTTGACCCGACCGGGCGACCCGGGTTTAAAAACATTGGTATAAATAAAAGAGTTAACTATATTTTTTATTTTTTGTCCTTATTGTTTGATGGATATGACGATTTTGGTGTAAAAGTTTAAAAAATAACAGATTTAGTTTCAAACCTAGCGACTCGTAACACTTCTGGTTTTAATGTTAGTTTGACTTATTAAAAAGAACATCTAATCTATAATAACATGTAGTGTAGTTGATGTAGGGATAGTAACGGGTCGGGTTTGGGTCAGGTTTTACTAAACCCGTACCCGCACCCGTTTATAATATCCAAACTTGCATCCGCCTAATATTCGACGGGTATCCGATTACTATTACCCAACGGGTTTTCGGTTTTTACCCGCGGGTATCGGGTATCCACAAATAAATTTTGGTGGACATAATTGTACGTATAAAGTTAAAAAAACCAATGAAAAACAATCAAAATACCCTAATATAATTTTTAAGTTTTTAGAAGATGAAGAATACTAATCCAATATCATATCATGCGATTTAATGTATCGAATAAATCATTGTTTTATTTAAAGTTACAAAATCGAAATATGCTTGATCACAAAAATTTTAATCCATACAAAATGTAACTAATATAAGCATTTCATTTGTTTAATAATCTTCGTCTACTATTTCGCACAAATTTAAAAGTTATATAAAATAGCAATAAATGATATGTATTTTGGTAAACGGGTACGTATACGGGTAAACGGGGTGGGTATTACTAAAACCCGAACCCGAACCCGTACCCGCGAAAAATAAAATATCCTAACCCGAACCCGCATCCAAACCCGCAAACCCGAATCCGAACCCGACCCAATCGGTTCAGATTTCGGTTTTCTCCATCGGTTTCGGGTGCTTTTGCCATCCCTATGTTGATAGAGGCCAAAGTGTCGAAAAACGGGCTGACTTGTTTCTGGAGGCACAAGATCGCGTCACGAATAGGGGTTTAGTAAAATGGGCATAACTTTTGCATCCTAAGTCCGTTTTCAGCCCGTGACCTGTCAAAACGTGCGTAAAAAGGAGGCGGATGACGCTGTAACCACCTTTTAGCTGGTTACAGATTTTTTAGTGCCCGAAAATCCTTTTTACTAATCAGTTTTTTTTACATATTTATGTTTTTTTCACTTTCAGTTGGACTTTGTCTTTGGCCTATGGTCTAGCCTGTTGGATTTTTAGGGTTTTTCTTTGTTTGTAGTCATTATTTAATGAATCTGTTGTAACCTTCGCAAGACAGTTATCAGTTTAATAAAAGTTAAACCAGTGGTCGTTGTGTTGCCATGTTTTACCCTAATTTTCGGGCATTCTTCAGAATCAACTATTATTAGCAGATTTGTTTCTTGCATTCTTTTTGAATCAACAGACCCAATTACTTGTCTTTGTTACTTTATTTTTTAGTCTTGGTATCAAGAGGCAAAGTTCCTGATCAAGATACCTCCAAGGAGAACTAAGCCTATTCATGATGTGAATGAACAAGAATTTGAGCAGCGTATGATGGACAAAATGGAGGAGCGATTCGATCAAATTGTTGATCAATTGACCGACCAGATGAATGATTTGATGAGCAATAGGAGGCCTCGTAATCGCCGTCATGAGGATGAAGATGCAGATCTGGAAGAAAATCCGTTTGGTGACGGTTCGTCTGTTGATGAACAATCAGTTGGGCGGCAAATGAGAGATCGTAGGGGGAATAATGATAGGCGTTGAGAGACTAGAATGAGGGTTAATATTCCTGAGTTTAACGGGGACACTTTAAAGCCTTATTAGTTCATTGATTGGCTTGTTGTTGTTAAAGAAGTATTTGAATTCAAAGAAGTTTTAGAAAACAAAAGGGTTTCGTTGATCGTTATCAAGTTACGTGGTAGGGCATCCGCGTGGTGGCAACAATTGAAACTAACAAGGAACAGAGTTGGGAAGTCAAAGATCACGAGTTGGCAGAAGATGAAGAAGGTCGCGAGGGATAATTTTATTCCTCATAACTACCAACGAATGATGTACCAGCGGTTACAGAATCTAAAACAGAGGGCCAAGTCTGTTGAAGATTATACAACCGAATTTTACCAACTAATTGCAAGGAATGACATTCAAGAGACAAAAGATCAGCTTGTCTCTCGATACACTTGTGGTTTAAGAGTCCAGATCATGGATTATGTTAACATGTTTGATCCGATAACACTTTCTGAAGCATATCAGCGTGTACTGACTTTTGAGAAGCAGAACCGACGAGTGAGGAGTTCGTCTTCTCCTGCAATAACAGGTGCTTCTGGTTTGATAAAATAAACCGATTTAGCATTGAATGATTCATAAGCTTTGTATAATATCGTTTTGGTTGTTTGATAAAATAAAATGATTTAGCGCTGAATGATTTTAACATTGAATAATTTTACTCCTTAAAATATAAAAATATTTTTTTATAATTATTATATAGAATGGACAGATTTAGAATATAGTTTCTTTTATCAATAGAGGAACGAAGTTAAAAAATTACGCAAGTTTTATATGTTTGAATAAAACAAGCAACGTAAGTTAAAAAATATATATATTACGTACTAACAAATTATCCATGTAACAAAATAAATTTATGTGTTTGAATATATTTTCATCTATGCCCTCGTCAGACACACTACCAAATTATCCATGTAACAATATAAAATAAATAAATGAAAAAAAGAGCGTAATACAAATTATAAAAAAATTCCTAGAAGTCCACTGAGTAATTTAGGGAGATTATTTGAAAAAATCAGTCAATAGCAAATCATTCAATCAAAGATGGCGTAATTTCCAAATCAAACACACTTGCCTCTACCCGCTTGAGCTGGTCCACTCAATTAAGTGGCAATCAAACACTCATTTATCTTTTCCTAAAATTCACTTTTATTTTTGAGTGGCACAAAATTTTTTAATAAATTTTATTTTTAAGAAAATGCTTTATTAAAATAAAAATTAAAAATTTGAATATGGCATATTTCATTTGGTTTAAGGAAAATCATTTGAGTGTAAAAATTGTACCAGTTGGAACTTCCTCACTAAAAGACAAAAAGGAGCAGAGTCTACTACCGCGGTTCCATATATAGGGGTGCGGTTCCTTATCAATAAGGAACCGAATGTCTATTTAAAGAACCGCTCCCGGTTATGATCGTTGGGCTCTTGTCTTATAAATAGTGGACTATTTCCAGATTTTTATTTCATCTCTTTTGCATACAAATTTTCAGATTCAATCCACCTTCTTAAATCACTCAAATCCTTGATTATTTGTTTGATTACTACTTGTTTAGAAGTGAATCTTTCTCCTCCCCTCTCATCATCTCAAGTACAAAGAGAAGAACACTTTCATCATTGAAGTGTTGTGTTTACCTCAAGATCTATTGAAGATCAAAACTTTATTTCATTCTTGTGTTGTTCTGAAGATCCAAAGGTGTGTATTTGGAAGTTGTGTATGTATTGTGGTTAATACATAGGCCTTAAAGTTTATTGGTGTAGTCCTAGCTAAGACTAGGGCTTGACTTTTAGCTTAGAGTCAGAAATTGGTTAAGCGACGTGTACAGTTTCTCCACCTTAAGGAGCTTGTTGATTAGTGAACTCTCGAGTAAGGAGTGGAGTAGGAACGATGAGTGAGCTTCGTTGCCGAACCACTATAAATCCTTGGTGTTTGGTTTGATCTTTCATTTCCTTATCTATTTCCATCAATTATTACTTATTGCATATACTTGTGATTATTAGTTTAGATCCACTATCTATTGTTCATATTGTGCATAAGAAGATTTCACATAATCACTCAAGTCTAAGTTTTTTGAAAAGGATTTTTGAAAACCGATCTTTAACCAAGTAAATTTAAGAAACTATTCAACCCCCCCCTTCTAGTTTCTATAAAAATTACCATGTGAATTGTTATTAAAGAGATTGGATGGGATTGCTAATTGGATTTAGGCCCTTTGCGGATGGGCTCAGGAGTATTAGTTTGGGCTTGATCTTGTACTAAAAAGAGATAAATGTGATGATTTTCCGCACAAGTATATGTAAATCGTTAACTTTACCGTGGGGACGGACACCATGATTTGACTCTGATGTAAGAGTAAGATTTAATGCTGTCAGAGATATGTGTGCGTATTAGGATGTGTGAGAAAATCATACTCTATGGGAGTGTCAGAGTTTACTTTTTATAGGCTAGCAAAATACTAGGTTTCCCTAATATTTCAGCTAGTGCTCGGAATGGCCCATCGTCAGCTAAAGGTTTTTTGTTCTTATATGCTAATCATGACTTGCAGATCCGCTCTCTAGGAGCTTATCTGATGATGGCTTGCAAATCCGTTCTCAGGGAATTGATCTGGTAGTAGCTTGCGGAACCGCTCTTGGGGAGCTGATCCGACAGCAATTTGCCACGTGTCATGGGCTTGTATTTAGTTGGGTCGTGGCCAAATATTTTTTATGTGGTTTAGGCCCAATGAGTTGTGTACACGCTATACGCTATCATGAATGTTTACAAAATTTTACTAAATACATATATGTGTTATACGTAGAAGAGTTTTTAAGAAAATAAAATTTAGATCCAATATATATATGTATTGCGAACAACAAGATGGACTTTTAGAAATGCTCAAGAGCGTGATTGTACGCATAGGAAATGGAAAGTTTGGCCGAAGACCTTACACATACAATTCAAAATGCTTGATAAAAAATATTCGTCGCTAATGTGTGAATCCGTCATGTCATATGATTTGTGGATTTGGTGCACCGTTATTTGACGACCCTTTATCGGTTATTTAACCGATGGGATTTATCCTCAATGTGTTTGTCAAATTGTATTCTATTTCGAGAGATGGAAATACAATGAAGTGTAAAGAGTTCATGAAATATTGAACGGGCTTGTGGAGTTCCACAAGGTCGTTGGAGAATCATTTAGAGACCCACACGTGTCGTACAAATCAACGCGCTACGAAAAAATCAGGTATTGTTATATCATATTATATAACATGATATTGAAAGCCAAGAGTTTACCATTAGTGAACATAACAATAGTACATTTCTCCACAACCGGATATCTAATGTTCTTGGGTTGAACAATACGAGATACATGCAATTAAGAAAACTAAACAAATTCGGAATAAAAAAATGCATACCAACTTTCAACAAGATATAGTTGAGCATTTATGGAACATTAACCACTAACTCGTATCGTTATTTATTTATCATTATTTTATGTACTTTCTTTGTCTTTTTCTAATTAGCGAAATTATAATTTTAATTTAACATGTCCTAAATAAATTAAAAAACAAATTAAAAAACGTGTCCAAAAGTGCCTTCTGGCACGGGATTCAAGTGTGATAGAAGGGAGAGATGTTTGTGCGATATGATAAGTTCGATAACTTTTTTTTTGTTTTTAAGAAAAAGTCATGACACCACCTCTAACGCCAATGGGAACCCCATGCTCTAATAACCAATTAATGATCATTAGTAGTTGTCATGGTCATGTTATGCATAAAAAATGACATTTAGAGCCTTAAGTACCATAATATCACTTTTGCACCGTCACCTCAGCGTTACATCAGCTTTTTTAAAATAATACAAACATAAAATAACACCACCGGTACCATAACAAAAAATAATACCACTTTTTTCAACAACCCCATTATTTTTCATTATACACCATCAACAATTTAATCGTTTGAAAAACCTAAATTACTTCCAGTCATAAAAATAAATATTACATTCAAAATAAAAAACAACACATTCAAAATAAAAAAATTTTAAATTCGAAATTAAAAAAATACGAAAATTAGGGTATTTATAAGGTTTTTAGCCTTTTTTTAATTCAAAACATATCGCCGTCTAGGGGGCAAAATGAAAAAAATATTAATAAGTTGTGTAAAAAGAGCCGTTAAAGGGACCAAAGTGAACCTTTTTTTAAATATCCCCACCAACGCGCGTTGATGTGTTAACGTGGGGCTTAACGCCGTTGGCCAAAAACAACCGACAGACTATAACGCCGGCCAACATCATGCCAGCTCAGCGCAACACCGGCTCCGGCAGTATGGTACCTTGCCCTCTTAGGTTGGAGCCATAGTTTATATCAAGAGTATTATAGAAAATGGTACTTTGTAACCAACAAGTTGTTGAAAGTGACTCAAAGTGATTGATATTCTTATGTTACAAGTTCTCCTTAATAAATGTCTCAATTACTTTGTGTCTTTTAGTATTTGAACTTACTGTAAGTTGAATTCTTGTTTATGTTTTGTTGCCTATATAATGGCTTGTATCCCATTCCAATAAGTATGAATAAAAAGTATCAATCATTCTCAATACAAAGATTTGTTTCTGGTATAATTTCTAACATTTTTGGTATCAAGAGCAAGGTTGCAATCTTGGTTTCCCCACTAAATGATGTCAAACAACACAACAATGAATGTTTCTCAACCATAGATTCCAATTTTCAAAGGCGACTCGTACGAATTCTGGAGCATCAATGTTGTCTCATATTATATGATGATTGAACAAGAAAGAAAGGTAGAAGATAGATGAATTCTAGAGAGAGAAAGTAGAGAGGGAAAAGAGAGAGAAGTGTGTGAAACTTGGTGAATATTAGATTAGAGAGAATGAGAATTATAAACCAACCAACCTCTTCTTACATGCAAGGAGAGGTATTTATAGTCTTGCCTACATGAGGCATAATGGGCTATATGATAATGGGTCGGGCTTTCCTTTTAGGCTTTAGTTACTTATGAATGAACTTTAGCTTAAAGTTAAGCCCGTAAAACACGACTAACCTACTACCTATTACAACGTTCTAAAATACGATACATAATAAACATATAGCTGAGCGTTCTTGTTTGACTCAATATTTTGAGGCTAACAATCTCCCCCAATGAGAGGTCATTACCCTTTATGAGAGGTCATTACCCTTTGTCATTTGGAGATTTGTAGAGATTACTAATCTCGCCATAAATGAGTCTTGAACGTGTAATAGTAGTATTGTTCCTTCATGCTGTGATCTTTGAGCCTTTGTCATTGTCTTTCGACTTTGTCTTTAATCTTGAGATCTTCAAATCATCCCTGACTTGTCTTTGCCATCTTGCGATCTTGTGTCTTCATCCAAATTCTCACACTATTAATTGTTGAATATTTCTTTAGGCATGAGTATGTGGTTTTAAATCTTTGACTTTGCTGAGTACACCGTAACGCCACCTTCTCGAGACAAAACATAGACACGGACTGAATGGCTTTGACATTCGTCCTAAATCGGTAGCATTTTACCTCCGGACGGTGAAGACCGTTATACGATATTAAATACCGTACCTGTGATTAGGTAGATTCAATTGAGAATCTCCTTGACAGGGTTTCGCGACTGTACTAGCCGTTCTCTTTACTCGACCGTATCAAAGCAAGACTGCGAACATAAAGAGTGAATCAATTGGATAAATATCCGCTTGATTAACGTCGTCAATTCAAATTCATGGAACATGTGTGATTCATAAAGAATCTTACTATTTTTGCTTTCTAGTTGACACAAGATTGATTCATAAGAATCTCATAAGTCATCTACCGTAGCGCTGTTTGAGGTTGACGCTAGAAGGATTTCCATTCGTCACTGTGAATATTAATGAATATCACTCTGAATGTTCTGGAAAGACCATAAAGATATTGCGTAGAAACCTGAAACGAGTTTGAATCAATTTAGAATCAAACCACTGTTGCTTGTCAGTTTTACACATGTTCAATTAATAAAGAATCTTACATATGACCTACCGCAGTGCTGTTTGAGGTTAACACTGGAAGGATTTCCACTCATCATTGTGAATACTAAGTAGTATCACTCTGAGTGTTCTAGCAATATCGTAAGGATATAGCGTAGGACTCTTTTTATCGTCATTCCGTGTGTCCTAATGAGATTTGATTGATCTCTAGGCTCTAGACTTGATTTATGCACTTTTAGTGGTCGGAGGCTGGAGCAGATTGCCACCTATTCAATATCAACTATCTCGGAGTGAGAAAGCTAATAGAAGTCATGTTGATCTCCGTGGCAATAAAACAAACTTCTTTTGAGAGAAGCCTGAGTAGCTAGGTAAGGGTTGTGCATACATTACTGGGTCCATGATGAGTTGTCTTCATGATGTGTTGATCCGGTTTCTGCCTAAGTTGTATGGAGGGCTTCTTTGTTTACACCCTTTATCCTTACATTTCTTCTTCATTCTTCAACCCCTTCAATGCTTACCAAGACATCATTACTAGCACCTTGTTGTGATTGTTCCAGTGCTAGCATCAGTACTTAGTCGACATTCAGCTACGTTCACATTCTACTCCATCTTTCCTAAGGACTTCTAATAATCTATTGGAGTGTCCCTGGGAAGATCCCTCCGGTTCTGGTTGGATCATAGGACTTAAACCTAACCACCCTTTTGACACCAAAAACGTCGTGAATTAAAGATGTTGTGGGTATGATATCGTAACCATAAAACCACTTTAAATTCTAACAAAGTGTTTGAAAAACATTTAACACCTTGCTAGTTTTGTCGTTTCAGAAATGCTCCCCTTCACATGTGCATCGATAATCGAAAGTGTTTTGCACATGTAGGTAAGAGTTAAAGTTCTTGAGTCTTATATAAGATCACATTTTAATCACATTTTTTCCCCTATCTCTAATATATAAAATCTTTTGATATTAGAGATACCAAATGTGATTAAAATATATTTTGAAGAATAGTCTTGAAAATCTCCGGGAGAAAGATGTGTCAATCTTTACATGAAGTTGAAATGCCCCCCCTTAAAATTGATCCAATTGAATTGTCATTGTGAGGATGTGATCCACATTTCGCTTTTTGAGGATGAGAGTTGTTGAACACACAATTTTTGGAAGATTTTGAATAATCATTGAGAAATTCTTGAAAAAATTGTGTTCAACGCTTTTTGAAAAACTCTATTTCTTTTTGGTGAAGAGGTATTTCTAAAGCATAAACTTGAGTTCATAGACTTTGAATGTCTTGACAAATGCACTCAAGTGTAAGAAGATTTCTCTTCTTTTGCTGAGGGTAAGCGTACGAAATCATACACTCCCCCGTGAATATTGATCCGGGTTGTAATCTGAAAGTGATTACAAGCCATTGTGTTGAGCTCAAAACGTTGAATGTTTTATGACAAGCTCAACCCGTGATAGATTGCTCTACCCGTTGTTAGGATAATTTATCTTTAAAGATACACTTTCCTTTATTTGAAGTTC
This sequence comes from Glebionis coronaria, assembly GCA_025667525.1. Taxonomy (NCBI): domain Eukaryota; kingdom Viridiplantae; phylum Streptophyta; class Magnoliopsida; order Asterales; family Asteraceae; genus Glebionis; species Glebionis coronaria. The sequence goes on along the minus strand of CM046874.1, from coordinate 635,257,856 downwards.
GAGTTACAGTCTGACATTTAACTGTAAGTCGCTTACATGAGCTTAAAACCTTTGAATGTTTTTAGTGAGAACTCATGACCGAGAAAATTTCTTTTCCCGTTGTTAAGGATAAGTTATCATTCGTGATCAACTTTCCTTTATTTGAGGCACGATTCACAATCCGAAGAAATTGTAAATCATTGAAATGACATGTTTTGAAAAATATATACAACTTTCATTCGAGCTTTATGTACACACCGTGTCGTTATTGAGCGACATTTCTAGGTACATCCATATTATTGATACTGAAAGACATGTCGAGAAGAATATTTTTGGTATTTTGAAAGGTTTTTCCATTTTTTGTTTGGTTTTTCTATGGATATTTATGTTTTATTTTATTTTTGTATTTTTCTCAAGTTTCTTAAAATTAATCCAAAATAGACTTTTGTACAACAGAAGAAGGTGATATCGAATGTATAGAATTGGAACCCTTGGAGGAAGAAGTGAGTTCGGAATCCGCTGAGGTACCTGCAATCAGAGAAGAAGAGTTCGTACAAATACTAGTGTTATGAGTAACAAATTCCTTGTCTACGTTCAAAACATTCGCATTCGTGCTAGCGCAGATTTCATCACTCTTCTCTATTGGAATCCACTTAAGACCAACTTCCGTGAAGATCCGACCCGTTGGTTTCCACTGAAGACTAGATCTAGGAGTAGTTTTCTCTTGCACAGTGGAAGACTTCTTTGGAGAGAAAATATGTCCTTTTTGAATCCACGTTTCAGATTTGGTGTGATTGATTTTCTTTTCGACGGGTTTGTATCTCCTGGTTGTCTTATAGGATTTTAGATTCGATCTCCGTTCAAAGGAACGAGATTTGACCTCATAGAGGTATTGCAGAATGCAATGATCATGATTTCTATTGTGAATGCCCTTTTTGCAAGTGGGGCATACGGGGAATTTGGGATTCACGAAAGTCCTTGTATTCCTGGGTTTTCCAAATCGTTCAGGCGTAGTGTTCGAAACATGACTATTCGTGGATGGTTTCCAATTCCTATATTGCTGGTGAGGGATCCTAGGTTTTGGTTGACTACCATTAGGAGTGTGTTGAACTCTAGCGGGAGTTGGTGAACTAGGTTTTGAATACACGGGTTGGTCTTTCTGAATCTTCCCTTTTTGTTTAGCATCCTCTAGGTTGTTGGTTTGAACGAAGTCATTTGAGCCTATAGATTCCTTTGTGGACGCGAATGTCACACGTTTTGGAGGAGTCCTAGAAGTCCTAGGTGCATTCACATGGTTGGGTTTAACAATAGTGTGCTTTCTAAATGGAGGAACATAGGGTGAAATGGATGGTTTCGGCACACTTGGTTGCACATCGATCTTAGGGGGTAACCTAGATTTTACATGAGAAGAATTGGAGAAAGGAGTCGGTTTTCTTAAGATAGATGGATTTGGATCCTTGTAGGCATTGGGTTATCGAACAAAAGGTTTCACAACTTTAGGTTCCACAGTTTTCCCACCCATTTTGTCAACGATTTTCTTCAACTCTTCTATCGCTATGTCCTTTTCTTGCAACTGAGCTTTCAAGTCTGTAATTTCCATACTCTTTTCGTTCATTTCTCGACACATTTGGGAAAGTTTTTCTTGCAATTTATTATCATGTGGAAAACTTCCGATGTCTTTTTGCAAAGCAAGTTCAAGAGAATGACAATGTTTGTGAAGGAAATCAGTTTTGTGTTGAAGTAACTCAAAAGCCTTTTTATCAACATTTTCTTTATGTTTCGAAAGCTCAAGTTAAAGACGCTCACATTCTTTGATCTTATCAAGATATTTGCATGCAACATCAGAATATTCATCGATATCAGCACAAGATTATAGAGTAACACACAAAATATCTTTGGAGAGACATTCTTCTAAGAGTAGATCATATTCGTTTGAAAAATCTGATTTGTTATTTTGAAGTTCATCAATTTCTTTTTCAAGAGACTCAACATATTTCTAATCATCAAACATTTCAGACCAAATCAATTTTTCAAACTCAAGAACATGTTCTTTTATTATCTTCGTATTTGGTATTAAAAGTTTTTTCACAAGCGCAGTTATGTCGTGAGGAATCTCTGTTTTCCACTTATCCTTTTGACGTTTTTCCCAATCGTTTTCAACAATTGATTGAACATTATCAATGTGGTGTTTAAGAAAACCAAGAGTCTTCCTACTTTTGCTTTTAGACGCATCAAGGGGTAAGTAGTTGATATACTTAAAAACGTTAGATCTCTTAGTGGCAAAAACTTTCTTCCATTGAAGTCTTCTTTGTTTGCTTTCTAAAAAAAATTCCTCACGAGACTTTTGTTTTTGTGTAGTGAAAAGACCATATAGATTATTATCATAAGCATAATTATATGGTTTCACAAACTCTTTATTGGCCGGTGATCTACTCTCCTCTTCCCAAAGGGATGTCTCATCATTAACAAGAGGACATTCAGGATCGGTCCATTCGGACTCATCCATATAAAGGCGGGGGTTCGCAGCTTGAGCTTGGGCAAGGTAATCAGGACTTGCAAAGCTAGCTTGACCCTTAAACATCGACGGAGGTGCTATCATTCTAACGTTTTGAATTGAGTGATGCGTTTTATAAACAACTTTCTTCAAAAATTCGACCTGTTTTTCTAGTTTCGTTACTTTTTCAATATCTTTTTCATGTCGACTTTCGAAATCTTGTTTTAACGTTTTAACCTCTTTTTCTTAACATCAAGAATTTTAGCAGACTCGGTGTTATCCATCGAAAGCCGTTGTTCAAGTTCATTAACTTTGGTGGTAGCAAGGTACGTTTTTGACGTTCATCCATTAATAAAACATTAAATTGAAATTTCTCTTTGGTTAATAACTCAAGAGTTTCGTTGTATTTCCTTTCAAGATCGTCCTTTTGACTTTTTAACGCACTACCCTTGTAACCCTTAAGCTCTTTTGTCTTTTGAATAAGCTCAACTCTATAACTTTCAAGGGTCTCATTAGATTTAGTTAGAGCGGCTTTACATTCTTCAAAGTTTTGAGTGAGCGATGCGTTTGCCTTCTTTAATTGCTTTTCACTCTTTCTAGTTTCATTGACATCTTTTTGCAAACTAGCAATTAAATTAGCAAGCGCGACACGCTCCTCATCATCATACTCATTTGCATGTTGATCATCCTCAAACTCATTATTGCACATGTCTGATGAATCGGGTGTGGTATTGCTATCAACCTTTTCCGTCATACATGTGTCAATAAGGGTTGTTGTTTGATCACTATGCTCATGCGTACTGGTATTGGCAAGCACATTAAATTCAACATTGGGTACCTCTTCCAATGGCTCAGAATTGAAAACAGGGCCATTATCATAGGAAGGTGTATTATTGATGTCATTCTCAGAGTCAATGCTTTGTTTGCCAGAGCAGCTGCTTTCTTTCCCATAAATGCTATGATCATTCTGCGCACCATGCTTTGTGTTCCCTGATCTGCAACTGTCAGTTGCATTCCTCGATACTGTCCCGTTACTTACAGTTGAAACTGGACTCGTATCCACTACATGAATCTTTGCAATCGTGCACTCTTGCGTTTTCAGCCTTTTGTCATTCATCTTATTTATCATGTCTTTTTCATGAAGTAAGCGTTCATTCATAAGCCTCTCAATTGATTCCATGTTTTGATGTATCAAGTCTCTGAAAGATTCCGCGTCCATTTTAGTGTAGTCTTTAAAGTGCTCTTGTGCATCTCGAACTTCTGAATCAAAATTGGGATTCTTGAATAGCTTTGAAGCAAAGAATGGTTGAAACGGTGTTCTGATTGTTTTGAGGGCTTTCTTGGAATTTATCTCATGAAGGTTTTTGTTGATTAATTCATTCTCAAGATTTTTCAAGTGGTCTCTTAACTCATAAGTGAACCTGCGATGGTCATTTTCGAAGAAGCAATGAAAAGCATGCATATACAAAGGATTGTACGAGAAGGTCTCTCTTTCAAGACGTTTTAGATTCGTTTTAAGATCACTGAAAGCTTGCATACAACGTTGTTTAAGGACTTGTTCTTGTAGTTGCATCTCTCGTTCTTCTCTGTCTGAACACGCATTGCTCTTTTCCATGATGATGGTGTCTCAGTTGATGAAGTGACTTCGGATCTTAAGTAGATATGGCGTGATTGAGTTGTGGTTGAAATTCCGAAAATTCTGATATTTTCTCAGTCCGACAATAAATTCCTCAGTCCGACAAAACGGTAAACCGAAAAAATTTGAATTACCAAATTTTGAAAGTTAGAAATAGCCAATAACTAGTAGGGAAAAATTTTGAAAAAGGAAAAATTTTGACAAAAATAAAACCTAAAAATGGCCTAAAAATTTGAATTTTGGTCAAAAAATTTGAATTTTTGGTCGAAATTTTTTTTGCGTCGCCAAAATCTGAAATCGAAGCTTAAATGGCCTAAAAATGGTCTAGGAAAAAATAAATTTTACTAGGGTTTTCCTGCCAAAAAAGTATGTTCCGAGACTAGTCTAGATAGTGGCTAAGGCTGAAAAGTACTCGAACAAAATATCCATCGGAATGTCCATTAGAATGTCCATCGGAATGTGGATCGGAGTGTGATCGGAATGTCCTATCGGAAAGTGATCGGAATGTCCTATCAGAAAGTGATCGGAGTGTCCTATCGGAAAGTGATCGGAATAACGGATCGCAATAAGTGATCAGAATATCAGATCGCAATAAGTGATCGGAATACAGATCGCAATATGTGATCGGAATACCAGATCGCAATAAGTGATCGGAATACATATCGCAATAAGTGATCGGAACACATATCGCAATATATGATTGGAGTACCAGATCGCAATAAGTGATCGGAATACCAGATCGCAATAAGTGATCGGAATACAGATCACAATATGTGATCGGAATACCAGATCGCAATAAGTGATCAGAATAAGTGATTGAAATATATGATCGGAATACCAGATCGCAATAAGTGATCGGAATACAGATCGCAATATGTGATCGGAATACCAGATCGCAACAAGTGATCGCAATGTAGAAACCCTTAGGCTTTTGCGATCGGAATGCTGGATCGTAATGTGGATATAGTCCGAGACTTGAAAACAACAAAAAGTTGAGATTTTTTTACCTTGTAATCCGTGTTTCTAACCAAACCAAAGTACCCAAATCGCTACCACAACTATGTAGGATATGTATACCAAGATTTAGAGCACGAAAAACACAAAAAGATTTGAATTCGAGAGATGATATAAAGATCAAATCATACGAATCAAATATAAAATCACAACAACCAATCACAATTCTACCCCATGGCGATTGATACCAATTGTTGTCCCATATTATATGATGATTAAACAAGAAAGAAAGGTAGAAGATAGATGAATTCTAGAGAGAGAAAGTAAAGAGATAAAAGTGTGTGAAACTTGGTGAATATTAGATTAGAGAGAATGAGAATTATGAACCAACCAACCTCTCCTTACATGCAAGGAGAGGTATTTATAGCCTTGCCTACATGTGGCATAATGGGCTATATGATAATGGGCCGGGCTTTCCTTTTAGGCTTTAGTTACTTATGAATGAACTTTAGCTTAAAGTTAAGCCCGTAGAACACGACTAACCTACTACCTATTACAACGTTCTAAAATACGATACATAATAAACATATGACCGAGCATTATTGTTTGACTCAATATTTTGAGGCTAACAATCAAGATGAAGACTCTCTTTAAGTCTCAAGATCTTTGGGACTTTGTTGAGAGTGGCGCTCCAAAAGAAGAAAGTTCAGACAATGCTCGACAGAAAGATAATATGAAGAAAGACGCAAAAGCATTGTTTTTCATCCAACAAGCAGTTGACGAGTCACTATTTTATAGAATTGTAGCAGCAACATCTTCAAAACATGCATGGGATACTCTAAAAACTGAATACCAAGGCTCTGCCAGGGTAATTTCAGTGAAACTTTAGTCCATGCGCAGGAATTTTGAAACAACAAGTATAAAAATGATGAAACCGTGCAAGGTTTTTTGGCTAAAGTCTAAATGATTATTAGTCAAATGCGTGCATATGGAGATAAAATAACTGATGAAGTTGTGGTAGCAAAAATATTGAGAAGTCTTCCTCCTAATTTCGACCATGCTGTTGCTGCTATAGAGGAGTCCAGAGATATAACTACTCTCTCATTTGATGAACTTATGGGTTCATTACAAGCTCACGAGGCAAGAATCAATTGAAATGTGGCAAGAGAAGATGGGCAAGCTTTTCAAGTTCAGGGGGGCAAGAAAGATCCACCCAAAATCGAGGAGGACAAGGCAGAGGAAGTTTTGAGGAAGAGGTCGAGGCCGAGGACGGAACAATTGGGTTCAATGCACGTATTGTAGCAAGCCCGGTCACAAGGAAGAAAACTGTTGGAGCAAAGAAGATCAAGCGAAGTATGTTAAAGGAGAATCTGATCACGAAGAATTCTTGTTCATGACCTATGCAAGTCCTCGAAAAACTTCCCAAGAAGTATGGTATCTCGATAGTGGTTGTTCAAACCATTTGACAAGAGCAAGGCATTACTTTGAGGAGTTGGACGAGACTCACAAATCTCAAGTTAGATTGGGAAATGACAAGCTAGTGCAAATTAAAGGCAAATGTACTATTTCAATTTATGTTGGCGATAAAGAAAGGCTAATCAAGAATGTTAACTACGCTCCAAGTTTTGCTCACAATCTTATAAGTGTGGGTAAGTTAATTGACAATGGCTTTACAATCATTTTTGAAAATAAAATATGCATTGTCAAGAAAGGATCAAGGGAAGTATTGTGTGCTAAAATGACAGAAAACATAATTCCCTATTGAATTATATTATCAAGACAAGCAGGCAATGATGAGTAGTAAGGTGGAAGACTCGAGTTTATGGCACGAACGATATGGGCATTTATATATCAAAGGTCTATAATTGCTTGTCAACGAACAAATGGTAAATGGATTACCATCAATTTAGGAGGTGGACCATGTGTGTGAAGGATGTGCCTTGGGTAAACAAACAAGAAAATCGTTTCCCAAAAATCAAGCCCAAAGAGCCTTGACGAAACTGGAGTTGATAGATGTAGACATTTGCGGTCCCATGAGAACTGTGTCACTTGCAGGAAGTAAGTATTTCCTACTTTTCATTGATGACTGTACACGGATGTGTTGGGTTTATTTCCTTAAGATGAAATAAGAAGCTTTCGACTATTTTAGAAAGTTAAAAGCTTTGATAGAAAATCAATCCAGTGGAAATATAAAGGCTCTTAGGACAGATCGAGGAGGGGAGTGTAAGTTTATGGACTTATAATTAATAGTCGGGTGATAGGATCGAACTCGAGATTACGGGATTGCACATAATACGTAAAGAGTTAATTTAATTAATAAATATATTTATTGTATTTATTAATTTATTTAATAAATATATATATTTATGTATTTATTAATTTAAACCGAGACATAACTTTAATGATTGTTAATTATTGAATAGTTAAGTATTAACGAATGTTAAATAAATAAATAGTAAGTAAAAGATAAAGAAATAAGTTTGGAAGATTCCGGAACACCCCTAGGGGTGGGGGTTGGGTCGGTCGGTTATAGGAGAAAAAGGAAGGGGAAAAAACTTCCTTTTATATGTTTTTGGATACAAGATTATGCCTATATAAACAAATCTTTCTCCTCATAATTCACATCACAAAAAATCTTTCTCCCCTCTCTTTCTTTGTTGCGATCGCAAGAGGAAAACCCACAAGGGGTTTTGGTTGGTTTTCTTGGTTGATCGTTTTAATTACATTCTAGTCCTAGCCCCTCTCTAGGGTTGTTGGGTAGATTATTTACAAGCGGTGTAGCTCGGTTTTCACGTGCTAGAATCATGGTTAGCTCGTTGTATTACGTGTGTACAAGATCGTAATATAGTCTTACTTTAGACTATATCTTGGTGTATACGGTATAAACCCGAATTGGTGATTCGTTCTTCGTCTTGTGGAATTGCTTTAGCGTAAAGGTATGTAACCCTAATTCGATTAATTACAATTGTGTTATTATTATGATCTTGTTAAATCGCTTCCGCTATATATAATTGTTATGATGTTAATAAACCTCCAGTGGCATCGAGAGCCGTTTTAACATGTTATAATTATCGAAAATCTAAAGTTTTTAACTAATAATTGTTTTGAGTTAAAATTACATATTTTTTTAGGTTTTCTTAAAATTAGGGTTTTGTTATTTTTAAAAATTAGGGTTTTGGCCGAATTTTTAATAAAAAAAGATCTGTTTTGAAACCCTTGCATGATCAATAGTTATGTCATGTATGGTTACGATCCGTAGAGATTTAATTATTAAGATTTGTGGGAAATCCATGATAACGTGCATGTTTTCATGGATCGTAAAATTATATGTTTATATGATTTTTTGTGCTACGTGATTATTTGATTCAATAAATCTTGAATTAGGGAAGACTTTTATATGAATATAAAGACCTAGATTTATTTTTGAATAAATCGTATGCATGTGGCTATTTGATTTATTTGTTGCACATATAAATTGTTATTATGTGTTTATGATTTAGTTATTTTACTTGTTTATATAAAAATTGATGAATTGTTGTAAACAAGGGTTTTTTTTGAAAAAGAAATAATATGGACTAAATCATATTAAAATAATGATTTGTTAGAGATTATAATTACATAAGATTAAGTTGATTGGTGAATTGCAATAATAATCTAACGACCTACTCCTTTTGACAAACTATAAAGTGGGTTTCACGCACCGCTGGTCATGTACCCGGTGAAGCAAGGAGGTGTTAAGCCATTAACCGCTGACTGAATTCCTGGCTCGCCTGTGCGTCAAATTGAAATTACCTACGATTATTAATTGAATTATACCTTAAGGGTGATTTACCACAAATTCACATCCGAAACATAATGAATAAGGGTATTGCTTTGTGCGTAATCGAGTTCTAGCAAGAGTACGTTGTGAATAGTTATGGGTAAATTCTTTAATTGGTTTAACCAATACCTCAACATAATTTATGTAGAAATTTAGTCAAGTTTACTAAATGTTTTATTAAACTTATGCTATGGAGTTGTATGCATGCTTCTCCATACATTGATTTTGACATCAAAATTTATACCCTTAAATTTAATTCGAATGCTCCTAATTGACGAACACTTATAATTACTTCGTCATCAAATGAGATTTTTGGGTGATGTTGTAATGGAGAGAAAACCGTTTGTAGAATGAGAATTCGTATGATGGTTTTACGTTACTCAAATTAGACGACTTAATTAAGTTACTCAGTGAGATCTTGAAACTTAATGCATTCAGAAGGGATGAAAGATGTTAATAATACAAAACGTTTTTCGGCAATGGAAATCCCTTAAATATCTAGTAAATGAAAATTGTTTGTCAATTGAATTGTTCGACAAGTCGCTATGTTGAGTACATTCATTACTGGCATATCAACTGATGTAATGGATTTATGTCAATATTGTTCTATAATTCAAGGAAAATAATATGGTTTTATACCAGGGTAATTTTATTTTCTTAAAAGTATTTTATTATCGAAAATACTAATATTTGAACTTATTTCTGTAGAAATGGATCAACCCACCAATAACACTATAAGTTCCGCGTTCAAAGCTTTCTTTGAACGTCCTGAACTTACTGGCCTAAACTTCAATGATTGGTATCGATCGCTAAGAATTGTCTTGAGAGTAGAGGGTACTATCGATATCTTGACTACTCCCTATTCAGAGGATCTTGCTGAAGGAGCATCTGATGCGCAAAGGCTTGAACACGCTGCTAATATTAAGAAGCACTCGGAGGTGGCTTGCTTAGTGCTAGGAAAAATGGCTCCTCCACTTCAACAGAAGTATGAGCTATTTTCACCTAAGCGAATGCTTGATGAGCTCAAGGCTATGTTCAAGAAGTCGCAAGCTGTGGAGATCTACGGCTTGTAGATGCTTTGCATAGCTACAAGCAAGCTCCAGGAAAGTCTGTAACTGCCCATTACTTGGATATGTGGGGTTATATGGAACAGCTCATTGCACTAAGACAACCCTATTATCATAATATGGCTATCAAATTGATCAATAGGTCCCTTAACAAGGACTTCAATGATTTCGTTAGAAACTATAATATGCATTGCACGGGGAAGACAATTAATGATTTGCATGCACATTAAATATGAAAAGCGGTTGAAAGACAAGGCATCTACCGTTACGCCTTCTGCACTAACCATACCAAAGGGTAGAGTGAGTAAGCCAAAACCGCAAGCGAATAAGAAGAAAGGCAATGGCAAGGGTGATAAGGGCAAACAAGTTGGGACTTATTCGAAACCTAAGTAGAACTTTGTCAAGAAGAATAGATCTCAGAAGGATGAGACTTGTCACCATTGCAAGGCAAGTGGTCAATGGAAGAGGAATTGCCCTCTTTACCTCGAAGAATTGCGAGAAATAAAGAAGAAGTCTGAGCAGAGCGCTGCAGCTTCAGGTACTTTATTTATGATTGAATTGTTCAATTTAACATACAAATTAAATTCCTGGGTATATGATACGGGATGCGGTATTAACATTTGTAATACGTTGCAGGGATTTAATCTGGAAAGGAAGCTTTCCTATGGGGAACAATTTCCACAAGTAGGCAATGGCGCCCAAGCAGCGGTTGAAGCTATAGGAACACTTAATCTAGTTTTACCTCCGGGTTTAATACTGAGTTTAAATGATTGTCATTATGCACCTACAATTGTTAGGGCTGTTATTTCCTTTTCTTGTTTGTTAAATAATGGATTCGTTCACACGATTGATAATAACGGAATTTCTGTTTGGAAAAATGGTATTTTCTATTTTAATGCAATTTCTGTGAATGGTGTGTTTGAAATAGACATGCATGATAATGAATCAAAGAATGACAAATCTGTCTTTAGCATGAGTAAGAAGAGAAAGTTTGACAAGAACTCTTCTTTTCTTTGGCATTGTAGACTTTCCCATATTGGGAAGACTCGTATACAAAAGCTTCAACGTGAAGGTCTTTTAGAATGTATCAATGATGAATCATTTGATAAATGTGAGTCTTGTATCTCTGGAAAGATGACCAAGAAACCTTTTAATAGCAACATTGAAAAAGCTACTGATCTACTTGGACTTATACATACTGATGTGTGTGGACCACTTAGACATACGTCAAGTAAAGGTGCTAGCTACTTCTTAACATTTACGGATGATTATAGCCGTTATGGTTATGTTTATTTACTTAAGCATAAACATGAGGTATTTGAAACATTCAAAGTGTTTAAAGCAGAAGTAGAACTGCAATTAGGGAAGAAGATTAATGCTCTTTGTTCTGATAGAGGTGGTGAATATTCGTTTTTTGTTGTTTTCGTAAATGCTTGTTTTTACATATTGTTGTAATCAAAACAAAGCGAGACCGGAAAATGCAAGTAACGTTTTTAGGCATCATTGCATTAACAGTGTCCATGACAAAAATTTGGTTGCGATGGCGAAGATGATGTAATCCAAGTTTGATAAGTACTATGGGGACTTGCATAAATATAACATGGCAACAATTGTAGCTTCTGTTCTTGATCCGAGAAATAAGCTTGAGTACGTGGAAGTACTATTAGGAGATGTTTATGGCAAAGTTGAAGGTAAATCTATGTGCAGCATGATAAAAGAATCTTTGGTTGAACTACCGAAGATTATGTCAGGATCCATGCATCGATAGAGCCACATACATTGTTTGCATCAGATGATGCTTCATCATCGACGAAAAAGCGTTCTTTAACTGCAATTATTGAGCCGTCTGTCATTTAAAACAAAAGGTTAGTCTTTTTACATATATTTTATGAACATTATATTTTTTACTTTGTTAACGTTTGTTATTTTAATTCAAAAGGTTCGAATGGAAATGAAACGTAGAAAGTCTTAAAGTGGGATGCAGGACTCAAAGTCTGAGTTGGATAGGTATTTGAATGAGGAAGCCGAAGATGAATATGAGAAGTTTGAAATTATGAATTGGTGGAAGGTTAACAGCCTAAGGTTTCCTATACTTTCTTTGCTTGCTAGAGATGTTATGGCAATTCCAATCTCCACCGTTGCTTCTGAATCCGTGTTTATTACAAGTGGAAGGGTGTTAGATGCATTCAATAGTTCTTTGACTCCTCCTGTTGTTGAAAGTTTAATCTACACCCAAGATTGGTTTCGTGATAATTCCATGCAGATAGACGTAGTAGAAAATTGGGGTGACGTACAACAAATTGAAGAGGGTAACACTTTTTATCTTAACTGAATCATATTCTGAACTCCTGTATCTAATGACATAAATTCTTTCTTCTTGTAAATGCAGAGCTCGTGAAAGAGGGCAACGTTGTTGTTTGAGATGGAGCAGTAAGATCTGTGAGAGATGGAGCAATAAGACTTGTTCAAGTTGGAGCAAGAAGACCATTAGTGGATCTTTTATTTACACTTTGTTACGTTTCTTTGTATTTTAAGTATGAACTATTTGGTTGTCTGTTTTTTTTTCTTTTTCGAACTAAGTTTGATGTTTGATTTGGTTATTGGTTTTAACAACCTGATAAGACTTAATCATCACTTCATGTTAAATAAATGATCAGTTTCTAGATTTTTGTCTATTTATGTTGGAATTACATTGTAGCATAAGTGTGAATGATTCACTTTTTATACTTCCTGTTTCTTATTTGGTTTTGTGGAAAACCGACCCAAATAAACCGATAGCTTATTTGGTTGGATTGGTTTGGTTTTGTAAATTTTGGATTGGGTATTGGGTGATCAAAGTTATTTTTAAAAACCGAATAACCCAAACCGATTAACCCTATAAAACCATAAACCGACCGAACGAACACCCCCATACTCCACAACAAAATGGTGTACCCAAAAGGAGAAATCGTACATTATTAGATATGGTGCGATTTATGTTTAAACTTACAACTTTACCTTTATCCTTTTGGGATTGTGCTTTAGAGTCTGTTGTTCGCATTTTAAATATGGTTCCCACAAAGAAGGTCAATAAGACACCATATGAATTAGGCATGGCAAGAAGCCATATTTGTCTTATTTAAAGGTCTGGGGTTGCGAGGCGTATGTGAAACGTGACTCGGGTGACAAACTCCAACAACGATCTGTAAATTGTATCTTTGTAGGATACCCTAAGGAAACTATGGGTTACTACTTTTATTATCCACCTGAGAACAAAGTAATTGTTGCTAGGTATGGAGACTTCCTTGAATCTGATCTTGTAAATTAAGAATTCAGTGGGAGAAATTATGATCTTGAAGAGAGTCATATAGATACATTACCTTCTGAAAACACTAGCGATGAAATTCCTGTAGAACCAGAAAGTCTGGCGGTTCCACAGGAATTAGTTCCTCTGCGTAGATCCAAAAGGATTAAAAACGCAAATAGCAATATATGTATTAATATAGAGGATGATGATGAGTTAGGGGATCTTGGTGAACCCGCTAATTATAAATCCGCCATACTTGATCCTGAAAAGGATAAGTGGATGGTTGCTATGGATGAGGAAATTAAATCCATGAAAGTAAAAGATGTTTGGATTCTTGTAGAACCACCACCGAATGCTAAAGTAGTGAGTGGATATACAAGAAGAAAACCGACATGGATGGAAAAGTAAAATCCTATAAAGCTCGTTTAGTAGCTAAAGGTTTTACTCAAACTTTTGGCGTAGACTACGAGGATAATTTTTCTCCTGTAGCAGACTTAAGAGCTATTAGGATTCTCATAGCTATAGATGCATACTATGACTATGAGATATGACAAATGGATGTTAAAACTTCCTTCTTGAACGGTCGCTTAGATGAAGACATCTATATGCAGCAACTAGAAGGGTATGTTGATCCTGAGAATCCAAGACATGTGTGCAAACTTTAAAGGTCCATTTATGGTTTGAAGCAAGCATCACGTCAATGGAATAAAAGATTTGATGAAGAAATCAAAAAGTTTGGATTTATTTAGAATCGTGATGAGCCATGTGTATATCGCAAAGCTAGTGGGAGTGATGTAGTATTCCTAGTTCTATATGTTGATGACATATTAATCATGGGAAGTAACATTACAAGACTTAAAGCTGTTAAGGATTATCTTGGTAAATGTTTTTCTATGAAGGATTTAGGAGAAGCTGCATACATTCTAGGAGTTAAGATCTATCAGGATAGGAAAAGACGGTTAATTGGTCTAAGTCAAGACACTTATATAGATAAGATTTTGAAGAAGTATCATATGCATGATTCCAATAAAGGTTTTCAACCTATGGAAGTTAAGCATAATATGAGTCATGAGATGGATGCATCAACTTCTAAAGAGGAGGCATATATGCAGAAGGTGACTTATGCTTCGACTGTAGGATCCATAATGTATGCTGTTAGATGCACAAGGCCTGATGTGGCGTTTGCTCAGAACTTGGTTAGTAGATACCAACAGAATCCAGGGAAGCTCCATTGGACTACTGTTAAACGTATTCTAAAGTATTTGAGGAGTACGGAAGATATGTTCTTGGTATATGGAGGGAAACCAGAGAAAGAACTGAATGTGACAGGTTTCTGTGATGCGTCCTAGCAATGTGATAAAGACGATACGAAGTCTTAGACGGGTTATGTTTTTGTTATCAATGGAGGAGCAGTTGACTGGAAGAGCAAGAAACAGACAACGATTGCAATGCATGCTACTCAGTCTGAGTACATGGCTGCTTCAAAAGCTGCAATGGAAGCTGTTTGGATTAGGAAGTTTATTGAAGATCTAGGAGTGACGCCTTCAATTAAAGAACCTATAGATATGTATTGTGACAATTATGCCGCAATAATATTTGCCAATGACCCTGGAGTCATGAAAGGCGCCAGACACTTTATGCGTAGACATCACTACGTCCGAGAACAAGTTGAAGCTCGTGAAATAAAATTGATAAAAGTTCACACAGATGATAACGTAGCCGATCCTTTAACTAAGGCTTTGCCTAGACCAAAGGTAGTTAAGCATGCTAAGGCGATTGGGCAGCAACTAGCTAGCGAACTCATGCAATAAATCTGTGATTAGTATTTGGATAAAGGATGTTATGACATTATTATATAATAAAATTAAGATTAGGTTTCGTTTATTCCTTTTATTTAATAAGTGTATCCTATTTTACATGTTTTAATCCATGAATAAATTGTTATGCTAAATGTCCGTTGTCGATTAATAATATGGAAATATTATTATTTTAAGACAAATCAAAATAGCGATAGAGTATACTTGAAAGTATATTGATCGATTTTGGATAATATTTGATGAATCAAATATTGGACTTATCCCAACTATATGTTTTTACTTTATGGATCTTTGTCATCAAGTAAAACATAAATAGTTATCCTTAGACTTGAGATACCAGGAAACTGTTGTGAATCTAGTGCATCTGTGTGGAATAATCTAACACTAAACGTAACTGGTAGCTATAAGGATTATTTTCAGAAGTGTTGCAAAATTCATAAATTTTGCTCGTAGTCAATATGGAATTTATTACCTCCAATTTTGTTTTAGAGTTTAATACAGCTGGGCCCCTCATGGGATTAGTAAGATGTTTGTGTGGCCACACCCAAATTTGTTTTGGTAATTGTTGGGAATCTAAACTTGTTAGATTCCCTGATCATTGATTTAAACATAATTAGGCTGATAGATAGTCCCTTCCCTGTGCCTAGGAGGCAGGCAAGTTTCGCAAGACTCACAGAGATCCAAGTCTCTGTGAGCAACCTTAGAGGAGTCCATGTCAGAGACATTGTCAGGGAAGTCGAAGATTACCTGAAGACATACTCCTTGGCTGTGATGGATAACAGCCAAGATGTATTAGGGACTTTGAGGGGTTGAGAGCTAACAGGGGTGGCAATACCCTGATAACTCTCAGCACACTTTGGACATGCCATTTGTGTGTTCGAGAATATGAAGAATAAGGAAACTGTTTTTGACAACTGTTCCTTAAAGCATAATGGAAGACTACCAAGAATAGAAGGACATCATGTGACTGATGTGGGAACTTGTAAAAGCTTGTGTAGTCGACATCAAGTACTGTTTAAGTCAAACTCGTAACACTATAAATAGGATGTGTATCCATGCATTAATGTTTAACACTTTGAGTTATTAAGAACATTAGTGCGTATAACTTAGTGAATCAAACAGCTACGACTGTATTCATAAGTTAAGGTTTATTGTTGTTCAAAGTGTGCACAACACATTGTCATCAAACGGTGTTATCCATAACACTTGTAATTCTTTATTATACAATAATAAGATTACGTTTGAAAAGTAATACCTTGTGTTGATTAAGTTAAGATTAGGGTTTCTAGCATTGATTAGGGACTTTCAATTGGTATCAGAGCGGTGTTTGATATTAAAACCTTCAAGAAACATCGTTCTCAGTTTTATAATCAAGATCCACCATGCCGGAAACTTCTAGCCCACACTCACCTTCCACAAACCCATCTTCACCAAGACTTAACCCCCCAGCAAATGACGATGATCTACCCCAACTTCTTGACTCAAGAGGTGGATCACACGTAACCAGTGTACCAGTCTTTGATGAAGAAGACTTTGCCAGTTGGAAGAGTCAATTTCTTGTATACCTTGATGGACTTGAACCTTTTCTCTTAGAAATTTTAGAAAATGGTCCATATATTCCCATGGCGCTTACATCTACTGAAGAAAACCCTCTTCCCAAACCTGTCAAACAATGGACCTCAGCTGATAGGAAATTAGCAAACCAAGATAAACGTCTCAAAAGCATCATAATTTCCTATCTTCCCAAGCATATCATAAAGTCTGTCATTCAGTGTCCCACAGCTAAACAAATGTGGACAAACCTCATTCTTGGCCATGAAGGACCCTCTGAAACAAGAGAGACAAAGATTCAGGCACTCAGACTTCAGTTTAATGCCTTTAAGTCACTTGAAGGTGAAAAGGTTCAGCAAACCTATACTAGGCTGAAGATTCTTCTAAATGACCTTGCTATGAATGATGTCACTATTGGTCAAGCTGAGATCAATGCTACTTTTGTCAACAACCTTCCAAGAAAGTGGCTGAGCATGAATCAGACTCAGAGAGCTAACAACTCAATCAAAAATGATACCCTTGCTCAGCTCTATGGTAAGTACAATTATGAAGAAGGGCTGATCGATACTATCTACAAATCAGAGACTGAAAGATTTGTTGTCCAAGGAGCAACTTCCAAAGCTTTGATCTCTGCAACACATCCTCATGACAGCGATTCTGATATTGAAGAAGATACCCGTAGCAGCCAAGAATTCTTGTCAGACCTCAATGCAGAATTCCATGAAAGAGCACTGCTAGCCAATCAAAGAAGATACTACAAAAGATCTGGAAGAGTAGGATCAACTAGCAAACCAACTGACAGGTCAAAAGAAACATGTTTTTCCTGTGGAAAGCTTGGACATTATCAAAAAGAGTGTCCTTCTACCAAGACATCCTCACCCTCTTATCCATCATCTTCATCCAAACCCTACAAGTTCAAACAACATAACAACTTATCTCAATCCAATTCTTCAGACACTGAGAAGAAAGATTACAAAAATAAGTACAAGGCACTTAAAGCTGAGTTCGAACAAATGAACTTGAAGATTGAAGCTATGTCCAAAAATAAAGGTGGTGAGAAAAAGACTGAGAAAGGGTTGGTTGCTGAAACTTATGATTGGAATGATGAACCATTGACTTCAGATGAAGAAGACACCACAAGAGTCAGGGCTTTTATGGCGATAGCTGAGGATGAACCAACTGTTGGAAAAGGTGATGCAAGATCAGGACAATGGGTTGACATCACAATGAAAAAGGTACACAGGCTTCTATCTATGTCTGATAGTGATGAACGTAAGCATGTCCTTGATTACACCATTGTTGATTTGCACTTTGTTGAGGAACAAAGGAAGAACCTACTTGATAAGTTTCACTCTGTTAAAACTGAAATGATAAATGCTAAGGCTGAATGTGAAACTCTCAGGCGGGTTAACTTAGAGAAAATATCCCTGCAAAATGAAGTAGCTAGATTAACCTTGAAAAACATAGCTTTAAATGATCAAGTCACTGAATTGAACAAGATCATTGAAAAATGGCTGTGTGCTAGGTTTACTATTGATGAATTGCTTAGGGATGAAGTGCCTGCTGACTTAAACAGGGATATAACTGCTAAGAATAAAAAGCTGAGGATTCTCACCAAACCCAAAGACATTGTCTTTAAATCTACAGAGACTATTCATATGTCAGATACCTCTTTGACTAATGACCCTGTCTCTGAAGATGTGGCTGAGCTACCACATTTGCCCAAACTCTCTGGAGTTGAACCTAGCAGTTCTTCTAGATCTGCTAAGGACGAACTTAGAACAGATATTGAGAATCCTCCAGCCAAAGTTTTTCGTGTGCCTGCTAAACAAACTGGTAAACAAGTAGCTTTTAAGCATGTTACTACTAAAGCTGTGAATAAGGTTGACCCCACCACTAAAGATCGCCTGTTTTCTCTTATGAAAGAAGTAGAACTCTTGAAACAACACATTAAGCCTTCCGCTGAATGCTCTACTTCTCATGAACTTAAGTCAGTCCTAGGTGAACCCAAAGGGGAAAGGTTAATCAAACCTTATTGCAATGTTTGTAAAAATTCTCATCATTCGACCGTAGATCATGACAGACACATGGCAGCTAAAAGAGCACAGACACCCTCTAGGGACAGACCACAGAGTTCCAAAAGACAACAGGGAAATTACAAATCTTATCCTCCCTGTAAATTCTGTGGGTTCACAGACCATCACTCAGACGAGTGTGGTGACTTCCCTGGGTGTGATATCT
This sequence comes from Glebionis coronaria, assembly GCA_025667525.1. NCBI lineage: Eukaryota > Viridiplantae > Streptophyta > Magnoliopsida > Asterales > Asteraceae > Glebionis > Glebionis coronaria. The sequence continues at coordinate 635,239,011 of CM046874.1, read as the reverse complement.
GTGGGAGTTATAACCATGAAACAATGAACTGTCCATCCCAACGCCAAAAGTTTTTCAGGAACACAAGAGTTTCTAACAAGCAATTCAGGGAACCCACTGGAAAGTGGGTTCACCATAGGAACTAATCTGTTTCTATGTATCTGTGCAGAAATATCTCAAGGAATCGGTATGGTATCTAGATAGTGGCTGTTCTAGACACATGACAGGGATTCAACAATACCTGCACAGATACTCAAAGGAGCCAGGTCCCAAAGTGGTGTTTGGAGATAACTCTTCAGGTGACACAGAAGGATATGGCTCAGTGAATTACAATGGGATCACATTTACCAGGGTTGCATATGTGAATGGTCTTAAACACAATCTTATTAGCATCAGCCAATTATGTGATGCTGACTATAAGGTTTTGTTTACTAAGACTCAGGGAACCATATTCAACAAAAATAATGATGTTGTGCTGGTTGCACCTAGAAGGAGAGATGTTTATGTCATCAACATGGCTGTGTGCTCTGAAGACAGTTCAAATTGTTTTCTTGCCAAAGCCTCTGAAAGTGTCAACTGGCTGTGGCACAAAAGACTGTCTCATTTGAACTTCAAGAACATCAATAAGATAGCCACTCAAAACTTGGTTGCTGGTCTACCTTCAGTAATGTTTTCTAAAGACAAAACTTGTTCTGCCTGTGTCAAAGGAAAACATCACAGGTCTTCATTCAAGACTAGGCAATCATTCTCTATTGACAAGTGCTTACATCTCCTTCACATGGACTTGTTTGGGCCTGTCAAACCTCAAACCATTAATCACAACAAATACACCTTGGTCATAGTTGATGAATTTTCAAGATATACATGGGTGTTCTTCCTCAGAAGGAAAAGTGATGCAGCTGATACCATCATGTCCTTCATCAGACAGGTTGAAAATATGAATGATGTTAGAGTCAAAGCTCTAAGAAGTGATAATGGTACAGAATTCAAGAATCATCAACTTGAATCATTTTGTGATGAAAAAGGGATTTCTCAGAACTTCTCTTCAGCTGGCACTCCTGAACAAAATGGTGTGGCTGAAAGAAGAAACAGGACTCTGATTGAAGCAGCAAGAACTATGTTAAATGGTGCAGCCTTACCAAAGCAATTTTGGGGAGAAGCTGTACACACTGCCTGCTACACTCAAAACAGATCAATCATTGTCAAAAGACATGGCAAAACCTCCTATGAAGTTTTCAGAAAAAGATCTCCAGATGTCAGCTATTTTCATGTGTTTGGATGCCCTGTGTTTATTTATAACTACAGGGATAAACTTGGAAAGTTTGATGAAAAAGCTGATGATGGTTTCTTTTTGGGATACTCTCCAACAGCCAAAGCCTTTAGAGTATTCAACATCAGAAGACAAGAAGTAGAAGAAACTTTCCATGTCAGATTTAATGAAGATGATGAAGTCATACAGAGGACTGGAACAGAGGGTGATGAAGTAGATTTTAATGAAAATATTTCTTTCCCAAGTGATGAGTTCACAGAACCCAGACCTACCAGTCATCACCACTCCAACACTCTCACTCCTTATGTTCCTGCTTTTGACCCTCTGTCTACTCACAACATAGAAGTTCCTACCTCTCAGGAACTTGATGAAGAAGAACCTCAAATCTCTGATGGTCCTTCTCATGATATTGATGACTCACCAATTCTTCAAATCTTTGAAGATTCTCCTGCTGATAATGAATTAGCTTCCCTTGATATGACCGAAGAAGACTCTGACACTGAAGTAGTCTTTGAAGAAAGCCCTCCTAGTCAGCAGGATGAGACTCAAATTGTACCAGCTGTGCCCTCAAGTACCCCTGTTCTTGAATCACCAGCTCCTCAAAATAAGTGGTCAAGAGATCAACACATTCTTCTTGTCAACATTATTGGGGAACCAAATGCAGGGGTCACAACCAGACAGCGAATCCAAGACTCAGAGTCAGCCTCAGCCAATGAATGTCTATTTGCTGAATTTCTTTCTCAAATTGAACCTAAAAGAGTTGCTGAGGCTCTGGTAGAAGAAGGATGGGTAGCTGCTATGCAAGAAGAAATCAATCAGTTCAAAAGGAACAAAGTATGGACACTAGTGCCAGCTCCACCTGGAAAGAATATCACAGGCACTAGATGGATCTATAGAAATAAGATGGATGAAATTGGGAACATCATCAGGAACAAGGCAAGACTGGTAGCACAGGGATTCTCTCAGACTGAAGGAATTGATTATGATGAAACTTTTGCACCTGTTGCTAGACTTGAGGCTATCAGAATCTTTCTTGCTTATGCTGCCTATATGAACATTACTGTCTATCAGATGGATGTAAAGAGTGCCTTCCTCAATGGTGATTTGGCTGAGGAAGTCTATGTTGCACAACCTGAAGGATTTGAGAACAGCGAGTTTCCCAACCATGTGTATAGACTTCACAAGGCAATGTATGGTCTGAAACAAGCTCCAAGAGCATGGTATGAAACTCTTTCAAATTTCTTATCTGAAAATAAATTTCTCAGGGGTTCTATTGATAAAACACTCTTTACCTTCAAGGACAAGAGTGATTTCATCATTGTGCAGATTTATGTGGATGATATCATCTTTGGGTCAACAAATGTCAATCTTAGTAAACTTTTTGCTAAATTAATGACCAAGAAATATGAGATGAGTATGATGGGTGAATTAACTTACTTTTTGGGCTTTCAAATTAAACAATGTCCTAAGGGAATTTCTATTTGTCAAGAAAAGTATGTTAAGGATTTACTTAAAAAATATGACTTGGCTGACTGTGCATCAGTGAAATGCCCCATGCTTCCACCCAACAACTTGGGCCCTGATGAGTCAGGGGTCTCTGTCAATGAGACTTTATATAGAGGCATGATTGGGTCACTGATGTATCTAACAGCCAGTCGTCCAGATATCCAATTCTCCACATGTCTCTGTGCAAGGTACCAAGCTAACCCAAAAGAATCCCATCTAGTGGCTGTTAAGAGAATTTTCAGGTATCTCAAAGGAACACCATCCCTAGGTCTATGGTATCCAAAGGAATCAGGCTTTGATCTCAAGGCCTATTCAGATTCAGATTATGCTGGATGCTGTATTGACAGGAAAAGTACTTCAGGTAGCTGTCAAATCCTAGGAGGAAAATTGGTTGGATGGAGTGCTAAGAAGCAAAACTCTGTGGCTATGTCTTCAGCTGAAGCAGAATATGTCGCTGCAGCCAGCTGTTGTGCTCAGGTGCTCTGGATGAAAAGTCAATTGGCTGACTATGAAATCTTGTATGACAAAGTGCCAATCTTTTGTGACAACACCAGCGCCATTGCCATATCCAACAACCCTGTTCTTCACTCTCGTACCAAACACATTGATATCAGGTATCATTTTATCAGGGATCATATAATGAAGGGAGATATTGAGCTGCATTTTGTTCCCACAGAGCTGCAACTAGCTGATATCTTTACAAAGCCTTTGGCTGAACCTTCGTTCAACAGGCTAGTTGCTGAGCTAGGGATGCTCAATATCTCAAAGCCTGTGGCTTGATATTAAATGTGTTCATTAAATGATTGATTCTATATTAAATGTTTTATTAAATGTTTTTCACATGAAACTAGGTAGTTACTTTCCAAGTAAATGCAAAAAACATTCTCACATATTTAATCATTTATTTTTCGGATAACGAGGAGACAAACTTTTTGAAAGGTCAAGGGGACCCACTTGAGCAGTCATTTTCGCCATTGCATTTAATACGGTTGAATAACTGTTCACTTAAGTTTGAATATATATTGTCTTCTTTCTCTTCTCACCCACCACCATTCTAAAATCAACTTCTCTCTCTAAATTCTTATCTCTCTCAACCATCCGCTATTTTCACTCACCTTCAACCTCAAATCAATGGCGTTTCCCGTTCCAAAAGCCTCCAATGTGAACTTCGAGATCAACGAGAGCATCATCGCCTCCAACAACGCCATTGGATGGATCAAGGCACCAAACAGCACCTATTCAGATCTGGTAAATTTCATGCAGAATTGTGACCTAAATGAAGCCTTCACCAAATCTCCATCCACTTTTTACCAAGAATACCTTAGGGAATTCTGGTATTCTGCTGAAGTAGTAGAAGACACCATTACATTTAGCCTCTCATGCAATGAACATCCCTTTGCCTTTTCCCTTAAAGACTTTTCTAGTGTGGCCGGACTAAAACATGGAGATGAATGCTTGAAGACTGTTGACAAAAAGGCTGTCAAGGAAGCCCTGGCCACACTAAACCCTTGCCATGATGTTAATCCTGCCCTCACACCAGCTGAAGTCCTCGCCAAATCCCCTCTGAAGATTAAGTATTTCACCCCTATGCGGCGTGTCCTCTTCACCCACATTGTGAAGTCCCTGGGAGGAATGCAGGGATCACAGGATCAGATGTCGTCCAATCATCAGGCTATTGCGTATGGTTTAATCTGGGGAGCTGATGTCGACTTTGGAAGCATCCTATTCTCAAACCTGGTAGAATAATTGAAGGGAAGGAATCAGGTCAGGGAAAAGAACATCTGTTATGTGCGCTTCCTGTCCCTGATCTTTGAGAGTTTGCTGGGAGAAAATTACCACAACAAGGCTTTGACTGCCCTTAAGCCCTATCGCATCACTGGCGCCATCTACAAGGAAATAGGAGCTGAGGATATCCCTGTCACTGCACACATGCTGAACGTGGCCAACCAGGTACCTAACGCTGAGAAGCCCTTGCTCCCTTCCTCTGAGAAGGTGAATACTTCTAGTGTCGCTGGCAAGTCTACGTCTTTGATCTCTGGGCAGCACACTACTAAGTCCAAGGCTTCATCTGGCCAACAGCCAAAGAAGAAGAAAATCCCCTCTTCTTCCCACTCCAAAGCTGTTAGTAAGGCCAAGGAAAAGAAGATTGACACCGCCTCTGGTCCAGATACTCTTGTGGATTCAGAATCTTTGGCTGACAAACAACAGGCGTCTAGTGTCTCTAGGTCAGCAGAGACAACAGGAAACCAGCCAAACCAAGCTGATATCTCACAGGTAATCAGTGTACATTTTTAGAGGTTCACAAGCAACCACTCTCATTATGTCTGTAGGAGAGAGTGGTGAAGTTAGGGTAATCCTCGACCCATAGAAGTCTGTCATTACACTTAGAATACTTTAAGACTTCTGTACACCCTGTCTTTGCACCAGGGAATGATTCATTTGTGTTTATAAAGCACCCCGATGACCCTGAACCCTCTAGACAGTATTCAGGCTAACAACAACCTGAATACATTAATGTCTCAACCTTGATCAGCTGTACTTCACACAGCCTCTTGGTTCCCTCCTTAAAAGAGTCCCAAAGGATTTATCCTTTCAGGGGGAGCTGAATCATCACCCTCAGCTTTCCTAGGGGCAGCGACTGGCGATCATTAAACAACATATGTTTCACAATCAAAAGAGTCCCAAAGGTTTTTTACCTTTTTGGGGGGGCTGAATAATCACACTCAGCTTTCCTAGGGGCAGCGAATGGCGACCATTAACCACAATTCATTCACACTTAAAAGAATCCCAAGGATTTATCCTTTGGAGTGGCTGAGTAATCACCCTCAGCCTCTCTGGGACAGCGAAATGGCGACCATTCACCTTATATTTTTTCCCTGTTACTAATTACAACAAACTTGCAGGCTGAAATTGTACAGCCAGTCCAAGAATCTCAGGTACACGAAAAGGAGGCTGAAACAATAACTCAGGATAAACTCAATACTGAAGAGCTTGTGTTAAATGTTGATGAAGAAATGCTCTCAGTAGAAGATTATGTCTCTGAATTTGAGCCCATGCCTGAAGATGAATTCCCTGAGGGAATGTTTGATGAAGAGGATGAAGAAGATGAGGATGACCAGCTGTCAGCCTCTCCTCCTAAAGAAGATGACAAGACTTCTCCTCTCAAGGAAGCTGTTGACACTCCAAACTCTGCTACATCTGCAACAACAGTCTTCCAAAGACCAACATATGATCCAACAGCCGAATTCCTCATGTTTGATCATCCTACCCAGACCAACTTCGACTTAATTCCAAGGGGGGATGATTTTGCTCAGCAAAGCCTCAATATCAAGAATCTTCAGCCCGTACATCATCAATCTGATATTGAGCGCTTATCAAGGAAGCTGGACGTGATCAAGTCAGAGATGCACAATTTTACTGTCACTTTTCCAGGCATTATAAAGAAGGCTGTGACTGAGGCTGTCACTGAGCCAATTCAGGAGGGTGCAAGAAAAGGTGTGGCCCAGGGACTAAGTCATCTCTCGACACGAATCAAGGATGCCATTGACTCAGTTGTCCCTGCTATGTTCCATGAACAAGAAAACAACATGAACAGGCACTTCAATGCGGTTCGCAACAGGCAATACAATCATGCTGGTTTTATTGTCAGGCGTGTTCAGGCAAATACCAATGCCAATGCCAACCTCTTGCTGAAGATTGCCAGGGCTTCAAGAAAAAGACAACGTGCAATGGCTGCCTCTGTGGAGCAGATTGCAAGACGATTTCAGGCACGTTCATCCAAGCATCAGGGAAGTAAGGATGAACGTGAGGGGGAGAAGAATAATATACTCAGCCTTGCATCTGCTGAACAAGGCTCATCATCAGCCAATCCTTCAACTACACCTGTTCCTCTACAAGTCATCACACCAGTTATAGTACATGATGATGAGGATGATACTCAGGGGGAGCAACAAACACAAGATGGAGCTGACTCATCTAAATCCATGATCTTAGTTAACATCAGCAAGCCTGAGGATGATGATGAGCCAGCGGCCAAGAAACTAAAATTCACTGTGAGCTCTCTCCCAAAATCTATTCAAAATCAGGCTCAGACAGCGTTTCTCAAAAGAGCTGATGATTTGAAAAACATAAGTGTGGAGTCCTCTGTCTCAAAGAAAGGGAAGGAGATAGTTTTGGTTGATACTGACACCAAACTTAAGAAGATAGCTGCGATGCTAGAGACAGGAGGATCCACCACAGACCTTTCCCACTTTTCAACCTTTACACCTTCCGATGAGAGTCCTTTAACTCCTGAAGAAATAGAGCAACAAGCTGAAGAATTCAAAAGACTAAATGAGCTCAAGACAGCCAAAGAATTAAATGAAGCTACTCTGAGGAAGATGACACCACCTGAAAGGGAAAAACAAAAACAAAGGTTGAGGGAAATGGAACTAAAACGCGCTGAGGCCTTAAAGAAAGTCAAAGCTGACTATGATGCCTGCGTGAACAACAGGTATGCTGCTGGCAAGATAACCAAGTTTAAATACACCATTCACAAATCCACAAACACCCCACAGATGATCTTATGGAGGGAAAATCAACAGAGGAATATGGATGTGTTTGACAACTTCAGGTTAAAGACACTTGGGTTATCAGAATGGTTTGAACTCGAAGCCTTAGCTGCCAAAAAGTCTGGACAGGCAAATTTCCTTCTGCTTAAAACTCTTAAGGCTAAGTTTAACTGGATCAAGGAAACAGCTGCCAAACTCAAGATTGATCCCCCGCCACAGCTTTTCGAACAAGAACCCCCAAAGACAGGCAACAAAAGAAGAAGAATTTCACAAATTATTGATGAAACTTTTGTTACTGAAGATGTTCGTGTGGATGGTATGCACAGGGATCTGATCCTTCCTAATGGTATCGTTGGCCCTGTTGATGGTCAGACATACTCAGTGCCTGAAAGAGGAATGGCATTTATGAACAAGGCCTGCCAGTATGCTTTTCAGAGGGAAGATGAGCTGTGCCTGGCTTCAACTATTCAGCTACTCTGTCACAAGAAGTGTCTCAAGATCAACACAGAGTATTCCAAGAAGTTTGCAAAGACTTTGCAGGATGAAAATGATAACAGATTAGATGTGGCCGAAGCTGAAGAAAGAATAAAAAATGATGACTATTGAAGATGGTGTCAGCCCGTTTTACCTTCATCTTTTATTTTACTTATGTAATGAACTTGTAATTTTCTTTAAGTCTTAATAAAATCATGAGGTATGTTTGTTTAGATCTGTTATGTGTAAGAAGAAGCTGTTAAACTCACTTACCTTAACTTAGTTAGATCTAGCATTATTTATGTTTAAATAGGGGGAGATTGTTGGGAATCTAAACTTGTTAGATTCCCTGATCATTAATTTAAACATAATTAGGCTGATAGATAGTCCCTTGCCTGTGCCTAGGAGGCAGGCAAGTTTCGCAAGACTCATAGAGATCCAAGTCTCTGTGAGCAACCTCAGAGGAGTCCATGTCAGAGACATTGTCAGGGAAGTCGAAGATTACCTGAAGACATACTCCTTGGCTGTGATGGATAACAGCCAAGATGTATTAGGGACTCTGAGGGGTTGAGAGCTAACAGGAGTGGCAATACCCTGATAACTCTCAGCACACTTTGGACATGCCATTTGTGTGTTCGAGAATATGAAGAATAAGGAAACTGTTTTTGACAACCGTTCCTTAAAGCATAATGGAAGACTACCAAGAATAGAAGGACATCATGTGACTGATGTGGGAACTTGTAAAAGCTTGTGTAGTCGACATCAAGTACTGTTTAAGTCAAACTCGTAACACTATAAATAGGATGTGTATCCATGCATTAATGTTTAACACTTTGAGTTATTAAGAACATTAGTGCGTATAACTTAGTGAATCAAACAGCTACGACTGTATTCATAAGTTAAGGTTTATTGTTGTTCAAAGTGTGCACAACACATTGTCATCAAACGGTGTTATCCATAACACTTGTAATTCTTTATTATACAATAATAAGATTACGTTTGAAAAGTAATACCTTGTGTTGATTAAGTTAAGATTAGGGTTTCTAGCATTGATTAGGGACTTTCAGTAATCTTGCTGAATCTATGAACGAGAAACAGAATGGTTAATGAAAGGAATGAATGAGATCCATATCCTTATTAGAAATAAAAGGATAATAATAATGATGTAAAATCGTTAAAAGGTTTGTCTAGGAGATGTTACTCGAGTTGTACTAGAGACATTGCTAAGTGTAACTAGACGCTAGTCAATGTAATCACGATATTCGAAATATGTCCAAGTGGGAGCTATAAGTTTATGGACTTATATTTAATAGTCGTGTGATAGGATCAAACTCGATATTACGGGATTGCACACAATACGTAAAGAGTTAATTTAATTAATAAATATATTTATTGTCTTTATTAATTTATTTAATAAATATATATTTATGTATTTATTAATTTAAACCGAGACATAACTTTAACGATCGGTAATTAATTAATAGTTAAGTATTAACGTATGTTAAATAAATAAATTGTAAGTAAAGATAAAGAAAGATGTTTAGAAGATTCCGGAACACCCCTAAGGGTGGGGGGGGGGGGGGGGTTGGTCGGTCGGTTATAGGAGAAAAAGGAAGGGGGCAAACTTCCTTTTATTTGTTTTTGGATACAAGATTATGTCTATATAAACAAATCTTTCTCCTTATAATTCACATCACAAAAAATCTCTCCCCTCTCTTTATTTTTTGCGATCGCAGGAGGAAAACCCACAAGGGGTTTTGGTTGGTTTTCTTGGTTGATCGTTTTACTTACAATCTAGTCCTAGCCCCTCTCTAGGGTTGTTGGGTAGATTATTTAAAAGCGTTGTAGCTCGGTTTTCACGTGCTAGAATCACGGTTAGCTCGTTGTATTACGTATGTACAAGATCGTAATATAGTCTTACTTTAGACTATATCTTGGTGTATACAGTATAAACCCGAATTGGTGATTCGTTCTTCGTCTTGTGGAATTGCTTTAGCGTAAAGGTATGTAACCCTAATTCGATTAATTACAATTGTGTTATTATTATGATCTTGTTAAATCGCTTCCGTTATATATAATTGTTATGATGTTAATAAACCTCCAGTGGCATCGAGAGCCGTTTTAACATGTTATAATTATCGAAAATCTAAAGTTTTTAACTAATAATTGTTTTGAGTTAAAATTACATATTTTTTTAGGTTTTCTTAAAATTAGGGTTTTGTTATTTTTAAAAATTAGGGTTTTGGCCGAATTTTTAATAAAAAAAAGATCTGTTTTGAAACCCTTGCATGATCAATAGTTATGTCATGTATGGTTACGATCCGTAGAGATTTAATTATTAAGATTTGTGGGAAATCCATGATAACGTGCATGTTTTCATGGATCGTAAAATTATATGTTTATATGATTTTTTGTGCTACGTGATTATTTGATTCAATAAATCTTGAATTAGGGAAGACTTTTATATGAATATAAAGACCTAGATTTATTTTTGAATAAATCGTATGCATGTGGCTATTTGATTTATTTGTTGCACATATAAATTGTTATTATGTGTTTATGATTTAGTTATTTTACTTGTTTATATAAAAATTGATGAATTGTTGTAAACAAGGGTTTTTTTGAAAAAGAAATAATATGGACTAAATCATATTAAAATAATGATTTGTTAGAGATTATAATTACATAAGATTAAGTTGATTGGTGAATTGCAATAATAATCTAACGACCTACTCCTTTTGACAAACTATAAAGTGGGTTTCACGCACCGCTGGTCATGTACCCGGTTAAGCAAGGAGGTGTTAAGCCATTAACCGCTGACTAAATTCCCGGCTCGCCTGTGCGTCAAATTGAAATTACCTACGATTATTAATTGAATTATACCTTAAGGGTGATTTACCACAAATTCACATACGAAACACAATGAATAAGGGTATTGCTTTGTGCGTAATCGAGTTCTAGCAAGAGTACGTTGTGAATAGTTATGGGTAAATTCTTTAATTGGTTTAACCAATACCTCAACATAATTTATGTAGAAATTTAGTCTCGTGAAAAAGTTTACTAATTGTTTTATTAAACTTATGCTATGGAGTTGTATGCATGCTTCTCCATACATTGATTTTGACATCAAAATTTATACCCTTAAATTTAATTCGAATGCTCCTAATTGACGAACACTTATAATTACTTCGTCATCAAATGAGATTTTTGGGTGATGTTGTAATGGAGAGAAAACCGTTTGTAGAATGAGAATTCGTATGATGGTTTTACGTTACTCAAATTAGACGACTTAATTAAGTTACTCAGTGAGATCTTGAAACTTAATGCATTCAAAAGGGATGAAAGATGTTAATAATACAAAACGTTTTTCGACAATGTAAATCCCTTAAATATCTAGTAAATGAAAATTGTTTGTCAATTGAATTGTTCGACAAGTCGCTATGTTGAGTACATTCATTAATGGCATATCAACTGATGTAATGGATTTATGTCAATATTGTTCTATAATTCAAGGAAAATAATATGGTTTTATACTAGGGTAATTTTATTTTCTTGAAAGTATTTTATTATCGAAAATACTAATATTTGAACTTATTTCTGTAGAAATGGATCAACCCACCAATAACACTAGTTCCGCGTTCAAAGCTTTCTTTGAACGTCCTGAACTTACTGGCCCAAACTTCAATGATTGGTATCGATCGCTAAGAATTGTCTTGAGAGTAGAGGGTACTATCGATATCTTGACTACTCCCTATTCAGAGGATCTTGCTGAAGGAGCATCTGATGCGCAAAGGCTTGAACACGCTGCTAATATTAAGAAGCACTCGGAGGTGGCTTGCTTAGTGCTAGGAAAAATGGCTCCTCCACTTCAACAGAAGTATGAGCTATTTTCACCTAAGCGAATGCTTGATGAGCTCAAGGCTGTGTTCAAGAAGTCGCAAGCTGTGGAGATCTACGGCTTGTAGATGCTTTGCATAGCTACAAGCAAGCTCTAGGAAAGTCTGTAACTGCCCATTACTTGGATATGTGGGGTTATATGGACCAGCTCATTGCACTAAGACAACCCTATTATCATAATATGGCTATCAAATTGATCAATAGGTCCCTTAACAAGGACTTCAATGATTTCGTTAAAAACTATAACATGCATTGCACGGGGAAGACAATTAATGATTTACATGCACATTAACTATGAAAAGCGGTTGAAAGACAAGGCATCTACCGCTACGCCTTCTGTACTAACCATACCAAAGGGTAGAGTGAGTAAGCCAAAACCGCAAGCGAATAAGAAGAAAGGCAAAGGCAAGGGTGATAAGGGCAAACAAGTTGCGACTTATTCGAAACCTAAGTAGAAATTTGTCAAGAAGAATAGATCTCAGAAGGATGAGACTTGTCACCATTGCAAGGCAAGTGGTCAATGAAAGAGGAATTGCCCTCTTTACCTCGAAGAATTGCGAGAAATAAAGAAGAAGTCTGAGCAGAGCGCTGCAGCTTCAGGTACTTTATTTATGATTGAATTGTTCAATTTAACATACAAATTAAAATCCTGGTATATGATGCGGGATGCGGTATTAACATTTGTAATACGTTGCAGGGATTTAATCTGGAAAGGAAGCTTTCCTATGGGGAACAATTTCCACAAGTAGGCAATGGCGCACAAGCAGCGGTTGAAGCTATAGGAACACTTAATCTAGTTTTACCTCCGGGTTTAATACTGAGTTTAAATGATTGTCATTATGCACCTACAATTGTTAGGGCTGTTATTTCCTTTTCTTGTTTGTTAAATAATGGATTCGTTCACACGATTGATAATAACGGAATTTCTGTTTGGAAAAATGGTATTTTCTATTTTAATGCAATTTCTGTGAATGGTGTGTTTGAAATAGACATGCATGATAATGAATCAAAGAATGACAAATCTGTCTTTAGCATGAGTAAGAAGAGAAAGTTTGACAAGAACTCTTCTTATCTTTGGCATTGTAGACTTTCCCATATTAGGAAGACTCGTATACAAAAGCTTCAACGTGAAGGTCTTTTGGAATGTATCAATGATGAATCATTTGATAAATGTGAGTCTTGTATCTCTGGAAAGATGACCAAGAAACCTTTTAATAGCAACATTGAAAAAGCTACTGATCTACTTGGACTTATACATACTGATGTGTGTGGACCACTTAGACATACGTCAAGGAAAGGTGCTAGCTACTTCTTAACATTTACGGATGATTATAGCCGTTATGGTTATGTTTATTTACTTAAGCATAAAGATGAGGTATTTGAAATATTCAAAGTGTTTAAAGCAGAAGTAGAACTGCAATTAGGGAAGAAGATTAATGCTCTTTGTTCTGATAGAGGTGGTGAATATTCGTTTTTTGTTGTTTTCGTAAATGCTTGTTTTTACATATTGTTGTAATCAAAACAAAGCGAGACCGGAAAATGCAAGTAACGTTTTTAGGCATCATTGCATTAACAGTGTCCATGACAAAAATTTGGTTGCGATGGCGAAGATGATGTAATCCAAGTTTGATAAGTACTATGGGGACTTGCATAAATATAACATGGCAACAATTGTAGCTTCTGTTCTTGATCCGAGAAATAAGCTTGAGTACGTGGAAGTACTATTAGGAGATGTTTATGGCAAAGTTGAAGGTAAATCTATGTGCAGCATGATAAAAGAATCTTTGGTTGAACTACCGAAGATTATGTCAGGATCCATGCATCGATAGAGCCACATACATTGTTTGCATCAGATGATGCTTCATCATCGACGAAAAAGCGTTCTTTAACTGCAATTATTGAGCCGTCTGTCATTTAAAACAAAAGGTTAGTCTTTTTTACATATATTTTATGAACATTATATTTTTTACTTTGTTAACGTTTGTTATTTTAATTCAAAAGGTTCGAATGGAAATGAAACGTAGAAAGTCTTAAAGTAGGATGCAGGACTCAAAGTCTGAGTTGGATAGGTATTTGAATGAGGAAGCCGAAGATGAATATGAGAAGTTTGAAATTATGAATTGGTGGAAGGTTAACAGCCTAAGGTTTCCTATACTTTCTTTGCTTGCTAGAGATGTTATGGCAATTCCAATCTCCACCGTTGCTTCTGAATCCGTGTTTATCACAAGTGGAAGGGTGTTAGATGCATTCGGGAGTTCTCTGACTCCTCCTGTTGTTGAAAGTTTAATCTACACCCAAGATTGGTTTCGTGATAATTCCATGCAGATAGACGTAGTAGAAAATTGGGGTGACGTACAACAAATTGAAGAGGGTAACACTTTTTATCTTTACTGAATCATATTCTGAACTCCTGTATCTAATGACATAAATTCTTTCTTCTTGTAAATGCAGAGCTCGTGAAAGAGGGCAACGTTGTTGTTTGAGATGGAGCAATAAGATCTGTGAGAGATGGAGCAATAAGACTTGTTCAAGTTGGAGCAAGAAGACCATTAGTGGATCTTTTATTTACACTTTGTTACGTTTCTTTGTATTTTAAGTATGAACTATTTGGTTGTCTGTTTTTTTTTCTTTTTCGAACTAAGTTTGATGTTTGATTTGGTTATTGGTTTTAACAACCTGATAAGACTTAATCATCACTTCATGTTAAATAAATGATTAGTTTCTAGATTTTTGTCTATTTCTGTTGGAATTACATTGTAGCTTAAGTGTGAATGATTCACTTTTTATACTTCCTGTTTCTTATTTGGTTTTGTGGAAAATCGACCCAAATAAACCGATAGCTTAATTGGTTGGATTGGTTTGGTTTTGTAAATTTTGGATTGGGTATTGGGTGATCAAAATTATTTTTAAAAACCGAATAACCCAAACCGATTAACCCTATAAAACCATAAACCGACCGAACGAACACCCCCATACTCCACAACAAAATGGTGTACCCGAAAGGAGAAATCGTACATTATTGGATATGGTGCGATCTATGTTTAAACTTACAACTTTACCTTTATCCTTTTGGGATTGTGCTTTAGAGTCTGTTGTTCGCATTTTAAATATGGTTCCCACAAAGAAGGTCAATAAGACACCATATGAATTAGGCATGGCAAGAAGCCATATTTGTCTTACTTAAAGGTCTGGGGTTGCGAGGCGTATGTGAAACGTGACTCGGGTGACAAACTCCAACAACGATCTGTAAATTGTATCTTTGTAGGATACCCTAAGGAAACTATGGGTTACTACTTTTATTATCCACCTGAGAACAAAGTAATTGTTGCTAGGTATGGAGACTTCCTTGAATCTGATCTTGTAAATTAAGAATTCAGTGGGAGAAATTATGATCTTGAAGAGAGTCATATAGATACATTACCTTCTGAAAACACTAGCGATGAAATTCCTGTAGAACCAGAAAGTCTGGCGGTTCCACCGGAATTAGTTCCTCTGCGTAGATCCAAAAGGATTAAAAACACAAATAGCAATATATGTATTAATATAGAGGATGATGATGAGTTAGGGGATCTTGGTGAACCCGCTAATTATAAATCCGCCATACTTGATCCTGAAAAGGATAAGTGGATGGTTGCTATGGATGAGGAAATTAAATCCATGAAAGTAAAAGATGTTTGGATTCTTGTAGAACCACCACCGAATGCTAAAGTAGTGAGACATAAGTGGATATACAAGAAGAAAACCGACATGGATGGAAAAGTAAAATCCTATAAAGCTCGTTTAGTAGCTAAAGGTTTTACTCAAACTTTTGGCATAGACTACGAGGATAATTTTTCTCCTGTAGCAGACTTAAGAGCTATTAGGATTCTCATAGCTATAGATGCATACTATGACTATGAGATATGATAAATGGATGTTAAAACTTCCTTCTTGAACGGTCGCTTAGATGAAGACATCTATATGCAGCAACTAGAAGGGTATGTTGATCCTGAGAATCCAAGACATGTGTGCAAACTTTAAAGGTCCATTTATGGTTTGAAGCAAGCATCACGTCAATAGAATAAAAGATTTGATGAAGAAATAAAAAAGTTTGGATTTATTTAGAATCGTGATGAGCCATGTGTATATCGCAAAGCTAGTGGGAGTGATGTAGTATTCCTAGTTCTATATGTTGATGACATATTAATCATGGGAAGTAACATTACAAGACTTAAAGCTGTTAAGGATTATCTTGGTAAATATTTTTCTATGAAGGATTTAGGAGAAGCTGCATACATTCTAGGAGTTAAGATCTATCAGGATAGGAAAAGACGGTTAATTGGTCTAAGTCAAGACACTTATATAGATAAGATTTTGAAGAAGTATAATATGCAAAATTCCAATAAAGGTTTCCAACCTATGGAAGTTAAGCATAATATGAGTCATGAGATGGATGCATCAACTCCTAAAGAGGAGGCATATATGCAGAAGGTGACTTATGCTTCGACTGTAGGATCCATAATGTATGCTGTTAGATGCACAAGGCTTGATGTGGCGTTTGCTCAGAACTTGGTTAGTAGATACCAACAGAATCCAGGGAAGCTCCACTGGACTACTGTTAAACATATTCTAAATTATTTGAGGAGTACGAAAGATATGTTCTTGGTATATGGAGGGAAACCAGACAAAGAACTGAATGTGACAGGTTTCTGTGATGCGTCCTAGCAATGTGATAAAGACGATACGATGTCTTAGACGGGTTATGTTTTTGTTATCAGTGGAGGAGCAGTTGACTGGAAGAGCAAGAAACAGACAACGATTGCAATGCATGCTACTCAGTCTGAGTGCATGGCTGCTTCAAAAGCTGCAATGGAAGCTGTTTGGATTAGGAAGTTTATTGAAGATCTAGGAGTGACGCCTTCAATTAAAGAACCTATAGATATGTATTGTGACAATTATGCCGCAATAATATTTGCCAATGACCCTGGAGTCATGAAAGGCGCCAGACACTTTATGCGTAGACATCACTACGTCCGAGAACAAGTTGAAGCTCGTGAAATAAAATTGATAAAAGTTCACACAGATGATAACGTAGCCGATCCTTTAACTAAGGCTTTGCCTAGACCAAAGGTAGTTAAGCATGCTAAGGTGATTGGGCTGCAACTAGCTAGCGAACTCATGCAATAAATCTGTGATTAGTATTTGGATAAAGGATGTTATGATATTATTATATAATAAAATTAAGATTGGGTTTCGTTTATTCCTTTTATTTAATAAGTGTATCCTATTTTACATGTTTTAATCCATGAATAAATTGTTATGCTAAATGTCCGTTGTCGACTAATAATATGGAAATATTATTAAATTAAGACAAATCAAAATAGCGATAGAGTATACTTGAAAGTATATTGACCGATTTTGGATAATATTTGATGAATCAAATATTGGACTTATCCAAACTATATGTTTTTACTTTATGGATCTTTGTCATCAAGTAAAACATAAATAGATATCCTTAGACTTGAGATACCAGGAAACTGTTGTGAATCTAGTGCATCTTTGTGGAATAATCTAACACTAAACGTAACTGGTAGCTATAAGGATTATTTTCAGAAGTGTTGCAAAATTCATAAATTTTGCTCGTAGTCAATATGGAATTTATTACCTCCAATTTCGTTTTAGAGTTTAATACAGCTGGGCCCCTCATGGGATTAGTAAGATGTTTGTGTGGCCACACCCAAATTTGTTTTGGTAATCTTGCTGAATCTATGAACGAGAAACAGAATGGTTAATGAAAGGAATGAATGAGATCCATATCCTTATTAGAAATAAAAGGTTAATAATAATGATGTAAAATCGTTAAAAGGTTTGTCTAGGAGACGTTACTCGAGTTGTACTAGAGACATTGCTAAGTGTAACTAGACGCTAGTCAATGTAATCACGATATTCGAAATATGTCCAAGTGGGAGCTATAAGTTTATGGACTTATATTTAATAGTCGTGTGATAGGATCAAACTCGATATTACGGGATTGCACACAATACCTAAAGAGTTAATTTAATTAATAAATATATTTATTGTCTTTATTAATTTATTTAATAAATATATATTTATGTATTTATTAATTTAAACCGAGACATAACTTTAACGATCGGTAATTAATTAATAGTTAAGTATTAACGTATGTTAAATAAATAAATTGTAAGTAAAGATAAAGAAAGATGTTTTGAAGATTCCGGAACACCCCTAAGGGTGGGGGGGGGGGGGGGGGGGGGGGGTGGTCGGTCGGTTATAGGAGAAAAAGGAAGGGGGCAAACTTCCTTTTATTTGTTTTTGGATACAAGATTATGCCTATATAAACAAATCTTTCTCCTTATAATTCACATCACAAAAAATATTTCTCCCCTCTCTTTATTTTTTGCGATCGCAGGAGGAAAACCCACAAGGGGTTTTGGTTGGTTTTCTTGGTTGATCGTTTTACTTACAATCTAGTCCTAGCCTCTCTATAGGGTTGTTGGGTAGATTATTTAAAAGCGTTGTAGCTCGGTTTTCACGTGCTAGAATCACGGTTAGCTCGGTTTTCACGTGCTAGAATCACGGTTAGCTCGTTGTATTACGTGTGTACAAGATCGTAATATAGTCTTACTTTAGACTATATCTTGGTGTAAACAGTATAAACCCGAATTGGTGATTCGTTCT
Source organism: Glebionis coronaria (assembly GCA_025667525.1). Taxonomy (NCBI): domain Eukaryota; kingdom Viridiplantae; phylum Streptophyta; class Magnoliopsida; order Asterales; family Asteraceae; genus Glebionis; species Glebionis coronaria. The sequence goes on along the minus strand of CM046874.1, from coordinate 635,220,657 downwards.
TCGTCTTGTGGAATTGCTTTAGCGTAAAGGTATGTAACCCTAATTCGATTAATTATAATTGTGTTATTATTATGATCTTGTTAAATCGCTTCCGCTGTATGTGCTTTGATCTCGTTTAAGGTTTTATATAATTGTTATGATGTTAATAAACCTTCAGGGAGTTCATGTCAAAAGAGTGTTACTTTCTGTGAAGAGAAAGGAATCAAAAGACAGTTGACGGCTCCCTACACACCTGAGAAAAATGGTGTAGTGGAGCGCAAAAATAGAACGGTGGTTGAAATGGCCCGATAAATGATGAAAACAAAAGACCTTTTTGATGAGTTTTGGGCTGAAGCGGTTGCTACTGCAGTTTATATATTGAACATCTCTCCTACGAAAGCTGTGTGGAATATGAATCCTTATGAGGCTTGGTATGATAGTAAGCCATCAGTAAGTCATTTAAGAATTTTTGGATAGTTATTCTATGCTTTAGTCGTATCTTACAGGCATAAGTTTGATCAAAAATCAAAGAAGTATATCTTTTTCGGCTACTGTTCTAACTCAAAAGCATATAGATTATTCGATCCCGAAAGCAAAAAGATTATAATCAGTCGTGATGTTAAGTTTGATGAGCAGAAAAGATGGACTTGTGAAGAAAATGGTTCAGACGTTATCTTAGACAACATAAACAACGAAGGCAACATAGAAGAAACGGAAAAAGATCTTCCAACAAGTCCTCAAACTCCTCTATCTCCAACAAGCCTCGAACTCCATTAACTCCTCCAGGTGTCACTTCAACAAATCCATCTTCGTCTACATCCATTGAGTCTACTCCTCAGAATCACAAATTTAGGTCCCTAAATGATATTTATACAGATACTTTTGCATTTTTTGTTGACAACCCGACATGTATGGAATTTGCTCTACAAAATGAAGTATGTATAAAGGCTATGTGTGATGAGATATCAACTATCGAAAGGAATGGAACATGGGAACTAGTTGATTTACCAGCCGGTAAGAAAGTGATAAGTCTTAAATGGATTTTTAAGACCAAGTTTCATTCGGATGGGAGTATTAAGAAACACAAAGCAAGACTTGTGGCTCGTGGATTTGTTCAGGAGCAAGGAGTAGATTTTGATGAATGTTTTTCTCCTGTGGCGAGATTTGAAACAGTGAGACTGATTCTTGCATTAGCAGCTCAACATCAATGGACCATATATGAGTTCGACGTTAAGCCCGCTTTTTTAAATGGGGAGCTGAATGAAGAGGTTTATGTTGAACAACCGCCGGGATTCATAAAAAAAGATGAAGGAAACAGAGTTTATAGACTCAAGAAGGCTTTGTATGGTCTAAGGCAAGCCCCTCGGGCATGGTATAGCAAATTTGATCGATTTTTTCTTGAACACAATTTTGAAAGAAGCCCAAATGAGACTACTCTATACTACAAGGGTCAAGGTAAAAAAGATATGATGGTGGTTAGTCTGTATGTTGATGATATGATATATACAGGTTCATCTCATGAGCTTATGTCTGAATTTAAGGCATCTATGATGAGCATGTTTGAGATGACTGATATGGGACAGTTGCACTACTTTCTTGGCTTGGAAATTAAGCAAACCGATCGTGGTATATTTGGATCTCAACAAAAGTACGCTACTGAGCTACTTAAACAGTTTAACATGGTTGACTGCAAAACTGAAGCAACTCCTATGAATGCAAACGATAAGTTGAAGGTTGTGGATGGCACGGATATGGCAGATGCGAGAAAGTATAGAAGTTTAGTGGGGAAACTGATCTATCTCATACATACAAGGCCAGATTTGGCATTTTCGGTGGGAGTTGTCTCAAGGTTTATGCACTGTGCCATCAAACAACATTTTGGTGCAGCTAAAAGAATCCTTCGATATATTGCTGGTACTAAGGACTACGGAATATGGTATCTCAAAACAGAAAACTTCACGTTGAAAGGTTTCACTGATAGTGATTGGGTTGGTTCTCAAGATGATAGAAAGAGCACATCCGGAAATTGTTTCAGCCTTGGTTCAGGTCCCATATCGTGGCTCTCGAAAAAACAAGCTACTGTAGCACTCTCCTCAGCTGAAGCTGAGTACGCAGCGGCATCAATTGCTGCAACTCAAGCAGTATGGTTACAAAGGATGCTATGTGATCTAAAACAAGAGCAACAAGGTGCAACATTAATCTATTGTGACAGCTCCTCTGCTATTCCAATGACTAGGAACCCTATCATGGAAGGACCAAGCATATCGAGATAAGATATCACTACATAAGAGAGTTAGCAGCGGGAGGAAAAATAAGATTGGAGCTTTGCAGGTCTATGGATCAATTAGCAGACCTCTTCACTAAAGCGTTGCCAAAAACAAGATTTGAAGAACTCCGAGCTCACTTGCGGATTTGCAACTTTAAATCAAGGGGTGTGTTGAAAGTGATTCAAATGATTGATATTCTTATGTTACAAGTTCTCCTTAATAAATGTCTCAATTACTTTGTATCTTTTAGTATTTCAACTTTCTGTAAGTTGAATTCTTGTTTATGTTTGTTGCCTATATAATGGCTTGTATCCCATTCCAATAAGTATGAATAAAAAGTATTAACCATTCTCAATACAAAGTATTGTTTCTGGTATAATTTCTGACACAAGTTTCTGTCAAAAAAAGAGGTACATTTAGTGAGACCATGGTTTACTACGGATGAAGACGCTATTGGAGCAAATGTTGCATGGCCTTGCCCTTTCATTATTTGAAACCTTATAAACACATAAAAAAAATTAGGATTTGATGACATAAAGCTTCTACTTATGGTTGCGTAACATGATTATCTGTGAATCTGTGATTGAGGCAAGACAATCAAGTAAGAACCAAATCGTGAAAGCGATGAAATGTTGATTAAGGGCTCTGTACCAGCATGTACAAGGGTGTTTCTTCTTTGTTATTGGGTCAAACAACAACAATGTAACTTCAATTAGAAATCAGTACCTAAGCTCTTGCATTCATCATATGGTAGGTTTAAACTAATTAACATCGATGGAAGTTCCTCAAATTTTGTTTCGCTCAAACTACTCTTTAGTCAGTATTTGATTTTCTTTTAATGCCATTTCCGGACTACAGCATTAGTTCATATTCATTTTGCAATCTCCTGTATTCTGATTTCTGGGTACTTATCAAGAGCACAAAGTCGACGACCATTGCCACATGACTTCAACCTGCACTACAAAATTTTGGACATTTCCCTACTAATACTTTTTTAGTATAAGAAACACCATTTCGTCATAAAACTTTTACCTACTAAAGTTTCTAACTAAGAGTAGGTAAAAATATAATGCATAATAAAAATAAGAGTAAGAAAAAGTTTTGACCCTTTTAGTGAATAAAAAATGAGTAATGATAGACCTTTAGTGCTCCTCCCTTTTGCTTACACTTATTCTTTAAATAATAGTTATAGAAAAAGAAAAAGAGTAAACAAAAGAAGGAACATTAAATGTCTATCCTTACTCATTTTTGTAGTCATCAAAAGAGTCAAAACTTTTCCTTACTCTTATTTTTATCTTTACATACTCTTATTTAGAGACTTTAGTAGGTAAAAATTTTATGATGAAATAGTATCTTTTATACTAAAAAAATATTAGTAGAGAAATGTCTAAAATTCTGTAGTGCTGTGTAGATTTCTATTGTTCTTATTAAATACAGTAAATGTTATGAGATAAAACCATACATAAATGTAGGTGAGCAACCAATACGTTCCTTGATACTAAGATCCCAAATATTCCCATAGTAACATACATCAAGATGTTACAGAATTACAAAATCTAATGGCACTTGTCATCGACATACCAACATCTTCATCTTGGAGATATTAGGTAATTACAAACCAAAATGCAAAACATTAAGTTAAGTCTATAAGCACACAAAGTAAAATCTTCACCTTCCCAAGTGGCAAAAAAATAGTGAAGATTAAGGTGGCCGACTAATGACTATTTCACCAAGCAATTAGGAAGACGGGGCCTATAACAAAGCAGAAGACAACATGATACCAGCGTATTGGGATATTGAGCATAATGACCAGATGTAAATATGGGATTTTCTAATATATAAGAAACTTACAATCTTTTAAGAAAGCGGTTGTGATGTTGTAGCAAGTTCATGAAAGTGGACCTTTGAACGCCTTGGCTTCTTATCACATTGGATCCTCACACGATCAATCATATTATCCATGAGAGTGTCAGCCTTGGTATACAGACGAGTATACATTGGTTGCATTTTAGCCCTTTGTGACGCAGGCAACTTTTTTAGTAAACTTTCAATCTCCTGCAATTTTGAAATGATCTGACAAGTCCTTTTATCCCCCTCCTCATACCACTTACTTAATTCACCCCAATAGCTTTTGATCTTTGTCAACCTTTCTCCAAAATATGAATCAGTTATAGTCTCTTGCTGTGCCCTCTGATTCTCAACTTCCTCTTGATCCACATGGGCTGTGTTTTGGTCGCTATTTGCTTTCCAACACTTCAGCAACTTCTGCAATTCTTTCATGAGTTTGTGCGATCGAATCTCCTGCAGGGTTTCCATTATCAATTAAAAAATGGAAAAATATAGATTCAGTCCATTTATAATCACAAGTAACCAATTTATCGTCCTTTTTTAATACAGTGCATCAAATCTCTCTTGAGTTAGAACTTTTAGGATCAGAGCATGTATGTTGTAGCGCATATGTGTACCAGCATGCTATAAGGTGTATGTACCTCACGTAAAACCATTGTGAGTGTGGCACCTGGAGAACTATCTAAGAAATAGTTTTCCACCAAATTAGACACATTTGAGTTCGCATATGACGTCACTACTGGATAGATCTTTAAACTCTTCAAGTTAGCAAATGGTGACGGTTGATGTGAGATTAGTTCAACAGATGAAGAAAGACACTGCACAAAAATTACATTTTAAAATATAAACACAAACAGTTTAATGTACTCATCTTAATAATGAATACAAGTATATTTTTTATGCAACATATCCTTGATGAAGTGTTCGGTTAACTGTTGCATAGAAAAGAAAATTTGAAAGGTAGAGTTCCTTTTATGCAATCTTAAAAATTAAAATGCTTCCACGTCTGCAATGTTTTCGCATACAATTTGTATTGATTTCGTAACAAATTTGCAATTTTATGGATCTCATCAGTAGAGCCATCAAATGCAAGAGTTCTTACACATGTAAGAACTTGGTACAAAAATGAACTAATTTTGTTTCTATTAATGTTTGTTTTTTAACTTATATAATTATATAAAAGTATTTCCTTTTCAAAATTAAGAAACTTTGCGGAAAGAGATTTAAAAAGCCAAATAAAAACAAAACACAATAAGCAAAACTATACGAGGAAAAAAAGCTACATCCCAATTCTACAGACATATCAAGTATTAATGCATGTTACAAAACAACCAATAGCAACATACCTCAACAATTTCTAAGTTAAGTGTAAGAAATTTGACATTACGGAATTGTTGAAGCAGACAAAAAATAGTTTCAGCTTTGTGTGCATAGCAAATAGCAAGATCCACCTTCTCCAATGAAAGGACAGCATCTGCAGAAAAGTTTACACTATAATCATGATAAGTTTCTCTGATGATGAGATTCTTGAGTTGAGGGGCGTCTACATTCACCACATCGCAGGATACATGATCAAGCGTGAGATTAGAAAGTTTAGAAAGACGTATATTAACGTGAGATTCTTCAGATTCTTCAGAAAGACCAATTGTCGTATCGCAAGAATACAAGGTAAGATTCTTCAGATTCGGGCAGGTGGAGAAAAAATCATCATTGAATTTGATTCTCGTGAGACACAACGTTGTTAAAGCTGGGAGGTCCCAAGTTGATGTGCAGCTGGACTCATGAGACAGGGTCAATGTAAGATGTTTCAGTGACTGGGAACTAAGAAGATTAATAGGAAATGCGATATCATCCTTTGGAGCAGATGATGATACGAATGTTAGTTGTTCGACCTTATGAGAAAACGCATAATTAAGAATCCTTTTGACTAACATTTGAGTAGCTTTTCCGCGAACTCTGAGCTTAACAGAAGACAATTGTACTTGATTATTACGGCGAGACAGAACTTTAGTGACAAATTTTGAGAACTTTTTCCACTTTGAGAAACTTTGAGTTGAGAAATCGAGATAAGGCATTGAAGTCCAGATGTATCTCCATCTAGATGACAAAGTACTTGTCTCAATGGCTTGTTTAAGGCTAATAGATGAGAGAATTTTATGGATAAGATCATCTGGTAAACTGCTTAGTCTATCGCCTTCTACATTCATTCTCGTTGCATCATGTCTAGAGCCCATTACCTCCCCAACTCACTCTTGACTCCAAAAGCTGCAATTTGACAAAATTAATCATCAGAAAATGCTGATTTTTTTTTTACAAGTGTTAACTTATATAGATGAATGTTAGTGTTATATATTTCGAAAGGCGAGTCTAGTTGGCCCGTTAGGAAGAACATGCACATCTAGAACATCTTTCATAATGGAAGTACTATCAAACTTAGTTTGTTGTTAACTCTTTACAGTGTACACACACAAATGTTTCACAATTGCAAAATGAATATTCAAGTAAGGATTAAAGTCTATACCCTACTATGATGGTTTCCTAGTGGCAGAACACGCGATTATATTAAGATTGGTGAATCGTCGTTCTGTTATACATAACAAATGGCTGTAGTGTCAACACAGAAATGCAATCATCTATATGTCTCACAATTCAATTTATTCACATTCAAATCCAGTTTTCTGTATGTCCTGACTTTTGCATGCTACCCACAAAAACAAAACTGAGTAAAAGCTAGTACTATATACTAATATTACTAGCAATATACCTCATACTACTTTTATATGACTAGAATGTATTAGATGATAGAATGGTCACATCGCACACAAAGGACTTATAGTTTAGGCCAATCTAACTTTAAGGTAGTAATATGAGTTTTTTCTAAATTTTTAGAATGTGAGGTCACTGATCATAAGCACCATTAGTTATTTTTTAGAATGACAATTTTAACTATTTCCACAAAAATCTATCTCACATTAGGACTTGAACCCACAAGAACATGGGTGCATGGGACGCAATCCCTTTGGTACACTCAACTAGTAACATAAGGTAACTATAAATATATATTTAGCAGAACAGATTAAAGATGATATGTATCTATAAAGATGATATATAATTTATTCAGAACTTTACCTCGCATGAATGACAGAAAACACAAGGCTTCGGTGAATGATGGAGGTCGTGGTTTGACCTCCTTGGGGTTTGAGCTGTGAAATTAGGTGAGAACTTTCTAGTTCTAGTTAAAATGGCAAATTTGTCACTAGCTATAATTATTCATTTTCTTTTTTCACATTTTTTTAACTTATGCACGGAACTTACAGATAATCAAATTTATAATTAATATTTTAATTCATAAATACATGATAGACAAAATAAACTTCATGCTAAATATTTTGTAATTATGATATGATTATAACTAATAATTATATACGTTTTTTTACATAATTTTTTTAAGTATTATTATCATTATTTGAATAGATTTACATATTTGTATGTTTAAGGTATAAAGTCTCTAGAGTATAAAGTGAAAGAGATATTTTTTTATTTTTAAGTTATTAAAAAAAGATATAAAATATATAAATTTCAGTTAACTTTATCTAACTTATCAAAATCTAACCATTATATTAAAATTTTATTAATTATTGTTTAAAATTTTCTTTTTACAAATTTAATTTTATGTTTTTTTTGCATCAATTTTTTTCACAATTTTTCTAAAAGTCTTTTCCAAATAACAAAAATTTGTTTGTTATATTAAAAAATGAAATTGAGAGAATATTTACTATTAAAAACAAAACAAAAATTCAAAATGTAAAGGTTTGGACGTTTAAATTTGTTTTAGAGCGCTGGGAGTCATGGCGGTGAGTGAGTGTGTTTTGGGGTGCCACGTCAGCAAAACTCACTCACTCACTCACATGAAAAAAACAGGGGAGTCATCACTCAAGTGATTTCCAGTTTTTCAGAATTTTACAAAACACCCCCTAAACAAACTTAAATATTTCATTAAACTAAAGGGGGAAAAAATGAATTTTTTTTTTCATCTTCTTCTTCACCCCCAACCCCCAAACCCTACTTCTTCTTCTTCACCAGCCGCCACCCACCACCAGCCGTCACAACCACCACCAGCCGCCACTACCACCACTGCATCAACAACAAAAAAAGAAAAAAAGGCCATTCTCAAACATCCAAGGGGGTAAAAAATTTTTTTTTTTTTTTTTAAAAACACCACTCACGCGACGTGAGAATACCCACGCAGGGGGCTCACGCCGCGAATTTTGGCACCCTTAGGAGTCATCACACCGGCCACGCCGTGGGTTTGGCACCCCACGGCACGATTACTCCCAGCCCTCTTACTATACATAGATGTCATGCAGTGATTCGAGGATATATTTGTAAACTTTAATTATTTTGATTTAATGATAAAATTGATTACAATACTAATGGGCTAATCACTAACTTTATTTTATTTTTTAACAGAAATATTATTATCACTCTTAACGGAGGTAGATTGAAACACAACAAGTTACATCAAACATAAACGGTAAAACCAAAACCGATTTGCCAAACAAAATACAAGAAGCAACAAGTTGAAGCCAAACCAAGACATATACCATAAACATTGTGACACGAGACAACAACACAATACAAGGGTGAGGGGGAATCACTAATATGAGCTTTTCGTAGACACAACCCTATGAAGGTATAGCTTGGAGCAAAGGTACACGAGGTACACAAAAACATACATAAAAGATAAAGCCTAACATCCCTAAATGAGCCAAACCTATACCAAACTAATCTAAAACCAAATCCCATAGCAGCAACAATCCGTCGAGCGGTGAGAGACGACCAGCAAACCGCAACAGATCTAACTGATCTAACAGATCTGAGGCAACAACAAGTCATGAGATGGCGGAGCAGCAGCGGATGGCAGTCAGCGGTGGAAGATGGCAGATTTGAAGGCAAGGAGCTCTTATTGTGGGAGTTAGGAGAGAGAAACCTTAACAAAAAAAGGAGAATATATACATGGTGTAGAAGATCCAAACGACGATCAAGTTTAGAGAGAGAGGGTGAAGTTTTATTCTAGAGAGTAGTGTAATCACCAAATAACTAGTTAAATAATACTAGTGCTAATACGCTATATTAATAACGGTCCACTAGTATGTAAATTTTGTATTTTTTTTAATAAAATTAACAAAATACTTAGAGATGGCAAAAAACTTCGAACTCAATGAAGAATTCGGTGACTGCATGAACGTTAATATGGTTAATGTTGTTTAGTATTACCTTATTGTGATATATGTAAGGGGTAGTTGCAAATATACCCAAGTAAACTTTCATATTTGCATATTTTCCCAAACCGCACTTAAACCATATTGCAATTATGCATTAAAAACTTGTATCGGGAAATATTCAAATAAAAAAGTTTATTTGGGTATATTTGCAAATTTCCTTATCCGTAATGGCTGCGTCATTTAAAACATTTAAAATGTTAATTGTGTAACGAAGAAAAATCCCCGATTCCCCATTGGGGATCCCCGTTTCACGTTGAGGATGAGGATGGTATGTTGCTTGTAAACTCTAATGGGGATAGGACATATATTAAACTCTAGGGATGGGGATGGTATCAACCATTCCCCGCATACCCGACCTCGTTCCTCACCGGGGATGAGGATGGTATGTAGCTTGTAAACTCCGATGAGTATGGGACGAGGATAAGGATGGTATCAACTATTCACCAGATACTCGGTCTTGTTGCCATCTCTAAATATATTGGTATGGAAATTAAGAAGATCTCAAAATGATAATACACATGATGAAATTATTGATATTACGACCCAAACTATAATTGAAACTACTAAAGTCTAATGTACATATTGATCGTAAACTTGAGGTGACCATTAAGACTGAACACTAATATAACACCCCCAATTTACATTTCGCAGCGGAAATAAACAATAGGGTGTTATTCACAAACTTCATTTCACAATCATTTTATACGACCTTAAAATAGTATATTTAGGAATAAATAAGAAAATAATTTAAATCAATGTCTAAAACCTTCAATCCCAAGTAAAATCAGTTTAAAAATATATCAAAGTAGCGTACAGGTTCCCCTAGGATCTTAACAAATCGACAAACCTTTTACCAAAATACTTAACCATATACTATTAATTTATGACAAATGGGAAAGAAATCTGTTTTAGACCAAACTACTACAAAAGCAATCCCGCAATCCTTCTCCAACAAGCTCCGCAACTCAACAACTTCAAGTACCTGAATTACATGCTCAAAATCATCAACACAAAGGTTGAGCAACTCTGTAGGTTTTACAAAACATAATTGAACACATCGTAAAAATCATTCACAATTGTTTAATAGCGTTGTGGCCATACAATCTATTAATCAGGTATTTCATCTTATAGCAATAGCTAATAAATTGTATTAAGCTCATGACACCGACCCTTTAACTTAGTCACCCACGCCAAATGCCAGCATGACTATAAGAATTCCAGTGCCCTTACTAGGGTATCAATTGCAAAAATACCAATTCTCATTCTCGTAAAATTATCCTTCCCAGAGGTTACTCAACGTAATGCCCTAGTCTCAGATAGGGTGTCAGCCCAATAGTACTATTATTAGAATAAACGGCTATTCCCAACTCACAACATCAAGCCAGAAGATAGTTAATGGCTCATGAATTTAGGGACTTTTGCAATTTAGGTACTTATACAATTCAAATCAACAAAAGGCAACAAAGGCAACATTCGGGTCCAACAATTACTAATGACATGTGTTCATTTTTCTTCAAATAGCATGTATCCCCCTCGCGGGTTTTAAAATCATTAAAACAAGTAGAAAGCGAGGCTATAGACTCACCTGAAGTATTAACAGTAGTATGACGACTTTCAACGATCAATGATGCCCGGCGAACACGAAATTCACAATCTATCAAAACAAAACGCGTGCCTTTAATAGTACATCCAAGTAATATTTCATACTTAATAAAATGAAATAAATATTTCAAAGTCAAAATTAAACTCACACCATACTTAATTTAATAATTCTTTCTTACGTACACTTTTACACTTTTATTCTTTCAAAAACTGTCGATATATATAAGTTAATCGTCCAAACTGTTTTCCTCACTTAAACACGTCAATAGCTTACGATACTAATCAGAAACTTCGCTTATTATATATAGAAATACCTCCCAAAATTTGGTTAAAAGATTTTAATTTTAAAGTTCCCTGCCCGACTCATCTTCGAACTACAAAAACCGGACAGTTTTACGTTAACAATTCATATAGTCTTTTTAACTTATTTATTTAACTCCGTTTACAAAATCGACACTCGTCTTTGAAAATAGACTCAACATCCTCATGTTTATCATTTAACATCAGTCCATGACTCATTTCAAAATCCTTTTTACAGTCCCCGAGATTCGATCCAAATATCGACAACAATTATATATTGTGCCGATACTCGTCTCCCGGTACACGAATAATCAAACTAACGTAACTTTTCGCTCGTTTGGAGCTAGAAGCTCTACCTTATACCAAATCGAAGCTTAAGACATCCTATACAACAATATCTAGTTAATTCATATCAAACTCAAACTCATATTTTCTGAAAATTAACTTTAATAATCTGGTCAAAATTACCTTCCTAAAAATCATTCAAAATCAATTTTCACCACATTTTAACATCATTTTTACCACTATAATCATCCTAATATTACTACTTTAAATCCTAACATGCTAAATCATCCTAGAGGATCAAATAAAATAAAACCCAACTAAAAATTTTAACATGCAACAACTTAAAATAATATATAACAAGATAAACACCTACCATTATTTAAGATCAAAACACATGACTTTCATCAAGAAATAGGTTTTACAAAAATTTTCATGCATGTAGCCAAATTTCATACCAATTTGTAGAGAATCAAAAGATAGGAATGGGTCTTTGATTAGAATTAAGAGATTCAATCTCAAAATCAAAAATTTAGGGGTGTTTGTTCTTGTTGGTTGACGGAAAAAGAGAGGAGGGAGAAGAGAGAGAATTTTGTTGGTGGTGGATTTTTGTGTGTGTTTTGTGTTTATTTTTCCATTTTATATGGGGAAAGTTTAGGGTAGTTTTTGCCAATTGCGATTCTTGTGGACCAAAATGGAAATACTTGGTTAAAAAGCAAGAAATGACTATTAGTCACTTTTGAAAATATTTACGGGTCTCGGGTTTCATAAAAATACTTCTCAAAACTTAAAACGCACACAAAATATGATATTATATAGTCCCGGCACGACTTAATACGACATTAAAAATAAAAAGTCAAAATATTAAACATCGACATGTCTAAAATAAAACGTAAAATTTTTGGGCATCCGTTGATATCGTCATTACTAATAATCCTCGCAACTCGTCAAAACGTAAAAATATAACTTTCAATCATTCATCCAAATCAAATCACCAATCGTTATGATAATCAATCTCGTCAAAAATTTCAAAAATATACGTAAAAATATAATTAAATAATGACCACGGGTTTGGGTTGTTACATCCTACCCTCCTAAAAGAGAGCGACGTCCCGGCGCTCAACCCGCCTCACACTCGCACTTCCTTACTTCTAGAGTCAACGTGATCGCTTATCCTCAAGAGATACTCATGTCTTTCACACCAATTCAAGTCAATTCTTATGATATTACCATACCCACAAATATTACTACATTTCAACTTCCAAATTTCAACTTTCAATATGATAATATTCCTTCATCATTACTACTCCTTCCACATCACTCTCTCAGTTCCATTCGGTTGTATGATGATCTTACGACTATGTAAGTTCTCAAATTAAGATGTGCAATTATCAACGCATAAAGATTTCATCTTCACTAGGATCCATTAGTCCTCATAGTGAAATATTAAAGATTTAATCATCCCAAGTTTCAATCACATCAACACAAATTCAATTGCCATCGTTCAATTCATCCTTTCACTCTGTCCATTGCTTTCCGAAAATACGTAATATTCCTTCTTGACTCAATTCTTCTCACTTTCTGTAAAGATCTCTAATACTCAAAAGTCAATCTCAGTCTCTGGGTTACATATATCATGTTCAAACCTTATTCAATATTCATACCTTATCACAGCGATTTCCAATATTCAAAATATATTGTCTCTATGTCTTGAGGTTACACTCAAACTAAACACAATGAGATTATCAATCACTCTGACTAGTCACTTATATACCTCCTATACTCATCTTCCACTTTCATTCATTCTAACAATCACTAAACTGAATTCCTGTACCTTACATAGTACAACATTACATCTTCCTCGTATCATATATTGTTTAAACAACTCCGTTAGTCCCATATATTCAAATCTGAAATGTACAATGGTCAAATCACTTCCTGATATCGTAATACATCTTATTCCAACCAGACTGTATCAATACTTCAACTTGTGAACTTCCTTCAATACTACATGCGACACTCTCAGCACTCTTAGAATAATTAAATTCTCCTTGATCCGAAAAATTAATTCACCACCGGTCCTTGCATTCTTAACACATTCTCTGATCTAATGAAAGAAAAATTAGATAATTACAATAACCGTTTTTGTTCCACAAAAACATACATCTCAACTCTCTCATTTCTACTACCATTCTATTTCAAAATTTCTAACAATCTGTTGATCTTCTTTATTTGGCATTCCTTTTCCATTAGTTTATCAATTCAATTCTAACTTTCTTTCCATTTCATCCATTCTGCTTGTTACTACCAATATTCCAAAAATCTCAAGACTCAAGAGTCAATTCTTAATTACTTTAGGAATTTTATAAGCCCTTTTTCCTTCTCCTCCTTACTAAATACTCACTAATTGATAGTGAAAGTATCCATACTCATCCTTCAAAATCAAAAACACACTCCGTAATACAGAACTATGACATATCTCATCTTATACTTTACTGATTATTATTTTCCAGTCATCATTAGGTAATCCTTAACTCCTTTCTTTTGAAATTCCCGAATGGCATTTATAAATAAGTTCTTATTATCCTTATTTTCTTCATACTTGATTCCATACAAGTAATACTTTACAATCCCAAAATAAATACCACATCGTCGAAACTCATGATCATATAAATCCCATTATATTTCTTTATTCAAGTTAAAACACTACTATTACTTACCTTTCCATTTGATATTATCCAAATATCATCATCGCAGCTCTATAATTCCTCAGATTCCTCCAATACTTACTATACAAGCACAGAACATCAATCTATCCTCAGCATTCATAAACAACTTCCTCAACTACAACAATCAGATCTCAAAACTACAACTTAGATGTATGAGTGCATTTCACACATTTGGTTTGGATAGAATACATCTAAGTTCTTCTTTGTCAGCTTTATCAATGGTTCAACAATCCGTGAAAACCTTTCGATAAACCTCCGATAACACTCAGCTTACACAAAGGAATTGACAAGCTTCAGTCGGTTTCGTCGGTATCGACAAAGCCTCAATCGTTTCAATCTAGTCAAGACTTTCACGATCACTTCAGCCATAGATCGCACATTCTAAAACATCTATATTAACTTCAGCTAAAATTCATATCCAAAGAATTTTACACACCATTCCTCTTTCCCTAAAAAATTTTCAATTGTTATTAAATACTTTCCTTTCCTTCCTTTATATCCATCAAACGAAACTTAATTGTTACTCCCTCCGTCCCAAAATTATTGTCCACCGACAAAAAACACACAGTTTAAGAAAAGTACCACCTTTTCAGCTTTCTATCTCTTACTTTTTGCAGAAAGACAGTTTTACCCTTAACCAATTAATTTAAAACCTTTTTAAAGTTTGTAATTATGATTTCAATTAAGGGTAATCTAGTAATCTCGATCTAAAATTCCTATCTATTTTTAGAATTTTTAGAGGTGGACAATTAAATTGGGACAAACTAAAATAGAAAGGTGGACTATAATTTTGGGACGGAGGGAGTATTAAATACTTTCCTTTCCTTCTATCATCAAACGAAATATTTATCAATAACGGATACTGAATCATCAGTAAATATTTTGTTTGTTCATGCCCATAGCAATCATCTTATTCCCAAAACATGCAGCTTATTTCTTTACTTCCATTATTACTTCTCTGATGACTTACCTTTCCAATCAAATCAGATTATCCTTATTGTCTCTTCTGCCAACCCTTACAATTAATCATATTACCATCCTTAACTTCCTAACAATGCCATATAACAAAATATACAATCAGATTACATAACTCCCGTCACTAAGCTAACACAAAGCTTCTTTTTCCCAAGACGACAGTGAACTCTACGATTTCACAGAACAATCACAAAATACCCTTAAATACTAACTCATCTTCTCATTCCCTTCTGACTACTACTGGTAAAGCGCACAGAAAATTCGATCTATTACAATTTCCTCCTACATACCTTTTCATCATCGACCAATAAAATCTTCAAATAGAAATTCCACTGATTACTTCCTGAAATCAGTACTCAATGCTCAACAAAATTCCAATTTAATTCTTTCCACCTTTATATATATCATATTCTATGACATTCATCCTTATCCCGGTAAATTTTCTCACAACTCTACTTTAGTTAATTGCGCGATACCTATTAATTCCAAAGGTTCAAAAAAATATTCCTTTAATATATATATATATATATATATATATATATATAGTTATTAACAATCCTTTCATCGGTTAATTTCTCATTTCGACCACTCGCTAATTCTTGTTTATTTCTCGTCCTCAGGTCAATTAAAATCTAACATCTTCAAATCTCAATATATCCTCAATAACACCTTCAGAATTTCAATACACCATCAATAACACCTTCATAATTTTAACACACTATTAATAACATCTTCAGAATTTCATTGGAATCCTAACTCAATGATTACGAGATAAGAATATACAAATTACAACATCTGAATCTCAAATCTTATCCGCATTTCCAAAATATAGGCTGTAATAGCAGCAACATTCCTTTCATATTAATTTTCCATTATCTGAAAAATTCCTTTATTCAATCTCCTTTACCGAAATGAAAACATTTCATTACCACAAAAATACTAATTCCTATACCACACTTCTTGCTATTCCTTCAGCAGCCCAACCTCCAGCTAGTCCATACTTACGACAAGTAAATAGATAATTACTTAAGTGGTATAAAATATATGTGATCTACACATCATACTTCCTCCTGCTTACCCGATTTATAGTAACTGCTTGAATACCATCTCTTCTTATCGTAGACTGTTAAATTCCAAGTTTACCTTCTGTTAAAGGAAATAAATTTTCTATTCCTTATTGTCATTCGCAGCAATACCGTTCCTTTACCCTTTTCTGCCACACTTAATTTTGAATCAGGATCAATCTTTAATTACTATCTCTTTTCGTCTAGTTGAACATTCCCAAATGACTATTCATATACCAAACATCCATCACTTACTCGAACTTATCCATATAGTTGCACCTTTCCAATTACCATTAATATTCGTACAACACTCTTCACCGCATCTCTTCTCATTACTAGGAATCTAACACACAAACATCCTTTAAAATCTTGCAGAATAGCAGCAGCATCTCCAACTGGAACAACAACATCTTCAGTCTCAGCACCTCGTCTCCTCGCAGCACTATCAGCTTCAAACAATCTAACAACTATTCCCACGATCATATAATCTACCCTATAGTTAACAACCTTTGGAGACATATTTCAAGAAACTCAGACACGTAGGAATCCCTACTAATGACAGAAACATATCTCACTCAACTCTTTCTATGTGATAACAGTAGAAAGAAACATGATAAGTATACACATCGAGATAGAAAGAAAAAGGATCCTTTCATCAAGATATATCATGGATACTACATGCGCCAACAACACAATACTACCTCAATTCCACAATCATCTCACAAAAGAGAAATAACAAGACACGTCAAAATACTAAAGGGTAATAGTAGATTTCATCCATAAATCTAAGAAAATCGTAACAAAATCTTGTCACTAAAGTCAGTTACCCTTATCATCTTAAACAACAACAATAATAATCCATCACAATACTACCTCACAACATCTAAATAAACCAAATACAACACAACAATACATAAACTGAAATACAACAAAGATCCATCACTCCATCACTCCATAGGATGTGGCACATCATTTTCTCCAACTTGGCTCGTCCCTGCTTCATCTTCATCTGGTCCTAACTTGCAGCACCTCCATTTTGGATCAAAACACGGCGGCTCCTCAAATCCATATCTCAAATGCGCTCCTTGACATGGCGGATCTATCATATAATGCGAATCAGCATACACCTCACTATCCTGAAGCTTCCAATGCGGTCCAAGATACGACCCAAGATGAGCTACATATTCACTTAACCTGCGAAGCCTATCTCTCTCTTCTTGATACTTCTTATAATCAGTTCCATAACTTCTCACTTCAGCTCTAACCTCAGTTCTTCCAACTTCACTCTCAGTCCTATAATTATCACTATCAGATTCTACAAAATTCTTCTTATCATCCGTATCATCCTCATAATCTAACCATCCACCTGAATTCTTATGATCACCTACTTGCTGATACTTCATACTCCGTTGACCTACAACAAATCCCCGCCTATTGTTGTTAAGTGGTATGTCGGACATTTTCTGAAATCACAGAAAATTCAATGGTACATAAGGTCATTATTCAAAAATATGTATGCAATGCATAATTATGCAAATGCAAATGAATTACGTATGCCAAATATATATGTATGCGATTCAATGCAATGCAATGCAAATGATAATTATACAATACTCAGAAAAATGAAATTATGATGAAAGCACTCCACGTCCTTTCATTAATACCAATACCGTATCGTAGTATTTACTTAATAAATACTCAAGAATTCAGAAAAGTTTTGAGGGATAAATCTATAATAACAAAGCATAACGAAAAGAAATAATCTTACCGGAGCCTTGTAAAGAAGTTGCGTTGCTTTTATAAAACACTTTTGACACCAAAGTTATAGCTTAGGACATTTTCAAAAATCGACCTAATTCGCTATAACTAAAAAGCTCTGGTTACCAATCTATAACACCCCCCCCAATTTACATTGCGCAGCGGAAATACACAATTGGGTGTTATTCACAAACTTCATTTCACAATCACTTTATACGACCTTAAAACAATATATTTAGGAATAAATAAGGAAATAATATAAATCAGTGTCTAAAACCTTCAATCCCAAGTAAATCAGTTTAAAAATATATCAGAGTAGCGTACAGGTTCCCCTAGGATCTTAACAAATCGACAAACCTTTTACCAAAATACTTGACCATATACTATAAATTTATGACAAATGGGAAAGAAATCTGTTTTAGACCAAACTACTACAAAAGCAATCTCGCAATCCTTCTCTAGCAAGCTCCGCAACTCAACAACTTCAAGTACCTGAAATAGATGCTTAAAATCATCAACACAAAGGTTGAGCAAGTCTATAGGTTTTACAAAACATAATTGAACACATAGTAAAAATCATTCACAATTGTTTAATAGCATTATGGCCATACAATCTATTAATCAGGTATTTCATCTTATAGCAATAGCTAATGAATTGTATTAATCTCATGACACCGACCCCTTAACTTAGTCACCCACGCCAAATGCCAGCATGACTATAAGAATTCCAGTGCCCCTACTAGGGTATCAATTGCAAAAATACCAATTCTCATTCTCGTAAAATTATCCTTCCTAGAGGTTACTCAGCGTAATGCCCTGGTCTCAGATAGGGTCGTCAGCCCAGTAGTACTATTATTAGATTAAATGGCTATTCCCAACTCACAACATCAAAGTCAGAAGATAGTTAACGGCTCATAAATTTAGGGACTTTTACAATTTAGGTACTTATACAATTCAAATCAACAAAAGGCAACAAAGGCAACATTCGGGTCCAACAATTACTAATGACATGTGTTCATTTTTCTTAAAATGGCATGTATCCCCCTCACCATTTCTAAAATCATTAAAACAAGTAGAAAGCGAGGCTATAGACTCACCTGAAGTATTAACAGTAGTATGACGACTTTCAACGATCAATGATGTCCGGCGAACACGAAATTCACAACCTATCAAAACAAAACGCGTGCCTTTAATAGTACATCCAAGTAATATTTCATACTTAATAAAATGAAATAAATCTTTCAAAGTCAAAACCAAACTCACACCATACTTAATTTAATAATTCCTTCTTACGTACACTTTTACACTTTTATTCTTTCAAAAACTGTCGATATATATAAGTTAATCGTCCAAACTGTTTTCCTCACTTAAACACGTCAATAGCTTACGATACTAATCAGAAACTTCACTTATTATATATAGAAAGACCTCCTAAAATTTGGTTAAAAGATTTTACTTTTAAAGTTCCCTGCCCGACTCATCTTCGAACTACAAAAACCGGACAGTTTTATGTTAACAATTCATATAGTTTTTTAACTTATTTATTTAACTCCGTTTACAAAATCGACACTCGTCTTTGAAAATAGACTCAACATCCTCATGTTTATCATTTAACATCAGTCCATGACTCATTTCAAAATCCTTTTTATTGTCCTCGAGATTCGATCCAAATATCGACAACAATTATATATTGTGCCGATACTCGTCTCCCGGTACACGAATAATCAAACTAACGTAACTTTTCGCTCGTTTGGAGCTAGAAGCTCTACCTTATGCCAAATCGAAGCTTAAGACATCCTCTACAACAATATCTAGTTAGTTCATATCAAACTCAAACTCATATTTTCTGAAAATTAACTTTAATAATCTGGTCAAAATTACCTTCCTAAAAACATTCAAAATCAATTTTTCACCACATTTTAACATCATTTTTACCACTATAATCATCCTAATATTACTACTTTCAGTCCTAACATGCTAAATCATCCTAGATGATCAAATCAAATAAGACCCAACTAAAAATTTCAACATACAACAACTTAAAATAATATATAGCAAGATGAACAGCTACATACAACCATTAGTTAAGATCAAAACACATGATTTTCATCAAGAAATGGGTTTTACAAAAATGTTCATGCATGTAGCCAAATTTTATACCAATGTGTAGAGAATCAAAAGATAGGAATGGGTCTTTGATTAGAATTAAGAGATTCAATCTCAAAATCAAAAATTTAGGGGTGTTTGTTCTTGTTGGTTGACGGAAAAAGAGAGGAGGAGGGAGAAGAGAGAGAATTTTGTTGGTGGTGGATATTTGTGTGTGTTTTGTGTTTATTTTTCCATTTTATATGGGGAAAATTTAGGGTAGTTTTTGCCAATTGTGATTCTTGTGGACCAAAATGCAAATACTTGGTTAAAAAGCAGGAAATGACTATTAGTCACTTTTGAAAATATTTACGGGTCTCGGGTTTCATAAAATTACTTCTCAAAACTTAAAACGCACACAAAATATGATATTATATAGTCCCGGCACGACTTATTACGACATTAAAAATAAAAACGTTAAAATATTAAACATCGACATGTCTAAAATAAAACGTAAAATTTTTGGGCATCTGTTGATATCGTCATTACTAATAATCCTCACAACTCGTCAAAACGTAAAAATATAACTTTCAATCATTCATCCAAATCAAATCACAAATCGTTATGATAATCAATCTCGTCAAAAATTTCAAAAATATACGTAAAAATATAATTAAATAATGATCATGGGTTTGGGTTGTTACAACTAATGACTTGTCAAATCTGAAACTTAACTTCTTGAATTCTTGCTTGCTTGATACTGTGAAAACCAAATTGAAACCCTTCAAATTTTTAACCCCGCTTATCAACTAACAAAACTAGTAAACTTATGACCAGCTACCAACGTCAACTCTAAACCTCAAGAGAAAAGCAAAACACCAAAGTAGAATCTGAATAAACACACCTTAAACACTTGTGTTAAACCATCAAGAATAGTAAGATAGATCTTCATAAATATATGGCTTCTATGCCTCTTTGTTGTATTCTCTCATGCCATGCATACTCATTATAGGCTTGTATTATTGACTTAAAGATAACTGGTTGCAACAATGTATGCATAACAAATTACTTGTAATGGTTATACTAATAACAATCATGCTAAGCTAAAATTCAGGGTCGCCTTTGTGGGTGGGTGAGGTTTTGGGTTACATTGAGCAAAAAATGAAGGTATTGAGTGTTATAAACTACGATTCATTAAATAATGAGTGATAGTTTTTGCGTCAAAAAGTGGTTCAATTTGTGGAGTGAACAATAATGTGCCATAAATAGCGCAAAGTGGAGCCGAAGATGAGGATTACACTCAAAAGGCATTTGATAGTTATGGTGTTGAGTATGGAGAACCTTTTACACTTCTACATGCGTAGAGAATCATAACACATGCTCCAAAATTGAAGAATATGGAAATTCTAATATTTGAAAAAGGAAAACGAGAAAAGTTCTAGAAATATAAGTCATCACCAAAGGACTCTGCCCTTCCATCCCTTGGATAGATAGAGAGGGAGGGCAGAGCTTTTGGTTTTTCATGTTGTCAAAGAGTTGAACAATGGTTTTGTGAAAATTATAAATCCAATATGTAAAAACAAGAACACCATGTTTTATCTTAAAATGATTATTACGAATAGTCCCCAAGCGGATGCTATTCAACAAATACAAAGGAAATATGTGTAGTCCCCAACTGGATGCTACACTAGAAATACAGACACAATACTATCACAAACAACCAAACTGTCAACTGAATTAATCACAAGTTGTGATTGATTATAACAGATCAAGAACCAACCAAATAAACCCTAAACGATTGAGAGAACTACGTGTGTGAAAATAATTGAATGATAATGAATAAAATAAGTTGGTGGTTGGCTTTTATAGGTCAACTCATTGAAGATTCTAAACTTGGCAAAACTAGTCCTTAAAAATATGAGCTTGTATAAACTTGGCAAAAATACTTTCAACATCCTCCCTCAAGCTCATAACTTGAACAAATTCCCGAGACAAAGCTTAGAGCACAAAAATTGATGTTGAGATGTTCCCAAACCTTTGGTAAAGATATCTGCAACCTGTGCTTCTGAATCTACTTTAGCAGTGTTTATAAGCCCAAAAGCTACCTTTTCTCTAATCAAGTGCACATCCAAATCAAAATGTTTTGTCTTTTCATGCATAACAGGATTAGCAGGAATTTGAAAAGCAGAATTGTTATCACAAAACAGATAAACTGGAAGCACATTTTTATATTCAGATCTTGTAAAATATTCACTAACCACATAACCTCACAAGTAACAGAAGCCATAGATCTATAATCAGCTTCTATTGATGACCTAGACAAAGTAGCTTGCTTCTAACTCTTCTAGGATACCAAACCTCCAAACATATACACACAATACCTTGTAACTGACCTCTTAGTAAGCTTACACTTATCCCAATCAGAATCAACATAAGCACTTATAGTTTTGCAACTAGTTTTCTCATACACTATACCCTCACCAGGAGCAGCTTTAAGATATCTAAGAACTCTTAATGCAGCTTCTAAATGAGATTGTAATGGAGCTTGCATATACTGACTTAAACAATGGACATAGTATGAAATATCAGGTCTATTATTACACAAGTATATTAGTTTCCCAACAATTTTTTGATAAGACCTCACATTTTTTAGAAACTTATCACCCTCTAATTTTTTATGAGCCAAAACACCATTCTTAGTCATGGGAGTGGTAACAGGCTTACAAGCTAACAAACAATACTCATGTAATAACTCTATGCAATACTTTCTCTAATTCAAACATAAACCATTTCAATTTTAAAACCTCAATTCTCAAGAAAAACTTTAACTCCCTAAGATCCTTTATCTTAAACTTCTTATTCAAAAAACTTTTAAAATTATCAATTTCAGACATATCTTTTCCTGTAACAAGTATATCATCAACATAAACTAACAAGGCAACAAACACGTCGTTTTTACTTTTAACAAACAAAGAATGATCATTTTTCTTTGTTCAAACCCAGCTTCAAGCAATGTTTCAACGAAATTCTTGTTCCATTGTCTTGGAGCTTGTTTTAAACCATATTAAGACTTTAACAATTTACACACTCTAGTATTAATATTATCATTATAACCAGGAGGAGGTAACATATAAACTTCTTCATCCAAATCACCATATAAGAAAGCATTGTTAAGATCCATTTGAAATAATTTCCAGTCATTTTGAACAGCCATATTAATAAAACACCTAACAGTACTCATTTTAACAATTGGACTAAATATTTCATCATAATCGACACCTTTTTTTTTACCGCAACCCTTAGCAACAAGCCTAGCTTTATATCTCTCTACTTCACCATCAGATTTATACTCGATTTTATACAACCACTTACATGGAATAGCTTTTCTATTACTAGGCAATAATATTCAGTTAAAATCCAAGTATTATTAAGATATAAAGCTTCCATCTCATTACTCATAGCTTGAATCCAGTTAATATCTTTAACAGTTTTAGTAAAACTAGAGGGTTCAACAGTTTTATTCAAGTTTGAAATGAAACAACAAATATCATGAGACAATATAGTATGATACGCATATTTATTTAATCCATATCTAAATCTATTGTCAAAAACATAATCATTCAACTTTTCAGGCAACTTAGAGACTCTATCAGATTTCCTAACATTTAAACCAGAACTTTCACCTTCTATTCTAAAACTCGAATCAAACAGAGGAACCTGATTTTGAAAATCTGGGACATTGCCCTCAAAGATAAGAAATCATCCATTGATAATGCAACATGAGTATTCTCAGATAATTGCTCCTCTGCAGTATCATCTGATTGACTCACATATACCTCCCCTGCATCATCAGATGGTCCCTTTCCATCATCATAGGGACTTGAGGACTAATGGGTGTCAGACTCTAAAAAATAAAAATAAAAATTATTTACATCAGAAAAAACAGTAGACTCAACACCTTGATCAACATTTTTCATTTTAAAAGGAAAAATAGTTTCATAAAACATGACATCCCTTGAAAAAAAATACTCCTATTTTGTAAACTCAACAATTTATAAGCCTTTTTTGTAGTAGAAAATCCAATCTAAATACAATTTTCAGATTTGGAAGAAAATTTATTAGAACTTTTTAAAACACTAGAAAAACAAAGACACCCAAAATACCTTAAATGGGAAAGGGAAGGTTCCCTATTATGCAACTTAGAAAAAGGAGATTGACCAGCCAGTAATAGAAGAAGGAAGCGTGTTATTCAAATAAGTAGCAGTTAACACATAATCATACCAATAACACAAAAGAATACCTCCCTGAAATAATAAACTTCTAGCCACATTAAGTAAATGCATGTGGTTTCTCTCAACAATCCCATTTTGCTGAGATGTGTAAGCACAAGTAATCTGATGAATAATACCTTGGTCTTTTAGAAAAGAAGTCATATTATTGTGCAAAAACTATGTATAATTATCAGATCTAATAACTCTAATCCTTTTAGAGAATAAGTAAGAGATAAAAAAACTCCTTAAAATACCCAAAAACCTCACCTTTAGATTTCAGCAAGTAAACCCAAACAGCCCTACTAAAATCATCATCTAAAGCCCTCCCTAGTTGTAACCCTGTAAGGCCCCCATATATCAAGATGAATTAAATCACCCAAAGCAGAAGACTTATGATCACTTGAAGGAAAAGGTTCTCTAGACTGCTTCACAAAATGATAGATTTCACAAGGCTCAATATGTTGAGGTTTGCTTAATTTTAAAGTATGTTTTAAAACTATTAGAACCTCGTCAGATGGATGACCAAGTCTATTATGCCATACAGACTTAGAAACATAACAACACATAATAGAAAAGTTACTTTTAACCTTAGGTAACTCACAGTTCATATCAAACACATACAAACCACCAGTTTCACTACCAGTCCCCTGAACAATCTCTTTTTTCAAATCCTGAATAACACAATCATACTCATTAAAACCAACATGAGGTTTACTATCTTCAATCATTTTATTATCAAACAATAAGCTAACAGTCTATTCGGGTATAATGAGCACATCAAACAAAACAAAATTATTAGTAAGTCTAAGATTACCAACATACTTAATACTAGCAACAGTCCCATTAGGATGTCCCACGGTAATATTCAAATCAGATATGTCAACAATATTAGTGATATTTTCAGTAGAAGAAGTAATATGCTGGTTTGCCCTTCAATTAATAATCCACCCAAAATGTAAAGTTTTATTACCAATTTTAATATTAACATTAAAAAACTTATAAAAGTGATTATTTACACATTAGCATTAAAAAAATGTAAACCCCATACCTTCCATATTGGCATGAACCCCAGAACAATTTTCTCACAAATAAGACTCATAAGGTTAACAATTTGATCACTCGTAAAAGGAAGAGAACAAGTAGCTTTATACACATCAACATTATTACTAGAACTCCCGGTCTTATTAGAAAAACCATTATTATTGCTTGAAACATTTCTCCCATTTATATTCTTTTTAAAACTAGTAGGATAACCAACAAGTTCAAAACATTTGTCAATAGTATGACATTTCATACCATAATGCTTACAAGACAAAGAATTATAAGCATTACTATTACCATGCCCCCTATTAACCCCATTATTATTAAACCTATTAATATTTCTTCCATTAGACTTAGATTTAGCAACAAAAGAGCTAACCTGGAGTTTTTGAACCCCATAAGTAGAACCAAGACCTCTATGTGACTCCTCCCTCCCTACATTGACAAAAGCACCTTAACATTAGGTAATTCAGTTTGTGTCAACAATGAACTCCTAATAGGTTGATAAACATCATCTAGTCCCATTAAAATTGCATTAATATCATTAACTGATTATACTTATTTAGTTCATCTCTAGCATCACAGGAACAAGGAGTCAACTTAGTCAAAATATCAAATTCTCTCCATAAAGAAGTCAACTTATGATAATACTCAGAAATAGACAATCCATTTTGTTTAAAACAATTTATCTTTTGTATCAAACTAAACAAAATAGATCCATCCAATTTATCATAAGTCTCTTTTAATTCAGCCCATACTTCAACAGCATTTTCAGAATAAACTTGGCTCAAGTACAAATCTTCAGAAATACTACTTAACAAAAAATATAACACAACAGCATTACCTCTATCCCATTGATCAGATAAAGTTACACTATTAGCATATGTTTCTTTAAGATAAGTACCATCAACAAAACTCATTCTAGCATGTAAAGCAATTTTCATAGCAGTAGCCCAAACCCTATTATTCTTAGAACTAGTCAATTTCAAGTTAATTAATGAACCACAATTATTATCAATAAATTGAAGATGCAAGGGATTACCAACATATAAACCATTAATCACATTCACATTATTATCACCACTACAACTAGCTCCTACCATGATGAAAAACACACAAGAAAAACGCTAAACCTAAAATCAAGCCGAAAATTAGTTCTTGGGCTTCCAAACCACTTATAGTGGCAGGTCAAGATCTTTGACTTGAAGTAGGTTCAAAACCACAATAACAAACAAAAGAACCAACAAGCAAACAAACAGAAACTAATAAGAAAAACAAACAAAAATATCAAGCAAATACTATCAAGAAAGAAAGCAATCAACTAAAAACAAACACCATATCACTCCAGAAAACCAATAATTGACCAACATATCAAATCCCTTCGACACCTAAACCATCTAAACAATAAAATAACAATAAAAGGTGGGAGAGGTGTTATAAAGCACGCAAAATCTTCCAACAAAATAATCAAGAAGATCAATATAACCAGCAAAATCAACAAATCAATATCACCAACCAAATAGCGGATACCCAAGAAAAAAAACCTGCGATGGTTAGATTAACAATAATCCAACTTACAAATGAAAAACCATAATTTTTGATTTTAGGATTTTTCAAGAATTAACCAAAAATAATACGATTCTCGGTGTTAATCAACAATTAACATTACCAAGAACACACCCCAAGTAGAAAAATAGAAAACGCCTAAAAAATTTTGAAAACCCTAATTTTTGAAAAAAACAAATTAAGAAGCAGATCTAACAGATCCACCTAATTAAACCTCAATTAAGACCGATTAGAAAAGATTTTAACCCAAGAACAGAGCCAAAAGCTCTGGTACTATGTAAAATTATAAATCCAATATGTAAAAACAAAACAACATGTTTTGTCTTAAAATGATTATTATGAATAGTCTCTAAAAGGATTTTATTCAAAAAATACATAGAAAATATGTGTAGTCCCCAATTGGATGCTACACTAGAAATACATACACAATACTGACACAAACAACCACACTATCAACTGAATCAATCACAAGTTGTGATTGGTTATAACAGATCAAGAACCAACCAACAAACGCTAAATGATTGAGAGAACTGTGTATGAAAATAATAGAATGATAACGAATAAAATAAGCTGGTGGTTGGTTTTTATAAGTCAGCTCATTGTAGATTCCAAACTTGGCAAAACTAGTCCCTGAAGAATATGAGCTTGGATAAACTTGGCACAAATACTTTCAACAGTTTTTTCATGTTGTTAAAGAGTTGAACAATGAAAATAGATAGCGAGTGCCCGATCGATGAAAAACATAGAAGTCGTGGTATTTGTTTTAGCCAAGATTAGGTATCTCTACCGGGTGTTCTGCCGGTAGCTTTGGGCGGTATTCAAGTTTGGCATATGCCTGCTCTGACCGAGATCTTTAGGGATGATTTCGTACTACAGTTCGGTGGCGGAAATTCAGGCCACCATTGGGGAAATGTACCTAGTGTCGTAGCTAACCGAGTAGCTCTAGAAGCATGTGTAGAAGCTCATAATGAGGGACGCGATCTTGCTACCGAGGGTAATGAAGTTATCCGCGAAGCTACCAAATGGAGTCATGAACTAGCCGCTGCTTGTAAAGTTTAGAAGGAGATCAAATTTGAATTCCAAGCAGTCTTAGTTCAACACATTGCAGTCAGTAGAGAGCACTTTTTATCTCAATCAAATGGTTGGACACAAGGAGGAAGAGGAGGTGCAAGAAGTTCAACCATTTTCAGGGACATATTAAAGAAGAAAGAGCTGAAATCACTCATTACATCGACATCCTTAGCAACTTGAAGTGATGAGGCGTTGGCTAGGTTGTTGGTCAACAAATATACAAATCAAACGGAGTTGTTATGACGACGAAAAAAGCATACCATAATACCTTTTTCAAGATGAATAGGCAAAAAATAGAAATGTACTAAAAGAAGTTGGAACTAAATTAACAAATGTTCGTCTTTGAACAACAAAAATAACGACAAGACGATAAATTGTTCTTTATGAGCCTCGTGATCACTTGAGTGAAATGCACCTAAAAAAGGTGTTGCAGATGAAGCAGGCGATTAAAGAGATATGTATTACTCCGTATTACAATATTTTTTTACATCTTTTATTTCATATGTCTACGTTTTTAGCTATAATAATGTTTCATTTATAAACAGAATTTTATTTGTTTTTATAATTAAATCAGTTAATATAATTGGGTAAAAGTTTATGGGTTTGATGGTAACTATAACGAGTAAAAGGTTGTGAGTTTGATTTTATGGTTAATCGTGAAGTGGCGTTGATGTGAAGTTAGTGGGTTTAGTGACCATAGTGTTCGAGCTTAGGCTACCCGTATTGGAGTTGTGAGCTCTCACTGGTGAGGTCTCGGTCATGCGTCACCCCTACACCCAAACCCCGTCACGCGTGAGCAAACCTAAAAACCCTAACAACCTTCACCAAGGCACTTTTCAGCCAATGTGAAAAAAGTAGGACCCCAAATTCTACCGTGAGTTGTCATATAAAAAATCTCTGACGCCATTTTATTTACTTATAAACATCCTTTAAAATTCAATATACTCGATACTCTCATTATCAAACTTACAAACAAAATGTCTCAACAAAATACTCACGCAAAACAAATCATCAACAACAAAGGACAACCCGAGACACTCCTTCTCCACCAGAAGGAACATTCGATCTCCGAAATACTCCACCAGTAACACAAAAACAAACATAATTCAACTTCGAAGCACCACAATTAATTTATCCAAACCGACCATTCGTATTTCTATACCAACCAAAGAAGTTTGACCAATAATGCACCACGTACGGTTCACAGCTAATGTTGACGGTTATTCATCTCAACCTAATGTTGGTGGTTATTCATCTCATTTTTGAATTTTAATTTAGATAACATTGAAGCAATGTACTCCCCTCGGGTTTTGGAGTCCTATCTTGAGGATGAGTCTCTTATCAAATATGAATAAAAGATACAAGCCTCGGTCCCGAAGAAAAAGATGAACTGAAAACGGAAACTGCCCCCGGTGAAGAAGAAGAACCGAAATCCAAGGAACGACGGTGTGTTGCCATGGTCCATTGAGTAAGAGGTTTCATTGTGAAAGACTTTGGTTCGTATATCCGAATATAGCGTTGCGGGTAATACGATAAAGAAAAAGGGGTTTTATGTTGAGATCCTGAATCACATGGTCGCGACCTATGCAATCACCAAGCGTTAGACGTACAATATGATTAACAAAAAAAGGAATGTCGTGCATTGGAAATTTGCTACTTTTATGGTGTGTACGATAACGTCTTTTATATGTAATTTTGTGTTCAGAAGGAACAAACATAGTATCACATTACAACAAATTTAGCCTTTCTCGCATCTTTTTATTCGCACTTTAAAAAGTGTGAAATTTATTTGTATAATATTCACACTTATAGTGTGTAGTATTAAAAGTGTGAAGTATGAAAAAGTTCACACATAAAAGTGTAGTTAATTAAAAATATTTACACTTAAAAGTGTGAAATTTTTTGTTATACCCAATTTGTTCACACCAAAAACACTAATGATAGAGTGAACTTTTCAAATTCATACATTTTAAAGTGTGAAGAAGTGCTATAATAAGTGTGAAAAGTTAACTCATTTGTTGTGGTGTCTTGTTGTGTTTGGAACCCTGTTTACACTTCTTCATTGCTTGGAGGTATTCAAAAGGGTGATAAATGGAGTGCTCTGGAAGTCCAGAATTTATAACACAAAGGGACAAACGTAAGAGCAAGAGATACAAGTCTATTGATGATAATTCGTTCACCATGAATGATTCAGAAGAGACCAGTTTCAGTTTAAATAGAGCGGATAGGGACGAGGAAGATGAATGTAAGAAGTTCGTCCATGTCGTCCCAATAGGATTATTAACGTATACATAATATATGTTCGGAAACGTATCGTGTCTATGGAGACGCACATGTTAAATGTAGAGTGATAGATTATTAATATATAACGCTATGCTAATAAAATGTTAAACCTAAAGGACTTAAAGAAAAATCGGTAAAAAGGAAACAAGGATTTTTCATAGGTTGTGTGGGTGGGCCAAAACCCAATCCATATGCTTAACTTGCAAGCCAAGTTTTAGCATCTATAAATAAGTTAATTGGGATTCACTATTGACCAATGTTTAATATCCCTAAAGCCTAAAAATTCATCTTTTCCTGTTCGATCTACCAAATATCCATAAGGGTTTTGAATTTTGCTTGTTCAACCGGAGCTAAAAAAACCAAGGGTTTCTTCGTTTGTTGATTAATTCAACTAGGGGATTGATGGTTTAACACAAAGGTTGTAAAACCCGTATTAAAAATCCTCGAATATTAAATATGCGTAGTCTCAGCTTTAACCTTAATTAAACGTAAACACTAAATACACAGTCTTAGTTTATTTAGATACTACAATAAAATAATTATTAAGAAAATAATTATTGAGTTCAGAAAATATTACGTATGTATTATTTATTTTACAGAAAATAACTAAACGCTAACAGTAGTTACGCAGTATCAGTTTTAGTTAATTATAAAAAAATAATAATTATTTAGAATATAATTATTAAGTTCCAGAAAAACAATACGTATCTTATGTATGTATTATTATTCTACAGAAAAGAGTTTTTACATTTTCTATAAAATTAAAAACACGAGAAACAAATACGAATACACGAGAATAAACTTTGTGACGAAAATCAAACGAGAACTAATATACATAAAAGGGGTGGCGTTTGGACTATTAAACAAAGAAGAAACATGGGCTTTTGGCCCAGCCCGGTTTACAAATTAAACATCAGGGAAACAAAAAGAGTTCTCAATCTCATTTCCACGTATAAAAAAAATTTAGGGTTGCTTGCCCTTTTGTTCCTGCCGACAAAGAAGACAAAAAAAGGAAAAAGATCGAGTGTTGTTTCTTCCTCATTGATCTTTGTGTACTCGCCTCCCATTCCTGAAATCCCTCAAAGCTTCCGTGAAGTCTGAGTAGGGTTCGTTCAGTTTTCTTCAGTCAGTTACTAGACAAGAGGTACGAATTTCCCGTCCTTCAGTAAGGACTTTCTTCTATGCATGATTAGGATTCCCCGTCTGCAGCCAAATGTTTTCCCCAATTTGTTCTAAGCTTATCAGTAATCATTTTAATAACTAAATAAATTGCCTGAGCTTTATATACAAGCATGACCAGTTATGTACTAGTTAGGAGGCACCGTAACCATGACATTAGAGGCACCAGTGTCATGACTCCTCTGCGAGGGAGTGATTTCTCGAAGCGTCCTATTTATTTCAGCTTGGCCATTTTATCAGTATTATCAGCGAGGCGTATGGGTGCATCCTATGCTATAAGTTTATAGTTATCAGGTGAATGTGGTGTGTGCTCTACATCCTTCACATTGGAGTTGATCCTTCCAACCAACACATTATTTAGAGGTCACCCCTCCACAACATGACGAGGTCATCCCTCCATTTATTCACGCAGCAGTTGTTACAGCACATGACCTATATAAGCTCTTGGCAATTAAAATACAGTAAATGTATGCTTTCAGATTTAACAGTTAACAGTTCATCTTTATTATTTATAAATCAGACTTTTCAGAGTATACACAGGTTTCCTCTTCAACTTTACTTATTAGTCTTACAGCTTCAATATTTATCATCTGCTTCATTTCAGTATTTCTTATCATGCCTTATATCCGTTCACTGGGCTATATGCCCAGCCATAGTTCCTTTCATGTTCTAACGGTAGGTACACCAGGACGCTCTTAGGATTATGAGGGCAGGTTCAATTGGATAGAAGCTATCCAGACTTCTTACTTTATGCACTTCTTACATTATTCTGCTTATTTGGACATTGTTTAGTCCTTTCCTTCAGTATTTACTTTTCATGTTTTGAGCTTATGTTTGAATTATCGATGTTTGATTCCGGTATTTCCTTTATGGTCAGTTAATGTTTTACGACATTTACCTTATGCTTTGATGACACGCCATAAATACACGTAACGGTCCATTTATCCAAGTGGGGTGTTACAATTATGGTATCAGAGCGCAAGGTTCGACCTGTAGGCTCTAAAACTTGACCTGTGACTAGTGGGCAGTCACCAAGAACTTCCCAGATTTTGGCGTTGTTATCTTTCATGTTTTAACACCCCATTTTGATAAATGGAATGTCACACGTGATTATGGCGTGTCATCAAAGCATACAAGGATAAATGTCTAAACATCACATGACCATAAAAGGAAATACCAGAATCAAATATCGGTAGTCCAAAAGTAGAACTCATCACACACAAACATAAGTACTCTAAACGAAAGGACTAAACAATGTCCATGAAATGAGTATCAAAGTATAGAATAATGCATAAAGTAAAGAAAGGCTAGAAAGCTTCCAGTCTATATGCACGTACGCTTAAAGTCTACGAGCGTCCCTGAGTACCTGCCGTTTTGGGAACATGAAAAGGAAAACGGCTGAGCAATACGCTCAGTGCACGGATGTACAAGTAAAGCATGAATAATATAAGCATATTAGCATGAAACAGCGGAAGAAACTAAGTCCTGGATAACCCGGTTAAGTCTTAGTAAAAAGTGGTTTTATAGTATGAAAAGCCTTATGTTTATCTTGTAAACAATGTTTAACATATTTTACCATTAGCCAATATAGGTCATGAAATATCAACGTGCATGAATACTTGGAGGGGTGACCTCGTGATGCAAATTAGAGGGGCTGCCTCTAATTTAATATACTGGTTTTGGGTAGGAGGGATCAGTTCCTTGTGAAGGATGCAAGGCACACACCACATTCACACTGAGTAATCTGCTGAAAACATGTAACTAGGATGCACCCATACGCCCACATGGATAAATATAATAATATGGCCAAAAGCTGAAGGGACGCCACGAGCAATCACTCCGCCGTGGGGAAGTCATACCACCAGTGCCTCTAGTGTTATGGTTATGGTACCTCCATAACTAGGTGAAACTGGTCATGCATGTATGTGGCTTTAGGTATTCTAATTAAACATAAGAAATCAAAACATATAAAATATATACTAGGGAAAACAGTTGGCTGCATACGGGGAATCCTAATAAGGAAAGAATGTCGATACCGAAAGGACGGAGAATCCGTACCTTATGTCCAGTGAACGAAGATGACGAACGGAAGAAGGTCCTACTTCGGTATCACTAATGCTACATAAATACATACGTGTATAAGTATCTGATTACTGAGTACGTAACTGGTTTTATATCATGTCTTAGCTTGTTTTATATGTTGATGTCATGTTTTACTTTTTTAAGCTTTATACTGTGTTTATCGTATATTCTGTCTATTCTGATTAAGTATTACTTGTATTTCATATATTATTATACTTGTTGTGTAATAATAAGTAACCTTCTAAAAATAGTAGGTTTCCTAAAATAGAAAGTTTTCAAAAATAGAAAGTTACTAAAAATAGAAAGTTTCCAAAAATAGAAAGTTTCCAAAATAGAAAGTTTCCAAAAATAGAAAGTTTCCAAAAATAGAATTAATGCTTAAAATAGATAAGTTTCTAAAAATAGAAAGTTTCCATAAATAGATTAGCTGCCTTAAATAAATAAGTTTCTAAAAATAGAAAGTTTCCATAAATAGATATAAGCTGGTTAATAAAGCTAATTATATAAGCTTAAGTGTTTTCTGATTATTATTCTAAGTCATGTGATTATATAGTATAGTTTATTAATTATTACATGTAAATTAAATCAACTATAAGTTAAAGTATTTAATTAAATATAACTTGATTTTAGTTAAATATAGGTAAAATTACTTAGGTTAAAACATGTATTATTCACTATTAATAATATAACCTAAGTCATGTTAATTAATTACAGTCATGGTTTTAATAATTAATTAATTATTAAGTCTAACTAAGTAATAAATACTTAGGTTAAAATTCATGAATTAATAATTAAATTTATAACCTAAGTCATGTAAATTAAATTAATCATGTCATGGTTTTAGTTAATTTAATTTAAGTCTAATAAAAAAAATAACATAACTTGTGAAAATCATAAACCTTGAAAAAATGATTCATGAACCGGACCCGTGACTAAAACCCATGAACCGGACCCGTAACCATCACCATACCCCGACCAAGGTCGGGTTTCCCCTTGGTTTTGCTGCTGCCGTAGGACCACCACCACCATACCGAGACCATATGGTCTCGGTGGTGCGAGATAGGCCAAGCCGAGACCCCTATGGGGCTCGGTTAGGCGTCGACTAGAACACAAACACCCCTAAAACCATAATTTGATATAACCCATGATTATTAACATGTTTAAAATACTTGTTTTTAATTAGTTAATTAAAAACATCATGATCTTATGTGATTAATTAAATCAAAACATAAAAGAAAAGGTTAAAAGGTTATACCGATTACATGAATCAAATGAGGACGAACACACACGAATCCTTGTAAAAATTCCAAGATCAAAATCAACCCGAACACCCCTTTTGGTGATCAAAACCCGGCGGCCAAAGGAGCACAAGAAAGAAGAATTAGGGTTTTAATTATTTTCTAGTTTTGTGAATAATAAACATGTTTTACCCCTTAATTCCCTAGGTAGAAAAATTACATGGGCCAAGCCCATGTTCCTTGTCTATGCCGCGGGTAGGGGGCCCCACTTGGGGTAACCCGTACTTTTCTCGTGTCTAAAATAATAGTGTGTTCTCGTGTTCGTGTTTTACATATTTAATTTAGTTATCGATCGTGAGTTAATATATTTATTCGTGTTCGTAATAAGTACATATACATACGTAATATTAGTCCGTGATTAATTTACGTTCATGATTTCATGTTCGTATGTTCGTGATTATAATTATTATTAGAATAATTATATTGTGTTCATGCGTAATAAATACTTATCGTGTTATAACTCGTACGTACTACTTGTTATTCGTGTTCATGAAACGTAAACGTGCTATAAAAGGAAAGTTCTAATCATGTACGTACGATCTTAAGGGTACTATTCATGGTAAAAGCATGCGGGTTTTACAACTCTTCCCCCCTAAAAAGAATAATTCGTCCCCGGATTATAGATAAAGTAAACTAGAAAAGAAGAACATACCCGAATTCAAAATATGAAATGAGGGTAAGAAGCCCAGATAGACTCCTCTGTTTCCCAAGTGGCTTCCCGCTCGGTATGATCCCTCTAAAGGATTTTGACGAATGGAATCGTCTTCCTTCTCATGACTCATTCTTGTCTGTCAAGAATTCGTTCAAGTTCTTCTATGAAAGTGAGATCTTCACGAATCTGTTCCAGTGGATACTGAACCATGTGAAGGGGCTGATACTGGTACCCTCTGAGTAAGGACACATGAAACACACTGTGTACATGAGAAAGCTGCGGAGGTAACGCTAAACGGTAAGATACTTCACCGACTCGTTCAATGATATCAAACGGTCCGATGAAACGAGGACTGAGCTTCCCTTTAATTCCAAAACGTCTAACACCACGTGCCGACGAAACCTTAAGGAAAACGTGATCTCCTACGTTAAAATGTATGTCCCTACGATGCTTGTCTGCGTAGCTCTTTTGTCGTGACCGTGCTTCTTGAAGTTTCTGCCTAGCTACTGCGACCCTCTCATTAGTCAACTCGATGATTTCTAGTCCTTCAAGTGTTCGCTCACCAACCTGATCCCAACAGATTGGGGCGCGACACTTTATGCCATACAACATCTCGAAAGGAGCACACTTGATACTTGCGTGCCAACTGTTGTTGTATGCAAACTCCACCAAACAGATATAATCGTCCCAATCACCCGTCCATTCCAACGCACATGACCTCAACATGTCTTCCAATGTCTGAATCGTTCGCTCCGACTGCCCGTCTGTTTGAGGATGAAAAGTCGTGCTAAGCTTAAGTTGTGTACCCCAAGCTTTCTGCAGACTCTTCCAAAATCGCGAAGTGAATCGAGGATCTCTATTTGAGACGATGCTGGATGGAGAACCGTGGAGTCTGATGATCTCCCTTCTATACATATCGGCGAGTTTACTTACCAGATCTTCCTTACGGATCGGTAAGAAATGAGCTGTTTTGGTAAGTCGATCTACGATAACCCAAATTGCATCGTGCTTCCTCTTGGTTGGCGGAAGACCAGTAACAAAATCCATGGTGATTTTGTCCCACTTCCACTCTGGAATATCTAACAGTTGAAGGAGACCGCCAGATCACTAATGCTCGATCTTAACCTGCTGGTAGGTAAGACATTTGGAGACCTAAGTGACAAAATCCTGTTTCATACCACTCCACCAAAAGTATTGCTTGATGTCATGGTACATCTTGGTTGAACCATGATGTATATAAAATGGGGAGCTATGAGCTTCAGCTAACAAGGCTTCACGGAGTTCTTGATCATTAGGAACACAAAGTCTCGTGCCCTGCCATAAGATACCATCTGCGTCTACTCTGAATTCTGTCTGCTTCTCCAAATTCTGAATTATCGCCCAGATTTCTCCATCATCTTTCTGAGCTTCTTTGATCTTAGAGAGTAACTCGGGTTCTACTCTAAGATTAGCCCAGTAACCGTGTTGTCCACGTACCATGATCTCTATGTCTAGTCGCTCCAAGTCTCTTATGATTTCTTCCTCAATCTCAATGCCGTTGATCATTCTAGACTTTCTGCTAAGTGCATTTGCCACTACATTTGCCTTGCCGGGATGATACTGCAGATTAATGTCATAATCCTTCAACAGCTCTAACCATCTCCTCTGTCTCATGTTCAATTCACGCTGAGTAAAGATATACTTTAAGCTCTTCTCTCGTTCTTCAGTCCAGACAAATTTCTCCCCTTTCCGCATCAGTTTGGTCAATGGTAGTGCTAGGCGGGAAAAGTTTTCCACGAACCTACGGTAATAGCCAGCTAAGCCTAAGAAACCGCGGACTTCAATCGCTGATGTCGGCCTCGACCACTTAGTAATAGCCTCAACCTTCGCTAGATCCATAGTGATTCCTTCTGCTGACACAATGTGACCTAAGAATGCCACCTTGTCTAACCAGAACTCACACTTGGAAAATTTAGCATACAACTGCTTCTGGCGAAGAATCTGTAGTACTGTACGATGATGGTCTTCGTGTTCCTCCTTGGACTTTGAGAAAATCAAGATGTCATCGATGAAGACAATGACGAACTTGTCCAGAAATTCATGGAAGATTCTGTTCATCAAATCCATGAACACTGCTGGAGCATTGGTCAGGCCGAGTGCCATGACTACAAATTCGTAGTAGCCATAGCGGGTAAGAAAAGTATTCTTAGCGATGTCCTGCTCCTTAACCCGTAGCTGATGATAGCCTGACCTAAGATCCATCTTGGAGAAGTGTTTGGCCCCTTGGAGTTGGTCAAACAGATCGTCAATACGTGGCAGTGGATACCTATTCCTGATAGTAATCTTGTTGAGCTCGCGATAATCAATGCAAAGACGCATACTGCCGTCCTTCTTCTGAACAAATAAGACCGGTGCGCCCCATGGAGATGCGCTCGGTTGAATGAAACCTCGTTCTAGAAGTTCTTGTAGTTGATCCTTCAGCTCCTTTAACTCTATGGGAGTCATGTGATAAGGAGCCTTGGAAATCGGCTCAGCTCCTGGGATGAGCTCGATATTGAATTCCACTTCTCGTGCAGGTGGTATTCTCGGAAGTTCTTCTGGAAATACATCTTGGAATTCTGACACTATCGGCTGATCCTGAATTGATGGGGATTCAGCATGCATGTCATGAACCGTAGCTAAATAACCCTCGCAGCCATGTGACAATAGTGCACGCGCTTGCAGGGTTGATATGATTTGTACAGACCTGCCGGGTACGAACCCATTATGAATGTACTCAGGTGCATTAACATCAGCGAAGATGACTCGATATGAATGGCAGTCTATGGTAGCATGATGCTTGGATAGCCAATCCATGCCCAAAATCATGTCAAAGTCATTCATGTCCAGCGGAAGTGCGTCAACAGGACGAACCTTATCGTCAAAATCTAGGGGAAGACTCTTGTACACATGGGTTATATGTACAGATTCTCTCAAAGGCGTGAAAATACTGAGTCTATTCTCTAGTGGCATGGGGAGTATCCTCACATTCTTGGTATAAGTAGAAGAAATGACCGAGTGAGTAGCACCCGTATCAAACAGAACACATGCAGCTTGACCATACATATACAAGATTCCAGTGATGGTACCTGTAGACTTGTTGGCCTGATCGCGAGATGTCGTGTAGACGCGTCCAGTGGTAGGAGGCGGCTTGGTATCAGCATGTCCCGATGTGCCCTCCATCTCGCCCTTGCGGCAGTCCTTCATGCGATGGTCAGGAAGACCACATTTGATGCATGCGTCACTGTCGCGACGACATGGCCCTGGGTGCCTACGGTGGCAAGTAGAGCAAAGAGGATGAGTATATCCTCCAGCAGGTGTCCTGACTGGCTGAGAACCTGATAAGACATTATACACGAGACATGATAATAGGGTACAAAGGACAATGCGGATAATCGTAAGATTGAATACCAGTGATAGCTGGACGGCTAGGCTGTGAACCTCTCTGGTTCTGGTCCCTACCGTTTCCATGGTTCCTGGTAGAAGATTTACTAATGTGTCAGAATTATGAGTTATAACATGAAATCATAAGAAAATGCGTAAGTATAAGGACCTGCTGATGTTGGAGTGTCCAGCGTTGTTACGGTAATTATCATTACCGCCACGCCTATCCGTAGCAGAACGGTCGTTAGTCTGACCGTTTCCCTTGGGCTGATTAGGCTGCTGCTGAGTAGCCAGCTGAGACCGGTCCCCAGTCTTCTGCCTGGAAGATACAATTTAAAGAGATGAAATATTAACATAGATTGAAAGAATACGGATTGGTCACCGCTTAAATACGAATGTTTACCTCTTCTTGGGTCTCTCTGCTTCCCCGAACTCATCTCTCTCCTGTAGCATCTCCAGCTTACGTGCTGCATCGACCACTTGTGCTACCGTGTTGAACGTAACACACACCAAGTTGTTTGCGACCGATGTGCGAAGAGCACACCTGAAGTGGTGTGCCTGCTCTTCAGGAGTACCTGCCGCTGCACCAAGGAAACCAACTAAGCGGAGAAAGCGTTGCATGAACTCGTTGCTATTCTCCCCAGCTCTCTGTCGGATCCCATGGTACTCCCTATTAAGCTTTTCTTGCTCAACCTTGGGAAAGAACTGCT
This sequence comes from Glebionis coronaria, assembly GCA_025667525.1. Classification (NCBI taxonomy): domain Eukaryota; kingdom Viridiplantae; phylum Streptophyta; class Magnoliopsida; order Asterales; family Asteraceae; genus Glebionis; species Glebionis coronaria. Next base: position 635,180,928 of record CM046874.1, on the reverse strand, counting down.
CCATCACCCTATCTCTGAACTGAGCCCATGTCAAACCAGCCACCCAATTATCACCTCCCTTAGACTGCTTCAATGCTAACCACCAATTTAACACATCGCCTTCGAACCGGTAACATGCCAACCTCGCCTTGAAGACGGGGTCACAACCTATAGCATCGAAGATCTTCTCGATGTGAGCCAACCAGCTTTCAGCTTCACTGGGGCTATCTGTTCTCTCGAAAGCTTGAGGACGAAGCTTGTTGAATCTCTCCAGCCATGTAGCCAATGTCACTGGAGGAGGAGGTGGTGCTGGGTGCTGCTGCTGATTGTTGGCAGCCTGAACCTTAGCCCTGATGTCGTTCCTCAGCTGAGGAAGCAAAGCTTGCATTGCAGCTTGTATTGCTGCATTGAGTTGTTCCTGCACGCGTGTGAGAACCATCTGACAGTATAACATGAAATACATGATTAAACTGATCAAAACATAAAATATATACATGAAAAAAAAATTATACCAATAAATCATGAGAAAAATTTTATGCAGGAAAACTAGTACATGAATGCATGATGCAGTTTTATGAAAACTTTTGTATGCTCGAGAGTGAACGCCTATGGTCAGTTCACCCAAAATAAAAGACATGGCGAGGGACGCCTATGGGTCGGTCCCAAATTTAAAAGTTTCGATAAAACACATGCGACTATATAGGGACAGTCCTGTACCAACCATTACTTAGTCATAAACCTGCGACAATGACATATATATGTATGCATGAAAATGATGAATGCATGAAAACCGACTGTCAGTTCTAGGAAGACTATAGTGACTACCCACTAATCACAGGTCATGTTTTGAGAGCCTACATGTCGAAGCCTTGGCTCTGATACCATAATTGTAACACCCCATTTTGATAAATGGAATGTCACACGTGATTATGGCATGTCATCAAAGCATACAAGGATAAATGTCTAAACATTACATGACCATAAAAGGAAATACCGGAATCAAACATCGGTAGTCCAAAAGTAGAACTCATCACACACAAACATAAGTGCTGTAAACAAAAGGACTAAACAATGTCCATGAAATGAGTATCAAAGTATAGAATAATGCCTAAAGTAAAGAAAGGCTAGAAAGCTTCCAGTCCATATGCACGTACGCTTAAAGTCTACGAGCGTCCCTGAGTACCTGCCGTTTGGGGAACATGAAAAGGAAAACGACTGAGCAATACGCTCAGTGCACGGATGTACAAGTAAAGCATGAATAATATAAGCATATAAGCATGAAACAGCGGAAGAAACTAAGTCCTGGATAACCTGGTTAAGTCTTAGTAAAAACTGGTTTTATAGTTTGAAAAGCCTTATGTTTATCTTGTAAAAACTGTTTAACATATTTTACGATTAGCCAATATAGGTCATGAAATATCAACGTGCATGAATACTTGGAGGGGTGACCTCGTCATGCAAATTAGAGGGGCTGCCTCTAATTTAATATACTGGTTTTGGGTAGGAGGGATCAGCTCCTTGTGAAGGATGCAAGGCACACACCACATTCACACTGAGTAATCTGCTGAAAACATGTAACTAGGATGCACCCATACGCCCCACAAGATAAATATAATAATATGACCAAAAGCTGAAGGGACGCCACGAGCAATCACTCCGCCGTGGGGAAGTCATAACACCAGTGCCTCTAGTGTTATGGTTATGGTACCTCCATAACTAGGTGAAAATGATCATGCATGTATATGGCTTTAGGTATTCTAATTAAACATAAGCAATCAAAACATATAAAACATATACTAGCGAAAACAGTTGGCTGCATACGGGGAATCCTAATAATAAAAGAATGTCCATACTGAAAGGACGGAGAATCCGTACCTTATGTCTAGTGAACGAAGATGACGAACGGAAGAAGGTCCTACTTCGGTATCACTAATGCTACATAAATACATATGAGTATAAGTATCTGATTACTGAGTACGTAACTGGTTTTATATCATGTCTTAGCTTGTTTTATATGTTCATGTCATGTTTTACTGTTTTAAGCTTTGTACTGTGTTTATCGTATATTCTGTCTATTCTGATTAAGTATTACTTGTATTTCATGTATTATTAAACTTGTTGTGTAATAATAAGTAACTTTCTAAAAATAGCAGGTTTCCTAAAATAGAAAGTTTCCAAAAATAGAAAGTTTCCAAAAATAGAAAGTTACTAAAAATAGAAAGTTTCCAAAAATAGAAACTTTCCAAAAAAAGAAAGTTTACAAAAATAGAAAGTTTCCAAAAATAGAATTACTGCTTAAAATAGATAAGTTTCTAAAAATAGAAAGTTTCCATAGATAGATTAGCTACCTTAAATAAATAAGTTTCTAAAAATAAAAAGTTTCTATAAATAGATATAAGCTGGTTAATTAAGCTAATTATATAAGCTTAAGTGTTTTCTGATTATTATTCTAAGTCATGTGATTATATAGTATAGTTTACTAATTATTACATGTAAATTAAATAAACTATAAGTTAAAGTATTTAATTAAATATAACATGATTTTAATTAAATAAAGGTAAAATTACTTAGGTTAAAACATGTATTATTCACTATTAATAATATAACCGAAGTCATGTTAATTAATTAATTACAGTCATAGTTTTAATAATTAATTAATTATTAAGTCTAACTAAATAATAAATACTTAGGTTAAAATTCATGAATTAATAATTAAATTTATAACCTAAGTCATGAAAATTAAATTAATCATGTCATGGTTTTAATTAATTTAATTTAAGTCTAATAAAAAAAATAACATAACTTGTGAAAATCATAAACCTTAAAAAAATGATTCATGAACCAGACCCGTGACTAAAACCCATGAACCGGACCCGTAACCATCACCATACCCCGACGAAGGTCGGGTTTCCCCTTGGTTTTGCTGCTGCCGTGGGACCACCACCACCATACCGAGACATATGGTCTCAGTGGTGCGAGATAGGCCAAGTCGAGACCCCTATGGGGCTCGGTTAGGCGTCGGCTAGACCACAAACACCCCTAAACACATGATTTGATTTAACCCTTGATTATTAACATGTTTAAAATACTTGTTTTTACATAGTTAATTAAAAACATCATGATCTTATGTGATTAATTAAATCAAAACATAAAAGAAAAGGTTAAAAGGTTATACCGATTACGTGAATCAAATGAGGACGAACACACACGAATCCTTGTAAAAATTTCAAGATCAAAATCAACCCGAACACCCCTTTTGGTGATCAAAACCCGGCGGCCAAAGGAGCACAAGAAAGAAGAATTAGGGTTTTAACTATTTTCTAGTTTTGTGAATAATGAACATGTTTTACCCCTTAATTCCCTAGTTAGCAAAATTACATGGGCCAAGCCCATGTTCCTTGTGTATGCCGCGGGTAGGGGGCCCCACTTGGGGTAACCCGTGCTTTTCTCGTGTCTAAAATAATAGTGTGTTCTCGTGTTCGTGTTTTACATGTTTAATTTAGTTATCGATCGTGACTTAATATATTTATTCGTGTTCGTAATAAATACATATACATACGTAATATTAGTTCGTGATTAATTTACGTTCATGATTTCATTTTCGTATGTTCGTGATTATAATTATTATTGGAATAATTATCGTGTGTTCATACGTAATAAATACTTATCGTGTTATAACACGTACGTACTACTTGTTATTCGTGTTCATGAAACGTAAACGTGCTATAAAAGGAAAGTTCTATTCATGTACGTACGATCTTAAGGGTACTATTCATGGTAAAAGCATGCGGGTTTTACAATGTTTCTCATGCATTTATCAGTCAGTTTTCTTCATTTATCAGTAAGTTTTCTTAAAGTTTTTAACTAAGTAAAAGGTTGGTACAGACTGGCCATATATAGTCGCATGTGCTTTTCATTCGAATTTTGTTATGCTGAACCGACCCATAGGAGTTTACCCTTACTCATGTCAGATTCATGTTTTCAGTCAAATATTACTTGGTGAACCAGCCATAAACGTTCACCAATTTTTCAGGTCAAATTTTCATGCTTTCAGTCGATTATTGTTTTGTGAACTGAACCATAGACGTTCACCTTTGCTCATATCATGACATTTTATAAAGTTTTGACAAGTGTGGTTGGACTACAACATCCATGTTTAGTCCCAGATTGTAAATTCTATACATGACAGTTCTCAGAAAATTTTGACAAGTATGGATCGAACCAGAATCGCCCATACTTAGTCACATGCTTTCTCCTGTAAATTCTGTGAATTGAACCATAGTTATCCACACCAGTTGATGTTAAATCTTAGTCGATTATCCTTCTATGTTCTTTGTATCAGTCAAGTTTTATACTCTCACGTGGACGTTGTTTTCATGCTGATTAAGTCTCATGTCTCCTTATACTGATTACGTTTTCAGGAAGGTGATGATGTTTTTAGTTTAAAATACAGAAGGATTACAGTAAAATCCTATTTCATGATAAATCATGTTCTGGTATTTATCAATCGTGTCTTCATACAGAACATTGATGAAACTCCGTTTAATCATACTTTTCAGCCTCTATACAACCAGCATTAAGTCTACGCAGAAATTATCAGCCTATCATGTTAACCGTTTCAGTTCAGTTTGCTAACCTGTTAAATCAAATTATCTTCTGTTAACCATGTCAGACGGTTGACACCAGTATCGATCATATCTGCAAACCTTCAGCGGTACTACATGAACAGTATTCATCATGTACTTCACGTACAGTATTTCAGGTGTACTCCATGTACCTTACTCCATGTGTACCGTTAATCGATCCATAATCACCTCAGGCATTTCCACTTGTTGAAGATTCTACCAGATACTGATGCTACTAACACTTTGGGGACCTCACGAATGTTGATGCTGCTGATACTTTGGAGATTCCACAGGATGCTGATGCTGTTTATATTATGAAGAATCTTCAGAGCAAGGACGAAACTATAAATTTGAAATTTCTGACAAGACTATATTTCAATCATCAAACGCTACCATTCCATTTCATGCTTTTACTTCCTCAATTAGATGTCACACTTCACACAACTATTTTCAGTCAGAAGAGTGGGCACTGGTACCCAGCCGGCCACTCAGCATAAATAGTTACATGAATCACGGTCATGATAATGACCGTCAGGAAACTAACAGACAAAGCGGTAATGACAACCACCGTACTTATATTAATCAGTCTGTAGCCATCGGAACTCCAGAACGGACGTGACTAGAAATACAAAGGTAAGCAGTCTAACTGGTCCGCCAATCCTAGCAGTTACCAAAATTTTCAGCCGTGTTCAGATTCATCTACTAAAACACATGTCAAAACATCAGTCAAGACACGGGTCTCTAGTATCATTTCAGAAGACACATGTCAGGATGCCATTCATGATACATGTTATAAGAATATCTTCTCAAGGCACGAGTCAAGACTCATGATTGCAGTATGCCTTCTAAACCAGGTCCTCGGAAATTCAGGGTACCCTCTAAGAAGGTATACCGTTCTGTTATGCCACCACATAAATCAGACCATTAAAAATTCAGTTACCACCATAGGAGTGTTGTTCAGATTAGACACGCAGTGTTCGTTTTGTGTGGTTACAGACAATACAAATTCTGTGAGATCTGCCACAATTACTCCACGTATTCCTATGTCAGCTTTTTTTTAAAACAAGTATTTACCGACCTCCTAGCCAAAACAGACTCTACATTACTAATAACTGGGTTTTTGCCAAGTATGAAAATTTGTTCGTCTCGATTCAATTCGAATTGATCTCCGGTTAAATGTGCGACTCAGTTGTTTTTGGTTAATAAAAGAAAATATGGTTATCTATTTCTAAGTAAAAAGTAAATGCAAGCCTAACGCTAATAAAATAAAAGAACTAATAAAAAGACTTGTATAGAAACAATTAATAAAACAAATAATAAAACGTGAATTAAAGCGAAACAATTAATAAAAATAAAACTAAAAGATGAAATTAACTATCGACTCGAAAATAAAGTTTACTAAATGAAAAAGGAGAGAATAAAACTAAAATGGTACTTTAAAGCTAAACGAGGGAAAACCTAAAGCGGGTACTAAATAAAAGATAAAACTTGAACTTTACGAAAAAATATTAATTTTAAAAATAGACGAAAAATTCAACTAAAAATACGTAACTTTCAAAATTAAAATCGGAAAAACTTTCGGATAAAACTAAACAATTACGGAACAATACTAAAAAATAAACAAGCTAGCAGGCTAGCTGCTGGAAGCAGCAAACCACACACCTTAAATTTGTTGGGTCAAAAAGTTGATGTGGCAGAAACTCAAAAACGAAGAAAACATGAAGATATTGTCTAAGCGTTGTCAAGAGCAATTTAGGCGTTGACAAGAACAAATGAAGCGTTGTTGGCTCAAGAGTTGTCGTGTACAATCTAAGCATTGTCACATGCAATTCAAGAGTTGATAGAATTGTAGACAAGAAGCTTTTAGAAGATTCTATTTGGATATATATGCAGGATTTATTCTGTATATAGTTATTTAAATAGAAGATTCACATGTTTATTCATTCTTATCTCTTGTAAACCCTAATCCTTACACTATAAAAGGAACCAAGGATCTTAGGTTTTATTCATATAATTCATTCACAATGTAAACCTAAAGTGTGTGTCGACTAGACGTGGGATTCAATGTATACACGTCTAGTGGTTGTTAATTATTAATATAGTTAACAATTCTTTTGTTTTAATTCATGTTATTGTGCCTAAACACCTTGTTAATGTGTTATGTTCTGATTCCGCTTTGATTGTATAATCATATGAACATGATGCATTCCTAGTAGCTTCAAAGATCCGGAAACCAAGGTTTCCACAATTGGTATCAGAGCCTCGTGGCTCGTGATGCTAGGACCAACAAGGTGTTCGTGTATGGTGAAGAAAAGAAAAATCCGTCTAGGGTTTTTCTGGACGTTTTTGTGTGCGCAGCAGTATTCAGAAGGTCATAACTTTTAATTGAACCGTTGGATCATCACGAAATTTTATATGTGTGTTCTACATACATATATCTAAACATCCACCGGAGGGATTGTCGAGTTTTATCCCCAGACAAAAGTTATTAGGCGTCGAAATTGGCTGCTGAGGTGATTTTCGCTTTTCTGACTTTGCATAAATTAATGATTTAGGGTTTCTGAAAACCCTAGATCATCTCTACCACAGAAAAGGAGAATGTTTTCAGCACGTTGAATTGTTAAAATCAGCAAGGAAAAGGGTGTTACAAAACCCTAGATTGGTGTTGAAGGTTATTCGTTATTAGGGTTTTGTTTATAAACCCTAGATCTTCTATTAATGAAACATAGCAGCTTCTTGTTCGAACATGGCTTCATGTACAGGTGCAAAACGTGAAGGTAGGAGTACTATTGTTGTGCAGTTCATATCACTTATTGAATTAAAATCAATCGTGACTTTTTGTCTAAAGAAAGTGACGAGAGGGTGTGGAACATTGTAAGAATTGTTCATGGTCCCAAAGATAAGAACTGTTCGTGGTATTCTTCAAGATTTCGTGTCCTGATCGAGCAACACTCCAGGCCGGTACAAAAACATATATTTGGTATGATTATATTCTGTTCCATACTTACTACTTTATAGGGATTGAGATATATCCTAATTATTTTGGACGTGAGAATGGAAGTTTCGTTTCTGATGATATATGGTCACGTAAACGCATGCTAAAAACTTGGGGTTATATTCTGTGATTATCGGTTTGTTATGTGGACAAGATTTCTTGCATACGTAATGTAAAGAAACAATCACATGAAGATAATACAAGATATCTTATGGGCTGATATGGTTATAAACGTGTATATCCAAAGAAAAGGTGGCAAAGACGTGTGAATGTGCTATATTTGGATAGGATTGCAAGGTGACCATGTGGAGATATTAAAAAGGGATTATTCTCCATATGCTACGTGATCTGTGGGATTTGAAACAGACGTATGATACTTAATGAAAGTATCCTTATTTATAGGGATATGACAACATTTGTGTGAAGAATTTGTAGACGTAGGTGACATCCTAGTTTATAGGATTAATTTAGTTCAAGGTTTTTCTTCATACAGATTGTTAGCCGCTGATGTTTGTTTTATTGACGCTGACGAGTGTACTTTTGACGCTGACAGAATAAGTCAACGCTGACAGCGTTGAAAGTGTTGTCCGAGATATGGATTTTTAAACGCTGATACGTGTTGTCCGATATCGGACAATACACATGGAAGGATATTGGACAAAGGAGGATCTTGGGTAACACAATGATTGCTGCTGTTTGAGAAAATTGGTACGTTTTTAGCACACAAAAAGGAAGATTATACACACGAAGGTACATGGAATCTCCGTTTTTATTCAGAATATCATGGTGGTATTTATGGCTCGGATATTTTTAAATGGATTAATGATTTTAATGCGAGTTAGCAACGATTCATGAAGTAATTTATTAGAGTATGTAATCGGGATAGCCTTGTGAAAGAGTTATTCGTTGTTTACTTTTACATACAAAGATATTGGTTCATCATGAAGAGATGTTGGCTTAAGGGGAAGAATTCTTATGGTAAGTTTGATGATTGAAGAAGATTTTCGCGAGTTTGTGTTCTATCATATCTTAAAGTCGTGCACTCCCTGTCATAGACTTTAAAGATAACTTGTTCGTGCTTTAAATGTTTGGTGACGAAGACTTGTCATAACACTTGAAGGAGTTACATTATCGTGCTCAGTGTCTCACAAAGGATGAGAATATTGACAAGAGATCGAGGTCTGCTTATAATGCTAAAGGTATAAGTTCTTTATCACGTGGATAGTACAAGACATGGAACACAAGGTTGGGTTATTCTACTTCTACATCAAAAATATTATATTAATTGTTCTTCAAGATCATTACATAGAGCTACATTTGGAGAATCTTCTAAGATTGCAACATTGTTTACTTCCCTGTTGATGTGACAAAAAGGGGAAGATACACATGCTACACTTGAGGGGAAGCAATTTGAAGATCATGTACAACTTACAAGAGATACACATAGAGTTTTGCCACTATCAACTAGGGGAAGATTGTTGGGTCAAAAAGTTGATGTGGCAGAAACTAAAAAACGAAGAAAACATGAAGATATTGTCTAAGCGTTGTCAAGAGCAATTTAGGCGTTGACAAGAACAAATGAAGCGTTGTTGGCCAAGAGTTGTCGTGTACAATCTAAGCATTGTCACATGCAATTCAAGAGTTGATAGAATTGTAGACAAGAAGCTTTTAGAAGATTCTATTTGGATATATATGCAGGATTTATTCTGTATATAGTTATTTAAATAGAAGATTCACATGTTTATTCATTCTTATCTCTTGTAAACCCTAATCCTTACACTATAAAAGGAACCAAGGGTCTTAGGTTTTATTCATATAATTCATTCACAATGTAAACCTAAAGTGTGTGTCGACTAGACGTGGGATTCAATGTATACACGTCTAGTGGTTGTTTATTATTATTATAGTTAACAATCCTTTTGTTTTAATTCATGTTATTGTGCCTAAACACCTTGTTAATGTGTTATGTTCTGATTCCGCTTTGATTGTATAATCATATGAACATGATGCATTCCTAGTAGCTTCAAAGATCCGGAAACCAAGGTTTCCACAAAATTTGGCGCGAAACAAAGTAACCAGCCAAGCTGGCATGACATTTATTTCGCAATAACAGTTATTTCAGAAAAAAGTTCGCAAAAGGCACAGTGTTTTTCGGAAGTTTCTATTTTGGGAATATTGTGTTTTTCAGATTTAGTTGATTCTTCGGAATTATTACTACTTCGGAAAAATTGTATTTTCAGAAAAAGAAAGAAAAAAAAAACAAATCTTCGGAATAATTTTTTCAGACAAATCTTCGGAATAATACTTTTTCGCAACTTTCTTCGGAATAATTGTTTTTTCAGAATATTAACTTTTTCAGAAAAAGTAAGATTTCAGAGAAATGACATTTCAGAAAAAATCAAATCTTCGGAATATAAAACCCTAATCCGAAAAACTTGAAAACAAATACAATAACATAAAAAATCACGAAATAAGCTAAAAATAAGCACAATTCAAATAAGCAAATAACCAAAACTTAATCTAAAACAATTTTAAGAAAAACTAATTCAACCACAAATAAAAAACTTGAAAAATACTAATAAATCTAAAAATTAAAAATCAACTTTTTATAAAATAAACTAATAAGCACTTATCTAAAAACTTAACCAAATTGATTTTTAGAAAAAACTAATAAGCCAAAATTTAAAAACTTTTAAAAACACTAAATAATAAAAATATTTAAGAACAACTTTTTATAAATTTTAACTAATAAACACTTAATTAAAAATAAGAAAATTAACACAATAAGCACTAAAACACTATAAGCTATCAAAATCAAACACATAAAAACCAATAAGCACAATCAATCAAAAGCATCAATAAATCAATAAACATCAAGATTAAGCAACTACAAGATCATCTAAATCAACACAAGATTAATAATAAAGAAAAGAAGAATGAGAATGATTAATTGAAAAGCTTGATTAAGATAAAGATTAAGATCTAATACAAGATTAATGAAAAAGATTAAAACATGAAGCAAAAGCTAGAGAGAGAAAGTATTAAGCTACTCCTAATTTTAAAACTAATCTACTCCTAATTTTCTAACCACCTCCTAATGACACATTAGGAGGGTATTTATAGGAGGAGTAAAAAATGATGCTTTCTTCCTTCTTTCTTCTTGTTCTCGACTCGATTTAAATGCTTTGTCTTTTTCGACGTCGTCTCGGGATTTGTCGATATAATTTGAACTCGTCTTATAATTTTCTTCTTTAATTAGACTTGGTTCTTCGACTTCATTAAACTTCCGTCTTTAGACTTTTTCTTCAATAAATCTTCAGAATATGCCTTGGACTTCCGTTCTTTTTGCACTCTTGATCTTTTGACTTCGTCTTTTATCGTTTTCTTCGATAAAAGCCCGTGAAAGCCCGTGTTTCTTCCTTTTTCATCTTTTGGTCCTAAAACACAATAAAAACACAAACCACACATAATTCCGACATTTACGACATAAAATACGTGTTTTGGCTTGGTTATTATTATAATTAAGTGGTAAAAGGATGGGTGTTTTCACACCTATCAATTACCACCCATATTTATTAAGGTTTTTCATTCAGTTAACAATGAGATCCGTCTTACTAAATTCCAAATATAGTCATTTTAGTTTTTGCCAGAAAATCAGCACAAGTTGTTATACTTTACAGCAAGTGACTTAGTGGGTGTTTGGTTAAGCTTATTAGTTTGGCTTAGGCTTATATTATATAAGCCATTTATGGCTTATATATCATAAGCTTATAAGCTCATGTTTAGTATTTGGTTTAGCTTATCAAAATTAATAAAGTAAAATGACAAAAAAGCACATAAATATTAGATGTAGTTATTAAATGTGGGTATAAAAGTATTTTTATGCATTATTGTTATATAAGCCCACCATTTCTTATAGAAGCCACAAATACTTAGCTTAGCAAAACCCCCTTATATAAGCTTATAAGCCTACTTATATAAGCTTAGCCATACACTTGTTTTTGGCTTATAAGCTTATATAAGCGAATAAGCTTATAAGCCCACTATATAAGCTAAAACAAACACCCCCTTTTTATTCCAAAGCTACAAAGCCCTTTCAGCTACCAGTTATAAATTCACTTCTGAAATTCCTTAAAATAATGACCAGCAGATTACTCCAGAGTTCCCAGACGTAATTTCAGAAAGTTTTTCAGAAATTCCTTTCTAACCACGGGACATAATTCTACATTGAGCTTGTCTCAAGAACAAAACCTGTTTTCAAAAATCCTTGTTGTAGGGTTGCAGCTAAGTTAAAAGAGTTGCAACATTTGCTGCAAGAATTACCGGAACGAAGCTTATTCGCCCTAGCGCACCACCAGGAGGTGCATCGTTTTTTTCTGTCTATCAGGAAAAGGCCGGTAGCATGAGATCATGTATCCACCACCAAAAATTTTACAAGATCACCATTCATATCAATTTTCATTCCATGAATAGAAGGTTTATCTGATCTGCTACGATGTTTTAAATATTTTTCCAGAACAACTCACGATCATGATACCATCAGTGGTAAGAGAAACAACATGATGTTTCCAAGGCTACTTTTGCACACGTTATGATCTCTCTAAAATTTTGATTCCTACTTTTGAATTCCCTAATGCTTCAGCTATAGTATAAAATTTATGAATACTTTTGTTTCATGACTTCTCATACAAAAATCGTCAGTATATTTACCAATCACCTTTTAATCTACTAAATTCTAGAGAGGTAAAAGAGGATTATCTTCTCATAGTTGTACAGAATCTCCGATACATAACTTTCTAAATGTGAGTTTCAGTTGAACAAGGTGGCATTCTGGGCCACGTTATTTCAGCAGAAAGAATTTTTAGACAGTCCAGCGAAGGAAGGCCGTCACTAGATGGTCAATACCGACATTTGTGACTAAACTACAAAAATTTTCTAGAACTCAGTTGACTGCTACCGCATAAATTGTTAACAATTCTCACTATTAGCTTTACCATAGCTAAGCATACACCTAAAGGAGAGGACCTACACTAAGATTTTGTTTTCTATAAGATCCTACGCTAGGAGAGATCTAACTTACCGAGACTCATAAAATTCTTCCATGCCTATCCACCAAGATCCCACGAGAATGTACTATAATCCCATGCAGACATTGGATAAAAGTAGTATAACACATTGATGCAACTATGTTCATATCTTGATGCCTGACATGCCAGCAGATTCAGGATATAACACCGACATGCTAGTGAGTTATTACAATCATCAGAAATTTCTGAACAGAAATGAGATAGGATTCCATAGAAGTGGTTATCAGTTATCACAGACTCATAAGAAGTATAATACTATCAAAGTCGTTGTCAACCATTTAACCATCCTACATGTGTTGTTTCATCCGAAAGGATGACACAATAGCAGATCTGCAAGAAATTCAGCAATAGATCGTATGATTCCAAGGTATTCCATCAACAATCTTGTCAGATAGAAATTTAGCGTTCGCGAATCGCGCTCACGTTCATGTTCACGATCACGTGTACGCTCACATTATGATATTTTTCAGTCCATATTTGTTCTATCTCATGATTTAAGTTCATGTTCGCGTTCATGGTATTGTTCACGATCAGTTCGGGTGCCACTTTGCTATACACTTACCGAATACGGTTACAGAAAGCTTGAGAAACCAGACGCAAGTTTAGCACAGCTATCCCATAACCAGACAGACGTTTCACATCTCAGGCCGTATCGTTTGGCATTCCTTCCTAAGTCCTCATACATTCATGATATGTTCTAGTCTCACGCCCACAGTATGTTTCACGTATCACATTCATGATATATTTCATGCACAACGTTCCTCTTATGATCACGAACCACGTTCACAATTTCTAACGTAGCACGTTCACAATTGTTCACATAGTTCGTCCCTATATATTTTTAGCAGCTTGCCCAGAGATATAACTGTTATCTCTTCAGGATAATTGCACGTACCTTTTCATGCTATGGCTTGTTCATTCTATCAGATTCAGAAATTCCATCTTAAGTATGGAACCAGAAACTACCCAGCATCATCAGGACAGGGTCATCTGGACCAAGTTTTTTATTATGTTTAGACCTTTAAAGGAATCGTTTCGAGCGGGAGGCCACTCGAAACGGAGGAGTCCATCCGGACCTCTCATCCTTTTCCTTCAATAAATCCAGTTAAGTTCTTTCAGCCATGTTACGTTCCATGTCCTCTTCAGCCATGTCACGTTCAATGTTTACTTCAGTTGTGTCACGTTTATACCCTTTCAGCAGCATCATGTTCTAATTCAAGGACGAATGATCCTTCAGCTTATATGTCTTTTCATCCTTCATGCTCTTTCACCACATATGTCCTTTCAGATTTTATAGCTTCACCAGCTTATTACCTTTCATTCGAGGACGAATTTCTCCTTTTTAGAGGGGAAGAATTGTAAAACCACGGCATAATCGCATCCTTAATTCGAGGACGAATTATTTTTTTAGAGGGGAAGAATTGTAAAACCCGTATTTAAAATCCTCGAATATTAAATACGCGTAGTCTCAGCTTTAACCTTAATTAAACTAAACAGTAAATACGCAGTCTCAGTTTATTTAAATACTACAATAAAATTATTATTCAGAAAATAATTATTGAGTTCAGAAAATATTACGTATGTATTATTTATTTTACAGAAAATAACTAAACGCTAACTGTAATTATGCAGTATCAGTTTTAGTTAATTATAACAAAATTATAATTATTCAGAATATAATTATTAAGTTTCAGAATAACAATACGTATGTTATGTATGTATTATTATTCTACAGAAAAGAGTTTTTACATTTTCAGAAAATTAAAAACACGAGAAACAAATACGAATACACGAGAATAAACTTTGTGTCGAAAATCAAACGAGAACTAATATACATAAAAGGGGTGGCGTTTGGACTATTAAACAAAGAAGAAACATGGGCTTTTGGCCCATCCCAGTGTACAAATTAAACATCAGGGAAACAAAAAGAGCTCCACATCTCATTTCCACGTATCAAACAAAAATAATTAGGGTTGCTTGCCCTTTTGTTCTTGCCGACAGATAAGACAAAAAAAGAGGAAAAAGATCGAGTGTTGTTTCTTCCTCATTGATCTGTGTGTAATCGCCTCCCATTCCTGAAATCCCTCAAAGCTTCCGTGAAGTCTGAGTAGGGTTCGTTCAGTTTTCTTCAGTCAGTTACTGGACAAGAGGTACGGATTTCCCGTCCTTCAGTAAGGACTTCCTTCTATGCATGATTAGGATTCCCCGTCTACAGCCAAATGTTTTCCTCAGTATTTGTTGTAAGCTTATCAATAATCATTTTAATAACTAAATAAATTGCATGGGCTTTATATACAAGCATGACCAGTTATGTACTAGTTACGGAGGTACCGTAACCAAGACACTAGAGGCACCGGTGTCATGACTCCTCTGCGAGGGAGTGATTTCTCGCAGCGTCCCATTTATATCAGCTTGACCATTTTATCAGTATTATCAGCGGGGCGTATGGGTGCATCCTAGGCTATTAATTTACAATTATCAGGTGAATGTTGTGTGTGCTCTACATCCTTCACATTGGAGTTGATCCCTCCACCCAACACATTATTTAGAGGTCCCCCCTCTACATCATGACGAGGTCACACCTCCATTTATTCATGCAGCAGGTTTTACAGCACATGACCTATATAAGCTCTTGGCAATTAACATAAAGTAAATGCATGTTTTCAGATTTAACAGTTAACAGTTCAGCTTTATTATTTATAAATCAGACTTTTCAGAGTATACACAGGTTTCCGCTGCAACTTTACTTATTAGTCTTACAGCTTTAGTATTTATCATCTGCTTCATTTCAGTATTTCTTATCATGCCTTATATCAGTTCACTAGGCGTTATGCTCAGCCGTAGTTTCTTTCATGTTCTAACGACATGTACACCAGGACGCTCTTAGGATTCTAAGAGCAGGTTCAATTGGATGGAATCTATCCAGACTTCTTACTTTATGCACTTCTTACATTATTCTGCTTATTTGGACATTGTTTAGTCCTTTCCTTCAGTATTTACTTTTCATGTTTTGAGCTTATGTCTGAATTACCAATGTTTGATTCCGGTATTTCCTTTATGTTCAGTTAATGTTTAGGACATTTACGTTATGCTTTGATGACACGCCATAAATACACGTCCCGGTCCACTTATCCAAGCGGGGTGTTACAAACGTGTACTAGCATACTTATCACTTGATTGTAACGTATTGTGTGCGCGTTCTTAGAGGAATCATATTTTTGTTCTAGTGCTTTTAGTATTTGTTTATATCCGAAAGTTTTGTATATTGATAAACATTATTTGATCTATTGCTAAAAGATACACATCATTATTTTATGTTAATTACAACCTACATGTGTTCTTGTGCATCTTTCGTTGCGTCACACGTGGTCTTTAACAATTAAAGTTCTTTTATGATTGTAAAACCTAATAGTCCCATAGGTAGGAAGCAAGCAAAGAGGAAAGGGAAAGCATGGGCGTTGTCGACATCTTAATTACTTGCTTTGATGTAAGCGTGTTAGCCAAATTGATAGTAAACTAGTATGCAATGGTCAACAATCCATACAACGTCCAAAAAGGCTAGAATATAAGAAAGTTATTATAGATAGAAAATATGGATCAGAGTCGTAACTCAAGGATAAAAGCTCGCAATCTGACAAATGGATCAACATCAAAAAGACGAAGCACTATATATGTCGACTATTGATGAAGAGTTGAAGCGGGTGATCATTTTATTTTATGTTTTCTATCTTTTATATAATAAAAGAATTAGATTATTTGAGAGTTTTAATGAAAAATGAAGGTTATAAAAAAATAATTAGACCAATTAAATCGCTTGATTTGAGCAAAATCGAGCGATGTGATTGGTTGAAAAAAGTCAAAATTGAATTCAATTTGGTCAAATAAAAACTTTTGTTGGAGGAATTTAATAAAACACACAAATATATATGTGTCAAATTTGTGAAAATAAAAACTTAAAAAAGAAGGAGGGGAATAATAAAACTCTAGGGGCACGTTTGGTACAGAGAATTTCAAAGATTAGAAATGAAATAAAGAACTGATTTCTTAGAAATGAAATCCAAGGAAATGGTTTATTGAATTCCTTTGTTTGTTAGCGTCGGAGATTTGAACTTAAAAATATAAATAAAATAATAATAAAAAATATTAATAAATCACAATTAAAAGTTAATAATTAATAATAATAAAATAATAAAAAAATAAAAATAATAATAAAAATAATAATAATTATTATATAATTTAAAAATAAAAATAATAATAAAAATAATAAAAATAGTAATAAATAATAATATTAATATTAATATTAATAAATAACAATTAAAAGTTAATAATTAATAATAATAATAAATAAAAAAATAAAAAAATAATGATTATAATTTTTAAAATAAAATATAAAAATATAAAAATAATAATAAATACTAATATTAATATTAATATTAATAAATAACAATAAAAATATAAAATAATAATTAATAATAATAATAAACAAAAATATAATAAATAAGAAATAGGAAATAAATAAATAATAATAATAATAATAATAATAATAATAATATTAATAATAATTATTACTATAATAATAAATTATAATAATAATTTGCTATAGCTAAAGGAGTGGGGGCTCAGATAGTATCTCGGATCCCCACTAAATTTTTGTAAATCCTATTATTCTAATAAAGTGATGTTTGTTAAAAAATAAAAATAATAATAATAATAATAATATTTTCTAAGGCTCAAGATATTGGAGCGCGCGCTGCTGTACATATTTTCCATAGAATAGGTTTTGTTATTGCCAAAGGGGTTGGAGCGCAGATAGTATCTCGACTCCCATCCAATTTGTTGTAAATCCCTTTTCGTTTCTAATAAAGTGACCTTTTGAGTAACTCAAGTGAGATCGCTGCCCCCAAACTCATGAAGAAACTGGCAGATATATATTTCACACGAGTTACTAAAGATGCAGAATCTACATTTTCCTTATCTCCATGATAAATGGCCTTATGGACATCTCAAAGGGAGGAACACACCTCTGATTGGCTTAGGACGGTACCTATTTCTGGGTTGGGACAGACTATGAATGGTAAGACTTACCGTTGTGTTTTGTATTATCGGTTAGGTATCCCCTTATTTTCTGTTTTAAAGGATTGTTCAGCTTGTTCAAGGGTCTTTGTTGGGGATGTATATGGAGACCATGCTGTATCGTGTGCTGGTATTGTTGGTATTAAACATCGTCATAATGTTGTGCGCGACACTCTTGTTGACATATGTTATCGTTCTGGGATTTCAGCTCGTAAGGAAGTTGATATCGGTTTGGATGGGGGTGTGACCAACCATTACGTCCAGCAGATATGTTACTTTACTCGTGGGATGGAGGACTTGATGTGTGTGTGGATCTGACTAGATCTTCACCTTTAACACAAACTGGGATGTCAGATTTTGTACCTGGTCGAGCGGTGGTTGATGCTGCAAAACGTAAACGTGTTAAATATATGGCTAAGTGTGCGGCTATTGGATATGGGTTTCTTCCATTTTCCTTCTCTTCTTTGGGGGAATTAGAGGCAGATGCAGTTATATTGCTGAAGAGGATCCGGAAGTTCTCTATGGCTCATGATATCGGAGCACGTGCTGCTATTCACATATTTAATAGGATTAGTTTCGCTATTGCTAAAGGAGTGGGAGCTCATATAGTATCTCGGCTACCCACTAACTTTTTGTAAATCCTATTATTCTAATAAAGTGTTGATTTTAATTAAAAAAAAATAAAATAATAATAATAATAATAATAATAATAGGATCGGGTTTGCTATTGCTAGAGGAGTGGGAGCCCAAATTGTTTCTAGGCTTCCCACTAACTTCTTGTAAATTCTATTATTCTAATAAAGTGATGTTTTAATAATTATAATAATAATAATAATAATAATAATATTAAAATAAATAATAATAATAGTAATATTATTATTATTATTATATTTAATAATAATAATAATAATAATAATAAGTATATATAACTAGGAAATGGTTTCCTTACCAAATATAATGGAAATGATTTCCACAAAATTTACAAAGGGTGAACTCTTTAAGAATTCAACTCCTCATCCATTTTATTTCTCTACCAACCAAACAATGGAAATAAAATCATTTCTATTTCGCTCCCTCCAATTCTTTGTACCAAACACACCCTAGTAGTTGTATTTTAAATAAATTAGATGGACTTAAATGTAAACTTATAATTTTCTATATTTTTTAGCAACTTTATAAAAAAAAAACAAAGTACCCCTTTAAACTTTATAACCTCTTAACTTTATATTTTAGAAATACAACATATATGTTATATTAAAAAATCAACAAACCATATGATTATAAATATTCAAATAAACCAAAAATTATTCTCTATTTGTATTTTGATACTTAACAAAGTCAAACAATGCAATTTACGTAAATTATTATTAACATGAATATAAATATAAAAATGAATGTAGGACTCAGACATATATGTGAGATGAAAATAAATAGACAAGATTTTACATATTACAACACCATATATTAGTATATACTTTTTTTTTTAAATTTAAAAAAAAATAAAAATAAAAATTAAAAAAAAAATAAAATAAAAAAAATATATATTAGTAATGTGACAAATTTGACCTTTTTGGACGACAAATTTGCCTTGTTAACTAGAAAGTTCTCACCTAATTTGAGCTAAAACCCCAAGGAGATCAACAACCTCAAGTACAACCACGACAGTCACCTCCTCCATCATTCACCGCAGCCTTGTGTTTTCTATCATTCATGTGAGGTAAAGTTCTTAATAAATTATGCATCATCTTTATAAATACGTATCATCTTTAATCTGTATATATATTTATAGTTCCTTATGTTACTAGTAGGGTGTACCAAAGGGCTTGCATCCCATGCTACCCATGATTTTTGTGAAATAGTTAAAATTGTCATTCTAGAAAATAACTAATGGGGCATATGATCAGTAACCTCACATTTTAAAAATTAGAAAAACCTCAAATTACCTAAAAGTTAGATTGGCCTAAACTATAAATCCTTTGTGTGCGATGTGACCATTCTATCATCTAATACATTCTAATCATATAAAAGTAGGTGACTAGATATGAGGTATATATATTGCTAGTAATATTAGTATATAGTACTAGCTTTTACTCAGTTTTGTTTTTGTGGGTAGCATGCAAAAGTCAGACATACAGAAAACTGGATTTCAATGTGAATAAATTGAATGATGAGAGAAATATACATGATTGCATTTCTATGTTGACATTGCAGCCTGTTATGTAAAATCGCGCTTTCTACCACTAAAAATCATCATACTTGAATATTCATTTTGCGGTCGAGAAACATTTGTGTGCGTACACTGTAAGTAGTTGACAACAAACTAATTTTGATGGTACTTCCAATATGAAAGATGCATGTTCTAGATGTGCATGTTCATCATGCTGCTAAAGGGCCAATTAGACTCGCCTTCTGAGTGTAAAACTAACATTCATCTATATAAATTAACACTTAAGTAAAAAAAAAATCAGCATCTTCGGATATTTAATTTTGTCAAATTGCAGCTTTTGGAGTCAAGAGTGAGTTGGGGAGATAATGGGCTCTAGACATGATGCAAAGAGAATGAATGTAGAAGGCGATAGACTAAGCAGTTTACCAGATGATCTCATCCATAAAATTCTCTCTTCTATTAGCCTTAAACAAGCCATTGAGACAAGTACTTTGTCATCTAGATGGAGATACATATGGATTTCAATGCCTTATCTCGATTTCTCTACTAAAAGTTTCTCAAAGTGGAAAAAGTTCTCCAAATTTGTCACTAAAGTTCTGTCTCGTCGTAATAATCAAGTACAATTGTCTTCTGTTAAGCTCAGAGTTCACGGAAAAGCTACCCAAGTGTTAGTCAAAAGGATTCTTAACTATGCGTTTTCTCATGATGTCGAACAACTAACCTTCGTATCATCGTCTGCTCACAAGGATGATATCACATTTCCTATTAATCTTTGTAGTTCCCAGTCACTGAAACATCTTACCTTGACCCTGTCTCATGAGTCCTGCACATCAACTTGGGACCTCCCAGCTTTAACAACGTTGTGTCTCACTAGTATCAAACTGAATGATGATTTATTATCCAACTGCCCGAATCTGAAGAATCTTACCTTGTATTCTTGCGATACGACAATTCGTCTTTCTGAAGAATCTGAAGAATCTCACGTTAATATACGTCTTTCTAAACTTTCTAATCTCACGCTTGATCATGTATCCTGCGATGTGGTGAATGTAGACGCCCCTCAACTCAAGAATTTCATCATGAGAGAAACTTATCATTATTATAGTGTTAACTTTTCAGCAGATGCTGTCCTTTCATTGGAGAAGGTGGATCTCACTATTAGCTATCCACACAAAGCTCAAACTATTGTTGCTCTGCTTCAACAATTTCGTAGTGTTAAATTTCTTACTCTTAACTTAGAAATTGTCGAGGTATGTTGCTATTCATTGTTTTATGACTGCAGTAATAATTGATATGTTTATAGAATTGGGGTTTGGCTTTTTTTCCTCGTATGGTGTTTCTTATTGTGTTTTGTCATTATTTAGCTTTTTAAATCTTTTTTCACGAAGTTTTCAGATTTGAAAAGAAAGTATCTATATAATTATATGATTTTAAAAACAGATATTAATAGACAACAGAATTAGTAGTTCTTTTGTACCAAGTCCTTACATCTGTAAGAATGATTGCATTTGATGGCTCTACCGATGAGATTCATAAAATTCCTAATTTGTTACGAAATCAATACAAATTATGCGTATGCAAAAACAGTGAAGATGTGGAAGGATCTTAAGATTGTATAGAAGGAAATCTACCTTTCAAATTTTCTTTTCTATGCAACAGTTAGCCAAACGCTTCATCAAGGATATGTTGCATATAAAAATATACTTGTATACGTCATTAAGATGAGTACATTAAACTGTTTGTGTTTATATACATAGTTTAACATGTAATTTTTGTGCAGTGTCTTTCTTCATCTGTTGAACTAATCTCACATCAACCGTCACCATTTGCTAACTTGAAGAGTTTAAAGATCTATCCAATAATGACGTTATATGCGAAATCAAATGGGTCTACTTTCGTGGAAAACTATTTCTTAGATAGTTCTCCAGGTGCCACACTCACAATGGTTTTACGTGAGGTACACACACCTTACAGTATGCTGGTACACATATGCGCTGCAACTTACTTATTGCTCTGATCCTAAAAGTTCTTATTCAAGAGAGATTTGATGCACTGTATTAAAAAAGGACAATAAATTGGTTCCTTATGATTATAAATAGATTGAATCTATATTTTTCTATTTTTTAAATGATAATGGAAACTCTGCAGGAGACTCGAGCGCACAAACTCATGAAAGAATTGCAGAAGTTGCTGAAGTGTTGGAAAGCAAAGAACGACAAAAACACAGCCCATGTGGATCAAGCGGAAGTTGAGAATCAGAGGGCACAGCAAGAGACTATAACTGAGTCCTATTTTGGAGAAAGGTTGAGAAAGATCAAAAGCTATTGGGATGAATTAGAGGAGGGGCATAAAAGGACTATTTGCTGTATTTCAAAATTACAGGAGATTGAAAGCTTACTGAAAAAGCTGCCTGCATCAAAGAGGGCTAAGATTGAACCAATGTATTATAGTCTGTATGCCGAGGTTGACACGTTCATGGATAATATGATGGATCATGTGAGGATACAATGTGATAAGAAGCCAACGCGTTCAAATGTCAACTTTCATGAACTTGCTACAACATTGCAACGGCTTTCTTAAAAGTCTGTAAGTTTCTTATTTATTAGAAATCATTCATGTCTGATAATAATGCTCAATATCTCAAGATTTTGGTATCATGTCGTCTTCTTTTTTGTTATAGGCCCCGTCTTCCTAATTGCTTGGTGCAATAGTTATTAGTCGGCCACCTTAACCTTGACTATTTTTTGCTTGGGAAGGTGAAGATTTTACTTTGTGTGCTTATGGACTTAACTTTTAACAGACGTTTTGCATTTTGGTTTGTAATTACCTAATATGTCCAAGTATGATACTTATTGAATGTCGGGATGTCAATGAAAAGTGTCATTATTAGCTTTTGTAATTCCCTAACATCTTGATGTATGCTACTATGAATACATTTGGGATCTTAGTAAAAAGAAACGTATTGGCTGCTCACCTGGATTTACGTATGATTTTATCTCATAACATCTAGTACGTATTTAACTTCCCCATATGTAAGAAAAATAGAAATCTGCACAAGGTAGAACTCATGTGGCAGTGGTCGTTGACTTTGTGGTCTTCATAAGTACTCAGATGAATGCAAGAGCTTAGGTACTGATTTCTAATTGAAGTTATATTGTTATTGTTGGACCCAGTAACTAAGAAGAAACACCTCTGTAAATGCTGATACGCCCTTAATTAGCATTTCATTGCTTTTGCGATTTGGTTCGGACTTGATAGTCTTGCGTCAATCACAGATCATCCAATAGCGTCTTCATTTGCAGTAAACCATCCATATGGTCTCATCAAACGTTCCTCATTTTTGACAGCAACTTGGATGTTTACTTTACACCAGTTGGGTCCTACTTGTGGGTTACAAAGCACCATTTTCTATAATACTCTTGATGCCCGAGCCGGTGTTGCGCTGAGCTGGCACGACGTTGGCTGGCGTTATGGTCCGTCGGTTGTTTTTGGCCAACGGCGTTAAGCCCCACGTTAACCCATCAACGTCGGTGGGGATATTTAAAAAAAAGGTTTACTTTGGACCCTCTAAAGGCTCTTTTTTACACAACCCTTTAAGCTTTTTTTTCATTTTGCCCCATAAACGGTGATATGTTTTGAATTAAAAAAAAAAAAAGCCTAAAAACACTATAAATACCCCAATTTTCGAATTTTTTTTTGTTGAATTTAAGACTTATTTTAATTTCGAATGTGTTGTTTTTTTATTTCGAATGTAATTTTATTTTTATGACTGAAAGTAATTAGGTTTTTCAAATGATTAAAATATTGATGGTGTATTATGAAAAATAATGGGGTTGTTGAAAAAAGTGGTATTATCTGGTGTTATGGTAGTGGTGGTGTTATTTGATGTTAGTATTATTTTATAAAAGCTGATGTGGAGTTAAGGTAACGGTGCAAAAGTAATATTATGGTACTTAAGGCTCTAAATGTCATTTTTTTTAATAACATGACCATGTCAACTACAATGATCATTAATTGGTTATTAGAACATGGTTCTCATTGGTGTTACATGTGGTTTCATGACTTTTTCTTATAATAAAAAGAAGTTATCAACTTATCACATCGTAGAAAAAGATAAAGAAATGACATTAAATAAAGATAAACAAATAACGATACGAGTTAGTGGTTAGTGTTCCATAAATGTGTTGGTGTTTTCTTCGTCCCAACCAGGGTATAGATAATCAATCCTAGCTACGTACCAAAACAATGGTTACCGGATATCACTTGGAATCGTGTAATCACTTTCCAAAGTAAATTATTCGACCCTAATGCCTAGGTATCACGAATACCTACTTGGGATAAGACAAAATGCTTGTTAGGGATTTAGGCATAAATCACTAACCTTTTCATTGCTATGTGTTTCTTGAATCTGTCTCTCCTTCATGCAAGTCATGATCACCTATTTATACGTGTAGCACTCAAACCTTAGTCAATGGAATTAAGAGGAATTAACGGCCAATTAATCTCCTCCTAATGTGCTCCATAATACAAGGAAAGTGGTTACAAGACCAATTAAACGTGGTCTTTAATGTACTTGATTTGGTCAAACACCGTTACCAGCATATTTGTTCAGCTCCAGCGTCAGTCTATCCTTCAGTCCCACTGAAGCATCAGCAAACCCTGAAGGGTGTTCCTGCTGAAGCCTTTAGTACTAAAGAAGACTTGTTGATGAGTAAATACTGAAGACATATCTTCAGTGAAATACTCCCTGATGAATACCTTCAGTCCAGAGTTCGACTCACTGAAGATCATCAGCAATGCTGAACAACTCTAACCACAACAAGAGTCAGGGTGTTCAGGGACTTATGGGTGTACACTCCGTACCTCCTTACCCATTCACCAGTATGAACTGACCCACAATTGAACTATATTTCCAACAATCCTCCCCAATATAGTACAATTCCTTTTACATGAAAATTAACATTAACAAAACCAGTGCATCAATGAAAATATCCTAAGGATTGAATTTCCATCTTAGTACAATACTTCAAACATTCGAGAATCAAGGTGTTCTAAGAATTGAACCCTTCAACTACTTTGTATACCTGAAGATAAAATACACACAAGTTTTCAAATACATAACAACTCCTGACACTACTAGCCATGTGTCCATATCCAAATTCATAAATGTTGTAAGAGCCAAGTCCATGCTCCCTAAGGCGGGGAAACCTCAACATTTACATAGGTGGTTCCTCTTTAGTTCATGCTCTTGCTTCAACACTTTTTCAAAGACATTAACCATTGAGAAGTTTATAACTTCATCCTCCTTCAGCAAGTACAAGCACATCCTTGGGATGATATACATATGCTTTAGTCCCCTGAATGTTCAGCTTTCCACATTAAACTCAGCTCCCAAGTTTCCTCAGGAGGGAGTTGGGTGTCCTAGCATTCAGTGACTAGAGTAGACTTTTAAACCCATCCCTTCAGCAGACTTTATAACCAAGTCTCTAGCCAATCCCTTCGTCAAGTGATCAGCTAAATTTTGTTGAGACCTCACAAACTCTATTGAAATCACCCCATTCGTGATCAGTTCACGAATCATGCTATGTCTAACACCTAGGTGTCTAGACTTACCATTGTACATCTGGCTATATGCCTTAGCCAATGTAGCTGCACCATCACAACGGATAGAAATGGGTGCCGTAGGTTTGACCCACAATGGAATCTCAAGAAGCAAGTTTCTCAACCATTCAGTTTCTTTGCCAGTAGCTGCTAGAGCCACAAACTCGGATTCTATGGTAGAACCAGTAATGCAAGTTTGCTTCTTGGATGCCCAAGAAATTGCACCACCACCAAGTAGGAATACCCAACCACTGGTGGATGAATTATCCTCAGTATTGCTGATCCAACTTGCATCAGTGTAGCCTTCCAACACTGATGGATATCTAGTATATGACAAACAATAATCCATTGTTCCTTTCAAATACTTCAGTACTCTCTGAATTGCTTGCCAATTCTGAGTACTAGGATTACTAGTGTACCTACTCAGTTTACCCACAGCAAATGCAATGTCAGGCCTAGTACTTGTCATGGCATACATTAAACAACCAATAACCCTAGAATACTCAAGCTGGGAGACAGCCTGACCATTGTTAGGCATCAGTTTCTCACTTGTATCCATTGGAGTACTCACTAGAGTACAATCAAAGTGATTGAATTTCTTCAGTACCTTCTCAATATAATAAGACTAAGAAATTACAATACCATCACTTTCATGTTTGATACTTATGCCAAGGATAACATCAGCCTCCCCTATGTCTTTCATGGAGAACTTTGATGACAAAAAATCCTTTGTCTGATCAACCTTAGCTTGGTCAGTACCAAAGATTAACATGTCATCAACATATAGGCAAATGATGACTCCTTTACCAGATTCATCAAATTTGCTATATACACATTTGTCAGCTTGGTTAAGTGAATAACCATTAGACAAAACCACTTCATCAAACTTATGGTTCCATTGCTTGGGTGCCTGCTTCAGTCCATATAAGGACTTAATCAGTTTACACACCTTATGCTCATTGCCAGGCATGATGAAGCCCTGAGGTTGGTTCATATAAACCTCCTCATCTAAATCACCATTCAAGAATGCTGTCTTCACATCCATCTAATGAATAATCAGATTGTGAATACTTTCTAGATCAATCATCATTCTTATGGTACTGATACGTGCTACTGAAGCATAGGTATCAAAATAGTCTATCCCTGACTTTTGTTTAAAGCACTGAATGACTAACCTTGCCTTGAACTTTTCAACAGTTCCATCTACCTTCATTTTCCTTTTGAAAATCCATTTGTTACCAAGTGGATGACAACCTGGAGGTAGATCAACCAACACCCAAGTGTTGTTGCCCATGATGGAATCCATCTCATCATTTATTGCTTCTTTCCAGAATGCAACATCTTGAGACTTCATTGCTTCATCAAATGTTTGGGATCATCCTCAACATTAAAGCAATAGGAGTATTGATCAGAGACCTCATCCCTTGTTCCTTCAACCAAGTATAGTTGAAAATCAGGCCCAAAATTCCTTGGAGTCCTATGCCTTGTGCTTCTTCTAAGCTCAGGCTTAAGTTGCTGAACCACAACCTCATCAGTGACCCTTTCAGGTTCCACTAAAGCACCAATGTCCTTGGCTCCAGCAGGAGTCCCGAGGCTTGGTCTAGGGACTGATGAGAACCTAGTCTCATCAAAGTTAGCATCCCTTGATTCAATGATCTTTCACCCAAGGTTTTCACCTTTGGATCACAGAGTCTTACAACAGCCCTACAACCCCAAACCTTGAGATAGTTCAAGTTTGGTTTTCTTTTAGTCTAGAGTTCATAAGGGGTAATCTTGTTCCTTTTGTTGGGAACCCTATTTAATAAATATCAAGCTGTTAACATAGCTTCACCCCAAAATCCTTGACTCAGTCCAAAATAGGACAGCATGGAATTAACCATTTCCTCTAGTACTCTATGTTTCCTTTCAGATATACCATTTTGCTGAAGGGTATAGGGAGCAGTTGTTTCATGGATAATACCAACAGACTGAAAATACTGAGCATCCATGTACTCACCTCCCCTATCAGTCCTAAATCTTTTGATTTGGACTCCTTGTTGTAATTCAACTTCAGTTTTAAATACATTAAATTTATCTAATGCTTCATCCTTAGTATGTAACAAGTAAACATAACAAAACCTAGAAGCATCATTAAGAAATGTTACCAAGTATTTCTTATTCCCTAATGAGGGAGTAGCATGCAAATCACATAGGTCACTATGGATTAGCTCCAAAATTGTAGTTACACGTTTTACATCTTGAAATGGTTTCTTAGTTATTTTGTTCAGCATGCAAGTCTGACACTTTTTAGTGTCCATGTCAAATACTGGGATTAACCCATGCTTAGACATATTTTGCATCCTCTTATAGTGGACATGGCCCAGTATAGCATGCCATAGTGAAGAATCCTTCAGTTTACTGGTGGACACTGAGGCTGAACAAATATTTGCACTTCCAGCACTAACTGAGTTAATACTGGTGGTAGTTTTAATATTAAGCCTGAACATTTGATTGCTCAAATAACCAAAACCAATAAACACACCATGTTTGGATAAAACAAATTTATTAGATTCAATCACTTGTTTATAACCACAATTATTCAAAACACTACTAGAAACCAAATTCTTCCTAATATTAGGAACATGCAAAACATTAAACAATCTAACAATCTTTCCAGAACTAAACTTAAGATCTACACAACCACGTCCATGTACTAAGGCTGTTGACTCATTTCCCATGTGAAGAATAGATCCATCATTTAGTGACTCATAAGTCTTGAACCAGCATCTATATTTACACACATGTACTGTTGCTCTATAATCAACCCACCACGCAACATCATCATCCTGCACAAATAAGCTTCAGATACATATGTAACATAATAAATCTAGAGAGATTCATTAAACATATTCTGACATTTCAGTGTTGTGTTGTTAGAACCAATCACTGAACCATTTGCGCCTGATCCACTAGCTTTGCTGCCAGTACCAACACCTTTGCAATCCCTTTTGAAGTGTCCAGGTTTCCCACACTTCCAACAAGCCACTGATGACTTCTTGTTAGGATTTTCTTTCGTGTTATCCTGATGCTTACGTTTGCCCTTGTTGTCATTGTACCTGATGGAGTTGTTATGCTCCACCATATTGACAACTGATGAACCAGCAACATTGTTGCTGTTTGGCTTGTCACTTTCATGCACCCTGAGGGATTCCTCAATGCGCAAATGACTGCCCAACTCAACAAGAGTTAATTCCTCCTTCTTATGTTTCAAGGTATGCTTGAAATCTTTCCAAGAAGGAGGTAATTTGTCAATGACACAAGAGACCTGAATGGTCTCATCCATGTTCATTTTATGTTGTGTAAATCTACCAAGTATTCCAAGAAGTTCATTGTATTGTTCCATGTCTGGTCTTGAATCAATCATTTTGTAATTTGTGAAATCAATCACAAGGAACTTCTTACTTGATGCATCCTCAGCCATATATTTGGCTTCCAAGGAATCTGATAGTTCTTTACCAGATTCAGAATTTTGGTAAATATCAAATAAGGAATCAGACATACCATTGAGAATAATACCGCGACACACATAGTCATCATTCTCCCGTTTGCTCCTTTTTCTCTGTTCCTCCAAAGTAGCATCATCACCACCATCAGGAATAGGAGTTGTCAGCACATACACCACACTCATGGTTGAAAGAAGAAAGTGCATCTTCTTTTGCCATCTCCTGAAATCTACCCCTTCAAACTTGTCCAGTTTGGAGAAGTTAGCCACCATATGCTTCATTGCAGCTGCCATTGATTATCACAAAATAATTTACTTTGATTGTTGGTGTTTACTTCGTCCCAACCAGGGTATAGATAATCAATCCTAGCTACGTACCAAAACAATGGTTACCAGATATCATTTTGAATCGTGTAATCACTTTCCAAAGTAAATTATTCGACCCTAATGCCTGGGTATCACGAATACCTACTTGGGATAAGACCAAATGCTTGTTAGGTATTTAGGCACAAATCTCTAACCTTCGTTGCTATGTGTTTCTTGTTTCTGTCTCTCTTCATGCAAGTCATGATCACCTATTTATAGGTGTAGCACTCAAACCCTAGTCAATGGAATTAAGAGGAATTAACGGCCAATTAGTCTCCTCTTAATGTGCTCCATAATACCAGAAAAGTGGTTACAAGACCAATTAAACGTGGTCTTTAATGTACTTGATTTGGTCAAAGACCGTTACAAGCATATTTGTTCAGCTCCAACGTCAGTCTATCCTTCAGTCCCACTGAAGCATCAGCAAACCCTGAAGGGTGTTCCTGCTAAAGCCTTCAATACTGAAAAAGACTTGCTGATGAGTAAATATTGAAGACATATCTTCAGTGAAATACTCCCTGATGAATACCTTCAGTCCAGAGTTCGACTCACTGAAGATCATCAGCAATGCTGAACAACTCTAACCACAACAAGAGTCAGGGTGTTCAGGGACTTATGGGTGTACACTCCGTACCTCCTTACCCATTCACCAGTATGAACTGACCCACAATTGAACTATATTTCCAACAAAATGCTCAACTATATCTTGTTGAAAGTCGGCATACACTTTTTTATTCCGAAGTTGTTTGGTTTTCTTAATTACTTAACTCCATGTATCTCGTATTATTCAACCCAAAAACGTTAGATATTCGGTTGTGGAGAAGCGTACTATTGTTATGTTCACTAATGGCAAACTCTTGGCTTTCAGTATCATGTTATGTAAGTATGATACAACAATACCTGATTTTTTTCGTAGCATGTTGATTTGTACGACACGTGCTGGTCTCTAAATGATGCTCCAACGACTTTGTGAGACTCCACAAGCCTGTTCAATATTTCATGAACTCTTTACACTTCATTGTATTTCCATCTCTCAAAATAGAATACAATTTTACAAACACATATCACTGAAGATAAATCCCATTGGTTAAATAACCGACAAGGGTCATCAAATAACGGTGCACCAAATCCACAAATCATATGACACGACGGATCACACATTAACTTCGAGTATTTATGATCACACATTTTGAATTGTCTGTGTAAGGTCTTCGGCCAAACTTCCCATTTCTTATGCATACAATCAATGCTCTTGAGCATTCCTAACACTCCATCTTGTTGTTCGCAATACATATATATGTTGGATCTAAATTTGATTTTCTTAAAAACTATTCTACGTATAACACATATATGGATTTAGTGAAATTCTGTGAACAATCATGATAGCGTATAGCGTGTACACGATCCTTTGGGCCTAAAACCACTTAAAAAATATTGGGCCACGACCCAACTGAATTCAAGCCCACGACATGTGGCAAATTACCATCAGATTAACTCCCAAAATTCGCAAGAAACTATCGGATCAACAAGCCGTCATCAGATCAACTCCTAGAGAGCGGATCCGCAAGTCACGATTAACATATAAGAACAAAAAGCCTTTAGCCGATGAAGGAGCCATTCCGAGCACTACACGAAATACTAGGGAAACCTAGTATATGGCTCGCCTATAAAAAGTAAACTCTGTCACTCCCACATGGTATGATTTTCTCACACATCCCAATACGCGATCTCTGATAACATAAAATCTTACTCTTATGTCGGAGTCAAATCGTGGGGGTCCGTCCCCACGATAAAGTTAACGGTTTACATTTACTTGTGTAGAAAATCATCATATCTATCACTTTTTAGTACAATATCAAGCCCAAACTAATACTCTTGAGCCCATCCGCAAAGGCCCCAAATCAATTAGCAATCCAGTCCATACTATTTATATAACAATTCACATGGTAATTTTAATCCTTATCAATGGCGGGAAACGAGCAAGAACATGAGATGTAGGATGTTCGACGAATGACAAGGAAAAGTGAAGAAGAAAGTGAAGCCATCATCCGTTCTATCGACATCGCCAACAATCGGAAGTGATGAAGCGTTGGCGTAGTTTGTTGGTCAATGAATATGCAAGTCAAAAGACACACAAATGAGAATGTAACTGTTAGGATTGGGGGACATAATTAGAGACAAAAGCAAAATACCAACATATATCAGCAACAAGATCAGAAGGGTGTTTGGGACAAAAGTTGTATTCATTTATCAAACAAGTCCAAGTTACAAATGATATCTGCTATATGGTATATAGAGTACAAAGACCGATCTACAACTTACTTAAGTGTAAAGACACTTGCTATACTTCCTAAAATGACCAAAATACCCTTACAACCTAAATTACCAAACTAACCTTAGGAGATCAAGTCAAAACAACTAACAATCGCCACCTTAACTTTAGCTCCTAAGTGACGTGAAGTTCCAAAATCAAATTCAAAGTTTCAAACGCTAGAGAAACTAGCCTTATTCAAATAAATGATCGAACCTGAAAATGATCAAACCAAAACCAACCAAATCAAACGTCGATGTCTTCAAATGCGAACAACCAAATGTTAACTGAAAAATTGAAACTCGGTTAACTAAACAACTAAATCAGCTCAAACGATCTTCAACAATCAAATTCGGGCAACCAACTTCAAACTCCCGCCAAACGAAGATCCAAATTTCCAAATTCCAAACGATCGAACAAACTTCAAACGATATGATGATAATCAAGTGTTCAAACACCAAATCGATCTTCAAATTCTAAATACCATATTCAAAATCTAATGGTCCATTTATATAATATGAATTACGACCTAAATTCAAACTTATTATGTACCAAACAAATTCAAATTAATAAATAATTTGACGAACGAGTTGAAATTGAAACGCCCTAAATATGATCGAGATAACAATTTAAACGACCTAGTTATACAATAACAATTACGATCCAAACTTCAGATTCCAAACTAATAGCCCAGATATATGATACGAATTATGAATCAAATTCAAGCAAATAAAATCCAAATTGAATACAAAACAAACCGATTCCAAGAAACCAATACCACCAATCGATGATAGGAATTATTCCTATATCATTACTAATAGCCAAATTCTAACTTCAAACACTAATCCCAAATTCTAGTTCTTCCTAATTCAAACAAAATCATATGTGCAATTGGGAGAACATATCAAACAACGAATAAGCAAACATAAAATGATCACTCCAACATGCCAAAAAGAAGTACCAAGCCTCTGCTATATATAGGGAACAAAATGGATTTACTATGTAACAAACAACTTTCGTATCGAATCCTACGAAGCAAAAAGCAATAAACCCCACCAAACAACTAATTCACAAAACCAAGCTGTAATTACTAACAAATCCTAATCAACAACCTCTGTAGAAAACTATACGGGGGGTTGAATAGTTTTTACCGATTATTTTTAATTAATTTGAAACTTTTTCATGATCGTGCATGGATATAGATGAAGTGTAAATTAGCAAGTGTAAATTAGCAAAGTAATAGACTTGAAGTAATAAAGAAACAAACCACAATGCACAATGATTTATAGTGGTTCGGCCTAGCAAGATCTCATTTATCTTGCCCCTACTTCCACTCCTCGAGTATCCACTCGAGAGTTCTACTTCACTAGTAAATAAATCTCCTTTACACCAGTGAAGAAACCTTCACACTTAAGCTTACAATCTTTAACGAAACCTAAGCTAGGATGTCGTTGTGACACCCTCAAATTAGACATGCAGCGGAACGAACTTGGTTTTCACTTAGTGGATCACAGAACAAATGTCATATAAAGCATAGATCATAATTATATGATTTTTGAATAAAATGTTACAAATATTTTCTTAGTACAAATAGTTGCAAAGGTGAATATAAGTTTGTTACAGTCATCCCAATGATAAATAAATACCCAATCATTATTATGCTCCAAATTGATGCTCAGTCCATGCACGCAGAATCTTGCTTAGTTACTTGAGAAAAACATGCTTAAAACGATCAACATAAAGTTGGTGAATTCATAGGTTTGATAAAATCAAGTTTAGGTTCGCAAAATATCTCACATAGTAATGCACAAAGCAAATACTATAAACCAATTACATTTCCCCTATTGCATGTAAAATGAAGCTAGACGATCGTAGGGGTCCACAACAAATGGGGACCACCTAATGTACGCCCTAAATATCCGACATGGTATACGTTTGTTGTCTTAGCCTAGGCACAGTGAGCGCTACTCACCCAAACGGGGATTGTTAGCCCCAAGTATATCTATTTATAACATTCGCGCTATCTCACAATTAACAATTTACAATCCAAGGGTCATGGTGTTAATCATAATGTACTCATGTGTGGAGCCATGAACTCACCTGAATAATAATGCTCGAGAATGATCAAAGTATCCAAGTCACAATGCACACAGTACGTCAAATACTAGATGTCCTTAGCACAATGCTATGATCCAAGTGAAACAAGCACAAGTCTTTCCTTGAATGTTCTAGAGTTCTTGTCGTCTAAACCCTTTATTTATAAACCAATGTCGCGTCTTTGCTTCGTTTCTTTGTGTAATGTAAATGTGTTGCGTCTTTAGCTAAAATGTAAATGTAGATTAAGTTTGTATTGAAAGAGAGTGTGTATGTGGGTTGTTTTGTTCACGATAACCAGAGAGAAAGAGAGAGTGATGAGTGTTTGAGTTTCTGAGTGTATGAATGAGCTAGTAAGTATATACTAGTTGTTTAGGTTGTAAATGGTATTTTGTTTAGGTTATTCTCCAATGGTTTTTCTTAAGTTCTAGTACAAGATTTATTAGTCTTAGGTTGTATAATTTGTTTGAGTATGTGACTCAAGAGTAGATACATGTATACTAGCATGAGGAACCGGCGGGTAAACTAATCAAGGGGGAAACAAGGAAAAGTTTTAATTAGTTGTTATGGGTAAAAAAGCTAACAAGTGGTTATGAGCTATTTGCATATCCTTGATCCGATTTCCAAAGGTGGTAGGGTGATGTGTTCGAATTTTGGTGGGAGGGAAAGAGTACTAGGAGATTGGCATGGGACTTAGTGAATTTGTGTAGGGAATGCATATATGAGACGTGTACAATGTAAAAGACAAAGGAGGGTTTGATTTGCTAGATTTTGTGAAGTCTTATGAAACGTGGGTAATACAAATGATCCAAGGAAAGTCAGTGTTTAAGGTTTAGCTAGATATGATTTAGCATAAGCTTGTAACTGATATAGGTTTTAGTATAGGTTCAAGGCTCGTTTGATTATAAACTAGGGTAATATATACATGTAATGAACTAGTTATTAAGTTTGTAAGTTCATAATTGGACTAAGGGTGTTCAAAGAGATTTTAATGTGTCGACTTAGCATAAATTTTGTCACTTTGATTGTTTATTGCTCAAGTCTTGGTTAATTGTTTCCATGATTCACGACCAAAGTTAATGTACATAAGTTCTAGTTCGTCTTGATACGTAGTAATTTGGAAAGTCACTAGTAATTATATATATATATATATATATATATATATATATATATATATATATATATATATATATATATATATATATATATATATATATATATATATATATATATATATATATATATATATATATATATATATATATATATATATATATATATATATATATATATATATATATATATATATATATATATAGAGGAGCGTTATTGTGAAGACCGGACTTAAAATAAAAACAATAAGAACCATTTTAAACCGTTAGATCAATCATTATGGATGATATTAAGTTTTAATAATTAACTAATTGATAATGGCATCATAGTAATAAAGTTATAATAATAATGGCAATGTCCACAGTAAAATGCTAATTTATCCTTTGGTTAAATATTTGTAACGTCTTAAGTTTGTAATGTATAATAAATACGTAGTATATATTATGTACCAACTCTCTTTATCTTTTATGACTAGTGATTTATTTGACATAGTAAAGACGTGTCTGGACCTATCAAATCTATTTAGACATTTGTAATCACGTTAAATTTCTAGTTACATATAGGGTGGCACATAAGTTATTATTACATATGTAATGACACACGAAGTTTTATTACATATTTTAAGTAACAAACTAGGTTTTTTTACACAGTTTTACGACATATTTTGATAACGCATTATGTCAATTTATTTTGACTCTTTCTCATTTTATGATTGTCTTAGAAAGTATGTCGAAAGATTTAATTTATCAATAAAAATGTGTCACTACATTTAAAAAAATTAATGTGACATTATTTTTTTTATTAAAAATGTGTCATTAAAAATGTGCCACATTTCTTCCTAAAAATATGTCATTACATTTAAAAAAATAATGTGTCACTATTTATCACTAAACTGGTAATTTGTTTTTGTGTCACTACATTTAAAAAAAATAACGTGCCACTATTTATCACTAAAAGTATGCCATTATTTTTTGTGTCACTACATCTAAAAAGTAATGTGCCATTATTTATCACTAAAAATGTGTCTTACATAAAAAATAATGCACCAATATTTATCACTAAAAATGTTTTATTTTCATGTGTCACTACATATTAAATAATAATGTGCAACTAATTATTAATGTGTTATTTTCACTACGTTCGCATCACAAATAAATAGTTTTTTTTACCACCAATTACACATTTTATACATAATAATTCTTCAATTACACATTTTATACATAATAATTCTTCAGGAAAACTGATTTCGTAACTTATTAAACAAATAAATATAGCCGCAACTTTTGAAGATCAGGATGTCATGCGTTGACTTTCATTGTAAACTTGTAATGCTTCATTTGCTCCGAAGCAACTTGATGAGGTGAATTTGTTTAAATGGTTAATGAAAAACAAACGCCAGTGAATAGATATAGGGCGGTGAAGATTGTTGTTAATTTAAAATAGATGTGAAGAAGCAAAACTCAGTTTTGGATACAAATTTCATGCTAGATCCGTAGTTGTGATATAATGGAGAGAGAGTCAAAGCTTTTATGTTTAATTGTCAATAGAAATGATAATGGAAAAGAGTAATTAAATACCACTTGTACCCTTTTTGTTTATTTTTTTAATAATAATTTTTTCTTAAATACAAAAGACACGTGTCACATTTATACTGCTTCTTATTGTTTTTATTTTAAGACTAGTTTTTATAAGAACGCAAATCTATTATATATATATATATATATATATATATATATATATATATATATATATATATATATATATATATATATATATATATATATATATATATATATATATATATATATATCTTTACATTATATATAAGAGGAGGGATATGCCACATAAGCACCTCATTAATCCACGTCATCATTTTTTCCACAATTTTCGGAGTTTTGATTGTTTTTTAATTTTTGAAAATTTAACAATTCCCGGAATTTTTATATGATACTTTAAAAAATTAAATCACTTCCAAGGATCGAACACTCGTCTCCTCGCCCAGAGGCTATTGACTGAACCACTAGAGCAAACCAATAGTTTTGATTCAAAATTAAAAAATCAAATTAAAAAACGCTCAAATTACTTAATATATTGAATAACCCATAATCACAAATACGATCCATTGACATATATCTTTTTTTCCCTGTAAACCCTAATTTGTATCTTCACAAAAAAAACGACTCCCGTTGCTTTAGGATCAGCTTCTCACTTTTCTGCTTTGGTGTTGGTTCTTAGGTTTAGATATCATGGTACCATGCAATTTTTTTTATTCATGTGTGTTCATATCACAATTCTTATAAACCCTAAAATTAAGCATGCAATTTTTTTATCCATGGGGAAAAACAGAACTCCACTGAAAACTCCTCATCAGGTACTTTGTTCATCAATAATTTAGTATATATTTATATTAAGTGCATGAGATAGGTAGCACCTCCAATCTAAGGTTTGTTATTAATTAAACTTGGATTTGTTTCTCCTTTGACCCAATATCCGTCTGCTGATGTATGTTTTTTTCTTACAGTTGTTGGTTACTTGCATACGATTGAAGAAAAAGACTTATATGTAAGGCATCTTCATTGTACAGATCCAAACATCATGAGATGTATTTATTTAAGGTTTAATTTCCTAAACTTTCATAATATTTGAAGTTCTAAACAAGCGGACACCACATGTTCTTGGCATAATTAGTGTTTCATGTCTAATAAGTGTCATTATTTAATTCTTATATGCAGGCTAAACAAAACACTCAACATGTAAAAGTCTTCGTAAAGGCAGTGGCGTTGAAATTGTTCAACCTTAACCCGAACGGCTAAAATTGTCTATGTTTTCGGCTGGTGTGGGAGCGAGCAGCGTTGAAGCTCTAGGTGATGGATCGTCTGATATGGATGGTGCAATAAGGCCACGGATTGATTGTGGCCATCAGACAGCAGTATGGTAACCATCCATATGCGGATTTGATGAATGAAATTGTAGGTATTGCTTCTAAGCAAACTGGCATCAACTAAAGCTTCGAGTCAAACCAGTGGTAGCAATGTGTTTGACTGATTTGGTAGAGAAACAACAGGTAGGTGCATCACAAATATAGGTCGTGAACAGTGATACTATGTACTACTAAAAATAAATGTCCTATAATATTAAATGACATATTATTTTTTTATTGTAATCAAAAGAATTTAGCCAACAAGAGGCTGTCAATCCGCGCAATGTTGGAGCTTTGGTTCAGGTATGTAATTTTCCACTGTGACCCATTATCAAAATCGCCAATATCGG
This sequence comes from Glebionis coronaria, assembly GCA_025667525.1. Lineage (NCBI taxonomy): Eukaryota > Viridiplantae > Streptophyta > Magnoliopsida > Asterales > Asteraceae > Glebionis > Glebionis coronaria. Next base: position 635,142,766 of record CM046874.1, on the reverse strand, counting down.
AGACTCTCGGTAGTGTATAAAAGGTCGATTTTGATTGTCAATGTCCTTGATGGTGTTGAGGTGCTAAACTAAGCATTGTTCAATTAGGAAAGTTTAAACACAAAAGAAAACTATTAATATCTGATGTTACCTGGTGTAAAGTGCTAATGAGTTTAGCTAAGAATAAAAACTTGGTTACAAATTAGAACGGTATATACTTTTTTATCATTCATCGTCTTTATTTGTTACCAGCAATGATATTAAGTAATCCCAAATTTATATTTGTATTTTCCATTGTCTTATGGTTAGTTGAACTTCTGGTGTTTGCAACGAGACATAGAAAGCCTTAGCATTACGAAAACGCCTTTTATGACAGCAAACATAATGTTGAAACACCCTTTACGACATGAAAGAGCATAACCATGCACCATTTTACAAAGACTTTTTTTGCCCCAAAGCAACTTCTTGACTACTACATAATTTCTGCATCTATCACATTGGGCCCACCTGGCCATGGGGTCTGCCAACAGCCTAAAGTAAATAACTTTTCATGTTTATTTCAAATATTCTCTGAACTAAATGAATATCTGAATATTAAGATATGCAACTATGAAATGCAATGAAACTTATACACTCATCTATTATAACACGACACTTGACGTCCCGAGCTCCCATATTGTGATAATTGAGGGCATCTATGGCTTAGGTGAGAAGCTGTGTCCATTACTGGATTAGTGGATCTTCAAATATCTGCTACATGTGGTGTTCGATCACTTTGATCTTGTGAAAAGGGTCTTACGAGACATACAAGATAGACAGGAACCTGTCAACAGTCGTCTTGCAGGTATTCATTAATAATTGATTACTGTAAACTACATATGGTATTATTTTTTTGTCGACGATTTGATATTGTAAAAACCTGTTAACCTTATACTTATTTAGTAATGCACAAAAACATAAAAATGTAGACGTATTCCATTATAATACAATCGTAAGAAGTAAATTTGTTCGCTTTCATCTAATAGGTATTGCAGGAGTGAGGGGAGAACACATTACATAGGAGAGCCACTTTTTCGGTTTCACTTTTCCACCCCTGTGCTATGATGGTTGGTATTTAAGTTGCAGATGGGGAAACGTTTTGTGCTATTTAGGCCAAAGTTAGTTGTAGCTGGTGCAAGTGCATATGCTCGAGAATATGATTATGCCCGTCTGTACAAGGTAATTGGCAATAATCTCTTTTTCTTCTTTTATTCATGAGTCTTGATATCTCAAATCATTGACTTTCTCATTTTTATGACATGAAAAATTTGGAATAGTCGGGCAAAGCATGAATCGGGTCATGGGCCAGATCAATATGTGGGTTGATAGGTCATAATTTGGTCAAATCATAAATCAATTGGGTCATGGGGCTGATCAAAGTGGTTATACCATGTGCTTATGGTGTACCCTTTCACAAATTTACTGAGGAGCAACGCGTTGATTACATAAAAAATAAATTTTTCTGTTATCTCTTTTCTTATATGGATTTCTATTATGTTATTTTAAGAGAGGTCTGCTAATAAGGAAATGAGAAACTAAACTACAAACTTAACAGTTTACCTCAAAATAACTCCTTATAAGGAGTGGTGGATACTAATTGGATACTAATTATGGTTAGCTCTAGCTGCTATACGCAAGCAAAGACCAGCCTTTAAGAAAAATAGTTGATATCATTGTGTAAGTAAATTGAGGTTCACGATATACAGTAATAATTGCCAAGTGTAAAAATCGAATATATTTGATGGTGTCGTTTACTTATCCTGACATGGAAAGAGTCGAATCATGGAGTGCATCTATTAGACATGTGTATTTCGGATCGGATGCTTGGCAAGAGTTCTGGAACGATCATGTTTGGCAAGAGTTCAGGAACGTGTTTGGCAAGAGTCTTGGACTGTAAATTGTTGTGCCTATGTGTAGTAGTACACATACATACCAGATGCAATTTTATCATTTTATAGTAACACAAGACCGTAATAGGCTAATGTCAAGACCAAAGGAATTAGGAAAAATATGAAAAAATATATAGTCCAACTAAATAACATATTAGTAATGACACTTATATATTAAACATCCGCTAAACGATTTTTCTTCCTGATCTGATTTATCGGTGTTCACTATCAGCTGATTTATTTGCATTCTTGCCCTTAGCTTTGCTTGCTCAACTAATCATACCTGTTTGTATTTTGGTTAATAATTTATAATTAAACCATTCAATTAAAGTAACCTGCATATTTGTTCTTAAAGGCACTCTATTCTTTGTGCAGTGTGTGACCGTGCATCAACTGAGAGCTTTCGACACTCCATGACTCTACATAATCTTCTTCGGTCATTTTTGATAGATCAGCTGGTACCTGGCCTATTTCAACAAGGTAAGTATCAAAAAGTTTACTAAATTCACCCTACTCTCCATTTAATACTACATGTGAGCGGGTCAGTATTGTAGCTCGAGAGGCTACCTTTAACATGTGTTGATGTTGTGGGTTCTATGGAAAAGGTCGCCCCATCTGCCACTTTTTTAGTTTGTAGCTGAGATGGAGAACATGTTCAAGGCTTTTTGTCGCACACTACAAATAGGTAACAATACCAGGTTGTTGCTATAGTACTTTTTTGATGTTTGTTTTATTGTTTTTATAATTATCGACAATATATAGATTGCTTCCTGCTCGGATCGCCGCTATATTCGTTTGGATCCCAACTTATTATTGAATGGTTTTAGTATGTGCTCAAAAATTACGTTTTTAATTGATATCTTTGGCTATAAGATGCGCTATATTCATTTCCAAGAATTCCTTTATGGAAAAACCATAAGCTAGAACCAGCAATCTGATTACTCACAACATTTGGTTTTGGTGTACCAGAGCCCATATATATTTAGTACTATATTGAATGGCAGTTTATAATTTTGTCATAAAGTTACATGAAGAGTATTTTGGGTGTGAATAAGGCTTTGGTTTTGACGTGTGTTATCTCATCTTCTTCAAATGACATATAATTTTTTGTTGCCTTTTGAATCCATCATTTATAGTTTGCACAAGTCGGATGATTTAGTCCCCCCCACACCCCCTCTTCCCCTTTCCCGATAATAAATTTTGCGAGATAGTAACATGTTTGGGGTTACCGCTCGGTTTGTTGATTTAAGCAGACCTATATTGCATTTCCAAATCACACAAAAAGATCTTTGAGCTAATTCATCACAACAACAGAATAACATGTCTCATTCATAACTCTCAAACCTTACAAAAGAGTAAACTATGGTCAAGATGGCATGTTATTCAAAGCAAAGATGGTAATCATGGTATCGTTTGTACTTTTGAATACTATGCACATTATAAGAAACAATTTTGTACAGTTAGAACAAGATCAGATAGAAGATAAAATTAGAACGCGAGAAAGAAATCAAGACCATCTAAAACGCTATGGAAACGTTAGATAAAACTTGGCATCTATACAAGCGGAGTCGACTTATGCTCGTGAACATCTGTCACGACATCATGAAGCTCGGGGAAGACTGATATGATCAGTAGTCATAATCATGGTTATAAATAGCGTGAAGCGTGGCGTAACGGCATATCCAAGTTACATGCTTTAGCGGTTAAGGCGAACCTTTAGCGTTTTTAAAAGTGTGGCTTATGGCGACACAACATATAAATATTTGTTTGTTTTATCATATTTCAATATTATATTTCCTGCAGTTAAGGATAGGTTAAGAGCGATAAGGCAGTCATTGGTTGTCAAACTTGATGCGGTTTAATCCAAATATGTGAATATAATTATTTGTGATAATGGAGTGCAAGAGCATGTAGCCGAGGTTCCACCGCCAGCGCAACATGTGGCTGTCACCGAACCTTATCACACATCTACCAATTCCAGCTTGTTAGAAAATGGTGGCAGAATGCATTGATAATACATTATTGTCTTTGTATACAGAAAAACGTATACAAAAAAACGTATTCTCGTCTTTTGTATTTATGCATCAAGTGTTCCATCTTTGCTAGCCTGTCTATTTTAGCCTGTCTACACTTGTATCCTACGGTCTGAAGTTACCTTTAATCTTGAGTACTTAGTGTCGTCTTACAGCAGAACTCCTTTGCAGCTGCATTGGTTGTTACGAGTAACACAATACCATTTATCTTCAGTTGGAGCAAACGCTCATTAATATAAAGAGTCAACGGTTCATTGACTTGTAATGTAGAACTAACCGATACAAATTAATATTTTATGATAGCTGTATGTTGTTGACGGGTGTGTTTGTTTTTGTGTGGAATTATATGTGATTCACACATAATTACATGTAATTATACCAGAATTACATGTAATTATGTGTGAATTACATGTAATTCTAATGTGTTTTATGGATTTTGTTAAATGTTGTTTTTTATAAGTTTACTGATGCTATTTTTTTTTTGGTTCAGGTGCTTTTAGCTCTATTGATTTTGGTACCGTGAGACAAGGTATAACTACAAGTTCTAGGGTTCGAGGTTCTCCTAGGGGTAGAGGCTTTCGAGGTAGTCGTGGAGGTTCTCCTAGGGGTAGTGGTTCTCCTAGTATTTTTTATTCGAGGGGTAGGGGTTTGAGTCCGAAAAATGTATTTGATGGTGTTTGTAGTCTTGATAAGTTAGCTACTGTGTCAGAGGCTGTAGGGGATGATGTTATGATTGATAAGGATTTGGTTGATGAGAATACGGGTGGTCGTGTGAGTTTGAATGCTGTTGGGGGGGTGTCGGTGATTTCTGCTTCGAATTTGCTTGAGTTAAGTACGGAGAATACTACGGATGTTATAGATAATGTGGTTGTTGGTCAGAATGTTCAAGTTCCCACGGAGATTCCAGTTCTACGGAGTGATCCTAAGTTGGCTTCCAAGACGCGTTTGCTAGGTGGGAAGAAAAAATCTAGTCCTGTTCTAAGGTCTTCAACCAAGTCTGCTAACAAACCGGTTTTTGAAGCTTCTAATGTTTCTACTGAGCCGCCTCCCAAGGCTGCTAAAAAGCCGGCTTCTAAGTCTTCAAAGATTTCTGTTGAGTCGCCTTCCAAGGTTGTTGCTAAGAAGGCCTCCAAGCCAGCTCTTGAGGCTTCAAAGGTTGCTACTGAGCCGGCTCCCAAGGCTGCTAAAAAGCCGGCTTCTAAGGCTTCAAATGTTGCTGTTGAGTCGCCTTCCAAGGTTGTTGGTAAGAAGGCCTCCAAGCCCGTTCCAAAGCCTACTGCCAAGAAGTCCTTGAAGCCTGCTACAAATCCTGCTTCCAAGGCGCCGGTTAAGCGCAAACGTGATGTTGACTCTGTTGTTCACACAGAAGATGATAGGCTTGGTAAGCGAACAGCTAATGTTAAGGTTCATGATGTGAAACGTAAAAGGGAAGTTGAGTTGGATGATAAAGCAATTGTGGATGTAAAGGATATCCCTTCTTTATTGAAAATTTGGAAGTTGGCTAAAACTGAAGAAATAGGAGAAGGCAGTGGTGTCAACAAAAGAATAAAAAAGGAAAAAGAGTTGTTGCCTGAAGAAGTTGCTCACAAAAAGTATCTTGACTCTTATCCGTCAATTCGTCCAAAGGCGGCTGCTTCTTCACTTTTTTCTGCTATTCATGGATGCCATGGAGTTAATATGAAGCGTTTTTTAGCACATATGGGTTTTATCTCACTCTATGATGTTCAAATTGATAAGTTACCAGGAAGGATGGGAAGGTATTGTATTCAACGCTTTGATGCAGAAACATCTACTTTCAATTTGGAAACGGGTGCCTCAATTAAGGTAAATGAAGAGAAAGTCCATGAAATGTTAGGTATTCCTTTGAACGGACAATCTTTATTTTCTTTAGAAGAGAGACCTTTGGATGATAAGTTTGTTAAGCTTTGGTTAGGGCAGTTTTCCCCAAAAAATAGGAAGGATATAAGAGTTCCTGATATAGCTGCCAAGTTGGTTTTGTCTAAGAAAGATGACTTCTTTTTTAGAGTCAACTTTCTTACTCTGTTTACAATACAATGGGCAAAGTTGATGCTTTGAATGGTCAAGTATGCTTGGATGTTGTTAGACGTATTCGAGAAGATACAGATGCTTCTAAGATAAACTGGTGTGAGTATGTATACAAATGCTTACTAGACTGTAAACTTCCCGATAAACCAACAAATCCTTACCTTGGCCCGTTCACCTTCTTAATTGTAAGTTTGTACCTTTCTTTGAATTTATGTTGAATTACATGTAATTACATGAAATTACATGTAATTCACACAGAATTACATGTAATTTCATGATGAATTACATGTAATTTTCTTTGAATGTTTTTGTTTAATTTTTTAAATTAAATAAAGTCTTGTTATTTACATGTCTTTTTTTTCCAGCTTTTGTATTTAGATTCCACGAAGTTTGATAAGTTCCATGTTCTTCGAGATCGCCCGGCTATCAAAAGCTGGAGCTCAATTTTAATGAGAAAAAGAGAGCAACTAGAGCTAGATGGACAGGTTTTGGGTCTTTTAGAACTGAATGAAGAATGGACTAAAGATGAGAATCAAAGAACAGAAGGTTTTGTTACTCGCAATCATTCTTCTAAAGAGGTACTTATACCAGAAGGTTTATTTTTTCTTTTTACATAATTACATGTAATTCACACAGAATTACATGTAATTCTGATATAATTACATGTAATTATACCAGAATTACATGTAATTCTGAAATCATTAGCAACCTATTAATACAAAAATTACATGTAATTCACATAGAATTACATGTAATTACATCTACAATCTAACTAACTGTTAATAAATCATAAACATGTATAGGATTTGTATCTCCAAGCTGAAGAAAGTTTTAAAGTAATTTGTCTAGAGAGATGTGCTTTGGAAGAGTACTTGTTGGTAGGTGCTAGAGAATATCCAGATGATCCTAAGTTTCGCGAGCTTCATAAAAAGTATTACACATTTTTTCAAAATCCGAATGAATATGAATATCCAGAGGATGATGATGATGAGAGCGATAATGAGAGCGATGATGAGAGTGATGATCCTAAAGATGATAATGATGATCCGAATGATGATGATGGTAGTACGGGTAGTGACGGGGACGATGAAAATGATAAGACTGGTAGTGGTGCTGTTGATAAGCATAAGGATGGAAATGTTGGTAGTGGTGACGATAATGTGCAGAATGACAATGAGAAGCTTGCCAGTGATGATGAGAAGATTCCAAGTGATGACGAGAAGATTCGTACTGACGATGAGAAGATTCCTAGTGAAGGTGAAAAGATTCTTAGCGAAGATGATCCAATTATTTCAGAAATTCCTCCTTTGTTTGGGAATGTTTTCGATAAGGTGCCTACTATTGAAGAGACCATTGTTCAAAAAGAAACAGATGTTGAAAAAGAATCCGCTGAAGTTCAAGTTGATGAAGATTTTGAGATAATGAGTACACCGGACTCTTTTTCACAGTGGTTAGATGAAAACATAGAAGAGGTTGGAAATGAGATTGATCGCCTTGCCGACGAGTATTTTTCTGTAAGTTTCAAACTTTTATTAGTTTGTTGTTCCAAAGTTTATTATTTTTTAATGTATATTAAGTATGTTTTTTATTACATGCAACTCTGGTATAATTACATGTAATTATAGCAGAATTACATGTAATTATAGCAGAATTACATGTAATTATAGCAGAATTACATGTAATTCTGGTATAATTACATGTAATTACATGTAAACTACAAGACAACGTTTTTTATGTATTTTATTTTTTTCAGGCTCAACATGGTCGACATGTTGATCCAGCAGAGAATGCTCTGGATGATGCCCTTGTTGATGAGGAAGCACCTTCTACTCCTGAAAAACTATCGCTTCGTGTTTTAAGCCAAAGTCCTAGTCCTAGTCCTAGTCCTGGAAAGCGAGTTGGGAAACCTTCGGTATTCTTGATATCTCCGTATGTGAATAAAAAGACAAAAGTTCTCCCCAAACTTACTCAAAATGAGTTTCTTCTGGGCTCTAGTGTGTTCGCAATGCAGGGTGATAAGGAGTGAGTTATTTTCATTTTTGTTAAATATAAATTAATATTTATTCAATTTAGAGTTGCATGTAATTCTGCTATAATTACATGTAATTATACCATAATTACATGTAATTCTGGTATAATTACATGTAATTGTAGCAGAATTACATGCAACTCTGTTATAATTACATGCAGAATTACATGTAATTATAGCAGAATTACATGTAATTCTGGTATAATTACATGTAATTACATGTAAACTACAAGACAATGTTTTTTATGTATTTTATTTTTTTCTTTAACAGAGAATATGTTTTTGAAACATTTTCTGGCCACAAAGTTTATGGAGTTCGTTTGAATCTCGAAACACTATCTCCTGGCCTTTGGGTTGATGCAAACGTGCTAGATTGCTTTGGTTCTGTTCTGAATTACGAAGAGCGTTTCCGAGATCCTCGAATGCCAATAAGGCACTTCTTTCCAACAGGATGTGTTGTAAGTTAATTTTTCTACACCCAAAATAAATTTATTATTTCTGTCATAAATTAATGTTTTTTTTTATATTCAGACTCGAGAAATGATTAATGGAGCCTTGAAAACGGATGCTGATATATGGGACCGATTTTCAAAGGAAATTTCTGCTCAATTCGAAAACGATGTTGGTGGTCTGGCCTTGGAAGGCGTTGAATTGGTAAATAGAATTTTATTTTCTTTTTGTTTGGTTATTATTTTTTTTTCATTCTAATTTTTGGTTTATTAAAAACAAGCTTTCTTCCCGATCTGCATGTCTGGGCATTTTTATGTGGTTGTCTTCAACCTAAAAGTAGCATCAATGACTGTTCTAGATAACAACGGGTCGGGAGCACCTTATGATGGAAAGTACAAGGATGTCTGTGATCTTCTTGTAAGTTTCTGTTAATTATTTGTGATTTTTCTGTTAATTACATGTGATTCACACAGAATTACATGTGATTCGTGTTAATTACATGTGATTCATGTTGGATTACAAAATATTTATTTGTCTTTTTTTGTAGAGAGATTTGTTTGCGAGACACTTAAAGTTGTATAATCACAAGAAGCATAATTCCATCAGAAAGTTGAAGAGAGCAAAAACGCCAAAATTAAAGTGGATGACAAAAGAGAATTCTCGGGATTGTGGAGTCTTCGCAATACTTCACATGGAGACATATGTTGGCGGAGCAGTTGCGGATTGGGATTGTGGGCTTGTCCCGGAGTCCAGAATGCAACGTGACATGTTGAGACTTTTACGTTTCAAATTTCTTTCTAAGATGCTTCTACATGAGCAAAATTGTCATGCTGATAAGATGCGTCAACTAGCCATGGAGTTTGATAAGAATGAGATTAATCAGAAGCTCGAGATACTCTGTCATGCACTAAAGAATAGGCAGGAGCGAGAAAGAGATTAGGTCATCAAAAGTTCTGTGAAGTGTGCTGTATGGATATATTATGTTATTATGTAATGGCTTTATCTGGATATTTTTAGGTTATGTGTTTTGTGACATGCTTAATCGAACATAACTTGGTGTGTCATGGCTATGTTAACTTGTTTCAGACAGTTGTTCCAGGTTGTTATATTTCAGATTACCTGTATGTTATATTTTCAGTGTCTTTGTGTTATGCATTATTGAATCAATTACATGTAATTGAACACTTCAATTACATGTAATTCACACAGAATTACTTGTAATTCACACATTATTTCAATTGAGTATAACTTAGTGTCATGGCTATGTTTAATGAAGTTAGATCAGATTATGGTCAAGTGTTTTGTGACATTGGATTTACTTAAAATTATATTAAATTCATACAGAATCACTCACTGAAATCCCTTGCCACTTACCTTATTCACACAGAATTACATGTAATTCACACAGAATTACATGTAATTATACCAGAATTACATGTAATTCACACAGAATTACATGTAATTCACACAGAATTACATGTAATTATACCAGAATTACATGTAATTCACACAGAATTACATGTAATTCATTTTTATCTTCCCCAAAAAACATAAGTACCTCAACTCTGTCACATGTAAATCAATGGAAATCATATTGATGTTGACCTAAAACGTAAATTACATGTAATTTTAAAACGTAAACATAGGTTCTGGAATCTTAAACAAATGTTTTGGGAAATGAAAAAAAAAATGAAGTAAATGAAAAGTGTTCAAACATCAATAATTGGTGAGGCCTTCTTTTTCTTTGCGTTTGGGTTCTTTGGGCAAGTTCTTTTTGTATGCTCACGCGTCTTCACCTTACAATATCCACAAACCTTCAATGGTTTCTTTCGAACTTTAAGCGCCTTTTCTCTTCCACTTTTCAATCGTTCTCCTTTTTTTAGTTTTTTTCCATCATTTGGATGGTCTCCTTTGTTTCTAGCCTCGTTGGATTGTTCACATCTAGATGATCAGGCTCTGAAATAGCAAACAAAGCACCAATAACATCTGCCGTTTTTCTTGAAGGAGGATTAGGCATATCAACTTTTATTTCTTCATATATCACTTTCAACTTTTCAAGATAAGCTGCCAACCTCTCTTCATCTTTGCTCAATAAGAATAAACAATCATCCACAACAAAATTCACCTCGTTTGAAAGCCTTTCAACGGTTACATTCTTTTCCCCATATCTGTTTATTTGTCTTCGAAGCTCAGGTGGTATTATCTCTCTTGTCCATCTCCTCAAAATGTATTCCTTGGGAATAACATTAACATCACGGTTCTTGAACACACAAAATATGTGTCGACATAGAAAACCATATCGTAGAAAATGTCTACAAGAACAAACCACTGACCCGTCTTCTATAACTCTTAGTACCTTTTTGCAAAACACAAGGAATTTACATTAGAATCACATGTAATTTCATTATTTTGTTTAGAATTACATGTAATTATTTAATAATTACATGTAATTCACACAGAATTACATGTAATTATTTAATAATTACATGTAATTCACACAGAATTACATGTAATTCACACAGAATTACATGTAATTCCTTTAAGAGCCTATTTATTTATTTTTAAAAGCTCATGTAAATTATACCTTGTAGTCTATTTCTGTCGCTTTCTCTGCTGCGATTTCCTTGTCTTGTTCTTTTCTACTTTTGGTGTAAATAGTTCTGTAAGAATTTGCCGCTTTGTCTCTAATTATGAAAGTCTCACATCCTTCACTATTTTGTAAACCTTGTATCGTACAATTCCAGCAAGCAGCATTAATTTCATGTTGAACAAATTCAAATATTGTCTTTGTATATATTCTTGCAGCATGACGTTCAATGTCCAACATTGTTTTATATGTTGGAGCCGCATCAAGCGTTTGGAAGTCCAAATTCTCTTGCCTATGTCTTTGCCTTTCCATTGCTGATTCGTATGACATCATGAAACCAACAAGTGTTGACCCTTGGCTTGTGAAACTTTTAAAGAAAGAATTTTCACTTTCGGACCTGGAAGTCATCCTCATCAAGCCAAACAAAGGAGAGTCGATAAAATAAGCGGGAATCCACATTTTTCTAAGATCATACATTTTTTTCATCCACTTGTTTTCTTTCAACTCAAATTCATCTATCAATAACCCCCATCTCTCTTCAAACTGCTTTGGTTCTATGAACATATTCCAAATGAGCCTATCAAATCGTTCTTTGAAAGCCCCTTTGTATATTTCTTCACAAATCTGTTTTGAAGATATAAAGTAATTAGCACTAAATTTTTTTTTTTCCAAAAATCACATGTAATTCACACAGAATTACATGTGATTAGCATACATTCACTAACAAGGTATTTTTATTCAAAAAATCACATGTAATTTACACAGAATTACATGTGATTTGCATTCAAAACTAACAAATCATTCACACAGAAATAAAGTAGAATCACATGTGATTCTAATATGAATTACATGTAATTCACACAGAATTACATGTGATTCTATCATGAAAAACAGTTTCTAACTTGAACAAAAATACCTTAGATGGGATCTTTTGGGAAATGTGCCACATGCATAGTCTGTGTTTTGTTGTTTTAAAAACGGCTTCAATAGCTCTCTTCATGGCTCCATCCTGATCGGTTACAATCATTGTCGGCTCTTTTCCAAAGGCGGACAAAAATGCTGTTAGCAACCACGTATATGATTCGGTATCTTCATGTAAAATCATTCCCGAACCAAGTGTCACACACTTTCTGTGATTGTCGATGCTAGTGAATGGTACAAACTTCATGTTGTACCTATATAACATAGCAATGTATTAAAATCTACATTCCTGAATCACATGTAATTCTACCAAGAATTACATGTAAATCTGTGTGAATTACATGTAATTTAAATATTGTCTTTGTAATTCTAATAGAAATACATCTGATTAGTATTACATGTAATTCACACAGAATTACATGTAATTCACACAGAATTACATGTAATTCACACAGAATTACATGTAATTCACACAGAATTACATGTAATTCACTAATAAAAAGTATAAACATACAAGAATTACAAACAATTAACTTACCTGTTGCTATTGAAGGTTGCATCAAAAGATACTATGTCTCCAAACTCTTTGTAATAGCACTTTGCAACTTCATCCGCCCAAAACATCGCAACGAGTTCATCATTTTCTACCTTATATTCAAATGTAAAGTTCGGCACATACAACTTTCTGTTTTCCATTTTGTTTATTAGCATTTGTGCATCATTTTCCCCAATAAATTCAGTAACATCCCTCTGAGCATTCTTAAAATCAGCGGTCGTCCCATGAACATATTCATCACCACCTTTGATACTACTTAAGAAGTTGTGAGCACGCGTTGCACCAAGTTTATTTGCTGCAGCTTTTACAACAAACATCTTTTCGGCTTGAGGCATTTTTCGTTGTTTCTTTGTATAGTGTTGGTACACCTCTGGTAGAAGATGGTGGTTGTGTTTTGCTATAAATTGTACCAACTTGTATTTTCCGGTAACAATATTCAAATGTAACTTTATCTGAGCTTTACAACCAGTCACGTGGTGTGTTGTGTTTCTGATTTGTTTACCTTTATTTTTTGGATCCAATGTGTCAAAATCAACACGTATTGGTTTTCCTCCTTTGTTACAAGTAATGTACTTGTGTTTTACCATTCCTGATTTTGTTTTACTTTGTACCGATTTTTTAACTTCAAAGCCTCCCTTTTCAGCATAATTTGAATACATATCAAAAGCTTCTTCCAATGTATCATAAATATCTCCCACTTCTGGTATACGAATTCCATGTACACGAGGCTCCCAATTTACTGATCCACCGGGTGTTTCATCTTGCGCAAAAACTGTTGCTCTTGGGGTTTTCATACCTGTATTTAAAAAACAGAATTACATGTAATTTCCATTCAACGCTAACAAACCATTTTAATACAAAAATTACATGTAATTCACAAAGAATTACATGTAATTTCCATTCAACGCTAACAAACCATTTTAATACAAAAATTACATGTAATACACACAGAATTACATGTAATTTCCATTCAGCACTAACAAACCACCTTAATACAAAAATTACATGTAATTCACACAGAACTACATGTAATTTCCATTCAACGCTAACAAACCATTTTAATACAAAAATTACATGTAATTCACAAAGAATTACATGTAATTTCTATTCAGCACTAACAAATCATTTTAATACAAAAATTACATGTAATTCACACAGAATTACATGTAATTTCCATTCAGCACTAACAAACCACCTTAATACAAAAATTACATGTAATTCACACAGAACTACATGTAATTTCCATTCAACGCTAACAAACCATTTTAATACAAAAATTACATGTAATTCACAAAGAATTACATGTAATTTCTATTCAGCACTAACAAATCATTTTAATACAAAAATTACATGTAATTCACACAGAATTACATGTAATTTCCATTCAGCACTAACAAACCACCTTAATACAAAAATTACATGTAATTCTGTGTGAATTACATGTAATTTCCATTCAGCACTAACAAACCACCTTTTTTCAAAAATTACATGTAATTCACCCAGAATTACATGTAATTTTCATTTAACACTAACAAAACAACCTCAGAACGATAATTTACCTGGAAAACCATCTTTTACTTTTTCTGAAGAAGAACACTGTTCTGATGCATCACTTTTATTCAAATCAAGCTGAGAAACCACTACCATAACGTCATCTAAATCAGGTTCATCCATTTTTCTGATTGATTAGGGTTCCGACGAGTTTTTTTATTTTCCGGCGAGGGTTATGGTTTCCGGCGAGGGTTACAATCTTTTATGAATAAGGTTTTATGAATATATAGGTTATAGATTCGTGATAGTAATGGTTTCCGGCGAGGGTTTTGTTATTTACATATCATTCCGGCGAGTTTCCATTTATTCCGGCGAGATTGATTTTGGATCTGAGTGTCTGTTATATCGGGAGGTGAGATCGGGGGTTGTTAGAGAGAGAAAGTGGGTGGGTTGTGTGTTTTTTTTTATTGTTTATATATGATTTGTGTGTTTAATATGGATGGTTGGATGATAGAAAAATGGAGGGCCCAAATTCGTTCCTTCCTTCTTTTTTGGATACCTTTTTTATGAGGAACTCGACTCACTCTTTGTAATGGTGCAATCGAACATTCGTTGCCAGATTGGTTAATTTATTTAAATAATTAAATATTAACTCGTCTCAAAATTATTGTTTACACACAAAAATTACACAGTTTAATAATTACAGCTTTAATTTTTACAAAACAAAAAAAATAGCAATCTTACTCAATGATAATTAATTAGTGTTTCTTTTATTTTTGTAAATATCAATTTAAACTGAATAGAATATAGTGAATTTAAACAAACCTAACTATTATTTTTATAAGTGGACAATAATTTTAAGACAAATAAAAAAGAATTATGAACAATAATTTTGAGACCGATGTAGTAATTTTCATTCTTAATGACATATTTTATTTATTAATATGTTTTGGTTTTTGAAGATGAAGAGGAAAACTAAATTTTATTTGGGAGCAAACGATTTTTCTTTATATAAACCATAATTTTTTATTGATAATTTTAGTAATAGGATTATTTATCGATAAGGTGGTTTAGTAATGACGGTAGAAAGACTTGTGTCGTGAACTACATAAGGTTACAAGTGTGTGTAACTCATAGAAACATGTAATCCATAACATACAATTAGCAGTCAAACTAACAGATGATAACGTGTAACCCCGTAATAGGCAAAGGCAAATGTAGTAGTCAAATTGATCGGATATTATATGATGTCATAATAACATGGAGTTTAAAAACAATTATATTCTAGAGTTTCTAATGCAACCTACTAATGAATTTTATTTTAAACTTTTTGCGCAATACCGTATATGGTCTTTAACACATTGGACATCAAAATGTCATAGCATAAATTCTCGATAATTTCCGTTTCAGTTTATTTTGCTAAGGCCAAACATTGTTTAAAGTTGGATTGTATATTTAGAGGTCAATTTTATCTAAGCCGGTGCAACTATATATCGATGTCTCAAGGGTTAAGAGCATAAAAGGTTGAAGATTTTATGTTGTGATAGAAATGGTAAATACACAAATTCAACAAAACATTGTATATAAAGAAACTTTATTTTGACATTTAAACTAAAAGCAAATACTTTGTTATGACGTATAGTTTACTAAATCTTAGTTTCTCTTATAGGATGACCATTAATTTCTTTTTGTTCATTATTAACTACCTAAATTTTTTATGATGTTTGTAATTCAGTAACAGTTACATAACTTGTTCCTTGACATACTTACAAGTAATGCTTGCATATTCTTCTTGAAAAAAATACAAACAAATATTTATATAAAAAATAAAAGGTAAACAACATTTACAATACCAAAAAAATATATATAACTCATACTATATTTTAAAACAATTTCAAACAAATAATTACGTACATAAAAAATGTGAACGACGATCAAAAGTCATACCCGCCCATCGGGCGGGTTTTGCAACTAGTATATATATATATA
This sequence comes from Glebionis coronaria, assembly GCA_025667525.1. Classification (NCBI taxonomy): domain Eukaryota; kingdom Viridiplantae; phylum Streptophyta; class Magnoliopsida; order Asterales; family Asteraceae; genus Glebionis; species Glebionis coronaria. Next base: position 635,126,757 of record CM046874.1, on the reverse strand, counting down.
TATATATATATATATATATATATATATATATATATATATAATTAAGCTCATCAAAATGTGTCCAAGGACACTAAAATGAGATTAAAATGGTAGTTCTAGGGTTAAATCGACATGTTTCTTTGTACTTTACGTAAATATATAATATTTACTATATTATGAACTCACATGCAAAGGTGGTCGATAAAAAATAATATGAGAAAAAGGTCAAAAGGTAAAAAAATCAGAAAGGTTACAGTCTGTACCCGTTATGAAAGCTTTGTCCTCAAAGCTTAGGATGAAGTCATTTGTCTGGTGAACAAGTGAGGAAATTTTTTCTTGAACGAGTCTTCTTGTTCCCATGTGAACTCGATTCCTCTCTTAGAGTTCCATCGTACTTTGACTAACGATATACGACTTCGTTTCTTCTTGATTTCCCTATCCATGATCTCTACAGGTTCTTCCACAAATTGAAGAGTGTCATCAAATTAAACTCCCTCCAATGACATGGCTAGTGGCTCATCAGCATAACACTTCTTCAAATTTGACACATGGAAATTAAGGTGCACACGGCTTAATTCTTGTGGCAATTCTAAACGATATGCCACTTCACCAACTCTTGCTATCACTTTGAAAGGTCCGACATAACGTGGGTTCAGTTCCCTACGTTTACCGAAAGGTACAACTCCTTATCAAGGCAATACTTTGAGCATCACGCGGTCACCTACTTCGAACTCCATAGTTTTACGCTTTAAGTCCGCGTAACTCTTTTTTCTATCACGGACTGCCTGCATCATTTTCTTGATCTGGGTGATATTTTATGTGGTTTCTTGAATTAATTCTGGGCCAGTAGGTTGAGATTACTCTTATTCGGTCCAACACACGGGTGATCGACATTTTCGACCATAAAGTGCCTCAAAGTGTGCGGCCTTTATGCTAGCATGATATTTGTTGTTGTACGAAAATTCGACCAATGGTAAGTGCCTTACCCATCCTTTTCCAAAGTCAATAATACATGATCGGAGAATATCTTCTAGTTTCTGGATTGTTCTTTCACTTTGCCCGTCGGTCTTCGGATGATAGGAAGTGCTCATGTCTAGGCTTGTACCCAAGGCTCGTTGAAATGCCTTCCAAAATTTTGACGTAAAACGACTGTCTCAATCACAGATGATTGAAACAGGTACTCCATGTCTGGTGACAACTTCCTTGAGGTATAGCCTTGCTATTCTATCTAGTGATTCGTTTTCTCTCATTTGTAAGAAGTGAGTTGACTTTGTAAGTTTGTCATCAATTACCCAAATAGTATCATACCCTTCTACAGATGGTGGAAGTTTGGTGACAAAGTAAATGGTTCTATTATCCCACTTCCATTGTGGTATCTCTGGTTGCACTAGCAAGCCTGATGGCCTTTGGTGCTCTACTTTGACTCTAGAGCAGGTCAAACACATCTTGACGTAATTGGCTATATTAGCCTTCATGTTTGGCCACCAATATAGTTTCTTCACGTCCTGGTACATCTTATCAAATCCGGAGTGGATCGAATATTTGGACTTATGAGACTCGTGCATGATCACATTACTCAAGTCGCCAAAAATAGGTAACCAACTTCTTTCGTGCAAGCATAGTGTTCCGTTGGATCTAGGTTCTAGCTTTTCTTTCTCAAGGTCCGTCCTTAGCATGCCTCCAATGTCCTCAGTCACTAAGTTTTCCAGATTTTGAGCTTCAATTTGATCCTTCAAGATTCGCTTTAGTAGGTCTAAACTGATCGTCATGACTAGAGATCGGACTCTTAGTCTGTCTTTCCTTCCGGCTTAAGGCATCTGCTAATATGTTTGCTTTACCTGGATGGTATTTGATTTTACAATCGTAGTCACTTAGAAACTCTATCCAATGACGTTTCCATGTTCAATTATTTTTGGTCGATTATGTGTTGCAAACTTTTGTGATCAGTGAATACTGTACATATCGTTCCATAAGGATAATGCCTCCAAATCTTCAAAGAAAACACCACTGAGCCAAGTTCCAGATCATGTGTGGTGTAATTCTTCTCGTGCTTCTTTAGTTTTCGTGAAGCGTAAGCTATCACTTTGTTTCTTTGCATTAGTACAACACCTAGTCCCTTGTGTAAAGCATCACAATACACAACAAAGTCTTCACTGCCCTCGGGTAAGGCCATTATAGGTCCACTGCATAGTTTCTGGTTGATCAACTGCAATTCAGTTTCCTCCTTTTCTCCCCAGTCAAACTTTACTGCTTTCTGGGTAAGCTTGGTCATTGGTTTGGCTATCTTGGAAAACCCTTCGATGAATCGTCAGTAATACCCAGTAAGGCCTAAAAATTGGCGAACCTCCGTTGGTGACTTAGGAGATGCCCAATCTTTAACGAATTCAACCTTAGATGGATCCACATGAATTCCTTCATTGTCAATTACATGACCAAGAAATTGAACTTTGGGGATCTAAAATTCACATTTAGAGAATTTCGCGTACAACTTCTCCTCCTTAAGTAACTTTAAAATCATAGTGCTCTCCGTGTTCTTTATCACTCTTGGGGTAAACTAGTATATCGTCGATAAAGACGATCACGAACTTATCCAAATATGGTTTGCATACTCTATTCATGAGGTCCTTGAATACAGCTGGTGCATTAGTCAAACCATATGGCATAACTTGGAATTCGTAATGTCTATATCGGGTTTTGAAAGCTGTCTTTAAGATATATTCGTCTCTTACTCTTAACCGATGATACCCTGATTGTAAGTCTATCTTGGAATAGACACTTGATCTTTGCAATTGATCGTATAGATCATCGATCCTAGGAAGCGGGTAAAATTTTTTCTCAGTTAACTTGTTCAGTTCCCGTTAGTCAATGCACATTCATAACGAACTTTCTTTCTTCTTGAAAAACAAGATCGGGGCTCCCCATGGTAAGGAACTTGGTCTTATGAAGCCTTTGTCATATAGTTCTTTTAATTTTTTGGACAATTCCTTTATTTTCGATTGAGCTAACCGACAAGGTGCCTTTGCAACTGGTGCATCGCCTGGGACCAAATCGATCAGAAAACCAACTTGCCGTGCAGGTGGTATGCCTAGTAGTTCTTCCGGAAATACTCTTGGAAAATCTCGCACGATCGGCATGTCTTCAATCCACTTCTTCTCAGGTTCATCGTCTTCATTCATCTTGGAAATATGTGCTAAAAAGATAGGACATCCTTTCAGTAGATACTTTTGAGTTTTTATACAGGAGATGATGTTCAATCAGATACTAGAGTTGTCTTCACTCACGTCGCCTCATATAATCAAGGTTCCATCTTCCCACGGAATGCGAACTAGTTACTCATCGCATACGATCACCGCATGACATCTTGATAACCAGTCCATGCCAATGATAACGTCAAAACTTTCAAGTGCTACTTGCATTAGATCGATGTTGAACGGATGGTTCATGAGATTTAATGTACAGCCTCTAACAATAGTGTTAACCCCAATTACCTTCCCGTCGGCTAACTGATAGGTGTGTAAACACCCATCTTTTCTACCACTTAATTACAATAATAACCGGATCAAAACGTGTATTTTATGTCTTTTATGTCAGAATTATGCGTGGTTTGTGTTTCTGTTGTGATTTAGGACGAAAAGGTGAAAAGTGGAGAAAACACGGACATTCACAGGCATTTACGGACTTTTATTGAAGAAAAAGATGAAAGACGAAGTCAAGAAGTCAAGAGTGCAAAAAGAACGGAAGTCCAAGACCAATTCTGAAGATTTATCGAAGAAAAAGTCAAAAGACGGAAGTTTATCAAAAGCCAAAGAATTCAAGTCTATTTTATTGAAGAATTTAAAGACGAGTTCGAAGAAATCCCGAAGCCAAAAGTCCCTTAAGTCCAAGTTTAAAGAAGATTAGAAGAAAAGGACTAATGACGCAATTAATGAAGATTAATAAAAGGAGGGACTTAATCACGCAATTAAGAGAAAAGGAAAGAGGGGAGGAAGCTTCCTTAATCCTCCCCTATAAATAGTCATTAGATGTAAACATTTCATTTTGTTGGCTAATAGTGACAATTAGACCTTCCACCATTTACTTATCTTGTCATTTACATTACTTGTCAATTTAAATTCATGTTATGCACCTTAATTACCATTTAATTCCAAGTAAGTTCTCATTTTAATTCTTGTCAAATCTTTACTTTATTTTGTTAATCTATCATCTACCTTTCTTTATCTTTGATTTGTTTTGTTTATTTTTATGTTCATGCTTTTATTTTGATCCAAATTGGTTTTTGATTATTGTGGTAAAAGTTGTTAAATTTCTTGATTTTAATTGTTTGTTTATGATTACTGTTGATCCGTTGTTATTTTATTTAGATCGTTTGTGTTTATTTTGATTAAATTTGTTATTATTCTGCTGTTACTGTATCCCTTGTTCTTCGGGAGTGTTGTTTGTGTTTCTGATCTTTCCAGGTGAATATTTCCGAATCAAGAGAGGGAGTTTGTTCATTCAGAACTTCCAAAGTTCCGAATCAAGGGTTCATCCGGAAGATTTGAGATCAACAAAACTTCCGAGTCAAGCTGTTCATCCGGAACATTCAAAGTTCCGGACGAAGGAAAACTTCTGAGTCAAGTTCTGCTCATTCGGAACTAAAAAGTTCCGGATCAACTTACTTCATTCGGAACCTAAAAAGTTCCGGATCAAGGAAACTCATTCGGAACTTCAAAAGTTCCGAATCAAGGGGCTAGTTCCGGGCCAGTGTTTGTTCATTCGGAAGTTTTAAACTTCCGAATCAAGGAGGTTCATTCGGAAACTTCCGAATCAAGGGTTAATCATAAGTTCCGAATCAGCAAAGTTCTGAACGAAGGATTGTTTTGGATAAGTGACATATTCAGATCAATTTGTTCCGGATCAAGGATTTTGGTAATATTCCAAGTGAAGGAGAATCATTTCAACCGAAGGTGACATTTAGGACGAGTGATTGTTCCAAACGAAGGATAACTCCGAATGAGCTGTATTCAGGTTCTTATTAGCTTTTGTCTTTGATTATTATTTTTCAAGCTTTATTTTTCCCGCCTTTATTTTAATTGCACTTTAAGTTTATTTGCCTTAGTTTTATTTTAGATTTGCCTTAGTTTTAGTCGCGTTTTAAGTTTGCCGTAGATAGATTTAAGTTTACGTCATTTACTTTTAGTCCCTTTAACTTCAGTCACGTTTTTAAATACTTGCACCTTTACTTTAATTGTTTTGCACCTTTTTACTTTAAACACTACAACGACACATCTTTATTTCCACCAAAATCAATAGAGTCACACATTAAACACAAGTTTTTCAATTCGAAGAGATTGGTACAACGAATATTTTTAACCTGAGTAAAACTAAGTTATCAAATGGCGCCGCTGCCGGCTCTTTTCGTTAAGATCAACAGTTTTCTGTGAAAGACACGTTGCTTTTTGGGATCCGTTCACTTGTGAACGTTACTTTTCTTGCATAAAAAATTCCAAAAACTCATAAAAATTAAAAATTGATAAAAACAAAAAATTAAAAATTTCAAAAATCCAAAAAGATTTTATTGTGTATATATATTGTATTTGTGTTTGGTTTTGTTTTCTTTTGCATTTTCAGGTGTATGCGTACTAGATCTTCTAATTATCAAGAGCCCGAGCCTCAAGAAGATTTAGATATGGCAGGTGTTAACAACAACAACATTCCACCGAACCTCAATAATAATAATAACAACAATGCTCTTCCACAGCCTGATCTTCGGACCATGGAGGAACTTTGTCAACCAACAATGTTTGGACGAGGAGGACCCATTGCGCCGATGCAAATCAACGCTCCTGAGTTTTCGTTGAAGCACCACATGATTCAGCAAGTGCAAACAAACCCATTTAGAGGATTGCCTGATGATGATGCCAACAAACACCTCGACAAGTTCATTACAATCACCCAAAGCATGAAGTTGCCTGGTGCTACAATGGATGTACTTCGCCTACAACTCTTCCCACATACTTTATCGCATCATGCCGAGAAATGGTTTGATCGTCTCCCGAAGAATTCTATTCACACTTGGGATGACATGACTCAACGCTTTCTATCGCGCTACTTTCCACCATCCATGGTCACAAGCCTTCGCAATCAGATCAGCGGTTTCATGCAAGACCCTGATGAATCTCTTTTTGACGCTTGGAGAGATATAATGTCTTGATCGATAGATGTCCAAACCACAACATGCTTCCCGTCACATTGATTGATACTTTCTACAACGGATTGACTTTTCGAGATCGTGATACGATTAATGCAGCCGCCGGTGGCACATTCATGAAAAGGAGACCCGAGGAGTGTAGAGAGTTAATTGAGAACATGACTACTCATCACAAGAACTGGGATTCCTCTGCTTCTTCTAGGAACAACCCGAGAGTCAATGTTTCTTCTACCTCAGCAAACCCTGAGATGACCGAACTCACCCGCATGATGGCTGAAATGAGCAAAAGTATTACGCTTCTCGCTTCAAACCAACAACAACAACAAGTTAAAGCGATTGCTAATCCTTGTGAAACATGTGGCGGTCCTCACTCATACACCGATTGTCCTTCGACACAAGGAAATCCGGAAAATGTGTATGCTGCTTACGGTAATTATTCACCGGAAAATTACCAAGCTAGACAACAAGGGGATAGAAATCTGCTGAGCTACCGATCCAACAATTACCTTTCACCCGGTTTTTCTCCTTAAAACCAAAACCCCGCCAACAACTACAATAGAAGCAACCAAATCCCACCAAGAGCTTCTAACCCTTATCAACCACCCACCCAACAACACCCACCCATTAATCCCGATGTTGACACCATCATGAGAACTCAAGGTGAGCAAATCAAGAATCTACAGAGCCAAATAATCAATTTGAAAGGAGATATCTTGAAGCAAGGTAATGACATCAGAACCGAGGTTCGTGATAATCTTCAATCCTCCTTCATCACTCAAACAACTGAATTAAAGAATCTGTTGGCTAGTTTCTTGCCCGAAGCTCAACCTTCTTCTTCTTCGGGTTCTCTACCTTCAAACACCGTCACTAATCCACGAGCTAATGTGAGTGCTATAACTACGCGTAGTGGAATTACCATTGTCGATCCACCTATCCCACCGCCATCATCTACACCTCCTCCACCACCATGTATCCCTACTCCTCCTACACCTAGTAGTAGTACACCATTACCGTCTCCGCCTCGTCATGACGATATATCTCGGAAGGACCCGTCAACATCACAACCTTCACCAACTACACCTTCACCTTCCCCCTATCAACCTAGAATCCCATACCCTTCTCGCATAGGCAAGACCAATGATCTAACCAAGAATGACTGCCAAGTATCGAAATATGTGGATATGCTATCTAAAATGACCATCAACATTAGCCTTGTTGAAGCACTTTGCCACATGTCGAAATTTGTCAAAGCATTCAAGGAATTGCTTAGCAAGAAGGAGAAGCTGATTGAACTCGCCAACACACGATTAAATGAAAACTGCTCTGCAGTCCTTCTTAGAGAACTTCCGGAAAAGCTTGGAGATCCCGGTCGTTTTGTGTTGCCTTGCGTGTTCAACAAAACTGAAGAATTTACTGCCCTTGCTGATCTCGGGGCTAGTATTAATTTAATGCCACTGAGTGTTTGGAAAACACTATCATTACCCGACCTCATTCCAACAAAGATGACTCTCGAACTTGCGAACCGCACTCTCGCGTACCCCGTTGGTAAAGCCGAAGACGTGTTTATCAAAGTTGGCACATTTACTTTCCCGGTCGATTTTGTCGTAGTTGATTATGAAATGGACCCTCGTATTCCTCTAATACTTGGTCGGCCATTTTTGAGAACCGGACGAGCTTTAGTGGATGTGGCCGAAGGTGAGTTAATCTTACGAGTCGGGGATGATTCAAAAGTTTTTAAAATGGGGAAGCTTACAGGCAAATCCTTTGGAGGCCGAGAATCAGTGAATATGATAAATGTGCTCGATGACTTTACCGTCTATGACAATCCTCTATTCGAGTCTTCCACTGATAATCTACTCTTTGAAGATAATGTGGATGATTCTCACTCTACTTTGGACGCTTCTCCCATTTATGATTCACCACCGGTCTTTGATGCTTATGATGATGATTCTAGCTCAGATTCGGATGATTTTGATTGTACTTCTGAGTATCCCGAGCTGCCCACTTTCGATGATTTCGATGAGGCTGATACTCTTTCGAGCGATTCTTCACATGATGAAGATCCTCTGCCATCACTCAATCCTACTTTGGACGATTATTCATTTGAGGAAGATTTCTCTGAATTTCTCAACACATACTTCCCTCATGAGAGTGATGCTCCTCCTTTGGACTTTGAAGATTATCGTCTTGATCCTACTTTGGATTTGAAGAGCATTTTGTCCAAGGAGAAGAAACCGGTCGACACCGAAATCCGTTGCACTTATGATTTGACACCTCTTTGTCCCACTTCTGAGGACGAGGTTGTGCTTCTTTGCGGATCTTCTTCACACTCGGCTGAGCCTGAGTGCTATTTTCCCTTGAAGGAAAAGGTGTTCGACCCCGGTATTGAAGTCTTTAAGCCATCTCAGTATCCACCTGATGAAATAAAAGGAAAAATCTTTGGAACTATTGAAGACATGCTTGCACCTCACCATACTTGCTCCCACCGTGCTCCATCACTGCTTAAGGGAACCCTGCCTATCCTTCTTTGGCTTACCTTGTTCGCCTTAAGCTTGTGTTATTTGATGGATGAAAACTATGTCTTCGATCCTGGTGGATATGTTTTATGCTTCTTCCGTTGATGATCAAGGTCGAGTCAGGCTCACGACTCGGTTAACAAAAATCAAGCGCTTCTTGGGAGGCAACCCATGCATCTATCTTTTCGCTTTCTTTATCATAAGTGTAGGGGAGACCCTTTGGTTTGCTATTTCCTCTCCTCACTTCTTAATCAGGGATTCGAGCTTCAATGATCCACTCTTGCTGATTCTTGACGACCCGTGATTCCGTGTTCTACTTCTTCCCGGTTCTATCCTAAACTCTTTTCAATTCACTATTTTATATTTTCTCAATATTAAAATAGGAATCTCTTTAGTTGTCTTTTCCTTAGCGAGATTTAAACAACGTGCACAATGTCCTAAGTGTAGGGGAGTTTACTCCCATATGCTTAAACATTGAGGACAATGTTTATCTTAAGTGTAGGGGGGACTTCTATCGAAGTTAAGTGGTCTTTTCCTTGTATTTGTCCTCATTTTACCCGGAAAATCAATTTTTCGACATTTTTCAAAATTTTTGATCTATTTTGGCCTATTAGTTTTTCCCTTTTGTATAGTTATTTTCTTTCTTTGCTAGAATAAATGTTTCATAAGTGGTTTTAGTTTTCAAACGTTGTGAATCTTTTGACTCAACCCGAGTTTACTTTAGCTAGTATCCTTAACGTGTTTAAGTCAAGTTTTGCTAGACTTTTATATAGGGAGCTATAAAACGCGAAAGTCTTAACTCTCACGGGTTAAGAACAAGAACTTTTCGCAAGTTCCTATAATTGATCCTAAAGAGTCGTTTATCAAGGGAACTTTAAAATGCGATTTCTAAACTTGAAAAAGTCTAAGAATTTGCAAGATCCTATAGGCGACTCGAAAACCCAAAACTTTGATTTAATAGGCTAAGTATCCACGAGTCTCATTACTTGAGATTTTAAACTGTGGAGAACGAGAGATGATAGAGCCAATTATAAGTCCTGTATTCTTTCGTGAATTTATGTGAGTTATTTATAAGCCTATTCTCCCATCGCTTGCTAATAAATTTATCTGCTAATTAATAAGGTTGTACGATTTGAAAAGTTACTTAGCTTCTAGCCCCAGATCGTTTAAAAGTTGCTCGGTATGGATTAGAGTTCATAGCCAAGGCATAACTTATTGAAGCGGGACGCGAAGATTGGCGAGTCCGAAAAGGCCCTAACAAGGCATGAGGGCTATGTTTTGTTGCTAAATATCCAAAGTGATGTGAAGAATCATTTATCGAAAATCAATATGAAGGATCGAGACACACGACGAAAAGCAAATACTCCCCAAAAGTCATGGAGAAGTGTATCCGAAAAGACCCTAACAAGGTATGAGGATAAATAGATCCAAGTCATAAAAGGAGGCGGATCGTTGTATATCAAAGTCCAAAATAAAGATTGGAGAAAAATGAAGAAGTCGTGGTCCAAGTATAAATCTCTCAAAACTTCAAAGTGAAGAATCTCTATTATGAAGAGAAGACCATTATTTCATGAACGTCTCTCAAGGTTTGAAGTATGAAGTCGCTGCCAAATATCGGTCCGAGAAAGGTCTCAAATCGCGAAGCGAGTTATGCCAAGATATGAACTTTATGAGGTCCCGAGAAGCAGTTTTAAAAGATTTGGTCCTTTAGCTAACTATTGATTAAATCGTTCACTTTATTTTCAGACTTAATAACTACCGAAATAAGTCAAAAATGCATCCTTGTGATCATTCAAGACAAATAATAAAATATAAGAGATACCCCTAGGAATAAGGGAGTCTAAGTGAGTAGTTGACCCACATGAGTTTGTGATAGTCTACTAACTTATAATAACAATGATCTCGTTTTTAAGCTTGGTTTGGAGAAAGTGAAAACTTGAGGATGATGATTATTCATGACATTTCCAAAACCCAAGATATGCTTTTGATTTATTTATTTTGTATGATTTTAATTTTCTATCTCTTTAATAAAGGCCAACGTGGATTGATTATGATGAAAAGTGTAATCTTGCTTTGTAACTAATGCATTGCATGAGGACATTGCAATGGTCAAGTGTAGGGGATTTGATAGGTGTGTAAACACCCATCTTTTCTACCACTTAATTACAATAATAACCGGACCAAAACGTGTATTTTATGTCTTTTATGTCGGAATTATGCGTGGTTTGTGTTTCTGTTGTGATTTAGGACGAAAAGGTGAAAAGTGGAGAAAACACGGACATTCACAGGCATTTACGGACTTTTATTGAAGAAAAAGATGAAAGACGAAGTCAAGAAGTCAAGAGTGCAAAAAGAACGGAAGTCCAAGACCAATTCTTAAGATTTATCGAAGAAAAAGTCAAAAGACGGAAGTTTATCAAAAGCCAAAGAATTCAAGTCTATTTTATTGAAGAATTTAAAGACGAGTTCGAAGAAATCCCGAAGCCAAAAGTCCCTTAAGTCCAAGTTTAAAGAAGATTAAAAGAAAAGGACTAATGACGCAATTAATGAAGATTAATAAAAGGAGGGACTTAAGCACGCAATTAAGAGAAAAGGAAAGAGGGGAGGAAGCTTCCTTAATCCTCCCCTATAAATAGTCATTAGATGTAAACATTTCATTTTGTTGGCTAATAGTGACAATTAGACCTTCCACCATTTACTTATCTTGTCATTTACATTACTTGTCAATTTAAATTCATGTTATGCACCTTAATTACCATTTAATTCCAAGTAAGTTCTCATTTTAATTCTTGTCAAATATTTACTTTATTTTGTTAATCTATCATCTACCTTTCTTTATCTTTGATTTTTTTTGTTTATTTTTATGTTCATGTTCATGCTTTTATTTTGATCCAAATTGGTTTTTGATTATTGTGGTAAAAGTTGTTAAATTTCTTGATTTTAATTGTTTGTTTATGATTACTGTTGATCCGTTGTTATTTTATTTAGATCGTTTGTGTTTATTTTGATTAAATTTGTTATTATTCTGCTGTTACTGTATCCCTTGTTCTTCGGGAGTGTTGTTTGTGTTTCTGATCTTTCCAGGTGAATATTTCCGAATCAAGAGAGGGAGTTTGTTCATTCGGAACTTCCAAAGTTCCGAATCAAGGGTTCATCCGGAAGATTTGAGATCAACAAAACTTCCGAGTCAAGCTGTTCATCCGGAACATTCAAAGTTCCGGACGAAGGAAAACTTCCGAGTCAAGTTCTGCTCATTCGGAACTAAAAAGTTCCGGATCAACTTACTTCATTCGGAACCTAAAAAGTTCCGGATCAAGGAAACTCATTCGGAACTTAAAAAGTTCCGAATCAAGGGGCTAGTTCCGGGTCAGTGTTTGTTCATTCGGAAGTTTTAAACTTCCGAATCAAGGAGGTTCATTCGGAAACTTCCGAATCAAGGGTTAATCATAAGTTCCGAATCAGCAAAGTTCCGAACGAAGGATTGTTTTGGATAAGTGACATATTCAGATCAATTTGTTCCGGATCAAGGATTTTGGTAATATTCCAAGTGAAGGAGAATCATTTCAACCGAAGGTAACATTTAGGACGAGTGATTGTTGCAAACGAAGGATAACTCCGAATGAGCTGTATTCAGGTTCTTATTAGCTTTTGTCTTTGATTATTATTTTTCAAGCTTTATTTTTCCCGCCTTTATTTTAATTGCACTTTAAGTTTATTTGCCTTAGTTTTATTTTAGATTTGCCTTAGTTTTAGTCGCGTTTTAAGTTTGCCGTAGATAGATTTAAGTTTACGTCATTTACTTTTAGTGCCTTTAACTTCAGTCACGTTTTTAAATACTTGCACCTTTACTTTAATTGTTTTGCACCTTTTTACTTTAAACACTACAACGACACATCTTTATTTCCACCAAAATCAATAGAGTCACACATTAAACACAAGTTTTTCAATTCTAAGAGATTGGTACAACGAATATTTTTAACCTGAGTAAAACTAAATTATCACTAACTCTACATTGTAACTATTGTCTAGAGCGGTTGGGACCACATCAAGTAAATTACTAAACTAGATCGATATGAAACTCCTATCAGCACCGGTATCAAATAATATAGAAGGATGGCGGTTGTTTAGAAGAAACATACCTATAACAACGTTGGAGTCTGGTTGGTTGCCAGCATTCCCTACGACATACACTCTGGCTGGGGCTCCCTAACTGCTTCCATTGGGTTGGTTCCTGTTTCCGCACTTTGGGCAGTTGCTTTTGACATGACCCGGGGATCCACATCCAAAACAATGGACTAATCTTTGCCCCGTTCCGTTCCCTCCAGCATAGCTTCCATTACCCTGACCATTTCCTTGACCGTTTCCATGTCCACGGGGTCCATTTCCACCTCCTCTATTGTGGTGATTGGTTCCACTATTGGTAAGAGCATTGATTTTACAATGTTTGATGAAGTGGCCAGTTTGTACACATCTGTGGCATTTTCCACATGGGTCGTCATGATGATAATGACATTTGGAGAACAGGGGTTTGGTACCCCCAAACGGACTGCTAACATGAGTGGTGGCAACATAAGCTTGCCCTGGGTTATGCCTTTTGGGTGGATGCTGCTGGTGATGGTTTTCGAAATTCTCGTCAGCATTCCTCTTACTTTCAGCCTGCCTCTCAGTCAAGGTACAAATTCTCTTGTCCATCAACTCAATAGCAAACTCAATTGCAGCATCGAAAGTAGTGGGTCGAGATGCGAGTACACTATCATGAATATCATCCGGTAAACCCCTAACATACTTTTCATTCTTCTCCTTAACTTCTGGAAACATCCGGACGCATATCAAGGACAATTCTTGAAATCTTTGGTTGTAAGCCAAAATGTCAGTACCTGTGACAACCATGGTTTTGGGCTTCGACACTTAGACTATAGTTTAGGGTGTTTTGTGAAAATATGTGCTTTTATGTGCTTATGTGTTTATTTTTTGTGTTTGGAGTGAGGTTTGGATATCGTTTATGGGTGTATGGTACTCATAAGTAAATCGAGGAACGGTTATTTCATGTTCATGAGCTCACAAGGTAGTGACTATGAAATGAGATGATGTTATTTCGTGGTTTTACGTATACGTATATGTATTATAGAAAATCGTATTTTTACGATTTAAGGTTTAGCATTTAGAGGTTTTGGATGAGGTAATTAGTCACGGGAGTATTTTTCGGGATGGTTTTGAAGTCATTTAGCAGTTAGTTGATTAGTTTATTTCATATTTCAAGTGTTTTTATAAAACTGTATATTTTACGTCTTTTACGGTATACGAGATAGCAAAAAACATCGAACTTGATGAAGAATTCATTGACCGCATGTTAATATGGTTAAGGTTGTTTGGTACTCCGTATTACCTTCTTGTGATATTTGTAAGGGGCAATTGCAAATATACCTAAGTAAACTTTCATATTTGCATATTTCCTAAACCGCGCTTAAACTATATTATAATTATGCATTAAAAACTTGTATTATAGGGAAATATGCAAATAAACAAGTTTAGTTGGGTATATTTGCAAATTTCCCTATGTGTATGTCACACCCCACCATGGCGGAATATGGGGCGCGACGTATGAATATCATCACAACAAACGGTGTCTCTATAAAGAAAACTAAATGCAAAAGAAATGTCATAAATGGCGACACAAATGTCGTGACAATATCTCAACAAAATGCAGGAGTCTAGGTAAGTAGGTAAAAGTCCTACCTTTTACCAAAGCCATTCAAATAACGCACATCAAACATATAGGTGTCTACAAAGTATCACTTATCCAAACATTAAACAAAGACTAAGAGGAAATGGATTCCTCCTAATGCAATCCTAGCAGCCTCTAGACTCTAGCCACTTCTAACATCATCCTTCTCAATTATCCCACCTGAAAATGACACTAAAATCTGTCAACATAAAGTTGGTGAGAACATAGGTTTAAGTTATCAAAACATCTTAAGAAACCTTGTCAACCGCTGTAAAAAAGTTGAAGAAAACAAGTTAAAGCAATGGACCATAATGTGATAATCATGTTAAATGCACCTACAACAAAACTCAAACCAACTACCAATCACATCTACAATTCACAAAGCACACTATGACAATCAAGAAGTATCCCATCACACATAAAAGAACAAAGCACCACACTCATGTCACACACACAAAAGAATAACGCACCACACTATCCGGATCTTTCTCACACCACCTGTGGAAGATGAACCATATCCACATCGAGATATCTTTCCTCCGTCGAGATGATGCACAAGTACTCAGAACACATGTACTCAAAACACAAGAACTCAGGACGGATCGTGCCCCTGCTCCACACACATCACAAATGGTCCCATAGACGCCCATACATCTATGTTTCATACCAAAACAAGGCTACCCGCCTTACCAATATCTACTGAGACGGTACGTGTCCCTCGATCCAAATCATAAACACAATCAAGATTTACATATCAAAACACATATCAAAACACATATCATAACACATAACAGAACACATAACAAAACACATAAGCACGCATGTCACACAATAACACATCTATGTCCAAACATTTATAAATATATAGCACCAAAACATTTTAAGAATACCACAAGTGTCATCTCCATCCCACACTAGAAGAAAACATTTAAAAACTCAGTGAAAATGGTACTATGAACTCACCTTGCGAAAGCAATCCAAAGTCTCCTCACGAACAACCAATTACCTAAAGCACATAATATAATAATACGCATGTCAACATTGACTCCGGAACTCTAATCATTTATCAATTTAACAATCCCTATAATGGATACATCTCAAATCCTTTCTCAACTTAGCCCCATGTTAGCCCTCTAAGTGCCCATTAACCCAAAATACCCAAAACATGATTTTAAGCCTTGTCCAACAAACATTAACCTCGAACTCGACACTTGTACAAATAATTAGACCAAGCTACTGGCCTCCATAGGCTATACATACTGATAATTTGAAAAGTACGTTCCGAGTACATAGTTTTAGGCTTTTGAATCACCCAAAAATCTTTAAAAACGAATAAGTTATGACCAAAACGATTTTACCTAAAATCTGCCCAGACATTAGCGACAGTTTCTGAGACAGTTTAGTGACGGATTCTGACAGACTAGCGACAGTTCCTGACTAATCCGATTTAAACCCTAAAAACGATTTTAAACACTAAAAACCCTTCATTAATTACCAAATTCAAGCCCTAAATTATATTAATTCCAGAAAATTAAAAACCCTAATCCATCATATGATTATTTAATTGATAATAACATGATTATTTAAATAAAACAAAAATTGAAATCATGATTATACCTTTAATTCATCAAAATCAAGATTCTTGAAGAAACCCTAATTCTTGAAAACTCACCGTCGGCCTCCTCTATGTTTTTATGAAAAAAATCTGATTTTAATTAAGTAGTTCTTGTATTTATACTTCTCCTAAAAATATTTTTTCTAATTTACTACAATTGGACATTGGGCTTTTTTCCTTTTTTTTTGCTGACTACAACAAACAAAATCACCAAAAATAATATTTTTTTAATTAATTTATTAAATTCGTTTTTAATGTTTATTTCCTTATTTATTTAATATTTACTTATATTTTCTTTATTTTATTTATCCCACAAAGTTTATAAAATGTAAAACCTTCAAAACTAGTCGAAAACACGACCATCGTAAAAGTAGAATTTTTAATTCTTATTATTTCTAAAAGTCTAAAGTTACTATAAGGTTAATAGAACTTAAAAACCGAACCTAAAACTATTTCTAAGGCTAATTCTAACCGCTAGTCCTATACATGTTAAATCCTCGTATCACAAAAATACGATTAACTATATAAATACACATAGTTATTACATACACGTAAAATGACCTCAAAAATGCCATATCACTTCCTAGTCACATCCATGTGAACTCATGAGCACGAACTATTCCCAATGTGTCATCATATAACGTACCACGTACTACATAAACGATGTCTGAACCTAGGACAAAGTCTCAAACACAAACATATAACACATAAACGCACACTCAACACGTAATCAAAATCAAACAGTCCCAAATGGCAAATCTCAAAATTTAGGGTTGTCACAGTGTAATGGCTGCATCATTTGAAACATATTTAAAATGTTAATTGTGTAACGAGAAAAAATCCCCTATTCCTTATTGGGGATCCCCGTTTCACTCTGGGGATGAGGATGGTATGTAGCTTGTAAACTCTATTGGGGATAAGATGGATATTGAACTCTAGGGATGGGGATGGTATCAACCACTCCTCGCATACCCGGGCCCGTTCCTCGCTGGGGATGAGGATAGTATGTAGCATGTAAACTCAGGGATGGGACGGGGATAAGGTTGATGTTGATTCAAAAGATAGATGGACCGAGCTTGACCCGAATTAGGCTTAATTTGGGGTCTTGTGGACTCTGGCTCTTACACCAAGTGAAACTTGTTTAATGACCTTGCGCTCTAAAACAGACACCGTTAGACTTATCGTAGGTTTGTGGCCCACGATTAGACTCCGGCGTGAGAGTAAGTAATCGATTTAAGTATATTAGGGTTCAGGGTATTGTGTGTATCGTACCTTTGTGGAACCATAGGGTTCCTTTTATACTCGAGAGAGTCCTGGTTGGGCTCCCTATTCTTGCGACCTAAGGAAGAGATAATGACTCAAAATAGATTGATCCTTATCGCATAGCTATGGTAAGTGTATATCCTCCTTCCTTAGGTAAATATAATCATAAGATAGATTATATTCTTGTCTGATCCTATCGCAGTGCGATGAGGACATGGTTAAGTAATGAACCGTATGTACGACAGCGGATTACCAGGCCTCCTTGGTTGTGCGCACATCGCATAAGTATTAATCCATTCCTGATGGATACGGGTATTACCCGTGAGTCGGACTATCCCGCCCGACTAGGGACTATACGTCATCATGTCCCCCTAGTCTAGTGGTCATAGGTTCTAACCGCGGCTACTAGACTACAATCTTCAAAGTGCTCAAAACCAATACGCTCATAGACCACACATGAGTAAATAATTCAAATATTCTCGCCAAGAAGGCATTCACCCCCCCCTTTTACCTAACCTCCTCAAAACCCGGGAAAAGCGTCTGACACGTCATAGTTACCCCTTCAACTTCCACCGTTGGATTTAGCAAGTGGGTAACACGTGGCATAGATCTAAACTTCAAACACTAACTTAGGAGGGCTATATATATACCCCCGACACCCCCCTTTGACTGTTTATTCACTTCTAAACTCTCAAACTTCCATTAACGTCATCAAAACATTGCATCGTTATCAGATCTCTTCTAAGGTAATCTTTGCGACCACCTTATCTTATATATGCCATCATGGAGAGACAATTATCCGATGTCACGTTGATCCTGACGATAGAGGAGCTAGACCAGTTCACGACGTTCTACTACATACCAAATTACCTACACCCAGAAATTCCTGACCCTCGGCACAATATAAGCCAGGAGCCCGAGGGAAAAATAGGGGTATACACCCGTTTTTTTATTACGCTACTCAACGTATTCCTATGTCGCGCTTCCTCATCAGTGTGTTAATGCATTACGAGATTCACGTATCTCAATTATATTGCATAGGGGCGTCCAAGACTTCGAACTTTGAAATTAATTGCCGTACATTAGATATAGAACCCACCGTAGACTTATTTCGCGTCTTCTACCAACGGCAATTAGCCAATGGTTGGGTTTCCTTCTCTAAGAGAAAGAGCGGGATGCAATGTTATGATGGGAAAATAGATTCCCTAAGGGACTGGAATGACAGGTTCCTCTAGGTTGACGAAGCTGCCTTTCCTTTTTATTTCCCGTTTTTTACCCCTGGAACGGTGAGGAAGGACCCAGCACCTTGCCCTAATTCCTACAATACTGGGGACGCGGAGACTCTGAATAACAACCGCATTCTCGTGCAACCGTATCCGGAGGCTTTGTTGGTTATTCTTGGCCTAAGTCGCGCAGTCATCTGTGGCACGCAACAGATTCATGTCTTCCGCACCCAGAGTGGTCGGGGTTAGTGGTTCTTCCCGCGTTCTTCGTATCATTCTGTAAGTACCATCTTGTGCCAAAAAACTAAAATTTGTTCTTCTGCTTTTTCGTTTTTTGTTACACAGGCATGTATATTCTTGACCTTGTTCGTAGCGCCTTCCCTGAAGATTTGATAGTCTACTCCCGTCCTGAGAGGGAGAATGAGGAGTCACTTCAGGAACGTGCTCAAAAGAATATCATGGAGCTGGAGGTTGGGGAGGCCTCCGCAGCGCAAGAGCATGAGGACATCGGCGCAGATCAGCCATCACCAGCACCAGTACAGCAACAACCACCAGCACAACAACAACCACCGCCATTTCTTAGTTCCTCGCTATCATCGAATAATTTTACTGAGGATGCTGAGATCGTTGCGCAACAATTTGAAGAGGAGGAGAATTCTGCTTGGGGTAAGAGGCAAAGGAGCCCCTAGCAACTTCGCGCAAGGCTGCTCACACGAGGGCTGGGCCCTTATGGACAGAGGCGTACGCGACTGAGGAAGAAATTGAGGAGAATCTCGTGAGGACTCCTCCGTGTACTCCCCCTGCCACTATCAACTTAAGGTAAACACTTGTATTCGTATTATGGCTATCGTCCATATTCCTCCTTATATTTCTCTGATCTCTTCTTTCATGTATCAGTGATGACCATGAAAAGTCCTCCGGGAAGGCTGATGTTACGCCTTCCCCCCAAAAGGAGACTTCAACAGCGGGGGGAAGCGCGTTCCCCCAAGACCCCGAGTTCACTCCTGATTGGGAATTGCCCGTGTCTTCAGAGTTGACTGGTGTGTTTGACTGTTCCAGCTTCTTGGACAACATTGTGCCCCCTGGCCGAGCTGCGATACTGGAGGGGATGAGTGATGTGGTTATGGCAGACGAATTCATTTATATTTTGTCGCAGAACGTGACATTGATGTCGCGCATCAAGAAGAGGTTTTTGGATTTATCCGCCCAAGTGCAGACCACTGAAGACAGACTTGGGCAAATTGTTGAAGAGAAGTCTCTTGCCCTTGAGAAAATGTAAGAAAAAATCAACCAAGAGGTCGAGAGAGGGCGACAAGACGCTTCCCTCATCCACTTCCTAACAGAATAGAATGAGAAGCTAGCCTCCGAACTTGAAGATGAGCGCGCCCAGCTCAATCAGCTAAAGGCCTCCAATCAAGTTACGATGGGGGCTTTTGAGGAGGGAAAGAATAAGTTTGTGATGGATGTAGATGCGCTAAGCGCAAGGGTTAAAGAAGATGTGGGTAATCTCAGCAGCCAACTGAAGAGGTTGAGTATTGCGTTGGATGAAGACCTGTATCCGCGGTTGATGAAGGAGGTAGCCGAGAAGCGGTGGCTGGTGCGCTATGGTTTGCGCCTAGACGCCATGGGTGATTTTGGAAGACCCTACTTTGCGGGCCGCCTTTGCCCAATCTATCATAGCTGCAGTGAATGAGGGCACTTCCAAGGGTTTAGTGAAAGCGCACAAAGCTGATTTGTTGAAGAAAGAGTTGATAGAGGTGCCCTTCTGTGACCCTACTGCCTAGTCTAATCTTACTGTTGGGAATAAAATGTAGCCAGTACACTTGAACGCTGACAAGAAGAAAACAAGCGTTGATAAGATAGAAAACAAGCGTTGACAGATCCAGCATTGACAGGAAGAAGTCAAGCGTTGATAAGATGAAGTCAAGCACTAATAGAAAGATATGGTCTACGCGTATTATGTTTCTAGTAAATATAGGATTAACAATGTATTTTCTATATTTATCTTTACCTAGAATAGCTGATACGTAGACTCTTGTACAAGGCTTCTTATGTCTATAAAAGAAGACCTTTAGGTTTTGTTTCATATAAGTTTTCATACGTTTAACACTTTCATTGTAAGCAAGTTTGTTCTAATCAATCAAGTGAAAGTTTGTTTTACATTCTTTGTGTGTTCTTGTTTGTGTATTAATTCCGCATAATACTTAAATTGTTTTATACACAAACAAAGTTTCTCTACGTGTTTAACTTGATTTAATCTCGTTTACACAAGCTAAATCGATCTAAGTTTGAGATCAACAAGTGGTATCAGAGCTTGTTGAGAAACTTTGATCTAAAGAACACAAGAACCCTAAATCACCAAAAACCCTAATTTTCACAAAACCCTAAAAACATCATGTCTACCCCAGAAGTAAACTCCTTGTTGGGTCTACTAGATGTAGATCTTGCAGCCTGTCAGGAACGGTGAACGACTTCTATAATCACAAGTCAATTCACAACGAGACTCTATACACAATATAAATGCAAAATACAAATATAATAAAGAAGAACAGAATAACTATAAAGACTTGATCCTTTCTAAGGATTTCTAATATTGATAATGACTAGAACTACGTTTGATGAAGGCGTGTCTAACCCTTCTGCCCAAGGTTCCTTTTATACTACAAGGAAACCCTAATACAGCATTAAACAAAACGTGTAAAACTGATATGCATATCCTTTCCTAACATATCTCATGCATATCCTAACAGAATAATAAATAAATAATAAAGTTTGACTTTGACTAGGACCAGGAGCACGACTTGCTCCTACTACTACTAGGACCAGGAGGAACTACATACCTCCTAGTCTACCTATTATATTTAACTATACCAATGGTCCTAACAATCCTCCCCTAAACTTGAATTTGACCTGTTGAGTTCAAGTTTCCTGGAAAACGTGCAATAAAGCTCGAGGATTGAATCAGCAAAAGTAATAGCAGCATCAGCAAGATAAGAAACAGAAGAACCGCCGCAACATGGAACACTAGAAGCTTCTCCAAAGCTTGAAACAAATCAGCATCGTGTTGAATCTTTACAGCAACATGAGCAGATTTGATGAGCCTTTACCAAGTAGCTGCTCGCTCTTGGGCTAGCCAGTCTTGCTGGTGGAATAAGCATCACCCTGGGAGACCAGAACCCATCCCAACTCTTAGAACGTGAATCAATGGTGAGTGGGGGTACCCTGATGATTTTAGGCAAACCATCACAACCGTCAACGGATTTGATATGTCTTTACCAGAAGCCGTACCCCTCTGGACTCGCCAACTCTCAGCAATGAAGCATCGGTGAGTTGAAAACCCTATAGCTTTAAGCAAGCTATTACAGCTATCAACGGATTTGATAAAATCTTTACCAAGAGCCGTACCCCCTTGGATTAGCCACTTTTCAGTCTAGGACCATGGCAAGTGAAAACCATCCAGTTTTGGGTAACCCGGCAACCATCAACGGATTTGAGAATCGCACCAGGAGCCGTACCCTCAAGGCGAATCAACTCTTTCTTGTCGATTAGACATGGTGAGTTGAGGACCATTTGTTGTGAGGACCAAGTCCAACACTAGATGAAACCAGTAACCAGCACAAGTATAACACAGCAACAAGAACCCATAGTACGAATCAGCAAATGGTATCATATTCACAAGTGTAAAATCCATGATGTGTTTAAAGTATAAGCAGATATTATATAAAAAGTATATTTTTTTAACTATAATGAATGAAATTCACCAATCACTTTACATATTGGTGAAAAGAATGATAATATGAACAAATGATCAAAAACATAAAACATAAACACTTACAAACCAACCAAATCAGAGACCAGAAGCAGCCTTCTTATCTGTTGTCAAACGAGCCTGGATCCCTTCCACCAACGCAGTCGCCATAGAAGACTCATTCCCTGAGGGAGCATTTGAAATCTGCAAGTGACAAGCCAACATAGCCTCCATCGAAGTAATTGTCAATGGATAATCCAAGTTTGTGAGCATGAAGACCATATGACCAGATTCCAACTCTAACATATGCACACCACATCCCGCATATAACTTCCAGCGCTGAATAACCCATTACATCTGATCCTTCCAGACACCAGAAACAGGAGCATGGGGAGGTGCATCAAGCATCATCTTTAGATCAGCCCATACTCTCAGACCAAGCCAGGAAGACACGGCCATAGGATCAACAGGCATGCCAGTATCCACAAACCCATATAAAGTCATAAGATCCTTACGATCAGCCCAAGACAAAATACCCTGCAGACCTGAAGCTAACCGCATAGACCCATCACTAAGTGTAATTCTATGAGATACCGTACCAGGAAGAGTCGTGGAACGCACAACCGTCCAACCAGTAATATATCCATTTCCCAAAGGCAAATCAGAGTCACTATCAGAATCTGCATCTATAAGATTTTCAGAAGCACGCTTCTCATAGGGGACCGTCTTGCCACGTCTAACACGTCGAGCTAATTTCTGACGAAGCGAACGGCGAGGTGTGGGATCACTAGGAGAGGGTTCAACCTGTACCTTTACATGAGCAGCAGTAGTGGGAGCAGGAGAAGTAGACTCAATAGTTTGCCCACCCAAGGGATCAACAAGAGATGCACTAGAAGAAGGAACAGGTGGAGAACCAGGAACTGGTGGTGATGGTGATGCCATATCAGGTGTAGAAGTAGTGGTGGTCGTGGTAGCAAAGGTGGTGGTGGTAGCATGTGTTGTAGTGGTAGTAGGAACTGAAGAAGAAACCGGAGGAGCACCCGAAGTAGAAGAAGTGGTACCAACTGTAGAAGCAGCAAAAACCGATGGAATAACAGCAGAACCAGGAGTAGGATCAGATGGAGGACCAGTAGTAACAGCAGGTGAAGAAGTGGTCACCACACGTGGAGAAGGACGATAGATAAATCGTTCCGGAATTGGGGTGCTTTGATGCTTGACCATTCTTTCATATAGTGCTTTAAGTTCATCAAAAGACAAAGCCCGAACCATGTCCCACTTCCAACCAGTTTGGAAATAAGCAGCCGACTGATAGTTCACATATCGCTGCATCTGCTGTCGCTCCTCAGTTCTTGACAAAGGTCTGTTCTTACGCTTCTCACGAAGCTGTGCAGCAAGCGCCAACTGATGCTTGCGCATCAACCCCATGGCTCTTGGAATACAGTTATGCTCATCCACATCCGCACCCAGAAGATCAGTGAACTGGGAATAATCCTTGGTAAGAATAGTCAACACCTGCATCCAATCACTTTCATTCCAATGCATTGCATTATGCTGCACTTGTTCTCGTCGCTGCTGTTGAAGCGCTTCCTCATCAGCCCGAGCAGCTTCATCAATTTCGGCTTGCATCCGTTGAGCAGCCTCCTCACCCAGCCTATCCTCCTCAAGCTGTCTGCGTGTACGCTTGCGAGGTGGTGAGGGAGCATCAATCATTGGGGCCTTCCCCTGTGGATCATGGGATGGACCAGCATTGGAACCAACAGTAGGACCAGAAGCACCATATATAGGAGTGGGAATAGCAGCAGGAGAAGGAACACTGGATGAAGTCGGAGGAACCGGCAAATCATCATACAATTTATCAGCAAAGGAAGCCTTTGCCAACAAAGTCAAACCATCCTCAACACGATCCTTAACCTCCTCATCAGAATCAGAGTGAACCACATGCTTCTTTCTTCATCTTTGCTGAGTCTCCAAAGCTTTGATGCAATCAGCCATGGGAAGAACAAACTCCCTAGTAAGCTTCCGGTGTTGATTCAAATATGCTTCCAAGGAAAGAATCCGTGCATGATTCCTTAGGTTTGAAGCCTCAATGAAGTCTAGAATGTCAGTAAAATCATCACGATGTGGACCATCTCCTAGATAGGCGACCTTGTTGTGAGCAGGTTGGTATACCAGGGCAGCCATTGATCTTGATTAATTGAATGGAAGAGGATTTGAGTTAGGGTTGAGAGAGTAGGATCGGTTGTGTGTGTGTTATGAGTGAGATGAATGAGTCAAGGGGGGGGGGGGGGGGGGTTAATTGACCATAAATAATGGAGGTAGAAACTGTTCATTGACCCCTAATAATGAGGGGTTGCCCTTTCAAATTAGACAGTTATTACATAGTAACCAGTTGCCCCTTTTAACATAATTTCCAAATTCCAATTTACCAAAGTTAAGTAAGAGTGTAAATACCAGAATTTGAATGCGTTGACTAAAAGTCAAAGCGCCCAATGGTCAATACTAGAAGCAAAATGTGGTCAACAAAAGTTAATAAGAATGAACAGTGTCCTAGACCAGTACCAGAAGCCAACCCGCACTTGACAAAGAAGAATTTTCAACCACCATAAGCCAACCAATAATGACTAGAAGCTAACCAGAGAGGACTAGAAGCCAGTCATGAAAGAATATAACCACCAGAAGTGAGCAAAATCCTACACCAGGAGTAACACACACCACCAGAACCAATGCAAAATGTTGTTAAAATCTACCAATATGTTAGTCTGTGCAAAGTAATATGTACACTAAGCCTCCCCTTAGGCTTAGCCTCCCCTCAATCCTAGACCTCAAGGATTGACCATCCCAATGTGAACCACCAAGTGGTTAAACCGAGGGCCATCAAAGGCTTTTGTCAACAAATCAGCAACATTATCATCCGTATGAACTTTAAGAACCTGTATCAACTTCTTCTTATTGGCATCCCGTATAAAATGGTGCCTAATTTCAATATGCTTTGTTCACTGATGAAAAACAGGATTCTTCACAATGTAGATAGTACTTTGATTGTCAATGAAAATCTTGGTGTTCATAAAATGGAACCCATAATCCAACATCTGATTTTGGATCCACAATACTTGTCCACAACAGCTAGCAGCAGCAACGTATTCAGCTTCTGTGGAAGAAGTAGCTACTATCGTCTGTTTCTTGCATTTCCATGAAATAAGTCGGCGACCCAAAAATTTACAACCACCAGTAGTAGACTTTCT
The DNA here is from genome assembly GCA_025667525.1 of Glebionis coronaria. Lineage (NCBI taxonomy): Eukaryota > Viridiplantae > Streptophyta > Magnoliopsida > Asterales > Asteraceae > Glebionis > Glebionis coronaria. Next base: position 635,101,256 of record CM046874.1, on the reverse strand, counting down.
GTCATTATTAGCACCTGCATAGTCACTATCACTATATGCTTCAAGAACAAAAGGTGATTCTTTAGGATACCACAAGCCCAGCTTGGGTTGAGCCTTGATATACTTGAAAATCTTCTTAACAGCATTCAAGTTAGAAACTGTTGGAGCCACCTGATGTCTAGAACAAGCACTTACTGCAAACATGATGTCCGGACGTGATGCAGTCAAATACATTAGTGAGCCAATCATACCCAAACATTCTGAAACAAGAATTGCTGCATTTCCTCCTGCATAGCCTCCACCCAGCTTTGATCCTCAAGAGCATGAGTGACCAATCTAGGTTCCACCTGTGATAGAAAACAAGCAAACAAACAGTGTTGAAAGTCCGTATGATTGTTACGCTTTTGATCTTTCAATATAGCTCACAAGAGCATGATGATCAGACGTGGCTTTCTTCTGCATCCTGCGTGTCTTGACAGTAGAACCAGGATCTCCAATGATTTGAGTGGTAGGGTGATCTTTGTGTGATTGCAAGACTGGATTGGAAGCTACCTCCACTTCTGGTGCCAAGTTATTGAGATCACCAACAAAGTCAGCATCATATGAAGCAGCGTTGAAAATCCCATCTACTGGTTGTTTATGAATATCATCCAGCTTGGTAGAAGACTTCTTTTGATGGTTCCCCAAATCAGAAGGACTGGAGAAACGAGTATTTGAAGCAGAATCACTAGCTGGAGTACCAATAGGTGATAAGCTAGCACTAGGAGCAGAAGCTGGGTTACCAGGAACAGCTTTGTCAGTAGGCGTATTCAAGGGAAACTCAAAGCCACCTTGAGCAGCTGCTGTAGTAGCTTCTTGTTGTTGTTTGAGTAGGGTGTCAAGAGCTACTTGGGAATCCAGTACATCCAATGGAGGTGCATCACTAGGAGGAGTAGGAGAGACTGTGGTGGAGTAGGATGGAACCACAAAAATATCATCCTCGTCATCTGAATCAGAAAGACTAGAAGGAACACCTGTACTAGAAGTGGCAAACACTTGTGGACCTGCATCATGGTTAGTTTTAAAACGAAAATATCCTAACGAATCACTAAGATAATCAAGATCAAAATACCATTCAGGACCCTTGCCTTGGATGTTTGACTTCTCTTCAAAATACCTGAGATTTATAGTTTCAATTACCCGCTTGGCTTGGAGATTGTAGACACGATAAGACCGAGAGTGAGCTGAATATCCCACAATGTATCCTTCATCTGCCTTGCCATCAAACTTCCCCAAATAGTCACTAGTATTCAGAATGGTGACAGGACACCCAAAAGGCTTCAAATGAGCAATATTTGGAACTTTGGCCGTTAGAAGCTCATAGGGGGTCTTCTTGTGAGGATTGGTTATAGAAACCCTATTCAAGACATAACTTGCAGTATTAACAGCTTCTGTCCAGAACATGGTTGGAAGCTTGGAATCGGCAAGCATTGTTCTTGCTGCTTCTATTAGTGTCCTGTTCTTTCTTTCTGCCACACCATTCTGTTGAGGAGTTCTTGCTGCACTATAATCTCTTTTGATGCCCTTAGCATTACAAAGTGCTATGAGGTCTTTATTTTTGAACTCGGTTCCATTATCACAACGAATACCTTTAACTTTCTTGGACAACTGGTTCTCTATAAGGGTAAGAAATTCTCTAAGAATTGAGTAGGTCTCACTCTTGGCAGCCATGAAGAACACCCACGTAAACCTGCTATATCCATCAGTTACCACCAGACAGAATTGTTTGTGATCAATGCTCCTAATGGAGGTAGGACCAAATAAATCCATGTGTAGTAGCTGCAATGGTCCAGTAATAAGACTAAGAGCAGTAATGGCCTTGAAGGATGCTTTATGCTGTTTGCCTTTGCTACAAGCAATACAATTTATATCATTTCTGAATGACTTGGGAAGTAAACCAGAGACCAGATTCAGATTTGCTAGTTTGTGAATGGTCTTGAAGTTCACATGCCCCATCCTTGTGTGCCATTGAGTGGCTTCATCTTCTGAGGCTTTAGCAACCAGACATGCTAGTTGACCAGTAGGGTTGACTTCATTCAGCTTGATGCTATAGAGATTGTGTCTTCTAGGGATTCTAAGCAGAACCTGTGAGTCATCCGGAAGCTGAAAGTCTTTAGAGAGCACAAGTGCATCAGTATCCGTGAAGAGAACAAACTGCTTCTTGTCACAAATCTGAGAGACAGATATCAAGTTGAAGTGCTGAAGTGCTTCCACATAGTAGACCTGCTCAAAATTTAGATTATGCGTCTTAATTGTTCCTTTACCAGTGATCCTGCCTTCACCTCCACCAAAATAGACCTTGCCACAATGGTACAAAGTTAGAGAGAAGACTTTTATTTCCTGTCATGCTCCTGGAGAAACCACAATCAACAATGCCTAATCTAGGATCTTGGTATGGAGTAACCTACAACAATAAGATAATAAAAATGCAAAAATTAGTGTCTTAAGGGGACCCAAACCTTTTCAGGTTTGAGCCTGCCTTGTGGATCTTTAGTAGAGAGCCAAGAAGATTGATGAGATCCACCGTTGTTCCTTGGTTGCCTATGCATCATATGGGTATTATTGTTTGACCAAGAACAACCTGCTGAGGGCTTAACAGCAGTTCCCAAACTTCCCAAACCAAAATACATGTGGTAAAAATTATGTGGATAAATTGGATTAAAATTTTGAAAATAGTTACTGGTGGATCTATTTGTTGTTAATCCAATGTTTCTCCAATGATCAGAAGGTAATGGAGAGGACCTTCTAGAAGAAGAAAACGATTGAGCACTAGGATTGAGTCTTCTAGAAGTATATGTGGCAGCTCCTGGTGGACCAGGAGCAGGAAATGCTTGATTAACAGAAGCATGTGTGTCATAAAAATAACAATCTTTAATCAAATGAAATGCACTTCCACAAACAAAACATGTTTTAATAGACCTTTTATTAGAATGATATTGTTTCATACTGCTAACATTATTACACACAATTCTAGGAGTATCAAACTTCCTAGGACTCAATAAACCAGGACCAGACACAGTTGACTTAAGAGTAACTTTCTCTTCACACTTCCTAGCACTAGTAGCAGCATGATCATTCTTCTTGGAACTTGTAGGTCTTGACTCTTCACTTGAACCACTTGATGCAGAGTTACTGGCTTTATCACTGAAAGTACACGAGACAAAGTCATTAGAATTAGTAGAACTTTTTGGGGACTCATGCATCAGTGATCCATCCAAGTCATTATGCCTAGAAGTGGGCATGAAAGTTCCAGTAAGAGGGGGAGGGACAACATGCATTTCTGCTGCTGGTTTAAACCTATTGTACCTAGGTTCTCCCTCTTCCTCTTTATCGGCATCAAACACACTTGAAAAAGATAAATCAAACACATCTTCTGAAACAATATATTTATCAAATCCTAATCCTCTTTTAGTCCTACCAGACATGCTACTATCGATTAATTTTGAAAGATTTTTAGGTGCCTTTTGCCATTTTTCAAATCTCAACATTGTGGCATCTAATCTTTCTTGCATCTCCTGTTTTTCTTTGATACTGGCATCTCTTACCTTTTCTGTATATTTAAGCATATTAGTTATGTTTTCTAAATCGATGCCCATTATCCTAATTTTATCCTCATACTCACGTTGAGTATCTTGTAGCCACCTCTTTTGTTGTTCCAATTTGTTTAAAGAAGCCTTATAGGCTTGAACCTCTAAAAAATACTTATCATTTTGATCATTTACTTCATTAAATTGGGACAAAAATTCTGAGTATTTATCATGACAACCAAGAGGACAATGTTGTACCTGAGGTGAGATGCCCATAAGAGAAAACTCGTCTGCTTCTTCTGCATCAGAGAGATTCCCAGAAATCATTGCAAATACGTCAGTCGAGGATTCAGCGGATTCCAAAGTGGTAGTCTGATGATCATTCCAGTTGACCATAGAGTCAACAGATACTAGTGCCTTCTTGTCATCTTTTATCTCCTGAACCTTAAAAGCGGAGTACCTGCTCTTCTCCTGGTCATTCTTGCTCGGGCATTCCCTTGCAAAATGACCTTGTTGCTGGCAGTTATAGCATCGAACCTTGCTTCTGTCGAATCTTGCTGGCTCCCGTGGGTTGTAATTGAATTTTCGACCTGCTTTCTTCTCAAACTTGTGAACCCTAAGAGTGAGCATGGCCATCTGCCATTTAAGATCCATTTCATCCAGGTCAAGTTTATCGACCTGTTTGAAGTCATCAAAAGCAAGTTGTTGTTGAGCATCAACATCAGCCACAAAAGAATGAAGAACGGCTTCTACCATACTACCAGACTTGGCAGTAGGATCAGGAGCAGAAGTATGCTGAAAAGTATGTTGAGAGGACACAGTATTGCTTGGGCTACTAGCATATGACATGAGACTGGATGCCATAGAACTCACCAAGGCAGAATTAACAGGAGTGGGAAAAGAGTCACTTGAATATCCTCTCACATGAGGTTCAAAAGTTCTGAGTTTATGAAATAATTCATCAAAATTGAGATAGTCAAGCCCACCTTTGGCTTTGAGAGAGATTACCACCTGATTCCATGAGTAGGGTAAGGCTTTAAGAAACCTTGCATTAATATCACCATCGTCAGGCTTTGAACGAAGTTGATTCAATTGACTCAATATCTTGTAAAACCTGTCATACCCTTGATGTAAACCTTCAGTTTCTGAGATTTTGAATTCTGTGAATTCATCTCTCAGCATGGATCTTCACATTTTCTTTGACTCCTCATTCCCACCAAACCTTGCTTTTATACCATTCCAAATTTCTCTGGCATCATCCAAATGGTAGAAGTCACCCATGTGATCATCAGGAAGAGATTGAAGCAAAATCATTTTTGCTTTGACCTCCTTCTGAATAGCTATGATTTCTTCATGAGATTTAGGGTCAAGAAGAGTAATATTACCATTCTTGTCTCTTCCAGTTAGCTTCCTGCTGTTCCCATTCAGAATAATCTTCTAAAGGTCTTGATCAGTATTGGTGATCCACCATTCCATCTTCATTGCCCAACTATCATATTCATCCTTTTTCAGAAGAGGGAATTTATCATTCGTGTTGGAAATGTTGATCCCAAACTTAGATCGATTAGCTTTGTGTATACGAGATTAGATCAAGTATAACACGTAGAGAAACCTTTGTATATGCTTTGTGAATCTAAGTGTTATGCGGAATTTAACACTTAAACAAGAACACACAAGATATAAACAAACTTTCACTTTGATTATCAATGTCGAACTTGCTTACAATGAAAGATGTTTATGAACGAAAACTTATGTAAAACTTATATCAAACATTAACCTAAAGGCCTTCTTTTATAGATACAAGAAGCCTTGTACAATAAGCTACGTATCAGCTATTCTAGGTAAAGATAAACATAGAAAATACATTGTCGTTTCTATCCTTACTAGAAGTATTCTAGAATATAATAAATGTGTAGATTATATCTTCCATCAGTGCTTGTCTTCAATGTGTCAACGCTTGACTTTAACTTGTCAACGCTTGAGCTGTCAGCGCTTGCTTTGCTCTTGTCAATGCTTGAATTGTTCTTGTCAGCGCTCAAGTGATTCTGGCCTTAATTTATTCCCAACAATCCTCCCCTAAACTTGATATTCACTCTTATGATCAAGTTTCTGAATAAGCATTCAGAACTAGGAGGAGTCTAACAAATCTTCTCATATTGGTAATGAATAAATCTGATCAAATCCTTTGCCACGTCACTTGAATAATCTATCTCCAGCTGAGTGTCCTTCATCTTTTCCAAAACAGCCTTGGATATGAAATACTGAGCATCCACAAGTAGATACTCAGCAAACTTTGTAGAACTCAAATGGTATACACCAGCAGCTGAATATAACCTCCATTGAAGACCACTGAGGTCATCTTCAAGATCCTTCCATATTTCAGGATCTTCTTCTTTTGTCCCACACATTCTTTTGAATGTGGTCCAAAGTTTTATTCCATTAGCTGAAGTTGGTGCTTCAGCCTCATACTTGGTCTCTAGTAACCTCCAAAGGTCCACCAAGTCTTCTCTATCACAACTTGCAAATAAAGATATGAGAGTGGTAAAAGTGTGTACCTCCTTGCCAAATCTGCCAATCTTCCAGAATCCACATTCATCTTCTTCATAGCTCACAATTGGATTCCTGGAATCTAATGGTAACAATTGCACCATATCTGAAGCTTCTAGTGAGGAGAGCTTGAGGCTCTTTCTTATAACTGCTTCACTTGGATATAGTGAATCCATATCTTTTGGAAACTCAAATTTAAATCCCTTCTTCACTGGCCTGGGAATCATCATAGCTTTCTTGATTTCCATTTCTTCTGCAAGTTGCTCCTTTCTTTCATCTGAAAGAAGTCTGAGAGTGTTTGCTTCCTGCACTCTCACCCAAATAGGATAAGCCCTATGTTCCAACTCATCAAATGTCAAAGCCTTCAACTTCTGATGTGTCCATCCAACTCCATGACATCTGAGCAACATAAAGTAGAGCTCCCTTCTATCCCTTTTCAACTCTAAGAGAATGTTGCTTGCCTTGTGTTTCAATATTACCTTACAATCCTTCTGAACTCTAAGAAGAAGCTCCAAACCCCATATTTGATCTGAAATGGTCAAGTCTGGATTATCCATGCAGCTTTCTTCCCAAGAATTATACATTTGAACCACCTCTGGCATGTCAAAGTTAACCTGCAATTTTAATTCTCTCAACTTTTCTCTAGCAAGCTCATCACCATACTCAAGCCTTTCAGGTTCTATAATCATCACACTTGAGTCTGAGCTAGCTCCATCACTTCCTTCTTCAGAAGTCACAACAAATGGTGACTTTTCCTTTTCACCTTGTTCCATCATTTGTTCAGCCAATCTTCTATCAAATTCAACTTGGGCTGCATCTTTTGGAACAATTTCTTCTACCAATTTACCCTTACCCTTATCTGATGGTGCAATGGTTGGTAAGGTAGATGGTAATACCTGAGTAGAAACCTCCTTGATGATAGATGATGACTGGGATACATCACCTTCATGTGCAGGTCTGTCAACGCCCAAAATACTTCTATCAGCGTCCAAATTTGCCTTGTCAATGCTAAAATATTTTCCCTCAGCGCCTTGTGTAACCTCTCTCAACATAGCTGTAAATGACAAATTTAGATTGATTGGAGAGATTAAGGACGTATCAAAACATGTTTGTTCCTTCAAAGTAGTAAGGGCTTCAGCAACATCCATTGATTGACCGTCTTGACTGCCCTTATCACTCAGATTTCTTTGATCTTCATCCCCTTTGGAAGACTCCTCCATACCCCTCCTAGCATGATCACTTTCCAAAACAACAATCCTCTCCCTCAATTGCTTGAGTTCAAGACCTTGTGAGTTGACAATTTGTACTAAGTCTGCATTTTGCTTTTGCAAGCTAATGCAGACTGCCGTCAATTCCAAAAGAGTCATTGGTTCCAGTCTGCCCTCTTCTAAAATGGGGATTTGACCTCCCAAGTCAGATTCATTGGGCATGGATGAGGACTTAATAATGGTGGGACTGCCTTGGCCAGCATCTAAGCCAGAACCAATAGTCCCAGCCTCATCCAGGTCACCAGCCACACTTGTGGTGGTGGTTCTCTCTGCTTCATGGCTAGGACCACCAGAGGAGAACACTCCAGTAGTCCTTTGGTGTTTCATCAACCTATATTCAGGTGGTGTGGAAGATGGTGTGGAAGAATGGGTAGATGTGGGTTGGTTAAGGGGTGTTTGGGATTGTGAAGGTTGTGTGTCAGCGTTGGAAATAGGCACATCAACGCCAACATTTGATGTGTCAGCGTCAAAGGGTTCTTGGTCAATTTGCATTTGTTTAGGTGAGGGTAAAGGTTCAGGAATGGGTTCAAGTTGTGGTTGAGGGTCAATTTGAGGTTGGGGGTCTGGTTGGGGTTGTGCTGCTGCAATAACAGCAAGCATGGCTGGGGTTAAAGGTAAGTCTCTATGGGGTGGTGAATTCATCTTCGTAAAAATAGCTTTCTTTTGCTCAGGGATCTTATAAAAATCATTGTGATCCCTTGAGCAGTAACCTTGATCATCAAAAATCATTTGCAGAAAATGGGGATAAGCTAAAGTCATTTTTGTCCCTTTGTTTTTACACATCCCCTCAAAAATCATTTTAGAATAGTTATATTTTTTGCCCTGTTGCATTGCACACAATAGCACTGGCAATGGATCTATTGATCTCATTGTGTGCAGTACATTTGGGACTCAAACATTGAAGGAGGACATGTATGAGGTACTTCCAGGCTGGGGGAAATTCCTGCTTATGATACTTATTGAGAGTACCTTCATCAGGAAAAGTATATCCCAAAGCCCTAAGCCCTTGTTCTATTTCATTTATGGGAAGGGTGGCTATACCATCAGCATCATCAAGATGCAAGGCTTGGCGTACCAAGGCCTCAGTAACCACCCAAGACCTCCCATGAACAATAGAAGTTAATGTGGTCACTCCATTAACTGTTAAGGAACTAACAGTGTTCCAAAACTGCTTAATGTGTGTGACTGGAATGAGTGGTGCATGAGAAAGAGCATACCTTAATGGGGATGCATTCAAATACGCCACCATTTGTGTGTATTGAGGAAACAGAGTATCATCAGCAACAAGATAAGCAATCATGTTGTGTTGAGACTTGAACCCCAATTCCAATTCTGCTGAGTTAAACTTTGGTGCCATTGATGAAAGCTGTTAATTTTAAGTGTAGAAGATGAAGTTGATAAGAGAAAAGTGTTAGACAAGAATTATAGATACCCTGTTTAAAAATAGGAGCCAAATTTATAGGAGAGAAAGAATGCATGTGATTGGCCCAAAAATAGGCAAAGATTTTCAAAAATCAATCATGAAAATATTGAAAAAGTTTATAAGTTATCTCATGCATTAAATGAAAGTAACAACTCCTAAAATTACGGCTTGAAAATATGTCAAAAAGTAACAACTGGGTAGGTCCCATTGAATGTCAACGGTAAAAAATAACCTATCAACGCCCAACGGCTATAATCTTGTCAACGTTCGCCTAAAGCCATGTCAGCGTCCAATTTGGTCACAACAACGCTTGGAAATTTCTTGTCAGCGTCCAAAAATAAAATTGTTTTAAAAAGTGAAAAATGACCTTAACAAGTAATTTATCCTAGAGAATATAACCAAAAGCTGATAATTATTATAGGGCGGCAAGCACTGTCCAGTTATGCACACTTGCATAAGCAAGATAGACATAACAGTCCTCTAGTGTCCCTTGCTAACCAAAACTCTTAACAACAAAGTTACCTTATAAAATCCTTGTTACTCCCATATCAAAATCATTCCCAAGTCTCCCAACAGACCACAACCAATTCTAGGCCAAAAATGTCTTGGCAGCATGCAAAGTTGATATACTATGCATGCTACAGTGCCTCATGATTTAGTAATACTAACTCATACTCACCTGTGGACACAATCTAGAATTGTGATAAGAGTATCATATGGATACCCAAACATCCTAAAGGTTCCTAAAACCTCCCCTTAAACTATGATACAAAAAGTTTGCTAAAATCATACATGAACATAAAAAATTTATGTCAAGATAGGAATGAAACATTCCAACCATCTTAGAATGCTCTGATACCACTTGTTGATCCCAAACTTAGATCGATTAGATTTGTGTATACGAGATTGGATCAAGTATAACACGTAGAGAAACCTTTGTATATGCTTTGTAAATCTAAGTGTTATGCGGAATTTAACACTTAAACAAGAACACACAAGATATAAACAAACTTTCACTTTGATTATCAATGTCGAACTTGCTTACAATGAAAGATGTTTATGAACGAAAACTTATGTAAAACTTATATCAAACATTCACCTAAAGGCCTTCTTTTATAGATACAAGAAGCCTTGTACAATAAGCTACGTATCAGCTATTCTAGGTAAAGATAAACATAGAAAATACATTGTCGTTTCTATCCTTACTAGAAGTATTCTAGAATATAATAAACGTGTAGATTATATCTTCCATCAGTGCTTGTCTTCAATGTGTCAACGCTTGACTTTAACTTGTCAACGCTTGAGCTGTCAGCGCTTGCTTTGCTCTTGTCAACGCTTGAATTGTTCTTGTCAGCGCTCAAGTGATTCTGGCCTTAATTTATTCCCAACAATCCTCCCCTAAACTTGATATTCACTCTTATGATCAAGTTTCTGAATAAGCATTAAGAACTAGGAGGAGTCTGACAAATCTTCTCATATTGGTAATGAATAAATCTGATCAAATCCTTTGCCACGTCACTTGAATAATCTATCTCCAGCTGAGTGTCCTTCATCTTTTCCAAAACAGCCTTGGATATGAAATACTGAGCATCCACAAGTAGATACTCAGCAAACTTTGTAGAACTCAAATGGTATACACCAGCAGTTGAATATAACCTCCATTGAAGACCACTGAGGTCATCTTCAAGATCCTTCCATATTTCAGGATCTTCCTCTTTTGTCCCACATATTCTTTTGAATGTGGTCCAAAGTTTTATTCCATTAGCTGAAGTTGGTGCTTCAGCCTCATACTTGGTCTCTAGTAACTTCCAAAGGTCCACCAAGTCTTCTCTATCACAACTTGCAAATAAAGATATGAGAGTGGTAAAAGTGTGTACCTCCTTGCTAAATCTGCCAATCTTCCAGAATCCACATTCATCTTCTTCATAGCTCACAATTGGATTCCTGGAATCTAATGGTAACACTTGCACCATATCTGAAGCTTCTAATGGGGAGAGCTTGAGGCTCTTTCTTATAACTGCTTCACTTGGATATAGTGAATCTATATCTTTTGGAAACTCAAATTTAAATCCCTTCTTCACTGGCCTGGGAATCATCATAGCTTTCTTGATTTCCATTTCTTCTGCAAGTTGCTCCTTTATTTCATCTGAAAGAAGTCTGAGAGTGTTTGTTTCCTGCACTCTCACCCAAATAGGATAAGCCCTATGTTCCAACTCATCAAATGTCAAAGCCTTCAACTTCTTATGTGTCCATCCAACTCCATGACATCTGAGCAACATAAAGTAGAGCTCCCTTCTATCCCTTTTCAACTCTGAGAGAATGTTGCTTGCCTTGTGTTTCAATATTACCTTACAATCCTTCTGAACTCTAAGAAGAAGCTCCAAACCCCATATTTGATCTGAAATGGTCAAGTCTGGATTATCCATGCAGCTTTCTTCCCAAGAATTATACATTTGAACCACCTCTGGCATGTCAAAGTCAACCTGCAATTTTAATTCTCTCAACTTTTCTCTAGCAAGCTCATCACCATACTCAAGCCTTTCAGGTTCTATAATCATCACACTTGAGTCTGAGCTAGCTCCATCACTTTCTTCTTCAGAAGTCACAACAAATGGTGACTTTTCCTTTTCACCTTGTTCCATCATTTGTTCAGCCAATCTTCTATCAAATTCAACTTGGGCTGCATCTTTTGGAACAATTTCTTCTACCAATTTACCCTTACCCTTATCTGATGGTGCAATGGTTGGTAAGGTAGATGGTAATACCTGAGTAGAAACCTCCTTGATGATAGATGATGACTGGGATACATCACCTTCATGTGCAGGTCTGTCAACGCCCAAATTTATCCTATCAGCGCCCAAAATACTTCTATCAGCGTCCAAATTTGCCTTGTCAACGCTCAAATATTTTCCCTCAGCGCCTTGTGTAACCTCTCTCAACATAGCTGTAAATGACAAATTTAGATTGGTTGGAGAGATTAAGGACGTATCAAAACCTGTTTGTTCCTTCAAAGTTGTAAGGGCTTCAGCAACATCCATTGATTGACCGTCTTGACTGCCCTTATCACTCAGATTTCTTTGATCTTCCTCCCCTTTGGAAGACTCCTCCATACCCCTCCTAGCATGATCACTTTCCAAAACAACAATCCTCTCCCTCAATTGCTTGAGTTCAAGACCTTGTGAGTTGACAATTGTACTAAGTCTGCATTTTGCTTTTGCAAGCTAATGCAGACTACCGTCAATTCCAAAAGAGTCATTGGTTCCAGTCTGCCCTCTTCTAAAATGGGGATTTCACCTCCCAAGTCAGATTCATTGGGCATGGATGAGGACTTAATAATGGTGGGACTGCCTTGGCCATCATCTAAGCCAGAACCAATAGTCCCAGCCTCATCCAGGTCACCAGCCACACTTGTGGTGGTGGTTCTCTCTGCTTCATGGCTAGGACCACCAGAGGAGAACACTCCAGTAGTCCTTTGGCGTTTCATCAACCTATATTCAGGTGGTGTGGAAGATGGTGTGGAAGAATGGGTAGATGTGGGTTGGTTAAGGGGTGTTTGGGATTGTGAAGGTTGTGTGTCAGCGTTGGAAATAGGCACATCAACGCCAACATTTGATGTGTCAGCGTCAAAGGGTTCTTGGTCAATTTGCATTTGTTCAGGTGAGGGTAAAGGTTCAGGAATGGGTTCAAGTTGTGGTTGAGGGTCAATTTGAGGTTGGGGGTCTGGTTGGGGTTGTGCTGCTGCAATAACAGCAAGCATGGCTGGGGTTAAAGGTAAGTCTCTATGGGGTGGTGAATTCATCTTCGTAAAAATAGCTTTCTTTTGCTCAGGGATCTTATAAAAATCATTGTGATCCCTTGAGCAGTAACCTTGATCATCAAAAATCATTTGCAGAAAACGGGGATAAGCTAAAGTCATTTTTGTCCCCTTGTTTTTACACATCCCCTCAAAAATCATTTTAGAATAGTTATATTTTTTGCCCTGTTGCATTGCACACCATAGCACTGGCAATGGATCTATTGATCTTATTGTGTGCAGTACATTTGGGACTCAAACATTGAAGGAGGACATGTATGAGGTACTTCCAGGCTGGGGGAAATTCCTGCTTATGATACTTATTGAGAGTACCTTCATCAGGAAAAGGATATCCCAAAGCCCTAAGCCCTTGTTCTATTTCATTTATGGGAAGGGTGGCTATACCATCAGCATCATCAAGATGCAAGGCTTGGCGTACCAAAGCCTCAGTAACCACCCAAGACCTCCCATGAACAATAGAAGTTAATGTGGTCACTCCATTAACTGTTGAGGAACTGACAGTGATCCAAAACTGCTTAATGTGTGTGACTGGAATGAGTGGTGCATGAGAAAGAGCATACCTTAATGGGGATGCATTCAAATACGCCACCATTTGTGTGTATTGAGGAAACAGAGTATCATCAGCAACAAGATAAGCAATCATGTTGTGTTGAGACTTGAACCCCAATTCCAATTCTGCTGAGTTAAACTTTGGTGCCATTGATGAAAGCTGTTAATTTTAAGTGTAGAAGATGAAGTTGATAAGAGAAAAGTGTTAGACAAGAATTATAGATACCCTGTTTAAAAATAGGAGCCAAATTTATAGGAGAGAAATAATGCATGTGATTGGCCCAAAAATAGGCAAAGATTTTCAAAAATCAATCACGTAGAGAAACCTTAGATCGATTAGCTTTGTGTATACGAGATTAGATCGATTAGCAAAGGTGTTCTATACTCAATATATTTCTCATCAGGGATCTTAAAATCCTTGCTTAACACCAAGCATTCAGTATCAGTGAAAAGAACCTTATTTTTGTTATCACAAACTTGTGATACACTAAACAGATTATAATCAAGTTCTTTTACCAGGAAGACGTTCTCAAAACGCAGATTATTGGTGAGAAGGGTTCCTTTGCCTGTAATGGTGCCGTAGCCACCTCCAAAGTATACCTTATCACCATCTTTAATAGGGGTGAAATTCGTCAGATAGTCTTCCTTCCCTGTCATGTGCCTTGAGCATCCACTATCCCAATATCCATAATTATTGATCTGTCTTTGAATGCCCTGCACATAAAGAAAACAAATTAGTTTTCTTTGGGAACCCAAGTCTCAGGAGACTTGGATTCATCTGGTTGTTCAATAAGAACAGACTTAGTTCTCACAACAACCCCATTCTCATCCTTTTTAGGATGAAATACCCAGTTAACCCCAATAGGTTTTGTAATGATCTTAGAAATGTAATTAAATCTATTGCAAGTCATTGAAATCCCATTATCATTAGGGTTTTGATCTTTCTTGGGTCTCCATGTTAAGCTTGAAGAAGCTTTAGACCCCTTACCTTGTGGCTGCAAATATTTAGGTCTGGTCACGTTTCTGTGAGCGTTAGAATTTGTTATGTCAACGCTGAAGTTACCCTTGTCAGCGTTGAACCTAGGGTTTGCTACAGGAACCCATTGCCTATTAGACCAGGTGTTTGTCTTTTGAAAAGGTCTTTTTCCATGAGTGTTAGACCTTCGAGAAAAGAATGGGGCAGGTCTAGTCACTTGTGGACTTTGCTGCACACAAGGTTTGGGTCTGACAACGTTTGACTTTCTAACAACGTTGACTTTCTTCCTATCAGCGCTGAAATTGTTCCTGTCAGCGCTGGCTTTGGGAGCGTTGACACACTTGTATGCCAAATGTGAAAAGCTACCACAAGTGTAACAGGCTTTCTTAGACACAACCTTAGGTCTAGAAGAGAAGAAACCTGTTCCATGATTGCTAACTTGGCTCTTGGGTGACCTATTATTCCTATACATCTCTGCATATTTAATGGTAGGTCTTCTAACAGTGTTTGAGCCTAGGTCAACAGCTTTACCAGTGATTGGGTGAGTAACCTTAATAGGTGGTGATTCATTGGGACTTTCACATAGCAAACCTCCTTTAACAAATAAAGTAGGGTTAGCTTTCTTCCACTCATTTAGGTCAGTCAGTTTTTGTTGATACTCTTCCACTGGAGTGACAACTCTTGGTGGAGGAATGAATTCCTCTTCTTGGCATTCTGGTATACTAGTCCAAGACAAATCCTTTCTAAGGACACCATAGAAGTCACCTGCTGGTGGTGGAACCAGAGAGTAATCATTCATCCCAATCCCAGTCATGTCCTTAGGATCCCTTTGTTTAGCTACACAGTCTCCTAGGGTTTGGGTGGCTCTATCAAATCTTTGAATCTTGAGGTCAACATTATCTTTATTCTTAATGGCCTCATCTAACTTAGCCTGTAGATCTCTATTAACCTTTTTCATGATGTTCCTAACATCCATACTACCCTCTAGCTCATGTTTTAAGATATTGATCTTATCTTTTAAGTCAAATTCCATTTTCTTGTATTCAGAAACGGTTTTCTCAGTTTCAGTAAGAGCTAGTTGGTAATTAGACAATTTACACCTTTCAGTACTCATATCATCTTTTAATTTTAACACCTCTTTGTTAAGTCTTTCAGTGTTTAACCTACAACCTTTGCTACAAAAAGCATCATCATATACCTCATTATCAGATGAAGAGGAGGAGTGTGCCATGAGAGCATATTCAACATGTTCTTCTTCTTCAATATCAGCAACCAAAGCTTTATCCTCTTCAACATCCTTAGCCAGATAGCTCCAATCCCATCCTGTATCATCAATTCCTTGAACTGCAACCATAGCTTTGGAATCCTGAGCTTTAACAATCTGACTTGAGGGTTTACCAGCATCAGATCTTCTAGGAGATCTGCATTCCCTCATGAAGTGCCCCATACGATGACAGTTGTAGCATTCAACTTTGGATTTATCAAATCCAGCTGTGTCTTTAGCATTGAAGGTCCTCTTCTTTTTAAACCTTCTGTTCCACCTATTTGCTCTTATACTAGCAAGAGCCATGTTCCACTTGATGTCCATCTCTTCCAAGTGCTCATCACTTATCTGCTCAAGGTCCTCATATGTAATCACTGAACCATTGGGCAAAGAAGCAATGTAAGCACACACAGTATCCAAATCCAAACCAGCAGGTTTAACTCTTGGGGAGTCATTCATGAATGTGTCAGCGTCTGAAAAGGAGACGTTGACAGGACTTGTTCCAGCGCTGACATATGATGATCCAGTAACTAGATGCATATAAGAGTCCTTCTGATTGAATTGACCTTCACTATGAGAGAAGAAGGCCATGTTGCTGGTGGTAGATTTGCTTCCATGCTCTGAAAGAGTTTCATCTTCCAACAGTCTAAGTTTGTTGTAGATGTCATCAAACGAGGAGCTCTTGTAAGTATTGTTGGCAAGAATAGATCTTGCCTCAATCTTCCATGCCTCACCAAGACTTTTAAGAAAGGTAGCATTGGTGTCAACATCACCTACTTGTGTCCCCATGAAGGACAACTTGCTTGTGATGTCAAGCAATCTGCTTCTCACACTACTCAGTTTCTCATTGGGTTGAGCTTTAAAGACAGCATAATCATGCAGAAGTTGCTTTTTCTTTTCTTCCTTAGTGTCTGCATTGCCACCATATGCAACTTCAAGTGCTTCCCAAAGATCCTTAGCAGATTCATAGCCTCTATATTTGTGCTGGTTTTATTGTCCCAAAGAGACTTTCAGAATATTTAGGGCTTTCATGTCAACCCTTTTCTTTGCAATATCTTCAGCACCTACAGCTCTACCATCTCTAGGTTTTTCTCTCTTATCTTCATCAGGGCATCCTTCAACAGCTGATCTTTGAGTAATGGCATCAAGAATCTTTTGAGCCTTATTGAATGAGTTTTCATATTCAATAATCTCCCAGAGTGTGTAGTCATAGATCCCCAGATATTGTTCAAAGTTGAACTTCCATAAGTCAAAGTTGGTTGCATCAAGCATGGGAATCCTGATGTTTGGTAAGGGTGAAGAGGAGGTGGTTATTGATTCAGACATAATGTTTTTAGGGTTTCTGAGAAAATTAGGGTTTTGGTGTTCTTCAAAGATCAAAAGTTCCTCAACAAGCTCTGATACCACTTGTTGATCCCAAACTTAGATCGATTAGCTTTGTGTATACGAGATTAGATCAAGTATAACACGTAGAGAAACCTTTGTATATGCTTTGTGAATCTAAGTGTTATGCGGAATTTAACACTTAAACAAGAACACACAAGATATAAACAAACTTTCACTTTGATTATCAATGTCGAACTTGCTTACAATGAAAGATGTTTATGAACGAAAACTTATGTAAAACTTATATCAAACATTAACCTAAAGGCCTTCTTTTATAGATACAAGAAGCCTTGTACAATAAGCTACGTATCAGCTATTCTAGGTAAAGATAAACATAGAAAATACATTGTCGTTTCTATCCTTACTAGAAGTATTCTAGAATATAATAAACGTGTAGATTATATCTTCCATCAGTGTTTGTCTTCAATGTGTCAACGCTTGACTTTAACTTGTCAACGCTTGAGCTGTCAGCGCTTGCTTTGCTCTTGTCAACGCTTGAATTGTTCTTGTCAGCGCTCAAGTGATTCTGGCCTTAATTTATTCCCAACAGGAAACCGTAGCAACGATATGCTGAGGTTGCACAATTTTAGGAGTGCTGTCTTCTCCTGTTTGAGTAGAAGTTGAGGCACACATGATAAAACAAAAATGTCAGTAATGAAAAACTTGATTCTCCTTGTATAGAGACCCTCCCAGGCTCTGATACCACTTGTTGGGTCTACTAGATGTAGATCTTGCAGCCTGTCAGGAACCGTGAACGACTTCTGTAATCACAAGTCAATTCATACAGAGACTCTATACACAATATAAATGCAGAATACAAATACAATAAAGAAGAACATAATAACTATAAAGACTTGATCCTTTCTAAGGATTTCTAATATTGATAATGACTAGAACTACGTTTGATGAAGGCGTGTCTAACCCTTCTGCCCAAGGTTCCTTTTATACTACAAGGAAACCCTTATACAACATTAAACAAAACGTGTAAAACTGATATGCGTATCCTTTCCTAACATATCTCATGCATATCTTAACAGAATAATAAATAAATAATAAAGTTTGACTTTGACTAGGACCAGGAGCACGACTTGCTCCTACTACTACTAGGACCAGGAGGAACTACATACCTCCTAGTCTACCTATTAAATTTAACTATACCAATGGTCCTAACACTCCTCCTCCTCCTCAAACCACAACATCAAGATTCCCATGTTAGACCCAGACAATTTTGAGCTATGGAAGTTTAACTTTGAGCAATATCTACAAATCCATGACTATACTTTATAGGAAATTATTGAATATGGAAACACATTCAATAAGGTTGAAAAGATTGCAGCTGCCATTGCTGCAAGGACAACTATTCAAGGTTCTACTAAAGAGGAACGAAGAGAAAAACCTGAAGATGGTAGAGCTGTCTCAGTTGAGGACATAGCAAATAGAAGAGTTGACATGAAAACCCTAAGCATTCTGAAACTCTCTTTGGGACAAGAAAATTAGCACAAATATAGAAGTTATGAGTCTACAAAAGATCTTTGGGTAGCTCTTGAAGTTGCTTATGGTGGTAATGCTGATACTGTACAAGAGAAAAAGAAGCAACTCTTGCATGAGTATGCTGTTTTTAAAGCTCAACATAATGAGAAGCTAAGTAGCGTGAGAAGCAGACTTCTAGACATCACAAGCAAGCTATCCTTCATGGGAACAGTGCTTGGTGATGTTGATATTATCTCCACTTTCCTTAAAAGCCTTGGTGATGCATGAAAGATTGAAGCAAGGTCTATAATTGCTAATAACACTCACAAAAGTTCTACTTTTGATGAAGTGTACAATAAACTGAGGCTGATAGAGAATGAAACTCTTTTGGATCATGGAAGCAAGTCTACCAATGGAAACATGGCCTTCTTCTGACATAGTGAAGGTCAATTTGATCAGAAGGAGTCATACATGCATCCAGTTACTGGATCAACCTGTGTCAACGCTGGATCATATCCTGTCAGTGCCTCACATTCAGACACTGACACATATAATTTTGACTCAGCAAGAGTTAAGCCTGCTGGTATTGATTTGGATACTGTGTGTGCATACATTATTTAATTTCCCAATGGTTCAGTGATTACATATGAGGACCTTGAGCAAATTAGTGATGAGCATTTGGAGGAGATGAACATAAAGTGTAATATGGCTCTTGCAAGTATAAGAGCAAACAGACGGAATAGAAGATTCAAGAAGAAGATGACTTTTAATGCTAAGGACACTGCTGGATTTGATAAATCCAAGGTTGAGTGTTACAATTGTCATCGTATGGGACACTTTATGAGAGAATGCAGATCTCCAAGAAGATCTGATGCTGGAAAACCTTTAAGCCAAATTGTTAAGGCTCAGGATCCCAAGGCCATGGTGGCAATGCAAGAAATTGATGGTGTTGGATGGGATTGGAGCTATTTGGCTAAGGATGAGGAAGAGAATAAAGCTTTGGTTGCTGAGATGGAAGAAGAAGATCATGTTCACTATGCTCTCATGGCACACTCCTCATCTTCATCAGACAATGAGGTATATGATGATGCTTTTGTAGTAAGGGTTGTCGTCTAAATACTGAATGACTTAACCAAGAAGTTTTAAGATTGTCAACAGATGTGAGTAATGAAAGATGCAAGTTGTCTAACTATCAACTTGCTCTTACTCAAACTGAAAAGACTGTAACTGAGTATAGGAAAATGGAGCTTGACCTAAAAGATAAAATCAATATCTTAAAATATGATTTAAATGCTAGTACTGGTATTAGAATCATCATGGAGAGGGTCAATGCTGAATTACAGGCTAAGTTAGATGAGGCTATCAAGAATAAGGATAATGTAGATCTTAAAATTAAGAGATTTGACAAAGCCTCACAAACCATAGGAGAATGTGTTAGTAAACAAAGGGATTCTAGGGATATGACTGAGATTGGGATAAAAGAGTATGTTGGTGTTCCACCACCAGCTGGGGACTTCTATGGTGTCCAAAGAAAGGACTTATCTTGGACTGGTAACCAGAACTCCAAGAAGAGGAATTTATTCCTCCACCAAGAGTCCTTACCCAAGTAGAAGAATATAGGCAGAAGTTAACTGATTTGGACCAATGGAAGAAATCCAACCCTACCTTGTTTGTCAAGGGTGGCATGCTTAGTGATAGCCCAAATGAGTATACCCCTATCAAAGTAACAAGCCCAATCACTGGCAAGACTGTTGACCTTGGCTCAAACGTTGTTAGAAAACCTAGTATCAAATATGCAGAAATGTATAGAAAAACTAGGTCACCAAAAAGCCAAATTAGTGATAACGGAACATGTTTCTTTTCTTCTAGACCTAGAATTATGTCTAGAGAAGCCTGTTATACTTGTGGTATCTTTTCACATTTAGCTTATAAGTGTGTCAACGCTTCGAAGGTCAACACTGACAAAAGGTCAAACACTGTCAAACCCAAAACTTTTTTGCAGCAGAGTCCACAAGTTGTTAGACTAGCCCCATTCTTTACTAAAGGGTCTAATACTTATGGACAAAGACCTTTTCAGAAGACCAATACATGGTCTAATAGACAATGGGTTCCTGTAGCAAACCCTAGGTTCAACGCTGATAAGGGTAATTTCAGCGTTGACAAGACCAAATCAAACGCTGACAGAAACGTTGCCAGACCAAATAATGGTAAATATTTGCAACCACAGGGAAAGGGGTCTAAAGCTTCTTCTAGCTTGATATGGAGACCTAAGCAAGATAAAAACCCTAATTCAGATGGGATTTCTATGACCTGTAACAGATTTAATTATATTTCAAAGGTCATCACAAAACTAATTGGGGTTAACTGGGTGTTTAATCCAAATAGGGATGAACAAGGGGTTGTTATTAGGACTAAGTCTTTTCTTGTTGAACAACCAAATGAATCCAAGTCTGCTCAGGCTTGGGTTCCCAAAGAAAACTAATTTGTTTTCTTTATGTGCAGGGCATTCAAAAACAGGTTAATGATTATGGCTATTGGGATAGTGGATGCTCTAGGCACATGACTGGGAAGGAAGATTATCTCACAAAATTCACTCCCATTAAGGATGGTGATAAAGTTTACTTTGGAGGAGGATATGGAACTATCACAGGCAAATGAACTCTTCTCACCAACAATTTGCGTTTTGAAAACGTGTTTCTGGTAAAAGAACTTGACTATAACCTTTTTAGTGTATCACAAATTTGTGATAACAAAAATAAGGTTCTTTTCACTGATACTGAATGCTTGGTGTTGAGAAAGGATTTTAAAATAATAGATGAGAAGTTCATTGATTATAGAACACCTAGGCATAAGGACATTTATAATGTGAATCTTAATGGGATTAGGATGAATAATAACTTGTCATGTCTTTATGCTAAGGCTTCAGTTGATGAGAGTAATCTATGGCACAAGAGATTAGGGCACATTAACTTTAAAAATATAAACAGACTTGTGAGACATGGCTTGGTTGATGGTTTGCCTGAAAAGGCTTTCCACAATGACCACTCTTGTGTTGCATGCCTTAAAGGCAAACAGCACAAGGTCTCATTTAAGTCTAAACAGGTGCACTCTAGTTCTAAACCACTTCACTTGCTGCATATGGACTTGTTTGGTCCAACTAATATAGAAAGCTTGAATGGTAAATCTTACTGCTTTCTCATTATTGATGATTTTTCTAGGTTTACTTGGACTTTCTTTTTAGCTTTGAAAAGTGACACTGCTGATACTTTAATTAACTTTATTAACCAAATTGAGAAGAAGACTGGTAATGAAGTTAAGATGCTTAGAAGTGATAATGGTGGTGAGTTTAGAAATAAGCTATTGGATGATTTTTGTGCCAAGAAAGGAATTACTAGACAGTTTAGTATAGCCAGAACCTCACAGCAAAATGGGGTTGCTGAAAGAAAGAATAGAACCCTCATAGAAGCAGCCATGACTATGTTGGCTGATGCTCACTTTCCCATTCCATTTTGGGCTGAGGCTGTGAATACAGCTTGTTATGTTCATAATAGAGCATTAGTCAACAAGATACATAACAAAACACCTTATGAGTTACTTTGGGGAAGGAAACCTAATATTGGTTTTCTTAAACCTTTTGGTTGACATGTAGTTGTACTAGATACTAGTGATGTCTTAGGTAAATTTAGTGCTAAAGGTGATGAAGGCTACTTAATGGATTATTCAGTGCAGAGTAAAGGATATAGAGTTTGCATTAAGAAGGAAAAACGTATACTTGAAAAGGTACATGTTAGGTTTTTAGAAAATAAACCTAGTGATGCTGAAAGTGGTCCAAATTGGTTGTTTGACTTGGAACCTCTATCTAGGACTTTGAATTATATGCGTGTTACTAATCCAAACATTGTGAAGGTAACTTCAAATGTTGTGGAAGAACCAGTTGTTGATGTTTCAGGTACACAGGTTAATGAAGAGGTTGGATCACATGTAGACAAATCATCACCCATACTTGAGTATGTCACTATTCCCATATGGACAGATGCTTTTGCTGCTGCTGCTGCTGGAAAGGAAAATGGTGGTCCCCAAGTATCACCAGTTAACAACATGCATGGTCTTTCAGGCGCTGACAAAGGAAAATCTGGCGATGACAAGACAAATTCAGGCGTTGATGGCTCAAACGTTGACAACTCTATTTCAGGCGTTGATGGCTCAAACGCTGACAACCTTGGTTCAGGCGTTGACAAATCTTTTGACCATATTTTCTCTTCCAATTTTGAACAAGGTGAACCTTTAAGCAGAAATGGAGAGGTTCATACAGATATTAATGGAAGAGAGTCTGAAGAAGATATTGGTAACATGGAAGATGAGATTGAAGACAACAAACTTTTTGAGGGAGGAGTTCTTACTTCTACAATGAAGGATCACCCCTCTTCTCTAATTATTGGTGATGTAATGTCTCCGGTTCAAACTAGAAGATCTCATCAGAATCTTGGAGGATTTATTGCCAATATACACAAGAAGGTTGATACCCCTCTTGTTCAAGCATGTTTGTTTGCCTGTTTTCTGTCACAACAGGAACCCAAGAAGATTTTTGATACTCTCAAAGAACCAAGTTGGGTGGAAGCAATACAGGATGAGCTTCACCAATTTGCTATTCAGGATGTTTGGGAGTTAGTTGATTGTCCCAGACATGTCAGACCTATTGGGACAAGATGGGTTCTTAGAAACAAGAAAGATGAAAGAGGCATTGTGGTCAGAAACAAGGCACGTTTAGTGGCTTAAGGATATACACAAGAGGAAGGGATAGACTATGAGGAGGTCTTTGCACCAGTTGTAAGGATTGAGGCTATAAGGATATTTCTAGCCAATGCTTCCTGCATGGGTTTTACTGTCTATCAAATGGATGTGAAGAGTGCTTTTCTTTATGGCACAATTGTAGAGGAGGTTTATGTAATGCAGCCTCCTGGTTTTGAAGATTCAGAACATCCAGACAAGGTGTATAGAGTCAAGAAAGCTATGTATGGACTTCATCAAGCCCCAAGAGCATGGTATGGCACATTTTCCACCTATCTGGTGGAAAATGGATTCAAAAGGGGCACCATAGACCAGACCTTATTTACAAAGAAGACTGGTGAGGATGTTTTACTTGTTCAGGTTTATGTGGATGATATCATCTTTGGCTCATCAAAACGAAAGATGAGTGAAGACTTTTCCAAGCTTATGACAGACAAGTTCAAGATGAGTGCAATGGGGGAGATGAACTTCTTTCTAGGGTTACAAGTTCAGCAGAAAGAAGATGGTATCTTCATCTCTCAAGATAAATATGTAGCAGACATCTTGAAGAAGTTTGGCTTTTCTCCACATGAGAAAAGGGCTAGTACTCCTATAGATAGAGAACACCCTTGGGGAAAAGTTGGAGATGGAAAAGATGTGGATGTCATGCACTATAGATCAATGATTGGTTCATTGATGTATCTCACAGCCACAAGACCTGACATTATGTTTGCTGTATGTGCATGTGCACGCCATCAAGTGACTCCCAAAGAGTGTAACCTTCATGCTGTCAAGAGAATCTTTAGGTACCTTAGATGTTATCCAGACTTGGGATTATGGTATCCAAAAGATTCACCATTAGAGCTTATTTCATATTCAGACAATGATTATGGTGGTGACAAATTTGATAGAAAATCCACAACTGGTGGATATCAGTTTCTTGGGAGTAGGTTGATATCTTGCCAATGCAAGAAACAAACAGTGGTGGCCAATTCTACAATTGAAGCAGAATATGTTGCAACAGCTGCTTGTTGTGGACAAGTCTAATGGATTCAGAACCAGCTGTTGGATTATGGGTATAATTTCATGCATACCAAGATTTTTGTAGACAATAACAGTACTTTATGCATTATTAAAAATCCTGTACATCATTCTAAAACAAAACACATAGAAATTAGACATCATTTTATAAGAGATTGTTTTGAAAAGGGTTTAATACAACCAGATAGGGTTGACACAGAAGACAGTGTGTCCGATTTATTAACTAAACCTTTTTATACTGGAAGGTTTCAATACTTGGTAACAAGTATTGGAATGATCAATCTCACCTAATATGTGTTTTGGGGTCTTATTATAAAAGTATGTACAAGATATGCATTGTTATTGGTCTTTTTTAGAAGTTAGATTTTCCACTATATTTGTCTAACGCTGACAAAGGTTATCTTAACGCTGATAAGTGTTATCGTGACGTTGTCAGCAACATGTTAGTTTTGTGGTTTTTGATATAAGTGTGCAGGTGTTGTTAGCATTGTACCATTGGATACAGAGTTGCTTATGGATCCTTGGAGAATCATTGGAGCATGTTTCAATTTATGGATGATGGTTAGAATTTTAATATTCCTATCTTGACATAAATTTTTATTTACATGCATATTATTTGGCAACTTGTGTATCACAGTTTAAGGGGAGGTTTTTGGAAACTTTAGGATTCTTGGGTATTCTTAAAATACTCTTATCACAATTCTAGATTGTGTCCACAGGTGAGTATGAGTTAGTTTTCTATCTCATGAGGCACAGTAGCATGCAAAGTTGATATACTATGCATGCTGCCAAGACCTTTTTGGCCTAGAATTGGATGTGGTCTATTGGGAGACTTGGGAATGATTTATATTGGGTTTACCTAGGAGTTACAAGGGATTTTATGAGATAACTTATTTGGGAAGAATTTTTGTTAGCAAGGGACAGTAGAGGACTGTTATGTCTATCTTGCATAAGCAAGTGTGCATAACTGGACAGTGCTTGTCGCCTTATAATAATTTTCAGTTTATAGGTTATCTTCACTAGGATAAATTACTTTGTTAAGGTCCTTTTTCATTTTTATTATTTTTATTTTTGGACGCTGACAAATATTTTTCCAAGCGTTGTTCTGACCAATTTAGACGCTGACATGGCTTTGCAAACGTTGACAAGAATATAGCCGTTGGGCGTTGATGGGTTATTTTTTACCGTTGACACTCATTGGGACCTACCCAGTTGTTAGTTTTGACGAATTTTGGGGCTGTAATTTTGGGAGTAGATAACTTTTAACTAATGCACAAGATAACTTATTTTCTTTTCAATATTTTCATCATTATATTTTGAATATACTTACCTTATTTTTGACCAATCACCTGTGCCTATCTCTCCTATATATTTGACTCCTATTTTTAAACAAGGTACTATCATATTCTTGTCTAACACTTTTTCTCCTATAATTCATTTTTCATCAATCTTTCACAAACAACTTTCTTCAACAATGGCACCAAAGTTTAAACCAAGTGACTTGGTATTGGGATTCAGAAGTCAGCATAATATGATTGCTTATTTGGCGGTTGATGATACTTTGTTTCCACAATACACTCAGATGGTGGCGTATTTGAATGCATCTCCAATTAGGTATGCACTTTCTCATGCTCCTCCCATCCCTGTCACTCATATTAAACAGTTTTGGAACACTGTCAATTCCTCAACACTTAATAATGTGACTACATTAACAGCTATTGTTCATGGGCGTACTTGGGTGGTTACTGAAGCCTTGGTTCGCCAGGCTTTGCATCTTAATGATGCATATGGTATAGCCACTCTCCCCATTAAAAATAGAACAAGGACTTCGGGCTTTGGGGTATCCTTTCCCTGATGAGGGTACTTTAAATAAATATCATAAACAAGAATTTCCCCCAGCCTGGAAGTACCTCATACATGTCATCCTTCAATGTTTGAGTCCCAAATGTACTGCACTTATAGAAATTAACAGATCAGTTGCTAGTGCAATTGTGTGCATTACAAATGGGCAAAAGTATAATTTTTCAAAACTAATTTTTGATGGCATGTGTAAAAACAAGGGGAATAAGATGACTTTGGCTTATCCTAGATTTTTACAAATGATTTTTGATGACCAAGGGTATTGTAAAAGGGATCATGATGATTTATATGAGATCCCTGTGCAAAAGAAAGCTATTTTTAGTAAGATGAACTCACCCCCTCACCGTGAATTACCCCTCATCCAAGCTATGCTTGTTGTTATTGCAGCAGCACAACCTCAACCAGACCCACAACCACAAATTGAGCCAATACCAAAACCTTTGCCTTCACCTCAACACATGTAAATTGACCAAGAATCCTTCAACGCTGACACATTAAATGTTGGCGTTGACACTAGTAATCCAAACGTTGACACCTTTCCTTCACAGACCCAAACACCCCTTCACCTTCAATCTACCACCCAATCTACATCATCTTCTACACCCCCTGAATATAGGTTGCAAAAACGCCCAAGGACTACTGGAGTGTTCTCCTCTAGTGGTCCTAGCCATGTTGTAGAGAGAACCACCACCACAAGTGTGGTTGGTGCTATGGATGAGGCTGGGACTATTGGTACTCGCTTAGATGCAGGCCAAGACAGTCCTAACATCTTTAAGACCTCATCCATGCCCTATGACTCTACTTTGGGAGGTCAAATACCCATTCTAGAGGAGGGTAGATTGGAACCATACACAATGATGGAATTGACGGCTGTCTGCATTAGCTTGCAAAAGCAAAATGCAGACCTGGTACCAACAGTCAGTACACAAGGCCTTGACCTCAAGCTATTGAGGGAGAGGATTTTTATTTTGGAGGATGCTAACACTAGGCGTGGTATGGAGGAATCTTCCAAAGGGGAGGATGAGCAGATCCATGTGAGTGACAAAGGCTCACATGATGGAGAATCTTTGGGTGTTGTTGAAGCCCTTACTGAATTGAAGAAGCAACCAGGTTTTGATACATCTTTGGTTACTCCTACAAACTTGAACTTGTCTTTTACAGCTATGATGGAGCAGTTCACAAGAGGTGCTGAGACAAGTAAGGTGAGCGTTGACAAGCAAAATTTAACACTGACACATCAAGAGCTGACAAGAGTAAGTTGGGCGCTGACACACAGAATTTGAGCGTTGACAGACCTGCAGATATGGTTGATGTATTCCAGTCATCAACTATCATCAAATAAGTGTCTTCACAGGTACCATCATCATCTTTACCCATAATTGATCCCTAGATAAGGGTAAATAAATTATGGTAGAGGTAGAAGTTCCAAAGGATGCAACACAAGTAGAGTTTGATTCAAGGTTGGTTACACAACTTGTGGAACAAGAAATGAAGAAGGTTGGTGAATCACCATTTGTTGTTACTTCAGAGGAACAAGAAGGAAGTGATGAAGGAAGTTCAGATTCAAGTGTTATGATAATTGAACAACCAGAAAGACTTGAATATGTTGATGACTTGGCAAGAGAGAAGCTTAGAGAGTTAAAATTGCAAGTAGATTATGATATGCCAGAAGTTGCTCAGATGTACCATGCTTGGGAGAATATGATTATGGAGAATCCAGATTTGACAATCTCAGACCAAATTTGGGGTTTGGAAATTCTTCTAAGAGTTCAAAGAGACTGCAAGGTAATTCTGAAGCATAAAGCTAGCAATGTTTTCTCACTGCTGAAGAGGGATAGAAGGGAGCTTTATTACATGTTACTCAGATGTCATGGAACTGGATGAACCTTCAAGAAATTGCAGGGATTATCCTTTGAAGAATTGGAGTATAAGGCTTATCCCATTTGGGCAAGAGTGAAAGAGATGAACACTATCAGACTTCTTTTAGATGAAAGGAAAGAAGAACTTGCAGAAGAGATGGAGATTCAGAAGGCTATGATTGTACCAAGGCCTTTGAAGAAGGGAGTTCCACTTGAGTTTCCTAAAGATTTAAATAAACTGGTTCCCAGTGAAGTTGTTCTTAGAAGGAGCATTAAGCTCTCACCCATGGAAGCTTCAGATGTGGTACAAGTGTTACCTCTTGATGCCAGAAACCCTATCATTAGCTATGAAGAAGATGCAAGTGGGTTTTGGATGATTGGCAGATATGGGAAAGAGGTACACACATTTACTACTCTTATGTCTGTCTTTGCAAGTATGTACAGGGAAGACTTGGCAGACCTTTGGAGGTTGTTGATGGCCAAGTATGAGACTGAAGCACCTACTTCAGTCAATGGAATAAAGCTTTGGTCAACATTCAAGAGAATGTGTGCACCAGAAGAAGAAGATCCTGTTTGGAAGGATCTTGAGGATGATATCAGTGGACTTTAATGGCGTTTGTATTCAGCTGCTGGTGTGTATTATTTGAGTTCTACAAAGTTTGTTGAGTATCTTCTTGTAGATGCTGAGTATCCCATGTCCAAAGAAGTTTTGGAAAAGATGAAGACAACACAGCTGGAGATTGACTATTCAAGTGACGTGGCCAAAGATTTGATTAGGCATGTTTATTACCAATATGATAAGATTTGTAAGATGTAACACCCCCAAATTTACACAATTCAATACAACAGAAGACTCGTTGGTGTTACAGGATAACACATTACTCACATCATAGACAACGCTTAAAAATCGCGTCGTTTAATAATAAAGCATTTCCATTCATAAATATCAAATTTACATAGGTCCCAAGTCATAGTATTTCATACAATTTTACAAAACATTTGAATGGAAATTATTATTTAAGTGCGGGCCATGACTTCTTGTTGTCTTCGCGAGAATTACCTTCAAGTACCTGAGATAAAACATGTTAAAAGAAAATTGTCAGCGAAAACGCCGAGTGAATTCATAGAGTTTAATAAAACCATCGGTATATCATCGGTATATAATTATTACCGAAAATCATTTTTGTACTAATCTTTGTAATAGGCCATAAAATAGCCAAAGTCATTTTATACAAATCCTTATCAAAATCATAATATAGGCGTTTGCCTTCAAAATCATTATACGAACCACTGTCGTAAAAACATCATACAATACGTTTTATAACGTTGTATATAGTTAAATAAAAACCGTTATATGAATATGGTTATGTAAAACCAAAACACGAACATAATATCAATAATAAGACCCCGTATTGCTAGTCAGGCAATATATCGTAATTCAGTGCGTATAGCATTATTTCATTATTTGGATTATTATAAGCCGCATGACATTGTTACCTTACTACAACAAACAACGGGTAGCTAAACCGAAACTCATTTGCCCATCTAAATTAGCGTGTCGTCACAATAATCACGCTTGTGTAAATCTTCTCATACATAAATTCGCTTACCAATCAATGTGGCACGACGGGGATCAACCGTCAAGGCGCGAACTGGGGTGATCGCCCCCAAATAGTACTATTATATGCACAAGCGTCTACCAAATCCCGGTAGTTCACAGTTCATGCTAATGGGACTTTTAGTGACATAACCTAACTTTAATAATCCATTTTATTCCATACATCGGGTCATATAATCATTCATCGGGTCATACAATCATTCGGGCCCAAATCAATAAACAAACAATCGGGAAAAATGGTGTCCTATTTTTATCAAAACTAACATGTTATCTCCCTCGCGGGTTTATAAAACATTTTATAAAAACAATTAAAAGTGTGCACGGCTATGAACTCACGTTGATGTGGGAAGGCGGGTTATCGGTAATTCGGATGTACGGTACGTGCTTCAATCACGGAAACCTAGACAAATAATACTCGTCTTAGAATTTTGTCCAATGACTTTATAAAAATAACAATTATGTATACATATGAGGATTTTATATATATGATGATGATTAAGTGGGTTTATACATTCTCATTTACTCATTTTAGTGTTATGTATTGGTAATTTTTATACTAGTTTACTAGTTTTACTTATTTACATGTTTTAGGTCCATTAAGCCTATTATAAGCCCAATACCTTAAGTTAGACCATTTTATAGTTTTATTATCAGTATTATACTTTACATGTTGGGCCCAAGTGGGTTAAGCCCAATAAGTAAATTTATAAGTGTTTAGCCCATTTAGTTGGATTAATAGTCCAATAATGCTAACTTAGCCCGTTAATGTCCGTATGTTATATAGTTCGGGTTTTATCGGTTTTTACTTGTATTAGGTACTTATATATCAGTATATGACTTTTAAAAAGTTTACATTAGACGGGTCCGATCGTCTAAGTTTTAATTGACGAAGAACGTTAATTTTACGGTATTAGTCGAAAAGACGTAAAAATCATGTTTATAGTTTTTATAACATATAAAATTTACGAAACTACCATTTTTATAGAATGTCCATTTATTTAGCCTTATACATATTTATATAAATGAAATATATAAGTTACTGGGTTTTAATTTCACATTTTATACTATGTTATTTGAGTGCTTATATAATAGTATTAAACTTTAATTTCACAAAATCTGATTTTTAGTTTCACTTTCACCATTTTTATCATATCTTGAGTTCTATAAGGAGATAAAGCTCATTTTTGGATGACATAAACTTCATATTATGTGCTACAAATAAGTTAGTTATAGCTACTGCTCAATCCATGTCTAAGTATCCTTATCAGTCCCTACAAAACAGACTATTCAGATTGGTATACTAATTTTGTTTTGATCATATCTCACTCATTTTGATGATTCCATTGCATGGCCAACTCTCACATGTGTATGACATCTAATATTTACTGTAAATTGATATCACCATGCAATTTTATCAGTGTATAACTTGGTTACTTACTGTTTTTATACGACCATCATATTAAGCAAGATTTTAACCATTTTTACATGTGGTTTTCCATCTTTTTACCCGTGTTTATCAACACCAAATTCCCACATAATATTTTTATCATCATTCATCATCATATACATAAATAAAGAAAATAAAAGATTACATAATCAAAATAACAAGAGGATAGGAAGAACAATCTTTATACCACCAAGATTAAGTAGTTTATGATCAAGGCTTGGATTTTTATGGAAAAACTTGTGATAGATCAACACCAATCTTCAAGACCACCAATACTTGTAAACTTCTTGTAGAAATCAGCACTTGAACATCACCAAATCACCATCTTGGATGTTAGAATCACCTCCAATCTTCAAGGCTTCAAAGGGGCATCATCATGTGTATGAATAACACATGATTTTATGGCTAAAATAGATCAAATGGGGTGTTTATGTGATGACATGGGAAGAATTTTTAGAGAGAGAAAAGGGGAGGATGAGAGTGGTTTGCATGTATGTGTTTTGGAGAAAATGGTTTAAGTGTTTAGTGGTTTTGCTAGTTAGCTTGTTTGTGTAAGTAGCTAGGACAAGTGTCCTAGCTTACTTAGTAAGCTTTGACACATCTTAGATGTGTTGGTGCATACTTGTGGCCATCCCATGTGTGGGGATGGGACAAGTTTATCTTGTCTCATCCCCATTTAATTACGGGTACTCTTCGATTCTAGTTTCCTTGATTTACGTGCCCTCGGGTCGTTTTACGAAAAACGTTTTTATAAATTATGAATCAACGACACAAAACGAATCTAATAAAAATTGTCTCATCAAAAACGGAGTTCGAAAACGTAAATACGTAATCCTAAGGTTTCCGGTTTAGTCGTAAAGGACGTTAAATTATTCACGTAAGTCCTAATCTCTTCTCGTAAATTTGTGAGTTTATAAATTAACTCAAATTTTAAAATCCCAAAATAATATTTACAGATAAATGTATCTTCTGAAATGTCGGACTGTCATCAAAATGGTGTATGTAAACGTAAGCACGTAACGTAGAATCCTCCGTTTTAGACGTAGTCGATGCTACTTCAAGACGTAAATCTAAATTTCTTCCCAGAAGTGAGTGAGTTCATAATATAACATTAAAATAATGTTTTTAAATAATACTTGAGAATAAAATATCAACCATAAATTGACGGATTGTCACAGCATTTACCCCTAAACAGGATCTTTGTCCTCAAAGATCACTTTATCTTACTACTCGCTTCTTATAGAGTTAAAGCCATGTGGGTATTTCCTCCACATTCGGTCTTTTCTCACAAGTGTAATTCATTACAATACGTGAGTTTCATCAAACATAACTACGGGAATAAGATCAGGCTTAATGTTGACTTACTTTCTATATCCATGATGTTCACGGCTTTTTGATGAATGCAACTTTTCGCCGATCTAAACTTCATTAAGGAATAGTCAGATTTTCACTTGATAGACATTTTATCAAGTTCGATATACGAAACATAATTCACGCAGCACTTGAAGTCCTAGGGTAGATCCAGCTTATATGCCTTTCATACCAAATTTTACATCATCTCTATGGTCCCATACTACGGGGACTTATTTCCCATGATCTTTCATATCATCTATTCGTTTTTCCAAGGAAATTTTTTTTGGCATAACTTCGCTACCCATCAGGCACTTCAAGATCTACATTTCATATTCACATAACCTCCTGCTTACTGCCGGCATTTAATAATCAGATCCTAATTTCAACAACCATTTCAGGTATCGCGGGTTGGGTATTTTGTAAGGTTAGGTTTGTCGTCATAGGCAACCTTAAACCTAAAAGACATGTCCAACTCACAATGGGTGTATGTCAGGTTTCTTCATCCCAATCCTTACCTACAGATGCTCTTATATTTAGATCCTAACAAGATTCGATCTCGATCCTAATACGATAATTATCAATGATAATCTCTCCAAAGGAAAACGATTATATGGTTTATTACCAAAGGTCAATCATTCAAACATAAAACAACACTTTTAGTGTTTTGTATCATTACTTTACCTCGTCCCTTCGATTAGGGTGGTAAACAGTACTCTCATCAAGGTTCGTTCCCAATGACTTCCGAGCAAATCTCTAGAAATTCGATGCGGAGCGAGGATCTTGATAGATATGATCGATACAGGCATACCATGCTTACATAACTCCTTTAAATACAAAGAGTCAATTTATTCATCGAGAATTTATCATTAACGGGAATGATATTAGTAGATTTGGTCAGTCTGTCGACAATGACCCAAATCAAATCAAATTCAGATGATGACCTTTGCAATAGTTAGACGTTCACTAATGTATGAGGCGATGTCTGCCTTCATAATTTGCCATCAGTACAACTTCTTCAGATATTAAATCAGAAATGACATGAATAGAATACTTAACCTTATGAGGTTCCAACATGACTAAATCTCAAAATCTCCATATTTAGGCAACCACAAGTGGCCTTTTATACATTTAACGCCATCGGCTCCTTAATTCTAATGGTTCACATTAGCCGCGAACCCCTTTTTATTATCTATATTATCTTTTTTTACATAATGCGTCGGTATCTACATTCACCTTCCTTGATGAAATAAATATAGACCACAATCATCCAGATATTCTTTCTTCATATTTTCTAAGTTTTAGTTTCGTCTCAACTATTTTTTTTTCAGTTTTGCTCAATCCGACGTCTAAAGCGTCGATAATTATTACAAGTAAGTAAATAATAAATATTTAAATTTTATGAAATGTCAACGTAAAATTTTTTAAATTTCTTAGTTCGACCAATTATATGAAAATGTTCAAAAATAAATTTGAATTTAATTAACACGATTTTTGTTGATTTATCGAAAATAATTAAAATAATTAATACGATCCGTAAATGTTCGAAAAATCTTTGTTTATACTTTGATCAAAAATTTTCTTAGTTGAAAAGCAAAAATTGTCGTTTCAAATTTCAAATCATGGTTTAAATGATTTCCTCAATTCCGCTTAGGTTTTCTTGAGGTATGCACAAACATTTACCC
Source organism: Glebionis coronaria (assembly GCA_025667525.1). Classification (NCBI taxonomy): domain Eukaryota; kingdom Viridiplantae; phylum Streptophyta; class Magnoliopsida; order Asterales; family Asteraceae; genus Glebionis; species Glebionis coronaria. Next base: position 635,067,387 of record CM046874.1, on the reverse strand, counting down.
CTAAACAGGAGTTTAGTTAAATGTTCTGGGTATAAGGGAATAATCCCTCAAAAGTTCTTTTTGATAAAACATTTGTCAAAACATATTTACACTTTCTTTTTGGTAAAACCCAAAGTCTTAAATGGCTCTAATTTTTGAAGAGTCAATATAGATTCCATTATCTTACCATCATTAATCAAACGGTCATTTTATGTAAAGGGTCAAGCCTTAAATCACATGTTAATTATTCAAGGTACAGGTTTTCATTGTTCGGCCAATTCAAGGCAGTCTATAAATAATTATTAACTCCTTCTTATTCTTAGAAACAAACAAATGGTCCTTAATGATCACAAGTATGAATTTATCAAATTACAGCCTACACATGCGATTCACCAAATTTATGAATGCTACATGTGCATTGGTCAATCTAAACGACATCACGTGAAACTTATAATGTTCATTACAAGCTCTAGATGTATTGATTGGAATAGATAATCTTTTTCGCGGACGCGAAGTTGATGATAACCATGTCGTGGATCAAATTTTTTTTTAAAACATATGCTAGAACCTCATAAATTATCGAACAAATCTATCATCTTGGGTAGTGGATATAGATTTTAATCGTCAATTTACTTAGTTCACGGTAATTAATAAATAAAAGGAATAATAACACCATAGCTCTTTATAATGACGAGCTCGGTAGAATAAAATCTTTTTCCGACAACTCTCTCTCAGTTGTACGGTAATTCTTTTAATTCAGATGGTGCTGACGTACAGTGCACAAGCCACAAGTGCAGCACCGGGCATATAATCAATACCAATTTCAACTTGCCTTAATGGCAAAAGTCTAGGTAATTCACCAACAAATACCTCCTAAAGTTTCAAATAACATGAACACCTTTTAATAAATTTATTTTAAGTTCTTTCTTGATTACAAGGTCTATGGCTAGTTCACACCCATTCACGGTATAATTTTAAATCTAAATGTAGGATATGGTCATCCATCAACAATTAATTAGATCACTTTTGATAATAAACATCTTATCATTTATGGGAATTCTATTCGAGTTCCCATCAATTAAGACAATGTCGTCATGTCATAATCAATCAATCTATTCTACTGGCACTATCAACTTTCCAGTTTCATTACCGTTGATAAGATGTGAACTTCTCAAAAGACTAATAATAACTTATAATCCTTCACAAATTCAAGGATATCAGGAGACATAAGTAACCTTAAAAGAGTAAGGTCAACGCATAATCTACGCGAGAGAATTTCAAATCAGATACAGACGAAAACATTTAATGAATATGAATATATCCCATGTTTTCATAATTTGAGTACGCATTCGAAAGCTCCTCGGATCGTTACCCAGGTCATTCAAATATGAAATCTAATCAAAAGAAATGATAAGAACGTCGATACATCCGGTCGGGTATCAACACTCGGTAATCAGATACTTTTCCTAAGAATCTCACCACGGGAGAATTAGACAAGAAGGGAATACCAATTGTCAATTAAGACAATATCTATAGATGAGTAAATTCGATTCAGAAGAATAAATGGTACGGGCACACATGTAGGTGTCTTTAACAATATGTCCCTATTTTTGCACTTCTTGCAGATCTCACAAAATTTCAATCCTTCATAGTCTTCAAAGTAAATTTAGTGTTTATTAATAATTTCATGGTGACTACTAATCAGCCTTGCATGGTCCCTTCCAAATCGTATGTAGGCGCGCAACTATATACAATTTCAAGGTTAACGATTCAATACTCAGTTCGTCAAAATTTTATCATCATGTTTATAATAAAAACATTTTCGTGCTTAATTCTTAAATAAGAATCAAAATAAATTAACAAAGATTTTCTTTGTTATGAAAACAATTAAGTTTTCCAAAGTGTTTTATAAACAACTTTGAAAGTCCCTAATTAATGCGAGAAACCCTAATCTTAACTTAATCAACACAAGGTATTACTTTTCAAACGTAATCTTATTATTGTATAATAAAGAATTACAAGTGTTATGGATAACACAGTTTGATGACAATGTGTTGTGCACACTTTGAACAACAATAAACCTTAACTTATGAATACAGTCGTAGCTGTTTGATTCACTAAGTTACACACACTTAAGTTCTTGATATTGCAAAGTGTTGAATCTTAATGCAAGGATACACATCCTATTTATAGTGTTACGAGTTTGACTTGAATAGTACTTGATGTCGACTACACAACTTTTACAAGTTCCCACATCAGTCACATGATGTCCTTCTATTCTTGGTAGTCTTCCATTATGCTTTAAGGAACAGTTGTCCAAAACAGTTTCCTTATTCTTCATATTCTCGAACACACAAATGGCATGTCCAAAGTGTGCTGAGAGTTATCAGGGTATTGCCACCCCTGTTAACTCTCAACCCCTCAGAGTCCCTAATACATCTTGGCTGTTATCCATCACAGCCAAGGAGTATGTCTTCAGGTAATCTTCGACTTCCCTGACAATGTCTCTGACATGGACTCCTCTGAGGTTGCTCACAGAGATTCGGATCTCTGTGAGTCTTGTGAAACTTGCCTGCCTCCTAGGCATAGGCAAGGGACTATCTATCAGCCTAATTATGTTTAAATCAATGAACAGGGAATCTAACAAGTTTAGATTCCCAACAATCTCCCCCTATTTAAACATAAATAGTGCTAGATCTAACTAAGTTAAGGTAAGTGAGTTTAACAGCTTCTTCTTACACATAACAGATCTAAACAAACATACCTCATGATTTTATTAAGACTTAAAGAAAAGATACAAGTTCAATACATAAGTTAAATAAAAGATGAAGGTAAAAAGGGCTGATACTATCTTCAATAGTCATCATTTTTTATTCTTTCTTCAGCTTCGGCCACATCTAATCTGTTATCAATTTCATCCTGCAAAGTCTTTGCAAACTTCTTGGAATATTCAGAGTTGATCTTGAGACACTTCTTGTGACAGAGTAGCTGAATAGTTGAGGCCAGGCAAAGCTCATCTTCCCTCTGAAAAGCATATTGGCAGGCTTTGTTCATAAACGCCATTCCTCTTTCAGGCACTGAATAAGTCTGACCATCAACAGGGCCAACTATACCATTAGGAAGGATCAGATCCCTGTGCATGCCATCCACACGAACATCTTCAGTAACAAAAGTTTCATCAATGATTTGAGAAATTCTTCTTCTTTTGTTCCCTGTCTTTGGGGGTCCTTGTTCGAAAAGCTGTGGTGGAGGATCAATCTTGAGTTTGGCAGCTGTTTCCTTGATCCAGTTAAACTTAGCCTTGAGAGTTTTGAGCAGAAGGAAATTTGCCTGTCCAGACTTTTTGGCAGCTAAGGCTTCGAGTTCAAACCATTCTGATAACCCAAGTGTTTTTAACCTGAAGTTGTCAAACACATCCATATTCCCCGTTTGATTATCCCTCCATAAGATCATCTGTGGAGTGTTTGTGGACTTGTGAATGGTGTATCTAAACTTGGTTATCTTGCCATCAGCATACCTGTTGTTTACGCAGGCATCATAGTCAGCTTTGACTTTCTTTAAGGCCTCAGCGCGTTTAAGTTCCATTTCCCTCAACCTTTGTTTTTGTTTTTCTTTTTCAGGAGGTGACATCTTCCTCAGAGTGGCTTCATTTAATTCTTTGGCTGCCTTGAGCTCACTCAGTCTTTTGAATTCTTCAGCCTGTTGCTCTATTTCTTCAGGCGTTAGAGGTCTCTCATCAGAAGGTGTAAAGGTTGAAAATTGGGAAAGGTCTGTTGTGGATCCTCCTGTCTCTAGCATCGCAGCTATCTTCTTAAGTTTAGTGTCAGTATCAACTAAAACTATCTCTTTACCTTTCTTTGAGACAGAGGACTCCACACTTATATTTTTCAAATCATCAGCTCTTTTGAGGAACGCTGTCTGAGCCTGATTTTGAATAGATTTTGGTAGGGAGCTTACAGTGAATTTAAGCTTCTTAGCTGCTGGTTCATCCTCGTCCTCAGGTTTGCTGATGTTAACTAGGATCATGGATTTAGATGAGTCAGCGCCATCTTGTGATTGTTGCTCCCCCTGAGTCTGATCCTCATCATCAGGTATTATAACTGGTTCGATGACTTGAAGAGGAACAGGAGTTGTTGAAGGTTTGGCTGAAGATGAGCCTTGTTCAGCAGATGCAAGGCTGAGTTTAGTAGTCTTCTCCCCCTCACGTTCATCCTTACTTTTCTTGTGCTTGGATGAACGTGCCTGTAATCTGCTTGCAATCTGCTCCACAGAGGCAGCCATGGCACGCTGTCTTTTTCTTGATGCCCTGGCAATCTTCAGCAATAAGTTGGCATTGGCATTGGTATTTGCCTGAACTCGCCTGACAACAAAACCAGCATGGTTGTATTGCCTGTTGCGCACTGCATTGAAGTGTCTGTTTATGGTGGTTTCTTGTTCTTGGAACAATGCAGGGACAACTGAGTCAATTGCATTCTTGATGCGCGTCGAGAGATGACTTAGTCCTTGAGTCACACCTTTTCTTGTACCCTCCTGAATAGGCTCAGTGACAGCCTCAGTCACAGCCTTCTTTATAATACCTGGAAAGGTGACAGTAAAATTATGCATCTCTGACTTGATCACGTCCAGCTTTCTTGACAAGCGCTCAATATCAGACTGATGGTGTACAGGCTGAAGATTTTTGATATTGAGGCTTTGTTGAGCAAAATCATCCTCCCTTGGAATTAAGTCGAAGTTGGTCTGGGTAGGATGATCAAACAAAAGGAATTCAGCTGTTGGATCATATATTGGTCTTTGAAGGACTGTTGTTGCAGATGTAGCAGAGTTTTGAGTGTCAACAGCTTCCTTAAGAGGAGAAGTCTTGTCATCTTCTTTAGGAGGAGAGACTGACAGCTGGTCATCCTCATCTTCTTCCTCTTCCTCATCAAACATTCCCTCAGGGAATTCGTCTTCAGGCATTGGTTCAAACTCAGCGACATAATCCTCTACAGAGAGCATATCTTCATCAACATTGAGCACAAGTTCTTCTTCAATCTGAATGTCCTGAGTTATTGTTTCAGCCTCCTTTTCATGTACCTGAGGTTCTTTGACTGGCTGTACAATTTCAGCCTGCAAGGTTGTTGAAATTAGTAACAGGGAAAATATAAAGTGGATGGTCGCCATTTCGCTGTCCCAGAGAGGCTGAGGGTGATTACTCAGCCACTCGAAAGGATAAATCCTTGGGATTCTTTTAAGTGTGAATGAAGTGTGGTTAATGGTCGCCATTCGCTGCCCCTAGGAAAGCTGAGTGTGATTATTCAGCCCCCCCAAAAGGTAAAAACCTTTGGGACTCTTTTGATTGTGAAACATATGTTGTTTAATGATCGCCATTTCGCTGCCCCTAGGAAAGCTGAGTGTGATTATTCAGCCCCCCAAAAGGTAAAACCTTTGGGACTCTTTTAAGAGTGAAACATATGTTGTTGTAGGTCGCCTGTTACGCTGCCCCTAGGAAAGCTGAGGATGATGATTCAGCTCCCCCTGAAAGGATAAATCCTTTGGGACTCTTTTAATGAGGGAACCAAGAGGCTGTGTGAAGTACAGCCATCAAGGTTGAGACACTAATGTATTCAGGTTGTTGTTAGCCTGAATACTGTCTAGAGGGTTCAGGGTCATCGGGGTGCTTTATAAACACAAATGAATCACTCCCTGGTGCAAAGACAGAGTGTACAGAAGTCTTTAAAAGAATTCTAAGTGAAATGACAGACTTCTATGGGTCGAGGATTACCCTAACTTCACCACTCTCTCCTACAGATAAATGAGAGTGGTTGCTTGTGAACCTCTAAAAATGTACACTGATTACCTGTGAGATATCAGCTTGGTTTGGCTGGTTTTCTGTAGTCTCTGCTGACCTAGAGACACTAGACGCCTGTTGTTTGTCAGCCAAAGATTCTGTATCCACAAGAGTATCTGGACCAGAGGCGGTTTCAATCTTCTTTTCCTTGGCCTTGCTAACAGCTTTAGGTTGAGAAGAAGAGGGGATTATCTTCTTCTTTGGCTGTTGGCCAGAAGAAGCCTTGGACTTGGTAGTGTGCTGCCCAGAGGTCAAAGACGTAGACTTGCCAGCGACACTAGAAGTATTCACCTTCTCAGAGGAAGGGAGCAAGGGCTTCTCAGCGTTGGGTACTTGGTTAGCAACGTTCAGCATGTGAGCGGTCACAGGGAAATCCTCAGCTCCTATCTCCTTGTAAATGGCGCCTGTAATGCGATAGGGCTTCAGGGTTGTCAAGGCCTTGTTATGGTAGTTTTCTCCCAGCAAACTCTCAAAGATCAGGGACAAATAACGCACGTAACAGATGTTCTTTTCCCTGACTTGATTCCTTCCCTTTAGTTGTTCTACCAGGTTAGAGAAAAGAAGGCTTCCAACGTCAACATCAGCTCCCCAAATTAATCCATATGCAATAGTTTGATGTTTGAACGACATTTGATCTTGTGATCCCTGCATGCCTCCCAGGGACTTCACAATGTGGGTGAAGAGGACACGCCACATAGGAGAGAAATACTTGATCTTCAGAGGTGCTTTAGCAAGGATGTCAGCTGGTGTGAGGGCAGGGTTAATGTCATGACAGGGTTTGAGTGTGGCCAATGCTTCCTTGACAGCCTTTTTGTCAACTGTCTTCAAGCAATCATCTCCATGTTTAAGTCCGGCCACACTGGCAAAATCAGCAAGGGAAAAGGCAAAAGGATGTTCATTGCAAGAAAGGCTAAAGGTAATGGTGTCTTCTTCAACTTCGGCAGAATACCAAAATTCCCTAAGGTATTCTTGGTAAAAGGTGGAAGGAGATTTGGTGAAGGCTTCGTTTAGGTCACAATTCTGCATGAAATTTACCAGATCCGAATAGGTGTTGTTGGGTGCCTTGATCCATCCAATAGCGTTATTTGAGGCGATGATGCTCTCGTTGATCTCGAAGTTCACATTGGAGGCTTTTGGTACGGGAAACGCCATTGATATAAGGTTGAAGGTGAATGAAAATGGCGGATGGTTGAGAGAGATAAGAGTTTTTAGAGAGAGAAAATGATTTTGAGAATGGTGGTGGGTGAGAAAAGAAAGAAGACAATATATATATTCAAACTTAGAGAGAACAGTTATTCAACCGCATTAAATGCAAAAGCGAAAATGACTGCTCAAGTGGGTCCCCTTGACCTTTCAAAACGTTTGTCTCCTCGTTATCCGAAACTTAAATGATTAAAAAATGTGAGAATGTTTTTCGCATTTACTTGGAACGCAACTACCTAGTTACATGTGAAAAACATTTAATAAAACATTTAATATAGAATCAATCATTTAATGAACACATTTAATATCAAGCCACAGGCTTTGAAATATTGAGCATCCCTAGCTCAGCAACTAGCCTGTTGAACGTAGGTTCAGCCAAAGGCTTTGTAAAGATATCAGCTAGTTGCAGCTCAGTGGGAACAAAATGCAGCTCAATGTCTCCCTTCATAATATGATCCCTGATGAAATGATACCTGATATCAATGTGTTTGGTACGAGAGTGAAGAACAGGGTTGTTGGATATGGCAATGGCGCTGGTGTTGTCACAAAAGATTGGCACTTTGTCATACAAGATTTCATAGTCAGCCAATTGACTTTTCATCCAGAGCACCTGAGCACAACAGCTGGCTGCAGCGACATATTCAGCTTCAGCTGAAGACATAGCCACAGAGTTTTGCTTCTTAGCACTCCATCCAACCAATTTTCCTCCTAGGATTTGACAGCTGCCTGAAGTACTTTTCCTATCAATACAGCATCCAGCATAATCTGAATCTGAATAGGCCTTGAGATCAAAGCCTGATTCCTTTGGATACCATAGTCCTAGGGATGGTGTTCCTTTGAGATACCTGAAAATTCTCTTAACAGCCACTAGATGGGATTCTTTTGGGTTAGCTTGGTACCTTGCACAGAGACATGTGGAGAATTGGATATCTGGACGACTGGCTGTTAAATACATCAGTGACCCAATCATGCCTCTATATAAAGTCTCATTGACAGAGACCCCTGACTCATCAGGGCCCAAGTTGTTGGGTGGAAGCATGGGGCATTTCACTGAAGCACAATCAGCCAAGTCATATTTTTTAAGTAAATCCTTAACATACTTTTCTTGACAAATAGAAATTCCCTTAGGACATTGTTTAATTTGAAAACCCAAAAAGTAAGTTAATTCACCCATCATACTCATCTCATATTTCTTGGTCATTAATTTAGCAAAACGTTTACTAAGATTGACATTTGTTGACCCAAAGATGATATCATCCACATAAATCTGCACAATGATGAAATCACTCTTGTCCTTGAAGGTAAAGAGTGTTTTATCAATAGAACCCCTGACAAATTTGTTTTCAGATAAGAAATTTGAAAGAGTTTCATACCATGCTCTTGGAGCTTGTTTCAGACCATACATTGCTTTGTGAAGTCTGTACACATGGTTGGGAAACTCGCTGCTCTCAAATCCTTCAGGTTGAGCAACATAGACTTCCTCAGCCAAATCACCATTGAGGAAGGCACTCTTTACATCCATCTGATAGACAGTGATGTTCATATAGGCAGCATAAGCAAGAAAGATTCTGATGGCTTCAAGTCTAGCAACAGGTGCAAAAGTTTCATCATAATCAATTCCTTCAGTCTGAGAGTATCCCTGTGCTACCAATCTTGCCTTGTTCCTGATGATGTTCCCAATTTCATCCATCTTGTTTCTATAGATCCATCTAGTGCCTGTGATATTCTTTCCAGGTGGAGCTGGCACTAGTGTCCAAACCTTGTTCCTTTTGAACTGATTGATTTCTTCTTGCATAGCAGCTACCCATCCATCTTCTACCAGAGCCTCAGCAACTCTTTTAGGTTCTATTTGAGAAAGAAATTCAGCAAATAGACATTCATTGGCTGAGGCTGACTCAGAGTCTTGGATTCGCTGTCTGGTTGTGACCCCTGCATTTGGTTCCCCAATAATGTTAACAAGAAGAATGTGTTGATCTCTTGACCACTTATTTTGAGGAGCTGGAGTTTCAAGAACAGGGGTACTAGAGGGCACAGCTGGAACAATTTGAATCTCATCCTGCTGATTAGGAGGGCTTTCTTCAAAAACTACCTCAGTGTCTGAGTCTTCTTCAGCCACATCTAGGGAAGCAATTTCATTATCAGCAGGAGCAACTTCAGAGTTTTGAAGAATTGGTGAGTCATTAATATCATGAGAAGGACCATCAGAGATTTGAGGTTCTTCTTCATCAATTCCCTGAGAGGTAGGAACTTCTATGTTGTGAGTAGACAGAGGATCAAAAGCAGGAACATAAGGAGTGAGAGTGTTGGAGTGGTGATGACTGGTAGGTCTGGGTTCTGTGAACTCATCACTTGGGAAAGAAATATTTTCATTAAAATCTACTTCATCACCCTCTGTTCCTGTTCTCTGTATAACTTCATCATCTTCATTGAATCTGACATGGAAAGTTTCTTCTACTTCTTGTCTTCTGATGTTGAATACTCTGAAGGCTTTGGCTGTTGGAGAGTATCCCAAAAAGAATCCATCATCAGCCTTTTCATCAAACTTTCCAAGTTTATCCCTGTAGTTATAAATAAACACAGGGCATCCAAACACATGAAAATAGCTGACGTCTGGAGATCTTTTTCTGAAAACTTCATAGGAGGTTTTGCCATGTCTTTTGACAATGATTGATCTGTTTTGAGTATAGCAGGCAGTGTGTACAGCTTCTCCCCAAAATTGCTTTGGTAAGGCTGCACCATTTAACATAGTTCTTGCTGCTTCAATCAGAGTCCTATTTCTTCTTTCAGCCACACCATTTTGTTCAGGAGTGCCAGCTGAAGAGAAGTTCTGTGAAATCCCTTTTTCATCACAAAATGATTCAAGTTGATGATTCTTGAATTCTGTACCATTATCACTTCTTAGAGCTTTGACTCTAACTTCATTCATATTTTCCACTTGTCTGATGAAGGACATGATGGCATCAGCTGCATCACTTTTCCTTCTGAGGAAGAACACCCATGTATATCTTGAAAATTCATCAACTATGACCAAGGTGTATTTGTTGTGATTAATGGTTTGAGGTTTGACAGGTCCAAACAAGTCCATGTGAAGGAGATGTAAGCACTTGTCAATAGAGAATGATTGCCTAGTCTTGAATGAAGACCTGTGATGTTTTCCTTTGACACAGGCAGAACAAGTTTTGTCTTTGGAAAACATTACTGAAGGTAGACCAGCAACCAAGTTTTGAGTGGCTATCTTATTGATGTTCTTGAAGTTGAGATGAGACAGTCTTTTGTGCCACAGCCAGTTGACACTTTCAGAGGCTTTGGCAAGAAAACAATTTGAGCTGTCTTCAGAGCACACAGCCATGTTGATGACATAAACATCTCTCCTTCTAGGTGCAACTAGCACAACATCATTATTTTTGTTGAATATGGTTCCCTGAGTCTTAGTAAACAAAACCTTATAATCAGCATCACATAACTGGCTGATGCTAATAAGATTGTGCTTAAGACCATTCACATATGCAACCCTGGTAAATGTGATCCCATTGCAATTCACTGAGCCATATCCTTCTGTGTCACCTGAAGAGTTATCTCCAAACACCACTTTGGGACCTGGCTCCCTTGAGTATCTGTGCAGGTATTGTTGAATCCCTGTCATGTGTCTAGAACAGCCACTATCTAGATACCATACCGATTCCTTGAGATATTTCTGCACAGATACATAGAAACAGATTAGTTCCTATGGTGAACCCACTTTCCAGTGGGTTCCCTGAATTGCTTGTTAGCAACTCTTGTGTTCCTGAAAAACTTTTGGCGTTGGGATGGACAGTTCATTGTTTCATGGTTATAACTCCCACAGATATCACACCCAGGGAAGTCACCACACTCGTCTGAGTGATGGTCTGTGAACCCACAGAATTTACAGGGAGGATAAGAGTTGTAATTTCCCTGTTGTTTTTTGGAACTCTGTGGTCTGTCCCTAGAGGGTGTCTTAGCTCTTTTAGCTGCCATGTGTCTGTCATGATCTAAGTTCGAGTGGTGAGAGTTTTTACAAACATTGCAATAAGGTTTGATTAATCTTTCCCCTTTGGGTTCACCTAGGACTGACTTAGGTTCATGAGAAGTAGAGCATTCAGCGGAAGGCTTAATGTGTTGTTTCAAGAGTTCTACTTCTTTCATAAGAGACAACAGGCGATCTTCAGTGGTGGGGTCAACCTTATTCACAGCCTTAGTAGAAACAGGCTTAAAAGCTACTTGTTTACCAGTTGGTTTAGCAGGCACACGAAAAACTTTAGCTGGAGGATTTTCAATATCTATCTTAAGTTCATCCTTAGCAGATCTAGAAGAACTGCTAGGTTCAACTCCAGAGAGTTTGGGCAAGGGTGGAAGCTCAGCCATATCTTCAGAGACAGGGTCATTAGTCACAGAGGTGTCTGACATATGAATAGTCTCTGTAGATTTAAAGACAATGTCTTTGGGTTTGGTGATAATCCTCAGCTTCTTATGTTTAGCAGTTATATCCCTGTTTAGGTCAGCAGGCACTTCATCCCTAAGCAATTCATCTATAGTAAACCTAGCACACAGCCATTTTTCAATAACTTTGTTTAATTCAGTGACTTGGTCATTCAAAGCTATGTTTTTCAAGGTTAATCTAGCTACTTCATTTTGCAGGGATATTTTCTCTAAGTTAACCCGCCTGAGAGTATCACATTTAGCCTTAGCATTAATCATTTCAGTTTTAACAGAATGAAACTTGTCATGAAGGTTCTTCCTTTGTTCCTCAACAAAGTGCAAGTCAACAATTGTGTAATCAAGAACATGCTTTCGTTCATCACAATCAGACATAGAAAGAAGCCTGTGTACCTTTTTCATTGTGATGTCGACCCATTGTCCTGATCTTGCATCACCTTTTCCAACAGCTGGTTCATCATCAGCTATTGCCATAAAAGCCCTGACTCTTGTGGTATCTTCTTCATCTGAAGTCAATGGTTCATCATTCCAATCATAGGTTTCAGCAACCAACCCTTTCTCAGCCTTTTTCTCACCACCTTTCTTTTTGGACATAGCTTCAATCTTCAAGTTCATCTGTTCTAACTCAGCCTTAAGTGCCTTGTACTTATTTTTGTAATCTTTCTTCTCAGTGTCTGAAGAATTGGATTGTGATGAGTTGTTATGTTGTTTGAACTTGTAGGGTTTGGATGAAGATGATGGATAAGAGGGTGAGGATGTTTTGGTGGAGGGACATTCTTTTTGAAAATGTCCAAGCTTTCCACAGGCAAAACATGTTTCTTTCGACCTGTCAGTTGGTTTGCTGGCTGATCCTACTCTTCCAGATCTTTTGTAGTATCTTCTTTGGTTGGCTAGCAGTGCTCTTTCATGAAATTCTGCATTGAGGTCTGACAAGAACTCTTGGCTGCTACGAGTATCTTCTTCCATGTCAGAATCGCTGTCAATAGGATGTGTTGCAGAGATCAAAGCTTTGGAAGATGCTCCTTGTACTACAAATCTTTCAGTCTCTGATTTGTAGATAGTATCGATCAGCCCTTCTTCATAATTGTACTTTCCATAGAGCTGAGCAAGGGTATCATTTTTGATTGAGTTGTTAGCTCTCTGAGTCTGATTCATGCTCAGCCACTTTCTTGGAAGGCTGTTGACAAAGGTGGCATTGATTTCAGCTTGACCAATAGTAACATCATTCATAGCGAGGTCATTTAGAAGAATCTTCAGCCTAGTATAGGTTTGCTGAACTTTTTCTCCTTCAAGAGACTTAAAGGCATTAAACTGAAGTCTGAGTGCCTGAATCTTTGTCTCTCTTGTTTTAGAGGGTCCTTCATGGCCAAGAATAAGGTCTGTCCACATCTGTTTAGCTGTGGGACACTGAATAACAGACTTCATGATATGCTTTGGAAGACAGGAAATTATGATGCTTTTGAGACGTTTATCTTGGTTTGCTAATTTCCTATCAGCAGCGGTCCATTGTTTGACAGGCTTGGGAAGAGGGTTTTCTTCAGTAGAAGTGAGTGCCATGGGAATATATGGACCATTTTCTAAAATTTCTAAGAGAAAAGGTTCAAGACCATCAAGGTATACAAGAAACTGACTCTTCCAACTGGCAAAGTCTTCTTCATCAAAGACTGGTACACTGGTTACGTGTGATCCACCTCTTGAGTCAAGAAGTTGGGGTAGATCATCGTCATTTGGTGGGGCGGTAAGTCTTGGTGAAGATGGGTTTCTGGAAGGTGAGTGTGGGCTAGAGGTTTCCGGCATGGTGGATCTTGATTATAAAACGGAGAACGATGTTTCTTGAAGGTTTTAATATCAAACACCGCTCTGATACCAATTGAAAGTCCCTAATTAATGCGAGAAACCCTAATCTTAACTTAATCAACACAAGGTATTACTTTTCAAACGTAATCTTATTATTGTATAATAAAGAATTACAAGTGTTATGGATAACACAGTTTGATGACAATGTGTTGTGCACACTTTGAACAACAATAAACCTTAACTTATGAATACAGTCGTAGCTGTTTGATTCACTAAGTTACACGCACTTAAGTTCTTGATATTGCAAAGTGTTGAATCTTAATGCAAGGATACACATCCTATTTATAGTGTTACGAGTTTGACTTGAATAGTACTTGATGTCGACTACACAACTTTTACAAGTTCCCACATCAGTCACATGATGTCCTTCTATTCTTGGTAGTCTTCCATTATGCTTTAAGGAACAGTTGTCCAAAACAGTTTCCTTATTCTTCATATTCTCGAACACACAAATGGCATGTCCAAAGTGTGCTGAGAGTTATCAGGGTATTGCAACCCCTGTTAACTCTCAACCCCTCAGAGTCCCTAATACATCTTGGCTGTTATCCATCACAGCCAAGGAGTATGTCTTCAGGTAATCTTCGACTTCCCTGACAATGTCTCTGACATGGACTCCTCTGAGGTTGCTCACAGAGATTCGGATCTCTGTGAGTCTTGTGAAACTTGCCTGCCTCCTAGGCATAGGCAAGGGACTATCTATCAGCCTAATTATGTTTAAATCAATGAACAGGGAATCTAACAAGTTTAGATTCCCAACAAACTTCATTTCGATAACGATTATTTATAAGTCTCACTTTAAATAATCCATATGGTGATGAAAACCCAATTTTTCTCAAGGGATACTGTTTTAACTTATAAAAACAATTAGTGATCTGCAAAAAGAGTGATGATAAGTTGTTCACCAAGAACTAACTACAATATGCTAGGAAATGAGCTTAGCCAATTAATCATGAGGTTCATGACCTCGATGGCACTCAAAAAGAATAATTCACAACGTAACTCAAGTCGAGATGAGTACTTGTTCAATGGTTGCATCACTAATGCGAACATTAAGATGAAGCAATAAAAGATAGATAACATCAATACATGTAGAATTTAGCAATCAAAGGTAGTCTTTTCCTTAATCACAAACAAGTCAGAATTGTACCGTAACACATTGTGTGTCACTATGTCATACAATTCCAAGAACTCATCCTACCAACTGATATCTCAGTTAAGTTAGGGATTTTTAAAAGATACCACAATGAATACTAATCTACAAGAGTCATTAGGTGCTCCACCTGTCCCAGAAGATCCATCGGTCCCAATTCAGAAGAAGATTTCTTCAATTTATTTCTTGAACACTGGTCATCCTCGTTAGTGGACAATGGTCTAGGAACAACCCTTAACATGAACCAACAATCATTTAAAATCTTATAATTCAATCACAGGACTTAACGACTTCCTCTTAACAATCTCATATTCCATATGAGTTAAATTTTACTTAATTCAAGTTTTCAATCAACTTATACTCAATGAGATATCCTACCTCATTCTCCAATATTTTCGACTTTATTTTTAAACCTTAAAAGGGCAATAAAAGCTCGATATGAACAACACTTGATTTCCAATCCTATAGCTCTTACAACAATAGTTTTCAAATGAGTCACTAGTATGAAATGACTCAATCATTCAATTATACTTCTCGGAAAGGTACTAGTGGCATGAGGCTTTTGGGTAATGGTTCCAATGACAGCCTCAAGTGCAACATTCACCATTTCGATTTCAATTTAAGAATTAGGTGACAACGAATCAGATGACACCTTTCCAGGTGGTAACGTTTTGTCAAACTCCACTTTATAAGGAAATATCATCATGACATCGATATCAGTTTTAATCTCGCCAATTCTTATTCAATATCACAATCAACTAATATTTACATTTCTACGAATATCAACCATTTTGTTGGGATCATAAATATCCACAACTTGGTTTAGATCTGGAATAGCTAAAATTCCTACGGGAATAGCTTCGATTAATTTACTAGGGGATTTATGGTTTCTTGTGACAATCTACGTCGTATAAATACCTCGTATAAATTTAAAAATAATCATCAAACAATCATGTAATCAAATTACATCATATATGTATATATATAATCCAAGTTATATATATATATTAAAATAACACTTCTCAGTCTGGCCTTGTCGGTAACTCGGGAATTCTTCGGCACCGTTATATTCAAAAGATTTTTAGACATTTTTAGAAAAATGTTTATAGTTAAAAGATTTTGAAATGTTTTATTCAAAACCTTGGTTTTAAAAATCTTTCGTTCTCTATAACGAGAGCTCTGGTACCAAACTGTAACACCCCCAAATTTACACAATTCAATACAGCGGAAGACTCGTTGGTGTTACGGGATAGCACATTACTCATATCATAGACAACGCTTAAAAATCACGTTGTTTAATAATAAAGCATTTCCATTCATAAATATCAAATTTACATAGGTCCCAAGTCATAGTATTTCATACAATTTTACAAAACATTTGAATGGAAATTATTATTTAAGTGCGGGCCATGAATTCTTGTTGTCTTCCCGAGAATTACCTTCAAGTACCTGAGATAAAACATGTTAAAATAAAATGGTCAGCGAAAACGCCGAGTGAATTCATAGAGTTTAATAAAACCATCAGTATATCATCGGTATATAATTATTACCGAAAATCATTTTTTTACCAATCTTTGTAATAGGCCATAAAATAGCCAAAGTAATTTTATATAAATCCTTATCAAAATCATAATATAGGCGTTTGCCTTCAAAATCATTATACGAACCACTGTCGTAAAAACATCATACAATACGTTTTATAACGTTGTATATAGTTAAATAAAAACCGTTATATGAATATGGTTATGTAAAACCAAAACACGAACATAATATCAATAATAAGACCTCGTATTGCTAGTCAGGCAATATATCGTAATTCAGTGCGTATAGCATTATTTCATTATTTGGATTATTATAAGTCGCATGACATTGTTACCTTACTACAACAAACAACGGGTAGCTAACCCGAAACTCATTTTCCCATCTAAATTAGCGTGGCGTCACAATAATCACGCTTGTGTAAATCTTCTCATACATAAATTCGCTTACCAATCAATTCGCTTACCAAATAGTACTATTATATGCACAAGCGTCTACCAAATCCCGGTAGTTTACAGTTCATGCTAATGGGACTTTTAGTGACATAACCTAACTTTAATAATCCATTTTATTCCATACATCGGGTCATATAATCATTCATCGGGTCATACAATCATTCGGGCCCAAATCAATAAACAAACAATCGGGACAAATGGTGTCCTATTTTATCAAAACTAACATGCTATCTCCCTCACGGGTTTATAAAACATTTTATAAAAACAATTAAAAGTGTGCGAGGCTATGAACTCACGTTGATGTGGGAAGGCGGGTTATCGGCAATTCGGATGTACGGTACGTGCTTCAATCACGGAAACCTAGACAAATAATACTCGTCTTAGACTTTTGTCCAATGACTTTATAAAATAACAATTATGTATACATATGATGATTTTATATATATGATGATGATCAAGTGGGTTTATACATTCTCATTTACTCATTTTAGTGTTATGTATTGGTAATTTTTATACTAGTTTACTAGTTTTACTTATTTACATGTTTTAGGTCCATTAAGCCTATTATAAGCCCAATACCTTAAGTTAGTCCATTTTACACTTTCATTATCAGTATTATACTTTACATGTTGGGCCCAAGTGTTTAGCCCATTTAGTTGGAATAATAGTCCAATAATGCTAACTTAGCCCGTTAATGTCCGTATGTTATATAGTTCGGGTTTTATCGGTTTTTACTTGTATTAGGTACTTATATATATCAGTATATGACTTTTAAAAAGTTTACATTAGACGTGTCCAATCGTCTAAGTTTTAATTGACGAAGAACGTTAATTTTAAGGTATTAGTCGAAAAGACGTAAAAATCATGTTTATAGTTTTTATAACTTATAAAACTTACCAAACTACCATTTTTATAGAATGTCCATTTATTTAGCCTTATACATATTTATATAAATGAAATATATAAGTTAGTGGGTTTTAATTTCACATTTTATACTATATTATTTGAGTGCTTATATAATAGTATTAAACTTTAATTTCACAAAATCTGATTTTTAGTTTCACTTTCACCATTTTTATCATATCCTGAGTTCTATAAGGAGATAGAAGCTCATTTTTGGATGGCATAAACTTAATATTATGTGCTACAAATAAGTTGGTTATAGCTACTGCTCAATCCATGTCTATGTATCCTTATCAGTCCCTACAAAACAGACTATTCAGATTTGTATACTAATTTTGTTTTGATCACATCTCACTCATTTTGATGATTCCATTGCATGGCCAACTCTCACATGAGTATGAAATCTAATAGTTACTGCAAATTGACATCACCATGCAATTTTATCAGTTTATAACTTGGTTACTTACTGTTTTTATACAGCCATCATATTAAGCAAGATTTTTACCATTTTTACATGTGGTTTTCCATCTTTTTACCCATGTATATCAACACCAAATCCCCACATAATATTTTTATCATCATTCATCATCATATACATATACATAAATAAAGAAAATACAAGATTACATAATCAAAATAACAAGAGGATAGAAAGAACAATCTTTATACCACCAAGATTAAGTAGTTTATGATTAAGGCTTGGATTTTTTATGGCAAAACTTGTGATAGATCAAAACCAATCTTCAAGACCACCAATACTTGTAAACTTCTTGTAGAAATCAGCCCTTTAACATCACCAATTCACCATCTTGGATGTTAGAATCACCTCCAATCTTCAAGGCTTCAAAGGGGCATCATCATGTGTATGAATAACACATGATTTTATGGCTAAAATAGATCAAATGGGGTGTTTATGTGATGATATGGGACTAATTTTTAGAGAGAGAAAAGGGGAGGATGAGAGTGTTTTGCATGTATGTGTTTTGGAGAAAATGGTTTAAGTGTTTAGTGGTTTTTCTAGTTAGCTTGTTTGTGTAAGTAGCTAGGACAAGTGTCCTAGCTTACTTAGTAAGCTTTGACACATCTTAGATGTGTTGGTGGATATTTGTGGCCGTCCCATGTGTGGGGGTGGGATAAGTTTATCTTGTCTCATCCCTATTTAATTACGGGTACTCCTCGATTCTAGTTTCCTCGATTTGCGTGCCCTCGGATTGTTTTACGAAAAACGTTTTTATAAATTATGAATCAACGGCACAAAACGAATCTAATAAAAATTGTCTCATCAAAAACGTAAATACGTAATCCTAAGGTTTCCAGTTTAGTCGTAAAGGACGTTAAATTATTCACGTAAGTCTTAATCTCTTCTCGTAAATTTGTGAGTTTATGAATTAACTCAAATTTTAAAATCCCAAAATAATATTTACAGATAAATGTATTTTCTGAAATGTCGGACTGTCATCAAAACGGTGTATGTAAACGTAAGCACGTAACGTAGAATCCTCCGGTTTAGACGTAGTCGATGCTACTTCAAGACGTAAATCTAAATTTCTTCCCAGAAGTGAGTGAGTTCATAATATAACATTAAAATAATGTTATTAAATAATACTTGAGAATAAAATATCAACCATAAATTGACGGATTGTCACATAAGATTCCTCCTAGTTCTTAAATTTTATTCAGAAACTTGATTGATAGAGTAGATATCAAGTTTAGGGGAGGATTGTTGGGAATAAAATGTAGCCAGTACACTTGAACGCTGACAAGAAGAAAACAAGCGTTGATAAGAAGAAAACAAGCGTTGACATATCAAGCGTTGACAGGAAGAAGTCAAGCGTTGATAGGATGAAGTCAAGCACTGATAGAAAGATATGGTCAACGCGTATTATGTTTCTTGTTTGTTTCTAGTAAAGATAGGATCAACAATGTATTTTCTATATTTATCTTTACCTAGAATAGCTGATACCTAGACTCTTGTACAAGGCTTCTTATGTCTATAAAAGAAGACCTTTAGGTTTTGTTTCATATAAGTTTTCATACATTTAACACTTTCATTGTAAGCAAGTTTGTTCTAATCAATCAAGTGAAAGTTTGTTTTACATTCTTTGTGTGTTCTTGTTGGAGTATTAATTCCGCATAATACTTAAATTGTTTTATACACAAACAAAGTTTCTCTACATGTTTAACTTGATTTAATCTCGTTTACACAAGCTAAATCGATCTAAGTTTAGGATCAACACTTATAGCCGCCCTGAAGGATATGAGTGCTTGCCCGTTGCCATCTTTCGGTCTTGGAGGCAAGGACCATGAGCTCCCCATTGAGATTGTGATGGAAGACCTCACTTTGACGCGTCATAAGGTAGAGGGCGCAGAAACACAGCAGGATTTTCACTTGAAGCCTTCCGCGAAGCAGCTAATAGTACCATTATTTGCTCAGCCCAGGGATGTGCTTGACCCATTTAGGGTTGAGAAGGAAGTGTCGTTGTCCGAGGTGCTGGTGGCACATGAAAGTCGTACTGCTGCCAAGAAGGTTGTGCTGAACATAGAGGTTGCACCTTCTGTTGGTGCAGCACACCTTTCTTCTTCCATCCCTGTACTGCCTTTGCACTGCTAGAAAGGGACGCGCTCTTGGTGGCCATAATGGAGAAGCAAAAGAAAGAGCACCGCGCCATGTCATATTGTCCCCCTTTCTTGAAGCTTAAGAGATCTTCTTCGGACACCAATTTACTTTCCAACAGTTTGTCTGATTTGTAAATAGTTGTGTTTTTTGTATGTGCGAATGTTCGCGCTTGGTATGTAATAAACATTTTCTACTTTTGTTATGAAAATATGTTGCTACGCTTTAATGTTTGTAGCGCAAATTTGTTTATGAATTAGTGTAATTTCATAAGTGGTCCTTATGGGTGAGGCAAACTCATTACGTGCGGTATACCGCTACTACCATAAGGACGGCCAGGTGAGGCTGACCAGTTGTTAGGTGTGCACGATTGTGTCTTATCAGTCTCAGCGTGTACTGGTTGTATAACTTGATACGACGTCATTAATAGCAAGGGGCCTAACAAGGATACTTGATCCATGGTCGATGGGGTTGCATTCCTCTTACTCGACGAGTCTAATTAGTAGGGTAGGCTCATTCCTCTTATTTCGCCTGGAAACGTTGTGCACGCGTGCGCCAGTAGGCGATATATAACATAGACAAAGTGTACCTACGATAAAAATATATGTTTTTTAGAGTGCGTTGTGGAACTAGCAAGGGACCACGACAGTTTTATTAACACTTGCAAGATTTTTAATACATGAAATAAAAGAAAAAAATAATACATTGGTTTTAGAAGTTCACCGCTAAAGGTAGCACTTCTTTAAGTGACATATGTTCCAAGGCCTCTGTCGGTCGCGACCATCCATGTCGTGTAGTCGGTATGCACCATTCCCCAATGCATTTGTCACCATGTAAGGTCTCTCCCACTTAGGCCCAAGTTTTCTTGTATTTTCAGCGCGGTTGGCCGCGTTTGAGCGATACACGAAATCACCTGGCCTAAAGGAAGTCTTTCGTACCCTGGCATCATAGTAACCCTTCATTTTTGCTTTTGACTTGTCTTCGTGGATAACTGCCAACTATCTCCGCTCCTCAATTATGTCCAGGTTTGTTAGGAATAAAATGTAGCCAGTACACTTGGACGCTGACAAGAAGAAAACAAGCGTTGATAAGAAGAAAACAAGCGTTGACAGATCAAGCGTTGACAGGAAGATGTCAAGCGTTGATAGAATGAAGTCAAGCACTGATAGAAGGCTTAGTCTACACGTAGTAAAGATATGATCAACAACGTATTTTCTATGTTTATCTTTACCTAGAATAGCTGATACGTAGACTCTTGTACAAGGCTTCTTATGTCTATAAAAGAAGACCTTTAGGTTTTGCTTCATATAAGTTTTTATTCGTTTAAACACTTTCATTGTAAGCAAGTTTGTTCTAATCAATCAAACTGAAAGTTTGTTTTACAATTGTTTGTGTGTTCTTGTTTGAGTATTAATTCCGCATAATACTTAAATTGTTTTATACACAACAAAGTTTCTCTACGTGTTTAACTTGATTTAATCTCGTTTACACAAGCTAAATCGATCTAAGTTTGGGATCAACAAGTGGTATCAGAGCTTGTTGAGAAACTTTGATCTAAAGAACACAAGAACCCTAAACTGCCAAAAACCCTAATTTTCACAAAACCCTAAAAACATCATGTCTACCCCAGAAGCAAACTCCTCCTCCTCCTCAACCCACAACATCAAGATTCCCATGCTAGACCCATACAATTTTGAGCTGTGGAAGTTTAACATTGAGCAATATCTACAAATCCATGACTACACCCTATGGGAAGTTATTAAATATGGAAACACATTCAATAAGGCTCAAAAGATTGCAGATGCCATCCATCAAAGAAAAACTGTTCAAGGTTCTACTGAAGAGGATCGAAGAGAAAAACCTGAAGATGGTAGAGCTGTCTCAACTCAGGACATAGCAAAGAGAAGGGTTGACATGAAAACCCTAAGCATTCTGAAACTCTCTTTGGGGCAAGAAAATCAGCACAAATACAGAAGCTATGAGTCTGCAAAAGATCTTTGGGCCGCTCTTAAAGTTGGTTATGGTGGTAATGCTGATACTGTGCAAGAGAAAAAGAAGCAACTCTTGCATGAGTATGCTGTTTTTAAAGCTCAACCCAATGAGAAGCTAAGTAGTGTGAGAAGTAGACTTCTGGACATCACTAGCAAGCTATCCTTCATGGGAACAGTGCTTGGTGATGTAGATATTATCTCAACTTTTCTTAAAAGCCTTGGTGACGCATGGAAAATTGAAGCAAGGTCTATAATTGCTAATAACACTCACAAAAAATTATACTTTTGATGATGTTTACAATAAACTAAGGCTGATAGAGAATGAAACTCTTTTGGATCATGGAAACAAGTCTACCAATGGAAACATGGCCTTCTTCTCACACAGTGAAGGTTAATTTGATCAAAAGTAGTCATACATGCACCCAGTTACTGGATCAACCTGTGTCAACGCTAGATCATATCCTGTCAACGCCTCATAATCAGACGCTGAGACATACAAATTGACTCACCAAGAGTTAAGCCTGATGGTATTGATTTAGATACTATGTGCATACATTGCTTCATTGCCCAATGGTTCAGTGATTACTTATGAGGACCTTGAGCAAATTAGTGATGAGCATTTGGAGGGGATGGACATAAAGTGGAATATGGCTCTTGCTAGTATAAGAGCAAACAAATGGAATAGAAGATTCAAGAAGAAGATGACTTTTAATGCTAAGGACACTGCTGGATTTGATAAATCCAAGGTTGAGTGTTACAATTGTCATCGTATGGGACACTTTATGAGAGAATGCAGATCTCCAAGAAGATCTGATGCTGGAAAACCCTCAAGCCAAATCATTAAGGCTCAGGATCCCAAAGTCATGGTTGCAATGCAAGAAATTGATGGTGTTGGATGGGATTGGAGCTATTTGGCTAAGGATGAGGAAGAGAATAAAGCTTTGGTTGCTGAGATGGAAGAAGAAGAGCATGTTCACTATGCTCTCATGGCACACTCCTCATCTTCATCAGACAATGAGGTATATGATGATGCTTTTTGTAGTAAGGGTTGTCGTCTAAATACTGAAAGACTTAACAAAGAAGTTTTAAAATTGTCAACAGATGTGGGTAATGAAAGATGCAAGTTGTCTAACTATCAACTTGCTCTTACTCAAACTGAAAAGACTGTAGCTGAGTATAAAAGAATGGAGCTTGACCTAAAAGATAAAATCAATATCTTAAAACATGATTTAAATGCTAGTACTGATATTAGAACATCATGGAAAGGGTCAATGCTGAATTACAGGCTAAGTTGGATGAGGCTATCAAGAATAAGGATAATGTAGATCTTAAAATTCAGAGATTTGATAAAGCCTCACAAACCCTAGGAGAATGTGTTAGTAAACAAAGGGACTCTAGGGATATGACTGGGATTGGGATGAAAGAGTATGCTGGTGTTCCACTACCAGCTGGAGACTTCTATGGTGTCCAAAGAAATGACTTATCTTGGACTAGTTTACCAGAACTCCAAGAAGAGGAATTTATTCCTCCACCAAGAGTTCTTACCCCAGTAGAAGAATATAGGCAGAAGTTGACTGATTTGGACCAATGGAAGAAAGCCAACCCTACCTTGTTTGTCAAGGGTGGCATGCTTAGTGATAGCCCAAATGAATCTACACCTATCAAAGTGACAAACCCAATCACTGGCAAGACTGTTGACCTTGGCTCAAACGTTGTTAGTATTGATCCCAAACTTAGATCGATTTAGCTTTATGTATACGAGATTAGATCAAGTAATACACTTAGAGAAACCTTTGTATATGCTTATGATAATCTAAGTGTTATGCGGAATTGACACTTAAACAAGAACACACAATGATATAAACAAACTTTCACTTTGATTAATGATATCAAACTTGCTTACAATGAAAGTAGTTTACGAATGAAAACTTATATGAAACATTAACCTAAAGGTCTTCTTTTATAGACATAAGAAGCCTTGTACAATAATCTACGTATCAACTATTCTAGGTAAAGATAAATATAGAAAATACATGGTTGTTCCTATCTTTACTAGAAGTAATCTAGAATACAATAAACGCGTAGAGTATATCTTCCCATCAGTGCTTGTCTTCAATGTATCAACGCTTGACTTTATCTTGTCAACGCTTGAGCTGTCAGCATTTGTTTTACTCCTGTCAACGCTTGATTTCCTCTTGTCAGCGCTCAAGTGATCTGGCCATAATTTATTCCCAACAATCCTCCCCTAAACTTGATATCCACTCTTATGATCAAGTTTCTGAATAAACATTAAGGACTAGGAGGAATCTTACAAATCTTCTCATATTGGTAATAAATAAATCTGATCAAGTCTTTTGCCACGTCACTTGAATAATCAATTTCTAGCTGAGTGTTCTTCATATTTTCCAAGATATCCTTGGATATGAAATACTGACCATCCACAAGTAGATACTCAGCAAACTTTGTAGAACTCAAATGGTAAACACCAGCAGCTGGATATAATCTCCATTGAAGACCACTGAGGTCATCTTCAAGATCCTTCCAAATAGCAGGATCCTCATCTTTTGGTCCACACATTCTCTTGAATGTGGACCATAGTTTTATTCCATTAGCTGAAGTTGGTGCTTCAGCCTCATACTTGGTCTCTAGCAACCTTCATAGGTCTACCAAGTCTTCTCTATCACAACTTGCAAACAAAGATATAAGATTGGTAAAAGTGTGTACCTCTTTGCCATACCTGCCAATTTTCCAAAACCCACATTCATCTTCTTCATAGCTCACAATTGGGTTTCTAGAATCTAGTGGTAACACTTGCACCATATCTGAAGCTTCTAATGGTGAGAGCTTGAGACTCTTTCTTATAACAACTTCACTTGGATATAGTGGATCCATATCTTTGGGAACCTCAAGAGAAACTCCCTTTTTCACTGGTCTGGGAACAAACATTGCTTTCTTGAGCTCCATTTCTTCTGCAAGTTCTTCTTTCCTTTCATCAGAAAGGAGTCTTAGAGTGTTTGCTTCCTGCACTCTAACCTAGATGGGATAAGCTTTGCATTCCAACTCATCAAATGTCAATGCCCTCAATTTCTGATATGTCCATCCTACTCCATGACATCTGAGCAACATGCAGTATAGCTCCCTTCTATCCCTTTTCAATTCTGAGAGAATATTGCTTGCCTTGTGTTTCAAAATAACCTGGCAGTCTTTTTGTACTATGAGAAGAATCTCCAAACCCCATATCTGATCTGAAATGGTCAAGTGTGGATTCTCCATACATCTTTCTTCCCAAGCATGATACATTTGAACCACCTCTGGCATATCAAAGTCAACCTGCAATTTCAACTCTCTCAACTTCTCCTTGGCCAACTCATCTCTATACTCAAGTCTCTCTGGCTGTTCTATGATCATAACACTTGAGTCTGAGCTAGCTTCATCACTTCCTTCTTTCTCTTCTGAAGTGAAAACAAATGGCGACTCTTTCACCTCCTTTCTATCTTGTTCCATGATTTGTGCAGCCAACCTTCTATCAAACTCAACTTGAGCTGCATTCTTTGGAACAATCTCTTCTACCATAATACCCTTACCCTTATCTAATGGATCAATTGTTGGTAAGGTAGATGGTGATACCTGTGAAGAAACCTCCTTGATGATGGATGATGACTGGGATACATCACCCTCATGTGCAGGTCTGTCAACGCCCAATTTTGCTCTATCAGCGCCCAAAATATTTCTATCAGCGTCCAAATTCTCCTTGTCAACGCCCAAATTTCCTGCCTCAATGCCTTTTGCAATCTCTTCCAACATGGCTGTAAATGATAAATTTAAGTTTGTAGGAGAGACTAAGGACGTATCAAAACCTGTCTGTGTCTTCAAACTTGTAAGGGCCTCAGCAATATCCAAAGATTGACCATCATGGCTACCCTTATCACTCACATTTATTGGATCTTCCTCCCCTTTGGAAGATTCCTCCATCCCTCTCCTTGCACTTGCAGTCTCCAAAACAACAATCCTCTCCCTCAATTGCTTGAGTTCAAGGCCTTGTGAGCTGACAACTTGTACCAAGTCTGCATTTTGCTTTTGCAAGCTCATGCAGACTACCGTAAATTCAATTAGGGTCATTGGTTCCAATCTGCCCTCCTCTAAAATGGGGATTTGACCTCCCAAGTCAGATTCATTGGGCATGGATGAGGACTTAATGATGGTGGGACTGCCTTGGCCAACTTCTAAGCCAGAACCAATAGTCCCAGCCTCATCCATGTCACCAGCCACACTTGTGGTGGTGGTTCTCTCTGCTACATTGCTAGGACCACCAGAGGAGAACACTCCAGTAGTCCTTTGGCGTTTCATCAACCTATATTCTGGGGGTGTAGAAGATGATGTGGATTGGGTGGATGTGGGTTGGTTAAGGGGTGTTTGGGTTTGTGAAGGTTGTGTGTCAACGTTGGAAATAGGCACATCAACGCCAACATTTAACGTGTCAGCGTTGAAGGATTCTTGGTCAATTTGCATATGTTCAGGTGAAGGTAATGGTTCAGGTATTGGGTCAATTTGTGGTTGGGGGTCTGGTTGGGGTTGAGCTGCTGCAATGATAGCAAGCATAGCTTGGGTTAAGGGTAGGTCATGATGGGGGGTGAGTTCATCTTCATAAAAATAGCTTTCTTTTGCATAGGGATCTCATAAAAATCATTATGATCCCTAGTGTAGTATCCTTGAACATCAAAAACCATTTGTAAAAATCAGGGATAAGCTAAAGTCATTTTGTTCCCCTTATTTTTACACATGCCCTCAAAAATCATTTTAGAATAATTAAATTTTTGCCCTGTTGCAATGCACACAATAGCACTTGCAATAGATCTATTGATCTCATTGTGTGCAGTGCATTTGGGACTAAAACATTGTAGGAGGATATGTATGAGGTACTTCCAGGCTGGGGGAAACTCCTGTTTATGATATTTGTTTAGAGTTCGTTCATCAGGAAAAGGATAACCCAAAGCCCTTAGTCCTTGTTCTATTTCTCTAATGGGAAGGGTGGCTATGCCATCAGCATCATCAAGATGCAAGGCTTGGTGTACCAAAGCCTCAGTAATCACCCATGGTCTCCCATGAACAATAGAAGTTAATGTAGTCACTCTATTAACTGTTGAGGAACTAACAATGTTCCAAAACTGTTTAATATGTGTGACTGGAATGAGTGGTGCATGAGAAAGAGCATACCTAAGGGGGGATGCATTCAAATACGCCACCATTTGTGTATATTGGGGAAACAGAGTATCATCATCTTCAAGATACGCGATCATGTTGTGTTGGCTTCTGAACCCCAATTCCAATTCTGATGGTTTAAACTTTGGTGCCATTGTTGAAAGCTGTTAAAATTGTTTGATGAAGATGAAGATGATAAGAGAAAATTGTGTTAGACAAGAAGTATAGATACCCTGTTGAAAAATAGGAGCCAAATTTATAGGAGAAGAAAATGCATGTGATTGGCCCAAAAATAGGCAAGTATTTTCAAAATGTAATCATGAAAATATTGAAAAATTATAAGTTTATCTCATGCATTAAATGAAAGGTAACAACTCCCAAAATTACGGCCTAAAAATATGTCAAAAAGTCACAACAGGGTAGGACCCATTGAGTGTCAACGGTCAAAAATAACCTATCAACGCCCAACGGCTATAATCTTGTCAACGTTTGCCTATAGCCATGTCAGCGTCTAAATTGGTCACAACAACGCTTGAAAAAATTCTTGTCAGCGTCCAAAAATAAAAATGTTTAAAAATGAAAAAGGACCTTAACAAAGTAATTTATCCTAGAGAAGATAACCAAAAAGCTGATAATTATTATAGGGCGGCAAGCACTGTCCAGTTATGCACACTTGCTTAAGCAAGATAGACATAACAGTCCTCTAGTGTCCCTTGCTAACCAAAACTCTTAACAACCAAGTTATCTTATAAAATTCCTTGTTACTCCCAGGTAAATCCCATAACAAAATTATTCCCAAGTCTTCCAACAGACCACAACCAATTCTAGGCCAAAAATGTCTTGGCAGCATGCATAGTATATCAACTTTGCATGCTACAGTGCCTCATGATTTAGTAAAACTAACTCATACTCACCTGTGGACACAATCTAGAATTGTGATAAGAGTATCATATGGATACCCAAACATCCTAAAGGTTCCTAAAACCTCCCCTTAAACTATGATACATAAGTTGCTAAAAATATGCATGAACATAAAAATTTATGTCAAGATAGGAATTAAAACTTCCAACCATCATCCATAAACAAAAACATGTCCAAATTGATTCATTCCTAGTAGCTTCAAAGATCCATAAGCAACTCTGTATCAAATGGTATACTGCTAACACCATCTGCACATTTAGATTGAAAACCACAAAACTAACATTGTTGCTGACAACGCCCCGATAACACATGACAGCGTTGAGGGAAGCTTTGTCAGCGTTAGACAATTATATTGCTGACAACGTTACAAAAACACTTATCAGCGTTCAAGCAACCTTAGTCAGTGTTAGAAAAATATAGTGGAAAATCTAAATCATCAATAAGACTAATAACAATGCATCATCCTGTACATACTTTTACAAAAAGACTCCAAAACACATATTATGTGAGATTGATCATTCCAATACTTGTTACCAAGTATTGAAACCTACCAGCATCAAAAGGTTTAGTTAGTAAATCTGACACATTTTCCTCAGTGTCAACCCTATCTGGTTGTATTAAACCTTTTTCAAAACAATCTCTTATAAAATGGTGTCTAATTTCTATGTGTTTAGTTTTAGAATGATGTACAGGATTCTTAATGATGCATAAAGTGCTGTTATTGTCAACAAATATCTTGGTATGCATGAAATTATCCCCATAGTCCAACAGCTGGTTCTGAATCCACAAAACTTGTCCACAACAAGCAGCTGCAGCAACATACTCAGCTTCAGTTGTAGAATTAGCCACCACTGTTTGTTTCTTGCATTGCCAAGATATCAACCTGCTCCCAAGAAACTGACATCCACCAGTTGTGGATTTCCTATCAAATTTATCACCTCCATAGTCACTATCTGAATATGCAATCAGCTCCAATGGGGAATCCTTTGGGTACCACAAACCAAGACTAGGATAGCATCTTAGGTACCTAAAGATCCTCTTCATAGCATAAAGGTGACAGTCTTTGGGAGTCACTTGATGGCGTGCACAAGCACACACAGCAAACATGATGTCAGGTCTGGAGGCTGTAAGATACATCAAAGATCCAATCATGGATCTATAGTGCCTGACATCAACATCTTTCCCATCTCCAATCTTTCCCCAAGGGTGTTCTCTATCCATAGGAGTAGTAGCCCTCTTTTCATGTGGAGAAAAGCCAAATTTCTCAAGATCTCAACCACATATTTGTCCTGGGAGATGAAGATACCATCTTATTTATGTTGAACTTGTAAACCAAGAGAGAAGTTCATCTCCCCCATAGCACTCATCTTGAATTTGTCTGTCATAAGCTTGGAGAAATCCTCACTCATCTTTGGATCAGTAGACCCAAAAATGATGTCATCAACATAGACCTGGACAAGCAACACATCCTTGCCTTTCTTCTTTGTAAATAGTGTCTGATCTATGGTGCCCCTCTTGAATCCATTGTCCACTAAGTAAGTAGACAAAGTACCATACCATGCTCTTGGGGCTTGATGAAGTCCATACATAGCCGTTTTGACTCTATACACCTTATCAGGATTCTCTGGATCCTCAAAACCAGGAGGCTGCATCACATATACCTCTTCAATAATAGTTCCATAGAGGAAGGCACTCTTGACATCCATTTGATAGACAGTGAACCCCATGCAGGATGCATAGGCTAAAAAGATCCTGATAGCTTCAATCCTTGCAACTAGTGCAAAGACTTCCTCATAGTCTATCCCCTCCTCTTGTGTATATCCCTGAGCCACTAACCTTGCCTTGTTTCTGACCACAATGCCTCTTTCATCTCTCTTGTTCCTTATAACCCATCTTGTCCCTATAGGTCTGACATATCTGGGACAATCAACCAGCTCCCAAACATCCTGAATTGCAAATTGGTGAAGCTCATCCTGCATTGCTTCCACCCAACTTGGTTCTTTGAGAGCATCAAATATCTTCTTGGGTTCCTGTTGTGATAGAAAACAGGCAAACAAACATGCTTGCACAAGAGGGGTATCAACCTTCTTGTGAATATTGGCAATAAACCCACCAAGACCTTGATGAGATCTTCTAGTCTGAACTGGAGTCATAATATCACCAATGATTTGAGAAGTGGGGTGATTATTCATAGTGGAAGTGAGAACTCCTCCTTCAAAAAGTCTGGTGTCCTCAACCTCATTCTCCATGTTGCCAATATCTTCTTCATCAGACTCTCTTTCATCAATATGAGGATGAACCTCTTCATATATGTTGGAAGGTTCTCCTTGTTCAAAAATGGAAGAGAAAAGATGTGCAGAAGTGTTGTCAACGCTTGAACCTTGTTTGTCAGCGTTTGGGCTAACAACGCTTGAACTGTTGTTGTCAACGTCTGAGCCATCAACGTCTGAATTGGTCTTGTCAGCGCTAGATTTGCCTGTGTCAGCGCCTGAAGGACCCTGCATGTTTGTATCTGGTGATACTTGGAGACCACCATTATCTTTACCAGCAGCAGCAGCAAAAGCATCTGTCCAAATGGGAATTGTGACATATTCTTGTATAGGAGATGTCTTTTCTGCTTGTGATCCAACTTTTTCATGAACCTGTGTACCTGAAACATCAACAACTTGTTCCTCCACAACATTTGAAGTTACCTTCACAATGTCTGGATTAGTGACAGGCATATAATTTAAAGCTCTAGATAAAGGTTCCAAGTCAAACAACCAATTAGGACCACTTTCAGAATCACTAGGTTTATTCTCTAAAAACCTAACATGTACTCTTTCAAGTATACATTTTTCCTCTTTAAGATAAACCCTATATCCATTGATTTGCACTGAATACCCTATAAAGTAGCCTTCATCACCTTTTGCACTAAATTTACCTAAGGCATCACTAGTGTCTAAAACTACTACATGACAACCAAAAGGTCTGAGAAAACCAATATTAGGTTTTCTTCCCCAAAGTAACTCATAAGGTGTTTTGTTCTGAATTTTGTTAACCAATGCTCTATTTTGAACATAAAAACTGTATTAACAGCCTCAGCCCAAAAGGCTATAGGAAAATGAGCATCAGCCAACATGGTTCTGGCTGCTTCAATTAGGGTTCTATTTTTCCTCTCAGCAACCCCATTTTGCTGTGGGGTTCTTGCAATACTAAATTGCCTAGTAATTCCTTTCCTGGCACAGAAATCATCTAGCTTCTTATTCCTAAATTCTCCACCATTATCACTCCTAAGCATTTTAACTTCATTGCCAGTCTTTTTCTCAATCTGAGTGATAAAATCAATTAGAATATCAGCTGTGTCACTCTTCATAGCTAGAAAGAATGTCCAAGTAAACCTAGAAAAGTCATCTGTGATAACAAAGCAATATGACTTACCATTCAAACTTTCTATATTGGTTGGACCAAAGAGGTCCATATGAAGCAAATGAAGAGGTCTAGAACTAGAGTGCACCTGTTTGGACTTGAATGAGACCTTGTGTTGCTTGCCTTTAAGACATGCAACACAAGAGTGGTCATTGTGGAAGGCCTTCTCAGGCAAGCCATCAACCAAGCCAAGTCTCACAAGCCTATTTATATTCTTAAAATTTATGTGCCCTAGTCTCCTGTGCCACAAATTAGTCTCATCTACTGAAGCTTTAGCATAAAAACAAGACATATTGTTATTCATTCTAATCCCATTCAGATTCACATTGTATATGTCCTTATGCCTAGGTGTTCTATACTCAATATATTTCTCATCAGTGATCTTATAATCCTTGCTTAACACCAAACATTCAGTATCAGTAAACAGAACTTTATTTTTGTTATCACAAACTTGTGATACACTAAAAAGATTGTAATCAAGTTCTTTTACCAAAAATACGTTTTCAAAACGCAAATTCTTGGTGAGAAGGGTTCCTTTGCCTGTGATAGTACCATATCTGCCTCCAAAGTAAACCTTATCACCATCCTTAATGGGAGTGAAGTTCGTCAGATAGTCTTCCTTCCCTGTCATGTGCCTTGAGCATCCACTATCCCAATATCCATAATCATTGACCTGTTTTTGAATGCCCTGCACATAAAGAAAACAAATTAGTTTTCTTTGGGAACCCAAGCCTTAGAAGACTTGGATTCATCTGGTTGTTCAATAAGAACATACTTAGTTCTCACAACAACCCCATTTTCATCCTTCTTAGAATGAAATACCCAGTTAACCCCAATAGGTTTTGTAATGACCTTTGAAATGTAGTTAAATTTGTTGCAGGTCATTGAAATCCCATTATCATTAGGGTTTTTATCTTTCTTGGGTCTCCATGTTAAGCTTGAAGAATCTTTAGACCCCTTACCCTGTGGTTGCAAATATTTAGGTCTGGTCACGTTTCTGTCAGCGTTGGAATTGGTCTTGTCAACGCTGAAATTACCCTTGTCAGCGTTGAATCTAGGGTTTGCTACAGAAACCCATTGCCTATTAGACCAAGTGTTTGTCTTTTGAAATTGTCTTTGTCCATGAGTGTTAGACCCTCTAGTGAATAATGGGGCAGGTCTAACAACTTGTGGACTTTGCTGCACACAAGGTTTGGGTCTGACAATGTTTGACTTCCTAACAACATTGACTTTGTTCCTGTCAGCGCTGAATTTGTTCCTGTCAGCGCTGGTTGTGGGAGCGTTGACACACTTATATGCCAAGTGTGAAAAGCTACCACAAGTGTAACAAGGTTTTCTAGACACAAACCTAGGTCTAGAAGAGAAGAAGCATGTTCCATCATTGCTAACTTGGCTCTTAGGTGACCTAGTATTCCTATACATCTCTGCATACTTAATGCTAGGTTTTCTATCAGTGTTTGAGCCTAGGTCAACAACTTTACCATTTATTGGGTTTGTAACCTTAATGGGAGTTGACTCATTAGGACTTTCACATAACAAGCCACCCTTAACAAATAAAGTAGGGTTAGCTTTCTTCCAATCATTCAGGTCAGTCAACTTTTGTTGGTACTCTTCAACTGGAGTGACAACTCTTGGTGGAGGAATGAATTCCTCCTCTTGGAATTCTGGCAAACCAGTCCAAGATAGGTCCTTTTGTTGGACACCATAGAAGTCACCAGCTGGTGGTGGAACCACAGAGTAATCATTCATCCCAATCCCAGTCATGTCCTTAGGATCTCTTTGTTTACTCACACACTCTCCTAGGGTTTGTGTGGCTCTATCAAATCTTTAAATTTTAAGGCCAATATTATCTTTATTCTTGATGGCCTCATCTAGCTTAGCCTGTAACTCACCATTAACCCTTTCCATGATGTTTCTAATATCCATACTAGCATTTAACTCATGTTTTAAAATATTAATTTTATCTTTTAAGTCAAATTCCATTTTCTTGTATTCAGAAATAGTTTTCTCAGTTTGAGTGAGAGCTAGTTGGTAATTAGACAATTTGCACTTTTTAATACTCACATCACTTAATAATCTTAACACCTCTTTGTTAAGTTTCTCAGTGTTTAACCTACAACCTTTACTACAAAAAGTATCATTGTATACCTCATTATTAGATGAAGAGGAGGAGTGTGCCATGAGAGCATATTCAACATGCTCTTCTTCTTCAATTTCAGAAACCAAAGCTTTATCCTCTTCCACATCCTTAGTCAGATAGCTCCAATCCCATCCCACACTATCAATTCCTTGAACTGCAACCATGGCTTTAGGATCCTGAGCTTTAACAATTTGACTTGAGGGTTTACCAGCATCAGATCTTCTAGGAGATCTGCATTCCCTCATGAAGTGCCCCATTCGATGACAGTTGTAGCATTCAACTTTGGATTTATCAAATCCAGCTGTGTCTTTGGCATTGAAGTTCATCTTCTTCTTAAACCTTCTGTTCCACCTGTTTGCTCTTATACTAGCAAGAGCCATGTTCCACTTAATGTCCATCTCTTCCAAGTGCTCATCACTTATCTGCTCAAGGTCCTCATATATAATCACTGAACCATTGGGCAAAGAAGCAATATAAGCACATACAGTATCCAAATCCAACCCGGCATGTTTAACTCTTGGTGAGTCACATTTGAATGTGTCAGCGTCTGAGAAGGAGACGTTGACAGGACTTGTTCTAGCGCTGACACATGATGATCCAGTAACTGGATGCATGTAAGAGTCCTTCTGATTGAATTGACCTTCACTATGAGATAAGAAGGCCATGTTACTGTTGGTAGACTTGCTTCCATGCTCTAAAAGAGTTTCATATTCCAACAGCCTTAGTTTATTATAGATGTCATCAAACGTGGAACTTTTGTAAGTATTATTGGCAAGAATAGATCTTGCCTCAATCTTCCACGCCTCACCAAGACTTTTAAGAAAGGTAGCATTAATATCAGTATCACCAAGTTGTGTCCCCATGAAGGACAATTTGCTTGTAATGTCAAGCAATCTGCTTCTCACACTACTCAGCTTCTCATTGGGTTGAGCTTTGAAAACAGCATAGTCATGCATGAGTTGTTTCTTCTTTTCTTCCCTGGTATCTGCATTGCCACCATATGCAACTTCAAGAGCTGCCCAAAGATCTTTAGCAGAATCATAACCTTTGTATTTATGCTGGTTCTCTTGTCCCAAAGAGACTTTCAGAATATTTAGGGTTTTCATGTCAACCCTCTTCTTTGCTATGTCATCAGCAGACACAGCTCTACCATCTTCAGGTTTTTCTTTCTTATCTTCTTCAGAACATCCAGCAACAGCTGATCTTTGAGTAATAGCATCAGCAATCTTTTGGGATTTATCGAATGTGTTTCCATATTCAATGATCTCCCAGAGTGTGTAGTCATAGATCCCTAGATATTGCTCAAAGTTGAATTTCCACAATTCAAAGTTGGTTGCATCAAGCATGGGAATCTTGATGTTTGGTAAAGGTGAGGAGGAGGAGTTAATTGTTTCTGACATGATGTTGTTAGGATTCTTGAGAAAATTAGGGTTTTGGTAATTTTTAGGGTTCTTGTGTTCTTTGAGATCAAAAGTTCCTCAACAAGCTCTGATACCACTTATTGATCCCAAACTTAGATCGATTTAGCTTTATGTATACGAGATTAGATCAAGTAATACACTTAGAGAAACCTTTGTATATGCGTATGATAATCTAAGTGTTATGCGGAATTGACACTTAAACAAGAACACACAATGATATAAACAAACTTTAACTTTGATTAATGATATCAAACTTGCTTACAATGAAAGTAGTTTACGAATGAAAACTTATATGAAACATTAACCTAAAGGTCTTCTTTTATAGACATAAGAAGCCTTGTACAATAATCTACGTATCAGCTATTCTAGGTAAAGATAAATATAGAAAATACATTGTTGTTCCTATCTTTACTAGAAGTAATCTAGAATACAATAAACGCGTAGAGTATATCTTCCCATCAGTGCTTGTCTTCAATGTATCAACGCTTGACTTTATCTTGTCAACGCTTGAGCTGTCAGCGTTTGTTTTACTCCTGTCAACGCTTGATTTCCTCTTGTCAGCGCTCAAGTTATCTGGCCATATATTATTCCCAACAGTTAGAAAACCTACTATCAAATATGCAGAAATGTATAGAAAAACTAGGTCACCAAAAAGCCAAATTAGTGATAATAGAACAGGTTTCTTTTCTTCTAGACCTAGAGTTATGTCTAGAAAAGCCTGTTATACTTGTGGTAGTTTTTCACATTTAGCCTATAAGTGTGTCTAGGGGTGTCGAAAAAGTTGACCCGACCCGAACCCGACCCGAACCCGAATAATCATATTCGGGTCGGGTCACTCGGGTCCAAAAGTGTATTCGGGTCAATTCGGGTTGACCCGAATTGACCCGAGTTCTAATTGGCTCGGGTTCGGGTTATATATTTTTTACCCTTGACCCGACTTGACCCGACCCGTCTTGACCCGAACCCGAATTGACCCGAACCGAATTGACCCGAACCCGAGTGACCCGAGTTCTTATTAGGCTCGGGTTCGGGTTATATATTTTTTACCCTTGACCCGACTTGACCCGACCCGAGTTGAACCGAACCCGACCGGGTCAACCCGAATCACACCCCTAAGTGTGTCAACGCTTCAAAGGTCAACGCTGACAAAAAGTCAAACACTGTCAAAACCTAAAACTTTTGTTCAGCAAAGTCCACCAGTTGTTAGACCAGCCCCATTCTTTACTAAAGGGTCTAATACTTATGGAAAAAGACCTTTTCAGAAGACCAATACATGGTCTAATAGACAATGGGTTCCTGTAGCAAGCCCTAGGTTCAACGCTGATAAGGGTAATTTCAGCGTTGACAAGACCAAATCAAACGCTGACAGAAACGTTGCCAGACCAAATAATGGTAAATATTTGCAACCAAAAGGAAAGGGGTCTAAAGCTTCTTCTAGCTTGACATGGAGACCTAAGCAAGATTAAAACCCTAATTCAGATGGGATTTCTATGACCTGTAACAGATTTAATTATATTTCAAAGGTCACCACAAAACCAATTGGGGTTAACTGGGTGTTTAATCCAAAAAGGGATGAACAAGGGGTTGTTATGAGGACTAAGTATGTTCTTGTTGAACAACCAAATGAATCCAAGTCTGCTCAGGCTTGGGTTCCCAAAGAAAACTAATTTGTTTTCTTTATGTGCAGTGCATTCAAAAGCAGGTTAATGATTATAGCTATTGGGATAGTGGATGCTCTAGGCACATGACTGGGAAGGAAGATTATCTCACTAACTTCACTCTCATTAAGGATGGTGACAAAGTTTACTTTGGAGGCGAATATGGAACTATCACAGGCAAAGGAACTCTTCTCACCAACTATTTGCGTTTTGAAAACGTGTTTCTGGTAAAAGAACTTGACTATAATCTGTTTAGTGTATCACAAGTTTGTGATAAAAAAAATAAGGTTCTTTTCACTGATACTGAATACTTGGTGTTGAGCAAGGATTTTAAAATACCAGATGAGAAATTCATTGATTATAGAACACCTAGGCATAAGGACATTTATAATGTGAATCTTAATGGAATTAGGATGAATAATAACTTGTCATGTCTTTATGCTAAGGCTTCAGTTGACGAGAGTATTCTTTGGCACAGGAGATTAGGGCACATTAACTTTAAAAATACAAATAGACTTGTGAGACATGGTTTGGTTGATGGTTTTCCTGAAAAGGCTTTCCACAATGACCACTCTTGTGTTGCATGCCTTAAAGGCAAACAGCACAAGGTCTCATTTAAGTCTAAACAGGTGCACTCTAGTTCTAAACCACTTCACTTGCTGCATATGGACCTGTTTGATCCAACTAATATAGAAAGCTTGAATGGTAAATCTTACTGTTTTGTCATCACTGCTGACTTTTTTAGGTTTACTTGGACTTTCTTTTTAGCTTTGAAAAGTGACACTGCTGATACTTTGATCAACTTTATTACCCAAATTGAGAAGAAGTTTGGGAATGAAGATAAGATGCTTAGAAGTGATAATGGTGGTGAGTTTAGAAATAAGCTGTTGGATGATTTTTGTGCCAAGAAAGGGATTACTAGACAGTTTAGTGTAGCCAGAACCCCACAGCAAAATGGGGTTGCTGAGAGAAAGAATAGAACCCTCATAGAAGCAGCCATGACTATGTTGGCTGATGCTCACTTTCCCATTGCTTTTTGGGCTGAGGCTATGAATACAGCTTGTTATGTTCAGAATAGAGCATTAGTCAACAAGATTCATAACAAAACACCTTATGAGTTACTTTGGGGAAGGAAACCTAATATTGGTTTTCTTAAACCTTTTGGTTGTCATGTAGTTGTGTTGGATACTAGTGATGCCTTAGGTAAATTTAGTGCTAAAGGTGATGAAGGCTACTTCATAGGTTATTCAGTGCTGAGTAAAGGATATAGGGCTTACATTAAGAAGGAAAAACGTCTACTTGAAAAGGTACATGTTCGGTTTTTAGAAAGTAAACCTAGTGATCCTGAAAGTGGTCCAAATTGGTTATTTGACTTGGAACCTCTATCTAGGGCTTTGAATTATATGCCTGTTACTAATCCAAACATTGTGAAGGTAACTTCAAATGTTGTGGAAGAACCAGTTGTTGATGTTTCAGGTACACAGATTAATGAAGAGGTTGGATCACAAGTAGACAAATAATCACCCATACTTGAGTATGTCACTATTACCATATGGACATATGCATTTTCTGCTGCTGGAAAGGAAAATTGTGGTCCCCAAGTATCACCAGTTGACAACATGCATGATCTTTCATGCGCTGACAAAGGAAAATCTGGCGCTGACAAGACACTTTCAGACGTTGATGGCTCAAACGTTAACAGCCATGATCTAGGCGTTGACAGCTCTCTTGACCATATTTTCTCTTCTAATTTTGAACAAGGTGAACCTTCAAACATAAATGGATAGGTTCATTCAGATATTGAGGGAAGAGAGTCTGAAGAAGATATCGGTAACATGGAAGATGAGATTGAAGACAACACACTTTTTGAGGGAGGAGTGCTAACTTCTACAATCAAAAATCACCCCTCTTGTCTAATTATTGGTGATGTGATGTCTCCTGTTCAAACTAGAAGATCTCATCAGAATCTTGGAGGATTTATTGCCAATATTCACAAGAAGGTTGATACCCCTCTTGTTCAAGCATGTTTGTTTGACTGTTTTATGTCACAACAGGAACCCAAGAAGATTTTTGATGCTCTCAAAGAACCAAGTAGTGTGGAAGCAATGCAAGATGAGCTTCACCAATTTGCTATCCAGGATGTTTGGGAGTTGGTTGATTGTCCCAGCCATGTCAGACCTATTGGGACAAGATGGGTTCTTAGAAACAAAAAGGATGAAAGAGGCATTGCGGTCAGAAACAAGGCACGTTTAGTGGCTCAAGGATATACACAAGAGGAAGGGATAGACTATGAGTAGGTCTTTGCACCAGTTGCAAGGATTGAGCCTATAAGGATATTTCTAGCCAATGCTTCCTGCATGGGCTTTACTGTCTATCAAATGGATGTGAAGAGTGCTTTTCTTTATGGCACAATTGTAGAGGAGGTTTATGTAATGCAGCCTCCTGGTTTTGAAGATTCAGAACATCAAAACAACGTATATAGAGTCAAGAAAGCTATGTATGGACTTCATCAAGCCCCAAGAGCATGGTATGACACATTATCCACCTATCTGGTGGAAAATGGGTTCAAAAGGGGCACCATAGACCAGACCTTATTTACAAAGAAGACTGGTAAGGATTTCTTACTTGTCCAAGTTTATGTGGATGATATCATCTTTGGATCATCAAGCCCAAAGATGAGTGAAGACTTTTCCAAGCTCATGACAGACAAATTCAAGATGAGTGCAATGGGGGAGATTAACTTCTTTCTAGGGTTACAAGTTCAACAGAAAGAAGATGGTATCTTCATCTCTCAAGATAAATATGTAGCAGAAATCTTGAAGAAGTTTGGCTTTTCTCCACATGAGAAAAGGGCTAGTACTCCTATGGATAGAGAACACCCTTGGGGAAAAGTTGGAGATGGAAAAGATGTGGATGTCAGGCACTATAGATCAATGATTGGTTCAGTGATGTATCTCACAGCTTCAAGACCTGACATCTTCATGCTGTCAAGAGAATCTTTAGATACCTTAGATGTTATCTAGACCTGGGATTATGGTATCCAAAAGATTCACCATTGGAGCTTTTTGCATATTCTGACAGTGATTATGGTGGTGACAAGTTTGATAGAAAATCCACAACTGGTGGATGTC
Organism: Glebionis coronaria; assembly: GCA_025667525.1. Classification (NCBI taxonomy): domain Eukaryota; kingdom Viridiplantae; phylum Streptophyta; class Magnoliopsida; order Asterales; family Asteraceae; genus Glebionis; species Glebionis coronaria. Next base: position 635,027,536 of record CM046874.1, on the reverse strand, counting down.
AGTTTCTTGGGAGCAGATTGGTCTCTTGGCAATGCAAGAAACAAACAATGGCGGCCAATTCTACAACTGAAGCAGAATATGTAGCAGTAGCTGCTTGTTGTGGACAAGTCTTATGGATTCAGAACCAGCTGTTGGATTATGGGTATAATTTCATGCATACCAAGATTTTTGTAGACAATAATAGCACTTTATGCATTATTAAAAATCATGTACATCACTCTAAAACAAAACACATAGAAATTAGACATCATTTTATAAGAGATTGTTTTGAAAAGGGTTTAATACAACCAGATAGGGTTGACACAGAAGAAAATGTGTCTGATTTATTAACTAAACCTTTTGATACTGGAAGGTTTCAATACTTGGTAACAAGTATTGGAATGATCAATCTCACTTAATATGTGTTTTGGGGTCTTAGTGTAAAAGTATGTACAAGATATGCATTGTTATTGGTCTTTTTGAGAAGTTAGATTTTTCACTTTATTTGTCTAACGCTAACAAAGGTTACCTTAACGCTGATAAGTGTTATCGTGACGTTGTCAGCAACATGTTAGTTTTGTGGTTTTTGATCTAAGTGTGCAGGCGTTATTAGCATTGTACCATTGGATACAGAGTTGCTTATGGATCCTTGGAGAATCATTGGAGCATGTTTCAATTTATGGATGATGGTTGGAATATTTATATTCCTATCTTGACATAAATTTTTATTTACGTGCATATTATTTGGAAACTTGTGTATCACAGTTTAAGGGGAGGTTTTAGGAACCTTTAGGACTTTTGGGTATTCTTATGATACTCTTATCACAATTCTAGATTGTGTCCATTGGTGAGTATGAGTTAGTTTTCTATCTCATGAGGCACTGTAGCATACAAAGTTGATATACTATACATACTGCCAAGACCTTTTTGGCCTAGAATTGGATGTGGTCTGTTGGGAGACTTGGGTATGATTTATATTGGGTTTACCTGGGAGTTACAAGGGATTTTATGAGATAACTTAATTGTTAAGAATTTTGGTTAGCAAGGGACACTAGAGGACTGTTATGTCTATCTTGCATAAGCAAGTGTACATAACTGGACAGTGCTTGCCGCCCTATAATGATTTTCAGTTTATAGTTTATCTTCACTAGGATAAATTACTTTGTTAAGGTCATTTTTCATTTTTATTACTATTATTTTTTGATGCTGACAAATATATTTCCAAGCGTTGTTGTGACCAAATTAGACGTTGACATGGCTTTTGCAAACGTTGACAGGAATATAGCCGTTGGGCGTTGATGGGTTATTTTTTATCGTTGACATTCATTGGGTCCTACGCAGTTGTTATTTTTGACGAAAATTGAGGCCGTAATTTTGGGAGTAGATAACTTTTAATTAATGCACAAGATAACTTATTTTCTTTTCAATATTTTCATCATTATATTTTGAAAATACTTGCCTTGTTTTTGACCAATCACATGTGCCTATCTCTCCTATATATTTGGCTCCTACTTTTTAAACATGGTACTCTTATATTTTGTCTAACAACTTTTCTCCTATCATTCATATTTTATAATCTTTCACAAACAGCTTTCTACATCTATGGCGCCTAAGTTTAAACCAAGTGACTTGGTATTGGGATTCAGAAGTCAGCACAATATGATTGCTTATTTGGAGGCTGATGATACTTTGTTTCCACAATACACCCAGATGGTGGCGTATTTGAATGCATCTCCACTTAGGTATGCACTTTCTCATGCTCCTCTCATCCCTGTCACTCATATTAAACAGTTTTGGAACACTGTTAGTTCCTTAACGCTTAATAATGTGACTACATTAATAGCTATTGTTCATGGGCGTACTTGGGTGGTTACTGAAGCCTTGGTTCGCCAGGCTTTGCATCTTGATGATGCAGATGGTATAACCACTCTCCCCATTAATGAGATAGAACAAGGACTTCAGGCTTTGGGGTATCCTTTCCCTGAAGAGGATAATTTAAATAAATATCATAAACAAGAATTTCCCCTAGCCTGGAAGTACTTAATACATGTCATCCTTTAATGTTTGAGTCCTAAATGTACTGCACATAATGAAATTAACAGATCAGTTGCTAGTGCAATTGTGTGCATTACAAATGGGAAAAAGTATAATTTTTCAAAACTAATTTTTGATGGCATATGTAAAAACAAGGGTAATAAGATGACTTTGGCTTATTCCAGATTTTTACAAATGATTTTTGATGACTAAGGGTATTGCACAAGGGATCATGATGATTTTTATGAGATCCCTGTGCAAAAGAAAGCTATTTTTAGTAAGATTAACTCACTCCCTCACAGAGACTTACCCCTCACCCAAGCTATGCTTGCTATTATTGCAGCAGCACAACCTCAACCTAAACACAACCACAACTTGACCCAATACCAGACCCCTTGCCTTCACCTCAACACATGGAACTTGACCATGAATTCTTCAACGCTGACATGTTAAATGTTGGCGTTGACACTAGTAATCCAAAGGTTGACACCTTTCCTTCACAGTCCCAAACACCCCTTAACCTTCAAACTACCACCCAATCTACATCATCTTCTACACCCCATGACTATAGGTTGATAAAACGCCCAAGGACTACTGGAGTGTTGTCCTCTGGGGGTCCTAGCCATGTTGCAGAGAGAACGACCACCACAAGTGTGGTTGGTGATATGGATGAGGCTAGGACTATTGATACTCGCTTAGATGCAGGCCAAGCGAGTCCTAACATCTTTAAGACCTCATCTATGCCCCATGACTCTACTTTGGGAGGTCAACTACCCATTCTAAAGGAGGGAAGATTGGAACCTAATACTAGGTTTTTAGGCTCGTATGAAAGTTCGTTAAACTGATCTTTTCGAATTGATTATTGGTAGAAAGTGTGACTCAGTCGTTCTTGGTGGAATAATAAATGGGGGAAAGTTAATTATTTTAAACTAAAAATAAAAATGTCGTTGAAAGCTTGAAAATTTAATCTAAGATAAAACAAGTTAAAACAATGCTAAGTAAAAAGGTGGGAAAAATTAAAGTTTGGAAAATAGAAACAATTCAGAAAATTACTAATTAAACTAAGTCTGGAAAACTAGGTAATAGGTATTTCAGAAAAATGAAATCTTCGGAATAAAGACAAATTCAGAAAAATGGTTTCTTCGGAATAACAAGCTTTTCATAGAAATGGGAATTTCGGAATAACTGGCTTTTTCAGAAAAAAGAGCTTTTTTCGGAAAAATGGTGTTTTCAGAAATATTGGGTTCTTCGGAATAACAGGTTTTTCGGAAAAAATGGATTTTCAGAATAATGGAATCTTCGGAATAAATGCCTTTTCGGAAAAAGTGATTCTTCGGAAAAAGAGATTTTCAGAAAAAAAGGTATTTTCGGAAAAACTGACTTTTTAGAAAAAATAGATTTTCGGAATAAAGATGTTTTCAGAATAACTAGCTTTTTCAGAATAACACACATTTCATAGAAATTGGTTTTTTCGGAAAAAGAAGGTTTTCAGAAAAATGATGATTTCATAGAAATGAAGAATTCAGAGAAAAGGTAATTTCGGAATAATTGGCTTTTTAGAAAAGGGACGATTTCAGAGTTTCCCTTTTCCGAAAAGATCAAAACACAGATATGGATAATCAGTAACAACAAAATCTAATAAATAAGCTACGAATAAGCATGAACCAAACAAGCAATTAACCAAAACTTTAACCAAATAGATTTTAAGAAGAACTAAATAAGTCACCAATTAAAAACTATAAAAACACTAATTAATCAAAACATTTAAATCAACTAATAAGCAATCCTATTAATTTATCAAAACAACTTAATCAAAAATTAGCCAAACACTAGAAGATCAAATATCACAATAAGCTCAAAACATCCACCACATCAAAACTACAAGATCAATCACATGAATAAAACAATCACTTAATCAAAGAGATGATATTAACTACATGATTATCAAGATTAAGAAAGTTAGAATGAGAATTAAGAAGATAAGCTTGATTGATTAAATATGAATATCAAAAGATTACAAGATTAATGTAAGGATTAATAAGTTTGAAAGGAAAAACTAGAGAGAAAAATTAAAAGCACTTCAAAATTAAACTATATCTATTAAAAACTAAAACACCTAACCACCTCATACCCTCCTAATGACATATTAGGAGGGTATTTATAGGAGGTGGGGAGATTACATGCTTAAGCTATCTTATTTCTTTCTTCTCGTCTCGACTCGACTTAATTTCTTTGTCTTTCTCGACGTCGTCTCGGGATTTGTCGATATAAGTTGAACTTGTCTTATAACTTTCTTCTATAATTAGACTTGAGTTCTTCGACTTCATTAAACTTCCGTCTCTAGACTTTTTCTTCGATAAATCTTCAGAATTGGCCTTGGACTTCCGTTCTTTTTGCATTCTCGATGTTTCGACTTCGTCTTTAGTCTTTTTCTTCGATAAAAGCCCACGATAGCCCATATTTTCTTCCTTTTGCATCTTTTGGTCCTAAAACACAATAAAAACACAAACCACGCATAATTCTGACTTTTACGACATAAAATACACGTTTTGGTCTTGTTATTATTGGAAATAAGTGGTAAAAGGATAAGTGTTTTCACACTTATTAAATCCCCTACACTTGACCATTGCAATGTCCTCATGCAATACACTAATTTCAAAGCACGGTTTACATTTTTCATCATAGATAACCCACCTTGGCCTTTATTAACTACTAAACACTAAGAAAACTAAAAGAACAAAATAAGTAAGAAATCAAAGACTTGCATTGGGGTTTTAGGTAGTCATGAATGTTCATCATTCTCAAGTTTCACGTTCCCCATACCAAGCTTAAAAACGAGATCATTGTTATTATAAGTTAGCAAACTAACACGAACTCATGTGGCCCAATTATTCACTTAGACTCCCTTATTCCTAGGTGTATCTCTTATATTTTAATAATGTCTTAAATGATCACGATGATGTATTGTTTGACTTATTTCGATAGTTATTCAGGCTGAAAATAAAGTGGGACGATTTAATCAATAGTTAGCTAAAGGACAAAATCTTTTAAAACTGCTTCTCAGGACCTCATAAAGTTCAAATCTTGGCATAAATCGCTTCACGATTTGAGACCTTTCTCGGACCTATATTTGGCACCTACTTCATACTTCAAATCTTTGAGAGACGTTCTTGAAATTATGGTCTTCTCTTTATAATAGGAATTTCTTCACTTGGAGTTTTGAGAGATTCTTCATACTTGGACCACGACTTCTTCATTTTTCTCCAATCTTTACTTTGGACTTTGATATACAATGATCCGCCTCCTTTTAGGACTTGGATCTATTTATCCTCATACCTTGCTAGGGTCTTTTCGGATAGACTTCTCCATGATCTTTTGGGGAGTACTTGCTTTTCGTCGTGTGTCTCGATCCTTCATATTGATTTTCGATAAATGATTCTTCACATCACTTTTGGATCTTTAGCAACAAAATGTAGCCCTCATGCCTTGTTAGGGCCTTTTCGAACTCGCCAATCTTCGCATCCCGCTTCAATAAGTTATGCCTTGGCTATGAACTCTAATTAATACCGAGCAACTTTTAAACGATCTTGTGCTAGAAGCTAAGTAACTTTTCAAATCGTACAACCTTATTTATTGCAGATAAATTATTAGCAAGCGATGGGAGAATAGGCTTATAATCAACTCACATAAATTCACGAAAGAATACCAAACTTATAATTGACTCTATCATCTCTCGTTCTCCACAATTTAAAATCTCAAGGAATGAGACTCGTGGATGCTTAGCCAATTAAATCAAAGTTTTGGGTTTTCGAGTCATCTATAGGATCTTGCAAATTCTTAGACTTTCTCAAGTTTTAGAAATCGCATTTTAAAGTTCCCTTGATAAACGACTCTCTAGGATCAATTATAGGAACTTGCGAAAAGTTCTTGTTCTTAACCCGTGAGAGTTAAGATCTTCGCGTTTTAAAGTTCCCTATATAAAAGCCTAGCAAAACTTGACTTAAACACGTTAAGGATACTAGCTAGAGTAAACTTAGATAAGTAAACTCGGGTTGAGTCAAAATATTCACGACTTTGAAAAATTTAAAACCACTTTATTGAAAATTTATTCTAGCAAGGAAAGAAAATAACCATAACAAAGGAAACTACAACTATACAACTAGGCCAAAATAGATTAAAAATTTTGAAAAATGTCGAAAAATCAAATTTTCCGGTTAAAATGAGGACAAATTCATGGAAAAGACCACTTACTTCGATGGAAGTCCCCCCTACACTTGATATAAACATTTTCCTCAATGTTTTAAGCATGTGGGAGTAAACTCCCCTATACTTATGACATTGTGCACTTTTTTTAAATCTTGCTAAGGAAAGGACAACTATAGTGATTTCAATGTGAATATATCAAATATGAAATATTGAATCACGACAGTTTAGGATAGAACCGGGAAGACGAGAACACGGGATCACGGTTCGTCAAAAGTCATCGAGAATGGATATTTGAAGCTTTAATCCCTGCACAGAAGAAGAAACAAGACAACAAACACATACGGGGCTCCCCCTACACTTATTATGAAAATGGTAAAGGATAGATCACGGGTTGCCTCTCGAGAAGCGCTTGTTTTTGTTAACCGATTCATGAGCCTGACTCGACCAAGAACTTAATTCAAGGGAAACGTGGTGAGGGATAGAATCATCTCATGAGAGATGTCCTCACCAAAGTACAACTTCACGCGCTGGCCATTCACCTTAAAATTTGGCCCATTTGGCTGAGAAAGCTCAATGGTGCCATAGGGAAAGACTTTGGCGACGGTGAATGGACCAGACCAGCGGCTCTTCAACTTGCCCGAGAAGATCTTCAACCGAGAGTTAAAAAGTAAGACTTGATCACCAACGTGGAACTCTCAGTTCTTAATCCTTGCATCATGGATGATCTTGGTCTTCTCCTTGTAGATCAGTGAGTTCTCGTAAGCTTCATTCCTCAGTTCATTAAGCTAGTTGAGTTGAATCTTCCGAAGATCATCGGCTTTGTTGATGTCAAAGTTAGCCCACTTCAAGGCCCAGTATGCCTTATGTTCCAGCTCGATAGGGAGGTGGCATGCCTTCCCGTACACAAGACGATAAGGTGTACAACCAATCGGGTCTTATATGTGTTACGGAAATCCCACAAAGCATCATCTAACTTATCGGCCCACGAGGCACGATGCTCTCCCATAGTACGCTCAAGAATTCGCTTCAATCCACGGTTCGATATCTCGGCTTGACCATTGGTTTGAGGATGATAAGCGGTGGAAAGATGGTGATTGACACCGTACTTAGCCATGACTCTTGCGAATTGATCATTGCAAAAATGAGTCCCGCGGTCACTGATTATAGCAGGAGGAACATCGAATCGAGCAAAAAGTTGCTTCAAAAAGTTCACAACCACCCTCGTATCGTTCGTGGGGAGAGCCTTAGCTTCAACCCATTTAGAAACGTATTCAACGGCTACGAGGATGTACTTGTTCCCTTTAGATGATGGAAATGGCCCCATAAAGTCGATGCCCCATACATCAAAGATTTCACATTCTTGTATGAAATTTTGAGGCATCTCATCCTTATGTGTGATCTTGCCTTGTCTTTGGCAAGCATCACAATGTTTAACCATGTCGTGAGCGTCATGATAAATGGTGGGCCAATAAATCCAGAGTCGAATACTTTCTTCGCGGTGTAATTGGGACCAAAGTGACCACCGGTGGGTCCTTTATGGCAAGCATCAAGGATTTGTACCGCTGCCGTCCCATCAACACATCGACGAATGATCAGATCAACACATTGTTTGAAAAGGTAAGGGTCGTCCCAGAAATAATGTTCAATGTCTTTAAAGAACTTTTTCTTTTGTTGGGACGTTAACCCTTCCTTGAGAATTCCACCCGCTAAGTAGTTTGCAATGTCCGCAAACCACGGGGTGTCATCAAGATTGGAGTCGATAGACATTAAGGCCTAAAGGGGAAAAGAGTCATTGATCTCTTGATTCGGATGATCCCCTTGATAAGGATCCTCAAGTCTACTTAGATGATCCGCGGCTAGGTTTTCGGCACCCTTCTTGTCACGAATTTCGATTTTAAATTCTTGAAGGAGCAAAACCTAACGAAGAAGTCTTGGCTTAGAATCTTGCTTAGTCAACAAGTACTTCAACGCGGAATGATCGGTATACACGATGGTGGTAGAAAGGACAAGATAGGGGCGGAATTTTTCAAAAGCATACACTACAGCTAAAAGCTCTTTTTCGGTAGTGGTATAATGCAATTGAGCCCCCGTCATTGTCTTGCTAGCATAGTGGATTGGTTGGAAGTGTTTGTTCACTCTTTGGCCCAAAACCGCTACAATAGCAAAGTCGCTAGCATCACACATCAACTCAAAAGGTAGCTCCCAATTAGGGGTAACCAAGACCGGTGCCTTAGTTAGCTTATCCTTAAGAAGATTGAAGGATTCAAGACACTCTTTGGAAAAGATGAGGAGTATCTTTTTCCAAGAGGTGGGTCATCGGGCGAGCGATTTTAGAAAAATCTTGAATGAATCGACGATAGACCGCATGACCAAGGAAACTTCTCACACCCTTCACGGTTGAAGGTGGAGGTAATTTGGCTATGACATCCACTATAGCACGGTCCACTTCAAGACTGGCTTTTGAGATTTTATGTCCAAGTACAATGCCTTCTTTTACCATGAAATGGCATTTTTCCCAATTTACAACAAGGCGAGTGTCTTCACACCACTTAAGCATGCGTTCCAAATTGGCAAGGAAAGAAGAGAAAGAATCACCATAAACCGAGAAATCATCCATGAAGACTTCCATAGTTTCTTCAACCATGTCATGGAAGATAGCCATCATACACCTTTGGAAAGTCCCAGGATCATTGCATAAGCCGAAAGGCATTCTTTTGTAGGCAAATGTTCCATAAGGACAAGTGAATGTGGTTTTCTCTTGGTCTTTGGGATCGATGGGAATTTGAAAATACCCGGAGAAACCGTCTAAAAAGCAGTAATAGTCATTACCCGCTAGACGTTCAAGCATTTGGTCCATGAAAGGGAGGGGAAATGATCCTTTCTCGTAGCATCATTGAGTTTGCGATAGTCTATACAAACTCTCCACCCTGTAACGAGACGAGTAGGAATCAACTCATTGTTTTCATTGGGCACAACGGTGATTCCGCCTTTCTTAGGCACACAATGGACGGGACTAACCCATGGTGAATCCGAGATAGGATAGATCATTCCCGCATCAAGAAGTTTGATAACCTCTTTTTTGATTACGTCATGGATCTTAGGATTCACCCTTCGTTGGCTTTGAATAGTGGGTTTAAAGTCGTCCTCCATGAGAATTTTATGTGTGCAAAAGTAAGGATCAATTCCACGAATATCGGAGATTTTCCAAGCAATCGCTTTCTTATGATTCTTTAGCACGGCGATAAGTCGGGATTTTTCTTCTTCTTTCAAGTCCTTAGCGATGATGACGGGTGACTTCTTGTTGTCTTCAAGGAAAACGTACTCGAGATGAGACGGTAGGTCCTTAAGCTCTAAATTTGGAGGATTTTCGATGGAAGGCGTAGTCAAATTCGGTTCATCGATAGAAATATCCTTAGGAGATGGTGGAGAAATATGGTCCTCATTGAGAAGTTTCTCAATGGTACGAATGTCTTCATCCCAATTGGAGGGAGAATCGTCATATTTTAAGTCCACATCTCCCAAAGTTGCTTCAAATTCTTTTAAGATGAAATCACTTTCTCCAAATGGAGTTAGTGATGGAGCAATGAGGCAACGGTCTCAACAGTGGGTAGAGAAGAAGAACCACATTTACAAGCGTCTTTGAAATGTTCTTCACAAGCCTCATCAAGAACGTCAATGAAATTAACGCTCTCATTTTCAGAAGGCTGCTTAGAAAGTTTACCCATGTTGAAGACGATCTTATCGTCTCCAACTCTCATGATTAATTCGCCCGCGACTACATCAATGACAGTGCGACCGGTCCTCAGGAATGGACGTCCAACGATTAATGGAAAACGGGGGTCCATCTCGTAGTCAACGACAACAAAATCCGCCGGAAAGGTGAATTTGTCGACACCAACGAAGACGTCTTCGGCTATCCCCACTGGATAAGCAACCGTATGGTTAGCTAATTCCAAAGTCATTCGTGTGGGGACTAGCTCGGGTAGAGACAATTGTTTCCAAACGCTTAAAGGCATTAAGTTTATACTAGCACCTAGATCGGCTAGGGCCATACAATTCTCTACCCCAGGGAAGTTGCAAGGAATCAAGAAACGACCCGGATCACCAAGTTTGGTGGGTAATTTCCTTAAGAGCACTGCAGAGCAATTCTCATTAAGTTGGGTCTGAGCAATATCGAGGAGTTTCTCCTTATCACTGAGAAGATCTTTAAACATTTTAGCGTATTTCGACATGTGAGCGAGAGCCTCAGCAAAGGAGATATTGAAATCCAGTTGTTTAAACATTTTAAGAAAGTTAGAAACCTGAATATCATCCTTGTTCTTCAACTTCTCTTTCCTCAACCTTGAAGGATAAGGTATATTGGGTTGAGATGAAGGCTTTGGGATAGAATTCTCACTCACATCCTTGGGTGATGGAGGGGTAGAAGTAGAAGGCGGAGGAATTGGAGAAGTAGAAGATGGAGGAATAGAAGATGGAGGATTTGGAGAAGGAGACTCGTTTTCCTTTGTCACAATCACCGGTGTAGGTGTAGGAAGCTCGGGTTCCTTTAAACCTTTTCCACTTCGAGTGGTGATTGCTTTGATCTCCCCTCATGGATTAGCAACGGTGTTACTCGGAAGAGAACCCGAACTAGATGCTTGATTACTTGGGAAGAAACTAGCCATCATGTTCCTTAAGTCATTCGTTTGACTTGTAAAAGAGTTTCACATATCAGCTCGAAGATCATTCCCTTGTTTGACCATATCTTCTTTCATGTTGGCCATTTCCCGCTATAGATTTTGCACTATCGCATCATTAATCCTCATGTAAGTTTCAACCTCTTGGTGTAATTCAGTGGGTTGGTTGGGAGGAGCATGGTAGGCAGGTGGTTGATAAGCAGGTTGTTGGTAAACTTGGTTGTTTCTTTGAGGTGGATATGGGTTTCTTTGGTTTTGATATGGAGTTGGAGCACGTGGTTGGTTTTGATTGTTGCGATTGAGATTGGTTGGGTTTTGTGGGGGAAAACCGGGTGGTGAAAGAAAGTTGTTAGAGCGATAGCTGAGCAAATTACGGTCACCTTGAGGACGTGCTTGATAGCTTCCTGTAGCAAAGTTACCGTTGGCGGCATACACATTTTCCGGATTATCTTGAGTCGAAGGACAATCGGTGTATGAGTGGGATCCCCCGCATATTTCACATGATTGAGTCAAAGCACTAGCTTGGGCAGTGATATCTTTGGTATTGTTGGCGGCTTGGAGAGCAAGTGATTCAACAAGCGTAGTGAGCTTATCAATTCTCTTATCGCTCTCATTAGTGCTAGCACTAGCCACATTGGCCTGAACACTCTTGGTTTGCACTCTAGACTTGTTCTCAATAATATCCCAAGCGGCATTAGCAGACTTAACCAAAATGTTACCCCCCGAGGCACTATTTAGTGAATCTGGGTCATTCATGCTTAAACCATTGTAAAAAGTATTAATTTGATGTACTTTTGTTAAACCATGTTGTGGACACTTTCTTAAAAGTTCCTTAAAACGGTCCCAAGATTCACTAAATGTCTCACCGTACTTTTGTTCAAAAGTAATGATTTCATTCCGCAAAGCGGTAGTACCTGAGGGTGGGAAAAAGTAGTTGATGAATTTTGTCTCTAAATCCGTCCACGTAAGAATACTTTGTGGCGGTTCCTTATCAAGCCAATGACGGGCTTGTCCCTCTAAGGAGAAAGGAAAAAGTTGCAAGCGAATTACCTCTTGTGAAACCCCATTATAATTAATCGTATTAGTGAGTTGAAGAAACCTTTTAATATGGTCATGAGGATCATCAATTGAACGCCCCAAGAAGGGTTGAGCAAATACCATTTGAATAAAGCCGGATTTAAGTTCAAAGTTGTTGGCTCCAATCTCAGGTATGACAATAGGATCGGTCTTGCCTTCTACGTGCGATTGCAAAAGCTCGATCATTGGTTGATTGTCCATGGTGACAATAGGTGGAGTAATGACTTCGGCTTGAGCTAGTGTCTTCTTACGAGCACGAGTACGCATACACACCTACAAAAGGAAAAGCAAAATAGACAAGAAATATTTTTGGTTTTTTATGTTTTTCTATTTTTTGTATTTTTGAAAATTTTATATTTTTTAGGATTTTTGAAAATTTTTAAAGCAAGGAAAATAACGTTCAAAGATGAACGGATCCAAAAATCCAACGTGTCTCTCACTAAAAACCGTTAATCTTAACGAAAAGAGCCGGCAGCGGCGCCATTTAATACTAGGTTTTTAGGCTCGTATGAAAGTTCGTTAAACCGATCTTTTCGAATTGATTACTGGTAGAAAGTGTGACTCAGTCGTTCTTGGTGGAATAATAAATGGGGGAAAGTTAACTATTTTAAACTAAAAATAAAAATGTCGTTGAAAGCTTGAAAATTTAATCTAAGATAAAACAAGTTAAAACAATGCTAAGTAAAAAGGTGGGAAAAATTAAAGTTTGAAAAATAGAAACAATTCAGAAAATTACTAATTAAACTAAGTCTGGAAAACTAGGTAATAGGTATTTCAGAAAAATGAAATCTTCGGAATAAAGACAAATTCCGAAAAATGGTTTCTTCGGAATAACAAGCTTTTCATAGAAATGGGAATTTCGGAATAACTGGCTTTTCAGAAAAAGATCTTTTTCGGAAAAATGGTGTTTTCAGAAATATTGGGTTCTTCGGAATAACATGTTTTTCGGAAAAAATGGATTTTCAGAATAAAGGAATCTTCGGAATAACTGCCTTTTCGGAAAAAGAGATTCTTCCGAAAAAAGAGATTTTCAGAAAAAAAAAGGTATTTTCGGAAAAACTAACTTTTCAGAAAAAATAGATTTTCGGAATAAAGACGTTTTCAGAATAACTGGCTTTTTCGGAATAACACACTTTTCAGAGAAATTGGTTTTTTTCGGAAAAAGAAGGTCTTCAGAAAAATGATGATTTCATAGAAATGAAGAATTCAGAGAAAAGGTAATTAATAATTGCCTTTTCAGAAAAGGGACGATTTCAGAGTTTTAAAACCCTTTTCCGAAAAGATCAAAACACAGATATGGATAATCAGTAACAACAAAATCTAAGAAATAAGCTACGAATAAGCATGAACCAAACAAGCAATTAACCAAAACTTTAACCAAATAGATTTTAAGAAGAACTAAATAAGCCACAAATTAAAAACTATAAAAACACTAATTAATCAAAATATTTAAATCAACTAATAAGAAATCCTATTAATCTATCAAAACAACTTAATCAAAAATAAGCCAAACACTAGAAGATCAAATATCACAATAAGCTCAAAACATCCACCACATCAAAACTACAAGATCAATCACATGAATAAAACAATCACTTAATCAAAGAGATGAGATTGACTACATGATTATCAAGATTAAGAAAAAGATTAAGAAAGGTAGAATGAGAATTAAGAAGATAAGCTTGATTGATTAAAGATGAATATCAAAAGATTACAAGATTAATGTAAGGATTAATAAGTTTGAAAGGAAAAACTAGAGAGAAAAATTAAAAGCACTTCAAAATTAAACTATATCTATTAAAAACTAAAACACCTAACCACCTCACACCCTCCTAATGACATATTAGTAGGGTATTTATAGGAGGTGGGGAGATTACATGCTTAAGCTATCTTATTTCTTTCTTCTCGTCTCGACTCGACTTAATTTCTTTGTCTTTCTCGACATCGTCTCGGGATTTGTCGATATAAGTTGAACTTGTCTTATAATTTTCTTCTATAACTAGACTTGAGTTCTTCGACTTCATTAAACTTCCGTCTTTAGACTTTTTGTTCGATAAATCTTCAGAATTGGCCTTGCACTTCCGTTCTATTTGCATTCTCGATCTTTCAACTTTGTCTTTAGTCTTTTTCTTCGATAAAAGCCCGTGATAGCCCATGTTTTCTTCCTTTTGCATCTTTTGGTCCTAAAACACAATAAAAACACAAACCACGCATAATTCCAACTTTTACGACATAAAATACATGTAAAACCCGCATGCTTTTACCATGCATAGTACCCTTAGGATCGTACGTACTAGATTAAAACTTTCCTAATATAGCATGATTACGATTACGTGTTAGGAGTTTACGTATTACGTACATGTTAGAACACGATAAGTATTTACTACGCACGATCATGTAATAATTATTGACGATAATTAATCACGAACATGCGATCATGAAATCATGAACGTAATTAAAACACGAACTATTATTAATTACGTATATATATTTATTACGAGCGTAATTAAATATATTAGATCACGGTATTTACGTAACGAGAACATTTAAAACACGAACATAAATAATCACAAACGTTAACTTAATAACGAGACACGGAAAAAGGTACGGGTACCCCAAGTGGGGTCCCTACCCGCGGCCAACAAGGACAAATGGGCCAAGCCCATTTGTCAAATTTACTAAAGGGGGTTATGTTTATTTTTACTACTCAATTAAACATTCACAGAAGATTTTAAGAAAACCTAAAACCTCTTCTTCCTTGTCTTTTGTGCCGCCGCCCTACAACCACCATAGAAGGTCAATTTTGATCTTGGATCTTGAAGTTTTAGTGATTGATCGTGTTGGTTCTTCGTCCTTTTGATCCACGAATTCGGTAAAACCTTTTTTACACCTTTTCTTTTGATTTAATCTTCTTATAAATTATGAACATATGTTGTTTTTATGAAAACATAATAATTAAACATGGATCTAACATGATTTGGTGTTAAATAAAATCAAAAGGGTGTTTTAAGGGGTGTTTGTTTTGGCCGCAGGCTGCAACCGAACCCGAATGGGTTTCGGCTTGCCAAGCCGACCACCACCAAGACCATATGGTCTTGGTTGGTGCGTGTGGGTCCCACGGCAGCAGTGAAACAAGGGGTACCCCGAGTTGGTTCGGGGTATAGTGTCGATTTCATGTCCGATTCATGCTTTTTAGTCTAGATCCGGTTCATGGTATATGTTAGTTTTTTTTATGTTTATGAACTTATGTTAAAATTAAATTAATAAAATGATGTGATTAATTTAATAACATGACTAAGGTAATTTAATTATTAATGATCATGAAAATATTTTAACCTAAGTATTTATATATTTAGGACTTATAATTAATTAATTATTTTAAAACCATGGATATAATTAATTAATTAACATGACTTAGGTTATATTATTAATATATAATAATACATATTTTAACCTAAGTATTTAACTTATTTAATTAAAAACATGTTATACTTTAATTAAATATTTTAACCTATAGTTTAATTTAATTACATGAATTAATTATTAAACTATACACTATATCATATGACTTAGGAAATAATCATGAAAACACTTAGGCTACTTAGCTTATTTAATCAGCTTATTTCTAATTATGGAAACTTTCTATTTTTAGAAACTTAATTAAATAAGGCAGCTAATCTATTTATGGAAACCTTCTATTTTTAGAAACTTATTTATTTCAGGCAGCTAATCTATTTATGGAAACTTATTTAATTAAGGCAGCTAATCTATTTATGGAAACTTTCTATTTTTAGAAACTTATCTATTTTAAGTAGTAAATCTATTTTTGGGAACTTTCTATTTTTGGAAACTTTCTGTTTTTGGAAACTTTCTATTTTTGGAAACTTTCTATTTTTGGTAACTTTCTATTTTTGGAAACTTTCTATTTTTGGAAACTTTCTATTTTTGGAAACTTTCTATTTTTAGAAACTTTCTATTTTTGGAAACTTTCTATTTTAGGAAACCTGCTATTTTTGGAAAGTTACTTATTATTTCACACTAAGTATAATAACACCTGAAATACCAGAAATACTTAATCAGATTAAACAGAATATAAGATTTAACACAGTTTAAGGCTTAAAACAGTAAAACATGGTAAGAACACATAAAATAAGCTAAGACATGACATAAAACAAGCTATGTATTTAGTAAGCAGATACTTATTCATGTACGTATTTATGTAGCACTAGTGATTCGGAAGTAGGATTCCTCGCAGTTCGTCTTTCTCGTTCACTGGGCATAAGGTACGGATTCCCGTCCTTTCAGTATGGACATTCTTTCCTTATTAGGATTCCCCGTATGCAGCCAACTGTTTTCCCATAGTATAAGTTATGTGTTTGATTGCTTATGTTTAATTAAGATTACCTATAGCCATATACATGCATGACCAGTTTCACCTAGTTATGGAGGTACCATAACCATAACATTAGAGGCACTGATGTTATGACTTCACCACGGCGGAGTGATTGCTCGTGGCGTCCCTTCAGCTTTTGGCCATTTATTTATATTTATCATGTGGGGCGTATGGGTGCATCCTAGTTACATGTTTTTATTCAGGATTTCATGGTGAATGTGGTGTGTGCCTTGCATCATTCACAAGGAGCTGATCCCTCCTACACAAAAACCAGTATATTAAATTAGAGGCAGCCCCTCTAATTTGCATGATGAGGTCACCCCTCCAAGTATTCATGCACGGTGGATTTTCATGACCTATATTGGCTAATGGTAAAATATGACAAACAGTTTTATAAGATAAACATAAGACTTTCAAACTATAAAACCAGTTCTATTAAGACTTAACCAGGTTACTCGGGACTTAGTTTCTTCCGATGTTATTATGTTATATGCTTATCCTATTCATGCTTTATTGTACATCCGTGCACTGAGCGTATTTGCTCAGCCGTTTTCCTTTTCTATGTTCCCAAAACGGCAGGTACTCAGGGACGCTCGTAGACACTAAGAGTACGTGCATATGGACTGGAAGCTGTCTAGCCTTCTTTACATTATGCATTTCCTTTCTTATGATACTTATGCTTTGGACATTGTTTCGTCCTTTCCTTTATTATAGTATGTTTGTGTGTGATGAGCTTTACTTTTGGACTACCGATGTTTGATTCCGGTATTTTCCTTTTTATGGTCAAGTAATGTTTAGACATTTTTCCTTGTATGCTTTGATGACACGCCATAATTACTGTGATATTTCTATTTCCAAAATGGGGTGTTACAATTATGGTATCAGAGCCAAGGCTTCGACCTGTAGGCTCTCAAATATGACATGTGATTAGTGGGTAGTCACTACGGTCTTCCTAGAACTGACAGTTGTTTTCATGCATTCATCATTTTTAAGCATACATATACATGTCAATGTTGCAGGGTTTTTGACTAAGTAATGGTTGGTACAGGACTGGCCCTATTTAGTCGCATGTGTTTTATCGAAACTTTTAGATTTGGGACCGACCCATAAGCGTCCCCTCGCTATCTCTTTTGTTTTGGGTGAACTGACCAGAGGCGTTCACTCTCGAGCATACAAAAGTTTTCATAAAACTGCATCATGCATTCATACACAAAATTTTCTTGCATAAATTTTTTCTCGTGAAATTTTAGTTTTCATGTATATATTTATATTTTATGTTTTGATCTGTTTAATCATATGTTTTATGTTATACTGTCAGATGGTTCTCACACGCGAACAGGAGCAGCTCAATGCTGCAATTCAGGCTACCATGCAAGCCTTGCTTCCTCAACTGAGGAATGACATCAGGGCTGAAGTTCAAGCTGCCAACAATCAATAGCACAATCAGCCACCTCCTCCTCCTCCTCCTCCAGTGACATTAGCAGTATGGCTGGAGAGATTCAACAAGCTCCGCCCTCAAGCTTTTGAGAAGACAGATAGCCCCAGCGATGCTGAAAGCTGGTTGGCTCACATCAAGAAGATTTTCAACACTATGGGTTGTGACCCCGCGTACAAGGCGAGGTTGGCATGCTATCGGTTCGAAGGCGATGTACTCAACTGGTGGTTAGCATTGATGCAATCTGAAGGTGGTGATGAGTGGGTTGCTGGTTTGACTTGGGCTCAGTTCAAGGACAGGGTGATGGAGCAGTTCTTTCCCAAGGCTGAGCAGGACAAGCTCAAGAGAGAGTACCATGGGATCCGACAGAGAGCTGGGGAGAATAGCAACGAGTTTATGCAGCGCTTTCTTCGCTTGGTTGGTTTCCTTGGTGCGGCAGCAGGTACTCCTGAAGAGCAGGCACATCACTTTAGATGGGCTCTTCGCACATCGGTCGCAAACAATCTGGCGTGTGCTACGTTCAACATTGTAGCACAAGTGGCCGATGCAGCACGAAAGCTGGAGATGCTGCAGGAGAGAGATGAGTTCAGGGAAGCTGAAAGACCCGACAAGAGGTAAACATTCGTATTCAAGCGGTGACCAATTCGTATACTTTCCATATGTCAATTATTCATCTCTTAAATGTATCTTCCAGGCAGAAAACTGGGGACCGGTCTCAGCCGGCTACTCAGCAGCAGCCTCATCAACCCAAGGGAAACGGTCAGACTAACGACCGTTCTGCTACGGATAGGCGTGGCGGTAATGACAATTACCGTAACAACGCTGGGCACTCCAACAGCAGCAGGTCCTAATACTTACGAAATTCCTTATGTTTATGTTATAACTCATATTCTGACACTTTAGCAAACTTCTACCAGGAACCATGGAAACGGTAGGGACCAGAACCAGAGAGGTTTGCAGCCTAGCCATCCAGCTATCACTGGTATTCCATCTTACGATTATCCGCTTTGTCCTTTGTACCCAATTACCATGTCTTATGTAAAATATTTTATCAGGTTCCCAGCCAGCCAGAGCACCTGCTGGAGGATACACTCATCCTCTTTGCTCTACTTGCCACCGTAGGCACCCAGGGCCCTGTCGCCGTAATACTGATGCATGCTTCAAGTGTGGTCTTCCTGGCCATATTATGAAGGATTGCCGTAAGGGCGAGATGGAGGGTACATCGGGACAGGCTGATACCAAGCCGTCTCCTACTGCCGGGCGTGTCTACACGACATCTCGAGACCATGCCAACAAGTCTACAGGTACCATCACTGGAATCTTGTATATGTATGGTCAAGCTGCATGTGTTCTTTTCGATACGGGTTCACTCGGTTATTTCTACTGCTTATGCTAAGAACATTAGGATGCCTCCCTTGCCACTAGAATATAGGCTTACTATTTCCACGCCTTTGAGGGACTCTGTATTAATCACCCATGTATACAAGAGTCTTCCCCTAGAATTTGATGATAAGGTTCGACCTGTCGACGCACTTCCGCTGGACATGAATGACTTCGACATGATTTTGGGATTGGATTGGCTATCCAAGTATCATGCTACCATAGACTACCATTCATATCGAGTTATCTTCGGTGATGTCAATGTACCAGAGTACATTCATAATGGGTTCATACCCGGACGGTCTGTACAAGTCATATCCACTCTGCAAGCGCGTGCACTACTGTCACATGGCTGCGAGGGTTATCTAGCTACGGTTCACGACATGGATGTTGAATCTCCATCGATTCAGGATCAACCTATAGTGTCGGAATTCCAAGATGTGTTTCCAGCAGAACTTCCGGGCATACCACCTGCACGAGAAGTGGAATTCAGTATCGAGCTGGTTCTAGGAGCTGAACCAATCTCCAAGGCTCCTTATCGCATGGCTCCCATAGAGCTGAAGGAGCTGAAGGATCAACTGCAAGAACTTCTTGAGCGAGGTTTCATTCGACCGAGCGCATCTCCATGGGGCGCACCGGTCTTGTTTGTTAAGAAGAAGGACGGCAGTATGCGTCTTTGCATAGACTATCGTGAGCTCAACAAGATTACCATTCAGAATAGGTATCCACTACCACGCATCGACGATCTGTTTGACCAACTCCAAGGGGCCAAACACTTTTCCAAGATCGATCTTAGGTCAGGCTATCATCAGCTACGGGTCAAGGAGCAGGACATCGCTAAGACTGCCTTTCGTACCCGTTATGGCCACTACGAGTTTGTAGTTATGCCATTTGGCCTGACAAATGCTCCAGCAGTGTTCATGGATTTGATGAGCAGAATCTTCCATGAATTTCTGGACAATTTCGTCGTTGTCTTCATCGATGACATCCTGATTTTCTCAAAGTCCAAGGAGGAACACGAAGACCATCTTCGTACATTACTATAGATTCTTCACCAGAAGCAGCTGTATGCTAAATTCTCCAAGGGTGAGTTCTGGTTAGACAAGGTGACATTCTTAGGTCACATTGTATCAGCAGAAGGAATCACTATGGATACAGCGAAGGTTGAGGCCATTACTAAGTGGCCAAGGCCGACATTAGCGACGGAAGTCCGCAGTTTCTTAGGCTTAGCTGGCTACTATCGTAGGTTCGTAGAGAACTTTTCCCGCTTAGCACTACCATTGACCAAACTGATGCGGAAAGGGGAGAAATTCGTCTGGACTGAAGATCGAGAGAAGAGCTTTGAAGACCTGAAGTAGAAGCTAGTATATGCACCTATTCTTACTCTACCATCTAGTACGGGTGGATTTCAAATCTACAACGATGCATCGGGGAAGGGACTTGGCTGTGTTCTCATGCAACATGGGAAAGTGATCACGTACGCTTCACGGCAGCTGAAGCCTTATGAAGAAAATTACCCCACGCACGATCTGGAACTTGCTGCAGTCGTGTTTGCATTGAAGATATGGAGGCACTACTTATATGGAGAATCATGTGACATTTTCACGGACCACAAGAGCTTGAAGTATATCTTCACTCAGCGTGAATTGAACATGAGGCAGAGGAGATGGTTAGAGTTGTTGAAGGATTATGACATTAATCTACAGTATCATCCCGGAAAGGCAAATGTAGTAGCAGATGCCCTTAGCAGGAAGTCCGGAATGATCAACGGCATTAGAATCAAAGAGGAAATCATAAGAGACTTGGAGCGACTAGACATCGAGTACATGGTACGTGGACAACACGGTTACTGGGCTAATCTTAGAGTAGAACCCGAGTTGCTATCTAAGATCAAGGAAGCTCAGAAGGATGACGGAGAAATCTGGGCGATAGTACAGAATTTGCAGAAGCAGACAGAATTCAGAGTAGATGCAGATGGTATCATATGGCAGGGCACTAGTCTTTGTGTTCCTGATGACCAAGAACTCCGGGAAGCTTTGTTAGCTGAAGCTCATAGCTCCCCATTTCTATACATCCTGGTTCGACTAAGATGTACCATGACATCAAACAATACTTTTGGTGGAGTGGTATGAAACAGGATGTGGCCACTTACGTCTCCAAATGTCTTACCTGCCAGCAGGTTAAGATCGAGCATCAGCGATCTGGCGGTCTCCTTCAACTGTTAGATATTCCAGAGTGGAAGTGGGACAAAATCACCATGGATTTTGTTACCGGTCTTCCGCCTACCAAAAGGAAGCACGATGCAATTTGGGTTATCGTTGATCGACTTACCAAATCAGCTCATTTCTTACCGATCCGCAAGGAAGATCCAGTAAGTAAACTCGCAGATACGTACAGACGAGAGATCATGAGACTCCACGGTGCACCATCCAACATCGTCTCAGACAGAGATCCTCGATTCACTTCGCGCTTTTGGAAAAGTCTGCAGAAAGGTTGGGGTACACAACTTAAGCTTAGCACGGCTTTTCATCCTCAAACGGACGGACAGTCGGAGCGAACCATCCAGACATTGGAAGATATGTTGAGGTCATGTGCGTTGGAATGGACGGATGATTCGGATGAATACATCTGTTTGGTGGAGTTTGCATACAACAACAGTTGGCACGCAAGCATCAAGTGTGCTCCATTTGAGATGTTGTATGGCAGAAAGTGTCGCGCCCCAATCTGCTGGGATCAGGTTGGCGAGCGAACACTCGAAGGACCAGAAATCATAGAGATGACCAATGAGAAGATCGCAGTAGCTAGGCAGAAAATTCAGGAGGCACGGTCACGTCAGAAGAGTTACGCCGATAAGCATCGTATGGATATACACTTTAATGTAGGAGATCACGTCTTCCTTAAGGTTTCGCCGGCACGTGGTGTTAGACGCTTCGGGATTAAAGGGAAGCTCAGTCCTCGTTTCATCGGACCGTTTGATATCATCGAACGAGTCGGTGAAGTATCTTACCGATTGGTGTTACCTCCGCAGCTTTCGTATGTGCACAATGTGTTTCATGTGTCCTTACTCAGAGGGTACCAGTATCATCCCCTTCACATGGTTCAGTATCCACTGGAACAGATACGTGAAGATCTCACTTTTATAGAAGAACCCGAACGAGTTCTTGACAAACAAGAACGAGTCATGAGAAAGAAGACGATTCCATTAGTCAAAATTCTATGGAGGGATCATACCGAGCGGGAAGCCACTTGGGAAACAGAGGAGTCTATCCGGGCTTCTTACCCTCATTTCATATTTTGAACTCGGGTATGTTCTTCTTTTCCAGTTTACTTTATCTATAATTCGGGGACGAATTATTCTTTTTAGGGGGAAGAGTTGTAAAACCCGCATGCTTTTACCATGCATAGTACCCTTAGGATCATACGTACTAGATTAAAACTTTCCTAATATAGCATGATTACGATTACGTGTTAGGATTTTACGTATTACGTACGTGTTAGAACACGATAAGTATTTACTACGCACGATCATGTAATAATTATTGACGATAATTAATCACGAACATGCGATCATGAAATCATGAACGTAATTAAAACACGAACTATTATTAATTACGTATATATATTTATTACGAGCGTAATTAAATATATTAGATCACGGTATTTACGTAACGAGAACATTTAAAACACGAACATAAATAATCACAAACGTTTAACTTAATAACGAGACACGGAAAAAGGTACGGGTACCCCAAGTGGGGTCCCTACCCGCGGCCAACAAGGACAAATGGGCCAAGCCCATTTGTCAAATTTACTAAAGGGGGTTATGTTTATTTTTACTACTCAATTAAACATTCATAGAAGATTTTAAGAAAACTTAAAACCTCCTCTTCCTTGTCTTTTGTGCCGCCACCCTACAACCACCATAGAAGGTGAATTTTGATCTTGGATCTTGAAGTTTTAGTGATTGATCGTGTTGGTTCTTCGTCCTTTTGATCCACGAATTCGGTAAAACCTTTTTTACACCTTTTCTTTTGATTTAATCTTCTTATAAATTATGAACATGTGTTGTTTTTATGAAAACATAATAATTAAACATGGATCTAACATGATTTGGTGTTAAATAAAATCAAAAGGGTGTTTTAAGGGGTGTTTGTTTTGGCCGCAGGCTGTAACCGAACCCGAATGGGTTTCGGCTTGCTAAGCCGACCACCACCAAGACCATACGGTCTTGGTTGGTGCATGTGGGTCCCACGGCAGCAGTGAAACAAGGGGTACCCCGAGTTGGTTCGGGGTACGGTGTCGATTTCATGTCCGGTTCATGCTTTTTAGTCCAGATCCGGTTCATGGTGTATGTTAGTTTTTTTTATGTTTATGAACTTATGTTAAAATTAAATTAATAAAATGATGTGATTAATTTAATAACATGACTTAGGTTATTTAATTATTAATGATCATGAAATTATTTTAACCTAAGTATTTATATATTTAAGACTTATAATTAATTAATTATTTTAAAACCATGGATATAATTAATTAACATGACTTAGGTTATATTATTAATATATAATAATACATATTTTAACCTAAGTATTTAACTTATTTAATTAAAAACATGTTATACTTTAATTAAATATTTTAACCTATAGTTTAATTTAATTACATGAATTAATTATTAAACTATACACTATATCATATGACTTAGGAAATAATCATGAAAACACTTAGGCTTATATACTTAGCTTATTTAATCAGCTTATTTCTAATTACGGAAACTTTCTATTTTTAGAAACTTAATTAAATAAGGCAGCTAATCTATTTATGGAAACCTTCTATTTTTAGAAACTTATTTATTTCAGGCAGCTAATCTATTTATGGAAACTTATTTAATTAAGGCAGCTAATCTATTTATGGAAATTTTCTATTGTTAGAAACTTATCTATTTTAAGCAGTAAATCTATTTTTGGGAACTTTCTATTTTTGGAAACTTTCTATTTTTGGAAACTTTCTATTTTTGGAAACTTTCTATTTTTGGAAACTTTCTATTTTTGGTAACTTTCTATTTTTGGAAACTTTCTATTTTTGGAAACTTTCTATTTTTGGAAACTTTCTATTTTAGGAAACCTGCTATTTTTGGAAAGTTACTTATTATTTCACAGTAAGTATAATAACACATGAAATACCAGAAATACTTAATCAGATTAAACAGAATATAAGATTTAACACAGTTTAAGGCTTAAAACAGTAAAACATGGTAAGAACACATAAAATAAGCTAAGACATGACATAAAACTAGCTATGTATTTTGTAAGCAGATACTTATTCATGTACGTATTTATGTAGCACTAGTGATTCAGAAGTAGGATTCCTCGCAGTTCGTCTTTCTCGTTCACTGGGCATAAGGTACGGATTCCCGTCCTTTCAGTATGGACATTCTTTCCTTATTAGGATTCCCCATATGCAGCCAACTGTTTTCCCGTAGTATAAGTTATGTGTTTGATTGCTTATGTTTAATTAAGATTACCTATAGCCATATACATGCATGACCAGTTTCACCTAGTTATGGAGGTACCATAACCATAACATTAGAGGCACTGATGTTATGACTTCACCACGGCGGAGTGATTGCTCGTGGCGTCCCTTCAGCTTTTGGCCATTTATTTATATTTATCATGTGGGGCGTATGGGTGCATCCTAGTTACATGTTTTTATTCAGGATTTCATGGTGAATGTGGTGTGTGCCTTGCATCCTTCACAAGGAGCTGATCCCTCCTACCCAAAAACCAGTATATTAAATTAGAGGCAGCCCCTCTAATTTGCATGATGAGGTCACCCCTCCAAGTATTCATGCACGGTGGATTTTCATGACCTATATTGGCTAATGGTAAAATATGACAAACAGTTTTATAAGATAAACGTAAGACTTTCAAACTATAAAACCAGTTTTATTAAGACTTAACCAGGTTACTCGGGACTTAGTTTATTCCGCTGTTATTATGTTATATGCTTATCCTATTCATGCTTTATTGTACATCCGTGCACTGAGCGTATTTGCTCAGCCGTTTTCCTTTTCTATGTTCCCAAAACGGCAGGTACTCAGCGACGCTCGTAGACACTAAGAGTACGTGCATATGGACTGGAAGCTGTCTAGCCTTCTTTACATTATGCATTTCCTTTCTTATGATACTTATGCTTTGGACATTGTTTCGTCCTTTCCTTTATTATACTATGTTTGTGTGTGATGAGCTTTACTTTTGGACTACCGATGTTTGATTTCGGTATTTTCCTTTTTATGGTCAAGTAATGTTTAGACATTTTTCCTTGTATGCTTTGATGACACGCCATAATTACTGTGATATTTCCATTTCCAAAATGGGGTGTTACAATACACGTTTTGGTCTTGTTATTATTGGAAATAAGTGGTAAAAGGATAAGTGTTTTCACACTTATTAGAACCATACACAATGTTGGAATTGACGACTGTCTGCATTAGCTTGCAAAAGCAAAATGCAGACCTGGTACAAACAGTCAGTACACAAGGCCTTGAACTCAAGCAATTGAGGGAGAGGATTGTTCTTTTGGAGGATGCTAACAATAAGCGTGGTATGGAGGATTCTTCCAAAGGGGAGGATGAGAAAATCCATGTGAGTGATAAAGGCTCACATAATGGAGAATCTTTGGGTGTGGTTGAAGCCCTTACTGAACTGAAGAAGCAACCAGGTTTTGATACATCTTTGGTTACTCCTACAAACTTGAACTTGTCCTTTACAGCCATGATGGAGCAGTTCAAAAGGGGCACTGAGACAAGTAAGGTGAGCGTTGACAAGCAAACTTTAGACGCTGACACACCAAGCGCTGACAAGAGTAAGTTGGGCGCTGACACACAGAATTTGAGCATTGACAGACCTACAGATATTGTTGGTGTATTCCAGTCATCAGCTATTATCAAGGAAGTGTCTTCACAGGTACCATCATCATCTTTACCTATCATTGATCCATTAGATAAGGGTAAAGGAATTATGGTAGAAACAGAGGTTCCAAATGATGCAGCACAAGTAGAGTTTGATTCAAAGTTGACTGCACAACTTGTGGAACAAGAAATGAAGAAGGTTGGTGAATCACCATTTGTTGTTACTTCTGATGAACAAGAAGGAAGTGATGAAGGGAGTTCAGATTCAAGTGTTATGATAATTGAACAACCAGAAAGACTTGAATATGGTGATGAGTTGGCAAGTGAGAAACTTAGAGACTTAAAGTTGTAGGTAAATTATGATTTGCCCGAAGTTGCTCAGATGTACCATGCTTTGGAGAGTAAGATTATGGAGAATCCTGATTTGACAATTTCAGATCAAATTTGGGGTTTGGAAATTCTTCTAGGAGTTCAAATAGATTGCAAGGTAATTCTGAAGCATAAGGCTAGCAATGTTTTCTCACTGCTGAAGAGGGATAGAAGGGAGCTTTACTACATGTTACTCAGATGTCATGGAATAGGATGGAACTTTAAGAAATTGCAGGGATTATCCTTTGAAGAATTGAAGTATAAGGCTTATCCCATTTGGGCAAGAGTGCAAGAGATGAACACTATCATACTTCTTTCAGATGAAAGGAAAGAAGAACTTGCAGAAGAAATGGAGATTCAGAAGGCTATGATTGTACCAAGGCCTTTGAAGAAGGGAGTTCCACTTGACTTCTCTAAAGGTTTAAATAAAGTGACTCCCAGTGAAGCTGTTCTTAGAACGAGCATTAAGCTCTCACCCATGGAAGCTTCAGATATGGTACAAGTGTTACCTCTTGATGCCAGGAACCCTATCATTAGCTATGAAGAAGATGCAAGTGGGGTTTGGATGATTGGCAGATATGGGAAAGAGGTACACACTTTTACTACTCTTATGTCTCTCTTTGCAAGTATGGATACGGAATACTTGGCAGACATTTGGAGGTTGTTGATGGCCAAGTATGAGACTGAAGCACCTACTTTAGTCAATGGAATAAAGATTTGGTCAACATTCAAGAGAATGTATGCACCAGAAGAAGAAGATCCTGTTTGGAAGGATCTTGAGGATGATATCAGTGGACTTCAATGGCGTTTGTATTCAGCTGCTGGTGTGTATTATTTGAGTTCTACAAAGTTTGCTGAGTATCTACTTGTAGATGCTGAGTATCCCATTTCCAAAGAAGTTTTGGAAAAGATGAAGACAACACAGCTGGAGATTGACTATTCAAGTGACGTGGACAAAGATTTGATTAGGCATGTTTATTACCAAATTGATAAGATTTGTAAGAATCCTCCTAGTTCTTAATTTTTATTGAGAAACTTGATTGCTAGAGTAGATATCAAGTTTAGGGGAGGATTGTTGGGAATAAAATGTAGCCAGTACACTTGGACGCTGACAAGAAGAAAACAAGTGTTGATAAGAAGAAAACAAGCATTGACAGATCAAGCGTTGACAGGAAGATGTCAAGCGTTGATAGAATGAAGTCAAGCACTGATAGAAGGCTTAGTCTACGCGTAGTAAAGATATGATCAACAATGTATTTTCTATGTTTATCTTTACCTAGAATAGCTGATACGTATACTATTGTACAAGGCTTCTTATGTCTCATAAAAGAAGACCTTTAGGTTTTGATTCATATAAGTTTTCATTCGTTTAAACACTTTCATTGTAAGCAAGTTTGTTCTAATCAATCAAAGTGAAAGTTTGTTTTACAATTGTGTGTGTGTTCTTGTTTGAGTATTAATTCCGCATAATACTTAAATTGTTTTATACACAACAAAGTTTCTCTACGTGTTTAAAATGATTTAATCTCGTTTACACAAGCTAAATCGATCTAAGTTTTGGATCAACAAGGTTCAATCGTAATTCATCATCATTTGTGACCATGTATACTTCTGCTGTGCGGAGCGTTTGCAATCCATTCTCGGCTGGGATGACTGCCTCTGTTTCGTATGTTAGGGCGAAAGGGGTATCGACCGGAGCTGTTTTTATCATTATGCGATCATAAGACATGTGATAAATCATCGACCCATATTTTGTTGTGTTCCCCTAATCGCGCTTTTATACTGTATCCCAGACTCCTATTTGCTCTTTCCACCGGTCCATTTGTTTGTGGATAGGCTACCGATGCGAACCTTTGGTTTATGTTGTTTTTTGTGCACCAATCTTTGAATGGGTTCTCTACGAATTATTTTCCATTATCAGAAACGATCTCTCCAGGTAGCCCGAAGCGACATACTATATTATCCCATACGAATCTTTTTACTTGGTTCCTTATGATTGTTACGACTGCCTTTGCCTCAATCCACCTCGTAAAGTAATCCATCGCGACTATTAGGAACTTAATTCCACCCGCCGTTGCGGGGAAAGGTCCTGTGATGTCTATTCCCCACTTGAAGAATGGCCAAGGGGAAGTGATAGGTGTCAGTTCCTCTTGGGGTTGACGTGGTATCAGCCTGTGTACCTGGCAGTCATTACATTTGTTTATAAGCGTACGTGCATCCGCGTGCATGGTTGGCCAGTAATACCCGTTACGCAACGCTGTTGCCACCACTGACCTTGGCCCTGCGTGCATGCCGCAGGATCCCTCGTGTATTTAGCTAATAACATATTGCGATTGTCGTGGCCCCACGCATCTTAGCCATGGTTGAAGGAATGGGCGTTTGTAAAGAATGTCGTCTCTGACTTCGAACTGCCTTGAGCGTCTTGTATTCGTCGCGCTTCGATTTCGTCATGCGGGAGCGAATCTTTCGTCGAATAGTCCATGATCGGTGTCATCCATGTAGGACCTTCCTACTCTACTACCGATGTGACCTCTTGCTCTTTTATTTATTTGTCTTTAAGGATCTCTAACAGGACCTGTATTGATAGGTGTACAAAGCTGATGGACGTTATTTTGCTGAGTGCGTTTGCTTTCTTGTTCTCCCCTCTAGGTACTTGGCGTATTAGGAATTTTTGGAATCCTTCAATCATTGACTTGGCTTTTTGCAAGTATTGTATCATGTTCTCTTCTTTTGCCTCATATTCACCAAGTATGTGGTTTGGTACAAGGCGAGAATCTACATTTGCTTCGAGATTGCGCACGCGCATTCGGGCTGCAATTCTTAGTCCTGCTATAAGCGCCACATATTCCGCCTCGTTATTTGTAGTTGTGAATTCAAAACGCAGCGCGTATGTAAATTCCATTCCTTCAGTATTGGTGAGTATGAGCCCTGCGCCAGATCCATCAATGCAAGAGGACCCATCAGTGAATAAGATCCATGGGTCTTGGTCTTATTCCTTTTGTTTTGGCTCCTCAACACGCTCTTCTGGTTTTTTGATGATGAAATCTGCCAGAATTGTCCTTTTACAGCATTGCGCGGTCTGTACGTTATGTTGTATTCCCCAAGTAGAACACTCCACTTCTATAATCTACCTTCAACGTCTGGTTCTGATATTATCTGTTTTTATGGGCTGATATGTGATCACCACTATAGGATTTTCTTGGAAGTATCTGTGCAACCTTTTCGCTGCAAATACCAGTGCGAGCACCAATTTCTCCATTGGGGTATAATTTAGTTCCGAGTTTTGTAATGCTCTGCTTATGAAGTATACTGGTGTTTGCACATTTTCCCTATCCGTCATTAGCATCGCGCTAATTTCTCCGTGCGTAGCTGACAAATACATTATCAGTTCTTCTTTTAGACGTGGCGCGACTAACATAGGGAGTAAAGCTAAATATGTTTTTAGTTCCTCGAAAGCTTTCTCAGCTTCCTTTGTCCAAATGAAGTCTCCTTTTTTAATGCACTTCTTGAGTGTTTTAAATAAAGGGAACGACTTCTCTACGGATTTGGACAAGAGCCTATTCAACCCTGCGAGCTTCCCATTTAATGATTGCACTTCCTTTTTCGTCTTTGGGCTTTGAAGCTAAATGACCGCGTCTGTCTTTTCCGGGCAGGGTTTGATGCCATTGGGGTCAATCATGTATCCTAGGAACATGCCTTCTGTTGCCCCAAAAGTGCATTTCTTTGGGTTTAGCTTCATGTTTATCCTCCTAAGTGTGGAGAATGTTTCCTCTATATCCCAGATACGTTCACTTTCTGTGTGGCTTTTTATTACCAGGTCATCAACATACACCTCCAAATTTCACCCTATTTGTCCTTCGGACGCTTTATCAACTAATCGCTGGTACGTGGCCCCTGCGTTCTTAAGTCCGAATGGCATTTTTGTGTAGCATTACACACCCTGGCTGGTATGGAATGCTGTTTTTTCTTCATCTTGCTCTGCCATTTGTGTCTGGTGGTATCCCTTGTATGCAGACAAGAATCATTTAAAAGGATATCCACACAACAATTCTAATTTCCAATCTATCTCTGAGAGTCGATAGCAGTCTTGGGGACAAGCCTTATTGAGGTCTTTGAAGTCAACACACATGCGCCAGCTGCCATCATGCTTTATAACCATTACTGGGTTAGCGAGCCAATCATGGTAGTAAACCTCCCTCGTGATTCCTGCGTCTACCAGCTTCTTCACTTCCTCAAGTATTGCCTTGTTGCGCTCTAGGGTCTGTCCTCTTTTCTTTTTCCAAATTGGTGGGTATCCTTCGTGGATTTGAAGCTTGTGTTCAGCTATTAACCTTGGTACCCCCGTCATGTATTTAGGTTCCCACACGAAGACATCTAGGTTTTCCTTTAAGAGGCAGCACATGCCAGCCTTTCCTTCGTCAGACAATGTCCCCCCAATCGTTATCTGTTGATCTGGATATTGCGGATGGACTGTCACTTTTAGGTTCAGCGACGAGTCTATCCTGGATTCCATTGTAACCCGAGGGGGTTCCGCGATCGTGTTGCACTCTGGGAGTGATATCGTTGTGTTGAAGATCGTTACTATTCCTCTCTCTACTGGGAACTTCATCATGCCATGGGGCCGTAGAAGGTACCGCTCGCATTGCTAGTATGGCCGGTCGCCCAATGATTCCGTTATACTACGATGGAGACTGTATTGTTTGTCGAATGTTTGTCGTTTCCCACTTTTACTACCAGCTTTATTTGGCCCAAAGGCCACACTGCTTCTCCATTGAATCCAACGAGCGGGGAGGTTGCAGGTACCATTTGGCTCCTTACTTCTGCGCTGAGTTTCAGGAAACAGTGTTCATACATTATTTCTACTGATGAGCCTCCGTCGACATACATACGATGTATACTGTGTTCACCGATGTTTATTTCTATCACTAACGGGCCCTCTGCCACATTCCTCGCGCTGAGGGGGGGAGGAGATGTCTCTTCCTTTTGAGAATTTTTGGCTCACCTTTTGTTTTGTCCTTCGCTGCCATACGTCCACCATGTAAATATTTGCGTTAGCAGTTTTTAGTTTCTCGTCGGTCGCGGTTCCTTTGACAAGGTGTTTTAGCTTTCCTTCTTTTACCATATTCTCGATATGTTTTTGCAGGTGAATACATTCATTCGTAGCGTGTCCCTTCTCATCTTGATATTCACAATATCTGTTGCCAATGCGCCTTTCTACCGGGGTGGTCATTGGCAATGGTCTTGGGAAGTTCACACATTCTGATATAGGGATTTCCCCCGGAGTTAACTTAAGGGGAGTAAACCTGAAGTTACTGGCTCGCCCCTCTCTTCTATTTCCTTGGTAATCAAGACCTTCAGACCTGCTTTGCCTACTAGACCCTTTATTAGGTGTTTCACGAGATCGATAACCCTGGGCGTTTTGTATGACTTCTGAGGCAGCTGATTCACCCTGTATGAAGGATCTTACTCACTGTAGTACTCCATCAAAGGTTTCTGGTGTTCTTTCATTCAGATTTTTTATTAGATCACTGTTGCGTATACCTGCCATGAAGCAAGATACTTTCAAGATCTCTGGGCATTCTTTTATTTGAAGACACTCGCTCTTGAAACGTTCTAAAAAATCCTCTAGGTATTCGATTTGGTTCTGCTTGACTCTGGCGAGTGATACAACGCTCATATCATGTCTTTTCTGTTGCACATAATTTCTTTTGAATGCTTTCCGCAATATTTCATACCCATTAATTGTTCGTGGCGGAAGTCTGTCAAACCAGATCCGCGCGTTTCCTACAAGTGTAGAGTTGAACATATTACACCATATAGGTTCTGGCCAATGTTCGATGCCTGCTTAGGATTCGAAGACCTTTAAGTGGTCTTTCGAATCTGAGGTGCCATCATATGTTTTTACGTCTGCTGGCATGTGACGCTTTCTTGTATCCGTGTAATACTGTATGCGTCTCGTGAAAGCATTTTTCCTGGCTCTTCTCCAAGGTTGTGAGAAGCTTTGGTCATCTGAGGAGTAACTTTCACGCCCGTGCTTTATAGGGTGGTTATCACTCGATCATAATAGATTACTTTCTGAGGATTCAACGTGTTCGGCGCGCTCCTTTCCTTTCGTTCCCTTCTGATTTTTTGTGTCTGGCAACCAGCGGGATGAGGGCTTGTAAATTATTAGCTACATATTCCTCCATCGCGCGCGCCTCCGTAGCGATTATTTCCTCGCTTTCTTCAGGGATTATCCTTCTTTTTTGTTTATTAGGGGGAGGCTGAGTTGATTCATGTTCTACGTTACTTTCCTCAACGATAGGTAGGGGAGTTGAATATAGTACACATGTTCCTCTAAACAGTGGATTTGTTACATTCCGAGTGTTTGCCTCGCTGGCAGGTCCAGGAGTAACATCCGGGATGCAATGTGACGATCTACTGTTGACGATCTTCGATGGCCTTCGTTCATACCGTTTTTCGCCATTGCTTAGAGCTTTAGTGTAGGGGCCCACGGATGGCGCTAACTTGTTGATGCAAAAGTTGGATAGACCGAGCTTGACCCTAATTAGGCTTAATTCGGGGCCTTGTGGACTCCGGCTCTTACACCAAGTGAAACTTGTTTAAAGACGTTACGCACTAGAACAGACACCGTTAGACTTACCGTGGGTTTGTGGCCCACGATTAGACTCCAGCGTGAGATTTAGTAATCAATTTGAGTATATTAGGGTTTAGGGTATTGTGTGTATCGTACCTTTGTGGAACCATAGGGGTTTTTTTCCTACTCGAGAGTGTCCTGGCTGGGCTCCCTATTCTTGCGGCCTAAGGAAGAGATAATGACTCAAAATAGATTGATCCTTAACGCATAGCTATGGTAACAGTATATCCTCCTTCCTTAGGCGAATATAATCATAAGATATATTATATTCTTGTTTGATCCTGTAACATCCCGCCTATTCAGACCACAATATTGTCCGCTTTGCCTGTAGGCTCAAGGCTTTGCTTTGTGGCCCTCTTGTGAAGACTTCCCGGCAGGTCACCCAAGCCAGTACTACTCTTCCATGAGCACGCTTAACTGCCAGTTCCTAAGAACCCCACTTGCAGTAGACCACAAAACGCGTTGTGTCATGAGAAGGCGACTGTTATCTTATGAACCATGGATCTCTCCTGGCCACAGCCGATGTGGGATTTGCCTGAGGTGTCACAATCACCCCCCCTTCGGGACTCATCGTCCTCGATGAGGTTTGCCCCACCATCCCGAACGGCTCAGGAGTGGCTCTGATACCACTTGTAACATCCCGCCTATTCAGACCACAATATTGTCCGCTTTGCCTGCAGGCTCACGGCTTTGCTTTGTGGCCCTCTTGTGAAGACTTCCCGGCAGGTCACCCAAGCCAGTACTACTCTTCCATGAGCACGCTTAACTGCCAGTTCCTAAGAACCCCACTTGCAGTAGACCACAAAACGCGTTGTGTCATGAGAAGGCGACTGTTATCTTATGAACCATGGATCTCTCCTGGCCACAGCCGATGTGGGATTTGCCTGAGGTGTCACAGATCCTATCATAGTGCGATGAGGACACGGTTAAGTTATGAACCGTATGTGCGCCAGCGACTTACCAGGCCTCGTGGGCTGTGCGCACATCGCATAAGTATTAATCCATTCCTGATGGATACGGGTAGTACCCGTGAGTCGGACTATCCAGTCCGACTAGGGACTATACATCATCAGTTGGTATCAACTATTCTCATGATACCCGGTCTTGTAGCAATCTCTAAATATATAGATATGAAAATTAAGAAGATCTCAAAATGATAATACACATGATGAAATTGTTGATATTACAACCCAAACTATAATTAAACTACTAAAGTCTAATGTACATATTGATCTTAAACTTGAGGTGACCATTAAAGGGGTGTTTGGATTGCTTATTGAAAATAGATTATGCGTTTTGAAAATGAATAATCAGATAATCAATTATTACAAAATGTGATTATAAAATATGGTGTTTGAATTTGATTATAAAAATGTTAGAATTGCACAGCATGGATTATTCGATTTATAGTATTGAAATTTCAGTTGGTAATCTTGTATAGAATATTGAGGTTGTTTATAAGGAACTGGGCAGCTTGGAGTATGATGCACTACCGCCAGAATATCAACCTGTATCGCAAGTAGAATTTAACATGCAACAACAAGTTCTCTTATCTGGGTGTTGGACTCTCTCTCCATTTGAAATCAACATTTTTCCTTGGGAGGGAGTTTCTCAGTTTCTAACTAATATTGAACTTCTACTTTGCAGTATAGCGTGTTCTTGCTCTTCCAATATAGGAAGACGGATTGTTGTTTGAGTATTTGGTAAACCAAATTATTTAATTACACAATTTATAAATTGACTAAAATGGACTTCTTAATAAAATGACTAGAAAAAAGATGAAGTATTATCTAAGGGTATATTAGTGATTTGCCTACTACACTATTGCTTAAGGAATCACGTTTTTCAAAAATTGCCAACCCACTTACTTTTACAAAACGTTAGTTTGGAACTTATAGAGCACACAAAAGCACTTTTAACTATTTGATATCCAAACACTAGTTTTAGATTATCTACGTTATAAAAATGCAATAGGCAGATAATCAGGTACCAACCGCAACCTCCTAAACACCCCCTAATATTGAACACTAATGACTTGTCAACTCTGAAACTTAACTTCTTGAATTCTTGCTTTCTTGATACTGTGAAAACCAAATTGAAACCCTTCAAATTTTGAACCCCACTTATCAACTAACAAAACCAGTAAACTTATGACCAGCTGCCAACATCAACTCTAAACCTTAAGATAAAAGCAAAACACCAAAGTAGAATCTAAATAAACACACCTTAAACACTTGTGTTAAACCAACAAGAATAGCAAGATAGATCTTCCTAAATATAAGGCTTTTGTGCCTCTTTCTTGTATTCTCTCATGCCATGAATACTCATTATAAGCTTGTATTATTGACTTAAAGATAACTGGTTGCAACAATGTATGCATAACAAATTACTACTAATGGTTATACTAATAACAATAGTGCTAAGCTAATACTCAGGGTCGCCCTTGTGGGTAGGTGAGGTTTTGGGTTACGTTGAGCAAACAATGAAGGTATTGAGTGTTAGAAACTACGATCCATTAAACACTTAGTGATAGTTTATGCGTCATGTAGTGGCTCAATTTGTGGAGTGAACAATAATGTGCTCAAAAGTCGCAAAGTAAAGCCGAAGATGAGGATTACACTCAAAAGGCATTTGACAGTTATGGTGTTGAGTTTGGAGCACCTTTTACACTTCTTCATGCGTAGAGAATCATACGAAATGCTCTAAAATTAAAGAATATAGAAATTCCAATATTTGAAAAAGGAAAACGAGAAAAGTTCTAAAAATATAAGTCATCACCAAAGGACTCTGCCCTTCCATTCCTTGGATAGATAGAGAGAGAGGGAAGAGCTTTTGGTTTTTCATGTTGTCAAAGAGTTAAACAATGGTTCTTTTATGTTGTTAAAGAGTTGAACAATGAAAATAGTGTAAGTTTATGGACTTATATTTAATAGTCGTGTGATAGGATCGAACTCGAGATTACGGGATTGCATACAATACGTAAAGAGTTAATATAATTAATAAATATATTTATTGTATTTATTAATTTATTTAATAAATATATTTATTTATTTATTAATTTAACCGAGCAAGTAACTATATAAGTTTAACGATCGTTAAATAATTAATAGTTGAGTTATAACGAATGTTAAATAAATATATAGTATACATAAACAAAAGGAAAGAAGTTTGGAAGTTACCGGAACACCCTCTAAGGGGTGTTAGTCGGCCGATTATGGGCTCCAGGGGGGGGGGGGGCATTTGTTGCCTTTTATTTATCTTGGGCTACAAGGGTTGAGGCCTATAAATACACCTCCTAATCCCCTCATAATCACACAACATAAATCTTTCTCCCTTCCTTCTCTTTTGGGTCGATCGCAAGACCCACCACAAAAGGGTGTGTGGTTGGTTTTCTTGTTTGATCGAGTGTATACATAATCTAGTCCTAGCCCCTCTCTAGGGTTGTTGGGTAGATTAATTACAAGAGTTGTAGCTCGGTTTTCACGTGCTAGAATCACGGTTATCACGTTGTATTACGTGTGTACAAAAATGTAATATAGTCTTACTTTAGACTATATCTTGGTATATACGGTTTAGACCCGAATCAGTGATTTGTTCATCGTCTTGTGAAATTGCTTTAGCGTAAAGGTATGTAACCCTAATTAGATTAATTATAATTGTGTTATTAATCATGATCTTGTTAAATCTCTTCCGCTATATGTGTTTTGATCTCGTTTAGGGTTTTATATAATTGTTATAATACTAATAAACATTTAGTGGCATCGAGAGTCGTTTTAACATGTTATAGTTATAAAAAATCTAAAGTTTTTTTTAACTATAATTGCTTTGAGTTAAAGCTACATGTTTTTTAGGTTTTTCATAAAATTAGGGTTTTGTTTTTTTTTAAATTAGGGTTTTTACTCTATTTAAAAGTAAATTGTTTTGAAACCCTAAATTACATGTGGGATAATTTTAGATTATATTGCATGATTAATTGTTATGTCATGTATGGTACGATCCGTAGAGATTTAATTATTAAGATTTGTGGGGATTCCATGATTACGTGCATGTTTTCATGGATCGTAAAATTATATGTTTATATGATCTTATGTGCTATGTGATTATTTGATTCAATAAATCCAGAATTAGGGAAGACGTTTATATAGAGATATAAAGACCTAGATTTGATAATTATTGAATAAATCATATGCATGTGGCTATTTGATTTATTTGTTGCACATATAAATTGTTATTATGTGTTTATGATTTAGTTTTTTTTATTGGTTTATATAAAATTGTTGAATTGTTGTAAACAAGGGTTTTTTTGAAAAGTTTAATATGGACTAAATCATATTAAAAATAATGATTTGTTAAGAGATTTAAAGTAGATAAGATTACGTTGATTGGTGAATTGTAATAATAATATAACGGCCTACTCAATTTGACAAACTATAAAGTGGGTATAACACACCGCTGGTCATGTACCCGGTTAAGGAAGGAGGTGTTATGCCATTAGTCGCTGACCAAATTCCCAGCTCGCCTGTACGTCAAATTAGAATTACCTACGATTATTAATTGAATTATACCTTAAGGGTGATTTACCAAAAATTCACATCCGAACCACAATGAATAAGGGTATTGCTATGTGCGTAGCCGAGTTCTAGCAAAGTACGATGTGATGAGTTATGGGTAAATTCTTTAATTGGTTTAACCAATACCGCAACATAATTTATGAAGAAATTTAATCTCATGAAAAAGTTTACTAAATGTTTTATTAAACTTATGATATGGAGATTGTATGCATGCTTCTCCATACATTGATTTTGCATCAAGATTTATACCCTTAAAATTTAAGTCGAATGCTCATAATTGACGAACACTTGAAATTACTTCGTCATCAAATGAGATTTTTGGATGATGTTGTGATGGAGAGAAAACCATTTGTAGAATGAGAATTAGTATGATGGTTTTACGTTACTCAAATTAGATGACTTAATTAAGTTACTCAGTGATATCTGGAAACTTAATGCATTCAGAAGGGATGAAACATGTTTACAATGCAAAACGTTTTTTTGGCAATGTAAATCCCATAAATATCTAGAAATTGAAAATTGTTTGTCAATTGAATTGTTAGGCAAGTCGCTGTTGAGTACATTCATTACTAGAAGATCAACTGATGTAATGGATCTATGTCAATATAGTTCTAGAATTCAAGGAAAATAATATGGTTTTAATACCAGGGTAATTTTATTTTCTTGAAAGTATTTTGTTATCGAAAATACTAGTATTTGAACTTATTTATGTAGAAATGGCTCAAACCACCAATAACACGATAAGTTCTGCGTTCAAAGCTTTCTTTGAACGACCTGAACTTACTGGCACAAACTTCAATGATTGGTACCGCTCGCTAAAAATTGTTGAGAGCAACGGGTACTATCGATATCTTGACTACTCCCTATCCGGAGAATCTTGCAGAAGGAGCATCTGATGCGCAAAGGCTTGAACACGCTGCTAATATTAAGAAGCACTCTGAGGTGGCTTGCTTAATGCTAGGAAAAATGGCTAATGCACTTCAATAGAAGTATGAGCTATTTTCTCTAAAGCGAATACTTGATGAGCTCAAGGCTATGTTCGAGAAGCCGCAAGCTGTGGGGATCTACGAGTTAGTAGATGCTTTGCATAGCTGCAAGCAAGCTACAGGAAAGTCTGTAATTGCCCATTATTTGGAGATGATGGGTTATATGGAACAGCTCATTGCACTAGGACAACCCTATGATTATAATATGGCTATTAATGTGATCAATAGGTCCTTAACAAGTACTTCAATGATTTAGTTAGAAACTATAATATGCATTGCACGGGGAAGACAGTTAATGATTTGCATGCAATGCTCATTAACTATGAAAAGGGGTTGAAAGACAAGGCATCTACCGCTACGCCTTCTATACTAACCATACAAAGGGTAGAGTGAGTAAGCCAAAACCGCAAGCAAATAAGAAGAAATGCAAAGGCAAGGGTTGTAACACCTCATTTTGGTAAATGAAATGTCACGCGTGATTATGGCGTGTCATCAAAGCATACAAGGTAAATTTCTTAAAAACATTAAATGATCATGAAAGAAAATACCGGAAACAAACATCGGTAGTCTAAGTATAAGCTCATCACACACAAACATAAGTACTTTAAAAGAAAAGGACTAAACAATGTCCAAAGAAACAAGTAGCAAAATGTATGATGAAATGCATAAAGTAGAGAAGGCTAGATAGCTTCCAATCCATATGCATATAAGACTAATAGCAGCGGAATAATATAAGTTCTATGCAATCCGGAATCATGTTCATAAAACTGGTTTTATAGTTTGAAAAGACTTATTTTTCTATGAAAATCTGTGTTAATTAGCCAAATAGCCCATATAGGTCATGAGGTTCCACCGTGCATGAATACTTGGAGGGAAGACCTTGTCATGCAATTAGAGGGGTTGCCTCTAATTAAATAGTCTGGGTAGGAGGGACAACTCCTAGTGAAGGATGCAAGGCACAAATCGCATTAACTCTAATATTACTAGTAAACATATAACTAGGATGCACCCATACGCCCCACTTGATAATATAATATAATGGCCAAAACTGAAAAGGGATGCCGCGAGCAATCACTTCACCGTGGGGAAGTCATAACACTGATGCCTCCAATGTTATGGTTATGGTACCTTCATAACTAGGTGACAATGTTCATGCATGTATATGGCTTAGGATCTTAAACTAACATAAGTAATCAAACATATAAAACAATACTGAGAAAACAGTTGGCTGCAAACGGGGAATCCTAATAAGGAAATAATGTCCATACTGAAAGGACGGGAAATCCGTACCTTATGTCCATTGAACGGAAAAGACGAACGAAAGGAAGTCCTACTCCGATCTCACTAATGCTACATAAATAGGGTACATGTATAAGTATTATGTTTACTGAGTACGTAACTGATTACATCGTGTCTTAGCTTGTTTTATATGTTCTTGTCTTGTTTTACTGATTCTAATGTTATGGTGTGTTTATCATGTATTCTATGTATTCTGATTAAGTATTACTTATATTTCTTGTGTTATTATACTTGTTGTGTAATAATAAGTAACTTTCTAAAAATAGCAGGTTTCCTAAAATAGAAAGTTTCCAAACATAGAAAGTTCACAAAAATAGAAAGTTTCCAAAAATAGAAAGTTTTCTAAAAATAGATTAACTTCTTAAAATAGATCAGTTTCTAAAAATAGAAAGTTTTCAAAAATAGTAATTTCTTGAATTAGAAAGTTTCCATATTTAGTAATAAGCTGAATTAATAAGCTAATAATATAAGCTTAAGTTTACTGGTTAAATATCATAAATCATGTGATTATTAGTATAGCTTATTAATAATATCATGTTAATTAGATAAACTATAGGTTATATGATTTAATTAAATATAAGCATGATTTAATTAAATTAAGGTGTATAAAATACTTAGTTTAAACATATATTAATACTATATTAATTATACCTAAGTCATGTTATTAATTAATTATATTTCATGTCTTAAATAATTATTTAATAATATAGTCTAAGTTAAATAAATAAATACTTAGGTTAAAACATGTTATTATTTCATAACAATATTAACCTATGTTCATGTTAGATTAAATTAATTATTTGTCATGTTTAATTATTTTAATCTCTTGTTAAATAAATACTTGTACAATTTTAGTCATGAACCGGACCCGTGACTTTAATTTAGACATGTCGTGAACCAGACCGGAAACCCCCTGAACCGGACCAACCAAACACCCCTTAACAATGGCAAACCGGCTCAGCCGGTTGTCACTGCTCGAGTAATATCACCACCGGCTGCTGCTGGCGGTTCCCTCTATCGGCTAGCCGCTGACCACAGTAGGTTCCCACCGGTCGTGTTCCGGTGGTTCCCCCTGCTGCCTGTAGTTCCCCTGCGTGACCCAAAACCGCCACCGACTGTGTGCCGATGGTGGTGGCTGCTTGCTGCCGAGACCCCCAAACACCACAAGGACACCCCGACGCGAGTCGGGGTCCCTTGTTCCTGCTGCCGACCGAGACCAACACCACCGAGACACGAGGTCTCGGTTGGTGGTGCGAACCAAGACACGTCGAGAGCCATGGGGCTCTCGGTTGAGTGTCGGCCGAGCAAACCAACCCGAAAACATCCCTTAATTTTTCTCCCATGATTTCATGACATGTTTTTAATTACTACTTTATTTAATCTCATGTTCATGTGTTTATAGTTAAATAAAAAGAATTAAAAAAAGGATAACGGAATACCGAATGCGTGTAACGAATGGAGGTTAATAACATGAACATGATGCTTGAATTAATCGACCAAAATCAAATCAAACACCCTTGTGGTGTTTGTTGTTGTCGGCATCCAAAGGAGACAAAGGGGCTAGGGTTTTTAATTTATCTGTAAAAATTATGTTATGAAAACTCTTTGCTTTTAGTTTCCTTTAGTTTAATTGTTGATGCAAAAGTTGGGTGATCCTTGCTAGACCCGAATTAGGCTTAAATTCGGGTTGGCTGGGCTCCGGCTCCTGCACTAAGTGAACTGTTTGGTTGGGATCCTGCACACTAAACAACACGCGTTAGGCTTACCGTGGGAATGTTTTCCACGATTAAACTCCGGCGTGAGAGTAAGTAATCGTTTAGGGTTTTATGTGAGTTAAGAGTTTAGAACGTAATACCTTTGTGGAACCTTTGAGGGTCCCTTTTATAGGCAGTGAAACCCTAATGGGCTGTCACTGATACTTCGGCCCCAAGGAAGAGATAAGCACCAAAATTAGATTGATTGTTATCTTCTAATTAAGGTGAGTGAATATCCTCTTCTTTGGAGTGAATCACATTCAGAGATAGAATATGATTCTGTCTAACCCTGCACCGGTCATGCCGGGCCGTGGGCCGCACACATGTGTGCGGTTACTGTTCATCCAAGCCCGTAAGCTCAAATGACATTACTCCCACCCATTCGTGATGGGCCGGATACGGGTAGTACCCGTGGGTCGGGTTCATGACCCGGCTGGGGACTATACGTCATCATGTCCCCCCAGTCTAGTTGTTACAACCATAGGCGTAACCTCTAGACTACCAAGATGCTCCCTGG
This sequence comes from Glebionis coronaria, assembly GCA_025667525.1. Classification (NCBI taxonomy): domain Eukaryota; kingdom Viridiplantae; phylum Streptophyta; class Magnoliopsida; order Asterales; family Asteraceae; genus Glebionis; species Glebionis coronaria. The sequence goes on along the minus strand of CM046874.1, from coordinate 634,985,316 downwards.
ACGTACCAAGAAAAATAGGGAATGATAAGTTGTCCAAGAATTTGTTTTGGCCGCACGTGGCAACCTGACTTAGGAATTTATTCCATTATCATCTCAGCCGCTCGTGGCGACCGAGACAAATTAAATACAGCATTGAATGTCAAGTCTTACGTAAGAGCCGCATATCCCAACAATAATAATTGTTCACCTGCCACTTTGACTGAAAAAAGTGCAAACAGTCAGAGCCTCGAGCAGCGTAAACGTCTGAGTCAGAAGTGACCCGTGGGTCCCACCTGACGTTTCACTTGCCACTTGCACCCTAACCACACGATTAAGAATAGTGGCAAACACGTGTCACACATCCAACAGGACATGACCCACGAGGCAACCCTATAAATAAGCCACCCCTACGGCTGTGTGAAACACACAGTTCTTATCTCCATTTCTGCCATTAAAGCTTTCTTCTTAGCTTCAATCAATCACGCACGGATCCCTTCCTCCGCAGGTTAGAACACCACGCCCTTACATTTTTATTCAGTAATGGCTCACAGAAACAACCCCACAATTGGATCCGTGCTTAATGTAATGACCCAGGAGCAACTAGATCACTTTTGTACCAATTATTTCATCCCCACCAACCTACACCCCTCACTGCCTGGCGCCGGAGACCTCATAACTGAGGCTCCGGAGGGTAAAATTGGCCTTTACACTCGCCTTTACGATGCGGCCAACTACCACATTCCATTCACACGTTTCCTCATAGATCTATTAGGATATTATGATGTACATATTAGTCAGCTCCACTGTATAGGCGCGTGTAAGATAAGTCAATTCGAGATCCTTTGTCGTGCTAGAAGAATCCCCCCAACCGTAGAACTATTCTGGCTTTTTTACACCCTCAGCATAGTAAATGGTTGGTTATCTTTTAAGAAACGATCCCCTAACAGCCCCCAATCTCATAATAAGCCAATGGACTCGCTGAAAAACTAGTATGACCACTACTTTTTCATTGACGCAATAGTATAGCCGGCTGATTATGCCTTTAAACATAGGGTATCCCACGACCCCCTACTGCACGCTAGTACATATAACCCTCGACACTCTCAAGAAATAGATCTGAATAGGACCGGGTTCCATAGAAACCTCCCCGAATAATTTCTATGTTTGCTAGGGATTAGCCGCAACTATTTCGGCCCGTCCAACAGATATCCTATGTTTTGGAGAAGACAGGGTGAAGGTAGGCTAGCATCCGTACACAAAAAAGCTCATTCAATTACTTTGTAATGGCTAACATATTTTGTTATTGTATGGCAGAAATGAACTTCTTTGGACTTCTACGCCAAGGCGACCCAAAGCTCGTACCAGAGGGCTCCCGTCCCCTACGTGAGAACGAACTACCCCTTCTTGAGCATACCCGAAACGTGACGGTTGCTCTTGAGGCCGTGTCGGATCCCCACTCGGACGAGGAAGAAACAACTCTAATGAGGACTCCCGTCGACTTCAGCAACGAGGACGGTGATAACAGGATGCTCGAAGGATGGGTCGGGCCCTCCTCACCGCCTAAGGCTGCCACTCCCGCACATGGGGAAGAGCAGGGAAACAACATTGACTTAACCACCTCCAGCCTTCGCCAGATGTTGGGCGATGATGAGGAAGAGGTACAACAAATCAGTGAAGAGGAAGAGGAGGAAGCTGAAAAAGAAGTTGAGGAGGAGGTCGAAGAAGCAACAGCTCAGCCCGTCGCTAAGCGTACCCGCAGAAAAAACAAACGGGTAAAGAAGAGCTGCTCCGGCCGAGATTGGCGAACACAACGCCCCTGCCAAGAAACTTCGAGAAGACCACCCCTTATACCAATCTGTTGGGAGCACCACCCAGGCTTCCGAGACGATCCGGGCCGCACATGTCGATCCACTTACTCAGATTCCCCCAACCACATCAGAATTAGCAGGCAATAACATGTAAGGCTTCATCTTGATACGTAAGAACGACAAATTCCCTTTAAGCAATACTTAATATGTATCCAAATGCTTGTTTTGCAGGGATGAACAAACTGGTGTCGTGCCTCCACCTGACGCCCAAATGGAGAAGGGAAAAGAAAAGGAAGTGGAGAGAAACCCCATGCTTCACACGGCCGCCACGAAATCTGGCCCCGTATTTGAAGAAGGTACCCCCACAGCCTCCCAAGACCTCCCAACGTCCGGCCCCCCTCAATCGTTCAACCCTATTTGGAATATCACTACTGCATCACGGATGAGGGAAGCCGAGGAATGCCGAGAGTACCTCAATAAATGCATACCACCAGGCTTGGTGCGAGAAGTGAATGCGCTCAGCCATGCGGACCTGGCGGACGAGTACAACGGCGCTTTGGTGCATCAAATGGCAATGGGCACCTCAATGAGAGTAAGATTTGAAGCCGCACTTGGGCATGTGGAGTCCCTTAAGAGGAAAGTTGGACGGAGGGAGAGAATGATCGAGGAAAATGAAGCTCAAATTGCTGCCCTCTAGTCCCAACTTGCTAGTACCGAGGCGACGGTGAAGGAACAATCAGCCCGTGCGAATGCTTATGACCAACAAGTGGCCGATCTCGAGGCAAAACTAGATGCCGCAACAACCAAGGTACATATCCGTGACGCACCACCCCTTATTCTACAAGAATTATAATCTAATAATTAATCTCATATAGGTGACCGTAGCGGAGGCGTCTGCCAAGTCCTCCTCCAGCCAGGTATCCGTGCTTACCAAAAAACTGGAAGACGCTCAGATGACAATCCAGAGCATGGAGAAGGTACAAGAGGAGCTTGCTGATGAGAGGGCTATTACCAAGGAGCTAAAGGAGGTGTCTGCCCAAAAAGATGTGATGATCGATGCCCTCACCGCCGAACGTGACGACGTGCTATGCCCCCAACTACTAGCAGCCATTGCCGGCCGCAGGTGGATGGTGGGACATGGGGCACGTTTGGCCGTCACCAAGGTACTAGAGGCCCCCGAATTTGTGCAACAGTTTGCAAGCCTTGTGTCCGATGGTATTGACCACGGCCGTCATGAAGGAATGGTCCAGGCCGTAGAGCTGATCAAGAAAAAGGAGAACTTCACCAGACATGCTTTCTTTAACCCTGAAGCTGCTAACAAGATGACTGCTTCCATGGCCGCGATGCGAGATCTTCATTAACCATTCTTGGCTGAGCTGGAGGCCACAAAAGATGCATCGAACATGGAAATCATGAAAGCTTAGTCTCGATGCGTTCTCCCAAGATGAGGGTCATTCCCGTGCTTCCTTCACTCCATTACCAAGCCACCTGACACTCCCTATCTATGAGGACGTAACTAGGATCGTGCTCGATGAAGAACCCTTAAGCGGGGTGCTGGAGAGGAATGCGGCTCAAGCCTTGAAGCGGAAGGAACGTAGTGAGAGGTTGCCATGCTTGGCAGAGGAACAAGTGGAGATAGGTAAGTTTCTCCCCCCCGTGTAGGGTGCTCCTACTGTATTATCTATTTCAGACAATTCTGGTTTGTAACCGCTGAATATTTGTAGTTTTTATTCGTCCGTGCATGTACACGGCTAAGACATGTGTCCTTTGTATGTAAGTTCATGATGACCACGGCCATTTTGTTATTTATTTGGAAACTTGTGTATTTTTATTTTGTTGAATATTGTATACCAATACTGCATGACATGTCACGTCTTACACAAAAAGGAAAATACATACAAGCCTATGATTTACTAGACATGCGACGTGCGTCTTTACTATGCGGAGCACTGCGTGAGTACGGCATACGAAACTTACCACAACGTCTTGTGAGTAAGGTGTCTAGTAAGGATACATGATCCGTGTCGCTGGGGTTGCATCCCTCTTACGCGGCAAGTTGAATTAGTAGGTTCACTTAATCCTCTTACCCCACCTGGAGGCGTATAGTACATGTACGGTGATTTGAATGAATGCATATGAAACATGACATATTATAATAATAACCAAAATCCATATGACTAACACAATCCTAAAAAAATAATTTACACAAAACAAGTCGTGGAGCTAGCTAGGCACCACGGCATTTTATTAGAACGTTTACATTTTTTGTTTTGAACAAGCATGATAAGTCCTAAGAAACAAAAAAGGAACCTAGACAAAACATAATAAGCAAAACAGATAGAGTGCACGGATCTTCATTAAAGCCACATACAGCGAAGTACCCATGCGAAAGTCGGAGCTTTCAAAGATAACACCTTTTGAGGTTGGAGATGTTCCATGTGCGCTCTAGGTCGCGGCCATCCATGTCACGTAACTTGTACGCACCTCGTCCCAAGGCTTCCGTGACCTCATACGGTCCTTCCCACTTAGGGCCCAGTTTTCCTGTATTCTCTGCTCGACTTGCTTCGTTAGCACAATAGACATAATCCCCCGGTTGGAAGGAAACACCTTTAACCTTAGCATCGTAATAAGCCTTCATTTTAGCCTTGGACTTAGCCTCATTAATGGCTGTTATCTCCCTTTTTTCTTCCAACAGATCCAGGTTGATTCGCAGCTGTTCGTCGTTCGTGACAACATTAACCTTCGCCGTGCGGATGGTAGGCATTCCTATCTCTGCTGGTATAACAGCTTCAGTGCCGTAAGCTAATGCAAATGGAGTGTCTCCGTTGGCCGTTTTGATCATAGTCCTATGTGCCCATAGAACATGTGGTAGCTCATCCACCCATTTGGCACTTCGCTCATCCAAACGTGCCCTGATGCCGTTTCCCAAGCTTCTATTCGCTCGTTCCACAAGGCCATTTGTCTGCGGATGCTTAACGGACGCGAAGCGCCGCTTGATATTCAATGATGCACACCAGTCCTTGAATGGATTATCCGCGAACTGTTTACCGTTGTCCGAGATGATTTCTCCTGGTAGGCCAAAACGGCACACAATGTGCTCCCAAACAAACTTTTTAACTTGTTTGCCTGTGATGGATTTGACTGCCTAGGCCTCTATCCAACGTGTGAAATAGTCCATCGCGACAATCAAGAACTTAACTCCCCCCGCAGCTATAGGAAATGGTCCTGCAATGTTGATTCCCCACTTATAGAATGGCCATGGGGATGTGATAGGTGTAAGCTCCTGCTGCGGATGTCGCGGCACTGGTCTATGCACTTGGCAATCACTACACTTGCAAATCATGTCGCGTGCGTCCCTGTGCATGGTAGGCCAATAATATTCTGTCCGTAAGGCTCTAGCTACCACTGATCATGGACCTGCGTGCATGCCGCACAACCCTTCATGTATTTCACTGATTACATAGGTAGCCTGACGTGGTCCAACACATAGCAACCACAGCTGCAAGAAAGAGCGCTTATAAAGAATACCTTCTCGGAGTTCGAAGTGTTGCGACTTCCTTCTGATGCGCCGTGCTGCTTTTTCCTCGTCCGGAAGGGTCTTGCTAGTCAAATAGTTGATAATCGGGGTCATCCATGTAGGTCCATCCTCCTCAACTATAGTAGCGACCTCCCCTTCTGTTATAGATTTCTCCTTGAGTATTTCCACCAAGACTTGTTTGGACAAGTGAGCGAAGCTTGTGGATGCGATCTTGCTAAGAGCGTCCGCCTTCTTGTTCTCGCCTCTTCGCACCTGCTTGATGGAAAACTTGCTGAAAGCCGCGATTAGCGACTTGACTTTTTCCAAGTATCTGACCATGTTGTCCTCCTTAGCTACATATCCACCTAGAATATGGTTCGCAACAAGCCGTGAGTCCACGTAGGCCTCAAGGTTGCGGACTCCCATTCTAGCGGCGATTTTTAAACCCGTAATTAATGCTTCATATTCCGCTTCGTTGTTGGTGGCCGTGAACTCAAAACGGAGGGCGTACGTAAACTCCATTCCTTCCGGATTTGTGAGGATGAGACCATCTCCGGACCCATCCGTACATGAAGATCAGTCCGTAAATAACACCCATGGTTCTGCTAGAGTCTCGTCTTGTTTAACAATTGGCCCTTCCTCATCCGGCTTCTCAATCAGGAAATCTGCCAAGATCTGGCCTTTCACAGCCGTCCTTGGCCTATAAGATATATTGTGCTCCCCCAATAAGATGCTCCATTTTTGTAGCCTCCCTGCCACATCCGGTCTAGAAATGACCTGCTTGATTGGTTGGTCCGTAATGACTACAACTGGGTGCGCCTGAAAGTATCGGCGCAACCGCTTTGTAGCAAACACTAGTGCCAAAACCAATTTTTCCATAGAGGAGTAATTCAGCTCCGACCCTTGTAATGTTCTACTTATGAAGTAGACCGGAGTTTGCACTGTATCTCTATCAATCATGAGTATCGCGCTTATTGCGCCATGAGTGGCTGAGAGATACATAATGAGTTCCTCCTTTGGCAGGGGAGCTACTAGCATAGGGAGGGATGCAAGGTGCTGCTTGAGTTGCCAAAAGCTTCCTCGGCTTCCTTTGTCCACCGGAAGTCTCCCTTCCTAATGCACTTCTTGAGTGTCTTAAATAGGGGTAATGACTTCTCTGCGGATTTGGATAGGAACCTATTTAGCCCGGCCAGTTTTCGATTTAAGGATTGCACTTCCTTACGTGTCTGAGGGGATGGCAGCTGTATCACTGCGTCCGTTTTCTTTGGGCAAGGTTTGATGCCGTTTGGATCAATCAAATATCCAAGGAACATTCCCTCCGTTGCCCCAAACGTGTATTTCTTTGGATTTAGCTTCATGTTAATCCTCCTCAGTGTGTCGAATGTCTCTTGGACATCCCGCAGAAGTGCATCCTCCGTATGACTTTTTATGACTAAGTCATCCACATAGACTTCTAGGTTGAGGCCTATCTGTGATTCAAAATCTTTGTCCACAAGCCGCTGGTATGTAGCACCGGCGTTCTTTAGTCCAAACGGCATTCTCGTATAGCAATATACGCCCTGACTTGTATGGATCGCCGTTTTTTCTGCGTCCTCCTCCGCCATCTGGATCTGGTGATACCCTTTATATGCGTCTAAGAAGCACTTAAAGGGATATCCACACAGGGATTCCACCTTCCAATCAATCTCCGGTAACGGGTAACAATCCTGTGGACAGGCTTTGTTCAGATCCGTGAAATCCACACACATGCGCCAACTTCCGTCATGTTTTTTGACCATGACCGGATTGGATAACCACTCGTGGTAGTATACCTCGCGGATGATACCTGCGTCCACTAGTTTCCGTACTTCCTCCAATATCACTCGGTTGCGCTCAGGCGTCTGGCCGCGCTTCTTTTGCTTGATGGGTTGGTACCCCTGGCGGATCTGGAGCTTATGTTCTGCTATCGCGCGTGGCATGCCTGTCATATGCTTTGGCTCCCATGCGAATATATCTAGGTTTGCACTTAAAAGAGAGCACATGGCCCTTTTGCCGCTATCCGAGAGCGCCCCCCTATGGATATCTCCTGTTCTGGGTAGTCGGATGAATTGCCACCTTCCAATTGGGAGGTGGTGATCCATCCTTGGGTGGAACAGGTGGAGCCGGTGTTGTCACGGTATGACACTCGGATGCTGGTACGATTGTGTTGTAAATGGTGATGATTCCTCCCTCAACAGGGAATTTGATCATTCCGTGTGCCGTGGAGGGTACTGCCCGTATAGCCAGAATACCTGGTCTGCCTATGATCCCATTGTACGGAGAATGTGAGCGTATCACCATGAAGTTCATCCACGCCGTAGTGGAGTGTTCCTCATTCCCAATGGTTACAAGCAGACGTAGTTGCCCTATCGGCCAGATAGTGTCTCCACTAAAGCCAATGAGCGGCGCCGTGGCCGGTACTAATTGGCTTCTTATTTCTGGGCGTAACTGCACAAAACAGTGTTCGTACAGTACTTCTGCTGACGACCCTCCATCCACATACATGCGACGAACATTGTGTGTTCCAATGCTTATCTCAATAGTGAGAGGCGCATCAATCACATCGCTTGCTGTGATGGGAGGGAATGAGATTTCCCTGCCGCGTGAAAATTTTTGGCCAACTTTCTGCCTCGTGCGGTGTTGTCTGGATTGGATCATGTATATGGTCGAAGGTTTGTCCTTTTGGGGATCCTTCTTATCATACTTCTTGTTGTCTTTTCCATCCTTCCAATCCTTAACTAAGTGCTTGAGTTTACCTGATTTGATCAGTGACTCAATGTGCTTCTTGAGCTGGATACACTCCTCCGTACCATGGCCCTTGTCATTATGGAACTCGCAGAAGCGATTTCCTTGCCGACGGTCCGGCGGAGTTGTCATTGGGGGAGGCCTCGGAAAATTTGCCCCTTCCGTCAGCAAGATCTCCCGGTAGGACATCTTTAGGGGGTAAACTTATCGTCCGGTCGTCCTCCTATGTTTTGGCTCTTATAGTCTGAGCCCCTGCTATTGCTCTGATTATTTTGACCGCCCGATTGCCTCCTAGACTGGTTGTTTGACCGGTAGCCGTTTCCTTTTGAAGGGTAAGCCGCATCAACCGCCGTTTCTCCTTCTATGAAGTTTCTGACTCTCTCCATGAGGTCATCATACCTCTCTGGACGCTTGTCATTGAGACGCCTGATCAACTCCCTGTCTGTTATGGCGTGCATGTAGTCAGAGATTTTCAGGAGTTCCGGCATTGTCTTTGTGCGCGTGCACTCATCATTAAAGCGTTCAGTGAAGGCTTCCGTGGACTCCCCCGGCCGTTGTTTGACAGTTGCAATTGAGACCGGATCCCTATTATACTTCTTCCTCTGAGTATAATTATTCTTGAATGCAGTGCGTAGTTCCGTGAAGCTATCAATGCTTTGTGGAGGGAGTCCCTCAAACCAGTCACGGGCATTGCCGATCAGAGTCGAATTGAACATTTGGCACCATATAGGCATGGGCCAACGCTCAATTTTAGCCTGCGTATCGAATATTTTAAGGTGATCATCCGGATCACCAGTTCCATCATAGGTCTTGACACACGCCGGCATGCGACGTTTGGTGTCCTCGGAGTAGTTCCGTATGCGGAGGGTGAATGGGTCTTCCCTGGGATCCGCCCATGGACGGGTGAGCCTAGGGTCATCCCATGGGTCACACCATGGGCGGGAAAGATCCTCCGCTTTTGCATCTCGATAATAAGGGCCACCATAATACTCATCGTTGTTTGGTGGTGGTGGAGGGGTACGCCTAGGTCAGCGACGCTTGGGCGGATGGTCGTCTGAGTCCTCTCCTGATGGATCTAGAGGCGGGGGTGGTGCCCCATCCCTTGGGTGAGGACCAATTTTTTGAGACGAGCCAGGAGCCTTTTTCCCAGTGTCCATTCTATCCCACACGCTTGTGCAGCGAGCGGCTCTGACCAGCTCTCGATCTGGTCGCTCGGGTGAACCGTCGGACTTATCTCCCCCTTATGGAGACTGCGTTAGTTCCTGTATGAGGCGATCTCCTATGCACTCGAACACATTCCTAGGTTGAGGGGTTTCCTCAGAGATGCTCTGGTCCTGAGGCCGGGTTTTCCTTTTCCTTTGATTTTGGGAAGAGGTGATTGGTCCAGTATTGCCAAAGTTGAGTCTGGACTGGAGGTTCCTCCCTAGATTCAACCTTGATGCAATCCCTGGGACGATCCTATCAAAGTTCTGCGTGAGATCCTCCTAGCTGAGTAGTTGGACTTCTACTTCCTCCTCAATCGATGGCCTGCGCGGCTCCTTGTTAGGAGGATTGGGCGCACTCCCTGGATCAGGGTTATCCAGGGTTGATGTAGGTGGGGGTGTTATGGAGATCGTGCTCGTCACCCCCAAGGGCTGAAAACCACCACGGTTACCAGGTCTGCCCGCAGGGCGGCTAGGAGATTGATTGGAGATGAGTATCCCTTCCCCTTGGGACTTCCAATTTCAAGGATTCGTGTTCCTGGGATTAGCTTGCGGATGCCCCTTCGTCATTGGAAATTCAAGATGAGGTTTTGCTCTAGCTTAATGTAATGGGTCCCACGGATGGCGCCAACTTGTTGATGCAAAAGTTGGGTGATCCTTGCTAGACCCTAATTAGGCTTTATTCGGGTTGGCTGGGCTCCGGCTCCTGCACCAAGTGAACTGTTTGGTTGGGATCCTGCACACTAAACAACACGCGTTAGGCTTATCGTGGGAATGTTTCCACGATTAGACTCCGGCGTGAGAGTAAGTAATCGGTTAGGGTTTTATGTGAGTTGAGAGTTTAGAACATACCTTTGTGGAACCTTTGTGGAACCTTTGAGGGTCCCTTTTATAGGCAGTAAAATCCTAATGGGCTGTCACTGATACTTCGGCCCCAAGGAAGAGATAAGCACCAGAATTAGATTGATTGTTATCTTCTAATTATTATGAGTGAATATCCTCTTCTTTGGAGTGAATCACATTCAGAGATAGAATATGATTCTGTCTAACCCTGCACCGGTCATGCCGGGCCGTGGGCCTCACACATGTGTGCGGTTACTGTTCATCCAAGCTCGTAAGCTCAAATGACATTACTCCCACCCATTCGTGATGGGCCGGATACGGGTAGTACCCGTGGGTCGGGTTCATGACCCGGCTGGGGACTATACGTCATCATGTCCCCCAGTCTAGTTGTTACAACCATAGGCGTAACCTCTAGACTACCAAGATGCTCCCTGGACGTACCAATAAAAATAGGGAATGATAAGTTGTCCAAGAATTTGTTTTGGCCGCACGTGGCAACCTGACTTAGGAATTTATTCCATTATTATCTCAGCCGCTCGTGGCGACCGAGACAAATTAAATACAGCATTGAATGTCAAGTCTTACGTAAGAGCCGCATATCCCGACATTAATAACTGTTCACCTGCCACTTTGATTGACAAAAGTGTAAACAGTCAGAGCCTCGAGCAGCGTAAACGTCTGAGTCAGAAGTGACCCGTGGGTCCCACCTGACGTTTCACTTGCCACTTGCACCCTAACCACACGATTAAGAATAGTGGCAAACACGTGTCACACATCCAACAGGCCATGACCCACGAGGCAACCCTATAAATAAGCCACCCCTACGGCTGTGTGAAACACACAGTTCTTATCTCCATTTCTGCCATTAAAGCTTTCTTCTTAGCTTCAATCAATCACGCACGGATCCCTTCCTCCGCAGGTTAGAACACCACGCCCTTACATTTTTATTCAGTAATGGCTCTCAGAAACAACCCCACAATTGGATCCGTGCTTAATGTAATGACCCAGGAGCAACTAGATCACTTTTGTACCAATTATTTCATCCCCACCAACCTACACCCCTCACTGCCTGGCGCCGGAGACCTCGTAACTGAGGCTCCGAAGGGTAAAATTGGCCTTTACACTCGCCTTTTCGATGCGGCCAACTACCGCATTCCATTCACCCGTTTCCTCATAGATCTATTAGGATATTATGATGTACATATTAGTCAGCTCCACTGTATAGGCGCGTGTAAGATAAGTCAATTCGAGATCCTTTGTCGTGCTAGAAGAATCCCCCCAACCGTAGAACTATTCCGGCTTTTTTACACCCCCAGCATAGTAAATGGTTGGTTATCCTTTAAGAAACGATCCCCTAACAGCCCCCAGTCTCATAATAAGCCAATGGACTCGCTGAAAAACTGGTATGACCACTACTTTTTCATTGACGCAATAGTATGGCCGGCTGATTATGCCTTTAAACATAGGGTATCCCACGACCCCCTACCGCACGCTAGTACATATAACCCTCGACACTCCCAAGAAATAGATCTGAATAGGACCGGGTTCCATAGAAACCTCCTCGAATCATTTCTATGTTTGCTAGGGATTAGCCGCAACTATTTCGGCCCGTCCAACAGATATCCTGTGTTTTGGAGAAGACAGGGTGAAGGTAGGCTAGCATCCGTACACAAAAAAGCTCATTCAATTACTTTGTAATGGCTAACATATTTTTTTATTGTATGGCAGAAATGAACTTCTTTGGACTTCTACGCCAAGGCGACCCAAAGCTTGTACCAGAGGGCTCCCGTCCCCTACGTGAGAATGAACTACCCCTTCTTGAGCATACCCGAAACGTAACGGTTGCTCTTGAGGCCGTGCCGGATCCCCACTCGGACGAGGAAGAAACAACTCTAATGAGGACCCCGTCGACTTCAGCAACGAGGACGGTGATAACAGGATGCTCGAAGGAGGGGCCGGGCCCTCCTCACCGCCTAAGACTGCCACTCCCGCACATGGGGAGAAGCAGGGAGACAACATTGACTTAACCACCTCCAGCCTTCGCCAGATGTTGGGCGATGATGAGGAAGAGGTACAACAAATCAATGAAGAGGAAGAGGAGGAAGCTGAAAAAGAAGTTGAGGAGGAGGGCGAAGAAGCAACAGCTCAGCCCGTCGCTAAGCGTACCCGCAGAAAAAACAAACGGGTAAGAAGAGCTGCTCCGGCCGAGATTAGAGAACACAACGCCCCTGCCAAGTAACTTCGAGAAGACCACCCCTTATACCAATCTGTTCGGAGCACCACCCAGGCTTCCGAGACGATCCGGGCCGCACATGTCGATCCAGTTACTCAGATTCCCCCAACCACATCAGAATTAGCAGGGAATAACATGTAAGGCTTCATCTTGATACGTAAGAACGACAAATTCCCTTTAAGCAATACTTAATATGTATCCAAATGCTTGTTTTTCAGGGATGAACAAACTGGTCGTGCCTCCACCTGACGCCCAAATGGAGAAGGGAAAAGAAAAGGAAGTGGAGAGAAACCCCATGCTTCACACGGCCGCCACGAAATCCGGCCCCGTATTTGAAGAAGGTACCCCACAGCCTCCCAAGACCTCCCAACGTCCGGCCCCCCTCAATCGTTCAACCCTATTTGGAATATCACCACTGCATCACGAATGAGGGAAGCTGAGGAATGCCGAGAGTACCTCAATAACTGCATACCAACAGGCTTGGTGCGAGAAGTGAATGCGCTCAGCCATGCGGACCTGGCGGACGAGTACAACGGCGCTTTGGTGCATCAAATGGCAATGGGCACCTCAATGAGAGTAAGATTTGAAGCCGCACTTGGGCATGTGGAGTCCCTTAAGAGGAAAGTTGGACGGAGGGAGAGAATGATCGAGGAAAATGAAGCTCAAATTGCTGCCCTCTAGTCCCAACTTGCTAGTACCGAGGCGACGGTGAAGGAACAATCAGCCCGTGCGAATGCTTATGACCAACAAGTGGCCGATCTCGAGGCAAAACTAGATGCCGCAAAAACCAAGGTACATATCCGTGACGCACCACCCCTTATTCTACAAGAAATATAATATAACAATTAATCTAATATAGGTGACCGCAGCGGAGGCGTCTGCCAAGTCCTCCTTCAGCCAGGTATCCGTGCTTACCAAAAAACTGGAAGACGCTCAGATGACAATCCAGAGCATGGAGAAGGTACAAGAGGAGCTTGCTGATGAGAGGGCTATTACCAAGGAGCTAAAGGTGGCGTTTGCCCAAAAAGATGTGATGATTGATGCCCTCACCGCCCAACGCGACGACGTGCTATGCCCCCAACTACTAGCAGCCATTGCCGGCCGCAGGTGGATGGTGGGACATGGGGCACGTTTGGCCGTCACCAAGGTACTAGAGGCCCCCGAATTTGTGCAACAGTTTGCAAGCCTTGTGTCCGATGGTATTCAACACGGCCGTCATGAAGGAATGGTCCAGGCCGTAGAGCTGATCAAGACAAAAAAATGGGCTTGGGCCCTTGTCTCTTTGGTGCCGCGGCATGTAGGGTCCACAAGGGAAAAACCCGTCGCTTTTCCCGTGTTTTATTTTACGTGTTCGTTCGTTCGTGTTTTCGTGTTATAATATAATTAAATGTTCGTGTTATATATAAATACTTGTACGTAACGACATAAATCGTATTATATTAATTAAGTACGCAATTAGATGTTCGTGATTTTTACGTTCATGATTTCATGTTCGTGATTATAATTAATATTCTTAATAATTATCGTGTACTATCACGTACTTAATACTTATCGTGTAATAATACGTACATAACTTCTATAATTACTAATCGTGACACGTGTTCATGCTATAAAAGGAAAGTTTTAATATGTACGTATGTTTACTAAGTGTACTGTTCATGGTAAAAGCATGTGGGTTTTACAATTCTTCCCCCCTAAAAAGAATAATTTGTCCCCGAATTATAGATAAAATAAACTGAAAGAGAAACATACCCGAATTCAAAATATGAAATTAGGGTAAGTAGCACGGATAGACTCCTCTGTTTCCCAAGTGGCTTCCCGCTCGGTATGATCCCTCCAAAGGATTTTGACGAATGGAATCGTCTTCTTCCTCGTGACTCGTTCTCGCCTATCAAGAACTCGTTCGAGTTCCTCTATGAAGGTAAGATCTTCACGAATCTGTTCTAGTGGATACTGAACCATGTGAAAGGGATGATAATTATACCCTCTAAGGACACATGGAAAACGTCATGAACGTGAGAAAGTTGTGGAGGTAACGCTAAGCGATAAGATACTCCACCGACTCGCTCGATGATATCAAACGGTCCGATGAATCGAGGACTGATTATCCCTTTGATTCCAAAACGTCTAACACCACGTGCCGGTGATACCTTAAGAAAGACATGATCTCCTACGTTGAAGTGTAAGTCCCTACGATGCTTGTCGGCATAACTCTTCTGACGTGTATGAGAAACCTGTAGTTTCTGCTTAGCTACAGCGAACTTCTCGTTGGTCAACTCTATCATCTCCGGTCCTTCAAGTGTTCGCTCACCAACCTGATCCCAGCGGATTGGGGCGTGACACTTCCTGCCATACAACATCTCGAATGGTGCACACTTAATGCTAGCGTGCCAACTGTTGTTCTACGTAAACTCTACTAAACATATATAATCATCCCAGTCTCCTGTCCACTCTAATGCACATACTCGGAGCATGTCTTCCAATGTCTGAATCGTCCGCTTTGATTGTCCGTCTGTTTCAGGATGAAAAGCCGTGCTAAGCTTAAGTTTTGTACCCCAAGCTTTCTGCAGACTCTTCCAAAATCGCGAAGTGAACCGAGGATCTATGTCCGAGATGATACTGGATTGAGCACCATGAAGTCTCATGGTCTTCTTCTTGTAAGTATCAGCGAGTTTGCTGACCGGATCATCCTTGCAGATCGGTAAGAAATGAGCTGACTTAGTAAGTCGATCAACGATAACCCAAATCACATAATGCCTCCTCTTTGTCTGCGGAAGACCAGTAACAAAATTCATGGTGATCTTGTCCCACTTCGACTCTGGAATGTCTAACGGTTGTCTAGACCGTTGATGCTCGATCTTAACCTGCTGACAGGTAAGACATTTGGAGACATAAGTAGCAACATCATGTTTCATACCACTCCACCAAAAGTACTGCTTGATGTCGTGATACATCTTGGTTGAACCAGGATGAATGGAGAATGAGGAGCTATGAGCTTCAGCTAATAACGCTTCCCTGAGTGTAAGATCATCAGGAACACAAAGTCTGGTGCCCTGCCATAAGATACCATCATCGTCCAACCGAAACTCCGTTTGCTGATCCAAGTTCTGAATAATCGCCTAAATTTCACCATCATCCTTCTGAGCTTCCTTGATCCTAGAGAGTAACTCAGGTTCCACTCTAACATTAGCCCAGTAACCGTGATGTCCACAGTACCAGGATCTCAATGTCTAGTCGCTCCAAGTCTCTTATAATCTCTTCCTCAATCTTAATATCGTTGATCATATCGGACTTTCTACTAAGTGCATCTGCCACTACATTAGCCTTGCCGGGATGATACTGCAGATTAATGTCATAATCCTTCAGCATCTCTAACCATCTTCTCTGTCTCATGTTCAATTCACGTTGACTGAAGATGTATTTCAGGCTCTTGTGATCTGTGAAGATATCACATGATTCTCCATACAAGTAGTGCCTCCATATCTTCAATGCAAACAAGACTGCTGCAAGTTCCAAGTCATGCGTAGGGTAATTCTCCTCATAAGGCTTAAGCTGTCGTGATGCGTAAGCAATCACTTTCCCATATGGCATGAGAACTCAGCCGAGTCCCTTCCCTGAAGCATCACTGTAGATTTGAAATCCACCTATACTAGATGGGAGAGTAAGAATCGGTGCGGATACTAACTTCTGCTTTAGGTCTTCAAGCCTCTTCTCTATTTCTTCAGTCCTGACGAATTTCTCCCCTTTATGCATCCGTTTGGTCAATGGCAGTGCTAAACGGGAAAAGTTCTCTACGAACCTACGGTAGTAACCAGCTAAGCCTAGGAAACTGCGAACTTCAGTCGTTGATGTCGGTCTTGGCCACTTGGTAATAGCCTCAACCTTTGCTGGATCCATGGTGATTCCTTCTGCTGATACAATGTGGCCTAGGAACGCCACCTTGTCTAACTAGAAGTCACACTTGGAGAATTTGGAATACAGTTTCTTCTGGCGAAGTATCTGTAGTACAATACGAAGACGGTCTTCGTGTTCCTCCTTTGACTTAGAGAAAATCAGAATGTCGTCAATGAAGACAATGAAGAACTTGTGCAGGAACTCATGGAAGATACGGTTCATCAAGTCCACTAAAACAGTTGGAGCATTGGTAAGGCCAAATGGCATGACTACGAACTCGTAGTGCCCATAGCGTGTACGGAAAGCAGTCTTGGCGATGTCCTGCTCTTTAACCCGTAACTGATGATAGCCCAACCTCAGATCAATCTTGGAGAAATGTTTGGCCCCTTGGAGTTGGTCAAACAAGTCATCAATGCGTGGCAACGGATATCTATTCATGATGGTGATCTTGTTGAGCTTACAATAATCTATGCATAGACGCATACAGTTGTCCTTCTTTTTTACGAACAGAACAGGTGCACCTCATGGAGAAGCACTAGGTCGAATGAAACCGTGTTCCAATAATTCCTGTAGTTGTTTCTTTAACTCCTTCAACTCTATGGGAGCCATGCGATAAGGAGCCTTAGAAATTGGCTCAGCTCCTGGGATGAGCTCAATATTAAACTCCACTTCACGAGCAGGTGGTATGCCCAGGAGTTCTTCTAGAAACACGTCTGGGAATTCTGACACGATCGGCTGATTCTAGATAGATGGAGATTCAGCCTCCAAATCATGAACAATAGCAAGAGAGCCCTCACAACCATGTGACAGTAGTGCACGTGCTTGTAAGTTTGAAATTATTTATACAGACCTTTCGGTTACGAAACCGTTGTGAATGTACTCTAGTGCATTTACATCACCGAAGATGACCCGATATGTATGGAAGTCAATGGTGGCGTGATGTTTGGATAGCCAGTCCATGCCCAATATCATGTCAAAATCGCACATATCTAAAAGAATTGCGTCAACAGGACGAATCTTGTCATCAAACTCTAGGGGAAGGCTATTGTACCGATGGGTTATACGTACAGAGTCTCTTAAAGGCATGGAAATGTTTAATACATTCTCTAATGGTATAGGGGATATCCTAACATTCTTGTCATAAATAGTAGAAATGACCGAGTGAGTAGCACCCGTGTCAAATAACACACATGCAGCTTGACCATACATATACAAGATTCCAGCGATGGTACTTGTAGACTTGTTGGCCTGATCGCGAGAAGTCGTGTACACCCGTCCGCTAGTAGGAGGTGGCTTGGAATCGGCATGTCCAGATGTGCCCTCGATCTCGCCCTTGCGGCAGTCCTTCATGCGATGACCAGTAAGGCCACACTTGAAGCAAGCATCGCTGTCGCGGCGACGTGGCCCTAGGTGCCTTCGGTTGTAGGTAGTGTAGAGAGGGTGAGTATACCCTCCAACAGGTGCCCTTGCTGGCTGGGAGCCTGTTCAGAAAAGTACACATGAGACATGGTTTCTAGATACAAAAGGACAATGCGGAAAATCGTAAGACGTAATACCAGTGATAGTTGTACGGTTAGGTTGTGAACCTCTTCGGTCCTGCTCCCTTCTGTTACTATGATTCCTGGTAGAAGATACTAAAGTGTCAGAATTATGAATCCTAAATGTGTAACATAAGAAACGAGTAAGTTTAGGGACCTGCTGCTATTGGAGTTTCCAGCGTTGTTACGGTAATTATCATTACCGCCACGCCTATACGTAGCAGAACGATCTTGAGTTTGACAGTTACCCTTGGGCAGAGTAGGTTGTTGTTGAGTAGCCGGCTGAGACCGGTCCCCAGTCTTCTGCCTGAAAGATTCAGTTTAAAGAGAAAGATAAATATTGGATAATATTCAATGAATTTGAAATGATCACCGCTGAGTGACAAACAAATACATCTTCTCTGGTCTCTCTGCTTCCCCGAACTCCTCTCTCTCCTGCAGCATCTCTAGTTTACGTGCTGCATCAGCTACTTGTGCCACCGTGTTGAAGGTAGCACACACCAAGTTGTTGGCGACCGAAGTACGAAGAGCCCAACAAAAGTGGTATGCTTGCTCTTCGGCAGTACCTGCTGCTGCGCCAAGAAAACCAGCCAAACAACGAAAGCGCTGCATAAACTCGTTGTTGTTCTCCCCAGCTCTCTACCTGATCCCGTGGTACTCCCTCTTTAGCTTGTCTTGCTCAGACTTGGGGAAGAACTGTCCCATCACTAACTTCCTGAACTGAGCCCAAGTCAAGCCAGCCACCCAATTGTCACATCCCTCAGACTGCTTTACTGCCTTCCAACATCCTAGTACGTCGCCTTCGAACTTGTAACAGGCCAACCTCGACTTGAAGACGGGGTCGCATCGCATTGCATCAAATATCTTCTCGATATGAGCTAACCAGCTTTCAGCCTCACTGGGGCTATCAGTTCTCTCGAAGGATCGAGGACGTTGCTTGTTGAATCTATCCAGCCATGTGACGAGTGTTGCTGGAGGAGGAGGAGGATTAGGATGTTGCTGTTGGTGCTGATTGTTGGAAGCTTGCACCTCGGCCCTGATATCGTTCCTCAGCTGAGGAAGCAGAGCCTGCATCGCAACTTGGACTGCTGCATTGAGTTGTTCTTGCTCGCGTGTGAGAACCATCTAACAGTATAAAACAAAATGCATGATTAAACTGATTAAACAATAACATATATACATGAAGAAAACAAATTATGCCAATAAATCATGAGAAAAATTTTATGCATGAATGCATGATGCAGTTTATGAAAACTTTTATATGCGCGAGGGTAAACGCCTATGGCCAGTTTACCCAAAACAAAAGACATGGCGAGGGACGCCTATGGGTCGGTCCCAAAGTTAAAAGTTTCGATAAAAGCACATGTGACTAAATAGGGCCAGTCCTGTACCAACCATTACTTAGTCATAAACATGCGACAATGACATATGACATGAATACATGAAAACAATGAATGCATGAAAACTGACTGTCGGTTCTAGGAACACCATAGTGACTACCCACTAATCACAGGTCATGTTTTGAGAGCCTATAAGTCGAAGCCTTGGCTCTGATACCGTAATTGTAACACCCTATTTTGGTAAATGGAATGTCACGCGTGATTATGGCGTGTCATCAAAGCATACAAGGTAAATGTCTTAAAAACATTAAATGACTATGAATGGAAATACCGTAAACAAACATCGGTAGTCCAAGTATAAGCTCATCACACAAAAACATAAGTACTATAAAGGAAAAGGACTAAACAATGTCCAAAGAAACAAGTAGCAAAATGTATGATGAAATGCATAAAGTAGAGAAGGATATATAGCTTCCAATCCATATGCACGTACACTTAAAGTCTACGAGCACCCTTGAGTACCTACCGTTTGGGAACATGAAAGGAAAACGACTTAGCATAATGCTCAGTGCACGGATATACAAGTATGACATGGAATAGCATAAGCATATAAGACTAATAGCAACGTAATAATATAAGTTCTAAGCAATCTAGAATCATGTTCATAAAACTAGTTTTATAGATTGAAATGACTTATGTTTCTATGAAAATCTGTGTTAATTAGCCAAATAGCCCATATAGGTCATGAGGTTCTACCGTGCATGAATACTTCGAAGGGAGACCTCGTCATGCAATTAGAGGGGTTGACTTTATATAAATAGTCTAGGTAGGAGGGATCAACTCCTAGTGAAGGATGCTAGGCACACATCGCATTCACTCTGATATTACTGGTAAACATGTAAATAGGATACACCCATACGCCCCACCCGATAATATAACATAATGGCCAAAACTAAAAAGGGACGCCACGAGCAATCATTTCGCCGTGGGGAAGTCATAACACTGGTGCTTCTAATGTTATGGTTATGGTACCTTCATAACTAGGTGACACTGGTCATGCATATATACGGCTTTGGCTCTTAAACTAACATAAGTAATCAAACATATAAAACAATACTGAGAAAACAGTTGGCTGCAAACGGGGAATCCTAATAAGGAAATAATGTCCATAATGAAAGGACGGAAATCCGTACCTTATGTCCAGTGAACGGAAAAGACGAACGAAAGGAAGTCCTACTCCGATCTCACTAATGCTACATAAATAGGGTACATGTATAAGTATTATGTTTACTGAGTACGTAACTGATTAAATCGTGTCTTAGCTTGTTTTATATGTTCTTGTCTTGTTTTACTGATTTTAATGTTATGTTGTGTTTATCATGTATTCTATGTATTCTGATTAAGTATTACTTATATTTCTTGTATTATTATACTTATTGTGTAATAATAAGTAACTTTCTAAAAATAGCAGTAGATAGAAAGTTTCTAATAATAAAAAGTTTCCAAAATAGAAAGTTTCTAAAAATAGATTAACTTCGTAGAATAGATCAGTTTCTAAAAATAGAAAGTTTCCAAAAATAGTAAGTTTCCTGAATTAGAAAGTTTCCATATTTAGAAATAAGCTGAATTAATAAGCTAATAATATAAGCTTAAGTTTACTGGTTAAATATCATAAGTCATGTGATTATTAGTATAGCTTATTAATAATATCATGTTAATTAAATAAACTATAGGTTATATGATTTAATTAAATATAAGCATGATTTAATTATATTAAGGTGTATAAAATACTTAGGTTAAACATGTATTAATATTATATTAATTATAACCTAAGTCAGGTTTATTATTAATTATATTTCATGTCTTAAATAATTAATTAATACTATTGTCTAAATTAAATAAATAAATAATTAGGTTAAAACATGTTATTATTTCATAATAATATTAACCTAAGTTCATGTT
Source organism: Glebionis coronaria (assembly GCA_025667525.1). Lineage (NCBI taxonomy): Eukaryota > Viridiplantae > Streptophyta > Magnoliopsida > Asterales > Asteraceae > Glebionis > Glebionis coronaria. The sequence goes on along the minus strand of CM046874.1, from coordinate 634,964,237 downwards.
AGATTAAATTAATTATTTGTCATGTTTAATTAATTTAATCCATTGTTAAATAAATACTTGTACAATTTTAGTCATGAACCAGACCCGTGACTTTAATTTAGACATGTCGTGAACGGGACCGGAAACCCCCTGAACCGGACCAACTAAACACCCTTTAACAGTGGCAAACCGGCTCGGTCGGTTGCCACTGCTCGAGTAACATCACCACTGGCTGCTACCGGTGGTTCCCTCTCTCGGCTAGCCGCTGACCACAGTAGGTTCCCACCGGCTGTGTGCTGGTGGTTCCCCCTGCTACCTGCGGTTCCCCCTACGTGACCCAAAACCGCCACTGGCTGTGTGCCGGTGGTGGTGGCTGCTTGCTGCCGAGACCCCCAAACACCACAAGGACACCCCAACGCGAGTCGGGGTCCCTTGTTCCTGCTGCTGACCGAGACCAACACCACCGAGACACGAGGTCTCGGTTGGTGGTGCGAACCAAGATACGCCGAGAGCCATGGGGCTCTCGGTTGAGTGTCGGCCGAGCAAACCAATCAGAAAACATCCCTTAATTTTTCCCCCATGATTTTATGACATGTTTTTAATTATTTGTTTATTTAATCCCATGTTCATGTGTTCATAATTAAATAAAAAGAATTAAAAGAAAAGGGATAACGGATTACCAAATACGTGTAACGAATGGAGGTTAATAAAACGAACACGATGTTTGAATTAATCGACCAAAATCAAATCACACACCCTTGTGGTGTTTGTTGTTGCTGGCGGCCAAATGAGACAAATGGGCTAGGGTTTTTAATTCTTTTGTAAAAATTATGTTATGAAAACTCTGTACTTTTAGTTTCCTTTAGTTTAACCAAAAGAAATGGGCTTGAGCCCTTGTCTCTTTGGTGCCGCGGCATGTAGGGCCCACAAGGGAAAAACCCGACGTTTTTCCCGTGTTTTATTTTACGTGTTCGTACGTTCGTATTTGCGTGTTATAATATAATTACATGTCCGTGTTATATATAAATACTTCTACGTAATGACATAAATCGTATTATATTAATTAAGTACGCAATACATGTTCGTGAGTTTTACGTTCATGATTTCATATTCGTGATTATAATTATTATTGTTAATAATTATCGTGTACTATCACGTACTTAATACTTAGTGTGTAATAATACGTACATAACTTCTGTAATTACTAATCGTGACACGTGTTCATGCTATAAAAGGAAATTTTAATATGTACGTACGTTTATTAAGTGTAATGTTCATGGTAAAAGCATGCGGGTTTTACAAGGGTAATAAGGGCAAACAAGTTGCGACTTATTCGGAACCCAAGCAGAACTTTGCTAAGAGGAGTCAATCTCAAAAGGATGAGACTTGTCACCATTGCAAGGCAAGTGGTCACTGGAAGAGGAATTTTCCTCTTTACCTCGAAGAATTGCGAGAAATAAAGAAGAAGTCTGAGCAGAGCGGTGCAGCTTCAGGTACTTTATTTATGATTGAATTTTTCAATTTAACTTACAAATTAAATTACTGGCTATATGATACGGGATGCGGTATTAACATTTGTAATACGCTGCAGGGATTTAACCTGGAAAGGAAGCTTTCCTATGGGGAACAATATCTGCAAGTGGGCAATGGCGCACAAGCAACAGTTGAAGCTATAAGAACTTTTGATCTAGTTTTACCTTCGGGTTTAGTACTGAGATTAAATGATTGTCATTATGCACATACAATTGTTAGCGGTGTTATTTCCTTTTCTTGTTTGTTATGGATTCGTTCACACGATTGATAATAATGGAATTTCTGTTTGGAAAAATGGTATTTTCTATTTTGTGTGTTTGAATTAGACATGCATGATAATGAATCCAAGAACGATAAATCTATATTTAGCATGAGTAAGAAGAGAAAGTTTGACAAGAACTCTTCTTATCTTTGGCATTGTAGACCTACCTATATTGGGAAGACTCGTATACAAAAGCTTCAACGTGAAGGTCTTTTGGAAAATATCAATGATGAATCATTTGATAAATGTGAGTCTTGTATCTTTGGAAAGATGACCATTTAATAGCAATATTGAAGGGGTTACTAATTTACTTGGACTTATACATACTGATGTGTGTGGACCACTTAGACATACGTCAAGGAAAGGTGCTAGCTACTTCTTAAAATTTACGGATTATTATAACCATTATGGATATTTTTATTTACTTAAGCATAAACATGAGGTATTTGAAACATTCAAAGTGTTTAAAGCAGAAGTAGAACTGTAATTAGGGAAGAAGATTATAGCTCTTCGTTCTAATAGAGGTGGTGAATATTTAAGTAAAGAGTTTATAGATTATCTAAGTGAGAATGGAATTGTTCAACATCTTACTTCTCCCTATACTCCACAACAAAATGGTGTATCTAAAAGGAGAAATCGTTCATTATTAGATATTGTACGATCTATGTTTAATCTTACAACTTTACCTTTATCCTTTTGGGATTATACTCTAGAATCTGTTGTTCGCATATTAAATATGGTTCCCACAAAGAAGGTTGATAAGATACCATATGAACTATGGCATGGCAAGAAGCCATATTTATCTTATTTAAAGGTCTGGGGTTGCGAGGCGTATGTGAAGCGTGACTCGGGTGAGAAACTTCAACAACGATCTGTAAAATGTATTTTGTAGGATACTGTCACACCCTACCATGACGGAATATGGGGCGCGACGTATGGATATCATCACAACAATAGCGTGTCTATAGAGATAACTAAATGAATTGGAAATATCATAAATGATGACACAATGTCATGAAGATATCACAAACAATGCAGGCGTCTAGGTAAATAGGTAACAGGTCTACCTCTTACCAAAGACATACAATTAACAAATAACAAACATATAGGTGTGTACAAAGTATCACTTATTCAAACATAAGTAAAGACTAAGAGGAAAGGGGGTTCCTCCAATGCAATCCTAAGCCTCCCAGCTAGCCACTCCTATTCTCACGCTTAACCACATTATCACCTGAAAGAGACACTAAAACACGTCAACATAAAGTTGGTGAGAGTCATAGGTTTAGACTCCAACCCCAAAATAGTTATAAGCTATGAATAACAACCATCAATAAAAGAACATATGATAAATGTGTCACAATTATGCATTAACAACTACCATACAAGATTAACCATACAATCACAATTCCAAGGCACCAAGCCTTACCAATAACCACAATTTCCAAGGCTCCCAGCCTTACCAATAACCATGGTCCCATAGGCGCCCATACACCTATGAACCAATCCCAAGGCCCTGCCTTGTCAACATCCCCTTGGTACCAAGTCAAATCACAATAACAATCAAGAATCGCATAACAGTTAGTCACATAAGTGTACAGACAAGTCCATCACAAACCATAAAAACATTCACAACATTAATTACAAAACCATACAGTGTCTCTTCCATCCCCTCTTGAAATCAAATCACTTATAGCTCATAAAAACATGGGACTATGAAACTCACCTGAACAAGCTTCTCCAAGTACCCGCACTCTAGCAAAATCTAAACACACAAACGTATACAATCAAGACATGAACCACATACCAAAAGGGCTCATCAATCTATGATGGATATCTAACCTTGTCCTACAACTTAACCCCATTTATATGTCATATGCATCTCATGACACCCCTCTATAAAGCCCTTAACTTAGTTTAGTTCATAACTCGCCCCGTTAACATTTAACCCAAAACAGTCCCGTTTTTCATACCTTAAACTATGGGTCGAACACCCCCTTAACCAAATCAAATTTCTTTGTAAAAGAAACCCTATGCCATTACATTTGTTAGCTAACTCTCCCCTTTGGCCGCAACCTTGAAGACACTGTTAAGGCCTCCATATATATATATATATGTATATATATATATATATATATATATATATATATATATATATATATATATATATATATATATATATATATATATATATATATATATATATATATATATATATATATATATATATATATATATATATATATATATATATATATATATATATATATATATATATATATATATATATATATATATATATATATATATATATATATATATATATATATATATATATATATACTTTTACCTATCCAGAATTTACTGATTTTGAACATATGAAAAGTTTGTTATGATCAGAGGGTCTTACCCTAACCCATTTGTTTAGACCTCCTCTAGATCTTTTATTTAATATATAATCTAAGTCTCATGTTCGTTTGAAGGTTCCAATATAACCCTAAGTACCCCAAACAATTCAAAACATAAAAAGAAAACATGCTGATCCAAAAACTGTTTTGACACCCGACTGATGTAACCTTTTTTTGACCCACTTCTAGACCTCCAATTTAGTTATAGTTTCTTGTATTTGAAAGCCAACTCAATTACCTTTGCAGGGACATAAGATTCGAAAATAAAAAGTTTGTAAAACTCTAGATATGATCAAAACAATGACCTAAAAATTCTGCCCAGTTTTTAACAACGAATTTAACATAATTAACCAAATTAATTACCCTCATTGTTGGGTCAAAAAGTTGATGTGGCAGAAACTCAAAAACGAAGAAAACATGAAGATTTTGTCTAAGCATTGTCAAGAGCAATCTAAGCGTTGACAAGATCAATTCCAAGGTTCACAAAGCAAGCATTGTCATGTACAATCCAAGCATTGTCATGTACAATGTAAGCATTGTTAGGAACATAGACAAAGAAGCTTATGGAAGCTTCTATTTAGATAAACATGCAAGATATATTCTGCATAAGTTTATTTAAATAGAAGATTTACTTGTTTATTTGATTTTATCTCTTGTAAACCCTAATCCTTATACTATAAAAGGAACCAAGGGTCTTAGGTTTTATTCATAAGTTCATTCACAATGTAAACCTAAAGCGTGGGTCGACTAGACGTGGGATTCAATGTATACACGTCTAGTGGTTGTTGATTATTAATATAATTAGCAATCCATTTGTTTTAATTCATGTTCTTTGTGTCCAAACACCTTGTTAATGTGTCGTGTTCTAATTCCGCTTTGATTATTTAAATCATATGAACATGATGCATTCCTAGTAGCTTAAAAGATCCGGAAACCAAGGTTTCCACAATTGGTATCAGAGCCTCGTGGCTCGTGATGCTAGGACCAAAAAGGTGTTTGTGTATGGTGAAGAAAAGAAAAATCCGTCTAGGGTTTTTCTGGACGTTTTTGTGTGCGCAGCAGTATTCAGAAGGTCATAACTTTTGATTCAACCGTTGGATCGTCACGAAATTTCTTTTCTGTATTCTATACACATATATCTAGACATCCACCGGAGGGATTGTCGAGTTTTATCCCAGGAAAAAGTTATTAAGCGTCGAAGTCAGCAGTGTTCGTATGCAGTTTTTGGTGAACAACCGTATTCAAACCACGATTTCTCCTTCGTTAACCGTTGGATCATCGTTGAAATTTTTGATGTAGATTCTTGGAACTTGTGTCTAGGATCTCACCGAAGGGATCTTCGATCTGATCTTTCATGAAGAAGTTATTAGATGTCGAAGTTCGCTGCAGATTAGGTATTCAGTTTTTGCTTTTCACATAAAATTATGAGCTAGAGTTTTCACAAACCCTAGGTCGACTTTGAAAGCAGAAAAGACATGTTTGCTGGTTGATCGTTAATATTCAAAGAGCAGATATGTCAAAAGCATGTAACGTGAGAAGAAGTGTTTGTATGCATTGGTGTTGATTTGGAATTCACGTAATATATGCATGACAGTAATTGTTTGAAGTTTAATATTGATATAAATCAATATATTGTATGTCACGTAGCAAGAAGAAAAGGAGTTCACGTAATGCTTGTTTGCAAGGTTGAAGTTGGAATACAACAGTGATTGGTTATAATTCACATGGATTATGTTCAAATATTTTGTGTTCACACGGATGGATCTTTAAAATTATACGATGGAGGATTAAGTCATGTATTCACATGATATTTGCCTGATTTTTAGGACGACATCTTTGGGTAAGATATTGTTTTCAGTTTGCTTATACGTGATATATTATGTGGATGCTGATTTTTAGGGATATGCACATATATTTTCTACATATATGGGATATATGTGAATATATGTCTTTCTCTTTGAACGTGATATATGGAATTAAAAAAAAAGAAAAAGGTCGAATTGTTTTGAGAAAATTCTTCACGTGAGATACTGTTGTTTAAGTGAAGCGACGTGGGGTTACAGTTCACGTAAAGATGGCAGTTGGAAGCTTTGTGCCCAGTGCAAAAATGTACGAGTATTATTAATGTGGGCCCCTGACTTGCAGCAAAGTCCTAAGAAGAAGGACAAGGATACGTGATGTTATTTGTTTTGCCAAAAGATATTTCTGTCCTGAAATTATGGGTACTGGTGTCAAAGAAAATGTGTGCTAGTTATGTTCCTACTTTGTAGGAATTACTGTTGGATGTATATCTTTGATATCTTTATCAAGACGTGATTGATTTTGTTAAATAAGGAAAAGATTGGTCGGATATAAAGAGATGTGGTCGTGTGATCTACACAGTAAGCCACAAAAGGTGTCAGTGGCTGATCAAGACGTTGACAAGAACCAAATACCCACTGACAGAAAGAGGCGCTGACAAAGTTTATGGTTGACGCTGACGTTTATTATTTTGACGCTGACAAGAAGTAAGTGAACGCTGACAGAAGAGAGCGTTGACATGAGTTGTCCGAGAAACGCTTGATCAAGCGTTGATAGGTGTTGTCCGATATCTGACAATACATATGATTAAAGATATTGGACAGTGAAGGTTCTTGGATGACAAAATAATATCTGCTGTTGAGAAAATTGATACGTTTTTAGCACACAAAAAGGAGAAATTTACACACGAAGGTACATGGAATCTCCGTTTTAATTTAGAATATCATGTTGGTATTTATGGCTCGGATATTTTTAAACGGAATTAATGATTTTAAAGCGAGTTAGCAACAATTCGTGAGGTAATGAGAGTCTTCATGAAGAGGTGTTAGCTTAAGGGGAAGAATTCTTATGGTAAGTTTGATGATTGAAGAAGATTTTCGCGAGTTTGTGTTCTATCATATCTTAAAAAGTCGTGTCTGGTCAACATTACTTTTGAAGTTAACTTGTTCGTGCTTACTTGGTTGGTGACGACGACTTGTCATAACACTTGAAGGAGTTACATTATCGTGCTCAGTGTCTCACATAGGATGAGAATATTGACAAGAGATCGAGGTATACTTATACTTACCAGTTTTCTTATAAGTTCGACGTCACGTGGATAGTACAAGATATGGAACACAAGGTTGGGTTTTTCTACTTCTACATCAAGAATACTTTATTTATTTTTCTTCAAGATCATTATACAGAGCTACATTTGGAGAATCTTCAAGATTGCATACATTGTTTACTTCCCTGTTGATGTGACAAAAAGGGGAAGACATACATGCTACACTTGAGGGGAAGCAATTTGAAGATCATGTACAACTTACAAGAGATACACATAGAGTTTTGGCGACATCAACTAGGGGAAGATTGTTGGGTCAAAAAGTTGATGTGGCAGAAACTCAAAAACGAAGAAAACATGAAGATTTTGTCTAAGCGTTGTCAAGAGCAATCTAAGCGTTGACAAGAGAAATTCCAAGGTTGACAAAGCAAGCATTGTCATGTACAATCCAATCATTTTCATGTACAATGTAAGCATTGTTAGGAACGTAGACAAAGAAGCTTATGGAAGCTTCTATTTAGATAAACATGCGAGATATATTATGCATAAGTTTATTTAAATAGAAGATTTACTTGTTTATTTGATTTTATCTCTTGTAAACCCTAATCCTTATACTATAAAAGGAACCAAGGGTCTTAGGTTTTATTCATAAGTTCATTCACAATGTAAACCTAAAGCGTGTGTCGACTAGACGTGGGATTCAATGTATACACGTCTAGTGGTTGTTGATTATTAATATAATTAGCAATCCATTTGTTTTAATTCATGTTCTTTGTGTCCAAACACCTTGTTAATGTGTCGTGTTCTAATTCCGCTTTGATTATTTAAATCATATGAACATGATGCATTCCTAGTAGCTTAAAAGATCCGGAAACCAAGGTTTCCACACTCATCATGTTTAATCATTAACCCTAATTATTCTAATCAAGTCTATATCATTGTGATAACATTAAATTACAGATTTTCTAATAAACACTAACCTAGATCCATCATATAATCATTAAGAAAGAATTAAAAACAATTTAATTAAAAGGGTTTGAAGAGTTTACCTTAGATTTTTGGAAAACAAGATTTTTAATGAAGAACCCTAATTTTTTTCCATGGATTTCGAATCACTCATGATCTCCAGGGATTTTATGATGTGTTTTTATTAATAAAAAGTTTTTTTATATTTTCCTAACAAGTCCTTTGCCCAATACAAAAGCCCGGTTCCCCTTTTTCCCTTTTTCCCTTTTCTTTTTCTTTCTTGCATCCCAAAACCGAATATACCCCTTTAATTTCGTTTTTTTTTCCTTTTTATTATTAAAAAATATATTAATAATATTACCTTAATTTTCCTTAATTTATTTCAGCTCTTAAAGACTCTAAAACCTCAAAACCGTAAAACTAGTCAAATTTACGCGTATACCGTAAAAGAGTAAAAATATACAGTTTTATAATAACTCTTGAAATATGAAATAAACTAATTAACTAAGTCCTAAATGACTTAAAACCATCCCAAAAAATACTCCCGTGACTAAATACCTCTTCCGAGACCCCTAAATGCAAAACCCTAAACCGTAAAAATACGATTTTCTATAATACATATACGTATACGTAAAACCACTAAATAACACTATCTCATTTCATAGTCACTACCATGTGGGTTCATGAACATGAAATATCCGTTCCTCGGTTTACTTATGAGTACCATATACCCATAAACGATATCCAAACCTCACTCCAAACACACAAAATAAACACATAAGCACATAAAAGCACATATTTGCACAAAACACCTTAAACTATAGTCTAAGTGACGAACCCCAAAAACCATGGTTGTCACATCACTCCCTCCTAATAGAAATCTCGTCCCGAGATTTACTCCTTAGGATCAAACACACAAACAACAAATCACATGAGGATACTTGTTCTAAATGAACTCCTCTCTTTTCCATATGTACTTTAGTTCAAGTCTCAAAATACCACATATACAAACCAACAATATTTAAATTCATTCCTAAACTCTTGACCTCACAGCCAATAAATCTCACAAATGACCCTTTGATAAAACAATGACTCTTATTAACACAAATCCCGAATAACCGAACATGCAAATATGCATTCTCAAACAACAATTACCAATCTTAATACATGAAATATATCATGTATACTACTCAATTCTCCCAGGTAATTCTATACTCATAAGCTACTGGTCCGATCTTTCCAAAGTTTATAAATGGACCTACAAAACTCTACATCAACTTTTCCATTTTACCAAAACATACCACCCGTTACTCTGGGTGAAACTTCCTACATAACTTTGTCACTAAACTTTAGTGGTTTCATCCTTTTCAACATAGCATATCCTGTTGCTCTCATCCTTTCCCACAAACACCATTTCCACATTAGTAGTCTCTTTCACGGATTTTAGTCCACCATAAGGAAAACTCACCCTATCCTTCCTTATAGTGCCTCAAAGGGCATTCATCGACTTCTAGTATGATAACTATCATTATATGAAAACTCAGACATCGCTAACGAGTTTCCCACATCCCTCTAAATCAGTCACCCAAGCTCTCAACATGACTCCTATACTTGTAGCAATTTCTCACTTCGTCCATCCTTTTCCAAGTAGCTGGATATACTCATATCCAATCATGTTCATCAACTCCCTTTAGTCCATACCACCAAACTACTTAAAAATTCCAATTTCCTTACATAAGTGACCTATGACGGTGTTTCACATATTCATTAGTTCATCATAACAAGGCTCTTCCAATCCAAATCAGCTTATGATCTATACATATCACCAAAAGGACAGTTATCTCAGTTACTCTATCAACTGCCATCCAAATCCATGCTACAACTACTTCCATTAAATTTGGATAGCTCATTAGTAGCACCTATACACTTCCTTCTCCATTTTCTCCATGAAAGATTTTTTTCTTTGATACTCAACACTTTCTTTATACTTACACAATGTCTTACCTCCAAGGTCATAGTGCTCCTCATCTTGTCTCAGTTAGTACAAGCCCTTCGTACCTCATGACACATCACATCTATAACTCCTCATCCATTTGATTATCAATACTAAGCCTTCCAATCAAACAATATAGGTCAGTGCCATTTCCTTTCCACACTACAGCAATATTAGCAGGCTCAGTGCCTTAGTCTACTCATTATGCTATACCAAAATTTTACCTTCGGTTCCTATCTCGACCTATTTCATTTATGATCCGCATCTATCCAGACTTCCTTCTTTTTCCTCAGCTCATGGCATACATCACGATGCTATGCTTCCCATCTTTCAAGTCATCTATACGTCAAAATTATCCAAGTAGCTTCACTTGTTTTCCTCGCGACCAGTTCTCCTACTCCATCCTAATAGGGACAGACTAGAGTTTTATGTGATCCCATGCGGATCACACTCTCATCTTATACCCATATTAGTTTCCATTTGTCTAAACTAAGCCATATTTTAAATTCTTATTCAAATCTCATACTTCTATTTTGATTGCACCCAACATGAGGTACTTTCAATCATGATCTTCTAGGAATACTTGGTCCTCTCCTTCCATGGTTCTACCTAATTCCTACACTATCTCATCCAACCGAAATTCCATACTTCATTCATCAAATCTATGGAAATAGTTAGTGCATTGGATAATGCATAATTGTCTCTTCCAAAGATCTTTCATAACACCTTCACAAAACCGACTCTCTAATCACTTCTCCACGAACTTATTCAGTTCAGCTTCACTACTCATCCCTCAATATTGATTGCCACAAAATTCTATCTACGTAGTCACTCGACTCCCCTTGTTATTTCCACGAGTTCTTAATCCCCCATGTTATGTATTCACTTCATCACGATCCACTGGTTCAGCTCTTTGTAGCTCCACTCCGGTACTCGATCTGACCTTCTTCTTCACGAACCATACGAAGATTCCCATCATAGTTCTTGTCACCTTTCCAGTCCTTGCAAATTCTGTGACTCCTTCGAAATCTCTTGCATCCTTCTAGCAGCCGACACGTATTCCTTTCAGCTCCTTGCTTCACGATGTAGCTCTTCACGCACTCCTTCTCGTCTCTATGATGTTACCTAGGAACTTCACACTACCCAGTAGCTTCTAACTTCAACTCATCTACCACAATATTTCTAAAGGTACTTCAACCCCTCAATGGCTCACTCTTCCTTACTTGTTGTACTTCACCATTAATCAGCCTCCTACCAATCATTCTTTCACATCCATGTTTTCCTTCACTTGTCTACTACTACCTTGCCTCCATAACTATACCAATTCCCTTGCGTGTTATTTTCCCCATATTTCCATTAGTCTAAACTTTCTACTCTACCCTCACATCCGCTAGTACTTTCATCAATCTCCTAATGGTACTTCAACCAACTTCTCATAGCATGACATCTCGTTCCCACGACTAGTCAACTAACTTTACTTACTCACTTATTCCCGTAACCAATCTAAGTTTCAAAACTACACAAATCTTAATCATTCCTTCAACACAACCTTTAAACCAAAATACATCTCTCTATCTATCCATAAGTAATACTACCTCTCATCCTAACGTTTCCACAACCGCATAACTAAATCAACCATGACGTGTACCAAAAGAATTCCAAACGGTCGCGTCCCATAATAAATATAGGGTAAACCGAAATATCAACCATAACGAACCCTAGCCAAAACAACTGAAAACGAAAGAATGTAATCTGAAAGATTCAATGGAGTGTGCCAACAACGAAAAATTAGACTCGTCACGATTAGTATTACCAAATTTTAATATCTTAGAAAATTTTAAATTTTCATCTCAATTAGTTACTTCACATTAGGACCATACTTTAACACCAATAAATGAAATCATAGTCATATCTTACCATCTTCGTTACTATCAAAGGGCATAACTCAGTTAGTGTACTAAAACTCACTTTATATATCATCTCCTTTAACAATAAACTAATCTTTTATCTTAATTATTTTATCAAAGGTATCCACTAGTTAGTATAGTATAACGTTATTCTAACCATTATCTTGTTTACTCACATTAAACTCGATTCACTTGTTATTATGAAACCAATACGTGTTTAAAAAATATGGTGTTTTTATTAACTTTATTCTATATTATAAATATTTTATATAATCCATTTAGGCTTGTTATAACGAACTATTACACGTTTACAAGGTGTGGTGTTATTATTATCATTATTATAATAAAATCTTCCTTTTTACTATTTCCGTCTATTTAAATACTTCTAAAATTTTAACTCCACTTTAAAGAAAATTATCGTAAAATTTCTTTACCCTTTATATGTACTATCACATGTTACCTATAAAACTAACCCACTCATTGTCAATATATTTTTTTAACTTATTACCAATAAACTTAAAGAAAAGATATGTATGTCAGGATCTCATACCGTACACTTACAAAGTATTTTCAAAAGCATTTTCCTTTAATTAGCTACACTCCTTTGCAAGAAAATTTGGTAGTTCTCATCAATTCAAATACATACCCGAATGTAGACACACTTCAAAACATTCAAAACGTCGTTGGAACTCCATCAAACTCCAGCACTAATAAACTATTTAAACACGAGAGAACACTAGGTACGTTCAAGTTTTAATAACTATCGAACGACCGTATATCATAACATAACATCTACTAGTATATATACATCCGCATATATATATACCTATTAAATCTCCCAAAACATACTCGTTATCATATATGTCAAGTCAATCGATCGCGTCATACACTCGTTTTTCCATACGAGTAATCACCATATCACCATCTCACCATGCCATAACAAGGCATAAAACCCATCACCAAAACCAACCCATATCGTGTGACCCCATAATCACACAACACAACTATAACCCAAAACATATAACACAAAAACCATAGCCATATCATAGGCAACCATTACATAAACCCCTTTTGTACAAATACCCGAAATACAGATCTCATCATATACAAGCATGTACTAACCCTTTTTTCATGCAACCATACTTGGAAGTCCATCGGTGTTGTGGCACGTATATAATTACGTAGGCCTCCATAATTATATATGTCTCCTGTCACCCATGTACTCCCTCCTATGACGACACTTATAAGAAATTAGTACTACACGGAACACATATATCTACCACATATATACCACATAAAATACACTCTATATATATACCGTATAGGTAAAATAAGAACATCTCATACGTCAACCCTAACTTCATTCATAACTCGAGGCTCAATCACCAAATCAAATCAATAACAATAAAATATCCAACATTAAAAAAATGACCATAACCGTTCAGGCGGAAATTCGAATCTACTACTAGTCGCAGACTCAACATCGGTACTATCCTAATATTACCTAGCGAACCTCTTCTTCTACGCGACATGGGTAACACTAAAAGATTCCTACACTTCCGGTTCATACTTCGCATCAATAGAAAATAAATGAATGTATTTACATATATTATATCTCAATAAGTAAGTATGAAAGTAAATAAATATCCAAAAAGAAATTAACACTTAAGCACTTCATATACTATAATGCACACATACCCCTATGACACCTACATGCATGGACCCTTAAGTTATAGACTAGGCTACTAGACTAGGCAACCTAATTCTTTATAACCATTGTCTCTGATACCATTTTGTCACCCCCCACCATGACGGAATATGGGGCTCGATGTATGGATATCATCACAACAATAGCGTGTCTATAGAGATAACTAAATGAATTGGAAATATCATAAATGATGACACAATGTCATGAAGATATCACAAACAATGCAGGCGTCTAGGTAAGTAGGTAACAGGTCTACCTCTTACCAAAGACATGCAATTAACAAATAACAAACATATAGGTGTGTACAAAGTATCACTTATTCAAACATAAGTAAAGAATAAGAGGAAAGGGGGTTCCTCCAATGCAATCCCAAGCCTCCCAGCTAGCCACTCCTATTCTCACGCTTAACCACATTATCACCTGAAAGAGACACTAAAACACGTCAACAAAAAGTTGGTGAGAGTCATAGGTTTAGACTCCAACCCCAAAATAGTTATAAGCTGTGAATAACAACCATCAATAAAAGAACATATGGACAATGTGTTACAATTATGCAATAACAACTACCATTCAAGATTAACCATACAATCACAATTCCAAGGCACCAAGCCTTACCAATAACCACAATTTCCAAGGCTCCTAGCCTTACCAATAATGGTCCCATAGGTGCCCATACACCAATGAACCAATCCCAAGGCCCCGCCTTGTCAACATCCCCTTGGTACCAAGTCAAACCACAATAACAATCAAGAATCGCATAACAGTTAGTCACATAAGTGTACATACAAGTCCATCACAAACCATAAAAACATTCACAACATTAATTACAAAACCATACAGTGTCTCTTCCATCCCCTCTGGAAGTCAAATCATTTATAGCTCATAAAAACATGGGACTATGAAACTCACCTTAACAAGCTTCTCCAAGTACCCGCACTCTAGCAAAATCTAAACACACAAACGTGTACAATTAAGACATGAACCACATACCAGAATGGCTCATCAATCTATGATGGATATCTAACCTTGTCCTACAACTTAACCCCATTTATATGTCATATTCATCACATGACACCCCTCTATAAAGCCCTTAACTTAGTTTAGTTCATAACTCGCCCCGTTAACATTTAACCTAAAACAGTCATGTTTTCCATACCTTAAACTATGGGTCGAACACCCCCTTAACCAAATCAACTTCCTCTGTAAAATAAACCCTATGCCATTACATGTATTAGCTAACTCTCCCCTTTGGCCGCAACCTTGAAGACACTGTTAAGGCCTCCATATATGTATATATATATACATTTACCTATCCAGAATTTACTGATTTTGAACATATGAAAAGTTTGTTATGATCAGAGGGTCTTACCCTAACCCATTTGTTTAGACCTCCTCCAGATCTTTTATTTAATATATAATCTAAGTCTCATGTTCATTTGAAGGTTCCAATATAACCCTAAGTACCCCAAACAATTCAAAACATAAAAAGAAAACATGCTGATCCAAATCTGTTTTGACACTCGACTGATGTAACCTGTTTTTGACCCACTTCTAGACCTTCAATTTAGTTCTCGTTTCTTGCATTTGAAAGCCAACTCAATTACCTTTCCAGGGACATAGGATTCAAAAATAAAAAGTTTGTAAAACTCTAGATATGATCAAAACAATGACCCAAAAATTATGCCCAATTTTTAAAAACGAATTTAACATAATTAACCAAATTAATTACCCTCATCATGTTTAATCATTAACCCTAATTATTCTAATCAAGTCTATATCATTGTCATAATATTAAATTACAGATTTTCTAATAAACACTAACCTAGATCCATCATATAATGATTAAGAAAGAATTAAAAACAACTTAATTAAAAGGGTTTGAAGAGTTTACCTTAGATTTTTGGAAAACAAGATTTTTGATGAAGAACCCTAATTTTTTTCCATGGATTTCGAATCACTCATGATCTTCAGGGATTTTATGATGTGTTTTTATTAATAAAAAGTTTTTGTATATTTTCCTAACAAGTCCTTTGCCCAATACAAAAGCCCAGTTCCCCTTTTTCCCTTTTTTCCCTTTTCTTTTTCTTTCTTGCATCCCAAAACTGACTATACCCCTTTAATTTCGTTTTTTTCTTTTTATTATTAATAATTGTATTAATAATATTACCTTAATTTTCCTTAATTTATTTAAGCTCTTAAAGCCTCCAAAACCTCAAAACCGTAAAACTAGTCAAATTTACGCGTATACCGTAAAAGACGTAAAAATATACAGTTTTATAAAAACTCTTGAAATATGAAATAAACTAATTAACTAAGTCCTAAATGACTTAAAACCATTCCAAAAAATAATCCCGTGACTAAATACCTCTTCCGAGACCCCTAAAGGCAAAACCCTAAACCGTAAAAATATGATTTTCTATAATACATATACGTATATACGTAAAACCACTAAATAACACTATCTCATTTCATAGTCACTACCATGTGGGCTCATGAACATGAAATAATCGTTCCTCGATTTACTTATGAGTACCATATACCCATAAACGATATCCATACCTCACTCCAAACACAAAAATAAACACATAAGCACATAAAAGCAAATATTTGCACAAAACACCTTAAACTATAGTCTAAGTGACGAACCCCAAAAACCATGGATGTCACAGATACCCTAAGGAAACTATGGGTTACTACTTTTATTATCCACCTGAGAACAAAGTTATTGTTGTTAGGTATGGAGACTTCCTTGAATCTGATCTTGTAAACCAAGAATTCAGTGGGAGAAATTACGATCTTGAGGAGAGTCATATAGATACATTACCTTCTGAAAACACTAGCGATGTAATTCCTGTAGAACTAGAGAGTCTGGCGGCTCCACCGGAATTAGTTCCTCTGCGTAGATTTGCAAGGATTAAAAACACAAATAGCAATATGTGTCTTAACATAGAGGATGATGATGAGTTAGGGGATCTTGGTGAACCCGCTAATTATTAATCCGCCATACTTGATCCTGAGAAGGATAAGTGGATGGTTGCCATGGATGAGGAAATGAAATCCATGAAAGTAAATGATGTTTGGATTCTTGTAGAACCACCACCTAATGCTAAAGTAGTGAGACATAAGTGGATATACAAGAAGAAAACTGACATGGACGTAAAAGTACAATCCTATAAAGCTCGTTTAGTAGCTAAAGGTTTTACACAAACTTTTGTCATAGATTACGAGGAGACATTTTCTCCTATAGCAGACTTAAGAGCTATTAGGATTCTCATAGCTATAGCAGCATACTATGACTATGAGATATGGCAAATGGATGTTAAAACTGCCTTCTTGAACGGCCGCTTAGATGAAGACATCTATATGCAGCAACCAGAAGGGTATGTTGATCCTGAAAATCCAGGACATGTGTGCAAACTTCAAAGGTCCATTTATGGTTTGAAGCAAGCATCACGTCAATGGAATAAAAGATTTGACGAAGAAATCAAGAAGTTTAGATTTGTTCAGAATTGTGATGAGCCATGTGTATATCACAAAGCTAGAGGGAGTGATGTAGTATTCCTAGTCCTATATGTTGATGACATATTAATCATAGGAAATAACATTCCAAGACATAAAGCTATTAAGGATTATCTTGGTAAATGTTTCTCTATGAAGGATTTAGGAGAAGTTGCATACATTTTGGGAATTAAGATCTATCGGGATAGGAGAAGACGGTTAATTGGTCTATCTCAAGGTGCTTATATAGATAAGATTTTGAAGAAGTATAATATACATAATTCCAAGAAAGGTTTTCAACCTATAGAAGTTAAGCATAATCTGAGTCATGAGATGGATGCATCAACTCTTGAAGAGGAGGCATACATACTAAAGGTGCCTTATCCTTTAGCTGTAGGATCTATAATGTATGTTGTTAGATGTACAAGGACTGATGTGGCGTTTGCTCAGAACTTGGTCAGTAGATACCAACAGAATCCAGGGAAGCTTCACTGGACTGTTGTTAAACATATTCTAAAGTATTTGAGGAGTATGAAAGATATGTTTTTGGTATATGGTGGAAAACCAGACATAGAACTGAATGTTACAGGTTTCTGTGATGCATCTTGGCAATGTGATAAAGACGATACGAAGTCTTAGACGGGTTAAGTTTTTGTTATCATTGGAGGAGCAGTTGACTGGAAGAGCAAGAAACAGACAACGATTGCAATGCATGCTACTCAATCTGAGTACATGGCTGCTTGAAAAGCTGCAATGGAAGCTGTTTGGATTAGGAAGTTTATTGAAGATCTTGGAGTGATGCCTTCAATTAAACAACTTATTGATATGTATTATGACAATTTTGCCGCAATAATATTTGCCAATGACCCTGGAGTCATGAAAGGCGCCAGACACTTTATGCGTAGACATCACTACGTTTGAGAACAAGTTGAAGCTCGGGAAATCAAATTGATAAAAGTTCACACAGATGATAACGTAGCAGATCTTTTGACTAAGGCATTGCCTAGACCAAAGGTAGTTAAGCATGCCAAGGCGATTGAGCTGCAACTAGCTAGCGAACTCATGCAATAAATCTGTGATTAGTATTTTGATAAAGGATGTTATGACATTATTATATAATAAAATAAAGATTGGGTTTTATTTATTTTTATTATTTAATGAGTGTATCATATTTTACATGTTTTAATCCATAAATAAAAGTTATGCTAAATGTCCATTGTCGATTAATAATATGGGAATATTATTAAACTAAGACAAATCAAAATAGTGATAGAGTATACCTTAAAGTATATAGATCGATTTTGGATGATATTCGATGAATCGAATATAGGACTTATCCCAACTATATGTTATTACTTTATGAATCTTTGTCATTAAGTAAAACATAAATAGTTGTCCTTAGACTTGAGATACCAGGAAACTGTTATGAATCTAGTGCATCTATGTGGAATAATCTAACGCTAAACGTAACTGGTAGCTATAAGGATTATTTTCGGAAGTGTTGCAAAATTTATAAGTTTTGCTCGTAGTCAATATGGAATTTATTTCCTCCAATTTCGTTTTGGAGTATAATACAGCTGGGGCCCTCGTGGGATTAATAAGATGTTTGTGTGGCCACACCCAAATTTGTTTTGGTAATCTTGCTGAATCTGTGAACGAGAAATAGAATGGTTAATTAAATGAATGACTAAGATCCATATCCTTATTAACTTTGTATTAGAAATAAAAGGATAATAATAACGATGCAGAATCGTTAAAAGGTTTTGTCCAGGAGACCTTACTCGAGTTGTACTAGAGACATTGCTAGTGTAACTAGACGCTAGTCAATGTAATCACGATATTCGAAATATGTCCAAGTGGGAGCTGTAAGTTTATGGACTTATATTTAATAGTCGTGTGATAGGATCGAACTCTAGATCACGGGATTGCACACAATACGTAAAGAGTTAATATAATTAATAAAATATTTATTGTATTTATTAGTTTATTTAACAAATATATTTATGTATTTATTAATTTAACCGAGCAAGTAACTATATAACTTTAACGATCGTTAAATAATTAATAGTTAAGTTATAACGAATGTTAAATAAATATATAGTATACATAAACAAAAGGAAAGAAGTTTGAAAGTTACCGGAACACCCCTAAGGGGTGTTAGTCGGCCGATTATGGCTCCAATGGGGGGGGGCATTTGTTGCCTTTTATTTATCTTAGGCTATAAGGGTTGAGGCCTATAAATACACCTCCTAATCCCCTGATAATCACACAACATAAATCTTTCTCCCTTCCTTCTCATTTGGTCGATCGCAAGACACACCACAAAAGGGTGTTTGGTTGGTTTTCTTGGTTGATCGATTGTATACATAATCTAGTCCTAGCCCCTCTCTAGGGTTGTTGGGTAGATTAATTACAAGCGTTGTAGCTCGGTTTTCACGTGCTAGAATCACAGTTAGCTCGTTGTATTACGTGTGTACAAGAACGTAATATAGTCTTACTTTAGAATATATCTTGGTATATACGGTTTAAACCCAAATAGGTGATTTGTTCTTCGTCTTGTGGAATTGTTTTAGCGTAAAGGTATGTAGACCTAATTCGATTAATTATAATTGTGTTATTATTTATGAGCTTGTTAAATTGCTTCCGCTATATGTGCTTTGATCTCGTTTAGGGTTTTATATAATTGTTATGATACTAATAAACCTTCAAATAGATAGCGAGTTCCCGATCGATGAATAAGATAGAAGTCGCGGTATTTATTTCACCCAAGATTGGGTGTCTCTACCGGTAGATTTGGGCGGTATTCACGTTTGGCATATGCATGCTCTGACCGAGATATTTGAGGATGATTTCGTACTATAGTTCGGTGGCGGAGCTTTAGGCCACCATTGGGGAAATGACCCTGGTGTCGTAGCTCTAGAAGCATGTGTACAAGCTCGTAATGAGGGACGCGATCTTTCTACTAAGGGTAATGAAATTATCCACGAAGCTACCAAATGGAGTCCTGAACTAGCTGCTGCTAGTGAAGTATGGAAGGAGATCAAATTTGAATAGTCTTAGTTCAACACATTGCAGTTAGCAGAGGGCACTTTTGATCTCAATCAAATGGTTGGACACAAGGAGGAAGAGGAGGTGCAAGAAGTTCGACCATTTTTAGATACATATTGAAGAAGAAAGAGCTGAAATCACTCATTACATCGACATCGTCAGCAACTAGAAGTGATGAGGCGTTGGCTAGGTTGTTGGTCAACAAATATACAAATCAAGTAGAGTCGTTTATGACGACAAAGAAAGCATACCATAATACCTTTTTCAAGATCAGTAGGCAAAAAATAGAAATTTAATAAAAGAAATTGGAACTAAATCAACAAATGTTCATCTTTGAACAACAAAAACAACGAAAAGGACGATAGATTGTTTTTTATGAGCCTCGTTGATCACTCGAGTGGAATGCACCTAAAAAAGGTGTTGTAGATAAACCAACAATTAAAGAGATATGTATTACTCCATATTACAATATTTTTTACATCTTTTATTTCGCATGTATACGTTTTTAGCTATAATAATGTTTCATTTATAAACAGAATTTTATTTGTTTTTGTAACTAAATCTGTTAATATAATTGGGTAAACGTTTATGGGTTTGACAGTAACAATAACGAGTAAAAGGTTGTGAGTTTGATTTTGTGGTTAATGGTGAAGTGGCGTTGATGTGAAGTTAGTGGGTTTAGTGACCATAAGTTCAAGCTTAGGCTACCCGTATTGGAGTTGTGAGCTCTCACCGGTGAGGTCTCGGTTATGCGTCACCCTACACCCAAACCACATCACGCGTGAGCAAACCTAAAACCCTAACAACATTCACCAGGGCACTTTTCAGCCAATGTGAAAAAAGTAGGGGCCCAAATGCTACCGTGAGTTGTCATATAAAAAAACTTCGACACCTTTTTATTTACTTATAAACACCCCTTAAAATTTAATATACTCGATACTCTCATTATCAAATTTACAAACAAAATTTCTCAAAAAATACTCACGCAGAACAAATCATCAACAACAAAGCACAATCCTGGACACTCCTTCGCCACCAAAAGAAACACTTGATCTCCGAAATACTCCACCAGCAACACAAAAACAACCATAATTCAACTTCCAAGAACCACAATTAATTTATCCAAACCAACCATTTGTAGTTATATACCAACCAAAGAAGTATGGACAATACTACACCATGTACAGTTCACAGCATAGTGTTGACGGTTATTCATCTCAACCTAATTTGGTGGTTATTCATCTCATGTTAGAAATTTAAATTTAGATAACATGGAAGCAATGTACTTCCCTCGGGTTTTGGAGTCCTATCTTGAGAAGGAGTCTCGTGTCGAAGATGAATAAGAGATACAAGCCTAAGCCCTGAAGAAGAAGACGAATTGAAAATAGAAACTGCCCCCGGTTAAGAAGAAGAACCGAAATCCAAGGAACGATAGTGTGTTGCCATGGTCCATTGAGTAAGATTTTTCATTATGAAAAACTTTGGTTCGTATATCAGAATATGTTGCGGGTAATAGGATAAAGAATAAGGGGTTTTATGTTGAGATCCTGAATCACATGCACGCGACCTATGCAATCACCAAGCATTAGACGTACAATATGATTAACGAAAAAAGGAATATCGTGCGTTGGAAATTTGATACTTTTTATGGTGTGTACGATAACGTCTTTTATATGTAATTTTGTGGAGCCTACGACATGGATTATCTTTAGAAGGAACAAACATAGTATCACATTATAACAAATTTAGCCTTTCTTCGCATCTTTTTCTTCGCACTTTAAAAAGTGTGAACTTTATTTGTAAAATATTTACACTTATAAGTGTGAAGTATTAAAAGTGTGAAGTATTAAAAAGTTCACACATAAAAGTGTAGTTAATAATAAAAATCTTCACACTTAAAAGTGTGAAATTATTTTTTACACCCAATTTGTTCATACCAAAAACACTAATGAGAGAATGAACTTTCCATATTCATACATTTTAAAGTGTGAAGAAGTGCTATAATAAGTGTGAAAAATTAACTCATTTGTTATAGTGTCTTGTTGTGTTTGGAACCCTGTTTACACTTCTTCATCGCTTGGAGGTATTCAAAACCGTGATAAATGGAGTGCTCTAGAAGTCCCAGATGTTATAACACAAAGGGACAAGCATAAGATCAAGAGATACAAGTCGATTGATGATATTTCGTTCACCATGAATGATTCAAGGGAGAGCAGTTTTAGTTTAAATAGAGCGGATATAGACGAGGAAGATGAAGTGTAAGAAGTTCGTCCTAAAAGTTTATGGACTTATATTTAATAGTCGTGTGATAGGTTCGAACTCGAGATTACGGGATTGCACGCAATACGTAAAGAGTTAATTTATTTAATAAATATATTTATTATATTTATTAAATTAAACCAAGCTATAACTTTAACGATCGTTAAATAATTAAAAGAGTTAAGTATTAACGAGCGTTGTGGAATAAATTGGAAGAAGAAAAGAAGGTTCTGGAACACCCCACAAAAGGGTGTTCGTCGTTCGGTTATGGAGACAAGGGGGAAGGGAAAATTTTCCTTTTATTTGTTTTACTTGGTTTGAAAGTTTGCTAAGCCTATATAAACACCTCTTGGCCCTCATAAATTTTATCCCTCCCTTCTATTTCTCTTTAGCCGATCGCAACAAGAAACCCACAAAGGGTTTCGGTTGGTTTTCTTGTTATTTCGGTTTTGCTTATAATCTAGTCCTAGCCCCTCTCTAGGGTTGTCGGGTAGATTTTCCACAAGCGTAGAAGCTCGGTTTACACGTGCTAGCCTCACGGTTAGCTCGTTGTATTGCGTGTGTACAAGAACGTAATATAATCTTACTTTATACTATATCTTGGTGGTGTTCGTTATAAACCCTAATTGGTGATTCATTCTTTATCTTGTGGAATCGCATTAGCTAAAAGGTATGTAACCCTAATTCGATTAATTATCATTGTGTTATTATGATCTTGTTAAATCGCTTCCGCTATATGTGTGCTCTGATCTCGTTTAGGGTTTTGTATAATTGTTATGAATTTTATAAACCTTCACGTCCACGTCGTCCCGGTAGGATTATTAACATATACATAATATATGTTGGAAACTTATCGAGTCTATGGAGTCGCACATGCTATATGTAGAGCGATTGATTATTAATATATAACGATATGATTATAAAATTTTAAACCTAAAGAGCTTAAAGAAAAATCGGTAAAAAGGAAACAAGGATTTTTCCCTAGGTTGTGTAGGTGGTCCAAAACCCAATCCACGTGCTTAACTTGCAAGCCAAGTTTTAGCGTCTATAAATAAGTTAATAGGGATTTATTATTGACTAATTCTTAATATCCTTAAACCATAAAAATCCATCTTTTCTTGTTCGATCGACCAAATATCCATAAGGGTTTTGAATTTTGCGTGTTCAACAGGAGCTAAAGAAACCAAGGGTTTCTTCATTTGTTGATTAATTCAATTAGGGGATTGATGGTTTAACACAAACGTGTACTAGCATACTTATCACTTGCTTGTAACGTATTGTGTGCACGTTCTTAGAGGAATCATATTTTGATTCTAGTGGTTTTAGTATTTGTTTATATCCAAATGTTTTGTATATTGATAAACGTGATTTGATCTATTGCTAAAAGATACGCATCTTTATCTTATGTTAATTACTAGCCTACATGTGTTCTTGTTAATCTTTCGTTGCGTCACACGTGGTCTTTAACACTTAAAGTGATTTTATGATTGTAAAACCTAACAATCTCATGGGCGGGAAGCAAGCAAATAGGAAACTGAAAGCACAGATGTCGCCGACATCTTAATTAATGGCTTTAATGTGCGCATGTTAGCCAAATTGATAATCAACGAGTATGCAATGGTCAACGATCCGTACAACGTCTAAAAAGGACAGAATATAAGAAAGTTATTGTAGATGATAAAGATAGAGTTTTAACTCAAGGATAAAAAGCACGAAATCTGAAAAATGGATCAAGGTCAAAAATACGAAGCGTTATATCCGTCGACTACTGACGAAGAGTTGAAGCGGGTGATTAAAGTGAAGTGGGACTCCACATTTTATTTCATGTTTTCTATTTATCTATATATTGTTTAGGTTTTACATTTCGTATGCGTACATTTTTAATCCTCTTGTATTGTTTTTAATTTATGAATAAAGTTTTAGATTTTCATCTTCTTTGTAAAGCAAAACTTAAAATATGGACTTTTTTTAAAAGATTGTTTCCTTAATAAGAAATAATCTCTTGATTTACTCATTTATATTTTTATGTTTTTGAAAAAAATCTAAAAGTTTCCTTATTTGGTAAAAGTGTGAAAAAATTGATGGAAAAATTTGATGGAGGAAAAAAAGACATAAAATTATAATTGTCAAATTTGTGAAACAAAAATTTTTAAAAAAAAGAGGCGGTAATAAATAATACTTTAGTGGTTAAATTTTAAAAAAATTAAGTAATTTTAAGTGAAAATGTTAAATTTCTATATTTTTACAATAACTTTAAAAACTAATAAATAACCTTAATACTTTATAACCTAATTATAATTACAAAATATTAAATATAAACTTTTTTTATGTATTATTATGTTTTATGTATTATTATATTATACTTTAATATTAAATTAAATTAAATTTGTTTGTTATCTCGTGCGTGTACGAAGGTTATAATTGGTACTCCCTCGTTTTAAAATTATTGTCCGTTTTTCTATTTTGGGTTGTCTCAAAATTATTGTCTAATACTAAAAATAGATTGCTTGAAATTGTTATTGCAAACTTTAATGAAGAATTAATTAATTAGCTAAGGGTAAAACTATCATTTCGTATGCGTACATTTTGAATCCTCTTGTATTATTTTAATTTATGAATAAAGTTTTAGATTTTAATCTTCTTCTTTGTAAAGCAAAACCTAAACAATGGATTATTTTGAAAAGATTGTTTCTTTAATACAATCTCTTGATTTACTCATTTATATTTTTATGTTTTTGAAAAAATCTAAAAATTTCTTTATTTGGTAAAAGTGCTAAAAAAATTGATGAACTCGAGGAAAAAAAACATAAAATTATAATAGTCAAATTCGTGAAAAAAAAAATTAAAAAAGAAGCGGTAATAAATAGTAATTTAGTGATTAAATATAAAAAAAGTTAAATAGCTTTAAGTGAAAATTTTAAATTTTCATATTTTTACAATTAGTTTAAAAATTAACAAATAATATTTTATAACCTAATCATAATTATAAAATATTAAACATAAATCTTTTTTTATATATTATTATATTATACTTTAATATTAAATTAAATTTGATTTGTTTGTTATTTCGTACGATAGTTATAACTGTATTAAAGATATCGATTTGATTGGTGAGGAAATTGTGAGAGGAAGTATATACGAGACTTGTAACTAGTATTTTAAATGAAAGAATAAAAAAGTTGAATGTGATATCTCGAGTCATATACACAATGTGATATCTCGAGTCATATACACCAAATGAAAATATATCTATTTCAGAGTTGAGATTAATGTATATCAAGAATTTAGCATAGATTTCATATACAGATCTTAGCCACTATTTTTCTTATCAAAAATATATGTATGCACTTTTCACCTCTTTTTAAAAATTATAATATTTTGCAACCGGTAAATCGTCAAGCGAAAAAATACACCATCACAACAAGATTTAAATGATTTTTTTATAGACATGTATATACTTTCCATTGGCTTTATTCGATTCTTTTTTTAAGTCACATTTGAGAAAATCATATATGATTATATAATTTTATAAAATGATATATGATTTCAGACAACAATAATTCGTAATATGAATCATATATGATTTTCTCAAACATGACTTAAGAAAAAATCAATAAAAAATTCGTCGATATTATATACATGTGCCCTTTATAGAAAAATAATTTAATTCTCGTCGCGACTATATATTTTATTTTGCGTAACGATTAACGGTTTGTGAGATATTTAATATTTTAAAAAAGGTGAAAGTGAGTAGTTTTATTAGATAAAAAAATCAATGATTGAAATGATTTGATTAGGTTTATGTTAGATAATGAGTTTATATTGAAGTTATACTATGTACCGCAACGTATACCATAGTCGCATAATTCGTTGGAGTACCCATGAATTGCGATCCAGTTCGCTCGATCTAAAACAGGGTACGAAATCGATCCGGATCACCACTTTTCACGTTCCCAGAACAGCTTCATTTAGTACCAAAAATCATTGGGTCGGCGTACCAAAAGCGATTGGTTCGGCGGTCAAAGACGGTCAATGGTTAATTTATGGTGTTAGATTTTAATGGTGATGAGGTTTTCCCATGGAATTTGTGTTGAGGAATGAAAAGCGGCTGAAAGAAGGAGAGATGTTATCCTAAAGTTTTTAATATCTAACTGGTTTATTTTATTGTTTTATGGGCCCAAATAATAACTTATTTACATGGGCTAACTATATCTATTCTATTTAACTCATATTATTATCAGGATTATTAGTGGGTTTTAGTAAATTGTATAATTTATATAATTAAAATAATTAAATATAAATTATTAAAATTTTGTAAATATATATATATATATATATATATATATATATATATATATATATATATATATATATATATATATATATATATATATATATATATATATATATATATATATATATATATATATATATATATATATATATATATATATATATATATATATATATATATATATATATATATATATATGTGTGTGTGTGTGTGTGTGTGTGTGTGTGTGTAAAATATATGTCCATGCGCCTATTACAACTTATATATGCATAAGTATAATATGATATATTTTGGTACATCGAACCTGAGCGTACCGAAATGAGCTTACCCCTTTCGTACCGAATTTTAAGGACCCCGCGAACTGCGTTCCCGTTCCTCTTTCTCGAACCGAATCATACCGCGTACCATGTGACTATGACGTATACAACTTAGAGCATGTGCAATGCATAAACCAATAGCGACTTATTAGTAATTTCAAAAAGTCTTTTAGAAGATATGTTAGTTGTTTTTTACTTTGACCTCCTAAGGGTATTTTGCTAATTCGATACTAAGGGTAGTTTAGTCATTTTGCTAGTATCTTCAGATGTAACGAACCGTGTGTTGGTTTCTATCTTATATAACATGATGAAGCTGTAATTTTGGATTCGGACTGTGATAAATGAAATCCAATTTTTGTCCCGAACACCCACTTTTGATATTTTACTCATGTTATGATATGTTGTTGTGATTTGCTGATGTGCTACTGATCATGAGCCCCTAATCTTAACAAATTGGTATCAAGAGCCGATTGATCGATTTGAAGCACGCAATATGGTTTGGGGTTTTGGATTGGTATTGGGTTTCTTGATTTAGTGAATCGGCTTTAGCTTGTGGTTGATCTCAAGATTTAATATCTTGATATTTTTTTTGAATTTGATTTAGGTTTGGTGGTGGCTGCCAATCAATTATGGAATTATCAGGTTTGTTGTTTTGTAATTTGTTTGAAAGGGGTTTTTTAATTAGGATTTGGTAGTAATCACATTTAGGTTTTGTGAATTAGTTGCTTTGGGAGTTGTTAAGGAAGTTGTTTGTTATATCGTAAACCCGGTTTGTTCCCTACATAGAAAATATAGGGCTTGACACTTTCTTTGGTATGGTGGAGTGATCGTTTCGGGATTTGTTTATTCGTTGTTTGATATGTTCTCCGGGTTACACTTTTGATTTTGTTTGAATTTGGGAATGGTGTTTGAAGTTGGAATATGGCTATTTGTACCGATATGGGAATATGAGATCATCGATTGGTGGTATTGGTTTTTTGGAATCGGTGTGTTTGCTATTCGAATTTTGATTTTATATGTTTGAATTTGAGCCGTAATTCGTATCATATACGTGGGCTACTAGTTTGCAATTTGAAGTTTGGACCGTAATTCTTATCGTATAAGTGGGTCCTTAGTATTATTATCCGGATCATATTTGAGGCATTTGGATTTGAGCCCGTTCGTCAAATTATTTGTTAATCTGAATTTGTTTGATACGGATAATAAATTTGAATTTGGGCCGTAATTGTTAAACTATGAAAACCCCATAGGTATGACATTATTCATGGCCATATTTATAATGGCAAAACCTAAATGCCTCAAACCCACAAACCGGGCTTGGGCCTATTTATTCACTCACACCCCCCCCCCCCCCCCCCCCCCCCGCAGTTCGAGCGACGAAATCGCAAAAGCTCGAATTGGAGTACTAAACTAGAAAAGAAACAAAATAAAACACAAATCCACAAATCCACTTTCGATGAAACATTAATAAAGTCTTGCACTTTCGATTATGTTCCTAAACTCCAACCAGATCAACACAAATCCACAAAGCCTTGCACAACCTTTGATTCTTCTTCATAAACGTCATATGTGGGTTGTGACCTTTGCACAAACATTCCACTAAATAGACAACTGTGTGGATTTGTGACCTTTGCACAAATCACCAACACAAAAGATGAAACAAAAGAGTTTAATTATTTTATAGAATTGAGTGATAGATTGAAAACATTAGATCTCTAAATCGAATAGGCAGTACAAACAATTGATCAAGACAATAATAAAAACAATTATAATCTTTTTCTTTTTTTTTTAAGAAAAAAAAAACACTGATGCTACCGATTAAAATAGCAGTTTATTAAAAGAGTAGACATTTAAAATCCAAGCAGCCTTTAAACAAACAATTAAAAGAAAAAAAAAACAAGAAAAGAAAGTAACCAGATAACCATATTATTGACTCATCGCGTATTGGACCATCATTTGTATATGATCCAGTGTATCAACAGAAACCAGAAGACAAGCGAAGATAACATCGTTTGCTTTTTTTTATGTTTTATTGTTCTTCTTTTGACGGCAGAATGTTGTTAGGGTTGTTGGAAGAATTTTTTTTTTTTTTTTATCGGTGGTTTTTTTTTTTGGATTTTAGGGTTGTGGGACCGGGGTATGGCCTGATACCATGTTAAACTATGAAAACCCCATAGGTATGACATTATTCATGGCCATATTTATAATGGCAAAACCTAAATGCCTCAAACCCACAAACCGGGCTTGGGCCTATTTATTCACTCACAGTAATTCTTATTACATAAGTGGACCATTAGAATTTAAATTTGGTATTTGGAATTTGAAGATCGATTTGTTGTTTGAAGACTTGATTATCATCATGTCGTTTAAAGTTTGTTCGATCGTTTGGAATTTGGAAATTTGGATCTTCATTCGTCGGGCGTTTGAAGTTGGTTGCCCGAATTTTATTGTTGAAGATCGTTTGAGCCGATTTGTTTGTTTGGTTGACCGAGTTTGAATTTGTCGGTTAACATTTGAATGTTCATTTGAAGTCATCGGCGGTTGTTTTGGTTTAGGATTTGCTTTGGATCATTTTCAGATTCGATCATTTTGATTTTATTTTGGATCGTTTTCGAATTCGATCGTTCGTTTGAATTAGGCTAGTTTCTCTAGCGTTTGGAACTTTGAATTTGATTTGGAACTTCGATGTCACTTAGGAGCTAAAGTAAAGGTCGAGATTGTTAGTTGTTTTGACTTTGACCTCCTAAAGGTATTTTGGTGATTCGATTGTGATAAATGAAATCTAATTTTTGTCCCAAACACCCACTTCTGATATTTTACTCATGTTTTTGATATGTTGTTGTGATTTGCTGATGTTGTGCTACTGATCATGAGCCCCTAATCCTAACAAGATATTTTTTGGATTGCCGTAAAAGCTTTTTGAAAAGTTTTTTTTCAAAAGTTTGTCAAGCTTCAAGTCACTCCTTAAAACCATTACTAGTGATTATGATATACCTATAAATCACATTGAAATTGTAGCAAAAGGACTGTTAATAGCTTGGATTCAAACGTGGACCCTACTAGTGTAAAGTTAACATCCAAGTTTCTGCCAAAAACGAGAAACGTTTAGCGAGACCGTATCGATGATTTACTACAGATGAAGATGCTATTGGAGCAAATGTTGCGTGGCCTTGCCCTTTCGCGCCTTGCCCTTTCGCTTCGGTAAGTTCATTATTTTAAACGTTAGAAACACTAAAAGATTAGGATTTGATGGCATAAAAGCTTCTGCTTATAAATGTATATCTTATCCGTAGGTTGTGCAACAGAATGATCTGTGATTGACGCAAGACTGTCAAGTCCGAGCCAAATCGGCAAAGCAATGAAATGCTTGTTTATAGGGGTGTTTCTTCATGGTTTTTGGTCGAACAATAACAATCCAAATCTAATAAGAAATTACACTAATCAACATCATTAAAATTTCTGAAATCTTGTTTTGCACAAAGTACTGTTTTAGTCGGTATTTGATTTTCTTTTAATGCCATTCTGGACTATTTCTTTAGTCCATGTCCAGTTTGAATTTGCCTATATACATGCATACATTTGAATCAAGTGATCAGCCCCATTCTTGCTTATCAAAATTTTACGTACGATCTAAGGATCAAGACACAATGTCAACAACCATTGCCATATGTTATAGAATAAAACCAACAAGAGTTTTTTTTTACTAAAATTCAAACCTTTTTATAGTAACATACATTAAGATGTTACGGAATTACAAAAATATAATGAGGCTTGTCATAGACATATTCAAACATCCAATAAGTAAGTATCATAATTGGAGACATCAGGTAATTACAAACCAAATTCATGATATTGTCTAAATTATCGACAATAAAGGCAAAAAAGGAAATCCTTGAATAGCCGGTACATAAGCACAAAAGGTTAAAACTTCACCTTCCCAAAAAGTGGCACAGAATGTGAAGGTCAAGGTGGCTGACTATTGCAGAAGGGGAATTAGGAGTGACCTTCTCTAGCTCTCGTAAGAATTGTATGGGAGTCGTCCTCAGAGGGACTTCCGAATGGCCGTACCGAGTAATTCTACCGTAGTGCGTGCAACTATTGTTGTTGATCCTGCAGAGCTCATAACCTAAACAAAGCCAAAGACATTATTGTACCAAACTCTTAGATAGAAATATGGGATTACCTGATAAATAATAAGCTTACAATTTGCTAGGGAAACGGTTGTGATGGTGTAGCAAGTTCATGACAGTGGACATTTAAACGTCTTGGCTTCTTATCACAATGGATTCTCACACGATCCATCATATTATCCATAAAAGTGTCAGCCTCGGCATAGAGATTAGTATACATTGCTTGCATCTTAGCCCTCTGTGACGTAGACAGCTTCTTCAGTAAGCTTTCAATCTCCTGCAACATTGAAATGATGCGACAAGTCCTTTTATCCCCCTCCTCGTACCACTTATTTAGTTCACCCCAATAGCTTTTGATCTGTGTCAACCTTTCTCCAAAATGGGACTCCATTGCAGTCTCTTGTTGTGCCCTCTGATTCTCAACCTCCTCTTGATCCAAAGGAGCTGTGTTTTTGTCGTTATTTGCTTTCCACTGGTTTAGCAACCCCTGTAATTCTTTCATAAGTTCTTGTGCTATAATCTCCTACAGGGTTTCCATGTATCAGATTAAATATAAAAATATACAGATACTCTCCAATTATGATCACAAGTGACCAATTTATTGTCCTTTTCTAATACAGTGCCTCAAATTATCTTGAATAAGAACTTTAAGGGAGCAGAGCAATAAATATGTTGCAGCGCATATATTTTTACCAGCATATATAAGGTGTGTGTACCTCACGTAAAACCATTGTGAGTGTGGCATCTGGAGAACTATCTAAGAAATAGTTTTCCACCAAAGTTGACACATTTGCTTTCGCACGTAATGTCTTTGATGTTGGATAGATCTTTAAACTCTTCAAGTTGGCAAATGGTGATGGTTGATGTGAGATTAGTTCAGCAGATGAAGCAAGAAACTGCATGGACGTTACATTTTAAACTATGTTTATAAACACAAATAGCTTAATGTACTCTTCTTAATAATGAAAACAGATCAAGTGTTTGGCTAACTGTTGCATACGAATGAATATATGGAGTTCCTTCTATACAATGTTAATCTTAACTGTTTTTGCATAGGTATAATTTGTATCAATTTCGTAACAAATTTTCAATTTTTTGATATCAACAGAGCATCAAATGCAAGTGTTCTTACCCATGTAAGAACTTGGTACAAAAACGAACTAAAAATGTTTTCTATTAATCTTTGTTTTTAAACTTATATGATTATAAAGATATTTCTTTTTCAAATTTGAGAAACTTTGCAAAAAAAAATAATATTGAAAAAGCCAATTAAAAAGAAAACACAACGAGAGGAAAAAAAGCCACACCGCAATTCTACAGACATATCAATTACTATGCACGTCATAAAACAACCAATAGCAAGATACCTCGACAATTTCCAAGGTGAGTGTGAGAAATTTTACACTACGAATTTGTTGAAGCAAACGAACAATAGCTTCAGCGTTGTGTGGATAGCTAATAGTGATATCCACATTTTCCAAAGAAAGGACAACATCTGCAGAAAAGTTTACAGAGAAATAACCTATCATTTTAAAATTCTTAAGTTGAGGCGCTTCTATATTCACCAGATTGCAGTATACATGTTCAAGCGTGAGATTAGAAAGTTTAGAAAGAAATATATTCAGGTGAGATTTTCCAGATTCTTCATGAAGACCACAATAGATTATGGTGAGGTTCTTTAGATTTGGGCAGGTGGAGAAAAGAACATCATCCAATTTGATATGACTGAGACACAACGTTGTTAAAGCTGGGAGGTCCCAAGTTGATTCAAGTATACCAGACTTATAGCCAAGGGCTAAAGAAAGATGTTTCAGTGACTGGGAACTGAAAAGATTAATAGGAATTGCAGTATCATCCTTACTCGCAGATGATACAAATGTTAGTTGTTCGACGTTATGAGAAAACGCATACTTCAGAATTCTTTTGACAAACAATGGGGTAACTTTTCCGCGAAAACTGAGCTTAACAATAGATAATTGTACTTGATTATTACGGCGAGACAGAATACGAGTGACAAATTTGGAGAACTTGTTTAAATTTGAGAAACTCTCAGCTGAGAAATTAAGATAAGGCATTGAAGTCCAGATATATCTCCATCTCGATGACAAAGCACTTGTTTCAATGGCTTGTTGAAGGCTAATAAAAGATAAAATTTTATGAATAAGCTCATCTGGTAAAATGCTTAGTCTATCACTTTCTACATTCATTCTCTTTTCATCATGTCTAGAGCCCATTTCTTGACTCCAAAGCTGCAATGTGACATAATTAAAGTATCAGAAGATGTTACTTTTTATTATAAAAGTTTCAATTAATATAGATGAATGCTAATGTTGAACTCAGAAGGCGAGTAATTGCCCCCTTTAGCAGCAGGAAGAACATGCACATCTAGCAAATTGAATGTACTCTCAAAATAAACTTGTTGCAGACTATTTACTGAGTACTCACACAAATGTTTCTCGATTGCATACTGAATTTTCAAGTATGGATTAAAGTTGGTAAAAGCTACTATATATTGCTAACAGTATACCTCAAATCTAGTAACCTTATGACTAGAATGGTCATCACTCTTTCAAATTTTGTCTTGATATCATATCTTTGGTAACGCGTGTGGCATTTTGGTAATTTGACACATTATAAAAAATGCCAATTAAGTATTAAACTTTCAAAATTTCATCCCAATATCACTCACACTCTTTTCTAACTTGTGCCATTTTGGTAATTTTATATGTCAGTCCTTAGCTTAACGACCAACAACAACAATATCCAATCCGACCAGAAGGGGAATTACTAAGGTATTTAAGTCATACTCCTACACGAGGTTTAGAATTAGGAAGATCATTTATGTAATTAAGCGAAAGAGGCCGCATCACAAAAACTGGAGGCATATTTGCGCAGAACTGTGAAAATTACCGACCGACATATAGTTAACTGTATGCTAATTGTCCGAGTGGGTAAACCGGTAGCCTGGTGCATCCACGGGGTTGACCTGGTGGTTGAATCAGTGACCCGATGACTCAACCGGTTAACCCAGTGGCCGAATCAGAGACCGGGTGACTTGACCGAGATGACCTAGTGGTCAAACCCGTGTACCGATGACTCGACCGGATTATCCCGGTGGTCGTATCTGTGACCCGGTAACTCAACCGGGTTAACCGGTGGTCGATCCCGTGACCCGGTGACACGACCGAGTTAAGTCGGTGGTCGAATCCATGACCCGATGACTTGACCGAGTTTTGACCCTTTACTCGATGAATCGATCAAGTTGACTCGATGATCGATCCCGCGACCCAGTGACCGATCCCGAGGCCCGATAATATTGTGTGAAAAAATTAATGTTAAAAATTTTCAACTTTTCAACAATTCACATACACTTTTTATATTTTAACTCAATTTAACTTAAGTGTTCAACTTCTTTTTTTCAATGTAACAAATTTAAAATCATGTGTAATATATAGAAGGTTTTTTTGAATTTTTGAAAAGTAAGGTTACTGATCATACTTTATATATTTGACTAGTTGTTTTCTCAGAACGACAATTTTAAATATTTCGGACACCATGTTTTCTCAGAATGACAATTTTAATTATTTCGGACACCAAAAATTTATCTCACATGTGGTGAGCAGCATAGGCATAGCTATATAGTATAGTTTAAAGCCCAATTAATTAACATTTGATAAATTTAAAACGTAAAATGAATAAATTTATTATAATATTTTACCAAATTACACGTCATGATTTTTTAGCACTTGCGAAGGTGCTCACCCAAAATCACGCATCTTGTAAACAAAACTTGAACCCACGAGAACATGAAATACCAATGAGACCACAAGCCCATTGGTGTAGCCAACTAGTAACATATGGTATCTAACTAATAATATATTTAGCATAACAAATTCAAGATGATTATACATATATTTACAAGGGAATGGAAGAAACCAGGAATAATGGATAAATAAAAAAAACAAACAAGCAACTGTACTAGCGTTGAATAAGTAAGAAATGAACATATACCGAAGGAGGTGAATGTCGTGGTTTGTCTTGAGGTTGTTGCCTTCGTGAAATTAGATGAGAAAGAAGAGGGTCCACGACTATTTAACTTTCTAGTTTTCCTTTTTTAAACGGAGTTGACTTTATAGTTAAAATATGTTTTAAGAATCGGTCTTTAATTAAGTCGGTTAAGTTATGGACTAATTCAACTAGTTCAACTAGTTCAACTATAGTGTTAGTTTAGTTATTAACAACAAAAAAAACAAATAATATTTGCAAACGATCGCATAGCTAGTTTACAATATGTTAATTGATTCGGTGGTCGAACTGGTAATCCTTTGACTCGACCATATTGATTCGGTGGGCAAATCAGTCAATCGGCGAATCGACCGGGTTAACCCAATGGTCGATCCAGTGACTCGACTTAGTTAATCTAGTGGTCAAAATCGTGACCCAGAGACTCGACCGGGTTGACCCGTAGGTCGAACTCGGGACTCGGTGATCCGATCGGGTTAACTCGATGGTCGAACCTGTGACTTGATGATTCGATCGAGTTGACCCGGTGGTCCAGGTAACTCAACCGGATTGACCTGGTAATCAAACCCATGACCCTGTGACTAATACACTTGTTTTCTATTTCAATATTTGTTTAATGTTGATAAAAAAGTTGGATGGACCTTGACTAACCCGAATTAGGCTTAACTCGGGTACCCGGGACTCCGGCTCTCGTACCAAGTGAACTTCTAACGAGACCCTGCAAACTAAAATAATAACGCATCTTTAGGCTTACAGTGGGAATGTTTCCCACGATTAGACTCTGGCGTGAGAGTAAGTAATCGGTTTAGGGTTTTTAGTAATCGGTAAGGGTTAAAAGTGTGATGTGAATCATACCTTTTGTGAAATCCTTGGGGGGTTCCTTATATAGGCGGTAAAACCCTAGTTGGGCTTTACCGAACCTTAAGCCCCAAAAAAGAGGAAGGACTTATATTCCCCACCGACTTCACGATTGCTACGCAATCGACTGGACCTATTTCCCTGACTAGGAAAAGGGACGATGGGCATCTTCCATCACGATAGTCTTCGTTACCATCAGCTTTACATTCACTCAGCTTGCTACCTGGGAGCAGTGCACCGCCTCGTAAGAGGAAGTGAAACTGTTTTCCTTACTCCACTACGGAGGTAGGTGAGAGCTCTAAGGCTAGATCTACTTCCGAGGAGGAGATACGTGCTGAGATCTATGCTTTGGCCGGGCGTCAGGGGCAGGATACAACGGATATTTTTGTTATGCTCGAGACTGCTCAGGTCGGTCGCTCGTAGTTGCATCAGCGAGATGATCTGCTTTCTTGGTTGATCAAGGGGGAGGCGCAGGAAGCCAGAGATGCTTGGACCCATACAGAGGGTATGATTCAGTAGCTATTTGGGAAGATGATAGCATAGAGGGAGAGAGTGTTCATACTGGAGGGACAACTCTATGATTGCCAGGCCCAGCTACACTCGCAGAATGGAGTGATTCAGGCGCAACAAGATCTGCAGGACATGCGCAACGATGCGCGTATTGCTGAGATAGACGCTGGGATACGGGCAGACCAGACCCATCAGGCACAGTTGTATCAAACACTCAGCTTGTTACGGGAGACTCGCAGAGCCGTTAGAGATCTACATAAGGCGAGGCAGGCACCACAGGACGCTATTGTGCCAGACCTTGATGAGGCTGGCAGTAGTACTTAGATGTGATCATTCTTGTTAGACCTACCTTTTATACAATTTGCAAACATTTGGGTTACGTCCCAGCTAGTATGTTTTTGAAGGTTTATTAACATCATAACAATTATATAAAACCCTAAACGAGATCAAAGCACACATAGCGGAAGCGATTTAAAAAGATCATAATAATAACACAATTATAATTAATCGAATTAGGGTTACATACCTTTACGCTAAAGCAAATCCACAAGACGAAGAACGAATCACCAATTGGGGTTAATACCGTATATCACCAAGATATAGTCTAAAGTAAGACTATATTGTGATCTTGTACACACGTAATACAACGAGCTAACCGTGATTCTAGCACGTGTTAACTGAGCTACAACGCTTGTAAATAATCTACCCAAAAACCCTAAAGAGGGGCTAGGACTAGATAATAAGTAAATTGATCAAACAAGAAAATCAACCAAAACTCCTTGTGTGGATTGTCTTGCGATCGACCAAAGAAAGAGATAGGGGAAGAGATTTTTTGTGTATCTTGAATTATGAGGAGAAGGAAAAACAAATAAAAGGAAAGTTTTCCCCTTCCTTTTTCTCCCCCATAACTGACGGCTAGAACACCCATTTGGGGTGTTCCGGAACCTTCCAAACTTCTTTCTTTTTATTTACTTACTATATATTTATATAACGCTCTTTAATACTTAACTCTTAATTATCTAACGATCGTTAAAGTTATGTCTCGGTTTAAATTAATAAATACATAAATATATATTTATTAAATAAATTAATAAATACAATAAATATATTTATTAATGAAATTAACTCTTTACGTATTGTGTGCAATCCCGTAATCTCGAGTTCGATCCTATCACACGACTATTAAATATAAGTCCATAACCTTTCAGCTCCCACTTGGACATATTTTGAATATCGTGATTACATTGACTAGCGTCTAGATACACTTAGTAATGTCTCTAGTACAGCTCGAGTAAGGTCTCGTAGATAAAACATTTTAATGATTCATCATTATTATTATCCTTTTATTTCTAATACAACGTTAATAAGGATATGGATCTCAGTCATTCCTTTCATTAACCATTATCTTTCTCGTTCATAGATTCAGCAAGATTACCAAAACAAATTTGGGTGTGGCCACACAAACATCTTACTAATCCAACGAGGGCCCCAACTGTATTAAACTCCAAAACGAAATTGGAGGAAATAAATCTCATATTGACTACGAGCAAAACTTATGAATTTTGCAACACTTCCGAAAATAATCCTTATAGCTACCAGTTACGTTTAGCGTTAGATTATTCCACAGAGATGCACTAGATTCATAACAGTTTCCTGGTATCTCAAGTCTAAGGATAACCATTTATGATTTACTTGATGACAAAGATCCATAAAGTAAAATCATATAGTTGGGATAAGTCCAATATTCGATTCATCGAATATCATCCAAAACCGATTAATATACTTTCAAGTATACCCTATCGCTATTTTGATTTGTCTTAATTTAATAATATTCCCATATTATTTATCGACAACGGACATTTAGCATAACAATTTATTCATGGATTAAAACATGTAAAATAGGATACAAAATTAAGTAATAAGAATAAACGAAACCTAATTTTCATTTTATTAAACAATAATGTCATAACATCCTTTATCCAAATACTAATCAGAGATTTATTGCATGAGTTCACTAGCTAGTTGCAGCCCAATCGCCTTGGCATGCTTAACTACATTTGGTCTAGGCAAAGCCTTAGTTAAAGGATCAGCTACGTTATCATCTGTGTGAACTTTTATTAATTTGATTTCACGAGCTTCAACTTGTTCTCGGACGTAGTGATGTCTATGTTTAAAGTGTCGGGCGCCTTTCATGACTCCAGAATCATTGGCGAATATTATTGCAGCATAATTGTCGCATTATATATCAATAGGTTCTTTTATTGAGGGCAGCACTCCAAGATCTCAAATAAACTTCCTAATCCAAACAGCTTCCATTGCAGCTTCTGAAGCAGCCATGTACTCAGATTGAGTAGCATGCATTGCAATCGTTGTCTGCTTCTTGCTCTTCCAGTCAACTGCTCCTCCATTGATAACAAAAACGTAACCCGTCTAAGACTTCGTATCGTTTTTATCACTTTGCCAGGACGCATCACAGAAACCTGTTACATTTAGTTATGTGTATGGTTTTCCTCCAAATACCAAAAATATATCTTTCTTACTCCTCAAATACTTTAGAATATGTTTAACAATAGTCCAGTGGAGCTTCCCTGGGTTTTGTTGGTATCAACTGACCTAGTTCTGAGCAAACGCCAAATCAGGCCTTGTGCATCTTACAACATACATTATAGATCCTAC
The DNA here is from genome assembly GCA_025667525.1 of Glebionis coronaria. NCBI lineage: Eukaryota > Viridiplantae > Streptophyta > Magnoliopsida > Asterales > Asteraceae > Glebionis > Glebionis coronaria. The sequence continues at coordinate 634,924,807 of CM046874.1, read as the reverse complement.
AGCCGAAGCGTAAGGCACCTTCTGCATTTATGCATCCTTTTCAGGAGTTGATGCATCCATCTCATGACTCAGATTATGCTTAACTTCCATAGGTTGAAAACCTTTCTTGGAATTATGCATTTTATACTTCTTCAATATCTTTTCTATATAAGCATCTTGACTTAGACCAATTAACCGTCTTTTCCTATCCCGATAGATCTTAATTCCCAAAATGTATGCAGCTTCTCCTAAGTCCTTCATAGAAAAAAATTTACCAAGATAATCCTTGACAGCTTTAAGTCTTGGAATGTTACTTCCCATGATTAATATGTCATCAACATATAGGACTAGAAATACTACATCACTCCTACTAGCTTTGCGATATACACATGTCTCATCACGATTCTAAATGAATCCAAACTTTTTTATTTCTTCATCAAATCGTTTATTCCATTGACGTGATGCTTGCTTCAATCCATATATGGATCTTTGAAGTTTGCACACGTGTCCTGGATTCTCAGGATCAACATACCCTTCTGGTTGTTGCATATAGATGTCTTCATCTAAGCGACTGTCCAAAAAGTCAGATTTAACATCCATTTGCCATATCTCATAGTCATAGTATGTTGTTATAGCTATGAGAATCCTAATAGCTCTTAAGTCTGCTACAAGATAAAATGTCTCCTCGTAGTCTACGCCAAAAGTTTGAGTAAAACCTTTAGGTACTAAACGAGATTTATAGGATTGTACTTTTCCGTCCATGTCGGTTTTCTTCTTGTATATCCACTTATGTCTCACTACTTTAGCATTCGGTGGTGGTTCTACAAGAATCCAAACATCATTTAGTTTCATGGATTTCATTTCCTCATCCAAATCAATCATCCACTTATCCTTCTCAGGATCAAGTATGGCGGATTTATAATTAGCAGGTTCACCAAGATCCCCTACTTCATCATCATCCTATATGTTACGACATATATTTCTATTTGCGTTTTTAATCCTTGCGGATCTACGCAGAGGAACTAATTCCGGTGGAACCGCCAGACTTTCTTGTTCTATAGGAATTACATCGCTAGTGTTTTCAGAAGGTAATGTGTCTATATGACTCTCTTCAAGATCATAATTTCTCCCACTGAATTCTTGATTTATAAGATCACTTTCAGGGAAGTCTCCATACCTAGCAACAATCACTTAGTTCTCAGGTGGATAATAAAAGTCGTAACCCATAGTTTCCTTAGGGTATCCTACAAAGATATATTTTACCGATCGTTGTTGGAGTTTGTCACCCGAGTCACGTTTCTCATACGCCTCGCAACCCCAGACCTTTAAATAAGACAAATATGGCTTCTTGCCATGCCATAGTTCATATGGTGTCTTATCGACCTTCTTTGTGGGAACCATATTTAAAATGCGAACAACAGACTCTAAAGCATAATCCCAAAAGGATAAAGGTAAAGTTGTAAGATTAAAAATAGATCGCACCATATCCAATAATGTATGATTTCTCTTTTCGGATACACCATTTTGTTGTGGAGTATAGGGAGAAGTAAGATGCTGAACAATTCCATTCTCACTTAGATAATCAATAAACTCTTAACTTAAATATTTACCACCTCTATCAGAACGAAGAGCTTTAATCTTCTTTCCTAGTTTCAGTTCTACTTCTGATTTTAACACTTTAAATGTTTCAAATACCTCATGTTTATGCTTAAGTAAATAAACATAACCATAACGGATATAATCATCCGTAAATGTTAAGAAGTAGCTAGCACCTTTCCTTGACACATGTCTAAGTGGTCCACACACATCAGTATGTATTAATCAAGTAGATCAGTAGCTCTTTCAATATTGCTATTAAAAGGTTTCCTGGTCATCTTTCCAGAGATACAAGACTCACATTTATCAAATGATTCATCATTGATATTTTTCAAAAGACTTTCACGTTGAAGCTTTTGTATACGAGTCTTCCCGATATGGTCAAGTCTACAATGCCAAAGATAAGAAGAGTTCTTGTCAAACTTTCTTTCCTTGTTCATGCTAAAGACAGATTTATTATTCTTGAATTCATTATCATGCATGTCTATTGTAAACACACCATTCACAGACATTGCATTAAAATAGAAAATACCATTTTTCCAAACAGAAATTCCATTATTATCAATCATGTGAACGAATTCATTATTCAACAAACAAGAAAAGGAAATGACACTCTAACACTTGTAGGTGCATAATGACAATCATTTAAAATCAGTACTAAACCCGAAGGTAAAACTAAATTAAATGTTCCTATATCTTCAACCGCTGCTTGTGCGCCATTGCCCGCTTGCATAAATTGTTCCCCATAGGAAAGCTTCCTTTCTAGATTTAATCCCTGCAGCGTATTACAAATGTTAATACCGCATCCCGTATCATATACCCAGGAATTTAATTTGTATGTTAAATTGAACAATTCAATCATAAACAAAGTACCTGAAGCTGCAGCACTCTGCTCAGACTTCTTCTTTATTTCTCGCAACTCTTCGAGGTAAAGAGGGAAATTCCTCTTCCAGTGACCACTTGCCTTGCAATGGTGACAAGTCTCATCTTTTTGAGATCTTTCCTTCTTGACAAAGTTCTGCTTAGGTTTCGAATAAGTCGCAACTTGCTTGCCCTTATCACCCTTGCCTTTGCCTTTCTTCTTGTTCGCTTGCGGTTTTGGCTTACTCACTCTACCCTTTTGTATGGTTAGTACAGAAGGCGTAGAAGTAGATGTCTTGTCTTTTAACCCCTTTTCATAGTCAATGAGCATTGCATGCAAATAATTAACTGTCTTCCCCGTGAAATGCATATTATAGTTTCGAACAAAATCATTGAAGTCCTTGTTAAGGGACCTAATGATCAAGTTGATAACCATATTATGATCATAGGGTTGTCCTAGTGAAATGAGCTGTTCCATATAACCCCTCATATCCATGTAATAGGCACTTACATACTTTCCAGGAGCTTGCTTACAGCTATGCAAAGCATCTACTAAGTCATAGATCTCCACAGCTTACGGCTTCTCGAACATAGCCTTGAGCTCATCAAGCATTCACTTTGGTGAAAATAGCTCATACTTCTGTTGAAGTGGAGGAGCCATTTTTCCAAGCATTAAGCAAGCCACCTCATAGTGCTTCTTAACATTAGCAACGTGTTCAAGCCTTTGAGCATCAGAAGCTACTTCAGCAAGATCCTCTGTATAGGGAGTAGTTAAGATATCAATAGTACCCGCTGTTCTCAAGACAATTCTTAGTGAGCGGTACCAATCATTGAAGTTTGGGCCAGTAAGTTTGGGACGTTCAAAGAATGCCTTGAACGCAGAACTTATAGTGTTATTGGTGGGTTGAGCCATTTCTATAGAAATAAGTTCAAAATTAGTATTTTCATTAACAAAATACTTTCAAGAAAATAAAATTACCCTGGTATAAAAACCATATTATTTTCCTTGAATCCTAGAACTATATTGACATAGATTCATTACATCAGTTGATCTGCTAGTAATGAATGTACTCAACATAGCGACTTGTCGAACAATTCAATTGACAAACAATTTTCAATTTCTAGATTTTTAAGGGATTTACATTGCCAAAAACGTTTTGCATTGTAAACATGTTTCATCCCTTCTGAATGCCCTTAAGTTTCCAGATCTCACTGAGTAACTTAATTAAGTCGTCTAATCTGAGTAACGTAAAACCATCATACGAAATATCATTCTATGAAAGTTTTCTCTCCATTACAACATCACCCAAAAATCTCATTTGATGACGTAGTAATTTCAAGTGTTCCTCAATTAGGAGCATTCGACGTAAATTTCAAGGGTATAAATTTTGATGTCAAAATCAATGTATGGAGAAGCATGCATACAACTCCATATCATAAGTTTAATAAAACATTTAGTAAATTTTTCACGAGACTAAATTTCTACATAAATTATGTTGAGATATTGGTTAAACCAATTAAAGAATTTACCCACAACTATTCACAACGTACTTTTGCTATAACTCGGCTACGCACAAAGCAATACCCTTATTCATTGTGTTTCGGATGTGAATTTATGGTAAATCACCCTTAAGGTACAATTCAATTAATAATCATAGGTAATTTTAATTTGACGCACAGGCGAGCCGGAAATTTGGTCAGCGACTAAAGGCATAACACCTCCTTCCTTAACCGGGTACATGACCAGCGGTGCTTTATACCCACTTTATAGTTTGTCATATTGAGTAGGCCATTAGATTGTTATTGCAATTCACCAATCAACGTAATCTTATGTAATTTAAATCTCTAACAAATCATTATTTTAATATGATTTAGTCCATATTATTTCTTTTCATAAAAAACCCTTGTTTACAACAATTGAACAATTTTATATAAATAAGTAAAAAACTAAATCATAAACACATAATAACAATTTATATGTGCAATAAATAAATCAAATAGCCACATGCATACGATTTATTCAATAATCCTCAAATGTAGGTCTTTATATCTCTATATAAAAGTCTTCCCTAATTCTAGATTTATTGAATCAAATAACCACGTAGCACCTCCTTCCTTAACCAGGTACATGACCAAGAGTGCGTTAAACCCACTTTATAGCTTGTCAAAAGGAGTAGGCCGTTAGATTATTATTTCAATTCACCAATCAACGTAATCTTATATAATTTAAATCTCTAACAAATCATTATTTTAAATATGATTTAGTCCATATTATTTATTTTCAAAAAAAACCCTTGTTTACAACAATTCAACAATTTTTAATATAAACAAGTAAAAAAACTAAATCATAAACACATAATAACAATTTATATGTGCAATAAATAAATCAAACAGCCACATGCATACGATTTATACAATAATCATCAAATCTAGGTCTTCATATTCATATAAAAGTCTTCCCTAATTCAAGATTTATTGAATCAAATAATCACGTAGCACATAAAATCATATAACCATATAATTTTACGATCCATGAAAACATGCACGTTATCATGGATTCCCCACAAATCTTAACAATTAAATCTCTACGGATCGTAACCATACATGACATAACAATTAATCATGCAATTTAATCTAAAATTATCCCACATGTAATTTAGGGTTTCAAAACAATTCTTTTTTTATATGAAAATTCAGCCAAAACTCTAATTTTTAAAAAACAAAACCCTAATTTTAAGAAAACCTAAAAAAACATGTAGTTTTAACTCAAAACAATTTAGTTAAAAAAACTTTAGATTTTCGATAATTATAACATGTTAAAACATGTCTCTGATACCACTGAAGGTTTATTAACATTATAACAATTATATAAAACCCTGAACGAGATCAAAGCACACATAGCGGAAGCGATTTAACAAGATCATAATAATAACACGATTATAATTAATCGTATTGGGGTTACATACCTTTACGCTAAAGCAAATCCACAAGACGAAGATCGAAACACCAATTCGGGTTAATACCGTATATCACCAAGATATAGTCTAAAGTAAGACTATATTACGATCTTGTACACATGTAATACAACGAGATAATCGTGATTCTAGCACGTGTAAACCGAGCTACAACGCTTGTAAATAATCTACCCAAGTACCCAACAACCCTAGAGAGGGGCTAGGACTAGATAATAAGTAAATTGATCAAACAAGAAAACCAACCAAAACCCCTTGTGTGGGTTGTCTTCCGATCGACCAAAGAAAGAGTGAGGGGAAGAGATTTTTTTGTGTATCTTGAATTATAAGGAGAAGGTTTGTTTATATAGGCCTAGACTTGTATCCAAAAACGAATAAAAGGAAAGTTTTCCCCTTCCTTTTTTCCCCCATAACCGATGGCTAGAACACCCCTTTGGGGTGTTCCAGAACCTTCCAAACTTCTTTCTTTGTATATATTTATATTTATTTAACGCTCGTTAATACTTAACTCTTAATTATTTAATGATCGTTAATGTTGTGTCTCGGTTTAAAATTTAAATTAATAAATACATAAATATATATTTATTAAATAAACTAATAAATACAATAAATATATTTATTAATTAAATTAACTCTTTACGTATTGTGTGCAATCCCGTAATCTCGAGTTCGATCCTATCACACGACTATTAAATATAAGTCCATAACCTTTCAGTTTTAGACTTGTTGTACTTGTATCCTTCATACTTGACTTGTGATCTTTTGGGTGTTTAGACGGTAGTGTAGGTACGATATTATCTTATGAGATCCTGAATGATTATGATATTTTATTTTCTATGGTACAGATCTTTCTACATCTCGATACTAACATCTTGTTCTAAGTATCTCAGTTTTCCTTCTATCTTGTGTATTTAGTAACGACACGACCCAGAGTCACACGAGCTAATGCTGTAGAAACAGACATCGCTACCAATGTCAGTCCTGCTCTATTTCAAGCACTCATTGACCAAGGCATTTTCAATTCCATGGCTACACGAGATGACAATAGGAGCATAAACCATGATGACAGTCATGATTTAAACGAAAGAAGAGCAGAGAGAATCTCTCGTGGATGTACTTATCCGGAGTTCTTGAAGTGCAAGCCATTGTACTTCAAGGGAAAGGAAGGTGCAATGGAACTGATGTAGTGGTTTGAGAGGATAGAGATGGTATTTCGGATCAATAACTGTGTGGATGAGAACCGGATTAAGCATGCTACTTACACATTCTTGGAGCATGGTTTGACTTGGTGGAACTTGTTGATAGCTACATCAGGGCATGACTATGCCTATGCCATCACCTGGACCGGACTGTAAACTAGAATGACTGAGAAGTACCAAAGGCCTCTTGGTCTAGCGGTATATGAGTGGGCCTCTAACCTCAAGGTTGTGGGTTCAAGTCTTAGTGGAGACATGTGAGATAGAAATTGTGAGATAATTGGTGTCAGTTGTAAAAATTGTCGTTCAAAAAAAAAGAATGACTGAGAAATACTGTCCAAGATGAGAGATGAAAAAGCTGGAGATTTAGCTATGAGAGTTAAAGTGCAAGGGTACTGACATTTTGGCTTACAACCAAAGATTTCAAGAATTGTCCTTGATATGCGTCCGGATGTTTCCGGAAGTTAAGTAGAAGACTGAAAAGTATGTTGGGGGGGTTTACCGGATGCTATTCATGATAGTGTACTCTCATCTCGACCCACTACTTTCGAGGCTGCAATTGAGTTTTCTATTGAGTTGATGGACAAGAGAATCCGTACCATGACTGAGAGGCAGGCTGAAAGTAAGAGGAATGCTGACGAGAATTTCGAAAACCATCACCAGCAGCATCCACCCAAGAGGCATAACCCAGGGCAAGCTTTTGTTGCCACCACTCATGTTAGCAGGCAGTTTGGGGGTACCAAACCCCTGTTCTCTAAATTTCATTATCATCATGACGACCCATGTGGAAAATGCCACAGATGTGGAAAACTGACCACTTCATTAAACATTGCAAAATCAATGCTCTTACCAATAGTGAACCAATCACCACAATAGAGGAGGTGGAAATAGACCCCGTGGACATGGAAACGGTCAAAGAAACGGTCAGGGTAATGGTAGCTATGCTGGAGGGAATGGAACGGAGCAAAGAGTACTCCATTGTTTTGGATGTGGAGCCCCGGGTCATGTCAAGAGCAACTGCCCAAAGTGCGGAAACAGGAACCAACCTAATGGAAGCAGTCAGGGAGCCCCAGCCAGAGTGTATGTCGTGGAAAATGATGGCAACTAACCAGACTCCAACGTTGTTACAGGTATGTTTCTTCTGAACAACCTCTATGCTTCTATCTTATTTGATACCGGTGCTGATATGAGTTTCATATCGATCGAGTCTAGTAATTTACTTGATGTGGTCCTAACCACTCTAGACAATAGTTACAATGTAGATTTAGCCGACGAGAAGGTAATTGGGGTTAACACTATAGTTAGAGGTAGTACACTAAATCTCCTGAACCATCTGTTCAACATCGATCTAATGCTAGTAGCACTTGGAAGTTTTGACGTTATCATTGGCATGGACTGGTTATCAAGATGTCATGCGGTGATCGTATGCGATGAGTAACTAGTTCACATTCCGTGGGAAGATGGAACGTTGATTATACGAGGCGACGGGAGTGAAGACAACTCTACTACCCGATTGAACATCATCTCCTGTATAAAAACTCAAAAGTATCTACTGAAAGGATGTCCTATCTTTTTAGCACATATTTCCAAGTTGAATAAAGAAGATGAACCTGAGAAGAAGCGGATTGAGGACATGGCGATGGTGCGAGATTTTCCAAAAGTATTCTCGGAAGAACTACCAGGCATACCACCTGCACGGCAAGTTGATTTTTAGATCGATTTGGTCCCAAGCGATGCACCAGTGGCAAAGGCACCTTATCAGTTAGCTTAATCGGAAATGAAGGAATTGTCCGAACAATTGAAAGAGCTATCTGACAAAGGCTTCATAAGACCAAGTTCCTTACCATGGGGATCCCCGATCTTGTTTGTCAAGAAGAAAGACAGTTCATTCCGAATGTGCATTGACTAACGGGAACTAAACAAGTTAACTGAGAAAAGTTGTTACCCGCTTACTAGGATCGATGATCTATCCGATCAATTTCAAAGATCAAGTGTCTATTCAAAGATAGGCTTACGATCAGGGTATCATCAGTTAAGAGTAAGAGATGAATATATCTCAAAGACAACTTTCAGAACCCGATATGGACATTACGAATTCCAAGTTATGCCATTTGGTTTGACTAATGCACCAGCTGTATTCATGGACATCATGAATAGAGTATGCAAACCATATTTGGATAAGTTCATGATCGTCTTTATCAACGATATACTATTTTACTCCAAGAATGATAAAGAACACGGATAACGCCTCATTATGATCTTAAAGCTGCTTAAGGAGGAGAAGTTGTACGCGAAATTCTCTAACTGTGAATTTTGGATCCCCAAAGTTCAATTTCTTGGTCATGTAATTGACAATGAAGGAATTCATGTGGATCCAGCTAAGGTCGAATCGGTTAGAGATTGGGCATCTCCTAAGTCACCAACGGAGGTTCGCCAATTTTTAGGCCTTGTTGAGTATTACCAACGATTCATCGAAGGGTTTTCCAAGATAGCCAAACCAATGACCAAGCTTACCCAGAAAGCAGTAAAGTTTGATTGGGGAGAAAAGGAGGAAACTGAATTTCAGTTGATCAAGCAGAAACTATGCAGTGGACCTATAATGGCCTTACCCGAGGGCAGTGAAGACTTTGTTGTGTATTGTGATGCTTTACACAAGGGATTAGGTGTTGTACTAATGCAAAGAAACAAAGTGATAGCTTACGCTTCACGAAAACTGAAGAAGCATGAGAAGAATTACACCACACACGATCTGGAACTTGGCTCAGTGGTGTTTTCTTTGAAGATTTGGAGGCATTATCCTTATGGAACGAAATGTACAGTGTTCACTGATCACAAAAGTTTGCAACACATACTCGACCAAAAAAATTGAACATGAGGCAACATCATTGGATAGAGTTGCTAAGTGACTACGATTGTAAAATCAAATACCATCCAGGTAAAGCAAACATAGTAGCAGATGCCTTAATCCGGAAGGAAAGAGAGACTCCACTAAGAGTCTGATCTCTAGTCATGACGATCAGTTTGGACCTACCAAAGCGAATCTTGGAGGCTTAAATTGAATCTCAAAATCTGGAAAACTTAGTGAATGAGGACATTGGAGGCATGCTAAGGACGGACCTTGAGAAAGAAAAGCTAGAACCCAGATCCGACAGAACATTATGCTTACACGAAAGAAGTTGGTTACCTATTTTTGGCGACTTGAGGAATGTGATCATGCATTAGTCTCATTACTCTCTCTTTCTCTCTTGTTACCGTGAACAAAACAACCCACAAACACACTCTCTTTTAATACAAACTTAATCTAAATTTACATTTGAGCTAAAGACGCAACACGTTTACATTACACAAAAAAATGAAGCAAAGACGCGACATTGGTTTATAAACAAAGGGTTTAGACGACAAGAACCCTAGAACATTCAAGGAAAGACTTGTGTTAGTTTCACTTGGATCATAGCATTGTGCTAAGGACATCTAGTATTTGACGTAATGTGTGCATTGTGACTTGGATAATTTGATCATTCTCAAGCATTATTATTCAGGTGAGTTCATGGCCCCACACTTTGAATATATTAAATGTTTTTGTGCAATATTGGGGGAGAAAACATGCAATACATTTTAAAGGACGCAAACAGAACATGAGTACATTATGATTAGCACCATGTCCCTTGGATTGTAAATTGTTAATTGTGAGATAGCGCGAATGTTATAAATAGATATACTTGGGGGCTAACAATCCCCGTTTGGGTGAGTAGCACTCACTGTGCCTAGGCTAAGACAACAAACGTATACCATGTCGGATATTTATAGCGTACATTAGGTGGTCCCCATTTGTTGTGGACCCCTACGATCGTCTAGCTTTAATTTACATGCAATAGGGGAAATGTAATTGGTTTATAGTATTTTCTTTATGCATTACTATGTGAGACATTTTATGGTCATGAACTTGATTTTATCAAACCTATGAATTCACCAACTTTATGTTGACCGTTTTAAGCATGTTTTTCTCAAGTACAGGATTCTAAGTGCATGGAGTGAGCATCATTTAGGAGCATAATAATGATTGGGTATTTATTTATCATTGGGGTGACTGTAACAAACTGATATTCACCTTTGCAACTATTTGTACTAAGACAATATTTGTAACATTTTATTCAAAAAATCATATAATTATGATCTATGCTTTATATGCCATTTGTTCCGTGATCCACTAAGTGACAGCCAAGTTCGTTCCGCTGCATGTCTAATTTAGGGGTGTCACAACAACATCCTAGCTTAGGCGTCGTTAAAGATTGTAAGCTTAAGTGTGAAGGTTTCTCCACCGGTGTAAAGGAGATTCATTTACTAATGAAGTAGAACTCTCGAGTAGATACTCGAGGAGTGGAAGTAGGGGCAAGATAAATGAGATCTTGTTAGGCCGAACCACTACAAATCATTTTGCATTGTGGTTTGTTTCTTTATTACTTCAAGTCTATTACGTTGCTAATTTACACTTCATCTATATCCATTCACGATCACGAAAAAGTTTCCAAGTAATTAAAAATAATTGGTAAAAACTATTCAACCCCCTGTCTAGTTTTCTATAGAGGTTGTTGATTAGGATTTTTTAGTAATTACATATTGGTTTTGTGAATTACTTGGTTGGTGGGTTTACTGCTTTTTGCTTCGTAGGATTCGATACGAAAGTTGTTTGTTACATAGTAAATTCCGTTTGTTCCCTATATATAGCAGAGCCTTGGTACTTCTTTTTGGCATGTTGGAGCGATCGTTTCGATGTTTGCTTATTCCTTGTTTGATATGTTCTCCCGGTTGCACGTATGATTTTGTTTGAATTAGGAAGAACTAGAATTTGGGATTAGTGTTTGAAGTTAGAATTTGGCTATTAGTAATGATATGGGAATATGAGATCATCAATTCGTGGTATTGGTTTCTTGAAATTGGTTTGTTTGGTATTCGATTTGGATTTTATTTTCTTGAATTTGAGTCATAATTCGTATCATATATGTGGGCTGTTAGTTTGGAATTTGAAGTTTGGACCGTAATTCTTATTGTATAAGTAGGTCGTTTGAATTGTTATCTCGATCATATTTGGGACGTTTGAATTTCAACCCGTTCGCCAAATTATTTATTAATTTGAATTTGTTTGGTACGGATAATAAGTTTGAATATGGGTCGTAATTCATATTATATAAATGGACCATTAGATTTTGAATATGGTATTTGGAATTTGAAGATCGATTTGGTGTTTGAACACTTGATTATCATCATGTCGTTTGATGTTTGTTCGATCGTATGAAATTTGGAAATTTAGATCTTCGTTTGGCGGGCGTTTGAAGTTGGTTGCCCGAATTTGATTGTTGAAGATCGTTTGAGCTGATTTGGTTGTTTAGTTAACCGAGTTTGAATTTTTCAGTTAACATTTGGTTGTTCGCATTGAAGACATCAGCGTTTGATTTGGTTGGTTTTGGTTTGGATCGTTTTCAGGTTCGGTCTTTTGTTTGAATAAGGCTAGTTTCTCTAGCGTTTGAAACTTTGAATTTGATTTTGGAACTTCTCGTCACTTAGGAGGTAAAGTTAAGGTGGCGATTGTTAGTTGTTTTGACTTGACCTCCTAAGGTTAGTTTGGTAATTTAGGTTGTAAGGGTATTTTGGTCATTTTAATAAGTATGGCAAGTGTCTTTACACTTAAGTAAGTTGTAGATCGGTCTTTGTACTCTATATACCATATAGCATATATCATTTGTAACTTGGACTTGTTTGATAAATGAATACAACTTTTGTCCCAAACACCCTTGTGATCTTGTTGCTGATATATTTGTTGTTTTTTTTGTTGGTCTTTTGCTTTTGCCTCTAATTATGTCCCCCAATCCTAACAGTTACATTCTCATTTGTGTGTCTTTTGACTTGCATATTCATTGACCAACAAGCTAAGCCAACGCTTCATTACTTTCGATTGTTGGCGATGTCGATAGACCGGATGATGGCGTCACTTTCTTCTTCGCTTTTCCCTGTCATTGGTCGAACATCCTACATCTCCTGTTCTTGCTCGTTTCCCGCCATTGATAAGGATTAAAGTTACCATGTGAATTGTTATATAAAGAGTATGGACCGGATTGCTAATTCGATTTGGGCCCTTTGCGGATGGGCTCAGGAGTATTAGTTTGGGCTTAATCTTGTAATAAAAAGAGATAGATGTGATGATTTTCTACATAAGTAAATGTAAATCGTTAACTTTATCGTGGGGACGGACCCCCACGATTTGACTCCGACATAAGAGTAAGATTTTATGTTGTCAGAGATCGCGTATTGGGATGTGTGAGAAAATCATACCATGTGGGAGTGTCAGAGTTTACTTTTTATAGGCGAGCCATATACTAGGTTTCCCTAGTATTTCGTGTAGTGCTCGGAATGACCCCTTCTCAGCTAAAGGATTTTTGTTCTTATATGTTAATCGTGACTTGCGGATCCGCTCTCTAGGAGCTGATCTGATGATGGCTTGTTGATCCGGTAGTAGCTTGCGGATTTGGGGAGCTGATCTGATGGTAATTTGCCACGTGTCGTGGGCTTGTATTTAGTTGGGTCATGGCCCAATTTTTTATGTGATTTTAGGCCCAATAGATCGTGCACACGCTATACGCTATCATGAATGTTCACAAAATTTCACTAAATCCATATATGTGTTATACGTAGAAGAGTTTTTAAGAAAATCAAATTTAGATCCAACATATATATGTATTACGAACAACAAGATGGAGTGTTAGGAATGCTCAAGAGCATTGATTGTATGCATAAGAACTGGGAAGTTTGGCCGAAGACCTTACACAAACAATTCAAAATGTGTCATCATAAATACTCGACGTTAATGTGTGTTCCGTCGTGTCATATGATTTGTGGATTCGGTGCACCGTTATTTGATGACCCTTGCCGGTTATTTAACCGATGGGATTTATCCTCAGTGATATGTGTTTGTAAAATTGTATTCTATTTTGAGAGATGGAAATACAATGAAGTGTAAAGAGTTCATGAAATATTAAACGGGCTTGTGGAGTCCCACAAGGTCGTTGGAGAATAATTTAGAGACCAGCACGTGTCGTACAAATCAACACGCTACAAAAAAATCAGGTATTGTTGTATCATGTTACATAACATGATATTGAAAGCCAAGAGTTTGCCATTATTGAACATAACAATAGTACGCTTCTCCACAACCGAATATCTAACGTTCTTGGGTTGAATAATACAAGATACATGCAATTAAATAATTAAGAAAACCAAACAACTTCGGAATAAAAAAGTGTACGCCGACTTTCAACAAGATATAGTTGAGTATTTATGGAACACTAACCACTAACTCGTATCGTTATTTGTTTATATTTATTTAATGTACTTTCTTTATCTTTTCTACGATGTGATAAGTTGATAACTTCTTTTTGTTATAAGAAAAAGTCATGACACCACATGTAACACCAATGAGAACCATGTTCTACTAACCAATTAATGATCATTTAGTAGTTGACATGATCATGTTATTAAAAATGACATTTAGAGCCTTAAGTACCATAATATTACTTTTGCAGCGCCACCTCAACGCCACATCAGCTTTTATAAAATAATACTTTTCAACAACCCCATTATTTTTTATAACATTTTAATCATTTGAAAAACCTAAATTACTTTCAATCATAAAAAAAAATTACATACATTCGAAATTAAAAAAAAAGTCTTAAATTAAAAAAAAAAAAAACGAAAACTAGGGTATTTATAGTGTTTTTAGGCTTTTTTTTTTTTAATTCAAAACATATCATCGTTTACGGGACAAAATGAAAAAAAAGCTTAAAGGGTTGTGTAAAAAAGAGCCGTTAGAGGGGCCAAAGTAAACCTTTTTTTCAAATATCCCCACCGACGCGCGTTGATGGGTTAACGTGGGGCTTAACGCGGTTGGCCAAAAACAACCGACGGACCATAACGCCAGCCAACTGGTGTAAAGTAAACATCCAAGTTGCTGTCAAAAAAGAGGAACGTTTGATGAGACCATATGGATGGTTTACTGCAAATGAAGACGCTATTGGATTCCATGACATAAAAGCTTCTACTTATGGTTGTGCAACAGGATGATCTGTGATTGACGCAAGACTATCAAGTCCGAACCAAATCGCAAAAGCAATGAAATGCTGATTAAGGGCGTATCAGCATTTACAGAGGTGTTTCTTCTTAGTTACTGGGTCCAACAATAACAATATAACTTCAATTAGAAATCAGTACCTAAGCTCTTGCATTCATCATATGGTGGTAGATTTAAACTAATTAACATCATGGAAGTTCCTCAAATAATGTCATGCACAAACTAGTGGTTTAGTCAGAGATTGATTTCCTTGTCATTTCTGGACTACAACTTGGGTATTCTTATTTCTGAGTACTTATCAAGACCACAAAGTCAACGACCACTGCCACATGAGTTCTACCTTGTGCAGATTTCTATTTTTCTTACATATGGGGAAGTTAAATACAGTACTACTAGTATATGTTATGAGATAAAACCAAACATAAATTCAGGTAAGCAGCCAATACGTTTCTTTTTACTAAGATCCCAAATATATTCATAGTAGCATAAATCAAGATGTTAAGGAATTACAAAAGCCAATGACACTTTTCATTGACATCATCCCGACATTCAATAAGTATCATACTTGGAGATATTAGGTAATTACAAACCAAAATGCAAAACGTCCGTCAAAAGTTAAGTCCATAATCACACAAAGTAAAATCTTCACCTTCCCAAGTGGCAAAAAATAGTGAAGGTTAAGGTGGCCGACTAATGACTATTGCACCAAGCAATTAGGAAGACGGGGCCTATAACAAAAAAAGAAGACAACATGATACCAGCATCTTGAGATATTGAGCATAATTATCAGACATGAATATTGGCTTTCTAATAAATAAAAAACTTACAGACTTTTAAGAAAGTGGTTGCAATGTTGTAGCAAGTTCTTGAAAGTTGACATTTGAACGCGTTGGCTTCTTATCACATTGTATCCTCACACGATCCATCATATTATCCATGAACGTGTCAGCCTCGGCATACAGACTATAATACATTGGTTCAATCTTAGCCCTCTTTGATGCAGGCAGCTTTTTCAGTAAGCTTTCAATCTCCTGCAATTTGGAAATGCAGCAAATAGTCCTTTTATGCCCCTCCTCTAATTCATCCCAATAGCTTTTGATCTTTCTCAACCTTTCTCCAAAATAGGACTCAGTTATAGTCTCTTGCTGTGCCCTCTGATTCTCAACTTCCGCTTGATCCACATGGGCTGTGTTTTTGTCGTTCTTTGCTTTCCAACACTTCAGCAACTTCTGCAATTCTTTCATGAGTTTGTGCGCTCGAATCTCCTGCAGAGTTTCCATTATCATTTAAAAAATAGAAAAATATAGATTCAATCCATTTATAATCATAAGTAACCAATTTATTGTCCTTTTTTAATACAGTGCATCAAATCTCTCTTGAATAAGAACTTTTAGGATCAGGGCAATAAGTATGTTGCAGCGCATATGTGTACCATCATACTATAAGGTGTATGTACCTCACGTAAAACCATTGTGAGTGTGGCACCTGGGGAACTATCTAAAAAATAGCTTTCCACCAAAGTAGACACATTTGCTTTCACATGTGATGTCATCCTTTCTGGGTAGATCTTTAAACTCTTCAAGTTGGCAAATGGTGATGGTTGATGTGAAATTAGTTCAGCAGATGAAGCAAGAAACTGCACAGAAATTACATTTTAAACTATATATATAAACACAAACAGTTTAATGTACTCATCTTAATAGTGAATACAAGTATATTTTTATATGCAACATATCCTTGATGAAGCGTTTGGCTAACTGTTGCATAGAAAAGAAAATTTGAAAGGTAGATTTCTTTCTATACAATCTTAAGATCCTTCCACATCTTCGCTGTTTTTGTATACGTATAATATGTATTCATTTTGTAACAAATTTGCAACTTTATGAATCTCATCAGTAAAGCCATCAAATGCAATTGTTCTTACCCATGTACGAACTTGGTACACAAACGAACTAATTTTGTTTTCTATTAATCTTTGCTTTTTAACTTATTAATTATTAATGCATGTCCTAAAACAACCAATAGCAACATACCTCGACAATTTCTAAGTTAAGTGTAAAAAATTTTACACTACAAATTTGTTGAAGCAGGCTAACAATAGCTTGAGAATCGTCTTGAAAATCGTCTGGATAGCTAATATTGAGATCCACTTTCTCCAAAGAAAGGACATCTGCAGAAAAGTTTACTGAAAACCTACTTCCTCTCATTATGAAATTCTTGAGTTGAGGGGCTTCTACATTCACCACATTGCAGGACACATGTTCAAGCGTGAGATTAGAAAGTTTAGGAAGACATATATTAAGGTGAGATTTCCCATCTTCAGGAAGACGAATTGTCGTATCACAATATAATAAGGTGAGGTTCTTCAGATTCGGGCAGTTGGAGAAAAGATTACCATCCAATTTGATACTAGTGAGACACAACGTTGTTAAAGCTGGAAGGTCCCAAGTTGATGCGAGTGTGCAGGACTGAAAGCAAGAATACATAAATGTAAGATGTTTCAGTGACTGGGAACTAAATAGGTTAATAGGATATGCGGCACGATCCTTATTAGCAGATGTTACAAATGTTAGTTGTTCGACATTATGAGAAAACGCATAGTTGAGAACTCTTTTGACTAACGCTTGGGTAGCTTTTCTGTAAAAACAGAGCTTAACAGAAGACAATTGTACTTGATTATCACGGCGAGAGAGAACTTTAGTGACAAATTTGGAGAAGTTTTTCCACTTTGAGAAACTTTCAGCTGAGAAATCTAGATAAGGCATGGAAGTCCAGATGTATCTCCATCTGGATGACAAACCACTTGTTTCAATGGCTTGTTGAAGGCTAATAAACGAGAGAATTTTATGGATAAGATCATCGGGTAAACTGCTCAGTCTATCAATTTCAACATTCATTCTCTTTGCATCATGCCCAGAGCCCATTATCTCCCCAACTCACTCTTGACTCCAAGAGCTGCAATTTGACAAAATTAAACAGCAGAAAATGCTGATTTTTTTATACAAGTGTTAACTTATATAGATGAATGTTAGTGTTATATATTTCGAAAGGCGAGTCTAGTTGGCCCGTTAGGAAGAACATGCACATCTAGAACATCTTTCGATCATAATGGAAGTACTATCAAAATTAGTTTGTTGTTAACTCTTTACAGTGTACACACACAAATGTTTCACAATTGCATAATGAATATTCAAGTAAGGATTAAAGTCTATACTCTACTATGATGGTTTCCTAGTGGCAGAACACGCGATTATATTAAGATTGGTGAATCGTCGTTCTGTTATACATAACAAATGGCTGTAGTGTCAACACAGAAATGCAATCATGTATATTTCTCTCATCATTCAATTTATTCACATTCAAATCCAGTTTTCTGTATGTCCTGACTTTTGCATGCTACCCACAAAAACAAAACTGAGTAAAAGCTAGTACTATATACTAATATTAGTAGCAATATACCTCATATCTAGTCACCTACTTTTATATGACTAGAATGTATTAGATGATAGAATGGTCACATCGCACACAAAGGATTATAGTTTAGGCGAATCTAACTTTAAGGTAATATGAGTTTTTTCTAAATTTTTAGAATGTGAGATAAGCCCCATTAGATATTTTTTAGAATGACAATTTTAACTATTTCATAAAAATCTATCTCACATTAGGACTTGAACTAGTAACATAAGGTAACTATAAATATATATTTAGCATAACAGATTAAAGATGATACGTATTTATAAAGATGATGCATAATTTATTAAGAACTTTACCTCACATGAATGACAGAAAACACAAGGCTGCGGTGAATGATGGAGGAGGTGAATGTCGTGGTTTGACCTCCTTGGGGATTGAGCTGTGAAATTAGGTGAGAACTTTCTAGTTCTAGTTAAAATGGCAAATTTGTCACTAGCTATAATTATTCATTTTCTTTTTTCATATTTTTTTAACTTACTTCCTCTCACAATTTCCTCACCAATCAAATCGATATCTTTAATACCAGTTATATAACTCTCGTACGAAATAACAAACAAATCAAATTTAATTTAATATATATAATATAATAATATAATGTAAGGTTGTTTTCAGAACCAGTAAAATGTACAGAACTGCGAGAACCACCTTTTATTTTTAATAATGCGTATGTATTTTCCTCGTAATGTTTAAATTATACGTTTAATAATTGTTTTATTGGTTATAAATCCGAGTATGATAAGCGATATAAAGAGTGCACATGTGTTTTTATATTATCCATCGAGAAGTTAGTTATGATACAAATGAAATAAAATACATGTGCATGGTCCTTGAATACATGTATCTAATGACCTAACATGATGAAAATCCATGCACGTCTACATTGTGAACTAACACGATAAAAATACATGTGCATTTTAAGAGTAAAAATGTGGTTTTCGCAATTCTGTACATTTATTTGGTTCTGAAAAGAACCTCACCCTAATAATATATAAAAAAAGATTTATGTCTAATATTTTATAATTATGATTAGGTTATAAAATATAAAGGTTATTTGTTAATTTTTAAACTTATTATAAAAATATGAAAATTTAAAATTTTCACTTAAAGCTATTTAACTTTTTTTTTATATTTAATCACTAAATTATTATTTATTACCGTTTCTTTTTTAATTTTTTTTTCACAAATTTGACTATTATAATTTTATGTTTTTTTTCCTCCAATCCATCAATTTTTTAGCACTTTTACTAAATAAGGAAACTTTTAGATTTTTTTCAAAAACATAAAAATATAAATGAGTAAATCAAGAGATTATTTCTTATTAAGGAAACAATCTTTTCAAAATAATCCATTTTTTAGGTTTTACTTTACAAAGAAGAAGATTAAAATCTAAAACTTTATTCATAAATTAAAAATAATACAAGAGGATTAAAAATGTGCGCATACGAAATGATAGTTTTACCCTTAGCTAGTTAATTAATTCTTCTTTAAAGTTTGTAATAACAATTTCAAGCAAAGATAATACAGTAAATTTATCAAAGTTTCATATCTATTTTTAGTATTGGACAATACTTTTGAGACAACCCAAAATAGAAAAACGGACAATAATTTTAAGACGAGGGAGTACCAGTTATAACCTTCGTACACGCACGAGATAACAAACAAATTTAATTTAATTTAATATTAAAGTATAATATAATAATACATAAAAAATAATAATACATAAAAAAAAGTTTATGTTTAATATTTTGTAATTATAATTAGGTTATAAAGTATAAAGGTTATTTATTAGTTTTTAAACTTATTGTAAAAATATGAAAATTTAACATTTTCACTTAAAACTACTTAATTTTTTTAAAATTTAACCACTAAAGTATTATTTATTACCGCCTCTTTTTTTTAAGTTTTTTGTTTCACAAATTTGACAATTATAATTTTATGTCTTTTTTTTCTCCATCAAATTTTTCCATCAATTTTTTTCACACTTTTACCAAATAAGGAAACTTTTAGATTTTTTTCAAAAACATAAAAATATAAATGAGTAAATCAAGAGATTATTTCTTATTAAGGAAACAATCTTTTAAAAAAGTCCATATTTTAAGTTTTGCTTTACAAAGAAGATTAAAATCTAAAACTTTATTCATAAATTAAAAACAATACAAGAGGATTAAAAATATACGCATACGAAATGTAAAACCTAAACAATATATAGATAAATAGAAAACATGAAATAAAATGTAGAGTCCCACTTCACTTTAATCACCCGCTTCAACTCTTCATCATTAGTCGACGGATATAACGCTTCGTATTTTTGACCTTGATCCATTTTTCAGATTGCGTGCTTTTTATCCTTGAGTTAAAACTCCATCTTTATCATCTACAATAACTTTCTTATATTCTGGCCTTTTTGGACGTTGTACGGATCGTTGACCATTACATACTCGTTGATTATCAATTTGGCTAACATGCGCACATTAAAGCCAGTAATTAAGATGTCGGCGACATCTGTGCTTTCCGTTTCCTATTTGCTTGCTTCCTGCCCATGAGACTGTTAGGTTTTACAATCATAAAAGCACTTTATGTGTTAAAGACCACGTGTGACGCAACGAAAGATTAACAAGAACACATGTAGGCTAGTAATTAACATAAGATAAAGATGCGTATCTTTTAGCAATAGATCAAATCACGTTTATCAATATACAAAACTTTTGGATATAAAGAAATACTAAAACCACTAGAATCAAAATATGATTCCTCTAAGAACGTGTACACAATACATTACAAGCAAGTGATAAGTATGCTAGTACACGTTTGTGTTAAACCATCAATCCCCTAATTGAATTAATCAACAAATGAAGAAACCCTTGGTTTCTTTAGCTCCTGTTGAACACACAAAATTCAAAACCCTTATAGATATTTGGTCGATCGAACAAGAAAAGATGGATTTTTACGGTTTAAGGATATTAAGAATTAGTCAATAATAAATCCCTATTAACTTATTTATAGACGCTAAAACTTGGCTTGCAAGTTAAGCACATGGATTGGGTTTTGGCCCACCTACACAACCTAGGGAAAAATCCTTGTTTCCTTTTTACCGATTTTTCTTTAAGCCCTTTAGGTTTAAAATTTTATAAGCATATTGTAGGATTGTAAATCTTGCTTATGTATCTAGAGAGAGAAAGAGATAGAGAGATGGTGGATTTCACACAAAGCTAGAGAGAGAAAGTAATGTTTACTATGTGAAAATTAATGAAACCACACCCCTCTCCATCAAAGGAGAGGGTTTATATACCCAAGCCTTGTAATGGGCTTGGGCTTACACTTTTGGGCCGGCCTACACATGTTGTAGGCTAGGCTTGGACTTGTTTGATAAGTAAAGAAGATTAACTAAACTACGAGCTATTACATGAACTATCGTTGGAGTGACCGATCCTTCTTAATACGTAAAACGTATTTCCAACAATCTCCCCCTAAGGGAGGTCACTCCAAACAAGGGCGTTACCCGAGTTACAATAATGAAATAAACCCAGCATACTATGCTTGTCTTGAGCTCGTAGTCTTCGTCTTTCTTTTTCTTTTTCTTTTCTGGTGAACATGCTGATGTGATCTTTGATATCAATCTTTGAGCATTAATCTCTTGCCTTGATCTCGTGCATCCATCACTTGTGATCTTCGCCTCTTCGTGACACCATGTCCCACATACTTATACCTTCGTAATTCTTGAAAGCTTCAGAGTTCGATACAGCGGAAGACTTAACTTTTAGGCTTTCTTGAATTAGATGAGATATTAAGTGCATAAGGTATAAGCATGCGGGGACGACTTCTTCTTGGATTCCGCAACGCCACCGTCTTCAAATGCCGCAACATAAGTAGACACGAACGAAATGGCTTTGAACATTTCATTCTAAATCGGTAGCATTTTACCTCCGGTCGGTGAAGACCGTTGGACGATATTAGATATCGTACCCGTGACGGATAGTTTCAGTTAAGTAACTTCCTGACAGGATTTCGCGGGTAAACCCGTTCTCTTTATTCGACCGTCCAAAGCTGACTGCGAACATAAAGAGTGAATCATTTGGATAAAGATATACGCATGATTTGAAGCCGTCAATTCATGTTCCTGGAACAAGTGAAATTCAATTAAGAACCGCACCATCGTTGCTTTCCAGTTGTCACGAGCTTGATTCGTATAGAATCTTGCAAGTTACCTACCAAGTGCTGTTTGAGGTTAACACTAGAAGGATTTCCACTCATCACTGTGAACACTAAGGTATCACTCTGAGTGTTCTGGCAAGATCACTAAGATATTGCGTAGAGGCCTGGAACGTGTTTAAATTCAGTTAAGAATTTAACAGCTGTTGCTTTCCAGTTATCACAAGTTTGATTCATAAAGAATCGCACAAGTCACCTACCATGAGCTTTTTGATATTCGCTCAAGAAGGATTTCCATCTTCATTGTAAATACTTTCGTATTACTCGGATGTTCAGGCAAGATCATGAAGATTTTGCGTAGGACTCTTAAAATCTTTCTTACTTTTCACAGTGTGTGAAGAAGCAAGGAAATATGAAAGTGTGTCCTAGTGAGATATTTGATGATCTCAAATGGCTCTAGACTCGATCGTGCACTTTGGATTTTAGTGATCGGAGGCTGGAGAGGAGTGCCACCATTTCAATACCAATTTATTCGGAGTGAATAAATCGATAGATAACGTGTTGTCTCCGTGTGATTAAAACAAATACCTTTTGAGAGATATCTGAGTTAGCTGGGATGGGTTGTGCATTGCATCACTGGGTCCATGATGTCTGTCTTCAATATCAAGAATCATTAACAATGATCTCAATAGCATATGTATTGACCCGGTTTCTGCCTAAAGTTGTAAGGAGGGCTTCTTTCTTTACACCCTTTATCTTTACAATTCTTTTTCATTCTTCAACCCCTTCAATGCTTACCAATACGTCATAACTAGCACCTTGTTGTGTTTGTTCCAGTGCTAACTTAAGTACTTGGTCGGCATTCAGCTACGTTCACATTCTTTCTCCACCTTTCCTAAGGACTACTATTTCTAGCTATGGAATGTCCTTGGGAAGATTCCTCCGGTTCTGGAAGAATCATTGGACTTAACCTATCCTACCATCCTTATGTCACCACAATCTTCATCGTCGTGAATTAAATGAGGTTTGGGTAAGTATATGTCACCATGAAAATCCATTTTGATATAGCAAATCCATTTTGCTCCCCCTTAACATATGCCATGATATTTGAAAACATTTCGCATATGTCGGGATGAGCCAGCACATTAAGTCAAACCATTTGTGATAATATCCCATATTAAATCACATTTTCTCCCCCATATTAAAAATATTAACCCAATCGATGTTTTTAATATCAATTGATTTAATGAAGTTTTAACAAAGGTTTTGGGAAGAAAAATGTGAGTCCGTTTTATCTTCCGGATATCAAACGCTTGAGATATGATACCGATTTGTAACATGATCACATATTCACCATATTAAAAAGAATTGACAAGGTTGGACCTGATTGATGAGAACATCATATGATAAGATCAAATGGTTCTTGGCAGCATATGTTGGTCGCCTCGTCACGTCTGAAGTCATCTCTTGACACCACATGTACGATTGGTATTGTTGTCTTGACACCAACTTGTGAACTTGACACGTTCGGCATCGAAGATTCTGAATGCTTGACAATTGCTCCCCCTCAATTGTTGACCCGTGTTCTATTGAAAGAGTTATAGTCGTCGGTTGAGTAGTCGCATCGTCGAGTATGTAGATACCAATTGTAGATTGCTATGGTTGTAGAGATGATAGCTTCATAAAAACAAGACTTCTCTTGTTTTAACAAATAAATGCACTGAAACGTACATTGATTTGTGTTAGACCAAGTTATAAAGTAAACTTGATCCCTTACAAGGTTTTAAAGTAAACCTTGCCCGAGAAAATTAATTCCCGTTGTGAGCCAAAGCTTTCATAAGAAATACTTGACTTTAATGTAAAAACCGGGTTGCAGTCTGAAATAACTACAAGCCATTTAGGCATGTTTTATGAAATATTTACAACTTTTGTACGAACTCTATTTATGGCGCCGTGTCGATATTAATCAACATTTCTAAGGCCGTAAATATTATCGTACCAAAAGACATGCCTTAGAAAAAATAAAGTAAAAATATTTTTGGATTTTTCTAGATTTTTCAATTTTTATGGTTTTTATATTGTTTTATATTTTTGTATATTGCTTTTGTGGATAAAAATATAAACAATATATACAAATGATCACCAAGGATACGGAGAATAGTTTTACCACCACTATTCTTTCGCTTCATCTGCTAGTTCCTTAAGAGTCTCAGGCGAGAAGGTTCTCATTCCTAGCTTGTCGGCCAAAAATTCAATTCGAGCGCGATCTAAAGCCTTCGTGAAAATATCCGCCAATTGATACTCAGATCGGACAAAGTAAAGCTCGATTACTCCATTTTCCACTTGCTCCTTGATGAAGTGGTAGCGAATGTCAATATGCTTCGACCGGGAGAATTGAACATTGTTGCAGCATAAGGCAATGGCACTCTTGTTGTCGCAGTACATCGGAATCTTGTTGAAACCTAGACCATAGTCGGTTAATTGCGATCTCATCCAAAGAATTTGAGCACAGCAACTGGACATGGCTATGTATTCTGCTTCCGTACTTGAAATTGCAGCGCTTTTCTGCCTTTTCGATGCCCAACTGATTAATCGATCTCCTAGTAGTTGCAATGTTCCACTCGTGCTACGCCTTGTATCTTGACAACCCGCGTGATCCGCATCTGCATATGCCGTTAGTGCAATAGAAGAGTCCTTCGAATACCAAAGTCCCCGATTAATGGTTCCTTTAAGATATCGAAAGATCCTTTTAACAGTAGCTAAGTGTAACTCAGTAGGCCTAGTTTGATACCTGGCACACATACATATAGCAAACTGAAGATCAGGTCGACTGGCTGTGATATACAGAAGAGTACCGATCATTCCACGATAAAGTGTCGGATCAACGGCAACTCCATGTGGATCTGCATCAAGCTTAGTTCGTTCCACCATTGGAGTATCCACGGGGTCGCAAGATTCCATCTTATACTTCTTAAGCGATTCAAGGGCATACTTGGATTGATTGATAAAGATGCCTCTGGGACTCTGAGATATCTGAAGACCTAAGAAGAATGATACCTTGCCCATCATTGACATCTTAAACTTGGAAGACATGAGTGTCCCAAACTCATCCGATAAGGTTTGGGTCGAGGCTGCAAATATAATATCATCAACATATATTTGTACCATAATCATATCTTTACCTCGTTTCTGAATGAACAGCGTGGGATCCACCTTGCCTTTAGCGAAGCCTTGCGTAATGAGGAATTGTGACAAAAGATCATACCATGCGCGAGGAGCTTGTTTCAACCCATAGAGAGCCTTCTTAAGCTTGTACACATGATTAGGATAATTAGGATTCACAAAACCATCCGGCTGTTGAACATAGACCTCTTCCTTGAGTTCACCATTAAGAAATGCCGTCTTCACATCCATCTGATAGACGATCATATTCATATGGGCTGCATAAGCGAGGAATAGTCTAATAGCTTCCAAACGGGCAACAGGTGCAAAGGATTCCATAAAGTCGATGCCCAATAATTGCTTGTATCCACGAGCTACTAGACGAGCTTTGTTCTTCAATATTCCGCCTAACTCATCGAGTTTCACCTTGTAAACCCATTTCAAAGTGAGTAACTGCACTTGATCCGGGCATGGGACAAGTTCCCAAACATCAAGACGTATGAATTCGTTAAGTTCTTCTTGCATAGCTTCTATCCAACAGGATTGAGTAAAAGCTTGTTGCCATGTCTTAGGTTCAACTTCAGTGAGAAAAGCATCAAAGTGACAAAACAGTGCACTTTCTTGTAACTGACTTCATGTGGATACTGGACGATTAGGGTCACCAATAATAGAATCTATAGGATGATCCTTTGTCCACTTGCTGTCATGTTCACGAATCCGTGGATTGGAGTAAACTGTAGTAGGAGCTTCCTCTGAGGTGGACGACCCGGCTTGATTAGGGTCGGGAATAGATACACCAAAGAATGGAAGTTCACGCATTTGAGCGAATTCCAAATCGTGATCATCATCATCCTCTTCATCATCAATAGGCATGACATGGGTAGTTGAAACATGTGTTGGTTGAGAATTACTTGTTGAAGGTATATCTTGACCAATTGTAGGCGCAGATGTATCTGATTGTGCAACGGTTGCTGGAGCGACAACTTCGGTTACCGGAGCTATTACTTCAGGTTCTGGAGCTACAATACTTGGAGGAGTAAAGAATTCATCAAAGAACGGTTGAAACAACGTATCCCATTCCTTCCTAGTAGGTGGTGTAAATGATGATGAAGTAGGGTTGTTTGGGACAAGACCAGAACTAATGTTACTGGGTCCCATTTCATGAAGTGCGGGTTCAGAGCTGCTTTGCTCAGAAGCCATTGCTGTCAGCTCATCAAAATCAACATTCATAGTTTCAAGGATTTTGCGAGAGTTACGGTTGTAGATTCGGTATGCCTTCTTTGAGGGTGCGTAACCAATGAAAATACCAATATCAGCCTTTGGTTGAAGTTTTCCCAAATTGTCACCATCATTGTTTGGATAGCAAAGAGAACCAAATACATGAAGATATGATAAATCTGGTACTTTTCCATGGAGAAGCTCATAAGGTGTTTTACCATGGCGTTTACGAATTAGTGACCGGTTTTGGGTGTACACTGCTGTAGATACTGCTTCTGCCCATAAAAACAATGGAGCCTTTGCGTAAATTAACATCGTTCGAGCAGCTTCCATAAGTGTGCGATTTTGCCTTTCAACGACACCGTTTTGTTGTGGAGTGCGTGCAACGGATGTTTCATGAGAAATGCCAACTTCTTCATAATAATCACGCAAAATTTGATTCACAAATTCGGTTCCATTATCTGTACGCAAAATTTGATTCACAAATTCGGTTCCATTATTAATATATCGTTATATATTAATAATCTATCGCTCTACATATAACATGTGCGTCTCCATAGACTCCATAAGTTTCCAACATATATTATGTATATGTTAATAATCCTACCGGGACGACGTGGACGTGAAGGTTTATAAAGTTCAAAACAATTATACAAAACCCTAAACGAGATCAAAGCACACATATAGCGGAAGCGATTTAACAAGATCATAATAACACAATGATAATTAATCGAATTAGGGTTACATACCTTTTAGCTAATGCGATTCCACAAGATAAAGAACGAATCACCAATTAGGGTTTATAACAAACACCACCAAGATAAGTATTAAGTAAGACTATATTACGTTCTTGTACACACGTAATACAACGAGCTAACCGTGAGGCTAGCACGTGTAAACCGAGCTTCTACGCTTGTGGAAAATCTACCCGACAACCCTAGAGAGGGGCTAGGACTAGATTATAAGCAAAACCGAAAAAACAAGAAAACCAACCGAAACCCTTTGTGGGTTTCTTATTGCGATCGGCTAAAGAGAAAGAGATGAGAGGGATAAAATTTATGAGGGCCAATGGGTGTTTATATAGGCTTAGCAAACTTTCAAACCAAGTAAAACAAATAAAAGGAAAATTTTTCCTTCCCCCTTGTCTCCATAACCGACCGACGAACACCCCTTTGTGAGGTGTTCTGGAACCTTCTTTTCTTCTTCCAATTTATTCCACAACGCTCGTTAATACTTAACTCTTAATTATTTAACGACCGTTAAAGTTATAGCTCGGTTTAATTAATAAATATAATAAATATATTTATTAAATAAATTAACTCTTTACGTATTGAGTGTAATCCCGTAATCTCGAGTTCGATCCTATCACACGAATATTAAATATAAGTCCATAAAATTTTAGGACGAACTTCTTACACTTCATCTTCCTCGTCCATATCCGCTCTATTTAAACTGAAACTGCTCTCTCTTGAATCATTCATGGTGAACGAATTATCATCAATCGACTTGTATCTCTTGATCTTATGCTTATCCCATTGTGTTATAAATTCTGGGACTTCTAGAGCACTCCATTTATCACGGTTTTGAATACCTCCAAGCAATGAAGAAGTGTAAACAGGGTTCCAAACACAACAAGACACTATAACAAATGAGTTAACTTTTCACACTTATTATAGCACTTCTTCACACTTTAAAATGTATGAATATGGAAAGTTCATTCTATCATTAGTGTTTTTGGTATGAACAAATTGTGTGTAACAAATAAATTCACACTTTTAAGTGTGAAGATATATAATTAACTACACTTTTATGTGTGAACTTTTTAATACTTCACACTTTTAATACTTCACACTTATAAGTGTGAATATTTTACAAATAAAGTTCACACTTTTTAAAGTGCGAAGAAAAAGATGCAAAGAAAGGCTAAATTTGTTGTAATGTGATATTATATTTGTTCATTCTGAAGATAATCCATGTCGTAGGCTCCACAAAATTACATATAAAAGACGTTATCGTACACACCATAAAAAGTATCAAATTTCCAACGCACGATATTCCTTTTTTCGTTAATCATATTGTACGTCTAACACTTGGTGATTGCATAGGTCACGTGCATGTGATTGAGGATCTCAACACAAAACCCCTTATTCTTTATCCTATTACCCGCAACATATTTGGATATACGAACCAAAGTTTTTCATAATGAAAACTCTCACTCAATGGACCATGGCAACACACTATCGTTCCTCGGATTTCGGTTCTTCTTCTTCACCGGGGGCAGTTTCTGTTTTCAGTTCGTCTTCTTCTGCAGGGCTGAGGCTTGTATCTCTTATTCATCTTCGACAAGAGACTCCTTCTCAATATAGGACTCCAAAACCTGAGGGGAGTACATTGCTTCCATGTTATCTAAATTTAAATTTCGAACATGAGATGAATAACCACCAACATTAGGTTGAGATGAATAACCGTCAACATTATGTTGTGAACTGTACGTGGTGTAGTATTGGCCAAACTTCTTTGGTTGGTATATAACTACGAATGGTTGGTTTGGATAAATTAATTGTGATGCTTGGAAGTTGAATTATGGTTGTTTTTGTGTTGCTGGTGGAGTATTTCAGAGATCAAGTGTTTCTTTTGGTGGCGAAGGAGTGTCCAGGATTGTCCTTTGTTGTTGATGATTTGTTCTGCGTGAGTATTTTTTGAGACATTTTGTTTGTAAATTTGATAATGAGAGTATCGAGTATATTGAATTTTAAGGGGTGTTTATAAGTAAATAAAAAGGTGTCGAAGATTTTTTTTATATGACAACTCACGGTAGCATTTGGGGTCCTACTTTTTTCACATTGGCTGAAAAGTGCCTTGGTGAATGTTGTTAGGGTTTTAGGTTTGCTCACGCGTGATGAGGTTTGGGTGTAGAGTGACGCATAACCGAGACCTCACCGGTGAGAGCTCACAACTCCAATACGGGTAGCCTAAGCTCGAACTTATGGTCACTAAACCCACTAACTTCACATCAACGCCACTTCACCACTAACCACAAAATCAAAATCACAACCTTTTACTCGTTATTGTTACCGTCAAACCCAAACTTTCACCCAATTATATTAATAGATTTAGTTATAAAAAAAATAAAATTCTGTTTATAAATGAAACATTATTATAGCTAAAAATGTATACATGCGAAATAAAAGATGTAAAAAAATATTGTAATATGGAGTAATACATATCTATTTAATTGCTGGTTTATCTGCAACACCTTTTTTAGGTGCATTCCACTCGAGTGATCAACGAGGCTCATAAAAAACAATTTATCATCCTTGTCGTTGTTTTTGTTGTTCAAAGATGAACATTTGTTGATTTACTTCCAATTTCTTTTATTACATCTTTATTTTTTGCCTACTGATCTTGAAAAATGTATTATGGTATGCTTTCTTTGTCGTCATAAACGACTCTACTTGATTTGTATATTTGTTGACCAACAACCTAGCCAACGCCTCATCACTTCTAGTTGCTGACGATGTCGATGTAATGAGTGGTTTCAGCTCTTTCTTCTTTAATATGTCCCTAACAAAGGTCGAACTTCTTACACCTCCTCTTCCTCCTTGTGTCCAACCATTTGATTGAGATCAAAAGTGCTCTATGCTAACTACAATGTGTTGAACTAAGACTGCTTGGAATTCAATTTGATCTCCTTCCATACTTCACTAGCAGCAGCTAGTTCAGGACTCCATTTGGTAGCTTCGCGGATAATTTCATTACCCTTGGTAGAAATATCGCGTCCCTCATTACGAGCTTGTACACATGCTTCTAGAGCTACGACACCAGGTTCACTTCCCCAAGGGTGGCCTAAAGCTCCGCCACCGAACTATTGTACGAAATCATCCTCAAATATCTCGGTCAGAGCATGCATATGCCAAACGTGAATACTGCCCAAAGCTACCTGTAGAGACACCCAATCTTGGGTGAAATAAATACCACGAATTCTATCCTTTTCATCGATCGGGCACTCGCCATCTATTTTAAGGTTTATTAGCATCATAACAATTATATAAAACCCTAAAAGAGATCAAAGCACATATACCGGAAGCAATTTAACAAGATCATAAATAATAACACAATTATAATTAATCGAATTAGGGTTACATACCTTTACGCTAAAACAATTCCACAAGACGAAGAACAAATCACCGATTCGGGTTTAAACCGTATATAACAAGATATAGTATAAAGTAAGACTATATTACGTTCTTGTACACACGTAATATAATGAGCTAACCGTGATTCTAGCACGCGAAAACCGAGCTACAACGCTTGTAAT
Organism: Glebionis coronaria; assembly: GCA_025667525.1. Lineage (NCBI taxonomy): Eukaryota > Viridiplantae > Streptophyta > Magnoliopsida > Asterales > Asteraceae > Glebionis > Glebionis coronaria. The sequence goes on along the minus strand of CM046874.1, from coordinate 634,893,763 downwards.
TAATCTACCCAACAACCCTAGAGAGGGGCTAGGACTAGATTATGTATACAATCGATCAACCAAGAAAACCAACCAAACACCCTTTTGTGGTGTGTCTTGTGATCGACCCAAAAGAGAAGGAAGGGAGAAAGATTTATGTTGTGTGATTATCAGAGGATTAGGAGGTGTATTTATAGGCCTCAACCCTTGTAGCCCAAGATAAATAAAAGGCAACAAATACCCCCCCTTGGAGCCCATAATCGGCCGACTAACACCCCTTAGGGGTGTTCTGGTAACTTCCAGACTTCTTTCCTTTTGTTTATGTATACTATATATTTATTTAACATTTGTTATAACTTAACTATTAATTATTTAACGATCGTTAAAGTTATATAGTTACTTGCTCGGTTATTAACTCTTTACGTATTGTGTGGAATCCCGTAATCTCGAGTTCGATCCTATCACACGACTATTAAATATAACTCAATAAACTTACAGCTCCCACTTGGACATATTTCGAATATCGTGATTACATTGACTAGCGTCTAGTTACACTAGCAATGTCTCTAGTATAACTCAAGTAAGGTCTCCTGGACAAAACCTTTTAATGATTCTGCATCGTTATTGTTATCCTTTTATTTCTAATACAACGTTAATAAGGATATGGATCTCAGTCATTCCTTTGATTAACCATTCTGTTTCTCTTTCACAGATTTAACAAGATTACCAAAACAAATTTGGGTGTGGCCACACAAACATCTTACTAATCCCACGAGGGCCCCCAGCTGTATTAAACTCCAAAACAAAATTGGAGGAAATAAATTACATATTGACTACGAGCAAAACTTTTGAATGTTGCAACACTTTCGAAAATAATCCTTATAGCTACCAGTTACGTTTAGCGTTAGATTATTCCACAGAGATGCACTAGATTTATAACAGTTTCCTAGTATCTCAAGTCTAAGGATAACTATTTATATTTTACTTAATGACAATGATCCATAAAGTAATAACATATAGTTGGGATAAGTCCTATATTCGATTCATCGAATATCATCCAAAATCAATCAATATACTTTCAAGTATATTCTATCACTATTTTGATTTGTCTTAGTCTAATAATATTCCCATATTATTAATCGACAACGGACATTTAGCATAAATTTTATTCATGGATTAAAACATGTAAAATAGGATACACTCATTAAATAATAAAAATAAATGAAACCTAATCTTTATTATATTATATAATAATGTCATAACATCCTTTATCGAAATACTAATCACAAATTTATTGCATGAGTTCGCTAGCTAGTTGCAGCCCAATCGTCTTGCCATGCTTAACTACCTTTGGTCTAGGCAATGCCTTAGTCAAAGGATCTACTACGTTATCATCTGTGTGAACTTTTATCAATTTGATTTCCCGAGCTTCAACTTGTTCTCAGACGTAGTGATGTCTATGCATAAAGTGTATGGCGCCTTTCATGACTCCAGGGTCATTGGCAAATATTATTGCGGCAGAATTGTCATAATACATATCAATATGTTCTTTAATTTAAGGCATCACTCCAAGATCTTCAATAAACTTCCTAATCCAAACAGCTTCCATTGCAACTTCTGAAGAAGCCATGTACTCAGATTGAGTAGCATGCATTGCAATCGTTGTCTGTTTCTTGCTCTTCCAATCAACTGCTCCTCCATTGATAACAAAAACATAACCCGTCTGAGACTTCGTATCGTCTTTATCACATTGCCAGGACGCATCACATAAACCTGTAACATTCAGTTCTGTGTATGGTTTTCCACCATATACCAAAAAACATATCTTTCATACTCCTCAAATACTTTAGAATATGTTTAACAACAGTCCAGTGGAGCTTCCCTGGATTCTGTTGGTATCTACTGACCAAGTTCTGAGCAAACGCCACATCAGTCCTTGTACATCTAACAGCATACATTATAGATCCTACAATCGAAGCGTAAGGCACCCTCTGTATGTATGCCTCCTCTTCAAGAGTTGATGCATCCATATCATGACTTAGATTATGCTTAACTTCCATAGGTTGAAAACCTTTCTTTGAATTATGCATATTATACTTCTTCAAAATCTTATCTATATAAGCATCTTGACATAGGCCAATTAACCGTCTTTTCCTATCCCGATAGATCTTAATTCCCAGAATGTATGAAGCTTCTCCTAAATCCTTCATAGAGAAACATTACCAAGATAATCCTTAATAGCTTTAAGTCTTGGAATGTTATTTCCCATGATTAATATGTCATCAACATATAGGATTAGGAATACTACATCACTCCCACCTAGCTTTGTGATATACACATGGCTCATCATGATTCTGAACAAATCCAAACTTTTTGATTTCTTCGTCAAATCTTTTATTCCATTGACGTGATGCTTGCTTCAAACCATAAATGGACCTTTGAAGTTTGCACACATGTCCTAGATTTTCAGGATCAACATACCCTTTTGGTTGCTGCATATAGATGTCTTCATCTTAGCGACCGTTCAAGAAGGCAGTTTTAATATCCATTTGCCATATCTCATAGTCATAGTATGCTTCTATAGCTATGAGAATCCTAATAGCTCTTAAGTCTGCTACAGGAGAAAATTTCTCCTCGTAGTCTATGCCAAAAGTTTGTGTAAAACCTTTAGCTACTAAACGAGCTTTATAGGATTGTACTTTTCCGTCCATGTCGGTTTTCTTCTTGTATATCCACTTATGTCTCACTACTTTAGCATTAGGTGGTGGTTCTACAAGAATCCAAACATCATTTACTTTCATGGATTTAATTTCCTCATCCATAGCAACCATCCACTTATCCTTCTCAGGATCAAGTATGGCGGATTAATAATTAGTGGGTTCACCAAGATCCCCTAACTCATCATCATCCTCTATGTTAAGACACATATTGCTATTTGCGTTTTTAATCCTTGCGGATGTATGTAGAGGAAATAATTCCGGTGGAACCGCCAGACTTTCTGGTTCTACAGGAATTACATCTCTAGTGTTTTCAGAAGGTAATGTATCTATATGACTCTCCTCAAGATCATAATTTCTCCCACTGAATTCTTGGTTTACAAGATCAGATTTAAGAAAGTCTCCATACCTAGCAACAATAGTTTTTGTTCTCAGGTGGATAATAAAAGTAGTAACCCATAGTTTCCTTAGGGTATCCTACAAAGATACATTTTATAGATCGTTGTTGGAGTTTGTCACCCGAGTCATGTTTCACATACGCCTCGCAACCCCAGACCTTTAAATAAGACAAATATGGCTTCTTGCCATGCCATAGTTCATATGGTGTCTTATCGACCTTCTTTGTGGGAACCATATTTAATATGCGAACAGCAGATTCTAGAGTATAATCCCAAAAGGATAAAGGTAAAGTTGTAAGATTAAACATAGATCGTACAATATCTAATAATGTACGATTTCTACTTTTAGATACACCATTTTGTTTTGGAGTATAGGGAGAAGTAATGTAACACTCTCAAATTTCATATCGGTACAGCGGAAGACTCGTTAGAGTGTTACGGGATAGCACATTAACTCCAATCATAGACAACACATAAAAATGGTTGTACAAGGTTTAACATACATTCATTCGATAAAAAGTTTCAAGTAACAGGTCCCAAATTATACAGGTCATTAAGTTTACAAAACATAGATCGAATGAACAGTTTTATTATTATGTGGGCTATTAGAGTCGATCTCCATCCGAATTACCTTCAAGCACCTAAGATAAAACATGAAAAAATCATATCAGCGAATACCGAGTGAATTCATAGAGTTTAAATAAACCGTTATATAAAACAATCTTTGAAATCAGAACACAAGTATAATATCAGAAGTAAGTCCTCGTATTGCTAGTCAGGAAATATATAAATCGAAGCATACATCTTAAACCGTCCATGAGACCGTAGCCTCAATATTACCATTATAGGCAATATTATTATCGTTATTTGCATTGTTATTGGATTACATTTGGATTCATTTGGATTATTATTAGCCGCATGACATTGTTACCTTACTATCACAAACAACGGGCCGCGAACCCGACAAACAATTAGCCCATCTAAGTTAGCGTGTCGTCACAAAAATCACGCTATGTAAATCTTCTCATACATAAATTCGCTTACCAATCAATGTGGTACGACGGGGATCAACCGTCAAGGCGCGAACTGGGGTGATCGTCCCCAAATAGTACTATCATATGCATAAGCGTCTACCAAATCCCGGTTGTTCACAATTCATGCTAATGGGACTTTAAATGACATAACCTAACTACTAATAATCCTTTTTATCTCTTTTATTGGGTCATAGCATCATTCGGGTCCATATCATTAAGCATACCATCAGGACTACTTGTGTTCTATTTTTATCAAAAACTATAATGTTATCTCCCTCATGGGTTTACAAATCATTTTATAAAACATTTAAAAGAGTGCGAGGCTATGAACTCACGTTGATAATGAAAGGCGGATTATCGGCTACGGGCGTGCTTCGGTCACGGAAACCTATATAAATAATAATCGGTCTTAGACTTTTGTCCAATGACTTTATAAAAATAACAATTATGTATACACATGATGATTTTATACATATTATGATGATTAAGTGGGTTTATACATTCTCATTTACTCATTTTAGTGTTATGTATTGGTAATTTTTATACTAGTTTACTAGTTTTACTTATTTACATGTTTTAGGCCCAATAAGCCTATTATAAGCCCAATACCTTATATTAGTCCATTTTACACTTTTAGTATCAGTATTATACTTTACATGTTAGGCCCAAGTGGGTTAAGCCCAATAAGTAAGTTTATAAGTGTTTAGCCAAATTAGTTGGATTAATAGTCCAATAAGGCTAACTTGGCCCGTTAATGTCCATATGTTATATAGTTCCGGTTTTATCGGTTTTTACTTGTAATAGGTACTTATATATCAGTATATGAGTTATAAAAAGTTTGCATTAGACGGGTCCGACCGTCTAAGTTTTAATTGACGAAAACGTTAGTTTTACGGTTTTAGCCGAAAAGACGTAAAAATCATGTTTATAGTTTTATAACTTATAAAACTTACCAAACTACCATTTTTATAAAATGTACCTTTATTTATCATTTTACATATTTATATAAATGTAATATATAAGTTAGTGGGTTTTTATTTACATTTTATACTATATTTATTTGAGTGCTATTATAATACTATTAAACTTTAATTTCACAAAATCTGATTTTTAGTTTCACTTTCACCATTTTTATCATATCTTGAGTTATACAAGGAGATAGAAGCTCATTTTTGGATTACATAAACTTCATATTATGTGTTACAAATAACTTAGCTTTAACTACTGTTAAATCCAAGTCTAAGTATCCCTAACAGTACTCACAAAACAGACTATTCAGATTGATACACTAATTTTGTTTTGATCATATCTCACTCATTATAATGATTCAATTGCATGGCCAACTCTCACATGTGTACAAGACCTAATACTTACTGTATATTGATTGCACTATGCCATTTTATTAGTTTATCACTTGGTTAGTTACTGTTTTTATACAGCCAACTTATTAAGCAAGATTTTAACCTTTTTACATATGATTTTCCATCTTTTTAACCATGTTTATCAACACTTGATCCCCACACAACATTTTTATCATCATATATCATCATATACTATACAATAGGAAAGAAAATACATTTGATCTTTACAAAAATAACAAAGAAAATGGAATGGATGATCTTGTTTACCAACCAAGACTATAACTTGTTTTTGGATGACAACACTAATAACTAGATTTTAGTTAGAAAAATTGTTCGTTGAAATCGGTCTACTCGAATTGATTACTGGTTAACGTGCGACTCAGTCGTTCTTGGTGGAATAAAAAGGGAAAAGGTTATCTATTTTAAACTAAAGTAAAATGAAAATTAAAATGTAAATGAGAACGTAAAAGCAAATGTAAATGTCGTTAAGTAAAAGTGAAAGCTTGAAATTTTAAACTAAAATTAATACTTAAAAATAAATGACGAAAAGGAAATTTTGAAAACTTAATAAAAATGAAAACTTCAAACTTTGTAAAACTAAAAACTAAAAGGTAATTAAAATAAGCTAAAAGTAAATCTAGAAAAACTGTCACTCTTTCTCTCTAAAATTAGAAAAACACTTGGTAAAAAACAGAGATTTCGGGAAGCGTGTAATTTTTGGAAATTAAAACGTAATGAAAACTTAAACCCATCGGAATGTCCTCCGTCAGAATCCCATCGGAATGCTCCTAATTGGAATATGATCGGAATGATGTAGTCGGAATGTAGTCGGAATAATAATAAAAGCAAGAACTATCGGAATGCATAAAAAGGAAGGTATCGGAATAATGCAAACTAAATCCTATCGGAATGTAGTAAAAAGAAAGTGATCGGAATAAAGGAAAACAAGCCCTATCGGAATCTAGATCAGAATCAATACTATCAGAATACAAGAGAAAGGCAACAATCGGAATGCTAAAAATCTAAGCTAACGGAATGTCTAAAACACATCCGTCTGAATCCCAGAAACCCTTTTCCGATCCAGTGATCGGAATACTAGGGAAGCTTGTCAGAATAAAAAGGGGCCAAATCGGAATGCAGGTCGGAATAGGGAAACCTTATTCCGATTGGAAGAAATTCGTAATAAGCTAGTAAATAAGCTACTTTTCAAAAAGCTCAAACCGAAACTTAACTAACTATTTAATGAAAATAACTAAATAAGCACAAATAAAAACTTACAAAACTTTAAATAAGCAACTTTTTAAATCAAACTTTAAAAATACTAAATCTTTAATAAAACTTTAAAACAAATAAGCTAAATACAAATTAAGCCAATAAGCATGTCAAGCTCAAAGCTAAATTCGTTTAAAAACTTAGAGATGAATAAAAAGATAAACGTTTTAGTCACATGAACACTAAGATGAAACAAAATCAATGATTATAACGAATCAGAGATAAACAAAATAAAGAAAGGTAGAAGAAGATGATTAAAAACTTGAATTAAAAAGATTAAAGATCAAAGATTCAACACAAGATTAAAGAAAAAGCTTGAAGAACATTAAGGAAAAATAGAGAGAGAAAGTATATTAATCTACTCCTACTTACCTTACAAAAATAAAACTCAAAACTACTACTAGCTAACCACCCTCCTAATGACACATTAGGAGGGTATCTATAGGAGGAGTAAATGTGATGGTGCTTTCTTCTTTCTTTCTTCTTGTCTCGACTCGATTTAGATTCTTTGTCTTTCTCGACGTTGTCTCGGGATTTGTCGATATAAATTGAACTTGTCTTATAAATTCTTTAATAATTAGACTTGAGTTCTTCGACTCCATTAAACTTCCGTCTTTAGAATTTTTCCTCGATAAATCTTACGAATAGGCCTTGGACTTCCGTTCTTTTTGCACTCTTGATCTTTTGACTTCGTCTTTTCTCGTTTTCATCGATAAAAGCCCGTGAAAGCCCGTATATTCTTACCTTTTCATATTTTGGTCCTAAAACACAATAAAAACACAAACCACGCATAATTCTGACATTTACGACATAAAATACACGTTTTGGCTTGGTTATTATTATAGTTAAGCGGCAAAAGGATGGGTGTTTTCACACCTATCAAACACCTTGAGGTACACCAAATTTATCTTCAAGATCATCAACCACCAAGAATATTTGTTGAGAAATCAGCCCTAGGACACAAGCAAATCACCTCTTTTGATGTTATAATGATCACCAATCAACAAGGCTTCAAGAGTTCTTCATTATATGTGTAGATAACACAAAGTTTATGGCTAAAATTGATCAAATAGGGGTGTTTGTTCTTGATATGGGACGGCAAATAAGAAGAGGGTGAGAGGATTTTTGAGTAGTTTGCATGTGTGTATTGTGAGAAGTGGTTTAGTTGCAAATGGTTTGATGGTTTTGTGGTTAGTAGCTTACTTGTTAAGCTTAAGTTAACAAGTGTTAACTTGTTAGCCACAAGTTTTCCACATCTTGTGATGTGGTGTCCTTGTGTAGCCGTCCCATATAGTTGGGTGGGACAAGTGTATACTTGTCTCATCCCACTAATTTACGGGTATTCCTTGATTCTAGTTTCCTCGATTTGCGTGCCCTCAGGTCGTTTTACGAAAAACATTTTTATAAATTATGAATCAACGGCACAAAACGAATCTAATAAAAATTGTCTCGTCAAAAATGGAGTTCAAAAACGTAAATACGTAATCCTAAGGTTTCCGGTTTAGTCGTAAAGGACGTTAAATTATGCACGTAAGCCCAAATTTAAATCCGTAAATTGTGAGTTCATCAACTAACACAAAAATAAGTTTAAAAATATTATACGAGAAAATAATTTACTACCTGAAAATGTTAGATTGTCACAGCTTTTCCTCCTAAAAGGGATCAACGTCCTCGTGATCTATTTCATTTTGATGTCCGTTTCTTATTGAAATCAAAGAGGTGTGGATATTTCTTCCACATTTCGTCCTCTCGTTCCCATGTAAATTCCGATCCATGCTTTGAATTCCATTGGTTCTTGACAATAGGTATCCTACTTTGTTTCAGTTGCTTTACCTCACGATCCATAACCTCTACGGGTTCTTCGATAAAATGCAACTTCTCATCTATTCGAACCTTATCCAACAAAATTTTCTCATCACTCACTGCTAAACATTTCTTCAGATTAGATACATGGAATGTGTTGTGAACACCATGAAGTTCTGGGGGGTAACTCTAGTTTGTAAGCCACCGGACCTACTCTAGATAAAATCTTAAAGGGTCCAATATAACGGGGATTCAATTTACCTCGCTTTCCAAATCTTATAACGCCTTTCCATGGCGATACTTTCAACATTACTCGGTCACCTACTTCAAAATCCATCGGTTTCCGCCACACATCCGCGTAACTTTTCTGTCTACTACGGGCAGTCAACAGCCTATTCTTAATCTGAACTATCATCTCCGTAGTCTCCCGGATCAATTCTGGTCCCGTGAGCTGGGTATCCCCAACTTAACTCCAACATACAGGAGATCTACACTTCCTACCATACAAAGCTTCAAACGGTGCAGCCTTAATACTAGCATGGTAACTACTGTTATATGAAAACTCTACTAAAGGCAAATGTTTATCCTAATTCTTACCAAAATCTATCACACAAGCTCTCAACATATCTTCCAGTGTTTGTATCGTTCTTTCACTCTGCCCATCAGTCTGGGGGTGATAAGCAATGATCATGTCGAGATTCGTTCCCAAAGATCTTTGGAGAGATTTCCACAAATTCGATGCGAATCTAGGATCTCGATCTGAAATTATCGATACAAGCACTTCATGCTTGCATACAACATTCTCTAGATAAATACGAGTCAATTTCTCCAGTGAGAACTGCTCTTTAACCGGAATGAAGTGTGTTGATTTGGTCAGTCTGTCGACAATGACCCAAATCGAGTTATTTCCAGATGATGTTCTAGGAAGCTTGGTGATAAAGTCTATCGTAATTCGCTCCCATTTCCACTCAGGAATCTTTGGCCGTTGAAGTAGTCCTGATGGCTTTTGATGTTCAGCTTTGACTCTAGCACAAGTCAAGCATTGAATAACATACATAGCAATGTCAGCTTTCATATTCGGGCACCAGTACAACTTCTTCAAATCATGGTACATTTTATCAGATCCAGGATGAATTTATGGGATTCTAACATAATCAAATCTCTTAAGCCTCCAAACTTAGGTATCCACATACGACCTCTTAAGCATTTCACTCCATCGGCTCTAACCTCTAAAGGATCTCCTTCTCCTCGAAACCCTTCATTAACGAAATTTTCTTTCTTAGAGGCTTCTATTTGCGCATTTCTAATCTGCTCAGGCAAATTATTGTGCACGGTCAAGACTAGAGAACGTACCCTGATAGGCTCTCTATCTTTTCTGCTTAATGCATCGGCAACAACATTGGCTTTTCCTGGGTGATATTTTATATCACAATCATAATCACTTAACAACTCTATCCATCTTCGTTGCCGCATGTTCAATTCCTTTTGATAGAGAATATACTGTAGGCTTTTGTGATCGGTGAATACCGTACACTTGGTGCCATACAGATAATGTCTCCACAACCTAAGAGCAAAGACTATAGCTCCTTATTCAATAACATGAGTAGTATAATTCTGCTCATTCTTCCTTAATTGCCTAGAAGCATAAGCTATTACTTTTTCTCGCTGCATCAAAACAGCTCCATAACCTTTAAGAGATGCATCACAATATACTACAAAATCTTCACTCCCGTCGGGTAATGATAGAATTGGCGCACTACATAATTTTTGCTTCAATATCTGAAATGCTCCATCTTCATCACTTCCCCAAACGAAAGGTTTATTCTTCTGGGTAAGCTTAGTCAAGGGTTTAGCTATTAAAGAAAATTCTTTAATGAATCGCCTATAATAGCCGGCCAATCCTAAACTGTCGCACTTCCGTTGGCGTTGTCGGTGCAGACCAATTCTTAATGGCTTCAACCTTTCAGGATCAACATGAATTCCATCCTTGTTAATCACATGACCAAGAAATTGCACGGAATCTAACCAAAAATCACATTTCGAAAACTTAGCATACAACCTTTCATCCTTTAACAAACTTAAGATAATCCTTAAATGTTCTCCATGTTCATCTTTATTCTTAGAATAGATTAGAATATCGTCAATAAACACAGTCACAAATTTATCCAAGTAGGGTTTGCACACTCGATTCATTAGATCCATGAAAACCGCAGGTGCGTTATTAACCCAAATGGCATTACTTGAAATTCATAGTGTCCATAACGAGTTCTAAATGCAGTTATAGGAATATCTTCTTCACGGACGCGAAGTTGGTGATATCTAGACCGCAAATCTATCTTAGAATACACACTAGATCCTTGTAGTTGATCAAACAAATCATCAATCCTTGGTAAAGGATATCGATTTTTAATCGTCAACTTATTCAGTTCCCTATAATCAATGCACATACGGAAAGATCCATCCTTCTTCTTAACGAACAAGACTGGAGCTCCCCAAGGCGACGAGCTCGGTCGAATAAAACCTTTATCAGACAACTCCTTAAGTTGTTCAAATAAATCTTTTAATTTAGAAGGTGCTAATCGGTAAGGCGCACGTGCCACCGGTGCAACGCCAGGAATTAAATCGATTCGAAACTCAACTTGCCTTATCGGTGGAAGTCCAGGTAAATCTTTAGGATATACCTCAGGAAATTCACAGATAATAGGTACATCTTCCAATCGTTTCTCCCTAGACTCATTCCCGGTCACTTGAGCTAAGAATAACTCGCAACCTTCCTGATGTACTTTTGGACTTTAATACATGAAACGATTTTCAAACGGGATTCACCTCGATTACCATCAATTACTAACGTCCTATTCCTAAGAGGAATCTTAACCTTCTTTTCTCCACATAAAATAGTAGCATTATTCAACGACAACCAATCCATACCAATAATAATATCAAAACTACCTAATTCTATCAACATTAAATCAATCGGAAAGGAATAGTTTAAGAGATTTAGAGAGCATCCTCTAACAGCTTATTAGTTTTCACTAATTTACCATCAGCCAATTCCACCTCGTAACTGATATTTATCTCAACAGGTTCGATGTCAATAAGAGCACTAAATTTAGTGGATACAAAGCTCCTATCAGCACCCGAGTCAAATAAAGCAACAACATAATGATTATTGAGTATAAACGTACCAGTAACGACATTCAGATCCTCTTTCTTCACCTCGACTGTTCCAAGTTGATAAGCACCACCCTGGGGGGTTTCTTCCAAGTACAATCGCTTTCAACTTAGGGCAATCCAATTTCTTATGACCCTCTTCGTTACAGTTGAAGCAAATGATTCCCTTCTTACACCTTTCAACTTTGTGTCCAAGCTTTCCACAATTTCGGCACTTCCAGCAGTCGCCAGCATACCTCTTGTTGCCACACTTAGGATATCTTTCATCATTGCGCGGTGTGTTGTTGGTAAGATCATTTGCATTCCCCTTTTTCTGGTTCTGACGACGATTGAAATTCTTCCTATTATCACCTCTATCTACACGATCGCCATCACCCTTTCTTTTCTCACCAGTACGTGCTTCATCTTCCATATCCTGAATTATCTGCCCAATGAGTTGGTAAGCCATTCGAACAACATCATCAATGGTCAGTGGTTTTGATGATGTTACGTCCCCTCGGATGTTCTTGGTCAACCCTTTATATATTGTTCAATTCGGATCTCTTCGGGTTCCACCAATCGAGGACACAGCAAGGCCAACTCATGGAATAGATTTGTGTAGCTATCAATGTCCACACCTTTCATACTCAGATGAATCAATTCTTGTTCTAACCTAATGATCACACTACAGGGACAGAACTCCAAAGTCATCTATTTTTTAATTTCAGCCGAAGGAGTAGCATTAGCAGCATCAATACCCATGAAAGCAATTCTACCGTTCCACCAAGTCAACGCACGACCTTTAAGAGTAGCCATAGCAAAAGTCACCTTATCTTCCTCCTTACACTTACTAATCCGAAACACCGACTCAATATTCTTAATCCACTGGCTTAATCCTACAGCACCTTCAGTTCCGTTAAAAGGTAGAGGTTCACACTTCATGAACGTCACATAAGTACAACCACCAACTTTAGGTGAATTAGTTCCAAGTCCTCCTACATTTCCTCCAACATTAGCATTCATATTATTAGCATTCACATTCACATTAGTACCACCAATTCCACTACCGCCAGCTCCACTACCGCCAGCTCTATTTCTAGCATTTGCCATAAATTTAGTCATAGATGCGGCAACTTGCTCCGCAATAATCCTACGTATATCATCCTCAATCACAGCTTTCTTGGGCGGCATGGTTCTATAATGTCACAATTTCAAAGTATTAAGCATTCACCCAATAAGGGATTCATATAATATGGATTGAATTCATAATCAAGATACAAATAAGGCACAATATGGAATTCAAGACAAGATACATATTTCATTAGATTTGAAACAAAAGCATTGTCTTAATTTACATCCCATATCAAAGTTCTAGCACTATACATACTCAAAATTTGTGCCAGATCTACTAACTAATAAGTCGGTTCAGTCAAAGTTACAAAAGGTACAAAAGATACAAAGGTCACTACTAAATATAGACTGGTCTACTGAGAACCGCCAGATGGTCCATCATCCATCGTCTTCTGTATCTTTGTCGGACGATCACAAGACACATCTTTAGATGGGCGCTTACGGATCACTCCTCTTTCAACCATCTCAGCATAAAATCTACTGTTCCAACCAACAAATATGTTTAACTCTTTCTCAGCTTTCTTACGCATCGCACGAGCTACACTCAACTGAATCTCCATAGTATTCACCTTTTTCTTCATTTTAGCAAACTCACCACTTTCTAACACAGATAACCTCCTAAAAGCCTCATTCAAACCACGCTCTACATCAGTCAAATCCAAATTAAGCAATTCCCGCTCTTTCTCACCAACCTTAGTCTTCGACTCCAAATAAGCAACATGAGTCTTAACAACACCTAATCCAACCTCTGTCATACTACTCTGAGCACGGGAAGCATCTAAATCGCGTCTCAAGGCCCAAGGTGCAAGACCATCAATATGAGTAGCCTCTCGAACCCTAGACGACTCTCCTATCACATGTCTACGAGTAGCAATACCATCAATACCATCAGGTGCATCATCATCTTCATCATCATCTTCATCATCCTCTGATTCAGAATCAGATTCATACGATTCAGACAATTCATCTCTAGGTAGCTCAATCTTAGAATCAGACCAATAAACTAGAGGGGGTAAGGGCTCGCCCTCCAGAACATCATAAGGGTATATAAGCTCAGCCTTATCATCGTCATCAACCTCATCATCTATACCTATTTCCTCCTAGACCTCCTCGTCGTCATCCGCATTATCTACATTATCTATCCCAATCTCATCATCATTCTCAATACCAACATTATCATTCTCATTCTCTACCATATCAACCTAAGGTACGATCTGATCTCCTAGTCCTATCTCGGGCTCGGGATCCGCAAATGGTTCCTCCTCATCATCATCCATATCATAATCCACTAAGTCTAAATAAGGGTTATAATCTACATTAGGTTCGGGAATAGCATGGTTCTCTATAGGAATATTAGGGTCAACCATGACAATCCGCATTTATATGTATCTAGTATTAGCATAACATACTTATTAAACAGTTACATACTGAAACCACGATATATACATATATAAATTAAATTATATATATCAAAATATATATCTTCTCAATAAGGCTTGTTGGTAACATCGTAGATCTTTGGAACCGTTATAGTCAAAAGACTTTTCAAATATTTTCTCAAATGTTTATAGTTAAAAGATTTTGAAAAGTTTTGTTCAAAACCTTGATTTTTTAAATCTTTCGTTCTCTATAACGAGAGCTTTGATACCAAACTATAACACTCTCAAATTTCATATTGGTACAGCTGAAGAGTCTTTAGAGTGTTACGGGATAGCACATTAACTCCAATCATAGACAACACATAAAAATGGTTGTACAAGGTTTAAAATACATTTATTCGATAAAAAGTTTCAAGTGTACAACAAGTCCCAAATTATACAGGTCATTAAGTTTACAAAACATAGATCGAATGAACAGTTTTATTATTATGTGGGCCATCAGAGTCGATCTCCATCCGAATTACCTTCAAGCACCTGAGATAAAACATGCAAAAATCATATCAGAGAATGTCGAGTGAATTCATAGAGTTTAAATAAACCGTTATATAAAACAATCGTTGAAATCAGAACACAAGTATAATATTAGAAGTAAGTCCTCGTATTTCTAGTCAGGCAATATATAAATCAAAGCATACATCTTAAACCGTCCATGAGACCGTAGCCTCAATATTACCATTATAGGCAATATTATTATCGTTATTTGCATCATTATTTGTTTACATTTGGATTCATTTGGATTATTATTAGCCGCATGACATTGTTACCTTACTATCACAAACAACGGGCCGCAAACCCGACAAACAATTTGCCCATCTAAGTTAGCGTGTCGTCACAAAAATCACGCTATGTAAATCTTCTCATACATAAATTCGCTTACCAATCAATGTGGTACGACGGGGATCAACCGTCAAGGCGCGAACTGGGGTGATCGTCCCCAAATAGTACTATCATATGCATAAGCGTCTACCAAATCCCGGTAGTTCACAATTCATGCTAATGGGACTTTAAGTGACATAACCTAACTACTAATAATCCTTTTTATCTCTTTTATTGGGTCATAGCATCATTCGGGTCCATATCATTAAGCATACCATCGGGACTACTTGTGTTCTAAATTTATCAAAAACTAGCATGTTATCTCCCTCGCGGGTTTACAAATCTTTTTAAAAAACATTTAAAAGAGTGCGAGGCTATGAACTCACGTTGATATGAAAGGCGGATTATCGGCTACGGGGGTGCTTCGGTCACGTAAACCTATATAAATAATAATCGGTCTTAGACTTTTGTCCAATGACTTTATAAAAATAACAATTATGTATACACATGATGATTTTATACATATGATGATGATTAAGTGGGTTTATACATTCTCATTTACTCATTTTAGTGTTATGTATTGGTAATTTTTATACTAGTTTATTATTTTTACTTATTTACATGTTTTAGGCCCAATAAGCCTATTATAAGCCAAATACCTTATATTAGTCCATTTTACACTTTTAATATCAGTATTATACTTTACATGTTAGGCCCAAGTTGGTTAAGCCCAATAATTAAGTTTATAAGTGTTTAGCCAAATTAGTTGGATTAATAGTCTAATAAGGCTAACTTGGCCCGTTAATGTCCATATGTTATATAGTTCGGGTTTTATCGGATTTTACTTGTAGTAGGTACTTATATATCTGTACATGAGTTATAAAAAGTTTACATTAGACGGGTCCGACCGTCTAAGTTTTAATTGACGAAAACGTTAGTTTTACGGTTTTAGCCGAAAAGACGTAAAAAATCATGTTTATAGTTTTATAACTTATAAAACTTATCAAACTACCATTTTTATAAAATGTCCCTTTATTTATCATTGTACATATTTATATAAATGTAATATATAAGTTAGTGGGTTTTTATTTACATTTTATACTATATTTATTTGAGTGCTATTATAATACTATTAAACTTTAATTTCACAAAATCTGATTTTTAGTTTCACTTTCACCATTTTTATCATATCTTGAATTCTACAAGGAGATAGAAGCTCAATTTTAGATGACATAAACTTCATATTATGTGTTAAAAATAACTTAGTTTTAGCTACTGCTCAATCCAAGTCTAACTATCCCTAACAGTCCTCACAAAACAGACTATTCAGATTGATACACTAATTTTATTTTGATCATATCTCACTCATTATAATGATTCCATTGCATGGACAACTCTTACATGTGTACAAGACCTAATACTTACTGTATATTTATTCCACTATGCCATTTTATGAGTTTATCATTTGGTTAGTTACTGTTTTTATAAAGTCAACTTATTAAGCAAGATTTTAACCTTTTTACATATGGTTTTCCATCTTTTTAACCATGTTTATCAACACTTGATCCCCACACAACATTATTATCATCATATATCATCATATACATATAAAATTGGAAAGAATATACATTTGATCTTTACAAAAATAACAAAGAAAATGGAAAGGATGATCTTGTTTACCAACCAAGACTATAACTTGTTTTTGGATGACAACACCTTGAGCTACACCAAATTTATCTTCAAGATCATCAACCACCAAGAATATTTATTGAGAAATCAGCCCTAGGACACAAGCAAATCACCTCCTTTGATGTGATAATGATCACCAATCAACAAGGCTTCAAGAGTTCTTCATTATATGTGTAGATAACACAAAGTTTATGGCTAAAATTGATCAAATGGGGGTTCTTGATATGGGAAGGCAAAAAAGAAGAGGGTGAGAGGATTTTTGAGTAGTTTGCATGTGTGTATTATGAGAAGTGGTTTAGTTGCAAATGGTTTGATGGTTTTGTGGTTAGTAGCTTACTTGTTAAGCTTAAGTTAACAAGTGTTAACTTGTTAGCTACAAGTTTTCCACATCTTGTGATGTGGTGTCCTTGTGTACCCGTCCCATATAGTGGGGTGGGACAAGTGTATACTTGTCTCATCCCACTAATTTACGGGTATTCCTCGATTCTAGTTTCCTAGATTTGCTTGCCCTCGGGTAGTTTTACGAAAAATGTTTTTATAAATTATGAATCAACGGCACCAAACGAATCTAATAAAAATTGTCTCATCCAAGACGGAGTGCAAAAACGCAAAAACGTAATCCTAAGGTTTCCGGTTTAGTCGTAAAGGACGTTAAATTATGCACGTATGCCCAAATTTAAATCCGTAAATTGTGAGTTCATCAACCAACACAAAAATAAGTTTAAAAATATTATACGA
The DNA here is from genome assembly GCA_025667525.1 of Glebionis coronaria. Classification (NCBI taxonomy): domain Eukaryota; kingdom Viridiplantae; phylum Streptophyta; class Magnoliopsida; order Asterales; family Asteraceae; genus Glebionis; species Glebionis coronaria. Next base: position 634,876,236 of record CM046874.1, on the reverse strand, counting down.
GAAAATAATTTACTACCTGAAATTGTTAGATTGTCACAAGTAAGATGTTGAACAATTCCATTCTCACTTAGATAATCTATAAACTCTTGACTTAAATATTCACCACCTCTATCAGAACGAAGAGCTTTAATCTTCTTCCCTAATTACAGTTCTACTTCTGCTTTAAACACTTTGAATGTTTCAAATACCTCATGTTTATGCTTAAGTAAATAAACATATCCATAACAGTTATAATCATCCGTAAATGCTAAGAAGTAGCTAGCACCTTTCCTTGACGTATGTCTAAGTGGTCCACACACATCAGTATGTATAAGTCCAAGTAAATCAGTAGCCCTTTCAATATTACTATTAAAAGGTTTCTTGGTCATCTTTCTAAAGATATAAGACTCACATTTATCAAATGATTCATCATTGATATTTTCCAAAAGACCTTCACGTTGAAGCTTTTGTATACTAGTCTTCCCAATGTGGGCAAGTCTACAATGCCAAAGATAAGAAGAGTTCTTGTCAAACTTTCTCTTCTTACTCATGCTAAATACAGATTTATCGTTCTTGGATTCATTATCATGCATGTCTAATTCAAACACACCATTCACAGAAATTGCATTAAAATAGAAAATACCATTTTTCCAAACAGAAATTCCATTATTATCAATCGTGCGATCGAATCCATTATTTAACAAACAAGAAAAGGAAATAACACCCCTAACAATTGTATGTGCATAATGACAATCATTTAATCTCAGTACTCAACCCGAAGGTAAAACTAGATCAAAAGTTCCTATAGCTTCAACTGTTGCTTGTGCGCCATTGCCCACTTGCAGATATTGTTCCCCATAGGAAAGATTCCTTTCTAGATTAAATCCCTGCAGCGTATTACAAATGTTAATACCGCATCCCGTATCATATATCCAGGAATTTAATTTGTATGTTAAATTGAACAATTCAATCATAAATAAAGTACCTGAAGCTGCAGTGCTCTGCTCAGAATTCTTCTTTATTTCTCGCAATTCTTCGAAGTAAAGAGGGAAATTCCTCTTCCAGTGACCACTTGCCTTGCAATGGTGGCAAGTCTCATCCTTTTTAGATTGACTCCTCATAGCAAAGTTCTGCATGGGTTTCGAAGAAGTCGCAACTTGGTTGCCCTTATTACCCTTGTAAAACCCGCATGCTTTTACCATAAACAGTACACTTAGTAAACGTACGTACATATTAAAACTTTCATTTTATAGCATGAACACGTGTCACGATTAGTAATTACATAAGTTATGTACGTATTATTACACGATAAGTATTAAGTAAGTGATAGTACACGATAATTATTAACAATAATAATTATAATCACGAATATGAAATCATGAACGTAAAAATCATGAACATGTAATTGCGTACTTAATTAATATAATACGATTTATGTCACTACGTACAAGTATTTATATATAACACGAACATTTAATTATATTATAACACGAAAATACGAACGTACGAACACGTAAAATAAAACACGGGAAAAACGTTGGGTTTTTCCCTTGTGGGCCCTACATGCCGCGGCACCAGAGAGACAAGGGCCCAAGCCTATTTTTTTGGTTAAACTAAAGGAAACTAAAAGTACAGAGTTTTCATAACATAATTTTTACAGAAAAATTAAAAATCCTAGCCCATTTGTCTCCTTTGTCCGCGAGCGACAACAAACACCACAAGGGTGTTTGATTTGATTTTGGTCGATTAATTCAAGCATCGTGTTTGTGTTATTAACTTCCATTCGTTACACGCATTCGGAAATCCGATATCCCTTTCATTTTAATTATTTTTATTTAATTATGAACACATGACATGAGATTAAATAAACAAGTAATTAAAAACATGTCATGAAATCATGGGGGAAAAATTAAGGGATGTTTTCCGGTTGGTTTGCTTGGCCGACACTAAACCGAGAGCCCCATGGCTCTCGGCGTGTCTTGGTTCGCACCACCAACCGAGACCTCGTGTCTCGGTGGTGTTGGTCTCGGTCAGCAGCAGGAACAAGGGACCCCGACTCGCGTCGGGGTGTCCTTGTGGTGTTTGGGGGTCTCGGAAGCAAGCAACCACCAACATTGGCACACAGCCGGTGGCGGTTTTGGGTCACGTAGGGGGAACCACAGGTAGCAGGGGGAACCACCGGCACACAACCGGTGGGAACCTACTGTGGTCAGCGGCTAGCCGAGAGAGGGAACCACCGGTAGCAGCCGGTGGTGATGTTACTCGAGCAGTGGCAACCGGCTGAGCCGGTTTGCCACTGTTAAGGGTTGTTTAGTTGGTCCGGTTCAGGGGGTTTCCGGTCCGGTTCACGACATGTTTAAATTAAAGTCACGGGTCCGGTTCATGACTAAATTGTACAAGTATTTATTTAACAATAGATTAAATTAATTAAACATGACAAACAATTAATTTAATCTAACATGAACTTAGGTTAATATTATTATGAAATAATAACATGTTTTAACCTAAGTATTTATTTATTTAAATTAGACTATAGTATTAATTAATTATTTAAGACATGATATATAATTAATTAATAAACATGACTTAGGTTATAATTAATATAGTATTAATACATGTTTAACCTAAATCTTTTATACACCTTAATTTAATTAAATCATTCTTATATTTAATTAAATCATATAACCTATAGTTTATTTAATTAACATGATATTATTAATAAGCTATACTAATAATCACATGACTTATGATATTTAACTAGTAAAGTTAAGCTTATATTATTAGCTTATTAATTCAGCTTATTTCTAAATATGGAAACTTTCTAATTCATGAAACTTACTATTTTTGGAAACTTTCTATTTTTAGAAAATGATCTATTTTAAGAAGTTAATCTGTTTTTAGAAACGTTCTATTTTTGGAAACTTTCTATTTTTGGAAACTTTATTGGAAACTTTCTATTTACTACTATTTTTAGAAAGTTACTTTTTATTACACAGCAAGTATAATAATACAAGAAATATAAGTAATACTTAATCAGAATACATAGAATACATGATAAACACAACATAACATTAAAATTAGTAAAACAAGACAAGAACATATAAAACAAGCTAAGACACGATGTAATCAGTTACGTACTCAGTAAACATAATACTTATACATGTACCCTATTTATGTAGCATTAATGAGATCGGAGTAGGATTTCCTTTCCTTCGTATTTTCCGTTCACTAGACATAAGGTACGGATTCCCGTCCTTTCATTATGGACATTATTTCCTTATTAGGATTCCCCGTTTGCAGCCAACTGTTTTCCCAGTATTGTTTTATATGTTTGATTACTTATGTTAGTTTAAGCGCCTAAGCCATATATATGCATGACCAGTGTCACCTAGTTATGGAGGTACCATAACCATAACACTAGAGGCACCAGTGTTATGACTTCCCCACGACGAAGTGATTGCTCGTTGCGTCCCTTTTCAGTTTTGGCCATTATATTATATTATCAGGTGGGGCGTATGGGTGCATCCTATTTACATGTTTACCAGTAATATCAGAGTGAATGCGATGTGTGCCTTGCATCCTTCACTAGGAGTTGATCCCTCCTACCCAGACTATTTAATTAGAGGCAACCCCTCTAATTTCATGACGAGGTCTCCCCTCCAAGTATTCATGCACGGTGGAACCTCATGACCTATATGGGCTATTTGGCTAATTTATACAGATTTTTATAGAAACATAAGTCTTTTCAATCTATAAAACCAGTTTTATGACATGATTCCAAATTGCTTAGAACTTATATTATTCCGCTACTATTAGTCTTATATGCTTATGCTATTCCATGTCATACTTGTATATCCGTGCACTGAGCGTTATGCTCAGCCGTTTTCATTTCATGTTCCCAAACGGTAGGTACTCAAGGGTGCTCATAGACTTTAAGCGTACGTGCATATGGATTGGAAGCTATCTAGCCTTCTCTACTTTATGCATTTCATCATACATTTTGCTACTTGTTTCTTTGGACATTGTTTAGTCCTTTTCCTTTATAGTACTTATGTTTGTGTGAGATGAGCTTATACTTGGACTACCGATGTTTGTTTCCGGTATTTCCATTCATGGTCATTTAATGTTTTAAGACATTTACCTTGTACGTTTTGATGACACGCCATAATCACGCGTGACATTCCATTTACCAAAATGGGGTGTTACAATTATGGTATCAGAGCCAAGTCTTCGACCTGTAGGCTCTCAAAACATGACCTGTGATTAGTGGGTAGTCACTATGGTCTTCCTAGAACTGACAGTCAGTTTTCATGTATTCATTGTTTTCATGCATTCATGTCATATGTCATTGTCGCAGGTTTATGACTAAGTAATGGTTGGTACAGGACTGGGCCTATTTAGTCACATGTGCTTTTATCCAAATGTTTAACTTTGGGACCGAACCATAGGCGTCCCCTCGCCATGTCTTTTTTTTTTGGGTAAACTGACCATAGGCGTTTACCCTCGCGCATATAAAAGTTTTCTTAAACTGCATCATGCATATAATTTTTATCATGATTTATTGGCATAATTTTTTTCATGTATATATCTTATGTTTTAATCAGTTTAATCATGCATCTTGTTTTATACTGTCAGATGGTTCTCACACGCGAGCAAGAACAACTCAATGCAGCACTCCAAGCTGCGATGCAGGCTCTGCTTCCTCAGCTGAGGAACGATATCAGGTCCTAGGTGCAAGCTGCCAAAAATCAGCACCAGCACCAGCATCCTAATCCTCCTCCTCCAGTAACACTCGTCACATGGCTGGAGAGATTCAACAAGCAACGTCCTCGATCCTTCGAGAGAACTGACAGTCCCAGTGAGGCTGAAAGCTGGTTAGCTCATATCGAGAAGATATTTGATGCAATGGGCTGCGACACCATCTTTAAGTCAAGGTTGGCCTGTTACAAGTTTGAAGGCGACGTACTAGGATGTTGGAAGGCAGTGAAGCAGTATGAGGGATGTGACAATTGGGTGGCTGGCTTGACTTGGGCTCAGTTTAGGGAGTTAGTGATGGGACAGTTCTTCCCTAAGGCTGAGCAAGACAAGCTGAAGAGGGAGTACCACGGGATCAGGCAGAGAGCTGGGGAGAACAACAACGAGTTCATGCAGTGCTTTCTTCGTTTGGCTGGTTTTCTTGGCGCAGCAGTAGGTACTGCCAAAGAGCAAGCATACCACTTTTGTTGGGCTCTTCGTACTTCGGTCGCCAACAACTTGGTGTGTGCTACCTTCAACACGGTGGCACAAGTAGCCAATGCAGCACGTAAAATAGAGATGCTGTAGGAGAGAGAGAGGAATTCGGGGAAGTATAGAGACCCAAGAAGAGGTATTTGTTCGTCACTCAGCGATGGTCATTTCAAATTCATTGAATACTATCCAATATTTATCTTTCTCTTTAAACTGCATCTTTCAGGCAGAAGACTAGGGACTGGTCTCAACCGGCTACTCAGCAACAGCCTACTCAGCCCAAGGGTAACGGTTAGACTCAAGACCGTTCTGCTACGGATAGGCGTAGCGGTAATGATAATTACCGTAATAACACTGGAAACTCCAACAGCAGCAGGTCCCTAAACTTACTCATTTCTTATGTTACACATTTAAGATTCATAATTCTTACACTTTAGTATCTTCTACCAGGAATCATGGTAACGGAAGGGAGCAGGACCGAAGAGGTTCACAGCCTAACCGTACAGCTATCACTGGTATTACGTCTTAGATTTTTCACATTCTCCTTTTGTACCTTTAAACCATGTCTCATGTGTACTTTTCTGAACAGGCTCCCAGCCAGCAAGGACACCTGTTGGAGGGTATACTTACCCTCTCTGCACTACCTGCAATCGTAGGTACCCTGGGCCATGTCGCCGCGACAACAATGCTTGCTTCAAGTGTGGCCTTACTGGTCATCGCATGAAGGACTGCCGCAAGGGCGAGATGGAGGGCACATCTGGACATGCCGATTCCAAGCCACCTCCTACTAGTAGACGGGTGTACACGACTTCTTGCGATCAGGCCAACAAGTGTACAGGTACCATCACTGGAATCTTGTATATGTATGGTCAAGCTGCATGTGTGTTATTTGACACGGGTGCTACTCACTCGGTCATTTCTAATGTTTATGCCAAGAATGTTAGGATATCCCCTATACCATTAGAGAATGAATGTATTAAACATTTCCACGCCTTTAAGAGACTCTGTACGCATAACCCATGGGTACAAGAGCCTTCCCCTAGAGTTTGATGACAAGATTCATCCTGTTGACGCACTTCCTTTAGATATGTGCGATTTTGACATGATATTGGGCATGGACTGGCTATCCAAACATCACACCACCATTAACTGCCATACATATCGGGTCATCTTCGGTGTTGTAAATGCACTAGAGTACATTCACAACGATTTCGTACCCGAAAGGTCTGTACAAATAATTTCAACCTTACAAGCACGTACACTACTGTCACATGGTTGTGAGGGCTATCTTGCTACTGTTCATGATTTGGAGGCTGAATCTCCATCTATCCAGAATCAGCCGATCGTGTCAGAATTCCCAGACGTGTTTCTAGAAGAACTCCCGGGCATACCACATACTCGTGAAGTGGAGTTTAATATTGAGCTCATCCTAGAAGCTGAGCCAAATTCTAAGGCTCCTTATCGCATGGCTCCCATAGAGTTGAAGGAGTTAAAGGAACAACTGCAGGAATTGTTGGAACCCGGTTTTATTCGACCTAGTGCTTCTTCATGGGGTGCACCTGTTTTGTTCGTAAAGGAGAAGGACGACCGTATGCGTCTGTGCATAGATTATCGTGAGCTCAACAAGATCACCATCACGAATAGATATCCGTTGCCACGCATTGATGACTTGTTTGACCAACTCCAAGGGGCCAAACATTTTTCTAAGACTAATCTGAGGTCGGGCTATCATCAGTTACGGGTTAAAGAGCAGGACACCGCCAAGACTGCTTTCCGTACACGTTATGGGCACTACGAGTTCGTAGTCATGCCATTTGGCCTTACCAATGCTCCATTTGTTTTCATGGACTTGATGAACCGTATCTTCCATGAGTTCCTGGACAAGTTCGTCATTGTCTTCATTGGCGACATTCTGATTTTATCTAAGTCAAAGGAGGAACACAAAGACCGTCTTCGTACTGTACTATAGATACTTCGCCAGAAGCAGCTGTATGCCAAATTCTCCAAGTGTGAGTTCTAGTTAGACAAGGTGGCGTTCCTAGGCCACATTGTATCAACAAAAGGAATCACCATGGATCCAGCAAAGGTTGAGGCTATTACCAAGTGGCCAAGACCTACATCAACGACTAAAGTTCACAGTTTCGTAGGCTTAGCTGGTTACTACCACAGGTTTGTAGAGAACTTTTCCTGTTTAGCACTGCCAGTGACCAAACTGATGCGGAAAGAGGAGAAATTCGTCTGGACTGAAGAAAGAGAGAAGAGCTTTGAAGACCTAAAGTAGAAGTTAGTATCTGCACCGATTCTTACTCTCCCATATGGTATAGGTGGATTTCAAATCTACAGTGATGCTTCAGGGAAGGGACTCGACTGTGTTCTCATGAAACATGGGAAAGTGATTGCTTACGCATCACGACAACTTAAGCCTTATGAGGAGAATTACCCTACACATGACTTGGAACGTGCAGCAGTCTTGTTTGCATTGAAGATATGGAGGCACTACTTGTATGGAGAATCATGTGATATCTTCACAGATCACAAGAGCCTGAAATACATCTTCACTCAACGTGAATTAAAATGAGACAGAGAAGATGGTTAGAGTTGCTGAAGGATTATGACATTAATCTGCAGTATCATCCCGGGAAGGCGAATGTAGTGGCAGATGCACTTAGTAGAAAGTCTGGTATGATCAACGATATTAAGATTGAGGAAGAGATTATAAGAGACTTGGAGCGACTAGACATTGAGATCATGGTACGTGGACAACACGGTTAATGGGCTAATCTTAGAGTGGAACCTGAGTTACTCTCTAGGATCAAGGAAGCTCAAAAGGATGATGGTGAAATTTGGGCGGTTATTCAGAACTTGGATCAATAAACGGAGTTTCGGTTGGACGACGATGGTATCTTATGGCAGGGCACCAAACTTTGTGTTCCTGATGATCTTACACCCAGGGAAGCGTTATTAGCTGAAGATCATAGCTCCTCATTCTCCATTCATCCTGGTTCAACCAAGATGTATCACGACATCAAGCAGTAATTTTGGTGGAGTGGTATGAAACAGGACATTGCTACTTATGTCTCCAAATGTCTTACCTGTCAGCAGGTTAAGATCGAGCATCAGCGGTCTAGTGGTATACTACAACCGTTAGACATTCTAGAGTGGAAGTGGGACAAGATCACCATGAATTTTGTTACCGGTCTTCGGCAGACAAAGAGGAGGCATGATGTGATTTGGGTTATCGTTGATTGACTTACTAAGTCAGCACATTTCTTACCGATATGCAAGGATGATCCAGTCAGCAAACTCGCTGATACTTACAAGAAGAAGACCATGAGACTTCATGATGCTCCATCCAGTATCGTCTCAGACAGAGATCCTCGGTTCACTTCGCGATTTTGGAAGAGTCTGTAGAAAGCTTGGGGTAAAAAACTTAAGCTTAGCACGGCTTTTCATCCTCAAACAGACGGACAATCGAAGCGGACGATTCAGACATTGGAATACATGCTCCGAGCATGTGCATTGGAGTGGACAGAAGACTGGGATGATTATATCTGTTCAGTAGAGTTTACGTACAACAACAATTGGCACGCCAGCATTAAGTATGCACCATTCGAGATGTTGTATGGAAGGAAGTGTCGCGCCCCAATCTGCTGGGATCAGGTTGGTGAGCGAACACTTGAAGGACCGGAGATGATAGAGTTGACCAACGAGAAGGTCGCTGTAGCTAAGCAGAAACTACAGGTTTCTCGTATACGTCAGAAGAGTTATGCCGACAAGCATCGTAGGGACTTACATTTCAACGTAGGAGATCATGTCTTTCTTAAGGTATCACCGGCACGTGGTGTTTGACGTTTTGGAATCAAAGGGAAACTCAGTCCTCGATTCATCGGACCGTTTGATATCATCGAGCGAGTCGGTGAAGTATCTTATCGCTTAGCGTTACCTCCGCAACTTTCTCACTTTCATGACGTTTTCCATGTGTCCTTACTTAGAGGGTACAATATCACCCCCTTCACATGGTTCAGTATCCACCAAAACAGATTCATGAAGATCTTACCTTCATAGAGGAACCCGAACGAGTTCTTGACAGGGAAGAACGAGTCACGAGGAAGAAGACGATTCCATTCGTCAAAATCCTTTGGAGGGATCATACCGAGCGGGAAGCCACTTGGGAAACAGAGGAGTCTATCCGGGCTTCTTACCCTCATTTCATATTTTGAATTCGGGTATGTTCCTCTTTCAGTTTATTTTATCTATAATTCGGGGACGAATTATTCTTTTTAGGGGGAAGAATTGTAAAACCCGCATGCTTTTACCATGAACAGTACACTTAGTAAACGTACGTACATATTAAAACTTTCCTTTTATAGCATGAACACGTGTCACGATTAGTAATTATAGAAGTTATTTACGTATTATTACACGATAAGTATTAAGTACGTGATAGTACACGATAATTATTAACAATATTAATTATAATCACGAACATGAAATCATGAACGTAAAAATCACGAACATTTAATTGCGTACTTAATTAATATAATACGATTTAAGTCGTTACATACAAGTATTTATATATAACACGAACATTTAATTATATTATAACACGAAAACACGAACGAACGAACACGTAAAATAAAACACAGGAAAAACGTCGGGTTTTTACCTTGTGGTCCCTACATGCCGCGACACCAAAGAGACAAGGGCCCAAGCCTATTTTTTGGGTTAAACTAAAGGAAACTAAAAGCACAGAGTTTTCATAACATAATTTTTACAGAAAAATTAAAAACCCTATTCCCTTTGTCTCCTTTGGCCGCCGGCAACAACAAACACCACAAGGGTGTTTGATTTGATTTTGGTCGATTAATTCAAGCATCGTGTTCATGTTATTAACCTCCATTCGTTACACGCATTCGGTAATCCGTTATCCCTTTTCTTTTAATTCTTTTTAGTTAATTATGAACACATGAACATGAGATTAAATAAACTAGTAATTAAAAACATGTCATGAAATCATGGGGGAAAAATTAAGGGATGTTTTCGGGTTGGTTTGATCGGCCCACACTCAACCGAGAGCCCCATGACTCTCGGCGTGTCTTGGTTCGCACCACCAACCGAGACCTCGTGTCTCGGTGGTGTTGGTCTCGGTCGGCAGTAGGAACAAGGGACCCTGACTCGCGTCGGGGTGTCCTTGTGGTGTTTGGGGGTCTCGGCAGCAAGCAACCACCACCATTTGCACACAGCCGGTGGCGGTTTTGGGTCACGCAAGGGGAACCCCAGGCACACGGCCGGTGGGAACCTACTATGGTCAGCGGCTAGCCGAGAGAGGGAACGGTCGGCAGCAGCCGGTGGTGATGTTACTCGAGCAGTGGCAACCGGCCGAGCCGGTTTGCCACTGTTAAGGGGTGTTTGGTTGGTCCGGTTCAGGGGGTTTCCGGTCCGGTTCACGACATGTCTAAATTAAAGTCACGGGTCCGGTTCATGACTAAAAGTGTAGAAGTATTTATTTAATAAGAGATTAAATTAATTAAACATGACAAATAATTAATTTAATCTAACATGAACATATGTTAATATTATTATGAAATAATAACATGTTTTAACCTAAGTATTTATTTATTTAATTTAGACTATATTATTAATTAATTATTTAAGACATGAAATATAATTAATTAATAAACATGACTTAGGTTATAGTTAATATGGTATTAATACATGTTTAACCTAAGTATTTTATACACCTTAATTTAATTAAATCATGCTTATATTTAATTAAATCATATAACCTATAGTTGATTTAATTAACATGATATTATTAATAAGCATACTAATAATCACATGACTTATGATATTTAACCAGTAAACTTAAGCTTATATTATTAGCTTATTACTAAATACAGAAACTTTCTAATTCAGGAAAATTACTATTTTTGGAAACTTTCTGTTTTTAGAAACTGATCTATTTTAAGAAGTTAATCTATTTTGGAAACTTTCTATTTTTGGAAAGTTTCTATTTTTGGAAACTTTCTATTTTTGGAAACTTTCTATTTTAGGAAAACTGCTATTTTTAGAAAGTTACTTATTATTACACAACAAGTATAATAATACAAGAAATATAAGTAATACTTAATCAGAATACATAGAATACATGATAAACACAACATAACATTAGGATCAGTAAAACAAGACAAGAACATATAAAACAAGCTAAGACACGATGTAATCAGTTACGTACTCAGTAAACATAATACTTATACATGTACCCTATTTATGTAACATTAGAAAAATCGGAGTAGGACTTCCTTTCGTTCGTCTTTTCCGTTCACTGGACATAAGGTACGGATTTCCCGTCCTTTCAGTATGGACATTTTTCCTTATTAGGATTCCCCGTTTGCAGCCAACTATTTTTCCAGTATTGTTTTATATGTTTGATTACTTATGTTAGTTTAAAAGCCTAAGCCATATACATGCATGAACAATGTCACCTAGTTATGAAGGTACCATAACCATAACACTGAAGGCACCAGTGTTATGACTTCCGTACGGCGAAGTGATTGCTCATGGCGTCCCTTTCCAGTTTTGGCCATTATATTATATTATCAGGTGGGGCGTATGGGTGCATCCTAGTTATATGTTTACCAGTAATATCAGAGTGAATGCGATGTGTGCCTTGCATCCTTCACTAGGAGTTGATCCCTCCTACCCAGACTATTTAATTAGAGGCAACCCCCTGTAATTGCATGACGAGTTCTCCCCTCCAAGTATTCATGCACGGTGGAACCTCATGACCTATATGGGCTATTTGGCTAATTAACATAGATTTTCATAGAAACATAAGTCTTTTCAAACTATAAAACCAGTTTTATGAACATGATTCCAGATTGCTTAGAACTTATATTATTCCGCTGCTATTAGTCTTATATGCTTATGCTATTCCATGTCATACTTGTATATCTGTGCACTGAGCGTTATGCTCACCTATTTTCCTTTCATGTTCCCAAATGGCAGGTACTCAAGGGTGCTCGTAGAATTTAAGCGTACGTACATATGGACTGGAAGCTATCTAACCTTCTCTAATTTATGCATTTCATCATATATTTTGCTACTTGTTTCTTTGTACATTGTTTAGTCCTTTTCCTTTACAGTACTTATGTTTTTGTATGACGAGCTTATACTTGGACTACCGATGTTTGTTTCTGGTATTTCCATTCATGGTCATTTAATGTTTTTAATAAATTTACCTTGTATTATTTGATGACACACCATAATCATGCGTGACATTCCATTTACCAAAATGGGGTGTTACAACCCTTGCCTTTGCATTTCTTCTTATTCGCTTGCGGTTTTGGCTTACTCACTCTACCCTTTTGTATGGTTAGTATAGAAGGCATAGCGGTAGATGCCTTGTCTTTCAACCCCTTTTCATAGTCAATGAGCATTGCATGCAAACCATTAACTGTCTTCCCGTGCAATGCATATTATAGTTTCTAATGAAATCATTGAAGTCCTTGTTAAGGGACCTATTGATCACGTTAATAGCCATATTATGATCATAGGGTTGTCCTAGCGCAATTAGCTGTTCCATATAACCCATCATCTCCAAATAATGGGCACTTACAGACTTTCCTGGAGCTTACTTGCAGCTATGCAAAGCATCTACTAAGTCGTAGATCCCCACAGCTCGCGGCTTCTCGAACATAGCCTTGAGCTCATCAAGCATTCGCTTTAGAGAAAATAGCTCATACTTCTGTTGAAGTGCAAGAGTCATTTTTCCTAGCATTAAGCAAGCCACCTCAGAGTGCTTCTTAATATTAGCAGCGTGTTCAAGCCTTTGCGCATCAGATTCTCCTTCTGCAAGATCCTCCGGATAGGGAGTAGCCAATATATCGATAGTACCCGCTGCTCTCAACAATTCTTAGCGAGCGATACCAATCATTGAAGTTTGGGCTAGTAAGTTCAGGTCGTTCAAAGAAAGCTTTGAACGCAGAACTTATCGTGTTATTGGTGGTTTGAGCCATTTCTACAGAAATAAGTTCAAATATTAGTATTTTCGATAACAAAATACTTTCAAGAAAATAAAATTACCCTGGTATTAAAACCATATTATTTTCCTTGAATTCTAGAACTATATTGACATAGATCCATTACATCAGTTGATCTGCTAGTAATGAATGTACTCAACATAGTGACTTGTCTAACAATTCAATTGACAAACAATTTTCAATTTCTAGATATTTAAGGGATTTACATTACCAAAAAACGTTTTGCATTGTAAACATGTTTCATCCCTTCTGAATGCATTAAGTTTCCAGATCTCACTGAGTAACTTAATTAAGTCATCTAATTTGAGTAACGTAAAACCATCATACGAATTCTCATTCTACAAACGGTTTTCTCTCCATCACAACATCATCCAAAAATCTCATTTGATGATAAAGTAATTTCAAGTGTTCGTCAATTATGAGCATTCGACTTAAATTTTAAGGGTATAAATCTTGATGTCAAAATCAATGTATGGAGAAGCATGCATACAATCTCCATATCATAAGTTTAATAAAACATTTAGTAAACTTTTTCATGAGATTAAATTTCTTCATAAATTATGTTGCGGCATTGGTTAAACCAATTAAAAAATTTACCCACAACTCATCACATCGTACTTTGCTAGAACTCGGCTACGCACAAATCAATACCCTTATTCATTGTGGTTCGGATGTGAATTTGTGGTAAATCACCCTTAAGGTATAATTCAATTAATAATCGTAGGTAATTCCAATTTGACGTACAGGCGAGCCGGGAATTTGGTCAGCGACTAATGGCATAACACCTCCTTCCTTAACCGAGTACATGACCAGTGGTGTGTTATACCCACTTTATAGTTTGTCAAATTGAGTAGGCCGTTATATTATTACAATTCACCAATCAACGTAATCTTATGTAATTTAAATCTCTTAACAAATCATTATTTTTAATATGATTTAGTCCATATTATTCTTTTCAAAAAAACCCTTGTTTACAACAATTAAACAATTTTATATAAACAAGTAAAAAAAACTAAATCATAAACACATAATAACAATTTATATGTGCAACAAATAAATCAAATAGCGACATGCATACGATTTATTCAATAATCGTCAAATCTAGGTCTTTATATCTATATATAAAAGTCTTCCCTAATTCTAGATTTATTGAATCAAATAATCACATAGCACATACAATCATATAAACATATAATTTTACGATCCATAAAAACATGCACGTAATCATGGAATCCCCACAAATCTTAATAATTAAATCTCTAAGGATCGTAACCATACATGACATAACAATTAATCATGCAATATAATCTAAAATTGCCCCACATGTAATTTAGAGTTTCAAAACAATTCACTTTTTTATTAAAAATAGAGTAAAAACCCTAATTTTTAAAAAACAAAACCCTAATTTTATGAAAAACCTAAAAAACATGTAGTTTTAACTCAAAACAATTATAATTGAAAAAACTTTAGATTTTCGAAATTTATAACATGTTAAAACGGCTCTCGATGCCACTGAAGGTTTATTAGTATCATAACAATTATATAAAACCCAAAACGAGATCAAAGCACATATAGCGGAAGAGATTTAACAAGATAATAATTAATAACACAATTATCATTAATCAAATTAGGGTTATATACCTTTACGCTAAAGCAATTCCACAAGACGAAGAACAAATCACCAATTCGGGACTAAACAGTATATACCAAGATATAGTCTAAAGTAAGACTATATTACGTTCTTGTACATACGTTGTAGAAACTAGAAGGGGGGGGGGGTTGAATAGTTTCTTATATTTACTTGTTAAAATGTGGTTTCTAAAAATCCTTTTTCAAAAACTTAGGCTTGAGGAAATATGTGAAATCTTCTTATGCACAATATGAACAATGATAGTGTAACTAAACTAATACTAACAAAAATATATCCACAAAGAATAAAGAATGATAGTGTAACTAATCTAATACTAACACATGTATATGCATAAAGAATAAAGAATGTAAAGAGTTAAGGGTAAAGAAAGATCAAACCGAACACCAAGGATTTATAGTGGTTCGACAACGAAGCTCACTCCTCGTTCCTACTCCACTCCTCGAGTACTCCATACTCAAGAGTTCACTACACAACAAGCTCCTTATGGTGGAGAAAACCGTACACGTCGCTTAACCAATTTCTGGCTCTAAGCTAAAAGTCGAGCCCTAATCGTAGCTAGGACCAATCTACACAACTATACTTAGTACATACACAACTTCCAAATAGACACAACTACTTGGATCTTCACAACTATGACACAACTACAAATGTATAAAATTAGATCTTCAATGGATCTTTGGTGGTGGACTCAACACTTCACAAGGATAGTGTTCTTCTCTTTGCACTTGGAGAGGAAGGGATGGAAGAACAAGATTCACTTCTTAAACAAGTAATAATCAAAGATTTGAGTGATTAAAGAAGGGGTTGAATCTAGAAATAAATGTGCAAAATAGGTGAGATGAAAAGCTGAGAATGGTCCACTATTTATAGGACAAAGGAGCCAACGGCTAGTTCTGCCCGCGGTACCTTATCTTAGCCCGTGGTACCTTATCGATAAGGTACCGCCTAGGCGCTAAGGTACCGCCGGACTAGACTCCGCTCCTTTTTGTCCTTTAGTGGTGGAGGTCTTATCTGGATATAAAAAATATCCTGAAAGGATATTCTTAGCCAAATAAGAATATGCCATTTTCAAATTTCAAATAAATAATTTAATAAAACATTTTCTTAAAAAGAAAGTTTAATAAAAAAACTTGTCGCACTTAAATAAAAGGTAAGTTTTAAGAAAGATTAAATCATTTGATCACTTGATTAAGGTTAGTACTTGTTTATCCATACCTTAAGTGAAAATGGGTAAAATGAAAAATACTTGAACTCAAGAATTCGTTTTTCGTCGTTTTCGTAAATGGTTGTTTTTACATATTGTCGTAATCAAAACTAAGCGAGACCGAAAAATGCAAGTAACGTTTTTAGTCATTATTGCATTAACAATCTCCCCCTTTTTGATTCTGACAATACATAAACTCAATCACACAAAAACAAGATTTTCGAAGACGAGTTTATTCATTTCTCCCCCTTTGTCGAAGCAAAAAGGTTGCGTAAGCCGGTGTTGAAGAAACGGACTTTGCAAAGACTCCCCCTTGGTGCTTACTCCCCCTAGCTTGGGGCACCGAGGAATCGAGATAGGGTGACAAGCTACATAGAAGGGTTAGTTGAACAAAAGAAACAACAAACAATATATAGCAATAGGTTGCATAAAAAAAATAAAAGAGAAGAAAACACAAAGATAAAGATCCAAGATAAGTTACAAAAAAAAACATCATACAAAGTTGTATGGAAAAAGAAAACAAGCCAAAAGCATAAATCAAATCCTAGTTATTCTAGAATTTTAAGATTTGCTAGAGTTTGGTGTCTTGTGGATAAGCAACCAATGCTTATAAGAAAGACAAGGTAATTGCAGAGGGTGGTGGTGGTGGCTTGTTGGAGATCTCATAATCATAGTGAATAGGAGGCTTGATTAAGAGACTCTTGATGTAGCTCAACTCCTCATAGATGTGTGCCATAGCAAGATGTTGATATTGACAACAATGACAATATGTTCCATGGTGCATGACATTATCATGAGAAGGAGGAAGAACACTAAAGGGTGGTGGTGGAAGAAAAGATGTTCCACAATCAACGTTCTTGGTAGGAGACATGTGATTAAAAGTGTTCTTGGGTGGGTTTGGATTGAAAGAAATTGGAGAAAATGGAGGAGATTCAAGGCTTTCATTGGGAGAATAAGACATTTTGGATGTGAAGTAATGCAAAATGCTTATGGTTTAAATAGGGAAGGCTTAGGGTATTTTTGGGGTGGTCAAAGGGTTTGAAACAAAGATTCTCAAAAATGTTGGAGCAAATCTGGAGTTTTAGACAAAAACCCGAAAAAGGAAGGCACTGTAGGCGGTTCTTTATCTAGGGTGGTGGTACCTTATCAATAAGGTACCGCGGTTCACATATGGAACCGCCTGCAGAAGCAGGGTTTGGTGTTTGGAGGAAGATTTTTCAGCAAATCTTATTTTTCTAGTCTAACTTATCATAGGGATATGCTTAAAAGCAAAGATAGACAAAGAAAACATATGCAAACTTACCAAATAGAGATTTGACCAAAATACATGGATTAAAAAAAATCGATGTAGGAGGTGTGTAAGACAAGACCTTAAGTCATGACACAATGATCCTCCATGATTCTATCTTGTTCTTGCTATGTTTGAGAGAATCATACATATGAATTATGTAAGCTCTAGATTAATAGCAAGAATCTATGAAAAATCGTTTTTAGATTGAATTAACAATGTCAAACGAATTTCTTAACCATTTTCGAAAGAGAATTTGAGAATTTTGAAAAGGATAGGAGAAGATTTTTCAAAAGGAGTTTAAAAGACTCAAAGACTCAAAGTGATAAACTATAAAAAGAAGGAAATCAAGGAAGATGTTCCATTAATCCTAGACCTAGACGTAGGTAATTATAAGGTTCCCTCTTAAGTGGCTTAGTGAAGATGTCGGCTAAGTTGTCCTCGGAGGGCACCTTCTCAATAGAAATGTTCCCCTTTTGAACATTATCCCTAAGGAAATGGTGTCTAATTTCTATGTGTTTGGTTCGCGAATGTTGCACGGGATTCTTGCTAAGGTCTATAGCGTCTTTATTATCGCACATGATGGGAACATCATCAAGAGAAATCCCGTAATCAACAAGCGCTTGCTTCATCCATAGAGCTTGTTGGCATGCTTTTCTGGCACTCACATACTCGGCTTCCGTGGTGGATATCGCAAGAGCGGTTTCTTTCTTGGAGAACCAAGAAGTTAAACAACAACCCATTAAGGTACAAACTCCACTAGTGCTTTTCCGATCCACATAGTCTCACGCATGATCCGAGTCCGCGTAGACAATGGTTTCTACGCCGGTCCCTTTAGGATACCATAATCCTAAATGTATAGTGCCTTTAATGTATCGGAAGATACGCTTAACCGCTTCAAGGTGAGAGGTTTTGGGAGCCTCTGGGAAGCGAGCACAAAGACAAACACTAAACATGATATCCGGTCGACTTGCCGTTAGGTATAACAAACTACCAATCATACCTCTATATTTGGTGTTGTCTACCGACTCACAATCATCATCTACGGTGAGTTTAGTATCCGAGGCCATAGGGGTCTTCATTGGTCTAGATTCTTCTAATCCAAATTTCTTTTGCATTTCTTTAGCGTACTTAGATTGACTAAAGAAAATACCATCATCCATTTGTTTAATTTGGAGTCCTAAAAAGAAGTTGAGTTCTCCCATCATACTCATTTCAAACTCATCATGCATGATTTTGGCAAAGTCATCACACAATCCTTGACAAGTTGATCCAAATATAATGTCATCAACATATATTTGTATGATTATGAGGTGAGAACCTTTCTTCTTTGTAAAGAGTGTATTGTTTACCATCCCCATGGTATACTCATGTTTAACAAGAAACGCTTTAAGTCTATCATACCAAGCTTTGGGTGCTTGTTTGAGTCCATAAAGTGCTTTCTTAAGCTTGTAACCATGATCCGGTTTCTCAAAATCAATGAAGCCGGGAGGTTGAGCCACATATACCTCCTCATTGATCAAACCGTTGAGAAAAGCACTCTTTACATCCATTTGTTGAATCTTAAAATCTAAGGCGCAAGCATAGCCTAAGAGAATTCTAATGGATTCTAGTCTAGCTACCGGTGCATATGTCTCGTCATAATCAATACCTTCTTGTTGATAATAGCCTTGAGCTACAAGTCTAGCCTTGTTACGAGACACAACACCATTCTCATCTAGCTTATTCCTAAATACCAATTTGGTTCCTATAATGGTAGAACTTCTAGGTGGAGGAACAAGTTCCCAAACATCATTGGCAACGAATTGATTCAATTCTTCTTGCATCGCAATGACCCAACTCTCATCCGTCAAAGCTTCTTTAACATTCTTTGGTTCAATCAAGGAGACAAAACAAAAGAAGTTTCTTTGGTTTTGGACTTGAGATCTTAGGGTCCTTTGATTTAAGTCACCAATGACATTATTGAGAGTATGAACCCTAGATTCCTTAATGTTTACTTCCTTTTCAACACTAAGGTCTTCAATTCCTATTTTTCTAACCTCTTTGGCTTTAACTACTTCTAATTCATCCAAGTCATCATCAACCAATGGTGGTGTCTTGGGTGAAGGAGGGTTTTCATCAAAGGTTACGTTGAGTGATTCTTCAATAACCCCCGTGGTTCTATTTAGGACTATGTAGGCTTTACTAGTTTGGGAATAACCTAAAAGGATACCTTCGTAAGACTTTGGGTCAAACTTGGTAAGGTAGTCTTTGGTGTTGAGGATAAAACACTTGCTTCCAAACACCCTAAAGTATTCTAATGAGGGTTTCTTACCTTTAAGAATCTCATAGGGGGTCTTTCCTAGGAAAGGTCGAATAAGAATTCGGTTGAGAATATAAGTCGATGTGTCCATGGCATTGCACCAAAACTTTTGAGGCAAAGATTGCTCGTTTAACATCGTCCTACTCATCTCTTGGAGAGTCCTATTCTTCCTTTCAACTACCCCATTTGATTATGGAGTGCGAGGAGCCGAGAAGTTATGGGTAATACCATGAGCTTCACAAAAGGCACCAAATTGCACTTCATTATCAAATTCCCTACCATGATCCGTCCTAATAGAAACAATTGAACATCCTAGTTGATTTTGAATTCTTCAACTAAAGATTTTGAAGTGATCGAAAGCTTCATTCTTAGATGCCAAAAATCTAGTCCAAGTGAATCTAGAATAGTCATCAACTATAACTAGGGTATAAAGGTTACCTCCATAACTCCGTATGGCGGAAGGTCCAAAAAGATCCATATGTAGGATCTCTAAGCACCGAGAGGTCGAAACCAAATTCTTGACTTTGTGACTTGAGTGAACTTGCTTTCCAACTTTGCAAGCATCACAAAAGTGACTATCAAACTTAATCTTGGGGAGGTGTCTTACCAACTCCTTAGAGACTAAAGATTGAATTAAATGCATATTAGCGTGACCTAATCTCCTATGCCAAAGAGTAGAACTATCATCTATAGTCGCAAGACATATGTTGTCTTTTGACTTCTTATTAACCTTCATGACATAAAGCCCATGCTTTCTAACACCTTTTCCAATGACTTTTCCATCTTTTACGATTTCACTGTCATGTTCCGAAAAGATGACCTTACACTTATTATCACAAATTTGACCTATACTTAAAAGGTTAAATCCTAAGTTATCTACGTGCTCAACATTTTCAATGGTCATGGAGTCAAGAGAAACCGTACCTTTGCCAATGATATTACCACGTAGACTACTAGCGAATGTGACGTTACCTCTATCATATGCTTTGTAATGCGAGAACAAACTTCGATTACCCGTCATGTGTTTAGAACATCCACTATCCTTAATCCACTCATCGGGCTCCAAATCAATTCCCAAGCATATCTAGGTAACAATACACAAGATCAAACATTTGGTCCCCAATATCTCATGGGTCCAAAATTGTTAGTTCCAAACATCCCTTGCATTTGGTTGGGATGCATGAATGAAGAAGGGGTTCCCCATGGAGAACAAAATGGAGGAGGGTAGTAATTCATGTAACCATTTTGTTGTTCATTATTTCTCCTAGGTGTATTTGATCTAGGTTTAGAGTTATGATTATTCCTTCTAGGTGTTGGAGTTTTACTTGATCGTGAATTGTTTTGATTATCTCTTCTAGGCGTTGTCGTTCTACTTCTAGGCTTAGACTCATTCCTTACTCTAGGTGGAGTAGAGGATAGTCTAGATAAACTTCTATTTCCCATGAGAGGTTTACTTAATGGCTTGTAGAACTTACCAATAGCATTGTCGTCAAGTATGGGTAATTTTACCTTATTAACAGTAAGATGATTTAGTTTTTCATCTAACTTAGACTTTTCAGAAAGTTCAAGATTTTCACCAAAATCATCCTCTGCCTGCGGTACCTTATCTATGGCGACGGTTCCATGGTGATAAGGAACCGCGCCATACAATTTGGAACCGCGTACAGTGGGCGTTTTTTGTGAAAACCTGACTTGTTTTGGTTCACTAGTTGAGGCTTCATTTGAGTTAAAACCTAGACCAAGTCTTTCCTTAGAATGAACTTGTTTGTTTAACATATCATCAAGAGCACTAGTTCCTTTCATGAACTTTTCCAATTTAATGGAGGTGCTCTTGAGATCTTCATTCTCTAATCTAAGTTTCTCACAACTTAAGCAACTTAAATCAACCTCTTTATTTTTCTCAAGTTTAGCCAATTTCTCCCTAAGTTCATTGATCTCATTTTCAAGCTTAGTTTTGGTTGTTTTTAAGGTTTTATTCTTTTCTATGAATTTAAGACTAAGTTTGTGTAAACTATCATATTTGCCTTCAAATTCAATATCATCACAAGTTGAACTATCATTGCTATAATATTCGGTTTCGGAATGTACCTCTTTAGAAGTGTGAGCCTTTAGACATTTCTCCTCTTTGGGGTTGTCATCATCATCTTGACCGCTATCGCTCCAAGCGCCACTAACGAACGCCGTGTGGTTCTTATCACGAGCGGGCTTTGGACAATCACCAATGAAGTGATTTGGATCACCACATCTAAAGCAATTCCTATCACATTTTTCGTTCTTGACAAACCGATTCTTTGACAATGGTTT
Organism: Glebionis coronaria; assembly: GCA_025667525.1. Classification (NCBI taxonomy): domain Eukaryota; kingdom Viridiplantae; phylum Streptophyta; class Magnoliopsida; order Asterales; family Asteraceae; genus Glebionis; species Glebionis coronaria. The sequence continues at coordinate 634,854,240 of CM046874.1, read as the reverse complement.
CTTGTCATAGTTGGGTTTCCTAACGTGTTGACCTCGTCTCTTGAAGAACTTCTTGAAATCTCTCACCGCCAATGCATACTCCTCGCCATCGCTTTCTGAGGAACTATCATGGTCACTTTGTGCCTTCTTGGCTTTAAGTGCAAGAGATTTCCTTTCACTCTTGGTTTTCACTAATTCCGAGTCCTTCAAAATTATCATCTCATGAACCTTCAAGTTTCCTATGAGTTCATCGAGTGATAAAGTTGAGAGATCTTTCGACTCTTCAATCGCCGTGACTTTTGCTCTCCACTTTGGATGTAAGGCCCTTAGAAACTTCCTAACATTGTTCTTGCTAGAAAAACCTTCATCAAGTGCTTTTAGACTAGTAATAATGGTGTTAAACCTAGCAAATGCACTATCAATAGTTTCATCTTCTAAGATGACAAATTGTTCATATTGTTGGACAAGAAGATCGATTTTGCTTTCTTTGACTTGGCTATTACCTTGGTGGGTTACTAAAAGAGTGTTCCAAATATCTTTAGCGGTTTCACACATAAAAATTCTTTCATACTCTTTCTTAGGCAAAGCATTATAAATAACCATTTTAGCCTCATTATTTTTTGAAAGTTTCTTTTTAGTATCGTCATTAGCTTTGTCAAAAGTGACCAATTCTTTTGTTTTAGAAACTTCATTAAATTGAAAGGGTAAAAAATCACCATTGGTAATAACATGCCAAAGATCTAAATCTTTTGATTTCACATAAGTTTCAAATCTATTTTTCCAATAAATAAAACTATCGGTTTCAAAAAGTGGTGGTCTTTGCATAGATTTCCCTTCTAGGTATTTATTGGAATCCATAGATCGATTCAAGTTTTAAAGTACAATATACTTTAAAAATTCTTGAGCAACCACGCTCTGATACCAATTGTAGAAACTAGAAGGGGGGGGGGGGTTGAATAGTTTCTTATATTTACTTGTTAAAATGTGGTTTCCAAAAATCCTTTTCAAAAACTTAGGCTTGAGGAAATATGTGAAATCTTCTTATGCACAATATGAACAATGATAGTGTAACTAAACTAATACTAACAAAAATATATCCACAAAGAATAAAGAATGATAGTGTAACTAATCTAATACTAACACATGTATATGCATAAAGAATAAAGAATGTAAAGAGTTAAGGGTAAAGAAAGATCAAACCGAACACCAAGGATTTATAGTGGTTCGACAACGAAGCTCACTCCTCGTTCCTACTCCACTCCTCGAGTACTTCTTACTCGAGAGTTCACTACACAACAAGCTCCTTATGGTGGAGAAAACTGTACACGTCGCTTAACCAATTTCTGACTCTAAGCTAAAAGTCGAGCCCTAATCGTAGCTAGGACCAATCTACACAACTATACTTAGTACATACACAACTTCCAAATAGACACAACTACTTGGATCTTCACAACTATGACACAACTACAAATGTATAAAATTAGATCTTCAATGGATCTTTGGTGGTGGACTCAACACTTCACAAGGATAGTGTTCTTCTCTTTGCACTTGGAGAGGAAGGGATGGAAGAACAAGATTCACTTCTTAAACAAGTAATAATCAAACAAATGATCAAAGATTTGAGTGATTAAAGAAGGGGTTTGAATCTAGAAATAAATGTGCAAAATAGGTGAGATGAAAAGCTGAGAATGGTCCACTATTTATAGGACAAAGGAGCCAACGGCTAGTTCTGCCCGCGGTACCTTATCTTAGCCCGCGGTACCTTATCGATAAGGTACCGCCTAGGCGCTAAGGTACCACCGGACTAGACTCCGCTCCTTTTTGTCCTTTAGTGGTGGAGGTCTTATCTGGATATAAAAATATCCTGAAAGGATATTCTTAGCCAAATAAGAATATGCCATTTTCAAATTTCAAATAAATAATTTAATAAAACATTTTTTTAAAAAGAAAGTTTAATAAAAAAACTTGTCACACTTAAATAAAAGGTGAGTTTTAAGAAAGATTAAATCATTTGATCACTTGATTAAGGTTAGTACTTGTTTATCCATACCTTAAGTGAAAATGGGTAAAATGAAAAATACTTGAACTCAAGAATTCGTTTTTCGTCGTTTTCGTAAATGCTTGTTTTTACATATTGTCGTAATCAAAACTAAGCGAGACCGAAAAATGCAAGTAACGTTTTTAGTCATTATTGCATTAACATACGTAATACAACGTGATAACCGTGATTCTAGCACTTGAAAACAGAGCTACAATGCTTGTAATTAGTCTACCCAACAACCCTACAGAGGGGCTAGGACTAGATTATGTATACAATCGATCAACCAAGAAAACCAACCAAACATCCTTTTGTGGTGTGTCTTGCGATCGACCCAAAAGAGAAGGAAGGGAGAAAGATTTATGTTGTGTGATTATGAGAGGATTAGGAGGTGTATTTATAGGCCTCAACCCTTGTAGCCCAAGATAAATAAAAGGCAACAAATGCCCCCCCCCTTGGAGCCCATAATCGGCCGACTAACACCCCTTAGGGGGTGTTCCGGTAACTTCCAAACTTCTTTCCTTTTGTTTATGTATACTATATATTTATTTAACATTTGTTATAACTTAACTATTAATTATTTAACAATCGTTAAAGTTATATAGTTACTTGCTCGGTTAAATTAATAAATAAATAAATATATTAATTAAATAAATTAATAAATACAATAAATATATTTATTAAATATATTAACTCTTTACGTATTGTGTGCAATCCCGTAATCTCGAGTTCGATCCTATCACACGACTGTTATATATAATTCCATAAACTTACACTATTTTCATTGTTCAACTCTTTAACAACATGAAAGAACCATTGTTTAACTCTTTGACAACATGAAAAACCAAAAACTCTGCCCTCCCTCTCTATCTATCCAAGGGATGGAAGGGCAGAGTCCTTTGGTGATGATTTATATTTTTAGAACTTTTCTCGTTTTCCTTTTTCAAATATTAGAATTTCCATATTCTTTAATTTCTGAGCATTTCGTATGATTCTCTACGCATGAAGAAGTGTAAAAGGTGCTACAAACTCAACACCATAACTGTCAAATGCCTTTTGAGTGTAATCCTCATCTTCGGCTCCACTTTGCGCCTTTTGACGCACATTATTGTTCACTCCACAAATTGAGCCACTATATGACGCAAAAACTATCACTCATTGTTTAACGGATCGTAGTTTCTAACATTCAATACATTCATTTTTTGCACACCGTAACCTAAAACCTCACCTACCCACAAGGGCGACCCTGAGTTTTAGCTTCGCACGATTGTTATTAGTATAACCATTAGTAGTAATTTGTTATGCATACATTGTTGCAACCAATTATCTTTAAGTCAATAATACAAGCTTATAATGAGTATTTATGGCATGAGAGAATACAAGAAAGAGGTACAGAAGTCTTATATTTAGGAAGATCTATCTTGCTATTCTTGTTGGTTTAACACAAGTGTTTAAGGTGTGTTTATTCAGATTCTACTTTGGTGTTTTGCTTTTATCTTAAGGTTTAGAGTTGATGTTGGCAGCTGGTCATAAGTTTACTAGTTTTGTTAGTTGATAAGTGGGGTTAAAAATGTGAAGGGTTTCAATTTGGTTTTCACAGTATCAAGAAAGCAAGAATTCAAGAAGTTAAGTTTCAGAGTTGACAAGTCATTAGTGTTCAATATTGGGGGTTTTTAGGAGGTTGCGGTTGGTACCTAATTATCTGCCTATTGCAGTTTTATAACGCAGATAATCTAAAACTAGTGTTTGGATTCAAATTGGTAAAAGTGCTTTTGTGTGTTCTATAAGTTCCAAACTAACGTTTTGGAAAAGTAAGTGGGTTGGCACTTTTTGAAAACCGTGACTCCTAAGCAATAGTGTAGTAGGCAAATCACCAATATACCCTTAGATAGTACTTCATCTTTTTTATAGTCATTTTATAAAGAAGTCCATTTTAGTCAATTTATAAACTATGTAATTAAATAATTTGGTTTACCAAATACTCAAACAATCCGTCTTCCTGAATTAGAAGAGCAAGAACACGCTATACTGCAAAGTAGAAGTTCAGTATTAGTTAGAAATTTAGAAACTCCCTCCCAAGGAAGAATGTTGATTTCAAATGGAGAGAGAGTCCAACACCCAGGTAAGAGAACTTGCTGTTTCATGTTAAGTTCTACTTGCGATACAGGTTGATATTCTGGCGGTAGTGCATCGTACTCTAAGCTGCCCAGTTCCTTATAAACAACCTCAATATTCTCTACAAGATTACCAACTGAAGTGTCAATACTATAACTCAAATAATCCATGCTGCGCATTTCTACTATTTTTATAATCAAATCCAAACACCATATTTTATAATCACGTTTTGTAATAATTGATTATCTTATTATTCATTTTCAAAACGCATAATCTATTTTCAATAAGAAATCCCAAACACCCCTTTAATGGTCACCTCAAGTTTAAGATCAATATGTACATTAGACTTTAGTAGTTTAATTATAGTTTTGGTCGTAATATCAACAATTTCATCATGTGTATTATCATTTTGAGATCTTCTTAATTTTCATATCTATATATTTAGAGATTGCAACAAGACTGGGTATCCTGAGTATAGTTGATACCAACTGATGACGTATAGTCCCTAGTCGGGTTGGATAGTCCGACTCACGGGTACTACCCTATCCATCAGGAATGGATTAATACTTCTGCGATGTGCGTGCAGCCCAGGAGGCTTGGTAAGCCGTTGTCGCACATACGGTTAATTACTTAACCATGTCCTCATCACACTACGATAGGATCAAACAAGAATATAATCTTTCTTATGATTATATTCACATAAGTAAGGAGGATATACACTTACCATAGCTATGCGATAAGGATCCATCTATTTTGAGTCATTATCTCTTCCTTAGGCCGCAAGAATAGGGAGCCCAACCAGGACACTCTCGAGTATTAAAGAAACCCCTATGGTTCCACAAAGGAACGATACACACAATACCCTAAACCCTAATATACTCAAATCGATTACTTACTCTCACGCCGGAGTCTAATCGTGGGCTACAAACCCACGGTAAGTCTAACGGTGTCTGTTCTAGTGCGCTGGGTCTTTAAACAAGTTTCACTTGGTGTAAGAGCCAGAGTCCACAAGGCCCCGAATTAAGCCTAATTCGGGTCAAGCTCGGTCCATCCAACTTTTGCATCAACAAGTTAGCGCCATCCGTGGGCCCTACACTAAAGCTCTAAGCAATGACGAAAAACTGTATGAACGAAGGCCATCGAAGATTATCGACGATAGATGGTCACATTGCATCCGTGAATGTTATTCCTGGACCTGCCAGCGAGGCAAACTCTCAGAATGTAACAAATCCACCTTTTAGAGGAACAGGTGTACTATTCTCAACTCCCCTACCTACCGTTAAGGAAAGAAACGTAGAACATGAATCAACTCAGCCTCCCCTTAATTAACAAAAAAGAAGGATACTCCCCGAAGAAAGCGAGGAAGTAATCGCTACGGAGGCGCGCGCGATGGAGGAATATGTAGCTAATAATCTACAAGCCCTCACCCCGTTGGTTGCCAGACACAAAAAGTCAGAAGGGAACGAAAGGAAAGGAGCGCGCCGAACATGTTGAATCCTCTGAAAGTAATCTATCATGATCGAGTGATAACCACCCTACAAAGTGCAGGCGTGAAAGTTACTCCTCAGATGACCAAAGTTTCTCACAACCTTGGAGAAGAGCCAGGAAAAATGCTTTCACGAGACGCATACAGTATTACGCGGATACAAGAAAGCGCCGCATGCCAGCAGACGTAAAAACCTAAGCAGGCATCGAACAATGACCAGAACTTGTATGGTGCAATATGTTTAACTCTACACTTGTAGGAAACGCGCGGATCTGGTTTGACAGACTTCCGCCATGAACAATTAATGGGTATGAAGTATTGCAGAAAGCATTCAAAAGAAATTATGTGCAGCAGAAAAGACATGATAGGAGCGCTGTATCACTCGCCAGTGTCAAGCAGAACCAGGGCGAATACCTGGAGGATTTTTTAGAACGTTTCAAGAGCGAGTGTCTTCAAATAAAAGAATGCCCAGAGATCTTGAAAGTATCTTGCTTCATGGCAGGTATACGCAACAGTGATCTAATAAAAAAGCTGATTGAAAGAACACCAGACACCTTTGATGGAGTACTACGGTGATTAAGATCCTTCATACAGGGTGAATCAGCTGCCTCAGAAGTCATACAAAACGCCCAGGGTTATCGATCTCGTGAAACACCTAATAAAGGGTCTAGTAGGCAAAGCAGGCCTGAACGTCTTGATTACCAAGGAAATAGAAGAGTGGGGTGAGCCAGTAACTTCAGGTTTACTCCCCTTAAGTTAACTCCGAGGGAAATCCTTATATCAGAAGGTGTGAACTTCCCAAGACCATTGCCAATGACCACCCCGGTAGAAAGGCGCATTAGCAACGTATATTGTGAATATCATGATGAGAAGGGACACGCTACAAATGAATTATTCATCTACAAAAACATATCGAGAATATGGTAAAAGAAGGAAAGGTAAAACACCTTGTCAAAGGAACCGCGGTCGACGAGAAACCAAAAACCACTAACGCAAATGTTTACATGGTGGACGCATAGAAGCGAAGGACAAAACAAAAGGTGAGCCAAAAATTCTCGAAAGGAAGAGACATCTCCTTCCCCCCCCCCCTCAGCGCGAGGAATGTGGCAGAGGGCCCGTTAGTGATAGAAATAAACATCGGTGAACACAGTATACATCGTATGTATGTCGATAGAGGCTCATCAGTAGAAATAATGTATGAACACTGTTTCCTGAAACTCAGCACAGAAGTAAGGAGCCAAATGGTACCTGCAACCTCCCCGCTCATTGGATTCAATGGAGAAGAAGTGTGGCCTTTGGGCCAACTAAAGCTGGTAGTAAAAGTGGGAAACGACGAACATTCGACAAATAATACGGTCTCCATCGCAGTATAACGGAATCATTGGGCGACCTGCCATACTAGCAATGCGAGCGGTACCTTCTACGGCCCCATGGCATGATGAAGTTCCCAGTGGAGAGAGGAATCGTAACGATCTTCAACACAGCGATAGAACTCCCAGAGTGCAACACGATCGCGGAACCCCCTCGGGTTACAATGGAACCCAGGAGAGACTCGCCGCTGAACCTAAAAGTGGCAGTCCATCAGTAGTATCCAGATGAAGAGATAACGATCCGGGGACATTGTCTGACGAAGGAAAGGCTGACATGTGCTGCCTCTTAAAGGAAAACCTAGACGTCTTCGTGTGGGAACCTTAAGACATGACGGGGGTACCAAGGTCAATAGCTGAACACAAGCTTCAAATCCGCGAAGGATACCCCCCGGTTAGGCAAAAGAAAAGAGGTCAGGCCCCAGAGCGCAACAAGGCAATACTTGAGGAAGTGAAGAAGCTGGTAGATGCAAGAATCACGAGGGAGGTTTACTACCATGATTGGCTCGCTAACCCAGTAATGGTTATAAAGCATGATGGCAGCTGGCGCATGTGTGTTGATTTCACAGACCTCAATAAGGCTTGTCCCCAAGACTGCTATCCACTCTCAGAGATAGACTGGAAATTAGAATCGTTGTATGGATATCCTTTTTAATGCTTCCTGGACGAATACAAGGGATACCACCAGATACAAATGGCAGAGCAAGATGAAGAAAAAACAGCATTCCATACCATCCAGGGTGTGTATTGCTACACAAAAATGCCATTCGGACTTAAGAACGCAGGGGCCACGCACCAGAGATTGGTTGATAAAGCGTTCGAAGGACAAATAGGGTGAAATTTGGAGGTGTATGTTGATGACCTGGTAATAAAAAGTCACACAGAAAGTGAACTTATCCGGGATATATAGGAAACATTCTCCACACTTAGGAGGATAAACATGAAGCTAAACCCAAAGAAATTCACTTTTGGGGCAACAGAAGGCATGTTCTTAGGATACATGATTGACCCCAATGGCATCAAACCCTGCCCGGAAAAGACAGACACAGTCATTCAGCTTCAAAGCCCAAAGACAAAAAAGTAAGTGCAATCGCTAAATGGGAAGCTCGCAGGGTTGAATATGTTGTTGTCCAAATCAGCAGAGAAGTCGCTCCCTTTATTTAAAACACTCAAGAAGTGCATTAAAAAAGGAGACTTCAATTGGAAAAAGGAAGCTGAGAAATCCTTCGAGGAACTAAAAACACATTTAGCTTCACTCCCTATGTTAGTCGCGCCACGTCCAAAAGAAGAACTGATAATGTATTTGTCAGCTACGCACGGAGCAATCAGTGCGGTGCTAATGACGGATAGGGAAAATGTGCAAACACCAGTATACTTCATAAGCAGAGCATTACAAAACTCGGAACTAAATTATACCCCAATGGAGAAATTGGTGCTCGCACTGGTATTTGCAGCGAAAAGGTTGCATAGATACTTCCAAGCACATCCTATAGTGGTGATCACAAATCAGCCTATAAAACAGATAATATCAAAACCAGACGTTGCAGGTAGATTAGAGAAGTGGAGTGTTCTACTTGGGGAATACAACATTATGTACAGACCGCGCAATGCTGTAAAAGGACAATTCTGGCAGATTTCATCATCGAAAAACCAGAAGAGGGTGTTCAGGAGCCAGAACAAAAGGAAGAAGACCAAGACCCATGGATCTTATTCACTGATGGGTCCTCTTGCACCGATGGATCTGGCGTAGGGCTCATACTCACCAATCCTGAAGGAATGAAATTTACATATGCGCTGTGTTTTAAATTCACAGCTACAAATAACGAGGAGTAATATGAGGCGCTTATAGCAGGACTAAGAATTGCAGCCCGAATGGGCGTGCACAATCTCGAAGAAAATGTAGATTCTCGCATTGTAGCAAACCACATACTTGGTGAATATGAGGCAAAAGAAGAGAACATGATACAATACTTGCAAAAAGCCAAGTCAATGATTGAAGGATTCGAAAAATTCCTAATACGCCAAGTACCTAGAGGGGAGAACAAGAAAGCAGACGCACTCAGCAAAATAGCGTCCACCAGCTTTGCACACCTATCAAAACAGGTCCTGGTAGAGATCCTTAAAGACAAATCAATAAAAGAGAAAGAGGTCACATCGGTAGTAGAGTAGGAAGGTCCTACATGGATGACACCGATCATGGACTATTCGACGAAATTCGCTCCCGCATGACGAAATCGAAGCGTGGCGAATACGAAGACGGTCAAGGTAGTTCGAAGTCAGAGACGGGATTCTTTACAAATGCTCATTACTTCAGCCATGGCTAAGATGTGTGGGTCCACGACAAGCGTAGTATGTCATTAGCGAAATACACGAGGGATTATGCGGCATGCACGTAAGGCCAAGGTCAGTGGTGGCAACAGCTTTGCGCAGCGGGTATTACTGGCCAACCATGCACGCGGATGCACGTACGCTCATAAACAAATGCAATGACTGCCAGGTACACATGTCGACACCACGTCAACCCCAAGAGGAACTGACACCTATCACTTTCCCTTGGCCATTCTTCAAGTAGGTAATAGGCATCGCATGACCTTTCCCCGTAGCGGCGGGTGGAATTAAGTTCCTAATAGTCGCGATGGATTACTTTACGAGGTGGATTGAGGCAAAGGCAGTCGCAACAATCATAAGGAACCAAGTAAAAAGATTCGTATGGGACAACATAGTATGTCGCTTTGGGCTACCTGGAGAGATCGTTTCAGATAATGGAAAACAATTCGTAGAGAACCCATTCAAAGATTGGTGCACGAAAAACAACATAAACCAAAGGTTCGCATCGGTAGCCCATCCACAAACAAATGGAATGGTGGAAAGAGCAAATAGGAGTCTGTGAGACAGTATAAAAGCGTGATTTGGGGAACACAACAAAAAATGGGTCGATGAGTTATCACATGTCTTATTGGCACATCGCATAATGATAAAAACAACTCCGGCTGATACCCCTTTCGCCCTAACATACGAAACAGAGGCAGTCATCCCAACCGAGAATGGATTGTAATACATTGTATTTTACCAAGTATGAAAATTAAGTTCGTTGAAGTGGTCTAATCGAATTGATTTCCGGTTCAAAGTGTGAGTCAATTGTTTTTGGTTTAGAAAAATATTTGTCGTTGTTGTAAAATAAAGGTGCAAAACTTTTAATGTAAATGACGGTAATTTAAATCTAAAACTAATTAAAACTTAAATGGTGTAATATTAAAACTTTGAAAAGTAAATTGATTAAATGACTTAAAATTAAAGCGTGATGAAAAATTAAATTGACAGTGTAATAAAAATGTGAACTTTAAAATTAAACTAAAAGAAAAATAGCAGGAAGAATAAATGCTTGAGTCTGAAACAGAGGATAAACAAAACCTGAGTTGGACCCCGAAATACTGTCACTATCCGGAATTCACAACAAAATACTGCTTATCCGGAATAAATCTGTCACCTTTATCCGAAATCTGAATCTGCTCCCTTATCCGGAATAAACCAACGAACTCCTTTTCTGGAATCAATTTCTTTGAAGCCTTATCCGGAATAATAAGAACTTGGCCCTTATCCGGAATACTCGATCCTTCTTATCCGGAATAATTGCTTATCCGAAATAATCGACCTACCCCTTATCCTGAATAATCCTCAGCTCCTTATCCGGAATCACCTTTTGACCCTTATCCGGAATAAACAAACACCCCTTATCCGGAATCACTTGGTTACAGTTATCCGAAATCTTCACCCGAAGCTTATCCGGAATCCACCTGAGAAACTTATCCGGAATAATCTTCTCGTGCCTATCCGGAATATTTACGGATCCTTATCCGGAATAACCCTTAAGACCAATATCTGGAATAACTTATCGTGAAGCTAATCCGGAATCCCCTGCTTGTTGCTTATCCGGAATAATCTGTCACTTTATCCGGAATATACAATAGTAGGCTTATCCGGAATATCTTAACGTGTAGCTTATCCGGAATGAAGGACTTGGAGGTGATATTCGGAATACTAGGGTTTACCAAACCCGGATAACAATTAGAATCAAATAATCTATAAACTACAATTAAGCTAAACACAAATAAGCACTTAACTAAAACTTAATCAAAATCAATTTTATGAAAAAGCTATTAAAACGAAATTCAAACACTTTTAAAAAAACTAAATAATAAAAATATTAAAAATCAACTTTTTATAAAAATTAACTAAAAAAACACTTGATCAATTTTAAGAAAAACACAATAAGCTATAACTTTAATAAGCTAACTCAATCATAATCATAAAAGCATAACCAATAATCAAACAAGCATAACCATAAGCACAAAAACATAAAGATTAAATAAAACAAGAAAGGTAGAATGAGAGATTAATAAAAACTTGATTAAAAAAAGATTAAACAACAAAATTAAAAACACTTACTTAGAATTAAAGGAATTAAAGTGCAAGACAAGTATTTAAATTGACAATTAATTAAAATGACATGAAAATAAGGTGGAAAGACTAATGTGTCAAATTAGCTAACAACTCCTAATGACACATTAGGAGTCTATTTATAGTGATTAGGAAAACTAAACATGTGTTGGTTCATTCTTCTTTCTTTCTCGACTTCTCGTCTTCTAATTTCTTTGACTTTTTCGACTTTGTCTCGGGATTAATAAACTCGTCTTGTAATTTCTTCATTAATTTAGACTTGAGTTCTTCGGCTTTTATTAAACTTCCGTCTTTAGACTTTTTCTTCGATAAATCTTCAGAATTGGCCTTGGACTTCCGTTCTTTTGGCACCCTTGATCTTTCGACTTCGTCTTTCGTCTTTTTCTTCGATAAAAGCCCGTGAAAGCCCGTGTTTTCCTCCCTTTTCACATTTTGATCCTAAATCACAACAAAAACACAAACCACGCATAATTCCGACATTTACGACATAAAATACACGTTTTGGCTTGGTTATTATTGTAGTTAAGTGGTAAAAGGATGGGTGTTTACACACCTATCAGATTGCAAACGCTCCGCACAGCAGAAGTAGGCATGGTCACAAGTGATGATGAATTACGATTAAACCTGGACATAATTGAGGAGCGGAGAGAGTTGGCAGCTATCCATGAAGCCAAGTCAAAAGCAAAAATGAAGGGTTACTACGATGCCAGGGTACGAAAGACTTCCTTTAGGCCAGGTGATTTCGTGTATCGCTCAAACGCGACCAGCCGCGCTGAATATACCGGAAAACTTGGGCCAAAGTGGGAGGGACCTTACATGGTGACATATGCATTGGGGAATGGTGCATACCGACTATGCGATATGGATGGTCGCGACCAACAGAGGCCTTGGAACATATTCCACTTAAAGAAGTGCTACCTTTAGCGGCGAACTTCTGAAACCAATGTATTATTTTTTTTCTTTTATTTCATGTATTAAAAATCTTGCAAGTGTTAATAAAACTGTCGTGGTCTCTAGCTAGTTCCACGACACACTCTAAAAAACATTTATTTTTATCGTACGTACACTTTGTCTATGTTATATATCGCCTACTGGCGCACGCGTGCACAACGTTTCTGGGCGAAATAAGAGGAATGAGCCTACCCTACTAATCAGACTCGTCAAGTAAGAGGGGTGCAACCCCATCGACCATGGATCAAGCATCCTTGTTAGGCCCCTTGCTATTAATGACGTCGTAGCAAGTTATACAACCAGTACACGCTGAGACTGATAAGACACAACCGTACACACCTAACAACTGGTCAGCCTCACCTGGCCGTCCTTATGGTAGTAGCGGTATACCGTACGTAATGAGTTTGCCTCACCCATAAGGACTGAAATTACACTAATTCATAACAAATTTGCGCTACAAACATTAAATCGTAGCAACATATTTTCATAACAAAAGTGGAAAATGCTTATTACATACCAAGCTCGAACATTCACACATACAAAAAACACAACTATTTACAAATCAGACAAACTGTTGGAAAGTAAATTGGTGTCCGAAGAAGATCTCTTAAGCTTCAGGAGAGGGGGACAATATGACATGGCGCGGTGCTCTTTCATTTGGTTCTCCATTATGTCCAGCACGAGCACGTCCCATTCTAGCAGTGGCAAAGGCAGTACAGGATGGAAGAAGAAAGGTGGGTCGCACTAACAGAAGGTGAATCCTCTATGTTCAGCACAACCTTCTTGGCAGCAGCACGACTTTCATGTGCCACGATCACCTCAGACAATGACACTTCTTTCTCAACCCTAAATGGGTCAAGCACATCCCTGGACTGAGCAAATATTGGTACTGTTAGTTGCTCCGCGGAAGGCTTCAAGTGAAAATCCGGTTGTGTTTCTGCGCCCTCTGCCTTATGACGCGCCAAAATGAGGCTTCCATCATAATCTCAATGGGGAGCTCATGGTCCTTGCCTCCAAGACCGAAAGATGGCAACGGGCAAGCACACATATCCTTCAGGGAGACTGTAAGCTTAGACTCGGCAGTAGGGTCATAGAAGGGCACCTCTGTCAACTCTTTCTTCAACAAATCAGCTTTGTGCGCTTTCACTAAACCCTTGGAAGTGCCCTCATTCACTGCAGCTATGATAGACTGGGCAAAGGCGGCCCAAAGTAGGGTCTTCCAAAGCACCCATGGTGGCTAGGCGCAAACCATAGCGCACCAGCCATCGCTTCTCGGCTACCTCCTTCATCAACCGCGGATACAGGTCTTCATCCAACGCAATACCAAACCTCTTCAGTTGGCTGCTGAGATTACCCACATCTTCTTTAACCCTTGCGCCCAGCGCATCTACCTCTGCCACAAACTTATTCTTTCCCTCCTCAAAATCCCCCATCACAACTTGATTGGAGGCCTTTAGCTAATTGAGCTGGGCGCTCTCATCTTCAAGTGATGAGGCTAGCTTCTCCTTCTCTTCTGTTAGGGAGTGGATGAGGGAAGCGTCTTGTCTCCCTCTCTCGACCTCTTGGTTGATTTTTTCTTGCATTATCTCAAGGGTAAGAGACTTCTCCTCAACAATTTGCGGATAAATCCAAAAACCTCTTCTTGATGCGTGACATCAATGTCACGTTCTGTGACAAAAAATAACTGACTTCGTTTGCCAGAACTACATCACTCATCCCCTCCAGTATCGCAGCTCGGCCAGGGGGCACGATGTTGTCTAAGAAGTTGGAATATTCAAACGCACCAGTCAACTCTGAAGACACGGGCAATTCCCAATCAGGAGCGAACTCGGGGTCTTGGGGGAACTCGCTTCCCCCCGCTGTTGAATCCCCTTTTGGGGGGAAGGCGTAACATCAGCCTTCGCGGAGGACTTTTCCTGGTCATCACTGATACACGAAAGAAGAGATCAAAGAAATATAAGGAGGAATATGGACAATAGCCATAATACGAATACACGTGTTTACATTAAGTTGATGGTGGCAGGGGGAGTACACGGAGGAGTCCTCGCGAGATTCTCCTCAATTTCTTCCTTGGTCGCGTGCGCCTCTGTCCATGAGGGCCCAACCCCCGTGCGAGCGGCCTTGTGCGAAGTTGTTGGGGGATCCTTTGCCTCTTACCCCAAGCAGAATTCTCATCCTCTTCAAATTGCTACGCAGCGATCTCAACTTCCTCAGTAAAATTATCCGATGATAGCGAGGAGCTGAGAAACGGCAGTGGTTGTTGTTGTGCTGGTGGTTGTTGCTGTACTGGTGATGGTGATGGTTGGTCTGCGCCGATGTCCTCATGCTCTTGCGCTGCGGAGGCCTCCCCAACCTCCAGCTCCATGATATTCTTTTGAGCACGTTCCTGAAGTGACTCCTCATTCTCCCTCTCAGGACGAGAGTAGACTATCAAATCTTCAGGGAAGGCGTCAAGAACAAGGTCAAGAATATCCATGCATTCGTGACAAAAAACGAACAAGCAGAAGAACAAATTTTAGTTTTTTGGCACAAGATGGTACTTATAGAATGATACGAAGAACGCGGAAGAACCACTAATCCCGACCACTCTGGGTGCGGAAGACAGGAATCTGTTGCGCGCCACAGATGACTGCGCGACTTAGGCCGAGAATAACCAACAAAGCCTCCGGATACTGTTGCACGGGAATGCGGTTGTTATTCAAAGTCTCCGCGTCCCCAGTATTGTAGGAATCAGGGCCAGGTGCTTGGTCCTTCCTCACCGTTCCAGGGGTAAAAAACGGGAAATAAAAAGGAAAGGCAGCTTCGTCAACCCAGAGGAACCTGTCATTCCAGTCCCTTAGGGAATCTATTTTCACATCATAACATTGCATCCCGCTCTTTCTCTTAGCGAAGGAAACCCAACCATTGGCTAATTGCCGTTGGTAGAAGACGCGAAATAAGTCTACGGTGGGTTCTATATCTAATGTACGATAATTAATTTCGAAGTTCGAAGTTTTGGCCGCCCCTATGCAATGCAATTGAGATACGTGAATCTCGTAATGCATTAACACACTGATGAGGAAGCGCGACATAGGAATACGCTGATTAGCATAATAAAAAAAAGGTGTATACTCCTATTTTTCCCTTGGGCTGCCAGGCTTATATTGTGCCGAGGGTTAGGAATTTCTGGGTTAAGGTAATTTGGTATGTAGTAGAACGTCTTGAACTGGTCTAGATCCTCTATCGTCAGGATCGACGTGACATCGGATAACTGTCTCTCTGTGATGGCATATATAAGATAAGGTGGTTGCAAAGATTACCTTAGAAGAGATCTGGAAACGATGGAGTGTTTTGATGACGTTAATGGAAGTTTGAGAGTTTAGAAGTAAATAAACAGTCAAAGGGGGGCGTCGGGGGTATATATATAGCCCTCCTAAGTTACTGTTTGAAGTTTAGATCTATGCCACGTGTTACCCACTTGCTAAATCCAACGGTGGAAGTTGAAGGGGTAACTATGACGTGGCAGACGCTTTTCCAGGGTTTTGAGGAGGTTAGGTAAAAGGGGGGGATGAATGTCTTCTTGGCGGGAATATTTTAATTATTTACTCATGTGTGGTTTATGTGCGTATTGGTTTTGAGCACTTTGAAGATTGTAGTCTAGTAGCCGCGGTTAGAACCTGCGACCACTAGACTGGGGGGACATGATGACGTATAGTCCCTAGTCGGGCTGAATAGTCCGACTCACGGGTAATACCCGTATCCATCAGGAATGGATTAATACTTATTCGATGTGCGCACAACCCAGAAGGCCTGGTAATCCGTTGTCGCACATACGGTTCATTACTTAACCGTGTCCTCATCGCACTACGATAGGATCAAACAAGAATATAATCTATCTTATGATTATATTTGCCTAAGGAAGGAGGATATACACTTACCATAGGTATGCGATAAGGATCAATCTATTTTGAGTCATTATCTCTTCCTTAGGCCACAAGAATTGGGAGCCCAACCAGGACTCTCTCGAGTATAAAAGGAACCCCTATGGTTCCACAAAGGTACGATACACACAATACCCTAAACCCTAATATACTCAAATCGATTACTTACTCTCACGCCGGAGTCTAATCGTGGGCCACAAACCCACGGTAAGTCTAACGGTGTTTGTTTTAGTGCGCATGGTCATTAAACAAGTTTCACTTGGTGTAAGAGTCGGAGTCCACAAGACCCCAAATTAAGCCTAATTTGGGTCAAGCTCGGTCCATACAACTTTAGCATCAACAACCTTATCCCCGTCCCATCCCTATCGGAGTTTACATGTTACATACTATCCTCATCCCCAGCGAGGAACGAGCTCGGGTATGCGAGGAATGATTGATACCATCCCCATCCCTAGAGTTTAATATCCATCCTATCCCCAATAGAGTTTACAAGCTACATACCATCCTCATCCCCAGCGTGAAACGGGGACACCCAATAAGGAATCGGGGATTTTTTCTCGTTACACAATTCACATTTTAAATATGTTTCAAATGACGTAGCCATTACACTGTGACAACCCTAAATTTTGAGATTTTCCGTTTGTGACTGTTTGAATTTGATTACGTGTTGAGTGTGCGTTTATGTGTTATATGTTTGTGTTTGAGACTTTGACTTTGGTTCAGACATCATTTATGTAGTACGTTGTACATTATATGATGATACATTAGGAATAGTTAGTGCTCATGAGTTCATGTGGATGTGACTATGAAGTGATATGGCATTTTTGAGGTCATTTTATGTGTATGTAATAACTATGTGTATTTATATAGTTAATCGTATTTTTGTGATACGAGGATTTAACGTTCATAAGACTAGCGGTTAGAATTAGCCTTAGAAATATAGGTTCGGTTTTTTAAGTTTTATTAAACTTATTAGTAACTTTAGACTTTTAAAAACAATAAGAATTAAAAATTCTACTTTTACGATGGTCGTGTTTTCGACTAGTTTTGAAGGTTTTACATTTTATAAACTTTGTGGGATAAATAAAATAAAGGAAATATAAGTAAACATTAAATAAATAAGGAAATAAACATTAAAAACGAATTTAATAAATTAATTAAAAAAATATTATTTTTGGTGATTTTGTTTGTTGTAGTCGGCAAAAAAAGAAGGAAAAAAGCCCAAAGCCCAATTGTAGTAAAGTAGAAAAAGATTTTTAGGAAAAGTATAAATACAAGAACTACTTAATTCAAATCAGATTTTTTTCATAAAAACATAGAGGAGGCCGACGGTGAGTTTTCAAGAATTAAGGTTTCTTCAAGAATCTTGATTTTGATAAATTAAAGGTATAATCATGATTTCAATTTTTGTTTTATTTAAATAATCATGTTATTATCAATTAAATAATCATATGATGGATTAGGGTTTTTAATTTTCTTGAATTAATATAATTTAGGGCTTGAATTTGGTAATTAATGAAGGGTTTTTAGTGTTTAAAATCATTTTTAGGGTTTAAATCGGATTAGTCAGGAACTGCCGCTAATCTGTCAGAATCCGTCACTAAACTGTCTCAGAAACTGTCGCTAATGTCTGGGCAGATTTTAGGTAAAATCGTTTTGGTCATAACTTATTCGTTTTTAAAGATTTTTGGGTGATTCAAAAGCCTAGAACTATGTACTCGGAACGTACTTTTTTCAAATTATCAGAATGTATAGCCTATGGAGGCCAGTAGCTTGGTCTAGTTATTTGTACAAGTGTCGAGTTCAAGGTTAATGTTTGTAGGACAAGGCTTAAAATCATGTTTTGGGTATTTTGGGTTAATGGGCACTTAGAGGGCTAACATGGGGCTAAGTTGAGAAAGGATTTGAGATGTATCCATCATAGGGATTGTTACATTGATAAAGGATTAGAGTTCTGGAGTTAATGTTGACGTGCATATTATTATATTATGTGCTTTAGGAAATTGGTTGTTCCTGAGGAGACTTTGGATTGCTTTCGCAAGGTGAGTTCATAGTACCATTTTCACTGAGTTTTTAAATGTTTTCTTCTAGTATGGGATGGAGATGGCACTTGTGGTATTCTTAAAATGTTTTGGTGCTATATATTTATAAATGTTTGGACATAGATGTGTTATTGTGTGACATGCGTGCTTATGTCTATTGTTATGTGTTCTGTTATGTGTTATGATATGTGTTTTGATATGTGAATCTTGATTGTGTTTATGATTTAGATCAGGGGACACGTACCGTCTCAGTAGATATTGGTAAGGCGGGTATCCTTGTTTTGGTATGGTACATAGATGTATGGGCGTCTATGGGACCATTTGTGATGTGTGTGGAGCAGGGGCACGATCCGTCCTGAGTTCTTGTGTTCTGAGTACATGTGTTCTGAGTACTTGTGCATCGTCTCGACTGAGGCAAGATATCTCGACGGGGATATAGTTCATCTTCCACAAGTGATGTGGGAAAGATCCAGATAGTGTGGTGCGTTGTTCTTTTGTGTGTGTGACATGAGTGTGGTGCTTTGTTCTTTTATGTGTGATGGGATACTTCTTGATTGTTATAGTGTGCTTTGTGAATTGTAGATGTGATTGGTAGTTGGTTTGAGTTTTTTTTGTAGGTGCATTTAACACGATTATCACATTATGGTCCATTGCTTTAACTTGTTTTCTTCAACTTATTTACAGCGGTTGACAAGGTTTCTTAAGATGTTTTCATAACTTAAACCTATGTTCTCACCAACTTTATGTTGACAGATTTTAGTGTCATTTTCAGGTGGGATAGTTGATAAGGATGATGCTAGAAGTGGCTAGAGTCTAGAGGCTGCTAGGATTGCATTAGGAGGAATCCATTTCCTCTTAGTCTTTGTTTAATGTTTGGATAAGTGATACTTTGTAGACACCTATATGTTTGATGTGCGTTATTTGAATGGCTTTGGTAAAAGGTAGGACTTTTACCTACTTACCTAGACTCCTGCATTTTGTTGAGATATTTTCACGACATTTGTGTCTCCATTTATGACATTTCTTTTGAATTTAGTTTTCTCTATAGAGACACCATTTGTTGTGATGATATCCATACGTCGCGCCCCATATTCCGCCATGGTGGGTGTGACATACACATAGGTAAATTTGCAAATATACCCAACTAAACTTGTTTATTTGCATATTTCCCTATAATACAAGTTTTTAATGCATAATTATAATATAGTTTAAGCGTGGTTTAGGAAAATATGCAAATATGAAAGTTTACTTAGGTATATTTGCAATTGCCCCTTACTAATATCACAAGAAGGTAATACGGAGTACCAAACAACCTTAACCATATTAACATGCGGTCATCGAATTCTTCATCGAGTTCGATGTTTTTTGCTATCTCTAAGTATTTTGTTACTTTTATTGAAAAAAATACTAATTTACATGTTAGCGGACCGTTATTAGTATAGCCTATTAGCAGTAGTATTATTTAACTAGTTATTTGGTGATTAGCCCATTAGTATTGTAATCAATTTTATCATTACATCAATAATTAAAGTTTACAAATATATTCTCGAATGACTGCATGACATCTTTTGTATAGTAAAGCAAAATTAAACGTCAAAACTGTTAGCCCATATTGTATAGTTTTGGGCTCTAGCCCGACCTCTATAATATTCTGTTATTGTATATATTGTACCCATATGTGATTGATAGGATATACGAAATATTCAACCCACATGGTATCAGAGCCATCAACCGATCCAAAACCCTAATTTTACAAAACCTACTTTCCAGCCGTTTTTTTTCTTTTTCACTTCTGTTTTGGTGATTCGATCTTAGGTATTGAATCCTCCGTATGTTTGTAGTGACTTCTACTTTGGTCACAACCTTATCTTACGTTGCTTGTGCTTAGGTCACAGCTTTTTCATCTAAAACAACTCATAATCCCGAATACTACACCTCATACATATCACCGCTCTCCATCATCATGACTGGTTTAAATGACAACACCCCTCTCTCCGACAAACTATCATTGGCTACCTATCATCATCTCCTCACGCGTGTCTCGGTTAAGCTTGATTTGGAAAACTGGAATTTTGGTTCATGTGAGTTTTTATTTGACCAACTTTGCTACAGCTATGATGTATCCAAATACATTCATAGCACTACCACTGGAACTAGTACCCCAACAACAGAAGAACTAAAGGTTGATAAGATTGTTCTCTCATGGATCTTTTCAACACTTTCGGACCCGCTTCAAGCAAGATTGGTAGTGGACCATCCCAAATCAGCCAAAGAAGCTTGGAGTCTTATCTCCACCATTGTCAAAGACAACAAATGGTCACGTACCAATGCATTAAAGGAGGAGATGTGATGCATCAAACTTGGTGATCTTAGCATGGAAACCTATTTTCGGAAGATTGAATCTGTCTTTACCATTCTCAACAGCCTCGACTCTCCGGTTAATGATAAAGATGTTGTTCACTATGCTCTCGAAAGGGCTACCCGATAAATAGAATCAAGTGTGTGGTATTATGCATCATAAGATACTTTTCCGGATCTCAAGACCACTCACTCATTGCTCATCACCGAAGAGATGCGTTTGAAGACCAAGTCTCTTGCTTTACCCGTGGATTCTTGGTCGTCTTCCCCGATGATTCTTTTGGCCGACACCGGTAATTCTCGACGCTCTTCTCTTTCTCAAGATAAGTCATGGAGACCATGTTATCATTTTGCTAGAGGTACATGTAAATTTGGTAATGAATGTCGCTTTGTACATAATGCGACTCACTCAACTCGTGGTACTGGTGACAATCGTGGTCCTCGGGATAATCGTGGGCCTCGGGACAATCATGGGGCAAACATATCAACTAGTAATAATACTGAGGAATTGGTAACCACTCTTTTAAATAAACTAGGGTTGACTTCTAATGGGAAAAATACCAATGTTACAAATAATACTATGAATCCCACAAATGGAAATGTTAATCCCGTAGACTTTCAAACCTCTACTATACCCATTTATTATCCATCAGCCCAAGGTTATAACCCACCTAATTACCCACCACCTGGTTTTGGTTTTGGGCTTGGTTATGGTTTCCTGGCCCAATAGCATTTTATTGCACCAACCCACCCTTATACTCCACTATAACCGATTCCTCGAGTTCAGCCAGTAGGATACACGACGCAACCAATTTCTCAAGCTCACCAAGCTCCTTCCACCACTCCAGCCTAACTGGTTTCTACTACAGGTTTAATGGGACCCACGGTTAATTCGGTACAAGAGACTACTTTACCTCATGCATTTACTGTCGGGACCCTTCATGATCCTATCACCAGTGCATGGAATATGGATACAGGTGCGAGTTCTCATCTAAATGGTTCTATTACTAGTCTTAGTGAAGTTTTTAATACTTGTATTTATCCATCTGTCTCGGTTGGTGACGGTCACTCTATTCCCGTCACCAATACGGGTCATAGTGTTTTGCCAACTCCCTTTCGTCCTCTTCATCTAAATAATGTCCTAATTACGCCTCATATTGTTAACAATCTTATATATGTTCGTCAATTTGTTCGTGAAAATAATTACACCGTTGAATTTGACGCGTTTGGTTTTTCTGGTAAGGATTTCCAGACACGACAGGTGTTGCTCCGCTGTGATAGCATAGGGATCTTTACCCGGTCACGGCTCCCTCACCGCTTCCTCAAGCTCTTCTTGTCAGTCAGCATATGTGGCACTAACGTTTGGACACCCAAGAGATGAAGTGTTGCGTCGTCTTATTTCTCATAATTTTATTTCGTGTAATAAAGAGAAGTGTCCCGTTCTTTGTCATGCTTGCCAGCTTGGTAAACACGTGTGACTTCCGTTTGTTAGTTCAAATATTGTGGTTACTTCTTGTTTTGACATTATTCACTCGGATTTGTGGACGTCACCCATACCGAGTCTCTCGGGTTATAAATATTATGTCTTGTTTTTAGATCATTTTTCTCAGTTTGTTTGGGTGTATCCATTGCTTAATAAATATGATGTTTTGTCTAAATTCGTGTTGTTTCACACGTATGTCCGTACTCAGTTTAAGTGTGAAATTCGGTCATCTCAGTGTGATCATGGTGGTGAATTCGATAACCGCAACCTACATAAACTTTTTGTTGACAATGGCATCCAATTTCGTTTTTCCTGCCCAAAAACTTCCCAACAAAACGGTAAATCTGAACGCATGATTCGCACCATAAATAAATGATGTAGCGAAAAACAATGATATAAAATTGAATATTTTGATTCCAAAGAATGCCAAACACAATCCTTCCAACTATCGTTGATTCAAAAAGAATACCGATAATCAGGTACACTCCAACAATCGTTGATTCAACGAATACCCGATTATTAAGAGAAAATTGAACAATAAACCCTAACCTGGATTCAAGTAAATTAACAAAGACTAAAAGTCTGTTTTTTATTCATAACTTCATAATAATTCCATACAATAAACCCAAGTCCTAATTTTATAGGAAAACTAAACTTGGAGAAAAAGTTAGCAAAATATTTTAGGAAAATAAAATAAGGAAACTAAATAAAATAATAATCTCAATAATACTCCTGCATCATTCTCCCATTCTTTGAAAAACTCGTCCTTGAGTTTACCTCACTCGTCCTTTGTATTCGTAGCATCCAAGTTTGCATCTCTTGCATCAAGTTTCCTTTCTTTAAAATGACTCGACCACGAACTTTGATCGTCTTAAAACCCAACTTATCGATCATGATATTTTGGATCATTGAAAAATAAATATTATTAGCCACAACTACGACGTCTTGAATGTTGTCTTCTTCCCCACCAAATCCTTCTTTCCCGATAAATCCTTCTTCTTCCTCAATAACATCTTCAATATTTGTATCATAATTGAATCTATTGATTCCAAAGAATGCCAGACACATTCCTTCCAACTATCGTTGATTCAAAAAGAATACCGATAATCAGGTAAACTCCAACAATCGTTGATTAAACGAATACCCGATTATGAATAGAAAATTGAACAATAAACCCTAACCTTTTTCAAGCAAATCTACCACCAACTTTTTGGGTCGAAGCCCTAAATATTGCCATACACTTACTAAACATTTTACCCTCCACCGCCATTTCCAATGAAAGTCCTTATAATCGCTTGTTTAACATAAACCCGAACTATACCTTGTTACAAACATTTGGGTGTTTGTGTTATCCTCACCTTTATCCTAATCACAAACTTGAGCCACGATCCACACCCTCTATCTTTTTGGTACAAGCTTCTAATCATCGTGGATATCGTTGTCTCGACTTAAACATAAATAAAATCATTATTTCTCGTCATATTACGTTTGATGAAACAGTTTTCCCATATAACTCCACTCCACCAAAAATTGGCACCCACATATGCTTTTTTGGAAGATTCGCGTGACATAAATCCCATAATTGTACCATCTACTACCCCCACCAATACCCACGAAAATGTTACACCTATTTTTTCTCCTATCGTGGCTAATCATTCAAGCCAAACCACACCAAGCCCACTACCCCACTCACCACAAACGACCATTATGGACCTTACTCCTAACACAGGCCAACTCGAAACTATACAACCTACACCACCTGATGAACAACCTGCGTCAGCTCAATTCACGAACCCAAACCTGGGTTGAATATTTCGTATATCCTCTCAATCACATATGGGTACAATATATATAATAACAGAATATTCTAGAGGTCGGGCTAGAGCCTAAAACAATAAAATACGGGCTAACAAAAACCTTTACATTTTGATTTTTTTAATAGTTAATATTCTCTCAATTTATTTTTATTTTTTTAAAAACAACAAACAAATTTTGTTATTTGGCAAGAACTTTTAGAAAAATTGATAGAGAAAAAAACATAAAATTAAACTTTGTAAAAAAACTTTAAAAAAATAATTAATAAAATTTTAGTGGTTAAATTTTGATAAGTTAGATAAAATTAACTGAAATTTATATTTTTTATATTTTTTTAATAACTTTTGAAAATAAATTAATAACTCTTTCACTTTATACTCTACAGACTTTATACCTTAAACATACAAATATATACATATATTCAAATATATAAATCTATTCAAATAATGATAATAATATATAGATTTTTTAATGTAAAAAACGTATATATAGTTATAATAATATCATAATTAAAAAACATTAAGTATGAAGTTTATTTTGTCTATCATGTATTTATAAATTAAAATATTAATAATAAATTTAATTTATCTGTAAGTTACGTGCATGCACGAAACTTGTAATTAGTATTCTAGACGAAAGAATAAAAAGGTTAAACGTGATATCTCGAGTCATATACACCAAATAAAAATATATGTATATGCTTAGAGTTGAGATCAATGTATATCACAAATTTATAATATATTTCATGTACAGATCTTAGCCACTATTTTTTTTTATCAAAAATATACGTATGCACTTTACACCTCTTTTTTTTTTAAATAATAATTTTTGCAACGGGTAAATCATCAAACGAAAAAATACGCTATCGCGACAAGATTTAAATTATTTTTCTATAGAGAGGCACATGTATATATTTTTCATTGACTTTTTTCGATTCTTTTCTTAACTCACGTTTGAGAAAATCGTATATAATTATAGAGTAAACTTCAAAACACATCCCTGTGGTTTGAACTTTTTCACACAATACATCCCTCATCGAAAATATTAGCACTATACATCACTCGTTTGGCAAACGTTTGCCACAATACATCCCTCAGGACTAGCAATGCAAATATTTTTCGTTATCTTCTAACGAGAGATGTATTTTGCAAAAAAACTTTAGTTTTTTTGAAAAAAAGGTTTTGTTTTTTTTGTTTTAATTTTTTCGAAATAAAATTTTACTTTTCAAAAATAAAATGAGTATAATTTTTTTTCGAAAAAAGTTTTAAAATTGTTTAAACATTTAAAATTAAAATTTATAAATTTCTCTAAAAATTTTTTTTAGAAAAATAAACTTTTATCCTTTTAAGAAGTAAAAAAATGAAAAATTTAATTTTTTTTATCTTTTCATAAGATAAAAGTGTTTGTTTTAAGATAAAATATGTAAAACATCTGTATGTTTTAAATTTTATTTTATTTAAAAAATTAACAAAATTTTACTTTTATCTTAAAAAAGTTTAAATAATTTTAAATATTTTATTTTTTAAAATAGTTAGACATTATAAATATTTTAAAACAGTTTTCTATACATTAGACGTTTTTCTTTAAAAAGAAAAAAAAATTTAAAATTTTTAAAATTTTTAAATATTACTATGTTTTTTAAGATAAAAGAATTTTTTTTAACTTTTAAAATGTACAAATATTTTAAAACTTTTATTTTAAAAAATGTACCTTTATCTTAAAAGACAAAAAATCTAAACATCTTTTTTTATTTTTGAAAAGATAAACGTCTTTTTTTAAATTGTTTAAAAAATTAAAAAATCTAAATGTTTAAAATTTTTAAAAATAAAACTATTTTTAAAAAAAGTTAAAAGGGAAAAAAATCAAAAGTTTTTTTTGAAAAAATTAAATTCTTTTCGCAAAATACATCCCTCGTTAGAAGATAACGAGAAATATTTGCATCGTTAGTCCCAGGGATGTATTGTGGCAAACGTTTGCCTAACGAGTGATGTATAGTGCCAATATTTTGAGCGAGTGATGTATTGTGTGAAAAAGTTTAAATCACAAGGATGTATTTTGCAGTTTACTCATAATTATATAATTTTAAAATGATATATGATTTCAAACAACAATAATTCGTGATACGAATCATATATGATTTTCTCACACATGACTTAAGAAAAAAATCGATGAAAAATTCGTCGATAGTTAATAAGTGTGTAAACACTTATCCTTTTGCCACTAAAATCAAGGAAAAACAAGACCTAATCATGTGTTTAATATCGTAAAAGTCGGAATTACGTGTGGTTTTGTGTTTTTGTGTAAAATAGGAACAAGTGATCAAAAGGAAAGAAAACACGGGATTTCACGGTCAAATGTTGAAGGAAAATCCAAGAAAGAGACGAAGACAAAGTCAAAGACCAAAAGTGTGCCCAAGTTCACGAAAACCGGCTAAATCGACACGAGTTTGAAGAAAAAGAACAAGGAAACTGAAATCGAGCTCGTTTTAGCGGATTTAATCTTATATGGAGTTCTGAGCAAATCTCTAGAAATTCGATGTGAAGCGAGGATCTTGATAGAGATGATCGATACAGGCACACCATGCTTACATAACTCCTTTAAATACAAAAGAGTCAATTTCTTCATTGAGAATCTATCATTAGCAGGAATGATATTAGCAGATTTGGTCAGTCTGTCGACGATGACCCAAATCGAATCAAATTCAGATGATGACCTTTGCAATAGTTAGACGTTTACTAATGTATGAGGCGATGTCTGCCTTCATAATTTGCCATCAGTAAAACTTCTTCATATAAAGATACATTTAATCAGAAATGACAGGAATAGAATACTTATACTTACGAGATTCCAACATAACTAAATCTCTGAATCTCCATATTTAGACAATCACAAGTGGACTTTTAATCATTTAACGCCGTCGACTCCTCAATTCTAATGGTTCATATTAGCCGCGAATCCCTTTTTATTATCTATATTATCCTTCTTACAACAATTGTTTATTTTTATATTGTTCGGCAATTTACTTTGCACCTTCATTATTAAGGAACATGTCCTAATTGGTTCGTTATATTTTCTACATAATGTGTCAGTAATTATATTCACCTTCCTTGATGAAATAAATATCATGACCGTATTTATTCAGAAATTATTCCTTCATATTTTCTAAGCCTTAGTTCTATCTCAACTATTATTTTTATTAGTTTTGCTCAATCCGGCGTTTAAAGCATCGATAAATATTACAAGTAATTAAATAATAAATATTAAATTTTTATGAAATGTAAACGTAAAAATTTTAAATTTCTTAGTTCGACCAATTATATAAAAATGTTCAAGATAAATTTGAATTTAATTAACATGATCTTTGTTGATTTATTGAAAATACTTAATAAGATCCGTAAATGTTTGAAAAATCTTTGGTTATACTTGGGTCAAAATTTTCTTTGTTGAAAAGCAAAAATTGTCGTTTTAAATTTCAAGTCATGGTTTAAATGTTTTCCTCAATCCCTCTTAGGTTGTCTTGAGGTATGCACAAACATTTACCCCTAAACAGGAGTTTAGTTAAATGATTTGGGCATAAGGAAATAATCCCTTAAAAATTTATTTGATAAAATATCTGTCAAAACATATTTCCATTTTCTTTTTAGTAAAACCCAAAGCCTTAATGGCTCTAATCTTTGAAAAGTCATTATAGATTCCATTACCGTTGATTACGCGGTCATTTAATGTAAAGGATTAAGCCTTAAATCACATTTTAAATATTCAAGGTACAGGTTTTCACTGCTCGGCCAACTCAGGGAAGTCTATAAATAATTATTAACTTCTTCTTATTATTATATACAAACAAATGGTCCTTAATGATCTCAAGCATGAATTTATCAATTTACAGCCTACATACGTGATTCACCAAATTTATGAATGCTACATGTGTATTAGTCAATCCAAACGACATAACAAGAAACTTATAATGTTCATTAAAAGTTTTGGATGTAGTGACTAGAATAGATAATCTTTTTCGCGGATGCGAAGTTGATGATAACCATGCCGAGGATCAAAATTTTAAAACATACGCTAGAACTTTGTAAATGATCGAACAATCTATCATCTTGGGTAGTGGATATAGATTTTAATCGTCAATTAACTTAATTCACGGTAATTCAACAAATATAAGGAATGATAACACCATATCTCTTCACGATGACGAGCTTGATAGAATAAAAGCTTTCTCCGACAACTCTCTCAGTTGTACGGTAATTCTTTTAATTTAGATGGTGCTGACGTACAGTGCACATGCCACAAGTGCAGCACCGGGAATATAATCAATACCAATTTCAACTTGCCTTAATGGCAAAAGTCTAGGTAATTCACCAATAAATACCTCCTAAAGTTTCAGATAACAGAAACATTTTTTAATAAATTCATATTAGGTTCTTTCTAGATTACAAGATCTATGACTAATTCATAACCATTCACGGTATAATTTCAAGTCTGAATGCAGGATATGGTCATCCATCAAGAACTATTTAGATCACTTTTGATAATCAACATCTTATCATTTAGGGGAATTCTATTCGAGTTCCCATCAATTAAGACAAGGTCGTCATGTCCTAATCAATCAATCCATTCTACTGGCACTATCAACTTTTCAGTTTTATTGCCGTCGATAAGATGTGAACTTCTCAAAAGACTAATAATAACTCATAATCTTTCACAAATTCAAGGATATATGGAGACACAACTACCATTAAAAGAGTAAGGTCAACGCATAATCTATGCGAGAGAATTTCAAATCAGATACAGACGAAAACATTTAACGAATATGAATATATCCTATGTTTTCATAATTTGAGTACGCATTCGAAAGCTCCTCGGATCGTTACCCAGGTCATTCAAATGAAACCAAATCAAAAGAAATGATAGGAACGTCGATACATCCAGTCGGGTATCAACACTCGGTAATCAGATACTTTTCCTAAGAATCTCACTACGGGAGAACTGGACAAGAAGGGAATATCAATTGTCAAATAAGACAAATTCCACAGATGATTAAATTCGGTTCAGAAGAATAAATAGTACGGGCACATATGTAGGTGTCCCTAACACTATGTCCCTATTTTCGCACTTCTTGCAGATCTCACAAAATTTCAATCCTTCACAATTTCAAGGAAAATGTAATGTTTATTAACATTTTTATGGTGACTACTAATCAGCCTTGCATGGTCCATTCCAAATTGTATGTAGGCGCGCAACTATATACAATTTTAAGATTAACGATGCAATACTCAGTTCTTCAAAATTTTATCATCATGTTTATAATAAAAACATTTTCATGCTTAATTCTTAAATAAGAATCAAAAATAAATTCACAAAGATTTTCTTTGTTATGAAAACAATTAATTTTTCCAAGGTATTTCATAATCAATTTTATTTCAATAATGATTATTTATAAATCTCACTTTAAATAATCCATATAGTGATGAAAATTCAATTTTCTCAAAGGATATTGTTTTATCTTATAAAAACAATGAGTGATCTGCAAAAGAGTGATGAAAACTTGTTCACCAAGAACTAAAATACAATATGATAGGAAATGAGCTTAGCCAATTAATCATGAGGTTCATGACCATGCTGGCGCTCGAAAAGAATAATCCACAACGTAACTCAAATCGAGATGAGTACTTGTTCAATGGTTGCATCACTAATGCGAACATTAGGATGAAGCAATAAAGGATAGATAACATCGATACATGTAGAATTTAGCAATCAAAGGTAGTCTTTTCATTAATCACAAACAAGTCAAATTGTACCATAACACATTACGTGTCACTATGTCATACAATTCCAAGAACTCATCCTACCAACTGATGTCTCAGTTAAGTTAGGGATTATTTTTAAAAGATGCCACAATGAATACTAATCTACAAGAGTCATTAGGTGTTCCACATGTCCCGAAAGATCCATCGGTCCCAATTCAGAAGAAGATTTCTTCAATTTATTTATTGGACACTGGGCATCCTCGTCATTGGACAATGGCCTAGGAACAACCCTTAACACGAATCAACAATCAATTAAAACCTTAAAATTCAATCACAGGACTCAACAACTTCCTCTTAACAATTTCATATTCCATACGGGTTAAATTTTATTCTATTCAAGTTTCAACCAACTTATACTCAATTCGATATCCTACTTCATTCTCGAATACTTTCAACCTTATTCTTAGACCTTAATAGGGAAATAAAAGCTCGATATGAACAACACTTAATTTCCAATCCTATAACTCCTTTATCAATAATTATCAAATGAGTCACTAGTATGAAATGACTTGATCATTCAACTAGACTTCTCGGAAAGGTACTAGTGGCATGAGGCTTTTGGGTAATGGTTCCAATGACAGCCTCAAGTGCAACATTCACCCAGATGACACCTTTCCAGGTGGTAACGTTTTGTCAAACTCCACTCTATAAGGAAAGATCGTCATAACATCGATATCAGATTTAATCTCGCCAATCCTTCTTTAATATCACAATCAACTAATATCAACATTTCTACGAATATCAACCTTTTGTTGGGATCATAAATATCCACAACTTGGTTTAGATCTAGGATAGCTAGAGTTCCTACGAGAATAGCTTCGATTGATTTGCTAGGGGAGTTAGGGTTTCTTGTGACAATCTACGTCGTATAAATACCTCGTAAAAATATTAAAATAATCATCAAATAATCATGTAATCAAATTACATCATATATATATATATATATATATATATATATATATATATATATATATATATATATATATATATATAATCCAAGTTATATATATATTAAAATAACACTTCTCAGTCTGGCCTTGTCGGTAACTCGGGAATTCTTCGGCACCGTTATAGTCAAAAGATTTTAGACATTTTAAGAAAAATGTTTATTGTTAAAAGATTTTGAAATGTTTTCTTCAAAACCTTGGTTTTAAAAATCTTTCGTTCTCTATAACGAGAGCTCTAATACCAAACTATAACCCCCCCAAATTTACACAATTCAATACAGCGGAAGACTCGTTGGTGTTACGGGATAGCACATTACTCACATCATAGACAACGCATGAAAATCGCGTTGTTTAATAATAAAAGCATTTCCATTCATAAATATCAAAGTTACATAGGTCCCAAGTCATATTATTTCATACAAAGTTTTACAAAGCATTTGAATGGAAATTATTGTTTAAGTGCGGGCCATGAATTCTTGTCGTCTTCCCGAGAATTACCTTCAAGTACCTGAGACAAAACATGTTAAAAGAAAAGGGTCAGCGATAACGCCGAGTGAATTCATAGAGTTTAATAAAATCCATCAATATAACATCGGTATAAAATTATTACCGAAAATCATTTTGTACAAATCTTTGTAATAGGCCATAAAATAGCCAAAGTCATTTTATACAAATACTTATAAAAAATCATAATATAGGCATTTGCCTTCAAAATCATTATACTAACCATTGTCGTAAATACATAATACAAAACGTTTTATAACGTTGTATAAAGTTAAATAAAAACCGTTATATTGTTATGTAAAACCAAAACACAAACATAAAATCAATAATAAGACCCCATATTGCTAGTCAGGCAATATATCGTAATTTAATGCATAAAGCAGTATTTTCGTTATTTTTGGATTATTATAAGCCGCATGACATTGTTACCTTACTAAAATAAACAACGGGTAGCTAACCCGACAATCATTTGCCCATCTAAATTAGCGTGTCGTCACAATAATCACGATTGTGTAAATCTTCTCATACATAAATTCGCTTACCAATCAATGTGGCACGACGGGGATCAACCGTCAAGGCGCGAACTGGGGTGATCGTCCCCAAATAGTACTATTATATGCATAAGCGTCTACCAAATCCCGGTAGTTCACAATTCATGCTAATGGGACTTTTAGTGACATAACCTAACTTTAACAATCCATTTCATTTCATCTATCGGGTCATTTAATCATTCATCGGGTCATACAATGATTCGGGTCCAAGTCAATAAACAAACAATCAAGACAACTAGTGTCATATTTCATAAGATTAGCATGTTATCTCCCTCGCGGGTTTATAAAATATTTCATAAAAACATTTAAAAGAGTGCGAGGCTATGAACTCACGTTGATGTGTGAAAGCGGGTTATCGACAATTATGTATACATATGATGATTTTATATATATATATGATGATGATCAAGTGGGTTTATACATTCTTATTTACTCATTTTAGTGTTATGTGTTGATAACTTTTGTATTAGTTTACTAGTTTTACCTATTTATATATTTTAGGTCCAATAAGCTTATTATAAGTTCTTTAACTTGTATTAATCCATTTTATACTTGTATTATCAGTATTTATACTTTACATGTTGGGCCCAAATGGGTTAAGCCCAATAAGTAATTTTTATAAGTGTTTAACTTATTTAGTTAAATTATTAGTCCAAATATGCTAACTTAGCTCGTTAATGTCCGTATGTCATATAGTTCGGGTTTCATCAGTTTTTACTTGTATTAGGTACTTATATATCAGTATATGACTATTAAAAACTTTACATTAGACGGGTTTGATCGTCTAAGTTTTAATTGGCGAAAAACGTTAATTTTACGGTAATAGCCGAAAAAGTCGTAAAAATCATGTTTATAGTTTTTATAACTTATAAATCTTATTCAACTACCATTTTTATAAAGTATCCATTTATTTAACCTTATACATATTTATATAAATGAAATTTATAAATTAGTGGGTTTTTGTTGTCCCTAATATATGATGATTGTAATACACGAATTTAAAGAAAGAAAGGTAGAATGAGAAGAATTCTAGAGAGAGAAAGTAGTGAGAGAAAGTAGAGAGAAAATGGTTGGTGAAACTTGTGGAATATTAGATTAGAGAGAAAAAGAAATGACCAACACCCTTCCTAACATGCTAGGAAGGGTTTATATAGCCTTTGCTTACATGTAGCTTAATGGGCTATATGATCATGGGCCGGGCTTTCCTTTTGGGCTTTGGTTACTTATTAATGAACCTTAGCTTAAAGTTAAGCCCGTAATTACACGACTAATATACTACCTATTACAACGTTCTAAAATACGATACATAATAAACATATGACCGAGCATTCTTGTTTGGCTCAATATTTTGAGGCTAACAATCTCCCCCAATGAGAGGTCATAAACCTTGGTCATTTAGGAAATTTATAGAGATTACTAATCTCGCCATAAATGTGTCTTGAACGTGTAATCGTAGTCTTGTTCCTTCATGTTGTGATCTTTGAGCCTTTGTCATTGTCTTTTGACTTTGTCTTTAAGCTTGAGATCTTCAAATCATCCTTGACTTGTCTTTGCCATCTTGCGATCTTGTGTCTTCATTCACATGCTCACACTATTAATTGTTGAATATGTCTTTAGGCATGTGGTTTCTGAATCTTTGACTTTGCTGAGTACACCGTGACGCCACCTTCTCGAGACAAAACATAGACACGGACAGAATGGCTTTGACATTCGTCCTAAATCGGTAGCGTTTTACCTCCGGTCGGTGAAGACCGTTATACGATATTAAATACCGTACCTGTGATCAGGTAGATTCAATTAAGAATCTCCTTGACAGGGTTTCGCGGCTGTACTAGCCGTTCTCTTTACTCGACCGTCTCAAAGCAAGACTGCGAACATAAAGAGTGAATCAATTGGATAGATATCCGCTTGATTAAAGTCGTCAATTCAAATTCCTGGAACAAGTTTGATTCATCAATAATCTTACCATTGTTGCTTTCCAGTTGACACAAGTTTGATTCATAAGAATCTCACAAGTCACCTACCGTAGCGCTGTTTGATGTTGACGCTAGAAGGATTTCCATTTTTCACTGTGAATATTAATAAATATCACTCTGAATGTTCTGGCAAGACCATGAAGATATTGCGTAGAAACCTGAAACGAGTTTGAATCAATTAAGAATCAAACCACTGTTGCTTTTCAGTTTTACACATGTTCAATTCATAAAGAATCTTACATATGACCTACCGCAGTGCTGTTTGATGTTAACACTAGAAGGATTTCCACTCATCATTGTGAATACTAAGTAGTATCACTCTGAGTGTTCTAGCAATATCGCAAGGATATAGCGTAGGACTCAGTTGATCTTCATCCGTGTGTCCTAATGAGATTTGATTGATCTCTTGGCTCTAGACTCGATTTGTGAACTTTTAGTGGTCGGAGGCTGGAGCAGATGCCACCTATTCAATATCAACTATCTCGGAGTGAGAAAGTCAATAGAAGTCGTGTTGATCTCCGTGACAATAAAACAAACTTCTTTTGAGAGAAGCCTGAGTAGCTAGGAAAGGGTTGTGCTTCACATCACTGGGTCCATGATGAGTTTGTCTTCATGATGAGTTGACCCGGTTTCTGCCTAAGTTGTATGGAGGGCTTCTTTCTTTAGACCCTTTATCCTTACATTTCTTTTTCATTCTTCAACCCCTTCAATGCTTACCAAGACATCATTAATAGCACCTTGTTGTGATTGTTCCAGTGCTATCATCAGTACTTAGTCGGCATTCAGCTACGTTCACATTCTACTCCATCTTTCCTAAGGACTTCTAATAATCTATTGGATTGTCCCTGGGAAGATCCCTCCGGTTCTGGTTGGATCATAGGACTTAAACCTAACCACCCTTTTGACACCAATAACGTCGTGAATTAAAGATGTTGTGGGTATTTGATCGTAACCATGAAAACCACTTTAAATTCTAACAAAGTGTTTGAAAAACATTTAACACCTTGCTAGTTTTGTCGTTTCAGAAAAACTCCCCCTTCACATGTGCATTTAAATGCGAAAGAATTTAAGTAAACATTTTGCCCATGTGGGTAAGAGTTAACGTGCTTGAGTCTTATAGATCACATTTTAATCACATTTTCTCCCCCTATCTCTAATATATAAGATCTTTTGATATTAGAGATACCAAATTTGATTAAAATATATTTTGAAAAATAGTCTTGAAAATCTTCGGGAGAAAAATGTGTCAAACTTAGCATGAATTTTGGAACGCTCCCCCTCAAAAATTGATCCAATGGAATTGTCATTTCGAGGATTTGATCCACATTAAACTTTTTGAGGATAGGAGTTGTTGAACACACAATTTTTGAAAGATTTTGAATATCATTGAGAAATTCTTGAAAAAATTGTGTTCAACGCTTTTTGAAAAATCAATTCTTTTTGTCGAAAAGGTTTTTCTTAAGCATAAACTTGAGTTCATAGACTTTGAATGTCTTGACTAATCCACTCAAGTGTAAGAAGATTTAACTTCTTTTGCTAAGGGTAAGAGTACAAAAGCGTACAACTCCCCCGTGAATTTAGATCCGGGTTGCAATCTGAAAGTGATTACAAGCCATTGTGTTGAGCTCAAAACGTTGAATGTTTTGTGACAAGCTCAACCCAAAATAGATTGCTCTACCCGATGTTGGAAATATTGTCCAAAATAGACAATTTCCTTTTGAAAAGATAGAAATGACATGTTTTGAAAAATATTTACAACTTTCATTCGAGCTTTATGTACACACCCGTGTCGTTATTGAGAGACATTTCTAGGTACGTCCATATTATCGATACTGAAAGACATGTCGAGAAGAATATTTTTGGATTATCAAAGATTTTTTAGTTTTGTATTTTGCTTTTTGATAAATATTTACAAGTAGATGTTTGATAGATGAATCAAGCAGGCTTCTTTGCCAGAACCTCCAGTTCTGCTGGAGTCAAACATCTCATACCAATTTGCCTAACTAGATACGCAAACCTCTCTTTCGAAAGAGCTTTTGTAAACAAGTCAGCTAATTGGTAATCAGTTCCAACAAAGTATAATTCAACAATACCTCTTTCAACTTGTTCCTTAATGAAGTGATATCGGACATCAATGTGCTTCGTGCGGGAATGCTGAACCGGATTGCAGGAGATGGCTATGGCCGACTTTGAGTCACAGTACATAGGTACTTTATCAAAATGGAAGCCATAATCCGTGAGTTGTGTTCTCTTCCAAAGAACTTGAGCACAACACGCAGATAGAGACACATACTCCGCTTCGGCTGATGAAAGTCACGTGCAATCCTGCTTCTTGGAAGACCATCCCACAAGCTTGTCTTGACCTAGAAATTGTGCACCACCAGAAGTACTTTTACGTGTATCAAGACACCCTGCATGATCAGAATCTGAATAGGCCGTTAGAAAGAAACCGGTTTCCCTCGGATACAAGAGTCCCATGTGAATGGTATTATTAAGGTACCGAAAGATCCGTTTAACCTCCTTGAGGTGCTTTTCAGTTGGTCGTGCTTGATATCGTGCACAATAACACGTAGCATGATGAATATCAGGTCTGCTTGCTGTCAAGTACATGAGGGACCCGATCATGGAACGATATCTCGTTTGATCTATGGGTAATCCCTCTAAATCAGCATCTAGGGATGTGGTTGATAATGGTGTCCCAACGGGGTCATATGATGTCATACCATGCTTTTTGATTATCTCTTGACAATACTTAGCTTGGTTAATAAAGATACCAGTTGGGGATTGGTGAACTTGAATTCCTAGAAAGAATTTTAGTTCGCCCATCATAGACATTTCAAATCTGCTGTGCATTACTTTTTCAAACCATTTTGAAAGTTTTGGGTTTGTAGACCCGAAAATAATGTCATCAACATAAATTTGCACAAGCAGAATGTCATCCCCATATTTATAAGTGAACAAAGTTAGATCAATGGATCCTTTTGAGAAACCTTTGGAGACCAGAAATTTCGAGAGTTCGTCGTACCACGCCCTTGGAGCTTGCTTGAGTCCATAAAGTGCTTTGTGGAGACGATACACCTTGTCAGGATAATGAGGATTGACGAATCCTTCTGGCTGCGTGACATAGACTTCTTCCTTCAAAGGACCGTTAAGAAACGCCGTCTTTACGTCCATTTGATAGACAATGAATCCCTTATGTGCCGCATAAGCAAGAAAAATCCTGACCGCTTCCATACGAGCTACTGGTGCAAATGATTCTTCAAAATCAATACCCTCTTTCTGTCCATACCCTTTAGCCACTAGCCTATATTTATTCTTGATGATCGTGTTCTCCTCATCCATCTTGTTTTTCCATATCCATCGAAGATTTAATGGTGTTACATCGTATGGTCTGTCAACAAGTTCCCAGACTTTAAGTCTTTCAAATTGTTGAAGTTCATCCGTCATCGATTCAATCCAAGCATGATCAGCTAATGCTTCTTTGATGTTTTTCGGTTCAGCTGAACTCACGGCGAGTGCGAACATACAAACATCGACATCAGTGTGAAGCTGTCGTCTTGTACGAACGGGCTGTGAAGGGTTTCCAATTACATGAACCAAAGGATGATCTTGGGTCCAATGATGTGTTGAAGGATGTCGTTGATAGAAATTATGCATATTTGACGGATCAACATGGCGAGTAGAAGACTCTCCAGTTTCGTGTACCGGTGTACCGAATGGGTTGATAAATTCGTCTTCGTCAGATAATGCATTGTCTGCTTGATTTGTGTTCTCTGGAGAAATGATAGTAGTTGTGGATGTTGTAGGATCGATTGTTGAAGTGATATTCTGAGGAGGTAAATCTGCAAACAACCCGTGTTGAAGTAGATGAAGTTGTATCCATTTGTTGACGATGATCGGTATCATCATTCTTATCATGAGTGACAGCGGAAGACTTCGATACAACTTGTTTCTACCCCGTGAAATATTCATCATACATTGGTCCATATAACATTTCCAACTCTTCAATGGTCGTGTCGACTGTCATATCAGCTCTAGAAACATTTTCTGGAACCAGCGTTGAACTTGACGGTTCATTGTTGTGGTCTTGAGTTCCGAGTTCCGTGCGGTTGTGAACGGAAGTCGTTTGTCGTTGTGGATCGGGACTTAAACTGTTTTGTTCAAGTGCCATTTCTTGCAATTCATCAAATCTGATATGAATAGTCTCGACTATCAATTTTGTTCTCTTGTTGTACACTCTGTATCCCTTTGACTGAGTTGCATATCCCACTAAAATGCATGCATCACCTTTCTCTTTCATCTTGTCCATATTTTCACCATCTCGAATAATGTAACACGTACATCCAAAAACGTGAAGGTGTTTGAGTGAAGGTTTGCGATCATTAATTATGTGATATGGTGTCTTTTCGTGTCTTGGGATAACTAAGGAGCGGTTTTGTGTGTAGCATGCGGTTGGCATGGCTTCGTCCCAAAAGTATAGTGGAAGTTTTGAAGCGGATAACAATGTTCGAGCAGCCTCAACTAAAGTACGGTTTCGTCTTTCAACAACGCCGTTTTGTTCGGGTGTTCGAGCAATAGATGTTTCATGTTCAATTCCTTCAGCTTCAAAATAGTTTCTCAGTTTGGAATTCAAAAATTCAGTGCTCTGTCAGTACGAACCACTTTAACTTGAGCTTGAAGACCACGTTGTATCACTTTAAGGAAGCTGATGAGAACATTGGGTGTTTCATCCTTGGACCTCAAGAAGTGAGTCCATGTGTACCTTGAGTAGTCATCGACAATTACCATAACGTATTTCTTCCCATTGATACTTTGAACACGCATGGGACCACACAGATCTATATGAAGAAGATCTAACCGTCCTTTAGAGCTAGGTGTAGTCTTTGTCTTGAAACTACTACGTTTAGCTTTACAAAGCTCACAAGAAGAACAATGATGATCTTTGATGAATTTCAAGTTAGGAAGGCCTCGCACAATATCTTTCTTAGAAAGCAAGTTGATGGTATCGAAGTTAAGATGAGATAAACGTTGATGCCATAACCAAGCTTGAGTCGTTGAAGCTTTAGCCATGAAACAGATTGGAGTTGAAGATGTGGAGTCTTGTAGTGAAATAGTGTAGAAATCAGTACCCCGTGTTCCGGTAAGTAAGTCATTCCCATCATAATCACGAACAAAACATGTCTTCTTTCTAAAAGCAACCTCCAAATCCGCATCACAGAATTGACCAACCGAGAAAAGATTATGATTGAGCCCTTCGACGTAGTAAACCCTTTTGATAGTGATATTCCCCTGAACCAAGTCTCCATATCCTAGGATCGGTGCAAATTGATCATTTCCGAATCGGACCATACCCAGGAACTTCTCCACGAAGTTAATTAGAATCTTGAGATTCCCCGTCATGTGCTTCGTGCATCCGGAGTCCATTATGAAGAGAATTACTTCGATCACCTGCAGAAGAATTAGAACACGATGGAGCATTTGCTAAATTGGATTCCATGTTAGTTGTGATTTCCGATTCATTAGTTTCCCTAGTTTCATCACTTAGAGGCACACTAACGCTCGTAGTCACATTTTCTGTCCTAACCTTAGGCATCCATTTATATCCTGGAGGACATTGGTTAGCAAACCACCATTTCCAAGGCTTGCTAGCAGACTCATATAATTCCCTAATTCTGCTTCTAGGGTTCTTAGTGGTGGAGTCTGATGCAATACTTTTCTTAGGGGGGTTGCACCAGAATGGTTCACTTTGCGTTTGGGTTTTCTAGCACCAATAGGTATCACAGTTTGCTTCTTAGTTCTAGTTTCTACGCCTTTGACATTATTCGAAACACACATAGCATGATTAGCATTAGCACACTTTCCACATTTCACACAAACAAACTTAACTTTCATAGTATTCAAAGTCGAATCATTCAAATCGTCATTACACGCGATTACAGACGTTTTATTCTTAGAAACATTGAAAATCCTAGGGTGTTCTTCTACTTCCTTCATCTTCCCTTGACTTTGGTTTTGCCAGACCTTTTCATTCATGCGAGTGCTCTTAAGCTGGGGCCGGCTAACACTAGCAGTAGGGACTACTCCTGTAGTAAAAGACACACGTCTATTAGTGTTTCTAGAAGTCTGAGGTGATTGACTTTCTTTGTTTTGTGTGGGTTTAGTGGTTAATCTATACATCCCTGGTTTAACCACATTTGTGTTTTTAATGCTTTGTGAACGAATATTTGTTTTGGGAGTGTTTTGTGGTAACCTATCCTTCCCATCCGTCTTGGGGGCAAACGCAGGTTTTGCAAATGCAGAATTAGAGAAAACAGATGGTTTTCCTAAGACAGAGGGTCTAGTCACTTTTTGAGCATTGGGTTGTCTTACAACAGGTTTCTTAACACTAGGTTCCATAATCTTCCCACCCATCTTAGCAATGAGTTTCTGCAACTCTACTATCGCTCTGTCCCTGTCTTGTAACTGAGCTTTCAACCCTTTAATTTCCAAATTCTGTTCGTTCATTTCTCGAAACGTTTGGGAAAGTTTTTCTTGCAATTTATTATCATGTGGAAAACTACCAACGTCTTTTTGCAAAGCAAGTTCAAGAGAATGACAATATTTTTGAAGGAAATCAGTTTTGTGTTGAAGTAACTCAAAAGCCTTTTTATCAACATTTTCTTTATGTTTCGAAAGCTCAAGTTCAAGACGCTCACACTCTTTGATTTTATCAAGATATTTGCATGCAACATCAGAATATTCATCGATATCAGCACAAGATTGAAGAGTAACACACAAAATATCTTTGGAGAGACATACTTCTAAGAGTAGATCATATTCGTTTGAAAATTCTAATTTGTCATTTTGAAGGTCATCAATTTCTTTTTCAAGAGACTCAACATATTTCAAATCATCAAACATTTCAGACTGAATTAAATTTTCAAACTCAAGAACATGTTCTTTTATTATCTTCGTATTTGGTATTAGAAGTTCTTTCACAAGCACAGTTATGTCGTGAGGAATCTCGGTTTTCCACTTATCCTTTTGACGGTTCTCACAATCGCTTTCAACAATTGATTGAACATTATTAACGTGGTGTTTAAGAAAACCAAGTATTTTTCTACTTTTGCTTTTAGAAGCATCTAGAGGCAAATAGTTAATATATTTAAAAACATTAGTTTTCCTCTTAGTGGCAAAAGCTTTTTTCCATTGAATTCTTTTTTGTTTGCATTCTAAAAATAATTCCTCACGAGACTTCTATTTTTGTGGAGTGAAAAGACCATAAAGACTGTTTTCAGAAGCATAGTTATATGGTTTCACAAAATCTTTATTGACTGGTGATCTACTCTCCTCATCCCAAAGGGACGTCTCTTCACTATCGAGGTTAGCTACAGGGCAATCATGATTGGTCCATTCGGACTCGTCAAGATATAAATGGGGGTTTGCAGCTTGAGCTTGTTCGAGGTACTTGGGGGTGGCAAAGCTAGGTTGACCTTTGAAAAACGACCGAGGTGCTATCATTCTTACGGTTTGAATAGAGTCATGTGTATTATAAACAACTTTTTTCAAAAAATCGACTTGTTCTTCGAGATCCTTTACTTTTTCAGTATCTTTGCTTTGTCTATTTTTGAAATCTTGTTTTAATGTTTCAACCTCTTGTTTCTTCTCATCAAGAATTTTAGCAGAATCGGTGGTTTTCATAGAAATCCTCTGTTCAAGTTCATTAACTTTTGTTGTGGCAAGGTACGTTTTTTGACGTTCATCACTTAATAAAACATTAAATTGACGTTTTTCTTTAGTTAACAAAGCAAGAGCTTCATTGTATTTATTTTCAAAATCGTCCTTTTTAACGTTGATGACACGACTTTTGTACCCCTCAAGCTCGTTGGTCTTTTGAAGAAGCTCAGCCCTATAACTATCAATAGTCTCACTAGATTTTATAAGAGCGGCTTTGCATTCTTCAAAGTTTTGAGTGAGCGCTGCGTTTGCCTTCTTTAATTGCTTTTGATTCTTTCTATTTTCATTGACATCTTTTTGTAAACTAGCAATTAAATTAGCAAGCGCGACACGCTCCTCGTCATCATACTCATTTGCATGTTGATCATCCTCAAACTCATTATTGCACATGTCTGATGAATCGGGTGTGGTATTGCTATCAACCGTTTCCATCATACACGTATCAGTAATTGTTGTTGGTAGATCACTATGCTCATGTGTATCACCAAACACATTATATTCAGCATCATCTTGTACCTTATCAATTAGCTCGGTATCAAAGATAGGACCATTGTCATCTTCAGTGACGTTAAGGACCTCATGAATCTTTGCCATGTATGAATAATGTGCCTCGAGTTCTTGGTCGGAGAGTTCATCATCTGTGTCGTCAAGCATTTCTCCTTCCTCAGCTGATAACTTGATTCCAGCTTCCATTTTCTTGCACAACAGCATCTTTTCCTTATGATAACCATAATCTTTAACCCTCTTTGGCTGCCTGCATTCCTTAGCCAAATGCCCAAAACCTCTGCAGTTAAAATACCGAATCCCACTTTGTTGCACAACTTGAGTCCCAACAGTTTCCCGATTTCCAACAACAGTAGCCACCCTCTGATTATCATACTTAGGTTGTCGATCATACTTTGGAGGACTCGCAACACGTCTTCGTGTGTCATACCTTGGAGGACTCTGTGCATGGGTGTTCCTCGAGTTTGAAGATGTTCGAAGGTTGTTGTTGGTGGGTTTGTAGATTTTCTTATATTGCTTCATAACGAAAGCCATTTGTTGCTTGAATTCCCTATCTTTTTGAGCTATTTCTTCATCACTGTCTTCTTCGGATGATTGCTCAGGTGTGGGTGATGGTGCTCTTGCAACTTCTTTGCCTCGAGATCGTGTTGGAACATATGACTTGGATACAATGGATGATCGTGGTGATGATGATTGAGTAGAGTAGGTCTTTGAAGTACGGGAGTGATATTCTGGGTAATGTTGAGTGGTAGACACCAAAGCAAGTGGATTGGAAATCTTTGCAACTCGTTCAGCTCGAAGTTCATTTGCCTCATTTTGAAATTGTTTCAAGATGTCAAAGAGCTTGTGATATGAAACTTCGTCTAACTTTTGTTGTTGTTTCACCAAGGTGACAAACCGTGTCCACTCTGGTTGAAGTTGTTGTAGAAATTGGACATTGACTTGCATGGTGGAAACTTGCAAGTTGTTTCGGGTCATATCATTCATCATCTTGTAGAATCGGGAGTAATAAGAATCAATTGATTCCCCATCCTTTGATGTAAACTTGCCAAAGTTCCAAAACATCTTAGTTTTCACATCTTGTTTGTTAAGTGATTCACCTTGTTGCAATCTTTCAATGGCCGTCCACATTTCTTGAGCAGTAGGACATGCGTCAACCGTAGAGTAAATCTCATCTCCAATGCCACTGAGAATTAAGTAGATTGCTTCCTTCTTTGCATCAAACCACGCACGGTTCTCTGGGGTGAGGTCGGTCCTCTTCTCATCACGTTCATATGCGGGTTGTGTGTCACTTGTGTCTGTGGCTGGTACTGTAGGAACTTGAATCCTTGAGAGTTTATAGGGTCCTTCCAAAATACATTGCCTTAAAGCATCACCGTTAGGTTTTGTGTCAAGGTAACGTATAAAACGGGATTGCCATTGATCATATCGACCCGACAC
This sequence comes from Glebionis coronaria, assembly GCA_025667525.1. Classification (NCBI taxonomy): domain Eukaryota; kingdom Viridiplantae; phylum Streptophyta; class Magnoliopsida; order Asterales; family Asteraceae; genus Glebionis; species Glebionis coronaria. The sequence goes on along the minus strand of CM046874.1, from coordinate 634,810,777 downwards.
AAGCATTGGTGGTCTTTCCTTGTTACCTGCCACCATTATGTTGTTGTTCGTCACACGGTATTCGGCAGTAGAATCCATCTCAATATTCTCTGAAATGATGAATTGAATGTGGATCTTAAGTAGTTGTGTTGTGATTGTTTGGTTGTTGAAATTCCGAAAATTGCGATTTTTTTTTTCTCAGCCCGACAATAAATTTCTCAGTCCGACAAAACGGTAGACCTAATAAATTTGTAATCACCAAATTTTGAAATTGAGCTAGAAATGTCCTAAAACTAGTATGGAAAAAATTTGATTTTACTTGACCTAAAAATTTTAACTCGTGGAAAAAATTTGATTTTTTTTTTTTAATCTTCGTGTAAACTACGTTCCGAAACTAGTCTAGATGGTGGCTAAATCTAAAAAATACTCAAATAAAATTTAGCTAAACATGTCATCGGAATGTCCATCGGAATGTGCCATCGGAATGCCCATCGGAATGTTTCTTAGATCGGAATGTCCTTTAGATCGCAATGTGCACCTGTCGGAATCCTCCATATCGGAATATTCAGATCGCAATGTGTACCTATCGAAATCCCAGATCGGAATATTTAGATCTCAATAATCTGTCGCAATAACACCTATCGCAATGTGGCTGTCACAATGTGGGCAGAGTAACGTTTCAAGATTGCCTTAAATCCGTCGCAATCCAGATCGCAATAACGATCGGAATGTCCAGATCGGAATAGGGGGCTATCGCAATACTGATCGCAAAGTAAAACCCTAGGGTTATTGCGATCGAAACCGTACTTACCTTTTCCGAAATTCAAGCTGTCGCAATAAGGGACCTTGTTTTTCCAACTTTTTAGGCAACGATTATAGCAACTTTTAGGCAACAAATTTAGCAACTTTTAGGCAACAAGATCGTGTTTTTAACCAAACCAAAACAACCAAATCTCTACAACAAGATTAAAGAAGTTATACGATTAAGAAACACAATCAAAAAACAAGAAAAAACTTGAATTCGAGGAAGAATTATGGATCAAATCAAACGGATCATATGAAAACACAACAACCAATCACAAAACTACCCCATGGTGATTGATACCAATTGTTGTCCCTAATATATGATGATTGTAATACACGAATTTAAAGAAAGAAAGGTAGAATGAGAAGAATTCTAGAGAGAGAAAGTAGTGAAAGAAAGTAGAGAGAAAATGGTTGGTGAAACTTGTGGAATATTAGATTAGAGAGAAAAAGAAATGACCAACACCCTTCCTAACATGCTAGGAAGGGTTTATATAGCCTTTGCTTACATGTAGCTTAATGGGCTATATGATCATGGGCCGGGCTTTCCTTTCGGGCTTTGGTTACTTATTAATGAACCTTAGCTTAAAGTTAAGCCCGTAATTACACGACTAATATACTACCTATTACAACGTTCTAAAATATGATACATAATAAACATATGACCGAGCATTCTTGTTTGGCTCAATATTTTGAGGCTAACAGTTTTAATTCACTTTTTATACTATATTAGTTTGAGTGCTTATATAATACTATTAAACATTAATTCTTCAAAATCTGATTTTTAGTTTCATCTTCATCATTTTTATCATATCTTGAGTTTTATAAGGAGATAGAAGCTCATTTTTGGATGGCATAAACTTCATATTATGTTCTATAAATAAGTTAGTTATAGCTACTGCTCATTCCATGTCTAACTATCCTTAACAGTCCCTACAAAACAGACTATTCAGATTGGTACACTAATCTTGTTTTGATCATATCTCACTCATTTTGATGATTCCATTGCATGGCCAACTCTCACATGTGTATGACATCTAAAAATTACTGTAAATGGATTCCACCATGCAATTTTATCAGTTTATGACTTGGTTAGTTACTGTTTTTATACAGCCAACAATTTAAGCAAGATTTTAGCCTTGTTTCTTATGGTTTTTCATCTTTTTAATCATATTTATCAACACTTGATCCCCACACAACATTTTTATCATAATATATTCATCATATACATATACAATAAGAAAGAAAATACATGATTACATAATCAAAATAACAAGAGGATGGAAAGAACAATCTTTATACCACCAAGGTTGTGTAGTTTATGATCAAGGCTTGGATTTTGATGGAAGAACTTGTGATAGATCAACACCAATCTTCATGGCCACCAATACTTGTAAATTTCATGTAGAAATCAGCCCTTGAATATTACCAAATCTTCTCCTTGGATGTTAAAATCACCACCAATCTTCAAAGCTTCAAAGTAGCATCATCATGTGTATGAGTAACACATGATTTTATGTCTAACATAGATCAAATGAGGGTTGTTTTTTATGATGGTTGGACGAATTTTAGAGAGAGAGGAGAGGAGTGAGAGTGGTTTGCATGAGTTTCTAGTTGCAAATGTTAAAATGAAGTGGTTTTGAGTGGTTTTGTGTAAGAAGTAGCTTACAAGTTAAGCTTTAGCAATAAGTGTAACACTTATTTGTTAAGTGTTGACACCTAAGGGTGTTGGGTCATAGTTTTGGCCGGTTATGAGTGGGGGTGGGGCAAGATTTATCTTGTCTCATCCCCATTTAATTACGGGTAATCCTCGATTCTAGTTTCCTCGATTTGCGTGCCCTCGAGTCATTTTACGAAAAACGTTTTTATAAATTATGAATCAACGGCACAAAACGAATCTAATAAAAATTGTCTCATCAAAAACGGAGTTCGAAAACATAAATACGTAATCCTAAGGTTTCCGGTTTAGTCGTAAAGGACGTTAAATTATAATCGTAAGTCCTAATCACTTCTCGTAAATTTGTGAGTTTATGAACCAACTCAAAATTAAAATCCCAAAATAATATTCACGGAAAAATTTATTTTCTGAAATGTCGGACTGTCACCAAAACGGTGTATGTAAACGTAAGCACGTAACGTAGAATCCTCCGGTTTAGACGTAGTCGATGCTAATTCAAGACGTAAATCCAAATTTCTTCCCAAAAATAAGTGAGTTCATAATATAACATTAAAATAATGTTTTTAAATAACATTTGAGAATAAAATATAAACCATAAATTGACGGATTGTCACAAAAACCCTAATCTATCATATTCACTAAATCACTCAGTAAAAATTGGGGCTTTTCTCTTAAGTGTGTGATTCACACACTTGCCATTTAAATCCCCAAGAGAATCGGAGGTGAACACTACCAGTGGTCCTCATCTCAATCCTACGTGGCTAAATCCCTCTTCCTGATTGGTCTCACCACCTCACCACCACCACTCCATCCAATAAGAAGATTCCACCTCATCAGGAAGCAAACACAAGAAGCACACTACCCATCCACGATGGCAATCCGTGTGATGGGTAGTGATTTTCCACCGTTAGATGAAGAAATTGAAGAAAGAGAAGAAAAGTGATGGATTAAGCGGCCAGGATTAATTTCTCAAGAAACTTCATGAAGAAGGTTTTCTAGGGGTTTGCCTAAAAAAACCCCCCTTCATATGTAATTTTGAGAGCACTTTTTCTCATTTTTAGTTTAATTTCTGCAATTAGTTTTTAGGTTAAAATTGTATTTCTTTAATTTTCCAGTAATGTAATTGTTTCTTCTTATTAATGAAAAGTTGTTTTTAATTAATTTCGTCTCAATTTAATTTTCTGTCAAAGTTATCTTTAATCCTTAATCTGTTTTTTTATTATTACTGTTTGTTATTATTATTATTAATATAATTAATAAAAATAAAAAGAAAGTGGAAATAAACTTCCCACTGGAAGTTATCAAAAAAAAAAACTGGATCGAAGATTGGTACTGTTCGTGAAGAGTAGCTGTTTTGTTTGATGATTCGGGTTGATGATAAAACGGTGGTTCTGATTTGTTCACAAAGACGGCTCAGCGCCGATCTTCATCCCAACGGTTTCGTCATCAAGGTTCCTTCTCATCTCTTTTATTGTTCTGATAAATTTTAGATTAATATTGAATGTTTGACTGCTTATGATTATTAAGCTGTTTGTTTAGTTATTGTTTGGCTTTAAGTTGTTTGGATCTGCTTTGTTTTCGATTTTTTTTAAGTCTGGTAGTGATTGGTTTATTTCTGAGTTTTGATTTGATATCTCCTTGTTAAGTTTCGTTGGATCTGTTTTATGAATCTGCTTAGTACTTTATTGGTTTAAGTTTAGGATAAAATGCTTGATTAGTTAAGTAGTACTGTTTGGTTTAGTTTGCTTATAGGTTTAATTTGCTTATTTTATCTGCTTACTTTCGGGTTTAGTTTATCTGCTTTTTTAGTTTATTTTATATTCAGATTTGCTTATTACTAGCTTTCTCAGTTATTAGCTTATTAAATTTTGCTATGCTTATTTTCGGTTTAATTTAGGATTGCTTATTTACTGTTTTATGTTTTTGTGCTTATTAGATATTATCTGCTTAGTTTATATTGTGCTTATTTGGGTCTTTTAAGTTGCTGTTTGGTATTGCTAATAGACACAGATACAATTTATCTGTTGGGTCCAAAAAATAAAGTTCCAAAAAAAGTCAAAAAAATAAATAGCCAAAAATTTCGTCTGTCAGGGGACTCGAACCCCTGACCTCTCGTATACCAGTCGAACACCATAACCAATTGATCTAAGCTTTATTTATGTTATACTTTAAGTCATTTAATTAATATATAGTGATTTTATAGCTGGCAGTTTTTAGTTTATTAAGTTTAAATACAAATCTTAGTTTAATTAATTTTTATATAAAAGTTTTATTTGAAGTTTTCTTTATAAAGTTTAGTTTAAATAAAAAATTTAAAAAGATAAAAAAATACTTTTAATTACTTTTATAAATTTTAATTGTTCTTAAATTTAGTTTAAATTTTAGTTAATATAGATTTTAGTTTTAAAATTGGTTTTCAATTAATATAGTTTTGTTTTAAAAATAGTTTTCATTTAATTAGATTTAAGTTTTATTAAAAGTTAAAATAGTTTTCAAAATTGTTTAAAATAGTTTAAATAGTTAATTAAATTAGTTTTTAATTAAATATTTTTTTTAGTTTAAAAATACCAAAAGGTATCGTTACCAAAAACAAATAAATCTTACGTTAATTGGAAATCAATTCGAGTCGATTTGTGGAACGATAAATAATTGCTTAAAAGATTTGCCTTGCAAAATCTCTATATTAAATTGGCGCCGCCGCCGCTTCGCTTGTTACGGTTGACGATTTCGTGAGACGTTTGGATTTTGGGATCCGTTCATTTTGAACGTTACTTTCTTGCACAAAATCAAAAATACAAAAAAAATCAAAAACTTAAAAATACAAAAAAAATTAAAAAAATCACAAAAGCAAACTCTTTCCTAAGATTTGCAACAAAAAAATTAAAAAAAATCAAAAGTAATACTTTTTCCTAAAAGTATTACACCAAAAATATTACGTATTAGTGTTATTTTTCTTAGTTCGATTTCTTTCGATTTTTATTGTGAATATATATTTTTCTAAAAAATACAAAAAGATTTTTCTTTTACTATATTATATTACGTAGAACAATAAATTTACCTACTTTTCAAATAAGGCCTTAGTTGGGATTTCATCACCTAACTATTGTATTCGCATCCTAAACAAATAAAAAGGCAAAATAGATAAATACTAGTAAGACGTTTGAACTCGATATATACAAACTATAAGATGGGTATAAGGCGAGGCGCTATAAAAGGCCGTCTAAGGAAAAAGGTTTTTAAGTGCTTTGTGCCACCTCGTTTCCCCGCTTGCTTGTGCGTATATTGAGAGGGAAGACCGATTATTGGTTTGCCAACTCAATTAGTATTAAGTATATATTTTTGTAGCTTTTTAATATTGCACCTCGAAAGGGAAAATCCTTTTCCTCTCAAAGTCGACCGAGGTCACCTACCTCATTCCAAAGTTTTAATTGTATGCGCACTCGCGCGCGTACATACATACCGACTGGTGTACCAAACACTTCTAATTCTTCCAAAAAGAAGAAGAAGAAGAAAAACAAAAAGACCTCCATTCAAGCCGATCCCGAGAATCGAGCTTTCGACAATACGATGGAAACGGATAACCGACCTATGCTCGAGATTTTGCAATCACACGTTGAGGGAAACGATGACGCTATCGTTGTCCCCGCAATTAGAGCAAATAATTTTGAACTCAAATCGGATTTAATTAAAATGGTTTCCGCTACACCATTTTTGGGTCGTTCCCAAGATGACCCCCATGATCATATCAAGAGATTTATCCATTTAACTAATACCGTCAAATACAATGGGGTGCCACAAGAGGCCATTCGTTTACAACTCTTTCCTTTTTTCCTCGAGGGACAAGCCCAGATTTGGCTTGATAAGGAACCACCCTAAAGTATTACCACATGGATTGACTTAGAGACCAAGTTCATAAACTACTTTTTCCCACCATCACGGACCACTTCTTTAAGGAATGAAATCATTACTTTTGAACACAATATGGGGAAACATTTAGTGAGTCTTGGGATCGATTTAAAGAACTTTTAAGAAAATGTCCATAACACGGTTTCACTAAAGTGCATCAAATTAATACGTTTTACAATGGTTTAACTCTAAATGACCAAGACTCACTTAATAGTGCCGCGGGGGGCAATATTCTTGTGAAAACTATGAACGAGGCTTGGGCTATAATTGAAAATAAGGCAAAAGTACAAACCAAGAGTGCTAGGGCCACTATGGCAAGTGCTAGTGAGAATGCCAAGAGAATCGATAAACTCACTTCGCTTGTTGAATCAATTGCTTTACAAACTCAAGCCATCAATGGTCAAGTTAATGCCTTAAAAGAGACTCGTGAAACGGGTAAGACTTGTGGTGGACCACATTCATATTTCAATTGTGACAAGGTTTACAATCAACAACAACAAGTTTGTGCTTATAACACCAATGCTAATGAACGGGTTCAATTTAAACCTAATGTTGATGTTAACCATTTGTCTTATAAGAGTACTAATTATTTGGCTCCCCTGGGTTTTGTAGCTCCACAAAGACCACCCCCACCCGCCCAAAATACCCAAAACCAAAATAGGAACCAAGGTCCTCAAATGGGTAATTTTCAAGGGAATGCAAATCAAGGGAATTTTAATGGTCAAAATCAAGGGTTTCAAAATAATAACCAAGGTTTTCATAACAACAACAGTTTTCAACCTCAATATCAAAACCAAGGTTTTCCTAATCAAAGTTTTCCAAATCAAGGTTTTCCTAATCAAGGGTTTAATCAAATGAACATGCATAATCCTCAAATGGACTTGGTTCTACAAAAATTGACCGACCATGAGCGAATTATGAGAGAGATGCAAGAATCGACCGATAAGAAATTTTTGACAATGATTCAAGCCCTTAGACCCCAAGGAGCCTTACCTTCAAATACCGAGATTAACCCTCATGCTAATGTGAGTGCTATCAATACTCAAAGTGGAGCCACTTTAGTGGGACCTTCCATCTCTTCGCCCATAAAGGAGAGACAAGGCCCGGAGGTCATAATGAGTAATCCTACTCCCCCTCCGGTGATTCCTCCCACTACCACTCCTAGTACTAGTGCTCCATTGCCTAATGAGCCTAACCCAAAGGTTGTTCAAGAAGCGAGTCCTTCTCCTTCTCAACCTTCACCATCTAAACCCAATATCCCTTATCCGTCTAGATTGAACAAGTCTAAAGTGCTCACCAAAGATGACGTTCATGTTTCCAACTTTTTGAAAATGACTTCCAACGTCAATGTTAACATTAGCCTTATTGAAGCACTTGCTCAAATGCCAAAATTTGTGAAAATGTTCAAAGATTTGCTTAATAAGAAAGAAAAAATGGTTGAGCTCGTGAATACTCGTTTAAATGAGAATTGTTCCTCGATTCTTCTCAAAGAGCTTCCCGAAAAGCTAGGAGATCCCGGACGATTCGTGTTACCTTGCTCGTTTCCTCAAATCGATGATTGTATGGCTTTAGCGGATCTCGGCGCTAGCATCAATCTTATGTCGCTCTCGGTATGGAAACGATTATCATTATCCGACCTTGTACCGACTCGCGTGACTCTCGAGTTAGCTAATTGAACTCTCGCATACCCTGTTGGTATTGTCGAAGACGTTTTTGTTCGAGTTGGTACATTCACTTTTCCCGTGGACTTTGTCGTCGTCGACTATGAGATGGATCCTCGTATTCCGTTAATACTTGGTAGACCATTCTTAAGATCCGGAAGATCCTTAGTTGATGTGGCCGAAGGGGAGTTAATTCTTAGGGTTAGGGAAGAACAACAAGTTTTTAAAATGGGAAAAATCAAAACAAAATCAAATGGAAAAGAGTCGGTCAATATGATTGATGTTCTTAATTATGATAATGAAGAGATTTTTATTAATCCTTTTGGAATTGAAAAGTCTAATCAAAATGATTTTGTGATCAATTCATCCCTTCCCTTAGAGCCTCAAATTTTTGAAACTCCTATTTATGACACCTATAGTGATGACCCTTCTTCAAGTGATCACACTATCTTCGGTTTAGACGACCCACCTTTTAACCCACCCACTTTTGACCCACCCATTTTTGATACCCCAATCTTTGATACTTACGATGATGACACTTCTTTAAGTGATCTCATTAACTTTGATGACCCACCCCATGATCTTAATGCACCTCATATCTCTATGAGTGATTCTTCCCTGGAGACTCCTTTTGACTTTTATACCCCAATTTTAGAAGTCATGACTTTTGAGGAGGATCTTCCACTCTTAGAGATCATTCCTAATTTAGAGGTTATTCCATTTGAGGAGGATTTAGATATCTTTCTAAATACCTATTTTCCTCATGAGGAAGAGTTTTCCTATGACTCCGACGATACTTATGTTTTCACATCGAGTTTGTAAGAGGACGACCTTCCCACTTTGGATTTTGATGATTTTTGAGCTTAAATGTCAACACCTCTTGCTATTTTCCCGTTAAGGAACCAGTGTTTGATCCCGGAATAGAGACTTTAGTGCTACCATTTCCAAATCACCTTACCCTTCCTTATGAGAGACTTTGACTAAGGGTACCCCTCTTTTCTTTGACTTGCGTGATTTTACCACCTCGGGGTTTATTTCCTTTTGTGATGGAAATTATGTGTTTGACCTGGGTGGATTTTCATGGGGTATGACTTATATGACTTTGTTTCACCCTTTTATCAAGGAGAGATTTTCCTCCCTGGAAATCTCGGTTTTCCCATGATTTTCCCATTTGAATGATGACATTCGGAAAATCGAGTCGAGCTAGAGACTCGTGATAAATAAATCAAGCATCGTTTAACTAGGTTAGATTTTTACCTTTACCATCCTTTCCACCCTTTTTCGCCTTCGCCCATTTCCACCAATAAGTGTAGGGGGAGCCAAGTAGGTTGTTTGTGTTGTGATTGTGCAGGTACATGTGCTTAATGATCCACTTTTGGTATGTTTGACGCGACCCGTGTTCCCGTGTTTCCCGTGTACCCGGTTCCTTCGATAAGTTTTTGCTATTGTGATTCAATCATGTATATAAATAACACGAATAAATGTAATCACTTTAGTTGTCCCTTCCTTAGCTCAATTTTAAACAACGTACTCAATGTCCTAAGTGTAGGGGAGTTTATTCTCCCACATGCTTAAACATTGAGGAGAATGTTTATATTAAGTGTAGGGGGACTTCTATCGTATTTTAGTGGGCTTTTCCATGAATTTGACCCCATTTAACCGGAAAATTTAAAAAAATTTCAACGCTTTTCAAATTTTTGATCTATTTTGGCCTAGTATTTTCTTTCCTTTTGTCATTGCATTGTATTTATATTTTTAATTTCAAGAATAAAGTCAATAATAATAAATAATAAAATGGTTCTAACAAGTTTAGATATCTTTGATATATTAGGCCCGTCGTGAATATTTTGACTCAACCCGAGTTTACTTATCCAAGTTTACCCTAGCTAGTATCCTTAACCATATGGACCTTAATTGGTTTATTAGGCTAAGCATCCACGAGTCTCATTCCTTGATACCAGTCGAACACCATAACCAATTGATCTAATCTTTATTTGTGTTATACTTCAAGTCATTTAATTGATATAGAGTAATTTTATAGCTGGCAGTTTTTAGTTTATTAAGTTTAAATACAAATCTTAGTTTAATTAATTTTTATATAAAAGTTTTATTTGAAGTTTTCTTTATAAAGTTTAGTTTAAATAAAAAATTTAAAAAGATAAAAAAAATATTTTTAATTACTTTTATAAATTTTAATTGTTTTTAAATTTAGTTTAAATTTTAGTTAATATAGATTTTAGTTTGAAAATTGGTTTTCAATTAATATAGTTTTGTTTTAAAAACAGTTTTCATTTAATTAGATTTAAGTTTTATTAAAAGTTAAAATAGTTTTCAAAATTGTTTAAAATAGTTTAAATAGTTAATTAAATTAGTTTTTAATTAAATAGTTTTTTTAGTTTAAAAATACCAAAAAGTACCGTTACCAAAAACAAATAAATCTTACGTTAATTGGAAATCAATTCGAGTCGATTTGTGGAACGATAAATAATTGATTAAAAGATTTGCCTTGCAAAATCTCTATATTAATAGTATATATACATGTGCCCTTTATAGAAAGATAATTTAATTCTCATCACGACAGTATATTTTGTTTTACGTAATGATTAACAGTTCGTGAGATATTTTTTTTTTTTAAAAGGTGAAAGTGAGTATTTTTGTTAGATAAAAAAATAAATGATTGAAATTATTTGATTATGTTTATTTTAAATAATGGTTTTATATTGAACTTATACTATGTACGGTAATTTATACAACTTAGAGCATGTGCAATGCATAAACCAATAGCGACTTATTAGTAATTTCAAAAAGTTTTATAGAAGATATTTTTTGTATTTGAAAAGTTTTTTTTCAAAAGTTTGTCAAGCTTCAAGTCACTCCTTGCACCTTTACTATTGATTATGATATACATATAAATCGCATTGAAATTGTAGCAAAAGGACTGTTAATAGCTTGGATTCAAACGTGGACCCTACTAGTGTAAAGTTAACATCCAAGTCTCTGCCAAAAACGAGAAACGTTTAGTGAGACCATATCGATGATTTACTACAGATGACTATTGGAGCAAATGTTGCATGGCCTTGCCCTTTCGCTTCGGTAGGTTCATTATTTTAAACGTTAGAAACACTAAAATATTAGGATTTGATGGCATAAAAGCCTCTGCTTATAAATGGGTATCTTATCCGTAGGTTGTGCAACAGAATGATCTGTGATTGACGCAAGACTGTCAAGTCCGAGCCAAGCCAAATCGGCAAGCAATGAAATGCTTGTTTAAGTTCTATGTATCAGCATTTTTAGGGGTGTTTCTTCGTGGTTTTTGGTCGAACAATAACGATCCAAATCTAATAAGAAATTACACTAATCAACATCATTAAAATTTCTGAAATCTTGTTTTGCACAATGATACGACTCTCTCGGTTAGTATGGGGATAAGGCATCCCTTCAAGCGTGATGCTGCCTCCTTAAGAAGAAGATAAGAAAAACAGAGACATTTATATGTTTAATTTCTTTGATTTGATTGATTGATTGCATTAAGAACAATAGCATAGTATTTGTAAAACATAACAATGAAACCCTAACCCTAAGATAGATAGTAGTGGCCTGTTTATCCCGGCCCACTTCAAGCATGAGCCGTAACATTCCCCACTCCTTCGAATTCACCTTGCCCTCAAGGTGACGTTTTGAAAAACACTCTTAATTCCCGGATTCCAAATCTTGAAATGTTTCTTAAGCATTTGCATTCTCCGCTTCAACTTGTTAAGTGGCTCAAGTAGTAACAGTTTTTGGATTCATGTTCTACACTCCCTCCATTTGGATGTAACAAACCACGTGACCCTATTAGGCGATACATCAATAACAAGTCGTGATTTACTGACCTCAAGCTGCGATTCACCCACAATAAGTTGCAATTCACCAACAAATTTTTGCGATTCACCAACAAAAGCCTTCTTTTTCTCTTTTTCTTTTTCTTTTTCTGCAATGGCCTTTTCTTTCTTTTTCTGCAATTCACCAAGATTAGGATTCGATTCACCAACCAAAAGTTGTCATTCACTAACAACGACCTGCTCTTTTCTTTTTTGCAATCGCCCTAAAACGAGCCTCACTGATACGGGCTAAATAAAAAGCTTCGACTAAAGTTGTAGGTCTTGATCTTAACAATTCCCGTAGTAATGGCACTTTTTGGCCAGAAATATAAAAACACTTCAGTAAGTTTGTAGAGATCCCCGTTACCCGATTTGCAAGTATCACAAACTCACTCTGATATTCAACCACCGTATCCATCTGCAAAAGCTTAGATAGTGCATCCTGATCGCTGCTACTCGATGCCATAGCAAATCAAAAAACAAATAAAAAAAATAATTTTTAAATTTTCTTTTCTAGATGAACAGTACTCACTGAACAGTAACGCCGATGAACAACACTACCGATAAACAGTTCACGATGAACAGGACCCCGATGAACAGTACCCCGTCTGATGAACAGTACTCGCCAGATGAACAGTACTCGCCAGATGAACAATGTGCGTCTGATGAACAGTACTTCCGATGAACAGTAACTACGGATTAAAAGTGTTTTTTTATTTGATGATTGGAACCCTAAATCAAAATCCCTCAACGAATTGAGGGCCCTCAATGAAAACACCAATTGATATGACCCTCTCGGGTAGTATCGGAATAAGGCACACTGATTACATTAAGAACAATAGCATAATATTTATATAACATAACAATGAAACCCTAACCCTAAGATAGATAGTACTGGCCTGTCTAACCCGACCCACTTCAAGCATGGGTGGTAACACACAAAGTACTGTTTTAGTAGGTATTTGATTTTCTTTTATTGCCATTCTAGACTATTTCTTTAGTCCATGTCCAGTTTGAACTTGCTTATATATATGCATACATTTGAATTAAGTAATCAGCCACATTCTTGCTTATCAAAATTTTACGTACGATCTAAGGATCAAGATACAATGTCAACAACCATTGCCACATGACTTCAATTCTACCTAGTGCAAATTTATATTATTCTTCATCTTTTATATAATAAAAGAATTATATAAGTTGATAATTTTAATAAAAAATAGAGGTTGTATAAAAAATAATTAAACCAATAGAATGACTTAATTTTGACAAATAAGCAAAATAGAGCCATATAATTGGTAGAAAAAAGTCAATATTGAATTCAATTTATTCAAAATTAAAAATTTTGACGAAAATTTTTGATGAAAACACAAAGATATATGTATCAAATTTTTGAAAATAAAAACTTAAATAAAAAAAGGATATTATTAAAACTTTAGTGACTGAATTTTAAATTAATTAGATAGATTCAAGTGTAAACTTATAATCTTTCATATTTTTTGTAACTTTATAAAATAAACAAAATACCCCCCTTAAACATTATATCTTCTGGACTTTATATTTTAAAAAAATAACATATAAGTTATATTAAAAATCAACGAATAACATGATTATAAATATTCAAATAAAACACAAATTATTGTTTATTATATTTTGACACTTAACAAATCAAGTAATGCAATCTATATAATGTGAGATCTCGTATTTTCCCAGTAATTATTTTATTCTATATATTATTTTAATCGTTGATAATATTTATTCGGAATTATAAAATTATTTTTCCATATTTATTTAAATAAAATATTTTGATTTAAAAGCATCGGCGTGCATTTTACAAAATTTTACTTGAATCAACGGAACGAGAACCGAGGGCTAAATATTTCGACCTAAAGATGTTAATGTTTACTTGGTATTAAGTCTAGACCGATAAACAGCACAATGTTAAATCTTTGTACTTCAAATTTTACTGTCAATTATTTCAATTTTCGATGTTTTCGACGTTTTCTTTTAATGACGCGTTAAATCGAGTCGGGAGTCTATATTATCGTAATTTGAGTGTGTTTTCAACTTTTCAGAAGTATTTTTACAAAACCCGAGTCCCATAAATATTTGTAAAATTGACTAATAGTCATTTTTCGCTTTTTAACTAATTATTTACTTTTAGTCTAAACAATTGCAAACTTGGCAATACTAGTCCCTACACCTACCCCATATATAAATTCATTTTATTCCACTCAAACACACACATAAACTTTTATTAAAAAAAACTAACACCACCTCCCCCCCCCCTTGTTCTACCATGAGACCACACCCCCAAAACCATCAAAGATCATCATCTTTTACTTTGATTTAACAAAAACTAAATTTAGACAACATCCTAGAATTTAAAGGTGATGTTATTGATGTAAAAAACTTTCACATGCAATAAGTTTTTATGTTCTTATGATTCTATGGTTGGGATGAGTCTTGATCATCTTATATGTGATGACCATGGTTAGATCTTCATGTTTTGATGTTAAAAAGATAAAGTTTTTTATTTTGATTTTTGTTTTTGATACATGCAAGTGTTAAGGTTAATAAGGATTGATATTAAGGTGTTAGTATTGGTAGGAATGATAAATTTGTGTTGAAAAAGTGGTTTGATATGATTTTTAGAGTGGCGATTTTAGACAGTAAGTTAAGGCTGATTTTTGGTATTTTAAGCTTGGGTTATTGTTAAACTAATTAGATAGTGTTGTAGAGATTTTCGTTACCTTCTATTTGATATAAATTAGAGCTTCTAACTCAAAACGAGGAGGAAGTTACGATAGTTTGATTATTCGTGTACCGGGAGACGAGTATCCGCACAATCCGAAATTGTTGTCGATATCTGGATCGAATCTAGAGGACTATAGAATGATTTTTAAATATATTCAAAGGCTGTTCTTGGGCTCTAAACCTAGGGTTGTGAGTCTATTTTCAAAATCAAGTGTCGGTTTTGTAAACGGAATTGGTTAGAAAGGTCAAAATGGTTTTGTGAGTCGAAGGCGTAAATCTGTCCGGTTTTTGCAATTCAAAGATGAGTCGGGCAGGTGGTCTTAAGAGTAAAAACTTTTGACAAGCTTTTTAGAGGACTTTATATAGATAGTAAGTGAGTCCCTCAATTCATTTCATAAACTTTTGATGTGTCTAAGTAAGGTAAAACAGCCCGTACATTTGTTATGTGCCGGTAGATTTTTATCGAGAGCATTGTCTAATAAAAGTAAACTTTTAGAGGTGCCTAGAAGTATCACTTGCATGGATTTTCTTGTGTGTCATAACTTGGTTTATGTACTAATTTAAATTAGAATGTTTTCTAAACATTATTTTCATATCTTCTAAACTTTCGTGTCCCGTTATCGTAGGTCTCGGATGACTTAAGGTTGCTTGATTTTCCGTTGTTACTACTGATCCCTCAAGTTCCGTGTTGATTTCACCTTGTAGCTAAGGTGAGTTCATAGCCACATTTTACTACGTGTTCAATGTTTCAAAACGCGGGGTGAGACTTTCATGTTGGAACACAATCTTTTAAACTGTATGCTATCCAGAACTTGTATGCTACCAGATGAATTCATTGATATTATTGCTTTTAGTCTATAGCCTTAAGTTTCCTCTCTTGATCGTGAACCGTTAATTTTCCCGTATTCTTTGCACTAAGCGCGAATGTTGCGGGAGGATCCATCGGGATTGACAATCCCCGTCCCGATTACCTTGACGCACTTACATTTGTTTATTCTTAAGTATTGAGGCTAAATACTCACTAGAGTAACTTACAATGATTGTTAAGCTTCAGTTTCATGAACTAAATAGCAATAATATATACCATGACTATGGATAATGTACATAGTCATCCCCCCATTACTTGTTTGACAAACTTTATTGTGTTCTATTACTTAGTTTACAAAACCTATGAATATCACTCAACTTTTGTTGACGGGTTTTACATGTTTTAATCTCAGGTAATAATGCTTAATATGCTTGGGTGAGGTTCCGCAGGATGTTGGCAGCTTGGAAGATCTGTGTTATATTTATGCTTTTGTTGTAGCTAAAATTGTCAAAAGTCTTCCGTTTATCTTTTGGTATCTTAAAACTTCAAAACCATGATGTAATGGTATTTTGTTATGTTTTAAAACTTGTGGGACCTATGCTTTAAAACTCTGATAAATCGTGATGTAATATATATGTCTTTATTATGTCATTTTCGAGTCATTTATAATTTATTGTCACTTGTACCATGACGTGTTACCCCTCGTTGCCTAGTTGTTCCATGTCAGATTTTGGGGGTCTCACAGATTGGTATCAGAGCGATGGTTATAGGGAACTGAGTCATTTTCAAAACTTAGTCTATAACTAAATTTCAAAATATATCATGCTTTACTAGTGTCAAATACAGAATCTACCAATGTTGTTCAATATCTGCGCGGGTAACTCTCTAACCCTTATTGTTTACCTTAATTATTTTTATAATATTTCATACCTTGATTTCATTTTGAAATATTATATTGGTTTCATTGTGATACTTATTACATCCTTCCAAACCCCTCTTGCTTTATATATATATATATATATATATATATATATATATATATATATATATATATATATATATATATATATATATACTAGTGGCAAAACCAGTCCGATGGACGGGTATGACTACTGATTGTCGTTTAACTTTTTTTATTTGGTATATATTTGTTTGTATGTTTATCTTTTATTATAGTTGCATTTTAATGCATTATTAGTCGGCATGAATTGTATTTACTGTTTAAGTTTATAATTTACTAAAGTAATTGTTTGTAAGTTTTTAATTTGGCCAAGTAATAGTTTGTGTTTTTTAAGTATAGTGTTGGTTATTAGATGCTTTCTTTAGTAAGGTTTTCTAAATGCATGATTAGTCGGCATGATTTCAATTAGATTTTTTCAATTAAACTTATAAAGGCATTTTTACTTTAAATTTCATTTTCTTATTTATTTTTTTATTTACGGTTTATGATTAAACATATTAACTATTAAGTAGATATATAATGAGTTTGCCTTATTCTTAAACATATTTTAAATTTACACGAATATATGATTATGCAATGTTTTTTTTTGCAACACTTTGTTTATCCAAAAGTGCGGGTGTTTTGTTATTCTTAACAAAAATAAATTGATGTTAATAAAAATGAGTAAGAAAATTACATGCAACATATCTAATTATTTATTCAATGCGTTATTAATTTAAAAGAGAAAAAAAATACTACGTAAACGTTAATAAGTTATCTATTCTACTCTATAAAACATTACACATTTTTTAAATAAAGAAGTCTTAAAATATTACATCTCAAACATTTTTTATTAAAAAAGTCAAGGTAACCAATTGACCAATTAATTTAAAATGTTAATAACATACCAATTATCTATTTTAACTAATAAACCAAAATAATTTACAAGTCTTTTAAGCTTGAAAAATTAAAAACATTACCTTAAATAACCTATATGTACAAGTCAATTATGCTCAAACATTAAAATTGTCATAAAAACCATTCTATAAATAACTACTCTTTTTTCTAAATTTAAATATTTTAAAAAGTTTTATTGTAATTATGCTAAGTAATAAATTGCTTTAATAATGTTAAAACCGGTTTCAAAAAATATTTGAAATTTTTTAATAAGTTGTGATATTTTTGTAAAGTAATAAATATTTTAATAATATAATAAATTATATGTATCAAACCTAAAATAAATCAAAGCAATAAAGTTTATACGCTCCTCTACTAAAACATTATAAAACCATGCAGAACACATTCGTCCATCCAATGTTAAAACATCACGATCTCCACCTACGTTTTATGATCTGCCAGTGATTCTATGGTGTTCACACCGTCAAAATAGGTCATTATTATATATATATATATATCCAATATTTTTACGGTATTGATTTCATCACATTGTACTGCTATTTTGATTTTTTAATAATCAATTCAATTTTTATTAGGTGTTTGCAACATGAAGATACTAACATCATGAAGAACAATGAAACGGAGTTTAAAATTGGAAGATGCGGCTCATTTGTAGGTTTACTCAAGGATTAAGGTAATTTGCTTTATTTAGATCAATTAGTTTAGACTTCTAAATCCTAATCTTTTTTTTATGTGTTAATTTATGTTGTACAGAACTAAAGGTGGTGGAAGTTGAAAAAATAAGGATAGAAGAAGAAGTTTTGAAGCTAAAATGTGGTAATAAATGTTCAATGATACACATAAAATTTATATAATTTTTTTTTACTTAGATCTAAAGGGTTATGTTCATGTGGGTTTTTTTTGTGTTCTACATATCCCGAAAGTGTAATCAAAGGCATGTGTAGGTCTATTTTTGTGGCACATCGCAGAATCTAAATTGTGTTTTATAATGCGTTTATTGTCTTTTGTTGCAAAGACATGGAGTATGAAAAATGGATGAATATTTGCAGATGATAATGTATTGATTTGTCCACATTTACTGTGAGTTTTTTTTCTTAATATGTTGCTATCCTATATATATAGGTCTTTTAATCAATTTAAATACACCTGGTTTACAAAGCAGATCAAAACTTTATTTCAGAGCAGTAATTAATTGTCACTGTTTGTACTTGGTTGGCTATTTTTGTTTATGATTATTTTGTTTGCGCAAATAGAAGTTTTTAATTTGTGGTCTTTGTTGTCTTTCAAGTTATCTTGGATGGTGGGGACTTGATATTAAGGATGCATGAAGATTTTGGAGCTTGAGATATATATGATGAAGATTGTAAAACTATTCAAATATTTTGTAACAAATATTAGGACTAATGAAGATTGTAAAACTATTTAAATAATAATACTTAACAAAATATTAAGATATAAAAGATTTTTTATGTGTCTAAAAGTTGTAGCATGGTTGTATAATTATCGGTACCTCTCGAGGGAGCTATGATTAACCAAATATAGTTGAGAGCTTAATTTGGAGCGGGGAATCAATTATGTTTGTAAACTATCACATGTACATACAAACTGCGTTTTTTGTTAGTAAAGTTCTTGATAAACAATATGCAGCTCCAATAAAATTTCCAACAAATATAGTTTCCATTCTGATTACAATTTAAACTCAAGAAATGCAGTAAATGATATGACTACAAAATGTGAGGGGTGCAAAAATAAGAGAAATGCTACTGGACTATTATATTTGACACATGTAAGTTTAGAAATTAGTTTGTACCATTCTAAAGGACTGTATAAGAATTTTACTAACATGAAGAAAAAAATGCTTAGTCTTATGGGAAAAGAGAAGGGGAAAATAAGGACACTTTATTACCTAAGTTAGTAGTACTACAAATATACTCAAAAAAAACTCCATCATAAAGCGAAAAAAACACTTAGTTTTAAAAAATTTTAAAAAGTTTAAAAGATGTAGTTTTTTTGTCAGGGTGATATGTCTAAAACTACTACAATTATAGTATACAACTTTATTACTACAAGGTATAAAAACATAGTTCAAAAGGTATGTAAACTTAGATAAACTCTTTTAAAATTATGATTTTTTTTTGTTCTACGCACACATAGAAATTGGGAACTTATTATTTATTTAGATATCAAAACTATTTTGTATATATTTTTATGACTTAATAATCACTCATAGTTCGTATGTGACTTAATGATGATATAAAACTCAACCGTGTAAATGACAAAGTTCAAATGCTCTTTTTTAAGATCAAATTCAATTGAGTTGGACCTTAGCTTTTGTTTGATTCAAGAGTATAAATAGATGAACAGATTAATGAAAGTATTTAAAAAAAAACTAAAAATTGAAAATATTTTTAACTAAATTGAAAATAATATTAATATTAAACACAAATTAATTAAACAAATTAAAGTTATGTGTTCAAGGGGTTGTTCGATAAAGTGTTGGCCTGAGATGTCGTACATTGATGAGTGGTATGCAACTGAATTTGGTAATCGACTTATATACAATAAGACTGATTATAACCCGGTTGCGTTACAAGCCGAACAACATCCATATTCATAACTGGACTTTTATAACTAATTGGAATTGATAGTATATATGAAGGTTAGAGCGTATATGGTTTTTTAGTACTAAAAGTTATCATCAAAGAGATATCTATAAGAAGTTTTTAAACAGAAAAAAATGACATACACTTGCCGTTAAAGAGAACCACATAAACCATGAAAATAAAATATTGAATACACCTATCATAATTAAGGTTTGAAGTATCATATATCGTTATGAAAGATGCATGCGTCTAATTAGATAACGGTTTTCGTGAGAAAATAACACACGACAGTTCAATGAAGAAGTAGGAGATTGTGTTGATTAATAGAAAATAATAACTTCGCAATAACAAAATTGGCATTTTAGAATTTAATCAAAAGCCATGTGTCACCAATCAGAATTTTAGGTCTCTTATTAGGCCTAATTAGTAGGCATGAATATCATTTTTCATCCATACATTTACCTAACGAAATTCTAATAGACGAGACTGATGAATATTTTTGTACTCACTTCCAAGAAAAGGCAATTCTTGCACCAACAAATATAGTTATGGACACAAGAAACAATATGTTGCTGGAGAAATTTTTGGGAGAAGAAATGGTATACCTAAGTTGTGACAACGTGGACAAGGCTGAACGTGGTGATGTGGTTGATCAATCCGTTTTCTTACCTTAGTTCACCAATGGATTGAGGTTCTCAGGTGTTCCATACCACAGACTTGCATTTAAAGTTGAAGTACCGATAATGCTTTTGGGAAACATTGATCAATCAAATAGTTTATGTAATGGTACGAGACTCCAAGTTCTTAACTTAACAAGACCTAGAATTGGTGCAAAAATCATTAACGGCACAAACTTTGGAAAAAAGTTATCATATCGAGGTTGAGGATTACTCCATCAGATAAGCGATGACCGTTAAAGATCGTGAGAACACAGTTTCATATCTCCATTTCGTTTGCAATGATCATAAACAAAAGCAATGGTCAGTCGCTTTTCTTTTGGGCTACATGGCCCCTATCCCAGAAGGCGTAGCGAGCCCACACAACCAGGTTGTTTCCAGCCGAGAAGGCAATGACACCCTTCCCTTTACACACGCAGAAGGAAACCCCTATCGCCCTAGACAAGACTCGAACTTGAGACCTTGCCTAGGAGGGTAAAACCTCCATACCGCTAGGAGGGTCAATCGCTTTCTAAAGTAGGTTTGTACCTCCCACGTCCTGTTTTCACACACGGACAACTATTTGTATCTGTTTCACGAGTCAAAAGCAAAAAATGCTTAAAAGTTGTCGTTTGTGGTAAGGATTGTAACATATCTAAAACGACTACAAATGTGGTCTACAGAGAAGTGCTTCAAGGTTTATATAGAAGGTTCGATAGGTACGCACACTTTATATTTTAATATGTTTTTTTATAATACTTTATACATTTTATGCTCAACTTACTTACTGTTGACGGTAATATTCTAATAAGTTTTTCATTCACTATTAGGTGTTCTTGGAAGCGTCCTTAGAAGCGTCCTTGATGCCCAAATAATACATATGATATAATACAAGACCTTCAAAATTTAAGACCCAAATGCTTGGACCTATATTATCTTTATTCGTAAACAATTAAACGTTAGCAAAGGCATTCACGCTTTGTTGTCTTACTTTGTTCATGTATTAACGATAACTTTTTACCTTTTATTTATTTATTGCATATGTTTATTACTGCTCATAAAATCGCTAAATAAGATATACCCGACGTTAGACGGGTCTGTAAGCTAGTAATGTTAATAAAAAGAATTTTACTATGATATTTTATCATTATTGCTCCCATTAACGGATCTTACATAAACGTAGTGCGTATGATACTATACGTTTGAAATTTGAAACCAAATGTGCTATTGCAAAATTTGACCATCACAAATTATCATTAATTCTCATAATGCTCATTAAATGGATTTTACTTTATAAATTTCACAGGCAACTCAATTCTCTCATCTTCCATCTCATCCAAACTCTCAGCTCTCATTCTTCTTCCCCTCTCATCCTTTGCTATTGCCCGTTCTTCCGATGTCGTCATTTGACAACGGTGGTTAGTGGGAAAATACGATGCTTTCTTGTGAATATTATTGTGGTGTGTCATCTTTTCAGGGTGCTTTATGCTTGATATAAAACTTCTATGGCTACGTTTGTCATCTTTCTTTTGAGGCCAGTCATGTTTGAAGGAATAGTTAATTATGGCCATCAACTTTGTCAGTTAAATTGATCAAGTACTTTGCTGTAAAAATAGATGTAACAATAGACTTTATTTTGATGTATCTAAAAGGTTTTTATGTATTTTTATTTGTAGTTTGTTTAATGTTCAAAACTACTTTTCTTAAATGCGGTTTCACATCTTTAACATTAATAGATGGTTTACATCTTTAACATTAATAGATGGTTTTTAAGTCCATCAATACGAAATAAGGAAATCTCTTAGTGTATAAACCCATAAAATGCATAAAACTACATATTTTATGAACCTTTAAAGTTTAAAGTACCATTAATCCTAATAAAATATATTAAAAACACAAGAATGCAACAAAATCAGTGGCTCAATGTAATGCAATCATTATTTTGTCAATGATGAACCTTGTAAGTGTGATTAGTACATGATATAAGTAACCCCACAGGACCCTTGTCTTTTCTTATGCAATATTTAGAAACATATGAAATTATCTATAGTACGCAATCTGCTAATTGCTAAAGCGGTAGCAATTTACAAAGGAAAAAGAGTTTGGCTAAATCAAGTGGTAGTACATGGAAACATATATAAAATTTAAAGTTTAATAAAGAACACGCAGTGCAAAATCTAACCTGTTCAACATATATCATCCCCACAAGGATGGTAGATATATCTTTGTTCAAGAAGCTATGCTGCGTAGCTAATTTTGATATGTTTTCACTTCTTAAAACAAAAAGTTGCTAGTTTGCTTCCATAGGTTATAAACATAATATTTCTGCAAATAAAATCGATTTATTTCCACCACTTTCTTTACTATCAGGTGCCATAGGTATTAAACGTGAAATTTCTTCAAATACAGAAGTTGTAAAACAAAGTTTAAATCTGGTCAGCAATACAGGCTACTTAGCATTTATAAATAATAAGATAAAAACTTTTAATACACAATTCCAAACACCCCTGACATCGTAATGATACCTTTTCTGACCCCTTCCCTGGTTCATCAATATTTTCACAATCCTTGTATTGTTCTGTTCTCGTTTTCCTGAGATGTTGATCCTTTCCCATGGAATACCTTACATGTGTTGTCCTCTTTTTTCCTGAGCCGCAGTAACTTTAAGTCAGTAGTTCATAATGATCCAAAATAGCTAGTCAAGTACATGATTTACTATCCATCTCTATATCATTTCCTTGAGCAATCCTGAATAAATGGATATAGAATTAGTAGAATGAATTGGAGACTCCAAACTCAAGTCAATCAAAACCGTATAGGATAAGTGACAGAAATAAACCTCTCAGGCTCATTTATTTTGTGCAGAAAACGATAACTCGTTGCCCTTTTCTTTGCTATCAAATAACTGCTTTGGAACTTCATTTTCTTCACAAAGGGTTCTAACAGTAACCCCAACTACAGAAGCTGTAACTTGTGGACCAACCACAGTTAGTTTCTGTTGCACAAAAGAAAAAGGGAATAACTAAGATTAACTGTGAATCTGTTATGGTAACATGCTGAAGTTTGGCGATGCAGAGAACCTCGTTATCAAATTCGTCAAGTCCTTGGTGAGAGGACTTAGAAAGTCTCTTTACAGCAATTTCTTTTCCTTCTTGTATTACACCCTGAAAGTTACCATAATTAGTGCATATATGTGTGTGTACATGTGAAATCAAAGGTATGTAATACTTTGTTCAGTCATTTCATGGAGTGAAGTTCCTATAATTAGAAGACAAGTGTATCATTAACTTGAAGAGAAGGGATGGGCTGCAAGGTCATATACTCGTGTATTTTAAGTAGCTTACATATTGAGTATGCCATGGACTTCTTTGATGTTTGGGTTTAGATAGTAATGAGTTGTGGATGTTGCTGAGAGTTGGGAGTCTTGTGGTATGCACATTTGTTATTCATAATGTTCTATTTTTAAAGAATTAAAAGAATGATTATTAGATATACAGAGTACCTGTATATTTCCTTGTTACCTAGCAGGAGCTGACTGCTATGACAACACGCTTTTCAATAAGTCCATATGATTCCATATATCATCCCATATAGTGAATGGTATGGTCATACCGTTTTCGTAAACATGTGTATTGGGTTTAAGTTGTTCTATATATCGATGACTCTCCTTAAAATTCTGCTTATAGTAGGATCGCCTTTGATCATTAGCTTACTGATTTGTTGAATGCATCCGATGTAGTCTGAGGGCGTATTTAATGGTGCGGTTGCTGATGTGGCAGCTATGGCTACAGTTGCTAAATCTACATTTTCCTACATCCATAAAACTATGGTAGAGTAATCAAGGATTACCAAGTACCTTTCATTCCAGTTGATCTTGTCGGGAATTGGGAAATGCACCTATTCTGCAAGCATAATCAATTACCTCAGTACCGAGGCCATTCGAGAGCAACGATTTATCAACACCACATTTCCATCCTTAATATCATAGTAGTCACTATGGACCATCTGGAAAAAATAATAAGCTGAATTAGTATAATAAACTTTAATAGGGCATCATCAAGGACTTTAGTCATAAGCCGGTCCAAGTACTGCCTCACAACATGATAGTAATAAAGTTGTCCAGGATGAGACATATAAGTTATAGTAGACCAATAATTCGATAACAATCAAGAATGGTGGGAAATCTAAATCCATTAGATAGTACTGCTTGCTAGATATGATACACGAATTCAAAATTAAAAAGTCAAAGTGCCACCCTAGTTAACATTATTAACTGTACCAAGCTGCTTTTGGCGCAAAAAATGTGACCTTTTCAACTGATGCTTCTACTTCAACTCCTACTGCTTTCTAAATATGTCAATCCTTTCCTCTTTTTGACTCTTCAATACTTTCAGCTATAGCGCACAACTGAGGCCTCAGATTTTTTAGTTCCTAAATAAACAACTAAAATACACACACACACACACACAAACACGCAATGCCACACAAGCTTCTATCTTGATTATCTAATTGTGATTCTTTGGATGTGTCTCTAAGGTGGCTGAAATTGTGATCTTATTCTTATACATATGTGGGATATGAACGTACTGGTGTACTTACCATCCCAGTAAAACAACCATTTCTAAGCATAAGATTTGATACGTAGAATTTAGAAATTGTTAATTATATCTAAATTATCTTATTTCTTGATATCTCTAATAACCTCTGATCCATGGTAGTAATTATATCTATACAACTAATTAATTTATTTATTTGAAGTTCATTTGATTACAGTGTGATGGTACCCATGATCCATTTGACCACAAAGAATCAAACATAAGATGCATCAAGTGATTCATATCAAGCGCAGGACTATTAAACAATTTCATAGTGAAGTAAAAAATATACACTTTATAACAAAGGCATGTCCATCATAAAAACTTAGAATTAAAGGTAATACAAAAAATTATTAGATAATGTGATCCATATTATCTAGATTAACTCAACGTCACTTTTTTATGAGTGACAACTATTGAATCCAAAGAACATAATAATGTAACCATTCTTGAGAATAAAGAATTAGGAGCATTAAACTTTTAGCCTTCCTACCTGGAAGCAAGGATTTTGAAGAACTTGTATGCTATCAGCATCTTACACAGATCCCACGATCAAAGTAACTACATAGCAAGACAAGTATATCGTTAATTCCTTTTGTTATGGTTTAGCAACTGCAAGTAACAAAGATATAATATTTTAAAGAAGTTTTATAAAACTAATATTAGTGATCATTAATTAGTCGTTGTAAGAGTATGGAGGATGCATGGATAAAATCCCGGTATTGACGGGAGTCAGCCTGCATTGCCTGCAATTGAGCCGCCAAAGCCAAACCAAGTACTTTTACGTTCCATCAGTATCAACATAATTCTAATATCATGAACA
Organism: Glebionis coronaria; assembly: GCA_025667525.1. NCBI lineage: Eukaryota > Viridiplantae > Streptophyta > Magnoliopsida > Asterales > Asteraceae > Glebionis > Glebionis coronaria. The sequence goes on along the minus strand of CM046874.1, from coordinate 634,784,789 downwards.
TTTCATCTATCGTTTTTCCATAAGTCAAGAAAAAAATAGCTATATGCTTTTCAAAATTCTAAAGTTTGTATCAGCCCCTCTAAACTTCTAAGATATCGGTATTAAGTGACCAATTCGGACCAGAGTTGATCCTTACTTCATAGTATATATAGTATTGAATAAATAAAAGAAGTAGCATCTGTGAGGTTTATTGAAAAAGTAATCAACCTAAGAAAAAGATACATAATGTTGATTGTTGTAGCCAATCTCTCCACTGCCTGAAAGGTTGAAGCAGGCACTATATGATCAAAGGAAAAATAGATACTCTTAAAAATAAATACATATGATGTAATGTTACTGCAAATGGCTAGACACACTGTATTAAACTGAGATCGCAGCAGCTGTAGTCACAGAATTCAACATCTAAGTACGCATACGACACTCATGTATGAAGACTTTACAAAATTGGATGTACGACTGGAATCATTCCAAAATGCCTTTAATTTGAGCATTACCAACACATCTGAATTTTGATATTTGTTGCATATTTTCTTGAAATCGTGATACTGAACTAACTTTTCTAACCTGTAGTGTTCATGACTCAGTGGCTGGTGTTTTTGTTTTTTGATGTAGGAGATGGTGGTGGTATTCATGTTATTTAAATAAAATTTCATTCGCATTTCAAGTTTTTTTGGGTAAAAGGGACTCACCCCGGTAAAATACACGTTTCAAGTTCGGCAGTGGTTCCATAATTTTGGGAGCTACATTATATATTTCTTTTCTTACGCCTGGTATAGTAAAAAACTTGTATGACAGGTAAAATTAAACTTGTAACGATGTACGGAAGTATACTAAGCGAACCTTTAGAATAACCATGACATTATTTTTCAGAGAATAGATATGCAGTCATGATTAAATGGTAATAAGTCACCCGACAACACAAATTATGCGTACGTAATTGTATTTACTAAGTTTCAATTTAGTACACTCTTATCCAACTTTCCCAAGCCTAAGACAGTAAATAATAAATTCATGTTATAACCATGTAAGCCTAAACCAGACTATTTGTAGTTTGTATTTAAACAACTACCTGATATAGATCTTCATATGTAAAACCATTGTTTGCTCCAGATTCATACATTTGGGTTGCCTATCTTGGTTAGTTGGTTTTAGGGTTATCTGGTGAAACAAAAATGTGTCAGTTAATGAAGACGATATATCTAAAGCATTAGAAAAAAATCAAAACCATTAACAGTTATGCTATAGGCCATATTTAGACTCTAATTATGAATCATTTTTCATGAAATTGTCAACTGGCCGATTCAGGTAAGGAAGTTCTAAAGTTTATAATTGCAATTACTTTAGTGGGTTGCTTATGCTGTTAGGGACGTAACATACAATCTGTTGAGTAATAGTAGTTCAAAATCATGTTTTTTTGTTTAGTTCATGTAATGTCATAGCAATGGGAGCAAAGCATATATACAAATAAGTAACGGTAGCAAAGCATATACGAATACATTTCAAGCCACGCTAGATAAATTTCACAGTTAACAATCTACGTAGACTACATACAGATGAATTTAAAATCAAAGTTGTTGTGAAATTTGGTACTAACTTTTTGAATATGTAGAACATCAAGAGATTTCAGAAACTATAGAGAATTAAACACTTCACCGACAAAAGAGTCGCCTTATATTCCTACAAACCAACCAGATATGGGTATTTCGTTGGATGGCCTGATGCTATGTGAAAAAAAACTTCTTCTATGAACAAAACAAAATGAGTTCAATTAAAACAGTTCCAAACAATCGCATATCAGACCAATTCTTCCTTTCTGTGGTAACAGAGTATTTGTGTTATTGTGCAGCTCTGCAAATGAATAGGTCTGCCACAGATTAATAATGAGTAATTTATGTGGCTGCTACAACACTGTTTGACCATCAAAATTCTTATCTTCTCAAGGTTGCAGAAGTCCTGGTGTCCAGGTTTCTACATTGAGTAAGTAGATAACACATGTAATTTACTTTACTAAGGAAACATACAACATACCACTTACATGAGCCTCAATCAAATAATGTTGCAGTAACTTGTGTATTTTCGCCTATATTTACTTAACTTTGTGGTATCAAACCATTATAGGTAGTAAAACTGTATAATCCTTGGACCTAACAACTAACATATTGGAAATAGGTAGTGCAACTTTTATCTCACGTTTGTTCATAAAATTTATTTCTAATGCAAAATGTTTAGTGTACGTTTCTTGGAATTAGTAAGCACCTTTTAGACTTATTTTTCACCATACCATTACATAATTTTGAACATCTAAACTCACATACCTGAATTAGGAAACTTGGTAGATAAGGGAGCCCGTAAACCAACACTGAAACATTTACATTCGACATTTTTACAATCTTCTTTACAACTAACTGCACAACAAAATAACAAATACTTGTGATTATACTGTAGTCCGAATTGAACTTCTAATGCAGGGCCTAAGATTAGGGAAAACTAAAAGCAGGGATACGGTAAATCGGTAATACTACACTATAGCCATATTTCAAGTCACAATCAATTGATTCAAGAAGCCAATTTAAAAACACAAAGTTGAATTCATAGATCCAAATGATTTACGTTGAATCCATTATGTGATAATCGGTCTTGTTTCTGGGATTCACGTCATAGGCGTCATTTTAGCATTGAGTAAAGGTTTTGAACTTGTCAAATGTCACAGTTCTTCCAAATCTTTATAGTAACTGTACAGAATAATAAGATGACAAAATGTTACTCAAGAAACTTTGGATGATATGTATCTAAAACAGTAATGTATCTAAAAGACATTTATATATGTCAATCCCTCCAACCTTTGAATCAGTGGTCGAGATTTCCTTCAGTAGACTCAAAATGCAATTCTGTAAAAACATTCTTATACTTTAAGATATCTAGAAATATGGAAGACCGTAATTAAAAAAAGCATAGGTGTATATATGCTACATACCCTTTGAAGAGGGTTTTTTTCAAAATAAATTGGAGAGCTGGAAAAGGAAGATTACTTTGTTGGGTAGGTGTAGTATCAACAGACACTGATGGATGACCAGTTAAGCTATGGCTTATTACCCACACACACCGTCATTTAGCGAGTCTATGAACGAATATGGTCAAAAATAATAAGGAGAATATATATAAACCTACATAATATGACTCTTATGCAATACAGGAAGAGGTACTGTATAAAAAGGTGATGCTATTTCACTCCAAACAAAATTGAAAACCTCAAATATAGAACGATATTTTTACCTTATCTAAGTCAACACACTAGGAGGTAATCTTAAAACGTCCCTTCTGTTGAGCATCACTTGCTGTTACATTTGTATAGTTATATAAGTAACTATTCTCCCCAACAATTATATAGGATAATAAACTTCAGTTTGTATTGTAATTGATTAATGGTACCACTCACCTATAGGAAGCTTTAGACATAGCATCTGTCGCAAAATCATTTATGTGAATAGATCAGGAACTTTGGACTCTTGTATAGGTTTTGAATGAGCAACAACAGCCTGCACAAGCTGTGAACTAAATCATATTTCTCAAGGAGTGAAATTAATATCACACCAGGCTGTGATAACATCACTACATAAGTTTTCATTAAAATAGAAAAATATAACATGTGAACAATTGTAAGATAGCCATACGTGAAGTGTTATGGTTGCACGAACTCCATGCATGATTGAGATTTGTGACATTGGCATGGATAGCCTCTTGAACGTCTTTACGATTCACATAAGCATAGGTATAACGCTCACAACATGGATCGATGAACTGTGATTGTTTCTTGAATCCCTTTCCCTCGTAATGTTTTTTACAACAGTATTACCTATCCATCAGTACGTCTTAGTTTATAAAAAACGAAAAGAAGAAAAATGATCAATGTCATATAATTTAGCAATCTAACCTTGAAAACAAAAACATGTGGTCAACATAACAAAGCTCGCCTCTACTGCTTATCCTGAACATCACTGTTGGGAATCTAAACTTGTTAGATTCCCTGATCATTGATTTAAACATAATTAGGCTGTTAGATAGTCCCTTGCCTGTGCCTAGGAGGCAGGCAAGTTTCGCAAGACTCACAGAGATCCAAGTCTCTGTGAGCAACCTCAGAGGAGTCCATGTCAGAGACATTGTCAGGGAAGTAGAAGAATTACCTGAAGACATACTTATTGGCTGTGATGGATAACAGCCAAGATGTATCAGGGACTCTGAGGGGTTGAGAGTTAACAGGGGTGGCAATACCCTGATAACTCTCAGCACACTTTGGACATGCCATTTGTGTGTTCGAGACTATGAAGAAAAAGGAAACTGTTTTTACAACTGTTTCCTTAAAGCATAATGGAAGACTACCAAGAATAGAAGGACATCATGTGACTGATGTGGGAACTTGTAAAAGCTTGTGTAGTCGCCATCAAGTACTGTTTAAGTCAAACTCGTAACACTATAAATAGGATGTGTATCCATGCATTAATGTTTAACACTTTGAGATATTAAGAACATTATTGCATATAACTTAGTGAATCAAACAGCTACGACTGTATTCATAAGTTAGGGTTTATTGTTGTTAAAAGTGTGCACAACACATTGTCATCAAACTGTGTTATCCATAACACTTGTAATTCTTTATTATACAATAATAAGATTACGTTTGAAAAGTAATACCTTGTGTTGATTAAGTTAAGATTAGGGTTTCTTGCATTGATTAGGGACTTTCAATTGGTATCAGAGCAGTGTTTGATATTAAAACCTTCAAGAAACATCGTTCTCAGTTTTATAATCAAGATCCACCATGCCAGAAACTTCTAACCCACCACAATCACCTTCCACAAACCCATCTTCACCAAGACTTAACCGTCCTGCCAATGACGATGATCTACCCCAACTTCTTGGCTCAAGAGGTGGATCACACGTCACAAGTGTACCAGTCTTTGATGAAGAAGATTTTGCCAGTTGGAAGAGTCAATTTCTTGTATATCTTGATGGACTTGAACCTTTTCTTTTAGAAATTTTAGAAAATGGTGCATATATTCCCATGGCGCTTACATCCACTAAAGAAAACCCTCTTCCCAAACCTCTCAAACAATGGACTCCAGCTGATAGGAAATTGGCAAACCAAGATAAACGTCTCAAAAGCATCATAATTTCCTGCCTTCCCAAGCATATCATGAAGTCTGTGATTCAGTGTCCCACAGCTAAACAAATGTGGACATACCTCATTCTTGGCCATGAAGGACCCTCTGAAACAAGAGAGACAAAGATTCAGGCACTCAGACTTCAGTTTAATGCCTTTAAGTCACTTGAAGGTGAAAAGGTTCAGCAAACCTATACTAGGCTGAAGATTCTTCTAAATGACCTAGCTATGAATGATGTCACTATTGGTCAAGCTGAGATCAATGTTAGTTTTGTCAACAGCCTTCCAAGAAAGTGGCTGAGCATGAATCAGACTCAGAGAGCTAACAACTCAATCAAAAATGATACCCTTGCTCAGCTCTATGGTAAGTACAATTATGAAGAAGGGCTGATCGATACTATCTACAAATCAGAGACTGAAAGATTTGTAGTCCAAAGAGCATCTTCCAAAGCATTGATCTCTGCAACACATCCTCATGACAGCGATTCTTATGTTGAAGAAGATACCCGTAGCAGCCAAGAGTTCTTGACAGACCTCAATGCAGAGTTCCATGAAAGAGCCTTACTAGCCAACCAAAGAAGATACTTCAAAAGATCAGGAAGAGTAGGATCAGCTAGTAAACCAACTGACAGGTCAAAAGAAACTTGTTTTGCCTGTGAAAAGCTTGGACATTATCAAAAAGACTGTCCTTCCACCAAGACATCCTCACCCTCTTATCCATCATCTTCATCCAAACCCTACAAGTTCAAACAACATAACAACTCATCTCAATCCAATTCTTCAGACACTAAGAAGAAAGATTACAAAAATAAGTACAAGGCACTTAAAGCTGAGTTAGAACAAATGAACTTGAAGATTGAAGCTCTGTCCAAAAAGAAGGGTGGTGAGAAAAAGACAGAGAAAGGGTTGGTTGCTGAAACTTATGATTGGAATGATGAGCCACTGACTTCAGATGAAGAAGACACCACCAGAGTCAGGGCTTTTATGGCGATAGCTGAGGATGAACCAGCTGTTGGAAAAGGTGATGCAAGATCAGGACAATGGGTTGACATCACAATGAAAAAGGTACACAGGCTTTTATCCATGTCTGATAGTGATGAACGTAAGCATGTCCTTGATTACACCATTTTTGATTTACACTTTGTTGAGGAACAAAGAAAGAACCTACTTGATAAGTTTCACTCTGTTAAATCTGAAATGATAAATGCTAAGGCTGAATGTGAAACTCTCAGGCGGGTTAATTTAGAGAAAATATCCCTGCAAAATGAAGTAGCTAGGTTAATCTTGAAAAACATTGCTTTAAATGATCAAGTCTCTGAATTGAACAAGATTATTGAAAAATGGTTGTGTGCTAGGTTTACTATTGATGAATTGCTTAGGGATGAAGTGCCTGCTGACTTAAAAAGGGATATATCTGCTAAGAAAAATAAGCTGAGAATTCTCACCAAACCCAAAGACATTGTCTTTAAATCTACAGAGACTATTCATATGTCAGATACCACTTTGACAAATGAACCTTTCTCTGAAGATGTGGCTGAGCTACCACCCTTGCCCAAACTCTCTGGAGTTGAACCCAGTAGTTCTTCTATATCTACTAAGGATGAACTTAGGACAAATATTGAGAATCCACCAGCTAAAGTTTTTCATGTTCCTGCTAAACAAACTGGCAAACAAGTAGCTTTTAAGCCTGTTACTACTAAAGCTGTGAATAAGGTTGAACCTACCACTGAAGATCGCCTGTTGTCTCTTATGAAAGAAGTAGAACTCTTGAAACAACACATTAAGCCTTCCGCTGAATGCTCTACTTCTCATGAACCTAAGTCAGTCCTAGGTGAACCCAAAGGGGAAAGGTTAATCAAACCTTATTGCAATGTATGTAAAAATTCTCACCATTCGACCTTAGATCATGACAGACACATGGCAGCTAAAAGAGCTCAGACACCCTCTAGGGACAGACCACAGAGTTCCAAAAGGCAACAGGGAAATTACAAACCTTATCCTCCCTATAAATTCTGTGGGTTCATAGACCATCAGTCAGACGAGTGTGTTGACTTCCCTGGGTGTGATATCTGTGGGAGTTATAACCATGAAACAATGAACTGTCCATCCCAACGCCAAAATTTTTTAGGAACACAAGAGTTGCTAATAAGCAATTCAGGGAACCCACTAGAAAGTGGGTTCACCATAGGAACTAATCTGTTTCTATGTATCTGTGCAGAAATATCTCAAGGAATCGGTATGGTATCTAGATAGTGGCTGTTCTAGACACATGACAGGGATTCAACAATACCTGCACAGATACTCAAAGGAGCCAGGTCCTAAAGTGGTGTTTGGAGATAACTCTTCAGGTGACACAGAAGGATATGGCTCAGTGAACTGCAATGGGATTACATTTACCAGGGTTGCATATATGAATGGTCTTAAACACAATCTTATTAGCATCAACCAGCTGTGTGATGTTGACTATAAGGTTTTGTTTACTAAGACTCAGGGAACCATATTCAACAAAAACAATGATGTTGTGCTGATTGCACCTAGAAGGAGAGATGTTTATGTCATCAACATGGTTGTGTGCTCTGAAGACAGCTCAAATTGTTTTCTTGCTAAAGCCTCTGAAAGTGTCAATTGGCTGTGGCACAAAAGACTGTCTCATCTCAACTTTAAGAACATCAATAAGATAGCCACTCAAAACTTGGTTGCTGGTCTACCTTCAGTAATGTTTTCCAAAGACAAAACTTGTTCTGCATGTGTCAAAGGAAAGCATCACAGGTCTTCATTCAAGACTAGGCAATCATTCTCTATTGACAAGTGCTTACATCTCCTTCACATGGATTTGTTTGGGCCTGTCAAACCTCAGACCATTAATCACAACAAATACACCTTGGTCATAGTTGATGAATTTTCAAGATACACATGGGTGTTCTTCCTCAGAAGGAAAAGTGAAGCAGCTGAAACCATCATGTCTTTCATCAGACAGGTTGAAAATATGAATGATGTTAGAGTCAAAGCTCTAAGAAGTGATAATGGTACTGAATTCAAGAATCATCAACTTGAATCTTTTTGTGATGAAAAAGGGATTTCACAGAACTTCTCTTCAGCTGGCACCCCTGAACAAAATGGTGTGGCTGAAAGAAGAAACAGGACTTTACTTGAAGCAGCAAGAACCATGTTAAATGGTGCAGCCTTACCAAAGCAATTTTGGGGAGAAGCTGTTCACACTGCTTGCTACACATAAAACAGATCAATCATTGTGAAAAGACATGGTAAAACTTCCTATGAAGTTTTCAGAAAAAGATCTCCAGACGTCAGCTATTTTCATGTGTTTGGGTGCCCTGTGTTTATTTATAACTACAGGGATAAACTTGGAAAGTTTGATGAAAAAGCTGATGATGGTTTCTTTTTGGGATACTCTCCAACAGCCAAAGCCTTCAGAGTATTCAACATCCGAAGACAAGAAGTAGAAGAAACATTCCATGTTAGATTCAATGAAGATGATGAAGTCATACAGAGAACAGGAACAGAGGGTGATGAAATAGATTTTAATGAAAATATTTCCTTCCCAAGTGATGAGTTCACAGAACCCAGACCTACCAGTCATCATCACTCCAACACTCTTACCCCTTATGTCCCTGCCTTTGACCCTCTGTCTACTCACAACATAGAAGTTTCTACCTATCAGGAACTTGTTAAAGAAGAACCTCAAATCTATGATGGTCCTTCTCAGACTATTGATGACTCGCCAATTCTTCAAATCCCTGAAAACTCTCCTGCTGATAATGAAGTAGCACCTCTTGATATGGCTGAAGAAGACTCTGACACTGAAGTAGTCTTGGAAGAAAGCCCTCCTAGTCAACAGGATGAAACTCAAATTGTACCAGCTGTGCCCACAAGTGTTCCTGTCCTTGAGTCCCCAGCTCCTCAAAATAAGTGGTCAAGAGATCAACACATTCTTCTTGTCAATATTATTGGGGAACCAAATGCAGGGGTCACAACTAGACAGCGAATCCAAGACTCAGAGTCAGCCTCATCCAATGAATGTCTCTTTGCTGAATTTCTCTCACAAATTGAACCTAAAAGAGTAGCTGAGGCTCTGGTAGAAGAAGGATGGGTAGCTGCTATGCAAGAAGAAATCAATCAGTTCAAAAGGAACAAAGTATGGACACTAGTGCCAGCTCCACCTGGAAAGAATATCACAGGCACTAAATGGATCTATAGAAATAAGATGGATGAAATTGGGAACATCATCAGGAACAAGGCCAGACTGGTAGCACAGGGGTTCTCTCAGACTGAAGGAATTGATTATGATGAACCTTTTGCACCTGTTGCTAGATTTGAAGCCATCAGAATCTTCCTTGCTTATGCTGCCTATATGAACATCACTGTGTATCAGATGGATGTTAAGAGTGCTTTCCTCAATGGTGATTTGGCTGAGGAAGTGTATGTTGCACAACCTGAAGGATTTGAGAACAGCGAGTTTCCCAACCATGTGTACAGACTTCACAAGGTAATGTATGGTCTGAAACAAGCTCCAAGAGCATGGTATGAAACTCTTTCAAATTTCTTAACTGAAAATAAATTTGTCAGGGGTTCTATTGATAAAACACTCTTTACCTTCAAGGACAAGAGTGATTTCATCATTGTGCAGATTTATGTGGATGATATCATCTTTGGGTCAACAAATGTCAATCTTAGTAAACGTTTTGCTAAATTAATGACCAAGAAATATGAGATGAGTATGATGGGTGAATTAACTTACTTTTTGGGCTTTCAAATTAAACAATGTCCTAAGGGAATTTCAATTTGTCAAGAAAAGTATGTTAAGGATTTACTTAAAAAATATGACTTAGCTGATTGTGCATCAGTGAAATGCCCCATGCTTCCACCCAACAACTTGGGCCCTGATGAGTCAGGGGTATCTGTCAATGAGACTTTATATAGAGGCATGATTGGGTCACTCATGTATCTAACAGCTAGTCGTCCAGATATCCAATTCTCCACATGTCTCTGTGCAAGGTACCAAGCTAACCCAAAATAATCCCATCTAGTGGCTGTTAAGAGAATTTTCAGGTATCTCAAAGGAACATCATCCCTAGGTCTATGGTATCCAAAGGAATCAGGATTTGATCTCAAGGCCTATTCAGATTCAGATTATGTTGGATGCTGTATTGACAGGAAAAGCACTTCAGGCAGCTGTCAAATCCTAGGAGGAAAATTGGTTGGATGGAGTGCTAAGAAGCAAAACTCTGTGGCTATGTCTTCAGCTGAAGCAGAATATGTCGCTGCAGCCAGCTGTTGTGCTCAGGTGCTCTGGATGAAAAGTCAATTGGCTGACTATGAAATCTTGTATGACAAAGTGCCAATCTTTTGTGACAACACCAGCGCCATTTCCATATCCAACAACCCTGTTCTTCACTCTCGTACCAAACACATTGATATCAGGTATCATTTTATCAGGGATCATATAATGAAGGGAGTATTGAGCTGCATTTTGTTCCCACAGAGCTGCAACTAGCTGATATATTTACAAAGCCTTTGGCTGAACCTTCGTTCAACAGGCTAGTTGCTAAGCTAGGGATGCTCAATATCTCAAAGCCTGTGGCTTGATATTAAATGTGTTCATTAAATGATTGATTCTATATTAAATGTTTTTCACATGAAACTAGGTAGTTACTTTCCAAGTAAATGCAAAAAACATTCTCAAATATTTAATCATTTATTTTTCGGATAACGAGGAGACAAACTATTTGAAAGGTCAAGGGGACCCACTTGAACAGTCATTTTTGCTCCTTGCATTTAATACGGTTGAACAACTGTTCACTTAGTTTGAATATATATTGTCTCTTCTCTCTTCTCACCCACCACCACTCTCATTTCTCAAATCTACTTCTCTCTCTAAGTTCTTATCTCTCTTAACCTATCCGCCATTTTCTTTCACCTTCAACCTCAAATCCATGGCGTTTTCAGTTCCCAAAGCTTCAAATGTTAACTTCGAGATCAACGAGAGCATCCTCGCCTCCAACAACGCCATTGGATGGATTAAGGAACCAAACAACACCTATTCAGATCTGGTCAATTTCATGCAGAATTGTGACCTAAGTGAAGCCTTCACCAAATCCCATCCACCTTTTACCAAGAATACCTTAGGGAATTCTGGTATTTTGCAGAAGTGGTAGAAGACACCATAACATTTAGCCTTTCATGCAATGAACACCCTTTTGCCTTCTCCCTTAAAGACTTTTCAAGTGTGGCCGGATTGAAGCATGGAGATGAATGCCTGAAGGTAGTTGACAAAAAGGCTGTCAAAGAAGCCCTGGCCACACTCAACCCCTGCCATGACGTTAACCCTGCCCTTACACCAGCTGAGGTCCTCGCCAAATCTCCTCTGAAGATTAAGTATTTCACTCCCATGTGGCGTGTCCTCTTTACCCACATTGTTAAATCCCTGGGAGGAATGCAGGGATCACAGGATCAGATGTCTTTCAACCATCAGGCTATTGCTTATGGATTAATTTGGGGAGCTGATGTTGACGTTGGAAGCATTCTCTTCTCCAACCTTGTAGAACAGCTGAAGGGAAGGAATCAGGTCAGGGAAAAGAATATCTTCTATGTGCGCTTCCTGTCTCTGATCTTCGAAAGCTTGCTGGGAGATAACTATCACAACAAGGCCTTGACTGCTCTTAAGCCCTACCGCATCACAGGCGCCATCTACAAGGAAATAGGAGCTGAAGATATCCCTGTCACCGCCCATATGATGAATGTGGCCAACCAAGTACCAAACGCTGAGAAGCCCTTGCTCCCTTCTTCTGAGAAGGTGAATACTTCTAGTGTTGCTGGCAAGTCTATGTCTTTGACCTCTAGGCAGCACACTACTAAGTCCAAGGCTTCATCTGGCCAACAACCTAAGAAGAAGAAAATCCCCTCTTCTTCCCACTCCAAAGTTGTTTCTAAGGCCAACGGAAAGAAGACTGACACCTCCTCTGGTCCAGATACTCATGTGGATTCAGATTCATTGGCTGACAAACAACAGGAGTCTAGTGTCTCAAAGTCAGCTGAGACGACAAGAAACCAGCCTGATCAAGCTGATATCTCACAAGTAATCAGTGTACATTTTTAGAGGTTCACAATCAGCCACTCTCATTTGTCTGTAGGAGCGAGTGGTGAAGATAGGGTAATCCTCGACCCATAGAAGTATGTCAATACACTTAGAATCCTTTAAGACTTCTGTACACCCTGTCTTTGCACCAGGGAATGATTCATTTGTGTTTATAAAGCACCCCGATGACCTTGCACCCTCTAGACAGTATTCAGGCTAACAACAACCTGAATACACTAATGTCTCAACCTTGATCAGCTGTACTTCACACAGCCTCTTGGTTCCCTCCTTAAAGAGTCCCAAAGGATTTATCCTTTCAGGGGGAGCTGAATCATCACCCTCAGCTTTCCTAGGGGCAGCGTAACAGGCGACCTTTAACCACATATGTTTCACTCTTAAAAGAGTCCCAAAGGTTTTAACCTTTTGGGGGGGCTGAATAATCACACTCAGCTTTCCTAGGGGCAGCGACTGACGATCCATAAACAACATATGTCTCACAATCAAAAGAGTCCCAAAGGTTTTAACCTTTTGGGGGGGCTGAATAATCACACTCAGCTTTCCTAGGGGCAGCGAATGGCGATCATTAACCTTATTTTTTTTCACTTAAAAGAATCCCAAGGATTTATCCTTTGGAGTGGTTGAGTAATCACCCTCAGCCTCTCTGGGACAGTGAAATGGCGACCATTCCCCTTATATTTTTCCCTGTTACTAATTACAACAAATTTGCAGGCTGAAATTGTACAGCCAGTCATCGAGTCTCAGGTACAACAAGAAAAGGAGGCTGATACAATGACTTAAGACAAACCCAATGATGAAGAGCCTTTGTTGAATGCTGATGAAGAAATGCTATCATTGGAAGATTATGTCTCTGATATTGAGTCCATGCCTGAGGATGAATTCCCTGAAGGAATGTTTGATGAAGATGATGAAGAAGATGAGGAAGACCAGCTGTCTGTCTCTCCTCCAAAAGAAATAGCTGTGTCTACACCAGCTGGTGATAAGACTTCTCCTCCCAAGGATGCTGTTGATACTCCCAACTCTGCTACATCCACAACAACAGTTTTCCAATCTCCAGCCTATGATCCAACAACGGAGTTTCTCTTGTTTGATCATCCTGCCCAGACGAACTTTGATATTCTACCAAGGGGGGATGACTATGCTCAGCAAAGCCTCAATATCAAGAATCTTCAGCCTGTTCATCATCAATCAGATATTGAGCGCTTATCAAGGAAGCTGGATGTGATCAAATCTGAGATGCACAACTTCACTGTGACATTTCTAGGCATCATCAAAAAGGCTGTGGCTAAGGCTGTCACTGAGCCAATTCAGGATGGTGCAAGAAGAGGTGTAGCCCAAGGACTCAGTCATCTTTCAACAAGAATAAAGGATGCCATTGACTCAGCCGTCCCTGCCATGTTCCATGAACATGAACTCACCATGCACAGGCAATTTAATGTTGTTCGCACCAGGCAATATCGCCATGCTAACTTTATTGTCAGGCGTGTTCAGGCAAATACTAATGCAAATGCCAACCTCCTACTGAAGATTGCCAGGGCTTCAAGAAAAAGACAACGTGCTATAGCTGCCTCTGTGGAACAGATTGCAAGACGTTTTCAAGCACGTTCATCCAAACATCTGTGAAGTAAGGATAAACGTGAGGGGGAGAAGAATACAACACTCAGCCTTGCATCTGCTGAACAAGGCTCATCATCAGCTAACCCCACCATCACACCTGTTCCTCTCCAAGTCATCACACCTACTATAATACCTGATGATGAGGATAATACTCAGGGGGAGCAACAAACTCAAGATGGAGCTGACTCATCAAAGTCTCTGGTTTTGGTTAACACCAGCAAGCCTGAGGATGATGATGAACCAGCTGCCAAGAAATTAAAATTCACTGTTAGCTCTCTCCCCAAAGCTATTCAAACTCAGGCTCAGACAGCATTTATCAAAAGAGCTGATGTTTTGAAAAACATAAGTGTGGAGTCCTCTGTCTCGAAGAAAGGAAAGGAGATAGTTTTGGTTGACACAGATACCAAACTTAAGAAGATAGCTGCGATGCTAGAGACAGGAGGATCCACCACAGACCTTTCCCAATTCTCAACCTTTACACCTTCCGATGAGATTCCTTTGACCCCTGAAGAAATAGAGCAACAGGCTGAAGAATTCAAAAGATTATATGAACTCAAGACAGCCAAAGAATTGAATGAAGCTACTCTGAGGAAGATGACACCACCTGAAAGGGAAAAACAAAAACAAAGGTTGAGGGAAATGGAAGCAAAACGCGCTGAGGCTTTAAGGAAAGTCAAAGCTGACTATGATGCCTGCGTGAACAACAGATATGCTTCTGGCAAGATAACCAAGTTCAAATACACCATTCATAAATCCACAAACACCCCACAGATGATCTTATGGAGGGAAAACCAACAGAGAAATATGGATGTATTTGACAACTTCAGGTTAAAGACACTTGGGTTATCAGAATGGTTCGAACTTGAAGCCTTAGCTGCCAAAAAGACAGGACAGGCTAATTTTCTTCTGCTTAAGACTCTTAAGGCCAAGTTTAACTGGATCAAGGAAACAGCAGCCAAACTTAAGATTGATCCCCCACCACAGCTTTTTGAACAAGAACCCCCAAAGACAGGCAACAAAAGGAGAAGAATTTCACAAATTGTTAATGAAACTTTTGTTACTGAAGATGTTCATGTGGATGGCATGCACAGGGATTTGATCCTCCCCAATGGTATTGTTGGCCCTGTTGATGGTCAGACATACACAGAGCCTGAAAGAGGAATGGCATTCATGAACAGGGCTTGCCAGTATGCTTTTCAAAGGGAAGATGAGTTGTGCTTAGCTTCAACTATTCAGCTACCCTGTCACAAGAAGTGTCTCAAGATCAACACATAGTATTCCAAGAAGTTTGCAAAGACTTTGCAGGATGAAATTGATAACAGATTAGACTTGGCTGAAGCTGAAGAAAGAATTAAAAATGATGACTATTGAAGATGTTCACAGCCCTTTTTACCTTCATCTTTTATTTTGCTTATGTAATGCACTTGTAATTTTCTTTAAGTTTTAATAAAATCATGAGGTATGTTTGTTTAGATCTGTTATGTGTAAGAAGAAGCTGTTAAACTCACTTACCTTAACTTTGTTAGATCTAGCATTATTTATGTTTAAATAGGGGGAGATTGTTGGGAATCTAAACTTGTTAGATTCCCTGATCATTGATTTAAACATAATTAGGCTGTTAGATAGTCCCTTGCCTGTGCCTAGGAGGCAGGCAAGTTTCGCAAGACTCACAGAGATCCAAGTCTCTGTTAGCAACCTCAGAGGAGTCCATGTCAGAGACATTGTCAGGGAAGTCGAAGAATTAACTGAAGACATACTCATTGGCTGTGATGGATAACAACCAAGATGTATCAGGGACTCTGAGGGGTTGAGAGTTAACAGGGGTGGCAATACCCTGATAACTCTCAGCACACTTTGGACATGCCATTTGTGTGTTCGAGACTATGAAGAAAAAGGAAACTGTTTTGACAACTGTTTCCTTAAAGCATAATGGAAGACTACCAAGAATAGAAGGACATCATGTGACTGATGTGGGAACATGTAAAAGCTTGTGTAGTCGCCATCAAGTACTGTTTAAGTCAAACTCGTAACACTATAAATAGGATGTGTATCCATGCATTAATGTTTAACACTTTGAGATATTAAGAACATTATTGCATATAACTTAGTGAATCAAACAGCTACGACTGTATTCATAAGTTAGGGTTTATTGTTGTTCAAAGTGTGCACAACACATTGTCATCAAACTGTGTTATCCATAACACTTGTAATTCTTTATTATACAATAATAAGATTACGTTTGAAAAGTAATACCTTGTGTTGATTAAGTTAAGATTAGGGTTTCTTGCATTGATTAGGGACTTTCAATCACCATGAGCAAACTTACCCTTTGTCTCACCTTTACAAATTCTTTCTACCTTTTATAACTACACTACAAAAGTTAATCCTGAAAATAATCATATCTTCATAGTTTACTCCAGTCACTCTTAAAGCCGGTCCTCACCAATATAATGTTTTATTATCTTAACTAAATAAACTGTCTCCCACTTTTATGTATTGATCAAGTAATTAATTGGTCCTTCGGCATGGAGTTACCCGATCATAAACACTATTGATCGTATACATATATGTATATTAAAGGTCGTCAATACTGGATCATATGTCAAATGCAAGATCTCGTGATAATACATATGTCATTATTTCAACAAATCTGCATTCCTATAAATACTTTGTAAGGATTATTTAGTTTGATGGAAATAATAAGAAAAACATACGTTGCCCATGGAGATCTCATCACATCAACCATATTCCTCTCCATGCTTCCTATTAAAATCATCCAGAACCCTACTATAATTGCTTGATCACCCAACCTGCAGTTTAAATACAACATATTACAACACTTGAAAGATTAGAACACTTGTAATCATTTTCAAATAGCTACATACATTATTGATGAACAATGTACCGGAAGAATGCTTCGTTATTCGGACGTTTGTGTGACTGACTTTACGTATGTAAAGGGTTTTAATATGAATGATACCAAGGTTTTAATTTTAAAAGTTATGTTTTCATGTGGTTATCAATTTGATTGTGTACATGAATACCAAAATTACAGTTCTGGTCTAATGGTTAAAGCAGTTTTTATTGAGTTTGAAGATTCATGTTCGATTCTTGTAAGTGACAATTTTTTGCAAATTTCCGAATTTACATTAAATCTCGAACAAAAATAAAATAAAATAATGATGACATGGATTAAAAAGTGCTTATGTGGCATATCCCTCCTCTTATATATAATGTAGATATATATATATATATATATATATATATATATATATATATATATATATATATATATATATATATATATATATATATATATATATGTATATATATATATATATATATATATATATATAAATATATATATATATATATATATATATATATATATATATATATATATATATATATATATATAAATATATATATATATATATATATATATATATATATATATATATATATATTTATATATATATATATATATATATATATATATATATATATATATTTCAATCCTTACTGTGCATTCCTTGTTGACAATCAGTTATGTATATCTAAAATCTCCTCTAATTCTATTTTCTCCATTCTTCATGAATCTTAAAATAGCATACTTATACAAGTTCTCATTAAATTTGGTATTGTGTTGTTGACAGAAACATGCCGCCTACCAGAATTCATAGGGTTGATGGACCCAAGAGATCTCGCCGGGCTACTATGGAAAGAATCATTGCAAAAAGGGTAAAGAAAGCTACTGTTGAATACGAGACGAGCCAAGAGACTCAAGTTAAAGGTGAAAATTCATTAAGTGCAAAAGCATGTTCACACAATACCTTCATGTCTTGAAAACCCCACTCCTTCAAAGGGAGCGAAGGCGTTGTTGGGTTAACCCGTTGGTTTGAAAAGATGGAGCAAGTGTTTGGGACTTGCAAATGTGCTGAAGAGGATAAGGTAATTTATGTTGCTAGTACTTTGGAAGGTATTGCACTTACATGGTGGAATGGGAATATTCGAACCTTAGGTCTTGATAATGCAAAAAAAATCCCTTGGAGCGAGTTCAAAATAATGATGACTACAAAATATTACCCTGAGACTAAGATAGCTCGGATGGAGCATGAGATATGGAATTTACAAATGCAGAATGATGATATTGAAGCCTACACTAATAGGTTTCATGAGTTGGTCCCAATGTGTCCCGAAATGGTTCCAGATGAGAAGAAAAAGATAAAAAGGTATGTCAAGGGCTTTCCTAAAAGGATTAAAGGGCACATTACTTCATCAAAACCTTCTTCCCTACATGAAGCAGTAAACATGGCTCGTAAATTGGTCGAGCAGTCTGTTGAAGGTAAAGCTGCTAAGTCAAATGCTGATAACAAGAGGAAATGGGAGGATAATAAAGGAAACAATCAAGGGAATAATCAGGGCAATAACGGTAACAACAACCGAGGCAACAATAGAAACTCCAACAGGAACAATAACCGACAAGCCAACAAGAGACAAGAGTCAGCAACCATGTATGCAGCTGCTCCTGCTGCTCTTGTTACTCCTGATGCTCCTGTTACTCTTTCTGCTCCTATTGCTCCTGCTGCTCCTACTGGCAGATGAGGCTATACTGGGAATCTGCCTAAGTGTAATATATGCAATTGGCATCATCTTGTTGGTGTGTGTCCTCCTAAGTGTGCAACTTGTAAGAGGATTGGCCATAAGGAAGGGAACTGTAATCTAGTATGCTTCAGCTGTGGTGAAAAAGGTCATCTCCATAATAGGTGTCCAAAGGCTAAGGAACCTCAGAACGATGGAGCTCGAGGCTGGGTGTATCATGTGGGTAATAACGCTCAGCAGAATCCTCAGGTGGTCGCGAGTACATATTGATAACTAGGTTTTAGTTAGGAAAATTGTTCGTTGAAATCGGTCTAATCGAATTGATAACTGGTTAACTATGCGACTCAGCTGTCTTTGGTGGAAACAAATGTTGTGTCGTTGTAGTAAAATTAAAGGTGCAAAAACTTTAAAGTAAATCTAAATCTAATTTAAAATAAATCACAAGAATTTAAAAGCGTGACGAAAAGTAAATAGAAATTAAAGTAAATAACGCGAACTTAAAACTATCCTAAAGGCAAACTTAAAACGCAACTAAAACCTAAACTAAGGCAAAAATAAATCTAAGGCAAGTAAACTTAAAGTGCGACTAAGGAAAAAGGCGGGAAAAGTAAAGCTTGAAAATTAAAATTTTAAACTTAAAAACAGAAACTTAAAATAACCTGAAAACAGCTCATTCGAAATAAACCTTTGTTCGGAATAATCATTCGTTCGGAATGTCACCTTCGTTCGGAATAATTCTTCTTCACTCGGAATATTTACCAAAACCCTTGATTCGGAATAAAATGCTCATCCAGAATATCCCTTCATCCGGAATATAGCCCTCATTCGGAATAAAAGCTTGATTCGGAATAATTGATTATTCCGAATAAACGACCTTGACTTGGAATATTTACTATTCCGAATGAATGCCCTTGATCCGGAATATTTGTTATTCCGAATGAAGACCTTTGATTCGGAATACAAGCTTGATTCAGAATATAACTGATCCGGAATATTGGTCTGAACCTGATTGTGGTAAATTTAGATAACTTGCTTTAGGAAAAACAAGCAACTAAATATGAGCGGTAAGTATTAACGAGTGATTTAGGAAAACCACAAGTAATGACCCTTAATCAAATAAAATAGAGAAAAAGTTCGTTTCCCAAGGAGGTATATGTGTGTGAATTAACTTGTAATTATTTGAGATTAATATTGAGAAGAATGGGGATGAGAGGATGAAAAGACGGATATGCTAAAATTAAACTACGACGTAAAAAACGTAAAGCCGTGAAAAACTACTCAAATTAAAAATTATTATACTAAGACCAAAAACAAAATCAATAATTAAAAAGACTAAAAACAAGTCTAAAATAATATAAATAAAGACAAAAATCCAACAAAGATATTTTAAAACCTTTTATTAATTAAATATTTAATTTTAAATGCTAATTAAAGCCCTAAAATTAAATACAACTAATAAAAATGTCTAAAATATGATTTTATTGAACAATCACTTAACTTATATTATTAGAAGACTAAAAAGTAATTTTCTAAAAATTAAAACCTATTAAAACTATTTTTAAAACTCTAAAAATGATTAAAAATGATTAAAACCTAATTAAACTTAAAATAATTATAAAAATAAATCTAAAAGCTAGAAAATTATTCTAAAAATGGAAATAGTCCTAATTAATGATAAGGAACCTAAGAAAAATGAAAAAGAAAGAAAAATAAAATTTTGAAATTTTAATATTAAAATAATATTAAAATAATGCTAAAAATAAAAAGTTTTCAAATAAATTCTAAAAAATTCCTAAAAACTTAAAATAGTCTAACTAAGAGAAAAACACAAATTATAGCTCCTAAACCCTTTTTAATAATTTTATAAAAATCTTTATAGTTTATAAAAAACCTTAAAATAATATAAAATTAAAAATTAAAGTTTATAAAACCTAAACTTAATGTAAACCTCAAATTATATATTAAAAAGCTAAAAACTATTTTTCCTAAAAATTAAAAATCTTTTTTCTATTTTTTATTGCTTTTCTAAAATACGGCTATTAAATAAATTCTAGAAATTAAATAAATAAAGTGAAAATTACCAAACCAAGCTAGAAAAATCAATAACCCTAATACTAACTCAGGAAAAATAAGCTAAACGAAATAAGCTTATTAAATAAGCTATAAATGGTGGAAATAAGCCACGGCTTTTAAACAAGCTAACAAAAGAAAAGTGGTTAAGTAAATAACCTTTGCACCCTTAGTCAGTAAAAGACCCAAGGGCGCAACGGTTAAGTATGATGTGTGTGAGTGTGATGACCAGGGTTCGAGGCTGAGCAACCCCTTTTTATACTTTTTTTGTTTTTTATTTTTTTTTAAACTTTCCAATCAATCCAGTGAACTTCTAAGCCTTATAAACTCAATCCAATTCCTTTTTTAGCCAAGATACAATCCTAGTTATGATCAAAAACGTATGCCAGTTGGGCAGTATTGCTGATGAACAAGTGCTAGTGCACACTTGTGCACTTTTGATGCCAAGAGGACTTGGCAAATGCTTATTGTGGTGTTGATTATGGACAAGAGGGGCACCCTTGTGCTTATTTAAGCACAAGGAGTCAAGATTAACAAGAAACTAAGCACCTAGCAACCAAGAACTCACAATCAAAAGAACACACAGGCTATGCTAAGTTGCTGTGACAAATAAGCAAGGTCTGGGGACTTAAGGGCTAACAGCTTGCAACCTAGTGGGATTCAAGGACCCAAAATTTGCACACAACCTCACAAAATGATGCTCAAGCAATTCCAATCACTTAATAACCCTAACTCTCAACTGAAATCAAAAGATCATGCACAAATTTCATCAAAACAGGAAGATAAATGCTCATGCAGATTTTTGAACTCACTTTTTCCTTTAAACTACTAAAACTTGCTTCCAAATCTTTCCAAACTAACTTATAACTATAACCACACCTATCTCAACTATTACCAAAAGCTCTAACACGTTTTAATAGCATAAATCAACACTATGACCCTGCTTAAACCTATTTCCAAACACCCTGTTAACTTTTGAAAACCAACTTTTACAAATCAAAACCTTTGCAAACTTACTCAACTTGATTCACATAGCTTCCAATCATGCATACCAACACAGAAAAATACAAATCAAGCACTTAAACACACAATATCATCAAATCAAACAAGATCACCTACACTTGCTATTTTCTGAACTTTTTCAAGAGTAAAAGAAATTTACCTAAGGACCCTTACATCCAAGGGTCCTAGTGGATGCACATCCACCTCCCTACCAGCTGGGGCTGGTGCAGATCCTTGGATCAACAATCTTTTCAACCTGCTTAAGACAAATCAAAAAGAACAAAAAAAATACAAGCCTAAACTATATATTTCTGATTCTTTCTTTTCTTCTTAAAATCTTTTTCAAAAACTTTTCAACCTTATCAAACACGTTTTGATAACACTAAATCACTGATTACTTAACTTCTTAACACCAAAACCTGAAAATCAAATCCTTACCAAGAACTCAATTTTCAGAAACCTTAAAATAACTTTGAAAATCAAAGTTACTTAACCAAATACAAAAATGGAACTCAGAATCAAGCTTTCACACTTCACACAACTTTTAAAAACAATAAAAAGGCATTACACTTGAATAAATCAAAAACCAAACTTTTATTTCTTTAAAAAGGAATTACAAGGAGAAAAGCTTGAAACTGGAACAAGGGACATCCACAGGTTGGAGCCTCTATTTATAGTACTCTAATGAACATACTAGAAGGCTAAAACTAAAACCCTAATCAGTAGAAATTCCCAAATTTGCCCTTGACGGTTTTGAGGTATGAGTTGTCCACATTTGATCCTGGACGTTTGTTTTTGCTTTGAGAGTAAGCAAATAACCTTAGCCTTTGATTTGGGACACGTCACATGCCTTGGAGGACAAGATGTGATGTGATTGGTTGAGAGGGGAATTGGGGGTAGGGTCCACAGTGGTGGGATTTGGGGTTTTTAGGAGTGGGATGGGTTTACACATGTGTGAATCAAACGTGGGCAAGGTGAATTAGATTTTACCCAAGTTTAAGTTGGGGTGAATTCTGGGCTGTAAAAAGATGCACAGTACTTGTTTAGATCCGATTTTGGGGGAAACACATGTGTTAGGCGCCAGTTTTGTTTAAATCTTTCAACTTGTGCAACTTCAGTCCTTGTGGTTTGATTTTTTTGGCAAATGAAGTTTTCCAGCCCTAAAACACGACTTGCTTTGTTAATATCTTTCCCATCTTGACATTTTTGGCACCAAACTTTGGAATAAAGTTATCAAGGAGTATTTTTGACATTTTTGAATATTTCAAGGGCTGTTTTTGGACAATCTTGATCTTCAAAGGTCTTCAATGTGTCTTTCACTTCATGAGGGATCATTATTGGCAATTTGAAATTGTTGAGGGACTATTCTTGCCATTTCTTCAAAGTTGAAGGACCTTTTTGTAATTTTGACAAACTTAAGGGACCAAACTTGTAATTATTAATATACAAGGGTTTTAAGTGTCATTTCTTCATTCTTGGAGGATCAATCTTGTTTTGTCTTCAAGTCTTCAAGGGTATTTGATGAAAATTCCATGATTAGGGCCCGGTTCTTTGTACGGCTTCGTTTCTCGTGTTCGTTTTTCCTTGTATCTTGTGATCTTTTGTCTTTTTCACGATATCCATACCTAAAATACACAAGTAAACAAACACAAGCATATATATGGTATTTTATGACATTTTAGTGCATTTAAAGCCCGAAAAGAACGATGAGATCATGTATAAATGCCATCTCATCACTCCCCCATACTAAGCCATTGCCGTGCCCTCACGCAATGCTAGAATAAAGTATCTAGGCATCACCAAAGTTCAAATTTATTAACCTTTATTGAAGAGTAAAAGACTTGCAACATACTACGAGAATGTGTAAAGACATAATGTATGATTTTCATCACCAAAAGGTGTCTTTTAGGGTCTAAGAATAGAAACAAGTTAATGTCCCTTAGAGTAAACTTCGTCATCCTTGATTGTCATACATTCCATGCTAAGTGCAAAAACAAGATCATTGTTGGTACAAGTCACAATGCTAACACTACTCATACGTTCAAATTGTGTAATACTTTTTCTCCCCGCAATCCTAGTTATTATAAAAGGAAATAGGTTACTAGCATTTTTTATCTATTTGTCATGGATCACAAGTGATTCATATTGACTTATTTGAGTAGTTATTAGTCCGAAAGCAAAGTAGCACGATTTGATCAATAGTTAGCCGAAGGACAAAATCTTTTAAAACGGCTTCTCGTGTATCTCCTTAAGTTCATATCTTGGCATAACTCGTTTCACGATTTGAGACCTTTCTCGGACCGATATTTGGCATGTACTTCATACTTCAAATCTTGGGAAGACGTTCTTGAAATTATGGTCTTCTCTTCATATATTTGGAATTTCTTCACTTGACGTTTTTGAGAGATTCTTCATATAGGACCACGACTTCATCATTTTTCTTCAATCTTTACTTTGGATTTTGATATACAACGATCCGCCTCCTTTTCGGACTTGGATATATTTATCCTCATACCTTGTTAGGGTCTTTTTGGATAGACTTTCTCCATTCTTTAGGGGAGTAATAGCTTCTCGTCGTGTGTCTCGATCCTTCATATTGATTTTGGAATAATGATACTTCACATCATCTTTGGATCTTTAGCAAAAATAGAGCTCCTCATGCCTTGTTAGGGCCTTTTTGGATGATCGCCAATCTTCGCGTCCCGCTTCAATAAGTTATGCCTTGGCTATGAACTCTATTCAACCCCGAGCAACTTTTAAACGATCTTGCGCTAGAGGCTAAGTAACCTTTCAAATCGTACGACCTTACTTATTGCAATTATGATTTATTCCTAATGCATTGATCTTATGGGAAGAAAAAGCCACAATTAAAAACATATGAGTTTTTGAAAGAAAACTTTCATGTTCTACGTTTAGCATGATCACTTGTCTAACTCTATCATTTCTCGTTCTTCACTATATAAAGACCTCTAATTAAAGAGACTCGTGAATACTTAGCCATGCAAGTCAAAATTAAGCCAAATTTGGATTAGCTTTCATTAAGACTATATCAAATCAAAGTTTTGGGTTTTCAAGCCACCTATAGGATCTTGCACTTTCTTGGACTTTTTCAAGTTTAGAGAATGCGTTTTAAAGTTCCCTTGATAAGTGACTTTCTAGAATCAATTATAGGAACTTGCGAAAAGTTCTTGTTCTTAACCCGAATGAATTAAGACTTTCGCGTTTTAAAGCTCCCTATATAAAAGTCTAGCAAAACTTGAATTGAGCGGGTTAAGGAATGTAAATGGCTCCAAATGCCCATCAAGTCAAAAATTAACTCTTATTCTACCCATCGGAAAATATACATTCGTGTCTTAAAAACACTTATGAAAACTACGAAAAATTTTAAAATTTGGCCATTTTTAGCCTTATTAGCAAAACATTGAAAATTGGAAAACGTGAGGGCGTAGCAAAGCAAGTACCTATTCACCCCCCCATACTAAAAGTAAACATTGTCCTCAATGTTTCGAGTCTAAAGGTGGAGCACCCCCATACTAGAGACGAAGAGTTGAATGCTTAGGATCTAGCATGGAAAGGGTGATCAACAATATATCTAAAGCCGTTTATTAATTATGCTAAAAGATAATTGTTAGAACAATAAAGGATATGTCATGGATTCGTGAAAAACTTCTTCAAACGAATGATGGAGGCTCACGTAAACGAACACGAGAGTCTTCAATCGTAGACGATGATGATGATCTAGATAACACAATCACAAACAACCACGAGACAACGAGTTGGAAGGGTACAAGTCCCCTTATTAGTGAATATAAAAGATAAGCATGGGATCTCCCCCACGAGGCACCTCGTTTTTTATAACCGAGTCTTGAGCTTGACTCGATCCCCTCAAAATGTGAACATTTAGGGAAATTCATGGTATGGTCAATTTTTGATGGGGCTTACATGATAAACAATGCCCAAAAAGCAACCGGTAAAAAGGACTAAGTCCTTAGATGATGCAAAATACCGGGGTCGAAGATGGCGTTCTCGTTTCCATTGGAAAAACAAATTAACTCCACTTCAACATGTGCCATAAACTCAAAGAGTTTGAAGAAAATAGATGAGAAATAGAAGGGTGAGACAATTGGTAAGACAAACATTTGAGCTACTCGAGGTAGACTCGCACCAAGCAAATAGATATAGTTTCCATTTATTGCATCGGTGGAAGACCGAGATTTCCCTTTACATGAAATTCCGGGATCGAATATCTCGTCCTCGGTGGACAAGGATGAGGGAACATAAGGGGCTTCCCCCATACTAGAACCACACAAAACATCGTCAAAAGGAGTAGACGAGTTTGTAGTACTCAAAGCACGCGGTGATGACGGAGTTAGATTTGTAGAAAAATCAATTAAATCACATTTAAGATCTTTTCCTTTTTTTATCTTCTAAACTCTCCTTATGAAAACCCTTGTTGATTATGTCGAAAATATTCGGTGTTTCTAAGACGATGTTAGTCACACTAAAAATTCTCACATTTTGAAACCGTTTTGGTTTTGGTGGTGGCAAGTTCTCAAAACGTTTATCGACGAAGAAAACCTCCCCATCGGGGCCAACATATTCATCATCCGAAAGATCTTCCGTAGAAACCGGCAATTTATCAACACTTTTCAAGAATGAATGTTCGAGATGAGGCGAAGGATTTTTCGATTCAAGTATTGATGGTTTCTTCTTTGTAGGCTTTACACTCATAACCTCCACCGGCGGAGGAAATGGTAAATTGTTTTTGGAGACATTCCCTAAAACTCTTGGTGAAAATTCTTTGCAAATGACATTGGTCGAGTCACCATGGTTTAACGTTGCAATAGAATAGACATGAGAAAGATTGGAGTTTTGTGTTGCATTGATGACAAATTCTTCCTCATTGAAACGAAGGGTGATTTTTCGAGCATGAACATCGATAAGTGCTCGTGATGTATCCAAAAATGAACGACCCAAAATGAGAGGAACTTTTCGATCGATGGGAATGTCTACAACGATAAAGTCAACGGGATAGTAAAACTTTCCGACTTTAACGAAAACGTCCTCGGCTACTCCACATGCCATGATCGTAGAATGATCGGCCATCTCGATGGACATGTTCGAAGGAGTAAGAGCCGGAAGCGAAAGCGATTTGAAAATCTCGAGAGGCATTAAATTAATACTAGCACCAAGATCGGCCAAGGCGTAGCATTCCTCCATATCTTGAATAGCACACGGAATCAAAAATTTACCGGGATCACCGACTTTTTGTGGTATGCGGCTTAGAAAAACCGATGAACAACTAGACGATTGTTGTAACTTCTCTTTGTTGTTTAGCATACTTTTGAAGTTTGCGGCGAATCGAGGCATCATGATTAAAGCATCGGCAAAACTTATGTTAAAATGTAGATCACGAAACATTTTCATAAATAGCTCAAATTGGTAATTGTTCCGTTCTTGTGCTTTCTCTTTGTTACGTCTCGATGGGTAAGGTAAAGGTGGTGTGGGTTGGTCATTAGGCAACGGCCTTGGAAACTCGGGTTCCATAATGGGTATTGGTTCAACCGTAGGTGTGGTTTGAGCGGTACTTCGTGGGATTGTAATGTGCTCCTTTTCGACCATCACCTCGGGTTCTTTCTCGATTTCCTTCTCCTTAGAAGTACTTGTACGAGAGATTGGTTCCTTGAAAGTTTTACCACTTCGTGTAGCAACAACCTTCAATTCTCCCCTCGGGTTGTTAATGGTATCACTAGGAAGACCACCCGAAGAAGAGGGCTTACACATGATAGCTTCAAACATCTTAGCCATTTGGTCCTCAAATTTTGATTGCCTAGCATCCGCTTTCAATAACTCTTGCTTAATCTCATGTTGTCCTAATTCCATCTTTTGTTGGTTTTGTTGAAGACGTTGGACATTTCCTTCCATTTTGTTCGCATGAGTTTTAAGTTCATTAGCAAGTTCATTTTTAAGCTCGTTTTTCAACTCGGACCTTAAGCTAATCATCTCACGTTGCATATTATCAAATTTAGCATCATTTGCTTTTGCATAATCCAAAAATTCTCCTTGCAAATTTTTCGTGTGAGCATTTTGAAAACCTTGTGTAGTGTTTTGAAAATCACGGTTTTGGTTTTGATTAGAGATTTGTCCATTCCCACTTTGATAATTCCCTTTGTTGTAATTGCGTGTGTTGCCTTGGTAATTACCTTGGTTGTTGTTTCGATAATTGTTAGCATTTTGATTTGGTGGAGCTTGATTTTGGCGGGAACCTTGGCCGTTTTGGTTGTAAGTTCCCGTTGCTACATAAGCACTCGAAGTGTTACCATCCGCGGTAATGCACTCGGAAAGATCATGAGCTCCCCCACAAGATAAACAACTCTTAGCAACCGCTTTAACCGAAGCGGAATTGGAAGCTTCTTGAGCCTTCCAATGGGACATTAGATTAGCAAATCTATCAAAAAACCGATTTTCCTCATTAGCTTCATCATGTAAGGCGTTAATGCTACGAGACGATTGTGACGACGATGACGAACCCATATTGGCAACACTCGGTGTGTTACGAGGGCTATAAACCTTAGATCGATTTTCAATGATTTGTAAAGCCTCATTTGTCGTCTTGCACAAAAAATTACCACCCGCGGCGGCATTCAAATAATCTCGTTCATGATCATTAAGCCCATTATAAAAAGTATCAATTTGATGCAATTCCGAAAAATCATGATGAGGACATTCATGTAACATCTCTTTAAATCGTTCCCATGCCATTGAAAAACTTTCATTGTTACGTTGCACAAATCGTGAAATCTCATTTTTTAAGTGTGTTGTTTTCGATGGTGGAAAAAATTTGTTCACAAACTTAGAGACGAGATCGGCCCATGTCAAAATCGAATTTGGCGGTTCTTTCTCGAGCCAAATTTTTGCGGGTCCATCCAACGAATATGGAAACAACATCATCTTAATGGCGTCATGTGGAACATCCTTAAATTTGCTAGTGGCGGTGAGACGGTTGAAATTCCTAATGTGGTAATGCGGGTTGTCTTTCTCGTGACCTCTAAACTTGTTTGCTTGTAGCATCGACATTAAACCCGTCTTAATCTCGAAATTCTCCGCAAGGATGGCGGGAATAACAATGGCCTCTCCAAAACCCTCGGTGGGTGCTTGTAGCAACTCCATCATAGTACGATTAGCCATGACGACTTCTTGTTCTATAATAGGTTCAACAATTGGAGGTTCTTCAACAATCAACGATCCTTGATTTGCTTGCTTTTGAAGACGTTTACGAGCTCGTTTTGCTTGATTACGAGTGATCATAAACTTCACGAAGAATGGGAGGTGAGCAAAGAAGATTCTTTTTGGTTGTTTTGTGGATTTTCAATTTTTTTGTGTTTTTGATGATATTTAATTTTTTTGGATTTTGGTGTATCTTCGTAGACAACAATCTACAAAATCTCTCCTCGAATCAAACTCTTGATTAAAGAAGCCTGAAAGGAATGAAAACGATCACGTGGAGTGAACGCCTTCGAATGACTTTAGAACTTTGGTGAAAACCAAATTGTTCACGAGGGTTTAATCACAAAGAAACCAAGCAAATATAGTATACGTATTAATACTTTGGGCGGCAAAACCCTCGATTAGCCTTCAATGTCAAAATACTCACAAGCAAGCGGGGAAACGAGGCGGCGCGAAGCACTTAAGAGCCTTTTTCCTTAGGGTATATTTTATAATACCCGCCTTATACCCACCTTATAGTTTGTATTTTTCGAAATCGAGCTTCACGAAAGTATTTATCTATTTTGCCTTTTCTTTTTGTTTGAGATTCGAATTCAATAATTAGGAGATCAAATCCCAATTAAGGTTGTGTTTTCACACTTTTGGAGATATTGTATTTTGATTGTGATACTTAATACAATATATTAATAATATTTGTACAAGAAAAACCAAGAAAACCGATAATACGTGTTAAGGGAGTTCCACTTAACACAAATACTATTTATGGATAATATCAAAAACAAAAGCTTCCAAATTAAAGCACAACACACCTCCCCGGCAGCGGCGCCAAAAATGATTGTGGTAAATTTAGATAACTTGCTTTAGGAAAAACAAGCAACTAAATATGAGCGGTAAGTATTAACGAGTGATTTAGGAAAACCACAAGTAATGACCCTTAATCAAATAAAATAGAGAAAAAGTTCGTTTCCCAAGGAGGTATATGTGTGTGAATTAACTTGTAATTATTTGAGATTAATATTGAGAAGAATGGGGATGAGAGGATGAAAAGACGGATATGCTAAAATTAAACTACGACGTAAAAAACGTAAAGCCGTGAAAAACTACTCAAATTAAAAATTATTATACTAAGACCAAAAACAAAATCAATAATTAAAAAGACTAAAAACAAGTCTAAAATAATATAAATAAAGACAAAAATCCAACAAAGATATTTTAAAACCTTTTATTAATTAAATATTTAATTTTAAATGCTAATTAAAGCCCTAAAATTAAATACAACTAATAAAAATGTCTAAAATATGGTTTTATTGAATAATCACTTAACTTATATTATTAGAAGACTAAAAAGTAATTTTCTAAAAATTAAAACCTATTAAAACTATTTTTAAAACTCTAAAAATGATTAAAAATGATTAAAACCTAATTAAACTTAAAATAGTTATAAAAATAAATCTAAAAGCTAGAAAAGTATTCTAAAAATGGAAATAGTCCTAATTAATGATAAGGAACCTAAGAAAAATGAAAAAGAAAGAAAAATAAAATTTTGAAATTTTAATATTAAAATAATATTAAAATAATGCTAAAAATAAAAAGTTTTCAAATAAATTCTAAAAAATTCCTAAAAACTTAAAATAGTCTAACTAAGAGAAAAACACAAATTATAGCTCCTAAACCCTTTTTAATAATTTTATAAAAATCTTTAAAGTTTATAAAAAACCTTAAAATAATATAAAATTAAAAATTAAAGTTTATAAAACCTAAACTTAATGTAAACCTCAAATTATATATTAAAAAGCTAAAAACTATTTTTCCTAAAAATTAAAAATCTTTTTTCTATTTTTTATTGCTTTTCTAAAATACGGCTATTAAATAAATTCTAGAAATTAAATAAATAAAGTGAAAATTACCAAACCAAGCTAGAAAAATCAATAACCCTAATACTAACTCAGGAAAAATAAGCTAAACGAAATAAGCTTATTAAATAAGCTAGAAATGGTGGAAATAAGCCACGGCTTTTAAACAAGCTAACAAAAGAAAAGTGGTTAAGTAAATAACCTTTGCACCCTTAGTCAGTAAAAGACCCAAGGGCGCAACGGTTAAGTATGATGTGTGTGAGTGTGATGACCAGGGTTCGAGGCTGAGCAACCCCTTTTTATACTTTTTTTGTTTTTTATTTTTTTTAAACTTTCCAATCAATCCAGTGAACTTCTAAGCCTTATAAACTCAATCCAATTCCTTTTTTAGCCAAGATACAATCCTAGTTATGATCAAAAACGTATGCCAGTTGGGCAGTATTGCTGATGAACAAGTGCTAGTGCACACTTGTGCACTTTTGATGCCAAGAGGACTTGGCAAATGCTTATTGTGGTGTTGATTATGGACAAGAGGGGCACCCTTGTGCTTATTTAAGCACAAGGAGTCAAGATTAACAAGAAACTAAGCACCTAGCAACCAAGAACTCACAATCAAAAGCACACACAGGCTATGCTAAGTTGCTGTGACAAATAAGCAAGGTCTGGGGACTTAAGGGCTAACAGCTTGCAACCTAGTGGGATTCAAGGACCCAAAATTTGCACACAACCTCACAAAATGATGCTCAAGCAATTCCAATCACTTAATAACCCTAACTCTCAACTGAAATCAAAAGATCATGCACAAATTTCATCAAAACAGGAAGATAAATGCTCATGCAGATTTTTGAACTCACTTTTTCCTTTAAACTACTAAAACTTGCTTCCAAATCTTTCCAAACTAACTTATAACTATAACCACACCTATCTCAACTATTACCAAAAGCTCTAACACGTTTTAATAGCATAAATCAACACTATGACCCTGCTTAAACCTATTTCCAAACACCCTGTTAACTTTTGAAAACCAACTTTTACAAATCAAAACCTTTGCAAACTTACTCAACTTGATTCACATAGCTTCCAATCATGCATACCAACACAGAAAAATACAAATCAAGCACTTAAACACACAATATCATCAAATCAAACAAGATCACCTACACTTGCTATTTTCTGAACTTTTTCAAGAGTAAAAGAAATTTACCTAAGGACCCTTACATCCAAGGGTCCTAGTGGATGCACATCCACCTCCCTACCAGCTGGGGCTGGTGCAGATCCTTGGATCAACAATCTTTTCAACCTGCTTAAGACAAATCAAAAAGAACAAAAAAAATACAAGCCTAAACTATATATTTCTGATTCTTTCTTTTCTTCTTAAAATCTTTTTCAAAAACTTTTCAACCTTATCAAACACGTTTTGATAACACTAAATCACTGATTACTTAACTTCTTAACACCAAAACCTGAAAATCAAATCCTTACCAAGAACTCAATTTTCAGAAACCTTAAAATAACTTTGAAAATCAAAGTTACTTAACCAAATACAAAAATGGAACTCAGAATCAAGCTTTCACACTTCACACAACTTTTAAAAACAATAAAAAGGCATTACACTTGAATAAATCAAAAACCAAACTTTTATTTCTTTAAAAAGGAATTACAAGGAGAAAAGCTTGAAACTGGAACAAGGGACATCCACAGGTTGGAGCCTCTATTTATAGTACTCTAATGAACATACTAGAAGGCTAAAACTAAAACCCTAATCAGTAGAAATTCCCAAATTTGCCCTTGACGGTTTTGAGGTATGAGTTGTCCACATTTGATCCTGGACGTTTGTTTTTGCTTTGAGAGTAAGCAAATAACCTTAGCCTTTGATTTGGGACACGTCACATGCCTAGGAGGACAAGGTGTGATGTGATTGGTTGAGAGGGGAATTGGGGGTAGGGTCCACAGTGGTGGGATTTGGGGTTTTTAGGAGTGGGATGGGTTTACACATGTGTGAATCAAACGTGGGCAAGGTGAATTAGATTTTACCCAAGTTTAAGTTGGGGTGAATTCTGGGCTGTAAAAAGATGCACAGTACTTGTTTAGATCCGATTTTGGGGGAAACACATGTGTTAGGCGCCAGTTTTGTTTAAATCTTTCAACTTGTGCAACTTCAGTCCTTGTGGTTTGATTTTTTTGGCAAATGAAGTTTTCCAGCCCTAAAACACGACTTGCTTTGTTAATATCTTTCCCATCTTGACATTTTTGGCACCAAACTTTGGAATAAAGTTATCAAGGAGTATTTTTGACATTTTTGAATATTTCAAGGGCTGTTTTTGGACAATCTTGATCTTCAAAGGTCTTCAATGTGTCTTTCACTTCATGAGGGATCATTATTGGCAATTTGAAATTGTTGAGGGACTATTCTTGCCATTTCTTCAAAGTTGAAGGACCTTTTTGTAATTTTGACAAACTTAAGGGACCAAACTTGTAATTATTAATATACAAGGGTTTTAAGTGTCATTTCTTCATTCTTGGAGGATCAATCTTGTTTTGTCTTCAAGTCTTCAAGGGTATTTGATGAAAATTCCATGATTAGGGCCCGGTTCTTTGTACGGCTTCGTTTCTCGTGTTCGTTTTTCCTTGTATCTTGTGATCTTTTGTCTTTTTCACGATATCCATACCTAAAATACACAAGTAAACAAACACAAGCATATATATGGTATTTTATGACATTTTAGTGCATTTAAAGCCCGAAAAGAACGATGAGATCATGTATAAATGCCATCTCATCAGAACCCTTGATTCGGAATAATCTGAACGTAACCTTGACTCGGAATATTCACTGTTCCGAATGAACAAGTTGATCCGGAATATGGTCTTTGGTTCGGAATGTTTTCTTCACTCGGAATATGTTGCTGATCTGGAATATCAAACTGATCCGGAATATGTCACTTATTCCGAATGAAAGCCCTTTATTCGAAATATTCAACAACAACCTTCGTTCGGAATAATAATTGATCCGGAATAAACTAAACAAATTCCTTGATTTGGAATAACTGGAAATCAACAGTACCTGGAAAAACAATAAACGCGAAGAACAAGGAAACAAAAAGAAACACGAATCTAACCAAAACTAATCCAAATCAACCAAATGATTAAGCAAGACTAATCAATAAACATCTACTAATCATAAACAAACAATCCAAATCAATCAAACTAACAAAACTAATCAAAATAATAAAAACCCACTTAATCAATTTAATAAAAAATCAAGAACATGAACATGAACATAAAGCATAAAGATTAAAGATTAACAAGAAAGGAAGATAGAAGATTGACAATAAAAGTAAAGATTAACAATAATAAAAAGGAAACTTACTTGAAATTAAAGGTATTTAAGGTGTAAGACAAGTATTTAAATTTGACAATTAAGTAAATGACATGTATTTAAATGTGCAAGGAAATGAAAAAATGGAAGAACTAGTGTCACTCTAGCCAACAAAAACAAATGAAAGGAAAATGAAGACTATTTATAGGAGGATTAGGGAGGTGCTTAGAGGAAGCTTCCTCCCCTCTTTCTTCTTTCTTTAATTGCATCATTAAGTCCTTAATCTTCTTAGTTCTTCGACTTTAATGACTTTGTCTCGGGATTTCTTTAAACTCGTCTTGAAATTTCTTTATAAATAAGACTTGAGTTCTTCGGCTTTTAGTAAACTTCCGTCTTTTGACTTTTTCTTCGATAAATCTTCGGAATTGGTCTTGGACTTCCGTTCTTTTTGCACTCTTGATTTCTTGACTTCGTCTTTTGTCTTTTTCTTCGATAAAAGCCCGTGAATGCCCGTGTTTTCTCCCTTTTTCACATTTTCGTCCTAAATCACAATTAAAACACAAACCACGCATAATTCCGACATTTACGACATAAAATACACGTTTTGGCTCGGTTATTATTGTAGTTAAGTGGTAAAAAGGATGGGTGTTTACACACCTATCAAATCCCCTACACTTGATCATTGCAATGTCCTCATGCAATGCATTAATTACAAAGCAAGATTACATTTTCCATCATAATCAATCCATATTGGCCTTTATTAAAGAGATAGAAAATTATAAACATTCAAGGGAAGAAAATAAGTAAAGGAATAAAAAACATACCTTAGGGTTTTGGAAATATCGTGAATGATCATCATCCTCAAGTTTTCACGTTCTCCATACCAAGCTTAAAAACGAGATCATTGTTATTATAAGTTAGCAAACTAACACGAACTCATGTGGGTCAACTATTCACTTAGACTCCCTTATTCCTAGGTGTATCTCTTATATTTTGTTATTGTCTTGAATGATCACAAGGATGCATTGTTGACTTATTTCGATAGTTATTAAGGCTGGAAATAAAGTGGGACGATTTAATCAATAGTTAGCTAAAGGACAAAATCTTTTAAAACTGCTTCTCGGGACCTCATAAAGTTCATATCTTGGCATAACTTGCTTCACGATTTGAGACCTTTCTCGGACCGATATTTGGCAGCGACTTCATACTTCAAATCTTGAGAGACATTCATGAAATAATCGTCTTCTCTTCATAATAGGAATTTCTTCACTTGAAGTTTTGAGAGATTCTTCATATCTGGACCACGACTTCTTCATTTTTCTCCAATCTTTATTTTGGACTTTGATATACAACGATCCGCCTCCTTTTTGGACTTGGATCTATTTATCCTCATACCTTGTTAGGGCCTTTTCGGATAGACTTCTCCATGACTTTTGGGGAGTTTTTTCTTTTCGTCGTGTGTCTCGATCCTTCATATTGATTTTCGATAAACGGTTCTTCACATCACTTTTGGATCTTTAGCAACAAAATGTAGCCATCATGCTTTGTTAGGGCCTTTTCGGACTCGCCAATCTTCACATCCCGCTTCAATAAGTTATGCCTTGGCTATGAACTCTAATCCATACCGAGCAACTTTTAAACGATCTTGGGTTAGAAGCTAAATAACTTTTCAAATCGTACAACCTTATTTATTGAAGAAAAATTTATTAACAAGCGATGGAAGAATAGGCTTATAATTAACTCACATAAATTCATGAAAGAATACCAAACTTATAATTGACTCTATCATCTCTCGTTCTCCACAATTTAAAATCTCAAGGAATGAGACTCGTGGATGCTTAGCCTATTAAATCAAAGTTTTGGGTTTTCGAGTCGCCTATAGGATCTTGCAAATTCTTAGACTTTTTCAAGTTTAGAAATCGCATTTTAAAGTTCCCTTGATAAACAACTCTCTAGGATCAATTATAGGAACTTGCGAAAAGTTCTTGTTCTTAACCCGTGAGAGTTAAGACTTTCGCGTTTTATAGCTCCCTATATAAAAGCCTAGCAAAACTTGACTTAAACACGTTAAGGATACTAGCTAGAGTAAACTTAGATAAGTAAACTCGGGTTGAGTCAAAAGATTCACAACGTTTGAAAATTAAAACCACTTTATTAAAATTTATTCTAATAAAGGAAGAAATTAACTATACAAAGGGAAAAACTAATAGGCCAAAATAGATCAAAATTTTTGAAAAATGTCGAAAAATTGATTTTCCGGTTAAAATGAGGACAAATACAAGGAAAAGACCACTTAACTTCGATAGAAGCCCCCCCTACACTTAATATAAACATTGTCCTCTATGTTTAAGCATGTGGGAGTAAACTCCCCTACACTTAGGACATTGTGCACGTTGTTTAAATCTTGCTAAGGAAGAGACAACTAACGAGATTCCTATTTTAATATTAAATGGTATAAAATAGTGAATCGAAAAGAGTTTAGGATAGAACCGGGAAGACGGAAACACGGAATCACGGGTCGTCAAAAATCATCAAGATTGGATCATTGAGCGCTCGAATCCCTGAATAGAAGAAGAGAGGAAATAGCAAACACCAATGGGTCTCCCCTACACTTAGGATATAGATAGCTAAAAGATAGATACATGGGTTGCCTCTCAAGAAGCGCTTGATTTTTGTTCACCGAGTCGTGAGCCTGACTCGACCTTGATTAGCATAGGAAGAAACATGAAACATATCCACCGGGATCAAATATATAGTTTTCATCCATCAAATAGCACAAGCTTAAGGCGACAAGGCAAGCCAAAGAAGAGTAGGCAAGGTTCCCTTAAGCAAAGACGAAGCACGGTGGAAGCAAGTATGGTGAGGTGCAAGCATATCTTCAATAGGTCCAAAAATCTTTCCTTTTATTTCATCAGATGGATACTGAGATGGCTGAAGAATATCGATACCGGGGTCGAACACCTTTTCCTTTAGGGGAAAATAGCACTCAGGCTCAGTAGAATTTGAAGATGATCCGCTAATAAAATGCACAACCTCGTCCTCAGAAGGTGGACAAAGAGGTGTCAAAACATACGTGCTGCGGATGTTGGTGTCGTCCGGTTGCTTCTCCTTTGAAAGAATTTTCTTCAAATCCGAAGTAGCATCAAGACCATAATCATCAAAGTCTGAAGGAGGAGCATCACTCTCATGAGGGAAGTATGTATTGAGAAAAGTAGAGAAGTCTTCCTCAAATGAGTAGTCATCCAAAGTAGGATTAAGCATGGTTGGCGGAGGATCTTCATCATGAGAAGAATCACTCGAAAGAGTATAGGCCTCATCAAAATCATCATAAGTGGGCATTTCGGGATACTCGGAAGTAATTATAAGCATCAAAGATCGGTGGAGAATCATATATGGGTGAAGGTTCCAAATTGGAAAGAGAATCATCCACGTCATCTTGAAATAGTAGATTCTCATTGCAAGAATTGAATAGAGGATTGTTGTAGACGACAAAATCATCAAGCACATTAATCATATTCGCTGATTCTCTTCCAAAGGATTTGCTTGTAAGCTTCCCCATTTCAAAAACTTGTGCATCATCCCCGACTCTTAAGATGAGCTCACATTTATCCACATATATTAAAGCTCTACCGGTTCTAAAAAATGGGCGTCCAAGTATTAACGGAATACGAGGGTCCATTTCATAATCAACAACGACGAAGTCGACCGGAAAAGTGAATGTGCCAAGTTTAATGAACACATCTTCGGCAATACCAACGGGGTAAGCGAGAGTGCGATTGGCTAGCTCAAGAGTCATTTTGGTGGGTGTAAGGTCGGGCAATGATAACTTTTTCCAAACACTTAAAGGCATCAAATTGATACTGGCCCCGAGATCAGCTAAGGCAGTAAATTTGTCGGTTTGGTTAAAAGTACAAGGAAGCACAAAACGACCGGGATCTCCAAGTTTCTCCGAAAGTTCTTTAAGAAGGACGGCAGAACAATTTTCATTCAATCGAGTATTAACAAACTCGGCCATCTTCTCCTTCTTATTAAGCAATTCCTTAAACATCTTGACAAATTGTGGCATTTGGGCAAGAGCTTCAATAAGGGTAAATGTGATTTTCATGCCGGCAATCTTTTCCAAAAAGTTAGCGACTTGCATGTCATTCGTTGTCAAAATTCGAGCCTTGTTGAGTCGAGAAGGGTAAGGAATGTTGGGGTTGGTTGGTGGAGGTGTAACAGGTGAAGGTTGAGATGTTGAAAGGTTCTTCGTGGGTACTTCGTCATGACGAGGCGGAGACGGTAATTGTGTACTAATACTAGGTGTGGGAGTGGTAGGGATAAATGGTGGTGGAGGAGGTGTAGATGGTAGGGGTGGGATAGGTGGACCTACTAAAGTAACTCTACTACGAGTAGTAATAGCACTCACATTCGCTCGCGGGTTGGTGACGATGTTTGAAGGTAGAGAACTCGAAGTAGAGGGTTGAGTGGTGGGCAAGAAACTAGCCAACATATTCTTCAAATCATTCGTTTGATTGCTGAAGGAGGATTGTATATTATCTCGAAGCTCGGATCTAATGTCATTCCCATGCTTGGTGATATCCCCTTTCAAATTGATAATTTGGCTCTGCAGATTCTTAATTTGCTCACCTTGGGTTCTCATTAAAGCTTCAACATCTTGATTAATGGGTGGGGTTGGTTGAGCGGGTGGGTTATAAGGATTAGAAGCTCTAGGTGGGATTTGGTTGCTTCTATTGTAATTGTTGTTGGGATTGTGGTTTTGAGGAGAAAAACCGGGTGAAAGACAGTTGTTGGACCGGTAACTTAGCAAATTTCGATGCCCTTGAGGTCGGGCTTGGTAATTTTCCAGTGAATAATTACCATAAGCCCCATACACGTTTTCCGGATTTCCTTGAGTAGAAGGACAATCAGTGTATGAGTGTGGACCGCCGCATGTCTCACAAGGAATGGCTACCGCTTTAACTTGTTGTTGGTTTGTAGCGAGAAGCAAGATATTTTTGTTCATTTCGGCCATCATGCGGGTGAATTCGGTCATGTCGGGGCTTGCTGAAGTAGAAGAAACATTGACTCTCGGGTTGTTCCTTGAAGAAGCAGAGGAATCCTAGTTTTTATGATGAGTAGTCATGTTCTCAATAAGCTCTCTACACTCCTCGGGTCTTCTTTTCATAAATGTGCCACCGGCGGCTGCATTAATCGTATCACGATCTCGAAAAGTCAAACCGTTGTAGAAAGTATCAATTAAGGTCACAGGGAGCATGTTGTGGTTTGGACATCGATCGATCAAAACATTATATCTTTCCCAAGCATCAAAGAGAGATTCATCGGGTTCTTGCATGAAACCGCTGATTTGATTTCGAAGGCTCGTGACCATGGATGGTGGAAAGTAGCGCGACAAAAAGCGTTGAGTCATGTCATCCCATGTATGAATGGAATTCTTCGGGAGACGATCAAACCATTTCTCGGCGTGGTGTGATAAAGTATGTGGAAAGAGTTGAAGGCGAAGAATATCCATAGTAGCACCGGGCAACTTCATGCTTTGAGTGATTGTAATGAATTTGTCGAGGTGTTTGTTGGCATCATC
Source organism: Glebionis coronaria (assembly GCA_025667525.1). Classification (NCBI taxonomy): domain Eukaryota; kingdom Viridiplantae; phylum Streptophyta; class Magnoliopsida; order Asterales; family Asteraceae; genus Glebionis; species Glebionis coronaria. The sequence goes on along the minus strand of CM046874.1, from coordinate 634,745,252 downwards.
ATCAGGCATTCCGGCGAATGGATTAGTTTGCACTTGCTGGATCATGTGATGCTTCAACGAAAACTCCAGAGCCGTGATTTGCATCGGCGCAATCGGTCCTCCTCGTCCAAACATGGTGGGTTGACAAAGCTCCTCCATTGTCCGAAGATCGGGCTGTGGAAGAACATTGTTGTTGTTATTATTGAGGTGCGGTGGATTATTGTTGTTGTTCACACCTTCCATAGCTAAATCTTCAGGAGTATCGGGCTCTTGATAAGTAGAATATCTAGTACGCATACACCTGCGAAAGCAAAAGAAAACAATACCAAACACAAAGAGAATATATATATACACCTTGGTTTAAAAATGCGCGCATCATTGCGCAAATTGCACGCATCAATGCGTTGCATTCAAAATTTCTCATTAGGGTGCCTAATGCATTGCCATCCCAGATTGCGTTCGCATTAAGCCGTAATTTACCGCATTTGTGTCATGCTAGCAACAGCAATTGTCGCAATCTAGTACTTAGGTCATTTTTATCAAATTTTAACAATATTAAAGAGACCTACATATTTTAATGGATCGTTAAAGATAACACTTGTTAAAAAGCAAACACAATAATGAAAATATAGTATCTTGCATTTTGTTAAGTGTTTTTTGTCAAGCTTTACTTTCGACTTATTTCTATTATAAAGAATTATAGGCCTAATTACAATATGCTAGTAACTTATTTGGTAACATTATTTCACTTACTTCATACTTGAGAAACTGTACTATTTTTAAATAAATTATTTACTTTATTTTATACTAAACGCATCGCGTCCAAATTGCGCTCGCAATCGCATCACGCATTACGCAACGGCTTTTGGGACCTTTAGCGCAATGGATCGCAAAACGCATTTTACAACCAAGATATACACTATAAAGATAAAAATAAAATCTTTTTGGATTTTTGAAATTTTTTAATTTTTATGGATTTTTAACAATTTTTAATTTTTTTGGATTTTTGAAATTTTTAAGCAAGAAAATAACGCTCACGAATGAACGGATCCCAAAAAGCAACGCGTCTCTCACAGAAAACCGTTAATCTTTACGAAAAGAGCAGGCAGCGGCGCCATTTGATAACTAGGTTTTAGTTAGGAAAATTGTACGTTGAAATCGGTCTAATCGAATTGATAACTGGTTAACTATGCGACTCAGCTGTCTTTGGTGGAAACAAATGTTGTGTCGTTGTAGTAAAATTAAAGGTGCAAAAACTTTAAAGTAAATCTAAATCTAATTTAAAATAAATCACAAGAATTTAAAAGCGTGACGAAAAGTAAATAGCAATTAAAGTAAATGACGCAAACTTAAAACTATCCTAAAGGCAAACTTAAAACGCAACTAAAACCTAAACTAAGGCAAAAATAAATCTAAGGCAAGTAAACTTAAAGTACGACTAAGGAAAAAGGCGGGAAAAGTAAAGCTTAAAAATTAAAAATTTAAACTTAAAAACAGAAACTTAAAATAACCTGAAAACAGCTCATTCGGAATAAACCTTTGTTCGGAATAATCATTAGTTCGGAATGTCACCTTCGTTCGGAATAATTCTTCTTCACTCGGAATATTTACCAAAACCCTTGATTCAGAATAAAATGCTCATCCGGAATATCCCTTCATCCGGAATATAGCCCTCATTCGGAATAAAAGCTTGATTCGGAATAATTGATTATTCCGAATAAACGACCTTGACTCGGAATATTTACTATTCCGAATGAATGCCCTTGATCCGGAATATTTGTTATTCCGAATGAAGACCTTTGATTCGGAATACAAGCTTGATTCGGAATATAATTGATCCGGAATATTGGTTTGAACCCTTGATTCGGAAAAATCTGAACGAAACCTTGATTCGGAATATTCACTATTCCGAATAAACAAGTTGATCCGGAATATGGTCTTTGGTTCGGAATGTTTTCTTCACTCGGAATATGTTGCTGATCCGGAATATCAAACTGATCCGGAATATGTCACTTATTCCGAATGAAAGCCCTTTATTCGGAATATTCAACAACAACCTTCGTTCGGAATAATAATTGATCCGGAGTAAACTAAACAAATTCCTTGATTCGGAATAACTGGAAATCAACAGTACCTGGAAAAACAATAAACGCGAAGAACAAGGAAACAAAAAGAAACATGAATCTAACCAAAACTTATCCGAATCAACCAAAAGATTAAGCAAGACTAATCAGTAAACATCTACTAATCATAAACAAACAATCCAAATCAATCAAACTAACAAAACTAATCAAAATAATCAAAACCCACTTAATCAATTTAATAAAAACTCAAGAACATGAACATGAACATAAAGCATAAAGATTAAAGATTAACAAGAAAGGAAGATAGAAGATTGACAATAAAAGTAAAGATTAACAATAATAAAAAGGAAACTTACTTGAAATTAAAGGTATTTAAGGTGCAAGACAAGTATTTAAATTTGACTATTAAGTAAATGACATGTATTTAAATGTGCAAGGAAATGAAAAAATGGAAGAACTAGTGTCACTCTAGCCAACAAGAACAAATGAAAGGAAAATGAAGACTATTTATAGGAGGATTAGGGAGGTGCTTAGAGGAAGCTTCCTCCCCTCTTTGTTCTTTCTTTAATTGCATCATTACATCCTTAATCTTCTTAGTTCTTCGACTTTAATGACTTTGTCTCGGGATTTCTTTAAACTCGTCTTGAAATTTCTTTATAAATAAGACTTGAGTTCTTCGGCTTTTAGTAAACTTCCGTCTTTTGACTTTTTCTTCGATAAATCTTCAGAATTGGTCTTGGACTTCCGTTCTTTTTTCACTCTTGATTTCTTGACTTTGTCTTTTGTCTTTTTCTTTGATAAAAGCCCGTGAATGCCCGTGTTTTCTCCCTTTTTCACATTTTCGTCCTAAATCACAACAAAAACACAAACCACGCATAATTCCGACATTTACGACATAAAATACACGTTTTCGCTCGGTTATTATTGTAGTTAAGTGGTAAAAAGGATGGGTGTTTACACACCTATCACATATCTTCTTAACGATCACTATGTTAGTGTTTTATTCGATTCTGGTACGGAGAAAAGTTTCGTTTCTTCTGCCTTTACTCCTTTCATTGATATTACTCCTTCTGCTTTAGACACTAGCTATGAAGTAGAATTAGCAGACGGTAAGATTGTCAGTACCAATACAGTCTTGTGTGGTTGTACCCTTGATTTGCTTAGCCATTTGTTTTTAATCAACCTTTTACCGACGCGTCTTGGCAGTTTTGATGTTATTGTTGGTATGAATTGGTTAGCATCTCATCGTGTTGTCATTGTTTGTTTTGGGCGAATCGTGCGTATTCCTCTTTCTTCGGGTAAAACCTTAGAACTTCGCGGTGAGAAACCGGATGACAATCTGAATTCTCTTCTTTGTATCAAGGCTGATAAGAAAAAGCTTGATGATATTCGTATCGTTTGTGAATTTCCTGGAGTATTCCCAGACGAATTGAAAGGATTACCTCCTGTGCGCGAAGTTGAATTCCGTATCGACCTTATTTTGGGTGCTTTACCTGTTGCCAAGTCGCCCTATCGCTTAGCCCCGTCTGAAAATGAATGAATTATCGAATCAACTTAAGGATTTACAAGAGAAAGGTTTCATTAGACCGAGCCATTCGCCGTAGGGAGCGCCTGTGCTCTTTGTTAAGAAAAAGGATGGTGCAATGAGAATGTGTATTGACTACAGGGAATTGAATAAGCTGACAATCAAGAATCGTTACCCTCTTCCTCGTATAGATGACTTATTTGATCAATTGCAAGGTGCTTGTTGTTTCTCCAAGATAGATCTTCGTTCAGGTTATCATCAGTTAAGAGTGCATGAAAGTGGCATTGCCAAAACCGCTTTTAGAACCCGTTATGGTCATTTTGAATTTACCGTTATGCCATTTGGTCTTACCAATGCTCCTTCCGCTTTTATGGATCTAATGAACCATGTTTGCAAACCCTGCCTTGATAAGTTTGTCATAGTATTTATTGACGACATCCTCATTTACTCGAAATCTAAAAAAGATCATGAAAACCATCTGAGAACAATTTTAAGTCTTCTGGAGAAAGAAAAGTTGTATGCCAAATTCTCTAAGTGTGAATTTTGGTTGAAAGAGGTTCAGTTTTTAGGACACGTGGTAAATCAGGATGGTATACACGTGGATCCTAGTAAAGTTGAAGCAGTTTAGAATTGGAAATCTCCTAAATCGCCTACCGAGGTCCGTTCATTTCTTGGATTAGCCGGATAATATCGCAGATTTATCGAAAATTTTCCAAGATTGTTAAGCCTTTAACCCTGCTTACACAAAAGAACAAGGAATACATTTGGAATGAAGAGCAAGAGCAAGCCTTTTGCTTATTAAAGGAGAAACCATGTAATGCTCTAGTGTTAACACTTCCAGACGGACCAAATGATTTTGTAGTTTATTTTGATGCATCCCATCAAGGTTTCGGTTGTGTCTTAATGCAGCGAGGAAAAGTGATTGCTTATGCCTCCAGACAACTTAAAATCTATGAACAGAACTATACTACTCACGATTTGGAGTTAGGTGCAGTAGTATTTGCCTTGAAGATATGGAGACATTATCTTTATGGGAAGAAAAGTGTGATATACACTGATCATAAGAGTCTTCAGTATATCTTGGACCAAAAGGACTTGAATATGCGTCAAAGGCATTGGTTTGAACTCCTTAGTGACTACGAATGTGAAGTTAAGTATCACCCAGGAAAGGCTAATGTTGTGGCAGATGCCCTAAGTAGAAATGAAAGACTTAAACCTAGGAGAGTGCGTGCTATGAGTATAACCATTCAATCTAGCCTCAAGGCTAAGATTTTAGAAGCACAGAAAGAAGCTGCAAAGGACTTTAAGGCTCCAGCTGAATTGTTGCGAGGATTAGATGCACAATTTGAAAGGAAAGAGGATGGAACAATATACTTTGTCGGAAGGATATGGATTCCATTAGCTGGAGGAATAAGAAAGGTAATAATGGACGAAGCACATGCTTCAAGATATTCAATTCACCCTGGTGCAGATTAGATGTATTACGATTTAAGGGATGTTAATTGGTGGCTTGGTATGAAGAAAGACATAGCAGAGTACGTTAACAAGTGTCAAACTTGTTCAAAGGTTAAAGCAGTACATCAGAAACCTTCAGGTCTTTTACAACAACCAGAAGTCCCTGAATAGAAATGGGAAATGATTACAATGGACTTAGTCACAATGTTGCCTAGAAGCATGTGGTGGATATGTTGCAATTTGGGTAATTGTTGATAGATTAACCAAATCTGATCACTTTCTTTCTATTCGAGAGGATTATAAAACAGAAAAATTGGATCGAAATTACATTAATGAGATTGTTGCAAAACACGGAGTACCTGTGTCGATTATTTCTAATAGGGATGGTCTTTTTGCGTCTCATTTCTAGAAGGCACTTCAAAAGGAGTTGGATACACAAGTATTAATGAGTACAACATATCACCCAGAGACGGATGGACAGAGTGAACACACTATCCAGACTTTGGAAGACATGCTGCGGGCATGTGTTATGGATTTTGGTGGTAGCTGGGACACTCATATACCATTAGTTGAATTTTCCTAGATTAATAGTTATCATAAAAGCGTCAAGTGTGCGTCATTCGAGGCATTATATGGACGTAAATGCAGATCACTAGTGATATGGAACGAAGTAGGTGAAAGTCAACTGATAGGGCCTGAATTAGTCCTAGAAACTACAGACAAGATTGTATAGATTAGGGAAAGACTGAAAACTGCTAGAAGTCCTCAAAAGAGTTACGCAGACAAAAGACGCAGACCTCTTGAGTTTCAAGTCGGAGACCGTGTGTTGCTTTGAGTATCTCCATGGAAGGGTATTGTGAGGTTCGGCAAAAGAAGAAAACTTGCACCACGTTTTGTAGGACCATTTGAGATCGTTGAGCGTGTTGGTTCAGTAGGCTACCGACTGAAGTTACCACAGGAGTTAAGTTGTGTTCACGATATATTCCACGTTTCTAACCTTAAGAAATGTTTAACTGAATCAGATGTTCAAATACCGTTAGAAGAAATAAGGGTGGGCGAGAAAATATACTTCATTGAATAATAAATAGAGATTATGGATCGCCAAGTCAAGAAGCTGAAACGTAGTTGGATTCCTATCGTTAAGGTTCGTTGGGATTCACGTCGGGGTGCTGAGTTTACTTGGGAAAGTTAAGATCGGTTCAAGGCTAAGTATTCTCATTTGTTCTCGTCTTCTTCTTCTGTCTCCAGTTAAACTCTCAGGGATCAGAGGTCCTTTAGGGGGTAGACTGTGAGATCTCGTATTTTCCTGGTAATTATTTTACTCTATATATTATTTAATTAACTGATAATATTTATTCAGAATTATAAAATTATTATTATTTTATGTTTCCAGATTTATTTAAATCAAATATGTTGATTTAAAAGCACCAGCGTGCATTTTTACCAAATTTTACTTGAATCAACGGAACGAGAACCGAGGGCTAAATATTTCGACCTAAAGATGTTAATCTTTACTTGGTATTATGTCTAGACCGATAACGGGCAGAGTGATCTTTGTATTTTACATTTTACTGTCAATATTTCAATGTTCGATGTTTTCTTTTAATGACGCTTTTAGTCAACTCGGAGTCTATATTATCGTATTTTGAGTGCGTTTTCAACTTTTGAGAAGTATTTTTACGAAACCCGAGTCCCGTAAATATTTGTAAAATTGACAATAGTCATTTCCTGCTTTTTAACTAATTATTTACTTTTAGTCAAACAATTGAAAACTTGACAATACTAGTCCCTACACCTACCCTCATATATAAATTCATTTTATTCCACAAAAACACACACATAAAATTTTATAAAAAAAACTAACACCACCTCCCCCCCCCCCCCCCCTTTGTTCTACCGTGAGACCACACCCCTAAAACCATCAAAGATCATCAACTTTTACTTTGATTTAACAAAAACTAAATTTAGACCACATCCTAGAATTTAATGGTGATGCTATTTATGTAAAAGTCTTTCACATGCAATAAGTTTTTATTTTCTTATGATTCTATGGTTGGGATGAGTCTTGATCATCATATATGTGATGATCATGGTTAGATCTTCATGTTTTGATGTTAAAAATATGAAGTTTTTGATTTTGATTTTTGTTTTTGATACATGCAAGTGTTAAGGTTAATAAGGATTGATATTAAGGTGTTAGTATTGGTAAAAAATGAGAAATTTGTGTTGAAAAAGTGGTTTGATATGATTTTTAGGGTGGTGATTTTAGGCAGTAAGCTACGGCTAATTTTTTATATTTTAAACTTGGGTTATTGTTAAACTAACTAGACAGTGTTGTAGAGATTTTCGTTACCTTCTATTTGATATAATGTAGAGCTTCTAACTCAAAACGAGGAGGAAGTTATGATAGTTTGATTATTCGTGTACCGGGAGACGAGTATCCGCACAATCCGAAATTGTTGTCGATATTTGGATCGAATCTCGGGGACTATAGAATGAGTTTTAAAAATAGTCAAAGGCTGTTCTTGGGCTCTAAACCTAGGGTTGTGAGTGTATTTTCAAAGTCAAGTTTCGGTTTTGAAAACGAAATTGGTTAGAAAGGTCAAAATGGTTTTGCGAGTCGAAGGCGTAAATCTGTCCAGTTTTTGTAATTCAAAGATGAGTCGGGCAGGTAGTCTTAGAAGTAAAAACTTTTGACGACCTTTTTAGAGGACTTTCTATAGATAGTAAGTGAGTTCCTCAAGTTGTTTCATAAACTTTTGACGTGTCTAAGTAAGGTAAAACAGCTCGTACATTTGGTATGTGCCGGCAGATTTTTATCGAGAGCATTGTCTAATAAAAGTAACTTTTAGAGGTGTCTAGAACTATAACTTGCATGGATTTTCTTGTGTGTCATAACTTGGTTTATGTACTAATTTAAATTAGAATTTTTTCTAAATATTATTTTCATATCTTCTAAACTTCCGCGTCCCGTTATCGTAGGTCTCGGATGACTTAAGGTTGCTTGATTTTCCGTTGTTACTACTTAGCCCTCAAGTTCCATGTTGATTTCACCTTATAGCTAAGGTGAGTTCATAGCCCCTTTTTACTACTTGTTCATTGTTTCAAAACGCGGGGTGAGATTATCATGTTGGAACACAATCTTTTAAACTGTATGCTATCCAGAACTTGTATGCTGCCACATGAATTCATTGATATTATTGCTTTTAGTCTATAGCCTTAAGTTTCCTCTCTTTATCATGAACCATTAATTGTCCCGTATGCTTTGCGCTAAGCGCGAATGTTGTGGGTGGGTCCATCGGGATTGACAATCCCCGTCCCGATTACCTTGACGCACTTACATTTGTTTATACTTGGGTATTGAGGCTAAATACTCACTAGAGGAACTTACAATGATTGTTAAGCTTCGGTTTCATGAACTAAATAGCAATAATATATACCATGACTATGGATAATGTACATAGTCATCCCCCCATTACTTGTTTTACAAACTTTATTGTGTTCCATTACTTAGTTTACAAAACTTATGAATATCACTCAACTTTTGTTGACGGGTTTTACATGTTTTAATCTCAGGTAATAATGCTTAATATGCTTGGATGAGGTCCCGCAGGATGTTGGAAGCTTGGGAGATCTATGTTATATTTATGCTTTTGTTGTAGCTAAAATTTTCAAAAGTCTTCCGCTTATCTTTTGGTATCTTAAAACTTCAAAACCATGATGTAATGATATTTTGTTATGTTTTAAAACTTGTGGGACCTATGCTTTAAAACTCTGATAAACCGTGATGTAATATATATGTCTTTATTGTGTCATTTTCGAGTCATTTATAATTCATTGTCACTTGTACCATGACGTGTTACCCATCGTTGACTAGTTGTTCCATGTCAGATTCTGGGGGTCTCATACGTAAATCATTATTAACATGGATATAATTATCAAAATGAATTCAAGACGTCAGATAGATGTGTGAGATGAAAAAAAACAGAGGAAATTCTACATACTACGACAACATATATTTTTCAAGGTTTTTAGATGTTACTAAACACAGTGTATAGAAAAATGATAGCTAACATTTCAGTTAAATAAAGTCAAATCATTTATGCAACAAATATTTATTTAAAATATCAATTAATATTACTACGTATCACATAATGAAAAATCATGTAAAACTCGTGGGTCTATGAGGATCGTAATTATTTGAGTATTAAAAATTTAATATTGTTTTATAAAATAATATTAAGCATTGAAAAATCATGAATTTATAAATCGTGTACGTGTAAAGTTGATGTATATGGTTGGTTGATTGATAATTAAGAGATAACTATTTAAAAAAAATATCGAAATAAAAAAATATAAAATTCGAAAAATAAAAATTGGAGTTTCTATTAATTTACATGGTGAACAATAAAAAAATAATATAATTAAACATATAAACATTGGATGTTCTTAAAACATAAATATACACAAAATCGTAATAACGAAATTATTACCTATTTTATTCTTTATGTTTAAGTCCCCTGCATGCACGGGCATTAACTGTTAGATTTAAGTTCATTTGGATACCAAACTTATCCAAGATATGAGGGGACTCATCCCCACCTTCCATCTCCTCACCATCTAATGGCTGAGATTAAATCCCCATTTTATACTACATGGGTATTTTCGTCATTTCACCCGCCACTATATAAGTCATTTTATCCTCTCTTTCTCATAAAACACACACACCGTAATATTACTTCTCTCTCTACCTCCCGATCTACTTTCTCTCTCTATAAGTTGAAGCGTATAATCACAAATCCATCACGAACATCATTATTAATCCATCGCAAATCGATTAATTAACACGAATTCATATCAGGTTTGTATTCTAATAATATATTCTTATTTTTTTAGTTTATTTGATTTTGAATAAGCTTATTAATTTATTGTCATTAGCTTATTTTAAACAAAATATTCTGATCAATAGTTCGTATTTGGATCGAATCCTTCCATTTGATTGTTCTTATTTTGATCAAATTGTTTTAATTAGCTTTTAAGTATATGATTTATGTGAATAAGCTTATTTGTTTGAATAAGATTTTGAATTAGATGAGAGTTATGAATAATTTTGTGAATTAGATAGGAGTTGTGTGAATAAGCTTACAGATTATATGAGAGTTACGAATAAGCTAGCTTCTTAGCTTATTTTGACGCATCATAAGGTATTTTATGTAAGTTAAATTAAGTTTACTGATGTGGGCTGTAATAAGCTTGATATATCATATATGATAGTTATATATCATATATGATAGTTATATATCATATATGATATATCATCAGTTATCATATATGATATAACTATCATATATGATATATCAAACAAACCATAAGAAAAAACAGATTTTGTATGAGTTTTTTTTCAGAAAATCTATATAAACTCTTGAAACGTGCCTTCTATCATATATATGAGTAATACTTTTTTTTGTTAAAATTTTGCATAATATGTTCTTTTCTATCTTTTGCATAATTGTAATCATGAATTCATCCAATTCTTTGTTTAATATACCGAAGTTTTTTTTAGTATCATATATGATAATGCTCTATCATATATGATAGTGCATTATCATATATGGCTTAATTTATCAAAACCATCATGACATAATACCAAGAAAGCTAAACCATATTAACAAGACGTTGTACAAGATACCAATCGATTACAAAATCGTCCATATACGTCAAAACTCCATTAGGAGATTACAAGGAAAAAACAAACAATACATTTTAAACGTAAAATAAAAATTCAAGAACTTCTTCAATAAGCTTCTTGTCCTTTTGGATGCTTGGAATGTTCAACATTCCTTGTAAACAGCCTTCTCTACACAAATAAGAAAATTTAATTCATTTTTCAAGCGCATATATATGATATATTTTATCATATATGATATTTTAGCTTACATCATATATGATAAAATATATCATATATGATATTTCACTAACAGGTCACACTAAATTTGTTCAGCGAGATTAAACCATAAAATCTTATAATTCATGAAAATAAGCTAATAAGTTAGCTTATAATTCATCATAATAAAAATGATGATAATTTATAAGCTTATTCCCATTAATCATCTAATAAAAAAGCAAACACATCCATAATCACATCAAAATAAGCTTATTTACATCAAATAACCTAAAAAGAGATATAAATGATGATGATATAACCTGGTGATTCCATCGACATCTTTTTTTTTTAATTTTAACGCGATTTGTTGATGATTTTTTATTTGTGTGTGTTTTAGTATGTGTTTTGGATCGAGATGATGATTGAATAAGCTTATGTGTGTGTGTTTTTGTGTGTGTTTTGTGTTAGATCTGAGATAAGAGAAGGGGGTGAGATGTATTTGGGAGGTGGGTGGGGTGGGTGGGTTTAAAATGACGAAAATGCCCCTCCGTTTTTTAATTAAAAAATAAAATTTAATCTGAGTTGTTAATTTTTTAGTAGATGGAAGGTGGGGATTGGTCCCCTTGTATCCAAAGAATACAAGATACCCAAAATAACCGGACTCTAACGGTTATTGTATATAGAGAACCAAAACATTTGTTGTAAAATAAAACAATAAATATATCAAGTTGAACCAATAATAGTTTATTTACTAACATTCCAACATGTTCATAGTAAGTAATGTACATCAAGATGTTAAGGATTTACAAAATATAAGTAAGCATCATAATTGGAGACAATAGGTAATTACAAACCAAAATTATGATATTGTCTAAATTACGGACAATAAACACAAAAAAGGAAATCCTTGAATAGTCCGGTCCATAAGCACAAAAGGTTAAAACTTCACCTTCCCACAAGTGGCACAGCATGTGAAGGTCAAGGTGGCTGACTATTGCAATAGGAGTGACACTTCTCAGCTCTCGCAAGAATTGTATGGGAGTCGTCCTCAGAGGGACTTCCGAATGGCCGTACCGAGGAATTCTACCGTAATGCGTGCAACTATTGTTGTTGATCCTGCAGAGCTTAGAACCTAAAACAAAGCCAAAGACATTATTGTACCAAACTTAGTATACATATAGTTACTATTAGATAGAAATATGGGATTACCTGATAAATAATAAGCTTACAATTTGCTAGGGAAACGGTTGTGATGGTGTAGCAAGTTCATGACAGTGGACATTTAAACGTCTTGGCTTCTTATCACAATGGATTCTCACACGATCCATCATATTATCCATAAAAGTGTCAGCCTCGGCATAGAGATTAGTATACATTGGTTGCATCTTAGCCCTCTGTGACACAGACAGCTTCTTCAGTAAGCCTTCAATCTCCTGCAACATTGAAATGATGCGACAAGTCCTTTTATCCCCCTCCTCGTACCACTTATTTAGTTCCCCCCAATAGCTTTTGATCTGTGTCAACCTTTCTCCAAAATGGGACACCATTACAGTCTCTTGCTGTGCCCTCTGATTCTCAACCTCCTCTTGATCCAAAGGAGCTGTGTTTTTGTCGTTATTTGCTTTCCACTGGTTTAGCAACCCCTGTAATTCTTTCATAAGTTCTTGTGCTCTAATCTCCTACAGGGTTTCCATGTATCAGATTAAATATAAAAATATACAGATACTCTCCAATTATGATCACAAGTGACCAATTTATTGTCCTTTTCTAATATAGTGCCTCAAATTATCTTGAATAAGAACTTTAAGGGATGAACAATAAATATGCTACAGCACATATATGTGTACCAGCATACTATAAGGTGTGTGTACCTCACGTAAAACCATTGTGAGTGTGGCATCTGGAGAACTATCTAAGAAATAGTTTTCCACCAAAGTTGACACATTTACTTTATCACGTAATCTCTTTGATGTTGGATAGATCTTTAAACACTTCAAGTTGGCAAATGGTGATGGTTGATGTGAGATTAGTTCAGCAGATGAAGCAAGAAACTGCATGGACGTTACATTTTAAACTATGTTTATAAACACAAACAGCTTAATGTACTCTTCTTAATAATGTATACAGATCAAGTGTTTGGCTAACTGTTGCATACGAATGAATATATGAAAGGGAGAGTTCCTTCTATACAATGTTAATCTTAACTGTTTTTGCATAGGTATAATTTGTATCAATTTCGTAACAAATTTTCAATTTTTTGATCTCAACAGAGCATCAAATGCAAGTGTTCTTACCCATTTAAGAACTTGGTACAAAAACGAACTAATTATGTTTTCTATTAATCTTTGTTTTTAAACTTATATGATTATAAAGATATTTCTTTTTCAAATTTGAGAAACTTTGCAAAAAAAATAATATTGAAAAAGCCAATTAAAAAGAAAACACAACGAGAGGAAAAAAAGCCACACCGCAATTCTACAGACATATCAATTACTATGCACGTCATAAAACAACCAATAGCAAGATACCTCGACAATTTCCAAGGTGAGTGTGAGAAATTTTACACTACGAATTTGTTGAAGCAAACGAACAATAGCTTCAGCGTTGTATGGATAGCTAATAGTGATATCCACATTTTCCAAAGAAAGGACAACATTTGCAGAAAAGTTTACAGAGAAATAACCTTTCATTTTAAAATTCTTAAGTTGAGGCGCTTCTATATTCACCAGATTGCAGTATGTAGGGAAACTATAACACTTTTATTTATAAATCAAATAAATAAAATTAATTTTATTAGCACAAAACAAATAACAGAATATAAATAACAGAAAAATAAATACAAACATAATTATAAACGATAATTAAATTAAACAATAAAATAATAAAAAGACTTACTAAATCACCAGCAAGTCGAGGCACGCGTAAGACACACTTAGAACTAAAGAGCCGAGGCACGTGTTTGACATGCTTCCCTTAAAACAGATTCGTCGTCTGTTTTCCAGGGTACAACAGCCGAAACAGTAAGTTGTACTGTCGGACTTAACAAAACTGCCCAGAATTTCACCTTTACAGATGCGTACTCCATATGTTGGAAATCAATAATAATACTTATTGATTTGATGTGTGTAAAAGCTAAGGAATTAGGCCTCTATTTATACACAATAGACTCCCTTCCAGTTTACTCATCCCACCGATGTGGGACAAAAAATAAACTATTTTTCCTCTTTAAGCATGGTACCAAATGCCTAACTTTGAGACACGATATCTCATTCACATCACCTTCATTTTGGACACATAAAGGCTCATTGCGAAGCTCTCTTCAAGGAGAACGCGAACCTATAAAGTATCACTAATATATATGATACATACATATACATAATTGTGTCCAAAGTTGGTCAAAAGTTATTTTGCCAACAATATTTTCCAACAATCCCCCACATGAATAGAGATCGGTTGTAATACACAAAAGTTTCAATAAAATTCCAACAGTTGAATCTTGCATAGGATAGGTAGGTGTGACCCTTTGAACCTTCCCTTGTGAGATGCACTTAGTCTCCTAGATCTAAGTAGACGCGATGTCTTTGAACTTAGCATCTGTTTACGTAGACGACAATACACACTCACACAAGACTCTCCCTGACATTGTCAAGTCCTCATAGTCGTGTTCGTTATGGTCATGAACACTAGCCTGGTTCTGCAAGAGCTCTTAGAAATTGCGCCCCCACAATTTCTTTCGAAGCGACCCCTACTTCTCTCTCACATAGGTGATTTCATCTTGAATCATTAAAAACATATGTTTTATGATTTCATATTGAATCATCATGCTTTATGATTTCATCATGAATCAATTAAGCCATATGTTTAACCTCTCAATAAGTCACATTGTTCTAGGAATGGACTAGGAAAGTTACTGTATTAAGTAACTCCCCCACATTGACGTGACTTCCCCCACATTTCTATGATTAGGTTGCCCTATTGAACCCAGATCTTGGGATCTCCAGTCAACTGGGTTAGGTTTTCCTTCATAGAAACTCATTCTTTTAAGGGCTTTAGTCCCATTCCTTTAGACGACACACTAACTAACTCTTTGCTTAAGCCTTTCGTAAGCGGATCCGCGATGTTATCCTTTGACGTTACGTAGTCAATCGTGATAACTCTAGTTGAGAGTAGTTGTCGCAACAATCACAATCTATGATGGATATGTCTCGACTTACCGTTTACATTTGTGATATGAGCTCTGTCAAATTCTATTGACTATCACACTTTATAAACATGGTCGTTACCGGTATACGCCATCTTGGTATGTCCTTTACGAATTAACGTAAACTATCCTGCATATTTTATAAATTTATCTCAAATAATAAATTCATATTTCATCATAGATTTAGCTATAATTGTCTCTTTGAAATACTTTCAAGATTTCTAGGACATAGCTTTCCACTTAGGATAAATACATCCCCTCTAGTGGATTTAGATTCTTATATGTAAGAATTTATATTTGCATTACTCTATCACTTGATAGTAGTAGGATATCTTCCATAATGCAATATTATTAGTATCATAATACTCAAGTAATACTTATTCAAATGGTCCCCACTTGAATTACTAATATATCTGCTTGTCTGGTTATAAGTTCTAAATCAGATCATACACACGTCATTAGACACATAAGATACCCAATATTCTTTGAGTATTCAAAATGGGAAACACTTTTACCTATATTTTAAATAGATTTAAAAAGATGTCATTGGACTCTAGCTAGGCCGGAATCCCCCACATTGAACTTCTCAATAATATTGTTTTTCTTAATTTTTGAATTCAAAACAAATCCATATGAGTTTAACAAACCCAACAACTAATGAAATTCATGTCAAATATTGACTCCAACAGATCATTAGTGGATTTATTCATCTTGTTATCACTTCTAGTGATAAGTATATTCATGTATAAACACAAGAGTACATATTTACTATTGATCACACATACATACATCATTTTTGAATCCACATTCTGACATGATATGGTCAAAAAGTTTGATGTCATTGTTTGGTAGCTTGCTTAAACCATATAATGACTTAATTAGCCTACAAACTTTTCTCTCTAGCATAGGAACTATGAAACCCTCAGGCTGGTTCATGTATAGTTCCTTTTTCTAAATCACTGTTTAGAAATATCGTTTTCACATCCACATAAGAAACTTCCAAAATTTCTTAATGCGGTCAATAAAGTACCATCATAATTGAGGTTTTTCGTGTAACATGCAAATTAGCATCCAAGGAAGATAGACCTTCTCGCTTTTTAAATTCTTTGATTACCAATATTTCTTTGCACATGTCAATGGTGACATGCACATGTTAATGGTGACATTAAATTTATCTATTTTTTTAAGATCCATTTATAGCCTAGTGGTTTACAACTTAAGGTACACCCACGAGCTTCTAAGTTTACTTTGTAAACTATAATCTATTTCACTTTTGGCTTCTTTTCATTGATACCCTTTCAAAGTAGTTATTGCTTCTTAGTAAGAAGTAGACTTATTTTTCCATTTTTTTTTACCATAAAAGAAACAAAAACCGAATCTAACCAATCTTTCGGTTCATGCCATTTTGTTTCTTATAGTTTTAACCTCTTCTTGGGTCAATCTTGTCTCTCTTCTAAGAGATCAATATCATCTTGTTGTCTCTGACCTTGGACAACCTCGTCATCTATTCTAGATGATCTTTCAATTTCCTTCGTAAACAAGGAATATATTTCCGAAGAATGAATCATTCCTTAATTCCATTACTATGTCTATTTTCGATTCATGTACAATGAAACGATAAGCACTGCTATTCATAACAAAACATGTGAACATACAATCCATGGGTTTATGTCCAATCTTTCGAACCATGAATTTCATACGGATATCTTAGCTAGATATCCCCCCACATTTGTAAGTACCTATAAGATAGTTTTCTTCTCACCCATAGTTCGTAAGAAGTATCTTATTTTATTTACAAGGGATCTTATCTAAAATATAAGTAATCAATATAATCGCTTTCCCCCACATGCCATGGCTTAAACCTGGACTTAAGAACATGGCATTAACCATTTATTCTAAGGCATGATTCTTTTCTATATCAAGAGCAATGAATTTGTGTCTTATTCTAATTTTAGCATAAAAATTTAGAAATAGAGACACATATTCACCTCCAATAACTTCGAATCACCTTATTATCGATAATAAGTTGGTTCTCAACTTATGTATATAGATCAAGCTTGTCTATATCCTTACTCTCAAGTAAGTGTAAATAGCAATATTTTGTACCGCATTTAGCCAATATGGTAAAGTACACGATACTCTATACCTTAGTAGGTATCAATTCTAAATCACATAAAACCATGTGAATCATATCAAGGTTTTTAGTTATTTCTGTTCAACCAAGAGAAAACACTTATCAATTTGGCTTTAACCTAAGTTTTGATTTTGTAATCCGTGTTAATACAAAAATGGGTATCCAATTTGGTTTAATTGGACAACATGTTGAGTAAAAATTTAAAACATGTCAAAGTGAGTCATAACATACATTTAAAAATGACCATTATAAAATATAATCAACTTACCCATTTTAAAGGCATAACCCGTATGCACTAAATTTATGTTATTCGTTAAATCGGTTTTTATTTGATTCAAACACATATGAAAGCCAAATTTTATTAAGCAACCATCCGGACATAAGATTCCTACGAATCTCCGGCACACACAACGTTGGTAAACTTAGTTTCTTTTCCAGATGTAAATCACATCTTTTTCCTTGATATTAGCAGTTGGAGAGTTGCCGAAACTCGTTCTCTCCATTCTCAACTGCAATATAAGAGTTAATCAAACTCTTATCACCATATACATGACATGATACAGAAGTGCTGATGGACCATTATCTATGGTTGGATTCACTCATGACCTCAGTTTTCATGTCATTCTAGCCATTTAACACATAGTTACGGCAAAAAAGGTTTCTGAATGCTTTAAAGCATCTACCGTACACATAAATCGAGTATCGGTCTCCCATTTTACAAGTAAGGGAGCAGATCCTTTAGATGTCACTTGTGACATTCCAAATAATTTGTCAATCCGATGTCTCATAATTAGTTTGAAACTAATTTTTGTTACTATTAACAACGTTCTAAATCACATAGTGTTTCTTATCCAAAACGAATTAAATCGAATTTTGTTTCAAATCACTAATGTTTTGTACGATCCGTTACACAAAACCACTTTAAAGAAAGTCTTTCGACTAAACAATTAAAGATTGTCTCCTATGACATAATCTGATAATCTTTCTAACAAAACCACATATGTTATCAATCTTCATCACGAAGATCTTAATAGATCAATTTCATATGATCAATTTCTACAACGAAACTCAACAAGGTTTCAGTAGATCCATTCTTTTAAAGAAACTCAACAAGGTTTTAATAGATATGCCTTTAAACTCAAAAATGTTTTTATAGGTATATCTATAAACTCAACAAGGTTTCTATAGATATATTTATAAACTCAACAAGGTTTCAAGAATATATATGGTTTATAATTAAACTCGGCCCAATTTACAATAAATTACACAAGTCAAACAAACTCTTCCACTAATTTAATAAAAATAGTGTATGTAATTTGATATTTAATGATAACTCATACCATTGTCAACATCTTGTTTCAAAGAAATTCTTCTTGATTTCATTGAACATGTTTCAAAAGTCTAATAAAATAAGATCTTGCACTTTATGAGATCAATGAATACGTTCTAATAATCTCATAAAATAGCAACTTATCTTTTATGAGATTTGTGTCAAAGAAACTCCACTTGGTTTCAATGAATCTAAATTCACCATGATTCCAATCATGTTGTAACTGGCGCACCAATTACATTTACAAGATTCACTAGGGTCACAGTTGTGTTACCACAAGTAAATTTGTCAATATTCTAACGGAATACAACTAAGAACTATTAAAACAATTTGGTATCTAATAAACTCAACATGGTTTATATAAACTTGTACCAAATCTGATTCAAAGAAACTCAATCGTGGCTTCAGTAAATCTAGGTTAAAACTATAACATATGTAATAAACAAACTAAACGATCAGTTTGAACGCAAACTCATCATGGTTTCAAAACAAACTGATACGATAAACTGTTTTTAAAAAAAATCGTTTATAGATCTGTAACACCAGATCTGTTAATTAAAAATTCTGTTTACTTAAAAACTGATTTCCTAAAGAAACACAATCTAGGTTTCGAGAGAATACAGTTTGTATTAAAATAAGTTAATTAAATTAATATGATTTTAGCAAAAAAGTGTTTAATTCTGTTACACAGAATCTGTTTTAAGACTGTAGGGAAACTATAACACTTTTATTTATAAATCAAATAAATAAAATTAATTTTGTTAGCATAAAACAAATAACAGAATATAAATAACAGAAAAATAAATACAGACATAATTATAAACGATAATTAAATAAAACAATAAAATAATAAAAAGACTTACTAAATCACCAGCAAGTCGAGGCACGCGTAAGACACGCTTAGAACTAAAGAGCCGAGGCACGTGTTTGACACGCTTCCCTTAAAACAGATTCGTCGTCTGTTTCCCAGGGTACAACAGCCGAAACAGTAAGTTGTACTGTCGGACTTAACAAAACTGCCCGGAATTTCACCTTTACAGATGCGTACTCCATATGTTGGAAATCAATAATAATACTTATTGATTTGATGTGTGTAAAAGCTAAGGAATTAGGCCTCTATTTATACACAATAGACTCCCTTCCAGTTTACTCATCCCACCGATGTGGGACAAAAAATAAACTATTTTTCCTCTTTAAGCATGGTACCAAATGCCTAACTTTGAGACACGATATCTCATTCACATCACCTTCATTTTGGACACATAAAGGCTCATTGCGAAGCTCTCTTCAAGGAGAACGCGAACCTATAAAGTATCACTAATATATATGATACATACATATACATAATTGTGTCCAAAGTTGGTCAAAAGTTATTTTGCCAACAATATTTTCCAACACAGTATACATGGTCAAGCGTGAGATGGGAAAGTTTAGAAAGACATATATTCAGGTGAGATTTTCCAGATTCTTCATTTAGACGAATTGTCGTACCACAATAGATTATGTTGAGGTTCTTTAGATTTGGGCAGGTGGAGAAAAGAACATCATCCAATTTGATATGACTGAGACACAACGTTGTTAAAGCTGGGAGGTCCCAAGTTGATTCAAGTATACCAGACTTATAGCCAAGGGCTAAAGAAAGATGTTTCAGTGACTGGGAACTGAAAAGATTAATAGGAATTGCAGTATCATCCTTACTCACAGATGATAAGAATGTTAGTTGTTCGACGTTATGAGAAAACGCATACTTAAGAATTCTTTTGGCAAACAATGGGGTAACTTTTCCGCGAAAACTGAGCTTAACAATAGATAACTGTACTTGATTATTACGGCGAGACAGAATACGAGTGACAAATTTGGAGAACTTGTTTAAATTTGAGAAACTCTCAGCTGAGAAATTAAGATAAGGCATTGAAGTCCAGATATATCTCCATCTAGATGACAAAGCACTTGTTTCAATGGCTTGTTGAAGGCTAATAAAAGATATAATTTTATGGATAAGCTCATCTGGTAAACTGCTTAGTCTATCACTTTCTACATTCATTCTCTTTGCATCATGTCTAGAGCCCATTTCTTGACTCCAAAGCTGCAATGTGACATAATTAACCCTATCAGAAGATGTTATATTTTATTATAAAAGTTTCAATTTATACAGATGAATGCTAATGTTACACTCAGAAGGCGAGTCTAATTGGACCCTTTAGCAGCAGGAAGAACATGCACATCTAGCACACTGAATGTACTCTCAAAATAAACTTGTGGCAGACAATTTACCGAGTACTCACACAGATGTTTCTCGATAGCATACTGAATATTTTATTAGGGAATAAATAAGCCAAGCCCGGTGTGTGGGTTTGAGGCATTAGGGTTTTGCCATTATAAATAATGGCGATGAATAGGCATTAGGGTTTTGCGCCATTATTTATAATGGCAAAACATTAATGCCTCAAACCCATACACCGGGTTTGAGCTTATTTATTCCCTAATATATTCAAGTATGGATTAAAGTTAGTAAAAGCTACTATATATTGCTAACAATATACCTCAAATCTAGTAACCTACGACTAGAATGGTCGTCACTCTTTCAAATTTTGGCAAAAATACCAATTAAAGTATTAAACTTTCAAAATTTCATCCCAATATCACACTCTTTTCTAACCGGAGCCATTATGGTAATTTTATATGTCAGTCCTTAGCTTAACGACCAACAACAACAATATCCAATCCGACCAGAAGAGGAATTACTAAGGTATTAAAGTCATACTCCTACCCGAGGTTTAGAATTAGGAAGATCATTTATGTAATTAAGCGAAAGAGGCCGCATAACAAAAAGAACTGTGAAAATTACCTACCGACATATAGTTATAGTTAACTGTATGCTAATTGTCCGAGTAAGTAAACCGGTAGCCTGGTGAATCGACCGGGTTAACCCGGTGGTCGAATCAGTGACCCGGTGACTCGACCGAGTTGATCCAGTGGCCGAATCGGTGACCCGGTGACCTGACCGGGTTAACCTAGTGGTCAAACCTGTGCACCGATGACTTGACCGGATTATCCCG
The DNA here is from genome assembly GCA_025667525.1 of Glebionis coronaria. NCBI lineage: Eukaryota > Viridiplantae > Streptophyta > Magnoliopsida > Asterales > Asteraceae > Glebionis > Glebionis coronaria. The sequence continues at coordinate 634,723,601 of CM046874.1, read as the reverse complement.
GTGGTCGTATCCGCGACCCGGTGACTCAACCGGGTCAACCGGTGGTCGATCCCGTGACCCGGTGACACGACCGAGTTGAGTCGGTGGTCGAATTCATGACCCGATGACTTGACCGGGTTGACTCGGTGGTCAAAACCCGTTACTCGATGAATCGATGAATCGATCGAGTTGACTCGATGATCGATCCCGTGACCCAGTGGCCGAACCCGAGGCCCGATAATATTGTGTGAAAAAATTAATGTTAAAAATTTTCAACTTTTCAACAATTCACATACACTTTTTATATTTTAACTCAATTTAACTTTAAAGTGTTCAACTTCTTTTTTTTCTTCTCAATTTTAATGTAACAAATTTAAAATCATGTGTAATATATAGAAGGTTTTTTTGAATTTTTGAAAAGTAAGGTTACTGATCATACTTTATATACTTGACTAGTTGTTTTCTCAGAACGACAATTTTAAATATTTCGGACACCTTGTTGTCTCAAAACGACAATTTTAATTATTTCTGACACCAAAAATTTATCTCACATGTGGTGAGCACTAGCAGCATAGGCATAGCTATATAGTATAGTTTAAAGCCCAATTAATTAACATTTGATAAATTTAAAACGTAAAATGAATAAATTTATTATAATATTTTGACAAAATTACACGTCATTATTTTTTTAGCACTTGCTAACGTGCTCACCCAAAATCACGCATCTTGTAAACAAAACTTGAAACCACGAGAACATGAAATACCAATGAGACACAAGCCCTTTGGTGTAGCCAACTAGTAACATATGGTATCTATAATTTAGCATAACAAATTCAAGATGATTATACATACATTTACAAGGGAATGGAAGAAATCAGGAATGATGGATAAATAAAAAAACAAGCAACTGTACTAACGTTGAATAAGTAAGAAATGAACATATACCGAAGGAGGTGAATGTCGTGGTTTGTCTTGAGGTTGTTGCCTTCGTGAAATTAGATGAGAAAGAAGAGGGTGCCACGACTATTTAACTTTTTAGTATTCCTTTTTTAAACGGAGTTGACTTTATAGTTAAAATATGTTTTAAGAATCGGTCTTTAGTTAAGTCGGTTAAGTTATGGACTAGTTCAACTAGCTCAACTATGAGTTAAAATTTATATAAACTTTTAAATTAACATATACCTATTCAGCTAATTATAATGATTCTCTGAAAATCATATATGTTTTTTGAAAATCATATATGTTTCGTGACGAATCATATATTATTCTCTCATACGTGACTTAAGAAAAAAAATCGAAAAAAAAGTTCGTCGAAAGTATATACATGTGCCCCTCGATAGATAGATGATTTAATTCTCGTCGCGATGATATGTTTTGTTTTACGTAACGATTAACGGTTTGTGAGATATTTAATTTTTTAAAAATGAGTTTTTTTGTTACATGATAATAATTGATGATTGTGATTGGTTGATTGAGTTTATGTTAAACTAAGGATCTATGTTAAACTTTTTCCGCTCAACTATAGTGTTAGTTTAGTTATTTACAACAAAAAAAACAAATAATATTTGCAAACGATCGCATAGCTAGTTTACAATATGTTAATTGATTTGGTGGTCGAATTGGTAATCCAGTGACTCGGCCAGATTGACTCGATGGGCAAATCAGTCAATCGGTGACTCGACCGGGTTAACTCAATGGTCGACCCAGTGACTCGACTTAGTTGTTATAGTGGTCAAAATCGTGACCCAGATACTCGACCGGGTTGACCTGGTGGTCGAACTCGGGACTCGGTGATTCGATCGGGTTAACCCGATGGTCGAACCTGTGACTTGATTATTCGATCGGATTGACCCGTTGGTCCAAGTTACTCGACCGGATTGACCTGGTGATCAAACCCATGACCTTGTGACTAATACACTTGTTTTCTATTTCAATATTTGTTTAATGTTGATAAAAAAAAGTTGGATGGATCTTGACTAACCCGAATTAGGCTTAATTCGGGTATCCGGGACTCCGACTCTCGTACCAAGTGAACTTCTAACGAGACCCGCACACTAAAAGAATAACGCATCTTTGGGCTTACAGTGGGAATGTTTCCCACGATTAGACTCTGGCGTGAGAGTAAGTAATCGGTTTAGGGTTTTTAGTAATCGGTAAGGGTTAAAAGTGTGATGTGAATCATACATTTTGTGGAACCTTTGGGGGGTTCCTTATATAGGTGGTAAAACCCTAGTTGGGCTTTACCGAACCTTAAGCCCCAAGCAAGAGATAATTACCATATAGGCACTGATCCTTATCTTCTAAATAAGACGAGTGAATATCTCATTGCTTTAGGCGAATCACAATCCTACTTAGGTTGTGATTCTGTCTAACCCATTCTACGTGCGGTATGAACGTAGTCTGTATGACATCGCGTGCGACTTACTATTCGGGCCTTATAAGCCCAAAGCAATGATTACCCGACCCCTACTTGTTGGGCCTTATAAGCTCAATCCTTTGTATTACCCACGTTTCATAAGACTTCACAAAATTTAGAAAATCAAACCCTCCTTTGGTTTTGACATTGTACACGTCTCATATATGCATTCCCTAAGCAAATTCACTAAGTCCCATGCCAATCTCCTAGTACTCTTTCCCTCCCACCAAAATTCGAACACATCACCCTACCACCTTTGGAAATCGGATCAAGGATATGCAACATAGCTCATAACCACTTCTTAGCTTTTGTACCCATAACAACTAATTAAAACTTGTCCTTGTTTCCCCCTTGATTAGTTTAGCCGCCGGTTCCCGTTGCTAGTATACATGTATCTACTCTTGAGTCACATAATCAAACAAATTATACAACCTAAGATTAATTAAATCTTATACTAGAACTTAAGCAAAACCATGGGAGAATAGCCTAGACCGAATACCATTTACAACCTAAACAACTAGTATATACTTACTAGCTCATTCATACACTCATAATCTCAAACATTCATCACTCTCTCTTTCTCTCGTGTTACCGTGAACAAAACGACCCACAAACACACTCTCTTTTAATACAAACTTAATCTACACTTACATTTGAGCTAAAGACGCAACACGTTTACATTACACAAAGAAACGAAGCAAAGACGCGACATGTATAAACAAAGGGTTTAGACGACAAAAACCCTAGAACATTCAAGGAAAGACTTGTGCTAGCTTCACTTGGATCATAACATTGTGCTAAGGACATCTAGTATTTGACGTACTGTGTGCATTGTGACTTGGATACTTTGATCATTCTCGAGCATTATTAGTCAGGTGAGTTCATAGCCTCACACTTTAAATATATTAAATGTTTTTGTACAACATTGGGGGAAAACATGCAGTACATGTTAAAGGACGCAAATAGAGCATGAGTACATTATGATTACATTTTGCCTATCCATGACCCGTGGATTGTAAACTGTTAATTGTGAGATAGCGTGAATGTTATAAATAGATCTATTTGGGACTGACAATCCCCTTTTGGGTAAGTAGCGTTCACTGTGCCTAGGCCAAGACAACAAACGTATACCATGTCGGATATTTAGAGCGTACATTGGGTGGTCCCAATTTGTTGTGGACCGCTACGATCGTCTAGCTTCAGCTTACATGTAATAGGGAAATGTAATAGGTTTATAGTATTTGCTTTGTGCATTACTATGTGAGACATTTTGCGGTCCTGAACTTGTATTTTTCAAACCTATGTATTCACCAACTTTATGTTGACCGTTTTAAGCTTGTTTTTCTCAGGTAACTAAGCAGGATTATGTATGCATGGACTGAGCATCATTTAGGAGCATAATAATCACTGGGGAATTTATTTATCATTGGGATGAAAGTAAAGAACTGATATTTACCTTTGCAACTATTTGTACTAAGACAATATTTGTAACATTTTATTCAAAAATCATATAATTATGACCTATGCTTTATATGTCATTTGTTCTGTGATCTACTAAGTGAAACCCAAGTTAATTCCGCTGCATGTCTAATTTGGGGGTTTCACAGATTGGTATCAGAGCAATGGTTATAGAGAATCAGATCAAAAATAAATAAAAAATTATATAATAACTGGATATAACCGGCCTGAGAGTTCAAAAACTGGTTTTGAGGGACATACATAGAGAACATTTAGCATAGAGAGCATGCATAACTATATGATCCATACGTGAAATTATGATTCATGATAGTATTGAGTGCTTATCCTGTACGTAATTATGAAAATATTAGTTTACTTAAAAACTTTTATCCCATTAATTTATTCTAACGAATTATGGTTTATTAACCGATACTTATGAAAATTTATATATTTTTAGATATTTACTATGACCACTATTTCTTTTTTACTACATCTACTATTAATCCTGAGGTTCCTATTGTTCCGGCTACTGCTGGCACTGTTCTTCCTGAGAAGAACAACAACCTATTCCCAGAGCATCACCTACGGCAGTATTAGCAGGACTACATTCAGACCCTGAGTCTGGAGATGACCAGGAGGACGGACTTATATTCCCTACTAACTTCACGGTTGCTACGCAAACCTATTTCCCCGACTAGGGAAAGGGACGATGGGCATCTTCCATCGCGAAAGTCTTCGTTACCATCAGCTTTACCTTCACTCAGCTTGCTACCTGGGAGCAGTGCACCGCCTCGTAAGAGGAAGTGCAACTGTTTTTCTGACTCCACTACGGAGGTAGGGAGAGCTCTAGGGCTAGATCTACTTCCGAGGAGGAGATACGTGCAGAGATCTATGCTTTGGTCGGGCGTCAGGGGCAGGATACAACGAATATTTTTGTTATGCTCGAGACTGCTCAGGTCGGTCGCTCGTAGTTACATCAGCGAGATGATCTACTTTCTTGGTTGATGAAGGGGGAGGCGCATGCCACCAGAGATGCTTGGACCCATACAGAGGGTATGATTCAGTGGCTATTTGGGGAGATGATAGCACAGAGGGAGAGAGTGTTCATACTAGAGAGAAAACTCTAGGATTTCCAGGCCCAGCTACACTCGTAGAGTGGAGTGATTCAGGCGCAACAAGATCTGCAGGACATGCGCACGATGCGCGTATTGCCGAGATAGACGTTAGGAGACGGGCAGAACAGACCCATCAGACACAGTTGTATCAAACACTCAGGTTGTTACGGGAGAATCGCAGAGCCATTAGAGACCTACATCAGGCGAGACAGGCACCACAGGACGCTACTGTGCCAGACCTTCACGAGGTTGGCAGTAGTACTTAGATGTGATCATTCTTGTTAGACCTACCTTTTGTACAATTTGCAAACATTTGGGTTACGTCCCAGCCAGTATGTTTTAGACTTGTTGTACTTGTATCCTTCATACTTGACTTGTGATCTTTTGGGTGTTTAGACGATAGTGTATGTACGATATTATCTTATGAGATCCTGACTAATTATGATATTTAATTTTCTATGGTACAGATCTTTCTACATCTCGATACAAACATCTTGTTCTAACTATCTCACTTTTCCTTCTATCTTGTGTATTTAGTAATGACACGACCCAGAGTCACACGAGCTAATGCTGCAGAAACAGACATCGCTACCAATTTCACTCCTGCTCAAATTCAGGCACTCATTGACCAAGGCATTGCCAATTCCATGGATATACGAGATGCCAACAGGAGCAGAAACCATGATGACAGTCATGATTTAAACGAAAGAAGAGCAGAGAGAATCTCTCTGGGATGTACTTATCCGGAGGTCTTGAAGTACAAGCCATAGTACTTCAAGGGAAAGGAAGGTGCAATGGAACTGATGTAGTGGTTTGAGAGGATAGAGACGGTATTTCAGATCAATAACTGTGTGGATGAGAACCGGATTAAGCATGCTACTTACACATTCTTGGAGCATGCTTTGACTTGGTGGAACTCGTTGATAGCTACATTAGGGCATGACTATGCCTATGCCATCACCTGGACCGGACTGAAAACTAGAATGACTAAGAAGTATTGTCCAAGATGAGAGATGAAAAAGTTGTAGATTGAGTTATAGGAGTTAAAGTGCAAGGGTACTGACATTTTGGCTTACAACCAAAGATTTCAAGAATTGTCCTTGATATGCGTCCGGATGTTTCCGGAAGTTAAGGGGAAGACTAAAAAGTATGTTAGGGGTTTACCGGATGCTATTCATGATAGTGTACTCGCATCTCGACCCACTACTTTCGATGCTGCAATTGAGTTTGGACAAGAGAATCCGTACCTCGACTGAGAGGCAGGCTGAAAGTAAGAGGAATGCTGACGAGAATTTCGAAAACCATCACCACCAGCATCCACCCAAAAGGCATAACCTGTGGCAAGCTTATGTTGCCACCACTCATGTTAGCAGGTCGTTTGGGGGTACCAAACCCCTGTTCTCTAAATGTCATTATCATCATGACGACCCATGTAGAAAATGCCACAGATATGGACAAACTGGCCACTTCATCAAACATTGCAAAATCAATGCTCTTACCAATTGTGGAACCAATCACCACAATATATGAGGTGGAAATGGACCCCGTGGACATGGAAACGGTCAAGGAAACGGTCAGGGTAATGGAAGCTATGTTGGAGGGAACGAAACGAGGCAAATAGTAGTCCATTGTTTTGGATGTGGAGCCCCGGGTCATGTTAAGAGCAACTGCCCAAAGTGCGGAAACACGAACCAACCTAATGGAAGCAGTCAGGGAGCCCCAGCCAGAGTGTATGTCGTAGGGAATGCTGGAAACCAACCAGACTCCAACGTTGTTATAGGTATGTTTCTTCTAAACAACCGCCATGCTTTTATCTTATTTGATACCGGTGCTGATAGGAGTTTCATATCGATCGAGTTTAGTAATTTACTTGATGTGGTCCCAACCACTCTAGACAATAGTTACAATGTAGAGTTAGCCGACGCGAAGGTAATTAGGGTTAACACTATTTTTAGAGGTGTACATTAAATCTCCTGAACCATACGTTCAACATCAATCTAATGCCAGTAGCACTTGAAAGTTTTGACGTTATCATTGGCATGGACTGGTTATCAATATGTCATGTGGTGATCGTATGCGATGAGTAACTAGTCCGCATTCTAGTGGAAGATGGAACCTTGATTATACGAGGCAACGTGAGTGAAGACAACTCTAGTACCCGGTTGAACATCATCTCCTGTATAAAAACTCAAAAGTATCTACTGAAAGGATGTCCTATCTTTTTAGCACATATTTCCAAGATGAATGAAGAAGATGAACCTGAGAAGAAGCGGACTGAAGACATGTCGATCTTGCGAGATTTTCCAAAAGTATTTTCGGAAGAATTGCCAAGCATAACACCTGTGCAGCAAGTTGATTTTCAGATCGATTTGGTCCCAGGCGATGCACCAGTGGCAAAGGCACCTTATCGGTTAGCTCAATAGAAAATAAAGGAATTGTTCAAACAATTAAAAGAACTATCTGACAAAGGCTTCATAAGACCAAGTTCCTTACCATGGGGAGCCCCGATCTTGTTTGTCAAGAAGAAAGACAGTTCATTCTGAATGTGCATTGACTAACGAGAACTGAACAAGTTAACTGTCAAAAATTGTTACCCGCTTCCTAGGATCGATGATCTATACGATCAATTGCAAAGATCAAGTGTCTATTCCAAGATAGACTTACGATCAGGGTATCATCTGTTAAGAGTAAGAGATGGAGATATCTTAAAGACTGCTTTCAAAACCCGGTATGGACATTATGAATTCCAAGTTATGCCATTTGGTTTGACTAATGCGCTAGCTGTATTCATGGACCTCATGAATAGAGTATGCAAACTATATTTGGATAATTCCGTGATCGTCTTTATCGATGATATACTAGTTTACTCCAAGAACGATAAAGAACACGGAGAGCACTATGATATTAAAGTTGCTTAAGGAGGAGAAGTTGTACGCGAAATTCTCTAAATGTGAATTTTGGATCCCCAAAGTTTAATTTCTTGGTCATGTAATTGACAATGAAGGAATTCATGTGGATCCAGCTAAGGTCGAATCCGTTAAAGATTGGGCATCTCCTAAGTCACCAATGGAGGTTCGCTAATTTTTAGGCCTTGTTGGGTATTAGCGACGATTCATCGAAGGGTTTTCCAAGATAGCCAAACCAATGACCAAGGTTACCCAGAAAGCAGTAAAGTTTGATTGGGGATAAAAGGAGGAAACTGAATTTTAGTTGATCAACCAGAAACTATGCAGTGGACCTATAATGGCCTTACCTGAGGGCAGTGAAGACTTTGTTGTGTATTGTGATGCTTTACACAAGGGATTAGGTGTTGTACTAATGCAAAGAAACAAAATGATAGCTTACGCTTCACGAAAACTAAAGAAACACGAGAAGAATTACACCACACACGATCTGGAACTTGGCTCAGTGGTGTTTTCTTTGAAGATTTGGAGGCATTATCCTTATGGAACGAAATGTACAGTGTTCACTGATCACAAAATTTTACAACACATACTCGACCAAAAATAATTGAACATGAGGCAACGTCATTGGATAGAGTTACTAAGTGACTACGATTGTAAAATCAAATACCATCCAAGTAAAGCAAACAGAGTAGCAGATGCCTTAAGCCGGAAGGAAAGAGAGACTCCACTAAGATTCCAATCTCTAGTCATGACGATCAGTTTGGACCTACTAAAGCGAATCTTGGAGGCTCAAATTGAAGCTAAAAATACGGAAAACTTAGTGAATGAGGACATTAGAGGCATGCTAAGGACGGACCTTGAGAAAGAAAAGCTAGAACCTAGATCCGACAGAACACTATGCTTGCACGAAAGAAGTTGGTTACCTATTTTTGGCGACTTGAGGAATGTGATCATGCATGAGTCTCATAAGTCCAAATATTCGATCCACTTAGGATTTGATAAGATGTACCAGGACGTGAAGAAACTATATTGGTGGCCAAACATGAAGGCTGATATAGCCAATTATGTCAAGATGTGTTTGACCTGCTCTAGAGTCAAAGCAGAGCACTAAAGGCCATCAGGCTTGCTAGTGCAACCAGAGATACCACAGTGGAAGTGGGATAATAGAACCATGTACTTTGTCACCAAACTTCCACCATCTGTAGAAGGGTATGATACTATATGGATAATTGATGACCAAGTTACAAAGTCAACTCACTTCTTACAAATGAGAGAAAACGAATCACTAGATAGACTAGCAAGGATATACCTCAAGGAAGTTGTCACTAGACATGGAATACCTATTTCAATCATCTGTGATTAAGACGGTCGTTTTATGTCATAACTCTGGAAGGCATTTCAACGAGCCTTGGGTACAAGCCTAGACATGATCACTGCCTATCATCCAAAGACCGACGGGAAAAGTGAAAGAACAATCCAGACACTGGAAGATATTCTCCGATCATGTATTATTGACTTTGGAAAAGGATGGGTAAGGCACTTACCATTGGTCGAATTTTTGTACAACAACAACTATCATGCTAGCATAAAGGCCGCACCCTTTGAGGCACTTTATGGTCGAAAATGTCGATCACCCGTGTGTTGTGTCGAAGAAGAGTAATCTCAACTTACTGGCCCATAATTAATTCAAGAAACCACAAAAAATATCACCCAGATCAAGCAAATGATGCAGGCAGCCCGTGACAGAAAAAAGAGTTACGCGGACTTAAAGCATATACCTATAGAGTTCGAAGTAGGTGACCGTGTGATGCTCAAAGTATTGCCTTGATAAGGAGTTGTACGTTTCGGTAAACGTGGGGAACTGAACCCGCGTTATGTCGGACCTTTCAAAGTGATAGAAAGAGTTCGTGAAGTGGCATATTGTTTAGAATTGCCACAAGAATTAAGTCGTATGCACCTTACTTTCCATATGTCAAATTTGAAGAAGTGTTACGATGATGAGCTACTTGTCATGCCATTAGAGGGAGTTTACTTTGATGACACTCTTCAATTTGTGGAAGAACTTATAGAGATCATGGAGAACTTATGTACATTAACTTTGGTCGCGAATCATGGAAACGATTAACCAACACCTGAGCAATAAACAGTCAAAGTGACAAAATTTATGCTAAGTCGACACATTAAAATCTCTTTGAACACCCTTAGTCCAATTATGAACTTAAAAACTTAATAACTAGTTCATTACATTCATATATTACCCTAGATTATAATCAAACGAGCCTTGAACCTATACTAAAACCTATTTAATCAGTTACAAGCTTATGCTAAATCATATCTAGCTAAACCTTAAACATTGACTTTCCTTGGATCATTTGTATTACCCACGTTTCATAAGACTTCAAAAAATCTAGCAAATCAAACCCTCCTTTGGCTTTGACATTCTACACGTCTCATATATGCATTCCCTAAAAAAATTCACTAAGTCCCATGCCAATCTCCTAGTACTCTTTCCCTCCCACCAAAATTTGAACACATCACCCTACCACCTTTGGAAATCGGATCAAGGATACGCAACATAGCTCATAACCACTTGTTAGCTTTTGTACCCATAACAACTAATTAAAACTTGTCCTTGTTTCCCCCTTGATTAGTTTACCCGCCGGTTCCTCATGCTAGTATACATGTATCTACTCTTGAGTCACATACTCAAACAAATTATACAACCTAAGACTAATAAATCTTGTACTAGAACATAAGAAAAACCATGGGAGAATAACCTAAACCAAATACCATTTGCAACATAAACAACTAGTATATACTTACTAGCTCATTCATACACTCAGAAACTCAAACACTTGTCACTCTCTCTTTCTCTCTTGTTACCATGAACAAAACAACCCACAAACACACTCTCTTTTAATACAAACTTAATCTACATTTACATTTGAGCTAAAGACGCAACACGTTTACATTACACAAAGAAACGAAGCAAAGACGCGACATTGGTTTATAAATAAAGGGTTTAGAAGACAAGAACCCTAGAACATTCAAGGAGAGACTTGTGCTAGTTTCACTTGGATCATAGCATTATGCTAGGGACATCTAGTATTTGACGTACTGTGTGCATTGTGACTTGGATACTTTGATCATTCTCGAGCATTATTATTCAGGTGAGTTCATGGCCCCACACATGAGTACATTATGATTAGCACCATGACCCTTGGATTGTAAATTGTTAATTGTGAGATAGTGAGAATGTTATAAATAGATATACTTAGGGATAACAATACCCATTTGGGTGAGTAGCGCTCACTGTGCCTAGGCTAAGACAACAAACGTATACCATGTCGGATAAATAGGGCGTACATTAGGTGGTCCCCATTTGTTGTGGACCCCTACGATCGTCTAGCTTCAATTTACATGCAATAGGGGAAATGTAATTGGTTTATAGTATTTGCTTTGTGCATTACCATGTGAGACATTTTGCGAACCTGAACTTGATTTTATCAAACCTATGAATTCACCAACTTTATGTTGATCGTTTTAAGCATATTTTTCTTAGGTAACTAAGCAGGATTCTGCATGCATAGACTGAGCATCATTTAGGATCATAATAATGACTGGGTATTTATTTATCATTTGGATGACTGTAACAAACTGATATTCACCTTTGCAACTATTTGTACTAAGACAATATTTGTAACATTTTATTCAAAATCATATAATTGTGGTATATGCTGTATATGACATTCGTTCTGTGATCCACTAAGTGACAACCAAGTTCGTTCCACTGCATGTCTAATTTGGGAGTGTCACAACGACATCCTAGCTTAGGTTTCGTTAAAGATTGTAAGCTTAAGTGTGAAGGTTTCTTCACCGGTGTAAAGGAGATTTATTTACTAGTGAAGTAGAACTCTCGAGTGGATACTCGAGGAGTGGAAGTAGGGGCAAGATAAATGAGATCTTGCTAGGCCGAACCACTATAAATCATTGTGCATTGTGGTTTGTTTCTTTATTACTTCAAGTCTATTACTTTGCTAATTTACACTTGCTAATTTACACTTGCTAATTTACACTTCATCTATATCCATTCACGATCATGAAAAAGTTTCAAAGTAATTAAAAATAATCGGTAAAAACTATTCAACCCCCCGTCTAGTTTTCTACAGAGGTTGTTGATCAGGATTTGTTAGTAATTACAGCTTGGTTTTGTGAATTAGTTGGTTGGTGGGTTTACTGTTTTTTGCTTCGTAGGATTCGATACGAAAGTTGTTTGTTACATAGTAAATCCCGTTTGTTCCCTATATATAGCAGAGGCTTGGTACTTCTTTTTGGCATGTTGGAGCGATCGTTTCGATGTTTGCTTATTCATTGTTTGATATGTTCTCCCGGTTGCACGTATGATTTTGTTTGAATTAGGAAGAACTAGAATTTGAGATTAGTGTTTGAAGTTAGAATTTGGCTATTGATACAAGGCTTTTGCCCGTATAAAAATTAAGATTAAGTTCGTGTTCTCGGTATCTTAACGAATTGATCTAGGCCCTATGTGTGACTCAGTTGATCTTTGGTGAAAAAGAATATTTTTGGTTATTTTTAATTAAATGTGCAAAGACTTAAAAGTAAAAGGGCGGTTAAAGTAAATCTAAGTCTAATTAAAGTAAAGTGCAAGTATTTAAAAACGTGACTTAAATTAAAGAGCACTAAAGTAAATGACGTAAACTTAAATCTATCTAAGGCAAACTTAAAGTGCGACTAAAACTAAGGCAAGTAATCTTAAAGTGCAATTAAATAAAAGGCAGGAAAAATAAAGCTTGAAAATAAAAATCAAAGACAAAAGCTAATAAGAACCTGAATACAGCTCATTCGGAATAAACCTTCGTTTGGAACAATCACTCGTCCGGAATGTCACCTTTGGTTGAAATGATTCTTCTTCGCTAGGAATATTGCCAAAATCCTTGATCCGGAACAAATTGATCTGAATATGTCACTTATCCAAAACAATCCTTCGTTCGGAACTTTACTGATTTGGAACTCTAAATCTTGCCTTGATTCGGAAGTATTTTGTCACCCTTGATTCGGAAGTTTCCGAGTGAAGCCCCTTGATTCGGAAGTTTAGAACTTCCGAATGAACACCTCTTGAGTCAGAAGTTGCCCCTTGATTCGGAAGTTTATTCAGAACTTTTAAGTTCCGAATGAACAACTCTTGGTTCGGAACTTTGGAAACTTCCAAATGAATACCCACTGATCCGGAACTTTTAAGTTCCGAATGAACAGTGCTTGATCCGGAACTTTTAAGTTCCGAATGAAGCTTTTCTGGTTCGGAACTTTGGGAGTTCCGAATGAATGGTTCTTGAGTCGGAAGTTTTCCTTCGTCCGGAACTTTGAATGTTCCGGATGAACAGCTTGACTCGGAAGTTTTGCTGACCCAAAAATCTTCCGGATGAAACCTTGATTCGGAACTTTGGAAGTTCCGAATGAGCACTTTCCCTCCTTCTTGGTTCAGAACTTTTCCTGGAAAGATCAGAAACAAAGCAAACACTCCCGAAGAACAAGGAGATACAGTAACAGCAGGTATAATAACAAATTTAACCACAATCAACACAAACAAATTAATGAAACTAGTAAACATAAACAAACAATCAAATTCAAGAAATTAAACAACTTTAACCACAATAATCAAAAACCACTTTGGATCAAAATAAAAGCATGAACATAAACATAAACACAACAAATCAAAGATTAAGAAAGGTAGATAAGAGATTGATAAGATAAAGTAAAGATTGACAATAATTAATGGAAAGCTTACTTGAAATTAAATGAATTTAAGGTCCAAGACAAGGTATTTAAATTTGACAAGAAAAGTAAATGACAAGGTATTTAAATGATGGAAGAGCTAATTGTCACACTTAGCCAACAAAATGAAATGTTAACAATCCTAGTCTATTTATAGGGGAGGATTAAGGAAGCTTCCTCCCCTCTTTCATTTCTCCTTAATTACAAGATTAAGTCCCTCCTTTTATTAATCTTTATTAATTGCGTCATTAGTCCTTTTCTTCTAATCTTCTTTAAACTTGGACTTAAGGGACTTTTGGCTTCGGGATTTCTTCGAACTCGTCTTTAAATTCTTCAATAAAATAGACTTGAATTCTTCGGCTTTTGATAAACTTCCGTCTTTTGACTTTTTCCTCGATAAATCTTTAGAATTGGTCGTGGACTTCTGTTCTTTTTGCACTTTTGACTTCTTGACTTCGTCTTTCATTCTTTTCTTCAATAAAAGTCCTTAAATGCCCGTGAATGTCCGTGTTTTCTCCACTTTTCACCTTTTCGTCCTAAATCACAACAAAAACACAAACCACGCATAATTCCGACATAAAAGACATAAAATACACGTTTTGGCTCGGTTATTATTGTAATTAAGTGGTAGAAAAGATGGGTGTTTACACACCTATCAAATCCCCTACACTTGACCATTGCAATGTCCTCATGCAATGCATTAGTTACAAAGCAAGATTACACTTTTCATCATAATCAATCCACGTTGGCCTTTATTAAAGAGATAGAAAATTAAAGACATACAAAATAAAGAAATCAAAAGCATACCTTGGGTTTTGAAACATGTTATGAATAATCATCATCCTCAAGTTTTCACTTTCTCCAAACCAAGCTTAAAAACGAGATCATTGTTATTATAAGTTAGTAGACTAACACGAACTCATGTGGGCCAATTACTCACTTGGACTCCCTTATTCCTAGAGGTATCTCTTATATTTTATTGTTGTCTTGAATGATCACGAGGATGCATTGTTTGACTTATTTCGATAGTTATTTAGTCTGAAAATAAAGTGAACGATTTAATCAATAGTTAGCTAAAGGACCAAATCTTTTAAAACTGCTTCTCGGGACCTCATAAAGTTCATATCTTGGCATAACTCGCTTCGCGATTTGAGACCTTTCTCAGACCGATATTTGGCAGCGACTTCATACTTCAAATCTTGAGAGACGTTCATGAAATAATGGTCTTCTCTTCATAATAGGAACTCTTCACTTTGAAGTTTTGAGAGATTCATACTTAGACCACGACTTCTTCATTTTTCTCCAATCTTTATTTTGGACTTTGATATACAACGATCCGCCCCCTTTTATGACTTGGATCTATTTATCCTCATACCTTGTTAGGGTCTTTTCGGATACACTTCTCCATGACTTTTGGGGAGTTTTGCTTTACGTCGTGTGTCTCGATCCTTAATATTGATTTTCGATAAATGATTCTTCACATCACTTTGGATCTTTAGCAACAAAATATAGCCCTCATGCCTTGTTAGGGCCTTTTTGGACTCGCCAATCTTCGCGTCCCGCTTCAATAAGTTATGCCTTAGCTATGAACTCTAATCCATACCGAGCAACTTTTAAACGATCTGGGGCTAGAAGCTAAGTAACTTTTCAAATCGTACAACCTTATTTATTAGCAGATAAATTATTAAGCAAGCGGTGGGAGAATAGGCTCATAATTAACTCACATAAATTCACGAAAGAATACCGTACTTATAATTGGCTCTATCATCTCTCGTTCTCCACAGTTTAAAATCTCAAGTAATGAGACTCGTGGATGCTTAGCCTATTAAATCAAAGTTTTGGGTTTTCGAGTCGCCTATAGGATCTTGCAAATTCTTAGACTTTTTCAAGTTTTAGAAATCGCATTTTAAAGTTCCTTTGATAAACGACTCTCTAGGATCAATTATAGGAACTTGCGAAAAGTTCTTGTTCTTAACCCGTGAGAGTTAAGACTTTCGCATTTTATAGCTCCCTATATAAAAACCTAGCAAAACTTGACTTAAACACGTTAAGGATACTAGCTAGAGTAAACTTGGATTGAGTCAAAAGATTCACAACGTTTGAAAATTAAAACCACTTATTTAAGCATTTATTCTAATAAAGAAAGGAAATAACTGTACAAAGGAAAAAATTCATAGGCCAAAATAGATCAAAAATTTTGAAAAATGTCGAAAAATTGATTTTCCGGTTAAAATGAGGACAAATACAAGGAAAAGACCACTTAACTTCGATAGAAGTCCCCCCTACACTTAAGATAAACATTGTCCTCAATGTTTAAGCATGTGGGAGTAAACTCCCCTACACTTAGGACATTGTGCACGTTGTTTAAATCTCGCTAAGGAAAAGACAACTAAATAGATTCCTATTTTAATATTGAGAAAATATAAAATAGTGAATCGAAAAGAGTTTAGGATAGAACCGGGAAGAAGTAGAACACGGAATCACGGGTCGTCAAGAATCATCAAGAGTGGATCTTTGAAGCTCGAATCCCTGATTAAGAAGTGAGGAGAGGAAAGCAAACCAAAGGGTCCCCCTACACTTATGGTCAAGAAAGCGAAAGGATAGATGCATGGGTTGCCTCCCAAGAAGCGCTTGGTTTTTGTTAACCGAGTCGTGAGCCTGACTCGACCTTGATCATCAACGGAATAAGCATGAAAGACATCCACCAGGATCAAAGACATAGTTTTCATCGAGCAAATAACACAAGCTTAAGGCGAACAAGACAAGCCAAAGAAGAGTAGGCAAGGTTCCCTTAAGCAGTGATGGATCACGGTGGGAGCAAGTATGGTGAGGTGCAAGCATGTCTTCAATAGTTCCAAAGATATTTCCTTTTATTTCATCAGGTGGATACTGAGATGGCTTAAAAACTTCAATACCGGGGTCGAACACCTTTTCCTTTAGGGGAAAATAGCACTCAGGCTCAGCAGAGTGTGAAGAAGATCCGCAAAGAAGCACAACCTCGTCCTCAGAAGGGGGACAAAGAGGTGTCAAATCATATGTGCAACGGATATTGGTGTCAACCGGTTTCTTCTCCTTTGACAGAATGCTCTTCAAATCCAAAGTAGGATCAAGACGATAATCTTCAAAGTCATAAGAAGGAGCATCACTCTCATGAGGGAAGTAAGTGTTGAGAAATGCAGAGAAATCTTCCTCAAATGAGTAATCGTCCAAAGTAGGATCGAGTGATGGCGGAGTATCTTCATCATGTGAAGAATCGCTCGAGAGAGTATCAGCCTCATCAAAATCATCGAAAGTGGGCAGCTCGGGATACTCAGAAGTACAATCAAAATCATCCGAATCTGAGCTAGAATCATCATCATAAGCATCAAAGACCGGTGAAGAATCATAAATGAGAGAAGCGTCCAAAGTAGAGTGAGAATCATCCACATTATCTTCAAAGAGTGGATTATCAGTGGAAGACTCGAATAGAGGATTGTCATAGACGGTAAAGTCATCGAGCACATTTATCATATTCACTGATTCTCGGCCTCCAAAGGATTTACCTGTAAGCTTCCCCATTTTAAAAACTTTTGAATCATCCCCGACTCGTAAGATTAACTCACCTTCGGCCACATCTACTAAAGCTCGTCCGGTTCTCAAAAATTGCCGACCAAGTATTAAAGGAATACGAGGGTCCATTTCATAATCAACTACGACAAAATCGACCGGGAAAGTAAATGTGCCAACTTTGATAAACACATCTTCGGCTATACCAACGGGGTAAGCGAGAGTGCGATTTGCAAGTTCGAGAGTCATCTTTGTTGGAATGAGGTCGGGCAATGATAGTGTTTTCCAAACACTGAGTGGCATCAAATTAATACTAGCCCCGAGATCAGCAAGGGCAGTAAATTCTTCAGTTTTGTTGAACACGCAAGGCAACACAAAACGACCGGGATCTCCAAGTTTTTCCGGAAGTTCTCTAAGAAGGACTGCAGAGCAGTTTTCATTTAATCGTGTGTTGGCGAGTTCAATCAGCTTCTCCTTCTTGCTAAGCAATTCCTTGAATGCTTTGACAAATTTCGGCATGTGGCAAAGTGCTTCAACAAGGCTAATGTTGATGGTCATTTTAGATAGCATATCCACATATTTCGATACTTGACAGTCATTCTTGGTTAGCTCGTTGGTCTTGCCTATGCGAGAAGGGTATGGGATTCTGGGTTGATAGGGAGACGGTGAAGGTGTAGTTGGTGAAGGTTGTGATGTTGAAGGGTCCTTCCGAGATACATCGTCATGACGAGGCGAAGACGGTAATGGTGTACTAACACTAGGTGTAGGAGGAGTAGGGATATATGGTGGTGGAGGAGGTGTAGATGATGGTGGTGGGTCAGGTGGATTGACAATGGTAATTCCACTACGCGTAGTTATAACACTCACATTAGCTCGCGGATTGGTGACGGTGTTTGAAGGTAGAGAACCTGAAGAAGAAGGTTGAGCTTCGGGCAAGAAACTAGTCAATAGAGTCTTTAATTCAGTCGTTTGAGTGATGAAGGAGGATTGGATATTATCACTTAATAGTTCCGGATCAAGCACTGTTCATTCGGAACTTAAAAGTTCCGGATCAGTGGGTATTCATTCGGAAGTTTCCAAAGTTCCGAACCAAGAGTTGTTCATTCGGAACTTAAAAGTTCCGAATAAACTTCCGAATCAAGGGGCAACTTCCGACTCAAGAGGTGTTCATTCGGAAGTTCTAAACTTCCGAATCAAGGGGCTTCACTCGGAAACTTCCGAATCAAGGGTGACAAAATACTTCCGAATCAAGGCAAGATTTAGAGTTCCGAATCAGTAAAGTTCCGAACGAAGGATTGTTTTGGATAAGTGACATATTCAGATCAATTTGTTCCGGATCAAGGATTTTGGCAATATTCCTAGCGAAGAAGAATCATTTCAACCAAAGGTGACATTCCGGACGAGTGATTGTTCCAAACGAAGGTTTATTCCGAATGAGCTGTATTCAGGTTCTTATTAGCTTTTGTCTTTGATTTTTATTTTCAAGCTTTATTTTTCCTGCCTTTTATTTAATTGCACTTTAAGATTACTTGCCTTAGTTTTAGTCGCACTTTAAGTTTGCCTTAGATAGATTTAAGTTTACGTCATTTACTTTAGTGCTCTTTAATTTAAGTCACGTTTTTAAATACTTGCACTTTACTTTAATTAGACTTAGATTTACTTTAACCGCCCTTTTACTTTTAAGTCTTTGCACATTTAATTAAAAACAACCAAAAATATTCTTTTTAACCAAAGATCAACTGAGTCACACATAGGGCCTAGATCAATTCGTTAAGATACCGAGAACACGAACTTAATCTTAATTTTTATACGGGCAAAAGCCTTGTATCAAATGGCGCCGCTGCCGGCTCTTTTCGTTAAGATTGACGGTTTTTTGTGAGAGACACGTTGCTTTTTGGGATCCGTTCACTTGTGAACGTTATTTTTCTTGCATAAAAAATTCAAAAAATCATAAAAATTAAAAATTGATAAAAAAACTATAAAAATTAAAAATTTCAAAAATCCAAAAAGATTTTATCTTTATTGTGTATATATATTGTCTTTGCGTTTGGTTTCTTTTTCTTTTGCATTTTCAGGTGTATGCGTACTAGATCTTCTAATTATCAAGAGCCCGAGCCTCAAGAAGATTTAGATATGGCAGGTGTTGTCAACAACAACATTCCACCGAACCTCAATAATAATAATAATAACAACAATGCTCTTCCACAGCCCGATCTTCGGACCATGGAGGAACTTTGTCAACCAACAATGTTTGGACGAGGAGGACCGATTGCGCCGATGCAAATCAACGCTCCTGAGTTTTCGTTGAAGCACCACATGATTCAGCAAGTACAAACAAACCCATTTAGAGGATTGACTGATGATGATGCCAACAAACACCTCGACAAATTCATTACAATCACCCAAAGCATGAAGTTGCCTGGGGCCACAATGGATGAACTTCGCCTACAACTCTTCCCACATACTTTATCGCATCATGCCGAGAAATGGTTTGATCGTCTCCCGAAGAATTCTATTCACACTTGGGATGATATGACTCAACGCTATTTGTCGCGCTACTTTCCACCATCCATGGTCACAAGCCTTCGCAATCAGATCAGCGGTTTCATGCAAGACCCTGATGAATCTCTTTTTGACGCTTGGGAGAGATATAATGTCTTGATCGATAGATGTCCAAACCACAACATGCTCCCTGTGACCCTAATTGATACTTTCTACAACGGTTTGACTTTTCGAGATCGTGATACGATCAATGCAGCCGCCGGTGGCACATTCATGAAAAGGAGACCCGAGGAGTGTAGAGAGTTAATTGAGAACATGACTACTCACCACAAGAACTGGGATTCCTCTGCTTCTTCTAGGAACAACCCGAGAGTCAATGTTTCTTCTACCTCCACAAACCCTGAGATGACCAAACTCACCCGCATGATGGCCGAAATGAGCAAAAGTATTACGCTTCTCGCTTCAAACCAACAACAACAACAAGTTAAAGCGGTTGCTAATCCTTGTGAAACATGTGGCGGTCCTCACTCATACACCGATTGTCCTTCGACACAAGGAAATCCGGAAAATGTGTATGCCGCTTACGGTAATTATTCACCGGAAAATTACCAAGATAGACAACAAGGGGATAAAAATCTGCTGAGCTACCGATCTAACAACTACCTTTCACCCGGTTTTTCTCCTCAAAACCAAAACCCCGCCAACAACTACAATAGAAGCAACCAAATCCCACCTCGTGCTTCTAACCCTTATCAACCAGCCACCCAACAACACCCACCCCATTTGATACAATATTTTAATAACAATATTTTAATTTTTTTTTAATTTTTTTTTTTGATTAAAATGGCAGCGGCGCCATTTTAATAACAATATTTTTCTAGTTGAAAAAGTTCGTTTCTCGGTGTCTAATCGAATTGATTTCCGGTTCAAAGTGCGACTCAGTTGTTTTTGGTTAAGAAAAAGGGAAGTTGATTATCTAAAACTAATTTAAAAGTAAATGAGAAAAGTATTTAAAAACAAATTAAAGGCAAGTTCAAATAATAAAAGTAAAACAAGGTGAATATTAAAAACTAAAGTTAAAACGATATTAAAACGAATATTAAAACAAATAATAAAACGTAATTTAAAGCGAAACAATTAATAAAAATAAATATAAAAGACGAAATTAACTATCGACTCGAAAATAAAGTTTACTAAATGAAAAAGGAGAGAATAAAACTAAAATGGTACTTTAAAGCTAAACGAGGCAAAACCTAAAGCGGGTACTAAATAAAAGATAAAACTTAAACTTTACGAAAAAATATTAATACTAAAAATCGAAGAAAAATTCAACTAAAAATACGTAACTCTCAAAAATAAAATCGGAACAACTTTCAGATAAAACTAGACAATTACGGAACAATACTATTAAATAAACAAGCTAACAGGCTAGCTGCTGGAAGCTAGCAAGCTAGCTTGTGAAATTGGCGGCAAACAGAACCAAGCATGCAGGCACCTAGGCTGGTGAACCAAATGTTTATTCGGAAATTTTCAAAGTTCCGATTCGGAACTTTTTGGCAATGTTTATTCGGAAGTTTTTGTTTAGCTTGATTCGGAAGTTTTTTGTTTGTTAAATTGATTCGGAAGTTTTTTATTAAATTGATTCGGAAGTTTTTTTGTTAAATTGATTCGGAAGTTTTTTGTTAAATTGATTCGAAACTTAAAAAAAATCTCATTCGGAACTTTTCAAAAAAAAAAATCTCATTCGGAACTTTTCAAAAATACTCATTCGGAACATTTGAAAAATTTGATTCGGAACTTTTCAAAAAAATCTCATTCGGAACTTTTCAAAAATACTCATTCGGAACATTTAAAACGACATTCATTCGGAACTCAAAACTCATCCGGAACTTCAGTTCATTCGGAACTTTCTATTCATCCGGAACTTTCTGTTCGTTCGGAACTTTTAACAAAGGAAAATTTATTCGGAACTTCTAAAGTGACTCGGAACTTTTCTTAACATAAACTCATTCGGAACTTAGCTGTTCATCCGGAACTTAGTGTTCATCCGGAAGTTTTGGTTCATTCGGAACCTGGGGAACTTCAAGAACAGTAGTTTACCCGAAGAACAAGGAAACACGAATTTAATCCAAAAATCACCAAGTTTTTCACCAAAAACTTAAATAAATTAATCACTAAGCATCTACTAACCATAAACTACAAATCCCATCAACAAAAACACAAATCCCAACAACTTTTGAAGATCAAACTCAATAAAATAAGAACTTGAAAACTTGAAATAAAAGATGATGATAAACAAGATGAAAATAGAAAGATTAAACACGAACTTGTATTGATGATTAATGTTTTAACAAGATCAAACAAAGATTAAAATTACAAGGTTTAATAAACAAAGATCAAGATCACCAAACACCCTATTGGTGTTGGTGATGGGACGAACTAAAAGGAGAAAAAGAAGGAGAGAAAAAAACTAAAAACTAAAAAACTAACTACTGGATGTGTGTGAGGGGATCCTTTATATAGGCTTGTCTTTTGGTTGGTGAGTGGGCTTTCTCCCGTTCTTCTTGTCTTCTCGTCTTTTCAGAAAAGTTGACGTTTTCGATTCTGATTCAGGATTTGTTGTCGATTAAATTCAACTCGTCTTTTAATTTCTTCGTTTAATAGACTTGAGTTTCTTCGACTTATGTAAATCTTCCATCTTTGGTCCTTTTCTTCGATAAATCTTCGAATAGGCCCAGAGACTTCAAATCTTTTGCATCTCTTGGACAATAGACTTTATCTTGAGTCCTTTTCCTCAGTAAAACCCGTGCAATCCCATGTTTTCTTCAATATTCATCCGGTTGGCTCTAAAAACACAATAAACACAAAAACCACGCATAATTCCAAACAAATGATATTAAATACGTGTTTTGGTCTCGTTTTAGCCAAAATTAAGTGGTAAAAGGATGAGTGTTTACACACCTATCAAATCCCCTACACTTAACCATTGCCATGCCCTCATGCAATGCTTAGTGATAAAGCAAATTTACACTTTTCTCATAATTAATCAACCTTGGCCTTATTTAAATACCACTAAACAAAAATTAAAATACTAATAGAAATTAAACTTTAAAGAGAACAAAAGAAAGGAAATAACTTGCAAAGAGATCAATGACTTACATTAGGGCTTTGGTGCTGCGAAGATTTATCACCCTCAAGTTTCACGTTCCCCAAACTAAGCTTAAAAACGAGATCATTGTTATTATAAGTTAGCAATTCAAACACTTACACACATGGCTTAATTAAATGCTTAAGCCCCCTTATTCCTAGGTGTATCTCTTATATTTTATTTTTGTCTTAGAATGATCATGAAGATGCATTTTGGACTTATTTCGATAGTTTATTTAGGCTGAAAGCAAAGTAGGACGATTTGATCAATAGTTAGCTAAAGGACAAAATCTCTTAAAACTGCTTCTCGGGATATCAAAAAGTTCATATCTTGGCATAACTCGGTTCACGATTTGAGACCTTTCTCAGGCTGATATTTGGCATGTACTTCATACTTCATATCTTGAGAGACGTGCTTGAGATAATGGTCTTCTCATCGTTCATAGAGTTTCTTCACTTGGAGACTTTTGAGAGGTACTCCAACTTTGTTGACCACGACTTCATGATTATTTCTTCAATCTCTATTTGGGATTTTGAGTTACAACGATCCGCCTCC
This sequence comes from Glebionis coronaria, assembly GCA_025667525.1. Taxonomy (NCBI): domain Eukaryota; kingdom Viridiplantae; phylum Streptophyta; class Magnoliopsida; order Asterales; family Asteraceae; genus Glebionis; species Glebionis coronaria. The sequence goes on along the minus strand of CM046874.1, from coordinate 634,700,183 downwards.
TTTTCGGACTTGGATCTATTTATCCTCATACCTTGTTAGGGTCTTTTCGGATAGACTTCTCCATGATCTTTATGGGAGTTGATTGCTTTTCGTCGTGAGTCTTGATCCTTCATATTGACTTTGGGAATAATGCTTTTCACATCACCTTAGATCTTTAGCAATAAAATGGAATCCTCATGCCTTGTTAGGGCCTTTTCGGACTCGCCAATCTTCGCGCCCCGCTTCATAAGTTATGCCTTGGCTATGGACTCTTATCATTACCGAGCAACTTTTAAACGATCTTGGGCTAGAAGCTAAGTAACTTTTCAAATCGTACGACCTTACTTATTGCAGATAAATTATTAGCAAGTGATGGGAGAATAGGCAAATAATTACACCAAGTGAGCTTGTGCAAGAATACCGACTTATAATTGACTCTATCATTTCTCGTCCTCCACAATTTAAAATCTCAAGTAATGAGACTCGTGGATACTTAGCCTAATAAACCAATTAAGGTCTACATGGTTAAGGATACTAGCTAGAATAAACTTGGATAAGTCTATTCGGGTTGAGTCAAAATAAACGCAACGGGCCTAATATGTCAAAGACTTCTAAACTAGCTATACCACTTTATTAATCTTTTTGACTTTATTGCGGAATATATACATATGAAAGCAACGATAAAAATTTAAAAATTGCGACTAAATGGCCAAAGTTAATTAAAAATTTGAAAAATGTTGAAAAAGATGATTTTCCGGTTAAATGAAAGCATTTTCATGGAAAAGTCCACTTAAAACTTCGATAGAAGTCCCCCCTATACTTAAGATAAACATTGTCCTCAATGTTTAAGCATGTGGGAAAAGTCTCCCCTACACTTATGACATTGTGCACGTTAGTTAACTCAAGTTAAGGAAGAGACGACTAAAGTGATCAATTTCAAATGTGAGTATGAAGAAAATTGAATCACGATAGTTGAGAGATAGAACCGGATTTCGGATAACACGGGAGCTCGGTTCTTCAAAGATTCCAAGAGTGCACGAATCCCTGTAATCACATCACCACACAAAGACAAACACGTATAGAAGTCCCCCTACACTTAGGAGGTTAAAACATAAAGGATAGATACTCGGGTTGCCTCCCGAGGAGCGCTTGTTTTTGATAACCGAGTCACGAGCCTGACTCGACCCAAAATTAGTTCATGGGGAACGTGGTGAGGGATGGAATCACCTCCTGAGAGGTGTCCTCACCAAAGTACAACTTCACTCGTTGGTCATTCACCTTAAAATTAGGTCCATTAGGTTGAGCGAGCTCGATAGTACCATATGGAAAAATTTGGGCAATGGTGAATGGGCCGGACCAACAAGATTTGAGCTTTCCCGAGAAGATTTTCAACCGAGAGTTAAAAAGTAAGACTTTGTCTCCAACATGGAACTCTCGGTTCTTAATCTTAGAGTCGTGAATGAGCTTAGTCCTTTCCTTATAGATTAAAGAATTTTCATAAGCCTCATTACGGAGTTCATTGAGCTTATTGAGTTGGATCTTGCGTAGGTCACCGGCTTTGTTAATATCAAAATCGGCCCACTTCAAGGCCCAGTAAGCCTTGTGCTCCAACTCAATAGGGAGGTGGCACGCTTTCCCGTACACAAGACGATAAGGCGTACAGCCGATCGGGGTCTTGTAAGAAGTACGGAAAGCCCACAAAGCATCATCAAGTTTATCAGCCCATGAGGCACGATGCTCTCCCACGGTTCTTTCCAGAATTCGCTTAAGACCTCGGTTGGATATTTCAGCCTGGCCATTAGTTTGTGGGTGGTAGGCTGTGGAAAGACGATGATTTACACCGTACTTAGCCATGACTCTAGCAAATTGGTCATTGCAAAAATGAGTCCCACGATCACTAATAATGGCACGAGGCACACCGAATCTAGCGAAAAAAGCTTTCAGAAAGTTACAAACCACCCTGGGCTCATTAGTAGGTAAAGCTTTGGCTTCAACCCACTTTGAAACGTAATCAACGGCTACAAGGATGTATTTGTTTCCTTTAGAAGAAGGGAATGGCCCCATAAAGTCGATACCCCAAACATCAAAAATTTCACTCTTGAATGAAATTCTGAGGCATCTCGTCTTTATGTGTGATCGTGCCTTGTTTTTGGAAAACATCACATCTTTTAACCATATCGTGAGCGTCACAATATATGGATGGCCAATAAAATCCCGAATCAAACACTTTTTTAGCGGTGTAGTTGGGACCAAAGTGACCACCGGTGGGTCCTTTGTGGCAAGCATCAAGGATTTCCGAAGCTGCCGGTCCATCAACACATCGACGGATAATCAGGTCGGCACATTGTTTGAATAGGTAAGGGTCGTCCCAAAAGTAAGTCTTGATGTCGGTGAAGAACTTTTTCTTTTGTTGGGATGTCAACCCTTCCTTGAGAATTCCACCCGCCAAGTAGTTTGCAAAGTCCGCAAACCACGGGGTTTCATTCGATTTCGAGTTTATAGACATTAAGGTCTCCAAGGGAAAAGAATCATTGATTTCTTTGTTCGGATGATCCCCCTGGTAAGGATCCTCAAGTCTGCTGAGATGGTCCGCGGCTAGGTTTTCTGCTCCTTTTTTTATCGCGAATTTCGATTTTAATTTCCTGGAGCAGCAAAACCCAGCGAAGAAGTCTTGGTTTGGAATCTTGCTTTGTCAACAAGTACTTCAGCGCGGAATGATCGGTATACACAATGGTGGTAGAAAGGACAAGATAGGGGCGGAATTTTTCAAAAGCATAGACAACAGCTAAAAGCTCTTTTTCGGTTATCGTATAATGCAATTATGCCCCCGTCATTGTCTTGCTAGCGTAATGGATCGGTTGGAAGTGTTTGTTCACTCTTTGTCCCAGAACCGCTCCAATAGCAAAATCACTAGCATCGCACATCAACTCAAAGGGAAGCTCCCAATTAGGGGTAACCAAGACGGGTGCCTTAGTTAGCTTATCCTTAAGCGAGTCAAAGGCTTCAAGACACTCTTTGGAAAAGATAAAAGGAGTATCTTTTTCCAAGAGGTAGGTCATCGGGCGAGCGATTTGAGAAAAATCTTTGATGAATCGACGGTAGAAGCCCGCATGACCCAGGAAACTTCTCACACCCTTCACGGTTGAAGGTGGAGGCAACTTTGCGATAACATCGACTTTAGCACGGTCTACTTCAAGACCGGCTTTGGAAATTTTATGTCCCAGCACGATGCCTTCTTTTACCATAAAATGGAATTTTTCCCAATTCAGAACTAGGCGAGTGTCTTCGCACCGCTTGAGCATACGTTCCAAATTGGCAAGGCAAGAAGAGAAAGAATCCCCGAAAACCGAGAAATCATCCATGAAGACTTCCATGGTTTGTTCAACCATGTCATGGAAGATAGCTAACATGCACCTTTGGAAAGTCCCGGGCGCATTACATAAGCCAAAAGGCATTCTTTTGTAAGCAAATGTGCCATAGGGACAAGTGAATGTAGTCTTCTCTTGATCTTGGGGATTGATGGGTATTTGGAAATAACCCGAGAAACCATCAAGAAAGCAGTAATATTCATTACCCGCTAAACGTTCAAGCATTTGGTCCATAAAAGGTAGAGGGAAATGATCCTTTCTCATGGCATCATTGAGTTTGCGGTAGTCTATACAAATACTCCACCCAGTAACGAGACGAGTGGAAATTAACTCGTTGTGTTCATTGGGAACAACGGTTATTCCGCCCTTCTTGGGCACACAATGGATTGGACTAACCCATGGTGAATCCGAAATAGGGTAAATCATACCCGCATCAAGAAGTTTGAGAACCTCTGTTTTGATGACTTCATGGATTTTTGGATTCACCCTTCGTTGGCTTTGAATTGTGGGCTTAAAGTCGTCCTCCATGAGAATTTTGTGTGTGCAGAAGTGAGGATCAATTCCACGAATATCAGAAATCTTCCAAGCAATAGCCTTCTTATGATCTTTCAACACGGCGACAAGTCGGGCTTTCTCTTCATCCTTCAAATCCTTAGCAATGATGACTGGCGACTTCTTCTCTTCTTCAAGGAATACATACTCAAGATGGGGCGGCAACTCCTTAAGTTCTAGATCCGGAGGATTGTCGACGGGAGGCGTATTCGATGTCGGAGTATCGATAGCAATAATCGTGGGAGATGGAGGAGAAGGATTGTCTTCTTTGAGAAGGTTTTCAATGAAGCTGAGATCTTCATCCCAATTGGTAGTAGAATCGTCATTGTCTAAATGCACATCTCCCATGGTGGCTTCCAAATCTTTCCAAAGGAAATCACTTTCTCCAAATAGAGATAGTGATGAGTCGATAGAGGAAACGGTCTCAACATTGGGAAGAGAGGTAGGAATACTTTTACAAGCATCTTTGAAGTGTTCTTCACAAGCCTCATCAAGAACGTCAATACAATTAACGCTCTCGTAAGAATAAGGCTGTTTAGAAAGCTTTCCCATGTTGAAGAATACTTTATCATCACCCACTCTCATGATAAGCTCACCGGCTTCAACATCAATAAGAGTGCGACCAGTATTCAAGAATGGACGACCAACAATTAGTGGCACACGAGGGTCCATCTCGTAGTCGACGACAACGAAATCAGCAGGAAAGGTGAATTTGTCGACTCCTACAATGACGTCTTCGGCTATCCCCACTGGATAAGCAACCATAGGTTAGCTAATTCCAAAGTCATTTTGGTGGGGACTAGCTCTGGGAGAGATAATTGCTTCCAAACACTTAGAGGCATGAGATTAATACTGGCACCTAGATCGGCTAGGGCCATGCAATTCTCTACTCCCGGGAAATTGCAAGGGATAAGAAAACGACCCGGATCACCAAGCTTAGTTGGCAATTTTCTTAAGAGCACTGCAGAGCAATTCTCATTAAGTTGGGTGTTGGATTTTCCTTGTCGCTCAGAAGATCTTTAAACATTTTCGCGTATTTAGGCATGTGAGCGAGAGCCTCAGCGAATGAGATATTGAAATTCAATTGTTTGAACATTTTAAGGAAGTTCGAAACCTGAATATCATCCTTGCTTTTTTGCTTCTCTTTCCTCAACCTAGATGGATAAGGTATATTGGAAGAAGAGAAAGGCTTTGGAAGAATAGGATCACTCACAACCACGGGTGGAGGAGGGGTAGAAGGAAGAGGTGGAGAAATTGGGGAAGGAGAAGGAGGAGGAATAGGAGCAGGTGACTCGTTCTCCTTAGTCACAACCACCGGTGGAGGTATAGGAAGCTCGGGTTCCTTGGTACCTTTACCACTTCGAGTAGTGATTGCTTTCATCTCCCCTCTTGGATTCGCAACGGTGTTACTCGGAAGAGTACCCGAAGAAGAGGGTTGATTACCTTGGAAGAAACTAGCCATCATGTTCCTCAAGTCATTAGTTTGGCTATCCAACGTGTTTCTCATGTCGGCTCTCAAATCGTTTCCTTGCTTGACCAAGTCTGCTTTAAGGTTGAGCACTTCTTTCTGAAGATTTCCCACGATCACATCATTGGTCCTCATATAGGTTTCCACTTCTTGGTGAAGAGCGGTGGGTTGGTTGGGAGGAGCATTGTATGCAGGTGGTTGGTAAGCAGGTTGTTGGTAGACTTGATTGTTTCGTTGAGGTGGTTGTTGTTGCTTGTGAGGAGGGATGTATGGTTGTCGAGGTTGTTGTTGTTGTTGAGGAGGGCGATTGAGGTTTGATTGTTGGTTTGGGTTGGTAGGAGGAAAACCAGGTGGAGAAAGATAATTGTTGGAGCGGTAGCTAAGCAAGTTACGGTCACCTTGAGGTCTAGGTTGATAAACAGGTTGAGGATAGGTGCCATATGCCGCATTCACATTCTCAGCAGGGTAGTCTTGGGTGGCCGTACAAGTAGTGTAGGAGTGAGGACCACCGCATATCTCACAAGGTTGGCTGACAGCGTTAACTTGAGCGTTTTTAGCGTTGTTGCTGTTGTTGTTGCTGACGGTGTGGGTGACAAGCGATTCAAGAAGCGTAGTGATTTTGTCCAATCGCTTGTCGCTGTCACTTGTGCTAGCACTAGCGACATTGGTCCGAACACTCTTGGTTTGCACACGAGATTTATTCTCAATGATGTCCCAAGCAGCATTGGAAGTCTTAGCCAATAGATTACCCCCCCCCCCCCCCCCCCCGAGGCACTGTTCAGTGAATCTTGGTCACTCATGCTTAAACCATTGTAAAAAGTATTAATTTGATGTACTTTGGTAAAACCATGTTGTGGGCATTTTCTTAAAAGATCTTTAAGACGATCCCAAGATTCACTGAACGACTCATCGTACTTTTGTTCAAAATTTATGATTTCATTCCGCAATGCGGTAGTACGAGAGGGTGGGAAAAAGTAATTGATGAACTTAGTTTCCAAATCCGTCTACGAGAGAATACTCTGTGGCGGTTCCTTAGCAAGCCAATGTCGGGCTTGTCCCTCTAAAGAAAAGGGAAAAAGTTGTAACCTTATAACCTCTTGTGGAACACCATTGAATTTGACCGTGTTGGTTAGTTGCAAGAATCTCTTGATATGGTCATGTGGGTCATCAATGGTACGTCCCAAAAATGGTTGAGCGGAGACCATCTGGATAAAGCCTGACTTGAGCTCGAAATTGTTGGCGGCAATTGGTGGTATAACAATTGGATCAGTGTTGCCATCTACATGAGCTTGCAGCAATTCAATCATCGGGCGATTATCCGGAAGGGGCTCATTGTTGTTGTTATTGTTCATGTTGTTGAAAGGCGGGTTGTTGTTGTTATTATTGTTGTTCGGAGGTGGTATGTTGTTGTTGTTTTGTACACCGGCCATGTCTAAGGTATCGAGAGGCTCGGGCTCTTGATAAGACGTGGATCGAGTGCGCATACACCTGCAAAAGAACGAACAAAGAAAAACAAAGCAAAAATATTTTTGGTTTTTATTGTTTTTTACTTTTTAGGATTTTTTGAAAATTTTATATTTTTTTTAGGATTCTTTTTTTTTTTTTTTTTTTTTGAAAATTTTCGATGAAAAAGTAACGTATAAAAAATTAAAATTCGATGTATAAATATTGTTATTTTAATCATTTCAACAAGGGGATTTGTATCAAAGACATAGTTTTCCCCGGCAGCGGCGCCATTTGATACAAGGCTTTTGCCCGTATAAAAATTAAGATTAAGTTCGTGCTCTCGGTATCTTAACGAATTGATCTAGGCCCTATGTGTGACTCAGTTGATCTTTGATGAAAAAGAATATTTTTGGTTGTTTTTAATTAAATGTGCAAAGACTTAAAAGTAAAAGGACGGTTAAAGTAAATCTAAGTCTAATTAAAGTAAAGTGCAAGTATTTAAAAACGTGACTTAAATTAAAGAGCACTAAAGTAAATGACGTAAACTTAAATCTATCTATGGCAAACTTAAATTGCGACTAAAACTAAGGCAAGTAATCTTAAAGTGCAATTAAATAAAAGGCAGGAAAAATAAAGCTTGAAAATAAAAATCAAAGACAAAAGCTAATAAGAACCTGAATACAGCTCATTCGGAATAAACCTTCGTTTGGAACAATCACTCGTCCGGAATGTCACCTTTGGTTGAAATGATTCTTCTTCGCTAGGAATATTGCCAAAATCCTTGATCCGGAACAAATTGATCTGAATATGTCACTTATCCAAAACAATCCTTCGTTCGGAACTTTACTGATTCGGAACTCTAAATCTTGCCTTGATTCGGAAGTATTTTGTCACCCTTGATTCGGAAGTTTCCGAGTGAAGCCCCTTGATTCGGAAGTTTAGAACTTCCGAATGAACACCTCTTGAGTCGGAAGTTGCCCCTTGATTCGTAATTTTATTCGGAACTTTTAAGTTCCGAATGAACAACTCTTGGTTCGGAACTTTGGAAACTTCCGAATGAATACCCACTGATCCGGAACTTTTAAGTTCCGAATGAACAGTGCTTGATCCGGAACTTTTAAGTTCCGAATGAAGCTTTTCTGGTTCGGAACTTTGGGAGTTCCGAATGAATGGTTCTTGAGTCGGAAGTTTTCCTTCGTCCGGAACTTTGAATGTTCCGGATGAACAGCTTGACTCGGAAGTTTTGCTGACCCAAAAATCTTCCGGATGAAACCTTGATTCGGAACTTTGGAAGTTCCGAATGAGCACTTTCCCTCCTTCTTGGTTCGGAACTTTTCCTGGAAAGATCAGAAACAAAGAAAACACTCCCGAAGAACAAGGAGATACAGTAACAGCAGGTATAATAACAAATTTAACCACAATCAACACAAACAAATTAATGAAACTACCAACGGATCAACAGTAAACATAAACAAACAATCAAATTCAAGAAATCAAACAACTTTAACCACAATAATCAAAAACCACTTTGGATCAAAATAAAAGCATGAACATAAACATAAACACAACAAATCAAAGATTAAGAAAGGTAGATAAGAGATTGACAAGATAAAGTAAAGATTGACAATAATTAAAGGAAAGCTTACTTGAAATTAAATGAATTTAAGGTGCAAGACAAGGTATTTAAATTTGACAAGAAAAGTAAATGACAAGGTATTTAAATGGTGGAAGAGCTAATTGTCACACTTAGCCAACAAAATGAAATGTTAACAATCCTAGTCTATTTATAGGGGAGGATTAAGGAAGCTTCCTCCCCTCTTTCATTTCTCCTTAATTACAAGCTAAAGTCCCTCCTTTTATTAATCTTCATTAATTGCGTCATTAGTCCTTTTCTTCTAATCTTCTTTAAACTTGGACTTAAGGGACTTTTGGCTTCGGGATTTCTTCGAACTCGTCTTTAAATTCTTCAATAAAATAGACTTGAATTCTTCGGCTTTTGATAAACTTCCGTCTTTTGACTTTTTCCTCGATAAATCTTTAGAATTGGTCGTGGACTTCCGTTCTTTTTGCACTTTTGACTTCTTGACTTCGTCTTTCATCCTTTTCTTCAATAAAAGTCCGTAAATGCCCGTGAATGTCCGTGTTTTCTCCACTTTTCACCTTTTCGTCCTAAATCACAACAAAAACACAAACCACGCATAATTCCGACATAAAAGACATAAAATACACGTTTTGGCTCGGTGATTATTGTAATTAAGTGGTAGAAAAGATGGGTGTTTACACACCTATCAGCTATTAGTAATGATATGGGAATATGAGATCATCGATTGGTGGTATTGGTTTCTTGGAATCGGTTTGGTATTCGATTTGGATTTTATTTGCTTGAATTTGAGTCATAATTCGTATCATATATGTGGGCTATTAGTTTGGAATTTGAAGTTTAGATCGTAATTCTTATTGTATAAGTAGGTCGTTTGAATTTTTATCTCGATCATATTTTGGGCGTTTGAATTTCAACCCGTTCGTCAAATTATTTATTATTTTGAATTTGTTTGGTACGGATAATAAGTTTGAAGTTGGGTCGTAATTCATATTATATAAATGGACCATTAGATTTTGAATATGGTATTTGGAATTTGAAGATCGATTTGGTGTTTGAACACTTGATTATCATCATGTCGTTTGAAGTTTGTTCGGTCGTTTGGAATTTGGAAATTTGGATCTTCGTTTGGCGGGCGTTTGAAGTTGGTTGCCCGAATTTGACTGTTGAAGATCGTTTGAGCTGATTTGGTTGTTTAGTTAACTAAGTTTCAATTTTCAGTTAACATTTGGTTGTTCGCATTTGAAGACATCGGCGTTTGATTAGGTTGGTTTTGGTTTGGATCGTTTTCAGGTTCGATCATTTGTTTGAATAAGGCTAGTTTCTCTAGCATTTGAAACTTTGAATTTGATTTTCGAACTTCACGTCACTTAAGAGCTAAAGTTAAGGTGGCGATTGTTAGTTGTTTTGACTTGACCTCCTAAGGTTAGTTTGGTAATTTAGGTTGTAAGGGTATTTTGGTCATTTTAGGAAGTATATCGTGTCTTTACACTTAAGTAAGTTGTAGACCGGTCTTTGTACTCTATATACCATATAGCAGATATCATTTGTAACTTGGACTTGTTTGATAAATGAATACAACTTTTGTCCCAAACACCCTTCTGATCTTGTTGCTGATATATTTGTTGTTTTTTTGCTGGTATTTTGCTTTTGCCTCTAATTATGTCCCCCAATCCTAACAGTTACATACTCATTTGTGTGTCTTTTGACTTGCATATTCATTGACCAACAAGCTAAGCCAACGCTTCATCACTTCCGATTGTTGGCGATGTCGATAGACCGGATGATGGCGTCACTTTCTTCTTCGCTTTTCCCTGTCATTGGTCGAACATCTTACATCTCCTGTTCTTGCTCGTTTCCTGCCATTGATAAGGATTAAAATTACCATGTGAATTGTTATATAAAGAGTATGGTCCGGATTGCTAATTAGATTTGGGCCCTTTGCGGATGGGCTCAGGAGTATTAGTTTGGGCTTGATCTTGTACTAAAAAGTGATAGATATGATGATTTTCTGCACAAGTAAATGTAAACCGTTAACTTTATCGTGGGGACGGACCCCCACGATTTGACTCCGACATAAGAGTAAGATTTTATGTTGTCAGAGATCGCGTATTAGGATGTGTGAGAAAATCATACCATGTGAGAGTGTCAGAGTTTACTTTTTATAGGCGCGCCATATACTAGGTTTCCCTAGTATTTCGTGTAGTGCTCGGAATGGCCCCATCGTCGGCTAAAGGTTTTTTTGTTCTTATATGTTAATCGTGACTTGCGGATGCGCTTTCTAGGAGCTGATCTGATGATGGCTTGCTGATCCGGTAGTAGCTTGCGAATTTGGGGAGCTGATCTGATGGTAATTTGCCACGTGTCGTGGGCTTGTATTTAGTTAGGTCGTGGCCCAATATTTTCTAAGTGGTTTTAGGCCCAATGGATCGTGTACACGCTATACGCTATCATGAATGTTCACAGAATTTCACTAAATCCATATATGTGTTATACGTAGAAGATTTTTTAAGAAAATCAAATTTAGATCCAACATATATATGTATTGCGAACAACAAGATGGAGTGTTAGGAATACTCAAGAGCATTGATTGTATGCATAAGAAATGGGAAGTTTGGCCGAAGACCTTACACAGATAATTCAAAATGTGTGATCATAAATACTCGACGTTAATGTGTGATCCGTCGTGTCATACGATTTGTGGATTTGGTGCACCGTTATTTGATGACCCTTGTCGGTTATTTAACCGATGGGATTTATCCTTAGTGATATGTGTTTGTAAAATTGTATTCTATTTTGAGAGATGGAAATACAATGAAGTGTAAAGAGTTCATGAAATATTGAACGGGCTTGTGGAGTCCCACAAGGTCGTTGGAGAATCATTTAGAGACCAGCACGTGTCGTACAAATCAACACGCTGCGAAAAAATTAGGTATTGTTTTATCATACTTACATAACATGATATTGAAAGCCAAGAGTTTGCCATTAGTGAACATAACGATAGTACGCTTCTCCACAACCGAATATCTAACGTTCTTGGGTTGAATAATACGAGATACATACACTTAAGTAATTAAGAAAACCAAACAACTTCGGAATAAAAAAGCGTACGTCGACTTTCAACAAGATATAGTTGAGCATTTATGGAACACTAACCACTAACTCGTATCGTTATTTGTTTATCTTTATCTAATGTACTTTCTTTGTCTTTTTCTACGATGTGATAAGTTGATAACTTCTTTTTGTTATAAGAAAAACTCATGACACCACATGTAACACCAATGAGAACCATGTTCTAATAACCAATAAATGATCATTAGTAGTTGACATAGTCATGTTATTAAAAAAATGACATTTAGAGCCTTAAGTACCATAATATTACATTTGCACCGTCACCTCAACGTCACATCAACTTTTATAAAATAATACTAACATCAAATAACACCACCAGTACCATAACACCATATAATATCACTTTTTTCAACGACCCCATTATTTTTCATAATACACCATCAACATCTTAATCATTTGAAAAACCTAAATTACTTTCAGTCATAAAAATAAAATTACATTCGAAATTTAAAAAAGTCTTAAATTCAAAAAAAAAAACGAAAATTGGGTATTTATAGTGTTTTTAGGCTTTTTTTTTTTTAATTCAAAACATATCATCGTTTATGAGGCAAAATGAAAAAAAAAAGCTTAAAGGGTTGTGTAAAAAAGAGCCGTTAGAGGGGCCAAAGTAAACCTTTTTTTTAAATATCCCCACCGACGCGCGTTGATGGGTTAACGTGGGGCCTAACGCCGTTGGCCAAAAACAACCGACGGACCATAACGCCAGCCAACGTCGTGCCAGCTCAGCGCAACACCGACTCGCGCATTATGGTAACTTGCCCTCTTTGGTTGGAGCCATCATAGTTTAAATCAAGAGTATTATAGAAAATGGTGCTTTGTAACCCACAAGTAGGACCCAACTGGTGTAAAGTAAACATCCAAGTTGCTGTCAAAAAAGAGGAACGTTTGATGAGGACCATATGGATGGTTTACTGCAAATGAAGACGCTATTGGATTTCATGACATAAAAGCTTCTACTTATGGTTGTGCAACAGGATGATCTGTGATTGACGCAAGACTATCAAGTCCGAACCAAATCGCAAAAGCAATGAAATGCTGATTAAGGGCGTATCAGCATTTACAAAGGTGTTTCTTCTTAGTTACTGGGTCCAACAATAACAATATAACTTCAATTAGAAATCAGTACCTAAGCTCTTGCATTCATCATATGGTGGTAGATTTAAACTAATTAACATCATGGAAGTTCCTCAAATAATGTCATGCACAAACTAGTGGTTTAGTCAGAGATTGATTTCCTTGTCATTTCTGGACTACAACTTGGGTATTCTTATTTCGGAGTACTTATCAAGACCACAAAGTCAACGACCACTGCCACATGAGTTATACCTTGTGCAGATATCTATTTTTCTTATATACGGGGAAGTTAAATACAGTACTACGTATATGTTATGAGATAAAACCAAACATAAATCCAGGTGCAGCCAATACGTTTCTTTTTACTAAGATCCCAAATATATTCATAGTAGCATACATCAATATGTTAGGGAATTACAAAAGCTAATGACACTTTTCATTGACATCCCGACATTCAATAAGTATCATACTTGGAGATATTAGGTAATTACAAACCAAAATGCAAAACGTCCATCAAAAGTTAAGTCCATAAGCACACAAAGTAAAATCTTCACCTTCCCAAGTGGCAAAAAATAGTGAAGGTTAAGGTGGCCGACTAATAACTGTTGCACCAAGCAATTAGGAAGACGGGGCCTATAACAAAAAAGAAGACAACATGATACCAGCATCTTGAGATATTGAGCATAATTATCAGACATGAATATTGGATTTCTAATAAATAAGAAACTTACAGACTTTTAAGAAAGCGGTTGTGATGTTGTAGCAAGTTCATGAAAGTTGACATTTGAACGCGTTGGCTTCTTATCACATTGTATCCTCACACGATCCATCATATTATCCATGAACGTGTCAGCCTCGGCATACAGAGTATAATACATTGGTTCAATCTTAGCCCTCTTTGATGCAGGCAGCTTTTTCAGTAAGCTTTCAATCTCCTGCAATTTTGAAATACAGCAAAAAGTCCTTTTATGCCCCTCCTCTAATTCATCCCAATAGCTTTTGATCTTTCTCAACCTTTCTCCAAAATAGGACTCAGTTATAGTCTCTTGCTGTGCCCTCTGATTCTCAACTTCCGCTTGATCCATATGGGCTGTGTTTTTGTCCTTCTTTGCTTTCCAACACTTCAGCAACTTCTGCAATTCTTTCATGAGTTTGTGCGCTCGAATCTCCTGCAGAGTTTCCATATCATTTAAAAAATGGAAAAATATAGATTCAGTCCATTTATAATCATAAGTAACCAATTTATCGTCCTTTTTTAATACAGTGCATCAAATCTCTCTTGAATAGAGCTTTTGGGATCAGAGCAATAAGTATGTTGCAGCGCATATGTGTACCAGCATACTATAAGGTGTGTGTACCTCATGTAAAACCATTGTGAGTGTGGCACCTGGAGAACTATCTAAGAAATAGTTTTCCACCAAAGTAAGCACATTTGATTTCGTATATGACGTCGTTATTGGATAGATCTTTAAACTCTTCAAGTTAGCAAATGGTGACGGTTGATGTGAGATTAGTTCAACAGATGAAGAAAGACACTGCACAAAAATTACATTTTAGACTATATATATAAACACAAACAGTTTAATGTACTCATCTTAATAATGAATACAAGTGTTGCATTGAAAAGGAAAATCTGAAAGATAGAGTTCCTTCTACACAATCTTAATATCCTTCCAAGTCTTCACTGTTTTTGCATACGCATAATTTGTATTGATTTCGTAACAAATTTGAAATTTTATGAATCTCATCAGTAGAGCCATCAAATGCAATCATTCTTACAGATGTAAGGACTTGGTACAAAAGAACTACTAATTTTGTTTTCTATTAATATTTGTTTTTAAAATCATATAATTATATAGATACCTCCTTTTTCAAATCTGAAAACTTCGTGAAAAAATATTTAAAAAGCTACAATAAGAAACACCATACGAAGAAAAAAAGAACATCCCAATTCTATAGATACATCAATTATTACTGCAGTCATAAAACAATGAATAGCAACATACCTCGACAATTTCTAAGTTAAGAGTAAGAAATTTAACACTACGAAATTGTTGAAGCAGAGAAACAATAGTTTGAGCTTTGCGTGGATAGCTAATAGTGAGATCCACATTCTCCAAAGAAAGGACAGCATCTGCAGAAAAGTTCACAGAAGAATTACTTTCTCTCATTATGAGATTCTTGAGTTGAGGCGCTTCTACATTCAACATATTCCAGGAAACATGCTCAAGCTTGAGATTAGAAAGTTTTGAAAGACGTATATTAAAGTGAGATTCTTCAAATTTTCCAGATTCTTTAGGAAGACGAATTGTCGGAGCACAATAAATTAAAGTGAGGTTCCTGAGATTCGAGCACTTGGAGAAAAGATCACCATCATCCAATTTGATACGACTGAGACACAACGTTGTTAAAGCTGGGAGGTACCAAGTTGATGCGAGTGTACAGGACTTATAGCCAGGCAATGATACAAATGTTAGTTGTTCGACGTTATGAGAAAACGCATAGTTAAGAATTCTTTTGACTAACGCTTGGGTAGCTTTTCCGTGAAAACAGAGCTTAACAGAAGACAATTGTACTTGATTATCACGGTGAGACAGAACTTTAGTGACAAATTTGGAGAAGTTTTTCCACTTTGAGAAACTTTCAGCTGAGAAATCGAGATAAGGCATTGAAGTCCAGATGTATCTCCATCTAGATGACAAACTACTTGTCTCAATGGCTTGTTTAAGGCTAATAGAAGAGAGAATTTTATGAATAAGATCATCGGGTAAACTGCTTAGTCTGTCACTTTCTACATTCATTCTCTTCACATCATGTCTAGACCCCATTATATCCTCAACTCACTCTTGACTCCAAAGCTGCAATTTGACACAATTAAACAATCAGAAGATGCTAATTTGTTTTTTTATAGAAGTTTCAATATATAGAGATGAATGTTAATGTTACACTCAGAACGCGAGTCTAATTGGCCCTTTAGTAGCAGGAAGAACATGCACATCTAGAAC
Organism: Glebionis coronaria; assembly: GCA_025667525.1. Lineage (NCBI taxonomy): Eukaryota > Viridiplantae > Streptophyta > Magnoliopsida > Asterales > Asteraceae > Glebionis > Glebionis coronaria. Next base: position 634,684,559 of record CM046874.1, on the reverse strand, counting down.
ATCTTTCATGTTGGACGTAAACTCAAAATAAGCTTGTTGACTACATACAGTGTAAGCACACAAATGTTTCTTTATAAAAAACTAAATGAATATTCAAGTATGGATTAAAGTGTATAGTGGTAGAACACGCGATTAGACATAACAAAAGGCTGCAGTGTCAATATAGAAGTGCCACCGTCTATATGTTTAAAAAAAAATCAATTTATTCACATTCAGAAACCATTTTACTGTAATGTCCTGACTTTTGCATGTATCCCACAAAAACAAAACTGAGTGAAAGCTATATAATGGCAATATACTTCATTTCTTGTCCCCATAGGACTAATTTACTTAAGTATTACTAAAATGGTCTATTACTCTTTCAGTTTTATCTTGATATCATACTTTTTGCTAACGCGTGGAGCATTTTGGGAATTAGACACATCATAAATTAGATGGTCATTTAAGTATTAAACTTTCAACTTTCATCCCGATTTGATTTTTTTTTGCTAGATGGTAATTTGACACTTCAGCAAAAAGATGGCCATTAAACTTTCAGGTTTGATATCAATATGATACTTTTTGCTAACGCATGGTATTTTGGAAATTATACACATCAGCAAAAATTATAAAGGGGTATTTGTTTTGGCTTATGAAACGTAAGCTCATTTTGGCTTATATTTCATAAGCCCCGATTTCGTGGCTTATTTGAAGACTTATGGGCTTATATAAGTTTATTATATCATGATAAACTTATATAAGCTCGTAAGTCTCAATATATGACACAAAATTGTGGCTTATGGAATAAGTCGAAAATAAGTCAAAATTTCGGCTTATATTTCGATAAACCCAATTTGTGTGGCTTATCTTGAGACTTATGCGCTTATATAAGTTTATTATTATATAAGTGCATAGGTCTCCAAATAAGCCACGAAATCGGGGCTTATGAAATTTGGCTTACTTTATATAAGCCTAAACAAACACCCCCGAAATAAAATTTTGAGAAATGTTGGGGTCATTTTACTTCTCAAAAGAGGTTATTCATGGTAATAACTTTTTATACCCAATTAGTTTATCATATTAATTATTTAACAAATAAAAAATGATATATATCTACAAGGAAATGAAACAAGGCAGCAACATTAATTGATATAAAAAAACAAGCGATTTGACTAAATTTGAAATGATAATAATTAAGTTCAAAAAAAAATATAATAATTTTACCTCACATGAATGAATGACAGAGCACAAGGCAGCGGTAACAATGTGGTGGTTTGACTTCTTTGGGGTCTGTGCTAGTGAAGTTAGGTGAGAAAGGGGAGGGTGTCCGTGCCACCAGATTAAAGAAATAAATATATATGCATTTTTTACTCATTTTCAAAAAAAATATTTTTTCCCATTATTATTGGTAATTAAATGGGCGCATATTTAAAAAGGTAAATAAGCTTAATGAGTGTGCATGTAAAATACTAATTAGGATATTCGATGAATTTTTTCGATTTAATTTTTTATCCCTGGCTTTTAAATAAGCTTTTTTATTTTTTATTTCAACGTTTTTATATGTTTTTTCTCGTTTTAGCTTGCGCACGTTTCGCCCGCCCGTTTAGCCCGTTGCCCGCTTTACCCGTCGCCGGTTTTATCCGCCGCCCGTGCCCGTCCGTTTTGCCACCTCTACAGCAAATTTTAGGGTGTGTTTGATTAGTTAGAATCGTAATGAAGTAATATTTTAATTACTATTTGTTACAAAAATGTGACTTTAAAAAATTGTAAATCATAGAAGACAAAAAAGGGAACTATAAAAGTATTATACTCGGACCCATCTTTTTTTTCTCATATTTTATTATGTTTTTTATCTTTACAAAATTTGATTCCATATTATTCATACAACCAAACAAAATTTTATAAAATGATACATTTAATTTAATGATACCCATTGTTATTTCATATTGTTTCTTTTTACAAAAAAAAAATTTCATGTTTTATTATGTTTTTCATCTTTACAAAATTTGATTCAATACTTATATTCATACAAATACAACCAAACAAAATTTTATAAAATGATACATTTAATCATACCTATTGTCATTTCATATTATTCCGAAATTCATACCCATTCTGATTAATAAAAATTCCATATTTGTTAGTATTATTTTGATCTTCCCGGCCCTATAGCCCAATTCCTTCAATGTTCAGCCCAATTTGTTTTAATTTTGAAAAAATTTCAAGAATAGTCCCTATCGTTTACACTAAAAATCAAGTATATAGTCCCTATTTCAAATTAAGTGCATCGATAGTCCCTATCGTTTACATTTTGGATCAAAATTCGTCTCTATCTTGGATGGGTGTTAATTTTCTCCGTTAAGTCTTGAGAGGGGAGGGGCATTTCAGTCTTTTACTTATTTTGACTTCATTTAATACAAACACCCACCATTTTCATCCCACAAGATCAAACATACACCATTTTCTTCCCACAAATAAACTCTTCATCAAAATAAACCCAGAAATTAAAGTCAAATGCATGTCTATTACTTGTATACACCCTTAACTTCTTCCTATACTTGGATTTTACTCGATAAAAAGAATACCAAAACGAAAAACATATCTATACAACAACAACGACCATCAGTCAACCCTAAATTGCCAATTCTTACAAATGCTCGAGAAAAACTTGCAAGCTCACATCATCAGTCATTATAACCTCAGACCCATCAACATAACTCGACTTATGAGTAGCCGAAGGGTTCAACTTTGCTAAAAGAAACCTAGCCTGACTGCTATGCTGCTCACACTTCACCAGTTTTGGAACAGGTATCCTTTGAGCCACTAGCTGCTCTACTTCTATTGCTGGTGCTTCCAACAACTTTCTAAAGATTTCCCATTTCATGCCTTGCGTAACCAACAGCAAAACAGAACCACTGCTCAAGGAGTATCGAAGCATGGTTGAATCGGAGCTTGATACCATTTGCAATGATATATTATTGATGAGCATCTCATTCCTTCATGTGGTGCTTCTGGTGAATCAAATGTCTTCTACATCGTGGCCTTAGCCTCCACACCAAATTTGTCGCGTAGCCACCATCACCACCAGCCTACACCATCCACTATCTGTCATAAAACACCATCATCGCGTAGCTACCATCGTGGCCAAATCTGTCGTGTCATCACCACCAGCCTACACCATCGATTCTTCATTATAATAATCCGTTTCTATGGCCACTAGAAAACAAATCCATCCTTCATAATTGTCTCGATTTCTTCTTTGGTTACTCAGATTTCGATTTCTTCTTTGGTTACTCAGATTGTCTCGATTTCTTCAAAACGAATCCATTCTTTGGTTACCCAGATCCATCTTCATAAATATCATCTTCATAAATCCCAAACCCAGATCCACCGTCACTCCTCACACACAAAATCTCATCTTCTTTCTCGATCTATTTGTGCTTTAATGTGTTAAAGTAATTGATTTGGTGTGTAGTGGATTTGTTGAATTATATGGGCGGCGGGCGTTTTATGAATGGTTGAGTTGTGGGTTTCATCAGTTTGTAATGATGATGATTGATTTGTTGGTGTTAATTTTTCTGTGAGATGAAGATGGAATGATTCAGATATAGTATTATAGAATTGGTGTTGGAATGGTGGCGGCATGGTTGACAACCTAGATCCAAAAAAAAAACGGGTGGCGGCCAGTTTTGTGGTGGTGGCGGCGTGAGATGTGAGAGGAGAGATGTGAGATGTGAGAGAGATATTTGCAGGACAGAGAGAGATAGACAGTGAGAGAGGGAGAGAGATAAGAAAGAAAAAAAATAATGATTTTATGAATAAAATAGAAAAGACACAAATACCCTTCTAATTATTACACTTAACGGAGAAAATTAACACCCATCCAAGACAGGGACGAATTTTGATCCAAAATGTAAACGATAGGGACTATCGGTGCACTTAATTTGAAATATGGATTATACTTGATTTTCAGTGTAAACGATAGGAACTATTTTAAAAATTTTTTCTTTAATTTTTTTCTTTTCTTACTCAAACGGCAGCCTAACATGAAAGAAAACTTTCATTTGTTGAAATACTTCCGCTATTTCATTAATTTCAACTCATTACTATATGTGCTCTAAACCTTGAATCTTCTTTTTATAATCATTAACCTTGAACCTTCTTTTTATAATCATTTCATATAGTACAATGTGAGTAGACACATTTTTACACTTTTAAGTATCATCAAACTATTTTTGCGACCAAAATAATAATATTTTATGATGAATTATATATTTACTACTACTCGAGTAAAATCATAAATACTACCTACATATAACATGATTGATATTTTATTTTTCGCGGTTCATACGAGACACCGTGCCTCGATATCCAATTTTTTAAAGCATTTTAAATAAGTGTCACTCACCCGTGTTATATGTCTATTTAAGGATTTATAAAAAAGTAATTAACAAAATTTTAGTATTTAAATTTTTAATAAGTTAGATAGGGTGAAGTCACAATTTATATTTTTTTATATCTTTTTTAATAACATTAAAAAATAAATAGATATCTTTTTCACTTTATACTCTATAAGACTTTATACCTTAAACAGACAAATATATAAATCTATTCAAACAACGATAATAATACATATAATTTTTTTATGTAATAAAACCGTATATAATTATTAGTTATAATAATATAATAATAACAAAACATTAAGCATGACGTTAGGTGAGAAAATTCTAAATTTCTTTATTACATTTATCTATATAAGCCTATTGGCAGGCTTATTTTGATCTTACTAGCCATATAGCCCAATTCTTTCCAATATTCAGCCCAAATTGTTTTATTTTTCTTCTTTTCTTGCTCAAAAGCCCAACGTGAAAGTGGCACTTAGGCATACAACGTATTGTTTCATTTAGAGAATTGATTGGCACACTTTATTTTTTAATTAGAACACTTAAATATACAATCTATTAAAGTAATAACACAACAGTTCAATGCACAACTCGAAGTGCTACAATCAAATAATAGAGTATACAAATCATTAGCCTTCTTTTTATAATCATTTCAAACACTATAACGTGAGTAAACACGTTTTTACACTTTTATGTATCATGGAGCTATTTTTGCGACCAAGTGATAATATTATACGATGACTTATAGATTTATTATACTACTCCATCCGTTTCAAAAAAAAAGTGTGTAGAAACTAAAAAGAGGGTTGAATAGTTTCTAGTTAATTTTCAAAATATTTCGGTAAAACCCACTGATCGCTGTTCGTTAAACATACCCGCGGTTCGTTATCACTAAGGAACCGCGTGTTCATTTAAGGAACCGCCGACAGTGGACTTAACCATTTATTGCATGTTGAACTTTAACAATCCTTTGTATCAAATTCTCGATCAAGCTTGACTAGATATGAGATGTGTTTGATTGAAAGATAAATACTACAAGTAAGTAAACACACAAACACATCAAATCGAGAGTACATCGACCAATAGTCTAAACACTAAGCACACACGTACTAAGCCTTAGCTTTTCCGCAACTAAGATGTTTAGACAAAAGGATGCACACTTCACCATAATCTAAACATGAAGCACACACGTACTAAGCCTTAGCTTTTCCGCAACTTAGATGTTTAGATTATGAGATGCACACAACACACAATATATAAATACATCTATAGTCGTAAATACATAAATGTAAAGGAAATTACCGACACGATGATTTATAGTGGTTCGGTCACGAAGCTCCTCTTCGCCCTACTCCACTCCTCGGGTACCCAACTCGAGAGTTACTTCACTAGTTAACAAAACTCCTTTCAAGGCGGAGAAAACCATACACGTCGCTTACACACTTCCGACACTAAGCTAGATGTCGAGTCCTAATCTTAGGTAGGACCAATCTACACAATGTCGCCTACTTCACCATTTTCCGACACAAGGCTAGATGTCGATTTCTAATCTTAGGTAGAACCAATCTACACCAATCTTCACTAATCTACCCACTAGTTATGTTTTATGGCCCAACATAACAAACATTGTGTTTTATGGCCTAAACACATAAACCATATAGATCTAAGCACAGAACACTTAGATCTATTACTCAAACACTATATCCAAGTTTTACACAACTTGGATCTACACAACTAACATCTAATCCAAGGATATCCATCACTTGAATCTTCTACCCTTACAAACACATCCAAGTGAACTCAACACTTGGATCTTCTACATGTACATAGTAGGAAAACAATGACTTGATCTAGAAGGAGAGATCTTCATCATGTTATGAACCCAACATTTGATGGTAATGAAAATGTTCTTCTCTTTGCACTTAAGAGGATGAGAGGATGGAGGATAGAATCACATCTTAAACAAGATTAATCAAAACTAACTAATCAAGGAGTTTAAAGATGTTTTTGAAGAAACTGTGCAAAAAGGGTTGAAAGAAAATCTGGAAATGATCCACTATTTATAAGGCAAGAGTGCAACGGTCAAAAACACCCGCGGTTCCTTATCAATAAGGAACCTTCGCCCGCGGTTCCTTATCAATAAAGAACCTCCAGCTTGGAGACCGTGCATTTTTGTCCTTTAGTGGGGTGCCATCTGGGGCAGTTTATACCCTCAAAGGAGATTCCTTTGCCATATGGAATATGCCAAATTCAAATTTCCATTTTCTTTTTAATAAAACATTTTCTTAAAAATAAAGTTAATTAAAAATTACTTTGTCACTTTGTATAAAAGTGAGTTTTACGAAAATATTAATCCTTGATCACTTAGTAAGGTTAATGACTTGTTTGTACATACCTTGAGTGATTCATTCTGAATGCGATCTTGGAGGTGTCGAGAGAAGTATACAAATGTATTCTTCAGTGATTACGAGTACCTTAACATTTTACATAATGTATTGCGAATTATACGTTTGTCATCAACAAAACACAAAGAGATTATATCGACAAAGCATCGTAATGTTTGCACTAACAATCTCTCACTTTTTGATGATGACAAACAAGTAAACCGCAACACATATTAAAATGTATAAGTTACTCGTTTACACTTACTTCTCCCCCTTTTTTTGAATCAAAAAGGTAGTCAACGTCTTTGAAAAAGAGAAGAATCAACGTCGAGAGAGCACACATCCAAAGTGGTAGTCATCGATAACACATCATTTGAAGAAGAGAAGAACTGACGTCACGAGAGCTTGCATCCGAAAGGTAGTCTTCATTTGTAGAAGAGGAGGATCGACTTCGAGAGAACATGCATCCAAAAAGCTAATCATCCATTGTGGTTGTCGGTTGAGAAGCGAGAATCCAAACCGTAAACACATCATCCAAATATATTGAGCTTGCGTCATCCTAGTGAAGTCTTCAATGACCATAGGTTAACCAACTCCATGCATAATAATATGCTTATCTTTGAGATCCCATAATTCATTACTTGCAAGATGTTCGATGAATGCAATTTAAGTGAGTCAACGATCGCAAATGTAATGACTAGAAATCTTATAAATGCTCCCCATTGATATGAGCTCCCCCTTGCTTGAGACACCAACAAAGCAAGAATATTGACGAGCTACAAAATTGGGTTAGAAATGTCCTACAAAACAAAATTAGTGGACAAGAGCATATATATAGTAATGTCACCCAAGCAGAATTAGCTTTAAACATCTCGAGTACAATGAGAGGGACTCAAGAGAAAGCTAAAACAATCTTAAATTTTGGAAGTGTCAAAAATATGACAAGTTAAGAAAAATAAGAGGGCTATTAGATAGAAAAGAGAACCCAACTTATTTTGGTGACACCAAAAAGATATATATATATATATATATATATATATATATATATATATATATATATATATATATATATATATATATATATATATATATATATAATGAGGAATAAGAGAGAAAAGATATGTCCAATTTGTAAAAAAAAATACTGTCGAGAGAACATACTCCACTTTAATATCTTGGCAAGAAATACCAACCCAAAGAGAGTATGACAATGACAAAAGAAAATCCCATATAGTCGAAAAAGAGTAAGAATGACTATGATGGGAAAAGAAAATGAGGATGATAAACACGTTGTTTGCACAAACAATGACAATCATTGAAGAAAGAACTATGCACACGATGCTATCAATCCAAAGACAAGTCAAAGGAGAGGATCTTGACAAGATCAATTCACAATTGTTAGAATGGAGGTAGAGAAGAAACATCCATACTAATTGCAATGATAATATGCAAAGGGTAATAAGCTTAGAATTTTTTGGAATCACCCAAGAAAATTCAAGATTTAACCAAAATCCTCTCAAAAGGTTAAAAACTTAGAATTGTTGGAATCACCCAATCCAACTGTAAATTTTAACCGCAATCGACTCTAAAAAACGAGAATAACGAAAAATATAAAACCAAAGACATTATAGGCAAGGATGCTTATGAATGTCGACACCAAAAAGATGACTCAATGATATAGAGAAAGAGATCAAATAAGCCAAAGAATAGAAAGACCAAGATGGATGGTGTTTAGCATACAATAAACTACATGCTTAAAGTTTCGTAGCTCTTCTCAATCATTGTGAATGTTCAAAGAACAATTACATGGCGAGGAAAGGGTGAGGCTCGACTCAACTTAGTTAGAAAGGATAGAAGAGAGAGACTCGACTTAAATAGGCATGATTAAAAGAAATTGAGAGAGACTCAACAAAGAAGTTAAGGATAACTTCACAATATAATTCATGAATACTATACCTTAGAAGGTGATAGTGAAATCTTGAAAGAAAATAAGAGAAGAAACTCAAAAGAAGTTCAAGAAGACATGATAGAGTTAGCACAAAATCTAACACATAATCACGTTAGCACATATGATAATTCATGCAATGCCCAATGTAATCATAGAAGATGGATTGACATTAAGAAAAGATCCTAGTAAATGCCTATATGCAACACAAAGGATATGGCGGTTTACTTAACATACAACAAAGTAAAACCTAACTCAACTAAGCATGCAAAATCAAAGAAGGAGTTCCATCACTTCTAGACTTAAACGCAAGTAAGTTTAAGCATGTGAGCATACACATGTAAGCATAAGCATGTAATCATTAGCATGTAAACATAAGCATGTAAGCATAAACATGTAAGCATAAGCATGTAAGCATAAGCATGTAAGCCTAAACATGTAATCATAAACATGTAAGTATAAGCATATAGTAGCAATTAAGCAAGCAATAAATCAAAAACCATAGAGATTAATGTGCAAGGCTAAATGTACTCTAGATACTTATCTAGAAAAGGCAATGTTGTTTTATGCAATCTTTCCATATGATATATTTTCTTGTGTTATGTTTTTGGTCTTATTTCATGTTTGGAATATTGGGCCTTTTTACTCTTGTTGGGCTTTGTGAGTTATTACCGTTGAAGCCCATTGCTGGCCCCTTTTTGGTTGAACGAGTTTATTACCCTAGCCTTTGGCTAGGGTTTCATCATCATTCATAACACACACACACATCTGTGTGTGTGCAGCTCTCTCATCTCTCTCTCACTAAAACTATGAAGGTTGACCTGGGAGTTTGATTATTTCGTCTTGTATAGCTATGTGATTGAGTGATCTTTGTATGTGAGGGAGAACGGATCAACCTAGTTGGGATATTCTCATCTTTTCTTTTGTAATCGTTCGATTAGCATCCGTTTGGGGACTAATCTTTATCTATTTTGTTTTAGTACTTTGATTTATAATAAAATACACCAAGGGGTGGTTGGTTGGGTGTAAGATCTCTCTTGTTCTATGATATTATGTCTTTTAACATGGTATCAGAGCTCATGTTGTAGATCTTTCAGCCTATAGAATCTCTCTCGTGTTTCTTCTTATTAGAATCAAATTTTTTTTATTAAAGTGAAACCCTAATTTATTTTTTTGGGTTTTTTATTTTTGGGTGGTGTTCTTTGCTCTCTTGGTGTCTCTAGATGCTTGTATTGGTGGTGCCGTTCTTTTTCTTGAAAAATATTATTAGGGTTTTCACAAACCTTAATTTTATTTTTAGGGGTTTTGACTCTGTGGTGCCCAGGAAGCTTTAATTGGTGGTGCCGTTACTTATTTTGGTTTTGGGGTTTTTTCTTTATTTGGTATCCTGGTATCACCTTTGGTGGTGTCGTTACCTTTTTTGGCTAGCTCGCATAGGTATATCTTTGCTAGGGTTTGCTAACCCTAGTTTGTTACTCTTGTTTTTGGGGGTTTCCTGTTGGTGGCTCACCCATCCTCTAGACTAAGTGAATCTAGAGACTGGGTGTTTTTTTATAGATACTGGTTGCTGATTTCCGTTGTGAGTCTTCTTTCATTTCCTTTCTTATATCTCTCTTGGTTACTTTGTGAGCTACTGTTGTTGAGTTTGTGGGTGCAAACGGATTCGGTTAACACCTTGACCCTCCAGCCTTGACTAGTGTGGATACCTGCTCTGGCCAATCCCAGTCCGCTGCTTAACATTTCTTGTGCTCATTTTCTGAGTGTTTATTGTGATTATTTTTTGGTTTGCTTTTTCTTGCTATATTTGGCTCTTGTGCTTGTCCTATTTTACTGTTTTTTGTTTACCTGCTTTGCTCTCTCTTTTGTGTGAATCATGAGTGCTGGTGGTCCACCTCCTACACCCAATGGTGGTGGAGGTAATGGTGGTGGTAGGGGTCCCCCTGAAACCACTACCAATCCAGTTGCTCTCATTAGCAACTTGGATGCTGGAAACCCACTTCATATTCATAATAGTGACAACAGTAGTTCTGTCCTTGTCCCTTTCAAATTATTGGGGACTGAGAACTATAGAATGTGGAACAATGCTATGAGACTTGCTTTACAAGCTAGGAACAAGTTTGCTTTTGTTGATGGTTCTTGTTTAAGGGAGTCTTATGTTGATGATGTCTTGTGTGCTCAATGGGATAAATGCAATGCTATGGTTCTTACCTGGATTATGAATGTTGTCTATAGTGATGTGTATATGGGGCTTGTTTATTCTGAAAATGTTGCTAATGTTTGGAAAGAGCTTAATGAAACTTATGACAAGGTTGATGGTTCTATTGTCTATAACTTACTTCAAAAAATTGGGTCTGTTAAACAAGGGGGTAGCTCTATATCTGATTACTATCACAGGTTGAACTCTCTTTGGATAGAGTTTGATGTTGTCTCTAAGATTCCTAAATGTGTTTGTGCTGTTAAATGCTCTTGTTCTGCTAGCACTGAATTAGCTTTGCATCAGCAAATCATGAGGCTTATGTAGTTTCTTATGGGGCTTGATGACTGTTATCAACCTGTTAGAACTACACTTCTCACCAGGGATCCACTTCCTGATGTTAAGGAAGCTTATGTCACTGTATCTAGAGAGGAATCCCATAGGGGTGTTCCTGATAACTCAGACCAAACAGAGGCTAAATTGAATGCTACTTCTTTTTCTGCTAAGACCTTTAATCAAAATAGGAGAAGCACTTCCAATGCTTCTAATAGAACCCCCCCAACAAGGGCAATGGGTCCAAAAGTTTTAGGGGTCCCAACCCTAACCTTTTGTGCACTCATTGCAATCAAATTGGTCATACTGTTGATGGATTCTTTGAATTGATTGGTTATCCTACTGGTTACATCAAAAAGGGGGTAATAGTCAAAGGCAAACTGGTTTTAAATCTAATTTTAATGCTAATTGTAACATTAAAACTGGAGAGAAATAGGTTTCCACTTGTAACTCTCCAAACTCTTTCACCACTGAACAAATGTAGAAGCTTCTTAATCTGATCAATGACACCTCTGGCAATGCTCAGTCCAATATGGCAGGTATAATTTCCTTCTTTAATGCTAATGTTTGGTTCAATGTTAAATTTTCCAAGTTTTTTTGTGGGAACTCTAAATTTCTTGTTAAAACTTTTCCAAGATTATTAATTCTAGGGCTAACCAACACCTTACCACTTCCATAGTTGGTATGTTTAATGTTGTTGATATTTCCAACCTCAACATTTCTGTTGGTCACCCTAATGGGACTGTTGCCAATATTAGTCACATTGGTGACTTCAGACTTCCTAATAATGTTGTTCTCCATGATGTGTTGGTTGTGCCTGGTTACTGTGTTAGCTTGATGTCTGTTAACAAGCTTATTAAGGACAACAAGTTTTTTGTTGTTTTTGATGAGGATAAATGTTATATTCAGGACTTGGCCAAGGGGAATACTCTGGGGACTGGTAGTGAATATAGGGGGATTTACCTGTTTGATGACCTTAAGACTAAGAGCTTAGGTACTATTAACTCTGTCATGACTTTTAATACCTCTAAAGATATCTGGCATTGCAGACTTGGTCAAACCTCTGACCAAGTGCTCAATTCTCTCAAGAATGACCTCAAACTTTCCAAAAACACCAATATTTCTGTTTGTGAAACCTATCATAGGGCCAAACAAACAAGGGAACCCTTTCCCTTGAGTGATCACAAATCCAGTTAACTTGGTGACCTAGTTCACTTGGATTTGTGGGGTCCTTACAAGGTTCCTAGTAAGGAAGGGTATAAATACTTCCTTACCGTTGTGGATGATTACTCTAGAGTTGTGTGGACTTATCTTTTGAAATCTAAGGATGAAGTTTTTGATTGGTTAACTCAATTTATTAATCTTGCTAAAAATCAGTTTGATTCCAAAATCAAAATCTTTAGATCTGATAATGGGACTGAATTTGTTAACAACAAAGTACACACATTGCTCTCTTCTTTGGGTATTATCCATCAGACCTCTTGTCCTCATACCCCTCAGCAAAATGGGATTGCTGAAAGGAAACATAGACACCTGCTTAATGTAGCCAGGAGTCTTATGTTTCAGGGTGGGATTCCTATCAATTTTTGGTCTGAATGTATTTTGACTACTGTTTATTTGATTAACAGGCTCCCCTCTTCTGTCTTAAATGGTAGGTCCCCCTATGAATTTCTATATGGCAAAAAACCCAATCTCTCTCATTTAAAGTGTTTTGGATGTCTGTGTTTTTCTACTTGTCTGAATAACAGTGACAAACTCACATATAGGTCTGAGAAGTGTGTTCTAATTGGTTATTCTTCTTTTATAAAGGCTTACAAATTGTTTAGCTTCGATAATAGAAGAACTTTGTTTTCTAGAGATGTGAAGTTCTATGAAACTGTTTTTCCTTTGAAATGAAAAACAATTTTGGAAAAAGATTCAACAAATGTAGTCATTACAAGTGATGCTGAACTCTTGACCTTTTTTGATAATCAAACACCTCCAAGTCCCAATAATGATGAGAGAGAAACACCTAATGTGGATGATAGGGTTCACCCCATTATTGATGATGCCTCAGTGCATCATCAGGAGGAGAACTCTGCAACCACTATAGGTGAAAATGTGCAATCCTGCTCTGAAGGCAATTTTGCAAATGAAAATTCTTCTAACTCTTTTATTGAGCATAGTGGGGGACCACCCTCAAGATGAGGAGCAGCCTATTAGAAAGTCTAGTAGACCCACTGAACTGCCTGCTAAACTTAATGATTTTGTTCTTGATAACAAGCTTAAGTATGGTATAGAGAAGCATGTTAATTACTCTAAGTTGAACACTACTTATTTTTGCTTTGCTACCACTCTTAATCAATCTATTGAACCATCCACCTACTATGAAGCTGTGAAGGATAGTACGTGGGTTGAGGCTATAAACAATGAAATTGAGGCTCTTTTAAGGAACAATACTTGGACCTTATGTAATTTACCTGCTGATAGAAAGGCTATTAACAATAAATGGATCTATAAGATTAAATACAAGTCCTCTGGCCTTGTTGACAAGTTTAAAGCTAGGGTTGTTGTTAAAGGTTATAGTCAAAGGGAAGGCATTGATTTTGATGAGACTTTCAGTCCTGTTGTTAAAATGGTTATTGTTAGGTGTCTTGTTAGCATAACTATTTCTAATGACTGGCCTCTTTTCAAACTTGATGTTAACAATGCCTTCTTGTATGGTGATCTTGATGAGGACATTTATATGACTCTTCCTTTGGGTTTCAATTGCAAGGATAAAGGTAAGGTTTGTAAGCTTAATAAAGCTTTGTATGGTCTCAAGCAAGCCCCAAGGCAGTGGAATGCTAAACTTACCACTGTCTTGGTTGAGCATGGCTTTAACCAAAGTAAATTTGATTACTCTCTTTACACTAAACAGAATGGTAACATGTTCATTGCTCTTCTTGTTTATGTTGATGATTTTATCATCACTGGTAACTGCATTGAGGAAATTGAATCTTTTAAAAGCTTTCTAAAAACCAAATTCATGATCAAAGACCTTGGCATTATGAGGTATTTTTTAGGTATTGAGGTTCTTGAAAACTCTTATGGGATCTGCATGACCCAAAGAAAATACTGCCTTGAACTTATTCATGAGTTTTGTTTACTTGCTGCTAAACCAGCAGCAACCCCATTACCTGAAAATTGTGTTTTGGCTGTTGATGAAAGCAAAGATGACAAATTTCTCTTAAACATTTTTGAGTATCAAAGATTAATTGGGAGACTCATTTACTTGACTCATACCAGACCTGATATTTCTTATGTTGTTCATTGTCTTAGCCAGCACATGCATGCCCCCTGCAATCTCACCTTAAAATCGCTTTGAGGGTTATTAGATACCTCAAAAACTCTCCTGGGACTGGTATCCAGTTCTATAAAGATACCTCTTTAAGGGTGTCTTGTTTCACTAATGTTGATTGGGCCAAATGTCTTAAAACCAGAAAGTCTGTATCTGGATACTATGTCTTTCTTGGGAAGTCTCTTGTCTCTTGGAAGAGCAAGAAGCAGCCCACAGTATCCAGATCTTTAGCTGAGGCTGAGTATAGATGTATGGCAAGTGCTACCTGTGAAGTTATCTAGATCACTAACTTGCTTGGTGATCTAAGAGTGAAAAACTTGTTTCTTGTGAACCTCTATAGTGATAGCAGCTCTGCTATGCAAATTGCTGCTAACCTTGTTTTTCATGAGAGAACCAAGCACTTTGAAGTTGATGTTGTATTGGTAAGGGAAAAGGTTCAAGATGGTGTGATTAACACTATCAAGGTTGCTTCACTTGACCAAACTGCTGACATTTTTACTAAGGCTCATGGCATTAACCAACACCTGAAACTTTGTAAACAGCTGAGGCTTCTGAACATGTTTGGCAGATGATTTATAGCTCTCTCATATGTCAGATTGAGGAAGGGTGTTGTTTTGTGCAATCTTTCCATATGATATATTTTCTTGTGTTATGTTTTTGGTCTTATTTCAGGTTTGGAATATTGGTCCTTTTTACTCTTGTTGGGCTTTATGAGTTATTACCGTTGAAGCCCATTGGTGGCCCCTTTTTGGTTGAACGAGTTTATTACCCTAGCCGTTGGCTAGGGTTTCATCATCATTCATAACACACACACATCTGTGTGTGCGCAGCTCTCTCATCTCTCTCTCACTAAAACTATGAAGGTTGACCTGGGAGTTTGATTATTTCGTCTTGTATAGCTGTGTGATTGAGTGATATTTGTATGTGAAGGAGAACGGATCAACCTAGTTGGGACGTTCTCATCTTTTCTTTTGTAATTGTTCGATTAGCATCCGTTTGGGGACTAATCTTTATCTGTTTTGTTTTAGTACTTTGATTTATAATAAAATACACCAAGGGGTGGTTGGTTGGGTGTAAGATCTCTCTTGTTCTATGATATTATGTCTTTTAACAGGCAAGCCTAATAAAGTCTACAATAAACCAATGTAGAGAAGGTGCACAATTAACACATATGACATGCAAGAAACATGATTACTTAAAAAGAGAAGACTAAGTAAAACATGTTAGCACTTGGAATTTAAGGACATGCATGAGTTAGACACATCTAAGAGATATTATATCGGAAATAATTGACAAAGACAAAACCTTTATAATAAGCATGCATTCATTAACTTAGCAATTAATCATATAGCATAAAGATAAACAAGAAGATATATAAGCAAGTAGCATACAAGCAAGTCATCTATCTATATATCACAAGTTAAGCTACATCTAGTGTAAATCTCCAAGGAGAATCCTAATTTTTATTAGTTTAATAAAAGGACTCAAAATAAGATAAAAGAAAGAAACACAATAACAACAAGATCCATGACACATAGATAAATCATGTTGAAAATCATGAAAGAAGTATAAGAACATAAAGATCATACAACTATGTATGAAACTCAAGCCTATAACTTAAGCAGAATTCTAATCTTAGTTACTCTAGAATTCTAAGATTTGCTTAAATTAGATGTCTTATGAATAAGCAACACACATGCTTAGTTATAAGACAAAGTGGTAGCGGAATTTGGAGGAAAAAGGCTTGGTGATAATCTTGTAATTCAACTCATCAAAAATATAAGACATGACAAGATGTTGATATTGACAACAATGATAATATGTTCCATGATGCATGACATTATCATGTGATGGAGGAAGAACACAAGAGGTAAGTGGTGGAAAAGGAGAGTTTCTAAAATCAATTTGCTTAGAAGGAGAAGAGATTTGATTTGTGTTTTCTTTGGTGGAAAATCAAGGTTTTTATTTGGTAAATAAAACATTTTGCTTTGGTGTGAAAGAGAGAAAGCACAAGATATTTTGGGAGTGATCAAAGGTTTGAAACAAAGATTCCAAAGGGTGATGGAACAATTGGGAAGTTTTAGAAAACCCTTTTTTGGTTGCTTCTGTCCGCGGTTCTTTATCTCTGCATGTGGTTCGATAGTGATATGGAACCGTGGGTTATTTAAAGAACCGGCCACAAAAGGTGGTTTTGGGGGATAAGGGAATTTTCCAAT
The DNA here is from genome assembly GCA_025667525.1 of Glebionis coronaria. Lineage (NCBI taxonomy): Eukaryota > Viridiplantae > Streptophyta > Magnoliopsida > Asterales > Asteraceae > Glebionis > Glebionis coronaria. The sequence continues at coordinate 634,667,786 of CM046874.1, read as the reverse complement.
TCAGCAAATCCTAATGTTCTAGTCTAACTTATCATAAGGTCATGCTAAAGAGCAATAAAAACTAGAACACACACAAAGGAAAAACACTTAGGTTCAATTAGCACGTAGGGAGAAAGCTAAGAAAAACCTAATGGTTACAAAAGAAAAAGATTCCTAGACATACAAAGTTCACCGATGTAAACTATCATTAGTCATATTTAAGAAGAGCCATTCAATCAATTTAGAGAATGAATATGAGACTATCACTACAGGTGCTCAATTACGGCTAAGCATGACCATTTTATGAGTTATACACCAACTCAACTTCTCATATGAAGTAATTCAACCGTTAAGTCAAATTGAAATTCTAGTGCAATAAATTCTCTAGTAGTCATTCTCAAGTTAGACAAAATGTAATTCCTACATTTGCCTAATAAAAGTGTAGCAAAAATGAAATTTATATGACGACACAATGCACAACCTAATGAGGGTTAAGAATGCACCATTGCATATCTTGTCAAAAGAGTCTAGTTAAGGATATTTACGTTAATAGATCTTGAGGCCAATAACAATGAATTGTATAAACTAAGTTTACACAATTTGTTAGAACACTCTTGATTGGTCTTTCGTAAATGACACATTTACCAATTGCATTGCAATGTAAATTACTTGAGTATTTCAGATGAAACATCCAAGTTGTCAAACCGACTCCAGTGTGTATTATAAGCAATTATTAAACAAATTTGTCTAATAATTTTGAAAAAGTAGATTCAATATAGCATCATCAACACAATTGTGAGTTATGATCCAATGTACATTATTAAGAGTCCACATTCATGTCTACACTAAAAACATGTCAATTAGATTCGATAATGACATCAATCATAATTTGAATAATGAATTGATATATGTTTGAAATCTTTCTTGAATCCCACTAACACTCCTTTAAAAGAAAATAACTAAGATTTTCAAAGGGTGTTTCATGTTTTATAGTGAGACAATAATCTACTTGAACTAATAACACAATGATCAAGTAAGACGACCCACATCAATAGATTTGAGAAGCTCACAAAGCTTTCAAACCTAAGAGTGTTAATAAACATAACGAGGTGTACAAAATGTTTATATAACATATGTAAACCTAGAGATGTTGATCCTATATGCAATGCACAAATAATGTTGCAAACAAAATGCAAGAAATCTAGCAAAAATCCTACACAGGAAAAACTAGATTAACAAATACCAAGCAAGGCACAAGATATTAGACATATAAGCAACTCTACTACAAATAGTAAGGAACACTTAATAATGTCTACACATAACAATAACACACAAGGAAACACACAAACAATTAGCTTAACACATAAAAGCATTCGTCCATGTTTTGAGTGTTAGATATACCAACGTATACATAGCTTGATTTTATTTGAAAATAGTTTACGACCCATTTCAAAATTTAATTAAGTTCAACACTTTATAAATATATCAATTTTCAAAGATATATCAACAAGAGATGTATAACTTAATATAATAGAGTAAAACACAAGTTTTAGGACAAACCGAGACTCAATTCTTTGGACGAAGAATAGAACTTAGAAAACATCCAAATTTTAAAGTTTGAATAAAGGTTTGGAAGTAGTCTTAAAAGAAAGAGGACTCAATTACGTTTGAAATGACGGGTGGCACGACTTCTACGAACTTACGGTTAATTTTATGATTTTTCAAAGTTTGCAAAAATCTGTGTTGGACTGACTGCGGTTCCTTATTGATAAGGAACCTTTGGGAAAAGATAAAGAACCGCGGTCAGTAGGGAAAAATGGAGTTTTTGGCCAAAATCATTTGGTAACATTTTGGAAGGACTTAGGACTCTAAAAAATCATTTTAGACACATAGAACTCGTATTTTAGAGTTAATTATGACACAAAAGATTTTTATACTTTCAAACATAAAAAGATTTGTTATCAAGTTATTATACCAAGTTTATTTAACATCAAAACCTGTACGAATGAAAAAACAAAACGCATTTCATATGTAATCACGCTTCATGAATAATTTGATACAAAGATCGTCTCTATTTTAAAAAAACGTTTCCATTTTTAAAAACAATTTCCATTTTTAAAAACCATTTGTTTTGAAAATGATAGCAGGGATCGATCCAAGCTTTAAAGTATAATATACTTCAAAGATCTTGAATAACCACTCTCTGATACCAATTGTAGAAACTAGAAGGGGGGGGGGGGGTTGAATAGTTTCTAGTTAATTTTCAAAACATTTCGGTAAAACCCACTTACCGCGGTTCGTTATCACTAAGGAACCGCGTGTTCATTTAAGGAACGGCCAACAGTGGACTTAATCATTTATTGCATGTTGAACTTTAACAATCCTTTGTATCAAATTCTCGATCAAGCTTGACTAGATATGAGATGTGTTTGATTGAAAGATAAATACTACAAGTAACTAAACACACAAACACATCAAATCGAGAGTACATCGAGCAATAGTCTAAACACTAAGCACCCACGTACTAAGCCTTAGCTTTTCCGCAACTAAGATGTTTAGACTAAAGGATGCACACTTGACCATAATCTAAACTAGGGCTGAGCATCGGTCCGGGACCGGACCGACGAAGACCGGACCGGACCGAGGACCGAAATGGTCTGAAACCTCGAACCAAGATTGGACCGAAATAGTCTGGTCCGGTCCGGTCCTCGGTCTGGTCCGGTCTTATTAGACATATTTGATGAGATTTTGGTAAGACCGAACCGGACCGGATCGGACCGACCAGACCGAGGACCGAATTCTTCCAAAACGTCGGACGAGGACCGGACCGAAATTGCTCGGTCCGGTCCGGTCCGATTTTCCGGTCCGGGTCGGTTTTGGGTCTGTCGTGCTCAACCCTAATCTAAACATGAAGCACACACGTACTAAGCCTTAGCTTTTCCGCAACTTAGATGTTTAGATTATGAGATGCACACAACACACAACATATAAATACATCTATAATAGTAAAGACGTAAATGTAAAGGAAAGTACTGACACGATGATTTATAGTGGTTCGGTCACGAAGCTCCTCTTCGCCCTACTCCACTCCTCGAGTACCCAATTCGAGAGTTACTTCACTAGTCAACAAAACTCCTTTTAAGGCGGAGAAAACCATACACGTCGCTTACACATTTCCGACACTAAGCTAGATGTCGAGTCCTAGTCTTAGGTAGGACCAATCTACACAACGTCGCCTATTTCACCATTTTCCGACACAAGGCTAGATGTCGAGTTCTAATCTTAGGTAGAACCAATATACACCAATCTTCACTAATCTTACCACTAGTTATGTTTTATGGCCCAACATAACAAACCTTGTGTTTTATGGCCTACACACATAAACCATATAGATCTAAGCACACAACACTTAGATCTATTACTCTAACACTATATCCAAGTTTTACACAACTTGGATCTACACAACTAACACCTAATCTAAGGATACCCATCACTTGGATCTTCTACCCTTACAAACACATCCAAGTGAACCCAACACTTGGATCTTCTACATGTACATAGTAGGAAAACAATGACTTGATCTAGAAGGAGAGATCTTCATCATGTTATGAACCCAGCACTTCATGGTAATTAAAGTGTTCTTCTCTTTGCACTTGAGAGGATGAGAGAATGGAGGATAGAATCACATCTTAAACAAGATCAATCAAAACTAACTAACTAAGGAGTTTAAAGATGTTTTTGAAGAAACTGTGCAAAAAGGGTTGAAAGAAAAGCTGGAAATGATCCACTTTTTATAGGGCAAGAGTGTAACGGTCAAAAACACCTGTGGTTCCTTATCAACAAGGAACCTCCGGCTTGGAGACCGTGTATTTTTGTCCTTTAGTGGGGATATGCCATCTGGGGCAGTTTATACCCTCAAAGGATATTCCTTTGACATATGGAATATGCCAAATTCAAATTTCCATTTTCTTTTTAATAAACATTTTCTTAAAAATAAAGTTAATTAAAAATTACTTTGTCACTTTGTATAAAAGTGAGTTTTAAGAAAATATTAATCCTTGATCACTTAGTAAGGTTAATGACTTGTTTGTACATACCTTGAGTGATTCATGCCGAATGTGATCTTGGAGGTGTCGAGAGAAGTATACAAATGTATTCTTGAGTGATTACGAGTACCTTAACATTTTACATAATGTATTGCGAATTATACATTTGTCATCAACAAAACACAAAGAGATTATATCGACAAAGCATCGCAATGTTTGCACTAATAAAGTGGTCTATTTTTTTTGGTATTCCTTTGTCGACTTTCACCTTAAATATATATTTTTGTATGATATAATACTTTTTGTGAAATTAAACATAATCCATTCATATATCTTTGCATTAAGTATTGTATAACACACGTGAAAATAGTGAAGGTCAAAGTTGAACTACTTTGACTCGAAAAAATCAAACTAAACACTTATTTTAAAACGAAGGTAGTACTAGAATAAAATCATAAGTACTGCCTACATATAACATGATCAAAATTTTATATTTCGAGGTTCATACGAGACACCACGCGCTCGATATTCCAATTTTTAGAGTGTTTTAAATTAATGTCACTATAATCAACTTAACCCGTGATATAAGTTTATTTAAGGCTAGGACCTAAAGGCATTCAGACAAACCAAAGAGCATTTCGAGTTGCTTAAGTTGTGTTGTAGCAAATTTTCAGTATAAAATCAACCTTAGAAAATACAATATTAGACAACACAAAAAACCAACTCGTCATTTTCAAGATACGCAAATCTCACCATAATGTAAATGCATTGAATGGATGTTTTTTTGTAGGTGGACAATAACTTTGGGACAGACAAAGTATTTACTAACAAATATAATATTGTACGTAACTATAAAATTATGTCGCAAACATATACAATTAAGAGATTTTGTATGTAAAAAAACACAATAATACTAAAACCCGATCGGTTTTCAAGAATGAATTGACCTAGGTCACTTCAAACCTGGCAGATATAACAAAAGTTCGAAAATGTTAAAATCGATTTAATTTGATCTGTTTTTTTTATCGAAACCAATTGAACCGATCGATTTGAATCGGTTCTAAAACATTGGTTAAAATGACGTTACTTAAAGAAGTCAAATGTGTCACTTTACTCGAACACTAAACAGACACTCAAGCACAAAACACAATTCAAAGTCGAAAAAAGAAGAAAGAAAACCAAATATCGTCCTTTTCATGCCGGGGATTCGGCGGATGAAAGTTCAAGGCCTCATGCGGTGTCACGAAAGCCATTGAGCGCCAAATAGGATTTCACGTCGGATTCACGCCCTCCCCCGTTGCCACACTAAATGATCTAGTAAGAAATTACAAAGGTTTAAACTTTAAACTAATTAACATCGTAAAAGTTTATCACATATTGTTTTAGTGAGAAAAATATTTTCTTCAAAGATACAGTTTCTGGACACATTCGAATCAAGTGGCCCTAATGTCAAAGATTTATGAGATCTAAGATTAGGGGGAGTGGTAGAAAAAAAATCCACCGTCACGTCAGCTCCACCTCAACTTTCTCTTTCCTCTCACTAACCCACTCAAAACTCACCTTTCAGGTTCTTAGACTAGTGGGAGTGGGGTGAAACCCACTCACCTCCACCTCAACGTTACGTCAGCTTTTTACCAAACTCACCAAAACTCACCCAAACTCACCACAGGAGGTAATGACACTCACCCAAACTCACCCAAACTCACTCCACATCACCCCATTCTTTCATTAAATATTTTTTATTCATACAATTTTATTAAAACACGGGTACACAGAAAATTAAAACACAGTACGAAATTAAAAATAAAAACATAGAAAATTAAAACACAGTACGAAAATAAAAAAACATAGAAAATTAAAAAACAACATTTAAAAAAAAACTAATATGGGATATTATAGGCCTCCTTGATTTGAGCTTTGCGCCACTCCGCGACTGCGAGATCACGTCCCGTAAAATGATCTATAGGCTGCATATAAAAGTCCAAGTCTTCCTTTTCCTGCATTTTTCGGGCTATTTCCACTTCTTTTTCTCGGACTCGAATCTCTTTATTCTTCATCTTAAAATATGCGACCTGTTGTTCACCCTGCACAGCAAAGGCCCGTTCTTGTTGTTCACCAAACCCAGACAACATCAACCTAGCCAAAGCCTCGTCGTTTGTACTCGACTCCCCCGAAGCTCTGCTCCCTTTAGCCTTAGCCTTAGCTCTGTCCCTTCCCATTGGACGTGGGATCGGTTGCACTTCTTCATTATTAGTGGCATCAACATCCACACTGTTACTTGCATCCATAGAATTTGTATTAAACGAACTAGACCCAGATGACTTGTATCTCTTGCTTACTTTGGAAGTCCTAGCTAATTCGTTAGGCAATTCTTGCTCCTTCCATTTCTCAACGTCTTTCACAATCTCCCAGCAATGACGAAATTTGAACGGTTGTCCAACTTGAGCATCATAATGCATCAACGCATCATTAACCATATCAGCATCCGATGCACCAATTCTAGGCCCCATCTGCATCATTTGACCATAAACACCACAAAAACGAGCTATACAAGGTCGCATTGACTTCCACTTCCCGTTCAAAGAATCATAAGTACGAACCTCGGGTTCCCCCGTTTTGCTCTCAAAGTACTCAAGGATTTTTGTCCAAAATCCCTGCGTACTCATTTCGTTTCCATTAATGTTGTCAGTAGACACGAAAACCCAACCTTTTGTCAAAAAAAATTCCTCCGCTGTTGTCCAATGTTGTTGTCGTTTTGGAGGATCTTCGACCGCCTTCTTCTTTTGATGTCCCCTAGATAGTGTCTTCTTTGGTTTAGGTTTTTGGACCGTTGGTTGAGTTTCGGGAACGGTTTCCAGCTCGGGAGACCTGGTTTGTTGATACGAAGCAAACCCTTGACTTTCAATCGAGTCTGGATACTGCGGGATGTAGCAATCTTGAGTTTCATAGGCGGGTTGTGATGAGGAACCACCCCTATGGCTTTGGTATTGGCTTGGGTTTTGGTTATGGTATTGACTTGGGTATTGGGTAAGGTATTGGGTAGGGTATTGGGTAGGGTATTGGGTTGGGTATTGACTTGGGTCCAGGCAACGGTAAGGTGTGTTTTGGTAAGGTTGTGGGTGATATAATGATGGTGGTCGTATGGTGATACCGGGTGACGGGTTTTCTAGGTCGAAAGTTCCTCGCGGTGTGGGTGGTGAATTTTGGGTATTTGGCCTACCTCGACGTTTGTTGGAGGTTCGGGGTGTGTTTTCTTGAGACATGATTTGGAGGAGATGAAGATGAGATGTTTGATTTTTTGTGTATGAAAAATGAAGAAGATGATGGGGTATTTATAAGTAATTTTTAGTTAAATTTTTTTTATTTGGAAAATAAAACGGCTAGTTTTTTAGTGGTGGGGCCCAAGAGTTATAAACTCACCTGGGTGAGTTAGCCATCTGATTTTGCTTGCTAGCAATGAACTCGCGCGCGGGTATAATGGAGGGGGGGGGGGGGGGGGGGCAGCGCGTGGCTTAGGCCATGCAGCTCGTGGGCTAACACCCACTCCCACCAGCCTTAAAGAAAAAAAACCCCACCACCACCTCACCTCCACCTCATCTTTCCACTATCATTTTTTACTTTTTATTTATGCGTTTAATTAAAAGCGATACACGCGAGTATATATAAACGATACACCGATTAATTAAAAACAAAAACTTTTATTAAAAACTTTTATTAAAACGATACATGGGTAAATAAAAACATTACAAGGATACTAAAAACAACACATAAATAAGTAAAAACGATACACGGATAATTTAAGAAGGAGGAAAAAACGTGAAGAAGTTTTCACAACGTCCCAACAATGAAGAAACTGAAACCGGCACCTATACTCAACTTCAAATTCACGGAGGGCGTTATTCATTACATCCTCGTCAGTAGATCCGGGTACCCGTGCACGCGTTGCGTTGTTGTAACATCCAACAAACTTACGCAGGGCACACGTTAGGCCATTCCATTTCCATATTAGCCTATCGTGGATTCGTTTCCTTGGATCATCTAAATCACCCTCAATCATTTGCAAAACCGCAGCCCAAAAAGTACAAGAATTTAGCCGGTTACTTGTCATGCTGTTTTCAGCAACCCAGCACCAAGCGCAACACAAAGCTACTTCTTACGCGGGTGTCCATAGTACAGGCGCCATTTGATTTGAGAAGTAAAGAAGATGTTGAATTATGTGTTTGAGAGGAAGAAGATGAATGAATATGAATTGTGAGAAAAAAAGAAGTAAAAAGGAAGATTATATAGAGATAAATGAGGATAAGAATTAAATTTTATGGGTAAAGGTGAATGGTGAGTAACTCACCGTTGGTGGGTTTTTGACTGCATGGGTAATATAACCCACGCGTGGGTTTTAGTGGTGAGTTTGTGAGGTTCATGGCAAGCCGCGCGTGGCTTTTTGCCACATGTAACCCACGAGTGGGTTTTTTCTACCACTCCCCCAGCCTAAGGATCAAGATCACTAATTCAACAACAATTGCCAAATGCCTTCTACTCTGGGCCAAGACTCAGACCACACAGACCAAGACTAGGCCTAACAAAAATGTTCGGTCCATGCCCGGATCGGTCTGTTCTGGTTTTTTGGTCCGATTCAACAAATCATAATGAGTGATTTTTCCCGAGGCCGAACCGAACCAAACCGAAGACCAACTATGAGGAAAATGATAGACCAATGGCCGGGCTAAAATCTGTTCAGTCCGGTTATCCGGTCTGGTCAGCGGTCAATTAGAATGTATTTCGATCCAGTCATTGATCTACTTTTTAATTATGTTTGGTCCTCGGTCCGGTCTTAGATTACATTATAATTTGTTGGACCGGAGTGATCAACGAACCAGACCCGACCCGACCGACCCGGATATGGACAAAAAACAATTTGGTCCGATGTTTTGGGTCATATCAGTTTCGGTCCGATCCGGTCCGGTATTGTGACCATGCTCACCCAACATCTACCCGGTGTTATACGTTGTAATATAAAACAATAAATACATCGTTATCAATTAAAAATGGAAAAGTATAGATTCAGTCCATTTATAATCATAAGTAACCAATTTATCGTCCTTTTTTAATACAGTGCATCAAGTCTCTCTTGAATAGAGCTTTTAGGATCAGAGGATTCAGAGCAATAAGTATGTTGCAGCGCATATGTGTACCAGCATACTATAAGGTGTATATACCTCACGTAAAACCATTGTGAGTGTGGCACCTGGAGAACTATCTAAGAAATAGTTTTCCACCAAAGTAGACACATTTGCTTTCACATTTGGTGTCATCCTTTCTGGATAGATCTTTAAACTCTTCAAGTTAGCAAATGGTGACGGTTGATGTGAGATTAGTTCAACAGATGAACAAAGACACTGCACAAAAATTACATTTAAACTAAGTATATAAACACAAACAGTTTAATGTACTCATCTTAATAATGAGTACAAGTATATTTTTATATGCAAGACATCCTTGATGAAGTGTTTGGCTAATTGTTGCATAGAAAGGAAAATTTGAAGGGTAGAGTTCCTTCTATACAATCTTAAGATCCTTCCACGTCTTCACTGTCTTTGCATCTGTATAATTTTCATTGACTGAGTAGAGCAAATGAATGCAAGTGTTTTTACCCATATAAGAACTTGGTACAAAAACGAACTAATTTTGTTTAATATTAATCTTTTGTTTAAAAACTTGTATATAATTCTAAAGATATTTCCTCTTCAAATTTGAAAGCTTTGTGAAAAAAGATTTAAAAAGCTAAATAAAAACAAAACACAATAAGAAACACTATACGAGGAAAAAAAAAGCCACACCTTAATTCTATAGACATATTAATTATTAATTCAGTCATAAAACAACGAATAGCAACATACCTCCACAATTTCTAAGTTATGTGTAAGAAATTTGACACTACGAAATTGTTGAAGCAGACCAACAAAAGTTTGAGCTTTACGTGGATAGGTAATAGTGAGATCCACTTTCTCCAAAGAAAGGACAACATCTGCAGAAAACTTTACATTATAACTATAATAATCTTCTCTGAGTATAAGATTCTTCAGTTGAGGTGCTTCTACATTCAACACATTCCAGCAAACATGATCAAGCTTGAGATTAGAAAGTTTTGGAAGACATATATTAAGGTGAGATTCTTCAAAATATTCAGATTCATCAGGAAAACGAATTGTCGGGCCACAATTAATTAAAGTGAGGCTCTTCAGATTTGGGCAGGTGTAGAAAAGATCATCATCCAATTTGATACCACTGAGACACAACGTTGTTAAACTGGCGTTATGAGAAAACGCATACTTAAGAATTCTTTTGACAAACACTTGGGTAGCTTTTCTGCATAAGCAGAGCTTAACAGAAGACAATTGTACTTGATTATCACGGTGAGACAGAATATTAGTGACAAATTTTGAGAACTTGTTCAACTTTGAGAAACTTTCAGTTCAGAAATTGAGATACGGAATTGAAGTCCAGATGTGTCTCCATCTAGATGACAAAGTACTTGTTTCAATGGCTTGTTGCAGGCTAATAAAAGAGAGAATTCGATGGATGAGCTCATCTGATAAATTGCTTAGTCTATCGCCTTCTATATATATTCTCTCTCTTCCCATCATGTCTCGAGCTCATTGTCTCCCTAACTTACTCAGCTGGTAACTTTAAAGCTGCAATGTGATAGAATGAAACAATTAGGACTGCTAAATTTTTTGATACGAACGTTGTTTTCTATATAGTTTGAATGTTAAATTTACACTCAGAAGGCCGGTCCAATTGGCCTTTCAACGCATTTTTCTCATCTCTCGTTCTTAAAGAGTCAGCACGTGCTAAAAGTGGTGTCCTATCCCGATACTACCCGAAAGGATCGTATCAAACGCCATTGTCTATACGTCTCTCACAATTCAATTTTGTCCACATTCTAAAACCAATGTATGTCATGTATCCAAAAAGACAAAACTCAGTAAACCAATGTATCTCATGCATGTATATTTTACTTTTCTGTAAACGCTAATATTATAAATCTGCAAATTGTAACTTTGATTACCCTAACAAAGATGGTATGAGGTAATGAAACAAGCCTGAAAATATTGATATAAAAAACAAGCGATTGTACTAATTAACAATGTTCCATGCAAGTTACTTGGTTAAAAATAATGACCGAAAAAAAAATCATGGAGATGCATAGGAGTTCGAGCTCAGGGATCTTTCTCGATGTTCACTTGTACCATTTCATAGGATTTGTACGTATCTTCCTCCTCATCTTCGGGGTCAGAATCGGATAGATCAATGATTACATGTTCGGTTTCTTGTCGTCCTGAGCTTTGACAACATTTTGATTCGTTGTCAGCACTTGACGGTTGCGATGTTGTAGAAAGTTCATGAAAGTGGGCATTTGAACGTCTTGGTTTCTTACCACAATGAATCCTCACGCGTTTCATCATATTATGTATTATCCATGAAAGTGTGGGCCTCGGTGTACAAACTAGAATACCTTGGTTGAATCTTAGCCCTCTTTAATGCAGACAGCTCAATCAGTAAGCTTTCAGTCTCTTGCAAGACTGAAATTATGCTAGATGTCCTTTTATCCCCTTCGACAGAACACTTTTTCAAATCACTCCAATAGCTTTTAATCTCTGCAAAACTTTCTCCATATTTGGACTCCATTATTGTCTCTCGTTGTGCCCTATGATCCTTAACTTCCCCATGATCCACATGACCTGTGTTTTTGTCGCTATTTGCATTTCACGGGCTTAACAATCCCTTCAATTCTTCCATAAGTTTGAACGTTCTTGTCTCCTGCAAGGTTTTCATTATCATTTAAGAAAATAAAATATATAAATACGCTCCCTTTATGATCATAAATTCCCAATTTATTGCCCTTTCTAATACAATGCATCAAATATATCTTGAATAAGAACGCTTAAAGGAATAAGTATATTGCAGCGCATATATGTACCGACATTTTATGTACCTTACGTGAAACCATTGTGAGCGTCGCACTTGGAGAATTATCCAGGAAAAAGTTTTCCACTACAGTAGACACATTTGCTTTGTCCTGTACTTTGGTACGTATTGGATAAATCTTCAGATTCTTTAAATTAGAAAATGGTGATGGTTGATGTGAGATTAGTTCAACAGATGATGAAAGTAGCTGCACCAAAATTACAGAGTTAATATGTATAAAGAGAAACAACTTAATGCACTCATCATAATATATTATCTATGCAAGGTATCTTTGATTAATTGTTCATTCTACCAGTTTTCACAGTTTTTTCATAAATATGCAATGGTCCCATATACAATTCGTACTGGTTTCCTAACATTGGAATCGGTAAAGAGATTTACATTTTCAAGGTTGAGAAACTTTGTAAAAAAAGTATTTTAAAAGCCAAAAAAATATATATAACAGTGTAAGCAAACTACACAAGGGAAAAACACACATTACAAAACAACAAATTATTGCAACATACCTCGACAATTTCTAAGTTGAGTATAAGAAATTTGACACTACGAAGTTGTTGAAGCAGACCAACAATAGTTTGAGCATTGCCTGGATAGCTAATGGCGAGATCCACCTTCTCTAAAGAAAGGACACCATCTGCAGAAAAATTTACGTAATTATGATTTTCTCTCATGATGAGATTCTTGAGTTGAGGCGCTTCTACATTCACCACATAGCAGGTTTGTTCAAGCCTGAGATTAGAAAGTTTAGAAAGACATATATTAAGGTGAGATTTTCCAGATTCTTCAGGAAGACGGATTGTCTTATTACAACAAATTAAGGTGAGGTTCTTCAGATTCGGGCAGTTGGAGAAAAGATCATGATCAAGTTCGATATGATCGAGATACAACGTTGTTAAATCTGGGAGGTCCCACGTTGATGCAAGTGTACATGACCACAAGCCAGAAGATCGGGTCAACGTAAGATGTTTGAGTGAGTGGGAACTAAGAAGATTAATAGGAAATTCCATTTTAACCTTTTTAGAATATAATACAACTGTTAGTTGTTCGACATTATGAGATACCACGTAGTTAAGAATTCTTTCGACAAACACTTGCGTAGCTATTCTGTGAAAACTGATCTTAAAAGAAGACACTTGTACTTGATTATTACGACGAGACAGAATATTAGTAACAAATTTGGAGAAATTTTTCAACTTTGAGACACTTTCAGTTGAGAAATCGAGATAAGGCATTGAAGTCCATATATATCTCCATCTAGATGACAAGGTACTTGTCTCAATGGCTTGTTGCAGGCTAACAAAAGAGAGAATTTGATGGATAAGCTCATCTGGTAAATTGCTTAGTCTATCGCCTTCTATATTCTCTCTCTTCCCATCATGTCTAGAGCTCATTGTCTCCCTAACTCACTCGTAACTTCAAAGCTGCAATGTGATAGAATGAAACAATTAGGACTGCTAAATTTTTTGATACAAACGTTGTTTTATATATAGTTTGAATGTAAAATTGAGACTCAGAAAGCAGAAAGCCGGTCCAATTGGCCTTTCAGCACAGGAAGAACATGCACATCTAGAACATCTTTCATGTTGGGTGTAATGTCAATTTCAGTTGTTAGAGACTATTACAGACACAAATGTCTCTCGATACCAAAATCAACATTTACTATGATGATCGACTATCTAGTGGTAGAACACACGCGATTTATGCAATAGTAAATAGGGCTGCAATGTCAGTATACGTAATGCTATCGTGTATACGTCTCACAATTCAATGTATCCACATACTAAAACCAATGTATGTCATGTAACCAAAAAAACAAATTTATTTACTTTTCTGTAAAATATACAAACCAATGGATGTATATTTTACTTTTCTGTTGACACTAATATCATAAATCTGTAAATTGTAGCTTCGATTACCCTAACAAAGATGATATATATTAACAAGGTAATGAAAAAAGCCAGAAACGATTATTGATATGTTAAAAAACAAGAGATTGTACTAACAGTGTCGTGGTTTGACTCGCGATTGTCGACTTCGTTCCTTAGGGTTTGTTTTTTTTTTTAGTCTACTACGAGGAGTTCCCACCGTCCTTAGGACGAGTGGACTAATCTCCCGTGGGAGTTTGCTCGGTACCTCGATGGGTAGTATCCCTCCTTAGGGTTTGTGCTCGTGAAATTAGGTGACAAATAGTATAAATATATAATGTTAAGTGCTCAATTCGGCTTGGCCCGATGCTAAATACTAGTCTACTAACAACAGGCTCTGCAGTTGGAGGGGAGAGACACAAAAGCCTAAATACTAGTCTATTAATACAGGCTCTGGCGCCATCATACTAAGTTTTCCCGGATCATTTGGCGCTAGCTGGCGCGAGATATGAAAACGTCACCATTGTGCAGTGATGGTGCTGTGGCGTTGCTTTTTGAGGAAAACGCCTTAGCGTAGGATATCCCATGCTCTTATGAATGTCAATAATATGCAAACATTCAACCCTTCAAAGATTCAAAATTAAAATCAAAATCAAACATAAGTGTCCAAACATTCAAGCACTCAAAATCTAAATTTCAAACATTCAAACATACTTACTATACAGAAATAAGAAAAAAAGATGATCTTGATAAAATCAATCATTGTATGTCATTAAAAATTGCTTGTTAATAAAGCATCTCCATAGTAAAGGAAGATATATAACAATGTTCCATGCAAGTTACTTGGTTAAAATAATGACCCAAAAAAAATCATGGAGATGCGTATAGTAGTTCGAACTCAAGGATCTTTCTCGATGTTCACTTGTACCATTTCATAGGATTAGTATCTTCCAACTCAACTTCGGTGTCAGAATCGATCAATGTTACATGTTCACGTTTCTTGTCACTCCTGAGCTTGACCACATTCTGATGCGTTGTCAGCACTTGACGGTTGCGATGTTGTAGCAAGTTCATGAAAGTGGGCATTTGAAAGTCTTGGTTTCTTACCACAATGAATCCTCACACGTTCCATCATATTATCCATGAAAGTCTGGGCCTCGGTGTACAAACTAGAATACCTTGGTTGAATCTTAGCCCTCGTTGATGCAGGCAGCTCGATCAGTAAGCTTTCAGTCTCTTGCAAGATTGGAATGATGCTAGATGTCCTTTTATCCCCTTCCACGGACCACTTTTTCAAATCACTCCAATAGCTTTTAATCTCAGCCAAACTTTCTCCATGGGACTCCCTTATTGTATGATCCTCAACTTCCCCTTGATCCACATGACTTGTGTTTTTATCGCTATTTGCTTTCCACTGGCTTAACAATCCTTCCAATTCTTTCATAAGTTCGAACATTCTTGTCTCCTGCAAGGTTTCCATTATCATTTGAGAAAATAAAGTAAATATATACATGCTCTCCCTTTATTATCATAAATTCCCAATTTATTGCCCTTTCTGATACAGTGCATCAAATCTATCTTGAATAAAACCTTAAATGAATAAGTATATTGCAGCACATATATGTATGTACCTTACGTGAAACCATTGTGAGTGTCGCACTTGGAGAACTATCCAGGAAAAAGTTTTGCACTACAGTAGACACATTTGGTGGTTTATCATGTACTATGGTATGTGCTGGATAAATCTTGAGATTCTTTAAGTTAGCAAATGGTGATGGTTTATCTGATATTACCTCAGCATTTGATGAAATTAGCTGCACCAAAATTAGAGAGTAAAATATGCATATTAACAGAAACAATTTAATGCACTCATTATAATAACGAATGCCAATAATATACTATTAAAGAGATTTGCATTTTCAAATTGGAGAGAACTTTGGTGTCAGAATCGGATAGATCAAACATGAGCATTTAAACATACTGGTTAATGGATATATCACAACCAAAAAATAGATATATCACAACCAAGGAAATAAAAGTCACATCTCAATTCTACAAGACACATTAATCATAAAAACACACATTATAAAACAAAAAATAGCAACATACCTCGACAATTTCTAGGTTGAGTCTAAGATATTTGACGCTACCAAGTTGTTGAAGCAGACCAACAATAGTTTGAGCATCGTGTCGATTGCTAATGGTGCAAATGGTGAGATCCACCTTCTCGAAAGAAAGGCTATCATCTGCAGAAAAGTTTACAGAAAAATCTGTAATACGATGAATTCTTCTCATGATGAAATTCTTGAGTTGAGGTGCTTCTACATTCACCACATTGCAGGTATCCTCGAGAGTGAGATTAGAAAGTTTAGAAAGACATATATTAAGGTGAGACTTTTTAGGAAATAGAAATGTATCACAACAAATTAAGGTGAGATTCTTCAGATTCGGGCAGTTGGAGAATAGATCATGATCAAATACCATATGATCGAGATACAACGTTGTTAAAGCTGGGAGGTCCCAAGTTGATTTAAGTGTACATGAGCACATGCCAGAAGATGGGGTCAACATAAGATGTTTGAGTGACTCGGAACTAAAAAGATCAATAGAAAATTCCTTGTCAAAGTTCTTTGTAGAATATAATACAGCTGTTAGTTGTTCGACATTATGAGATGCCACGTAGTTATGAATTCTTTTGACAAACGCTTGCGTAGCACTTCCGGGAAAACTGATCTTAACAGAAGACAATTGTACTTGATTATCAAGTCGAGACAGTATATTAGTAACAAATTTGGGGAAGTTTTTCAACTTGACACTTTTAGTTGAGAAATCGAGATAAGGCATTGAAGTCCATATGTATCTCCATCTAGATGACAAGGTACTTGTCTCAATGGCTTGTTGCAGGCTAATAAAAGAGAGAATTTGATGGATAAGCTCATCTGGTAAATTGCTTAGTCTATCCCCTTCTACATTCATTCTCTTTGCATCATGTCTAGAGCTCATTGTCTCCCTAACTCACTCGTAAATTCAAAGCTGCAAAGTGATAGAATGAAACAATTAGGACTGCTAAATTTTTTGATATAAACGTTTTATATATAGTTTGAATGTAAAATTGAGACTCAGAAAGCCGGTCCAATTGGCCATTCAGCACAGGAAGAACATGCACATCTAGAACATCTTTCATGTTGGGTGTAATGTCAATTTAAGTTGTTAGAGACTATTACAGACACAAATGTCTCTCGATATCAAAATCAACATTTACTATGATGACTATCTAGTGGTAGAACACACGCAATGTATGCACAAGAAAATAAGGCTGCAATGTCAGTATATGTAATGCCATCGTGTATATGTCTCACAATTGAATTTATCCACATTCTAAAACCAATGTATGTCATGTATGATGTATCCAAAAAAACAAATTTCTTTACTTTTCTGTAAAATATGCAAACCAATGGATGTCTATTTTACTTTTCTGTTAACACTAATATCATAAATCTGCAAATTGTAGCTTCGATTACCCAAACAAAGATGATATATATTAACAAGGTAATGAAAAATGACAGAAACGATTATTGATATGTCAAAAAACAAGAGACTGTACTAACAGTGTCGTGGTTTGACTCGCGATTGTCTTCGTTCCTTAGGGTTTGTGCTCGTGAAATTAGGTGACAAATAGTATAAATAAATAATGTTAAGTGCTCAATTGGGCTTGGCCCGATGCTAAATACTAGTCTACTAACAACAGGCTCTGCAGTTGGAGGGGAGAGACACAAAAGCCTAAATACTAGTCTATTAATACAGGCTCTGGCGCCGTCATACTAAGTTTTCCCGGATCATTTGGCGCTAGCTGGCGCGAGATATGAAAACGTCACCATTGTGCAGTGATGGTGCTGTGGCGTTGCTTTTTGAGGAAAACGCCTTAGCGTAGGATATCCCATGCTCTTATGAATGTCAATAATATGCAAACATTCAACCCTTCAAAGATTCAAAATTAAAATCAAAATCAAACATAAGTGTCCAAACATTCAAGCACTCAAAATCTAAATTTCAAACATTCAAACATACTTACTATACAGAAATAAGAAAAAAGATGATCTTGATAAAATCAATCATTGTATGTCATTAAAAATTGCTTGTTAATAAAGCATTTCCATAGTAAAGGAAGATAACAATGTTCCATGCAAGTTACTTGGTTAAAATAATGACCGAAAAAAAATCATGGAGATGCGTATAGTAGTTCGAACTCAAGGATCTTTCTCGATGTTCAATTGTACCATTTCATAGGATTAGTATCTTCCAACTCAACTTCGGTGTCAGAATCGATCAATGTTACATGTTCACGTTTCTTGTCACTCCTGAGCTTGACCACATTCTGTGCGTTGTCAGCACTTGACGGTTGTGATGTTGTAGCAAGTTCATGAAAGTGGGCATTTGAAAGTCTTGGTTTCTTACCACAATGAATCCTCACACGTTCCATCATATTATCCATGAAAGTCTGGGCCTCGGTGTACAAACTAGAATACCTTGGTTGAATCTTAGCCCTCGTTGATGCAGGCAGCTCGATCAGTAAGCTTTCAGTCTCTTGCAAGATTGGAATGATGCTAGATGTCCTTTTATCCCCTTCCACGGACCACTTTTTCAAATCACTCCAATAGCTTTTAATCTCAGCCAAACTTTCTCCATGGGACTCCCTTATTGTATGATCCTCAACTTCCCCTTGATCCACATGACCTGTGTTTTTATCGCTATTTGCTTTCCACTGGCTTAAGAATCCTTCCAATTCTTCCACAAGTTCGAACATTCTTATCTCCTGCAAGGTTTCCATTATCATTTGAGAAAATAAAGTATATAAATGCTCTCCCTTTATGATTATAAATTCCCAATTTATTGCCCTTTCTGATACAGTGCATCAATGTATCTTGAATAAAACCTTAAATGAATAAGTATATTGCAGCACATATATATGTATGTACCTTACGTGAAACCATTGTGAGTATCGCACTTGGAGAACTATCCAGGAAAAAGTTTTGCACTACTGTAGACACATTTGGTGGTTTATCATGTACTATGGTATGTGCTGGATAAATCTTGAGATTCTTTAAGTTAGCAAATGGTGATGGTTTATCTGATATTACACCAGCATTTGATGAAATTAGCTGCACCAAAATTAGAGAGTAAAATATGCATATTAACAGAAACAATTTAATGCACTCATTATAATAACGAATGCCAATAATATACTATTAAAGAGATTTGCATTTTCAAATTGGAGAGAACTTTGGTGTCAGAATCGGATAGATCAAACATGAGCATTCAAACATACTCGTTAATAGATATATTACAACCAAAAAAATAGATATATCACAACCAAGGAAATAAAAGTCACATCTCAATTCTACAAGACACATTAATCATAAAAACACACATTATAAAACAAAAAATAGCAACATACCTCGACAATTTCTAGGTTGAGTCTAAGATATTTGACGCTACCAAGTTGTTGAAGCAGACCAACAATAGTTTGAGCATCGTGTAGATTGCTAATGGTGCGAATGGTGAGATCCACCTTCTCCAAAGAAAGGCTATCATCTGCAGAAAAGTTTACAGAAAAATCTGTAATACGATGAATTCTTCTCATGATGAAATTCTTGAGTTGAGGTGCTTCTACATTCACCACATTGCAGGTATCCTCAAGAGTGAGATTAGAAAGTTTAGAAAGACATATATTAAGGTGAGACTTTTTAGGAAATAGAAATGTATCACAACAAATTAAGGTGAGATTCTTCAGATTCGGGCAGTTGGAGAATAGATCATGATCAAATACCATATGATCGAGATACAACGTTGTTAAAGCTGGGAGGTCCCAAGTTGATTTAAGTGTACATGAGCATATGCCAGAAGATGGGGTCAACATAAGATGTTTGAGTGACTCGGAATTAAAAAGATCAATAGAAAATTCCTTGTCAAAGTTCTTTGTAGAATATAATACAGCTGTTAGTTGTTCGACATTATGAGAGGCCACGTAGTTAAGAATTCTTTTGACAAACGCTTGCGTAGCACTTCCGGGAAAACTGATCTTAACAGAAGACAATTGTACTTGATTATCAAGTCGAGACAGTATATTAGTAACAAATTTGGGGAAGTTTTTCAACTTGACACTTTTAGTTGAGAAATTGAGATAAGGCATTGAAGTCCATATGTATCTCCATCTAGATGACAAGGTACTTGTTTCAATGGCTTGTTGCAGGCTAATAAAAGAGAGAATTCGATGGATAAGCTCATCTGATAAATTGCTTAGTCTATCGCCTTCTGTATTCTCTCTCTTCCCGTCATGTCTAGAGCTCATTGTCTCCCTAACTCACTCGTAACTTTAAAGCTGCAATGTGATAGAATGAAACAATTAGGACTGGTAAATTTTTTGATACAAACGTTGTTTTATATAGTTTGAATGTTAAATTTACACTCAGAAGGCCGGTCCAATTGGCCTTTCAGCCACAGGAAGAACTTGCACATCTAGAACATCTTTCACGTTGGGTGTAATATCAGTTTCAGTTGTTAGAGACTATTACAGACACAAATGTTTCTAGATACCAAAATCAATATTTACTATGATGACTATCTAGTGGTAGAACACTCCGCGATTTATGCACAAGAAAATAAGGCTGCAATGTCAGTATATGTAACGCCTATGTCTCTCACAATTCAATTTTATTCACATTCTAAAACGTATGTCATGTATAAAAAAAAAACAAAACTCCTAATATCATATCTATAAATCTGCAAATATTAACTTTGATTAGCCTAACAAAGATGATACATATTTACGAGGTAATGAAAAAAGACAGAAAAGATTGATAAATAATAATAAGCGATTGTACTAACGCAATGTCGTGGTTCGACTCGCGGTTGTCGACTTCGTTCCTTAGGGTTTGTGCTCGTGAAATTATAATAATATATATATAATGTTAAACGCTCAAATGGGCTTGGCCGATGCTAAAACTTATGTAATTCGGATAAGTGAATAATGAGTTTGAGTATAATATGAACACAACATGGGTTAAAATTATACTTGTGACGGTAATATAGCCTGATTCAGATACCGTTGAAAAAAAGATTTTTTAAAACAATTAAAAAAACTAAACACAACATGGGTACCCGCCGTTTCAAGTGTTAGTGTGACATAAACACATTTTTGCATACTAGCAAATTAACCTTGTTACGGGTATGTTTTTTTAGTTTATAGGCAGAGCCAATTTTGAATGATATTTGATGGATCAAGTATTAGACTTATCCCAACTATATGATTTTACTTTATGGATCTTCGTCATTAAGTAAATCGTAAATAGTTATCCTTAGACGTGAGATACCAGGAAACTGAATAGAATGTAGTGCATTTCTGTAAGGTAACTTAACGCTAACAAACGTGTTATTCTTGTGAGGCTGCAAAGTCGACACACAGGAAGAAGGACAGACCCATGAAATATTATGAAGCCTGTACATTTACTGTTTTGGGTCGCAGGCCAACAAAACCCAAACCCTATTTTAGGTTGGCAGTTATAGGACGGTTATGACAAACAGATACAACGTTTACTTTTACAAAAAGGGTGTTTCAACAACAACCACACCGATTCATTCCCTTTAAATAGATAGGATTTCTGCAATTGTAATTAACCCTCATTATTTTCAATATCATGATATATATATATATATATATATATATATATATATATATATATATATATATATATATATATATATATATATATATATATATATATATATATATATATATATATATATATATATATATATATATATATATATATATGTATATATATATATATATATGTATATATATATATATATATATATATATATATATATATATATATATATATATATATATATATATATATATATATATATATATATATATATATATATATATAGAGAGAGAGAGAGAGATCTTGTGTTTATCAAGATGGGTTCACCCGATAACGATTCTTTGTTCTTCCTATATTAATTCATGTCTTTATATATGATCGTTCATGATTGTTTGGTCGTTAGTCGATCCTCGAAACATACCATCTAGACCTACGCAAAAGTGGTAACGGAGACTGCAGAATCAAACTTTATGGTTCGATTATCACTGAAGAAAAGAAAAGAAAAGGGTAGAAGAAAGAAGGAGGAACAGAAGGTAAGAGTTTTTTTTCCAACTTTTCTTATTTGGATTATGATAAGAAAAAAGAAGAAACAGAAGAGGGTACAAGAAAGAAAAAAATACAAAGATTGGTTACCACCCGGGATTGGTGATTAACAAAGAATAAAAAAAAAGGAAAGTCAGATCTCATCATACTAAGAAGAAAAAGATTTTTTTTGCAGCACAAGAACACATAACGTGTTCATAAGATTTCATAAGAAAGAAGATCTTGAAAACCCGGTTCGAGATGAACCTTACAACCGGGACGGTTGACAAAGGCACAGGGCATATGCCATATGGGGACAAGATCATGATATAAGGAGGTTCACCTTAATCAAGAATCGCAGGGAGTGCATAGAATAGCAACAGAAAAGGAAGATCAAAGAGCAGCAGGGAGTGCTTAGAAAACACAGATTGAAGAGATGAAGATTAATTAGATTAAGGGGGAATGTTGGGAATCATAATCCAATTAATCTTCAATATAGGAATAACAAACGTGTTATTCTTGTCAGGCTACAAAAGTCGACACACAAGAAGAAGAACAGACCCATGAAATATTATGAAGCCTGTACATTTACTGTTTTGGGCCGCAGGCCAACAAAACCCAAATCCTAGTTTAGGTTGGCAGTTATATGACGGTTATGACAAACAGATACAACGTTTACTTTTACAGAAAGGGTGTTTGAACAACAAACACACCGATTCATTGATTCATTCCCTTTAAATAGATAGGATTTCTGCAATTGTAATTAACCCTCATTATTTTCAATATCATGATATATATACATCCTATGTTTATCAGGATGGGTTCACCCAATAACGATTCTTTGTTCTTACTATATTAATTCATGTCTTTATATATGATCGTTCATGATTGTTTGGTCGTTAATCGATCCTGGAAACATACGATCTAGACCTACGCAAAAAGGCAGGCTAGATATACTTAAGACAAAAAGTCATAATGAGGGGATGCTTGATGTAGAAAATAGTAAAAAAATTGTTTGTAATACACATAATTAATAAGTGAAATAGGTTGATTAGCACCCACTAGTCCCCTACTACCTCCGCCAATTCTAATGCCTTGTAATAACCATATGGCTAGTTGACGTGATCAATTTACTCACTATAACTATATGTAAGTTGGAGCTGTATTTTATCTTACTAGCCGATTAACCGCGCAAAGCAGCAGAATTGCTTGGCGGTATATAATTAACGATAAGATATTTCGAGGTAAGAATAAAATGCAATTGAAATATCGTACTATATGAGATAACATTCTAACACCAGACTTTAAAATATGCGATAAAAGAATGTATAGTTTAATGTCATACTAAAAGAATGAATGCAAGGAACTTGTACATTATTTTCAACATTACATTCACTGAATGTTGTATTGTCTAATACCAGAAGTCACACCTTCAGTTTTTAATAATCCAAAAGATACATAAGATAACAGGCACAAATAATTGTACACTAACATGAAACTTAACATGAACAATTTTAACATACCCAAAAGCATAAAGTCTGGAGCATTAAAAGAACCATTTTAACACATAGGCGAATACCCATGCTAAGCGACGGGATTGTCTTGCGGCGTATAATTAACGATACGATATTTCGAGGTAAAACTAAAATGCAATGAAAAGTCTCGCACAATATGAGATAAAAGTCTTTAACACCGGACATTAAAAGTGTGCGAGAAAAATGTATAGTTGAGTGTCATACTAAAAGAATGCAAGTAACTTAAACAAGACATTCTGTTGTTTATATCGATTAACATGAAATACATTCAAAAGACATACTTAGTTTTCAATATTATACTAATCCAATGTTCTAATACCAGAAGTCAACACCTTTAGTTGTTAGTAATCCAAACGATACATAAAATAAAATACATAGATAATTGTACTTTGACATGAAGTTTAACATTAACCATTTAACATACCCAATAGTTGCGGAATTACCTAGCGACATATAACTAACGATATGCGATATTGTGGTAATTAGTCAATTCCTGTTATAATGATAAGAGATCGAAGCATTGTAGTTAATAGCAAAATGTCACGCATAGCGGAGAAAGTTTTCAACAAAATACCCAAAATTCATAAAACCGTCCTCAAATAATACCATAAGTTAAATTTCCGACCAAATAACTTTTTAGTTGACCCAGTTAAATATTAACACCTTGACCATTATTCCAACCAATTGCAATTGCATGTAAATAGAATTTCGTGGCAACAAAAGTTATAACTTATCACTACCATATAATGAGAAGGTCATGCATAGAAATGTTAACAAATGAGGAAAAATGCCTGTAGCAAAACTGAAAATGATTCTCTTTTAGTACATTTTTAGCATTAAAGCAACATATAATTCATTGCTCTAATAGACTACATTAACATTAATATATAAATTCAAAGACATATATTTTTCTTGCTCTATGAGCGAGTACAAACAAGGTAATGATTCCCGCACTTTGTCGCGACACGGTTTATATAAAACACGTACATTAGAAGAGTGAATGACAATATTGTAATTTTCACTTGTATTGATCCTTTTGAGTTTGAGATATGAATATTAGTTGGATGCCGCTCACTATAGTTATACTTCTACACTGGATTTACAACTCTAACAAGGCAACAACACCGCATGTAGCCATGTACCATGAGATGTCAATGGGAAAAAAAATAATGGTACTGTTTCCCATTTGTGTACACAGAACACGAAGGACTACAGGAGTAAGTAAATAACTGAGAGATGCATCCTACCAAGCAAAAGGTTAAGGATTTAAAACAAAACCAAAAAGTTCAAACCCTAAAACAATCAGCGTCAAGTAATTACATGTAATGTTCACATACATGAAGGAGTATTTGATTCATAGCGCACGATCATACCATAAATAAAGAGAAGCAACCTAATAATCATCACATATTGTGAGTTTTTTTTTTCTCACAAACATAAAGTAATCATGATACAAATGCTGAAAATATAAATAAACTAAGGTAATAGAAAAACATGTATGTTTGTGAATATCATCATTTTGAACCTAAAGCAAAAGATAACTTAGCTCGTGATTTATTCTTGCCGAGCAGTTTTTGATGTTTTGCACGCTCTTCTTCCTCTTGTTGCTTTTTTCTAAGTAGAGCTTCTTCTATTTGTCTTTGCAGTTCTTCTATCCTTGTAACATTCTTCCTCCTGTCTTTACTGTTCCATTGCTTCTCTCCTTTGAGCTTCTTCAATTCTCCTTTTGTTTTGTTCAGCTAACCGTTCTAGCTCTTCTTTCTCTATTTCCGTTTGTTCCCGAATATATGTAAATTTCATTGAATATAATACGTAAGTGTAATGAAGCTAAATGAAATATATAGATACACTTATTTGCAACAATGAGGCCGTCACTGCTCCGCTATTAGTTATGACATCCTTTTTCTTTATGCCTTTCATATAGCCAAAAAAAGGAACCATGAAGGAGTCCAAACTTAGCTGTAAAGCACCTAATTCACTATGTGTTGTGACCCAACTTAGAAACAACCTGTTCATAATCCAATGGTCCAAAACAGCCACCTCCACTAATGGTGCTTTCCCGACATTGCATGTGGTGCAAAATATTCCTCGTCAAAATGGAGAAGCAAGTGTGGCAAGACATCATGTACCTGAAATGAAAAAGGTAACAAAAAGATTTATGATTGTGTTAGGCCTTATAAATATCAAAAACTAATAAAATCTTAGCATTAGCCTTTTAATTGATATTCTTACATAATTTAATATTTAACATAGAAGGTTTGGCTCGCTCAATTTCTTTCACTTTCAAGAATGTTAGCAGTCGTGGGCTCATTGATGATTCTGGCAACATTCAAACCAGCAATCACACCATCATCCTTGGTAGCCTGCCTTTGGGTGTCATTGAAGTAAGCCGCATAAATAATCAAAAAGTAATCCGTTAACAAACATCACTCGAGGCTATGCAACTTCAGTTGGTAATTTTGACTTTGTTGACCTATTTTCATGAGGAAAGTGTTTAAATTTTTTATAATGATGTGAATGATAGACGAATAACACGCTTAAGATGGCCTTGAAACTCTCCTTCAAGTTACCAATTGTTATAGCATGTGTGCCGGAGTTAAGGGAAAAAAAGGCGTTATTTTGCTTTTGAGTTTCACCTAAATGCAATATTCCTAATTTCCTATTCAGCTTGATATTATGGCTTATTATCAAGAATACAAAAAGTATCATCTATTTCTATTTTTTTTAATCCTAGATCGAGAAGATGAACAATGATACTGTATATGGTATGTTTCTTAGCCCTTTGTTAGGAAGTGTGTATATGGTATGTTTCTTAGCCTTTTGTTAGAAGTGTTATATGGTATGTTTCTTAGCCTTTTGGTAGAAGTGTTTTAAACAAATATTGATGGCTGAATCGTCAAAAAAGTGATTGTTATCCAAAATTAAATGTGCCTTTGAAATGCTACCTATTTCACCATGACCAATATGTATGTGCTCTTATCTCTGAAATCTTTTATCAACCGGAACAGTCTCCTTCCATTAAGAATCATGGAATACTCTTGAGTTCTATGTTTAATACGATAAGCACAGTAACTCGAGTGGATCTATTTGTTTGGGTATAGTTTGTAACTCCTTTGTGGTAGATGTATGTTCTATTCTCATCTTCTGCATATGAAAACAAAAGCGGTTACTTGCTGATGTCTTTTTCGTGCTTCTTCTTGTTAAATCTGATGAAGTATTCCATGATCTTTTAGTCAAAGTCTTCGCCTCCAAGATGGGTGTCACCATTTGTGGCAAGAACCTCGAACACGCCATTATCGATTGTCAAGATACCGACATCAAAAGTACCACCACCAAGGTCAAAACAAGGATGTTCTTCTTGCCACCATCAGCAATGATGGGAATGCCATGTTGTGCAGCTATAGACGCTACATGATACATGTATGCACCAGGACCTTCCGTACTTCCTGTTAAGAAGCTTCCCATCATAGCAGTTGATGCCCCTAATGTCAAATCCTTGACTATATATGTCGAGAATTTGAAATGCTACCATCAGCAATGACGGGAATGCCATGTTGTGCAGCTATAGACGCTACCTTGTACACTGCAGTTGCCTAAAAGACAACAAAACAAATCCTTTTAGAATACCTTTCCGGCTTGAATACATAAAACGGGTGATATAACCAGATTAGCTGTAAGTAAATGGGTCCAAATGTCCAACAATGCATACAAACAATACTAACATATTGCGCACTAAATTATAATCTTACAAATATAAGTAGCCAATTTGCATTTGGATGGGCGAAACTTGCAAATCGATATGTGCAATGCATAAAAAGAAACGGTTTATAAAAAGGTATTTGGTTATACCATAATTTTGGTAGTTTTAGGATCGTAAGCGGAACCACCAGAAGCAAATCTTACACATGTTAGGAGCTCTTTTTCATCAATAGAAGGGTCCACGCATGCTCAGAAATTATCTTTTGTTCCAAGCGACATGAACAATGTAAAAGAAGGATCAAAAAGTTCACGGTTGTTCTATTTTAGGCATGACTATTTCTAAATGGATGCATCACAAACTATTATATAGGATATGTTCGAATCATTCGGTGCATGCTTTTTCCAGTGTGCATCTGTCATATGAATGACCTTTTAGGGTGAAGAGATTAATGTGTTCTTATGTGTGACATAATACCTATTAGAATTTAGCTATATTAGTTAAGGATGAAAAAGAAGTTATAACGACTGACCGAAAATAACCCAAACATTTCTAGTTTGTAGCAGAACCAAACGACCATGAAAACTTAAGTTTTACAGCCATTGAAACTATAGCATATATCATTTGAAGGTCATAAAATAAACCCAAAACCCAACAAGCAGTGCTGGTTGAACCCACTCTCATGAAATGGTAAGGCTCATGTGTTGCAAAAGTATGCCTGAAACTAATATTTAATAGCATTGGGCAAACTAAATACCTTCAAAAATAGCTTCTTGTTGAGCTTCTTACGGGGCTTCTTGGTCTTAGGTGTGTTGGGATCACCAAAGCACACAGCTAAAAACCTCTCAACTTTATAATCTTCATCATCCTCGTGTTGCTTTTCATCTATCTCTTCAGAAATTAAATCTTCATAATTAGCTTGTACACTTTCATCACGTTGTGTGCCTACCAGACCATACTCTTCACATAACTTTTTCCATTCCTTTAGCATAGAAAAGAAGTCCTCAGCGGACTCATTGCGAACCTACATAAATAGGTAAACATCATGTCAAGTAGACAACGAATTCAGACCAGTTTATTTACAAGTAGAAGGTCAGTACAAGTTTAACTAACAACCAACACACATCAGATGGGGATTTCAAAATATTGCACGAAGTCAGTTTGAGACTTTTTATTCATGTTCTGATATAACTTTATTCAATGTTAATGATATTATATATGAGTATTAGGTTTTGTAGTCATATACGCATGTGACAAAATAGCTATTTATAAAGTTACACATAACAAAAACAGAAATATGTTTAGCCAATCCAAAAATAACTTATTGTGACACAAACTCAATTCAGACTGTTACACACTCGGCATTTTTTATTCAAATTATTAACAAACAAAATATGCACGAGCAAATCATTTGATGAATCATTAGAATGCTTTCAAAAGCAATCTACTTTGGTGGCTATTTCACTTAATTGGCAAACTAATTTTAACATGCGATTAATATATAGCTATTAAGGTAAGGTAGTTTAAAAGAATATACATGTATAATACCTTGTCCCTCTGCATTCACTCTTCCATTGTGTATGTTTTATGCGTCACGATCAATTGAAACCTTATAAAACTTCATTTACAATTGGAAGAACAACTTGTAATGCAAATCCGTTAGCTGCACCGTATGACCCAAAGCCTACATAAATTAAGAAAAAAGATCAAAAATGATAAAACCTAAATGTAAATACAATCAGGTCATACATAATAAAGTTATTTTCCTCACCTAGCGAAAGTATAAACCTAATCGATTTTCTTAGCTTCCCATCGATGGCCTGCATAACAACAATATCTCTCTGACATTCATAATCTACCTAACGAAAAATAGGTTATAGTCTTGTCCACAATTAATGGATGACCTTGTAAAAGTAAAAAAATGACCCATTATGAAATGAACAACTAAAAAGGTAACTTTTGTCTAGTTACATCTCCAACTTACCAGCTTCACTTTTAGTGGTCTGACATTAGAAGGCAAACTGATAATCACATATGTGATAATAACTTGTTGCGGTTATCTGCTACTTTGAAGACCTGTTCGGTATTCCTGGGTCAAAATAAAATGAAAATACACTCTGTAAAGTATAGTAACACAAATTAAGATAATGAAATTTGTAATTAACAAACTAAGCAAAGCTATAAAAAACAGATCTTAAAAGATATATAGATCTAGACACAACATAAAAACTTACACCATTGAAGACATTGAAGCCATCACCATTCTTTCGTATTACAACAAAAACATACAAAATCAACTAAATCAACTAAAACTACCGGAAACACCAAAGCAAATCGTGTCCATCTAGCCCATCGAAAAATCAACTACAAACCCATCAGGCTGTAATGATCTCAGCAAACGGCAGAGACGATAGCGGCAGTTGTAGGTGTTTTGCTTATAGAGATGGATTTGGATGTAGGGGCGTGTCGTAGAGGATGGCGGCGGTAGGCGATAGACGGTAGCGGTGGCTAAATAAAAGAATTGACACCACAGTGGTTAGCACAAAACCTCTTAATTATATGAGATCATAGTGATTTGAACAAACCTTGTCGTTTGTGAGTAGCCACCCTTTCACCTAATAATCAATGTCGCTAGATAGGATGAGATATCATCTCATACCAAATACCATAAACCAGCGAAGCTCCAATTCATCACAACCAATATGTGTGATCATCTGTTGTGGATGTGGTGGCTCGCAGGAACCCAAACCAACAAACAATACTCTTAATCAGAACTACCTAAGACCACCTAAACCATCGAAAGATGGTGGCGGATTCGGCAGATCAAGGAGAAGGTAATATGATTGTGGCGGCTGCGATTAGGGTTTAGAGAGAAAAATAAGATGGATGTGTGTACGTTTTGGGTGAGTTATATCAAAAGTTTTGAAAAAAGTCAGAGGTGTTAAAGATGGAAATATAGGAAAAAGATTCCTATATTTCTATATATGTTTCCTATGTTTCCCTGGATAAGTGTACTTAAAAAAAAGTTGTAAACCTTTTATATGTAGTAGGGATGAGTTATGATCAGTATTACTATAAATCTCACTAAAATTGTAGCAGAAGGACGTATTAAGAACTCATATCCAAACGTCTTGGTTGGTTATAACCACAAGTCCACAACATGTCACCCAACTCGTGTAAAGTAAACATCCAAGTTGTTGTCAGAATAAGGGAATGTTTATTGAGACGATATGGGTTGTTTTACTACAGGAACATGCTATCGGAGCGAATGTTACATGTCCTTGCCCATTCACTTCAGTAAGATTATCATTTTAATCTTATAATTCCATATATGATATGGATTTAAAAGATTTGATTTCAGGAGTCTTTCTTCTTTGTTTCTAAAAGATTTTATTTCAGTCGTTATTTGATTTTCACTTAAATGCCATATTTGGACTACATAAATAGTTCATGTTCATTTGGCATTTTCTGGTACACACATAGACTCGTAGAGTATTTACAACCATTAAAGAATCATACACATTTTGAATCTTATGCGACATCTTAGGATCAAGACAACAATGTAATACCAAAGTCTTGCGATAAAATACTTAAAATTTGCTAAGAAAGTGGTTGTGATGGTGTAGCATCTTAATAAAAGTGGACGTTTGAACGTCCTGGCTTCTTATCACATAGGATCCTCATACGATCCATCATGCTATCCATGATAGTGTCAGCCTCGACATAAGAATATATTGGTTGAATCTTAGCCCTGTGTGACGCAGGCAGCTTTTTCAGTAAGCTTTCAATCTCCTGCAACAATAAAATGATGCATGAAGTTCTTTTATCTACTTCCTCGGACAACTTATTCAAATCACTCCAATATCTTTCGATCTGTGTCAACCTTTCTCCAAAATGGGACTCCACTCTAGTCTCTCCTGCCCTCTGATTCTCAACTGTCCCATGATCTGCATGAGCAGTATTATTGTTGCTATTTGCTTTCCATTAGTTTGGTAACCCCAGTTCTTTTATAAGTTTGTGTGCTAGAATCTCCTGCAAGGATTCCATGTATAGATTAAATATAGAAATGTACAGATATTGTATCAAATCTATTATGAATCAGAGCAAATAAGTATGTTGCAGGGTATATATATGTAATGTACTAACATACTATAAGGCGTAAATACCTCGCGTAAAACCATTGTAAGTATGGCGCTTGGACATCTACTTAAGAAATAGCTTTCTACTACATATGACACACTTACTTTCCCTGATAATATGTTCCGTAATGGATAAATCTTCAAACTCTTCAAACTAGCAAATGGTGATGGCTGACGTGAGATTAGTTCATCGAATGAAGAAAGAAACTGCACAACAACAATTACTCATATTTTTATATATTCACAGAAATATATAAATGTAAGCAACATAACATTGATGAAGTGTTTGGCTAAGTTTTGTTTAGAAAAGAAAATTCAACATGTAGCATTCCTTCTACACAATATACATCATATATATTGATATCATCCCTTTTCTTCATTGTTACTACATGCATATAATTCACATAAAACTAAAAAGGTTATATCAAAAAGAGATAGTGACTAATTACTAAGTTTATTTTCTTTTAATCTTTGTTTCTATACTTCCAAAATTATACATGTAATTACAATACTACTAGTTCGGAAACTCTTTGATTTTCTTTTTCCCGAAAAACCAGATAAATTTAAAACTCAACAAGCAAAACTATACATGGAAAAAGCCCCATCCCCAATACTTATAAAGCTCAAACACATCAATATAATTAAATGAAAAATATCAACTTACCTCAACTATTTCCAAGTTTACCGTAAGAAATTTGACACTACGGCATTGTTGAAGCAGAATAACAATTCTACGAGCATCACATGTATAGTTAATAAAAAGATCCACTTTATCCAAAGAAAGGGGACCATCTAAAGAAATGGATGTGAAAACATCTTTAATGATGAGATTCTTGAGTTGAGGCGCTATCACGTTCACCATAGTGCAGTATACATGTTCAAGCGTCAGACTCGAAAGTTTAGGAAGACAAATATTAACCCCTCCTCTTATTTGGAAATTTTTTAAGGCGATATTCTTCAAATTTGTACAGTTGCTGAAAAAATAACCATCGTTTACTCCATTCAATGTGATACCATCAAGATACAACGTTGTTAAGGATGGTAAGTCCCAAGTTGATGTGAGTGTGCAATACGCAAAACTATATTTTTGCGTCCACCTAAGATGTTTAATGAAGGTCTACGATTTCTAAGGATTTGATAAATGATGGAAGATCTATTGATTAATGGTGGAAATGGGGAAGGAGGAAGATGAAGTATAGAGAGAGAAAGGAGAGGGAAGAAAAGTAGAGAGAGAAAGTGTTATTAGATTAATGAAAATGATGAAATGTGAAAGAACCACCAACCCCTCCTAACATGCTAGGAGGGGTGTATATATAGCCCACCCTACATGTGGGCTATATGGACTATACATTACTAAGTAGACCACGAGCCCATTACATAATTATCGTTGGAGCGACCGATCCTTCATAAATACGTAAAACGTATTTCCAACAATCTCCCCCTAAGGGAGGTCGCTCCAAGTTACAAAGTTCTAAATATTCTATAGCTCGTGATCTATGCTAATAATGATGTGACCGAGACTTTCTTTGGGAAAACACATTTCCAACAATCTCCCCCTAAGGGAGGTCACACCATTTTACAAAATCTTAAACCTAGCATACTATGCTGGAGTCTTCGATCTTGTTCTTGTGAATATGCTTGATGTGATCTTTGACTTTAGTCTTGAGCATGTTTCATTGCCTTGACCTTGTGCATTCATCACTTGTGAAATTTGCCTCTTCGTGACTTCATGTTCCACATACTTATACCTTTAAATTCTTGAAAGCTTCAGAGTTTGATACAGCGGAAGACTTGACCTTCAGACTTTCTTGAATTTGTTGAAGTACTAATTGTATGTAGTATAAGCATGTGGTGACGACTTCTTCTGGATTGTACACCGCAATGCCACCTTCTTGTTACGCTGCATAAGACAGTTAGCAACAAACAATATACACGGATGAAATGGCCTTGAACATTTCATTCTAATTCGGTAGCATTTTACCTCCGGTCGGCGAAGACCGTTGGACGATATTAAATATCGTACTTGTGACAGGTAGTTTCAATAAAGAACCTCCTTGACAAGATTTCGCGGGTAAACCCGTTCTCTTTACTCGACCGTCCAAAGCTGACTGCGAACATAAAGAGTGAATCATTTGGATAATAATATTCACATGATTTGAAGCCGTCAATTCATGTTCCTGGAACAAGTGAAGTTCAATTAAGAACCGCACCATCGTTGCTTTCCAGTTGTCACTAGCTTGATTCGTATAGAATCTTGCAAGTTACCTACCAAGTGCTGTTTGATGTTAACACTAGAAGGATTTCCACTCGTCACTGTAATCAATAAAGAGTCACTCTGAGTGTTCTGGCAAGATCATATGATAATGCGTAGAGGCCTGGAACGTGTTTAAGTTCATTTAAGAATTAAACCACTGTTGCTTTCCAGTTATCACAAGTTTGATTCATAAAGAATCGCACAAGTCACCTACCATGAGCTTTTTGATATTCGCTCAAGAAGGATTTCCATCTTCATTGTAAATACTTTCGTATTACTCGGATGTTCAGGCAAGATCATGAAGATTTTGCGTAGGACTCTTAATATCTTTCTTACTTTTCACATTGTGTGAACAAGCAAGTAAATATGAAAGTGTGTCCTAATGAGATATTTGATGATCTCAAATGGCTCTAGACTCGATCGTGCATTTTGGATTTTTAGTGATCGGAGGCTGGAGAGGAGTGCCACCTTTTCAATACCAATTTATTCGGAGTGAATAAATCAATAGATAATGTGTTGTCTCCGTGTGATTAAAACAAATATCTTTTGAGAGATATCTGAGTTAGCTGGGATGGGTTGTGCATTGCATCACTGGGTCCATGATGTCTTTCTTCAATATCAAGAATCATTAAAAATGATCTCAATAGCATATGAATTGACCCGGTTTCTGCCTAAGGTTGTAAGGAGGGCTTCTTTCTTTACACCATTTATCTTTACAATTCTTTTTCATTCTTCAACCCCTTCAATGCTTACCAATACGTCATAACTAGCACCTTGTTGTGATTGTTCCAGTGCTAACTTAAGTACTTGGTCGGCATTCAGCTACGTTCACAATCTTTCTCCATCTTTCCTAAGGACTACTATTTCTAGCTATGGAATGTCCTTGGGAAGATTCCTCCGGTTCTAGAGAAATCATTGGACTTTAACCTATCCTACCATCCTTATGTCACCACAATCTTCACCGTCGTGAATAAAGATGTTTTGGGTAAGTGTATGTCACCATGAAATCCATTTTGAAGTGCAAATCCATTTTGCTCCCCCTTAACATATGCTACGATATTCGAAAACATTTCGCACATGTCGGGATGAGCTAACACGTTAAGTCAAACCATTTGTGATTGATCATATCCCATATTAAATCACATTTTCTCCCCATATTAAAAATATTAACCCAATCGATGTTTTTAATATCAATTGATTTAATAGCATTTTAAGAAAATTTGGGAAGAAAAATGCAAATCCAATTATCTTCATGAATTACACAAGCTCCCCCTCAAATTAATGAGGGTGTAAATTAAATACCTTTTAAACACAAGTGTAAGGTATTTATTACGTGCAAAGATCATATATAATAATGAATTCACAAGATTAGCAATGTACGAGGTTGGACCTGAATAATGGAGAACAGCATATGAAAGAAGCACATGGTTCTTGTTCACGAATGTTGGTCACCTCGTCACGTCCCCGAGAAAATTAATTCCCGTTGTTGAGTCAAAGCTTTCCGGTGAAATGCTTGACTTGATTATGAAAAGCGGGTTGCTATCTGAAATAATAGCAAACCATTTTGAGCATGTGTTAAAAGTTTGAACTTCTGCTCGAACTTTATTTACAACCCCGTGTCATTATTGAATGACATTTCTAGGTTCGTAAATATTATCGATTCCAGAAGACATGCTCTTTTTATCAAAACATTTTTGAACACACAATTTTGAAAGATTTAGAAAAACCTTTTGAGAAATTCTCGAAAAATTGTGTTCAAAGTTTTGAAAACCAATTACTTGAGCTTAAGATGTTGAATATCTTATAAAACGAGCTCAAGTCCGAGAAGTTGTAAACTTCCCGTTGTTAAGGATAAGTTTACCATCGGCGATAAACTTTCCTTTTATCTGAAGAACGAGTCCTAAGCTGACATTTATTTAGAAGTCGTTTTCATGAGCTTGAAAAACTTTGAATGTTTTAACGGAAAGCTCATGACCGAGAAAGGTTAATTTCTCGTTATGAAGAAAAGTTCTCTTATTTAAAAGATACACTTTCCTTTCTGAGCTTAAAACTTCGAATGTTTTAAGACAAGCTCATGACCGAGAAAGGTGAATTTCTCGTTAAGAGGATAAGTTATCATAAAAAATAAACTTTCCTTTATTTTAAGTTCGAGTTACAGTCTGACATTTAACTGTAAGTCATTGTGCATGAGCTTAAAAACTTTGAATGTTTTCGATATAAGCTCATGCCCGAGAAAAATTAATTTCTCGTTGTAAGGATAAGTTTATCATCGACGATAAACTTTCCTGCCTTTGAAGAATGGGTTACAGACTGTCATTTATCTATAAGCCTTGATGCATGAGCTTAAAAACTTGGAATGTTTTTATATAAGCTCATGCCCGAGAAAATTTAATTTCTCGTTGTTAGGATAAGTTTACCATCGGCGATAAACTTTCCTTTCTTTGAAGATCGAGTTATAGTCTGTGATGTGACTATAAGTCCTAGTGCAGCTTAACCATGAATCCCCTGAGACATTTGTTTCTCTGATATCTGCTTCTTCAGCAACCAAACTCTAAGAGTGTCCTTAGTTGAACGGTACACAACGATTGGACCGCTTTGTTCTTTTGGAACATCAACTTTGGTACCTGCAATCTCATTAGGAATTTGCATGCTTTGACGTGGGTTAGCGATATCAATTATAGACGCACATGGGGGTTCACAGTTGGCTTTACTTGTTTCAGAGGCGACCTGAGTAGATGATTCACTAGTCTTGGCTGACAAACGTTTCCTTATATAGAAAACCTTAAGTTTAGGCGTAAGTGAAGTATCATCTTTATCAGTTTCCTCCCTAGTAGACTTAGTAGAATCGGAGACTATCCTAGTTAAAGGGCACTCGTTTCCTACAAGAGTGAAAGTTCTACCAGTGGGGTGCCACATTTTGTCAACGGGTTTGATTTTAGCAACCCACTGGGATTTAAGTCTAGCACGGGAGTTCACCTCATTAAGCAATTTTTTGATACAGGAATCATGATTTGCCGTAAAGACACATTTTCTACATGTTTTACAAGTAGCATATTTAATGTCCGAGTAAGATCTAGAATCCCTAGATGATTGATTGATGCTCTTAGGATTGGGCATGCTACGGTTAGCAGTGTTGGGTAAACTAGAAGGCATCTGACTAGGTTTGAAATTCCTATCTCTTACTTGTTGATACAATGGTTTTATATGGGTTCAGAATATTTCTCGGAATCCTCTCGAATTGATCTCAGTTAAAAGTGGAATGATTTGTTCTTGGTGACAAAAAGTGGATTTGGTTTTCTATTCTAAATAATTGAAGTGAATAAAGATTAAAGCCGGAAACAGTAGATAAAAACAACTAAATGACAAAGCGGAAAAATAACTCTTACTGGAAATGAGTCTATGCGGAATGTAACACCATTCGGAAAGTAAGCCTTATGCGGAAAGATGCTCTACTCGGAATGAATCCCTACGCGGAATAAAAAGTCCTATGCGGAATATATGGCCTATTCGGAAAATAAAGTTCTATGCGGAAAAACAAGCTTATGCGGAATAAAAAAGTTCTATGCGGAAAAATAGGACTATGCGGAATATCTGAAATATTCCGAGTAACAGAAATGAAAACACCCCTATTCGGAATATTGGAAAGATTCCGAATAAGGCAAATTGAAACTCACCTATTCGGAATATAAGGGCTATTCGGAAAAATGTTCCGAATAAGGAAACTGAGAAACGGCTATGCGGAATATCCAGAATATTCCGAGTAATGAAACGAAAACACCCCTATTCGGAATATTTGAAAATGTTCCGAATAAGGGAAACACAAAATGGCCTATTCGGAAAGTTCTGGGAGATGAAGAACAGTAACAGCAGCGATATAACAGGGGACACGGAATTTACTCAAAATCAACTCCAATACTTAAAAAGGTTTTACCAAACTAACCAATAATCATTAACATACCATAAGAAACAAATCCCACCAATAAAAACACTAAATCAACAACTTTTTGTAATCAAACTTGAATCAAATAAGAAACTTAGAAACTTGCAATAAAAATGATGAAGAACAAGATGAATAGAAAGATGGAATGGATTGATTAATGTAAAAGTAACAAGGTTAATGATTTAGGATTACAAGATTGAAAGAAAAAGATGAAAATCACCAAACTCCCTAATGGAGTTGGTGATGGAACGAACCTAAGTTACTGGAAAAAGGAAAATGAAGCTAACCCCCCTAATGTGTGAAGGGAGTTTCTATTTATACTCCTAGTGGTTGGTTGGTGAGTGGGCTTTCTCCTCTTCTTCTTGTCTTCTCGTCTTTTCAGAAAAGTTGACGTTTTCGATTCTGATTCGGGATTTGTTGTCGATTAAATCCAACTCGTCTTTTAATTTCTTCGTTAAATAGACTCGAGTTTCTTCGACTTATGAAAATCTTCCGTCTTTAGTCCTTTTCTTCGATAAATCTTCGAATAGGCCCAGTGACTTCAAATCTTTTGCATCCCTAGGACAATAGACTTTATCTTGAGTCTTTTTCCTTGATAAATCCCGTGTAATCCCATGTTTTCTTCAATATTTATCCGGTTAGCTCTGAAAACACAATAAACACAAAAACCACGCATAATTCCAAACAATTGATATTAAATACGTGTTTTGGTCTTGTTTTAGCCCGAATTAAGTGGTAAAAGGATGGGTGTTTACACACCTATCAAATCCCCTACACTTAACCATTGCCATGCCCTCATGCAATGCTTAGTGATAAAGCAATTTTACATTTTTCTCATAATTAATCAACCTTGGCCTTATTTAAACTTTACTAAACAACAATTAAAATACTAAGAGAACTTAAAACTTTTAAAATAAACAAAAGGATGGAAATAACTTGTAAAGAAATCAAGGACTTACATTAGGGCTTCGGTGTTGCGAAGATTTATCACCCTCAAGTTTCACGTTCCCCAAACTAAGCTTAAAAACGAGATCATTGTTATTATAAGTTAGTAAATCAAACACTTACACACATGGCTTAATTAAATGCTTAAACTCCCTTATTCCTAGGTGTATCTCTTATATTTTATTTTTGTCTTAGAATGATCATGAAGATGCATTTTTGGACTTATTTCGATAGTTTATTTAGGCTAAAAGCAAAGTAGGACGATTTGATCAATAGTTAGCTAAAGGACAAAATCTCTTAAAACTGCTTCTCGGGATATCAAAAAGTTCATATCTTGGCATAACTTGGTTCACGATTTGAGACCTTTCTCGGGCCGATATTTGACATGTACTTCATACTTCATATCTTCGAGAGACGTTCTTGAGATAATGGTCTTCTCATCATAATAGAGTTTCTTCACTTGGAGACTTTTGAGAGGTTCTCCAACTTTGTTGACCACGACTTCATGATTATTTCTTCAATCTCTATTTGGGATTTTGAGATACAACGATCCGCCTCCTTTTCGGACTTGGATCTATTTATCCTCATACCTTGTTAGGGTCTTTTCGGATAGACTTCTCCATGATCTTTATGGGAGTTGATTGCTTTTCGTCGTGAGTCTTGATCCTTCATATTGACTTTAGGAATAATGCTTTTCACATCACTTTGGATCTTCAGCAATAAAATTGAATCCTCATGCCTTGTTAGGGCCTTTTCGGACTCGCCAATCTTCGCGCCCCGCTTCATAAGTTATGCCTTGGCTATGAACTCTTATCATTACCGAGCAACTTTTAAACGATCTTGGGCTAGAAGCTAAGTAACTTTTCAAATCGTAAGACCTTACTTATTGCAGATAAATTATTAGCAAGTGATGGGAGAATAGGCAAATAATTACACCAAGTGAGCTTGCGCAAGAATACCGACTTATAACTGACTCTATCATTTCTCGTCCTCCACAATTTAAAATCTCAAGTAATGAGACTCGTGGACACTTAGCCTAATAAACCAATTAAGGTCTATATGGTTAAGGATACTAGCTAGAATAAACTTGGGTAAGTCTATTCGTGTTGAGTCAAAATAAACGCAACGGGCCTAATATGTCAAAGATTCCTAAACTAGCTACACCACTTTATTAATATTTTTGACTTTATTGCGGAATATCTACATATGAAAGCAACGATAAAAATTTAAAAATTACAACTAAATGGCCAAAGTTAATAAAAAATTTGAAAAATGCTGAAAAATAGGATTTTCCGGTTAATTGAAGGCATTTTCATGGAAAAGTCCACTTAAAACTTCGATAGAAGTCTCCCCTACACTTAAGATAAACATTGTCCTCAATGTTTAAGCATGTGGGAAAAGTCTCCCCTACACTTATGACATTGTGCACGTTGGTTAACTCAAGTTAAGGAAGAGACGACTAAAGTGATCAATTTCAAATGTGAGTATGAAGAAAATTGAATCACGATAGTTGAGATAGAACCGGATTTCGGATAACACGGGAGCACGGTTCTTCAAAGATTTCCAAGATTGCAGTTATCCCTGTAAGCACATCACCACACAAACACAAATGACCAAAATAGGTCCTCCCCTACACTTAGGGGGTTAAAGGGATAGATACTCGGGCTGCCTCCCGAGGAGCGCTTGTTTTTGATAACCGAGTCACGAGCCTGACTCGACCCAAATTCAGTTCATGGGGAACGTGGTGAGGGATGGAATCACCTCCTGAGAGGTGTCCTCACCAAAGTACAATTTCACTCGTTGGCCATTCACCTTAAAATTTGGTCCATTAGGTTGAGCGAGCTCGAGAGTACCATATGGAAAAATTTGGGCGATGGTGAATGGGCCGGACCAACGAGACTTGAGCTTGCCCGAAAAGATTTTCAACCGAGAGTTAAAAAGTAAGACTTTGTCTCCAACATGGAACTCTCGGTTTTTGATCTTGGAGTCGTGAATGAGCTTAGTTCGTTCCTTATAGATCAAAGAATTTTCATAAGCCTCATTCCGAAGTTCATTCAGCTCATTGAGTTGGATCTTGCGTAGGTCACCGGCTTTGTTTATATCAAAATTAGCCCACTTCAAGGCCCAATAAGCCTTGTGCTCCAACTCAATGGGGAGGTGGCACGCTTTCCCGTACACAAGACGATAAGGCGTACAGCCGATCGGGGTCTTGTAAGCAGTACGAAAAGCCCACAAAGCATCATCGAGTTTATCAGCCCATGCGGCACGATGCTCTCCCACGGTTCTTTCAAGAATTCGCTTAAGACCTCGGTTGGATATTTCAGCCTGGCCATTAGTTTGTGGGTGGTAGGCTGTGGAAAGACGATGATTGACACCGTACTTAGCCATGACTCTAGCAAATTGGTCATTGCAGAAATGAGTCCCACGATCACTAATAATGGCGCGAGGGACACCGAAGCGAGCGAATAGAGCTTTCAAAAAGTTACAAACCACCCTTGCATCATTAGTAGGCAAAGCTTTGGCTTCTACCCATTTTGAAACGTAGTCAACGGCTACAAGGATGTATTTGTTTCCTTTAGAAGAAGGGAATGGCCCCATAAAGTCGATACCCCAAACATCAAAAATTTCACACTCTTGAATGAAGTTCTGAGGCATCTCGTCTTTATGTGTGATTTTGCCTTGCTTTTGGCAAACATCACATCGTTTGACCATATCGTGAGCGTCACGGTATATGGAGGGCCAATAAAATCCCGAATCAAACACTTTCTTAGCAGTGTAGTTGGGACCAAAGTGACCACCGGTGGGTCCTTTGTGGCAAGCATCAAGGATTTCAGACGCTGCCGGTCCATCAACACATCGACGGATAATCAGGTCGGCACATTGTTTGAATAGGTAAGGGTCGTCCCAAAAGTAAGTCTTGATGTCGGTGAAAAACTTTTTCTTTTGCTGGGACGTCAACCCTTCCTTGAGAATTCCACCCGCCAAGTAGTTTGCAAAGTCCGCAAACCACGGGGTTTCATTCGGCTTCGAGTTTATAGACATTAAGGTCTCCAAGGGAAAAGAATCATTGATTTCTTTAGTCGGATGATCCCCTTGGTATGGATCCTCAAGTCTACTAAGATGGTCCGCGGCTAGGTTTTCTGCTCCTTTTTTATCGCGGATGTCGATTTTAAATTCTTGGAGCAGTAAAACCCAGCGAAGAAGTCTTGGTTTGGAATCTTGCTTTGTCAACAAGTACTTCAGCGCGGAATGATCGGTGTACACAATGGTGGTAGAAAGGACAAGATAGGGGCGGAATTTTTCAAAAGCATAGACAACAGCTAAAAGCTCTTTTTCGGTTGTCGTATAATGCAATTGTGCCCCAGTCATTGTCTTGCTAGCGTAATGGATCGGTTGGAAGTGTTTGTTCACTCTTTGTCCAAGAACCGCTCCAATAGCAAAATCGCTAGCATCGCACATCAACTCAAAGGGAAGCTCCCAATTAGGGGTAACCAAGACGGGTGCCTTAGTTAGCTTATCCTTAAGCGAGTTGAAGGCTTCAAGACACTCTTTGGAGAAGATAAATGGAGTATCTTTTTCCAAGAGGTGGGTCATCGGGCGAGCGATTTGAGAAAAATCTTTGATGAATCGACGATAAAAGCCCGCATGACCCAGGAAACTTCTCACACCCTTCACGGTTGAAGGTGGAGGCAACTTAGCTATAACATCGACTTTAGCACGGTCTACTTCAAGACCGGCTTTCGAAATCTTATGTCCAAGCACGACGCCTTCTTTTACCATGAAATGGCATTTTTCCCAATTTAGAACAAGGCGAGTGTCTTCGCACCGCTTTAGCATACGTTCTAAATTGGCAAGGCAAGAAGAGAATGAATCCCCGAAGACCGAGAAATCATCCATGAAGACTTCCATGGTTTGTTCAACCATGTCATGGAAGATAGCTAACATACACCTTTGGAAAGTCCCTGGCGCATTACATAAGCCAAAAGGCATTCTTTTGTAAGCGAAAGTGCCATAGGGACAAGTGAATGTAGTCTTCTCTTGATCTTGGGGATCGATGGGTATTTGAAAATAACCCGAGAAACCATCCAAAAAGCAGTAATATTCATTACCGGCTAATCGTTCAAGCATTTGGTCCATGAAAGGTAGAGGGAAATGATCCTTTCTCGTGGCATCATTGAGTTTGCGATAGTCTATACAAACTCTCCACCCAGTAACGAGACGAGTGGGAATCAACTCGTTGTGTTCATTGGGAACAACGGTTATTCCGCCCTTCTTGGGCACACAATGGATTGGACTAACCCACGGGGAATCGGAAATAGGGTAAATCATACCCGCATCAAGAAGTTTGATAACCTCTGTTTTGATGACTTCATGTATTTTTGGATTCACCCTTCGTTGGCTTTGAATAGTGGGCTTGAAGTCGTCCTCCATGAGAATTTTGTGTGTGCAGAAGTGAGGATCAATTCCACGAATATCGGAAATCTTCCAAGCGATAGCCTTCTTATGATCCTTCAACACAGGAACGAGGCGAGTCTTCTCTTCATCTTTCAAATCCTTCGCAATAATGACGGGCGACTTCTTGTTGTCGTCAAGGAACACGTACTCGAGATGTGGCGGCAACTCCTTAAGTTCCAAATCCGGAGGATTTTCGACGGGAGGCGTTTTCAAGGTCGGAGTATCGATAGCAATGACCGTGGGAGATGGGGGCAAAGGATTGTCTTCGGTGAGAAGATTGTCAAAGAAACTCATGTCTTCATCCCCCTCGGTGGGAGAATCATTAGTAGCTAAATTCACATCTCCCATGGTATCTTCAAGATTGTTCCAGAATAAATCACTATCTCCAAATAGAGACAACGATGAATCAATAGAGGACACGGTCTCAACATTGGGAAGAGAGGTAGGAATACTTTTGCAAGCATCATTAAAGTGTTCTTCACAAGCCTCATCAAGAACGTCAATACAATTAACGCTCTCATATGAATAAGGTTGTTTAGACAATTTTCCCATGTTGAAGACTACTTTGTCGTCACCCACTCTCATGATAAGCTCTCCGGCTTCAACATCAATAAGAGTGCGACCGGTCCTCAAGAATGGACGACCAACAATCAGTGGTACACGAGGGTCCATCTCGTAGTCGACGACAACAAAATCAGCAGGAAAGGTGAATTTGTCGACTCCTACAATGACATCTTCGGCTATCCCCACTGGATAAGCAACCGTACGGTTGGCCAATTCCAAAGTCATTTTAGTGGGGACTAGCTCTGGGAGAGATAATTGCTTCCAAACACTTAGAGGCATGAGATTAATACTGGCACCTAGATCGGCTAGGGCCATGCAATTCTCTACTCCCGGGAAATTGCAAGGGATAAGAAAACGACCCGGATCACCAAGCTTGGTTGGCAATTTCCTTAAGAGCACTGCAGAGCAGTTCTCATTAAGTTGGGTGTTGGCAATGTCGATGAGCTTTTCCTTGTCGCTCAAAAGATCTTTAAATATTTTCGCGTACTTGGGCATGTGAGCGAGAGCCTCAGCGAAGGAGATATTAAAATTCAGTTGTTTGAACATTTTAAGGAAATTCGAAACCTGAATATCATCCTTGCTCTTTTGCTTCTCTTTCCTCAACCTTGAAGGATAAGGTATATTGGAAGAAGATGAAGTCTTAAGGGGAATAGGATCACTCACAACCACGGGTGGGGGAGGGGTAGAAAGAAGAGGTGGAGAAATTGGGGAAGGAGAAGGATGAGGAATAGGAGCAGGCGACTCGTTCTCCTTAGTCACAACCACCGGTGGAGGTATAGGAAGCTCGGGTTCCTTGGTACCTTTACCACTTCGAGTGGTGATTGCTTTCATCTCCCCTCTTGGGTTCGCAACGGTGTTACTCGGAAGAGTACCCGAAGAAGAGGGTTGACTACTTTGAAAGAAACTAGCCATCATGTTCCTCAGATCATTCGTCTGACTATCCAACGTGTTTCGCATATCGGCTCTCAAATCATTTCCTTGCTTTACCAAATCTGCCTTCAAATTGCGCACTTCCTCTTGGAGGTTTCCCACTATCACATCATTGGTTCTCATGTAGGTGGCGACCTCTTGGTGTAAAGCAGTGGTGTTTTGGTTGGAAGGAGCATTGTATGCAGGTGGTTGGTAAGCGGGTTGTTGGTAAACTTGATTGTTACGTTGAGGCGGTTGTTGCTGCTTGTGAGGTGGGATGTATGGTTGTCGAGGTTGTTGTTGTTGTTGAGTAGGGCGGTTAAGGTTTTGTTGTTGGTTTGGGTTGGTAGGAGGGAAACCAGGTGGTGAAAGATAGTTGTTGCTGC
Source organism: Glebionis coronaria (assembly GCA_025667525.1). NCBI lineage: Eukaryota > Viridiplantae > Streptophyta > Magnoliopsida > Asterales > Asteraceae > Glebionis > Glebionis coronaria. The sequence goes on along the minus strand of CM046874.1, from coordinate 634,622,897 downwards.
GATAGCTAAGCAAGTTACGGTCACCTTGAGGTTTTGCTTGATAAGCGGGTTGTTGGTAGGTGCCATATGCCGCATTCACATTCTCAGCAGGGTAATCTTGGGTAGCGGTACACGTTGTGTAAGAGTGGGGACCACCGCATATCTCACAAGGTTGGCTGACAACGTTCACTTGTGCATTTTTGGCGTTGTTGCTGTTGTTGTTGCTGACGGTGTGGGTGACAAGCGATTCAAGAAGCGTGGTGATTTTGTCAAGTCGCTTGTCGCTATCATTAGTGCTAGCACTAGCAACATTGGTCCTAACACTCTTGGTTTGCACACGAGATTTGTTCTCAATGATGTCCCAAGCAGCATTGGAAGTCTTAGCCAACAAATTACCCCCTGAGGCACTATTCAGTGAATCTTGATCATTCATGCTTAAACCATTGTAAAAAGTATTAATTTGATGTACTTTGGTAAAACCATGTTGTGGGCATTTTCTTAAAAGATCTTTGAAACGATCCCAAGATTCACTGAATGACTCATCGTACTTTTGTTCAAAATTTATAATCTCATTCCGCAAAGCGGTAGTACGAGAGGGTGGAAAAAAATAATTGATGAACTTTGTTTCCAAATCCGTCCACGAGAGAATACTCTGTGGCGGTTCCTTAGCAAGCCAATGCCGGGCTTGTCCCTCTAAAGAAAAGGGAAAAAGTTGTAACCTTATAACCTCCTGTGGAACTCCATTGAATTTGACCGTGTTGGTGAGTTGTAGAAATCTCTTGATATGGTCATGTGGGTCATCAATGGTTCGTCCCAAGAATGGCTGAGCGGAGACCATCTGGATAAAGCCTGACTTGAGCTCGAAATTGTTGGCGGCAATTGGTGGTATAACAATTGGATCCGTGTTGCCATCGACATGAGCTTGCAGCAGTTCAATCATTGGGCGATTATCCGGAAGGGGCTCATTGTTGTTGTTATTCATGTTGTTGAAAGGCGGGTTGTTGTTGTTATTATTGTTGTTCGGAGGTGGTATGTTATTGTTGTTTTGGACACCAGCCATGTCTAAGTTATCGAGAGGCTCGGGCTCTTGATAAGACGTGGATCGAGTGCGCATACACCTGCAAAAGAACGAACAAAGAGAAACAAAGCAAAAATATTTTTGGGTTTTATGTTTTTTACTTTTTAGGATTTTTGAAAATTTCCTATTTTTTTTTTGTTTTTGAAAATTTTTATGAAAGAGTAACGTTCACGGGGAACGGATCCCAAAATCCAAATTCTCACAAAAAACTTTTGATCTTAACGAGAGGAGCCGGCAGCGGCGCCATTTGATACAATGGTTTTATATGGGTTCAGAATATTTCTCGGAATCCTCTCGAATTGATCTCAGTTAAAAGTGGAATGATTTGTTCTTGGTGACAAAAAGTGGATTTGGTTTTCTATTCTAAATAATTGAAGTGAATAAAGATTAAAGCCGGAAACAGTAGATAAAAACAACTAAATGACAAAGCGGAAAAATAACTCTTACTGGAAATGAGTCTATGCGGAATGTAACACCATTCGGAAAGTAAGCCTTATGCGGAAAGATGCTCTACTCGGAATGAATCCCTACGCGGAATAAAAAGTCCTATGTGGAATATATGGCCTATTCGGAAAATAAAGTTCTATGCGGAAAAACAAGCTTATGCGGAATAAAAAAGTTCTATGCGGAAAAATAGGACTATGCGGAATATCTGAAATATTCCGAGTAACAGAAATGAAAACACCCCTATTCGGAATATTGGAAAGATTCCGAATAAGGCAAATTGAAACTCACCTATTCGGAATATAAGGGCTATTCGGAAAAATGTTCCGAATAAGGAAACTGAGAAACGGCTATGCGGAATATCCAGAATATTCCGAGTAATGAAACGAAAACACCCCTATTCGGAATATTTGAAAATGTTCCGAATAAGGGAAACACAAAATGGCCTATTCGGAAAGTTCTGGGAGATGAAGAACAGTAACAGCAGCGATATAACAGGGGACACGGAATTTACTCAAAATCAACTCCAATACTTAAAAAGGTTTTACCAAACTAACCAATAATCATTAACATACCATAAGAAACAAATCCCACCAATAAAAACACTAAATCAACAACTTTTTGTAATCAAACTTGAATCAAATAAGAAACTTAGAAACTTGCAATAAAAATGATGAAGAACAAGATGAATAGAAAGATGGAATGGATTGATTAATGTAAAAGTAACAAGGTTAATGATTTAGGATTACAAGATTGAAAGAAAAAGATGAAAATCACCAAACTCCCTAATGGAGTTGGTGATGGAACGAACCTAAGTTACTGGAAAAAGGAAAATGAAGCTAACCCCCCTAATGTGTGAAGGGAGTTTCTATTTATACTCCTAGTGGTTGGTTGGTGAGTGGGCTTTCTCCTCTTCTTCTTGTCTTCTCGTCTTTTCAGAAAAGTTGACGTTTTCGATTCTGATTCGGGATTTGTTGTCGATTAAATCCAACTCGTCTTTTAATTTCTTCGTTAAATAGACTCGAGTTTCTTCGACTTATGAAAATCTTCCGTCTTTAGTCCTTTTCTTCGATAAATCTTCGAATAGGCCCAGTGACTTCAAATCTTTTGCATCCCTAGGACAATAGACTTTATCTTGAGTCTTTTTCCTTGATAAATCCCGTGTAATCCCATGTTTTCTTCAATATTTATCCGGTTAGCTCTGAAAACACAATAAACACAAAAACTACGCATAATTCCAAACAATTGATATTAAATACGTGTTTTGGTCTTGTTTTAGCCCGAATTAAGTGGTAAAAGGATGGGTGTTTACACACCTATCACTTGTGTCTTTTGAATAGCTTCCCTTTGACCAAAATCATGGCGCACATCATTTGAACTAGTTCTAGACGTGTTCATTGAACTATTCTTAGGGAAATTAGAGGCAATCATGTGATTAGGTCTTGCTAAAACTGATTTAGTCACATTAGGCCTAGTTGGTGGAGTGACAGTTCTAGAAATATGACCCAAATCAACTTGGGAGGCAAACCGCGGTCTCGAGGATTGTGATCGCTCGGATCCATATGCAGTAGGTTGTCTGACAGTTGGTTGTCTGACGAACTGATTTGTAGGCGGTTTCCACAAGATTGATGGTTTTTCAAGCTTAGTGTCCACACTAGGTCCTTTACTTTTCCTTAACTCGTTTTTCAACGCAGCTATAGCAAAAACCTGTTCCTGTACTTGGGCCTTTAAAGTCTCATTCTCTTTGAGCAAGTTATCTTGGGATGCCAACTTAGATTCAAGCAGTTGAATTTGTTTCAAAAGATTATCCTTTTCAGCTTTAGAATCTAAAACAGTTTGATCCAATTTTCTTTCAAGAACAACGTTTGATTTTTCAAGTTTTTCAAAGTATGTTTCAAATTTGACCGTTTTCTTAGAAAATTCAAGTTTGGCATCCTCAAGATCTTTTGATTGTTGAGCTACAATCGTTTCGAGCTCTCTAATCTTGGAATCAGAAGCAATCAATGAAGCAGTTATAGGATAATTATCATGATGTTTAGCATTCTGAACAATCTCTCCCCCATTATGACTTACATCGGATGAATCAGAAGTGGTATTGCTATCACTCGTTTCCATCCCATGTTTGTCATAATTAGGTTCAGAATTCTCAATATGCGGCATATCATCAGCATATACATCATAAACAACATTACATTGTGCCATGTTTGCAGGTTCTGCGTCATAAATGGGTAAGGTGTCATCAAGAGAAATCTCGTGAACATTCCCTGACGTGCCACTGGCATCATGTTGTCCTCCTGATTCTGTGCTCTTGGCATCGTTAGGCTCCAAGTTTTCAACCGTATGATCAGTTTTCTCTTGCATCGAAGAGTCTTGCACTCCATTATCATACCCTTGCTGAAGTCGAGATCTTTCATGAATCGAAGACGAGACCGAGGTCATGAGTTTCAATATTGTATCACGAAAAACTCGAAGCTCGGTATGTGTATCTCGAAGAAAAGATTGGCAAAGCATCGAACTTTCAGACTTGATGATATTGAATTGGAGGAAAGGCGTGAGTTGTGTCACAAGAGCCTTATAAGCAAGTGCCGATGCAGAGTGATTAAAATTTTCATTGTTAAGTTGCTCTGCGAGTTGGGTCAAGATGGTGAACATTGATTCCATGAATATGTGACGATCTTGATCAAAGATTGTCACAAATTCGCTCCCTCCTTGAATCCGTGAAAGAGTGACCAGATGAGACTGAAGCATTTGAAATGAAGTGATGCCACTTTTCCTAACTTCGTTTTGCATTAAATACAACTCTCCCTCTTGAGGGGTCGAAGGCAACGATTCCATTGAAGTTCGATGAAAGAATGACGTTAAGGATTACTGATCGATGAAAAGTCCGTCGTTAATTTCAAATAATAATACCCGAAGAAAAATCCGTCAGCAAAATAAACCTTGGCACTTTCTCACGTTGTCACGTCACTTTGGTCACGTTACTTTGTCCCAACTATGACTTAATATCACAAAAATTTGCTAAAATAAAAATTTGAATAAAAATAAAATAACAATTGATATAAAAATTAATATCCAAACTAAAAATTAATATCTAAAAATTTGACTTAAAAATGTTTAAATATAAGAAAATTAATATCTAAAAATTTAACTAAATATAAGAAAATTTGACTTAAAATGTTTGAATATAAAAATGTTTAAAAAAATAAAATGTTTTCTTTGAAACGTGTCCCCAAAAAAAGCAGCTTCCTTGTTTACTCCGTCCACACTGATCTTTAAATAATTATATAAACAGTCCCATTGACTTATAACACTCGAAAATATCAAAGTCTCTCTCTTTCTATTTTACTCCGCCCCAGATATAATATAACTAAACCATCCCTTTTGTTGTTTCCTCGTTTCTTCCGTCCCTTCTTTCTTTGTGCAGATCTCATAGCTTTCAAAAACAAAAAACGAATCCTTTATCTCTAAATCACAATCCAAATCTCTTGTATCTCTCTCCTCTAACACTGCCTACTAAACTCACAATCCTCCATTTTCTCTCCCAAAAATCTATCTCTCTTCAAATTAACAGTCACCAAACCTCACAAATCGTCTCATAACTGCTTCATACTTCGTATAACTGATCAAAATAGATCATTACCCGACCTTTTGATTTCGTTATGACTGCTTCGAGAACAAGAAGAGGCTTCAAGATCTTTAATGAGATCTCGGGTAGGTATAATTGATATGTGAGTGCATGTCTGTTTTTTGTTGTTTTATTTCTTTAATCGAAACACAGACAAACGGATAACAGATTTGTTATTCTGTTTCTTTAATTTCGAAAATGAAAAAAGGGTTTTAAAAGAACTCACAAGAATCGATGATGATTTATGTTCAAATAGTTAAGATCTAAAAAGATCTATCATAAATTTGAACGAATCTGAGATGAACTTATGTTTTCGATGATGATAGTGGATGGATAAGAGTGGGTGTTGAGTCGGTTTTTGGTTTGTTTGTCGAGAGTTTGGTTTGTTTTGAGTCGAGTGAGTCTTGATTGTCGAGTCGGTATAGGTATGAAAGGTTGAGTCTAGTGTTGGTTTGGTCTAGGCGAGAGTCGAGTGAGTCTGTTAGTTTTGAATCGAGTCTCGGTCCGTTATATTTTTTCAGTCGAGAGTGTCTATTCCGAATAGACTTCTATGCGGAAAACCGTCTATGCGGAAAGAGGCCTATTCGGAAAAAAGCCTATTCGGAAAAAAAAAAAAACCTATTCGGAAAAAAGGCCTATTCGGAAAGATGTCTATGCGGAAAAAGTTTCTATGCGGAAAAAGTTTCTATGCGGAAAACTATGTCTATTCGGAAAAGTGTCTATGCGGAAAAATGTCTATTCGGAAAAAATCCATGCGGAAAGCTTATTCGGAATAGAACGGAAAACTGTTAATGGGATGGATCAAAAAAGGACTAAAGGACAGATGAAACTTTTTATGGACTGAAAACGGGATAGATCTGGACAGTATTGGACAAAAATTGATGGACAACAAACAAACCTTAAAAAAAATTGATGATCTGATACGAATATTTGAGAAAACTTGATTAATTTTAAAAAAATTTAATAAAAATAGATGATTTAAAAATTGATAAAACTGATAATAAAAAACTGATAGAAGAAAAAACTGATAATATAAAACTGTTTATAAAAAAAACTGAAAAATAAAACTGATAATAAAATAAAAAAAATAAAAATAGATAAAATTTATAAAAATTGATAAAAAGTTGATTGAATGATGAAAAGATTGATAAAAAATTAGAAAAGAAAGGATTTTTACCACCAAATCAAAAGATAAAAAAAAAATGCAAATCCTAAGATTCAACCATGGCTCTTGATACCAATTGAAGGTCTACGATTTCTAAGGATTTGATAAATGATGGAAGATCTATTGATTAATGGTGGAAATGGGGAAGGAGGAAGATGAAGTGTAGAGAGAGAAATGAGAGGGAAGAAAAGTAGAGAGAGAAAGTGTTATTAGATTAATGAAAATGATGAAGTGTGAAAGAACCACCAACCCCTCCTAACATGCTAGGAGGGGTGTATATATAGCCCACCCTACATGTGGGCTATATGGACTATACATTACTAAGTAGACCACGAGCCCATTACATAATTATCGTTGGAGCGACCGATCCTTCATAAATACGTAAAACGTATTTCCAACATTTAAGAGTCTAAAGATTAGCGGGAAGTTCGACATTAATCTTATCTTGAAATGATACAACGCTTACTTTCTTGATATTATGAGAAAACACATAGTTAAGAATTTTTCTATTAAACACCTGGGTAGTGATTCCGTGAAGACTGAGGTTAGCAGAAGACAAATCTACTTGATTATCATGGTGAGATAACACTTGGGTAACAAACCTAGAGAACTTGTTTATCGTTGAGAAATGTTGAGTTAAGAAATTGAGATAAGGCATTGTAGTCCAAATGTATTTCCATCTCGAGGACAACATACTTGTTTGGATGGCTTGTTGAAGGGTAATAAAAGATAGAATTGTATGGATAAGATTATCCGGTAAACTGCTTAGCCTATCGCCTTCTACATTCATTCTCTTTTTATCTTGTCTAGAATCCATTATCTCCCCTAACTCACTCTTGACGGAAAAAGCTGCAATTTTATAGAATGAAACACTCACTCTTGGCTTCTTATGACATTTAATCCTCACACGTTCTATAATATTATCCATGAAAGTGTCAGCCTCGGCATACAGACTAGAATATATTGGTTGAATCTTAGCCCTCTTTAATGCAGGCAGCTCTATCAGTAAGCTTTTAGTCCCCTGCAAGATTGAAATGATACGACAAGTCCTTTTATCCCCTTCCTTAGACCACTTGTTAAAATCACTCCAATAGCTTTTGATCTCTGCCAACCTTTCTCCGCGCTGGGACTCCATTATGGTCTCTTTTTGTGCCCTTTGATCCTCAACTTCCCCTTGATTCACATGACCTGTGTTTTTGTCGCTATTTGTATTATACTGGTTTAGCAACCCCTGCAGTTCTTTCATAAGTTTGTACGTTTTAATCTCCTACAAGGTTTCCATTACCATTTAAAAACAAATATATTAATGCTCTCGCTTTATGATCATAAATACCCTATTTATTGTCCCTTTCTAATTCAGTGCATCAAATATCTTCAATAACAACTTAAAGGAATCAAAGCAATAAGTATGTTGCAGTGCATGCACCAACATATATACTATAAGGTGTACGTACCTCACGGAAAACAATTGTGAGTGTCGCACTTGGAGAACTATTCAAGAAAAAGTTTTCTACTACAGTAGACACATTTACTTTCTTCTGTACTTCCATATGTAGTGGATAAATCTTCAGATTCTATACATTAGAAAATGGTGATGGTTGATGTGAGATTAGTTCTACAGATGAAGAAAGTAACTGTAGAAAAAATCACAAAATAAATTGTGTATATAAACAAAAACAATTTGAGGCACTCATCATAACAAGGAACACTAGTAAATTAATGTATGCAACATCCTTGATGAAGTGTTTGGCCTACCGTTGCATAGAAAAGAAAATTGCAAGGTAGAGTTCATTTTATCCGTTTTCGCAGTTTGAGTAACTATGTTTGCTTATCCAAGTTTAGTGTTTCCAACAAGAGGGAGCGTTAGTCCTAAAATGTGAGCGCCATTTACGGAATTACATTAGATTCATATAGGCAAAACATGGAGGGACTAGTATTGCTAAGTTGTCAAAGTCACTCCTTTTCTAGCCTATATATACCCCTTCATATTTCCATGGAGGGGGTGAGGATTCCCATTTTTCTTTTCTACTTTCTCTCTCAATAAAACACACACATTTAATAGTCTATTACTTTCTCTCTCTAAAATGTCTAACCACTTGTTTTATCCTCCCCGACCTCTGGATTACCCTCTTGTTAGCTTGAATCTTATGATTAACAATTGGTATCAGAGCTAACCGGGGGTGTTTTGTGTTTATGTTTGCTTATTTATGTGGCTGCTACGGATTATTACAGTTTATAGCTTATTTTATAAGTTTTTATGTCACAGTGCTGTTTTTGTGTTACTGATCTATCCAAAAAGTCTCCAATCCGTCCAAAAAATGTATAAGAGTCTCCAATCCGTCCAAAAACGTCCAAAAGTCTCATACTTTTTAATGGTGTTTGGTGGTTTTATCATGGTTTTATCATTGTTTTATCATTGTTTGATCATTGGTTACGTGTTATCTCTGTTCTTTTTCTCTATATTTTTCTATTTTCTAAAACAAGTGTCAGATCTGAAAAGAAACAACAGATCCATTTTTTTCAGAATAAACCATGAAAATGGGTCAAAACCCTTTTCCGATGGTGATTCCGATAGTGATTCCAATGGTTTTTCCGATGGTGATTCCGATGAAGCTTATTCCGATGATGCTTATTACGATGATGCTTATTCGGATGGCTATTCCGATGGCTATTTAGATGGTTATTCCGATGGCTATTCGGATAGTTATTCTGATGGGGTGTTTGATTTATTCCGATGGAGTGAAAAAAACTTTCCGATCATGGTCAAACAAGAAAAAACCCGAGACCATGACTTATTAGAACCAAGACTGACTTGTGAAAAAAAACCACTCAGAGACCATGGCTTACTAAACCAATACCGACTCATCCAAACAATCAAACTCACACCAACAATCAAACCGACTCCATCTATTACTCTTCGTCACATCCAATAATCAACATATCCATGTCTATCTTAACCCATCGTCACTTAATCATCTAGACTCAAAATCAAAAACACAATTGATCTCAGATTTGTTCAAGGTAAGAAACCTTTAAAGATTTCGTATCTAGACAACATGCATCATAGATCTGTAAAGGTTTACACCATGTTTTAATATACGAAATCAAAGATTGATGCATAACAGTCACGTTATAATCAAATTATTTGTTTCGATCTTGACGCAAAACCACAAACAACATGAATCAAACGTTTACCTACCCGAGACCTTGTAGCAAGATCTTGAATCTGTGGCTAATACTTATCTTCATCTCGTTCATAGATGGGTCAGCAAGATTCGGATTTAATGGAGGAAATGAGATTCGTGTGTGATTAGATGCTTATTGATATGATTTGTTGTAGTCATGCAAAGCTACCTTATTTTCTTTGATAGAAAAAAGGCTTATGAGATATATGATCTAGATGGTTTTTCATATGGTGGCTGAGGTGAGCAGATAAGATAGGGGGCAAAGGAAAAGATAAATGGGATTAGGTTGTGAGTTTATGATGGATGGGAGCAGTTGAGATTAGAGATTTGGGAGATAAAAATGGTTGAGTTTTCAAGATAGATAGAGGCGGAGTTTCTTATGTGAGTAAAATTAGGGTTGGAATGACCTACACCAGTCAACTGTGTCTTTTATATCCAAAACACATGAGGTTAGTTGTGGTTGGACCGGGTATTATTGTTTATGATGGACCAGACATATGTTGAAATAAACTTGGGCATGTCCTTCTATCTACACGAAATTGATTGATGGGCTTATATGGAGTTAACGGGTATTAATCAATTCAAAGGGAATACGTTTATTATTACTATGATTGGTCTCAATTTACAATTAACAAAATTAGGCCATAATCTTGTCTTGTTTTTGGATTGATTATACTGATAATGGACAGAATCAATATTAGTGGGCCGTGATTATATTAATTTCAATGTCGGATATCCGATATGTTTCGATCGAAAGTGCTTCAACGACAAAGAAAATTCTAGGTTTTAAACCTACTATTTTCGAAAAAATTTAGACGACCTCACCGCGGAGGTCGATCCGCGCATCAGTGGACATATGACTGACGTTGGGCTTAAATGACAAGTTCTCCAGACAAATTTTGTCCTTAATGACAATTCCTTCATAATTTTTTCTAGTTAACGACATTCACAACATACACCACCAAAGCAAACAAAACACTTAACGCTAAAACGATCCGATATAAGACTCACTTAAACGACAACGGCTAGTTTTGATTCTACAAAGACAAGTGATCACGAAGTGGATTTGGTATTCTTTATTTAAAGTTGAAGTGGGATTTCACGAAGGCGTCTACTTATTTCATCATCGAGCCTTCCTTCTATTTTTCTACCCTTTTTCTTCAAACCCATTCTATCGATTAATGACTTTCTTGGGCGATAAAATTTACGATTGAGACTTGAATTATCTAGTTTCCACTGTCAAGGGGTGGATGGTCGACGACATGGATTACTATCATTTTTGGGATCTTTGTTGCAGTTCTCAGTGTCACACGTAGTTGCTCGTGTGGATAACTTCAAGAGTTATAAGAGACTTGTTTCTGCACCGTTCTTCAATCGACATAAGTGCAAGCTTAAGTAACAAATTTGGGGGATTGTACTTCAGTTTCAAGTTTGGAATATCGGTTTTACTTCACATATGGTCACAACAAATAGCCGAATGAATTCGAGGTTGGTAAGTTAGACAGATAGAGATGTAATCAACAATCAATTCTCACGGGATATTTATGAGCCTCATAACGACAATGGTACTTCATAGTCTTAGCAAAAATATTTCAAAGTTTCTCAATGACTTTCAAAACTTTTCAAGACATTTGCTTAAGACTAAGAACTTCTCGAGTATATGGACGTCCACGATAATGATGCTTCCGAGAGTTCAAAATCATCATGGGGGAAGATCGTGTACTTTGAAATAATCGGATCAACTTCCAAGGGGAAGTAGTGTACATGGAATGGTATCTACTTACTTTATATGATTTTTATAAAGTATTATGCAGGCGTGAGAAGAATTGTTGTTGATTTCCTGCATGTTACCCCAAACGGATTATCACCAAAACCTAAACGACATGAAACAGTATAGAAGCAGTGTTATTTGGTGTGGTTCTTCTACAAATTTCCGCTGTGCACTTAAACCAATGAGCTAGAAGATTGTTCAAACTACATCAAAGTGTTAGAATCTGCTTAAGATACAGATGTTGGTTTGGGGGAAGCTGATTCAGAAACTTCGTCAAAAAGAAGTCTATGAAGAAAGTTTTTTAATACATGCTGCATGAATTGGGGGAAGTTAATCCAAATCATGCATATTCCAATTGTTCCACAACAAGCAAAGACAAAGAGGATTCAAGCTGAGGTATAAGTTATGAAGACAAGAAGAATTAAAAGACATCCTCAGCATTGGAAGCGCCTTGGAAGACTTTATTTTGTTGTATTTTTACTTGTTAGGAACATTGTAAGTAAAGTAATTCCGTATGTCTCCACATTGGGGGAAGATTGTTAGCCCTAAAATGTGAGCGTCATTTACGGAATTACATTAGATTCATATAGGCAAAACATGGAGGGACTACTATTGCTAAGTTGTCAAAGTCACTCATTGTCTAGCCTATAAATACCCCTCCATACTTCCATGGAGGGGTGAGGATTCCCATTTTTCTTTTCTACTTTCTCTCTCAATAAAACACACACATTTAATAGTCTCTTTCTTTCTCTCTCTAAAATGTCTAACCACTTGTTTTATTCTCCCCGACCTCCGGATCACCCTCTTGTTAGCTTGAATCTTATGATTATCAGGGAGAATGGGAGTGTGGATACTATATGATGAAGTTCATGTAGGAACTTAACTAAATGAATCTGAGGTAGCACAAATTAGTTATCTAGAACTCAAAAACACTACTTAAAATGAATTGATATGAGTGTGGATGCTGAATTAATAAATTACTAACGAGCAATATTTAATACTCCAATTAACAAGGTTGATTAAGGGGTTTTTGGTTTGCTGCAAGCTGTATTATTTAAGGGGTATTTGGGTATGGCTGCTGCAGTGGGTGTGCTGCCATAAATGTCGAAACAAATAAACATCACTGAATGTATAAAATAAGAGAAAAGATTGAAAATATACTGATTAATTGCGACTCTTTATTGTGTTACACCTTGTTAGTTTTATTGCGAAAAATGACTAATGTACATTGTTTTTATAGATCTGGGATGATTCGCACTATCTAAAACTGTCTGAGATTGACCAAGTGGCTATTTTGATTTTGAACGAGTTTTATAGGGTCGTAGTTGTTTGAGATACACCAGCTCCTCAATAGTTAAGGTTTAAATTTTCTGTGATTAAGACGTTTAAGAAATTGTAATGGATGACACTTTTGTCTAACTCATACTGTTGAGTTGGTTGATGTTTATGTAGAATGTTACATTTGTTGATTATTGTTTTTGTATGCTGCATAATATTTGGGTCTGCTGCAATATCTGGTAGCGTTTGGTTAAAGGTTCTCGAAAAGAAAAGGAAATGTTTTTTTTTGTAAATAAGCAGAATTTGGTGCGGTTCGTTGGGAAATCGTACCAGAAAAGAAAAAACCTTGACCCAGAAATTGTTAAGGTTGTAAAGAAAACCGCAACCAAAAATCTATTTTTTGTCGGTTTCTAAACCGTACCAAAAAACTTTTCATTATTTGGTACGCTGGTATTTGGTGTGATTTCAAAACTGTACCAAATAACCTTCAGAACCGCACCTAATGAGATTTCCCTATAGTAGTGTTTCCTGGCAGTGGCAAGAGTCGGACTCAAACAAAGATTTTTTTTTATCTTCATTTTTTAACTTACATTTTTTAAATTGAGAGACTTTAAAAAAACAGCAAATAAACTCTACAAGGAAAAAGCCTCATCCCCGATTCCTATAAGGCACAAACAAATCAATATAAGCATGCACATTATAAAGCAACAAACAGCAACATACCTCGAGGATTTCCAGGTTAAGCGTAAGAAATTTGACAGTACGAAATTGTCCAAGCAGACTAACAATTTCACGAGCATAGCACCGACAGTTAATAGAGAGATCAACCTTCTCCAAAGAAAGGACACCCTCTAAAGAAATGTGTGTAGAAAATTCGTTTTGTTTAATAATGAGATTCTTGAGTTGAGGAGCTCTCACATTCACCATAATGCAATATATATGTTCAAGCGTCAGATGAGAAAGTTTAGGAAGACAAATAGTAACCCATCCACTTATTTGGCAACTTTTCAAGCTGAGATTCTTCAAATTTGTGCAGTTGGTTAAAAAATCACCATCACTTACTTCTGTCAATGTGATATGATCCAGAGACAACGTAGTTAAGGATGGCAAGTCCCAAGTTGATATGAGTGTGCATGGTGCACACCTAGATATTTGCTTCAACATAAGATGTTTAAGGGACTGAGAACTAAAAAGATTAACGAGAATCTTATTTTGAAATGATACAACACTCAGTTGCTCAATATTATGAGAAAACAGATAGTTAAGAATTTTTCTAAGAAACAACTGAGTAGCTTTTTGGTGAAAACTGAGATTAGCAGAAGGCAATTGTACTTGATTGTCATGGCGGGACATAACACGAGTAACATATTTGGAAAAGTTCTTAAACTGACAGAAACCTTCAGTTGAGAAATCAAGATACGCAATTGAAGTCCAGATATATCTCCATCTAGATGACAAAGCACTCGTTTTAATGGCCTGTTGAAGGCTAATAAAAGATAAAATTTTATGGATAAGCTCATCTGGTAAACTGCTTAGTCTATCACTTTCTACATTCATTCTCTTTTCATCATGTCTAGAGCCCATTATCTCCCGCAACTCACTCTTGACTCTAAAACCTACAATTTGACAGAAGTAAACAATCAGAAGACGGTAATATCTTATATAAGGCCGTTCGCGCATTATTTTTATATAGTTTGAATGTGAATGTTATACTCAGGAGGCTGATGGAATTGACAAGAAGAACATACACATTTAGAACATCTATCATATTTATGTTCTATTCTAACAAAGTTACAATTTAGGGTTCAACCCCAACTTGTGATTTTGAATAAGTAAATTCTCGAAGTTCCACAAGATCACTAATCTAGTTTGTAGGAATCTATGACTTATCAACAATTGGATTGTTGCTACTAACAGGTAAACATAATATTCAGACCTCATAAGTAATTAGTTACGAATGTGCAAGAACAAGGACCTGAAGAAGAACACGACACACTCCAAGCAATATAAACACGACAAACAAAGTTATACAAACACGAGAATAACACAAACGATTACCTTTCTAATTAAACTAAAATAACGATTGGATACAACGTCGAATGTCCTAATGCTATAGACACATCGTAACCTACCAAATGTTTATGCCAAATTATACGTACAATATTCCTAGGATATTGTAATTGATAAAAATACATATTGCTCCCCTTAAGTATAATCTTATGCTAACATTACAAATAGCACCCATGTACTAACTTCTTTTTTAGAACGGCGAGTTAGTAGTTAGTGATTTGAGGTTACAGTGACATCCAATTGGACAGTATGCAAGCCTCGAACCTTCTCCTTAGGGGATAAACCCCACTCCTGCTTCTTAATTTGGGCCCCTGAATGTTCTTGGTGAGACTCGAACTCGAGACATCTCTAAGAATACCTCCCCAAGGTTACCCTTGGTGGCCAACTCAGCTATGTAGCCCGTGCTTTGTGGCAGAGAGTGCAAGACTAATGGTTGCAATAGACCGATATTAGGAAAGATTGTCCGCATCAATGATTGGTTTTGCAAAGAACGAATAACTTTAAGAATTATTTTGATAAAAATTATTTTTAATGTGTACTAAGTTTTAACATTTTTTATAGAATCATACGTGTGTAAGAAGCATTGTAATATTGGGCTCGTTTGGTTCGTAGTTAGACGATGTTTTCAATGGTATATTTTTCTAAAAGAATAGATGGTATACGTTTCATATTTGATATAATAGACTTTGTTGTATTAAAAAGGTGTAAATAGTTAAAAGTATAAGGGTATTTTTATACCATTTCGCTTAATATAATGAACTGTTTTAAAGTTTTGTTTTATTCACGTGCAATCTAGCAGTATTTGTTTTGTTAGTGTTTTCAAACGACAGCTGTGTATGAACAAAACGACATATAAAGTTTTTTGACGACGTCGTTTCGTCAACAAATAATATATATTATAACTAGTCTAAGAGAGTGTTTACTTTTCTTGTTGTGCCTCTTAGTGGGAAAGGTGTGGGCCCAAATCTCTTTCAACCTTTTGTTCCACATTCACATAAAAACCTCTCTTTTCTTACTAAGAGCCTAATTAAAAGGCTAATATGGTAACACTTAAAAAAGTAAACAAGCCGATAGACATTTTGGTAGACCTGTGTGTGATGGGCCGATGGCATGTCTCATTATGAGGTAAAACTGTGGTAGTTTTGAAACTGGCGAAACTAGGGAACTCGTGGTATCATGAGACCTCGATGAAGTTTTGTCTCGTAGTGTCAATTTTTTCGAAAAGTTCAAGTGTATTTTGAATGCGTCATGTTCATAAAAAAATGTCTATTCGCTTTGTTAATCTTTGAGCAGATAAAAAATAAGCTTAATTTTTGCTTCACTAATCCATTACAAGCATTCACAATAAGAGCTTTTACAATAACTTTTCCCTATTTTCAAATGTATTAGGGTACATTTAGTTTGCTATTGGGAATCACTATTGGTATGAATTTAATAATAGAGTGGAATGAAATCCGAGATATCAATGTCATTTCTTCTGTTTGGTATAAACTTGAGATATTGGTTTCATATTAGTGGGTTCAACTAATTTATAATAAATAAAAAATTACATTCATAATATATAACACTTAGAACTACATTTTCTATCTAATTTTACACTCAAATAAAATGAATAAATGATTAAAATTCAAAACTTTAGCCTTTTTTTAATTAAAATTTACAAACTAAAATATCTGAAAGCATATTTTTCGTTTGTTAGTATGCCTCTATTAATTTTGATAAAGTTATGATTTTTTATTTTTTATTTATATTTTTCTATAATGATGTCTAAAAAAATTTTGAAATAATATTGAATATAATTTATAATGATAAAACAAAAAGAGAAAAAAAATTGATTGATTGGAATGATATATATAATCACCTCTTCACCTTTGAATGGATCTATCATTCTTATGAATGAACTTTATTCTCATATCTACCAAACAATTTTATTCAAAAGCAATCCATTCCCTCATTCTGAAATGCACATACCAAACACACCCTATAAATGCTTATTTACATTGAAAAGAAAGACTTTTTACAATGACTCTGAAGAATGACTTAACATTTATCAAGCTTTTCCTAAAAGCTTTATACGTTAACTCTCTCACAATTTTGGATCATTAATTCTTTCATTATAGTAGTCAAAAATATGTAAAGCTTGACATGATTAAAAAATAATAATATTTAGGGCATTAAATTCTAAGAATCTTTGGAAAAACTTGAGCATTGAGGATACTCTAATAATAGATGAAGTGTATTCATTTTAACATGCAATGTTAGTTTAACATGCAATGTTAGTTCGAGTTGAGTTATTTTACATGCTAAATGATTAATCTTAGTTATTTATTACCTAAAATTAAATTCCTTAAAAATACACGAAAGGCCCTTTTGCCAAAATATACAAAAACTATAAAACGTCGGAGAGACTAAAACTGTAAATATGATAAAAACTGGTTATCACGAGTGATATTTCCCTAGTGATGAAAGCATTGAAATATCATTGTTGATAAAGCAATGAATTATCACTAGTGATATTTTATAAACATAATTATTGTGTAATCTCACCAGTGATATTTTATTGTTTTATCACTAGTGATATTTCATTGTTTTATCAATATTGATATATCACTAATAATAAAAAGTACTTCGTCATATTTATAACTTCAGTCCATCCGCCCGTTTTCTAAAAAATATTTCGTAAACTGCTTAGTCTTTTCCTCTCTCTGTCCCTTGGGTCATTAAAAAACCGTTAAAAGGGATCCTCCTACTGTCGATGGGGATTTTAGTGAGGAAGCATGTACCTTTCTCTCTACCCATCTAGATCTTATGCGAATTTTCTGGAATCGTTCTGATGTCTTGTTATTATGATTAAGATGACCCCTTAGGTTCACGTACTTTTAGCCGTATAAATATCACTATGACTTACGCACATTCCAACAAAAATAATTAAGCTCGTAAAATGCTTATTTATATCTTATGATTCTTTCGTGTTTTGTTGACGAAAAACATAGTTACACAATTGTAAGTAAAATAGATGACGAGTTTCAAACCAATAGTTTTCTAACTCAGATCGTATATTCAAATACTTAGGCAAAACCGTGAAAAGGCCAAGTGTAAAGAA
Organism: Glebionis coronaria; assembly: GCA_025667525.1. Classification (NCBI taxonomy): domain Eukaryota; kingdom Viridiplantae; phylum Streptophyta; class Magnoliopsida; order Asterales; family Asteraceae; genus Glebionis; species Glebionis coronaria. The sequence continues at coordinate 634,605,199 of CM046874.1, read as the reverse complement.
TCGATACTCATCACACCATAATAGATATACTAGATTAAATAGTGTAAAAGAGAGAAAGAGAGAGAGAATGGAAGGCTAGTGAGAGAAACACACTATATGTTTGTGTGAATAATGAACCAACCATCCATCTCTTCTAAAGTGGGAAGAGATGTTTATAGTCTTATAATATGTGGTAACCGCGGCCATAAGTTGGCTTTTAGCCCGACTTGTTACACTAAATTAAACTAAAAACTACTTAAACGACTACGCACTATAGCGTATAAATATTTAGGAGTGGTCGATAGTTTTCTTGTTAGATTGATTCATTTCATGATTTTTAACAATATCCCTTTAAGGGAGTTCACTCCAGATCTACATAAATGATCTCTAGCCTAACTAAGCTAAGGATCTTCAACACGTAGTCTTTAAGTCTTGATCTTGAAAACTTGTACTTGTAGTGATTTCTTGAGCTTTGAACATCATGTGTCGTTAATCTTGTAATCTTCATGTCTTTTGAGTTGCAACATGTGTCTTGAATCTTCTTGTCCGACATGCACATACTTCTTAGTAAACCTTGAAAGCTTCTAAAAATCTTCCTTTAAACTTCTTTTAACATTGTTTCTTTGAGGAATATGTCTTTAAATATCATACTGCAACGGAAGCTTTTATCTTTAGCTTTCTTGATTTTTGAAGTCTTTAATCTTTGGTATGATCATGTGGAGACGAATTTAGTTAGTACACCGCGATGCCACCATCTTGATTAATTGCATAAGACTGTCAGCGACAAAACCTAGACGTTGACGAGATGACTTTTGTCATTCGTCCTAATTCGGTAGCGTTTTACCTCTGGTCGATGAAGACCATTGTACGATATTAGACACTATACCTGTGACACGTAGACTCAATTAAGAATCTCCTTGACAGGGGTTTACGGTTGTACTAGCCTGTTCTAGTTACCCGATCGTCCCAAAGTAGACAGCGCGGTGAGAGTGAATTATTTGGATATAGTTTATCCACCTTGTTGAAGTCGTCCATTCAGATTCCTGGAACAAGTTTGATTCAATTAAGAATCGCACCATCATTGCTTTCCAGTTGACACAAGCTTGATTCATTAATAATCTTGCAAGTCACCTACCGAAGTGTTGTTTAATGTTGGCACTGGAAGGATTTCCATTCGTCACTATGAACACTGAAGAGTGTCACTCTGAATGTTCTCGCAAGATCACAAGGATATTTCGTAAAGGCCTAGCATAAGTTTGAATTCAATTAAGAATCAAACAATCATTGCTTTCTAGTTTACACATGTTTAATTCATTGTGAATCTTACACACGACCTACCCCAGTGATGTTTGTGTTAACACTAGGTTTTCTATTCTTCACTATGAACATTGAAGAGCATCACTCGTAATATTCTGGAAAGATCACAAGGATGTTGCATAAAGGCCTGGAACAAGTTTGAATTCAATTAAGAATTAAACCATCGTTGCTTACCGTTTTACACATGTTCGATTCATAATGAATCTTCACATGACCTACCGTAGTGTTGTTTCATGTTAACACTGGAAGTTTTTTATTCTTTATTGTGAATACTCCAGAGTATCACTCGGAATGGTCTTGCAAGATCATGAATATATTACGTAGGACTCAATAGAATTCAATACATGTGTTCAAGGTGAACAACAAGTGTTGTCATGAAAAGTGTCCTAAAGAGACTAATTTGTAACCTCGAATGGTTCTAGACTCTATAAGTGCATTTTGGATTTAAGTGATTGGAGGTTGGAGTGGACTGCCACCTTTTCAATACCAACTTACTCGGAGTGAGCAAGCCGATAGAAAACGTTTTGAACTCCATGAAATTAAAACAATTATATTTTGAGAGATATTTAAGTTAGCTGGAAAGCTTTGTGCATTGTATCACTAGGTCCATGATGTATATCTTCAATATCAGACATCAATAAAATGATCCCGATAGCATATGTATTGACCTGATTTTTATCTAAGTTTTAAAGAGGGCATCTTTGTTTTAACCCTTTATCTTTACATTTTTTTTTATTTTTCAACCCCTTTAATGCTTACAATACGTCATCACTGGTACATTTAATGCTTACAATACGTCATCACTAGTACCTTGTTGTGATTGTTCTAGTGCTAGCTTAAGTCATTAGTCAGCATTCAACTTCATTCACAATCTAACTCTATTTTTCCTAAGGACTGTTATTTCTAACTGTGGGATGTCCTCAGGAAGATTCATCCAGTTCTGGCAGAATCATTGACTTATACCTAACCTACCAACCTTTAGTCACCACATCGGCATGAAATTAATGGGTTTTGGGTAAGTATTCATCACCATGAAAAACTATTTGAAAATCAAGGTACTTATGATATAAATCAAAGCATTTGTACCTTAAAATGATTTTATTCACTAAATCCTTTGTTGATCCCAAACTTAGATCGATTTAGCTTTATGTATACGAGATTAGATCAAGTAATACACTTAGAGAAACCTTTGTATATGCTTATGATAATCTAAGTGTTATACGGAATTAACACTTAAACAAGAACACACAATGATATAAACAAACTTTCACTTTGATTAATGATATCAAACTTGCTTACAATGAAAGTAGTTTACGAATGAAAACTTATATGAAACATAAACCTAAAGGTCTTCTTTTATAGACATAAGAAGCCTTGTACAATAATCTACGTATCAGCTATTCTAGGTAAAGATAAATATAGAAAATACAATGTTGTTCCTATCTTTACTAGAAGTAATCTAGAATACAATAAACGCGTAGAGTATATCTTCCCATCAGTGCTTGTCTTCAATGTATCAACGCTTGACTTTATCTTGTCAACGCTTGAGCTGTCAGCGCTTGTTTTGCTCTTGTCAACGCTTGTTTTACTCTTGTCAGCGCTCAAGTGATCTGGCCTTAATTTATTCCCAACAATCCTCCCCTAAACTTGATATCCACTCTTATGATCAAGTTTCCGAATAAGCATTAAGGACTAGGAGGAATCTTACAAACCTTCTCATATTGGTAATGAATAAATCTGATCAAGTCTTTTGCCACGTCACTTGAATAATCAATTTCTAGCTGAGTGTCCTTCATCTTCTCCAAAATAGCCTTGGATATGAAATACTGACCATCCACAAGTAGATACTCAGCAAACTTTGTAGAACTCAAATGGTAAACACCAGTAGCTTTATAATCTCCATTGAAGACCACTGAGTTCATCTTCAAGATCCTTCCAAATAGCAGGATCCTCATCTTTTGGTCCACACATTCTTTTGAATGTGGACCACAGTTTTATTCCATTAGCTGAAGTTGGTACTTCAGCCTCATACTTGGTCTCCAGCAACCTCCATAGGTCTACCAAGTCTTCTCTATCACAACTTGCAAACAAAGATATGAGAGTGGTGAAAGTGTGTACCTCTTTTCCATATCTGCCAATCTTCTAGAATCCACATTCATCTTCTTCATAGCTCACAATTGGATTCCTGGAATCTAGAGGTAACACTTGGACCATGTCTGAAGCTTCTAATGGTGAGAGCTTGAGGCTCTTTCTTATGACAGCTTCACTTGGATACAATGGATCCATATCTTTGGGAAACTCAAGAGAAACTCCCCTTTTCACTGGTCTGGGAACAAACATAGCTTTCTTGAGTTCCATTTATTCTGCAAGTTCTTCTTTCCTTTCATCAGAAAGAAGTCTGAGAGTGTTTGCTTCCTGCACTCTCACCCAAATGGGATAATCCTTGCATTCTAACTCATCAAATGTCAATGCCCTCAACTTCTGATAAGTCCATCCTACTCCATGACATCTGAGCAACATGCAGTATAGCTCCCTTCTATCCCTTTTCAACTCTGAGAGAATATTACTTACCTTGTGTTTCAAAATTACCTGGCAATCCTTCTGAACTCTGAGGAGAATATCCAAACCCCATATCTGATCTGAAATGGTCAAGTGTGGATTCTCCATACATCTTTCTTCCCAAGCATTGTACATTTGAACCACCTCTGGCATGTCAAAGTCAACCTGCAATTTCAATTCTCTCAATTTCTCCTTGGCCAACTCATCTCCATACTCAAGTCTTTCTGGTTCTATAATCATAACACTTGAGTCTGAGCTAGCTCCATCACTTCCTTCTTCTGAAGTAACAACAAATGGTGACTCTTTCACCTCCTTTCTATCTTGTTCCATGATTTGTGCAGCCAATCTTCTATCAAACTCAACTTAAGCTGCATCCTTTGGAACAATCTCTTCTACCATAATACCCTTACCCTTATCTAGTGGATCAATTGTTAGTAAGGTAGATGGTGATACCTGTGAAGAAACCTCCTTGATGATGGATGATGACTGGGATACATCACCCTCATGTGCAGGTTTGTCAACGCCTAATTTTGCTGTGTCAGCGCCCAAAATATTTCTGTCAGCGTCCAAATTCTCCTTGTCAACGCCCAAATTTCCTGCCTCAGCGCCTTTTGCAATTTCCTCCAACATGGCTGTAAATGATAAATTCAAGTTGGTAGGAGAGACTAAGGACGTATCAAAACCTGTTTGTTTCTTCAAACTTGTAAGGGCCTCAGCAACATCCAAAGATCGACCATCATGGCTGCCCTTATCACTTAGATTTATTGGATCTTCCTCCCCGTTGGAAGATTCCTCTATACCTCTCCTTGCACTTGCAGTCTCCAAAACAACAATCCTCTCCCTCAATTGCTTGAGTTCAAGGCCTTGTGAGCTGACAACTTGTACTAAGTCTGCATTTTGCTTTTGCAAGCTCATGCAGACTGCCGTCAATTTCATAAGAGTCATTGGTTCCAGTCTGCCCTCTTCTAAAATGGGGATTTGACCTCCCAAGTCAGATTCATTGGGCATGGATGAGGACTTAATGATGGTGGGACTGCCTTGGCCAGCTTCTAAGCCAGAACCAATAGTCCCAGCCTCATCCATATCACCAGCCACACTTGTGGTGGTGGTTCTCTCAGCTACATGGCTAGGACCACCAGAGGAGAACACTCCAGTAGTCCTTTGGCGTTTCATCAACCTATATTCAGGGGGTGTAGAAGATGGTGTGGAAGAATGGGTGGATGTGGGTTGGTTAAGGGGTGTTTGGGTTTGAGAAGGTTGTGTGTCAACGTTGGAAATAGGCACATCAACGCCAACATTTAATGTGTCAGCGTTGAAGGGATCTTGGTCAATTTGCATATGTTCAGGTGAAGGTAATGGTTCAGGTATTGGGTCAATTTGTGGTTGGGGGTCTGGTTGGGGTTGAGCTGCTGCAATGACAGTAAGCATAGCTTGGGTTAAGGGTAGGTCACGATGGGGTGGTGAGTTCATCTTCATAAAAATAGCTTTCTTTTGCACAGGGATCTCATAAAAATCATTATGATCCCTTGTGCAGTATCCTTGAACATCAAAAACCATTTGCAAAAATCAAGGATAAGCTAAAGTCATTTTGTTCCCCTTATTTTTACACATGCCCTCAAAAATCATTTTAGAATAATTAAATTTTTGCCCAGTCGCAATACACACAATAGCACTTGCAATAGATCTATTGATCTCATTGTGTGCAGTGCATTTGGGACTCAAACATCGATGGAGGACATGTATGAGGTACTTCCAGGCTGGGGGAAACTCCTGTTTATGATACTTGTTTAGAGTACCTTCATCAGGAAAAGGATATCCCAAAGTCCTTAGACCTTGTTCTATTTCATTAATGGGAAGGGTGGCTATACCATCAGCATCATCAAGATGCAAGGCTTGGCGTACCAAAGCCTCAGTAACCAACCAAGGTCTCCCATGAACAATAGAAGTCAATGTAGTCACTCTATTAACTGTTGAGGAACTTACAGTGTTCCAAAACTGTTTAATATGTGTGATTGGAATGAGTGGTGCATGAGAAAGAGCATACCTAAGAGGAGATGCGTTCAAATACGCCACCATTTGTGTGTATTGAGGAAACAGAGTATCATCAGCTTCAAGATACGCGATCATGTTGTGTTGAGTTCTGAACCCCAATTCTAATTCTGATGGTTTAAACTTTGGTGCCATTGTTGAAAGCTGTTAAAATTGATTGATGAAGATGAAGTTGATAAGAGAAAATTGTGTTAGACAAGAATTATAGATACCCTGTCTAAAAATAGGAGCCAAAATTATAGGAGAAGAAAATGCATGTGATTGGCCCAAAAATAGGCAAGTATTTTCAAAATGCAATCATGAAAACATTGAAAAATTATATGTTTATCTCATACATTAAATGAAAAGTAACAACTCCCAAAATTACGGCCTAAAAATATGTCAAAAAGTAACAACTGGGTAGGACCCATTGAGTGTCAACGGTAAAAAATAACCTATCAACGCCCAACGGCTATAATCTTGTCAACGTTTGCCTATAGCCATGTCAGCGTCTAAAGTGGTCACAACAACGCTTGGAAAAATTCTTGTCAGCGTCCAAAAATAAAAATGTTTAAAAATGAAAAATGACCTTAACAAAGTAATTTATCCTAGAGAAGATAACCAAAAAGCTGATAATTATTATAGGGCGGCAAGCACTGTCCAGTTATGCACACTTGCTTAAGCAAGATAGACATAACAGTCCTCTAGTGTCCCTTGTTAACCAAAACTCTTAACAACCAAGTTACCTTATAAAATTCCTTGTTACTCCCAGGTAAATCCCATAACAAAATTATTCCCAAGTCTCCCAACAGACCACAACCAATTCTAGGCCAAAAATGTCTTGGCAGCATGCATAGTATATCAACTTTGCATGCTACAGTGCCTCATGATTTAGTAAAACTAACTCATACTCACCTGTGGACAAAATCTAGAATTGTGATAAGAGTATCATATGGATACCCAAAGATACCCAAGGTTCCTAAAACCTCCCCTTAAACTATGATACATAAGTTTGCCAAAACAAAAATGCATGAACATAAAAGTTTATGTCAAGATAGGAATTTAAAATTCCAACCATCATCCATAAATAAAAACTTGTCCAAATGCTTCTCCATTGATCCATAAGCAACTCTGTATCCAATGGTATACTGCTTGTTGGGAATAAATTAAGGCCAGATCACTTGAACGCTGACAAGAACAACTCAAGCGTTGACAAGAGCAAAGTGAGCGCTGACAGCTTAAGCGTTGACAAGTTAAAGTCAAGCGTTGACAGATTGAAGACAAGCACTGATGGAAGATATAAGCTACACGTTTATTATGTTCTAGAATACTTCTAGTAAGGATAGAAACGACAATGTATTTTCTATGTTTATCTTTACCTAGAATAGTTGATACGTAGCTTATTGTACAAGGCTTCTTAGTCTATAAAAGAAGGCCTTTAGGTTAATGTTTAATATCAAGTTTTATATAAGTTTTCATTCGTAAACATCTTTCATTGTAAGCAAGTTCGACATTCATAATCAAAGTGAAAGTTTTGTTTACATCTTGTGTTCTTGTTTAAGTATTAAATTCCGCATAATACTTAGATTCACAAAGCATATAACAAAGGTTTCTCTACGTGTTATACTGGATCTAATCTCGTATACACAAAGCTAATCGATCTAAGTTTGGGATCAACAAGTGGTATCAGAGCTTGTTGAGGAACTTTTGATCTTTGAAGAACACCAGAACGATACACGAACACCAAAACCCTAATTTTCTCAAAACCCTAAAAACATCATGTCTGAAGCGATAACCTCCTCCTCCTCACCCTTACCAAACATCAAAATTCCCATGCTTGATGCAACCAACTTTGACTTATGGAGGTTCAACTTTGAACAATATCTGGGGATCTTTGACTACACACTCTGGGAGATTATTGAATATGGAAACTCATTCAATAAGGCTCAAAAGATTCAGGATGCCATTACGGCAAGATCAGTTGTTGAAGGATGTCCTGATGAAGATAAGAAAGAAAAACCTGGAGATGGTAGAGCTGTAAGTGCTGAAGATATTGCAAAGAAAAGGGCTGACATGAAAGCCCTAAATATTCTGAAAGTCTCTTTGGGACAAGAAAATCAGCACAAATATAGAAGCTATGAATCTGCTAAGGATCTTTGGGAAGCAATTGAAGTTGCATATGGTGGTAATGCAGACACTAAGGAAGAAAAGAAAAAGCAACTTCTGCATGATTATGCTGTCTTCAAAGCTCAGCCCAATGAGAAACTGAGTAGTGTGAGAAGCAGATTGCTTGACATCACAAGCAAGTTGTCCTTCATGGGGACACAAGTTGGTGATGTTGACACCAATGCTACTTTTCTGAAAAGTCTTGGTGAGGCATGGAAGATTGAGGCAAGATCTATTCTTGCCAATAATACTTACAAGAGCTCCTCGTTTGATGACATCTACAACAAACTAAGACTGTTGGAAGATGAAACTCTTTCAGCACATGGAAGCAAAGCTAGCACCAGCAACATGGCCTTCATCTCTCATAGTGAAGGTCAATTCAATCAGAAGGACTCTTTTATGCATCCAGTTACTGGATCATCATTTGTCAGCGCTGGAACAAGTCCTGTCAACGTCTCTTTTTCAGACGCTGACACATTCATGAATGACTGCCCAAGAGTTAAACCTGCTGGTTTGGATTTGGATACTGTGTGTGCTTACATTGCTTCTTTACCCAATGGTTCAGTGATTACATATGAGGACCTTGAGCAGATAAGTGATGAACACTTGGAAGAAATGGACATCAAGTGGAACATGGCTCTTGCTAGTATAAGAGCAAATAGGTGGAATAGAAGGTTCAAGAAGAAGATGACCTTCAATGCTAAAGACACTGCTGGATTTGATAAATCCAAAGTTGAGTGCTACAACTGTCATCGCATGGGGCACTTCATGAGGGAATGCAGATCTCCTAGAAGATCTGATGCTGGTAAACCCTCAAGTCAGGTTGTTAAAGCTCAAGACTCCAAAGCCATGGTTGCAGTTTAAGGAATTGATGGTATTGGATGGGATTGGAGCTATCTGGCTAAGGATGCTGAAGAGGACAAAGCTTTGATTGCTGATATTGAAGAAGAAGAGCATGTTGAATATGCTCTCATGGCACACTCCTCCTCTTCATCTGATAATGAGGTATATGATGATGCTTTTTGTAGCAAAGGTTGTAGGTTAAACACTGACAGACTTAATAAAGAGGTGTTAAAACTAAAAGAGGATATGAGCACTGAAAGGTGTAAATTATCCAATTACCAACTAGCTCTTTCTGAAACTGAGAAAACCGTTTCTGAATACAAGAAAATGGAATTTGATTTAAAAGATAAGATAAATATCTTAAAACATGAGCTAGAGGGTAGTATGGATATTAGAAATATCATGTCAAAGGTCAATAAAGACCTACATGCTAAGTTAGATGAGGCCATTAAGAATAAAGATAATGTTAACCTCAAGATTCAAAGATTTGATAGAGCCACCCAAGCCCTAGGAGACTGTGTAGCTAAACAAAAGGATCCCAATGATATGACTGGGATTGGGATGAATGATTACTCTCTGGTTCCACCACCAGCTGGTGACTTCTATGGTGTCCTTAGAAAGGATTTATCTTGGACTGGTATACCAGAATGCCAAGAAGAGGAATTCTCTCCTCCACCAAGAGTTGTCACTCTAGTAGAAGAGTATCAACAAAAACTGACTGACCTAAATGAGTGGAAGAAAGCTAACCCTACTTTATTTGTTAAGGGAGGTTTGCTATGTGAAAGTCCCAATGAATCACCACCCATTAAGGTTACTCACCCAGTTACTGGTGAAGCTGTTGACCTAGGCTCAAACACTGTTAGAAGACCTACCATTAAATATGCAGAGATGTATAGAAATAATAGGTCACCCAAGAGCCAAGTTAACATTCATGGAACAGGTTTCTTTGCTTCTAGACCTAAGAGTGTGTCTAAGAAAGCCTGTTATACTTGTGGTAGCTTTTCACATTTGGCATACAAGTGTGTCAACGCTCCCAAAGCCAGCGCTGATAGGAACAATTTCAGCGCTGATAGAAAGAAAGTCAACGTTGTTAGGAAGTCAAACGTTGTCAGACCCAAACCTTGTGTGCAGCAAAGTCCACAAGTGATTAGACCTGCCCCATTCTTCTCTAGAAGGTCTAACACTCATGGACAAAGACCTTTTTAAAAGACAAACACCTGGTCAAATAGGCAATGGGTTCCTGTAGCAAACCCTAGGTTCAACGCTGACAAGGGTAATTTCAGCGTTGACAGGACAAAATCCAACGCTGACAGAAACGTGACCAGACCTAAGTATTTGCAGCCACAAGGTAAGGGGTCAAAAGCTTCTTCAAGCTTAACATGGAGACCCAAGAAAGATCAAAACCCTAATAATAATGGAATTTCAATGACTTGCAATAGGTTTAATTATTTCAAAGGTCATTACAAAACCAATTTAGGTTAACTGGATTTTTCATCCTAAAAGGGATGATAATGGGGTTGTTGTGAGAACTAAGTCTGTTCTTATTGAACAACCAGTTGAATCCAAGTCTTCTGAGACTTGGGTTCCCAAAGAAAACTAATTTGTTTTCTTTATGTGCAGGGCATTCAAAAGCAGATCAATGATTATAGATATTGGGATAGTGGATGCTCAAGGCACATGACAGGAAAGGAAGACTATCTGACGAATTTCTCTCCTATTAAAGATGGTGATAAGGTATACTTTGGAGGGGGCTACGGCACCATTACAGGCAAAGGAACCCTTCTCACCAATAATCTATGCTTTGAGAATGTCTTCCTGGTAAAAGAACTGGATTATAATCTGTTTAGTGTATCACAAGTGTGTGATAACAAAAATAAGGTTCTTTTCACTGATACTGAGTGTTTGGTGTTAAGCAAGGATTTTAAGATCCCTGATGAGAAGTATATTGAGTATAGAACACCTAGGCATAAGGACATATACAATGTGAATTTAAATGGGATTAAAGTAAATACAAATATGTCTTGTTTTTATGCTAAGGCCTCAGTAGATGAAAGTAATTTGTGGCACAGGAGACTAGGGCACATAAATTTTAAAAATATAAATAGACTTGTGAGACTTGGTTTAGTTGATGGTTTGCCTGAGAAGGCCTTCCACAATGACCACTCTTGTGTTGCATGTCTTAAAGGCAAGCAGCACAAGGTCTCATTCAAGTCCAAGCAGGTGCATACTAGTTCCAGACCTCTTCATATGCTACACATGGACCTCTTTGGTCCAATTAATATAGAAAGTTTTAATGGCAAGTCATATTGTTTTGTTGTCACTGATGACTTTTCTAGGTTTACTTGGACATTCTTTCTAGCTTTGAAGAGTGAAACAGCTGATGTTCTTATTGAATTTATCACTCAAATTGAGAAAAGGTCTGGTAATGAGGTTAAGATGCTTAGGAGTGATAATGGTGGATAATTTAGGAACAAGAAGCTAGATGATTTTTGTGCCAGGAAGGGAATTACTAGGCAGTTTAGTATTGCTAGAACCCCACAACAAAATGGGGTTGCTGAAAGGAAAAATAGAACCCTAATTGAAGCAGCCAGAACAATGTTGGCTGATGCTCACTTTCCCATAGCCTTTTGGGCTGAGGCTGTTAATACAGCATGCTATGTGCAAAATAGAGCATTGGTTAACAAAATTCAGAATAAGACACCTTATGAGTTACTTTGGGGAAGAAAACCTAATATCGGTTTTCTCAGACCTTTTGGTTGTCATGTAGTTGTCCTAGATACTAGTGATGCCTTAGGGAAATTTAGTGCAAAAGGTGATGAGGGCTACTTCATGGGGTATTCAGTGCAGAGCAAGGGTTATAGGGTTTATCTTAAGGAGGACAAACGTATTGTTGAAAGAGTACATGTTAGGTTCTTAGAGAATAAACCTAGTGATCCTGAAAGTAGTCCTAATTGGTTGTTTGATTTGGAACCCTTATCTAGAACTTTAAATTATATGTCTGTCACTAACCCAGACATTGTGAAGGTAACTTCAAATGTTGTGGAGGAACAAGTTGTTGATGTTTCAGGTACACAGATTGATGAGAGGGTTAGATCACAAGCAGAAAAGGCATCTTCTACATTTGAATATGTCACAATTCCCATTTGGACTGATGCTTTTGCTGCTGCTGCTGCTGCTGGACAAGATAATGGTGGTTTCCAAATACCACCAGATACAAACATGCATGGTTCTTCAGGCGCTGACAAAGGCAAATCTAGCGCTGACAAAACTAATTCAGACGTTGACAACAACATTTCAGGCGCTGTCAGCCCTGAAGCTAACAACCAAGATTCAAACGTTGACAACACTTATGGGCATCTTTTCTCTTCTAGTTTTGAACAAGGTGGACCTTCTAATGTCCATGAAGAGATTCTTGTTGCTCAAAGAGAGTCTGGTGAAGAAGATATTGGCAACATGGAGCGTGAAGTTGAGGACACCAGACTTTTTGAAGGAGGAGTTCTCACTTCCACAATGAAGAATCACCCCCCATCTCAGATCATTGGTGATGTTATGACTCCAGTTCAGACAAGAAGATCCCATCAAGGACTTGGTGGCTTTATTGCTAATATCCACAAGAAGGTTGATACCCCTCTTGTACAAGCATGTTTGTTTGCATGTTTTCTGTCACAAGAAGAACCCAAAAAGATATTTGATGCTCTCAAAGAACCAAGTTGGGTGGAAGCAATGCAGGATGAGCTTCACCAATTTGCTATTCAGGATGTTTGGGAGCTGGTTGATTGTCCTAGATATGTCAGACCTATAGGGACAAGATGGGTTCTCAGGAACAAAAGAGATGAAAGAGGTATTGTGGTCAGAAACAAGGCAAGGTTAGTGGCTCAAGGTTATACACAAGAGGAGGGGATAGACTATGAGGAAGTCTTTGCACCAGTTGCAAGGATTGAAGCTATTAGGATTTTTCTAGCCTGTGCATCTTGCATGGGCTTCACAGTCTATCAAATGGATGTGAAGAGTGCATTCTTGTATGGCACCATTGTTGAGGAAGTTTATGTCATGCAACCTCCTGGTTTTGAGGATCCAGAGCATCCAGATAAAGTGTATAGAGTCAAAAAGGCTATGTATGGCCTTCATCAAGCCCCTAGAGCATGGTATGGTACTTTGTCCACTTATTTGGTGGACAATGGATTCAAGAGGGGCACCATAGATCAGACACTATTTACAAAGAAGAAAGGCAAAGATGTGTTGCTTGTGCAGGTCTATGTTGATGATATCATTTTTGGGTCTACTGATCCAAAGATGAGTGAGGATTTCTCCAAGCTTATGACAGACAAATTCAAGATGAGTGCTATGGGGGAGATGAACTTCTTTCTTGGTTTACAAGTTCAGCAGAAAGAAGATGGTATCTTCATCTCCCAGGACAAATATGTTGCTGAAATCTTGAAGAAGTTTGGCTTTTCTCCACATGAAAAGAGGGCTACTACTCCTATGGATAGAGAACACCCCTGGGGAAAGATTGGAGATGGGAAAGATGTTGATGTCAGGCATTATAGATCCATGATTATATCCTTGATGTATCTTACTGCTTCCAGACCTGATATCATGTTTGCTGTATGTGCTTGTGCACGTCATCAAGTGACTCCCAAAGAATGTCACCTTTATGCTGTGAAGAGGATCTTTAGGTACCTAAGATGTTTCCCTAATCTTGGTTTGTGGTACCCAAAGGATTCACCATTGGAGCTGATTGCATATTCAGACAGTGATTATGGAGGTGATAAGTTTGATAGGAAATCCACAACTGGTGGATGTCAGTTTCTTGGGAGCAGATTAATATCTTGGCAATGCAAGAAACAAACAGTGGTGGCTAACTCTACAACTGAAGCAGAGTATGTGGCTGCAGCAGCATGTTGTGGTCAAGTGTTGTGGATTCAGAACCAGCTGTTGGATTATGGGTATAATTTCATGCATACTAAGATATTTGTTGACAATAATAGTACTTTATGCATCATTAAGAATCTTGTGCATCATTCTAAAACTAAACACATAGAAATTAGACACCATTTTATAAGAGATTGCTTTGAGAAAGGTTTAATACAACCAGATAGGGTTGACACTGAGGAAAATGTGTCAGATTTATTAACTAAACATTTTGATACTGGAAGATTTCAATACTTGGTAACAAGTATTGGAATGGTTAATCTCACTTAATATGTGTTTTGGATTCTTTTTGTAAAAGTATGTACAGGATGATGCATTATTATTATTGGTCTTATTGATAATTTAGATTTTCCACTATATTTTTCTAACACTGACAAAGGTTGTTTGAACACTGATAAGTGTTTTTGCAACGTTGTCAGCAATATAATTGTCTAACGCTGACAAAGCTTCTTTCAACGCTGTTATGTGTTATCGGGGCGTTGTCAGCAACAATGTTAGTTTTGTGGTTTTCAATCTAAATGTGCAGATGGTGTTAGCAGTATACCATTGGATACAGAGTTGCTTATGGATCAAAGGAGAAGCATTTGGACAAGTTTTTATTTATGGATGATGGTTGGAATGTTTCATTCCTATCTTGACATAAATTTTTATGTTCATGCATGTTTTTAGCAAACTCTTTGTATCTTTGTTTAAGGGGAGGTTTTAGGAACCTTTAGGATTTTTGGGTATCTATATGATACTCTTATCACAATTCTAGATTGTGTCCACAGGTGAGTATGGGTTAGTTTTACTAAACCATGAGGCACTGTAGCATGCATAGTATATCAACTTTGCATGCTGCCAAGACATTTTTGGCCTAGAATTGGTTGTGGTCTGTTGGGAGACTTGGGAATGATTTTGATATGGGGTTTACCTGGGAGTAACAAGGATTTTATAAGGTAACTTGGTTGTTAAGAATTTTGGTTAGCAAGGGACACTAGAGGACTGTTATGTCTATCTTGCTTATGCAAGTGTGCATAACTGGACAGTGCTTGCCGCTCTCTAATAATTATCAGCTTTTGGTTATTTTCTCTAGGATAAATTACTTGTTAAGGTCATTTTTCACTTTTTAAAACAATTTTATTTTTGGACGCTGACAAGATTTTTCCAAGCGTTGTTGTGACCAAATTGGACGCTGACATGGCTTTAGGCGAACGTTGACAAGATTATAGCCGTTGGGCGTTGATGGGTTATATTTGACCGTTGACACTCAATGGGACCTACCCAGTTGTTACTTTTTGACATATTTTCAAGCCGTAATTTTAGGAGTTGTTACTTTCATTAAATGCATGAGATAACTTATAACTTTTTCAATATTTTCATGATTAGTTTTTGAAAATCTTTGCCTATTTTTGGGCCAATCACGTGCATTCTATATCTCCTATAAATTTGGCTCCTATTTTAAAACAGGGTATCTATAATTCTTGTCTAACACTTTTCTCTTATCAACCTTCATCTTTTACACTTCAAATTAACAGCTTTCATCAATGGCACCAAGATTTAACTCAGCAGAATTGGATTTGGGGTTCAAGTCTCAACACAACATGATTGCTTATCTTGTTGCTGATAATGATTTGTTTCCTCAATACACACAAATGGTGGCGTATTTGAACGCATCCCCCTTAAGGTATGCTCTTTCTCATGCACCACTCATTCCAGTCACACACATTAAACAGTTTTGGAACACTGTTAGTTCCTCAACAGTTAATGGAGTGACCACATTAACTTCTATTGTTCATGGGAGGTCTTGGGTGGTTACTGAGGCCTTGGTACGCCAGGCCTTGCATCTTGATGATGCTGATGGTATAACCATCCTT
Source organism: Glebionis coronaria (assembly GCA_025667525.1). NCBI lineage: Eukaryota > Viridiplantae > Streptophyta > Magnoliopsida > Asterales > Asteraceae > Glebionis > Glebionis coronaria. The sequence goes on along the minus strand of CM046874.1, from coordinate 634,589,519 downwards.
CCCATAAATGAAATAGAACAAGGGCTTAGGGCTTTGGGATACCCTATTCCTGATGAAGGTACTCTTAATAAGTACCATAAGCAGGAATTTCCCCCAACCTGGAAGTATCTCATTCACATTCTCCTTCAATGTTTGAGTCCCAAATGTACTGCACATAATGAGATTAACAGATCTATTGCTAGTGCTATTGTGTGCATTGCAACAGGGCAAAAATATAACTATTCTAAAATGATTTTTGAAGGGATGTGTAAAAACAAGGGGACAAAAATGACTTTGGCTTATCCCCGTTTTCTGCAAATGATTTTTGATGATCAAAGATATTGTTCAAGGGATCACAATGATTTTTATAAAATCCCTGAACAAAAGAAAGCTATTTTTGTAAAGATGGATTCACCACCTCATAGAGACTTACCTTTAACCCCAGCCATGCTTGCTGTTATTGCAGCAGCACAACCCCAACCAGACCCCCAACCTCAAATTGACCCTCACCCACAACTTGAACCTATTCCTGAACCTTTACCCTCACCTGAACAAATGCAACTTGACCAAGAACCCTTTGACGCTGACACATCAAATGTTGGCGTTGATGTGCCTATTTCCAACGCTGACACCCAACCATCACAATCCCAAACACCCCTTAACCAACCCACATCTACCCATTCTTCCACACCATCTTCCACACCACCTGAATATAGGTTGATCAAACGCCAAAGGACTACTGGAGAGTTCTCCTCTGGTGGTCCTAGCCATGAAGCAGAGAGAACCACCGCCACAAGTGTGGCTGGTGACCTGGATGAGGCTGGGACTATTGGTTCTGGCTTAGAAGCTGGCCAAGGCAGTCCCACCATAACTAAGTCCTCATCCATGCCCAATGAACCTGACTTGGGAGGTCAAATCCCCATTTCAGAAGAGGGCAGACTGGAACCAATGACTCTTTTGGAATTGACGGCTGTCTGCATTAGCTTGCAAAAGCAAAATGCAGACTTAGTACAAATTGTCAGCTCACAAGGCCTTGAACTCAAGGAATTGAGGGAGAGGATTGTTGTTTTGGAGAGTGATCATGCTAGGAGGGGTATGGAGGAGTCTTCCAAAGGGGAGGAAGATCAAAGAAATCTGAGTGATAAGAGCAGTCAAGATGGTCAATCAATGGATATTGCTGAAGCTCTTACTACTTTGAAGGAACAAACAGGTTTTGATACGTCCTTAATCTCTCCAACCAATCTAAATTTATCATTTACAGCTATGTTAAGAGAGGTTACACAAGGCGCTGAGGGAAAATATTTGAGCGTTGACAAGACAAGTTTGGACGCTGATAGAAGTATTTTGGGCGCTGATAGAGGAAATTTGGGTGTTGACAGATCTACATATGGAGGTGATGTATTCCAGTCATCATCTATCATCAAGGATGTTCCTACTCAGGTATTACCATCTACCTTACCAACCATTGCACCATCAGATAAGGGTAAGGGTATATTGGTAGAAGAGATTGTTCCAAAGAATGCAGCCCAGGTTGAATTTGATAGAAGATTGGCTGAGCAAATGATGGAACAAGGTGAAAAGGAAAAGTCACCATTTTTTGTGACTTCTGAAGAAGAAAGTGATGGAGCTAGCTCAGATTCAAGTGTGATGATTATTGAACCAGAAAGACTTGAGTATGGTGATGAGCTTGCTAGGGAAAAGTTGAGAGATTTAAAGTTGCAGATTGACTTTGATATGCCAGAGGTGGTTCAGATGTACAATTCTTGGGAAGAAAGCTGCATGGATAATCCAGACTTGACCATTTCAGATCAAATATGGGGTTTGGAGATTATTCTTAGAGTTCAGAAGGATTGTAAGGTGATTTTGAAGCACAAGGCAAGCAATATTCTCTCTGAGTTGAAAAGGGATAGAAGGAAGCTCTATTTTATGTTGCTCAGATGTCATGGAGTTGGATGGACACATCAGAAGCTGAAGGCTTTGACATTTGATGAGTTGGAACATAGGGCTTATCCTATTTGGGTGAAAGTGCAGGAAGAAAACACTTTCAGACTTCTTTCAGATGAAAGAAAGGAGCAACTTGCAGAAGAGATGGAAATCAAGAAAGCTATGATAGTTCCCAGACCAGTGAAGAAGGGATTTACACTTGAGTTTCCAAAAGATATGAATCAACTATATCCAAGTGAAGCAGTTTAGAAAGAGCCTCAAGCTCTCCCCATTAGAAGCTTCAGATATGGTGCATGTGTTACCATTAGATTCCAGGAATCCAATTGTGAGTTATGATGAGGATGAATGTGGATTCTGGAAGATTGGAAGATATGGCAAGGAGGTACACACTTTTACCACTCTCATATCTTTATTTGCAAGTTGTGATAGAGAAGACTTGGTGGACCTTTGGAGGTTGTTGGAGACCAAGTATGAGGCTGAAGCACCAACTTCAGCTAATGGAATAAAACTTTGGACCACATTCAAAAGAATGTGTGGGACAAATGAAGAAGATCCTGAAATATGGAAGGATCTTGAAGATGACCTCAGTGGTCTTCAATGGAGGTTATATTCAGCTGCTGGTGTATACCATTTGAGTTCTACAAAGTTTGCTGAGTATCTACTTGTAGATGCTCAGTATTTCATATCCAAGGCTGTTTTGGAAAAGATGAAGGACACCCAGTTGGAGATAGATTATACAAGTGACGTGGCAAAGAATTTAATCAGATTTATTTATTACCAATATGATAAGGTTTGTCAGACTCCTCCAAGTTCTTAATGATTATTCAGAAACTTGATCATAAGAGTGGATATCAAGTTTAGGGGAGGATTGTTGGGAATAAATTAAGGCCAGATCACTTGAACGCTGACAAGAACAACTCAAGTGTTGACAAGAGCAAAGTGAGCGCTGACAGCTTAAGCGTTGACAAGTTAAAGTCAAGCGTTGACAGATTGAAGACAAGCACTGATGGAAGATATAAGCTACACGTTTATTATGTTCTAGAATACTTCTAGTAAGGATAGAAACGACAATGTATTTTCTATGTTTATCTTTACCTAGAATAGTTGATACGTAGCTTATTGTACAAGGCTTCTTAGTCTATAAAAGAAGGCCTTTAGGTTAATGTTTAATATCAAGTTTTATATAAGTTTTCATTCGTAAACATCTTTCATTGTAAGCAAGTTCGACATTCATAATCAAAGTGAAAGTTTTGTTTACATCTTGTGTTCTTGTTTAAGTATTAAATTCCGCATAATACTTAGATTCACAAAGCATATAACAAAGGTTTCTCTACGTGTTATACTTGATCTAATCTCGTATACACAAAGCTAATCGATCTAAGTTTGGGATCAACACTGCTAACACCATCTGCACATTTAGATTGAAAACCACAAAACTAACATTGTTGCTGACAACGCCCCGATAACACATGTCAGCGTTGAGGGAAGCTTTGTCAGCGTTAGACAATTATATTGCTGACAACGTTGCAAAAACACTTATCAGCGTTCAAGCAACCTTTGTCAGTGTTAGAAAAATATAGTGGAAAATCTAAATCATAAGACCAATAACAATGCATCATCCTGTACATACGTTTACAAAAAGACTCCAAAACACATATTATGTGAGATTGACCATTCCAATACTTGTTACCAAGTATTGAAACCTCACAGCATCAAAAGGTTTAGTTAGTAAATCTGACACATTTTCCTCAGTGTCAACCCTATCTGGTTGTATTAAACCTTTTTCAAAACAATCTCGTATAAAATGGTGTCTAATTTCTATGTGTTTAGTTTTAGAATGATGTACAGGATTCTTAATGATGCATAAAGTGCTGCTATTGTCAACAAATATCTTGGTATGCATGAAATTATACCCATAGTCTAACAACTGGTTCTGAATCCACAAAACTTGTCCACAACAAGCAGCTGCAGCCACATATTCAGCTTCAGTGGTAGAATTAGCCACCACTGTTTGTTTCTTGCACTGCCAAGATATCAACCTACTCCCAAGAAACTGACATCCACCAGTTGTGGATTTCCTATCAAATTTATCACCTCCATAATCACTATCTGAATATGCAATCAGCTCCAATGGTGAATCCTTTGGGTACCACAAACCAAGACCAGGATAGCATCTTAGGTACCTAAAGATCCTCTTCACAGCATAAAGGTGGCATTCTTTGGGAGTCACTTGATGGCATGCACAAGCACACACAACAAACATGATGTAAGGTCTGGAGGCTGTAAGATACATCAAGGATCCAATCATAGATCTATAGTGCCTGACATCAACATCTTTCCCATCCCCAATCTTTCCCCAAGGGTGTTCTCTATCCATAGGAGTAGTAGCCCTCTTTTCATGTGGAGAAAAGCCAAACTTCTTTAAGATCTCAGCCACATATTTATTCTGGGAGATGAAGATACCATCTTCTTTCTGCTGAACTTGTAAACCAAGAAAGAAGTTCATCTCCCCCATAGCACTCATCTTGAATTTGTCTGTCATAAGCTTGGAGAAATCCTCACTCATCTTTGGATCAGTAGACCCAAAAATGATATCATCAACATAGACCTAGACAAGCAACACATCCTTGCCTTTCTTCTTTGTAAACAGTGTCTGATCTATGGTGCCCCTTTTGAATCCATTGTCCACCAAGTAGGTAGATAAAGTACCATACCATGCTCTAGGGGCTTGATGAAGGCCATACATAGCCTTTTTGACTCTATACACTTTATCTGGATTCTCTGGATCCTCAAAACCAGGAGGCTGCATCACATATACCTCCTCAACAATAGTTCCATAGAGGAAGGCACTCTTGACATCCATTTGATAGACAGTGAAGCCCATGCAAGATGCATAGGCTAGAAAAATCCTTATAGCTTCAATCCTTGCAACTGGTGCAAAGACCTCCTCATACTTTATCCCCTCCTCTTGTGTATATCCCTGATCCACTAACCTTGCCTTGTTTCTGACCACAATTCCTCTTTCATCTCTCTTGTTCCTTAGAACCCATCTTGTCCCAATAGGTCTGACATATCTGGCACAATCAACCAGCTCCCAAACATCCTGAATTGCAAATTGGTGAAGCTCATCCTGAATTGCTTCCACCCAACTTGGTTCTTTGAGAGCATCAAATATTTTCTTGGGTTCCTGTTGTGACAGAAAACAGGCAAACAAACATGCTTGCACAAGAGGGGTATCAACCTTCTTGTGTATATTGGCAATAAACCCACCAAGACCTTGATGAGATCTTCTAGTCTGAACTGGAGTCATAATATCACCAATGATTTGAGAAGTGGGGTGATTCTTCATAGTGGAAGTGAGAACTCCTCCTTCAAAAAGTCTGGTGTCCTCAACCTCCTTCTCTATGTTGCCAATATCTTCTTCATCAGACTCTCTTTCATCAACATGAGGATGAACCTCTTCATATATATTAGAAGGTTCACCTTGTTCAAAAATGGAAGAGAAAAGATGTGCAGAAGTGTTGTCAACGCCTGAACCTTGTGTGTCAGCGCTTGGGCTGACAACACTTGAACTGTTGTTGTCAACGTCTGAACCATCAACGTCTGAATTGGTCTTGTCAGTGCTAGATTTGCCTTTGTCAGCGCTTGAAGGACCATGCATGTTTGTATCTGGTGGTACTTGGAGACCACCATTGTCTTTACCAGCAGCAGCAGCAGCAGCAAAAGCATCTGTCCAAATGGGAATTGTAACATATTCTTGTATAGCAGATGTCTTTTCTGCTTGTGATCCAACCTTTTCATGAACCTGTGTACCTGAAACATCAAAAACTTGTTCCTCCACAACATTTGAAGTGACCTTCACAATGTCTGGATTAGTGACAGGCATATAATTTAAAGTTCTAGATAAAGGTTCCAAGTCAAACAACCAATTAGGACCACTTTCAGGATCACTAGGTTTATTTTCTAAAAACCTAACATGTACTCTTTCAAGTATACGTTTTTTTTCTTTAAGATAAACCCTATATCCCTTGCTCTGCACTGAATACCCCATGAAGTAGCCTTCATCACCTTTTGTACTAAATTTACCTAAGGCATCACTAGTGTCTAAAACTACTACATGACAACCAAAAGGTCTGAGAAAACCAATATTATGTTTTCTTCCCCAAAGTAACTCATAAGGTGTTTTGTTCTGAATTTTGTTAACCAATGCTCTATTTTGAACATAACAAGCTGTATCAACAGCCTCAGCCCAAAAGGCTATAGGAAAATAAGCATCAGCCAACATTTTTCTGGCTCCCTTCAATTAGGGTTCTATTTTTCCTCTCAGCAACCCCATTTTGCTGTGGGGTTCTAGCAATACTAAATTGCCTAGTAATTCCTTTCCTGGCACATAAATCATCTAGCTTCTTATTCCTAAATTCACCACCATTATCACTCCTAAGCATTTTAACTTCATTGCCAGACCTCTTCTCAATCTGAGTGATAAAATCAATTAGAATATCAGCTGTGTCACTCTTCATAGCTAGAAAGAATGTCCAAGTAAACCTAGAAAAGTCATATGTGATGACAAAGCAATATGACTTACCATTCAAACTTTCTATATTAGTTGGACCAAAGAGGTCCATGTGTAGCATATGAAGAGGTCTAGAACTAGTATGCACCTGTTTGGACTTGAATGAGACCTTGTGTTGCTTGCATTTAAGATATGCAACACAAGAGTGGTCATTGTGGAAGGCCTTCTCAGGCAAACCATCTACCAAACCAAGTCTCACAAGCCTATTTATATTTTTAAAATTTATGTGCCCTATTCTCCTGTGCCACAAATTACTTTCATCTACTGAGGCTTTAGCATAAAAACAAGACATATTGTTATTCATTCTAATCCCATTCAGGTTCACATTATATATGTCTTTATGCCTAGGTGTTCTATATTCAATATATTTCTCATCTGGGATCTTATAATCCTTGCTTAACACCAAACACTCAGTATCAGTAAACAGAACTTTATTTTTGTTATCACAAACTTGTGATACACTAAAAAGGTTGTAATCAAGTTCTTTTACCAAGAATACGTTTTCAAAACGCAAGTTCTTGGTGAGAAGGGTTCCTTTGCCTGTGATAGTACCATATCCGCCTCCAAAGTAAACCTTATCACCATCCTTTATGGGAGTGAAGTTGGTCAAATAGTCTTCCTTCCCTGTCATGTGCCTTGAGCATCCACTATCCCAATATCCATAATCATTGACCTGTCTTTGAATGCCCTGCACATAAAGAAAACAAATTAGTTTTCTTTGGGAACCCAAGTCTTAAAAGACTTGGATTCATCTGGTTGTTCAATAAGAATAGACTTAGTTCTCACAACAACCCCATTCTCATCCTTCTTAGGATGAAATACCCAGTTAACCCCAATAGGTTTTGTAATGACCTTTGAAATGTAATTAAATCTGTTGCAGGTCATTGAAATCCCATTATCATTAGGGTTTTGATCTTTCTTGGGTCTCCATGATAAGCTTGAAGAAGATTTGGACCCCTTACCCTGTGGTTGCAAATATTTAGGTCTGGTCACGTTTCTGTCAGCGTTGGAATTGGTCTTGTCAACGCTGAAATTACCCTTGTCAGCGTTGAACCTAGGGTTTGCTACAGAAACCCATTGCCTATTAGACCAAGTATTTGTCTTTTGAAATGGTCTTTGTCCATGAGTGTTAGACCCTCTAGTAAAGAATGGGGCAGGTCTAACAACTTGTGGACTTTGCTGCACACAAGGTTTGGGTCTGACAACGTTTGACTTTCTAACAACGTTGACTTTGTTCCTGTCAGCGCTGAAATTGTTCCTGTCAGCGCTAGCTTTGGTAGCGTTGACACACTTGTATGCCAAGTGTGAAAAGCTACCACAAGTGTAACAAGCTTTTCTAGACACAACCTTAGGTCTAGAAGAGAAGAAGCATGTTCCAGTATTGCTAACTTGGCTCTTGGGTGACCTAGTATTCCTATACTTCTCTGCATATTTAATGTTAGGTTTTCTATCAGTGTTTGAGCCTAGGTCAACAGCTTTACCAGTGACTGGGTTTGTAACCTTAATGGGGGTTGACTCATTGGGACTTTCACATAGTAAGCCACCCTTAACAAATAAAGTAGGGTTAGCTTTCTTCCATTCATTCAGGTCAGTCAATTTTTGTTGGTACTCTTCAACTAGAGTGACAACTCTTGGTGGAGGAATGAATTCCTCCTCTTGGAATTCTGGCAAACCAGTCCAAGACAGGTCCTTTTGTTGGACACCATAGAAGTCACCAGCTGGTGGTGGAACCACAGAGTAATCATTCACCTCCTCTTGGAATTCTGGCTGCATCAAGCATGGGAATCTTGATGTTTGGTAAAGGTGAGGAGGAGGAGGTTATTGTTTCAGACATGATGTTGTTAGGGTTTATGAGAAAATTAGGGTTTTGGTGATTTTTAGGGTTCTTGTGTTCTTTAAGATCAAAAGTTCCTCAACAAGCTCTGATACCACTTGTTGATCCCAAACTTAGATCGATTTAGCTTTATGTATACGAGATTAGATCAAGTAATACACTTAGAGAAACCTTTGTATATGCTTATGATAATCTAAGTGTTATGCGGAATTAACACTTAAACAAGAACACACAATGATATAAACAAACTTTCACTTTGATTAATGATATCAAACTTGCTTACAACGAAAGTAGTTTACGAATGAAAACTTATATGAAACATAAACCTAAAGGTCTTCTTTTATAGACATAAGAAGCCTTGTACAATAACCTACGTATCAGCTATTCTAGGTAAAGATAAATATAGAAAATACAATGTTGTTCCTATCTTTACTAGAAGTAATCTAGAATACAATAAACGCGTAGAGTATATCTTCCCATCAGTGCTTGTCTTCAATGTATCAACGCTTGACTTTATCTTGTCAACGCTTGAGCTGTCAGCGCTTGTTTTGCTCTTGTCAACGCTTGTTTTACTCTTGTCAGCGCTCAAGTGATCTGGCCTTAATTTATTCCCAACATCCTTTTGCTCCCCTTACATACATGCCTCGATATTCAAAAAACATTTGCATATGTTGGGTAGAGCCAACACTTTGAGTCAAACGATTATTTTGATTAATCACATATTAAATCATATTTTCTCCCCGTTTTAAAAATATTAACCCACTTGATGTTTTGGATATCAATTGGTTTAATGATATTTAAACAAACTTTGGGGAGATAAACGCATGCCGGATTAACACATTATTTATTGTTCAAGCTCTCCCTCAAATAATGAGGAGTTAGTGTTAGTGTCGAGTATAACTATGTTTTTTGTAAAATTTTAAGTTTAATGAAAAACTTATAAAAACAATTATACTCGACACGTAACACTTATATATATTACTACTTATAAGGTACAAAATTTACAAATGTAGCAATTTCACGAAGAATGAGTGACCTAAAATTCAAGCATGAAGATTGCATACTATAAGATCCATTAGTTTGTAGCCACCCTCTCTGTGTCTCCCTCCCACAAACTTCTCCAAGTTTCTTAAGATTCTTCTTTCATAAAGAACTTTGAGTTTGGCTATTCCAAAGCTTTAATCCTTTTAAGTAACTTGTGATTTTGGTGGATTTAAGCTTCGAAGTAGTGTGGGAGATTGTACACATGGTGGTGGAACGCTTGTTGTTGTTGTAGGAGTTACTGGTGTAGTCGAAGGAGGTGAGATGTCGATATTGACCATTTCAGGAGAAGTTTCTCGAATTTCCTCTTCCATACACTTTAACCTTGTATCCGAAAATGTTTAGGTTAGTCTATCATCTTAGTATTCGTTGCTTTCCCTGAACCTTGGTCTTCTTATTATTGTTGGATAACGGGAGTGATTGGTGTTTCTGTAACATCCCGCCTACTCAGACCACAATATTGTTCGCTTTGCCCATAGGATCACGGCTTTGCTTTATGGCCCTCGTGTGAGTACTTCCCGCCAGTTCACCCAAGCTAGTACTACTCTGACATGAGCACGCCCAAGCTAGTTCTACTCTGACATGAGCACGCTTAACTGCCAGTTCCTAAGAACCCCACGTGCAGTAGACCACAAAACGCGTTTTGTCATGAGAAGGCGACTGATATCTTATGAATCATGGATCTCTCCTGGCCACAACCGATGTGGGATTTGCCTGGGGTGTCACAATCACCCCCCCCCCCCCCCCCTTTCAGAACTCATCATCCTCGATGAGGTTTGCGCCACCATCCCGAACGGCTTAAGAGTGGCTCTGATACCACTTGTAACATCCCACCTACTCAGACCATAATATTGTCCGCTTTGCCCGTAGGCTCACGGCTTTGCTTTTGGCCCTTGTGTGAGTACTTCCCGCCAGGTCACCCAAGCTAGTACTAATCTGACATGAGCACGCTTAACTGCCAGTTCCTAAGAACCCCACGTGCAGTAGACCACAAAACGCGTTGTGTCATGAGAAGGCGATTGTTATCTTATGAACCATGGATCTCTCCTGGCTACAGCCGATGTGGGATTTGCCTGGGGTGTCACAGTTTCAGTGGTGGAATCGGTTGTGAAGAAAACCAACTCATCCTCAAATCGCTTGGGTCTAGAATCATTTACTTGAGCCATCATAGTTGCTTAAGAATATCACAAAGGATAGAAATATCGCATATATAACAAGCATTAGAAGGCATGCAATGACACAAGGCCTTGCGTGATTGATTGTGTGTGAATTGGTCATTGGTCAATTGCAAAGTCAACACATAGTAAAGACATAACCAACAAAAGTCAACCATGGTTAATGATGATCAATGTTTCACTTTCTATCACCTTTTAACTAAGATATAATGTATATATTAGGTATAGGTAGGTTTTCAAGATGACAAAATTGGCCCTATTTAGTTTATAATTACTTACGAAGCCTATTATTTATCATATTTAGCCCCTAAGAATGTAGCTAAATGGCATAATTAGTTCTTTTAAAGTAACCATACACTAACTCCCCTTCAACTCATGCACTCTTTGATGAGACTCTAATTATACATAGTCTCATCGGCTAAATCAGGCTCAAAATATTGAAAATATCACAAAACCTTGCAAAAACCCTTTGTTTTGTTCATTGTGTGATTGCAGGTTCAAATATCGTGAAATTGCCAAAAGATCGTAAAAATAAAGCAAAAACGAACACGAGAAACGTAGCTGCATAAAAGAACTGGACCTAAATGTTGATTTTCCATAAAAGACCTTGAAGAACTGAAGATATACAAGATTGGTCCCTCAACTTTGAAGAATTAACACTTTATACTGTAACACCCCCCAAATTTATACAATTCAATACAGCGGAAGACTCGTTGGTGTTACGGGATAGCACATTACTCACATCATAGACAACGCTTAAAAATCGCGTCGTTTAATAATAAAGCATTTCCATTCATAAATATCAAATTTACATAGGTCCCAAGTCATTATATTTCATACAGGTTTTACAAAGCATTTGAATGGAAATGTTTATTTAAGTGCGGGCCATGAATTCGTGTTGTCTTCCCGAGAATTACCTTCAAGTACCTGAAATAAAACATGTTAAAAGAAAAGGTCAGCGATAACGCCGAGTGAATTCATAGAGTTTAAATAAACCATCAATATATCATCGGTATATAATTATTACCAAAATCATTTTTGTACAAATCATTGTTGTAGGCCATAAAATAGCCAAAGTCATTTTATACAAATCCTTATCAAAAATCATAATATAGGCTTTCGCCTTCAAAATCATTATACGAACCAATGTCGTAAAAATATCATACAATACATTTTTATAACGTCGTGTAGAGTTAAATGAAAACCGTTATATGAATATGGTTATGTAATACCAAAACACAAACATAATATCAATAATATGACCTCGTATTGCTAGTCAGGCAATATATTGTAATTCGGTGCGTATAGCAGTATTTCGTTAATTGGATTATTATAAGCCGCATGACATTGTTACCTTACTACAATAAAAAACGGGTAGCTAACCCGACAATCATTTGCCCATCTAAATTAGCGTGTCGTCACAATAATCATGCTTGTGTAAATCTTCTCATACATAAATTCGCTTACCAATCAATGTGGCACGACGGGGATCAACCGTCAAGGCGCGAACTGGGGTGATCGTCCCCAAATAGTACTATTATATGCATAAGCGTCTACCAAATCCCGGTAGTTCACAATTCATGCTAATGGGACTTTTAGTGACATAACCTAACTTTAATAATCCATTTCATTTCATCTATCGGGTCATATAATCATACATCGGGTCATACCGTCATTCGGGTCCAAATCAATAAACAAACAATCGGGACAAATGATGTCCTATTTTATCAAAACTAACATGTTATCTCCCTCGCGGGTTATTAAAACATTTCATAAAAACATTTAAAAGAGTGCGAGGCTATGAACTCACGTTGATGTGGGAAGGCGGTTATCGGCGATTTGGATGTACGGTACGTGCTTCAATCACGGAAACCTAGACAAATAACACTTATCTTAGACTCTTGTCCAATGATTTAATAAAAATAACAATTATGTATACATATGATTATTTTTTACATATGATGATGATCAAGTGGGTTTATATATTCTTATTTACTCATTTTAGTGTTTATGTATTGGTAACTTTTTACTAGTTTACTAGTTTTACCTATTTACATGTTTTAGGTCCAATAAGCCTATTATAAGTTCATTAACTTGTATTAATCCATTTTATACTTGTATTATCAGTATTTATACTTTACATGTTGAGCCCAAATGGGTTAAGCCCAATAAGTAATTTTTATAAGTGTTTAACTTATTTAGTTAAATTATTAGTCCAAATATGCTAACTTAGCTCGTTAATGTCCGTATGTCATATAGTTCGGGTTTTATCGGTTTTTACTTGTATTAGGTACTTATACATCAGTATATGACTTTTAAAAACTTTACATTAGACGGGTTTGATCGTCTAAGTTTTAATTGGCGAAAACGTTAATTTTACGGTAATAGCCGAAAAAGTCGTAAAAATCATGTTTATAGTTTTTATAACTTATAAAACTTACCAAACTATCATTTTTATAAAATGTCCATTTATTTATCCTTATAAATATTTATATAAATGTAATATATAAGTTAGTGGGTTTTAATTCACATTTTATACTATATTAGTTTGAGTGCTTATATAATACTATTAAACATTAATTCTTCAAAATCTGATTTTTAGTTTCATCTTCACCATTTTTATCATATGTTGAGTCTATAAGGATATAGAATTTCATTTTTGGATGGCATAAACTTCATAGTATGTGCTACAAATAAGTTAGTTATAGCTACTGCTCATTCCATGTCTAACTATCCTTAACAGTCCTTACAAAACAGACTATTCAGATTGGTACACTCATCTTGTTTTGATCATATCTCACTCATCTTGATGATTCCATTGAATGGCCAACTCTCACATGTGTATGACATCTAACACTTACTGTAAATGGATTCCACCATGCAATTTTATCAGTTCATAACTTGGTTACTTACTGTTTTTATACAGCCAACAATTTAAGCAAGATTTTAGCCTTGTTTCTTATGGTTTTTCATCTTTTTAATCATATTTATCAACACTTGATCCCCACACAACATTTTTATCATCATATATTCATCATATACATATACAATAAGAAAGAAAATGCATGATTACATAATCAAAATAACAAGAGGATGGGGAGAACAATCTTTATACCACCAAAGTGATGAAATGATGAGTTTTTGATGAACAAGGTTTGGTTCCTTGTTACCAAACCTTCAACTTAGAAAAATGAACTCCTTGAGATCTTCATATGCATGAATACCTTCCTGAAAATCAGCCCTTGATCTCCATGTAAACTCCTTGCTAGTTGTTAAAATCACCTCCAATCATCATCTTTTCAAAGGGTTATCAACATATGTTGAATATAGATGAAGTTTATGGTTAAATTGATGATGATGGGTGATTTGGGGCGGTGTTTGGACGTTCACCATGAGAGAGGAAGTATGAGAGAGTGGTTTGCATGTGGTGTGTGTGAAAAATGGTTTGTAGCTAGTAGTTTTGATGTTGGTATTACTTACAAGTTAAGCTAGAGTTAACAAGTGTTACTCATGGCTTATAGTTTTGACACCTAATGGTGTTTGTGGAGACTTGTTAACCATCCCATGTGTGGGGGTGGGACAAGTTTATCTTGTCTCATCCCCATTTAATTACGGGTACTCCTCGATTCTAGTTTCCTCGATTTACGTGCCCTCGGGTCGTTTTACGAAAAACGTTTTTATAAATTATGAATCAACGACACAAAACGAATCTAATAAAAATTGTCTCATCAAAAACGGAGTTCAAAAACGTAAATACGTAATCCTAAGGTTTCCGGTTTAGTCGTAAAGGACGTTAAATTATAATCGTAAGTCCTAATCTCTTCTCGTAAATTTGTGAGTTTATGAACCAACACAAATTTACAATTCCAAAATAATATTCATGGATAAATTTATTTCCTGAAATGTCGGACTGTCACCAAAACGGTGTATGTAAACGTAAGCACGTAACGTTGAACCCTCCGGTTTAGACGTAGTCGATGCTACTTCAAGACGTAAACCCAAATTTCTTCCCATAAATAAGTGAGTTCATATTATACCATTAAAATAATGTTCTCAAATAAATATTGAGAATAAAATATAAACCATAAATTGACGGATTGTCACATATACCCTTGTAAATCTCAAAATTACAAGTTTGGTCCCTAAAGTATAAAGATGTTTCAAGTTTGGCCCTTAAAGATTAAAAGAAGTGCAAAATAAGTCCTTATTCAAGATACATCAAAATACAAGGACCAAAATTGCCCATTTGCAAAGTTTATAACAAAGAGAATATCTGCTTATACTTGACAAAACTTGGGAGGATCAATTTTGCCAAATGTAAAGTAGGAGGGTCAAACACAATCAAAACTAAACCCATTTACCCACCAATCCCGACCAACCCAACAATAAACTCACCCAAGCCCAAACCAATCCCATTACCCGTTTGTTTTAAGCCCAACTTTTGAATTAGTTTATTAAACTAATCATGGCGCTAAACAACCACTGCTATACCCAAAAGCGATCAAAGGATGCACAGTAGCACTTAAGAACCCTAATCTCGTCTATCACTAATCCAAGGGGTTTCTTGTTAAAGCTTTCCATATATTTGCTTAACTTATTTTGGACATATCCACACTCTCAAACTTCACACCACATCACCCATGTGATGTGTTGGGCCCTCTCCTGTACCAAAAGATATTCGTTTGGCAAGAAGACAACAAGTGATAGCAATAAATTGGCTAATAATCAATTGCTTGGCCTCCACAACATACCGAGGCTCAAGATTACACTAATACACTGCCAATCGCCAGAGAGAACGCATGTTGGCAAGACTAGTTCAAATTTTAAACGGCATTAAAGGAATCAACAACATCTTTCAAGCATATGACAAGGGCTTTTTAGGGAATCACTTAGCTAGGGTTTTCTCTTCATAATGTAGTTCTAGAATGATTTGTAAGCCATTATATAAGGCATTAGGACTTGTTCATTTTCTTTATTCCAGATTTTTGTAAACCTAAATTTTATGAATAGTTAAAGTGTTTATTTGGCCTTGAAAAATTTGTGTTCCGCTTTAATTTATCTTTCACTTTAAATTCGTCTTTACTTATTTGTAATTTATCTTTCAGTTTTATCAAAGTTTTTACTCAAATATTTTCCAAGATTTTTGTGAAGAATTTTGAGATCCGTTTGTATATATTTTAATCATAATCATTTGTTTGAAAAACAAGTGGTAGTGAAGGACATATGCTTAAGTTAAATTCCTATTGGTTACTACTTTTTAGTTTGCAAATTTCTGGTTCCAAAAAAGTTTTAAAAAATCTTTTTTGATTCTTTTGGTACTCACTGTTCATTAAGCTTTTATAAGCTCATTTGACACCTACTCTTATAGACATATTATTGGGCTTGTATTTGTTTCTTTGTGTTTGTTTTTAACAGGTCAAAGAGATATCACCAAAGACTGTTGTAGTCTTGGTGATAGGACTGTAGTAGTCCTCAACTCCCATAACATTATCACAGCTTTCTCATAAGCTCAGCATGAGCCAAAACTTTGCATCAGGAGGTGTTTTACTTGGTCTAAACAAGACCAAGTGGGGTAATATCTTTGAACTCATTTTTATGCTTAAAACTGCCATGCCTTATGTGTTTGTTATGTATGATGTGTAGTTGTTAGTTCTTAGTGTTTAACACCTATCTTTTCAGCTTTAATTTCATGTTTGTGCTTAGGAATTGCATGCTTAGTGTAACACCCCATTTTGATAAATGGAATACCACAAGATAATTATGGTGTGTCATCAAAGCATGCAAGGTAAATGTCTAAACATTAATGACCATAAAAGGAAATACCGGAAACAAACATCAGTAGTCCAACATAAGCTCACACACATGAATTTAAGTACTGAAAGGAAAGGACCAAACAATGGCCAGAAGAAATAAAGTAATGTAATGTATGAAATGCATAAAGTAATGAAGACTAGATAGCATCCATCCGTATGCACATACTCTCAAGGTCCTAACTGCGTCCCTGAGTACCTGCCGTTTGGGAACATGAAAATGAAACGTCTGAGCAAAACGCCCAGTAAATGGATATATAACATAGTATGAAATGACATAAGCATAATAAGGACTAATAGCAACAGAAATGTATAAGTCCTGGAAAACCTGGTACATGTTATAAAACTGGTTTTATAGTTTGAAAAGACTTATGTTTTTATATGAAAACTGTATTTTAGTTAGCCAAGAGCCCATATAGGTCATGAGGTTCACCGTGCATGAATACTTAGAGGGGTGACCTCATCACGCAATTAGAGGGGTTGCCTCTAATTAATAGTCTGGGTAGGAGGGATCAACTCCTGGTGAAGGATGCAAGACACACATCATATTCACCATGAAAATCCTATAAAAACATGTAACTAGGATGCACCCATACGCCCCACATGATAATATAAATAGATGGCCAAAACTGTAAAGGGACGCCACAAGCAATCACTCCGTCGTGGGGAATTCATAACACTGGTGCCTCTAGTGTTATGGTTATGGTACCTCCATAACTTGATGACGTAGCATGCATGTATATGGCTTAAGCATTTAAAACTAAACATAAGCAATCAAAACATATAAAACAAATACTTGGGGAAAACAGTTGGCTGTAAACGGGGAATCCTAATAAGGAAGAGAGTGTCTATACTGAAGGACGGAGTATCCGTACCTTATGTCCAATGAATAATGAAAGATGAAAGGATGAAAAGTCCTACTCCGACTTCACCATTGCTACATAAATAAGGGACATGCATGAGTTGGTTGATTATTGAGTATGTTACTTAGCTTATTTTATATGTTCTTGTTATGTTTTATTGTTTTAAATGTTATCTTGTATTTAATCATGTTTTACATGTATTCTGATTATGTATTTTCATGTATTCTTGTATTATTATACTTGTAGTGTAATAATAAGTAACTTTCTGAAAATAGCAGGTTTCCAAAAATCGAAAGTTTCAAAAAATAGTAAGTTTCAAAAAAATAGAAAGTTTCTAGAAGTAGTAAGTTTTCCTAAAATAGAAAATTTCAATAAATAGAAATAAGCTGGATTAATAATTCTATAAATATAAGCTAGTGCTTATTAGTCATAAGTTATAAGTCATGATAAATTATTAATAAAGTTTATTAAATAATACTATATGTTAAAGTGATTATTAATTATTAATGAAATGCACGGTTTAATAATTAATAATATGTCATGATATATTAATAAACTTTACCTTATAATATTTAATTAAATTATGTTATGTTTAATTTAATTAAATCTAATAAAATACTTATGTTATAACATGATTTATATTATTAAATAAAATAACCTAAGTCATGGAATAATTAATTACTTATTGGTTCATGTAAACTAAGTAAAATAATTAATTAATTAAACAAATGTCTATATAAAATACTTAGGTTAAAACATGTATTATTAATATTGTTAATATAACCTAAGTCTTAGTTTTAAATTAAATTAGTTAATTGATCATGTAAATTAATTTAATTGACTTAGTAAAATAAATTAATAAAACTATCCCGAGCCCGAAACCCGAGAAGCAAAACCCGACACCCACTCACCACCAACAGCTGCAGCTGTGGTGGTGGTCAGTGGCTGCACAACCGCCGGTGACAGCCATGGATGCTGCTGCGCCGCGGCTTTCCACTGTTGGACCAAAGTTCCCACTGGCTGAAGTCGGTGGTTCCTCTGGCCTCGCCTGCGTAGCCACTGCCAGACCAAGGTTCCCCCTGGGGGCCTTGGTTTTCTTGCTGCCCGAACCAAACCAACAACGAGCCCCTAAGGGGGTCTTGGATGTGATCAAAAGGGGACACCGAGAGCTTTAAGCTCTCAGTTTGGTGCGCTGAACCCAAAACAAAACCCAACGAACCCTTATTCTTGTTTTTAATTATTCCATGACATGTTTTATTTATGTTTTTAAAGATCCAAACACACATATGAACATAGTTAAATTAAAAGAATAAAAAGGTTAAGGTTTTCATTATATCGTTAGTGTGAATGAGTGTAGAATCGAGACACGAACACAAACACATACAAATCAAAGATCAAAATCAGACAATAAATCGTCCTTGTGGTGTGGCTGTCGCAGCTTCAAGGGAGAGGGAGGCTACGGTTTTTGTTAATTTTGCTAAAAGATGTTATGGTAAAAATCCCTTGGAGATAAATATTTGTTAGTTAATTTTCAAAACGGGTCGGGCCTCCTTTGTCTTGTTGTTTGCCGCGGGTATACCAGCCCGAAACACAAAACCGAATGTTTTTCATGCTAAGTATTGTTCGCGTACGTTCGTGTTTTAATGTTCTTGATTTAAATATTATACAATAATATTTATTGTGCATTTACATATAACGAATACTTGTAATTTAATGTTCGTGACACGTGTTATATTATATAAATGGAAAGTTTTAATTTGTTCGTGATTTACGTAGTGTACTGTTCATGGTATTTATATGCGGGTTTTAAAACTCTTCCCCTCTAAAAAGAATAATTCGTCCCCGAATTATTGATTACGTAAACTGAAAGAGAAACATACCCAAATCAAAACTGGAAATGAGGGTAAGAAGTTCAGATAGACTCCTCCGTCCCAAGTGGCTTCCCGCTCAGGATGGTCCCTCCAAAGGATTTTGGCAAAAGGAATCATCTTCTTCCTCATGACTCGCTCTTGACGATCAAGAACTCGTTCGGGTTCCTCAATAAAAGTAAGATCCTCACGAATCTGCTCGAGTGGATACTGAACCATATGTAGGGGCTGATAGTTGTATCCTCTGAGTAAGAACACATGGAAAACGTTATGGACGTGAGATAGCTGAGGAGGTAACGCCAAACGATACGATACCTCGCCGACACGTTTGAGGATATCAAACGGTCCGTTGAATCGAGGACTGAGTTTTCCCTTGATCCCAAAACACCTAACTCCACGCGTCGGTGATACCTTGAGAAAGACATGATCTCCCACGTTGAAATGCAAATCCCTATGATGCTTAACTCTTTTGACGTGCACGAGCTTCCTGTAGTTTCGCCTTATCGACAAAAACCTTCTCATTGGTTATCTCTATCATCTTCGAACCCTCAAGAATTCGCTCGCCAACCTGATCCTAACATATTGGGGAGCGACACTTCCTGCCATACAACATCTCAAATGGTGCACACTTGATGCTGGCGTGCCACTGTTGTTGTATGCAAACTCTACTAAGCAGATATAGTCGTCCCAACTTCATGTCCGTTCTAAAGCACAAGCTCGCAGCATGTCCTCTATTGTCTAAATGGTACGCTTCGACTGTCCGTCTGTCTGAGGATGAAAAGCCATGCTAAGCTTAAGTCTGGTGCCCCAAGCTTTCTGCAGACTCTTCCAGAACCGAGATGTAAAACGAGGATCTCTGTTAGAGATGATACTGGATGGAGTACCATGTAGTCTCATGATCTCCTTCTGATAGAGGTCAACCAATTTACTAACTAGGTCATCCTTGTGGATTGGTAAGAAATGAGCTATTTTGGTCAGTCGATCGACAATAACCCAAATGGCATCGTGCTTCCTCTTGGTCGCGGAAGACCGGTGACAAAGTCCATGGAGATTTTGTCCCACTTCCATTAATATCCAATGTGTTAGGTCCTTTAGTTGTAGATCTTTCAGCCTGTTAAGGATGGTGAACGACTTCTGTAATCACAAGTCTATTCACAAAGAGACTCTAATGAACACAAAGTATTTGTGTGGAATACAAACACTAAGAACAAGAAGAAACAGTATAACTAGATAAATAACTTGATCCTTAATGTAGAGATTTTGCTAGTTGAAAGTTCGTTTTCTCGGTGTCTAATCGAATTGATTTCTGGTTAATTGTGTGAGATTAGTTGTTCTTGGTGAAACAAATATTTTTGGGTTTGGTGAACTAAATGTGCAAGACTTAAAAATAAATGACGGGAAATTAAAACTAAAACTAGTTGAAACGTAAACGGTGCAATATTTAAAACGTTAAAAGTAAATGACGTGAAATTAAATGACGTAAAATTAAAATTAAACAAAAAGTAAATTGACAATTAAATAGAAATGCAAAACGAAATTTAAAATGAACTTAAAAATTAGACGAGGAAAATCAACACTTTAACAAAATACTAAAACAAAACAACACCACCAATCGGAATATACCCAATCAGAATCCAAAAGGATCCGATCGGAATGTATTCCGATCGGAATGTTGTTATCGGAATGAGTAAAAAGCATGGTCGGAATATACCAAAAATTAACCTAGATCGGAATGTTAAAAAGAAACATTGATCGGAATGTTTGACAACATCTCAGATCAGAATATATGAAAGATGGCATAATCGGAATTAGAGAAAAGGGAACCAATCGGAATAATCACGTATAAATCGGAATATCAAAAAGGGTTCAGATCAGAATGATATAAACCCTTTTCCGATCAGCAGATCGGAAAAAGGGTACCTGGTCGGAAAGTAAGATCGGAAAGGGGTTTTCCCTTTCCGATTTATATGGGATCCGAGACAAAAAGCAAGGGAAATAAGCTATTGAAATAAGCTAATGACCAAAACTAGAACGAATCCAAAGAGAGATGAACTCAATAAGAATAAATAACAACTTATCAAAACTTTAAATAAACAAACTTTTAAAATCAAAACATAAAAAGATGAACTTTTAAGCACGAAAACATGAATGAACAACACGGATCATATGTAAATTGCACCAAAAGTAAATTAGAATCAAGAAAGGAAGATGAGAGATTAAGACAAGAAAAGTAGAGATTAAAGATTAAAGAACAAATGATGAAAACTTACTTGAAAATTAAATGATTAAAAGTGCATAACAAGGAATTAGAATGCAAGAAAATAAATGACAAGAAAATGAAAATGGTGGAAGAGTGGTTTGTCAAACCACCAACAACAAGAAATGAAGTAGCTAATGGCTATTTATAGTGGAGATTAGGGAGGAGCTTAGGAAGCTTCCTCCCTCTTTCCTCTTTTCCTTAATTGTGCACTTAAGTTCCTAAGCTTCTTTAATCTTCTTAAATCTTCTTAATACTTGGACTTTGTGACTTGTCTTGGGATTTCTTTAACTCGTCTTGATTTTTCTTTATAAATAAGACTCGAGTTCTTCGGCTTTTTTGTAAACTTCCGTCCTTTAACTTTTTCTTCGATAAATCTTCAGAATTGGTCTTGGACTTCCGTTCTTTTTCCACTCTTGATCTTTCGACTTCATCTTTCGTCTTTTTCTTCGATAAAAGCCCGTGAATGCCGTGTTTTCTCCACTTTTCACCTTTTCGTCCTAAATTACAACAAAAACACAAACCACGCATAATTCCGACATAAATGACATAAAATACACGTTTTGGCTCGGTTATTATTGCAATTAAGTGGTAAAAAGGATGGGTGTTTTCACACCTATCAAATCCCCTACACTTAACCATTGCAATGTCCTCATGCAATGCATTAGTTACAAAGCATGTTTACACTTTTCATCATAATCAATCCACGTTGGCCTTTATTAAAGAGATAGTAAATTATAAACATACAAAGTGAAGAAATCAAAAACATACCTTGGGTTTTGAACATGTCGTGAATGATCATCATCCTCAAGTTTTCACTTTCTCCAAACCAAGCTTAAAAACGAGATCATTGTTGTTATAAGTTAGTAAACTAACGCGAACTCATGTGGGCCAATTATTCACTTAGACTCCCTTATTCCTGTGTGTATCTCTTTTATTTTATTGTTGTCTTGAATGATCACAAGGATACATTGTTTGACTTATTTCGATAGTTACTTTAGTCCGAAAATAAGGTGAACGATTTAATCAATAGTTAGCTAAAGGACCAAATCTTTTAAAACTGCTTCTCGGGACCTCATAAAGTTCATATCTTGGCATAACTCGCTTCGCGATTTGAGACCTTTCTCGGACCGATATTTGGCAGCGACTTCATACTTCGAATCTTGAGAGACGTTCATGAAATAATGGTCTTTTCTTCATAATAGGAATTTCTTCACTTGAAGTTTTGAGAGATTCTTCATCTTTAGACCACGACTTCTTCATTTTTCTCCAATCTTTATTTTGGACTTTGATATACAACGATCTGCCTCCTTTTAGGACTTGGATCTATTTATCCTCATACCTTGTTAGGGTCTTTTCGGATAGATTTCTCCATGACTTTTGGGGAGTTTTTGCTTTTCGTCGTGTGTCTCGATCCTTCATATTGATTTTCGATAAATGATTCTTCACATCACTTTTGGATCTTTAGCAACAAAATGTAGCCCTCATGCCTTGTTAGGGCCTTTTCGGACTCGCCAATCTTCGCGTCCCGCTTCAATAAGTTATGCCTTGGCTATGAACTCTAATCCATACCGAGCAACTTTTAAACGATCTGGGGCTAGAAGCTAAGTAACCTTTCAAATCGTACAACCTTATTTGTTAGCAGATAAAATATTAGCAAGCGATGGGAGAATAGGCTCATAATTAACTCACATAAATTCACGAAAGAATACCGAACTTATAATTGACTCTATCATCTCTCGTTCTCCATAGTTTAAAATCTCAAGTAATGAGACTCGTGGATGCTTAGCCAATTAAATCAAAGTTTTGGGTTTTCGAGTCGCCTATAGGATCTTGCAAATTCTTAGACTCTTTCAAGTTTAGAAATCGCATTTTAAAGTTCCCTTGATAAACGACTCTCTAGGATCAATTATAGGAACTTGCGAAAAGTTCTTGTTCTTAACCCGTGAGAGTTAAGACTTTCGCGTTTTATAGCTCCTATATAAAAGCCTAGCAAAACTTGACTTAAACACGTAAAGGATACTAGCTAGAGTTAACTCGGATTGAGTCAAAAGATTCACAACGTTTAAAAATTAAAACCACTTATTCAAAGATTTATTCTAGCAAAGAAAGAAAATAACTATACAAAGGGAAAAACTAATAGGCCAAAATAGATCAAAAATTTTGAAAAATGTCGAAAAATTGATTTTCCGGTTAAAATGAGGACAAATACAAGGAGAAGGCCACTTAACTTCGATAGAAGTCCCCCTACACTTAATATAAACATTGTCCTCAATGTTTAAGCATGTGGGAGTAAACTCCCCTACACTTAGGACATTGTGCACGTTGTTTAAATCTCGCTAAGGAAGAGACAACTAAAGAGATTCCTATTTTAATATTGAGAAATATAAAATAGTGAATCGAAAAGAGTTTAGGATAGAACCGGGAAGAAGGGAACACGGAATCACGGTTCGTCAAAAGTCATCAAGAGTGTGTCTTTGAAGCTCTAATCCCTGTACATGATAAGAAACAGAACAAGAAACACCACAGGGGCTCCCCCCTACACTTATGGTGAAAATAGATAGATAATTGGGTTGCCTCCCAAAAAGCGCTTGTTTTTGTTAACCGAGTCACGAGCCTGACTCGTCCCCGAATTAAATGGTCCATGGGGAAGCCTCGAATGCAATACCGGGATCAAAGACCTTGTCCTCGTTCCCGGAGGACATCAATAAAGGAGAGGCGGGGGGATAAGTTTTGTATGGGAGAAAAGTCCTTTCAACATACGTAAAGTATGTGAAATCAATATCCACGGGAGGTGGGGTGGGTAAAGTTAGCACATTGTCCTCCCCCAAAGACAATGGATGCTGAGCAAGCGGCAAAGCCGTATTGTTATCAATTATAGCATAATCAATGTCACCTCCCGGGTCAAAGCACTCATCCTCCGAGATAGTCTCTAAAGGGGAGGATGAAAGGTGCTCGAGAGGGGGACTTGGGACAATACCTTCAAGTAGCACATTATCAAAAATAATATCCCCCTCTATGTCATTATCATCGATACCTGGAGGCATGGAGTGAATGTCGATTTCTTCCAGCAATGGGTCATTATCTTCAACGGTAGGAGGAGATGGAGGTAAAGGCTTGGAAATAGGAGAAGTCAACTCTTCGATTTGAGCAATAAGAAGGTGCACTTTCCGTAATCTATCGCGAAGAAGCACGTCTTCCACCTCATCCACAAGATCATGATGATCGGTGAACTTTTCGTAAACCGGAGAGAATAAATCGTCATCGCCCGCATCTCCCGGTGGAGATTGAGAAATTTCAAAAGTGAATTTCTCATAGCTTGGAGAAAAATCGACATCATTAGGAGCGACCTCTTCCGTAAGAGCAACGTCGTCCTCATGCTCCATAGCAGGTGATAGGTGTGTAAACACCCATCCTTTTACCACTTAATTCGGGCTAAAACGAGACCAAAACACGTATTTAATATCATTTGTTTGGAATTATGCGTGGTTTTTGTGTTTATTGTGTTTTCAGAGCCAACCGGATGAATATTGAAGAAAACATGGGATTGCATGGGTTTTACTGAAGAAAAAGATTCAAGATAAAGTCTATTGTCCAAGAGATGCAAAAGATTTGAAGTCACTGGGCCTATTCGAAGATTTATCGAAGAAAAGGACCAAAGATGGAAGATTTATATAAGTCGAAGAAACTCAAGACTATTAAACGAAGAAATTAAAAGACGAGTTGAATTTAATCGACGACAAATCCCGAATCAGAATCGAAAAAGGAAACTTTTCTGAAAAGACGAAAAGACAAGAAGAACGGGAGAAAGCCCACTCACCAACCAAAGGACAAGGCTATAAATAGCCTTCCCCTCACACATTTTAGACTAGTCAGGAATTTTCTTTCTTCCTCCCCACTCTTTCTCCTGGTTCGTAGAACACCATCACCACTAGGGTGATTGGTGATTTTTATCTTTAGTTCTTTAATCTTGTAATTTTAATCTTTGTTTCATCTTGTCAAAACATCAATCATTCAATACAAAACTTTTGTTTAATCTTTCCATTTAATCTTGTTCATCTTCATCTTTATCTTCAAGTTCTTAAGTTTTTATTTTTCTTGATTTGATCTTCAAAAGTTGTTTGGATTTGCGTTTTTATTGGTGGGATTCGTTGCTTATGGTATCTAAATGATTTGTGTTTAATTTGGTAAAAACTTTTTAAGTATTTGGTTTGATTTTGGTTAAAATTCGTGTTCCGTGTTCTTCGCTATACTGTTACTGTAACTGGGTTTCCAGATCTTCCGAATCAAACAAAAAGTTCCGAATGAGTCCTTCATTCGGAAACTTCCGAACCAAGTATTAAAGTTCCGAATCAAGAGAAAACTTCCGAATCAAGCTTTCATCCGGAAAGTTCCGAGTCAAGCATTAAAGTTCCGAACCAAGTAAATCTTCCGAATCAAGCTGAAGGTTCCGAATCAGTGTCTTCCGATCCAGCAAGTTCCGAATGAACCTTCATTCGGAAAGTTCCGAATGAGTATGTTCCGAATGAGCAAGTTCTGAATCTAGGTTTAAAAGTTCCGAATCAAGTATTTCCTTTAAATTACTGTTTGTTTACTTTATTGTTCCTTTATGTTTGATTGTTTTAATTTCAAATCTAATTTTTAATCTTGATTTTAATCTTAAGTTTAATACAAGTTTTTAGTAATCACCATTAAATTAATTGTCTTTGGTTTAAATTTTCATTTCCACTTTTTATTAGATTAGAAAACCAAACCCTTTTCTTTAGTAACCAAGAACAATTATTCCACTTAAGACTTAGATCAATTCGAGAGGATATCGAGAGTAAAATTGAACCATAGAAAATCTGTGTATCAAATGGCGCCGCTGCCGGCTCTTCTCGTTAAGATCAAAAGTTTTTTGTGAGAAATTGGATTTTGGGATCCGTTCCCCGTGAACGTTACTTTTTCATAAAAATATTCAAAAACTCTAAAAAATATAAAATTCTCAAAAATCCTAAAAAGTAAAAAACAATAAAAACCAAAAATATTTTTGCTTTGTTTTTCTTTGTTCGTTCTTTTGCAGGTGTATGCGCACTCGATCCACGTCTTATCAAGAGCCCGAGCCTCTCGATAACTTAGACATGGCTGGTGTACAAAACAACAATAACATACCACCTCCGAACAACAATAATAACAACAACAATCCGCCTTTCAACAACATGAATAATAACAACAATAATGAGCACCTTCCGGATAATCGCCCGATGATTGAATTGCTGCAAGCTCATGTTGATGGCAACACGGATCCAATTGTCATCCCTCCAATTGCCGCCAACAATTTCGAGCTCAAGTCAGGCTTTATCCAGATGGTCTCAGCTCAACCGTTCTTGGGACGCACCATTGATGATCCACACGACCACATCAAGAGATTTCTACAACTCACCAACACGGTCAAGTTCAATGGAGTTTCACAAGAAGTGATAAGGTTACAACTTTTTCCCTTTTCTTTAGAGGGACAAGCCCGGCATTGGCTTGCTAAGGAACCGCCACAGAGTATTCTCTCGTGGACGGATTTGGAAACAAAGTTTATCAACTACTTTTTTCCACCCTCTCGTACTACCGCTTTGCGGAATGAAATTATAAACTTTGAACAAAAGTACGATGAGTCATTCAGTGAATCTTGGGATCGTTTCAAAGATCTTTTAAGAAAATGCCCATAACATGGTTTTACCAAAGTACATCAAATCAATACTTTTTACAATGGTTTAAGCATGAGTGACCAAGATTCACTGAATAGTGCCTCGGGGGATAATTTATTGGCTAAGACTTCCAATGCTGCTTGGGACATCATTGAGAACAAATCTCGTGTGCAAACCAAGAGTGTTAGGACCAATGTTGCTAGTGCTAGCACTAATGACAGCGACAAGCGACTTGACAAAATCACCACGCTTCTTGAATCGCTTGTCACCCACACCGTCAGCAACAACAACAGCAACAACGCCAAAAATGCACAAGTGAACGCTGTTAGCCAACCTTGTGAGATATGCGGTGGTCCCCACTCTTACACAACTTGTACCGCCACCCAAGATTACCCTGCTGAGAATGTGAATGCGGCATATGGCACCTACCAACAACCTGCTTATCAAGCTAAATCTCAAGGTGACCGTAACTTGCTTAGCTACCGCAGCAACAACTATCTTTCACCACCTGGCTTTCCTCCTACCAACCCAAACCAACAACAAAACCTTAACCGCCCTCCTCCACAACAACAACAACCTCGACAACCATATATCCCACCTCACAAGCAACAACAACCACCTCCACGTAACAATCAAGTCTACCAACAACCTGCTTACCAACCACCTGCATACAATGCTCCTCCCAACCAAACCACCACTGCTTTACACCAAGAGGTCGCCACCTACATGAGAACCAATGATGTGATAGTGGGAAATCTCCAAGAAGAAGTGCGCAATTTGAAGGCAGATTTGGTCAAGCAAGGAAATGATTTGAGAGCTGACATGAGAAACACGTTGGATAGCCAGACTAATGATCTGAGGAACATGATGGCTAGTTTCTTCCAAAGTAGTCAACCCTCTTCTTCGGGTACTCTTCCGAGTAACACCGTTGCAAACCCAAGAGGGGAGATGAAAGCAATCACTACTCGAAGTGGTAAAGGTACCAAGGAACCCGAGCTTCCTATACCTCCACCGATGGTTGTGACTAAGGAGAACGAGTCGCCTGCTCCCATTCCTCCTCCTTCTCCTTCCCCAATTTCTCCACCTCTTCTTTCTACCCCTCCTCCACCCGTGGTCGTGAGTGATCCTATACTCCCAAAGCCTTCCTCTTCTTCCAATATACCTTATCCTTCTAGGTTGAGGAAAGAGAAGCAAAAGAGCAAGGATGATATTCAGGTTTCTAACTTTCTTAAAATGTTTAAACAACAGAATTTTAATATCTCCTTCGCTGAGGTCTCGCTCACATGCCCAAATATGCCAAAATGTTTAAAGACCTTTTGAGCGACAAGGAAAAGCTCCTCGACATTGCCAACACCCAACTTAATGAGAACTGCTCTGCAGTGCTCTTAAGGAAATTGCCAACCAAGCTTGGTGATCCGGGTCGTTTTCTTATCCCTTGCAATTTCCCGGGAGTAGAGAATTGCATGGCCCTAGCCGATCTAGGTGCCAGTATTAATCTCATGCCTCTAAGTGTTTGGAAGCAATTATCTCTCCCAGAGCTAGTCCCCACTAAAATGACTTTGGAATTGGCCAACCGTACGGTTGCCTATCTAGTGGGGATAGCCGAAGATGTCATTGTAGGAGTCGACAAATTCACCTTCCCTGCTGATTTTGTTGTCGTCGACTACGAGATGGACCCCCGTGTGCCACTTATTGTTGGTCGTCCATTCTTGAGGACCGGTCGCACTCTTATTGATGTTGAAGCCGGAGAGCTTATCATGAGAGTGGGTGACGACAAAGTAGTCTTCAACATGGGAAAGTTGTCCAAACAGCCTTATTCGTATGAGAGCGTTAATTGTATTGACGTTCTTGATGAGGCTTGTGAAGAACACTTTAATGATGCTTGCAAAAGTATTCCTACCTCTCTTCCCACTGTTGAGACCGTGTCCTCCATTGATTCCTCGTTGTCTCTATTTGGAGATAATGATTTATTCTGGAACAATCTTGAAGATGCCATGGGAGATGCGAATTTAGCTACCAATGATTCTCCCACCGAAGGGGATGAAGATATGAGTTTCTTTGACAATCTTCTCACCGAAGACAATCCTTCGCCTCCATCTCCCACGGCCATTGCTATCGATACTCCGAATTTGAAAACGCCTCCCGTCGAAAATCCTCCGGATTTGGAACTAAAGGAGTTGCCGCCACATCTCGAGTACGTGTTCCTTGACGACAACAAGAAGTCGCCCGTCATTATTGCAACGGATTTGAAAGATGAAGAGAAGACTCGCCTCGTTGCTGTGTTGAAAGCTCACAAGCAGGCTATTGCGTGGAAAATCTCGGATATTCGTGGAATTGATCCTCACTTCTGCACACACAAAATTCTCATGGAGGACGACTATAAGCCCACTATTCAAAGCCAACGAAGGGTGAATCCAAAAATCCATGAAGTCATCAAAACAGAGGTTATAAAACTTCTTGATGCGGGTATGATTTACCCTATTTTGGATTCACCATGGGTTAGTCCAATCCATTGTGTGCCCAAGAAGGGCGGAATAACCGTTGTTCCCAATGAACACAACGAGTTGATTCCCACTCGTCTCGTTACTGGGTGGAGAGTTTGTATAGACTACCGCAAACTCAATGATGCCACGAGAAAGGATCATTTCCCTCTACCTTTCATGGACCAAATGCTTGAACGATTAGCCGGTAATGAATATTACTGCTTTCTCGATGGTTTCTCGGGTTATTTTCAAATACCCATCGATCCCCAAGATCAAGAGAAGACTACATTCACTTGTCCCTACGGCACTTTCGCTTACAAAAGAATGCCTTTTGGCTTATGTAATGCGCCCGGGACTTTCCAAAGGTGCATGTTAGCTATCTTCCATGACATGGTTGAACAAACCATGGAAGTCTTCATGGATGATTTCTCGGTCTTCGGGGATTCCTTCTCTGCTTGCCTTGCCAATTTAGAACGTATGCTAAAGCGGTGCGAAGACACTCGCCTTGTTCTAAATTGGGAAAAATGCCATTTTATGGTAAAAGAAGGCGTCGTGCTTGGACATAAGATTTCGAAAGCCGGTCTTGAAGTAGACCGTGCTAAAGTTGATGTTATAGCAAAGTTGCCTCCACCTTCCACTGTGAAGGGTGTGAGAAGTTTCTTGGGTCATGCGGGCTTCTACCGACGATTTATCAAAGACTTTTCTCAAATCGCTCGCCCGATGACCCACCTCTTGGAAAAAGATACTCCTTTTATCTTTTCCAAAGAGTGCCTTGAAGCCTTCAACTCGCTTAAGGATAAGCTAACTAAGGCACCCGTCTTAGTTACCCCTAATTGGGAGCTGCCTTTTGAGTTGATGTGCGATGCTAGTGATTTTGCTATTGGAGCGGTTCTTGGACAAAGAGTGAATAAACACTTCCAACCAATCCATTACGCTAGCAAGACAATGACTGGGGCACAATTGCATTATACGACAACCGAAAAAGAGCTTTTAGCCGTTGTCTATGCTTTTGAAAAATTCCGCCCCTATCTTGTCCTTTCTACCACCATTGTGTACACCGATCATTCCGCGTTGAAGTACTTGTTGACAAAGCAAGATTCCAAACCAAGACTTCTTCGCTGGGTTTTGCTGCTCCAGGAATTTAAAATCGACATCCGCGATAAAAAAGGAGCAGAAAACTTAGCCGCGGACCATCTTAGTAGACTTGAGGATCCTTACCAAGGGGATCATCCGACCAAAGAAATCAATGATTCTTTTCCCTTGGAGACCTTAATGTCTATAAACTCGAAGCCGAATGAAACCCCGTGGTTTGCGGACTTTGCAAACTACTTGGCGGGTGGAATTCTCAAGGAAGGGTTGACGTCCCAGCAAAAGAAGAAGTTCTTTACCGACATCAAGACTTACTTTTGGGACGACCCTTACCTATTCAAACAATGTGCTGATCTGATAATTCGCCGATGTGTTGATGGACCGGCAGCGTCGGACATCCTTGATGCTTGCCACAAAGGACCCACCGGTGGTCACTTTGGTCCCAACTACACCGCAAAGAAAGTGTTTGATTCGGGATTTTATTGGCCCTCCATATACCGTGACGCTCACGATATGGTCAAACGATGTGATGTTTGCCAAAAGCAAGGCAAAATCACACATAAAGACGAGATGCCTCAAAGTTTCATTCAAGAGTGTGAAATTTTGATGTTTGGGGTATCGACTTTATGGGGCCATTCCCTTCGTCTAAAGGAAACAAATACATCCTTGTAGCCGTTGACTACGTTTCAAAGTGGGTTGAAGCCAAAGCTTTGCCTACTAATGACGCAAGGGTGGTTTGTAACTTTTTGAAAGCTCTATTCGCTAGATTCGGTGTGCCTCGCGCCATTATTAGTGACCGTGGGACTCATTTCTGCAATGATCAATTTGCTCGAGTCATGGCTAAGTACGGTGTAAATCATCGTCTTTCCACAGCCTACCACCCACAAACTAATGGCCAGGCTGAAATATCAAACCGAGGGCTGAAGCGAATTCTTGAAAGGACCGTGGGAGAGCATCGTGCCGCATGGGCGGATAAACTTGATGATGCTTTGTGGGCTTTCCGTACTGCTTACAAGACCCCAATCGGCTGTACGCCTTATCGTCTTGTGTACGGGAAAGCGTGCCACCTCCCCATTGAGTTGGAGCACAAGGCTTATTGGGCCTTGAAGTGGGCCAATTTTGATATAAACAAAGCCGGTGACCTACGCAAGATCCAACTCAATGAGCTCAATGAACTTCGGAATGAGGCTTATCAAAATTCTTTGATCTATAAGGAAAGAACTAAGCTCATTCACGACTCTAAGATCAAAAACCGATAGTTCCATGTTGGAGACAAAGTCTTACTTTTTAACTCTCGGTTGAAAATCTTTTCGGGCAAGCTCAAATCTCGTTGGTCCGGCCCATTCACCATTACCCAAATTTTTCCATATGGTACTCTCGAGCTCGCTCAACCTGATGGACCAAATTTTAAGGTGAATGGCCAACGAGTGAAGTTGTACTTTGGTGAGGACACCTCTAAGGAGGTGATTCCATCCCTCACCACGTTCCCCATGAACTAATTTTGGGTCGAGTCAGGCTCGTGACTCGGTTATCAAAAACAAGCGCTCCTCGGGAGGCAGCCCGAGTATCTATCCTTGTATGTTTTAATCCCCTAAGTGTAGGGGGGACTTGTATATGCGTTTGTCTTGGTATGGTGTGATTACAGGGATAAGTGCACTCTTGGAATCTTTGAAGAACCGTGCTCCCGTGTTTATCCGAAATCCGGTTCTATCTCTCAACTATCGTGATTCAATTTTCTTCATACTCACATTTGAAATTGATCACGTTAGTCGTCTCTTCCTTAACTTGAGTTAACCAACGTGCACAATGTCATAAGTGTAGGGGAACCTTTTCCCACATGCTTAAACATTGAGGACAATGTTTATCTTAAGTGTAGGGGGGACTTCTATCGAAGTTTTAAGTGGACTTTTCCATGAAAATGCCTTCAATTAACCGGAAAATCCTATTTTTCAACATTTTCAAATTTTTTATTAACTTTGGCCATTTAGTCGTAATTTTTAAATTTTTATCGTTGCTTTCATATGTATATATTCCGCAATAAAGTCAAAAATTTTAATAAAGTGGTGTAGCTAGTTTAGAAGCCTTTGATATATTAGGCCCGTTGCGTTTATTTTGACTCAACCCGAATAGACTTATCCAAGTTTATTCTAGCTAGTATCCTTAACCATGTAGACCTTAATTGGTTTATTAGGCTAAGTGTCCACGAGTCTCATTACTTGAGATTTTAAATTGTGGAGGACGAGAAATGATAGAGTCAATTATAAGTCGGTATTCTTGCGCAAGCCCACTTGGTGTAATTATTTGCCTATTCTCCCATCACTTGCTAATAATTTATCTGCAATAAGTAAGGTCGTACGATTTGAAAAGTTACTTAGCTTCTGGCCCAAGATCGTTTAAAAGTTGCTCGGTAATGATAAGAGTTCATAGCCAAGGCATAACTTATGAAGCGGGGCGCGAAGATTGGCGAGTCCAAAAAGGCCCTAACAAGGCATGAGGATTCAATTTTATTGCTGAAGATCCAAAGTGATGTGAAAAGCATTATTCCTAAAGTCAATATGAAGGATCAAGACTCACGACGAAAAGCAATCAACTCCCATAAAGATCATGGAGAAGTCTATCCGAAAAGACCCTAACAAGGTATGAGGATAAATAGATCCAAGTCCGAAAAGGAGGCGGATCGTTGTATCTCAAAATCCCAATTAGAGATTGAAGAAATAATCATGAAGTCGTGGTCAACAAAGTTGGAGTACCCCTCAAAAGTCTCCAAGTGAAGAAACTCTATTATGATGAGAAGACCATTATCTCAAGAACGTCTCTCGAAGATATGAAGTATGAAGTACATGCCAAATATCGGCCCGAGAAAGGTCTCAAATCGTGAACCAAGTTATGCCAAGATATGAACTTTTTGATATCCCGAGAAGCAGTTTTAAGAGATTTTGTCCTTTAGCTAACTATTGATCAAATCGTCCTACTTTGCTTTCAGCCCTAATAAACTATCGAAATAAGTCCAAAAATGCATCTTCATGATCATTCTAAGACAAAAAATAAAATATAAGAGATACACCTAGGAATAAGGGAGTTTAAGCATTTTAATTAAGCCATGTGTGTAAGTGTTTGAATTACTAACTTATAATAACAATGATCTCGTTCTTAAGCTTAGTTTGGGGAACGTGAAACTTGAGGGTGATAAATCTTCGCAGCACCAAAGCCCTAATGTAAGTCATCGATTTCTTTGCAAGTTACTCCCATATAGCTATTTTCAAGTGAAAATGGTTTTCTATTCCTTTGTTATTTTTGAAGTTTTATTTCTTTAATTTTTGTTTAGTAGAATTTTAAATAAGGCCAAGGTTGATTAATTATAAGAAAAGTGTAAGCTTGCTTTATCACTAAGCATTGCATGAGGGCATGGCAATGGTTAAGTGTAGGGGATTTGATAGGTGTGTAAACACCCATCCTTTTACCACTTAATTCGGGCTAAAACGAGACCAAAACACGTATTTAATATCATTTGTTTGGAATTATGCGTGGTTTTTGTGTTTATTGTGTTTTCATAGCCAACCGGATGAATATTGAAGAAAACATGGGATTGCACGGGTTTTACTGAAGAAAAAGATTCAAGATAAAGTCTATTGTCCAAGAGATGCAAAAGATTTGAAGTCACTGGGCCTATTCGAAGATTTATCGAAGAAAAGGACCAAAGATGGAAGATTTATATAAGTCGAAGAAACTCAAGACTATTAAACAAAGAAATTAAAAGACGAGTTGAATTTAATCGACGACAAATCCCGAATCAGAATCGAAAAAGGAAACTTTTCTGAAAAGACGAAAAGACAAGAAGAACGGGAGAAAGCCCACTCACCAACCAAAGGACAAGGCTATAAATAGCCTTCCCCTCACACATTTTAGACTAGTCAGGAATTTTCTTTCTTCCTCCCCACTCTTTCTCCTGGTTCGTAGAACACCATCACCACTAGGGTGATTGGTGATTTTTATCTTTAGTTCTTTAATCTTGTAATTTTAATCTTTGTTTCATCTTGTCAAAACATCAATCATTCAATACAAAACTTTTGTTTAATCTTTCCATTTAATCTTGTTCATCTTCATCTTTATCTTCAAGTTCTTAAGTTTTTATTTTTCTTGATTTGATCTTCAAAAGTTGTTTGGATTTGCGTTTTTATTGGTGGGATTCGTTGCTTATGGTATCTAAATGATTTGTGTTTAATTTGGTAAAAACTTTTTAAGTATTTGGTTTGATTTTGGTTAAAATTCGTGTTCCGTGTTCTTCGCTATATTGTTACTGTAACTGGGTTTCCAGATCTTCCGAATCAAACAAAAAGTTCCG
This sequence comes from Glebionis coronaria, assembly GCA_025667525.1. NCBI lineage: Eukaryota > Viridiplantae > Streptophyta > Magnoliopsida > Asterales > Asteraceae > Glebionis > Glebionis coronaria. The sequence goes on along the minus strand of CM046874.1, from coordinate 634,554,583 downwards.
AATGAGTCCTTCATTCGGAAACTTCCGAACCAAGTATTAAAGTTCCGAATCAAGAGAAAACTTCCGAATCAAGCTTTCATCCGGAAAGTTCCGAGTCAAGCATTAAAGTTCCGAACCAAGTAAATCTTCCGAATCAAGCTGAAGGTTCCGAATCAGTGTCTTCCGATCCAGCAAGTTCCGAATGAACCTTCATTCGGAAAGTTCCGAATGAGTATGTTCCGAATGAGCAAGTTCTGAATCTAGGTTTAAAAGTTCCGAATCAAGTATTTCCTTTAAATTACTGTTTGTTTACTTTATTGTTCCTTTATGTTTGATTGTTTTAATTTCAAATCTAATTTTTAATCTTGATTTTAATCTTAAGTTTAATACAAGTTTTTAGTAATCACCATTAAATTAATTGTCTTTGGTTTAAATTTTCATTTCCACTTTTTATTAGATTAGAAAACCAAACCCTTTTCTTTAGTAACCAAGAACAATTATTCCACTTAAGACTTAGATCAATTCGAGAGGATATCGAGAGTAAAATTGAACCATAGAAAATCTGTGTATCAGCAGGTAAGTCACAAACCTCATCATCCAATACTTTGTTGAGAACAACATCACTAAGCTCATTCAACGAATCTAGATCCTTAGATACAGTAGGAACATCGACAGTAGGAGCAGCAACTTCAGAAGATTGGTTGAAAGTGTAGAAATCATCGTCGTCGTCATCATCATAATAGATGGGACGAGTCCAGTTAGAAGTGACGTAGTCGGCTAACTCTTCCTTGATAACCTCCACATCTTTAAGAAGCTCATGCAGCAACTTTTGTTGTTCATCGCCCCGAGTATGTTCAATTTCACCAATTCTATCCCATGCTGTAATTAAACATTTTGGTGTAGAAAAGAAGGGAAAACGACTAAATTGGCTCAAAAAGGTGTCGGTGGTTTTCAAGGTTTCATCCACATCAAGCAACGGTTGCCTTTCCTGATGCAAGTCAGCTCGGAGTTGAACTAGACTTTCTAGAATGCCATTCAAAGAAGTGAGTTGTTGATCAAGACTAGTTTGCTGAGAGGATTGATGATTGAGGGTGTGATGTGGGGGCTCAAAGTGTTGAAAACCTGAATTATAGCATGGTTGTGGCTCATAGTAGTTCATCGGTTGAGAAGAATTAGAAACCGGGTTTGGTTCATAATAATCCATTGGTGAAGAAAACTGAGGACACGGATTTTGCTCATAATAATTCATTGGTTGACAATAAGAAGTATCGTGAGGACCCCCACAGTTGTTGCAAACCGGGTATGGAGAAAAATCAGGTACGTCTTGTGGATAGCTATTATCATTGTCATAATCGTACCCCGGTTCTTGCCCCTGACCATACGGGTATCGAACCGGGCACGAAACATGCCAATGAGAATCGCTTCCACAATAGATGCACGGGGGAACAGGAGGTGGGTTCAAAAAGAATGAATTAGTCGAGTTGCACAAGGGACAAAATCCGAATTGTGTGTTGTCGATATCGTTTCCGCACCGCTCACATGTACACCATTGACAAGAGTTGTTCCCAGATAATTGTTTCCCACACCGGACGCAATGGACATAAAAATCCATAAAGAAAGATAGATAAGCAAGAAGAATATTTTTGGTGCAAAACTTTGAAAAAGAAATGCTTTTTATGATTTTTCAAATGTTTTTGGATTTTTTTATTTTTATTTTTTTTTTTTATTTTTTTTTTTTTTTTTTTTTTTGGAAATTTTTTTACTCGAAAAAAATAACGTTCACAAGTGAACGGATCCCAAAAGCCAACGCGTCTCTCACAAAAAAACGTTAATCTTCACGAAAAGAGCCGGCAGCGGCGCCATTTTAATACTTGAGATTTTACTAATTGAAAGTTCGTTTTCTCGGTGTCTAATCGAATTGATTTCCGGTTAATTGTGTGAGATTAGTTGTTCTTGGTGAAACAAATATTTTTGGGTTTGGTGAACTAAATGTGCAAGACTTAAAAATAAATGACGGGAAATTAAAACTAAAACTAGTTGAAACGTAAACGGTGCAATATTTAAAACGTTAAAAGTAAATGACGTGAAATTAAATGACGTAAAATTAAAATTAAACGAAAAGTAAATTGACAATTAAATAGAAATGCAAAACGAAATTTAAAATGAACTTAAAAATTAGACGAGGAAAATCAACACTTTAACAAAATACTAAAACAAAACAACACCACCAATCGGAATATACCCAATCGGAATCCAAAAGGATCCGATCGGAATGTATTCCGATCGGAATGTTGTTATCGGAATGAGTAAAAAGCATGGTCGGAATATACCAAAAATTAACCTAGATCGGAATGTTAAAAAGAAACATTGATCGGAATGTTTGACAACATCTCAGATCGGAATATATGAAAGATGGCATAATCAGAATAAGAGAAAAGGGAACCAATCGGAATAATCACGTATAAATCGGAATATCAAAAAGGGTTCAGATCGGAATGATATAAACCCTTTTCCGATCAGCAGATCGGAAAAAGGGTACCTGGTCGGAAAGTAAGATCGGAAAGGGGTTTTCCCTTTCCGATTTATATGGGATCCGAGACAAAAAGCAAGGGAAATAAGCTATTGAAATAAGCTAATAACCAAAACTAGAACGAATCTAAAGAGAGATGAACTCAATAAGCATAAATAACAACTTATCAAAACTTTAAATAAACAAACTTTTAAAATCAAAACATAAAAAGATGAACTTTTAAGCACGAAAACATGAATGAACAACACGGATCATATGTAAATTGCACCAAAAGTAAATTAGAATCAAGAAAGGAAGATGAGAGATTAAGACAAGAAAAGTAGAGATTAAAGATTAAAGAACAAATGATGAAAACTTACTTGAAAATTAAATGATTAAAAGTGCATAACAAGGAATTAGAATGCAAGAAAATAAATGACAAGAAAATGAAAATGGTGGAAGAGTGGTTTGTCAAACCACCAACAACAAGAAATGAAGTAGCTAATGGCTATTTATAGTGGAGATTAGGGAGGAGCTTAGGAAGCTTCCTCCCTCTTTCCTCTTTTCCTTAATTGCGCACTTAAGTTCCTAAGCTTCTTTAATCTTCTTAAATCTTCTTAATACTTGGACTTTGTGACTTGTCTTGGGATTTCTTTAACTCGTCTTGATTTTTCTTTATAAATAAGACTCGAGTTCTTCGGCCTTTTTGTAAACTTCCGTCCTTTAACTTTTTCTTCGATAAATCTTCAGAATTGGTCTTGGACTTCCGTTCTTTTTCCACTCTTGATCTTTCGACTTCATCTTTCGTCTTTTTCTTCGATAAAAGCCCGTGAATGCCGTGTTTTCTCCACTTTTCACCTTTTCGTCCTAAATTACAACAAAAACACAAACCACGCATAATTCCGACATAAATGACATAAAATACACGTTTTGGCTCGGTTATTATTGCAATTAAGTGGTAAAAAGGATGGGTGTTTTCACACTTATCAATCCTTTCTAGGGATTTATACTATATTGATATGAAAATGAAACTAGTGAAGGTGTGTCTAACCCTTCTGCCAATGGGTTCCTTTTATACTACACGAAAACCCTAACTACATTAAACACAAAACATGTAACAGTTGATATGCATATCCTTTCCTAAGATATCTCATGCATATCCTAATAAACTACTACAGATAATAATGTTTGACTCACTACCAGATCAGGAGCACGTGTTTCTCCTACTACTACAAGGACTAGGAGTAACTAAATACCTCCTAGTTCACCTATTACAAACCACCTATTACATAGGTCCTAACAATCCTCCCCTAAACTTGAATTTGACTGGTTGAGTTCAAGTTTCTTGGTAGATCTTGTAGAAACAAATTGAGGATTTAAACAACACATCCATAGCAGCAATAGAACCAGCATGAGCTAAAACACAAACTTTGTTGCGACTGAGAACTCTAGGAAGCTTCTTGAAAGCTTGGAACATATCTGCACTCGTTGAATCGTTACAACAACATGAGCAGATTTGATAAGCCTTTACCAAGTAGTTGCTCGCTCTTGGGCTAGCTAGTCTTTGTGGTGGAATCAAGCATCACCCTGGGAGACCAGAACCCAGCCCAACTCTTAGAACATAAATCAATGGTGAGTGGGAGTACCCTGATGATTTTGGGCAAACCATCACAGTCGTCAACGGATTTGATTAAAGCCTTTACTAGAAGTTGTACCCTCCTGAACTAGCCAACTCTTAGCAATAAAGCATCGGTGAGCTGAAAACCCTATAGCTTTGAGCAATCCATTACAGCTATCAACAGATTTGATGTATGTCATTACCAAGAGTCGTACCCCCTGGACTAGCCACTCTTCTGTCTATGACCAAGGCGAGTGAAGACATCCAATTTTGGGTAAAATGGCGACCATCAACAGATTTGAGAATCACACCAGATCCGTACCCTCATGGTGAATCAACTCTTTGTTGTATGTGAGACATGGTGAGTTGAACACCATTTGTTGTGTGGAAAGATTCCAACACCAGAAGTTCAATCTAAAACAGCCCAAGTGTGAAAAAAATTCATAATGGAAAACTATAAGTAGATATTATATTATTTACATGCTTTGAAGTTCCCATTTTATTTGTCAAGTATAAGCAGATATTATATAAAAGTATATTTTGTTTTTGTTTTTGTTTTTTTAAAGAATGAAGTTGTTAGTCACCAATAACTATACATATTGGTGAAAAGAATGTAAAGGATATCAAAAGTAGAGAACAAGCATACCAGATACACTAACCAAAAGCGGCAACCTTGTCTGCAAGAAGCCGTGCCTGAATTGATTCAACCAATGTGGTGGCCATAGCAGACTCATTACCAGAAGGAGAATTAGACACTAGCAGATGACACTCCAGCATAGCTTCCATATTAGCAATGGTAAGAGGATACTCCTGATCCACAAGCATAAACACCCTACCACCAGATTCCAATTCCAACACATGCACAACACAACTGGCATACAACTTCCACCTTGCAATGACCCAGTGGGGTTGATCCTGCCATACCCCAACACTAGGAGTACCAGGAGGACAATCTAACATAATCTTCAAGTCTCCCCAAAGGACCAAACCAGGCCATGTAGCAGGATTTGTAGGGATAGCAGCATCAACCAATCCATAAAGAACCATAAGATCCTGACGATCTACCCAATATAAAATACTTTGCAGCCCAGAGAAATAGTTATGCTAGCAGTCACTTGTCCGAATCATATGAGTAAAAGTTCCAGCAACAATGGGGGATGGTTGAATTTTCCAGTGCACAATATGTCCACGACCAAGAGGGATATCATCATCGCTATCAGAAGCGGCATCAATCAAATTTGCAGGATCCCTCTTCTCCCAAGGAACAAGCTTGCCATGGCGAGCCTTCTTCTCGCGAATAGACCTGTGAGACTCAGTTGTAGAAGGAGATTGTTCCTCCTTGACCTTGGCCATAGTGGCAGTAGCAGCATCGGTAGTAGTAGCACCAGAAGGAGAAGTTGGAACATCATCCTGAGTAGTCAAATCAACAACCATAGGAGTGGTAGTTGCTTCATCAACAATAGGGGTAGGGGTTGGTGCAGGAACTGGTGGAGTAGTAGGATCAACAACGGGGGTAGTAGTAGCTTCAACATTGGATGTAGGGGATGCAACAACATGTGGAGAAGGACTAGATGGAACAGCAGAAGTACCCTCATCAACAACTAAGGTAGCAGAAGTACCCTCATCATGTGCACCGGAGGGATGTGATGGGGCAGCCTTAGGAGTGGGGGCAGTAGCAGCAGGTGGTTGATATGTTGCATTAGCGGGCATACGCACATCCTTCTGCTTAAGCTGAATCATCTTGTTGTACAAAATCTTAAGTTCCTCATTAAACAGCTGCTTAACCCTCTTTATTGGCCATCCATAAGTGAAATAAGCTCCGGATTGATTCTTAACATATTGTTGCATGATTTTCTTCTGTTCAACATAGGAGAGTGGCCTGTTGTGGCGAAGTTCACGAAGTTGAGCAGCCAAATCTTGTTGTTGCCTTTGAACAAGAGACAACCCTATGAGCACAATTCCCTTGAGTCATGTTCGCACCTAAGATGTCAGTGAATTGAGAGACATCGGAGGTGAGGATGGTGACCACATCCATCCAATCTTTGTTATCCCAAAACATGGCATTGTACCTCACTTGGTCATGGCGTTGCTTCATCAGAGGTTCCTCATTAAGCGCAGCCGCAGCCTCTTATTCCTGTTCCTCACGTAATCTCCTTACAACCTCCTCACCCAACCTATCTTCCTCAAGTTGCCTACAGGTTCGCTTTCTAGGAAGGGAAGGAGCATCAGTCATTGGGGCTTTCCCCTTGTCAATAGTAGAAGGACCAGGAGTTGCAGTTGAAGGACCAGGAGTGGCAGTCCTTTGCATAGGGCCAGCAGCAGATGTGGGAACACTAGAAGCACTAGGAGGAGCAGGTATGTCCTCACTAGGCTTGGCTGCAAAAGCGGCTTTAGCCAGAACAGTGAGACCGTCTTCTTGTTCCTCATCAGAATCAGACATCACCAGCTTCTTCTTTTGGCGATTCAAAAGTTTCTCTAAAGTCTTTACTCGAGCAGCCAAAGGGATCACAAAGTCCCTAGTCAGCTGGCGGTGCTTGTTGAGATCTTCTTCCAATGAAAGAATCTTGGCATAGTACATGTGCACTAAAACAAGTAGAGAAGTGAGAGTAATGAGTTCCTCAGCGTCCCCACCAAGAGAACTTGGCTTTGGGGATGCATCGTTGGGACCAGAAGCAAAGGAGGAGCATGAGAATTTGGCATATAAGAGCTAGAAGGCTCCTCAAAAGAAGGGTGAGTAGGACTAGGAGGTGGAGAGTCAAGAAAGGGAGAAACATGTAGGAAAGGAGAAGAGGTAACCTTTGAGGTAGACGGCATTTCAACCACCACCTCTTGAGTAGGATCCTCAACCTCCACATGATGGTCCCTAGCAGCAAGATCCTCTTCCTCCATGGGATCATCAACCAATGAAGGTTCCTCCTTGGCTTGGTCAGCCGGATGAACCTCATTGGGATCCCCTTGGGCAATGCCCAGCATAGTAGGAGTGAGAGGAAGGTCAGGACCAAGGTAAGCAAGTTTCATGTTAGCATACACTTTGGGAATGAGTTATTGGGACATACTCCCTTCTGTTCCTAGGAACACAAGTGAGAATCTGCTGTAAAAACCTAGGGTACATAAGAAATTTCTTTTTCAGACCACCAAGATTCCCTACCATACCATCCAGAATATAACGAGAGAAGTTAAATCTACGACCTTAGGCCAAACAAATCAAACCAGTAGGAAGGGAGATGGGAAATGCATCCCAACTCCCAGCTTTGGGAATCAAGCAATGAATCAAGATATGAATGAGGAGCTTCCATTGGGGTGAAAAACAATTTTTCTGAAAATTAAACCTTCCCTCATGGTTATACCCAATAGCAGTCATCCCATCCAAGACTTCGTCATTAGAGAGGGCAATAATGTCATCAGCATCTTGAAGATGCAAGTCAGTCCTAATGGAAGATTCAGTCACCACATATGGACGACCATCAATGGTGGCATGAATCTCCAACGGGTGACCCAAAACCTCTCTAGTTTCAGCAGTGGCCCAAAACTGTCGTATGACTGAATCATAAACAGTAGGGCAGACAGTGAGAGCATACCTGATATGAGAAGCCTCAATGAAATCCAAGATGTCCACAAAATCCTCTCTCTGTGGGCCCTCGCCGAGGTAGGCCACCTTGTTGTGATCAGACTTGTATAGTAGTGCAGCCATGGATGATTGATGAAGATTGGTAAGAAAATGGAGGAAGATGATCAAGGGTAGAAGCGTGTGTGTGTGTGTGTTTAGGACTGATAATTGAGTCAAATGATCCCATTGATCATAAATAATGCTTAGAGAAACTGTTCATTGACCCCTAATTATGAGGGTTGCCCTTTCTAAGTTAAGTCATTAATGGGAGTAACCACTTGCATTTTAATCCATTAATATCAAATTCTAGTTACCAAAAGAATAGATAAACTGATGAACCATAAGTAACTTATGTTGACTAAAAGTCAAACCGTCTAGAAGTTAACACTAGTAGCAACGAGTTGTCAACAAAAGTCAACAGAATGAATAGTGACTCGAAGAAACACTAGGAGCCAAACACAAAATGATAAAGAGGACTATTGACCCACTAGGAGCAAGAGAGAGCCACTAGGAGTAACAAAATTCTTCAACCAGGAGTAGCACACACAGCAAAAACCCATGAAAAATGGCGAAAGAAGCTACCAGAAGTAAGAATGTACAAGTATACATGTACAACAAGCCTCCCCTTAGGCTTTGCCTCCCCTCAATCCTAGACCTTGAGGATAGACCATACCAATGTGAACCACTAGGTTGTTAAACCGTGGTCCATCAAATGCTTTAGTCAACAAATCAGCAACATTATCATCCATATGTACCTTTAGAACCTGTATCAGCTTCTTTTCATTTGCATCCTGTATAAAATGGTGTCGAATCTCTATATGCTTGGTTCTTTGATGAAACACAGGATTCTTCACAATGTAGATAGTGCTTTGATTTTCAATGAAGATTTTGGTGTTCATAAAGTTGAACCCATAGTCTAACATTTGATTTTGTATCCACAAGACTTGTTCACAACAACCAGCAGCAGCAACATATTCAGCTTATGTTGAGGAAGTAGCTACTATAGTTTGTTTCTTACATTGCCATGAAATAAGCCTGCGTCCCAAAAACTGACAACCACCAGTAGTTGACTTTCTATCATTATTAGCACCTGCATAGTCGCTATCACTATAGACTTCAAGAACAAAAGGGGATTCCCTTGGATACCATAAGCAGAGCTTAGGTTGTGCCTTAATATACTTAAAGATTTTCTTGACAGCATTCAAATTAGAAACAATAGGGCCACCTGATGTCTAGAACAAGCACTAACAGCAAACATAATGTCTGGGCATGAAGCAGTCAAATACATGAGTGAGCCTATCATAGACCTGTACAAATGAACATTAACACGAGGATCCGGCTCATTCTTGAGTTTGACTTTATTTACCTCATAAGGTGTTGCTGCTGGACTAAGAGGTTCCACATAAAATTTCTGAATAATGTCATGAACATATTTATCTTGACTAATGAAGATACCATCCTGCTGCTGCTTGACTTGGAGTCCAAGAAAAAATGTCAGTTCTCCCATGGCACTCATTTAAAACTCCCCCTTCATCAACTGTTCAAACTCATCACACCATTCCTTCTTGGTAGAACCAAAGATGATATCATCCACATACACCTGAACTAGGATGATGTCTTTGGCATTCTTCTTAAGAAACAATGTTTTGTCAATGGTGCCTTAATAAGTGTGAAAACACTTATCCTTTTACCACTTATTTCCAATAATAACAAGACCAAAACGTGTAATTTATGTCGTAAAAGTCGGAATTATGCGTGGTTTGTGTTTTTATTGTGTTTTAGGACCAAAAGATGAAAAAGGAAGAAAACACGGGCTTTCACGGGCTTTTATCGAAGAAAACGAGAAAAGACGAAGTCAAAAGATCAAGAGTGCAAAAAGAACGGAAGTCAAAGGCCTATTCTAAAGATTTATCGAAGAAAAAGTCTAAAGACAGAAGTTTAATGAAGTCGAAGAACTCAAGTCTAATAGAAGAATAAAATTACAAGACAAGTTCAATATACATCGACAAATCCCGAGACGACGTCGAGAAAGACAAAGGATTTAAATCGAGTCGAGAAGAAAGAAAGAAGAGGCAACACATGCACACCTTCCCATTTTCCCTATAAATACCCTCCTAATACACATTAGGAGGGTAGGTTAGTTTTTAGTAGTTTAGTTTCATTTTTCATTTTTCTTTCTAGTTTTAGAGAGAGAAAGTTCTCAACTTTCTCTCACTAAGTTTTCATCTTTCTTTCTTTTAATCTTTCAAGTCTTAAACTTTTTGTATTTGGATTCCTTTTAATCAAGTTCAAGTTAAGCTTTTTGTTCATTAATCTCTTTCTACCTTTCTTGATTTTAGTTTACTTTTGGTGCGAAATATATTTGATCCATGTTGATCTTGATGTTTTCGTGCTTAAAAAGTTAATCTTTTTATTCATACATAAGCTTTCATACGGTTAAGCTTTAAGATTCTTGTGCTTATTGGCTTATTCGCATTTTTAGCTTATTCACTTTTAAAGTTTTCTTAAAAAGTTTCATCTTTTATGGTTTGATTTAAAAGATTGCTTATTTTAAGTTGGAAAAGTTGTTATTTGTGCTTACTAGTTCGGCTTATCATTAATTCGATCAAGTTTTGGTTTGAGCTTATTTCTAATAGCTTAAAACTTAGCTTAATTTCGAATTTGTACCATCGGAAAGGGTAAACCCCTTTCCGATTTGACTTTCCGATCTGAGGGCCTTATTCCGATCGTTTGATCGGAAAAGGGTTTTGGGCATATTCCGATTGGGACTGTTTTACTATATTCCGACGTGAGTATTTTGCATAGCATTCCGATCTGGATCCCTTATTGGATATTCCGATTGTTTTTGATTTCATATATTCCGATTGTGGGGTTTGTGAGACTTTCCGATTAGCCTTGTTTTTTAAGACATTCCAATTAGCATTATTTTCCTATATTCCGATTAGTGATATTTTCCTATATTCCGACCATACATTCCGATCAGGTTCCGATTTGGCTTTCCGATGGTTTAATTTCTTGTTTTTCCAAAGTTTTCAAGTTTTAAATTTATTAAGTGTTCAAGTATTTTTCAAATCTTGTCTTTAAGTTTTCAAGCATTTATTTTTAACTCATCCTTTTAGTTTAATATTTTAAGCTTTTACTTTTCTCAACGACATTTACATATTTGCTATTAGTTTAAAATAGATAATCAACCAAACCATTTATTATTCCACCAAGAACAATTGAGTCGCACTTTGAACCAATAGTCAATTCGAAAAGATTCGGCCGATAAGATTTTATACTTAGCAAAAAGCTTAATTTTAAATGGCGCCGCTGCCGGCTCTTTTCGTTAAGATTAAAGGTTTTAAGTGAGAGACGCACTGGATTTTGGGATCCGTTCATCTTTGAACGTTATTTTCCTTGCTTTCAAATTTTCAAAAATCCAAAAAAATATAAAATTTTCAAAAATACAAAAAAAAATTAAAAAACCTTAAAAACCAAAAATATATCTTTTCTATTTTTCTAATCTTTTTGTAGGTGTGCATGCGTACTCGTGCTCGTAAGAAGAGAGTAGCTCAAGCCGAAGTCATTACTCAACCAATTGTCACCATGGACAATCAACCAATGATCGAGCTTTTGCAATCACATGTAGAAGGAACCACCGATGCAATTGTCATACCTGAGATTGGAGCCAACAAGTTTGAACTCAAATCTGGCTTTATACAAATGGTCTCTGCTCAACCCTTCTTGCGGCGTTCACTTGATGATCCTCATGACCACATTAAAAGGTTTCTTCAGCTTACCAATACGGTTAAGTACAATAGGGTATCACCAGAAGTGATTCGCTTACAACTTTTTCCTTTCTCTTTAGAGGGACAAGCCCGGAATAGGCTTGATAAGGAACCGCCACAAAGTATTCTTATGTGGACGGATTTAGAGACCAAATTTATCAACTACTTTTTCCCACCCTCACGTACTACCGCTTTGCGGAATGAAATTATTACCTTTGAACAAAAGTACGATGAGTTTTTTAGTGAATCTTGGGACCGTTTTAAGGAACTTTTAAGAAAGTGTCCACAACATGGTTTAACAAAAGTACATCAAATCAATACTTTTTACAATGGTTTAAGCATGAATGACCAAGATTCACTAAACAGTGCCTCGGGGGGTAATATTTGGGTTAGGTCTTCTAATGCTGCTTGGGATATTACTGAGAATAAAGCTAGAGTACAAACCAAGAGTGTTAGAACTAATGTAGCAAGTGCTAGTACTAGTGATGCCGACTAAAGAATTGATAAGCTTACTTCGCTTGTGGAATCGCTTGCTTTACAAACTGCCAACAATGCCAAACAATTCAATGCCCAAGCTAATGTTTTGAGCCAATCATGTGATATATGCGGGGGATCTCACTCATACACCGATTGTCCTTCGAATCACGACAATCCGGAAAATGTGTATGCCGCCAACGGTACCTATTCTACGGGAGGCTATCAAGCACGTCCTCAAGGTGACCGCAATTTGCTCAGCTATCGCTCAAACAACTTTCTTTCACCACCTGGTTTTCCCCCACAAAACCCAAACAACCTTAATCGCAACAATCAAAACCAACCTCGTGCTCCAACTCCATATCAAAACCAAAGAAACCCGTATCCACCTCAAAGAAACAACCAAGTTTACCAACAACCTGCTTATCAACCACCCGCCTACCATGCTCCTCCTCCCAACCAATCCACCGCATTACACCAAGATGTTGAAACCTACATGAGTACTAATGATGTGATCGTGCAAAATATTCAGCGGGAAATGGCCAACATGAAAGCAGATATGGTTAAGCAAGGGAACGATCTTCGAGCTGATATGTGAAACACTTTGGCAAGTCAAACGAATGACTTGAGGAATGTGATGGCTAGTTTCTTCCCTAGTAATCAAGCCTCTGGATCGGGTTCTCTTCCGAGTAACACCGTTGCTAATCCAAGAGGGGAGATGAAAGCAATCACTACTCGCAGTGGAAAAGGTTTAAAGGAACCCGAGCTTCCTACACCTACACCGGTGATTGTGACAAAGGAAAACGAGTCTCCTTCTCCAAATCCTCCATCTTCTATTCCTCCAATTTCTACTTCTCCAATTCCACCACCTTCTACTTCTACCCCTCCACCACCCACGGATGTGAGTGCGAATTCTATCCCAAAGCCTTCATCTCAACCCAATATACCTTATCCTTCGAGGTTGAGGAAAGATAAATTGAAGAACAAGGATGATATTCAGGTTTCGAACTTTCTTAAAATGTTTAAACAACTGAATTTCAATATCTCCTTTGCTGAGGCTCTCGCTCACATGCCCAAATATGCTAAAATGTTTAAAGATCTTCTCAGTGGTAAGGAGAAACTTCTCGATATTGCTTAGACCCAACTTAATGATAATTGCTCTGCAGTGCTCTTAAGGAACTTACCAACCAAACTTGGTGATCCGGGTCGCTTCTTGATTCCTTGAAACTTCCCGGGAGTAGAGAATTGCATGGCCCTAGCCGATCTAGGTGCCAGTATTAACTTAATGCCATTAAGTGTTTGGAAGCAATTATCTCTCCCCGAGCTAGTCCCCACACGAATGACTTTGGAATTAGCTAACCGTACGGTTGCTTATCCAGTGGGGATAGCCGAAGACGTCTTCGTTGGTGTCGACAAATTCACCTTCCCGGCGGATTTTGTTGTCGTTGACTACGAGATGGATCCCCGTGTTCCATTAATCGTTGGACGTCCATTCTTGAGGACCGGTCGCACTCTCATCGATGTAGTCGTAGGCGAATTAATCATGAGAGTTGGTGACGATAAAATCGTCTTCAACATGGGTAAACTTTCTAAACAGCCTTCAGAAAACGAGAGTGTTAATTTTATTGACGTTCTCGATGAGACTTGTGAAGAACACTTTCATGATGCTTGCAAAAGTACTCTCTCTTCTCTACCCAATGTTGAGACCATTGCCTCAATTGCTCCGTCATTAACTCCTTTTGGATAAAGTGACTTGGATGATTTTGAAGCTAGCTTGGGTCCTCTCCATCTTAAGTATGATGATTCTCCCGCCGATTGGGATGAAGACATTCGTACCATTGAGAAACTTCTCAATAAGGACCATACTTCTCCACCATCTCCTAAGGATATCTCTACCAATGATCCGAAGTTGACTACGCCGTCCATCCAAAATCCTCCGAATTTAGAGCTTAAGGATCTTCCGTCTCATCTCGAGTACGTTTTCCTTGAAGACAACAAGACCTTACCGGTCATCATCGCTAAGGACTTGAAAGAAGAAGAAAAATCCCGACTTATCGTCGTGCTGAAGAATCACAAGAAAGCTATTGCTTGGAAGATCTCCGATATTCGTGGAATTGATCCTCACTTTTGCACACATAAAATTCTCATGGAGGACGACTTTAAACCCACTATTCAAAGCCAAAGAAGGGTGAATCCCAAGATCCATGACGTAATCAAAAAAGAGGTTATCAAACTTCTTGATGCGGGCATGATCTATCCTATCTCGGATTCACCGTGGGTTAGTCCCGTCCATTATGTGCCTAAGAAAGGTGGAATCACCGTTGTTCCCAATTAACAAAACGAGTTGATTCCTACTCGTCTCGTTACAGGGTGGAGAGTTTGTATAGACTATCGCAAACTCAATGATGCTACGAGAAAGGATCATTTTCCCCTTCCTTTCATGGACCAAATGCTTGAACGTCTAGCGGGTAATGACTATTACTGCTTTTTAGACGGTTTCTACGGGTATTTTCAAATTCCCATCGATCCCAAAGACCAAGAGAAAACCACATTCACTTGTCCTTACGGAACATTTTCCTACAAAAGAATGCCTTTCGGCTTATGTAATGCTCCTGGGACTTTCCAAAGGTGTATGATGGCTATCTTCCATGACATGGTTGAAGAAACTATGGAAGTCTTCATGGATGATTCTCGGTTTATGGTGATTCTTTCTCTGCTTGCCTTGCCAATTTAGAACGTATGCTTAAGCGGTGTGAAGACACTCGCCTTGTTCTAAATTGGGAAAAATGCCACTTCATGGTAAAAGAGGGCATCGTGCTAGGACACAAAATCTCCAAAGCCGGTCTTAAAGTGGACCGTGCTAAAGTCGATGTTATTGCAAAATTGCCTCCACCTTCAACCGTGAAGGGTGTGAGAAGTTTCCTCGGTCATGCGGGCTTCTATCGTCGATTCATCCAAGATTTCTCTAAAATCGCTCACCCGATGACCCACCTCTTGAAAAACGATACCCCTTTCATCTTTTCCAAAGAGTGTCTTGAATCCTTCAATCTTCTTAAGGATAAGCTAACTAAGGCACCGGTCTTGGTTACCCCTAATTGGGAGCTACCTTTTGGGTTGATGTGTGATGCTAGCGACTTTGCTATTGGAGAGGTTTTGGGCCAAAGAGTGAACAAGCACTTCCAACCAATCCACTATGCTAGCAAGACAATGACGGGGGCTCAATTGCATTATACCACTACCAAAAAAGAGCTTTTAGCTGTAGTGTATGCTTTTGAGAAGTTTCGCCCCTATCTTGTCCTTTCTACCACCATCGTGTATACCGATCATTTCGCGTTGAAGTACTTGTTAACTAAGCAAGATTCTAAGCCAAGACTTCTTCGTTGGGTTTTGCTCCTTCAAGAACTCAACATTGAAATTCGTGACAAAAAGGGAGCTGAAAACCTAGCCGTGGATCATCTCAGTAGACTTGAGGATCCTTATCAAGGGGATCATCCAAACAAAGAGATCAGTGACTCTTTTCCCCTTGAGGCCTTAATGTCTATCAATCCAAATCTCGATGACACCCCGTGGTTTGCGGACATTGCAAACTACTTAGCGGGTGGAATTCTCAAGCAAGGGTTCACGTCCCAACAAAAGAAAAAGTTCTTTAAAGATATTGAACATTATTTCTGGGACGACCCCTACCTTTTCAAACAATGTGTTGATCTGATTATTCGTCGATGTGTTGATGGGCCGGCAGCGGTACAAATCCTTGACGCTTGCCATAAAGGACCCACCGGTGGTCACTTTGGTCCTAATTACACCGCGAAGAAAGTATTTGACTCTGGATTCTATTGGCCCACCATTTATCATGACGCTCATGACATGGTTAAACATTGTGATGCTTGCCAAAGACAAGGCAAGATCACACATAAAGATGAGATGCCTCAAAATTTCATCCAAGAATGTGAAATCTTTTACGTATGGGGCATCGACTTTATGGGGCCATTTCCATCATCGAAAGGAAACAAGTACATCCTCGTATCCGTTGACTACGTTTCCAAATGGGTTGAAGCTAAGGCTCTCCCTACGAACGATGCGAGGGTGGTTGTGAACTTTTTGAAGCAGCTCTTTGCTCGATTCGGTGTTCCTCGTGCTATTATCAGTGACCGCGGGACTCATTTTTGCAATGATCAATTTGCAAGAGTCATGGCTAAGTATGGTGTTAATCATCGTCTTTCCACCGCTTATCATCCCCAAACCAATGGTCAAGCCGAGATTTCCAACAGTGGATTGAAGCGAATTCTGGAGCGTACTATGGGAGAGCATCGTGCCGCGTGGGCCGATAAGTTAGATGATGCTTTGTGGGCTTTCTGTACCGCATATAAGACCCCGATTGGTTGCACACCTTATCTTCTTGTGTACGGGAAAGCATGCCACCTCCCTATTGAGCTGGAACATAAGGCATACTGGGCCTTGAAGTGGGCTAACTTCGACATCAACAAAGCCGGTGATCTCCGCAAGATTCAACTCAACGAGCTTAATGAACTGAGGAATGAAGCTTACGAGAACTCACTGATCTACAAAGAGAAGACAAAGATCATCCATGATGAAAGAATTAAGAACCGAGAGTTCCACGTTGGTGATCAAGTCTTACTTTTTAACTCTCGGTTGAAGATCTTCTCGGGAAAGTTGAAGAGCCGCTGGTCTGGTCCATTCACCATCGCCAAAGTCTTTCCATATGGGACCATTGAGCTTTCTCAGCCAAATGGGCCCAATTTCAAGGTGAATGGCTAGCGTTTGAAGCTGTACTTTGGTGAGGACATCTCTCATGAGATGATTCCATCCCTCACCATGTTTCCCATGAACTAAATTTGGGTCGAGTCAGGCTCGTGACTCGGTTATCAAAAACAAGCGCTTCTCGGGAGGCAACCCGTGATCTATCCTTTACTGCTTTCATAATAAGTGTAGGGGGAGCCCCGTATGTGTTGTTGTCTTGTTTCTTATCTTGTGCATGGATTCAAGCTTCAAAGAGCACCTTGATGACTTTTGACGAACCGTGATCCCGTGTTCCCATCTTCCCGATTCTATCCTAAACTCTTGTGATTCAATATTTCATATCTTATATGTTCACATTGAATTCACTATAGTTGTCCTTTCCTTAGCAAGATTTAAACAAAGTGCACAATGTCACATGCTTAAACATTGAGGACAATGTTTATATCAAGTGTAGGGGGACTTCTATCGAAGTAAGTGGTCTTTTCCATGAATTTGTCCTCATTTTAACCGGAAAATTTAATTTTTCGACATTTTTCAAAATTTTTAATCTATTTTGGCCTAGTTGTATAGTTGTATTTTCCTTTTTTATGGTTATTTTCTTTCCTTGCTAAAATAAAGTTCAATAAAGTGGTTTAAATTTTTCTAAGTCGTAAATATTTTGACTCAACCCGAGTTTACTTATCTAAGTTTACTCTAGCTAGTATCCTTAACGTGTTTAAGTCAAGTTTTGCTAGGCTTTTATATAGGGAGCTT
This sequence comes from Glebionis coronaria, assembly GCA_025667525.1. Lineage (NCBI taxonomy): Eukaryota > Viridiplantae > Streptophyta > Magnoliopsida > Asterales > Asteraceae > Glebionis > Glebionis coronaria. Next base: position 634,537,115 of record CM046874.1, on the reverse strand, counting down.
TAAAACGCGAAAGTCTTAACTCTCACGGGTTAAGAACAAGAACTTTTCGCAAGTTCCTATAATTGATCTTAGAGAGTTGTTTATCAAGGGAACTTTAAAATGCGATGTCTAAACTTGAAAAAAGTCTAAGAATTCGCAAGATCCTATAGATGACTCGAAAACCCAAAACTTTGATTTAATAGGCTAAGCATCCACGAGTCTCATTCTTGAGATTTTAAACTGTGGAGGACGAGAGATGATAGAGTCAATTATAAGTTTGGTATTCTTTCGTGAATTTATGTGAGTTAATTATGAGCCTATTCTCTCATCACTTGTTAATAAATTTATCTGCAATAAATAAGGTTGTACGATTTGAAATGTTACTTAGCTTCTAGCCCAAGATCGTTTAAAAGTTGCTCGGTATTAATTAGAGTTCATAGCCAAGGCATAACTTATTGAAGCGGGATGCAAAGATTGGCGAGTTCGAAAAGGCCCTAACAAGGCATGAGGGCTACATTTTGTTGCTAAAGATCCAAAAGTGATGTGAAGAATCATTTATCGAAAATCAATATGAAGGATCGAGACACACGACGAAAAGCAAAAACTCCCCAAAAGATCATGGAGAAGTCTATCCAAAAAGGCCCTAACAAGGTATGAGGATAAATAGATCCAAGTCCTAAAAGGAGGCAGATCGTTTTATATCAAAGTCCAAAATAAAGATTGGAGAAAAATGAAGAAGTCGTGGTCCAAAGATGAAGAATCTCTCAAAACTTCAAGTGAAGAAATTCCTATTATGAAGAGAAGACCATAATTTCAAGAACGTCTCTCAAAGATCCGAAGTATGAAGTCACTGCCAAATATCGGTCCGAGAAATGTCTCAAATCGCGAAGCGAGTTATGCCAAGATATGAACTTTATGAGGCCCCGAGAAGCAGTTTTAAAAGATTTTGTCCTTTAGCTAACTATTGATTAAATCGTCCCACTTTATTTTCGGCCTAACTAACTATCGAAATAAGTCAAACAATGCATCCTCGTGATCATTCAAGACAAAAATAAAATACAAGAGATACACCTAGGAATAAGGGAGTCTAAGTAAATAATTGGCCCACATGAATTCGTGTTAGTTTGCTAACTTATAATAACAATGATCTCGTTTTTAAGCTTGGTTTAGGGAACGTGAAACTTTAGGATGATAAACGTTCATGGCAGCCAAAACCCAATGTAAGTTTTTGATTTCTTTACTTGTTTTTATCTTTTTATTTTTCCTTAAATGTTTAGTATTTAATAAAGGCCAAGGTGGGTTATTTATGATGGAAAATGTAAACCGTGCTTTAAAATTAATGCATTGCATGAGGACATTGCAATGGTCAAGTGTAGGGAATTTAATAAGTGTGAAAACACTTATCCTTTTACCACTTATTTCCAATAATAACAAGACCAAAACGTGTAATTTATGTCGTAAAAGTCGGAATTATGCGTGGTTTGTGTTTTTATTGTGTTTTAGGACCAAAAGATGAAAAAGGAAGAAAACACGGGCTTTCACGGGCTTTTATCGAAGAAAACGAGAAAAGACGAAGTCAAAAGATCAAGAGTGCAAAAAGAATGGAAGTCCAAGGCCTATTCTGAAGATTTATCGAAGAAAAAGTCTAAAGACAGAAGTTTAATGAAGTCGAAGAACTCAAGTCTAATAGAAGAAGAAAATTACAAGACAAGTTCAATATACATCGACAAATCCCGAGACGACATCGAGAAAGACAAAGGATTTAAATCGAGTCGAGAAGAAAGAAAGAAGAGGCAACACATGCACACCTTCCCATTTTCCTTATAAATACCCTCCTAATACACATTAGGAGGGTAGGTTAGTTTTTAGTAGTTTAGTTTCATTTTTCATTTTTCTTTCTAGTTTTAGAGAGAGAAAGTTCTCAACTTTCTCTCACTAAGTTTTCATCTTTCTTTCTTTTAATCTTTCAAGTCTTAAACTTTTTTTATTTGGATTCCATTTAATCAAGTTCAAGTTAAGCTTTTTGTTCATTAATCTCTTTCTACCTTTCTTGATTTTAGTTTACTTTTGGTGCGAAATATATTTGATCCGTGTTGATCTTGATGTTTTCGTGCTTAAAAAATTAATCTTTTTATTCATACATAATCTTTCATACGGTTAAGCTTTAAGATTCTTGTGCTTATTGGCTTATTCGCATTTTTAGCTTATTCACTTTTAAAGTTTTCTTAAAAAGTTTCATCTTTTATGGTTTGATTTAAAAGATTGCTTATTTTAAGTTGGAAAAGTTGTTATTTGTGCTTACTAGTTCGGCTTATCATTAATTCGATCAAGTTTTGGTTTGAGCTTATTTCTAATAGCTTAAAACTTAGCTTAATTTCGAATTTGTACCATCGGAAAGGGTAAACCCCTTTCCGATTTGACTTTCCGATCTGAGGGCCTTATTCCGATCGTTTGATCGGAAAAGGGTTTTGGGCAGATTCCGATTGGGACTGTTTTACTATATTCCGACGTGGGTATTTTGCATAGCATTCCGATCTGGGTCCCTTATTGAATATTCCGATTGTTTTTGATTTCATATATTCTGATTGTGGGGTTTGTGGGACTTTCCGATTAGCCTTGTTTTTTAAGACATTCCGGTTAGCATTATTTTCCTATTTTCCGATTACTGATATTTTCCTATATTCCGACCATACATTCCGATCAGGTTCCGATTTGGCTTTCCGATGGTTTAATTTCTTGTTTTTCCAAAGTTTTCAAGTTTTAAATTTATTAAGTGTTCAAGTATTTTTCTAATCTTGTCTTTAAGTTTTCAAGCACTTAGTTTTAACTCGTCCTTTTAGTTTAATCTTTTAAGTTTTTACTTTGCTCAACGACATTTACATATTTGCTATTAGTTTAAAATAGATAATCAACCAAACCATTTATTATTCCACCAAGAACAATTGAGTCGCACTTTGAACCAATAGTCAATTCGAAAAGATTCGGACGATAAGATTTTATACTTAGCAAAAAGCCAAGTATTATGCCTCTTCTGTAGCCATGCTTCAACAAGAAAGTAGAGAGACGCTCATACCAGGCTCTAGGAGCTTGATGAAGACCATAAAGGGCTTTGACAACCTTGTAGACCTTCTTTGGATGAAGAGGATCCATAAAGCCCTTAGGCTGAGTGACATATACTTCTTCTTCAATCTTGCCATACAGAAATTCACTCTTGACATCCATTTGAAACACTGTAAAGCCAATATAAGAAGCAAAGGCCAAAAATAGGTGTATGGCCTCAATTCGTGCAACAGGAGCAAAAACTTCATCATAATCAATTCCTTCAAGATGAGTGTGGCCCTGTGCTACTAGTCTTGCTTTATTCCTTACCACAATACCCCTAGCATATTTCTTGTTTTTGAGAATCCATTTGGTAACAATTGTTGTCTTTCCATCCGGCAAATCAACTAGGATCCATACATTTTGAAACAAGAATTGTTGCATCTCCTCCTGCATAGCTTCTACCCACCTTTGATCCTCAAGAGCATGTGAGACAGACCTAGGTTCCACCTGTGACAGAAAACAAGCAAACAAACAAAGAAGAAAATCTGTGTGGTTATTTCGCTTTTGGTCTTCAATGTAGCTCACAAGATCATGATGACCAGAAGTTGCTTTCTTATGCATGTCGCGAGTCTTGACAGTAGAACCAGGATCTCCTATAATTTGAGATGTAGGATGTACTTTATGGATCTGCTGAATAGTAGTAGGAGCTACTTCCACTTCTAGTCCAAGTTATTAGAGTCACCAATAACACCATCATCATACGAAGTGAAGTTTAAAATACTTGTTATTGGTTGCTTATGATATCATCCAGCTTAGTAGTAGACACCTTATTATAGTTTCCTAGGTCAGAAGGACTAGAGAACCTAGTAGTGGAAGTTGGATCACTAATTGGACTTCCAATAGGAGTTGAACTTGCACTAGAAGTAACAATAGGCTCACTAGGAGTAGCTGGTACAGCATGAGTATCCATAGGAAACTCAAAGCCTCCTTGGGTAGTTGTAGTAGTAACATCTTGTTGTTGCTTGAGCAGTGTATCAAGAGCTCCTTGTGAGTTAGTAATGTCTGGTGAAGTAGCACCAGCAGGAGTAGCAGAGGTGTCGAAAGCAACTGTTGTGGAATAGGATGGGATAACAAAAATGTCATCATCCTCTTTTGTGTCCAAAAAGTTAGAAATAGCACCTGCATTAGAAGAAACAAATTCTTGTGGGCCTGCATGTTGGTTAGTTTTGAAACGAAAATATCCCAATGTGTCGCTGAGATAATCAAGATCAAAATACCATTCAGGACCTTTGCCTTGAATGTTTGTCTTCTCCTCAAAGTACCTTAGATTGATAGTTTCAATGACACGCGTGGCAGTGAGATTGTAGACCCTATTGGATCTTGAGTGAGCTGAATATCCCACAATGAAGCCTTCATCGGCCTTGCCGTCAAATTTCCCCAAATAGTAACTAGTGTTGAGAATGGTGACAAGACAGCCAAAAGGTTTCAAATGAGTAATGCTCGGGACTTTGGCTGTGAGTAGCTCATAGGGAGTCTTCTTATGTGGATTGGTAATGAAGACCCTATTCAACACATAACACGCAGTGTTAACCGCTTTTGTCCAAAACATAGTCGGAAGCTTGGAATCAGCAAGCATGGTTCTTGCTGCTTCTATAAGAGTCATGTTTTTCCTTTCTGCAACACCATTTTGTTTAGGAGTCTTGGCAGCACTATAGTCTCTTTTTATACCTTTGGAATTGCAAAGTGCTATGAGGTCTGCATTATTGAACTCAGTCCCATTGTCACATCTAATACCTTTTACCTTCTTGGAGAGATGATTTTCAATTAAGGCTATGAAGTCCTTGGGAATTGGGTAGGTCTCACTTTTAGCAGCCATAAAGAAAACCCATGAAAATCTGCTATAACCATCCGTTACAACTAGGCAGTAGTACTTATGATCAATGCTTCTGATGGAGGTATGACCAAATAGATCCATATGAAGTAGCTGCAAAGGTTCAGTTATAAGATTGAGAGCAGTAATGGCTTTGAAGGATGATTTGTGTTGTTTGCCTTTGCTGTAAGCAAGGCAATTGATGTCATTCTTGAAGGTTTGGGTAGGTAAACCAGAGACCAGGTTCATATTTTCTAGCTAGTTAATGGTCTTGAAATTTACATGCCCCATCCTTCTATGCCATTTTGTGGCTTCATCTTCTGATGCTTTGGCAACCAAGCAAGCTAGTTGACCAGTAAGATTTACTTCATTCAACTTGATACTGTATAGATTATGTCTTCTTGGAATTTTGAGTAGTACTTGGGAGTCATCTGGGAGTTTAAAGTCTTTGGACAACACTAGGCAATTAGTAACCGTGAAAAGGACAAACAGCTTTTTGTCACAAATCTGAGAGACAGAGTTCAAGTTGAAATGTTGGAGTGCCTCCATATAGTATACTTGCTCAAAATTAAGGTTAGGAGTCTGAATAGTTCCTTTGCCAGAGATACGCCCCTCACCCCCACCAAAGTACACTTTCCCGCCTTGAAATGGTATAAAATTAGTCAAAAGTCCTTTGTTCCCTATCATGCTCCTAAAGCAACCACTATCTACTATTCCAAGAGATGGATCTTGGTATGGATTAATCTACAACAACAGAAAAATATGTAACAGTTAGTGTCGTAAGGGGACCCAAACCATTCCTGGCTTAAGTATGCCTTGTGGATCAGTGTAAGATAGCCATGGAGATTGATGAGATCCACTGTTGTTCTTGTGTTGGCTGGGCATCATATGGGATTTATTTTGTGTCCAAGAACAACCTGTTGAGGGCTTAACAGCAGAACCCAAATTTCCCAATCCAAAATGCATTTGGTCGGTAGTAGTAGTATAATTCTTACCAGACTTGCGAAAATTTTGAAAATAATTGTTGGTTGGTCTGTTAGTGGTACTTGGATTGCTTCTCCAAGTAGCAGAAGCTGAAGGGGAGTTCCTCCTAGTAGAAGGAAAATATTGAGCACATGGTTTAGTCTTCTAGAGGCAAAACCCATACCAGTAGGGGCAGCTACTGGTGGAACAGGAGTATCATAAGAGAGATGGACAGTAGGCCTTTATCATAGAAATCATAATCTTTAATCAAATGAAATCTAATACCACAAATAAAGCATGTTTTAAAATACCTTTTATTCAAATGACATTGTTTTTTACTGTTACCGTATTACAAACAATTCTAGGAGAAACAACATTCCTAGAAGACATAATACTAGAATAAAAAACAATGGAAGTAGATGCAGTAGCAACTCTCTCATCACTCATCCTAGCACTAGAAGCAGCAATGTCATTTGGCTGGGACTCGAGGGACTTGACTCTTCACTTGAACCACACGATGCATAGTCACTGGTCTTGTCACTGAAAATACAAGAGACAAAGTCATTAGTGTTAGTAGAACTTCTAGGAGACTCATGCATCTGTGATTCATCCAAGTCTTTATGCATGGATGTAAGCAAAAATGTTCCTGTAAGAGGTAGAGGAACAATATGCATTGCTACAGCTAGTTTAAACCTATTGTAACTAGGTTTTCCCTCCTCCTCTTTGTCGGGATCAAAGACACTAGAAAAAGATAAGTCAAAAACATCATGTGGTCCTATGTAGTTGTCAAACCTAACCCCCTCTTTGTTCTTCTAGACGTACTGCTATCTATTAGCTTGGAAAGACTTTTTGGTGCTTTTTTCCATTTATCAAACTGCAATAAAGTAGCAACAAATTTCATTTGCATTTCTTGTTTTGATTGAATGCTTTCAGCATTAAGTTTTTCAGTATACTTAAGCAAATTAGATGTATTTTCTAAGTCAATACTCAACACCCTAATCCTATCCTCATACTCAAGTTGAGCATTTTATAACCACTTCTTTTGATGTTCTAAGGTTTTGAGAGAACTCTTGTAAGCTTGAACTTCTGAAAAATATTTGTCATTTTGAGCATTTAGTTCATTGCATTGTGTTAAGAGGTCAGAATATTTATCATCACAACCAAGAGGGCAATTTTGTACTTGAGGAGAGATTCCCATTAAAGCAAATTCCTCTGCTTTCTCTGCCTCGGATATATGACCAGCATTTATAGCAAACACATCAGTAGCAGACTCAACTGTATCCAAAGTTGGAGTCTCATGATCATTCCAATTGACCATGGTATCAACGGATACCAATGCTTTCTTATCCTCCTGAAGCTTTTGAACCTTGAAGGCAGAATACCCGTTCTTCTCCTAGTCATTTCTACTATGGCATTCTTGTAATAACCCGAACTTGATGTCATTATTTTATCCTAATTATATAACGGATTCGTAATTTCTAAGTAGTAACGAATATTATTATATTTGACGATTTTAGCTGAAACCGATAATGTGTGACTATAATTAATTGTTGTGACGATGAAAAGTACTAATAGTGATCGCAATGTCAATGGATGCCCAAATATTATATTTTAGTATCGATTATTTCGATATTTGATATTTCTGAAATTTTTATTTCATTACGTTTTAAGTCGAGTGGAACTTTACTATGTCGTTTTGTGTGCGTTTAATTATTCAAACGATCGATTTAACAAACGAAATTTATATTTTTATGAATCCGGGACAAAACCCGACTCTCGTAAATATTTTCAAAATTGACTAGTAGTCATTTCCCGCTTTTTAACTAATATTTACAACAAAGGCCAAAAGATAGCCTTATATACACTTTTAGCCCCTCCACCACTATATATAAACTTCAACTAACACACATAACCTCATTTTTCACCTACAAAAAAATGTGTTCTCTCCTCCTTTCCCTCTCTAGCTCACGGCCAAGCCACCACCACCCAAATCCACCATCAAATTTCATGATCTTACAAATCCAATCAAAGACCCATTCCTATAATTGAAAGATGAACATTTTCGTATGAAGATTTCACACATGCATCAACTTTTATTTTTCAATGATTTTCATGATGATCAAGTAATGTTTGATCCATTTTTATTGTTGTAGGGTGTGTTATTATTATTATATAATTGATTTTTATGGTTGCATGTTTGATTTTTGATATGGGTTTTGAAAGGATGAATCATGCAAGTGATTTAGGGATGTTAGTAAATGTTAGGAATGATTAATATAGCATATTTGAAGTGTTGATGTTGATAAAAATAGGTCAAAATGGTTGTTGGTTTCATTTTTAAAGAGTCATTTTACATTAGTAGGTTTAAGGCCGTTTTTCATACAGTAAATGTTGGATAAAGTTTGATATTATTAGATATTGTTGTAGTAGTCGTCGAGACGCTCGTTTCGATATAAGATAGAGCTTTTAACTCCTAACGAGTCAAAAGTTATGCTAGTTTGATTATTCGTGTACCGGGAGACGAGTATTGACACAATACGAAATTGTTGTCGATATTTGGATCGAATCTCGGAGACTATAAGTTGAGTTTTAAAACTGATCAAAGGCTGTTGTTGGGTTATAAACTTAGTATTTTGAGTCTATTTTTAAAGTCAAGTGGCGATTTTGTAAATGGAAATGTTTAACAAGGTCAAAATGGTTTTACGATACAAGTGTGCAAAACTGTCCGGTTTTTAAAGTCTAAAGATGTGTCGAGCAGGTGTGTCTAAAATGTGAATCATTGAATGAAATTTAAACTGAGTCTTATATAGATTAAATATGAGTTTGTCACCAAGTTTCGGCGAAAACGGAGTTGTTTAGGTATGGTAAAACAGCGTGTACTTTTGGTAAGTACCGGCTGAGTACTTTTTGGGAGGTACTTAACCTCGCGTCATAGTTTGAGGCGAGAGGCTAATCTATTAACTTCTCAAAGTTCTAAAAGAATATAAGTAATGTGTGAGAGTGTATATTCTGAGATTGGAGACCCATTTAGGGTACTTGAACCGTATTGATTTGGCATCTTAAGATGGATCAATATCGAAGGTGCTAGTTTGGAAAGCTAGTACATGTTGTGGGATTTAGAAGGAATCACTTGCATTGATTGATCATGTCTATGTACATACTATTTTGAGTCATTGATTTTATTATATTAAGTATGAATTGAAATACTTAAGTATGTTGCTAAGCGCGCACCTTATTTGTTAGGTGACGGCTTTTGATGTGTATATATTTGGGAGGCATCTTCACTTTGGCGATCACTACTACTACTAGCTTCGTATCCCATTTAAGGTAAGTCTATAACCTCGCTTTTACACTATTTTGTAAATGGTTTTTAAACCCGCGAGGGGGAATACATGTTTTTCATAAACTTGGAACACAAGTCTTTTATGGTATGCTTGTCCATCTATGAATAGACCCGTGGTTGCCTTAAAATTGCATTAAGTGATTGCCTTTGTTAAAGCCTCAATTATGGACCGTTAATTAACCTATGATGGGTTAACCGCTAGTACAATTAATAGATCTATGGGGGAATTCGCCCCGGTTCAGTTTGTGTGGACTTGTCACAGAAGCTTAGGCCTGACCTCCACACTGTTTGAGCATATTGTATTGAGAAGTCAGGTATACGACAATATACCAATAATCTGGAGGTAACCGATAATTAATAAATCTCCTGTCCTATCATACCTCTAAAGGGAGTGTCTAAGGGCTCGGTTCCATGAGCTTATTGCAATTTATGCTATATAAAATTATTATTGTTGATGCAAATTATTATTTGATGCTTGTTAAGCATGCCACAAACTTATAATCTTTGCTTGTGTTCAAATGATTTGTAAAACCTATAGACTTGCTCAACCTTTGTGTTGATGATTTTACACATGTATTTCAGGTAATCAAGATGGATAGCAGCGGAGCATGTGAGGAGGAAGTTGGTGCTTACTTGTCTAAATCTTTGTTTACTTTTCCATCCTATGAAATGAATAAACTGCTTTTAAGCATTTAATGTATTGTGATTGGTAACGGTTTTTGGGACCAACGCTACTCTGATTTTATATATATTGGGATGGGAAACTTTTTGGACAAGATTGTATAATATTTTAACGTCTCATTTGAGGTCGTTTTCTATGATTTTGTGCGATGTGCTATGAGTAGCGCCCCAAAGTGGTATTCCGCTGCGTGGTAATTTTGGGGTGTTACAAATTGGTAATCAGAGCCACAAGTTATAGAGAACTAGGTCGATTTTGAAAATGTCCTAAACTATAACTTTTGGTGTGTTTTAAAAAGGTTTTAAGCACGCAACTACTCCGCATGGCTCCGGTAAGGCTATTCTTGTATTTCTTTATGATTGATTGTCATTATGTGAACCTACGTGTATGTAGCAATGGTAATATGTATATGTATGAATATACTATGGTATTTAAAGACATTGCGCGTGAAGCAATGGTCCTTGAATGATTGTCGTACATTTTAAAATATGGTTTTGTATCGGATTTGGCATCACCGCCAATCATCGATCTTGATAATTATGTATTATCTAAATACGGGCGTGAAACTCGTTTGATACTTTGAGTATGTATATATGGTTTCGTAACCTATCGCATATCGACTTTTTTATGTTCGATTGTTATCATATTATTGTGATGTGCCATTTTTGGACATCTCCTTTCGAAGCGTAATCGATAAATGCGATGTTCGTGTTTTCGTTACTACTTATGATTTTTAAGAATCATTTATCCCAGGTGATATCTTCTACGTAATGCGACGTGTGATTAAATTTTATATGACCACGTTTTATTGGCGAAAAGGAGGATGCCAATGTTGGACTTAAGATATATATATCCTAATCAAATATATATAGTTTGGGTACAACAATGATATGCTCGTAGTAGTCATTCGGTTGAGTGACTTATTACTGTGTATCTAAATGGAATGGGACATTTAGATATATAGATTTTAACTCGCCCAACTAAGATTCGTTTAAGGTTGTCTTACTTAAATGGATTAGGACATTTGAATAAGAAAAATTTAAACTACTGGACCTTAGATTGTCGTGTTTTCCTTATTCAGATGGAATGGGACGTTTGAATACGGAAATCATGATATAAGTTTATTGAAACCTTGTATTTATGATGGTATTTTCATACGATATCGTGTTGAGAGGTAGTAATACTTGACTAGGTTGACTTATAATCGTTTGGTTGAATTGGATTGGGACGCCTTTTCATTTGAACAAGAAAGTTATAAGTTCCCGAACCGTAAATTTATAAACTCTTGTATACATGAAAGGGGACGCCTTTTGATGTAGACAAGGAGTTACAAATGAGTTGGCCCAAGTATGTCTGGCTCGATTTGTGAATGTTTGGTCTGCGTACGTCTTCCTTCGAATGGTATTTCGTTGGTAAGAATCGTTCGGTACCGTCGTCATTATGATGATCCTCGACTATCATCTATGTACGAGTAACCCGTTGGACTTCTCTCGAGTTATGAGTTACTTCTATGGACCATTTCTAATGTGTCTCGATGATCGCGAGCTTTATAAGCATATTGTTAAGAATCGTTGACCGTTCCGAGAATATGCGACTTGTTTAAGCATCACCAGGATTTATGCATGTACTTGTGGATTGACTGAGGATCAAGTTATCAACGACAACTCATCATGGATGTGAAGATTTTGTAATTCTACTTGCTATTATCGAATGGTAACCGAAGACTTTTCTTGATGACGAAACTCTTGGGGCTAATATGACGAACTAAACAAGGAAGATGATGCATCACCTTGAGCACTGAAGTAGAAACTATTAGGACACTCCTGTATGATGAATGATGAAGTAGAAGGATGCTTTTGTATGATGAACACTGAAGCAGAAGTTAGTGGGACGCTTTTGTATATTGAACACTGAAGTAGGAGTTAATGGTACGCCGATATGTGGTGAATCTTCGCCAATGGACCGAATTTCTTAATGATTGGAATTAATAAATTAGTTAACACTCGAGGAATATATTGTAACCGACACCACAAGTAGAAAGATTTTGGAGATCAAGTCGTATTATAGAGGCTTCGTTCAAGGTTTCTCGATGATCAACTGTGGAGATCTATATTCGATGTTTATGTTCGACCATTTCTTTTTATGTACTTATATGGTGTGTGATCTACTCTAACGATCGTAAGTTGTGAGAACTTAAGACGGCATTGTCCAATGACGTCCGATCAATGAGAACACGTACCATGTAATATCTTTTCGACTTTCAACAGCGATGTTTATTGAGACTCTAATGTGCGTGAGCGGAAGTAAGATGGTGTCTTCGTATTATCTTTTGAGTAAGGATCCGCGTGTGAGCACCCTCTGATGACGAAACTGTTTTTCTTGTTAGTTCTTTTTTATGTGTGTCCATGGCTATCCAGCCAATGGATATCCGTTAATTTGAAACCTTCCTTTTGATTGGACTTACCCGAAAATCCTGTCATTTGTTCTTGTCATTGAATGAGCTTCGTGTAATTCATAACATTTTCATGTGTCGAGCTTGAAGGAGTGATTGGTAGATAAGGAATTATTCATCCTCTTTTGGTGAGATACAACTTGATGACAAGTTGTGTTCTGTAAGAAGAACCAGTGGAGATCGTGGATCAAGGTTCAAATGGGATCGTGAGAGTTTCTTTAGAAGAAAGTTCCCTTACTTTTCCTAGTGGAACGCAGTACGAATATGAGGCGAGGTGAGCGCCGGGATGTCGCTCCATTAAGGTGGTGAGGATGTAATAACCCGAACTTGATGTCATTATTTTATCCTAATTATATAACGGATTTGTAATTTCTAAGTAATAACGAGTATTATTATGTTTGACGATTTTAGCTGAAATCGATGATGTGTGACTATAATTAATTGTTGTGACGATGAAAAGTACTAATAGTGATCGCGATGTCAATGGATGCCCAAATATTATATTTACTATCGATTATTTCGATATTTGATATTTCTGAAATTTTTATTTCATTTACGTTTAAGTCGAGTCGAACTTTACTATGTCGTTTTGTGTGCGTTTAATTATTAAAACGATCGATTTAACAAACGAAATTTATATTTTATGAATCCGGGACGAAACCCGACTCTCGTAAATATTTTTAAAATTGACTGGTAGTCATTTCCTGCTTTTTAACTAATATTTACAACAAAGGCCAAAAGATAGCCTTATATACACTTTTAGCCCCTCCACCACTATATATAAACTTCAACTAACACACATAACCTCATTTTTCACCTACAAAAAAATGTGTTCTCTCCTCCTTTCCCTCTCTAGCTCACGGCCAAGCCACCACCACCCAAATCCACCATCAAATTTCATGATCTTACAAATCCAATCAAAGACCCATTCCTATAATTGAAAGATGAACATTTTGGTATGAAAATTTCACACATGCATCAACTTTTATTTTTTAATGATTTTCATGATGATCAAGTAATGTTTGATCCATTTTTATTGTTGTAGGGTGTGTTATTATTATTATATAATTGATTTTAATGGTTGCATGTTTGATTTTTGATATGGGTTTTGAAAGGATGAATCATGCAAGTGATTTAGGGATGTTAGTAAATGTTAGGAATGATTAATATAGCATATTTTAAGTGTTGATGTTGATAAAAATGGGTCAAAATGGTTGTTGGTTTGATTTTTAAAGAGTCATTTTACATCAGTAGGTTTAAGGTCGTTTTTCATACAGTAAATGTTGGATAAAATTTGATATTATTAGATATTGTTGTAGTAGTCGTCGAGACGCTCGTTTCAATATAAGATAGAGCTTTTAACTCCTAACGAGTCAAAAGTTATGCTAGTTTGATTATTCGTGTACCGGGAGACGAGTATTGACACAATACGAAATTGTTGTCGATATTTGGATTGAATCACGGGGACTATAAGTTGAGTTTTAAAACTGATCAAAGGCTGTTGTTGGGTTATAAACTTAGTATTTTGAGTCTATTTTCAAAGTCAAGTGGCGATTTTGTAAATGGAAATGTTTAACAAGGTCAAAATGGTTTTACGATACAAGTGTGCAAAACTGTCCGGTTTTTAAAGTCTAAAGATGTGTCGAGCAGGTGGGTCTAAAATGTGAATCATTGAATGAAATTTAAACTGAGTCTTATATAGATTATATATGAGTTTGTCACCAAGTTTCGTCAAAAATGGAGTTGTTTAGGTATGGTAAAACGGCGTGTACTTTTGGTAAGTACCGGCTGAGTACTTTTTGGGAGGTACTTAACCTCGCGTCATAGTTTGAGGCGAGAGGCTAATCTATTAACTTCTCAAAGTTCTAAAAGAATATAAGTAATGTGTGAGAGTGTATATTCTGAGATTGGAGACCCATTTAGGTTACTTGAACCGTATTGATTTGGCATCTTAAGATGGATCAATATCGAAGGTGCTAGTTTGGAAAGCTAGTACATGTTGTGGGATTTAGAAGGAATCACTTGTATTGATTGATCATGTCTATGTACATACTATTTTGAGTCATTGACTTTATTATATTAAGTATGATTTGAAATAATTAAGTATGTTGCTAAGCATGCACCTTATTTGTTAGGTGGCGGCTTTTGATGTGTATATATTTGGGAGGCATCTTCACTTTGGCGATCACCACTACTACTAGCTTCGTATCCCATTTAAGGTAAGTCTATAGCCTCGCTTTTACACTGTCTTGTAAATGGTTTTTAAACCCGCGAGGGGAAATACATGTTTTTCATAAACTTGGAACACAAGTCTTTCATGGTATGCTTGTCCCTCTATGAATGGACCCGTGGTTGCCTTAAAATTACATTAAGTGATTGCCTTTGTTAAAGCCTCAATTATGGACCGTTAATTAACCTATGATGGGTTAACCGCTAGTACAATTAATAGATCTATGGGGGAAGCCGCCCCGGTTCAGTTTGTGTGGACTTGTCACAGAAGCTTAGGCCCGACCTCCACACTGTTTGAGCATATTGTATTGAGAAGTCAGGTATACGGCAATGTACCAGTAATCTGGAGGTAACCGACAATTAATAAATCTCCTGTCTTATCAGACCTCTAAAGGGAGTGTCTAAGGGCTCGGTTCCATGAGCTTATTGCAATTTATGCTATATACAGTTATTATTGTTGATGCAAATTATTATTTGATGCTTGTTAAGCATGCCACAAACTTATAATCTTTGCTTGTGTTCAAATGATTTGTAAAACCTATAGACTTGCTCAACATTTGTGTTGATGATTTTACACATGTATTTCAGGTAATCAAGATGGATAGCAGCGGAGCATGTGAGGAGGAAGTTGGTGCTTACTTGTCTAAATCTTTGTTTACTTTTCCATCCTATGAAATGACTAAACTGCTTTTAAGCATTTAATGTATTGTGATTGGTAACGGTTTTTGGGACCAGCGCTACTCTGATTTTTTATATACTGGGATGGGAAACTTTTTGGACAAGATTGTATAATATTTTAACGTCTCATTTTAGATCGTTTTCTATGATTGTGTGCGATGTGCTATGAGTAGCGCCCCAAAGTGGTATTCCGCTGCGTGGTAATTTGGGGGTGTTACAATTCTCTAGCAAAATGGCCTTACTGATGACAGTTGTAGCATTTGACTTTGCTCCTATCAAACCTGGCTGGCTCCTTTGGGTTGTAACTGATTTTTCTACCAGCCTTTTTTTCAACTTGTGAACTCGGAGAGTAAGCATAGCCATCTGCCACTTGAGGTCCATTTCATCCAAGTCAATCTTATCAACCTGTTTGAAGTCATCAAAAGCTAGCTGCTGTTGTGGATCAACATCAGCAACAAAGGAATGAAGAACAGTTTCTACCATGCTACTGGTCTTGACTTTTGATTCAGGAGTAGGAGTATGTTGTGTGGACAAACTATAGCTTAGGCTACTGGTATAGGGCATTGGACTGGAGCCCATGGAGCTCACAAAAGCAGAATTAGCAGGAGTGGAGTAGGAATCGTTTGGTTATCATCTCACTTGAGACTCAAAAGTTTTGACTTTGTAAAATAAGTCATCAAAAGAGAGATACTCAAGTCCTCCTTTTTGATTTGAGAGAGATGACTACCTGGTTCTATGAATGAGGCAGAGCTCTAAGAAACCTAGCATTAATGTCTTCATTCTTTGGTTTTGATTTGAGTTGATTCAGTTGGCTAAGAATCTTTTGAAACCTGTCATAGCCCTAATAAAGACCTTCTGACTCAGAGATCTTGAATTTTTTAAATTCATCTCTCAGCATTGATCTTCTCATCTTCTTGGATTCGTCATTTTCTCTAAACCTTGCCTTGATGGCATTCCATATTTCTCTTGCATCATCTAGGTGATAGAAATCACCCATATGGTCATCAGGAAGAGACTGAAGCAAAATGGTTTTTGCTTTGATCTCCTTTTGAACAGCCTGGACTCTCACGAATATAAAAGGAACCCCTTCGGTTCCACAAAGGTACGATATACACAATACCCTAAATACTAATATACTCAAACCGATTACTTACTCTCACGTTGGAGTCTAATCGTGGGTAGCAAACCTACGGTAAGTCTAACGGTGTCTGTTTAGTGCGCAGGGTCCTAAAGCAAGTTTCACTTGGTGCGAGAGCCGGAGTCCACAAGACCCCAAATTAAGCCTAATTTGGGTTAAGCTCGGTCTACCCCAACTTTTGCATCAACAATCTAGAATAGTGATATTACCATTCTTATCCCTTCTAGTATTCTTCTTGTCATTGCCATTCTGAACAATCTTCCATAATGTCATATCAGTGTTGGTGATCTAGCACTCCATCTTAATGGTCCAGCTATCATACTCATCTTTCTTCAGGTGTGGGAATTTCCCATTTGTGTTAGAGACAGTAGCAACAATTTGATGTGTTTGCTGTGTTGTATTGGTGCTTGGTTGTCTTGTGTCAGTTGAACTAGAATCATACATGATTCAATGAGTTTCATAGAAAATTTTAGAAAAAAAATGGTTCTTCTTGTACAAAGACTCTCCCAGGCTCTGATACCACTTGTTGGGTCCTTTAGTTGTAGATCTTTTAGCCTGTTAAGGATGGTGAACGACTTCTGTAATCACAAGTCTATTCACAGAGAGACTCTAATGAACACAAAGTATTTGTGTGGAATACAAACACTAGAACAAGAAGAAATAGTATAAATAGATAAATAACTTCATCCTTTCTAAGGATTTCTACTATATTGATATGAAAATGAAACTAGTGAAGGTGTGTCTATCCTTTCTACCAATGGGTTCCTTTTATACTACAAGGAAACCCTAACCACATTAAACACAAAACGTGTAACAGTTGATATGCATATCCTTTCCTAAGATATCTCATGCATATCCTAATAAACTACTACAGATAATAATGTTTGACTTACTACCAGACCAGGAGCATGTGTTCCTCCTACTACTATGAGGACTAGGAGGAACTACATACCTCCTAGTTCACCTATTACAAACCACCTATTACATAAGTCCTAACATAATGGTTGTAGTAACCACTAGATTGTTGATGCTCAATCTTAACCTACTGGCAGGCTAGACATTTGGAGACAAAGGTAGCAACATCTTGCTTCATACCACTCCACCAGAAATGTTGCTTGATGTCGTGGTACATCTTGGCGGAACTAGGATGAATAGGGAATGGGGAGCTATGAGCTTCAGTCAGCAAAGCCTCCCTGAGTGTAAGGTCATCAGGAACACAAATTCTAGTGCCCTGTCATAAGATACCGCCGTCATCTACCCGAAACTTCGTCTGCTGGCCTATGTTTTGAATAATCGCCAAGATATCACCATCATCCTTCTGAGATTCCTTGATCCTAGAGAGTAAGTCAGGCTCAACCCTAAGATTATCCTAGTAGCCATGTTGTCCACGTACCATAAACTCGATGTCCAGTCATTCCAAGTCATGTATGATTTCCTCCTTTATCTTAATGCCGTTGATCATGCCCGACTTCCTACTAAGAGCATCTGCCACTACATTCGCCTTGCCAGGATGATACTGAAGATTAATTTCATAATCCTTCAACGGCTCTAACCACCTTCTTTGCCTCTTGTTTAGTTCGCGCTAGGTGAAGATATATTTCAGGCGCTTGTGATCCGTGAAGATATCACATGATTCGCCATACAAGTAATACCTCTAAATCTTCAGTGCAAACACAACTACTGTAAGCTGAAATTCATGGGTAGGATAGTTCTTCTCATAAGGCTTAAGTTGTCGTGATGTGTATGCAATCACCTTCCCATGTTGCATGACAACACAACCAAGACCCTTCCATGAAGCGTCACTATAGATTTGAAATTCACCTATGCCAGATGGGAGAGTAAGAATATGTGCAGATACCAACTTCTGCTTTAGTTCTTCAAAGCTCTTCTCTCTTTCTTCAGTCTAGGCGAATTTCTCCCCTTTGCGCATCAGTTTGGTCTAAGGCAGTGCTAGTCGGGAAAAGTTCTCCATGAACCTACGGTAGTAACCAGCTAAGCCCAGAAAACTACGAACTTTAGTCGCCGACGTCGGTCTTGGCCACTTGGTAATAGCCTCAACCATCGAAGAATCCATGGTTATTCCCTCTGCGGATACGATGTGGCCCAGAAACGCCACTTTGCTCAACCAGAATTCGCACTTGGAGAACTTGGCATACAGCTGCTTCTGGCGAAGTATCTATAAGACAGTACAAAGATGGTCTTCGTGTTCCTCCTTGGATCTAGAGAAAATCAGAATATCATCAATGAAGACAATAACAAAATTGTCCAAAAACTCATGGAAGACACGGTTCATCAGATCCATGAAGACTGCTGGAGCATTGGTAAGTCCAAAAGGCAAGACTACAAATTCGTAGCGTCCATAGCGTGTACGGAAAGCAGTCTTAGAGATATCTTGCTTGTTTACCCATAGATGATGGTAGCCAGACCTCAGATCGATCTTAGATAAATGTTTGGTGCCTTGTAGTTGGTCAAACAGATCATTAATGCGTGGCAAAGGATATCGGTTTCTGATGGTGATCTTGTTAAGCTCACGGTAATCAATGCATAGTCGCATACGGGCATCCTTCTTCTTCACGAACAGCACCGGTACACCCCATGAAGATACACTAGGGCAGATGAAACCTCGCTCCAAAAGTTCCTGCAGTTGCTCCTTTAACTCCTTAAGCTCAATGGGATCCATACGGTAAGGAGCCTTAGAGATTGGCTCAGCTCTTGGAATGAGCTCAATATTAAACTCTACTTCACGAGCAGGTGGTATGCCCGGAAGTTCTTTAGGAAACACGTCAGGGAAATCTAACACGATAGGCTGATCTTGAATGGATGGAGATTCGACCTCAATATCATGAACAGTAGCTAAGAAACCCTCACAGCCATGTGACAGTAAGGCACGTGCTTGTAAAGCTGAAATTATTTGTACACACTTTCCTGGTATGAAACCATTGTGAATGTACTCTAGCGCGTTGACATCACCGATAATAACCCGATATGAATGGCAATCTATGGTGGCGTGGTGTTTGGATAACCAGTCCATGCCTAATATCATGTCGAATTCTCACATGTCCAATGGAAGTGCATCAACTGAACGAATTATGTCATCGAACTCAAGGGGAATATCTTTGTACCCGTTTGTGATGCGTACATAGTCTCTCAGGGGCGTGGAAATGTTTAAGACATTTTCTAGTGGCATAGGGGATATCCTAACACGATTAGCATAAGCAGTGGATATGACCGAATGAGTCGCACCCATGTCAAACAAAACGCAAGCAGCTTGACCATACATAAACAAGATTCCAGCGATGGTACTTGATGACTTGTTTGCTTGGTCACGCGTGGTAGTGTACACACGTCCAGTAGTCAGAGGTGGCTTGGAATCAACATGCCCAGAAGTACCCTTAATCTCACCCTTTCAGCAATCCTTCATCTACTGGCCTGGTTGCCTACATTTAAAGCAAGCATCGCTAGAACGGCGACACGGCTCTGGGCGTCTGCGGTTGCAAGAGGTGCAGATAGGGTGAGTGTACCCTCCAACAGGTTCCCTAGCTGGTTGAGAGCCTGTTTTAGAAAGTATGCGTGAGACATGATTATTGGGTAAAAACAGGACTCCGTAGAAAGTTTAAGGTGTAATACCAGATGAAGCTGCACGGTTAGGCTGTGAACCTCTGCGGTACTGATCCCGTCCTATGCCAGTGTTCCTGGTAATAGATGCTGAAGTGTTAGAATTTCTGAATCATAAAGCAACATAACATAGAAATAAGTAATTTAGGGACCTACTGTAAAACCCGCATGATTTTACCATGCATAGTACCCTTAGGATCGTACGTACTAGTTAAAACTTTCCTAATATAGCATGATTACGATTACGTGTTAGGAGTTTACGTATTACGTACGTGTTAGAACACGATAAGTATTTAATATGCACGACCACGTAATAATTATTTAACAATAATTAATTCACGAACATGTGATCATGAAATCATGAACGTAATTAAACACGAACTATTATTAATTACGTATATATATTTATTATGAGTGTAATTAAATATATTAGATCACGGTATTTACGTAATGAGAACATTTAAAACACGAACATTAATAATCACAAACGAGTAACTAAACAATGAGACACGGAAAAAGGTACGGGAACCCCATGTGGGGTCCCTACCCGCGGCCAAACAAGGACAAATGGGCCAAGCCCATTTGTCAAATTTACTAAAGGGGGTTTTTACTTTTTACACTATACAAAATAACTTTACAGAAGATTTCAAGAAAAACCTAAAACCCTCTTCTTCCTTGTTCTTTGTGCCACCACCCTCAAACCACCATACAAGGTGATTTTTGATCTTTGATCTTGAAGATTTGGTGATTGATCGTGTTTGTTCTTCGTTCTCTTGATCCACGAATTCGGTAAAACCTTTTTAAACCTTTTCTTTTAATTTAATCTTTTTATTAATTATGAACATGTGATGTTTTTATAAAAACATAATAATTAATCATAGATCTAACATGTTTTGGTGTTAAATTAAATCAAAGGGTTGTTTTTAAGGGGTGTTTGTTTTGGCCGCAGGCTGCAACCAAACCCGAAGGGGTTTCGAATTGCCAAGCCGACCACCACCAAGACCATATGGTCTTGGTTGGTGCGTGTGGGTCCCACGGCAGCAAGGGGAAACACGGGGTACCCCGAGTTGGTTCGGGGTACGGTGTTGATTCATGTCCGGTTCATGTTTTAGCCTAGATCCGGTTCATGGTGTATGTTAGTTTTTTTTATGTTATGAACTTATGTTAAAATTAAATTAATAAAAGATGTGATTAATTTAATAACATGACTTAGGTTATTTAATTATTAATGATCATGAAATTATTTTAACCTAAGTACTTATATATTTAAGACTTATAAT
Organism: Glebionis coronaria; assembly: GCA_025667525.1. Lineage (NCBI taxonomy): Eukaryota > Viridiplantae > Streptophyta > Magnoliopsida > Asterales > Asteraceae > Glebionis > Glebionis coronaria. The sequence continues at coordinate 634,515,847 of CM046874.1, read as the reverse complement.
TAATTAATTTATATAAAACCATGGATATAATTAATTAATTAACGTGACTTAGGTTATATTATTAATATATAATAATACATATTTTAACCTAAGTATTTAACTTATTTAATTAAAAACATGTTATACTTTAATTAAATATTATAACCTATAGTTTAATTAAATTACATGAAATAATTATTAAACTATACAATATACCATATGACTTAGGAAATAATCATGATAAACACTTAGGCTTATATACTTAGCTTATTTAACCAGCTTAATTCTAATTATGGAAACTTTCTATTTTTAGAAACTTAATTAAATAAGGCAGCTAATCTATTTATGGAAACCAGCTATTTTTAGAAACTTATTTATTTCTGGCAGCTAATCTATTTATAGAAACTTATTTAATTAAGGCAGCTAATCTATTTATGGAAACTTTCTATTTTTAGAAACTTATCTATTTTAAGCAGTAAATCTATTTTTGGAAACTTTCTACTTTTGGAAACTTTCTAGTTTTGGTAACTTTCTATTTTTAGAAACTTTCTATTTTAGGAAACTTTCTATTTTTGGAAACTTTCTATTTTTGGAAACTTTCTATTTTTGGAAACTTTCTATTTTAGGAAACCTGCTATTTTTGGAAAGTTACTTATTATTACACAGTAAGTATAATAACACATGAAATACGAGAAATACTTAATCAGATTAAACCGAATATAAGATTTAATACAGTTTAAGGCTTTAAAACAGTAAAACATAGTAAGAACACATAAAATAAGCTGAGACATGACATAAAACTAGCTATGTATTTAGTAAGCAGATACTTATTCATGTACGTATTTATGTAGCACTAGTGATTCGGAAGTAGGATTCTCGCAGTTCGTCTTTCTCGTTCACTGGACATAAGGTACGGATTCCCGTCCTTTTTTATGGTCAAGTAATGTTTAGACATTTTTCCTTGTATACTTTGATGACACGCCATAATTACTGTGATATTTCCATTTCCAAACTGGGGTGTTACAATTATGGTATCAGAGCCAAGGCTTCGACCTGTAGGCTCTCAAATATGACCTGTGATTAGTGGGTAGTCACTACGGTCTTCCTATAACTGACAGTTGTTTTCATGCATTCATCATTTTTAAGCATACATATACATGTCATTGTTGCAGGGTTTTTGACTAAGTAATGGTTGGTACAGGACTGGCCCTATTTAGTCGCATGTGTTTTATCGAAACTTTTAGATTTGGGACCGACCCATAGGCGTCCCCTCGCAATGTCTTTGTTTTGGGTGAACTGACCAGAGGCGTTCACTCTCGAGCATACAAAAGTTTTCATAAAACTGCATCATGCATTCGTACACAAAATTTTCTTGCATAAAATTTTTCTCGTGAAATTTTAGTATAATTTTTTTTTTCATGTATAGATTTATATTTTATGTTTTGAACTGTTTAATCATTATGTTTTATGTTATACTGTCAGATGGTTCTCACGCGCGAACAGGAGCAGCTCAATGCTGCAATTCAGGCTGCCATGCAAGCCTTGCTTCCTCAACTGAGGAATGACATCCGGGCTGAAGTTCAAGCTGCCAACAATCAGCAGCACAATCAGCCACCTCCTCCTCCTCCTCCAGTGACATTAGCAGTATGGCTGGAGAGATTCAACAAGCTCCGCCCTCGAGCTTTTGAGAAGACAGATAGCCCCAGCGATGCTGAAAGCTGGTTGGCTCACATCGAGAAGATTTTCAACGCTATAGGCTGTGACCCCGCATACAAAGCGAGGTTGGCATGCTATCGGTTCGAAGGCGATGTACTCAACTGGTGGTTAGCATTGATGCAATCTGAAGGTGGTGATGAGTGGGTTGCTGGTTTGACTTGGGCTCAGTTCAAGGACAGGGTGATGGAGCATTTCTTTCCCAAGGCTGAACAGGACAAGCTCAAGAGAGAATACCATGGGATCCGACAGAGAGCTGGGGAGAATAGCAACGAGTTTATGTAGCGCTTTCTTCGCTTAGCTGGTTTCCTTGGTGCGGCAGCAGGTACTCCTGAAGAGCAGGCACATCACTTCATATGGGCTCTTCGCACATCGGTCGCAAACAATCTGGTGTGTGCTACGTTCAATATTGTAGCACAAGTGGCCGATGCAGCACGAAAACTAGAGATGTTGCAAGAGAGGGATGAGTTCGGGGAAGCTGAAAGACCCGACAAGAGGTAAACATTCGTATTCAAGCGGTGACCAATCCGTATACTTTCCATATGTCAATTATTCATCTCTTTAACTGTATCTTCCAGGCAGAAAACTGGGGACCGGTCTCAGCCGGCTACTCAGCAGCAGCCTCATCAGCCCAAGGGAAACGGTCAGACTAACGACCATTCTGCTACGGATAGGCGTGGCGATATTGACAATTACCGTAACAACGCCGGGCACTCCAACAACAGCAGGTCCTAATACTTACGAAATTCCTTATGTTTTATGTTATAACTCATATTCTGACACTTTATCAAACTTCTACCAGGAACCATGGAAACGGTAGGGACCAGAACCAGAGAGGTTCGCAGCCTAGCCGTCCAGCTATCACTGATATTCAATCTTATGATTATCTGCTTCATCCTTTGTACCCAATTATCATGTCTTATGTAAAATGTTTTATCAGGTCCTTAGCCAGCTAGAGCACCTGCTGGAGGATACACTCATCCTCTTTGCTCTACTTGCCACCGTAGGCATCCAGGACCATGTCGCCGTAATACTGATACGTGCTTCAAGTGTGGTCTTCCTGGCCATATTATGAAGGATTGCCGTAAGGGCGAGATGGAGGGTACATCGGGACATGCTAATACCAAGCCGCCTCCTACTGCCGGGCGTGTCTACACGACATCTCGAGACCAGGCCAACAAGTCCATAGGTACCATCACTGGAATCTTGTATATGTATGGTCGCGCTGCATGTGTTCTTTTCGACACGGGTGCTACTCACTCGGTTATTTCTACTGCTTATGTTAAGAACATTGGGATGCCTCCCTTGCCACTAGAAAATAGGCTTACTATTTCCACGCCTTTAAGGGACTCTGTATTAATCACCCATGTATACAAGAGTCTTCCCCTAGAATTTGATGATAAGATTCGACCTGTCGACGCACTTCCGCTGGACATGAATGACTTCGACATGATTTTGGGCATGGATTGGCTATCCAAGTATCATGCTACCATAGACTGCCATTCATATCGAGTTATCTTCGGTGATGTCAATGCACCAGAGTACATTCATAATGGGTTTATACCCGGACGGTGTGTACAAGTCATATCCACCCTGCAAGCGCGTGCACTACTGTCACATGGCTGCGAGGGTTATCTAGCTACGGTTCACGACATGGATGTTGGATCTCCATCGATTCAGGATCAACCAATAGTGTCGGAATTCCAAGACGTGTTTCCAGCAGAACTTCCGGGCATACCACCTGCACGGGAAGTGGAATTTAGTATCGAGCTGATGCCAGGAGCTGAACCAATCTCCAAGGCTCCTTATCGCATGGCTCCCATAGAGCTGAAGGAGCTGAAGGATCAATTGCAAGAACTTCTTGAACGAGGTTTCATTCGACCGAGCGCATCTCCATGGGGCGCACCGGTTTTGTTTGTTAAGAAGAAGGACGGCAGTATGCGTCTTTGCATAGACTATCGCGAGCTCAACAAGATTACCATTCGGAATAGGTATCCACTGCCATGTATTGACGATCTGTTTGACCAACTCCAAGGGGCCAAACACTTCTCCAAGATTGATCTTAGGTCAGGCTATCATCAGCTACGGGTCACGGAGCAGGATATAGCTAAGACTGCCTTTCGTACTCGTTATGGCCACTACGAGTTTGTAGTTATGCCATTTGGCCTGACAAATGCTCCAGCAGTGTTCATGGATCTGATGAACAGAATCTTCCATGAATTTCTGGACAAATTCGTCATTGTTTTCATCGATGACATCCTGATTTTCTCAAAGTCCAAGGAGGAACACGAAGACCATCTTCGTACAGTATTACAGATTCTTTGCCAGAAGCAGTTGTATGCTAAATTCTCCAAGTGTGAGTTCTCGTTAAACAAGGTGGCATTCTTAGGTCACATTGTATCAGCAGAAGGAATCACTATGGATCCAGCGAAGGTTGAGGCCATTACTAAGTGGCCAAGGCCGACATCAGCGACGGAAGTCCGCAGTTTCTTAGGCTTAGTTGGCTATTACCGTAGGTTCGTAGAGAACTTTTCCCGCCTAGCACTACCATTGACCAAACTGATGCGGAAAGGGGAGAAATTCGTCTGGACTGAAGATCGAGAGAAGAGCTTTGAAGACCTGAAGCAGAAGCTAGTATCTACACCTATTCTTACTCTACCATCTGGTACGGGTGGATTTCAAATCTACAGCGATGCATCGGGGAAGGGACTTGGCTGTGTTCTCATGCAACATGGGAAAGTGATCGCGTACGTTTCACGGCAGCTTAAGCCTTATGAAGAAAATTACCCCACGCACGATCTGGAACTTGCTGCAGTCGTGTTTGCATTGAAGATATGGAGACACTACTTATATGGAGAATCATGTGACATTTTCACGGACCACAAGAGCTTGAAGTATATCTTCACTCAGCGTGAATTGAACATGAGGCAGAGGAGATGGTTAGAGCTGTTGAAAGATTATGACATTAATCTACAGTATCATCCCGGAAAGGCAAACGTAGTAGCAGATGCTCTTAGCAGGATGTCCAGAATGATCAACGGCATTAAAATCGAAGAGGAAATCATCAGAGACTTGGAGCGACTAGACATCGAGATCATGGTACGTGGACAACACGGTTACTGGGCTAATCTTAGAGTAGAACCTGAGTTACTATCTAAGATCAAGGAAGCTCAGAAGGATGACGGAGAAATCTGGGCGATAGTACAGAATTTGGAGAAGCAGACATAATTCAGAGTAGATGCAGATGGTATCGTATGGCAAGGCACGAGACTTTGTGTCCCTGATGACCAAGAACTCCGGGAAGCTTTGTTAGCTGAAGCTCATAGCTCCCCATTCTCGATACATCCTGGTTCGACTAAGATGTACCATGACATCAAGCAGTACTTTTGGTGGAGTGGTATGAAACAGGATGTGGCCACTTACGTCTCCAAATGTCTTACCTGCCAGCAGGTTAAGATCGAGCATCAGCGATCTGACGGTCTCCTTCAACCGTTAGATATTCCAGAGTGGAAGTGGGACAAAATCACCATGGATTTTGTTACCGGTCTTCCGCCTACCAAAAGGAAGCACGATGCAATTTGGGTTATCGTTGATCGACTTACCAAATCAGCTCATTTCTTACCGATCCGCAAGGAAGATCCGGTAAGTAAACTCGCAGATACGTATAGACGAGATGCACCATCCAGCATCGTCTCAGACAGAGATCCTCGTTTCACTTCGCGCTTTTGGAAAAGTCTGCAGAAAGCTTGGGGTACATAACTTAAGCTTAGCACGGCTTTTCATCCTCAAACGGACGGACAGTCGGAGCGAACCATTCAGACATTAGAAGATATGTTGAGGTCTTGTGCGTTGGAATGGACGGGTGATTGGGACGAATACATCTGTTTGGTGGAGTTTGCATACAACAACAGCTGGCACGCAAGCATCAAATGTGCTCCATTTGAGATGTTGTATGGCAGAAAGTGTCGCGCCCCAATCTGCTGGGATCAGGTTGGCGAGCGAACACTCGAAGGACCGGAAATCATAGAGATGACAAATGAGAAGATCGCAGTAGCTAAGCAGAAGATTCAGGAGGCACGGTTACGTCAGAAGAGTTACGCCGATAAGCATCGTAGGGATATACACTTTAACGTAGGAGATCACGTCTTCCTTAAGGTTTCGGGCACGTGGTGTTAGACGCTTCGGGATTAAAGGGAAGCTCAGTCCTTGTTTCATCGGACCGTTTGATATCATTGAACGAGTCAGTGAAGTATCTTACCGATTGACGTTACCTCCGCAGCTTTCGCATGTGCACAATGTGTTTATGTGTCCTTACTCAGAGGGTACCAGTATCATCCCCTTCACATGGTTCAGTATCCACTGGAACAGATACGTGAAGATCTCACTTTTATAGAAGAACCCGAACGAGTTCTTGACAGACAAGAACGAGTCATGAGAAAGAAGACGATTCCATTCGTCAAAATTCTATGGAGGGATCATACCGAGCGGGAAGCCACTTGGGAAACGGAGGAGCCTATCCGGGCTTCTTACCCTCATTTCATATTTTGAATTCGGGTATGTTCTTCTTTTCCAGTTTACTTTATCTATAATTCGGGGACGAGTTATTCTTTTTAGGGGGGAAGAGTTGTAAAACCCGCATGCTTTTACCATGCATAGTACCCTTAGGATCGTACGTACTAGTTAAAACTTTCCTAATATAGCATGATTACGATTAGGTGTTAGGAGTTTACGTATTACGTACGTGTTAGAACACGATAATTATTTAATATGCACGACCACGTAATAATTATTTAACAATAATTAATTCACGAACATGCGATCATGAAATCATGAACGTAATTAAACACGAACTATTATTAATTACGTATATATATTTATTACGAGCGTAATTAAATATATTAGATCACGGTATTTACGTAACGAGAACATTTAAAACACGAACATTAATAATCACAAACGAGTAACTAAATAACGAGACACAGAAAAAGGTACGGGAACCCCATGTGGGGTCCCTACCCGCGGCCAAACAAGGACAAATGGGCCAAGCCCATTTGTCAAATTTACTAAAGGGGGTTTTTACTTTTTACACTACACAAAATAACTTTACAGAAGATTTCAAGAAAAACCTAAAACCCTCTTCTTCCTTGTTCTTTGTGCCGCCACCCTCAAACCACCATACAAGGTGATTTTTGATCTTTGATCTTGAAGATTTGGTGATTGATCGTGTTTGTTCTTCGTTCTCTTGATCCACGAATTCGGTAAAACCTTTTTAAACCTTTTCTTTTAATTTAATCTTTTATTAATTATGAACATGTGATGTTTTTATAAAAACATAATAATTAATCATAGATCTAACATGTTTTGGTGTTAAATTAAATCAAAGGGTTGTTTTTAAGGGGTGTTTGTTTTGGCCGCAGGCTGCAACCGAACCCGAAGGGGTTTCGGTTTGCCAAGCCGACCACCACCAAGACCATATGGTCTTGGTTGGTACGTGTGGGTCCCACGGCAGCAAGGGGAAACACGGGGTACCCCGAGTTGGTTCGGGGTACGATGTCGATTCATGTCCGGTTCATGTTTTAGCCTAGATCCGGTTCATGGTGTATGTTAGTTTTTTTTTTATGTTATGAACTTATGTTAAAATTAAATTAATAAAAGATGTGATTAATTTAATAACATGACTTAGGTTATTTAATTATTAATGATCATGAAATTATTTTAACCTAAGTACTTATATATTTAAGACTTATAATTAATTAATTATTTTAAAACCATGGATATAATTAATTAATTAACATGACTTAGGTTATATTATTAATATATAATAATACATATTTTAACCTAAGTATTTAACTTATTTAATTAAAAACATGTTATACTTTAATTAAATATTATAACCTATAGTTTAATTAAATTACATGAAATAATTATTAAACTATACAATATACCATATGACTTAGGAAATAATCATGATAAACACTTAGGCTTATATACTTAGCTTATTTAACCAGCTTAATTCTAATTATGAAAACTTTCTATTTTTAGAAACTTAATTAAATAAGGCAGCTAATCTATTTATGGAAACCAGCTATTTTTAGAAACTTATTTATTTCAGGCAACTAATCTATTTATGGAAACTTATTTAATTAAGGCAGCTAATCTATTTATGGAAACTTTCTATTTTTAGAAACTTATCTATTTTAAGCAGTAAATCTATTTTTGGAAACTTTCTATTTTTGGTAACTTTCTATTTTTAGAAACTTTCTATTTTAGGAAACTTTCTATTTTTGGAAACTTTCTATTTTTGGAAACTTTCTATTTTTGGAAACTTTTAATTTTAGGAAACCTGCTATTTTTGGAAAGTTACTTATTATTACACAGTAAGTATAATAACACATGAAATACCAAAAATACTTAATCAGATTAAACAGAATATAAGATTTAATACAGTTTAAGGCTTTAAAACAGTAAAACATAGTAAGAACACATAAAATAAGCTGAGACATGACATAAAACCAGCTATGTATTTAGTAAGCAGATACTTATTCATGTACGTATTTGTGTAGCACTAGTGATTCGGAAGTAGGATTCTCGTAGTTTGTCTTTCTCGTTCACTAGACATAAGGTACGGATTCCCGTCCTTTCAGTATGGACATTCTTTCCTTATTAGGATTCCCCGTATGCAGCCAACTGTTTTCTCGTAGTATAAGTTATGAGTTTGATTGCTTATGTTTAATTAAGATTACCTATAGCCATATACATGCATGACCAGTTTCACCTAGTTATGGAGGTACCATAACCATAACATTAGAGGCACTGATGTTATGACTTCACCACGGCGGAGTGATTGCTCGTGGCGTCCCTTCAGCTTTTGGCCAATTATTTATATTTATCATGTGGGGCGTATGGGTGCATCCTAGTTACATGTTTTTATTCAGGATTACATGGTGAATGTGGTGTGTGCCTTGCATCCTTCACAAGGAGCTGATCACTCCTACCTAAAAACCAGTATATTAAATTAGAGGCAGCCCCTCTAATTTGCATGATGAGGTCACCCCTCCAATTATTCATGCACGGTGGATTTTCATGACCTATATTGGCTAATGGTAAAATATGACAAACAGTTTTTATAAGACAAACATAAGACTTTCAAACTATAAAACCAGTTTTATTAAGACTTAACCAGGTTACTCGGGACTTAGTTTTCTTCCGCTATTATTATGTTCTATGCTTATCATATTCATGCTTTATTATACATCCGTGCACTGAGCGTATTTGCTCAGCCGTTTTCCTTTTCTATGTTCCCAAAACGGCATGTACTCAGGGACGCTCGTAGACACTAAGAGTACGTGCATATGGACTGGAAGCTGTCTAGCCTTCTTTACATTATGCATTTCCTTTCTTATGATACTTATGCTTTGGACATTGTTTAGTCCTTTCCTTTACTATACTATGTTTGTGTGTGATGAGCTTTACTTTTGGACTACCAATATTTGATTCCGGTATTTTCCTTTTTATGGTCAAGTAATGTTTAGACATTTTTCCTTGTATGCTTTGATGACACGCCATAATTACTATGATATTTCCATTTCCAAAATGGGGTGTTACACCTACTGTTGTTGGAGTTGTTGGCGCTGTTACAGTAGTTGTCACTACCTCTACACTTATCAGATGTAGAACGGTCATGAGTCTGACCGTTTCCCTTAGGCTGTTGTTGCTGAGTGGCCAGTTGGGACCGGTCCCTAGTCTTTTGCCTGAAAGATGCAATTGTATAGAGAATGATATAGATGGACAATACTAAATTGAATGAAATGATCACTGTTTGATAACGGAGATATACGTCTTATCAGGTCTTTCTGCTTCTCCAAACTCATCTCTCTCCTACAGCATCTCTAGCTTGCGAGTTGCATCTGCCACCTGCGTCGCAGTATTAAACGTAGCACACACCAGATTGTTGGCGACAGAAGTACGAAGAGCCCAGCGAAAAGGGTATGCTTTCTCTTTTGCAGTCTCGGCTGCTGCGCCAAGGAATCCAGCAAGTCGAAGGAACCTCTGCATAAATTTCGTACTATTCTCTCCAGCTCTCTGTCGTAAGCCATGATAATCCCTCTTGAGCCGATCCTGCTCAGCTTTCGGAAAGAACTGACCCATAACCAACTCCTTAAATTGCGCCCAAGTCAAGCAAGTAACCCATTAGTCGCCTCCATTCGACTGCTTGAGTGCCTTCCACCACGATATCACGTCCCCCTCGAACTTGTAACAAGCTAACCTCGCCTTAAATACAGGATCGCACCCCATAGCATCGAAAATCTTTTCAATGTGAGCGATCCAGCTCTCAGCCTCAGGTGGACTGTCAGTCTGCTCGAATGATTTAGGTCGCTGTTTATTGAACCTTTCCAACCATGTGATCAGGGTAGCTGGAGGTGGAGGAGGAGGATTCTACTTCTGGTGAGGGTGCTGATTGTGTTTGGCTTGCACCTCGGCCTGAATCTCATTCCTGAGTTGAGGAAGCAGAGCTTGAAGAGCAGCTTGGACTGCTGCATTCAGTTGTTCTTGCTCACGTGTGAGAACCATCTGACAGTATAAAACAAAATGCAATGATTAATCTGATTAGAACATAATATAAACATAGAAAAAAATTATGCATGAAACAGTTTATGAAGGCATAGACAACAAAAATGACATGAGTTTGGGTGAACGCCTATGGGTCGGTCCACTAAAATAAAATTGACATGACAAGGATGAGCGCCTATGGGTCGGTTCATCAAAACAAAATGACATGAGCTAATGTGAACGCCAATGGGTCGGTTCACCAAGCAAAATAATTTGAGTAAAAACACATGCGACTAAATATGGCTAGTCCTGTACCAACCATTACTTAGTCAAAATTCCTACAACAATGATACATGAAACAAATGCATGAAAACAAACTGTCAGTTTTAGGAAGACACTGATGACTACCTACTAGTCACAAAGTCAAGTTTTTAGAGCCTACAGGTCGAAACCTTGGCTCTAATACCATAATTGTAACACCCCAATTTGATGAATGGAATATCATAGGATAATTATGGTGTGTCATCAAAGCATGCAAGGTAAATGTCTAAACATTAATGACCATAAAAGGAAATATCGGAAACAAACATCGGTAGTCCAACATGCTCACACACATGATTATAAGTACTGAAAGGAAAGGACCAAACAACGTCCAGAAGAAATAAAGTAATATAATGTATGGAAATGCATAAGCAATCAAAACATATAAAACAAATACTTGGGGAAAATAGTTGGTTTCAAACGGGGAATCCTAATAAGGAAGAGAATGTCCATAATGAAGGACGGAATATATGTACCTTATGTCCAGTGAACGATGAAAGATGAAAGGATGAAAAGTCCTACTCCGACTTCACTAGTGCTATATAAATAAGGGACATGCATGAGTTGTCTGATTACTGAGTATGTTACTTAGCTTATTTTATATGTTCTTGTTATGTTTTATTGTTTTAAATGTTATCTTGCATTTAATCATGTTTTACATGTATTCTGGTTATGTATTTTCATGTATTCTTGTATTATTATACTTGTAGTGTAATAATAAGTAACTTCCTAAAAATAGCAGGTTTCCAAAAATAGAAAGTTTCCAAAAATAGTAAGTTTAAAAAAATAGAAAGTTTCTAAATATAGTAAGTTTTCTTGAAATAGAAAGTTTCCATAAATAGAAATAAGCTGGATTAATAAGTCTAGAAATATAAGCTAGTGCTTATTAGTCATAAGTTATAAGTCACGATAATATTAATAAAGTTGATTAAATAATACTATAGGTTAAAGTGATTATTAATTATTAATGAAATGCATGGTTTAATAATTAATAATATATCATGATATATTAATAAACTTTACCTTATAATATTTAATTAAATTATGTCATGTTTAATTTAATTAAGTCTAATAAAATACTTAGGTTATAACATAATTTATATTATTAAATAAAATAACCTAAGTCATGGATTAATTAATTAATTATTGGTTCATGTAAATTAAGTAAAATAATTAATTAATTAAACAAATGTCTATATAAAATACTTAGGTTAAATCATGTATTATTAATGTTGATCATGTAAATTAATTTAATTGACTTAGTAAAATAAATTAATAAAACTATCCCGAGCCCGAAACCCGAGAAACAAAACCTGACACCGACTCACCACCAACAGCCGCAGTTGTGGTGGTGGTCAGTGGCTGCACAGCCGCTGGCGGCAGCCATGGTTGTTGTTGTGCCGCGGCTTCCCACTGTCGAACAAAAGTTCCCACCGGCTGAAGCCGGTGGTTCCCCCTGGCCTCGACTACGTAGCCACTGCCGGAACAAGGTTCCCCCTAGGGGCCTTGGTTATCCTGCTGCCCGAACCAAACCAACGGCGAGCCCCTAAGGTGGTCTCGGCTGTGATCAAAAGGGGACACCGAGAGCTTTAAGCTCTCGGTTTGGTACGTTGAACCCAAAACAAAACCCAACAAACCCTTATTCTTGTTTTTAATTATTCCATAACATGTTTTATTTATGTTTTTAAAGATACGAACACACACATGAACATAGTTAATTAAAAGAATAAAAAGGTTAAGGTTTTTGATTATACCGTTAGCGTGAATGAGTGTAGAATCGAGACACGAACACAAACACGTACAAATCAAAGATCAAAATCAAACAATGAATCGTCATTGTGGTGTGGCTGCCGCGGCTTCAAGGGAGAGGGAGGCTAGGGTTTTTGTTAATTTTGCTAAAATATGTTATGGTAAAAATCCCCCGGAGATAAATGTTGGTTAGCTAATTTTCAAAACGGGTCGGGCCTCCTTTGTCTTGTTGTTTGCCGCGGGTATACCTAGCCCAAAACATAAAACCGAATGTTTCTCATGTTAAGTATTATTCGCGTACGTTCGTGTTTTAATGTTCTTGATTTAAATATTATACAATAATATTTATCGTGCAATTATATATAACGAATACTTGTAATTTAATGTTCGTGACACGTGTTATATTATATAAATGGAAAGTTTTAATTTTTTTGTGATTTACGTAGTATGCTGTTCATGGTATTTATATGCGGGTTTTACACTTAGGCTGTCATTTCCACTCTTCCTTTTTCAAAATTTTATTTTCAGAAAGCTATAGGGTGTTTGGATATAACCAATCTAGGGTTTAAGTGACAGTAAAACATGGATTGTGAAGCATGCACACTTTAGTTCATGCTAGTATAGCTTATGTATGAGCTTTGTTTGGTTTGTGTAGTTTAAGTTTCAAGTTTGCTAATTTTACCAAGTTTCTGCTATTGTGTCTGATTTCCATCTCTTTTAACCCTTGTCTGATATCTATTGCAATTCTATGATGGTTTGCGTTGTCTGATGTGCCTGTGATAGTCTAAGTATCATTTGTGTTGAACTGAAACCAAATCCTATGTATTTGTGAATTGAATTTGGTCAGCCATATCAGCTACTTGGTTTGTTTTATTTTTAAGTTTTCGACTGCACAACTTAGAATCTAGTTAGATAACCTTTGTTTTGATCTGTTTCTGTTGGTTTTGTAACTTTTCAACTTATTAAGTAGTTTAGATAAGCAAGAGTTGGATTTTGTGTCAATTTCATCAACAATTGTCCATAAGTCCGTTTTGATTTGATTAGTTTGTTTCTATTTGTAATTAATCTCCCATTGTTTGCCTGTGATTATGAGTACTGATTGGTTGCTTTTTGGCTTCTTTTGACCTATAAACACTCCAAAAAGCCAAATGGCTTATTGGTAGTTATTTGTCCAAAACACAATACCAAAGGCCCACTGCCTTGAGTCATACACTTGTTCTTGACGTCAAGGACACCAAACAAGCTCAATATCTTCTTTTCACATATCATTTTAGTCTCTTTTTCACTTTCCGGTTTTTAAAAGTGGACTTTTGTTGACTATTCAACAAAAGTGTCCATTTGCTTATTTTTACTTTTTTGCTTATTTCTATCATGCACAACTTATTTTTTGTAGTCATACCTATTTTTCTCACCTTATTATTAGGTTTTGTAAGTTCCAGCTTTTGATTTTAACTTTTCACTAGGTTATAAACTTATCTTCTTATTTTCAAGTGCTTATTTGCTTTTGTAACTTATTCAAGTGGGCTTATTGCCAATTTTCCTTTTCATTATTCTTAATTAGCTTATCTATGAGCTTTTGCAAAAAGAATTGGCTTCTGAAACAGCCTAGAATTCTATCCTCACTATTTTGTCGTTTTGTGGATTTGGTTCTTGTGCCTTATTTCTTGAGCTTTTCAAAATTTCTTTTTTCTGTATTCTTATAAGTCCAAAAAATATGAGGGTGTGCTTAATTATAGCTTATGACATTAAGTTATTGCTTAATGGGCTTATTAAGGCCCATTAAGACAACTTAAAAGTGTGTTACAGTGCTTTTCAACTTTTGGGCCTTAAAACTTTTGTGTTTAAAATTGAATTTTACATAGGATAGGATTTTTTAAGCTTATTTTGCAAATATTTTTCTTATTAGGCTAATTTTGGCCCATTAAGCATTATGTTTTTGTTTCTGGCCCATTTGAGGCCTATTTAGGCATTTTCAAATTTTTTTTATTTTCACTTTTGTTAATTAGGTAAATTTAAGGTAATTTTCAAATAGTTAGTGTTTTTTATAATTTTTGATTATTTTATTATTATTTTCGTCTCGATTTGCGGTGAAAATGTAATTCATCTTAGTTTTGTCCGTCTTAGTGTAACTCGTCTTTACTTTTCAAACCTTTCTCTTTTCAAGAACGAAACTATCAAATGGTGCCGCTTCCGGGGAGGTGTTTATAGGGCCATTATAGCGTATTTGTTTGTGTAGTTTACGTTTTTCACCTTCCATTTTGGCATGTGTACAAATTTTTAATAATCGTTTTTATTTTCGTATATATTATTAGCCATATAAATAAATTTTTTAATTAGAACTCTAATTACACCAAATCGTTTTCGTTTTTCTTTGTGAACACTATATTGTAATTACGTAGAACAATAAAGTCAAAGTATATCCAATTGAGTGAAAACTTACCCTATCTATTAGCGATCCGATAAATTTTTGGTATATCGATCAAAGAGAAGTTTAAGACAAAATAGATAAATACTCTTAACAAAATTAATCTCGATTAGTACAAACTATAAGGTGGGTATAAGGCGGTTGTATTTCACGACCTAAAGGAAAAGGCTTTTAAGTGCTTCGCGCCACCTCGTTTCTCCGCTCGCTTGTGCATACTTTGAAAGTGACGATTAATTAAGAGTTTGCCACCTCAAGTATTATTAGTCTTAGCTGCTTTGCTTATATCATTGAACCCTCGAAACATTTTGGTGTTCCACCAACGTTTCAAAGTCGAACGAAGGTTTTCACTTCACATGATTACTTTCATTCCTTTGGATTCTCTAATCAAGACCTTTGATTCGAAGAGAGATTTTGTAGATTTGTTATCTACGTAATACACAAAAATTCCCAAAATATTAAAGAAACAATCAAAAACAAAAAAGTAATTGAAAACTGAAAACCGACAAAAAGAATCTTCTTTGCTACCTACCAAATTCTACGTTAGTGCATGCGCACTCGATCGACCAATTATCCGAATTCTAACAACGTGTCGAACCGACGTAATCGAAATCGAAGGAATCGACAACGAAGACAAGAAGTAGGACCCGATATTCCTAATATCATTGTTGAAACCCAAGACGAGATGGTCGAGAACCGTACGATGATGGAGTTTCTCCAAGCAGCCACCGAGGGTTATGGATAGGCGATCGTAATTCCAGAAATTGAAGCGAAAAAGTTCGACATTAAATCGGGAATGTTATCACTGATCAAGCGACAAAATTTAAAGGTCATGAGACGGATAATCCTCATGACCACTCTCAGAATCTTAATCATCTTTTGGTCACGAGCAAGTTTAAGAACTCTGACACCGATGTCATTAATCTCATGTTTTTTCCTTATTTCTCAAAGGCTACGCCAAATATTGTTACGAGAAATAACCACCTCGATCTATACTAATGTGGGAGGATCTTGTTTCCAAGTTCGTCAATCGTTTTTTCCCGTCGTCGAAGACCACGTTTCTTAAAAACGAAATCACGAGGTTTACGCAACAACCAAATGAGACATTTAGAGGAGCGTGGGATCGTTTTAAGGGATTGCTTAGGCAATTTCATCATCATGGATTTATCGAGTTACACTAAATCGACACTTTTTATAACGGTCTTAATCCTCACGAGCAAGATTCGTTAAACTCGGCCGCGAGAGGTAACTTTTTGTGTAAAACTCCTAGGGAAGCTTTGTTGATAATCGAGAATAGGTCGAAAATTTCCAACTTCGTGGCACACCGAGTGTTGCCAATGTCGCTAATGTTAGTTATGTTAATCGCGACATTGAGAGGGTTGACGTGAAAATTGATAAATTGACCGATGTTTTTACATCTTTGTTGAGTGAGTTTAGAAGGAAGAGGCTCCCGCTCCGGTTAAAGCGGTTGAAGTTTCGTGTATGTTATGTGATGGACCTCGTCATTATTACGAGTGTGTGGCTACGGATGGCCAAACGTCGAGCGTTAATGCGGTTTATGGAAATTTTAATCAAAATCAAAACAACGTCGGTCCACCATAGGGGAATTATGATCAAGGCAATAATTTGAATCAAAACCGTAACAATCTTCAAGGAAATAATCAAGGAGGAAACAATTACCAAGGTCAAAACTTAAGCTTTCAAAATCGAGGTTTTAACAACAATCAAAACTGGAATCTTAATCAATGTCAAAGTTCAAATGGTAATTTTCAAAACAACAACAATCAAGGGAATTTTCAAAGATATAATCAAAACCAAGGAAACTTTAATTATAATCAAAACGATTTTTCAAATGAGTTTCCAGAGTATATGAAATCAAATGAGGCTAATATGAGAAGATTAGAGGGACAAATTGGTACTTTGAAAATGATTTTTCCAAAACTTTGAAGGGGAAAGATAACAAGATTAAGCAAAATCAAAGTAAATTAGAGAGTATGTTTGCGGCTTTCATGAACAAACCGTTCACTTCGGGTTGTTTACCAAGCAACATCGTGACAAACCCGAAGGATAATGTTAAAGTCATTACGTCTCAAGGAAAAGGTCGTTTGATTACGCCTACCCTTGATGGTCTTACCGTTGTGAATTAGTCTCAACCCTCAACCTCAAAAACTTCCTCATGTTCAAAGGTCGAAGGGAAGAAGGTGGAGACCATAGACGAAGGTGTACAATCTCGTGTACTTCGTATCCCATCCACCGTCCAAAAGGATAGTTTCATTGACCTAACGAAAGTGCACCTTGAAGAAACTTGTGCTTCGATTCTTCTAAGAACCTAAAAGGCATATGCCTAGAAAAGAAGAAGATCCGGGCCAATTTCTTTTACCTTGTGATTTTATGAATATTGAAGGATGCATAGCCCTTACCGAATTGGGTAGCATCAATCTCATGCCTCTTTCTATTTGGAAATTGATAAATTTGCCTAATCTTATCCCTACTAACAAGAAAATCGAGCTAGCAAATTTTACACCACTCAAGCCAATTGGTATAGCCGAAGATGTTTATGTTAAAATTGGAAATTTCACTTTTCCCGCGGACTTCGTCATTTCCGACTATGAGTGTGATCCTAAATGTCCCATTGTTTTAGGAAGACCATTTTTATCGACGGCTCATGCCCAAATCGACGTTTTCGGTGGGACATTGACTTTAGAATATGGTGAGGACAAGATGGAGTTTCTAACTGATATATCCCAAGGTCAAAATAATCAAAGCAAAACCAAAGTTTCTCAAAGTATAAATTTTAAAAGCAATTTATCTTTGGAAGAAAACAAAAGACTAGATGAATGTTATTGAGGGTTTGCTATAATATAAGATCCGGTGGTCTAGGGTGGTGGTAATAGATGAATGCCATGGTTAGAGAGAGAGAGAGATAGAAGTATGTGTTTCTAGAGAGAGAAAGACAAATTGATAAAATGAAAAAGAAATACACAAACAACAACCGCTCCTTGGAAGCCTTGAAGGAGTATTTATAGTCACTCACACACCTACACTATACATAGTTTCCTAGTCTAGTCTTTGCGTGAGTGGCTATGATAACTAATGGGAATTCTTAACTGTCGTCACATAAAGTGGATTTCCAACAATCTTCCCCCATGGGACGACGTGTAGAATTCCTTACGATATTTTTCCTAACAAGTACATAATGATTAAGAACAAAAGCTTCCATGAAGCGTCCAATGCTGATGATGTCTTCTGGGGCCTTTGACTTCAAGTCTTCACTTCAAAACAACTCATCTTTGTAGTAACTTGTAGAAGAAATATTGTAACGGTACGAGCTAAGTAATTCATATACTTCTGGTTAAGGAGAAGCTTCTGAATCAACTTCCCCCTAATTCATGCCACATATTCTTGATGTAGAAGCTTTTAATAGCTTCCCGATAAACTGACAATCCTCATAAGCAGTTTCAAAGATTTAAATAAAGGTTAGAACGATTAAGCGCACAACAGAATTTAACAAGCAAACCCCATCATATGAAATGATAATGTTGCAATGAGTAATTGAAAGTTTGGGGTACACCAAGTAGATCAACAACGTCTCTTCTCACGTTTGAATAATTCTTCTAAATTTTCTTCCCTTTGAGCGTTCAAGTTATGCATACTAGAAAGAATCAAGACATTTCTTCCCCCACGTAGTTGAAGAAAGGAAATCAATCCCATGTATGAAGCCTAAATACAAAAGTAGACACTTTATCCCATTCATGAAGTTGACATCGTAACACCAGAGTCAATTAAGTCCCGGAAATGCACATATCTTCTTTTGAAGATGCACAAGAGTCAGTTATGTCCCGGAAATGCATATCTCTCCATATAGGATAATTATGATGAATAATTGCAACAACAAAACAATTAATCATCGAACAATAGTATACATATTTTACCCATTAGAGACTGTATCTTTCATTTCTTCTCCCATGTAAGTTGAAAGATGCACTAAACGCCACGAGTTAAAACACTGATGTTCTCTGCGGTTATGACATTTGTCTTCCCGGAATGCCTTCAAATAAAAGAAGGTGTAAAGTTCATCACGTGTACTCGTTGTGTGTTCAATATGTCTTCTTATTCCCCTTTGATGGTTTCGAAACCTCGGAACCAGCAATAAATCGTAAGACATGTACCTGAAATCTCTTGAGAATAATAAATAAGCTGAATTATATATTTTGTGAGAATCAGCTGCTGGTCGAAATTCTCTACTCATTAAACTCTCCATGGCTATCTTTACCAACCCCTTTGTAGGCTATTTGAAGTGACCACTGATGGAGAAAATCAGATATGCCAAACGTGAAATTGAATAAAATTTCCTCGACCTTGTGACTTATGCTTGCACTAACGTTGAATAAGGAACGGTGTAGAAATTTCCTTGCTGTGAAATTTTTAAGTACCCAATACATTACTGAAGAAGTATATAAGTACAACACCTCTTGAAATTATCCACATCGACTAAGCGCGTGACACTGAGTACAACAATGTATCTCATTAACATGATAGTTATCCAAGTCATCAACAAACCACCCCAAACCTGGTAACTAGATAAGCAAGTCTTGATCCTAAGATTAAGCACGATCAAGTTATCTTTCAAAGATAAAATAAGTGCACGCCTTCGAAAAATCCGTCTTCATTTTTAAATAACCCGATCAAGAATCCGTAGCCTCTAAAATTCAAATATAGCCATTTTTCTCGGTCTCGTCAATTAATTTTGTCACTTTGTCACGTCTTTTTGCCTCATCACTTTGTCAATTTGTCTCGTCACATCAACCCGCAAAATAATTTATACGAAAATTAACCACGGCTATGTTTATAAAAATTATTTGTAAGCTTACAAATTAATATGGGTTATACACTTAAATCTTCATAGATTAACATTAAGAAACCAAGTGACAATACCTGGCCTGTCACAAATTTAATTATCCTCCAATTTTGTAGTTGTTGGCCCATTTTAGTCCATAATCAAACGCAACCAACATATATATCAATACTTAATGTCGGCCCAAGTGTGAAGCCCATGTGTTGTGAAAAGCCATACACAACCAATATTTACTTCAGCCCAACATATCAATCAGACGGAATTTTGGCCCATCATCTTCTTATACTCGGGTCACAAAACACATGGGATAAATACTCACCCAACCCTAAACCTACTCATACTTAACCTAATCTCCAGCCACCATCAAACCCTAATCTTACTCATCTTATTTCCTTCGCCTCCAACATTTCTCATCCAAAATCACAGATCCAAAATCCAAACTTCATTCATCTTCAATCATAAAATTAAACAAAACACCCTTATTCATATCGAATCACATCTTAACCAAAACCATGCATATCCACAAAATCAATCAATTCGTTTGTATAATCATATGTTTTAATCATTGAACAAAGAATACCTCACGTTAACAAAGGCTTCAAGATTGTTCAAATGATCTCGGGTAGGTGGAGATTGATTACATGTTGTTTTAATTTTGTTTTATGTGTCTTAGGTTAGATTCGAAACAAAGTTTGATTAATAACATAATTGTTATTAGTCTGCTTGATCTTTGAAAATTGATAGAGGGTTTTTACCCACGATATGGATCAGTGAGGATATTTATTTTCGTGTATAGATCTTTATAAGATCTCGACTTGCATGTGCAAACACGAAAAAATAAAACTAATCTGAGATCCTTCTTTTGTTTCTTTCAAGACATTGAAGTCTAGGTAATGAGATGAGATTTACGTAGATGGGTTTGGATTTGATTGGTGTTGGTTGATGAGGTTGTGTCGATGAGATAATGAGACCAAGGGATTAGGTTAGATAGAGTCGGTGTATTGTGATGATGGTTTATAGGGCTTTGTGTTCTCGGTATGATTTAAAACATAGTCTCAAAATTTATTTTATTTTATAACACCATCTCGCAATGTTTTAAAGCACAATCTTGCAACGTTTGTCTACATTAGATCTCAGAATGTTAACAAGCTACCAGATTCGCAATGTTGGTAAATACTTGCATTTCGGAATATTGTAACATGATTTCATAATTCCAACATGTTCAAATCTCGCTATATCCAACATGTTCAAATCTCGCAATATGAAAACTTGAAAATCTCGCAATAATGTAAATCTTATCCAAAAGTACTATTTTCCGGATTTTTGGGATCTGGTTTTCTGGGTTCATATCTTCATCTTCAACAATAAAGAAACCCAGAAAAATAAGTTTTGACCATACAATAACTGTCTACACTGATTTTGAGGCCAGTTATAAACAAGTGATATTGAGATAAAAAAATCAGATCTAAAAAAACAAAAGTTTTGACCAGAAAAATAGATAGATAGAGGAAGATTTAGACATAAACCATGAGATAACAATGATAACCAAAGATAATAACCAGTGACAAGAACAGTATGACAAATTTTTTTTGACTGTTGACAACAAACAAGAACAGCGTGACAAAAAATTTAGACAGATTGAGACCAAAAAGATTAGACCACCAAATCAATAATAAAAACACGTCAATCCAAGGATTGAACCATAGCTCAAGATACCAATTGAGGGTTTGCTATAATATGAGATCCGGTGGTCTAGGGTGGTGGTAATACATGAATGCCATGGTTAGAGAGAGAGAGAGAAATGGAAGTGTGTGTTTCTAGAGAGAGAAAGGCAAATTGATAAAATAAAAAGAAAAACACAAACAACAACCCCTGCTTGGAAGCCTTGGAGGAGTATTTATAGTCACTCACGAACTTACACTATACATAGTTTCCTAGTCTAGTCTTTGCGTGAGTGATTATGATAACTAATGAGAATTCTTAAATGTCGTCACATAAAGTGGATTTCCAACAGTTTTGAAAGGATTAAAACAAACGGTTTTAGAGATCAAAATTTTAACGACAAAGAACGCGTTTACTTAATCGAAAAAGGTTTACATAAATGTATGGACAAATATTTTTGGGATTTATTCGGTGACTCTAATGACCAACCAATTCTGGAGGAAAATGTTAGCCTCCATCATGACAATGACCAATATGGACTCGTCTTCACCACCCCCGAAGGACCATGACTTTAAGACGCAAACTTCAACCGATGAAGTGCCTTCGACTCCTAGCCCCAAATCCATTAAGGCTAAGGAAGTCACCATTATCGAGGCAAAATCGACCATAATTGAGGAGCCTTTCATGACTTATAAGACTACGGTTGTGAATTTTGAGAGATCTTTTCAAAAGAATGCTCATATAGACTATTTCTTTGATCACGATGGTGATTTTGTCGAGATTGATCACATACTTTGAAATCCACAAGCCATTTTTGAGGATTCTCCCAAAAAGAACTCTTCATGTGGGAAGTATGATGATTTTGAGTTTGACCCTAAGATTGAGGAACAAATCGAAAGAGAACTTTCTCGTATTGACCCAATTTCCATAAGTGAGGTTCATGAAGTTATCGATCTAGAGGCCGAAATCGATGAGTTGGAACGTCTTCTTCATAATGACGAAGCAACTCTTGTGACCAAATATCCCATTCTCTAGTAGTTACCTAACAAACACTCTTTCATTAAGAATGTCGATAACCACATTCGTGAGGATTTACCTAATCAACAATCCCCACCGAAGAAGGATGGTTTTGTGCTTGATTTTGATCTCTTCGAGAGAGTTTTGAAAAATCATTAAAGAAGGTAACGAAAAACCTTGGTTTGACAAACCTATCTATGATGAATAAATCGAAGATATCGAAGATCTTGCGGATGCTGACTATTTTGTTGACCAAGAGGGGAAGTTTTCTTTATTGATTCACATTTTGAAGATATTTACAATCCCCCCCCCCCCCCCCCCCCGGCCACCTATGACTTAAATGCGAGAATCTATAGTGTGCCTAATATCATTTTAGAAACACCAAATGTTTTTGATTTGATAAATGGAAAATCAGGTTTTCATAATGGAGAGTTAAAAGATGAAAAGGGGGAAAATTTTGAACTTAATTTGAATGACGTCCTTAATTTAACCTCGTCATCACCGCGTTTACTGACTACTATAAACTCGTCTACTCCTTTTGAGTACTTTTCATGTGGATCTATTGTGGGGGATGACCCATTTGAGTCCTCTCATTTCTTCACCAAGGACGAGATATTCGATCCCGAAATTGCTTGTAAAGGGAAATCTCGATCTTCCATCGATGCGATAAATGGAAAAGTTATCAATTTGCTAGGTGTGAGTCTACCTCGAGTAGCTTGATATGTTGTCCCACCCTTCTATTTCTCATCTATTTTTCGTGTCCCTTTGGGACGTTGCTTGGAGTGACGTTGTTTCGTTTATCATCCTAAAACGAAGACGTCATCTTTGACCCCGATATATGCACCATCAAATGACCTAGTCCTTAGTACCGGTTGTTTTGGGGCCTTGTTTCATCATGTAAGACCCGATCATTGACTATAACATGATAATCCCTAAATGACCACATTTATGGGGATTCGAGTCGAGCTCTTGACTCGGTAATAAAAAACAAGGTGCCTCGTGGGGGAATCTCATGCTTATCCTTGTACATATTATCGCTTTCTAATCGTAGTCAATGTGAGGAGACGTGTGCTATCCCGACCCTTTGTTCTGTGGTTGTTTGTGATTGTGATATTCTAGGAATCATCGCTATCATTAAAGACTCTCGTGTTCATTTTACGTATCACTCGAGCTTTGATCGTGTGTTTTGAAGAATCCGATATCCGATGATATCCTTTTGTGTTATAACGTTTATCTTTTAGCACACTTCATAAACGAATTTTAGATTATTCGTCATACCCTTTCCATGCTCGAGATTAAGCATTCAACTCTTCGTCTCTAGTATGGGGGTGTTTCACCCTTAGACTTCAAACATTGAGGACAATGTTTAGTTTTAGTATGGGTGGGGGCGGGGGGTAAATAGATACTTTGCTAATATTCGTTATACCCTTCCCATGTTAATCTTTACGCAATCCATAAAAAATGGGCAAGTTTTAAACTTTTTTTTACATTTTTCATAAGTGTTTAAGACACGAATGTAGGTTTTCCGATGGTGAGAATAAGAGTAATTTTTTACTCGACCGTGCGTGTTGAGCACTTAGCTTCGTTCCTTAACTATATTAGACTAAGTCTCATTAAATTAAGGGCGAGAAATGATAGAGTTAATTATAAGTTATTATGCTAAACGTAATGTATTCTTATCCTTTCAAAAACTCATGTATTTTAATTATTTGCTTTTTCTCCCAACGCTTGCATATAAATAAATGTTAATAAATATTGACTTAGCGGTTTAATTTTTATTGTTGGTTTTTAACTAATTCTAGTAGTTTCTATGTACCTAAATTGGAAAAACATTTAAGCTTCGCCAGCGTCGCGGATTTGAAGTATTGGCAAACCGAATAATCAAAGGTTTACCCAACTATAATTTTTAAGCTCATCTCACCAAACCAAACAAAAATTTGAAGCTCACAAGGCCAAAAAATCTATGCAAATGAAAGTGAATGTCTTTAAACCTTAAAGCTTTAAAGATCCAAAATTCATTTTGACGTGAGGATATACGTCTTTGGCCATAATAAAAACCTCATGGAAAGGTTAAATAAAAAGGCAAGGCAAGACCGAAGTCATAGTAAAAGCTCCATGACGGAGTTGAATAAAAGATGGAGGTAAACCAAATATAATAAAGCCCATCCGTTATGGGGCATATAAAAGTCTTGGTAATAAGTAAAACGTTCAAATCCATTGTAAAACCATGTTTATCGAATCTCACTTGTTGACTTATTTTTTTGACATCGTTATCTATTAGGAAAGGTTACTAATTCAATTGCTTGGCCTCCACAACATATCAAGGCTCAAGATTACACTAGTACACTCCCAATCACCAGAGAGATCACATGTTGGCAAGAGTAGTTAAAACTTGAAACGACATCAAATGAATGAACAACATCTTTCAAGCATATGTCAAGGGCTTTCTAGGGAATCACTTAGCTAGGGTATTCTCTTCACAATGTAGTTCTAGAATGATATGTAAGCCATTATATAAGGCATTAGGACTTGTTCAGTTTCTTTGTTCCAGGTTTTTGTAAACCCAAATTTTATGAATAGTTGAAGTGTTTATTTGGCCATGTAAAATTTGTGTTCCACTTTTATTTATCTTGCACTTTAAATCCGTCTTTACCTATTTGCAATTTCCTTTTCCAGTTTTATCAAAGTTTTTACACAAAGATTTTCCAAGATTTTTTGGAAGAATTTTGAGATCCTTTTGTATATGTTTTGATCATAATCATTTGTTTGACAAACAAGTGGTTGTGAAGGACATATGCTTAAGTTAAATTCATGTTGGTTACTACTTTTTAGTTTGTAAATTTCTGGTTCCAAAAAGGTTTTAAAAAAATCTGTTTGGTTATTTTGGTACTCACTGTTCATTTAGTTTCTATAAGCTCATGTGACACTTGAGCTAACAGATAGCTTATTGGGCTTGTTTTTGTTTCTTTGTGTTTGTGTTCAACACGTCAAAGAGATATCACCAAGACTATTTTAGTCTTGGTGATAGGACTGTAGTAGTCCTCAACTCACACAATGTTATCACAACTTTATCATAAGCTCAACATAAGCCAAAAATTTGCATCATAAGGTGTTTTACTTGGTCTGAACAAGACCATGTAGGGTACTTTCTTTGGACTCATTTTTCTACTTAAAACTGCCATGCCTTATGTGTTTTTTATGTATGATGTGTAGTGGTTAGTTCTTAGTGTTTCACACCTATCTTGTCAACTTTAATTTCATGATTGTGTTTAGGAATTGCATGCTTAGATTGTCATTTCCATTCTTTCTTTATCAAAATTTGGTTTTCAGAAAATTATAGGGTGTTTGGATATAACTAATCTTGGGTTAAGTGACTATAAAACCTGGATTATGATGCATGCACATTTTAGTTCATGCTAGTATAGCTTAAATCTGAGCTTTGTTTGGTTTATGTAGTTTAACTTTCAAGTTTGCCAGTTTTACCAAGTTTTTGCTATTGTGTCTGATCTCCATCTTTTTTACCCTTGTCTGACATCTGTTGCAATTGTATGATGGTTTGAGTTGCCTGTTGTGCATGTGATAGTCTAAATATCATTTATGTTGAACTTAAACCAAATCATATGCATTTGTGAATTGAAATTGGTAAGACATATTGATAGGTGTGTAAACACCCATCTTTTCTACCACTTAATTACAATAATAACCGGACCAAAACGTGTATTTTATGTCTTTTATGTCGGAATTATGCGTGGTTTGTGTTTTTGTTGTGATTTAGGACGAAAAGGCGAAAAGTGGAGAAAACATGGGAATTCACGGGCATTTACGGACTTTTATTGAAGAAAAAGATGAAAGACGGAGTCAAGAAGTCAAGAGTGCAAAAAGAACGGAAGTCCACGACCAATTCTGAAGATTTATCGAAGAAAAAGTCAAAAGACGGAAGTTTATCAAAAGCCGAAGAATTCAAGTCTATTTTATTGAAGAATTTAAAGACGAGTTCAAAAAATCCCGAAGCCAAAAGTCCTCAAAGTTCAAGTTTAAAGAAGATTAGAAGAAAAGGACTAATGGTACAATTAATGAAGAATTAAGAAGAAAGGACCTAATCTTATAATTAAGAGAAAAGGAAAGAGGGGAGGAAGCTTCCTTAATCCTCCCCTATATATAGATTAGGATAGTCATTATTTTTCCTTGTTGGCTAAGTGTGACAATTAGCTCTTCCACCATTTACTTACCTTGTCATTTACTTATCTTGTCAAATTTAAATACCTTGTCTTGCACCTTAAATTCATTTAATTTCAAGTAAGTTTTCATTTAATTATTGTCAATCTTTACTTTATCTTGTCAATCTCTTATCTACCTTTCTTAATCTTTGATTTATGTGTTTATGTTTATGTTTATGTTCATGTTCATGCTTTTATTTTGATCCAAATGGTTTCTTGATTATTGTGGTTAAATTTGTTTGATTTATTGATTTTAATTGTTGTTTATGTTTAGTGTTGATTCGTCATTAGTTTATTTAAGTCGTG
The DNA here is from genome assembly GCA_025667525.1 of Glebionis coronaria. Classification (NCBI taxonomy): domain Eukaryota; kingdom Viridiplantae; phylum Streptophyta; class Magnoliopsida; order Asterales; family Asteraceae; genus Glebionis; species Glebionis coronaria. The sequence goes on along the minus strand of CM046874.1, from coordinate 634,489,056 downwards.
TGTTTTTATTTTGATTAATTTGTTATTAGATCTGCTGTTACTGTATCTCCTTGTTCTTCGGGAGTGTTTGTTTTGTTTCTGATCTTTCCAGGTGAAAACTTCTGAATCAAGAGAGGGAGTCTGTTCATTCGGAACTCTCAAAGTTCCGAACCAAGGGCTTCATCCGGAAGTCTCCAACTTCCGAATCAAGGGAAGAAGCATTGTTCATTCGAAACTTTAAAACTTCCGATTCAAGACCTTCATTCGGAACTTAAAAAGTTCCGGATCAAGCAATTCATTCGGAACTTTAAAAAGTTCCGGATCAATACTTCCGAACGAAGTTCCGAGTAAAGACTTCTGAACGAAGTTCCGAACAAGACTTCCAAACGAAGTTCCGAACCAAGGGCTGTTCATTCGGAACTTAAAAGTTCCGAACAAACTTTCGAATCAAGGGGCAAGTTCCGGATCAGGGAGTGTTCATTCGGAAGTTTGAAACTTCCGAATCAAGGAGGCTTCATTCGGAATCTTCCGAATCAAGGGTGACCAGAAACTTCCGAATCAAGGCAAATTTTAGAAGTTCCGAATCAGTGAAGTTCCGAACAAAGGATTGTTTTGGATAAGTGACATATTCAGATCAATTTGTTCCGGATCAAGGATTTTGGTAATATTCCAAGCGAAGAAGAATCATTCCGACTGAAGGTGACATTCCGGACGAGTGATTGTTCCAAACGAAGGATAATTCCGATTGAGCTGTATTCAGGTTCTTATAAGCTTTTGTCTTTGATTTTTATTTTCAAGCTTTATTTTTCCGGCTCTTTTATTTAATTGCACTTTAAGTTTATTTGCCTTAGTTAAATTTTTGTTTTGCCTTAGTTTAAGTTTTAGTTGCATTTTAAGATTTGCCTTAGTTAGATTTAAGTTTACGTCTTTACTTTAATGCCCTTTAATTTCAGTCTCGCTTTAAATACTTGCACCCTTATTTTAATTAGACTTAGATTTACTTTAAGAGCACATTTACTTTAATTGTTTTGCACCTTTTATTTAAAAACAACCAAAAATATTCTGTTTCACCAAAAACAATAGAGTCACATAGAGAGCTTAGATCAATTCGTTAAGATACCGAGAACACGAACTTTAATTTTTAACTGGGAAAATCTTAGTTATCAAATGGCGCCGCTGCCGGCTCTTTTCGTAAAGATTAACGGTTTTCTGTGAGAGACACGTTGCTTTTTGGGATCCGTTCACTTGTGAGCGTTATTTTTCTTGCCTAAAAAATTCAAAAAAATCATAAAAATTAAATATTGATAAAAAACCATAAAAATTAAAAATTTCAAAAAAATCCAAAAAGATTTTATCTTTATTGTGTATATATATTGTCTTTGTGTTTGGTTTTGTTTTCTTTTGCATTTTCAGGTGTATGCGTACTAGATCTTCTAATTATCAAGAGCCCGAGACTCAAGAAGATTTAAGTATGGCAGGTGTTAACAACAACAACATGCCACCGCACCTCAATAATAATAATAATAACAACAATGTTCTTCCACAGCCCGATCTTCGGACCATGGAGGAACTTTGTCAACCAACAATGTTTGGACGAGGAGGACCGATTGCGCCGATGCAAATCAACGCTCCTGAGTTTTCGTTGAAGCACCACATGATTCAGTAGTGCAAACAAATCCTTTCCGTGGATTGCCTGATGATGATGCCAACAAACACCTCGACAAGTTCATTACAATCACCCAAAGCATGAAGTTGCCTGGTGCCACAATGGATGTTCTTCGCCTACAACTCTTCTCACATACTTTATCACATCATGCCGAGAAATGGTTTGATCGTCTCCCGAAGAATTCTATTCACACTTGGGATGACATGACTCAACGCTTTTTGTCGCGCTACTTTCCACCATCCATGGTTACAAGCCTTCGCAATCAAATCAGCGGTTTCATGCAAGACCCTGATGAATCTCTTTTTGACGCTTGGGAGCGATATAATGTCTTGATCGATAGATGTCCAAACCACAACATGCTCCCTGTGACCTTAATCGATACTTTCTACAACGGATTGACTTTTCGAGATCGTGATACGATTAATGCAGCCGCCGGTGGCACATTCATGAAAAGGAGACCCGAGGAGTGTAGAGAGTTAATTGAGAACATGACTACTCACCACAAAAACTGGGATTCCTCTGCTTCTTCAAGGAACAACCCGAGAGTCAATGTTTCCTCCACCTCAGCAAACCCTAAGATGACCGAACTCACCCGCATGATGGCCGAAATGAGCAAAAGTATTACGCTTCTCGCTTCAAACCAACAACAACAACAAGTTAAAGCGGTTGCTAATCCTTGTGAAACATGTGGCGGTCCTCACTCATACACCGATTGTACTTCGACACAAGGAAATCCGGAAAATGTGTATGCTGCTTACGGTAATTATTCACCGGAAAATTACCAAGCTCGACCTCAAGGGGATAGAAATCTGCTGAGTTACCGATCCAACAATTACCTTTCACCCGGTTTTTCTCCTCAAAACCAAAATCCCGCCAACAACTACAATAGAAGCAACCAAAACCCACCAAGAGCTTCTAATCCTTATCACCCACCCGCTCAACAACTCCCACCCATTAATCCCGATGTTGAAGCCATCATGAGAACCCAAGGTGAGCAAATTAAGAATCTGCAGAGCCAAATTATCAATCTGAAAGGAGATATCACAAAGCAAGGAAATGAGATTAGATCCGAGCTGCGAGATAACATTCAATCCTCATTCAGCAATCAAACCAATGATTTGAAGAATATGCTTGCTAGTTTCTTGCCCGCCGCTCAACCTTCTTCTTCAAGTTCTCTACCTTCAAACACCGTCACTAATCCGCGAGCCAATGTGAGTGCTATTACTACTCGTAGTGGAGTCACCATCGTAGGACCAACAATCCCACCACCATCATCTACAACTCCTCCACCACCTTTTATCCCTACTCCTCCTACACCTAGTATTAGTGCACCATTACCGTCTCCGCCTCGACGTGATGAAGTTCCCACGAATGACCCTTCAACATCTCAACCTTTACCTACTACACCTGCACCCTCACCACCCAAACCTAATATCCCTTATCCTTCTCGCTTGGGCAAGAACAAAATGCTAAACAAGGAGGACTCTCAAGTGACTAGCTATATCAAGATGATTTCTCAAATGAACTTCAACATTAGCTTTCTTGAAGCACTTGTCCACATGCCCAAATTTGTTAAAGCATTTAAGGAATTGCTTAACAAGAAGGAGAAGCTGATTGAACTCGCCAACACACGATTAAATGAAAACTGCTCTGCAGTTATTCTTGAAGAACTTCCGGAAAAACTTGGAGATCCCGGTCGTTTTGTGTTGCCTTGCGTGTTCAACAAAACTGAAGAATTTACTGCCCTTGCTGATCTCGGGGCTAGTATTAATTTGATGCCTTTGAGTGTTTGGAAAACACTATCATTGCCCGACCTCATACCAACAAAGATGACTCTTGAACTTGCAAATCGCACTCTCGCTTACCCTGTTGGTATAGCCGAAGACGTGTTCATCAAAGTTGGCACATTTACTTTCCCGGTCGATTTTGTCGTAGTTGATTATGAAATGGACCCTCGTATTCCTTTAATACTTGGTCGGCCATTCTTGAGAACCGGACGAGCTTTAGTGGATGTGGCCGAAGGTGAGTTAATCTTACGAGTCAGGGATGATTCAAAAGTTTTTAAAATGGGGAAGCTTACAGGCAAATCTTTTGAACGAGAATCAGTGAATATGATTAATGTGCTTGATGACTTTGTCGTCTACGACAATCCTCTATTCGACTCTTCCATCGATAATCCACTCTTTGACGATGATGTGGATGATTCTCGCTCCACTTTGGACGCTTCTCCCATTTATGATTCTACACCGGTCTTTGATGCTTATGATGATGATGATTCTAGCTCAGATTCGGATGATTTTGATTGTACTTCTGAGTATCCCGAGCTGCCCACTTTCGATGATTTCGATGAGGCTGATACTCTTTCGAGCGATTCTTCACATGATGAAGATCCTCCACCATCACTTGATCCTACTTTGGACGACTACTCATTTGAGGAAGACTTCTCTGAATTTCTCAACACATACTTCCCTCATGAGAGTGATGCCCCTCCTTATGACTTTGAAGATTATCGTCTTGATCCTACTTTGGATTTGAAGAACATTCTGTCAAAGGAGAAGAAACCGGTCGACACCGAAGTCCGTTGCACATATGATTTGACACCTCTTTGTCCCCCTTCTGAGGACGAGGTTGTGCTTCTTTGCGGATCTTCTTCACACTCGGCTGAGCCTGAGTGCTATTTTCCCTTAAAGGAAAAGGTGTTCGACCCCGGTATTGAAGTCTTTAAGCCATCTCAGTATCCACCTGATGAAATAAAAGGAAAAATCTTTGGAAATTTTAAAGACATGCTTGCACCACTTCATCCTTGCTTCCATCGTGCTCCATCACTGCTTAAGGGAACCTTGCCTACTCTTCTTTGGCTTGCCTTGTTCGCCTTAAGCTCATGCTTATTAATGGATGAAAACTATGTCTTTGATCCTGGTGGATATGTTTCATGCTTCTTCCATTGATGATCAAGGTCGAGTCAGGCTCACGACTCGCTAACAAAAACAAGCGCTTCTTGGGAGGCAACCCATGCATCTATCTTTTCGCTTTCTTTACCATAAGTGTAGGGGGGAAACACTTTGGTTTGCTTTCCTCTCCTCACTTCTTAATCAGGGATTCGAGCTTCAATGATCCACTCTTGATGATTCTTGACGACCCGTGATTCCGTGTTCCACTTCTTCCCAGTTCTATCCTAAACTCTTTTTGATTCACTATTTTATATTTTCTCAATATTAAATAGGAATCTCTTTAGTTGTATTTTCCTTAGCGAGATTTAAACAACGTGCACAATGTCCTAAGTGTAGGGGAGTTTACTCCCACATGCTTAAACATTGAGGACAATGTTTATCTTAAGTGTAGGGGGACTTCTATCGAAGTTAAGTGGTCTTTTCCCTGTATTTGTCCTCATTTTAACCGGAAAATCAATTTTTTTCGACATTTTTCAAAATTTTTGATCTATTTTGGCCTATTAGTCTTTTCCTTTGAATAGTTATTTTCTTTCCTTATTAGAATAAATGTTGAATAAGTGGTTTTAATTTTCAAACGTTGTGAATCTTTTGACTCAACCCGAGTTTACTTATCTAAGTTACTCTAGCTAGTATCCTTAACGTGTTTAAGTCAAGTTTTGCTAGGCTTTTAATAGGGAGCTATAAAACGCGAAAGTCTTAACTCTCACGGGTTAAGAACAAGAACTTTTCGCAAGTTCCTATAATTGATCCTAGAGAGTCGTTTATCAAGGGAACTTTAAAATGCGATCTCTAAACTTGAAAAAGTCTAAGAATTTGCAAGATCCTATAGACGACTCGAAAACCCAAAACTTTGATTTAATAGGCTAAGCATCCACGAGTCTCATTACTTGAGATTTTAAACTGTGGAGAACGAGAGATGATAGAGCCAATTATAAGTTCGGTATTCTTTCGTGAATTTATGTGAGTTAATTATGAGCCTATTCTCCCATCGCTTGCTAATAAATTTATCTGCTAATAAATAAGGTTGTATGATTTGAAAAGTTACTTAGCTTCTAGCCCAAGATCGTTTAAAAGTTGCTCGGTATGGATTAGAGTTCATAGCCAAGGCATCACTTATTGAAGCGGGATGCGAAGATAGGCGAGTCCGAAAAGGCCCTAACAAGGCATGAGGGCTATATTTTGTTGCTAAAGATCCAAAGTGATGTGAAGAATCATTTATCGAAAATCAATATGAAGGATCGAGACACACAACGTAAAGCAAAACTCCCCAAAAGTCATGGAGAAGTGTATCCGAAAAGACCCTAACAAGGTATGAGGATAAATAGATCCAAGTCATAAAAGGAGGCGGATCGTTGTATATCAAAATCCAAAATAAAGATTGGAGAAAAATGAAGAAGTCGTGGTCCAAGTATGAATCTCTCAAAACTTCAAGTGAAGAAATTCTATTATGAAGAGAAGACCATAATTTCATGAACGTCTCTCAAGATTTGAAGTATGAAGTCGCTGCCAAATATCAGTCTGAGAAAGGTCACAAATCACGAAGCGAGTTATGCCAAGATATGAACTTTATGAGGTCCAGAGAAGCTGTTTTAAAAGATTTTGTCCTTTAGCTAACTATTGATTAAATCGTTCACTTTATTTTCAGACTTAATAACTATCGAAATAAGTCAAAAATGCATCCTCGTGATCATTCAAGACAATAATAAAATATAAGAGATACCCCTAGGAATAAGGGAGACTAAGTGAGTAATTGGCCCACATGAGTTCGTGTTAGTTTACTAACTTATAATAACAATGATCTCGTTTTTAAGCTTGGTTTGGAGAAAGTGAAAACTTGAGGATGATGATTATTCATAACATTTTCAAAAACCAAGGTATGCTTTTGATTTCTTTATTCTGAATGTTTTTAATTTTCTATCTCTTTAATAAAGTCCAACGTGGATTGACTATGATGAAAAATGTAAACTTGCTTTGTAACTAATGCATTGCATGAGGACATTGCAATGGTCAAGTGTAGGGGATTTGATAGGTGTGTAAACACCCATCTTTTCTACCACTTAATTACAATAATAACCGGACCAAAACGTGTATTTTATGTCTTTTATGTCGGAATTATGTGTGGTTTGTGTTTTTGTTGTGATTTAGGACGAAAAGGCGAAAAGTGGAGAAAACACGGGAATTCACGGGCATTTACGAACTTTTATTGAAGAAAAAGATGAAAGACGGAGTCAAGAAGTCAAGAGTGCAAAAAGAAAGGAAGTCCACGACCAATTCTGAAGATTTATCGAAGAAAAAGTCAAAAGACGGAAGTTTATCAAAAGCCGAAGAATTCAAGTCTATTTTATTGAAGAATTTAAAGACGAGTTCAAAAAATCCCGAAGCCAAAAGTCCTCAAAGTTCAAGTTTAAAGGAGATTAGAAGAAAAGGACTAATGGTGCAATTAATGAAGAATTAAGAAGAAATGACCTAATCTTATAATTAAGAGAAAAGGAAAGAGGGGAGGAAGCTTCCTTAATCCTCCCCTATATATAGATTAGGATAGTCATTATTTTTCCTTGTTGGCTAAGTGTGACAATTAGCTCTTCCACCATTTACTTACCTTGTCATTTACTTATCTTGTCAAATTTAAATACCTTGTCTTGCACCTTAAATTCATTTAATTTCAAGTAAGTTTTCATTTAATTATTGTCAATCTTTACTTTATCTTGTCAATCTCTTATCTACCTTTCTTAATCTTTGATTTATGTGTTTATGTTTATGTTCATGTTCATGCTTTTATTTTGATCCAAATGGTTTCTTGATTATTGTGGTTAAAGTTGTTTGATTTATTGATTTTAATTGTTGTTTATGTTTACTGTTGATTCGTCATTAGTTTATTTAAGTCGTGTGTTTTTATTTTGATTAATTTGTTATTAGATCTGCTGTTACTGTATCTCCTTGTTCTTCGGGAGTGTTTGTTTTGTTTCTGATCTTTCCAGGTGAAAACTTCCGAATCAAGAGAGGGAGTCTGTTCATTCGGAACTCTCAAAGTTCCGAACCAAGGGCTTCATCCGGAAGTCTCCAACTTCCGAATCAAGGGAAGAAGCATTGTTCATTCGAAACTTTAAAACTTCCGATTCAAGACCTTCATTCGGAACTTAAAAAGTTCCGGATCAAGCAGTTCATTCGGAACTTTAAAAAGTTCCAGATCAATACTTCCGAACGAAGTTCCGAGTAAAGACTTCCGAACGAAGTTCCGAACAAGACTTCCGAACGAAGTTCCAAACCAAGGGCTGTTCATTCGGAACTTAAAAGTTCCGAACAAACTTCCGAATCAAGGGGCAAGTTCCGGATCATGGAGTGTTCATTCGGAAGTTTGAAACTTCCGAATCAAGGAGGCTTCATTCGGAATCTTCCGAATCAAGGGTGACCAGAAACTTCCGAATCAAGGCAAATTTTAGAAGTTCCGAATCAGTGAAGTTCCGAACAAAGGATTGTTTTGGATAAGTGACATATTCAGATCAATTTGTTCCGGATCAAGGATTTTGGTAATATTCCAAGCGAAGAAGAATCATTCCGACTGAAGGTGACATTCCGGACGAGTGATTGTTCCAAACGAAGGATAATTCCGAATGAGCTGTATTCAGGTTCTTATAAGCTTTTGTCTTTGATTTTTATTTTCAAGCTTTATTTTTCCGGCTCTTTTATTTAATTGCACTTTAAGTTTATTTGCCTTAGTTAAATTTTAGTTTTGCCTTAGTTTAAGTTTTAGTTGCGTTTTAAGATTTGCCTTAGTTAGATTTAAGTTTACGTCTTTACTTTAATGCCCTTTAATTTCAGTCTCGCTTTAAATACTTGCACCCTTATTTTAATTAGACTTAGATTTACTTTAAGAGCACCTTTACTTTAATTGTTTTGCACCTTTTATTTAAAAACAACCAAAAATATTCTGTTTCACCAAAAACAATAGAGTCACATAGAGAGCTTAGATCAGTTCGTTAAGATACCGAGAACACGAACTTTAATTTTTAACTGGGAAAATCTTAGTTATCACATATTAACTACTTGGTCTGTTTTATTTTTAAGTTTTTGATTGCACAACTTAGAATCCAGTTAGATAATACCTTTGTTTTGATCAGTTTCTGGTTGGTTTTGTAATTTTTCAGCTTATTACGTAGTTTAGATAAGCCAAAGTTGGCTTTTGTGTCAACTGCACCATCAGTTGTCCATTAATCCATTTTGATTTGCTTAGTTTGTTTCTACTTGTAATTAATCTCCCTTTATTTTCTTGTGATTATGAGTATTGATTGGGTTCTCTTTGTTTGCTTTTGAACTGTAAACACCTCCAATAAGCCAACTGGCTTATTGGTAGTTATCTGTCCAAAAAACAATACCAAAGGCCAACTGCCTTGAGTCATACACTTGTTCTTGACCTCAAGGATGCCAAACAGGCTCAAGATCTTCTTTTCACATATCATTTTAGTCTTTTTTTTTTCACTTTCCAGCTTTTTTTGAAAAGTGGACTTGACCTTTCAACAAAAGTGTTCATTTGCTTATTTTTACTTTTTACTTATTTCTATCATGCAAAACTTATTTTTTTGTAGCCATACCTATTTTCTCAGCTTATTATTAGGTTTTGTAAGTTATACCTTTTGATTTAAACTTTTCACTAGGAAATAAACTTACCTTCTTATATTCAAGTGCTTATTTGCCTCTGTAGCTTATTCTAGTGGGCTTATTGCCAATATTCCTTTTCATTATTCATAATTATCTTATCTGTGAGCTTTTGCAAAAAGAATCGCCTTCTGAAACAGTCTAGAACTCTATCCTCACTATTTTTTTGTTTTGTGGATTTGGTTCTTGCTTATTTATGGCTTGTTTGTTGTTCTTTTTCAAAATTTCTTTTTCTGTATTCTTATAAGTCCAAAATATGAGGGTGTGCTTAATTACAACTTATGGCATTAAGTTATTGCTTAATGGGCTTATTAAGGCCCATTAAGATAACTTATTGTCAAATAATCTGTGTTATAGTGCTTTTCAGCTTTTGGGCCTTAAGACTTTTGTGTTTAAAGTTGGATTTTTCATAGGATAGGATTTTTAAGCTTAATTTGCGAACATTTTTCTTATTAGGCTAATTTTGGCCCATTAAGCATTTTGTTTTTGTTTCTGGCCCATTAGAGACCCATTTAGGCATTTTCAGAACTTTTTATTTTCACTTTTGTTTTAATTATGTAATTTTAAGCTAGTTTGCAAGTTTTTATAACTTTTTAGAATTTTTGATTATTTTATTATTATTTTTGTCTCGATTTACATGAAAACGTAATTCGTCGTATTTTAGTCCAGCTTAGTGTAACTCGTTTTTACTTTTCAAATCTTTCTCTTTCCAAGAACGAAACTAACCCCAAAACATTTATTTGGCCATAATTCACACCTCGGTTACAACGAACTCGTCGCTCTTTAAATACATTAACGGTTTTCCTAAATCGTTATTTGTCTTTATATACGACCCTATTCTATCAACTATCAACTCTTCATTACCAAATCTTATTACGTTTATCAAACTTGATTTTCCCAAAGGACATTATGAGATTGTCAAACTGTTTTAATTTTCATTCCCCTTCAAACATTGACCCGTTTTCTATTTAAAGAGTTGTAGTCTTTGTTCGAAGGTAAAATCCAATTTTGTTTTTGAAGATCAAATTTAGTGAAAAATTTTAACAACACGTTCCAAAAATTTTTTTTAATAAGCCCGAACTTTAGGAAATTTTTTATAAAATATTATTCGGGTTTAAAAAGAAGTACTCTCTTATTTATCAAAGGAGTACTGCACTGAAACATAAATTTCCCTTATAGAAAGCCCATGTTGTGTAGCAAAGTATACACAAACCTTGTTGTACAGATATAAAGTAGTTCGTACCCGAGAATATTAATTCCTCTTGGGAGGACTAGATTGTCTTACGGGAGACAAGTCTTCCTTTACTTCAAGAAAGCGGGTTATAGTTTGAAATTGACTATAAGCCATTATGGGCATGTTCTGAAAACTATTGAACTTATGTTCGAACTTTATTTAAAACCTCGTGTCATTATTGAATGACATTTATAAGATCACAAATACGATGCCATAAGACATGCCCGATTTTGAAATCTTTTTGGTATTTTATAATTTTTAAAATGTTTATCGTTTTCTAGGTTTTATATTTTTGTATTCTTTTTAATATTTGTCAATATTTACAAAAGTATACACTTTGAGAATTCTCGTTTCACTCTTCCTCATCATGTTGTAACCTTTCGAGAGTTTCTGGAGACATATTCATCATTCCAAGCTTGGGAAGTAGAAATTCGAATTTTCCCTTGTTAAAGCTTTGGTGAAGATGTCGGCTAGTTGATATTTTTCCTTGACAAAGTACAACTCAACTACTTTGTTTTCAGTTGCTCTTTAATAAAGTGATGACCGATACAATGTGCGTCGATCTAGAGTGTGGGAAATTGTTGCAACATAGCGCAATAGCATTTCGGTTATCACAATACATAGGAACTTTGTTGAATGTATAGCCATAGGCTGTTAATTGTGATTGCATCCATAGGATTTGACCACAACAACCAGATAGTGTTATATATTTTGTCTCTGTAGTACAAATATTCGTGCTCTTTTGTTTTTTGATGACCAACTCACTATCTTATCACCAAAAAGTTGTGCACTCCTTGAAGTACTTTGTCTAGTAACCTGGAAACATGCATGATCAACATCTGAATATCTGGTTAGAGTAAATCAGAGTCTTTCGGATACCATAGACCCATATTAATGGTTCCTTCAAGATACTGAAAGATACGTTTAATAGCCGTTAGGTGCTTTTCAATAGGTTGAGTGTAATGCGGGTCACACATACATACAATAAAAACAAGGTCGGGTCTACTAGCGGCGAGATACATGAGGGAGTTGACCATACCATGAAAACTAACAGTGTCAACTTGTTTCCTATCATTATCTTCGTCCAACTTAGATATCTCCACCATGGGAGTATCTACATGGTCACATGGCTCAATTCCATATTTCTTTGCTATTTCAAGAGCATATTTGGATTGACTTATAAAGATGCCTCTAGCGTTTTGTGAAATCTGTAATTCTAAAAAGAAAGACATTTCCCTATCATCGATATCCTGAACTTTGAACTCATTTCATGGCAAAAATTTTCACATGATTTAGGGTTGGGGTGAGGAAACTATTATATTGTAACACCCCCACATTTGGTATGCGCAGCGGAACTACAACAATGGGTGCTACACAGTATTCATTGCACACAAGATATATCAAACGACGCTAAAAAGACGTCGACTTAAAACTTGAAATTAAAATTGTTAGATAATACATGTCCACAGTTTTTCCAACCCCAAAATAGTGCACAGAGTTTAGCGTTTTCGGTCCCCATGAATCTCAACCCCAAAAACTTCAGTTTACAACCACATGACATTAAACATAAAAATTGTTTAAGTAGAAAAGGAGGGAAAAACAAGCGGACACCAAGCCGTACACACAACATCCATCCCATGCATGCTCCATCCTACTTCTCAGCGGTTACCTGAAACACATGCCAAAAATTTGGTCAACGAAAACGTTGAGTGGAATTCATAGGTTTTTCAATCCATTTGAACGTATATATAATAAAAACCATTCGTGATCATTTATAGTCTTGTCGATCAAACAAACTATAATCAGGATACTGACAATTGTGTTTAAGCTCATGACACTAATCCGTTAACTCAATCACCCGCGTAAATATACCGGCATGATTCAGATGAAACCAGTGCCCCTTCTAAAGGCATCAGTTGCAATTATACCTTATTTCTCATACAAAATAATCTACCGCAGAACTTACTATAAGTACAGCTTCTCGGCTAGCATTGGGTCGTTAACCCCGTAGTACTACAAATTGCATAAGCGGCTATTTCCCCCTACTCGAGGGCAAGACAATAGTTAATAGTTCATGAATTTAGGGACTTTTGCAACTTTGGTACTCAACACAATTTCTAAGGCAACTTTCGGGTCTAACAATCATTCATGATATACGTTCCTTTTTAAAAACTAGCATGCATTTCCCTCGCGGGTAAAACAATTTGAAATAATATAAGCGAGGCTATAAATTCACACCTTAGATATTAAGTAGTCGGTAGTTCGAGGAGTGATCACTGACGATGTTACGGATGCCCGGGTAAATCAACACCTATCACAAATAACGCGTAATGAGTAATCTCATCTTAATACTTACGGTACTGTATAAAATACATATATACAAGTCTCTTAGGACAAATATAACTCACGCCAAAAACAAAAACAACAAGTATCATTCATTTTATTCCATTCGTTCTCATTACTTATGTTGTCCATTTTTACTCGTTCTCGCCGGTACTTGACTAAAGTACGGGCTGTTTTACCTTATTAAACCATGCTTATAAAATTTGACAAAATTTCCAAAAATCCTATATGACCTGTAGATAACATGTTTTATTTAAGCCCAATAAAAGTTTTTACTTTTACGACCCGTTACGCAACTCATTTCCACGACTACATTTTACGGGCTGAAATTGCGCTTCGACCAATTTTGACCACTTTGACCTATATGAAAAGTACCTTTGACTTCTTTGACACCTAAGTCAACATATAGACCCATTTACACAGGTTAGGGACCAAATTTTGACCCTTGACCATTTACCAATTTATACTTGTGACCCTCGGGATTTGACTAAAACTTTGCACAAATTCGGATTGTGAAAGTCCTCGTCTCCCGGTACCCGATCTTTAAAATGTCATAACTTTTAGCTCGTTTTGAGTCACGGGCTCTACCTTATACCAAATTAAAGCTAGAAAGACCCTCTATCACTACATTTAGTTTTCAAGACCTGGAACAAAAATCATTTTTATAAAATAGGCCAAATGTTTCTGCCTAAAAATGACTATACCAAAAACATGCTTAGACTCGATTCCAAGACTTCTAACCAACTCTAAACATCATCCTAAGCCTTCCCAAACATATCCTAACATCAAACTTCCATCCTACCCCTATTGATCAACCAAACTCAAAATCAAGAATCAAAGGAAATAAACATGCAAGTAATAAAACCTATGTGAATCATCCTAAAACAACAAACCAAACACAAATATAACATGCAAAATCAACAACCACCATGGCTCCCCAAACACCCCCTTTGCCGTGGGGTTTGGGTGACCCAATCACCACAACCAAATTAATTTTGGTGGGTTTTCATGGTGTTTATACTTCCATAACACTTAATTATCAACATGCATTAGCTCTTTAAGCCTCAAAAATGAATTTGGATCATATGGAAAAATCTTGAAAATTTTTTATCAATGCATGTTGGATTTGAGCACATGAATATGTGGGGAATGACCAAACTAAGCGTGGTCTAACCTTAGATTTTTGAAAAATCAAGTGGAAGAAGATTTTTGGTGGGTTTTTGATGGTGGTAGGGGTGACCGTGGGTTTGAGAGAGAGAGGAGAGTGATGGTTTGATTTTTTTCTTGTAAATTTTGTGTGTGTTTATGTGTTTGTTCATTTTGGCCCTTTTGATGGGTTAGGAGGGACCTAAATGCAATTTTTGGCTTCTTTTGTCCTTAAATAGAAAACGACCTCAAAACTTTGCGGGTTTGACTCATTTGTCAATTTTGAAAATTTTACGGGAGTCAGAAATCTTCCCGAACGCTCCAAAATATTTTTGGGATACTTTAAATGTACTTGGAAGGCTATAAAACTCACCCGACTCAACTTAACACGAACCGTAAATAAAATTCTCGAAAAATTACATTATCGATAAATCGTCAAAAATTATATGAAATTGGGCATCCCTCGGGATCGTAATCGTCATCGTCCTTCTTAAAACGTCAACCGTAAAAATTATAACCTCGAACATCGGCTCTAACCAAAATACTCATAAGTATAGAAATTATAATTTATTAAAAATTTCAAAAATTAGCGTAATTTAGGGTATCGTTAATGACCTCGATTCTAGGGTGTCACATCCACCCCTCCTTAAAGAGAGCGACGTCCCGGCGCTCGCCTCTTCTTGTACTCACATTTCGTCTACTGGAACAGATGAGGATACCTTTCCTTGAAAAAGTCCTCACGTTCCCAGGTGTATTCCGGTCCACGCTTAGAATTCCATCGGACCTTCACAATAGGAATCCTACTACGCTTCAACCGCTTGACCTCCCGGTCCATGATTTCCACAGGTTCTTCCACAAAGTGCATTTTGTCGTCTAGTCGAATCTCGTCCAAAGGAATCACCAATTCCTTGTCCGCCAAACTCTTCTTCAGGTTCGATACGTGAAACGTGTCATGAATAGCACTAAGCTCGGTCGGCAATTCTAACTTGTACGCTACTGGTCCAATTCGTTCAACGATCTTAAACGGTCCAATATACCTCGGACTCAACTTTCCTTTCTTCCCAAAACGAATTACACCCTTCCACGGCGATACCTTGAGCATAACCATATCTCCAACTTCAAACTCCAACGGTTTCCTTCGGTTATCGGCATAACTTTTCTGTCGGCTTCTCGCAGCAAGTAGTCGGTTCTTGATCTGCACGATCTTCTCTGTCGTTTCTAAAACCATTTCGGGTCCAGTCAATTGACTTTCCCCTACTTCACTCCAACACACAGGCGATCTACACTTCCTTCCATACAATGCTTCGAACGGTGCCGCTTTGATACTCGCATGATAACTATTATTGTACGAAAATTCCACCAGAGGCAAGTGGCGTTCCCAACTTCCTCCAAAATCAATCACGCACGCTCGGAGCATGTCCTCCATCGTTTGAATCGTTCGTTCACTCTGGCCGTCAGTTTCCGGGTGATAAGCCGTGCTTAAACTCAGTTCAGTGCCCATCGCACGTTGAAGCGATCTCCAAAATTCCGACGTAAATCTATTGTCGCGATCCGAAATGATCGATAACGGCACTCCATGTCTACAGACGATCTCTTTCACGTACACGCTGGCGAGTCTTTCCATGCTGTCCGTCTTCTTCATAGGTAAGAAATGAGCAGATTTCGTCAACCTATCCACAATTACCCATATCATATCGTTTCCACTAGGAGTCCTAGGTAAACCCGTCACAAAATCCATTGCGATTTTCTCCCATTTCCATTCTGGGATTTCCGGTTGTACCAACAATCCAGATGGTTTCTTATGTTCTGCCTGAACCTTCGCGCAAGTCAAACACTTACTAACGTAACGAGCAATATCCGCCTTCATATTCGGCCACCAATAAACTTTCTTCAGGTCGTGGTACATCTTATCCGATCCAGGATGTATCGAATACTTCGACTTATGCGACTCATTCATAACCAATTCTCGAACTCCAGGCTTTCCTTCCTCAGATGGACACAATGGTAACCAAATCCGATTCTCAAAATATCTTAGTCCGTCAGACCTAATCACGAAAAGAGGTTTCAACATTCGCCCCAAGTTTTCGGCTTCAACATTCCCTTTCATTAATCCTCTCTCCTGAGCCTTCAGTATAGTTTCGGTTAAGTCAACGCTCTCACTCATCACTAAAGCTCTAACCCTCAAAGGTTTCTCCCGTTCCTTCCTACTCAAAGCATCCGCTACAACATTCGCCTTCCCAGGGTGGTAGCGAATTTCGCAGTCATAATCACTCAATAGTTCAACCCATCGTCTTTGTCGCATATTCAACTCCTTTTGATCTAAAATGTGCTGCAAACTCTTGTGATCAGTGAATACAACACACTTTGTCCCATACAGATAGTGTCTCCACAATTTCAACGCAAATACCACCGCTCCTAATTCCAAATCGTGCGTCGTGTAGTTCTCCTCGTTCTTCCTTAATTGCCTCGACGCGTAAGCTATCACCTTTTCACGTTGCATCAACACTGCTCCGTAACCCTTACGAGACGCATCACAATATACTACGAAATCTTCGGTTCCTTCAGGCAATGATAAAATCGGCGCGGAACATAACTTATCCTTGAGCGTTTCGAAAGCAAGCTCTTCCTCATTTCCCCATTCGTACACCCTATTCTTTTCGGTAAGCCTCGTCAATGGTTTCGCAATCAATGAAAATCCTTCAATAAACCTTCTATAATACCCAGCTAAACCCAAAAATTGTCGAACTTCAGTCGGCGTCGTCGGTGCTGACCATTCCCTGATCGCTACGATCTTAGCAGGATCTACACGAACTCCCTCACTATCAATCACATGACCTAGAAACTGCACTGATTCCAACCAAAACTCACACTTAGAGAATTTTGCATACAGCTTCTCCTTCCTTAACAACTCCAAAATCTTTCTCAGGTGCTTCTCGTGCTCCTCCTTACTCTTAGAGTAAATAAGTATGTCGTCGATGAAAACAATAACAAACTTATCTAGATACGGCTTGCACACGCGATTCATAAGATCCATGAATACAGCAGGCGCGTTTGTCAACCCAAACGGCATCACTCGAAATTCAAAGTGTCCATACCGCGTACGAAAGGCGGTTACAGGAATATCCTCCTCTCTTACACGCAGTTGATGATACCCTGATCTTAAATCGATCTTTGAGTATACACTGGAACCTTGCAATTGATCGAACAAATCATCAATCCTCGGTAATGGGTACCGATTCTTAACCGTCAGCTTATTGAGTTCTCTATAGTCGATACACATCCTAAACGAACCATCCTTCTTCTTTACGAACAACACTGGCGCTCCCCAAGGTGATGAGCTCGGCCTAATAAATCCTTTGTCCATCAATTCCTTCAATTGATCCGCTAACTCCTTTAACTCAGATGGTGCTAAACGATAAGGTGCTCGTGCAACCGGCGCAGCTCCTGGCACTAAGTCAATTCGAAACTCGACCTCACGGTTAGGCGGTAAACCTGGCAACTCGTCTGGAAAAACGTCCGGATACTCGCGAATAACTGGTACCTCTTCGATTCTCGCCTCTACATCACCATCGCTCGAAACCTGTGCCAAAAACACATCGCATCCGCTCTCTACGTACTTCATCATTTTCAAACACGAAATCACCTTCAAACGAGAAGTGCATTCGTCTCCCTTTACCGTCAAAACCCTATTCCTCATCGGAATCTGCACCAATCTCTCACCACAGACGATCGTAGCACTGTGCGCCATTAGCCAATCCATTCCCACAATCACGTCAAACGATCCTAGCTCTATAGGCATCAAGTCGATTTTAAAAGCGTAGTTTCCTAACTTCAAGGTACACCCTTTCAGTATAGAATTCGTACTAACAATTTTTCCATCGGCTAATTCAACATTATAACTAGTCGTTAACAACACCGGTTCCCTATCGATATGACGACTAAATCTAACGTCTACAAAACTCTTGTCGGAGCCAGAATCAAATAAAATACTAGCATAACAAGCGTCTAGCAAAAACGTACCGGTAACCACATTGGGACCTTGTGGTTTATCAGCAGTTCCCACTTGATACACAGCAGCCGCATTATTACCTCCCCGTCTGTTCCCTGCCTTCGGGCAATTTGCTTGCACATGCCCTCTTTCTCCACAACCATAACATCCTCTCATCCTGATAGCATTAGCCCCAGTGGCTACTCCTCCCGTTCGACAACTAGCTGTCCTATGACCTGCCTTTCCACACTTGCCGCATGCCGGCGGGCAATTTCCAACATGATACAAATTGCACTTTCCACAATGGGGATTCACTTTCACACCTCTAGGGTTCGTCACTGCCCTCATCCCTTCATTCCTTCTTTGATTAAACTGCTGATTACGGTTCGGCCCATGGTTGTTTCGATTTCCACCTCGGTTCTGGCCTTGGGATTGATTATTTTGTGCCGCTTCCCATTTCCTTTTGTTGCCTTCAGCAATGTAGTTCTGCTTGTCCTGAAGCTTAACGTCCATCAAAGCGTGTGCCATTTGAACCGCCTCGTCAAACGTTCCAGGTTTCGACGAAGTTGTTTCACCTTTGATGTTGCTAGATAAACCCTTAATATACTGCTTCATTTTCTTGGCATCATTGGCAAATATGTCCGGACACAAAAGACTTAACTCATTGAATCTCCTGGTGTAAGCAGCTATATCGTTATTCTTCAAGGTCAAATGCCTCAATTCATCCTCCAATTGCCCCAATTCCTCCTCTGGGCAAAACTTCTTTGTCAACAAAGCTTTGGTCGCATTCCACGTCCTTGCATTCGCTACAGCCAATCCAACCGTAGCTACCTGGGTATTCCACCAACTTAACGCATCATCCAGAAACGTAGCTGCTGCAAACTTTACTTTATCCGCTTCTGCACAACCACTGATTTCAAACGTACTCTCAACTTTTTCCAACCATCGCCTAAGTTCTAGGGCTCCACCCGTTCCACGGAACTGCGTGGGACCGCACTTCATAAAGCTAGAATAGGTACACACTCTCGGGGCTGGTTGTCTCCCCGCGTTCCTTCCTGGATCCTGATTTCTCCCAGCTCGGTCCGCTTGCAACGCATTAGCTATTGCTTCCTGAATCATGGTGTTAACACGATCGGCAGTCAACTTTGGAGGCATGGTGTTATCGAATATCTCTTTCTGCAAGACAAGAAAAATAGAAAAACAATGTAAGTATTCATATCAAGTTTCCCAGACATAAAATACATACAACGACACATCACTACGGAGTTACTAATATTCATCAATTCACACCACAAAAGATCAAATTTAAGACATATCACAGATCATGAAAGGTAACATAGATTGTATTGATAGTTAACCAAAATCGTGACAAGTAATGCCACTACAATCGTTCACCACAAAACATCAAGTACTTGAGTTTCTCGTCATAATACCATCATACAAAGGTCTAAAATAGTTCTATTACAATGATCAAAGAAAAATACAAAACAAGTAACTAGGCATGTGGTGATCCACACGGCCTCTTGGATGGCGGCTCGTCGTCGTCTTCCTCGGTTTCCTCATCACTAACGTCCTCATCCACATCATCCACTTTTCCTTTTCCTTTCTCCTCTGGCCCACATTCTGTTTCCTTTTTCGTCCCTGATGTGGATCCATACTCAATCGCTACCTGACTTCCCACCGAAATGCAAGCACCTCCAGTAGGCGGCTGAACCATGAAGTCGTTCGCCTCCATCTCCACATCGTCCACGAATCTCCAATCCGGGGGCAATGAATCCCTCACACGATGCTCCCAACTCTGCATCCTCGACAACCTCATCTGATCTTCCCTCACACGGTCAAGACTAGCACTTAAATTCGCAACCATTGATTTTAAACTGTTGATGGCACTTGTGTTCATCATCCCATCATACGCAGTTCTTGAAGTCCTTTCCAACAGTCTTTGATGTTCCCTTTCAGTCTCGTCGAATCTACTGACCACCCTTGATTCCACTACATACCTCATGCACATCGATCCTTCCAAACCTCTCACAGTCCGTCGCACGTCATGATAATTCCTCGGTCCGGGACAGCAAATTCTTGGGATGCCTTGATGAAGAGAATTTGCGCTCATTGCACCTTCGGCTCTTCTGGGGATATCTGGTACGCCAACCAGATGGGAAGTACGCATAGGCGTGGGGCAAGTAGTTCTCCTTGGGTCGGGATCCTGGGCTCGTACATCGTTTCCGTTATCGTTGGGCGGTACCTCGGCCATTCCTGCAATAACAGCGAATTTCGGAGGGTACATAAGTAATTATACAATAATTATAAATATATGCATGCAAATGTAATGCAAAGGTGGTACATATGCCCAAAATGTAATAATATGATGCTCATGCATGATTAATATGAAAATTACGATGTCGGATATTTCACGTAAAATTCAACGTCTACATATAGTAATTCCATACTTATATAATAATTACCCACTTATATACTTTACTCAAAAGTATACGTCAAATGCCATAAATACAACAATAAATCTTACCGGAGCCATGCAGGATAGTTGTGTGTGCTTGGACCCTTTTCTTACGACACCAAAAGTTATAGTTTAGGATTTTCAAAAACGACCTAGTTCTCTATAACTCGTGGCTCTGATTACCAATCTGTAACACCCCCACATTTGGTATGCGCAGCGGAACTACAACAATGGGTGCTACACAGTATTCATTGCACACAAGATATATCAAACGACGCTAAAAAGACGTCGACTTAAAACTTGAAATTAAAATTGTTAGATAATACATGTCCACAGTTTTTCCAACCCCAAAATAGTGCACAGAGTTTAGCGTTTTCGGTCCCCATGAATCTCAACCCCAAAAACTTCAGTTTACAACCACATGACATTAAACATAAAAATTGTTTAAGTAGAAAAAGGAGGGAAAAACAAGGGGACACCAAGCCGTACACACAACATCCATCCCATGCATGCTCCATCCTACTTCTCAGCGGTTACCTGAAACACATGCCAAAAATTTGGTCAACGAAAACGTTGAGTGGAATTCATAGGTTTTTCAATCCATTTGAACGTATATATAATAAAAACCATTCGTGATCATTTATAGTCTTGTCGATCAAACAAACTATAATCAGGATACTGACAATTGTGTTTAAGCTCATGACACTAATCCGTTAACTCAATCACCCGCGTAAATATACCGGCATGATTCAGATGAAACCAGTGCCCCTTCTAAAGGCATCAGTTGCAATTATACCTTATTTCTCATACAAAATAATCTACCGCAGAACTTACTATAAGTACAGCTTCTCGGCTAGCATTGGGTCGTTAACCCCGTAGTACTACAAATTGCATAAGCGGCTATTTCCCCCTACTCGAGGGCAAGACAATAGTTAATAGTTCATGAATTTAGGGACTTTTGCAACTTTGGTACTCAACACAATTTCTAAGGCAACTTTCGGGTCTAACAATCATTCATGATATACGTTCCTTTTTAAAAACTAGCATGCATTTCCCTCGCGGGTAAAACAATTTGAAATAATATAAGCGAGGCTATAAATTCACACCTTAGATATTAAGTAGTCGGTAGTTCGAGGAGTGATCACTGACGATGTTACGGATGCCCGGGTAAATCAACACCTATCACAAATAACGCGTAATGAGTAATCTCATCTTAATACTTACGGTACTGTATAAAATACATATATACAAGTCTCTTAGGACAAATATAACTCACGCCAAAAACAAAAACAACAAGTATCATTCATTTTATTCCATTCGTTCTCATTACTTATGTTGTCCATTTTTACTCGTTCTCGCCGGTACTTGACTAAAGTACGGGCTGTTTTACCTTATTAAACCATGCTTATAAAATTTGACAAAATTTCCAAAAATCCTATATGACCTGTAGATAACATGTTTTTAAGCCCAATAAAAGTTTTTACTTTTACGACCCGTTACGCAACTCATTTCCACGACTACATTTTACGGGCTGAAATTGCGCTTCGACCAATTTTGACCACTTTGACCTATATGAAAAGTACCTTTGACTTCTTTGACACCTAAGTCAACATATAGACCCATTTATACAGGTTAGGGACCAAATTTTGACCCTTGACCATTTACCAATTTATACTTGTGACCCTCGGGATTTGACTAAAACTTTGCACAAATTCGGATTGTGAAAGTCCTCGTCTCCCGGTACCCGATCTTTAAAATGTCATAACTTTTAGCTCGTTTTGAGTCACGGGCTCTACCTTATACCAAATTAAAGCTAGAAAGACCCTCTATCACTACATTTAGTTTTCAAGACCTGGAACAAAAATCATTTTTATAAAATAGGCCAAATGTTTCTGCCTAAAAATGACTATACCAAAAACATGCTTAGACTCGATTCCAAGACTTCTAACCAACTCTAAACATCATCCTAAGCCTTCCCAAACATATCCTAACATCAAACTTCCATCCTACCCCTATTGATCAACCAAACTCAAAATCAAGAATCAAAGGAAATAAACATGCAAGTAATAAAACCTATGTGAATCATCCTAAAACAACAAACCAAACACAAATATAACATGCAAAATCAACAACCACCATGGCTCCCCAAACACCCCCTTTGCCGTGGGGTTTGGGTGACCCAATCACCACAACCAAATTAATTTTGGTGGGTTTTCATGGTGTTTATACTTCCATAACACTTAATTATCAACATGCATTAGCTCTTTAAGCCTCAAAAATGAATTTAGATCATATGGAAAAATCTTGAAAAATTTTTATCAATGCATGTTGGATTTGAGCACATGAATATGTGGGGAATGACCAAACTAAGCGTGGTCTAACCTTAGATTTTTGAAAAATCAAGTGGAAGAAGATTTTTGGTGGGTTTTTGATGGTGGTAGGGGTGACCGTGGGTTTGAGAGAGAGAGGAGAGTGATGGTTTGATTTTTTTCTTGTAAATTTTGTGTGTGTTTATGTGTTTGTTCATTTTGGCCCTTTTGATGGGTTAGGAGGGACCTAAATGCAATTTTTGGCTTCTTTTGTCCTTAAATAGAAAACGACCTCAAAACTTTGCGGGTTTGACTCATTTGTCAATTTTGAAAATTTTACGGGAGTCGGAAATCTTCCCGAACGCTCCAAAATATTTTTGGGATACTTTAAATGTACTTGGAAGGCTATAAAACTCACCCGACTCAACTTAACACGAACCGTAAATAAAATTCTCGAAAAATTACATTATCGATAAATCGTCAAAAATTATATGAAATTGGGCATCCCTCGGGATCGTAATCGTCATCGTCCTTCTTAAAACGTCAACCGTAAAAATTATAACCTCGAACATCGGCTCTAACCAAAATACTCATAAGTATAGAAATTATAATTTATTAAAAATTTCAAAAATTAGCGTAATTTAGGGTATCGTTAATGACCTCGATTCTAGGGTGTCACATATATCATCCACATAAATTTGAATAATTAGAATGTGTTTGCCTAATTTCCTTGTGAAACAGTAGGATCGACAACGTCTTTGGAGAATATCTGTGAGATGAGAAATCTTGATAACTTCAGATACCATGCGCGAGGAGCCTTCTTGAGCCCATAGAGAGGTTTGTTCAGTCTATACACGTGGTTAGGATGATTTGGGTCTACAAATCCTTCATGTTGCATAACGTAGACTGTCTCTTTAAACTCGTCGTTTAGGAATGCGGTTTTAACATCCATCTGGTAAACCAACATATTCTTTGTGGCGACATGTGCTTCGAAAATGCGAATCGCCTCTAGTCTTGCAACCGGTGCAAAAGATTCGTCAAAATCAATTCCCTCTTCCTAACGATAGCCTTTAGCCACAATACGTGCTATATTTTTTTAATACATCACCATATTCATCTAACTTGGTCTTGAAAATCCAGTTGAGTCCAATAATCAAGCCTTGTAGAGGATACAAGTTCCCAAACATCAAGTCGCTCAAATTCGTTAATTTCTTCTCGCATAGCTTCAATCCAACATGGTTCTAACATTGCCTCCTTAAAATTCCTTTGTTCAACTTTCATTTCACACTCGTTGAGTAAGCACCATAAAGCGTCTTTGCAAGTTGTCTCGAGTTGAAACAAGTAGTAGTCTTTCTCCAATTATATTTTCCAATGGATGATCCTTAGTCCATTTCTGAATATATTTACGTGGTTGAACTTCTCGATGATTAGTGGACACTATAGGGGTATCTGAAGATGATTCATCTGAGGCAGGTTGAGCAAATACATTAACGAATGGATCTTCAACCACTAGAGCAATTGGATTCTCAAATCATTCAACATCATTATTTTTTCCCGGACCATTTACAACATTTTTTGTTTGAGAATATATTATGGACGGTGCATTTTGGTATACAAAAGTTGACGTAGGTGTACCTGCTGAAATTCCAGGTGCAGGTAAAGGAGTGTGAACACTTTTTTCATCATGTGTAATATCATCTTCATCAAACAGTGGACGAAACAATTTTTTTTTAATTCCGGATTTGTAGCAGGAACTATCGGTGTTGTTGGAGGAATATTAGGCATAAGTAAAAAAACTAATTGTTCCTAAAGTCAACGGGTTAAGTGAGGGTCCTGAACCGAGATGTTCAGAAGTTATTAGCTTCGTAAGATCATCAAACATCACGTGAATAGTTTCTTAAATTCGTCGTGTTCATTTGTTGTAGATTCTAAACGCCTTCTTGGATGAAGCATAACCAAGGAAAACACCTATATTAGTGTTGACTTTCAATTTTCTAAGGTCTTCACAGTCATTAGTAGGATTACATAACAACCCCAAAACACAGAGAAATGTCAAGTTTGGTTTTTTCTTATGAAGTAATTCATAATAGGTTTTCTCGTGAATGGAATGAATGAGAGTTCGGTAGTATAACATGCAATAGCAATTTCCTCGGCCCATATGAACATTGGAGTCCGAGTATAGATCAACATAGTTCTTGCAGCTTCCATTAACGTATGATTCCGCGTAGACCTTGGAACCGATGTTTGATGTGTAATGCCGGTTTCTTCATAGAATTCTGTGAAGTCTTTTTCACAAATTCTGTTCCATTACCCGTTCGAATAAATTTGACCGTTGCATTGAAAGCACGTTGTACATTAACCACAAATTTCTTAACGATCTTAGGAGTTTCATCCATTGATCTCAAAAATTTCACCGAACCAAATCTAGAATAATCGTCAACAATTATTAGAATATATTTCTTCCTATTTATGCTCTCCACTCGCATAGGTCCATACAAATCCATATGAAGTGTATGTAGAATCTCATGATTATTGTGATTATCTTTAGTGGATGATGTGCCTTCTTAGTTTTACCAAGTTGACATGTCGAATACAAGTGATACTTTGCAAATTTCAAATTTGGTAGGCCTCTTACAAGATCATTTTTTGCTAACTTGTTAAGGTTGTCGAAGTTCAGGTGATTCAGACGACGATGGCATAACCAATACTTAGTTAGAAGCCTTAGAGAGAAGTCAGACGGGAGTAGCGTCCTTCATGTCTTGGAGTGAGATGGTGTACAAATTAGTGCTACACTTGCCTTTAATTAGATGGACTCCTTCCAAATCTCGAATAATACAAAAGTGTTGACAAAAGGCAACTTCAAGGTTTGCATCACAAAATTATCCAACCGAGAATAGATTATGTCCAAGTCCCTCGACATAGTACACACGAGAGATGATGGCGTTCCTTATCTTGTAATCATCGTATCCTACAATAGGTGCCACTTGATCATTTCCAAAAACCAACCGTACCGACGAACTTATTCATGAAGTTGATAAGCTTGGAGCGATCTCCAGTCATATGCTTGGAGCATCCCGAGTCCAGATACCACAAGACGATCTATACGACCTGCAATGGAAACGGGAAAAAATTGATTGCTTTTAACACTGGATCCCTAACTGTGATTGGTTCCTAGAGGTTCAATAATACATAAACATGTTCATCGAGACAAAATTGTACCAATTTCTTATTTTCTAAACCTAACGCACGAGATTTAGTGCTAATAGTCGAAGGCATTGGGTTCCTTGAATGCACTTTCTATGAGGCAGAGTTCCTAATTAAAGACCGCTAAAATATATTATTCTTTTTATAATAAAAATGTATCTTAAACTTTAAATTTGATAAAAAAAAAGTATATTAATGTATAACGGAATATAAATAAAAAGAAATAGAAGACTTAGGCCTTGTTTGTTTTTCTAAAAAAACTTATTTTTACCTATTTTCTCCGAAGCGGGCAGAGGTTTTTTGTTTGTTTTTTTCAAACAAAAGAGAGTTAAAAAGCTCTTTCTTCCTTTTCATATTATAGACTATCATCTTCCTCTTTTTTTTTTCTCTTTTCTTCTCTTCTTAAAACACAAACCCTATCACCACTATCCAACACTACCTTTTTTCTTCGCTTATTCTCTTCAAAAACAAAAAAAAAGCGGTCTTTTTATTGCAGATGAAAACTTTAAATGTACCTCTTTTATGTAGACATGATCTACAGAAGAGGAAAAATCTCTTGAAAAACAAACGAAACCTTAGTAAAAATAAATAAAATGCAAGACTAAAAGAAAAAAAAAAAGGAACTAAAAGAAAAAAAGAAGGACACATATCACCTTCTCATTAATTTTCATACTTTCTCACTTTTTAAAAGATCACACCCCACGTTAAATACACTTTTTATTAACAATGAGAAATTTTAATATTTTTTTTATTGATTACATTCCTATTATACCAACCAAACATTATTACATAAAAAATCATTACCTTACAATCTTACATCATTTACTTCATTAGTTGTGTATTCTATTCACTTAGACACTTCATTCTTTCCTACCAAACGAACCAACATAAATGAGTCTTTCATTTCAAAATAATTGTCAAGTTTGACTTCTTGAAATCTTTTCTTTTTAATATCTTTCATCTTAATTATTTTTATTCAAGCTGTATAGTACTTGATGAAAACAATACCAACAAAAACACATTAAAATCTAACCCGTTTATATATTTTGTATCAAATCTTTTTCTTTGTAAAGCAAAACCTAAAATAGGGATTTTAAAAAAAAAATATTTCTTTAGTAAAAAAATAATTATTTTATTTATTCTTTTTCTTGTTAATTTTTTTAATTAAAAAAATTAGTTATTTCTTTATTTAGTAAGAAGATTAAAATTCGTTTTTCATATATTTAATAAAAAGTAAACAAGCTTAAAACTATTAGTGTCAAAAATTAAAAGAAAAAACTTTATAAAAAACGAGTATAACTTATTTAAAGTTGGAGGGTGTCAATTAACTTTTAAAAAAATCAAATCTAACACATATACTGTATACCATACGACACAAAAATAGCCACCAAAACCACTAACCCCAACAAAATCATAAAAGTTGCATTTAGTTGTTGCTGTGAGGCCTCAGAATACCAAACAAATGGAAGAATTTCACAAGGAGCCAACCACAACAAAATCATAAACGACGTCGGCTACTTCACCGTTAATTATTTGTACATTATTAAATGAGAATACATAATTAAAAATATTAGAAAAAAATTCATGCGTGCACGGATATTATAACTAGTACTCGTATTATACTCCAACAACAACCAGAAAAGTATAAAAAGAAAGGACTCAATATGTAAACAATCAAACACCAGCCCCTAAAACAAAACTCCAAAAACAAGATCCAAAATATCATCACAAATCTTTTATTATTTTCATTACACGTTTATAAACAAAAAAAATTGGGGAAAAATTAATAAAACCCGATTCAAGTCAATTAATCGTTAAATTTGATCCAAAATCATCATGGATCTAAATCCGGTATATCTCCTCAATCTCAATTCCTTTTTTATTGATTCTGTATTCTTTAGTTAGATCGAACAAATTTAGGTTAAAATTAGGGCAAATGTGTTGTGTTATGTTTATTAGTGCGTATGTTTAGATTTATGTAAATGTGGTTGATGATGATGATGATATTTGTGATTATGAAATGTAGTGTTTGTAGTTTTTGTTGTTGAATGTGTATTCGTAGATCGTCGTGTTTCGTTGTCGAATGAGGTGTTACGGATAAGGAAATTATGGTTAGGTTTTGCTGTGTTTGGTTTAAGTTAGTTGAATGAGGATTTGGTGGAGGTTTGGTTATGTGTTGGTTGCCGGGGAATTTTAAGTAATGCTTTAGGTTTGTGAAGATTGGTGTTCGGTTGTTTGGCACCGGGCTTATCGCGGCTTATAGGGGCTTGAGCGTTTAAAGTAAGCCGAGTTATATAATGAGCTTTGTTTGTCACAGGACTTATGGAAGCTATTATAAGCCATAAGGCTCCATAAGTAGGCCATATAAAGGGGCTTATGGGAGCTTATAGCTGGTTAAATACCCTTCAAGTTAGAATGGATTATCACGCAATAGCATGAAATAAATTTGGATGTAATTTAATGTGATTTTACAATAATAAGCTTCAGCTCCAACTAATTCGCCAACGGCTTCATAAAAATATAAGCTCCACTTTCGGCTTATAAGCTCCGCTTCGGCCCATTTTGCCGAACATCAAGTATAAGTAAATTGTGTGTTGCTTATTGTTGCGTTGTTTTATGATATACCCGTTTTTACGTTTTTTTGTTTATTCAGAAAATTATGCTGATTAGGAATGTCGTTAATCCATGAACGTAACTTTGTTTTGGATGTTCACCAGTGATTTGACTTTTGGCTTTCGTATTTCGCATGTTATGTAATCGCTGTGCTACTATATTTGTTACAATGGTGATTTTGATATGTATATATTCACATTGCATAATAAGCGTTCCCTTTATTCTCTAAGCTTATTGATAGGTTTAGGCTTTTAGCATCTGACATGAATTATGCATCATATCTTGTGATATTATGTTTCTTTTTTGTTTGAGCTGAGACGTAAGCTGTAACATATGTATAAAAGTAGTAGATTAACTGGAACGCCCTGCATTAATAGTTGTAGTTTATCGTTGCATTATGTATCATCTGTTTACCCTAAATCTATGTTTTCTTCGTGCTCAGCCTCCAGGAGAGAACTACGCTAACCCAAGGATATGCTTCTTTCATGTGCTGTTCAAGGTCTAGTCTATCACTTTTTTTCCTTTATGATTCGGCGTTTATCCTCTTGATTATGTATCATTCTAATATTGTTATCTTTGTTTGAGCAGGCTGGAGCGTTGGCTTTTTACATCTTATCAGCCCTGTTTTTTGATAGTTTTGTCATAATTTTCGTGGTGACGGTTCTTTTGGCTGCTCTTGATTTCTGGGTTGTGAAAAATGTCAGTGGTCGAATCTTAGTCGGTTTGAGGTGGTGGAATGAAATTGATGACAATGGTGAGAGCGTGTGGAAATTTGAATGTCTTGACCAGGAGGTCGGTAATTTTGTTATTTTCCAACTATAAATCAAGTAGATTAAGTGGCTTTGTAGTGCCTGTGCCAATGCTATGTGTCTCATATGTTACATTTTTCTCGTACAGGCATTGGCTCGGATGAACAAGAAGGACTCGTGGCTGTTCTGGTGGACTCTTTACTTGACTGTAAGTGAATTTAGTCATTCTTGCAAAATATAACATGTGAATTGAAATCTGTAATTAGTTCAAAGTGATTTTATAAGCGAAAGCTGGTTCTTAGTGAGAATCCCATTTAGATGATCTTCTCATACTATCATTTGAGGTTTGATATTTCATTCCTGTTAGACGGGCTTGCTGTCTTTATTTTTGGATCATAGGCTTGTAATGTTTTATCCTTTGACTTGATGATTCTTTTTTTTTTCCTCTGACCACGAAAAGAAAATGCCCTGGATGTCGCATCTAACTTGTTTTTCTTCATGTAGGCGATTGTATGGATCTTCTTTGGAATATTCTCTCTGATAAGGTTCCAAGCTGATTATCTTCTTGTTGTTGGAGTTTGTTTGACCCTCAGCATTGCAAATATTGTGGGCTTTACAAAATGCCGCAAAGGTACTTTAAACTTTTCTTTATAGAAATCGTCCAGTATGGAATGTTATTAGTGTTGCCTCTGTTAGGACTTGATAGGTGGCCACTTCAGAATTAATTAATATTGTCACCCATAAAACATTAATAGCCCCCCTTATCTCATCTCATCCCATCATATACTGTAGGGCTGTCAATGAGTCAGATCGCGATTTAGATTCGATTCGATTTGCCCCATTTATATTCATTCAGTGGCAGCCACAGGACATGTATAGCATTAATGTATTATGTTTGCAAGACTTTACTGAATAATATTTGACATCTTCAGGTGGCCCTTCAAGTAGGTAATTCTGATAGGTAAACATAAGCCATTATAGTAGGTCAATCAATCAGGACACATATTATTTTTACTTGTGCTGCGTATAAGAAACCATAAAAGAATTAAACTAAATGCATTTTGTAGAAATGGTTGTTTCAGTTAGTTGACTAGTACTAGGTTTGAGTCTTTAGAACCAGGAGGCGGAAAAGGAAGTGGTAGTTTTTTGTCGCTTTTGATGAATCTGGCTTGCTTGGGGGGTAGCCCTAGTCGCTTTTACCTTACCTTTCCCACATTCTCCCAACTTTAGTGTGCTGAGTGCTGACAGTGAGTAAGCCTTAGGTAAGAGGTTTTAGGATCAAATGTTTCGAAAACTGTTAGCGTGGCATACTGAGCAGGTCAGGTAAGTAACGGGTCAGTACTCAGTATATTGGTTTTTGTTGTAGGCGGTAGGCTGAAAAGGGTCGGGTTGTATTGGGTTGACCTGAACCTTGCCTGTCCAGAATCCGTACATTTTTTTTGGTAACGTAGTTACAATAATATACAGTAATATTTCACTAACTCTTAACTTTTGTTTGAACAAATGGGATTTAGGAGATTCTATGCATTAAGCTTATAACTTTCAACCCATTAGACTCGTTACTTTGTAAGCTGACAAGTGCCAACTTATATAAGATTTGACTCATTGGAGATTAAATATTGCATGAATTGACTCATCCATACGTAATAACGTAAATGGCACGAAATTTCCCAAAACACGTAACGAATTGCATTCTTATTGCCTATATTTTGTCAATCTTATTGTCAGGACATTTTATGTACAATTTGAACTGTTGTCTGTGTAATGGAGTACTTTTTAATTTTGGATGTTTTATGTTGATACAGATGCAAAGAAGCAGATTCAACAATTTGCCTCCCAGACCATTGCGAACCGGTTTCAGTCTACGATACAGTCTGCATTTAGTGTTGTGTGATTTTGATACCGGATAAGTTTTTGTTAATGTACTTGATATACCATATATGAAACCGACTTGAACGGGTAACAATGTTAGATATTAGTCAAAACTTAAAATTGTTCTTGTACGTTTCCAAGTGAAGAGTTTGCTAATTTGTTTTGAATCATTGCCAAATTAAAACTTGTATTTCTTTCCGGTTTACCAAGACATTATACAAAGACAGAGGTGAGTATTCATTCAACTCAACTAGAGGCTGTTTGAGTATGTGTTTGAAGATGACTATTTCCATATGAACAATAGAAATCAAATGAGTTGATAATAACATTAGTAAAAGATTGTGCTTCGCCAAGTTAACGGGAGGGCACTTACCACTTGGTTAATCAGATAGTACTCTCTTTATGGAAACATTACAAATTGATGATTGTGACTAATTTAGTTAATCAGTAACAGATTAGTTTGAAAACTTGCTGCTGAGAGAAAGAAAAGTAACTGGATATACTTTATTAATTCTGGAACACTGTATTAATTCTCAATAAGAATGCCATACTGAAAAACAAAATAAATACAGAATACAAAAAGAAAAAACAAAAAATGTCATCAAATAGATATCTTGTTGACTCTAAAGGAATTCATCACTTTACGAAGATCATTCTCCTCTTCCACGAACAAATTTTCGGGCACTTGTAGTCTCAATTCGTATAACTGGTTGTTCTCAACTCCAAGAATTGAAAGGTATCGTCTGTCCCATTCCTTACGCACTACTCTATCTTCTGGCATGACAGCCAACTCATTGTTGCTTGCATATGACTTTATGTTCACCTACAAATTAACAGTAAAATAAATCAATAAACTGAATCGCTTTTTGACTTATTTCATTGACTTGGATTTCCACTGATCACATGTTCTCAATTGCTTAGTTACCAATTTTCACCTAAAGAGGTTAAAGTTACCTCGTCTGGCAGAGTACTCGGTTACTTTGTAAACACTGTTACTTTGTAATATTCATTCTTACAGAAATGAAGGTAAAGTCACACTACATTTTATAAACACTGTTTACTTTGTACAATATTTATTCTTCCAGAAATGAAGGTAAACACGTGTGTGATTAGGGTGTGATATCTCAACCAACGTGAACTTTCACTTTAAAGTCAAAGGGACTTGTTCCAGACTCGTTATAGACGTGACTCCAATTTGCATCAAAGTACATTGACATGACTTATTTTTAAGAAAATATTACCTGAATTTCGTAGTACATCTTCCCATCATCAGCTATCCTAGACGAAGTAGAAAGTATACTCGCTTCACGCTTGACACCAAGTCTAGTAGACATAAACTCAGTCAAATACTGCCTAAGGACTGATTTTGCAGCTTCTTCTGGTGGACCCAAGTCTTCCAGACTCAGATATTTCGACGAAGAAGGTGAAGATACCTCAACCGAAACATTCTCATCAAGAATAAAAGGGTCTCTAAAGAATATGTCGGCATTGGCACCCTTAACTTGAATCCAGTTAACAGGATAATTGAATGAGTACCCGTCAAAAGTATCTATATATTCTCTGAACTCTACCGATTGCTGAGCAAATGCGGTTTTTGTATTTGTTTGTGAAAGTATGCTACTCGTGAGAATTAAGGTCATTAAACCCCTCCTTGGAACTGCAAAAGCTTTAGTCTGATTATATATTAGAGGAATGGATAACAAACGCATATCATATGTTGATGAATATAATGAACTTATATTGCGTCAAATGCAAATATCTAAAAGCAAAAATGACCAAAAACTAGCATGATCATAGGTGTTAAAGACTGATTACGAAAACTGCCTGTTTATTTATTGGTCAGCGAAAAACCGGTTGTCTCCTTATAGCGTTTATTAAATTTTTAATAAACTTGTTCAATGACGAAAATTCCTCACATTTATAACTTGAAGTATCACAAACCAAAGGGCTTTGGCTCGGTTGGTACCACCTCCGAAAAACCCATGAACCCACCGGAGAGATTTTGTGGATAAAAGGTAAAGGGTTCGAGTCTCGGCTCCTACCTACTCCGGTTGGTACCCCACTGGGCCAGGAGATTTTCCCTGGATAACTTGTATCACAAGTATATTGATGAAATGAAACTAACTGATAATGAAGTACCAGCTTCTGGTCTAGCGGTATAGAGGTTTTACCTTCCTAGGCAAGGTCTAAAGTTCGAGTCTTATCTAGGGCGAGAGGGGTTTCCTTCCCGCGTGTGTGTAAAGGGAAGGGTGACATTGCCTTCCGGTTGGACCAACCTGGTTGTGTGGGCTCGCTACGTGGGCTATGTAGCCACAATTGCAATTCTAGAAAAACTGATAAATGAAGTTTTTATACTATTACCTACATTCTCATTTCTGTAATTTACAACCAAAACCTATAAAACAGAAACTAAAACTGATCTCAGTGACATCTAAAGAACTTACGGGTGGCAGGTTGCAGGAAATGGAAACGCAGGGAGTGACACGTGTGCGTACGGAGGTGGGGGAGGGGAATTGAGGGCGGATGACGGTGGCCATGGTTACAGTCATCCAAAGATCAGTGGATTGATTGATGAGTTTAAGAGATAAGAAAACTATCCCCTCTCTCTCTTCCTTAGTTCCTTTCTTTTAGATTTTGCTTCATTTTCTTATCTTTCAAAAATTATTATACTATTCTAAAAAAAAATTGAAAAAAATATTACACTAGTAGAGAAAAATTATTTTGCTATCTTTTTTTTTTTTTTTTAATTCAAAGGACAAATCCGCACCTTCCATTTAACTTTGATCTAATGGTGGGGATTAATCTATGATTTAATTAATTAATCTTATTTACTTGTCCGAATATACACACATTTTTCTTTTGTTCTTTCATTTTGCTTTCGTTTTTCTTTTTCACACAGTTAAAGTGTGTTTAGAGTGTCTCCCTCCACTTTCCCCAAATACTTAATCACCATTGTTCTCTTCATCCTCATTACCACTAACTAGCTACCATCGCACCAGACTCCGTCACCTACACCACCACCTGGCGCCTCTAAACTCACCACCACCGCCAAATCCGTCCCAAACACCTTAAAAGTAAGTAATCTTATTTTTATAAACATTTATAAATATGATCTAACAAACGTTTTGATCTAATTAGAGTGTTGGGAACTAGAACTGAACTTTGTTATTATACAGTGGAAGATGATTGTAATTTTGGTGGTTTCTTATGAGAGAGTAAACTGTTATTGTCCTTGCAAGTATTTGTTGCGCATAACATGTTTGTTAAAATGCCCAAATGAGCTGTAAACCTAATGTATTATTCGATTTATCTGATATTGATTAGGATTTTGTTTTTGTAGGTATAGTGTAGGGTGTTATTATGGTTCTTGGTTTCAAACAGGCGATTATTTATGTTAAGAGTGGTCAAGGAAATCCATAAGACGAGTTGTTGGTATGTGACCTAAGGTGCATCTAGTGAAATGGGTTCAATTGGCAGCAGCTTGCAGAATGAGGCATTCACTTCTATCTTCATGTTATAGTTTAGCAGGTATGTACAAGCTATCTTTGTTAGAAGTAGCGAACATGTTTGTGTTACTGGAAGCGTATGCAAAACTAGTAGTGGAGGTGCTTGGGGTGGTGGCAAGATTTGTGGTGGTTGTGGTAGTGGTGAGAAATGCACCTTAGGTGCAATCCGAATGAAGTAAGATGAAAGATCGTCGCTCACATACCACGAGTAAGTGATTCTATGATCTATCTCATATTGGGAGGTGATTGCGGGTTATGTAGAGTTTACAACTGAACGCATGCCTTTTAACCTTATCACTTGCATATTTCATTGCTTTATATTTCTTTATACATTATCACTATGTGTTTCTAAAAGTATTTTTATCTTTTTCAGGTACAAGGAGTTTTGTGCCTTTTTATCGCAATAGACAAGCTCATAAAACTTTGACTGTTGGTTCAATTGCTTAAGAAAATTTTGCTCACAAGATTTTTTGTTCTTTTTGTAATTTTTAACGTGGTATCTTATGTACCTATGATGTTTTAAGTTGATGATAATGTAATTTTACTTATTAGTTACACTATTTAGCCTTAATTTTACTTGAACTTCAATTGGATTGATGCGTTTTCTTGATGTGATTGCTTTATAATAAATTTGTATCAATTGTGTGATATTTTAAGATTCATCCGTGTTTTAACATCTTTTATCATCCATAAAGTTTAACTTGATGTTATATTTGTCACATAATTAGGATGATCAGTGTTAAAACACAAGTGACTACAGGTTGATAAATGTTACATTTATCACTGGTGATAAACGTTACATTTATCACCGGTGATAAACGTTACATTTATTACCGGTGATAAACGTTACATTTATCACCGTGATAAATGTAACGTTTATCACTACCAGTGATACATGTTTCATTTATGAGTTTATCACTGGTGATGGAACGTTAAGTTTATCACTGGTGCTGAACGTTAAGTTTATCATCGATGATGAACGTTAGATTTATCACCGGTGATAAGTTTATCATCGGTGATAAATTTATCACCATTACATTTATGATCGGTTATACATTTATCACCGGTGATAAACGTTAACATAAATCACCGGTGATAAACGTTTATTTATCACTACCAGTCATGCACGTTTCATTTATAGGTTTATCACCGTGATGAACGTTACATTTATCACCGGTGATAAATTTATCACGAGTGATAAATGTTACATTTATCAACGGTTTTACACCGATGATAAACGTTAAATTTATATATGCCAATAAATTTATCACCGGTGATAAATTTATCACCAGTGATAAATGTTACATTTATCAACGGTTTTATACCGATGATAAACGTTAAATTTATATATACCAATAAATTTATCACCGATGATGAACGCTACATCTATCACTTGTGATAAACGTTACATTTATAAACAGTACGTTTATCACCAGTGATAAACGTTACATAAATCACCGGTGATAAACATTACATCTATCACCGGTGATAAACGTTATATTTATCACCAGTGACAAATGTTATCTATGCCCAAACTTAGTGAAAACTCATTTTTTCCACTAATAAACTAAGTTCCATAAAACTCTTGTGCAATCTAAATACAAGTACATGATATGGCACAATAAATAACAACATATTACAAACAATAACATCGATTTACAGATCTAACAAACCATCGTACAATTGAAAAATATAAGTATAAGCACAACGAAATTAACTCTTCTAATGAAGATGAATATTCATTTCTTTCAACATGACATATCTTGAATACTAGTGTCCAAACTTGCACATTAATACTTGAAGTCTGTACATTAAACCAGAAGATGAATCAACATCTATACATTAAACCATAATTTACATCATATGAACAATTTAAATTAAAACATGCATTATCACTAGCGATGGTACCTTGTTATCATCCATACACTGGCATAACTGAAGGCATAACTGAAGGCAACAGTGATTTCTTTACTTGAATCATTTGAGGAATATGCAAATTAATTCTCCTTTCAATCTTCAACCCTCCTAACAACACATTCAATATCCCAAAAATATTTAAATAACAGATCTGGGTATCATCAGCTTCATGAATCGGTTCGTTTTGAACCCTTTTTTTGCGGGATCAGATGATTTAATAGTCTCTTATTGCATTTTTTGTGTTTATTTCGTGATTAGCACGGTTAATTTGTGTAGCTTTTTGGATTTTTTGCTTAGGGTTTAATGGTTGGTGAGAGAGAACACTTCTGCTGTGTGAAATGAGAGAGAGAGAGAGAGAGAGAGAGAGAGAGAGAGAGAGAGAGAGAGAGAGAGAGAGAGAGAGAGAGAGAGAGAGAGAGAGAGAGAGAGAGAGAGAGAGAGAGGGGTTGGTCGAGAGTTTCGGCATATTATCATTTCTAGTCCTTGGATCGTCTTTTACATATTGACAACTTTAGTCCTTCTGTTTTTTTTATCATTTGATCTAGTCCTTATCAATGGATGATCCAGATCTGTCCATTGGATTCCACCAAAATACAAGGTTCTTTAATAACCGGACTCTATACTAGTATATTAGAGAAAAAATTAGTATTGTCTGATTTAGAAAAGAAGAAAAAAGATAATTATAATTTCTCGTTATTTTTTTCTTCTTTTCTAAATTGAACAAAACGATACTGTGTCATCGTCTATATTTTCATGTTTTTCTCAAAAAGTCTTTTTAATGTTAAAAATCAAAGTTGAATTTATTTAAGTTTATTTTACTATCTTTAATCAAATTTTTAATTTACAAAGTAAAATGAGAAGTTTCTTAGTTGTTAAAAGATGAAACTTTTGAATCTTTTACATAAATAAAAGTGGTAATAAATGTATTTGTTTAAACAATGTGTTTTTTTGTTAATAAATATGTTACGAGAGGAATTGAGTATTACTTTTTCTTTCATAATAATTTAATGGATTCTTTTATTTGATTTTTGACTTGTAATGAATTTGATTTTTTGACCATTAGTTTCGTCAAAGATTAAAAGGGTGTTTATCAAGTAACAAAATATAAGCCATTTAATATGTCTTTTAATGGATAGACTAAAGTTTTAGTTAGTATTCTTTTAAGAGTGATAAAAAGTTTGAGCTCACTTTAGCTTCCGATGCTTGTTCGCGTATGTCTTCGGCACATGGCCGAAGGCATGCCACTATCACCGAAGTAGTTGTCACGTAGGAAAGAGACAGCAGACAAGATCCCCCATATCTCGGGAGACTTTGTTTTACCCATTAGGAAAGGCTTTATCCAATGGATCCAATCATGAACCGCCGTCTGCTTTATACTGTTTCTGACCATAAGTTATTGTTCATGGTGCATGTCTCGATGACATGACTACTCAACCATGCTTTAACTTTGGGTATAAATACCCCAAGGCATTTATTACACACAACACATAGTACATCACACTGAATTCTACTTAACAGTATTCCTCCGGAATTCTACACCGGATACCACTCCTGTGATAGTTACTTACTCTCACGTCAGAGCTTGGTCTCGGGTTTACACCTGGGGCGAGTTAACGTGCGTTCTATTATTGCAGGATAGGCCTAACCTACAAGCATACCATACACGAGACCAAAGCTTAATATTCTCGGGCCAAGTGCCTGCGGAAATTTGTTTCAATATTTGGCGCCATCCGTGGGACCCTAAACTCAAATCTCCAACTAGCTACTAATGCCAGGACCTTCGGGAAGCGGACCTCCTTTGATCATTTCACCAGAGCGTGATAATACCACCGTGGGGGAGAAACAGAAACGCCTTCCACGTTGCAGTAGAAAATTCTTGATAGTGTAAGTGAGTTGCAAAATTTGGTCGGACGCTATAATGCCGTCGGGCAAGAGCCTCTTATACCTATGAAGTTGGTCTTCGACGAAGAGCCGCATGATACTCATAGGAAAAAACCTGAAGCTTCAAAGACTCAGAAATCTTCCGATATGTCAGCCGAAGAATTACAAAAACCTTTCAAGGATGTCGTCTCTTCACCATTCATTAGGAAGATCATCCAATTCACGTCACCAAAACACATCCTCCCGGCAACACTAAAATTGTACACCGGTGCCACAGATTCGAACGATCACATAACACGTTTTGCCGGTGCGGCCAACTCGGGAGAATGGCCCATGCCGGTATGGTGCAGATTTTTCCAACAGACATTGGATGTAGCAGCCGGAGGATGGTTCGAAAGATTGCCACCAGGCAGCATAGGGCATTGGGATGATCTGAGGGATTAATTCCTAGAAAGATTCGCCTTGAGAAGGACAAGTCACAGGAGCCCCATGGAGATCACAAGTATCGTGAGGAAGGCTCACGAATCGCTCCTAGCGTTCAAAGAAAGATGGACTGATGAAGCCAGCTACATACAAGGGGTTCCGGAACTCATGAAAATTTCCTTCTTTACAGCTGGAGCTAAGTGCCTAGAGTTGTCCAGACGTTTCTACGACGACGAGCCAAAAACCGTGGCTGAAATGTTCAGGAGGGTCGATGACTTTGCTAAGTCCGAAGAGGCTTATAGGAACACTGAATTGCCACATGGTGAAGGAAGCGAAAGAGGGGGGAAAGGGCATAAAGGAAGACAAGTACGTTTCAGGAAAAAACTCCAACCGCAACAAAAACAAAGGTGATTACAGACCAAAGCCTGCATATTCACCATATCTTCCACCAATGAATCTAAATAATGCAAGAAGGAATCAATATCAATGCTTTGGTCTTGAGACGTTGACAAAATTTCCTAAAGAAATTTTAGCCACAGAATTACAGCTTCAGTTGCCTCAACCTCCACCGACAAAGGGCATGGTCCGCCCAAAAATATGGACAAATATTATGATAGGGAGAAGGGTCACCTCACAAACGATTGTCATCAGTTGAGAAAACAACTAGAGGCAGCACTTGAATCAGGAAAGCTAAACCATTTGGTTAAGGATTTGAGGGGAAGAGTGAACAAAGGAAATCAGGGAAAAGGAAATGGAGGAGGTGAATACAAGGATAAAACAATAAACATGATGAGTAGCAAGTATTGTGGGATGAAGCGAAAGGAAGTGTGCAAGATCGAAGTCGACTGGATGAACGTTCCAATATACTTCCCTCCGGTCACCGAAGCTGAGGCTTCATACGATCCCTTGATATTCGAAGCAGAAATAGAGGGTTGTTGGGTGAAGCGTGTATTTGTTGATGAAGGTGCAACTATGGAGGTAATGTTTGAGCATTGCTTCATGAATCTGGATCCAGATATCAGACGAAGGCTAACGCCAGACCCTGTCAAAGTCCTGAGTTTATCGGGTGAGGAAACTGCACCTTTGGGAAAATTCGAGCTAGAAGTAACATTCAGGTCACATGACAAGGAAAGAAAAACAACAATGACTTTCTGTGTGATCAGAGCTCCATCACCTTACAATATCATCCTTGGCCGAACAGGAATCAGAGAGTTGAGGGCCATACCTTCGACAATATACTCTGCAATGAAGTTCCCCACTCCCGGTGGCATCGCCACATTAAAAACAAAAGCAAGAGCAATCTTTGAATGCAGGGTGATCTAAGATGGTCAGAAGATAGCAAAAGAGAAGGCTACGGCCGCGGGGAAGGAGTTAGATAAATGGGCTGCTTTCGAAAAGTTCAATCAGCAAGAAAGAATAGAAGAGGAGATGACAAAACAAGTCATCGTCCATCCCGGATATCCAGAACAATTGGTGACCATCAGAAGGCTGTTCACAAAAAAGTGCAAATTGCAGCTAATAGACCTATTGAAGAATAGCACAGACGTCTTCGCTTGGCAGCCATCAGATATGACAGGAGTCCCTAAGAGAATCATCAAGCACTCGCTCAATATGGATCCAACTAGAACCCCTGTGGCCCAAAAAAGAAGAACGTTGGGTGAGGAAAAAAGCCGAGCAGTCCAAAGAGACGTGGCGGATCTATTAAAAGCTGGTATAGTGAGACCGACCTGATATCATACATGGATCTCTAACCCAGTTCTCGTAAAGAAGCCGGACGGTGATTGGCGAATGTGTATTGATTTCAAAAACCTTAACTCGGCATGCCCTAAGGACTATTGTCCTCTACCTGAAATTGATGTCAAGATTGGTTCGGTCATGGGCTTCAAGTTCAAATGTTTTCTCGATGCATACAAGGGATACCACCAGGTACTCATGGATAATGAATACGAGGAAAAAACGGCTTTCTATACGGATGAGGGGACATTCTGTTACACCAAAATGCCTTTTGGACTCAAGAATGCCGGAGCCACATACCAACGGCTGGTAGACTCGGCACTCCGGTCACAAATAGGAACAAACTTGGAATCCTATGTTGATGATCTGATGATCAAGAGAAAAATTGAAGAGAAGATGATTGAGGACATTAAGGAGACATTTTATAACTTAAGGAAAATTAACATGAATCTCAACCCAAAAAAGTGCTCCTTCGGGGTGGAGGAAGGAAAGTTCCTGGGATACATGGTGACTTCGGAAGGAATCCGAGCGAATCCGAAGAAGACGAAGGCCATCTCAGAAATGCGATCACCAAGGACATGGAAAGAAATGAAATCTCTTAGTGGAAAGCTAGCAGCTTTAAATCGTTTTTTGTCCAGGTCAGCAGAACGCTCACTTCCATTTTTGGAAACTCTAAAATATATAACGAAGGAAAATAAAGAAGAGTACCAATGGACGGAACAAGCAGAAAAGGCTTTCCAAGAACTAAAAAAGGTAATTTTGGAACTTCGTTCGTTAGCATCACCATTGAGGAATGAATCATTGTATGTGTACTTGGATGCGTCAAAAGAAGCAGTAAGTGGGGTTCTGCTAGTTGAAAGGGAAGGCATCCAAAAACCGGTCCGGTATGTAAGTAGAACACTACATGACGCCGAGACCAGATACTTAACACTAGAGAAGCTAGCCTTTGCCTTGCTACACCTTTCGAGAAGGCTCCACAGATACTTCGAGGCACACGACATCCATGTCATAACCGATCAGCCGTTGAAACAAATATTAGGAAAATCTGAATCATCCGAAAGATTGGCGAAGTACTCTGTAGAGCTGGAAATGTATGAAATATCTTATGTATCACGAAACTCGATCAAAGGTCAAGTATTGGCAGATTTCCTCAACGAAGCACCTCTAGGCCAGGAAGGAAAGATGGAAATATACGAGATCACTGAGCAAGTAGAGCCGGAAGTAGCTTGGACGTTGTATATAGATAGAGCATCAAGTTCAAAAGGGGCAGGAGCTGGTTTGGTGCTAACAAACCCAGAAGAGATGGAGTTTACATATGCTTTAAGATTCAATTTCAATTGCTCTAACAACGAAGCAGAATATGAGGCACTATTGGCTGGATTGCGGTTGGCAAATAAAATAGGGGTAAAGATCCTTGAAGCCAAAGTAGACTCTAAGCTTGTAGCTTGTCAGCTGATGGGGAATTTGTTGCTAGTGATGATAGGATGATGAAGTATCTGACCAAGGCAAAAGAAATCATCACATGCTTCAAAAAGTTCAGCAACATGCATGTATCAAGAACCAAGAACCAAGAACCAAAAGGCAGATGTCCTCAGTAAGCTCGCGTCCGTTGCATTTAATCACCTCACCAAGGAAATTCTAGTGGAAATCCTAGAGTCTCGGTCAATAGACGCTCGAGAAAATAATGATATAGTGCAAGAAGAAGGGGAAAGTTGGATGACACCCATTCGAAAATGTTTGGAGAATGGCGTATGGCCACAAGACCCTAATGAAGCTAGGGCAATGAGAATGAAGATAAGCCAGTACACCATAGAAAATGATGTGCTATTTAAAAATTCCTACTTATCTCCAATGCTAAGATGTGTGGGTCTAATACAAGCCAATTACATAATTCGGGAAGTCCACGAGGGGTAATGTGGAATGCACTCCGGTACAAGGTCGGTAGTGGCAAAGATCATGAGACAAGGATATTATTGGCCCACCATGCACCAAGATACATGGGAGGAAATATCCAAGTGTGATGCATGTCAGATACATGGACCGGTGCCAAGGCCGCCTAAAACCAAGCTTACCTCCATCACGTCGTCGTGACCCTTTTATCAATGGGGAATGGACATCCTTGGTCCAATCGTTGGATCCCCTGGAAATGTGAAGTTTGTAATCGTGGCCATTGACTATTTCATAAAATGGATAGAAGCAAAGCCTTTGGAAAGGGTGACCGGGAAGGAGGTAAAAAAGTTTGCTTGGCAAAATATCGTATGCAGGTTCGGACTACACAGGGTTATTGTAATAGATAATGGAAAACAACTGGTAGAGGGAAATTGAGGAAATGGTGTGAAAAATGGGGAATCAAGCAGATGAACACCGCCGTCGCTCATCCACAGGCTAATGGGTTGGTTGAAAGGGCCAATAAATCTTTAATGCATGGACTCAAAGCCCGTTTAGGGAGAAATTTGACAGGGTGGGTTGATGAACTTCCTCATGTGCTGTGGGCTCATAGAACCATGTTAAAGACAAGAAATGGGGAAACACCATTCAGCTTGACATTTGGGAGTGAGGCAGTAATCTCGGCTGAAATGGGAGTCTCATCTGCAAGAACACTTCTTTTCAATGAAGACAATAATGAGGAAGAGCTTCGGCTAAACCTTGACTTGTTGTAGGAGCAGCGAGAGACCGCAGCCATTGAAGAAGCAAAGTACAAGAAAAAAATTGAGCAATATTACAACAGGAGGGTTAAACTTTGCAATTTCAAAGTGGGTGATTTTGTCTATCGCCGAAACAAAGCTAGTAGGGTCGAGAAGATTGGCAAGCTGGGCCCTAATTAGGAAGGCTCTTACAGAGTAAAGGAAGCATACCAGAATGGTTCGTACAAGCTCGAGACTATGGATGAAAGCGAGATACCAAGAAC
Source organism: Glebionis coronaria (assembly GCA_025667525.1). NCBI lineage: Eukaryota > Viridiplantae > Streptophyta > Magnoliopsida > Asterales > Asteraceae > Glebionis > Glebionis coronaria. The sequence continues at coordinate 634,445,522 of CM046874.1, read as the reverse complement.
ATGGCACGCAATCAATCTTCAAAAATGTTTTATGTAAGAAAAACGATGTAATGGAGCGAACAATTGAATGAATGAAATTTTCACTCTGATTAGGTAACACAATTGTTATTACGTTTGTGGCCCTCAGAGTAGCTAACCGAGGGACTACAAAACTATAAAAAACTCTAAGTGTTTGGATGCGCCCGAGGGGCAATCCGGAGGAAAAATTAAAAGCGGCCACGTGCCGATGTCCTCCCATATATAAATTATGAGAAACGCTCTAAGTGTTTGGGTGCGCCCGAGGGGCAATCCGGAGGACAAATTAAAAGCGGCCACGTGCCAATGTCCTCCCATATATAAATTATGAGAAACACTCTAAGTGTTTGGATGCGCCCGAGAGGCAATCCGGAGGACAAATTAAAAGCGGCCGTGTGCTGATGTCCTCCCATATGTAAATTATGCAAAACGCTCTAAGTGTTTGGACGCGCCCAAGAGGCTGTCCGGAGGACAAAGTAAAAGCGGCAACATACCGATGTCCTCCACAGTTGATAAGAATACTGATATGAGCTTAAATACTCATATCATTTGTAGCTTAAAACAATGAGATAATGCACAAAATGTATTAAATATGCTTTGGATATGTGTATTTCTTGTTTGAATGTGTGTAGGTACCAAGTTCGCGAAAACCGGCAAATATCGACACGAATTTGAAGAAAAAGATTGACGAAGCCAACATCGAGCTCGACATGAGTGGATTTAATAATTATTTAAGAAAATGGGCCAAGTGGGACCCACAAATGCTTATTGGGCCTGAAAGTTTAATATTGGATAAACTATGGACTACTCTTGGGTCAAGGACCAAATAAAGCCCAACATCATGGGACAATACACATTTTTGGAATGGCCCAATTTGCTAAGTATAAATTGGATGGAAAAAGCCCAAACCCAAATATGGCAAATTAAACTGATGGGCCTAGTTTGTTTTCAGTGAAAAGTTATATAACTCATTTTCTCACACGTTCCATTTTACCTTTCACAACTTCACAATGAATAAATTCTTTCCCTTCCCACATACGTTTCATCCACTCACATTAAACAATAAAACCCACCCTCATTCGTTTCACACGTCACATTCCAATAAATAAATAGTCAACCGTCACCCACCACTCCCATTCACTCATTCCTATTAAATAATCCCACTCGTTTCTTTTCACCCACTCCCTCTCACATTAATTAAATAAAAACGTTACTACCTATGTTCCTTCTTCTCTAAATTTTCATCCCAAAACCTGCAAAAATTACCACTATTCACTAAAACCCTAGCCAGTAAAAGTCCAATTTATTTAGGGCTTTTTATTTAATCAATTAATTCAAGAAAAGGGGAATAAAACCCCCAATCTTTAAGGAAGAGAAGGATTGGAGAAAAGAAGCTACGTGGCTGATTTTAATTGGAAGCAACACATCATTATTCCAATCCCACCAATCAGAGGCTTTAAAAGAAACACAACTAGCACACGGATGCCACGTTGGCAATCCGTGTGCTAGATTGCGTATTATCCACCATCCGATTCAACAAAGAGAGAGAAGAGTGAAGATCAAAGGCCAAGATCAGAATGGAATATTCCATTAGAGATTCGGATATTCTCTTCATCAACAGCCCTTGGGAGGCTATAAAAACCCCAAATATCTTATATTTTCATCATCCTTTACTTACTTTAAAGTTATTCTGTTAAAATAGTGATAGGAATTAAATCTTGTATTTTCTTTTTAAATCTTGTAATTCTTCTTGAAATTAATAAAAGTTACTCATTTGGTTCAATTGGTGTCTCGTTTATTTCTGCTTAAAGTTATTTAAGAATTAATTTTATTACTGTTTAATAAGAATAATGTTTGATATGTTGAATTTAAGATAATTAATAGCTTAGATTTAACATAAAAAGTTAAGTTTGGATCAAGTTTTTCCCCACTGGAAAAGACTTAAAGTAAGCTGGTTCGTTCGATTTTGATGGTTCGAATGATTGCTGATTAAATGGTGGTTAATGGAGTCTAGTTTCGGATCATTAGGATGCTCAGCGCATTCCTACTGCCCAATGGGTTCATCAAAAGGTGTTAATCCCTTTTAATTTCTTGTCATTTATAGGATTTATTTTAGTTTGATTGAATTTGTGTCATTTATGTTACATGATAAAATGTTTATCTGTTTTTTTTAAACTACTGTTAAGTTGAATGAGTGGATTATGGTTCAACGATTGTGTTATTAGATTTATTGAGACTGTTTAATGATTATGTTGATTACTGTTAGGATATTGGTGTAGGATTTATATAAGAAGTGTAGTTTAAAGTTTTTTTTTTCTGATTAAAAGATGACTTTTAGTTCAATCTGTATTTAATTGGGGATAATGGGGATAATTCTGTTGTGTCTGATTTACATAATAAAAACTTGCTAGTTAATATTAAGCTGCTAATATAGTTGGATTAAGTTTGCTTAAATAGGTTGTTAGACGAGTTATAGCATCCATATGACTTAATCTGCTGATAAGGGTTTGAGTATTTTAGTTCTTCACTTGTTGTCTGAGAGTTTAGGAGTATTGATGATCTTGTTCTTTTGACTGATCTGTTTAATCAGAATGGTTTTCATTTGCTTGCAAATCTGTCAAAAGCTTAATTCAAGTATTTGCTTGTTTTTACTGATTTGTTAACTGTTTAAATATAGGAAGTTTACTGCTTATATTTTCTTACTGATATAAATTGCTCTACTGTATTTTCGATTAAGCTTATCAGATCCCAATGATCTGATAAGCCCATAGGGTTGTGTCCTCACAGCTTATAAGCATATAAGCTTCACAAAGTCTCTCCTGAGACGTAATTTGCTTAATCTGTTAAAAGGATAAAAATCCAAAAATAATGTCTCCTCCTGGGTTCGAACCTGTGACCTCCTGGTCACAGGCATAGGGTGATAACCAACTGGGCTAAATGCCTTTTTGATTTAACTCTCCTATATTAGATTAATATAGTAGTTATAGCTTAGGCAGACTCATTTTAGTTTAATTTACTTTAAATACGTTTCTAAATAAATTTTCCAATAAAAGTTTTTATCATAATTCATTTTAGTTTAATAATAAATAAAGTAAAATAAATAATAATAAAAAAAATAAAAAAATGATTTTATTTAAAAAGTTTAATTAGTTTAAATTTTAATTAATTAGATTTTTTATAATTTTAGATTTAAATAAATATAGTTTTTTAAATAGATTTATTTAAAGTATTTTTAAATAAAGTAAATTAGTTTTAAAAAGTTTAATTAGATTTTTTAAATAGCTTTAAAGTTATTTAGTAAATTTATTTTAATAGATTATTAAATAGTGATTAATTTTTAACTAATTAATTGTTTTAGATTTTAAAAAAATAGCGGGGTTTACGATTCATGCACTTTAGGATAATATTAAATAGCTTAAAATTGGTAGATTTTAATTGTAGTTTAAAAACCGAAAAACAATTCAAATCAATTGTCCAAATCAAAGCAAAATGTCTCAAATTCATAAGATCTTCGTGTACAACGAACTCGACTCACTCACGTGTTTAATTGAATTCGTCATTGGTATTATTAGTCTATTACTTTTTCCTAAAGGTAATTTTCTAATTTACCCTATAACGTAATATCAAATTATCACTATACTCATCACGACACATCAAAAATTTTGGCGCCGCTGCCGGGGATCTTGTGTACGATTCGTCTTTGTGGAGGTTTGTTGATCGTTGATTTGAAGACCCTTTCCGTCCTTGGAAAGTTTTGTTATTTTTCTATTATATAGTATGTATCAATTTTCTCGTTTTTTGTGAATAATATATTGTATTACGTAGCACAATAATTTTACATATCTTTCAAATAAGCCTTAGTTGGGATTTCATCACCTAGCTATTGTAGTCGAATCCAAAACAAAAATAAAAGGCAAAATAGATAAATACTAATAAGAAGTTTGAACTCGATTTATACAAACTATAAGGTGGGTATAAGGCGACGTGCTATAAAAGGCCGTCTAAGGAAAAAGGTTTTTAAGTGCTTTGTGCCACCTCGTTTCCCCGCTTGCTTGTGCGTATATTGAGAGGGACAACCTATTATTGGTTTGCCGACTCAAGTAGTAATAAATCTTATTTTTTGTTGTTTACTTATTGAACCTCGAGACGTTTAGGTTTTCACCTATCGTTTCAAAGTCGACCGAGGGTAATTTACTTCCATAGTAGTTATCCTTATTCCTTGTTTTTTTTATCGATCAATATTGATTGAGCAATACCAAAATAAATACCAAAAATAATCTTCTTAATCCTCTATCATGTTTAATTCTTTTTCTCCTCACCCTCTAAATTTTAATTCTTCCTTCGTCAATTGTGAAGGGTGTGGAGAACCGTTATATGGTTTTTCACCATGTCGGTGATGCACGTGTGAGCGTTGTGGAAATGACTTACGAAACGATATACGTGTTGGATTTTGTCCTTGTTGCGATGATATTACTTCATATGGAAATCCGAATTTTTCGAATAATTCTCTCGATTTCAATCCACCTCCACACCCTACATACGAGACACCCTCGTGTGAGTTTTGTGGAAACGATTCTCATTTTGGTAATGATTGTTCGCATCGATTCTCGCTTAATTACGAGCAAGAACCGAGCTACAATCAAAACCTAAGTGATAATTGTTATCCACAAGATTTACCGAGTTTATCACAACAATATCTTTGTTGTGAGTATTGTGGAGGTCCTCACGAGAATTTTTGTTGTCAACCGAGAGATCAAAATTTTTATGAGCCTAATCCTTGCTATAATTCGATTCCTTCCGGTTTTGACCAATCTCCACAATATTCTTTCAATATTGAACGATTTGAAACAATGAATCAAAGAAATGTTGAAGTTGTTGAAAAAAGTATTGAAGACTTGTTGCTTGAAAAGAGACAAATTAATCAAGAGATTAATGATATAACGAATGAATTAGGAAGTCGTAGATTTCATGGAGAAATAATTGATGAGGCATTTAGAAGAGATTGTGAACTTAAAATTCGACAACTTTTGCAAGATTATAACGGTTTAAGCATTGAGATTCAAAAGAAAGAAAAAATTCAAGAGGAAGAAAGATATCTTGCTAATCGTGAACTCAAGCGTTCTCTTCTTTTGGATGATGACGAGGATAGTACTCTTTCGTTGCGAGATCTTATGGCTCTCCATCCTTCGTCTAGTGCTATCGTATTTCCTATTCGTATCTTGCCGGCTATTAAGCCCGAGGATTCTCCCATCCTAGATGATGAGGAAATCTCTCATGACATCACCACTCCTATTCATGATTCTTCCATCGCGGAACTAGAAAATTCTATAAGCAAGGGGGACGAGCATGTTAGCACTATTCTTGTTCAAAACCCAAGAGAGTTTGACGGTATTTCCAATGAGATGTGTGATTTACCACATTGTGATGACTCGACTTCTTCCATTCACTTTGATGTTTTCTCCAATTCTAATGATGAAAATTGTGATGGAAATGAAGATTTTGAGGATGATTCTACTTCTAGTGAATTTTCTAATGAGGAGTTCTCCGATGAACTTTCTTATAAAGATGATATTCACGACTCGGATTTTGAGGGGTTTACCGATGAACCTACTCTTCTTCACCCATTTCCACCGGGAAATGAGGATGATAGTGATCCGTTTTATGAGAGGTTCACTTTTGAAATTGCTCCTTTAGACCCATTTCCATCGGGAAATGAGGTTGATTTGACTATTCCGATCCTTGAGAAGTTATCCGATGAACTTACTCATTTAGATGTGGAGGACGTGATTCTTTGTGAGAAGTTATCCAACGTCTATCTTCTCATTTCTAGGATCGAGGCTTTGAATTCTAAGCCTAGTGTCAAGTCTTTCTCTCGATCCCCTATTCCCATTGAGGATAGTGATCCGCTTATGGAGGAGATTGACACTTTTCTTGCTTCTAATGATTCGATACCACCGGGTGTTGATGATATCGACCCGGAGGGGGACGCTCTCTTTTTAGAAAATTTACTTGATGATGATTTTGTTCCTAGTCCTCCTCCCACCCACTTTGACCTTAATGTGCGGGTTTTTCATGTGTCTCATATTGAGTACCATGACCCAATTGATCACATTCCTAAGGGTGAAATGGTCGTTAAAGCAAAGAATGTCTATTCCACTATGGATGAGATTTTTATCCCACCATTACCATGTGCTTCATATGACTTAGGATTAGCATGGGGGGACGACACCTTGTTGACTATTCCTTTCTCCACCGAGGACGAGGTATTTGACCCCGGAATCGTTGATTTAGGGAAATCTCGGCCTTTCACCGATGCAATAATTGAAAGATTTTTCTATCATTTTGGTGCGAGTTTATCTCGGGGAGCATGCTACATCCATACCATTTTTTGTGACTACCATCTCTTTTTAGAGATTTGTGTTGGAGTTTTATCCTTTCGTTTGTCATCGGACAACGAGGATGAGATCTTTGACCCCGGCGTCGCGCTTTATCATGGATTTTATCCTATTGTGCCGGTTTTCACCACTTTCCCTAAGGACCAATGAATGCAGGGATCGAGTCGAGCTCATGACTCGGTTAACAAAAACGAGAGCATTCCATCTTCTTTCTATTTTCTAAAAATTAATAAGGCTTGATCTTTCAAGCTCGTGCTCGTGATTTGTTGTGATATTAGGTATGTCCCTTATTATTTGAAGACTCTCGTGTTCGGTTTTTGCCGGTCCACTTGATCTTCTATTCTTTGAATGCCAAAAAGGGGCACACTTTCTATCCCTTGATTTTTATCGACTAACGTTTTATCTTGAGGCATAATTAATAAACGGCTTATAGATTTGCGTGCTCTTTCCATGCTAGGATTTTGCATTAGACTCTTCGTGTTTTAGCAAAGGGGTGTTACTCTTGAGCTAAGAAACATTGAGGACAATGTTTGGTTTTAGCATGGGGGATTCAATCGATATAATCGCTTGCAATTGCTCTTGTCGTATCCAAACGTATTCTTTTTCTCATTTTTCAATAAAATTTTAAATTTTTAGTGTTATTTTTAAGTTTTAATAAAGGAAATAAGTGTTTTTGACACAAATGTAGGCTTTCCGTTGGTGAAAATAAGAATAGTTTTTGACTCGACTCGGTTTTTAACCTTAGCTTTTCCTTAACGTATTTGAATTAAGTTTTGCTAGGCTATTATATAGGGAGTTTTAAAACGCGAAAGTCTTAATTCATACGAGTTAAGAACAAGAACTTTTCGCAAGCTCCTATAATTGATCCTAGAAAGTCGTCTATCAAGGGAACTTTAAAACGCAAATTCTAAAACTTGCAAAAGTATAAGAAGATGCAAGATCCTATAGATGACTTGAAAACCCAAAACTTTGATTTAATAGGCTAAGTATCCATTGATTTCACATTTTTGAAATTTTACAATATGGAGAACAAGAGATGATAGAGCCAATTATAAGTTTGGTATTCTTTCGGGAATTTATGTGAGTTAATTATAAGCCTATTTTCCCATCGCTTGTTAATAAAATTATTTGCAATAAATAAGGTTGAACGATTTAAAAAGTTACTTAGCTTCTAGCCCAAGATCGTTTAAAAGTTGCTCGGTATGGATTAGAGTTCATAGGAAAGGCATAACTTATTGAAGCGGGATGCGAAGATTGGCGAGTCTAAAAAGGTCCTAACAAGACATGAGGGCTATGTTTTATTGCTAAAGATATCAAGTGATGTGAAGAATCATTTATCAAAAATCAATATGAAGGATCGAGACACACGACGAAAAGCAAAATACTCCCCAAAAGTCATGGAGAAGTCTATCCAAAAAGACCATAATAAGGTATGAGGATAAATGAAGCCAAGTCCAAAAAGGAGGCGGATCGTTGTATATCAAAATCCCAAATAAAGATTGGAGAAAAATGAAGAAGTCGTGGTCCAAGTATGAATCTCTCTAAACTTCAAGTGAAGAAAATCCTATATGAAGAGAAGACCATTATTTCATGAACGTCTCTCAAGGTTGGAATTATAAAGTTGATGAGACTGCTTTTATACATGGTCTCATCGTCCAAATCGAGCTTAAAATTCATAAAATATCATCAAATACACCAAATATATGCTCGTGTTTGTTACTTGTGTATTTTTAGGTACGAATATTGAGGAAATGGAAAAAGATCACAAGAATCATTCAAAAACAAACACGGGAAACGAAGTCGCACAATGAACCGGGCCCAAGTTTTGAATTTCCAAAAATACCCTTGAAGAATTGAAGATTGGCAACTTTAGTCCCTCAACTTCTGAAGATTTACACTTTATACCCCTCAAATATTCAAAATTATGAATAGGGTCCCTAAAGTTTGAAGACTATACAAGAAAAGCCCTTGGAAAATGAAGAATGTGCATTAAAGGTCCTTGATAAAAGTTTATAAACCTTTAGTGCCAAAAATGACAAGCTGTCCAAAGTTGTTATAAGTGAATTGGGCGTTGATAGCATTTTGTTACAACATGAACAAAACAAAGAAATTGGAGGACCATTTCTGCCAAGACACCTCAACCCACCCCAGCCTATCAAACTGCCACATCACCCTCCACCACCAATCACAAACCTCCACTTCATCCCCTCTCCCACGTCAACATTCCACCCACCCTTTTTAAATATCAGATTTAAATAATCTAATTATTTTTGGTGGTAAACACAAAGTTTAAAAAGATTAATCCTTTTTTCAGATTAAACTTTCCCTAATCCCAGACGAACCCTAATTTTCCCCAACCTTAATCACCCTCAATTCAAAGGGGTTTTTCCCCAAATCCTCCAGAATACTAATTAATCCCATCCTAATCATTTCCCAACCCCAAAAACCTTCACCACTTTACCCATGTGAGCAGTAGGGACCTCCCCTGCTGCGTCACTTTCATTCCCAAACCCTAAACCCGACAACTTAAACGGCTGGATGGAATTCCTTTGTCCCCAAGTCCAAACCAACGTCCAAGATCAACAAAGAGAGCTGGCACATCACATGTATCCACCTTGACCAGATTTTCAGTCAAAAATTCAAGGGCAAAATCGGATTTTCATTAACTAGGGTTTCTTTCTTGTATTATTTTAATCCTAGTTCTAGAATCATCTTTTGAGTAGTATATAAGGAGGACCAAATGTGTGGTATCCCCTTGTTCCAGATTTTTCTCCAAAATTGTAATTCCTTTTTAAAGAAATTAAAGTTGGTGTTTTGATTTAAATGTAATTCCTTTTACTGTTTTTTAAAAGTTGGTATATCTTTGTTGAGAAAAATCTGAGTTCCATCATATTTGTGAAAGATTTTGTGTGTTTAAGTTTTTCAAAAAGTTTTAAAAAGGGTTGAGATTTTTCAGAAATTTTAAGAACTTTTGAGAAGTGAAAGTGGACCAAAAGTTCTTGAGTTCTGAATATCAACTTGTTTTCAAAACTTGTTTAAGGTTTCAAAGTTGGTGAAAAGATTTTTAAGAAAGTTAGAAAAAAAATCAGAAAGTTGTTTTCTTGTGCTTGTTTCATTTGTTCTTAGCAGGGCTGTTTGGGCTTGATTGATTTAAGGTTCTGCATATACCCGAGTATATTGGAGGTGACATCAGTCACTGAGGGACTTGGATGTAAGTCCCTCAAGGTAGAATACTCTTTTCCTTTTTCATTTTTCATTTTAAATGGTGTTCATGTGATTTGATTTAAACTGAATGCTAAGTGTGGTTTAGTTGTTTGGATGTTGCTTAATTTAGTGTCATATGCATGCTAGGAGGGATTAAATCCAGTTTGGTAGAGTGTTGAAAGGATTTGGTTTGAAAAAGTTGTATTTTAGAAAATTAAGGAGCGTTTGGCTTTGTGTTTTAAACTGGTTTTGTGTCAAGTTCTTGAATTAAATCTGGTTTGAATACACTTGTTAGGTGTTATTTAGGACGTGTATTAGGTGTTTATCAGATTGGTGTAAGTTTGGAACCAGTTTGCAAGTAAAAAGTGGATAAAGTAAGCAAAAATCTGCCAAGTGATTTTTCTATCTTTTTTTTGTGTGAATTGAACCACCAAGCTTCAAATCTGTTAGATTCAAGGTTAGTTAAAGATTGTAATCAGTTTTATACTAGTTTGTGTGATTGTGTGCAAGATTTGAGGTCTTAAAATCCATCTAAGTGCATGTAACTTGGTAATACATACCACCAGACCTAGTGCTAGCATCAACAACTTAATTTGGTCTCTTTGTGTGTAATTGTGTGATTTTCCTTGCTCTTTTTGTGCAAATTGTGACTCCCTATACTCCAAAGAGTATAGGGGTGCCCTGCTTGTCCAAGAAACATCACCAAAATCATCACTCCAAGCTCCTCTTGGATTAACTTCACTTGTGAAGATACAAGTCACTTGAGTTCATCAGAAAGAACAAGTAACCTGGCCACGTTTTGGTTCAAATCCTGCTTAATCTTTGATAATTTTGGTTTGTGTTTGTGTTTTAGTGCTTAAAGGAGCACTGGTTTGAGTTTAAAAAGAAAAAAAATATATTTTTGCAAAAAGGTGCACCCTGCCTGGACTCGAACACGGGACCCCTCGTTGGGGGAGTGTACGTGTTAACCAGTGATCTAGATGCCCTTTTTACGTTTATGTTTCATTTCAAATCTTATTTAAGGGGATTTTGTTTGGTGCTTATTTAAATAAGCCGTAGCTTATTTTGGTTATTTCAGCTTATTTATTAAGCTTATTTGGTAGCTAGTATTTTTCCTAGGGTTTAATTAAGGTTTAGGACTTTTCTGTTTTTAAAATTTATTTTTCCCTTTATTTATTTATTTATTAGGATTATTTTTAGATTAAATTTTAGAAAGTAAATTAAAAATAGTAAAAATCATTTTAAAAATCCAGAAAAATAGTTTTTAGGTTTTAATTTGGGTTTTGCTAACGACCACCCATAGGGTGGTTATTAAACATTCCGTAATTAAAAAATAAACCATTAATGAATCTCAAATATACCATGTTTAACATACTTACTAATTAATATATACCATATTAAAAATTACTTACCATAACTATATATGTTATGATCATGCAATTATAGAAATAAGTAGTTCATATTTAGAAATTTATTTAATTATGGAAGAGTAAGAAACACCCTATGGGTGTTTGTTAGCAAAACCCTTTTAATTTATATTTTTGAGGTTTACATATCAAAAACTTTTCAAAAAGTCTTATTTTTAATTTTATTTAATTTTAGGGTTTTTAGACAACTTTAAAAATTAATATAAAATTAATAAAAAGGTTTTAGGAACTTTAACTTGCATTTTTGTCTTAGTTAGAATATTTAGGATTTTTGATAATTTTTTAGAATTTATTTTTGAACTTTTTATTTTTTGGAATATTTTAATATTATTTTATTAAGAAAAATTCAAAGTTTAATTTTTAACTTTTTTTCTTTTTTCCTAGGTTAAGAACATTAAATTAGGAACTTTGTCACTTTCCAAATCTTTTTTAGGCTTTTCAATTAATTTCTAAAATTAATTTAAGATTTAATAGATTTTAATAGTTTTTAGGAGTTTAAAAATAGTTTAATTTGGTTTTAAAATTTTTAAAAATATTTTTTAGCTTAATTAGGTCATTTTTGAGGTTTACAAACTATAAAATCTTGTTTAGGGCTTTTTAATATTTAAAAGTGATTTTTAGGGCTTTAATTAGCATTAAAAAGTCATTATTAAATTAATTAAAAGGTTTTAGCAAGTTGGGATTTTTTGTAAACTCTTAGAATTTTATTGTGGATTTTTAGTAATTTTTAGGAATTTTTAGGTTAAAATTTTAATTTTTGTGTTTTTTTTTACGTTTCTACGTCTTAACTTTCTAGTAGTAGTTTTTGCTAAATTTTTATTTTTTCGTCTTCGTCATTTTCTCTTCTTGTTAATAATCAAAAACATTAATCAATCATTCATTACACAACGCACTAGCCTCCTCGAGAGAACGATCCCCATTAAGGGTCATAAGTGTTTACGTTTTCCTAAACGTACGCTTAACACTTACCACTACTATTTTACCTCCTTTTCCTAAAGGTGTGTAAAAACATCAACATCATTTTTTTGGCGCTGCTGCCGGGGAGGCGTGTTGTGTTTTGATTGAACCATTGTTTTTCTATATTAGCCATAAATAGTATTTGTATTAGTAGCACTCTACTAATACGTATTATCGTTTTTCGGTTTTTGTGTGAATATTATTAATACATTGTATACGTAGAACAATAAATACACAAGTACTCCAAATACGTGAGCAATCACAACCTTGATTCGGGATTTCATCACTCGATCATTGTATTCGAATCTTAAACCAAAGAAAAAAGGCAAAAATAGATAAATACTTTCGTGAAGCTTAATCTTGATAATACAAACTATAAGGTGGGTATAAGGCGGTTGTATTTCACGACCTAAAGGAAAAAGGCTCTTAAGTGCTTCGCGCCGCCTCGTTTCCTCCGCTTGCTTGTGCGTATTTGATTTTGAGAGTGAATCGAGGGTTTTGCCGCCCAAAGTATTATTACATATCATATATATTTTCTTGGTTTCATATTGATTAAACCCTCTTGAACGATTTGGTGTTCCACCATCGTTCTAAAGTCATCGAAGGCGTTCACTCCACGTGATCGTTTTCATTCCTTGAGGCCTTTTTAATCAAGAGATTCGATTGAGGAGGAGATTTGTGGACTTTTTGTCTACTTAATACATTTCACCAAACTCCAAAAAGGTTAATACAATCAAAAACCACAAAAAAAAATTGAAAAACACAAAATACCAAAAAGAATCTTCTTTGCTCGTCTCCACGTTGTACGTGACGTTTATGCTCACTCGTAATCAAGCAAAACGTGCACGTAGACGAAAGAACAAAACTCCCACTCCAACTCATTCTAGTGAGGAGTCTCCTATTGACGAACCCATTGTACGAGAAGAACCAACCATGGCGAATCGAACTATGATGGAGTTACTTCAAGCACCCACCGAGGGTTATGGAGAAGCTATTGTGATTCCCGCAATCCTTGCGGAGAATTTTGAGGTGAAAACGGGTTTGTTGTCGATGATCCAAAACAACAAATTCCGTGGTGATGAGAAGGACAATCCTCACAGCCATATCCGCCAATTTAATCGTCTTACCGCCACTTGCAAATTTAAGGATGTCTCGAATGACTCGATTAAGATGATACTTTTTCCGTATTCCTTAGCGGGGCCCGCTAAAATTTGGTTAGAGAAAGAGCCACCCAATTCTATATTGACGTGGAAGGATCTCGTTTCGAAATTTGTGAACCAATTTTTTCCGCCCTCTAAGACTACGCATTTAAAAAATGAGATTTCTAAATTTTCACAAGAATCAAATGAAAGTTTTTCTACGGCTTGGAATAGGTTTAAGGAGATGTTACACGAATGTCCTCATCACGGTTTTTCCGATTTGCACCAAATAGACACGTTTTACAATGGACTTAATGATCATGAAAGAGATTATTTAAATGCCGCCGCGGGTGGTAATTTTTTGTGTAAAACGGTTGAAGAAGATTTGGTCATAATTGAGAATAGGTCCAAGGTTTATAGCCCTCGTCATACACCGAGTGTTGCCAAAATGGGCTCATCATCGTCTCGTAGCATCAATGCCTTACAAGATGAAGGTAATGAGGAAAATCGATTTTTCGATAGGTTTTCGACTCTTATGTCCCATTGGAAGGCTCAAGAAGCTTCCAATTCCGCTTCGGTCAAAGCGGTTTCTAAAAGTTGTTTGTCGTGTGGGGGAGCTCATGATCTTTCCGAGTGAATTACCGCGGATGGTAACACTTCGAATGCTTTTGTAGCCACGGGAACTTATAACCAAATCGGTCAAGGTTCTCGTTCAAATCAAGCTCCACCAAATCAAAATGCTAATAACTATCGCAACAACAACCAAGGTGGAAATTACCAAGGAAATCAAAGGAATTATAACAAAGGTAATTACCAAAGTGGAAATGGGCAAATTTCTAATCAAAACCAAAACCGTGATTTTCAAAACAATGCCCAAGGTGTTCAAAACGATCACACCAAAAATCTTCAAGGAGAAATTTTGAATTATGCAAAGGCTAATGATGCTAAGTTTGATAATATGCAACGTGAAATGGTTAGCTTAAGATCCGAGTTGAAAAACGAGCTTAAAAACGAACTTGCTAATGAACTTAAAACTCATGCTAACAAAATGGAAGGAAATGTCACACGACTCCAACAAAATCAACAAAAGATGGAGCAAGGACAACATGAGATTAAGCAAGAGTTGTTAAAAGCGGATGCTAGGCAATCTAAGTTTGAAGACCGTATGGCTAAAATGTTTGAAGCTATCATGTGTAAGCCCTCTTCTTCGGGTGGTCTTCCTAGTGATACCATCGTGAACCCGAAAGGAGAATTGAAGGTTATTACTACTCGTAGTGGTAAAACTTTCAACGAACCCATTTCTCGTCCAAGTACTTCTATGAAGAAGGAAAAAGAGAAAGAACCCGAGGTTGTGGTTGAAAAGGAGCAAATTACAAGCCCACGAAGTACCGCTCAAACCACACCTACGGTTGAACCCACACCTATCATGGAACCCGAGATTCCAAGGCCGTTGCCTATGCCTACTTTGCCCCAACCCACACCACCTTTACCCTATCCTTCAAGACGAGACAAGGAAAAGGCACAAGAACGAAATAATTATCAATTTGAACTTTTTATGAAAATGTTTCGTGACTTGCATTTTAATATAAGTTTTGCCGACGCCTTAGTCATGATGCCTCGATTTGCCGCGAACTTCAAAAGTATGTTGAATAACAAAGAGAAATTGCAAAAATCGTCTAGTTGTTCTTCGGTTTTTCTAAGCCGCATACCTCAAAAAGTCGGTGATCGTGGAAAGTTTTTAATCCCATGTGCTATCCAAGACATGGAAGAATGCTACGCCTTGGCCGATCTTGGTGCTAGTATTAATTTAATGCCTCTTGAGATTTTTAAATCGCTCAATCTTCCCAATCTCACTCCTTCAAGAATGTCAATCGAGATGGCCGATCATTCTACGATTCTAGCTTGTGGAGTTGCCGAGGACGTCTTTGTGAAAGTTGGAAAGTTCTACTATCCTGTAGACTTTATTGTTGTTGATATTCCCATCGATCCTAAAGTTCCGTTAATTTTAGGTCGATCTTTTTTGGATACCTCGAGAGCACTTATCGATGTGCATGCAAGAAAAATCACTCTTCGTTTCAATGAGGAAGAACTCGTCATTAATGCAACCCAAAACTCCACTCTTTCTCATGTGTATTCTATCACATCTTTGTACAATGTCAATCCCATCAAAAGCATTTGCAAAAAGATTTCAAATAGAGTTTTAGGAGTTGTTGAGAAAAATGAAGTTCCGTCCCCTCCGCCGATGGAGGTTAAGAGTGTTAAGCCTATGATTCCAATCTCGAGTGATTCTTCGGATGATGAATACGTTGATCCCGATGGGGAAGTTTTCTTTGTTGACAAACGTTTTGAAAACTTGCCACCACCTAAACCAAAAAGATTTCAAAATGTGAGAATTTTTAGTGTGACTAACATTGCTTTAGATACACCAAATATTTTTGACATAATTAAATCGGGTTTTCATAAGGAGAGTGTAAAAGATGAAAAAGGAAAAGATTCTGAATATAATTTAAAAGATTTTTCTACAATTCTAACTCCGTCATCACCGCGTTTATTGAGTACTACAAGCTCGTCTTCTCCTTTTGACGATGCTTTGTGTGGACTTAGTGTGGGGGAATCCCCTTATGTTCCCTCCCCTTTCTCCACCGAGGACGAGATATTTGATCCTGGAATTGCTTATATAGGGAAATCTCGATCTTCCACCGATGCAATAAATGGAAAATCTTTTCATTTGATTGGTACGAGTCTACCTCGAGTAGCTCATGTTTTTAGAGACTTACCCATTGTCCCACCCTTCTATTTCTTCTCTCCTATTTTCTTCTACCCCATTGGGGTTTGTGTTGAAGTATCGTTGTTTCGTCTTTCATCCGAAAATGAAGACGCTATCTTTGACCCCGGTATATGTTTATCGGGTTTTTTAAAGTACTCCACGTGCTTTTGGGCCTTGTTTATCATGTAAGCCCCACCAAAAATTGACCATACCATGATTATCCCTAAATGATCACATTTATGGGGATTCGAGTCGAGCTTTTGACTCGGTTATCAAAAACAAGGTGCCTCGTGGGGGAGACCCATGCTTATCCATGTACATATTATTGCTTTCTAATGTAGTTTAATGTGAGGGGATTTGTGCCCTTCCAACCTTTGTTCCATGGTTGTTTGTGAATTGTGGTTTTTAGATCATGATCTTCACGATTGGAGCCTCTCGTGTTCGTTTTATGGGAGCACTCGATCGTTTGCTTTGGAGGCCTTTCCCAATATCCATATGATATATCCTTTTATGTTCTAACCTTAGGTTTATAGCACAATTCATAAACGGCTATTAATTTAATGGTTACACCATTTCCATGCTAGATTAGGCATTCGACTACGTCTCTAGTATGGGGGTGTTTGCACCCCTAGACTCGAAACATTGAGGACAATGTTTAACTTTAGTATGGGGGGTGAATAGATACTTGCCTTGCCAAACCTTCACGCTTTCCAAAGTTTATCGTTTTGTTTATCGTTTTTGTTGCAAAATAAGGCTAAAATGGCCAAATTTTAAATTTTTCTCATGTTTTATAAGTGTTTGAAGACACGAATGTAGATTTTCCGATGGCGAGAATAAGAGTAATTTTTGACTCGACCGTGCGTGTTGAGCACTTAGCTTTGGTTCCTTAACTACACATTAGGCTAAGTCTCTTAAATGAGGACGAGAAATGATAGAGTTAATTATAAGTTACTATGCTAAACGTAGAGTACTCGTATTCTTTCAAAAACTCATGTGTTCTCGTTGTTTGCTTATTCTCCCTTCGCATGTAAATATTTTTTGCTTAATAAATATTGACTTAGCGGTTTAGTTAGGATTGTTGGGTTTCTAGTCTTTTCTAGTAGCTTCCGTGTAATTAAATTGGGGAGACATTAAGGTATCGCCAGCGTCACGGTTTTGAAGTATTGGCACCCCAATAATCGAAAGCTTCACCCAATAATAAGATTTCAAGTGCTCACCAAAATCTAGCAAACAATTTGAAGCCCCACAAGGCCTAAAATCTATGCAAAATTGAAAGTGAATCAAGCCTTAATCTTCGAAGCTTTAAAGATCCAAAATTCGCTTTAGCGTGAGGATATACGTCTTTGGCTAATAAAACCACCGATGAGGCGGATAATAAAAGGCAAGGTAAGACCGAAGTCATAATAAAAGCTTCATGGCGAAGTTGAATAAAAGATGGAGGTAAACCAAAGATAATAAGGTCCTTCCGTTAGGGGGCGTATAAAAGTCTTGGTAATAAGTCTCATGTTCAAAACCGTTATAAACCATGTTTATCGATTCTTCTTGTCAACTTAATTTTTTGACATCGTCGTCTATTAGGAGGGGTTATTGATTTGATGGTCTTAGTTACACCGTTAGGACTCTATTTTTAGACCTAAATCTCTATTATCGCATAAGTCAATGATGTATCCTCGTGATCATTAAGACATAATAAAATATAAGAGATACAACTTAGGAATAATGGGAGAATAAGTACGTGATTAGGGCATATGAGTAGTGTTAGTATTACTAACTTATAAAGACAATGATCTCGTTGCACGCTTGGCATGGAATTGAAGTGAAAATCGAGGACGATGAAATTATTTCTAACGAAGCATTCACGTGTTCTTATTCTATGAACCTAAACGTCCCATTTTGCGATGAGAATCATACATTATGTCTAAAACGCAAGTAGTAGTAATAGTAGTAGTGTAGCTAGTTTATCATTTCAATAAAATGAATAAAATTAAATTTTGGAGATGCTTTGATACTTTATTCTAGCATTGCGTGAGGGCACGGCAATGGTTTAGTATGGGGGAGTGATGAGACTGCTTTTATACATGGTCTCATCGTCCAAATCGAGCTTAAAATTCATAAAATATCATCAAATACACCAAATATATGCTCGTGTTTGTTACTTGTGTATTTTTAGGTACGGATATTGAGGAAATGGCAAAAGATCACAAGAATCATTCAAAAACAAACACGGGAAACGAAGTCGCACAATGAACCGGGCCCAAGTTTTGAATTTCCAAAAATACCCTTGAAGAATTGAAGATTGGCAACTTTAGTCCCTCAACTTCTGAAGATTTACACTTTATACCCCTCAAATATTCAAAATTATGAATAGGGTCCCTAAAGTTTGAAGACTATACAAGAAAAGCCCTTGGAAAATGAAGAATGTGCATTAAAGGTCCTTGATAAAAGTTTATAAACCTTTAGTGCCAAAAATGACAAGCTGTCCAAAGTTGTTATAAGTGAATTGGGCGTTGATAGCATTTTGTTACAACATGAACAAAACAAAGAAATTGGAGGACCATTTCTGCCAAGACACCTCAACCCACCCCAGCCTATCAAACTGCCACATCACCCTCCACCACCAATCACAAACCTCCACTTCATCCCCTCTCCCACGTCAACATTCCACCCACCCTTTTTAAATATCAGATTTAAATAATCTAATTATTTTTGGTGGTAAACACAAAGTTTAAAAAGATTAATCCCTTTTTCAGATTAAACTTTCCCTAATCCCAGACGAACCCCAATTTTCCCCAACCTTAATCACCCTCAATTCAAAGGGGTTTTTCCCCAAATCATCCATAATACTAATTAATCCCATCCTAATCATTTCCCAACCCCAAAAACCTTCACCACTTTACCCATGTGAGCAGTAGGGACCTCCCCTGTTGCGTCACTTTCATTCCCAAACCCTAAACCCGACAACTTAAACGGCTGGATGGAATTCCTTTGTCCCCAAGTCCAAACCAACGTCCAAGATCAACAAAGAGAGCTGGCACATCACATGTATCCACCTTGACCAGATTTTCAGTCAAAAATTCAAGGGCAAAATCGGATTTTCATTAACTAGGGTTTCTTTCTTGTATTATTTTAATCCTAGTTCTAGAATCATCTTTTGAGTAGTATATAAGGAGGACCAAATGTGTGGTATCCCCTTGTTCCAGATTTTTCTCCAAAATTGTAATTCCTTTTTAAAGAAATTAAAGTTGGTGTTTTGATTTAAATGTAATTCCTTTTACTGTTTTTTAAAAGTTGGTATATCTTTGTAGAGAAAAATCTGAGTTCCATCATATTTGTGAAAGATTTTGTGTGTTTAAGTTTTTCAAAAAGTTTTAAAAAGGGTTGAGATTTTTCAGAAATTTTAAGAACTTTTGAGAAGTGAAAGTGGACCAAAAGTTCTTGAGTTCTGAATATCAACTTGTTTTCAAAAATTGTTTAAGGTTTCAAAGTTGGTGAAAAGATTTTTAAGAAAGTTAGAAAAAAAATCAGAAAGTTGTTTTCTTGTGCTTGTTTCATTTGTTCTTAGCAGGGCTGTTTGGGCTTGATTGATTTAAGGTTCTGCATATACCCGAGTATATTGGAGGTGACATCAGTCACTGAGGGACTTGGATGTAAGTCCCTCAATGTAGAATACTCTTTTCCTTTTTCATTTTTCATTTTAAACGGTGTTCATGTGATTTGATTGAAACTGAATGCTAAGTGTGGTTTAGTTGTTTGGATGTTGCTTAATTTAGTGTCATATGCATGCTAGGAGGGATTAAATCCAGTTTGGTAGAGTGTTGAAAGGATTTGGTTTGAAAAAGTTGTATTTTAGAAAATTAAGGAGTGTTTGGCTTTGTGTTTTAAACTGGTTTTGTGTCAAGTTCTTGAATTAAATCTGGTTTGAATACACTTGTTAGGTGTTATTTAGGATGTGTATTAGGTGTTTATCAGATTGGTGTAAGTTTGGAACCAGTTTGCAAGTAAAAAGTGGATAAAGTAAGCAAAAATCTGCCAAGTAATTTTTCTATCTTTTTTTTGTGTGAATTGAACCACCAAGCTTCAAATCTGTTAGATTCAAGGTTAGTTAAAGATTGTAATCAGTTTTATACTAGTTTGTGTGATTGTGTGCAAGATTTGAGGTCTTAAAATCCATCTAAGTGCATGTAACTTGGTAATACATACCACCAGACCTAGTGCTAGCATCAGCAACTTGATTTGGTCTCTTTGTGTGTAATTGTGTGATTTTCCTTGCTCTTTTTGTGCAAATTGTGACTCCCTATACTCCAAAGAGTATAGGGGTGCCCTGCTTGTCCAAGAAACATCACCAAAATCATCACTCCAAGCTCCTCTTGGATTAACTTCACTTGTGAAGATACAAGTCACTTGAGTTCATCAGAAAGAACAAGTAACCTGGCCACGTTTTGGTTCAAATCCTGCTTAATCTTTGATAATTTTGGTTTGTGTTTGTGTTTTAGTGCTTAAAGGAGCACTGGTTTGAGTTTAAAAAGAAAAAAAAAATATTTTTGCAAAAAGGTGCACCCTGCCTGGACTCGAACACGGGACCCCTCGTTGGGGGAGTGTACGTGTTAACCAGTGATCTAGATGCCCTTTTTACGTTTATGTTTCATTTCAAATCTTATTTAAGGGGATTTTGTTTGGTGCTTATTTAAATAAGCCGTAACTTATTTTGGTTATTTCAGCTTATTTATTAAGCTTATTTGGTAGCTAGTATTTTTCCTAGGGTTTAATTAAGGTTTAGGACTTTTCTGTTTTTAAAATTTATTTTTCCCTTTATTTATTTATTTATTAGGATTATTTTTAGATTAAATTTTAGAAAGTAAATTAAAAATAGTAAAAATCATTTTAAAAATCCAGAAAAATAGTTTTTAGGTTTTAATTTATATTTTTGAGGTTTACATATCAAAAATTTTTCAAAAAGTCTTATTTTGAATTTTATTTAATTTTAGGGTTTTTAGACAACTTTAAAAATTAATATAAAATTAATAAAAAGGTTTTAGGAACTTTAACTTGCATTTTTGTCTTAGTTAGAATATTTAGGATTTTTGATAATTTTTTAGAATTTATTTTTGAACTTTTTATTTTTTGGAATATTTTAATATTATTTTATTAAGAAAAATTCAAAGTTTAATTTTTAACTTTTTTTCATTTTTCCTAGGTTAAGGACATTAAATTAGGAACTTTGTCACTTTCCAAATATTTTTTAGGCTTTTCAATTAATTTCTAAAATTAATTTAAGATTTAATAGATTTTAATAGTTTTTAGGAGTTTAAAAATATTTTAATTTGGTTTTAAAATTTTTAAAAATAGTTTTTAGCTTAATTAGGTCATTTTTGAGGTTTACAAACTATAAAATCTTGTTTAGGGCTTTTTAATATTTAAAAGTGATTTTTAGGGCTTTAATTAGCATTAAAAAGTCATTATTAAATTAATTGAAAGGTTTTAGCAAGTTGGGATTTTTTGTAAACTCTTAGAATTTTATTGTGGATGTTTAGTAATTTTTAGGAATTTTTAGGTTAAAATTTTAATTTTTGTGTTTTTTTTTACGTTTCTACGTCTTAACTTTCTAGTAGTAGTTTTTGCTAAATTTTTATTTTTTCGTCTTCGTCATTTTCTCTTCTTGTTAATAATCAAAAACATTAATCAATCATTCATTACACAACGCACTAGCCTCCTCGAGAGAACGATCTTCATTAAGGGTCATAAGTGTTTACGTTTTCCTAAACGTACGCTTAACACTTACCACTACTATTTTACCTCCTTTTCCTAAAGGTGTGTAAAAACATCAACATCAAAAGTCACTGCCAAATATCGGTCCGAGAAAGGTCTCAAATCGCGAAGCAAGTTATGTCAAGATATGAACTTTATGAGAGCCCGAGAAGCAGTTTTAAAAGATTTTGTCCTTTAGCTAACTATTGATTAAATCGTTCACTTTATTTTCGGCCTAATAAATTATCGAAATAAGTCAACAATGCATCTTCGTGATCATTCTAGACAACAATAAAATATAAGAGATACACCTAGGAATAAGGGAGTCTAAGTGAATAATTGACCCACATGAGTTCGTGTTAGTTTGCTAACTTATAATAACAATGATCTTGTTTTTGCACTTGGCATAGAAAAGTGAAAAGTCGAGGACGATGAATCTATTTGAGTTTTATGATCCTTATAATTATTTTTCAATAATAAAAGCAATACATTATGTCTTTGCAAAATAAATTGTCAAAAGTTGAATAATGGTGTAGCTATAGTTTTATTTTATCATTGCGTGAGGACACGACAATTGCTTAGCATGGGGGAATTTGATATGAGCTTAAATACTCATATCATTTGTAGCTTAAAACAATGAGATAATGCACAAAATGTATCAAATATGCCTTGGATATGTGTATTTCTTGTTTGAATGTGTGTAGGTACCAAGTTCGCGAAAACCGGAAAATATCGACACGAATTTGAAGAAAAAGATTGACGAAGCCAAAATCGAGCTCGACATGAGTGGATTTAATAATTATTCAAGAAACGGGCCAAGTGGGACCCACAAATGCTTATTGGGCCTGAAAGTTTAATATTGGATAAACTATGGACTACTCTTGGGTCAAGGACCAAATAAAGCCCAACATCATGGGACAATACACGTTTTTGGAATGGCCCAATTTGCTAAGTATAAATTGGATAGAAAAGGCCCAAACCCAAATATGGCAAATTAAACTGATGGGCCTAGTTTGTTTTCAGTGAAAAGTTATATAACTCATTTTCTCACACGTTCCATTTTACCTTTCACAAATTCACAATGAATAAATTCTTTCCCTTCCCACATATGTTTCATCCACTCACATTAAATAATAAAACCCACCCTCATTCGTTTCACACGTCACATTCCAATAAATAAATAGTCAACCGTCACCCACCACTCCCATTCACTCATTCCCATTAAATAATCCCACTCGTTTCTTTTCACCCACTCCCTCTCACATTAATTAAATAAAAACGTTACTACCTATGTTCCTTCTTCCCCAATTTTTCATCCCAAAACCTGCAAAAATTACCACTATTCACTAAAACCCTAGCCAGTAAAAAGTCCAATTTATTTAGGGCTTTTTATTTAATCAATTAATTCAAGAAAAGGGGAATAAAACCCCCAATCTTTAAGGAAGAGAAGGATTGGAGAAAAGAAGCTACGTGGCTGATTTTAATTGGAAGCAACACATCATTATTCCAATCCCACCAATCAGAGGCTTTAAAAGAAACACAACTAGCACACGGATGCCACGTTGGCAATCCGTGTGCTAGATTGCGTATTATCCACCATCCGATTCAACAAAGAGAGAGAAGAGTGAAGATCAAAGGCCAAGATCAGAATGGAATATTCCATTAGAGATTCGGATATTCTCTTCATCAACAGCCCTTGGGAGGCTATAAAAACCCCAAATATCTTGTATTTTCATCATCCTTTACTTACTTTAAAGTTATTCTGTTAAAATAGTGATAGGAATTAAATCTTGTATTTTCTTTTGAAATCTTGTAATTCTTCTTGAAATTAATAAAAGTTACTCATTTGGTTCAACTGGTGTCTCGTTTATTTATGCTTAAAGTTATTTAAGAATTAATTTTATTACTGTTTAATAAGAATAATGTTTGATATGTTGAATTTAAGCTAATTAATAGCTTAGATTTAACATAAAAAGTTAAAATTGGATCAAGTTTTTCCCCACTGGAAAAGACTTAAAGTAAGCTGGTTCGTTCGATTTTGATGGTTCGAATGATTGCTGATTAAATGGTGGTTAATGGAGTCTAGTTTCGGATCATTAGGATGCTCAGCGCATTCCTACTGCCCAATGGGTTCATCAAAAGGTGTTAATCCCTTTTAATTTCTTGTCATTTATAAGATTTATTTTAGTTTGATTGAATTTGTGTCGTTTATGTTACATGATAAAATGTTTATCTGTTTTTTTAAAACTGCTGTTAAGTTGAATGAGTGGATTATGGTTCTACGATTGTGTTATTAGATTTATTGAGACTGTTTAATGATTATGTTGATTACTGTTAGGATATTGGTGTAGGATTTATATAAGAAGTGTAGTTTGAAGTTTTTTTTTTCTGATTAAAAGATGACTTGTAGTTCAATCTGTATTTAATTGGGGATATTGGGGATAATTTTGTTGTGTCTGATTTACATAATAAAAACTTGCTAGTTAATATTAAGATGCTAATATAGTTGGATTAAGTTTGCTTAAATAGGTTGTTAGACGAGTTATAGCATCCCATATGACTTAATCTGCTGATAAGCGTTTGAGTATTTTAGTTCTTCACTTGTTGTCTGAGAGTTTAGGAGTATTGCTGATCTTGTTCTTTTGACTGATCTGTTTAATCAGAATGGTTTTCATTTGCTTGCAAATCTGTCAAAAGCTTAATTCAAGTTATTTGCTTGTTTTTACTGATTTGTTATCTGTTTAAATATAGGAAGTTTACTGCTTATATTTTCTTACTGATATAAATTGCTCTACTGTATTTTCGATTAAGCTTATCAGATCCCAATGATCTGATAAGCCCATAGGGCTGTGTCCTCACAGCTTATAAGCATATAAGCTTCACAAAGTCTCTCATGAGACGTAATTTGCTTAATCTTTTAAAAGGATAAAAATCCAAAAATAATGTCTCCTCCTGGGTTCAAACCTGTGACCTCCTGGTCACAGGCATAGGGTGATAACCAACTGGGCTAAAAGCCTTTTTGATTTAACTCTCCTATATTAGATTAATATAGTAGTTATAGCTTAGGCAGACTCATTTTAGTTTAATTTACTTTAAATACGTTTCTAAATAAATTTTCCAATAAAAGTTTTTATCATAATTCATTTTAGTTTAATAATAAATAAAGTAAAATAAATAATAATAAAAAAAATGTTTTTATTTAAAAAGTTTAATTAGTTTAAATTTTAATTAATTAGATTTTTTATAATTTTAGATTTAAATAAATATAGTTTTTTAAATAGATTTATTTAAAGTATTTTTAAATAAAGTAAATTAGTTTTAAAAAGTTTAATTAGATTTTTTAAATAGCTTTAAAGTTATTTAGTAAATTTATTTTAATAGATTATTAAATAGTGATTAATTTTTAAGTAATTAATTGTTTTAGATTTAAAAAAATAGCGGGGTTTACGATTCATGCACTTTAGGATAATATTAAATAGCTTAAAATTGGTAGATTTTAATTGTAGTTTAAAAACCGAAAAACAATTCAAATCAATTGTCCAAATCAAAGCAAAACGTCTCAAATTCATAAGATCTTCGTGTACAACGAACTCGACTCACTCACGTGTTTAATTGAATTCGTCATTGGTATTATTAGTCTATTACTTTTTCCTAAAGGTAATTTTCTAATTTACCCTATAATGTAATATCAAATTATCACTATACTCATCACGACACATCAAATACATACAAAAAGCTTTTCAAAAAGTTAAGTGTTGTTATGTTATTTTCGTTCCCCGGTTCGACACTGAGGGATAAATATTGCAAACTTACCAAATACTAAGTAAAAACTAAAAATGTGAGCAATAAGGAATATCTACAATATATTCTAAAGATAGGAAAATATGAGGATACATTGTTTGATACAGACTTAAAAAGTAGGGAGTAGGGACAAACATGCATGGTAGCATGCACAAGATGTTCCAACAAAACCAAAGTTAGGAAATTATTACAATGGCACAGAAATATTGTTTGAATACAAGCCTGTCCCGGCATACCAGAGGCAAAGGAACATTCAAATGGCGGAAGCATCAACCTCGGAATCTGTCTTCTTTTCCTCTTGGACTCGAGATGAGGGTTCAGATGAGTCAGCATCTTTCTGAGTAATGTTGGAGGTGGCGGCCGAAGGCACTTCGCTAATCACAGGCTGGGATGGTCCACACTCAGGCTCCAACTGCATCAAGTCCCATACTAACAAAGAAAAATAAGAAGATACCTTTTCAATAAAGGGATAGTAAGAGACGAACAAAGCATCACAAGATCCAACCTAGGTCTTAAGTGCATCCTTTTTAATGTTCTTGACTCTTGATAAAGCATTCTTCACCTGCTACGGAGTCCTACCGAGACCAACAGATTTCATAAAGCCAGCAGAGTAGGCCACACTACATGCCGCACCGAGAGCTCTATGATACTCATAACTGCCAAGCAGTTTCCTCACCAAGCATGGGATCCCGTCACGGATTAACATTTGTTTATCAACTTTAGCTTGGCTAAGAAGGACCGTGAGATGTTTGTTGTTCGTCTCGGCAGTAGAGAGCTTGTCAGAAATTTCTAAAAACTCTCGATTTTTAAGAGCAAGCTGATCAGTAGCTTCAGCTGCAGTCTTCTTAAGGGTCTCATTCTCCTCTTCCAACGCTCGAACACGAAGGTTCAGCTCCTCTTCATTCTTGGCACACATGGAATTAGAATCCTTAAGCTTTTCATGAGAAACCTTTAAGCGATCCAACAAAGCTTGTCCTTGAGAGAAAGACTCTTTTTCAGCAAAGTGAGAGTTGGCCATATGCACGTACTCGCTATTAAGTTTCTCATAGCGTTTCATCAGTTCAGCAGCAGCAATGGTACTCTGAGCAACGGTTCGACAACTATGACGGAAGACGTCATAATTAGACATAGCCTTTAGATGATGGTCATCGGCAGGAGTGGCAAGATGGTATAAAAACTCTTTGGCAGCATAGTTGGAGTTAACCCTAACGTCCTCATTCAACCTCCGGTCCGGAACAAACTTGGGGGGCTTAAAATCCTCTCCTACAAAAATACAAAGGGATCAAAATTAAGGAAAACACAACAATAAGAGAAGAGAGGAAAGAAAGTAGAAACTTACCAGCAGCTTGTGAGTCATGCGCAACATGAGGCGATGATTGATCGCTCACTTGCACAATCGAAGGAGATTTTTCTTTATGACCAGAAACTCCAGCCGAAGGTTGAGATGGTGGTTTCACAACGCTAATGGGTTGTGTAGAGTGGGTTTTCTAGGAGTCCGCCTCAGAGTCGGTATGAATGGTCTGATGACTCTTCTTCTTCACCCTACGATCAGATTTACTTCCCTCAGCTGGAGAAGGGGTCTTCCTCACCCTCGGTTTCTTGTCTTGTTTTTGCTTGGCCTCCACAATCCGCGCCGAGGGTTTCTCCACCGCTAGCTGAACAGGTGTCAGCTTGGGAATGTCTTGACCAACAGGTAGGGGATCAGTTACATGAGGAATAGGTTGCTCGTTCTCTCCATAAGGTTCACCAATGTCAACAAGACCTTCGTCGAAGGAGGGCAAACTTAGGAAGTCCGCAAAGCTCATCTTTGCAGAAGAAAAAGGACGGAGGCGAGGCAAGCATAAGCAAGCCCGTGTAAGTGATAGTGAAGCAAAACAAACGAAACAAAGACATACCTTTTTTTGTCAACATCTAAAAGTATCCGGCGCAGCTTCGGATGACTGTAAGGGAAAGAAAGACCAGCGAGAAAAAGCAGGACCTCGTGAGGAGGACGACACAAAATGGCTTTCTTTCCAAGAGATTTGACATAAGAAATGTTATACGGAGGAGGAATCTCATCAGTAATCACAGACTCACGATGCCTCGAAGGCATAGCAAAGGGTATGGCTCGACGGTCTATCAAAAAGAATTCTTTCTACCACTTCTTAAGGCTAGAGGTGGTCTCCGTTAAACATTTACCATACTCCTCCTCGCCTTTTCTCTCAAAGGAAAACCAATGACCCTGTTTTCTCAGTCTATAAAACACTCTAAACAAGGTAACAAATACTAGAATCCTCAAACCAAAGCAATGCAGTTCAAACATCAAAACCCTATTCACACCTATTGGAACCAATTGGGAGATATGTACCTTGAAGTATTGAATCACATTCAAGAAAAAAGTAGAGAAAGGAATCCGAAAGCCAACATGGTCAAGGAATTGACGATATATGCCAATAGCAGAGTCAGGAAGGCAATCCATGGTCATATCCGGATCCGGGAGGCGAGCTCTCAAAAGCGAAGGGATATTATACTTACAAACTACCACCTTTAAATCGTCACTAGTCATACCGGATAAACGTATGTGCATATCACACTTTGGATCGCGCTTCACAGGAGGATCCACTCTCGACTTCATGATCTCTTTCCCCGTCATTCGGAACAGGCAAATATACAATTGAAAAAGATAACAAGTGAAAAAGAAACTAACCTATGAAAAGTAAGAAAGAAACAGGAATGAAGAAAACAACAATGGCGAAAACGGGAGGAAATCAAAACTAATAGCATGTATATATATATATATATATATATATATATATATATATATATATATATATATATATATATATATATATATATATATATATATATATATATATATATATATATATATATATATATATATATATATATATATATATATATATATATATATATATATCAAGAATCCTTATATAGGAAGGATGGTGAAACAATTCCTTAAATACAAAATTCTATTAAAATGACACATGTAATTCATTAAATGGTTTCCATAAATGCTTCATAAACAAAATAGGAATTACAAAAGACGCCTTAAATACAAAATTCTCTAAAAAAATATAAGGAAGGATGGTGAAACAATGCCTTAAATACAAAATTCTATAAAAATGATTCCATAAAATGCTTCAAAAATAAAATAGGAATTACACATGATGCCTTAAATACAAAATTCTATAATAATATATAAGGAAGGATGGTGAAACAATGCCTTAAATACAAAATTCTATAAAAATGATTCCATAAAATGCTTTAAAAATAAAATAGGAATTAAATGATGCCCTAAATACAAAATTATATCAAAATATATATAGGAATTACAAATGATGCCTTAGATAAAAAATTCAATAAAAATATATAAGGAAGGATGGTGAAACAATGCCTTAAATACAAAATTCTATAAAAATAATTCCATAAAATGTTTCAAAAATAAAATAGGAATTACAAATGATGTCATAAATACAAAATTCTATAAAGATATATGAATTACAAATGATGCCTTAAATACAAAATTCTATAAATATATATAAGGAAGGATGGTGAAACAATGCCTTAAATACAAAATTCTATAAAAATGATTCCATAAAATGCTTCAAAAATAAAATAGAAATTACAAATGATACCTTAAATACCAAATTCTATAAAATTGACTCCATAAAATGTTTCAAAAATTATATAGGAAGGATGGTGAAACAATTCCTTAAATACAAAATTCTATTAAAATGACACATGTAATTCATTAAATGGTTTCCATAAATGCTTCAAAAAGAAAATAGAAATTACAAAAGATGCCTTAGTTACAAAATTATATAAAAATATATAAGGAAGGATGGTGAAACAATGCCTTAAATACAAAATTCTATAAAAATGATTCCATAAAATGCTTTAAATATAAAATAGGAATTACACATGATGCCTTAAATACAATATTCTATATAAATATATATAGGAATGACAAATGATGCCTTAAATACAAAATTTTATAAAAATATATAAGAAAGGATGGTGAAACAATGCCTTAAATACAAAATTCTATAAAAATGATTCCATAAAATGCTTTAAAAATAAAATAGGAATTACAAATGATGCTCTAAATACAAAATTTCATCCAAATATATATAGGAATTACAAATGATGCCTTAGATACAAAATTCTATTAAAATATATAAGGAAGGATGGTGAAACAATGCTTTAAATACAAAATTCTATAAAAATGTTTTCATAAAATGCTTCAAAAATAAAATAGGAATTACAAATGATGCCTTAAATACAAAATTCTTTAAAAATATATATGAATTACAAATGATGCCTTAAATAAAAAACTTTATAAAAATATATAAGGAAGGATGGTGAAACAATGCCTTAAATACAAAATTCTATAAAAATGATTACATAAAATGCTTCAAAAATAAAACAGGAATTCAAATGATGCCTTAAATACAAAATTATATAAAAATATATATAGGAATTACAAATGATGCCTTGAATACAAAATTATATAAAAATATATAAGGAAGGATGACGAAACAATGCCTTAAATACAAAATTCTATAAAAATAATTCCATAAAATGCTTCAAAAATAAAATAGGAATTACAAATGATGCCTTAAATATAAAATTCTATAAAAATATATATATGAATTACAAGTGATGCCTTAAATATAAGATTCTATAAAAATATATAAGGAATGATGGTGCCTTAAATACAAAATCTTATAAAAATGATTCCATAAAATACTTCAAAAATAAAAGAGGAATTACAAATGATGCCTTAAATACAAAATCTATACAAATATATATAGGAATTACAAATGATGCCTTAAATACAAAAATATATAAAAATATATAATGAAGGATGGTGAAACATTGCCTTAAATAAGAAATTCTATAAAAATGATTCCATAAAAAGCTTCAAAAATAAAATAGGAATTACAAATGATGCCTTAAATACAAAATTCTATAAAAATATATATAGGAATTACAAATGATGCTTTAAATACAAAATTATATAAAAATATATACGGAAGGATGGTGACACAATGCCTTAAATACAAAATTCAATAAAAATGATTCCATAAAATGCTTCAAAAATAAAATAGGAATTACAAATGATGCCTTAAATATAAAATTCTATAAAAATATATATAGGAATTACAAATGATGCCTTAAATAAAAAATTCTATAAAAATATATAGGGAAGGATGGTGAAACAATACCTTAAATACAAAACTTTATTAAAATGATTCCATAAAATAATTCAAAAATAAAATAGGAATTACAAATGATGCCTTAAATACAAAATTCTATAAAAATATATATAGGAATTACAAATTATGCCTTAAATACTAAATTCTATAAAAATATATAAGGAAGGATGGTGAAACAATACCTTAAATACAAAATTCTATAATAATGATTCCATAAAATGCTTCAAAAATAAAATAGGAATTACAAATGATGTCTTAAATACAAAATTCTATAATATATATATATATATATATATATATATATATATATATATATATATGAATTACAAATGATACCTTAAATACAAAATTTTATTAAAATTCACAACAATAATATTAAGTTCAAAAAAAATTAATGTAAAAACCTTATTCATAACATGAACATACACAAAATTTATTACCTCATAAAATTCAAAAATACATAATATATTTATACACTATTATTAAAATTCCTAAAAAAAATTTATGTAACAAACTTATTCATACCGTTAACGTATGTAAATTCAATTAACTCATAATATTCTTAAATAAATAAAATATCTTAAACTACGTTATTTTTGTGCTACATTATTAAAATATTAATGCCATAACTAACACTATATATACTAAACTTCTAAAAACAAACACATATAAATTCAATTTTCAATTAAAATATATATACTTAAAGCTAGCCCGTCCACTGGACGGGTCTAAAGGCTAGTATATATATATATATATATATATATATATATATATATATATATATATATATATATATATATATATATATATATATATATATATATATATATATATATATATATATATATATATATATATATATATATATATATATATATATATATATATATATATATATATATATATATATATATATATATATATATATATATATATATATATATATATATATATATATATATATATATATATATATATATATATATATTATATATATGTATAATTATGACTTGATACCACACTTTTAATCCCAGTCATATGTGACATGGCAGCTATTAGCCAATAGTATTTCAGAAATACCTAAAAGATCTCCATTTTACACTTTTTTATGATTTGAAATCGTAATTTTTTGAAAATCGCATTTTGAAAACGCAGTTTCGAAAATTTCGTTTTGAATATGGATTTTCGGAAATTATGTAAAAAAAGTGCCACTTGCAAGATTTGACCTCATGACCTATTGTTAACAAGTAACCATTTTTACCACTAAGCCAAACCACTTTTGATGATTTTTTTATCCAAAACAATGTTAATAAATTCTAAGAAAAACTAATGCTATTCATATACATCAGGATATAGAACATATACACATTACGCATACCTCAAAACCAACACACGTAAAAAAGTTGCGCCTCTTTATTCTCAAACCCTAATGAAACTGTATTTTTTTGTTTTGTAGGTTAATTCATCTTTGTTAGTGAAGAAAAAGTATGCTTCCACTACAAAAAAAGTTTACTATTTAGACGGTTTTTTTGGGACGGTTTTGAAAGTGCCTACTTTTATATTTTATTGTATACGCATTTAAATGCGTAATAAGTTGCGTCCAAAAAAACATAATATTAATACAGTTAAAAGCGTCCAAAAAATACACAATAAATTACTATTTTTTTCCCCAAATCATTCCCCAAATCATTCCTTTCATAAAACACCCAAATCTCCTTTCTCCCCAAATCATTGCAGATCATTCCTTTTATAAAACAACCGATTTAAACAATCGATTTAAACAATCGATTCAATTCGAGCATCGATCCAAACTCTCGATTTAAACAATCGATTCAATGATGAATTGCTGAATCCGTTCATTTCCGATCGATCCGTTCATTCCGTTCAATCCGTTCATTTCCGTTCAATCCGTTCATTTCCGTTCAATCCGATCTTGAGGTTCGTCTCGATTCATTATGTTTAAGCTTATATGATTCATTATGTTCGATGAATTGCTGTTTAAGCTTATACTTAAGCTTAATAAGGTTATGTTTAAGCTTATATTTAAGCTTAATAAGGTTATGTTTAAGCTTATATGATTCATTATGTTCGATGAATTGCTGTTTAAGCTTATAGTTAAGCTTAATAAGGTTATGTTTAAGCTTATATTTAAGCTTAATAAGGTTATGTTTAAGCTTATATTTAAGCTTAATAAGGTTATGTTTAAGCTTATAGTTAAGCTTAATAAGGTTATGTTTAAGCTTATAGTTAAGCTTAATAAGGTTATGTTTAAGCTTATAGTTAAGCTTAATAAGGTTATGTTTAAGCTTATAGTTAAGCTTAATAAGGTTATGTTTAAGCTTATATGATTCATTATGTTCGATGAATTGCTGTTTAAGCTTATATTTAAGCTTAATGAGGTTATGTTTAAGCTTATATTTAAGCTTATACAGGGTTATATTTAAGCTCAGGTTATTCCTTATGTGACTTACGCACTTGTGTTTGCTGAAACTAGCTTTGTGAAAAATATAGCAGGTTATTCCTTATGTGACTTAACGGTAGCTTTTTGTTAGCACTAATGTTAGCGGTCAGTTCGGATTAAATTTGTTTAAGTTGTCGTAGATTGCAAAGCATTAGACTACTGTGTAGGCTGTTAGGATTAGTGAGAATATGATTTGTTTCAAAAAGTTTTTGAGTGGTCTGCTATAAGCAAAAAAGATATTAAAGTTTTTGCGAAGCATTAGACTACTGTAAATGCTAATAGAAGTAGCGTTTTGATTTGGAGTGTTTAGGAAAAGCAGGAATGCTAGTTGGTTGTTTTCAAACAAATATTTTCTACAAATGCTACCTGCTAATTGATAGCTGCTTCAAAACGCTCCCGAACGCTTGTTACCAAGTATACTCTTGGTATAGTTAGGTTTTGTGTGTAGGATGAATTTTTATCTGCGTGAATCTGATGTATTGCAACAAATTAAGTATCAAACTGATTATATGTTATCACAGCTGAGATTTCATCGAGAATTTATTGATTTCAGACTGAAATTAGCTTAGTGTAATCACAGCATTACTTATCTGGATATAGATGACAGTTTTGTGTGTGTTTTTGTAAAACCCGTAAAATAAGGTCATAATTTAATTCTATTTTCAATTATTTTGAAGTATTTTATAACATTAAATATTATTATGTTTAACGATTTAAGTTGAAACCGATATTAAATATTATATTTTAATATTTTGACGAGCAACGAGGACTACTAGTGATCGCGATACCGACGGATGCCAAAAATTTTATATTTTATTATCGATAGTTTCGATATTTAATACTTTCGACGATATCGTTTCAATTACGTATCGAGTCGTTATATTATTATTTTTCGTGTGCGTTTCAAACTTTTAAAAAGTACAATCTAACATTTTCAGGTAGTGAAATATTTTCTCGTATAATATTTTGAAACTTATTTTTGTGTTGGTTGATGAACTCACAATTTACGGATTTAAATTTGGGCTTACGTGCATAACTTAGCGTCCTTTACGACTAAATCGGAAACCTTAGGATTACGTATTTACGTTTTTGAACTCCGTTTTTTATGAGACAATTTTTGTTGGATTCGTTTTGTGACGTTGATTCATAATTTATAAAAACGTTTTTTGTGAAACGACCCGAGGGCACGCAAATCGAGAAAACTAGAATCGAGGAATACCCGTAAACTAGTGAGATGGGACAAAATACATTGTCCCACCCCACTAGCTTAAATGGGATGGCACCAACATGACACCACAACCATATGTGGCATCATGTTAGCTACAAACTTACAAGTGTAAGTAAGCTTACTCTTTAAGCTTACAACTTTCCCACTAACACAAAACCATTAACCACTTTTCACACATACCATTTACTTACATGCAAACAACCTCAAATCCTCTCAAAACCTTCCACCATTGCCATCCATATTCAAGCTACAAACACCCCTTTTGATCTTTTCTAGCCATGAAATACATGTTTACTAGCTCTATCATGGAGTTATCTTGAAGCCTTGATCATTTGGTGGCCATATTAACAACATTGGAGGTGATTTGCTTGTGTCCTAGGGCTGATTTCTCAACTATTGTTCTTGGTGTTTGATGATCTTTGAGTTACTTGTGGTGTTCATCAAGTTCTTGTCTTCCAAAAACAAGAAATACACTTGGTTGGTAAAGAAGATCATCCTCTCCATTTTCTCTTGTTATTTTTGTAAAGAACAAATGTATTTTCTTTCTTATTTTATATGTATATGATGTATATATGATGATAAAAATGTTGTGTGGGGATCAAGTGTTGATAAATATGCTTAAAAATGTTAATAACCATGAGAAATAAGGCTAAAATCATGATTATTTAGTTGGCTGTATAAAAACAGTATATAACTAAAACTTGAACTGATAAAATTGCATGGTATGATCCATTTACAGTAAGTACAAGATGTTATACACATGTGAGAGTTGGCCATGCAATGGAATCAATATAATGAGTGAGATATGATCAAAACAAGTTGGGTGTTCTAATCTGAATAAGCAGTTTTGTAGGGACTGTTAAGGCAAGATAAACTTAAAATGAGCAGTAGCTATAACTAAGTTAAATGTAGCACATTATATGAAGAACATTTCACCCAAAAATGAGATTCTAATTCATTATAGAACTCTAGATATGATAAAAATGGTGAATATGAAGATAAAAATCAGATTTTGAGAATTAATGTTTATTATTATTATATAAGCACTCAAATTTTATTGTATAAAATGTAAAATGAAAACCCACTAACTTATGAAACTTATTTATATAAATATGTAAAAGGTTAATTAAATGGATAAATTATATAAATGGTAGTGGAATAATACTTATAAGTAATAAAAACTATAAACTTGATTTTTACGACTTTTTCGGCTATTACCGTAAAATTAACGTTTTTCGCCAATTAAAACTTAGACGATCAAACCCGTCTAATGTAAAGTTTTTAAAAGTCATATACTGATATATAAGTAACTAATACAAGTAAAAACCGATAAAACCCGAACTATAGGACATACGGACATTAACGAGCTAACTAAGCATATTGGACTAATAATTGGACTAAATAAGTTAACCACTTATAAAAAGAACTTATTGGGCTTAACCCATTTGGGCCCAACATGGAAAGTATAGATACTGATAATATAGGTATAAAATGGATTAAAACAAGTAAAGAACTTATACTAAGCTTATTGGACTCAAAATAGGTAATTAGGTAAAACTAGTAAACTAGTAAAAAGTTACCAATACGTAAACACTAAAATGAGTAAACAAGGATATATAAACCCACTTGATCATCATCATATGTACAAAATCATCATATGTATATTGTTATTTTGATAAAAGTCATTAGACAAGAGTCTAAGACCGATTATTATTTATATAGGTTTCCGTGACCGAAGCACGCCCGTAGCCGATAATCCGCCTTTCATTATCAACGTGAGTCTATAGCCTCGCTTTATACTAGTTATTAAATGATTTTAAACCCGCGAGGGGGAATACATGTTTTATAAACTTAGAACACAAGATTTTTATGGTATGCTTTGTCCCTCTATGAATGGACCCGTGGTTGCCTTTAAATTGCATTAAGTGATTGCCTTTGTTAAAACCTCAATTATGGACCGTTAATTAACCTATGATGGGTTAACCGCTAGTACAATTAATAGATCTATGGGGGAAGCCGCCCCGGTTCAGTTTTTGTGGACTTGTCATAGAAGCTTAGGCCCGACCTCCACACTGTTT
Source organism: Glebionis coronaria (assembly GCA_025667525.1). NCBI lineage: Eukaryota > Viridiplantae > Streptophyta > Magnoliopsida > Asterales > Asteraceae > Glebionis > Glebionis coronaria. The sequence goes on along the minus strand of CM046874.1, from coordinate 634,409,086 downwards.
GAGCATATTGTATTGAGAAGTCAGGTATACGGCAATGTACCAATAATCTGGAGGTAACCGATAATTAATAAATCTCTCGTCTTATTAGACTGATATGGGAGTGTCTAAGGGCTCGGTTCCATGAGCTTATTGCAATTTATGCTATATACAATTATCATTGTTGATGCAAATTATTATTTGATGCTTATAAGCATGCCACAAACTTATAATCTTTGCTTGTGTTCAAATTGATTTCATAAACCTATAGATTCACTCGGCATTTTTGCTGATCGTTTTACTCACATTTATTTCAGGTAATCAAGAAGTGGAAGCTTGGAGGTCACGGGGAATGAAGTTGTGCACTGCTTTTGTTGTTCAAACTCTTTGATTTATTTATCGTTCCATTTTCAAAACAAACCAATATGTTGTTTTAACTTATCTTTTGGTAACGATTACTTGGGACTACGCTACTCTGACAAATGTTTTAGGAACGATAAATCTAAAACGTCTCTTTTCGAGTCGTTCTTTATAAATTATGTGTTGTTGTATCATTGTTTAGCACCCAAAGATGTATTCCGCTGCGTGTAAATTTGGGGGTGTTAAAGTTTTATTGTTCGTCGACATTAATAGACTGAAATTAGCTTAGTGTAATCACTTCATTAGTTCATTTGATATGCTAGTTGGTTGTTTTCAAACAAATATTTTCTACAAATGCTACCTGCTAGTTGATAGCTGCTTCAAAACGCTCCCGAACGCTTGTTACCAAGCATACTCTTGGTATAGTTAGGTTTTGTGTGTAGGATGAATTTTTATCTGCGTGAATCTGATGTATTGCAACAAATTAAGTATCAAACTGATTATATGTTATCACAGCTGAGATTTCATCGAGAGTTTATTGATTTCAGACTGAAATTAGCTTAGTGTAATCACAGCATTACTTATCTGGATATAGATGACAGTTTTGTGTGTGTTTTATTGTTCGTCGACATTAATAGACTGAAATTAGCTTAGTGTAATCACTTCATTAGTTCATTTGATATGCAGACACTGTCTCGATCAAATTTATTGGATCCATGTGTATAAACTGATTTTGTGTTCTGCTTTCGAGATTTCTAGTTCTAGGATGCTATATGGGGGCTTTAATAGTAAGAGACAAATTGAACAACGATTTTTCTGATATGATAAAAGTATTTTTAGGTTTTCAGATTTTTATGACCACACACACCATATTGAAGCAGTATTTGATAGGTTAGAGTTACCAAGCATACTCTTGGTATAGTTAGGTTTTCAGACTTTTTGGTGGCTTATAAGTTTGAATATTTGCATGATATAATATACCTTAAAGTTAACTTTTGGATCAATATAAGCTTAATAAGTCTGTACCATTGGAAATAATCCCTGTATGATATCAGATACAATGTTGATTGATTCTGTATTTGTGTTAGCCGAACATAGATGTTATGTTTACGTAGTAGGCGTATGTTAGTAATTTGTCTTTGAATTTCTGTCTAGTTATTTTTATGCAATTTGCTATCCTTATTAAAATTTTAAAATTTTCAATTCTAATGATTTTAGGGGCATTTTATTGGAAACTTGGTAAGTATAAGTGATGGATAAAAGTTGGATCAATGCTCCTATTACTAGCAAAATTTTTAGAGATGGAGTCGAGAATTTTATAAGTTTTGCTCGGGTTAGAAGTATATTTAAGCTTAATTTTACTTCACCATTCTCTGCTACTATCTAGTCTCCTTACAAAAACTGTATTCTTGACTTTTAAGTGAAACGTATTATGAGATTTCGGAGTTATAAGTTCATTTTATATATGTTACTGATTTTGATTCATTTATATATTATCTATAAGCATACAGTTTTTTCCCTATCTATAACTTCTGTATGGTGACAAATGACAACCATTATATGCAAGTGTTATACATTTTACACTATACAAATTGATTGCATGTGAATCAAGTTATATTAATTTGTACTGAATCAAGTTATATTTTATATATGTTACTGATTTTGATTCGTATTAGGGAGAAGTATCCCGACAGAATTCCAGTACAGTTGATATTCTAATGTGTTATACATATGCTGTTTATAGCTGTATTGTTATTTGCCCATTAATGTTATGTTTCACTGTTTTGCAGGTTATTGTTGAGAAGGCTGAAAGAAGCGACATTCCTGATATCGACAAGAAAAAGTTAAGTCACTTCTTTATACACTAACAAATGTAAATTGTTAGCATGGATTTCGTTACTGATTAATTCTTGATTGATGTATGCAGGTACTTGGTTCCTGCTGATCTTACAGTTGGACAGTTTGTTTACGTGGTCAGAAGGCTATCTTTATCTTTGTTAAGAACATCCTCCCACCTACTGGTTAGTACAAATTTATCGTTTGTTGAATTGTTTAATGATCAGTTGTCCGTCAAATCAATACTGAATACTGATATAACAATTTCAAGTTAGCATGGTCAAATCAATACTGAATACCCAAATAGTCTATAGTCTATACCACATGTCTAAACTATACACCTGGTCCTCTAACCAAGTTAGCATGGTTTTAAGTTAGCAATTACCAGTGTGACATGGAACCTGCACCACATGTCTAAACTTTTAGTATACAATATGTAAGAAGGCACACAGTTAGCTACTTATTTTACTAGTTTTCCTACAGATATTATGTTTCATAGTGAGTTCTTCACTCATTAAATGAATGCGGGCAGATCAGAAATGAATCATATAATCACAGAAAGCTAAGTCGGCAGTGAGTTATCACAAACATGCTGCAAACACTTGATATATCACAGATTCACAACCCTCATGACGAGCAGACTGCGAACTTAGGGGGTATCCAGTATTGCCTATTGTAACTGCTTATCTGAGTTAAATAAGCACTCTCAATCAGTTAGGGATTTTCTTATTAAACGACACTGCTAATCTGTTACGTCAGAAAAAGCATAAGTTCAACAAATTGATGTTTATTTCAAGTACAAACTTAATCAAAGATTTGAATAAAAATTGAACTCGAAATGTATAATAAAAGTAACAAGTTTGAACTTGAAGAAACAAGTTTATACAACTAGTCAACTAAGTTGGGAAAACAAAACCCTGCATTTGAGATAACTAACATAAAGAGCAATTGATATGGAATAGAAAAAGATTGGATGTTTTGATTGACTTACTCTTCATTTCAGGTGTGGGGATACCAGAAACAGCACTGATCTCACCTGTTTCATATTGACTATAAGTTATAGGTTAACTCTAATAAGCAAGTTCCATGTTATATGCTTAGAAAATAGACTATCTCAATAAAGGAATAACTAGTGGTATACAAATATATAAATGTTACAGGGTGCTTAGTTTACTTCCCTATTAGCTTTAGCCTCGTAGAAAAACTCTTAATCTGTACAACACAAAGAAAATAAATAAATGAATAACTATCAACTCACTGCATAAAACAGAAAATCACACATCTTTGAGTTTTTAGATCACTTTCTCTATGTGCACATGGAGTGTCTAGACTCTGGATCAGTTCATCTTTCTGTGAGTTTGAACGTGGAGTGTTTAAAGGATTTTCCTATTTTTCAAAATGAAACAGAAAATCACACAGCTCATAACTTGCTTATCATGCTTAAATGTTTAAATTTATTTTTCTTTGCTTAATTCAGGTTGTGCTAGGATCAGTTGCTTAATTTTTTTGCTTAAATGTTTTAAATTTAAATACTTGCTTATCATGCATTCTTGTTGCTCAATTCCTTTATTGTTTTGCTTAATTCAGTAGTATAATTTCTTTCTCAATTTTAAAGCAGTGTTTGGCATTATGGAATTCTAGGAGAATTTGCGTGCTTCTGTTAGTATAATCAGTTGTGATAGCCTTGATTTACTTTCTTAAGTGTAGAGTTTACTTAGAATCACAATAGTCAAAGTATAGATAGGCAATTGGATGAGATAGTATGGGTCATTTTAAGTCAAAGTTTGCAGCTTATTATATTAATAGTCTGTCTGATCAGTTTGTGCTAGGATCAGTATCTGATTACGTGAACATGGAGTGTTTAGATCACTTTCTCGTTATGTGCACATGAAGCGTTCTTGGCATATGCGGGCAGTGTGATTAGAATTTAAGGTCTGTAATATTGTTGTTAAGATCAGCTGTCAATTTTTTAATACCTTGTTACTATTGAGCAATTTTCTCGGTATGTCTCTATAAAACCTCAGTCTTCGGGCAGCGTGATTAGAATTTAAGGTCTGGAATTTTGTGGGAACGGGCACACTCGTGTTATAGGTGACGAGTGGCTCTTACTTTCACTTTGATATTTAGCCCTAAACATGTGTATTATCAGTTTAGAAACAAGTCATGTTGGTTTATGTACTAACATATATTCAAGAAGCAACAAGACAAATGATGGTATATAATTTTCTTTTATGTTTTATATGGCATGCTTTGGTTTATGAACTTAAAAGTGTATGCATTGTATCAGCTTATAGCCAATCAAGAAATATCAAGCAAGGCAAAAGAACTAGGGAGTAATCCGGACCCTGACTTGGTGGCAAACATTGCTAGAGAGGTTCTTAACGAACTTTTGGGAAATCAGGAACCACACTGTTTTGGGGCAGGTGTAACCAAATCCCAAATATCTAAGTTTAGTCGTGATTTAAGAAGAATGAGGGGTGAGGAACTATCAAACGAAAACCGCTTTTTGTCAAAGAAGGTAGAGGCCCAGAGTAAGGAAATAGATACTCAAAAAAGAGAAATAGAGACTCAAAAAAGAGAAATAGAGACATACAAAAAAGAGGTAGAGACTCAGAAAAAGCAAGTACACGCCCAAGGTTTGCAAATAAATGACATGGGAAAAAGGCTAAACGAGCTTTATGGAATGTTCAAAGTTGTTCAAATCGCGTTTCCGAATCTATATAATGATGCTTCTACCTCTGGTGTTGATGGTTCATGTGACAAACAGGTGAGTGGTTGGTTTTTTTTATCAAAGTAATATTTTTTATTTTCCTTGTTTGAAGTGTAACTAGTTTTTCTTTCAGCCTTCTGGTGCATCACCCGTCATGGATCACTATTCACCCGTCATGGACCACTACTCACCCGTCATGGACCACTACTCACCTGCCATGGACCACTACCCGGGTACGAGTTTTATGCCTATAGGCTAGAACATCATTGTTGTCTTGTGTCTTCATTTAAAATGGTAGCTTATATTAGAATGCACATAAGATTACTACGATAAGAGGTGACAAATAGACTATTTGGGTCAACCCGAAACACAATTTACCAATTGTTCAATTTTAATCTAATAATCTGTCTCAATTTTTAACTTCAAGATAGTGACAAATTCCTTTTTAGCAAATTTCATAGCTTAGCTACCAGATTGGGACATTATGAAAGTATCATTACGAACCTGGAAGATTTTTCGAAGTAACCTGACCCATAACCCATGGTTGCCTGTTTTGACTCATTACTCAAACCGTGGGGATGATTAATGAAACATACGCACAAGTAGAAGGGTATGAGTTTTATGCCTAACGTTTCTTATGATTCAGGTAATGAAACATACGCACAAGTAGAAGGGTCAGCTCGTGGGGATGATTACCCAGACAATGGAACTAATATACAAGTGGACGGGCCAGGGGGTGATTACCCAGATTACGGTTTGCTTCTCTACTATCATAGTCCTTATGCTTGTTTGTAGTTAACTTAATAAAACCAGATTACGGGGTGGCTGCAGTTGCCACCAAGTCCTTCCAACTTCTTATCGTAACTCCTTCCAACTTCTTATCCAAGTATTCAAATGTAGACACCTTCTAGAACCCTATGTAGCTGGCCAAATCAGTAGGAATAGAGTATTTGTGTCTTAGTCGATTTTTGTCTTAACGGGTAATACGCAAAGCTTTTAAAACGCACTCTATGTGTTTTAAAGTGTGTGCCCCAATAGGCTCACACATTTCTAGTGGTACACGGCTAATCGAATTCACATAATCCTGACAGTCACGTCTTCTGTTCGAGAAAGGACCGAGAAACATATGTAGAGGATTTCATGGCAAAGATTTAATTAACAAAGGAAAAGTCGTAGCTATGTGAGTGTGTACAACATATTTCAATGGGTACCATACTACCATCTAAGACTTTGATATTCAGCGAAGGAAACTAGTTAAGTAATTCGTCGGTGTATGTTTAAGTATATTAAAAACAGCCCCGCAGCAACGCGCAGGCACCAAACTGCTTGTTGGTAATTAGTTGATGAAGAACATTTTTTGTACAGCTTAAAAGTTCAATCACCATGTAGCATTAATAACCATCACATTCTTTGATCCACTTCGTTTATGACAACCCGTCCCTAAATGCCAAAAGAGATTAATAATTCATTATCCTTACATCACATGGCCATTTCTTAACTATGTTTCAGCTAACATACAGAAATGTGATTAAATATATAGATCAAGAATCAAGTGGTTGGGTTCTATTTAAGTTAACTTAAGAAACACAATTTATGCTTTGATTATGACCCACTAATGTTAAACAAGGTGCTGTCAATGTCATACTAGGCTGTACTAAAATTTTGGGTGGTTTATTTTTGGGTCAGCCACAGTGATAACTGGACCAGGTTTGTTGTCACTTCTTGAAACCAGATTAACTTGACCGGATTAACATAAATTACAACCCATCCGACCCGTATGACACCTCTACTTCCAGCTACCAAAACTCGAATATATAATATTCATCTTAAAAAAAGATTAAATAACAAGTGCTAAGACATTTCATTTATGTTCACTATGACATCATCATATAATGTATATATATTGTCGTGTTGTTGCCTTTTTAGTATAGGAATATGCAAACTAATAGTGTTCGTAAGATTTTTTGGTATTTGTTGGACAAAATATCATGGAAGTTTTGATTAAAAGGCCATTAGATTACTAGCATTTTAGCCTATCTTTAGCCTATCTTCTACATCTTAAAAATTCTTTATAGAACAAATGCTATTGGAAAAAAAATAGGTTATGTAATAATTCACCGATGATTAATTGATTAGTGTAACTTATTTTCCTTGTATCTTTACCTTTATTTTCTAATGGTAAGCTTGAGCCGATAAGTTACACGTATATAGTAAGAAAGCTGTATTTTGAACACGTAAAAGGCTGGATCGATAAAAGTTTTTGTGAGATGTGTTGGTGGAAATGTAGGAGTAGACAGTATGTAGTACTAATGGAATTACTTTTACACATGTTAGCACTCTTAGATCATACCAAAATGAACTATCTACATGAGACTTTTATGAATGAATATGATGGTTCATTGGTAACAGAAGTAACACCGTGATCGTATTCGATTAAATAAAAATTTCTCTTCACATTATGTAGGAGCTTGCTGAAGAAGAAAAGACTGGCGATTGAAGATAGCCTAAAGATTTCAGATTTAGCTTTCAAATTCAGAGTAGCAGTTTATACATTTCAGATTGTCGGGTAATTGTTGAAGAAGAAAGATCCTAAAGATTTCAGATTTAGCTTTCAAATTCAGATTATTTTGTCTTCACATTATTTTGTATTCAGATTTAGCTTTTAAATTCAGTACCTAAAATTTGTATTCAGAATTTCTGATTTAAAATTTTTAGTATGTAATCTGATTTCAGTTTTAAAATTTTTATTCAGAATTTCTGAATAAAAATTTATTCAGAATTTTTAGTATGTAATCTAATTTGTATTCAGAATTTCTGATTTCAGTTTTAAAATTTTTAGTATGTAATCTGAGTAATGTAAAATTTTTAGCTTTCAAATTCAGTACCTAAAATTTGTATTCAGAATTTCTGATTTAGTATCATGTAATTTTATTTTTTAAAAATGTAAAATTATCAAAAAGTTGACACTTTAAAGTGTCTACTTTTAAGGTGACTTCTAAAAGTGTCCACTTTCCATCCAAATTCTGGACACTTTTATGTGTCTTAGAATCACATTTCTGCACGCTTTTTATGTCCAGCATTTTGTGACGTCAAGATTGTGGACGCTAGGCATAGTGTCCACTTTTAAAATTAACACACATAAAAGCGTGCATTTATGCTAAAATAAGTGTGCAAATGTTTGGGATTTGTTGTAGTGTTCTATCTTAAATTTTATCATTATCTTTTTTACGATTTCTTTTATTAACATTGCATATTTCTTATACCATGTTGATAGTTGTTTTGCTTTGTTTTGTTTTGCAGGTTAATGTTTTTTCTTAAAATGGGTGAGTGAAATCTATTGAAACGTTTTTTTAGTGGTAATATATATGGGTATAATCGCCCTTCTATTTTTAAAAAGTAACGCACACACTCATCTGTGTTTTTCTCAGATTGTAAATCTCACTTATTTGATTCACCACTGGTATGTTTTATTCATAATTAATATAATAATTAATATAATGCATACTAATCACTTCTATCTATTGATCTATTGATTTAAGGTTTTTGATTACTCATGGTAATTAAATTCTAGGTTTATCTCTTTGTTCTTCAATTAATAATTATTTAAAATCTCTACTACTTATAATGTCTGTATAATTTTTTTCAAAAAACTCTTCATTACTATAATAAGCAAGTTTTCTCAACACTTCCTTATTTAATCTCTACAACACATCCATAATAAGAAGTCAACGCAGCAATTAAAAAAAAGTTGTATTTCATAAATTTGGAATGTCAACTAAACTTATATTTGGCAAGTAAATATTACGTTTCATCTTACAATCCCCTATATAAACGTGTATTCCTTCATCATTCATCTTTGCATCTCTTTATAATTCATCTTTGCAGCCATTCATCATCCATCTTTGTAGTTCCTGCAGCCATGTCAACACCCAGTGACAAAAACGCCAACAATGTAAATGCAGCGTTTTATTGTAGTAGATATGTAGATGCTGCATGACATGTAAATGCACCGCGTATAGTCTTTTCCTACAAAACATACAGACTTTATTTTCTCTTTCTAAACCCTAATACCCTAAAAAAAACATAGCCGCCGCTATCACCACCACCACCATCGTATCTGCTGAATCCGCCACCACTTTTGGTGGTTTAGGTGGTTTCAAGGTAGTTTCGATTGGTTGTATTGGTTGTTGGTTTGGGTGATTTTCGGTGGTTTATTAACTTCATAATCATTCATTCATTTACAATAATACTCTCCTCCATCACCGTGCCAAAACCACCACGCCGCCCAACAAAACTAAAGATTTGCTTTTGCAGATCCTACATCACATGATTCTTACGTGTTTTGATCAGGTTCTTTTACTTTCTTGTAAGATCCTTTAAAATTTGATAATTTTTTTGCCATATATTTTTTCTATTCTGTCGAAATGTGAGCAATGGTCGTTGTTGAGTTGTTAGGATTGTTTCTTCTACTGGATTATTTGAATCAGTTTTGGGTTTAAATGTTTTCCACGATTAAACCGCCCCTGATTGTAGTGGACATAGGGATTTTTATTCTTTGAAAAGTTTATTGTTTTTTACACATAAAATAATTATAGGATGCAGATGAAGTATTTGATCAAATGTTTTGTTGCGTGTAAGTTGTGATTGATTAATTTTTTGTTTTTTTCAGTCTGCCAATATGGTGGTGGTGCATCAAAGGTCATGTCAATCCTCACATCGCCCAACTTCAGGTACATCACAACTTCACTCAGGCCTATTGTGATTTCTTAAAAATGCATATGGCCTAATAAATTGCAAGAAACCATCATACACCATAGATGTAAAGCTGATGAGACACAAGTGCTTCATGTAAAACCAAATACGGAGTATGAATAAGTAGCACTTCAGGACTTGTTGATATGATGACCATTTGTAAGTGGTTAAAATGACAATACTGATCTAACTAGGTTTGTTGTTATGTATGACTCCATCGCCACGATTAACATACTTTTAATAGATATGTCTGGTTGGGCGTAGACGGGGTGGTGAGGGCCCATTGTCCTGTGTCTTTTGGATTTACCTTTTAGGACACATCGTCGTTCCTTTTTTTTCAAATGTTGGTCATCTTCGAAATTGAAATGGAGAAGGCAATGGTGTGTGTTTTCAATGTACTTGTGTTTGATGGAACGGACACGGTTTAGTGATCACCTATAGGCAATCAAGTCCATTATAGAGATTTCTGGTATGAGCTATTCAAGAAGCAGATAGAAAAATTTAAGACTAATCATTGAGTAAGTTCCATACCACATATCAATCAGATTATAAAATATTGTAAATGGTAGATATGGTTGCTTACTTAAGCCTCGGTTTATATGTTGATGCAATGTTTTCTTTTATGGTTGATCAACATAACGTGTTGATAAAAAATAGGTGACCGAAGTACTTACCTTTGCGTTTATCTGTGGACAACATTCTATGATAGAAATTGCGCCTCTCGAAAACCAAAGTCTGCTTACAACCAATTGTCAATTTGCACAGGTGGACCTTGCTGGTTCCCGCTATGCAGGCATGCGGCTATTTGTAGGGAGACCAATGGTGGTGAGTACTTGTGTCTTAAAATTATTATGATTATGAGTGGGTTAGAATGTTGGAAATGGGTCAAAACATTTTTTCTTGAAATTAAGCTGGTCTATATGTGGAACACATGTTCTTCGACCCCCTTACAACAGCCATCCAAACACCCCCTTACAACATCCATCCAAACATGGCACATGATAGTAACTGAACATGCATAAGATAAGTGTTTGTGTCATGTACAAAAATTTCGTAGGTATCCTCCAAAATTGAGATATATTTGAGTTTGTTATACGATGTTGTTATCCCTAATGTTAACCAGAACTTTAGGTTCAAGTGGGCTTCTTTTATCAGTTGTATGTCAAAACTCAAAACCAACATGTTCTAAGTCAATAAGTTTCATATATATTTACCTACCTTTGATATAAATTGATTGTTAACTTATTGATCGAGTCTCATGCTACTAAAGTAAATGAAAATGTTCGTTATCCCTTCAATGATAAATCGTACCCCTTTACTTCTTTACATACTTAGAGTCCTTAAATATTTACCCCTTAGCTTTTGGCCGATGCTTTGACCGATTCATACATTGATGGGTCAATTTATGATGTATTTTAAATACATGGGTTGAATGAAAACAACCTACGCTTAAGGACCAACAAATAAGCAATTAGCCTTGCTGACTACTCCAACCCACTACTTTGATATGTTACAAGTAAGTTATAAAACAAAGTAGATAAAATGGTAAAAAAAAAGTCTTGCAAGTTGTGCTTAGGGTGATTATGGTCTGTTAATCCACCCAGTCGTCCTATGGGTGGCCTGGTGATCGCTCGCGGTATGATATTTGTTGTTTTTGAGTGAAATTTTTGGTTTTGAATCATTAAGCGGTCTTTAGTGTTGCTTATGTAACATTGCTTTAATGTTTGATGTGCTTTTTGGATTTTGGGGTTTGACACATATGAGCGTCTTTTAGGGAGAGTTTGAATGCTTGGTTAGATATATGTGTTTGAACTATTATTGTTTAAGGGAGTGTTTCGGCTGTCTTTTTGAAAAGAAGTTATTTCTTATCTTGCAAAAAAGTTGTCTAAAATTTCTATAAGCTATACGTTATTGTACTTTTTATTGGGTGTCTTGGTGAGAGTCATATGTTTATGGACTTCCGTTTTTTCAGTTATGCCATAACATTTGTCAGTCAGACCTGTTTAGCCTAAATGGAATGTTTTTTAACTTATGAATCTCCAGTGGCCCTCCAAGGGGTGATGGGGAGAGACCAAGATTTGGTGATAGGGATGGATATCGCGGTGGGCCCAGAGGACCTATTGGTGATTTCATTGGCGTGAAAGGTGGAGGTCCGACTGATTTCCATCATGCTTTTAGCATGGTAAGTTTTCAGTATTTCTATCCAACTGTACTTATAGTAAGCAAAGAATGCATAATGTGACCTATCGAAAGCAAAAATATGAAAAGATCGCCTCGAGACACATAAAATTATTTCACATACTCTTTACAGTTACCATTTACCACATGCCACATAGCAACACACACAAGCTACAAATCTAACATATCTATGCGCAAGTAAGTACACTATGAAACATTATATATGAATTAAACTACACGTGGGTAGAGAATGGAAGACGTATATTTATATTATTATGAGAACATAAAACATGTAACAAAACAATGATCAGAATCATGGATACAGAGAGAGAACCCAAATTCAAAGACAAATACCCACAAAGACTAATATGCAAAGTCAACCGAGAAAAACGTTCTTAAGAAATTCTTTATCATGAGAAGTATGCAATTCTTTATCATTGGATTCTTTTTTATTTATGTATATTCATTAGTGAATAAAGTAAAGATTCTTTAATGTGTCTGTCCAGAAAATAACTTGATAAACGGGACATAAGTGAAGTTGAAGGTATGTTTATCTTTGAGAACAGCTTTATTGTCTAGATGCTACCATTGTCACTACTATTTGTCGAAAATACAACTTTAATTCAATATTCCTTTTCTGATAAGTACGCATCCTTTTTACCTGGCAGTCTACTTGTTTGTTTTAACATTAGTGGTTGGTAGTTCTAGACTTGAAATTCTACTATGATCGCAAAGGTTTGTAAGGATGTCCTCTTAGAATCTTACTGACTGGTAATGAAATATGATTTGCAGGATGCTGGTGGGAGACCTAGCAAGGTCGTGGTGGTGGTGGTTTTGGTGGCGCTGCTCCACCAAGCTCCAGCTTCTCTTAAGCGCTTTGATCTACATTGTCAAAAATTAAGTTTTTGAAGGATATGTAATTTTGGAATGCTACTATATTGTATGGCTTTTTTTTGTCATTTGTCTAATTATGGATTATGAATATTTCTTGAGGTGGTGTTTCCAAGTTTTTAGACTCTTATTTTCTATCTTTAGCATGTTAGCACCAGAAATCTATTTCATTCATTTAGACTTGCAACTGTAAGCGACCATCAATTCAGGAATTAGCTAAGTACCGAATGTCATTATGTAGAAATACCAACCACAAGTCATTATGTAGAAATTGACAAAGCATTGTGTAAATTGAAGACTACCTTCTCCGATGCACCCCATTTTTATTTTTTAGTTTTATTCAATTTTGAAATTTGTATTCTTGAGTCATATTAATGCATCTCCTTTAAATGATTTATTGTATTTACATTTACTTATTTTTTTGGATGAATATTATTTTATTTTTTTGTTGGTTATGTTTGAATTATTTTTTTCGTATTTTAATAGTTGATTAACTTTATTTAACTTATTTTATGTTACGAGCGTTTGAAATTTTATTTTGATCTTTTCACGTTCGATTTTAAAAATCACACAAAAGACGTTCGACACTATCAAATATCGTTAAATAACGGGTTTACTAAATGTTTTGTATATGTTGTTTGATAAATGCTTATTTGAGATTTTTCATAAAGTTAAATTATTGTATGTTAATACATTTTCTATTATAATTTGATCTTACCATAATATAGAGTTTTGTTAATTACGTTTCATAAGCTCACTTTTTTGGCTCATTTTTGAAACTTCTCGGCTTATATAAGCTTATCATGACATGCTAAGCTTATATTAGCGCAAATGTTTTGAAATAAGCCAAAAAATGAGCTAATGAAACATAGCCTGAAAACCAAATAATCCACTTTTGAATTTAGCATCTTCATCATCCAGTTTTCTAGAATTTTTGTACTAAATAAGCCACAACCCCGCGATATAAGCTTAGACAAAGTCCTTTTAAGAGTTTTCTGTTTTGTTAAAATTTTATAATGCACGTGATTTTATATTGTATGTGACCACACACTTTATTATGCACATATTAATCCCACCCAATATGTAATGACGATAATATGACGCTACTTTTATATATTAATCCATCCCACTATGTCATCTAACAATCAGAACACATCTTTTGTACCAATCTTATTACGACCCATATTATGAGTACACTCACCTTTGCTTCACTGCTATTCGCCGTTGACAAGGCATATATAACATAAATACGTTGCCAAAAGCGAACACACAACAACGCTGAGATACATGGTTATTTCAGATTTTATCTAAACTTGAATTATCGTATGTTAAGAGACTTTCCATTGCATTTTAATCTTACCTTAAAATATCGTATCTTTAATTATCCGCCACCAGACAATTCCGCAGCTATGCGCGGGTATTCGCCTAGTAAAAAATAAACTTTCAATCTATTATAGTATATATTCATTGTTTCGGATTGTTGTTCCAACTCTCTGATATGGCGCAACTAAATTAGATTCATATATAACCCAATATTTTATTTTGATTTTCTATGTTTGGGATATCTTAAGTGTCGAGCAAAATAGTGATACCATGGTGGAATACTTGCTAAAGATGGTAAATTTGAAATCTGCATTTTTTTGCATATCATAAAGCTACACTCAGACACCATCCTGAAAAGGTTCCGTATTTGTTTACATTTGGCCAACCTTACTATTTTTATTTCTTTACATTCAGCCTCGATATACTATTTTTGCGTATTGTTCATATGGCCGCGATATATTAATTAACCGAGTTTCTTATATTGCAGGCAGGTAAGTTTCTAGCAAGAAGTGAAAGCGGAGAAGATGATGATATTTGGAAAGAGATTATGACAACCATCCACATGGATTCCGTCAAGCTTTCTAAGAAAATTGGAGAGGTGTATGTTGTACTGCCCGCCAACAAGGTTAATATCTTGATTTTTGAGTTTCTTACTCTTAAATGGTTATATTGTGCACCCCTAATCAGGTACCTGCTTATTTAAAATAAGAAATTTAGTTGTATATAACTACAACTTAGCAATGCAAATATTCATGTTTTCTATTCTTCATAAAGTTCGCTGCCTTGCTGTAGATGCATTATTTATTAGGGAATGTGACTCACAATTAGAAGCTTAAAACTGTTGGGACTAAGATTACAGCATTTGATGTTTGTAATTATCTGTATTTTATTTTAGCATTATATGCAGGCTAGGACTCTTAGAATAAAGGCCTGCAAATATAGATTATTATGGGCCTAAGGCCTTAGACGAATTTCATAGGATATTTAGGTATTTGATAGTTAAAACCTGTCAATTACAGTTAGTTAGTTATATGACGGTTATCTTGAACAGGCATGAACCATCGTACCTTTTCATGGTGCCTGTTCATAACATATATATAGGGGAAACACTGTAAACATTCAATATCAATCCATTTTACAGTTTAGTATATTTTTGTGTCATTTGTGATTGTTATTTTGCCATATCAATTACACACTTTGCATACCAAAGATCTCAAAACCAAACACTGTATCAAGCAACAACATGGATAGACTTAGGCGCAATTCTGGAAAGTGGCAAAGGCCATTAAACTATACATATGGCCGATACAATAATTGGCATCAGAGCGCAAGTCTGGGGAGGCCACCAAGGAGAATTGTGCAGACAGAATTCATACGAAGGAAGAACAAAAGAGACAAGGAGGAGAGGTTTGGCAAGTGTGTGAAAAAAATAACAAGGGATTGCAGAGAAATGTTGAAGAAGAAACTGGGAGAAGTCGAGCCCTATAATGCATCAAAGACGGGAAATAAGATGGTGCACTACAACTGCTTCTATTGCAACATGGATGGACACATAACAAAAACGTGTCCAAGCAAGATCAAAGATGATGCACTGGGAATCACTCAAAAGAAATACCCTGTTGATAAAAGCATGATCCTATGCTTTAGATGCAGAAATCATGGCCACTTTGCCAACAAGTGCCCATCAAAGAATCAAATACAATCAACTGTAAGTTTGAAATATCCTTATTTCATTCACTTTGAAACTACGAGTATTGTTAAGGGTACAGATGAGGGTACATGGAATAACTATTGGTATGTTAGTGCAACAACAAGCAAGCACTTAACATCCAACCTTGATTTCTTCGTGAATATTAAAGAGCAGTTTCAAGTAGAAAAAATAGAGGGACAACAAAAATTTCTCTTTACTTATGGTATAGGAGAAGTCATCATAGACAATGGAAAGTCTGGATGCATGATCCCAGGGGTACACTATGCCCCTGAGAGCACACTCAACATCCTTTCAATTGACCTTTTAAGGCAACAAGGATTTGAACTCTTATTTGATGAAGGAAAATGTACTTTGGAGTACATGTTCAAAACCAAACTAGGAAGGAAACTGGATGTTGATAAGATGAAACAAATGCATAACAACTATCTAAATGACTACTTTGAGTCATTAGATAAAGACAGGAAAGAAAAGGAGGCAGAGAAGGAGAAACCTTTGGAGGTTATAGAAGAACCAGAAGTACACAACTTCCATGGTTTTGTGGATTTTCTGAATTTGATAAAAGCAGAAAACATAGACAATAGAGAATGGGACACATACAGAAGCAGGTTTGAGAAGGTATTGGAGTGGTTCTATAAGAACTATCTCAAAAGAGAATTACCAGGAAAGATACCACCAACAATAGATGGGATCACTATCCATCTATTTGATTTCTACAAACTAATGGAGAACATGGGTGGATATCTATCTGTGCACTTTGGATTGGAATTTGGAATGATTGCTGAGATCCTTGGCCTAACAAAATCAGATGGAGAAAAGATTAGAGAGTGCTATCAGACTTATTTGGAAGTCTTTGTTTCCTACTTTAAGACGGCTAGAGCACCACGGGATCCAATACAGAAGAATGATGGATCAGAAAGCTTGGAAGAATATGACTGGAAGCTTGAAGAGAAGGTTGCTACAGAGGCTGCAAGAAAAGGGAAAGGAAAGATTGAGCACTTTGGGATTATGTTGGAAGGAGAGAACAAGCAATCAGAGACTGCACAGCAAAGGATTGAAGACCTGACAAAATGCTACAAATGCCAAAACTATGGGCATTATGCATTTGAATGCCCATTGAAGGAAAAGAAGAAGATCCAAGAGATGTATGCATCATACAAGATCTCTGCACCAAAGATTGAGGAAGGAATGGATTCCACCAGCACTTCCAATGAAGACTTCAACATCATCACATGAAGACACAAAGCAAGGATTGACATCAAACCCTTTCATCTTAGGGGGGTGATGTTGGGACTAAGATTACAGCATTTGATGTTTGTAATTATCTGTATTTTATTTTAGCATTATATGCAGGCTAGGACTCTTAGAATAAAGGCCTGCAAATATAGATTATTATGGGCCTAAGGCCTTAGACGAATTTCATAGGATATTTAGGTATTTGATAGTTAAAACCTGTCAATTACAGTTAGTTAGTTATATGACGGTTATCTTGAACAGGCATGAACCATCGTACCTTTTCATGGTGCCTGTTCATAACATATATATAGGGGAAACACTGTAAACATTCAATATCAATCCATTTTACAGTTTAGTATATTTTTGTGTCATTTGTGATTGTTATTTTGCCATATCAATTACACACTTTGCATACCAAAGATCTCAAAACCAAACACTGTATCAAGCAACAACATGGATAGACTTAGGCGCAATTCTGGAAAGTGGCAAAGGCCATTAAACTATACATATGGCCGATACAATAAAAACATTAACTTTAATTTTGTGACATTTCTAAATTGAGCCGCATGGTTTGTGTCTGCACTCTTTTTTCGTTCCCTTTTTGGTCTCATCCCTATGTTTGATGCTTGAAGAGCATGTAATCATATAATTACTGTGATAGAACGATAATTATAAATAATAATATTTACAGTTAGAAGTCGAGAAGAAGGAAAAATGAGTCCTCGATATGCAGGTTGCTCTAGGCTTTATTCTGCTTGGTATTTTTTGTAACCGTAGATTACCAATCCCATATCTTGGCAGGCAGGGACACCATATTGTGGTGGCAACCATATCGGGTGTTTGCTAACACTTGGTTATTCATAGATTCGTGCCTCACTTGAGTACAAACCCCTTAGAGCTGCACATTTGCAAATAAGATATCCGAACACCGTTATAAATGTAGTTGCAGCAACTATACCCAATAAGATGCAGTACACAGCCCAAACGCCCCGTAAACGGCTTCTGTAGTGGACAAATTTAAACACCCCGGTCGTTTACCGTGGTATTAATTAAGGATTTTTTGGGCAGAGCCTGTTTCAGGGGCTGTTTGGACAATAAGTTTTATAGAGCGTGTGTCGATGTTATTTGATTTTCAAAAAGGAAACAAAAATGAATTTATGATACCTAAAGAATATGTTAATAGGATTTTATAGTGTTTGCATATTTAAAAGTTAGAAGTGTCTGTTACATTGTATTGTTTCTGTATTCTTTTATTTCGTATTTTCTAAATTTGTATTTCCCTTTGTATCACGAGAAAAAAGAAATTGACAGAACGGCCAAGGGTTTCATGCAATTTCAGGTCCATTCCGCTTTATAGAGGATTGTAAAGATGTGAAACTTGCAGCCAGCTAAGCTCATTTGGCGAACCTTTAAATGCAGAAATATACACATCGAGACAGAACAAACAAATTGTCTCATTAGTTATATACAGATGAGGTGCATCGGTTTTTGATTAATTCATCGACCTTATTTATTTCATTTCAGTGTGGTTTACTTTCATAATCACTTATCTTTTCTCGGTTTCATGCAATTTTAGGTTTATTCGACTTTGATTATAAAGGTGTAAAACTTGCAATCAAGCTCTGCTCATTATTTCATTCGATTAAATAAACCAACAAAAAAGGAAAAAGAACATTTACACCTTCTGGGATTGAACCATGAGCGTGAAAGGTCACTTTCTTAAGGTCCAGCACATTTTTAGTAGACATCTAATACACGGATTTCAGTGAATTGCAGGTGTTGGCAAGGAATCAATAAAGGTTTCAGTGAACTATCTCTCTTACGAGTAAGCAATAATGTTCTTTTCTGGAAATTCATAGTCATATGCGAGGTGTCTGCTGATAATATATCAGCAAAATCGTCACATAGGGCATCCACTTTGCTTGAATTTATACCGCCCTTTATCAAGAAACAGGTATGTTTTGGCATATCTACTTTGCTTCTAAATCTCACCCGTATCTTTAAACAGTATATTAGTGCTTATATTAGACACTTCCATTTTTTTGCATGAATCAGATTACCCAGCTCATCTGTCTCAGGTTTCTCATGTTTGGTTGATCCTAAAGACTGTAAATGCACAATCGTAACTATAATCATATCAGGCCCACCCACATGTCATATGCAGTCTTCTTTATTCGTCCGTGTAGTTTGTACTCGGATGATTTAAAGGCGATCATGACATCTCGTGCATGTTCTTGGTAGTTTGTACAAGAAACACCATCATGTGAATGACCTTCTATTCCAATGTGCCCGAGCTAGAAATGTTGCTGCCGATTCTAGGCTCGGAAAGGTTGTAAACTTCCATCATTCAATCTTTGATGCTGCACTTCTGCTGATCAATGTACTGCTATTTTCAGTGTGTTGTTACTCTAACTACTTGGTTTCGCATTGTAGTTGGTTTAAATGCACAACTGCGGCTGGTTTGTCAAGGTAGACTTAGGGTGATGTTTCCCACAGTTTTCACGTGGATAGAAACTTATACTAATCCGAAGTTGAAGAATTATGGTGTAAGGGTTGAATTTGATTTGAGTATCAGCGTTGCTTGTGGGTATACATTTTCTTTACTCCAACTATCTGCTATTGCATATTCCAGTTCATATTATTTTATTTTTTAAATTCTAAATAAATCATTATGTTCGTAGTAGATTTTATGGTCTTGAAGGTCTGAAAACCTGTATATTTTAGAGTAGTCTCTACATATATGCTCCCATGTGTTTTCAGGCTCAGAACTTTGAGAAAGCCATAGCACCCTTATAAGTGTGATCACAAGTACTAAGATCGATATGTAGTAAGTACTATAAAAGTACAAGAAGAATTTGAATGATGCGGTTCACTCAGAAACATCGAGTCATTGTCCGGCCTTCCTTCTTTCGCCCCTCGGGCCAAATCATCAGGCTGGTGATCGTACCTGTCTAAACTCTGCACATCAAATCATGCTTGTGTACTTTTATGCCATATATTGTAATAAGGGGGTGTTTGGTATTACATTCTGCCACAAGTCAAATAAAATTGAAATGGATCAAACTGTATATCATACACAGTATTAATCATATTTATATTAATGCCATCGTGTAAGGATGTTTTATTTTAAAACTTTTTAGTCTGCATATATACACTACAGAAGACAATCATTGACTTTGTTGTACAATGTCACACATGACGCAAGTGGGGGAAACTGGAAAGTAAAGTTGTTCATTCAAGTTATCACAAAAGGTTAGGGGTATAGCAAAAGGTTAGTCCAGATATTTGAGTTTATGCACTTTGTCATAGCGAACCAGAGTCTGATCCTTCATTTATAGTTTTGCATGCTTTCTATTTTTTGGTTCAGTTTTAAAGAGCGCAACAGCATTCCACATGAACCTGTACACATGCATACACCTTGATGTATTTGTTCTCTATGTGAAGAAGTCTCGATGTATATGGCAGTATCTTCTAAACTGCTTGAGGTAGAGAAAGAACACCTCTATTATGTTTCAAATGTTGTCTAGATAGTATTTCTTTCAACTCAGTCCGGAATGAAAATGATGTCTCGGTAGAAGAACTAATAGAGTGTTGTGAGTCGATGGTTTCGCCAAAGAACCATTTAATGTCGGAAGATGTAACAAAGATTCCAACATTTCAAAGCAAGACACTGCAGGCAGGACATCTATCAAGGTTTAAATTATGTTCTAGACCTTAAAACTACATTGTTAAACTAAATATCTTTACAATGCTTACAAAATATGCTACTAATCCATAAATAAATTACATTGTAGGTTATATATAATATTTATGTCTTTAATGAACAAAGAGTAAGCTTTCTTTTCTTTTAAAGTAAAATTAAGTAGGATTCAGATATAATCTGATTAATGACACATGCAATGCAGGCTGTGATCATTCAAGGTATACCAGGCACCAGGTCCCTTCGTGTTGTTGCAACACTGATTGAGTGTTACTTCCATGGAGCTAAAGTTCTTATATCACCTCCAACTTGGGGTACATATTTTAAAACGAATATCGTTTATGTTTTTATTTTGTTATTTTATATAGGAAAGCTGATTAAATGTTGCAAAAAATGGAATATGGTTCCTTGGTCTGAGTATTACTACTATGATCGAACTTGATGTTATGATACATAGGGAGTTATAAAAAAACTTTTCTACTAATGACCATTACTTGAATCCAACTGATGTATTGAAAAGTGTGTATGTGAAGTTTCAGTATTTGTAAGTATGACATGGGTAACAATTATCAAGAAAACTTGCCTCACTTTAAAGCCACCTGATGAATATCATATGGACACCTCATCTTACCCTTTACAAGCCCGACATCATATTCCTATTTGTAGCAATAGTGAATCACAATCAGTAAATGTAGACTTTTGTTTAGATAATGCGTCCGGTTTCTTTACCATTTGAAGCACCATCAGATGAACCAAATGACGATAGTAACACTAAGTCTCGGGGACCCTTGACATCAGCTCAGCCTCATGGGGTTTTACTAAAGTTTCCCCTGATTCATTTGGCAGAGAAGCGAGCGACACTCAAGCCTTGTGTGTAAATTCTTTTTAGCATTATTAATTAATTCACTAAAACCTCAACGAGTTAGTGTTTAGATGGTTATGCATATTACGATGCAGGGTCTCTGATTTGAACCCGGACGGGGATGAGATTGTGAAACTTGCTTATTTGGGTGTTGAGGCGTATAGTAAAAAGAGCGTGGATATTTTAAAAAGTCATTGGTTGTTCAAAACAAGTTCTTTCGAGTATTTTTAGGTCTATATTATGGAAATATTGGACGATTAGTTTACTATTATATATATTTTCTTTCACCTGAACTGAAAAGAAAGTATGCAACAGAGATTTAAGCAATGCAGTTAGTTTGTTTGTTTAATTTATCTTTTTTTCGTGCGATAACATTTCTTTCTTTGTTTTTTAGGATGATGGTCTCCTTGACTATGAGGAGAAAGTGGTGGATGGTTTTTACGATGTATATGGGATTTCTATGGAAATGCCATCCCAAGTGAAAACTCGTTCCCAGTTTGACCTTGGAACGGACCCTGGGACTCCACGTTTTTAAGTCATAATAGTAAACAGAACAATTGCTCCTCCCCTAGAAGATCTGTGTTGCAGATAGCGCACTGTATTGCATTAGACTGCCCTCTTGCTATCACTTTTCAGGAAACAGGAATGCTTTAATTTCATTGTCTGATAGTACGCAGGTGTAAAATCATACTTCACCAACTCACATTCTCTACGTAGAAGCTAATATGCACTTGGTTCTATGAACGTAATGGTATGATTTCTTTTGATTCCACTCGGATTCGTCATAAGCTCTTCTTTTCTTGCCTACTTGCCTACATCACAAAAATAATGTTAAACCCGCACAAAGCAGTTTTACAGCTTGGTTGTTTTATGTTACATTCTCAGTTTACTAACCAGTTATATGAACTCTCCTGAAAGGTATGTTTTAAAGTTCAAACTCTGAGATATTTTTGCAGTTACTTTTAACAGTGTGCTAACCTACGATCATTAGAGTTGAAGAACCTGCACTGGCATGGGCAATAGAATCAGTTAAACCACAGCCACAAGAACCGACATGGTTCTGTGAAATGATAGTCAATGCTCCTTCCAACATTCCTGAATATAGCACAGCGGCCAACACACAGGTGACGTCACTGTTGAATATGCCGATGGCTAACCAAATGAATGTCGATTAGATAAAAAAATGTCACCAGCATAATGCTACAGTGTCGGGTTTTTCCTTGTGTTATGTATTTAGTCTTTATTAGCCTAAGTCATGTCTAGGGGATAGTTATCAAGATTCCTAAGTAGCCTATAGCAATAAAGGTCGGTTGGCTGTGTCGAAGCCCAACCCGACCCGTAGGACTATGTATTAGTCGGTTCCCCCTCATCTCTATAAAAGGAGGTGAGGGGGAACGAGATTCATAACGCTTCTTTATCAATGTACTAAACTAATCGGTTCGATTAGGGTACATACCTTGTGGGTTTTCTTTTCTGTCGATTCGATGCATCTTTGATCGAGTTATCCGCATCTAGTATTCCAGGGTTGTAGTGAACGATTCACTACAAGTGGTATCAGAGCTTTGGTTTGAAGGTCTCGTTGGTTTACTAGGATCGATCGAAGAAGAGGGTTGCTTGGTGATCGGTTTATAGACATCAAGGAACAGCAGGTCGTCGATTGAAAAGGGTTTCTTCTTCTGGGTTCGATTGAAAGGGTTTTTCTGATCGAAGGTTTGGTGGTGTTGGTGTTGCCGCCATTGTTTCAGGGAAGAAGAAAGATACGGTTGGTTTTTTTTTTAAAAAGTCAACTAAATAAAACACAAATACTAGAAGTAATAATACTAGTTATTAAGGGTTTATTTTTCTTGGGCTCGTGTTTTGGGTCAAGATTAATATTGGGCCAAAATATAAAGGTGTTATTATTCTTTCATTAAAGAAATATATTAGGCCTAATTTTGTTTTTATAAAACAAAAGGATAGTATTATTACTTCGGGTATTTTACACAAGGGGACTTCATAGTTCGTGATTGTGAGGGTTAATATATCACAAGGTTTAGCGAATTATCGAAGGGGCTTTGTCGGTTTGTGATTGTGAGGTTTATCACAAGGTTTAGCAAATCAACAAAGGGATAAAGAGCGTTCAAAACTTGTCGAGGTTGCAAGATTTCTTAGGTTATTAGAAATCGGTTTGCAAAATTAAAAGTACGACAAGGGTTACTTCAAAAGGAGTCGGGTACTTTCTTGATTCAAGGATTGTCGATTTATTGGATAGGTTAATTTCCAAGGTTCAGTCGATATTTGAGTAAGAAAGGGTTTTCTTTTGAAGGGTTACTTGCTTTGATCGATTGCTGAGATTTTATCTTAGGGTTATATCGATAAATCAAGGGGTGTTTTACACACGGAATACTTTGTTAGATCGTGGTTTTTGTGTAGGTAAATTCACAAAAGGTTAAACGGTTAGCAAAGGGTTAAAATAGGATGACGCTGAGCAAGTTTAACATCGAGAAGTTCGATGGGAAGAATGACTTTGGGTTATGGCAGGTAAGGATGAAGGCTTTGTTGGAACATCTGGAATTAGATGCAGCATTGGAGGAATTACCGGCCGCCACAATAGTGGCTTACGATAACGTCATTCAGAAAAAGGCTTACAGCGCATTGATCTTGTGTTTGGATGATCGGGTCCTACGGGAGATCACCAAGGAGACGACTGCAGCGGGGATTTGGAAAAAGTTAGAGACTTTATACATGACAAAGTCTTTAGCTAATCGTTTGTACTTGAAGAAAAAGTTATATACTTTTCAAATGCATCAAGGTAGGAGTCAGTCTGAACATATTGATGAGTTTCACAAGCTCGTAGGTGACTTAGCGGCTATAGATACTGCTATATCAGATGAGGATCATGCATTATTATTACTCACATCTTTACCATCGTCTTACGATAATCTCGTGGAGACTTTGCTATATGGTCGGGATACTTTGAAGCTAGAAGACGTGCTCGCGACACTTAATTCTAGGGAACTTCAGAAGATGACGGAAGCAAAGGGTGATAGTGGTGAAGGGTTGTATGTGAGGGAGAGATCCGGTCAGAGAGATATGGAGCAGGGTGCAAATAGTTCGTGGTCAAGGTCACAAGGAAGGAGCGACAAACTCAGGTGTTATATATGTCAGTCTGAGGATCATTTGAAGAGGGATTGTCCCAGGTATAATCACAAGAAATCTCAAGGTTTTGTCAAGAATGAAGATCAGGTATCCGGTTCTGGAGCTGATAGGTATGGCAATGCTGATGTTATGATGGCTATGAGTGTCGATGAACTTTTGGACTGGATCATGGATTCAGGAGTCTCATACCATATGACATACAGGAGAGATTACTTGGTTGATTGTAAAGAGTATGACGGTGGTAATGTACTGCTAGGTGATGGCAGGGAATGCCGTGTACGGGGGACAGGAAAGGTTCGAGTACGAATGAGGGATGGATCAAGTTTCTTGTTGGACAACGTCAGGTATGTTCCGGAATTAAGACGAAACTTGATATCGCTGGGCACTCTTGAAAAAGAGGGTTTTACCGTGAAGATGCAGTCGGGCAAGATCAAGGTTATAAAGGGTTCACTGGTGGTACTATCAGGAACCAGAAGGGCTAATTGCGTATATACCCTGAACGGTCAGGCTATGACCGGGAAGACAACGAAGGGTAGGAAGCAGTTAGGAAAATTCCAGACTGGGTGGAAGGTCAAGACGGGTAATGTTCTTGATTCTTGTAATCAGAAGTCTACACAACAATGTATGAAGAGTGGGGTCGCCAAACATTTGGATGTTGCAGGGTTACAGCAGCAGAATGGGTTGGTTGAGGAGACGAACGTGACACTCTTGGATAAGGTACGTTGTTTTCTGATTCTGTCTGGTCTGTCCAAGGTTTTTTGGACAGAGGATACAACCATGTCAACATATCTAGATAATAGGTCACCATCAGCAGCGATTGGATTTAAGAAGACTATAGATATGTTTGGCGTTTTTGGTTGGCTTGCTAGTATTGAGCAAGGGATGCTTGAACCGGTTAAGTTCAAGTGCATATTCCTGGGATACCGTAAAGGTATGAATATTTATCAACTTTGGAGGTTAGATGACGTTACTTCAAAGGGAGTGCTTTACAGGAATATGGTTTTCAATGAAAGTGGGCAATACAAGAAAACTTTCATTGGTTCTGGTGTATGTACAAGTTCAGTGCAGGTGTTGCAAGGAGTTGAGTTTGAGGTGGAATATCGGGAGGATCATGCATTTGAGGTGGAACCTCAGGGGAATGTTGATCATGTAGATGTTTCAAAGAAAGTACAAACTCAAGATTTGATATACTATCATCAAGCACGTGATAGGGAGCAACACTTAGCACGGGAACTATTCAAGTATAGAGAAGACAGTAATGATGCTGCTTTTGCAGTTGCTGCAGTGAAGAAGATATATGCACACGAGTCATTGACTTTCAATGATACAGTTGCTTGTGAGGTTCTTTCCAAGTGGATGGCTGGATTGAAAGAAGAAATGGATACTCGGTTATATGTGCATGTGCTCAGCAACGGTTGCAGGAAAAGCAGTGACGACAGATACGGTTATTACTGGGAGGATACACCAGGTATGTTCATACATCTATTTCTCTATATAGATTGTATGGTATTTTCTTGCGGATGCAAGGCTGAGATCTCGGTTACCAAGGGTTTGCTGGTTAAAGCAAAGGGAAATATACTTGGTATTAAGATCATCAGGAATCGGAGTGGTAATACTCTGAGGGTGTCACAGTCCAGGTTTTACAACAGAAAGTTGGTACAGACTTTGTTGAAGGGACACTCCATACTGTCGTTGGAGGATAGTCTATCAGGGGACTGTGATGTGGTAAAGAATAGTAAGTGGTCATATATATATGCAGTTGAAAGCCAGGAGTATCAGGTGGTCTGCACGAGACCTGACATAGCATCTGCAGATGTGAGTATGTTGGATAGGTTTGATCGTGGATTACAGACATACGTACAAGTTTTTGTGGATTTTGACTACACCATGGGTAGATCAATCACAGGGTACGAGTTGCTGATACATGGATGTGCGAGGAGCTGGGAAGCTAAGTTGCAGCACAAGGAGGCTTTGTGGACAACTAAAGCGGAGTATATGACACTTACGGAGGTTGTGAAAGGAGCTATTTGGCTAAGGGGATTCTTGGAAGAGTTAGGCGTGAAGCTTAACACTGTTGCAGTTAATTGTGATAATCAGGGCGCGATTCATCTATCGCGAAATCATGTTTTTCATGATAGGACTAAGCACATCAATGTGCGTTATCACTTTATCAGAAGAGTCTTGGTTGCAAAGACGGCTGAAGTTCTGAAGGTGTGTACTGAACACAATGCTGCGGATGCCTTGACGAAGGTGGTACCTGGACGCAAGTTACAACACTGCTTGAAGCTGCTGAGTGTTGGGATAGGCTAATATAAGCCTAAGGTGGAAATTGTTATGTATTTAGTCTTTATTAGCCTAAGTCATGTCTAGGGGATAGTTATCAAGATTCCTAAGTAGCCTATAGCAATAAAGGTCGGTTGGCTGTGTCGAAGCCCAACCCGACCCGTAGGACTATGTATTAGTCGGTTCCCCCTCATCTCTATAAAAGGAGGTGAGGGGGAACGAGATTCATAACGCTTCTTTATCAATGTACTAAACTAATCGGTTCGATTAGGGTACATACCTTGTGGGTTTTCTTTTCTGTCGATTCGATGCATCTTTGATCGAGTTATCCGCATCTAGTATTCCAGGGTTGTAGTGAACGATTCACTACACCTTGACCACTTGACTGACCCGTTTTGGATTCCTGAGTATCATTTTTAACTGTGGTTGTGGTCCTTGGCTCGATAGGTGGCCATCTACAAAACATGGATCCGTCAGACTCAATACAGATATACGAGTCCATAACCTGTAGTATAATGGAACATAGGAACCCAGGTCACTATTATATTACACATAATACTAACAGGCGTTATCCTATTATACACTCGCGTGTAATTTCAAACACAAATGTTTATTCGACTTCCACTTCTGATGTACTTCGCGAACGACGGACACCTTTGATCTATACGTAAGTACATTACTTTGTTTACCATGTCGTTTGCAGCTGTTAAGTTACTTTAGTGAACTTACGTCTTCTTTCATGTATTTTGTAGCTACTGGTAATATGACCATGCAGGAAGGTGCTTCGTTACGCCCTCACGAACAGCCGTTGGTTGCAACGGAAGCCAAGGCTTCCAGTACCAATACACAATACACAGAGGCGTTTGACTCTTCGTGCTTCCACAAGAAAATATTGTTGGATTCAGCATCTAAGATGCCATGTTGCAAATGAGAATTTTAAGTCGAAGGGGACTTGTAGGTGGGGACCGGGACTAGGGTGTACCATTAATTCATTTTTATCTTGTGTAATTTCTTGATTTGTAATATTTTTATCAGTAGTGAACAATATAGGACGATAACTAATACATAAAGCATCTTTATACTTCTTTTTGAAGTCATCCCAGACTTTCTTCTCATAATTATTATTCAATGGATGTCATGATAATTACGGGAGCTCCCTGAAAAAGAAACATATATCCCACTATCTTATAACAAACTTGGTCTTTGTTTTCCTCATAATACACCTCTTATTTTAAAAAGAAAACAAAAGATATTTGAGTTAAATCATTGGTCAAATACAAACTCACTAAAAATGGAATTGTACCATGTACATGGCCAATTATTTATACCTTTTCATTATTGCTAACAACAAAAAATGACACATTTACAGTTTACAGTTGCACATATATAATATATTCAGTTATAAAAATAAAAAAACAAATATTTTCAATATCATTCTAATTGCTTTCTAAAAAAGGCAATCAATAAAAAGGGACCTACGGATCATTTAGCATACATGATGTTAGGGTGAAATTATTATCCTGCATCACCAAGATTTAAAAAATCCAAAATATAAAAGGCATAAACGACTTTTGTTTTAGTTATGGAAGAAGAAATGGATATTATTTAACTCTATATCCGTACTCTTTTACTCTTTTGTAGTAACCGTAGTGCATGTGTACAGTCTTTTGTGATAATAACCGTGGCACACTCTTAGTGGTGTTTGAACTATATTTTCTATATGTAAATTATAGATTTATTTTATTTTTAAAATAGAGATATGGTAAAAAAATGTTTGAATAATAAATAGAAAGATTTAAGTTCTTTTGGATACAAAAGTTTTCTAGGATACAAGGGGACTCATCCCCACCATCCATCTCCATCTCATTAAAGGGCTGAGATTAAATCCCCAATTTACACAACTTTCTCCTTTCTTTCTCATAAAAACACACACCCCGTTCTTTCACTTCTCTCTCTACCCCGATCTACTTTCTCTCTCTAAAATTTGAAGCGAACAATCACAACATCATCATGAATCCATCACAATCGATTAATTAGATCGATTACTTAACACGAATTCATTTCAGGTTTGTATTCTTATAATCTATGCTTATTTTTTTTAGCTTATTTGATTTTGAATAAGCTTATTAATTTATTTTCATTAGCTTTTTTGAACGAAATATGCCGATTGATAGTTCTTATTTTGATCTAATTATTCCGATTGATTGTTCTTATTTTGATCAATTTATTCTAATTAGCTTTTAATTAGGTGATTTATGTGAATAAGCTTATTTGTTTGAATAAGATTTTTAATTAGATGAGAGTTATAAATAATCTTGAGAATTAGATAGGAGTTATGTGAATAAGCTTACAAATTACACGAGAGTTATGAATAAGCTAGCTTATTAGCTTATGTTGACAAATCGTAAGGTATTTTATGTAAGTTGGATTAAGTTTGCTGATGTAGGCTGCAATAAGCTTGATATATCATGTATGATATATATATATCATATATGATATATCATCACTTTTCATATATGATAGATATATCATATATGATAACTGATGATATATCATATATGATATAACTATCATATATGATATATCAAATAAACCATAGGAAAAAACAGATTATGTATGAGTATTTTTTAGAAATCAATATAAACTCTTGAAACTTGTCTTCTATCATATATATGAGTAATTTATTTTGGTGTTAAAATGTTGCATAATATGTTCTTTTTATCTTTTATAAATGCAGTCAGACAGAGATGGTGCGATTGGCAGCTTTGTAGCAAAGCAGAGAGAGATGTTGATTATAACAAGAGGATGTGCATGGATATGTTTTAAGGATCAAGACGGAGTAGGCGTTGTTCATGAATTCATCATTTGATAATCTGTTTTTTTGCATTTTTTTGATTTTGTATAAATTGTTATCATATATGATATCAGAGGTATATCATATATGATTTTACATTAGGTTACGTTCGGTTTGAATTATCATATATGATTCTGTTCAAAAGTACATTTTTATGTTATGAACAAGTGTTTGATTATTAATTGTGCATACTCTTTGTTGTAATCATGAATTCATCAGATTCTTTAAATCCAAGTTTTTCTTGAGTGTCATATATGATAGTGCATGATCATATACTCCGCATGACTTAATTTATAAAAACCATCATGACATAATACCAAGAAAGTTAAATCATATTAACAAGATGTTGTACGAGATACCAATTGATTACAAAATCGTCCATATACTTCAAAACTCCATTAGGAGATTACAAGAAAAAACAAACAATAAACGTAAAAGAAAAATTCACGAGCTTATTCATTAAGCTTCTTGGCCTTTTGGATGCTTGTAATGTTCAACACGCCTTGTAAACAACCTTCTCTACACAAAAAAAAAGATTTAATTCAATTTTCAAGCACATAATCATATATGATATATTTGATCATATATGATATTTAGCTTATATCATATATGATATAGCATATCATATATGATACTTCATTAGCAAGTCATACTAAATATGTTCAGCCAGATTAATCCATTAAAAAAAGAGTTAATTCAATTTTCAACCACATTATCATATATGATATATCTCATCATATATGATATTTTAGCTTATATCATATATGATATAGTATATCATATATGATACTTCACAAACATGTTACACTAAATATGTTCAGCGAGATTAAGCTAAAAAACCTTATAATTCATGAAAATAAGCTAATAAGTTAGCTTATAATTCATCATAATAAAGGTGATGATTATCAATAAGCTTATTCACATTAAGCATCAAGTTACCTTATCATTTGACATGTTAAATTCATGTAACTTATCAAATAAGCTATAAAAAATAAGATGAGTTATAAGCTTATTCACATCGAATAAGCTAAAAAAGATGAATCAAAACAGATCGAATAAACTTTACCTTATTTATGAAGAGGATGATCGATTTGTGACGGTGATGATCGATGAATTTGATGTTTCTGTTGATAAATTAAGATGTAAATATGTGTGGGTGTGTGTGTGTGTGTGTGTGTGTTTATGTGTGTTTTAGAGAGAAGAAGAAGAAGAAATCGATCCCAGATCTGTGAGAGTGGTAGGTGGTGTTAGGTGGGAGGGGTAAAATGACGAAACTACCCCTCCGCTTTTTTTTTTGTTTTTAATATGGGTTGTTGGATAAGATGAGATGGACGGTCCAGATTTGTCCCCTTGTATCCAAAGGATACAAGGTATCTTAAATAACCGGACTCAAAAAATAATTATTTGCTTTTAAAAGCTTTCAAAATGAAGTTATGAAAAAATAAGTAAGGAGTTATTTATTTCATTTTCCAAATAGAGAAAATTTAAAATGAATCATTTTACTTATCAATTAAACAAATAATTTGATTTGTCAAACATTAATGAAAATGATAATCTGATTATTACGATTTCAAACAACATAATCAAATCCAAACACTATTTTTCAAAACCACGTTTTGTAACCGTTGATTATCTGATTATTAATTTTAAATACGAATAATTTGTTTTCAATAAAAAATCTCAAACACCCCCTTAATAATAGCGTATATCCAGAAGTAATCTTTGTAAAACTTGCATTACTTATAGTTGTTGTATTATAATTGTGGTTTTATTTTATAAGTGCTGGCAAATAAAGTTCCCATCAAAAAAGTTTTCGTCAAAACAATGTAGTTTCCATAAATAATTTCAAAGGGATGAATATCGACTTTTTTTTTTCAAAATCGTTCTGATACGATCAGATCCTATGTCTCGTAACCGCTTAATTTAAATGATCGAGACTATTTTAAAAGCCAAACCGATCCTGTTAAAACAATCTGATCTGGTTAAAACCATTCTGATCCGGTTAATATCGATCTAATCCGATTAAAACCGATCCAATCCAGTTAAAAACGGGGTAAACCCTAAAAAAATAACCAATTTTAAACCAATCTAATATAAGTCAAATCAGTCGACTTAAACTGAATCAGTTTAAAATAAAATGCGATTTTCCCACCATTACATAATTTAACAAGACGGGTTTACCAAATTGTATTAATTACATGAAGCACTTTGGATTTGAACAAGTTGGCATACATTTGCCAATAAGCAATTTATTTCACTAAAAAATTAACAAAAACAATATTACTAAAACGAAACATTGACACTAGACAAAACAAGTTCGATGGGACGACCGAGGACTAAAAAAATCAAAAAATACATTCGTTTAGGTTTTATTGTAACAAAAAGACACCCACTAAAAACGTACATTTTAAAAAATATTACAAAGAAACCTGCCCATTTTTAGTAACACAAAAGATTGGTCATGGTTTAAACAAGTCCGTAGAATGGACCAAACACTAAAAATATAAAAAAAACTGATACACAAAATAAAGATACAAAAATGTATATATTTATATATAAACAAACACGTCACTGTGTGGCCAGGGCAAAAAAAGCGGAAAACCAAACCATAACTATAAACACATAAAACTAACACACACTTAGAAAAGATTTACGAAATTTTGTTGACTTCAAACTTTTACTTTTCTAACACTGGTCTTAATTTATTCTTTTAGGTAATCATAGTCAACGATTCGTTCAGATGAAGAAAAAAACCCCACAAGTTAACCCCAAATAAACGTTACTCAAGCGTAAACTATCACTAAAATATACTAATGGTTAAATTACAAATTAAAGAAACTAAAAACGCATAAAACATGAACCA
Source organism: Glebionis coronaria (assembly GCA_025667525.1). NCBI lineage: Eukaryota > Viridiplantae > Streptophyta > Magnoliopsida > Asterales > Asteraceae > Glebionis > Glebionis coronaria. Next base: position 634,376,416 of record CM046874.1, on the reverse strand, counting down.
TCCGGAACAAAAAATAAAACGACCCCGCCCGTTGGGCGGGTTACGACACTAGTATATATATATATATATATATATATATATATATATATATATATATATATATATATATATATATATATATATATATATATATATATATATATATATATATATATATATATATATATATATATATATATATATATATATATATATATATATATATATATATATATATATATATATATATATATATACTAGTTGCAAAACCCGTCCGATGGACGGGTATGACTTCTTATTTTCATTTAGCTTTTTTATTTGTTAAATATTTGTTTGTAATTTTTTTAGTATATTCGTCTGTTAATGCATTATCAAACTTGTATTTGTTTTTTAAGTTTTTTATTTACGAATTTAATTAATTGTTGTAAGTTTTTTCTTTGCATAAATACTTCCTTGTATTATTTTAAGCATAACATAGGTTATTTAATGCTTTCTTTAGTATAATTATTTTGATATCATGATTAGTCGGCATGAAATTTGTTTTATTACTGTTTTTATTTTAATGCATTAGATTGTCTTTTTTGGTTACATATAAATTTGTTTTTCATTTTGTATTTTAATATAAGTATTATTTTGAAGTGGTCAAGAAAGAGGGTTTAATACTGTGTTTAGATTCAGTTTGCTGAGTCAAACCATGTTCTTGTGTTACTATATCCTGAATTTACTAAATCTTTTTATTTTTGTTAATTTTTTATACAAATTATAATATTATGAGACAAGTTTTTTTTAAACGAATGTAAATGTGTGTTCATCCAATAAGACAAAATACAATTTGTTAAGTATTGCAAAAATGTATAGTATTTGTTTTCATTTATATAATGAGCATGAGACTCATATAATGCAAGCTCATTCGTTGGTGCAGTACATTCCCCAAAAGTATAACATTTCAACAACCTAAAATCCAGATACATAAAAATCTAATCCTTCATATGCTTTCTGCCACCTTGATTCGTTATAAAGCCCCATGACATACCAAAACTTCTTCATATACATATTTCCTCGAAAACATGTGATCATATACTTCTCTGTTTTAGGTTGTGTACATTACATAGTCGAATTATTGCATTAAGGTTTAGGAAGTGGCGCCTCACAAAATCTTAAATAAATGTTTAAACTCGTTAAGAATCACATCATCATGAACATAATTTGTCTATCTAAACTTTTTCAAAGAATATTGAGTTTTATTAGATTTTATAATGCATAGTTTTAAAACTCAAGATTGTTGTAGTTATCTGAAGGTATAGTTTTTATTTGTTTTTAGATCCAAAAAATTTAAGTGTCTCTTCACTTAAGATTTGAAATCGTGCAGGGGGTTTTTTAAGTGACTTTAACAAAGTTCTAAGCTTCTTTTAATATCAAGTGCTTTTAAAGAAATTTTGGTGGTCGACCCAATTAACTATTATAGTTTAAGTGAAAAGAAAATTTTCCTAAACAGATACAATCCAAATATGCATTCTAACATTGATAAGATATTCCTTAAAGCCTAATGGTTCAACTCTAAGCAATTTTTGTAACTAATAAAATATGACGCAGTACTCATATGTTTGGTGTGAAATTTGTACTTAATATTCAAACAGGCTGTATTATGGTGTTTTATTCCACTTGTTGGCATTCCAGTAATGACCTTAAGCCGACGCACACTTGTGCTAAAACATCTACCATTTTAGTTGATTTACTATTCGAAAAAATTCACCACCATCTATTTAAATGCGTCATTCAAACATTCTGTATAGGAAATAAATGTTCATTCAAAAGAAGCAAATAAAAATTCAGGTTTTTAGTTTCTACTTTGAATGCGTTATTCAAACGTTATGTACAGGAAATAAATGTTCATTTAAAAGAAACAAATAAAAGTTCAGGTTCGTAGCTTTTACGCATGTAGAAGTCTTCTTTTGAAAAGTGCAAAATTGTAGGCTTCTTAGCCAAATTGATAGGCGTAGTGCCATACTCTCGAGCCTATTCAGAGTGTAACTAACGTATATTAAGTCTCGATGTGTAAAAGTTTATAACATGAGAAAATAAGTAATCTGTTTAAAAGATGTAATAAAATTAGAATTGAACTTGAAAAGCTTTACTAATGACAACAATGGAACATGGACCTGAATGAACCATAGCATGATGCTTTACTACTTTACTATGGGCGCTTTGACATTTCTTTTATGTAGTTCATGCCTTCCTTTATGTAGTTCATGCCTCCTGGTTCGTGAAACATCAACTAAAGCATTAGGAAGGTAACTACTTCATCAAATTCAAAAGGATTCTTCCAGCACGAATGCACACAACGGCACTCTTGTATCCATTGCATCTGCCTTGCACAATGATTTTAGTTAAGCCAGGAGGAGGGCATTATATCCATTTAAAAGCAGTTTCCAAATTTCTATTTTTTCCTATTTGCGGTTAATTATTTGATTATTTTGATAATATTTTTCTACTTCGAGAATGATTATAACATTTACGTATTACTCAAGAAAATTCTTCAGTGGTAATGATCCATGTTACAGTATACAGTCCTACACTGACCGAATGTCTATAAGATAGAAGCAACCTGTAAGAATTGAAGTTGAAAGATGTGATCATGCACGCACTTCAGTTAACCAAAGGTATAGCATATCTTTTTGGTGAGGTAGCAAGAGGGTCGGGCTGTATATTAATTTTGTGTATCAATATCAACATCGGTTAAAACCGCAGTGGTGAGCATGTGGAGATTCCCAATAGTAGTATCGAAATAAATCGGTCCCAAGTGTGACTGTCTTCTTTCACCTACCTCGGAGAAGTTGAAAATGAGGCTAACATTTATACCAATGCTGGTGAGAATTGAGGTTTACCTGTTACTATGTTGTTTTCTTGCATTCTCGTGCAAGTGATGAAGTTCAACTTGTTACCTAATTTTCAGATCTGATGCTTCTCAACTGTAGCTGAAAACCAAATTGTCATTACAGAATACAAATATTTATTGATGGTCTTAAGGGGTGTTTTGATATGCTCTTAGCGGAGTACTTAAATAAGCCATAAAAGGTGTTTGGATATGCTCTTTAGCGTTTTGCAGCTTCCTTCGCTCTGTTAAAAATACTTGAAAAAAGCCTAAACTTTGGATAAGTATGTTTGATGGTTTTATATATCAGGAAAACACATTGTCGGAATTCGACCCATTTGAGATAAAATCTTCTCTTAAGTGAACTGATGTCTTATACTACTTATTTGGCCCGTTAGAAATCAGCCATAGCCCATATCAAACCATTTATAAGCATTTGGGTCGAAACTGCCACCTCTAACCATAGAAACAATCAGAAATTATGGAGGTTGAGACCATATAGAGTAACCATATACCTCTTATTTGAGAAATTCATGGTAACATCAGCAAAGACACTATTCTCCTTTTCAACGCATCTGGCCACGTTTAAGGAAGAAAAAATAGAATATATCAGAAAAGACATTAATATCCATACCTGTTTCGGAATACAACATACTCATACGGGATAAGGTTCACACTGTCCCGTGCATGTGTAACAACTACTGCCTCAGAAACAACATAATAAGCTACCTTTTTAGTTAAAAAAATGCAGACTATTAACGACAACATCTGGCACATATCCCTGACTTCCGAGTTTAGTATTGATTTTTTGAGTGTCTAATCCGATCTGTATATCAAGTGGCTCCAATTTACCATCGCCATTAGCTGAAGTCTGGGCAGTTGCTCCTGAGGTTGGCTGCAAAAGTACATGCAATCTTGTAGCAAGAACCTCATATTCTGAAATGTTGTAAAATCTGTAAAAAACATTGATTAAAAATATATTTTGAACAAAAAACTATTTTGTGTTGCAGATACACCTGACCCGTTTTGTCCTACCAAAAGGTTTTATGGACCTTTATTCAGCCCGCTCATTCAGACACAATTTAAGCATTTCAACTCTAGCTTTTTGGAAGCACTCTTGAGTCTTATTTAATTGATGTTTTTTGCCGTATGCAAGAGACGCTCTTCATGCTGTTGTTTGATTTAAGCAAGTGGCCCTTCTTAGTATGATACATAATATACCAAGTGAGCACTACGTCCTATTAGCGACACAATGCATGGCTGAGTTTAAACCTAATTACAAAAACATTTAACTATATAACATTATGTGTAGTGATAAATATATAATTTATCACTACCATAGAGATGTTTATATTGGCATAAATTCATATACGATCGAAATAATACATATTTTATAATGATCAAAGATTACCTTTTAAATGAAGCATTATATTAGTTGATAATATTAGTGTTACGGATTAGCCTATGTATAATTATAGAGGGAGTGGATGTTTTTCAATTTGTAAAATACATGTAGAACCTGAGATCAGTAAAGTAAAAAAAATCAAGCCACAAAGTTTTCATATGGTTTATATGAATTTTAAAAACAAAATGAGATTTGAAGACACTATATAGCATGTGGAAAAGTTAACGCTCCCGTAAAATGAATGATGTTCTACGGAGTCTCATAAGCCAAAGAAACCCAAGCGTAAATAAATAAAGCCAATAGTCCATATACCATGATCGACTATCTTTGCATCGTTAGGAATATATTTGTTGAATGCCATTTCCTGCAAAACATGTATGGCCAGAGTAGGCTGTGTTAATCAGACAATCTATTTGTAATTTGATATGAAACAGCAAAAGAAAGAGATACATCGAGTATAAAATAAAATTTGACCTTCTAGTTCGAATATCCCGCACATTTTCAGGGTCCAATATGGGCCTTACATAATAGTTCTGACGCACAACCATCGGCAGTGACAAAAATTTGTGCAGCAATGTTTTCATCCTCGACATCAATATCATCTTACTTCTTTCCTGTATCCTCTCCTCCTTCCTGGACACCCTCTAGTTCCTTTTCTTTCTCGGATTTGCAGCCAGTTGTGCTTTCTTTTTTATCAACGAAGTATAAAATCATAGTCTATAATGTGTTAGAAGATTCCCAACCTACACACACAAGAAAAACCAATTTCAAGACTTAAATCATGGATTTTCACCATTCAAGTACTATAGGTAAGTCCAGACTTTAACACGGTAAAGATTAACTTTTAAAAAAGTGAATTTAGTTATAGGTGTTTCTCAAAATGTAACGATAGGAATACGTAGTACACTATTTTATGAGCCTTAACGGTAACTTAAAAAGAAGAGATAATCAGTAAACACGTGTTTACCCTTTTCTAATAAGAAGACATTCAAACATGTTCTTCGTCATATTCTTTGGTATAACATCGATGTGTCTTCATTTTTTGTTTAATTGAATACCATGGAAGCTTTGATCTAACCTGTATACATAATATATTAATATAAGAATAAGCATAAAACGAAATGAAGTGTTTAATAGTGTTCGTTTATCTTTAAACAAAGAATAATAACATTTTACATTCGTGGAATGCCTTTTGTGTAGCATTATTTTAGTTAAACCTGGTGCTAAATCCAAAAAAATGAAATACTTAATTGTATGCTATACGGTGAAACTAATCTTCCAATTTCGGATATTCATGAGAAAAAAATTTATTATTACTATTAAAAAAGGATTTCCAAAAACCGCAATCTATATATTTTGAATTTGATATTTTATCGTATAAAACCTACAATAATTTAAGTGATATACATATGTCCTATATAAAGTTAATTTTGACGGTGTTAAAGTGGAGACTTTTTTCTTTTTTTCCCAAATTGGCCCATTTGTAGATAAATGAGATGGAATGACCCTTGCATCGACTCCTTCCTGTTTGAACTAAGAAAGTTTATGATAGATGTGCAAATAGTTGAAATAATAGGTGGTATCCAATTAGTAATATCATTGTTCGAAAAAGGTCAAGTAATAAATATCTGCAAAGATCAACACTCTTGTACGTTCAGGCATCAATTCCTGAATTCATACTATTCACCTTTTGAATATGGCGTTGTAATGTAATGCGAGATATGGCTAAAGCAATCAAGTATAATGAGCTAAATGTAAAATACTATCTGTTACAGAATAGATACCTTAGCATCTCAAATTTGAAGCGAAGACAGACCTGAACTGGACGATGACCCGGCTTATGCTCATTAACGTCATTGACTAAGTCGTTTATATTGGAAGCTTCTCCAGTTTTTGCATCAACTCCAACCTTCATCTCTGAAATAACATACCAGTTACCACACTCTGCAATTACCCTAACTTTAGGCTAAATACTATAAGAAATGTGTTATCTGAATGTTTGTACTGGAGATTATACTAAATAATGAAAATACCATCAAAGTGCCTTGAAAACTCTTATAAAAGGTTAAGACAAAACTTTGGACAAAAACCTCATTGTTCCACATAACTATAAAATTTTCCGACAGAAATCTGGAGAAGAAAGTTTTTGCATGATTTCAAAGAAGCTTCTACTTTCTTCAAATTTCTATTACCATGTATATCAACAACCATTTTCGTGTGCAATGTTATTACATAGTCCATGGAATACATACCCGGAATATGATCTGCACTTCCTTCTTTCAGAAGTGAGTTCACCCGTGCTTTCACAATGCCCATTAATGGCCCAACAGTGGTGATGTGACCGATCTTCCTATGTGTAGGTGTAGCCTGAGTAATATCCTAAAAAAATGAGTATAAGAATTCAATAATTAGAACAAAAAAAATCACATAACCAAAAAAAAAGATTAGATCAGAAATATACCAACGCGGGTAAGCACTCATTAGCGTGCCTACGAAGCACCAAAGATCCACCATATGTGTTTGTATAAAGAACAGTCATGACTTTACAAAAAGAGTGCACGGTCGGCCTCGGGGGCTCAGTAACAAATGCATCAGGAATTGTAGTTGGTTCAACATCGTTGAAACTATTAGTTATCTATAATATTATTCATATATTTATGATTAAATATCTTTGGGTTGGAAAGTGTAACACTATGCGGGAATGCTTACTGAAAATGCTTTATTAATTTCATTTACATGGGAACCTCTAACCTGGCTCTTGAAATTTCCTTTGGTATAGAAAGGTCGGTGAAAGTTGTAAACAGCTCTGGTGCTTGCAACATCAGTTAATACACCTCATGAGTTCTTATTATATAACTTCTGTAATTTTCCCCAATATTGGCATCATAACTTACAATTATCGCACTGATTTTGCATTTCAATTCATAATCATATATATCATACTTACCTTTCCAGAATTAGTATGTCTAGAAACCTTAGCAATCACCATTAACCCAAGATCAAGTGCCTTCTCCCCACTACAATGTTATAAACATTGGCGGAACCGTAAATCTAGAGTAAAACCTAACTAAATGGATTAAAGTAACTATACCTTGTCAAGATTCAAGAAAGTAAGGTCCTGCCCAAGAATTCCTTTTGATTTATTTGATAAGAATTGGCGTGTAGTACCAATCTCTTTTCTTTAGCTTATCATCTGATGATTTGTGTCACCCTGGATGCATATTCTATATGGTCATCTTATGCGGGTTGATTATCATCAGATGACACTGCCTAAGTGGAAGCCTCATGCGCACCCCAATTTCTCTTAATGTGCATGACGTCATACATCTGATTACTGCATGAGCATCGACTCTCAAGCTCTGGGTCTGACATAGAGGGGCAATGGGCAGAACACGGTAGCAAGGTTGCATTGTGTTTCTGATGCCTTTCAATGCAATGGCCCACGTTTCTATCCACCAAACCCGATAATGAAAGCTTGGTTAGCAATTTAGAAACTAAATCCTTCTTTTCATAGACGATATGGAACTTTTAATTTGTTAAAATGAAGATTAATAGACACTTATTTTACTATTTATAAAACTGTCTGGATCTAACTGGATCGATTTGTCCACTTGAACACTTGCAACTACTAAAAGACTCTTCATCAGTGGATTCTCTTTCTTAGCAACTCAGCAAAGCATTATTTCATGAAGGGCGTATATTTTAGCTAATAGTGTTATCGTGTTGCTTTCTTTTACTTCCTAGACAAGTTTGAACGAATCGTAAACATTCAATCCTGTATGCTTTATTATTATAGAAATGTGCTCACATACAGTTGAACTAAGTATAAAACCTACTCCTTAATTAATGAGCTCAAGAGATATGTATATTCCTCTAAGAGAAAAAGTACCTGACCAAGAAACAATCCAGACATAACTTCTTCGCAGGACAACAGTAAAAGCCTTCATGTATTTGTACTCGTATAAGGCAGTGAGAATCAGTATTGAGGTGCCTCTTTGTAATTTTATGGGGCATAGAGCCAAGTATCTGATCTGGTTAGAGGTGGACCCTGATTACATGGTTTATAATGGGAGAGCACTTGCCACTTAACCAAGTATTCTTGCACTTACAAACCTTTTACACCTTCATGGGAAGACTCTGCGTGTCCCTGAGACCCAATGTTTAGCTCTTGGCTACTATGGTTGTTGTTTGTAGACGGTAGTCTGAAGTTTTATTATGATATGATTTCTCAACTCATTACAAACACTTGATTCGCCGCACCTTTTTTAACGGCTACTGTTCAATCGAGTGTTGGGTAACACCTACATACACAGAATATACCAAACACCACCAATGCACCATCTGGACTGAAAGTACATAAATTCTAAATTACATAAATTCTAAATTACGCTAGGAAATAAAGGGAAAAAGGACTTCGGGGTAAACAACAACCATTAAACACACAACATAATGTTAGTATAATATTACAAAATAACTTACAAAATCTAATCGATTGTAAGGTCGGATTTTATCAGTACCATCACAGTCACCATTATATCGGTCTTATCAGTCTAATACAAAGTTATTACAACTTGACTTGTCATCTGTGAGTTGGGAGTTGGTTGGATAAATTTACTTCATCTATGAATAAATTCTACCATGACTTGCATTCTGCCTAGGAAAGTGACCCATGACAACTACACTTCTTTACTTTTTTCTTTTCTTTTTAATACAAAATCTCTTGTTTTCATATGTCCATATAAATTTTCTTATGTATTTGATAGATAAAAATCATCGGTATGAGTTATCAATATAAGGATGAGGATAAGGCTTAATTAGAGTGTTATAAAACAACGCTGTAAAAGTATTAATACCAATGCAATCACAAAAATAACATAAACAATAAACAATTACAAAAAACCACGATGCGATAAAAGCCCAAATTCAAAAAAACATACAAACCTAATTTGGAAAGTGATGCTGCATAATAAGATTAAGGCCGAATTGATTTGCGATGAACATAGTACTTGATGAGGGAGTTTTAGTGCTGGACATATGGATTCGGTATTGTTATTTTGGTTAGATTTAGGATTTAAGAGGGTTTGTAATTATAATCACGAATGATACTATTAGAGTTCTAATATTGATGATAACAGGGGTTCGAGTGAATCATCGTTAGATGTGAATGATCGATAGATGTGAATGAATGATAATTAATCGTAGGAGCATGATTACCGTGTTTTATTTTAAGCAATTACATAGTTTTATTTTAAGCAAGCTAAACGAAAATTTATTAAAAGAAATTAAAAAATTAAAAAACAAAAATAGAAAAACTATAATAATAATGATAAGGTGATGACGTGGATTATAATGTGGCATATCCCTCCTCTTATATATAATGTAAAGATATATATATATATAGGGGGTATAGGCGATAAAAGCGATGCGGAACTATTCATCTGCGAATTACGAGGAGAAGGATCCACCGTAGAATTCGAAAGTGCAGAACACGTGGCACCATCCCCCGATCCCACCAAAGAAAGACCAAAATGAGACGGACCTATTTAAAGTATCATCCCATCATAAGCATGATGAACTAATACTTGGGGGACATGTTCGCGTATGTCTTCGGCACATGGCCGAAGGCATGCCACTATCACCGAAGCAGTTGCCACGTAGGAAGGAGACAACAGACAAGATTCCCCATATCTCGGGAGACCTTGTTTTACCCAACAAGCAAGACTTTATCCGATGGATCCAGCCATGAACCGCCGTCTACTTTATACTGTTTCTGACCATAAGGTACTGTTCATGGTGCATGTCTCGATGACATGACTACTCAGCCAGGTATGCTTTAACTTTGGGTATAAATACCCCAAGGCATTTACTACACACAACACATAGTACATCACATTGAATTCTACTTAACAGTATTCCTCCGGTATTCCACACCGGATACCACTCCTGTGATAGTTACTTACTCTCACGCCGGAGCTTGGTCTCGGGTTCACACATGGGGCGAGTTAACGTGCATTCTATTATTGCAGGATAGACCTAACCTACAAGAATACCATACACGAGACCGAAGCTTAATATTCTCGGGCCAAGTCCCTGCGGAAATTTGTTTCAACAATGCTAAAAAAACACCTTTAAACTCATGATGACATTAGTGACAAAGGACCCAAACTAACATGAATTTAATGGTCAAGAGATCAAACTCGATAAAAAAACAATATGTTAAAAAAACTATGTAAAAACCAATCTCATTAAACTGGAGAAAGCATGTACACGATTTATGCAATTAACTGTTTGTTTTGATACAAACCAAAGTAACATGATATTTATTTTGTTTAAGATGGAAAAAGTTACAGTTTTCATTTATTTTCTGTATTGGTTGAATGATTTATCGGGCCGTTAAAACTTTAAGCGGGGCTAGTAATGTGATTTGTGAGTAAGTCTCTAATCAACCTACGATCAACGTATTTCATACATTAGATACTTATATTACATGCCCTTTTTTTACTGTAGTTTGTTACATTCGGCCTCTCTTATTATTATGACTTTTTGCATTAACCACGGCCAACTTCTAAAACCTATTATATGTTCATGTTTTGTTTGATAATTTCATGAAAGTATCAACATAAATAGTTAAATATGTTTCCTAGGGCCTGAAAATTATCATTTTCCTTATGAGTTTCAAGTGTCTCTTCAAAAGAGTTTGTTTTTTATAGTCAATTTGATTTATTTAATTAAGAGGATCGCAAATTGTACACTTATTTGATCTTTAAGTTTACTACTGCAATTTGGTGGGGCATGATCCTTTTGTTTCGAAGATGGTTAGCTCAACATACAGATGACATCTCTAATAGTAGTAAAGAAGTTACCAAGAACCATTGTTTACAACTTTATTACAGTAACTTTTACAGTCTAGCTATGATGTGGTAAAGGGCTAAATGCAAACTCTATCTAACATTCTAACCCCTTTTATTGAACTCCTAACAGCTACAATCTCACAATACATATACCCCACGATTCTATCTTACATGTCCTAAGAAGACTTGAACCCGAAACCATTTGATTGTTTTGTGGAGCTTCTCACACAACATGGGATACATTGGAACGCTAGCCCTTTGGTAACTCATTAACTAGTAACACATTAATTTTAAACTTGCAGAATTACAAACAGTTTCCCAAACAGCGATCCTTAAGTAGTAACATCAGGATCAAATTTTACATATGTCCCTTTTTATTTGTCTTTATTCAACGGACCAGATCAATGCTAGTGTAGGTCATCGTAGCGCCAACAGAACTTACTTGAGGGCAATCTGGTGCCACACAGTACATAGGCACTGGCATTTTTAATGGAAGATTTGGGATTGCATCTTCGAACATAAGCACCTTAATTGCTTGCCTTATTGATGGCCTCAAACTACGATCAGGATGAGCACACCATAGCCCTACCATCATCAAACATTCGAGCTGTTTCACATCAAATTCCTTTTTTAGCATTTTGTCAACACCCGAAAGCAACTTGCCTTTTCCAAGTAAATCCCAAACCCACTGTACCAATCCTATATGACTATTTGGGTCAACTTTCTCTCTTGCCCTACGACCACAAGAGATCTCTAGTGCAACCACTCCAAAGCTATACACGTCTGATTCTTTGCTCACCTTCCCTGTTGCTATGTACTCAGGAGCCATGTATCCTAGAGTTCCGGCTAAACCAGTTGTTTGTTGGCCAAGTTCATGTTCCATTAGTCGCGCCAATCCAAAGTCTCCAAGATTCGCATTGAAATCTGAATCAAGCATTATGTTACTCGGTTTAATATCTCGATGCACAACACATTGTTTCCACTCTTCATGGAGATAAAGCAATGCAGAAGCTAAACCCATAGCAATCTTGTATCTCACATCCCAAACAAGAAATATTTTTTTGCCAAAGAGGTGAGAATCAAGGCTGCCGTTTGGCATAAACTCGTAAACAATCAAGAATTGAGTTTGGTCATGGCACCAACCAATGAGTTGCACCAAGTTTCGGTGTCTTAAGCTGCTATTGATCTTCACTTCAGTTATGTACTCTTTTATTCCTTGTTTAGAACCATCTGAAAATTTTCTTGACAGCTATCGCTATCCCTTCGTGGGATAAATAGCCCTTGTAGACACAACCAAATCCTCCCTCTCCCAACTTTTGGTCATTAGAGAAGTTGTTAGTAGCTAAAGCAAGATCATGGCAAGAAAATCTTTTGGCGGCTCCTCTTTCAAGATCATCATTTATGGATGTCCACAAGACTAATTCCAATATTGTATTTGTATCTGGTTGTGTTTTAATAAGTATAGCAAATGTTGCAGCTATGCATACTACAGTTACAACACCAAGCGATCCTGTTAAACCAACAATAAGTTTCATTTTCATTGACGTATTCACATCACTCTTTACAGGTATGAAACTTGAGTTGAACACCCAGTAATGAAGGACATGCCTCTCGGTATTACTACCAGTTGTAGCCGAAAATCCAATTGTTACCCATTCCGGAAGAACGTCCCTGAGGTCAACTCGATAGGAAATGCTGGTATTTTCGCGTAATGCATGCTCAGCAAGTGAATAGCCCCAAGACACGTTCAGAATATACGTGGTAGCATTATACAAGACCCAAACATCTATAGGATCTCCGCTATGCATGCTAGCATTCCATTGGGTGTAGCTAGAAGAACTAAGCGAGTTATTGTTAATACCCACATGTTGAAATGGAGGATCCCATTCTAGGTTGGAAAAAGTGTCAAATTCATTGAAAATCATTTGGTTTTGAGGTGAATCATAGTTGGTTAGGTTCAACACGCCTAAAAAGCCACCTGCTGAGTTTGGAGGAATATCGAAACCAACTGGGGCAAGAAAGAAAACGAGCCCATGGCCATATGAAGATTGATTTAGTGTATTGATAGTAAAACTAAAATGAGTGGTGAAATCAGATAGCTTTCCAGAATTGCGATCCCATATGGGGACTGCATCTGAGTATTGGGCATGACCAACACGATTAAGGTAATTAACTCTGTTAAACTCGATGGTTCCATTAGCTGACGCTTCCGCATCACCTAAACATTGTATATTCGTTTCATTAGCATCAAAGGCAGTGATTTCAAAATATAGTGATTCATATGATGGCAGCAAAAATATGGAAGAAAAAAGGAAAAGAAAGGTGGAAGTATATGCTGAACAAGAGAATAATTTTTCCATAGCTCAAGCAATATTGTGAGAGTGAATGGCACCTGAAAATAGGATATATAACATCAATTACAGACAGGAATTATTGATTGTAAATTTCTACTATAATACCATTGAGTCAAAGTCTTCATATCATTTTCCGCGACTCAGTAAAACTAAAACTTTCTAACCAAGACACGAAGACTTGTACCATGGAATGGATATCTTTACTGGCCTGCATGAAAAATGAGATGTTTTACAATATAAAAACTATGAAAACGACACTATGTTTTCGAGGAAGCTCACTAGTCACGTATACAATGATTCAAATATTCAATTGTAAAAGGCTAAAAGCATATCAAGTTATCATGTAACTCAAATGTTTTCAAGCATTTACTATGGGGGTTCAATAAAGAAAAAATTACACTTTGAAATGTTAATATGCATACTTGATTGATCATTTCATGAACGTATCAAAATACTCATGTTTTCTATGATCTAAATACTATCATTTCCCTTGGCTTTTGAGTCTCAAGTGTCTCTTCAAATTAAACATGTTGTTTGGTACTGTATAATTTATTTGATCAGTTTAACTAAGTGGATCACAAATTGTATTTAACTATATGATGATGGCTCAATAGCTGGTTTGTGAAGGTGGCTATCACCTCCAGTTAGATCTTTAAGTCATTCGTCTAGTACTGCAATTTTGGGGCATGATCCTTTTGCTGTTAAGATGGTTCATTAGCTCAACATACAGATGGCATCTCTAGTATATGCTAAGGTTAGTTAATACAGTAAGTAAAAAAGTTGCCAAGAACCATAGTTTACTTACTAAGAAGTTTATTACAGTAAGTTTTAAAGTCTATGATATGCTAAAGGACTAAATGCAAACTCTATTTAACCCCTCTTATTGAATTCCATAACATTTTTTCAGTTTGGATTAAAATATATACTACAGTATAAGATATATACACGGGTCATTAATTTTATTTTATTTCTAAAGGCAAGAATCTCACAATATATATACCCCAAGACTCTATCTTGCATCTCCTAAGCAAGACTTGAACCCGCAACCATTAAAACGCTAGCCCTTGTGTAACACATTAATTCGAAACTTGCAAAATTACAAACAGCGATCCTTAGGTAACATCAGCATCACACTGTACATATGGTTTGGGTTCCCTTTTTCTTTGGCATTATTCAGCGGACCATATCAATGCTAGTGTAGGTCATCGTAGCTCCAACAGAACTTACTTGAGGGACATCTGGCGCTACACAGTACATGGGCACCGGCATTTTCAATGGAAGATTTGGGATGGCATCCTCGAACATGAGCACCTTAATCGCTTGCCTCATCGACGGCCTCATCCTACGGTCAGGATGGGCGCACCATAATCCCACCATCATTAAACACTCGAGTTGTTTTATGTCATATTCATTTTTCAACAATTTGTCAACACCCGTAAGCAGCTTACCTTTTCCAAGTAAATCCCAAACCCACTGTACCAATCCAAGATTAAAGCATTGGTCAACTCTATCTGTTACCCTTCGCCCACAAGCGATTTCAAGTGCAACCACTCCGAAGCTATACACGTCTGACTCTTTGCTTGCCTTTCCTGTCGTTATGTACTCAGGAGCCATGTAGCCTAGAGTTCCGGCTAAACCAGTTGTGTGGGAGCCCAATTCATGTTCCATTAATCGTGCTAATCCAAAGTCTCCAAGCTTCACATTGAACTCTGAATCAAGCATTATGTTACTCGGTTTTATATCTCGATGCACAACACATTGTTTCCAATCTTCGTGGAGATAAAGCAATGCAGAAGCTAACCCGGTAGCAATCTTATACCTTACACCCCATTCAAGAAAAATCTTGTTGCCAAAGAGGTGTGAATCTAGGCTGCCATTCGGCATATATTCATAAACAATCAAGAATTGAGTTTGATCATGACACCAACCAATGAGTTGCACCAAGTTTCGGTGCCTTAAGCTGCTATTGATCTTTACTTCGGTTATGTACTCTTTTTTACCCTGTTTAGAGCCTTGTGAAATTTTCTTGACGGCAACCGTTATCCCTTCATGTGACAAATAGCCCTTGTAGACACAACCGAACCCTCCCTCGCCCAGCTTTTGGTCATTTGAGAAGTTGTTAGTAGCTAACGCGAGATCATGGTAAGAAAATCTTTTGGCGGTTCCTCTTTCAAGATCCTCATTTATAGATGTCCACGTGAGTGTTTCCGATAATGTATTTGTATCTCGTGTTTGTCTTCTAAAAAGTGCGCAGCACTATGCCTACTACAACTACAACACCAATAGATCCAGCTAAGCCAGAAATAAGTTTTGTTTTGTTCGACTTATTTCCTTCCCTCTTTACCATAACCAAACTTGAATTGAATTCCCAATATTGAAGGATGTGCATCTCGGTATTAGTACCAGTAGCAGCCGAAAATCCAATTGTTACCCACTCGGGAAGAACTTCTCGGAGGTCAACGTGATAGGAAATGCTGGTGTTTTCTAGAGAAGTATTTTTGGACGAACCATAGCGCCAAGACACATTGAAATTATATGTGGTAGCATTATACAAGATCCAAACATCAATAGGATCTCCGCTATGCAAACTAGCATTCCATTCAGTGTAATTCACAGAACTAATCGAGTTCTTGTTAATACCAACATGTTCAAACGGAGGATCCCATTCTGGGTTGACAAAAGAGTCAAACTCAATGAAAAACCTTTGGTTCCGAGGCGAATCATAGTGAGTTTGGTTCAGAATGCCCAAATAGCCACCTGCTGAGTTTGAAGGAATATTGAAACCATCTGGTGCAAGAAAGAAAACAAGCCCATGACCATACGATGACTGAGCTAGTGTATCGATGATAAAAGTAAAGTGAGTGCTAAAATCAGATAGCTTCCCAGATTTGCTATCCCATATCGGGACAGCATGTGAGTATTGGACATGACCAACACGATTAAGGTAATTGATTCTGTTAAAATCTATGGTTCCATTAGAACCTATGTTGGCGTCACCTAAACATACTATGTTATTTGTTGCATGAAGCTCAAAATTGGCAAATTCAAAATATACCGATTCGTATAAAGGCAAGAAAAATATGGAAGAGCAGAAAAAAAATAAGGTGGAAGCAATTTGATCTCTGATGTTATGTGTATGAATGGCACCTGAAAACATCGTTCGGTAACGCAAAATAATCAAATATTTTTCCGAAATAGGTAACCTTGACTTCATATTATCAAGATACGAAGACTTATACCATATATCCTTACTGGCGAAAGATGAAATGTTCTCCATAATATAAAAACAGATGAAAAAGACACTATGTTTTCGAGGAAGCTCACTAATCACTTAATTATATCTGCTTATACGTAAGCATGTAGATTGCTGTACAATAAACTAAGTAATTAGTATATAAAAAAGAGGAGACAATTCCCTTAGTTTTGCACTAATGTTGAATGATTCAGATATTCATGATAGTGAAAGGAATTACTTTCAAGTTCGAACATGTAACTGAAGCAGGGACACAGTTTGTTACCGAATTTTAACAAGTAATGCTAAGAGCATAAGATATGCCATGCCTTGAGTCATTTTCGAAAATGCCACTTGATGGTACAAGCCATTCAAGAACGCAAGGTGGTTCCAATTTGGTGAAAGGTAAGAGCATAGGGTATCTTAAGTCATGGCTCAAGTCATTCTCGAAAATGTCACCTGATGGCATGAGCCCTACACCGCAGCTCGCGTTTTCTAGTTGAAAGTTTATGGACTTAAAATTAATAGTCGTGAGATAGGATCGAACTCGAGATCACGGGATTGCACACATTACGTGAAGAGTTAATTTATTTATTTATTAAATATATTTATTATATTTATTAAATCAAACCGTAGCTAACGATCGTTAAGTAATTAAAAGTTAAGTATTAAACGACCGTTATAGAAGGTTAAAGAAGCTAAAAGAAGGAGTCGGAAAAGTTCCGGAAACCTCTTTTGGAGCATGTATATATCCGGCCTAAATAGAGGAGACAAAGATAAGGAGAAAAGATTTTGTTGCTTTATCTTGTTTAACCTTGGAAGAGAAGTTTTCCAAGGTGTATATAAACAAACCTAAAGCCTCATAATTTTTCACCTCACATCTCTCTTTCTCTTGCTCTAACCGCCGGCCAAACAAACATCCTATTAGGGTTCTTCTTTGATTTTCAATAAGCTATTCTAGATCTAGTCCTAGCCCCTCTCTAGGGTTGTTGGGTAGATCTTCCATAGACTTGGAAGCTCGGTTTGTTCGTGCTAGACTCACGGTTAACTCGCCGTATCACGTGTGTACAAGAACGTGATATAGTCTTACTTTAGACTATATTCTTGGTGGTGTTCGTGATAAACCCTAGTTGTCGTTTGCTCCGTCGTCTTGTGGATCTTGCTAGGATAAAGGTATGTAACCCTAGCCTTGATTAATCATAATTGTGTTAAATTAATGATCTTGTTAATCGCTTCCGCTATGCGCTCTTTGATCCATATTAGGGTTTTAAATAATTGTTATGAACTCTATAAACCATCAGTGGTATCAGAGCCGTTTTAACATGATTATAATTATCAAGATCTAAAGTTTTTTAACTAATATTGATTTGTGTTAAAAATTACATGTTGTTTTTTAGGTTTTATAAAAATTAGGGTTTTGTTTTTTTATTATTTTTTAAAATCGGCTATGCCGAATTTTTTTTATAAAAAAAAAAAAAAGTTTTTTTTGTAAACCCTAAAATTACATGGTAATTAACTTTAGATGTATGCATGAATTAATTGTTATGTCATGCGTGGTTACGATCCGTAGTGATTTATTTAAATTGTTAAGTGATTTGGGTGGAATTTTGATGAATTGCATGATTAATTGTTATGTTGTGTAAATTCATGTTTCGATCCATAGAGATTTAATTGTTAAGATATGAGGGAGATCCATGATGAACATGCATGTTTTTCATGGATCATATGTTTTATGTGGTAATTGTTACGTTTTTTGCTACATGCTTTATTTGATTCAATAAATCTAAAATTAGGGAAGACTTTTATATGTATATAAAAACCTAGATTTGATATTATTTATTGAATAAATCGTATGCATGTGGCTATTTGATTTATTTATTGCACATATAAATTGTTATTATGTGTTTATGATTTAGTTTTTTTTTGTACCTACTAGTTTTCATACGTTTTATATTGATTGTATGTTGTAAACAAGGGTAATTTTTTACAAGAAAAATTAATATGGACTAAATCATATTAAAATAAATGAATTGTTTTGAGATCTAAATTACATATGATTTGCGTTGATTAGAATTGCAATAGCAACTTAACGGCCTACTCAATTCTGACAAACTATAAAGTGGGTATAACGCACCGCTGGTCATGTACCCGGTTAAGGAAGGAGGTGTTATGCTTCAGCGCTGACCAAATTCCCGGCTCGCCTGTGCGTCAAAATTGGAATTACCTACGGTTGTTATTGGTATAATTCTTTAAGGTTGATTTAACTACATTAATTTACATCCGAAACACAATGAATAAGGTTATTGCTTTGTGCTATAACTAAGTTCTGAAAAAGTACGGTGTGAATTTAGTTGTGTGTAAAATCTTTAATTGGTTTAACCAATACCTCAACTTGCAAGTATATGATGAACTTTTAGTCTCAACAAAAGTTTACTAAACGTTTTTATTAAACTTATATTATGGAGATGTATGCATGCTTCTCCATACATGATTTGACACCAAAATCTATACCCTAAATTTAAGTCATATGCCATCTAATTGACGAACACTTGAAGTTACAATTTTCGTCATATGAGATTCTGGACGATGTTGTAATGGAGAGAAAACTTCATGACTGAATAAGATTGCACATGAAGGTTTTACGTTCTTTAGATTAGTCGACTTAATTGAGTTACTCAGTGAGATCTGGAAACTTAAGGCATAAAGAAGGGATGAAACATGTTTACAATGCAAATGATTTTGGCAATGTAAATCCCTGACATATCTAGAAATTGCAATTTGATTTGGCAATTATTATTCGGCAAGTTACTGTGTTGAATACATTTGTCACTAGCAGATCAACTGATGTGATAAATCTATGTCAATATGGATTCTAGTTTTTCAAGGAAAATACTATGGTTATTATTACCGGGGTAATTTTATTTTCTTGAATGGTATTATCGAAAATACTAAAATTGAATTTTGTAAATTCTTTTGCAAATGTATTAATGCAACGTTACACCGTAAACATGGTTTATTCATTTATTGATCTACAAACCGTATGGTTGAGGATAGAGTCAATTTACAAATGAATGATAAACCTAAAACTTTTTTTCATGAGTAAAGAAGGAGTAATAAGGATTTTAGAAATGTCAAATTCAAATCCATAACTCATAGCAAATTTTAATAGTTAAGAAAAGTGCATATTTTGAGTTATTAAAAGTTACCGCTAATTGGTTATAAGGCAAACTAGCATATTTGTCTAGTAGTTGTGCTTTGACCATTTATAGGCACTACATACCATTTTGGGGTTGGTAGACCTATTAAGGAAGAAATTGCATGTCAAGTCTTTCAAGTTAAAAAGCATTTGATGGGTAAGTCATCATTTACGAAGTAGAATACACTCTTAAACGCTATAAGTAATTGTTGCGAATGTGTTTTTCAAAAGTGTAAGAAAGTAAACACAACACTAATTATTTTCACCGATTATGAAACATTTTCAATGTTGTCAAGTTCAGTGGGAGAATTGTGTTGTATTACTGATTTTGAGTCTATTAAAACATTCTCTAATTCAGTGGGAGTTAGCCTTGTTGTCTTGGTAATAACCCATGTTATCTTTAGTATGTCCTAAGATAATTACTTTCGAATTGTTGACACTAATATCTTCAAAGATAGTTATGTACTGATTCTTGTTGATTAAGTGGTTCTACGTCTACTTGTAAAAGCTAATATATGTGGCACAATCATATTTGTATAGACGAACGTTAGACGTGATGTTTATCTTATATATGAGGTTGTTCCATGCACAAGTGGGAGAAATGAACATTGTGTGCAAGAAACAACTCATAAAGATATGATTCTCTTGTCTTTAAGATAAGAGACTAACAATCTAATTAATGTTTAGATCATGTGTCAATATGATTAAAAGACTACTTAAAAGTATATATATCATTCACATTAAGAAACACTTGTTGTTTTGATTTAGTCATGTAAGAGCTTGGACTAAATTGTACACACAAGGGTAAAATATCCACATGTCGTAAGATCGGGCGTGGAATGTTTTGAAGTTTCTTAAAATAGGACAAATTCCTTGAATGACATAAGATACATAGAGTAATCTTATACTACTAATGAAACCTAGTGGTGTTCATATAATAGTATAGGAGTAAATTAACTTGAAAAGATGAATGAAACCTAGTGGTGTTCATGATTTACTTTAGTTATACATGTTTATGATTTATTGTATAAAGTCACAAACATAAAGTCTTGGAAGACGTATAATATAAAGTAAGACGTTAATGTATTGTCTCTATTTCACTAAAGACATATACATGTAACGTGTAATGGACTTATAACTTTTATGAAGTGACTTTGTATTAAAAGTACTTGAGTTATAAAGCATGCAAAATGGTTAGAAAATCTATAATACCATTAAGATGATTTAGTTGGTATATAGGTAAACCGAAAGATATATATTTATCTTAATATTGTTAAGATTGACTTACAATATTTCCCTAAATGAAATACATCATTGTTATGGTATGTTCATTAGGAGAATCAGAACTCTCAATTTGATGGAGATGATTGATTCAAGATAACTATATCTTCCTTTTCTTCCAAAAGATATCAAGGTTAGTATGACTTGAGCTAAGAAGATTAATAAGATACCATTATATATGGAATGTGATGAATCACATTATATCTTAAATGAAGTTCGGATTTTGCTAAACTACTTATGAAGTGGATTGTTTAGAAAATAAAGAGTATGGAACTGTCATTGTGTTTTGTAATGTCCCATATAGATAACGTTGGAGTATTGATCTATTTGCTATGTATTTAAAGAGTAATTTTAAGTTACTAAAAGCAAGTGGGAGTTTTGATCTTAAAAGATAAAATTACAAGATACACGATCTTCTAAAATACACTAGTAATTATCATGAGGAAGGCTTGTAAAAGCTAACTCTCAAGATAAAGGAATTTATGTCATAGGTCCGCAAGGATATCTCAGATATTTGATTTGTATGCTGAGAATTATGAGTTACAAATAATTGTTGTGATTTGTTACCAAATATTGTTTTGGGTAAACTACTCATACTATGATTGTTATAGATGTTGTCCAACAAGGTAATCAAATTTTAGATTTGGTTTATCTTAAATAGTTTGACTAGAAATTGAAGATGAGTTTCGTCAAAGGAAGAAAAACGCCAATTGTAGTGGTTTAATCTTTGTGTCGAAACTATATGGACAAAATTGTACACATATTTAATGTATGTATTGTGAATAGATTATTAGTCACATTTAAGTAATTAATTGTGATTGAGTATTCTTTCCTAAATACATTAAATATATAAAGATTTTGATGGTCATATTTTAATTGACAAATTTGGATATATATGAACTATTTCTTGAATGACTACTTGAGAAAGCACTTAAGTAATCGAAATGAGTTTATTACTTCCAAATATAAATCTTTGGAAAAGTACAAAATGCAATTATCCATGAAAAGATAAAAGCATGCATCTAGGAGATTATTCTTATGTTTATTTTGAAATCCAAGTTTGGTTTTAAATTTAAATAAGATGGTTTCTGAGTATTCCTAAAAGCTAGTGGGAGTATTATGGTTATTTTATTAAATTATATGTGTCAAATAGACATGTAAGAAAGTGAGATTTCATTCAAATTAAATGTTGATTTGGTTTAGATTTGAGATGAAACTTTACTTTGGAGATTTAGGAAATAAGATATACATAACCTTGGGACAAATAAATTTATTTATTTATGCGGTGGAAATACAACGTAATATGCCATGTAGTATTATTTACGTGGATATTTAGGACATGAAGAAATCTAAATCTGGTTTGAGAAATTTTCATGTGTGTCGTGTTGTATTTATATCATGCTTAAAATACATGATGATTTGAATATATTAATCTATTTAAGAAGTTATTGAATAACTTGTGTAATGAATATTCTGAAGGAATATGTTTGGAAATAGAATAACATCCTAAATCTTGGATCGGCTTCCATATTCTATAGATGGATAATTTGTCAATCGTTGTGCAAATTATCATAGCCAACAAACTTGAAGGTTTTGGTTGGAATCAAACATTACATAATAGATATTAATGGTAACGTATTTTGTATCTTTTATGACAAGTTGTAAAACTTGAAAAGATATAATTGAGGTAACACTCAATATTAGTCATGGGATCTTTGGAAATGACATGTTGATTAAAGTTGCATTATACATTAAAGAATTAGAATACTTTGAACTTCAAATGTGTTTTGGAAGTTTAGGAAATTGGTGATCAAGGATGTTTCACAATTTTGATACTATGTGGCAATATCAAATTGTTTGGATGCACATGTACAAGAGTTTCAATGATTTGAATTCTTGAAGAAAGTATTCTCAAAATTTCAATAGGTCAAGATTGGTTATTTTATGCTTTGCCAAACAAGTATGAATGTCATTACTAGAGGCATGATGCATGTACCAGTTTTATGCATTGATCTATTTTAGTATTTGGATAAAGGATGTAAGACATTATTGAATTGATGAAATAAAGATTGGATTTCGTTTATTTTCTGTTATTTGATTTTGTATCCTATTTCACATGTTTTAAATCCATGAGCATTATGATTTTCTAAATGTCCGTTGTCGATTAATAATATGGGAATATTATTAAACTAAGACAATTCAAAATAGTGACAGAGTATACTTGAAAGTATATTGGTCAATTTTGGATGATATTTGATGGATCAAATATTGGACTTATCCCAACTATATGATTTTACTTTATGGATCTTTGTCATCAAGTAAATCATAAATAGTTATCCTTAGACCTGAGATACCAGGAAACTGTCGTGGATCTAGTGCATTTCTGTGGAATAATCTAACGCTAAACGTAACTGGTAGCTATAAGGATTATTTCTGGAAGTGTTGCAAAGTTCATAAGTTTTGCTTGTAGTCAAAATGGGATTCATTTCCTTCAAAATTTATTTTGAAGTATAATACAGCTGGGCCCCTCGGGGGAGTAGTAAGATATTTGTGCGGCCGCACCCAAATTTGTTTTGGTGATCTTGCTATATCCGTAAACGAGAAACAGAATGGTTAATGAAAGGAATGACTAGGATCCATATCCTTATTAACGTTGTATTTGAAATGAAAGGATAATAATAATAATGATTTAATAATTAAAAGGTTTTGTCCAAGAAACCTTACTCGAGTTGTACTAGTGACATTGCTAGTGTAACTAGACGCTAGTCAATGTGATCACGATATTAGAATTTTGTCCAAGTGGGAGCTGAAAGTTTATGGACTTAAAATTAATAGTCGTGAGATAGGATCGAACTCGAGATCACGGGATTGCACACATTACGTGAAGAGTTAATTTATTTATTTATTAAATATATTTATTATATTTATTAAATCAAACCGTAGCTAACGATCGTTAAGTAATTAAAAGTTAAGTATTAAACGACCGTTATAGAAGGTTAAAGAAGCTAAAAGAAGGAGTCGGAAAAGTTCCGGAAACCTCTTTTGGAGCATGTATATATCCGGCCTAAATAGAGGAGACAAAGATAAGGAGAAAAGATTTTGTTGCTTTATCTTGTTTAACCTTGGAAGAGAAGTTTTCCAAGGTGTATATAAACAAACCTAAAGCCTCATAATTTTTCACCTCACATCTCTCTTTCTCTTGCTCTAACCGCCGGCCAAACAAACATCCTATTAGGGTTCTTCTTTGATTTTCAATAAGCTATTCTAGATCTAGTCCTAGCCCCTCTCTAGGGTTGTTGGGTAGATCTTCCATAGACTTGGAAGCTCGGTTTGTTCGTGCTAGACTCACGGTTAACTCGCCGTATCACGTGTGTACAAGAACGTGATATAGTCTTACTTTAGACTATATTCTTGGTGGTGTTCGTGATAAACCCTAGTTGTCGTTTGCTCCGTCGTCTTGTGGATCTTGCTAGGATAAAGGTATGTAACCCTAGCCTTGATTAATCATAATTGTGTTAAATTAATGATCTTGTTAATCGCTTCCGCTATGCGCTCTTTGATCCATATTAGGGTTTTAAATAATTGTTATGAACTCTATAAACCATCACTAGTATTGAGCCACCAGTCCACCACCACACCATACAGTCCCAGAAAACGTCAAATGATGATACCAGACTCACACTAACACCAAAAGTAGTGATTGACGACAACATAAACGTGATGTGGGAGGGATGTTTGTTATACGGTATTCTGATGACATTTTTCCGGTAACACCAACTTAATAATAATACCTAGTGCATTAATAGAAAATAGTTATATTGATTTTTAAATCTCTTTTAGAATAATTGAGCAGCTCTACTTCTAAAAGGAGTCGAATGGAATTTAGAAATACATTAGCAGGGTACCCGCACAATGCAGCGGCGGGTATCCTGCATGTAATCATATTTTTGGCGAGCGTTATTCTTCAATTATATGTTTCTTTTAGGTAACGACTTTACACATGACAAAAAATTTAGTAAATAAGTATATCACGAGCCATTAAATATTAACTTTTTGAACTTTAATCATTTTTTAACATGTTTTTATTTAATTAATAATAAAGATAATCATAATGACGTCATTTAATTCAAGTTTTGTAACCGACGTGCTATATTAGTTTTTTTTTTAGGTAAAGGGGACTTCACCCCGGTAAAATACAATGTGTTACTTAAATATAAACTTCTAGTATAGATTGCCTGTATAGTATGCATATGAACATGTATTACTTAAATAATTAATATGAGAGAGATTCTAATCTCTTTTATATG
This sequence comes from Glebionis coronaria, assembly GCA_025667525.1. Classification (NCBI taxonomy): domain Eukaryota; kingdom Viridiplantae; phylum Streptophyta; class Magnoliopsida; order Asterales; family Asteraceae; genus Glebionis; species Glebionis coronaria. The sequence goes on along the minus strand of CM046874.1, from coordinate 634,350,939 downwards.
TAGTATAGATAGATATGACCATTCTCTTAATGGGCCATGGGCGATCTACCTTGTGTTGCTATGTCACAATGTCACATCTAAAGTTTGGGCTTAAAGTAACAACAAATTAGCAAAAATGAACTAACGAAGTGAGGTTTAGTTTTTCAAAGTAACTTAAGCTCTAAGATATCTAAGACCTTAATTTGAGGTTACCAAAACACATATTTACCTTATTTAAAGTAAAAAACAATTAACTAAGTTTGGAATTAATGGAAGAATAGGATCGAATATTGTAAGCTTGAGATAAAGGATTAGAAAGATTCCTTAATTATTTGGGTTACTCCACATTTACATATTCCAGTTTCATTGCCACAAGCTACACACCACAGGCATGCATTTTCACCATATATTATCTCATTTCATCATCAGCCATATTCCTCATTACCTTCTTAATGCATCTTATCACCATGGCTAAACCAGTTTCAAGCTCCAAGCAGATGTTTTTCTTAGTAATCTTGCTTCTTTCGTCAGGTACACTTATAATTACGCACTTTCCTATCGAGATAAATGCAACAAGTTTCTTTCAAAAATGTTGTAGATAATCAAAATGAGAGTATGATGAGTAGTCGCGTTTATCATATATGCTCTTAACTAAGATAACACATTTACAAATTACAGGAGACATGTTAACAAATGGTTCAAGAGTGTTCACCATAATAAACAACTGTGACGAAACAATCTGGCCCGCAATCACCCCTGGTGAAAGCTTCGGGGGTGGTGGCTACCGCCTCCGAGCTAAAGAATCAAAGGTGCACACGGCCCCTGAGGGTTGGTCAGGACGAATATGGGGTCGAACCAAGTGCTCATTCGACTCTAGTGGTAATGGAACATGTCTAACGGGTCGATGTGGCACATCACTCCAGTGCACAGCCTCGGGTGAAACCCCATCAACACTTGCTGAATTTACACTCACAAATTTAAATTTTTACGATATTAGCCTTGTCGACGGGTTTAATTTACCAATGACCGTTAGACCTGTTAACGGTCAAGGGGGGAACTGTACTGTTGCGGGTTGTGTTGGTGATTTGAGACGAAATTGCCCTTCAGAACTTTCAGTTAAGGCTGGTGGGAAAACAGTTGCTTGTAGAAGTGCTTGTGATGTGTTCAATACTGATGAGTATTGTTGTAGAGGTAATTATGGAAATGCGGCTACGTGTCAACCGACATCTTACTCAAAGCTTTTTAAGGAGGCTTGCCCCACTTCGTATAGTTATGCTTACGATGACCCGTCAAGTATTATGACTTGTCAAGCGGGTGATTACATTATCACGTTTTGTGGAGCAAAGTAAGTTTTGTTAGAATCTTTTACTAATGGCCTGTTTGATCTGCTAGAGATTAAACACAATAAATCCATTCACAGCATGATTGCTAACTAGTTTCGGTTCATATTTCAGGAACCAACCACAATGCTCGTATCATGAAAACAAGTTGCATTGTAGCGGATCTACGAGTGTTTCCTCAAAGAACTGGATACCGAGTCTGATGGTGGCTTTAATTGTTGCTTGTTGCTCAATGGTGATGTAGATAACTCAGGGTTTTTTATTTTCTTTCGATTTATTTTTATAACTTGTTACATCTTTGTGTGAACTTAATATTATCATCAAATAGATATGTTGAAAGGATTTCGTTAAGTAGTTCTACATGGCAGAGAAGCCAAATGCCTAATTCCATGAATATATTTTCTGTTATAGATTTTGTGGTTCTTAAAACAGAAGTACTTATAGCTCGCATTGATGAGTGTTTACCATCCATAGGACTATCAAATATGCAGAATTCATGTTGTGTATATAATGTAAACCTGTAAACAAGTCAAAATACGGTTAAGACTTAAGCAGTTAAGCGTCATAACTTACGCTCAATCCATACTCAATTTACTAGCTCCACGAGTCTACTTCACATAATCTAGAGCTAGGCTTAAGAGATCTTTATACTTCATTGGAGAGCTAGTATAGCTTGTAAAATATCTTTCAAAACTATCTCAATAACGCAAGCCTGATTTTTTTTTTATCTCGAATGGTTTAAATATACCAGACTTGGTTCAATTTTGACCCGAAAATATCAATGTATACACACAACAACAAGAACAAATGCACAATCTTACTAGAGCGGGATATGAAGAGAGTAATATAAGGGTGGTAAATGGATTGCTTTGAGAGCATCGGGAGCGGTTGGTTCTAAAGTTGATGTCGAAGACGCCACACATGATTTTGGGAGTAAAATGCATATATGGTCACTAGGGGTGGGAATCGGGTCGGGTCAACCGGGTTCCGGTCAAGTCGGGTCGGGTCAAGTCGGGTCAGAACTTAAAAAAAATCAAACCCGGACCCGAGCCTAGTTATAACTCGGGTCAGTCGGGTTCGGGTCAATTCGGGTCTGGTTAATTCGGGTCGGGTTAACTCGGGTTCGGGTCAACCCGAGTATAAGTAAAAAATTAAAAGTTGACTTATTTAAGTATATTTACAAGGTAAAATGTGGTAAAAAAACTCGGGTCAAGTCGGGTTGGTCGGGTTCGGGTCAAGTCGGGTTGGTCGGGTTCGGGTCAAGTCGGGTCGGGTCAAGGCTAAAAAATATAAACCCGAACCCGAGGCTAATTAGAACTCGGGTCAACTCGGGTCAACCCGAATTGACGCGAATATGTTTTTGAACCCGAATGACCCGACCCGAATAGGCTATTTCGGGTTCGGGTTCGGGTCAGGTTCGGGTCGGGTCAACTTTTTCGACACCCCTAATGGTCACTGTTGTATGTCAATTTTGCATATATCCTATTTGGTCTTTTGAAATTCGTACTTATAAGAATAGTTTGAATCCATTTTAATACCTTAACCTAACGGAGGTTATGTGTTGACCGTTACCATGGTTTAACCAAATGACAAAGTTAGTCTTTTCTAGTTTTTCAACAATCACAGTCAACTTTATACCATAACAACACCACCCTATTATATTATTATGTCGTTTGCTAAAAAAAATTGGGCTAATTACCCAAATAGACCACTTTTGAAGTGGATTTGTCAAAATACCCTAAGCTACTTTAAAGTTCTATAAATGGACCAAGCGACCTCAAGCCACCTTATGCCACTTAATGCTACGTTAAGCTACCCTAAGCAACTTTAAGCTACCTAAGCGACTTTAATATTAAATTAATTAAAATACTATTCATCTAAAAAAGTATGCTTTTTTTGTAAGAATTGTGTAAGGGTACTTTTTTATGCGACTTTATTTTTTTAATTAATTAAAATTCAATTTTATTATTATTTTAATCATTAAAAAAATATTTTATATTATTTAAACTTAATTTTCTTTTTATGCAACTTATTTCTAAACTTATGCTACTGTACCTTGTACTTACTTTTTACAACCTTTTTTATGCTACTTTTTACAACATAAACTTATGCTACATTAACCTCTCACCCTACCCCCACCCCCCATTTCACACAGTTACATTTAACCACCCCACCCCCACCCCTGACAACCCTTCGTCCCCAACCATTACCCCAATCGTTACCCCATTTGTACCCCAGTATTCACCTGCATTCATCATGATACTTTATAATCTTCTTAATTAATATCGATCCCCAAACATGTATTGAAGATTGAATGAGTGCAGTTTCAATCCGGTCTAAATCAATTCCGTAATAGAGATGGATCCAATGGAGATTGGTCCAATGCCGATCTATGACGCGAAGGTAAGCCTTAGATCCAAGATGAAGTTTTTACCAATAATCAAGGCTAAGCTTATGCAAAACCCCGCACGTCATTTATGTTTTAGAAATACTGTTTTTGGTCCCTGGTTAGATGTTAATAACAACCAAAATGACAACCACTGGCTCAGTTATATCCTACAACAACAAGAAAATGTAGTTGTTCCCAGTAGCGATTGTCCCCCTTTTATCTTCAACATAGGTGGTCATAATGTTAGTTTTGGACGAAATGAGTTTTGTTTAGTGACTGGTTTCAGGTGTGGTGATGTATCTTTAGCATATAACGAAATTAGCTCATTTTGTTCCCGTGTGTTTCCTGAGAAAAAAAGGTTAAATGTTAAGTCTAGAGAGTTATTAGAAATTATTAAGAATGAAAAAAGAAATGGGCTGAATTAGAAGATATGGATGCAGTTAGGGTTTGTTTATTGTTTCTTGAGGAGGTTGTGTTTATGGGGCGTGAGGAGTTTTTAAATATTCCAAAGCATGTACTTTGTCTAGTTGATGATATTCACTCATGAAATGAGTATCCATGGGGAGAATTCATGTGGCAGTATTTTTTTGAGAGGACACTGAATTTGGTCCCGAGATATGCTGCCAAACATTATAAGAGCAACAACCCTAGTATGCACATGAGAACATATAATCTGCATAGGTTTCAATGGGCCCTCAAGGTGAGTTGTTCTACTTTTAGTTTATTAAAGTTAATGCTGCCAAACATGCCCACCATTTAAAGTAAGCTTTTGTTTTCTTTCAGCAGATGTGGATACTAGAAACATTCACTAATAGCCATATTTGGTGGAGACGTGTACCTGGCAGAATTCCACGTGGATTTGGTTGGACAAATGAAAGGAGGTTCCGTAAGATTGATTACCCCTTGCTGTTCCCACATGTAAAGTGTTTTTTTCATTTAGAATATTATATACCCTTTATTTTTATTTCAAAAATTTTCTTACTTCAATTATTATGTATTAGGAGATTCTCCCTACGTTTGTGCTCATTCCAACTGAAGAAGAGTTGAGACAGCCTTGGCTTATACGTAGTATTGCTTTCTTCCGTGGAGACAAGGTTCCGTTTATTCAAGCTGTTGTACCGATTGTTCCACAGCATGGTGGCTTAATACCACTAGCTGTAGAAGGTGTTATACCTAATGAACCACAGCATGATGGGTTAGTACCTGCAGCTGTAGAAGCGGTTAACCATGATGTGATGTTGGGTCCACAATTAGATGAAGTAAGAAAGTCACCTCTTCGTGAATCAGATATTGGTCCATCATCTAATGCACCGAGTAGTTCAAGTGTAAACCAAACCGATTCCCAAGGGTTACTGGATAATGTTGACTCAATATTTCAAGTGGTCCTTGATGTAAAACCAGAATGGGTTGGAAGGATGGGCCATTTGAGATCGCAGCTTGTTCAAACATTGTTAGGTCCAGAGAATCCTCAGCAAACACAAGTTGTGGATGTATGTGTGATCTAACTTTATGTTTCATTTTAATATATTAAATGATATTTTCCCTTTATGGTTTACATATGAATTTCCTGCTTATTTCAGCAGTCAAAAGGTGTTAATGTTGACCAATCGCAAATCTGAAGGTTCTTCTATTGACGAAAACATAAATGACTCCAATGTTGCTGAGTGCCGTACTTCAGAAGTTTTTGTGAACGAAGATATTGTAGATGATTGCATAAGAACAGAAGATTATGAGATTGAAGATAATTTGTTTTTTGATGGATCAACACAGGGGTCTATGCAACAACTACTAAATGCAGTTGAAGGTCTTGAATCCCCTTCGGAGGTGACATTAAATTATTTTTATTTTACCTATCTTATGTTACTTTTTATTTTACTTATCTTATGTTACTTTTTCTGAAACTTTTTGTGTTGTATATTCTTAGGATACTGATGTCATGGATCAAAATTTAGAAGACGATGGTAGCTTACTAAATGTTGTTGATGTTCATGGATCCCCTTTGGAGGTGACATTAACTTAAGATTTTACGTGTTTAAGTATACATGTCGTTTTCTTTTACTTATCTTATGTTACTTTTTGTTTTGGGCATTGGTAGGATACTGAGGTCATGGATCAAAATTTGGAAGACAATGATAGCTTACTAAATGCTGTTGATGGTCTTGAATTCCCTTTCGAGGTGACAATTACTGATAGGTTTTCCTATGTCACCTTACCTTACATTTTCCTCAAGACAATAATTTATGTTAGTTATTTTGTTGTATATTTGTAGGATAACGATGTTATGGATCATAATTTAGGAGTGGATGGTAACTTTTGCTTAGATTCAACTTCTATTGGATTAGAAGAGAACAAACAAAACAATGCAACAGAAGTTACTAAGATTGACAGAGAAACCACCTTCAATTCTGTTATGAACGATGTTACCCACAACGTACAGATAATGACAAACTTGTTTGTTAATCAATCTACACCTTGTAAGGGAACATCATCCTTTAAAGAAATAACATATACTATTCCCAAGGTAAGGTTTGTCTAATATATTACTTTTCTAATATATTTTGAATTATCAAAGTACATGTGAGCTAACATTGATGTAATTATAATTTATTCCTTGTAGCCCAAAGTCCCTGATTTGGATCAGTTTATAGCCGATTTTAACCATGTTCAGATATCATCTTCCAGCCATGTAAATGCTATTAATACTATTATCAATTTAGATATACTTAATAATTATTTTGTTATTTTTAGAGCTTACAATATCCATTCTATTAGGCTGAAGGTGTGAACTTCATTGGAAGACCGTCCTTGGAAACGGTTTTTGCTGATATTGGAAGAAAGAAAAAGCCAAGTAAGGCTTTCCAGGAACCATATGAGCAGCAATGTACCACTACACCTATTCCAAAAAAGAGACGTAAAATTTCTAAACCAACTTCGGTGAAATTTGGACTTGTAGATGAAGATGATGTTGTTGTGCCTACCCGTGAATATACCCGTACTGAAGTTATACCATTTGAAGAGGTGATCCATTTATATTTGAAACTACCTGTATCATATTATTATTAGTATGTGCATATATTAATATCTATATATAATTCTAATAGGTATTATCCCGACCCAAAAGAAGTAGCCCTTGCAAGGTTAGTGTTCCAAGTTTTATAAAAGACATGTTTGAAGCCAAAAAACTAGGGAAGCCAGTAAAACTCTACCAATTAGCATGGGATCCATATGGAATGGTTGTCGATGAACGTGTATGGTTACCATTTGTTGGTTTGGATGATAAGAGAAGAGGATGGATGACAGATTATGTAAGCATATGTTCTATGTTTATTATATTTTTTTTTCCGAATTAGTAAGTTGTTTGCTGGTTATACTCATTACCACCCGTTATTCTTATGTGCAGCACATGGAACTATGGACTCAGTTAATGTGGTTTGGTAGAGTGGATTCTGCAGATTGGGCTGTTACTGGGCCATATTTCGGTCCAAATATAATGGGAGGTAGACGGCCCATTTATGATCCACAACCTACAAAGTACAGGGTCGGATGGGCAGATGTCGAAAAGGTTAACACAATTTTATCACTTTTGAATGATATAACCAACCAAGGTTAAATTATATTATATTAATACGATTGTTGGGGTACATACAGGTTTTTATCCTTTTGAATGAACCCGATAAGCATTGGTCCTTGGGAGAGCTTCACATTCGTTCTGGCGTTTTTACGATTTACGACTCAATGGCACCAAGAAAGAGGCAAAAACATCTTCCAATACAAGAGACCAGGAAATGGTGGTTGGAAATGAGGGAGAAAATGTTCCAGGATTTGCTAGCAATTCTGGACGAGGCTGATATGTTGAAGCGCAAAGGATTGACCTTAAGGGATTACAAGATCAGCTATATGTTTGATGAAAAAGTACCTCAACAAGGTAATTCGTTAGGAGGTTGTAGCATTTGGGTTTGCATCATGTTATACCGACTCATCAACAACATTCCATTAGACCTAGGTGATCACACTCAGCTACCTTTAGCATATCGTGAACAGATGCTAGATTACTTTTGGAAATACAATGTAAGTTTCAAGTTACCCGCGGATGAATATTTTTAGGTGTTGTATCATTTTCTGAACAATATTTATGGTCTGTAATAAACTAAGTAAGCCTAAGTTTAACATCTGAACAATATGAATCTTGTGTAATATTCCTTATATTATTGTATAATATTATCTGCTATTTAGGAGGCATATTCTTAATGTGCTAATTTTCAACCCCTGCCTTTAGGATGTCCTTACTATGCGACTTTACATTGGGAATAGGTTGTTTGTAACATCAGTCAGTGCATTTATTTATCATGTACTTTGTATGCGACTTCAACTTTTATTATGTAATACTTTCCCCTATGCATTTTATTCCAAAAAAACCTCACATACTGTATTTTAGGTTATAATCATGCCAAGGCATAGTAACACTAAAAGACGCCTAGAATTTGATGCATTAGAGTTAGAATTAGTTAGCAACCCCAATACTAGCTTAGACTCTTCCTTGGATGGTCATTCGACGACACTCCCAGTACGATTGACTACGGTTGAGCCAACCGCATCAGAAATAGCTAGCAAGAGACTAAGAACTATAAATGGGAAAGTTGTTAGGATGCGAGGAAAAGGAGATGGCTCAAGATCTTTTAGGTATCCCGATGGCATTAAACCAATTGGATTTGGTGTGTCCTGGGATCCGATGGATGGAGAGCCTATGCTCGGAGTAAGTGATGTTGTTTCCTGGGATCCGGTTAATGTTATTTCATGTACCAGCTTAATGTTATTGTAATACTATAAATTTTTTTTATTCACTTTTATTTTTATTTTAGAAAGCTATGGGATTGCCTGTACCAGCTTTGCCACTTGATATTACACCAGAAGACTGTAGGATCCATGCTGAAAGACCTGAACCTGTTGTTCTACACTCGCCTTATCCAGTACCAATTTGTATTCGAGAGGCTGCTTATCTAAGGGGACTAAATGAAAATGTTTCAGAGCCCGAGGAAGACATAAACTAGCAGTAACTAAAATTAGTATGTTTGAATGTCTTATAAAATGTAATCCTTAGTATTTGTAGCTTTCATGGCGAAACCGTAATATTTTCTATAACCAATGAGGTTATAATCTTTAATGTATTTTTACTTTTATTGCTTGCATTTAAGGTGAAATGATGTTCCATCCAACTGTTACTATACAAATTTGTGCCTATATAATCACTTACTAATCTCCATGAAATGCAAACACAAACCAGTAACTAAATCCCCTACTACTAAATTGAAATGGCAAGCTCATCAATTCACAACCCCATCTCTGGCCTAGTTGTCAATGAGTTAATGACACTGAGTGGTGAATCAGACATTCATAAGTGCATGAAATTTTTTTTCTTACAACAAGTGTCTGAAGAAAAAACTTTTGCTAACACACTTCGTGATCAAGTTTCAGTTATAATGGATGGCATAACAAAATTGGACCAAATGATTGCTGAGCTGGAAACTGTAACTGATGTTGTTTTAGTTTATGACCCTTTGGATTGTTTGAAGGAATCAAGAACCACTGAGAAGGAAAAGCTTGATTCTTTGAACAGGTTGATACAGGAAATTGAGTATGGGATCCGCAAGAAAGATGGTCATGCCGGTATGATGGATTTGTGTCTTGATGCTGATTTTGATGTTGAAGAAAATGATGAGGATGAAGAAGGTAACTGAAAGTCTATAGTGCTTTGTATTAACATGTATTCAGTATGGTAAACCTACTTGTGCCTATCTTCCAAGTAGTTGATGTATGTGATGCTAGAAAAAGCCTTATACTAAATAAATTCTAGCAACTATGTTTGATCTGTTTTCAATGAAATATGTGATCCATATTGCACAATAAAATTTCAATATATTACAAAAAACAAAATACATGGTTTATAGATCATATTACAGATCTTAAAAACAAAGACAATTGAAAGCATGAAATTGTCTAACAATACATTACATAAAATAAGTAATTAAAAAGAACAACCAACTGCAAATTAACCATATCTTGAGTCTTCTATTGGAAGCAGTAAGCAAGTTGACTGACTGCTCTAGTTGATTTCTGCCTCTAAGTAACCTAGGGATTATGTTTCTGGCTCGAACACATATTGGTGGATCAACCCATGAAAAGAAATCACAAACATAAGTTAAACAACAACGAAACCTACGTCCAGGGTTAGCATTGGTCCAAGAAGTCCTAACTGTGGTAGGATTTCCACAAAAGCAGTTCATTCTAAAATCTCTTACCTTTGATTACTTTAACAGTTGTTGCAAGTAATGTGTTTAGGACCACACCCCTAACCTATTTTTATACTAATTTTATCTAATTATAAAACAATATACTTGTACTTTCTGTCCAACTACTATTATTACATAACATTAATAAACTGTACCTTCCAGAATTTTATTTTTATGCGACTTGCATTAAATTAGGACTACTGTTGCCTAGCCAAGGTATACTACATATTTAAGTCGTGTACATTATAGTTTCATCTAATACAACCAAATATGAGTAACCACAACAAACTTAAAGTAAGGCTGATTTTTGAGGGTTCGAATAGGTCTGTCCTATTGCCTAAAGATATCCAATACCAAAACCTATATTCTTATTGTAAGAAGAAGTTTTCAATCGGAGCTGATGATAACATAAGTTTATCATACATAGAACAATCTGAAACAATTGAGGTAATAGATGATGAAGACCTAGAATGCTTCATTAATGATTTCGTTTACAACAGTCTTCAAGCTCCTAAGATGTTTATATCTATAAATAAGGTATCCAAAACTTCATCTTTATTTTCAGCAGATTTTGATTTAAATTTACCATATCTAGGTGAAGGCTCAACAAATACACCTGTTAATGATGAACATGGCTGGAATCCGAATACTTTCATACATAACCCGGCCCCTCTTTCCATCCCTATACAGAACCCACTTTACAAGAATAACCATCCAAATGTAACTCCAATTAGATATGAAATAGGACATAGATTTGATAATAAAAATGCATGTGTCTATCAGATTAGTTTGCAAGCCATTATGGAAGGCTTTGAGTTCCGGGTTATTAAGTCATGTAAAAAAAGGTTTAGTGTTCGTTGTGCACAAGAATGTTGTTCATGGCGTGTATATACAAGGAGGTTTAAAAAGAGTATTTCTTTCTTAATAACAACCGTAAATAATAACCACACTTGCTCTAAAACACAGCTTTTACCAAATCATCATAACGCTTCAAAAACATTGATTGGTCAAATGGTTTTAAGAAAAATGAAAGATACAAGACGGGTATACAGGCCTAAGGATATACAACAAGATTTTAACATTGATTGGAAGATAGACATATCATATAAACAAGCTTGGGGAGGGAGACATGTTGCATTGAATCTGTTGAATGGTAGCCAAGGTGGATCATTCGAACAACTCCCTATTTATTTTCATAATGTTAAGTTGGCAACCGAGGGGACAGTTACGCACATAGAGACTGAGGAGGATGGTTGTTTCAAGATGTGCTTTATTGCTTTTGGTGTAGCTGTAAGTGTATGTTTTATATTATTTAAGTACTTAAACATATTAAGAGCACACACGTCTAACCTATTATGTTTTACGTCCACCAGTTAAGGAGCTTCGAATCATATATGAGAACAATAATAAAGATAGATGGCGCACACCTTAAAGGTACATATCTTGGGACAAATTTGCTTGATTTGGGAATGGATTCAAACAACCAAATTATACCAATAGCAACAGGTGTATCACAAGGAGAGACAGTTGAAACATGGTCATGGTTTTTGACAAAACTGAAAGAATGCATCAGAGAAAGACCGAATATGGCTATCATCTCAGATAGGCACGTTGCTATTACAACAGCATGTGCGAATGTTTTCCCGAATGCCTTTCATGGGTATTGTTGTCGACATATTTTGATGAACTGTAAATTGAAATCCAAGAAAATGAATGCCCTTTTTTGGAAAACTTGCAAGGCTTACTTGGTCCAAGATTTTCAGAAATCACTAGATGATATTAAAGCGGTTAAACCAGATGCTTACAAGAAGTTAGTAGACGCTGGTTTTGAGAAATGGTCGAGAGCACATTGCCCAGGGAAGCGCTACAATTACATGACCTCAAATTGCGTTGAATCAATCAATTCTTTAACAAAGACAGTTAGGAAGGTTCCTATAACAAAGCTGATGGACTTCTATAGAGACCTTATACAGAGATGGTACTTTGAACGTAGATACTATGGTGAAGGTATAGCGTGACTTCATAATTTTATTTATTATATATATATATATTTGCAACTGCAGATTAATAATTCCTAACTTTTTTGTTATATAGATGAACCGGCAGCCGACGATTTATCTAGATGGGCTCAGGCAAAGATAAACAAAAGAATGAAAAAAGTGCCTCATGGACGGTATATGGTATAGACAAGTTCAAGGTTTATCAGGTGAAAGAATATAATCGAGCGCACATTGTCGATTTGGTGAGGGGTGTGTGTTCCTGCCTAAAATGGCATTATTCAGGTTTGCCTTGTGGTCATGTGTGTGCTATGACACAAAATGTTGGCTTGAGTAACTGTAACCAATGGGCGAAAGCATCGTTTTCACAAAGAACTTTGAAAGCAATATACCAAGAGTTGGTTTACCTACTCCCGGATCCATAAATGTGGGAAGTTCCAGATGACTTGCAAGTGGTTAGGCCACCAGCTTTGGTAAAACCACAACCAGGTAGACCGATGGATGGAGCAAGGATACACTCACAAGGAGAGGGGCCTATAGATAACAGATGTTCAAGGTGTGGAAGCAGGGGACACAATAGAGATGGTTGTCATGCACCATTGCCTAGCCAAGTAAGTCACAATTTTATCATAAATAAATATGTATATATTTTGTTTATATATACTGACTAACATTTACATACACATTTGTGTTTTAGGTAAAAAGTCAGTCCCAATATCCTAACAACTCATCTTGAATTTATCTGTCATGAGCTTGGAAAAGTCCTCACTCATTTTTGGATCAGTAGAGCCAAAAATGATGTCATCAACATAGACCTGCACAAGCAACACATGTTTTCCTTTCTTCTTTGTAAACAGTGTCTGATCTATGGTGCCCCTTTTGAAACCATTTTCCACCAAGTAGGTGGACAATGTACCATACCATGCTCTTGGGGCTTGATGAAGTCCATACATTGCTTTCTTCACTCTATAAACCTTGTCTGGATTCTCAGGATCTTCAAAACCAGGAGGTTGCATGACATATACTTCCTCAACAATTGTCCCATAGAGGAAAGCACTCTTCACATCCATCTGGTAAACAGTAAAATTCATACAAGAGGTATAAGCTAGAAAAATTCTTATAGCTTCAATTCTTGCAACTGGTGCAAAAACTTCTTCATAATCAATTCCTTCCTCTTGTGTATATCCCTGAGCTACCAAACGTGCCTTGTTTCTGACCACAATCCCTCTTTCATCTTTCTTGTTTCTTAGAACCCATCTTGTCCCAATTGGTCTCACATATCTAGGACAATCAACCAGCTCCCAAACATCTTGTATAGCAAATTGGTGAAGCTCATCCTGCATTGCTTCCACCCAACTTGGTTCCTTGAGAGCATCAAAAATTTTCTTGGGTTCTTCCTGTGACAGAAAACAGGCAAACAAACATGCTTGTACAAGAGGGGTATCAACCTTCTTGTGTATATTGGCAATAAATCCACCAAGACCTTGATGGGATCTTCTTGTCTGAACTGGAGCCATAACATCACCAATGATTTGAGATGTGGGGTGATCCTTAGCTGTGGAAGTGAGAACTCCTCCTTCAAAAAGTCTGGTGTCCTCAACTTCACGCTCCATGTTGCCAATATCTTCTTCAGATTCTTCTTGATCAACAGAGATCTCTTCATGGACATTAGAAGGTCCACCTTGTTCAAAATGAGAAGAGAAAAGCTGTTGAAAGGTGTCTCCAAAGTCTGATCCTTGTTTATCAGCGTTTGGGCTAACAACGCCTGAACTGGTGTTGTCAGCGTTGGAGCCATCAGCGTCTGAATTGGTCGTGTCAGCGCTTGATTTCCCTTTGTCAGCGCTTGAAGAATCATGCATGTTTGTAGTTGGTGGTATTTGAACACCACCATTATCTTTCCTTGCAGCAGTAGCAGCAGCATAATACTCATCTGTCCAAATAGGAAGTGTAACAAACTCTTGTGTGGGAGATGTTATAACTGCTGGTGGTCCATCCTCCTTAGCAACCTGTATACCTGAAACATTACCAATTCTCTTTTCCAAAACACTTGAAGTTACCTTCACAATGTCTGGATCAGTAACAGGCATATAATTTAAAGCTCTAGACAAAGGTTCTAAGTCAAACAACCAATTTGGACCACTCTCAGGATCACTAGGTTTACTTTCTAAAAACCTAACATGTACCTTTTCAAGTATACGTTTTTCCTTTTTAATGTAAACCCTATATCCTTTACTCTGCACTGAATAACCCATGAAGTAGCCTTCATCACCTTTTGAATCAAATTTACCTAGGGCCTCACTAGTTTCTAAAACAACTACATGACAACCAAATGGCTTGAGAAAGCCAATATTGGGCTTCCTTCCCCAAAGTAATTCATAAGGTGTCTTATTATGTATCTTGTTGACCAATGCCCTATTTTGAACATAACAAGCTGTGTTAACAGCTTCAGCCCAAAAGGCGATAGGAAAGTGGGCATCAGCCAACATGGTTCTGGCTGCTTCAATAAGGGTCCTATTCTTCCTTTCAGCAACCCCATTTTGCTGTGGGGTTCTAGCTATGCTAAACTGCCTAGTAATCCCTTTCTTGGCACAAAAATCATCCAACAACTGATTTCTAAACTCACCCCCATTGTCACTTCTAATAATTTTGACCTCATTACCATTCTTCTTTTCAATCTGGGTAATGAAATTAATCAGACTTAGGGCAGTTTCACTTTTCTTGGTTAAAAAGAAAGTCCATGTAAACCTGGAGTAATCATCCGTAATGACAAAACAATATGATTTACCCTTCAAACTTTCTATATTAGTTGGACCAAAGAGGTCCATATGCAATAAGTGAAGTGGTTTAGAACTAGAGTGCACCTGTTTAGACCTGAATGAGACCTTGTGCTGCTTGCCCTTAAGACATGCAACACAAGAGTGGTCATTGTGGAAAGCCTTTTCAGGCAAACCATCAACTAAACCAAGCCTCACAAGTCTATTAATATTCTTAAAGTTTATGTGCCCTAGTCTCCTGTGCCAAAGATTACTTTCATCTACTGAGGCTTTAGCATATAGACATGACATTTTATTATTTACCTTAATTCCATTAAGATTCACATTATATATGTCTTTATGCCTTGGTGTTCTAAAATCTATGTATTTTTCCTCTGGAAGCTTATAATCTTTGCTTAACACCAAGCATTCAGTATCTGTGAAAAGAACCTTATTTTTGTTATCACACACTTGTGATACACTAAACAAATTATAATCCAGATCTTTTACCAAGAAGACATTATCAAACCTTAGATTGTTGGTGACAAGGGTTCCTTTTCCTGTGATTGTGCCGTAGCCACCTCCAAAGTATACCTTATCACCATCTTGAATAGGAGAGAAATTGGTCAGATAGTCTTCCTTTCCAGTCATGTGCCTTGAGCATCCACTATCCCAGTATCCATAGTCATTGATCTTCTTCTGAATGCCCTGCACATAAAGAAAACACATTAGTTTTCTTTGGGAACCCAAGCCTTGCAAGACTTGGATTCATTTGGTTGTTCAACAAGAACAGACTTGGTTCTCATAACAACCCCATTTTCATCCCTGTTTGAATGAAATTCCCAGTTAACCCCAATTGGTGTTGACAATGCCTTAGAAATATAATGAAACCTGTTGCATGTCATAGAAATACCAGTAGAATTAGGGTTTTGGTCTTGTTTTGGTCTCCATGTTAAGCTAGTAGAAGCTTTAGACCTATTTCCCTGTGGTTGCAAATACCTAGGTTTAGCAGTGTTTCTATCAGTGCTGAAATTTCTCTTGTCAGTGCCCCGATTGCTCTTATCAGCGTTGAACCTAGGGTTTGCTACAGGAACCCATTGCCTATTTGACCAAGTATTTGACTTTTGAAAAGGTCTTAGGCCTTGTGTGTTAGACCCTCTAGAAAAGAATGGGGCTGGTCTAACAACTTGTGAACTCTTGTTCACAAAGGTATTGGGTCTGACAGTGTTTGACCTATGTTGACTTTTGTCAGCGCTGAAATGGTTCCTATCAGTGTTGACATTGGAAGCGTTGACACATTTGTAGGCCAAATGTGAGAAGCTACCACATCTATAACAAGCTTTTCTAGAAATAATCTTAGGTCTAGAAACAAAGAAGCCTGTTCCATGATTACTAACTTGGCTTTTTGGTGACCTAGAATTTCTATACATCTCTGCATATTTAACAGTAGGTTTTCTAACATTTTGTGGGCCAAGGTCAACAGCTTTGCCAGTGGTAGGGTGTGTGATCTTGATAGGTTTACGATCAAGGGACTCATCAATTGGTATCATGTTTGGTGTGGGCTCATTTGGACTCTCACACAACAACCCTCCCTTAACAAACAAAGTGTGGTTAGCTTTCTTCCACTCTTCTAGGTCAGTCAGCTTTTGCTGATATTCCTCAACTGGGGAAGTCACTCTAGGTGGAGGAATAAACTCCTCCTCTTGGCATTCTGGCAAGCCAGTCCAAGATAAGTCCTTTGATTGGACACCATAGAAATCCCCAGCTGGTGGTGGAACAACAGTATAATTATTCATCCCTATCCCACTCATATCCTTAGAGTCTCTTTGTTTACTAACACAATCTCCTAGGGATTGTGTGGCCTTATCAAATCTCTGGATTTTAAGACTCACATTATCTTTATTTTTGTTAGCCTCCTCTAACTGAGCTATCAAATCAAGATTAACCCTATTTACTATATCTTGAACATCCTTACTCTGATGTAACTCATGTTTTAAGATATTTATTTGATCCTTTAAATCAAACTCCATTTTCTTATACTCAGATACTGTCTTTTCTGTTTGGGTAAGAGCAACTTGATAGTTAGATACTTTGCATCTTTCAGTACTTGCCTCATCTAATAATTTAACTATCTCTTGTTTTAATTTTTCAGTATTTAAACGACAACCCTTAGAACAGAAAGCATCATCATATACCTCATTATCTGATGAGGAGGAGGAGTGTGCCATGAGAGCATATTCAGCATGCTCTTCTTTAACCTCAGCAACCAAAGCTCTGTCCTCTTCCTCATTCTTAGCCATCCAGCTCCAATCCCATTCTCCAACACCATCAATTTGTTGAACAGCAACCATGGCCTTGGGATCTGGGTTCTTAATCATTTGGCTAGAAGGCTTCCCAGCATCAGATCTTCTTGGAGATCTACATTCCCTCATAAAGTGCCCCATCCTATGACAGTTGTAGCACTCCACCTTGGATTTATCAAATCCAGCAACATCCTTAGCATTAAAGGTCATCTTCTTCTTGAACCTTTTATTGAACCTGTTTGCTCTTAAACTTACAAGAGCCATTGTCCACTTGATGTCCATCTCTTCCAATTGTTCATCACTTATCTGCTCAAGATCTTCATATGTAATCCTTGAATCACTGGGCAAAGAAGCAATGAAAGCACACACAGTATCAAGATCAAAACCAGCAGGTTTAATTCTATCAGCGCCATGATTGTGTGTGTCAGCGCTTGAGTACAAAGCGTTGACAGGATATGATCCAGCGCTGACAGATTGACATCCAGCGCTGACACCTTGAGATCCAGTTGCTGAATGTCCATAGAAGTTCATGGAATCAAATTGGCCTTCACTTTGTGAAAAGAAGGCCATGTTGCTGCTGGAAGATTTGTTATCACTTTCCAATTGCCATTCATTCTCCAACAGCCTTAACTTGTTGAAGATGTCATCAAACCTGGAAGTCTTGTGGGTATTATTGACAAGAATAGATCTTGTCTCAATCTTCCATACATCACCAAGGCTTTTGAGAAAAGTAGCATTCAATTCAGGATCATCAATCTGTTTTCCCATGAAGGAAAGTTGACTTGTGATGTCAAGAAGTCTACTTCTCACACTGCTGAGATTCTCATTAGGTTGAGCTTTAAAGACAGCATACTCATGCAATAGTTGCTTCTTCTTTTCTTCTTTTGTGTCAGCATTGCCACCATGTGCTACTTCAAGAGCTTCCCAAAGCTCTTTTGCAGACTCAAATCGTTTGTACTTGTGCTGATTCTCATGACCTAGGGCATGTTTCAAGATATTCAAGATTTTCATGTCCACCCTCTTCTTGGCTATATCTTCAACAGCAACAGCTCTCCCATCTTCAGGCTTTTCCACCTTATCAGATTCAGGACAATTAGGAACAGCTGTCCTTGTGGCAATAGCAGCAGTAATCTTTGCTGCCTTATCGAATGTGTTTCCATATTCGATAATTTCCCAAAGAGTGTAGTCATGAATAGCTATGTATTGCTCAAAATTGGACTTCCAAAGCTCAAAGTTCCTGGCATCAAACATGGGAATTTTGATACTAGGGTTTGAGAAGTTGTTTTGCAGCAAAGCAGGAGGTTGATTTGTGCCAGACATGATGTTTTTAGGGTTTTGAAAATTTAGGGTTTTTAGGGTTTGGTGTTTTAGGGTTCTGCGTTACTTAAAGATCAAAAGTTTCTCAACAAGCTCTGATACCACTTGTTGATCCCAAACTTAGATCGATTAGCTTTGTGTATACGAGATTAGATCAAGTATAACACGTAGAGAAACCTTTGCTTATGAATAAAGTAACAAAGTGTTATGCGGAATTAACACTTGATCTAAAACACAATGATGTTAAACAAACTTTCACTTGTATTAGAATAATCGTGTTGATCACAATGAAAGGTTTAACTTGCGAATACTATGAAAACTGATATTAAACATTAACCTAAAAGATCTTCTTTTATAGAACAAGAAGTCTTGTACAATAAGCTACGAATCAACTATTCTAGGTAAAGATAAACATAGAAAATACATTGTCGTTTCTATCCTTACTAGAAGTAATCTAGAATATAATATACGTGTAGCTCACATCTTCCATCAGTGCTTGTCTTCAATCTGTCAACGCTTGACTTTAACTTGTCAACGCTTATGCTGTCAGCGCTCACTTTGCTCTTGTCAACGCTTAAGTTGTTCTTGTCAGCGTTCAAGTGTTCTGGCCTAAATTTATTCCCAACAGGAGGGATCAGCTTCTTGTGAAGGATGCAAGGCACACACCACATTCACCATGTAATCCTGAATAAAAACGTGTAACTAGGATGTACCCATACGTCCCACATGATAAATATAAATAAATGGCCAAAAGCTGAAGGACGCCACGAGCAATCACTCCGCCGTGGTGAAGTCATAACATCAGTGCCTCTAATGTTATGGTTATGGTACCTCCATAACTAGGTGAAACTAGTCATGCATGTATATGGCTATAGGTAATCATATTTAAAACATAAGAAATCAAACTCATACTTATACTACGGGAAAACAGTTGGCTGCATACGGGGAAATCCTAATAAGGAAAGAATGTTCATACTGAAAGGATGGGAATCCGTACCTTATGTCCAGTGAACGAGAACGATGAACTGCGAGAATCCTACTTCCGAAACACTAGTGCTACATAAATACGTACATGAAATAAGTATCTGCTTACTACATACATAGCTGGTTTTATATCATGTCTTAGCTTATTTTATGTGTTCTTACTATTTACACTGTTTAAAGCCTTAAACTGTGTTAAATCTTATATCTTGTTTATTCTGATTAAGTATTTCTGATATTTCATGTGTTATTATACTTATTGTGTAATAATAAGTAACTTTCCAAAAATTCAGGTTTCCTTAAATAGAAAGTTTCCAAAAATAGAAAGTTTCCAAAAATAGAAAGTTTCCAAAAATTGAAAGTTTCCAAAAATAGAAAGTTACCAAAAATAGAAAGTTTCCAAAAATAGATTTACTGCTTAAAATAGATAAGTTTCTAAAAATAGAAAGTTTCCATAAATAGATTAGCTGCCTTAATTAAATAAGTTTCCATAAATAGATTAGCTGCCTTAAATAAATAAGTTTCTAAAAATAGTTGGTTTCCATAAATAAAAATAGTTGCCTTATTTAATTAAGTTTCTAAAAATAGGAAGTTTCCATAATTAGAAATAAGCTGGTTAAATAAGCTAAGTAAATAAGCCTAAGTGTTTTCATGATTATATCCTAAGTCATATGATATATTATATAGTTTAATAATTATTTCATGTAATTTAATTAAACTATAGGTTATAATATTTAATTAAAGTATGACATGTTTTTAATTAAATATATTAAATACTTAGGTTAAATATGTATTATTAAATATTAATAATATAACCTAAGTCATGTTTAATTAATTAATTATATCCATGGTTTTTAAAATAGTTAATTAATTATAAGTCTTAATAATATAAATACTTAGGTTAAAAATAATTCATGTTTATTAATAATTAGTTAACCTAAGTCATGTTATTAAATTAATTACATCTTATTAATTTAATTCTTAACATAAGTTTATAACATAAACAACTAACATAATCATGATTCGGATCTAAGCCTAAAAACATGCACCGGATATGAAACAACACCGTACCCCGAACCAAATCGGGGTACCCCCTTGCTGCCGTGGGACCCACACGCACCAACCAAGACCAAAAAGGTCTTGGTGGTGGTCGGCTAAAACAAACCAAACCCCCTTGGGGTCGGTTGTACCTTGAGGCTCAAAACAAACACCCCTTTGATCGACCCCTTTGATTAATTAATGACCAAAACATGTTAGATCTAGGTTTAATTAATGTGTTTTTATAAAAACATCACGTGTTCTTAATTAATAAAAGATTAATTAAAAAGAAAACAAGTTAAAAAGGTTTTACCGTATTCGTAGATCAAGAGGGTGAAGAACAAACACGAACAACCAATAAATCAACAAGATCCAAGATCAAAATCACCTTCTATGGTGGTTTGTAGGTGGCGGCACAAAGAAGGATAAAGGGAGGGTTTTAGGTTTTTCCTGAAATCATCTGTAAAGTAATTTTTGAGTAGTAAAAATTACTTAACCCCTTTTAGTAAAATTGGTAATGGGCTTGGCCCATTACCCTCTTTTGGCCGCGGGTAGGGACTCCCTTGTGGGGTTCCCGTACCTCGTTTCGTGTCTTGTAATTTCGTACACATTTATGTTTAATTATGTTCGTGTTTTAAATGTTCTCGTTACGTAAATACCATACACTTATATATTTACTTACGCTCGTATTAAATATATATACGTAATTAATAATAACTCGTGTTTTAATTACGCTCGTGATTCCGTGATCGTATGTTCGTGATTAATTATTGCTAAATAATTATTACGTGATCGTGCAAATAAAATATTTATCGTGTTCTAACACGTACGTAATACATAAACTCCTAACACATAATCGTAATCATGCTATATTAGGAAAGTTTTTAACTAGTACGTACGATCCTAAGGTACTATGCATGGTAAAAGCATGCGGGTTTTACAACTCTTCCCCCCTAAAAAGAATAATTCGTCCCCGAATTATAGATAAAGTAACTGGAAAAGAAGAACATACCCGAATTCAAAATATGAAATGAGGGTAAGAAGCCCGGATAGACTCCTCCGTTTCCCAAGTGGCTTCCCGCTCGGTATGATCCCTCCATAGAATTTTGACGAATGGAATCGTCTTCTTTCTCATGACTCGTTCTTGCGTGTCAAGAACTCGTTCGGGTTCTTCTATAAAAGTGAGATCTTCACGAATCTGTTCCAGTGGATACTGAACCATATGAAGGGGATGATATTGGTACCCTATGAGTAAGGACACATGAAACACACAGTGCACATGCGAAAGCTGCGGAGGTAACGCCAATCGGTAAGATACTTCACCGACTCGTTCAATGATATCAAACGGTCCGATGAAACGAGGCCTGAGCTTCCCTTTAATCCCGAAGCGTCTAACACCACGTGCCGGCGAAACCTTAAGGAAGACGTGATCTCCTACGTTAAAGTGTAAATCCCTACGATGCTTGTCGGCGTAACTCTTTTGACGTGACTGTGCCTCCTGAATCTTCTGCCTAGCTTCTGCGATCTTCTCGTTTGTCATCTCTATGATTTCTGGTCCTTCGAGTGTTCGCTCGCCAACCTGATCCCAGCAGATTGGGGCGCGACACTTTCTGCCATACAACATCTCAAATGGAGCACACTTGATGCTCGCGTGCCAGCTGTTGTTGTACGCAAACTATACCAAACAGATGTATTCGTCCCAATCACCCGTCCATTCCAACGCACATGATCTCAACATATCCTCCAATGTTTGAATGGTTCGCTCCGACTGTCCGTCTGTTTGAGGATGAAAAGCCGTGCTAAGCTTAAGTTGTGTTCCCCAAGCTTTCTGCAGACTTTTCCAAAAGCGCGAAGTGAATCGAGGATCTCTGTCTGAGACGATGCTGGATGGTGCACCGTGTAGTCTCATGATCTCTCGTATGTACGTATCTGCGAGTTTACTTACCGGATCTTCCTTGCGGATCGGTAAGAAATGAGCTGATTTGGTAAGTCGATCAACGATAACCCAAATTGCATCGTGCTTCCTTTTGGTAGGCGGAAGACCGGTAACAAAATCAATGGTGATTTTGTCCCACTTCCACTCTGGAATATCTAACGGTTGAAGGAGACCGCCAGATCGCTGATGCTCGATCTTAACCTGCTGGCAGGTAAGACATTTGGAGACGTAAGTGGCCACATCCTGCTTCATACCACTCCACCAAAAGTACTGCTTGATGTCATGGTACATTTTAGTTGAACCAGGATGTATCGAGAATGGGGAGCTATGAGCTTCTGCTAGCAAAGCTTCCCGGAGTTCTTGGTCGTCAGGAACACAAAGTCTAGTGCCCTGCCATACGATACCGTCTGCATCTACTCTGAATTCTGTCTGCTTCTCCAAATTCTAAATTATCGCCCATATTTCTCCGTCATCCTTCTGAGCTTCCTTGATCTTAGATAGTAACTCGGGTTCTACTCTAAGATTAGCCTAGTAACCGTGCTGTCCACGTACCATGGTCTCGATGTCTAGTCGCTCCAAGTCTCTTATGATTTCCTCTTCGATTCTAATGCTGTTGATCATTCCGGACTTCCTGCTAAGGGCATCTGCTACTACATTTGCCTTTCCGGGATGATACTGAAGATTAATGTCATAATCCTTCAACAACTCTAACCATCTTCTCTGCCTCATGTTCAATTCACGTTGAGTGAAGATATACTTCAAGCTTTTGTGGTCCGTGAAAATGTCACATGATTCTCCATATAAGTAGTGTCTCCATATCTTCAATGCAAACACGACTGCAGCAAGTTCCAGGTCGTGCGTGGGGTAATTCTCTTCATAAGGCTTAAGCTGCCGTGAAGCGTACGCGATCACTTTCCCATGTTGCATGAGAACACAGCCAAGTCCCTTCCCCGATGCATCGTTGTATATTTGAAATCCCCCCGTACCAAATGGTAGAGTAAGAATAGGTGCAGATACAAGCTTCTGCTTCAGGTCTTCAAAGCTCTTCTCTCGATCTTCAGTCCAGACGAATTTCTCCCCTTTCCGCATCAGTTTGGTCAATGGTAGTGCTAAGCGGGAAATGTTCTCCACGAACCTACGGTAATAGCCAGCTAAGCCTAAGAAACTGCGTACTTCCGTCGCTGATGTCGGCCTTGGCCACTTAGTGATGGCCTCAACCTTCGCTGGATCCATAGTGATTCCTTCTGCTGATACAATGTGACCTAAGAATGCCACCTTGTCTAACCAGAACTCACACTTGGAGAATTTAGCATATAGCTGCTTCTGGCGAAGAATCTGTAGTACTGTACGAAGATGGTCTTCGTGTTCCTCCTTGGACTTAGAGAAAATCAGGATGTCATCGATGAAAACAATGACAAACTTGTCCAGAAATTCATGGAAGATTCTGTTCATCAGATCCATGAACACTGCTAGAGCATTTGTCAGGCCAAATGGCATAACTACAAACTCGTAGTGGCCATAACGAGTACGAAAAGCAGTCTTAGCAATATCCTGCTCCTTGACTCGTAACTGATGATAGCCTGACCTAAGATCAATCTTGAAGAAGTGTTTGGCCCCTTGGAGTTGGTCAAACAGATCGTCAATGTGTGGCAGTGGATACCTATTCCGAATAGTAATCTTGTTGAGCTCGCGATAGTCTATGCAAAGACTCATACTGCCGTCCTTCTTCTTAACAAATAAAACCGGTGCGCCCCATGGAGATGCGCTCGGTCGAATAAAACCTCGTTCAAGAAGTTCTTGCAGTTGATCCTTCAGCTCCTTCAGCTCTATGGGAGCCATGCGATAAGGAGCCTTGGAGATTGGTTCAGCTCCTGGAACCAGCTCGATACTGAATTCCACTTCTCGTGCAGGTGGTATGCCCGGAAGTTCTGCTGGAAACACGTCTTGGAATTCCGACACTATTGGTTGATCCTGAATCGATGGAGACTCAGCATCCAGGTCGTGAACCGTAGCTAGGTAACCCTCGCAACCATGTGACAGGAGTGCACGTGCTTGCAGGGTGGATATGATTTGTACAGACCATCCGGGTATGAACCCATTATGAATGTACTCTGGTGCATTGACATCACCGAAGATAACCCGATATGAATGGCAGTCTATGGTAGCATGATACTTGGATAGCCAATCCATGCCCAAAATCAGGTCGAAGTCATTCATGTCCAGCGGAAGTGCGTCGACAGGTCGAACCTTATCATCAAATTCTAGGGGAAGACTCTTGTATACATGGGTGATTAATACAGAGTCCCTCAAAGGCGTGGAAATAGTAAGCCTATTTTCTAGTGGCAAGGGAGGCATCCTAATGTTCTTAGCATAAGCAGTAGAAATAACCGAGTGAGTAGCACCCGTATCGAAAAGAACACATGCAGCGCGACCATACATATACAAGATTTCAGTGATGGTACCTGTAGACTTGTTGGCCTGGTCTCGAGATGTCGTGTAGACACGCCCGACAGTAGGAGGCGGCTTGGTATCAGCATGTCCCGATGTACCCTCCATCTCGCCCTTACGGCAATCCTTCATAATATGGCAAGGAAGACCACACTTGAAGCACGCATCAGTATTACGGCGACATGGTCCTAGGTGCCTACGGTGGCAAGTAGAGCAAAGAGGATGAGTGTATCCTCAGGCAGGTGCTCTGGCTGGCTGAGGACTGATAAAACATTTTACATGAGACATAATAGTTGGGTACAATGAACGAAGCGGATAATCGTAAGATTGAGTACCAGTGAGAGCTGGACGGCTAGGCTGCGAACCTCTCTAGTTCTGGTCCCTACCGTTTCCATGGTTCCTGGTAGAATTTTGCTAGAGTGTCAGAATATGAGTTATAACATAAAACATAAGAAATTTCGTAAGTATTAAGACCTGTTGTTGCTGGATTACCCGGCGTTGTTACGGTAATTGTCATTACCGCCACGCCTATCCGTAGCAGATCGGTCATTAGTCTGACCATTTCCCTTGGGCTGATGAGGCTGCTGCTGAGTAGCCGGCTGAGACCGGTCCCCAGTTTTCTGCCTGGAAGATACACTTAAAGAGATGAATAATTGACATATGGAAGGTAAACAAATTAGTCACCGCTTGAATACGAAAGTTTACCTCTTGTCGGTTCCTTCAGCTTCCCCGAACTCATCCCTCTCCTGCAGCATTTCCAGTTTCCGTGCTGCATCAGCCACTTGTGCTACAGTATTGAACGTAGCACACACCAGATTGTTTGCGACCGATGTGCGAAGAGCCCATCTGAAGTGATGTGCCTGCTCTTCAGGAGTACCTGCTGCCGCACCAAGGAAACCAGCCAAGCGAAGAAAGCGCTGCATAAACTCATTGCTATTCTCCCCAGCCCTCTAACGGATCCCATGGTACTCTCTCTTGAGTTTGTCCTGCTCAGCCTTGGGAAAGAACTGCTCCATCACCTTGTCCTTGAACTGAGCCCAAGTCAAACCAGCAACCCACTCATCACCACCTTCAGATTGTATCAAAGCTAACCACCAGTTGAGTACATCGCCTTCGAACCGATAGCATGCCAACCTCGCCTTGTATGCGGGGTCACAACCCATAGCGTTGAAGATCTTCTCGATGTGAGCCAACCAGCTTTCAGCATCGCTGGGGCTATCTGTCTTCTCAAAAGCTCGAGGGCGGAGCTTGTTGAATCCCTCCAGCCATACTGCTAATGTCACTGGAGGAGGAGGAGGTGGCTGATTGTGCTGCTGCTGATTGTTGGCAGCTTGCACTTCAGCCCGGATGTCATTCCTCACTTGAGGAAGCAAGGCTTGCATGGCAGCCTGAATGGCAGCATTGAGCTGCTCCTGTTCGCGTGTGAGAACCATCTGACAGTATAACATAAAACATATGATTAACAGTTCAAAACATAAAATATAAAATATATACATGAAAAAATTTTATACTAAAAATTTCACGAGAAAAATTTTATGCAAGAAAATTTTTGTATGAATGCATGATGCAGTCTTATGAAAACTTTGGATGCTCGAGAGTGAACGCCTCTGGTCAGTTCACTCAAAACAAAAGACATAGCGAGGGGACGCCTATGGGTCGGTCCCAAATCTAAAAGTTTCGATAAAACACATGCGACTAAATAGGGCCAGTCCTGTACCAACCATTACTTAGTCAAAAACCCTGCAACAATGACATGTATATGTATGCTTAAAAATGATGAATGCATGAAAACAACTGTCAGTTCTAGGAAGACCGTAGTGACTACCCACTAATCACAGGTCATATTTGAGAGCCTACAGGTCGAAGCCTTGGCTCTGATACCATAATTGTAACACCCCATTTTGGAAATGGAAATATCACAGTAATTATGGCGTGTCATCAAAGCATACAAGGTAAAATGTCTAAACATTACTTGACCATATAAAGGAAAATACCGGAATCAAACATCGGTAGTCCAAAAGTAAAGCTCATCACACACAAACATAGTATAGTAAGGAATAAGGACGAAACAATGTCCAAAGCATAAGTATCATAAAGAAAAGAAATGCATAATGTAAAGAAGGCTAGACAGCTTCCAGTCCATATGCACGTACTCTTAATGTCTACGAGCGTCCCTGAGTACCTGCCATTTTGGGAACATAGAAAAGGAAAACGGCTGAGCAATACGCTTAGTGCACGGATGTACAATAAAGCATGAATAGGATAAGCATATAACATAATAACAACGGAAGAAACTAAGTCCCGAGTAACCTGGTTAAGTCTTAATAAAACTGGTTTTATAGTTTGAAAGTCTTATGTTTATCTTATAAAAACTGTTTGTCATATTTTACCATTAGCCAATATAGGTCATGAATATCCACCGTGCATGAATAATTGGAGGGGTGACCTTATCATGCAAATTAGAGGGGCTGCCTATATCCAACAGGATTAAGTAAAAGCTTCTTGCCATGTCTTAGGTTCAACTTCAGTGAGAAAAGCATCAAAATGACAAAAAATTGCATTTTCTTGTAACTGACTTCGTGTGGATACCGGACGATTAGGGTCACCAATAATAGAATCTATAGGATGATCCTTTGTCCACTTGCTGTCATGTTCACGAATCCGTGGATTAGATTAGACCGTAGTAGGAGCTTCCTCTGAGGTGGACGACCCGGCTAGATTAGAGTCGGGAATTGGTATACCAAAGAATGGAAGTTCACGCATTTGAGCGAATTCCAAATCGTGATTGTAACACCCCATTTTGGAAATGGAAATATCACGGTAATTATGGCGTGTCATCAAAGCATACAAGGTAAAATGTCTAAACATTACTTGACCATATAAAGGAAAATACCGGAATCAAACATCGGTAGTCCAAAAGTAAAGCTCATCACACACAAACATAGTATAGTAAGGAATAAGGACGAAACAATGTCCAAAGCATAAGTATCATAAAGAAAAGAAATGCATAATGTAAAGAAGGCTAGACAGCTTCCAGTCCATATGCACGTACTCTTAATGTCTACGAGCGTCCCTGAGTACCTGCCGTTTTGGGAACATAGAAAAGGAAAACGGCTGAGCAATACGCTCAGTGCACGGATGTACAATAAAGCATGAATAGGATAAGCATATAACATAATAACATCGGAAGAAACTATGTCCCGAGTAACCTGGTTAAGTCTTAATAAAACTGGTTTTATAGTTTGAAAGTCTTATGTTTATCTTATAAAAACTGTTTGTCATATTTTACCATTAGCCAATATAGGTCATGAATATCCACCGTGCATGAATAATTGGAGGGGTGACCTCATCATGCAAATTAGAGGGGCTGCCTCTAATTTAATATACTGGTTTTATGGGTAGGAGGGATCAGCTCCTTGTGAAGGATGCAAGGCACACACAACATTCACCATGTAATCCTGAATAAAAACGTGTAACTAGGATGTACCCATACGCCCCACATGATAAATATAAATAAATGGCCAAAAGCTGAAGGGACGCCACGAGCAATCACTCCGCCTTGGTGAAGTCATAACATCAGTGCCTTTAATGTTATGATTATGGTACCTCCATAACTAGGTGAAACTAGTCATGCATGTATATGGCTATAGGTAATCATATTTAAAACATAAGCAATCAAACTCATACTTATACTACGGGAAAACAGTTGGCTGCATATGGGGAAATCCTAATAAGGAAAGAATGTCCATACTGAAAGGACGGGAATCCGTACCTTATGTCCAGTGAACGAGAACGATGAACTGCGATAATCCTACTTCCGAAACACTAGTGCTACATAAATACGTACATGAAATAAGTATCTGCTTACTACATACATAGCTGGTTTTATATCATGTCTTAGCTTATTTTATGTGTTCTTACTATTTACACTGTTTAAAGCCTTAAACTGTGTTAAATCTTATATCCTGTTTATTCTGATTAAGTATTTCTGATATTTCATGTGTTATTATACTTACTGTGTAACAATAAGTAACTTTCCAAAAATAGCAGGTTTCCTTAAATAGAAAGTTTCCAAAAATAGAAAGTTTCCAAAAATAGAAAGTTTCCAAAAATAGAAAGTTTCCAAAAATAGAATGTTTCCAAAAAATAGAAAGTTTCCAAAAATAGAAAGTTTCCAAAAATAGATTTACTGCTTAAAATAGAAAAGTTTCTTAAAATAGAAAGTTTCCATAAATAGATTAGCTACCTTAATTAAATAAGTTTCCATAAATAGATTAGCTGCCTTAAATAAATAAGTTTCTAAAAATAGCTGGTTTCCATAAATAAAAATAGTTGCCTTATTTAATTAAGTTTCTAAAAATAGGAAGTTTCCATAATTAGAAATAAGCTGGTTAAATAAGCTAAGTAAATAAGCCTAAGTGTTTTCATGATTATATCCTAAGTCATATGATATATTATATAGTTTAATAATTATTTCATGTAATTTAATTAAACTATAGGTTATAATATTTAATTAAAGTATGATATGTTTTTAATTAAATATATTAAATACTTAGGTTAAATATGTATTATTAAATATTAATAATATAACCTAAGTCATGTTTAATTAATTAATTATATCTATGGTTTTTAAAATAATTAATTAATTATAAGTCTTAATAATATAAATACTTAGGTTAAAAATAATTCATGTTTATTAATAATTAGTTAACCTAAGTCATGTTATTAAATTAATTACATCTTATTAATTTAATTCTTAACATAAGTTTATAACATAAACAACTAACATAATCATGATCTGGATCTAAGCCTAAAAACATGCACCGGATATGAAACAACACCGTACCCCGAACCAAATCAGGGTACCCCCTTGCTGCCGTGGGACCCACACGCACCAACCAAGACCAAAAAGGTCTTGGTGGTGGTCGGCTAAAACAAACCGAACCCCCTTGGGGTCGGTTGTACCTTGCGGCTCAAAACAAACACCCCTTTGATCGACCCCTTTGATTAATTAATGACCAAAACATGTTAGATCTAGGTTTAATTAATATGTTTTTTATAAAAACATCACGTGTTCTTAATTAATAAAAGATTAATTAAAAAGAAAACAAGTTAAAAAGGTTTTACCGTATTCGTGGATCAAGAGGGTGAAGAACAAACACGAACAACCAATAAATCAACAAGATCCAAGATCAAAATCACCTTCTATGGTGGTTTGTAGGTGGCGGCACAAAGAATGAGAAAGGGAGGGTTTTAGGTTTTTCCTGAAATCTTCTGTAAAGTAATTTTTGAGTAGTAAAAATTACTTAACCCCCTTTTAGTAAAATTGGTAATGGGCTTGGCCCATTACCGTCTTTTGGCCGCGGGTAGGGACTCCCTTGTGGGGTTCCCGTACCTCGTTTCTTGTCTTGTAATTTTGTACACATTTATGTTTAATTATGTTCGTGTTTTAAATGTTCTCGTTACGTAAATACCATACACTTATATATTTAATTACGCTCGTATTAAATATATATACGTAATTAATAATAACTCGTGTTTTAATTACGCTCGGGATTCCATGATCGTATGTTCGTGATTAATTATTGCTAAATAATTATTACGTGATCGTGCAAATAAAATATTTATCGTGTTCTAACACGTACGTAATACATAAACTCCTAACACGTAATCGTAATCATGCTATATTAGGAAAGTTTTTTAACTAGTACGTACGATCCTAAGGTACTATGCATGGTAAAGCATGCGGGTTTTACAGTGATCATCATCATCCTCTTCATCATCAATAGGCATGACATGAGTAGTTGATTCGGTAGTAGGTTGAGAATTACTCGTTGAAGGTATATCTTGACCAATTGTAGGTGCAGACGTATCTGATTGTGCGTCGGTTGCTGGAGCGACAACTTCGGTTACCGGAGCTATTACCTCAGGTTCTGGAGCAACAATACTTGGAGGAGTAAATAATTCATCAAAGAACGGTTGAAACAACGTATCTCATTCATTCTCAGAAGGTGGTGTAAATGATGATGAAGTAGGGTTATTTGGGACAAGACTAAAGCTAATGTTACTGGGTCCCATTTCATGAAGTGCGGGTTCAGAGCTGCTTTGCTCAGAAGCCATTTTGAGCATGTTTTAAATCATTTCAACTTCTGGTCGAACTTTATTTACAACCCCGTGTCACTATTGAACGACATTTATGGATCGTAAATATTATCGATTCCAGAAGACATGCTCTTTTTATCAAAACGTTGTTGAACAATTATTGAATAATTGTGTTCAACGGTTTTGAAAACCAATGACTTGAGCTTAATATTTTGAATATATTACGAAACGAGCTCAAGTCCGAGAATTTGTAAACTTCCCGTTGTTAAGGATAAGTTACCATCGGCGATAAGCTTTCCTTTTAACTGAAGAACGAGTCCTAAGCTGATATTTACTTAGAAGTCATATACACGAGCGGAAAACCATTTAATGGTTTTAATAATAGCTCGTGTCCAATAAAATTTAATTTCTCGTTTTGAGGGTAAATTATAGTTGAGTGGATAAACTTCCCTTTATTTAAAGTCTGGGTCACAATCTGTAAAGTGACAGTGAGACATATTGTTAGCTTAATCATAAATCCCCTGAAACACTTGATTCGTAGATATCAGCTTCTTCAACAACCAAACGCTAAGAGTGTTCTTAGTTGAATGGTATACAGAGATTTGACCGGTTTGTTGTTGTTGATGCTTGACTTTTGTACCTGTACTGGAATCAACAATTTGCATACTTTCACATCGGTTAGCGATATCTATTTTAGAACCATGCAGGGGTTCACAGCCAACTTTGGTAGTGTTAGAGGTAAACATCCTTCCTGTAGGAACCCATTGAAGACTAACTGATTTGATAATTTTACCCGTGGGTTGCTACCTAAGGTTGGATCTAGGCGACTTGGTTTTCTTAGGCACAATGGAAGACTTAGTGGTAGAAGACCTATTTCCTTTAGGAATCCCTCTTTTAGCACTTGAGTTCAGCTCCTTCAAGACTTTAGTTACACAAGCCGCATGATTTGTCGTGAAGACACTTTTCATGCATACGGAACAAACACCGTGTTTGAGATCCGAATGAGATCTAGAAATCCTAGTTCTTGCTTGTGTCATTTTCTTAGATGCATCTACATAGTGATTATTAGGTATACTATTCAACCTATATGGTGGCATATTCTTAGAACTGTACCTAGAATCACTAGTAGCAGTCTTGTTTGTAGGTTTTGCATGGGCTGATTTGATCACAGTAGGCCTAGATAGTGGAGTGACTGGTCTAGAAATTTGAACAATATCAACTTGGGATGCAAACCGCGGTCTCGAGGATTTTGGTCGCTCGGATCTAAATGCAGTTCGTTGACGAACGGACTGAATTTTAGGCGGTTTCCCCAAGATTGATGGTTTTTCAAGCTTAGTGTCCACACTAGTGCCCTTAATTTTCCTTAGCTCATTTTTTAGAGCTTTTCAGAGCAGCTATAGCAAAAACCTTTTTCTGAACCTGAGCCTTTAATTCAGCATTTTCAGTAGTTAACAAGGTCGTTGACTCTAGAGTTTTAGACCTCGTTACTACGATAGTATTATTTACCTCATTACAACGCTGTTTTAAGGTCTCGTTTTCCTTTTGTAAGAGGTCTTGGGATGCCAATTTAGATTCTAGCAAAGTAATTTGTGTCACAAAATTATCTTTTTCGGCTTTAGAATCTTGAATTTTTTGATTTAATTTTCGTTCAAGAACAACGTTTGAATTTTCAAGTTTTTCGAAATACTTTTCAAATTTATCCGTTTTCTTTGAAAATTCAATTTTGGCATCCTCAAGATCTTCTGATTGTTGAGCTGTGATCATTTCGAGCTCTTCAATCTTAGAAGAATCAGTCATACAACATTTATCATGATTACTTACAGCATTTTCAGAATGCCCAACATGCGGTATTTCATTAGCAAACATCATATGCAACATTCGATTGTACCGTATCTGTAGGTTCTTTGTCATAAACGGATATGTTGTCATCATAAGAGATGTCTGTGACAGTCCCTGACATGCTGCCGGTATCATGAAGTGATTCAATGCAACTGCAGTCTTTATCAACCTCCAATTTGTCAACCGTATGACCATTATCCTCTTGTATCTGCATCGTAGAATCTTGCACTCCACTATCATAAGCTTGCTGAAGTCAGGATCTTTCATAAATCAAAGACGAGATGATGTCATGAATTTCAACAGTGTACCACGTAACTCTGAACCTCCGTATGTATGTATTGAAGAAATGACTGACATATCCCTGAATTTTCAGACTTAACAATGTCGAATTGGAAGAAGTGCGTAAGTTGTGTCACTAGAGCTTTATATGCAGATACTGATGCAGAGTGATTAAAGTCTTCTTTGTGAAGTTGCTCAGCTAGTTGGTTCAAGTTGAGGAATATTGAGTCGATGAATGTATAACGATCTTGACCAAAGAGTATCAAAATTCACTTCCTCCTTGAAGCCATGAAAGGGTTACAAGATGAGACTGAAGTAGTCGAAATAACGTTATACCACTTTCTCTAGCTGTGTTTTGCATGAGATGCAGTTCTCCCTCTTGAGATGTCGAATTCAATGATTCCGTTGAAGTTTGATGTGAATATTTACAAAACGTTGATCGAACAATGAGAGAAAGTAAATGTATTTGTTGTTATGTGTTAAAGCCGAGAAATAATGTTGAAATCCCCTAAATTATGTTCTCGTTAAACCAAAAAATCCAAGTTAAAAATTTTCAAAAACACGTTTTTGAAAAATGTTGGATCGCAACACTTGATCGCAGAGGGGATCGTACTCAGATCGCACTCCTTGATCGTGACAAGTGATCGCACTCCTTGATCATGACGAGTGATCGCACTCCTTGATCGTGACAAGTGATCGTACTCGGATCGCACTAGTGATCGTACCCAACGATCGTACTTGGATCGCACTAGTGATCGTACACAATGATCGTACTCGGATCGTACTAGTGATCGTACACAACAATCGTACTCGGATCGCACTAGTGATCGTGGCCTGTGATCGAAGTGAGTGATTGTGGTCTGTGATCGCAGTGAGTGATCGTGGCCTGTGATCGCAGTGAGTGATCGTGTCCTGTGATCGCAGTGAGTGATCGTGCTATTGGATCGCAAGTAGAAACCCCAGGTTTATGTGATCACAATGCACGGATCGTACTATGGTTACCACTTTTCTCGGACAGTACAAAACACAACAAATTCGAGATTCTAAGCCTAAAAATGAATCAAACACCCACAATTTTTGTGTTTTTAATCAAAATAACAATACCAAATCACTACAACAAGTAAGTAGATGAAGTATATCAAGATTAAACCATAAAAACAAAAAAAAATTGTCTGAATGTTTTTAAGATCAAAATAGGCGTAGGAATCAAGAACACAAACACAAAAACCCAACAATCATCCCATGGCTCTTGATACCATTTGTAAGATATTGAGAGAGAAAGAGATAGAAGCTTGGTAGAATTCACATACACACTTAAGAGAGAAAATAAGAAAACACACTTTTAGTATGTGTAATGTATGAGAAAACCACACCCTCATCATCTAAGGAGAGGGTTTATATACCAAGTCCATAAGATGGGCTTGGACTTATAATTGGGCCGGCCATACAAGCATGGACCGGTCTTTTCCTTGTTTGATATATATAAAGATATCTAGACTACGAGTTACTACTTAATATATTGTCGGAGTGGCCGAATCTTCCTAAATACGTAAAAACGTATTTCCAACATCATTAGTCGGCATTATTCCTGTATATAGGAAGCTTTAAAACGCGAAAGTCTTAACTCTCACGGGTTAAGAACAAGTACTTTTCGCAAGCTCCTATAATTGATCCTAGAGAGTCGTTTATCAAGGGAACTTTAAAATGCGATTTCTAAACTTGAAAAAGTCTAAGAGTTTGCAAGATCCTATAGACGACTCGAAAACCCAAAACTTTGATTTAATAGGCTAAGCATCCACGAGTCTCATTCCTTGAGATTTTAAATTGTGGAGAACGAGAAATGATAGAGTCAATTATAAGTTTGGTATCCTTTCGTGAATTTATGTGTGTTAATTATAAGCCTATTCTCCCATCGCTTGCTAATAAATTTATCTGCAATAAATAAGGTTATACGATTTGAAAAGTTACTTAGCTTCTAGCCCAAGATCGTTTAAAAGTTGCTCGGTATTGATTAGAGTTCATAGCCAAGGCATAACTTATTGAAGCAGGATGCGAAGATTGGCGAGTCCAAAAAGGTCCTAACAAGGCATGAGGGCTACATTTTGTTGCTAAAGATCCAAAGTGATGTGAAGAATCATTTATCAAAAATCAATATGAAGGATCGAGACACACAACAAAAAGAAAATACTCCCGTAAAGATCATGGAGAAGTCTATCAAAAAAGGCCCTAACAAGGTATGAGGATAAATAGATCCAAGTCCAAAAAGGAGGCGGATCGTTGTATATCAAAATCCCAAATAAAGATTGGAGAAAAATGAAGAAGTCGTGGTCCAAATATGAAGAATCTCTCAAAACTTCAAGTGAAGAAATTCCTATTATGAAGAGAAGACCATTATTTCATGAACGTCTCTCAAGATTTGAAGTATGAAGTCGCTGCCAAATATCGGTCCGAGAAAGGTCTCAAATCGCGAAGCGAGTTATGCCAAGATATGAACTTTATGAGGTCCCGAGAAGCAGTTTTAAAAGATATTGTCATATAGCTAACTATTGATTAAATCGTCCCACTTTATTTTCAGCCTTAATAACTATCGAAATAAGTCAACAATGCATCCTCGTGATCATTCAAGACAACAATAAAATATAAGAGATACACCTAGGAATAAGGGAGTCTAAGTAAATAATTGGCCCACATGAGTTCGTGTTAGTCTGCTAACTTATTATAACAATGATCTTGTTTTTAAGCTTGGTTTGGAGAACGTGAAACTTGAGGATGATAATCATTTATGACATTCCAAAACCCTAAGGTAAGTCTTTGATTTCTTAACTTGTTTTGTTATTTTCTATCTCTTTAATAAAGGCCAACGTGGATTGATTGTGATGAAAAGTGTAATCTTTCTTTGTAATTAATGCATTGCATGAGGACATTGCAATGGGCAAGTGTAGGGGATTTGATAGGTGTGAAAACACCCATCCTTTTACCACTTAATTATAATAAAAACAAGACCATAACGTGTATTTTATGTCGTAAATGTCGGAATTATGCGTGGCTTGTGTTTTTGTTGTGATTTTAGGATCAAAATGTTAAAAGGGAAGAAAACACGGCTTTCACGGGCTTTTATCGAAGAAAAAGACAAAAGACGAAGTCAAGAAATCAAGAGTGCAAAAAGAACGGAAGTCCAAGGCCTATTCTGAAGATTTATCGAAGAAATAGTACAAAGACGGAAGTTTAATAAAGCCGAAGAACTCAAGTCTAAGTTATGAAGAAACCACAAGACGAGTTTAAAGTAATCCCGAGACAAAGTCTGAAAGGTCGAAGAATTTAAAAGATTAAAGACTAAAGACGAAGGATTAAAATATAATTAAAGAAAGAAGAAAGAGAGGAGGAACCTTCCTTCCACTAATCACCTCGTCCCCTATAAATAGAGTCATTGGGATTTCATTTCATTTTGTTGGCTAATAGTGAAAATTAGTTCTTCCACCCTTTTAATTACTTGCACCTTTATTTCATGTCATTTCATTAATTGTCAATTTTAATTACCTTGTCTTGCACCTTTAAATTCCTTTAATTTCAAGTAAGTTTCATTTTTATTTTTGTTAATCTTTACTTTTATTTGTTAATCTCTTATCTACCTTTCTTGTTTGATCTTTAATCTTTATGCTTTATGTTCATGTTTATGTTGTTTAATTTTTATTAATTTGATCAAGTGGGTTTTGATTATTGTGGTTATTATTGTTAGTTTTATTGATTTGGATTGATAGGTATTCATTAGTTGATCATTTGTGGTTAGTTTTGTTTAATCTTTTGGTTGATTTTGATTAGATTAGATTGAATTCGTAGCTTTTTCTTCTTCCGTGTTCTTCGCTCTTTCTGTTTTCCCAGGTATTCCGAATCAAGGCAATTTATTCCGGATCAGCAACTCATTCCGAACCAGCAGTCTATTCCGGATAAAGGTATTATTCAGGATCAAGTGTGTATTTCGAATAAAGGTATTATTCCAGATGAAGCTTATATTCGGAGTGAACCATTTATTCCGGATGAAGTAAACATTCCGGATGAACTGATATTCCGAATGAACAACTTTTATTCCGAGTGATGCCCACTTTCCGAACGAAGCAATCTTTCTGGATCAACCATTTATTCCGAATAAAGCATTATTCCGGATCAAGGCAAATATTCCGAATAAAGGATTTATTCCGGATAAGTGACATATTCCGAATAAAGAATTTATTCCGGATCAAGTGATTATTCCGGATGAACCATTATTCCGAGTGAAGCATTCTTTCTGAACGAAGGTATATTCCGAATAAGAGTGTTATTCCGGATGAGCTATTATTCCGGATAAAGGAGTTATTCCGGATGAGTGTTCTGTTTGATTATTCCAAATGAGCTTCGTTATTCCGGATGAACTAGTTATTCCGGATGAAGGTGATATTCCAAATGAGATGTTTTTAGTTTATTTTAAGTTTATGTTTTTAAATTCTTAAGCTTTACTTTTCCCGCCTTTTTCCTTAGTCGCACCTTAAGTTGCCTTGCCTTTAGTTTAAGTTTAAGTTTGCCTTTAAGATAGTTTTAAGTTTGCGTTATTTACTTTAGTTGCCTTTTAATTTCTTGTCACGTTTTTAATTCTTGTCATTTATTTTCACTTAAGTTTAGATTTATTTTACCTGCCTTTTACGTTAAATTTTTTGCACTTTCCTTTTACTACAACGACCAAACATTTGTTTTCACCAAAAACAATTGAGTCGCATTTTAAACCAATAATCAATTCGAGGAGACCACTTCAACGAACTTTAATTTTTATACTGGCCAAAAGCTTGTATTAAGAGCATTTCAAAGACACTTGTAAAAGTGGTTCTTCTTCTCTACCTATTGTTGAGACCGTTGCCTCTGTTGCTCCATCACTAACTCCATTTGGAGAAAGTGATTTCATTTTGAAAGAAATTGAAGCAACTTTGGGGGATGTGGACTTACAATATGATGATTCTCCCTCCAATTGGGATGAAGACATTCGTACCATTGAGAAACTTCTTAATGAAGACCATATTTCTCCACCATCTCCAAAGGAAATCTCTATCGATGATCCAAATTTGACTACGCCTTCCATCAAAAATCCTCCAGATTTAGAGCTTAGGGACCTACCGTCTCATCTCGAGTACGTTTTCCTTGACGACAATAAGAAGTTACCCGTCATCATCGCCAAGGACTTGAAAGAGGAAGAAAAATCTCGACTTATCAACGTGCTGAAGAATCATAAGAAAGTTATTGCTTGGAAAATCTCCGATATTTGTGGAATTGATCCTCACTTTTGCACACATAAAATTCTCATGGAGGACGACTTTAAACCCAATATTCAAAACCAAAGAAGGTTGAATCCCAAGATCCATGACGTTATCAAAAAAGAGGTTATCAAACTTATTGATGCGGGAATGATCTACCCTATCTCAGATTCTCCATAGGTTAGTCCCGTCCATTGTGTGCCTAAGAAAGGAGGAATAACCGTTGTTCCCAATGAAAACAACGAGTTGATTCCTACTCGACTTGTCACGGGTTGGCGAGTTTGCATAGATTATCGCAAGCTCAATGATGCCACCCACAAGGATCATTTCCCTCTTCCTTTCATGGATCAAATGCTCGAGCGTCTAGCGGGTAATGCCTATTATTGCTTCTTAGACGGTTTCTCCGGGTATTTTCAAATTCCCATCGATCCCAAAGACCAAGATAAAACCACATTCACTTGTCCTTATGGAACATTTGCTTACAAAAGAATGCCTTTCGGCTTATGCAATGCTTCTAGGACTTTCCAGAGGTGTATGATGGCTATCTTCCATGACATGGTGGAAGAAACTATGGAAGTCTTCATGGATGATTTCTCGGTCTATGGTGATTCTTTCTCTACTTGCCTTGCCAATTTGGAACGCATGCTTAAGCGGTGTGAAGACACTCGCCTTGTTCTAAATTGGGAAAAATGTCATTTTATGGTCAAAGAAGGCATTATTCTTGGACATAAAATCTCCAAAGCCGGTCTTGAAGTCGACCGTTCTAAAGTCGACGTGATTACTAAATTGCCTCCACCTTCAACCGTGAAGGGTGTGAGAACTTTCCTTGGTCATGCGGGCTTCTATCGTTGATTCATTCAAGATTTTTCTAAAATCACTCGCCCGATGACCCACCTCTTAGAAAAAGATACTCCTTTTTATCTTTTCTAAAGAGTGTATTGAATCCTTCAATCTTCTTAAGGACAAGTTAACTAAGGCACCGGTCTTGGTTACCCCTAATTGGGAGCTACCTTTTGAATTGATGTGCGATGCTAGCGATATTGCCATTGGAGCGGTTTTGGGCCAAAGAGTGAACAAACACTTCCAACCAATCCATTATGCTAGCAAGACAATGACGGGGGCTCAATTGTATTATACCACTACCGAAAAAGAGCTTTTAGTTGTAGTGTATGCTTTTGAAAATTTTGCCCCTATCTTGTCCTTTCCACCACAATCGTGTACACCGATCATTCCGCGTTGAAGTACTTGTTAACTAAACAAGATTCCAACCCAAGACTTCTTCGTTGGGTTTTTCTCCTTCAAGAATTTAAAATCAAAATTCGTGACAAAAAGGGAGCGGAAAACCTAGTCGCGGATCATCTAAGTAGACTTGAGGATCCTTATCAAGGGGATCATCCGAATAAAGAGATCAACGACTCTTTTACCCTTGAGGCCTTAATGTCTATCAACTCCAATCTTGATGACACCCCGTGGTTTGCGGACATTGCAAACTACTTAGCGGGTGGTATTCTCATCGAAGGGTTAACATCCCAACAAAAGAAGAAGTTCTTTAAAGATGTTAAGAATTACTTTTGGGATGACCCTTATCTCTTCAAAAAATGTGCTGATCTGATTATTCGTCGATGTGTTGATGGACCCGCATCTTTAGACATTCACGAAGCTTGCCATAAAGGACCCACCGGTGGTTACTTTGGTCCCAACTACACCGCGAAGAAAGTGTTTCACTCGGGATTCTATTGGCCCACCATTTATCGTGACGCTCACGAAATGGTTAAAAATTGTGATGCTTGCCAACGCCAAGGCAAGATCACACATAAAGATGAGATGCCTCAAAATTTCATTAAAGAATGTGAAATCTTTGACGTATGGGGCATCGACTTTATGGGGCCATTTCCATCATTCAAAGGGAACAAGTACATCCTCGTAGCCGTTGATTACATTTCTAAATGGGTTGAAGCTAAGGCTCTCCCTACGAATGATGCGAGGGTGGTTGTGAACTTTTTGAAGCAACTATTTGCTCGATTTGGTGTTCCTCGTGCTATAATCAGTGACCGTCGAACTCATTTTTGCAATGATCAATTTGCTAGAGTCATGGCTAACTACGGTGTCAATCACCATCTTTCCACTGCTTATCATCCTCAAACAAATGGTCAAGCCGAGATATCTAACCGTGGATTGAAGAGAATTTTAGAGAGAACTATGGGAGAGCATCGTGCCTCGTGGGTCGATAAGTTAGATGATGCTTTGTGGGCTTTCCATACCGCATATAAGACACCGATTGGTTGCACTCCATATCGTCTTGTGTACGGGAAGTCATGCTACCTCCCTATTAAGCTAGAACATAAGGCATACTGGGCCTTGAAGTGGGCCAATTTTGACATCAACAAAGCCAGTGATCTTCGGAAGATTAAACTCAACGAGCTAAATGAACTGAGGAATGAAGCTTATGAGAGCTCATTGATCTACAAGGAGAAGACCAAGAGCATTCATGATGCAAGGATTAAGAACCGAGAGTTCCACATTGGTGATCAAGTTTTACTCTATAACTCTCGGTTGAAGATCTTCTCGGGAAAGCTGAAGAGCCGTTGGTCTGGTCCATTCACCGTCGCCAAAGTTTTCCCTTATGGCACCATTGAGCTTTCTCAACCAAATGGGCCGAATTTTAAAGTGAATGGCCAGTGTATGAAGCTGTACTTTGGTGAGGACATCTCTCATGAGATGATTCCATCCCTCAATACGTTTGCCTTGAATTAGTCCTGGGTCGAGTCAGGCTCGTGACTCGGTTAACAAAAACAAGCGCTTCTCGGGAGGCAACCCGTTGATCTATCCTTTACCGTTTTCATAATAAGTGTAGGGGGAGCCCTGTATGTGTTTGTTGTCTTGTTTCTTATGATGTGCAGGGATTTAAGCTTGAAAGATCCACTCTTGATGACATTTGACGACCGTGATCCCGTGTACCCGTCTTCCTGGTTCTATCCTAAACAATCGTGATTCAATATTTCATATCTTATATGTTCACATTGAAATCACTATAGTTGTCCTTTCCTTAGCAAGATTTAAACAAAGTGTACAATGTCCTAAGTGTAGGGGAGTTTACTCCCACATGCTTAAACATTGAGGACAATGTTTATATCAATTGTAGGGGGACTTCTATCGAAGTAAGTGGGCTTTTCCATGAATTTTTCCTCATTTTAACCGGAAAATTTGATTTTTCAACATTTTTCAAATTTTTTTTTCTTTTTTGGCCTTGTAGTTTTTCCTTTACTATCGTTATTTATCTTCTTTGCTAAAATTTTTTTTGAATAAAGTGGTTTTAATTTTTCAATGTTGTGAATATTTTGACTCAACCAGAGTTTACTTATCTAAGTTTACTCTAGCTAGTATCCTTAACGTGTTTAATTCAAGTTTTGCTAGGATTTTATATAGGGAACTTTAAAACGCGAAAGTCTTAACCCTCACGGGTTAAGAACAAGAACTTTTCGCAAGTTCCTATAATTGATCCTAGAAAGTCGTTTATCAAGGTAACTTTAAAATGTTAATTCTAAACATGAAAGAGTCTAAGAATTTGCAAGATCCTATAGATGACTTGAAAACCCAAAACTTTTATTTAATTGGCTAAGCATCCACCAGTCTCATTCCTTGAGATTTTAAATTGTGGAGAGCGAAGGATGATAGAGTCAATTATAAGTTTTGTATTCTTTCATGAATTTATGTGAGTTGATTATAAGCTTTTTCTCCCATCGCTTGTTAATAAATTTAATTGCAATAAGTAAGGTTGTACGATTTGAAAGGTTACTTAGCTTCTAGCACAAGATCGTTTAAAAGTTGCTCGGTATTAATTAGAGTTCATAGCCAAGGAATAACTTATTGAAGCAGGATGCGAAGATTGGCGAGTCCGAAAAGGCCCTAACAAGGCATGAGGGCTACATTTTGTTGCTAAAAATCCAACGTGATGTGAAGAATCATTTATCAAAAATCAATATGAAGGATCAAGACACACGAAGAAAAGCAAATACTCCCCTAAAGATCATGGAGAAGTCTATCCCTAAAGACCCTAACAAGGTATGAGGATAAATAGATCCAAGTCCGAAAAGGAGGCGGATCGTTGTATATCAAAATCCCCAAATAAAGATTGGAGAAAAAAAGAAGAAGTCGTGGTCCAAGTATGAAGAATCTCTCAAAACTTCATGTGAAGAAATTCCTATTATGAGGAGAAGACCATTATTTCAAGAACGTCTCTCAAGATTTGAAATATGAGTTCACTACCAAATATCGGTCCGAGAAAGGTCTCAAATCGTGAAGCGAGTTATGCCAAGATATGAACTTTAAGAGGTCCTGAGAAGCAGTTTTAAAAGATTTTTTCCTTTAGCTAACTATTGATTAAATCGTCCCACTTTATTTTCGGCCTAAATAAACTATCGAAATAAGTCAAACAATGTATCCTCGATCATTCAAGACAAAATTAAAATATTAGAGATACACCTAGGAATAAGGGAGTCTAAGTAAATAATTGGGCCACATGAGTTCGTGTTAGTTTGCTAACTTATAATAACAATGATCTCGTTTTTAAGCTTGGTATGGGGAACGTGAAACTTGAGGATGATAAACATTCATGACAACCAAAACCCCAATGTAAGTCTTTGATTTCTTTACTTGTTTTGTTCTTTTAGTTTCCTTAAAGTTTAGTATTTAATAAAGGCCAAGGTGGGTTATTTATGATGAGAAATGTAAACCGTGCTTTGAAACTAAT
This sequence comes from Glebionis coronaria, assembly GCA_025667525.1. Taxonomy (NCBI): domain Eukaryota; kingdom Viridiplantae; phylum Streptophyta; class Magnoliopsida; order Asterales; family Asteraceae; genus Glebionis; species Glebionis coronaria. Next base: position 634,307,925 of record CM046874.1, on the reverse strand, counting down.
ATATTACATGAGGACATTGCAATGGTCAAGTGTAGGGGATTTAATAAGTGTGAAAACACTTATCCTTTTACCGCTTATTTCCCATAATAACAAGACCAAAACGTGTATTTTATGTCGTAAAAGTCGGAATTATGCATGGTTTATGTTTTTATTGTGTTTCAGGATAAAAATATGAAAAAGGAAGAAAACACGGGCTATCACGGGCTTTTATCAAAGAAAACGACAAAAGACGAAGTCAAAAGATAAAGAGTGTAAAAAGAACGGAAGTCCAAGGCTTATTCTGAAGATTTATCGAAGAAAAAGTCTAAAGACGGAAGTTTAATGAAGTCGAAGAACTCAGGTCTAATTATAGAAGAAAATTATAAGACGAGTTCAATTTATATCAACAAATCCCGAGACGACGTCGAGAAAAATCGAGTCGAGACGAGAAGAAAGAAAGAAGGAAGCAACACATGCACTCCCCACCTCCTATATATACCCTCCTAATGACACATTAGGAGGGTGTTAGTTAATTTAGTAGTTCATTTTTTTCTTTCTTTTGTTTTATTTTTAGAGAGAGAAACTGTTTAACTTTCTCTCACTAGAACTTCATCTTTTCTTTCTTTTCATGTTTAAGCTTTGATTTGATCTTGTATTTTGGAATCATTAATCTATAAGTTCAAGTTAAGTTTTTCATATTCAATCTCTTTCTACCTTTCTTGATTTTTACTTATTTGATCCGAAAATCATTCTTGATTTTTGTTTAATCTTGATGTTTGATTGATTAAAAAGTTTATCTTTTGGTTCTATCTAAGTTTTATACGGATTAAGCTTTGAGCTTATCATGCTTAATGGATTATTTTGTGTTTAGCTTATTTACCCTTTAGTTTTCTTTAAAAAGTTTAGTATTTTTAAAGTTTGATTCATAAAGTTTGCTTATTTCGTGTTTTAAAAGTTTTTAAATTTATGCTTGTTTTCATTTGGTTGAGATTTAAATAAGTGCTTATTCGTCTTTGCTTAATTAGTGATTATTTGGGTTGAAGCTTATTGTATTCCATCCGAATACCTTTTGTTTTTCCATCTTAATATCATTAGGGTTTACATATTGCGACAGTCTTTCCGACGGTTTCATTGTGATCGCAATAACCCTTAGGGTTTTACTTTGCGATCAAGTATTCAGATCACTTATTCCAATCGTACATTGCGATTGCTCCTAGCATCGTACATTGCGATCGGGTATAAGGCTTATTGCAACGAAACGCTGCCAAAATTTCAACAACCATATTCCGATAGAACTTACATTCAGATAGAATATTGCGATCAATATTGCGACAGCTTACATTCAAATTTAGATAGAACTGCATTCTGATATAATTGATTTACTGTTATTCCGATACTTTAATCTTTATTCCGATAGATATCATTTGTTACATTCCGATGGTTATTAAGACAAATTATTCCGATAGTTTTTCTTGTGACACATTCTGATGGGATTCCGATCAAGGACATTCCGATGGGTTTAAGTTTTTTACGAAGTTTTAATTTCCAAAAACTGCACGCTTCCTGAAATCTCTGTTTTTACCAAGTGTTTTTCTAATTTTAGAGAGAAAAAGTGATAATTTTTCTAGATTTGCTTTTAGCTTATTTTAATTACGTTTCACATTTACTCTTCTAGTAGAATAGAAAATCAACTCCCCTTTTCGTCACCAAGAACGACTATTCCACTTCAAACCGTGATCAATTCGATTAGATACCGAGAATGATTGAGTACACAAAGGCTAAGCAAAAAGTCATGTATTAGTGATCCTTGTGATTGTGAATGAATACTGGACACCCAAACATATGTAAGAATGAGATGTTTGGAATTCTCCCCTGGAGAATTCATAGGGAGTCTTCATGTGTCTCTTCACAATGATGGATTTATTTTGAGTGTAGCAAGCAGTGGCTACATCATCAGTCCAAAAGTGCTTACAGAGAGATGATCCATCAAGCATTGTCCTTGCTGCTTCAATCAAAGTTTTGTTCCTTCTTTCAGCCACACCATTTTATTCAGGTGTGTAAGGTGATAAGAAATTTTGTGATATTCCTTTGTCATCACAGAACTTGATTAGTGTATGATTTCTGAATTCAGTACCATTGTCAGTTCTAAGTTGTTTAACATGAGTGTCATTTTTATTTTCAACTCTTTTGATGAAAGACATAATGGCATCTGGTGCATGGCTTTTCTTTGTCAGAAAATATACCCAGGTGTACCTAGAGTACTCATCAACAATGACAAGTGTATATTTCTCATGACAAATGGCCCTAGGTGATACTAGGCCAAATAAGTCCATGTGAAGTAGATGAAGACTTTCTTTAATGAAGAAAGTTTGTTTTGTTTTGAAACTGGCCCTATGGTGCTTTCCTTTTTCATATGTTGATTATGGTTTGTCCTTGGAATAGACAAGTGAAGGAAGACCAACAACAAGATTTTGTTTTACCAGCAGAGTTATTGTTTTGAAATTTAGATGGGAGAGCCTCTTATGCCATAGCCATTTAGTAATGTTGGAAGCTCTAGGAAAGAAACATGCCTCTTGAGTAGAGTTCATGTTCACGACGTAAACATCTTTCACTCTGGGAGCAATCATCACATTCATGATTGGAGTTGAAGATTGTACCATTTTTGTCATCAAACAGGACTAGAGACTTTGCATCACAAAGTTGACTAATGCTGATGAGGTTGTGCTTCAATCCATTGTCATATGCTACCCTTATGAAAACTATACCATTGCATATCACTGAACCAAATCCTTTAGTATTAGCTGATGAGTTATCACCAAATACTACTTTAGGGCCTGGTCCTTCCTCATACTTGTGTAGATGACTTTTGGTGCCACTCATATGCCTTGAGCAGCCACTATCCAGGTACCAAATAGGCTTCCTGAGATCACACAACACAAGTTAAGGAAATGGTCAGTTTTTTTTAGACCCACCTTTGATGGGTGGGTGCTTTAGATATGGAAGGTGTTCTAGATCTGAATGATCCTTTTGATGAGGATGAATAAGATTGCTCAGAAGAAGAAGGAGAGGTTTGAACAACATTTTCTTTCTTATCCTGAAGGGCTTCACCTCTTCTGAACCACTCTATATGATTGTGATCAGATGTAGTGTGGACATTACTTCCACAGGTTTCACAACATTTGGAAATAGAGTTAGGGTTCCTAGATTTGAGGCCTCTTCTGAGAGAGATTACTCGATTATGTCCATGAGTGTCATAATCATATCTTCCACAAATGTTACAAACGGGATAGTAGTGACAGTTATCTGAGTGATGATTTCCCATACTACAATAAGTGCATGGTGGGAAAGGCATTTTTCGCCTAGAATGAGATGCTTCAGTATTGTGAGCATCAGCACTAGTTTTAGCAAGCATATATTGAGTATGTTCACAAGTGCGATGGTCAGTCCTCTCACATTAAGTGCAATAAATCACTTTTAGGCAAGTTTCAGTGAGATGTTTGTTTAAACCACATAGATCACAAGCCCTATTAAATTGTGTCTTATACTTATAATGTGGAGAGTTTGAAGGTTCATCTCTGAATCGATTTGGTGTTTGTTGTTGCCTGAGTTGTAGTTTGAGATAATTGATCTCTTGCATGACACGAGACATTCTCTCATCTTCCTCAGATCTAGCATTCTTTAGTTTATTTGTTGAAACTGAAGAGGTAGTTCCCTTATGTGAACCTTCAGCAGGAGTTGAAGAGTTTTTTGATGTGTCAATTTTGACATGCTTGGGAGACCTACCTTTGTGTGTTGTGTGAGACTTGATGATTGACTGGATTGATTTTGGTCACCAGTTAACATCTCCAAAGGAGAAAGTGGGGTACTTACTTTATTCTCTAAATAATCATCCGAGTCATCTTCAGTAACTGAAGATTCAATAGGTGTTGAAGTGTCAGCATCTGCTTGCAACTCAGGAAGAAGGATACTTCTAGTGTCATGATCTTATAAATTCTATTCACCTGATCTTACAACATAAGGGATCGAGCTACCATCCTCATTTGAGTCTTTGACAAAGACAATATCAATTAAGTTGGTGCTGGAGGATCCTTCAGCACCAAGCATTTTCCTCTTTTGAGCAGGAATTTGTTCATTGATGCACTGATTTACACTATAAAAGTTTCTAAGCCAAGTTTTAACAATATCTTTTGCTTCTTTTAGGTCAACTCTTAAGAAATTATTTTCATCCAAAATCTCTTTGTTCAGTTGTTAAAAAGTAAGTACATCAAGTTTAGCCTCTTTTAGCTCTATTAGCATACTTTCAAAATCATCAAGTTTAAGAACAAGTTTATGATACTTTTCAAGCAAGTTGTTTCTTTGTTCTTCAACAAATTTTAGATCAATACACAGGTAATCAAAGACAAATTTAATGTCATCCTTATCTTCTAATTCAAGAAGAGTTTGTCCCTTTTTTATTATGATATTGACCCATTCACCATTTCGAGCACTTTCTCTGGCAACAACATTTGAGTTAGAGCCTTCATCATCAGCAAGTGGCATTAGCACTTTCACATTAACCATTTCATCATCATCTGAATAGACTTCCTCTTCAACCCATTCATAAGCTTCAGCAATGAGCCCTTTGTTCTTATCTTGCTTGGGAGCATTGGAGGAAGAACCTTCAGTGCTCATGAGAGCCAGCCTAGCCTTGATTTCTCTATACTTTGCCTCAAAGTCTTTTGATGGGCGTAGTTCAGCCCTGTTTTGCTGAAAGGAAGTTGAAGCAATTTTTTTTGTTGAAATGATGATTGACCAGATGGCCTTGATTGAGTTGGTGAGGAATAAAAAGGAATGAATGTTTTGGAATAACAATTCCTAGCAAAGTGACCAGCCTTTCCATATTTGTAGCATTCAGTGTCAGCTGTAGCTTTTGTGGTGCTGGAGAACTTGCCTCTTTTCTTAAAGAACCTTCTAGAGAAGAGCTCTTTCATGAAATTCCTCTTTGAGTTCATTCAAATATTCCTCACTAGTTCTTGTGTCCTCTTCATCGTCAGGACTATCTTGGTAGTCTTGGATGACAGCCTCACTGAAGAAGGATGTAGACAAGGGTGTAGCAATGGTTAATGCTTTACTCTTGCTTGAGCCTTCATAAATCCTATCAACTAGGTTTTATTCATACTTTAGTTTCACAAAAAGAGAGGCCATGTCACAATCTTTAATGTGATCAGCATTTCTCAAGCCTAGGCAGAAACTGAGCCACTTCTTGGGCAATTCATTAACAAAAACTGTGTGATTTCAAGTTTTTAAAGCTCAACACCATCATTCAGTAGTTCATTCATCAGTGCTTTGTATCTGGTGAATGTTTGTGTGAGGGTTTCTCCTTCTTTGTGTTTGAAGGTGTTGTATTGAAGCTTTAACTCCATTATTCTTGTTTCTTTGACATCAGAGGGTTCCTCATGATAAAAAGATAAGGTCCTCTCATGTAGATTTAACTATTTTTCAATTCACAACAGAATTCATTTGGTCATCTGGAAGTACAGACATGAAGCAACTTTTCTCTCATCAGTAGTCCATTGTACTTCAGGTTTTCTATTATCCCCAACCATTGGAACAAATAGACCATTTTCAATGATTCCAAGGAATTGAGGTTCGATTCCAACCATGTGGAAAAGGAACCTTTTCTTCCAATTGGTAAAATTAGCAACCTCCGGACAGGAGCAGCATTGAGTTGGCCACCCCTATACTATAGGGTTTGTGGTATTACTTGAGCCATCTTGGATCTTGATTTGAAAACTTTAAAATGAGCAGTTTAATGAAAAATAAAAGTTTTGCTAATCAAACTGCTCTGATACCACTTGTTGGTCCCTAATAAATCGTTATTACTTATCAACCTTAAGTAACAACTCTTTACCAAGACTCAAGTGTGTTGTTTTAACAATTGATAAGAACTAAGAACAATTAAAACAACAATACCAATAACTTTCAACGTATAGACTTTTATTAAAACTCAATAAAGAATCTATAGCCCACTTTGTTTGCGAAATAACAAACGTGGTTGAATGACAATGTGTGGTGATCTCCTCTATTTAAACTTCTAACCAAAGTTAATAGTCTAAGCTCCAATCTAAACGTTCTTATGCTCTTTGGCTATATGGTTTAGTTGGTATCGAGATAGAATGTTTTTCAAGGGTTTCTACTCTTGTAATGGTTAAATTTTTCTTTCTTGATAAGAACTCCTTAAATAGGCAGTGTGAAATTAGGGTTTGCATTTTGCATGTTCCCGTGTATGGGTTTATCCAGTGGGTGGTTGATGCCTATGCTGGATAAACAGTACAAAGTACTTAATAAACTATTCTTGAAAAGATAAAGATTGTACTCATAGCTAACTATACAAGCAACCTACTTTGACTTAAACTAATTTTTTCCCGCCTAATGCAAACCATCATAATACTGAAGTGTCTTCAGCATTCTAGAGGAGATCGACATCATTCAGTTTGGTACTGTCAAACCAAACTGAACTGAATGCTCTTCTTTAGTACTTGTTCTTCAACAACTAGATCGCCTAGTATATGAAGCAAAGACTCCTTTGTCTTCTAAGTTTACTGGAAGAGGAAAGCTGAACATCCTTCAACAACATAGTCTTCAGTAGGAACTTTGTTCCTCTGGTCATGCTTCAGTAGACTCACCTTACTGCTGAACATAAAACACTTAGGGGGATTTTATATTCAAACCCTAGAGTTGCTTCAGGGTCAGTAAATACTGACCCAACAAGATTCAACAAGCAGAAGCCTCGAGCATTTGAGAAGGCTGAGGTCCCATCTGATGCTGAAAACTAGGTCTCACACATGGAGAAAATCTTCGATGCCATGTGATGTGATGGAGTGTACAAGGCACGTTTGTCTTGCTACAAGTTCGAAGGCGATACACTAGCTTGGTGGAGACCATACAAGCTGACAAATGAAGGTGATGTATGGTTGGCTACTTTGACCTGAGTGAAATTCAAGGGATTGTTCTATAATCAGTTCTTCCCAAGGGCTAAGCAGGAACGGCTTAAGAGGGACTACCATGCTATTCATCAGAAAAATTGGTGAGAACAGCACGGAGTTTATGCAGAGATTCCTCAGGTTAGCTGGATTTCTGGGCGCTGCTGTAGGTACAGCTGAAGAGCAAGCGAAGCACTTTCGCTGGGCTCTTCACTCCTCGGCTGTTCATCGGCTACTTAGTGCCACTTACACCAATGTGTCACAAGTGTCAGACTCAACACGTAGCTTGGAGATGCTCCATGAGAGAGATGACTATGAGGAGCCAAGTCGTCCTGACAAGAGGTATAAATTTCAGTCATCAAGCGTTACCATCTTAGTTTTTTCCCATTTTGAAAATGAAATAAGTAGCTCCTCATTTACTTTTTTCAAAACTCCATTTTAAAAACTTTCCTTTTTTGCTGGGTTGGTTCACGCGCGGGCAGGAAACTATGACCAATAGAGTCAGACATTTAGCTATATTTGCACGCAAAAGGAATGTGGTTCTGGTTGAGGCTCTAAACGCAAATAATCATTTTTCTCTTTTTATAATCCGAACACTAATTTTAGCTTATCTCAATTTTGAAAATGAAATAAATAGATAATCCAGTTTAAACGCAATCCCAAACATCTCCTTATATGTAAAGCAGTCCCATCATATCCCTTTCATATTCCTTATAGACAAAAAAGATGTCTCACGCATACAAACTTTAGTTGCATCGTATTGAAATCAATTACTGTAATTTTCTAAAGGTAACAATCATCAAATTTTCAAGAGAATATAAATTTTCAACTTGTGAGGGTGGCACAATGTTAGAAGTGTTCCATGAACATAATTGTTTCCTTGAGTATGTTTTTTTCTAAAAATATCATAATTAAATTTTGAAATTATCACATATTAAAAATTATTATTAATAATTAAATTTGTTTTAATTAGAGCCGAGCATTACATAGACCGCGGGTCAAACTGAATCAAGAAACCCGGTTTGAACAGGATTGCCTGGACATGAACATAACATTTCGATCTCATCCGCCCTGATTTTCAAACCAGATCGCCTCTAGTTTTGATTAGTGTTATTATTTGATTCTGTAATCGTATTATTATGTAAGCATATCAAGTCAAATTAACATGATATGAGTAATAATATAATATAAATTCAAGTTATGTCTATATATTAGTTTTTAGGTTTTACTGTCTGAAGTTTCAACCACTTAGTAAAAATTGATAACTTCCACAAAAGGTGCAATGGTGCTCGTTTTCAGTGACGAAGTGTGGAAACCTTGGTTTCCGGATCTTTTAAGATACTAGGAATGATCATTGCTCATATGATTAGATAATCAAAGCGGAATTAGAACAACAACCATTAACAAGGTGTTTAGGCACAAAACATGAATTAAAACATATGGATTGCTCATTATATTAATAACGAACAACCACTAGACGTGTATACATTGAATCCCACGTCTAGTCGACACACACTTTAGGTTTACATTGTGAATGAATTGAATGAATTAAAAACCTAAGACTCTTGTTCCTTTTATAGTGGAAGGAACAGAATCTACAAGAGATAAAATCAAATAAACATCTAAATCTTCTATTTAGATAAACTATATATTGTGTATATCATAAATAATATACTCAATATATTCCCCAAATAGAATTCTCCATCAAATCCATCAGCGTTGACTTTTGTTGACTGCGTTTGACTTTTGTTGACTTCTATCAACGCCTACATTGCTCTTTTCAATGTCTATATTACTCTTGTCAACGCTTGAGTAAATGTCCTTCGATTTTGAGTTTCTGCCACATCAACTTTTTGACCCAACAATCTTCCCCTAGTTGATGGTGGCAAAACTCTATGTGTATCTCTTGTAAGTTGTACATGATCTTCAAATTGCTTCCCCTCAAGTATAGCATGTATTTTCTTCCCCTTTTTGTCACATCAACAAGAAAGTAAACAATGTTGCAATCTTTGAAGATTCTCCAAATGTAGCTCTAAGTAATGATCTTGAAGAACAATTAATATGATATTTTTGATGTAGAAGTAGAATAACCCAATCTTGTGTTCCATGTCTTGTATTATCCATGTGATGAAGAACTTATACCCATTGCAATTTATAAGTAGACCTCAATCCCTTGTCAATATTCCCATCCTTTGTGAGACACTGAGCACGATAATGTAACTCCTTCAAGTGTTATGACAAGCCTTCATCACCAACCATGTAAAGCACGAACAAGTTACCTTTAAAGTCTATGACTGGGAGTGCATGACTTTAAGATATGATAGAACACAAACTCGCGAAAATCTTCTTCAATCATCAAACTTACCATAAGAATTCTTCCCCTTAAGCTAACACCTCTTCATGAAGACCATCATTACCTCACGAATTGTTGCTAACTCACTTTAAGATCATTAATTCCGTTTAAAAATATCTGAGCCATAAATATCACCATGATATTCTGAATTAAAACGGAGATTCCATGTACCTTCGTGTGTAAATACCACCTTTTTGTGTGCTCAAAACGTATCAATTTTCTCAAACAGCAGCAATCATTGTGTTATCCAATATCCTTCTCTGTCCAACATCTTTACCAGATGTATTGTCCAATATCTTTGGCAGATGTATTGTCCAATATCGGACAATACCTATCAGCGTTGAAGTTTATATATCGGACGACACTGTCAACTCTATCAGCGTTGACTTATTCTGTCAGCGTCAATTCAAGGCTTGTCAGCGCCTCAATTACAAACGTCAGCGTCGAACTAAAACTGTCATCTTGTCAGCGGTGTGCATACTTCACTTATCCTTAGCCATAATGGATCACGTTAACATAATGATCAAAGAATTACCAACAGTATGCATCTTTTGCTCCTTGGATCAATAACACCCTTGATAGTCTAATATGCAAACAGAAACTCTCAATATTAATCATATACAATATACGATCCCTTCTGCTTTTTACTTTCTTCATGTAAGCACATATTTAGCAAGTATATTATATGTACCAGCAAGCTAGATCCCATATCTCCGTGTGAACACAAGAATTGAAATTCTTCATGTGAACACACACATTGTAACCGTGTGAATGCTAATTTCTCTACCAATAGGATGTCTTGTCTCGTGTGAACACATTCATAACCAATAATCATGCGAACATGTTAAACAAACAAGAATCGTTACTTCTGAACCACGATGACTTCTAAGCTGCGTCTTCTCTTGATCAGTCCATATGAATTATAAGCTATTGCAATAAGCACGATCTAGGGTTTTTGAAACTTGAGCATCGAAACCCTAATTTAGGATTTATAAGTTAACCTTAGATCGTGTATCTTCACACGTTATAACAGCCACAAGGTACATAATATTCTGCTTTTCTTGTAGATCTAGGGTTTGAGAAACCCTAGGTCATGATTTTATGTGAAAGCAAAAACATTAATACCTTTTCTGGAGCGAACTTCGACTTCAAATAATTTTCTCACGAAAGCTCAGATCGAAGATCCCTTCGGTGAGACTCTAGACACAAGTGCCAAGAGTCTACAGTTCAAAAATCACGAAGATCCAACGATTAACGAAGGAGAGATCGTGTTTTGAACATGGCTGTCCACAGAAAACTGCATATACCCTGCTACTGATTTTGACGCTTAATAACTTTTTCCTGGGGATAGAACTCGACAATCCCTCCGGTGGATGTTTAGATCTATGTATGTAGAACACACATATAAAATTTCGTGACGATCCAACGGTTCAATCAAAAGTTATGACCTACTGAATACTGCTGCGCACATAAAAACGTCCAGAAAAACCCTAGACGGATTTTTCTTTTCTTCACGAAACACGAACACCTTGTTGGTCCTAGCATCACGAGCCACGAGGCTCTGATACCAATTGTGGAAACCTTGGTTTCCGGATCTTTTAAGCTACTAGGAATGATCATTGCTCATATGATTAGATAATCAAAGCGGAATTAGAACAACAACCATTAACAAGGTGTTTAGGCACAAAACATGAATTAAAACATATGGATTGCTCATTATATTAATAACGAACAACCACTAGACGTGTATACATTGAATCCCACGTCTAGTCGACACACACTTTAGGTTTACATTGTGAATGAATTGAATGAATTAAAAACCTAAGACTCTTGTTCCTTTTATAGTGGAAGGAACAGAATCTACAAGAGATAAAATCAAATAAACATCTAAATCTTCTATTTAGATAAACTATATATTGTGTATATCATAAATAATATACTCAATATATTCCCCAAATAGAATTCTCCATCAAATCCATCAGCGTTGACTTTTGTTGACTGCGTTTGACTTTTGTTGACTTCTATCAACGCCTACATTACTCTTGTCAATGTCTATATTACTCTTGTCAACGCTTGAGTAAATGTCCTTCGATTTTGAGTTTCTGCCGCATCAACTTTTTGACCCAACAGGAAGCTTGAATAATTTTTTGAAGGGACGAAATTATATAGGTTTTAAATTGCAAGTCCTAAAAATGGCATCACGTAGTTACAATATATATGAAGAAGTGCATAACCTGAGCGATAAAGCCTATATTTATAAAAAGAACCCCACTCGACGGCCTTTAAAGCTCTTAACTCCGATTTTTTTCCAAACGCTAAGAACATACGAAAATTCTATATCGAACACCAAATAAAAATAACATAAAGTTTTTTAATAACTTGCAATTCAATCAAGCTTAAAAGGAACATAGCAGGATGTCCATCCTATATGGCTATACGTATATTGCTTTGTTTGTTTAAACAAATTTTAGTAAGACCTCACATTTGTTAGTGTGGTAAAAATGTGTGAAGTCTCACTAAAAAGTGTTTAAACAAACACTAAAAAACTTTTAGAAAAATTAATGAAAATTATGGATCGAAAGTTAAATCATCATTCACTTGTAAATGTTCATATTAAGCTCTTTTTTGTCGAATCCAAATTAAACCAAACCCACTCAACACAACTAGATTAACACCCTTAGTTACACATATAAGCAATTAATATATTTTTAGAGCTCGTGAGTCTAACCGATCTTCTTTATATATGAGCACGAGCTTAATTATAAAATGAACCCAAGCTTAGGCTCTAGTTTGATTTCAAGCAAGTTTAAGCTTGAATCAATCCAACTTTTTTAAAACATAGGTTACTCTTCATAAGTTAACAACTTTTCATTTTGTTAATGTTGTCCTGATGACTGATGACAATACTCAAATGCTTGTTAAAACAAAACATTTTAACCAACCTTTTCAAAAAACAGTTAATGACCACCCAAGTTAGTTACCATAATTAAGCTAGGTTACACTAACACATTATCATTACCAAATAATCTTTTAACTTTGTATATAAAATGTGATCAATTTAGTAATGCCCATAAACTGTTTGATGAAATGCGTGTGAGAAATATTGTCACTTGGAATGTTATGATTCGCGGTTCCGAGATGGGTTTTTGTTATTTTAGAAGAATGTTGGGAAATAGGGTTAAGCCCGATAGTGTTACTTTTTTGAATTTAGTTAGTTTGTCGATACGAGTAAGGGAACCTAGGATGGGTAGAATGGTGTATTGTTGGATTATGAAGTTGGGGTTTTGTGAAGATTGTTATGTGACGAGTTGTTTGGTTGATATGTATGGTAAGTTTGGATGTGTTTGTAACCTGAGAAATGTTTTTGACGACGTGGTGGAGAAATATTTGGTTTTGTGGAATGTGATGGTGTCTTGTTGTATGTTGAATGGGCTGAGAGATGACGGTTTTAGAGTGTTTTGGATGATGTGGTTGGCGGGTGTTAAGGGTGATGAGTTTACGTATACGAGTTTGGTAAAGTGTTGCGCTAGTGTAGGTTGTTTTGAGTTGGGGAAGGGGATGCATTGTATTGCGGTAAGATTTGGGTCTGCAACCACCATTGACAACTGTTGAATGATCTAATATGGATATAACTTGAAATTGCAAAAAAGATATGGAACTCTATACATGAACACACCATAAGTGTCTAGTGGGTGCCATGCTGCCATATCATACACAATATTTCGCAAGCTTAGCAAGTTTGTTGACATGTTCATCAAGTCCATCATTTCTAACTTTATCATCAAGAACTTGAATCAAGCAACCCCTTTCTAGAGACGAAACAAAAAACATCACCAAACCTGGGTCACTTTTAGTTCCATCGTGTGAATAGACCTTTCTGCCTGTAAGAAGCTCCACAAGAACCATTCCAAAACTATAAGCATCGCTCTTCTCGGTTAAGATTCCTGAATGAAAGTACTCAGGATCTATGTACCCAAGTGTTCCATGCACCAAGGTTTGTAACTGTGTCTCGTCAATAGGAATAAACTTTGAGATACCGAAATCAGATACTTTTGCAGTGTATTCATCAGACAAAAGTATGTTTGATGTTTTTATATCTCTATGCATGATTTTTGTCTTCGAGTATACATAAGAAAGGGCTTCTGCAGTTTCTGTCTTCGAGTATATCTCTATGCATGATTTCTGTGGCTATGCTTAGACGTTGTTCAAACGTTAATGATGAGATGCAGTTTTGTTTGCGTAAGTGTTGGAAGACGGTTTTGTTGGTTATGAACTCGTAAACTAAGAGGGATGTTTGTGTTTCTAGACAACATCCCAAGAGTTTGACAACATTTGGGTGGCTGATCTCTGATAAATTGATCACCTCGTTTATAAACTGCTCGATTTGGTTTCCATCAATCGACTTGGATTTTTTAATGGCGACCATTGTTTTATCTGGTAGTGTACCGTTGTATACTGTACCATAGCCTCCTTGACTGGCGATGTTAGATTTGTTGAATTTATTGGTTGCTTTTTCAAGATCGTTAATATCTATAAACCATAACAAACACTTCTGAACTATACGTATAAAACTTGTTAACGATATTAAAGAAACATATACGACGCTATGATTACCTTGGCAACTATTTCTGATATAAGGGTTTCCACGATACCCTTTAGCACATTGACAACGATAGCCTTTGTAAATGTCAAAGTAATAATCATTTAAAGTATCAATGCAAACACTATTTTCTCCACAAACATAATTTTCACCATCTTTTATAGCTTCTTCACAGCTCGTGTTTCCGACTGACCATTCAAAAACAACAGGAAAAGTTCGGTTTTGTAAATTATCAAAATCCGTTACTTGAAATGTGTAATGACCTTTCTTAACAAGAAACCCGTACGTGCAGTTATTGAAACTCCACTTCCCAACACTCCCATTTGTGTTTCTTTGTGTATGGATAAAAAAACTTGTTACTTTGTAAGGAACCGGAACTTGATTACAACCCTTGCCTGAACCTATACCACCTCTCAACATATCACAGCCCGTCACTGATGAACAACCCATTATGTAGGACATGTAGTCTTCGTCATACCTAATCATCATGTTAGCTCGAGCGTCACACCCTATCATAGTCAAGAAGTTTTATGTGCTTGAGATTGGGAATCTTGATAGCCGAATTCGTGGGTTCTCTAGGTTTTCTAGCATTTTTGGCGTAACAACGTTGAGCCATTGGTAACGAGCCATGCATATAACCATCAAGTGATATGCCTAACAATTTGATATTTTTGTTGAATACTGTTGGAAAATGTTTTGCAAAATATGGTTTTTGCAATACTTTGGACATAATTTTATTTATGTATATGTTAAATATATTCGTAGTACTTAGTAGCTTTGTGTTCTCCTCGAAGAGAGCTTCATAAGGAGCTAAAGTATGTCCAATAAGGAGTTAATATTAATGAGATATCGTGTCTCAAAGTGAGTCACGTAAAACACAATATTTTGGAAAATATTTTGTCCCACGTCGCTTGAAACTTGAAGTGAAAACATGTTTATAAGGAAATCCTAGTTTCTACCCTACAATATTCGTTTGTGGGTTTTTACTCCCACGCCTACGCGCGCACAGGGGGGGTGCATAAAGTGATATTTCTAGGCCAAAAATGGGTTCGAAGCTACTGAACTTGTGCACGAGCACGTGACTTGCAGACACGAATGCAGCTCCGAAAACTGGCTTGGGTGCTGGCAGATTTTGGTATCTTTTTTTCATCAAATTCGAATTCTTTCCAGAAAATTATGTAATCTATTTTAGGAATAGATTTAGAATAAATTTGTGTTTATAATTGATTTGCAAATCGTGTTATAGAAATAACAGATTTGTCATAATATTTGATATGGATCAGAATATTTTGTCTTGGTGACCAAGGCAAATTTTCACTATATAATAAACCTGTCTCATTCAGTTTTATCATCAGAAAAAACGTAGTCTTTTCCTACTCCATTACCAGAAAATTTTTCCAGCAGTTATCGATCGAAAACGCAGAAGGCTTCCGTGATCTTTCGGGCAAGTTTGTCTAGTCCGGATGTACAACAGCTTTGGACATTGTACCATGGGAAACAGATGGCGAATCTGTTTTAAGGGAAGCGTGTTAAACACGTGCCCATCTCTAGATTCTTACTGCTTTCAATTTTAATTGTTATTTAATTCTGTTCTTTATTTTCTGTTAATTTTGTAATCTGGTTTTAATAAAAGTATACATCGTTTCCCACAATCTTAAAACACAATCTGTGTGTAACAGAATTAAAACTTTTATTAAATCGGATTAATAATTTTATCAGATTTATTTATAAACTGTTTCTGTCGAAACCAGGATTGAGTTTCACTGGAAATCATTTTTAATTTACATATTTTAGTTAACAGTTAACGTTTTTTTAGCAGTTGTTCTAATCAGTTTATTGAAACCAAGATTGTGTTTCTGTTAAACTGATACGTTTGATAATTGCATCTGATTCATTGAAACCAATATTGAGTTTCTTTGAAGCAGATCCACTATAAGTAAATAGAGATCACGATTGAATTTCTTATATACAAATTTATAACAGTTGCCTAACTGTTTGTGTTTTGATCTTGTTTGATCTTTCAAAATGTCTACCAGCACTCCTGAAACTCCTGAAACTACTACTGTGAATGTAGCTGGTGCGCCAGTTACCCATACAGTTGCTAATCATGCTGAAAACCAGAAGAATTCAATGGGCAGAATTTTAAGAGGTGGCAGCAGAAGATGTTCTTCTCTCTCACTACTTTGAACCTTGTGAAGTTCTTAAAGGAGACTTTACCTCAGGTGGAACCTCCTAAAGAAGGTGTACACGAAAATCAACAAGCGTGCAAGCTGTTGAAGCATGGAAACATTCAGACTTCTTGTGTCACAACTATATTCTGAATGGTTTGATGGACTCTTTGTACAATGTGTACTGCAAGACTACGACTGCCAAAGAATTATGGGAGTCGTTGGAACGCAAGTACAAAACTGAGGATGCTGGTACAAAGAAGTTCATGGTAGATCGTTTTTTGGATTACAAGATGGTTGATTCAAAGAGTGTGATAACTCAAGTTTAAGATCTACAGGTTTTGGTACACGACATTCATGCTGAGGGTATGACTTTGAGTGAAACTTTTCAAGTTGCTGCTATCATTGAGAAGTTACCTCCAAGCTAGGTAGAATTTAAAAACTACTTGAAGCATAAGCGAAAGGAGATGACTGTTGAAGAATTGGTTGTTCGTCTTCGTATTGAAGAGGATAACAAGCTGGCTCAGAAAACCACTTATACACTTGATTCTGCCAAGGCAAATATGGTTGAGCATGGTTCGTCTTCTTCAAAGTCTAAAGGCAAGAGATTTGGCAAAGGGAAGAATGACAAGAAGACCAAAGGGAAGTCTGAGTACCTTGCTCCTAAAGGTGGAATTGCAAAGAAAAAGTTCCAAGGAAATTGCTTCAACTGTGACAAGCCAGGTCATCGTGCTGCTAATTGCAAAGCGCCAAAGCGGGTGATTCCACGCGAGGCTAATATGGTGAATGATAATGTGGACATGATTGCTATGGTGTCTGATGTCGTTACCATGATCTTTGAAGTTAACCTGGTAGTATCTAATAAGAATGATTGGTGGGTTGATACTGGGGCAACCCGTCATGTGTGTGCTGACAAGAGTATGTTTTACTCTTTCTGAGCGGTTGACAATGGAGAGAAGCTGTACATAGGCAACTCTGCAACTGCTGATATCAAGGGCGAAGGAGATGCTATTTTGATGATGACATCCGAGAAAGAGCTCAAGTTGACTAAAGTCTTGTATGTTCCAGAGATTCGCAAGAATCTTGTGTCCGGATGGCTTTTGAATCAGTTTGGTTTTCGTCTTGTTTTTTAGTCTGATAAAGTTGTACTTTCTAAGAATCAAATGTATGTTGGTAAGGGGTATGCCATGAATGGTATGTTTAAGCTCAATGTAATAGTTGTTAAGAATGCTATCAATAAAATGAATTCTTCTGCTTACTTGATTGAGTATTCTAATGTGTGGCATAGCCGTCTTGGACATGTTAATTTTAATTCAATGCTTCGTTTGATTAAATTTAATGGCATACCAAATTTTCATATTGATTCAAATTATAAGTGTGAAACTTGTGTCGAACCCAAACTTACAAGATCATCTTTCAAATCGTTTGAACGAAAAACCGAACCACTTGATATGATACACATAGACATATGTGATTTGAAATCACTACCCACAAAAGGTGGCAATAAGTACTTCGTCACATTTTTTGATGATTGCACAAAGTACTACTACATTTATGATAGTTATAAAAATGCACTTGTTTAGGAAAACAATGCTATTAGGGCAAGTGTTAACAAGTAGTTTAGGAAAACCACAAGTTATGACCCTAAAATGAGTTCGTTCTCAAGGAGGCTAGTGTGTTATGAGTGTAATGATTTGGATTAGATTTGTGATTATACTTGTGAGAAAGAAAAATAGAAATGGGATAAGAAGAGAATGACGGTTACGATGTTGAATTAAACTAACACGAAAAAGGTGTACGCGTAAAACTGAAAAAAGCACTAAAATTAAAATTTTACCCTAAAAATTCTTAAAAATCATAAAAATCCACTAAAATATTCTAAGAGTTTACAAAAAATACAAACTTGCCAAAACCTTTTAATTAATTAAATAATTACTTTTTAATGCTAATTAAAGCCCTAAAAATCAATATTAACTATTAAAAAGTCCAAAACAAGATTTTAAAATTTGTAAACCCCAAAAATACCCTAATTAAGCTAAAAAGTATTTTTCAAAATTTTAAAACCACTAAAAGCTATTTTTAAACAATTAAAAACTATTAATAACTAATAAAACTTAAATTAATTCTAACAAATAATTAAAAGACTCTAAAAATATTTGGAATATTGCAAAATTTCTAAGTAAGTGTCTACAATCTAGGAAAAATATAAAAACTTAGAAAATCAGACTTTTATATTTTAACGATAAAATAATATTAAAATATTATTAAAAATCCAAAAATCATAAAAAATTCTAAAAAGTTGCAAACTAGCTTAATTTAACCTAAATAATACCGAAATGAAAGTGAAATTACCTAAATACCCTTAATGGGCCTAGAAAATGGGCTAAACCCAAAACAGATCACTTAATGGGCTAAATTGCGCCCAAAATGAAAAAGTGTCCAAAATAAGCCCAAAAAGCACTACTTGACTCAAAATTTGATTTTAAACAACTTTTTGCAAAGGCCCAAAAGCTGAAAGTGTGAAATCAGCTAGCTTATACCAAACAGCTTATTCTTAATGGGCTTTTTGGCCCATTAAGCTATAAGCCAATGCCATAAGCTCAAATTAGACACACAAGCTTATTTTGTCATAAATAAGACTTCTGTAAAAAGAAATTTGAAATAAGCCCAAGGAATAAGCCTGAAAATGCAATAAGCAATCTACAGAAAACGACAAAATAGTCGTTTTTGAGTTCTAGGCCACCCCAAAAGCTGATTCAAGTTTCTAAAGCTTTTAAATGACTTAATTAAGGAAAATCAACAAAGAGTTTTCAAATAAGCTGACTCAATAAGCTGGAAAAAGAAAATAAGCACTTATGAAAAAGTCAAATAAGTTGGTTTTCTAGCAAAAAGTCAAAGTCAAAGTTCAATAAGCTCTAGTCTAATCAAATGGGTCAAATAATGAAGATCTATCACAAAAAATAAGTTGTTACAGGTCTGGATAAGCTAAAATAGCTTATTGATAAGCTGATGACAAAATAACACTAGCAGGGGCTAGTTTTGGGTGTTGAGCAGTGGAAAGTTTTTCCACTGCTTGACTTGTTTGACTTTTTGTCTTTAGTGACTTTTTTTGGAGATTCAGATTTCACAAAGGCACCCAAATGATCTTTGGATCAAAAGGAGTCAATAACAATCAAAAAATCACAACCACAATCACCCAATTGATACATTTTAATCAATAAAGCACCAGATCAAGCACAGACATGAACAATTAAGCAAAACAAGTTCAATAAGCACTTAGAGTACAATTCAGCCAGCCAAATTCAACCAAATGCATACACACGCTATTATAAACTCAAATGAACAAGTCTAAACAGGTTTCATGCAATGATTCAAAGTATTAAGCAAGATTCAAGCACCTTAAGTTACTGATGAACACAAGAACATGCAGTTTTAAACTTTGCTGATGTATTTGACCAACAAGCCAGATTCAAGCCTCAAGATCTATCAAATAAGTTATAATAATGATGTTTTAACAACTTTCAACCCTAAGCATGCACAAATACTAGATTTCACCAAAATCTTAGGTAAAAAACAGTTAAATCCAACAAGGTATAGCAGATTGTATGATTTGAAGTTTCAAACCCAAAAACTTGCAATAAAACACTCTCAACCAAGCATATATCAGATAACAACCACAAATACATACTTCTAACAACACAATACCAAGATTCAATCTCAAACAGGTAATCCCAAACACCCCTTTAACTTTTCAAAACCAAGTTTTTCAAATCAAAAGTGAGATTTAAGACCACCCAAGCCCAAATTAACACAACAATAGCTAAGATAAACAGATTCAAGCAATTTTAAGCCACAAAATTCACAAGGACACAAGTCACAGACAAATATCACCAAAAATCAAGATTTAAGCAGATTTTGGGATTAAGTATGCAAACCTCATGGATGTACATCCACACCCACAAATTTCGAGCTTATGTACTAGCAAGAACAAGTACAAGCTTCCACAAACAACCCTGCTAAGATTCAACAAGGTTAGAGGCACAATTATCAAAACAAAAACTTGAAAACTTCTTGATTAATGCAACTCTTGTCCTCCACACTTGATTATCCCCAAGTTATAAGCTTCACCACACCTTGATAACACAATATCAGGATGCTATGATCAGCCATATAGCCCAAGAATTCCAAGATAGACCAAGAACTTAGCAAAATATCAAGAAAATGTGGAAAATGTGCAAACTTTTGCACACTCCTCTTTTGAAAACAGGTTTTTGATTCAAGAAAGTAGAAACAAAGAACAGTAGTAAACAGGTTATAACAATGGCACTTGAGATTTCTTCACAAAATTCATACACATTTCATTAAGACTAAAAATGAGCTTTAAAGATTTGTGAACAAGGAAAATTCAAGAGCAAATGTAAATGAAAGACATAATACCCTTTATATAGAGTGTGTACAATGATCCTAGAATGCATAAAAACATAAACCCTAGTTGGGAGAATTCCTGAAATGCCCTTGTAAACTTTTGAAAATTTGAGGATCATATGACTACATTTTGTTGTATAACATTAGTTGGCAAGTGAAAAAGTGATCCAAGGGTTTGTAACAAGCTTAAAAGGTAAGCAGCTTTGTGGATGGTTGGATTGCTGGCACTGTTTTGGAGTCTTCCTCATTTATGTAGCAGGGGAGGTCCCATTTAGCATGTGGGGTGGTGTGGTGGTAAAAGTTAAGGTTGGGTTTTGATTAAGACACCATTAATCATAAATATGGAAACAATTAGGGCTTAATTCATTGTAATTAAGAAATCCCCAAATTGTGTGATGAACATGAAGAACATGTTTTTAATCTGTTTTTAGGGGTGGATTAGTTTAAAAAGATGTTTAGGCGCCAAGGTTAATTAATTCATTAACCCGGGTGAGTGGAAGGGTGAGGTGGAGCTAAGGAAGGTTGTGATTGGTTGAAGTGGTGAGTGGGGTGAGGTGGCAGCTTCTGGTTGGTCTAGGTAAGTATCTTGTCTAGTGTAGTTAAGGAATCAAAGCTAAGTGCTCAACTCGCACGGTCGAGTCAAAAATTACTCTTATTCTCGCCATCGGAAAACCTACATTCGTGTCGTCAAACACTTAAAAAACATGAGAAAAATTTTAAAATTTGGCCATTTTTAGCCTTATTTTGCAACAAAACGATAAACAAAAAGATAAACTTTGGAAAGCGTGAAGGTTTAGCAAGGCAAGTATCTATTCACCCCCCATACTAAAGTTAAACATTGTCCTCAATGTTTCGAGTCTAGGGGTGCAAACACCCCCATACTAGAGACGTAGTCGAATGCCTAATCTAGCATGGAAAGGGTGTAACCGTTAAATTTAAAGTCGTTTATAAAGTGTGCTATAAACCTAAGGTTAGAACATCAAAAGGATATATCATGGATATTGAGAAAGTCTTCAAAGCAAACGATGAAGTGCTCCCATAAAACGAACGCGAGAGGCTCCAATCGTGAAGATCATGATCATCTAAAGTCCACAATTCACAAACAACCATGAAACAAAGGTTATAAGGGCACAAATCCCCACACGTTACTACATAATATATACATAGGATAAGCATGGGACTCCCCCACGAGGCACCTCGTTTTTGATTACCGAGTCATGAGCTCGACTCGATCCCCTCAATGCTAATTATCATTAAGGAAGGTGACTTGGTCGAGGTAGTTCAAGGATGGAACTTCCCCGCCAAAGTAGTGCTTCAACCTATGTCCATTCACCTTGAAATTGGGGCCATCATTTTGAGCTAGCTCGATGGTCCCATAAGGAAAAACTTGGGTCACGGTGAATGGTCCGGACCAACGGGATTTCAACTTACTGGAAAAGATTTTCAAGCGAGAATTAAAAAGCAAAACTTGACCCCCAATGTTAAAAACCCGGTTTTTAATTTTAGAATCATGAAACTTTTTAGTTTTTTCTTTATAAATTAATGAATTTTCATAAGAAATGTCCCTCAATTCATCCAATTCATTTAATTGCATTTTCCGGTGTTTTCCCGCGGTCTCCATATCATCATTACAATGCTTTAAGGCCCAATAAGCCTTGTGTTCTAATTCGATTGGCAAATGACAATTTTTTCCATACACAAGCTTATAGGAAGTGAACCCAATGGGCGTCTTATGAGTGATCCTAAAGGCCCATAAAGCATCGTCCAACTTATCCGACCAAGATTGTCGGTTTTCCCCCACGGATCTCTCCAAGATCCTCTTCAACGCTCGGTTTTGAAACCTCGACTTGCCCACTTGTTTGTGGGTGATAAGCCATAGAAAGCCGATGTGTAACCCCATATTTCCTTAGGACCCTTTCGAATTGGTCGTTACAAAAATGGGTTCCACTATCGCTTATGATCGCACGAGGGGTTCCAAACCGAGAAAACAAGCTCTTCAAAAACTTGACTACCACACGAGCATCATTAGTGGGCAAAGCCTTAGCTTCCACCCACTTAGATAGGTAGTCAACCGCAAAGAAGATGTACTTATTACCACGAGATGATGGGAACGGCCCCATAAAGTCTATGCCCCGAACGTCAAAGATCTCACACACTTGGATGATATTTTGTGGCATCTCATCTTTTTGTGAGGCTTTTCCTTGTCGTTGGCATAAATCACACGACTTCACAAGATCTTGTGCATCTCGGTAAATAGTAGGCCAAAAGAAGTCGGCATCAAACACCTTCTTAGCCATGAGATTAGCACCGTGGTGACCACCCGTGGGTCCCTCATGGAAAGCTCTAAGGATATTAGAAGATTCGGTGCCAAATACATAACGTCGGATGATTTGATCCGCACAAGTTCGAAACAAGTAAGGGTCGTTCAAAAAGTAGAACTTGACGTCACGAAAGAATTTTCGTTTTTATTGAGTCGTCATACCCTTGATGATGAAGTTACCTGCATGGTAATTTGCAAAATCCGCAAACCATGGGGTGGAAGAATCAAGCTTAGAATTCACTACACCAAGTGTCTCAAGTGAAAATGTTTCGGTGATTTCCTTGGGCTCGTAAACACTTTGGTGAGGATCTTCCAAATGAGAAAGATGATCGGCCGCAAGATTCTCGGCTCCTTTTTTGTCAACAATTTTGTGATCAAATTCTTGAAGGAGGAGAATCCAACGAAGTAATCTCGGATTTGCATCTTGTTTAGCCATGAGATACTTGATAGCCGAATGATCCGTATACACTATGCATTTCGTCAAGACGAGATAAGGTCGAAATTTCTCAAATGCATACACCACGGCAAGGAACTCCTTCTCGGTTGTAGTGTATTTAAGTTGAGCCTCGGTCATCGTCTTGCTAGCATAGTGAATAGGCAAGAAGTGCTTTTCATGACGTTGCCCCAATACGGCCCCAATGGCGTAGTCACTAGCATCACACATGAGCTCAAAGGGGAGGTTCCAATTGGGAGCAACAAGAATGGGAGATTCGGTAAGTTTCCTCTTAAGGATTTCAAAGACTCGTACACAATCTTCGTCAAAGACAAAACGTGCCTCTTTTTCAAGAAGATGTGTAATAGGTCGAGATATCTTTGAAAAATCCTTGATGAATCGATGATAAAAGCCCGCGTGGCCTAGGAAACTCCTAACTCCCTTAACGGTTTTGGGATGAGGTAATTTGGCGATAACGTCTACCTTAGCTTGATCTACCTCAATCCCCGCTTTCGAGACCTTGTGCCCTAAGACGATTCCACTCTTAACCATAAAATTAAACTTTTCCCAATTGAGCACAAGGTTGGTTTCCTCACAACGTTTCAACATTCTCTCAAGATTCGACAAACACGAAGTGAACGAATTACCAAACACGGAAAAGTCATCCATGAAGACCTCCATCGTCTTCTCGATCATGTCATGAAAAATAGCCATCATGCACCTTTGAAAGGTTCCCGGTGCATTGCAAAGTCCGAATAGCATTCTACGATAGGGAAACGTTCCATATGGACATGTAAACTTAGTTTTTTCTTGATCACGAGGATCGATGGGAATTTGGAAGTAACCGGAAAAACCATCTAAAAAGCAATAGAAATCGTTTCCCGCAAGACGCTCCAACATTTGGTCCATGAAGGGCAAGGGAAAATGGTCTTTTCGAGTGGCTTCATTCAACTTACGATAGTCAATGCACACTCTCCATCCGGTCACGAGTCTAGTGGGAATTAACTCGTTGGCATCGTTTGGCACAACGGTCATTCCTCCATTTTTAGGGACACAATGAATAGGACTCACCCAAGGGATATCGGAAATAGGGTAAATCATTCCCGCGTCAAGGAGTATAAGGACTTCCTTTTTGATGACGTCATGAATTTTGGAGTTCACCCTCCTTTGACATTGGATTGCGGGCTTGTAATCCTCCTCCATTAAGATTTTGTGGGTACAAAATTTAGGATCGATCCCCTTAATGTCGGATAACTTCCACGCAATTGCCCCTTTGTGATCCTTTAGAACATCGACAAGTGCGGTTTTTTCATCATTCGAAAGTTCCTTCGCAATAATAACCGGCAACTTGTCGCCCTCCTCCAAATAGACATATTCGAGATGAGGAGGTAAATCTTTCAACTCGAGGATAGGTGGTTCCTCAAGTGAAGATTTGGGCTCGATACTTATAACCTCCTCGGGTAGAGGAAATGGGAAATCGTTAAGAAAATCCTTGATAATCGAGAAGTCCTCATCGTTGTCGAGGTCTTCGTTACAAGTACGTGGAGCATCTAATTCTTCCAACGTAAAACCACCACCTTCAAATGGAGTGAAAGTTGGTGTCGAATTATCAAGAATTGGATCTAACATAGTGGGATTGCCACTAGTTTCTTCATCACCAAAACCTAGAACTTCTTGTGAAAATTCCTCGCAAACCACGTCAATCATATAAACAAGGTTTATGGTTGCAACGGAATAAACATGAGAAATTTGAGAGTTTTGAGTTGCGTTTATAACAAGTTCCTCGTCGTTGAAACGTAAGGTGATCTTTCTAGCATGAACATCGATTAAAGCCATAGACGTATCTAAAAACGAACGACCTAAAATGAGAGGAACTTGAGGATCCGTGGGGATATCAACAACGATAAAGTCTACGGGATAGTAGAACTTCCCCACTTTCACAAAAACGTCTTCCGCCAAACCACATGCGGGAATCGTGGAATGGTCGGCCAACTCGATAGACATTAGTGAAGGAGTAAAAGATTGAGCGACTTGAAGATTGCAAGTGGCATCAAGTTAATGCTAGCACCAAGATCGGCCAAGGCAAAGCATTCCTCCATATCTTGGATTGCACAAGGGATCAAAAATTTACCAGGATCACCGACTTTTTGAGGTATGCGATTAAGAAAAACCGACGAACAACTAGACAATTTGTGAAATTTCTCCTTGTTGTTCAACATACTCTTAAAGTTAGCGGAGAATCGAGGCATCATGACCAAAGCATCGGCGAAACTCACATTAAAGTGCAAATCACGAAACATCTTCATAAAAAGCTCAAATTGATAATTGTCGCGCTCTTGACGTTATCCTTTCTAAGCCTCGATGGATAGGGCAAAGGTGGTGTGGGTTGAGGCATAGGCATAGCCTTTGGAATCTCGGGTTCCAATGTTGGTAAAGGGTCAACCGTAGGTGTGGCATGAGCGGTACTTCGTGGGATTGGGACATGCTCCTTTTGGACCACCACCTCGGGTTCTTCATCAATTGCTTCCTTCGTAGGAGCAATTGGTTGAGGAGTCGGTTCCTTAAGTGTCTTACCACTACGTTTGGTAATCACTTTCATCTCACCCTTAGGGTTTGATACGGTGTTGCTAGGAAGACTACTCGATGACGGTTTAAACATTATTGCCTCAAACATAGATGAGATTTTATCTTCAAACTTGGATTGCCTCTTCTCGGCTTTAACCATTTCTTGTTTTATCTCATGTTGCCCTTGTTCCATTTTTTGTTGGTTTTGTTGTAACCTAGTTACGTTTCCTTCCATCTTGTTGGTGTGGATCTTAAGTTCATTAGCTAACTCATTTTTCAACTCTTTCTTCAAGTCGTTCTTAAACTCGGATATTAGGCTAATGATTTCTCTTTGAATATTGTCAAACCTAGCATCATTCCCATTAGCGTATTCAACAAATTCATTTGCAAGATCTTTCAAAGTTTACAAACCTTTGTTGTTGTTTTGAAAATCATTTTGATTTTTGTTTGAAACTTGATTATTAGCCCCTTGATTACCATAGTTTCCCTTGTTGAAATTGTTTTTGAAACCAACTTGATTGTTGCGATAGTTGTTGTTAGCATTTTGATTTGATCCAAAACCCGGTGGAGTCAATTGATTAGAGCGGGTAACTTGACCGTTTTGATTGTAATTTCCCGTGGTCGCGTAGGCACTCGAAGTGTTACCACCGTTGGTAATGCACTCGGAGAAATCATGACCTCCACCACAATACATGCACGAAACCTCAACCGCTTTAGCCGTAGCGGGAGCACTTGGTTCACCAACTTTAAACTCAATCAAAAGTCCTTTAAGTTTATCAAAAATCTTGTTTTCCAAGTTCGCCTCAATTTGGCAAGCATCGATGGTAGTAGACAAGGAAGGTGAAGTCGAAGACGAAGCCTTCACGAGGACTATACACCTTAGATCTATTCTCAATTATCACCAAAGCTTCCTCAACCGTTTTACACAAAAAATTACCAACCGCGGCGGCATTTAAATAATCCCTTTCATGATCATTAAGTCCATTGTAAAACGTGTCAATTTGATGCAAGTCGGAAAAACCGTGATGAGGAAATTCATGTAACATCTCCTTAAACCTATTCCAAGCCGTTGAAAAACTTTCATTAAACTCTTGTGAAAATTTTGAAATCTCGTTTTTCAAGTGCGTAGTCTTAGAGGGCGGAAAAAATTGGTTCACAAACTTAGACACGAGATCCTTCCACGTAAATTTAGAATTGGGTGGCTCTTTCTCTAACCAAATTTTAGCGGGCCCGCTAAGGAATATGGAAAAAGCATCATCTTAATCGAGTCATTCGAGACATCCTTAAACTTGCATGTGGCGGTAAGACGATTGAATTGGCGGATATGGTTGTGTGGATTGTCCTTCTCATCACCATGGAATTTGTTGTTTTGGATCATTGACAACAAACCCGTTTTCACCTCAAAATTCTCCGAAAGGATAGCGGGAATCACAATAGCCTCTCCATAACCCTCGGTGGGTGCTTGAAGTAACTCCATCATAGTTCTATTCGCCATGGTTGGTGCTTATCTTACAATGGGTTCGTCAATAGGAGACTCCTCACTAGAAAGATTGGATGGGGGAGTTTTGTTCTTTCGTTTACGTGCACGTCTTGCTTGATTACGAGTTAGCATAAACATCACGTACAACGAGGGGACGAGCAAAGAAGATTCTTTTTGGTGTTTTGTATTTTTCAATTTTTTTGGTTGTGGTTTTTGATTGTATTAACCTTTTTGGATTTTGGTGAATGTATTAAGTAGACATAAATCTACAAATCTCCTCCTTAATCAAATCTCTCGATTAAAGAAGCCTCAAGGAATGAAAACGATCACGTGAAGTGAACGCCTTCGATGACTTTAGAACGTTGGTGGAACACCAAAACGTTCAAGAGGGTTTAATCAATGAAACCAAGAAAATATATATGATACTTAGTAATACTTTGGGCGGCAAAACCCTCGATTAGCTCTCAAAATCAAATACTCACAAGCAAGCGGGGAAACGAGGCGGCGCGAAGCACTTAAGAGCCTTTTTCCTTAGGATATATTTTATAATATCCGCCTTATACCCACCTTATAGTTTGTATTTTTCAAAATTGAGCCTCACGAAAGTATGTATCTATTTTTGCCTTTTTCTTTGGTTTGAGATTCGAATGCAATGATTGGGTAATGACCTCCCAAGTCAAGGTTGCGATTTCTCACGTATTTGGAGTACTTGTGAATTTATTGTTCTACGTATACAATATAGTAATAGTATTCACACAAAAATCGAAAACCGATAATACGTATTAGTAGAGTGCTACTAATACAAATACTATTTTGGTTAGTATATAAAAACAACAATTATAAATAAAAACACAACACGCCTCCCCGGCAGCGGCGCCAAAATGATAGTTGTAAAAATGCACTTGTTTAGGAAAACAAGGCAATTAGGGAAAGTGTTAACAAGTAGTTTAGGAAAACCACAAGTTATGACCCTAAAATGAGTTCGTTCTCAAGGAGGCTAGTGTGTTATGAGTGTAATGATTTGGATTAGATTTGTGATTATACTTGTGAGAAAGAAAAATAGAAATGGGATAAGAAGAGAATGACGGTTACGATGTTGAATTAAACTAAGACGAAATAGGTGTACACGTAAAACCGTAAAAAGCACTAAAATTAAAATTTTACCCTAAAAATTCCTAAAAATCATAAAAATCCACTAAAATTTTCGAAGAGTTTACATAAAATCCAAACTTGCCAAAACCTTTTAATTAATTAAATAATGACTTTTTAATGTTAATTAAAGCCCTAAAAATCAATATTAACTATTAAAAAGTCAAAAACAAGATTTTAAAATTTGTAAACCCCAAAAATACCCTAATAAAGCTAAAAAGTATTTTTCAAAATTTTAAAACCACTAAAAACTTTTTTAAAACAATTAAAAACTATTAATAACTAATAAAAATTAAATTAATTCTAAAAAATAATTAAAAGACTCTAAAAATATTTGGAAAATTGCAAAATTCCTAATTAAGTGTCTACAATCTAAAAAAATATAAAAACTTAGAAAATCAGACTTTTAATTTTTAACAATAAAATAATATTAAAATATTATTAAAAATCCAAAAATCATAAAAAATTGTAAAAAGTTGCAAACTAGCTTAATTTAACCTAAATAATACAGAAATGAAAGTGAAATTACCTAAATACCCTTAATGGGCCTAGAAAATGGGCTAAACCCAAAACAAATCACTTAATGGGCTAAATTGGGCCCAAAATGAAAAAGTGTCCAAAATAAGCCCAAAAAGCACTACTTGACTCAAAATTTGATTTTAAACAACTTTTTCCAAAGGCCCAAAAGCTAAAAGTGTGAAATCAGCTAGCTTATACCAAACAGCTTATTCTTAATGGGCTTTTTGGCCCATTAAGCTATAAGCCAATGCCATAAGCTCAAATTAGACACACAAGCTTCTTTTGTCCTAAATAAGACTTCTGTAAAAAGAAATTTGAAATAAGCCCAAGCAATAAGCTTGAAAATGCAATAAGTAATCTACATAAAACGACAAAATAGTCGTATTTGAGTTGTAGGCCACCCCAAAAGCTGATTCAAGTGTCTAAAGCTTTTAAATGAATTAATTAAGCAAAATCAACAGAGTTTTCAAATAAGCTGACTCAATAAGCTGGAAAAAGCAAATAAGCACTTATGAAAAAGTCAAATAAGTTGGTTTTCTAGCAAAAAGTCAAAGTCAAAGTTCAATAAGTTCCAGTCTAATCAAATGGGTCAAATAATGAAGATCTATCACAAAAAATAAGTTGTTACAGGTCTGGATAAGCTAAAATAGCTTATTGATAAGCTGATGACAAAATAACAATAGCAGGGGCTAGTTTTGGGTGTTGAGCAGTGGAAACTTTTTCCACTGCTTGACTTGTTTGACTTTTTATCGTTAGTGACTTTTTTGGAGATTCAGATTTCACAAAGGCACCCAAATGATCTTTGGATCAAAAGGAGTCAATAACAATAAAAAAATCACGACCACAATCACCCAATTGATACAGTTTAATCAATAAAGCACCAGATCAAGCACAGACATGAACAATTAAGCAGAACAGGTTCAATAAGCACTTAGAGCATAATTCAGCCAGCCAAATTCAGCCAAATGCATATACAAGCTATTATAAACTCAAATGAACAAGTCTAAACAGGTTACATGCAATGATTCAAAGTATTAAGCAAGATTCAAGCACCTTAAGTTACTGATGAACACAAGAACATGCAGTTTTACACTTTGCTGATGTATTTGACCAACAAGCTAGATTCAAGCCTCAAGACCTATCAAATAAGTTATAATAATGATGTTTTAACAACTTTCAACCCTAAGCATGCACAAATACTAGATTTCACCAAAATCTTAGGTCAAAAACAGTTAAATCCAACAAGTTATAGCAGATTGTATGATTTGAAGTTTCAAACCCAAAAACTTGCAGCAAAACACTCTTAACCAAGCATATATCAGATAACAACCACAAATACACACTTCTAACAACACAATACCAAGATTCAATCTCAAACAGGTAATCTCAAACACCCCTTTAACTTTTCAAAACCATGTTTTTCAAATCA
The DNA here is from genome assembly GCA_025667525.1 of Glebionis coronaria. Lineage (NCBI taxonomy): Eukaryota > Viridiplantae > Streptophyta > Magnoliopsida > Asterales > Asteraceae > Glebionis > Glebionis coronaria. The sequence goes on along the minus strand of CM046874.1, from coordinate 634,277,543 downwards.
AAAGTGAGATTTAAGACCACCCAAGCCCAAATTAGCACAACAATAGCTAAGATAAACAGATTCAAGCAGTTTTAAGCCACAAAATTCACAAGAACACAAGTCACACATAAATATCATCAAAAATCAAGATTTAAGCAGATTTTGGGATTAAGTATGCAAACCTCATGGATGTACATCCACACCCATGAATTTTGAGCTTATGTACTAGCAAGAACAAGTACAAGCTTCCAAAAACAACCTTGCTAAGATTCAACAAGGTTAGAGGCACAATTATCAAAACAGAAACTTGAAAACTTCTTGATTAATGCAACTCTTGTCCTCCACACTTGATTATACCCAAGTTATAAGCTTCACCACACCTTGATAACACAATATCAGGAGGCTATGATCAGCCCTATAGCCCAAGAATTCCAAGATAGACCAAGAACTTAGCAAAATATCTAGAAAATGTGGAAAATGTGCAAACTTTTGCACACTCCTCTTTTGAAAACAGGTTTTTGATTCAAGAAAGTAGAAACAAAGAACAATAGTAAACAGGTTATAACAATGGCACTTGAGCTTTCTTCACCAAATTCATACACATTTCATTAAGACTGAAAATGAGCTTTACAGATTTGTGAACAAGGAAAGTTCAAGAGCAAGTGTAAATTAAAGACCTAATACCCTTTATATAGAGGGTGTACAATGATCCTAGAATGCATAAAAACGTAAACCCTGGTTGGGAGAATTCCTGAAATTCCCTTGTGAACTTTTGAAAACTTGAGGATCATGTGACTGCATTTTGTTGTGTAGCATGAGTTGGCAAGTGAAAAAGTGATCCAAGGGTTTGTAACAAGCTTAAAAGGTAAGCAGCTTTGTGGATGGTTGGATTGCTGGCACTGTTTTGGCGTCTTCCTCATTTGTGTAGCAGGGGAGGTCCCATGTAGCATGTGGGGTGGTGTGGTGGTAAAAGTTAAGGTTGGGTTTTGATTAAGACACCATTAATCATAAATCTAGAAACAATTAGGGCTTAATTCATTATAATTAAGAAATCCCAAATTGTGTGATGAACATGAAGAACAGGTTTTTATTCTGTTTTTAGGGGTGGATTAGTTTAAAAAGATGTTTAGGCGCCAAGGTTAATTAATTAATTAACCCAGGTGAGTGGAAGGGTGAGGTGGAGCTAAGGAAGGTTGTGATTGGTTGAAGTGGTGAGTGTGGTGAGGTGGCAGCTTCTGGTTGGTCTAGGTAAGTATCTTGTCTACCCAGTTTTAACCCTCTTTCTTCCCTTTTCTTGTCATTTGCAGATTTAAACCCCAAAACTGAATTTCCTTTGTAATCAAACTTTCAATTTTCACACTTTTGCCCCAAATACTTTTCCAAAGTATTTTCAGGGGTAATTCTTGCCATTTTGTGATTCTTGAGGGACTGATTTGGCATTTTCTTCAATGGTAATGGTCTTGACTTGTATGATTGACATTTTGGAGGACTGAAATTGCCATGTCTTGTTTGATGAGGGACCATTCTTGCCAAATGTTGAAAGTTAAAGGTCCTTTTTGTAATTTTGGGATTTTCAAAGGACCAAACTTGTAATTTCTTGTACTTTGAAGGACTTCATGAGATATTTGACTTTGTGGAGGATAATGGTTGATAATTTAGCTTTGTTGAGGGGCTAAACTTGTCAATTCTTCAAAGTGGAGGGCCCTTTTTGTAATTTTGACAAACTTTAGGGACCAAACTTGTAATTATGAAGATACAAGGGTATAAAGTGTCAATTATTCCATATTGGAGGACCCTTCTTCATAATTCTTCAAATCTTCAAGGGTTTTTCTTGGGAAGGTTTCATTAGGGCTTGGTTCATTGTGCGGCTTCATTTCCCGTGTTTGTTTTTTGCATGATTCTTGTGATCTTTTGTCATTTTCTCAATATCCGCACCTAAAATACACAAGAAACAAACACAATCATATATATGGGTATTTTGATGATATTTAATGCATTTTAAGCCCTTTTTGGACGATGAGACTATGTATAAAAGCAGTCTCATCAGTTTACTTGTTGAAAAGTAAAGATGAAGCTATAGACAAGTTTGTTCTATACAAAACCGAAGTTGAGAATTAACTTGGTAGGAAAAGCAAGGTTGTACGAAGTGATAGAGGAGGTGAATATGTGTCTCCTTTTTCTGATCTATGTGCGAAACATGGAATTAGACACGAGTTTACCGCTCCTTATTCACCTCAGCAAAACGGTATTGCCGAAAGGAAGAACCGTACCTTGAAAGATATGGTTAATGCCATGTTGTTAAGTTCTGGTTTGAGCCGAGACATGTGGGGGGGGAGCCATTCTAACGTGCCGACACCTAAGGCCCAAACGATTGGACCTAAATCTGTGGATTGTATATTTATTGGATATGCTAAGAATAGCAGTGCCTATCATTTCATTGTACATGATTCGAAAAATCCAGATATACACAAGAACACAGTTATGGAATCAAGGAATGCGTCCTTCTTTGAAAACATATTTCCTTGTTTAAAGAATGAAAATGGAAGCACATCTAGAACAGATGATGCAGTTTTCCAAGATAAGAGACAACGAGATGATAATGATCTCCAAGATGAGAGACAAGATCAACCCGAGGAAGAAGAGGTTGAACCTAGAAGAAGAAAATGGGTGTGAACCGAGAAATCATTTGGACCCAATTTTGTCTCTTTTATGGTACAAAATGAACCCACTTCTTATCAAGAAGCTGTAAATTCCAGCCTCGATGGAAAGAAGTGATTAATAGTGAAATAGATTCTATTTTACAAAATCATACTTGGGAGCTTGTGGATTTACCTCCTGGTTATAAACCACTAGCTTATAAATTGATCTTCAAGAAGAAGATGAAAGCTGATGGCACCATTGACAAGTACAAAGCAAGATTGTTGATCAAAGGATTTAGACAACGCGAAGGTATAAATTACTTTGATACTTATTCGCTTGTTATGCGAATAACTTCTATTAGAATGATTCTTGCTATTGATGCATTAAGAAATTTAGAATACTCTAATTGGGCAACACCTGCGCCTCTATTTTTAGATAGATGCAAACTGGTGTCAATTAGAGTTCTAGCTAGGCCAGAATCCCCCGTATTAAGAGTATTGAGAATTTTGTCCACATGGGAAGAAAACCATCATACCAGTACTTACGAGTATGGGGGTGTCTAGCCAAGGTAGTTATGTCGACACCTAAGGCCCAACGATTGGACCTAAATCTGTGGATTGTATGTTTATTGGATATGCTAAGAATAGCAGTGCGTATCGTTTCATTGTACATAATTCGAAAAATCCAGATATACACAAGAACACAGTTATGGAATCAAGGAATGCGTCCTTCTTTGAAAACATATTTCCTTGTTTAAAGAATGAAAATGGAAGCACATCTAGAATAGATGATGCAGTTGTCCAAGATAAGAGACAACGAGATGATAATGATCTCCAAGATGAGAGATATGATCAACCCGAGGAAGAAGAGGTTGAACCTAGAAGAAGCAAACGGGCGAGAACCGAGAAATAATTTAGACCCGATTTTGTCTCTTTTATGGTAGAAAATGAACCCACTTCTTATCAAGAAGCTGTAAGTTCCTCGGAAGGGCCTCGATGGAAAGAAGTGATTAACAGTGAAATAGATTCTATTTTACAAAATCATACTTGGGAGCTTGTGGATTTACCTCTTGGTTGTAAACCACTAGCTTTTAAATAGATCTTCAAGAAGAAGATGAAAGCTGATGGCACCATTGACAAGTACAAAGCAAGATTGGTGATCAAAGGATTTAGACAACGCGAAGGTATAGATTACTTTGATACTTATTCGTCTGTTACGCGAATAACTTCTATTAGATTGATTCTTGCTATTGTTGCATTAAGAAATTTAGAAGTTCACCAAATGGATGTGAAAACGGCTTTTCTAAACGGAGATTTAGAAGAAGAAATATACATGAACCAACCTGAGGGTTTCATGGCTCCTGGACAAGAGAGCAAAGTTTGTAGGCTTGTTAAGTCATTGTATGGCTTAAATCAAGCTCCAAAACAATGGCATCAAAAGTTTGATCACGCCATGCTAGATGGTGGATTCAAAATTAATGAATGCGACAAGTGTGTTTATGTCAAAGACACGAATAGTGGATATGTAATCGTGTGTCTTTATGTTGATGATATGCTTATCGTTGGCACTAACGACAAGATGATCAAGTCTCCTAAAGACATGTTGAAATCAAAGTTTGACATGAAAGATATGGGTTTGGCTGATGTGATCCTTGGAATAAAGATCATACGAACTCAGGGTGGAATTGCATTAAGTCAAGCACATTACGTGTACAAAATTCTCAATACACTTAATACGGGGGATTCCGACCTAGCTAGAACTCCAATTGACACCAGTTTGCATCTATCTAAAAATAGAGGTGCAGGTGTTACCCAATTAGAGTATTCAAGAATTATTGGCATGTTGATGTATTTGATGACATGTTCTGACCTGACTTAGCGTATGATGTTAGTAGGCTAAGTAGATATACTAGTAATCCAAGTGATGCACATTGGAAAGCTATGACTAGGGTACTTCATTATTTGAGATACAGTCATGATTATGGACTGAACTATGCTAGATATCCATTTGTTATTGAAGGATACAGTGATGCAAATTGGATATCTGACATAAAGGATTCTAGATCGACCAGTGGATATGTGTTTACACTAGGAGGGGCCGCTATATCTTGGAAGTCTTCCAAGCAAACTGTAATAGCTAAGTCCACGATGGAATCAGAATTTATCGCGTTAGATAAATGCGGAGAAGAGGCAGAATGGCTACGTCAATTCGTAGAGGACATACCCAGGTGGCCTAAACCGGTAACGGCCATTAGTATACATTGTGATAGTCAATCGTCAATTGGCAGAGCTCATAGCACAATGTATAATGGAAAGTCTAGACATATCCGTCGTCGACATAATTTGGTATGACAACTACTCTCAACATGAGTTATCTTAATTGAGTATGTGAAGTCAAAGGATAACATCGCGGATCCGCTTACGAAAGGCTTAAGTGGAGAGTTAGTTAGTAAGTCTTCGAAAGGAATGGGACTAAAGACCCTAAAGGAATGACTTTCTATGAAGGAAAACCTAACCCAGTTGACTGGAGATCCCAAGATCTGGGTTCAATAGGACAACCTAATCATAGAAATGTGGGGGAAGTCACGTCAATGTGGTGGAGTTACTTAATACAGTAACTTTTTAGTCTATTCCGAGAACAATGTTAATTGTTGAGAGGTTAAACATATGGCTTAATGATTCAGGAGGAAATCATAAAGCATAATGATTCAAGATGAAATCATAAAACATATGTTTTTAATGATTCAAGATGAAATCACCTATGTGAGAGAGAAGTAGGGTCGCTTCAAAGGAAATTGTGGGGGCGCGATTTCTAAGAGCTCTTGCAGAACCAGGCGAGTGTTCAGGACCATAACGAAAAAGACTACGAGGACTTGACAAGGTCAGGGAGAGTCTTGTGTGAGTGTGTATTGTCGTCTACGTAAACAGAGGCTGAGTTCAAGGATATCGCGTCTACTCAGATCTAGGAGACTAAGTTCATCTCACAACGGAAGGTTCAAAGGGTCACACCTACCTATCCTATGCAAGACTTAACCGCAGAAATTTCGCCGAAACTTTTGTGAGTTTTCGACCGATTCCCATTCATGTGGGGGATTGTTGGAAAATGTTTCGCAAAATATAGTTTTTGAAATACTTTGAACATAATTTTATATATGTATATGTTATATATATTCTTAGTACTTAGTAGCTTTGCGTTCTCCTTGAAGAGAGCTTCGCAACGAGCTAATGTATGTCCAATATGGAGTTAATATGAATGAGATATTGTGTCTCAAATTGAGTCACGTAAAACACAATATTTGGTAAATATTTTGTCCCACATCGCTTGAAACATGAAATGAAAACATGTCTATAAGGAATCCTAGTTTCTACCCTACAATAATCATTTGTGGGTTTTTACTCCCACGCCTACGTGCGCGCAGGGGGTGTAGAAAGTGAGATTTCTAGGCCAAAAACGGGTTGAAGCTATTGAACGTGTGCACGAGCGCGCGACCTGCGGACACGAATGCAGCTCCAAAAACTGGCTTGGGTGCGGGCAGATTTCGGTATCTTTTTTGCTGCAAATTCGAATTTTTTCTAGAAAATTATGTAATCTATTTTAGGAATAGATTTAGAATAAATTTGTGTTTATAATTGATTTGCAAATCGTGTTATAGAAATAACAGATTTGTCAGAATATTTTATATGGATCAGAATATTTTGTCTTGGTGATCAAGGCAAATTTTCACTATATAATAAATCTGTCTCATTCAGTTTTATCATCAGAAAAAACGTAGTCTTTTCCTACTCCATTACCAGACGATTTTTTCAGCAGTTATCGATCAGAAACGCAGAAGGCTTCCGTGATCTTTCAGGCAAGTTTTTCTAGTTCGGCTGTACAACAGCTTTGGACGTTGTACTCTAGGAAACAGACGGCGAATTTGTTTTAAGGGAAGCGTGTTAAACACGTGCCTCATCTCTAGATTCTTATTGCTTTCAATTTTATTTGTTATTTAATTCTGTTCTTATATTCTGTTAATTTTGTAATCTGGTCTTAATAAAAGTATACACCGTTTCCCACAAATACTTGTAGTTTTAAACAATTTACATGATACAATTCACTCAAGTAACAACCTTTTTTGTCCCAAAAGGATAATGAATTATCACATTCCCACATTGATGCGGGCAGCCAGGCAGAGACTGAGATGGTATCATTCGTGACACTTTCACGAATGTTATCATCAATCTCAGGAGTAGTGTAAAGAAAATCTTCATATATTGCTTAAGAAATAATTCAGTCTCAATATTTTTTTTCTTTAAATTTTAGACCGTTTCGAGCTAGCGTGCTTTTGTTTATATGTAGTTGTGTTTGTACGTTTTCAGACATAACTCTGGTCATATCGAACCTTGTAGAGTCTTGTTTTGCTGGCTAATGATTATGTGATATGTTGGAAATACGTTTTACGTATTAAGAAGGATCGGTCACTCCAACGATAGTCCATGTAATAGCTCGTAGTTTAGTTAACTTTCTTTATTTATTAAACAAGAACAAGCCTAGCCTACAACATGTGTAGGTCGGCCCAAAATGTAAGCCCAAGCCCATGACAAGGGCTTGGGTATATAAACCCTCTCCTTTGATGGAGAGGGTGGTGTGGTTTCATTATTTTTCACATAGTAAACATTACTTTCTCTCTCTAAGTTTGTGTGAAATCCACCATCTCTCTATCTCTTTCTCTCTCTAGAAACATAAGCAAGATTTACAATCCTACAAATGGTATCAAGAGCCATGGGATGATTGTATTGTTCATGTGTTTGTGTTCTTGATTCATACGCCATTTTTGATCCATTTTCACACGTCCAAATTTTTTTTTTGTGTTTTTGATGGTTTTTTCTTGATACAAATCTTCTATATAGTTGTGGTAGGGATTTGGTATAGTTACTTTGGCTAAAAACACAAAATTTTTGGGTGTTTTGATCATTTTTTGGCTTAAAATCACGAATTGGTTGAGTTTTGTCCGAGAAAAGTGGAAAATATTCCGATCTGGTCAAATCGGAAAAGGGTTTACTTATTCAGATCGGCATTCCGATTGGTTGGTATTCAGATTGGGCATTCCGATTGGCATTCAGATCGGCATTCCGATTGGTTGATATTCAGATTGGGCATTCCGATTGGCATTCAGATCGGCATTCCGATTGGTTGATATTCAGATTGGGCATTCCGATCGGCATTCAGATCGGCATTCCGATTGGTTGGTATTCAGATTGGGCATTCCGATTGGCATTCAGATCGGCATTCCGATTGGTTGGTATTCAGATTTGGTATATTCCGATTGGTATTCAGATTGGGTTTTCCGATCACTCATTCCGATTGGTATTCAGATTAGGTACATTCCGATCAAGGTATTCCGATTTGGGAGATTCCGACTGATATTCCGATCACTATTCCGATAACAAAATTATTCCTTAAAAAAGTGTGTAATTTTGACTTGGAATTTTTGGTTTATTGAGAACATATTTTAGGGGATTTTAACATTGTTTCTCGACTTCAACTCACAACAACAAACACATTTACTTTCTTTCATTGATCGATCAAAGTTTGTAAATCTTAACTTATTGAAATGGAGTACACATCTCTTACGGATAAGTCCATCCTCTCGGGTACGGATAATCGTCCACCAATGTTGGTGAAGACTATGTATGAGGAATGGGCTTCCCGAATGGAACTTTATATGTTGAACAAGGAGAATGGACATATTATTTGGGCATCGGTGCTCAATGGACCATTAGATTATGGTACAGTGACGGAAGGTACGACTACTCGTCCTCGCACAACGGGTGAGTTGACTGGAGATATGAAGATTCAAGATAAATGTGATAAGTATGCTACAAACATCATTCTCCAAGCCCTTCCTCCAGATGTCTACAAACTCGTCAGCAAACACAAAGTTGCCAAAGATTTATGGGATAGAATTCGGGTTCTAATGCAAGGCACCTCGTTAACCAAACAAGAACGAGAGTGTAAGCTTTATGATACTTTTGATAAGTTTGCCTATGTGCCAGGGGAGACTCTCAATGATTATTATCTGAGATTTACCCTATTGTTGAATGAGCTCAATATCTATGGCATGACAATTCCTACCTTTCAATTGAACACCAAGTATTTGAACACTCTTCCTTCAGAATGGAAAAAATACGTGACGGATGTTAAATTGGCTAAGGACTTGCATAACACCAATGTGGATCAACTTCAAGCTTTTCTTCAACAACACGAATGCCATGTGATCGAGGCTCGGTTGTCTACACCTCAAGTTCATGATCCACTTGCAATGTATGCTTCTCAACAAAACATGGCTTATACTTATCAACAACCATCATACTTGCAGCAGCCACCACCACACATCTATCAGCAACCATCTTATCAACCACCAATGATGCCACAGCAAGAATATCAACAAAGTGTTCATCAACAATCTTTTCCACAGCAACCACAATATCAGACATCACCATCACAAGCCAACACTTCTCCATTAGGCTATACTCCTCAGCAAGGATATTTTCCAATAGAAGCACAACCAGCACAAGCTTTCTACTCTAATGAACTTCCACCAATCCAAGCACCGGTCTTTACTCCAAATGATACGCCAGCTGATGTTCTAAACCATCTCACTGCTTACTTGTCAAAACTTGTTGCAACTAGAGGATTTCCACCAACAAACAATCAGCTCCGCACCTCTTCAAATCCTCGACAACAAGCCACTGTTCAAGATGGTCAAATGATGGTGCAACCAATTCAGGGAAGGCAAAATTCATATGGACCTCCTACAAGGACTGGGAACAATCAAGCTGTGAATTCTCAAGCTAGTGGAAATGGGAGTCCTATTGGTCCTAAGAAGGTTGTGACTTGCTACAATTGCCGAGGACAAGGTCATATGGCTAGGGAATGCACTCAGTCGAAAAGGAGGAGGGATGATGCATGGTTTCGTGAGAAGATGTATTTGGTTGATGCTCAGTCTAAGGGGAAGATTTTGGATACAGAGGAGTTAGCATTTCTTGCAGACCCAGGGGCAGCAGATACTGAAGGCATTGCAGTCGTTTCTACTTCTAATGCAGCTTATCAAGCAGATGACCTTGACGCATATGATTCTGATTGTGATGACATTCACTCTGCCCAAGCTGCTCTCGTTGCTAATCTCTCTCACTACGGTTCTGATGTCATCAGTGAGGTACCAACCACATCTAATAATATTGATGATAACCAACATCAAGTTGGGCATGAAAATGACAACCTCGAACAGCATTCGGGAGTAAGTAATTCAAATGATGTGGTACCCAATCCAACACATTTGAGTGAACCTCAACCAAATGCTACGACGGGTATGGAATCTTATGCTCAACATGATTTGGTCATGGTGCCTAAACATATTATTGATCAAATGCATATGGCCCTCAGACAATCCGTAGATATGAATTCCACCCTAACTGCTGAGCTTGCGTTGCATAAAGAAAAGGTCAAAACTTTTGAAATGGTCCCTCAAGAAGAGAAAATAACATGTTCTGAATTTGACCAATTTAGTTTTGAAAAGATTGAACACTTGAAAGAAATAGAATCATTAAAAGCTAATCTTTCCAATGAATTAAAAGAAAAAGAGTCGGTTGTCAATAATTTTCAGAAACTTAAAATGGATTTCGAAACACTCGAGTCTAAAAAGGTTGAATCGGAAATTAATGCTACCAAACTTCTTAAATTCAAAGAACAACAGCTTTTAAGACAATACGCTTCCACAGAAAAGGTTCATCTTTTAACTAAATCATTTAAAGAATTCGAACTTAAGCGTCTTCAAGATTTACCACCTAATCCTGGTTATGCAAAACAAGCTCAGGAATATATTCCCGGTCTTTATGATATGACCATAATTGGCAAATCGAAAGAAGCACCTTTTGTCCGTAGTACTGAGGAGACACAATCACTTGGGGATGAAACTCATTCTAAAATGCTTTCAAAATTCCATACAATTGATTATGATCAACATAACAAAGATCAATTTTCGAAAAAGACACGCATTCGTTTACAAAAGGAATTAGCAGAATTAACAGTTCTTGTGCCCCAAAGTTTGTCAAATGAAAACCTTCCTAGTACGTCTCCTACACTCGTCAAAAAGGATTTAACGAAGTTAATTCCACCGGTAAGTAAGGCGTCCGTTAACTTAAATACGGTTCACCAACACTTAGCCGATTTTGACAAGGTCATTTTGGAACGTACGACGGCCACGGCCATAACGGAAGGTGAATGGAACTTTGAGCACACTAGAGCTGCATTTCGAGATGAAATTGTTCCGTTTGTAAAGAATGTTAAAGCTTGTCTTCGTAATATTGATCAAGATTTGTTTTTGGAAATAGAAGAAGTTAGACGTGTTTTCAATGAAATGGAAGATGCTTATGAAAACAGTTTACTTGAAATAGAACGGGTTTCACGCCATAATGATCTGCTTCTGAATCAAGTGATGTCTCATGATATAGTTTCTGTCTGTGTGAATACAAGTGTTGATAATGATTCTATTGTGCATAATGTTGAATCTGTGGATAATGTGGTAGATAGTACTTGTCACGAATCTGACGCTGAATTTTTAAAGCTTCAAGATTCATATTCTTCGCTTTCAAAACGTTTTGATGAGATTCAAACACATTGTATTTCGCTTGAATGCAAGAAACAATTTATTCAAGAAATCTTTGAAACGTCATTCGAAGGTGTTAATATCGACGATGCAAATTTTGAAAAGAATTTTCGATTGAATTTACAATCAAAACAGCGTCAGCCAAGTGACAAGGTTGCTAAGTCGTTGCCGATAGCCATAGAGAAATCTAAGGAGAATAACTGTGTGAACGTACTTGAGGCCGCTGAGAATTTTAAACTTGATCTAGATAATCGAGTTTCCAAGATTTTGTCCAAAGTTGATAACTTAAAACAGAAAAATACACGACTCTTCGATTCAGTAAAGCCCGCATGTGTTGATACCACTGCACAGAATCAATCATTGATTGAACAATTGAATCGACAGTCGGTGGAAATATCTGATTTGAGGGAACAAATTTGTGATAAGAATCTGGTCTTGGCTGAGTTAAAGGAAACACTTCGAACTCTAAAAGGTAAGAATGTTGTGGATAACGCAGCCACTATCTCAGTATCGTCCTCTAGTGCAATCAAAAGGAACCTAATAGCCGTCACACCACTTAACAAGGGCCCTAAGACTAAACCATCTCAAACTTTGGTCACTAAAGATAAGGCGGAATCAAAACCAGCTTCTAATATTCCCGTGTTGCCTTCTACAGGAGTAAGCACCACTACTAAGGCTCAAAGATCTAAGCTTAAAAGAAACAAGAAGAATGATAGGATCTTGCCCCCATCTAGTAGTCAAGTGAAGAAAAAGTAGAAGCCCATCCTAGGAATGTTATTTCTGTTTTGAATAAAAAGAATCATGTAGCTAAACTTAAAGGCTCTGCGGTTGTGCAGCATTCTAAGCCTACTGTGAATTCTAATTTAAAATGTTGGAATTGCAATGAATGTATGTTTTCTAGTCGTCATGATTCTTGCCTTATTGACCATGTGAATGAGATGCAGGCCCGGAAAAATGGATTAGAATGGAAACCGACTGGGAAAGTGTTAACCCAAGTTGGTTGGATGTGGCGCCCCACTCGTAGGACTTTCACTATAGTAGGAAATATGTGCCCTTTGACTAGGATCACTCCTACTACAGCGAAGAAAGCGTGCCCTTTAACTAGGAGTCCCAAGGCTACCAAGACACAAGCGTGTCCTTTAACTAGGAACACCAACACTACTGTAGGAACAAAGTGCCCTTTAAATAGGTCTACTCCCACTGTAGTGTCCGCTAATACTCCAAAACCTCAGAAAATTGGAACAGTAAAACCTGTAAATGCTAAAACTCACATTAGAAAATGCAGGAAATCTAAGGATAACAAAAATGTTAGCAATTCTGATAATAACATATCTGTATCTGCTAACACTCCGGAACCAATAGTTTCCAATGCATTGTCTACTGTTGTGATTGAAAACAGGTGGTCCAAATTGTTCTCTGGTATTTGGACTCTGGTTGCTCCAAGCATATGACCGGAGATCGCTCTCAGCTCATAAATTTCGTCAGCAAGTTTCTTGGTACGGTGCGATTTGGAAATGATCATATTGCAAAGATAATGGGTTATGGTGAATATCATATTGGGAATGTTATAATTTCAAGAGTGTATTATGTGGAAGGTCTCGGTCACAACTTATTTTCTGTGGGACAATTTTGTGATGCAAACCTAGAAGTTGCTTTTCGAGAGCATACCTGCTTCATTCGTAATTTGGAAGGGGTTGATTTATTGAAAGGTACTCGAGGGAATAATTTGTATACTTTGTCTCTACAAGACATGATGGCCGCTTCTCCCGTATGTCTTCTCTCCAAAGCATCGAAGACTAAGTCATGGTTATGGCATCGACGGTTATCTCATCTTAACTTTGACGCTATCAATCACTTGGCGAAAAACGAACTTGTTCGTGGTCTTCCTAAACTATCATTTCACAAGGATCATTTGTGTTCCGCGTGTACAATGGGGAAAAGCACTAAGAAATCTTACAAACCCAAGACGGAAGACACCAACCAAGAGAAACTTTATCTGTTGCATATGGATCTTTGTGGACCAATGCGTGTTGAAAGTCTTAGTGGCAAAAAGTACATCCTCATCATTGTCGATGATTACTCTCGTTTTACATGGGTGAAATTTCTTAAAGCAAAAAATGAGGCACCTAAATTCATCATCAGATTTCTCAAGATGATTCAAGTGCGTCTCAACACTACTGTCCGACGCATTCGTACAGATAATGGAACCGAATTTGTGAATCAAATTTTGCGTGATTATTATGAAGAAGTTGGCATTTCTCATGAAACATCTGTTGCTCGCACTCCACAGCAAAACGGTGTCGTTGAAAGGCGAAATCGCACACTTATGGAAGCTGCTAGAACGATGTTAATTTACGCAAAGGCTCCATTGTTTTTATGGGCAGAAGCAGTATCTACAGCAGTGTACACCCAAAACCGGTCACTAATTCGTAAACGCCATGGTAAAACACCTTATGAGCTTCTCCATGGAAAAGTACCAGATTTATCATATCTTCATGTATTTGGTTCTCTTTGCTATCCAAATAATGATGGTGACAATTTGGGAAAACTTCAACCAAAGGCCGATATTGGTATTTTCATTGGTTACGCACCCGCAAAGAAGGCATACCGAATCTACAACCGTAACTCTCGCAAGATCATTGAAACTATGAATGTTGATTTTGATGAGCTGACAGCAATGGCTTCTGAGCAAAGCAGCTCTGAACCCGCACTTCATGAAATGGGACCCAGTAATATTAGTTCTGGACTTGTCCCAAACAACCCTACTTCATCATCATTTACACCACCTACTAGGAAGGAATGGGATACGTTGTTTCAACCGTTCTTTGATGAATTCTTTACTCCTCCAAGTATTGTTGCTCCAGAACCTGAAGTAATAGCTCCGGTAACCGAAGTTGTCGCTCCAGCAACCGTTGCACAATCAGATACATCTGCAACAACAATTAGTCAAGATATACCTTCAACAAGTAATTCTCAACCAACACATGTTTCAACTACCCATGTCATGCCTATTGATGATGAAGAGGATGATGATGATCACGATTTGGAATTCGCGCAAATGCGTGAACTTCCATTCTTTGGTGTATCTATTCTCGACCCTAATCAAGCCGGGTCGTCCACCTCAGAGGAAGCTCCTTCTACAGTTTACTCCAATCCACGGATTCGTGAATATGACAGCAAGTGGACAAAGGATCATCCTATAGATTCTATTATTGGTGACCCTAATCGTCCGATATCCACACGAAGTCAGTTACAAGAAAGTGCATTGTTTTGTCAATTTGATGCTTTTCTCACTGAATTTGAACCTAAGACATGGCAACAAGCTTTTACTCAATCCTGTTGGATAGAAGCTATGCAAGAAGAACTTAACGAATTCATACGTCTTGATGTTTGGGAACTTGTCCCATGCCCGGATCAAGTGCAGTTACTCACTTTGAAATGGGTTTACAAGGTGAAACTCGATGAGTTAGGCGGAATATTGAAGAACAAAGCTCGTCTAGTAGCTCGTGGATACAAGCAATTATTGGGCATCGACTTTATGGAATCCTTTGCACCTGTTGCCCGTTTGGAAGCTATTAGACTATTCCTCGCTTATGCAGCTCATATGAATATGGTCGTCTATCAGATGGATGTGAAGACGGCATTTCTTAATGGTGAACTCAAGGAAGAGGTCTATGTTCAACAACCGGATGGTTTTGTGAATCCTAATTATCCTAATCATGTGTACAAGCTTAAGAAGGCTCTCTATGGGTTGAAGCAAGCTCCTCGCGCATGGTATGATCTTTTGTCACAATTCCTCATTACGCAAGGCTTCGCTAAAGGCAAGGTGGATCCCACGCTGTTCATTCAGAAACGAGGTAAAGATATGATTATGGTACAAATATATGTTGATGATATTATATTTGCAGCCTCGACCCAAACCTTATCGGATGAGTTTGGGACACTCATGTCTTCCAAGTTTAAGATGTCAATGATGGGCAAGGTATCATTCTTCTTAGGTCTTCAGATATCTCAGAGTCCCAGAGGCATCTTTATCAATCAATCCAAGTATGCCCTTGAATCGCTAAAGAAGTACAAGATGGAATCTTGCGACCCCGTGGATACTCCAATGGTGGAACGAACTAAGCTTGATGCAGATCCACATGGAGTTGCCGTTGATCCGACACTTTATCGTGGCATGATCGGTACTCTTCTGTATATCACAGCCAGTCGACCTGATCTTCAGTTTGCTATATGTATGTGTGCCAGGTATCAAACTAGGCCTACTGAGTTACACTTAGCTACTGTTAAAAGGATCTTTCGATATCTTAAAGGAACCATTAATCGGGGACTTTGGTATTCGAAGGACTCTTCTATTGCACTAATGGCATATGCAGATGCGGATCACGCGGGTTGTCAAGATACAAGGCGTAGCACGAGTGGAACTTTGCAACTACTAGGAGATCGATTAATCAGTTGGGCATCGAAAAGGCAGAAAAGCGCTGCAATTTCAAGTACGGAAGCAGAATACATAGCTATGTCCGGTTGCTGTGCTCAAATTCTTTGGATGAGATCGCAATTAACCGACTATGGTCTAGGTTTCAACAAGATTCCGATGTACTGTGACAACAAGAGTGCAATTGCCTTATGCTGCAACAACGTTCAATTCTCCCGGTCGAAGCATATTGACATTCGCTACCACTTCATCAAGGAGCAAGTGGAAAATGGAGTAATCGAGCTTTACTTTGTCCGATCTGAGTATCAATTGGCGGATATTTTCACGAAGGCTTTAGATCGCGCTCGAATTGAATTTTTGGCCGACAAGCTAGGAATGAGAACCTTCTCGCCTGAGACTCTTAAGGAACTAGCAGATGAAGCGAAAGAATAGTGGTGGTAAAACTATTCTCCGTATCCTTGGTGATCATTTGTATATATTGTTTATATTTTTATACACAAAAGCAAAATACAAAAATATAAAACCATATAAAAACCATAAAAATTGAAAAATTCAGAAAAATCCAAAAATATTTTTACTTTATTTTTCAAAGGCATGTCTTTTGGTACGATAATATTTACGGCCTTAGAAATGTTGATTAACATCGACACGGCGCCATAAATAGAGTTCGTACAAAAGTTGTAAATATTTCATAAAACATGCCTAAATGGCTTGTAGTTATTTCTGACTGCAACCCGGTTTTCACATTAAAGCCAAGTATTTCTTATGAAAGCTTTGGCTCACAACGGGAATTAATTTTCTCGGGCAAGGTTTACTTTAAAATCTTGTAAGGGATCAAGTTTACTTTATAACTTGGTCTAACACAAATCTATGTACGTTTCAGTGCATTTATTTGTTAAAACAAGAGAAGTCTTGTTTTTATGAAGCTATCATCTCTACAACCATTGCTATCTACAATTGGTATCTACATACTAGACGATGCGACTACTCAACTGACGACTACAGCTCTTTCGATAGAACACGGGTCAACAATTGAGGGGGAGCAACTGTCAAGCATTCAGAATCTTCGATGCCGAACGTGCCAAATTCACAAGTTGGTGTCAAGACAACAATACCAATCGTACATGTGGTGTCAAGAGATGACTTCAGACGTGACGAGGCGACCAACATATGCTGCCAAGAACCATTTGATCTTATCATATGATGTTCTCATCTATCAGGTCCAACCTTGTCAATTCTTTTCTAATATGGTGAATATGTGATCATGTTACAAATAGATGTCATGAAGATAAAATGGACTTGCATTTTTCTTCCCAAAACCTTTGTTAAAACTTCATTAAATCAATTGATATTAAAAACATCGATTGGGTTAATATTTTTAATATGGGGGAGAAAATGTGATTTAATATGGGATATTATCACAAATGGTTTGACTTAATGTGCTGGCTCATCTCTACATATGCGAAATGTTTTCGAATATCGTGGCATATGTTAAGGGGGAGCAAAATGGATTTTCTATATCAAAATGGATTTTCATGGTGACATTTACTTACCCAAAACCCATTTATTTCACGACGATGAAGATTGTGGTGACATAAGGATGGTAGGATAGGTTAAGTCCTATGATTCTTCCAGAACCGGAGGAATCTTTCCAAGGACATTCCATAGCTAGAAATAGTAGTCCTTAGGAAAGGTGGAGAAAGAATGTAAACATAGCTGAATGCCGACCAAGTACTTAAGTTAGCACTGGAACAATCACAACAAGGTGCTAGTTATGACGTATTGGTAAGCATTGAAGGGGTTGAAGAATGAAAAAGAATTGTAAAGATAAAGGGTGTAAAGAAAGAAGCCCTCCTTACAACTTTAGGCAGAAACCGGGTCAATACATATGCTATTGAGATCATTTTAATGAATCTTGATATTGAAGACAGACATCATGGACCCAGTGATGCAATGCACAACCAATCCCAGCTAACTCAGATATCTCTCAAAAGGTATTTGTTTTAATCACACGGAGACAACACGTTATCTATCGATTTATTCACTCCGAATAAATTGGTATTGAAATGGTGGCACTCCTCTCTAGCCTCCGATCACTAAAATCCAAATTGCACGATCGAGTCTAGAGCCATTTGAGATCATCAAATATCTCACTAGGACACACTTTCATATTTCCTTGCTTCTTCACACACTGTGAAAAGTAAGAAAGATTTTAAGAGTCCTACGCAAAATCTTCATGATCTTGCCTGAACATCCGAGTAATACGAAAGTATTTACAATGAAGATGGAAATCCTTCTTGAGCGAACATCAAAAAGCTCATGGTAGGTGACTTGTGCGATTCTTTATGAATCAAACTTGTGATAACTGGAAAGCAACAGCTGTTTAATTCTTAACTGAATTTAAACACGTTCCAGGCCTCTACGCAATATCTTAGTGATCTTGCCAGAACACTCAGAGTGATACCTTAGTGTTCACAGTGATGAGTGGAAATCCTTCTAGTGTTAACCTCAAACAGCACTTGGTAGGTAACTTGCAAGATTCTATACGAATCAAGCTCGTGACAACTGGAAAGCAACGATGGTGCGGTTCTTAATTGAATTTCACTTGTTCCAGGAACATGAATTGACGGCTTCAAATCATGCGGATATCTTTATCCAAATGATTCACTCTTTATGTTCGCAGTCAGCTTTGGACGGTCGAATAAAGAGAACGGGTTTACCCGCGAAATCCTGTCAGGAAGTTACTTAACTGAAACTATCCGTCACGGGTACGATATCTAATATCGTCCAACGGTCTTCACCGACCGGAGGTAAAATGCTACCGATTTAGAATGAAATGTTCAAAGCCATTTCGTTCGTGTCTACTTATGTTGCGGCATTTGAAGACGGTGGCGTTGCGGAATCCAAGAAGAAGTCGTCCCCGCATGCTTATACTTTATGCACTTAATATCTCATTTAATTCAAGAAAGCCTAAAAGTTAAGTCTTCCGCTGTATCGAACTCTGAAGCTTTCAAGAATTACCAAGGCATAAGTATGTGGGACGTGAGGTCACGAAGAGGCGAAGATCACAAGTGAAGGATGCACGAGATCAAGGCAAGAGATTAATGCTCAAGACTGACATCAAAGATCACATCAGCATGTTCACCAGAAAAGAAAAAGAAAAAGAAAGACGAAGACTACGAGCTCAAGACAAGCATAGTATGCTAGGTTCATTTCATTATTGTAACTTGGGTAACGCCCTTGTTTGGAGTGACCTCCCTTAGGGGGAGATTGTTGGAAATACGTTTTACGTATTAAGAAGGATCGGTCACTCCAACGATAGTCCATGTAATAGCTCGTAGTTTAGTTAACTTTCTTTATTTATTAAACAAGAACAAGCCTAGCCTACAACATGTGTAGGCCGGCCCAAAATGTAAGCCCAAGCCCATGACAAGGGCTTGGGTATATAAACCCTCTCCTTTGATGGAGAGGGTGGTGTGGTTTCATTATTTTTCACATAGTAAACATTACTTTCTCTCTCTAAGTTTGTGTGAAATCCACCATCTCTCTATCTCTTTCTCTCTCTAGAAACATAAGCAAGATTTACAATCCTACATGATACAATAACAACATAAGTTTAGTTTTCTCACTATTTTTGTTTACTAATTTGAGATTCGTTCACTTTCAAGTACAAGACAAGCACAAAATTCTTATGAAAATCATAGTGATAGGGGAGGCTTAATGTAGAAAATATATAAAAATAGATTGTAATATACATAAATAATAAGAGAAATAGGTTGATTAGGGGAGGCTTATCGCCCACTAATCTCCCTACTAGCTCCGTCCTTGACTAAAATCCTACACAAAGCAAGCGCCTTTAACTAACCTTTGCCAAGACTAGTAACTTTCGATGGATTGACTCAAGACTCTAGCTTATAGCAGCCATTGCTAATGCAATAAATTTGTAGCACACAGATACAAAGAAATTTTGCGAAAAAATTTTATAATATAGATGTTAAAGTTGCATAACAAAGAAAGTACAGATAATAACCATAGAAATACAAAAGTGAGCTTAGTAAAGCTTAAAATTCTTTTTTGCAAAACATAAACAAACTATAAATAGGTCTTAATTAATTGTACTCATAGAGATTTCTAACTAAAGTCGCCGTCCTTAAATCCGTTTCTTCAATATCGAACCGGCTTGTCGCCTCAATCCTCAGCTTTGAGTTCTTTACAATAAAATCTTTACCCTTAAAATGGAAAAAAGATTTGATGTCCTCGACAGAAGTACTGATGAGACTACTTTTATACATAGTCTCATCGTCCAAAAATGGCTTTAAATGCATAAAATATCATGAAATTGGCCAAATATATGCTTGTGTTTGTTGCATGTTTATTTTAGGTACGGATGTTGAGAAAATGATAAAAGATCACAAGAATCATACAAAAACGAACACGGGAAACGAAGCCGCACATTGAACCAAACCCTAATGAAGAATTTCCCAAGACAAACCCTTGAAGATTTGAAGAGTATGTAAGAAGGGTCCTCCAATATCGAATAATTGAGACTTTATACCCTTGTATCTTCATAATTACAAGTTTGGTCCTTAAAGTTTGTCAATATTGCAAAAAGGGCCCTCCACTTTGAAGAATTAGCAATTTTTGTCCTTCAACAAAACTAAAATGTCAATATTAATCCTCCTCAAAGTCAAACATACCATGAAGGACTTCAAGTTACAAGAAATTACAAGTTTGGTCCTTTAAAAATGTCAAAATTACCAAAAGGACCCTTGACTTTGAAGAAATGGCAAAAATGGTCCCTCATTAATCATGAATTGGAAAATTCAGTCCTCCAAGAAAGTCAAACAAACAAGTCAAGACCATTATCTATAAAGAAAATGCCAAATCAGTCCTTCAAGAATCAAGAATTGGCAAGAAATACCCCTGAAAATACTTTGGAAAAGTATTTGGGGCAAAAGTGTGAAAAAGAAAACTTGAAATACAAAGGAAAACGGATTTTGGTGTATTTATTTGAAAATGAAAGAAAGAAGAAAGGCTGGGGACCAAAATGGGCAGACACACATTCTTACCTAGACCAACCACATCACGCCACCTCACCCCACTTACTCTCTCCTCCAATCAGAACTCACCTTCACTCCACATCACCACCCCACTCACCATTTAACTAACTAATTATTTAATTAGTTAAATGTGGCGCTAAACACCCTATTTAAACATAAATCCGGATCAAACACACAACTATTCACCTCAAGAACAATTTTGGGTTTTGCTAATCCTGTTGTAATTAGGCCCTAAGATTGTGCAGATTTATGATTAAGTTATTATCAACATAACCCAACCTTAATTTTGGCCACCTCACCACCCATCAACCCCACATGAGATTCCCCTGCTACACTCTTGTGCATACTGCCAAAATTTGGACAGCAATCCAACCATCTACATTGAAGCTTACTTTTTAAGCTTGTTACAAGCCATTGGATGCACTTTGCACCTTGCCAGCTCCACAACAAAACAAGAATTTGTCACATGATCAAGCTAACATCAAAACCCTCAAGGGCATTTCTGGGACTTCACCAAGCATTAGGGTTTCATTTTAAGCTTTCTTAGACTTCATTTGTAACCTATATAAGGCATAGGACCATTTACATTTATATTTGCTCTTGAATTTTCCATTGTTCACAAATCTGTAAATCATATATTCAGTTAATGAAATGTGTTTGAATTTGGTGAATAAAACTCAAGTGCCAACCTTATTATCTGTTTATTGTTGTTTGATGTTTACTGATCTTTGATCTTAAAACCTGTTTTCAAAGGAGTGTGCAAAAGTTTGCATATTTTCCACTTTTCTTGATATTTTGCTAAGTCTTGTTCAAACCTTGGAATTCTTGGGCTATAAAGCTGATCATAGCATCCTGATATTGTGTTATCAAGGTGTGGTGAAGCTTATAACTTGGGGATAATCAAGTGTGGGGAACTAAGGTTGCATTAATCAAGGATTTTTCACTTTTCTGTGTTTGATATTGTGCTTCTAATCTTGTTGAATCTTAGCAGGCTGTATTGTGGAAGCTTGTGCTTGTTCTTGCTAGCACATAAGCTCAAAATTCGTGGGTGTGGATGTACATCCATGAGGTTTGCACCCTAAATCTCAAAATCTGATAAAAAGTTGAATATTTATGATATTTGTGTGTTGCTTGTGTTCTTGTGATATTTTTGGCTTAATCTTGCTTAAATCTGCATATTACATCTGTTATTGTGTTGATTTGGGCTTGGGTAACCTTGGAATACACTTTTGATTTGAAAATTGTGATTTGAAAAGTTAAAGGGTGTTTGGGATTACCTGTTTTGAATCATTAAGTGTTATTGTGTTGTTGAAAATTGTTGTTTGTGCTTTGTATCTTCTATCTACTTGGTTGAGAGCTATTTGCTGCAAGTTATTGGGTTTAAAACATTGAATCAAACATTATGCTATATCAAATTGATTTTGACTGTTTTTGGCCTAAAAATTTGGTAATATCTAGAATATATGCATGCTTAGGGTTAAAAGTTGTTAAATCATTGATAATACAACATATGTGATAGATCTGAGTGTTTAAATCTGGCTTGTTGGTCAAGTGTATCAGCTAAGTAAAAAACTGCTTGTGTTAGTGTTCATCAGTAACTTATTGTGCTTGAATCTTGATCTGTACTTTGTACCATTGCATAAAACCCATTTAGACTTATTCATTTAAGTTTATTATTGCTTGTGTATGCATTTGGTGAAATTTGGCTGGCTGAATTGTGCTATAAGTGCTTATTGAACCATAACTGCTTATTTGTTCATGTCTGGTGCATATCTGGTGATTAAATGAATTAACTGTACAAATTGGCTTATTGTGATTGTGATTTCGATGTTGTTATTGACTCCTTATGATCCACTGATCATTTAGGTGACTTTGTGAAACTTGAATCTACAAAACAGTCACTAAAGACAAATAGTCAAACAAGTCAAGCAGTGGAAAAAGTTTCCACTGCTCAGACACCAAAACTAGCCCCTACTAGTGTTAATTTTCAGTTAGCTTATTAATAAGCCATATTGGCTTATTTAGACCTGCAACAACTTATTTTTTGTGATCAATCTTCCTCATTTGACCCATTTGTTTGAACTGGAGCTTATCAGACCTTGACTTTGACTTTTTGCTAGAAAACTCATGAAGTTGACTTTTAAAGAAGAGCTTATTTGCTTATTTCAGCTTATTGAGTGAACTTATTTGAAAACTTTTTGTTGATTAATCTTAGTTAAGTCATTTAAAAGCTTTTGAAACTTGAATCAGCTCTTGGGGTGACCTAGAACTCGAAAACGACTATTTTGTCGTTTTGTGAAGATAGCTTATTTCTTTTTCAGGCTTATTCCTTGGACTTTTTTCAAATTTATTTTTACAGAAGTCTTAAGTAACTCAAAAGAAGCTTGTGTGTCTAATTTGAGCTTATGGCATCAGCTTATAGCTTAATGGGCCAAAAAGCCCATTAAGAATAAGCTGTTTGATATAAGCCAGCTTATATCACATTTTCAGCTTTTGGGCCTGTGAATAATTGTGTTCAGAATCAAATTTTGAGTCAGATAGGAGTTTTTGGGCCATTTTTATAAACATTTTTCTTATTGGGCTTATTTTGGCCCAATAAGGGTCTGTTTTGGACTTTGGCCCATTTGAAGGCCCATTAGGGGTATTTAGGTAATTTCAACTTCATTTCTGTGTTTATTAGGTTAAAATAAACTAGTTTGCAAGTTTTTAGAATTTTTATAAATTTTGGAATTTTAATATTATTTTATTATTATTTTATTATTAAAAATTAAAATTTAGATTTTTCAAGTTTTTATATTTTTCTTAGGTTAAATACATTATGTTAGGAATTTTAAAATTTTTAGAATATTTTTATTGTTCTTAGATTAATTTTTATAATTATTTTAAGTTTTAATAGTTTTTAATTGTTTTTAAATAGTTTTAATTAATTTTAAATTTTTCAAAAATAGTTTTAAATTAAGTTAGGTCATTTTAGAGGTTTACAATTGAAAAAATCTCATTTTGGGCTTTTTGTTAATTAAATTGATTTTTGGGCTTTAATTAGCATTAAAAAATTATTATTTAATTAAATAAAAGATTTGACTGATTTTTTATTTTTTGTAAACTCTAGTTACATTATTTAGGATTTATTTCAATTTTCTAGGAGTTTTAGAGTAAATTTTTAATTTTGGTACTTTTTACGGTTTTACGTGTATGACTTTATCGACTTAGTTTAATCCGTCATCGTAACCGTCATGCTCTTCTAATCTCATTTTTTCTTTTCTTTTCTCATAAGTATAATCACAAAGTTAATCATCTCTTAACACACACACCAAGCCTCCTTGAGAACGATCCCCACTTTGGGTCATAACTTGTGGTTTTCCTAAATCACTTGTTAATACTTACCCTAATTACGCTCTTTTTCCTAAAAGACGTATTTTTACAACTATCAAGTACCATCAGGAACACGAATTTCATGTATAAATATTTTCTCCTCGGCAATCACGTCATCAAATTGAGGTTCTTGAGCCATTCTAGTGATAGTCAGTGCGCCTATTGCGTGCGGTTTGAGGATAAATGTACTTTGTGTTGTTATGTAAAGGTCAGGATATGTTGTTTCGATAACATATGCCATAGGAAAGGAAGAGTAGTTATTGAGCGCGCCAACCTAAGTGTGTACATTCTTGGGAAAGAAGTTGAGTTTGTATACAGAAGATTGAATCAGCCCGTAATCTTTAGCGTTTGTTGATGCCTTGAAGCAAAAAAATACCTTCTTCAAAATTGCTGATACACGCGCTCTGATTGAACCAGTAATCATCCTATATAAGAAAGAAAAAAAACATGCTGAAGCTAGAACGTTTACAGTAAACTTTTTATTATCTAAAGCTCGATAAGTAGTAATTAACTACGAGTATGAATTAAAGAACATCGTATATATTTATTATCTAAAGCTCGTATATATAAACTTTTTATTATCCTAAATCACTTGTTAATACTTACCCTAATTACGCTCTTTTTCCTAAAAGGCCTATTTTTACAACAATCATTTTGGCGAAGCTGCCGGGGAGGCGTGTTGTGTTTTGATTTGGAAATTGTTGTTTTTATATATAAGCCATAATAGTATTTGTGTTAGTAGCACTCTACTAATACGTATTATCGGTTTTTCGTTTTTTGTGTGAATACTATTACTATATTGTATACGTAGAACAATAAATTCACAAGTACTCCAAAAGTGTGAAAACACAACTTTGACTTGGGAGGTCATTACCCAATCACTGTATTCGAATCTCAAACCAAAAGAAAAAGGCAAAAATAGATAAATACTTTCGTGAAGCTCGATTTTGAAAAATACAAACTATAAGGTGGGTATTATAAAATATACCCTAAGGAAAAAGGCTCTTAAGTGCTTCGCGCCGCCTCGTTTCTCCGCTTGCTTGTGAGTATTTTGAGATTGAAAGCTAATCGAGGGTTTTGCCGCCCAAAGTATTATTAAGTATCATATATACTTTCTTGGTTTCATTTGATTAAACCCTCTTGAACGTTTTGGTGTTCCACCAATGTTCTAAAGTCATCGAAGGCGTTCACTTCACGTGATCGTTTTCATTCCTTGAGGCTTATTTAATCAAGAGATTTGATTAAGGAGGAGATTTGTAGATTTTGGTCTACTTAATACAATCACAAAAATCCAAAAAAAGTAAAAACAATCAAAAACCACAAAAAAAATTGGAAAAATACAAAACACCAAAAAGAATATTCTTTGCTCATCCTCTCGTTGTACGTGACGTTTATGTAAACCCGCAACCAAGCAAGACGTGCACGTAAACTAAGAAACCGAAAGGATTCAACACCTACTCCTAATCTTTCTAGTGAGGAGTCTCCTATTGACGAACCCATTGTAAGAGAGGAACCAACCATGGAGAATCGAACTATGATGGAGTTACTTCAAGCACCCACCGAGGGTTATGGAGAGGCTATTGTAATTCCCGCTATCCTTGCGGAGAATTTTGAAGTGAAAACGGGTTGTTGTCGATGATCCAAAACAACAAATTCCGTGGTGATGAAAAAGACAACCCACACAACCATATCCGCCAATTCAATCGTCTTACCGCCACTTGCAAATTTAAGGATGTTGCTAATGACTCGATTAAGATGATGCTTTTTACGTATTCATTAGCGGGGCCCGCTAAAATTTGGTTAGAGAAAGAGCCACCCAATTCTATATTGACGTGGAAGGATCTCGTTTCAAAATTTGTGAACCAATTTTTTCCGCCCTCTAAGACTACGCATTTGAAAAACGAGATTTCAAAATTTTCACAAGAATTTAATGACAGTTTTTCAACGGCTTGGAATAGGTTTAAGGAATGTTACATGAGTGTCCTCGTCACGATTTTTCCGACTTGCATCAAATTGACACGTTTTACAATGGACTTAATGATCATGAAAGGGATTATCTAAATGCCGCCGCGGGTGGTAATTTTTGTGTAAAACGGTTGAGGAAGCTTTGGTGATAATTGAGAATATATCTAAGGTGTATAGTCCTCGTAGCACGTCGAGTGTTCGTAAGGCTTCGTCTTCGGCTTCACCTTCTTTGTCTAATACCATCGATGCTTGCCAAATTGAGGCGAACTTGGAAAACAAAATCTTTGATAAGCTTAAAGGACTTTTGATTGAATTCAAAGTTGGAGAATAAAGTGCTCCCGCTACGGCTAAAGCGGTTGAGGCTTCATGTATGTATTGTGGTGGAGGTCATGATTTCTCCGAGTGCATTACTAACGGTGGTAACACTTCGAGTGCCTACGCGGCTACGGGAACTGACAACCAAAACGGTCAAGTTACCCGCTCTAATCAATTGACTCCACCGGGTTTGCTTCAAATCAAAATGCTAACAACAACTATTGAAACAATCAAGTTGGTTTCAAAAACAATTACAAAGGAAACTATGGTAATCAAGGGGCTAATAATCAAGTTTCAAACAAAAATCAATGTGATTTTCAAAACAACAACAAGAGTTTTCAAACTTTGAAAGATCTTCCAAATGAATTTGTTGAATACGCTAATGGAAACGATGCTAGGTTTGACAACATTTAAAGAGAAATCATTAGCCTAAGAACCGGGTTTAAGAACGACTTGAAGAAAGAGTTGAAAAATGAGTTAGCAAATGAGCTTAAAATCCATACAAACAAAATGGAAGGAAATGTAACTAGGTTACAACAAAACCAACAAAAAATGGAACAAGGGCAACATGAAATTAAGCAAGAAATGGTTAAGGCCTAGAAGAGGCAATCCATGTTTGAGGACAAAATTTCATCTATGTTTGAGGCAATTATGTGCAAACCGTCTTCGAGTAGTCTTCCTAGTAACACCATGTCGAACCCTAAGGGAGAGATGAAAGTGATTACCACACGTAGTGGTAAGACACTTAAGGAACCGACTCCTCAACCAAATGCTCCTACGGAGGATGCAATTGAGGAAGAACCCGAGGTGGTGGTCGAAAAGGAGCATGTCCCAATCCCACGAAGTACCGCTCATGCCACACCTACGGTTGACCCATTACCACATTTGGAACCCGAGATTCCAAAGGCTATGCCTATGCCTCAACCCACACCACCTTTGCCCTATCCATCGAGACTTAGAAAGGAGAAACGTCAAGAGTGCGACAATTACCAATTTGAGCTTTTTATGAAAATCTTTCGTGATTTTCACTTTAATGTGAGTTTCGCCGATGCTTTGGTCATGATGCCTCGATTTGCCGCTAACTTTAAGAGTATGTTGAACAACAAGGAGAAATTGCAACAATTGCCTAGTTGTTCATCGGTTTATCTTGATCGCATACCTCAAAAAGTCGGTGATCCCGGTAAATTCTTGATTCCTTGTGCAATCCAAGATATGGAGGAATGTTATGCCTTGGCCGATCTTGGTGCTAGCATTAACTTGATGCCACTTGCAATCTTCAAGTCGCTCAATCTTCCTAATCTTACTCCTTCACTAATGTCTATCGAGTTGGCCGACCATTCCCCGATTCCCGCATGTGGATTAGCGGAAGACGTTTTTGTGAAAGTGGGAAAGTTCTATTATCCGGTAGACTTTATCGTTGTCGATATTCCCACGGATCCTCAAGCTCCTCTCATTTTAGTTCATTCGTTTTTAAATACTTCTATGGCTTTGATCGATGTTCATGCTAGAAAGATCACCTTACGTTTCAACGATGAGGAACTTGTTATAAACGCAACTCAAAACTCTCAAATTTCTCATGTTTATTATGTTGCAACCATAAACCTCGTTGATATGATTGACGTTGTTTGCGAGGAATTTTCACAAGAAGTTCTAGGTCTTGGTGATGATGAAAATAGTGGCAATCCCACTATGTTAGATCCCATTCTTGATAACTCGACACCAACCTTCACTACATTTGAAGGTGGTGGTTTTACGTTGGAAGAATTCGATGTTACACGTACTTGTAATGAAGACCTCGACAACGATGAGGACTTCTCGATTATCAAGGATTTTCTTAACGATTTCCCATTTCCTCCACCCGAGGAGGTTATGAGTATCGAGCCCAAATCTTCAATTGAGGAACCACCTACCCTCGAGTTGGAAGATTTACCTCCTCATCTCGAATACGTCTTTTTGGAGGAGGACGAAAAGTTGCCGGTTATTATTGCGAAAGAACATTCGGATGATGAAAAAAACGCACTTGTCGATGTTCAAAAGGATCACAAAGGGGCAATTGTGTGGAAGTTATCCGACATTAAGGGGATCGATCCCAAATTTTGTACCCACAAAATCTTAATGGAGGAGGATTACAAGCCCGCAATCCAACTCCTTGACGCGGGAATGATTTACCCTATTTCTGATAGCCCTTGGGTGATTCCTATTCATTGTGTCCCTAAGAAGGGAGGAATGACCGTTGTGCCAAACGATGCCAACGAGTTAATTCCGACTAGACTCGTGACCGGATGGAGAGTGTGCATTGACTATCGTAAGTCGAGTGAAGCCACTCGAAAAGACCATTTGCCCTTGCCCTTCATGGACCAAAAGTTGGAGCGTCTTGCGGGAAACGATTTCTATTGCTTTTTAGATGGTTTTTCTGGTTACTTCCAAATCCCCATCGATCCTCGTGATCATGAAAAAACTACGTTTACGTGTCCATATGGAACGTTTGCCTATCGTAGAATGCCATTCGGACTTTGCAATGCACCGGGAACCTTTCAAAAGTGCATGATGGCTATTTTTCATGATATGATCGAGAAGACGATGGAAGTCTTCATGGATGACGTTTCCGTGTTTGGTTGTTCGTTAACTTCGTGTTTGTCGAATCTTGAGAGAATGTTGAAGCATTGTGAGGAAACCAACCTTGTGCTTAATTAGGAAAAATGTCATTTTATGGTTAAAAGTGGAATCGTCTTAGGGCACAAGGTTTCGAAAGCGGGGATTGAGGTAGATCAAGCTAAGGTAGACGTCATCGCCAAATTACCTCATCCCAAAACCGTTAAGGGAGTTAGGATTTTCCTAGGCCACGCGGGCTTTTATCGTCGATTCATCAAGGATTTTTCAAAGATATCTCGACCTATTACACATCTCCTTGAAAAAGAGGCACGTTTTGTCTTTGACGAAGATTGTGTACGAGCCATTGAAATCCTTAAGAGGAAACTTACCGAAGCTCCCATTCTTGTTGCTCACAATTGGAACCTCCCCTTTGAGCTCATGTGTGATGCTAGTGACTATGCTATTGGGGCCGTATTGGGGCAACGTCGTAAAGCACTTCTTGTCTATTTACTATGCTAGCAAGATGATGACCGAGGCTCAACTAAAATACACTGCAACGGAGAAGGAGTTCCTTGTTGTGGTGTATGCATTTGAGAAATTCCGACCTTATCTCGTCTTGACGAAATGCATAGTGTATACAGATCATTCGGTTATCAAGTATCTTATGGCTAAACAAGATGCAAAGCCGAGATTACTTCGTTGGATTATCCTCCTTCAAGAATTTGATCACAAAATTGTTGACAAAAAAGGAGCCGAGAATCTAGCGGCCGATCATCTTTCTCGTTTGGAAGATCCTCACCAAAGTGTTTTCAAGCCCAAGGAAATCACCGAAACATTTCCGCTCGTGACACTTGGTGTAGTGAATTCTAAGCTTGATTCTTCTACCCTATGGTTTGCGGACATCGCAAATGACCATGCGGGCAACTTCATCATCAAGGGTATGACGACTCAAGAAAAACGAAAATTCTTTCGTGACGTCAAGTTCTACTTTTGGAACGACCCTTACTTGTTTCGAACTTGTGCTGATCAAATTATTCGACGTTGTGTCTTTGGTACCGAAGCTTCTAACATCCTTAGAGCTTGTCACGAGGGACCTACGGGTGGTCACCATGGTGCTAATCTCACTGCTAAGAAGGTCTTTGATGCCAGTTTCTTTTGGCCTACTATTTACCGAGATGCACATGAGCTTGTGAAGTCGTGTGACGCATGCCAACGACAAGGAAAAGCCTCACAAAAAGATGAAATGCCACAAAACATCATCCAATTGTATGAGATCTTTGACGTTTGGGGCATCGACTTTTTGGGGCCGTTCCCATCATCTCGTGGTAATAAGTACATCCTTGTCGCCGTTGACTACCTATCTAGGTGGGTGGAAGCTAAGGCTTTGCCCACCAATGATGCTCGTGTGGTAGTCAAGTTTTTGAAAAGATTTTTTTCTCGGTTTGGAACCCCACGTGCGATCATAAGCGATCGTGGAACCCATTTTTGTAACGACCAATTCGAAAGGGTCCTAAGGAAATATGGGGTTACACATCATCAAATATGGGGTTACACATCATATTTCTACGGCTTATCACCCACAAACGAGTGGGCAAGTCGAGGTTTCAAACCGAGCGTTGAAGAGGATCTTGGAGAGATCCATTGGGGAAAACCGACAATCTTGGTCGGATAAGTTGGACGATGCTTTATGGGCTTTTAGGACCGCTCATAAGACGCCCGTCGGGTGCACTCCTTATAAGCTAGTGTATGGGAAGAATTGTCACTTGCCAATTGAACTCGAACACAAGGCTTATTGGGCCCTAAAGCATTGTAATGATGACATGGAGACCGTGGGAAAACACCAGAAAATGCAATTAAATGAATTGGATGAATTAAGGGATATTGCTTATGAAAATTCATATTTATAAAGAAAAGACTAAAAAGTTGCATGATTCAAAAATTAAAAACCGGGTTTTTAACATTGGGGATCAAGTTTTGCTTTTTAATTCACGTTTAAAAATCTTTTCCGGTAAGTTGAAATCCCGTTGGTCCGGTCCATTCACCGTGACTCAAGTTATTCCATATGGGACCATCGAGCTAGCTCAAAATGATGGCCCCAATTTCAAGGTGAATGGACATAGGTTGAAGCACTACTTTGGCGGGGAAGTTCCATCCTTGAACTACCTCGACCAAATCACCTTCCCCAATGATAATTAGTATTGAGGGGATCGAGTCGAGCTCATGACTCGGTAATCAAAAACGAGGTGCCTCGTGGGGAAGTCCCATGCTTATCCTATGTACATATTATCGCTTTTTAATGTAGTAACGTGTGGGGATTTGTGCCCTTCTAACCTTTGTTCTGTGGTTGTTTGTGAATTGTGGATTTTAGATGATCATTATCTTCACGATTGGAGCCTCTCGTGTTCGTTTAATGGGAGCACTCGATCATTTGATTTGAAGACTTTCTCAATATCCATGATATATCCTTTGATGTTCTAACCTTAGGTTTATAGCACACTTCATAAACGGCTTTAAATTTAACGGTTACACCATTTCCATGCTAGATTAGGCATTCGACTACGTCTCTAGTATGGGGGTGTTTGCACCCCTAGACTCGAAATATGGAGGACAATATTTAACTTTAGTATGGGGGTGAATAGATACTTGCCTTGCCAAACCTTCACGCTTTCCAAAGTTTATCTTTTTGTTTATTGGTTTGTTGCCAAATAAGGCTAAAAATGGCCAAATTTTAAAAATTTTCTCATGTTTCATTAGTGTTTGAAGACACGAATGTAGGTTTTCCGATGGCGAAAATAAGAGTAATTTTTTACTCGACCGTGCGTGTTGAGCACTTAGCTTTGATTCCTTAACTTCACATTAGGCTAAGTCTCTTAAATGAGGACGAGAAATGATAGAGTTAATTATAAGTTACTATGCTAAACGTAGAGTACTCGTATTCTTTCAAAAACTCATGTGTTCTCGTTGTTTTCTTATTATCCCTTCGCTTGTAAATATTTTTTGCTTAATAAATATTGACTTAGCGGTTTAGTATTGATTGTTGGGTTTCTAGTCTTTTCTAGTAGCTTCCGTGTAATTAAATTGGGAAGACATTAAGGTATCACCAGCGTCACGGTTTTGAAGTATTGGCACCCGAATAATCAAAAGCTTTACCCAATAATAAGATTTCAAGTGCTCACCTAAATCAAGCAAACAATTTGAAGCTCACAAGGCCGAAAAATCTATGCAAAATTGAAAGTGAATCAAGCCTTAATCTTTGAAGCTTTAAAGATCCAAAATTCGCCTTAGCGTGAGGATATACGTCTTTGGCTAATAAAACCACCGATGAGGTGGATAATAAAAGGCAAGGCAAAACCAAAGTTATAATAAAAGCTTCATGGCAAAGTTGAATAAAAGATGAAGGTAAACCTATGATAATAAGGCCCTTCTATTAGGGGGCGTATAAAAGTCTTGGTAATAAGTCTCATGTTCAAAACCGTTATAAAACCGTGTTTATCGATCCTTCTTGTTGACTTAATTTTTTTGACATCGTTGTCTATTAGGAGGGGTTATTGATTTGATGGTCTTGGTTACACCGTTAGGACTCTATTTTTAGACCTAAATCTCTATTATCGCATAAGTCAAACAATGTATCCTCGTGAAACATTCAAGACAAAATAAAATATAAGAGATATAACTTAGGATAGTGGGAGGATAAGTACGTGATTAGGGCATATGAGTAGTGTTAGCATTACTAACTTATAATGACAATGATCTCGTTGCACGCTTGGCATGGAATTGGGGTGAAAATCGAGGACGATGAAATTATTTCTATCGAAGCATTCACGTGTTCTTATTCTATGAACCTAAACATCCCATTTTGCGATGAAAATCATACATTATGTCTAAAACGCAAGTAGAAGTAATAGTAGTAGTGTAGCTAGTTTATCATTCAATAAAAGTGAATAAAAATGAATTTTGGAGGTGCTACGATACTTTATTCTAGCATTGCGTGAGGGCACGACAAAGGTTTAGTATGGGGGAGTGATGAGACTGCTTTTATACATAGTCTCATCGTCCAAAAAGGGCTTTAAATGCATAAAATATCATGAAATTGGCCAAATATATGCTTGTGTTTGTTGCTTGTGTATTTTAGGTACGGATATTGAGAAAATGACAAAAGATCACAAAAATCATACAAAAACGAACACGGGAAACGAAGCCGCACATTGAACCAAGCCCTAATGAAGAATTTCCCAAGACAAACCCTTGATGATTTGAAGATTATGCAAGAAGGGTCCTCCAGTATTGAAGAAATGACACTTTATACCCTTGTATCTTTATAATTACAAGTTTGGTCCCTAAAGTTTTTCAATATTACAAAAAGGGCCCTCCACTTTAAAGAATTGGCAATTTTAGTCCCTCAACAAAACTAAAATGTCAATATTAATCCACCTCAAAGTCAAACATACCATGGACTTCAAGTTACAAGAAATTACAAGTTTGGTCCTTTAAAAATGTCAAAATTACCAAAAGGACCCTTGACTTTGAAGAAATGGCAAAAATGGTCCCTCATTAATCATGACTTGGCAAATTCAGTCCTCCAAGAAAGTCAAACAAACAAGTCAAGACCATTATCTATAAAGAAAATGCCAAATCAGTCCTTCAAGAATCAAGAATTGGCAAGAAATACCCCTGAAAATACTTTGGAAAAGTATTTGGGGAAAAAGTGTCAAAAAGAAAACTTAAAATACAAAGGAAAACGGATTTTGGTGTATTTATTTGCAAATGAAAGAAAGAAGAAAGGCTGGGGACCAAAATGGGCAGACACACATTCTTACCTAGACCAACCACATCACGCCACCTCACCCCACTCACTCTCTCCTCCAATCAGAACTCACCTTCACTCCACATCACCATCCCACTCACCATTTAACTAACTAATTATTTAATTAGTTAAATGTGGCGCTAAACACCCCATTTAAACATAAATCCGGATCAAACACACAACTATTCACCTCAAATACAATTTTGGGCTATAAAGCTGATCATAGCATCCTGATATTGTGTTATCAAGGTATGGTGAAGCTTATAACTTGGGGATAATCAAGTGTGGGGAACTAAGGTTGCATTAATCAAGGATTTTTCACTTTTCTGTTTTTGATATTGTGCTTCTAATCTTGTTGAATCTTAGCAGGCTTTATTGTGGAAACTTGTGCTTGTTCTTGCTAGCACATAAGCTCAAAATTCGTGGGTGTGGATGTACATCCATAAGGTTTGCACCCTTAATCTCAAAATCTTATAAAAAGTTGGATATTTGTGATATTTGTGTGTTGCTTGTGTTCTTGTGATATTTGTGGCTTAATCTTGCTTAAATCTGCATATTACATCTGTTATTGTGTTGATTTGGGTTTGGGTAACCTTGGAATACACTTTTGATTTGAAAATTGTGATTTGAAAAGTTAAAAGGGTGTTTGGGATTACCTGTTTTGAATCATTAAGTGTTATTGTGTTGTTGAAAAGTGTTGGTTGTGCTTTGTATCTGCTATCTACTTGGTTGAGAGCTATTTGCTGCAAGTTATTGGGTTTAAAACCTTGAATCAAACATTGTGCTATATCTAATTGATTTTGACTGTTTTTGGCCTAAGATTTTGGTAATATCTAGAATATATGCATGCTTAGGGTTAAAAGTTGTTAAATCATTGATAATACAACATATGTGATAGATCTGAGTGTTTGAATTTGGCTTGTTGGTCAAGTGCATCATCAAAGTAAAAATTTGCTTGTGTTAGTGTTCATCAGTAACTTATTGTGCTTAAATCTTGATCTATACTTTGTACCATTGCATAAAACCTGTTTAGACTTGTTCATTTAAGTTTATTATTATGCATTTGGTGAAGTTTGACTTGCTGAACTGTGCTATAAGTGCTTATTGAACCATAACTACTTATTTGTTCATGTCTGGTGCATATCTGGTGATTAAATGAATTAACTGTACAAATTGGCTGATTGTGATTGTGATTTCTTTGTTGTTATTGACTCCTTATGATACACTGATCATTTGGGTGCCTTTGTGAAACTTGAATCTACAAAAAAGTCACTAAAGACAAATAGTCAAACAAGTCAAGTAGTGGAAAAAGTTTACACTGCTCAGACACCAAAACTAGCCCCTGCTAGTGTTAATTTCCAGTTAGCTTATTAATAAGCCATATTGGCTTATTTAGACCTGCAACAACTTATTTTTTGTGATCAATCTTCCTCATTTGACCCATTTGTTTGAATTGGAGCTTATCAGACCTTGACTTTGACTTTTTGCTAGAAAACTCATAAAGTTGACTTTTAAAGAAAAGCTTATTTGCTTATTTCAGCTTATTGAGTGAACTTATTTGAAAACTTTTTGTTGATTAAGCGTAGTTAAGTCATTTAAAAGCTTTTGAAACTTGAATCAGCTCTTGGGGTGGCCTTGAACTCGAAAACGACTATTTTGTCGTTTTGTGAATATAGCTTATTGCTTTTTCAGGCTTATTCCTTGGACTTTTTTCAAATTTCTTTTTATAGAAGTCTTAAGTAACTCAAAAGAAGCTTGTGTGTCTAATTTGAGATTATGGCATCAACTTATAGCTTAATGGGCCAAAAAGCCCATTAAGAATAAGTTGTTTGATATAAGCCAGCTTATATCACATTTTCAGCTTTTGGACCTTTGAAAAATTGTGTTCAGAATCAAATTTTGAGTCAGATAGGAGCTTTTGGGCCATTTTTATAAACATTTTTCTTATTGGGCTTATTTTGGCCCAATAAGGGTCTGTTTTGGACTTTGGCCCATTTGAAGGCCCATTAGGGGTATTTAGGTAATTTCAACTTCATTTATGTGTTTATTAGGTTAAAATAAACTAGTTTGCAAGTTTTTAGAATTTTTATAAATTTTGGAATTTTAATATTATTTTATTATTATTTTATTATTAAAAATTAAAATTTAGATTTTTCAAGTTTTTATATTTTTCTTAGGTTAAATACATTAAGTTAGGAATTTTAAAATTTTTAGAATATTTTTATTGTTCTTAGATTAATTTTTATAATTATTTTAAGTTTTAATAGTTTTTAATTGTTTTTAAATAGTTTTAATTAATTTTAAATTTTTCAAAAATAGTTTTAAATTAAGTTAGGTCATTTTAGAGGTTTACAATTGAAAAAATCTCATTTTGGGCTTTTTGTTAATTAAATTGATTTTTGGGCTTTAATTAGCATTAAAAAATTATTATTTAATTAAATAAAAGATTTGACTGATTTTTTATTTTTTGTAAACTCTAGTTACATTATTTAGGATTTATTTCAATTTTCTAGGAGTTGTAGAGTAAATTTTTAATTTTGGTACTTTTTACGGTTTTACGTGTATGACTTTATCGACTTAGTTTAATCCGTCATCGTAACCGTCATGCTCTTCTAATCTCATTTTTTCTTTTCTTTTCTCATAAGTATAATCACAAAGTTAATCATCTCTTAACACACACACCAAGCCTCCTTGAGAACGATCCCCACTTTGGGTCATAACTTGTGGTTTTCCTAAATCACTTGTTAATACTTACCCTAATTACGCTCTTTTTCCTAAAAGACGTATTTTTACAACTATCAAGTACCATCAGGAACACGAATTTCATGTATAAATATTTTCTCCTCGGCAATCACGTCATCAAATTGAGGTTCTTGAGCCATTCTAGTGATAGTCAGTGCGCCTATTGCGTGCGGTTTGAGGATAAATGTACTTTGTGTTGTTATGTAAAGGTCAGGATATGTTGTTTCGATAACATATGCCATAGGAAAGGAAGAGTAGTTATTGAGCGCGCCAACCTAAGTGTGTACATTCTTGGGAAAGAAGTTGAGTTTGTATACAGAAGATTGAATCAGCCCGTAATCTTTAGCGTTTGTTGATGCCTTGAAGCAAAAAAATACCTTCTTCAAAATTGCTGATACACGCGCTCTGATTGAACCAGTAATCATCCTATATAAGAAAGAAAAAAAACATGCTGAAGCTAGAACGTTTACAGTAAACTTTTTATTATCTAAAGCTCGATAAGTAGTAATTAACTACGAGTATGAATTAAAGAACATCGTATATATATTTATACTTGTGTAGAAGCGTGTCTCCCCTACCGCCTAGATGTTGTATATACCTTAAATTAATTAATACGCGTATTTCTTTGCTGTTATTTTTGGTAACTTGCTATAAAAAGTTGAATTATCAAAGTTAATAATTTATTAGGCGAGATGAGTTATTTTAAATCCTTGTTTTTGTTATTTTATAATGTACTAAGAACAAATCTCTCTTCCTTTCATTTATTTTTATCTGGTTGAGATTAATCAACCTAGAATCTAAAAAAAACACGGAAGTGTCGTTTTTGCTAAAATATCCAAAAGTTGTAAAAATGGACTGAAGGACTAAAGTTGTAATTATGACGAGGTAGTGATTTATAACTAGTGATATTTCACTAGCGAAAGCAATCAAATATCACTAGTGATAAAGCAATGAAATATCACTGCGATATTACACAGTATCTATGATATGAAATATCACTAGTGATATTCCATTTCTCTATCACTAGTTATATTTCATTGTTTTTATCACGTACAATATCACTAGTGATAACACTTTTTCGTCATATTTACAACTTAGTTCCTCCGTCATTTTTTACAACTTTTGGACATTTTGACATAAGTGGTCATTCCGTGTTTTTTTAATCTTAGATAATGCATGAATAGGATTTGTCTCTTGATATTGTTAAAACATGAAAATCAAATTAGAAGACAAGATATTATCACCCAACAAACCTCCCCTTGGTGATTAATTTTTAAGGGACTCAAGTACAAAATACTAACAAATGATTAGTCCCCAAACGGATGCAAATCAAACGATTACAAAGAGAAAGGGATGATATTGTCCCAACTAGGTTGATCCAATCTCCCTCACTACATTAGCACTCAGCACTCAAAGTAAGAAATAAGATGAACATATTCCCAAGCCAGGCATGGCTGCTTAACCAGAGAGAGATAGCACACTCTTTTTTGTGATAATGAGTTTTACAAAGAACTAGCACTCGATTGAGAATATAACCACACCAAGGTAGACGGGCCAACACTGGTTTCCAACGGCTAGTCAAATCCCAGTCCACAAAAAGGAAGGTAGAAATGCCAAGACCAGTCCCTCTACTTCAAACCTGTATATACAAAACATACACAAAGAAACCAAACAATATAAACTTGATTAGTTTGTAATTTTAACACCCTCCCACAAACTGAGCAAGGATATTGTGACAATCCGTCAATTTGTAGTTGATATTTATTCTCAAGTATTATTTAAAAACATTATTTTTAATGTTATATTATGAACTCACTTATTTTTGCGGAGAAATTTGGATTTACGTCTTGAAGTAGCATCGACTACGTCTAAACCGGAGGATTCTACGTTACGTGCTTACGTTTACATACACCGTTTTGGTGACAGTCCGACATTTCAGAAAATAAATTTATCCGTGAATATTATTTTGGAGTTTTAAATTTGTGTTGGTTCATAAACTCACAAATTTACGAGAAGAGATTAGGACTTACGATTATAATTTAACGTCCTTTACGACTAAACCGGAAACCTTATGATTACGTATTTACGTTATCGAACTCCGTTTTTGATGAGACAATTTTTATTAGATTCGTTTTGTGTCGTTGATTCATAATTTATAAAAATGTTTTTCGTAAAACGACCCGAGGGCACGCAAATCGAGGAAACTAGAATCGAGGAATACCCGTAATTAGTAGGATGAGACAAGTTTACACTTGCCTCACCCTACAAATGGGTGGCCAAAACTCCACCAACACATCTAAGATGTGTCAAAGCTTACTAAGTAAGCTAGGACACTTGTCCTAGCTACTTACACAAATAAGCTAACTAGCAAAACCACTAAACACTCAAACCATTCCTCACAAAAACATACATACAAAACCACTAATTTCTCTCATCTCTCTCTCTTATTTTCGTCCCATATTCACCCAAAACAACCTCCATTTGATCTTGATTCAATCATAAATCATATGTATAATTTGCATATGATGAAAACCCATTGAAGTTATAAAGATTGGAGGTGATCTTAACATGTAAAAAGGAGTTTTCAAGGGAGTTTGGGGCTGATTTCTCAAGGAGTTTTCATGAAGAACGAGGGCTGATTTTTGGAGGAATATACAAATACTTGGTGATCCTAGAAGTGATGTTGATATCTCATAAGATTGGTTACCCAAAACCAAGTCTTGTTCATCATCAACCCCATCTTCTCATCATCTTGGTGGTATAAAGATTGTTCTTTCCATCTTCTTGTTATTTTGATTATGTAATCTTGTATTTCTTTTACTTATGTATATGTATATGATGATGAATGATGATTAAAAATATTATGTGGGGATTTGGTGTTGATAAATTTGATAAACATGGGTAAAAAGATGGACAAACTACATGTAAAAATGGTTAAATCTTGCTTAAATGGTAGGCTGTATAAAAACAGTAACTAACGACATGATGAACTGATAAAATCGCATAGATTAATGGATATACAGTAATTAATATGTCTTGTACACATGTGAGAGTTGGCCATCCAATGGAATCATTCTAATGAGTGAGATATGACCAAAACAAATTTAGAGTACCAATCTGAATAGTCAGTTTTGGACGGACTGTTAAGGATATTTAGATTTGTATTGAGCAGTAGCTAAAACTAAGTTAATTGTAGCACATATCCTGTAGTTTATGGTGTCCAAAAATGAGCTTCTATCTCTTTGTAGAACTCAAGATATGGTAAAAATGGTGAAAGTGAAAGTAAAAATCAGATTTTGAGAAATTAAAGTATAATAGTATTATATAAGCACTCAAATAAATATAGTATAAAATGTGAATTAAAACCCACTAACTTATATATTACATTTATATAAGTATGTACAATGATAAATAAATAGACATTATATAAAAATGGTAGTTCGATAAGTTCTATAAGTTATAAAACTATAAACATGATTTTTACGACTTTTTCGGCTATTACCGTAAAATTAACGTTTTTGTTAAATAAAACTTAGACGGTTGGACCCGTCTAATGTAAACTTTTATAAACTCATATACTGATATATAAGCATATATAACAAGTAAAAACCAATAAAACCCGAACTATATAACATACAGACATTAACGGGCTAAGTTAACGTTATTGGACTAATAATACAACAAAATGGGCTAAAACACTTATAAACTTATTTATTGGGCTTAACCCATTTGGGCCCAACATGTAAAGTGTGATACTGATAATAAAAGTATAATTGGGCTAATATAATATATTGGGCTTGTAATGGGCCTATTGGACCTAAAACATGTAAATAGGTAAAACTAGTAAACTAAGTAAGAAGTTACCAATACATAAACACTAAAATAAGTAAATGAGAATATGTAAACCCACTTGATCATCATATATATAAAATCATATATGTATACATAATTGTTATTTTAATAAAGTCATTGGACATGAGTCTAAGACGAGTATTATTTGTCTAGGTTTCCGTGATTGAAGCACGTACCGTACATCCAAATCGCCGATAATCGCCTTCCCAAATCAACGTGAGTTCATAGCCTCGCACTCTTTTAAATGTTTTTATGAAATGTTTTATAAAACCGAGAGGGAGATAACATGTTATTTTTTATAAAAGAGGACACCATTTGTCCCGATTGTTTGTTTATTGATTTGGACCCGAATGATTGTATGACCCGATTGTAGGACCCGATAAATGATTAAATGACCCGATAGATGAAATTAAATGGATTATTAAAGTTAGGTTATGTCACAAAAAGTCCCATTAGCATGAATTGTGAACTACCGAGATTTGGTAGACGCTTATGCATATAATAGTACTATTTGGGGACGATCACCCCAGTTCGCGCCTTGACGGTTGATCCCCGTCGTGCCACATTGATTGGTAAGCGAATTTATGTATGAGAAGATTTACACAAGCGTGATTATTGTGACGACACGCTAATTTAGATGGGCAAATGAGTTTCGGGCTAGCTACCCGTTGTTTGTTGTAGTAAGGTAACAATGTCATGCGGCTTATAATAATCCAACTTACGAAATACTACTAGACGCACCGAATTACGATGTATTGCCTGACTAGCAATACAGGGTCATACTATTGATATTATGTTCGTGTTTTGGTTTTACATAACCATATTCATATAACGGTTTTTATTTAATCTATACAACGTTGTAAAACGTATTGTATGATGTTTTTACGACATTGGCTCGTATAATGATTTTTAAGGCAAATGCCGATATTATGATTTTCGATAAGGATTTGTATAAAAATGAGTTTGGCTCTTTTATGGCCTATTAAAATGATTTGTACAAAATGATTTTTGGTAATAATTTTATACCAAAGTTATATT
Organism: Glebionis coronaria; assembly: GCA_025667525.1. Lineage (NCBI taxonomy): Eukaryota > Viridiplantae > Streptophyta > Magnoliopsida > Asterales > Asteraceae > Glebionis > Glebionis coronaria. The sequence continues at coordinate 634,236,102 of CM046874.1, read as the reverse complement.
GATGGAATTTTTTAAACTCTATGAATTCACTCGGCGTTATCGCTGACCTTTTCTTTTAACATGTTTTATCTCAGGTACTTGAAGGTAATTCTCGGGAAGACAACAAGAATTCATGGCCCGCACTTAAACAACAATTTCCATTCAAATGCTTTGTAAAATTTTATGAAATATTATGACTTGGGACCTATGTAAATCTGATATTTATGAATGGAAATGCTTTTATTATTAAACGACGCGATTTTTAAGCGTTGTCTATGATGTGGGTAATGTGCTATCCCGTAACACCAACGAGTCTTCCGCTGTATTGAGTTGTATAAATTTGGGGGTGTTACAGTTTGGTACCAGAGCTCTCGTTATAGAGAACGAAAGATTTTTAAAACCAAGGTTTTGAATAAAACATTTCAAAATCTTTTAACTATAAACATTTTTCTAAAAATGTCTAAAAATCTTTTGACTATAACGGTGCCGAAGAATTCCCGAGTTACCGACAAGGCCATACTGAGAAGTGTTATTTTAATATATATATAACTTGGATTATATATATATATATGATGTAATTTTATTACATGATTGTTTGATGATTATTTTGATATTTATACGAGGTATTTATACGACGTAGATTGTCACAAGGAACCCTAACTCCCCTAGAAAATCAATCGAAGCTATTCTGGTAGGAATTCTAGCTATCCTTGATCTAAACCAAGTTGTGGATATTTATGATCCCAACAAATGATTGATATTCGTAGAAATGTAGATATTAGTTGATTGTGATATTGAAGAAGAGTTGGCGAGATTAAAACTGATATCGATGTCATTACGATCTTTCCTTATAGAGTGGAGTTTAATAAAACTTACCACCTGGAAAGGTGTCATCTGATTCGTTGTCACCCATTAAATTTGAGAATCGAAAGGGTGAATGTTGCACTTGAAGCTGTCATTGGAACCATTACCCAAAAGCCTCATGCCACTAGTACCTTTCCGAGAAGTCTAATTGAATGATCGAGTCATTTCATACTAGTGACTCATTTGATAATTGTTGTTGTAAGAGCTATAGGATTGGAAATTAAATATTGATCATATCGAGCTTTTATTGCCCTATTAAGGTCTAAAAATAAGGTTGAAAGTATTGGAAAAAGAGGTAGGATATCAAATTGAGTATAAAAGTGGTTGAAACTTGAATAAAGTAAAATTTAACTCGTATGGAATATGAAATTGTTAATATAAATCGTTAAGTTTTGTGATTGAATTATAAGGTTTTAATTGATTATTGATTCGTGTTAAGGGTTGTTCCTAGACCATTGTCCACTAACGAGGATGCCCAGTGTCCAATAAATAAATTGAAGAAATCTTCTTCTGAATTGGGACCAACGGATCTTCCAGGACATATGGAACACCTAATGACTCTTGTAGATTAGTATTCATTGTGGTATCTTTTAAAAATCCCTAACTTAACTGAGACATCAGTTGGTAGGATGAGTTCTGAGAATTGTATGACATAGTGACATGTAATGTGTTACGGTACAATTTTGACTTGTTTGTGGTTAATGAAAAAGACTACCTTTGATTGCTAAATCCTACATGTATCGATGATATCTATCTTTTCTTGCTTCTTTTTAATGCTCGCATTAGTGATGCAACCATTGAACAAGTACTCATCTCGATTTAAGTTACGTGGATTAATCTCTTTTGAGTGCCATCGAGGTCATGAACCTCATGATTATTTGGCTAAGCTCATTTCCTATTATATTGTAGTTAGTTCTTGGTGAACGACTCTTCATCACTCTTTTGCAGATCACTAATTGTTTTTATAAGTTAAAACAGTATCCCTTGAGAAAAATTGAATTTTCATCACTATAAGGATTATTCAGAGTGAGATTTATAAGTGATTGTTATCGATATAAAGTTGTTTATAAAACACCTTGGAAAACTTAATTGTTTTCATAACAAAGAAAATCTTTGTAAATTTATTTTTGATTCTTATTTAAGAATTAAGCATGAAAATGTTTTTATTATAAACATGATGATAAAATTTTGACGAACTGAGTAGTGCATCGTTAATCTTGAAATTGTATATAGTTGCGCGCCTACATACAATTTGGAATGGACCATGCAAGACTGATTGGTAGTAACCATAAAACTAAATGAATAAACACTACATTTTCCTTGAAGGTTGTGAAAGATTAAATTTTATGAGATCTGCAAGAAGTGAAAAATAGGGACATAGTGTTAGGGACACTAATTGTGGTAAATTACGACCTTTTAGGAAAAAGGCGTAAAAGCGGTAAGTATTGAACAAATGACTTTAGGAAAAATCAAGTGGTAATGACCCTTATGAATTCCAAGTTCGTTTCCCAAGTAGGTATAAGTGTGTGACTAAGATGTACAAGATTTGAGATTAATATTTGGTTTAGAAGGGGTGAGAAAAGAAAATGACGAAGACGTAAAAAAATTACTACTAGAAAGTTAAAACGTAAAACCTTAAAAACCACAAAAATAAAAATTAATTCTAAAAATTACCAAAAATTCACCAAAAATCAAAACAAATAAACTAAGAGTTTACCAATGATCAAAACTTTTTCAAACCTTTTAAATAATTAAATATTCAATTTTTAAATGCGAATTAAAGCCCTAAAAATCAAATAAATTATCAAAAAGCCCAAATAAAGATTTTTCAATTAGTAAACCTCAAAAATGACCTAAAAAGATTAAAATCTATTTTTAGAAATTTTTAAACTAATAAAAACTATTTAAAATGATTTAAAAACTATTAAAACTTAAAATAATTATAAAAATTAATCTAAAAGTGATAAAATTATTCTAAAAGTTGCTAAATTCTTATTTTAATGTATTAAAGCTAAGAAAAATGTAAAAAGTTGGAAAATGTGAAATTTGAAAAACAATAATAAAATAAATAATATTAAAAATCCAAAAATTCTAAAAAATTCTAAAAACTTGCAAACTAGTTTAATTTAACCTAAATAATCAGAAAATCAAAGTGAAATTACCAGAATACCCCTATTGGGCCCTCAAATGGGCCAAAACCAAAAACAGTCAAACCAAATGGGCTTTTGGGCCCAAAAAGTCAAACTTGGCCCAAATGACTTGGAAAAGCCCTATCTGACTCAAAATTCAATTCTAAGAACAAAACTCTAAAGGCCCAAAAGCTGAATGCGAGCTTATCACAGCTTAATAAGCAGACAGCTTATTCTTATTGGGCTTTTCAGCCCATTAAGCAATAAGCCAATGCCATAAGCTCTAATTTGACACACAACCTTCTTTTGGGATGCTTATGAGATCTGTAAAAAGAAATTTTGAAAAAGCACACTCAATAAGCCAGAAATAAGCAAAGTATAATTTCACAAAACGACAAAATAGTCGGGTTTGAGATTTAGGACACCTCAGAAGCTCTAGTTTGTTGCAAAAGCTCACAAATAGCTTAACTAAGAATAATCAATCAAGAAAATCACAAAAAGCCAAGTAGAATAAGCTGTATGAGCAAATAAGCTGGCTGAAAAAGCCAAATAAGCTAGTTTTCTAGAAAAAACTTAACCAAAAGACTTGTAAACTTCCAGATATGATATTAAGCTAAGAAAAATTATTTCTATTACAAAAGATAAGTTGTTGCATGTGCCAATAAGCAGTTCTCAAAAATAAGCCAATAAGTGCTTATTTGACCAAAAGTCAAAGTGCTCCAAAATGCACCAAATGATCAGGAATGGTACAAGGGCTTGTTATAAGCAAATTTTGTGAAGGACCCAAGGAGGAGGCCTTGTGAATCAAGAGGTCAGTTGACCTTTTGATGACAGATTTTGGCAATAAGGGCCTAATAAGCCAGTTAGCTTATAAGCCTGATACAAAGCAATCCAAATAGCAAAATCCAATCACAAGCAGCACATAAACAAGTACCAAGCAGCAAAATCACAAGGCATACACTAGGCTAACAAATGCAAGCTCAAAATGAGGTGGTCACTTTGCTGATGCAAATGACCACTTCAGCAACTTTTGATAAACTATAAAATCCACAATAAGCCACCAAATTCAACAACCAGACAACCAATAGATAGCTTATCACCCAAACTATTCCCAAACCAGATTTCAGACCTTAGATCCAACAAACAAAAAAGTTATTGGATCTGATGTGTTTGACCAATTTCAAAACCACTTTTATCAGATATTTGTAAAACTTCAAATCCCTTTTCCAAACTTTTAGAAACTTAACCAATGACTAAAACTTGTATATTAAGACTTGTTTAGACCATCCAAACCCTAAGAACCAAGGGCACAAGGCCACAAGGCCTTATGAACCAGTAATCCCAAACAACCCTTAATCAACCACTTATCAAACAAACTTCTGATTTCTTCTAATAACCTACTGATTATAATGATCAAAAACACTTACTAGGCACCAACTAACACAATCAAATTCAAAAATAACCAGCACAAACACAAGAACTCAAAATCCAAGTACCAAATCCAAAACAGACATAAACATGAAATTTTTTAGAGGAATCTTAACAAGGGGTTATACCTGCCTTCCACAACATCCTAGGAAGGCCAGCTATGCTCCTTGGACCTTGTTCAACAACTAGAACAAGACCAAGGTACTTCAATAAGAAAGATGAATAATGCCTTGGTTGATGTTTCAAAGCAGAAACTCAAGGACTTGATGTCTTCAACACAAGCAGCAAACAACTCAACCAAGGGCTCTAATCCCTTCACAAGCTTGGTGTCAACAAGCTTGCAAGAGCTTATAGCTTATGGTTAAGGGTTAGTACACAAAAATAAGCAAAATCAGAACCTCCTTTCAAGCTTTTTCAAACTTGAAAAACCTTACCAAACATAAACGTCCTTGATCCCAAAGGTTCAAGCACACTTATAACAATCAATGGAACTCAGAATCACCCTTTAAACAACACCAACTTTCAAAAACATAAAAAGGAATTACAATTTTCTCAAAATACCAACTTTTATAAATTTTAAAAAGGAATTACAATGTTTAAAGAGTAAGACTGGAACAAAGGGACTCTCACATGTTGAGGTCTCCTTTTATAGGTAAATGCCAGGCTACACTATTCACAAACCCTAGAAGTGAATTCTCTAAAATGCCCTTAAGCTCTTGAGGCAGTTTGTTGTTGATTAGCTGTCCAAAATGATCCCATACGTTCATTTTAGCTTTGTGATGAAGCAATGAGTCATAGCTGTTGATTTTGCCACGTTGGATGACTTGGAGGGCAAGTAGCATTCTGATTGGTGGAAAGGGAATTGGGGGTAGGGTCCATGGTGATGTGATGGGTGAGTTCAAGTGTGGGATGTATACGTGTGAGGGTTAATCACTTTTTAGTCAATGTAATTTGGATTAACCCTTTGTTGGGTAAAAGTAAAATCTGGGTGGAAGAACATGAATAGTGGACCCATTGATCCGTTTTTGGTGGAGTGGAAAGTTGTTTGGCATAATAAACATTTGAATGTTTCATTTGCCCACATTTGGCCCTTGTGTTTTGGGATTTTTGGTAAATCATGTATTTCAGCCCTAAAAACGATTTTCCTTTGTAAATAACTTTCACACTTTGGCCGTTTTGGCACAAACTTTTGGAAAAAGGTTTACAAGGGTTGTTTTTGACATTCTGAGATATTTCAAGGGCTGATCTTGGACATTCTTGATCTTCAAAGGTCTTCAATGTATCTTTGGCTTCATGAGGGACCATAATTGGCAATTTGAAATTGTTGAGGGACTAATCTTGCCATTTCTTCAAAGTTGAAGGACCTTTTGTGTAATTTTGACAAACTTAAGGGACCAAACTTGTAATTATTAATATACAAGGGTTTTAAGTGTCATTTCTTCAATAAATGAGGATCAATCTTGTTTGTATTCAAGTCTTCAAGGGTATTTGTTGAGTATTCCATGATTAGGGCCCGGTTCTTTGTACGGCTTCGTTTCTCGTGTCCGTTTTTCCTTGTATCTTGTGATCTTTTGTCTTTTTCACGAAATCCATACCTAAAATACACAAGTAAACAAACACAAGCATATATATGGTATATTATGACATTTTTATGCATTTAAAGCCCGAAAAGAACGATGAGATCATGTATAAATGCCATCTCATCACTCCCCCATACTAAGCCATTGCCGTGCCCTCACGCAATGCTAGAATAAAGTATCTAAGCATCACCAAAGTTCAATTTTATTAACCTTTATTGAAAAGTAAAAGACTTGCAACATACTATGAAGATGTGTAAAGACATAATGTATGATTTTCATCACAAAAAGTGACTTTTAGGATCAAAGAATAGAAACAAGCAAATGTCCCTTAGAGTAAACTTCGTCATCCTTGATTGTCATACATTCCATGCTAAGTGCAAAAACGAGATCATTGTTGGTACAAGTCACAATGCTAACACTACTCATACGTCCAAATGGTGTAATACTTTTTCTCCCCGCAATCCTAGTTATTATAAAAGGAAATGGGTTACTAGCATTTTTTATCTATTTGTCATGGATCACAAGTGATTCATATTGACTTATTTGAGTAGTTATTAGTCCGAAAGCAAAGTAGCACGATTTAATCAATAGTTAGCCGAAGGACAAAATCTTTTAAAACGGCTTCTCGTGTATCTCCTTAAGTTCATATCTTGGCATAACTCGTTTCACGATTTAAGACCTTTCTCGGACCGATATTTGGCATGTACTTCATTCTTCAAATCTTGGGAAGACGTTCTTGAAATTATGGTCTTCTCTTCATATATTTGGAATTTCTTCACTTGACGTTTTTGAGAGATTCTTCATATTGGACCACGACTTCATCATTTTTCTTCAATCTTTACTTTGGATTTTGATATACAACGATCCGCCTCCTTTTCGGACTTGGATATATTTATCCTCATACCTTGTTAGGGTCTTTTTGGATAGACTTTCTCCATGATCTTTAGGGGAGTAATTGATTCTCGTCCTGTGTCTCGATCCTTCATATTGATTTAGGAATAATGATACTTCACATCATCTTGGATCTTTAGCAAAAATAGAGCTCCTCATGCCTTGTTAGGGCCTTTTTGGATGATCGCCAATCTGCGCGTCCCGCTTCAATAAGTTATGCCTTGGCTATGAACTCTATTCAACCCCGAGCAACTTTTAAACGATCTTGCGCTAGAGGCTAAGTAACCTTTCAAATCGTACGACCTTACTTATTGCAATTATGATTTATTCCTAATGCATTGATCTTATGGGAAGAAAAAGCCACAATTAAAAACATATGAGTTTTTGAAAGAACACTTTCATGTTCTACGTTTAGCATGATCACTTGTCTAACTCTATCATTTCTCGTTCTTCACTATATAAAGACCTCTAATTAAAGAGACTCGTGAATACTTAGCCATGCAAGTCAAGATTAAGCCAAATTTGGATTAGCTTTCATTAAGACTATATCAAATCATAGTTTTGGGTTTTCAAGCCACCTATAGGATCTTGCAATTTCTTGGACTTTTTCAAGTTTAGAGAATGCGTTTTATAGTTCCCTTGATAAGTGACTTTCTAAGATCAATTATAGGAACTTGCGAAAAGTTCTTGTTCTTAACCCGAAAGAGTTAAGACTTTCGCGTTTTAAAGCTCCCTATATAAAAGTCTAGCAAAACTTGAATTGAGCGGGTTAAGGAATGTAAATGGCTCCAAATGCCCATCAAATCAAAAATTAACTTTTATTCTACCCAACGGAGAATATACATTCGTGTCTTAAAAACACTTATTAAAAACTAAGAAAAATTTTAAAATTTTGCCATTTTTAGCCTTATTATTAAAACAAAACATTGAAAGTTGGAAAGCGTGAGGGCGTAGCAAACCAAGTACCTATTCACCCCCCCATACTAAAAGCAAACATTGTCCTCAATGTTTCGAGTCTAAAGGTGGAGCACCCCCATACTAGAGACGAAGAGTCGAATGCTTAGGATCTAGCATGGAAAGGGTGATCAACAATATATCTAAAGTCGTTTATTACGTATGCTAAAAGATAATTGTTAGAACAATAAAGGGTATGTCATGGATTCGTGAAAAACTTCTTCAAGCAAACGATGGAGGCTCACGTAAACGAACACGAGAGTCTTCAATCGTAGATGATGATGATGATCTAGATAACACAATCACAAACAACCACGAGACAACGAGTTGAAAGGGTACAAGTCCCCTTATTAGTGAATAGTAAGCATAAAGGATAAGCATGGGATCTCCCCCACGAGGCACCTCGTTTTTGATTACCGAGTCATGAGCTCGACTCGATCCCCTCAATGCTAATTATCATTGGGGAATGTGACTTGGTCGAGGGAAACCATTGAAGGAATTTCCCCACCAAAGTAGTGCTTAAGCATATGTCCATTCACCTTGAAATTAGGACCGTCATCTTGAGCTAGCTCAATGGTCCCATATGGAAACACTTGTGTAATGGTGAACGGACCCGACCAACGAGTTTTTAATTTCCCGGAAAATATCTTAAGTCGAGAGTTAAAAAGCAACACTTGATCACCAACGTTAAAAACCTGGTTTTTAATCTTTGAATCATGAAACTTTTTAGTCTTTTCTTTAAAAATCAATGAATTTTCATAAGCATTATCTCTTAATTCATCCAATTCATTCAATTGTATTTTCCGGTGATCTCCCGCGGTCTTCAAGTCAAAGTTTGCATGCTTAAGGGCCCAATATGCCTTGTGCTCCAACTCAATGGGCAAATGACAATCTTCCCATAGACTAACTTATAAGGAGTGCAACCGATAGGTGTCTTATAAGCGGTCCTAAAGGCCCATAAACCGTCATCAAGTTTGTCGGACCATGAAGCACGGTTTTCTCCAATTGACCTCTCTAAAATCCTCTTCAAAGCTCGGTTCGAAACCTCGACTTGCCCACTCGTTTGCGGGTGATAAGCCGTAGAAAGACGATGAGTAACTCCATATTTATTTAGAACCTTTTCGAATTGGTCATTACAAAAATGTGTTCCACGATCGCTTATAATAGCACGAGGGGTTCCGAACCGAGAGAATAGTTGCTTCAAAAACTTCACTACCACACGAGCATCATTAGTAGGCAAAGCCTTAGCTTCCACCCACATAGAAAGGTAGTCCACCGCGACGAGGATATATTTGTTGCCATGAGACGATGGGAACGGCCCCATAAAGTCTATTCCCCATATGTCGAAAATCTCACACACTTGAATTATGTTTTGCGGCATTTCATCACGTTGAGACGATTTTCCTTGACGTTGGCACGAATCACACGACTTTACAAGTGCGTGTGCATCACGATAGATAGAAGGCCAAAAGAAGCAGGCATCGAACACTTTCTTAGCCGTGAGATTAGCACCGTGGTGACCACCCGTGGGTCTCTCGTGACAAGCTCTAAGGATATTAGAAGCTTTGGCACCAAAAACACAACGTCGAACGAGTTGATCCGCACAAACTCGAAAGAGATAAGGGTCGTCCCAAAAATAGAACTTGACGTCACGAAAGAATTTTTGTTTTTGTTGTGTCGTCATACCCTTGATTATGAAATTGCCCGCATGGTAATTTGCAATGTCGGCAAACCATGGGGTGGTGTCTTTAGAATTCACTACACCGAGAGTCTCAAGAGGAAATGTTTCGGTGATTTCCTTGTTCTCGAAAACATCTTTGTGAGGATCTTCTAGACGAGAGAGATGATCGGCCGCTAGATTCTCGGCTCCTTTTTTGTCAAGCACGGTGACATCAAATTCTTGGAGGAGGAGCATCCAACGAAGCAATCTCGGCTTAGCATCTTGCTTAGCTAAGAGATACTTGATAGCCGAATGGTCGGTATACACAATGCTTTTAGTCAAGACGAGATAAGGTCGGAATTTCTCAAAATCATAGACCACGGCAAGGAATTCCTTTTCCGTTGTGGTGTACTTTAATTGAGCCTCGGTCATCGTCTTACTAGCATAGTGGATAGGACAGAAATGCTTGTCATAACGTTGCCCTAAGACGGCCCCTATAGCATAATCACTTGCATCGCACATGATTTCAAAGGGTAATTCCCAATTAGGAGCAACAAGAATGGGAGCTTCGGTAAGTTTCCTTTTGAGAGTTTCGAAAGCCTTAACACAATCCTCATTGAAGTTAAAAGGAGCATCCTTCTCGAGAAGGTGTGTCATAGGTCGAGAGATTTTTGAAAAGTCCTTGATGAAACGACGATAAAAGCCCACGTGGCCTAGGAAACTCCTAACTCCCTTAACGGTTTTAGGATGAGGTAACTTGGCGATGACGTCTACCTTAGCTTTATCGACCTCAATCCCCGCTTTCGACACCTTATGTCCTAAGACGATTCCTTGTTTACACATAAAATGACATTTTTCCCAATTAAGCACAAGATTGGTTTCTTCACAACGTTTTAACATTTGCTCGAGATTAGATAAACATGACGTGAACGAATTGCCAAACACCGAGAAGTCATCCATAAACACTTCCATCGACTTCTCGATCATATCTTGAAAAATCGCCATCATACACCGTTGAAACGTGACGGGTGCATTACAAAGTCCGAAAGGCATCCTACGATAAGCGAACGTTCCATATGGACACGTAAAATTAGTCTTCTCTTGATCACGAGGATCGATAGGGATTTGAAAGTAACCGGAAAAACCATCTAAAAAGCAATAGAATTCATTTCCCGCAAGTCGCTCCAACATTTGATCCATTAAGGGCAAAGGAAAGTGGTCTTTACGAGTGGCGTCATTTAACTTTCGGTAGTCAATACACACCCTCCAACCGGTCACAACACGAGTGGGAATTAACTCGTTGTTTTCATTAAGCACAACGGTCATTCCTCCCTTTTTAGGGACACAATGGATTGGGCTCACCCATGGGCTATCGGATATAGGATAAATCATTCCCGCGTCAAGGAGTTTAAGGACCTCCTTTTTAATGACATCGTGAATTTTGGGATTCACCCTTCTTTGACTTTGAATTGCGGGTTTGTAGTCCTCCTCCATTAAAATCTTGTGAGTACAAAATTTTGGGTCAATACCCTTAATGTCGGATATTTTCCACACAATTGCCCCTTTATGAGCCTTAAGAACTTTCAAGAGCTCGGTTTTTTCATCATTAGCAAGACCTCTTGCAATAGTAACCGGCAACTTGTCATCACCTTCCAAGAATGCGTATTCAAGGTGAGAAGGAAGATCTTTCAATTCAAGGATAGGTGGTTCCTCGATTGAAGATTTTGGTTCAACACTCATAACTTCCATCGGCGGAAGAAATGGTGGAATAGAAGTATCATCACTAATCAACACCTCATCTTCATTGTTGATTTCATTTGAAGTGAGATCGCCTCCTTGGAATGGAGTGAGATTTGGTGTGGAATTAGCAAGAATCGGATCCAAAATAGTGGGATTGCCACTTGACGAGCTATCGGAAAAACCTAACACTTCTTGTGAAAACTCATAGCAAACCACATCAATGATGTTGATGTGATTAATGGTAGCGATTGCATAAACATGAGAAGGTTTCGAGTTTTGAGTAGCGTTTATAAAAAGTTCCTCTTCGTTGAATCTCAAAGTGATAGTTCTTGCATGAACATCGATAAGCGATCTCGAAGTGTCTAAAAATGAACGACCTAAAATTAGAGGAACTTGAGGATCCGCGGGGATGTCAACTACTATAAAATCAACGGGATAGTAGAACTTCCCCACTTTCACGAAAACATCTTCGGCTACTCCACATGCCATAATCGTAGAATGATCGGCCATCTCGATAGACATGTTCGAAGGAATAAGAGCCGGAAGCGAAAGCGATTTCCAAATGGAAAATGGCATCAAATTAATGCTCGCACCAAGATCGGCCAAGGCGAGGCCTTCTTTCATATCTTGTATGTCACAAGGAATGAGAAACTTTCCGGGATCACCAACTTTTTCCGGTATGCGGTTAAGATAAACCGAAGAACAATTAGCAAGCTTTGAAAGCTTTTCCTTATCGTTCATCATACTTTTAAAAGTGGAAGCGAAACGAGGCATATACAACAACGCGTCGGCTAAACTCACATCAAAATGCACTTGTTGAAACATTTTTATAAAAAGCTCGATTTGTTGTTTGTTACGTTCTTGCAACTTCTCTTTGTTTCGTCTTGAAGGGTAGGGTAAAGGTGGTGTGGGTTGGTCATTAGGAAACGGCCTTGGAAACTCGGGTTCCACAATTGGTATTGGTTCAACCGTAGGTGTGGTTTGAGCGGTACTTCGTGGGATTGTAATGTGCTCCTTTTCGACCATCACCTCGGGTTCTTTCTCGATTTCCTTCTCCGTAGAAGTACTTGGACGAGAGATTGGTTCCTTGAAAGTTTTACCACTTCGTGTAGTAATAACCTTCATTTCTCCCTTAGGGTTTGCAATGGTATCACTAGGAAGACCACCCGAAGAAGAGGGTTTACACATGATTGCTTCAAACATCTTAGCCATTCGGTCCTCAAATTTTGATTGCCTAGCATCTGCTTTTAATAACTCTTGCTTAATCTCATGTTGTCCTAATTCCATCTTTTGTTGATTTTGTTGAAGACGTTGGACATTTCCTTCCATTTTGTTTGCATGAGTTTTAAGTTCATTAGCAAGTTCATTTTTAAGCTCGTTTTTCAACTCGGATCTTAAGCTAATCATCTCACGTTGCATGTTATCAAATTTAGCATCATTTGCTTTAGCATAATCCAAAAATTCTCCTTGCAAATTTTTAGTGTGAGCATTTTGAAAACCTTGTGTGGTGTTTTGAAAATCACGGTTTTTATTTTGATTAGAAATTTGTCCATTCCCATTTTGATAATTCCCTTTGTTGTAATTGCGTGAATTGCCTTGGTAATTACCTTGGTTGTTGTTTCGATAATTATTAACATTTTGGTTTGGTGGAGCTTGATTTGGGCGGGAACCTTGACCGTTTTGGTTGTAAGTTCCCGTTTCTACATAAGCACTCGAAGTGTTACCATCCGCGGTAATGCACTCGGAAAGATCATGAGCTCCACCACACGACAAACAACTCTTAGCAACCGCTTTAACCAAAGCGGAATTCGAAGCTTCTTGAGCTTTCCAATGGGACATAAGATTAGCAAATCTATCAAAAAACCGATTTTCCTCATTAGCTTCATCATGTAAGGCATTAATGCTACGAGACGAATGTGACGATGATGACGAACAAAAATTGGCAACACTTGGTGTGTTACGAGGGCTATAAACCTTAGATCTATTCCCGATGATTTGTAAAGCCTCATTTCTCGTCTTGCACAAAAAATTACCACCCGCGGCGGCATTCAAATAATCTCGTTTATGATAATTAAGCCCATTATAAAAAGTATCAACTTGATGTAATTCCGTAAAATCATGGTGTGGACATTCATGTAACATTTCTTTAAATCGTTCCCATGCCATTGAAAAAGTTTCATTATTTCTTTGCACAAATCGTGAAATCTCATTTTTCAAGTGTGTTGTTTTAGATGGTGGAAAAAACTTGTTCACAAACTTAGAAACGAGATCGGCCCAAGTCAAAATCGAATTTGGCGGTTCTTTCTCAAGCCAAATTTTTGCGGGTCCATCTAACGAGTATGGAAACAACATCATCTTAATGGCGTCATGTGGAACATCCTTAAACTTGCTAGTGGCGGTGAGACGGTTAAAATTCCTAATGTGGTAATGCGGGTTGTCTTTCTCGTGACCTCTAAACTTATTTGCTTGCAACATCGACATTAAACTCGTCTTAATCTCGAAATTCTCCGCAAGGATGGCGGGAATCACAATAGCCTCTCCAAAACCCTCGGTGGGTGCTTGTAGCAACTCCATCATAGTACGGTTAGCCATGACGACTTCTTGTTCTACAATAGGTTCAACAATTGGAGGTTGTTCTTCAATCAACGTCTCTTGATTGGCTTGCTTTTGAAGACGTTTACGAGCTCGTTTTGCTTGATTACGAGTGATCATAAACTTCACGAAGAATGGGAGGTGAGCAAAGAAGATTCTTTTTGGGTGTTTTGTGAATTTTCAATTTTTTGTGTTTTTGATGATATTTAATTTTTTAGATTTTGGTGTATCTTCGTAGACAACAATCTACCAAATCTCTCCTCGAATCAAACTCTTGATTAAAGAAGCTCAAAGGAATGAAAACGATCACGTGGAGTGAACGCCTTCGAATGAGTTTAGAACTTTGGTGAAAACCAAATTGTTCAAGAGGGTTTAATCACAAAGAAACCAAGCAAATATATTATACGTAATAATACTTTGGGCGGCAAAACCCTCGATTAGCCTTCAATCTCAAAATACTCACAAGCAAGCGGGGAAACGAGGTGGCGCGAAGCACTTAAGAGCCTTTTTCCTTAGGGTATATTTTATAATACCCGCCTTATACCCACCTTATAGTTTGTATTTTTCAAAATCGAGCTTCACGAAAGTATTTATCTATTTTTGCCTTTTTCCTTTTTGTTTGAGATTCGAATACAATAATTGAGTGATGAAATCCCAATTAAGGTTGTGTTTTCACACTTTTGGAGATATTGTTTATTTGTTGTGATACTTAATATAATATAGTAATAATATTTTTACAAGAAAAACCAAGAAAACCGATAATACGTATTAGTAGAGTTCTACTAATACAAATACTATTTATGGTTAATATTAAAAACAACAATGCAAATTAATCACGACACACCTCCCCGGCAGCGGCGCCAAAATGATTGTGGTAAATTACGACCTTTTAGGAAAAAGGCGTAAAAGCGGTAAGTATTGAACAAATGACTTTAGGAAAAATCAAGTGTTAAGGACCCTTATGAATTCCAAGTTCGTTTCCCAAGGAGGTATAAGTGTGTGACTAAGATGTACAAGATTTGAGATTAATATTTGGTTTAGAAGGGGTGAGAAAAGAAAATGACGAAGACGTAAAAAAATTACTACTAGAAAGTTAAAACGTAAAACCTTAAAAACCACAAAAATAAAAATTAATTCTAAAAATTACCAAAAATTCACCAAAAATCAAAATAAATAAATTAAGAGTTTACCAATGATCAAAACTTTTTCAAACCTTTTAAATAACTAAATATTCAATTTTTAAATGCTAATTAAAACCCTAAAAATCAAATAAATTATCAAAAAGCCCAAATAAAGATTATTCAATTGGTAAACCTCAAAAATGACCTAAAAAGATTAAAAACTATTTTTAGAAATTTTTAGACTAATAAAAACTATTTAAAATGATTTAAAAACTATTAAAACTTAAAATAATTATAAAAATTAATCTAAAAGTGATAAAATTATTCTAAAAGTTGCTAAATTCCTATTTTAATGTATTAAAGCTAAGAAAAATGTAAAAAGTTAGAAAATGTGAAATTTGAAAAACAATAATAAAATAATATTAAAATAATATTAAAAATCCAAAAATTATAAAAAATTCTAAAAACTTGCAAACTAGTTTAATTTAACCTAAATAATCAGAAAATCAAAGTGAAATTACCAGAATACCCCTATTGGGCCCTCAAATGGGCCAAAACCAAAAACAGTCAAACCAAATGGGCTTTTGGGCCCAAAAAGTCAAACTTGGCCCAATTGACTTGGAAAAGCCCTATCTGACTCAAAATTCAATTCTAAGAACAAAACTCTAAAGGCCCAAAAGCTGAATGTGAGCTTATCACAGCTTAATAAGCAGGCAGCTTATTCTTATTGGGCTTTTCAGCCCATTAAGCAATAAGCCAATGCCATAAGCTCTAATTTGACACACAACCTTCTTTTGGGATGCTTATGAGATTTGTAAAAAGAAATTTTGAAAAAGCACACTCAATAAGCCAGAAATAAGCAAAGTATAATTTAACAAAACGACAAAATAGTCGAGTTTGAGATTTAGGACACCTCAGAAGCTCTAGTTTGTTGCAAAAGCTCACAAATAGCTTAACTAAGAATAATCAATCAAGAAAATCACAAAAAGCCAAGTAGAATAAGCTGTATGAGCAAATAAGCTGGCTGAAAAGCCAAATAAACTAGTTTTCTAGAAAAAGCTTAACCAAAAGACTTGTAAACTTCCAGATATGATATTAAGCTAAGAAAAATGATTTCTATTACAAAAGATAAGTTGTTGCATGTGCCAATAAGCAGTTCTCAAAAACAAGCCAATAAGTGCTTATTTGACCAAAAGTCAAAGTGCTCCAAAATGCACCAAATGATCAGGAATGGTACAAGGGCTTGTTATAAGAAAATTTTGTGAAGGAATCAAGGAGGAGGCCTTGTGAATCAAGAGGTCAGTTGACCTTTTGATGACAGATTTTGGCAATAAGGGCCTAATAAGCCAGTTAGCTTATAAGCCTGATACAAAGCAATCCAAATAGCAAAATCCAATCACAAGCAGCACATAAACAAGTACCAAGCAACAAAATCACAAGGCATACACTAGGCTAACAAATGCAAGCTCAAAATGAGGTGGTCACTTTGCTGATGCAAATGACCACTTCAGCAACTTTTGATAAGCTATAAAATCCACAATAAGCCACCAAATTCAACAACCAGACAACCAATAGATAGCTTATCACCCAAACTGTTCCCAAACCAGATTTCAGACCTTAGATCCAACAAACAAAAAAGTTATTGGATCTGATGTGTTTGACTAATTTCAAAACCTCTTTTATCAGATTTTTGCAAAACTCCAAATCCCTTTTCCAAACTTTCAGAAACTTAACCAATGACTAAAACTTGTATATTAGGACTTGTTTAGACCATCCAAACCCTAAGAACCAAGGGCACAAGGCCACAAGGCCTTATGAACCAGTAATCCCAAACAACCCTTAATCAACCACTTATCAAACAAACTTCTGATTCTTCTAATAACCTACTGATTTTAATGATCAAAAACACTTACTAGGCACCAACTAACACAATCAAACTCAAAAATAACCAGCACAAACCCAAGAACTCAAAATCCAAGTACCAAATCCAAAACAGACATAAACATGGAATTTTTTAGAGGAATCCTAACAAGGGGTTATACCTGCCTTCCACAACATCCTAGGAAGGCCAGCTATGCTCCTTGGACCTTGTTCAACAACTAGAACAAGACCAAGGTACTTCAATAAGAAAGATGAATAATTCCTTGGTTGATGTTTCAAAGCAGAAACTCAAGGACTTGATGTTTTCAACACAAGCAGCAAACAACTCAACCAAGGGCTCTAATCCCTTCACAAGCTTGGTGTTAACAAGCTTGCAAGAGCTTATAGCTTATGGTTAAGGGTTAGTACAAAAAAAATAAGCAAAATCAGAACCTCCTTTCAAGCTTTTTCAAACTTGAAAAACCTTACCAAACATAAACGTCCTTGATCCCAAAGGTTCAAGCACACTTATAACAATCAATGGAACTCAGAATCACCCTTTAAACAACACCAACTTTCAAAAACATAAAAAGGAATTACAATTTTCTCAAAATACCAACTTTTATAAATTTTAAAAAGGAATTACAATGTTTAAAGAGTAAGACTGGAACAAAGGGACTCTCACATGTTGAGGTCTCCTTTTATAGGCAAATGCCAGGCTACACTATTCACAAACTCTAGAAGTGAATTCTCTAAAATGCCCTTAAGCTCTTGAGGCAGTTTGTTGTTGATGAGATGTCCAAAATGATCCCATACGTTCATTTTAGCTTTGTAATGAAGCAATGAGTCATAGCTGTTGATTTTGCCACGTTGGATGACTTGGAGGGCAAGTAGCATTCTGATTGGTGGAAAGGGAATTGGGGGTGGGGTCCATGGTGATGCGATGGGTGAGTTCAAGTGTGGGATGTATACGTGTGAGGGTTAATCACTTTTTAGTCAAGGTAATTTGGATTAACCCTTTGTTGGGTAAAAGTAAAATCTGGGTGGAAGAACATGAATAGTGGACCCATTGATCCGTTTTTGGTGGAGTGGAAAGTTGTTTGGCGCAATAAACATTTGAATGTTTCATTTGCCCACATTTGGCCCTTGTGTTTTGGGATTTTTGGTACATCAAGTATTTCAACCCTAAAAACGATTTTCCTTTGTAAATAACTTTCACACTTTGGCAGTTTTGGCACAAACTTTTGGAAAAAGGTTTACAAGGGTTGTTTTTGACATTTTGAGATATTTCAAGGGCTGATCTTGGACATTCTTGATCTTCAAAGGTCTTCAATGTATCTTTGGCTTCATGAGGGACCATAATTGGCAATTTGAAATTGTTGAGGGACTAATCTTGCCATTTCTTCAAAGTTGAAGGACCTTTTGTGTAATTTTGACAAACTTAAGGGACCAAACTTGTAATTATTAATATACAAGGGTTTTAAGTGTCATTTCTTCAATAAATGAGGATCAATCTTGTTTGTCTTCAAGTCTTCAAGGGTATTTGTTGAGTATTCCATGATTAGGGCCCGGTTCTTTGTACGGCTTCGTTTCTCGTGTCCGTTTTTCCTTGTATCTTGTGATCTTTTGTCTTTTTCATGAAATCCATACCTAAAATACACAAGTAAACAAACACAAGCATATATATGGTATATTATGACATTTTTATGCATTTAAAGCCCGAAAAGAACGATGAGATCATGTATAAATGCCATCTCATCAGACACCTACATATGTGCCTGTATCATCTATTCTTCTGAGTCGAATTTACTCATCTATGGAAATTGTCTTATTTGACAATTAACGATTCTTTCTTGTCCAATTCTCCCGTAGTGAGATTCTTAGGAAAAGTATCTGATTATCGAGTGTTGATACCCGACTGGATGTATCGACGTTCATATCATTTCTTTTGAATTGATTTCATTTGAATGACCTGGGTAACGATCCGAGGAGCTTTCGAATGTGTACTCAAATTATGAAAACATGGGATATATTCATATTCATTAAATGTTTTCGTCTGTATCTGATTTGAAATTCTCTCGCGTAGAATATGCGTTGACCTTACTCTTTTAATGGTAGTTGTGTCTCCTTATATCATTGAATTTGTGAAGGATTATGAGTTATTATTAGTCTTTTGAGAAGTTCACATCTTATTGACGGCAATAAAACTGGAAAGTTGATAGTGCCAGTAGAATGGATTGATTGATTATGACATGACGACATTGTCTTAATTGATGGGAACTCGAGTAAAATTCCCCTAAATGATAAGATGTTGATTATCAAAAGTGATCTAAATAATTCTTGATGGATGACCATATCCTACATTTAGACTTGAAATTATACCTTAAATGGTTGTGAATTAGTCATAGAGATTATAATCTAGAAAGAACTTAAAGTAAATTTATTAAAAGATGTTTCTTTTATCTGAAACTTTAGGAGGTATTTATTGGTGAATTACCTAGACTTTTTCCATTTAGGCAAGTTGAATTTGGTATTTGATTATATTCCCGGTGTTGCACCTGTGGCGTGTGCACTGTACGTCAGCACCATCTGAATTAAAGGAGTTACCGTACAACTGAGAGAGTTGTCGGAGAAAGATCTTATTCTACCAAGCTCGTCATCATGAAGAGCTATGGTGTTATCATTCCTTATATTTATAGATTACTATGAACTTAGTAAATTGACAATCGAAAACGATATCCATAACTCGAAACGGAAGATTTGTTCGATCATTTACAAGGTTCTAGCGTATGTTTTAAAGATTTGATCCACGGCATGGTTATTATCACCTTCGCGTCCGCGAAGAAGATTATCTATTCCAATCACTACATCCGGTACTTGTAATGAATATTATGAGTTTCACGTGATGTCGTTTGGATTGACTAATACACATGTAGCATTTATAAATTTGGTGAATCACGTGTGAAGGCTGTAATTTGATAAATTCATGCTTGTGATCATTCAGGACTATTTGTTTGTTTATAAGTATAAGAAGGAGTTAGTAATTATTTATAGATTGCCCTGAATTGACCGAACAATAAAAACTTGTACCTTAAATATTTAACATGTGATTTAAGACTTAATCCTTGTGATTAATAGATAATGGAATATATTGACTCTTCAAAGATTAAGAGCCCTTTTAAGATTTTGGGTTTTACCAAAAAGAAAATGGAAATATGTTTTGACAAATGTTTTAACAAAGGATTTTTAAGGGATTATTCCCTTATAACCAAAACATTTAACTAAACTTCTGTTTAGGGGTAAATGTTCGTGTATACTTCTAGACAACTTAAGAAGAATTGAGGAAACTATATAACTTATGACTTGAAATTTGAAATGACAATTTTTGCTTTTCAACTAAGAAAATTTTTACCAAAGAATAAACGAAGGCTTTTCGAACATTTACGGATTTTATTAATTATTTTAATTATTTTCGATAAATCAACAAAAGTCTTGTTAATTAAATTCCAATTATTTTGAACATTTTATTATAATTGGTCGAACTAAGAAATTTAAACTTTTGACGTTTACGTTTCATAAAAACTTAATATTTATTGTTAATTTACGTGTAATACTTATCGACGCTTTAAAAAGTCGGATCAAGCAAAACTGATAAAAGTAATAGTTGAGAAGAAACTAAAACTTAGGAAAATATGAAGAAAGGTGAACGTAATTACTGACACATTATATAGAAAAGATAAAGAACCAATTAGGACATGTTCCTTAATAATGAAGGTGCAAAATAAATTGCCAAACAATTTAAATATGAACGATGTTTGTAAAAAGGATAATATAGGTAATAAAAAGGGGTTCGCGGCTAATATGAACCATTAGAATTAAGGAGCCGATGGAGTTAAATGTATAAAAGGCCACTTGTGGTTGTCTAAATATGGAGATTGTGAGATATAGTTATATTGGAAATTTGTAAGTATAAGTATTCTATTTATGTCATTTATGAATAAACGTATCTTTGTCTAAAGAAGTTGTACTAATGACAAATTATGAAGGCAGATATCGCCTCATACATTAGTAAACGTCTAGCTATTGCTAAGGTCATCATCTGAATTAGATTCGATTTGGGTCATCGTCGACAGACTGACCAAATCTGCTAATATCATTACCGTTAATGATAAATGCAAAAGAGTTATGTAAACATAGTGTGCCTGTATCGAACATCTTTATCAAGATCCTCGCTTCGCATCGACTTTCTAGAGATTTGCTCAGAAATCATTGAGAACGAACCTTGATGAGAGTACTATGTACCACCCCAATCGAAGGGACGAGGTAAAGTAACGATACAAAGTAATATAAGTGCTATTTTATGTTTGAATGAATGACCTTTGGTAATAAATCGTATAATCGCTTTCCTTTGGAAGGATTACCATTGATAATCATCGTATTAGGATTGAGATCGAATCTTGTTAGTATTTAATATTAGAGCATCTGTAAGCAAGAGTTGAGATAAAGACACCCGACATACACCCATTGCGAGTTGGACATGTCTTTTAAGTTTAAGGTTTCCTATGATGGCGAACCTAACCTTACAAAATACTCGACCCGCGAGACCTGAAATGATTGTTGAAATTAGGATCTGATTATTGACTGCCGGTAGTGGGCAAGAGGTTATGTAAATATGAAATGTAGATCTTGAAGTGCCAGATGGGTAGCGAAGTTATGCCCAAAATTTTTAACCTTGGAGAAATGAACTAATGATCTGACAAATCATGGGATATAAGTCCCCGTTGTATGGGACCATTGAGATGATGTGAAAGATTGGTTTGAAAGGCATATAAGCTGGATCTACCCTAGGACTTCAAGAGCTGCGTGAATTATGTTTCGTATATCGAACTTGATAAAATGTCTATCAAGTGAGAATCTGATTGTTTCTTAGTAATGTTTAGATCGGCGAAAAGTTGCATTCATCAGAAACCCGTGAACATCATGGATAGAGAAAGTAAGTCAACATTTAGCCTGATCTTATTCCCGTAGTTATGTTTGATGAAACTCGCGTGTTGTGATGAATTACACTTATGAGAAAAGACCGAATGTGGAGGAAGTACCCACATGGCTTTAACTCTATAAGAAGCGAGTAGTAAGATGATCTTTGAGGACAAAGATCCTGTTTAGGGGTAAATGCTGTGACAATCCGTCAATTTGTGGTAGATATTTATTCTCAAGTATTATTTAAAAACATTATTTTTAATGTTATATTATGAACTCACTTATTTTTGGGAAGAAATTTGGATTTACGTCTTGAAGTAGCATCGACTACGTCTAAACCGGAGGATTCTACGTTACATGCTTACGTTTACATACACCGTTTTGGTGACAGTCCGTCATTTCAGAAATAAAATTTATCCGTGAATATTATTTTGGAGTTTTAAATTTGTGTTGGTTCATAAACTCACAAAATTTACGAGAAGAGATTAGGACTTACGATTATAATTTAACGTCCTTTACAACTAAACCGGAAACCTTAGGATTATGTATTTACGTTATCGAACTCCGTTTTTGATGAGACAATTTTTATTAGATTCGTTTTGTGTCGTTGATTCATAATTTATAAAAACGTTTTTCGTAAAACGACCCGAGGGCACGCAAATCGAGGAAACTAGAATCGAGGAATACCCGTAAATTAGTGGGATGAGACAAGTTTACACTTGCCTCACCCCACAAATGGGTGGCCAAAACTCCACCAACACATCTAAGATGTGTCAAAGCTTACTAAGTAAGCTAGGACACTTGTCCTAGCTACTTACACAAATAAGCTAACTAGCAAAACCACTAAACACTCAAACCATTCCTCACAAAAACATACATGCAAAACCACTAATTTCTCTCATCTCTCTCTCTCTTATTTTCGTCCCATATTCACCCAAAGCAACCTCCATTTGATCTTGATTCAATCATAAATCATATGTATAATTTACATATGATGAAAACCCATTGAAGTTATAAAGATTGGAGGTGATCTTAACATGAAAAAAGGAGTTTTCAAGGGAGTTTGGGGCTGATTTCTCAAGGAGTCTTCATGAAGAACAAGGGCTGATTTTTGGAGGAATCTACAAATACTTGGTGGTCCTAGAAGTGATGTTGATATCTCATAAGATTGGTTACCCAAAACTAAGTCTTGTTCATCATTAACCCCATCTTTTCATCATCTTGGTGGTATAAAGATTGTTCTTTCCATCTTCTTGTTATTTTGATTATGTAATCTTGTATTTCTTTTACTTATGTATATGTATATGATGATGAATGATGATTAAAAATATTATGTGGGTATTTGGTGTTGATAAATTTGATAAACATGGGTAAAAAGATGGACAAACTACATGTAAAAATGGTTAAATCTTGCTTAAATGGTAGGCTGTATAAAAACAGTAACTAACGACATGATGAACTGATAAAATCGCATAGATTAATGGATATACAGTAATTAATATGTTTTGTACACATGTGAGAATTGGCCATCCAATGGAATCATTATAATGAGTGAGATATGACCAAAACAAGTTTAGAGTACCAATCTGAATAGTCAGTTTTGGACGGACTGTTAAGGATATTTAGAGTTGGATTGAGCAGTAGCTAAAACTAAGTTAATTGTAGCACATATCATGTAGTTTATGGTGTCAAAAAATGAGCTTCTATCTCTTTGTAGAACTCAAGATATGGTAAAAATGGTGAAAGTGAAAGTAAAAATCAGATTTTGAGAAATTAAAGTATAATAGTATTATATAAGCACTCAAATAAATATAGTATAAAATGTGAATTAAAACCCACTAACTTATATATTACATTTATATAAGTATGTAAAATGATAAATAAATGGACATTTTATAAAAATGGTAGTTTGATAAGTTTTATAAGTTATAAAACTATAAACATGATTTTTACGACTTTTTCGGCTATTACCGTAAAATTAACGTTTTTGTTAAATAAAACTTAGACGGTTGGACCCGTCTAATGTAAACTTTTATAAACTCATATACTGATATATAAGCATATATAACAAGTAAAAACCGATAAAACCCGAACTATATAACATACGGACATTAACGGGCTAAGTTAACTTTATTGGACTAATAATACAACAAAATGGGCTAAAACACTTATAAACTTATTTATTGGGCTTAACCCATTTGGGCCCAACATGTAAAGTGTGATACTGATAATAAAAGTATAATTGGGCTAATATAATATATTGAGCTTGTAATGGGCCTATTGGGCCTAAAACATGTAAATAGGTAAAACTAGTAAACTAAGTAAGAAGTTACCAATACATAAACACTAAAATAAGTAAATGAGAATATGTAAACCCACTTGATCATCATATATATAAAATCATATATGTATACATAATTGTTATTTTTATAAAGTCATTGGACATGAGTCTAAGACGAGTATTATTTGTCTAGGTTTCCGTGATTGAATCACGTACCGTACATCCAAACCGCCGATAATCGCCTTCCCACATCAACGTGAGTTCATAGCCTCGCACTCTTTTAAATGTTTTTATGAAATGTTTTATAAACCCGCGAGGGAGATAACATGTTATTTTTTATAAAAGAGGACAACATTTGTCCCGATTGTTTGTTTATTGATTTGGACCCGAATGATTGTATGACCCGATTGTAGGACCCGATAAATGATTAAATGACCCGATAGATGAAATTAAATGGATTATTAAAGTTAGGTTATGTCACAAAAAGTCTCATTAGCATGAATTGTGAACTACCGGGATTTGGTAGACGCTTATGCATATAATAGTACTATTTGGGGACGATCACCCCAATTCGCGCCTTGACGGTTGATCCCCGTCGTGCCACATTGATTGGTAAGCGAATTTATGTATGAGAAGATTTACACAAGCGTGATTATTGTGACGACACGCTAATTTAGATGGGCAAATGAGTTTCGGGCTAGCTACCCGTTGTTTGTTGTAGTAAGGTAACAATGTCATGCGGCTTATAATAATCCAACTTACGAAATACTACTAGACGCACCGAATTACGATGTATTGCCTGACTAACAATACAGGGTCATACTATTGATATTATGTTCGTATTTTGGTTTTACATAACCATATTCATATAACGGTTTTTATTTAATCTATACAACGTTGTAAAACGTATTGTATGATGTTTTTACGACATTGGCTCGTATAATGATTTTTAAGGCAAATGCCGATATTATGATTTTCGATAAGGATTTGTATAAAAATGACTTTGGCTCTTTTATGTCCTATTACAATGATTTGTACAAAATGATTTTTGGTAATAATTTCATACCAAAGTTATATTGATGGAATTTATTAAACTCTATGAATTCACTCGGCGTTATCGCTGACCTTTTCTTTTAACATGTTTTATCTCAGGTACTTGAAGGTAATTCTCGGGAAGACAACAAGAATTCATGGCCCGCACTTAAACAACAATTTCCATTCAAATGCTTTGTAAAATTTTATGAAATATTATGACTTGGGACCTATGTAAATCTGATATTTATGAATGGAAATGCTTTTATTATTAAACGACGCGATTTTTAAGCGTTGTCTATGATGTGGGTAATGTGTTATCCCGTAACACCAACGAGTCTTCCGCTGTATTGAGTTGTATAAATTTGGGGGTGTTACAGATATCAACCATGAATCACGAACATGTGAAGCCACACTGACCGCATAACTTATTAAAGTTGTGCGGCAGGGTTTAAAAAGTTTAAAGATGATACTCTTAAACAAGAACTCAACCATGAAAGACTCTCAACATGAGTCATAATGAGGAAAATAAAGGACTTCCCTGAGCACCACAAGTAAAGAAGGAGCATTAACCAGCTTAACAGCAAGAGAAATGAACATGCACAACATGAGAATCGAAGCAATAGACCTCTACATAGTGCACAAACATATCACCAATAAGGGTTCAACCCCTCTCCCTTTTGAAAGAAGAATAGAAGAACTACCAAGAGCACTACAAGGCCGCTAGAAGCCAACAACAACAGAAACATAAAGACATACATGGATATGAGCAGAATAAGCATGTCAAACCACAACTAAAAAAATATAAAGCCAGCGGAATACATAGACCCTAAATTAAGATAAGGAGACCAGAAAATAAAGGCAAAGGCACCAATAATGAACAACCTAATAAGAGAGAGAACAAGCAATCAATAATGAAGAAGCAATAAAAGTGTGAGAACTTCCCTGAGCAACCTAAGGCCAGCAGGAGAAACAACACAAGGTTAAAAAAACAAGGCCAAAGCAAGCCACATGCAACAAACCACAGTAACAAAAAACAAAACAACATACCATATAACAAGAAGAATTCAAACAATTTCCAAAATGGAAAAGGGCAAGAACAAAACAAACTCAGACACAAAGCGAACACATAATCAAGCAGGCACAAAAGAGCAGAAGCAACAACAACCCTAAGGGCAAAGATCAAACACAAAGAACACTCGGGGTACACATTCTGATCAAGAAGCGAAAAGCACAAAACACCACAGATAAGACACAAGAGAAAACATAACAGAGAGAACAGAGAACACCATAGAATAATAAACAACAAATACCACATAACAAGTGAAGTTCAAGCCCTTTCCTACATGAAACAAATTGGAGTTGTTAAAGTTGTGTCTTGAAGCGAAATTGTGTAAAGATCTGCAACCCGTGAACAGATGAGTAAATCATTCCCATCATAATCACGAACAAAACATCTCTTCTTTCTAAATGCAACCTCCAAATCTGCATCACAGAATTGACCAACCGAGAAAAAATTGTGATTGAGCCCTTCGACGTATTATACCCTTTTGATCGTTATATTACCCTGAACCAAATCTCCATATCCTAGGATCGGTGCAAATTGATCATTTCTGAATCGGATCGTACCCAGGATCTTCTTCAAAAAGTTAATTAGAAGCTTGAGATTCCCTATAAAACCCGTATTTAAAATCCTCGAATATTAAATACGCGTAGTCTCAGTTTATTTAAGCACTACAATAAAATAATTATTCAGCAAATAATAATTAAGTTCAGAAAACATTACACATGTATTATCTATCTATTATTTATTTCAGGAAATAGTATTACGCTTTCAGAAATTAAAACGCGATACGCGAACACGTACACGTATATTAAAACGCGTTGCGAAAAATTAAAAGAGGGTGTATATTAAAAGGGGGGCTGCGTTTTCTAAGAAAAAGAAAAAGAGAAGATGGGCCTTGGAAGTCCAGCCCATTTTTGTAAAAAAATATACGGGGGTTTTAACCTCCCATTCTTGTCATCAGAAAAAAAAGGAAACGGTAGTAGGGTTTGAGCAGGCTGCTGATGAGACTGCTTTTATACATGGTCTCATCGTCCAAAACGGCCTTAAAATGCATAAAATATCATAAAATATGCCAAATATATGCTCGTGTTTATTACTTGTGTATTTTTAGGTACGGATATTGAGGAATTGGCAAAAGATCACAAGAATCATTCAAAAACGAACACGGGAAACGAAGTCGCACAATGAACCGGGCCCAAGTTTGGAATTTTGCAAAATACCCTTGAAGAATTGAAGATTGGCAAGAATGGTCCCTCATCTTTGAAGAACTTGTCACAATTGACCCTCCAAATGTCATTTGTACAAGTAGGGTCCTTATTGTTTGAAGATTATACAAGATCAGCCCTTGGAAAATGAAGAAAATACAAAAGGAGCCCTTGTTAAAAGTTTTTGAAGAAGTTGTGCCAAATTTGACAAGTGCCCAAAAGTTGATAAGTGTTATTTGGGCGCTGATGGGATTAAAAACAAAGTGAAGAAGAGTGGATAGCTTAGGGACCAAATCTGCCAACCAGCCAAACCTCCTCACCCAGTCACATTGTGACACCTCAGCCCTGCCCACCCACCAACCCATCAACCCTCCCATTATCCACCCAACCCAGTCCATTACCCAAACCGGTTTTCATTTATTAAACCTGGTCAATGGTTAAACCCCCACTTAATCCCATTTCCCTCCATTAACATATATTTAAAATATTAATCCCCAAAAACGGATTAAATTGACCCTAATCCCACACGAACCCTAATTAAACCCCAGCTCCAATTGACTTCAAATCAAAGGGTTATTCCCTCTAAAGGTGCAGATCTTTGATTAACGTCCACCTCATCCTATCCCACCTCACCCAACAGTGTCACGTGGCATGTGGTCCTCACCCAAGCACTCCCCTGCTACATCCCTTTCACCCTAAAACCCACACCCGACCAGATAAACGTGTGGGATTGCTCTCCTTTGTCCCCAAGGCTCATCCAACGTCTATGATCAACATTTCCAAGCTGGCATCCAGTACAAGCATCACATGGGGCGTTTTTGACCCAAAAATCAGTCAAATCTTCAAGGGCATTTCAGGAATTCAAGCAACTAGGGTTTCATAGTCTAGATAGTTCTATTGTTAGCTATAAAAGGAGGATGAGCATGTTCATTCTCCTTTGTTCCAGTTTTTCTTCAAAAATATTTTGTAATTCCTTTTTTATAAAATTAAAGTTTGGTGTTTGTTTTTGAGCAATTTAATTCCTTTTAATATTTATTTAAAGTTGGTATCAATTGATGAAGATTAACTGAGTTCCATTTAAAATTGTGAAAGGTTTTGTGTTATTAAAGTTTTCAAAAGATTTTAAAAAGATTCTTGATTTCAGGAAATTTGCAAACCAGAAAAGTGAAAGTGGATTTGGGTTGTTGATTTTCTGAAATTGGAGTGTTTTTGAAACGTGTTTGAAAAGGTTTGGAAGTTTTTAGAAAAGTTTTTAAGGAAGAAAAAAGAAAATAGTATATACATAGATTGTGCTTGTTTTTCTTTTGATTTTCTTTAAGCAGGTTTTGGAGGATTGTTGATCATTGTTCAGCATACACCCGGGTGTATTGGGAGGTGGTATTGCAACCACAAAGAACTCTGGATGTAGGATTCTTGGGTAAGAAAGATTTTCCTTTTTCAAATTTTCAGTAAAAAGTGATTTGAGTGAGATTTGTTGAATTGCATGCTAAATGTGTATATTTGATTTGATTTGAGTTCAAATGGTATTGTATGCATGTTAGATGCTATATGAATCAGTTTGAGTGTGTTTAAAAGCAATTTGGGTTGAAAAAATTGGAAATCAGAAACTTAAAGGGGTGTTTGGATCTGCTTTTTAAAGAGAGTTTGTGAGAGATTGTGTAGTATTAAAGGTTGTTAGAGAGGTTGAATAGAGTAGTAATAGGATATTGATAGGATAGATTACATTTGGTGCAAGTTTTGAAGCAAGATTAAGTGTTAAAAAGGAAAAAAGTATAGCAAAATTTGCATAACCACCTTTTCTGCTTATTTTTGGTGAATTTTGTTCCATGATCTTGTAATCTGTTAAGTGATAGGGTGTATTAGGATTATAGTTGGTTTGTATGCTTATTGGTACTATTGTGTGTAAAATATGTCAGCTTAAAAATCATTTGAGTACAAGTCATAAGCTTAAACAAGCCACCAGACCTTAAAAGATCACAGCAACTTGCATTTGCTTGTGTATGCATTTTTTGTGAAATTCTTGTGTGCAAGGTGTTTGATTTCTGCTTGATTTGCATTTTCCTTGACTCCTTGTGCTCCAAAGAGCACAAGGGTGCCTGTTTGTTCCAAAGAAACACCACCAAATCACACCAAGCTCCTCTTGGTTTGTATGCACAAGTGGTGAACTCACTTCACTTGTTCATCAGTCCACAAACAAGAACTGGACACGTTTTTGTTTATAATTTGGCTTATTCTTGGTTAAATTAGATTTGGATTTGTGTTTTTAAGCTACAAGAGTTACTGGATTCAAGTGTGAAAAAAAGAAAAAAAAAAGAAAAAATTAGCAAAAACTACACCCGCACTGGACTCGAACCCCCGACCTGCAGCTCAGGAGTAAGGGGTCTTACCAGTGATCTAGATGAGTTCTTATGTTTACATCCCATTTCAAATCTTATTTAAACACTTTCTGATTGTGAGCTTATATTAAAAGCCGTGACCATTTTTAGCTTATTTAAGCTTATTTGTTCAGCTTTTTGGTGGCTAGTATTTTTCCTAGGTTTTGATAAGCATTTTGGACTTTTCTGTTTTAAAAAATTATTTTTCCCATTATTCAATTAATTAATAGGATTATTTTTAGTTTTATATTTAATAAGTAATTAAAAAATAGTAAACAGTAATAAAAAAATACAAAAAAAATAGTTTTTAAGTTTTAATTAAGTATTTTGAGGTTTACATTTAGTTAACTTTTCAAAAACTTTAATTTTTAATTTTATTTGATTTTAGGTTTTTTATTAAACTTTAAAAATTAATATAAAATTAATTAAGAGGTTTTAGAAACTTTAATTTACATTTTCTTCTTAGTTAGAATATTTAGGATTTTTGAGAATTTTTTAGAATTTATTTGTGAACTTTTTATTTTTTGGAATTTTTTATTATTATTTTATTCATAAAAATTCAAAGTTTTATTTTTAACTTTTTTTCATTTTTCCTAGATTCTATACATTAAAATAGGAACTTTTTCACTTTCCATATAATTTTTAGGCTTTTCAATTATTTTCTAGATTTAATTTAAGATTTAATAGATTTTAATAGTTTTTAGGAGTTTAAAAATAGTTTAAATTGGTTTTAAAATTTTTAAAAACAGTTTTTAGTTTAATTAGGTCATTTTTGAGGTTTACAAACTATTAAATCTTGTTTGGGGCTTTTTAATATTTAAAAGTGATTTTTAGGGCTTTAAGTAGCATTAAAAAGTCATTATTAAATTAATTAAAAGGTTTTGGCAAGTTTGGATTTTTTGTAAACTCTTAGAATATTATTGTGGATTTTTAGTAATTTTTAGGAATTTTTAGATTAAAATTTTAAATTTTGTGTTTTTTTTTTTTTTACGTTTCTACGTCGTAACTTTCTAGTAGTGTTTTTGCCTTATTTTTCTATTTTTTCGTCTTCGTCATTTTCTCTTCTTTTTCTTCTTGTTAATAATCAAAAACATTAATCATCAATCCAATTCACAACACACGTGCCTCCTCGAGAGAACGAACTCACTTTTAGGGTCATTCACACACGGTTTTCCTAAATCGTCGTGCACGCTTACCCTATTTTATTGCTCTTTTCCTAAAGGGTAGTGAAAATACTACATCATTTTTGGCACCGCTGCCGGGGAGGCGTGTTGTGTTTTGATTGAACCATTGTTGTTTTTCTATATTAGCCATAATAGTATTTGTATTAATAGCACTCTATTAATACGTATTATCGTTTTTCGGTTTTTGTGTGAATACTATTACTATATTGTATACGTAGAACAATAAAATCACAATTACTCCAAATACGTGAGCAATCACAACCTTGATTCGGGATTTCATCACTCGATCATTGTATTCGAATCTCAAACCAAAGAAAAAGGCAAAAATAGATAAATACTTTCGTGAAGCTTAATCTTGATAATACAAACTATAAGGTGGGTATAAGGCGGTTGTATTTCACAACCTAAAGGAAAAAGGCTCTTAAGTGCTTCGCGCCGCCTCGTTTCCTCCGCTTGCTTGTGCGTATTTGATTTTGAGAGTGAATCGAGGGTTTTGCCGCCCAAAGTATTACTACATATCATATATATTTTCTTGGTTTCTATTTGATTAAACCCTCTTGAACGATTTGGTGTTCCACCATCGTTCTAAAGTCATCGAAAGCGTTCACTCCACGTGATCGTTTTCATTCCTTGAGGCCTTTTTAATCAAGAGATTTGATTGAGGAGGAGATTTGTGGACTCATTGTCTACTTAATACATTCACCAATTTCCAAAAAGGTTAATACAATCAAAAACCACAAAAAAAAATTGAAAAAACAATTGACACTTTTTATAATGGGCTTAATGAACATGAACGAGATTATTTAAATGCCGCCGCGGGTGGTAATTTTTTGTGCAAAACGACCAATGAGGCTTTGAAAATCATAGAAAATAGGTCTAAGGTCTATAGCCCTCGTAACACACCGAGTGTTGCCAATTTGGGCTCGTCATCATCTCGTTCCATTAATGCCTTGCAAGATGAAGCAAATGAGGAGAATCGGTTTTTCGATAGGTTTTCGACTCTTATGTCTCATTGGAAAGCTCAAGAAGCTTCAAATTCCGCTTCGGTTAAAGCGGTTGCTAAGAGTTGTATTTCATGTGGTGGAGCTCATGATTTTTCCGAGTGCACTACCGCGGATGGTAACACTTCGAATGCTTATGTAGCCACGGGAACTTATAACCAAATCGGTCAAGGTTCCCGCCAAAATCAAGCTCCACAAAATCAAAATGCTAATAACTATCGAACAACAATCAAGGTGGAAATTACCAAGTAAATCAAAGGAATTATAACAAGGGTAATTATCAAAATGGTAATGGGCAAATTTCAAACCAAAACCAAAACCGTGATTTTCAAACTCCTACTCAAGGTTTTCAAAATGCTCACACTAAAAATTTGCAAGGAGAATTTTTAGATTATGCTAAGGCTAATGATGCTAAGTTTGATAACATGCAACGTGAGATGATTAGCTTAAGGTCCGAGTTGAAAAACAAGCTTAAAAACGAACTTGCTAATGAACTTAAAACTCATGCTAATAAAATGGAAGGAAATGTCACACGACTCCAACAAAATCAACAAAAAATGGAGCAAGGACAACATGAGATTAAGCAAGAGTTGTTAAAAGCGGATGCTAGGCAATCTAAGTTTGAAGACCGAATGGCTAAAATGTTTGAAGCTATCATGTGTAAGCCCTCTTCTTCGGGTGGTCTTCCTAGTGATACCTTCGTGAACCCGAAAGGAGAATTGAAGGTTATTACTACTCGTAGTGGTAAAACTTTCAAAGAACCCATTTCTCGTCCAAGTACTTCTATGGAGAAGGAAAAAGAGAAAGAACCCGAGGTTGTGGTTGAAAAGGAGCACATTTCAAGCCCACGAAGTACCGCTCAAACCACACCTACGGTTGAACCAACACCCATAATGGAACCCGAGATTCCAAGGCCGATGCCTATGCCTAATTTGCCCCAACCCACACCACCTTTACCCTACCCATCAAGACGAAACAAGGAAAAGGCACAAGAACGAAATAATTATCAATTTGAACTCTTTATGAAAATGTTTCGTGACTTGCATTTTAATATAAGTTTTGCCGACGCCTTAGTCATGATGCCTCGATTTGCCGCGAACTTCAAAAGTATGTTGAATAACAAAGAAAAGTTGCAAAAATCGTCTAGTTGTTCATCGGTTTTTCTAAGCCGCATACCTCAAAAAGTCGGTGATCCTGGAAAAAATTTAATCCCATGTGCTATACAAGACATGGAAGAATGCTACGCCTTGGCCGATCTTGGTGCTAGTATTAATTTGATGCCTCTTGAGATTTTTAAATCGCTCAATCTTCCAAATCTCACTCCTTCAAGAATGTCAATCGAAATGGCCGATCATTCTACGATTCTAGCTTGTGGAGTTGCCGAGGACGTCTTTGTGAAAGTTGGAAAGTTCTACTACCCTGTAGACTTCATTGTTGTTGATATTCCCATCGATCCTAAAGTTCCGTTAATTTTAGGTCGATCTTTTTTGGATACCTCGAGAGCACTTATCGATGTGCATGCAAGAAAAATCACTCTTCGTTTCAATGAGGAAGAACTCGTCATTAATGCAACCCAAAACTCCACTCTTTCTCATGTGTATTCCATCACATCTTTGTACAATGTCAATCCCATCAAAAGCATTTGCAAAAAGATTTCAAATAGAGTTTTAGGAGTTGAGAAAAATGAAGTTCCGTCCCCTCCGTCGATGGAGGTTAAGAGTGTTAAGCCTATAATTCCAATCTCGAGTGATTCTTCGGATGATGAATACGTTGATCCCGATGGGGAGGTTTTCTTTGTTGACAAAAGATTTGAAAACTTGCCACCACCTAAACCAAAAAGATTTCAAAATGTGAGAATTTTTAGTGTTACTAACATTGTTTTAGATACACCAAATATTTTTGACATAATTAAATCTGGTTTTCACAAGGAGAGTTTTAAAGATGAAAAAGGAAAAGATTTTGAATTAAATTTAAAAGATTTTTCTACAATTCTAACTCCGTCATCACCGCGTTTATTGAGTACTACAAGCTCGTCTTCTCCTTTTGACGAGGCTTTGTGTGGACCTAGTGTGGGGGAAGCCCCTTATGTTCCCTCCCCTTTCTCCACCGAGGACGAGATTTTTGATCCTGGAATTGCTTATATAGGGAAATCTCGGTCTTCCACCGATGCAATAAATGGAAAATCTTTTCATTTGATTGGTGCGAGTCTACCTCGAGTAGCTCAATGTTTTGACTTACCCATTGTCCCACCCTTCTATTTCTTCTCTCCTATTTTCTTCTATCCCATTGGGATTTTTGTTGGAGTAGTGTTGCTTCGTCTTTCATCCGAAAACGAGGACGCTATCTTTGACCCCGGTATACGTTTATCGGATTTTTAAAGTACTCCACGTGCTTTTGGGCCTTGTTTATCATGTAAGCCCCACCAAAAATTGACCATACCATGATTATCCCTAAATGATCACATTTATGGGGATTCGAGTCGAGCTTTTGACTCGGTTATCAAAAACAAGGTGCCTCGTGGGGGAGACCCATGCTTATCCATGTACATATTATTGCTTTCTAATTAGTTTAATGTGAGGGGATTTGTGCCCTTCCAACCTTTGTTCCGTGGTTGTTTGTGCATTGTGGTTTTTAGATTATCATCTTCACGATTGGAGCCTCTCGTTTTCATTTTATGGGAGCACTCGATCGTTTGCTTTGGAGTCCTTTCCCAATATCCATATGATATATCCTTTTATGTTCTAACCTTAGGTTTTTAGCACACTTCATAAACGGCTATTACTTATTGGTTACACCCTTTCCATGTTAGATTAGGCATTCGACTACGTCTCTAGTATGGAGGTGTTTGCACCCCTAGACTCGAAACATTGAGGACAATGTTTAACTTTAGTATGGGGGGGTGAATAGATACTTGCCTTGCCAAACCTTCACGCTTTCCAAAGTTTATCGTTTTGTTATCGTTTTATTGCAAAATAAGGCTAAAAATGGCCAAATTTTAAAATTTTTCTCATATTTTATAAGTGTTGAAGACACGAATGTAGATTTTCCGATGGCGAGAATAAGAGTAATTTTTGACTCGACCGTGCGTGTTGAGCACTTAGCTTTGATTCCTTAACTACACATTAAGCTAAGTCTCTTAAATGAGGACGAGAAATGATAAAGTTAATTATAAGTTACTATGCTAAACGTAGAGTACTCGTATTCTTTCAAAAACTCATGTGTTCTCGTTGTTTGCTTATCCTCCCTTCGCTTGTAAATATCTTTTGCTTAATAAATATTGATTTAGCGGTTTAGTTTTGATTGTTGGGTTTCTAGTCTTTTCTAGTAGCTTCCGTGTAATTAAATTGGGAAGACATTAAGGTATCGCCAGCGTCACGGTTTTGAAGTATTGGCACCCAAATAATCGAAAGCTTCACCCAATAATAAGATTTCAAGTGCTCACCTAAATCTAGCAACAATTTGAAGCCCCACAAGGCCTAAAATCTATGCAAAATTGAAAGTGAATCAAGCCTTAATCTTCGAAGCTTTAAAGATCCAAAATTCGCTTTAGCGTGAGGATATACGTCTTTGGCTAATAAAACCACCGATGATGGCGGATAATAAAAGGCAAGGCAAGACCGAAGTCATAATAAAAGCTTCATGGCGAAGTTGAATAAAAGATGGAGGTAAACCAAAGATAATAAGGCCCTTCCGTTAGGGGGTGTATAAAAGTCTTGGTAATAAGTCTCATGTTCAAAACCGTTATAAAACCGTGTTTATCGATTCTTCTTGTCAACTTAATTTTTTAACATCGTCGTCTATTAGGAGGGGTTATTGATTTGATGGTCTTGGTTACACCGTTAGGACTCTATTTTTAGACCTAAATCTCTATTATCGCATAAGTCAATGATGTATCCTCGTGATCATTAAGACATAATAAAATATAAGAGATACAACTTAGGAATAATGGGAGAATAAGTACGTGATTAGGGCATATGAGTAGTGTTAGCATTACTAACTTATAATGACAATGATCTCGTTGCACGCTTGGCATGGAATTAGGGTGAAAATCGAGGACGACAAAATTATTTCTAACGAAGCATTCACGTGTTCTTGTTCTATGAACCTAAACATCCCATTTTGCGATGAAAATCATACATTATGTCTAAAACACAAGTAGTAGTAATAGTATTAGTATAGGTAGTTTATCATTTCAATAAAATAAATAAAATTAAATTTTGGAGATGCTTTGATACTTTATTCAAGCATTGCGTGAGGGCACGGCAATGGTTTAGTATGGGGGAGTGATGAGACTGCTTTTATACATGGTCTCATCGTCCAAAACGGCCTTAAAATGCATAAAATATCATAAAATATGCCAAATATATGCTCGTGTTTGTTACTTGTGTATTTTTAGGTACGGATATTGAGGAATTGGCAAAAGATCACAAGAATCATTCAAAAACGAACACGGGAAACGAAGTCGCACAATGAATCGGGCCCAAGTTTGGAATTTTGCAAAATACCCTTGAAGAATTGAAGATTGGCAAGAATAGTCCCTCATCTTTGAAGAACTTGTCACAATTGACCCTCCAAATGTCATTTGTACAAGTAGGGTCCTTATTGTTTGAAGATTATACAAGATCAGCCCTTGGAAAATGAGGAAAATACAAAAGGAGCCCTTGTTAAAAGTTTTTGAAGAAGTTGTGCCAAATTTGACAAGTGCCCAAAAGTTGATAAGTATTATTTGGGCGCTGATGGGATTAAAAACAAAGTGAAGAAGAGTGGATAGCTTAGGGACCAAATCTGCCAACCAGCCAAACCTCCTCACCCAGTCACATTGTGACACCTCAGCCCTGCCCACCCACCAACCCATCAACCCTACCTATTATCCACCCAACCCAGTCCATTACCCAAACCGGTTTTCATTTATTAAACCTGGTCAATGGTCAAACCCCCACTTAATCCCATTTCCCTCCATTAACATATATTTAAAATATTAATCCCCAAAAATGGATTAAATTGACCCTAATCCCACACGAACCCTAATTAAACCCCAGCTCCAATTGACTTCAAATCAAAGGGTTATTCCCTCTAAAGGTGCAGATCTTTGATTAACGTCCACCTCATCCTATCCCACCTCACCCAACAGTGTCACGTGGCCTGTGGTCCTCACCCAACCACTCCCCTGCTACATCCCTTTCACCCTAAAACCCACACCCGACCAGATAAACGTGTGGGATTGCTCTCCTTTGTCCCCAAGGCTCATCCAACGTCTATGATCAACATTTCCAAGCTGGCATCCAGTACAAGCATCACATGGGGCGTTTTTGACCCAAAAATCAGTCAAATCTTTAAGGGCATTTCAGGAATTCAAGCAACTAGGGTTTCATAGTCTAGATAGTTCTATTGTTAGCTATAAAAGGAGGATGAGCCTGTTCATTCTCCTTTGTTCCAGTTTTTCTTCAAAAATATTTTGTAATTCCTTTTTTATAAAATTAAAGTTTGGTGTTTGTTTTTTAGCAATTTAATTCCTTTTAATATTTATTTAAAGTTGGTATCAATTGATGAAGATTAACTGAGTTCCATTTAAAATTGTGAAAGGTTTTGTGTTATTAAAGTTTTCAAAAGATTTTAAAAAGATTCTTGATTTCAGGAAATTTGCAAACCAGAAAAGTGAAAGTGGATTTGGGTTGTTGATTTTCTGAAATTGGAGTGTTTTTGAAACGTGTTTGAAAAGGTTTGGAAGTTTTTAGAAAAGTTTTTAAGGAAGAAAAAAGAAAACAGTATATACATAGATTGTGCTTGTTTTTCTTTTGATTTTCTTTAAGCAGGTTTTGGAGGATTGTTGATCATTGTTCAGCATACACCCGGGTGTATTGGGAGGTGGTATTGCAACCACAAAGAACTCTGGATGTAGGGTTCTTGGGTAAGAAAGATTTTCCTTTTTCAAATTTTCAGTAAAAAGTGATTTGAGTGAGATTTGTTGAATTGCATGCTAAATGTGTATATTTGATTTGATTTGAGTTCAAATGGTATTGTATGCATGTTAGATGCTATATGAATCATTTTGAGTGTGTTTAAAAGCAATTTGGGTTGAAAAAATTAGAAATCAGAAACTTAAAGGGGTGTTTGGATCTGCTTTTTAAAGAGAGTTTGTGAGAGATTGTGTAGTATTAAAGGTTGTTAGAGAGGTTGAATAGAGTAGTAATAGGATATTGATAGGATAGATTACATTTGGTGCAAGTTTTGAAGCAAGATTAAGTGTTAAAAAGGAAAAAAGTATAGCAAAATTTGCATAACCACCTTTTCTGCTTATTTTTGGTGAATTTTGTTCCATGATCTTGTAATCTGTTAAGTGATAGGGTGTATTAGGATTATAGTTGGTTTGTATGCTTATTTGTACTATTGTGTGTAAAATATGTCAGCTTAAAAATCATTTGAGTACAAGTCATAAGCTTAAACAAGCCACCAGACCTTAAAAAGATCACAGCAACTTGCATTTGCTTGTGTATGCATTTTTTGTGAAATTCTTGTGTGCAAGGTGTTTGATTTCTGCTTGATTTGCATTTTCCTTGACTCCTTGTGCTCCAAAGAGCACAAGGGTGCCTGTTTGTTCCAAAGAAACACCACCAAATCACACCAAGCTCCTCTTGGTTTGTATGCACAAGTGGTGAACTCACTTCACTTGTTCATCAGTCCACAAACAAGAACTGGACACGTTTTTGTTTATAATTTGGCTTATTCTTGGTTAAATTAGATTTGGATTTGTGTTTTTAAGCTACAAGAGTTACTGGATTCAAGTGTGAAAAAAAGAAAAAAAAAAGAAAAAATTAGCAAAAACTACACCCGCACTGGACTCGAACCCCCGACCTGCAACTCAGGAGTAAGGGGTCTTACCAGTGATCTAGATGAGTTCTTATGTTTACATCCCATTTCAAATCTTATTTAAACACTTTCTGATTGTGAGCTTATATTAAAAGTCGTGACCATTTTTAGCTTATTTAAGCTTATTTGTTCAGCTTTTTGGTGGCTAGTATTTTTCCTAGGTTTTGATAAGCATTTTGGACTTTTCTGTTTTAAAAAATTATTTTTCCCATTATTCAATTAATTAATAGGATTATTTTTAGTTTTATATTTATTAAGTAATTAAAAAATAGTAAACAGTAATTAAAAAATACAAAAAAATAGTTTTTAAGTTTTAATTAAGTATTTTGAGGTTTACATTTAGTTAACTTTTCAAAAACTTTAATTTTTAATTTTATTTGATTTTAGGTTTTTTATTAAACTTTAAAAATTAATATAAAATTAATTAAGAGGTTTTAGAAACTTTAATTTACATTTTCTTCTTAGTTAGAATATTTAGGATTTTGAGAATTTTTTAGAATTTATTTGTGAACTTTTTATTTTTTGGAATTTTTTATTATTATTTTATTCATAAAAATTCAAAGTTTTATTTTTAACTTTTTTTCATTTTTCCTAGATTCTATACATTAAAATAGGAACTTTTTCACTTTCCAATTAATTTTTAGGCTTTTCAATTATTTTCTAGATTTAATTTAAGATTTAATAGATTTTAATAGTTTTTAGGAGTTTAAAAATAGTTTAAATTGGTTTTAAAATTTTTAAAAACAGTTTTTAGTTTAATTAGGTCATTTTTGAGGTTTACAAACTATTAAATCTTGTTTGGGGCTTTTTAATATTTAAAAGTGATTTTTAGGGCTTTAAGTAGCATTAAAAAGTCATTATTAAATTAATTAAAAGGTTTTGGCAAGTTTGGATTTTTTGTAAACTCTTAGAATATTATTGTGGATTTTTAGTAATTTTTAGGAATTTTTAAATTAAAATTTTAAATTTTGTGTTTTTTTTTTTACGTTTCTACGTCGTAACTTTCTAGTAGTGTTTTTGCCTTATTTTTCTATTTTTTCGTCTTCGTCATTTTCTCTTCTTTTTCTTCTTGTTAATAATCAAAAACATTAATCATCAATCCAATTCACAACACACGTGCCTCCTCGAGAGAACGAACTCACTTTTAGGGTCATTCACACACGGTTTTCCTAAATCGTCGTGCACGCTTACCCTATTTTATTGCTCTTTTCCTAAAGGGTAGTGAAAATACTACATCAGCTGCCGACAGAAGAGACAAAAATATAAAAAATAAAAAAAGGCATCGGGACTTTTGGTCTTGATTCGAGGCCTCGTTCTTTGTTACTCTCAAACCACATAGCAGTATTCCTTCTCCTCCCCTCTTGTTTTTATGTCACGAAATTATTAGGGTGAACTCGGGATCACATGAAATTAATTGTTAAA
Organism: Glebionis coronaria; assembly: GCA_025667525.1. Lineage (NCBI taxonomy): Eukaryota > Viridiplantae > Streptophyta > Magnoliopsida > Asterales > Asteraceae > Glebionis > Glebionis coronaria. Next base: position 634,195,891 of record CM046874.1, on the reverse strand, counting down.
AACACTATATTAATCAAAGGAAGGGTGTCGGGTCTGATTAATTTCACGAAAACCGAGACCTAAGAGGTCTCGGTGTGATTGCTTTTGGACCAGCCGTGACCCATAAGGGGCGGTTCGGTTGGATGTGGTGTCAACAACAGCATATACCCACGAGGGGTGTTTGTTTAATAAAAAAAACGAAAAAAAGGGACACAAACAGGGAGTGTTTGGGATTGTCGGGCAATAAGGGTGCGTTTGGGTTTATGAACAGTGGGGACAACATAATAAGCAGTGGGAACCACTGTGTTATCAGTGGGAACCGAACAGTGGAAACTTTAAAAAAATCAGTGGGAACCCGTATAGGTAATCAGCGGGTAAGTTAGACATAAAATGGAGACTTTATTTTGAGATTAGCGACGGTTTTTGTGACACTAAATTCCGTCGCAAATTTTGTTAAAACAGTTTATTGACAGTTTTAAAAACTCAGCTTTTAGTCACACTTCTTTTAGTGACAGATTTTTTGTTGCTAAGTTAAATAGGCAGATTTAATATATTTGTTGAAATGTTTTAGTGCGACCGAGAAAGGGATATCTCGGTAGGCTCGAGATATAGTTAAAATAATAAAAATGAAGATTTTTATATTATACCTTTTTATTACTTGTTTTATAAATGTCTTAAATTGTATTTAAATGAATTAAATTAAAATAGTTTTTAATATTTTAAAAGGGTATAAATTTATTATATAAATTAAATTGTTTTAGAAACTTTCTAATTGGAAACATTATGTATTAACGAGTTAAATATTTTAGTATTAAATAACGTCAGAACACGTTAGTATCATAATTATTAGTAGGTCATTAATACATTAGCAAGAATTATTATAAGATCAAAATTATCAGTTAAAATCCGTACAGAATTTCAGAAATAAATAAATAAAGATCAGATCACTTATTCGCGTCTATTATTATTGTAGCTTACGTGATGCCCGAGTAGTTTCGTTCAGTCTTCCATTCAGTCAGTTGCTAGACAGGAGGTACGGATTTTCCGTCCTTTCAGTAAGGACTTCCTTTCTATGCATGATTAGGATTCCCCGTCTTCAGCCAAATGTTTTCCCCAGCATATGTTTAAGCTTATCAGTAATCATGTTAATAACTAAATAAATTGCCTGAGCATTATATACAAGCATGACCAGTTTATGTACTAGTTACGGAGGTACCGTAACCACGGCACTAGAGGCACCGGTGTCGTGACTCACATGCAGGAGAGTGATATCCTGCATCGTCCCACTCATGTTCAGTTTGGCCATTTTTATATGTATGTTTAGTGGGGCGTATGGATGCATCCTAGGCTTATCAGTTTACAAGTTATCAGGGTGAATGTGGTGTGTGCTCTACATCCTTCACATTGGAGTTGATCCCTCCACCCAGGATAGTATTTAGAGGTCACCCCTCTACAGTTATTTAGAGGTCACCCCTCTACAGCATGACGAGGTCACCCCTCCAGTTATTCATGCATAGTTGTTACAGTACATGACCTATATAAGCTCTGGCAATTAAAATATAGTAAATGCATGTTTTTCAGATAGATAACAGTTCTGCTTTATTATTTATAAATCAGACTTTATAGATTATACACAGATTTCTGCTGCAACTTTACTTATCAGTCTTACATCTCCAGTATTTTATCATCTGTTTCATTTCAGTAATTCCTTATCATGCTTTATATCCGTTCACTGAGCGTTATGCTCAGCCGTAGTTCCTTTCATGTTCTAATGGCAGGTACACCAGGACACTCTTAGGTTTTTGAGAGCATGTGTATTTGGATGGAAGCTATCCAGACTTCTTACTTTATGCACTTCTTACATTATTCTACTAATTGGATATTGTTTAGTCCTTTTCCTTCAGTATTTACTTTTCATGTTTTGAGCTTATGTTTGGATTACCGATGTTTGATTCCGGTAACTCCTTTATGGTTAGTTAATGTTGTAGGAGATTTACCTTATACTTTGATGACACGCCATAAATACACGTAACGGTCCACTTATCCAAGTGTGGTGTTACAATTATGGTATCAGAGCTATAGGTTCGACCTGTAGGCTCTAAAACTTGACATGTGACTAGTGGGTAGTCACCAGGAACTTCCTAGATTTTGGCGTTGTTATCTTTCATGTTTCTCATGCATTTATCAATCAGTTTTCTTTAGTTATCAGTCGGTGGTCTTAAAATTTTTGACTAAGTAAAAGGTTGGTACAGGACTGGCCATATTTAGTCGCATGTGCTTTTCTGCGAATTTTGTTTTGGTGAACCCATCCATAGGCGTTCACCCCTACCGTTCAGATTTTGTATTGGTAAACCGACCCATAGGCGTTTAACCTTACTCATGTCGGATTCACGTTTTTAGTCAAGTATTACTAGGGGAACCAGCCATATGTGTTCACCATTTCTCAGGTCAAATTTTCATGCTTTCAGTCGAATATTGTTTTGTGAACTGAGCCATTGTTGTTCACCTTTGCTCATATCTTGACATTTTATAAAATTTTGACAAGTATGGATTGGACTACAACCATCCATATTTAGTCCCAGATTGTAAATTTCTATACATGACAGTTCTCAGAAAAATTTTGACAAGTATGGATCGAACCAGAATCACCCATACTTAGTCACATGTTTTGTTCCTTGAATTCTGTGGATTGAACCATACCCATCCACATCAGTTGACGTTAAACCTCAGTCGATTATCCTTCCATGTTCTTTATATCAGTCAAGTTTTATACTCTCACATGGACATCGTTTTTATGTTGATTAAGTCTCGTGTCTCCTTATGCTAATTATGTTTTCAGCAAGGTGATGATGCCTTGAGGCTAAAATACAGAAGGGTTACAGTAAAATCCTATTTCATGATAAATCATGTCCTGGTGTTTATCAATCATGTCTTCATATAGAACATTGATGAAACTCCGCTTGATCATACTTTTTAGCCTCTATACAACCAGCATTCAGTCTACACAGAAATTATCAGCCTATCATGTTAAACGTTTCAGTTTAGTTTGCTAACCAATTAAATCAAATTATCTTCCGTTGACCATGTCAGACGGTTGACACTAGTATCGATCATATCAGCAAACTTTCAGCGGTACAACATGAACAGTATTCATCATGTACTTCACGTATAGTATTTCAGGTGTACTCTATGTACCATACTCCATGGATATTGCTAATCAATCCTCAATCATCTCAAGCGTTTCACTTGGCGATATTCTACCAGATGCTGATGCTGCTCGTGAGTTGAAGATTTTACCAGATGCTGATGCTGCTAACACTTGGAAGCCGTAAAAAATGTTGATGCCGCTGATACTTTGGAGATTTCTCAAGATGCTGAGGCTGTTTATACTATGAAGAATCTGCAGAAAAAGGACGAAAACTATAATTTGAAATTTCTGACAGGAATAAACTTCAACCATTAGACACTACCATTCCATTCCATACTTTTACCTTCTCAGCTAGATGTCACACTTCACTCAGCTAACCGTTCATTCAGAAGAGTGGGAACCGGAACCCAGCTGGCCACTCAGCAAAATAGTTACATGAATCACGGTCATGATAATGATCGTCATAAAGTGACAGACAAAGCAGCAGTGACAACCACCATACTTATAATTAATCAGTTAGTAACCATCGGAACTCTGGCACGGACGTGATCAGAAATACAAGAGGTCAGTAGTCTAACCGGTCTGCCCATCCTAGCAGTTACAAAAAAAATTCAGCTTTGTCCACGTTCATCTATTAAAACACATGTCAAGACGTTAGTCAAGACACAGGTCTCAGGTATCATTTCGGAAAACACATATCAGGATACCAGTCATGGTACACGTCATACGAATCTTTCCTCAAAATACGAGTCAGAACTCATAAGTCCAGTATGTTTCTAAACTAGGCCCTCAGTAAGTCAGGGTACCCTTCAGAAAGGGGTATACCCGTTCTATTATGCCACGCATGAATCAGATCATTTGAAAAAAAATTCAGTCACCACCACTAGAGTATGATCAGGTTAAACACGTAGTATTCATTCTGTGAGGTTACAGACGAACACATTCAGTGGAAATCGTCATGTTTACTTCACGTATTCCTATGACAGCTTTATTTTAAAACAGGTGTTTACCGACCTCCTAGCCAGAAAAGACTCCACAGTACCAACCATGGGTATTAAAGTTATCCTTTCAGTTAACGACGAGATCCGTCTTACTAAATCCCAAATATATTCATTATATATTCCGCCAGAAAAATCAGTACAAGTTGTTTCTGCCTTACAGGCGTGTGACTTATCAGTCCATAGCTATGAAAAATTTTACCCACCAGTTATAATTCATTTCTGAAAGTCTTTAAACTCATGACCAGCAGATTACTCCAGAGTTTCCAGATTTAATTTCAGAAAGTTTTTCAGAAATTCCTTTCTAACCACGAGATAGAATTCTACATCGAGCTTGTCTCAAGAACGGAACCTGTTTTCAAAAATCCTTGCTGCAGGGCTGTAGCTAAGTTAATAAAGTTATAACATTTGCTGCAATAATTACCGGAATCAGGCTTTATTCACCCTGGCGCACACTAGGAGGTGCACCGTTTCTATCTATCAGGAAGAAGGTCGATAACCTGAAATCCTGTATCGACCACCAAAATTTACTAGATCACCATTATTAATTAATATTTATTCCACGTATAGAAAGTTTATCTGACCTGCTACGATGCTTTGAAAATTTTTTCCAGAAAAATTCCCGGTCATACTACCCTTAGAGGCGAGAGGAAGAACATGATGTTTTCCAGACTAATGTGCACATACTATATTCTCTCAACAAAATTTTGATTCATACTCCTGATCTCTATAATGCTCCAGCTATATTATGAAATTTATGAATAAAATTTTCAATAAATTCGCAGACAAAATCGTCAGTATATTTAATGATAACCTCCTGCTCTGCTAAATTCTAGAGAAGTATAAGTGAATCATCTTCTCACAGTTGTATTGATTCTCCGATAGGAAAATTATATACGCAGATTTCCAGATGTGAATCCCAGATGAACAAAGGGGCATTTCTGAGCCACCGTATTTCAGCAGGAAAAATTTCAGACAGTCCTGCGAAGGTAAAGGCCATCACCAAATGGTCAAGACCTACATCGGTGACAAACATACAAAATTTCTAGAACTCAGAAAACTACTACTGTGGTAATCCCCGACAGTTCTCACGATCAGCCTCCCATGACTAAGCTTACGCATAAAGAAGGGAACCTACACCGAATTATGTCTACTTTTTCGTGAATATTCACTCAGGTTCCATCAGAATGTATTATAATCCCATGCAGAATTTTGATAGAAGCAGTATAACACATTGATGCAGCTATGTTCATATCTAGATGCCTGACATACCGTAGGTTTATGATAGAACGCCGTCATACTATCGAGTTATTACTACCAATAGGAATTCTGGACCGAAAAGAAAACAAGACTCCATGGCGATTATTATCAGTTTACCATAGACTCAGAAAAAGTATAATACTATCTAAGTCATTGTCGACCATGTAATCAACCTACGCGTTTCCTTTCACCCCGAAGGATTACGTAGTAGCGGACCTGCAGAAAATTCAGTAGTAAATTGTACGATTTTAAGGAATTCCATCGACCATCATATCAGACAGAATTCATGTTCACGATCAAGTGTATGTTTACGTCCACTTTAAGTTCATGTTTATTTTCACTTTCACGTTTACGACTCATTCGCAGTATGATGCTGTTTCAGTTCATCTTTTATGTTATCTCGTGATTTAAGCTCACGTTTGTGTTCATAACATTGTTCACGTTCAAGTTCGTGTGCCATTTCACGATACACGTTTCTCAATTTATTACCGAATACGGTTACAAAAAGCTTGAGAAATCAGACTCAAGTTTAGCACAACTATTCCATAACCAGGCAGACGTTTCACATCTCAGGCCGTATCGTTTGGCATTCATTCCTCAGTCAGCATACGTTCATGATATATTATAGTATCACGTTCACAGTATGATTCACGTATCACATTCATGATATATTCCATGCCAACGCTCCTCATATAATTATGAACCACATCCACAATTTCTCACTCAGCACGTTCACAATTGTTCACGTAGTTCGTCCCTATATATTCTCAGCAGCTTGCTCAGAGATATAAATGTTATCTTTCAGAATAGTTACACGTACCATTTCATGTATCATACATGCTATAGTTTATTCAGTCTATCAGATTCAGAAAATCCATCTTAAGTATGGACCCAGAAACTATTCAGCATTGTCAGGACAGGGTCATTAGGACCAAGATTTTCAATGTGTTTAGACCCTTTAAGGAATCTTCTCGAGCGGGAAGCCGCTCAAAACAGAGGAGTCCATCCGGACCTCTCATCACTTTCCTTCAATAAATCAAGTTAAGTTCTTTCAGTCAGGTTACGTTCCATGTTCTCTCCAGCCATGTTACGTTCCATGTTCTCTCCAGCCATGTCACGTTCCATGTTCACTCCAGTCATGTCATGGTTATACCCTTTCAGCATCATTATGTTCTAAATCAAGGACGAATGATCCTTCAGCTTATATGCCTTTTCAGCCTTCATGCTCCTTCAGCATATATATCCTTTCAGCTTTTATAACTTCACCAGCTTATTACCTTTAATTCGAGGACGAATTTCTCTTTTAGAGGGGAAGAATTGTAAAACCACGGCATAATCACATCCTTAATTCGAGGACGAATTATTTTTTTAGAGGGGAAGAATTGTAAAATCCGTATTTAAAATCCTCGAATATTAAATCCGCGCAATCTCAGTTTATTTAAGCACTACAATAAAATAATTATTCAGCAAATAATTATTAAGTTCAGAAAAAATTACGCACGTATTATCTATGTATTATTTATTTCAGGAAATAGTATTACGCTTTTAGAAATTAAAACGCGATACGCGAACACGTACACGTATATTAAAACACGTTGCGAAAAATTAAAAGAGGGTGTATATTAAAAGGGGGGCTGCGTTTTCTAAGAAAAAGAAAAAGAGAAGATGGGCCTTGGAGTCCAGCCCATTTTTGTAAAAAAATATACGGGGGTTTTAACCTCCCATTCTTGTCATCAGAAAAAAAAAAGAAACGGTAGTAGGATTTGAGCTGGCTGCTGACAGAGGAGACAAAAAAATAAAAAATAAAAAAAAGGGATCGGGACTTTTGGTCTTGATTCGAGGCCTCGTTCTTTGTTACTCTCAAATCACATGGCGGTATTCCTTCTCCTCCCCTCTTGTTTTTATGTCACGAAATTATTAGGGTGAACTCAGGATCACATGAAATTAATTGTTAAAAACACTATATTAATCAAAGGAAGGGTGTCGGGTCTGATTAATTTCACGAAAACCGAGACCTAAGAGGTCTCGGTGTGATTGCTTTTGGACCAGCCGTGACCCATAAGGGGCGGTTTGGTTGGATGTGGTGTCAACAACAGCATATACCCACGAGGGGTGTTTGTTTAATAAAAACAACGGAAAAAAGGGACACAATCAGGGAGTGTTTCGGTTTGTCTGGCAATAAGGGTGCGTTTGGGTTTATGAACAGTGGGGACAACATAATAAGCAGTGGGAACCACTGTGTTATCAGTGGGAACCGAACAGTGGGAACTTTAAAAAAATTAGTGGGAACCCGTATAGGTAATCAGCGGGTAAGTTAAACATAAAATGGAGACTTTATTTTGAGATTAGCGACGGTTTTTGTGACACTAAATTCCGTCGCAAATTTGGTAAAACAGTTTATTGACAGTTTTAAAAACTCAGCTTTTAGTCACACTTCTTTTAGTGACAGATTTTCTGTTGCTAAGTTAAATAGGCAGATTTAATATATTTGTTGAATTGTTTTAGTGCGACTGAGAAAGGGATATCTCGGTAGACTCGAGATATAGTTAAAATAATAAAAATGAAGATTTTTATATTATACCTTTTTATTACTTGTTTTATAAATGTTTTAAATTGTATTTAAATGAATTAAATTAAAATAGTTTTTAATATTTTAAAAGGGTATAAATTTATTATATAAATTAAATTGTTTTAGAAACTTTCTAATTGTAAACATTATGTATTAACGAGTTAGTTATTTTAGTATTAAATAACGTCAGAACACGTTAGTATCATAATTATTAGTAGGTCGTTAATACATTTGCAAGAATTATTATAAGATCAAAATTATCAGTTAAAATCCGTACAGAATTTCAGAAATAAATAAATAAAGATCAGATCACTTATTTGCGTCTATTATTATTGTAGCTTACGTGAAGCCCGAGTAGTTTCGTTCAGTCTTCCATTCAGTCAGTTACTAGATAGGAGGTACGGATTTTTCGTCCCTTCAGTAAGGACTTCCTTTCTATGCATGATTAGGATTCCCCGTCTTCAGCCAAATGTTTTCCCCAGCATATGTTTAAGCTTATCAGTAATCATGTTAATAACTAAATAAATTGCCTGAGCATTATACACAAGCATGACCAGTTTATGTACTAGTTACGGAGGTACCGTAACGACGGCACTAGAGGCACCGGTGTCGTGACTCACATGCAGGAGAGTGATATCCTGCATCGTCCCACTCATGTTTAGTTTGGCCATTTTTATATGTATGTTTAGTGGGGCGTATGGATGCATCCTAGGCTTATCAGTTTACAAGTTATCAGGGTGAATGTGGTGTGTGCTCTACATCCTTCACATTGGAGGTGATCCCTCCACCCAGCACAGTATTTAGAGGTCACCCCTCTACAGTTATTTAGAGGTCACCCCTCTATAGCATGACGAGGTCACCCCTCCAGTTATTCATGCACAGTTGTTACAATACATGACCTATATAAGCTCTCGCAAATAAAATACAGTAAATGCACGTTTTTCAGATTTAACAGATAACAGTTCAGCTTTATTATTTATAAATCAGACTTTATAGATTATACATAGATTTATGCTGCAACTTTACTTATCAGTCTTACAGCTCCAGTATTTTATCATCTGTTTCATTTCAGTAGTTCCTTATCATGCTTTATATCCGTTCATTGAGCGTTATGCTCAGCCGTAGTTCCTTTCATGTTCTAACGGCAGGTACACCAGGACACTCTTAGGATTCTTAGAGCATGTGCATTTGGATGGAAGCTATCCAGACTTCTTACTTTATGCACTTCTTACATTATTCTACTATTTGGACATTGTTTAGTCCTTTTCCTTCAGTATTTACTTTTCATGTTTTGATCTTATGTTTGGATTACCGATGTTTGATTCCGGTAACTCCTTTATGGTCAGTTACTGTTGTAGAACATTTACCTTAAACTTTGATGACACGCCATAAATACACGTAACGGTCCACTTATCCAAGTGGGGTGTTACATTCCCGGTCATGTGCTTGTTGCACCCGAAGTCCAGTATGAAGAGAATTATTTCGATCACCTGTAGAAAAATTAGAGCAAGATGGAGCATTTGCTAAATTGGATTCCATGTTAGTTGTGATTTCCGAATCATTAGTTTCCCTAGTTTCAACACTTAAAGGCACACTAACGCTCGTTGTCACAATATTCGTTCTAACCTTAGGCACCCATTTATATCCTGGAGGACAGCAAACCACCATTTCCAAGACTTGCTAGCAGACTCATATAATTCCCGAATTCAGCTTCTAGTATGCTTAGTAGTGGAGTCTGATGCGTTACTTTTCTTATGGGGGGTTGTACCAGAATGGTTCACTTCGCGTTTGGGTTTACTAGCACAAATAGGCATCGCAATTTGATTCTTAGTTCTAGTATCTACTCCTTTGACATTATTCATAGCACACATAGAATGATCAGCATGAGCACATTTTCTATATTTCACACAAACAAACTTAACATTTAAAGCATTCAAAGCAGTCGAATCACTCAAATCGTCCTTACATGCGATTATAGACGTTTTATTCTTAGAAACATTCCAATTCCTATGGTGGTCTTCTACTTTCTTCATCTTCCTTTGACTCTTGTTTTGCCAGACTTTATCATTCAGTTGAGTGCGCTTAAGCTTAGGCCGACTAACACTAGCAGTAGGGACTACTCCTATAGTAAAAGACACACGTCTATTAGTGTTTCTAGAATCTGAAGCGATTGACTATCTTTGTTTTGTGTGGGTTTAGTGGCTAATCTATACATACTTGGTTTGGTCAATTTTGTGCTTTGTGTTTGAATAACCGTTTTGGGACGAATCTGTGGTAACCTATCCTTCCCATCCGTCTTAGGGGGAAACCCAGATGTTGCAAATGAAGAATTTGAGAAAACAGATGGTTTTCCCAAGACAGAGGATTTAGTCACTTTATACGCATTGGGTTGTCTCACAACATATTGCTTAATTCTAGGTTCCACAATTTTCCCACCCATCTTAGCAATGAGTTTCTTCAACTCTTCAATTGCTATATCTTTTTCTTGTAACTGAGCTTTCAAATCCGTAATGTCAAGAATTTTTTCGTTTAATAATCAACTTGAGTCAGATAATTTTACTTCCAAAGGTGTATCATGTGAAAAACATCCAACTTTATTTTGCAAAGCAAGTTCAAGTGAGTTATTGGGAATAAAATTAAGCTACATCACTATGCCGCTAACAAAGGGATTTCAACCGTTGACAAGAGTAAATCAAGCGCTGACAGAATGAACACTGACAAGAGAAATCAAGCACTGACAAGAGAAGTCCTTGCTACAACAGAATACTTAGTCAACACGTATTGATATGTTAGGAAGATATGCATTGTGTATTGTATTTTCTATAGTTATCTTGATATATCATCCTAGAATAGTTGACAAGTTTGATTATTATACAAGGCTCCTTGTTCTATAAAAGGAGGCCTTTAGGTTTATGTTTTATAGACGTTCTTAATACTTTCATTTTACCTCATTGTTAATCAATACAAGTGAAAGTTTGGTAAACATTGTGTTTTGATGTGTTCTTCATTCTAAGTGCTAATTCCACATAACTCTTAGATTGTTATAAACACGAAGTTTCTCTACGTATTATACTTAATTCAATCTCGATAACACAAAGCTAATTCGATCTAAGTTTGGGATCAACAAGTGGTATCAGAGCTTGTTGAGAAATTTGTGATCAGAAGAACATCAAAACCCTAATTTTAAAAAAACCCTAAAATCATCATGTCGACCACAGAAAACCAAAGTTCTGGTTCCTCAAACCACAACCTGAAAATTCCTATGCTTGACCCTGATAAATTCGAGATCTGGAAGTTTAACTTTGATCAGTATCTCCAAGTGGACAACTATGTTCTCTGGGAGGTTGTTGAGCTTGGAAACAAGTTCAACCAGGCTCAAAAGATTATGGACTCTGTTAATAGTAGGAGAACAACCAGTGCTCAACCTGAAGATTTGGTTCCTAGACCTGAAGATGGAAGAGCCACCTCTGCTGCAGAGGTAGCAGATAGAAGGCTTGACTTGAAGGCATTGAGCATTCTCAAACTGGCTCTTGGAAGCAAAAACCATCACAAATTCAGAAATTATGAATCTGCCAAAGAGCTTTGGGAAGCCCTTGAGATCACCTATGGTGGTAATGAGGACACTCTCAAACAAAGTAAGAAGAAGTTGGTAATCGAGTTTGCTGTTTTTAAAGCTCGACCTAAAGAAAAGTTGAGTGAAGTGAGAATTTGTCTTCAAGATATTACTAGCAAACTAGATTTCATGGAAACTGAGTTTGAAGATGATGATGTTAATGCTGCATTCCTTGGAGCTCTTGGAGATGGTTGGGAAATCCATGCCAATGCAATATTGTCCACACAAGCTTACAAGATTATGACCTTTTATGATATCTACAATCAACTGAAGGTCATGGAACCTAAATTTCTGCTTAAACAAGGAAGTAAAACACCTTCTGGAAGCATGGCTTTTATTTCCCACCATGACACGTCAGACACTGACAACTCTTGCTTTGTCAGCGGACAAACTTCTCTTGACAGTGGCTCATCAGACGCTGACACATACAATCATGTTTCACCAAATATTAAACTAGCAGGAATAGATTTGGATACTGTATGTGCTTATATTGCTTCTTTCCCTAATGAATCATCAATTTCTTTTGAAGATCTTCAGCAAATTAGTGATGTTGATCTTGAGGAGATGGATATCAAGTGGAATATGGCTCTTAGCAGTATAAGATCCAGTAGGTGGAACAAAAAGTTTGGAAGAAGGATGACTTTCAATAGCAAAGAGACTGCAGGTTTTGATAAATCCAAAGTGGAATGTTACAATTGTCATAGAATGTGTCACTTTGCTAGAGAATGTAGATCTCCCAAAAGGAATGATGGTGAACAAAATTCTAGACAAATCATCAAGGTTGAAGATGCCAAGCCTAAAGCCATGGTAGCAATGCAAGGAATTGATGGCGTTAGATTTGATTGGAGCTTTATGGACAGGATGAAGTGGAAAATCAAGCATTCATTGCTGAAAAGGATGAAGAGCATGTGCAGTATGCTCTCATGGCCAGATCTTCTTCTTTATCAGACAATTAGGTATATGATCATGAATTTTGTAGTAAGGGTTGTAGGCTTAATACTGATAAAATTAATAATGAAATTTTAAAATTACAATCTGATATTCTTGGATTGAATATCACTATTTCAAACTACAAAAGGGGTCTTGCTTAATCTGATAGGATGGTTGAGGATTATAAGAAAATGGAGTTTGACATTAAAGATCAAATAACTGTCCTTAAAAGGGATCTAGCACTTAGTTCTGAAGCTAAGGCTTCTTACATAGAAGCTAATGATGAATTAAAACTAAAGCTAGATGAGGCCGTTCAAGCTAGACAGAATGTAGGGCTTAAAATTGAAAAGTTTGAAAAGCTAGTCAAACCCTAGATAAAGTCTTAAGTAAATATAGAAACCTTAAAGACATGTCTGAGGTTGGGATGAACTCAAAAGAGTATGCTGCAGTTCCACCTCCAGCAGGTGACTTTTATGGAGTTCTTAAGAAAGACTTGTCTTGGACTGGTATTTCAGAGTTCCACGTAAAGGAATTTACCCCTCCACCACGTGTTCTCACACCAGTTGAAGAATACAAGCAAAGGGTGACTGACCTAGAACAATGGAAGAAGGCCAATCCTTTTCTCTTTGTTAAGGGTGGACTTCTTGATAGTGAATCTGTTGACCCTAAACCCATTGTTGTGACCAACCCTACTACTGGTAACCCTGTTGACCTAAGCTCAAAACCTAAAAGCAAATCTAGTGTTAAGTATGCAGAGATGTATAGACAACCTAGATCACCAAAAAGTCAAGCTAGTGTTAATGGGACTGGATTTTATGAACCTAGACCTATGGTTATGTCTAGAAAGGCTTGTTATACATGTGGGAGCTTCTCACATTTGGCTTATAGATGTGTCAACGGATTCAAACCAGCCTGACAATAAGTCAAACATAGTCAACCCAAAGCCTTATGTTCATACTAGACCACTGGTCACTAGACGAGCTCCTTATTTTACTAAGGCATCTAACACCCAAGGACAAAGACCTTTCCAAAAGACAAATACCTGGCTAACAAACAGTGGGTTCCTGTAGAAAACCCTAATTCAAACGCTGAAAGGAACAATTCATCCGGTGACAGGGCAAAATCAGACGCTGACAGAATTAGGTTTGGTATGAAAATGCCATAATTAGTAGTTGTCAGACCCAATGTTAGACCTAGTAATAAAAAGTAATTACAACCTAAGAGAAAGGGATCTAGGAAATCATCCAACTTAACTTGGAGACCTAAACAAGACCAAGCATCAACTTCTATTAGGGTCTCCATGACATGCAACAAGTTCAAATATCTTGAAAAGCATGTTGGAACAAACTGGGTGTTTAATATTAAAAGGGGTGAACATGGTGTTGTTACAAGAAAAAAGTATATTCTTGTTGAGCAACCAAATGGATCCAAGTCTACTTAGGCTTGGATTCCTAAAGAAAACTGATTTGTTTTCTTTATGTACAAGGCATTCCAAAGGAGGTTAATGATTATGGATATTGGGATTCTGGATGCTCAAGGCACATGACTGGAAAGGAAGACTACTTAACAAATTTTACTCCTATTCCAGATGGTGATAAAGTATACTTTGGATGAGGATTTGGCATAATATCAGGCAAAGGCACTCTTATCACCAACAACGTGCATTTGATGAAGTCTTTTTGTCAAACATCAGACGGTGACTATGGGGGAGACAACAATGATAGGAAATCCACAACTAGTGGAAGCCAATATCTTGGGAGCAGGCTTATATCTTGGCAATGCAAGAAGCAGACTGTGGTAGCCAATTTAACAACTGAGGCTGAGTATGTAGCAGCTGGTATGGATTAAAAAAAATCAGCTTTTAGATTATAGGTACAATTTTATGCATACTAAGATTTTTGTAGATAATAACAGTACTTTATGCATTATTAAAAATACTATACATCATTCTAAAACTAAACAGATAGAAATAAGGCATCATTTTATAAGGGATTGTTTTGAAAAAGGTTTAATACATCCAGATAGAGTGGACACAGAAGAAAATGTGGCTGATTTATTAACTAAACCTTTTGATGTTGGGAGGTTCCAGTACTTGGTAACAAGTATTGGAATGATCAATCCATAAATTATGTGTTTTTAAGATTATTGTATAATATGTACAAGATATGCATAGTTATTATCTCATGTAAAAGTATTAGATTTTCCACTATATTTCTAACGCAGACAAAGGCATTTTATCCGTTGACAAGAGGATTTTGGCCGCTGACAGCCCATGTTAGTTTTTGTGGTTTTTGATCTAATCATGCAGGCATTTATGAGCATTGTGCAATAGAATACAGAGTTGCTTATGGACTTCATATCTTGAAGAATTTTTATTTATGATTGTTGGAATATTTATATTCCTATCTTGAAATAAACATTTATCATCATTATTTATTTCTAATCTGTGTAAGTTTAAGGGGAGGTTTAGGAAACCTTTAGGTATTTGGGCACTCATAGAGTGCTCTTATGACAATTCTATATTGTGTCCACTGGTGAGTAAGAGTTAGAAATAATGAAGGCTTTTCTTTTTTAAGAATTGTTGGAATTTCTAGTTCTTGAGGCACTGTAGCATGCAAAGTTGATATACCGTGCATGTTGCCAAGACTTTTGTCCTAGAATTAGGATTGGTTGGATGGGAGACTTGGTGTAAATAAAATTGGGTTTACCTGGGAGTTACAAAGGGTTTATATAAGATTTCTTCACTCTTAAGGACTTTGGTTAGCAAGTGACACTTGAGGACAATTATGTCTATCTTACTTATACAAGTGTGCATGATTAGACAGTGCTTGCCAAACTTCAGTCATTTTCAGAGTATGAGTTATCTTCATTAGGGTAAACCTATTTGTTAAGGTCTTTTTATTTTATTACTTTTTATTTTTAGCCGTTGATACATATTGGTTCACCCGCTGACAAGTACATTTTCAAATTCTGTCATGACCAATTTTAACGCTGACAAAATATAGCCGTTACCCACTGACACTACCATTTTGACCGTTGAAGAACACTGGGTCCCACCTAGTTGTTTCTTTTGCGATATTTTGGGCCATAATTTTATGGGATTTGGTAAAAAGTTTAATTGCTAAGATATAAGTTATTATCTTTCAAGATTTTCATCATTATATTTTGAATAAATTACCTCTTATTTCAACCAATAGTTTCCTAGTATCCATCCTATAAATACGGCTCATACTATTTTAAACAGGGTAACTTGCTTCTTTGTCTTCTATTTTCTCCAAAATCTTTCATTATCACCTTCATATTTTCTAACCTTTCACAAACAAGTTTTCATGGCTCCTTTATTCAAACCTGTTGGTGATACTTTGGGCTTTAGGGATCAACATAACATGATCGCCTATCTTGAGGCTCACAACACACATCATCCTCAATACACAGTAATGATTGAGTATCTCTTGGATTCTAACTTAAGGTACGCTTTGACTCATGCTCCACTCATTCCTATCACACACATCAAACAGTTTTGGAATACTGTCAGTTCTGAAGCAGTTGATAGAGTTATTACATTGCCAGGGACTGTACATGGGGTAAAATAGGTGGTCACTGAAGCACTCATTCGTCAAGCCTTAAGGGTTGATGATGCTGATGGTGTGACTACCCTTCCCCAAGAACAGTTACAAGAGGGACTTCGAGGGTTTGGTTATGAATTTCCCCCTGAGCGAAAAATTAATAAATATTCTAAACAACAATTTCCCCCATCCTGGAAGTTCTTGATACATGTCCTCTTGCAATGTCTTAGTCCCAAGTGTACATCTTTCAATGAAATCAATCATTCTTTTGGTTGTATTCTTGTTTTTTTGTCCACTAGGCAAAAATATAATTTTTCCCATATGATTTTTGAGGGCATGTTAAAAAAACAAGGGTAACAAGATAACTCTTGCTTACCCTCGATTTTGATAAATGGTTTATGAGCACCAAGGTTATTGTCGTAGGGATCATGATGGGTTTTATAAGATCCCTACTCAGAAAGAAAAATTTTTTATGTCCATGAATACTGCACCTTTCAGACCTTTACCTTTGACACTCCTATGTTGGCTGTTATTGAGGCAGCCAACAACCCTCAACCTCACCCAGAACCTGAACCTACCCAAGAACAACAACCACCTTCACCTCACCAAGATGATCCTATGAACCTTGATCCCTTCAGCCTCTGACACTCGTGTTTTAGCCGCGGACACTCGTGTTTCAGCCGCTGACACACCCATTTCACCCGCTGTCACCTCACCACCACCAACACATATTCACCAATCCACTTCATCTTCTAAACCTGGTGATTATAGAATGGAGAAACGCCAAAGGGTCACTGGATTCTTCCTCTCCGGTGGTCCTAGTCATAAAGCTGAGAGAACCATGCCTGATGAATCTATCTTTAGGAGTCAAATCCCAATTATGGAGGAGGGCAGTCTGCAACCATTAAATAATTTGGAATTGACGGCTATCTGCTTAGGCTTGTAAAAGTCTAATGTAGAACTTGTATAGAAATTCATAGATCAAGACCTTGAACTCAAGAAATTGAGGGAGAGGATAGGTGTTTTGAAAGCTGTTGGCTCAAGGAGAAGGAGAGCCATGGTTTTGTCCTCTAAAGATGATTCTTACAAAGGGGGGGGGGGATGAACCTAATTTGAGTAATAAGGGGTCCCAAGGCTCGTATGGGACTAAGGAGATAGTTGAAGCATTATCTGGTATGAAGAAACAAGCTACTCCCTCTACCTTTTTTATCACTCCTATGAAGCAGAATTTCACAAAAATGATGATTCAAGCTAGTGGATTGTCAGCCGCTGACAAAGGTACTTTGGACGCTGACACGCCTAGTTCAACCGCTGACAGGATTCCAAGTATGATTGGTGTATCCCAACCACCAATCATGATTCAAGAACCTTCTACTCAGGTACAGTCTTCTACTTTTCCCTTGATTGATCCATTAGATAAGGGTAAAGCAGTGTTAGTTGTAGAAGATGTCCCAAAAGATGCAGCCTATAAACAATTTAATGAAATGCTTGCTCATCAACTACAAGAGCAAGAAAAGAAGGGGCTAAAGAAGGGTAGTATTAAAGCACAGATTCTCTTATCAGAATCTGAAAGTGATGAGAAGAATGAATCTGGTGATGAAGAGGAAGAAAGTGATCATGGTTCTAATTGGATGTTAGATGAACCAGAAAGATTGGAGTATGGTGAGAATGAGCTAGCAAAATAAAGGCTAAATGAATTAAAGAAGAATGTTGATTTTGAGATACCTACCATCTGTGATGTGTATTTTAGGTATGAAAGAGAGGTGTTGGAAGATCCTCATGTTTATCTATCTGACAAAATTTGGGGTATGGAAATAATAATTAGGGTACAAGGTGATTGTCAGGTTATTTTGAAGCATAGGGCAGTTAATGTATTGAGATAAAACAAAACTGCGAGAAGGGAGTTGCATAACACGCTTCTGAGCTGTCATCAGACAGGATGGACATATGCAAAGTTGAAGAAGTTGTCATTTGATTAGTTGGAGTTTTTTGCTTATCCTATATGGGATTCTGTTTGTAATGCAAACACTTATATGTTGTTGTCTGTTGAGAGGCAAGAGGAAATTTATGAGGAATTGAAGTTGAAGAAGGCTTCTATTGTGCCAAGACCAGTGAAGAAGGGATTTAAGCTTAACTTTGGAAATCTTGAATAGTTGAATCCACATCAGGTTGTTTTGAAGAGGAACATGGTGCTTTCTCTTTTGGAGGCATCAGATATGGCTGCTGTTGTGCCACTTGACTTCAAGAATCCCATCATCAAGTATGAGGAGGATTCTGTTGGTTTTTGGATGATTACCAGGGCTGGAGGAAAGGTTCATACTTTTACTTTATTTGTTTCTTTGTTTGCCAGCCTGGATAGGTAGGATGTAGAAACTCTTTGGAGTTTGTTAAAGGAGACGTATGAGGCTTAAGCTCCTTCTTCTTTGAATGGAAAAAAGATTTTGGACAACATTCAGAAGAATGTTTGCCCATGATGATGCTGATCCAATATGGTTGGATTTGGATGATTTGAGCAGTTTGAAGTGGCATTTGTATTCTGTTGCTCGGGTGTTTTATTTGAGTACTACAAAGTTTGTAGAGTTCTTGCTGATAGATGTGAAGTATCCATTTTCACAATACTTATTGAAGAAATTGATCACCACCAGACTTGAAGTTGACTACACTAGTGATGTTAGCATGGACTTAATGAGATTCATATATTCTCAGATTCAGGAGTAGGTTTTTGTTTGTAAGAATCCTCTTTGTATTTTGTTTTATTTAGAAACTTAATCATTAGTATAAGTATCAAGTTTAGGGGAGGATTGTTGGGAATAAAATTAAGCTACATCACTATGCTGCTGACAAAGGGATTTCAACTGCTGACAAGAGTAAATCAAGCGCTGACAAAATGAACACTGACAAGAGAAATTCAAGCGCTGACAAGAGAAGTCCCTGCTATAACAGAATACTTAGTCAACATGTATTGATACGTTAGGAAGATATGCATTGTATGTTGTATTTTCTATAGTTATCTTGATATATCTTCCTAGAATAGTTGACAAGTTTGAATATTGTACAACGCTCCTTGTTCTATAAAAGAAGGCCTTTAGGTTTATGTTTATAGACGTTCATAATACTTTCATTGTACCCCGTTGATAATCAATACAAGTGAAAGTTTGGTAAACATTGTGTTTTGATTTGTTCTTCAATCTAAGTGTTAATTTCGCATAACTCTTAGATTGTTATAAACACAAAGTTTCTCTACATGGCATACTTGATTCAATCTCGATAACATAAACCTAATTCGATCTAAGTTTGGGATCAACATTGGTGACAATCTTTTTTGAAGGTAATCACATTGGTTTTTAATTAATATAAACTCCTTGTTATTCGTATTTTCCGAAAGCTCAGTTTTAAGATTTTCACACTCTTTGACTCTATCAAGATATTTTCATGCAACATCAGAATATTCATCAATATCAGCACAAGATGAAACATAAACATACATAATATCTTTGGAGAGGCATTCTTGCAAGAGTAGATCATATGCTATAGAAAACATGTCTCTTTCAGGTTGATGGTCGTCAATTTCTTTTTCAAGAGATTCCACATATTTCAAATCATCAAACATTTCTTGTTCTATTAACGTTTCAAACTACAAAGCATGTTTCTTTGTTCTTTTGCGCAAGCGGAATCAAAATAGTTTTTACAAGCATAGTTATATCGTGAGGAATTTTTTATCGCCTTTCAAAAGTTCATGTTTTTTCCAGTCATCATCAACAACCTTTTTGAAATTTTCAATATTACTCTTAAGAATACTAAGTGCTTGCTTACTCTTGCTTATAGAAGCTTGATGCGGTAAGTACCCAATATATTTTGAAAAATTAGTTTTCTTAGTGGCAAAAACTTGTCTCCATTTAATTCTTATTCGTGCACATTCGAAAAATATTTGCTCACGAGACTTCTGTTTTTTGTGATTTGAAAATTTCATAAAGACTATTTTCATAAGCATAATTATATTGTTTCACAGAGTCTTTATTTACTGGTGATCTACTCTCCTCTTCAAAAGTTAGTGATTCATCACTATCGGGCCTAACAATAAGACAATCAAGGTCGGTCCATTGGGACTCCTTAAGATATAGGCGGGGGTTCTTAGATTGAGCTTGCTCAACGTACTTAGGACTAGAAAAACTAGCATTACCCTTGATAAACGAACGAGGTGCCAACATTCTCATGGTATGAATATATTGATTTGTTTTATAAACAATTTTCTTATAAAAATCAATTTGAACTTCAAGTTCCACGACTTGTCAATGTCTTTAGATTGTTTAGATTTGAAATCTTTTTGTAAGTTTGCAATCTCTTCCGTTTATACAGTGACAAGTTTAGTTTTATCCTCTTTAAGAAAACAAATCTTTGTTAGCTCATTTACTTTAGTGGTATCAAGATACGTTTTGTGTCATTCAGTACTTAAAGAGGTGTTATAATTACGTTTCTCTTGTTCTAAAAGCTTAAGAGTTTCGTTGTATTTAGTTTCAAAAACATCCTTTACACTAGTAATGACACCCCCTTTGTACCCCGCAAGCTCTATGTTTTTTTGAATAAGGTCAGCTTTGCAGCTTGCAGAAGCTCACTAGATTTTATAACAGCAGCTTTGCTTTCTTCAAAATTTTAAGTGAACGTAGCGTTTGCCTTCTTTAATTGCTTTTGACTCTTTCTAGTTTCTTTGACATCTTTTTGTAAAGTAGCAAATAAATTAGCAAGCGCAATACGCGCCTCATCATCATCATACTCATTTGCATGTTGATCATCCTCAGACTCATTATTGCACATGTCGAATGAATCAGGTGTGGTATTGATTTCAACCGTTTCCATAATACATGTGTTAGTAATGGTTGTGGGTAGCTTACTATGCTCATGAGTATCACCAAAAACATTATATTCATCGTCAGTTTGTACCTTATCAATTGGATTAGTGTCAAAGATAGGACCATTGTCATCTTTAGTGACTTTGAGAACTTCTTCAACCTTTTCCATGTACGAGTAATGTGCTCGAGTTCTTGGTCGGAGACTTCATCATCAGTGTCATCAAGCATTGCTCCTTCCTCTGCTGACAATTTGACCCCTGCATCCATCTTCTTGCATAGCAGCATTTTCTCCTTATGTTATGCATAATCCTTAACCCGTTTCGGCTTTTTGCATTCCTTTGCCATATGCCCAAATCCGTTGCAGTTATAGCACTGAATCCCACTATGTAGAACCACTTGAGTACCAACCGTTTCCCTATTCCCAGTAACAGTAACATCCCTCTGATTATCAGATGTAGCAGGTTGTCGATCATAACGTGAAGAACCCTCAACATGGCGTTAGATTACGTCGATCATACCTTGAAGGACTCTCCCCACGCCTATGTGTATCATACCTTGGAGGGATCTCAACACATCTGTTTCGTGTGTTATATGAAGTTCGGAGGTTGTTGTTGGTGGGTTTGTAAATCTTCTTCTAAGACTTCATGATGAAAGCAATTTGTTGCTCTATTTCCCTATCATTCTGAGCTTGTTCTTCATCACTATCTTCTTCGGATGAGTGCTTAGATGGTGGTGATGGTGCTCTAGGATCTTTACCTCTTGATCTTGTGGGAGCAGATGGCTTGGATGCAGTAGAGTATCTTGGTGATGATGATTGAGTAGAGTATGACTTTGGAGCACGAGATAAATGATTTGGATAATGTTGAGTGGTAGACACCAAAGCAAGTGGATTAGCAGTCTTTGCTACCCGTTCAGCTTGAAGTTCATTTGCCTCATTCTAAAACTGTTTCAAAATTTCAAAGAGCGTGTGATAGTTGACCTCGTCTAACTTATTTTGTTGTTTCACCAAAGTTACAAATCGTGTCCACTCTGGTTGAAGTTGTTGTAGGAATTGCACATTGACTTGCATGGTGGAGACTTCCAAGTTGTTTCGTGTCATGTCATTCATCATCTTGTAGAATCTATAGTAATATGAATCAATCGATTCTCCATCCAATGAAGTAAACTTTACAAAGTTCCAGAACAAGTTTGTTTTGACATCTTGCTTGTTAAGTGATTCTCCTTGTTGCAAGCATTCAATGTTAAATCACATTTCTTTTGTAGTAGAGCAGGCATCGACCGTTGAGTAAATATCATCCCCAATCCCACTTAGAATCAGATAGATTTCTTCCTTCTCTACATCAATCCAAGCACGGTTCTCTTCGTAGTGTTCTCATATGTTTCCTCAATTGTCTGCTCATCGGCACCTGGCGTCGAGTCAGTTGTTGGAGTTGCAGGAATGGTTATTGTAGTGAGAGTATAGGGTCCTTCTTTGATGCAACAGCGTAAAACATCACCATTTTGTTTAGTATCAAGATATCGAATAAAACGTGATTGCCATTGTGCATATCGACCAGCCACGAGCATTGGTGGTGTCTCTTTATTACCCGCCACCATGATGTTGTTGTTAGTTACACGATACTCTGTAGTAGAATCCATCTCGATAATCTCTGAAATGTTGAAATGAATACGGATCTTAAGTAGATGTTGTAGTGATTGTTTTTGTTGAGAAAAGTAGTTGAAATCCCCTAATAATGTGTTCTAAGAAAACCAAAAATTCCAAGACCAAATAACGCACGTTTGTTAAAAATATTCTAAATCACGTTTTTAGGAAATCTTGGAATATTTGTAAATTTGCGGAAAAGATATCGCAATAATTTAAAATGAAGGATTTCGCAAAACGGGAATGTGACAAGACTTCACAATAACTGGAATAACTGGAATGAATGTAACACAATAAACCCTTATTTTAGGAAATTTCAGAATATTTGTAAAATTGCGGAAAAGATCTCGCAATAATTTAAAATGAAGGATTTTGCAAAACTAGAATGTGACAAGACTTCGCAATAACTAGAATGAATGATTTGGCAATAAACCCTATAGCATATTTTGCAATATCCACCCAATTTTCGCAATAATCAAGATGAAGGGATTTCGCAATATTCAGCCACCTTTTCACAATAATCAAGTTAAAGGGATTTCGCAATATTCATCCACCTTTTCGCAATAATCAAGTTAAAGGGATTTCGCAATAACCCAAAGTGAAGCGTTTCGCAATAACCTTTTTAAACCCTAATTATTGCGAGAATTATCACTAAAGATTCCGCAATAACTAGATGTATTTCACAATATTCTTGGAAAAAACGTACTTTTTCGCTTCAATCGAGACGAACGCCCCAAAATTTCACGTTTTTCACCAAACCAACTATCCCAAATCCCTACCACAACTATGTAGGAGATTTGTATGAAGATTTAGAGCACGAGAAACAAAAAAAATTTGAAACGAGAGGAATGATGATCCAAAACTCACGAACACAACAAAAACAATCACTAATCTACCCTGTGGCGATTGATACCAAATGTTGTCCTATATTATATGATGATTATACATGAATTAAAGAAAGAAAGTAATAAAAGAGATGAATTTTAGAGAGAGAAAGTAGAGAGAAGTGTGTGAAACTTAGGGAGGATTAGATTAAGAAAATGAAATGGCTTACCCTTCCTAACATGCTAAGAAGTGCTTTATATAGTCCGCCTACATGTGGGCTTTGTATGAACTATATTGTTTGGGATGGGATTGAATAAATGCTTAGTACCTTCAAATAGGCCTTTTATGCTAGCCATCAAGCCCGTATTGTCACGACTATTCTACTATCTATTACAACGTTCTAATAAATGATACATAATAAACATATGACCGATCATTCTTGTTTGACTCAATATTTTGAGGCAAACAGTTTATGATCCATCTAATGAAATTATGTATATAAAAAAAAATTAATGAAAAGAAGTAATAAAAAAAGCTAATAAGATGAGACCACACAATTATCTTTTTGTGTAACCCCTCAAATCAGCTGATTAGCAGAAAATTGACATTTGCTCACATAAAGAGTAGTCTACTTTTACTTTTTGTCAATGTGGGACAAGGTGACTTGTTGAGATAAACTAACATATCATGTGAAACATTAAAGACACATAAGATTAGTAGTACACATAATTAAGATCGAACTAGGGGCGGAGCTAGTAGGGGACTAGTGTATGTTGAGTCACCCCAATAAACTTATTTCGTTTATTATTTAAGTTTATTACAAGCTATTTTTCTACTATTTATTACATCAAGCCTCTCTCAACAATATGAATTTTTGCCTTAAGTATAATTAGCCGCTTTTAACTAAAAATCCTGGCTCTGCCCCTGCAACCAATATCCACACATATACATGAAGTTTTTCAAAAACTATGAGATATTTTCATTCGATTGATATCATATGGGTTGAGTGACAGACACATGCATACGAGTTTTCATTCGATTAGATACGATCTTAAATTTTTAACCAATAGGAAAAAAAACGGATAATTTTTGCGTTCCAAATATCTCTTGCGGTACACCATCTATTTGAACTCTTATGATTATGTACTTAATTGTTTGTTAACAAGTGTTGAATGATTAAAAATGGATATAACTTAAAATTGCAAAAATATATGGACCTTTGAATGGTGATGTAGGTAGAAGAAAAGGTACCAAATCATAGCCTTCTAAGTAATATATTTGGTAGAAAAATAGTTAAAACATGTATTTTTTTTAATAAATTTATATCTGACTTTTTTAGTTAATGTTAGACGATTTATGAGTTACCCACGATATTTCATCGTCCACGAAGAATGTCACACTCCCTATGTCAAAAGCTAGCTGCTAACTCAATCATCAACTTGGGCTTAGCTTGCAGTTGGCATCTACTCGTGTGAGATCATTTTTACCGATGTCAAAACAAAAAATATTAGCTAGGCCAAATATGACTAGGGTGTTACTAGGCACCGACCACAAGCCAATTCTAGCAAAATAGACATAAGATTAACTATAGAGAATAACATACAACTATGGTATCATATTGATATGTAGATGTTTTGGTGATTTTTGTGTTTATACGCAAAAAGTGACCGAAAAAAATTAGCCGGAATTTGATGGTGGATAATAAATCAGAAGTTCAAAAGAACTTCGACATATGCAATGATATAGAAACACAGACGACAAATAAATATTGGGAAAATTCTTGAAATGCTCTAGGATGTCATTCTTTTTCCTTTTTTACACTGATCAAGTGAGAATTTTCGAAAAAATGTTATGTTTTCCCAAACATAACATATTACTCATCCGAACCTGACTTTAAACATAACATATAACTCAGACAAGCAAATGTTATGTTTAAAGTCAGATTCGGATGGCTCTTCTGGAGCTACGGCTTTAGGAGGATCAGGTTTTCTTTGTTGTTGAGGTAGATTTGGTTCTCTTTGTCATTCAATATTCAAGAAGTCGAAAGTCATATATGTCACTTTTGGTGAAAGGAGACTGATGATGCATTTGACTTGTCGTTAAGGACAATTAATCCAACGACGCTCCAGCTACCATGGATAATAACTTTCGATCCATGATTTCATATAGTGTAAGTCATTTCTTTTCAAGACTAAGTACAATAAGATTTACATGATGCTTAAAATTTTGTATTTGATAATATTATATGTGAAAAGTGCATAAATCAGGCTCATCGTATTTCTCAGCATTCTTGAATAAGAAGAAGTAAGAAAAAAATACTCTATATTTATACCAGAAGTCCATGCAAAATCATGACTTTAACCGAGTGAAGAGTTGCTAAAAAGCGGCTCGAGAAGAAAATTAGATGAACGCGAAGATGGTTTATCTTTTCCTCAAAACAGTCAGAGTTAATCAGTCAAATATTTGTAGAGAACCCTTAGCAGGAGCTTAGTTGGACGAGCATACTTTAATCTTATAAACATGTAACCATTGCATGCATCAACGTAAAACGCATCCCTTTCAAGTTTCATCTCGTTTTTATGTGTATGTAAATATAAAATGAGTATGATTTCAATATCCTTTTACTTTTCGAGAGTTATATTTGTAAGAAATAAGCCCGAATTTATAGATTTTCTTATTGGTGTTCTAGACATGATCGAAATTCTATAATGGTAGAAGCTTGAATATATAAACATTAAAAACCTCCATGATGCTGTTTTCCTAGTCGATTAGTGTCATTTTCACCAACTCCTAAGAAATTTTTGGATGGCGTTATCCAAACTACCTTTTGGGGTCTATGGCGTAATAGGAACGATTTTCATCAAAAGATTTTCCATTAAGCTGAGCTACGAACGTAAACTAGATACAACATGAATCAAGTGGATCCAGGACCGAACTTTTTGATCTACTCGCTTACTGTTTTGTCTGAAATTTGAAGTCGGGCATTGGATTCATAAGATAAAATTTGCCTTACATTAACATAACACATTTTGTGATATACTACGAGAGTGGATTTTCAGGAACTATAAAAGTCTTCACATGAGGTCCACAAAGCAATAAGACTTTAGGCAAAGCGAACAATATTATGGTATGCGTGTGGGCGGGATCCTACAAGGATGATCAGGTTTTGGCTGTGGTTTAGATGGCTTTGGTCATACTAATCTCATTGTCATCGGTGGATTCAAAATGTTGAAAGTCTTAACTGTCACTTTTGGTGAAAGGAGACACGTGATGCATTTGACTTGTTGAAGTTGTTAAGGACATATAATTGCCAAATTATAAGATGTACATAATGCTAAAAGGAGCATAAAAAGATATAAGAGAAACACGGCCACAAATAGATATATGTAGTTTCTTAATTGGACAAGCATATTTTAGAATTAGAATCATCAATTTATCCTTACATGCAACCGAGGGACAAAACTAAGAAGTTATACACAGCAAACCAAACGATTGTTACTTTTTACCTTTAAATGTGACACACTTAGTGAGTGTTTGAGATTCCATATTGAAAACAGATTATTTATTTTGAAAATGAATAATCGGATAATCATCATTTTAAAAACGTTATTCTAGAAAATAGTGTTTGGATTTAATTTTGTTGTTTTTAATAGCAATAATCAGAAAATCAGTTTTTTGAGTGTTTGATAAATTTGATTATTTGATAAGTACAATGATTAAAATAAACTCATTTTAATTTTTTCTCATTTTGAAAATTAAATTAGTAGCTCCTCGTTTACTTTTTCAAAACTCCATTTTGAAAACTTTCCTTGTTTGCTGAGTTGGTTCACGCACGCGCAAACGAGCACCGGCCGCAATAGCAGGAAACTATGACCAATACGGTCAGACACTTAGCTACATTCGCACGCAAAAGGAATGTGGTTCTGGTTGAGGCTCTAAACGCAAATAATCATTTTTTTTTCTTTTTATTACCAAACACTAATTTTAGCTTATCTCATATTTAAAAATTAAATAAACAGATAATATAGTTTTAAACGCAATCTCAAACATCTCCTTATATGTAAAGTAGACCCATAAAATCCCTTTCATATTCCTTATAGACAAAAAAGATGTCTCACACAAATAAACTTTAGTTGCATCGTATTGAAATCAATTACTGTAATTTTCTAAAAGGTAATAATCATCAAATTTTCAAACGAATATAAATTTTTAACTTGTGAAGGTGGCGCAATATTAGAAGTGTTCCATGAACATACTTGTTTCCTTGAGTATGTTTTTTTCTAAAAAGATCAAAATTAAATTTTGTAATTATCACATATTAGAAATTATTATTAATAATAATCTAAATTTGTTTTTCTTAGAACCGAGCATTACATAGACAGCAGATCAAATTAAATCAAGAAAATCGGGTTGAACCGGACTATCCGGATATGAACATCACATTTCGGTCTCATCCGCCCCGATTTTCAAACCAGATCGCCTCTAGTTTTGATTAGCGTTATTATTTGATTATGTAAGATTAATGTTCTCGTATTATTGTGTAACCATATCAAGTCAAATTAACATGATAGGAGTAATAATATAATATCAATTCAAGTTATGTATATATATTATTTTTTAGTTTTTACTGTCCCACTTAGTAAAAAATTGATAACTTCCACAACAACAGGTGCCATACTGCCATATCATACACAATCTTTCGCAAGCTTAGCAAGTTTCTTGACATGTTCATCAAGTCCATCATTTCTAACTTTATCATCAAGAACTTGAATCAAGCAACCCCTTTCTAGAGACGAATTGAAACAAAAAACATCGCCAAACCCGGGTCACTTTTAGTTCCATCCTTTGAATAGACCTTGCTACCCGTAAGAAGCTCCACAAGAACCATTCCAAAACTATAAGCATCGCTCTTCTCAGTCAAGATTCCTGAACGGAAGTATTGTGGATCTATGTACCCAAGTGTCCCATGCACCAACGTTTGTAACTGTGTCTCGTCAACAGGAATAAACTTTGAGATATCAAAATCAGATACTTTAGCAGTGTATTCATCAGTCAAAAGTATGTTTATACATGATTTTTGTCGTCGAGTATATATAAGAAAGGGCTTCGGAAGTTTGTGTGGCTATGCTTAGACGTTGTTCAAACGTTAATGATGAGATGCAGTTTTGTTCGAGTAAGTGTTGGAAGACGGTTTTGTTGGTTATGAACTCGTAAACTAAGAGGGGTGTTTGTGTTTCTAGACAACATCCCAAGAGTTTGACAACATTTGGGTGGCTGATCTCTGATAAATTGATCACCTCGTTTATAAACTGCTCGATTTGGTTTCCATCAATCTACTAGGATTTTTTAATGGCGACCATTGTTTTATCTGGAAGTGTACCTTTCTATATTGTACCATAGCCTCCTTGACCGGCGATATTAGATCTGTGGAATTTATTGGTTGCTTTTCAAGAACTCGTGTCACTACAACATTCGAGGCCTTCCCCATCGAGGTTTTCCCCGGCGACATATATTGATGGGGAAAGCCGCTAGACGACAACCCAAATTTGACGTGGCAAAGATTTCGGGCAAAAAATTTAGTCAAATGTTGACTGATGTTTCCCCGGCGACAAGTCGATGGGGAAGCATTGACCAAAATTTCACAAATTTTTTTCGCCAAACAAATGGAGGGAAATTATCCCGCCAGTGTATCCCCGGCGACATGTCGCCGGGGAAAAACTTCGAATATAATTCGGAAGAGGATTAGTGCTAAAATAAGCATTTATTGTGTATTAAATAATCCCCGGCAACATAAACAATGAGAAGAAAAAAATAGCGGGAATTTTACCGCCACATTATCCCCGACGACATGTCGCCGGGGAAACTAAATATATATTTTTTAGGTTTTTACACATATCTTTACATTATATATAAGAGGAGGGATTTGCCACGTCACTTATCATGCCCCTAATCCACATCAGCACATGGGCTTTCTGGGCTTACAAATTTCCCGAACCAAATCGCACCCTATAAAAACAAGACATAAAACTTTAAATTGAATCCTAGAAATCGATATCAGTTTGACCCATCAATCTTCCACTGAACCCTAACGATAAATCAAAATTCTTTTAGAGCTACCAAAAGAATTAATCAAAGTAAGTTTAGCGATTAATCGGTTGATCGGATTATTGTTGATTATTGTTAATGATTATGTTGATTAATTGTGTTGTTGATTTGATATACATCATGCAGCTAGCACTGTGATGAAAATATCATATGTAATACAGTGGTAATGCAAATTGTAATTAGTGGCGGAGTTAATGTTTCTTTGCTTCAACTTCTAAAAATATTCATCCAAATTATGTAGTCTTTTTACAGATTTAATATGACTTTTGTATATGTTTCAGGAATTTAAGTTCCTGATATGTGGATATGGGATTTATTTTACCTCAATTGAATTAAATTTTAGTACTCTTCACTAGCGCAAGGTGATTAGTTTGATGTGTAATAGGATCGATTCCGGTGTTGGTGAAATTAGGAGCTATTGAGATGCGGGAAGATGAGCAGGTTGAAGTGGTCTCATTCGATCCTCTAAGCTATTGTATAATATTTCATGCCGTTGATTTTGTGTGTGTGTGTGTGTGTGTTTAGGTTTGGCTGATGCTTCAAAGGCATTTTCTTTTCAGTTTGGGCCTATCAATCCTGGTGTTATGAACGAAATACAGGTGATTTTTGTTTATTTTGCAAACGGAATGCACGTGATTTTGTTTATTTTGCAAGCACTTAAATTCAGGTCTTATTTAACTAGCGACTGCATATAGAACTCTCAACTCATAGTTTCTTGGGGCCTAGGAACAGAGTTTGTGAGCCCTTTTTTATTTATTTAAGGCAGAATATGCATACCTTCATAGTTTAGGCTCGGGTGAAAATAAGGATTGGAGATAGTTATAAGAGCATTAAAGGTGCTATAGATCTCAGTTCATGGTTATGGATTTCTATTATTCATGTACTCCCTGAACGACCATGAGTGGATAACTTTTCTGATAACAAATTAACTGTCCAACTACTACAATAGGTATGTTTGAGCTGATTAATACAGAAATTAGATTAAGCGACCGCAGATAGTGCAAGATGATAACTTATTATATTGGTTATATTTTTTAACTCTCAGCAGTTATTAGAAATATAAAATATTGGCCTACAAAAACGGACTTAAATGACAAAGCAAGCAAGTAGATAGCAGTACGTAAGTGATGAGTGGCGAGTGTTTGGATTCGATATCAGGTCAAACCGAGTTCGAGTTAAACATGTATTACAAATCAAAGTTTAAAAATTGATCTATTCGCGTCTTTGCTGTGCATATGCAAAGGTTGCGAAAATGTAGGTACACCTTTTAATTTGATTGATGTTTGTGGGCAGCTAGAATGGTATGGTAGAAGAATTTTGATCTAAGGGCTACCTGAAACATTTCATGATCATCTGTAGTTTGCATATGCAAGGATATAGTAGATTTTAATTTAAACTGATCAAATTGAAAATGAAGGAGGTAAACTGGGCAAGGATAAAATGAACGTTAAGTTAAACCAGTAGGATAACGGTTCTATTCAAGAGAGCCAAAGTGTGAAAAAAGCTCCAGTGCAGAACCAAATCGAAGGCCATTGTAGGTAGATGAGCATGATGAGTTTATGCATTGTAGCTTCAAATTATAGAATTAATTTTTGAAAAATACATTTACATTAGCATATATGCATAATATTTGTAATAATGGAGACTCATGTTCTGGTAGCATCGTGGATTAAAACTTATGCTAATCACCTGCATGGCACAACTTCCCCTATGTTGTGGAGATATATATTCTCAACTCTCCCATGAGATATATTGAATTAAATCTTTTCTATAACATAGGTTCATTTGTACCTTGAGTAAGATAATTACATAGGTTCATCAGATATTTGGTAAAAGAAAGACAGTTTGCATATTTATTAGATGCAACTGTTCTTAATGTTCCTTTATTTTGTGTAAAGTAAAAAGGTGAACCTTTTATTGAATTTTAACAAAATGACATACTTATACTTGTTATCTTCTTACTTAGTCATTTGTTTATATATATATATATATATATATATATATATATATATATATATATATATATATATATATATATATAAAGTTGTACAGAAAAATAAGCATTTTAGGTGAACCTTTTATTGATATTTGTTTTTATAATATTAGGAACAAAATGACTTTTGCATAGCTTGATATTTATGTATTTAAGATGAGTATATAAGTTAATATTTCTGCATATAGCTAAGATGGTATATAGTTAAACCAGAAGTTTGTTTGTTTATTTCTGTCTTAGCCTACTGACATCTACCTAATAGATGAACCAAGTGCATATCCAGATTCTAAACACAATAAATCACGTCCAATTGGAAACCAGGTGGGATTTAATAGGCAAATGTTGGATATTTTTTTAATAGATATAACATTTCTCTTTTGTTTGCAGCGATTAGATACAAGGTTTTTTTAATACTTAAACTCTTTCTTATGATTAGATGGAGTAGATTAGCTTGTACTTCTTGATCTTAAATCCCACTGTACCGAGGGCATTGAACTTGAAGACACTCTCTTTGATTATCCTAGAAAACCAAATAAGTACTCAACTATGTCATGGCAATTTTTTTTAATATTAACCGTGTATCGCTTTAAACATATTACTACAAAAATCATTTCTTTTAATCTCTTATTTAACTGTAAATCCCCATATTAGCTCGCCAAATGATTAATACGGTACGAGTTTAGTGTTAATGTTGATTTTTTACACTATTAGGGTTAGATGAAAGATTGTATCTTTTCGGTAACAACATATGCAACCACTTTCAGATAGTGAAGGATAAACATACAAATTCAAATTGAAATCCTTGAGGATACTGAGCTTGTGGGACCACTAAATGAAGATTGCATATGGTGCCAGAGAAGAGGCACTGATACTGAAGTTGAAGTTTCAGGAGCAGAGAACAAAGTTGAATCTGCCGAAAAGGTGGAACCACTTCTTATCTTTTTTTTTCTTCGAACCTTTCATCGAAGAATATATTAGGTTGCTGTTTCATGAATTATAAATGGGTCTTTGGAATGTTTTTTGTCTCAGCCCGAGTCAAAGAGGTTAGAAGCACCTGAAGGTGTAGGTTTACTCTTAGCGTTTGACTTTGTTTAAACTTTAGAATAACCTAGAGATTTTGACTTTATAACCGAGAATTGCATATATTGTTATAGTCAAGGAAAATATGATTCGAGGGTGATTACCTTTCAATGCCTCGGGACATTTCACTTTCACTATGATATTTTTTCCCTTTAAAATATGTATCTTTGGAGCTTCCGATTCTTCGTGCCGATGACACAAAGAAATTGATACAACAAACCAACTGATGGAGTTCTGTTACAAAATGTAAAATTCTGCTAATCACCTCACTTGCATCCATTTTTATCATATAATCGAAGTAGTGTAGATTCAACATCACATAACTGCTTCTCTTTCCACTCTGTGATACTAAAGGGAACTTGTGCAGCAGAAAAGAGATACCATCAACTGTGATCGTAATATCCCCTGTGAGTCAGCGACATGTGAAAAGATACTATCCCAGTATAACCACTTCGTTAATTAGTAAACATGGAGAACATAGAAATAAGCCAAACAATAATGAAGATTAAAACATTGGGCCAGATATTTGTGAGATAGATTTGGCTGTTTGTTAAATGTCTATATTACTCCATTCGCTGTTAAAGCTCTTATAATTGCTGATCTTCTCCATTTTTCTTTGGAAAACACCATTATTGATACATCGTAATTAAAATTTCACATTCCTTAGCTAATGGTAGTTTGATTTTATTATTTTTCAAAAAGCGTATGTATATAGACAATGGGTTACTTATATAAATATCTCTACACAATTTTTAGGCTGCAGAACATTTGTGGACATCAAACGGGTCCCTTTTCAATCTTATATGATCAATGGAGAGATTTAAGGTAACAGATGAAATAATTGATTTTGGTGCATACTTGAATCTGCTTTAATTTAGTCACAAAGCATTCTATATCTGTTGTAGACACTCTTACGCGCAGGTTGAATTTTCTCACAAAATGATTTGGAAGATACTCTTTGAGGGGTTCTGGAAATAATTATTTACTTTAGCGCCTAAGATCGAATAAACTAATAGAGGTGAAAAATCAGATCCATTTATTTACGAATGCTTCAATTGGGTTAGTTTCATCTCAAAAAAGGTTCACGGGTCAAAATGGAATAGGGAAACAAATTAAAACGGCCGACAGTCCTTATTATGCATGCGACCTACTAAATCACCAAAACTGAAGATAAAATTGTTATTTTACTAAGGTAATATAGTTTTTTAGTCATGTTTGATAATTTAAGATAGACTATATGATATGCCTTGATAGATATCTTTTAATGCTTAGTTTTGTTCGTGTTCAATAAAAGTTTGACTTTTGGGCTCTGGGATTCAAATCGTGTAAGCCCCATGACTATATCAAATACATGATAGGTCCGTCTTCATTTCTAAGGACTATATAATGCTATACTTGCTGGGAAAAACTTCCATTCATCCTTATCGTGAACCTTCAAGTATATATTTTTCATAGCTGATCAAACATGTAATCTTTTTGTTTTGGGTAAAATCGCACATGTATTCTTATTTAGACAAATGCGAGGAATATCCAGAATAGATGTAATGTTTGTGTGATATCAAATTATTTTAACATGAATATGTTGGCGTTAATAATTTTTAGGTATTGGTTGAAATGATATAATTGCAGGATCTAACCTAAGTAACTTGCAGGATCTTGATTTACTAGACGTTGTATGGTAATTATTCTGCAAGACGCAATGGTGTTTCTGAGTGAGTCTTTGCTTACTATCTTTTTTGGGTTATCTCTTATTTGGTTTTTAGTGGTTTTTAACATCAGTTATATAGTAGTATTCAATAATCTTGAGAGATCATGAGTCTGCATGTTTAGTGCCCAGCTATAACGTAACTCTTCACTTTGTCGAGATCATGTATACTAATTATAGCGGCGTGTGTTCGATATCTACATTCAACTGAGTTCTTTTGACCAAAACTGTTGTTTTCATACTGGATATATCTTGCTACTACACTAACAATTAATAGAAGGTTGTAAGATGGACGGATGGGTCATGGGTGTGTTCAACGGTCCAGGTGGTTGATCCATTGCAACTTTTTGTCAATTTTATTAGAAATACAAAACCAATATATAGAGTGATAGTATAAGTCATTTAAGAAAAACTATTTTAAAAGGTGCATGCTTTTTAAAAGATTACCTTAGGTGATTGTTAATCCGTGTGATATACCCATTTTTCTTCTAGATAACTTTTTCACGCTATGACCTTGAGATAAAAACTACCATATAATTTTAAGGTTCCTAAACATTGTTCTTTTCTTTACAGCAGAACCAACAAAGACTATGTGAGCCGACTTTCGTATCGACAAATAGACAACACGTTCTTGCCAAAAGAAATGTAACAAGATGATTGACAACAAATCGGTTGGCCATGAACACTGACATTTCTGAATCAACTTCAAGAGAAAATCAAGGTACTTTCAGTCCTGAAGATGTATTGTTGTTTGGTATATTCTGTGTATGTAAGTGCTATCGAACACTCGATTGAACAGCAGCAGTTAAGATAGGTACAATGATCAAATCTTTGGAATGAATTATGGAAATATATTAATACATTTCGTTTATTATAGGAGGCCAAGTCATCTTCTGATGAGAGCTAGGAAGAAGATACTTCATCGATGTAAAAAAGGCTCGAGAAGAAAAAGGCTAAGGTGTTCAAAGGTTATTGAATTCTAAACACCGCCCAAAAGTGATTAGTTACTCTGAAGTAAGGCAAAAACAGTTTGATCCAACACCATAAACTGCTCATTTGTTTATAATTTTATATTATAGTATCCTACTCTTTATCATGTTCTATGAATATGTTACAGTATCCTACTCTTTATCTTGTATCTGACAATCTTGGGGTCTTTACAGCTCAAATTCCATGATTAACCATATAGGTGCATAAAGTTGTGATTTTGAGTTATTCAATGTTCATTTTTACGTGGTTGTGTTTTTCACCTTAAAATGAATGATTAGACTGCATATTCGTATAGTGAGATATATTTGATGAAAGTAAAACCATATTTCCAGTCGTTCAAAAGTATCAATGAAGACTAATTGAAATTGAATCAGAACGGACTTGATCCTTGCTGAGTGCTTCTAAGAGTAATGTTTAATTTGTTTATAAGCTTTCACGTTCTTACTGTGAAAGGGTGAACAATATAATCTATCAACGACGAAATTTGATTCAGTTTCACTAAAATAATGTTTAGGCCATTATTGTCAACGACCATCAAAAACGGTTTTTGAATTCTCGTGTGTTTTTTTTTAGTTTTATAATATATCTTTGACTATTAATTATGTTTTGTAAGTTTAGTTTATAGATATGTAGATTTTAATTGTAGATCAATGTTTAGCGTAATTTTTTTTGGTTTTTTTTAATTAGTTTTTATGTTTTATCCGCATATTTTTCGAATTTTGTCTAGCGAGAAATACTTAACAATATGCTAATTGATTTGGTGGTCGAACCGGTAACCGAGTGACTCAACCGGGTTGACCTGTTAGTCGAATCAATAAACCGGTGACTTAACGGGTTGACCCGGTGGTCGATCTTGTGACCCGGTGACTCGACCGAGTTCAGCCGGTGGTTGGATCAGTGAATTGGATACTCGACCGGTATGACCCGATGGTCGAACCTATGACCCGGTGACTCGATTGGGTTGACCCGATGGTCGAACCCGTGAACTGGTGATTAAACTGTGGTTACCCAGTGGTTGATACTGTGACCCGATAACTCAATCGGGTTGACCCGATGATCAAATCATTGACCCGATGACTCAACCAGATAGACTCAGTGGTCGATCTCGTGACTGAGTGATTTGACCGGATTGACCCGATGTTCAAACCTGTGGCTCGATAATATTTTGTAAAAAGAAAAGAAAATGTTGAAATATATATTTAGATAATGTTGAAAATTTTCAATTTTTCCAAAAAAAATATTTTAATTATAAATATTTTTTGAGATTGATTTGATAAGAACAAAGTCAAATAGACGAAGAAAACAACAAAGTCAATATTGAAAGATCACCCAAGAACAAACACAATTCAAACTTTTTGAGATTTAATTAATATATTATAATAATTTAAGAAAAAAATATGTGTTTTTGAAAAAAAATTCATACAATTAGGTTGTTTTATGATGATACAGATACCGCTTTAACCTGAAAGTTTCACAATCGATAATAATGTAAGAATACATGATTTATTATAGTCTATTACAACAAAGAAACATACAAAGTTTCTAATGTCCCTTAATGCACCACTTTACCTCCCCTTTTTTAATACTTTTATAACTCAATCAAGAGAAATTGTTGTGCGATCAAAACCTGTTAACAAAACAAAAAAAATGCAATAAAGTATTGTAGTTGTTTCCCGCGGCTTCAACTATACTTGATATACAATTTAATGACTATAAAAAAACTAAGTTGGGCTGGTTAAAAGCTACCTGTTAGTGGTGTTATGTACATGGAAGCAAATAGTAAATTGTTAAAACTTAAGAGTGAAGACAAATGTGATGCATTTGCTACAAAATTTGATCTCGGGGTTGAGGAGTATGTTCCTCTTCCTTATCATAAGAAGAAAGAGACTGTCTAACTTTGTTTTCGAAACCTACAAAATATTTTACGCTATCCCATAATGAAATTTCAATGTACATATATTTGTTCTAATAATGGTTACGCGGCTATAGATTATTAGAAGATAGATGTAGAGAAGAAAACCATTAAACAGATACTAACCAAAGACAATCAGAAGTCATACCCGCCCATCGGGCGGGTTTTGCAACTAGTATATATATATATATATATATATATATATATATATATATATATATATATATATATATATATATATATATATATATATATATATATATATATATATATATATATATATATATATATATATATATATATATATAATTATTATTTATGAAATAAAGTTTAACATATATTTTTTTTTTTGGTTTTTCAAAAGCTAACATATATATATTTTTTGGATTTTAAAAGCTTAAAGTTTAACATATATATTTAATTATATTGCGCCATTTATATACTTAATTATTAAGATTTTAATAAAAGCAAACATTTATTTATTGAGAATATTATAAATAGACCTTGTGGAATCAAATGTAAAACTTACAAACAGACACTTAAACATGAATATTACAACGATAATAGATTCCTAAACACGAAAACAGAAACATCAATAATGTTCCCCGTGTCATCTTAAAGTTCGTGAAGTAGTGTAGCTGATTACTATTCAACGAATGACTCGGTTTGTTATGGTTATACGTTTGATCTTCAATGAATGACTCGGTTTGTTATGGTTATACGTTTGATCTTCAATGGATGACTCGGTTTGTTATGGTTATACGTTTGACATTCAATGGATGACTCGGTTTGTTATGGTTATACGATTGATCTTCAACGAATGACTCGGTTTGTTATGGTTATATGTTTGATCTTCAACGAATGACTCGGTTTGTTATGGTTATACGTTTGATCTTCAACGGATGACTCGGTTTGTTATGGTTATACGTTTGATCTTCAACGAATGACTCGGTTTGTTATGGTTATATGTTTGATCTTCAACAAATGACTCGGTTTGTTATGGTTATACGTTTGATCTTCAACGGATGACTCGGTTTGTTATGGTTATACGTTTGATCTTCAACGGATGACTCGGTTTGTTATGGTTATACATTTGATGTTCAACGAATGACTCGGTTTGTTATGGTTATACGTTTGATCTTCAACGAATGACTCGGTTTGTTATGGTTATACGTTTGATCTTCAACGGATGACTCGGTTTGTTATGGTTATACGTTTGATCTTCAACGAATGACTCGGTTTGTTATGGTTATACGTTTGATCTTCAACGGATGACTCGGTTTGTTATGGTTATACGTTTGATGTTCAACGAATGACTCGGTTTGTTATGGTTATACGTTTGATCTTCAACGAATGACTCGGTTTGTTATGGTTATACGTTTGATCTTCAACGGATGACTCGGTTTGTTATGGTTATACGTTTGATCTTCAACGAATGACTCGGTTTGTTATGGTTATACATTTGATCTTCAAAGGATGACTCGGTTTGCTATGGTTATACGTTTGATGTTCAACGAATGACTCGGTTTGTTATGGTTATACGTTTGATCTTGAACGGATGACTCGGTTTGTTATGGTTATACGTTTGATCTTCAACGAATGACTCGGTTTATTATGGTTATACGTTTGATCTTCAACGAATGACTCGGTTTGTTATGGTTATACGTTTGATCTTCAACGGATGACTCGGTTTGTTATGGTTATATGTTTGATCTTCAACGGATGACTCGGTTTGTTATGGTTATACGTTTGATATTCAACGAATGACTCGGTTTGTTATGGTTATACGTTTGATCTTCAATGAATGACTCGGTTTGTTATGGTTATACGTTTGAGGTTCAACGCTGCCCGGGCTGCACAGAATTCCAAAAACAGGTCGAAGAGCAAGACCGTAAGCCGACAATGATCTTGTTCTGTTCCTGCTTTCTGACATCTTATGGTAATGAACATTAAAATCATTTTATAATTTTTTTATAATTTTTTTGTATTTTTTATGTACATTTTTTTCTGTAT
The DNA here is from genome assembly GCA_025667525.1 of Glebionis coronaria. NCBI lineage: Eukaryota > Viridiplantae > Streptophyta > Magnoliopsida > Asterales > Asteraceae > Glebionis > Glebionis coronaria. The sequence continues at coordinate 634,156,716 of CM046874.1, read as the reverse complement.
ATTTTTGTATTTTATTTGTTGCGTCTTATATACGTGTGTATGTGCAGATGAGTAACTCAGAGACACAGGAGTATCCGTCTTTGATCGACACATTCTTCCGTCTTCATACAGTAGGCGGCGCCTTCCAGGACCCCGGGGAGCAAGCGTTATATGTAAGTTTTGTCTCAAATAATGGCACTTTAATTATTTGTCGAGAAAGCATACCCGGGAAACCTGACTAATATATTAGCTAACTTGTGTTTTTTTTATTACGTAGGATGAGATGATCAGGTTACGGGATTTAGGTTCAAACACCCCCAGCGGTGTCCCGTACACAGAGGAGGAAATCATGATGATAGTTCGCCCATCGAAGGGTCGGGGGCACCTCCCGGGTATTGGTAGGGTCGTGTCTGACCGCCACTCCTCCTCTTTTCCTGATCACACCTCAGACATTGATAAGCTGAAAAAAGATAATAAAAAGTTAAAGAAAAAGAACAGCCAGATCACCAAAACGCTAAATATGATCACCAAGTACTTCAGGCAAGACCCCAGATTCTCTGACATGCTTACAACATCTAACTCAACTCCAGCGGTAGGTACTAGTAGCAGTACCGGAGGGAACGACAACCCGGACCCCTTTATTATCGTTGATGATGATACCGACTCGTCGGATGAGGATTAGGTGTTTGTGTCGGGTAAGCATATGGTATTTGTGACTTGTAGTTTATTTAGGCTTTCCTACCATTAACAATTTCTTCCCGGTTTGTTTAATTAGAACATGTTATCGATCTAGCTAGGTGAATACATTGGTCACCCGTTTTGAGACTATTTCTTTGTTTAGTAAGATTTTGGACGATTCTATGTCTAATATATCGAATGCGTTGATCCGTTATATTGTTTTGTGTATTTCGTATGAGTTGTGGTGTATTTGGATAGATTACATATTGTTGCATACAGGTTTCAGGTTTTGGTAGATTTTTTCCGGAAAAATTCCGGAAAAAATCTGGAAAACGCCTGTTGTGCAGGCTGTGCATAAAAAAAACTACCATGTTTCCCCGTCGACGTGTCGCCGGGGAAAGTTTTAAACAAAATTTGACTTTTATTAGTCAACAAGTTATCTTTGACTTTTTAAAAAGTCATGACTTTTCCCCGGCGACATGTCGTCGGGGATATGTTGGATTTAATTTGACTTTTTTAAAAAGTCGTTAAAACATTTGACAATTCAAATATTATCCAGGGGTATCCCCGGCTATGCGTCACCGGGGAAAACATACAATTTACGAAGATTAGCGTTTGCTAATTAATTTTTTTGTTAAGTGCACTAGGATTTCCCCGTCGAAAAGTCGCCGGGGAAAATTCGTCCAGCGTGGCACTTTTTTTTATTGCTGAAAATGGCGTGGGTCCCGCGTGTCGATGGGGATTGTCGATGGGGAAGCTATCCCCATCGAATCTTGCCCATCGAAGAATCCCCATCGACGTGTCGATGGGGAAACGGTTCCCCATCGAAATGTCGCCGGGGAAACTTCAAAAAATTCGACGGGGAAGGCCTCGAATGTTGTAGTGTGTTGAGAAGACATTGGCTTTACGAGAAGATTGTTTAGATTCGAAGAGTAGTTTCTAAAGAATCAAACCTCCATTTTTCTTGAAGAACATCTCCCTGCTCTTCATGGTTTGTCGTTGTCTGAGTCCCCAATACAGTATGTGTCAGTACTCCCGATGCTCCAATGCCCACTCTGACGCCTGTTAATCAATTTAAACTAGTTACTAGATAGAGCACATGACTTGATCACCGCAATAAAGCAACCACTTGATTAGGCCGTAGCTTATAACAGTTATTTTATGTAGTGTACTGCGAGAGAGGGGTGTATACCTACCAGCAAAGATTGTCCCACCTGAAAATTTGCAACCTGTCGCACTCTTTCTAACGTCACCTCGCTGGCCCGAATACACGAAGCTTCCTTTCGTATTAGCACAACCATACACACAATCATTTTGATCAGGCATCTCACACTCGTTAATACCTACAAACCATAACAAACACTTCTCAACTATACATATAAAACTTGTTAACGGTATTAAACAAACATATACGGCGTTATGATTACCTTGGCAACTATTTCTGATATACGGGTTTCCATGATACCCTTTAGCACATTGACAACGATAGCCTTTATAAATGTCAAAGTAATAATCATTAAGAGTATCAATGCAAACACTATTTTCTCCACAGACATAATTTTCACCATCTTTTTTAGCTTCTTCATAGCTCGTGTTTCCGACTGACCATTCATAAACAGCAGGAAAAGTCTGGTTTTGCAAATTATCAAAATCCGTTAATTAAAACGTGTAATAACCTTTCTTAACAAGAAACCCGTACGTGCAGTTATTAAAACTCCACTTCCCAACACTCCCATTTGTGTTTCTTTGTGTATGGATAAGAAAACTTGTTACTTTGTAAGGAACCGGAACTTGACTACAACCCTTGCCTGAACATATACCACCTCTTAACATATCACAGCCCGTCACTAATGAACAACCCATTATGTAGGACATGTAGTCTTCATCATACCTAGTCATCATGTTGGCTCGAGTGTCACACCCTATCGTAGTCAAGAAGTTTTATGTGCTTGAGATTGGGAATCTTGATAGCCGTATTCGTGGGTTCTCTAGGTTTTGTAGCATTTTTGTTGTAACAACGTTGAGCCATTGGTAACGAGCCATGCATATAACCATCAAGTGATATGCCTAACAATTTGATATTTGTGTTGAATACTTGTAGTTTTAAACAAGGGTTAAGTCCATATATTGGTAATGTACTATCCAACATTTACAAATCTAGGTAACGTACTATTTTTATTAATAATATTGCTATCAAAACCGGCTATACTTTTCTATTCTGGGTAATATTACCGGCTCATGTTGCCAACTAGATAATTAATTACCACGTTGGCAAATTTTTTTAATTTTAATTTCCAACTGTGTATATCATATATACCTAAAACCCAACCCGACCCAATCTTATAATTTAAAACCCAACCCGAACCAATCTTATAGCCTAAAAACCCAACCTACACCCCTAATTCAGATAAATAAAAAATCGCCCCCATCTCATTCATCTTTTCATCTTGAACAAACAAACCCTAATCCACCATGTCCATTTTCCTTCAAGATCAGCTTTGCAAATGTGATCTCCCACTAAGACTTTTAACATCTTGGACTTCAAATTATCCATGTCGTAGGTTCGTTGTTTGTCCTAATCGATACAACCCTGGTAAAAATGCGCTATTTGGGATTGGTAGGATCTAGAGCTCAAATCCGATTGGTATCATATGAACTTGTTTCAGATGTACAGTCTATTGAATCCACAACATAGACGTCATATGGCTCAAGAAGGCAATCGTCACAGGAGGATTGAAGAGCTTGAAGCTCAATTGGGTGAAAATCACAATGAAATTTCTATTCGTTAAAGGAGGATTGAAGAGCTTGAAGCTAAATTGGTTGAAAATCCCAATGAAATGGGCATTCATCAATGGAGGATTGAAGATCTTGAAGCTCAATTGGGTGAAAAGCATAATGAACTGGTGAAATGCAATGAATCGTTGACTTTTTGGAAGTCAATGTTTTTAGGATTTGCAATTGTTATGTGCCGTGTTTTGGCCATGAAATAGATGTTTAGGTTGTATTGTCATTCCATGTCTGTTCTTTTGTACTCCTTTAGGTTGTATGGGCAGTTTGTAAGGTTCTAAGTAATGAAATGACATGGCACTCTTTTCACATGCCAGGATTCATGCTAATCTTTTGCAATATTCAAATACAATGCACATGCCAAGGCTAAAAAATTCACCAAATGTTGAATAAGTTAATAAAAAAAAGCCAAAATTACACAGATAATAAGTTGGTCAAGGGAACAACTTTTAATTAAGTGGGGAACACAACCATTGTTTTCCACAAGCATGTCTTAACATTACAAAAGATAAAGCTTAAAAAGTCACAAAATATAAGGTTCAGTGTCTAGATAAAGCTTAAAAAGTCATGAAAGATAATCTGTTTATAACCCTAAGGAATAACATCAAATGCCTTATCAGGTGTTGAACCAGTACCATATTTATCAAATTGGTACTCCTTTCCCTTTTGCAGTTTGATCCTCTCTGATCTTTGCCTTAGCTTGACTGGTGTAGGTGGTCTTTTAGCTTTCTTCTTTGTTGCAGGAACACTTGGACCAGCAATGTTTGAAGCAGCATGTGACCTTGATTCCTAAGTGTTCATATCTGGGTGTCTGAAATCACATATAGGATCTAAGTGAACCTCCCACATTGCATCTCTCATCTCTCTGTCTATTCCATTCTCTCGTACATGTCATCTTCTGCATTTGCTTGTTGGACAGTTTCTTGACCCATCTTATGTTGTTCATCCTTTTGCCTTTGATCTTCTAGCTCATCCAACAAGCCTTCCATATACTCATGTTCCATATTATTAAGCATCTCATCTTGCTCTTCCATCAACTGTAAAACACAAAGTTGTTAGGACTTGTTAAATCTTGTAACTAAAGAAATTTCACAAAAAAGCAAGATTTGAAGTTACTTACCATGAATTGGGCTCTGTGTGAAAATCCACCCCTAAACCCTCTACCTTCACCTTTGCCACCACCTCTTCTACCTCTGGTAGCACCCCTAGACACCCACCCATCACCTCTTCTACCTCTAGCACCACCTCTATATACTCTCTCACCACCTCTTGAACCTCTTCTAACACCATCAGTCCCCAAACCCCCATTACCTTCACCACCATCAATCCCCAAACCCCCATTACCTTCACCACCATCAGTCTCCAAACCCCCATTACCTTCACCACCATCAGTCCCTAAACCCCCATTTCCTTCTGTGATACCCGTGAAAGTTCCGTATGATGCTAAGTTATTGTCTCAAGAGCTGTTCAGTATGAGCATCGCTCTTTAGTTGCGACTCACTTGAGGATGTGATACCCGAGCCCAACGTCATTTATTAAATCTTATTTTACGAATATTTTTGAAATTTTTATGAAATTTCGTTCATTATATATTTGACGGTTTAAGTTGAAACCAACGCTTAAGGTCATAATCTTGACGACCCACGATTTAAGAAAGACGACGACGACTACGATCCCGACGGATGCCCAATTTTTACGTTTTATAATCGATTGATCGATATTTGAGTTTTTCGAGATTTTTATTTTTATTACGTTTTAAGTCGAGTCTGAACCATGTGTATAATCGTTTTGTGTGCGTTTGAACCATTTAAAGGTATTTTGAGGTAGCCGGGACTAAACCCGACTCCCGTAAATTTTTAATATCAACTACTAGTCATAATCCCGCTCATTAAAAACAATCTTTGCTAAAAGGGCCAAAAGAAGGCCATAATTTCACCATGGGTCCTCCCACCTTTTTCATAACATCACTAACACACATTCACCTTTTAGAAAAGATCAAAAATGTTCTCTCCCTCCTTCCTCCTCTTTGAAACCCACGGCCAAGCACCACCTCACCACCATCATCACTTTTTTTGGGTTTTGCTAAAATCTAATCAAAGACCACCTTCTAATTCATCATTGTAAGTCTTTCTATCAATTAAAATCAAACATGCAACAACTTGATTTTTCCAAAAATTAAAACCTTATGAACAAATGGGTTTTGATAAACTTTTCTTGAATAAATGTTTGATTAAAGTGGTTATAAACATGGGATATTGATTAATTAAGCTCGAATTAAATTTTTCTTGGGTGTTTTTGTTCTTGAAACCCACGACCCAAAAGGGGGTGTTTGGTTTCTTTGATTTCAATCTTAATTGGTTATGGGTTTATGTTTGTAGTCATGTTTATGATGTTTTTAAATGGGTTAATTAAATTGCATGTTGTTTTCATCAAATGGGTTTTTGAAGTTGATGATCATACAAGTGATTAGGAGTAGTTAGGTGATGTTAGATTGGATGAATGATGTTGGAATATGTCTAGGATGGATGGGGAAGTGTTGGAATGATGATTGGTAAGAATTTGGTAGAGGCGTTTTTAGGACAGCAGGTTTGGAGGACTTTCTGATGGTTTTAAAATTTTGTACAGGTCCTATGATTAGGATCTAGTTGTAGGATTTGTCTCAAGCTTTCTTTCAGTATAAAGAAGAGCTTCTAAGTCCAAACGAGTAAAAAGTTATGATGTTTTGAAATTTGGTGTACCGGGAGATGAGAAATCAAATGGTACGAAATTTTGTTAGATTTTAAGTCAAATGTCGAGGACCATATATAGAGTTCTAAAAATATTTGAGAGTTGTTCTTTGGTTCAAAACCTGGAGAAATGAGTCTATTTTCAAACTTAGGTGTTGATTTTCCAAATGGAGTTGACTAAATAAGTCAAAGTTGTGTCACATTAGGAAGGTACAATTCTGTCCGAATTTTGTAGTTTAGAAATGTGTCGAGCAGTGAGTCTTAGAAGTGAAAACTTTTTATAAAATTTAGTATGGTCTTTCTACAGAATGTAATTGATTTTTACAAACTTTCTCATAATTTTTAGAGGTGTCTAAGCATTGGAAAACGACCCGCATATTTGGTATGTACCGGCAGTTTTGTAAAATGAGGTAATACTTTTAGTAGAATGGAAAAATGGTTCGAGTCTAGTAAATATCACTTGTATGGATTCTTGGCGTGAGTTTATACAAACTTTGAGTGACTTTAATTATATACATACAGTACTTGAAAGTACTTGAAGGAGTTTATTCATTAAGTGTTTATTCGTTAGGTGTTGTGTTTGATTTCCCGGGGCATCCTCATCGTCGGTGATTGTCTACGTCTACGTTTTGCTACCACTACTATCGTTACTACTTAAGGAGAGTATATAGCCTCGATCTTTACCTATTTCAAACATTTTTACCCGCGAGGGGGATGCATGCTATTTAAATGAAAAGAACATAAGTCATGAATGATTGTTGGACCCGAATGTTGCCTTGAATTGTGTTGAGTACCTAGTTGTAAAAGTCCCTAAATTCGTGAACTATTAACTATTGTCTTGCCCTTGTGTGGGTTGGAGATAGCCGCTTATACAATTGATAGTACTATGGGGTTGACGACCCTATCCGAGACGAGAGCTAGTACGTTGAGTACCCTCTGCGGACGGATAACTTGTGATAAGAAATAAGGTATAATTACAACTAATGCCATTAGAAGGGGCACTGGTTTCACTTAAATCATGCCGGTCTATGTACGCGGGTGATTGAGTTAACGGATTAGTGTCACGAGCTTAAACACAATTATTAGCTATTGCTAAAGATAATATCCTTGAATAATAGATTGTGAGTACGACAATGCTATTGAATGGCCATGATTGGTTTTAATACTTATCTTCAACTTATGATTTGATAAACCTATAGATTCGCTCAACCTTTGTGTTGACGGTTTTAAGCATGTGTTTCAGGTAACCAAGATTGATAGCAGCGGAGTATGCGAGGATGGAAGTTGTTGTGGCTTGGCGGTCTACTTTGTTTTTCCTCCCTTTTAGCACTTAAATATTTTATATTATATCATGTGAACGAAAATGTACTTTTGGGTTGAGATTCAGTGGGGACCTAACGCAAACTCTGTTTTGTATTATCTTGGGATTTGGAAAACTGTAGACTTGTATGTTCTTAATAATGTTAAATTTATGTTTAAACTTTTACGTCTCTTTGAGTCGTTTAATATAGCTTATGTGTGATGATAACTACGTAGCACCCAAATGTTGTAGTACCGCTGCGCATAGCATTTGTGGGGGTGTTATAGATTGGTAATCAGAGCCATGAGTTATAGAGAACTAGGTCATTTTGAAAAATCCTAAACTATAACTTTTGGTGTCGTAAGAAATTGTCCAAGCACACAACTATCATGCATGGCTCCGGTAAGATTTCTTTAGCATTGCTTTATATTTTAGATGTATCCCTCAAACTAACATGAATTCCTAGTATTTAGTAAGTAAATACTATGATATATATTGAGATATATTGTTGTGTACGTGAGTACTTATCATTGTAATTTGCAAATTCTTGTAAGATTATCTTATATGTTGCTTGTAATTGGCATACGGGCTACATTGCATTACATGGCAACACTGCGTTGTAATCCTACGTGTATGTAGGAATGATGGTTTGTATAAGTATATATATATATACTATGGTATTTAAAGGCATTGCACGTGAAGCAATGGTCCTTGCGTGGTTATCGTACATTTAAAATGCGGTTTTGTTGAGAATTCGGCCTTATCGCCAATTATCAATCTTGATAATTTATTTATTGATCGAATAACTGAGTGTGAACCTAATTTGATACTCTAGATACGTAAATAACGCCTCGTAACATATTGTATATTGACTAGATCGATCTCGATTGTCATTATCGCACCGTGATGTGTCATTTTTAGGACATCTTCTTTTTGGAACGTAATTTACCTATATATATTATTTTATTTCCTTTATCCATTATGGGTTTGATATATTAGTTCACGTAACTATAACATAGACGAAGCATAATCAACGATGCGTACATCGTAGCGGCGAATCATGTGTGTATATTATGAAACGTGGTTGAGGCGTATCGCCATTTAATCGTTTATATCATCCTACTTGAATTTAAATATGCATTTAAAAAAAATAGACTAGCGTTGTGATCAATCGCGATAACTTGGAATTTGGTTGGTTTTTGTGTTAATTTTGTGGTGTACGATTTCGAGACTCATCCGAGGCCGATAACAACACTTAGTTGACATACGTATTCTCATTTCGTTTATTGCATTTGTGTTGTTGTCTCATTATTTTGAATTCGATATTATATATGACGAGGTCCGGCATTTGTGTGAGTTAAATAAGCATTAAATTTTGTTAATTAAATGATTTAAACATAAAGCGTCTTACATAATAAATATATGGTGAATGAAACTTTTGGATAAAAATGACCTATGGTGTGTCTTACAACAAGTAGAATTTTTATAGAGAATAAATAGACAAAGTGAAATTATTTTTCTTTTAACTTTGGTTGTTAGATCATGATAAGTAATTATATTACTCGTAAAATCCTTGTTTTCATAGAAGCTTGTGATGGATTTGTCAAGAATTTGTTTAATATAATTTGAAAAAGGAGTTTATAATAAAATTTACGATATGACTGTTGAGTATATGTAACTTTGGATTTAGTATGAATTAATTTTCGGGTCAATGTAGCAAACTTTTAGCGTATTTGCACTACTAGAAAATCTGGCATCAGCAACGGCCATTTTCATCGCTATTTCATCACTAAAGCCCTTCAACGACGGAATATTGACCGATATATTATGTCGCAAAAAAGGGCCTCGCAAAATTTTAGTGACAAGTTTAGCGACATAATTTTCTTGAGTTTCAGAGACAGATTATCGGTATCCAACCCCTCGCTAGAGCCTTTATGAAGTTACCTGAATCAAATTTGATTCGACCATACAGTGATGGTTTGGCGACAAAATTTATGTCGCTAAGAATAACGACGATGTATATTTATCGTTAATTCGCCACTAAAAGTTTTGTCTCAAAAGTGTCACTAACTATTTGCTTCATAGATCAACGCGATTTCAGACCATATTCGAGCAAACCAATCTCTAATTTGTCACTATTTAAAAATCTTTTAAGGATAAAATATGTCGCGAACCAGTCAGTAAAGGTACAACTTATTTGTTGTTTGTTAAGAGGCCACACAAACAAATACAACACTGATAATCACGAAATCCATATCTAAATTAAATAACAAAGATATCCAAATAAACTAACAAACATATCAGAATCAAGCATATTCAAAAGAAGACTAAAATCTGATATTCGACAACAAAAAAGGAAATGTAAACCAAAGAATCTCTCTTGCATAAAAGTCAAGAGTAACAGAGATAAAGCTCTTCAAAGTATAATGGTTGATGTTCAATATGTACCGTCACTTGCATTACCTTGCATTGTTTTTGTTTGGCGAGTAACACGACTCGTGATACCATGATCGCCTATCATATTTTGAATTTATACACGCATTTCTTCCTTGAGCTCTTCACGCATTTATTATTTGAGCTCTCCGAGAATTTCTTCCTTGAGCTCATTAATCACTTCTTCCTTAAGATCACCTTTCATTTCATCTCTGAGCTCGCAATTCATTTCTTCCTTCAATTCTCCCTTTAACTCTCCACAAACGCTATCAAGATAGTCCTTAAACATACCAAATTCAAATATTAATCTTTTGAAGTATATTTTACTTGATTCATGACAACTACCAACACTATACCTCCTTTTTCAACATATTTCACATTTTGATAAACACTCATTCTGACCGAAGTTAGAAATTACCCATTCTGACATACTTTGCTTGCAATCAGATCAAGAGACCATATTCACATGAAAGTACACTTCTATACCTTTTAAACGTTCTATGGCACGTGATAAGTGTGAAAACACTCATCAATAATGATCCCAAAACCATTAAAAACACAGTCAAATACATAATATTTAACTGTAAATTATCAGAATTACGTGTATATTTTGTGTTTGTGTATTTTCAGGTAATATAGGTACATTTGAGACAAACACGAGCTTTCAACGACTTATTTGATCAAAAGACGAAGAAAAAGACGAAAGATGCCTTCGAGGACTTTACTTGGCATAATTTCAAAAATGGAGGACTAGATTTGCAACTTGTACAAGAGAAAGGATAAAATGGAGAACTACTTACAAGTTTTATACACAATTGATAAAGATAGAAGAGATTGAGGACCAAATGGCAAATAAGTGGAAAAGTAAAGTTTATTTACTCTGGTCTTGACCAAGACCGGTCAACATTCAAACCAACACATAAACTTGCTACGTCTTCTTCTCCATTGAGAAGAGAGAGAAAGAAACAGCGACTTCATCTTTCTATCCACTCGCACCTGCAAATCCATCTCAAGGTCGATCCAGGCAGATTCAGTCGAAGACTTCAACTACAAAAATACTCCCCTCTTTCTTCTCTACATGAAGGTACAACTTAATTAGATCAAGAAGGAAGAACAAAGAAAGCCCCAAATTGGAAGATGATGAAGGACGAGTTTTATCCTCGTATTTTACACGTGGCATCCAATCATTGGTGGAGCCACGTCATCCACCCTCTCTCAACGCCTATATAAAGGAGATGAAGACCTCATTTGCAACCGTGTTGGAAATACGTTTTACGTATTTATGAAGGATCGGTCGCTCCAACGATAATTATGTAATGGGCTCGTGATCTATTTACTTTATGTATGGTCCATATAGCCCACATGTAGGGTGGGCTATATATAACCCCTCCTAGCATGTTAGGAGGGGGTTGTTGATTCTCATTTTGCAATTAATCATATTCATCTTTTCTTTCTCTCTCTACAATTCCCCTTTTCTCTCCTTTCTCTCTCTAATCCTTCATCTCATTCCTTCATTTCTTCATTAATTATCAATCAATCAACCACATTAATCCATCAAATCAATGATATAGAATAGGCCATTAATTTCGTAGACCTTCAATTGGTATCAGAGCCTTGGTTAGTTTGGTTTATTCTTGTTTTATTTCTTTTTGATTTTGGTGGGTTTTGATTTAATCATGCTTAAACTTTAAAAAGTTTGTATTTTTTATAAAAAGTTTGTGTTTTTATGTGTTAAATCATATCAAATCTTCAAATTTATTTACTTTTTAGATAAAAAATCACAAATTTTTATATAAAAATCAAATTTTTCTTATATAAAACCTTAAAAAGTTTGTGTTTATAAAAAAAAGTTGGTGTTTTTTTATAAAAGTTTTTGTTTTTCTCTTTTTAATTTTGTGTTTTTATAAAAAGTTTGTATTTTTTTATTTCTTTTTATCACAAAGTTTGTATTTTTTTATTGTGTTTTTTTATTAACAAATTTTGTATTTTTTTTATTAAATCCTTTCTATTTCGTTTGCTTTTTTTGTTTGAATATCTTAAATTCAACTTTTAATTTTGTTTTTTTACTTTTTAATCCATTTTACTACTTTAATTTTTTGTTTTTATTAGTTTTTATAATCAATTTTTTTTATATATCAGTTTTTTTTATATAATTTTCCTTATTATATCTGGGTTTCAAGTCTATTGGGTCTCAGTCCTTCAGTCCTGCTGTCCAAAATCAAAGTTTTTTTTGTCCAGTTGTCCAGTTGTTCAGTCTTGTCGTTAATCAAGGTCTTTGGGTCTTCAGTCAGTCTGTCATGAAGTTTTTGAAAAGTTCCGAATCAAACTGTTAAGTTCCGAATCAAACCTTTAAAAGTTCCATATCAACAGAAAACTTCCGAACCAAGAACTTCCGGATCAAGCCAAAAGTTCCGGATCAAGAAGTTCCGGATCAAGAACTTCCGAACCAAGAACTTCCGGATCAAGCCAAAAGTTCCGGATCAAGAAGTTCCGGATCAAGAACTTCCGAACCAAGAACTTCCGGATCAAGCCAGAAGTTCCGGATCAAGAAGTTCCGGATCAACAACATCCGAATCAAAAACTTCCGAATCAATTGTCTTGAAAAAAAACTTCCGTATCAATCTTTGAAAAACTCTTCCGAATGAAGCAATCCATTCAAACATAACGGGCAAATTGGGCAAATCATTGTCTTTTTGAATAGACTCATTTCCTCGACACTGACACAACCACAGCAAACAGAAAACCATACTCTCTCACACCTCTCGTCTTACAAAACTAATATCAAACTCGACATCAAAACACAATCGTTTCTCGACTCTAACCCCGACACCCCTCGCACCAAACAAACACAAACACAACCCAATACACCCTCGTCTCACACCCTCTCGAACCACCCACACTCTCGGACCCTCACACACCCCACAAACCCACACACTCACACTCTCACAACCTCGAAGACCCACCCAACCTCGATTCAAATCTCTCGAAATCAACAGAAAAACCCACAAACACCAAAAGACTATTTTTTTTGAAACTAACTCTCGACTCATACCCTCGTCTCATCTGTCTATTACACACAAACACCCCCCTTCATCAAACCCAAACCTCTCGTCTTTTTCTCGACACACTCACACCAACACTCACCCTTGTCACACCGACTCTCGACTGAGACCAAAAGATCACCAAACCCAAACCAAACTCACACATCTTCACAGACCCAGTAAACAACCCCTACCCAACCTCACCTTTATTTCAAAACTGACCAAGAACCCCACACACTCATCCTGAAACTCACAAGAAAGACACAACAGTAGGAGAGAGACTCAACAAAAACTTTAAAATTAAAACCTTACCCGAGACCCAACAATGGATCTTGAAGCATCAGAGTCTTCAGAATATTAAAAGCTGCATAGGATATTTTCGTTTTGGTTAATTGATTAATAGATAAATCTTGATTTGATTGAGATTGGTTAGTTTTTGGTTGAGAGGATTTACAGGAGGCGGAGGTTACAAGAGTGTTGTGTGCTTTGAGATTTGAGAGAGTTTTGAGGAACCGAGAGAGAGAGAGTTGATATTTGTGAGAGAGAGATAGATTTAGTAGGGGAGAGAGGGACGGAAGAAACGAGGTAAACAAGAAGAGGATAAGTGGGGCGGTGAAAGCAACCTTATTGGGCCACGTGTTGAGTTGTTTTATATTAAAACTGACGGAGGAAACAATGTGGGTTAGGTAGCAAATTTTTTAAGGAAATATTAGTTACTTGGATGCACACGTGTGCGACTGCCACGTTTTGGCATTTGTTTTGAATATTGGGACACGTTTTTAGGTAGACTACATTCATTTGTTTTGAGTATTGGAATTTCTATTTTTAGTTACATTATTTTTAAGCTAACTTTTTAAAGTTATAAATTTTAAAGTGAATTTTTTTAGTAAAGATAATTTTGTATAATTAGTTTTTGACTTTGGTTCCTCGGGTTGAAGCGGGTATTTTCAAAGTTTAACGTGAAAAATATTTATCGGGTTAAACGTTATTGTGGCCGGTTTTGAAGACAAAGTGACGAGTCAACGTGACGGGTTTTATTTTTAGCGACTACAGATTTTTGATCGGGTTTAATTCATAATCGTTTGAGCCGACAACATCTTTTGAGTCAAATCGAATTTTCTCGATTTTCAATGGACTCGTTAAATTCGACACTTAAAAAGGGAGACTTGCATCGAATGCACGACAAAGCTAAAGAAAGTGGTATCAATTCATTTCAAATGCTTCAATATCATCTAGTCACTCTTTCACGCATTCAAGGAGGGAGCGAATTTGTGACAATCTTTGGACAAGATCGTCATATATTCATCGACTCCATTTTTACCACTTTGACCGAACTCGCCGAGCAACTCAACCGTGACAACTTTAATCACTCTGCATCGGTACTTGCATATAAGGCTCTTGTGACACACCTCACGCCTTTCCTCCAATTTAATATCATCAAGCCTGAAAGTTCAATGATTTGCCAATCGTTTCTTCGAGATACACATACCGAGCTTCGAGTTTTCCGTGATACGATTTTGAAACTCATGTCATCGGTCTCGTCTTCGATATATCAAAGATCACAACTTCAGCAAGTGTATGTTAATGGAGTGCAAGAATCAATGACGCAGATGCAAGAGGATAATGGTCATACGGTTGACAACTTGGAGCCTAACGATGGCACGCGCACAGAATCAGGAGGACAACATGATGCCAGTGGCACGTCAGGGAATGTTCACGAGATTTCTCTTGATGACACCTTACCCATTTATGACGCAGAGCCTGCAAACATGGTACAATGTAATGTGGTTTATGATGTATATGCTGATGACATGCCGCATATTGAGCATTCTGAACCTAATTATGACAAACATGGGATGGACAAGAGTGATAGAAATACCACTTATGATTCATCCGATGTGAGTCATAATGGGGGAGAAAGTGTTCAAAATGCTACAGTTCATCATGATAAATGCTTTATAACTGCCTCGTTAACTGATTCTGATTCTAAGATTAAAGAGCTCGAAACGATCGTAGCTCGGCAATCTAAAGACCTTGAGGATGCCAAACTTGAATTTTCTAAGAAAACGGACAAATTTGAAACATACTTTGAAAAACTTGAAAAGTCAAACGTTGTTCTTGAAAGAAAATTGGATCAAACTGTTCTAGATTCTAAAGCTGAAAAGGATAATCTTTTGAAACAAATTCAACTGCTTGAATCTAAGTTGGCATCCCAAGATAACGTGCTCAAAGAAAATGAAACATTAAAGGCCCAATTACAGGAAAAGGTTTTTGCTATAGCTGCGTTGAAAAACGAGTTAAGGAAAAGTAAAGGACCTAGTGTGGACACTAAGCTTGAAAAACCATCAATCTTGGGGAAACCGCCTACAAATCAGTTCGTCAGACAACCGATTGTCAGACAACCTACTGCATTTAGATCCGAGCGACCACAATCCTCGAGACCGCGGTTTGCCTCCCAAGTTGATTTGGTTCATCTTATTAGACCAGTCACTCCAGCAACTAGGCCCAATGTGATCACTCCAGCTTTAGCAAGACCAAATCATATGATTGCCTCTAGTTTCCCTAAAAATACCAAGACCACGTCTAGAACTAGTTCAAATGACGTTTGCCATGAATCTGATCTTAGGGAAGCTAAGCAAAAGACACATGTAAGAGATAGGAATTCCAAACCTAGTCAGACGCCTTCTAGTTTACCCAACACTGCTAACCGTAGCATGTCCAATACTAGGAGCATCAATCAATCATCTAGGGATTCTAGATCTTACTCGGACATTAAATATGCTACTTGTAAAACATGTAGAAAATGTGTCTTTACGGCAAATCATGATTCCTGTATCAAAAAATTGCTTAATGAGGTGAACTCCCGTGCTAGACTTAAATCCCAGTGGGTTGCTAAAATCAAACCCGTTGGCAAAATGTGGCACCCCACTGGTAGAACTTTCACTCTTGTAGGAAACGAGTGCCCTTTAACTAGGATAGTCTCTGATTCTACGAAGACTACTAGGGAGGAAATTGCAAAGGATGATACATCACTTAAGCCTGAACTTAAGGTTTTCTATAAAAGGAAACGTTTGCCAATTAAGACAAGTGAATCATCCCCTCAGGCCACCTCTGACACAAGTAAAGCCAACTGTGAACCCCCACGTGCTTCAAAAATAGATATCTCTAACCCATGCAAAAGTATACAAACTCCTAATGAGATTGCAGGTACCAAAGTTGATGTTCCAAAAGAACGAATCGGTCCAATCGTTGTGTACCGTTCAACTAAGGACACTCTTAGAGTTTGGTTGCTGAAGAAGCAGATATCAGAGAAACAAATGTCTCAGGGGATTCATGGTTAAGCTGCAAACAAGGACTTATAGTCACATCACAGACTATAACTCGCTCTTCAAAGAAAGGAAAGTTTATCGCCGATGGTAAACTTATCCTAACAACGAGAAATTAATTTTTCTCGGGCATGAGCTTACATCAAAAACATTCCAAGTTTTTAAGCTCATGCATAATGGCTCATCGTTAAATGTCAGACGATGACCCGTGCTTCAGATAAAAGGAAAGTTTATCGCCGATGATAAACTTATCCTTACAACGAGAAATTAAATTTTCTCGGACACGAGCTTACATTAAAACCATTCAAAGGTTTTAAGCTCGTGTATATGACTTACAGTTAAATGTCAGACTGTAACTCGAACTTAAAATAAAGGAAAGATTATCTTTTATGATAACTTATCCTCTTAACGAGAAATTCACCTTTCTCGGTCATGAGCTTGTATTAAAACATTCAAAGTTTTAAGCTCAGAAAGGAAAGTGTATCTTTTAAATAAGAGAACTTTTCCTCGTAACGAGAAATTAACCTTTCTCGGTCATGAGCTTTCCGTTAAAACAGTCAAAGTTTTCAAGCTCATGAACACGACTTCTAAGTAAATGTCAGCTTAGGACTCGTCCTTCAGATAAAAGGAAAGTTTATCGCCGATGGTAACTTATCCTTAACAACGGGAAGTTCACAACTTCTCGGACTTGAGCTCGCTTTTAAGATATTCAACATCTTAAGCTCAAGTAATTGTTTTTTCAAAACTTTGAACACAATTTTTCGAGAATTTCTCAAAAGGTTTTTCTAAATCTTTCAAAATTGTGTGTTCAAAAACGTTTTGATAAAACGAGCATGTCTTCTGGAATCGATAATATTTACGAACCTAGAAATGTCATTCAATAATGACACGGGGTTGTAAATAAAGTTCGAGCAGAAGTTTAAAAGATTTAAAACATGCTCCATATGGTTTGCTATTATTTCAGATAGCAACCCGCTTTTCATAATCAAGTCAAGCATTTCACCGGAAAGCTTTGACTCAACAACGGGAATTCATTTTCTCGGGAACGTGACGAGGAGACCAGCATTCGTGAACAAGAACCATGTGCATCTCTCATATGATGTTCTCCATCATTCAGGTCCAACCTCGTAAATTGCTAATCTTGTGAATTCATTATTATATATGATCTTTGCACGTAATAAATACCTTACACTTGTGTTTAAAAGGTATTTAATTTACGTTTCAAGTACACCCTCATTAATTTGAGGGGGAGCTTGTTAAATTCATGAAGATAATTTGATTTGCATTTTTCTTCCCAAATTTTCTTAAAATGCTATTAAATCAATTGATATTCAAAACATCGATTGGGTTAATATTTTTAATATGGGGGAGAAAATGTGATTTAATATGGGAAATGATCAATCACAAATGGTTTGACTTAACGTGTTAGCTCATCCCGACATGTGCGAAATGTTTTCGAATATCGTAGCATATGTTAAGGGGGAGCAAAATGGATTTGCACTTCAAAATGGATTTCATGGTGACATACACTTACCCAAAACATCTCTATTCACGACGGTGAAGATTGTGGTGACATAAGGATGGTAGGATAGGTTAAAGTCCAATGATTTCTCTAGAACCGGAGGAATCTTCCCAAGGACATTCCATAGCTAGAAATAGTAGTCCTTAGGAAAGATGGAGAAAGATTGTGAACGTAGTTGAATGCCGACCAAGTACTTAAGTTAGCACTGGAACAATCACAACAAGGTGCTAGTGATGACGTATTGGTAAGCATTGAAGGGGTTGAAGAATGAAAAAGAATTGTAAAGATAAAGGGTGTAAAGAAAGAAGCCCTCCTTACAACTTTAGGCAGAAACCGGGTCAATACATATGCTATTGAGATCATTTTTGTTAATGATTCTCGATATTGAAGAAAGACGTCATGGACCCAGTGATGCAATGCACAACCCTTCCCAGCTAACTCAAATATCTCTCAAAAGGTATTTGTTTTAATCACACGGAGATCAACACATTATCTATTGATTTATTCACTCCGAATAAATTGGTATTGAAAAGGTGGCACTCCTCTCCAGCCTCCGATCACTAAAAATCCAAAATGCACGATCGAGTCTAGAGCCATTTGAGATCATCAAATATCTCATTAGGACACACTTTCATTATTCCTTGCTTCTTCACACACTGTGAAAAGTAAGAGATCTTAAGAGTCCTACGCAAAATCTTCATGATCTTGCCTGAACATCCGAGTAATACGAAAGTATTTACAATGAAGATGGAAATCCTTCTTGAGCGAATATCAAAAAGCTCATGGTAGGTGACTTGTGCGATTCTTTATGAATCAAACTTGTGATAACTGGAAAGCAACAGTGGTTTAATTCTTAATTGAACTTAAACTCGTTCCAGGCCTCTTCGCATTATCATATGATCTTGCCAGAACACTCAGAGTGACTCTTTATTGATCACAGTGACGAGTGGAAATCCTTCTAGTGTTAACATCAAACAGCACTTGGTAGGTAACTTGCAAGATTCTATATGAATCAAGCTAGTGACAACTGGAAAGCAACGATGGTGCGGTTCTTAATTGAACTTCACTTGTTCCAGGAACATGAATTGACGGCTTCAAATCATGCGGATAATATTATCCAAATGATTCACTCTTTACGTTCGCAGTCAGCTTTGGACGGTCGAGTAAAGAGAACGGGTTTACCCGCGAAATCTTGTCAAGGAGGTTCTTTATTGAAACTACCTGCCACAAGTACGATATTTAATATCGTCCAACGGTCTTCACCGACCGGAGGTAAAATGCTACCGAATTAGAATGAAATGTTCAAGGCCATTTCATCCGTGTATATTGTTTTGTTGCTAACTGTCTTATGCAGCGTAACAAGAAGGTGGCATTGCGGTGTACAAACCAGAAGAAGTCGTCACCACATGCTTATACTAAATACAAAATAGTACTTCAACAAATTCAAGAAAGCCTGAAGGTCAAGTCTTCCGCTGTATCAAACTCTGAAGCTTTCAAGAATTTAAAAGTATAAGTATGTGGAACATGAAGTCACAAAGAGGCAAATATCACAAGTGACGAATGCACAAGGTCAAGGCAAGGAAACATTCTTAAGACTAAAGTCAAAGATCACATCAAGCATATTCACAAGAACAAGATCGAAGACTCAAGCATAGATGCTAGGTTTAAGATTTTGTAAAAAGATGTGACCTCCCTTAGGGGGAGATTGTTGGAAATACGTTTTTCCCAATAAAGTCTCGGTCACATCTTAGTTAGCATAGATCACGAGTTATAGACTATTTAGAACTTTGTTTCTTGGAGCGACCTCCCTTAGGGGGAGATTGTTGGAAATACGTTTTACGTATTTATGAAGGATCGGTCGCTCCAACGATAATTATGTAATGGGCTCGTGATCTATTTACTTTATGTATGGTCCATATAGCCCACATGTAGGGTGGGCTATATATAACCCCTCCTAGCATGTTAGGAGGGGGTTGTTGATTCTCATTTTGCAATTAATCATATTCATCTTTTCTTTCTCTCTCTACAATTCCCCTTTTCTCTCCTTTCTCTCTCTAATCCTTCATCTCATTCCTTCATTTCTTCATTAGTTATCAATCAATCAACCACATTAATCCATCAAATCAATGATATAGAATAGGCCATTAATTCCGTAGACCTTCAAACCGGTTAGCTTAGGAGTAGTTTTACACGTAGTTAGCTAGTGAGTGTTTGACACACACACACACTAAGCTGTTAGCATTCGGTTAGATCAATTGTTATTCAGTTAATTCAGTTTTGTTTTTCTTTTCAGTTAGAGGTTGTAATCATTTCCTTCGTTAATGAAAACTTTCTTCTTTACTTAAAAGCTTCCATTTATTCTTCTTATAAACTGCTTGATCTTAGACATAGTTTCTTGGTAAAGAGTTTTCACTCGTGTATATGGAATGTTGATATGAGTTTTCAGATGAATCCGTTAGAATTCTGTTATGAATTTTGTTAGGAATCAGTTAAGCTTGGTTGTAGTTGATAACTTTCTAATCTTTTCAAATCCTCTCCTTTAAAGTCAATCTCAGTCTGGTTAGGAATTTCGTTTTTATTAGTTAAAAGTGTTGATGATTTGTTAGTGCAGTAGAACTAGTGTTTCCGACTAGAAGATTTTCTGAGATTGAAGTTTTATAGTGAGAAGTAGAAGCTGAAAGTGTTTTAGGAGTTGTACGAATAGAAGTCGATTTCGATATTAGATTTTGGTTCGAGTTAGTTAGCTGTAGTATAGCTCGTCTCGTTTCGACTGATTTGGTGTAGTATCGATATTGGTTTCCCGTTTTATTTCGAATTTGCAGGTTCTTGTTTTCGGAAAGTCAAGTTTCAGATTCAGCAGGATTTGTGGCTTAATCCACAATAGTAGTGTTTTTGTTTGTGCACATCTTATGCAGGTTTCTGTTGATGAGAAGTCGAGTTCCGTTTTCAGCAGTAGCAGATAAGCTGGTGACTTGGTTTCGCAGTCAGTTCATCAGCGAGTAGATAGAAGTTATGCAGTTAGAGATTAGGGGTGTTTGAATTAAACCGGCTCAGCGCCGCGTTTCGACAACAACGGTCTGGCCTGGATGCAACTGGTCAAACTCGTTTCATTTTTTGCGATATCTAGTTTAGCTAGCTGTAACTTTGGTAGCGTAAATCTTTCCTTCAAATTGTTCTTAATGATCTGTTGGTAATATGTTACTTTTAATATTTTCTTTTTTTTCTTTATTGATGGAAGCATTATAGATGGAGTTCAGTTTTAGTACTACTAGTTACATACAGTTCTATTGAGATTAGCTTGTTTAGAATTAACGTTACGATAACTGGTATTTGGGTCTGGTAATCTCTTGCTGTTTTGACTCATTAGGAGTATTGAGTTACTGATTTTGTTCGTTTAAGTAGCAGTATAATACAGAAGGTAGAGTAGATCTGGTTGAAAGAGTTTATACTCGTTTTTTTACTTCTAATGGACAAGTTTAGTTTTATTTGGGCCTACAATTTCAATTAGGCTAGTTACTGGACTTTAGTTGATATTTTGTTGGAACTGATTTTCTTTAAATTGGGCTATTAACCTTTGTAGGCCTGCTTGGATATTATACAATTTATAAATTTCAAATTTCAAATTTCAACTTTAATATGACTTTCATTTTATAAACTTTAGATTTTGGAACTTTTACAAAAAGAATAGAACTTTTATAGAACTTAAGATTTTCTTTTATAAAAAAATTAGTTTTACTCAATTGAATTTTTACTCTTGAAAATTTGTTAGATAAAAAGTAGTATAAAATTTGGTAATTGATAAGTGTTTTAGATAGTATGTATACGTAGTATCATAAATAGTAGTATAGATTTACATTTTGTGTGTTCAAATAGTATAAAATACCAAGAAAAGATCTTACAACCAAAAACAATTAGTCGAGCTTAAAAACGTTATATCAATTCGTTAAGACCGAGAGAAACGATTGTACTAAAAACGAATTAATAAATGGCGCCGCTGCCGGTTCTTTTCGTGAAGATTAACGATTTCGAGTGAGACGATTGGATTTTGGGATCCGTTCACTTTGTGAACGTTATTTTTACGTATTATAAATCAAAAAGATTAAAAAAATCAAAAAGATAAAAATACAAAAAAAATAAAAAACCACAAAGTCAATTCTTTTCCTAAAGAATTGAACCAAAAAAAAAAAAAAATCCAAAAAGTAATCTTTTTCCTAAAAGATTACAACAAAAAAATATATATTATATCGTTTTCATTGCTTTTTACGTACATATAGTATTTTTCTTAAAAAAATCAAATAAATACAAAAATATTTTTTATATATTATTATAAGTAAATAAGTATACGTATAAGAACAACCAAGTTACATATCTTCCATAAGTATTGCCGAGGCAATACACCGTGTTGAGGGGCGTTCCGGTCCTTGACACGCGTATCGATACAATTTAATTAAGCAAGAATAGATAAATACTTCCAATTGGCAATAATTCGAAGAATACAAACTACAAAGTGAATAGATAGGCGACGTGCTATAAAATGCCGTCTAAGGGTCAATAGGTACTTAAGTGCTTCGCGCCACCTAACCCCCCGTTCACTAGTGCGTATTCTAAGAAGGAAGGCTTAATTGGAAGTCTTGCACCCAAGTAGTAATTATATATATACTTTCTTGTGGATATTTCATATCGAACCTCGAAGAGGATAATCTTATTCTTTTCAAAGTCGACCGAGGGCTACTCCCTCATTCCTCGTGTTTATTTACACGTGTACTCGCACACGTGTAAACATACCACCTTTGGTGTATTACTTCCTTCCCCGAGGAAGCTTTTAAAACGTCATTATACTTGTATATACATTCGGCCACCTTGTTATACATGGATACTCGTTCCATGTTGGAGATTTTGCAACAACGATCCGCCAACGCTAATTATTCGCCTTGTTCGACTTGTGGTGGTCCACACGATACGTATTTATGTGATCAAAACAATGGTTATTATGGGGAGGGATATGCTTACAATGGAACCGAGAACCCTAATTTTCAACCTAACACTCAAATGGACTACACTTGTAATGACTATATGGGATATTCCGGTTTTTCATCACAACCTCCACCATCATTTCATGATCAAACCTTTAATGCGCCATACCAAAACCAAGGATTTTCCAATAATGGAGGTTTTCAAAATGATGATAATTTTCAAGGCTATAATCAAGAGACCTTTCATACTCAAGGATTTTCAAACAATGAAGGCTTTCAAAATGATGAAAATTTCCCATGCTATAATCAAGATACTTTTCAAAATCAAGGATTTTCACATTATGAGGGTTTTCAAAATGAAGGGAATTTTCAAGGTTACAATCATGAGAACTTTCATAATCAAGACTCTTTTCAAACCTATAATCAACCTAATTATGGAAATCCACCTCCACCCTATTCTTCGACTTATTCATGTGAGTTTTGTGGAAAAGAACCCCATTATGGTTATGATTGTCGACCAAGGGATCCGCCTTCTTATGCTCTTAGTGATCTCTATGAGCTTTCTTTTATACTCGGGCAAAGTGGAAGAAAAAATAGATATATTTTGAAGGCTCTTAATCTTATGAGAGAAATGAGTATCGAGGAAATGAAAGAAGAAACTCGATGGTTAAGGGAGGAAATTCAGTCTCTTGAGGATGATGTAAGGAACACGCGGTTTAATAATAAGAGATTTGGTGATATGTATAGTGAATCGATGAACGATTCCTCTCGGTTCCTCAAGGAAAATTTAGATAAATTCCTCTTTAAGATTGCTACAAAGGAAAAAGAAGAACAATTCATTGCTAATCGTGCTCGTTTGCTTAAACAATGCTTATATGACGATGATGACTATCCTTCGAGTTGTATGACACTTAATGATGACACACCTTCATCACCTTTACCTCACGTGGAACCCACCGACTCTTTAACCATGGGGGACGAGCCTCTTAGCACTAATACAACCACCGATTTGGATGAATTAACCGCTTCTAGTGTTGAGAACCTTATCCCAATCCAAAGAGAGTTTGAGGGTATTTCCATTGAACCATGTGATGAGCTTTGTATTGATACCTCTTCTCCTCATGATCACATTGAGATTTCATCACATGTTGACTTTCATGCTACTACTAGTGATTTTGGTGATTTTGATCTTGATGAATTGTTCAAAGAAAGGGATAATGAGATTGAGGAAGAGTTTATGCAAGATTTTCCACAAGTAGAGGATGATGATTGTGATTCTAGTGAGGCATCTTATGATATATTATCCGAGGACTTTTCATGTCAAGATGACCTTCCTAATTTGGATGATGATGTTGATCATATAGAAGAAGTGGAAGATGTTCATATTCGTGAGGTTTTATCACACGTTTATAATCTTATATCCTCGATTGAAGCTTTGAATGAAAACCATAATGATGAGTCCATAGAAGAAGAACCTTTCATTGACATTTCTTCACCGGTTTTTGAGGTTACACCTATTGACTTTCATGATGATATCATCCCTTTGAGTGACTCTCTCAATACACCTTCTTTTGAGCCTTCTATTCCCACCCTTCCACCCTTGAAGTTGGTTATTGATGAAGATCCTATACTCTTAGAGATTGATCCTTTTTCACCTATGGCACCTTTAGAACCCAAAACCTTTGATATGGATTCTCATATGGATATTGATGACACCATAGAGGCTTATCTTGCTAAGATTGATATTGAGGTTGATGATAGTGACTCTAATTGGGAAGAGGAAATTCGTCTTAGTGAGAACTTGCTTTTTGGGACCCTAGAGCCTACACCTTCTTCACTAGACACTATTCATCTTGATCCTCCTTTTTCTATGCCTTCTATGGAAGATTACCCACCTTTTGATGATGATGAGGAGCCTAATATGGACATAATTGTTATGAATGTTTTGATACCTACACCTTCATTGTCTCATGATGCTTTGATCACTAAGGGGGAATCTTATATGGTTGATACGAGTTCATTTTCTTATTTTCCCATGAAGGGAAAGGTTTTTGATCCTGGGATACGTATGTTTGGGAAAAATTGGTTTTCATCTAGTCCACTTAAGAGTGTGCCTTCGATTGATATGCGCTTCTTGTATGAGCTTACTTTGGTGATGCTACCTATTTTGGAGTTGTTCGAATGTAGAGATGGAAACTATGTATTTGATCCTGGGGTTCTTCCTATTTGAGAGCTTTCGTATGTTGGACAAACTTGAGACACGTTGGACCGTTCCATTTATCAAGACGACTTTTGTAAATCTTATAGTAAATGGCAACGTGCTAAGTTTGAGTGTATCATGTGAGACGAGCTTCAAAGTGGATATTCTTTATTCTCCATGATGGTTTCCCCAAGGACAACTTAATTCGGGGCCGAGTCGAGCTAGCGACTTAGGGTTAAAAAAACTCAAGCAATGAATAACTAGGTTAGAAAACGTAGAGTAGATTTTCAATAGGTTAGGTTTAATTAAAAGGATGTTATAGTAGAGTTGAAGTGGAGGGGTGCCTTTCTTCGTCTTTTGGTGTTTGTTTCAAGGGTTGCTCTCTCTCATTTCATGCTTGGAGCTTATGGAGGAGGCCCGTGTATCTGGTTCACTTCGATTAGTTTTTGCTATCGTGATATTAAACACTTGTGCTTAAAATGGATACCCTTTAGTTGTCTTTTCCTTAACTTGGGTTAAGCAAAGTAATCAATGTCATAAGTGTAGGGGAGTTCACTCCAATACTCTTAAACATTGAGGACAATGTTTATCTTAAGTGTAGGGGAGACTTCTATCGAAGTGACCTTACCTAGACCATTGCCTTAACTTCATGATAACTTGGAAAATTAATTTTTCAACATTTTTCAAATTTTTGATCTACTTTGGCCACCAAAAATATGCATTCATAATTTTTGCATCAATCATTTTTCATTTGCATAACACATTTGCATTGTATATATTTCTTCTTTTATTTTCATCAAAAATATATAAAAAGGAAAAATATAATAAAACATGGTTTTAACAAGTTTAGACTTCTTTGACATATTAGGCCCGTCATGGATATTTTGACTCAACCCGAGTTTGCTTATCTTAGCACTCTCTAGCTAGTATCCTTAACCATGTAGTCCTTCATTGGTCTATTAGGCTAAGCTTCCACCAATTTCATTCTTTGAAATTTTAAATTTGTGGAGAATGGGAAATGATAGAGTTGAAGCAAGTGTAAAAGGGCTAGATAGACTTCATGGCAATTACCTGTGGCTAAACCTTTCTCTTCTTTACCTCTATTTCTTCGCATGTATATAATTGTTAATAAATAATCAAGTACGGTTTTAATTGGTTTGTAATCTCTTATGCATTTTTGGCTAATCATTTATGGTTGATATGAGTACGTCTTAAGATTCTAAGTTAGCACGTTTTATGTGTACTACACTTATGTCATGCTCCATATTTAGCGGGTGTTTTTTCCTTTTCTTCTTTTCAAATTTCTTTGTGAGGAATAAAGAAAAATAAGAGCGGCTTATGAAAAAAAAAATGAGTGGCTAGAAGAAAAAAAAAAAAAAAAAAAAAAAAAAAAAAAAAAAAAGAAAAGAAAAAGAAAAAAAAATAATGCAAGACTCCCAAGAGGGGCAGTGTGGTGTTAATTATAGTGACTATTGAGTTCCAATATTACCTTGACGGGTTGCGGGGATTCAATAGATTGCTCCAATCCAATATTACCTTGACGGGTTGCGGGGTTGAAGATCCAAAATCTCAAAAAGATGCGGATGTAAATTATTGCGTGAGTTTTATTTTTCTTTCCTTAGCGAGTGTGTAGCTACTTATGAAAGCATGACATGAGGATTTTACACATAAGGCGAATGACTTATTACTCTTAATACGGACTTATATTAATTGTGAGCGGTTTTTCAAGTAATGGATGAGAAGATTACTTAGGATTAAAATCGTGCTTCCTTATTTTTGGATTTTACACTTCTTATACTTCACACTTGAATAATGACAAATTTGCCCACAAGCAATTTGCTCAAATAATAACCGGTTCCACATTTAATTGTCATGAATAAGTTGATGCACTTTTTACTTGTGAATGCAATGATCCCATTTTTAAGCTTGGTATGGGGAAAGTGAAACTTGAGGGTGATAAATGTCCATGGTACCCAAGCCCTAATCTAAGTCATTGAATTCTTTATGAGTTATTTCCATCAAAACCTATTTCAAGAAAAATCAAATATATAAATAGAATTGTTTTCTTTGCATTGCATTGTAAATATTCAAAACCATTCATCATGTAGCATAGCATAGTTTATTAAATCATAAAATGGCCAAGGTGGGTTAATTATGAGAAAAGTGTAACTTGGTGCTTTAAAATGCTGCATTGCATGAGGACATGGCAATGGTCAAGTGGAGGGGAGTTGATAAGTGTGAAAACACTCATCAATAATGATCCCAAAACCATTAAAAACACAGTCAAATACATAATATTTAACTGTAAATTATCAGAATTACGTGTATATTTTGTGTTTGTGTATTTTCAGGTAATATAGGTACATTTGAGACAAACACGAGCTTTCAACGACTTATTTGATCAAAAGACGAAGAAAAAGATGAAAGATGCCTTCGAGGACTTTACTTGGCATAATTTCAAAAATGGAGGACTAGATTTGCAACTTGTACAAGAGAAAGGATAAAATGGAGAACTACTTACAAGTTTTATACACAATTGATAAAGATAGAAGAGATTGAGGACCAAATGGCAAATAAGTGGAAAAGTAAAGTTTATTTACTCTGGTCTTGACCAAGACCGGTCAACATTCAAACCAACACATAAACTTGCTACGTCTTCTTCTCCATTGAGAAGAGAGAGAAAGAAACAGCGACTTCATCTTTCTATCCACTCGCACCTGCAAATCCATCTCAAGGTCGATCCAGGCAGATTCAGTCGAAGACTTCAACTACAAAAATACTCCCCTCTTTCTTCTCTACATGAAGGTACAACTTAATTAGATCAAGAAGGAAGAACAAAGAAAGCCCCAAATTGGAAGATGATGAAGGACGAGTTTTATCCTCGTATTTTACACGTGGCATCCAATCATTGGTGGAGCCACGTCATCCACCCTCTCTCAACGCCTATATAAAGGAGATGAAGACCTCATTTGCAACCAGTTAGCTTAGGAGTAGTTTTACACGTAGTTAGCTAGTGAGTGTTTGACACACACACACTAAGCTGTTAGCATTCGGTTAGATCAATTGTTATTCAGTTAATTCAGTTTTGTTTTTCTTTTCAGTTAGAGGTTGTAATCATTTCCTTCGTTAATGAAAACTTTCTTCTTTACTTAAAAGCTTCCATTTATTCTTCTTATAAACTGCTTGATCTTAGACATAGTTTCTTGGTAAAGAGTTTTCACTCGTGTATATGGAATGTTGATATGAGTTTTCAGATGAATCCGTTAGAATTCTGTTATGAATTTTGTTAGGAATCAGTTAAGCTTGGTTGTAGTTGATAACTTTCTAATCTTTTCAAATCCTCTCCTTTAAAGTCAATCTCAGTCTGGTTAGGAATTTCGTTTTTATTAGTTAAAAGTGTTGATGATTTGTTAGTGCAGTAGAACTAGTGTTTCCGACTAGAAGATTTTCTGAGATTGAAGTTTTATAGTGAGAAGTAGAAGCTGAAAGTGTTTTAGGAGTTGTACGAATAGAAGTCGATTTCGATATTAGATTTTGGTTCGAGTTAGTTAGCTGTAGTATAGCTCGTCTCGTTTCGACTGATTTGGTGTAGTATCGATATTGGTTTCCCGTTTTATTTCGAATTTGCAGGTTCTTGTTTTCGGAAAGTCAAGTTTCAGATTCAGCAGGATTTGTGGCTTAATCCACAATAGTAGTGTTTTTGTTTGTGCACATCTTATGCAGGTTTCTGTTGATGAGAAGTCGAGTTCCGTTTTCAGCAGTAGCAGATAAGCTGGTGACTTGGTTTCGCAGTCAGTTCATCAGCGAGTAGATAGAAGTTATGCAGTTAGAGATTAGGGGTGTTTGAATTAAACCGGCTCAGCGCCGCGTTTCGACAACAACGGTCTGGCCTGGATGCAACTGGTCAAACTCGTTTCATTTTTTGCGATATCTAGTTTAGCTAGCTGTAACTTTGGTAGTGTAAATCTTTCCTTCAAATTGTTCTTAATGATCTGTTGGTAATATGTTACTTTTAATATTTTCTTTTTTTTCTTTATTGATGGAAGCATTATAGATGGAGTTCATTTTTAGTACTACTAGTTACATACAGTTCTATTGAGATTAGCTTGTTTAGAATTAACGTTACGATAACTGGTATTTGGGTTTGGTAATCTCTTGCTGTTTTGACTCATTAGGAGTATTGAGTTACTGATTTTGTTCGTTTAAGTAGCAGTATAATACAGAAGGTAGAGTAGATCTGGTTGAAAGAGTTTATACTCGTTTTTTTTACTTCTAATGGACAAGTTTAGTTTTATTTGGGCCTACAATTTCAATTAGGCTAGTTACTGGACTTTAGTTGATATTTTGTTGGAACTGATTTTCTTTAAATTGGGCTATTAACCTTTGTAGGCCTGCTTGGATATTATACAATTTATAAATTTCAAATTTCAAATTTCAACTTTAATATGACTTTCATTTTATAAACTTTAGATTTTGGAACTTTTACAAATAGAATAGAACTTTTATAGAACTTAAGATTTTCTTTTATAAAAAAATTAGTTTTACTCAATTGAATTTTTACTCTTGAAAATTTGTTAGATAAAAAGTAGTATAAAATTTGGTAATTGATAAGTGTTTTAGATAGTATGTATACGTAGTATCATAAATAGTAGTATAGATTTACATTTTGTGTGTTCAAGTAGTATAAAATACCAAGAAAAGATCTTACAACCAAAAACAATTAGTCGAGCTTAAAAACGTTATATCAATTCGTTAAGACCGAGAGAAACGATTGTACTAAAAACGAATTAATAGCACGCCTAAATCAGAGCTATGGTTTACTTTATATGTTCTCTAGAAAACTACATAAAATCTGCACAAAGTTGTAAAAGTTCCAGCCATGACCCAAATTAGTTATCACCTGTTATGATATCCTTATACTTAGAATCAGGTAACGAGACTATATTCATAACAAAAAAGACTCTTAAACCTTTCAAACAATGTATGGAACGCCTAGATCGGATCTATGGTTTATTTTACATTAATTTTAGAAAATGGCCCAAATCTGTGACAAAGCTGTCAATTTTCAGCCATGATTTATTTGACCGTTGGAGCCCTTCCGGCTACACATAGGTGTTATAATAACAAAAAAAAACGTCTCTTAAACATGCTTAAACTCATGTGCTATCGATGTATCGCATAAGCATCACCGTTGGTATTCGTTAGCGCGTCTTTTAGATATTATATACTAATAACTTAACGCATAACCATTACTCACCTGGTGCATGGTTTAAGTGATCGTCTTGCTTTCACTTGACCTCCATGATCACTTAAATACCTGGTAAACATCCTAACATAGTAAGAAACTACTGATTTGAATAAGGATTTTACAAACCACTTGCTCAGGGGCGTTTGGCTAATGTAAAATGAGTTAGCAAAACACGTCACCTATCTAGTTTTTATCTCAAACGTAAACAAAACTACTCTTTGGTTATTTTTATAAGGATTACCATCTTAAATCACGGTGTAACTAATAATAATCATTTTCTTATTAACTTGACATATTTAAAATCCCAATCTTATAGATATTATGAAAACAAAGACCATTCTTTGAGTTTTAACGTGAATTCACATTCAAGCATAAACGCAAACACCTTGTACACACATTATTTTATACTTGATCGAAATCCTCCTTACTCATTTTTAATCATCCAACTTTTAAATGTTATAACACTTCTAAACAAAAAAGTAACCATAATTAAAGACGATTATCTCTGATGAACCCAAACCCATCTGATGAACACTAGGATGTTCGTTACATATGTTCTTAAATTTCAAAACCAGATCATTTATATGAACCAACCTGTTATCTGTTCACATATATTTTAACATCTTAAAACAATTATATGTGAAGGTTTATTAAAACCCAAGTTCAGATCCCATACATCCTTAACAAAATCTAAGTGAACTTGAGATAATTTAAAATGCTTACCTGACATGTGTCAGCAACGTGTATAAGTCTTTATTTGAACTCTAATTACACCAAACTTCCATCTTCTAATCTTGTTTGTACTTGTTCCTTCAAAATGAAGAAACCTCAGTTTCAGACATACAAATACACCAACAATATAATGAAGTAACCAGTCTCCTGATGTTTATAATTTATGTGATCAATAATTGTAGTTGAGAACCTAACTTTCATTTGCATTTAGGCAAGTCTCCCGATGTTTACCTCTTCTTTTTCCATTGCTTCAAGAGCATCCTTCTTAAGCTCTTCCAGTTGTGCTTTCCCAATCCTTTTCTCCAATTGTTCTTCGTATTTAGGCAAGTCTTCCTTGCGAATGCCAAGCCTAGACAGTTAAGATAAACAGTCTAATCATTCAACGACTTTTATGTCAATCAACAAAATTACAGTTTATCAGTCTACGGGAGTGTTTACTAAATTAAGTTACTCCATATGAAGGTCTTAATTAGCCCTCATTGGGGAGAGACTAGTTCTAATGAATCCCCAACTAAGATGCATTAAAGGTTTAGACATTCTTTCCCAAAAAGAAAAGAAACACCCCCTAAGGTTAAAACTGAAGAGGTGGTCAAATCCAGAACCAATAAGTAACATACAGATGAACAGGTTCATGATCCTGGATAGGAAAGTCAAGGGTGATTAGTGATAATAAAGCAAATAGAATGGCATACATGAGACGAATATCCTTCAATAACAACAGATAAGACCTCGCATACTGAATTCTATTAGTACGTTGGTTGATAGTGAATCAGATCCTCTGAGACTCTGAGAAGAGATCTACCCTGTAGACATGGAAGACATGTGCATATTCAGATTAACAGCAACACGTAATCAACTAACCGTATCTCAAATAATCACCAATGGCATATGTAAAGTACATAACCTACACCCAATAAGAAATTTAATAATACATGAGTTTAAAAAATAGATTAATTAAATAACCTGCAAACACACAAAAAAACATCCATATCGTGTTTAAAGAACTTAAACTGGCGTGTTTTACATTGGTAAAATAAAAGCACATTCTGAAGTCAACTCACCTTCACCCTTAATAGCTTTGGGAACGGCCTCCTTGGCAAAGCAGCAACTGGGACTGCGTTCTGCAGCAAGGATTGGCTGCCATATAACTGAAACATAAAAAAAATCAAGATGTTACTTACACACATCATCAATATCTACAAGTGGAGATTCTTGATAATGAAACAATGCATTTCGTCTTTCTAGATGTAATTTTCTAATGTGTTATAATGTAACATGGGAGGGTCTATAATTTATATGTTTATGTATTCTCCACTACCTCCATCAAAGACAAAGAGTAAGAAAATATCATTTGCACAAAATCACTATAAACTCAAACCACCAAACACAATTTATTGCATAAAGATATCAGAATTACGTTGACAGTACCTTGTTATTGCACAAAATCACTATAAACTCAAAATCACTATTAACTGAAAACGAACAAGGACAGTACCTTGTTATTATCCATACACTGGGGCAGTCAAACAACGGCCAAAGTCCTCCAGCATTAGAATCATATGAATAATAATTAAGAAAATAATAATAATAAGAATTAGAATGTATGAGTTAATAAAAGTAAGCATTAACTAATAAATAATCAGAAATGATGAATAACTAATTACCAGGGAGATGAATACTATAATGAGTTAGAGAATGAGAAGTTGGATTCATTGCTGCGAAGAAAGGTTTTAATTAGTTTCGAAGATCGAATGTTGTTGTTGTTGTTATCCGAATACCAACCATTTTCTTCGTCTTTTTATCTTCTTTCTTAACCGCCGATGGAGGCTTATAGTTATTATGTAGGTTTAGATTTTAATTTTGGGGAAAATGATAAGAGGGATAATTCCCGCTTATTAATTTTAAGGGAATTTAAATAAAATGGTAAAACCAATGTTTTTAGACCCGGGTCAATACGGTTAACTTGGTTCCGGTCGAAAAACGGGTCATATTAACTCGTGTTTTATATTTTCGAAACTCGATTAGACCCGTCGAGTTTGGGGTGACCCGGGTCAACCCAATTCTCGATACCTGACCGGGTTTCGATTTTTGGGTTTTGTTTTTAAAAAATATGTAAATTTTACGTATTTGCGATGAAATTTTATTTTAACAAATTATATTCGTTCGAAAAAAATTTATACCTTCAATATACGAAAGTTTTTACGGTTTTTATATATAATTTTTGTTAATTATTAAAAATATGGAAAAAAAAATTACTGTATATTTTTAGAAACCGGGCTGACGCGGGTCGACCCGGATCCGGTCAACCCAGGTTGAGATCCGGTCACTTGACCGGGTCGATTTGAAAACCAGATTTCAAAATATTGGGTAAAACTATTAAAATAATTTAAATTTTTTTTCACTTTATACATATTTATAGAGATAGATTTTTTTTATAAAACAACCAATTTCTATGCATTTTATGTTATAAAAACCCGTGTTTGTATTTATATTTATGTTCTTTTATTTTTCCATAATATAAAGTGGTTATCTCAAAACCGATTTATTTTAAGGAGTGTTTATGATCTTTTGTGTAGTAGTGTGATACCATTTTCTCTTTTACTTAACAACGATAATTTTTTTATTATCAAACAGTATTTTTAAAAATGATAAAACATTTTCTTACGCTACCCCATTCATAGTTTAAACCTAAGAGCAATAAGTTGATAAAAAGTAAAAACAAAAATAAAAGGTTAACTTTTAGGTGCACGTACAAATTTAAGTTAGCGAAAAATAAAAAGAATATTGCAATGTTATTAAAAAACTATGTTTAAACTTAACAAATGAAACTATATGTATGCTCGCGCGAGAACATTTGTGTCGTCCTTAGTAAAAATATATGTTTGATTAAAGGCGAGCTAATTCTCGATTGTTACTTCCTAAAAAATATATCACTATATTATTATGCTGAAGTCCATCGCTAATTCGAAGCTAAGTGTAAAAATCAGCGATGCATTTGAGACAACTAAAAAATCCATCGATATATCGTCATAATTCTATCACTAATGGTTGCAACCTAAGTTCGTCGTTAACTCTGTCTCTATATGATCACAATTAGCGATAAAATTGTGACAAATGCATAATTCGTCTCTAACTTTGTTTGTAATTTGTCATTATTTTGTCGATTTTTTACCAAACATAACTTTGTAGCTAATCTATCACTATTCTGTCATTGTTAACCGTTCTTCTGTGACAGACTAATTTAGTCGCAAATTTTCGTCGCTGTTGTTCAATATTCTAGTAGTGTTGGTAATATAAAACATGAGTAGAAGAATTGGCCACGTATTTTGGAGCTAGAGACTTTGTAAAATTGGTTTATTTTAAACATAAGGTCATGTTATATGCATTGGTATAAACTAGAACTTGTCACTCGTTGTAGTAAATAAACTGGGACAAAATCGGAACATACACTTTAAGTTAGAAATTCTAACGCTTGAAACGAATTTTTAAATGTTGATGGAACGTCATTTTACTCTACTGCGAGATGTGTTAATTTTAAACTCGTTTGATAATTGGCTAAAGATTTAAAATTCGAATTTTATATATTCTGGAAATAATTGAAATAAGCACTTTGATTATTTATTTTATTATTGTTATCGAGATTCAAGTGTCGACTAAAATCAGTAAGTATCCAAGATAATACCACGTGAAACCTCTTTATCATTTGAGTCGAATTGCACGAATATGATTTAACAAAACAGTTTTAAGGAAGACATGTGTATAATAAAAAGTCAAAGGTTGATTTTAAGAATTAATTGGGCTAGTTTGAGTCATGTTGGATAGGTATACATGTGATAGGATAATTCGTAATAACAATAATAACGTAAAACTTTGAAAATTCTTACTATGTACGTTTTTGGTCCTTAAGATATGAACATTAACGAGATTTTGACACAAGTATGGAGATTTTCAAACCTAATGAATTGTCGATTATGATAACCGAGTCACCGCATCTACTAATGTTAATAATTTCCGAGAGATTGAAATTTTTCCAGAAATGAAAACTTTGTAAAGTTGAAAAATGAAAGGTATAAATTCTTTAATGGTGTAACACAAATTAAAAATGTGTAAATGCTCGCTTTTACAAGGTACAAGGTAACATTAATTGGAAAACGAAAATGGATTACCCAACACACGCCTACTTGTATATTATTTGATAAGGATGTATATCTAATGTTTTGAGTCACGATGGTTCGATCGTACGACATCCCTTCTTTGCTTTTGCGAGTCTATATCTGAACTTTGGTAGTAATGGGATTGTTCATTTTAATATTGTCTATGGTATAAAACCATTATTATTATATTTATTTTTGGGTTGCTACTTCGCTAGTACTTGATGATGAGGGTATGTCACCCGGTGTATTTTTGTCCTCTTCATGGACCCCGTAATTTTTCTCCTTTCGGTTAATGGAACCTAAAAATTATGTATTTACTTGAATGATGCTATAAATCTTCATTAAAGTGGTTATTTATTTATAATTGAACAAAAGCGAGGAGGCGAAGCCGCTTTACCGAATTGTAGAGGTGAAAGAACTCGATCTTCCTGGTGAAATTGTTTCTATTCGACAGGGTGATCCTTCTCCTCTCCCCGTATACCCTTGGTGGAACGTGTGTGTAACTCGAGACGATGGGAATTATGATCGTTGTTTTATTTTTGACGCTTGTGTTGATATTCAATTTTTACTCCATGTATTCGTAGATCGCTGTTGTTATCCCGAGACTTTTGTCATATATTTGAAGTATTTTCATTTCTAATGTAGTTAAATTTTAGTTGGCAATTATATTGCTCGTTTACCTCGTTCGATCTCATTGATTTTTGATTTTATTACTTGTTGTGCTTGCAATGATCTTTAATCATGAACCACCTTACTGTTATTTTGTGAATAGTCTATTTTGAAATTATGTATGAGTGTGTTAAATGGTTCGTTCAACCAAATGCGAATGGTGTCGATTTATTTATTTATTTATTTTTTTATTTTCTCATAAAAAGGCAAAGAAAAAGTATGTTTCCAAAGTGGACGAAAAATGTTTGATGTGTTTCTTAAAACGATAGTAACAATATTTTCCCATTTCAGATTCCATTTCAAATGATTTAACTATTTTGAATATTATGTCGAAAACTTTCGTAGTCATATTTGGTATGTAATAATAATGTTTGCGTCGTCACTTGATCCTCAATTATGCACAACTTAGCTAACTATGCATAATTCGGGAAGAGTCCTGTTTTGTTGATTGTCGTTGCTTGGTCCTCAAGTATGCATGATCTAGCTAACTATGCATAGTTTAGGAAGGGCAATGGAGTGTCAAAATATTTGGTCATCTTAAAAACCGGTAGTGTTTTTTTTTTCAGATGTTTGGATGAGAACGTTTTTTTTAAATGGCGGATCCCTATGCAAGTAATCGTATTTTCTTTTATTCCTAAAGAAAATTTTTGAATTTTCTTGTATTCCTTGAAATCTTTTCTTTTTGGTTGGCATTGACTTAGTAAGTCACCGTGACCGAGTAGTTTTGGAAAAATGTTTTTATGTGTTGTGTATAATGTGTGAAGTTTATCGGAACCGCTAGGGTGTTGATGATATACCAAAGGGGTTCATACCGACACTGAGAAGAAATTGAAACAAGAATAGAAGACTACCGAAGTAGAGGAAAGCCGAGTTCGAACAACTCTGAGAGAAATGTCAAAGACTTCACCTACATCAAATGTATCGTACTTTATTTATTTTCCTTTCTTGTTCTTTTGATATGTCAACGACACGCGATAAACTGTTGAAGTTTACCAACTGTGCATCGGTAGTTGGAAGACAATTCCATTTGCCGCCTTCATTTATTCAAAGTAAGGAATCCTCTTTGCTTGAATCGATTTTCTTTGATCATCGATGGTTAAACGATAGATAGCCATAGTTTATGTTTTTGTGGTAAACCCTTGCCTTTTATGTATTTATGTGGTAAGTGATCTAGTCGAGTGATCGTAAGTTGTGAGAACTTGAGACGACATTTTCCAATGAAGTCCGATCATGAAGAACACGTGCCATGTAATATATTTATAACTGTGAACGATGATGCTTATTGAGATTTTAACCACGTTTGGGACGGAAATGAGATGGTGTCCTTGATTATATATATATATATATATATATATATATATATATATATATATATATATATATATATATATATATATATATATATATATATATATATATATATATATATATATATATATATATATATATATATATATATATATATATATATATATATATATATATATATATATATATATATATATATATATATATATATATATATATATATTTATTTATTTATTTATTTGGGGTATGGATCCATGTGTGAGCACCCTGCGATGACATATGTATGTATTTTTCTTTCTTTTTGGATATGCATCCATAGCTAGCAAGCTCGTGAACCTTCTTTAACTTGCAATTTTCTTTTGACTGGACTCATCCGAGAAATATGTCAACATTTCTTATTTTATCATGGCTTGGCTGATTAGCAAGCATGAGTTAACTTGATTGAACTGATTGTTTTGGCATGGTTTGGCTATGTTGCCAACATGTCGTAATGTGATTGAATGTGTTTCATAATGGCTTTTGTGTTTGATTGGATTGTGATGTCTTCGAGAGAGTTATGTATCCGTCGAATGATTACCGTATCGATGAATTCGTTTTTGACGAAATAGGTTTGTATGTACATAATATTGCAATTAAGGTGATTTTGTATGATTAGTATTAATTACTTCGTCTTGTATATTCTGAACGTTTTCGATGGGATTATGTGTGACCCGTGCGATTTTATTTTGTGAGTAATTGTTTTTATGAGATGATGGACTAAGTGAAAGGACGATTTTAACGTTGGAAGACGTGCTCCGAGCGTTTGTGATTGATTTTGATAGTTGTTGAGACCGACACTTGCCGTGGTTGTATCTTTGTACAACGACATTTACCATGGTAGCATTGAAGCTGCAGCCTTTGAGGAATTATGATGATGAAAATATAGATCGCCAGTTGGATAGAATGAAGTAGGAAAAAAAAGACAGTTGAATGGACTTGAAATGATTCGAGAGTATACGGAAGAGATGGTGTAGATTAAGAATCACTTGTTAACCGCGAGAAGCTGTGAGAAGAGACGTGTCGATAACCGTAGGAAGAATTTGGGAAATTGAAGTGGAGATCAAGGATCGAGATGTTACGAGATTGAAGCAAGGTATAATACTCATGGTGAAGGTGTGATGGAACCCGAAACGTGAACCGAAGTCCACATCAGAATGTGAAGACCTCTTTAGGAAGTAGTACCCTCATCTTTCTAGTAGTACGGAATGCGAGCATAAGAACCGGAGAGCGTCGGGACGTCGCTCCCTTAAGGAGGGGAGGATGTGATACCCGTGAAAGTGTCGTATGATGCTAAGTTATTGTCTCAAGAGCTGTTCAGTATGAGCATCGCTCTTTAGTTGCGACTCACTTGAGGATGTGATACCCCGAGCCCAACGTCATTTATTAAATCTTATTTTACGAATATTTTTGAAATTTTTAAAAATTTCGTTCATTATATATTTGACGGTTTAAGTTGAAACCAACGCTTAACGTCATAATCTTGACGACCGACGATTTAAGAAAGATGACGACGACTACGATCTCGACGGATGCCCAATTTTTACGTTTTATAATCGATTGATCGATATTTGAGTTTTTCGAGATTTTTATTTTTATTACGTTTTAAGTCGAGTCGGAACCATGTGTATAATAGTTTTGTGTGCGTTTGAACCATTTAAAGGTATTTTGAGGTAGCCGGGACTCAACCCGACTCCCGTAAATTTTTAATATCAACTACTAGTCATAATCCCGCTCTTTAAAAACAATCTTTGCTAAAAGGGCCAAAAGAAGGCCATAATTTCACCATGGGTCCTCCCACCTTTTTCATAACACCACTAACACACATTCACATTTTAGAAAAGATCAAAAATGTTCTCTCCCTCCTTCCTCCTCTTTGAAACCCACGGCCAAGCACCACCTCACCACCATCACCACTTTTTTTGGGTTTTGCTAAAATCTAATCAAAAACCACCTTCTAATTCATCATTGTAAGTCTTTCTATCAATTAAAATCAAACATGCAACAACTTGATTTTTTCAAAAATTAAAACCTTATAAACAAATGGGTTTTGATAAATTTTTCTTGAATAAATGTTTGATTAAAGTGGTTATAAACATGGGATATTGATTAATTAAGCTTGAATTAAATTTTTCTTGGGTGTTTTTGTTCTTGAAACCCACGGCCCAAAAGGGGGTGTTTGGTTTCTTTGATTTCAATCTTAATTGGTTATGGGTTTATGTTTGTAGTCATATTTATGATGTTTTTAAATGGGTTAATTAAATTGCATGTTATTTTCATCAAATGGGTTTTTGAAGTTGATGATCATACAAGTGATTAGGAGTAGTTAGGTGATGTTAGATTGGATGAATGATGTTGGTATAGGTCTAGGATGGATGGGGAAGTGTTGGAATGATGATTGGTAAGAATTTGGTAGAGGCGTTTTTAGGACAGCAGGTTTGGAGGACTTTCTGATGGTTTTAAAATTTTGTACAGGTCCTATGATTAGGATCTAGTTGTAGGATTTGTCTCAAGCTTTCTTTCGGTATAAAGAAGAGCTTCTAAGTCCAAACGAGTAAAAAGTTATGATGTTTTGAAATTTGGTGTATCGGGAGATGAGAAATCAAATGGTACGAAATTTTGTTAGATTTTAAGTCAAATGTCGAGGACCATATCTAGAGTTCTAAAAATGTTTGAGAGTTGTTATTTGGTTCAAAACCTGGAGAAATGAGTCTATTTTCAAACTTAGGTGTTGATTTTCCAAATGGAGTTGACTAAATAAGTCAAAGTTGTGTCACATTAGGAAGGTACAATTTTGTCCGAATTTTGTAGTTTAGAAATGTGTCGAACAGTGAGTCTTAGAAGTGAAAACTTTTTATAAAATTTAGCATGGTCTTTCTACAGAATGTAATTGATTTTTACAAATTTTCTCATAATTTTTAGAGGTGTCTAAGCATTGGAAAACGACCCGCACATTTGGTATGTACCGGCAGTTTTGTAAAATGAGGTAATACTTTTAGTAGAATGGAAAAATGGTTCGAGTCTAGTAAATATCACTTGTATGGATTCTTGGCGTGAGTTTATACAAACTTTGAGTGACATTAATTATATACATACAGTACTTGAAAGTACTTGAAGGAGTTTATTCATTAAGTGTTTATTCGTTAGGTGTTGTGTTTGATTTCCCGGGGCATCCTCATCGTCGGTGATTGTCTACGTCTACGTTTTTCTACCACTACTATCGTTACTACTTAAGGTGAGTCTATAGCCTCGCTCTTTACCTATTTCAAACGTTTTTACCCGCGAGGGGGATGCATGCTATTTAAATGAAAAGAACATAAGTCATGAATGATTGTTGGACCCGAATGTTGCCTTGAATTGTGTTGAGTACCTAGTTGTAAAAGTCCCTAAATTCATGAACTATTAACTATTGTCTTGCCCTTGTGTGGGTTGGATATAGCCGCTTATACAATTGATAGTACTATGGGGTTGACGACCCTATCCGAGACGAGAGCTAGTACGTTGAGTACCCTTTGCAGACGGATAACTTGTGATAAGAAATAAGGTATAATTACAACTAATGCCTTTAGAAGGGGCACTGGTTTCACTTAAATCATGCCGGTCTATGTACGCGGGTGATTGAGTTAACGGATTAGTGTCACGAGCTTAAACACAATTATTAGCTATTGCTAAAGATAATATCCTTGAATAATAGATTGTGAGTACGACAATGCTATTGAATGGTCATGATTGGTTTTAATACTTATGTTCAACTTATGATTTGATAAACCTATAGATTCGCTCAACCTTTGTGTTGACGGTTTTAAGCATGTGTTTCAGGTAACCAAGATTGATAGCAGCGGAGTATGCGAGGATGGAAGTTGTTGTGGCTTGGCGGTCTACTTTGTTTTTCCTCCCTTTTAGCACTTAAATATTTTATATTATATCATGTGAACGAAAATGTACTTTTGGGTTGAGATTCAGTGGGGACCTAACGCAAACTATGTTTTGTATTATCTTGGTATTTGGAAAACTGTAGACTTGTATGTTCTTAATAATGTTAAATTTATGTTTAAACTTTTACGTCTCTTTGAGTCGTTTAATATAGCTTATGTGTGATGATAACTACGTAGCACCCAAATGTTGTAGTACCGATGCGCATTGCATTTGTGGGGGTGTTATACCTTCACCTCTGCCACCACCTCTTCTACCTCTGCCACGGGCCCTAAATGAAACATGTTGAAGATTTGGTTCCCTTTTTCTACCAGGAAACCTTTTAACAAGCAAAGGTTTTAGGACATACTCTTTGTCACAACTTAATTTGTTGTGACCTACTGTTTGACAGTTTGAGCATGTCATCTTTCTCCCCACTCTACTAACTTGTGAGTTGTTTTCAACAGCTGCCTTTATCCTATTCTTTCTAGGTCTCCCAGGCATTGTTTTAACAATAGGGAGCAAATGAAGCTGATTGTTAGTCTTTTTCCACAATAGGGTGCCAGGCACAGGCCTAATAGAGTATTGATATACCTTAGCCCACATTTCTTGGCTATACCAATGACTAACTCCCTCTGCGGGTTCTCTATTTAAATGCAAGTACCCTACTACTGCATGTACACAGGGTACACCAGTCAACTGCCATTCTCTGCATACACACTTTTTTGTTGTTATGTTTACACCAAAAGCCTGAGACCCACTTCTGACTTCCAGTTCATCATAAGCACTAGCAACAACTCTCCAGTTCCTATAGAAACAATAAATAGTTAGTCTAATTAAATATTATTTAGGTTATTGCTTAAAAGATAGGGTGACATATCTAACCTTTGTTCTTCCCTATAATAGTCGATTCTTTTCTTAACCGGTTGGAGTTATCTCATATTCTAATTGTGTAGGTATCTTACTCATCTAAAATAGCCTCTGCATCAAATAGATCCTTATGTCTTCTAACATAGTTATGTTGGGCTTTGATCTTTGCAGAAGGATTGCCCTGTGATAACTTTCTGTAATTCCATTTTCAAATGCAGCACACTTGACATCCAAGTTGAAGAATGCTCTGCACCAAGTATTTGGATTTCTTTGTAGCAGATATTGGTAAGCTTGTTCATTACAGTACCTCATATCATCCATCTTGACATAAAAAAGTTGCTCCATTGTACTTGAAGCAGCTGACCAAAACAGTCTTTGCATTTGCAAGCCACTATATTTTTTCTTAAAGTTGGCATACACATGTCTAGTGCACTTTTTGTGCTCTACATGTGGTAACCAAGCACCAACAGCTTCCAACAGTCCCAACATAAAATTTACAAGCATAAAATTTACAAGCATTAAAAAGAAACAGGTTGATATAAGTGTAAGTAAGTAATATTTACTTTGTGTGAGTCTGAAATAAGTGTTAATCCAGTTCCTTGTTGTAAATTTAGATCATCATGCAGCAAGCACAGAAACCAATGCCAGTTTATAGTGTTCTCAACCCTGACAACAGCCCAAGCAATGGGGAACATCTGATTATTGGCATCTATTCCCATTGATGTGAGCAACTCACCTCTGCAAGTACGCTTCAAAAAGTAACCATCTAAACCTATGATTCTCCTACAACCTTCCAACCATCCATCCTTCACTCCTTTAAAACAAATGTAGAACCTCTGGAAATAACTACTACCAGACCCCCCACAGTCCTCTACATCTAGCCTGCAAGTTGAACCTGGTTTTGAATCTAGCAAAGCTTGTCTATAGTCCCATAATCTGACATAGTGTTCAACCAACCCTCCCTCATGGTTATAAAGTGCCCTTTGCTTGGCCCTTTTACACTATCCTATACTAACATCTATCATGAACTTTTCTCTAATCAGAGACTTGATGCTAATGTAAGGTATGAATGGGTCAGCAATTATCTGTTTGGCAAAATGGAAAGCGATCCATTTGTAAGTCATCAGTGAACCAAGGTTGTAATTTTTACTACATTTGTGGTCTATATGCAGGGACTTTATTTGGAATAACCTTTCACTTTTCATCCATGAAGCCCACAGTCTAAAACCACACACAGGATGAGACTTTCCATACTTGGCATTCCTAACTTTACTTCTAGACCAGTTACCTGATGTGGTATTTGATTTATGTGGTGTATTTGTTCCCTCACCATCACTAGATGCTTTTTGTTGTACACTTGTTCCCTCCCCAGCATTGACATTTGTACTAATAGGTTGACTAAATGATACTAATTTTCTTGACTTAACACACATACTAGACTTGGGATGAGACTTACTACCCTTTCCACCACTCTTATACTTGGTAGACTTACTACCCTTTCCACAACTAGTGCTAGCATCAGTCTTAACAGACTTAGCAGCCCTAGGTGAATCATCATCACCGTCTGGAAACAAATTAGAACTTGGTTTCTTCTTTTTGTTGCTATACTTACCAGCACACCTACCTTCCTCAACACTCCTTCCACAAAAAACTTGCAAACTCTTCCAATCATTTCTAGCATACCATAACTGATAACCATTTGCTACCCCATAATTGGCTAAAGCTAGCTTAAGCTATTCAGGGTGTTCATATCTCATTCCTAAAACAGGACACATTTTATTCCAAGGTATTGTTGGTTCATGTTTTGGGTAAACATGGCCTCTTTAAACTTGGCAACTAGGGTCAATGGTTTCCTCATCAGGGTCATCTAAAGAGTCACCATCTTCAGGTACTGGACCATCACAAAACCCCCCTAAACATCCCACTAGTAGTGCACAATTTGTTAAGAAATGGGTCTTGAGTGCTTAACTCCTTAATAACTACAACCTCTTCTCCTTCATTTTGAAAGTATACACCTTCAAAATCCTCACATTCATCACTACTGTAGTATTCATCACTACTAGACCCATCAGAATTACATTCAGAAACGTTTGCATTTAATTCTTCATTAACAAAATCTTCAATATTATAACCAAAATGCTCAACATACACATCTATAAACCATTTTTGTTGATAACCAACTCTAACAAAATCATCAACATCAGAATCTTTCCTAATTAGTTTTAAACCTAAACTCATTTTAGTCTTCAAAGGACAATAGTATAGTGAAAAGACAGGATTATGGACCAACCTACTGATGATTTCTCTGACATGGTTAAAGCTCAAACCTTCGAACCGTATGTTAGTTATTTGTTTAGCATCAACTTCAAGGTACCTTAATGGCTTTTGGACGAACAGACCATCATGGTGTAAATTAACCGTAAACACTTGATCTGCAAAAAAAAATTAGGGTTATAAAAATTAGGGTTAGCGAATTAAATCAAACTAAAGCAAGATTAGTGTAATTAAACAACTACTATATTGTTACCTTTATTCGTCTTCATCGAATTGCTAAGTTAATTTAACTAATTGTGAATCTAGGGTTTTTTTCATAATTGGGGGAAAATTAGGTGGGAGAGTTGAAGTGTGTGTTTATAAAGGAAGTGTGTTTACTCGTTTATGTTTATATCCTACTCAGACACGTAATAAAAAAATTAGGTGACGTCATATCCAATGTGGCATGCCACGTAATAAAATAACGATGTGTCGGTTTATTTTTGTGTGAAACTGGAAATGAGCCGGTAATATTACCCAGAATAGAAAAGTATAGCTGGTTTTGATAGCAATATTGTTAATAAAATAGTACATTACCTAGATTTGTAAATGGTGGATAATACATTACCAATATATGGACTTAGCCCTTTAAACAATTTACATGATACAATTCACTCAAGTAACAACCTTTTTTCGTCCGAAAAGGATAATGAATTGTCACATTCCCACATTGATGCGGGCAGCCAGGCAGGGACTGAGATGTTATCATTCGTGACACTGTCACGAATGTTA
Source organism: Glebionis coronaria (assembly GCA_025667525.1). Taxonomy (NCBI): domain Eukaryota; kingdom Viridiplantae; phylum Streptophyta; class Magnoliopsida; order Asterales; family Asteraceae; genus Glebionis; species Glebionis coronaria. The sequence continues at coordinate 634,111,777 of CM046874.1, read as the reverse complement.
TCATCAATAATATTTACAGTTGTGTAGAAGCGTGTCTCCCCTGCCGCCTAGATTTTGTATATACCTTAAATTAATACGCGTATCTGTTTGCTATTATTTTTGGTAACTTGCTAAAAAAAGTTGAATTATCAAAGTTAATAACTTCTTAGGCGAGATGAGTTTTAAATCCTTGGTTTTTGTTTTCTTATAATGTACTAAGAACAAATCTCTGCCTTCCATTTATTTTTATCTAATGGTTGAGATTAATCAACCTAAAATCTAAAAAAAAACACGGAAGTGCCGTTTTTGCTAAAATATCCAAAAGTTGTAAAGATGGACCGAAGGACTAAAGTCGTAATTATGACGAGGTAATGATTTATGACTAGTTATATTTCACTAGCGAAAGCAATGAAATATCACTAGTGATAAAGCAATGAAATATCACTAGTGATAAAGCAATGAAATATCACTGCGATATTACACAGTATCTACGATTATGAAATATCACTAGTGATATTCCATTGCTTTATCACTAGTTATATTTCATTATTTTTATCACTCTTACAATATCATTAGTGATAACATTTTTCGTCATATTTACAACTTAGTTCCTCCGTCATTTTTACAACTTTTGGACATTTTGACAAAAATGGTCCTTTCGTGTTTTTAATCTTAGATAATGGATGAATAGGATTTGTCTCTTAATATTGTTAAAACATGAAAATCAAAGTAGAAGACAAGATATTATCACCCAACAAACCTCCCCTTGGTTATTTATTTATAAAGGATTTGAGTACAAAATACTAAACAAATGATTAGTCCCTAAACGGATGCTAATCAAACGATTACAAAGAGAAAGGGGGGAGATTGTCCCAACAAGGTTGATCCAATCCCCCTCACTACATTAACTGTAACACCCCCAAATTTACACAATTCAATACAGCAGAAGACTAGTTGGTGTTACGGGATAGCACATTACTCACATCATAGACAACGCTTTAAAATCGCGTCGTTTAATAATAAAGCATTTCCATTCATAAATATCAAATTTACATAGGTCCCAAGTCATAGTCATTTCATACAATTTTACAAAAGATTTGAATGGAAATTGTTATTTAAGTGCGGGTAATGAATTCTTGTTGTCTTCCCAAGAATTACCTTCAAGTACCTGAGATAAAACATGTTAAAAGAAAAGGTCAGCGATAACGCCGAGTGAATTCATAGAGTTTAATAAAACCATTAATATATCATCGGTATATAATTATTACCGAAAACCATTTTGTACAAATCTTTGTAATATGCCATAAAATAGCCAAAATCATTTTATACAAATCCTTGTCAAAATCATAATATAGGCTTTCGCCTTCAAAACCATTATACGAACCAATGTCGTAAAAATATCATACAATACGTTTTATAACGTTGTATAAAGTTAAATAAAAACCGTTATATGAATATGGTTATGTAAAACCAAAACACGAACATAATATCAATAATAAGACCCTGTATTGCTAGTCAGACAATATATCGCAATTCAATGCATAAAGCAGTATTTTCGTTATTTGGATTATTATAAGCCGCATGACATTGTTACCTTACTACAACAAACAACGGGTAGCTAACCCGACAATCATTTGCCCATCTAAAATAGCGTGTCGTCACAATAATCACGCTTATAGAAATCTTCTCATACATAAATTCACTTACCAATCAATGTGGCACGACAGGGATCAACCGTCAAGGCGCGAACTGGGGTGATCGTCCCCAAATAGTACTATTATATGCATAAGCGTCTACCAAATCCTGGTAGTTCACAATTCATGCTAATGGGACTTTTAGTGACATAACCTAACTTTAATAATCCATTTCATTTCATTTATCGGGTCATATATTCATTCATCGGGTCATACAATCATTCGGGTCCAAATCAATAAACAAACAATCGGGACAAATGTTGTCCTATTTGATAAAAACTAACATGTTATCTCCCTCGCGGGTTTATAAAACATTTCATAAAAACATTTAAAAGAGTGTGAGGCTATTTACTCACGTTGATGTGGGAAGGCGGTTATCGGCGATTTGGATGTACGGTACGTGCTTCAATCACGGAAACCTAGACAAATAATACTCGTCTTAGACTTTTGTCCAATGAATTTATCAAAATAACAATTATGTATACATATGATGATTTTGTATATATGATGATTATCAAGTGGGTTTATACCTTCTCATTTACTCGTTTTAGTGTTATGTATTGGTAACTTTTATACTAGTTTACTAGTTTTACATATTTACATGTTTTAGGTCCAATAAGCCTATTACAAGCCCAATAATTTTCATTAGCCCAATTATACTTTTAAAATCAATATTATACTTTACATGTTGGGCCCAAATGGGTTAAGCCCAATAAGTAAGTTTATAAGTGTTTTACCAACTAGTCGGGTTTATAGTCCAATAAGGCTAACTTAGCCCGTTAATGTCCATATGTTATATAGTTCGGGTTTTTTCGATTTTTACTTGTATTTAGTACTTATATATATCAGTATATGACTTTTAAAAAGTTTACATTAGACGGGTCCGACCATCTAAGTTTTAATTGACGAAAACGTTAATTTTACGGTTTTAGCCGAAAAGACGTAAAAATAATGTTTATAGTTTTATAACTTATAAAACTTATCAAATTGCCATTTTTATAAAATGTCTCATTTATTTATTATTGTACATACTTATATAAATGTTATATATAAGTTAGTGGGTTTTAATTTCATATTTTATACTATATTTATTTGAGTGTTATTATAATACTATTATACTTTAATTTCACAAATCTGATTTTTAGTTTCACTTTTACCATTTTTATCATATCTTGAGTTCTACAAGGAGATAGAAGCTCATTTTTGGACACCATAAACTAAATGATATGTGCTACAATTAACTTAGGTTTAGCTACTGATCAATCTAAGTCTAAGTATCCCTAACAGTCCTCACAAAACAGACTATTCAGATTGATACATCAATTTTGTTATGATCATATCTCACTCATTAAAATGATTCCATTGAATGGCCAACTCTCACATGTGTACAAGACTTAATAATTACTGTATATTGATTCCAATATGCCATTTTATCAGTTTATCTAATGTTTTTATACTGTTTTTTTACAGCCAATTATTTTAAGAATGATTTAACCATTTTACATGTGGTTTTCCATCTTTTTACCCATGTTTATCAACACCAAATCCCCACATAATATTTTTAGTCATCATTCATCATCATATAAATATACATAAATAAAGAAAATACAAGATTACATAATCAAAATAACAAGAAGATAGGAAGAAACAATCTCTATACCACCATTAGTGATGAAAAGGTTGAGATTTTGGATGAACAAGGCTTGGTTTTGGTAACCAATCTTATGAAATATCAAGACCGCCTTCAAGATTACCAAGGATATGAAGACACCATCAACAAATCATCCCTAAACTCCTTCTTGAAAATCAGCCCAAAGACCTCCATGAAAACTCCTTTTTATATGTTAAAATCACCTCCAATCTTCATCTTTTTGTGTGGTTATCAACATATATTGATTATATCTTTTGTTTATGGTCAAAATTTGATGATGATGGTGATATAATGGTGGTGTTGGACGTTCAAGGGGAGAGAGTAAGAGTTGAGAGAGTTTCTTGGTTTGCATGTGTGAGAAATGGTTTATGGTTAGCTTGTTTTGTGGTTAAGTGGTTTGGAAAGAAACAAGGACAAGTGTCCTTGTTTACTTAAGTAAACTTGACACATCAAGAGTGTGTTATGTACAATTGGATTCCACTTGTATAGGGGTGGGCAAGTGTAAACTTTTCCCATCCTTATTAATTTACGGGTACTCCTCGATTCTAGTTTCCTCGCTTTGCGTGCCCTCGGGTCGTTTTACGAAAAACGTTTTTATAAATTATGAGTCAACGGCACAAAACGAATCTAATAAAAATTGCCTCATCAAAAACGGAGTTCAAAACGTAAATACGTAAACCTAGGGTTTTCGGTTTAGTCGTAAAGGACGCTAAATTATTCACGTAAGTTCTAATCTCTTCTCGTAAATTTGTGAGTTTATGAATCAACACAAATTTAAAATACAATAATAATATTCAAGGATAAATTTATTTCCTGAAGTGTCGGACTGTCACCAAAACGGTGTATGTAAACGTAAGCACGTAACGTAGAATCCTCCTGTTTAGACGTAATCGATGCTACTTCAAGATGTAAACCCAAATTTCTTCCCAAAAATAAGTGAATTCATAATATAACATTAAAATAATGTTTTTAAATAATATTTGAGAATAAAATATCAACCATAAATTGACGGATTGTCAGAGCATTTACCCCTAAACAGGATCTTTGTCCTCAAAGATCAATTTATCTTACTACTCGCTTCTTATAGAGTTAAAGCCATGTGGGTATTTCCTCCACATTCGGTCTTTACTCACAAGTGTAATTCATTACAATACGCGGGTTTCATCAAACATAACTACGGGAATAAGATCAGGCTTAATGTTGACTTACTTTCTCTATCCATGATGTTCACGGGTTTTTGATAAATGCAACTTTTCGCCGATCTAAACTTTATCAAGAAGTGATCAGATTCTCACTTGATAGACATTTTATCAAGTTCGATATTCGAAACATAATTCACGCAGCTCTTGAAGTCCTAGGGTAGATCCAGCTTATATGACTTTCAAATCAATCTTTTACATCATCTCAATGGTCCCATACAACGGGGACTTATAACCCATGATCTTTCAGATCATCAATTCATTTTTCCATGGTTAAAAATTTTCGGCATAACTTCGTTACCCATCTGGCACTTCAAGATCTACATTTCATATTCACATAACCTCCTGCCCACTACCGGCAGTCAATAATCAGATCCTAATTTCAACAATCATTTCAGGTCTCGCGGGTCGGGTATTTTGTAAGGTTAGGTTCATCATCATAGGCAACCTTAAACCTAAAAGACATGTCCAACTCACAATGGGTGTATGTCGGGTGTCTTCATCCCAACTCTTGATTACAGATGCTCTCATATAGATCCTAACAAGATTCAATCTCGATCCTAACACGATAATTATCAATGATAATCTCTCCAAAGGAAAACGATTTTACAGTTTATTACCAAAAGTCAATCATTCAAACATAAAACAGTACTTATAGTATTTTGTATCGTTACTTTACCTCGTCCCTTCGATTGGGGTGGTACACAGTACTCTCATCAAGATTCGTTCTCAATGACTTCTGAGCAAATCTCTAGAAATTTGATGCGAAGCGAGGATCTTGATAGAGATGATCGATACATGCACACTATGTTTACACAACTCCTTTAAATATAAAGAGTCAATTTCTTCATCAAGAATCTATCATTAACAGGAATGATATTAGCAGATTTGGTCAGTCTGTCGACGATGACCCAAATCGAATCAAATTCAGATGATGACCTTTGCAATAGTTAAACGTTTACTAATGTATGAGGCGATGTCTGCCTTCATATTTTGCCATTAGTACAACTTCTTCAGATAAAGATACATTTAGTTAGAAATGACATGAATAGAATACTTAATCTTATGAGATTTCACCATGACTAAATCTCTAAATCTCCATATTTAGGCAACCACAAGCGGCCTTTAAAACATTTAACGCCATTAGCTTCTCAACTCTAATGGTTCGTATTAGCTGCGAACCCCTTTTTATTATCTATATTATCCTTTTTACAAGCATCGTTTATTTTTATATTGTTCGGCAATTTATTTTGCACAGTCATTATTAAGAAACACATCCTAATTGATTCTTTATTCTTTCTATATAATGTGTCAGTTTCTATATTCACCTTCCCTGATGAAATAATTATCATGATCGTATTTATTCGAAAATTCTTTCTTCACATTTTCTAAGTTTTAGTTTCGTCTCAATTATCATTTTTATCAGTTTTGCTCAATCCGACGTTTTAAAGCGTCGATAAATATTACAAGTAATTAAATAATAAATATTCAATTTTTATGAAACGTAAACGCAAAAAGGTTTTAAATTTTCTCAGTTTGTCCAATTATATAAAAATGTTCAAAATAAATTTTAATTTAATTAACACAATTTTTTTGTTGATTTATCGGAAATAATTAGTAAGATCCGTAAATGTTCGAAAAACCTTCGTTTATTCTTTGGTAAAAATTTTCTTAGTTGAAAAGCAAAAATTGTCGTTTCAAATTTTAAGTCATGGTTTAACGGTTTCCTCAATCCCTCTTAGGTTGTCTTGAGGTATACACAAACATTTACCCCTAAACAGAAGTTTAGTTAAATGATTTTTGTATAAGGGAATAATCCCTTAAAAATCCTTTGTTAAAACATTTGTCAAAACATATTTCCATTTTCTTTTTGATAAAAACCAAAGTCTTAAATGACTTCTAATTTTTGAAGAGTCAATATACATATATTTTACCATCATTAATCAAACGGTCATTTTATGTAAAGGATCAAGCCTTAAATCACATGTTAAAAATTCAAGGTACAGGTTTTTATTGTTCGGCCAATTCAGGGCAATCTATAAATAATTATTAACTCATTCTTATTCTTATAAACAAACATATGGTTCTTAATGATCACAAGCATGAATTTATCAAATTACATCCCACACACGTGATTCACCAAATTTATGAATACTACATGTGCATTGATCAATCCAAACGACATCACGTGAAACTCATAATGTTCATTACAAGTTCTGGATGTAGTGATTGGAATAGATAATCTTTTTCGCGGATGAGAAGTTGATGATAACCATGTCGTGAATCAAATTCCTGAATATACGCTAGAACCTTGTAAATGATCGAACAATCTATCATCTTGGGTAGTGGATATAGATTTTAATCTTCAATTTACCTAGTTCACGGTAATCCAACAAATATAAGGAATGATAATACCATAGCTCTTCATGATGACGGGCTTGGTAAAATAAAAGCTTTCTCCTACAACTCTCTCAGTTGTACGATAATTATTTTAATGCAGATGGCGCTGACGTACAGTGCACATGCCACAGGTGTAGCACCGAGCATATAATCAATACCAAATTCGACTTTCCTAAATGGCAAAAGTCTAGGTAATTCACCAACAAATACCTCCTAAGGTTTCAGATAACAGAAACATCTTTTTATATATTTAATTTAAGTTCTTTCTAGATTATAGTATCTATGACTAATTCAAAACCATTCACGGTATAATTTCAATTCAAAATGCAGGATATGGTCATTCATCAAGAATTATTTAGATCACTTTTGATAATCAACATCTTATCATTTAGGGGAATTCTATTCGAGTTCCCATCAATTAAGACAATTTCGTCATGTCATAATCAATCAATCCATTCTACTAGCATTATCAAGTTTCTAGTTTCATTACCATCGATAAGATGTGAACTTCTCAAAAGACTAATAATAACTCGTAATCCTTCACAAATTCAAGGATATGAGGAGACATAACTAACCTTAAAAGAGTAAGGTCAACGCATAATCTATGCGAGAGAATTTTAAATCAGATACAGACGAAAACATTTACGAATATGAATATATCCCATGTTTTCATAATTTGAGTACGCATTCAAAAGCTCCTCGGATCGTTACCCAGGTCATTCAAATGAAATCTAATCAAAAGAAATGATAGGAACGTCGATACATCCAGTCGGGTATCAACACTCGGTAATCAGATACTTTTCTTAAGAATCTCACTACGGGAGAATTGGACAAGAAAGAATTTTCAATTGTCAAATAAGACAATTTACACAGATGAATAAATTCGACTCAGAAGAATAGATGCTACAGGCACATATGTAGGTATCCCTAACATTATGTCCCTATTTTTCACTTCTTGCAGATCTCATAAAATTTAATCTTTCACAATCTTCAAAGAAAATGTAGTGTTTATTAATCAACTTTATGGTGACTACTAATCAGCCTTGCATGGTCCATTCCAAATTGTATGTAGGCGCGCAACTATATACAATTTCAAGATTAACGATGCAATACTCAGTTCGTCAAAACTTTGTCATCATGTTTATAATAAAAACATTTTCATGCTTAATTCTTAAATAAGAATCAAAATAAATTTACAAAGATTTTCTTTGTTATGAAAAAATTAAGTTTTCCAAAGTGTTTTATAAACAACTTCATTTCGATAACGATTATTTATAGTCTCACTTTAAATAATCCATATGGTGATGAAAACCCAATTTTTCTCAAGGGATACTGTTTTAACTTATAAAAACAATGAGTGATATGCAAAAGAGTGATGAAAAGTTGTTCACCAAGAACTAACTACAATATAATAGGAAATGAGCTTAGCCAAATAATCATGAGGTTCATGACCTCGATGGCACTCAAAAAGAATAATCCACAACGTAACTCAATTTGAGATGAGTACTTGTTCAATGGTTGCATCACTAATGCGAACATTAGGATGAAGCAATAAAGGATAGATAACATCAATACATGTAGAATTTAGCAATCAAATGTAGTCTTTTCATTAATCACAAACAAGTCAAAATTGTACCGTAACACATTATGTGTCACTATGTCATACAATTTCATGAACTCATCCTACCAACTGATGTCTCAGTTAAGTTAGGGATTATTTTTAAAAGATACCACAGTGAATACTAATCTACAAGAGTTATGGGGGTTCCACCTGTCTCGGAAGATCAATCGGTCCCAATTCAGAAGAAGATTTCTTCACTTTATTTATTGGACACTGGGCATCCTCGTCATTGGACAATGGCCTAGGAACAACCCTTAACACGAATCAACAATCAATTAAAACCTTATAATTAAATCACATGACTCAACAACTTCCTCTTAACAATTTCTTATTCCATACAAGTTAAATTTTTACTTCATTCAAGTTTCAACCAAATCATACTCAATGCGATATCCTACCTCATTCTCCAATACTTTCATCCTTATTCTTAGACCTTCAAAGTGAAATAAAAGCTCAATATGAACAACACTTAATTTCCAATCCTATAGCTCTTTCCAACAATAATTATCAAATGGGTCACTAGTATGAAATGACTCACACATTCAATTAGACTTCTCGGAAAGGTACTAGTGGCATGAGGCTTTTGGGTAATGTTTCCAATGACAACCTCAAGTGCAACATTCACCCTTGCGATTTCAAATTTAAGAATTGGGTGACAACGAATCAGATGACATCTTTCTAGGTGGTAACATTTTGTCAAACTCCACTCTATAAGAAAAGAGCGCCATAACATCGATATCAGTTTTAATCTTGCCAATTCTTCTTCAATATCACAATCAACTAATATCTACATTTCTACGAATATCAACCATTTTGTTGGGATCATAAATATCCGCAACTTGGTTTAGATCAAGAATAGCTAGAATTCCTACGGGAATAGCTTCGATTAATTTACTAGGGGATTTAGGGTTCCTTGTGACAATCTACGTCGTATAAATACCTCGTATAAATATTAAAATAATCATCAAAACAATCATGTAATCAAATTACATCATATATATATATATATATATATATATATATATATATATATATATATATATATATATATATATATATATATATATATATATATATATATATATATATATATATATATATATATATATATATATATATATATATATATATATATATATATATATATATATATATATATATATATATATATATATATATATATATATATATATATATATATATATATATATATATATATATATAATCCAAGTTATATATATATATATTAAAATAACACTTCTGAGTCTGGCCTTGTCGATAACTCGGGAATTCTTCGGCACCGTTATAGTCAAAAGATTTTTAGACATTTTGAGAAAAATGTTTATAGTTAAAAGATTTTGAAATGTTTTATTCAAAACCTAAATTTTAAAAATCTTTCATTTTCTATAACGAGAGCTCTGGTACCAAACTGTAACACCCCCAAATTTACACAATTCAATACAGCGGAAGACTCGTTGGTGTTACGGGATAGCACATTACTCACATCATAGACAACGCTTAAAAATCGCGTCGTTTAATAATAAAGCATTTCCATTCATAAATATCAAATTTACATAGGTCCCAAGTCATAGTCATTTCATACAATTTTAAAAAAGATTTGAATGGAAATTGTTATTTAAGTGCGGGCCATGAATTCTTGTTGTCTTCCCGAGAATTACCTTCAAGTACCTGAGATAAAACATGTTAAAAGAAAAGGTCAGCGATAACGCCGAGTGAATTCAAAGAGTTTAATAAAACCATTAATGTATCATCGGTATATAATTATTACCGAAAACCATTTTGTACAAATATTTGTAATAGGCCATAAAATAGCAAAAATCATTTTATACAAATCCTTGTCAAAATCATAATATAGGCTTTCGCCTTCAAAACCATTATACGAACCAATGTCGTAAAAATATCATACAATACGTTTTATAACGTTGTATAAAGTTAAATAAAAACCGTTATGTGAATATTGTTATGTAAAACCAAAACACGAACATAATATCAATAATAAGACCCTGTATTGCTAGTCAGGCAATATATCGCAATTCAATGCATAAAGCAGTATTTTCGTTGTTTGGATTATTATAAGCCGCATGACATTGTTACCTTACTACAATAAACAACGGGTAGCTAACCCGACAATCATTTGCCCATCTAAAACAGCGTGTCGTCACAATAATCACGCTTATAGAAATCTTCTCATACATAAATTCGCTTACCAATCAATGTGGCACGACGGGGATCAACCGTCAAGGCGCGAACTAGGGTGATCGTCCCCAAATAGTACTATTATATGCATAAGCGTCTACCAAATCCCGGTAGTTCACAATTCATGCTAATGGGACTTTTAGTGACATAACCTAACGTTAATAATCCATTTCATTTCATTTATCGGGTCATATATTCATTCATCGGGTCATACAATCATTCGGGTCCAAATCAATAAACAAACAATCGGGACAAGTGCTGTCCTATTTTATCAAAACTAACATGTTATCTCCCTCGCGGGTTTAGAAAACATTTCATAAAAACATTTAAAAGAGTGCGAGGCTATGAACTCACGTTGATGTGGGAAGGCGGTTATCGGCGATTTGGATGTACGGTACGTGCTTCAATCACGGAAACCTAGACAAATAATACTCGTCTTAGACTTTTGTCCAATAACTTTATCAAAATAACAATTATGTATACATATGATGATTTTTTATATATGATGATGATCAAGTGGGTTTATACCTTCTCATTTACTCGTTTTAGTGTTATGTATTGGTAACTTTTATACTAGTTTTACCTATTTACATGTTTTAGGTCCAATATGCCTATTACAAGCCCAATACTTTTCATTAGCCCAATTATACTTTTATAATCAGTATTATACTTTACATGTTGGGCCCAAATGGGTTATGCCCAATAAGTAAGTTTAATAAGTGTTTTACCAACTAGTCGGGTTTATAGTCCAATAAGGCTAACTTAGCCCGTTAATGTCCATATGTTATATAGTTCGGGTTTTATCGGTTTTTACTATTAAGTACTTATATATCAGTATATGACTTTTAAAAAGTTTACATTAGACGGGTCCGACCATCTAAGTTTTAATTGACGAAAATGTTAATTTTACGGTTTTAGCCGAAAAACGTAAAAATCATGTTTATAGTTTTATAACTTATAAAACTTATCAAATTGCCATTTTTATAAAATGTATCATTTATTTATTATTGTACATACTTATATAAATGTTATATATAAGTTAGTGGGTTTTAATTTTACATTTTATACTATATTTATTTGAGTGCTATTATAATACTATTATACTTAATTTCACAAATCTGATTTTTAGTTTCACTTTCACCATTTTTATCATATCTTGAGTTCTACAAGGAGATAGAAGCTCATTTTTAGACACCATAAACTACATGATATGTGCTACAATTAACTTAGTTTTAGCTACTGCTCAATCTAAGTCTAAGTATCACTAACAGTCCTCACAAAACAGACTATTCAGATTGATACATCAATTTTGTTTTGATCATATCTCACTCATTATAATGATTCCATTGCATGGCCAACTCTCACATGTGTAAAAGACTTAATACTTACTGTAGATTGATTCCACTATGACATTTTATCAGTTTATCATATGGTTTCTTACTGTTTTTATACAGCCAATTATTTTAAGAATGATTTAACCATTTTACATGTGGTTTTCCATCTTTTTACCCATGTTTATCAACACCAAATCCCCACATAATATTTTTAGTCATCATTCATCATCATATACATATACATAAATAAACAAAATACAAGATTACATAATCAAAATAACAAGAAGATAGGAAGAAACAATCTCTATACCACCATTAGTGATGAAAAGGTTGAGATTTTGGATGAACAAGGCTTGGTTTTGGTAACCAATCTTATGAAATATCAAGACCACCTTCAAGATTACCAAGGATATGAAGACACCTTCAACAAATCATCCCTAAACTCCTTCTTGAAAATCAGCCCAAAGACCTCCATGAAAACTCCTTTTTATATGTTAAAATCACCTCCAATCTTCATCTTTTGGTGTGGTTATCAACATATATTGATTATATCTTTTGTTTATGGTCAAAATTTGATGACGATGGTGATATAATGGTGGTGTTGGACGTTCAATGTGGTGTCCTATTGATCGTTAGACTCAATGGTTATGAACCATTATATCTAGGTTGATCATCGTTCATATGATAACATAGCGGAAAAGAACAATGATCATGAACAAGGTGTTTAGGCACAAAGAACACAAATTAAAACAATTGGGTTGCTTATTATATTAATAACAAACAACCACTAGACGTGTATACATTGAATCCCACGTCTAGTGCGACACACACTTTAGGTTTACATTGTGAATGAATAATATGAATAAAACCTAAGACTCTTGTTCCTTTTATAGTGGAAGGAACAGAATCTTCAAAAGATAATATCAAATAAACATCTAAATCTTCTATTTAGATAAACTATATATTGTGTATATCATAAATAATATACTCAATATATTCCCTAAATAGAATTCTCCATCAGCGTGTAAACATCTGTCAGCGTCTCAACACTTTCCGTCAGCGTCTCAACTAGCCATGTCAGCGGCTTTGACAAACGTCTTGATGTTTTCTTCGTTTTGAGTTTCTGCCACATCAACTCATATAATTTTAGACCCAACAATCTTCCCCTAGTTGATGTCGGCAAAACTCTTTGTATATCTCTTGTAAGTTGTACATGATCTTCAGATTGCTTCCCCTCAAGTGTAGCACGTATTTTCTTCCCCTTTTTGTCACATCAACAAGGAAGTAAACAATGTATGCAATCTTTGAAGATTCTCCAAATGTAGGCTCTGTGTAATGATCCTGAAGAAAAATAACTTTAATATTTTTGATGTAGAAATAAAATATCCCAACCTTGTGTTCCATGTCTTGTACTATCCACGTGACTAAGAACTTATATCAGACCAATTATAAGTAGACCTCGATCTCTTGTCAATATTCTCATCCTATGTGAGACACTGAGCACGATAATGTAACTCCTTCAAGTGTTATGACAAGTCTTCATCACTAACCATGTAAAGCACGAACAAGTTACCTTTAAAGTCTATGGCACTTTAAGATATGATAGAACACAAACTTGCGAAAAATCTTCTTCAATCATCAAACTTACCATAAGAATTCTTCCCCTTAAGCTAACACTTCTTCATGATGAATTTGAATGAAATAACATAGTCATACCATATGTAAAAGATCAAATGTGGATAACTCTTTCGCAAGGCTATCCCGATTACATAGTTTAAAATATCCATCAAATCCCACGAATAATTGCTAACTCGCGTTAAAATCATTAATCCATTTAAAAATATCCGAGCCATAAATATCAACTTGATATTCTATATTAAAACGGAGATTCCATGTACCTTTGTGTGTATAATTCTCCTTTTTGTGTGCTTAAAACGTCCAATTTTCTCAAACAGCAGCTATTCCGTTTGTTATCCGAGAACCCTTACTGTCCAATATCCACATTCATTACCCGATATTGGACAAGGCGTATCAGCGTTTGAAGAACATATCTCGGACAACACTGTCAACGCTGTCAGCGTTGACTTATTCTGTCAGCGTCGAAACCCTTCCTGTCAGCGCCTAAATAACAAACGTCAGCGTTTGATTTACTTTCTCGTCAGCGTTGAACTTAAGCTGTCAACGTTGCATTCACTAGTTTAACCAATCAAAAGCATTCTTGGAGCCATACGTAATGTCATATATTCACTTCATAATTATCGTATCCTTACTCCAATTAGAAACCTTGTAACCGTGTGAATGCAGGACTCTTAACCAATCACAAAGAGATCATCGTGTGAACATAAAGCTATATGAACGTGTGAATATAAACAATTCTTAGCCAATCAAAGAGCTTCCACCGTGTGAACACAAGTTGAACTTTACTTGCTTTGTTCGTTTGAATGAATTGTACAATCGTAGATCATCATGTGAACACAATCTTCAATAGCCAATCACAGTTCTTAATCCGTGTGAACATATAACTCTCCACCAATGAGAATGAGTGGCTCATGGGAATACCATAGGCTAGCATGTAGAGGGTTCAATATATATATATAACGAATATTAGGGTTTCTCCTTGGCCGTGTGAATTCATGTGCAGATCGTGTGAACAGAAGCATGGATAACCAATCAAGATCCTTTTACCGTGTGAACATACTTCCTTAATCGTGTGAACACACGTCCACCTTTAATCTGCTGCTACAACACAACCATGCTGCGAACATCCCTTTTTCTGATATAGACACGATCTAGGGTTTTGAACTTTGAGTACCGAAACCCTAATTAGGGTTTGTAAATAATCCTAAGATCATGTATCTTCACACGTTTTAACAGCCACAAACACCATAACGTTCTGCTTTCTAGGTAGATCTAGGGTTTGAGAAACCTTAGGTCATGATTTTATGTAAAAGCAAAAAACTGAAAATCTTCCATCAGCCAACTTCGACGCTTAATAACTTTTGCCTGGGGATAAAACTCGACAATCCCTCCGGTGGATGTTTAGATCTATGTATGTAGAACACACATATAAAATTTCGTGACGATCCAACGGTTCAATCAAAAGTTATGACCTTCTGAATACTGCTGCGCACACAAAAACGTCCAGAAAAATCCATACGAATTTTTCTTTTCTTCACCATACACGAACACCTCGTCGGACCTAGATATCAAGAGCCTTAGGCTCTGATACCAATTGTGGTGTCCTATTGATCGTTAGACTCAATGGTTATGAACCATTATATCTAGGTTGATCATCGTTCATATGATAACATAGCGGAAAAGAACAATGATCATGAACAAGGTGTTTAGGCACAAAGAACACAAATTAAAACAATTGGGTTGCTTATTATATTAATAACAAACAACCACTAGACGTGTATACATTGAATCCCACGTCTAGTGCGACACACACTTTAGGTTTACATTGTGAATGAATAATATGAATAAAACCTAAGACTCTTGTTCCTTTTATAGTGGAAGGAACAGAATCTTCAAAAGATAATATCAAATAAACATCTAAATCTTCTATTTAGATAAACTATATATTGTGTATATCATAAATAATATACTCAATATATTCCCTAAATAGAATTCTCCATCAGCGTGTAAACATCTGTCAGCGTCTCAACACTTTCCGTCAGCGTCTCAACTAGCCGTGTCAGCGGCTTTGACAAACGTCTTGATGTTTTCTTCGTTTTGAGTTTCTGCCACATCAACTCATATAATTTTAGACCCAACATTTCTTGGTTTGCATGTGTGAGAAATGGTTTATGGTTAGCTTGTTTTGTGGTTAAGTGGTTTGGAAAGAAACAAGGACAAGTGTCCTTGTTTACTTAAGTAAACTTGACACATCAAGAGTGTGTTATGTACTCTTGGATTCCACTTGTATAGGGGTGGGCAAGTGTAAACTTGTCCCATCCCTATTAATTTACGGGTACTCCTCGATTCTAGTTTCCTCGATTTGCGTACCCTCGGGTCGTTTTACAAAAAAAGTTTTTATAAATTATGAGTCAGCGGCACAAAACGAATCTAATAAAAATTGCCTCATCAAAAACGGAGTTCAAAAACGTAAATACGTAAACCTAGGGTTTTGTGTTTAGTCGTAAAGGACGCTAAATTATTCACGTAAGTCCTAATCTCTTCTCGTAAATTTGTGAGTTTATGAATCGACACAAATTTAAAATTCAATAATAATATTCAAGGATAAATTTATTTCCTGAAGTGTCGCACTGTTACCAAAACGGTGTATGTAAACGTAAGCACGTAACGTAGAATCCTCCTGTTTAGACGTAATCGATGCTACTTCAAGATGTAAACCCAAATTTCTTCCCAAAAATAAGTGAGTTCATAATATAACATTAAAATAATGTTTTTAAATAATATTTGAGAATAAAATATCAACCATAAATTGACGGATTGTCACATTAACACTCAACACTCAAAGTAAGAAATAAGATGAACATATTCCCAAGCCAGGCATGGGTGTGAAAATGAGTGTTACAAAGAACTAGCACCCGATTAAGAATATAACCACACCAAGGTAGATGGGCCCACACTGGTTTCCAAGGGCTAGTCAAAGCCCAGTCCACAAAAAGGAAGGTAGAAATGCCAAGACCAGTCCCTCAACTTCAAACCTGTATACACAAAGGAACCAAACAATATAGACTTGATTAGTTTGTAATTTTAACACCCTCTCATAAACTAAGTAAGGGTATCAACCATGAATCACGAACATGTCAAGCCACACTGACTGCATAACTTATTAAAGTTGTGCGGCAGGGTTTAACAAGTTTAAAGATGATACTCTTAAACAAGAACTCAACCATGAGAGACTCTAAACATGAGTCATAATGAGGACAATAAAGGACTTCCCTGAGGACCACAAGTATAACGTGAGTATAAAGCAGCTTAACAGCAAGAGAAGTGAACACGCACAACATGAGAATCGAAGCAATAGTCCTCCACATAGTGCATAAACATATCACCAGAAAGGGTTCAACCCCTCTCCTTTTTGAAGGAAGAAGAGAAGAACTACCAAGAGCACTACAAGACCGCTAGAAGCCAGAAACAACAGAAACATAAAGACATACATGGATATGAGCAGAATAAGCATGTCAAACCACAACCAAAAAAATATAAATCCAACAGAATACATAGACCCTAGATTAAGATAAGGAGACCAAAAAATAAAGGCAAAGGCACCAATAATGAACAACCTAATAAGAGAGAGAACAAGCAATCAATAATGAAGAAGCAATAAAAGAGAGAGAACTTCCCTGAGCAACCTAAGCCTAGCAGGAGAAACAACACAAGGTTCAAAAAACAAGGCCAAAGCAAGCCACATGCAACAAACCACAGTAACAAAAACCAAACAAAATACCATATAACAAGAAGAATTCAAACACTTTCCTAAATGGAAAACAGGCGAGAACCAAACAAACCAAGATACAAAGAGAACACATAATCAAGCAGGCACAAAAGAGCAGAAGAAACATCAAACATAAGGGCAATGATCAAACACAAAGAACACTCGGGGTACACATTCTGATCAAGAACAGAAAAGCACAAACCCCACAGATAAGACACAAGAGCAAACATAACAGAGAGAACAGAGAACACCATAGAATAATAAACAACAAATACCACATAACAAGGAAAGTTCAAGCCCTTTCCTATATGGAAAAGAGACGAGAACCGAACAAAGCATGACACAAAAAATAGAGCACATAAACAAACAACAAACAATCAGACACGCCAAAACACAACGTCACATAGATAAGTGCAGATAAGACCGTGTACCAAAGTACCACAAGGAACTTCAATAAGAACAACACTGTAAAATACATTCACATTCTAGAGAGAATCACACGATTCAAAAATAGAACAACCGAGAACAATCTCAGAACAAGACAAGAACCACGAGGTTCATTAAGAGAAGCCATCAAGGATTAAAACATTTTAGACAGGCACAATTCAAGTCCTTTTTTTATAAAGAGACGAGAATGATCATAAGAATTACATGCAACAAGTAAACTCAATAAGAATCAAATAGAGTACACACTCTGGAAAGACATAGAATCACACAATTCATAAGAAGAAACAAATCAGAAAAACACCATATGATTAACCAGAGAATCACAAGATTCTTCAACCAGATAGAGATCAGAATACACATTCTGATAAAGACACAAGACACGCAAGAACAACAGAACGAACATAAGCCAAAAACAATCAAAGACCTCACATAGACACAGCAGAGACGGCAAAGAAGGCATCAGAAGAGAACCACACTCAACAAAGACATGCAAAGCACACAAAGCAAGAGAAAACAAGGAAACATATAGAAAGCCACAACGAACAAGGAAACAAAAAACAAAGAACACAAGCACGGCAAGACAGGCAACAGATATAACCGAAGACAATACACAAAAAACACTATGGAAGAAAACAAGGAGAGGGCAAGACAAGAACAACGAAAAAGAAGAAAGGAAACATAAGCCAAAACATCATTAAATAGGCGATCACATAGGCAATATGGTCACAACTTAAGCAGAACAGTAAGAGTACCAGGTAGATTATCAGTAATCAAATACATGTACTTCCTCACACTTCTAGTGGTTATTAGAAAAACATAGAATACCACACCTAGCACCCTTTTCATCAGAAAACATCAGCTCATATTGAGTATGATGATGAGAGTTGACCTCAGAGATGCTTTTGAAACCTATAGAAGTTGCATTGCCACTCTCATCTCTGTTAGGAGAATTTGGGGCATTACCATCATCATTAGGTTTTGCATTCTCTACATCATAGGGACTTTTAGATGTTTGATTGTCCAGAAAATTAAGTAAATTCAATGGTCTTAGCAGATCTGTATTAGAAAAGATATTTTCAAATAAAGTTTTTGAGATTGTAAAGGGGTTGTAAAGGTAAAGATTGTAAAGGTAAAAAATGTTCTCATAAGAACTAGCATTTTCAAGACCAAAGAAAAATATGTTATCAAGATTAGTTTTGGAAGTAGAAGCATCAAAGGGAACATATTTAAGAAAACCACTAGAAAACTTATCACCTTTTTTGAGACAGTTGGATAACCTGTTAAACCATCTAGTGTGAGAATGCTTAGGTGTAATTCCATAAGGCATTTTAGAGAAGTAATTTCCACTGAGAGCACAAAAGGAAGTAAAATAGCTTATACTCCATATATAAGGAATGATCCCTCCCTGAAACATAAGACACTTGACTACCCATACTAGGTGTCTATGTTTCATTTCAGATAGAGTGCGAAGAATATTAAGCATGATTCCAAAATCAGAACACATGTCATACAAAACATCTAACAGATTGAACGACATATTAATAAGACTTTAAATAGCATAAAGCACACCAACATTAGATATAAGACACATCTTAGCAGCCATATAAAGGGAAAAAAAAGGAAAGAAAAATAGCACAAGCACACCTAACTAAAGAAAGAACAAAAAAGGAAAAACACAACAGTTGTTATTGGATGCTACAAAGATTTCCGGTCTATAGCCTCTACTCACACGTTATGTCACGGTGAAGGATTTTTGGATGTAAGTATTAAATATTTGGGAGGGTTATGGGTTATGTTTGATTTCCTAAATCTGGATGCTAGGAATAACTTCCTTACTCATGACGGAATTCTCTCGTGGTTTTCTGCCCTTAAGCCATGGCATGATGACTTCATTATGGAATAAAGACTAATATGGCTGGAGATTGAAGGTGTTCCTATCCGAGCATGGAATAATGAAGTCTTTACATCCATCGGTAATAAATGGGGGGAAGTCATTTTCTGCGATGATTCTGATTCATGTAATCGGCTTAGTAAACGAATTCGCATCAAGTCCGTGCATAATCAACTGATTTTTGCTACTATTTTTGTCTCCTTGTTGAAAGCCACCTATGCCATACGGGTTAGAGAACTGTGTAGTTGGACTCTTACTTTGTGGAGAATGGTTCAGATAGTGCAGGTGTGGGTTTTATGGACTATCAAGATGAGGATGGGACAAATAGTAATGATGAACATGAGGGGAATAATAGTAATGCTGATATTCATGATGCACAAACTGGTGATTTATTTGAAGGTGCTAAAGAGGATGTTCATTCCCATATGGATGGGGGAAAAGATTCACATTCAAATGTGGGTGATTTCGAGGATGATTTAAATCAGAATCCGTCTCAGCATAACAATGT
The DNA here is from genome assembly GCA_025667525.1 of Glebionis coronaria. NCBI lineage: Eukaryota > Viridiplantae > Streptophyta > Magnoliopsida > Asterales > Asteraceae > Glebionis > Glebionis coronaria. The sequence goes on along the minus strand of CM046874.1, from coordinate 634,091,429 downwards.
TGATAGTGAACCTTTTGGTTTGGATCTGTATCTTTATATTAAGGATGATCAGACGGCTACTACGGAAGGAGTTGTTCATTCTGAGGCACCCCCTTCGATCACTATTCAGCCGGGTGTCCATGTTGAAGCTGTTTCTGATTTTGTTTCTTCTAAGGATCTTCTTGGTGACAAGCGTTTGCCAACTGGGTTTTCTTTGCTGGACAGGATAGAGGAAACAATTAAAATTGGAATGGTGTTGGGCCTTAATATGGAGGGTTGTAAGAGTACTCTTTTTTCTCTTATTACAAACAACAGAGATGTCAATGTGGTTAAATGAATGCGCTCTCTATAAATGTGCAAGGCTTTGGTGACCTAAAGAAAAGGAGTTGGGTTCGTGCTCTTTGTCATAATCATAAGGTTAATTTTCTTACTTTAGAGGAGACTAAGATGGTTCATGTAGATATATGGATGATTCGCCAAGTATGGGGTAATTCCCATTTTGATTTTGCTTCTATGTCTTCTAGGGGTTTGTCGGGTGGTATTATTTATGTTTGGAATAAGTCTATATTTAATAAGACGAACATAAGATGTCATGAGAATTATGTGGTGGTTGAAGGGATGTGGATTCCTAATGATGTTCATATTATGTGGATTGCAGTTTATGCACCTCGAGTGTTGCATGAGAAGATTGCTTTATGGTCTTCTTTATCCAGTATTATTAGTAATTGGGATGGGATTGTGATTACCTTAATTGATTTTAATATGGTGCGTGATGCTGGTGAAAGATTTGGCTCGAACTTTGTTGCTAGCCATGCTGCGATATTTAATGATTTTATTTCTAATTCCTCCCTAATCAAAGTTCCTTTAGGAGGATATAAATTCACTTGGACTGATAAATGGGGATCTAAAATGAGTAAGCTTGACAGATTTTTAGTTTCTGAAAGATTTTATGAGGTTTTTCCTAATACGATTGGTGTTATTCTTGAGAAGGGCATTCCGGATCATCGGCCTATCCTTCTCAAAGAGCATTTGGTTGATTATGGTCCTACTCCTTTTCGGTTCTTTCACTCCTGGCTTGATTTAGAGGGTTTCGTAGCTTGGTTGAGGATACTTGGAATAATGACAAAATTGTCGAAGCTAATGGTTTGATATCCTTTAAAAAGAAATTACAAAATCTTGAGAGTGTTATTGGTAGTTGGGTAGCTAATAAAAAGCATGATTCTTCCAAACTGAAGAAAGAACATTTGGCCCGTCTTACTGAGATTGATGTAAAGGTTGATGATGGCTCGGCTGATGTTTCTGACTTTTCTAATCGTCGTGACTCGTTGAGAATTTTGGAGAATCTTGTTGGGAATAAAATGTAGCCAGTCCACTTGAGCGCTGACAAGAGGAAAACAAGCGTTGATAGGAAGAAAACAAACGCTGACAGATCAAGCGTTGACAAGAAGAAGTCAAGCGTTGATAGGTTAAAGACAAGCACTGATGGAAAGATTTAGTCTACGCGTATATTGTTTCTAGTTTGTTTCTAGTAAAGATAAGTTCAACATTGTATTTTCTATAATTATCTTTACCTAGAATAGTTGATACGTAGACTCTTGTACAAGGATTCTTATGTCTATAAAAGAAGACCTTTAGGTTATTGTTCATATAATTTTTTCATACGTTAAACCTTTCATTGTAAGCAAGTTCGTTATAATCAATCAAGTGAAAGTTTGTTTACATCTTTGTGTGTTCTTGTTTAAGTGTTAATTCCGCATAACACTTAGATTGCTTTATACATAAACAAAGTTTCTCTACGTGTATAACTTGATCTAATCTCGTATACACAATCTTAATCGATCTAAGTTTGGGATCAACAAGTGGTATCAGAGCTTGTTGAGAAACTTTTTTATCTTAAAGAACACAAGAACCCTAAAATCACCAAACCCCTAATTTTCACAAAAACCTAAAAACATCATGTCCAATCCAGAAGTAAACCCCTCCTCCTCAAACCCTAACATCAAGATTCCCATGCTTGATGCAAACAACTTTGAGTTATGGAAGTTCAACTTTGAGCAATATCTGGGGATCTATGACTACACTCTCTGGGAGATTATTGAATATGGAAACACATTCAATAAAGCTGAAAAGATTGCTAATGCCATTGCTGCAAGATCAGTTGTTGCTGGATGTTCAGAAGAAGATAAGAAAGAAAAACCTGATGATGGTAGAGCTGTGTCTGCTGAGGACATAGCAAAGAAAAGGGTTGATATGAAAACCCTAAACATTCTGAAACTTTCTTTGGGATAAGAAAATCAGCATAAATACAGAGGTTATGAGTCTGCAAAAGACCTTTGGGCAGCTCTTGAAGTTGCATATGGTGGTAATGCTGATACTAAGGAAGAGAAGAAGAAGCAACTCATGCATGAGTATGCTGTTTTTAAGTCTCAACCTAATGAGAAGCTTAGCAGTGTAAGAAGTAGACTGCTTGACATTACAAGCAAGCTGTCCTTCATGGGGACACAAGTTGGTGATGTTGACATTATTGCCACTTTTCTTAAAAGCCTTGGTGATGCGTGGAAGATTGAGGCAAGATCTATACTTGCCAACAACACTCACAAAATTTCTACTTTTGATGATATCTACAACAAACTGAGGCTATTGGAGAATGAAACTCTTTTGGAGCATGGAAGTAAGTCTACCAATAGCAACATGGCCTTATTCTCACATAGTGAAGGCCAATTTGATCAGAAGGACGCTTACATGCACCTAGTTACTGGATCAACATGTGTCAACGCTGGAACATATCCTGTCAATCCCTCATATTCAAACGCTAACACATATAAAATTGACTCTCCAAGAGTTAAGCCTGCTGGTTTGGATCTGGATACTGTGTGTGCATACATTGCTTCTTTGCCCAATGGTTAAGTGATTACATATGAGGACCTTGAGCAAATAAGTGATGAGCACTTGGAGGTGATGGATATTAAGTGGAACATGGCTCTTGCTAGTATAAGAGCAAACAGGTGGAATAGAAGGTTTAAGAAGAAGATGACCTTTAATGCAAAGGACACTGTTGGATTTGATAAATCCAAAGTTGAGTGCTACAATTGTCATCGTATGGGGCACTTCATGAGGGAATGCAGATCTCCAAGAAGATCTTATGCTGGCAAACCCTCAAGCCAAATTGTTAAGGCTCAGGATCCTAAGGCCATGGTAGCAGTGCAAGAAATTGATGGTATTGGATGGGACTGGAGCTATTTGGTTAAGTATGGGGAAGAGGATAAAGCTTTGGTTGCTGATATAGAAGAAGAAGAGCATGTTCAATATGCTCTCATGACACACTCTTCCTCTTCATCAGATAATGAGGTATACGATGATGCTTTTTGTAGTAAGGGTTGTAGGTTAAATACTGAAAAAACTTAACAAAGAGGTTTCAAGATTGTTAAGTGATGTGAGTACTGAGAGATGCAAATTATCTAACTATCAAATTGCTCTCACTCAAACTGAAAAGACAGTTTCTGAGTACAAGAAAATGGAATTTGACCTAAAAGATAAAATAAATATCTTAAAACATGAGTTAAATGCTAATAATGATATTAGAAACATCATGGAAACGGTCAATGGTGAACTACAGGCTAAGTTAGATGAGGCTATCAAGAATAAGGATAATGTTGACCTTAAAATTCAGAGATGTGATAAGGCCTCACAAACCCTAGGAGAATGTGTTAATAAACAGAGGGATCCTAAGGACATGACTGGGATTGGGATGAATGACTATACTGTTGTTCCACCACAAGCTGGGGACTTCTATGGTGTCCAAAGAAAGGACCTATCTTGGACTGGTTTACCAAAACTCCAAGAGGAGGAATTTATTCCTCCACCAAGAGTCATTACCCCAGTTGAAGAGTATAGACAAAAGTTGACTGACTTGAATGAATGGAAGAAAGCCAACCCTACCTTGTTTGTTAAGGGTGGCTTGTTGTGTGAAAGTCCTAATGAGTCTACCCCTATTAAGGTAACAAACCCAATCACTGGCAAGATAGTTGACCTTGGGTCAAACACTGTTAGAAAACCTAGCATTAAGTATGCAGCAATGTATAGGAATACTAGGTCACCAAAAAGCCAAGTAAGTGATAATGGCAAAGGTTTCTTCTCTTCTAGACCTAGAGTTGTGTCTAAAAAGGCCTGTTACACTTGTGGTAGCTTTTCACATTTAGCATATAAGTGTGTCAACGCTTCCAAGGTCAACGCTGTTAAAAGGTCAAACATTGTCAGACCCAAAACTTTTGTGGAGCAAAGTCCACAAGTTGTTAGACCAGCCCCATTCTTCTCTAGAGGGTCTAACACTCATGGACAAAGACCATTTCCAAAGACTAATACTTGGTCTAATAGGCAATGGGTTTCTGTAGCAAACCCTAGGTTCAACGCTGACAAGGGTAGTTTCAGCGTTGACAAGACCAAATCCAACGCTGACAGAAACGTTGCCAGACCTAAATATTTGCAACCACAGGGTAAGGGGTCTAAAGCTTCTTCAAGCTTGACATGGAGACCTAAGCAAGATCAAAACCCTAATTCTAATGGGCTTTCTATGACCTGCAACAGGTTTAATTATATTTCAAAGGTCGTTACAAAACCAATTGGAGTTAATTGGGAATTTCATCCAAAAAGGGATGAACAAGGGGTTGTTATGAGAACTAAGTATGTTCTTATTAAACAACCAGATGAATCCAAGTCTGCTAAGGCTTGGGTTCCCAAAGAAAACTAATTTGTTTTCTTTATGTGCAGGGCATTCAAAAACAGGTCAATGATTATGGATATTGGGACAGTGGATGCTCTAGGCATATGATTGGGAAGGAATATTATCTTACTAACTTCACTCCCATTAAGGATGGTGACAAGGTTTACTTTGGAGGCGGATATGGAACTATCACAGGCAAAGGAACTCTTCTCACCAAGAACTTGCGTTTTGAAAACGTGTTTCTGGTAAAAGAAATTGATTACAATCTTTTTAGTGTATCACAAGTTTGTGATAACAAAAATAAAGTTCTGTTTACTGATACTGAATGCTTAGTGTTAAGCAAGGATTATAAAATCCCAGATGAGAAATATATTGACTATAGAACACCTAGGCATAAAGACATCTATAATGTGAATCTTAATGGGATTAGGATGAAAAATAATATGTCATGTTTTTATGCTAAAGCTTCAGTTGATGAGAGTAATCTATGGCACAGGAGACTAGGGCACATAAACTTTAAGAATATAAACAGACTTGTGAGACTTGGTTTGGTTGATGGTTTGCCTGAAAAGGCTTTCCACAATGACCACTCTTGTGTTGCATGCCTTAAAGGCAAGCAGCACAAGGTCTCATTTAAGTCTAAACAGGTGCATTCTAGTACTAAACCACTTCACTTGCTACATATGGACCTGTTTGGTCCAACTAATATAGAGAGTTTGAATGGTAAATCATACTGCTTTGTCATCACAGATGACTTTTCTAGGTTTACCTGGACTTTCTTTTTAGCTATGAAAAGTGACACTGCTGATACTTTAATTGACTTTATTACCCAGATAGAAAAGAAAACAGTTAATGAAGTTAAAATGCTTAGAAGTGACAATGGTGGTGAGCTTAGAAATAAGCTATTGGATGATTTCTTTGCCAGGAAAGGGATTACTAGGCAGTTTAGTATTGCCAGAACCCCACAGCAAAATGGGGTTGCTGAGAGAAAGAATAGAACCCTAATTGAAGCAGCCAGGACTATGTTGGCTGATGCTCATTTCCCCATAGCTTTTTGGGCTGAGGCTGCTTGTTATGTTCAGAATAGAGAATTGGTCAACAAGATACAGAACAAAACACCTTATGAATTACTTTGGGGAAGGAAACCTAATATTGGTTTTCTTAAACCTTTTGGTTGTCATGTAGTTGTACTTGATACTAGTGATGCCTTAGGTAAATTTAATGCTAAAGGTGATGAAGGCTACTTCATGGGTTATTCAGTGCAGAGCAAGGGATATATGGTTTACCTTAAGAAGGAAAAATGTATACTTGAGAGAGTACATGTTAGGTTTTCAGAGAGAAAACTTAGTGATCCTGAAAGTGGTCCAAATTGGTTGTTTGACTTGGAACCTCTATCTAGGACTTTGAATTATATGCCTGTTACTAATCCAGACATTGTGAAGGTAACTTCAAATGTTGTGGAAGAACCAGTTGTTAATGTTTCAGGTACACAGGTTAATGAAGAGGTTGGATCACAAGCAGACAAGTCATCTCCCATACAAGAGTATGTTATAATTCCTATATGGACATATGCTTTTGCTGCTACTGCTGCTGGAAAGGAAAATGGTGGTCCCCAAGTACCACCAGTTAACAACATGCATGGTCCTTCAGGCGCTGACAAAGGCAAATCTGGCGCTGATAGGACAAATTCAGGCGTTGGTGGCTCAAACGTTGACAACACCATTTCAGGCGTTGATAACCCAAACGCTGACAATCTTGGTTCAGGCGTTGACAACACTTTTGGGCATATCTTCTCTTCCAATTTTGAACAAGGTGAACCTTCAAGCATACATGAAGAGGATCATACTAATATTGATGGAAGAGAGTCTGAAGAAGATATTGGCAACATGGATAATGAGATTGAAGACAACAGACTTTTTGAGGAAGGAGTTCTCACTTCTACTATGAAGAATCATCCCTCTTCACAAATTATTGGGGATGTCATGACTCCTGTTACGACTAGAAGATCTCATCAGAATCTTGGTGGATTCATTGCCAATATACACAAGAAGGTTGATACCCCTCTTGTTCAAGCATGTTTGTTTGCCTGTTTTCTATCACAACATGAACCCAAGAAAATTTTTGATGCTCTCAAAGAACCAAGTTGGGTGGAAGCAATGCAGGATGAGCTTCACCAATTTGCTATTCAGGATGTTTGGGAGCTGGTTGATTGTCCCAGGTATGTCAGACCTATTGGGACAAGATGGGTTCTAAGAAACAAGAGAGATGAAAGAGGCATTGTGGTCAGAAACAAGGCACGTTTAGTGGCTCAGGGATATACACAAGAGGAAGGGATAGACTATGAGGAGGTCTTTGCACCAGTTGCAAGGATTGAGGCTATAAGGATATATCTAGCCTATGCTTCCTGCATGGGCTTCATTGTCTATCAAATGGATGTGAAGAGTGCTTTACTCTATGGTATAATTATTGAGGAGGTATATGTTATGCAGGCTCCTGGTTTTGAGGATCTAGAGAATCCAGACAAGGTGTATAGAGTCAAGAAGGCTATGTATGGACTTCATCAAGCCCCAAGAGCATGGTATGGCACATTGTCCACCTATCTGGTGGAAAATGGATTCAAGAGGGGCACCATAGACCAGACATTGTTTACAAAGAAGGCTGGTAAGGATGTATTACTTGTTTAGGTTTATGTTGATGATATCATCTTTGGCTCCACCAATCCAAAGATGAGTGAAGACTTTTCCAATCTTATGACAGACAAATTCAAGATGAGTGCAATGGGGGAGATGAACTTCTTTCTAGGGTTACAAGTTCAGCAGAAAGAAGATGGTATCTTCATCTCTCAGGATAAGTATGTAGCAGAGATCTTGAAGAAGTTTGGATTTTCTCCACATGAAAAAAGGGCTACTAATCCTATGGATAGAGAACACCCTTGGGGAAAGGTTGGAGATGGAAAAGATGTGGATGTCAGGCACTATAGATCAATGATTGGTTCATTGATGTATCTCACAGCCTCAAGACCTGACATCATGTTTGTTGTGTGTGCATGTACACGCCATCAAGTGACTCCCAAAGAATGTCACCTTTATGCTTTCAAGAGAATCTTTAGGTACCTAAGATGTTATCCAGATCTTGGCTTGTGGTACCCAAAAGATTCACCATTGGAGCTTATTGCATATTCAGACAGTGACTATGGAGGTGATAAGTTTGATAGAAAATCCACAACTGGTGTATGTCAGTTTCTTGGGAGTAGGTTGATATCTTGGCAATGCAAGAAACAAACAGTGGTGGCCAGTTCTACAACTGAAGCAGAGTATGTTGCAGCAGCTGCTTGTTGTGGACAAGTCTTATGGATTCAGAACTAGTTGTTGGATTGTGGGTATAATTTTATGCATACCAAGATATTTGTTGACAATAACAGCACTTTATGCATTATTAAGAATCCTGTACATCATTCTAAAACTAAACACATAGAAATTAGACATCATTTTATAAGGGATTGTTTTGAAAAGGGTTTAATACAACCAGATAGGGTTGACACAGAAGAAAATGTGTCTGATTTATTAACTAAACCTTTTGATGCTGGAAGGTTTCAATACTTGGTAACAAGTATTGGAATGATCAATCTCACTTAAATATGTGTTTTGGGGTCTTTTTGTAAAAGTTATGTACAGGATAATGCATTGTTATTGGTCTTTTTGAGGATTTAGATTTTCCACTATATTTTTTTAACACTGACAAAGGTTACCTTAACGCTGATAAGTGTTATTGTGACGTTGTCAGCAATATATTTGTCTAACAATGACAAAGGTTTCCCTAACGTTGACAAGTGTTATCGGGACGTTGTCAGCAACAATGTTAGTTTTGTAGTTTTTAATCTAAATGTGCAGGTGGTGTTAGCATTATACCATTGGATACAGAGTTGCTTATGGATCCTTGGAGAATCATTTGAGCATGTTTTTATTTATGGATGATGGTTGGAATATTTATATTCCTATCTTGACATAAATTTTTTATGTTCATGCATATTTCAGGCAACATATGTATCACAGTTTAAGGGGAGGTTTTAGGAACCTTTAGGACTTTTGGATATTCTTATGATACTCTTATCACAATTCTAGATTGTGTCCACAGGTGAGTATGAGTTAGTTTTACTAAATCATGAGGCACTATAGCATGCAAAGTTGATATACTATGCATGCTGCCAAGACATTTTTGGCCTAGATTTGGTTGTGGTCTGTTGGGAGACTTGGGAATGATTTTATCATGGGTTTTCCCTGGGAGTAACAAGGAATTTTATGAGATAACTTAGTTGTTAAGAGTTTTGGTCAGCAAGGGACACTAGAGGACTGATATGTCTATCTTGCATAAGCAAGTGTGCATAACTGGACAGTGCTTGCCGCCCTATAATAATTATCAACTTATAGGTTATCTTCACTAGGATAAATTACTTTGTTAAGGTCATTTTTCATTTTTATAAACTTTTATTTTTGGACGCTGACAAGTATTTTTCCAAGCGTTGTTATGACCAATTTAGACGCTGACATGGCTTTGGCAAACGTTGACAAGAATATAGTCGTTGGGCGTTGATGGGTTATTTTTTACCGTTGATACCCATTGGGACCTACCCAGTTGTTACTTTTTGACAAATTTTTGGGCCGTAATTTTGGGAGCAGATAACTTGTAATTAATGCATGAGATAACTTATTTTCTTTTCAATATTTTCATCATGATATTTTGAAAATAGTTGCCTCATTTTTTACCAATCACATGCATATTTCTCTCCTATATATTTGGCTCCTATTTTTAAACAGGGTATCTTATATTCTTGTCTAACCATTTTCTCCTATACTTCATCTTTCTAAATCATTCACAAATAGCTTTCAACAATGGCACCAAAATTTAAACCAAGTGATTTGGTATTGGGATTTAGGAGTCAACACAACATGATAGCATATTTGGACGCTGATGATGCTCTGCTTCCCCAATACACACAGATGGTGGCGTATTTGAATGCATCCCCAATTAGGTATTCTCTTTCTCATGCTCCTCTCATCTCTGTCACACATATTAAGCAGTTTTGGAACACTGTTAGTTCCTCAACAGTTAATAACGTGACTACATTATCATCTATTGTTCATGGGCGCACATGGGTGGTTACTAAAGCCTTGGTTCGCCAGGCTTTGCATCTTGATGATGCAGATGGTATAACCACCTTCCCCATTCATGAAATAGAACAAGGACTAAGGGCTTTGGGTTATCCTTTCCTTGATGAGGGAACTTTAAACAAATATCATAAACATGAGTTTCCCCCAGCCTAGAAGTACCTCATACATGTCATCTTACAATGTTTGAGTCCCAAGTGTACTGCATTCAATGAGATTAATAGATCCATTACTAGTGCTATTGTGTGCATTGCACGTGGGCAAAAGTTTAATTATTCTAAAATGATTTTTGATGGCATGTGTAAAAACAAAGGGAGTAAGATGACTTTAGCTTATCCCAGATTTTTACAAATGGTTTTTGATGTCCAAAATTACTGCACAAGGGATCATGATGATGTTTATGAGATCCCTGTGCAAAAGAAAGCTATTTTTGCAAAGATGAACTCACCCCCTCACCGTGACTTACCCCTCACCCCAGCTATGCTGGCTGTTCTTGAAGCAGCACAACCCCAACCAGACCCACAACCACAACTTGACCCAATACCAGAACCTTTACCTTCACCACAACACATGCAAATTGACCAAGAACCCTTTGATGCTGACACATTAAATGTTGGCATTGATACACCTAATCCAGACGTTGACACCATTCCTTCACAGACCCAAACACCCCTTAACCAACCCACTTCCACCCAATCCACATCATCTTCTACCCCACCACAATATAGGTTGCAAAAACGCCAAAGGACTATTGGAGTGTTCTCCTCTAGTTGTCCTAGCCATGTAGCAGAGAGAACCACCACCACAAGTGTGGTTGGTGCTATGGATGAGGCTGGGACTATTGGTTCTGGCTTAGATGCAGGCCAAGACAGTCCTAACATCTTTAAGACCTCATCCATGCCCCATGAATCTAACTTGGGAGGTCAAATACCCATTTTAGAGGAGGACAGATTGGAACCAATGACATTAATGGAATTGACGGCTGTCTGCATTAGCTTGCAAAAGCAAAATGCAGACTTGGTACATATTGTCAGTACACAAGGCCTTGAACTCAAGCAATTGAGGGAGAGGATTGTCATTTTGGAGAATGCTAGCACCAGGCGTGGGATGGAGGAATCTTCCAAAGGGGGGGTGAGCAGATTAATGTGAGTGATAAGGGCTCACATGATGGTGAATCTTTGGGTATTGCTGAGGCCCTCACTGAATTGAAGAGGCAACCAGGTTTTGATACTTCTCTAGTAACCCCTACAAATTTAGACTTGTCTTTTACAGCTATGTTGGAATAAATTACAAGAGGCGCTGAGACAAGTAATTTGGGCGTTGACAAGAAAAAGTTGAACGCTGACACACCAAGCGCTGACATGAGCAAATTGGGCGTTGACAAAAGAAATTTGAACGTTGACAGACCTGCAGATGAGGTTGATGTATTCCAGTCGTCATCCATCATCAAAAAAGTTTCTTCACATGTATTACCATCATCCTTACCCATCATTGATCCATTAGATAAGGGTAAAGGAATTATGGTAGAAGTAGATGTTCCAAAGAATGCAACACAGGTTGAGTTTGATAGAAGGTTGGCTGCACAACTTGTGGAACAAGAAAGAAAGAAGGTTGGTGAATCACCTTTTGTTGCCACTTCAGAGGAACAAGAAGGAAGTGATGAAGCTAGTTCAGACTCAAGTGTGATGATAATAGAACAACCAGAAAGACTTGAGTATGGTGATGATTTGGCAAGAGAGAAGCTAAATGAGTTGAAATTGCAAGTAGATTTTGATATGCCAGAAGTTGTTCAGATGTACCATGCTTGGGAAGATAGGTGTATGGAGAATCCAGATTTGACTATTTCAGACCAAATATGGGGTTTGGAGATTCTTCTAAGAGTACAAAAAGACTGCAAGGTAATTCTGAAACATAAGGCTAGCAATATTCTCTCAATGCTGAAAAGGTATAGAAGGGAGTTGTACTACATGCTACTCTGAAGTCATGGAACAGGATGGACCTATAAGAAATTGTTGGCATTATCCTTTGAAGAGTTGGAGTACAAGGCTTATCCCATTTGAGCAAGATTACAGGAAGAAAACACTCTAAGACTTCTTTCTGATGAAAGGAAAGAAGAACTTGTAGAAGAGATGGAGCTTAAGAAGGCAATGATTGTTCCCAGACCTTTGAAGAAGGGAGTTCCTCTTGAGTTTCCTAAAGATATGGATAGATTGAATCCAAGTGAAGCTGTTATAAGAAGGAGCATTAAGCTCTCACCATTAGAAGCTTCAGATATGGTACAAGTGTTACCTCTTGATTCCAGAAACCCTATTATAAGCTATGAAGATGAATGTGGGTTTTGGAAGATTGGCAGGTATGGGAAAAAGGTACACACTTTTACTACACTTATATCTCTCTTTGCAAGTTTTGATAGAGAAGACTTGGTAGACCTTTGGAGGTTGTTAGAGGCCAAGTATGAGACTGAAGCTCCTACTTCAGTCAATGGAATAAAACTTTGGTCAACATTCAAGAGAATGTATGGACCAAGAGATGAAGATCCTGCTGTTTGGAAGGATCTTGAAGATGACCTCAGTGGTCTTCAATGGCGTTTGTATTCAGCTGCTGGTGTATATTATTTGAGTTCTACAAAGTTTGCTGAGTATCTTCTTGTAGATGGTCAGTATTCCATGTCCAAAGAAGTTTTGGAGAAGATGAAGACAACACAGCTGGAGATTGATTATTCAAGTGACGTGGCCAAAGATTTGATCAGACATATTTATTACCAATATGATAAAAGTTGTAATATTCCTCCTAGTTCTTAATGTTTATTCAGAAACTTGATTACTAGATTAGATATCAAGTTTAGGGGAGGATTGTTGGGAATAAAATGTAGCCAGTCCACTTGAGCGCTGACAAGAGGAAAACAAGCGTTGATAGGAAGAAAACAAACGCTGACAGATCAAGCGTTGACAAGAAGAAGTCAAGCGTTGATAGGTTGAAGACAAGCACTGATGGAAAGATTTAGTCTATGCGTATATTGTTTCTAGTTTGTTTCTAGTAAAGATAAGTTCAACATTGTATTTTCTATAATTATCTTTACCTAGAATAGTTGATACGTAGACTCTTGTACAAGGCTTCTTATGTCTATAAAAGAAGACCTTTAGGTTATTGTTCATATAAGTTTTTCATACGTTAAACACTTTCATTGTAAGCAAGTTCGTTATAATCAATCAAGTGAAAGTTTGTTTACATCTTTGCGTGTTCTTGTTTAAGTGTTAATTCCGCATAACACTTAGATTGCTTTATACATAAACAAAGTTTCTCTACGTGTATAACTTGATCTAATCTCGTATACACAAGCTTAATCGATCTAAGTTTGGGATCAACAGATCTTGATCGTATCGATGCTAGTGATATGGCTAAAAAAGCTCGTATTAAATGGGCTTTGGAAGGAGATGAAAACACTAGCTTCTTTCATACTATGCTTAAAAAAACTGTCGTCAGCTTGCTATTAAGGGTATTCTTAACAATGGCATTTGGCATAAAGACCCTAATATTGTTAAAGCTATTTTTCTGGATCACTTTCGTAGTAGGTTTCAACAAACCAACACCTCCCGACCTTCGTTCGACGTCAATATGCTAAAGCAGTTGTCTGAAGATCAGCGGGGTTTTTTGGACCGGGATGTTTCAAGAGAGGAAATTAAGAAAGCAGTTTGGGATTGTGGTAGTGATCAAGCCCGGGTCCAGATGGGTTCACTTTTAAATTTTTCACTACTTTTTGGGATTTGATTGAAGATGATGTTCTGCTTTTTGTGCATGATTTCTTTATTACCATGTCTTTTCCTAATGGTTGCAACCCTTCTTTTATTGCTTTGATTCCCAAGGTGTCTAATGCTACTCTCGTTACAGATTTTCGGTCGATTAGCTTAATTGGTTGCCAATATAAAATTATTGGGAAAATTCTAGCTAACAGACTTGGTTTGGTCATTGGCGATTGTATTAGCTCGGATCAATCTTCCTTTATCAAAGGAAGGAATATTCTTGACGGACCTCTTATCTTGAATGAAGTTATGAACTGGTAAAGAAAGCGTAAAGAGAAGCTCATGATTTTTAAGGTAGATTTCGAAAAAGCTTTTGATTCGTTGAATTGGGACTTCCTGGATATTATTATGGAGAAGCTGGGATTTGGTTTTAGATAGCATTCCTGGATAAAAGGGTGTTTGTCTAATGCTCGTTCTTCTATCCTGGTGAACGCTTCTCCTAATTCTGAATTCGTTGTATCTAAAGGTTTAAGGCAGGGTGATCCCTTATCTCCCTTCTTATTTATTCTAGCTATGGAAGGATTATATCCTCTTATTTGCAAAGCTCTTGACGTGGGAATTTATAAGGGTGCTTCTATTGGCCATGAGTAGATGCGTGTGTCGCATCTTTTATAAGCTAACGATGTTATTTTTGTAGGTCTTTGGTCGTCTATAAATGTACAAAATCTCCTTTGCATTCTCCGATGTTTCTTCCTTGTGTCTGGTTTAAAGATCAATGTTCATAAGTGCAGTTTATCTGGTGTTTGTGTGACTGAGGAGGAAGTTCTTAATATGGCGCATTTTACTGGCTATGGTGTTGCTACCTTACCTATGACTTATCTTGGAGTTCCAGTTGGAGGTATTATGTCTAGGTGTAATAATTGGGAAGTTATCATAAACAAATTACTTCTAAGCTCTCTCACTGGAAATCTAGACTTCTCTCTGTTGGTGGGCGATTATCTCTCATCAAGGTTGTTCTTGGGAATTTGCCAACATATTATATGTCTCTTTACTATATGCCTGCTATTGTGCGCTCCAAATTAGAAACCTTGCGGCTTAATTTCTTTAATGGCTGCGAATTGGGGGAAAGGAAGATGTCATGGGTGAGCTTGAAAAAATGTCTTGCTCGCAAAGAGTTAGGAGGTCTTGGTATTGGTAGTATTCACGCTCTGAATGTGGGATTGCTTTTCAAATGGATCTGGAGATTTCTTCTTAATCAATCGGATCTTTAGGTCAGAGTTATTAAGGGGATTTATGGGCGTTCTGGTGGCATTTTTGATGATGCTCTCCCTAGATCTTGTTATAGCCCGTGGAGTGGGGTTTTGTTCATGGTTAAGGCTATTAAGCTTAAAGGAATTGACCTTCTGGCCCTCTGCAAGCGAAAACTTGGGAATGGCGAGTTAACTAGTTTCTGGTATGATGTTTTGTTGGGTAACCACTCCCTCAAAACTCTTTTTCCTAGAATTCATTTGCTTGAAACTAATAAAGATTGTATGGCTGTGGATCGGATTCACTTATCTAATTGGGGTACGGTTCCCAGAAGACGTCCTAGTGGTGGCGTTGAAACTTCTTAATTCCAAGATTTGCGGCTTCTACTTGATTATGTAACTACTGCTTCTCACTCAGATTCTTGGACTTGGTCTCCTGACGTTTCTAAAGGTTTCTCGGTTACCTCGGTTAGATTTTTGGTGGATTCTCATTTGCTTGTTGGTGGCACGGTTGCTACACATTGGAATCGAAGCATTCCTATCAAAGTGAATGTCTTCTTGTGGAGAGATTTGCTTAATAAGCTCCCTACGAGAGTGAACTTGGATCGTCGAAATATTGATGTTGGCTCGGTTTTATGCCCCATTTGTCTCGAGGATATTGAGACGGTTAATCACTTATTTTTTCATGCGAGGTCGCTAAGGATTTATGGGCTTTGTTAGCTAAGTGGTGGGAGCTTGATGTTCCTTTTTGCGCTAATATCTCGGAGTGGTTGTCATGGCTTGATTCCGTCTCCATCTCCAAGAAAGCGAGGAGTTTTCTTGACGCTGTGGGCGGGATTCTAATGTGGTCCATCTGAGGTTTCGTAATAGGATGCTTTTTTCTTTATCTCCTCCAAAGATATCTTTGTTGTGGGATTCTATCGTTTCTTATTCTTATTGTTGGATTTCATCAAGAAATCCTAGGATAAAACTTAGATTGATTGATTGGTTGAAAAACCCTATTTTATGCTTAGTTCATTTGTAATGTTTTCTAGCTTTTGCTAGTTTTTAATAAAATCGCCGTTCAAAAAAAAAGATAGAGGAAGGAAAACCAACAACAAATAAACACGCAGACAATCGGAAGCATAGAACCAGACAAAACAACAACCTAAACGAGCACAAGGGAGAGCATCAACAGCAGTAGCAACAAAACTCAATAAAACACATTAAATGCAAAAAAAAAACTAAACAGGAACATCCAACATCAGCAAGGATCATCAAAAGACAAAGCCAAACTCTCCTATAAAAAACATCATTAAAAATAAGACCAACTCGAACAATAAAACGTAATAAAAACAACAGAAGCAGCAGAAAATACAAGAACTATAGCAGGAAGTTCAAATGAACAAGGGCGATTGCTATAATGCAAACCATGATAGCAAAAACTCTTAATCAACAACAACTATAATAAATGACAACAAAATCTGCAGCAAGCAATACATCATCATATAAACACTCAATATCAGATTACCAAATACAGCAGCATATGCAAACATGAAGGCAACAATGATAAAACCAAAACAACAATAAAACAACTATACGAAATGCAGCAAGATCAAAACACAGCACGAGCCTATCAACAACATCAAATGCTACAGCAGCAAGAGCAAGCGATAACAACGCGGTAGCAAAAAATAGCATTAATGATTAAGCATATAAGGAAATTATTCAAAGACTGCAGACAAATTTGCGATATACCTTTACTACTACAGATCGAATCACAATCGTATAGTAAAACAGATTGATTACTCACAGCAAGAGACGAGAGTGAATCAGATGAACATAAGAAATAGAAGCAAATAACACAGCAACCACATTGCATCAGCAGCTAGAATGAAAAAGCACAATAAAGTACCAAACGAACACAATAACAGCCTAAGCAGAATACTACAGACGCTAATTAAATGGTTATACTAGCAGGTACAAAAGCAAAGAACAACAAAGCAATAAACCAATAAAAACCCAACACATAACAAAAGAACGAACAAGAAGAACAAGGCTACACAAAATGACAGAACTAAAAAAATATGAAAGAAACGAGATTACGCTGCATCCATACCCAAAGCTAGCTAGCCGCTTGTGATTGACTTAGGCTTAGTGTTGATATCACCTCATCTAATCAAATCATAAACCACACACATCACTCTTTCCAAACACGAACTAATCTTCGAATAAAACAAGAAAACAGCATAAGTAACCCCAAAAAATAAAAATTAGGGTTTGAAGACCCTAATTTATATCAAACTAGATAATCACCCATACGAGCAACGGTATCACCAAGAAGATCAACGACAACGTCTATATAAGCTTCCAAACACTAGAGAACTGAAGATCCCAAAAAAATCAAAATTAGGGTTTCAACGCGTATATAACTTGACTCTGATACCATGTTAAAACATGAAAATAAAAGTACAAGACAAGATATTATCACCCAACCAACCTCCCCTTGGTGATTTATTTATAAGGATTCAAGTACAAAATACTAAACAAATGATTAGTCCCTAAACGGATGCTAATCAAACGATTACAAAGAGAAAGGAGTCAGATTGTCCCAAATAGGTTGATCTAATCTTCATCACTACATTAACACTCAGCACTCAAAGTAAGAAACAAGATGAACATATTCCCAAGCCAGACATGGCTGCTTAACCAGAGAGAGAGAGCACGTTTTTTTGTGTGCGTGTGATAATGAGTGTTACAAAGAACTATCATCCGATTGAGAATATAACCACACCATGGGCCAACACTGGTTTCCAGAGGCTAGTCAAAGCCCAGTTCACAAGAAGGAAGGTAGAAATGCCAAGACCAATTCCTCAACTTCAAACCCGTGGATTCTAATTTGTACAATTGGTACTTCGAATACAAACTCTGATCTGGTGGGCTATGGCACCACCCATGGCACCACCGTACCCCAAGCTCTTAAAGAAATCTCAAGCAATATGAGTGTGGTCTCAATTAGAGGTGTGATTTGGGTTGACCCGGTCGGGCTCGGTTCAACTCGGGTCGGGTCAAGTCGGGTTGAGACTAAAAAAATCATACCCGAACCCGAGCCTACTTAGAACTCGGGTCACTCGGGTTCAGGTCAACTCGGGTTCGGGTCAACAAGAGTATAAGTAAAAAGTTTAAAAAAAAGCTTATTTAAGTAAATTTACAATGTATAAAGTGTTAATTGAGTCGGGTTGGTTGGGTTCAGGTCAATTCGGGTCAAGGCTAAAAAATATAAACCCAAACTCGACCTATTTAAAACTCGGGTCAATTCGAGTCAACCCGAGTTGACCCGAATAAGTTTTTTGACCCGAATGACCCGACCCGAATTGGCTTATTCGGGTTCGGGTCGGATCGAGTCGACTTTTTCGACACCCCTAGTCTCAATTCCTCTAGAAACATGGTAATGAAGTATTTAAATTTTGAACCTGTAAGCTTTAGTTTGACCTCGTTATGTTTCGATTTAAATTTGTATTGAAATTCGATAGTTACGTTTCGGTCTCTTATTGTACTCTAGAGGTGTGCTTGGCGCGGAGCAATTAAAAGCGACAAGGGTTGAGTTTTATGATCTTCAATCCCCGTTTAGCAAAAACAAGTATTTTTATCTATTGTATTGAAATATTTATTTTTCAACGCTTCATAAGATAGCTTTTAAAAGCGTTAAAAACTCAAAAGTTGTTTTACACATTATGATTATATATAACTATCACCTTTATATATAAAAAAATATTATTGCTCACTTATACTACTACTTTTACTAAATACAATTAAGTCAAACATAACTTTACAAAAAATTTGATTATGGGTGAATTTATTAAGATCTTTCTATTTTAATCATTTGTGTCTTTTATAATTATATGTGTGTTTTTATTTTTTAATTTTGATTTTATTGTAAAATTATAAAGCTAAAAATAATAAAAAGAAATTATGAAATTTAACATGTCAAAAACATTAAAATGAGAAAAAATACAAAACAAAAATTAATAAAATACCACTCTGAACTTTAAACCAATGGTACAAAGACGCAACAAGTATAAAATATATGCATTTTTTCTTTTTAAACGAACCAAGAATACTACTTGCTATGTCTTAAATTTGTAGTCAGTCTTTTTATTCCGGGTTATCTCAAATTATTGTTTCATTCTAAATATAGTTGTAGCTAATTTAACAAATTTACTATATTACATCTAGTGATATCATAAATTATAAAATTTATTTAAAATTTTAATTAATTACACGAAAATATAATTATCATTTTGAATAAAATAAAAATATTATAACAATTAAGTCTTTTTAAAATATGTGTTTCTTGTTAAAGACATTTAATTTGAGACTAAAGAAGTAGTAGCATTAATACCAAAGTTTTAAAACGCGCGCCTTTGCGGCGCTAAGGCGGGGCAAAAGCGTGAGGCGTGGCCTCTACGTTAAGAAATACATCTTGGCGTCGGCGCTAGGCGTGACCTAGGATAAAGCGGAAAAAGGCGAGGAAAAGCGGACAAAGACGTGAGTTTTTTTGAATGGCTTTGAAAATTTTCAAATATTTAAGATTTTTACTTGCGTTTACTAATATTTTCAATTTTAGTTAGGATTTATAAATGTTTATAAGTCGTATAATTATAAATATGATATAAAACTAAAAATTTACAATTATATATTGCCGCCTTAAGTCACGCCTTAAAAACGTCGTGCCGCTACGTCTTACGCAAAAGCTCAAGGCTTAAACTCGCCGCTATGCCGCGCCTCACGCTATTTGAAACCTTGATTAATACCCTTTGTTGAAGTCCTTTCACTGTTGACATCCCATAAATCCTTTTTCCTTTTTGTTTAAAAAGGAAATAGAAAAACAAGCAATACACAAAAGTGCAAAACAAAACCTTATCAACATAAACAACCACCACCAAACATATATATCCTCATCTTCACTCAAACCATCATCACACAGCCACCAGTCCACCACCATGTCCATTTCCACCGCCATCACAACCATAACCCCACCACGTTTCCAGCTCACCTCACCACCCTTCAACCCTCCCACCAACCTCAACCTCCGCCACCACCGTCGCCACACCACCACCACACTGACCAAATCCTACAAAGTCTCAATCGAACACGACGGCGTCACAACAAACCTCGAAGTAGACCCATCAGAAACCATCTTAGACAAGGCGTTGGAACTCGGTCTCGACGTCCCACACGACTGCAAGCTGGGTGTATGCATGACGTGCCCAGCGAAGCTTTTGGCGGGAGAAGTGGATCAGAGTGAAGGGATGCTGAGTGATGACGTCATTGAACGTGGGTATTCTCTGTTGTGTGTTTCGTATCCCAAGACAGATTGTGTGGTTAAGATTATACCTGAAGAGGAGTTGCTGTCTTTGCAATTGGCTACTGCTGATGATTAGTGTAATCTTCTTGTAATTTTTTGTTATAAACAAAGTTTAATTAGAGTTATAATGAGAGGGGTTTGGATTTGTTTCTCTTATTTTTTCCCTATATTTCTTTAGTTATCTTATGGATTGAGAGATCAAGAGAGCTAATGTCATAGGCTGAGCATCGGGACGAAATCGATCCGTTAGGACCCTATCTCGACTCATCTTGTTTCTTGTGATAAAAATGAAAATGAACTCTATTGTTGATTTAGAGCACCCGGAGTGGTGGCACCGTGGGGTGCCAAACTCACGGCGTTTGCCGCGTGATGAGTCCGACGAAGCTCAAAACCCACGGCGTGGGTGGTGGAAGTGAGTCAACTCACGGGGCGTCGTGGTGATTTTGTGAGTGTGAGTTGGCTGTTTTTTCCTAGTGACCCTAAGTTATGACTCCCCTGTTTTTCTAAGTGAATGTGAGTGTGGTTTCGCTGACATGGCACCAAAAAAACCCATCACTTGGAGTGATGGTTCCTAGCCCTCGATTTCTCCTCGTAACAAAGAAAACATAGTTTTTCTTTGTTTTAAAAAGGTAAAAGGTAAAAAACAGTCACGTACTTAAGTTTTGTGTCGACTTGATAAACGAACTATTTCATTCATAGACTTTAACAAGGTACTTGTTTGTTTTGTGATAATGTTACTTAGGCAACCGGATCTATTTTCATGCCTTTTTTTATATCCATGTGTACTTTACATGTGTAATTCCTACCGAGAATTACTAGAACCACATAATTTTTACAAAAAAACTTCCATATAATGATGTGGCAAAACATTTGGACTAATCATTGCATTCTTTCTCCACTAACTATTTGTTTCATAACAAATCATATTGTTACACCTCATTATGTGGGAAGTTTTTTGTAAACATTATGTGATTCTAGCAATTCTCATTCCTACCTATGTGGATTAACTAATTATAACTTATAACATATAAAGTAATTAATTTATCTTCAACTCTTTCTTTTCCATTTATTTATCTTAATTCTTATCTTCTCCGTCTAACCTAGATTATTATCACTACTAATGAATGCAAAACCAAACAATTATCTCAAAAATTTACATCTCAAATAGACCAAACTTCATGAGCCATTTACTTAGAAGCAACCATCTCAAACAATCTCTGCCATGACATCATCATTAAACAACCACCACCGAGCCATCATTACGAAGACATCTTCCCCTGCCAACCTATCACACACAATGGCATGACACGTCACTCAAGTTTATATCAGATTCTGCAGAAATGTGTTGAGACCTAATTGTTTCCCTTCCTTTCATTATCAAAATAATCAAATATATATGGTTACAAAGATTATTCTAGTATACGGGGCTTGGCCTAATACAAGCTCACGGGCCATGACAAAATAATAATAAACACTATAAATATATCGACTAATACGCCCCTGCGGTTGGAGCGGGAGGAGGCTATACGCTCAAACTGGATTGAAATTCTTCAAACAATGCGGAAGGCAGTCCCTTGGTGAAAATGTCGGCATATTAGAAACGAGAGGGTTACATGTAGAACTCTGACCTGACCAGCGGTAACCATGTCTCGGACGAAATGAATGTCGATCTCAATATGTTTTGTCCGTTGATGTTGAACAGGGTTGGCAGACGTATAAACAGTACTAACGTTATCACAGTAAACAAGAGTTGCCGTTGACATAGGAGAATGTAACTCGCGAAGAAGATTACGAAGCCATGAAGTCTCTGCCACAACGTTAGCAACACTCCGGTATTCAGCTTCGGCACTGGAGCGTGAAAGAGTGTGTTGTCGTTTAGCTGACCAAGATAGTAAGTTATCACCCAAAAATACACAATAACCCGAGGTAGACCTCCGTGTAGATGGACAACCCGCCCAATCAGCATCAATAAAACCAACAAGAGAGGTAGTGGAGGATGTACCCTGAACATATCGCAAGATACGCTTGAGAGCAGCTAAATGTGGCTCTCGCGGATCGTGCATATAAAGGCAAATCTATTGAACTGCATAAGACAAATCTGGACGCGTAAACGTGAGGCACTGAAGTCCCCCTGCAAGACTTCGGTACAAAGAAGGATCCTGAACCGGAACCCCGTCTAGACCTAGTTTGGACTCGGTATCAACTGGTGTCCGAGAGGGGTTACAATTAACCATGTGAGCACGCTCAAGGAGCTGAAGAACGTACTTTCGTTGAGACAAAAATAAACCTGTAGAGTGACGAACAACAGAGATACCAAGAAAATAATTAAGAGCCCCGAGGTCACTCATGTCAAAATCACGATGTAAAGAACCAATGAGATGTTGAAGAAGTGGCTGTAGAAGAAGTCGTAAGAATAATATCATCCACATATAAAAGGAGATAAGCAACCTGAGAGCCCGGTCTATAAATAAATAGAGAAGAATCACAACGATTGTGGTAAAATTCGGCCCGTGTGGCATAACCTACAAAACGCTGAAACCAAGCACGAGGTGCTTGTTTCAGTCCATATAAAGATCTCTGCAAACGACAAACGTGGTTAGGGAACCTAGCATCAATAAAACTGGGGGGTTGATGCATGTAGACAGTCTCGGATAAATCACCATTAAGAAAAGTATTCTTAACATCAAGTTGGTGAATCGGCCACTTACGAGACACAGGAAGGCTAAGAACCGTGCGAATAGTGGCTGGTTTGACAACCGGGCTAAATGTCTCATCAAAATTAACACCATCTTGTTGACTACTACCATTAGCAACCAAACGAGCCTTATAACGACTCAAAGTCCCGTCAGCATTAAACTTATGCTTAAATAACCACATAGAGCGAACCATATTAACACCTGCGGGCCTTGGTACAAGTAACCAAGTGCCATTTTTAACCAACGCATTATACTCATCATAGATAGCATTACGCCACTAGGAATCTTTAAAAGCGTCAGATGGATTTTTAGGAATAGGAGAAATCAAGAAAGTATTTAAAGACAAGCGACTGATAGGTTTGTCAATGCCTTATTGCAGCCGTGTGATCATGGGATGAGTGCGGGGTGGTTCATTAACAGGGTTTGTATTGGTTTGTGCATTTTGAGGATTGGATATGGGTGGTGGCAGCGCACTGTTTTGGGTTTGGGTGTTGTGTGGTGCGTGACTAGTGGACTGGTTTGTTAATGCAAAGTAGCCTAAAAACATTATTAGTGTTAACTAATCCTCTTACTTTTGATCACGACAAATTAAAAAGACATTTATCGTCATATACAATCGTAAGACGAATTATCTAACAAACACTATCATCAAGGTAATAATCATTTAAGTAATGCACTAACATATCTTAATCATGATTAGTGATCGTAAAGTGATTAGTCCTAAACTTATATTTTGTCAAATGTGACAAAATATTTTTTAATAAACTTTCTTTTTAAGAAAATGTTTTATTAAAATGGAAAATATAAATTTGAATATGGCATATTCCAAATGCTATAGGAATATCATTTGAAGGTAAAACTTACCTCAAATATTACTAACCCACTAAAAGACAAAAGGGAACGGGGTCTACTCCCACGGTTCCTTAAGTAGCTATGTGGCTCCTTATCAATAAGGAACTGCGTGGACAATTAAGGAACCGCACTCAGAGAGTCGTCGGCTTTTATCTCCTATAAATACTGGATCAAATTTGCATTTTCCATGAACCTTTTTGGACACTCTTTCTACCATCTTTCTCTTTTCTAATTCTTAATCATTTGTAAATGATCACTTAATGTGTTAAGTATTTTTAGTTATGATTATCCCCTTGATCTCCTTCTTTACCTTGTCCAAAGAGAAGATCACTCACACACTTGTGATGTGATTAAAGATGAAACCTTGATGAAGATCATCCTATCTTAGATCTAGTCATGTTCATTATTTTTATTTGAGTCTTGTGTAGATATAATGTATTTGTGTATACTTGGATTAGTTGTGTTAATCCAATGTATTTGTGAATACTTGGAATTATCTTGTGTAAATCCATTGTATATGTGTATACTTGGATTTGTCTTGTGTGGATCCAAGTTACATTTGTATGCTTGGATATGTTTTCATTGAGTTGTAAAGTGTTGTGTGTTAGTTCTCACTAAACTACAAAGTGATTTTTGTATGTGTCTTGTGAGTTGTCACTTAGCTTCAAACTAAAGAGTTGTGAAGATTGGTTATAGCTTTCGATTAGAACTCGACATCTAGCCTTGTGTTGGAAAGGAATATGGGCGACGAAGATTGGTTCTAGCTTCGATTAGAACTTGACATCTAGCCTTGTGTCGGAAAATGGTGAAGTAGGCGACGTGTGTAGATTGGTCCTAGCTAAGATTAGGTCTCGACATTTAGCTTAGTGTCAGAAAATAATGTAAGCAATGTTGTAAGGTTACCCCGCCAAGAAGGGAGCTTGTGGATATCGTGGAAATCTCGAGTAAGGTGTACTCGAGGAGTGGAGTAGGAACGAAGATAGATCTTCGTTGCCGAACCACTATAAATCTTGGTGTCTTCCTATTAGGTTGCTTCTTTCCTTACTCTTTACTTACTTTCATTATTACATCACATATAACAACTACTTGTCATTGTTAATGCATTAAAATTGAACCTAATCATTATGCAACTAGCTTTCAAGTAAAAGGTAGTTTTGAGACAAACCTAATTTAAAGGAATTTTAATTAGGACATAAACCGAAGAGAAACTATTCAACCCCCCATTCTAGTTTCTACAATTGGTATCAGAGTGATGGTCACTCAAGATCTTTGAAGTATATTGTACTTTAAAACTTGGATTGATCCATAGTCTCCTCAAATTAGAAGGTTTCGTTGTACTAAAGTTTCTCTTTGGTCAAAACTATTTTTTCATTGAAAATAGACATTTTAATTGGTAATATAGCATCTCATCTAGATTAGTAGTATTTATACATTTTAGATTTACTCTTGAAATGTATCTACTAGTTTGTATCTTGTTATGTGTAGGTACTCATGAAGATTAATCATTTAATTGATTGTGGATTGAGTTACTTACACTTGTAGAAGACTCATCTTCTTTGATTTCCAACATCATTGAATGATGATATCAAGATGGATGAGAGTGATACTAGTCCTTGAAGACTTAGTAGTCACTTTAGACATGTTTAGGCATTGCACTAGTTCCTTGAAGACTTAGAATACATTTTGCGGCTAAGGTACGTTTTTGTCCTGCCACACGCCCTATTGATCATTATTTTGATCATTACTTTACTATGTGCTTGTTCTTGGCATCTTTGCCTTGACATTTGTTTGTGGTATGCGATTCTTTTCTTATACCCTCTCAAACCCTCATTGCTTGGATACTTGACTCACTTCGGAGATGTAGAGTGAGTTAATTGTAGCTTAAAGTATCAAGCATGATTTTTATGGTTTGCACCCATACGGTTAGTAGGCCATATATCATGTGTAATATGTGCAAGTGAGCTCATCTCTAGGATGATTGATTAATCCTTTGAGATACCAAACTACTCTATAAGTTGTAGTTAGGATATTACACATTTGGAATTGAAATATTCCAAGAATATTGTTATTGTAAACCCTAGTAATAATAATTGTCCGATCATGTGAATCTGTACTTTGCTCACATTTTGAAATAGCTTAAGACTATCCTTGAAAGTGATCTTACTCTATTTATCAAAATTTCTTGGTATGGATCATTACCAAAGCAGTTTAGACTTTTGCCGGAAAGGCACATCTTAAACCACTATAAATGACACAAGATCTTCGTTACTACAACTTGAAGTTTTTCACTTGTCTCTTGAGCATTGAACTTGGTCTTGATTCACTCCCCTTGGTTTCTCTCTTCTTTGCTTCTTTGCTACGAGTAGTCGTCTTTCCGTTTCGGTCCTATTCGGTATTTATCGGTTTTGATTTAACTCGTAATCCTTAATTAAGGCATTATCACCTAGTATTGAAGTGGTCCAATGATTTCCAAAAGGCTTAAGATATATATTAAGTATTTTAGAAAAACTTGGTTTTGAAAATTTCTTTGATTTTCTGTGTTAAAAACCTTCCACTGTGGGCGGTTCTTTAATTGTCACGGTTTAACCCACGGTTCTTTATCGATAAAGAACCACGGCCCCACTGAGTGACTAAAATAATCAGTTTTCATTAAACATCATTATTTCAAAACAACCCCACCCTTTCTTCTCCATAGAGGCGACGGGTTTTCCCTTTTTCACCATTGTTGATTCATCAAAAGCTTCAATCACTCAAGAAAAATTGATTCCAAGTTGTGGGCTTCACTCATCCCTCTTCCAACATCAATTTATTGTAAGTGCATTCATTCAATTTCAACTAATTTATTCTAGGGTTCTTATTTTCATAATTGAGAATTTTAAAAATTAATATTAAATTATAACCTTGCAAGGAATGTGGGTTGACATAGTTATATTACTATGATTCCTTAGGTTCGAATTCATTGCGATTTCACTAAAACCCACTTGTATAAAAATCCGAATTTTGACTAAGTTATTTTGGTTAAATGATGGAATTGATATGAACCCATGAATAAATTGGTAATTGCGTTGTTAATGCTTACCTAAAAACGAATTTTTGATAAACCAATGTTCAAGTTCATGGTTGATTTTACATAGCTCATATGTTCTAGTCAATGATGAATTGGGTACATTGTGAACATAGGAATGATAAGGATTAACTCTTCGTTTGTCAAGCAATTGATCAAACACATTCTCACAATTTTGATTTTTGGTCGTTATGTAGCATATGAGTGATTGGGGAAATATATATTTTTTTGTTTATAGGTGTTTAATCATGCCTTCGGAATATCAACAAGACCACCAAAATACTAAACGGTACATGCCTAATCTTGCCGACATTTGTCCTTCGCAAACCCTTGCAAAAACTTTTCTTTCACTTAGAAACCGGTGCTTTCATGAGGGTAGAGTTGTACAAGAGGACATTGAGGGTTATGGCTACATCTTGTTTATTTTTGCTCAAATTGGCTTTGATTGTTTGTTAAAAATCAATGAAGTCATTTACCCTCACTTTATCTTGGAGTTTTTTGACACATATTCTCTTATCTCTAATGATAACAGAATATTTGTTAAGTTCAACATTAATGGTAAACTCATCCAATACTCTCTCGAGGAATTTAGCGAGGCACTTGGTGTGCCATATGAAGGTACTTGTCGTTTCACTGAATCATGGAGACTTGATGCTCTAAATTAGTCTTACGATAGTCCTCCATATGACAACGAAGAGCTAGACCTTGACCTCATCCTTGATATCATTACCAAAGGGTGTGGTAGAACCGTTGTACGAAGTATCCACTTTACTAAGAGATCCTTGAATCGCTATGAGATACTCGTAAGCGACCTTAATGATTGTTTAATCCGGTGGGCCGACATTCTTAGGGAAAATGTGTTTTGTCTTGGTGGAAACCGGGATCATATTTCGGCGTGTATGGCGCATATGATGTTTTGCCTCTTTACCAACACCAAGTACAATCTTGCATATTACATCGCTCGACGGATCAACTATGCTCTTTCTAGACAAACCACAAATCTTCCATATGCCATGCTCCTCACTCGTCTTTTCAAAAAGGTTGGTGAAGACGTTCTCGAACTTGATCTTTCTCGCTTTCAATCGGTTAACTGTGTGATGCTACAAATTCGAGAGGTGCAACCACGAAAGCCTAGAAGTGATCAAGGTACGAGAATGAATGACCCACAAGAGTCTGACGATGAGGACACTCCTATGTCACCAAGTGATGGTGGTGACGAAGGTACTAGTGCTCACGTTGGCTCTTCGAGTGACTCGCACCCATCCATGAACACTTTCATGGACGGGTTAGACCATATTGTTCCTCCTCCTAAGTATGCCACTAGTGATCTTCCGGAAAATTTCGGACTTGAGCATGTTTACTGTTCAAATCTTCAAACGCGTGGTGAGTTGTATGATCATAGAGTGGAGTAAAGGGGTGCATTCCAGAGCTTGGGGAAGATGATCAAGGGATTTGGCAAGAAGAAGAAATGAAGCTATGGAGTTGATTCAAGGTTGACATGTTTGTGAACATTTTATGTAATGTTGAACTATTTCCTTTCATTAGACTTATTTATGTTTCTTGCGTTTAGGATTTGGTGTTATCTAACTAATTCTTTGTGTTTGGATTACTAGATATTTTAATCCTAAGTTGTTTATGTGATCGATGTTTCGATTCACATATCTTTGTGCAATTTATGTGTTAGTTAGCTTTCTAGATTTTGGTTAATAGTCTATTTTTGCTTGATAAATCCTTGTTTAAAACCTAGGTTGTTAAATATTGCTGGAAATCCACTATTTTGAAGCCACTGCCCACAGTTCTTTAAAATATGGGCGGTTCCTTAGTGATAACGAACCGTAGCCTATTTAAGGAACCATAGGCTATGGATTCGACAAAATCTTTGCTTTACACTATTTTTTCTAAATCATTGTAAACATTGATGAAATTTTTGCTAAAAACCAGCTTTTTCCCAAATTAGCCTACCTAATTTCAATGTTCATCAAAATAAATTTTAACCCATTACTAGTTTGGATAATCCCCTCTCCTCCTTAAACCTCTTTTGGTTGATCTTATTCTTCATCCTCTAAGCCTTCTTTCTAAACCTTGACACACAACCATCGTGTCCACTAGATCATCAAACTCTTCCAAACCATCCTCATCCAAAAGAAACCTCAAGATCAAGATCAAGTTTCCTAAACTTGGCTCTTCATCTTTTCTTACACCAAAGAATGAGATTTCTCTAATTCTCATTTCTTCATCACCTTCACCACCTCTTGCACCATGCAAGACTAGTTCAACTCATGGTACTTACCATTCACATGGTTCTACCTCCTATTCATTCCAATCTAGGATGAATGAGTTGTCCTCACCCTTCATTCCTAGTCCTCTCTTGGATGTGAACCCTCAACCTCTTCAAAGCATTCCCTTTGTTAATGACATTGTTGAACCCTTGGTTACCTCTCCTTTCACTCAACCAAATTTACCCATCTCACCATTGGACACCATGCCTCCTCCTCCTCCTCCCTCAAACACTCTATTTTTGGGTGTTCCTATCCTATTTCCCATTTTTTGGGTGATCCGCACTTATTTGACTTTTTTATGCACAATGGAACCAGTTGTCCTTGTTGCTTAAATAATTTCTACCTCATTGATATCCTTAGGTTGGAGATGATTAGGGCTCACATTAAGTTGCAAAGCTTCTTGTTGAATTTATTTTCTAATCCTCCACCTCCTAGGAGATGAATGATGATTTTCTAAAAATAAAAGCTTTTAAAAGAAAATCAAGCCAAGGAAGTCTACCATATCAAGAACTAGTTTAGCTAACTTTGTAATAGTTAGTTGTTATTTCTTTTATTTTATTTCATTTTCATTCATGAGTTTTTCATGAGGATGCTTTATGGATTTTTTCTTTTTATGATTCAACCTATGTGCTCACACTAATCAACTTTAATTTATTAAAATTGAACTTTAATCTATCACAACTAGGGGTGGAAATCGGGTCGGGTTGGTCGGGTTCGGGTTATTCGGGTCGGGTTGAATTCGGGTTGAGGGTAAAAATGTTTTACCCGAACCCGACCCGAGTTGAACTCGGGTTAGTCGGGTTCGGGTCTATTCGGGTCGGGTCTACTCGGGTCGGGTCTATTCGGGTTCGGGTCAACCCGACTACGGGTAAAATATTAAAAAAACTTTTTTTTTAATATTTTTAATAGAATTTATATTTAATTTAAAATTTAAGAATAAAAAAATAAAATAAATTTCTTATTCGGGTCAATCGGGTTGACCCGAACCCGAATTAGGCATAAATATTTTACCCGATGTCCGACCCGATTTCGAATTCGGGTTAGTCGGGTTGACCCGACTAACCCGAATTCAAACTTCAACCCGAGTAACCCGACCCGAATATGCTCGGGTCGGGTTCGGGTCGGGTCGGGTCGGAAATATTGACACCCCTAATCACAACCTCTAAAAACTTGACTAAAATTAGATCAAAATGTTATCTAAATATTTTGTCACCCTTTGTCAAGAGACTCTTTGTGAGTGTGTTGCCTTTTGTGCAACCAAAGCATAATCTAATGCTAAAAGAGGTAAAAATCCAAGATTTGCAAAATTTTGAAAGAGTCTTATTTTTTCTCAAAACTTTGTAAAATTGAATTATCAAGTCCACTGTATGCGGCTCCATAAAAGTCGCACGGATCCTTATATTTAAGGAACTACGGGTTCTTTTAAAGAACCGCGGACAACAAGCCTAAATTTGGCTCGTTTTTGGTCTTTTTTCTTTAACCATAGTCTTTTTCAAGATTATCTGTTTGCCAATTTTGGCTAAACATTCCTTCAAACCTTTTGTTTTCATTTCAAATCTTTGCCTTGTCTACTTTCTTTAAACTCTTTTTTTGGGAGTTCTTCTTCTCATCACTCACAAGGTCTAACTCTTCTAATCTTAACATTGGCATCTCTTTGTCACAATCTTCTAAACCTAAAGCTTCTTCTTCTAAGCTTACCAAGAAACTGATAGGTGTGAAAACACCCATCTTTTCTACCACTTAATTACATTAAAACGGGACCTAAACGTATATTTTATGTCGCAAATGGCGGAATTATGCGTGGTTTGTGTTTTTATTGTATTTCAGGGTCTAGATGGTGAAAAGTGGAGAAAACACGGCTTTCACGGGCGTTATTGAAGAAAAAGACAAAAGATGGAGTCGAAAGATCAAGAGTGGAAAAAGAACGGAAGTCCAAGACCAATTCTGAAGATTTATCGAAGAAAAAGTCAAAAGACGGAAGTTTACCAAAAGCCAAAGAACTCAAGTCTAATTTATTGAAGAATACAAGACGAGTTTGAAGAAATCCCAAGACAAAGTCCAAGTATTAAGAGATTATCAAAAGATTAAGAAGATCAAGGACTTAAGAGTGAAATTAAGAGAAAGAAGAAAGAGGGAGGAAGCTTCCTAAGCTCCTCCCTAATTCCCCTATATATAGTTCTCCTTCATTTTTTGTTTAGTGTTGTTGGAGGCTTGACAAGCCTCCCTTCCCCATTTTTCATTTCTCTTGTTCTTTAAATTTATGAATCTTTATCTTTATGTATCACACCTTTAATCTTCTTTTAATACCAAGTAAGTTTACCTTTAATTGTTGCTAATCTTTATCTTATAGCCAATCTCCTTCTACCTTTCTTGTTTGATTTGTTCTTTATTTTGATTGTTCATGTTCTTGAGTTTTTTATGATTTTGATTAAGTGGGTTTTGATTGATTTGGTTATGTTTGTTAGTTTTGATGATTTGTTTTGATTGATTATTGTTAGTTGATGCTTAGTGGTTGTTTTGGGTTAATCTTTTGGTTAATCTTGGTTAGTTTTGATTAAATTCGTGCCTTGATGTTCTTTCCCTGTTCTTCGTTCTTACTTACTGTTTCCCAGGAAAAAGTTCCGAATGAGTATTTTTGAAAGTTCCGAATGAAGTGTTTTTAAATGTTCCGAATGAGTATTTTTGAAAAGTTCCGAGTGAAATTTTTTTGAAAAGTTCCGAATCAAATTTTTCAAATGTTCCGAATGAGTATTTTTGAAAAGTTCCGAATGAGTATTTTTGAAAAGTTCCGAATGAGTATTTTTGAAAAGTTCCGAATGAGATTTTTTTAAAAAGTTCCGAATGAGATTTTTTTGAAAAGTTCCGAATGAGATTTTTTTTTAAAGTTTCGAATCAATTTAAAAAAAAAAAAAAAAAACAAAAAAACTTCCGAATCAAGTCATTCAAAACTTCCGAACCAATTTCTTTAAAACTTCCGAACCAATTTCTGCAATACTTCCGAACCAGTAATAAAAAGTTCCGAATCGGAACTTTGGTAAGTTCCGAAATTTAGGACCACCTGCTAGCTTGCTAGCTTAGCCTCTTTTGGCGCCAATTTCAGCAGGCAGCTTGGCTGCTTCCAGCAGCTAGCCTGCCTGCTTGTTTTTTATTAGTATTGTTCCGTAATTGTCTAGTTTTATCTGAAAGTTGTTCCGATTTTATTTTTGAAAGTTACGTATTTTTAGTTGAATTTTTCTTCCAATTTTAAAATTAATATTTTTTCGTAAAGTTCAAGTTTTATCTTTTATTTAGTACCCGCTTTAGGTTTTGCCTCGTTTAGCTTTAAAATACCATTTTAGTTTTGTTCTCTCCTTTTTCATTTAGTAAACTTTATTTTTGAGTCGATAGTTAATTTCGTCTTTTAGATTTATTTTTATTAATTGTTTCGCTTTAAATTACGTTTTATTATTTGTTTTAATATTCATTTTAATATCGTTTTAACTTTTAGTTTTTAATATTCACCTTGTTTTACTTTTATTATTTGTACTTGTCTTTAGTTTGTTTTTAAATACCTTTCGCATTTACTTTTTAATTAGTTATAGATAATCAACTTCCCTTTTTCTTAACCAAAAACAATTGAGTCACACATTTAACCGGAAATCAATTCGATTAGACACCGAGAAAACGAACTTTTTCAACTAGTAAAAATCCTGTTATTAAAATGGCGCCGCTGCCGGCTCTTTTCGTGAAGATCGAAGGTTTTTTGTGAGTGACGCGTTGGATTTTGGGATCCGTTCACTTGTGAACGTTATTTTTCTTGTCAAAAATTTTCAAAAATCCAAAAACATTTGAAAAATCATAAAAAGCATTTCTTTTTCAAAGTTTTGCACCAAAAATATTCTTCTTGCTTATCTATCTTTCTTCATGGATTTTTACGTCCATTGCGTCCGGTGTGGGAAACAATTATCTGGGAACAAATCTTGTCAATGGTGTACATGTGAGCGGTGCGGAAACGTTATCGACTACAAACAATCCGGATTTTGTCCTTTGTGCAACTCGACTAATTCATACTTTTTAAACCTACCTCCTGTTCCCCCGTGCATCTATTGTGGAAGCGATTCTCATTGGCATGTTTCGTGCCCGATTCGATACCCGTATGGTCACGGGCAAGAACCAGGGTACAATTATGACAATGATAATAGCTATCCACAAGACGCACTTGATTTTTCTCCATACCCGGTTTGCAACAACTGTGGGGGTCCTCACGATACCTATTATTGTCAACCACTGAATTGTTATGAGCCAAATCCGTGTCCTCAGTTTTCTTCACCTATGAATTATTATGAACCAAACCCGGTTTCTAATTATTCCCAACCGATAAACAACTATGAGCCACAACCTTGCTATAATTCAGGTTTTCAACACTATGAGCCCCCACATCACACCCTCAATCATCAATCCTCTCAACAAATTCATCTTGACCCACAACTCACTACCTTGAATGAAGAAACACACTCCATTGTTTTGCAACTTCAAGAGGTCGTTGTTTTGGTTAAAGAACTTCGGGACGAGGAAAAGCGACTGCAACAAGAGCAAGTATCTAATCTTAGTGATTATACCCCTCCGCTTGTGCGTCAATACTATTATGATGATGATGACAATGATGCTGTATGCACTTTCAACTCATCTTCTGAAGTTGCTGCTCCTACTCTCGATGTTCCTACTGCGTCTAAGGATCTATATTCGTTGCATGAGCTTAGTGATGTTGGTCTCGACAAAGTATTGGATGATGAGGTTTGTGACTTACCTGCTATGGAGCCTGAGGATGACGTTGCTCTTACATAAGAGGTTGATCCTAGTGATGACGATTCTTCTCTCTGCTATGAGAATTTCACTTTTGAAATTTCTCAATCTCCACCGGGAGATGCAGACGATGACGATTTATTCTCTCCGGTTTACGAGCAGTTCACCGATGAACATGATCTTGTGGATGAGGTGGAAGACGTGCTTCTTCGCGATGGATTACGGAAAGTGCACCTTCTTATTGCTCAAATCGAAGCGTTGACTTCTCCTTCCAAGTCTTTACCTCCATCTATTCCTCCCGTTGAAGATAATGACCCATTGCTGGAAGAAATCGATATCCACTCCATCCCTTCAGGTATTGATGACTCTGATACGGAGGGGGACATTATTTTTGATAATTTGCTACAGGAAAATATTGACCCAAGTCCCCCTCCCGAGCACCTTCCATCCTCCCTTTCAGCCACTATCACGGAGGATGAGTGCTCTGACCCGGGAGGTGACATTGATTATGCTATCATTGATAACATCACGGCTTTGCCGAATGCTCAGCCTCCATTGTCTTTGGGGGATGACAATGTGCTTACTATACCCAACCCACCTCCCGTGGATCTTGAATTCACATACTTCTCGTATGTTGAAAGGGTTTTTCTCCCATTCAAGACTTATCCCCCCGCCTCTCCTTTGTTGATGTCAACCGGGAACGAGGACAAGGTCTTTGATCCCGGTATCACATTCGAGGCTTCCCCATGAACCATTTAATTCGGGGACGAGTCAGGCTCGTGACTCGGTCAACAAAAACAAGCGCTTTTTGGGAGGCAACCCAATTATCTATCTATTTTCACCATAAGTGTAGGGGGAGCCCCGTGGTGTTTCTTGCTTTCTTTCTTATCATGTGCAGGGATTAGAGCTTCAAAGACACACTCTTGATGACTTTTGACGAACCGTGATTCCGTGTTCCCTTCTTCCCGGTTCTATCCTAAACTCTTTTCGATTCACTATTTTATATTTCTCAATATTAAAATAGGAATCTCTTTAGTTGTCCTTCCCTTAACGAGATTTAAACAAAGTGCACAATGTCCTAAGTGTAGGGGAGTTTACTCCCACATGCTTAAACATTGAGGACAATGTTTATATTAAGTGTAGGGGGGACTTCTATCGAAGTTAAGTGGCATTTTCCTTGTATTTGCCCTCATTTTAACCGGAAAATCAATTTTTCGACATTTTTCAAAATTTTTAATCTATTTTGGCCTAGTTGTAGTTCCCATTATTTGCGCTATTTTTCTATTATTTTAATAAAATGGTTTTAGCAAGTTTAGATATCTTAGATATATTAGGCCCGTTGTGAATATTTTGACTCAACCCGAGTTTACTTATCCAAGTTCACTCTAGCTAGTATCCTTAACCATGTAGACCTTAATTGGTTTATTAGACTAAGCTTCCACGAGTCTCATTCCTTGAGATTTTAAATTGTGGAGAACGAGAAATGATAGAGTTGGTTACAAGTTTGGTATTCTCTCATTAACTTATGTGAGTTAATTATGATCTTTTTCTCCCATCACTTGCTAATAAATTATCTGCAATAAGTAAGGTCGTACGATTTGAAAAGTTACTTAGCTTCTAGCCCAAGATCGTTTAAAAGTTGCTCGGTAATGACGAGAGTTCATAGCCAAGGCATAACTTATGAAGCGGGGCGCGAAGATTGGCGAGTCCGAAAAGGCCCTAACAAGGCATGAGGATTCCATTTTATTGCTAAAGATCCAAGGTGATGTGAAAAGCATTATTCCCAAAATCGATATGAAGGATCAAGACTCACGACGAAAAGCAATCAACTCCCATAAAGATGATGGAGAAGTCTATCCGAAAAGACCCTAACAAGGTATGAGGATAAATAGATCCAAGTCCGAAAAGGAGGCGGATCGTTGTATCTCAAAATCCCAATTAGAGATTAAAGAAATAATCATGAAGTCGTGGTCAACAAAATTGGAGTACCCCTCAAAAGTCTCCAAGTGAAGAAACTCTATGAACGATGAGAAGACCATTATCTCAAGCACGTCTCTCAAGATATGAAGTATGAAGTACATGCCAAATATCGGCCCGAGAAAGGTCTCAAATCGTGAACCGAGTCACGCCAAGATATGAACTTTTTGATATCCCGAGAAGCAGTTTTAAGAGATTTTGTCCTTTAGCTAACTATTGATCAAATCGTCCTACTTTGCTTTCAGCTTAAATAAATTATCGAAATAAGTCAACAATGCATCCTCGTGATCATTCAAGACATCAATAAAACATAAGAGTTACCCATAGGAATAAGGGAGTTTAAGTGATTAATTGAACCGCATGAGTAAATGTTTGTTATGCTAACTTGTACTAACAATGATCTTGATTTTAAGCTTGGCATGGGGAACGTGAAACTTGAGGGTGATGAGCATTCATGACACACAAGCCCTAATGTAAGTCTTAGATTTCTTTACATGTTTCTTCCTTGATTGCATCTTGTTATTTTCTATCTTTTTTAATAAAGGCCAAGGTAGGTTGATTATGATGGAAAGTGTAAACCTTGCTTTATCACTAAGCATTGCATGAGGGCATTGCAATGGTTAAGTGTAGGGGATTTGATAGGTGTGAAAACACCCATCTTTTCTACCACTTAATTACATTAAAACGGGACCTAAACGTATATTTTATGTCGTAAATGGCGGAATTATGCGTGGTTTGTGTTTTTATTGTATTTCAGGGTCTAGATGGTGAAAAGTGGAGAAAACACGGCTTTCACGGGCGTTTATTGAAGAAAAAGACAAAAGATGGAGTCGAAAGATCGAGAGTGGAAAAAGAACGGAAGTCCAAGACCAATTCTGAAGATTTATCGAAGAAAAAGTCAAAAGACGGAAGTTTACCAAAAGCCAAAGAACTCAAGTCTAATTTATTGAAGAATACAAGACGAGTTTGAAGCCCCAAGACAAAGTCCAAGTATTAAGAGATTAACAAAAGATTAAGAAGATCAAGGACTTAAGAGTGCAATTAAGAGAAAGAAGAAAGAGGGAGGAAGCTTCCTAAGCTCCTCCCTAATTCCCCTATATATAGTTCTCCTTCATTTTTTGTTTAGTGTTGTTGGAGGCTTGACAAGCCTCCCTTCCCCATTTTTCATTTCTCTTGTTCTTTAAATTTATGAATCTTTATCTTTATGTATCACACCTTTAATCTTCTTTTAATACCAAGTAAATTTACCTTTAATTGTTGTTAATCTTTATCTTATAGCCAATCTCCTTCTACCTTTCTTGTTTGATTTGTTCTTTATTTTGATTGTTCATGTTCTTGAGTTTTTTATGATTTTGATTAAGTGGGTTTTGATTGATTTGGTTATGTTTGTTAGTTTTGATGATTTGTTTTGATTGATTATTGTTAGTTGATGCTTAGTGGTTGTTTTGGGTTAATCTTTTGGTTAATCTTGGTTAGTTTTGATTAAATTCGTGCCTTGATGTTCTTTCCCTGTTCTTCGTTCTTACTTACTGTTTCCCAGGAAAAAGTTCCGAATGAGTATTTTGAAAGTTCCGAATGAAGTGTTTTTAAATGTTCCGAATGAGTATTTTTGAAAAGTTCCGAATGAGATTTTTTTGAAAAGTTCCGAATCAAATTTTTCAAATGTTCCGAATGAGTATTTTTGAAAAGTTCCGAATGGGTATTTTTGAAAAGTTCCGAATGAGTATTTTTGAAAAGTTCCGAATGAGATTTTTTTGAAAAGTTCCGAATGAGATTTTTTTTTAAAAGTTTCGAATCAATTTAAAAAACAAAAAAAAACAAAAACAAAAAACCTTCCGAATCAAGTCATTCAAAACTTCCGAACCAATTTCTTTAAAACTTCCGAACCAATTTCTGCAATACTTCCGAACCAGTAATAAAAAGTTCCGAATCGGAACTTTGGTAAGTTCCGAATAAAAGACTTTAGGACCACCTGCTAGCTTGCTAGCTTAGCCT
This sequence comes from Glebionis coronaria, assembly GCA_025667525.1. Classification (NCBI taxonomy): domain Eukaryota; kingdom Viridiplantae; phylum Streptophyta; class Magnoliopsida; order Asterales; family Asteraceae; genus Glebionis; species Glebionis coronaria. Next base: position 634,053,586 of record CM046874.1, on the reverse strand, counting down.
CTTTTGGCGCCAATTTCAGCAGGCAGCTGCTTCCAGCAGCTAGCCTGCCTGCTTGTTTTTTATTAGTATTGTTCCGTAATTGTCTAGTTGTATCTGAAATTTGTTCCGATTTTATTTTTGAAAGTTACGTATTTTTAGTTGAATTTTTCTTCCAATTTTAAAATTAATATTTTTTCGTAAAGTTCAAGTTTTATCTTTTATTTAGTACCCGCTTTAGGTTTTGCCTCGTTTAGCTTTAAAATACCATTTTAGTTTTGTTCTCTCCTTTTTCATTTAGTAAACTTTATTTTCGAGTCGATAGTTAATTTCGTCTTTTAGATTTATTTTTATTAATTGTTTCGCTTTAAATTACGTTTTATTATTTGTTTTAATATTCATTTTAATATCGTTTTAACTTTTAGTTTTTAATATTCACCTTGTTTTACTTTTATTATTTGTACTTGTCTTTAGTTTGTTTTTAAATACCTTTCGCATTTACTTTTTAATTAGTTATAGATAATCAACTTCCCTTTTTCTTAACCAAAAACAATTGAGTCACACATTTAACCGGAAATCAATTCGATTAGACACCGAGAAAACGAACTTTTTCAACTAGTAAAAATCATGTTATTAGAAACCGAAAATCTCGGTTCGACCCGTTTGGATCAAGAAGAACAAGGATCATCATGATTCCCTTCTCCCAAACCTTGCAAGACTTATTCTTTCTCTCCTATTGATTATTGAATGAGACTTTCTCAATCAATCCAATTACCGGAGAAAAAGAAGCTCTTCCACCACCACTTAAACCTTGCAACATATCTCACCTCAATGACCTCTCTTCTTTCCCAAATCTCACTAGGCATTGTGAAAAAATTTCTTATCCATTATATCCCTCTCCACCACCACCTTCTTATCTTGATGGTCCTCCCCCATCTAACGACTTTGTTTTGAATCATGGAAGCTCGTGCGCTTGTTTTCGATTTCAACAAATTGAACTTGCTCATGTGTATGACAAGATAAATTTTCTTGAATTTCTTCTCACTCGACCTCCTCTCAAAGTATTTTTTCCCGTGAACAAATCTTTGAATGATGCCTCGTCGTCTTATTTTTCCAATTAAAGCACACTTTGTGTTTTAGTTGTTTGAGTCAATAAAAAAATTTAAGCAATCTTGGAGGGTTGTTACTACTAGAGTAGTTTATGCTTATGTTGTTTATTTCCCTTATTTGTTGCTTTAAATATTCATATTGTGTGTATGTATATTCCTCTTGTATGTTCTTTCATATTTTTGTGATACGAATGCTATGTGTGTTACTTTCTTTCCAGCTAATTCTTTATCACACACATTGTTAAGGGTTGATCATGGTTAAAATTTACAATTGTTTTTGGGTGATTCCAACAATTCTAAGTTTCTAACCCTTTGACGTATTATCATTTCAATTGGTATGGATGTTTCTTTTCTACCTCTATTCCACCAATTGAACTTTGATTTTGTCAAAACACCCTCCTTGGACATACTTATCAAATACTTACTTCTAATTTGAGATTTCTTTTCTTCCTCCCTCTCAAGTTACTTAGTAGGTAGTGACTATATATACATTGGTGTTTCTTTTCTCTCTACTAACCTTTGTGTAGCATGTCACTTTCGCTCATTCACTTGGTGCCCCAAGCTAGAGGAGTAAGCACCAAGGGGGAGCTACTAGCAAAGTCAATTCTTCTCTTCTTCAAAGACTTTTTAACCTTTTTGCTTCGACAAACGGGGAGAAATGATAGTGATAAACTCGTTAATAATTCAAATAAATTTGTATTTTACATAAATGAGTTTATAGTTTGTCGTAATCAAAAAGGGGGAGATTGTTAATGCAAAGTAATGCCTAAAAACATTATTAGTGTTAACTAATCTTTCTTAGTTTTGATCACGACAAATTAAAAAGACATTTATCGTCAAATACAAACGTAAGACGAATTATCTAACAAACACTATTATCAAGGTAATAATCATTTATGTATTGCACTAACATATCTTCATCATGATTAGTGATCATAAAAGTGATTAGTCCTAAACTTACATTTTGTCATATGTGACAAAAGATTTTTTAATAAACTTTCTTTTTAAGAAATATAAATTTGAATATGGCATATTCCAAATGCCATAGGTTTATATTTTGAAGGTAAAAACTTACCTCAGATATTACTACCCCACTAAAAGACAAAAGGAGCGAAGTCTACTCCCACGGTTCCTTAAGTAGCTATGCGGCTCATTTTCAATAAGGAACCGCATGGACAATTAAGGAATCGTGCTCAGAGAGCCGTTGGCTTTTGTCTCATATAAATAGTGGATCAAAACTGCATTTTCCATAAACCTTTTTGGACACTCTTTCTACCATCTTTCTCTTTTCTAATTCCTAATCATTTATAAATGATCACTTAATGTGTTAAGTATGTTTACTTATGATTATCCCCTTGATCTCCTTCTTTACCTTGTCCAAAGAAAAGATCACTTACACACTTGTGATGTGATTAAAGATGAAGCCTTGATGAAGATCATCATATCTTAGATCTAGTCATGTTCATCATTTTTATTTGAGTCTTGCATAGATCCAATGTGTTTGTGTATACTTGGATTAGTTGTGTTAATCCAATGTATTTGTAAATACTTGGATTAGTCTTGTGTAAATCCATTGTATATATGTATACTTGGATTTGTCTTGTGTGGATCCAAGTTACATGTGTATACTTGGATATGTATTCATTGAGTTATAAAGTGTTGTGTGTTAGTTCTCACTAATCTACAAAGTGATTTGTATATGTGTCTTGTGAGTTCCCATTTAGCTTCAAAGTGAAGAGTTGTGAAGATTGGTTCTAGCTTTCGAATAGAACTCGGCATCTAGCCTTGTGTCAGAAAAGAAGATGGGCCACGAAGATTGGTTCCAGCTTTCGATTAGAACTTGACATCTAGCCTTGTGTCAGAAAATGGTGAAGTAGGAAACGTGTGTAGATTGGTCCTAGCTAAGATTAGGTCTTGACATTTAACTTAGTGTCAGAAAATAATGTAAGCAACGTTGTAAGGTTTTCTCCGCCAAGAAGGGAGCTTGTGGATATAGTAGAAATCTAGAGTAAGGTGTACTCGAGGATTGGAGTAGGAACGAAGATAAAGCTTCATTGCCGAACCACTATAAATATTGGTGTCTTCCTATTAGGTTTCTTCTTTCTTTACTATTTACTTACTTTCATTATTACATCACATACAACAACTATTTGTCATTATTAATGCATTAGAATTGAACCTAATCATTATGCAACTAGCTTTCAAGTAAAAGGTACTTTTGAGACAAACCTAATTGAAAGGAACTTTAATTAGGATATAAACCAAAAAGAAACAATTCAACCCCCCCTTCTAGTTTCTACATGGTTGGTGGGGAAAGTTGGGCCTGGTGAATTTGGGTCGGTGTGAAGAGGACTTTGAGGTAGATTGGTAATTGGTGGTGTGAGTTTTGGGCTGAGCGTCGGCAGTTAGGTCGTGGGTATGAGTTGTAGGGTAAAGAAGGTTGTGGTAAAGTAAGGAGGAGGTAGGTTCAAGGAATTTATACGAGGGTGGAGATGATGGTGTCATAGACTTGTATGGAAATTGGGTTTCATCAAAGGTGACATGCCTAGACAATATGATTTTGTTTGTTTCAAGGTCTAGACAACGGAACCCATGATGGTAAGCGGGATAACCTAAAAATATGCATGGAGTGGCTCTTGGGGCAAGTTTGTGAGGGGAGTGAAGGTGAGGGTAGCATAGACACCCAAATATTCGTAAATGGGAGTAATTGGGTTGATTGTTAAATATGCGTGTGAAAGGTACTTCATTTTGAATTGCGGTAGATGGTAAAAGGTTTAGAAGATAGGTCGCCATATGAAGAGCTTCGACCTAAAAGGTGGGGGGTAGATGTGCTTGAAATAATAGAGTACGAATGATATTATAGATTGTGCGTATCATTCGTTCCGCCTTGCCATTTTGTTGAGAGGTTTTGGGCAAGAGAAACGAAATTGAATGTCATTTTTAACAAAAAAGTTTTAGAGTCGGTTATTATCGAACTCACCGCCATGATCACACTGGAAGGTTTTGATTTCAAATTTAATTTGGTTTTTGACATAAGTGCAAAAATGCAAAAAATTATCAAACATGCTAGATCTAGAACGAAGGGGATATATCCATAGATAGTGAGAAAATTGATCGAGAAATAATACCTAATATTTAAAACCACTAGAACTAACAATGGGATATGTCTATAAATCAGAATGGATAATATCAAAACAACGTTCAACAATAGAATTTGAACTGTGAAAGGGAAGTTTCACATGTTTGCCAAGTTGGCATGCATGACAAATATGCGGAGACTTTTCTTTATGACATGAAATAAACTGACGAGAAACAAGAGAGCGTAGCACTTTATCGCCTGGATGACCGAGGCGTTGATGCCTCATGGATGCGCTTGTAGAGAGAAAAGCAGAGGGGGTAGTTGACGGCTTGGTAGCGAGATAGAGATCACCCGAGCTGTCACATCAAAGAAGGATATGACGAGTCATGAAATCTTTCACAGAAAATCAAACGCATCAAACTCTAGAGTACAATATTGTCCCTAGTAAATTGACGAATAAATGAGGTTCTTAATGATGTTAAGAGTGACAAGAACATTATGAAGGTGTAAGGGACGATGAATAGATGGAATAATGTTATGTCCAGTGTTAGTGACAAGAATGGAATTTACATCACCAACATGTATAGATGGGAATAAGCGTGTATTAAAAATAGTACTTAAATTACGAGCATTCGAATTTATATGAGATGTGGCACCTGTGTCCATGTTTCAAGTAGGGTCTTGTAACGTCATACTACTATACACTAGGCAATGATGCAGACCTCGAAGAGTAGAAAGAAGGAGCTACGCCGAGTAAACCTTTGCTGTTGTGATGAACCCCGAACTAGCTAGCATAAGTTGGATGTTAGGCCTGATACATTACCTGTTGCGCCTGGTGGGCCTGTTGGGCCTGATGAGCAGGTTGGGGTTGTAGTTGATACATCACAGGCTGTGTTGGGCTTGTATAGGTGAGTGGCGTAACAAAGGTAGTGGGATTGGGCTATTGACACAGTATCGGTTGGGCCTGATTTGCTGGTGTGGTAAAGTAGGCTGCTGGTGCGGGCTGATAAGAGCCATTAACGCTCTTGACAGAAGGTGGAGGCTAACCATGCTGTAACATGGTAGGTCATTGCTGGGCAAGATTATGCTTAGCCAAAAGAACATGTTGTTTTATGTTGTTTTGTATAATTTCTTCACATGTCCCATAATTGTTATTTTAATTGAATAGTAAAGGAGTTTGCATAAAATTGCCAACGATAGAGTACCAAGAGATAAACACTTTTGCCAATGACTAAATAATAAAAAAAGGGATCTGATGTAGTTTTAGAAAAGGTTGTTTGATTATAACATAGAACATACAATAGAATTGATTGGAGAGATGGAATATGCGGCTGAAAAAAAGGGTTTAAGCTTTGATTACCATGTTGAGACCTAATTGTTGCCCTTCCTTTCATTATCAAAATAATCAAATATATATGGTTACAAAGATTATTCTAGAATACGGGCTTGGCCTAATACCAGCTCACGGGCCATGACAAAATAATAATAGACACTATAAAATATATCGACTAATAAATTGATCTACAATTATCACAACGTTATCCATGGTTTCTCAACTAGATTAACCGACCAAGAAGCCCAAGAGACGGACAATATTCCTGGGATCTTGTCGGTTTTACCAAAACCAAGATACGAGTTACACATGACACGCACACCCGAGTTTCTCGGAGTTGAACAAAACGGTAAATTGTTTCAACGCTCTGATAAAGAAGGCGACGTCATTATTGGTGTGTCGGGTACTGGTGTTTGGCCTGAGAGTAAAATCTTTGATGATACTGGTATGAGGTCGAATCCCATCGTGTGGAACGGTACGTGTGAAACGAGTACTAACTTTACTACTAGCGCGTAAAATAAGAAACCGATTGGTGCAAGGTTTTTTACTAAAGGGTATGAAGCGACTTTGGGTCTTATAGATGAGTTTGGGGGAGACGAAATAAAATGAGCGAAAGAAAGAAGAGAATATTTATTTGGTTTTTTTGGTTTTGATGGATAAATTATTGTGATTTGGAGGAAATCTAGGCAAATGAAATGAAACGAAATGAAAGACAAAAGAGTATATTTATTTGTTTTTTTTTTGTGTTGATGATGATGGTGATGATTAGAGTACAAGGAGCGATCATATCATAGAATTGGTGCCATAGCCAAAAAGTGATGCTATGTCAGTAAAATGGGTTATGGTAAGAGAAATGCTATGGCACCACTTTTCAATGGCATTGGTGATTTTTGGCACAATAAGGGTATTTTTGGTGTCATAGAAGGTATATACGCTTTAGATTCCAAAACAATATATGGCGTGGGCTGGTAGCCATGGCGCCAGAGCCATGACGCCAACCCACGGAGTGGTGCGCTATTCCTAAATCGGGCGTCATAGCTTGGCGCAATACTATGGCACGAACGCTCCGAACGCTCTTATGATAATGGTGGTGGTGGATTTTTTACTTTGTATGAAATACAGTAATTGTTATTTTGTTTTTAGCAAAAAATAAAAATAAAATAAAATAAACATATCCTTTGAATCAAGTGAAAGTAAAAAACTTAGGTGAAAATTATGAAATACAAAAAAACATTGATTACGTGGAATCAACCAGTACAGCGTGTCGGTAACAAGTTAGAAATTGAGAACAAATTGGTGAAGTGAACATCAAATTTGAAATTTTTTTGTTGAAGTTATCGAATAAAATAGTTTGTTGGTAAAGTCGGCACAAAATTGAAAATACTTCGTTATTTTTTAGCTTTTACCCTTTAAAAAACATGACAATCTTTACTACAGTAGTACTTTATAGAGCAAATTGCATCATATGTACTCCTGGATTAATGTAACACATACCTAATATCTTTGAATTGTTAGTTATTACAACTATTAGGATACCCGCGCGTTGCGGCTGCGGCTACCCTGAAACTAAAATTCTGAAAGCGCGATGTTTTATAGTCATATTTATTAATAATGACGGTAACTTTAAGTTGGGATAACTTTGAGCAATAATAAATCATTTCATATAGAAATAGTATTGCGGGATTGTGATGATTGATGATGAAAGGTATTTCTAAATCTATGTAACATTAGTCGCAATATTATATAACATATAAATATAGAAAATCTTCTTAAAATATATGTATACACATTTTCATACATCAAATGACCTTAAAATCTTCATATTCTGATGTGTACGACTGAATCGAATTCATTAGCAAAATGACCAGTATTTCATTAAATGTGTACTAAAATGCATACATAGATGATATATGTCTTCAAAAATACAAATTTATGAAAAAAATGAGATGCTCAAAATCAAAATAGAAATTTGGTATTAAACTTACATTAATGAACAATTTAAATAAATATATCTAAAAAATTATAATATAGCAATAATTATTTCCACATGTTGCATATTAATTTGGATTAATACAATCATTTAATGTTTATTTCCCACAAATTATTATAGAAATAAATTTATGAATTTTTTGTGTTGGAAAGGTTTGTACCAAAACTATTTTACCGGGGAGAATTCTTCTTACAAAAAAAAAGTTTGTACCAAAACCTTGTATGTTGTACTACTTCAAAATTTTGGAGAGAGAGAGTACGATCTCTTTTATAAGTATTCAGATTTATGTGTTGTTCAAAAAAAGTAGTACTAATTAATTTAACGGTGTCGTTTTTATCAGTTTCGATGGGTCCTCTCTGGTTCGTCTTTTGACGGTTTTTTTTTGTTAATTGAGCTGACCATGACTCCGGTTCTCAGTTGAACCTCATCATATTAGGTAGACAATATGTACGATTTTGTAGATATATATACTTTTAATTGTTGTATAATATGAATCTATACTACATATAAAGCATTTAGGTATCTCTCTCCTCATTAATTTTTAAGTAGTACACATTTTTAAGCATATTGTACAAGTTAATTAAGCATTCCAACCATTTTTTAAAATATTAAGCATTACAAATTATATAGCTTATGGTACAAATTTCTAATTCACTCTTAAAATTAATTTTAATTAATACAAGTTATAAAACATATATTACAAGTACGCATTAATTAATGTATTAAAAGGCTAATTAATGTACTATTTTTTAAAATACCCCTAAAATAAAATATACATGTTATTATACATTTGTACTAAGTAAAACACACAAAATTTCATATAATTTACATGTTGGTGGTACATATGCATTTAAAACTGCACAAGACCAATAGCTTTAACCGAAAACCGGAATAGCTATCTGTTCGGTTTGCTAATACAAGCCATGAGAAATCAGAACGGAGATAACCACGAAAGCTCGATACAAACAGATGAACCAAGTCAGACTATGATCATTTTCTTATTATTATTCAATTAACCAGTTTGTTATTTTTAATTTGTGATGCCTAAACTTTAATTACAAGTACCCGCAGCCGCAACGCGCGGGTACCCTACTAGTATATAATAGTATTTCTAAGTAATTGAGTGTATTAATTATTTTGTTAAGTGTGTAATAATTCATATGTATTGATTAGTTTTAATATGAATACTAAATTATGTATTAAATAGTTTTTATATAATGTATTGATTAGTTTTAATAATGAGTATTAAATGATATTTGTTATTTCCATTTAGAATTTTGAAGCTATGTTGATTTATACATGAAGTATTACAAAGAATAAGTTGATTTTGTAACATTTCTATAAATGGAATGAGTTTTCTATTAATATATAGTACATAAATTTGATTTTTTTACTAGTTTAACATTGATTAATATGTCTACTTAAATATAAAACATTATTTTGTACACCGAAAAAGCTAAGTTTGTAATTATTCGAAAGAAAGTATTACTAATAATGTACTCTTGGGCGACTAGTAGTTGTTTTATTTAATTACCACGCTCAATTATGTACTTTGGGCAACATGTAGTTTGATGTAATTCAACTAATTTAAACCTTTTATTCTCAATTATGATGATTAAAACACAAAATCAACATGACAAGTTTAACATGAATAAAGTTCAGGGTGATATTAGCGTATGAAGATTTATAATGTGGCTTTATCCTCCCCAAATATATTAGCTTTGTGAATCTCGTTTGATATGTGAAGAGAAAGTTTAACGTTGGGCTTGAAAAAACCATTAGCTTATCATACAACAACAGTCCAAGTGAAATCAACATAATTGACGATGAAGAGGTAGTTTGCTTTGTCGATCATGTGTTTGGGACCACGGGTATCTATTATATCTAATTTTTAGGTCCTTATGTTTGAAATTGAGGAGTACATTTAATGCCAGTACAATTGGGCTAAGCTATGTTAAGTATGGTACAACTGAAGAATGCTGGAATACATACATATACGGGTTAAACAAGCTATTGGTGTACATACGGGTTAAAACAATTTATGGGCGGGTTGTGCATCCACTGTTGAGAATGCAGTACATCTTAGGGGTTTTACAAGTATTAATTGTCTGGAATGTTAAACATCCAGCAGTTACAAAGATTATAATTGAAAGCTTCCATTAATATTTGTGTGTATAAATGTATGGCGGCAGTGTTTGCATTCCTCACATCGTAACTTAATCAAATCAAGTAGCAACCATGTCTTGCAATTCTTCCCTGTCTGCCATATCTGCTTATTCGCCCAAGGAATCCTAAAAGAAGCCAGACAGCAAGAATGTCTGCAGTTCAGCCAAGAATGATGAATGTTCAACCAAAAAATGAAGTCAGAAACTAAGGTTGCTGACATGTCTGCTGCTAATTATTCCAAGCATTCGCCAAAAAAGCCTAAAGGTAAGATTGTATGCAGCACATCCAAGGCTATTGAAACATCAAATGCTGATGGAACCGTGAAATCAAATACCAATACCCTGCAAATAGCAAAGCCTTTGTTGTTGAGCCAATTGTATATGAATATCATAGGTTTTATTATTGTCATGATTGGGAGGATATGGGATGTGAATGCTCCAAATGGTCATTATTTGTCTACTGATTTTGTAGTGTCTAATAGCAAGGTAGCATTAACATAAAAATGTATTTTTTTAAATTATTTTTAGGGATGCCGTTGTGATGGTTAACGTTTATTTTTACAGGGAAAGCTCATTCATTGTAGTGCGAAGGCGAATGTTGCGCACAGTTTTATGCGGGTAAAAGAAGGAGGTATATATTCAATAAAGAACTTTGTTGTTCATCAAAATAAACAAGAGTATCAAATTCTGAAAGATGATACCTTCATGTTGGAATTTGATGGCACGACTATGGTGCGAAAGGTTTCTGTGCCACATGAAGGCTTTGTTAGATATCCATTTCAAATAATTCCTTTGGACCGCGTTGAGGTTACAAACAATAAGTTTATGTTTGGTCAGTTCTTTTTCCCTTTTCCTGCAATAATAATAAATATGATGTTAGTTGGTAATCAAGGTTAGTTATCCGATTATGGATGTGTGATTTGTAAATGCAGATGTTGCTGGGTATGTTACAAATGTTGGGAGGACTACTGTTAAAAAGACACGATCTAAAGCTCTCGATTTTTACCTGAATAGTGCAAGGTTCTTTTGCTTTTATTTGCCTTTCCTATATTTACATTTGGAAAATTTATTTGACGATTTAGGCAAATTTAGTTTACACTATCTTTTCATGGAACAGTGAGGAGTCTCTTAGGGTTACATTATGGGGTACCCTTGGTGAGGATCTAAAAGAAAAGAAAACCAAACATCTTGGTGACTGCCCAATTGTTCTAACTTCGCTATCAGCTAAGATTTGGCAGAGTAGATGCCCTTTGTACGGATATAAAGTATTTATATTTGAGAGTCTAATTATAAACATTGACTTACATTTCAGATAAGTTATGCTTATCCAGTAGCTCCTTGACAGCTATTTACGATGACTCGGATATACCTATTATCCAAGAGCTGAAAAAAACAATGGGTATGTATGCATTAATATATAAATTATGGCATATGGGAAAAAGCATGACACCTTTAATTGAATAGCAGAGGCGAAGCTAAAAGTGTGCTTGGGGGTTACTTGTTTGATCCAACACAACCGCGGGTAGGCACGCTTGAAAACCTATTGACGTGGGCACGCAATCGGCGTAATTATGTAAGGTTTTTTCATTAGAAGACTATACTCTCTGAGTGTATTACATCATACTTACATTATTATTTATATGATGTCTGGGGTTTCCCATTGTAAGGTCAGGCTTGACCATGTGCGAACAAGAAAGGGATGGAATTACCCTTCATGTAGTTCTGCTTCCTGCAAAACAGGAGTAACCTGCCAAGATGGGGTTTTTTTGCGAAGCATGTCTGAAACCTGTGGATTACCGTGTATTAAGGTTCGTATATATTCTTAAATGTGGTTCTAACAGTGTAATAATAACCCAACCCAACATCTACTTATCTGCGCTTATGCTTCATCATACTTGCAGGTATCGCCTTGAACTTGGTGTTGCTAACACAACGGCCACAACTGTAGTAGTGTTTTTTTGATGAGACGGCTACACAGTTGACTGGATGTTCAGCTGAAAGCATCGCTTACGGAGAGCCTGAAGATGAGTCAGACTTACCTCCTGCTTTAACCAATATCATCGGGGAAACTCACACTCTGGAAATCAAAACTCACACCTACTATGAGTTTTCAAACTTTAAAAGCTTTACATGCTGGGCAATCATTCCCCCCGAGGAATTTGATGATACCAATGATAGTATTGACTCAGGTACTATGGATTCTATCCCTACACCTGTAGTGGAAGTCTCTACCCGTAAAATTAAGCGTTTGAAGAAGTTAGCAGAACATCCTTCGGTCACAACACCCGCCAAGACATTTGAAAAAAAGAAAAATAAGAGGCATGTTCTATGTTGTCTACTAAAATTGAAATATTTTAAGGAATCAACTTCATTTGTGTTTATTCTAACTTATTTGGTAATCACAATACTATAGCATTACCCTTGATGACTCGGACTCCGAAGCATCATCTAAGGAATACACGAACAATGATTCAGTTAAGCAGAAAAGCAATCCCCGGTCAGTGTACATAAACAGCTCCCATATTTCAATAAGAAATCTTATGGTATTCTTTAGTCAGCTTTAACCTAATTAAGTGGTTGTTATGTGACTGCAGATATGTAGCATCAGATTCCGAAGCGAACTAAGAGGGTAGCTAAACACAAGGGCTGGAAAAATGAATTACTAATCAAGCAAGAGCCACTACCTAAGATTTAGTAGCAATTTTAATTTTGTTTCTTATTAATAAAATACAATTACGTGTATTGTTACAATTTCAATGCAAATATCATTTTATTTTCTAAATTTCGGTCCAAAATTACATTAGCTTACATTCCCAAACTCTTTACATATTATATAAAAAAACATGTATGAAAGTAAACTTTGATCCTACTGACACCCAAATTACACATAACAATAAAACAAGTTCATGTATTGTTATAGTTTCACAATGCTAACCACACTTTGATTCTGCTGACCCATTACACATAACAATAACAAACATGAACTTTTAAACTTAACAAGTATCATCTAACCAGTTAATTAGCCAATCTTAAACTTATATAAGTTATGATTTTTGGATATGAAACATCAAATGATAGCCTTAAGTGGTCTATTAATGACTTACCTGTTCAATTGTTAGGTAGTTTATTAATTTAACTGCTTATTTATTATAGATTTGTGGTTATGCCTTATCATATTCAAACTTTAAGTCCCTATCTTCATAAATAGGATTATTTGATGTTTTTTGTACAACAAATCTGAGTGGTCCTATACAAAATGATATTCTATCAAACATACTAAATGGTTCTGTAACCGTATAGTCAAATACAATAATCAGGGATGATGGAAAGGTACAAAGTTACTGTGGGTTGCAATTAACAGGAAAAGACACAATAGGTGAATCGTCTAAGGCAGCATCCAAACATGGATGCAAAAAGTCAGTAGGTAATCAATTTATGAAATGAAACAAAAGCGAGACTTACTATGTGAAGTTGAATGATGATTGTTTCTATTTTGCAGAACCACAGCTGAATCATCAAAGGCAACATCAAAATGTGCAAAGAAAAACTCGGCAGGTTATCACTTTATGAAACTCAACAAAAACAAGACTTACTATATGTGATTGAATAAAGTTCAATTTCTTTGTCCAGGTCCAGCACACATCCGATCTTCGAAAAAAATCAAAAAATGCAACACTCACATCAGCAGGTAATGATATTAATTGTCCATAGTTTTACATTCGATAATATAACTTAAATTGTATTAATATGGATGGCATATGTGTAAGGTATTGATGTTACTTACTATGATGTTGGTGCTCCATCGTACGAATGCCAAAATTGTCATGCGCTGATGTGGTATGAAGAAAGAAGCAACAAGCAAAAAAGGCTGCAAATCCAACTTTCTCACTTTGCTGTCAAGATGGTAAAGTCTTACTACCCAAATTCCTACCGTCACCTTCACCATTAGACCATCTTCTATATTATAATGCTCCTACAACATCAAAATTTAGAGATCAAATACGAGTATACAATGGGATGTTTTGCTTTAGATCATTTGGAGCAAAAATAGATCATTCTATCAATACAGGTAGGGGCCCATATACTTTTCGAATAAATGGACAAAACTATCATAGAATGGGATCTTTATTACCTTAGGGAGGATTTCAACCAAGATATGCACATCTATACTTCTTTGACACGCATAATGAAATAGCAAACCGCATGGGAGCTTTCATAGATAAAGAGGCAGGACAAGGTGTTGACAGAAATATTGTAGCAAGCCTGCTTCAAATGTTGGACACTCACAGTCCACTATCCAAGGCATTTCGGATGGCAAGAGATTGGCATAATTCAAACAATTTGGCTACTTTTGAATTACGCCTACTTAGCGAACGACGTTCAGCGCGTCAATATAATGCGCCATTTGTGTCTGAAGTAGCAGCGTTAATAACTAATGATTTTGGAGACGGCGAGCCTAATAGGGATATCATTATAACTAATAAGGAAGGCTTCCCTCAGTGAATTTCCGAATTACACCCGCAATAATGGCATTGTAGTATCCATTGATGTTTCCATATGAAGAAGACGATTTTCATGAGAAGATACCATATCATTACAATATAGGCATCCGACGAACAAAACGGGCGTTTATTACAATGAAAGAGTATTACTGTTACGTAATTCAACAAAGAAACAACCAGGGATCTGCATTGCTAAAAGGAGGCCGGTTATATCAGCAATTTTTTGCAGATGCCTTCACAGCTATTGAAGAGCAAAGGATGAAATGGATAAGGAACAATCAAGATACACTCTGTGTTGACCTGTATCAAAATGTATGTAACGCACTCACAAGAGGTGATACATGTGCAGCTGGACTGGGTAAAAGGATAGTGCTGCCAAGGTCTTTTGTTGGTAGCCCTAGGTATATGATGCATAACTACCAAGATGCAATGGCTCTCTACCGAGCAAATGGTAATCCTGACCTATTCATCACTTTCACTTCTAATCCTAAATGGTTGGAAATCATTGAAATGTTAGCTTACATAGCAGGCCAGAACTCACACGATCGGCCAGAAGTTGGAACACGTATTTTTAAGATGAAACTAACCTCTCTCTTGAATGACCTAACTAAATACCATATATTTGGTACATCATGTGCAGGTAAGGAGTGAAAATTATCAACTCAATTTATCTTCTTTACATAGTATACTGGATAATATTTACTAATACTCTTCTATTCAATTTCAGTTGTGTATGTGATTGAATTTCAAAAACGTGGTATTCCTCACGCTCACATTCTCTTATGGTTGGATGAAGCGGTTAAATGCAAAACACCAGCTGAAATTGATAATATAATTTTAGCAGAACTCCCATCACCAACAGAAGATTCAGATGGGTACAAGGTGGTTTCTAATTTCATGTTACACGGACCATGTGGTAAAATCAGGAAAAATGATGCATGTACTAATGATGGGAAATGCAAGACATTTTCCAAAAGTATTCTTGGCAGAAACTTCAATTGATGAAGACGGTTACCCAAATTATCGGCGAAGAGACAACAAAATAAATGTTGTCAAAGGAAAGTTCACGTTCACCAATCAACATGTCGTCCCTCACATTAGGTATTTACTACTGAAATACCAGGCACATATTAACGTTGAGTGGTGCAACAAATCAAAATCAATCAAGTACTTATTCAAGTACTTGAATAAAGGTTCTTATAGAGTATCGATTGCAATAAACGAGAATGTCCAAAAAGGCACAAGCCCAGATAATGATCATATTACAAAAGTTGATGAATTAAAGAACTATTTGAATTGTCGGTTTTTATCCCCAAGTGAAGTAGTTTGGTGCCTATTCTCTTTCGACATCTACTACTCTTATCAAAGAGTAATACAACTCAATTTCCACTTACCTAATTAGAATGCAGTAACATTACAGGACTTGGATCGTTTACCAGCTCTACTACAAAGAGAAGGAAATGATGTAACAATGTTCACTGATTGGTTTGAATTGAACAAGCGGGATACCAATGCGATGGCATACACGTATGCTCAGATCTCTGAGCATTATGTATGGCTAAAGGAACGAAAGTCTTGGCAGCCCAGAAAACATCAAAAATGCATAGGCAGGATTGTATATTCGACACCAGTTGCGGGGGAGCGTTACTATCTTAGAATGATATTGAATATTGTTAGAGGGCCTGAAGGTTTCGAAGAACTCATGACGGTTAATACTAGATTATGCACAACATTCAAAGAAGCATGCTTTTATTATGGTCTCCTTAATAATGATAGAGAATGGAGGCATGCTATCAATGAGGCAAGCCAGTGGGCCCTTGCCCCTCAACTACGAGACACATTTGTTACCATTTTAGTATTCTGTGACGTAAGTCAACCGATAAAGTTATAGGATGAAATATGGGAACACTTATCATATGACATTCTCCATCGGAAGCGAAAGCTTTATAATTACCCAGAGTTGCAACTGTGTCCAGAACAAATACAAAACTATTGTATTATAGAGATTGAGAGTTTGCTGAAAAATCATGGAAAATTTTTAGCAGATTTCTCCGATCTGCCTCGACCAAATACCACTTTACTGACAAACCTACAAAATCGGCTTATTAGAGAGAAGCAATGGATTTTGACATCAAGAAAAGTGCACATCAACATTCTCAGTTACATGCCCAACTAAACCCTGAACAACGCTCGATCTACGAACGGGTTATTGACTCAGTACACAACAGCAAGGGTGACTTCTGCTTTGTTTATGGTCCCGGTGGCACAGGAAAGACTTTCCTTTACACAACTATAATATCAAGGCTAATATCTAAAAGAATAATCGTACTACGAGTCACATCTTCATGTATACTACTCTATTAAAAATTATTTACTCTTATACCCATAAAATAATTCCCAAAACACCTCAGGTTTAAAACTCTTAATCTTAAATTTACTTTCAAACTTGGTATAGGAATAGCTTCATTGCTCCTCCCGGGAGGCAGAACCGCTCATAGCAGATTTGTAATACCATTAGAAGTAGTGGAGAACACTACATGTGGAATAAAGCAAAATACTCAACTAGCACAGTTAATGCAAGAAACGTGGTTAATTATTTGGGATGAAGCACCAATGACGCAAAGATATGCTTTTGAAGCATTAGACAAAACGTTAAGAGATATAGGATTTAAAAACCCCGAGAACCAAAACAAGCTATTTGGTGGAATGACCGTTTTGCTAGGTGGGGACTTTAGACAGATCCTACCAGTCATACCAAAAGCACGAAGACCAGAAGTAGTTCAAGCTTGCATTAACAAGTCAGAGCTTTGGAAATACTGCAAAGTCTTCACACTCACACGGAGCATGAGAGTGAATGAGTATGGATGTAATGGTCAAATTGACATTGAAAAGGAAAATTTCAATCTTTAGGTTTTAGATATTGGGGATGGTGTAGTTCCAGCCAAAATCAAAGAAGAAGAAGATGAAGCTTCATAGATTGAAATTCCAAAGAAGTTCCTGACTACATCCTGGGACTCTCCAATTGCAAAAATAGTAGAAGAAACCTATCCAGAGTTTACAGCAAGACAAAGAGATAATGCATTCCTAAAGGAGAGAGCCATTCTAACACCCAAAAATGAAGACGCTGATGCAATCAACACATACATGTTCAACCAACTAGAAGGGGCATTTGTGACTTACAAAAGTATAGATGAAATATGTATGGGTTCAACGAAAACACTAGCTCAACACAATCTATATCCTGTGAAGTTTCTAAACACCTTAACTTTCTCCGGTATGCCACCACATGAACTCTGTTTAGAAAAGGAATTACCCATAATGCTAATGTAGAATCTTAATCCAGGGCTTGGTCTATGCAATGGAACATGGCTTCTTATTACAGATTTTTGTGAATTTATGCTTCATTGTAAAATCCTAACTGGATTAAACACTGGTGATAATGTTGTAATCCAAAGAATCATTCTTACTTAGACTCAATCAAAATGGCCCTTTGTACTCAAAAGAAGGAAATTCCCTATCAAACCGTGCTACACAATGACTATGAACAAGAGTTAGGGATTGTCACTAAACTATGTTGGCCTATACTTGCCAAGCCCAGTTTTCTGTCATGGGCAACTCTACGTGGCATTATCAAGAGTGATAAGTCCTGAGGGGCTAAAAATCTTAATGATTGAAGACCAAGACATGGAACTAAGGCATCACACCCGTAACATAGTCTTCAAAGAGTCATTTACCAACTTCTGTTAATGTAAAAGAAAAAATGCCACCAGAATAAACATCTACTTCTATAGATTTTGTTTGAATCTATTGATGTTTGTTACCTACCGTTTGGAACTACTGATATCAATATGTAAATTGACAACCAGCATCTTTGTGATTTGAAAAGAATATAAAATCAAAATTAGAAATGAAACAGCTGAATAATAATTCTGTAACAGCTGTCGTATGTTACACTTTATGACATACAAAGATTAAAATTTTCAAAAATAACACGACACTATTATGGTATACTTATTTACTAACTTCTCTCATGAGTCTTAATACCATTCCATAATTAAACATAGCCTAATTTAGAATTCATAAAGTATTAAGACAAATAAAAATAAATAGTATTTCCTTAAGATAAAATGGTTTACAACTAAATAAAACAAAGAAACAAAACTAATAATGCAAAAAAAGCTACACAAGACTCAAAAGCAACCAATAACTCCCTAAATCTTCATTCCAGCGACTCATATTCAAACGGTAAAATCCTTCAAGTTAGTAATAAACGCTGACTTATCATTCTTCTTATGCCTAGTCTCTCTATACATTAACTACAAAACCACACACTTAGCCACATCAT
This sequence comes from Glebionis coronaria, assembly GCA_025667525.1. Classification (NCBI taxonomy): domain Eukaryota; kingdom Viridiplantae; phylum Streptophyta; class Magnoliopsida; order Asterales; family Asteraceae; genus Glebionis; species Glebionis coronaria. The sequence continues at coordinate 634,035,087 of CM046874.1, read as the reverse complement.
CCTTATGAATATGTTGTAGCAACTCAACTCCTTGCTGCATTTCAATACTACCACTTAACTTCTTTAATTCACTTAGGTATGCAGATCTCTTAGAAGCGCCATTTTTTTAACATTATAGACAATGATTCAAAACTATCAACCACCATATCATCATCTAGCATTTCCTTTTTAAAAATCTCCACCAACATATCGACCGGGCTATTACAATGATCAGCTTTTGAAGACTCAGCCATGACAGAGATGATACTTAATTCCAAATACATTTTCTATAACTCAAATCCCCTATAAATTTGCAATAAACACTTACTTTCTAAACTGCTAAGCATTTATTAAAGTAGCCAAACAGACTTAAAACTCCCATTCTCTTCACATCCTCACATTAAACAAATAATATAAGTCATACTCATACCTATGTAACTAGGGTATTCTGATCACATAGGTGAATCACTAGCTTTCTATAAATACTTCCTATACATTAAGCCTAACAAAAATAATACTAGATCACATGTGAACCTCAATCACAAACCAGCTAAAAAGCTTCACGTAAGTACACCATATGTCTGCAAGGTGGGTTTAACTCACATTGCTTGAAGCCCATTTAGATCATGTGGTGAATCATGAAATTCCATTTCAATAGCTCTCACCCAGAAACTCATAATAACTTGCTTTCGATTTCATCACCTCTCACCCAGAAACTCATAATAACTTGCTTTCGATTTCACCACCTCTCACCCTGAAACACATAATAACTTGTTGTCATCGCAGCATCATATCATAATGTTATATAAAATTAACATCGATACCTTCAATTAGTAGGTCAATGCATGTGTGTTGATGAAAATTGGATTGTACATGTTTGCTGCTTTAAACATACATAATTTGCATGAAACCCAACACTTATATCATTTATTGTTTACAATATAAGAACTTAGCGGCTTCAAACTAAAATAAAAATTAAATCTAGCACACTCTAACATCACAAAAACATCTAACGCTCATATCCAAACTGCAACGCATACAACAGATCCTAACAATAAAATAAACTAAATTGGTAATTCAAATTAATAAACATTTAAAATATATAACTTCAACCACACAAGGAAATGAATTTAATAGTAAAAGTTATTACAAACCAGTGAATTGTGATTCATAGACTTACAGAAAAAGGAGCTTCACATTACATAATCATTCATAAACATAAAACTTAAACTATAGATCACTGTATCATAAATACCAAAAGAAAATGATCATAATCATTAATATATACAAAAAAGAAGCTACAAATGCTTATCACCATAGCCCTAAGGATCAAGGCGCTCTCTCAGTTCCTAAGCTGTGGCTTTCAAATCCATGTTGTCCCTAGAAAATGATAACAAACCATTCAAATCACGAAGCTTATTTGTCTCGCATGCACGGAGGTCTCTTAAATAGTCCAACCCCTCCTCAATCTCCTTCGTCTCTTCTTCTTTATCCTCCAATTCACCAATCAACAGCCCAATCTTCGAAATAAAACCACTAACAATCTTAGCTTGACCCTCAATAACCTTAGCAAAGTTTTGTTCCTCCACCTGCATTTGATTAAAAAAAAGCCGAACAACGTGCTATGCTGCTCTCACCAGTGATCTCTTTGATTTCATTGATCAAAGGACTCATTTTCCTCTTACTCATCTTTGCTTGATATTAGAAGACGCTTAGGGTTTATAGAAAGAAGATTGAATGCAGTGATTATCCAATACACCCGAAGGAGTGTATATATAATGGAAATGACGACTGATTTGTGGAGGATAGTCATTTTACGGTTACCTATGAAATGAAACTGAAGAGGCAAACACCGTTTCTGGGTATAATTCAAGAGGCTTCTAAAAATTTAAAAATCGCCACAATTGGTCCCTCAAATATAAACAATAAGCAAAATTGTCACAACATTATCAACATATTATTTACCTTAACTCCAACCTTAACGTAAACGTTTTCATATTCCAAAATAGTGTAGTGAACCAACAGAGTGTTCATAAAAAAATTTATATTCGATATTACCACGATACTACTCTATATTAAATACATTCTCAACAATTCTTGAAAATGATACACAAATGTTAAATTATAATAGAAGTTGTTGCATAAACGCAACCATATCCTTAACACGCGATCAACATCATGAACAAACTTACAAAAACTTGATCGAGGAACCATCAAGCATCAACCATGGCCCAGCCCGCATGCATCGCGCGGGTCTGCTTGCCTCGTTGTATAGAAATTATGCATCAAATACACTCCAGAAAACGTAAAAGTATCACCAACTGCCTTGCTTGATCTTAATGTTTCTTTGTATCCTGAGAGTACAACTTCAAATAACCTAATCATTGATGGTTATCGAGTTTTGAGGATGCATGAAAGATTTACCAATAAGCAGAGTGCATCTATGAGATAAGGTTAATGTGTATCAAAGAAGGGTATCAATAGTATTTTTGTAAATCGAACCTAATTAGATACGTTGTGAAATGTGTGCAGCCCGATTATCATTGGTATGCATACACTCGTAAGCATCCAACTGCTACACTGTTTAGTATCACTCGACTTAACGACAAGCATTCATGTTCGAAAACACAACTCAATCCTAATCATCATAATGCTACATCAAAAAATTTAGGCAAACTACTAGCTCACAAACTTAGCGACGTTACAAGAGAATATAAACCAAAGGACATCATCCAGTATTTGAACTTGCAATTGAATATAGATGTATCCTATAAAAGTACGTGGGAAAGAAATCAAATAGGGTTGGTGTCAAACCAGGGATGCCATAACGCTTCTTTTGTTGAGTTACCAATCTATTGTCATAACTTAAAGTTGGCAAACTGAGAGACTGTTACTCATACTAACATAGACGACCAAGGAAGATTCAAGATGTCATTGATAGCTAAGAATATATTATACTGGCTAATATAACTTATGCGCTAAATTGTGTACAACAACACACCACCAATCCTTTTATTAATGTAAGAGTAAAAAAGATGCTTTTCTGACTTTTAAAAAAATTTAACTTTGTAAAAAATGCACACATTATGTTTTTTACTAAAAATTTGACCAATATCATATTCAAGTTAGAAAAATTGCAAAACATAAAAATTTAGTTCAATCTTTACTCAAGGTTTTACTCACTAAAATCCGATGTTAAGTGAATGAAATATCACACGTTAAAGACGATGATAAAAAAAGCATAGTTTATGAACAACATAGATTATGTTGAACAGTAGTGAACATGGATTAAGATTAATAAAAAACACTAATTGATGAACAAGAATAACTAATGAACACGACTTTTCTTATGGATGGATGAATCTTTTTATTGATAAAAAACATTAACTATTGATGAACAACATGTGAATTTTCTAGATTTAGGTTGTCTTGTTCATTAGTTAGTATTGTTCACTAGTTAGTGTTGTTCACCATTTCATCAACACAAGATTGGTGACATTAATGAATAAGACTAAATAATGAATTTTGAACAACATGCCTGTTGGTGTTATTTGTTCTTCAGTTAGTCTTGTTCATCCATTAGTGTTGTTCATCAGTTCATCAACAAGATTGATGAACAAGACTAACTAATGAACACTTATGAACAACATATAGATTGATGTTACCTTGTTCATCAGTAAGTCTTGTTTATAAGTAGTTAGTCTTGTTCATTAGTTAGTGTTCTTCATTATTTCATCAAACAAGACGGATGAACTCATGAACACTTATGTACAACATTAATGATGAACAATAATAACTGATGAACAAGACTAACTAATGGAAAAGATACAACATAAACCTACATGCTTGTTCGTCAATTAAAAAATGTTGTTCATCAATAATGCGCTTTGTTCATCAATAAAAAGTGTTGTTCATCAATATAAAAGCATTTTCATCAGTTAGTATTTGTTCATCAATTAGTATTGTTTATTGGATAGTATCGTTCATCATTCTTAATCTATGTTCATCATAATCCATGTTGTTTATAAACCATGTTTTTCATCATCAAGTATATTAAGACGTAATCTTTAATATGCCATATGTCACTCATTTGACATCGGATTTTAGTGATTTAAAAAAACTAAATAAAGATTGACCTAAAATCTATGCCTATTTGTTTTCGAATTTCCTAGTCCAAATTTATAGTAATTAAAAACGCAACAAAACGCGATGCGCACATTTTTTTACAAAGTTCATAAATAAAAACAACATCACTTTTTTAATATTACATTAATTATGTAAAACCTGTATTTAAATTAATAAATATTAAATACGCAGTTTTGTTTTTTAAAATAAACTTTATATGGGTGATAAGCATACGAAAATAAACGCGGAAATTTAATAGGTGAACATGCGCGAACATTTAAAAATAAAAACTTAAAAAAATAAATAAAAATAAATAAATGATATAAAGGCCGGCTTATATTGAAAAAAAGTATGAAAGGTTTATAAAATAAGGGTCCGGTTTGGTTATAGTAAAAAGAAAAGAAAAGAGGTTGGGCTCAAGCCCATTGGCACAAAATATGGGACAGGAGTTTACCCTACCATTCTTACAATCAGTAACAACAAACAAAAAAAGACGCCTGGTGCTAGGGTTTGTGGCTGCCGAGACAAAAAAAGAAAAAGAAAAGAAAAAGAAAAAGAAAAAGGATTCAGCTAGGGTTCAAGTATTCAGAGTATACTCCATCATTGGTGTAGATCATTAAACGGTAATCATCCTCGATCCTATTTCTTTTGTTCATCACGCTTTCTTTTATTTTGAACAATCTCGGGGGCGTTTGGTTTGCACAGCCGAGAGTATAAGACTCTCGGTGGTTTTGGTTTTATTCTATGATCTGCCGAACCCCAAATACATCAAGGGAACCATTATATATCAAGGGCAGCGTAGGTGATGCCCAGCCGAGACAAAACAGTCTCGGTGGTGCGTTTGTTTTGGCTGACCGAGGATAGAAACCCCAACCAGGGCTGTTTGGTTTAAAAAGTGAGGTCGGGTCCTTGCTAGCCTCATTCCTCTACCCAGCCGTGACCCATACAGGGGTGGCTTGGGCTGCATTCGATCAAATCAGTTGAACCAAAAACAAACGGGCTGTTTTTTTAATATGGGTGCATTTGGGATTATGTAAACAGTGGGAAAATCATAGCCTAGCAGTGGGAACCTTATTCAAATCAGTGGGAAGAAATGGGACAGAAAACAGTAAAATATAAATGACATTAGCGACAGTTTGGCGACAATAAATTCTGTCGCAGATTTGTTTTGTAGGCAGTTTTAAGACTCAATTTTTGGCGACAGTTTTTAGCGACAGTTTTTTTGTCGCTAATCGAAATAGACAGATTTTTACATTTGGTTTAATCGTTTTAGTGCGACCGAGAAAGGGGGTATCTCGGTAGGCTCGGGGAATAATTATAATAATAAAATGAAGATTTTTATATTATACCTTTTGGTTACTTGTCTTATAAATGTTTAAATTGTATTTTAAATGAATTTAATTAAAATAGTTTATAATGTTTCAAAGGGTATAATTTTATTATATGAATTAAATTATTTTAGAAACTTGCTAATTAACGTCAGAATACGTTTGTATTGTAATAATAGTAGGTCGTTAATATATTAGAATGAATTATAATTAAAGAGCATATTTATTAGTAAAATACGTGCAGAACTTCATAAATAAAATAAGTAAATGAGAAAAAAAGAAAAGTAAATTAAATAATAATCAGGTAACTTATTCACGTCTATTATTTTTGTAGCTTCTGTGAAGGCCCGAGTAGTATTCGTTCAGTCTTCCATTCAGTCAGTTACTGGACTAGAGGTACGGATTTTCCGTCCTTCAGTAAGGACTTCCTTTCTATGCATGATTAGGATTCTCCGTTTGCAGCCAAATGTTTTCCCCAGTATATGTTTTAAGCTTATAAGTAATCATGTTAATAACTAAATAAATTGTCTGATCTTTATATACAAGCATGATCAGTTTATGTACTAGTTACGGAGGTACCGTAACCATGACACTTGAGGCACCGGTGTCGTGACTCACATGCAGGAGAGTGATATCCTGCATCGTCCCACTCAGCTCAGCTTGGCCATTTTATAAGTATTATTAGTGGGGCGTATGGATGCATCCTAGGCTTATCAGTTTACAGTTTCTCAAGTGAATGTGATGTGTACTATACATCCTTCACATTGGAGCTGATCCCTCCACCCAGCACAGTATTTAGAGGTCACCCCTCTACAGTTATTTAGAGTTCACCCCTCTACAGCATGACGAGGACACCCCTCTATGTATTCATGCATCAGTTGTTACACCACATGACCTATATAAGCTCTTGGAAATTAAAATACAGTAAATGCATGTTATTCAGATTTAACAGATAACAGTTCTGCTTTATTATTTATAAATCAGAATTTTCAGATTATATAAAGATTTCCGCTACAGTTTTACTTATCAGTCTTACAGCTTCAGTAGTTTATCATCTGCTCATTTCAGTAATTTCTTATCATGCTTTATATTCGTTTACTGAGCGTTATGCTCAGTCGTAGTTGTTTCATGTTCTAACGGCAGGTACACCAGGACGCTCTTAGGATTCTGAGAGCATGTGCGTTTGGATGGAAGCTATCCAGTTTTCATACTTTATGCACTTCTTACATTATTCTGCTTATTTGGACATTGTTTAGTCCTTTCCTTCAGTATTTATTTTTTATGTTTTGAGCTTATGTTTGGATTACCGATGTTTGATTCCGGTATTTCCTTTATGGTTAGTTAATATTCTAGGACATTTACCTTATGCTTTGATGACACGCCATAAATACACGTAACGGTCCACTTATCCAAGTGGGGTGTTACAATTATGGTATCAGAGCCAGGTTCGACCTGTAGGCTCTAAAACTTGACCTGTGACTAGTGGGTAGTCACCAGGAACTTCCCAGATTTTGGCGTTGTTATTTTTCATGTTTCTCATGCATTTATCAGTCAGTTTCTTTAGTTATCAGTCGGTTTTCTTAAAGTTTTTGACTAAGTAAAAGGTTGGTACAGGACTGGCCATATTTAGTCGCATGTGCTTTGCTGCTAATTTTGTTTTGGTGAACCGACCCATAGGCGTTCACCCTTGTCCGTTTAGATTTTGTATTGGTAAACCGACCATATGCGTTTACCCTTACTAATGACAGATTCATGTTTTCAGTCTAGTATTACTTGGTGAACCAGCCATAAACGTTTACCATTGTTCAGGTCAAATATCATGCTATTCAGTCGAAGGTTGTTTTATGAACCGATTCATAGTTGTTCACTGATGAGATGGCATTTATACATGATCTCATCGTTCTTTTCGGGCTTTAAATGCATAAAAATGTCATAAAATACCATATATATGCTTGTGTTTGTTTACTTGTGTATTTTAGGTATGGATATCGTGAAAAAGACAAAAGATCACAAGTTACAAGGAAAAACGGACACGAGAAACGAAGCCGTACAAAGAACCGGGCCCTAATCATGGAATTCTCAACAAATACCCTTGAAGACTTGAAGACAAACAAGATTGATCCTCATTTATTGAAGAAATGACACTTAAAACCCTTGTATATTCATAATTACAAGTTTGGTCCTTTAATTTTGTCAAAATTACACAAAAGGTCCTTCAACTTTGAAGAAATGGCATTAGTCCCTCAACAAATCGAAATTGCCAATAATGGTCCTCATCAAGTCAAAGATACAATGAAGACCTTTGAAGATCAACAATGTCCAAAATCAGCCCTTGAAATATGAAAAAGTGTCAAAAATAACCCTTGATAACCTTTTTCCAAAGTTTGGTGCCAAAAGTGACAAGTGGTGAAAGATAAAACAAAGGGAAATACGTTTTTAGGCTAAAATACTTTGTTTACCAAAAATCCCAAAGAACAAGGGGCAAACTTGTGCATTTGAAACATTTGAAACGAAAATGCGCCAAACACATAACACTCCCCCATTTTCGGATCAAAACTTGTCACTATTCACTTTTACCAGCCCAGAATTTACACCAACTTAAACAAAGGGTAAATCTAAATTAACCTAACCCACACTTGATTCGCATGTGCAGAAACAAATCCCACACACAAAACCCTCACTCCCACTACTCCTTGGACCCCACACTTAACATTCTCAGCCAATGAAAACACAACTTGGCCTTCAAGTAAAATGACGTGGCCAAATCAACAGCCAAGGATCATTGCTTCATATCAAAGCTGAAATGAACGTCCAAGATGAATTTGAACAACTCATTCCATCAAAACGTCTAGAAGGACTTAGGGCATTTAGGGAATTTCACTTCTAGGGTTTGTGAATAGTGTTTAGCCAGGCATTTGCCTATAAAAGGAGACCTCAACATGTGAGAGTCCCTTTGTTCCAGTTTTAGGCTATCAATCTTTGTAATTCCTTTTTAAGTTAAATAAAATTTGAATTTCTGAAATTTGAAATCTCTTTTTGATTTAGTTAAAAGTTTGGTGTTTGAGTAGCCTAATTCTGAGTTCCATTTGATTGTTTAGACCTTCCTTAACCTTGTGGTTAAGGCACGTCTAGGTTTGAAAGGTTTTCAAGGTTCAAAAGCCTTGAAGTCCTTGTTTCTGAATTTGGTTATTATTTGTGTACTAACCCTTAGCCTTAAGCCTTGAGTTCTTTCAAGCTTGTTGACACCAAGCCTGAGAAGGATTCTAAGCCTTTGGTTGAGTTTGTTTGTTGCTTGTGTTAAAGAAATATCATAATCAAAGCCTTGTTCTGCTTTGAACATCAGCAGGCTTTGATCATCCTTGTTGAAGTACCTTGGTCTTGTTCTAGTTGTTGAACAAGGTCCAAGGAGCATTGTTGGCCTTCCTAGGATGTTGTGGAAGGCAGTTATAAGCTCTTGTTAAGATTCCCCTAAAAATTTCATGTTTATGACTATTTTGGATTTTGTGCTTTGATTTTGAGTATTTGTGTTTGTGCTGGTGATTTATGTGTTTGATTTTGTTAGTTGCTGCCTAGTAAGTGTTTTTGATCATTAAAATCAGTAGGTTATTAGAAGAAATCACAAGTTTCTTTGATAAGTGACTGATTAAGGAGTGTTTGGGATTACTACATAAGTTGGGTTTGTGGTTTGCTAAGTGGTTGTTTGTTGTATGCAAGTGTTGGTATCTGTTGTTTGGGTGCTTTTGTTCATCTGTTTGCAGGTTTTGAGGTTTTGAACACATTGATTCTTGAATTGGCTATAAAATCTTCATAACTTGGTAAAATTGGCTAGGATTTTGAGGACACCTAGATCTAAGCATAGGTTAGGGCTAACAAGTGCTAAATCATAGTTAATTACACCAGGGTAGAAGGATTTGAGGTTTGAAATTGGATCAAGTGTCAAGTATATCAGCAAAACTTGTTTGCATATTGTTCTTTGTTCATCAGAAACATTTTGTGCTTTGATCTTGTTATTTACTTTGATTCAGAGTTTGATTCTTGTTGCTTTGTGTTTATTGTTAGTTTATATAACTTGTGTATGCATCTGGTTAAGTTTGGTTGGCTTATTCTACTTAAATCTGCTTATTAAGTGCTTAACTACTTATTTGCATATCTGGAGCATATCTGGTAACTGTTTGGCTTATTGTGTGGATCATTTTGTGATTTTATTGTTGCTATTGACTCCTTGTGGTTCACTGATCACAAGGGTGCCTTTGTTTCCAATTGAATCAAACCAGAACTCTCATAAAAGCTTGGTCAAATAGTCAAAGCAATGGGAACTCCTTTCCCCTGCTTGTTACCACTGCTAGTGCAAATTTGGTGTCAACTTATCAATAAGCTATAATAGCTTATTCCAACCAGCAACAACTTTGTTTTTGTAATAGGTGCTCATATTTTGACCCATTTGTTCATACTGGAGCATTTGGGTGGTTGACTTTTAGGTTTGACTAGAAAACCAACTCCTTTGACTTTTACATAAGTTCATTTGTGCTTATTCTGGCTTATTGGTTGTGCTTATTGGATTTTTGTTGATTGATATTGCTTATTGAGTCCATTTGAAAGCTTTTGCAAGTTGAATCAAGTCCTGAGGTGCATTATTTCTCAAAAACGATTATTTTGTCGTTTTGTGGATTTTTGCTTTTCTATTTTCTGGCTTATTGAGTGTGCTAATTGGAAATTTCTTTTGACAGATCTCTTAAGCATCCTAAAAGAGGGTTGTGTGTCAAATTAGAGCTTATGGCATTAGCTTATGGCTTAATGGGCTGAAAAGCCCAATAAGAATAAGCTTTGTGTTCAATAAGCTGTGATAAGCACATTTTCAGCTTTTGGGCCTTTAGAGTTTTGTTCTTAGAATTGAATTTTAAGTTAGATAGGGCTTTTCCAAGTCAATTGGGCCAAGTTTGACTTTTTGGGCCCAAAAGCCCATTTGTGTTGACTGAATTTGGATTTGGCCCATTTGAGGGCCCATTAGGGGTATTTTGGTAATTTCACTTTGATTTTCTGATTATTTAGGTTAAAATAAACTAGTTTGCAAGTTTTTAGAATTTTTTATAATTTTTGGATTTTTAATATTATTTTATTATTATTTTATTATTATTTTTAAAATTTCACTTTTTCCAACTTTTTACATTTTTCTTAGGTTTAATATATTAAAATAGGAATTTGGCAACTTTTAGAATGATTTTATCACTTTTAGATTAATTTTTATAATTATTTTAAGTTTTAATAGTTTTTAAATCATTTTAAATAGTTTTTATTAGTTTTAAAATTTCTAAAAATAGTTTTTAATCTTTTTAGGTCATTTTAGAGGTTTATCAATTGAAAAATCTTTATTTGGGCTTTTTGATAATTTATTTGATTTTTAGGGCTTTAATTAGCATTTAAAAATTGAATATTTAATTATTTAAAATGTTTGAAAAAGTTTTGATCATTGGTAAACTCTTAGTTTATTATTTTTGATTTTTGGTAAATTTTTGGTAATTTTTAGAATTTATTTTTATTTTTGTGATTTTTAAAGTTTTACGTTTTAACTTTCTAATAGTGATTTTTCGTGTTAATTTTTATTTTTACATTTTCGTCATCTTCTTTTCTAATCCCCTTCTAAACCAAATATTAATCACAAATCTTGAACATCTTAGTCACACACATATACCTCCTTGGGAAACGAACTCGAACTTTCATTGGGTCATTAACACTTGATTTTTCCTAAAGTCATTTGTTCAATACTTACCGCTATTTACCCTCCTTTTCCTAAAGGTGTGGTAATTTTCAACAATCACTTTGGCGCCGCTGCCGGGGAGGTGTGTCGTGATTAATTTGCATTGTTGTTTTTAATATTAACCAAATAGTATTTGTATTAGTAGAACTCTACTAATACGTATTATCGGTTTTCTTGGTTTTTCTTGTACAAATATTATTACTATATTGTATTAAGTATCACAATCAATATACAATATCTCCAAAAGTGTGAAAACACAACCTTAATGGATTTCATCACTCAATTATTGTATTCGAATCTCAAACAAAAAAGAAAAAGGCAAAAATAGATAAATACTTTCGTGAAGCTCGATTTTGAAAGATACAAACTATAAGGTGGGTATAAGGCGGGTATTATAAAATATACCCTAAGGAAAAAGGCTCTTAAGTGCTTCGCGCCGCCTCGTTTCCCCGCTTGCTTGTGAGTATTTTGAGATTGAAGGCTAATCGAGGGTTTTGCCGCCCAAAGTATTATTACGTATACTATATTTGCTTGGTTTCTTTGTGATTAAAACCTCTTGAACAATTTGGTTTTCACCAAAGTTCTAAAGTTATTCGAAGGCGTTCACTCCACGTGATCGTTTTCATTCCTTTGAGGCTTCTTTAATCAAGAGTTTGATTCGAGGAGAGATTTTGTAGATTGTTGTCTACGAAGATACACCAAAATCCAAAAAAATTAAATATCATCAAAAACACAAAAAAAATTGAAAATTCACAAAACACCCAAAAAGAATCTTCTTTACTCACCTCCCATTCTTCTTGAAGTTTATGATCACTCGTAATCAAGCAAAACGAGCTCGTAAACGACTTCAAAAGCAAGCCAATCAAGAGACGTTGATTGTTGAAGAACCTCCAATTGTTGAACCTATTGTAGAACAAGAAGTCGTCATGGCTAATCGTACTATGATGGAGTTGCTACAAGCACCCACCGAGGGTTTTGGAGAGGCTATTGTGATTCCCGCCATCCTTGCGGAGAATTTCGAGATTAAGACGGGTTTAATGTCGATGTTGCAAGCAAATAAGTTTAGAGGTCACGAGAAAGACAACCCGCATTACCATATTAGGAATTTCAACCGTCTCACCGCCACTAGCAAGTTTAAGGATGTTCCACATGACGCCATTAAGATGATGTTGTTTCCATACTCGTTGGATGGACCCGCAAAAATTTGGCTCGAGAAAGAACCGCCAAATTCGATTTTGACATGGGCCGATCTCGTTTCTAAATTTGTGAACAAGTTTTTTCCACCATCCAAAACAACACACTTGAAAAATGAGATTTCACGATTTGTGCAAAGAAATAATGAAAGTTTTTCAATGGCATGGGAACGATTTAAAGAAATGTTACATGAATGTCCACACCATGATTTTACGGAATTGCATCAAGTGGATACTTTTTATAATGGGCTTAATGATCATGAACAAGATTATTTGAATGCCGCCGCGGGTGGTAGTTTTTTGTGCAAGACGACAAATGAGGCTTTACAAATCATTGAAAATAGATCCAAGGTTTATAACCCTCGTAACACACCGAGTGTTGCCAATATGGGTTCATCATCTTCGTCACAATCGTCTCGTAGCATTAACGCCTTACATGATGAAGCTAATGAGGAAAATCGGTTTTTTGATAGATTTGCTAATCTAATGTCCCATTGGAAGGCTCAAGAAGCTTCCAATTCCGCTTCGGTTAAAGCGGTTGCTAAGAGTTGTTTTTCTTGTGGGGGAGCTCATGATCTTTCCGAGTGCATTACCGCTGATGGTAACACTTCGAGTGCTTATATAGCAACGGGAACTTACAACCAAAACGGTCAAGGTTCCCGCCAAAATCAAGCTCCACCAAACCAAAATGTTAACAATTATCGAAACAACAACCAAGGTAATTACCAAGGCAACACACGCAATTATAACAAACGGAATTATCAAAGTGGGAATGGACAAATTTCTAATCAAAACCAAAACCGGGATTTTCAAAACACTACACAAGGTTTTCAAAATGCTCACACTAAGAATTTGCAGGGAGAATTTTTGGATTATGCTAAAGCAAATGATGCTAAATTTGATAACATGCAACGTGAGATGATTAGCTTAAGATCCGAGTTGAAAAACGAGCTAAAAAATGAACTTGCTAATGAACTTAAAACTCATGCAAACAAAATGGAAGGAAATGTCCAACGTCTTCAACAAAACCAACAAAAGATGGAATTAGGACAACATGAGATTAAGCAAGAGTTATTAAAAGCGGATGCTAGGCAATCAAAATTTGAAGACCGAATGGCTAAGATGTTTGAAGCAATCATGTGTAAACCCTCTTCCTCGGGTGGTCTTCCTAGTGATACCGTTAACAACCCAAGGGGAGAAATGAAGGTTATTACTACACGAAGTGGTAAAACTTTCAAGGAACCAATCTCTCGTCCAAGTACTTCTACGGAGAAGGAAATCGAGAAAGAACCCGAGGTGATGATCGAAAAAGAGCATATTACAATCCCACGAAGTACCGCTCATACCACACCTACGGTTGAACCAATACCTATTGTGGAACCCGAGTTTCCAAGGCCGTTGCCTAATGACCAACCCACACCACCTTTACCCTACCCTTCAAGACGTAACAAGGAGAAAGCACAAGAACGGAACAATTATCAATTTGAGCTATTTATGAAAATGTTTCGTGATATGCATTTTAACATAAGTTTTGCTGACGCTCTTATCATGATGCCTCGATTCGCCATAAACTTCAAAAGTATGCTAAACAACAAAGAGAAGTTACAACAATCGTCTAGTTGTTCATCGGTTTTTCTTAGCCGCATACCACAAAAAGTCGGTGATCCCGGTAAATTTTTGATTCCGTGTGCAATTCAAGATATGGAGGAATGCTACGCCTTGGCCGATCTTGGTGCTAGTATTAATTTAATGCCTCTTGAGATTTTCAAATCACTTTCGCTTCCGGCTCTTACTCCTTCGAACATGTCTATCGAGATGGCCGATCATTCTACGATTTTAGCATGTGGAGTAGCCGAGGACGTTTTCGTTAAAGTCGGAAAGTTTTACTATCCCGTTGACTTTATTGTTGTGGACATTCCTATCGATCGAAAATTTCCTCTCATTTTGGGTCGTTCATTTTTGGATACATCAAGAGCACTTATCGATGTTCATGCTCGAAAAATCACCCTTCGTTTCAATGAGGAAGAACTTGTCATCAATGCAACACAAAACTCCAATCTTTCTCATGTCTATTCTATTGCAACTTTAAACCATGGTGATTCAACCAATGTCGTTTGCAAAGAATTTTCACCAAGAGTTTTAGGAAATGTCGCCAAAAACAACTTACCATTTCCTCCGCCGGTGGAGGTTATGAGTGTAACGCCTACAAAGAAGAAACCGTCAATACTTGAATCGAAAAATCCTTCGCCTAACCTCGAACATTCATTCTTGAAAAGTGTTGATAAGTTGCCGGTTTCTACGGAAGATCCTTCGGATGATGAATATGTAGACCCCGATGGGGAGGTTTTCTTCGTCGATAAACGTTTTGAGAACTTGCCACCACCAAAACCAAAACGGTTTCAAAATGTGAGAATTTTTAGTGTGACTAACATCGTCTTAGAAACACCAAATATTTTCGACATAATCAAAAAGGGTTTTCATAAGGAGAGTTCTAAAGATAAAAAAGGAAAAGATTTTAAATATGATTTAATTGATTTTTCTACTAATCTAACTCCGTCATCACCACGTGTTTTGAGTGCTACAAACTCGTCTACTCCTTTTGACGATGCTTTGTGTGGTTCTAGTATGGGGGAAGCCCCTTATGTTCCCTCATCCTTGTCCACCGAGGACGAGATATTCGATCCCAGAATTTCATGTAAAGGGAAATCTCGGTCTTCCACCAATGCAATAAATGGAAAATCTTTCTATTTGCTTGGTGCGAGTCTACCTCGAGTAGCTCAAAAGTTTGTCTTACCAATTGTCCCACCTTTCTACTTCTCATCTCTTTTCTTCAAACTCTTTGAGTTTATGGCACATGTTGAAGTGGCGTTAATTTGTTTTTCCAATGAAAACGAGAACGCCATCTTCGATCCCGGTATTTTGCATCATATAAGGACTTAGTCCTTATTACCGGTTGCTTTTTGGGCCTTGTTTATCATGTAAGCCCCATCAAAAATTGACCATACCATGATTTTCCCTAAATGTTCACATTTTGAGGGGATCGAGTCGAGCTCATGACTCGGTAATCAAAAACGAGGTGCCTCGTGGGGGAGATCCCATGCTTATCTTTTTGCTCACTATTCACTAATAAAGGGACTTGTACCCTTTCAACTCGTTGTCTCGTGGTTGTTTGTGATTGTGTTATCTAGATCATCATCATCATCTACGATTGAAGACTCTCGTGTTCGTTTACGTGAGCCTCCATCGTTCGTTTGAAGAAGTTTTTCACGAATCCATGACATATCCTTTATTGTTCTAACAATTATGTTTTAGCATACTTAATAAACGGCTTTAGATATATTGCTGATCACCCTTTCCATGCTAGATCCTAAGCATTCGACCCTTCGTCTCTAGTATGGGGGTGCTCCACCTTTAGACTCGAAACATTGAGGACAATGTTTACTTTTAGTATGGGGGGTGAATAGGTACTTGCTTTGCTACGCCCTCACGCTTTCCAAACTTTCAATATTTTGTTTTGCTAATAAGGCTAAAAATGGCCAAATTTTAAAATTTTTCTTAGTTTTCATAAGTGTTTTTAAGACACGAATGTATATTTTCCGATGGGTAGAATAAAAGTTAATTTTTAACTTGATGGGCACTTGGAGCCATTTACATTCCTTAACCCGCTCAATTCAAGTTTTGCTAGACTTTTATATAGGGAGCTTTAAAACGCGAAAGTATTAATTCATACGGGTTAAGAGCAAGAACTTTTCGCAAGTTCCTATAATTGATTCTAGAAAGTCACTTATCAAGGGAACTTTAAAACGCATTCTCTAAACTTGAAAAAGTCCAAGAAAGTGCAAGATCCTATAGGTGGCTTGAAAACCCAAAACTTTGATTTGATATAGTCTTAATGAAAGCTAATCCAAATTTGGCTTAGTTTTGACTTGCATGGCTAAGTATTCACGAGTCTCTTTAATTAGAGGTCTTTATATAGTGAAGAACGAAAAATGATAGAGTTAGACAAGTGATCATGCTAAACGTAGAACATGAAAATGTTCTTTCAAAAACTCATATGTTTTTAATTGTGGCTTTTTCTTCCCATAAGATCAATGCATTAGGAATAAATCATAATTGCAATAAGTAAGGTCGTACGATTTGAAAGGTTACTTAGCCTCTAGCGCAAGATCGTTTAAAAGTTGCTCTGGGTTGAATAGAGTTCATAGCCAAGGCATAACTTATTGAAGCGGGACGCGAAGATTGGCGATCATCCAAAAAGGCCCTAACAAGGCATGAGGAGCTCTATTTTTGCTTAAGATCCAAGATGATGTGAAGTATCATTATTCCTAAATCAATATGAAGGATCGAGACACACGACGTGAAGCAATCACTCCCCTAAAGAATGGAGAAAGTCTATCCAAAAAGACCCTAACAAGGTATGAGGATAAATATATCCAAGTCCGAAAAGGAGGCGGATCGTTGTATATCAAAATACAAAGTAAAGATTGAATAAAAATGATGAAGTCGTGGTCCAATATGAAGAATCTCTCAAAAACGTCAAGTGAAGAAATTCAAAATATATGAAGAGAAGACCATAATTTCAAGAACGTCTTCCCAAGATTTGAAGTATGAAGTACATGCCAAATATCGGTCCGAGAAAGGTCTCAAATCGTGAAACGAGTTATGCCAAGATATGAACTTAAGGAGATACACGAGAAGCCGTTTTAAAAGATTTTATCCTTCGGCTAACTATTGATCAAATCGTGCTACTTTGCTTTCAGACTAATAACTACTCAAATAAGTCAATATGGATCACTTGTGATCCATGACAAATAGATAAAAAATGCTAGTAACCCATTTCCTTTTATAATAACTAGGATTGCGGGGAGAAAAAGTATTACACAATTTGGACGTATGAGAAGTGTTAGCATTGTGACTTGTACCAACAATGATCTTGTTTTTGCACTTAGCATGGAATGTATGACAATCAAGGATGACGAAGTTTACTCTAAGGGACATTTACTTGTTTCTATTCTTTGACCCTAAAAGTCACTTTTTGTGATGAAAATCATACATTATGTCTTTACATATCTTCGTAGTATGTTGCAAGTTTTTTACTCTTCAATAAAGGTTAATAAAATTGAACTTTGGTGATGCTTAGATACTTTATTCTAGCATTGCGTGAGGGCACGGCAATGGCTTAGTATGGGTGAGTGTTGAGATGGCATTTATACATGATCTCATCGTTCTTTTCGGGCTTTAAATGCATAAAAATGTCATAAAATACCATATATATGCTTGTGTTTGTTTACTTGTGTATTTTAGGTATGGATATCGTGAAAAAGACAAAAGATCACAAGTTACAAGGAAAAACGGACACGAGAAACGAAGCCGTACAAAGAACCAGGCCCTAATCATTGAATTCTCAACAAATACCCTTGAAGACTTGAAGACAAACAAGATTGATCCTCATTTATTGGAGAAATGACACTTAAAACCCTTGTATATTCATAATTACAAGTTTGGTCTTTTAAGTTTGTCAAAATTACACAAAAGGTCCTTCAACTTTGAAGAAATGGCAAGATTAGTCCCTCAACAAATCAAAATTGCCAATAATGATCCCTCATCAAGTCAAAGATACAATGAAGACCTTTAAAGATCAACAATGTCCAAAATCAGCCCTTGAAATATGAAAAAGTGTCAAAAATAACCCTTGATAACCTTTTTCCAAAGTTTGGTGCCAAAAGTGACAAGTGGTGAAAGATAAAACAAAGGGAAATACGTTTTTAGGCTAAAAGACTTTGTTTACCAAAAATCCCAAAGAACAAGGGGCAAACTTGTGCATTTGAAACATTTGAAACGAAAATGCGCCAAACACATAACACTCCCCCATTTTCGGATCAAAACTTGTCACTATTCACTTTTACCAGCCCAGAATTTACACCAACTTAAACAAATGGTAAATCTAAATTAACCTAACCCACACTTGATTCGCATGTGCAGAAACAAATCCCACACACAAAACCCTCACTCCCACTACTCCTTGGACCCCACACTCAACATTCTCAGCCAATGAAAACACAACTTGGCCTTCAAGTAAAATGACGTGGCCAAATCAACAGCCAAGGATCATTGCTTCATATCAAAGCTGAAATGAACGTCCAAGATGAATTTGAACAACTCATTCCATCAAAACGTCTAGAAGGACTTAGGGCATTTAGGGAATTTCACTTCTAGGGTTTGTGAATAGTGTTTAGCCAGGCATTTGCCTATAAAAGGAGACCTCAACATGTGAGAGTCCCTTTGTTCCAGTTTTAGGCTATCAATCTTTGTAATTCCTTTTTAAGTTAAATAAAATTTGAATTTCTGAAATTTGAAATCTCTTTTTGATTTAGTTAAAAGTTTGGTGTTTGAGTAGCCTAATTCGGAGTTCCATTTTATTGTTTAGACCTTCCTTAACCTTGTGGTTAAGGCACGTCTAGGTTTGAAAGGTTTTCAAGGTTCAAAAGCCTTGAAGTCCTTGTTTCTGAATTTGGTTATTATTTGTGTACTAACCCTTAGCCTTAAGCCTTGAGTTCTTTCAAGCTTGTTGACACCAAGCCTGAGAAGGATTCTAAGCCTTTGGTTGAGTTTGGTTGTTTCTTGTGTTGAAGAAATATCATAATCAAAGCCTTGTTCTGCTTTGAACATCAGCAGGCTTTGATCATCCTTGTTGAAGTACCTTGGTCTTGTTCTAGTTGTTGAACAAGGTCCAAGGAGCATTGCTGGCCTTCCTAGGATGTTGTGGAAGGCAGGTATAAGCTCTTGTTAAGATTCCCCTAAAAATTTCATGTTTATGATTGTTTTGGATTTTGTGCTTTGATTTTGAGTATTTGTGTTTGTGCTGGTGATTTATGTGTTTGATTGTGTTAGTTGCTGCCTAGTAAGTGTTTTTGATCATTAAAATCAGTAGGTTATTAGAAGAAATCACAAGTTTCTTTGATAAGTGACTGATTAAGGAGTGTTTGGGATTACTGCATAAGTTGGATTTGTGGTTTGCTAAGTGGTTTTTTGTTGTATGCAAGTGTTGGTATCTGTTGTTTGGGTGATTTTGTTCATCTGTTTGCAGGTTTTGAGGTTTTGAACACATTGATTCTTGAATTGGCTATAAAATCTTCATAACTTGGTAAAATTGGCTAGGATTTTGAGGACACCTAGATCTAAGCATAGGTTAGGGCTAACAAGTGCTAAATCATAGTTAATCACACCAGGGTAGAAGGATTTGAGGTTTGAAATTGGATCAAGTGTCAAGTATATCAGCAAAACTTGTCTACATATTGTTCTTTGTTCATCAGAAACATTTTGTGCTTTGATCTTGTTATTTACTTTGATTCAGAGTTTGATTCTTGTTGCTTTGTGTTTATTGTTAGTTTATATAGCTTGTGTATGCATCTGGTTAAGTTTGGTTGGCTTATTCTGCTTAAATCTGCTTATTAAGTGCTTAACTGCTTATTTGCATATCTGGAGCATATCTGGTAACTGTTTGGCTTATTGTGGCTTATTGTGTGGATCATTTTGTGATTTTATTGTTGCTATTGACTCTTTGTGGTTCACTGATCACAAGGGTGCCTTTGTTTCCAATTGAATCAAACTAGAACACTCATAAAAGCTTGGTCAAATAGTCAAAGCAGTGGGAACTCCTTTCCCCTGCTAGTTACCACTGCTAGTGCAAATTTGGTGTCAGCTTATCAATAAGCTATAATAGCTTATTCCAACCAGCAACAACTTTGTTTTTGTAATAGGTGCTCATATTTTGACCCATTTGTTCATACTGGAGCATTTGGGTGGTTGACTTTTAGGTTTGACTAGAAAACCAACTCCTTTGACTTTTACATAAGTTCATTTGTGCTTATTCTGGCTTATTGGTTGTGCTTATTGGATTTTTGTTGATTTATATTGCTTATTGAGTCCATTTGAAAGCTTTTGCAAGTTGAATCAAGTCCTGAGGTGCATTATTTCTTAAAAACGACTATTTTGTCGTTTTGTGGATTTTTGCTTTTCTATTTTCTGGCTTATTGAGTGTGCTTATTGGAAATTTCTTTTGACAAATCTCTTAAGCATCCTAAAAGAGGGTTGTGTGTCAAATTAGAGCTTATGGCTTAATGGGCTGAAAAGCCCAATAAGAATAAGCTTTGTGTTCAATAAGCTGTGATAAGCACATTTTCAGCTTTTGGGCCTTTAGAGTTTTGTTCTTAGAATTGAATTTTAAGTCAGATAGGGCTTTTCCAAGTCAATTGGGCCAAGTTTGACTTTTTGGGCCCAAAAGCCCATTTGTGTTGACTGAATTTGGATTTGGCCCATTTGAGGGCCCATTAGGGGTATTTTGGTAATTTCACTTTGATTTTCTGATTATTTAGGTTAAAATAAACTAGTTTGCAAGTTTTTAGAATTTTTTATAATTTTTGGATTTTTAATAGTATTTTATTATTATTTAATTATTATTTTTAAATTTTCACTTTTTCCAACTTTTTACATTTTTCTTAGGTTTAATATATTAAAATAGGAATTTGGCAACTTTTAGAATGATTTTATCACTTTTAGATTAATTTTTATAATTATTTTAAGTTTTAATAGTTTTTAAATCATTTTAAATAGTTTTTATTAGTTTTAAAATTTCTAAAAATAGTTTTTAATCTTTTTAGGTCATTTTAGAGGTTTATCAATTGAAAAATCTTTATTTGGGCTTTTTGATAATTTATTTGATTTTTAGGGCTTTAATTAGCATTTAAAAATTGAATATTTAATTATTTAAAATATTTTTAATATTTTAATTGACGAAAGTGATTGTTTTTGTAACCAGGACATTTCATAAATTTTGACAAGTATGGATTGGACTACAGCCAACCATATTTAGTCTCAGATTATAAATTTTTATACATGACAGTTCTCATAAAATTTTGACAAGCATGGATCGAACCAGAATCGCCCATACTTAGTCATATGTTTTGTTCCTTGAATTCTGTGGTGTGAACCATAGCCATCCACATCAGTTGATGTTAAACTTCAGTTAATCATACTCTTATAGACTTTATAACAATCCAGTTCACACAATCTCAAGTTGATGTCGCTTCCACGTTGTTTTAGTTTCATGTCTCCGTGCGAGGGTTTTATGTTCAGCAGAATGATAAATGTCTCCATGCTAAGACACAAAAAGAATTTCAGTAAAACCCGTTTTCATGATAAATCATGATTGGCCTTTATTGATCATGCTTCATGCTGACCACTGTTGGGACTTCGATTATATCATACTTTTTAGCCTCGATACAACCAGTAGTAAGTCGACGCACGAATTGTCAGCCTATCATGTTACTTATTTCAGATCAGTTTACTCCCGTTTAAATCAAATTATTTGCTTGATCATGTTAGACAAGCGACACCAGTATCGATCATCCCATAAAATTTCCACCGGTGCCATGTACAGTATTCCATATGTACCCCATGTACAGTGTCTCAGTTATACTCCATGTACAGTATTTCATGTGTACTCCATGTATAGTGTCTCAAATATGCTCCATGTGCAGTATTCATTTTGTAGTTCATGTACAGTAGTCCAGGTGTACACCAGGTACCCTACTCCATGGATATTGCTAATCGATCTTCAATCATCTCAGGCGTTTCCACTTGTCGATATTCTACCAGGTGCTGATGCTGCTCGTGAGTTGAAGATTAACCAGATGCTGATGCTGCTAACACTTTGAAGACCTCACAAATGCTGATGCTGCTGATACTTTGGAGATCTCTCAAGATGCTGATGTCGTTCATACTATGAAGACTTTGTAGAACAAGGACAAAAACTATAAATTTGAAATTTCTGACAAGAATAAATTTCAACCATCAGACACTACCATTCCATCCATACTTTTACCTTCTCAGTTAGATGTCACACTTCACTCAGCTAACCGTTCATTCAGAAGAGTGGGAACCGGAACTCAGCCGGCCACTCAGTAGAATAGTTACATGAATCACGGTCATGATAATGACCGTCATAAATTGACAAACAAAGTAGTTGTGACAACCACCATGATTATAATTAATCAGTCAGTAACCATCGGAACTCCGGAACGGACGTGAGCAGAAATACAGAGGTCAGTAGTCTAATCGGTCCGCCAATCCTAGCAGTTACCAAAATTTTCAGCCTTGTCCAGATTCACCCACTAGAACACATATCAAGACATAACTCAAGACATGGGTCTCAGGTATCATTTCGGAAGACACACATCATGACACCAGTCATGGTACACGTCATACGAATATCTTCTCAAAGTACGAGTCGAAACTCATAACTCCGTATGTTTGCTAAACCAGGCCCTCAAAAATTCAGGTTACCCTCCAAGGGAGTATACCCGTTTTGTCATGCCATGCATAAATCAAACCATTAAAGACTCAGTCACCACCACAGGAGTATTGTCCAGATTAGACATGCAGTGTTCGTTCCGTGAAGTTACAGACGATATAAATTCATTAAAATTTGCCACGTCTACTTCACATATTCATATGTTAGCTTCATCTTAAATTAGGCATTATCTACCTCCCAGCCAGAAAAGACTCCACAGTACAACCCATATTTATGTAAGATTTCCGTTCAGTTAACGACGAGATTCATCTTACCAGATCTCAAATATATTCATTATATTTTCTGCCAGATAAATCAGTACAAGTTATTCTGCTTTATAAGCGCGTGACTTCTCAATCCATAGCTACAAAGACTTTTAGCTACCAGTTATAAATTACTTCTGAAGTTCCTTAAACTCATGATCACCAGATTATCCTAAAGTTACAAAGGCCATTCCAAAGGGTTTTTTTCCAGAAATTCTTTCTTAACCACGAGACAGGGTTTAATATAGAAGTTGTCCCAAGAACAGAACCTGTTTTCAGAAATCCTTATCGCAGGGCTTCAACTAAATTAAAAGAGTTTCAGCAATTACTGCCAGAATTACCGTAACGAAGTTTAATCGCCCTAGCACATCACCAGAAGGTGCACCGTTTTCTATCCATCAGAGAGAAGACTAGTAACATGAGATCATGTATCGACCACCGGAAAATTTATCGGATCACCATTCTAATTGATATTCAGTCCACGTATAGAAGGTTTATCTGACCTGCTATGATGCCTTAAACATTCTTCCAGAATAATTCACGATCATACCACCATCGGTGGCGAGAGAAATAACGTGATGTTTCCCAGACTGTTGTTGCACATACTATGGTCTCTTAAAAAAATTCGAGTCATACTCCTGAGCTCTCTATGGCTCCAGCTATATTATGAAATTTATGAATAAATTTTTTCCATGAATTCTCAGACAAAATCATCAATATAATAATTGATACTATGATGAGCTGCTGAATCCTATAGAAGAACATGAGAACCACCTTTTCCTGATCATGCCGATTCTCTGATGTGAGGAAATTTATACGCAACTTTCAAATTGTGAGTTCCAGATGAACAAGGTGGCATTTCTGAGTCACCCTATTTCAGTAGAAAGGAATTCCAGACGATCCTGCAAAGGTGAAGGCCATCACTTGATGGTCCCGACCGACGTATGTGAGCGGAGTACAAAATTTTCAAGAACCCAATTGACTGCTACCGCAGAAATTGCTGACAACTCTCACTAATTTTTTTTTCCATGACCATTCAACCATATTTCCACCAGAAGGTCCCATAATCACAGGCAGAATTTTGATAGAAGCAGTATCACACATGGATGCAGCTATGTTCATATCTAGATGCCTGACATACCTCGGTTCAAGATAGAACGCCGTCATGTTAGTGAGTTACTACAACCTTAGGAATTTCTGAACAGAAATGAGACAAAATTCAATGAAATTGATATCAGCTACCGCATGCTCAAAGAAAGTATGATACTAAGTTATCGTCAACCATGTAACCAGCCTGCGCGTTTCTTTCATCCGAAAGGATCACGCAGTAGCGGACCTGCAGAAAAATTTCAAGTAAATTGTACGAATTCAAGGTATTCCAACGACCATTATATCAGACAGAATATATGTTCACGATCATGTATATGTTTACGTTCACTTTACGTTCACGTTATTTTCACTTTCGCGTCTATGTCTTATTCACAGTATGATACTGTCTCAGTTCATCTCATGATTTAAGTTCACGATTCGCATTCATGACATTGTTCACGTTCAGGTTCGTGTTCCATCTCCGTGGATACGTTCCAGGTCTGGTACCGGAGTTGGTCACAGAAAGCTTAAGAAACCAGACTCAAGTTAGCACATCTTTTCCATACTCAGGCAGACGTTTCACGTCTCAGGTCGTATTGTTTGGCATTCCTTTCTTGTCAGTATACATTCATGATATGTCCACGTCCATGTATCACGTTCTTGATACCTTCCATGCTCAGCGTTCATCAGATGATCGCGAACCACGTTCACAATTGCTCACTTAGAACGTTCACAATTGTTCACGTAGTTCGTTCCTTTATATTCTCAGCAGCTTGCTTAGAGAGATAAATATTATCTTTCAGGATAATCGTACGTACCATTTCATGTACCCTACATATTATAGCGTATTCATTCTATCATATCCAGAAAATCCATTTTATGAATGGAAACAGAAACTCCTCAGCATTGTCAGGACAGTGTCATTAAGACCGAGAATTGCATTGTATCAAGACATTTGTAGGAACCGGTTCGAGCGGGAAGCCACTTGAAACAAAGCAATCCATCCGGACTTCTCATCAATTTCCTTCCATAAGTCAGTTATGCCATTTTTAGTCATGTCACGTTCCATGTCCTTTTCAGTCATGGCACGTTACATTTTCACTTCAGTCATGTCATGTTTATACACTTCAGCAGTATTATGTTTTAACTAGAATACGAATTATTCTTTCAGATTATAGACCGTTCCAGCTTTCTTATTCTTTCCGCTGATGCGCCTTTTCAACTTATACGTATTTCAGCTTATGTATACTTTCAGCTTTTCCAAGCTGCACCAGCTTAATTACCGTTAATTCGAGGACGAATTATTCCTTTTTAGAGGGGAAGAATTATAAAACCCAGTACGGTCGTATCCTTAATTCGAGGACGAATTATTCTTTTTAGAGGGGAACACTACTAGAAAAAGAGCCTAATGCAACATATTTGAAGCAACACTTGCATATTGTGTTGCTTTTTTCATGACATTGGGCATAAGGCAACATTTTGTTAAATAAGTGTTGCATTCAAGGCTCTAATGCAACATATTTTTTTAAGTGCCGCAACTATTACATACAACAATGACACTTTATACAAGTGTTGTATCTTAATAACATCAATGCTAACACTTAAGACAAAGTGTTGCATAATTTTAATAAACATGTAACATATGCACAATTTGTTGCATTGATACAGCTTTGAGAGCATCATTTTGTTGAAACATATGTCTTTCAATTTATTACTTCTATATTTAAAAAAAAATACTCTTTTCGTTCTAAATTTATTGTCTACCGATAAGAAATACAAAACACAACAATTTAAGAAAAAGTACCACTTTTAAAATTTTATCTTTCTTACTTTTTGTATAAAGACAGTTTTATATTTAACGAATTAATTTAAAACTTATTTAAAGTTTGTAATTATAAATTCAACTAAAGGTATTGTAATAATCTTAATCTAAATTTTTTAATTATTTTTAAAAGTAGACAATTAATTTGAAATAACCCGAAAATAAAAGATGATTATAATTTTGACACGAATGTAGTAGTTACTTTTTGACCCATTGAATACGAATGATCGAGAATTATTTGTATCACCAATGTATAAAAAGTTGGCGGCAAAACTTTTAACGTTCCCTCCATTTCTCAAAACTCTACAAAAACATGGCGCCACATCATATAAAACATTCCCTCCATTCTCCCGATTCACTAGAATAGTAATTCTATCTCATGGACCTTATGGGACACGTGTATACCTCATATTATGGCAATATTCATTCTTTCTTTTTTTTAGCATTTTTTCTCAATATTCATTCGCAAGAACAAACTCACTAACATATTTAATTATTTCTCATTTTTATTATCTATTAATTAAATGTATAATAATAAGAGCATGAATTTTCACCGCTAACTGTTTTAATTATAAACATATACAATCAAAAAGACACGATACATCTAATTAAACACATACAAGTAACTAAATATAACACAACAAATTTAAATATAACTTACATAAATCAAAATATAAATAAATAAACACACAAATTAATATTTTTATAAAACATTACTAAAAGAAAAAGTATTTGTTATTATAAACATTGTTCTAGAGGTGAGCATCGGTCTAAAATCGAAACAAAACTGAAATTGTCTAAAACGTCGAACCGATGACTGAATCGAAATTGTCAAGTTTAATCCTCTTCGAGTCGGTCCGATTATACTAGACATAATCGACGGGTTTTATTAAAAGATAAATAGTTATCTGTTTTAGTTAGTTTTACTATTTTTTTTGGAAAATGAAATAAATTCCTTTATTTGTTTAAAATTACGTTTTCTTCTTCATATTACTATATGGTTAGGGGTGGGAATCGGGTAGGGTCAATCGGGTTCGGGTTAATTCGGGTCGTGTCAATTCGGGTCAAGACTTTAAAAAATCATATTCGAACCCGAGCCGAATTAGAACTCGGGTCAATTCAGGTCGGGTCAACTTGGGTTCGGTTCACCCCGGGTATAAGTAAAAAAATTAAAAATTGGATTATTTAAGTATATTTACAATGTAAAATGTGTTAAAAAAAACTCGGGTCAAATCGGGTTGGTCGAGTTCGGGTCAATTCGGGTCAATGCTAAAAAAATATAAATCCGAACCCGAGCCTAATTAGAACTCGGGTCAACCCGAATTGACCCGAATACATTTTTGAACCCGAGTGACCCGACCCGAATAGGCTTATTCGGGTTCGGGTCGGGTCAACTTTTACGACACCCCTATATATGGTTACCTGCACATATGCTAATTGATCTGATGATCGAACTCGTCACTTGAAAATTGCTAAGCGACAGATAGTTAACGATATATTAATTTATTTGATGGTCGAACCGGTAACTCAGTTACTCGGCCGGGTTGAATTTGTAAGTGAGCCCATGCCCAATGACTATATTGGGTAGACCCAGTGGTCGAACTCGTGACCTGGTGACTCGATAGGATTGACCCGGTGGTCGAACGCGTGACCTGGTGACTCGATCGGGTTGACCCGGTGATCGAACCCGTGATCTGGTGACTGTATCGGGTTGACCCGATGGTCGAACCCCTAACCTAGTGACTCGACATGATTGATCTGATGATCGAACCCGTGACTCAATCAAGTTGACTCAATGATCGAACTCATGACCCGATGATTTAACTTGGTGGTTCAACCTATGATCATGTATTAAATGTTTTAGTTTTTCACTATTTTCTTATTTATCACATTTTTTATTTTCATAAAAAAAAGGTAAACCCTTTATATATATTAGCATACTCATGCAATGCGACGACGATATCAATGACGATTTTTAAGACGAATAAATGTTACTCTTTTACCTATTAAATTTGTATTTATATTAATGTTAATTTTGTGAAAAATCGAATTAAAATAACGTAAAAAAATGATATAGAACTAAAAGTTACTATAAATATATCAAAATAGATATTGAATTAAACCTTATAAAATTTTAAAAAATATGATGAAATTAGATTATAAAAATTATAAATTGATAAAAAAAATTTTAATTTAAAAGTAAAAATGTTATTTTAATAAGTTTGTTAAAAAAGATTGTTACAAAAAGTCAGAGTATATTATTGTGAAAGACATCAACAATTTTTTTTAGTAAGTACAAAAAATTTGAATTTCTGATCTTGTTATTTTCAGAATGTCACAAATAATTTATAATGTAATTATAAATTATCTCTACTACTTATAATGTCTGTATAATTTTTTTCAAAAAACTCTTCATTACTATAATAAGCAAGTTTTCTCAACACTTCCTTATTTAATCTCTACTACACATCCTTAATAAGAAAGCCTATGTCAACGCAGGAATTAAAAAAAAAAGTTGTATTTCATAAATTTGGAATGTCAACTAAACTTATGTTTGGCAAGTAAATATTACGTTTCATCTTACAATCCCCTTTATAAACGTGTATTCCTTCATCATTCATCTTTGCAGCTCTTTATCATTCATCTTTGCAGCCATTCATCATCCATCTTTGTAGTTCCTTCAGCCATGTCAACACCTAATGACAACAACGCCAACTACACGACTCAGTTAACCTAATACATACACAAATCTTGGAGGTTAGCAAACTTAATACCCATTTCTCTCTCAACCCTAATATACACACAGATCTCTGCCGCCACCATAATTATATGATCACCGGATCTGCCAAATCCGCCCAATCTTTTGGTTGTTTAGGTGGTTTCATGGTAGTTTCGATCGATGATAATGGTATTGATGGTTGGTTTAGGTTGTTTTTTTTATTCGGGTGGGTTACTACTGCCAATTGAAAATCTTGTTGCACCACCACCGTGCCTTAACAAAAGCCGACCAAAACCACCTTTGAAACCACCACGCCGCCCAAAAAAACTAAAGATTTGGTTTTGCTTTTGAAGATCTTGCTGTCAGGTTTGCTTTTGCTTTTGCAGATCCTACATCATATGGTATTGGTGCCGGAGTGTTGGGACAGGGAATGAGGTTCTTGCCTCTACTTTATTTTTATGGTAGTTTTATAATTGTCATTGATTTTAATTACAAATCTTATGTGCTGGTTGTTTGACATTTTCATAGTAGATTATTTATTAATGCATTTTACTTTTCAGATAACCAATTTTTAGTGTTTGTGTTATTGCATTTTAAATGTTTATGTGTACTGAATGTGTGTATACGTCTGATGAGCATGTTTGTTTGGGGTTAAATGATCACTATGGAGTGACTACAAACATGAAAGAAACTGATTATGACTATTCATAGATCCTATTACCAGTAAAGGCTTGTTATCCGATTGAGTTGTCATTTAAAATTTTTGGTTGTTTAACACTTTAGGTGTTTGTTTAGGCTTATTTGGTTAGCTTACGATGCTTACATTACTAAAGAGAGGTATCAAGCGATGCTTTGGGTGCACGTGAAATAGTATGAGAAGGCATATGAGTACTAATATTTTTTTGTCTTCTCGTTTTGCACGGAATGATCTTCCAAGTGCAATAGTCAAAAAGTAGTATTTAGAATTTGATCTATTGGATTCATAGATTTATGTATTTGAATTTTTTACTTTGAATTCGAGTTGATTTGCTTTTGCTACTTATTGACTATTGCATTGATATTTTAGTATTTGCTCCCCACTTTTGTGTGAACATATTTTCGTAGATTTTTTTTTTTTTGGTTTTCCAAACAATAGTTGAACAAAGATCTTAATAGTTAGCTGTACACATTCATTATAGGTCTTGAATGAATTTAAGTCTAAGATATTTGGTGTTGTAGGGAAAATACGTGTAAATTTTCATTTCATTTAAAGCGATCATTAAAACATTTTGTTTACAATGTGCATTCGACCTTTAACTATAGAATTTGGCGGACTTTTGTTTTCAGATTTCCAAATTTATGCTACCTGCTAACTATAATATTATATGTAGCTTATTTGTTTGATCTATTTACGGAACACGAACACCAAACATCTCGTTAGCGTCTATGGTTTATCATATAGTTTTACAAATATACGCATATTCATTTGTGTCTCAAGTTTTTTTATCAATCTTTCTTCGATCAATCTTTCTTTGACTAATTACCAAGTAGACAGAAAGAACTCAAGACTGAAATTATTTCTGGCCCGACTTCAATCTTTAATAAACAAGCTCATTATGTAATCTATTATTGTTCAGTTCGGCTGCAAGCGTGCCTTAAAATATATAATACCAGTTAATCCAGATTCAAGTTTGGGTTTTCCTAGGCGAATCACAGACATAGTATTATCTGTGTTTTAGTTTATAGCTATATATATATATATATATCTGATAGGTGTGTAAACACCCATCCTTTTACCACTTAATTCGGGCTAAAACGAGACCAAAACACGTATTTAATATCATTTGTTTGGAATTATGCATGGTTTTTGTGTTTATTGTGTTTTCAGAGCCAACCGGATAAATATTGAAGAAAACATGGGATTGCACGGGTTTTACTAAAGAAAAAGACTCAAGATAAAGTCTATTGTCCAAGAGATGCAAAAGATTTGAAGTCACTGGGACTATTCGAAGATTTATCGAAGAAAAGTACCAAAGATGGAAGATTTATATAAGTCGAAGAAACTCAAGTCTATTAAACGAAGAAATTAAAAGACGAGTTGAATTTAATCGACAACAAATCCCGAATCGGAATCGAAAACGGAAGCTTTTCTGAAAAGACGAAAAGACAAGAAGAACGGGAGAGAGATCCCACTCACCAACCAAAGGAAACACCTATAAATAGGCCATCCCATACACATTTTAGAGGGAGCTAGTTTTTCTTTTCTTCCTCCCCACTCTTTCTCCTGGTTCGTTTAACACCATCACCACTAGGGTGATTGGTGATTTTTATTGTTAGTTCTTTGATCTTGTAATTTTAATCCTTGTTTCATCTTGTCAAAACATCAATCATTCAATACCAAGTTCTTGTTTAATCTTTCATTTCATCTTGTTCATCATCATCTTTATCTTCAAGTTATTAAGTTTTATTTTTCTTGATTTGATCTTCAAAAGTTGTTTGGATTTGTGTTTTTATTAGTGGGATTTGTTGCTTATGATGTCTAAATGATTTGTGTTTAATTTGGTAAAACCTTTTTAAGTGTTTGATTTGATTTTGATTAATTTTGTGTCCCGTGTTCTTCGCTTTGACTGCTACTGTATCTGGGTTTCTGATCTTCCGAATCAAGACAAAAAGTTCCGAATGAGTCCTTCATTCGGAAACTTCCGAACCAAGCA
The DNA here is from genome assembly GCA_025667525.1 of Glebionis coronaria. Lineage (NCBI taxonomy): Eukaryota > Viridiplantae > Streptophyta > Magnoliopsida > Asterales > Asteraceae > Glebionis > Glebionis coronaria. The sequence goes on along the minus strand of CM046874.1, from coordinate 634,003,770 downwards.
CTAAAGTTCCGAATCAAGAGAAAACTTCCGAATCAAGCTTTCATCCGGAAAGTTCCAGATCAGTCATAAAGTTCCGGATCAGTCAATAAGTTCCGAACCAATCCTTCATTCGGAAGTTTCCAAACTTCCGAATCAACACCCTTCATTCGGAAAGTTCCGGATGAGTATGTTCCGAATGAGTATGTTCCGAATGAGTATGTTCCGGATGAGTGAATAGTATGTTCCGAATCAGATAGTTCCGAATCAAGGTCTAAACTTCCGAATCAGTTATTTTTGAGTTTAGCTACTGCTTTACTGTTGTTTATTTACTGTTTCTTTGCTCATTTTTCACAATTTATACTTTAACTTTAATTTTAGTTTGAACTTTAAATTTTAAATTTTAATTTTGATTTTGATTTTAATTTTTAGCCAAGTTTTGTTAATCTTAATTAAAGTAATTGCCTCTGATTTAAACTTTCATTTCCACTTTCTATTAGACTAGAAAACCCAACCCCTTTATTTAGTAACCAAGAACAATCATTCCACTTAAGACCTAGATCAATTCGAGAGGATATCGAGAGACTAATCTGAACCCATACTAAATCAGTGTATCAAATGGCGCCGCTGCCAGCTCTTCTCGTTAAGATCAAAAGTTTTTTGTGAGAAATTGGATTTTGGGATCCGTTCCCCGTGAACGTTACTTTTTCAAAAATATTCAAAAACACTAAAAAATATAAAATTTTCAAAAAATACTAAAAATTAAAAAACCAATAAAAACCAAAAATATTTTTGTTTTGTTTGTTCGTTCTTTTGCAGGTGTATGCGCACTCGATCCACGTCTTATCAAGAGCCCGAGCCTCTCGATAACTTAGACATGGCTGGTGTACAAAACAACAATAACATACCACCTCCGAACAACAATAATAACAACAACAACCCGCCTTTCAACAACAATAATAACAACAACAACCCGCCTTTCAACAACATGAATAACAACAACAATGAGCACCTTCCGGATAATCGCCCAATGATTGAATTGCTGCAAGCTCATGTCGATGGCAATACGGATCCAATTGTTATACCACCAATTGCCGCCAACAACTTCGAGCTCAAGTCAGGCTTTATCCAGATGGTCTCCGCTCAGCCATTCTTGGGACGAACCATTGATGACCCACACGACCATATCAAGAGATTTCTACAACTCACCAACACGGTCAAGTTCAATGGAGTTTCGCAAGAAGTGATAAGGTTACAACTTTTTCCCTTTTCTTTAGAGGGACAAGCCCGGCATTGGCTTGCTAAGGAACCGCCACAGAGTATTCTCTCGTGGACGGATTTGGAAACAAAGTTCATCAATTACTTTTTTCCACCCTCTCGTACTACCGCTTTGCGGAATGAGATTATAAACTTTGAACAAAAGTACGATGAGTCATTCAGTGAATCTTGGGATCGTTTCAAAGATCTTTTAAGAAAATGCCCACAACATGGTTTTACCAAAGTTCATCAAATAAATACTTTTTACAATGGTTTAAGCATGAGTGACCAAGATTCACTGAATAGTGCCTCAGGGGGTAATTTATTGGCTAAGACTTCCAATGCTGCTTGGGACATCATTGAGAACAAATCTCGTGTGCAAACCAAGAGTGTTAGGACCAATGTTGATAGTGCTAGCACTAATGACAGCGACAAGCGATTAGACAAAATCACCACGCTTCTTGAATCGCTTGTCACCCACACCGTCAGCAACAACAACAGCAACAACGCTAAAAATGCACAAGTCAACGCTGTCAGCCAACCTTGTGAGATATGCGGTGGGCCTCACTCCTACACAACTTGTACCGCCACCCAAGATTACCCTGCTGAGAATGTGAATGCGGCATATGGCACCTACCAACAACCTGCTTATCAAGCTAGACCTCAAGGTGACCGTAACTTGCTTAGCTACCGCAGCAACAACTATCTTTCACCACCTGGCTTTCCTCCTACCAACCCAAACCAACAACAAAACCTTAACCGCCCTCCTCAACAACAACAACAACCTCGACAACCATACGTTCCACCTCACAAGCAGCAACAACCGCCTCAACGTAACAATCAAATCTACCAACAACCTGCTTACCAACCACCTGCATACAATGCTCCTTCCAACCAAACCACCACTGCACTACACCAAGAGGTCGCCACCTATATGAGGACCAATGATGTGATAGTGGGAAATCTCCAAGAAGAAGTGCGCAACTTGAAGGCAGATCTGGTCAAGCAAGGAAATGATTTGCGAGCTGATATGAGAAACACGTTGGATAGCCAGACTAATGATCTGAGGAACATGATGGCTAGTTTTTTCCAAAGTAGTCAACCCTCTTCTTCGGGTACTCTTCCGAGTAACACCGTTGCGAACCCAAGAGGGGAGATGAAAGCAATCACTACTAGAAGTGGTAAAGGTACCAAGGAACCCGAGCTTCCTATACCGCCACCGGTGGTTGTGACTAAGGAGAACGAGTCACCTGCTCCCATTCCTCATCCTTCTCCTTCCCCAATTTCTCCACCTCTTCTGTCTACCCCTCCTCCACCCGTGGTTGTGAGTGATCCTATACTCCCAAAGCCTTCCTCTTCTTCCAATATACCTTATCCTTCTAGGTTGAGGAAAGAGAAGCAAAAGAGCAAGGATGATATTCAGGTTTCGAATTTCCTTAAAATGTTCAAACAACTGAATTTCAATATCTCCTTCGCTGAGGCTCTCGCTCACATGCCCAAATACGCCAAAATGTTTAAAGACCTTCTGAGCGACAAGGAAAAGCTCCTCGACATTGCCAACACCCAACTTAATGAGAACTGCTCCGCAGTGCTCTTAAGGAAATTACCAACCAAGCTTGGTGATCCGGGTCGTTTTCTTATCCCTTGCAATTTCCCGGGAGTAGAGAATTGCATGGCCCTAGCCGATCTAGGTGCCAGTATTAATCTCATGCCTCTAAGTGTTTGGAAGCAATTATCTCTCCCAGAGCTTGTCCCCACCAAGATGACTTTGGAATTGGCCAACCGTACGGTTGCTTATCCAGTGGGGATAGCCGAAGATGTCATCGTAGGAGTCGACAAATTCACCTTCCCTGCTGATTTTGTTGTCGTCGACTACGAGATGGACCCCCGTGTGCCACTCATTGTTGGTCGTCCATTCTTAAGGACCGGTCGCACTCTCATTGATGTTGAAGCCGGTGAGCTTATCATGAGAGTGGGTGACGACAAAGTAGTCTTCAACATGGGAAAGTTGTCTAAACAGCCTTATTCATATGAGAGCGTTAATTGTATTGACGTTCTTGATGAGGCTTGTGAAGAACACTTTAATGATGCTTGCAAAAGTATTCCTACCTCTCTTCCCACTGTTGAGACCGTGTCCTCCATTGATTCATCGTTGTCTCTATTTGGAGATGGTGATTTATTCTGGAACAATCTTGAAGATGCCATGGGAGATGCGAATTTAGCTACTAATGATTCTCCCACCAAGGGGGATGAAGATATGAGTTTCTTTGACAATCTGCTCACCGAAGACAATCCTTCGCCTCCATCTCCCACGGTTATTGCTATCGATGCCACGACTTTGAAAACGCCTCCCGTCGAAAATCCTCCGGATTTGGAACTTAAGGAGTTGCCGCCACATCTCGAGTACGTGTTCCTTGACGACAACAAGAAGTCGCCCGTCATTATTGCAAAGGATTTGAAAGATGCAGAGAAGACTCGCCTCGTTGCTGTGTTGAAAGCTCACAAGAAGGCTATTGCGTGGAAAATCTCGGATATTCGTGGAATTGATCCTCACTTCTGCACACACAAAATACTCATGGAGGACGACTATAAGCCCACTATTCAAAGCCAACGAAGGGTGAATCCAAAAATCCATGAAGTCATCAAAACAGAGGTTATCAAACTTCTTGATGCGGGTATGATTTACCCTATTTCGGATTCACCATGGGTTAGTCCAATCCATTGTGTGCCCAAGAAGGGCGGAATAACTGTTGTTCCCAATGAACACAACGAGTTGATTCCCACTCGTCTCGTTACTGGGTGGAGAGTTTGTATAGACTACCGCAAACTCAATGATGCCACGAGAAAGGATCATTTCCCTCTACCTTTCATGGACCAAATGCTTGAGCGATTAGCCGGTAATGAATATTACTGCTTTCTTGATGGTTTCTCGGGTTATTTTCAAATACCCATCGATCCCCAAGATCAAGAGAAGACTACATTCACTTGTCCCTATGGCACTTTCGCTTACAAAAGAATGCCTTTTGGCTTATGTAATGCGCCCGGGACTTTCCAAAGGTGTATGTTAGCTATCTTCCATGACATGGTTGAACAAACCATGGAAGTCTTCATGGATGATTTCTCGGTCTTCGGGGATTCCTTCTCATCTTGCCTTGCCAATTTAGAACGTATGCTAAAGCGGTGCGAAGACACTCGCCTTGTTCTAAATTGGGAAAAATGCCATTTTATGGTAAAAGAAGGCGTCGTGCTTGGACATAAGATTTCGAAAGCCGGTCTTGAAGTAGACCGTGCTAAAGTTGATGTTATAGCAAAGTTGCCTCCACCTTCAACCGTGAAGGGTGTGAGAAGTTTCTTGGGTCATGCGGGCTTCTATCGCCGATTTATCAAAGACTTTTCTCAAATCGCTCGCCCGATGACCCACCTCTTGGAAAAAGATACTCCTTTTATCTTTTCCAAAGAGTGTCTTGAAGCCTTCAACTCACTTAAGGATAAGCTAACTAAGGCACCCGTCTTGGTTACCCCTAATTGGGAGCTGCCCTTTGAGTTGATGTGCGATGCTAGCGATTTTGCTATTGGAGCGGTTCTTGGACAAAGAGTGAACAAACACTTCCAACCGATCCATTACGCTAGCAAGACAATGACTGGGGCACAATTGCATTATACGACAACCGAGAAAGAGCTTTTAGCTGTTGTCTATGCTTTTGAAAAGTTTCGCCCCTATCTTGTCCTTTCCACCAACATCGTGTATACCGATCATTCCGCGTTGAAGTACTTGTTGACAAAGCAAGATTCCAAACCAAGACTTCTTCGCTGGGTTTTGCTGCTCCAGGAATTTAAAATCGACATCCGCGATAAAAAAGGAGCAGAAAACCTAGCCGCGGACCATCTTAGTAGACTTGAGGATCCATACCAAGGGGATCATCCGACCAAAGAAATCAATGATTCTTTTCCCTTGGAGACCTTAATGTCTATAAACTCGAAGCCGAATGAAACCCCGTGGTTTGCGGACTTTGCAAACTACTTGGCGGGTGGAATTCTCAAGGAAGGGTTGACGTCCCAGCAAAAGAAGAAGTTCTTTACCGACATCAAGACTTACTTTTGGGACGACCCTTACCTATTCAAACAATGTGCTGACCTGATAATTCGCCGATGTGTTGATGGACCGGCAGCGTCGGACATCCTTGATGCTTGCCACAAAGGACCCACCGGTGGTCACTTTGGTCCCAACTACACTGCTAAGAAAGTGTTTGATTCGGGATTTTATTGGCCCTCCATATACCGTGACGCTCACGATATGGTCAAAAGATGTGATGTTTGCCAAAAGCAAGGCAAAATCACACATAAAGACGAGATGCCTCAGAATTTCATTCAAGAGTGTGAAATTTTTGATGTTTGGGGTATCGACTTTATGGGGCCATTCCCTTCATCTAAAGGAAACAAATACATCCTTGTAGCCGTTGACTACGTTTCAAAGTGGGTTGAAGCCAAAGCTTTGCCTACTAATGACGCAAGGGTGGTTTGTAACTTTTTGAAAGCTCTATTCGCTAGATTCGGTGTGCCTCGCGCCATTATTAGTGATCGTGGGACTCATTTCTGCAATGACCAATTTGCTAGAGTCATGGCTAAGTACGGTGTAAATCATCGTCTTTCCACAGCCTACCACCCACAAACCAATGGCCAGGCTGAAATATCAAACCGAGGTCTTAAGCGAATTCTTGAAAGGACCGTGGGTGAGCATCGTGCCGCATGGGCTGATAAACTCGATGATGCTTTGTAGGCTTTCCGTACTGCTTACAAGACCCCGATCGGCTGTACGCCCTATCGTCTTGTGTACGGGAAAGCGTGCCACCTCCCCATTGAGTTGGAGCACAAGGCTTATTGGGCCTTGAAGTGGGCTAATTTTGATATAAACAAAGCCGGTGACCTACGCAAGATCCAACTCAATGAGCTGAATGAACTCCGTAATGAGGCTTATGAAAATTCTTTGATCTATAAGGAAAGAACTAAGCTCATTCACGACTCTAAGATCAAAAACCGAGAGTTCCATGTTGGAGACAAAGTCTTACTTTTTAACTCTCGGTTGAAAATCTTTTCGGGAAAGCTCAAATCTCGTTGGTCCGGCCCATTCACCATTGCCCAAATTTTTCCATATGGTACTCTCGAGCTTTCTCAACCTAATGGACCAAATTTTAAGGTGAATGGCCAACGAGTGAAGTTGTACTTTGGTGAGGACACCTCTAAGGAGGTGATTCCATCCCTCACCACGTTCCCCATGAACTAATTTTGGGTCGAGTCAGGCTCGTGACTCGGTTATCAAAAACAAGCGCTCCTCGGGAGGCAGCCCGAGTATCTATCCTTGCATGTTTTAATCCCCTAAGTGTAGGGGGAGACTTCTATATGTGTTTGCCTTTTGTGGTGATGTGATTACAGGGATAAGTGCACTCTTGGAATCTTTGAAGAACCGTGCTCCCGTGTTTATCCGAAATCCGGTTCTACCTCTCAACTATCGTGATTCAATTTTCTTCATACTCACATTTGAAATTGATCACTTTAGTCGTCTCTTCCTTAACTTGAGTTAACCAACGTGCACAATGTCATAAGTGTAGGGGAAACTTTTCCCACATGCTTAAACATTGAGGACAATGTTTATCTTAAGTGTAGGGGAGACTTCTATCGAAGTTTTAAGTGGACTTTTCCATGAAAATGCCTTCAATTAACCGGAAAATCCTATTTTTCAACATTTTTCAAATTTTTTTATTAACTTTGGCCATCTAGTCGTAATTTTTAAATTTTTATCGTTGCTTTCATATGTATATATTCCGTAATAAAGTGGTGTAGCTAGTTTAGAAGCCTTTGATATATTAGGCCCGTTGCGTTTATTTTGACTCAACCCGAATAGACTTATCCAAGTTTATTCTAGCTAGTATCCTTAACCATGTAGACCTTAATTGGTTTATTAGGCTAAGTGTCCACGAGTCTCATTACTTGAGATTTTAAATTGTGGAGGACGAGAAATGATAGAGTCAATTATAAGTCGGTATTCTTGCGCAAGCTCACTTGGTGTAATTATTTGCCTATTCTCCCATCACTTGCTAATAATTTATCTGCAATAAGTAAGGTCTTACGATTTGAAAAGTTACTTAGCTTCTAGCCCAAGATCGTTTAAAAGTTGCTCGGTAATGATAAGAGTTCATAGCCAAGGCATAACTTATGAAGCGGGGCGCGAAGATTGGCGAGTCCGAAAAGGCCCTAACAAGGCATGAGGATTCAATTTTATTGCTGAAGATCCAAAGTGATGTGAAAAGCATTATTCCTAAAGTCAATATGAAGGATCAAGACTCACGACGAGAAGCAATCAACTCCCATAAAGATCATGGAGAAGTCTATCCGAAAAGACCCTAACAAGGTATGAGGATAAATAGATCCAAGTCCGAAAAGGAGGCGGATCGTTGTATCTCAAAATCCCAATTAGAGATTGAAGAAATAATCATGAAGTCGTGGTCAACAAAGTTGGAGAACCCCTCAAAAGTCTCCAAGTGAAGAAACTCTATTATGATGAGAAGACCATTATCTCAAGAACGTCTCTCGAAGATATGAAGTATGAAGTACATGCCAAATATCGGCCCGAGAAAGGTCTCAAATCGTGAACCAAGTTATGCCAAGATATGAACTTTTTGATATCCCGAGAAGCAGTTTTAAGAGATTTTGTCCTTTAGCTAACTATTGATCAAATCGTCCTACTTTGCTTTCAGCCCTAATAAACTATCGAAATAAGTCCAAAAATGCATCTTCATGATCATTCTAAGACAAAAATAAAATATAAGAGATACACCTAGGAATAAGGGAGTTTAAGCATTTAATTAAGCCATGTGTGTAAGTGTTTGAATTGCTAACTTATAATAACAATGATCTCGTTTTTAAGCTTAGTTTGGGGAACGTGAAACTTGAGGGTGATAAATCTTCGCAGCACCAAAGCCCTAATGTAAGTCATCGATTTTTCTTCAAGTTATTTCCATGTAGCTATTTTCAAGTGAAAATGGTTTTCTATCCTTTTGTTACTTTTGAAGTTTTATTTCTTTAATTTTTGTTTAGTAGTATTTTAAATAAGGCCAAGGTTGATTAATTATGAGAGAAGTGTAAACTTGCTTTATCACTAAGCATTGCATGAGGGCATGGCAATGGTTAAGTGTAGGGGATTTGATAGGTGTGTAAACACCCATCCTTTTACCACTTAATTCGGGCTAAAACGAGACAAAACACGTATTTAATATCATTTGTTTGGAATTATGCGTGGTTTTTGTGTTTATTGTGTTTTCAGAGCCAACCGGATAAATATTGAAGAAAACATGGGATTGCACGGGTTTTACTAAAAAAAAAGACTCAAGATAAAGTCTATTGTCCAAGAGATGCAAAAGATTTGAAGTCACTGGGACTATTCGAAGATTTATCGAAGAAAAGTACCAAAGATGGAAGATTTATATAAGTCGAAGAAACTCAAGTCTATTAAACGAAGAAATTAAAAGACGAGTTGAATTTAATCGACAACAAATCCCGAATCGGAATCGAAAACGGAAGCTTTTCTGAAAAGACGAAAAGACAAGAAGAACGGGAGAGAGAGCCCACTCACCAACCAAAGGAAACACCTATAAATAGGCCATCCCATACACATTTTAGAGGGAGCTAGTTTTTCTTTTCTTCCTCCCCACTCTTTCTCCTGGTTCGTTTAACACCATCACCACTAGGGTGATTGGTGATTTTTATTGTTAGTTCTTTGATCTTGTAATTTTAATCCTTGTTTCATCTTGTCAAAACATCAATCATTCAATACCAAGTTCTTGTTTAATCTTTCATTTCATCTTGTTCATCATCATCTTTATCTTCAAGTTATTAAGTTTTATTTTTCTTGATTTGATCTTCAAAAGTTGTTTGGATTTGTGTTTTTATTAGTGGGATTTGTTGCTTATGATGTCTAAATGATTTGTGTTTAATTTGGTAAAACCTTTTTAAGTGTTTGATTTGATTTTGATTAATTTTGTGTCCCGTGTTCTTCGCTTTGACTGCTACTGTATCTGGGTTTCTGATCTTCCGAATCAAGACAAAAAGTTCCGAATGAGTCCTTCATTCGGAAACTTCCGAACCAAGCACTAAAGTTCCGAATCAAGAGAAAACTTCCGAATCAAGCTTTCATCCGGAAAGTTCCGGATCAGTCATAAAGTTCCGGATCAGTCAATAAGTTCCGTACCAATCCTTCATTCGGAAGTTTCCAAACTTCCGAATCAACACCCTTCATTCGGAAAGTTCCGGATGAGTATGTTCCGAATGAGTATGTTCCGAATGAGTATGTTCCGGATGAGTGAATAGTATGTTCCGAATCAGATAGTTCCGAATCAAGGTCTAAACTTCCGAATCAGTTATTTTTGAGTTTAGCTACTGCTTTACTGTTGTTTATTTACTGTTTCTTTGCTCATTTTTCACAATTTATACTTTAACTTTAATTTTAGTTTGAACTTTAAATTTTAAATTTTAATTTTGATTTTGATTTTAATTTTTAGCCAAGTTTTGTTAATCTTAATTAAAGTAATTGCCTCTGATTTAAACTTTCATTTCCACTTTCTATTAGACTAGAAAACCCAACCCCTTTATTTAGTAACCAAGAACAATCATTCCACTTAAGACCTAGATCAATTCGAGAGGATATCGAGAGACTAATCTGAACCCATACTAAATCAGTGTATCAATATCAGTTACATACCTTAATACTGAACACAACCTAAAGCTCGCACAAGTGTCAGTTGATTTAAATTTGGTGTTGATTTTGTTGCGTTTGTCTACAGCACAAGATCAAACAAGAGGCTTAACATTTTCGATAGTGGACCGCGTCTCTTGAGAAAGAACTTCTGCAGGTATATATTTACAGTTACTTGAGAGATTGCAAAATGGGTGGGTCTGGTTACAAGTCTAAACAGGAAATTTAACACTGATTTAAGACTATGGTTTGACCTGAAACACTGGTTGCAAATGTGGTTTCTGAAATATTGTTACAAAAATTGTAGTATGGGACTACGTTAGTTTTTTTGCATCAAACGAAGGAGTGTATAGCATTAAGAATACACTTCCCCATTTCCGCTATCACTATATATGGTCAAGTTGGTCAGTTAATAATTAAACAGAATCCAAAAAAAACAATTCATAAGTAAATTTGTGGAATAAAATGGCTTTGAAATGAAATTATCTTAGGCTTGCAATTTGTTGTGTGTGGATTGTCAAGAGATTGGGTCAATTTTGGGTGTGCATATAAGATATGGTAAGAAATTTATAAACATGCAATCCTAAAGACTCTGTGGATACTGTTTCTTGAATGTTGCTATGGTCATTTTCAGTATTGCTGTTTATAAGACAATATAGTAGACATAAACTAATTATATAAAACGAATACATCTTATTATCCCATTTTTACAAATAGAATCAATAGAAGCACACTTAAACCCCATTCTCAAATACAATTTCTGAAACATGTGTCTGAACTTTAAACACACTGTAATTGATGCTTTTATAGGAGTGATGCATGGGAAGATACATACTCCAGACATAAAGACGAGCTGCGTGAATGGGAACTAAATTGAACAAGGGTGAAGAAAGGATGTGTGAAGTGTAGAATTATTAATTCAAGAGTTGAAAAAAACAAAGAAAATGATAGATCTGTCAAACAGAAGCAGAAGGAACTTGACGAAGCACATAATAAGATTGAATAAAATATTTTGGAATAAAAGAGGAAGAGGAGGATATAAACAAGAGATTGATGGACTTATCTGGGAGAGAGGAAGTATGTTTCCGACTTCCATTTTCCTGGTGACTTATTTTTTATTTAAAAGTCAGTGATCTTATATTACTTTTTTGTCCTTACGTGGTTGCAGCAAGCTAAGACTATAAAAAAGAGCCTAGAGGAAAAAGAAAATGAACTACTTGATGTGGCCGAGAAATTGACTACAAATGAAACCAGATGACAACATCTTCAAAATTTGTGAGCACTTCATTTGAAAGAATGTATTCATGTAGTTTAATGAATTATGTTCTCCTGAGTTCAGTGTTATGATTAATATTCTCTCCGAGTTCAAGAGATATTTTTTTATGTATAATCTTTGATAACGACAAATGGCCATGGGGTAGATTAGATTTCTCATGTGTTTCCTGAGTTGTGAGATTTTGTAGCTATGTAAGTCAATTATATCAAAAAGTAGTTTCGTTTAAGTTTTCTTTTCAACTTCAAGAAGGACAAAGATGGTTACTGGAAGTGGGTTGCCTGAAACTTGTGATCTGCTGTTGGTGCTTCCTCGCTTCTCTATTTCTACTCTCTAGATTACACGAGAACCCGTTTGGCTATCAACTTTGAGTCTGCAAAGACGGGATGAGAGAGGCAATTTAATGGTTTGGTTGACGCTTACAAAAACTCTTGCATCTGATGGTATTGCTGCGCATTTCCTTAATTTTTTCAACATCACATTTATTAGTATCATTATTTATTGGCGTTTGTACTTCGATTGCACGATTCTTTGACACAGTTCTCCTAACCAACAAGTTGCAGGTAACTAACTCTTTTTTTAATCTCATTTCAATCTAATATGAAGGTTTTTTCTGTTTGAATGTATTCATAGTGAGTTTTCTATACAACCTTTAATCTATTCTAATACTTCTATAAATGGCTTATAAGCATTCTAGATACCTTTATCTATTCATAGTGAATTTTTTACATCTTATCGTACATAAAAAGGAGACAGTCATTATGGCAACTAACAATCCTTAATAATCATTCTTCATTTTCTATTGAAATTAAAGCCAATTCGGCAACCAGTTAGAACTTGTATATGTTTCTATGTATGAAATCAAAAATAGCTTTATCCCGTTAACACATTCGCGAGCGGAAAAATGATCAGCCCCGCAGCGAAGCGTGGTGTCTCCATCTTGCTGATTATTGTTGGTCTTTTGGGTATGATTCGTTTAGTTTTTTATATTGATTTTGCATCTCCACCGGTTCCACAATCTGTAAGGTAAGTTATCTGCGATCACTTGAATTATCGTATGTTAAGAGACTATGTATTGCATTTTAATCTTACCTCGAAATATCGTATCGTTAATTATCCGCTACTAGAAAATTCCGCAGCTATGCGCGGGTATTCGCCTAGTAAATTTAAAAGAAATTAACATAGGTGATCATGGTTCAAAGGCGGGACCGGATTGACACCGTAATTGTTCAAAACGTCAAATCGAAAACCAAACTAAATTGGTATGATATTGTTCGAGTCGATACGGTCCGGTTCGATCTTACACGCATAATAGTCAGGGTTTTTATAAGACCGAATCAGACCAAAGATCGAGTTTAACGGAAAGCGCAAGACCGAAAAACGAATCAAAATACGTTCGACCTAGTTCGGTTTGGTTCTAGTCCGGTCTATGGTTCGATATGCTGAGCCTTATTGGATAAATTTGGGGATAAAATTTTTATAATGTATGACCAATTCGTCATATGTTTCTAGTCTAACCTTCAAACAAAATCACACACATCTATATCGTAGAACACAACCACCAATTCATCATATGTTCTGGTCTAACCTTAAGATCTGATTCGTTATATAGCATCAAGGTGTGTCAATCATCATTTAACTATTTTTTTTGTTTAATATCCATTCCATAATTGAGGAATCGTTATTATAATTGATTATTTTTTATCATTATATATGATTTAAATAATTGGGTATATGAGTTGGAGGCGTGTTTATAATTTTTGTGATGCTCTTTACATTTGATTAGGGATTGTTAGTACTTTTTTGGTTGTTTGTGGAAATAAATATTTGATTATTTGTGTTGTAATTAATTGCCTAAAAAATCACACATCTAATTCAATGAAATTAAAGAAGTTTAATGCTGATGTAGGTATTTGGAAGGGGACTTATCGTATTTGTTAGGTTGACAATTTTAGGTGATAGTTTGTTTGAACAGTCCCCATACACGGCGTTATGATACGCCCCACCTAGCATTATGTTGAGGTGGCCAGGCGTTGCCCAGCGTTATGGTACATCTTTCCGATGTTAGCCAACGATGTTCGGTGATATGGTAACCCCCAAGGCACTAACGCACGTTGAAAGCTATTTTTTTTTCTTATTTTTTGTGTGTTTTAAATGGGTTTTTGTTTGTCTTTGTTTTTTAGTGTGTGTAGTGTGTATGTTGAGAGAGAGGAAGAAGAAAGCAAAAGGATGTTGGTGAGTGTGTTAAATATATCCATAGTTTTTTTTATTAATTACTAGTTTAGTTATACTAGTTGTTACTTGTATATTCAGGGAAATATTTCATATGCGTATTACTAATGAAGGAACAAATTAAGAGCTGCAAGGCATTAGAAGACGGAAGTGCTTCAGAATCATTTTCGGGTCATTTAAGTAACGGCCGCTATAGAAGAAGGAAGTTGTTTCAAATGCAAAAGAGTTTGGACCATGACCTGAAGGAGCTTGAGTTAGCAGAATATGATGAAAGAAATACGGCTTAGCTAGAAGTAATGCGCAAAAGAATTAGTGACCTAACACAAATTAGTTTAAGAGGCGGTACAGAAGCATATACAAAAATATTGCCGCTTGGAGTTGTGTAACTCTTTTTAACATGAGTTATTATCTATGGTTGTTAAAAGGTATGAATTCGTTACTTGTATTCTATTTGATTCTAGATGTTACGTAGTATATGTAACTATCAAAAGTAGATGTTGCAGTAGTATAACTAACTAATTTGTGAATTTCGCTACGTGTTGAGATTAGTTGCATCCAAAATTCTAGATGGTATGATGATAAAAAATAAGTGTTTTACAACGGCCCATCCCCAAAAATGACCCGAAACTTCACCTCTGATGGAATACAGTTATTCCAATTAAGACAATACAAAACAGCTAAATCTATGTGAACATAAGGAATAGGTCAACTGAGCCATTTTATCCTCTTTAAGTAATATAGCATGACAAAAACACAAGATAACTTGTATACACTTACATATACAAACCACTAGAGTATCAACCAGCATGTCACTCAACCCCAAACCAATAAGCGAACAGTTTGACATGAACTTATATTGACGAGTTACCCACAATGTTCCTTTATACAAATACTAGTTTATTCTACTTAGTATATATATTGGAATGTCCATTATCATGAAATTGACTTGCTAAACCTTACATGGTCAAAGTCTATGTTTTACCAGCATAAGAATGGCAGGTATGATACTGACAAGCACACATATCTAAATTTTAGTAAATGTATATAGCTTATGTTTATTGCATTCAGAAAAAAAATATAGGAAACACTAATTTCAATAGTTATTCTTCATGATAATACTGTACAACAACCAATCTTCTTTATCTGTTCTTTGAATTTTCACTTCTTCAGTGCTTATCCAATAAGGTTTAGTGATTCATTTATGAGTTGATTTCTTTTTTTAATGCTATATGAACAATAATACAAAATCTTATTAGCGCTTTTTCATGTACTTTATAAACTGTATACTAATGGTAGCTATCCTTTTTATTCCACAATAAAAAGAAGAAAGCTAATCTAAGCGTTTACATGTGTTGCAGGACTTGCAGGCTATGTTGTTTTGGCGTACTTTAAGCTTTGAGTGGAGACTTGCGAAGATGTCAAGATTTCCAGGATTGTAATTAGATTATTTTACTAGACAAAATTTGTTCATTATTTACAGCTGACTAGTTTGTAAAAGTACAACATTATATTATCTATTGTATTTGTTACTATTTAAGTGTATTATAGAAATATAACAGATATAGTTTTTATTTTTTGTCGCATGAAATGGAAAGTGTTACTAGATAAGAAAAGTGTTGCACCTTTAAGGTAGAAAATGGCCAAAAGTGTTGCACTTGGTGCTTTAGACTGTTGCAAACCTAGTGATAGTAAAAGGGAATTTGTTGCATTATAATGCAGAAAGTGTTGTTTTTGAATGGAAAAGTGTTGCACTTGTGTGTAAATAATGTTGCACTTTTGTATATAAGTGTTGCACTTGAATGTATTAACTGTTGCATTTGATTCTACAAAGTGTCACTTATTAAGGTATCTTGTTTGGTAAAAAAAAGCAACACTTCATAAAAGCGTTGCATATTCCAAAAATAAGTGTTGTCTATGGCTAAGGCGACGTTGCATAAAGCGGCACTCACTAAAGTGTCACATTAGGCATAATGCAACATTTTAAAGGCATAATATAACACTTTATGAGTGTTGCCTTAGTTTCATTTTGTTGTAGTGGAAGAATTGTAAAACCCGTATTTAAATTAATAAATATTAAATACGCAGTTTTGTTTTTTAAATAAACTTTATATGTGTGATAAGCATACGGAAATAAACGCGGAAATTTAATGCGCGAACATGCGTGAACATTTAAAAATAAAAACTTAAATAAATAAATAAAAATAAATAAATTAAGGTCGGCTTATATTTAAAAAAAAGTATGAAAGGTTTATAAAAATAAGGGGCAGGTTTGGTTATAGTAAAAAGAAAAGAAAAGAGGTTGGGCTCAAGCCCATTAGCACAAAATATGGGACGGGAGTTTACCCTACTATTCTTACAATCAGTAACAAAAAAAGACGCCTGGTGCTAGGGTTTGTGGCTGCCGAGACAAAAAAAAAAGGAAAAAGAAAAAGGATTCGACTAGGGTTCAAGTATTCAGAGTATACTTCGTCATTGGTGTAGATCATTAAACGGTAATCATCCTCGATCCTATTTGTTTTGTTCATCACGTTTTCTTTTATTTTGAACCATCTCGGGGGCATTTGGTTTGCACAGCCGAGAGTATAAGACTCTCGGTGGTTTTGGTTTTATTCTATGATCAGCTGAACCCCAAATACATCAAGGGAACCATTATATATCAAGGGTAGCGTAGGTGATGCCCAGCCGAGACAAAACAGTCTCGGTGGTGTGTTTGTTTTGGCTGACAGAGGATAGAAACCCCAACCATGGTTGTTTAGTTTAAAAAGTGAGGTCGGGTCCTTGTTGGCCTCATCCCTCTGCCCAGCCGTGACCCATACATGGGCGGCTTGGGCTGCATTCGATCAAAGCAGTTGAACCAAAAACAAACGGGCTGTTTTTTTAATAAGGGTGCGTTTGGGATTATGTAAACAGTGGGAAAATCATAGCTTAGTAGTGGGAACCTTATTCAAATAAGTGGGAAGAAATGGGATAGAAAACAGTAAAATATAAATGACATTAGCGACAGTTTTGCGACAATAAATCCTGTCGCAGATTTGTTTTGTAGGCAGTTTTAAGACTCAATTTTTGGCGACAGTTTTTAGTGACAGTTTTTCTGTCGCTAATTGAAATAGACATATTTTTACATTTGGTTTAATCGTTTTAGTGCGACCAAGAAAGGGGTATCTCGGTAGGCTCGGGGCATAATTATAATAATAAAATGAAGATTTTTATATTATACCTTTTGATTAATTGTCTTATAAATGTTGAAATTGTATTTTAAATGAATTTAATTAAAATAGTTTATAATGTTTCAAATGGTATAATTTTATTATACGAATTAAATTGTTTTAGAAACTTGCTAATTAGAAACCTTACATTTTAACAAGTTACTTATTATAGTATTTTAATTAACGTTAGAATACGCTTGTATCGTAATAATAGTAGGTCGTTAATATATTAGAATGAATTATAATTAAAGAGCATATTTATCAGTAAAATACGTGCAGAACTTTAGAAATAAAATAAGTAAATGAGAAAAATAAAAACAGTAAATTAAATAATAATCAGGTAACTTATGCACGTCTATTATTATTGTAGCTTCCGTGAAAGCCCGAGTAGTATTCGTCCAGTCTTCCATTCATTCAGTTACTGGACTAGAGGTACGGATTTTCCGTCCTTCAGTAAGGACTTCCTTTCTATGCATGATTAGGATTCCCCGTCTGCAGCCAAATGTTTTCCTCAGTATATGTTTTAAGCTTATAAGTAATCATGTTAATAACTAAATAAATTGTCTGAGCTTTATATACAAGCATGATCAGTTTATGTACTAGTTACGGAGGTACCGTAACCATGACACTTGAGGCACCGGTGTCGTGACTCACATGCAGGAGAGTGATATCTTGCATCGTCCCACTCAGCTCAGCTTGGCCATTTTATCAGTATTATTAGTGGGGCGTATGGATGCATCCTAGGCTTATCAGTTTACAGTTTATCAGGTGAATGTGGTGTGTGCTCTACATCCTTCACGTTGGAGCTAATCCCTCTACCAGCATAGTATTTAGAGGTCACCCCTCTACAGTTATTTAGAGGTCACCCCTCTACAGCATGACGAGGACACCCCTCTATGTATTCATGTAGCAGTTGTTATAGCACATGACCTATATAAGTTCTTGGCAATTAAAATACAGTAAATGCATGTTATTCAGATTAAACAGATAAAAGTTCAGCTTTATTATTTATAAATCAGATTTTTCAAATTATATACAGATTTCCGCTACAGTTTTACTTATCAATCTTACAGCTTCAGTAGTTTATCATCTGCTCATTTCAGTAATTTCTTATCATGCTTTATATCCGTTCACTGAGCGTTATGCTCAGTCGTAGTTCTTTTCATGTTCTAACGACGGGTACACTAGGACGCTCTTAGGATTCTGAGAGCATGTGCGTTTGGATGGAAGCTATCCAGATTTCTTACTTTTTACACTTCTTACATTATTCTGCTTATTTGGACATTGTTTAGTCTTTTCCTACAGTATTTACTTTTTATGTTTTGAGCTTATGTTTGGATTATCGATGTTTGATTCCGGTATTTCCTTTATGATCAGTTAATGTTCTAGGACATTTACCTTATGCTTTGATGACACACCATAAATACACGTAACGGTCCACTTATGCAAGTGGGGTGTTACAAATTAAATGATAAGTGGCGCGTTGTGGTGTAAGAAATAGTGCAATAAACACAATTTTATCACTAAAATATAAGCTAGATATTTTATTAAACACTTTGTGTGCAACAAATATGCTTATCTATTATATCTAATTTTTAGGTCCTTATATTTGAAATTGAGGAGTACATTTAATGCCAGTACAATTGGACTAAGCTATGTTAAGTATGGTACAACTAAAGAATGTTGGAATACATACATATACGAGTTAAACAAGCTATTGGTGTACATACGGGTTAAAAAAATCTGGGCGGGTTGTGCATCCACTGTTGAGAATGCAGAACATCTTAGGGGGTTTTACAAGTATTAACTGTCTGGAATGTTAAACATCCAACAGTTACAAAGATTATAATTGAAAGCTTCCATTAATGTTTGTGTGTATAAACGTATGGCGTCAGTGTTTGTATTCCTCACATCGTAACTAAATCTAATCAAGTAGCAGCCATGTCTTGCAATTCTTCCCAGTCTGCCATGTTTGCTTAATCGCCCAAGGAATCCCAAAAGAAGCCGGAGAGCAAGAATGTCTGCAGTTCAGCCAAAAGGCTGAATGTTCAACCAAACAATTGAAGTCAGAAACTAAGGTTACTGACATGTCTGCTGCTAATTCTTCCAAGAATTCACCAAAAAAGCCTAAAGGTAAGGTTGTATGCAGCACATCCAAGGCTACTGAAACATCAAATGCTGATGGAACTGTGAAATCAAATACCAATACCCTACAAACAGCAAAGCCTTTGTTGTTGAGGCAACTGGATATGAATATCACATGTTTTATTATTGTTATGATTGGGAGGATATGAGATGTGAATGCTCCAAATAGTCATTATTTGTGTACTGATTTTGTAGTGTTTGATAGCAAGGTAGCATTAACATAAAATGTATTTTTTTAAAAATTATTTTTAGGGATACCGATGTGATGGTTAACATTTATTTTTACAGGGAAAGCTCATTCATTGTAGTGCGAAGGCGAATGTTGCGCACAATTTTATGCGGGTAAAAGAAGGAGGTATATATTCAATAAAGAACTTTGTTGTTCATCAAAATAAACAAGAGTATCAAATTCAGAAAGATGATACCTTCATGTTGGTATTTGATGGCGCGACTGTGGTGCGAAAGGTTTATGTGCCACATGAAGGCTTTATTAGGTATCCATTTCAAATAATTCCTTTGGACCGCGTTGAGGTTACAAACAATAAGTTTCTGTTTGGTCAGTTCTTTTTCCTGCAATAATAATAAATATGATGTTAGTTGGTAATCAAGGTTAGTTATCCGCTTATGGATGTGTGATTTGTAAATGCAGAAGTTGTTGGGTATGTTACAAATGTTGGGAGGACTACTATTAAAAAGACATGATCTAAAGCTCTCTATTTTTACCTGAATAGTCCAAGGTTCTTTTTCTTTTATTTGCCTTTCCTATATTTACATTTGGCAAATTTATTTGACAATTTAGGCCAATTTAGTTTACACTATCTTTTCATGGAACACTGGGGAGTCTATTAGGGTTACATTATGGGGTGCCCTTGGTGAGGTTCTAATAGAAAAGAAAACCAAACATCTTGGTGACTGCCAATTGTTCTAACTTCGCTATCAGCTAAGATTTGGCAGAGTATGTGCCCTTTGAACGGATATAAAGTATTTTTATTTGAGACTCTAATTATAAACATTGACTTACCTTTCAGACTAGTTATGCTTATCCAGTAGCTCCTCGACAACTATTTATGATGACTCGGATATACCTATTATCCAAGAGCTGAAAAAAACAATGGGTAAGTATGCATTAATATATAAATTATGGCATATAGGAACAAGCATGACACCTTTAATTGAATGGTAGAGGTGAAGCTAAAAGTGTGCTTGGGGGAGACTTGATTGATCCAACACAACCGCAGGTAGGCATGCTTGAAAACCTATTGATGTGGGTACGTAATCGGCGTAATGATGTAAGGTTTTTTCATTAGAAGACTATACTATCTAAGTGTATTACATCATACTTACATTATTATTTATATGCAGTCTGCGGTTTCCCATTGTAAGGTCATGCTTGACCATGTGCGACAAGAAAGGGCTAGAATTAGCCTTCATGTGGTTCTGCTTCCTGTAAAACAGGAGTAACCCGCCAAGATGGGGGTTTTTTTGCGAAGCATGTCTGAAACCTGTGGATTTTCCTGTATTAAGGTTCGTATATATTCTTTAATGTGGTTATAACAGTGTAATAATAACCCAACCCAACATCCACTTATCTGCGCTTATGCTTCATCATACTTGTAGGTATCGCCTTGAACTTGGTGTTGCTGACACAACGGCCATAACTGTAGTAGTGTTTTTTGATGAGACGGCTACACAGTTGACTGGATGCTCAGCTGAAAGCATCGCTTATGGAGAGCCTGAAGATGAGTTAGACTTGCCTCCTACTTTAACCAATATCATCGGGGAAACTCACACTCTAGAAATCAAAACTCACACCTACTATGATTTTTCAAACTTTGAAAGCTTTACATGCTGGGCAATCATTCCCCCCCCCCCCCCCCCCCCCCCGAGAAAGTTGATGATACCGATGATAGTACTGACTCAGGTACTGTGGATCATATCCCTACACCTGTAGTGGAAGCCTCTACCCGCAAAAGTAAGTGTTTGAAGAAGTTAGCAGAACATCCTTCGGTCGCAACACCCGCCAAGACATCTGAAAAGAAGAAAAATAAGAGGCATGTTCTGTGTTGTCTACTAAAATTGAAATATTTTAAGGAATCAACTTCAATTGTGTTTATTCTAACTTATTTGGTAGTCACATTACTATAGCATTACCCTTATGACTCGGACTCCGAAGCATCATCTAAGGAATACACGAACAATGATTCAGTTAAGTAGAAAAGCAATACCCGGTTAGTGTACATAAACAGCTCCCCTATTTCAATAAGAAGTCTTATGGTATTATTTAATCACCTTTAACCTAACTAAGTGGTTGTTATGTGATTGCAGATATGTAGCATCAGATTCCGACGCGAACTAAGAGGGTAGCTAAACACAAGGGCTGGGAAAACGAACTACTAATCAAGAAAGAGCCACTACCTAAGATTTAGTAGCCAGTTT
This sequence comes from Glebionis coronaria, assembly GCA_025667525.1. NCBI lineage: Eukaryota > Viridiplantae > Streptophyta > Magnoliopsida > Asterales > Asteraceae > Glebionis > Glebionis coronaria. The sequence continues at coordinate 633,982,499 of CM046874.1, read as the reverse complement.
TAATTTTGTTTCTTATTAATAAAATACAGTTACGTGTATTGTTACAATTTCAATGATAATATCACTTTGTTTTCTAAATTTTGGTCCAAAATTACATTAGCTTACATTCCCAAACTCTTTACATATTATATAAAAAATATATGTATGAAAGTAAACTTTGATCCTACTGGCACCCAAATTACACATAACAATAAATCAAGTTCATGTATTGTTACAGTTTCACAATGCTAACCAACTACACTTTGATTCTGCTGACCCATATATTACACATAACAATAACAAACATGAACTTTTAAACTTAACAAGTATCATCTGACCAGTTTATTAGCCAATCTTAAACTTGTATAAGTTATTATTTTTGGATATGAAACATCAAATGATAGCCTTAAGTGGTCTATTAATGACTTACCTGTTCAGTTGTTTGGCAGATTATTAATTTAACTTCTTATTTATTATAGATTTGTGGTTATGCTTTATCATATTCAAAATTTAAGTCCATATCTTCATAAATAGGATTATTTGATGTTTTTTGTACAACAAAAATGAGTGGTCCTATACAAAATGATAGTCTATCAAACATACTAAATGGTTCTGTAACTGTACAGTCAAATACAATAATCAGGATGATGGAAAGGTACAAAGTTACTGTGGGTTGCAATTAACAAGAAAAGACACAATAGGTGAATCTTCTAAGGTACCATCCAAACGTAGACGCAAAAGTCAGTAGGTAATCAATTTATGAATTGCAACAAAAGCGAGACTTACTATGTGAAGTTGAATGATGATTGTTTCCATTTTGCAGAACCCACATCTGAATCAACAAAGGCAGCATCAAAACGTGCAAAGAAAAACTCGGCAGGTTATCACTTTATGAAACTCAACAAAAACAGACTTACTATATGTGATTGAATAAAGTTCAATTTCTTTGGCCAGGTCCAACACACATCCGATCTTCGAAAAAAAAATCAAAAAATGCAGCACTCCTATCAACAGGTAATGATATTAATTGTCTATAGTTTTACATTCGATAATATAACTTAAATTGTATTAATATGGATGGCATATGTGTAAGGTATTGATGTTACTTACTATGATGTTGGTGCTCCATCGTACGAATGCCAAAATTCTCATGCGCTGATGTGGTATGAAGAAAGAAGCAACAAAGCAAAAAAGGCTGCAAATCCAACTTTCTCACTTTGCTGTCAAGATGGTAAAGTCTTACTACCCAAATTCCTACCGTCACCTCCACCATTAGACCATCTTCTAGATTATAATGCTTCTACAACATCAAAATTTAGATATCAAATACGAGTACCCAATGGGATGTTTTGCTTTACATCATTTGAAGCAAAAATAGATCATTCTATTAATACAGGTTGGGTCCCATATACTTTTTGAATAAATGGACAAAACTATCATAGAATGGGATCTTTATTACCTTAGGAAGGATTTCAACCAATATATGCACAACTATACTTTTTTGACACACATAATGAAATAGCAAACCGCATGGGAGCTTTCATAGATAAAGAGGCAGTGCAAGGTGTTGACAGAAATATTGTAGCAAGCCTGCTTCAAATGTTGGACACTCACAGTCCACTATCCAAGGCATTCCGGAGGGTGAGAGATTGGCATAATTCAAACAATTTGGCTACTTTTGAATTACGCCTACTTAGCGAACGCCGTTCAACGCGTCAATATAATGCGTCATCTGTGTCTGAAGTAGCAACGTTAATAACTAATGATTTTGGAGACGGCGAGCCTAATAAGGATATCAGTATAACTAATAAGGAAGGCTTCCCTCAGCGTATTTCCGAATTACACCCGCAATACATGGCATTGCAATATCCATTGTTGTTTCCATATGGAGAAGATTGTTTTCATGAGAAGATACCATACCATTACAATACAGGCATCCGACGCACAAAGCAGGCGTTTATTATAATGAAAGAGTATTACTGTTATGTAATTTAACAAAGAAACAACCAGGGATCTACATTGCTAAAAGTAGGCCGGTTATATAAGTAATTTTTAGTAGATTCCTTCACAGCTGTTGAAGAGCAAAGGCCGAAATGGACAAGGAACAATAAAGATACACTATGTGTTAACCTATATAAAAATCTATGTGACACACTCACAAGAGGTGATACATGTGCAGCTGGACTGGGTAAAAGGATAGTGTTGCCAAGATCTTTTGTTGGTAGCCCTAGGTATATGATGCATAACTACCAAGATGCAACTGAATTTTAATTAAGAAAAATGTTCTTCGTTTCGAATTGATTTTCAGTTTAACGTGTGACTCAGTCGTTCTTGGTGGATAAAAAGAAAGATTGATAATCTATTTCTATTTAAAAATTAAAGCTTGAAAAATATAAACTAAAAATAAATGACAAATGATAAAGAGATTAAACAAATTAAAATTTAATAAAAAGTAAAGTTTAAAAATAAAACTAAACAAAACAATTCGAAATAAACTTGACAAAAATGGCGGGAAAATAAATATAAAAATAAATTCGGAATAAAGTCTAAGAAGTTAATTCGGAAAACATTAAATGAAAACAATTCGGAAAAAGTGAAGATGAACCTAATTCGGAATCTGTAATTTAGATATAGTTCGGAATAAACATTTCAAGTTTGCAATTCGGAAAAACAAAAAAAAAACTTAATTCGGAATATTGGAGAAAAACTTAGTTCGGAATGTTAGCTAGTCATCTAATTCGGAATAATGAAGAACAACTTAATTCGGAATGTAATAAATTAACTTAATTCGGAAAAACAACCATGTAAACAATTCGGGAAAAGTGATATATACCTGATTTGGAATAAGACTAGGTATGTAATTCGGAAAAACAACTCATAACTAATTCAGAATTCACACTTAATCTAATTCGGAAAAAATGGAAAAGCAACCTAGACTAATTCGGAATGAGTTCTTAATACAATTCAGAATATGGGGCAAGATGTAATTCGGAATTAGGGTTTAGAACCTAATTCGGAAAAAAGAAGTTTTAAATAATTCGGAATATTGATATATAGAACTAGTTCGGAATAAATAAAACTTTAACTAATTCGGGAAAAGAGGGTGTTAACAATTCGGGAAAGTTAAAAATAAGCCAAAACTAATTAAGCAAATAAGCAAAAATTAAACCAAACTAATTTTTAAAATAAGCTAAAAAAGTTAAAAATAAGCCAAAACTAATTAAGCAAATAAGCAAAAATTAAGCCAAACTAATTTTTAAAATAAGCTAAACAAAACACAAATAAAAACTCTAAAAATCTCTAAATAAGCAAAATTAATAAAATCAATTTTAAAAATATTAAACTATCTAATACACTCAAATAAAAATAAGCTAAACACAAAATAAGCAATAAGCATAATAAGCTATAAACATCAATCTCATAAAAGTAATAATAACAATAAAATAAGCACTAAATCAAATAAGCAATAAGATCAAATAAGCTACATGACGCTTAACCAAATTAACACAAAATTAAAACAAGAAAGGAAGAATGAGATTAACTGAAAAGCTTGAATTAAAGATTAAGATAAAAGATTCAACAATTCAAAAGATTAAGATGAAAAGATGAAAAACATGAAAGAAAACTTGAGAGAGAAAGTTAATTACACCTACTCCTAATTACCTTAATAAAAAACTATCTAATAATACAAATGAAAGATTTTTAGTCTATTTATAGGTGGAAGCGTAGTTGGTGTTGTTGTTTCCTTCTTTCTCTTTGTCTTCTCGTCTTCTTAATTAATTCGTCTTTCTCCACTTTGTCTCGGGATTTGTCGATAGATAAAATGAACTCGTCTTCCAATTTCTTCTTTTATTAGATTTGGTTCTTCGATTTTGTTAAACTTCCGTCTTTGGTCTTTTTCATCGATAAATCTTCAAAATAGGCCTTTGACTTCCGTTCTTTTTACACTCTTGATCTTTTGACTTAGTCTTTCGTCTTTTTCTTCGATAAAAGGGCCCGTAAAAGCCCGTGTTTTCTTCCTTTTTCATCTTTTGGTCCTAAAACACAACAAAAACGCAAACCACGCGTAATTCCGACTTTTACGACATTAAACACACGTTTTGGTCTCGTTTTTATTTGGTTTAAGTGGTAAAAGGATAAGTGTTTTCACACTTATTACTCTCTGGCGAGCGAATGGTAATCCTGACCTATTCATCACTTTCTAATCCAAAATGGCCTGAAATCAATGAAATGTTAGCTTACATAGCAGGCCAGAACTCACATGATCGGCCAGAAGTTGGAACACGTATTTTTAAGATGAAACTAACCTCTCTCTTGGATGACCTAACTAAATACCATATATATGGTACATCATGTGCAGGTAAGGAGTAAAAATTATCAACTCAATTTATCTTCTTTACACAGTATACTGGATAATATTTACTAATACTCTTCTATTCAATTTCAGTTGTGTATGTGATTGAATTTCAAAAACGTGGTCTTCCTCACGCTCACATTCTCTAATGGTTGGACGAAGCAGCTAAATGCAAAACACCAGCTGAAATTGATAATATAATTTCAATAGAACCCCCATCACCAACAGAAGATTTATATGGGTACAAGGTGGTTTTTGATTTCATGTTACACGGACCATGTGGTAAAAACGGGAAAAATTCTCCATGTACTAATGATGGTAAATGTAATAGACATTTTCCAAAACCATTCTCGGCAGAAACTTCAATTGATGAAGACGGTTACCCAAATTATCAACGAAAAGACAACAACATAAACGTTGTCAAAGGAAATTTCACGTTCACCAATCAACATGCCGTCCCTCACAATAGGTATTTACTACTAAAATGCCAGGCACATATTAACGTTGAGTGGTGCAACAGATCAAAAGAAATCAAGTACTTATTCAAATACTTGAATAAAGGTCCTGATAGAGCATCATTGTAATACACGAGAATGTCCAAAAAGGCACAAGCCCAGATAATTATCAGATTACAATAGTTGATGAAGTAAAGACCTATTTGAACTGTCAGTTTTTATCCCCATGTGAAGCAGTTTGGCGCCTATTCTCTTTCGACATCCACTACTCCTATCCAAGAGTAATGCAACTCAATTTCCACTTACCCAATCAGAACGCAGTAACATTACAGGACTCGAATCGTTTACTGGCTCTACTACAAAGAGAAGGAATTGATGTAACAATGTTCACTGATTGGTTTGAATTAAACAAGCGGGATACCAATGCGAGGGCATACACGTATGCTCAGATCCCTGAGCATTATGTATAGCTACAAGACCGAAAGTCTTGGCAGCCCAAAAAACAACAAAAATGCATAGGCAGGATTGTATATTTGACACTAGCTGCGGGGGAGCGTTACTATCTTAGAATGTTATTGAATATTGTTAGAGGGCCTGAAGGTTTCGAAGAAATCATGACTGTTAATAATAGATTATGCACAACATTCAAAGAAGCATGCTTTTATTATGGTCTCCTTAATAATGATAGAGAATGGAGGCATGTTATCAATGAGGCAAGCCAGTGGGACCTTGCCCCTTAGCTACGAGACATTTGTTACCGTTTTAGTATTATGTGACGTAAGTCATCCGTTAAAGTTATGGGATGAAAGTTGGGAATACTTATCAGATGACATTCCCCATCGAAAGTAAAAGCTTTATAATTACCCAGAGTTGAATCTGTCTCTAGAACAAATACAAAACTATTGTATTATTGAGATTGAGAGTTTGCTGAAAAATCATTAGCAGATTTCCCCGATCTGCCTCGACAAAATCCCATTTACTGACAAACCTAGACAATTGACTTATTAGAGAAGCAATGGATTTTGACATCAAGAAAAGTGCACATCGGCATGCTCAGTTACATGCCCAACTAAACCCAAAACAACGCTCGATCTACGAATGGGTTATTGACTCAGTACACAACAACAAGGGTGACTTCTGCTTTGTTTATGGTCCCGGTGGTACAGGAAAGACTTTCCTTTACACAACTTATAATATCAAGGCTAAGATCCGAAAGAATAATCGTACTACCAGTCGCATCTTCAGGTATACTACTCTATTAACAACTATTTACTCTTTTACCCATAAAATAATTCCTAAAACACCTCATGTTTAAAAAATCTTAATCTTAATTTTACTTTCAAATTTGTTATTGGAATAGATTCATTGCTCCTCCTGAGAAGCAAAACCGCTCATAACTGGTAATACCATTAGAAGTAGTGGATAACACTACATGTAAAATAAAGCAAAATACTCAACTAGCACAGTTAATGCAAGAAGCGCGGTTAATTATTTGGGATGAAGCAGCAATGACGCAAAGATATGCTTTTGAAGCATTAGACAAAACGTGGAGAGATATATTAGGATTTGAAAACCCCGAGAACCGAAACAAGCTATTTGGTGGGATGACCATTTTGCTAGGTAGGGACTTTAGGCAGATCCAACTAGTCATACCAAAAGTACGAAGACCAGAAGTAGTTCAAGCTTGCATTAACAGGTCAGAGCTTTGGAAATACTACAAAGTCTTCACACTCACACGAAGCATGAGAGTGAATGAGTATGGATGTAATGGTCAAATTGACATTGAAAAGCGAAATTTCAATCGTTGGGTTTTAGATATTGGGGATGGTGTAGTTCAAGCCAAAATTAAAGAAGAAGAAGATGAAGCTTCATGGATTGAAATTCCAAAGAAGTTCCTGATCACATCATGGGACTCTCCAATTGCAAAAATAGTAGAAGAAATCTATCCAGATTTTACAGCAAGACAAAGAGATAATGCATTCCTTAAGGAGAGAGCCATTCTAACACACAAAAATGAAGACGCTGATGCAATCAACACATACATGTTCAACCAACTAGAAGGGGCATCTGTGACTTACAAAAGTGTAGATGAAATATGTATAGGTTCAACGGAAACACTAGCTCAACACAATCTATATCCTGTGGAGTTTCTAAACACCTTAACTTTCTCCGGTATGCCACCACATGAACTCTGTTTAAAAAAGGAATTACCCATAATACTAATGCAGAATCTTAATCCAGGGCTTGGGCTATGCAATGAAACAAGTCTTCTTATTACAGATTTAGGTGAATTTGTGCTTCATTGTAAAATCCTAACTGGATCAAACGTTGGCGATAACGTTGTAATCCACAGAATCATTCTTACTTCGACTCAATCAAAATGGCCCTTTGTACTCAAAAGAAGGCAATTCTCTGTCAAACCGTGTTACGCAATGACTATTAACAAGAGTCAGGGACAGTCACTAAACTATGTTGGCCTATACTTGCTAAGCCCAGTTTTCAGTCATGGGCAACTCTACGTGGCATTATCAAGAGTGGCAAGTCCTGAGGGGCTAAAAATCTTAATGATTGAAGACCAAGACATAGAACTAAGGCATCACACCCGTAACATAGTCTTCAAAGAAGCATTTACCAACTTATGTTAATGTAAAAGAAAAATTGCCACTAGAATAAACATCTACTTCTATAGATTTTGTTTGAATCTGTTGATGTTTTTTACCTACCGTTTGGAACTACTTGATATCAATATGTAAATTTACAACCAGCATCTTTGTGATTTGAAAAGAATATAAAATCAAAATTAGAAATGAAACAACTGAATAGTAATTCTGTAACAGTTGTAGTATGTTACACTTTATGACATACAAAATTTAAAATTTTCAAAAATAACGCGACATTATTAAGGTATACTTATTTACTAACTTCTCTCATGAGTCTTAATACCATTCCATAATTAAACATAGCATAATTTAGAATTCATAAAGTATTAAGACAAATAAAAATAAATAGTATTTCCTTAAGATAAAATGGTTTATAACTGAATAAAACAAAGAAACAAAACTAATAATGCAAAAAAAGCTACACAAGACTCAAAATCAACCAATAACTCCCTAAATCTTCATTCCAGCGACTCATATTCAAACGGAAAAATCCTTCAAGTTAGTAATAAACGTTGACTTATCATTCTTCTTATGCTTAGTCTCTCTACACATTAACTACAAAACCACACACTTAGCCACATGATCCTTATGAATCTGTTGTAGCAACTCAACTCCTTGTTGCATTTCAATACTACCACTTAACTTCTTTAATTCACTTAGGTATGCAGCTCTCTTACAAGCGCTTCTCGGGAGGCAACCCGTTGATCTATCCTTTACCATTTTCATAATAAGTGTAGGGGGAGCCCCGTATGTGTTTGTTGTCTTGTTTCTTTTGATGTGCAGGGATTTAAGCTTCAAAGAACCACTCTTGATGACTTTTGACGAACCGTAATCCCGTGTACCCGTCTTCCTGGTTCTATCCTGAACTGTCGTGATTCAATATTTCATATCTTATATGTTCACATTGAAATCACTATAGTTGTCCTTTCCTTAGCAAGATTTAAACAAAGTGCACAATGTCCTAAGTGTAGGGGATTTACTCCCACATGCTTAAACATTAAGGACAAAGTCTATATCAAGTGTAGGGGGGACTTCTATCGAAGTAAGTGGGCTTTTTCATGAATTTGTCCTCATTTTAACCGGAAATTTTGATTTTTCGACACTTATCAAAAGATTTAATCTATTTTGGCCTAATTGTATAGTAGTATTTTCCTTTGTTATGGTTATTTTCTTTCTTTGTTAGAATAAGTTTTAATAAAGTAGTTTTAATTTTCAAACGTCGTGAATCTTTTGACTCAACCCGAGTTTACTTATCTAAGTTTACTCTAGCTAGTAGAGTTAACGTGTTTAAGTCAAGATTTGCTAGGCTTTTATATAGGGGACTTTAAAAGGCGAAAGTCTTAACTCTTACGGGTTAAGAACAAGAACTTTTCGCAAGTTCCCATAATTGATCCTAGAGAGTCGTTTATCAAGGGAACTTTAAAATGCGAATTTTAAACTTGAAAAAGTCTTAGAATTTGCAAGATCCTATAGATGACTTGAAAACCCAAAACTTTGATTTAATTGGCTAAGCATCCACGGGTCTCATTCCTTGAGATTTTAAATTATGGAGAACGAGAGATGATAGAGTAAATTATAAGTTTGGTATTCTTTCATGAATTTATGTGAGTTGATTATAAGCTTTTTCTCCCATCGCTTGCTAATAAATTTATCTGCTATAAATAAGGTCGTACGATTTGAAAAGTTACTTAGCTTCTAACACAAGATCATTTAAAAGTTGATCGGTATTAATTAGAGTTCATAGCCAAGGCATAACTTATTGAAGCGGGATGCGAAGATTGGCGAGTCCGAAAAGGTCCTAACAAGGCATGAGGGCTACATTTTGTTGCTAAAGATCCCAAGTGATGTGAAGAATCATTTATCAAAAATCAATATGAAGGATCGAGACACACGACGAAAAGCAAATACTCCCCTAAAGATCATGGAGAAGTCTATCCAAAAAGGCCCTAACAAGGTATGAGGATAAATAGATCCAAGTACTAAAAGGAGGCGGATCGTTGTATATCAAAGTCCAAAATAATGATTGGATAAAAATGAAGAAGTCGTGGTCCAAATATGAAGAATCTCTCAAAAACTTCAAGTGAAGAAATTCCTATTATGAAGAGAAGACCATAATTTCAAGAACGTCTCTCAAGATTTGAAGTATGAAGTCGCTACCAAATATCGGTCCGAGAAAGGTCTCAAATCGTGAATATCTAGGCCAATGTGTCTTATTCTACTTAAGACTCTGAAATCCTTCTGTGAAATAGCGCAGGGGGAGTATGAACTGGAACTAGACCAGGCCCATTGTTCTCCCGCAATGCGAAAGAATGCTTATTTGAATCGTCAAAAGACCTCTTGAATAGTGCGCTCGAAAAGAGCGTAAAAGAGGTTCTAGATAGACATAACCTTCTCCCGAAAATCTTTCATATCCTTCATTATTAGAAAAAGTGATATCTACAAAAGTGGTAGATCCAGTTAATTTGGAACCTATCGATCTCATAACTATATATAATATGCTCGAAGATCTTATTCTTCGTGATGTACACTGTTCAACCTATCATACTATCATTCACCTATTAAATAACCTTTGGTAATCATGAGGGTAGTCTTTTTTCTTTTGGTTCCATACGTACTGGAGTTCTAACATTTGAATTTCTCTCACATTCTACGTTCCCGAAATGGATCCTATTAAATATTTCACATTTTCTATGATCATCTCTATTTCAGGTATTCGGGGAATCCTCCTTAATAGACGAAATATTCCTATTATGTCAATGCCAATTGAATCAATGTTATTAGCTGTGAATTCGAACTTTTTGGTATTTTCTGTTTCTTCGGATGATATGATGGGTCAATCATTTGCTTCATTGGTTCCAACGGTGGCAGCTGCGGAATCTGCTATTGGGTTAGCCATTTTTGTTATTACTTTCCGAGTCTGAGGGACTATTGCTGTAGAATCTATTAATAGCATTCAAGGTTAAACATGACTCCTAGAGAGTTACCAAAATACGAAGTTCTCTTTTCGTTCTCTTCTTTCTTTTTTCTTTTTACTTGGTTGGCAGGGTCAGGGCCTTTCTCGCTGGGCGAGCGCATCCGATTCTAAAGTCCTTTCCTAAACCACTTCCCGTTCAGTTGCTGAAAGATAGAGAGAAGGCTTTCTAAATGAGATTGAGTTCCACGAATATGCAGGCTAGAACGATGCTATTTGCTGCTATTCTATCTATTTGTGCATCAAGTTCGAAGAAGATCTCAATCTATAATGAAGAAATGATAGTAGCTCGTTATTTTATAGGCTTTATCATATTCAGTCGGAAGAGTTTAGGTAAGAATTTCAAAGAGACTCTCGACGGGAGAATCCATGCTATTCAGGAAGAATCACAGCAATTCCTCAATCCCAACGAAGTAGTTCCTCCGGAATCCAATGAACAACAACGATTACTTAGGATCAGCTTGCGAATTTGTGGCACCGTAGTAGAATCTTTACCAATGGCACGCAGTGCGCCTAAGTGCGAAAAGATAGTCCAAGCTTTGTTATGCCGAAACCTAAATGTTAAGTCAGCAACACTTCCAAATGCCACTTCTTCCCGTCGCATCCGTCTTCAGGACGATCTAGTCACAGGTTTTCACTTCTCAGTGAGTGAAAGATTTGTCCCCGGGTCTACGTCGAAAGCTTCTATAGTAGAACTCATTCGGGAGGGCTTGGTGGTCTTAAGAATGGTTCGGGTGGGGGCTGAATAAAGAAGACGAATAGAATAGAATGAATGTTCATGCTAAGAGAAGAGCGGATCCAATACCAAGACGACTTCTTTCCCAAGAAGTGCAGCAAGTACTTTAGGAATTTGGTGTCTTTCTATTTGGAAAAAAAGGACCATAAGTATAATTAGACACTTCGTCTTTATTGTTCCACTAGCTAGGATCAAATTGAAATTATCAAATGTCCCTTTCATTATTACAACCTTCTTTTTTGATGTCAAAGACCAGAAGCTACGCGAAAATTTTCATTGGATCTCGGTTGTTCTTAACAGCGATGGCTATTCATTTAAGTCTTTGGGTAGCACCACTAGACCTTCAACAAGGTGGAAATTCTCGTATTCCTTATGTACACGTTCCTGCGGCTCGGATGAGTATTCTTGTTTATATCGCTACGGCTATAAACATGTTCTTGTTCCTATTAACAAAACATCCCCTTTTTCTTCGCTCTTTCGGAACCGGTATAGAAATGGGTGCTTTTTCTATGTTGTTTACCTTAGTTACTGGGGGGTTTCGGGGAAGACCTATGTGGGGCACCTTTTGGGTGTGGGATGCTCGTTTAACCTCTGTATTAATCTCGTTCCTTATTTACATGGGTTCACTGTGTTTTCAAAAGCTTCCTATCGAACCGGCTCCTATTTCAATCCGTGCTGGACCGATCGATATACCAATAATCAAGTCTTCAGTCAACTGGTGGAATACATCGCATCAACCTGGGAGCATTAGCCGATATGGTACATCAATACATGTTCCTATGCCCATTCCAATCTTGTCTAATTTTGCTAACTCCCCCTTCTCAACCTGTATCTTGTTCGTTCTGGAAACACGTCTTCGTATTCCATCTTTTCTCGAATCTCCTTTAACGGAAGAAATAGAAGCTCAAAAAGGAATACCAAAACCTAGTTCACTCGCTGAGTCTCTTTGCATCCATGGCTGAATGGTTAAAGCGCCCAACCGGGAAAATTCGTAGGTTCGATTCTTGCTGGATGCACTTTTGACGTTCAGTTCAATCGCTGCTCACGAAATTGATACATATAGCTCGCCCTTATAGCTTATGGGGCACTTCACTCGCTCAACACTCGTTCAAAACATCCACTCTTTCTTCACTCGCTAGGGAAAGATAAAGGATAGATGACTGAAAATCCCGCTTAGAGATCGCAAAACTATAGTCAGAGTAGGAGTTCCCATCCGTCGAGGCCTCATTTTACCTGCCCGGAACTGATTGGTTGCTTGTTGTGACAGCCAAGGTCTGAACATTGTCCCACATCCCTCATCGGGTTCCTCTCTGTTCATCATGGGGTTGTTGGGATAAAGGTGGGTTTGAGACGCGCGGGTACTCTTGATGCAAAAGGATATGGATCTAGAAGCCGAGATCAAAGCGTTAGTTCAAGATAAGAGCCCTTACGAACCAAGGCTTCTAAAGTTGCCGGAGGGTCCATCATCAAGAATGGCCTAAGATGGTCAGAAGCATTCCTAACAATGCTAGCCACAGCGGAATACTCCGGCAAAACGGGTCGCCATTTCGCGGAATCGAACGCCCTAAGAGGAAGATTTCATTTGCTTTCTGTTTCGTAGAACGAAGTTGATCCATGGTCATCGGGATGTCTATGTTGAAAGAGAACCTAACCTGAAGAGTCATTGGTTTTACAGGTCGGAAAATGAAGTAAACAACTCAGGTGGACAAGAGGCGAACCACTCAGCTGATGAGTCAGCTATACTTTTTAAAAAATAGCCTAATGAGGAGACGATCGTAACCTCTGAGCTCAAAGATGGAAAGCATATTCTTTTTTTCAGGTTTTGCATAGCTTCCCAAGCGCCCGGCTTTCTTTTTGGGTTCCGAAAGGCAGAGTAGCTTTTCAGCATCGAGTAGGGTATGAGATAGAGTTCGAGAGGTATCAACCATAGATTGTGGAACTTTCTAGATGATTCCTTGCGAAAGCCAACGGAGTCTGTACTGTAACTCAACCTTCTCATCCATGGAAGGATTCCTTATTCGATGATAAATGTCAATCGAGGGGACCCTCATTTCCAGAGAGAGAATTAGGCTGCACAGAAGGGGGAAAGCCCTCCTACTGAGCAAGATCATTAATTAATATTAATAAGGAAGCACTTAACTTAGGGCAGCCAGTCTCACTTCACAGCACAGCGCCTTGCTATTTGCATTCATCCTTGTAACTTACCGAAGCGAGGATCTCATGCTATCATTGAACGGCTACCGAACCGCCATACTCAGGTAACCGGTCTAGGTTCCAAGTACATCAACACCTCATAGCTACTTAGGGCCGCAACGCAATAAGGCTTTTCGCTCTAGTTGGGCAATGCAAGGAGGCCTCTTTCGCCATGCTTTCTAAACGATAAACTATTATTAGTTCAGTTCGGTAGAACATCGATGATAGGAGAATTTTTCCACTGGTATTATACGCTCGATCTCTACTCCCCGAAAGCTCACTCACAATCTATGGCTCACTTAGGGCTAGAAAGATAGGCTTCTTCATACAAAGCCAACCGGGAACCTTATTTCGACAGATCAAACTAGCTAGGATCAAGGATTCACGCCTTCCCTTCCGCTTACACCATTTCTTTGTGAATGAAGTTAGACGACACAGTTCTTATTACTATGACTTTCAAAAAGAGTTGCCATATCTCGGTAATGGGGTCTGTTGATTCGAAATCGTGGGATGAGTAGATGTAACAGATGATGAATCTTTTTTTCTATCTCTGTCACTCTATCTTTGTTAGTGCCTTATATTAATAACTGATGAATCAAAAACAAACTGTCAATTGGTATTTTTTATTATCCTCATATCTGGAAACTTAGGTAAGTTTTTTAAAATAAAAGAGTTATAGTTATTATAACTATATAAAAACGTATCTCATTTAGCTCCTTCATGCCTATTAGAATATAACTACTTATTTCGGTTTTGGTGGCTTCAACTATAACCCCAGCTCTCTTTATGGGTTTGAGGAAGACTTATTATAAATTCATTGAATGAACAATTCAAAAAAGAAATCTTTCTGTGAGATTCTAGGTATTCTATAGTTCCTTCCCGCGTCAATTTCCAATTCTTGGTCATTGAGATTTATGGGCGATTCGGATGTTTATTTAGGTTTGGAACCCTCTCTTTTTCCCCTTTCAAATAAATCGAAATGATTGAAGTTTTTCTATTTGGAATCGTGTTAGGTCTAATTCCTATTACTTTTTGGCTGGATTATTCGTAACTGCATATTTACAATACAGACGCGGCGATCAGTTGGACCTTTGATTCATTAACATCTCTTTTTTATTGACTTCCTCCTTTTTTTATCCGCAGGAGGTTCAATTCAGGTTGATGTTCAAATGAGCGAAGTTATTGAATTCTAATTAGACCTAACAAGAATAGAATCACGCTCTGTAGGATTTGAACCTACGACATCAGGTTTTAGAGACCCACGTTCTACCGAACTGAACTAAGAACGCTTTCTTATCACAGTAGATACGACTAAAAAAGGATTCTTTTTGTACCCCCAATACTAAACATAAACATGCATATAGTCTCATAAAATGAAAATGATGTATGTCCGAATCGATCTCAATGGATCCCTCGTGACTGCCCAGAGGAGAAGAATAGGTAGGGATGACAGGATTTTTGAACCTGTGAGATTTTTGACCCAAAACAAAGGCGCTACCAAGCTGCGCTACATCCCTTTCAATTGGTCTACAGTGTCATTGTATAGAATCCCTGCCCTGTTTTCCACATCGGCAATGCACCTCCATCGATATTCAATTTCTCTTGCCATTTCTTCTTTATTGATTTATATACTCATCATCATCTCGCCGATCCCACCAACGCTTTCTTACTTATCTTATGAGCAAAAAGGGTTCTAAATAATCAGCCCGTTGAATTGAATAAGCGAGGCTTTTCCGATAGAAAGATTTGCATGTGACAGAGATCCCAATTCCGTGTATCCGGTTAAGCAAGCCCCACCGCCAGCTTCCACGCAGACAAAAAAAGTGAGCGCCTAGCGCGAAAGGTTGCTTTACTAAGTAATATAACGTTAGCGCTTTAGTTTGTTTAATTGCTCGTTAGTTTCTTTTTCAATAAGGGGCGGAGCTTGAAGAAGCAAGCCTAGAGTATCAGCGCAGCCTATTCCTTTTTTCAGGCCCCTTTTATATTCTATTAGTAAAGCGCTAGCGCCCCTATAGAGTCAGGATATTCTGCTATCAATGAAACCGAAAGAAAGAAAAAAACCAGTGCCTTTCGTATAGATCGAGACTTGTAGCCTGATTCTTTACTCATTCCATACTGGGAAGAATTGCAGGCGATAACACTTCTTCCGATTTCTTTCTCAATGATATCCGACGATCAAGACAATTCCCGTAAAATTCTTTCATAGAAGTGAATTCTTATTCTTACGAAGCAAATTACATTTCCTATTGATTTGTCCCCTGGACCTATTCTGATTCTGAATTATCCGTCGATACGCTGTTCCCAAGGACTAGCAGAATCGAAATAGCGAAATTCTTCGGTCATCTCAATGGGTTCAGAAACCACACGTTTCTCTGGATCATCATAGCGTACTTCCACATATCCACTCAGAGGAAGGTCTTTTCGTAATGGATGACCCTCGAAACCATAATCTGTTGATATACAGCGTAGATCTGGATGATTGATGGAAGAAACACCAAACATATCCCAAACTTCTCGCTCCCACCGGCCGGCTGATGGAAATGGACTGACTACCGGGGATATTCGTGTTACTTCGTCTGCACTGGTTTGTACACGTATGCGTGAGTTATACCGAGTACTCAGTAAATTATAGACCACTTCAAATCTGCGTTTTCGAGAGGGATGATCAACTCCGCAAATATCGATCGAAACTTGAACCCTTGTATAAGTATGCAATTTAAGAAAGCACAACAATTGAAATGGGCAGTCCGTATTGGTATCAGAGCTATTCCCATGTTCCGATCTTTCCATTTTTTGACCCATTTCTTGGGTAAAGTCTCCCAACTATATTTGAAAATGAATTGGTTATCCGTAAAGATAAAGAAAGCTTTCTTGTAGTTCCGCTTCTTGCTCTAAAAATTAGGAAAGACTTGTCGGAAATCGCCAGTTGGCTTGGTCCGACCAAGAAAGGCATGGGACTCTTTGGGCATTGCTTGGGTCGAGTGAAGTAAAGACTGTCTACCTGTAATATAAAGATCCCTCACTGCACACTTTAGATATAATGAAAACCTTTAGTTTAGGAGTCATTCAGGCTAGATCTAAAAAAAGAACATAGCCTTCGTATGATCCCTTTCTAGTACCCTATCTTGAGCAGGAAAGTGTTCAGTAGGAAAAGACTGGAAGAAATGAGATTCGAGCCCATGGATGATGCAATCTTTTTGTATGTCGATTTAGCAAACCAATGCCTTAAGCCCTTGTGTTATCCCCCCATGATCAGATCAGATAGCCCTTTTGGCAACCAACCCATTTCGCTCTATCATTTCTTCTTTCTTTCCTAGCCTACTCAAAAACTATTTAGGAAGGGCTACCGTTATATACGCAATTAATAAAGGATGTCGAATCATCCACCGAATCCTATGTTTCATCCTAGTTTATTTGGTGTATACCTGTTTTTCAGTTGGCCTCTCATGTATATCTAGGCCAATGTGTCTTATTGGGCATAGTTTACTGTATAAATTCATAAAGAAGGATTGACTAGCGGGATGGTTTCAAAAGAAGGATTTCTTGCGGTATCGGTGCTCAATAGGGAACTGAAGGGATAGGAATGTACTTTGAGTTCTCAATTTTATTGCATTAGAAAGTGGGGAATTCCATAGTCTTTGGTATGCGAATTTCAAGCTGCTACTGCTCCGATAACTGCTTTAGAGGTTGATTAGCCGGTATCTGACTGAACTAGCTGGTTTCTCTTTCATTAGTTGAAAGTCTCGCACTATTTACACTATTTGATATAAGAACCTATCCTTCAAGGGTTGAATAGCTAGTTATTCTCTTGATTCATTTCTTAGGGACTGATAGAACGTATTCCCATGCCTCACACCCGGGCAATTGCATTCTAACCTAGCCAACATGCATAGAGTTCTTTCTGACTCGATTGCGAAAGATAGTTAGCAACCGTTGGCTTGTAGGACTGGGTTGGCTACTCTCTATGATCCCTGCTGCTATTAGAAGATAGCTAGGACTGATTATATTGCTCCTCTTCGGAAATCAAGGGTCTTACCATGGAACTAAGGTGTGGTCTAGTAGTGACTGTGAGACTAATAGCTTAATAAGCTGCTGTCAGACGTTGAAGACTTTCATCTGTTCTGGTCTATTTATGCTAATGGGGACAAAAAGCTGGGATATTCCTCAAATCATTCTGGGAGTTAGGCTTCGGGTTCTTTTGAAGAAGGATGGTGAGACTTCCTGGTAAATTCCCTACATCTGAACAAGGAGTCGGAACTGAGCCCCTAGGAGCAGCAAATGAGTCAAGTTCCCCAGGACCTGTAAATGACTTGCTACAAACCAGAGCTCTTATCAAAGCCCATTTTCGATACCTCTTCCCCAATGGCTCAGCTTTCCCCCTCCTTATTTAGTAAGAGTGTTGTATACCTTCAATTCAACAAGTGCTATATGCTCTCTCTGTTTAGGTTGTGAGGGATATACTAATACCATTCAGGCTATAAGAAAGAGGATCCTTCATTCAAAGTGCTTTGCTTCTATAGTAGTACTACTTGCTCTCTCTCTATACCACTTGGATTGCGGTTCTCCTTTTGACCTATTCTTCATAGGAGCAGCAAAAAAAGCCAATCCCTGGGAACAATGAAGCTTCATAGGTCTTTCTGTACTGGTATTCCGCATCTTCACAGACATGTCTATTTCACCGAGACTCTCTCCGAGACAGAGCCCAGATCGTTACGCCTTTCGCGCAGGGTCGGAGCTTACCCGGAATATCACTACCTTTGGACCTTTGACTGGTGGCTTCGATAGCCTTACCCCTGTCATCAGGTTATCAACTTCCTTGACCTTCAAGAACAAGACAGGCTAAAGCCCCATACATGGTCATACGGCTTAGTTGGAGACCAGTGTTTTTGGTAAACAGTTACCTGGGACTTGTCACAGCTATCCCTTTGCGAGGAGGCATACTTCTCCCGAAGTGACAGGGTTGTTAGCCGAATTCTTTAGAGAGAGTTGTCTCGCACTTCTATACCCAACCAGTGTCGATTTCTCTACCCAAACAGTGTTTATTTCGGGTACAGGTACCCTTTTATAGACAGCCGCGGGAGTATGACATTGCTTACTTCAGCTAGTGGTGCACGAACATTGGCCTAAGGTATTATCTCTATTCCCTCCCTTATTATGTCCTAGGACCTATAAAGACCCTTTGGATAGCCTCTTCCATTCTTCAGGATCTACAATACAAAGGTAGTACAGGAATATTCGCCTGTTATCCATCGACTGCTACTTTAGCCCCTGACTCACCCTCAGTAGACGAACCTTGCGGAGGAGCCTTTAGGCATTGTATTCTCATCAATCTTAGCCTTACTCAAGACGACATTCTCACTTCGTACACTACTACATCACTCTAAGGCAGAGAACGCTCCCACTGCATCGGCAGAGCGCTTAGCCCCTTTCATCTTCTGTGCAAGCTCAGTGAGCTATTTACGATGTCTTTCATTTCAAGGCTTGCTACATCCTGGCTGTCTCAGCGGTCCTATCTCCTTTATCACTGATAGGTTAGGGGCATTAGCAGGTTATCCCTCTCTAAACTCTTCAAGGCATGGGAACCCGCAAAGGAGAGGCTAGCAGATTGATAGAGGGGATCACCCGGCTCTTTATAACTAAAGGTAGGCGTATCCTAATCTTTCTAAGGAGCAAAGCCACTCGACCTGAGGGAGAGGAGATAAAGAGCTCGACTGTTAAAGAGAGGGGCGAGAGCAACTCAACTGAAAGGAGAGGTGATAAAGAGCTCTACTGTTAAAGAGAGGAGCGAGAGCATGGGAAACCTCTCAGATTGAAGCATACCTTGCATCGTCTAACTGCCACCGCTAAATCATGATTGAATGTCTCATTTTTCCTATTTCTTTTTTTTGGTCTTTGAAATCCATTCGGCTAAGACTCACTAACATTCTCTTTGCCTGCAGGCTCCCACTAGCAGGTTCCGGGCTTACTGGACTATAATCCAGATTGATCTATTCAGATTGAGGAAACACCGAGTTCAGGTCTTCTTTCTATGCCCCAACTGGATAAACTCTTATCTTTCTCACTATTCGTATGAAGGGAAAACTGTCTTGTCTCAGACTCTAATAATTCTTTATTTATGCCAAGGAGACACCCGAAAGGACTTATAGCATCAATACCTGATAGAACATACTCCTCAGATGAGAACTATCCATCGTACTATCACTCTACGCTATTAGACAGGCATTGAACCCACATGCGGGTCATCCTTCTCTAATACCTGCTATAGGCAAGCTAAAATAAGGGTCCTCCCTCATGCTTTAAGCCTATAATAATAATAGGGTATAAAGAGGTATCCTTATCGTGGTTTTGACCTAGGTAAAATAGCATGATATTGGGATCAAAATCCCCTGTCATGTATTGGATGAAAGGTCCTAACTCCTAGCAAATGTGGAAACCTTGGTTTCCGGATCTTTTAAGCTACTAGGAATAATCATTGTTCATATGATTAACAAATCAAAGCGGAATTAGAACAACAACCATTAACAAGGTGTTTAGGCACGAAACATGAATTAAAACACAATTGGATTGTTCATTATATTAATAACAAACAATCACTAGACGTGTATACATTGAATCCCACGTCTAGTCGACACACACTTTAGGTTTACATTGTGAATGAATTGAATAAAACCTAAGACTCTTGTTCCTTTTATAGTGGAAGGAATAGAATCTACAAGAGATCAAATCAAATAAACATCTAAATATTCTATTTAGATAAACTATATATTGTGTATATCATAAATAATATACTCAATATATTCCCTAAATAGAATTCTCCATCAAATCTTCAATATCCATCAGCGTTTGACTTTTTGACTTTCTGGCTCTCAGTGTTTTGTTGACTTTCTGTCAACGCCTGAATTGCTCTTGTCAACGCCCAGATTGCTCTTGTCAACGCTTGAACATATTACTTGATATTTTCTTCGATTTTGAGTTTCTGCCACATCAACTTTTTTTGACCCAACAATCTTCCCCTAGTTGATAGTGGCAAAACTCTATGTGTATCTCTTGTAAGTTGTACATGATCTTCAAATTGCTTCCCCTCAAGTGTAGCACGTATTTTCTTCCCCTTTTTGTCACATCAACAGGGAAGTAAACAATGTATGCAATCTTTGAAGATTCGCCAAATGTAGGCTCTATGTAATGATCTTGAAGAACAATTAATAAAGTATTCTTGATGTAGAAGTAGAGTAACCCAAACCTATGTTCCATATCTTGTAGAATGTAATGAAGTGTGTAGCTGATACAAAAATCCTCATCCTTTGTGAGACACTGAGCACGATAATGTAACTCCTTCAAGTGATAGAAAATATGTGCATAGAGAACCATAAGAAAAATCACATATTCCTAGATCTTGTATCACTTCATCAGTAACCATGTAAGCATAAACAAGTTACCTTAAAAGTCCATGACTGGAAGTGCACGACTTTAAGATATGATAGAACACAAACTCGCGAAAATCTTCTTCAATCATCAAACTTACCATAAGAATTCTTCCCCTTAAGCTAACACCTCTTCATGACAAGTCAATATCTTCATATGTAAAAGCTGTTAACGAATAACTCTTTCACAAGGCTATCCCGATTACATACTCCAATAAATTACTTCATGAATCGTTGCTAACTCGCCTTAAAATCATTAATCTCTTTTAAAAATATCCGAGCCATAAATATCATCATGATATTCTATATTAAAACGGAGATTCCATGTACCTTTGTGTGTAAATTCCTCCTTTTTGTGTGCTTAAAACGTACTAGTTTTCTCAACAGCAGCAAACCTTGTGTTGTCCAATATTCTCTTCTGTCCAATATCTTTGACAGATGTATTGTCCGATATCAGACAATACCTATCAGCGTTGAAGTTCATATATCGGACGACACTGTCAACTCTATCAGTGTTGACTTATTCTGTCAGCGTCAAAATTCTTCCTGTCAGCGTCTGAATTACAAACGTCAGCGCCAACCATAAACTGTCAGCGTCTCATCCATGCCAACTTTGACGCCTAATAACTTTTGCCTGGGGATAAAACTCGACAATCCCTCCGGTGGATGTTTAGATCTATGTATGTAGAACACACATATAAAATTTCGTGACGATCCAACGGTTCAATCAAAAGTTATGACCTTCTGAATACTGCTGCGCACACAAAATCGCCCAGAAAAACCTATACGGATTTTTCTTTTCTTCTCCAAACACGAACACCTTGTTGGTCCTAGCATCACGAGCCACGAGGCTCTGATACCAATTGTGGAAACCTTGGTTTCCGGATCTTTTAAGCTACTAGGAATAATCATTGTTCATATGATTAACAAATCAAAGCGGAATTAGAACAACAACCATTAACAAGGTGTTTAGGCACGAAACATGAATTAAAACACAATTGGATTGTTCATTATATTAATAACAAACAATCACTAGACGTGTATACATTGAATCCCACGTCTAGTCGACACACACTTTAGGTTTACATTGTGAATGAATTGAATAAAACCTAAGACTCTTGTTCCTTTTATAGTGGAAGGAACAGAATCTACAAGAGATCAAATCAAATAAACATCTAAATATTCTATTTAGATAAACTATATATTGTGTATATCATAAATAATATACTCAATATATTCCCTAAATAGAATTCTCCATCAAATCTTCAATATCCATCAGCGTTTGACTTTTTGACTTTCTGGCTCTCAGTGTTTTGTTGACTTTCGGTCAACGCCTGAATTGCTCTTGTCAACGCCCAGATTGCTCTTGTCAACGCTTGAACATATTACTTGATATTTTCTTCGATTTTGAGTTTCTGCCACATCAACTTTTTTTTGACCCAACAGCAAAGTCATTCTGAACTGTTTTCCCTTCCTTATCTGTTTTTCCCCTTACCTTTGCCTGTCTTGAAAGCTTCTGGCCGCGGAGATGCGGAACATTCTTTGCCTCATCTTTCATGCCTACCAATCACCCTGTTATTTTGACTTCATATCTAGTATTCAGACTTTGCCTCGATTTGGTACAGCTCTCGCTACCCGCTCAGAAACAGTGCTTTACCCTAGATGTCCTGTCAACTGTAGAGCTGGGGGAGAACCTGCTAGCTCAGGAGAGGCATTTCAACCTAACTCATCAGCTTCTTCTTCAACATCAGCAGGTTCATATCTCCACTTTGTTTCAACCGGATAGATAACCGGGCCCATAAGCAGTGACAATTGCCTATGAAGACTCGCTAAGGCGGGATCCCTTAACCAACCCACTGCCTATGAGTAGCCGGCTCATTCTTCAACAGGAAAGCAGTCAGATGCTTGCTAGGGAGCTCGCAGTTTCATGTTCTATTTCACTCTCCGATGGGGTTCTTTCTTCGCCCTTCCCTGATGGTACTACTCAGCTATTAGCAACCAGGTGTATTTAGCCTTCAAGGAGGTCCTTACCGATTCCACGATCCCTTGCTACTCAGGTCAGAGAAAGTGTACTAGAGTATAGCTTTTCTAGGAGGTATTAGCTTCGATTAGCTGTAAGATCTCCTGGTTTAGACTGCAACGATTTAGATATTCCTTTGGTAGTAAGATGTTATCACTTAGCCTGGTTCTCTTTCGGGGACAATGGTATCAGCTCTTTTGTAGGGTTAACCTATTCACTGGAATCACCAGATCTAGCTAGGTTTTTCTTTTGCAACTACCCGAAGCTTACATCCCTCACCCCTCCTAGGCTATCCCTCCTAGGCTACCACCGTAAGGGTCTTCCTCGACCCCTTTCATTTCATGCTATGCAATCATAAGGATATTGATAGTAGCCTACATCTCCTGCAATTCTTTGATATAGAATCTTTCCGATTTACTGCCATCAATTCTACTCGGTAACAACACGATGGGGTAAGTAAGAGGAATGAAATAGCTTGACTGTAAAGGAGATGAAATCACCTCCTAGGAAGAAACCACAACTGACATCTCTCTATAGCAAGATATCAGCACTCATTTAGCTATCAGGGCTTTAGTTAAGAAGATAATATCATAATAAATGAGATACTTGAATCCGGAAGAACGGACTAGTTCAATGAAATAGATAGACCGAAAAGTTGCGGGGTAGAGGAACGGTCAACTCATCAGGCTCATGATCTGAAGATTGCAGGTTCGAATCCTGTCCCCGCCTATTAGATCCATGTCGACTCTAAGCAATATAGTACCTTAGGAAGTTGACGACTAGAAAAAACTATTCAATGTGACTATCTTAAAACTATATTTGAGTACTGTTATTGCTTTCTACTACGGGGTTAAAGATAACCTGTTGTATATGACAAATAGTTCTAACTTACAACGAGGGTCTTCATGATCTATTGCTTATAAGGAGTGATGCTACTTAGAGTTTTGAAAGTTCCTTGAGCTGGTTTACTATTCCGCAAATCAGTACTATCAATGATTCGATCCTACCACTGCTTATGTGGTAACCTTGGGGTGCTATCAACCTGCCAGATTCGATCCTACCACTGCTTATGTGGTAACCTTGGTGTGCTATCAACCTGCCAGATTCGATCCTGCCACTGCTTCTATGGCAAACTTGGTTAGCTATCCTTTTCTTCATGGAGGTTTTTTCATATCACTCTGAGGGTTCTCCTCTGTAGGTTTAGTATCTGTTGTAGTGAGTTCGGTAGGTTTAGTATCTGCTGTAGTGAGATCCGTAGGTTCGGTGAAAGGTTTTTTTGATAATAGTAGAGTCTATTTCTTCTTTATTGATAGAGGGCTTTTTCATGCTCTCCAAATCCTTTTGTAGTTTCTCAATGAATTTCTCTTTCTCGTCTAGTTTTATACGTTGCTCGTATATTTTCTCAATGAATTTCTCTTTCTCTTTCTTAAACAGCGCTTGACCCTCTAGGGATCTATTCCTCTTTGCGACTTCACGATCCACTATGTAGGCTTGACTATTCGGATCTTCATGGATTTCCCTGGGTTTAGTATCAACCCACTCTCCTTTATCAAATACAGGTTCTCTTTTTGTACCAAAAGTCACCCTTACGTTCACAAAGTTCACTGATTTCTCAATTAAAAATTATGTTTTATTAGAACGAAATAAGTTGGTTACCTCTACATGTATACTTTGATATGGATTCTTATATAATGTTTCAAACATCTCCTTTGTCGCATACTTCTTTGCAGCTCCCTTCAGTCTCATTATTACTTCATCATCCAACTCCAGGCAATACTGCTTAGGAGCTAAAAGCAAGCCCCTTACCACTTTAGCTTCCAGTTTAAACATACCCATTGAAGAGGATATCAATTCATCAGGGAGGGGTGAACCTAGCACTACTGAATCTGTGTCAGTGTAGTAGCAATCATCCCTTGAGATATAAGGGTACATATAGATCCTAGCTGAGGCTGTGATGGCAGCTGATAGTTGGACTGCAGTGTTGCTAGGCGGGCTCCAATGTTCTAATGAAGAATGCCCTACATTTTCTTTGTAGTTTATAACAAAGGTGTTATCTCCTAGCAGATCAGCTACATCAAAATGAACAAATGGTATTAATCTCTTGAGCTCCTCAAGATCGCCTACTGTAGTTTTAGAGCTTAATGGGTTAATCCCGAATCTACCGTAGAGTGAATTCATAAGGATCTTGTACACATAGGACAAATCATCATTTCCTTCTTTCCTTGCTTCTAACCTGCTTGAAAAGAGCGAGCTAACAAAGTCTTTGAAAGGACTTTCCTTCCTCTCAAAGAGGTAGCCTGAGATAGGGACCACCTTGTACTCAAGGCCTACTGCATACTTCAACTCCTCGCTATAGTATACTCCTATAAACTCATCAGTTGGAAAGATCAGAGTACCCGTCTTAGAACGATATGGCAGAAAGGGCTTCTTGATTGTCTTCGGACATACCACATATGCCTCAATAAAGCCTAACATGCTATCAATGTCCATGTCTTCCAGATTTGAATACCATACAGGTTTACCACAAGGCATAGGATATTCTTTCATTACAAAAGGATAGAGTGAGTTCACATCATAGTAGTAGAGATTCTCACCATATGGCTTATAAGAATCAGTATGACCTCCATAGTAAGCTTTCCTAATGAAGGTGTCTTCATTTTGGTTAGGAATGTGTATTGGAAAGATCTCATCATTGTAGTATCTCAGACGAAAGATGTTTAGAGCCAGAGATGAAAGAGTGATTTTGCTTTCAATATCTAGCTAGTACAGCTTCCAATAGATGTTTTGTGCTTTTTGCATGACTCCACCTAAGAGAAGGATATCCGTCTTCATATACTCTATCAATACCTCTTTGTCTTTCTCAAGACTTTTCTCGTTTACACCCTCGTGGTCAACAGAGCCTTTAGTCCCAAGATCGGGGCATAGACTCATAGCTAGGTTCTGAAGCGTACCAGGGAGTAGATTCAAGGAATCCATGAAGCGGAATAACATCACTTTACCTGAATAGACTGATAACTCATAAACCCTATTGTTCCGCATAAGTGGTTTAATCTTGTATTTAGGGTGATGACAAGCAAGGTGCTTAAGCAAGAAAATTCCATCGAATCTTGAGAAGTTGTGGAAGTAAACAGTTTTGGCTTTCTTCTCTTGTTTCACAAGTCTTTCTATCATACTGATCAAGTCAATCATCACTTTTCGACTTCTTTCTTCAAAGCTATCCAGGATGACTTTATAGTCTTCACTATAGTAGGTATGACTTTATAGTCAATCCAGTTCGTATCCCGCTAGTTCTCTTTCATCGATTGGGGTTCATTATGTTCGTACACATCTGATCCTTCTTTCTCAACCTTCAACTTCTTCCGATCCTCTTTAAGCAGGAAGTGCGATCTGAAGGCCTGGGTTAAGCAAATAGATTTCTTCAATGGTAGATTCAACTCCATTCGCTTGTACTGCGCTCTATTGGCTCTAAGACCCAACATTATAGGAGTAACCTACACTCTCTCACTCCCTTTCATCCGATAGAGAGTTTGAATTCAGTGATTTAGGAGCATAAATGTACTATCGGGAGAGGGCAAAAGCAAGCCTATATTCTGGATTGGATACTGCGCGAATTGGTCAACCGGAATATGGAATAGGAAACTCTCTCTTTTCATAGCTCTCGGGCCTATTCTATTCATTACAGGAGAAAGTCACTATCCTCAGTTGCCTTGTCTCTGCATTTAGCCCCCCCTTTTCAACCCTAGACTGGGTAGATTCTTTTGATTCTTCAATGAAAGCCTTCATGAAAGCTGCAACAGGATAAAGGATATCCTCTCTTCTCGCTCTGTCTGCTTAATGCCTTCTATTGAATCGATTGGTGCCATTTCTTCTCTTGGAGGCAGGGCAATAGATTCATCTTGTCCTTGGCTTGTGAAGGGAATGAGGCAGGGTAGCCAAAGCCCCCAACAAAGGGATAGGGCAATCCTTCCTAAGTAATGCATAAGCAAGATCAGGACTAGAGGGGTGTGAAGTGTAGGGGGATCTCTTGTGCAAAGCAAAGACAGGTACATGCTAGCAAAGAAGGGAAGTGGCAAGGGATTTCAAAGAAGAAGAAAGAAGAGAAAGTTAGTACATAGAGTCTTCCCCTGCCTAATTGGTCTAATGATAAAGAAGTAGGCTAAGTAAAATAGAAAGTGTGTGTAAACAATAAGTAATAACTTGCTTTGTGAGAGCTCAGTTTCTAAGACGAAGGCTAAGAATTCTCTACTAGAGGGATTGAAAAGATCGAGAGTAATTTCTGAGTCTTGATGGACCTTTCTTATTATAGGCCAAAGGAATAGCTAAGGACTTCTTCCCTCATTCTGGACTTCTTCCCTCATTCTCATCAAATTGGAGTAGCTCAGGAACTATAGAATCTCTCAGGAGTTGCATAAACTCTTTTATGCTAGTGGAATTGGGAAGCATGATAAGTCCGTACTCCACATTCTAGCTTCATCCTTGGTTTTCAAAGAAAGGAAACTTCAAAGACTGACAGAAGAGAAAGGTAAGATAATTCTTTCTGGCCTTAACTTCAAGCGGGGGAGGCCCAGGTCTACATACAGGTCTTGGATCAATAGAATCCTCCAATTGCTAGGGAAAGAATATCGGGATTAGTATCCTTGCCATTGCTATTGTCTTTGAAAGTCTAGCTATCCTCTCCTTGTCATGCTTAGCTATTCTGTATTGCTCCTTCTTTTGATCTTGCTTTCTTGCCTTATAGAACTGACCTTTGTCCCCTCTTTCCGGTTTTCACTCACTTAAAGTCCATTCCTTGCTCTTGCCTAGTTCTAGGCTTAGACGAAAGAGCTCATTCATAGATTCCATCTTTCTAGCATTTCATGTCTTTCTTCCTTCAACTCGAATTCATGCCATGAATTGTTAAGTCTAGCTATTGGCTCTCTTCTCACCTCCCCTAGAGCCTATTGAAGAAAAATCTGAGGCTCACTCGCTGCCCTAAGCCCTACAGTTCCTTCGCTTACCGCCTAAGATGAATCTATTGCCTCCCCTCCCTCCACGAGTAGATATTTAGTATTGAATAGTGTCAAACCCAATCCCAAGCAATAGTCAAGAAGAAAAACTCAGGACTAGGAAAGAAAGGCAGAGACAGGGAAAGCTAGGGTGATAGCCCTATAGATGAGTAATAGGATAGGGAGCACTCTGCTACACTCATTAGGACAACAACCACCTAACTACTACTATGATTTAAGCAACTAATGGACAGACCAGACCGCATAAGACTACTGGAATAGAAAAAGAGAAGGGATTCACGGGCAGTGAAGGCAACGAAGGGAGAGGAATCATTCCATTCAATTCCGAAGCCTAGCGTCTCTTGTAAGACTCTATCACCTTAATTCTTTTGTTGAGGTTCTGGCACTTCTTCCTCCGGCCCTCTATTTATATAGCGAAGAAAGGCAAAGGCTCTTGCTAGAATGCGTGACTTATGTCTCTTTTTCTATTTATAAAAAGTAAGATGAATCTACGCGTGTAATCAAAGCCTATTTGAAAGCTGCCTATGCGGTGGGTTTGAATCCCACAGGAGTGAAATAGCTTGGTTTCTCACATAGACTTTAGTGAGTAGTGAGCTGGTTGAGATAGGGCGATGCCGTTCGCTTGCTAATGAGTTCGGTAGCAGCCTACTTTCTATAAGGAAGTGAAAACAGGCTTGTAAAAGGAAGCTACTTACCTTCGAACTGAGATTTCTTCTCTATAAGTAGTACATTCCATTTTCTAGGGAAAGTACACGGGGCATTCACTTACTTATCTATTTCCCGGAATAAAAGAGAAAAGGAGGTGCATACGCTCTTGTTCAATCAGACGAGAATCCTATAAAGAAGCCAATTTGACGCATATTTCACATGCTCTAATGAGCCAGCTAAAACTCTGTTTCCGTTACAGCTTCTATTATTTTCTAACTCCTTCGTGTCTTGTACCTCGACTTTCGCTACCTATACCTAGGCTTTTCTGCCTTTGCTTTTACGACGTTGGCTCTTTCCGTTCTCTGAGGTTCTTTCTATCTCGTAAGAGGTAAGGATTTCTCGTCTTTACTCCCTGGTAAGCTATACTTTCTTCTCTACTCTTTTTAGAGAGCTAATCTGACTTCTATCTCTTCTCAGTTCTCTAGGGAAGGTAGGGATTACTTGAGCTTACCCATCACTTCAGCATTCTATTTCCAGGGGATTCCTAAAGAGTAGAAGGAGTGCTTACTGATAGGCTAACTTCACTCCTTTCACATTTAAAGTAGCTGCGGGCACCCGATTTTCTGCTTTCTCACAAGATCTAAGTCACTAGTAGTATAGTATAGTCGGTCCTCTAAGCAAAGGTTACCTAAAAGCTGGCTTCTTCTAAGCACCCCCTAGTTCTCTTTCATCGATTGAGATGGGAATAGCAAGCAAGCCCGCCACTTCTATTATAGGGAATCGAACTCTATAGACTATAGTTACTCATCACATTGGCCTATAGGAATGCCGGAAATTAGCATTTTTGGTTGTAAATCAATGTGAGTAGCCTGACTTTCCCCACTTTCAGCTATCCTTTTTCTGCCTTCCACTTTCGAGAGATAGACCAGACTTCCTTATCTGGCTTCCAGTCTACTAAGGACAGCTAGCTCAGACATTGGCTTTTAGTTCGGACTGACTTCTTTCTATGACCAGATCAGGAGCTGCATGATCCGATGAGCTATCAGCTGAGAGACTGGCTTCTCGGTTGTTAGTAACGACTCAGACAGAGCAGCTTACCTTTCTATGATGAGTTATAGAATCAATTGAGGGAAGCTACCTACTTAGCTGATCTAGTTAGAGGACTTCTTTAAAGAAGGGCTTTAATCCACAGAATTGAGTTTCCATTATAATGGTCAAAATGCTAATGGTGAGATTGATTACAGGAGCTAGTTTTAAAAGAATCAATCAATCAAGCTTGGACCCGTGCAATTGATAGGCCTCCCTCAAAAGAACCAATCCAGACAATCATCTGACTCCCCCCCCCCCCCTCGGAGATGATAGCTTCTTTTACTATTGCTTCTGAGTTCGTATCGCTACAATAGAAGAGGAAATTTCATTGATTCATAAACTCGTATGTAGTCACTGAACGACACCACTCGATTCTACTGCCTAAGATGTCCCTCCCGGTACCTTCTTGAGTTAGCGTAAGCGGCTCGTAAGACCAAGGAAGGAGTTAGCCACCTTCCGGGTGAGAGGAAAACTAGACCCGGCTAAACGGCGTTGGGAGAAAGAAAGGGATAGAGCTCTGAAATAGTTAACTCAGAGCTAGGGTGGGAACCCAATCGATGTGTCACAAGAAGGCAGTAATGAAGTTGGTGATTGTTCCCGAGAAGCAGTTTTAAAAGATTTTGTCCTTTAGCTAAATATTGATTAAATCGTCCCACTTTATTTTCAGCCTAAATAAACTATCGAAATAAGTCAAACAATGTATCCTCGTGATCATTCAAGAAAAAATTAAAATATAAGAGATACACCTAGGAATAAGGGAGTCTAAGTAAATAATTGGCCCACATGAATTCGTGTTAGTTTGCTAACTTATAATAACAATGATCTCGTTTTTAAGCTTGGTTTTGGGAACGTGAAACTTGAGGATGATGAACATTCATGACGGCCAAAACTCCACTGTAAGTCTTTGATTTCTTTACTTGTTTTGTATATATTTCTATCTTTTTAATAAAGGCCAAGATGGGTTATTTATGATGAAAAATGTAAACCGTGCTTTGAAATTAATGCATTGCATGAGGGCATCGCAATGGTCAAGTGTAGGGGATTTAATAAGTGTGAAAACACTTATCCTTTTACCACTTATTTCCAATAATAACAAGACCAAAACGTGTATTTTATGTCGTAAAAGTCGGAATTATGCGTGGTTTGTGTTTTTATTGTGTTTCAGGACAAAAATATGAAAAAGGAAGAAACATGGGCTATCACGGACTTTTATCGAAGAAAACGACAAAAGACGGAGTCAAAAGATCAAGAGTGTAAAAAGAACGGAAGTCCAAGGCCTATTCTGAAGATTTATCGAAGAAAAAGTCTAAAGACGGAAGTTTAATGAAGTCGAAGAACTCAAGTCTAATAGAAGAAGAAAATTATAAGACAAGTTCAATTTATATCGACAAATCCCGAGACGACGTTGAGAAAGACAAAGAATTTAAATCGAGTCGAGACGAAAAGGAAGAAGGAAGCAACACATGCACTCCCCACCTCCTATAAATACCCTCCTAATGACACATTAGGAGGGTGTTATTTTTCTTTCTTTAGTTTAATTTTTAAAGAGAGAAAGTGTTTAACTTTCTCTCACTAGAACTTCATCTTTTCTTTCTTTTCATGTTTAAGCTTTAATTGATCTTGTATTTTGGAATCATTAATCTATAAGTTCAAGTTAAGTTTCTTATCTTTAATCTTCTTCTACCTTTCTTTATTTTGATCTTGATTAGTGATAATCTTTGATTTTGTTTTCATCTTGATGCTTATGTGATTAAAAAGTTTATCTTTTTATTCATCTCTAAGTTTTAATACGGATTAAGTTTTGAGCTTTTCATGCTTATTGACTTAGTTTGTGTTGAGCTTATTTATGTTTTAGGTTTTCTTAAAATCATAGTCTTTTTAAAGTTTGTTTTGAAAAGTTGCTTATTTAAAGTTTAAAAAGTTCTTATTTTATGCTTATTAGTTCGGCTTATTATTAATTTACTTAAGTTTTGGTTTGAGCTTATCAAAAATAGCTTAATACTTGGCTTATTTCGAATCACAAAACCTTCGGAAAGGGAAAACCCCTTCCCGATCTTACATTCCGATCAGGGCTCGTTATTCCGATCAGCTCACTATTATTCCGATCAACAGGATCAGAAAAGGGTTTTAGATTCAGATTGCTATTCCGATTTGGATTCCGATCAGGGGTGTTTCTTTTGATATTCCGATTGGACCTGTTTTCCATTATTCCGATTAAGATATTCCGATCCCATTCCTTTTGGTGCATTCCGATAACATTCCTTTTGGTGCATTCTGACGTGATTTCCTTTGATATTCCGATCACATTCCGACGACAAGCATTCCGACGGGGATTCCAATTGGGATTCCGACAGGGTTATTTGTTTATTTTTGTTAAGCTTTAATTTCCAAAAATTGCACGCTTCCCGAAATCTCTGTTTTTACCAAGTATTTTTCTAGTAATTTTTAGTTTAATTTTTAAAGCTTTTATTTTACTCAACGACATTGTCATATTTACTTTTAGTTTAAGATAGATAACCAAACCATTTATTTTTCTACCAAGAACGACTGAGTCGCACTAATAACTAGTAATCAATTCGAAAAGATCAGACGATAACACTTTCATAACTAAGTTAAAATCTAGTTATTAAATGGCGCCGCTGCCGGCTCTTTTCGTTAAGATTAACGGTTTTTAGTAAGAGACGCGTTGTATTTTGGGATCCGTTCATTCGTGAACGTTATTTTCCTTGCTTAAGAATATTCAAAAAATCCATAAAAGTTTAAAAAATTTCAAAAATACAAAAACATAAAAAAATCATAAAAAGCATTTCTTTTCCAAAGTTTTGCACCAAAAAGATTTTATTTTTACAAGTACATATATATTCTTTGTTTCTTTGGTATCTTTTTCTTTTTCTTTTGCAGGTGTATGCGTACTAGATCTTCAACTTATCCAGAGCCCGAGACTCGTGAAGATTTAGATATGGCTGGTGTGCACAACAACAATAACAACCCACCTCTACCCAATTTAAATAACAATAACAACAACAACAATGTTCCCCCACCTGACTTACGAACAATGGAGGAGCTTTGTCAGCCAACAATGAACGGACGCGGAGGACCGATTGCGCCGATGCAAATCACGGCTCCTGAATTTTCGTTGAAACATCACATGATCCATCAAGTTCAAAACGCTTGTCCTTTTCGCGGATTACCCGTTGATGATGCCAACAAACACCTTGACAAATTCATTACCGTCACCCAAAGCATGAAACTTCCCGGTGTTACTATGGATTTCCTTCGCCTACATCTCTTCTCACACACTTTATCCCACCATGCCAAAAAATGGTTTGATCGTCTTCCCAAAAACTCAATTCATACATGGAATGACATGACTCAACGATTTTTTTCGCGCTACTTTCCACCATCCATGGTCACTAGTCTTCGCAACCAAATCAGTGGATTTACTCAAGAACATGATGAGTCGCTTTTCGATGCTTGGGAACGTTATAATGTCTTGATCGACCGTTGTCCGAACCATAACATGCTCCCCGTTACTTTGATTGATACCTTCTACAATGGTTTAACTTTTCGTGATCATGATACAATTAATGCTGCCGCCGGTGGTACATTCATGAAGAGAAGACCTGAGGAGTGTAGAGAGCTTATAGAGAACATGACCACTCACCACAAAAATTGGGATTAATCCGCATCCTCGAGATCAAACTCGAGAGTCAATGTTTCTTCTACTTCAGCAACCCCAGATATGACCGAATTCACTCACATGATAGCCGAAATGAACAAAAATATTCTACTTATAACTACGAATCAACAACAACAAGCTAAAGCTGTAGCCACGTCTTGTGAGATTTGCGGGGATTCTCATTCATACACCGATTTTCCTTATACTCATGACAATCCGGAAAATGTGTATGCCACCAACGGTAACTTTTCTATGGGAGGCTATCAAGCACGTCCTCAAGGTGATAGCAATTTGCTTAGTTATCGTTCGAACAACTTCCTTTCACCACCCGGTTTTCAATCCCATAACAGACCACCACCACCTCCATTGAACAACACACAATACCCACCAAGGAACCAAGGCCAAAGAAGTAACTACCAAGGGTATTCTTCTAAAAATCAAAGGAATTATAACTCAAATCAAGGGAATTTTCATAATCAAAATCAAGGGGCTTTTAATGGAAAAAACCAAGGGTTTCAAAATAACAACTTTAACCAAGGTTTT
This sequence comes from Glebionis coronaria, assembly GCA_025667525.1. Classification (NCBI taxonomy): domain Eukaryota; kingdom Viridiplantae; phylum Streptophyta; class Magnoliopsida; order Asterales; family Asteraceae; genus Glebionis; species Glebionis coronaria. Next base: position 633,948,745 of record CM046874.1, on the reverse strand, counting down.
AATAATAACAACGCTTATCAACAACAATATCCAAACCAAGGTTTTCAAAATCAAGGGCAAAACACGAATTCCCCTTCAATGGACTTGGTTCTTCAAAAGTTGACTGATAAGTTGAGTGATCATGAGAATATAATGTCTGCTATGCAAGAATCGAGTGATAAGAGATTTATGCTAATGTTTCAAGCCATTAATCCCCAAGGCCCACCCCAAGGTACTCTCCCTTCTAACACCGTGACCAATCCTAGGGCCAATGTTAATGCCATCACTACTAGGAGCGGTAAGATCATAATTGAACCTTCTTCTTCACCAACTAACCAAGGACCCTAGATTCCTTCTACTTGTGATATACCACCCGTTATGCCTTCGTCTGCACCTTATGTCCCACCGATACCTCAAGCTTATACCACACCTTCGGTTCCAAAACTGGTTCCTCCACCTTCCACTTCTACCCCTCCACCACCCAAGGATGTGAGTGAGAATTCCATTCCAAAGCCTTCCTCTCAACCCAATATACCTTATTCCTCAAGGTTGAGGAAAGATAAGTTGAAAAACAAGGATGATATTCAGGTTTCTAACTTTCTTAAAATGTTTAAACAACATAATTTCAACATCTCCTTCGCTGAGGCTCTCGCTCACATGCCAAAATATGCTAAGATGTTTATGGATCTTTTAAGTGATAAAGAAAAATTGCTCGACATCGCCAATACCTAATTAAATGAGAATTGTTTTGTCGTTCTTTTAAGAAAACTTCCAGTTAAGTTAGGAGATCCCGGTCGCTTTCTAATCCCTTGCAACTTCCCCGGGGTAGAGAATTGTATGGCCCTAGCCGATCTAGGTGCTAGTATTAACTTAATGCCATTAAGTGTTTGGAAGCAATTATCTCTACCCGAGCTAGTCCCCACACGAATGACTTTGGAATTAGCTAACTGTACGGTTGCTTATCCGGTGGGGATAGCCGAAGATGTCTTCGTCGGTGTCGACAAATTCACTTTTCCGGCGGATTTTATTGTCGTTGACTATGAGATGGATCCCCGTGTTCCATTAATCGTTGGAAATCCATTCTTGAGGACCGGTCGCACTCTCATTGATGTAACCGCGGGCGAATTAATCTTGAGAGTTGGTGACGATAAAATCGTCTTCAACATGGGTAAACTTTCTAAGCAGCCTTCTGAAAACGAGAGCGTTAATTTCATTGACGTTCTTGATGAGGCTTGTGAAGAGAATTTCAAAGACGCTTGTAAAAGTGGTTCTTCTTCTATACCCATTGTTGAGACCGTTGCCCCTATTGCTCCATCACTAACTCCATTTGGAGAAAGTCATTTCCTTTTCAAAGAATTTGAAGCAACTTTGGGAGATGTGGACTTAAAATATGACGATTCTCCTACCGATTGGGATGAAGACATTCGTACCATTGAAAAACTTCTCAATGAGGACCATATTTCTCCACCATCTCCTAAGGAAATCTCAATCGATGATCCGAATTTGACTATACCTTCCATCTAAAATCCTCCAGATTTAGAGCTTAAGGATCTTCCGTCTCATCTCGAGTACGTTTTCCTTGAAGACAATAAGAAGTTACCCGTCATCATCGCAAAGGATTTGAAAGAAGACGAAAAATCTCGACTTATCGTCGTGCTGAAAAATCATAAGAAATCGATTGCTTGGAAGATCTCTAATATTCGTAGAATTGATCCTCACTTTTGCACACATAAAATTCTCATGGAGGACGACTTTAAACCCACTATTCAAAACGAAAGAAGGGTGAATCCCAAGATTCATGACGTTATCAAAAAAGAGGTTATCAAACTTCTTGATGCGGGAATGATCTACCCTATCTCGGATTCACCATGGGTTAGTCCGGTCCATTGTGTGCCTAAGAAAGGCGGAATCACCGTTGTGCCCAATGAAAACAACGAGTTGATTCCTACTCGTCTCGTTACAGGGTGGAGAGTTTGTATAGACTATCGCAAACTCAATGTTGCTACGAGAAAGGATCATTTTCCCCTTCCTTTTATGGACCAAATGCTTGAACGTCTAGCGGGTAATGACTATTATTGCTTATTAGACGGTTTCTCCGGGTATTTTCAAATTCCTATCGATCCTAAAGACCAAGAGAAAACCACATTCACTTGTCCTTATGGAACATTTGCTTACAAAAGAATGCCTTTCGGCTTATTCAATGCTCCTGGGACTGTCCAAAGGTGTATGATGGATATCTTCCATGACATGGTTGAAGAAATTGTGGAAGTCTTCATGGATGATTTCTCGGTCTATGGTGATTCTTTCTCTTCTTGCCTTGCCAATTTGGAACGCATGCTCAAGCGGTGTGAAGACACTCGCCTTGTTCTAAATTGGGAAAAATTCCATTTCATGGTAAAAGAAGGCATTGTGCTTGGACATAAAATCTCAAAAGCCGGTCTTGAAGTGGACCGTGCTAAATTCGATGTTATTGCTAAATTACCTCCACCTTCAACCGTGAAGGGTGTGAGAAGTTTCCTTGGTCATGCGGGCTTCTATCGTCGATTCATTCAAGATTTTTCTAAAAATGCTCGCCCGATGACCCACCTCTTGGAAAAAGATACTCCTTTTATCTTTTCTAAAGAGTGTATTGAATCCTTCAATCTTCTTAAGGACAAGCTAACTAAGGCACTGGTTTTGGTTACCCCTAATTGGGAGCTACCTTTTGAATTGATGTGTGATGCTAGCCACTTTGCTATTGGAGCGGTTTTAGGCGAAAGAGTGAACAAACACTTCCAACCAATCCATTATGCTAGCAAGACAATGACGGGGGCTCAATTGCATTATACCACTACCGAAAAAGAGCTTTTAGCTGTAGTGTATGCTTTTGAAAAATTTCGCCCCTATCTTGTCCTTTCCACCACCATTGTCTATACCGACCATTCCGCGTTGAAGTACTTGTTAACAAAGCAAGATTCTAAGCCAAGACGTCTTTGTTGGGTTTTGCTCCTTCAAGAATTTAAAATTGAAATTCGTGACAAGAAGGGAGCCGAAAACCTAGCCGCGGATCATCTAAGTAGACTTGAGGATCCTTATCAAGGGGATCATCCGAATCAAGAGATCAATGACTCTTTTCCCCTTGAGGCCTTAATGTCTATCAATTCCAATCTTGATGATACCCTATGGTTTGCGGACATTGCAAACTACTTAGCGGGAGGAATTCTCAAGGAAAGGTTAACGTCCCAACAAAATAAAAAGTTCTTTAAAGACATTGAACACTATTTTTGGGACGACCCTTACATTTTCAAACAATGTGTGGATCTTGTCATTCGTCGATGTGTTGATGGGCCGGCAGCGTTACTAATCCTTGAAGCTTGCCATAAAGGACCCACCGGTGGTCACTTTGGTCCCAATTACACCGCGAAGAAAGTCTTTGACTCGGGATTCTATTGGCCCACCATTTATCATGACGCTCATGAAATGGTTAAACATTATGATGCTTGTCAAAGACATGGCAAGATCACACATAAAGATGAGATGCCTCAAAATTTCATACAAGAATGTGAAATCTTTGATGTATGGGGTATCGACTTTATAGGGCCATTTCCATCATCTAAAGGAAACAAGTACATCCTCGTAGCTGTTGACTACGTATCTAAATGGGTTGAAGCTAAGGCTCTCCCTACGAACGATGCGAGGGTGGTTGTGAACTTTTTGAAGCAGCTGTTTGTTCGATTCAGTGTTCCTCGTGCTATCATCAGTGACCGCGGGACTCATTTTTGCAATGATCAATTTGCTAGATTCATGGCTAAGTACGGTGTCAATCACCGTCTTTCCGCCGCTTATCATCCTCAAACAAATGGTCAAGCCAAGATATCTAACCGTGGATTGAAGCGAATTCTTGAGCATACTGTAGGAGAGCATCGTGCCTCGTGGGCCGATAAGTTAGATAATGCTTTGTGGGCTTTCCATACCGCTTATAAGACCCCGATTGGTTGTACACCTTATCGTCTTGTGTACGGTAAAGCATGCCACCTCCATATTGAGTTGGAACATAAGACGTACTGGGCCTTGAAGTGGGCTAACTTCGACATCAACAAAGTCGGTGATCTTCGGAAGATTCAAATCAACGAGCTCAACAAACTAAGGAATGAAGCCTACGAGAATTCTTTGATCTACAAGGAGAAGACGAAAATCATTCATGATGCAAGGATTAAGAACCGAGAGTTCTACATCGGTGATCAAGTCTTACTTTTTAACTCTCGATTGAAGAAGATCTTCTCGGGCAAGCTTAAGAGCAGTTGGTCTGGTCCATTCACCGTCGCCAAAGTCTTTCCCTATGGCACCATTGAGCTTTCTCAACCAAATGGGCCCAATTTCAAAGTGAATGGCCAGTGCGTGAAGTTGTACTTTGGTGAGGACATCTATCTTGAGATGACTCCATCCCTCACCACGTTTCCCTTGAACTAGTTCTGGGTCGAGTCAGGCTCGTGACTCGGTTAGCAAAAACAAGCGCTTCTCGGGAGGTAACCTGTTGATCTATCCTTTACCGTATTCATAATAAGTGTAGGGGAGCCCCGTATGTGTTTGTTGTCTTGTTTCTTTTGATGTGCAAGGATTTAAGCTTCAAAGATCTACTCTTGATGACTTTTGACGAACTGTGATCCCGTGTACCCGTCTTCCCGGTTTTATCCTAAACTGTCGTGATTCAGTATTTCATATCTTATATGTTCACATTAAAATCACTATAGTTGTCCGTTCCTTAGCAAGATTTAAACAAAGTGCACAATGTCCTAAGTGTAGGGGATTTACTCCCACATGCTTAAACATTCAGGACAATGTTTATATCAAGTGTAGGGGGACTGCTATCGAAGTAAGTGGGCTTTTCCATGAATTTGTCCTCATTTTAACCAGAAAATTTGATTTTTCGACATTTTTCAAAAATTTTAATCTATTTTGGCCTAATTGTTTAGTAGTATTTTCCTTTGTTATTGTTATTTTCTTTCTTTGTTAGAATAAATTTTAATGAAGTAGTTTTAACTTTCAAACGTCGTGAATCTTTTGACTCAACCCGAGTTTACTTATCTAAGTTTACTCTAGCTAGTATCCTTAACGTGTTTAAGTCAAGTTTTGCTAGGATTTTATATAGGGGACTTTAAAACGCGAAAGTCTTAACTCTTACGGGTTAAGAACAAGAACTTTTCGCAAGTTCCTATAATTGATCCTAGAGAGTCGTTTATCAAGGGAACTTTAAAATCCGAATTCTAAACTTGAAAAAGTCTTAGACTTTGCAAGATCCTATAGATGACTTGAAAACCCAAAACATTGATTTAATTAGCTAAGCATCCACGAGTCTCATTCCTTGAGATTTTAAATTGTAGAGAACGAGAGATGATAGAGTCAATTATAAGTTTGGTATTCTTTCATGAATTTATGTGAGTTGATTATAAGCTTTTTGTCCCATCGCTTGCTAATAAATTTATCTGCAATAAATAAGGACGTACGATTTGAAAAGTTACTTAGCTTCTAGCACAAGATCGTTTAAAAGTTGCTCGGTATTAATTAGAGTTCATAGCCAAGGCGTAACTTATTGAAGCGGGATGCGAAGATTGGCGAGTCTGAAAAGGTCCTAACAAGGAATGAGGGCTACATTTTGTTGCTAAAGATCCCAAGTGATGTGAAGAATCATTTATCAAAAATCAATATGAAGGATCGAGACACACGAGGAAAGCAAATACTCTCTTAAAGATCATGGAGAAGTCTATCCAAAAAGGCCCTAACAAGGTATGAGGATAAATAGATCCAAGTCCTAAAAGGAGGCGGATCTTTGTATATCAAAGTACAAAATAAAGATTGGAGAAAAATGAAGAAGTCGTGGTCCAAATATGAAGAATCTCTCAAAAACTTCAAGTGAAGAAATTCATATAATGAAGAGAAGACCATAACTTCAAGAACGTCTCTCAAGATTTGAAGTATGAAGTCGCTGCCAAATATCGGTCCGAGAAAGGTCTCAAATCGTGAAGCGTGTTATGCTAAGATATGAACTTTAAGAGGTCCCGAGAAGCAGTTTTAAAAGATTTTGTCCTTTAGCGAAATATTGATTAAATCGTCCCACTTTATTTTCAGCCTAAATAAACTATCGAAATAAGTCAAACAATGTATCCTCGTGATCATTCAAGACAAAATTAAAATATAAGAGATACACCTAGGAATAAGGGAGTCTAAGTAAATAACTGGCCCACATGAATTCGTGTTAGTTTGCTAACTTATAATAACAATGATCTCGTTTTTAAGCTTGGTTTGGGGAACGTGAAACTTGAGGATGATGAACATTCATGAAGGCCAAAACCCCACTGTAAGTCTTTGATTTCTTTACTTGTTTTGTATATATTTCTATCTTTTTAATAAAGGCCAAGGTGGGTTATTTATGATGAAAAATGTAAACCGTGCTTTGAAATTAATGCATTGCATGAGGGCATCGTAATGGTCAAGTGTAGGGGATTTAATAAGTGTGAAAACATTTATCCTTTTACCACTTATTTCCAATAATAACAAGACCAAAACGTGTATTTTATGTCGTAAAAGTCGGAATTATGAGTGGTTTGTGTTTTTACTGTGTTTCAGGACAAAAATATGAAAAAGGAAGAAAACATGGGCTATCACGGGCTTTTATCGAAGAAAACGACAAAAGACGAAGTCAAAAGATCAAGAGTGTAAAAAGAACGGAAGTCCAAGGCCTATTCTGAAGATTTATCGAAAATAAAGTCTAAAGACGGAAGTTTAATGAAGTCGAAGAACTCAAGTCTAATAGAAGAAGAAAATTATAAGACAAGTTCAATTTATATCGACAAATCCCAAGACGACGTCGAGAAAGATAAAGAATTTAAATCGAGTCGAGAAGGAAGAAACACATGCACTCCCCACCTCCTATAAATACCCTCCTAATGACACATTAGGAGGGTGTTAGCTAGATTATTTTTCTTTCTTTAGTTTAATTTTTAGAGAGAGAAAGTGTTTAACTTTCTCTCACTAGAACTTCATATTTTCTTTATTTTCATGTTTAAGCTTTGATTTGATCTTGTATTTTGGAATCATTAATCTATAAGTTCAAGTTAAGTTTCTTATCTTTAATCTTCTTCTACCTTTCTTTATTTTGATCTTGATTAGTGATAATCTTTGATTTTGTTTTCATCTTGATGCTTATGTGATTAAAAAGTTTATCTTTTTATTCATCTCTAAGTTTTAATACGGATTAAGTTTTGAGCTTTTCATCCTTATTGACTTAGTTTGTGTTGAGCTTATTTACGTTTTAAGTGTTCTTAAAATCTTAGTCTTTTTAAAGTTTGTTTTGAAAAGTTGCTTATTTAAAGTTTAAAAAGTTCTTATTTTATGCTTATTAGTTCGGCTTATTATTAATTTAGTTAAGTTTTGGTTTGAGCTTATCAAAAATAGCTTAAAACTTGGCTTATTTCGAATCACAAAACCTTCGAAAAGGGAAAACCCCTTTCCGATCTTACATTCCGATCAGGGCTCGTTATTCCGATCAGCTCACTATTATTTCGATCCACAGGATCGGAAAAGGGTTTTAGATTCAGATTTCTATTCCGATTTAGATTCCGATCAGGGGTGTTTCTTTTGATATTCCGATTGGACCTGTTTTCCATTATTCCGATTAAGATATTCCGATCCCATTCCTTTTGGTGCATTCCGATAACATTCCTTTTGGTGCATTCCGACGTGATTTTCTTTGATATTCTGATCACATTCCGACGACAAGCATTCCGAGGGGGATTTTGATTGGGATTCCGACAGGGTTATTTGTTTATTTTTGTTAAGCTTTAATTTCCAAAAATTACACGCTTCCCGAAATCTCCGTTTTTACCAAGTGTTTTTCTAGTAATTTTTAGTTTAATTTTTAAAGCTTTTATTTTACTCAACGAAATTTTCATATTTACTTTTAGTTTAAAATAGAATAGATAACCAAACCATTTATTTTTCCACCAAGAACGACTGAGTCGCACTAATAACTAGTAATCAATTCGAAAAGATCGGACGATAATACTTTCCTAACTAAGTTAAAATCTAGTTATTAAATGGCGCCGCTGCCGGCTCTTTTCATTAAGATTAACGGTTTTTAGTGAGAGACGCGTTGTATTTTGGAATCCGTTCATTCGTGAACGTTATTTTCCTTGCTTAAAAATTTTCAAAAAATCCATAAAAATTTAAAAAAATTTCAAAAATACAAAAAACATAAAAAAAAACATAAAAAAAGTCATAAAAAGCATTTCTTTTCTAAAGTTTTGCACCAAAAAGATTTTATTTTTACAAGTACATATATATTCTTTGTTTCTTTGGTATCTTTTTCTTTTTCTTTTGCAGGTGTATGCGTACTAGATCTTCAACTTATCCAGAGCCCGAGACTCGTGAAGATTTAGATATGGCTGGTATGCACAACAACAATAACAACCCACCTCTACCCAATTTAAATAACAATAACAACAACATTGTTCCCCCACCCGACTTACGAACAATGGAGGAGCTTTGTCAGCCAACAATGAACGGACGCGGAGGACCGATTGCGCCGATGCAAATCACGGCTCTTGAATTTTCGTTGAAGCATCACATGATCCAACAAGTTTAAAACGCTTGTCCTTTTCGCGGATTACCCGATGGTGATGCCAACAAACACCTCTACAAATTCATTACCGTCACCCAAAGCATGAAACTTCCCGGTATTACTATGGATTTCCTTCGCCTACATCTCTTCTCACACACTTTATCCCACCATGCCAAAAAATGGTTTGATCGTCTTCCCAAAAACTCAATTCATACATGAAATGACATGACTCAACGATTTTTGTCGCGCTACTTTCCACCATCCATGCTCACTAGTCTTCGCAACCAAATCAGTGGATTTACTCAAGAACCTGATGAGTCGCTTTTTGATGCTTGGGAACGTTATAATGTCTTGATCGACCGTTGTCTGAACCATAACCCCGTTACTTTGATTGATACCTTCTACAATGGTTTAACTTTTCGTGATCGTGATACGATTAATGCTGCCGCCGGTGGTACATTCATGAAGATAAGACCTGAGGAGTGTAGAGAGCTTATAGAGAACATGACCACTCACAACAAAAATTGGGATTCATCCGCATCCTTAAGATCAAACCCGAGAGTCAATGTTTCTTCTACTTCAGCAACCCCAGATATGACCGAATTCACTCACATAATGGCCAAAATGAACAAAATATTCTACTTATAGCTACGAATCAACAACAACAAGCTAAAGTTGTAGCCACGTCTTGTGAGATTTGCGGGGATTCTCATTCATACACCGATTGTCCTTATACTCATGACAATCCGGAAAATGTGTATGCCGCCAACGGTAACTTTTCTATGGGAGGCTATCAAGCACGTCCTCAAGGTGACCGCAATTTGCTTAGTTATCGTTCGAACAACTTCCTTTCACCACCCGATTTTCAATCCCATAATAGACCACCACCACCTCCATTGAACAACACACAATACCCACCAAGGAACCAAGGCCAAAGAAGTAACTACCAAGGGAATTCTTCTAATAATCAAAGGAATTATAACTCAATTCAAGGGAATTTTCATAATCAAAATCAAGGGGCTTTTAATGGACAAAACCAAGGGTTTCAAAATAACAACTTTAACCAAGGTTTTAATAATAACAACGCTTATCAACAACAATATCCAAACCAAGGTTTTCAAAATCAAGGGCAAAACACGAATTCCCCTTCAATGGACTTGGTTCTTCAAAAGTTGACTGATAAGTTAAGTGAACATGAGAAAATCATGTCTGCTATGCAAGAATCGAGTGATAAGAAATTTATTCTAATGTTTCAAGCCATTAATTCCCAAGGCCCACCCCAAGGTACTCTCCCTTCTAACATCGTGACCAATCCTAGGGCCAACGTTAATGCCATCACTACTAGGAGCGGTAAGATCATAACTGAACCTTCTTCTTCACCAACTAACCAAGGACCCGAGATTCCTTCTACTTGTGATATACCACCCGTTATGCCTTCGTCTGCACCTTAAGTCCCACCGATACCTCAAGCTTATACCACACCTTCGGTTCCAAAACCGGTTCCTCCACCTTCCACTTCTACCCCTCCACCACCCATGGATGTGAGTGAGAATTCTGTTCCAAAACCTTCCTCTCAACCCAATATACCTTATCCCTCAAGGTTGAGGAAAGATAAGTTGAAAAACAAGGATGATATTCAGGTTTCTAACTTTCTTAAAATGTTTAAACAACTGAATTTCAACATCTCCTTTGCTGAGGCTCTCGCTCACATGCTAAAATATGCTAAGATGTTTAAGGATCTTTTAAGTGATAAAGAAAAATTGCTCGACATCGCAATTACCTAATTAAATGAGAATTGTTCTACCGGTCTTTTGAGAAAACTTCCAGTTAAGTTAGGAGATCCCGGTCGCTTTCTAATCCCTTGCAACTTCCCCGGGGTAGAGAATTGTATGGCCCTAGCCGATCTAGGTGCTAGTATTAACTTAATGCCATTAAGTGTTTGGAAGCAATTATCTCTACCCGAGCTAGTCCCCACACGAATGACATTGGAATTAGCTAACCGTACGGTTTCTTATCCGGTGGGGATAGCCGAAATTGTCTTTGTCGGTGTCGACAAATTCACCTTTCCGGCGGATTTTGTTGTCGTTGACTACGAGATGGATCCCCGTGTTCCATTAATCGTTGGACGTCCATCCTTGAGCATCGGTCGCACTCTCATTGATGTAACCGCGGCGAATTAATCTTGAGAGTTGGTGACGATAAAATCGTCTTCAACATGGGTAAACTTTCTAAGCAGCCTTCTGAAAACGAGAGCGTTTATTTCATTGAAGTTCTTGATGAGGCTTGTGAAGAGAATTTCAAAGACGCTTGTAAAAGTGGTTCTTCTTCTCTACCCATTGTTGAGATCGTTGCCCCTATTGCTCCATCACTAACTCCATTTGGAGAAAGTGATTTCCTTTTCAAAGAATTTGAAGCAACTTTGGGAGATGTGGACTTAAAATATGACGATTCTCCCACCGATTGGGATGAAGACATTCGTACCATTGAAAAATTTCTCAATGAGGACCATATTTCTCCACCATCTCCTAAGGAAATCTCTTTCGATGATCTGAATTTGACTATACCTTCCATCGAAAATCCTCCAGATTTAGAGCTTAAGGATCTTCCGTCTCATCTCGAGTACATTTTCCTTGAAGACAATAAGAAGTTACACGTCATCATCGCAAAGGATTTGAAAGAAGACGAAAAATCTCGACTTATCGCCGTGCTGAAAAATCATAAGAAAACGATTGCTTGGAAGATCTCTGATATTCGTGGAATTGATCCTCACTTTTGCACACATAAAATTCTCATGGAGGGCGACTTTAAACCCACTATTCAAAACCAAAGAAGGGTGAATCCCAAGATCCATGACGTTATCAAAAAAGAGGTTATCAAACTTCTTGATGCGGGAATGATCTACCCTATCTCGGATTCACCATAGGTTAGTCCGGTCCATTGTGTGCCTAAGAAAGGCCGAATCACCGTTGTGCCCAATGAAAACAACGAGTTGATTCCTACTCGTCTCGTTACAGGGTAGAGAGTTTGTATAGACTATCGCAAACTCAATGATGCTACGAGAAAGGACCATTTTCCCCTTCCTTTTATGGACCAAATTCTTGAACGTCTAGCGGGTAATGACTATTATTGCTTCTTAGACGGTTTCTCCGGGTATTTTCAAATTCCCATCGATCCTAAAGACCAAGAGAAAACCACATTCACTTGTCCTTATGGAACATTTGCTTACAAAAGAATGCCTTTCGGCTTATGCAATGCTCCTGGGACTTTCCAAAGGTGTATGATGGATATATTCCATGACATGGTTGAAGAAACTATGGAAGTCTTCATGGATGATTTCTCGGTCTATGGTGATTCTTTCTCTACTTGCCTTGCCAATTTGGAACGCATGCTCAAGCGGTGTGAAGACACTCGCCTTGTTCTAAATTGGGAAAATTGCCATTTCATGGTAAAAGAAGGCATTCTGCTTGGACAAAAAATCTCAAAAGCCGGTCTTGAATTGGACCGTGCTAAAGTCGATGTTATTGCTAAATTACCTCCACCTTCAACCGTGAAGGGTGTGAGAAGTTTCTTTGGTCATACGGGCTTCTATCGTCGATTCATTCAAGATTTTTCTAAAATTGCTCGCCCGATGACCCACCTCTTGGAAAAAGATACTCCTTTTATATTTTCTAAAGAGTGTATTGAATCCTTCAATCTTCTTAAGGACAAGCTAACTAAGGCACCGGTCTTGGTTACCTCTAATTCGGAGCTACCTTTTGAATTGATGTGTGATGCTAGCGACTTTGCTATTGGAGCGGTTTTAGGCCAAAGAGTGAACAAACACTTCCAACCAATCCATTATGCTAGCAAGATAATGACGGGGGCTCAATTGCATTATACCACTACCGAAAAAGAGCTTTTAGTTGTAGTGTATGCTTTTGAAAAATTTCGCCCCTATCTTGTCCTTTCCACCACCATTGTCTATACCGACCATTCCGCGTTGAAGTACTTGTTAACAAAGCAAGATTCTAAGCCAAGACTTCTTCATTGGGTTTTGCTCCTTCAAGAATTTAAAATTGAAATTCGTGACAAGAAGGGAGCCAAAAACCTAGCCGCGGATCATCTAAGTAGACTTGAGGATCCTTATCAAGGGGATCATCCGAATTAAGAGATCAATGACTCTTTTCCCCTTGAGGCCTTAATGTCTATCAATTCCAATCTTGATGACACCCCGTGGTTTACGGACATTGCAAACTACTTAGCGGGAGGAATTCTCAAGGAAGGGTTAACGTCCCAACAAAAGAAAAAGTTCTTTAAAGACATTGAACACTATTTTTGGGATGACCCTTACCTTTTCAAACAATGTGCGGATCTTGTCATTCGTCGATGTGTTGATGGGCCGGCAGCGTTACTAATCCTTGAAGCTTGCCATAAAGGACCCACCGGTGGTCACTTTGGTTCCAATTACACCGCGAAGAAAGTCTTTGACTCAGGATTCTATTGGCCCACCATTTATCATGACGCTCTTGAAATGGTTAAACATTGTGATGCTTGCCAAAGACAAGGCAAGATCACACATAAAGATGAGATGCCTCAAAATTTCATACAAGAATGTGAAATCTTTGATGTATGGGGTATCGACTTTATGGGGCCATTTCCATCATCTAAAGGGAACAAGTACATCCTCGTAGCCGTTGACTACGTATCTAAATGGGTTGAAGCTAAGGCTCTCCTTACGAACGATGCGAGGGTGGTTGTGAACTTTTTGAAGCAGCTGTTTGCTCGATTCGGTGTTCCTCGTGCTATCATCAGTGACCGCGGGACTCATTTTTGCAATGATCAATTTGCTCGAGTCATGGCTAAGTACGGTGTCAATCACTGTCTTTCCACCGCTGATCATCCTCAAACAAATGGTCAAGCCGAGATATCTAACCGTGAATTGAAGCGAATTCTTGAGCATACTGTAGGAGAGCATCGTGCCTCGTGGGCCGATAAGTTAGATGATGCTTTGTGGGCTTTCCGTACCGCTTATAAGACCCCGATTGGTTGTACACCTTATCGTCTTGTGTACGGGAAAGCATGCCACCTCCCTATTGAGCTAGAACATAAGGCGTACTGGGCCTTGAAGTGGGTTAACTTCGACATCAACAAAGCCAGCGATCTTCGAAAGATTCAACTCAACAAGCTCAACGAACTGAGGAATGAAGCCTACGAGAATTCTTTGATCTACAAGGAGAAGACCAAAATCATTCATGATGCAAGGATTAAGAACCGAGAGTTCCACATTGGTGATCAAGTCTTACTTTTTAAATCTCGATTGAAGATCTTCTCGGGCAAGCTGAAGAGCCGTTGGTCTGGTCCATTCACCGTCGCCTAAGTCTTTCCCTATGGCACCATTGAGCTTTCTCAACCAAATGGGCCCAATTTCAAAGTGAATGGCCAGCGCGTGAAGTTGTACTTTGGTGAGGACATCTTTAATGAGATGATTACATCCCTCACCATGTTTCCCTTGAACTAGTTTTGGGTCGAGTCAGGCTCGTGACTCGGTTAACAAAAACAATCGCTTCTCGGGAGGCAACCCGTTGATCTATCCTTTACCTTTTTCATAATAAGTGTAGGGGGAGCCCCGTATGTGTTTGTTGTCTTGTTTCTTTTGATGTGCAGGGATTTAAGCTTCAAAGATCCACTCTTGATGACTTTTGACGAACCGTGATCCCGTGTACCCGTCTTCCTGGTTCTATCCTAAACTGTCGTGATTAAATATTTCATATCTTATATGTTCACATTGAAATCACTATAGTTTTCCTTTCCTTAGCAAGATATAAACAAAGTGCACAATGTCCTAAGTGTAGGGGATTTACTCCCACATGCTTAAACATTGAGGACAATGTTTATATCAAGTGTAAGGGGAACTTCTATCGAAGTAAGTGGGCTTTTCCATGAATTTGTTCACATTTTAACCAGAAAATTTGATTTTTCGACATTTTTCAAAAATTTTAATCTATTTTGGCCTAATTTTATAGTAGTATTTTCCTTTGTTATGGTTATTTTCTTTCTTTGTTAGAATAAATTTTAGTAAAGTAGTTTTAACTTTCAAACGTCGTGAATCTTTTGACTCAACCCGAGTTTACTTATCTAAGTTTACTCTAGCTAGTATCCTTAACGTGTTTAAGTCAAGTTTTACTAGGCTTTTATATAGGGGAATTCAAAACGCGAAAGTCTTAACTCTTACGGGTTAAGAACAAGAACTTTTCGCAAGTTCCTATAATTGATCCTAGAGAGTCGTTTATCAAGGGAACTTTAAAATGAGAATTCTAAACTTGAAAAAGTCTTAGAATTTGCAAGATCCTATAGATGACTTGAAAACCCAAAACTTTGATTTAATTGGCTAAACATCCACGAGTCTCATTCCTTGAGATTTTAAATTGTGGAGAACGAGAGATGATAGAGTCAATTATAAGTTTGGTATTCTTTCATGAATTTATGTGCGTTGATTATAAGCTTTTTCTCCCATCGCTTGCTAATAAATTTATCTGCAATAAATAAGGTCGTACGATTTGAAAAGTTACTTATCTTCTAGCACAAGATCGTTTAAAAGTTGCTCGGTATTAATTAGAGTTCATAGCCAAGGCATAACTTATTGAAGCGGGATGCGAAGATTGGCGAGTCCGAAAAGGTCCTAACAAGGCATGAGGGCTACATTTTGTTGCTAAAGATCCCAAGTGATGTGAAGAATCATTTATCAAAAATCAATATGAAGGATCGAGACACACGAGCAAATACTCCCCTAAAGATCATGGAGAAGTCTATCCAAAAAGGCCCTAACAAGGTATGAGGATAAATAGATCCAAGTCCTAAAAGGAGGCGGATCGTTGTATATCAAAGTCTAAAATAAACATTGGAGGAAAATGAAGAAGTCGTGGTCCAAATATGAAGAATCTCTCAAAAACTTCAAGTGAAGAAATTCCTATTATGAAGAGAAGACCATAATTTCAAGAACGTCTCTTAAGATTTGAAGTATGAAGTCGCTGCCAAATATCGGTCCGAGAAAGGTCTAAATCGTGAAGCGAGTTATGCCAAGATATTAACTTTAAGAGGTTCCGAGAAGAAGTTTTAAAAGATTTTGTCCTTTAGCTAAATATTGATTAAATCGTCCCACTTTATTTTCAGCCTAAATAAACTATCGAAATAAGTCAAACAATGTATCCTCGTGATCATTCAAGACAAAATTAAAATATAAGAGATACACCTATGAATAAGGGAGTCTAAGTAAATGATTGGCCCACATGAATTCGTGTTAGTTTGCTAACTTATAATAACAATGATCTCGTTTTAAGCTTTGTTTGGGGAACGTGAAACTTGAGGATGATGAACATTCATGACGGCCAAAACCCCACTGTAAGTCTTTGATTTCTTTACTTATTTTGTATATATTTCTATCTTTTTAATAAAGGCCAAGGTGGGTTATTTGTGATGAAAAATGTAAACCGTGCTTTGAAATTAATGCATTGCATGAGGGCATCGCAATGGTCAAGTGTAGGGGATTTAATAAGTGTGAAAACACTTATCATTTTACCACTTATTTCCAATAATAACAAGACCAAAACGTTTATTTTATGTCGTAAAAGTCGGAATTATGCGTGGTTTGTGTTTTTATTGTGTTTCAGGACAAAAATATGAAAAAGGAAGAAAACATAGGCTATCACGAGCTTTTGTCGAAGAAAACGACAAAAGACGAAGTCAAAAGATCAAGAGTGTAAAAAGAACGGAAGTCCAAGGCCTATTCTGAAGATTTATCGAAGAAAAATTCTAAAGACGGAAGTTTAATGAAGTCGAAGAACTCAAGTCTAATAGAAGAAGAAAATTATAAGACAAGTTCATTTTATATCGACAGATCCTGAGACGACGTCGAGAAAGACAAAGAATTTTTAGTTCGAGTCGAGACGAAAAGGAAGAAGGAAGCAACACATTCACTCCCCACCTCCTATAAATACCCTCCTAATAACACATTAGGAGGGTGTTAGCTAGATTATTTTTCTTTCTTTAGTTTAATTTTTAGAGAGAGAAAGTGTTTAACTTTCTCTCACTAGAACTTCATCTTTTCTTTCTTTTCATGTTTAAGCTTTGATTTGATCTTGTATTTTGGAATCATTAATCTATAAGTTCAAGTTAAGTTTCTTATCTTTAATCTTCTTCTCCCTTTCTTTATTTTGATCTTGATTAGTGATAATCTTTGATTTTGTTTTCATCTTGATGCTTATGTGATTAAAAAATTTATCTTTTTATTCATCTCTAAGTTTTAATACGGATTAAGTTTTGAGCTTTTCATGCTTATTGACTTAGTTTGTGTTGAGCTTATTTATGTTATAAGTTTTCTTAAAATCTTAGTCTTTTTAAAGTTTGTTTTGAAAAGTTGCTTATTTAAAGTTTAAAAAGTTCTTATTTTATGCTTATTAGTTCGGCTTATTATTAATTTAGTTAAGTTTTGGTTTGAGCTTATCAAAAATAGCTTAAAACTTGGCTTATTTCGAATCACAAAACCTTCAGAAAGGGAAAATCCCTTTCTGATCTTACATTCCGATCAGGGCTCGTTATTCCGATCAGCTCACTATTATTTCGATCAACAGGATCGGAAAAGGGTTTTAGATTCAGATTGCTATTCCAATTTGGATTCCGATCAGGGGTGTTTCTTTTGATATTTCCGATTGGACCTGTTTTCCATTATTCCGATTAAGATATTCCGATCCCATTCCTTTTGGTGCATTCCGATAACATTCCTTTTGGTGCATTCCGACGTGATTTCCTTTGATATTCCGATCACATTCCGACGACAAGCATTCCGACGGGGATTCCGATTAGGATTCCGACAGGGTTATTTGTTTATTCTTTTTAAGCTTTAATTTCCAAAAATTGCACGCTTCCTGAAATCTCTGTTTTTCCAAGTGTTTTTCTAGTAATTTTTAGTTTAATTTTTAAAACTTTTATTTTACTCAACGACATTTTCATATTTACTTTTAGTTTAAAATAGATAACCAAACCATTTATTTTTCCACCAAGAACGACTGAGTCGCACTAATAACTAGTAATCAATTCGAAAAGATCGGACGATAACACTTTCATAACTAAGTTAAAATCTAGTTATTAATCTAGCATTTCCTTTTTAAAAATATCCACCAACATGTCGATTGGGTTATTACAATTATCAGCTTTTGAAGACTCAACCATGACAAAGATGATACTTAATTCCAAATACATTTTCTATAACTCAAATCCCCTATAAATATGCAATAAACACTTACTTTCTAAACTGCTAAGCATTTATAAAAGTAACCAAAAAAATTTAAACTCCCATTCTCTTCACATCCTCACATTAAACAAATAATAACAGTCATACTCATACCTATATAACTAGAGTATTCTGATCACATAGGTGAATCACAAGCTTTCTACAAATACTTCCTATATATTAAGCCTAACAAAAATAATACCAAATCACATATGAACCTCAATCACAAACCAACTAAAAAGCTTCACGTAAGTACACCATATGTATGCAAGGTGGGTTTAACTCATATTGCTTGAAGTCCATTTAGATCATGTGGTGAATCATGAAATTCCATTTCAACAGCTCTCACCCAGAAATTCATATAACTTGTTTTCGGTTTCACCACCTCTCACCCTGAAAGACATAATAACTGTTGTCATCGCAGCATCATATCATAATGTTATATAAAATTAACATCGATACCTTCAATTAGTAGGTCAGTGCATGTGTGTTGATGAAAAGTGAATTGTACATGTTTGCTGCTTTAAACATACATAATCTGCATGAAACCCAACACTTATAACATTTGTTGTTTATAATATAAGAACTTAACGGCTTCAAACTAAGCTAAAAACTAAATGTAGCACACTTTAACATCACAAAAACATCTAACGCTCATATCCAAACTGCAACGCATACAACGGATCCTAACAATAAAATAAACTAAATTGGTAATTCAAATTAATAAACATTAAAAATATATAACTTCAACCGCACAAGGAAACGGATTTAACAGTAAAAGTTATTACAGACCAGTGTTTGTGATTCATAGACTTATACAAAAAGGAGCTTCACATTACATAATCATTCATAAACATAAAACTTGAACTATAGATAATTGTATCATAGATACCAAAAGAAAATGATCATAATCATTAATAAATACACAAAATAGCTACAAAAGCTTATCACCATAGCCCTAAGGATCAAGGCGCTCCATCAGTTCTGAAGCTGTGGCTTTCACATCCATGTTGTCCATAGAAAATGATAACAAACCATTCAAATCACGAAGCTTATCTGTCTCGCATGCACGGAGGTCTCTTAAATGGTCTAACCCCTCCTCAATCTCCTTCGTCTCTTCTTCTTGATCCTCTAATTCACAAATCAACAGCCTAATCTTCGAAATAAAACCACTAACCACCTTAGCTTGACTCTGAATAACCTTAGCAAAGTTTTGTTCCTCCACCTGCATTTGATTAAAAAAATCCAAACAAAGTGCTATGATGCTCTCACCAGTGATCTCTTTGATTTCATTGATCAAAGGATTCATTTTCCTCTTACTCATCTTTGCTTGATATAAGAAGACGCTTAGGGTTTATAGAAAGAAGATTGGATGCAGTGATTATCCGATACACCCGAGGGAGTGTATATATAATGGAAATGACGACTGATTTGTGGAGGGTAATTATTTTACAGTTACCTATAAAATGAAACTGAAGAGACAAACACTCTTTTAGGGTATAATTTAAGGGGCTTCTAAAAAAATTAAAAAACGCCACAATTGGTCCCTCAAATATAAACAATAAGCAAAATTGTCACAACACTATCAACATATTCTTTACCTTAACTCCAACCTTAACGTAAACGTTTTAATATTCTAAAATAGTGTAGTGAACCAATAGAGTGCTCATAAAAAATTATATTCGATATTACCATGATACTACTCTATATTAAATACATTCTCAACAATTCTTGAAAATAATACACAAATGTTAAATTATAATAGAAGTTGTTGCATAAACGCAACTGTATCCTTAACACGCGATCAACATCGTGAACAAACATACAAAAACTTGATCGAGGAACCATCAAGCATCAACCATGGCCCAGCCCGCGTGCATCGCGCGGGTCTGCTTGCCTCGTAATGTCTATTTTAGTATGTCATGTCTCACTCGTATAACAACATATTTGAGTGATTCAAAAACCTATATAAAGAGTGAGCAAAAATATATAACTTTCATGTTTTAACTTTTTTTTGATTTGACACTTTTGAGGATTGATAATAAGGTCGAAAATGGAAAAAAAATCAAGAAAATCAAAACTCGTGTTTTATATATAAAAAAGTTTCGATTTTATAATAAATTAAAAATGATTAAATTTTAAAAATATGATGAAAATTTGAGTTATTTTGTAACATTATTTTTATTTGCAAGCAAATGGATTAATCCTAGCCATTTATTATATAATATTAAATCTCATGAAGAAAAACATTGAGGGACCATTTTTGCCATAATGTCAAAAAATGCAAAAAATCGGCGGAGGGAATTATAAATTTTTCGAACTCATTTTTATCAACAGGTGGTGATATTTCATTATTTTTTTCACTAGTAAAATATCACCATCAATAAAAATCAGTTCTTGAAATTTACAACTTTAATCCCCGTTAGATTATTGAAACTTTTGAACTTTTTAGCAAAAATAATATCTTTGTGTTTTTTTTATATCTTAGATTAATTTTTACTTTTAAACGAAACCAAAATAGATGGTATAAATTTGTTATCCTAATTGTAAGAAAAACGCAATTACATTTGAACTTAGTTTTTTTCTAAAAAGTTGCCATTTAAAAGTTTTGTGCTTTTCAAAGGCAAAAACGTGACACAATGACTATCTTACTTTGACAAAATGGCAAAAAGGACACGTGATCATGCTTTCTATTTTATTTTCCTTTCTATATTTGATCACGCTTCACATATCCCTAATTCATAATTTTCATTTCATGCGCAACAGTAGATGATGGTCACTTGTTCTTTCTAGCCTCCTAGGTATGTTCTCATCCCAACATATAAATTCTTGTTATTTATTTATACTATGATTGGTGCCCGCGCGTTACCGCGGGTTTATTCTTCCAATTCATGTTAGGGGAAGGTTAAAGACAGGTTTGATACAAACAGATTGAACACATATCAATTCATAAGAAACTTATTGTACAGGTTTAACACTTGGAAATTAGAAGTGAACATTGCTATAATAACAGGCTAACTGGAGAGTATGTTAAGTTTCAGAGAAACTATAACTAAGCTATGAAATAGTTGCTTATCATAATGGTTACTTTTGAATTTAAAATAAACTGAATCATATTAATAATAATCAAGCGATTCACATCACATCATCCATACATCTCATGTACATAGTTGGCTGATGACACAAAACAGTAACGTGTGAACTCACTATTTGTACCTTTGTTTCTTCCTATTCGCTAGGAGAGGTGTCCAGGAAATTACTGATCTCCAATCTTCATTTTGTTCCTAACAAATAAAAAATTAGTCGAGTCATATGTAACAACAAATCCTTATAAATCAGCAACTGTTAAAACATTATCGAAAATCTTTATAAGCACCTCCTCATCTGCATAATAGTCGAACCACAACCAGAAATATATGTGTACATGTAAAGTAAGAGACGAAAAGATAAAATATTTACATACCTTCACTTTCGGCATTACGTTTGTGGCTTTGACTTATTTCAATGGCGAGGTCTCTTGCAACGCTCCGTGCATAAATTATAACTACAATCACACAAAAGATGGAGACAATACAAGAAGATCATTTACGGAAAATTGCTGATTTCGATGGAAAAAAAAGGTGAGGCCGTTGCATCAGGGCCGAGCATTCTGTCCTACCACTATACAATAATTGTTACTACAACAGACTCGTTTGTTTTAAAGATAGTTTAATGGATACATCAACTTGGAAAACAGTGTATAATACACATCGAAACACAACCTTAGTGAAACATGTGCAAATAAAATAGGTCAACATATAAGGTAACATGTATTGACACAAAGTCATTCAAAGGTTCGAATGTTGCTTTTTAAAAAATGGTGGTTATGTATAGTTGAAGTAAAACAGAAAAAAGGCCATAACCTTTTTTGACGTCGGGTGACATGCGTTTGTGATAGGTGTGTAAACACCCATCCTTTTACCACTTAATTCTGGCTAAAACGAGACCAAAACACGTATTTAATATCATTTGTTTGGAATTATGCGTGGTTTTTGTGTTTAATGTATTTTCAGAGTCAACCGGATGAATATTGAAGAAAACATGGGATTGCACGGGTTTTACCGAGGAAAAATACTCAAGACGAAGTCTATTGTCCAAGAGATAAGAATTGAAGTCATTGTGCCTATTTGAAGATTCATCGAAGAATAGAGCCAAAGATGGAAGATTCATATATGTCGAAGAACTCGAGTCTATTAAACAAAATATTATAAGACGAGTTAGAATTATTCACCGACACTTCTCAAATTCAAGTCAGAAACGTTTATTTAAAGAAGCGTGAAGACTAAAGAAGTAAGAAGAAAAAGAAGCCCAAACCAAAGCCCAAGCACAAGCCCACCACCACAAGACTTGCCTATAAATAGGACCTTACTTCACAAAATTTGCACTTAGTTTTTACTTAGTCTTTTAGGTAGTTTTTAGTTTTAGAGAGAGAAAGTTCTAAACTTTCTCTCACTAGATTTCATCTTTTTCCTTCTAGATCAAAACATGTGTATTACTTTTCATTAATCAAGTTCAAGTTTTTATCTTTTAATCTTTAATCTCATCCTTCCTTTCTTTTATTTTGATTGATTTTGGTACAAATCTCGTATGATCCGTGTTGTTCATCAATGATTTATGCTTAAAAAGTTGATTTATTTTTATGTTTCCTTAAGTTTATACACGAATAAGCTCTAAGATCCTTGTTCTTATTGGCTTATTTGTTGATTTAGCTTATTTACTTTTTAAGGTTTTTATGAAAAGTTCATCTTTTTATTGATTTGATTTAAAAGTTGTTTATTTGAAGTTTAGATGAGTTGTTCTTAAGTGCTTTTTTTTATCAGCTTATATTGGATTCGAGCTTGTTAGGGAGTTAGCTTATTCCATAAGCTCATTTCCCTTGCTTTTAGTCTCGGAGTAGCATAGTTTTCGGAAAGGGTAAAACCCCTTTCCGATCGGGTATTCCGACCAAGCAAACCCTCCTTCATTCCGATCATATGATCGGAAAAGGGTTTTGGCAACATTCCGACGGTGAGCAATTTCTCCATATTCCGATTAGACTAGCTCTTGGGTATTCCGATCTGTATGATTTTAGATATTCCGATTAGTATTCATTTTCTGACTTTCCGATTACATCCTATTTTCCTTATTCCAATTGCATCGTTTCATGTTATTCCGATCTGGACCTTTCCCCACATTCCGATCTGCATAGTTAAGAATATTCCGATTGTTTCTTTCGCCCTCATTCCGATTTGGTCCCTTTTTGTTATTCCGATCAGCTTCCATTCTAAGTCATTCTGATTGTCTTTTTTCTAGATATTCCGATCACTCATTTTGCTATATTCCGTCCTTACTTTCTTTTAGTACTTTTCAACTAAGTTCATATTTTTACAAAGTTTTCTAAGTGTTAGTTTTTATTGATGTTCATTTATTTTTCTAATATAATCTTTAAAGCTTTCAAACTTTTAAGTTTACTCTTCGACACTTTATTAGTTGTTATTAGATTAAAATAGATAAACAAACCATCACCTTTTTATTAACCAAGAACAAATCATTCCACTTAGAGCCGAGATCAATTCGAGAGGATATCGAGAGAATAATTGAACCTAACAAAAATCCTTGTATCAAATGGCGCCGCTGCCGGCTCTTCTCGTTAAGATCAAAAGTTTTTTGTGAGAACTTGGATTTTGGGATCCGTTCCCCGTGAACGTTACTTTTTCATAAAAAATTTCAAAAACACAAAAAATATATATATATATATATATATATATATATATATATATATATATATATATATATATATATATATATATATATATATATATATATATATATATATATATATATATATATATATATATATATAATTTTCAAAAAATCCTAAAAAGTAAAAAAAAAAAACATAAAAACCAAAAATATTTTTGCTTTGTTTTTCTTTGTTAGTTCTTTTGCAGGTGTATGCGCACTCGATCAACGTCTTATCAAGAGCCCGAGCCTCTCGATAACTTAGACATGGCCGGTGTACAAAACAACAATAACATACCACCTCCAAACAACAATAATAACAACAACAACCCACCTTTCAACAACATGAATAACAACAATAATGAGCCTCTACCGGATAATCGCCCGATGATTGAACTGCTGCAAGCCCATGTAGATGGAAACACTGATCCAATTGTTATACCAGCGATTGCAGCCAACAATTTCGAGCTCAAATCAGGCTTTATCCAGATGGTCTCTGCTCAACCATTCTTGGGGCGTACCATTGATGATCCACATGACCACATCAAGAGATTCTTGCAACTCACCAATACGGTCAAGTTCAATGGTGTTCCACAAGAGGTAATCCGTTTACAACTTTTTCCCTTTTCTTTAGAGGGACAAGCCCGGCATTGGCTTGCTAAGGAACCGCCACAGAGTATTCTCTCGTGGACGGATTTGGAGACTAAGTTTATCAATTACTTTTTCCCACCCTCTCGTGCTACCGCTTTGCGGAATGAAATCATAAATTTTGAACAAAAGTACGATGAGTCGTTCAGTGAATCTTGGGATCGTTTTAAAGATCTTTTAAGAAAATGCCCACAACATGGTTTTACCAAAGTACATCAAATTAATACTTTTTACAATGGTCTAAACATGAGTGACCAAGATTCACTAAACAGTGCCTCGGGGGGTAATCTTTTGGCTAAGACTTCCAATGCTGCTTGGGATATCATTGAGAATAAGTCTCGTGTGCAAACCAAGAGTGTTCGGACCAATGTCGCTAGTGCTAGTACTAGTGACAGCGACAAGCGACTTGACAAAATCACTACGCTTCTTGAATCGCTTGTCACCCACACCGTTAACAACAACAACAGCAGCAACGCTAAAAACGCTCAAGTCAATGTTGTTACCCAACCATGCGAGATATGCGGGGGTCCTCACTCTTACACCACTTGTACTGCCACCCAAGACTACTCTTCTGAAAATGTGAATGCAGCATATGGCACCTATCCTCAACCTGCTTATCAAGCTAGACCTCAAGGTGAACGCAACCTGCTTAGCTACTGTTCGAACAACTATCTCTCACCACCTGGTTTTAATCCTAACAACCCAAACCAACAACAAAACCTCAACCGCCCTCCTCAACAACAACAACAATCTCGTGGACCATACATACCACCTCACAAACAACAGCATCAACCTCAAAGAATCAACCAAGTTTATCAGCAACCTGCTTATCAACCACCCGCATACAATGCTCCTTCAAACCAAACCCCCGCATCACATCAAGACATTGGAACCTACATGAGGACTAACGATGTGATCATGGATAATCTCCAACAGGAAGTGCGCAACTTGAAAGCAGACCTGATGAAACAAGGGAACGATCTGAGAGCTGATATGAGAAATACTATGGATAGTCAAACGAATGACTTACGAAACATGATGGCTAGTTTCTTCCACGGTAATCAACCCTCTTCTTCGAGTACTCTTCCGAGTAACACCGTTGCGAATCCAAGAGGGGAGATGAAAGCAATCACCACTCGCAGTGGCAAAGGTACCAAGGAACCCGAGCTTCCTATACCTCCACCGGTGGTTGTGACTAAGGAGAACGAGTCACCTGCTCCTATTCCTCACCCTTCTACTTCCCCAATTTCTCCGCCTCTTACTTCTACCCCTCCTCCACCAAAGGATGTGAGTGATCCTATTCTCCCAAAGCCTTCCTCTTCTTCCAATATACC
Source organism: Glebionis coronaria (assembly GCA_025667525.1). Taxonomy (NCBI): domain Eukaryota; kingdom Viridiplantae; phylum Streptophyta; class Magnoliopsida; order Asterales; family Asteraceae; genus Glebionis; species Glebionis coronaria. Next base: position 633,923,163 of record CM046874.1, on the reverse strand, counting down.
TTATCCATCTATGTTGAGGAAAGAGAAGCTCAAAAGCAAGGACGATATTCAGGTTTCGAACTTTCTTAAGATGTTCAAACAATTGAATTTCAACATCTCCTTCGCTGAGGCTCTCGCTCACATGCCTAAGTACGCGAAAATGTTTAAAGATCTTTTGAGTGACAAGGAAAAGCTTCTCGATATTGCCAACACCCAACTTAATGAGAATTGCTCTGCAGTGGTCTTAAGGAAATTGCCAACCAAGCTTGGTGATCCGGGTCGTTTCTTAATCCCTTGCAATTTCCCGGGAGTAGAGAATTGCATGGCCCTAGCCGATCTAGGTGCCAGTATTAATTTAATGCCTCTAAGCGTTTGGAAGCAATTATCTCTCCCTGAGCTAGCCCCCACCAAAATGACTTTGGAATTAGCTAACCGTTCGGTTGCTTATCAAGTGGGGATAGCCGAAGACGTCTTTGTAGGAGTCGACAAATTCACTTTTCCTGCCGATTTCGTCGTCGTCGACTACGAGATGGACCCTCGTGTGCCATTGATTGTGGGTCGTCCATTCCTGAGGACCGGTCTCACTCTCATCGATGTTGAAGCCGGTGAGCTTATCATGAGAGTGGGTGACGATAAAATCGTCTTCAACATGGGAAAGTTGTCTAAACAACCTTATTCATACGAGAGTGTTAATTGTATTGATGTTCTTGATGAGGCTTGTGAAGAACACTTCCAAAATGCTTGCAAAAGTATTCCTACCTCTCTTCCCAATGTTGAAACCGTTTCCTCTATTGATTCATCGCTGTCTCTATTTGGAGAAAGTGATTTGTTTTGGAAAGATCTTGAAGCCACCATGGGAGATGTGAACTTAGCGAATGATGATTCTCCCACCGATGGGGATGAAGACATGCATTTCTTTGACAACCTTCTCAACGAAGATAATCTTTCTCCACCATCTCCCACGGTTATTGCTATCGATACTCCGACTTTGAAAACGCCTCCCATCAAAAATCCTCTGGATTTAGAGCTTAAGGAGTTGCCGCCTCATCTCGAGTACGTGTTCCTTGAAGAAGAGAAGAAGTCGCCCGTCATTATCGCGAAGGACTTGAAAGATGAAGAGAAAACTCGCCTTATCGCCGTGTTGAAGAAGCATAAAAAAGCTATCGCTTGGAAAATCTCCGACATTCGTGGAAATGATCCTCATTTCTGCACACACAAAATTCTCATGGAGGACGACTTTAAGCCCACAATTCAAAGCCAACGAAGGGTGAATCCAAAAATCCATGAAGTCATCAAAACAGAGGTTATCAAACTTCTTGATGCGGGTATGATTTACCCTATTTCGGATTCACCATGGGTTAGTCCAGTCCATTGTGTGCCCAAGAAGGGCGGAATAACCGTTGTTCCCAATGAACACAACGAGTTGATTTCCACTCGTCTCGTTACTGGGTGGAGAGTTTGTATAGACTACCGCAAACTCAATGATGCCACGAGAAAGGATCATTTCCCTCTACCTTTTATGGACCAAATGCTTGAACGTTTAGCGGGTAATGAATATTACTGCTTTCTTGATGGTTTCTCGGGTTATTTCCAAATACCCATCGATCCCCAAGATCAAGAGAAGACAACATTCACTTGTCCCTATGGCACATTTGCTTACAAAAGAATGCCTTTTGGCTTATGCAATGCCCCCGGGACTTTCCAAAGGTGCATGTTAGCTATCTTCCATGACATGGTTGAACAAACCATGGAAGTCTTCATGGATGATTTCTCGGTCTTCGGGGATTCCTTCTCTTCTTGCCTTGCCAATTTGGAACGTATGCTTAAGCTGTGCGAAGACACTCGCCTTGTTCTGAATTGGGAAAAATGCCATTTTATGGTAAAAGAAGGCATCGTGCTTGGACACAGGATCTCCAAAGCCGGTCTTGAAGTGGACCGTGCTAAAGTCGATGTTATCGCTAAGTTGCCTCCACCTTCAACTGTGAAGGGTGTGAGAAGTTTTCTGGGTCATGCGGGCTTCTACCGTCGATTCATCAAAGATTTTTCTCAAATCGCTCGCCCGATGACCTACCTCTTGGAAAAAGATACTCCTTTTATCTTTTCCAAAGAGTGTCTTGAAGCCTTCAACTCGCTTAAGGACAAGCTAACTAAGGCACCCGTCTTGGTTACCCCTAATTGGGAGTTGCCTTTCGAGTTGATGTGCGATGCTAGTGACTTTGCTATTGGTGCGGTTCTGGGACAAAGAGTGAATAAACACTTCCAACCAATCCACTATGCTAGCAAGACAATGACGGGGGCCCAATTGCATTATACGACAACCGAAAAAGAGCTTTTAGCTGTTGTCTATGCCTTTGAAAAGTTCCGCCCCTATCTTGTCCTTTCCACCACAATCGTTTACACCGATCATTTCGCGCTGAAGTACTTGTTGACAAAGCAAGATTCCAAACCAAGACTTCTTCGCTGGGTTTTGCTACTCCAAGAATTTAAAATCGAAATTTGCGATAAAAAAGAAGCTGAAAACCTAGCCGCGGATCATCTCAGTAGACTTGAGGATCCTTACCAAGGGGATCATCCGAACAAAGAAATCAATGATTCTTTTCCCCTGGAGACCTTAATGTCTATCAACTCGACTTCTGATGAAACCCCGTGGTTTGCGGACATTGCAAACTACTTGGCTGGTGGAATTCTCGTTGACGGGTTAACATCCCAGAAAAAGAAGAAGTTCTTTAACGACATTAAGACTTACTTTTAGGATGACCCGTATCTTTTCAAACAATGTGCTGACTTGATTATTCGCCGATGTGTTGATGGACCGGCAGCTTTAGAAATCCTTGACGCTTGCCACAAAGGACCCACTGGTGGTCACTTTGGTCCCAACTACACCGCCAAAAAAGTGTTTGATTCGGGATTTTATTGGCCCACCATATATCGTGACGCTCATAATATGGTTAAACATTGTGATGCTTGCCAAAAACAAGGCAAGATCACTCATAAAGATGTGATGCCTCAAAATTTCATACAAGAATGTGAAATCTTTGATGTTTGGGGTATCGACTTTATGGGGCCATTCCCTTCATCTAAAGGAAACAAATACATCCTTGTAGCCGTTGACTACGTTTCAAAGTGGGTTGAAGCCAAAGCTTTACCTACTAATGATGCAAGGGTGGTTTGTAACTTTTTGAAATCGTTGTTCGCTAGATTCGGCGTTCCTCGTGCTATTATCAGTGACCGCGGGACTCATTTTTGCAACGATCAATTTGCAAGAGTCGTGGCTAAGTACGGTGTCAATCACCGTCATTCCACCGCCTATCATCCCCAAACCAATGGGCAGGCCAAGATATCCAACCGTGGATTGAAGCGAATCTTGGAGCGTACTGTGGGAGAGCATCGTGCCGAGTGGGCCGATAAGTTAGATGATGCTCTGTGGGCTTTCCGTACTGCTTATAAGACCCCGATCGGTTGTACACCGTATCGTCTAGTGTACGGGAAAGCATGCCACCTTCCCATCGAGCTAGAACATAAGGTGCACCGGGCCTTGAAGTGGGCTAACTTCGACATCAACAAAGCCGGTGATCATCGCAAGATTCAACTCAACGAGCTCAACGAACTGAGGAATGAAGCTTATGAGAACTCGCTGATCTACAAAGAGAAGACGAAGATCCTTCATGACGCAAAAATCAAGAACCGAGAGTTCCACGTTGGTGATCAAGTCTTACTTTTTAACTCTTGGTTGAAGATCTTCTCTGGCAAGTTGAAGAGCCGCTGGTCTGGTCCATTCACCGTCGCCAAAGTCTTTCCATATGGGACCATTGAGATTTCTCAGCCAAATGGGCCCAATTTCAAGGTGAATGGCCAGCGTCTGAAGCTGTACTTTGGTGAGGACATCTCTCAGGAGATGATTCCATCCCTCACCACGTTCCCCATGAACTAATTTTGGGTCGAGTCAGACTCGTGACTCGGTTATCAAAAACAAGCGCTCCTCGGGAGGCAGCCCGAGTATCTATCCTTTTATGTTTTTACCTCCTAAGTGTAGGGGGGCCTGTATAGGTGTTTGTTTTTGTGTGGTGATGTGATTACAGGGATAAGTGCACTCTTGGAACCTTTGAAGAACCGTGCTCCCGTGTTATCCGAAATCCGGTTCTATCTCTCAACTATCATGATTCAATTTTCTTCATAACTCACATATTGAAATTGATCACTTTAGTCGTCTCTTCCTTAATTTGAGTTAACCAACGTGCACAATGTCATAAGTGTAGGGGAAACTTTTCCCACATGCTTAAACATTGCGGACAATGTTTATCTTAAGTGTAGGGGGGACTTCTATCGAAGTTTTAAGTGGACTTTTCCATGAAAATGCCTTCATTTAACCGGAAAATCATCTTTATCAACATTTTTCAAATTTTTAATTAACTTTGGTCATGTAGTCATAATTTTTAAATTTTTATCGTTGCTTTCATATGTATATATCCCGCTAATAAGTCAAAAATTTTAATAAAGTGGTGTAGCTAGTTTAGAAGTCTTTGACATATTAGGCCCGTTGCGTTTATTTTGACTCAACCCGAATAGACTTATCCAAGTTTATTCTAGCTAGTATCCTTAACCATGTAGACCTTAATTGGTTTATTAGGCTAAGCATCCACTAGTCTCATTACTTGAGATTTTAAATTGTGGAGGACGAGAAATGATAGAGTCAATTATAAGTTGGTATTCTTGCGCTAGCTAACTTGGTGTAATTATTTGCCTATTCTCCCATCACTTGCTAATAATTTATCTGCAATAAGTAAGGTCGTACGATTTGAAAAGTTACTTAGCTTCTAGCCCAAGATCGTTTAAAAGTTGCTCGGTAATGATAAGAGTTCATAGCCAAGGCATAACTTATGAAGCGGGGTGCGAAGATTGGCGAGTCCGAAAAGGCCCTAACAAGGCATGAGGATTCCATTTTATTGCTGAAGATCCAAAAGTGATGTGAAAAGCATTATTCCCAAAATCAATATGAAGGATCAAGACTCACGACGAAAAGCAATCAATTCCCATAAAGATCATGGAGAAGTCTATCCGAAAAGACCCTAACAAGGTATGAGGATAAATAGATCCAAGTCCGAAAGGAGGCGGATCGTTGTATCTCAAAATCCCAATTAGAGATTGAAGAAATAATCATGAAGTCGTGGTCAACAAAGTTGGAGTACCCCTCAAAAGTCTCCAAGTGAAGAAACTCTATTACGATGAGAAGACCATTATCTCAAGAACGTCTCTCAAGATACGAAGTATGAAGTACATGCCAAATGTCGGCCCGAGAAAGGTCTCAAATCGCGAACCAAGTTATGCCAAGATATGAACTTTTTGATATCCAGAGAAGCAGTTTTAAGAGATTTTGTCCTTTAGCTAACTATTGATCAAATCGTTGGCTTTGCTTTCAGCCTAAATAAACTATCGAAATAAGTCCAAAAATGCATCTTCATGATCATTCTAAGACAAAAATAAAATATAAGAGATACACCTAGGAATAAAGGAGTTTAAGCATTTAATTAAGCCATGTGTGTAAGTGTTTGAATTGCTAACTTATAATAACAATGATCTCGTTTTTAAGCTTAGTTTGGGGAACGTGAAACTTGAGGGTGATAAATCTTCGCAGCACCGAAGCCCTAATGTAAGTCCTCGATCTCTTTACAAGTTATTTCCACGTAAGCTATTTTCTATCCTCTTGTTTACATTAAAGTTTTAATTTCTCTTAGTACTTTAATTTTTGTTTAATAGTATTTTAATAAGGCCAAGGTTGATTGATTATGAGAAGAATGTAAAATTGCTTTATCACTAAGTATTGCATGAGGGCATGGCAATGGTTAAGTGTAGGGGATTTGATAGGTGTGTAAACACCCATCCTTTTACCACTTAATTCTGGCTAAAACGAGACCAAAACACGTATTTAATATCATTTGTTTGGAATTATGCGTGGTTTTTGTGTTTAATGTATTTTCAGAGTCAACCGGATGAATATTGAAGAAAACATGGGATTGCACGGGTTTTATCGAGGAAAAAGACTCAAGACGAAGTCTATTGTCCAAGAGATGCAAAAGAATTGAAGTCATTGTGCCTATTTGAAGATTCATCGAAGAATAGAGCCAAAGATGGAAGATTCATATATGTCGAAGAACTCGAGTCTATTAAACAAAAGATTATAAGACGAGTTGGAATTATTCACCGACACTTCTCAAATTCAAGTCGGAAACGTTTATTTAAAGAAGCGTGAAGACTAAAGAAGTAAGAAGAAAAAGAAGCCCAAACCAAAGCCCAAGCACAAGCCCACCACCACAAGACTTTCCTATAAATAGGACCTTACTTCACAAAATTTGCACTTAGTTTTTACTTAGTCTTTTAGGTAGTTTTTAGTTTTAGAGAGAGAAAGTTCTAAACTTTCTCTCACTAGATTTCATCTTTTTCCTTCTAGATCAAAACATTTGTATTACTTTTCATTAATCAAGTTCAAGTTTTTATCTTTTAATCTTTAATCTCATCCTTCCTTTCTTTTATTTTGATTGATTTTGGTACAAATCTCGTATGATCCGTGTTGTTCATCAATGATTTGTGCTTAAAAAGTTGATTTATTTTTATGTTTCCTTAAGTTTATACACGAATAAGCTCTAAGATCCTTGTTCTTATTGGCTTATTTGTTGATTTAGCTTATTTACTTTTTAAGGTTTTTATGAAAAGTTCATCTTTTTATTGATTTGATTTAAAAGTTGTTTATTTGAAGTTTAGATGAGTTGTTCTTAAGTGCTTTTTTTTTATCAGCTTATATTGGATTCGAGCTTGTTAGGGAGTTAGCTTATTCCATAAGCTCATTTCCCTTGCTTTTAGTCTCGGATTAGCATAGTTTTCGGAAAGGGTAAAACCCCTTTCCGATCGGGTATTCCGACCAAGCAAACCCTCCTTCATTCCGATCATATGATCGGAAAAGGGTTTTGGCAACATTCCGACGGTGAGCAATTTCTCCATATTCCGATTAGACTAGCTCTTGGGTATTCCGATCTGTATGATTTTAGATATTCCGATTAGTATTCACTTTCTGACTTTCCGATTACATCCTATTTTCCTTATTCCGATTGCATCGTTTCATGTTATTCCGATCTGGACCTTTCCCCACATTCCGATCTGCATAGTTAAGAATATTCTGATTGTTTCTTTCACCCTCATTCCGATTTGGTCCCTTTTTCTTATTCCGATCAGCTTCCATTCTAAGTCATTCCGATTGTCTTTTTTCTAGATATTCCGATCACTCGTTTTGCTATATTTCGTCCTTACTTTCTTTTAGTACTTTTCAACTAAGTTCATATTTTTACAAAGTTTTCTAAGTGTTAGTTTTTATTGATGTTCATTTATTTTTCTAATATAATCTTTAAAGCTTTCAAACTTTTAAGTTTACTCTTCGACACTTTATTAATTGTTATTAGATTAAAATAGATAAACAAACCATCACCTTTTTATTAACCAAGAACAAATCATTCCACTTAGAGCCGAGATCAATTCGAGAGGATATCGAGAGAATAATTGAACCTAACAAAAATCCTTGTATCAGTTTGGAAATGTGGTTCTCAGCTTGTGCTACTGATCCCACATGGTCAGTCAACGTAGGTCTGCTGAATGTGTTTGGCACAGGTTCCCTCTTTCACCGCCATCTAATTGAGCCTGTAATTTATTAGCAATCGATTACAAAATACCAATGAATTAAAATAATTTTCACCGCCATCTAACTTATGGATATGGTGTCGCTGGTGTAATTCACCACAATAGATTGACTTATATCGATGGTGTAAGAACGCATATCAATCGATTACAAAATAGCAATGAATTACATAAGTATGAAATAAGTATGAAAGAGCCTCAGAAATCTCAGGTTCTCTTCATTTTTTATAATCAGAAAATGTAGGCAAACTTTTAGTCATCAAAGGCCATTATAATCTACATAAAAAATATATGCAAAAAGGAAAGAAAATTTGTAGCTCTCTTGCTAGAATACAAACACAAATCTATCCAAATTTGATCAATAAATAAATATACAAAAAGGCCTCAGAAATTCAGTTTCCTCTTTAGAGTTTGAGGCAAAACTTTTAATCATCACAGGCCAAGATGATTGGATAATACAATGAACTACATTAGGTTTTTTATTTAACTTGTACACAGTAACTACATATTTGAAATTGCCTCAGAAATGTCTAGTTTCCTCTTCATAGCTAACGACCAGAACTGGATTGTCTTTGAAAACCTTATGAATAGACTGAAAGCTAATATACACTCAAACTAAGCTTAACTAAAACATCCATCATATACATTTTTAAAACTTCCTATACATTTTTAAAACTTCCTATAATTCAGAAACAATAAATTACCATGAGGTTATAAAAGCAGCCGTAAGCAAGTGAACAGAGGCCAACTTGAGCAAAGAATCACGACCAAGGCTACACACCCGTCAAGATCGTCGCACACAGCGAGTAGCGACAACGAAAACAACAGGGGCAACGCAGGGACATTCGAGCCTATTGGCTTGGCAAACATAAAGCAACCTACAACAAAGCATGTTCTAATCGATACCTAGTTTTCATTTTTCATTTCCATTGCGTTAAAACATGAGCAAAAAGCATATACAATTCAAAATTCAGAAGCATAGGCAACCCGAAATTGATCCGTGTGCGTTGTGTGGACCACTTAAGAGTCATCACAACCTGTTAAAATCAATACCGCTACCAAAGTCATCGCATAAGTATAAATTTTAGGCACAAATTGCACCATCAATTTGGGGGCAAACAAAATGACAGATTGCCATTTTTAGTAGCTAATTACGGGTTCTGCAAGGCATGCCAACCCAAACATCCTATAAACACATATTCTGTCATTGTCTATAACATTATAAATCTTAATTTAGTAGTTATTTTTTCACAAAATTTATTATTAGAAAAGTCAACCAAAACGTATCAGGTCATGAACACAGCTTATACACGACGACCTATGAGAACATTTTGTATTTACAATTTCTAAACTTGAAATTATCATAATTAACAAAAAAATTAGCTAGAGCTTATCAATACATGACAAACTCACCTATGACAACATCAACAAAGGGTACCAATCAGCATTGATGTCCATCAAGGTGGTGGGCGTGACGTCATTGTTGCTGGATCTTGTCAACATAAATCAAAAAGTCAGAAGAAATTAATTGTAATCCTAAAAAAACGGATCAATATTCTAAATTACCAAAATAAAAAACAAACTTACTACAATTAAGAAAAATAGATGGAGAAGATGGGAAAATGGTTTTGGATTAGATTTGAGAGATAAAGAAGGATTTTATAGGTGGGATGATGTTATCAAGTGTGGGTATAGGATCAGGTATGGGCGAGTCAAAAATCAATGGTTGTTGGTGACGGATATGTTGAAACTTGAGGAAGGACGACCCATACATGAGACACAAATTTCAACACAATGAACGGTTAGATGGGTGTTCGGTGAAGAGAAGGTATGGGCGACTTTGATTTTGAACGGTCCGAAGTTGTTTACTCTCACAAACTTTTAATAGCTTTTTATTCTATTTAAAATTCCACTGAATGAATAAAGGGTAAAATTCTTGAATTCTTTGCAACCATCACTAAAATAAGCATTTTAGGTAGTTTGATACCTGCTTGTTATGATATGCCTATTATCCATTTAAGCTTTTTTAAAATAGCAATCCCATAAGCCCTCATAGGAAGTTTTAACTTTTTGAGTGTTTGTATGAATACAATATGCGTATTTCAAATTATTTAATTTGTATGATTTCAAACTATGAATTTACCCTTAGGGGTGTTTGTTTTAGCTTACATAACGTAAGCGTATCTAGGCTTACATGACATAAGTCCCAATTTTGTGGCTTATTTGTAGATTTATCGGCTTATATAAGTTTATTATATCATGATAAACTTATATAAGCCCTTGTGTCTCAAAAGAAGCCATAAAATTGAGGCTTATGTTATATAAGCTGAAAATAAGCCAGATTTCGACTTATATTTTATAAATCTCAAATTTTTAAGTTTATTTGGAGACTTATGGGCTTATATAAGTTTATTATGATTTAATAAACTTATAAGCCCATAACTCTCCAAATAAGCCACAAAATTGAAGCTTATGTCATATACGTCGAAATAGGCTTACGTTATATAAGCTAAAACAAACAGCCCCTTAGAGTGAAATAGCTTGTTTAGAAATCTTATAATCTCCTTCAACATAAATTTTTAAGTCAATTTTGGCTTTAGGTGATGCTGCATAAATACACACGCTCATCAAAAGAATGAGGAAACTCAAGAAATCTTAAGCATCAGATGATTCTTCTTCATTAAATCGTTTACCAGACGAAATGGTACTCCAAATTTTAGACAAGTTAATTGATTTGAAACTCTTATGCCTTTGCAAACTTGTTTCTAAATGTTTCAACCGGATAGTCACTCAAGTCAACACCGTAACTTTCACTACGCTGACTGATCCTGTTGTTGAGATTCCCAATCAGGAATCTGAAGCCTCGGTAGGGTCCTTTTGGTCAGCATATTTCTCTTTGTTGAAGTTTTTGAGAGTGAAATCTGTGCACATCCAACTACCGTCTTACGTTGATGCTCTTTCTTTGTTTAAGTGGAAGATTAAGTTTGGAAACAGATTCGACGCGTTTTTATTTCTGTCACCGAATTATATATACCACAAGAAGGAATTATATGCTACTGAAAATGACCAAGACGAAGAAACTAACGAGTTAATTAGGAAGAAAATAAAGACCTCGGGGCAGTGTTTGAAGGATGCGATGAAAAGGATTAGAGTGTTAGTTTATAATATTATCCATTTCCTATTGCTGAAAAAGGTTTCTATAGTCGATTCGCATAATATGGGAAAAGTTTCTCTTAGTAGGCAGAAAATTGCTGATGTAAGGAATTTACTAAGTTCAGAGCCTGAAACTATGTAACATAGGCTAAAATACCTGGATTTTCCTCGTAAGATGAGTAGATGTTATGTCCCTTTGTTGGAATTGCCCGTTTCCGGGTATGTCATGAAAGGGGTAACTCTCATGTTATTCTTGACTGATGATCTGCCCGATCACATTGACAGTTGTATAAAGAGTGATGAAAATGAAGATGTTGAAGATAAAGAAGAGGCTGCGTATAGTGAAGCTATGATGCAGATCTTGAAGAAGCACAGGGGACAAGTAGAGAGGCTAGTGTAGTGGTGGAGTATGAATCATCTTCTTGTAAGTTCTAATCTTAACATGTTTGTTAGTAATATGCAAGGTTTTTTAAAGATTGTTTTCTAATGTTGCTTAGATACTACCGTAGTGGAGTATACATAATCTGTAGGGAAAACTGTATACTTTTATTAATCTAAAATCAGATTACAATAATAAGGTCAACAGAAAATAAGAGACGAAAAATAAATAACAGTATTGAGAACAGTAAAAAGATTAAGACGAGGCACATGTTTAACACGCTTCCCTTAAAACAGATTCGCCGTCTGTTTCCCAGGGTACAACATCCAAAGCTGTTGTATAGCCGTACTAGACAAACTTGCCTGAAAGATCATGGAAAGTAGTGTTCTTCTGATCGATAAGAACGTCGGAAATGTGGCAATGGAACTCGTAACTATATGTGTGTGTCTTTTGGTTTTTTTTGTGGTTTCAAATGATTGAGATAGCCATCTATTTATACACATTTGAATGCTTATGGGATATCCATGATAATTTACAATTGATATCAATCAACTTGTCATTCTCATCCAAATCATCAAATTGACGTCAATATCAATTATGTATCAAACATTATTCTGTCAACTTGATAGTGACAACCAAATAGATTGACAATCCATTTAATGACTACATGTCATTCAAATCATTCCAAGCTAGCATAATGTCTTAGCAAGATAAGTATTATTGTAAATTGCCAATTCAATATAAGTCAACTTGTGATTTGTCAATCTATAAATTGATATTGCTAGTTATTGATACAAAATTGGTCAACAATTAATGTACATGTCAAAATTGATAACTCATATCCTAGTCAATGACAATATCACTAATTTGCAAACCATACCAATTGGTGACTAGCTAACTTGCACATGATAATAATAATCTAATTGTCAATTAGTGACACATTAAATTTTTCTTATTAACTAAGTTGCTTCATTTCAATTATCATTTTTGAGACTCGGTATCTCATTCATACTAACTTCGTTTTGAACATATAATGGCTCGACTTGGCTTTAAATTAATAATTATATTCACCAATAATTATTTATGTCCAAAGTTAGTAAACACACATTTTCCATTATATTTTTCCAACAATCCCCCACATGAATGGAGATCGGTCGAAATCATACGAAACTTTCGGCGAAATTTCTGTAGTTGGGCCCTGCATAGGATAGGTAGGTGTGACCCCTTTGAACCTTCCCTTGTGAGATGTACTTAATCTCCTAGATCTGAGTAGACGCGATGTCTTTAAACTAAGCCTCTATTTACGTAGACGACAATACACACTCACAAACGACTCTCATTGACATTGTCAAGTCCTCATAGTCGTTCCTGTTATGGTCATGAGCACTAGCCTGGTTCTGTACGAGCTTGTAGAAATTGTGCCCCCACAGTCTCCTTCGAAGCGACACAACTTCTCTCTCACATAGGTGATTTCATCTTGAATCATTAAAATCATATGTTTTATGATTTTATTTTAAATCATTTTGATTTATGATTTCATCCTGAATCATTATGCCATATGTTTAACCTCTCAACAAGTCACGTTGTTCTAAGAATGTACTAGGAAAGTTACTATATTGAATAAATCCCCTACATTTACGTGACTTCCCCCACATTTCTATGATTAGGTTGTCCTATTGAACCCAGATCTTGGGATCTCCAGTCAACTGGGTTAGGTTTTCCTTCATAGAAACTCATTCCTTTAAGGGCTTTAGTCCCATTCCTTTAGACGACTTACTAACTAACTCTTTATTTAATCCTTTCGTAAGCGGGTCCGCGATGTTATCCTTTGACTTTACATAGTCAATTGAGATAACTCCTGTTGAGAGTAGTTGTCATATCGAGTTATGTCGACGACGGATATGTCTCGAATTTCCATTATACATTATGCTATGAGCTCTGCCAATTGCTGATTGACTATCACAATGTATACTAATGGTCGTTACCAGTTTAGGCCACCTTGGTATGTCCTCTACGAATTGATGTAGCCATTCCGCCTCTTCTCCACATTTATCTAACGCGATAAATTCTGATACCATCATGGACTTAGATATCACCGTCTGCTTGGAAGACTACCAACATATAGTTGCCCCTCCTAGTGTAAACACATATCCACTAGTCGATCTAGAATCCTTTATGTCAGATATCCAATTTGCATCACTATATCCTTCGATAACAGCTGGATATTTACCGTAGTGCAGTCCATACTCGCGACTGTATCGCAAATAATGAAGTACCCTAGTCATAGCTTTCCAATGTGCATCACTTGGATTACTAGTATACCTACTTAGCCTGCTAACAGCATATGCTAAGTCAGGTCGGGTACCTGTCATCAAATACATTAACATTCCAATAATTCTTGAATACTATAATTGGGTAACAGATGCGCCTCTATTTTTAGATAGATGCAAGCTGGTACCGCATTATGAGTATTAAGAATTTTGTTCACGTAATGTGCTTGACTTAAAACAAGTCCACTTTGAGTTCATATGATCTTTATTCCAAGGATCACATCAGCCAAACCCATATCTTTCATGTCAAACTTTGATTTCAACATGTCTTTAGTAGACTTGATCATCTTGCCGTTACTGCTAACGATAAGCATATCATCAACATAAAGACACAAGATTACATAACCACTATTTGTGTCTTTGACATAAACACACTTGTCGCATTCATTAATTTTGAATCGATTCTCTAGCATGGCGTGATCAAACTTTTGATGCCATTGTTTGGGAGCTTGCTTTAAGCCATACAATGACTTAACAAGCCTACAAACTTTTCTCTCTTGTTCAGGATCCATGAACCCCTCGGGTTGGTTCATGTATATTTCTTCTTCTAAATCTCCGTTTAGAAAAGACGTTTCACATCCATTTGGTGAACATCTAAATTTCTTAATGCGGCAATATCAAGAATCATTCTAACAGAAGTTATTCGTGTAACAAGTAAAAAAGTATCAAAGTAATCTAGACCTTCGCGTTGCCTAAATCCTTTGATGACCAATCTTGCTTTGTACTTGTCAATGGTGCCATTAGCTTTCATCTTCTTCTTGAAGATCCATTTATAGGCTAGTGGTTTACAACCATGAGGTAAATCCACGAGCTCCCAAGTATGATTTTGTAAAATAGAATCTATTTCACTTTTAATTGCTTCTTTCCATCGAGGCCCTTCCGAGGAATTTACCACTTCTTGATAAGAAGTGGGTTCATTTTCTACCATAAAAGAGACAACGTCGGGTCCAAATGATTTCTTGGTTCTCGTCCGTTTGCTTCTTCTATGTTCAACCTCTTCTTCTTCGGGTTGATCTAGTCTCTCATCTTGGAGATCATTATCATCTCGTTATCTCTTATCTTGGACAACTGCATCATCTATTCTAGATGTGCTTCCAGTTTCCTTCTTTAAACAAGGAAATATGTTTTCAAAGAAAGAAGCATTCCTTGATTTCATAACTGTGTTCTTGTGTATATCTGGATTTTTCGAATCATGTACAATGAAACGATAAGCACCGCTATTCTTAGCATATCTAATAAATATACAATCCACAGATTTAGGTCCAATCGTTTGGGCCTTAGGTTTCGGCACATCTACCTTAGCTAGACACCCCACACTCGTAAGTACTGGTATGAAGGTTTTCTTCCCATCCATAGTTCATATGGGGTTTTCTCTTTATCCTTACAAGGTATCTTGTTTAAAAGATAAGTAGCCGTTAGAATGGCTTCGCCCCACATGTCCCGACTCAAACCAGAACTTAACAACATGGCATTAACCATTTCTTTCAAGGTGCGGTTCTTTCTTTCGGCAATACTGTTTTGCTGAGGTGAATAAGAAGCAGTGAACTCATGTCTGATCCCATGTTTCGCACATAGATCAGAAAAAGGAGACACATATCCACCTCCTCTATCACTTCGTACAACCTTGATTTTCCTACCAAGTTGATTTTTAACTTCGGTAAACATAGCAGTACTTTGTGAAATCATCAATAAACGTGATGAAGTACTTATTGCCACCTTTTGTGGGTAGTGATTTTGCTAGCCTCAAAATATTGAGTCAAACAAGAATGTTCGGTCATAGGTTTCTATTGTAATATTTATTAGAACGTTGTAATAGATAGTTAAATAGTCGTGGTTCACGGGCTTGGATTTAAGCTACTTAAAGCCCAAAAGACAAGCCCGGTCCAAACAATATAGCCCATCATGGTTACATGTAAGCCCGGCTATATAAGGCCCTTCCTAGCATGTTAGGAAGGGTGGATGATCATTTGTAAACTCTAATTTTTCTCTAATCTAATATTCACCAAGTTAATCATCTCTCTCTCTCTCTACTTTCTCTCACTACTTTCTCTCTCTAGGAATCCATCTCTTTTCATCTATTTTCTATCATTAATCATAAAATATGGGACAACAATTGGTATCAATCGCCACGGGGTAGATTGTGTTTGGTTGTGTGGTTTTAGTTTGATTCGGTTGATTTTTCCATCTAAATCATCCCGAATTAAATTTTTTCTTAGTTTTTTCGGGCTATATATCTTGATATAATTCAATTATATCGATTTCGTAGGGATTTGGTTCGGTTTTGTGGTAAAAATCGCAAGTTTTTGAGGTGTTTGGATTCATTTTTGAGTTACGTTCGTTACTGCTTCAAGATCATTCTGAAATAAGATTTTCGGATAAGGGTTTATTATTCCGAAAAAATATTTTCGGATAAGGGTTTTACTATTCCGAAGAAAGTCTTTTCTCTGAATTTAGTTTATTCCGAAAAAGCATCTATTCCGAAGACACGTTTATTCCGAAGAAGGTACGTTTCTCTGAAATTTTCAATTTCTCTGAAAAAGGTCATTTATCCGAAATCTGTACTTATTCCGAAGAACGCCACTTTTCTGAAATTTTCACTTTATCCGAAAAAAGTGATTTATCCGAAAAAGTGACTTATTCCGAAGAAGGTCCTTTTCTCCGAAAAAGTGGTTTATCCGAAAATTTCTCTGAAATAATCAATTATTCCGAAGAAAGACCATTTCTCTGAAAACATCAATTATTCCGAAGAAATTTCAAATCTCTGAAAACTTCAATTATTCCGAAGAAGGTCCACTTCTCTGAAAACATCCATTATTCCGAAACAACCCAACTTCTCTGAAAATGTCAATTATTCCGAAAAAACCCACATTCTCTAAAAAAGTCAGTTATTCCAAAATTATCAAATATTCCGAAAATTGAAGATTTTTACAAAAGTGAAAATTTTTAATCGTGTGATTTTTCGCCTTCGAATTTTTGGTTTCTTGTGAAGACAATTTTTAGGGGATTTTAACATTTTTCATCGCCAACAACAATCACAACTCATCTACTTAAGATCCATTTTCACTTCATCGATTTCAAGTCTCTAGATATGGATTCTACTTAAGAGTATCGTGTCACAAACAACAATATCATGGTGGCGGGTAATAAAGAGAGACCACCATTGCTTGTGTCTGGTCGGTATGCTCAATGGAAATCACGTTTCATACGATACCTTGATACAAGACCCAATGGTGATGCCTTGAGGAAATGTATTACTCATGGACCATATATATTTAAGAAGATCACAATTCCTCCAAGACTAGCCACATATACTACTGATCCAATACCTGCAAGTGAACGTGATGAAACAAGAGCCGATCTCACACCTGAAAATTGTGCTTGGCATGATGCGAAGAAGGAAGCCATCTATATGGTTCTAAGTGGAATTGGAGATGATATTTATTCCACGGTTGATGCATGCCCTACAGCACATGAAATGTGGACTGCTATTGAACGCTTGCAACAAGGAGAATCACTCAACAAACAAGATGTCAAAACAAACTTGTTTTGGAATTTTGGCAAGTTTACTTCAAGGGATGGAGAATCAATTGACTCTTACTACTCCAGGTTTTATAAGATGATGAATGACATGACAAGAAATAACCTGCAAGTCTCCACCATGCAAGTCAATGTCCAATTTCTTCAACAACTTCAACCCGAGTGGACACGGTTCGTCACTTTAGTGAAACAACAAGAAAAGTTAGACGAGGTCTCATATCATCGACTCTTTGACAGCTTGAAGCAATTTCATAATGAAGCAAATGAGATTCGAGCTGAACGTGTTACCAAGACGGCTAATCCACTTGCTTTAGTGACTACCACTCAACATGTTCAAGGTCATCACTCTCGTGCTCCTAAGTCATATTCCACCACATCATCTTCACCATGATCTTCCACATCATCTAAGTCTTCATCATCCACAAGATCACGAGGTAAAGTGACAAGAGCACCATCACCACCATCTGAATCATCATCTGAAGAAGATAGTGATGAAGACCAAGCTCAAAAGAATCGAGAGATGAAACAACAAATTTCTTTCATAATGAAGACTTACAAAAAAATCTACAAACCCACCAACAACAATCTTCGAACATCATCTAACACAAAGAACCAATATGTTGAGAGTCCTCCAAGGTACGACACACGTCGACGTGGTGAAAGTCCTTCTAGGTATGATCGACATAATCCAACGCATGTTGAGGGTTCTGCAAGGTATGATCGACAAACTGCCAAGTATGATACTCAGAGGATTGTTGCTGCTACTAGGAATAGGGAAACTGTTGGAAGTCAAGTGGTTCAGCAGAGTGGGATTGAATGTTTTAATTGCCAAGGTTATGGGCGTATGGCAAAGGAATGCAGGAAGATGAAAAGGGTTAGAGACTCCAGTTATCACAAGGAAAAGATGCTGCTATGCAAGAAGATGGAAGCAGGGGTTAAATTGTCATCTGAGGAAGGAGCAATGCTTGATGACACTGATGATGAAGATTCTGATCAAGAACTCGATGCACATTACTCGTACATGGCAAAGGTTGAAGAAGTTCTCAAAGTCACTGAAGATGACAATGGCCCTATCTTTGACACTGAGCCAATCGATAAGGTACACACTAATGATGAATATAATGTGTTTGGTGATATTCATGAGCATAGTGATCTACCCAATGCCATTAATGACACGTGTATGATGGAAACGATTGATAGCAATACCACACCCGATTCATCAGACATGTGCAATAATGAGTCTGAGGATGATCAACATGCAAATGAGTATGATGAAGAGGAACGTATTGCACTTGCTAATTTAATTGCCACTTTACAAAAAGATGCCACTGAAAATAAAAAGAGTCACTACTACAAAAAAGCCCTTAGAGACTGGTCAAAAAAGCCCTTAGAGACTGGTTTTGCAAAAGGTCTCCAAAGGGGGATGTCTCTTTAGCAAATCCTAAAAAGACTGGTTTTAAAACCAGTCTCTATAATACGTATAGACACTTGTTTTAAAAATAAAAACAAGTCTCTTTAGAGATTGGTATCCATAGTATTCCTCCGGAAACTAGTCTTTTTAGCAACATCTAACCAGTCTTTTTATAGAGTAAAAAGACGTGTATTTTCTAAAAACAAGTCTCTTTGGAAGTCGGTATTTTTTTAAAAAAAATCAGAATTTTTAGTAAATTCCAAATTTTACAATTTTAACCTACCAAAATGAAGAAATTCAAATACAATGAATATATATAAACTAATTTAGAAGGACCAAAACTGTAAAACCAATAAACTAAAGCAACCAAGCACAATTTTTATTAAAATTAAAGTCATACTATAATTTACAACAATATATAATATTACTAGAATTTAGCTTAATCGTCTATGTCTAATCTCGCCACAATGTGAACCATGTGCCAATGATCACGTTTATCTCTTTGGTATCCAACGGACGCTCGTTATTCCATGGTACCTATAATTAATTTAATTGAATGTAAACATTAGGAATAAAATACAAATAACTGATAAGCATCTAACAATGCGCAGATGCAACATATGTCTGAACCACCTTTTTGTAATAGCTTCACTATAATCTGCACAAAATAGTAAACCAAAATGAACACAAATCAGAAAAAGAATAATATATGAGTATTTGGGATCGCGTATCAAGAGTGTATATGCCTATTACTTAGTAAGAATATATAACAACTAATCTCATACACAGTCTCATTCTAACCAAATGAATGGTCCGAATTCAATTAGATGAACCATATATTATAACCAATCTGCCCAATGCTTTACGTAGTAATTATATATTTATGTGCCTAATTGTAATGTGAAACTTCAATGAGTTTCAAAAATATACATGGAACGATACAAATACAACACATAATATAATAAATCAAATAAGAGCAAGGTAGATAACATACATCCCTAACGTAGAAATTGATATCAGCGTTGATGGTTTTTCCGTCAACACCAACATAATGTGTTTTATGCTTGTACATCATCAGGATTGACCTGCAAGACCCATGCTAAATAAGACAAATTACAACACACAAGGTACTTGAATTAATGACAATCAAAATAACAAACCTCAAAGAGGTTTCAACTACTTCCATGTACATGGTGAGCTCCTAAGTACACCTGTGAGACACCTACATCCACAATTTTGCAGCAATCAGTTCAAATGAGAATGTTACCTCTTTAACTAAAAAAATGCTTATTAGAGTCGACGTTACAGGCGAGTAAAATGACATGAACACCTTCACTTTACTAAACAGTACTCCCTTCGCGTTTTCTGTTATACCAAACATCCCCACATTGCTGTTAAACAGAGAACCAAACACCCTTTCTTGCTATTAAACAGCAAACCAAACGCTCCTGTTGTGTTCTTTCTTGCTCGCACCAAACGCACCCTCAAGCTGATCCGAACGCACCCTTGTGGTGTTATCGAGAAAACCGAGTCGCACCCTTGCGTTATAACCAAAAACAAACTCCTCTCGTGGTGTTTTTAACCCGAACCCGACGTACCCATTTGGTGGTGTTTTCTGGCCGAAACAAACACCCCATTACTGATTTATATAGCAACAAAACAACCCGCTGATAACAATCGAACAAACACCCTTGCTGTTGGTACTCTACTCGCGTCTAATGCACCATCACTATGGCCACATATAATCAAAACAAACAACCCTGAACTGATCAAAACAAACACGCCCATTAGCGCTGTTGTTTTATACAAAATGCAGTTGGAGGTGCCACTGTTGTAACAAACGCATCCGGTGGTGGTGATAACGAGTTGCTGGAGGTGGTGGATTCGATTAGAATGAGGATTTGACAACAGTAGGAATTAAACGCACGTGGTGGTGGCTGTCATGATTCGAGAAGGGTGACGGGTAGAGGTTGGTCGATGATGGAGGTAATAATACTAACGTGACAGATCTGTGGTGAGGAGATGGTGGTGGTTCGATTGTGTAGTGAGTGGAGGTGGCTGTATATAAATGGTGGTGTGGTGGTCGTTATGTGGTGGTATAGCAGCGGTGGTCAAAAGGTGGCGGTGACTGTTAGTGGAGCACGGTGTAGATGGAGATGGTGGTGGCAGTGAGCCACGACGGTGATGTAGAGGTGGTCGGATAGTGGCCGAAAGTGGTGGTGATGGCGCGTGGCTTAGTATAGAATAGATCGGGAAATTATAAGATATTTGACAAGTTTTTATTTTTGAAAGTGGCGGCCTACAAAATCAGATCATTAAGCTATATGAATTAAAAATCAGATAGTATAATACATGTCTTTTGGCCAGGTAAAAAGATTCGTTGATGTGTGTCTCTTCGAATTGATCTGGTTAAACTATGCGACTCAGTCGTTCTTTGGTGAAACAAATAGTTGTGTCGTTGTAGTGTATTAAAAAGTGTGAGACGTAAATGTAAATGAGGTAAAAGTAAAATGACTTAAAAGTAAATTACGTTATATTAAAAGGCGTTAAAATAAATCTAAGTCTAACTAAAATAAAGGGTGCAATATTAAAGCTTTGCAAAGTAAAATAATTAAATGACTTGAATTTAAAAGCGTGACGAAAATTAAAATTAGACAAAGTATTGAAATGACAACTTTAAAAATTAAACAAGACGAAACAAGTAAAAAATTACCCTAATCGGAATATATTCCGATCAGACTATGATCGGAATGAAGACTTACCTTCTGATCGGAAAGCAAATCAGAATGCACTTACCTTCCAATCGGAATGTTTATCGGAAACACCTTGGTCGGAATGCTGTCACCACCTGACCTATCGGAATAACCAAAAACAACCACTGATCGAAATGTGGAGTGGACTCAGATCGGAATAACCTTACCTTCCTGATCGGAATAATGATCTCGTCGGAATAAGAAATGGACCCTGGTCGGAATGTTGATCGGAACCCCTAATCGGAATACTGTCACCTATCCTGATAAGAATAACCAAACGAACACCTCGATCGGAATGAGGAGTGGACTCAGATCGGAATGCCAAACTCACCTCCCAATCGGAATACCAAAGCCCTTTTCCGAATGGCAGATCGGAATCCCCGTCGGAATACAAAACCCTTTTTCGATGGGTGGTGATCGGAATATAGTAAAGAAAAACGTAATAAGCTAATCCTAATAAGCTATAACCCAAATAAGCACACACCTAAAATCCTAAGCAAACACGTATAAGAAAAAGCTAATAAACTGAAATTTGAAGACTTTTGAAAACACGAAAAGAAAAAGGTTTACGAAAACAAACTTTATATAAAAATAACTTTTATAAAAACTTTAGAAACTTAAAGATAAACACAAATAAGCTATAAAAATCAATGATCCAAAGCAATCAAAAGCATAAAAACGTAACCTTTAATCAAATAAGCAACAAAATAAGCATGTAAACAAAGATTAAAGCATAGAAAGAAAGGAAAAATGAGAGATTAAACAAGTAAAGTAAAGGTGCAATAAAAGTAAACTTACTTGGAAATTAAGGTGCAAGACAAGGTAATTAAAGTGCAATAAAGTAAATGTGCAAGTAAATAAAATGGAAGAACTAGTGTCACTCTAGCCAACCAAAATGAAAAGATGAATCCTAATGACTATTTATAGGGGAGGATTAAGGAATGTTTAGGAAGCTTCCTCCCCTCCTTCATTTCTTCTTAATTGCACCATTAAGTCCTTCCCTTCTTAATCTTTTGTTAATCTTGGACTTTAATGACTTTTGGCTCGGGATTTCTTTTAAACTCGTCTTTTAATTCTTCAATAAATAAGACTTGAGTTCTTCGGCTTTTAGTAAACTTCCGTCTTTTGACTTTTTCTTCGATAAATCTTCAGAATTGGTCTTGGACTTCCGTTCTTTTTGCACTCTTGACTTCGTCTTTCATCTTTTTCTTCAATAAAAGCCCGTAAATGCCCGTGTTTTCTCCACTTTTCACCTTTTCGTCCTAAATCACAACAAAAACACAAACCACGCATAATTCTGACATAAAAGACATAAAATACATATTTTAGCTTGGTTATTATTGTAATTAAGTGGTAAAAAGGATGGGTGTTTACACACCTATCAAATCCCCTACACTTGTCCATTGCAATGTCCTCATGCAATGCATTAGTTACAAAGCAAGTTTACACTTTTCATCATAATCAATCCATGTTGGCCTTTATTAAAGAGATAGAAAATTATAAACATTGAAAGTAAAGAAATCAAAAACATACCTTGGGTTTTAGAAATGTCATGAATGATCATCATCCTCAAGTTTTCACTTTCTCCAAACCAAGCTTAAAAACGAGATCATTGTT
Source organism: Glebionis coronaria (assembly GCA_025667525.1). Lineage (NCBI taxonomy): Eukaryota > Viridiplantae > Streptophyta > Magnoliopsida > Asterales > Asteraceae > Glebionis > Glebionis coronaria. The sequence goes on along the minus strand of CM046874.1, from coordinate 633,900,324 downwards.
ATTATAAGTTAGTAAACTAACACGAACTCATGTGGGCCAATTACTCACTTAGACTCCCTTATTCCTAGGGGTATCTCTTATATTTTATTGTTGTCTTGAATGATCACGAGGATGCATTTTTGACTTATTTCGATAGTTATTTAGTCTGAAAATAAAGTGAACGATTTAATCAATAGTTAGCTAAAGGACAAAATCTTTTAAAACTGCTTCTCGGGACCTCATAAAGTTCATATCTTGGCATAACTCGCTTCGCGATTTGAGACCTTTCTCGGACCGATATTTGGCAGCGACTTCATACTTCAAACCTTGAGAGACGTTCATGAAATTATGGTCTTCTCTTCATAATAGGAATTTCTTCTCTTGAAATTTTGAGAGATTCGTACTTGGACCACGACTTCTTCATTTTTCTCCAATCTTTATTTTGGATTTTGATATACAACGATCCGCCTCCTTTTATGACTTGGATCTATTTATCCTCATACCTTGCTAGGGTCTTTTCGGTTACACTTCTCCATGACTTTTGGGGAGTTTTTGCTTTTCGTCGTGTGTCTCGATCCTTCATATTGATTTTCGATAAATGATTCTTCACATCACTTGAGATCATTAGCAACAAAATGTAGCCCTCATGCCTTTTTAGGGCCTTTTTGGACTCGCCAATCTTCGCATCCCGCTTCAATAAGTTATGCCTTGGCTATGAACTCTAATCCATACCGAGCAACTTTTAAACGATCTTGGGCTAGAAGCTAAGTAACTTTTCAAATCGTACAACCTTATTTATTGCAGATAAATTTATTAGCAAGCGATGGGAGAATAGGCTCATAATTAACTCACATAAATTCACGAAACAATACCGAACTTATAATTGGCTCTATCATCTCTCGTTCTCCATAGTTTAAAATCTCAAGGAATGAGACTCGTGGATGCTTAGCCAATTAAATCAAAGTTTTGGGTTTTCGAGTCGCCTATAGGATCTTGCAAGTTCTTTGACTTTTTCAAGTTTAGAAATCGCGTTTTAAAGTTCCCTTGATAAACGCCTCTCTAGGATCAATTATAGGAACTTACGAAAAGTTCTTGTTCTTAACCCGTGAGAGTTAAGACTTTCGCGTTTTATAGCTCCCTATATAAAAGCCTAGCAAAACTTGACTTAAACACGTTAAGGATACTAGCTAGAGTAAACTTAGATAAGTGAACTCGGGTTGAGTCAAAAGATTCACAACGTTTGAAAATTAAAACTACTTTATTAACGTTTATTCTAGCAAAGAAAGAAAATAACTATACAAAGGGAAAAACTAATAGGCCAAAATAGATCAAGAATTTTGAAAAATGTCAAAAAATTGATTTTCCGGTTAAAATGAGGACAAATACAAGGAAAAGGCCACTTAACTTCGATAGAAGTCCCCCCTACACTTAATATAAACATTATCCTTAATGTTTAAGCATGTGGGAGTAAACTCCCCTACACTTAGGACATTGTGCACTTTTTTTAAATCTCGCTAAGGAAGAGACAACTAAAGAGATTCCTATTTTAATATTGAGAAAATATAAAATAGTGAATCGAAAAGAGTTTAGGATAGAACCGGGAAGAGGTGAACACGGAATCACGGGTCGTCGAGAATCATCAAGAGTGGATCATTGAGCGCTCGAATCCCTGATTATAAGAGGAGATGAGAGGAAATAGCAAACCAACGGGTCTCCCCTACACTTAGGATAAAGAAAGCTAAAAGATAGATGCATGGGTTGCCTCCCAAGAAGCGCTTGATTTTTGATTACCGAGTCGTGAGCCTGACTCGACCTTGATCATCATAGGAAGAAGCATGACACATATCCACCAGGATCAAAGACATAGTTTTCGTCCATCAATAAGCACAAGCTTAAGGCGAACAAGGCAAGCCAAAAAAGAATAGGCAAGGTTCCCTTAAGCAGCGATGGAGCACGGTGGGAGCAAGGGTGAAGTGGTGCAAGCAGATTTCCATAAGTTCCAAAGATATTTCCTTTTATTGCATCAGGTGGATACTGAGATGGCTGCAGAATATCGATACCGGGGTCGAACACCTTTTCCTTTAAGGGAAAATAGCACTCAGGCTCAGCAGAGTGTGAAGAAGATCCGCGAAGAAGATGCACAACCTCGTCCTCAGAAGATGGACAAAGAGGTGTTAAATCATATGTGTTGCGGATGTCGGTGTCGACCGGTTTCTTCTCCTTTGAAAGAATGTTCTTCAAATCCAAAGTAGGATCAAGACGATAATCTTCAAAGTCTAAAGGAGGAGCATCACTCTCATGAGGGAAGTAAGTGTTGAGAAACATAGAGAAGTCTTCCTCAAATGAGTAATCGTCCAAAGTAGGATCGAGTGATGGCGGAGGATCTTCATCATGTGAAGAATCGCTCGAAAGAGTATCAGCCTCATCAAAATCATCATATGTGGGCAGATCGGGATACTCAGAAGTAAGGTCATCATAATCATCCGAATCTGAGCTAGAATCATCATCATAAGCATCAAAGATCGGTGGAGAATCATATATGGGAGAAGGTTCCAAATTGGAGAGATAATCGTCCACATCATCATGAAAGAGTGGATTATCAATACAAGAGTCGAATAGCGGATTGTTGTAGATGACAAAATCATCGAGCACATTAATCATATTCACTGATTCTCGTCCATAGGATTTGCTTGTAAGCTTCCCCATTTTAAAAACTTGTGAATCATTCCCGACTCTTAAGATTAACTCACCTTCGGCCACATCAACTAAAGCTCGTCCGGTTCTCAAGAATGGCCGACCAAGTATTAAAGGAATACGAGGGTCCATTTCATAATCAACAACGAAAAAATTAACCGGGAAAGTAAATGTGCCAACTTTAATGAACACGTCTTCGGCTATACCAACGGGGTAAGCGAGAGTGTGATTTGCAAGTTCAAGAGTCATCTTTGTTGGAGTGAGGTCGGGCAATGATAGTGTTTTCCAAACACTCAATGGCATAAGATTAATACTAGCCCCGAGATCAGCTAGGGCAGTAAATTCTTCGGTTTTGTTAAAAATGCACGGCAACACAAAACGACCAGGATCTCCAAGCTTTTCCGGAAGTTCTTTAAGAATAACTGCAGAGCAATTTTCATTTAAGCGTGTATTGGCGAGCTCAATCAACTTCTCCTTCTTGTTAAGCAATTCCTTGAATGCTTTCACAAATTTCGGCATGTGGACAAGTGCTTCAACAAGGCTAATGTTGATGTTCACTTGAGAGAGCATCTTCATATAGCTTGACACTTGACAGTCATTCTTGGTTAGCTCGTTGGTCTTGCCTGAGCGAGAAGGATAAGGGATATTGGGTTTGGGTGGTGAAGGTGTAGGTGGTAAAGGTTGAGATGTTGAAGGGTTCTTCTTGGGAACATCGTCATGACGAGGCGGTGACGGTAATGGTGCACTAATACTAGGTGTAGGAGGAGTAGGGATAAATGGTGGTGGAGGAGGTGTAGATGATGGGGGTGGGATAGGTGGTCCTACGATGGTGTCTCCACTACGGGTAGTAATAGCACTCACATTTGCTCGCGGATTGGTGACGGTGTTTGAAGGTAGAGAACTCGAAGAAGAGGGTTAAGCGGTGGGCAAGAAACTAGCAAGCATATTCTTCAAATCATTCGTTTGATTGCTGAAGGAAGATTGGATATTATCTCGAAGCTCGGATCTTATCTCATTTCCTTGCACGGTAATATCTCCTTTAAGATTGATAATTTGACTCTGCAGATTCTTGATTTGCTCACCTTGGGTTCTCATGATGGCTTCAACATCGGGGTTTGTTGAGCGGGTGGGTGATAAGGATTAGAAGCTCTTGGTGGGATTTGGTTGTTTCTAGTGTAGTTGTTGGCGGGGTTTTGGTTTTGAGGAGAAAAACCGGGTGAAAGGTAGTTGTTTGACCGGTAACTCAGCAAATTTATATCCCCTTGAGGTCGAGCTTGGTAATTTTCCGGTGAATAATTACCGTAAGTTGCATACACATTTTCCGGATTTCCTTGAGTAGAAGGACAATCGGTGTATGAGTGAGGACTGCCGCATGTTTCACAAGAAGGTGCAACTGCTTTAACTTGTTGTTGTTGGTTTGAAACGAGAAGCAAGATACTTTTGCTCATTTCAGTCATCATGCGGGTGAGTTCGGACATATCAGGGTTTGCTTAAGTAGAAGAAACATTGGCTCTCGGGTTCTTCCTTGAAGAAGCGGAGGAATCCCAGTTTTTGTGGTGAGTAGTCATGTTCTCAATAAGCTCTCTACACTCCTCGGGTCTCCTTTTCATAAATGTGCCACCGGCGGCTGCATTAATCGTATCACGATCTCGAAAAGTCAAACCGTTGTAGAAAGTATCAGTTAAGGTCACAGGGAGCATGTTGTGGTTGGGACAACGATCGATCAAGACATTATATCTTTCCCAGGCATCAAAGAGACATTCATCGGGATCTTGCATGAAACCGCTGATTTGATTGCGAAGGTTCGTGACCATGGATGGTGGAAAGTAGCGCGACAAAAAGCGTTGAGTCATGTCATCCCAAGTGTGAATTGAATTCTTTGGAAGACGATCAAACCATTTCTCGGCATGATGTGATAAAGTATGTGGGAAGAGTTGAAGGCGAAGAACATCCATTGTGGCACCAAGCAACTTCATGCTTTGGGTGATTGTAATGAACTTGTTGAGGTGTTTGTTGGCATCATCATCAGGCATTCCGGCGAATGGATTAGTTTGCACTTGCTGAATCATGTGGTGTTTCAACGAAAACTCTGGAGCCGTGATTTGCATCGGCGCAATCGGTCCTCCTCGTCCAAACATGGTAGGTTGACAAAGTTCCTCCATGGTCCTAAGATCGGGCTGTGGAAGAACATTGTTGTTATTGTTGAGGTGCGGTGGATTATTGTTGTTGACACCTGACATACTTAAATCTTCTCGAGTCTCGGGCTCTTGATAATTAGAAGATCTAGTATGCATACACCTTTAAATGAAAAATAAAAAGAAACCAAACACAAAGACAATATATATACACAATAAAAATAAAATCTTTTTGGATTTTTGAAATTTTTAATTTTTATGGATTTTTATCAATTTTTAATTTTTATGGTGTTTTGAAATTTTTATGCAAGAAAAATAACGCTCACAAGTGAACGGATCCCAAAAAGCAACGCGTCTCTCACAGAAAACCGTTAATCTTTACGAAAAGAGCCAGCAGCGGCGCCATTTAATACAAGGCTTTTGGCAGGTAAAAAGATTCGTTGATGTGTGTCTCTTCGAATTGATCTGGTTAAACTATGTGACTCAGTCGTTCTTTGGTGAAACAAATAGTTGTGTCGTTGTAGTGTATTAAAAAGTGCGAGACGTAAATGTAAATGAGGTAAAAGTAAAATGACTTAAAAGTAAATTACGTTATATTAAAAGGAGTTAAAATAAATCTAAGTCTAATTAAAATAAAGGGTGCAATATTAAAGCTTTGCAAAGTAAAATAATTAAATGACTTGAATTTAAAAGCGTGACGAAAATTAAAATTAGACAAAGTATTAAAATGACAACTTTAAAAATTAAACAAGACGAAACAAGTAAAAAATTACCCTAATCGAAATATATTCCGATCAGACTATGATCGGAATGAAGACTTACCTTCTGATCGGAAAGCAAATCGGAATGCACTTACCTTCCAATCGGAATGTTTATCGGAAACACCTTGGTCAGAATGTTGTCACCACCTGACCTATCGGAATAACCAAAAACAACCATTGATCGGAATGTGGAGTGGACTCAGATCGGAATAACCTTACCTTCCTGATCGGAATAATGATCTCGTCAGAATAATAAATGGACCCTGGTCGGAATGCTAATCGGAACCCCTAATCGGAATACTGTCACCTATCTTGATCAGAATAACCAAATGAACACCTCGATCGGAATGAGGAGTGGACTCAGATCGGAATGCCAAACTCACCTCCCAATCGGAATACCAAAGCCCTTTTCCGACTGGCAGATCGGAATCCCCGTCGGAATACAAAACCCTTTTCCGACGGGTGGTGATCGGAATATAGTAAAGAAAAACGTAATAAGCTAATCCTAATAAGCTATAACCCAAATAAGCACACACCTAAATCCTAAGCAAACACGTATAAGAAAAAGCTAATAAACTGGAATTTAAAGACTTTTGAAAACACGAAAAGAAAAAGGTTTACGAAAACAAACTTTATATAAAAATAACTTTTATAAAAACTTTAGAAACTTAAAGATAAACACAAATAAGCTATAAAAATCAATGATCCAAAGCAATCAAAAGCATAAAAACATAACCTTTAATCAAATAAGCAACAAAATAAGCATGTAAACAAAGATTAAAGCATAGAAAGAAAGAAAGAATGAGAGATTAAACAAGTAAAGTAAAGGTGCAATAAAAGTAAATTTACTTGGAAATAAAGGTGCAAGACAAGGTAATTAAAGTGCAATAAATTAAATGTGCAAGTAAATAAAATGGAAGAACTAGTGTCACTCTAGCCAACCAAAATGAAAAGATGAATCCTAATGACTATTTGTAGGGGAGGATTAAGGAATGCTTAGGAAGCTTCCTCCCCTCCTTCATTTCTTCTTAATTGCACCATTAAGTCCTTCCCTTCTTAATCTTTTGTTAATCTTGGACTTTAATGACTTTTGGCTCGGGATTTCTTTTAAACTCGTCTTTTAATTCTTCAATAAATAAGACTTGAGTTCTTCGGCTTTTAGTAAACTTCCGTCTTTTGACTTTTTCTTCGATAAATCTTCAGAATTGGTCTTGGACTTCCGTTCTTTTTGCACTCTTGACTTCTTGACTTCGTCTTTCATCTTTTTCTTCAATAAAAGCCCGTAAATGCCCGTGTTTTCTCCACTTTTCACCTTTTCGTCCTAAATCACAACAAAAACACAAACCACGCATAATTCCGACATAAAAGACATAAAATACACGTTTTGGCTCGGTTATTATTGTAATTAAGTGGTAAAAAGGATGGGTGTTTACACACCTATCATAGTACAAAATAATTTGTTAGCCTACAAAATTACAACAACTAAAGGGAATGAATATATATAATCACTAAACAAATTTACGCTAATTGAAAGAATGGAATGAAGACATATAGATCTGCTTACAAAGATGAATAAAGGTGAAAAACAAATGCAATTGACAAACGGCATCAAATATGATGGATTAGATTTTGGGGTGACGGTTATGTAAAATACATGATGGGCTATGAAATTCAAATTTTGAGATGCGGATAAGTTTTAAGAATACCCGCCGACAAAAAATTTCAATATACGACATAATTGGAGTATTCAAAAAGAGTTTGGCAAGGAGATAAGTTTTAAAAAATTTCAGTATACCGCGTAAAAAATAGCTTTTACGTAATTACGCTAATTCTTGGTAAATTTTGTGTTGGGTTTGGGTCGATTCATTTAACCTTTTTATTACACATGTTATGTGCGGTTAAGAGCAAATTAATCAAGTCGTTCCGTCAACTCGTTTAAAAGTTTTTTAGCAAAAAATATTATATTTTAATAAATGGGTTAAATGTGTTGAACAGGTCGATCCACATTATTGAACCAAATTAAACATATCTGATACGGTTTTTACCAAGTTGTTCCAAATACGTATGTATTTGGCACGATTTATAATAAATCGTTTCTAATACATGTGTATTTGGCACTATCATTGCAAACTGTTCCAAATACACAGGTATTTGGAATGGTTTTTTAGCATCAGTTCCAAATAAATATTTATTTGGCAGAGTTGTCAAACCAGTACCAAATACACGTATTTGGCACTCTTTTTTTACTGTACCAAAAAAGTTCGTCCTAAAAACCCTATTTTCTTGTAGTGTCACTTGAACATTCTTTCATAATATTTCGTAAACTCTTTTAAAAAAATGTTGATTATTTATCTAGTATCACGATTAAACTTAAATTTAACGAAAAATAGACTTCACTTAAATGTTCTCGTTTTTAATAAAAATGAAATAAAATATTAAATTAATTAATAAACCCTTTTATTAAATATCTCGTGAAAATGTAAATTTAATTATTAACCGTGTCGATATGCAGACTGTGCGATTTTTTTAGATTTTGAAAAATAAATTTAATTATGACCGAGATGTGATATCGTTATACATGAGATGTTCAACGGAGGAGTACATGTGATACCGTTGTACATGAGATGTTAACCAGATGATTATATGTGATATCGTTGTACATGTGATCTTTATCGGAGGATCCGATGTGTTATCGGTATACATGAGATGTTAAACGGAGGAGTATATGGGATATTGTTATACATGAGATGATAAACGAAGTAGTCGAGATGGTAGCTTTGTACATGAGATGTTTAACAGATGAGTCGAGATGTTATCATTACACATGAGATGTTAAACCGGATGAGTCGAGATGCTATCGTTATACATGTGATCTTCAATGAAGGAGTTGATGTGATATCTTGATACATGAGATTTTTAACGCATGAGTCGAGATGTTATCATTATACATGAGATGTTCAACGGATGAGTCGAGGTTCTATCGTTATCGAATAAGGGTTATGGGTTTAGGGTTATATATAAGTTATAGTCAACTATTACATGTTAACATATATATGATATTGGTTTTAACTATGGGTTAAGATTTATGGGTTATGGTTAACTATTACGGGGGTTAACGGATATAGGTTATTGGTAACAGTTAGGGGTTAATTTATATGTTTTATGGTTATAGGTCGAGCGTTATGGAGTATGGTCAACTATTAAGGGTTTACTGATATAGGTTATTCGGTATGGTTATAAATTGAATTATAAGCTTATATAAGAAAGGTTTGACAAGTTAAAAATATGTGGCTTATATAGGTGCTTTTATATAAGAATAATATATAAAAAGGCTTTTATACCATTATTTATACGTTCGCGAGAAAGTCAGATAAATGTTAACTAATCGTGATGAATGCTAACTCATCAAGATGATTGTTAACTAATCTTGATGAAGGTTAACTAATCGATAAAAGTTTAAACGATAAAACATACGACGATACCCTGCCGACTACTCCGTTGAACATCTCGTGTACAAGGATACACTATCGACTGATCCTTTGAACGTATCATTTGCAAAGATACCCATATCGACTACTCTGTTGAACATCTAGGTACAACGAAAAATTAAAAAACTTTGTAAACTTATCTAAAAATAAACTTTATTAAACTTAAAAAAAAATAACAAAAACTAATTTAAAAACAAAAATGGGCTAAAAAATCGAAATAACAAAAGCACACGAAAATAATATCGAACGTAAAAAATGCGACATTTAAATAATTTATTGAATTTAAAGCCTAAAAATGCAATTTTAGTTTTTCCTACATTATAAATGTCAAAATAAAATTTTAGAAAAAAAGAATTATATTTTTTTGACTATTAAATAATTTTTTATGAATTAATTAATATTAAAACTAATTAAATGATTTAAAATATTAAATGATTTTTCAAAAATCCTAAAAAAAATACAGAAAATCAAAAACGTTGTTAGAAAACTAAAAAAATAGTAAGTTGAAAAGATAAGCTCAAATAAGCTCGAAATAAGCATAAAATAAGCTTTTAAGCAAATAAAGTTAAAAGAGTACAAGTAAAAGCTTTTGTAATGATAAACCAAAAAGAACACTTGGTGCAGATGGTTAAAGAGTGTATTTCTGTGTCTGTTTGTTATCTGATGTCAGGGGTTCGATCCACCTTCTGCCCATTTTTTGGTATTTTTTGGTTTTTTCTTTATCAGGAAATAAAAAACAGATTAAAAAGAAAAGAAGAGGATGTATTAACAGGAAATGCCTATAGATCAGATGGTTTAACAGAGAGATGTTGCGTCTGATGTTAGTTGAGAGGTCAAGGGTTCAAGACCCTCTGTTACCTTTTTATCAGATTAAAAGAAAAGAAGAGGATGTATTAACAGGAAGTGCCTATAAATAAGTTTTACACAAGTTATGATTCTTAATTTTTTATTTATTTAATGGTCCTTATAATTTAATCGCATCTAAAGTTTATAAAGACTAAAAAAGTAATATGTTATAAAAACAAGTATATACCGTTGAGTCCTTATGATTGTAAGTTAAAAAAAATTAAGCACAAATTTATCTACATAAAAACGACTGGTTGTTAAAAAAACCAGTGTTTTTAAATGTCTAAAAACACTAGTTTTTTTATATAAAACGGTGTCCTTAACATTAACACATAATGACAGGTTGTTACGTAAAAACCAGTGTCTTTAAGTGTATAAAAGGAGTGGTTGCAGCCTACAAAACTAGTCTCTTTAGAATTCACCTTATAGAGACTAGTTTTTTTAAGAAAACAAGTTTCTATTTATTCCTTTCCCACCATTTTTAGGTCATAGACACTTGTTTTCACGTAACCAGTCTCTTTAGGGGGGTCTCTAAGGGCTTTTTTGTAGTAGTGAGTCAAAAGCAATTAAAGAAGGCAAACGCTACGCTCACTCAAAAATTTGAAGAATGCAAAGCTGCTCTTATCAAATCGAGTGAGATGACTGAAAACTATAGAGATGAGCTCCTTCAGAAAACCAAAGAGCTTGAGAGGTACAAGGGTAGTGCGTTAAAAAGTCAAAAGGACGATTTTGAAAACAAATATAATACAACTCTTGAGTTATTAGCCACAGAGAAGCGTCAATATAATGTTTTCTTAATGGATGAACGTCAAAAAACGTACCTTGCCAATACCAAAGTTAATGAACTTGAACGAAAGCTCTCTATGATCACTACCGATTCTGCTAAAATTCTTGAGGTTCAGAAACAAGAGGTAGATGCGTTAAACAAGACTTAAAAAGTAGATATGATAAAGAAACCGAAAAAGTAACGAAACTAGAAGAACAAGTCGAATTTTTGAAGAAAGTTGTTTATAAAACGCATGATTCTATTCAAACCGTAAGAATGCTAGCACCTCCGTCGATGTTTAAGGGTCAAGATAGCTTTGCAAGTCCTGAGTACCTTTCCAAAGCTCAAGCTACGAACCCGTGTCTTTATCTTGATGAGACTGAAAGGACCGATCTTGATTGCATGCCTATAAGTGCCTATAGTGAAGAGACTGCCCTTTGGGATGATGATAGTCGACCACTTGTCAATAAGGAGTTTGCGAAACCATATAATTATGCTTACATGAATAGTCTTTATGGTATTTTCAACAAACAAACTCAGAAAACCCGTGAGGAAGTGTTTTTAGAATGCAAACAAAAGAGAAATCAATGGAAGAAAGCATTTGCCCCTAAGAAATCTAATGTTTACAAATACATAAACTACCTCCCTCTAGATGAATCTAAAAGCAAGAGTAGGAAAACATTAGGTATTCTTAAACACCACATAGATAATGTTAGATCTATTGTTGAAAGAGATTGGGCAAAATGTGAAAATGCTGAGTGGCAACGCCCGATTCCTCAAGATATTACCTTTCTTGTGAAAGAACTCTTAATTCCAAATACGGCGTTGATTAAAGAAAATGTTCTTGAGTTTGAGGAGTTCATTCGGACTGAAATGTATGATGATTTAAAATATGTTGAATCTCTTGAGAAACACATTGATGATCTTCTAATGGAGAAGTCTGATTTTTCAGATGAATATGATTTACTCTTGCAAGAATGCGTTTCTAAAGATGTTATGTGTGCTTATTTTACATCTTGTGCTGATATGGATGAATATTCTGATGTTGCATGCAAATATCTTGATAAGATCAAAGAATGTGAGCGTCTTGAAATTGATCTTTCGAAACGTAAAGAAAATGTTGATAAAAAGGATTTTGAGTTACTTCAACACAAAACTGATTTCCTTCAAAAACATTGTCATTCTCTTGAACTTGCTTTGCAAAAAGACGTTGGTAGTTTTCCACATAATAATAACTTGCAAGAAAAACTTTCCAAAATGTTTCGCGAAATGAATGAACAAAATTTGGAAATTAAAGGGTTGAAAGCTCAGTTACAAGACAGGGACAGAGCGATAGCAGAGTTGCAGAAACTCGTTGCTAAAATGGGTGGGAAAGTTGTGGAATCTAGCATTAAGAAACATGTTGTTAGACAACCCAATGCCTCTAAAGAGAATAGATCCTCTATCTTGGGAAAACCATCTGCTTTATCAAATTCCTCGTTTGCAAAACATGTGTTTGCCCCCAAGATGGATGGAAAGGAAATATTACCACATAATCAACACATAAAGAATGTCATAGCACCAAGCGTTAAGCACAATAATGTGATTAAACAAGGGATGTATAGAATGACCACTAAGCCCACAAACAAAGTTACTCAATCGCCTCAGACTTCTAGAAACACTAATATTCGTGTGTCTTCTACTACAGGAATAGTCTCCACTACTAGTGTTAGCCGGACTCAGCTTAAGAGCACTTAAGTGAATGATAAGGTCTGGAAACACAAGAATCAAGGGAAGATGAAGGAAGTAGAAGCACACCCTAGGAATTTGAATGTTTTTAAGAATAAAAAGTTTGTAATCGCATGTAATGACGATTTGAATGTTTTGAATGATTTGAATGCTATGTATATCAAATTCGTTTGTGTCAAATGTGGAAAATGTGCTAATGCTAATCATTCTATGTGTGCTATGAATACTGTCAAAGGCGTAGATACTAGAACTAAGCAGCAAGTTGCGAAGCCTATTGGTGCTAGTAAACCCAAACGCAAAGTGAACCATTCTGGTGCTACCCCCACTAAGAAAAGTAATGCATCAGACTCCACCACTAAGAATCCTAGAAGCAAAATTAAGGAATTATATGAGTCTGCTAGCAAGTCTTGGAAATGGTGGTTTGCTAATCAATGTCCTCCAGAATATAAATGGATGCCTAAAGTTAGGACAGAAAATATGACTTCGAGTGTTAGTATGTCTTTAAATGTTGATAAGGACACTAATGATTCTACTATCACAACTACTGTGGTATCCAATTTAGCATATTCTCCATCGTGTTCTAACTCTTCTGCAAGTGATACAAATATTTCTCTTCATACTGGACTCCGGATGCACGAAGCACATGACGGGGAATCTCAAGCTTCTAATTAACTTCGTGGAGAAGTTCCTAGGTACGGTCCGATTCGGAAATGATCAATTTGCACCGATCCTAGGATATGGAGATTTGGTTCAGGGGAATATCACGATTAAAAGGGTATACTATGTCGAAGGGCTTAATCACAACCTTTTCTTGGTTGGTCAATTCTGTGATGCGGATTTGGAGGTTGCTTTCAGAAAGAAGACATGTTTTGTTCGTGATTATGATGGGAATGACTTACTTACCGGTACACGGGGTACTGATCTTTACACAATTTCACTTCAAGACACAACTTAATCAACTCCAATTTGCTTCATGGCTAAAGTTTCATCGACTCAGGCATGGTTATGGCATCAACGTTTATCTCATCTTAATTTTGATACCATCAACTTGCTTTCCAAGAAAGATATTGTGAGAGGCCTTCCAAGTTTGAAATTCATCAAACATCATCTTTTTTCTTCTTGTGAACTTTGTAAAGCTAAACGAAGTAGCTTCAAAACAAAGACCACACCAAGCTCTAAAGGACGGTTAGATCTTCTTCACATGCATTTGTGTGGTCCCATGCGTGTTCAGAGTATCAATGAAAGAAATATATTCTGGTAATTGTTGATGATTACTCAAGGTACACATGGACTCACTTCTTGAGGTCCAAGGATGAAACACCCGAAGTTCTCGTCAGCTTTCTTAAATTGATACAACGTGGTCTTCAAGCTCAAGTTAAAGTGGTTTGTACTGACAGAGGTACAAAATTTTTGAATTCAAATCTGAGAAACTATTTTGAAGCCGAAGGAATTGAACATGAAACATCTATTGCTCGAACACCCGAACAAAACGGCGTTGTTGAAAGAAGAAACCGTACTTTAGTTGAGGCTGCTCGAACATTACTATCCGCTTCAAAACTTCCACTATACTTTTGGGCCGAAGCCGTGCCAACCGCATGCTATACACAAAACCAATCCTTAATTATCCCAAGACACGAATAGACACCATATCACATAATTCATGATCGAAAACCTTCACTCAAACACCTTCATATTTTTGGATGTACTTGTTACATTATTCGAGATGGTGAAAATTTGGATAAGATGAAAGAGAAAGGTGATGCATGTATTCTTGTGGGATATGCAACTCAGTATAAGGGATATAGAGTGTACAACAAGAGAACAAAATTGATTATCGAGACCATTCACATTCGATTTGATGAATTACAAGAAATGACACTTGAACAAAACAGTTTAAGTCCCGATCCACAACGACAAACGACTTCCGTTCACAACCGCACGGAACTCGGAACTCAAGACCACAGCAATGAACCGTCAAGTTCAACGCTGGTTCCAGAAAATGTTCCTAGAGCTGATATGACAGTCAACATGACAATTGAAGAGTTGGAAATGTTATATGGACCAATGTATGATGAATATTTCACGGGGGAGAAACAAGTTGTATCGAAGTCTTCCGCTGTCACTCATGATAAGAATGATGATACCGATCATCGTCAACAAAAGGATACAACTTCATCTACTTTAACACGGGTTGCTGCAGATTTACCTCCTCAGAATATCACTTCAACAATCGATCCTACAACATTCACAACTACTGTCATTGCTCCAGAGAACACAAATCAAGCAGACCATGCATTATCTGTCGAAGACGAATTTATCAACCCATTCGGTACACCGGTACACGAAACTGGAGAGTCTTCTACTCGCCATGTTGATCCGTCAAATATGCACACGTTCTACCAACGACATCCTTCAACATATCATTGGACTCGAGATCATCCTTTGGTTCATGTAATTGAAAACCCTTCACAACCCGTTCGCACAAGACGACAGCTTAACACCGATGGTGATGTTTGTATGTTCGCACTCGCCGTGAGTTCAGCTGAACCGAAAAACATCAAAGAAGCCATGGCTAATCACGCTTGGATTGAATCAATGACGGATGAACTTCAACAATTTGAAAGACTTAAAGTCTGGGAACTTGTTGACAGACCATACGATGTAATTCCATTAAATCTTTGATGAATCTGGAAAAACAAGATGGATGAAGAGAACACGATCATCAAGAATAAATCTAGGCTAGTGGCTAAAGGGTATGGACAGAAAGAGGGTATTGATTTTGAAGAATCATTTGCACCAGTATCTCGAATGGAAGCGGTCAGGATTTTTCTTGCTTATGTTGCACATAAGGGATTCATTGTCTATCAAATGGACGTAAAGACGGCGTTTCTTAACGGTCCTTTGAAGGAAGAAGTCTATGTCACACAACTGGAAGGATTCGTTAATCCTCACTATCCTGACAAGGTGTATCATCTCCACAAAGCACTATATGGACTCAAGCAAGCTCCAAGGGCCTGGTATGACGAGCTCTCGAAATTTCTAGTCTCCAAAGTTTTTTCAAAAGGTTCCATTGATTTAACTTTGTTCACTTATAAATATAGGGATGACATTTTGCTTGTGCATATTTATGTTGATGACATTATTTTCGGGTCTACAAACCCAAAACTTTCAAAATGGTTTGAAAAAGTAATGCACAGCAGATTTGAAATGTCTATGATAGGCGAACTAAAATTCTTTCTAGGAATTCAAGTTCACCAATCCCCAAGTGGTATCTTCATTAACCAAGCTAAGTATTGTCAAGAGATAATAAAAAAGCATGGTATGACATCATGTGACCCCGTTGGGACACCATTATCAACCACATTCCTAGATGCTGATTTGGAGGGATTACCAATAGATCAAACGAGATATCGTTCCATGATCGGGTCCCTCATGTACTTGACAGCCAGCAGACCTGATATTCATCATGCTACGTGTTATTGTGCACGACATCAAGCACGACCTGCTGAAAAGAACCTCAAGGAGGTTAAACGGATGTTTCAGTACCTTAAGAATACCATTCACATGGGACTCTGGTATCCGAGGGAAACCGGTTTCTTTCTAACGGCCTATTCAGATTCTGATCATGCAGGGTGTCTTAATACACGTAAAAGTACTTCTGGTGGTGCACAATTTCTAGGTCAAGATAAGCTTGTGGGATGGTCTTCCAAGAAGCAGGATTGCACATCATTGTCATCAGCGGAAGCGGAGTATGTGTCTCTATCTGCGTGTTGTGCTCAAGTTCTTTGGATGAGAACACAACTTACGGATTATGGCTTCCACTTTGATAAAGTACCTATGTACTGTGACTCAAAGTCCGCCATAGCCATCTCCTGTAATCCGGTACAGCATTCCCGCACGAAGCACATTGATTTCAGATATCACTTTATTAAGGAACAAGTTGAAAAGGGTATTGTCGAATTATACTTTGTTGGAACTGATTACCAATTAGCTGACTTGTTTACAAAAGCTCTTTCGAAAGAGAGGTTTGCGTATCTTGTTAGGCAAATTGGTATGAGATGTTTGACTCCAGCAGAACTGGAGATTCTGGCAAGAAGCCTGCTTGATTCATCTATCAAACATCTACTTGTAAATATTAATGAAAAAGAAAAATACAAAATTAAAAAATCTTTGATAATCCAAAAATTTTCTTCTCGACATGTCTTTCAGTATCGATAATATGGACGTACCTAGAAATGTCGCTCAATAACGACACGGGTGTGTACATAAAGCTCGAATGAAATTTGTAAATATTTTTCAAAACATGTCATTTCTATCTTTTTAAAGGAAATTGTCTCTTTTGGACAATATTTCCAACAACGGGGTAGAGCCTCGGGTTGATCTTGTCACAAAACATTCCACGTTTTGAGCTCAACACAATGGCGTGTAATCACTTTCAGATTGCAACCCAGAACTATATTCACGGGGGAGTGTACGATTTCGTGCCCTTACCCTTAGCAAAAGAAGTTAAATCTTCTTACACTTAAGTGGATTCGTCAAGACATTCAAAGTCTATGAACTCAAGTTTATGCTTTAGAAAAACCTTTTCGTTAAAGAATTGATTTTTAAAAAAGCGTTGAACACAATTTTTTCAAGAATTTCTCAATGATATTCAAAATCTTTCAAAAATTGTGTGTTCAACAACTCCTATCCTCAAAAGTTTAATGTGGATCAAATCCTCGTAATGACAATTCCATTGGATCAATTTTTGAGGGGGAGCGTTCCAAAAGTCATGCTAAGTTTGACACATCTTTCTCCCGAAGGATTTCAAGACTATTTTTCAAAATATATTTTAATCAAATTTGGTATCTCTAATATCAAAAGATTTTATATATTAGAGATAGGGGGAGAAAATGTGATTAAAATGTGATCTAAAGACTCAAGCACTCATGGTTACGATCAAATACCCACAACATCTTTAATTCACGGCGTTATTGGTGTCAAAAGGGTGGTTAGGTTTAAGTCCTATGATCCAACCAGAACCGGAGGGATCTTCCCAGGGACAGTCCAATAGATTATTAGTAGTCCTTAAGAAAGATGGAGTAGAATGTGAACGTAGCTGAATGCCGACTAAGTACTGATGCTAGCACTGGAACAATCACAACAAGGTGCTAGTAATGATGTCTTGGTAAGCATTGAAGGGGTTGAAGAATGAAAAAGAAATGTAAGGATAAATGGTATAAAGAAAAAATCCCTCCATACAACTTAGGCAGAAAACGGGTCAACTCATCATGAAGACTAACTCATCATGGACCCAGTGATGTGATGCACAACCCTTTCCTAGCTACTCAGGCTTCTCTCAAAAGAAGTTTGTTTTATTGTCACGGAGATCAACATGAATTCTATTGACTTTCTCACTCCGAGATATTTGATATTGAATAGGTGGCATCTGCTCCAGCCACCGACCACTAAAAGTGAACAAATCGAGTCTAGAGCCAAGAAATCAATCAAATCTCGTTAGGACACATGGATGAAGATCAATAGAGTCCTACGCTATATCCTTGTGATATTGCTAGAACACTCAGAGTGATACTACTTAGTATTCACAATGATGAGTGGAAATCCTTCCAGTGTTAACGACAAACAGCACTGCGGTAGGTCATATGCAAGATTCTTTGTGAACTGAACATATGTAAAACTGAAAAGCAACAGTGGTTTGATTCTGAATTGATTCAAACTCGTTTCAGGTTTCTACGCAATATCTTTATGGTCTTGCCAGAACATTCAGAGTGATATTCATTAATATTCACAGTGACGAATGGAAATCCTTCTAGCGTCAACATCAAACAGCGCTACGGTAGGTGACTTGTGAGATTCTTATGAATCAAACTTGTGTCAACTGGAAAGCAACAATGGTAAGATTCTTAAGGAATCAAACTTGTTCCAGGAATTTGAATTGACGACTTTAATCAAGCGGATATTTATTCAATTGATTCACTCTTTACGTTCGCAGTCTTGCTTTGAGACGGTCGAGTAAAGAGAACGGCTAGTACAGCCGCGAAACCCTGTCAAGGAGATTCTTAATTGAATCTACCTAATCACAGGTATGATATTTAATATCGTGTAACGGTCTTCACCGACCGGAGGTAAAACGCTACCGATTTAGGACGAATGTCAAAGCCATTCAGTCCGTGTCTATGTTTTGTCTCGAGAAGGTGGCGTTACGATGTACTCAACAAATTCGAAGATTCAAAACCACATATTCATGCCCAAAGACTTATTCAACAATTAATAGTGTGAGCATGTGGATAAAGACACAAGATCGCAAGATGGCAAAGACAAGTCAAGAATGATTTGAAGATCTCAAGATAAAAGACTAAGTCGAAAGACAATGACAAAGGCTCAAAGATCACGGCATGATGGAACAAACTATTGTTACACGTTCAGAACTCATTTATGACGAAATTCATAAATCTCCATTGGAATCCAAATATCGAAGAGGAATGACCTCACATTGGGGGAGATTGTTAGCCTCAAAATATTGAGTCAAACAAGAATGTTCGGTCATAGGTTTCTATTGTAATATTTATTAGAACGTTGTAATAGATAGTTAAATAGTCATGGTTTACGGGCTTGGATTTAAGCTACTTAAAGCCCAAAAGACAAGCCCGGTCCAAACAATATAACCCATTATGGTTACACGTAAGCCCGGCTATATAAGGCCCTTCCTAGCATGTTAGGAAGGGTGGATGATCATTTGTAAACTCTAATTTTTCTCTAATCTAATATTCACCAAGTTAATCATCTCTCTCTACTTTCTCTCACTACTTTCTCTCTCTAGGAATCCATCTCTTTTCATCTATTTTCTATCATTAATCATAAATATATGGGACAACAGATTTCAAATCACATATGTCTGTGTGTATCATATCAAGTGGTTCGGTTTTTCGTTCAACCGATTTAAAATATGATCTTCTAAGTTTGGCTTCGACACAAGTTTCACACTTATAATTTAAATCAATATGAATATTCGGTATGCTATTAAATTTAATAAAACGACGTTTTGAATTAAAATTAACATGTCCAAGACGACCATGCCACACATTAGAAGACTCAATCAAGTAAGCAGAAGAATTCATTTTATTGATATCATTCTTAACAACTATTACATTGAGCTTAAACATACCATTCAGGGCATACCCCTTACCAACATACATTTGATTCTTAGAAAGAACAACTTTATCAGACTAAAAAACAAGACGAAAACCAAACTTATTCAAAAGCCAACCGGACACAAGATTCTTGCGAATCTCTGGAACATACAAGACATTAGTTAACTTGAGCTCTTTCTCGAATGTCATCTTTAAAATAACATCTCCTTCGCCCTTGATATCAGCAGTTGCAGAGTTGCCCATGTACAACTTCTCAACTTCTCTCCATTGTCAACCGCTCTGAAAGAGTAAAACATACTCTTGTCAGAACACACATGGCGGGTTGCCCCAGTATCAACCAACCAATCATTGTTATTAGAACCTACCAGGTTAACCTCAGAGATTATGGAAACAACATCAGACATCATAGCAATCATGTCCACATTATTATTTACCATATTAGCCTCACGTGGAGTCACCCGCTTTGGTGCTTTGCTATTAGAAGCACGATGACCTCGCTTGTCACAGTTGAAGCAATTTCCTTGGAACTTCTGTTTCATAATTCCAGCTTTAGAAGCAAGGTACTCATACTTCCCTTTGCTCTTCTTGTCATTCTTCAATTTTCCAAATCTCTTGTCTTTAGACTTTGAAGAAGACGAACCATGCTCAACCATATTTGCCTTGGCAGAATCAGGTGTATAAGTGTTTTTCTGAGCCAGCTTGTTGTCCTCTTCAATACGAAGACAAACAACCAAGTCTTCAACAGTCATCTCCTTTCGCTTATGCTTCAAGTAGTTTTTAAATTCTACCCATCTTGGAGGTAACTTTTCAATGATAGCAGCAACTTGAAAAGTTTCACTTAAAGTCATACCCTCAGCATGAATGTCGTGTAGCAAAACCTGCAGATCTTGAACCTGAGTTATTACACTCTTTGAATCAACCATCTTGAAATGAAAAAATGAGCTACCACGAACTTGTTTGTACCAGCATCCTCAGTTTTGTAATTGCGTTCCAACGACTCCTATAATTCTTTGGCAGTCGTAGTCTTGCAGTACACATTGTACAAAGAGTCCACCAAACCATTCAGAACATAGTTGTGACACAAGAAGTCTAAATGTTTCCATGATTCAACAGCTTGCACGGCTTGTTGATTAGCGGGTACACCTTCTTTAGGAGGTTCCACCTGAGGTACAATCTCCTTTAAGAGCTTCGCAAGGTTCAAAGTAGTGAGATAGAAGAACATCTTCTGCTGCCACCTCTTAAAATTCTGCCCATTGAATTTTTCTAGTTTTTCAGCATGATTAGCAACTATGTGGTTAACTGGCGCACCAGTTACATTCCCAATATTAGCCACAGGGGTTACAGGAGTTTCGGTAGTCATCCTGAAAGATCACACGAGATCAAAAACACAAACAGTTAGACAACTGTTATAAATTTGTATATTAGAAATTCAATCGTTATCTCTATATACTTGTATCAAATCTGCTTAAAAGAAACTCAATCTTGGTTTCAATGAATCAGATATAACAATCAATTAGTTTAATAGAAACTCAATCTTGTTTTCTATATAAACCGGTTAGAACACTGAAAATCATAAACTGTTAATTAAAATATGATTTATAATGAAACTCAATCTTGGTTTCGACAGAAAACAGTTATATAAAATCTGTTAATCATATTAATCTGATTTAATAAAAGGTTTTAATTATGTTACACAGAATCTATTTTAAGATTGTAGGGAAAACTACATACTTTTATTATTCTAAAATCAGATTACAATAATAAGGTCAATAGAAAATAAGAGACATAAAATAAATAACAGTATTGAGAACAGTAAAGATTAAGACGAGGCACGTGTTTAACACGCTTCCCTTAAAACAGATTCGCCTTCTTTTTCCAAGGTACAACGTCCAAAGCTGTTGTACAGCCGGACTAGAAAAACTTGCCTGAAGATCACGGAAAGTAGTGTTCTTCTGATCGATAAGAACATCAGAAATTGAAATATGGCAATGGAACTCGCAACTATGTGTGTATGTCTTTTTTTTTCAAATGATTGAGATAGCTATCTATTTATACGCATTTGAATGTTTATGGCATATCCATGATAATTTTCAATTGATATCAATCAACTTGTCATTCTCATCCAAATCATCAAATTGACGTCAATATCAATTATGTATCAAACATTATTTTGTCAACTTGATAATGACAACCAAATAGATTGACAATCCATTTAATGACTACATGTCATTCAAATCATTCCAAGTTAGCATAATGTTTTAGCAAGATAAGTATTATTGTAAATTGCCAATTCATTATAAGTCAACTTGTGATTTGTCAATATATAAATTGACATTGCTAGTTATTGATACAATATTACTCAACAATTAGTGTACATGTCAAAATTGATAACTCATATCCTAGTCAATGACAATATCACTAATTTGCAAACCATACCAATTGGTGACTAGCTAACTTGCACATGATAATAATAATTTAATTGTCAATTAGTGACACATTAAATTTATCTTATTAACCAATTTGTTTCATTTCAATTATCATTTTTGAGACTCGATATCTCATTCATACTAACTTTGTTTGAACATATAATGGCTCGACTTGGCCTTAAATTAATAACTAAAATCACCAATAATTATTTATGTCCAAAGTTAGTAAACACACATTTTCCATTATATTTTTCCAACATAATATTCTTGTAAGCTTTTTTGTTTATGACCAAGTTTAGATTTTTACAAACGTTACATGGCGAAATACCTTATTCAAGACATAAATGTGTTGATGATAGTTGTTTGTATTAGTTGAAAGTTGACTTTAATAATACAATAGATTCGTTTGTATTCGTTTCGCCAAGTTTAGTTAGTGATATTGGGAATGGCTTATGTGAAAGTACTTGTTTTAGGAATGATGTGTTTGAGAAGAAAGTGCATATCGCGTTTCAGTGTTTCAAAACTGTGGTTGTGAAACATAGGATGTTGTTGTATTTCCTTAAGGGTTATGATTAGTGATTCGGGGAAATGAGGGAGGTTCACTTAAGGTAGGGGTAGGGGTGTGAGGTAAGGGAGTGGATAGGGTGGGTTACGGATGATGTGAATTTGCGGTTGAGTTGTGTTGAGGTTATGGTTAGTGTGAGTACATGTTATGTGTATGTGTTGGACTTAGTGAGGTCGGGGGTGTGATGAAGCAGGTGAACAGGGCAGAGGTTATCTTACATCTACCTCCACCCTTAAAAGTTTACATAAACAATTGACTGACAGTTGGGTGGATGCTTCATTTCTTTAATATGAGGTGTTTGGAAATTGGTTAAAACCTGCTGAATGGTGATGATGTTTATGAAGCTTCATTTTTTTCCTGTTTTTATGACTTTTTGGTTCTCTTATTCTTTTTTAAAACTTATTAACATCTCATGTGAATGACATGTACTTGAGTACAGAAAGTCAATCAATTGTCACTATGCTATGTAAGAAGGTGCAATTAAATGCAGAAAGAAGGTTTGGGAGTAATCCTGGTATTATGAATGCAATCAGATATTGATAGTTCCTATTGTGAGTGAATGGTTGTTCTATCTCTGTAAGAAGTTATGCATTTTAATGCTTAGAAGCAGGGTGTTCTAATGCTCCTTCATTAAGCGTTTTTGAAATATTTTATTTTCCGAAAAAAGTAAGTTAGTTTTAAGTTATTAAACCAATGCAAACATGACCGCCAATCATGGTTCTAAATAGCGCGCCTTATAGCGTGAAGCGTGACCTTCACGTTATGAAACAGACTAAGGCGTCATCTTTAGGCGTAGCGTGCTAAAGGCGGCATAAAGCGCGTAGTGTGACACTTTTTTTGAATCTTTTTGCAAATTTACAAAAATTGAGCTTGTTTACTAGTTTTAGGCTATTTAATAGACTTGGGTTTAGTAATTTTACTATGGGGAAAAATTCTTGAGTAACTATTGGACGATTTTGTTTTAAATTTGAATTAAATTATTTTCCATTTTGTAAACTCGCTATATAAATATTAATTTATAAATTTTTTGTGCAACTATATACCACGCTTTAGAAAACGTGTAAAACCCGCATGCTTTTACCATAAATAGTACCCTTAAGATCATACGTACTAGATTAAAACTTTCCTTCTATAGTATGATTACGTTTACGTGTTAGGATTTTACGTATTACGTACGTGTTAGAACACGATAAGTATTTATTACGCACGAACACGCAACAATTATTTAACAATAATTAACCACGAACATGCGATCATGAAATCATGAACGTAATTAAATCATGAACTAATATTAATTACGTATATATATTTATTACGAGCGTAAATAAATATATTAGGTCACGGTAAATATTTAACGAGAACACATAAAACGCGAACACAAACAAACACGAACGAACACTTAAACAACGAGACACGGAAAACGGTACGGGTACCCCATATGGGGCCCCCTACCCGCGGCTACACCAACACCATGGGCCAAGCCCATCAAATTTTACAATGAAAGGGGGGTAAAGGTAAAACTTGTTTTCATTTTTCACTTTACAGGAAAACAAATTAAAAACTTAAAAAGTTTTCTCCTTTCTCCTTCTTGTCCTCTTTGGCCCCCGCATACAACACAAGAAAAAGGGGTGTTCGTTTGGTTTTGATCTTGAATGTTGTACGTGTGTTCGTGTGTGTTCATCCTCGTTAGATCCACGCATTTGGTATATTCTTTTAATCCTTTTCTTTTTGATTTGATCTAATAAAATTAATTAAGAACATGATGTTTTTAAAAACCTAATTAAAAACATAAATCGATCATGTAAATGGTTTTTGGGTAAATCAAAAAGGTTGTTTTTAGGGGTGTTTGTTTGGCCGGCGCCTAAACCGAACCCCAAGGGGGTCTCGGTTTGGCTAATAGACCACCACCGAGACCATATGGTCCCGGTTGGGTGGTGTGGGTCCCACGGCAGCAGCAAACCAAAGGGAACCCCGAAGTGGTTCGGGGTATGGTGTCGATTTCATGTCCGGTTCATGGTTTCTAGTCAAGATCCGGTTCACGGTTTATGTTAAGATTATTTTGTTTATGATCATATGTTAAAATTAAATTAATAATAATATGACATGATTAATTTAATAAAACATGACTTAGGTTATATTTAATTATTAGATCATGAAATTATTAACCTAAGTATTTTATATTTTCTAGACTTATAATTAATTAATTATTTAAAAATCATGGTTATAATTAATTAATTAGCATGGCTTAGGTTATATTATTAATAAATAATGATACATGTTTTAACCTAAGTATTTAACTTTATTTAATTAAAAGCATGATGTATTTTAATTAAATACTTTTAACCTATAGTTTATTTGAATTACATGTAATAATTAATAAACTATACATTATATCATTATGACTTAGAAAATAATCAGAAAAACACTTAAGCTAATATACTTAGCTTATTTAACCAGCTTATATCTACTTATGGAAACTTTCTATTTTTAGAATTTATTTAATTCAGGCAGCTAATCTATTTATGGAAACTTTTTATTTTTAGAAACTTATTTAATTCAGGCAGCTAATCTATTTATGGAAACTTTCTATCTTTAGAAACTTATTTAATTAAGGCAGCTGATCTATTTATGGAAACTTTCTATTTTTAGAAACTTATCTATTTTAAGCAGTAATTATATTTTTGGAAACTTTCTATTTTGGAAACTTTCTATTTTTGGAAACTTTCTATTTTTTGAAAACTTTCTATTTTAGGAAACCGGTTATTTTTGGAAAGTTACTTATTATTACACAGTAAGTATAATAATACATGAAATACTAGAAATACTTAATCAGAATAGACAGAATATAAGATAAACACAGTTTAAGGTTTTAAACAGTAAAACATGATATGAACATACAAAATAAGCTAAGACATGACATAAAACCAGTTACGTATTTAGTAAGCAGATACTTATTCAAGTATGTATTTATGTAGCATTAGTGATACCGAAGTAGGATTCTCCTCAGTTCATCTTCTTCGTTCACTAGACATAAGGTACGGATTCCCGTCCTTTCAGTATGGACATTCTTTCCTTATTAGGATTCCCCGTATGCAGCCAAATGTTTTCACGTAGTATAAGTTTATATGTTTGACTTGCTTATGTTTAATTTAGAATACCTATAGCTATATACATGCATGACCAGTTTAACCTAGTTATGGAGGTACCATAACCATAACATTAGAGGCACTGAAGTTATGACTTCACCACGGCGGAGTGATTGCTCATGGTGTCCCTTCAGCTTTTGGCCATATTTTTATATTTATCATGTGGGGCTTATGGGTGCATCCTAGTTACATGTTTTTCAGCAGATTACTCAGTGTGAATGTGGTGTGTGCCTTGCATCCTTCACAAGGAGCTGATCCCTCCTACCCAAAACCAGTATATTAAATTAGAGGCAGCCCCTCTAATTTGCATGATGAGGTCACCCCTCCAAGTATTCATGCACGGTGGATTTTCATGACCTATATTGGCTAATGGTAGAACATGTTAAACAATTTTTATAAGATAAACATAAGGCTTTTCAAACTATAAAACCAGTTTTATCAAGACTTAACCAGGTTATTCGGGACCTAGTTTCTTCCACTGTTATATGTTATATGCTTATCCTATTCATGCTTTATTGTACATCCGTGCACTGAGCGTAATGCTCAGCCGTTTTCTTTTTCTATGTTCCCAAAATGGCAGGTACTCAGGGACGCTCGTAGACTTTAAGCGTACGTGCATATAGACTGGAAGCTTTCTAGCCTTTCTTTACTTTATGCATTATCTTTACTTGATACACTTGCTATGGACATTGTTTAGTCCTTTCCTTTACAGTACTTATGTTTGTGTGTGATGAGCTTTACGTTTGGACTACCAATGTTTGATTCCGGTATTTTCCTTTTATGGTCATGTAATGTTTAGACATTTTTCCTTGTATGCTTTGATGACACGTCATAATTACGCGTGACATTCCATTATCAAAATGGGGTGTTACAATTATGGTATCAGAGCCAAGGCTTCGACTTGTAGGCTCTCAAAATATGACATGTGATTAGTGGGTAGTCACTATGGTCTTCCTAGAACTGACAGTCGTTTTCATGCATTCATCATTTTTATGCATACATATATATGTCATTGTCGCAGGTTTATGACTAAGTAATGGTTGGTATAGGACTGGCCCTATTTAGTCGCATGTGTTTTATCGAAACTTTTAAATTTGGGACCGACCCATAGGCGTCCCCTCGCCATGTCTTTTATTTTGGGTGAACTGACCATAGGCGTTCACTCTCGAGCATACAAAAGTTTTCATAAAACTGCATCATGCATTCATACACAAAATTTTCTTGCATAAAATTTTTCTCTTGAAATTGGTATAGTTTTTTTTTCATGTATATATATTTTATGTTTTGATCTGTTTAATCATATGTTTTATGTTATATTGTCAGATGGTTCTCACACGTGAACAGGAACAACTGAATGTTGCAATCCAAGCTGTAATGCAAGCTTTGCTTCCTCAACTGAGAAACGACATCAGGGCTGAGGTTCAAGCTGCCAACAATCAGCAGCATAATCAGGCACCTCCTCCTCCTCCTCCAGTGACATTAGCAGTATGACTGGAGAGATTCAACAAGCTCCGTCCTCGAGCTTTTGAGAAAACCGATAGCCCCAATGATGCTGAAAGCTGGTTGGCTCACATCGAGAAGATTTTCAATGCTATGGGTTGTGACCCCGCGTACAAGGCGAGGTTGGCCTACTATCGGTTCGAAGGTGATGTGCTAAATTGGTGGGTAGCGTTGATGCAGTCTGAGGGAGGTGACGAGTGGGTTGCTGGTTTGACTTGGGCTCAGTTCAAGGACAGGGTGATGGAGCACTTCTTTCCCAAGGCTGAGCAAGACAAGCTCAAGAGGGAGTACCATGGGATCTGACAGAGAGCTGGGGAGAATAGCAAAGAGTTTATGCATCGCTTTCTTCGCTTAGCTGGTTTCCTTGGTGCGGCAGCAGGTACTCCTGAAGAGCAGGTACACCACTTTAGGTGGGCTCTTCGCACATCGGTCGTAAACAATCTGGTGTGTGCTACGTTTAACACTGTAGCACAAGTGGCCGATGCAGCACGTAAGCTGGAGATGCTGCAGGAGAGAGATGAGTTCGGGGAAGCTGAGAGACCCGACAAGAGGCAGAAAACTGGGGACCGGTCTCAGCCGGCTACTCAGCAGCAGCCTCATCAGCCCAAGGGAAACGGTCAGACTAACGACCGTTCTGCTACGGATAGGCGTGGCAGAAATGATAATTTCCGTCACAATGTTGGACACTCCAATGGCAGCAGGTCCTAATACTTACGCAATTTTCTTATGATTTCATGTTATAACTCATATTCTGACACTTTAGCAAAAACTTCTACCAGGAACCATGGAAACGGTAGGGACCAGAACTAGAGAGGTTCACAGCCTAGCCGTCCAGCTATCACTGGTATTCAATCTTACGATTATCCACATTGTCCTTTGTACCCTATTATCATGTCTTATGTAAAATGTTTTATCAGGTTCTCAGTCAGCCAGAGAACCTGCTGGAGGATATACTCATCCTCTTTGCTCTACTTGCCACATTAGGCACCCAGGACCATGTCGTCGTAACACGGACGCATGCTTCAAGTGTGGTCTTCCTGGCCATATCATGAAGGATTGTCGTAAGGGCGAGATGGAGGGCACATCTGGACATGCTGATTCCAAGCCGCCTCCTACCACTGGGCGTGTCTACACGACATCTCGAGACCAGGCCAACAAGTCTACAGGTACCATCATTGGAATCTTGTATATGTATGGTCAAGCTGCGTGTGTTCTTTTCGATACGGGTGCTACTCACTCGGTCATTTCTACTGCTTATGCTAAGAACATTAGGATGCTCCCCATGCCACTAGAGAATAGGCTTACGATTCCCACGCCTTTGAGGGACTTTGTATTAATCACCCACGTATACAAGAGTCTTCCCCTAGAATTTGACGATAAGGTTCGACCTGTTGACGCACTTCCGCTGGACATGAATGACTTTGACATGATTTTGGGCATGGATTGGCTATCCAAGCACTATGCTACCATAGACTGCCATTCATATCGAGTTATCTTCGGTGATGTTAATGCACCAGAGTACATTCATAACGGGTTCGTACCCTGACGGTCTGTACAAATCATATCTACCCTGCAAGCGCGTGCGCTACTGTCACATAGCTGCGAGGGTTATCTAGCTACGGTTCACGACATGGATGCTGAATCTCCATCAATTCAGGATCAACCAATAGTGTCGGAATTCCAAGATGTATTCCCAGAAGAACTTTCGGGCATACCACCTGCACGAGAAGTGGAATTTAGTATCGAGCTTATTCCAGGAGCTGAACCAATCTCCAAGGCTCCTTATCGCATGGCTCCCATAGAGCTGAAGGATCAACTGCAGGAACTTCTAGAATGAGGTTTCATTCGACCGAGCGCATCTCCATGGGGCGCACCGGTCTTATTTGTTAAGAAGAAGGACGGCAGTATGCGTCTTTACATAGACTATCGTGAGCTCAACAAGATTACTATCCGGAATAGGTATCCACTTCCGCATATAGACGATCTGTTTGACCAACTCCAAGGGGCCAAACACTTCTCCAATATTGATCTTAGGTCAGGCTATCATCAGCTACGGGTCAAGGAGCAGGATATCGCCAAGACTGCTTTTCGTACCTGCTATGGCCACTACGAGTTTGTAGTTATGCCATTCGGCCTGACCAATGCTCCAGCAGTGTTCATGGACTTGATGAACAGAATCTTCCATGAATTTCTGGACAAGTTCGTCATTGTCTTCATCGATGACATCCTGATTTTCTCAAAGTCCAAGGAGGAACACGAAGACCATCTTCGTACATTACTACAGATTCTTCGCCAGAAGCAGTTGTATGTTAAATTCTCCAAGTGTGAGTTCTGGTTAGACAAGGTGGCATTCTTAGGTCACATTGTATTTGCAGAAGGAATCACTATGGATCCAGCGAAGGTTGAGGCCATTACTAAGTGGCCAAGGCTGACCTCAGCGACGGAAGTCCGCAGTTTCTTAGGCTTAGCTGGCTATTACCGTAGGTTCGTGGAGAACTTTTCCCGTTTAGCACTACCATTGACCAAACTCATGTGGAAAGGGGAGAAATTAGTCTGGACTGAAGAACGAGAGAAAAGCTTTGAAGACCTGAAGCAGAAGCTAGTATTTGCACCTGTTCTTACTCTCCCATCTGGTACGGGTGGATTTCAAATCTATAGTGATGCATCAGGGAAGGGACTTGGCTGTGTTCTCATGCAACATGGGAAAGTGATCGTGTACGCTTCACGGCAGCTTAAGCCTTATGAAGAAAATTATCCCACGCATGACTTGGAACTTGTTGCAGTCGTGTTTGCATTGAAAATATGGAGGCACTACTTATATGGAGAATCATGTGACATTTTCACGGACCACAAGAGCTTGAAGTATATCTTCACTCAACGTGAACTGAACATGAGGCAGAGGAGATGGTTAGAGCTGTTGAAGGATTATGACATTAATCTATAATATCATCCCGGAAAGGCAAATGTAGTAGCAGATGCTCTTAGCAGGAAGTCCGGAATGATCAACGGCATTAAAATTCAGGAGGAAATCATAAGAGACTTGGAGCGACTAGACATCAAGATCATGGTACGTGGACAGCACGGTTACTGGGCTAATCTTAGAGTAGAACCCGAGTTACTCTCTAAGATCAAGGAAGCTCAGAAGGACGACAGAGAAATCTGGGCGATAGTACAGAATTTGGAGAAACAGACGGAATTCATAATAGATGCAGTTGGTATCGAATGGCAGGGCACGAGACTTTGTGTTCCTGATGACCAAGAACTCCGGGAAGCCTTGTTAGCTGAAGCGCATAGCTCCCCATTCTCTATACATCCTGGTTCGACTAAGATGTACCATGACATCAAGCAATACTTTTGGTGGAGTGGTATGAAACAGGATGTGGCCACTTACGTCTCCAAATGTCTTACCTGCCAGCAGGTTAAGATCGAGCATCAGCGATCTGGCGGTCTCCTTCAACCGTTAGATATTCCAGAGTGGAAGTGGGACCAATCACCATGGATTTTGTTACTGGTCTTCCGCCTACCAAGAGGAAGCACGATGCAATTTGGGTTATCGTTGATCGACTTACCAAATCAGCTCATTCCTTACCGATCCGCAAGGAAGATCCGGCAAGTAAACTCGCCGATACGTATAGAAGAGAGATCATGAGACTCCACGGTGCTCCATCCAGCATCGTCTCAGACAGAGATCCTCGTTTCACTTCGCGATTTTGGAAGAGTCTGCAGAAAGCTTGGGGTACACAACTTAAGCTTAGCACGGCTTTTCATCCTCAAACGGACGGACAGTCGGAGCGAACTATTCAGACATTCGAAGACATGTTGAGGTCATGTGCGTTGGAATGGACGGGTGATTGGGACAATTACATCTGTTTGGTGGAGTTTGCATACAACAACAGTTGGCACGCAAGTATCAAGTGTGCTCCTTTCGAGATGTTGTATGGTAGAAAGTGTCGCGCCCCAATCTGCTGGGATCAGGTTGGCGAGCGAACACTTGAAGGACCAAAAATCATAGAGATGACCAATGAAATGATCGCAGTAGCTAAGCAGAAACTTCAGGAAGCACGGTCACGTCTTCCTTAAGGTTTCACCGGCACGTGGTGTTAGACGCTTCGGGATTAAAGGGAATCTCAGTCCTCGTTTCATCGGACCGTTTGATATCATTGAACGAGTCGGTGAAGTATCTTACCGGTTAGCGTTACCTCCGCAGCTTTCCCATGTACACAATGTGTTTCATGTGTCCTTACTCAGAGGGTACCAGTATCATCCCCTTCACATGGTTCAGTATCCACTGGAACAGATACGTGAAGATCTCACTTTTATAGAAGAACCCGAACGAGTTCTTGACAGAAAAGAACGAGTCATGAGAAGGAAGACGATTCCATTCGTCAAAATCCTTTGGAGGGATCATACCGAGCGGGAATCCACTTGGGAAACAGAGGAGTCTATCCGGGCTTCTTACCCTCATTTCATATTTTGAATTCGGGTATGTTCTTCTTTTTCAGTTTACTTTATCTATAATTCGGGGACGAATTATTCTTTTTAGGGGGGAAGAGTTGTAAAACCCGCATGCTTTTACCATGAATAGTACCCTTAAGATCGTACGTACTAGATTAAAACTTTCCTTTTATAGTATGATTACGTTTACGTGTTAGGATTTTACGTATTACGTACGTGTTAGAACACGATAAGTATTTATTACGCACGAACATGCAACAATTATTTAACAATAATTAATCACGAACATGCGATCATGAAATCATGAACGTAATTAAATCATGAACTAATATTAATTACATATATATATTTATTACGAGCGTGAATAAATATATTAGGTCACAGTAAATATTTAACGAGAACACATAAAACGCGAACACAAATAAACACGAACGAACACTTAAACAACGAGACACGGAAAACGGTACGGGTACCCCATGTGGGGCCCCCTACCCGCGGCTACACCAACACCATGGGCCAAGCCCATCAAATTTTACAATGAAAGGGGGGTAAAGGTAAAACTTGTTTTCATTTTTCACTTTACAGGAAAACAAATTAAAAACCTAAAAAGTTTTCTCCTTTCTCCTTCTTGTCCTCTTTGGCCGCCGCATACAACACAAGAAAAGGGGGTGTTCGTTTGATTTTCATCTTGAATATTGTACGTGTGTTCGTGTGTGTTCATCCTCGTTAGATCCACGCATTCGATATATTCTTTTAATCCTTTTCTTTTTGATTTGATCTAATAAAATTAATTAAGAACATGATGTTTTTAAAAACCTAATTAAAAACATAAATCAATCATGTAAATGGTTTTTGGGTAAATCAAAAAGGTTGTTTTTGGGGGTGTTTGTTTGGCCGGCGCCTAAACCGAACCCCAAGGGGGTCTCGGTTTGGCTAATAGACCACCATCGACACTATATGGTCCCGGTTGGGTGGTGTGGGTCCTATGGCAGCAGCAAACCAAATGGAACCCCGAAGTGGTTCGGGGTATGGTGTCGATTTCATGTCCAGTTCATGGTTTCTAGTCAAGATCCGGTTCACGGTTTATGTTAAGATTATTTTGTTTATGATCATATGTTAAAATTAAATTAATAATAATATGACATGATTAATTTAATAAAAGATGACTTAGGTTATATTTAATTATTAGATCATGAAATTATTAACCTAAGTATTTTATATTTTCTAGACTTATAATTAATAAATTATTTAAAAACCATGGTTATAATTAATTAATTAGCATGACTTAGGTTATATTATTAATAAATAATGATACATGTTTTAACCTAAGTATTTAACTTTATTTAATTAAAAGAATGATGTATTTTAATTAAATACTTTTAACTTATAGTTTATTTAAATTACATGTAATAATTAATAAACTATACATTATATCATTATGACTTAGAAAATAATCAGAAAAACACTTAAGCTTATATACTTAGCTTATTTAACCAGCTTATATCTATTTATGGAAACTTTCTATTTTTAGAAACTTATTTAATTCAGGCCGCTAATCTATTTATGGAAACTTTCTATTTTTAGAAACTTATTTAATTCAGGCAGCTAATCTATTTATGGAAACTTTCTATTTTTAGAAACTTATTTAATTAAGGCAGCTGATCTATTTATGAAAACTTTCTATTTTTAGAAACTTATCTATTTTAAGCAGTAATTCTATTTTTGGAAACTTTCTATTTTTGGAAACTTTCTATTTTTGAAAACTTTCTATTTTTGGTAACTTTCTATTTTTGGAAACTTTCTATTTTTGGAAACTTTCTATTTTAGGAAACCGGCTTTTTTGGAAAGTTACTTATTATTACACAATAAGTATAATAATACATGAAATACCAGAAATACTTAATCAGAATAGACAAAATATAAGATAAACACAGTTTAAGGTTTTAAACAGTAAAACATGATATAAACATATAAAATAAGCTAAGACATGACATAAAACCATTTACGTATTTAGTAAGCAGATACTTATTCATGTATGTATTTATGTAGCATTAGTGATACCGAAGTAGGATTCTCCTCAGTTCATCTTCTTCGTTCACTGGACATAAGGTACGGATTCCCGTCCTTCCAGTATGGACATTCTTTCCTTATTAGGATTCCCCGTATGCAGCCAAATGTTTTCCCGTAGTATAAGTTTATATGTTTGACTTGCTTATGTTTAATTTAGAATACCTATAGCCATATACATGCATGACCAGTTTCACCTAGTTATGGAGGTACCATAACCATAACATTAGAGGCACTGATGTTATGACTTCACCACGGTGGAGTGATTGCTCATGGCGTCCCTTCAGCTTTTGGCCATATTTTTATATTTATCATGTGGGGCGTATGGGTGCATCCTAGTTACATGTTTTTCAGCAGATTACTCA
This sequence comes from Glebionis coronaria, assembly GCA_025667525.1. NCBI lineage: Eukaryota > Viridiplantae > Streptophyta > Magnoliopsida > Asterales > Asteraceae > Glebionis > Glebionis coronaria. The sequence continues at coordinate 633,866,252 of CM046874.1, read as the reverse complement.
GTGTGAGTGTGGTGTGTGCCTTGCATCCTTCACAAGGAGATGATCCCTCCTACCCAAAACCAGTATATTAAATTAGAGGCAGCCCCTCTAATTTGCATGATGAGGTCACCCCTCCAAGTATTCATGCACGGTGGATTTTCATGACCTATATTGGCTAATGGTAGAACATGTTAAACAGTTTTTATAAGATAAACATAAGGCTTTTCAAACTATAAAACCAGTTTTATCAAGACTTAACCAGGTTATTCGGGACTTAGTTCCTTCCGCTGTTATATGTTATATGCTTATCCTATTCATGCTTTATTGTACATCCGTGCACTGAGCGTAATGCTCAGCCGTTTTCCTTTTCTATGTTCCCAAAACGGCAGGTACTCAGGGACCCTCGTAGACTTTAAGCGTACGTGCATATGGACTGGAAGCTTTCTAGCCTTTCTTTACTTTATGCATTATCTTTACTTGATACACTTGCTATGGACATTGTTTAGTCCTTTCCTTTACAGTACTTATGTTTGTGTGTGATGAGCTTTACGTTTGGACTACCGATGTTTGATTCTGGTATTTTCCTTTTATGGTCATGTAATGTTTAGACATTTTTCCTTGTATGCTTTGATGACACGCCATAATTACGCGTGACATTCCATTATAAAAATGGGGTGTTACAAAACGCCTTAGCTTCGCTATAGCTTGTGTAGCTTGAAGCTTGGCAATATCGTTACGCTACGCTTCACGCTATTTACAACCTTGTCGGCAATTCAACGTCATGTCAACTTCTTTTCTCTGCCAAAATCACCAAAAACATACTGCAATAACACGGTCAAGAATCACCACCAAAACATATTCCACTTAAACACAAATATAGATGAGAAAAACTAAAATCACACCTACAACCAACTTCCACAAGCCGGTCTCTCAACATACCAACTTCTTTTTCCATGTATGATGTGTCGATTGAGGTGTCATCAATGGCAGAGCTTGACCGATTTGTTTGGGCGGGGGGGTGGGGGGGGGGGGCAAGAAACTTTTGACATAAAAGCGTTACGTCAAGCTGGTCTCTCAACATACAAACTTCTTTTTCCAAACTTTCGACATAATGGTTGTTTAGGGTCTGATTTGCAATGCTAGTTGTCTAATTCATAAATTCTATGATACTTGTTTCATTCACTATATTGGTTCTTGTTTGTTACTTTAGGCATAATGTTATGATTTTTTAACTGAATCAGTTAAAGTTTGATCATTTTCTAAAGTGGGATAGAGATACTGCATAACACCTCTTCCCTTAGCAAGTCACATTATATTATAAAGTTGAAAATTAGACTAACATATATTTCCAAACAACCAAAAATACCCGTTTGTTGACTGATTAAAATCAAACTTGAAGAGCTGTTTCCAAACACACAAAAAAACCCATATGTTGACTGATTAAAGTCAAGCTTGAATAACTATACCCAAACACCAAAAAGTACCCGCCTGCTGACTGATTAAAGACAAATTTGAAAAGCTATATCCAAACATCCAACATAAAACATAATAATCAGCAAGCCGTATCAAATATTTTAATGAAACATAAATCACTATTACGCCATAACAAAGATTTTTATTAACATAAAAAGGTCAATAAAACAAGGGATGACCTTCCCTGAAACATGAAACTAATCATGAAACTAAGAAACTAGAAAAACTTGTATAGAAAGAACACAAAGATCTAGGTAAAAACATGCATCTTATTCAGTTTCTTCACAATAGCTTCTTTCTCACTCAACAACATCAGTTGCTCATTTAGATATTCTTCTAGATCATTTCGGGCCATCAAGAGCCTAAGAATCCCAATAAAACCACAACTAGGACAACATTAGAACCGTCGCCCCGGGTTCCTATTAGTCTATGGTGTTTTGATTGTTGTGGAGTTGCCACATTCACATATGATCACCATGACTAGATACCTGGTGTGTTAAAGAGGATATAAAGGGTTCGACTAAAGATTATTGTGTCGATGTACCTATATATGCAAGTTTTCCATCACATGTGTTTTCATGGTGGGAAATTGATGACGTATAGTCCCCAGCCGGGTCAGGAACCCGGCCCACGGGTACTACCCGTATCCGGCCCATCATAGATGGGTGGGAATAATGTCATCTAAGCTTATGGGCTTGAATGAACAGTAACCGCACACACGTGTGCGGACCACGGCCCGGCGCGGCCGGTACAGGGTTAGACAGAATCATATTCTGTCTAGGGATAGGATTTACCCCAAAGAAGAGGATATTCACTCACCATAATTAGAAGATAACAATCATTCTAATTCTGGTACTTATCCTTTCCTTGGGGCTGAAGTATCAGTGGCAGCCCACTAGGGTTTCACTGCCTATAAAAGGAACCCCCAAGGGTTCCACAAAGGTATCACGTTCTAAACTCTCAACTCACATAAAACCCTAACCGATTACTTACTCTCACGCCGGAGTCTAATCGTGGGAAACATTCCCACGATAAGTCTAACGCGTGTTGTTTAGTGTGCAGGATCCCAACCAAACAGTTCACTTGGTGCAGGAGCCGGAGCCCAGCCAACCCGAATTAAGCCTAATTCGGGTCTAGCAAGCATCACCCAACTTTTGCATCAACAAGTTGGCGCCATCCGTGGGACCCATTACACTAAGCTAGAGTAAAACCTCATCTTGAATTTCCAATGACGAAGGGGCATCCGCAAGCTAATCCCAGGAACACAAATCCTAGAAATCGGAAGTCCCAAGGGGAAGGGATACTCATCCCCAACCAATCTCCTAGCCGCCCTGCGGGCGGACCTGGTAACCGTGGTGGTTTTCAGCCCATGGGGGTGACGAGCACGATCTCCATAACACCCCCACTTACTTCAACCCTGGATTAGCCTGTCCAGGGAGTGCGCCCAATCCTCCTAACAAGGAGCCGCGCAGACCATCGATTGAGGAGGAAGTAGAAGTCCAACCACTCAGCGAGGAGGATCTCACTCGAGTTCTCACGCAGAACTTTGATAGGATCGTCCCAGGGATTGCATCAAGGTTAAATCTAGGGAGGAACCTCCAATCTAGACTCAACTTTGGCAATACCAGACCAATCACCTCTTTCCAAAATCAGAGAAAAAGGAAAGTCCGGCCTCAGGAGTAGAGCATCTTTGAGGAAACTCCTCAACCTAGGAATGTGTTCGAGCGCATAGGAGATCGCATCATACAGGAACTAATGCAGTCTCGAGAAGGGGGAGATAAGTCCGACGGTTCGCCCGAGCGACCAGATCGAGAGCTGGCCAGAGCCGCTCGCCGCACAAGCGTGTGGGATAGGATGGACACTGGGAAAAAAGCTCCTAGCTCGTCTAAAAAAAGTGGTCCTCACCCAAGGGATGGGGCACCATCCCCCTCTCCAGATCCATCAGGAGAGGACTCAGACGACCATCCGCCCAAGCGTCGCCGACCTAGGCGTACCCCTCCACCACCACCAAACAATGATGAGTATTATGGTGGCCCTTATTATCGAGATGCATAAGCGGAGGATCTTTCCCGCCCGTGGTGTGACCCATGGGATGAACCTAGGCTCACCCGCCCATGGGCGGATCCCAGGGAAGACCCATTCACTCTCCGCATACGAAACTACTCCGAGGACACAAAACGTCGCATGCCGGCGTGTGTCAAGACCTATGATGGAACTGGTGATCCGGATGATCACCTCAAAATATTCGATACGCAGGCTAAAATTGAGCGATGGCCCATGCCTATATGGTGCCAAATGTTCAATTCGACTTTGATCGGCAATGCCCGTGACTGGTTTGAGGGACTCCCTCCACGAAGCATTGATAGCTTCACGGAACTACGCACTGCGTTCAAGAATAATTATACTCAGAGGAAGAAGTATAATAGGGATACGGTCTCATTGGCAACTGTCAAACAACGGCCGGGGGAGTCCACGGAAGCCTTCACTGAACGCTTCAATGATGAGTGCACGCGCACAAAGACAATGCCGGAACTCCTGAAAATCTCTGACTACATGCATGCCATAACAGACAGGGAGTTGATCAGGCGTCTCAATGACAAGCGTCCAGAGAGGTATGATGACCTCATGGAGAGAGTCAGAAACTTCATAGAATGAGAAACGGCGGTTGCCGCGGCTTACCCTTCAAAAGGAAACGGCTACCGGTCAAACGACCAGTCCAGGAGGCAATCAGGCGGTCAAAAAAATCAGAACAACAGCAGGGGCTCAGACTATAAGAACCAAAACAAAGGAGGACGGCCGGACGATAAGTTTACCCCCCTAAAGATGTCCTACCGGGAGATCTTGCTGACGGAAGGGGCAAATTTTCCGAGGCCTCCCCCAATGACAACTCCGCCGGACCGTCGGCAAGGAAATCGCTTTTGTGAGTTCCATAATGATAAGGGCCATGGCACGGAGGAGTGTATCCAGCTCAAGAAGCACATTGAGTCGTTGATCAAGTCAGGTAAACTCAAGCATTTGGTTAAGGATTGGAAGGACGGAAAAGAAAACAAAAAGTATGACAAGAAGGATCCCCAAAAGGACAAACCTTCGACCATATACATGATCCAATCCAGACAACGCCGCACGAGGCAGAAAATTGGCCAAAATTTTTCACGCCGCAGGGAAATATCATTCCCTCTCATCACAGCAAGCGATGTGATTGATGCGCCTCTCACTATTGAGATAAGCATTGGAACACACAATGTTCGTCGCATGTATGTGGATGGAGGGTCGTCAGCGGAAGTACTGTACGAACACTGTTTTGTGCAGTTTCGAACAGAAATAAGAAGCCAATTAGTACCGGCCACGACGCCGCTCACTGGCTTTAGTGGAGACACTATCTGGCCGATAGGGCAACTGCGTCTGCTTGTAACCATTGGGAATGAGGAACACTCCACTACAGCGTGGATGAACTTCATGGTGATACGCTCACATTCTCCGTACAATGGGATCATAGGCAGACCAGGTATTCTGACTATACGGGCGGTATCCTCCACGGCACACGGAATGATTAAGTTCCCTGTTGAGGGAGGAATCGTCACCATCTACAACACAATCGTACCAGCATCCGAGTGTCATACCGTGACAACACCGGCTCCACCTATTCCACCCAAGGATGGATCACCACCTCCCAACTAGAAGGTGGCAATCCATCCTGACTACCCGAAACAGGAGATATCCATAGGGGGCGCTCTCGGATAGTGGCAAAAGGACCATGTGCTCTCTTTTAAGTGCAAACCTAGATATATTCGCATGGGAGCCAAAGCATATGACAGGCGTGCCACGTGCGATAGCAGAACATAAGCTCCAGATCCACAGGGGTACCAACCCATCAAGCAAAAGAAGCACAGCCAGGCGCCCGAGCGCAGCCGAGTGATATTGGAGGAAGTACGGAAACTCGTGGACGCATGTATCATGCGCGAGGTATACTACCACGAGTGGTTATCCAATCCGGTCATGGTCAAAAAACATGACGGAAGTTGGCGCATGTGTGTGGATTTCATGGATCTGAACAAAGCTTGTCCACAGGATTGTTACCCGTTACCGGAGATTGACTGGAAGGTGGAATCCCTATGTGGATATCCCTTTAAGTGCTTCTTAGACGCATATAAAGGATACCACCAGATCCAGATGGCGGAGGAGGATGCAGAAAAAACGGCATTCCATACGAGTCAGGGCGTATATTGCTATACGAAAATGCCGTTTGGACTAAAGAACGCCGGTGCTACATACCAGTGGCTTGTGGACAAAGCTTTTGAATCACAGATAGGCCGCAACCTGGAAGTTTATCTGGATGACCTAGTCATAAAAAGTCATACGGAGGATGCACTTATCCGGGATGTCCAAGAGACATTCGACACACTGAGGAGGATTAACATGAAGCTAAATCCAAAGAAATGCACATTTGGGGCGACGGAGGGAATGTTCCTTGGATACATGATTGATCCAAATGGTATCAAACCTTGCCCAGAGAAAACGGACGCCGTAATACAGTTGCCATCCCCTCAGACACGGAAGGAGGTGCAATCCTTAAATGGGAAGCTGGTCGGGCTAAATAGGTTCTTATCCAAATCCGCAGAGAAGTCATTACCCCTATTTAAGACACTCAAGAAGTGCATTAGGAAGGGAGACTTTCGGTGGACAAAGGAAGCCGAGGAAGCTTTTGGCCAACTCAAGCAGCACCTGGCATCTCTCCCTATGCTAGTAGCTCCCCGGCCAAAGGTGGAACTCATTATGTATCTCTCAGCCACTCATGGCGCAATAAGTGCGGTACTCATGACAGATAGGGATACGGTGCAAACTCCGGTCTACTTTATAAGTAGAACATTGCAAGGGCCGGAGTTGAATTACTCCTCTATGGAAAAATTGGTTTTGGCACTAGTGTTTGCTACAAAGCGGTTGCGCCGATACTTTCAGGCGCACCCAATTGTAGTCATTACGGACCAACCAATAAAGCAAGTCATCTCTAGACCGGATGTGGCAGGTAGGCTACAAAAATGGAGCATCCTATTGGGGGAGCATAATATATCTTATAGGCCAAGGACGGCTGTTAAAGGCCAGATCTTGGCAGATTTCTTGATAGAGAAGCCGGATGAGGAAGGACCAGTCGTTAAACAAGACGAGACTCCAACAGAACCATGGGTGTTATTTACGGACGGATCTTCGTGTACGGATGGGTCCGGAGCTGGTCTCATCCTCACAAATCCGGAAGGAATGGAGTTTACATACGCCCTCCGTTTTGAGTTCACGGCCACCAACAACGAAGCGGAATATGAAGCATTAATTGCGGGTTTGAAAATCGCCGCTAGAATGGGAGTTCGCAACCTTGAGGCCTACGTGGACTCACGGCTTGCGCGAACCACATTCTAGGTGGATACGTGGCTAAGGAGGACAACATGGTCCGATATTTGGAGAAAGTCAAGTCACTCATCGCGGCTTTCAGCAAGTTTTCCATCAAGCAGGTGCCAAGAGGTGAGATCAAGAAGGCGGACGCTCTTAGCAAGATCGCATCCACAAGCTTCGCCCACTTGTCCAAGCAAGTCTTGGTGGAAATACTCAAGGAGAAGTCTATAACAGAAGGGGAGGTCGCTACCATAGTTGAAGAGGATGGACCTACATGGATGACCCCGATTATCAACTATTTGACTAGTGAGACCCTTCCGGACGAGGAAAAAGCAGCACGGCGCATCAGAAGGAAGTCGCAACACTTCGAACTCCGAGAAGGTATTCTTTATAAGCGCTCTTTCTTGCAGCCATGGTTGCGGTGTGTTGGACCACGTCAGGCTACCTATGTAATCAGTGAAATACATGAAGGGTTGTGCGGCATGCACTGATAGGTGTGAAAACACCCATCTTTTCTACCACTTAATTACAATAATAACCGAGCCAAAACGTGTATTTTATGTCTTTTATGTCGGAATTATGCGTGGTTTGTGTTTTTGTTGTGATTTAGGACGAAATTGTGAAAAGTGGAGAAAACACGGCATTTACGGGCTTTTATTGAAGAAAAAGATGAAAGATGAAGTCGAGAAGTCGAGAGTGCAAAAAGAACGGAAGTCCAAGACCATTTCTGAAGATTTATCGAAGAAATAGTCAAAAGACGGAAGTTTGCCAAAAGCCGAAGAACTCGAGTCTTATTTATTGGAGAATTAAAAGACGAGTTTAAAGAAATCCCGAGCCAAAAAGTCCTTAAAGTTCAAGATTAACAAAAGACTAAGAAGGAAGGACTTAATAGTGCAATTAACAAGAAAGGAAGGAGAGGAGGAAGCTTCCTCTAACCACTCTCCTAATCTCCTATAAATAGACCATTAGTATCTCATTTTCATTTGGTTGGCTAACTTGACAAATTAGCTCCTCCACTTTTATTTTATGCACCTTTAATTACTTGTCATTTTAATACATGTTTTGCACTTTAATTATCCTTTTAATTTCCAAGTAAGTGTTTTAATTTGCGTTCTTTAAATTCGTGTCTTTAATCTTTCTTTATCATGTGATCAAGCTTATTTTTACCAATCTCATTCTACTCTTCTTCTTTTTTTGATTCGGTTACAATTTCGGATTAAGCAAGGTTTTGCTTAATCCATTGCTTATTTGATTAAAAGTATTGTCTTTTCTTTTTCCTTTAAGCTTCCATACGAAATAGCCATAAGTTTGACAATCTTATGTGCTTATTTGGTATTTAGCTTAATTGTTTTGAAAGTTTTCTTAAAAGTTTTACTTTTTAAAATCCATTTTAATTAGTTTTGTCTTTTAAATTTTGAAAGGTTTTAATTTTTTAGCTTATTGTTTCATTTCTCTTCATTTCATTTTAGTCTTTATTACTGCTTATTAGTTATAGCTTATTTGGATTTGTGCTTATTACGAATTTGGCACTCCATCGGAAAGTAAGGTAAACACACATTGCGACGGCTTGCTTCTCCACATTCCGATAGTGACAGTTTTGGACAAGGGTTTTGCATTCCGATCCGGGATTGCGATAGGAGTAACATTACCCTCATTCCGATCTGGGATTGCGATCGCACATTGCGATCGCACATTTCGACGGCTCTTGAGGTTTACTTAGTCGAAGTGCTGCCCAATTTTTCTTAGTATCATTCCGATCTGAACTGTATTGCGATCTGACACATTGCGATCTGGACTGCATTGCGATCTGAAACATTCCGATAGGTTGCACCTTTTATTCCGACAGAACATTCCGATCTGGATTCCAATGGTATGGTGACAGCATTCCGATAGTGGATTCCGATGGTTATGGTTTTGGATTTTAATTTTGCTTTGTTTAATTTTCTAGCCACATTTTAATACTTGTCAAGTTTAATTTCTGTCACGCTTTAATTTTAAGTTATTAAATTAATTTACTTTAAAAAGTTTTTTTAATATTACACCCTTTCATTTAATTAGACTTAGTTTAATTTTAAGTGCCATTTTATTTTAAGCCATTTACTTTAATTGTTTTTGCACTTTTAATATACTACAACGACACATCACTTTTGTTTCACCAAAGAACAATAGAGTCACATAGTTAACCAAGATCAATTCGATTAGACATACATCAACGAATCTTTTTAATTAGGCAAAAACCTATGTATCAAATGGCGTCGCTGCCGGCTCTTTTCGTAAAGATTAACGGTTTTCTGTGAGAGACGCGTTGCTTTTTGGGATCCGTTCATTCGTGAGCGTTACTTTTCTTACATAAAAATTTCAAAAAAAAAACATAAAAAAATTAAAAATTGATAAAAATACATAAAAATTAAAAATTTCAAAAATCCAAAAAGATTTTGTCCACCTAAAGGAAAAGGTGTTCGACCCCGGTATTGCAATCTTTAAGCCATCTCAGTATCCACCTGATGAAATAAAAGTAAATATCTTTGGAATTTATGGAAATCTGCTTGCACCACTTCAACCTTGCTTCCACCGTGCTCCATCGCTGCTTAAGGGAACCTTGCCAACTCTTCTTTGGCTTGCCTTGTTCGCCTTAAGCCTGTGCTATTTGATGGACGAAAACTATGTCTTTGATCCTGGTGGATATGTTTCATGCTTCTTCCGTTGATAATCAAGGTCGAGTCAGGCTCACGACTCGGTTAACAAAAATCAAGCGCTTCTTGGGAGGCAACCCATGCATCTATCTTTTCGCTTTCTTTATCATAAGTGTAGGGGGGAGACCCGTTGGTTTGCTATTTCCTCTCCTCTCTTAATCAGGGATTCGAGCGCTCAATGATCCACTCTTGATGATTCTTGACGACCCGTGATTCCATGTCTCCACTATCCCGGTTCTATCCTAAACTCTTTTCGATTCACTATTTTATATTTTCTCAATATTAAAATAGGAATCTCCTTTGTTGTCTCTTCCTTAGCAAGATTTAAACAAAGTGCACAATGTCCTAAGTGTAGGGGAATTTACTCCCACATGCTTAAACATTGAGGACAATGTTTATATTAAGTGTAGGGGGGACTTCTATCGAAGTTAAGTGGCCTTTTCCTTGTATTTGTCCTCATTTTAACCGGAAAATCAATTTTTCGACATTTTTCAAATTTTTTGATCTATTTTGGCCTATTAGTTTTTCCCTTTGTATAGTTATTTTCTTTCCTTATTAGAATAGATGTTTAATAAAGTAGTTTTAATTTTCAAACGTTGTGAATCTTTTGACTCAACCCGAGTTTACTTATCTAAGTTACTCTAGCTAGTATCCTTAACGTGTTTAAGTCAAGTTTTGCTAGGCTTTTATAAGGGAGCTATAAAACGCGAAAGTCTTAACTCTCACGGGTTAAGAACAAGAACTTTTCGCAAATTCCTATAATTGATCCTAGAGAGTCGTTTATCAAGGGAACTTTAAAACGCGATTTCTAAACTTGAAAAAGTCTAAGAATTTGCAAGATCCTATAGGCGACTCGAAAACCCAAAACTTTGATTTAATAGGCTAAGCATCCACGAGTCTCATTCCTTGAGATTTTAAACTGTGGAGAACGAGAGATGATAGAGCCAATTATAAGTTTGGTATTCTTTCGGGAATTTATGTAAGTTAATTATAAGCCTATTCTCCCATCGCTTGCTAATAAATTTATCTGCAATAAATAAGGTTGTACGATTTGAAAAGTTACTTAGCTTCTAGCCCAAGATCGTTTAAAAGTTGCTCGGTATGGATTAGAGTTCATAGCCAAGGCATAACTTATTGAAGCGGGATGCGAAGATTGGCGAGTCCGAAAAGGCCCTAACAAGGCATGAGGGCTATATTTTGTTGCTAAAGATCCAAAGTGATGTGAAGAATCATTTATCGAAAATCAATATGAAGGATCGAGACACACGACGCAAAGCAAAAACTCCCCAAAAGTCATGGAGAAGTGTATCCGAAAAGACCCTAACAAGGTATGAGGATAAATAGATCCAAGTCATAAAAGGAGGCGGATCGTTGTATATCAAAGTCCAAAATAAAGATTGAGAAAATGAAGAAGTCGTGGTCCAAGTATGAATCTCTCAAAAAGTTCAAGTGAAGAAATTCCAATATGAAGAGAAGACCATAATTTCATGAACGTCTCTCAAGGTTTGAAGTATGAAGTCACTGCCAAATATCGATCCGAGAAAGGTCTCAAATCGCGAAGCGAGTTATGCCAAGATATGAACTTTATGAGGTCCCGAGAAGCAGTTTTAAAAGATTTTGTCCTTTAGCTAATTATTGATTAAATCGTTCACTTTATTTTCGGCATAAATAACTATCGAAATAAGTCAAACAATGCATCCTCATGATCATTCAAGACAAAAATAAAATATAAGAGATACCTCTAGGAATAAGGGAGTCTAAGTGAGTAATTGGCCCACATGAGTTCGTGTTAGTTTGCTAACTTATAATAACAATGATCTTGTTTTTAAGCTTGGTTTGGAGAAAGTGAAAACTTGAGGATGATGATTATTCATGACATTTCCAAAACCCAAGGTATGCTTTTTGATTTCTTTACTTTGAATGTTTATAGTTTTCTATCTCTTTAATAAAGGCCAACGTGGATTGATTATGATGAAAAATGTAAACTTGCTTTGTAACTAATGCATTGCATGAGGACATTGCAATGGTCAAGTGTAGGGGATTTGATAGGTGCGAAAACACCCATCTTTTCTACCACTTAATTACAATAATAACCGAGCCAAAACGTGTATTTTATGTCTTTTATGTCGGAATTATGCGTGGTTTGTATTTTTGTTGTGATTTAGGACGAAATTGTGAAAAGTGGAGAAAACACGGCATTTACGGGCTTTTATTGAAGAAAAAGATGAAAGATGAAGTCGAGAAGTCGAGAGTGCAAAAAGAACGGAAGTCTAAGACCATTTCTGAAGATTTATCGAAGAAAAAGTCAAAAGACGGAAGTTTGCCAAAAACCAAAGAACTCGAGTCTTATTTATTGAAGAATTAAAAGACGAGTTTAAAGAAATCCCGAGCCAAAAAGTCCTTAAAGTTCAAGATTAACAAAAGACTAAGAAGGAAGGACTTAATAGTGCAATTAACAAGAAAGGAAGGAGAGGAGGAAGCTTCCTCTAACCACTCTCCTAATCTCCTATAAATTGACCATTAGTATCTCATTTTCATTTGGTTGGCTAACTTGACAAATTAGCTCTTCCACTTTTATTTTATGCACCTTTAATTACTTGTCATTTTAATACATGTTTTGCACTTTAATTATCCTTTTAATTTCCAAGTAAGTGTTTTAATTTGCGTTCTTTAAATTTGTGTCTTTAACCTTTCTTTATCATTTGATCAAGGTTATTTTTACCAATCTCATTCTACTCTTCTTCTTTTTTTTGATTCGGTTACAATTTCGGATTAAGCAAGGTTTTGCTTAATCCATTGCTTATTTGATTAAAAGTATTGTATTTTCTTTTTCCTTTTAGCTTCCATACGAAATAGCCATAAGTTTGACAATCTTATGTGCTTATTTGGTATTTAGCTTAATTGTTTTGAAAGTTTTCTTAAAAGATTTACTTTTTAAAATCCATTTTAATTAGTTTTGTCTTTTAAATTTTGAAAGGTTTTAACTTTTTATCTTATTGTTTCGTTTCTCTTTATTTCATTTTAGTCTTTATTACTGCTTATTAGTTATAGCTTATTTGGATTTGTGCTTATTACGAATTTGGTACTCCATCGGAAAGTAAGGTAAACACACATTGCGACGGCTTGCTTCTCCACATTCCGATAGTGACAGTTTTGGACAAGGGTTTTGCATTCCGATCCGGGATTGCGATAGGAGTAACATTACCCTCATTCCGATCTGGGATTGAGATCGCACATTGCGATCGCACATTCCGACGGCTCTTGAGGTTTACTTAGTCGAAGTGCTGCCCATTTTTTCTTAGTATCATTCCGATCTGAACTGTATTGCGATCTGACACATTGCGATCTGGACTGCATTGCGATCTGAAACATTCCGATAGGTTGCACCTTTTATTCCGACAGAACATTCCGATCTGGATTCCAATGGTATGGTGACAGCATTCCGATAGTGGATTCCGATGGTTATGGTTTTGGATTTTAATTTTGCTTTGTTTAATTTTCTAGCCACATTTTAATACTTGTCAAGTTTAATTTCTGTCACGCTTTAATTTTAAGTCATTAAATTAATTTACTTTAAAAAGTTTTTTTAATATTACACCCTTTCATTTAATTAGACTTAGTTTAATTTTAAGTGCCATTTTATTTTAAGCCATTTACTTTAATTGTTTTTGCATTTTTAATATACTACAACGACACATCACTTTTGTTTCACCAAAGAACAATAGAGTCACATAGTTAACCAAGATCAATTCGATTAGACATACATCAACGAATCTTTTTAATTAGGCAAAAACCTATGTATCATGCACGCAGGTCCACGATCCGTGGTAGCTAGAGCCTTACGGACATGATATTATTGGCCTACCATGCACAGGGACGCGCGCGACATGATTCGCAAATGTAGTGATTGCCAAGTGCATAGACCAGTGCCGCGGCACCCGCAACAGGAGCTTACACCTATCACGTCCCCATGGCCATTCTATAAATGGGGAATCGACATTGCAGGACAATTTCCTGTAGCTGCGGGGGGAGTTAAGTTCTTGATTGTCGTGATGGACTACTTCACACGATGGATAGAGGCCAAGGCAGTCAAATCCATCACAGGCAAACAGGTTAAAAAGTTTGTTTGGGAGCATATTGTGTGCCGTTTTGGCCTACCAGGAGAAATCATCTCGGACAATGGTAAACAATTCGCGGACAATCCATTCAAGGACTGGTGTGCATCATTGAATATCAAGCGGCGCTTCGCGTCTGTTAAGCATCCGCAGACAAATGGCCTTGTGGAACGAGCGAATAGAAGCTTGGGAAACGACATCAAGGCACGTTTGGATGAGCGAAGTGCCAAATGGGTGGATGAGCTACCACATGTTCTATGGGCACATAGAACTATGATCAAAACGGCCAACGGAGACACTCCATTTGCATTGGCTTACGACACTGAAGTTGTTATACCAGCAGAAATAGGAATGCCTATCATCCGCACAGCGGAGGTTAATGTTGTCACGAACGACGAACAACTGCGAATCAACCTGGATCTGTTGGAAGAGAAAAGGGAGATAGCAGCTATTAATGAGGCTAAGTCCAAGTCTAAAATGAAGGCTTATTACGACGCTAAGGTTAAAGGTGTTTCCTTCCGACCGGGGGATTATGTCTATCGTGCTAACGAAGCAAGTCGAGCAGAGAATACAGGAAAGCTGGGCCCTAAGTGGGAAGGACCGTATGAGGTCACGGAAGCCTTGGGACGAGGTGCGTACAAGTTATGTGACATGGATGGCCGCGACCTGGAGCGCACATGGAACATCTCCAACCTCAAAAGGTGCTATCTTTGAAAGCTACGGCTTCCGCATGGGTACTTCGCCATATGTGGCTTTAATGAAGATCCGTGCACTTTATCACTTTTGCTTCTTATGTTTTGTCTAGGTTCCTTTTTTGTTTCTTAGAACTTATCATTCTTGTTCAAACAAAAAAATGTAAACGTTCTAATAAAATGCCGTGGTGCCTAGCTAGCTCCACGGCTTGTTTTGTGCAAATTATTTCTTAAGATTTTGTTAGTCAGGAGATTTTTAATTATTGTTATAATACGCCAAGTTTCATTCATATGCATTCATTCAAACACCGTACATGTACTATACGCCTCCAGGCGGGGTAAGAGGATTAATTGAACCTACTAATTCAACTTGCCGCGTAAGAGGGATGCAACCCCAGCGGCACGGATCATGTATCCTTACTAGACACCTTACTCACAAGACGTTGTGGTAAGTTTCGTATGTCGTACTCACGCAGTGCTTCGCATAGTAAAGACGCACGTCGCATGTCTAGTAAATTATAGGCTTGTATGTATTTTCTTTTTTGTGTAAGACGTGACATGTCATGCAGTAATGGTATACAATGTTCAACAAAATGAAAATACACAAGTTTCAAAATAAATAACAAAATGGTCGTGGTCATCACGGACTTACATACAAAAGACAGTCACATATGTCTTAGCCGTGTACATGCACGGACGAATAAAAATCACAAATGTTTACAACTGATAAATTACAAGGGGGGTAGGAATTCCCCTATGTCCTTATTTCCTTCTTCAATAAGAGCACGGAGGGCCTCCCCACGAGCATCCTTCCCATCCTGCGCCTTGACCGCAGTCGCATCCAATGCTTCCACAAGCAGCTTTTCACCTTTCATCATTTTTGATGCAGGGTCATAGGTGGGCAAGGTTAAAGGGTTGGTATCCGCAGTAAGCCGGGACATTATTTCCTCGTTTGGAGCGTCTTTAAGTGCCTCAAGCTCATCAAGGAGAGGGTGTTGGATTTCCGCCAACGCATTCATCGACGCGGTCATATTATCCACAGCTGAGGGATTATGGTATGGATTGTTGATGCAAAAGTTGGGTGATCCTTGCTAGACCCGAATTAGGCTTAATCCGGGTTGGCTGGGCTCCGGCTCCTGCACCAAGTGAACTGTTTGGTTGGGATCCTACACACTAAACAATACACGTCAGGCTTACCATGGGAGTGTTTCCCACGATTAGACTCCGGCGTGAGAGTGAGTAATCGGTTTAGGGTTTTATGTGAGTTAAGAGTACAGAACGTAATACCTTTGTGGAACCCTTGGGGGTTACTTTTATAGGCAGTGGAACCCTAGTGGGCTGCCACTGATACTTCGGCCCCAAGGAAGGGATAAGTACCAAAATTAGAATGATTGTTATCTTCTAATTATGGTGAGTGAATATCCTCTTCTTTGGGGTAAACCTATTCCTAGACAGAATATGATTCTGTCTAACCCTGTACCGGCCGCGCCGGGCCGTGGGCCGCACACGTGTGTGCGGCTACTGTTCATTCAAGCCCATAAGCTTAAATGACATTATACCCACCCATCTGTGATGGGTCGGATACGGGTAGTACCCGTGGGTCGGGTTCCTGACCCGGCTGGGGACTATACGTCATCATGTCCCCCCAGTCTAGTTGTTACAGCCGTAGGCGTAACCTCTAGACTATCAAGGTGCTCTCCGGACATACCAAGAAAGACCTAGGGACTGAGAAGTATTGAAAATTTTGATTTGGCCGCACGTGGCGGCCCGCCTTAGGAATATTATTCGAATAGCACCTCAGCCGCACGTAACGGCCGAGACAAATTAAATGCAACATTGAATACGGTCTTACGTAAGACCGCATAACCCGACATAAGAATAAACGCATTAATGGTAGTCAACTTGTCAGTCGCACGTCTTCAAAAGTGCACCATCAATGCCCACCATTGAGCCACTTAAAAACTGCCAAGAAGTGACCCGTGAGCCCCCTCTGATTTTGCAGAAGTGTCAGAAGTCCTATCCGTTAGATAGGCGTGGTGGCCTACACGTGTCGAACATCCACGTTACCTCGGAAACCGAGGCAACCCTATATAAGAGTTAGTGTATGTGTTTGTTACACACACAATTCACCCCTTCTTCCGCCATTGTTATTCTCAAGCTTCTACCTCCAAAACTTTGCCTTCAATCCCACGGATCTCCTCCGCCGCAGGTTAGATCATCACGCCCTTTAAAACCTTTTTATAAAACATGGTAAAGGACAACCCACTTATCACGGATGTCCTTAACGTGATGTCGGCGGAAAAATACATCGACTTTCTGTCGAAGTATTATATTCCCAAAGCGTTGATGGTGCACTTTTCATTGAAGCGTTCAGTGAAGGCTTCTGTGGACTCTCTCGGCCGTTGTTTGACAGTTGCCAATGAGACCGGATCCCTATTATACTTCTTCCTCTGAGTATAATTATTCTTGAACGCAGTGCGTAGTTCCGTGAAACTATCAATGCTTCATGGAGGGGGTCCCTCAAACCAGTCACGGGCATTGCCGATCAGAGTTGAATTGAACATTTGGCACCATATAGGCATGGGCCATCGCTCAATTTTATCCTGCGTATCGAATATTTTGAGTTGATCATCCGGATCACCAGTTCCATCATAGGTCTTGACACACGCCGGCATGCGACGTTTGGTGTCCTTGGAGTAGTTCCGTATGCGAAGGGTGAATGGGTCTTCCCTGGGATCTGCCCATGGTCGGGTGAGCCTAGGGTCATCCCATGGTTCACACCACGGGTGGGAAAGATCCTCCGCTTCTGCATCTCCATAATAAGGGCCACCATAATACTCATCATTGTTTGGTGGTGGTGGAGGGGTACGTCTATGTCGGCGACGCTTAGGCGGATGGTCATCTGAGTCCTCCCCTGATGGGTCTGGAGACGGGGGTGGTGCCCCATCTCTTGGGTGAGGACCACTTTTTTGAGACGAGCCGGGAGCCTTTTTCCCAGCGTCCATCCTATCCCACACGCTTGTGCGGCGGGTGGCTTTGGCCAGCTCTCGATCTGGTCGCTCGGGCGAACCATCGGCCCTATCTCCCCCTTCTCGAGACTGCGTTAGTTCCTGCATGAGGCGATCTCCTATGCGCTCGAACACATTCCTAGGTTGAGGAGTTTCCTCAAAGATGCCCCGCTCCTGAGGCCGGGCTTTCCTTTTCCTTTGATTTTGGGAAGAGGTGATTGGTCCGGTGTCACCAAAGTTGAGTCTAGATTGGAGGTTCCTCCCTAGATTCAACCTTGATGCAATCCCTGGGACGATCCTCTCAAAGTTCTGCGTAAGAATTCGAGTGAGATCCTCCTCGCTGAGGGGTTGGACTTCTACTTCCTCCTCCACTGATGGTCTGCGCGGCTCCTTGTTAGGAGGATTGGGCGCACTACCTGGATCAGGGTTGTCCAGGGTTGAAGTAGGTGGGGGTGTTATGGAGATCGTACTCGTCACCCCCAAGGGCTGAAAACCACCACGGTTACCAGGTCCGCCTGCAAGGCGGCTAGGGGATTGATTGGGGATGAGTGTCCCTTCCCCTTGGGACTTCCGATTTACAGGATTCGTGTTCCTGGGATTAGCTTGCGGATGCCCCTTCGTCATTGGAAATTCAAGATGAGGTTTTGTTCTAGCTTAGTGTAATGTGTCCCACGGATGGCGCCAACTTGTTGATGCAAAAGTTGGGTGATCCTTGCTAGACCTGAATTAGGCTTAATCCGGGTTGGCTGGGCTCCGGCTCCTGCACCAAGTGAACTGTTTGGTTGGGATCCTGCACACTAAACAATACACGTCAGGCTTACCATGGGAGTGTTTCCCACGATTAGACTCCGGCGTGAGAGTGAGTAATCGGTTTAGGGTTTTATGTGAGTTAAGAGTACAGAACGTAATACCTTTGTGGAACCCTTGGGGGTTCCTTTTATAGGCAGTGGAACCCTAGTGGGCTGCCACTGATACTTCGGCCCCAAGGAAGGGATAAGTACCAAAATTAGAATGATTGTTATCTTCTAATTATGGTGAGTGAATATCCTCTTCTTTGGGGTAAACCTATTCCTAGACAGAATATGATTCTGTCTAACCCTGTACCGGTCGCGCCGGGCCGTGGGCCGCACACGTGTGTGCGGCTACTGTTCATTCAAGCCCATAAGCTTAAATGACATTATTCCCACCCATCTGTGATGGGTCGGATACGGGTAGTACCCGTGGGCCGGGTTCCTGACCCGGCTGGGGACTATACGTCATCATGGATGCTGCATGATGTCTTCATTTTTACCTATCAGTTCTGCAGCTTTGACCAAACCCTCATGTCTACCACGATCGATTCCATCGGATACGACCCCAGAAAATGCCTGCAGTAGGTGCGGAGCTTCCAGGGCCTTGCTTACGGCGAGTCGCATCCCTTGCCCAATCACCCACCTGCGTCCAGCTATGGCGGATAGCAGGGGAGGACACAGTCTTTCAGCACAACTTATGGCCATTTTCCTCAGCTCCTCCTCCGCTGTGGCAGCCTGCTCGTCCAAATTGGCCCGCACCTGTGTCAGCTCATCCTTCAGCGCATCGCGCTCTTGGGCGATGTTGAAGGCTTGTACGGTCACGGCCTTGGTGGAAGCTTCGGCCGCAGACACCTGCATATAGAACTTTGAGTTATCACAAGGATAATATACTTTTTTTAGGTCGAATAAAAAATCAAGGTAAAAGTATATGTATAAAAGTTTCGAAAGCATACCTTCTCATTTGATGCGGCTACAAGGGCTTCGAGCTCGGCAATGCGCATTTCTCTGGTGTCGGCGTGCTGAGCTTGCTCTTTCACCGTAGCCTCGGTTGTCACCAGCGCTGCTTGCAAGGACGCGACGGTCTTCTCGTTCTTCACGACCATTGCCTCACGACGAGCTATCTTTTTATCTGCCCGCTTCACATTAGCGAGGGCCTTGATCAAACGGCGTCTTAGAGCGGCTCCCACCGTCACTTGATGCGCAGACGACACATCAAACTGCTCCAAAAGGGATTCATGATCCAGCTCATCTAGGTCTTGTGCAAGGGCTGGTGGGGTGATGTGCTCGATGAATTCTGAGCACTCAGATTCCGCTTCCAACCTTGTCAGGCTTGAGAGGTTCCATGCTAGGCGCAAGCTATTTTATGGCCCTTCGTGGTGTGGATCCTCGGCGTGTGTCGCGGCAGGAGATGGGGGTCTGTTAGTTGGTGCGGGGGATGGATTCCTCTCCGCTTCTTCCTCTTGGGCTACGGCCAACGGATCCGCCCTGTTATTGACATGGCAAATTTTGTTTAAGCATTATCTATTTCACAAGTATAGTGACACGACTAACATTCGAAGGGTACTTACGTGGTATCAAGTGCAGGTTCTGGGCCAGTAGGAGCTACGGCGCTCACGGGGGTAGCTCGCCAGACTGGCTCTCCCATGTGCGGGGTAGAGTCGGCCTGAGCAGTCGCAGTACCACTCCCCTCTTGGTACTACGGATGGTCCTTCCTCAGTTTCTTTGGGGGAGTTTTCGAGGCCCCGACCTCATTCCCTATCTTCTTTGCCACCCTCCTGGTGGTCTTTCTCTTCCTGGATGTGAGCGGGGCGGACCCGGAAGCTTGAGTGGTGTCTTCATTGAGGGAATCATTTTCATCTTCCTGATGGGTCGCGGTCCCCTCCAACAGTAGTTCTCCACCAACTTCATTATGGAAGTCCAATGGGGACTTCTCAATGATGGGCTCCCCTTCGTCTGATCTGGGCTCGGACGTCTCTTCGAGAGGCATGGTGCGATCCGCGGTCGCCTCTAGCAGGGGGATCTCATTCTCCTTCAGAGGGCGAAACCCTTCGGGCACCTTCATTGGGTCGCCCTGGCGTATTAATCCGTGTAGGTTCATTTCTGCGGACATTTATAAAGTATACGGGTTAGTACGGTTCTACAAATATGCATGACATTTCAAGTTTACAAGGTATAAGTAAACCTACCCTCTCCCTGTTCCGTCAGGAAGCACGGATATAAGTCATCCCTCCCAAAGTAGCGGCGGCTTATTCCTACTAAGCACAGAAAGTGTTCCGGCAACCCCCTATGGAATTCTGTGCGGTGGGTATCTAATATTTTTAAGTATTTGCTACTATAGTCTTTGGCTTTGGGCGGCAAGTCTTTGGGTGCTTTGGTTTTGAGTACGAAAGGAGTACGGAATACCTTCTCATCAACAAAGAAGTAATGGTCGTACCAGTTCTTAAGGGAGTCTAACGGCTTCCTATACGTCATGGGCGTTCCCGGGTCGCTTTTTAAACGATAGACACCATTCACTAGCTGGGGGAAGTAAAAAGCCCTAAAAAGGTTCACGGTTGGAGTTACTCCGCAGGTATGGCATGTAATTTCAAACTGGTTGATTTTACACGCCCCTATGCAGTGAAGCTGGGTTATGTGGAAGTCGTAATACAATAGCAGATCTACCAAGAATTTGGACAAGGGGATACGATAATTGGCCGAATCAAATAGGCGCGTGTAAACGCCTATTTTCCCCGTCGGTGCATCCGTAATCGCCTCACCTTCACCTGGATAGGTGGGGTGTACGCTTTCGGGAATGTAATACTTCGACATAAAGTCGATGTATTTTTCCGCCGACATCACGTTAAGGACATCCGTGATAAGAGGGTTGTCCTTTACCATGTTTTATAAAAAGGTTTTGAAGGGCGTGATGATCTAACCTGTGGCGGAGGAAATCCGTGGAAAAGTAGGCAAAGTTTTGGAGGTAGAAGCTTGAAAATAACAATGGCGGAAGGAAGGATGAAGTGTGTGTGTAATAAACACACACACCAACTCTTATATAGGGTTGCCTCGGTTTCCGAGGTAACGTAGATGTTCGACACGTGTAGGCCACCACGCCTATCCAACGGATGGGATTTCTGACACTTCTGCAAAATCAGAAGGGGCCCACGGGTCACTTCTTGGCAGTTTTACTGGCTCAATGGTGGGCATTAATGGTGCACTTTTGCAGAAGTGCGGCTGACCAGTTGACTATCATTAATGCATTTATTCTTGTGTCGGGTTATGCGGTCTTACGTAAGACCATATTCAATGCTACATTTAATTTGTCTCGGCCGTTACGTGCGGTTGGGGTGCTATTAGAGTAATATTCCTAATGCTGGCAGCCACGTGCGACCATAGCATAATTTTTTGTATTTTTCATTCCCTAGGTCTTCTCTTGGTATGTCCGGAGAGCATCTTGATAGTCTAGAGGTTACGCCTACGGCTGTAACAACTAGACTGGGGGGACATGATGACGTATAGTCCCCAGCCGGGTCAAGAACCCGGCCCACGGGTACTACCCGTATCCGGCCCATCACAGATGGGTGGGAATAATGTCATCTAAGCTTATGGGCTTGAATGAACAGTAACCGCACACACGTGTGCGGCCCACGGCCCAGCGCGGCCGGTACAGGGTTAGACAGAATCATATTCTGTCTAGGGATATGATTTACCCCAAAGAAGAGGATATTCACTCACCATAATTAGAAGATAACAATCATTCTAATTCTGGTACTTATCCTTTCCTTGGGGCTGAAGTATCAGTGGCAGCCCACTAGGGTTTCACTGCCTATAAAAGGAACCCCCAAGGGTTCCACAGAGGTATCACGTTCTAAACTCTCAACTCACATAAAACCCTAACCGATTACTTACTCTCACGCCGGAGTCTAATCATGGGAAACATTCCCACGATAAGTCTAACGCGTGTTGTTTAGTGTGCAGGATCCCAACCAAACAGTTCACTTGGTGCAGGAGCCGAGGCCCAGCCAACCCGAATTAAGCCTAATTCGGGTCTAGCAAGGATCACCCAACTTTTGCATCAACAGATTTTGTTTCGGGGCCAAATTCGTAGAATCGAAAGGTGAGGATGTGTTGATGCAATAAGGAGGATGGGAAATGACAAAAATGGCCTCATGTGTATGGCATGTGAGGGAGTTAACGGGTGTTAACTAACGAAATATGAAAAATAAGGGTGTGCTTGGTTAAGGATATTAGGGGGTAAGGAATTGAAATGCGAATGATTAATAGTGCTTGGTTAAGGGAAATATAATTAATCATTACCCACTAATGGGTAATGAACTATTCTCTTGTAAATTATGGGTAATTGATTCAAGGTAATAGATTGACGTATGTATATGTGTGTCTCCACCTACCACTACCACAATCACTATCCTCCCAACGCCATCACCACTCTCCGACACCACCACTCTCCGACGCCACCACCACCACTGACCACCACCATTGTCCCTACCACCATCCTCCCAACGCCACCACCGCTCTCTGACACCACCACTCTCCGACCCCACCACTTTCCGACCCACCACCACCACTAACCACCACTATTATCGCTACCACCACCCTCCCAACACCACCACCGCTCTCCGACACCACCACTCTCTGACGCCACCTCCACCACCACTTCCACCAGTAGCTACCACCTCACTATGGTACCACCGCTCTCCGACACCACCACTCTCCGATCCCACCACTCTCCGACTCCACCACCACCACTAACCCCTACTATTGTCGCTACCACCACCCTCTCAACGCCACCATCGCTCTCCGACACCACCACTCTTCGACGCCACCACCACCACCACTGCTACCGGTAGCTACCACATCACTATGGTAACACGTCGCACAATCACCACCCCTACCATCAACCACGACCAACATCACAGTAGATTCAAGTGTGTATGTGTCCACCGGCAACCACCACATGTATCGATGCTGCCATCACATTTTATCACCATCATTAGCGACTACTAATGGCGTCACTGCTACCACCACCACACCACCACCTCTACCAATGCCGCCACCACACTCTATTACCATCATTAACGATTACCGATGGCGTCATCGCCACCACCACCGCTGCCACAACCTTCACATCCCGTCGCTATATATACTAACTACTACAACCACATATTGCAACCACCAACCATCAATAACCACCCAAAAACACCAAACCACGCTATTACCACCACCTCCACCTCCGATCGCCACTTCGACTACTACAAGTCCGCAATCGTCTATATCAATGGCCGTCGTTCTCAACCACCACTAACCGCCACTAATTTTATTAATCGCTTCATCTACCAACATCGTTATCGTCGCGACCACTGACTATCACTCTAACATTTGTTGCCACAATCTCCAATCACCACCACGACTTATATTAACCAAACATCAATAATGGTAATGATAATACTAAGGAAAACTCACTGCATTTCTTTGTATTCCCTTACCCTTACCTACTCGCATTCCTCTCAATTTAACCAAGCGCCCTTTCGGTGTTTTTTCATAAGAAATTAAGAAGTTCGCTGGTAAAAATGCGACAACTTTGCTCTCAAGGTCTTTTTTTTTCTTTTTTTTTTTACGAAAATAACAAAGATAAAGAACAAAATTTACAGTTTACCTATATATTATATATAAACGTTCAATGAAGTCCCAATATTTATCAAAGGCTTGATGGACTCATCAAGACCATCCAACCTATTTTCATCCTATGGCCCAAATAAAAAAAATAAAAATAAACAACCCTCATCCCAATCTCTTCAACCGTTATCTTTATTATTCTCAGACTCAACCACCACACACACAGTCACACACCAACACACACAGTCAATCAACCACCATTGATTCTGACCACCCCCACAAGAATCCACTATTTTCCGGCGAGATCTACAAGAATCCACCATTTTCCGGCGAGTTCCACAACAAACCCACTTCTTCGGCGGCTTCCACAACAAATCCATCATTTTCCAGCAACTTCCACTACAAACCCACTATTTTCTGGCGACTTATACCTTCCTCCAATAACCGTTGCCTCAACTTCTCTATGGACACTGTAATACCACCTATACGAGCCATCAATTCACTGTTAGACATTCGAGGGAACATGCCTTTCACAGCCTGTAAAGCTTCCATCCATGCAAGGCGATCCTCCCTAGTATCTACCCTCAAATGAAGCCTTTTTGTCCCAGTAAAAATGGAAAACCTTAACCTCACGCCACTATATCATCAACATCTTTTGTAATACAAGTAATAACTTTTGTAACAGACCCAGGGTGACTCATGTATGAGTCACCGTGACTCATGTATGAGTCACCGTGACTCATGTATGAGTCACCGTGACTCATGTATGAGTCACCTTGACTCATGTATGAGTCATCTTGGTGAATTATACACGAGTCACGGTGACTCATACATGAGTCATATATGAGTCATGGTGACTCATATATGAGTGAGTGACGAGGTCGCCGGAAAAGTGGGTTTCTTGTGAAAGTCGCCGGAAAATGATGGATTTGTTGTAGAAGTCCATGGAGAACTGGGTTTGTTATGGAACTCACCGAAAATTGGCGGATTCTTGTGGATCTTGTCGAAAAATGGTGGATTTGTTGTGAAAGTCGTTGGAGAACCGGGTTTGTTGTGAAACTCGCCGGAAAATGGTAGGTTTTTTGTGGTGGTCGCGGGAAGAAGGTGGAGTTATTGTGATGGTCGTCGGGAAAAGGTGGGAGATGAGCTTGTTGTGGTGGTCGACGGTTAGGTGGTTGAGGACCATGATAACGTATAGTCCCCAACCGGGTCACGAACCCGGCCCACGGGTACTACCCATATCCGGCCCATCACAGATGGGTGGATAAATGTCATTCAGGCTTATGGGCTTGAATGAACAGTAACCGCACATGTGTGCGGCCCACGGCCCGGTGCGGCCGACATAAGATTAGACAGAATCATATTCTGTCTAGGAATATCTTCATCACAAATGGAGAGGATATTCACTACCAAAATTAGAAGATAACAATCATTCTAAATCTGATAGTTATCCTTTCCTTGGGGCTAAAGTATCAGTGGCAGCCCACTAGGGTTCCACTGCCTATAAAAGGAACCCTCAAGGGTTCCACAAAGGTATTGCGATTCATACTCTAAACTCACATAAACCCTAAATCGATTACTTACTCTCACGCCGGAGTCTAATCGTGGGAAACATTCCCACGGTAAGCCTAACGCGTGTTGTTTAGTGTGCAGGATCCCAACCAAAACAATTCACTTGGTGCAGGAGCCGGAGCCCAGCCAACCCGAATTAAGCCTAATTTGGGTCTAGCAAGGATTAACCAACTTTTGCATCAACAAGTTGGCGCCATCCGTGGGACCCATTACACTAAGCTAGAACAAAATCTCATTCTGAATCTCCAATGACGAAGGGACACCAGCAAGCCAATCCCAGGAATGCGAATCCCGGGAATCGGAAGTCCCAAGGGGAAGGGATTCTCATCCCCAACCAATCACCTAGCCGCCTCGCAGGCGGGCCGGGTAACCGTAGCAGTTTTCAACCCTTGGGGGTGACGAGCACGATCTCCATGACACCCCCACCTACTTCAACCCTGGACAACCCTGATCTAGGGAGTGCGCCAAACCCTCCTAACAAGGAATCGCGCAGACCCTCGACGGAGGAAGAAGTGGAAGTCCTACCACTCAGTGAGGAGGATCTTACTCGAGTTCTCACGTAGAACTTTGAAAGGATCGTCCCGGGGATCGCATCAAGGTTGAATCTGGGGAGGAACCTCCAATCCAGACTCAACTTTGGCGACACCGGACCAATCACCTCCTCCCAAAATCAGAGGAAAAGGAGAGCTCGGCCTCCGGAACAGGGTACCTTTGAGGAAACCTCTCAACCCCGGAATGTGTTTGAGCGCATAAGAGATCGCCTCATGCAGGAAATAATGCAGCCTCGAGAAGGAGAAAGGTCGGATGGCTCACCCGAGCGACCAGATCGAGAGCTGGCCAGAACCACACGTCGCTCGAGTGTGTGGGACAGGATGAACACTGGGAAAAAAGCTCCTGGTTCATCTCAAAAAAGTGGTCCTTATTCAAAGGATGGGGCACCACCGCCGTCCCCGGATCCGTCCGGAGAAGACTCAGATGACCATCCACCTAAGCGTCGCCGGCCTAGGCGCACCCCTCCACCACCACCAAACAACGATGAGTATTATGGTGGCCCTTACTATCGGGATACGGAGGCGGAGGATCTTTCACGTCCCTGGTGTGAACCATGGGATGACCCTAGGCTCACTCGGCCATGGGCGGATCCCAGGGAAGACCCGTTCACCCTCCGCATACGGAACTATTCTGAGGACACTAAACGTCGCATGCCGGCGTGTATCAAGACTTATGACGGGTCCGGTGATCCGGTGGATCACCTTAAAATATTTGATACGCAGGCTAAAATTGAGCGATGGCCCATGCCTACATGGTGCCAAATGTTCAATTCGACCTTGATCGGAAACGCCCGTGACTGGTTTGAAGCACTCCCTCCACGGAGCATTGATAGTTTCACGGAACTACGCATTGCGTTTGAGAGCAATTATACTCAAAGAAAGAAGTATAATAGGGATCCGGTCTCGTTGGCAACTGTCAAGCAACGGCCGGGGGAGTCAACAGAAGCCTTCACTGAACGCTTCAATGATGAGTGCACGCGCACAAGAACCATGCCGGAGCTCCTGAAAATCTTTGACTACATGCACGCCATAACAGACAGAGAACTGATCAGGCGCCTCAATGACAAGCGTCCAGAGAGATATGATGACCTCATGGAAAGGGTCAGAAATTTCATAGAAGGAGAAACAGCTGTTGCCGCGGCCTACCCATCCCGAGGAAATGGGTACCGGTCAAATGATCAGTCCCGGAGGCAATCGGGCGGTCAAGGCAATCAGAACAATAACAAGGGCTCAGACTATAAGAGCCAAAGCAAAGGAGGACGGCATGACGATAAGTTCACCCCCCTAAAGATGTCCTACCGGGAGATCTTGCTGACGGAAGGGGCGAACTTCCCAAGGCCTCCCCTAATGACCACTCCACCGGAACGTCGGCAAGGAAGTCGCTTCTGCGAGTTCCATAATGACAAAGGTCACGACACGGAGGAGTGCATCCAGCTCAAGAAGCATATCGAGTCGCTGATCAAATCAGGCAAACTCAAGCACCTGGTTAAGGATTGGAAGGATGGAAAAGACAATAACAAGAAGTATGATAAGAAGGATCCCCAAAAGGACAAACCTTCGACCATATACATGATTCAATCCAGACATCGCCGCACGAGGCAAAAAGTTGGCCAAAAATTTTCACGCGGCAGGGAAATCTCATTCCCTCCCATCACAACAGGCGATGTGATTGATGCACCTCTAACTATTGAGATAAGCATTGGAACACATAATGTTCGTCGCATGTATGTGGATGGAGGATCGTCAGCAGAGGTACTATATGAGCACTGTTTCGTGCAGTTATGCCCAGAAATAAGAAGCCAATTAGTACCGGCCACGTCGCCGCTTACTGGCTTTAGTGGAGACACTATCTGGCCGATAGGGCAATTACGTTTACTTGTGACCATTGGGAATGAGGAACATTCCACTACGGCGTGGATGAACTTCATGGTGATACGCTCACACTCTCCGTACAATGGAATCATAGGCAGACCAGGCATTTTGGCTATACGGGCGGTACCCTCTACGGCGCACGGGATGATCAAATTCCCCGTGGAAGGGGGAATTGTTACCATTTACAACACAATTGTACCGGCATCCGAGTGTCACACCGTGACAACACCGGCTCCACCTGTTCCACCCAAAGATGGATCACCACCTCCCAATTGGAAGGTGGCCATTCACCCTGACTATCCGGAACAGGAGGTATCCATAGGAGGGGCACTCTCGGATAGCGGCAAAAGGGCCATGTGCTCTCTTTTAAGTGCAAACCTAGACATATTCGCATGGGAGCCAAAGCATATGAAAGGTGTGCCACGTGCGATAGCGGAGCATAAGCTCCAGATCCGCCAAGGGTACCAACCCATCAAGCAAAAGAAGCGCGGCCAGGCGCCTGAGCGCAACCAAGTAATATTAGAGGAAGTACGGAAACTAGTGGATGCAGGCATCATGCGCGAGGTATACTACCACGAGTGGTTGTCCAATCCGGTCATGGTCAAGAAGCATGACGGAAGTTGGCGCATGTGTGTGGATTTTACGGATCTTAACAAGGCCTGCCCACAGGACTATTACCCGTTACCGGAAATCGTCTGGAAGGTGGAGTCCCTATGTGGGTATCCTTTCAAATGCTTTTTGGACGCGTATAAAGGGTATCATCAAATCCAGATGGCGGAGGAGGATGCAGAAAAAACGGCGTTCCATACGAGCCAGGGCGTGTATTGCTATACGAAAATGTCGTTTGGACTGAAGAACGCCGATGCTACATATCAGCGGTTGGTGGACAAAGCTTTTGAATCACAGATAGGCCGCAACTTGGAAGTCTATGTTGATGACTTGGTGATAAAAAGTCACACGGAGGAGGCACTCCTCCGAGATGTCCAAGAGACATTCGACACTCTGAGAAGGATTAACATGAAGTTAAATCCAAAGAAATGTACGTTTGGAGCAATCGAGGGGATGTTCCTCGGATATTTGATTGATCCAAACGGAATCAAACCTTGCCCAGAGAAGACGGATGCAGTGATACAACTACCGTCCCCGCAGACACGGAAGGAGGTGCAATCCTTAAATGGGAAGCTAGCCGGACTGAATAGGTTCCTATCTAAATCCGCAGAGAAGTAATTACCCCTATTTAAGACACTCAAGAAGTGCATTAGAAAGGGAGACTTCCGGTGGACGAAGGAAGCCGAGGAAGCCTTCGGCCAACTCAAGCGGCATCTTGCATCCCTCCCTATGCTAGTAGCTCCCCGGCCAAAGGAGGAACTCATTATGTATCTCTCAGCTACTCATGGCGCAATAAGCGTGGTACTTATGACGGATAGAGATACAGTACAAACTCCGGTCTACTTTATAAGTAGAACACTACAAGGGCCGGAGCTGAATTATTCCTCCATGGAAAAATTGGTGTTAGCACTAGTGTTTGCTACAAAGCGGTTGCACCGGTACTTTCAGGCGCACCCAATTGTAGTCATTACGGATCAGCCAATCAAGCAGGTTATTTCTAGACCAGATGTGGCAGGGAGGCTACAGAAGTGGAGCATCCTATTGGGGGAGCACAATATATCTTACAGGCCAAGGACGGCTGTTAAAGGCCAGATCTTGGCAGATTTCCTGATCGAAAAGCCGGATGAGGAAGGGCCAATCATCAAGCAAGACGAAATCCCAACAGAACCATGGGTGTTATTCACGGATGGATCTTCGTGTACGGATGGGTCCGGAGCAGGTCTCATCCTCACAAATCCAGAAGGAATGGAATTCACGTACGCCCTCCGTTTTGAGTTCACGGCCACCAACAACGAAGCGGAATATGAAGCATTAATTGTGGGTTTAAAAATCGCCGCTAGAATGGGAGTCCGCAACCTTGAGGCCTACGTGGACTCACGGCTTGTAGCGAACCATATTCTAGGTGGGTATGTGGCTAAGGAGGACAACATGGTCAGGTACTTGGAAAAAGTCAAGTCGCTAATCGCGACTTTCAGTAAGTTTTCCATCAAGCAGGTACCAAGGGGCGAGAATAAGAAGGCGGACGCTCTTAGCAAGATCGCATCCACAAGCTTCGCTCACTTATCTAAACAAGTCTTGGTGGAAATACTCAAGGAGAAATCTATAACGGAAGGGGAGGTTGTTGCTATAGTTGAAGAGGATGGACCTACATGGATGACCCCAATTATCAACTATTTGACTAGTGAGACCCTTCCAGACGAGGAAAAAGCAGCACGGCGCATAAGAAGGAAGGCGCAGCATTTCGAACTTCGAGAGGGCATCCTTTACAAGCGCTATTTCTTGCAGCCGTGGTTGCGGTGTGTTGGACCAAGTCAGGCCGCTTACGTAATCAGTGACATACACGAAGGGTTGTGCGGCATGCATGCAGGTCCATGATCCGTGGTAGCCAGAGCCTTACGAACAGGATATTATTGGCCCACCATGCACAGAGACGCGCGCGACATGATTCGCAAGTGTAGTGATTGCCAAGTGCATAGGCCAGTACCGCGACACCCGTAGCAGGAGCTTACACCTATCACGTCCCCATGGCCATTTTATAAGTGGGGAATTGACATTGCAGGACCATTTCCTGTAGCCGCGGGGGGAGTTAAATTCTTGATTGTTGCAATGGACTACTTCACACGATGGATAGAGGCCAAGGCAGTCAAGTCTATCACAGGCAAACAAGTTAAGAAGTTTGTTTGGGAACATATTGTGTGCCGTTTTGGTTTACCAGGAGAAATCATTTCGGATAACGGCAAGCAGTTCACGGACAACCCGTTCAAAGATTGGTGTGCATCATTGAACATCAAGCGTCGCTTCGCATCTGTTAAGCATCCGCAGACAAACGGCCTCGTCGAACGAGCTAATAGAAGCTTGGGGAATGGCATCAAGGCGCGTCTGGATGAACGAAGTGGTAAATGGGTCGATGAGTTATCACATGTGCTATGGGCGCATAGAACTATGATCAAAACAGCCAACGGAGATACTCCATTTGCATTGGCTTACGGCACTGAAGCTGTTATACCAGCAGAAATAGGAATGCCTACCATCCGCACGGCGGAGGTTAATGTCGTCACGAACGATGAACAGCTGCGAATCAACCTGGATCTGTTGGAAGAAAAAAGGGAAATAGCAGCCATCAATGAAGCTAAGTCCAAGGCTAAGATGAGGTCTCATTACGACGCCAAGGTCAAAGGTGTTTCTTTTCGACCAGGAGACTACGTCTATCGTGCTAACGAAGCAAGTCGAGCGGAGAACACAGGAAAGCTGGGCCCTAAGTGGGAAGGACCATATGAAGTCACTGAAGCCTTGGGACGAGGCGCGTACAAGCTACGTGACATGGATGGCCGCGACCTTGAGCGCACATGGAATATTTCCAATCTCAAAAGGTGCTATCTTTGAAAGCTACGGCTTCCGCATGGAAACTTCGCTATGTGCGTTTTTTAATAAAGAACCATGCGGTTTTATCTGTTTTGTTTTGTCTTATGTTTGTTTAGATTCCTTT
This sequence comes from Glebionis coronaria, assembly GCA_025667525.1. Lineage (NCBI taxonomy): Eukaryota > Viridiplantae > Streptophyta > Magnoliopsida > Asterales > Asteraceae > Glebionis > Glebionis coronaria. The sequence continues at coordinate 633,834,916 of CM046874.1, read as the reverse complement.
CTTGTTTTTAAGGACTTGTCATTATTGTTCAAACAAAAGTGTAAACGTTCTAATAAAATGCCGTGGTGCCTAGCTAGCTCCGCGGCCTGTTTCGTGCAAATCATTTTTTAGATTTTTTGTTAGTCGTATGAATTTTTTACTTGTATTATAATATGCCATGTTTCATTCATATGCATTCTTTTAAATTACTGTACATGTACTATACGCCTCCAGGCGGGGTAAGAGGATTAAGTGAACCTACTAATTCAACTTGCCGCGTAAGAGGGATGCAACCCCAGCCGCACGGATCATGTATCCTTACTAGACACCTTACTCACAAGACGTTGGGGTAAGTTCCACATGCTGCAGTCACACAGTGCTCCGCATGGTAAAGACGCACGTCGCATGTCTAGTAAAATATAGACATGTATGTACTTTCTTTGTGTGTAAGACGTGATATATCATGCAGTATTGTGGTACAATATCTAAACACAGTCAAAGTACACAAGTTTCCGATATATATAAACAAAATGGCCGTGGTAATCACTGACTTCTAAATAAAAAGACAAGTTACTACAAATATGTCTTAGCCGTATACATACACGGACGAATATAATAACAAGTGTTTACAACAGATAAGTTACAAGGGGGGTATGAATTCCCCTAGGTCCTTCTTCCCTTCCTCAATTAAGGCACGAAGGACCTCCCCACGAGCGTCCTTCCCATCCCGGGCTTTGGCTGCAATGGCATCCAATGCTTCCACAAGCAACTTCTCGCCTTTCATTGTTTTGGATACGGTATCGTAAGTGGCCAACGTCAAAGGAATAGGATCGGCACTCAGCCGGGATATTATCGTCTCGTTTGGAGCATCCTTCATTGCCTCGAGCTCATCCAGGAGAGGGTGTTGGACCTCTGCCAAGGCATCCATGGACGCAGTCATTTTACCCGCTGCAGAGGGGTTGTGATACGGATGCTGTGTGATATCCTCATTTTTTCCTATCATCTCTGCAGCTTTGACCAGGCCTTCATGCCTACCACGGTCGATGCCATCGGATACGACCCCGACAAACGCCTGCAGTAGGTGTGGAGCGTCCAATGCCCTGCTCACAGCAAGTCGCAGCCCTTGCCCGATAATCCACCTCTCTCAGCGCAACTTACAACCACCTTGCTTAATTCTTCATCAGCGGATGCAATATGCTCTTCAAGGCTGGTTTGGGTCTGCGTCAATTCTTCCTTCAGCGCGTCACGCTCCTGGGCGATGTTGAATGATTGCACGGTCACCGCCTTAGTAGCAGCCTCAGCCGCGGACACCTACATATGAAATTTGGAGTTATTACAAGGATATATATTTTTTGGGTTACATGCATACAAATAGTAGGAGTGTATGTACAACATTTCGAAAGTTTACCTTCTCGCTTGATGCGGTTACGAGGGCTTCCAACTCAGCAATACGCTTCTCTCTGGCGTCGGCGTGATGCGCCTGCTCCTTCACCGTCGCCTCGGCGGTCAATAATGCCGCCTGCAAAGATGCGATGGTCTTCTCGTTCTTCACGACCATCGCCTCACGGCGGGCTATCCTCTTGTCAGCACGACTCACATTAGTGAGGGCCTGGATCAGACGGCGTCTTAACGCGGCACCCACCGTCACCTGATGTGCGGATGATACGTCAAACTGCTCAATAAGGGCCTCATGATCTAGTTCATCTAAATCTTGTGCGAGGGCAGGCGGGGTGATGTGTTCGATAAATTCTGAACACTCGGATTCGGCCTCCAGCCGTGTTAAGCTTGATAAGTTCCATGCTAAGCGCAGGCTTTCTTCTGGTCCCTCGGGGCGCGGCTCCTTGGCACGTGTGGTAGCAGGTGATGGGGGCTTGTTGGTTGGTGCGGGGGATGGATTTCTCCCCACTTCTTCCTCTTGCATTGCGGCTGCTGGATTGGTCCTGTTATTTACACGTGACAATAATTAGTTTATACATCATACAAAGATATGAATCATACTTACGTAGGGATACTTACGGGGTGTCAATGACAGGGTCTGGGCCGGTAGGAGCTACGGCACTCACAGGGGCGGCTCGCAGAACTGGCCCTCCCATGTTCGGGGTGGAATCGGCCTGGACAGTTGTGGTGCCACTTCCTTCTTGGTATTGTGGGTGGTCTTTCCGCAGCTTCTTGGGGGGAGCATTTGCGACTCCGGCATCTTCCCCAATTTTCTTCGCTACCCGCCTGGTTGTCTTCCTCTTTCTAGAGGTAAGTGAGGTGGACCCAGAAGCCTGCGTGGTGTCTTCATTGGGGTCATGCTCTTCTTCCTGATTCATGGGGCCCCCCTCTAGCAATGGGTCTTCGCCGTCTTCATTGTGGAAATCCAATGGGGATTTCTCAATGACAGGCTCTTCTTCGTCCGACCTAGGCTCGGATGTCTCCTCCAGCGGTATCGTACGGTCGGCAAGTGCTTCTAGCAAGGGGCGCTCATTTGGCTTCAATGGCCGGAATCCTTCCGCCACCTTCATGGGGTCGCCTTGGCGGATTAGTCCGTGAAGGTTCATTTCTGCAATCAATTTTTTACAAGTATATGGGTTAATAAAGTTATACACATGTGCGACAAATCAAATCTACAAACATATGTATAGGACCTACCCTATCCCTGTTCTGTTAAGAAGCACGGGTATAGGTCATCCCTCCCAAAGTAACGGCGGCTTATCCCTACTAAGCACAGAAAGTGTTCCGGTAACCCTCTATGGAATTCTGTGCGATGGGTATCTAGTATTTTCAGGTCCCTGCTACTATAATCTTTGGATTTGGGCGGATAGTCTTTTGGGGCTTTGGTTTTCAGTACGAAGGGGGTAGGGAACACCTTCTCATCTACAAAGAAGTAATGGTCGTACCAGTTTTTTAGGGAATCTAGAGGTTTCATATATGTCATAGGGGCATTCCCGGGTCGTTTCTTGAACGACAACCACCCGTTCACTAACTGGGGAAAGTAGAAGGCCCTAAAAAGGTTCACGGTGGGGGTTACTCCGCAGGTATGGCATGTAATCTCAAACTGGTTGATTTTACACGCCCCTATGCAATGGAGCTGGGTGATATGAAAGTCATAATACAAAAGAAGGTCTACCAAGAACTTGGATAAAGGGATACGGTAGTTGGCTGAGTCAAATAGGCGTGTATATATGCCTACTTTCCCCGCCGGTGCGTCCGTAATCGCTTCACCATCACCCGGATAGGTGGGGTGTACGCTTTCGGGTACATAATACTTCGACAGAAAGTCGAGGTATTTTTCCGCAGACATCACGTTAAGAACATCCGTGATAAGGGGATTATCCTTTACCATGTTTTATAAAAAGGTTTTTAAAGGCGTGATGATCTAACATGCGGTGACGAAAATCCGTGGAAAAGAAGGCAAAAAATTTGGGAGATAAGAGCTTGAGATTAACAATGGCGGAAGAAGGAGTGGGTTGTGTGTGTAACAGACACGCATACCCACTCTTATATAGGGTTGCCTCGGTTTCCGAGGTGCCTTGGATTTTCGACACGTGTCAGCCACCTCGCCTATCCCATGGATAGGGTCTCTGACATTTATGCAAAATCAGAGGGGGGACCCACGGGTCATTTCTTAACAGCTTTGCGTGGCTCAAGGGTGGGCATTAATGGTGCACTTTTGCAGGCATGCGACTGGATTGTTGACTATCATTAATGTTTTTTATTCTTGTGTCAGGTTATGCGGCTCTTACGTAAGACCGTATTTAATGTTACATTTAAGTTGTCTCGGCCGTTGCGTGCGGCTGCGGTAGTATTTATTAAATATTCCTACTAAGGGTTGCCACGTGCGGCCAGAACAACAAAAATTTCAATGTTTTGTTTCCTATGTCTTTCCTTGGTATGTCCGGAGAGCATCTTAATAGTCTAGAGGTTACGCCTACGACTGTAACAACTAGACTGGGGGGACATGATGACGTATAGTCCCCAACCGGGTCACGAACCCGGCCCACGGGTACTACCCGTATCCGGCCCATCACAGATGGGTGGATAAATGTCATTCAGGCTTATGGGCTTGAATGAACAGTAACCGCACATGTGTGCGGCCCACGGCCCGGTGCGGCCGACATAAGATTAGACAGAATCATATTCAGTCTAGGGATATCTTCATCACAAATGGATAGGATATTCACTACCAAAATTAGAAGATAACAATCATTCTAAATCTGATAGTTATCCTTTCCTTGGGGCTAAAGTATCAGTGGCAGCCCACTAGGGTTCCACTGCCTATAAAAGGAACCCTCAAGGGTTCCACAAAGGTATTGCGATTCATACTCTAAACTCACATAAACCCTAAATCGATTACTTACTCTCACGCCGGAGTCTAATCGTGGGAAACATTCCCACGGTAAGCCTAACGCGTGCTGTTTAGTGTGCAGGATCCCAACCAAAACAATTCACTTGGTGCAGGAGCCGGAGCCCAGTCAACCCGAATTAAGCCTAATTCGGGTCTAGCAAGGATTAACCAACTTTTGCATCAACAGACCACGATCCAAATTTTTTTTTTTTGATGCGTGTGAAAAATGAAGAAAGTTATATGAAAAATAGGTTTAATTAGAGCTTTTGGATCATTGTAAGATGGGATGGTGTGCATAGATCAATCAAAACTATACTAAATAATGGTATGTCATATTCTCTTCCCACTATACGTATAATTATATCGAATAAAAATTAAATCACCCCCGAAATAAGCTATAAAAAATAGCTTATACCATAAGCTCAAAACCAAATAAGCAAAGTCATAAACTTATATAAAGAGACTACTAGGATCTGCCACTCCCAATCTAAATCACAAAGCACACACACATGGCCGGAGGCAACCACCACAAACCGTCATCCACTAAACCCTCATCCTCCACCGCCGCCGCAAACCACCGTAAACCACACCGTGAAACCACCACCACCACCACTAACAACCACCACAAACCATCACCATCAACCACCAAACCCTCACCTTCACTCAAACACAAACCCTCACCAAACCCTAACCCTAACCATGAAAAATTCGCACCACCACTAGCCCCCGTACCACCGCCTCCACCTCCGGCTTACGGCTTCCACATGCTGGACCGCCGCACCATCGTTTTAGCAGACGGCACTGCGAGATCTTACTTCGCTTTGCCTCCGGACTATCGCGATTACCCTGCGATCCCAATTCGCCCCCCGCAAGGTCCTGAAGCGTGGGCAGGGTTTGATCATAATAGACAGAATGAGTATTTAGCTTTAGAAAGTGGGCGAAAGAGGAAATTTGTTGGTGAGGAGAGGGATGAAGTGGTTAATGATGGGTTTGCAAGACAAAGGCAGCAGCTTTTGCAGTATGGGAATTCAGGTGCAAGTGGGGCGGGTTCGAGTAGCGGTGGGGGGAAGCATATGAGGTTTAATGAGGTTGATGAGAAGAAAGTGAAAAGCGCTTTTTTGAATTTTGTTAGGGTGGTTAATGAGAATGGGAATCAGAAGAGGAAGTATTTGGCTGATGGGAAGTCGGGTTCGGTTCCGTGTCTCGCTTGTGGCAATGGAAGGTTTGTTAACGCTTCAATTAAATATAATCTTTAGTTATTATGTTATATTTGAGAATGCTTGTTGTATTTTCATAGTCACAATGTGATAAGGTGATAATGTTTTCATTTGTTATTTTAAGTAGATTAATTGTAGGGGTGTAAATGAGTCGTTTATTAGAAGTGAGCTTGATATATGACGAGCCCATTAAGGCTCAGCTTGTTTCAAGCTTTTTAATTTAGCGGATCTCGAGCAGTTCTGCTCGTTGACACCCCTAATTAATTGTATAGGTAGGACTGTCAGTAATGGGATTATTTGAGGTGCATTTAGTGTAAATCTGTTGGTGGGTTCTTTGAGAACTGTTAGTGTGGGTTTACCTTGTTAGTCGAGATCAAGATGTTTTAGATGAATTGTGGAAATAATTTGTTAGTTATTGCATTCATGAGAAGGAAGTTGTTGTTGTATTGAGTTAGTTTGTAGTTTATTTGGTTCCCGTGGTGTCTTTAATTTCTTTCTATGGATTGGAGGTTTGATGTAAGGAAAACCTGAATCGATCTCTTTACTGCATATGCAGTTTGTTTGTTTTATGAAGGTTGTTCTGCTATTATATGGTAGAGATTATTGCTTAGTAGAATCTGTGTAACTTTAATGTAGAACAACGTCTGTTTTGCACAAGTTCATCAACATGTTGTTCATGCCTACATTGTAGAATAACTAGGTACATATTTGGGTGGCCAGGGAATGGTTGTAAATGGTCACAGGGATTTCCCCTGTTAGATACGAGTCAAAGACTCGCACGTCCTGAGTAACATGAACATGGAAAACCTCATCTCATCTGCAGAATTCTAGCTCTATGGTATTTTGTTCAGGACTTCACTTTATGTGTGGTTGTTGACTTGTAGCTGTTCAAAGCTTGGTTATTTTGCTTGACAATCATAATTTGTTGGGGTTGATTTTACCTCACAAGTTATTAATCAGGTGTCCGAATGCATGAATATTCTATATCAGAGTGTAGATTCTGCAATTTGTGCTTTTCATATAGCGTGATTAATATAGTGTAGATTTTGTCTTTTGTGGTGTTCTCTTAGAACAATACTTAGGACTTGTATGATCGTCTTTGGAGAAGGGCTCTTATGGACTATGCTTGTTCTGTACCAACTTCTTAATGCTGATCTGCAAGTACATCTATTTATATGTTTTGACTCCATTAGAGGCATAATGATTGCCGAATTATTAATCTTGTACATTAGAGTTGAGAGTATGTGAGGATACCACATAGTTATAGTTGCTAAGGTGTGGAGTCAAATAATCTTGGCTGTGCGCTTATACACCATCATATCTTACCTACACCTTTTGGCATATGCATTATGATCAGTCAGAAATGTGACTTGCATCCAACATTGAAGGGCACACGTGTCTTTCTCAGCAAATTAGCATTAGTTTTTGAGTTATTAGTTAGATGCTTCTATTGTTAATATACAACATAGAAGTCTAGTGGGGCTGTTGGGATTTGAGTTATTAGTTAGATGCCTTATGCAGCTTGTTAATTAGCTGTAATAAAATAAATGAAGTACAGAAACTGGGTTACGTGGTGGCTTGGTGAAGTTACAGTTACCTTTTTGTTCCTTCTGCTCTGCTTTATTTATGGTCCATTACTGTTAGTTTTGGTAAAATGGCAGTCTTAGTAAGTAAGTAGTATTATCTTTGTAATTTGCAGTGACTTAGTATTTGTAGTACAGATTTATTTTGATGTATCCAGTATATAGTTGCATTATATCGCAAGTTATTACTTTATACCGAAGTAATAGTACTATATAAATTTCTGTGTAATTATGTATATACATAGAAAAAATAGACTGTAAATGGTTGTTGACTTGTTGCCATATAAATTTTTTGACTGCCGCTATGATACTTTTGTGTGGCACAGTAGCAACTATGTAAATAATGTATATATTTTGAGAATGTTAAAAGCATAGGACCTACTATAAGAGTATATTATTGATCACATATGTTTGGTTTATCTCAACCAAAATGACAAGTCTCATGGATATTATCATCCTACATGTCTGTTAAGGTATGCTTTGTTTCATGCTAGGTGTTTTGACGGTAGGCAGTGGGCTAGGTGGTATGTTGTATTCTTTTTTAGGGGAGTTTCTGAACTTGGATCCAAAAGCTATTCAATAGACTCAAGTGTCATGGTCTTGCTACAAAATCACTAACATGAAAGTTAAAGTGAAGTTAGAAAGTTCTCGCCTAAAATCTTGGTTATGATGTTGGCTGGTGTGCTTGGTATGATCTTAAGGGTAGTGAGGTATTGTCTTGAGCTGTTTTGCACTACATGTGTCGAGTTTTCAGCTAATTTCAGAATGTGAGTATCCTGTGAGAGTTGATGTCTTATAGTCTTGAGATTTGGAAACTTTAGTTTTGTGAATATCGGGATATATTATTCACATGTACTTTCACTTAGGGGTGTACACAGTTCGGTTTGGGTCGATTTTTGGCTAAAACCGCAACCAAACTGAACCAAAATATTCGGTTTCTATAAAACCAAAAACCGAAACCGTTCGGTTTTGGGCGGTTCTGTTTCTTCGGTTTTTAATTGGTTTTGGTTCGGTTTTTCCGATTTTAAACACCGGTTATATATGGGTATGACCAATTTAGTTTAACAAACTTGTTTTACATATAAAATTAGTTATTTTTCTTTATTTTTTTTGTCAATATAAGCTTGATAACGTTTATCCCAAATTTTTAGAATTACACACATATAAATAAGATACACACATGCAAATGAACATACGCATAAACTATAATTATCACATATGCAATGATATATTGTCAAGTAAACATACGTACATAACAAACACACCTATAAATATTAAGATAAATATATTACTTTTATTTCTCACTCACACAATGAATATTAATTTGATACATAGATTTGTTACTTATTTATATGTGTTATAATTATATTTATATATATAGTAAAATGGTTTGGTTCTGTTCGGTTTTTCCGGCTCGGTTCAGTTTTCGGATGAAACGAAACCGAAAGTTTCCGGTTTTTGAAAAAGTAATAACCGAACCATTGGTTTCTAGTTTCGGTCGGTTTTTTCGGTTTGGTTTCGGTTTGGTTTTTCGTTTTTTAAGAGTTATAGCATGTATCTGTGTGACTGTATATGATTATAAAAGAAAAAGTTATCGTTGTAGAATCAATACCTTATATTCTATTATAAGACAGACTTTTCTGTTTATGTTGCGGGTAATTACTTCTTTCATTAGCGCTGCGAATAAGCCAAGCTTTTATCAAGCAACTCGAGCTCAAACTTTGAGTCGATCGAGTCGAGCTTTTTTCGAGCTCAAGCCCGAGCCTAGTAAATCAGCTCGAAACACATAACTAGCCCAGGTCAAGCTTTCAATGGCTTGAGCTCGAACTTTTATCGAGCTTTTCAAGCCTTCATGTACATATATATTTATACTATACAGTTGTACAGTATATAAATATTTTAAAGGCTAACCTCAATATTGGTATAATAACTAAATATATGTTGTAGGACTATATATACCTCCAATTTTTCCGAATGTTTTGTATAAGTTCTTGACTCTTATGTTCATCACGTGTTTTCTTGAATCTATTGATAAATTTGGATGTCGAATAGAATATTTATATATAAATCCAAGCTTTTCGAGCCGAGCTCGAGCCTTATCCGAGTCGAGCTTGAGCGTTATCCGAGTCTAGCTCAAGCCTAGATAAGTAAAGCTTGTCGAGCTATCAAGCATTCAAGCCTATCATATAATTTTCGAGCCGAGCTCAAGCCCTGTCAAGCTCGAGCTCGGCTTGACTCGATTAAAGTCAACTCTCATATTTTTTATTGTGATCAAGTAAAGTTAATTGTAAACCCCTATTCTATAAGGTTAAGCAATTCTAGGCTGCTAAGTACTTAAAATGAACAGAGTAGTAGTTTCTACTTTATTAAGACTAGCAGGGTACCCGCGGGTTGTTGCAGCGGGGTACCCTGTGTTTAAAGTCCAAGCACCCACAAAATAACAATGACGAGCTGATTAACTGGAGAAAAACAAAAAGAAAATGTTCCCCGGTCCGGCCCGGTTCACCTGTTTTTACCGGTTCGTTTTTGGACGACTTCTATTGGCTAGCTGAACCGGTGGCGACTCCGGCTCCGGTTAACCCGTTCTTCCGGATGGTTTTTAAAACCGTATGCACTATCAACTTGTTAACCTATAAGTTGTATGAAGCTTTGTGTGTTTTATTAGTTAGTAAAATATGTATAATAGCATGTATTTTTCATTTTAGGGGGTGTTTACAACTGACATTAATTATAAGACTTGAAAAGTCAATAGATGAATGTGTTGGTAGACTGTGTTTAATTAGATTTTACTTTGTGCTCTAAGTGTTGTAAGGCTTAATTTTCACTGTCTTAGTCAGTTAATGCAAGAAAAGTGATTCTAGTCAATTAATTATACTGTAGTTATCTAACCACACCGGAAGAACAATGTTACAACTATATTCGATACACTTGCTATTCAAAGCAACTAATCTGCTTGTAACCATTGATACAAATGTCCGGAAATGGGTTTAAAGGTTCACTCCTAGCTAAGGAATCTGGTTGTGCAACATGATGCACAAAAATCTATTAGTTGATCCCTAACCATTGAACTGTGTAGTCCCACAATTAGCTAACCGAAATGGTGTCAAACACTTCACTACTCATTGACAGTCTTGTAGATCAAGTGATTCGTTAATGGGACATTTATGTGTAGATTGAAGCTTAAGCATCTTTAAGCAGGGTTGTCCTTTTTTTGCCGTCAATTTGTGATATTGGGAGTTACTAGTTAGTCCCACTTCACATACTTGCACAGCTAATTCCATCGTCTTTACTCAAGAGTGTAATTTTTTTGTTTTTATTCCTTGCAACTCGTTGAGTTTTGTTCAATAAATACTATTTTTTTTAAGTGGAACTCTAACATGATTTAGGCCCCAACCAAATTGAAATGATCAGTTAGTCATTTATGCTAATTCAGGTCCTCCAAAGATTTTCCAGATATGCATAGCCTTATCATGCACACATACAACCCCGAAAAAGTAACATCTGACCTAGTTCCTGATCATCTGGGTTTGCACAAAGCATTGTGCATTTTGATGGGCTGGAACTATATGATGCCCCCTGATAACTCGAAGGCATATCAGCGATTACCTGTAGAACAAGCTGCCGCAGACCGGGATGATCTGATAATGTGGCCACCTCATGTGATCATACACAACACTGCCACTGGAAAGGGTAGAGATGGGCGTATGGAGGGTTTAGGCAATAAAGCAATGGAGACGAAGCTTAGAGGTATATGTCTCCCTTTTGCTCTGTCACTTGTTTATCTATCTGTATGTATATGCATATGGATCCACAGGTAACTTTATCCATCTGTATGTATATGCTTATGGATTTGCAGGTAACTATAATCTGTGTAGTTTTGGAGCATCAATTCGTATAAACTAAAAGCTCTAACAGTGAAGTATAACGCTTCTTGCACCAAGTGTATACCAAACCCTCCAATGTGTGTGTATACTCTTGGTTCGTACATTATGCATTTTATATGAAAGTCTGATTTTTCAGTTAAGAAAGAAATACGAGTCTTGTATATTGTGAAATAATCATTAATTAAGTTGAGAATAGATAGAATACGAGGTTGGGCTATGTGAGAACATGGATGTTCTAAAGAAACCCCTAGAAGTAAACACTACACAAACATGCATTTTCTCATACTTTTAAAGTCCTTAAGATGGATACGTGGAGCATCTAGCTCACACATTATGTTTATTTTTCGTTGTTCTACGAGGCTCATCAAATTATACACATTCTTGATCTCTGGATTGACCTGTATCAAATTGAAAGAGGTTAGGTTAAGACGTGTCAAAGCGTTTTTAATGAACATCTATTTTTAACCACCGGGGAAATGCATGGCGTTCACATTAATATGTACATTTCTATCGAACTAGCTGTTGTATCTTTGAAAACTTATAGCAAACCTTATATTCATATCAGCACATAGGTTGTCCAGTGACTCTCTATTTAACTTATTGGCGTTAAAGACCAACTCTGATGTGATGCATTTTCAAAAAATTGTTGGCGGGTCAATGCTACCTGACCCGTGTCAGAATATTATCTTTATGACCTGTTCCTAGACACTCTCATTCGCTGCCTGTACATATGAGACGGGAGGTCCTGGAAGCCAGCATGTCATGTCTTCAGCACCAGTCACACTATTATTATTATTATTCAGAAATTTGGATTTTTATTAGCTTGCTGAACTGTTACTGGTTTTTGATGATAATTAGCCTATTAAGTATTCATAGAACAGTTTAAAAAGTTTAAAGTTCATGTTGTGGATCAACCCAACTCAGTCTAGTTAGTTTCAACCCTTACTAGAAGATAAGGTGACCTATTTCAGCCTTCAACTTATTTAAATCTTTATTGTAATACTAGTGTCTACCACGTTTCTGATCAAACAACATAAGTTGGCATTTTGGTTAGAACTTGTGTAATTTCTCATGTACATATATCAATGTATGTGGGACATCTTTCACCAAGTTTTGCATGAAACCTGGTGTGAATCTTAGGATGTCATGTTGTTTTTGTATATCATACTAGTAACTCTTGGGAGCATATGCATGATATGTGAAATATAGAAGTGATCGTCTCATGTTATATATAATTCTGAAGTGTCGTTTCCAAGATTTACTATATACTACCTAATGTCTGTGTTGCAGGTTATTATGGATAACGTCTTGTAATTGGTTATTATCCTGGCTTGTTCATACGGTATTCTTTAGAATTGTTATCTTTTAAGTAGTAATGCTACTAATTGGGATACTTGTCGTGTAAAGGGTCATATTAGGTGGGTTTATGTTCATGCGTGTTTTTTTGTATGGGTATATTACTTTGTCGAGGGTACTGATATGTTTGGAGAGTCAGGGAGGAGCACATGATGTTTTCTAACAGAAGCTTAGAAGAGTTTGATTTTTTAATTTTCATGGTTCAGTGTAGGGCTAATTTTATTGCTTGGTTATAGAACATTAATACTCGAGTCTTTCTAGTAAGAGTAAATGCAGATTGTTCAACCTTAGTGTTTGTCTTGATGTCCCGGGCAACTAAACTGACCTGAAACAATGTATGCAACGATCTTCCGATCTGGAAAGGCCCATTGTGTCGGTTTATCTGCTATGCGCGCTAATGAAATCATTCAAATTTGGCTTCATTACCTTCTATATGAATCTTAGTGACGTTTTCGTGGTCACAGTTTTGTTTACTCTTTTGTTACTGAATTGTTGGTTATCATCAATCATCATATTAATATTATCTTTTATTCTCACCTTAAAGCATTTGCGATTAATCAAATAGTTAGGATAGTGAAAATGTTGATCAAGTTTTTCTAAACCTTGGTTATTTTATTCTCTTCAGATTTTGGATTCACCACTGGAAAGTCAAAGGCAATGTATGGTAGAGATGGGCATATGGGAACAACTGTCGTCAAGTTTGCTAGTGATCTTTCTGGTTTAAAAGATGCCATGAGTCTTGCAGATTTCTTTGAGAGACAGAAACATGGGCGTGGGTCTTGGGCTTCAATACAGTCCATTTTCAGACCAGGGAAAGATGACGAAAAAGATCCCAACTTTGTGAAGCTGGATAAGAGGACAGGGGAGAAAGAGAGAATCTTGTACGGGTATTTAGGAACTGTGTTTGATCTGGAGGGAGTGGATTTTGATACTAGGAAAAAGGTAACAATTGAAAGCAAAAGAGAAAAAGCACAGCCTCGTTGATGACACCCAGTGAACTACCGGTGTATGTCATTCTGCTGTTTATTAGTATGTTTCATTGGATAGAAAGTAACATCCTCGTACATTAAATTAAGCTTCAATACACTTGGATAGACCAATAACAGTAGATTTATGTCTTTGGATCTATTTTTTTGTTTTCTTTCTTTCTTTCTGGTGTTTCCTGATATCATAATTATATTGTGGATCCATTTGGTGACCATTTGTGTTGAGTGCATGCTGTCCAGGAGTTTAGCATGGTTTTTATTTTTATAGTTTTGTTGTCCTATATGCTAGGAAAGGCTCGATCTTAACACATGGAATGATAATGAACTAGTGTTGTTGAAACTGATTATTATGTGTTCATTTCACAGCTGTTTAGTTGGTCATTCTTGATGCTTGGGCTCTGACTTGCCAACATCGCCAGAGTTCAAAATCACCACCTTTGCTAGTTGGATTTTGACTAGCATTAGTATTGGCTTTTTGTCTACTTTCTATCAAATAATGGTCTTTGTCGAGTAGATTAATGGTTTTGGACTTATCCCACATCGACGGGTGGATAAGGTGAATCTCAGCTTATTATTACAAAGTATTCATGTGAAGTGAAGGTCTTGTATCAAGAATGTTAGCTCTAATTATAAAACTAACCGAATTGGTTATTGCACATTTTTTCTTTTCAAAATTAGAACTCTTCTCTTCTTTTTTTGGGGGTATATAACCACATTTTATGGTTTTTGCAAGTTCTAAATCTTTGTCAAAAGAAAAAATGGTCATGTGGGATGCACATGATGTTTGTAACAGAAGCTTAAAAGTCAGCTTTTTTAGTTTTGAAGGTTCAAATGTAGGCTAATTTTATTGCTTGGTTACACCGTTATACAACATAAATATACTTGAGCTCTTCTGTTAAGTGTAAATGCAGATTGTTCAACCTTAGTGTTTGTCTTGATGTAATTGCAGATAGCAGGGTACCCGCACGACGCGGCGGCGGGTACCCTGTGACTAAATTTTTCGATGTTATAAATCATATTTTTTAATGCGTGGATCAAATGAAAAATCTAATTGAAAAATGGTTTATTGTATTTAGTTTTTTTTTCCATTAATCATTTACATAACTTTACTTGAACTTTCATCTATATATTACATATAATGCTAAAAGTAATAATATCTCTCGATTGAAATTACGTTTTTAGGACATGTTTTTAGATGAAAACTATCGATTTAGAACATATAATGCACAAACTAAAGTATAACGCATTAATAAACCATTTTTCAATTAGATTTTTCATTTGATCCATGCATTAAAGTTTTTGTAATGTTATAATTTCTTTGAGAAATATATGTAATATTATAGTTTGCATTAATATAGTATAGATGTTTTTAATTTTTGTACAATGTGCATATAATATTGTATGTTTTTTGACTTTTTGTAATGGGGTATTTTATTAAGATTATTAATTACACATTAAAAAGTTTGTAATTATTGTGTGGTGAAACACTTGTACACTTGGCTTATTAAATTGTATTAGTTAAATAATATTTTAGTTTGTGCATTAAATTGAGGTACATCATGTTAATTTAATTGTACTATTTAATTTTTTTTCATTAATAGGAGAGAGAGTCTAAAATATAGATTCTACATTTGGTTTGTACATTTGGTTTATAAAATTGTACCTCTTATTTTTTTTTTGCATTTAATAGGAGAGAATGTGCAATTTGCTTTATAAAGGAGTAAGATTGTTATAGAACATTAATACTCGTGTCATTCTAGTAAGTGTAAATGCAGATTGTTCAACCTTAGTGTTTGTCTTGATGTCCTGGGCAACTAAACTGACCCGGAACCATATATGCAAAGATCTGTATGGATCTTTGTTTACTCTTTTGTTATTGGTTGTCATCATCTCAATATTATCTATTTTTCTCACATTAAAGCATTTGTGATTCATCGAATAGTTAGGAATTTAGGATACCAATAATGTGGATAAAGTTGTTCTGAACCTTGGTTTTATTACTTTCAGATTTTGGATTCACTGAAAAGTCAAAGTCAATGTACAGTAGAGAAGGGCACAACTCTCGTCAAGTTTGCTAGTGATCCTCCTAGTTTAAAGGATGCCATGAGGCTTGCAGATTTCCTTGAGAAACAGAAGCAGGGGCGCACTTTTTGGGCTTCGATACAGTCCATGTTCAGACTAGGGAAAGATGAGAAAGATCCCAACTTTGTGAAGGTGGATAAAAGGACAGGGGAGAAAGGGAGAATCTTGTACAGGTATTTATGAACTGTGTTTGATCTGGATGGAGTGGATTTCAATACCAGGAAAAAGGTAGCAATTGAAAGCAAAAGAGAAAAAGCACAACCTCGTTGATGACGCCCAGTGAGCTACCGTATATGTCATTCTGCTGTTTATTACTACGTATTAGAAAGTACATTAAATTAAGATTCCATACACTTGGATAGACAATATCTGTAGATTTATGTCTTTGAATTTATTTTATTTTTTCTTTCTTGATGCCGTTCCCTGGTATAAACCATAATTATTGTTGATCCATTCGGTGGCCATTTGTGTTGAGTACATGTTGTCACGGAGTTTAGCGTGGTTTTAATTTTTAGTTTTGTTTCTGGTGGTCCTATATGCTAGCAAAGGCTTGATCTTAACACATGGAATAATAACGAACTAGTGTTGTCGAAAGTGACTATTACGTGTTCATTCCGCAATTATTTAATTGATCAGTCTTGATGGTTGGACTCCGACTTGCCAACATCGCCAGTATTCAAAATCACCACCTTGTAGTTGGGCTTTGACCAACAGAAGTATCGTTTTTTTAAAAGTTTTTTCTATTTTCTATATAATAAAACATATGTTAATTTCGGAGTATAATATGTTAATTTTGGTCTTTGTTGGTAGGGCTATTGGTTTTGGACTTGTCCCACATCGGTGGGTGTATAAAGTTAGTCTCACCTTATTATCGAGAACGTGTTTGTATGATGTAAAAATGTATAGGCCTCTACTAGTTAAATCATAAAAGCATATGTAACTGGTATGGGTAGCTACATGATAGGTGTGTAAACACCCATCCTTTTTACCACTTAACTACAATAATAACCGAGCCAAAACGTGTATTTTATGTCGTAAATGTCGGAATTATGCGTGGTTTGTGTTTTTGTTGTGATTTAGGACGAAAATGTGAAAAGGGGAGAAAACACGGGCAATCACGGGCTTTTATCGAAGAAAAAGACAAAAGACGAAGTCAAGAAATCAAGAGTGCAAAAAGAACGGAAGTCCAAGACCAATTCTGAAGATTTATCGAAGAAAAAGTCAAAAGACGGAAGTTTACTAAAAGCCGAAGAACTCAAGTCTAATTTATTGAATAATTACAAGACGAGTTTAAAGAAATCCCGAGACAAAGTCATTAAAGTCAAAGAATTAAGAAGATTAAGGACTTAATGATGCAATTAAAGAAAGAAGAAAGAAGGGAGGAAGCTTCCTAAGCACCTCCTTAATCCTCCTATAAATAGATTAGATTTCATTTCATTTCATTTTGTTGGCTAGTTTGACAAAATAAGCTCTTCCATTTTCATTTACTTGCACTTTAATTACATGTCATTTACCTTAATTGTCAAATTTAATTACCTTGCACCTTTAAATTCCAAGTAAGTTTCTTTTTCATGTTATTGATTCTTTATCTTTATTGTTGATCTCTCATCTTCCTTTCTTGTGATTGATTTAATCTTATGTTATGTTCATGTTCTTGAGTTTTTTATTAAATTGGTTAAGTGGGTTTTGATTATTGTGATTATTATTTTTAGTGTTATTGATTTGGTTTGATTGGTATTGATTAGTTGTTCATTTGTGGTTAGTTTGATTTAATCTTTTGGTTAATCTTGATTGATTTTGTTTAGATTCGTGTTCTATTTCATTCCCTGTTCTTCGCTACTGTTTATGTGCCCAGATTCCGAATCAGTGCTTTATGTTCCGAACCAAGCATTTCTTTCTTTTATTCCGAACCAGTGTTTTTACCTTAAATTATTTCGGATCAAGTCATATTCCGAATCAGTATTTTTCCATTCAGTCATTCCGAATCAGATTGTTCATCCGGAATAATTAATATTCCGGATGAGTTGTTATGTTCCGAATCAGTTCTTTTCAAAAATATTCCGAATCAGTTCTTAATGTTCCGAATGAGCTTTCTAGTTTAATTATTACGAATCAGTATAAATGTTCCGAATCAGTGAATGTTCCGAATGAAGCATTTTGTTTACTTTATTCCGGATGAACGTTTTTCTTGTTTATTCCGAATCAGCATTTATTCCGGATGAAGGATTATTCGGGATGAAGGATTATTCCGGATGAAGCCTTTGATTCCGAATAAAGGATTATTCCGAATGAAGCAATTTATTCCGGATGAAGCCTATTATTCCGAATAAAGGATTATTCCGGATGAAGGTATTTATTCCGGATGAAAGACTTTATTCCGGATGAATGTGTTTTTCCGAATGAGCAGTTTTTCTTAGTTCTATAATTTCAGTTTTGGTTTATTTTAAGTTTATGTTTTTAAATTTTAAACTTTATTTTTCCCGCCTTTTACTTAGTCGCACTTTTAATTTACTTGCATTTAATTTTAGTTAACCTTATTTACTTTTAAGTTGTCATTAATTTCCCGTCAAGTTTTTATCTTTCAGTATTTCTTTTTACCATCTTTACTTTATTTTTATTTGTTTCAAGTCTTTATTTTTAATTAGTGTAGACAACGACAACCATTCTATTTCTTTTCCACCAAGAACAACTGAGTCGCACTTTGAACCGAAAATCAATTCGAGAAGATACCGAGAAACGAACTTTCAACCTAGTAAAATCATTACAATCAAATGGCGCCGCTGCCGGCTCTTTTCGTAAAGATTAACGGTTTTTTGTGAGAGACGCGTTGGCTTTTGGGATCCGTTCACTCGTGAACGTTCTTTTTCGTGTCCAAAATTTTCAAAAATCCCAAAACATTTGAAAAAAAATCATAAAAAGCATTTCTTTTTCAAAGTTTTGCACCAAAAATATTCTTCTTGCTTATCTATTTTTCTTTATGGATTCTTATGTCCATTGCGTCGGGTGTGGGAGACAATTATACGGGAACGACTCATGTCAATGGTGTACATGCGAGCAATGCGGAAAAGACCTTCCTCCTATTTCAATTGATTCACAATTGGGATTTTGTCCATCGTGCAACTTGACTAATTCGTCCTTTTCTAATCCACCTCCTATTCCCCTTGCATATATTGTGGAAGCGATTCTCATTGGCATGTTTCGTGTCCGGTTCGATACTCGTATGATCACGGGCAAGAACCGGGTTACAATTATGACAATGGCAATTGCTATCCACAAAACTCACCAGATTTTTCTCCATACCCATGTTGCCAAAATTGTGGGGGCCCTCACGATACTTCTTATTGTCAGCCAATGAATTATTATGAGCAAAATCCGTGTCCTCAGTTTTCTTCACCAATGGATTATTATGAACCAAATCCGTGTTCTAATTCTTCTCAACCGATGAACTACTATGAGCCACACCCATGCTATAATTCAGGTTTTCAACATTTTGAGCCCCACAACACTTCATCGATCATCAACCCTTTTGTGCATTTCCTCCTGAGCAAATTGCCACACTTTTTGACAACTTTCACAAAGTTCAAGAAGCTTGCAACAAGATCATCGAAAAATATCAAGAGGATCAACGACATGAGCAAATATCGAATATCGAGACTTATACTCCTCCTCCGGTGTATCCTTACTATTATGATGATGATGACGATGAGCCTACTATTTCTTGGAATGATCTTGTTGCTCAATGTCCTAGTGCAATTGTCATCCCTTCTCTCGATATCCCAAACGTGTCTAAGGATTGTGATACATTGAGTGAGCTTAGTGATTTTGGTCTCGATAAATTCTTTGATGACGAGGTTTGTGACATGCCTACTGCTATGGAGTCTGAGGACGACGTTGCTCTTACGGAAGAGGTCGATCCTAATGATGACGATTTTTCTCCACGCTATGAGAATTTCACTTTTGAAATTTCTCACTCTCCACCGGGAGATGCGGGCGATGACGATTTATTCTCTCCGGCTTACGGAAAGTTCACCGATGAACTTGCTCTTGTAGATGAGGTGGAAGACGTGATTATTTGCGACATATTACGTAAAGTGCATCTTCTTATTGCTCAAATCGAAGAGTTGACTTCTCCTCCTCTTTCCTCCTCTTTACCTCCATCTAATCCTCCCGTTGAAGATAATGACTCATTGCTTGAAGAAATCGACATTCACTCCATACCTCCGGGTATTGATGATGATGAAGTGGAGGGGGATATTATTTTTGATAATTTGCTGCAAGGTATTGTCCCAAGTCCCCCTCCCGAGCACCTTTCATCCTCCCCTTTAGCCACTAATACGGAGGATGAGTGCTTTGACCCGGGAGGTGACATTGATTTTATTATCATTGATAACCTTACGGCTTTGCCGCTGTCTGAACATCCATTTTCTTTGGAGGATGACAATGTGATTTCTTTACCCACCCCACCTCCCGTGGATCATGATTTCACATACTTCTCGTATGTTGAAAGGAATTTTATCCCATTTAAGACTTACCCCCCGCCTCTCTTTTGTTGATGTCAACCAGGAACGAGGACAAGGTCTTTGATCCCGGTATTACATTTGAGGCTTCCCCATGGACAATTTAATTCAGGGACGAGTCAGGCTCGTGACTCGGTTACCAAAAACAAGCGCTCTTCGAGATGCAACCCGATTATCTATCTTTACCTATTTTCACCATAAGTGTAGGGGGAGCCCGTTGGTGTTTCTTGTTTTCTTTCTTATCATGTGCAGGGATTATAGCTTCAAAGACACACTCTTGATGACTTTTGACGACCCATGATTCCGTGTTCCCATTTTCCCGGTTCTATCCTAAACTCTTTTCGATTCACTATTTTATATTTTTCAATATTAAAATAGGAATCTCGTTAGTTGTCTTTTCCTTAGCGAGATTTAAACAAAGTGCACAATGTCCTAAGTGTAGGGGAGTTTACTCCCACATGCTTAAACATTGAGTACAATGTTTATATTAAGTGTAGGGGGGACTTCTATCGAAGTTAAGTGGTCTTTTCCTTGTATTTGTCCTCATTTTAACCGGAAAATCAATTTTTTGACATTTTTCAAAATTTTTGATCTATTTTGGCCTTGTAGTTTTCCTTTGTTATCGTTATTTACTTTCTTTGCTAGAATAAATTTTCAATAAAGTGGTTTTAAATTTTTCAAAGTCATGAATATTTTGACTCAACCCGAGTTTACTTGTCTAAGTTTACTCTAGCTAGTATCCTTAACGTGTTTAAGTCAAGTTTTGCTAGGCTTTTATTTAGGGAACTTTAAAACGCGAAAGTCTTAACTCTCACGGGTTAAGAACAAGAACTTTTCGCAAGTTCCTATAATTAATCCTAGAGAGTTGTTTATCAAGGGAACTTTAAAATGCGATTTCTAAACTTGAAAAAGTCTAAGAATTTGCAAGATCCTATAGACGACTCGAAAACCCAAAACTTTGATTTAATAGGCTAAGCATCCATGAGTCTCATTCCTTGAGATTTTAAACTATGGAGAACGAGAGATGATAGAGTCAATTATAAGTTTGGTATTCTTTCGTGAATTTATGTGAGTTAATTATAAGCCTATTCTCCCATCGCTTGCTAATAAATTTATCTGCAATAAATAAGGTTGTACGATTTGAAAAGTTACTTAGCTTCTAGCCCAAGATCGTTTAAAAGTTGCTCGGTATTAATTAGAGTTCATAGCCAAGGCATAACTTATTGAAGCGGGATGCGAAGATTGGCGAGTCCAAAAAGGTCATAACAAGGCATGAGGGCTACATTTTGTTGCTAAAGATCCAAAGTGACGTGAAGAATCATTTATCAAAAATCAATATGAAGGATCGAGACACACGACGAAAAGAAATACTCCCGTAAAGATCATGGAGAAGTCTATCCAAAAAGGCCCTAACAAGGTATGAGGATAAATAGATCCAAGTCCAAAAAAGGAGGCGGATCGTTGTATATCAAAATCCCAAATAAAGATTGGAGAAAAATGAAGAAGTCGTGGTCCAAGTATGAAGAATCTCTCAAAACTTCAAGTGAAGAAATTCCTATTATGAAGAGAAGGCCATTATTTCAAGAACATCTCTCAAGATTTGAAGTATGAAGTCGCTGACAAGTATCGGTCCAAGAAAGGTCTCAAATCGCGAAGCGAGTTATGCCAAGATATGAACTTTATGAGGTCCCGAGAAGCAGTTTTAAAAGATTTTGTCCTTTAGCTAACTATTGATTAAATCGTCCCACTTTATTTTCAGCCTTAATAACTATCGAAATAAGCCAAACAATGCATCCTCGTCATCATTCAAGACAACAATAAAATATAAGAGATACACCTAGGGATAAGGGAGTCTAAGTAAATAATTGGCCCACATGAGTTCGTGTTAGTTTGCTAACTTATAATAACAATGATCTCGTTTTTAAGCTTGGTTTGGAGAAAGTGAAAACTTGAGGATGATGATCATTCACAACATTTCCAAAACCCTAAGGTATGTTTTTGATTTCTTTACTTTCTTCCTTTGAATGTTTATAATTTTCTATCTCTTTAATAAAGGCCAAGGTAGATTGATTGTGATGTAGTGTAATCGTGCTTTGTAACTAATGCATTGCATGAGGACATTGCAATGGTCAAGTGTAGGGGATTTGATAGGTGTGTAAACACCCATCCTTTTTACCACTTAACTACAATAATAACCGAGCCAAAACGTGTATTTTATGTCGTAAATGTCGGAATTATGCGTGGTTTGTGTTTTTGTTGTGATTTAGGACGAAAATGTGAAAAAGGGAGAAAACACGGGAAATCACGGGCTTTTATCGAAGAAAAAGACAAAAGACGAAGTCAAGAAATCAAGAGTGCAAAAAAAAACGGAAGTCCAAGACCAATTCTGAAGATTTATCGAAGAAAAAGTCAAAAGACGGAAGTTTACTAAAAGCCGAAGAACTCAAGTCTAATTTATTGAAGAATTACAAGACGAGTTTAAAGAAATCCCGAGACAAAGTCATTAAATTCAAAGAATTAAGAAGATTAAGGACTTAATGATGCAATTAAAGAAAGAAGAAAGAGGGGAGGAAGCTTCCTAAGCACCCCCTAATCCTCCTATAAATAGATTAGATTTCATTTCATTTCATTTTGTTGGCTAGTTTGACAAACTAAGCTCTTCCATTTTAATTTACTTGCACTTTAATTACATGTCATTTACCTTAATTGTCAAATTTAATTACCTTGCACCTTTAAATTCCAAGTTTCTTTTTCATGTTATTGATTCTTTATCTTTATTGGTGATCTCTCATCTTCCTTTCTTGTGATTGATTTAATCTTATGTTATGTTCATGTTCTTGGATTTTTATTAAATTGGTTAAGTGGGTTTTGATTATTGTGATTATTATTTTTAGTGTTATTGATTTGGTTTGATTGGTATTGATTAGTTGTTCATTTGTGGTTAGTTTGATTTAATCTTTTGGTTAACTTGATTGATTTTGTTTAGATTCGTGTTCTATTTCATTCCCTGTTCTTCGCTACTGTTTATGTGCCCAGATTCCGAATCAGTGCTTTATGTTCCGAACCAAGCATTTCTTTCTTTTATTCCGAACCAGTGTTGTTACCTTAAATTATTCCGGATCAAGTCATATTCCGAATCAGTATTTTTCCATTCAGTCATTCCGAATCAGATTGTTCATCCGGAATAATTAATATTCCGGATGAGTTGTTATGTTCCGAATAAGTTCTTTTCAAAAATATTCCGAATCAGTTCTTAATGTTCCGAATGAGCTTTCTAGTTTAATTATTCCGAATCAGTATAAATGTTCCGAATCAGTGAATGTTCCGAATGAAGCATTTTGTTTACTTTATTCCGGATGAACGTTTTTCTTGTTTATTCCGAATCGGCATTTATTCCAGATGAAGGATTATTCCGGATGAAGGATTATTCCGGATGAAGCCTTTGATTCCGAATAAAGGATTATTCCGAATGAAGCAATTTATTCCGGATGAAGCCTATTATTCTGAATAAAGGATTATTCCGGATGAAGCTATTTATTCCGGATGAAAGACTTTATTCCGGATGAATGTGTTTTTCCGAATGAGCACTTTTTCTTAGTTCTGTATTTCAGTTTTGGTTTATTTTAAGTTTATGTTTTTAAATTTTAAACTTTATTTTTTCCGCCTTTTACTTAGTCTCACTTTTAATTTACTTGCATTTAATTTTAGTTTACCTTATTTACTTTTAAGTTGTCATTAATTTCCCGTCGAGTTTTTATCTTTCAGTATTTCTTTTTACCGTCTTTACTTTATTTTTATTTGTTTCAAGTCTTTATTTTTAATTAGTGTAGACAACGACAACCATTCTATTTCTTTTCCACCAAGAACAACTGAGTCGCACTTTGAACCGAAAATCAATTCGAGAAGATACCGAGAAACGAACTTTCAACCTAGTAAAATCATTACAATCAAATGGCGCCGCTGCCGGCTCTTTTCGTAAAGATTAACGGTTTTTTGTGAGAGACGCGTTGGCTTTTGGGATCCGTTCACTCGTGAACGTTCTTTTTCGTGTCCAAAATTTTCAAAAATCCCAAAAACATTTGAAAAAAAATCATAAAAAGCATTTCTTTTTCAAAGTTTTGCACCAAAAATATTCTTCTTGCTTATCTATTTTTCTTTATGGATTCTTATGTCCATTGCGTCGGGTGTGGGAGACGATTATACGGGAACGACTCATGTCAATGGTGTACATGCGAGCAATGCGGAAAAGACCTTCCTCCTATTTCAATTGATTCACAATTGGGATTTTGTCCATCGTGCAACTTGACTAATTCGTCCTTTTCTAATCCACCTCCTATTCCCCTTGCATATATTGTGGAAGCGATTCTCATTGGCATGTTTCGTGTCCGGTTCGATACCCGTATGATCACGGGCAAGAACCGGGTTACAATTATGACAATGGCAATAGCTATCCACAAAACTCACCAGATTTTTCTCCATACCCATGTTGCCAAAATTGTGGGGGCCCTCACGATACTTCTTATTGTCAGCCAATGAATTATTATGAGCAAAATCCGTGTCCTCAGTTTTCTTCACCAATGGATTATTATGAACCAAATCCGTGTTCTAATTCTTCTCAACCGATGAACTACTATGAGCCACACCCATGCTATAATTCATGTTTTCAACATTTTGAGCCCCCACAACACTTCATCGATCATCAACCCTTTTGTGCATTTCCTCCTGAGCAAATTGCCACACTTTTTGACAACTTTCACAAAGTTCAAGAAGCTTGCAACAAGATCATCGAAAAATATCAAGAGGATCAACGACATGAGCAAATATCGAATATCGAGACTTATACTCCTCCTCCGGTGTATCCTTACTATTATGATGATGATGACGATGAGCCTACTATTTCTTGGAATGATCTTGTTGCTCAATGTCATAGTGCAATTGTCATCCCTTCTCTCGATATCCCAAACGTGTCTAAGGATTGTGATACATTGAGTGAGCTTAGTGATTTTGGTCTCGATAAATTCTTTGATGACGAGGTTTGTGACATGCCTACTGCTATGGAGTCTGAGGACGACGTTGCTCTTACGGAAGAGGTCGATCCAAATGATGACGATTTTTCTCCACGCTATGAGAATTTCACTTTTGAAATTTCTCACTCTCCACCGGGAGATGCGGGCGATGACGATTTATTCTCTCCGGCTTACGGAAAGTTCACCGATGAACTTGCTCTTGTAGATTAGGTGGAAGACGTGATTCTTTGCGACATATTACGTAAAGTGCATCTTCTTATTGCTCAAATCAAAGAGTTGACTTCTCCTCCTCTTTCCGAATCTTTACCTCCATCTATTCCTCCCGTTGAAGATAATGACTCATTGCTTGAAGAAATCGACATTCACTCCATACCTCCGGGTATTGATGATGATGAAGCGGAGGGGGATATTATTTTTGATAATTTGCTGCAAGGTATTGTCCCATGTCCCCCTCCCGAGCACCTTTCATCCTCCCCTTTAGCCACTAATACGGAGGATGAGTGCTTTGACCCGGGAGGTGACATTGATTTTATTATCATTGATAACCTTACGGCTTTGCCGCTGTCTGAACATCCATTGTCTATGGAGGATGACAATGTGATTTCTTTACCCACCCCACCTCCCGTGGATCATGATTTCACATACTTCTCGTATGTTGAAAGGAATTTTCTCCCATTTAAGACTTACCCCCCCGCCTCTCTTTTGTTGATGTCAACCGGGAACGAGGACAAGGTCTTTGATCCCAGTATTACATTTGAGGCTTCCCCATGGACCATTTAATTCGGGGACGAGTCAGGCTCGTGACTCGGTTACCAAAAACAAGCGCTCTTCGGGATGCAACCCGATTATCTATCTTTACCTATTTTCACCATAAGTGTAGGGGGAGCCCGTTGGTGTTTCTTGTTTTCTTTCTTATCATGTGCGGGGATTAGAGCTTCAAAGACACACTCTTGATGACTTTTGACGACCCGTGATTCCGTGTTCCCATTTTCCCGGCTCTATCCTAAACTCTTTTCGATTCACTATTTTATATTTTTCAATATTAAAATAGGAATCTCGTTAGTTGTCTTTTCCTTAGCGAGATTTAAACAAAGTGCACAATGTCCTAAGTGTAGGGGAGTTTACTCCCACATGCTTAAACATCGAGGACAATGTTTATATTAAGTGTAGGGGGGACTTCTATCGAAGTTAAGTGGTCTTTTCCTTGTATTTGTCCTCATTTTAACCGGAAAATCAATTTTTCGACATTTTTCAAAATTTTTGATCTATTTTGGCCTTGTAGTTTTCCTTTGTTATCGTTATTTACTTTCTTTGCTAGAATAAATTTTCAATAAAGTGGTTTTAAATTTTTCAAAGTCACGAATATTTTGACTCAACCCGAGTTTACTTGTCTAAGTTTACTCTAGCTAGTATCCTTAACGTGTTTAAGTCAAGTTTTGCTAGGCTTTTATTTAGGGAACTTTAAAACGCGAAAGTCTTAACTCTCACGGGTTAAGAACAAGAACTTTTCGCAAGTTCCTATAATTGATCCTAGAGAGTTGTTTATCAAGGGAACTTTAAAATGCGATTTCTAAACTTGAAAAAGTCTAAGAATTTGCAAGATCCTATAGACGACTCGAAAACCCAAAACTTTGATTTAATAGGCTAAGCATCCACGAGTCTCATTCCTTGAAATTTTAAACTGTGGAGAACGAGAGATGATAGAGTCAATTATAAGTTTGGTATTCTTTCGTGAATTTATGTGAGTTAATTATAAGCCTATTCTCCCATCGCTTGCTAATAAATTTATCTGCAATAAATAAGGTTGTACGATTTGAAAAGTTACTTAGCTTCTAGCCCAAGATCGTTTAAAAGTTGCTCGGTATTAATTAGAGTTCATAGCCAAGGCATAACTTATTGAAGCGGGATGCGAAGATTGGCGAGTCCAAAAAGGTCATAACAAGGCATGAGGGCTACATTTTGTTGCTAAAGATCCAAAGTGATGTGAAGAATCATTTATCAAAAATCAATATGAAGGATCGAGACACACGACGAAAAGCAAATACTCACGTAAAGATCATGGAGAAGTCTATCCAAAAAGGCCCTAACAAGGTATGAGGATAAATAGATCCAAGTCCTAAAAGGAGGCGGATCGTTGTATATCAAAATCCCAAATAAAGATTGGAGAAAAATGAAGAAGTCGTGATCCAAGTATGAAGAATCTCTCAAAACTTCAAGTGAAGAAATTCCTATTATGAAGAGAAGGCCATTATTTCAAGAACATCTCTCAAGATTTGAAGTATGAAGTCGCTGACAAGTATCGGTCCGAGAAAGGTCTCAAATCGCGAAGCGAGTTATGCCAAGATATGAACTTTATGAGGTCCCGAGAAGCAGTTTTAAAAGATTTTGTCCTTTAGCTAACTATTGATTAAATCGTCCCACTTTATTTCAGCCTTAATAACTATCAAAATAAGTCAAACAATGCATCCTCGTCATCATTCAAGACAACAATAAAATATAAGAGATACACCTAGGAATAAGGGAGTCTAAGTAAATAATTGGCCCACATGAGTTCGTGTTAGTTTGCTAACTTATAATAACAATGATCTCGTTTTTAAGCTTGGTTTGGAGAAAGTGAAAACTTGAGGATGATGACCATTCACAACATTTCCAAAACCCTAAGGTATGTTTTTGATTTCTTTACTTTCTTCCTTTGAATGTTTATAATTTTCTATCTCTTTAATAAAGGCCAAGGTGGATTGATTGTGATGAAAAGTGTAATCGTGCTTTGTAACTAATGCATTGCATGAGGACATTGCAATGGTCAAGTGTAGGGGATTTGATAGGTGTGTAAACACCCATCCTTTTTACCACTTAACTACAATAATAACCGAGCCAAAACGTGTATTTTATGTCGTAAATGTCGGAATTATGCGTGGTTTGTGTTTTTGTTGTGATTTAGGACGAAAATGTGAAAAAGGGAGAAAACACGGGAAATCACGGGCTTTTATCGAAGAAAAAGACAAAAGACGAAGTCAAGAAATCAAGAGTGCAAAAAGAACGGAAGTCCAAGACCAATTCTGAAGATTTATCGAAGAAAAAGTCAAAAGACGGAAGTTTACTAAAAGCCAAAGAACTCAAGTCTAATTTATTGAAGAATTACAAGACGAGTTTAAAGAAATCCCGAGACAAAGTCATTAAATTCAAAGAATTAAGAAGATTAAGGACTTAATGATGCAATTAAAGAAAGAAGAAAGAGGGGAGGAAGCTTCCTAAGCACCCCCTAATCCTCCTATAAATAGATTAGATTTCATTTCATTTCATTTTGTTGGCTAGTTTGACAAACTAAGCTCTTCCATTTTAATTTACTTGCACTTTAATTACATGTCATTTACCTTAATTGTCAAATTTAATTACCTTGCACCTTTAAATTCCAAGTTTCTTTTTCATGTTATTGATTCTTTATCTTTATTGTTGATCTCTCATCTTCCTTTCTTGTGATTGATTTAATCTTATGTTATGTTCATGTTCTTGGATTTTTATTAAATTGGTTAAGTGGGTTTTGATTATTGTGATTATTATTTTTAGTGTTATTGATTTGGTTTGATTGGTATTGATTAGTTGTTCATTTGTGGTTAGTTTGATTTAATCTTTTGGTTAATCTTGATTGATTTTGTTTAGATTCGTGTTCTATTTCATTCCTTGTTCTTCGCTACTGTTTATGTGCCAGATTCCGAATCAGTGCTTTATGTTCCGAACCAAGCATTTATTTCTTTTATTCCGAACCAGTGTTGTTACCTTAAATTATTCCGGATCAAGTCATATTCCGAATCAGTATTTTTCCATTCAGTCATTCCGAATCAGATTGTTCATCCGGAATAATTAATATTCCGGATGAGTTGTTATGTTCCGAATCAGTTCTTTTCAAAAATATTCCGAATCAGTTCTTAATGTTCCGAATGAGCTTTCTAGTTTAATTATTCCGAATCAGTATAAATGTTCCGAATCAGTGAATGTTCCGAATGAAGCATTTTGTTTACTTTATTCCGGATGAACGTTTTTCTTGTTTATTCCGAATCGGCATTTATTCCAGATGAAGGATTATTCCGGATGAAGGATTATTCCGGATGAAGTCTTTGATTCCGAATAAAGGATTATTCCGAATGAAGCAATTTATTCCGGATGAAGCCTATTATTCTGAATAAAGGATTATTCCGGATGAAGCTATTTATTCCGGATGAAAGACTTTATTCCGGATGAATGTGTTTTTTCGAATGAGCACTTTTTCTTAGTTCTGTATTTCAGTTTTGGTTTATTTTAAGTTTATGTTTTTAAATTTTAAACTTTATTTTTCCCGCCTTTTACTTAGTCTCACTTTTAATTTACTTGCATTTAATTTTAGTTTACCTTATTTACTTTTAAGTTGTCATTAATTTCCCGTCGAGTTTTTATCTTTCAGTATTTCTTTTTACCGTCTTTACTTTATTTTTATTTGTTTCAAGTCTTTATTTTTAATTAGTGTAGACAACGACAACCATTCTATTTCTTTTCCACCAAGAACAACTGAGTCGCACTTTGAACCGGAAATCAATTCGAGAAGATACCGAGAAACGAACTTTCAACCTAGTAAAATCATTACAATCACTACATTTTAGTATCAACTCTTTTCTTATTCATTTTTTGGTTCTTTCTGGTTTGAAACTCTTTTTCTATCTCTTTTACATACGAGCGTGTATTTTGTAGGAGGTCATGATTTTTAAAGATACTCTTTTATCAACGAGCGTACATTTTCGTAGATGTGACGATTTTTAAAAGATACCAGGTAACTATTTCTTTTTTTGTTAATCTTTCTGTTTTGTTTAAATTAACTCATTTTATTGTAATCATTGCTACAAATGTCACGAAATGGATTGAAAGGTCCACTCCTTTTTTTTGAAGAGCAAAGCATTTTATTAGAACCAAAGAAACAGGATAATCCAACTGTTACAGCCATCAAGATGAAGGCTACAAAGAAAAGAAAAAAAAAACAGGAGCTAAAAACAAAGAAGAAAAGAAAACACCCTTAAACGGCAACTACCAAAGAGAATCACCTCATGTTGCTAAATTAGCAATATCATCATAGATGCCTCATGTTGATAATCCAACTGAAAGGTCCATTCCTAGTTAAGGAAGCTAGTTGTGCAACATGATGCACAAAAAGCTGTTAGTTGATCCCTAACCATTTGAACTGTTTAGTCCCACAATTAATTGCTGGTGTCGATCACTTCACTACCCGTTATTAGTCTTGTAGATCAAGTGGCCCTTACTAATTCTTTAGTGGGGTCATTTGATGTGTAGATTGAAGCTTAAGCATTTTTAAGCAAGGTTGTCCCTTTTCTGCCATCAGATATTTGTGATTGAAGCTTAAGCATTCTCTTGTATAAGTGGTTGCTTTGTAAAAAAAGCAGCAATCTTTGGATGTGCTATTTTAAATTTTATGTTATATCCAACTCCATCAAGTGGCATCAGCTTGGTCTCACATTTTGTTTTTCTCCATTTAAGTGTCGACTGTTATCTCTCCTTCTAGTTAATACTGAGAGATGATGGCATTTCGTAGTGCATTCTGCGATTATTAGATTAGTCTTCACATGTTAAGAAATTCGTGTTTATATACTTTATTCAGATCTTGACGAGTGTGGTTCTGTTCTTGGTGAGTTATGCAACTGCATAGTCCTTTGTAAATGGAAAACTGTGATCACATGCTTAAATAGCGATCTTGCAGCGTCACTCAAGTTTTTCATGGTAGGCCTACAGAAATGAGTTGTGCGAACATAATTTCTTTTACTTATAACGATTCATAAAGTGCACTGTTCTGTTTTTATTGATGTTGACTTAAATGTTTCCTTAAACCTTATGTATGGCTGTGCATACTTGTACCAGCTCTTGAAACTTTCATCATTTTTACTCAAGAGTGTAGATCTTTTGATATTATTCCCTACAATTCGTCGAGTTCTGTTCTTATTAAATACTATATTTGTACTTTTATGGAACTCTAAACATGATTTAGGGTCCAACCCAATTGAAATGACCAGTTAGTCATTTATGCAAATTCAGATCCTCCAAAGATTTTCCAAAAATACATAGCTTATCATGCGCACAAAAAGCCCCGAAAAATGGCATATGACCTAGTTCTTGATCATCTGGGTTTGCACAAAGCATTGTGCGTTTTGATGGGATAGAACTATATATATGATGCCTCCTGATAACTCGAAGGCATATCAGCGATTACCTGCAGAACAAGCTACTGAACCGGGATTATCTGATAAAGCAAAGGGTAGAGAACTAGAGATGGGTGTATGGAGGGTTTAGGAAATAAAGCAAAAGGAGACAAAGCTTAGAGGTATATGTCTCCCTTTTGCTCTACGTCACTTGTTTATCAATCTGTATGTATATGCATATGGATTCACATGTAACACTATCCATCTGTATGTATAAGATTTGCGGGTAAGTTTTATCTGTTTAGTATTGGAGTATCAATTCGTATAAACTAATTAAAAGGTTTTAACAGTGAAGTATAATGCTTCATGCACCACGGGTCCACGGCCACATAATCCTAAAAACTGGATAAAAGGACAGGGTAGGAAGAGAGAATCTTGTAAGGGTATTTAGGAAGTGTGTTTCATCTGAGTGGATGTTGATACACTAGGGAAAAGGTTAACAATTGAAAGCAAAAGAGAAAAAACACAACCTCGATCATTATACCCGAGCGACCGGTGTGTCATTGTGCTGTTCGATTAGGTTTAATTGGATAGAAAGTAACTGTAAGACCCCGAAAACTGGAAGGGTCCACTTAGGCATCATGGGTGGGGGTGCCATGTCTATGTTATCATGAACACTGATATATAAGTACTAAAATGTCGCAATAAAAACCTGTTATTACATCCTAATTAAATAAAAGTGCGGAAATTTAAATATAAAACGGTCCAGTTGTTTAAAAATACAATAACCAACGAAGCATCATAGGCTTCTATCCAAGTCTTAGTTTTAGTGCCAACAACCCCAAAGTTTACAACAACGTTTTCTGCCGACTTCACCTTTAGTGAGATTTGACCCAAAGTGACACAAAAGATGATATTAATTAGTAAACTAAAGTTGACTGAACATGGACTGAAAATGGACTACAGAATCGCCGGCACGTCACATCCACGAGCTCCTGTCCCAGCTTAAGCATTCCTACCCGAGAAATAACACGTAAACCGTCAACAAAAATTGTTGAGCGAGTAACATAGGTCTAAGTAATGTAGTATGGAACACAACACTCATTTTGTAGTAGTATCAAAAGTAATCATTTCAGAAGGGCTATGGGATCAACATACCTTTCAAATGTATTATTGCATTAGCTCATGAAACCGAAACCTTAACGTAATCAATTTGCCCCTAAAGTGAGTGTTTGTTCAAACAACTCGTAATACCTCAAATGTAAATGCGTCACGTAATACAAGGACGGGGATTGCCAGTCCCGATGGATCCACCCATAACACGCGCGCTTTGCAAATTAATGAAATAACTAATGGTTCATGATGAGGGGACTTTTGAGCACACTAAGCAATAATAGTTGTATCTAGTAATCACTGGAAGCAGCATACAAGTTCTCGAATAGCATACAAGTAAAAAACAGTAATGAGTGTGTTCCATAAATGTGTATTTCTCACCCCGCGAGTAGTAAAAATATCTAATAACGAAAAGGGGCTATGTACTCACCTTTAGCAAGTGATCACAAGGAAAAAGGACTGAGCAAAATGGAGTCTTCACGGACCTATGCAATGGTGACGCGTAATAAGAAAGTGTTAAATGTAGAAATAACGTTTTAGAAAGTATGACCAAGTAACTTGCGTGCAATGGCGAGACCTATGCTTAAGATGAAATTTGAACAAAATACTTTCAACCTACTGTTATAACATGACATTAAACTTATATGATGGTCCAAGCATTTATATGCGGGTTTCAAACACGTTTTGGGCTCGGTGCATAATGTTGAAATATTGGACTAAATTCAGTTATCTGAAAATGGCTGTGAAGAGTTGGTCATAACTCAAAATATATAATAGTACAGGAGGTGAGAGTTTTTTACATGTGTAGGTATTTCTCTTACCTTTAAAAGTTGGGTAATTACAGCCCTAGAATTATTTCCAATCAATGGGAATTCCACTTTTAGTGACAGACTATCTAAACAGAAAGTTGTAAACGTCTTTCGTACCCTTCGGTAACTTGAGCATAAATCCCAAACGGTATAATATTTTGACATGAAACCAAAAAGAGGAGTTTTATTATGTTTGTACCTACAGTAAACATTTGTAAAATCATGTATTCAAACTTTTTACACAAGTCAATTTACCCACGTTTTAATCATAATATTCAAATTTTACCTAGTTTAGTAAAACGACCATTCCGGGCTCATCCGGACACTTTCCGTTTCCATCCAACTCACCACATACTATGCACATCAGTGGGTATCCATTTTTCAAATAAAAATAAGGTCATATGTTTAAGAAAATTTTGCCATGACCTGTTTGTTTCTGTGGTGATTTCCATACTATAAAAACGACCCCATTTAGCAACCTAACCGCGAACACGCAACTCTTAAGCTATACCAAATCGCCACGCAAGTGTCCTAAGTCCTAATATGCCCTAAGTATTCATAATATCAGTGGGTTTTACCCATGAGCTCAAAATTAATGACCAAAGTGAATCAAAAATGCTAATAACATCAAAATCGAAACACTAGTTAGGATTATACCTTCGCAACTAGTATCAATCAACCAAAACACGAACAATCTCGATTCCTTCTTCCTTGATCCTTAAATTATCGTGGCCCTAGGACATAATAACATACCCAAATCAAAATTTTACCCAACAAAATAAGGTTTTATGCATTGGAGCAACAAAAACAAACATATGATTTTACAAAAACATCATCAAATCATAAGATTTGATGATTTTTTTTGACCTCATGCAAAAACTTGATGCATGTTAGAATTAACACATGGGTATAAATAAGAACCAAAAATTAGACATGGAATTAGTATTAATTTACCTCAATTAATAAAAAATCAAAGGTTTGGGTGGTGTGGGTGTTTCGTCGGCCTCAGAGAGAAAGAAGGAGAGCACAACCTTTTTTTTTGTTTGAAAGTTTACTGTGTGTTTTTTTTTTCAAGTGTAAGGTTAAATTTGGTCAAACAAGTCAACTTGGCTCCCTTGAGCCTAGCCCAGCTGAAATACCCAAGAAAAGGCCCAAAATATTTGGTGTTAACTCTCGAAATTTTACGGGTTTAAATAGTTGCCATTTCCGACGAAAACCGAGACTCGTTTATTTTTAAAACGAAATTTATTTAAAATTAGTCCTAAACACTCGTTTGGCCCGGATTTCACTAAGTTGGATCAAGGAATCAATAATAACTAGAAATCACATAAAATAAATTTTATCGCGAGGTCCGGCCCCGGAAACTCAGTCCGACAGCCGGAAAACGTTAGAATGCAAAAGTTCACCATTGCATCCGTAGTTGTTCAAGATATAGTTTTTCATTATTTTTTAGGCTAATAGTCAATAATAAATCATATAAAATGTGATGAAACCTCGTAGAAATTACAAATATAAATTTTAGGCATTTCGCCAAATAATATCGTAAATTAGCGAAATCCATAGAATTTTATATTTAACTAAAATTTCGAGGATGACACGTAATCACTGTAAAATAAATGGGGAATATGGTAAAAGTGTGAGTAAGCACGTATAACAAGTAAAAGAAAATTACCGAAAATCCGCGTTCTCACACGAGACCTCGTAAATCGTGAAATACTAAAAAAATCATAATAACCAATGAAAATCGAGTGATCTGGAATAAATAGTATAAAATAATTTACCAGAAAATACGAGTTCTCACAGTCGACCCTCCTAAAGGAACTCTGGTCCCTCAGAGTTTAACTGGAGAAGGAAAAAGATGGGGATAAAATGCAATACCGAGGAGTATCACTAGCACAACTAAGGTTACGAGGATAAGAATACTGGAATTAAGAGTAACGTACTGTAATCACATGACAAGTAGTAATGAACCAAGAAGCATTGTTTTTCCATAAATAGAAAGAAATCATGTTCATTAACTGGGGTGTACCCAAAAGAAATAAAAATTACACCCGGCTAAATTGTATCAATACGTAGCAAAGTTTTACAGTGAAACATTGAAATAAAATCTGAAATACATAAAGTACAATACGTGGAAATAAGATGAAAATCTGAAGAAAACTAAGTAAGATGGACAAGCAGGCGAGTTACCGTCGGTCGATAAGGGTTGATACAGTCCAACGATATGCGGAGCTAATTTACCTCTTTATTATGAAAATCAAGGTTTCACTTGGTTACAATGTTAAAATATTAGAATGTCCTTAATTAATGAAATCCGAAAATATGGATTTATCAAGGACTCGGAGATTCGAAATCAAATCATTTGTAAGAAAATCTTAAAACATTAATTTCCAAGATAACCATGAAAATGGTAATTTGGGTAGAAAGACTAAAAATAAGTTTAAGAAGCATTCTTAGTCGCGGTTTTGTCAAAAATGGGTGGTTATAACCAACTCTTTAACTTAAGAAAGTCATTTTTGATAGTTAAAAGCTTTATGAACCTATTCGAAAAGTTTTCAATAGAATTTATAATCTTTTTATGGATACTCACGGTGTGCTTAATGCATTTGCGTTAGGGTTTTAACAATTTAACCACATGTTTACGGATGTAAAACAATTGTCACCAATTGCCAGTATGTAGATAACGGTATGAGAAAATCGATTTGATCATCGAGAAAACCTTTAAAGAAAAGATAAATCATCATAGCAATGATAAGATAGTAGGAAAATAAGGAATAATCAAGTCGTCGTTTCATAAGACATTCATAGTCCAAATAATTTCACGTCGATCGATAAACGAACAAGAAATAAGATCCATACTACGTCTCTCGGATAAAATGAAGTAAAAGACAAGGTTAGTGCTTTGGAAAGCAAGCAACACATGGTTGAACGTAATAACTTCGGGTCCAAAGGAAAACGAACATCATGGCGAATGGACATAATCACACATCTTCATCAGACGACGAACGTATTTGTTAAAAAAAATATGGCAACCGTAACACAGAGTCACATTACCGGGTTATCTTCATATCAGTCGTCTTTTTATTAAAAGAATTAATTTAATGGTGCAAACTTAAAATAAAATTTTGTGAATCCAACTCAAGTCAAGGAGCATTAATGACGAAATCCGTCAAAATGTTTTGTAGAATAACATGTCAACAATATCCGTCAAAAGTTATTATAAGGCCGAAACCTTTAAACAATTATGTGGTCAAACGTCGGCTTGCGAGTCGACGAAAATAAGAATTTTCAATGCTTCTTTCAATAATTTCTGTAAACACCAATTGATGACGACGAAAGAATTTTTTTAGTGGCGGTAAATCATACGGAAGTCATAAACAATCATGATGACTTTCGCTCGCACGTTCAACACGCCCCGAAAAACTCGGGTGGATAAATTCCCATTCGTTGGTAATCTCTTAATTCACATTGGAGGCGTTTCGAAGATGTAAGAACGCATCTCGAAAGGGGTAGGTAAAGAAGCGATTATCGAAATGCTACAACTTCCAAATCCAGAATCTGTGACCGAAAATTCGACGAAGAGTCGACAATATGTCAATCAAGGAGATAATCAAAGGAATTTTCGAGTGGGGTTGATAGTCAAAACGTACCCGCATATGAGGAATCTATTCAAAAAAAGATGAAGGTATATATGCGGATTCTCTCAATTTGGACTACTTGCATATGAGACAAAAATTTCGTCTTTCAAAAATTTCGAGTAAAAGTTGATCCTTATCAAGATCGTAATGTGACTACTCATAAGCTTTGCATGACTCATTCTAAATTATACGTAGGTGCACAACTACGTATAATTAGGAATAACAATGCAACGTTTAGTTCGTCAAACTAGTGTTAGGTATCTTATATATACCTATGCACCTTTTATGTTACCTTTCTAAAAGAAGATCTCGAGATAAGTTTGAAACCATTAAATTGTAAAAATAAGGCAATTTTGCAAACGTTGTATTTTCATTATTAATATCTCGAAAATCTTTGGCGATAACAATTGTTGTATAATATTCAGATGAATCAACCCATAAAACAATGTAAGGTCAAATTTATTAACCATTGCTACAAAGAACTATTAAAATAGCAAGTGGTTTGCATGAGAGGATGACAAAAGTGACTTATCAATCGATCAAAAGGTGATGACAAAATGATAGGATTTTCGAGAGTTTAACCAAAATTATCGTAATGTACATGACATTGATTGCGATGAAGAATACGAAGAAAAGAAGTCTCAATTGCGGTCTAAGGAGGCGAATCACGAATAGCAAAACAAGAGATAAGATATAACAGCATATACAACATGTATATAAACATATAAAAATATTAAAGGGATCCGTGAAAGCGTACGTTTTATGTTATTTGGTGAAATCACGACTTTTACAACAATGTAACATTCTTTGTCCAAACACCACTTAATCGCGTAAGTTTTCCATCTTGGTATATGAAATCGTTTTCAACGCGTAAAAGAGTTAGGTGCATGTAAAGATATTGCAAGTTTTCTTTATTTTATATCTTTAAAATCATAAAGAATTGAACGCATGATCAATATCGTT
Source organism: Glebionis coronaria (assembly GCA_025667525.1). Lineage (NCBI taxonomy): Eukaryota > Viridiplantae > Streptophyta > Magnoliopsida > Asterales > Asteraceae > Glebionis > Glebionis coronaria. The sequence goes on along the minus strand of CM046874.1, from coordinate 633,797,256 downwards.
AGAAAGTAATCTTAATTTACTACGCGTTAAAAAGAGAAATCGCTCTCGCGGGCAACTTCTTAACAGATGTCGGTCAATCATTTTAACTTTGTACGAGGAGTCATTATCAATGTTTCTCATTAAAGACGTAATTCAAATTAAGTTTATTGAAACTTTAAAGATTAGGGTTCGTATATCATAACTTGGGGTCTTGTTTAATTATGGTTCTCGACCATACACTTAGGACGATATGATAACATATTAAGGTGCATAATATTAAATTAGTAAAAGTAATGAAGGGTTTTTCTTTAGTGTTCAAGGTAACACATTTGAAGTTTCGGTAAGTAAAAGGTTCACTTTTAGAAGTTACCATTCTCGGAAACATTCATCACTTTGAAAACGTTTGAGTAATTTAGTAGAGTTTGTATATTACTTATAAAAGTATGTTCGTTTACTTAGTATAACATGAAGTGTGCTTACTAAATGTAAGAAAAGTTTTATTTCTTAAACACTTTATAATTAATATTTTCCGTCAGTCTTTACGATGTGTTAATGTTGGTTAAAATTTCCGAATGATTTGGCGAGCAACTTTTGACTTTTATTTGGCTTTTCCTTCGTCATTTCAAAACGTTATAATTGAATTCTTATTAGACGTTATTATGTTTTACAAAGCATTCCACAAGTTTTATACATTTTTTGTTGACTTTTGCAAGTCAATATGTCACATGTATAATTTTATCATTTTTGTATATATATTTAGTCAAAATAAATTCGGTCAAATTGACCCGCTAAATTATATTTTCGCGTTTCGGACTCAGAGATTTTGTATAAAATGACATTTTTGACAACTTTTCAGTTATAGCCGAGACTTTAATCTCGACGTAAAATGACCAAAATATCCTTGTAAAAATCTGCTGAACTTTGACTTTTTATTCAAAAAAACACAGGTTTGACTTTCAGTTTTGACCCGTTAAATCGTATTTTAAGAACTTGACCTCAAAAGAGATTTTATGCAAAACGTCGATCCGAACAACTTTCGTGTTTCGCCCGAAAGCTGAAACGGACCAGAAGGCGTTCAAAATTGACATTGAAAATCAGATCAGAAGTTAAATGTACGTATTTTGCTGTTTGAAAAATTCATATAAAATAAAAACTCGTTTTCTACATAACTTCTTCGTTATTTAGAGTTAAAGGGTGTGCGAATGACCAAAACGAGCGTAAAAATAAGCTCTTTCATTCTGTAAAACTGAAAATAAAACTTGACCTGATTTCGGACCTCGAAATGCGGTGTACATCAGCAAACTTTATTTATATTATTTTTCTCAAATTTTCAATTGCCACAAAATATTCGTTATAAGGAATTAGAAGTCAAATTTTATATCAAAACGACCGTCTCAACTAGCTTTATCATTTTATTCGGCTAAAAATGAAACTTATAAAAATCTCAAACTTCGTTATGCGTGCTAAAGAATTCTGCAGCACGTTAAATCTTAGGGCTATTTCAAAAAAAAAGACTAAAAGGGACATGACACTCAAAAACAGGACTTCTCAAAACAAAAATTAGCCAACTACCCCTATTCGACCTATTCGACCTTCATATTGTGTTGCCACATGTCATTTGGGCTAATAATTAGGTTGTACAAGTGGGGCCCAATCAAGTACATACAAGTACAATATTTGTAAGTGTACCTGTTATTCGACCATAAGTCAAACCGATTATTCGACCCGTACTTTTTATAATAAAAAATTATTTTTTATAAAATAATAAGTACCAAATAGTTTTGTTATTCGACTTTGACTTATATTTTATTCGACCCGTACTTTTTATTAATAAAAAAATAAATGTTTTTTCCCAAATAGATTCTCTAGTTCTTCGACTTGTACTATTATATTATTCGACCCGCACTTTTTATTAATAAAAAAATAATTTTTTTTTTTCTCAAATAGATCCTCTAGTACTCATATCTTTCCTAGATGGTTTCTTTTTTTGTTCTAACTTTTTGAGTCAACTTGCCATTAGGTTATTTGAATGTCTCTTAACTATTTTACGGTTTGAATGTCTTTCAACTAAAAAAATGTAGTAGCTTTTTTCATGTCATACATACTTGTATATAATGAAATCCGTATAACAACCTATTCTTAGTCTCAGATCTGGTTGTTAGCTACAAAGATTGTGTTATATACTCCGTATTAAAGTTTGAACAAGATGAGTAGTGTTTGTGAACTCCATTGAATAAATATTTCACATAATAAGTGAAAACAAAAAAGCAGCTTAGACACTTATAAAAGCTCTACCACCAACCAATTCTTTTACAATCGAAATTCGAACAGACCAAACCATCTAGTTCAACCTCAACCGATTTTCAAAAGTGCTCCTTGAGTAGTTTGGTACAGTAAATACCTACTGTACGTACTTTACCCCTTTACCCAAAAAGTAGTGGTAGTAAAAGAGATGACTAGTCACTGGTGATATACACATGACTTTGCGTATAATGTGTAAATAGACTCTACTAGTCTGTATAAAAGATTATTTCACACATAAAATTGATTTGCTTACTCAACGCCACATTAGTCACAGTAAGTGTTACAATTCATATGGGACAAGCATATGAAAAGTTTTAGTGCAATTGGTAAATTAGCTCAACGAAAAGCAAGGTTTTATTAATTTTAGTATATATTCATGTCATGTGTAACTTGTATCATTTACAAAGAGTAAGACAACAGTGGTTACTTTGGTTGCTGGTTTAAATCAACGCCGGTTACTTTTGTCGATGAGCCAACAAATAATGGTCTTAAAATACAAGGTCAACCCATGATGAAATCCAGTGACTCGGATAGTTTATGGAGAACAAGTACTTGAGGTATTGATTTTAGCACAATACATTCTCACACGTGAGTCTCGCTGCGACTATTAGTATTTAGTACGAATTTTTTAACCATGGTAAGTTTTTCACTTTGACTTTTGAGGCAATCTAAGTATATTTGTAGAAGAAGAATATGAATTGCGTGACTTTTTTAAATATTCTGTCTGACAATAACAAATGTAGTTTAATATGGGCAGTGTTGAATACAGGTTTGCTTTGATGGAATCAAACAAAACTACAGTAGGTTGAACGTAATAAGCCGAAAAACTCCTATTGTCGCATATGTGTCATGTACTTGGTGTTCTATTCCACTTGTCGTTGCACCAGCATAGTCCTTTGATCGTACGTCCTTCCCAAAATACTTTTAGCAGATGCTCAAACTGTTCCGGTAAGCTACATTCATAAAACTGATTAAGTTTGAGAGAAAAATATAGTATTGTCAGACATTGACAAGGTATACAATGTAAAGAGAACTGGGAATTGCAGGGTAGAAATTTTGTTGTGACGATTATATGAGCAGAAATTTTGTTGTAAAAAAAGCCTCCAGATACTACCTCAAACTCGGGATGATTATTCCTTTACCATAAGTATGGTGTTGCAAAATATTTTGCCAATATTTTTAGTAGATCTAATTGGTACCCATAAGAGAAATGTATTGCTAGAAACATAATCTCATGCTGTAATTTATAGTGTATGCAAAATTCATCATTTACAAGCACAGTTCAGACCTCCATTATGAAACGATAGATGAATGTAAGGATCACCAGAGACAGAAAGATAACTGACATGAGCACACTGAACTAATATACCTCAGCAGATATCCAAGAAATTGAAGTGACTATTGTATCGGCAGTGAATGGGTGTTAGTAAACACGAAAACACTTATTAAATCCCAGTATAGCCCTTTTAGAAAAAGTAAATCAGCTTAGTCGGCAAAGTTCACTAAAGATCCAACACCTATTTTATAAAAAATACGTGTGGTTACCAATAATTAGGATCAGGGTAAAAGGGGTTTGTGGGTAAAAGGGGTTTGTGAGCTTGGGTAAATGGATAAGTTTTTTTAATCTATTTGAAAAAAAGATGTTATATTTTTTATTAAATAAAAGTACAGGTCGAATAATTTTTAAGTTAAAGGCGAATAATCTAATAATTGGAGATTAATTTATTAAAAATATTATTTTATTCAAAAAGTACGAGTCGAATAATGGATGTGACTGGTAGTCGAATAACAAGTACACTTACATATATTGTACTTGTATGTACTTGAGGAGGTCCCACATGTACTATCCAATGATTAGCCAAAATGCCAAGTGTCAACGATCTGATAGGTCGAATATGTCGAATAGGATAATTGGCTAATTGATACTCCCTTGGGCTATTTTTTAGGTGCACATATGGTTTTGGTCCTCATTTTAAAATAGCCCTAAATTTTATAAGGGGGCGTTTGGATCATGATTTTTTTAGCTTTTCAGTTGTCGCCAATTCCTTATTGTCTAACTTGTTTCACCAACAATTTTCATTTACCACTTCGTATTCGCACATAGCTTATGGATTCCAAAACGACGAAAAATACACATTTCATAAGAATGAATGAAAGTAGCGGCAGAAGGGCGTTTAAAGAATACTAGTCAACAAGACTACAAACAAAAGAAACGAACAACGTTCTTGACTTAATTTTCAATATACGAAGTAAAAACTTCATAGGCGTGCGATTTCTTCAAAAATCATAATAGATACCAAAGAAAAGGCGAAATATCAATAAGTCGCGCTCCCAAGTATAGGATATTTTAAATGAGGAAGAATATTAGAAATCTATATGCGTAAAGCCGTAATCCAATCAATCGTTACGAACTAGACGTTTAGCTAAAAATGAGCATGACGTTTCCGAAATGTAAGCGAATATTATAATTCGAAGTCGAAAGAAGAATAATCAATGAAACATGAAATTTAGAGCAATGTTAAAATGTCAAGTAAAACGGTGACATAAATGAGTAGCAAAGCGAGATTTAGAAAGATCTCTTCGACTAAAACGATTAGAATATCTCAACTGGAGTTATCGCGAAAACTCGCGCAAACGATAAAGGAAGTCGTTAGAAATAGTCGGTATAGAAAAATCGAAAGAATACAAGAATAAAGTAATGAATACTGTAGTAAATTATATAAGTCTCAATATAGGTATAACTCAAGCAATAGTAAGGATTAGAGAGTACCCGTAGATGTTGACCGTTCCTCACAGATTCTGTATTTGACACTAAGACTCGAAAAATAAAATTGAAAACTTTGTAGTTATAGACCAAGTTTGAACAATGACTTAGTTCCCTATAACCAAGGCTCTTGATACCAATCTATAACACCCCGAAAACTGGAAGGGTCCACTTAGGCATCATGGGGGTGACACGTCTATGTTATCATGAACACTGATATATAAGTACTAAAATGTCGCAATAAAAACCTGTTATTACATCCCTAATTAAATAAAAGTGCGGAAATTTAAATATAAAATGGTCCAGTTGTTTAAAAATACAATAACAAACGAAGCATCATAGGCTTCTATCCAAGTCTTAGTTTTAGTGCCAACAACCCCAAAGTTTACAACAACGTTTTCTGCCGACTTTACCTTTAGTGAGATTTGACCCAAAGTGACACAAAAGATGATATTAATTAGTAAAGTAAAGTTGACTGAACATGGACTGAAAATGGACTACATAATCGCCGGCACGTCACATCCACGAGCTCCTGTCCCAGCTTAAGCATTCCTACCTGAGAAATAACATGTAAACCGTCAACAAAAATTGTTGAGCGAGTAACATAGGTTTAAGTAAAGTAGTATGGAACACAACACTCATTATGTAGTAGTATCAAAAGTAATCATTTCAGAAGAACTATGGGATCAGCATACCTTTCAAATGTATCATTGCATTAGATCATGAAACCAAAACCTTAACGTAATCAATTTGCCCCTAAAGTGAGTGTTTGCTCAAACAACTCGTAATACCTCAAATGTAAATGCGTCACGTAATACAAGGACGGGGATTGTCAGTCCTGATGGATCCACCCATAACACTCGTGCTTCGCAAAGTAATGAAATAACTAACGGTTCATGATGAGGGGACTTTTGAGCACACTAAGCAATAATATTTGTATCTAGTAATCACTGGAAGCAGCATACAAGTTCTCGAATAGCATACAAGTAAAAAAAAAGTAATGAGTGTTCCATAAATGTGTATTTCTCACCCCGCGAGTAGTAAAAATATGTAATAACGAAAACGAGCTATGTACTCACCTTTAGAAAGTGATCACAAGGAAAATGGAGTCTTCACGGACCTATGCAATGGTGACGCGTAATAAGAAAGTGTTCAATGTAGCAAATAACGTTTTAGAAGTAACGTGACATAGTATGACCAAGTAACTTGCGTGCAATGGCGAGACCTATGCTTAAGATGAAATTTGAACAAAATACTTTGAACCTACTGTAATAACATGACATTAAACTTATATGATGTCCAAGCATTTATATGCGGGTTTCAAACACGTTTTGGGCTCGGTGCATAATGTTGAAATATTGGACTGAATTCAGTTTTCTGAAAATGGCTGTGAAGAGTTGGTCATAACTCAAAATCTATAATAGTACAGGAGGTGAGATTTTTTTACATTTGCAGGTATTTCTCTTACCTTTAAAAGTTGGGTAATTACAACCCTAGAATTATTTCCAATCAATGAGAATTCCACTTTTAGTGACAGACTATCAAAACAGATAGTTGTAAATGTCTTTCGTACCCTTCGGTAACTTGAGCATAAATCCCAAAAGGTATAAGATTTTGACACGAAACCAAAAAGAGGAGTTTTATTATGTTTGTAACTACAGTAAAAAGTTGTAAAATCATGTATTCGACTTTTTTACACAAGTCAATTTACCCACGTTTTAATCATAATATTCAGATTTGACCTAGTTTAGTAAAACGACCATTCCGGGCTCATCCGGACACTTCCTGTTTCCATCCAACTCACCACATACTATGCACATCAGTGGGTATCCATTTTTCAATAAAAAACAAGGTCATATGTTTAAGAAAATTTTGCCATGACCTGTTTGTTTCTGTGGTGATTTCCATACTATAAAAACGACCCTATTTAGCAACCTAACCGCGAACACGCAACTCTTCAGCTATACCAAATCGCCACGCAAGTGTCCTAAGTCCTAATATGCCCTAAGTATTCATAATCTCAGTGGTTTTTACCCATGAGCTCAAAATTAATGACCAAAGTGAATAAAAAATGCTAATAACATTAAAATCGAAACACTAGTTATGATTATACCTTCGCGACTAGTATGAATCAACCAAAACATGAACAATCTCGATTCCTTCTTCCTTGATCATTAAATTTTCGTGGCCCTAGGACATAATAACATACCCAAATAAAAATTTTACCCAACAAAATAAGGTTTTATGCATTGGAGCAACAAAAACAAACATAGATTTTTACAAAAACATCATCAAATCATAAGATTTGATGATTTTTTTGACCTCATGCAAAAACTTGATGCATGTTAGAATTAACACATGGGTGTAAATAAGAACCAAAAATTAGACATGGAATTAGTATTAATTTACCTCAATTAAAAAAAATCAAAGGTTTGGGTGGTGTGGGTGTTTCATCGGCCTTAGAGAAAAAGAAGGAGAGCACAACCTTTTTTTTGTTTGAAAGTTTACTGTGTGTGTTTTTCTTTCAAGTGTAAGGTTAAATTTGGTCAAACAAGTCAACTTGGGCTCCCTTGAGCCTATCCAAGCTGAAATACCCAAGAAAAGACCCCAAATATTTGGTGTTAACTCTCGAAATTTTACGGGTTTAAATAACGTGCCGTTTCCGACGAAAACCGAGACTCTTTTATTTTTAAAACGAAATTTCTTTAAAATTACTCGTAAACACTCGTTTGGCCCGGATTTCACTAAGTTGGATCAAGGAATCAAGAATAACTAGAAATCACATAAAATAAGTTTTATCGCGACGTTCGGACCCGAAAACTCAGTCCGACAACCGGAAAACGTTAAAATGTAAAAGTTCACCATTGCGTCCGTAGTTGTTCAAGATATCGTTTTTCATTATTTTTGAGGCTACGAGTCAATAATAAATCATATAAAATGTGATGAAACCTCGTAGAAATTACAAATATAAAGTTTAGGCATTTCGCCAAATAATATCGTAAATTAGCGAAATCCATAAAATTTTATATTTAACTAAAATTTCAAGGATGACACGTAATCACTGTAAAATAAATGGGGAATATGGTAAAAGTGTGAGTAAAGCACGTATAACAAGTAAAAGAAAATTACCGAAAATCCGCGTTCTCACACGAGACCTCGTAAATCGTGAAATACTAAAAAAAATCATAATAACCAATGAAAATCGAGTAAGCTGGAATAAATAGTATAAAATAATTTTACCAGAAAATACGAGTTCTCACAGTAACATACCCGTACATTAAAATAAGCTTGCATACTATTAAGTTTAAGTTGACAAGTGAATAATAGTTCAAGGGTAAGAAAGGTAACTTTTCCTTTATTATTTTCTTTTGTATTTTTTGTTTTCTATTTGTGTGTAGGTGTTGATAGATGGAGGGCTTACTTTGCCAAGTTGAGGAAAGTGAGGTGACGCCCTAGTCAACCTCTATATAGTCATCGCTTCGTTTAGTTGTTAGGTTATCTCATTCTGTTTTAGTTTGTTTTCTCTCATTCTCCGGCATTGTTAAAGTTCTTGTTTTGTTCTTGATCTGTGATCTTGCTTTGAAGATCATTGAATCATTGATTGTTTCTTTCTATTTGTATGTTCTGATCACAAACCCAGGATTCACATTTGAAGTGTTTGCCCGAGGCAGTTAATAAAATAAAGGGTTGGTTGGTTGAATAATCTAGTTGTTCATTGTTGTTTTTGTCATAAAATCGAATATGGTATCAGAGTCATTGGTTCTTGATATCTGTTTTTAACTCTAAATTCTTTTTGTTAAAGATCTTGATTAATCTGGTGGTTAATTGTGTTTTGATTTAGCTTAATTTGGGTTTTCTAATCGATTAAAATTTTTAGGGTTTCTAAAAATTGGGGGTTTTCTGATTCTTGGTGTTCTGTGGGGTTTTCTTGGGTTCTTGAACAATTAATTGTGTTTAATTGCTTATTTGGTAAGTTTTATCAAAAAAACCCTAAAATCAGAAATTAGGATTTCTTTGATTGGAGGTATTGTTTTTGATTAATTAGTTATTATGTTATAACTAATATTTCAGGTTGTTTTTCCGTTGTGCTTTGTTGATTTGTGAGATCTGCTTGATCTCATTGATCTTGATCTTTGTTGGTGGCTTGTAGCTGCACGTGCTTTGTAATACCTCTCTTCCCTTTGATCTTTAGGGTTGTTTAGGCTGTTTAGTGGGTGATTAGGTGTCGAAGGGATCTAGCTAGTTCTTGGTGGATTGATTCAGTTTTTTGTGTGATTCTTGGTAGTTGTGTGTAGAAGAGTTACAAGGAGTTTTTTGTTCTTTGTTTTGATTGCTTTCTTGATTGTGTCATCACGTCTGGTGACAAGAAAAGTGATAAGGATATTAGTGATACTGATGATGAGAATACTAATGTCATACACCCTAATGACCCTCTTTATTTGCACCCAACTGATACTAATGGTTACCCAATTATGAAAACTAAACTTACTGGTCCTGAAAATTATAAAGTTTGGGCTGTTGCTTTCAAACTTGGTTTGCATACCAAAAATAAGTTGGGGTTTATAGATGGTACTTGTGAAAAAGATAAGGAAGATGAGGTTTTACAGGAACAATGGGATAGATGTAATGCTGTTGTTTTGTCATGGATTTTTGGTTGTATTTCTTCTGAGTTATATCAAGGGCAAATATTTTCTAAAAGTGCTAAAGATGTGTGGGATGAGTTTAGGGAAACATATGATAAAACTGATGGTTCTCTGATATATAATTTGCATTTTAAAATATGTTCTCTTACTCAATTTGGATCTTCTTTGTCTGAGTACTATCACAACTACAATAGTTTATGGAGGCAATTTGACTCCCTGGTTAACTTGCCTAATTGTACTTGTGAGGGTGCTCCTCAGCTTAAGGGTCATAATAGTTTGCCGAGATTGATGTAGTTCCTTATGGGATTGGATGACACTTACAATGTTGTAAGAAGTCAATTATTGACTTCTGATCCTTTACCAGATGTGAAATCTGCTTTTGCTACCCTATCTAGGGTTGAATCTCATAAGAATAACATGGTTCATAATTCTTTAGTTAGACCCAATTCTTCTGCTTTTGCTGCTAGACCATCTAATTGGTCTAACAATAATAATTGGTCTAACAATAATAACAACAATAGAACTTCTCAAGGGAGAGGGTCTACTAGAAATAATAACTTAGTTTGTAAGCACTGTAATATGACTAGTCACTCCATTGATAGGTGTTTTGAGCTTAATGGATATCCACCAGGATTCAAGAAAAGAACTCCTGGTGGAGTTAATTCTAATACTTCTTCTGGTGGTGTTAATACTACTTCTGCTTCTGCTAAGAATGATCTAAGTACAGGAAACTCTATGCCTTTTACTCAAGATCAGATTAACAGATTGATGGCTTTGATTGGTTCTAAGCCTGACAATAGTGAGTTGCAGTCTGGTGCTGATGGTACTATTACTTTCTCTAATCATGTGATTAGTTTTGTTACATGCAAGTTTTTTAATTACAACTCTAATATTAGTACTTATAGTACTTATGTTGGCTGGATTTTTGATTCTGGTGCCTCTCAACACATGATTTTTTCTTTTGATCATTTAACTGATGTTATAAATGTCTCTCATTTGAATATAACTCTGTCTCACCCAAATGGAACTATTGAATTGGTAAATTATAAACTTGCAGATAAAATTAATTTGAAAAATGTGTTAGTGGTACCTGGATACAAAGTCAGTCTATTCATAAACTTGCTAAAGATAACAAGTTTGTTGTTTCATTAACTGAATCTAAGTGTTTTGTTCAAGATTCTATTCAAAAGTCCCAAATGGGACTAGTAGTGGGAATAATGGCTTGTATTTGTTTGATTCAGGTAGGAAAATTTTTAATAGTAAAATTACCTCTTGTTTGTTATCCAAGTGCATCTGGCACAATAGACTTGATCATCCATCTGATCAAGTTTTGAGTGTGTTAAAGGATACACTTCAGATTGATGGTCTTGATGATACTCAGCCTTGTGATGTGTGTCACAAGGCTAAGTAGACCAGAGAACCTTTCCCACTTAGTGATCATAAGACTAAGCATTTAGGTGATATGGTTCACTTGGATGTTTGGGGGCCCTATAAGGTTAAAAGTAGGGAAGGGTTTAGGTTTTTTCTTACTATTGTTGATGACTACACTAGGGCTGTTTGGTTGTATTTGCTTAAGGGGAAGGATGAGGTTTTTGAAAAGGTGGTTGAATTTTACAACCTTATTAAAAATCAATTTGATATTTCTGTTAAAGTGTTTAGAAGTGATAATGGCACTGAATTTGTTAATCATATGTTTGAAAATTTTGTCATATCTAATGGCATCATTCATCAGACCTCTTGTGTATATACACCACAGCAAAATGGTGTAGTTGAAAGAAACAAAGGCATCTTCTTAATGTTGCTAGAGCCCTCATGTTTCATGGGGGCATTCCTTTAAACATGTGGTCTGAATGCATTTTAATATCTATGTACCTTATTAACAGGCTTCCTACCTCTGTGCTATCTGGAAAAAGTCCCTATGAAATGATTTACAAAGTGTCTCCTAGTCTCTCTTTACTAAAAAGTTTGGGGTGTTTGTGTTTTGCAACAGTTTTAAATAATTTTGATAAATTTTTCTGCTAGGTCTGATAAATGTGTTTTTTGGGGTATGCTAATACTAAAAAAGGTTATAAACTTTATAATCTTGAAACTAAAACTTTTTTCTTTTCTAGAGATGTGAAATTCTATGAGACTGTTTACCCTTTTAAAAATGATGTGTTAGTTAAAGATTTTCTTTTTGAGGAAAATGGTGTTAACAGTCAAAACTTTTTTGACCTAGTAGAGACAATGTCAAGTGAACCCTATGATGATAAGAGAGACAACAAAGGTGATATAGATAATAGTGTGACTCCTGACTTAGTAGACGTATCTAGTGATGCATCTCCTGCTGTTGCCATACATTCTAGGGGGTTGTCAAATAGTCTAGTATAGATCAAAAAGACAACAGCCAGAATGATCTAGGTGGCAGTGTAGGAAGTCCTAAGGGAGATGACATTATCATAAATGATGATGATTATGATTCTGAGGGTGATGACTTTGTAGAATTTAAGCAAATTTTTGAGTCTGAAAATGCTAATAATCCAGAAAGGTCAGAGGTAAGAAGGTTTAGTAGACCTGTTAAATTGCCTGCTAAGTTTGACAGTTATGAGATGGTTAAAAGGTTTAAATATGACATAAATAGTGTGGTTAGTTATGCCAATTTGTCTATACACAATTTTGTCTTTGCTAATAATCTGAACAAGATTCATGAGCCCAAGTCTTATTCAGAAGCTGTTAAAAATCATAAATGGATTGAAGCTATGAATGAAGAAATGGGTGCACTTAACAGAAACAATATTTGGGTAATAGTGGATCTACCTCCACGTAGAAAAGCTGTTGCTTGTAAGTGGTTGTGGAAGGTTAAGTATAAATCTAGTGGTGAGGTTGAAAGATTTAAGGCTAGAGTTGTTGCTAAAGGGTTTAGTCAGAAAGAGGGCATTGACTATGAAGAAACTTTTTCACCAGTTGTGAAAATTGTTACTGTTAGATGTCTTATTTATGTTGCTGTTCATTATGCTTGACCTGTGTATTAATTAGATGTCAATAATGCATTTCTATATGGTGAGTTAGATGAAGAGATCTATATGACTCTTCCTGAGGGATATGGATTAAATGATAACAAAGTTTGTACACTTACAAAATCTTTGTATGGTCTTAAACAAGCACCTAGAAAGTGGAATGAAAAATTGACAAGTGTGCTTGTTGAAAATAGATTTCATACAAAGTAAAAGTAATGTTTCTCTTTTCACTAAAACTAAGAATGATTCTTTTGTTGCTTTATTGGTGTATGTTGATGATATTATCATAACTAGCAACAATGAATCTGTTATTAATGACTTTAAGAAATACTTGAGCTCTAAATTCAAAATTAAAGACCTTGGAAAGCTTAAGTACTTATTAGGAATTGAAGTGCTTGATGCTAATAATGGTCTTGTGCTTAATCAAAGGAAGTATTGTCTTGAGTTACTTGCTGTGTATGGTATGTTGGCATGTAAGCCAGCTAAAGCTCCTATACCTGATTCTTCAAAGAAGAAGAAGGAACAGGTTGCTATAGAACATGATGTTCCTATTGATAATAAAACATGTTATCAAAAAATTGTGGGAAAATTGATCTATGTGACATCCGTCAAATTTCCATCTTAAATTATTCATATAGTAGGAGTACTTTAATTATTTAACGACGAGTTGTCGACATGAATGTGTTATTTATTTTTCTTTGCGGACAAAGCCCTTTTTAGGGAGAGCATATGTAACATCTCGAGTTTTTCGCGTCTATTAAGTTTGAATGCAATACACGAAATTGGTAGACGTATTATGTTTGCCGTATGTTTATTTGAAGCACTTACTAAATCCCGTGAAGTCTCGCATAATTGTCTTTGTTTTGGATCGTGTGTCAAGCTGTTATAGAGTCGTGTTTATTCAGTTTTCGCGTCTAAACTTAAATACCTGTCGAACCCGAGCCGAGTAGTATAACTGGTGCATCATGTACAAACATTCAAGTTATAAACTTTATTCACCTTTATTTCAAAAACTTGCTTAACAATAGTCCATTTTCAGTCACAATTTAATCCCATAGTTTATTATCCACTAAGCACTACAAGCCAGCACACATGCCAAGTTTACCCAAATTGGGTATATCACAAGCTTACCAAATTCAGCTTGAGTCTAACCCTAGACTAATAATACATGATTAAATACTGTCCAAAGTTTACCCAATGTCCAAACATAACACACAAAGTTTTCACAGTCCAATATTACAATTACAATTACAATTACTAGACAAGTTTTCAAATACAAATTCCTGGGTAAAGTGAAGAAAGTGTCAAGCCGATCCATCCATCTCGTCCACACCTGCAAAACGAAAGAGTCAAGCCGATCCATCTCGTCCGCACCTGCAAACCGAAACCTAAGCCTTCCATTTGTGAGTCTTTTAAATCATCTCTTCGTTTTTCCTGTATGAAATCTTAGTTGTGCTCGTCTTTGACAAACCTGCGAAAAATCAAACGAATATGTTAGTTTTTGTCACGGTTCTATTTTGGTTAAAAACTGAAAAGATAAACCATAGTATTATTACTTGAACATGACCATGACCCTATTTTTCTGTCAACCAAACCGAGACCCCGACCAAGACCAAACCGAGACCCAAACCGAGACCCCAACCAAGACCAAACCGAGACCCCAGCCAAGACCAAGCCGAGGCTTAACCCGAGACCCCAACCGAGACCCCAACCAAGGCCAAACCGAGAACCAAACCAAGACAACCAAGTTACTTGTTTTCTGCCGAAACCATCATCAATCAATGTCACCATAATCCAATATCTTAATCATTTCGATTTACAGAAACATCATAAAACCCCAAATATGCCGCGGGTATAAAACCCCCTTTTCAATTCGAAACCCTAAAAACTGAAAACCTTTTTAAACATGAAATTAATACTTTCTATATACCAAAAACGCCACTTAATTTTGATTAATCAACCGGATACGAAAACACCCAGTTTATATAAACCCTAATTTGATTTTTATTAATTAAAACTCTAATTAAACCTAACCCAAACACGAATCTAATAATTAATTGGACTGGAAACAAGATATGCAAAAACCCCCAATTTGACCGAAACCCTAATTTTTATAAAACCGATTATATGTTGAAATTAACATGATTTTATACAAGAAAACATAAATTAATTGTATTTAAACCCGAGATTTAGAGAAACCCCCAAATATTTCGAAACCCTAATTTATTTATTTTCAAATCCGAGAGCCATGTGGTTCTCAGCAAGTTTATACAAGTGATTTAAACCCAAGATCTTTTATAAACGAAAATCATTTAAACAATTTTATTAAAAGAAAAGAGGATAAACAACTCATCTTTGTTTTGGAGACGAATCACCTTAACCATGGGGAAGAACACCATCAAGAACCCAATCGGTTTGATGTGGGGATGAAACCCCACATCTCACGCGATTTATTCATCACAAACCATCCCCAAATGATTGTTATATCAAACTGAGAACATGATTAGCCATAGGAGGAGATGATCCGATCCAGATTCAAGAAAGAGAGAGAGAGTGGGGCGGTGGGTATGTTTCGAGAGAAGAGAGAGAGAGAGAGAGATAACTCTCTGTTTTTGAGAAGTGTGTGATAAACACACGTATTTACTCCCTTTGTTCCTTGTTTATATCGCCAGTGGGCCGGGCCGGGTATATAACCCTTGGGCCGGTTTATGGGTGGGTACATTGGGTGTTTATTTGGGCCAGTTTGGTGTATTGGGTATTTAAAAGCCCAAAAGCGAATTTTGTAACTTAAGGGTATAATTTAACCCGTAAACCTCGACCGTTTAATAACCGACTTTTATGTGTCATATTTTTCCGTAAACGTAAGGTTTTGTCAAGCACAACTAGGGTGTCGTGTCTTTTATTAGTATAACTTTTCTTATCGTAACCCGATCCTTATAATTAAATAGGTCGCGGCTAGCGTAACCGTACTTTCGAGCTACCTTTACCTTCGTCCTTTTTGCTGAATTACGAGGTGAGTTTATAGCCCCATGCTTAACTATTTTTACTGCTTTTTGGGGTGAGACATTGCTTGATTTTAACGTATGAACACAAGTGCATTTACTGATTTATATATTAGTCTAAGTCCCACTAAAAACCCAGTTGCTTTGGCCCGTGAATCGTGAAACGTTAATTACTTTGTGTAAGCGCGAATGTTATGGATAGATCTATCGGGATTGACGTCCCTGTCTATCTTGTCCAACAAGGGGACAAGCGGGCACAGTTTCATTTGAGTCTGAGATAGGATGTCGTGGGTTTAGGCATCTAGTTGGGCTACATTTATATGATTATACTGCCGGTGTTGTTAACGCTTCGGTGTCACGAGCTTAGACTGTAATAAATACTTTTGGGATGACTTTGTATCTGTTATATTGTCATCACTTTTGGGAAAATCTTGTGGTTCATTAAACATTTCAAATTAACTAAACCTATGAACTCACCAACTTTATGTTGACACTTTAGCAATGTTTTTCTCAGGTATTAAGAAGGAAGATGCTAAGTGAGGTCTCATGCATTGCCGTCATTTCTTTGAAACCAAGATCATTTGTACTATTTGAGAAAACTATGTTTTGTAACTGTATCCAGTTTTATGCTTCCGCACTTGGTTAAAACTATCTATTTTATTAATTACAAGTGATCTATTTTCCGAACGTCTCATTTAGAGGTCGTTCTTTGTGACTGTGTGTGTATGATAATCATGACGTCACCACTCCCTTGTCGCCATTATACTCTGATATTTTGGGAGTGTGACAGATTGGTATCAGAGCCATGGTTATAGAGAACTAGGTTGCATTTAGTAACTCTAGACTATAACTGCTATGTGTTTAATCGATTATCATACGGATTGTAAGTATTAAGTATATGTAGATACATGAACATAGATAAGTAATAAATGGGATACATGTGATTTAACGAATACGAGGTATATTTACATGGGTTACATGTGCAACAGCAAAATCTGAATTATGTTATATGGGATACATGTGGATTCAACAATGATTGCTATGTTATGCTAATGTCCCTTTTTACGGACTAATTTTATAAGATATTTACACACATTTATTTTGTTTATGATTACAGCGATGTCTTCTTTTGATGATTCCACGTCTACAGGAGCGTACTACAACCGTAGTTCACAATCGACTATCAGTTCATCAGTAGGACTACCTAGAGGATCACCATCAGGATATCCGTGGTACCGGATGGTTTCAGATGATGATACAGAGAGAGAGACTGAGGAGGTTCGTCGTTCACCGATCCGTATTCCTGATGCATCAGCTGACGACGTACTTAGCCTAGAAGGCAGAGGAGAGGATGACTTAGACGCTGATGTGGTGCAGTCACCAGGTCAGACATCAGTTACTAGGGATGAGACGGTAGAGGAGACAGAGGATGATGATATGGAGTTCACAGATGGGGAAGGAGAGCCTATGGAGGTCACAGACACTGAGGACCCTCCTACTGCATATGCTGCTACTCCTGAGGTTTCCCTAGCACACATCTCCTCATCTTCATCTGAAGACGAAGGGGAAAGGACTGATATTCCTGCTCCAGCACCTGGTACTCTACCTTTCTACTATGTGAGACGACGTCTTCGGGGGAGAGCTGCTCGACCACCACTTTCACCTTACCGACCCCTCATACCTTTCACTGCCATTGACAGGCATGCAGCCCGTACACCTGCCAGTCCTGTCCCAGAGTTACCACTACTACTACCACCACCAGAGACTGTACCTGCTGTGTACCAGGAGATGCTTGCTGATGCTGGTATCTCTACTGGGCCGAGAGCTACGACTCCTATTCCTAGGAGACCTACATCGACGGTGGTGATGCTTGGGGCAGCAGATGGATATGTGACGACACGATTAAACAGGTTGGAGGATGATGTAGAGGTTTTAGGTGAAGAGTATAATGAGGTGCAGGATAAGCTGGAGGCACTGGAAAAGAAGAGTCTAGTTAGGGATGAGACAGTGTTGACGGTATGTGTGACCCGTCTACGAGGACAGCTTCATACTGTTCTTGATCAGATGGAATCCATGCCGAATGCTCGTCTTGAGGAGATCGAGAGTCTGATGACCCGTTGGGGAGTAGAGCCATTGGTTGAGACAGGCGGACTAGAGGCACCGGTGGAGGACCCTGTTGCAGACTTGGACTTAGAGATTCCCAGGCTCGTGAGATCGTGGTTGAGAGAAGGTTAGCAGAGTTGGAGAGAGAGCTTCATCAGCGCCGTGAGGGCACTAGTTAGATTCATCTTGTACCATCGACTTATCCTTGTATGACCACTAAGCTTTGAAGTTTATCCTAGCTAGTTGGCATTTTATTTCCTTTTATCATATTATGTATGACAAACTATGATGTACTACCAAACGATTCTATGAACGATATTATGGGTTACGAAAATTGTGAGACCATTATATATTGTGTATTATACCCTGGAGCATTTCATAATTGTATTGTGCGTACCATGCATGTTATGCCTGGCAAAACTCATTGTCCTATTACCTTTTAGATTATGGAACCAGTTAGAAGATCCGAAACGCAAAATCCACCAGCTACTACCGGTGGAATTGACACCGTCATGCTAAGTCAAATGATAGCCGAACGAGTGGCCGAGGCACTCGCAACAGCCGAAGCAAATCGTACAGCTAGCACACAGGAGGAGACCAACCAAGGAGCTAATAATGCTATTGCTCGGACTTGTACCTACAAGGAATTTCGTGCAGTTACGCAAGTAAGTTTCCGCGGTACTGAAGGAGCAGTAGGATTTACCAGATGGTTTGAGAAGCTAGAATCCCAATTTGGGATTAGCAATGTTGCTGAAGCTGATAAGGTGAAGTTTGCGTCAAGCACGTTAGTGGATGGTGCTTTGACTTGGTGGAACGTTTATGCTCGTGCAGTGACCATTGACGTTGCCCAAGCGACGCCCTGGAGTGAATTTAAAGCTATGTTTGTGAGGAAATACTGCCCACGAAATGAAGTCAAGCAGATGGAAGTTGAGCTGTGGAACCTGAAGGTCAAGGGTACTGCTCTTACTGCTTACAATCAGCGCTTTCAAGAGCTGATCTTGTTATGTCCTGAAATGGTGCCCAACGACGACCGATTGTTGGAGCGATACATTGAAGGACTACCTTTGAGCATCAAAGGGAATGTGACTTCATCCAAGCCAACTGATTTGCACGAGGCAATCGACATGGCTCAGAGTCTGATGTACCAAGTGGTACAAGAGTTGGGAGAAAATACTGAGGATAAGAGGAAGTGGTCTGGCAACCACTACAACAACAATACCAACAATACCAACAACAGCAACAACACAAACAACTACAACCAGAACAAGCGACAAGAAGTAGCAAAGGTGTTTACTGCTGGACAAGGTAATACTGGGAACTACGCTGGAAGACTTCCTTTCTGCGGAAAATGTGGCCGACACCACGAAGGAGCATGTCCCCCTACGTGCTACAATTGTGGGAAGGCCGGACATAAGGCAAAGGAATGTCGAGCACCACCTCGTCCTACTAACCAAAGAGGACCTGGAACACAAGGTGGCCAAGGAGCAAATGTCACTTGCTTTGGATGTGGAGAGAAAGGTCACTACAAGAACAAGTGTCCAAGCAGTGGGAACCAAGGTCGTGGTAACCAGATTTGAGGCAATCAGAATCACAACCAAGGGAACCAGAAGCAGAATCAAGGGAACCGGGGAAGGAATAACCAAGCCACAACTAGTACTCCTGGAGGATTCACGGCACCTAGCAAAGTGTATCATCTCTGTGCTGAAGCTGCAGTGCAAGACAATAATGTTGTGACTGGTACGTTTCTAGTCAATAACAACTATGCTTCAGTACTATTTGACTCTGGTGCGGATAGGAGTTTTGTGTCGTCTATATTTAGTGAACGCCTAAATGTTACCCCTACTGCGTTAGACGTTAAGTATAATGTAGAATTAGCCGATGGGAAGTCAGTAACCACCGACGTTATTCTGAAAGGATGTAGTGTAAGGTTACAAGGTCGTTCGTTCAGTATCGACCTACTCCCTATAGAATTGGGAAGTTTTGACGTCATCATTGGAATGGATTGGATGTCGAAGCATCACGCGGAAATTGTATGTCATGAGAAGTGCGTCCGTGTTCCTTATGGAAACGATGTACTAATCATACAAGGCGAAAGGAGTGGAGTGAAGAATGGATCAAGACTGGAAGTCATCTCATGTATTAGGACCCAAAGATACATTGAGAAGGGATGTCCAATATTCTTGGTTCAAATAACACAAAAGGAAGGAGAAGAAGATCACGAGAAGAAGGTGGAAGATGTACCGATCGTTAGAGACTTTCCGGACGTATTCCCAGAGGATTTACCAGGACTACCACCAGCACGGCAAGTGGAGTTTCACATCGAGCTTACACCAGGAGCCGCGCCTGTTGCTAGAGCCCCATACCGTCTAGCACCGACCGAGATGACAGAGTTAGCTGAACAGATAAAGGAACTTTCTGACAAAGGTTTCATTAGACCAAGTTCCTCACCTTGGGGAGCGCCGGTCTTATTTGTCAAAAAGAAAGATGGATCCTTTAGAATGTGTATCGATTACCGAGAATTGAATAAGCTGACGATAAAGAACCGTTACCCATTGCCAAGAATTGACGATCTTTTCGACCAATTGCAAGGATCTAGCATATACTCGAAGATCGATTTAAGGTCAGGATATCATCAACTAAGGGTTAGAGAGGAAGACGTTCATAAGACGGCTTTTAGAACCCGGTACGGACACTACGAGTTCCAAGTTATGCCTTTCGGTTTGACAAACGCGCCTGCGGTATTCATGGATCTCATGAACCGAGTTTGCAAACCATACTTGGACAAGTTTGTGATTGTATTTATCGATGATATTCTCATCTATTCTCGTAATGAAGAAGAACACAAGGAACATTTGAAGACCATACTAGAGCTGCTAAGGAAGGAGAAGTTATATGCAAAGTTTTCCAAATGTGAGTTTTGGATAAACACAGTGCAATTTCTTGGACATGTAATCGACAGCAGTGGTATTCACGTTGATCCTGCTAAGATCGAGGCCGTGAAGGATTGGGCGACTCCAACAACACCCACGGAGATCCGCCAATTTTTAGGTCTTGCTAGTTATTATAGGAGATTCATTGAAGGTTTCTCCAAGATAGCTAAACCAATGACGGAATTGACTCAAAAGGACAAGAAGTTTGAGTGGAAAGAGGATCAAGATTTGGCATTCCAGACATTGAAGCAGATGTTGTGTGAAGCACCTATACTAGCCCTACCCGAGGGTAATGAAGACTTTGTGGTGTATTGTGATGCATCCATAAAAGGGTTAGGTGCAGTACTGATGCAAAGGACTAAGGTCATAGCTTACGCATCAAGACAACTAAAAGTGCACGAGAAGAACTACACAACTCATGACCTAGAGTTGGGAGCAGTGGTGTTTGCTTTGAAGATTTGGAGACACTACCTTTATGGTACTAAGTGTGTTGTATTCACTGATCATAAGAGTCTACAACACATTTTGAATCAAAAGGAACTCAACATGAGACAACGACGTTGGCTAGAGTTGCTCAGTGATTACGATTGCGAGATCCGTTATCACCCGGGCAAGGCAAATGTCGTGGCCGACGCTTTGAGTCGAAAGGAGAGAATTCTTAGGGTGAAGGCTTTGGTGATGACCATTGACTTAGACCTTCCATCCTTAATTCTCAAGGCTCAGAAAGAGGCAGTCGAGGAAGAAATTCTCAAGACTGAAGATGTTGAAGGCATGATAAAGAAGTTAGAAGCACGCTCGGATGGAACGTTATGCCTTGATAATAGGAGTTGGTTACCGTGCCATGGTGACCTACGATCTTTGATTATGCATGAGTCGCATAAGTCAAAATACTCCATACATCCGGGATCTGACAAAATGTATCATGATCTGAAGATGTTGTATTGGTGGCCGAACATGAAGGCGGATATTGCTACATACGTTAGCAAGTGCTTGACTTGTGCCAAGGTCAAAGTCGAACATATGAAACCATCAGGATTGTTGGTCCAACCCGAACTGCCAGAATGGAAGTGGGAAAGGATCACTATGGATTTCATTACCAAGCTACCAAAAACCGCAGCCGGATTCGACACCATTTGGGTAATCGTCGACCGACTCACCAAATCGGCTCATTTCCTACCCATCAAGGAGACTGATGGAATGGATAAGTTAGCAAGAACATACTTGGAGGAAATAGTCACGAAGCACGGTGTGCCTGTGTCTATAATCTCCGACCGAGACAGCCGATTTACTTCACAGTTTTGGAAGTCATTGCAGAAGGCATTGGGAACGCAGTTGGATATGAGCACTGCATACCATCCCCAAACTGACGGTCAAAGTGAAAGGACCATTCAAACCTTAGAAGATATGCTGAGAGCTTGTGTGATTGACTTCGGAAATAGATGGGATAGACACCTACCTCTGGTGGAGTTCTCATACAACAATAGCTATCACACTAGCATTAAGGCAGCGCCGTTCGAAGCACTGTATGGTAGGAAGTGTCGTTCACCCGTGTGTTGGGCAGAGGTTGGTGAAGCACAACTCACTGGACCCGAGATCATACACGAGACTACTGAGAAGATTTTTAAGATCAAGAGCCGTATGCAAGCCGCAAGAGATCGACAAAAGAGTTATGCTGACATGAGACGCAAACCCCTTGAGTTTGAGGTTGGTGATAGAGTCATGTTGAAGGTCTCACCTTGGAAGGGTGTGATTCGCTTTGGAAAGCGTGGAAAGTTAAATCCTCGTTACATTGGACCCTTCAAGATTATAGAGAGGATTGGCCCCGTAGCCTATCGTTTGGAATTACCCCAAGAACTTAGCCGAGTGCATAATGTGTTCCACATTTGCAATTTGAAGAAATGTTTAGCCGACGAGACACTCGTTATTCCTTTGGAAGAGATTCAACTCGACGACAAACTCAACTTTGTAGAAGAACCAGTAGAAGTTATGGACCGTCAAGTCAAACAACTCAAGCAAAGCCGTATACCTATTGTAAAGATCCGTTGGAATGCGCGTAGAGGTCCAGAATACACGTGGGAACGTGAAGATCAATTCAAGAGCAAGTATCCTCATCTTTTCGCTAACCATCCTACTACAACAACGTCTTGATTTCGTGACGAAATCTCTAAAACATGGGAATACTGTGACATCCGTCAAATTTCCATCTTAAATTATTCATATAGTAGGAGTACTTTAATTATTTACCGACGAGTTGTCGACATGAATGTGTTATTTATTTTGCTTTGCGGACAAAGCCCTTTTTAGGGAGAGCATATGTAACATCTCGAGTTTTTCGCGTCTATTAAGTTTGAATGCAATACACGAAATTGGTAGACGTATTATGTTTGTCGTATGTTTATTTGAAGCACTTACTAAATCCCGTGAAGTCTCGCATAATTGTCTTTGTTTTGGATCGTGTGTCGAGCTGTTATAGAGTCGTGTTTATTCAGTTTTCACGTCTAAACTTAAATACCCGTCGAACCCGAGCCGAGTAGTATAACTGGTGCATCATGTACAAACATTCAAGTTATAAACTTTATTCACCTTTATTTCAAAAACTTGCTTAACAAGAGTCCATTTTCAGTCACAATTTAATCCCATAGTTTATTATCCACTAAGCACTACAAGCCAGCACACATGCCAAGTTTACCCAAATTGGGTATATCACAAGCTTACCAAATTTAGCTTGAGTCTAACCCTAGACTAATAATACATGATTAAATACTGTCCAAAGTTTACCCAATGTCCAAACATAACACACAAAGTTTTCACAGTCCAATATTACAATTACAATTACAATTACTGGACAAGTTTTCAAATACAAATTCCTGGGTAAAGTGAAGAAAGTGTCAAGCCGATCCATCCATCTCGTCCACACCTGCAAAACGAAAGAGTCAAGCCGATCCATCTCGTCCGCACCTGCAAACCGAAACCTAAGCCTTCCATTTGTGAGTCTTTTAAATCATCTCTTCGTTTTTCCTGTATGAAATCTTAGTTGTGCTCGTCTTTGACAAACCTGCGAAAAATCAAACGAATATGTTAGTTTTTGTCACGGTTCTATTTTGGTTAAAAACTGAAAAGATAAACCATAGTATTATTACTTGAACATGACCATGACCCTATTTTTCTGTCAACCAAACCGAGACCCCGACCAAGACCAAACCGAGACCCAAACCGAGACCCCAACCAAGACCAAACCGAGACCCCAGCCAAGACCAAGCCGAGGCTTAACCCGAGACCCCAACCGAGACCCCAACCAAGGCCAAACCGAGAACCAAACCAAGACAACCAAGTTACTTGTTTTCTGCCGAAACCATCATCAATCAATGTCACCATAATCCAATATCTTAATCATTTCGATTTACAGAAACATCATAAAACCCCAAATATGCCGCGGGTATAAAACCCCCTTTTCAATTCGAAACCCTAAAAACTGAAAACCTTTTTAAACATGAAATTAATACTTTCTATATACCAAAAACGCCACTTAATTTTGATTAATCAACCGGATACGAAAACCCCCAATTTATATAAACCCTAATTTGATTTTTATTAATTAAAACTCTAATTAAACCTAATCCAAACACGAATCTAATAATTAATTGGACTGGAAACAAGATATGCAAAAACCCCCAATTTGACCGAAACCCTAATTTTTATAAAACCGATTATATGTTGAAATTAACATGATTTTATACAAGAAAACATAAATTAATTGTATTTAAACCCGAGATTTAGAGAAACCCCCAAATATTTCGAAACCCTAATTTATTTATTTTCAAATCCGAGAGCCATGTGGTTCTCAGCAAGTTTATACAAGTGATTTAAACCCAAGATCTTTTATAAACGAAAATCATTTAAACAATTTTATTAAAAGAAAAGAGGATAAACAACTTATCTTTGTTTTGGAGACGAATCACCTTAACCATGGGGAAGAACACCATCAAGAACCCAATCGGTTTGATGTGGGGATGAAACCCCACATCTCACGCGATTTATTCATCACAAACCATCCCCAAATGATTGTTATATCAAACTGAGAACATGATTAGCCATGGGAGGAGATGATCCGATCCAGATTCAAGAAAGAGAGAGAGAGTGGGGCGGTGGGTATGTTTCGAGAGAAGAGAGAGAGAGATAACTCTCTGTTTTTGAGAAGTGTGTGATAAACACACGTATTTACTCCCTTTGTTCCTTGTTTATATCGCCAGTGGGCCGGGCCGGGTATATAACCCTTGGGCCGGTTTATGGGTGGGTACATTGGGTGTTTATTTGGGCCAGTTTGGTGTATTGGGTATTTAAAAGCCCAAAAGCGAATTTTGTAACTTAAGGGTATAATTTAACCCGTAAACCTCGACCGTTTAATAACCGACTTTTATGTGTCGTATTTTTCCGTGAACGTAAGGTTTTGTCAAGCACAACTAGGGTGTCGTGTCTTTTATTAGTATAACTTTTCTTATCGTAACCCGATCCTTATAATTAAATAGGTCGCGGCTAGCGTAACCGTACTTTTGAGCTACCTTTACCTTCGTCCTTTTTGCTGAATTACGAGGTGAGTTTATAGCCCCATGCTTAACTATTTTTACTGCTTTTTGGGGTGAGACATTGCTTGATTTTAACGTATGAACACAAGTGCATTTACTGATTTATATATTAGTCTAAGTCCCAGTAAAAACCCAGTTGCTTTGGCCCATGAATCGTGAACCGTTAATTACTTTGTGTAAGCGCGAATGTTATGGATAGATCTATCGGGATTGACGTCCCTGACTGTCTTGTCCAACAAGGGGACAAGAGGGCACAGTTTCATTTGAGTCTGAGATAGGATGTCGTGGGTTTAGGCATCTAGTTGGGCTACATTTATATGATTATACTGTCGGTGTTGTTAACGCTTCGGTGTCACGAGCTTAGACTGTAATAAATACTTTTGGGATGACTTTGTATCTGTTATATTGTCATCACTTTTGGGAAAATCTTGTGGTTCATTAAACATTTTAAATTAACTAAACCTATGAACTCACCAACTTTATGTTGACACTTTAGCAATGTTTTTCTCAGGTATTAAGAAGGAAGATGCTAAATGAGGTCTCATGCATTGCCGTCATTTCTTTGAAACCAAGATCATTTGTACTATTTGAGAAAACTATGTTTTGTAACTGTATCCAGTTTTATGCTTCCGCACTTGGTTAAAACTATCTATTTTATTAATTACAAGTGATCTATTTTCCGAACGTCTCATTTAGAGGTCGTTCTTTGTGATTGTGTGTGTATGATAATCATGACGTCACCACTCCCTTGTCGCCATTATACTCTGATATTTTGGGAGTGTGACAATCTATCTCACTTTAACTAGACCTGATATTGCTTATGTTGTTCACAGTCTTAGTCAATTCATGCATGATCCTTATAAGTCTCACTTAAAACTTGCTTTTCATGTTCTAAGATATCTTAAAGGTTCTCCTGGAAATGGTATTTCATTTATGAAAAACAATGATTTAAGTCTTACTACATTTGTTGACTCTGACTGGGCTAAGTGTAAGGTCACTAGAAAATCTGTGACTGGTTATACTGTGTATCTTGGAAATAATCTTGTTTCCTGGAAAAGTAAAAAACAATCTGTTTTAGCTAAGTCTTCAGCAGAAGCTGAATATAGAGCTATGAATAGTGTTGCTTGTGAGATAATGTGGATACTTATAATCATGAAGGATCTTAAAGTTGATATTTGCTTACCTGTTCCTATCAATTGTGATAGCAGCTCTACTATCCAGATTGCTGCTAATCCTGTATTTCATGAAAGGACAAAACATTTTGAAATTGATTTGTATTTCCTTAGGGAAAAAGTGTCAGCTAGTTTGATTAAAACATTCAAGATCAAATCTGAGGACAATGTGGCTAATTTGTTTATTAAGGGCTTGTCAATTAAAGATCACAAATTTCTTTGTGATAAGTTGAATCTTGTTAATCTGTATCACAAGTCAACTTAAGAGGGGGTATTAAGTTTAAGTTGACAAGTGAGTAATAGTTCAAGGGTAAGAAAGGTAACTTTTCCTTTATTATTTTCTTTTGTATTTTTTGTTTTCTATTTGTGTGCAGGTGTTGATAGATGGAGGGCTTACTTTGCCAAGTTGAGGAAAGTGAGGTGACGCCCTAGTCAACCTCTATATAGTCATCGCTTCTTTTAGTTGTTAGGTTATCTCATTCTGTTTTAGTTTGTTCTCTCTCATTCTCACCCATTGTTAAAGTTCTTGTTTTGTTCTTGATCTATGATCTTGTTTTGAAGATCATTGAATCATTGATTGTTTCTTTCTATTTGTATGTTCTGATCACAAACCCAGGATTCACATTTGAAGTGTTTGCCTGAGGCAGTTAATAAAATAAAGGGGTGGTTGGTTGAATAATCTAGTTGTTCACTGTTGTTTTTGTCATAAAATCGAATACATACACTTGGATAGACAATAACTGTAGATTTATGCCTTTGGATCTATTAATTTTTGTCTTTCGTGTTTATATGCTTTCTTTGAGAAACAGAAGCCCGTCACACTTTTTGGGCTTCGATATAGTCCATGTTCAGACCAGGGAAAGATGGCGAGTAAGATCCCTACTTTGCGAAGGTGTATAAAAAGACAGGGGAGAAAGAGAGAATCTTGTTCAGGTGTGTAGGAGCTGTGTTTGATCCGGAGGGAGTGAATTTTGATACTAGAAAAAATGTAACGATTGAAAGCAAAAGAGAAAAAGCACAGCCTAATTGTTCAGGTATGTTTTATGCTGTTGATTATGTTTTATTGGTATGTTTTATGCTGTTGATTATGTTTTATTGGATAGAGTTGTCTTTTGTCTTTCTTTCTTGTGTTTCCTGATATAAAATTATTGTGGATCCATTTGGTGGCCGTTTGTGTTAAGTGCATGTTGTTAGGGAGTTTAGCGTGGTTTTATTTTGTAGTTTTGTTGTCCTATATGTTAGGAAAGGCTCGATCTTAACACATAGAATGATAATGAACTAGTGTTGTCGAAATTGATTAGTACTGTGTTCATTTCGCAGTTGTTTAATTGATCATTCTTAGTGCTTTGACTTGCCAACATCGTCAGTGTTCAAAATCACCACCTTTGCTAGTTTGATTTTGATTAGAAATAGTGTTGGCTTTTTGTCAAATTTCTATCCAACAAAACATATGTTATCTTTGAAGTACAATATGTTGGTTTTGGTCTTTGTTGATTGAGTTTTGGACTTGTCCCACATCGGTGGGTGTACAAAGTAAAACACAAGTTATTAATGAGAATGTAATTGATAGTCAATTAAAGAGGTTCAATGATATCGTAATTGATCGTTGTGGTGTTATTCCTTTTTTTGATTTATTGAAACTTTTTTCTTTCTTTTTTACATAATATCTAGAGATGACAAATCTTTTTCATTTTGCTAAATACAAACATTTTTTTAACACTTTTTCATTATTATTAATTGGTAAATGAGCTAATTAAGCTACTCGTCGGATCTTTTATAATTAATTTTTTATCCTTAACTTAAAAAAAAGTATTTGATACGAACCTATCCCATACTAGGCTCGTAACCGATTCATAAGTCCCAAGTGTAGAACTCACTAAAAAAGTTAGCTTGTTTGAGGAGAGGACACTTGAACATTATAAACCATCAACCATTCCCATACTTGGCTAATGTGGGATCATAACATTATTATTATATTTTTATTTCTATGATTTTCGCCGTTTTATCTTACGACCGTTTCCCCCGCCATCCGTTTTACCCGCCGCACATTTTACCCGTCTGCCGCCCGTTTTGCCTTGCATACAACAATATTTAATAGCTATTCCTTTTTTGTTTCTATGAAACTCTTTGAGTCTTTTCTTTCTCTTTTACATATCACCATACGTTAGGTACGATGTGACAATATTTAAAAGATACGATGCAATTATTCTGTTTATTTAGCTAGTAGTTATTGGCGAATACTTAAGGAAGCCAAAATCATTACGGTTTAGTGATATTGTAATTATAAAGTTAACCAAAACCATGACCCTCTCTTAGTGAAGGCAAATTCACCTTACAAAAAAACCTAAGAACTTCATGGCACCTTGCGAAACCTGATTCTGAACCCGACCCAGATGATCAATACTCATGTACCAATTAGCGATGAGGAATAAGAGTTTAAAAATACATATGATTTAAGTGACGATGATGATGAAGTACTTTATTTAGCGGATTATTTCAGATGACTAACATGTAAAATTTATGATTTATTATTCTTGTTATTCTGATTGATAATATGTAATCTTTATTACTATCACTACTAGAAAATGGAGCAACAGCGACGGCCGTTTCCGTCGGAAATCCGTCAGTATAGGTAGTTTCCGACGGATTTGCGACGAAAATGGTATGTCGGTAAATGCCTTGTAGCTAATTCTTATCAGTCGGAACTCTGTCGGAAATACCGACGAAAAACAAGTGTCGGTATTCTGTTGGTATTCATTTCTCTCGGAAATCTGTCGGTAAAATAAAAAATACATCTGTCGGAAATTCGTTGGTAAAATGTCTCTCGGAAATCTGTCAGAATATTTCTGTCGGTAAACAGTCACAAATCTGTCGCAGAGATAAGAATTATTTGCAACCTGATAATCATCCGATATCTAAAATGGCTAGAAAGAAATGGTCACGACTAAATAGTTCAATTACCAAATCTCAATCTACAAATAATAATGATTACACAATAACTAAAAATAGATAATTCAATATTAGAGTAATCGTTTAGCATTCAAATAACAAGTTATAGTCGAATAGAACGAGTCAAATAAAATATTCAAAATGTAACTAGTAATCCAAGTATTCAAATGCTATGATGTTATCAAGCTAAGAAGGAGGGCGGGAATCCGTAAACTTTTTTAAGACCAAGTTAATGTCATTCATTTTCTGTTGCCATTCTCTCTCTCGAGCCTTTTCACGAGCATTCCCCTCCAACTCTCGTTGTTGCAAGTGTTCCTGCATTTGGCATTCCACTTCTCGTTGTACCTGCACTTGGATCTCTACTTCCCTTCTTGATCAGATTTGGGCGTTATCTGCTAGCAACTTTCTTATCGTCTCTTCCAACATTTGCACCTACATTATATCAAGTCACATCAGAAACCTTAACACTTATAGAATGACATTGTTAACCAAAATTACTTGCTGCAAATCGCTAAAATAAGCAGATAAGTTGGACTATTTTCTGATAAAAACAGTCAAACTACTTGTCTGCAACAAAAAAAGGAAATAGGTTGGGACTTAGGGACTAGTTGCTGTACCCGGACCCGTAGCAAGTAACATTATAACAGATCCTACCAAGAATATAAGTATATATCAGATCCATAAGCGGTAACAAAAGAAGCAGACCCATGTTTTTCAACTACCTAACTGCCATTTTGTAACGGAGGAATCCAACTGTATTCAAAGAAGTGAATGTATAAGCTTCATAATGTATAAGCTTCATTCATGCTTTAAGATTCATTTAAAAATGAGAAAGAAAAGCGGGTCACCGTTCAATTTCTAAAGATAATTAGGCAATATACAGAAAAAAAAGGCATTAGGGAGGAGCAAATTTGTAAGGAGGAAATTGTAGTTTCACTATCCTTGAGAAATATCTGATCAGTAGACCATGTTTCACTTTTGACTTTCAAAGTGCTAACCCATCATCCCATAATCCACAAGTCTGATAGAAGAACATATCGTATATCATAATAACAAGCAACAATCTTTACAAGAAGTTCTAATAAGGTACCTAGCTATGTATGAAAAAGAACGCAGAAAACATTATTGCAATCAGACAACCTTTGCAAGTGTTAATATTGAGGGCCTAAGAGTCTAAACTTTTCTCAAATTCCGAACTATATAAATTTAGGTGAGTCAAAGTAGATGAGCTAACACGATGTTCAGGTGATATCCTGTTTGGGAGATGCCTAGCCGCCTAGTAGGCTATTGTTCTGTGGTCGGGCCGGTGTACATTTGCTAGTTCAGTCATGGGAACCAACCTCATGTGGTAAATTTACCGATTTGGACAGATTGGCGACTTCGATTCAATAAGTAAAATAAACTTCCAACTCGGAATTGTAGATACTTGTAGAAGACTAAGCAGCAGCAATTCATTTGTACTTTCTTATAAGTTGCAGATAAATAGTAAAAGTATCCAATGACCATCAAAACGATACCTGGTGAAGCAAAGCAAGTGCATGAAACTGTACAAGTGCAGACCTTGACTGAACCACTTCTTTTACCTCATTGCTCCATCTTTTCACAATCTCCAGGGTTGTCTACAGTAAAACAATACCAGATATAACTAAATAATTAAACCAAATAAACCTTATAGGTACTCCAACACGTACATATATATAACTAATTAAGAAGCCCCTTGATCATTAAAAAGATGTGCTAGAAAGCATCACCTAGCAGTGTGTGGTTGCACAAGTGTTTGGACATTGTTACGTTCACGCTGAAAATCATGTAAGAACACATCAAATATGAGAAACTGGAAGAAACACATACATATATATAACTAATTAAGAAGCCCCTTGATCATTAAAAAGATGTTTTAGAAATCATCACCTAGCAGTGTGTGGTTGCACAAGTGTTTGGACATTGTTACGTTCACGCTGAAAATCATGTAAGGACACATCAAATATGAAATTGGAAGTCAAGATTCCACAAGACTTAATCACCCGAAACTAAGAGATTACCTCAGCGGCATACTCTTCGGCTGAGAAATTAGCATCAAATGGTCTCCATGAACAGTCTAGTAATGTATTTTTCTCTATAAAAAGGATTAAATTCAGATCAAATAAGTTAAGTATAAGAAAATGATAGAAATTTATCATTTAACAATAATGAATTAAAGTTTCATGGACAATTTGAAACAGAACAGAATATGTATTAATACAGATAATAAGTTCATCAGTGAGAAACAACAGAACCAAGAATCCAAAAAGGATTTTAATGATCAGATGCAATTAAAGAGATTCCATATATTGTGCCGACATAGCTAAACTTCTACTTATGTGCACAAAGTAACTGTCACAGAACACTAAGGTGTTTGTTACACTTGTATGATCGGCAAAGCAAATTCCTAAGTAGCTTAACAAAACCAAGAATCAACAGTCCTAGAAGCAAGGTGTTTTATATCTGCCCCTCTATCACTCGTTTGATAATCCATAACACTAAGATAGGGCAGGCTACTGTGTGTACGAGTACAATTTAGTTTTATATCTGCCACTATCATCCGTTTGGCCATGCTAGGATGTTATTAGGAAAGAAACGACCATGTTACATGAAATAACGTAACATCTACACTTAGCCACTTACAAACATATTGCTCACATATTATGTTCCTTAAGCACTTAAGATAATTCTCTATAGGACGACCATATATAAAGAAGCAGGTTAAGTATTTAA
Source organism: Glebionis coronaria (assembly GCA_025667525.1). NCBI lineage: Eukaryota > Viridiplantae > Streptophyta > Magnoliopsida > Asterales > Asteraceae > Glebionis > Glebionis coronaria. The sequence continues at coordinate 633,765,077 of CM046874.1, read as the reverse complement.
GCAATCACAACAGTAAACCACATGGTAATTCAAAACTAACTCAACAACATCAAGTGAAACACAGTCAATCTATCTATATTATGTATATACAGAGAATTAAAATCTAAACCAAAACTTAACATGTGACACAACATATAAGAACACAAAAACTTAACATGGTAATTCATCAACAATAATGTTTTTTGTTAATGACAATTATATGATAAATTCATAACTATGTTAACATTCTCAGGTCTAATGCTGGCATAGTGGCATGTATGATTTGGGGAAACATGATACTCGTCACTTTGGTCACTCAAATAATGTATGTTAATTTGGTAGTATTCTGATGTACACATCTTAGCAAGAAAAGTACAGTTAAAGATTTACCAGCACGAAATTTAGTAAACTTAAAAAAACTCAACCAGTCTCGGCTTTGTTGTGGTTAGCTGGTAACAGTATTGAACTAGAATAAACCAAAAAACATTGTAGTAATACATAGCAACTTACTTGCCTAACATTGTAGTAATACAACTGGTTCTGATTCCGTAACCTTCACGAGTAATAAGAGGAGTCTCGCTCTCAATTATCCCAACAGTTAGCAATATAATCTGATCATTAAGTGTAAAAGTAAACAAAAACAATCGGATATGAATATTTCATTATACGATCAAACAAAGCACAAATAAATAATCAGTAACACAATTATACAAAATTTACGATTCTCAAATCAGGTAAACTATTTGTATTATCAGCTACACAAAGAACGATGACTACTCGCCGTGAATCGTAATGAATGACTAGTCGCCATTAATCAGTTACAAAGCTCGAAAATCAATACGAATCCTAAGTATGATAATTGACTATTCTACTCCTAACACGAATCGATAATTGACTAAAATCAAATCGAAGCACGTGGTAATCACAATCGAGCCTAAACACACCACAATCAACACGAATTGAAAATCAACTACCCTATGCAAACATAACACATCAAAATAAATCAAAGAACAAGATATTAATTTGAGCAAAAGACTCAAAAATGAGGTCAAATTAAGGTACGATTTCAACTACCTTGATGAAAGAAATGGTAATCGACGGCGGTCGGCGGAAGGTGACGGCGATCTCACCGGAGATGGTTCGCTGACAATTGAAACTGGTAATGGGATAAATTATAGAGGGAATGATATAAGAGGTGAAAATTTATAAATTTGTTAAGTGTGTGTAATTGGGGAAATGAGTGTAGGGCATGTGAAACTGATAATGGGATAAATATTTGGAAAGAAGGTGAAACTGATTGATGAAGTTGGTTGTATTTTTATTAGGATTTATACAAATTTTAAATCATCAGAAATTTAAAAAAGTGAACTAATTATAATAATGAAAGTCAATTTAAAAAGACTGTTATAATATAGTTAGAGGGTATATCAGTAATTTACAGCTTTAATAGCTCTTACCAATTTAAAAACCTTTATCAGAAAACTTTTTATTTAAAAGATATTTGTTTAAAATAAAAAAACAAGTAGTTTTAAAAAATTAGAGTTATTAGATTATTTGTTTAAAAAAACTAATAGCTCTAAAAAAACTTTTCAAACAGCTCTTGTCAAACATAGCCTAATTCTATTTTGTAGATGATAAAATAATTTTTTTTTTTTTTTATTTTTAGGTTACCAAAAAAAATATATATTATTTTTATTTTTTTGCAAAAATAAAGATGATAAAATAATTTATGTAAAAAATTTATTTATACGGATGGGATTTATTAAAATAAAAAAATGTATTTCAATTTAATAGCAAAATACACCTTACAAAAGTAGGATACCTACAAATTAAATGGGCTCAGATAAACATAAATGTGTATATATTAAATTAAATGAACCCAGATAAACATAAAACTGAGTATTACAATTCACTACAACGGCTTCTTCTCTAACTTAAAAACACAGCGGTTGACCAGGTTTTTTTTTTCTTATTTGATCTTTGTGGCTATCATAAACTTCTACGCTACTGAATTTGCGTCGGAAATTCGTCGGAAAATCATTTGGATTTCCGACTGATTACTGACTGCAAGTTCAACATAGTAATATTTATAGCACTTTCCGACGGAATAGCTACGGGTAAACACAGAAGTCGGTACCATGTCGGAAAAGAGTCGCACTCTAAGTAAAATACCAACTGATTTCCGACGATATTGGTATCCCTCGGAACTTGGTCGGAATTCCGTCTGAAAATCCTAGCAAAAAATAGATCACAATTTCTGTCGCTAATATGTCGGAGTTTCGTCGGTAATTTGCGACAGGAATATGTCAGTCGGAAACTCTGTCAGTGATGCTCCATTTTCTAGTAGTGTATTCTGATGACTAGTACGTATTCCTTATTATTCTGGGACATGTACACAGAGCACAACAAGTACCGGAACCGCGTAGGCTCATCATTTGGGTATGGCATGTTCATTTGATGTATGTGGTTTCTATTCGGTTATAATATACTCCGTATCATATTGGGTTCAATGGGTCATGTTCAGCTTTAGTGGCTCATGAGATATTCAAATGGGTTGTGATGAGTTATATCAGATCCTAACCAGTCATGATGGGTTGCAATGTTTGTAATGGGTCATATTAGGCTGTAATAGGTCATAAGTTTTCAAATTATTTGCTAATGTGTACTTGTGACCTTGCATATGATATGACTTAACTTTTATACTAGTATTCATTAGCTTAGCAATGCATATGATATAAGGTAGAAATGGCTTGGTTCATACGACCTACTATAAGAGTACATTATGGATCAAGTATGTTTGGTTTATCTCAACCAAAATGACAACGGTCTTATGGGTATTTTCATCCTACGTGTCTGTTAAGGTGTGCTATGTTTCATGCTGGTGTGCTTGGTATGATCTTAAGGGTAGTAAGGTATTGTCCTGAGCTGTTTTGCGCTACATGTGTTGAGTTTTCAGCTAGTTTCAGAGTGCGAGTAGCCGAGTGTCGGAGTATCTTGTGAGAGTTGATTTCTTCTAATCTTGAGATTTGGAAACTTTAGTTTTGTGATTATCAATAATTTTTATTCTCATGTACTGTTTAGTCCCAGATTTAGTTGCTAACTGAAATGCTGTCAAACACTTCACTACTTGTTGACAGTCTTGTAGATCAGGTGGCCCTTACTAATTCGTTAGTGGGGACATCTGATGCGTAAATTGAAGCTTAAGCATCTGTAAGCAGGGTTGTCCTTTTTTGCCGTTAGAGTTACTAGTGAATCCCACTTCAAAGTTAAAAGAGCAATGGTAGGCAAGGGAAAAACCAATAGAGCTGTAGCAAAACAACTGTAATGAATTTTAAATGAAATCTGACAAAAACATAAATAAATATTGGAAGTGAAGATAAACAATATATTATACGAGCCAGAGAATACTCAAAACAAGTAAGTTTCAGAAATATCAAACATGAAAAAGTAATTCACAGAGTACTGGATGAATAAAATAAATAACATATATATCTGAGAATAGGGTTTTCACAGATTATTCGTTGAATAAAACATGGAAGACATATTAAACTGAGAATGGGACGGGATTAAGACGAGCCACAGGAATACAAATCAAAGGATTAGCTCTAGGAACAATTAGCCCGGTTCCTTCTTCCATACCAACACTTGGTAGAGCTCCATCTTTTCCGGCCTTCCAGTCAAAGCATTGTATCATACCACCAAGAGTTGTGTGTATCATGTGTTGCGCTAACGATATCCCAGGACACATCCTCCTCCCACTACCAAATGTTAAGAAGTGAAAATGTTGTCCTCTCACATCCAACATGTTATTTTCAAATCTTTCGGGCCAGAACTCAAGTGGGTTTTCCCAACGGTTGGGGTCTCTATTGAGGGCCCAGACGTTGATCACAACATTAGTGTCTGCTGGAATATCGTAACCTGCCACCGTGCACTTTTGTGGAGATTGTCTTTGAATCAACGGGGCAGATGGGTGGAGACGGAAGTTTTCCTTCACAATTGCTTGGAGGTACGGAAGGTTTGATATGTCAGATTCTTGTACAAGTCGATTTTTGCCAACAACTCGATCAATTTCTTCTCTTGCTTATCTCATGATATTTGGATGATTGATAAGTTCCGCTATAGTCCATTCTAGGGAACTTGATGAAGTGTCTGTTGCTGCGGTAAATAAATCCTGAAATGAAAAAGACAATTACATTTACTTAGTATTTGTACTTACATACAATATAAGAACAAGGAGAGATTATTTATGTTCATCTACCTTTAAAATAAGAACACAGTATGCTATAAACTTTCCACGATTAAGGCTTTGATGTTATCTCTCATCTTGTTTGATAGCTAGTAACATGTCCAGCAAGTCCTTCACTTGTCCGGTACGGTCTCACTCTCTTCATGCTCTTTCATCACCTTCTCAATCATAACATCGAATCTTCCATGGACATCTTTCAACATTTTCTTGAATCCAGTGAAGTCTAAATTCTTGCAAAATCTTATGTAGTCCGATGGGTCAAACGTACCTATTGCCTTACTTATATCAGCAATTAGTTTTCCCACATCATCTTCCTTGCCCTCATCGTCCGTACATCTTCTGCTAATGATCATTCTAGATATCACATTGTTGGTTAACTTCATCAGCTCCCCACCAAGATCTAATGATCTGCCGATTTTAGCATTTTGAGATAATGTTTTCATGAAACGATTAATCTCATCACGCCTAACCGAAGCCTGCAAGTCAAGTGTTGTCGTATTTAATAGTTGTGACATAATCATCTTTTTCATGAACGTCCAATAAGGTCCGTATGGAGCAAATATAAAGTCTTTTGACCCATAGAGTAGGTAATGAGTAGCAGAGCTTAGGGTTCTGTTAGAGAAGTTTTTTTCATTGGTTCTAAGGAATTCTTTCGCAATCTCTGGTGAAGAAACAACAAAAGTAGGCACATAGCCCATAAAGACACGATAAAAAGACCCATATTTCAGAGAAATATTGTAAAGAGCTTGATGAGGTATCGGTTTAAGGAGGTGCAGGTGTCCGATAATCGGCAGGCCAAATGGAGTTGGCGGATTTTGAGATTTATAACCACTAGATTTGAAAAACCTTGCCCATATTAGGATGGTGGATGTGAGGCATGTGAAAATGAGTAACCAGTAGGCTTGGAAATCAGCCATGATTATTAGCTCAAGATTTGCAAATGATGTGCTCAGATAAGAGGATGCATGCATGAATATATAGGAGATGAAACTCATACACGATGTTAATAAAGTATTTATTTTATAGGTTTATCAATACCACTCTTAATGGGCGGCTTACTTGGTCAAATGTAATATGCATCCAAACCTGTTATTATTTTACACTAGTTGGTAACTTGTTTTTGTTTGATTCATTTATTCCTAACATTTTCTTTTGAAGCTGCCAACAATGACTTGTTTGATTACGTAGTATAATTTAAATACATTATGAACCCGTTACTCGGTAGCAGCCTAAAATTTGAATGCGGCTCCATGCAACTAAACATTTCATGGCTGCTACTACCATATGAAAGTATGAAACTACCGAGGTAAATTGTTACTTTATACGAGGATAATAGTCATATTTCGAAAGTAACTACAAGCGATGAACAATACGAGTATTAAGCCTTGTGTGTATATTTAAAAGGCTAAAGTTATAAATTATCAACGCGTTTTACTTTTTTTTCTCGACATTCTCAATATGAAACATATACTCTTATAATCACCATCTAAACTTTACATTTTTTTCTTTCTAAAATTACAAACGTTATCAAAAGTGACATGTGATAGCCTGTTTAAAAGTACAAATTACCAAAGGCATCCATATCCATCAAAGAACTTGATTGCGTAGATCTTTTAGCCGAATAAACAAACAATCAATAAAATGTTATTAACCGATTCAATTTTAAACCTACCCAATTTTAATAGGTCTAGATCAAGATTAAAACTTTATGGCAAGAATGCATGTTATTGCCATAGAAACATAAATAAAAGAGGTTTAAACGGATCTAGCGTGTTCATTCTATGTGTAACCCATGAATGCCATACGAATTGACTCGTGATGCCACTGTTGGGATTTGAATACTAGTAAAACCATTAACTACGAGCACGAAGCGGAATGGATCTAGTATGACAAACATAATTAATCACATAATAAAAACAGTTAAAAACCAACCTTGAATTAACTGAATAAATCAATTAATGAGTCTTGATCTTGAACTTAACGGTTAAATAACTGTCTCTATCATTTGCTCACACGATACATCAAACGAACAATCACTACGATGCTAGTTATAACTTCACTTCAAACAAACTTGTGTAATAATCTTGTAACTAGAAAAGCTATATCCAAAACCCTAAGTGAGATTACGTTAGGATCGGTGGATCGGTTTATAAACGTTATAAGACACTTGGAAAAAAATCACCGGAAACTCTAGTTGGGGTTTACTATGCGTCAAACCACAAGGGAGAACAAGAACAAACCAAAACCTTGACACGAGGATCAAACGTTTAGTATAAGGCTTAGAAACTTCATAAAGGAGTACCAAAAGGTAGTCGATCTTGCAAAGGTTGGTGAAATTTAGAGTTTTGAGGGGTTTGGTTTTCTTGGCCGATCGATTGAGTCAAACAAAATGGAGAGGGGGACGAAATTTTATGAAGGATGTGAGGTGTTTATATAGAATCTCAACTCCTTAGAAAACTTAGTCCCTACTCCAAGAAAACAGAAATATAGTAATTATTTAGCTTAATTACTAAACAAAAAAAATCCTTCTAGAATCCCTAAGAGGGAAATCGGCCGCCTATGGCCTTGTGGTTTTCTAGAAGTGATTTTTAGTCTCTCAAATTTAATAACGCACTCACGATAGATTAATTAAACACGTAATTATCTAAACTACCTTTATTTAAGTAAATAAGTGAAGTTTTTATTAAACGTTTAATTATAAATAAATAAACGTATAATAAAAGTGTGTTCTTCATATTGTGTGTGTGCCCCCGATAGGCTCACGTATTTTCGATGGTTAAATGATCGCATATCCCGACAGCTCCCACTTGTGAGAGATTAGACATAGTACGTCCATAATGAAGCATCTAACAACACCTCATTATAACTGAAAATGATGACGTATAGTCCCTAGTCGGGCTATAAGCCCGACCAACGGGTATTACCCATATCCAATCCATTGAAAATGGGTAATTATAGACAGCGCTGACGCCCACGAGGCCCAATAAGCCGTTGTCGCACACAGTTTCACGGAAGCCGCACTCTGACCGCACACGATCAGGGTCAAACGCAATTATAGCCTAACTAGGAATATGATTTACCTAAGTTAAGAGGATATAAAATCTCCTTATTTAAGTGATAAGGATCTCGGTGTATATGGTATTATCTCTTACTTAGGCCGCAAGATTAGGGAAGCCCAACTAGGGTTTCATCGGGTATAAAAGAAACCCTCGAGGTTCCACAAAGGTAGGATTTACTTAATACTCACAACCCGCACCGATTATCTTAATCAAACTGACTACTTACTCTCACGCTGGAGTCTAATCGTGGGATACATTCCCACAGTAAGCCTAATGGTGTCTGTTCTTTAGTGTGCAGGGACTTCATACAAGTTCATTTAGTGCAAGAGCCGTAGTCCTCAACACCCGAATTAAGCAAAATTCGGGTTAAGCGCGGTCTATCCAAATTTTGTATCAACAAGTTGGCGTCATCCTAGGGACCCTACACTAATTACTCTTAACATGACGAAGGGCGGTTCATTTACGGACAACTAGAAAATAGTTGGCAAGAAAACATCGACGATAGAAGCACAGAATCACTTCAGATGAGTCGACTCATGGGATCGCTAGTGGGGCAAATAACCAGAATACAGGGGGAAGGTGCCACTGGTGCCCCCTTCCCCTTTCACGCCTCCTGTGATACATATGGCAACAAGGATTCCGTCCACGATGGAACCACCCCCAGCACCGCACAAGGAAACGCGAGCACCCTCTAATCTCGAGGTGGAACTACGAGAAGATCAGGTAGCCACCCCAACATCAGGCTCAACCCTCAAAAACTTCGTATCCCAGAACTACGAAGCCCTCGTCCCTATCATTATAGAGAGAATGAGGAACACCCCAAATGGAGATGTATGGGTCCGCCTCAAGTTTGAAAAGGAAGTAGAAGCTATGAGAGGATCTGTTCCTTACGACAAATGACTTGGATCAAAGCGCAAGCAGAGGATGGAAGATCGCCTCAAAAAACAACATGTCTCTAAACGGATCACGTATCCCGTGGGACATGAAGAAAGGGAGATAGTGGCCGACTACTTGAGCAAATCGAGGGAACAGGAAGACACAGAAACCCCCCGCTAACAACAGGCAGCTCACAAGTGCCTTGGATAGGATCGAACCTCTTCCGAAGGGGAGAGACTCATCCACAGAACCGCGTGATCGAGGACAAGAAAGGAGTACTCAAGGCAAGCCCAAGAGATGGAGAAGATCTTCGAGCAACAGCTCATACAGTTCTGACTCTGACGACCATCATCCTAGACGTTACAGGACAAGTTAATCTTCCTATGATTCCTCTAACTACGACACCAAACATCACAGATTATCCCGACAACCCTGAAGGTGCAACAATGATGACCTAAACTCTCTTGGTGTCGCGAGAAAGTTGATGCGTACACGAGACGCATCAGAAACTACTCAGAGGATAAGAAGAGACGTATGCCATCAAATGTCAAGACTTACGGCGGTACCACGGACCCCGATAATCATCTGAAGGTCTTCGAGTCGCATGCGGGGATTGACCGCTGGTTGGAACCTATGTGGTTTCACATGTTCAATTCCACTATGATCGGCAATGCCCAGAATTGGTTTGATAAACTCCCACACCGAAGCATCGACGGATTTGAATATCTGTGAAAAGCCTTCAGGAGAAACTACACGCAACAAAAGAAGTGTGCTATGAACCCCGTATCGCTCGCGAGAGTTAAACAAAAACATGGAGAATCCTTGGAGGACTACGTGGAACGCTTCAAGGGGGAATGCAAGCATATTAGAGAATGTCCAGAAATCTTGAAAAAGGTACCAAGATCCCGTTTTGGCATTGATACTCGTATGAATCCATCTTTTTGGAATTGGTAAATCACATGTTCTTTACTAAAATCTTTGTTGTACTATATTTAAATCTAGTAATTTAGGTGCATAAAGTTTATCATTGGTTTCAAGGCACTACCTTTTCGTACTCTTTATATTCGAGATTGCTTAGTACATTGTATTAACTGAAAGTATTATGTGCTTCAGGTAAAACTATATGATGATGTCCCATCAAAGTCGTGAGGTCACATAAAGTCGTTGGAGATTGTAAAATTCAACTGTGGACTAGGGGAAGTCTCTTTGAAGTCACACAAGGTTTGTCATGTTACGTGTTATTGATTAAATTCCATTGTCATGATTATAAACAAGGGTTAGGTAAACGTGTAAAATGTGATATTGTGGATTTGTGACATTCATAGTATAAAGAAACGGGTCTTTTAATGTGCGTATTAATAAATTTTCAAAATAAATCTTTGCATATGTGTCGTCACAACAACATATCAATTGAATTTGTGCTGATGTAATAACTATTTATTTTTCACTTTTTCTTTTAATTTTATCTATATTTCAATTTTATCAAAATACATGCGTTTGCACTTTGAACATATATCTAGAATTTGAATTTTAAAATGCATATTCTTATGCAGATCAATTTAGCTTTTTATCTGAGCAGTATATTGCTTTATTCACATGTCTCTTTTTCATCTCATCTTCACTTTAGTTTACATTACATAACCTTCACTTTTTGTTGTTGCATATGAAGCAGTGTTTTAGGTGCACATCGTGGGTAATAGAAGCTAGGCATCATGTGCAAACATATATACCCACTTAAGGTTTGTTTCGTTGAATTTGATTCAGATTATGGTATCAAGATGCTCTTATTTTTGTATTGTTTATGGTCAGGTAAAAGTTACATCTTTTTTTGTTAACTTTAGTTAGAACTTTTATTTTAGCTTTGTTTTTTGTTCAATAAAATGTCACATAAAGTTACAACAACATATTCTAAATCTTTTTTTTTTGGTTTTAGCTGAATGAAAGTGCTTATATTTGGTTTTAGCCAAACAAAATATGATACAGAGGAAAGATAGTTAAATGGTTGAAATTACTCACAAGTAAATAAGTTTAAGTGTTATTTTTTGTGAGTTTTTAAACAAGAGTAAGCATATCTAGATTTTAAGAGCAATGGTTCATTGTGAGTTATGACATGAATACAAACTGTTCGAGAAAATGCCTCTATTAAACTTTATGTGACTTTTCATTAAACTTATAAAAGATTATCTTAAGATTAGTAATCCACACTGATTTTTTTGTTATGCAATTGGGTCATTTTTGCATGTTGCTTTCCTTTTTATCTTTATGGTTGCAAGATAAAGAGAGGGTTCTTGATATATATCTTGCTTTATGTAATAGAGGTTTGGATGATAAAAATATGTACTATTCCATGTTGTGATTTCTTAGGTGTAGTTTATGAGATAAAGGTGCACTTCCCCTCCTCCACCATGTAAGCCAAGTTATTTTCTTAAGTTATACTATGTTTAATACTAGCATAAAGTTATTCGAAGTCCTTTAGTGTGTTTTTAAGTTCAATGCATGAAGTTCAAAAGAGCTCATGTTTTTGTGATAATCCAGGTACGCATACGAGTACTACAACCAAGTGTAGTATATGATAGTAGTACTTGAGTTTGGAATGTATTGTTGGTATTTTTTTCTACTTCAATTATGCGATGGATCCACTGATGAGAAGTTTCGTAATTGATGTATTTTAAATTATGAGGATGTTTCTTCATGTGTGCATTTACATGTCTGTATATTTACTTTTCTTGCATATCGCTTATTTTACATACTTTATAAACATGTGATGTAAATACGAACACAACTTATGTTTTTGCAAATTGTATGTATATCGTTTATAACTTTGTTCCAAAATTTCTTAACATGTAGGTTTTGTTTCATTTATAATTATTTACTAATACAGCCTGTGTTGAGCACGGGGTATGAGCTAGTTTATATCTGATAATCATGATACTTCATGCCGGTGAATGATATCGTAATTGGCCATTATGAGGTTATTCTTTTTTTAATTTGTTGAAACATTTTTCTTTCTCTTTTACGTATGAACATGCAATATATAAAAGATACGACGCAATTCTTTTGTATATTAACTAGTTAGTGGCGATTAGTTAAGGAAGCCAAAAACCATTAAGCTTAGTGATATTGTAATAATAAAGTTAACAGTGACGTCCTTGTTCCTTTTTTGGTTTTTCTTTCTAAAACTCTTTTCTATGTTCTTTTTTACATACGAGCTTTTCGTCGTTGAAGCATGTACGAAAGCATGTAGGTTTTTTTCAAGCTTTTCCCTTACTCTTACTAAAGCACGCACACGCAAAACTCTATTTGGCTTTTCATTGAAACCAATACGTCTAAACATAAGGTATGTGTTTTCACGACTGACTAAACATGGGATCAAAATCTTTACGCTAGAGGAGTAAAAAGCGGAGGACGAATAGAATGTGGAGGACACAACATATGTAGGGAAGGAAGATATGCTTATAAATTTGGGCCTTCGAAATACCATATCCCAACTTAAGTCCAAAGGGCCTACACTTTAGAGCATATGTTTACGTACGACATGACAATATTTAAAAGATACAACATAATTATTTTGTATATCTAAGGGGCTGTTTGTCTAAGCTTATATAACGTAAGCTCATTTCGGCTTATATAACATAAGTCTCAATTTTGTGGCTTATTTGGAGACTTATGTGCTTATATAAGTTTATTATAATATGATAAACTTATATAAGCTCATAAGTCTCCAAATAAGCTTAAAACTTTAGGGTTTAAAAAAATATAAGCGGAAATATAGCTTTTATTCGACTATATAACATAAGATTCAATTTTGTGGCTTATTTTGAGACTTAGGGCTATATAAGTTTATTATATCGTAATAAAATTTTATAAGCCCACAAGTCTCCAAATAAGCCACAAAATTATTTTATCCAAGCCGAAATCGGCTTATGTTATATAAGCCAAACCAAACACCCCATGAGTATTTTTAATAGTTTGTGGCGAATATTTAAGAGATAATAATTATTTTGTATATCATATTTTTTTGTTTACACCAAAATAATAAGTAGTATATTATACTCCTTCCGTTCCATATTAATTGTCCATAAGAATCTTTTAGGGTTTTTTTATCAACTTTAACCATAAATGTTTGTGATATATAATACTTATGAAAATCATACTAATGAATAATACATTACAAACTCTATCAATTTATAAATTTTACATTAGTGGGGGGGGGGGGGGGTGGGTGGGTGGGTGGTAAAAATAGTTAAATAGCAAGGAAAAAAATAGAATCCGAATATTTTAACTTAAAAATGGATGATTTTCAGGTTTTAGAATGTTAAAAGTTGTATTTCAATGCGTGAGGTGGGGGACATTTAAAAAAACTGTCAAAGTCGAAGAAAAAATACACTGTAATCGCGTTTTTTTATTAAGCCACGGGGGGCGTCGCCACCACGGACCTAACACATAGGCCTGCCCCTGACTATCATATAACATAAAAAGAAATAATTACGGTCAAAAATGGAGAAAAAACACTTGAAAAAGTCAACTTGAACACTTAATGTGGTACGGAGGTAGTGTAAATTTTGTATTACTATAAGAGTAGTTTATGGATCAATTATGTATGGTTTACCTTAAACAAAATAAGAACGGTCTTATGGGTATTATCATCCTACATGTCTGTTATCCTATGTTTCATGCTTAGATGTTTTGACGCTAGGCATTAGGCAATGGGCTAGGTGGCTTATTGTATTCTTTTTAGGGGAGTTTCTGAACTTTTGATTCAAAGGCTATGCTGTAGACTTAAGTGTCATGGTCTTACTACTAAAGCAATAACATGAAAGTGAAAATGAAGTTAGATACTTCTCAATCTTGGTTATGATGTCGGCTGTTGTGCTTGGTATGATCTTAAGGGTAGTGCCTTGAGCTGTTTTGCGCTACATGTGTTGAGTTTTCAGCTAGTTTCAGAGTGCGAGTTGCCGAGTGCCGGAGTATCTTCTAGTCTTGAGATTTGGAAACTTTAGTTTTGTGATTATTAATAATTTTTATTCTCATGTACTTTCATTCTAGAGTTATAGCATGTATGTGTCTACGATTATATCAGAAAGAAAGAATCATTGTTGTAGAACTAATTATACCTTATGTGCTATTCGATGAATTTTCTATTGATGTTGTCGGTAATTACTTCTTTCATATGTTTTTATTTTGATGAAGTAAGTTAATTGTAAAACCCCTATTTTATAAGGTTAAGCGACTCTAGGCTGGGAAGTACTTAGGCTCCGTTTGGTTAGTGGATTTTTAAGGCTGGATGTTACTTTGACTTTAATGTTAATTGTTTGGTTAGTTTTGTAAAGTAAATTTGTGGGGTTGAGTCCTACTGACACTCACTATTAACAATCTCAAGTATTTGATGGGTTTATATATTTTGTGAGCCCAGGGATTACATTCATAATCGCAGCCTCATATATAACAAAAACAATTTATTCAAAACCTTTATTAATATTATAAAATGATAACTTCAATAAAATATTAATATTTTCTCTTACTTGATTAAATCCAAATCTATATGTTTAAACCAAAAGTAAATATCATTAAGGGGGTGTTTGGGATTGCTTATTGTAAATAGATTATCCTTTTTGAAAACGAATAATCAAATAATCAGCTTTTACAAAACGTGGTTATGAAATAAAGTGTTTGGATTTGATTATTTTGTTTTTTGTAGGAATAATTAAAATAAATATTTGAAAAAATAAAATAATAAATATATTTAAGTTAAATGACTAAATTAGACATTCTATATTATTGAAATAAATTATTTGTACCCTATCTTATATGGGCCCCATAAAGGGCAGATTTATAATTTCAAGAAGATCACATTTGCGTTTTTGAAACTGCAGCAATGGAGCTGCTTTTCCAAAACAACGTTTTGGCCCAATATAAACGCAATAAAGCACGTTTACATTTCTTTTGCCGAACACTACAATTGACTTATTTGTGTTTTAAAAACTGCAATAATCAAATAATTTGCAACAAATCGCAAACCCAAACAACCCCTAAGAAACCAAACGGGCCCTTAAAATGAACAGGGTAGTGGTTTCTACTTTATTGAGATTTGTAAATGATAGTTGTCTAACCACACGGAAGAACACTATTACAACTATGTTTGATACACTTACTATTCAAAGCAACTAATTTACTTGTAATCATTGATACAAATGTCCGGAAATGGGTTGAAAGGTTCACTCCTAGTTATGGAAGCCAGTTGTGGCCCTTACTAATTCGTCTGATGCGTAGATTGAAGCTTAAGCATCTGTAAGCAGGGTTGTCCTTTTTTGCCTTTAGATATTTGTGATTTTGGGAGTTACTAGTGAGTGAATCCCACTTCAAATTTAAAAGAGCAATGGTAGACAATATTATACGAGCCAGAGAAAATTCAAAACAAGTAAGTTACACATCAAGAAAAGAAATATCAAACCTGAAAAATAATTCACATTTCACAGAGTATTCGTTGAATAAAACATGGAAGACATATTAAACTGAGAATGGGATGGGATTAAGACAAGCCACAGGAATACAAATCAAAGGATTAGCTCTAGGAACAATTAGCCCGGTTCCTTCTTCCATACCAACACTTGGTAGAGCTCCATCTTTTCCGGCCTTCCAGTCAAAGCATTGTATCATACCACCAAGAGTTGTGTGTATCATGTGTTGCGCTAACGATATCCCAGGACACATCCTCCTCCCACTACCAAATGTTAAGAAGCAGGGCCGGATTTGGTGGTGGGCGAGGCGGGCGACCGCCCAGGGCATCAAACATATAGGGGGCATCAAAATTTCGGTAGATGAATCGGTTTTATTGATGTAAATGGAGTCGTATTATTAAAGAACGGCTGATAATACTTAGAAGTAGAAAAGAAATAGAGAGAAAAAAATGATAACCAATTTGCCGGAAAAAGCTCCGGTGATGGGAGAAAGCAAACAGACGCAGACGAAGGTAAACTGAAGATGAGTTTTTGTTCTTTTGTCACTTTCTGTGTGGACTAAAGTAACTATTTATGTACTTTTTTTTTTAGCAAGACTATTTATGTACTTGACTTCTCTTTTTTATTCTT
This sequence comes from Glebionis coronaria, assembly GCA_025667525.1. NCBI lineage: Eukaryota > Viridiplantae > Streptophyta > Magnoliopsida > Asterales > Asteraceae > Glebionis > Glebionis coronaria. Next base: position 633,749,829 of record CM046874.1, on the reverse strand, counting down.
ATTTTTTGTATTTTAATAGTTTTTCATTATTTTTTTTTTTTTGAACTTGTGTAGATTTTGAATAATAAAGGATAGAAATAATTAGTAAAGTACCCATCCCATTCTTACTGTTTATCTTTTTTTTCGGATGTTTAAAATTATTATCTACTACTAAAAATATATAAGAAAGTTTAATCAAATTTATTATATTACTTTTGTTTGAAATTATTATTACATGATTTAAAAAAGTGTTTAAATTAATTAGTTAAGGAAAATTGTTATTCTGTCTAAAAAAACTGTAATTCTAGGACAAATGGAGCAGATTTTTTCAAATATGTTTACAAAAACAATGGTCATATAGTATGTTGTTTGTTTTTCTAAACGTCTGTGAATACACTTTTGTGACATACGTAACATGTTTAACTCAGCGATGCGCCATTCTTTTATCTTTCGGCTACTCATAAAGTTGTGTGCCTCATTTTCACTCATTTCTTTAGCTCTTCTCACTTAAAATTGCAGTCAATACGCGTAGAAAAATTAAATTGTGTTCCATTCTGTATTTGTCGTTAAAAAAGTATGTCACAAGGCAGATATTTATCAACAAGAAAGGGTAGGGGTTGCAAAAAAAATCGTGCATCGTTGGCTCTTTCGTTGTTTGATCGGGGGCATCTTTTATTATCTCGCCCAAGGCAGCGAGAAACTCAGGACCGGCCCTGTTAAGAAGTGAAAATGTTGTCCTCTCACATCCAACATGTTATTTTCAAATCTTTCGGGCCAGAATTCTAGTGGCTTTTCCCAATGGTTGGGGTCTCTATTTAGGGCCCAGACGTTGATCACAACATTAGTGTTTGCTGGAATATCGTAACCTTCCACTGTGCACTTTTGTGGAGATTGTCTTTGAATCAACGGGGCAGATGGGTGGAGACGGAAGTTTTCTTTCACAATTGCTTGGAGGTACGGAAGGTTTGATATGTCAGATTCTTGTACAAGTCGATTTTTGCCAACAACTCGATCAATTTCTTCTCTTGCTTTTCTCATGATATTTGGATGATTGATAAGTTCCGCTATAGTCCATTCTAGGGAACTTGATGAAGTGTCTGTTGCTGCGGTAAATAAATCCTGAAATGAAAAAGAGAATTACATTTACTTAGTATTTGTACTTACATACTATATAGGAACAAGGAGATTATTTATGTTCATCTACCTATAAAATAAGAACACAGTATGCTATAAACTTACCACGATTAAGGCTTTGATGTTATCTCTGGTCAACTTTATCTCCATGCTCTCATCTTGTTTGATAGCGAGTAACATGTCCAGCAAGTCCTTCACTTGTCCGGTCTCACTCTCTTCATGCTCTTTCATCACCTTCTCAATCATAACATCGAATCTTCCATGGACATCTTTCAACATTTTCTTGAATCCAGTGAAGTCTAAATTCTTGCAAAATCTTATGTAGTCCGATGGGTCAAACGTACCTATTGCCTTACTTATATCAGCAATTAGTTTTCCCACATCATCTTCCTTGCCCTCATCGTCCGTACATCTTCTGCTAATGATCATTCTAGATATCACATTGTTGGTTAACTTCATCAGCTCCCCACCAAGATCTAATGATCTGCCGATTTTAGCATTTTGAGATAATGTTTTCATGAAACGATTAATCTCATCACGCCTAACCGAAGCCTGCAAGTCAAGTGTTGTCGTATTTAATAGTTGTGACATAATCATCTTTTTCATGAACGTCCAATAAGGTCCGTATGGAGCAAATATAAAGTCTTTTGACCCATAGAGTAGGTAATGAGTAGCAGAGCTTAGGGTTCTGTTAGAGAAGTTTTTTTCATTGGTTCTAAGGAATTCTTTCGCAATCTCTGGTGAAGAAACAACAAAAGTAGGCACATAGCCCATAAAGACACGATAAAAAGACCCATATTTCAGAGAAATATTGTAAAGAGCTTGATGAGGTATCGGTTTAAGGAGGTGCAGGTGTCCGATAATCGGCAGGCCAAATGGAGTTGGCGGATTTTGAGATTTATAACCACTAGATTTGAAAAACCTTGCCCATATTAGGATGGTGGATGTGAGGCATGTGAAAATGAGTAACAAGTAGGCTTGGAAATCAGCCATGGTTATTAGCTCAAGAAGATTTGCAAATGATGTGCTCAGATAAGAGTATGCATGCATGAATATATAGGAGATGAAACTCATACACGATGTTAATAAAGTATTTATTTTATAGGTTTATCAATACCACTCTTAATGGGCGGCTTACTTGGTCAAATGTAAGTATATGCATCCAAACCTGTTATTATTTTACACTAGTTGGTAACTTGTTTTGGTTTGATTCATTTATTCCTAACATTTTCTATTGAAGCTGCCAACAATAACTTGTTTGATTACGTAGTATAATTTAAATACATTATGAACCCGTTACTCGGTAGCAGCCTAAAATTTGAATGCGGCTCCATGCAACTAAACATTTGATGGCTGCTACTACCATATGAAAGTATGAAACTACCGAGGTAAATTGTTACTTTATACGAGGATAATAGTCATATTTCGAAAGTAACTACAAGCGATGAACAATGCGAGTATTAAGCCTTGTGTGGTTATTTAAAAGGTTTAAGTTATAAATTATCAACGTGTTTTATTTTTTTTTCTCGACATTCTCAATATGAAACATATACTCTCATAATCACATCTAAACTTTACATTTTTTTTTCTAAAATTACAAACGTTATCAAAAGTGACATGTGATAGCCTGTTTAAAAGTACAAATTACCAAAGGCATCCACATCCATCAAAGAACTTGATTGCCGTAGATCTTTTAGCCGAATAAACAAACAATCAATAAAATGTTATTAACCGATTCAATTTTAAACCTACCCAATTTTAATAGATCTAGATCAAGATTAAAACTTTATGGCAAGAATGCATGTTATTGCCATAGAAACATAAATAAAAGAGGTTTAAACGGATCTAGCGTGTTCATTCTATGTGTAACCCATGAATGCCATACGAATTGACTCGTGATGCCACTGTTGGGATTTAAATACTAGTAAAACCATTAACTACGAGCACGAAGCGGAATGAATCTAGTATGACAAATATAATTAATCACATAATAAAAACAGTTAAAAACCAACCTTGAATTAACTGAATAAATCAATTAATGAGTCTTGATCTTGAACTTAACGGTTAAATAACTGTCTCTATTGTTTGCTCACACGATACATCAAACGAACAATCACTACGATGCTAGTTATTACTTCACTTCAAACAAACTTGTGTAATAATCTTGTAACTAGAAAAGCTATATCCAAAACCCTAAGTGAGATTACGTTAGGATCGGTGGATCGGTTTATAAACGTTACAAGACACTTGGAAAAAATCACCGGAAACCCTAATTGGGGTTTACTATGCGTCGAACCACAAGGGAGAACAAGAACAAACCAAAACCTTGACACGAGGATCAAAGGTTTAGTATAAGGCTTAGAAACTTCACAAGGGAGTACCAAAAGGTAGTCGATCTTGCAAAGGTTGGTGAAATTTAGAGTTTTGAGGGGTTTGGTTTTCTTGGCCAATCGATTGAGTCAAACAAAAGGGAGAGGGGGACGAAATTTTATGAAGGATGTGAGGGTGTTTATATAGACTCTCAACTCCTTAGAAAACTTAGTCCCTACTCCAAGAAAACATAATTATAGTAATTATTTAGCGTATTTACTAAACAAAAAAAATCCTTCTAGAATCCCTAAGAGGGAAATCGACCGCCTATGGCCTTGTGGTTTTCTAGAAGTGATTTTTAGTCTCTCATATTTAATAACACACTCACGATAAATTAATTAAACATGTAATTATCTCAACTACCTTTATTTAAGTAAATAAGTGAAGTTTTTATTAAACGTTTAATTATAAATAAATAAACGTATAATAAAAGTGTGTTCTTCATATTGAGTGTGTGCCCCCGATAGGCTCACGTATTTTCGATGGTTAAATGATCGCATATCCCGATAGCTCCCACTTGTGAGAGATTAGACATAGTACGTCCATAATGAAGTATCTAACAACACTTCATTATAATCGAAAATGATGACGTATAATCCCTAGTCGGGCTATAAGCCCGACCAACGGGTACTACCCATATCCAATCCATTAAAAATGGGTTATTATAGACAGCGCTGACGCCCACGAGGCCCAATAAGCCGTTGTCGCACACAGTTTCATGGGCTTTCACGGGCTTTTATTGATGAAAACGAGAAAAGACGAAGTCAAAAGATCAAGAGTGAAAAAAGAACGGAATTCCAAGGCCTATACTGAAGATTTATCGACGAAAAAGTCTAAAGACGGAAGTTTAATGAAGCCGAAGAACTCAACTCTAATAAATGAAGCAATTATAAGACAAGTTCAATTTATATCGACAAATCCCGAGACGACGTCGAGAAAGACAAAGAATTTAAATCAAGTCGAGACGAGAAAGAGAAAGAAAGAAGGAAGCAACACATGCACTTCCCACCTCCTATATATACCCTCCTAATGTGTCATTAGGAGGGTGTTAGTTAGTTAGTTGAATATATTTTAGTTTATTTTTATGTATTAGGAGTAGGTAAGTACTTTCTCTCTCTAGTTTTATTTTCTCTCTCTAAGTTTTCTTTGAAGTTTTCTTAAATCTTTAATTTTTAAATCTTGTAATCTTAAATCTTTAATCTTTGTCTTTAATTTATAGCTTTTCATTAATCTTATTCTACTTTTCTTATTAGTCTTATCTTAATCATAATCTTTTTCATCATATTTTTTTATAAAGTTAAATCTTTTTAATTTTCGTGGCTTGTTTTTGATGTTTTTATAATATTTAACATTAATCTAGGCTTTTTAGTTAGCTTATTGGTGTTTTGTTTAGCTTATTGTCCTTTAAAAGTTGAGTTTTAAGTGCTTAAAATCGTCCTTTTACTAGTTCCTAGTTTTTAGGAGCTTCTGATTCAAATTCGTAATACTTTCTTGTATTGCGAAATTGAACCTTAGTTTTTTGTTGCGAATTTGAATTGATTTCCTATTGCGGAATCTTGGATTTCAATGATTGCGGAATTGTGCTAATCTGACATTGCGGAATTCTTCTTTTCGCATGATTGCGAAATCATTCCCTAACCTGACATTGCGGAATTATTGGATTTCAATATTGCGGGATTAACTATTTTGGGATTGCGGAATCTTAACTCCACAATTGCGGAATCGAATCACTACGCATTGCGGAATCCTTGGTTTTCCAATATTGCGGATTTATATCCCAATTTTCACGATTGCGAAATCTTTGATTTTGTAAATTACGAAATTGTTTCTTTTTATTGCGAATTTATTTCAAATTTTTTGTAATTGCGAAATTAATTAGTTTTACTTAAATTTAATTTTTAAACTAATTTTTCCCGCCAATTTACTTAGATTTATTTTTACTTGTTCGTCTTAGTTTAATTTTTTTAAAAGTATTTCAAAGTTTTAAGTTTTAATATTTACTTTTAATGAGTTTAATTTTCTTCGTCATTTAATTCTGTAGTCAATTTATTTGTAGTTTTAATTTTCACGCTTTCGTTTTTACTTTATTTTTACCCTTTACGCAACGACATTTTCATTCATTTTAGTTTAAAAATAGATAACCTTTTTCCTTTATATTCCACCAAGAACGATTGAGTCACACGTTAAACCACAATCAATTCGAAAAGACCGGTTCAACGAATTTTCATACTTGGCAAAACCTTGTATTATCCTTGTTCCTTTTTGGGTTTTTCTTTCTAAAACTCTTTTCTTTGTTCTTTTTTACATACGAGCTTTTCGTCGTTGAAGCATGTACGAAAGCATGTAGGTTTTTTTCAAGCTTTTCCCTTACTCTTACTAAAGCAGGCACACGCAAAACTCTATTTGGCTTTTCATTGAAACCAATACGTCTAAACATAAGGTATGTGTTTTCACGACTGACTAAACATGGGATCAAAATCTTTACGCTAGAGGAGTAAAAAGCGGAGAACGAATAGAATGTGGAGGACGCAACATATGTAGGGAAGGAGGATATCAGCCACAATATCAGGGAACTATTGAGTACAGACGATGCTTATAAATTTGGGGCCATCGAAATACCATATCCCAACTTAAGTCCAAAGGGCCTACACTTTAGAGCATATGTTTACGTACGACATGACAATATTTAAAAGATACAACATAATTATTTTGTATATCTATGGGGCTGTTTGTCTAAGCTTATATAACGTAAGCTCATTTCGGCTTATATAACATAAGTCTCAATTTTGTGGCTTATTTGGAGACTTATGTGCTTATTAATGTAGGTATTTTTGTTGCAATTAAGTTCGTTTCCTCGACTCACTCGAATTGATATCGGATATAACGTGGATTAATTGTTCTTGGTGAAACGTATTTTTTTGGTATATTTTAAAACTAAAACTATAAACTATTAATTAAAAACTAATTAATCTAATTAAAAGAAATTATGTAATTAAAAATACTTAATTAAAACTAATTAAACTATTTGAAAACTATTTTAAATTTAAGTCTAAAACTTTTTTAACTAAAACTTTAAATCTAAATGAAATCTATTTAAAACTAATTTTAAATAAAACTAAATTAATTGAAAACTAATTTAAAAAAAACAATTTAAATTTATAAAAGTAATTAAAAATATTTTTTAATTTTTATTTTTTTTAAACTTAAAAAAAATAAATATAAAATAAAACTTTTAATTAAAATAAACTAACTAAAACATGTATTTAAACTATTATATCAAACTGACAGCTAAGATTAATAAACCTATATTAATTAAATGTCTAGTAATAAAACTCAAAAGAAGTACTAGCTAAGATGATAAAGGTGTTGGGCATTTAAACGAAGGGTCAGAGGTTCGAGACCCAGCATGGACGATTTTTGTTATATATATATATATATATATATATATATATATATATATATATATATATATATATATATATATATATATATATATATATATATATATATATATATATACTTGGAATTTAAAAGTCTATCGGATTAAATGAATCTGACAGCCAAACAGCAACAATAAAATAAACAAATCAGCTATGATAAGATTATAAGAACAAATAAGCTAAGCAAAGTAGTAATACAAAGAAACGAATAAGAACAAAAAAAAGATAAGCTGAGCAAAGTTCTAGATAGCAAACATAAGCTGATAATAAGCATATAACAATAAACAAAGCTAATCTTAAAACCATCTAAAAGCTAAAGAACAATAAGCAAATCCAAAACTAAACTTAATGAAATCTAATAAGCAAATGAGTCCTAAATAAGCTAAAACAGGAAATAAGCAGATAATTTAACACAAAACTAAATACCAGTACACTACTAAAATCAAATAAGTAGATAAGTCAAACAGACAATAAGCAAAATACCTATCGAGTCAAATTATGCTAGCAGACGCAATCCTTAAATAAAAATAATTAACCCAAACCTATAAAACTTATAATAATCAAGATACTCAAATTAAACTCAAACAATAAATCAACTAAACAAATAACATAAGCAGATTAAAATAACTAATTAATCCAAAAACTTATAATTAAAGAGAATTAAAACCTGATGAAGATTCCTTTGAGAAGTAGATCGGCGCTGAGCCGTCTATGAACCAAATCGAAACCACCTTAAACTCGAATCATCTACTTCTTAAACCACGAACATCAACTACTCGAACAGTTTTTATAAACTTCCCAGTAGGGGAAATTTAACATCCACTTTTACTTAATTATTTTTAATATTTATTAACTAAAAACAGATTATAGAGAAATTTGCAATAATAATAAATTTTAACAGAAAAGTAAATAAGACACGAATTAAACTAAAATAAAATTTTATTAATAACTGAAAATTAAATACAATACTTTTGAAAGAAAATTACAATTAACCTATAATCTAATTTTGCATAAAATAAAAAAAATAAAATAAAAATGGCACACATGAATTACAGATTGAATGGGTTTTTATAGGGAAACCCTAAAACCTTGTTGAGGAAGTTTGTTGATGAGGATATCAAATCCTGGCCCTTGATTCCATCTCTTCTCTCTCATTTTCTTGATCAACGACTGAAAACCATTCAGGGGTCACACGGATCAGCACCTTGGTAGGAGGGTGTGTTTGTTGTGTTTGTTTAAGGCTGGTGTGGCAGATGATGATTGGAGGATTTGTGGTGATGAGGTGTAATATCCAATTAAATCCAAGGAAAGAGCCACGTCGGATTGAGGACCTCCATCTTCTACATCCGATTTTCATGGGGATTTAATTTCTATCCGTGGTATACATGCTCCTCAAAAAGCCCCAAATTTATTTGGTTAATTAGGGTTTGGGGTGTGGGTAAAAGCTGCGTTTGTTTTGTGAGGGAGAGATAAAAAAAGGGAAAGTGACTTTGTTTGTAACGAAAAAATAATGGGTGGGTGAAAGGTTTTACGTGTGTGGTTGTGTGAAGTTTGACCAAGAAAAGGGTTAAATAATATCTTAACCGACTCATTGTATCAAACAGGTTTTAAAACAAGCCCATGTTTGCTTAATTAAGAGTAAATTGTGATATGGGCTTTTGTCCCATACAAAAAATACTCCTATCCGTTCCTTTTCTTTTGTAAATGGGATTTTGGCCCAAATCTTTCAATCCCTTTCTTAGTTATTTAAATTGGGCTTGTAACTTGGGTTTTCAGGCCCAATAAGCTTGTGTGGGACCCACTTGTCTCAAATAACTTTGATAAACTTTAATCCTTGAAAACGAACTCGTCTTTAGCTTCCCTGATCATTTCTTCAAAACCCGTGTTGAACTTGCCGGTTTTCGTGTTCTTTGGTTCACTTTTGGTTCCTTGAGTTTGACTTTGTCTTTTTCTTTGACTTTTCTTCAACAAATGACCGTGAAATTCCATGTTTTCTTTCCTTTTGATCTTTTGTACCTATTTCACACAAAAAGACAAAACCACGCATAATTCCGAATTTTACGATATTAAACACATGATTAAGTCTTGTTTTTCCTTGATTTTAGTGGCAAAAGGATAAGTGTTTACATACTTATTAAATCCCCTACACTTGACCATTGCAATGACCCCATGCAATGCATAATTTTAAAGCATAAAGTTACATTTTTCTCATAATTAATCCATCTTGGCCTTTATTAAGATATAATATTACTACTATGATAAAAAGAAATAAAGCTTTAAAGGAAACAAAAGTTATAACAATTTATTAACTTGGAAATTATTTGATGGAAGAAACTTGTAAAGAAATCTAAGACTTAAATTAGGGCTTTGGTGTCATGAATATTAATCACCCTCAAGTTTCACGTTCCCCATACCAAGCTTAAAAACGAGATCATTGTTTACCATAAGTTCTTAAGTTAAACCCACTTATATAAGACAATTGTGTACTACTCTTTCTCCAATTCCTAAGTTGTATCTCTAGCTTTTAAGTATTGTCATTCACCCGTAGGCTCATTTGACTTATTTGATAATTATTAGTCCAAAAATGAAGGCAAAACGGTGCAAACCCGACACTCAAAACCTAACCTCGTCCTCAAATACGTTGTCACTAAAGTAAGCCCACATCAAGGATGATTTAACACGATTTGGGGAATAAATTCCTGGATCCAAAATTTGGCCAATAGTACTACTTATTAATTATTCCTCCAAAGTCATGTAGACTTTATGTGGAGTTTAGCAAGTTCACATCATATACCCTTAGGCTCTTTAAGATGTAAAAATGCTCCTCATCTATTGTCCACACCCTAAGGTTCCTTGAACGATAAACAAGGGAATTGATTTTTTTGATCAATTTTTATTCAACACTTACCATGCCATACACCCTAAGGCTCTAATGACAAGGTTAGTGTTACATGTCCCACACCCTAAGGCTCCTTGAGGTCATGTTTTAATCTTATTCTTTCTTTATTTATGATATATATAGTAGGCCAAATTCCGCGGTCCCATGGTCTGAATACCTCCTACTTAGTGGTTATGAGCCACCTTAGTCGGAAGTCCACAACGCTGGCACCCTCAATGTGTTCATGCTTTAATTACAAGGAGATAAAAGATTTGGCTAAGAGCTAAGATATCGAATCTACACCGTAAAAATCCTCACTTATTAAGCAATTAAATATACAAGCGGGAAGAAAGAGCCACAAAAACTCATATAAGGAAGAAATAACCTTTAAACTTATTATCAACTCTATCATTTCTCGTTCTCCACAATTTAAAATCTCAAGGAATGAGACTCGTGGATGCTTAGCCTAATAAACCAATTAAGGTCCATATGGTTAAGGATACAAGCTAGAGTAAACTTGGATAAGTAAACTCGGGTTGAGTCAAAATATTCACGACGGGCCTAATATATCAAAGATATCTAAACTTGTTAAAACCATTTTATTCATTTATTTATTTATTTTTTACTTTATTCTTGAAATGGAAATTATTAATACGATGCGATGACAAAAGGAAAGAAAATAAATAGAAATACTACTAGATCAAAAATTTGAAAAACGTTGAAAAATTTAATTTTTTGGTTAAATGAGGTCAAATTCATGGAAAAGCCCACTAAAATTCGATAGAATTCCCCCTACACTTAATATAAACATTGTCCTCAATGTTTAAGCATGTGGGAGAATAAACTCCCCTACACTTAGGACATTGAGTACGTTGTTTAAATTGAGCTAAGGAAGAGACAAATAAAGTGATTACATTTATTCAACTTATTTATATACATGTATGAATCACAATAGCAAAAACTTATCGAAGAAACCGGGTACAACGGGAACACGGGATCACGGGTCGCGTCAAAAACACCAAAAGTGGATCATTAAGCACACATGTCCCTGCACAACATCACAACACACAAACAACCTACTTGGCTCCCCCTACACTTATAGTAGAAAATAAAAAAATAGATCATCGGGTTGCCTCCCGAGAAGCGCTTGTTTTTGTTAACCGAGTCACGAGTCTGACTCGACCCCGGATTAAATGGTCCATGGGGAAGCCTCTAATGTAATACCGGGATCAAAAATCTTATCCTCGGTCCCGGAGGAACATAATAAATGAGAGGCAGGAGGATAAGTCTTGAAGGGTAGAAAAGTCCTCTCAACATAGGAAAAGTAAGTGAAATCTTGATCCACGGGCGGTGGGGTGGGTAAAGGAGACAAATTGTCATCCCCCAAAGACAATGGATGGTCATTATTCGGCAAAACCGTAAAGGTATCAATCATGGAATGGTCAATGTCACCTCCCGGGTCAAAACACTCATCCTCGGTAATAGGTTCTAAAGGTTGGGAGGAAAAGTGCTCGGGAGGGGGACTTGGGACAATATCTTCATTTATAAAATTATCAAAGAGAATGTCCCCCTCCGTGTCATCATCATCAATACCCGGAGGTATTGAGAGATTGTCAATTTCTTCCATATATGGGTCATTATTCTCAACGGGAGTAAAAGACGGAGGTAAAGATTCATTGATAGGAGTAGAATTCAACGCTTCAATTTGAGAAATAAGAAGATGAACTTTCAATAATTTGTCGCGAAGAATAACGTCTTCCACCTCATTTAAAAGAGCAAGTTCATCGGTGAACATCTCGTAAGCCGGAGAGAATAAATCGACATCGCCCTCATCTCCCGGTGGAAATGGGTGAAAAGGAGAAATTTAAAACGTGGAATCCTCATAACATGGAGAAATGTCATCCGTAAGAGCGACCTCGTCCGTAAGCTCCGCAAAAATCGGCACATCACAAACTTCATCAAAGAATTTGTTGAGACCAAAATCACTAATCTCACTCGATGTATCACAATCCTTAGATGCATTTGGGATATCGAGAGAAGGAATTACAATTGCACTAGGATGTTGAGCAACAAGATCATTCCAAGAAATAGAATTCTCATCCTCATCATCATCATAATAGTAAGAACACACAAGAGGAGGAGTAGAAGCACTAAGATTAGATACTTGCTCTCGTCGGATTTCGTCATGCAAGCTAACTTTGAGTTGATTTAAGCTTTCTAGAATTCCAGCCAAACTAGTGAGATGTTCCTTAAAAGAAGGTTGATGAACGACGGAGTATTGTGGGGATTCAAAATGTTGAAAACCGGAATTATAGCACGGACGTAGCTCATAATTCATCGGTTGACAATAAGAAGTATCGTGAGGGCCCCCACAATTGTTGCAACACGGGTATTGAGAAAAACCCGGTGCATGTTGCGGATACGGATCCTCATATATGGGAGAGGTGAAGTACGAATTGGCTGAATTGCAAAATGGATAAAATCCAAGTTGTGTATTGTCGAAATGATAGCCACATCGCTCACATGTAAACCATTGATATGTTTGATAACCATTCTATGGTCTCCCACACCTTACGCAGTACGAATCCATGAAGAATTAAAAATAAGAGGGGTAGAGAAAAGAATTAAACACAATAGAGGATAAAGAGGAGTATTTTTGGTGTAATACTTTAGGAAAAGTATTACTTTTGAATTTTTTAATTTTTTGGTGCAAATCTTAGGAAAGAGTTTGCTTTTGATGATTTTTTAATTTTTTTGTATTTTTAAGTTTTTGATTTTTTTGTGTTTTTGATTTTTTGCAAGAAAATTAACGTTCAAAATGAACGGATCCCAAAATCCAAACGTCTCACGAAAATCGTCAATCGTAACGAGCGAAGCGGCAGCGGCGCCAATTTAATGTAGGTATTTTTGTTGCACTTAAGTTCGTTTCCTCGATTCACTCGAATTGATATCGGATATAACGTGGATTAATTGTTCTTGGTGACACGTATTTTTTTTGGTATATTTTAAAACTAAAACTATAATCTATTTAATTAAAACCTAATTAATCTAATTAAAAGAAATTATGTAACTATAATACTTAATTAAAACTAATTAAACTATTTGAAAACTATTTTAAATTTAAGTCTAAAACTTTTTTAACTAAAACTTTAAATTTAAATGAAATTTATTTAAATTTTTTTTTAAATAAAACTAAATTAATTGAAAACTAATTTAAAAAAACAATTTAAATTTATAAAAGTAATTAAGAATATTTTTTAATTTTTATTTTTTTAAACTTTAAAAAAGTAAATATAAAATAAAACTTTTAATTAAAATAAACAAACTAAAACATGTATTTAAACTATTATATCAAACTGATAGCTAAGATTAATAAACCTATATTAATTAAATGTCTAGTAATAAAACTCAAAAGAAGTACTAGCTAAGATGGTAAAGGTGTTGGGCATTTAAACGAAGGGTCAGAGGTTCGAGACCCAGCATGGACGATTTTTGTTTATATATATATATTTTTTTTGGAATTTAAAAGTCTATCAGATTAAATGAATCTGACAGCCAAACAGAAACAATAAAATAAACAAATCAGCTAAGATAAGATTATAAGAACAAATAAGCTAAGCAAAGTAGTAATACAAAGAAACGAATAAGAACAAAAAAAAGATAAGCTGAGCAAAGTTCTAGATAGCAAACATAAGCTGATAATAAGCATATAACAATAAACAAAGCTAATCTTAAAACCATCTAAAAGCTAAAGAACAATAAGCAAATCCAAAACTAAACTTAATGAAATCTAATAAGCAAATGAGTCCTAAATAAGCTAAAACAGGAAATAAGCAGATAATTTAACACAAAACTAAATACCAGTACACTACTAAAATCAAATAAGCAGATAAGTCAAACAGACAATAAGCAAAATACCTATCGAATCAAATTATGCTAGCAGACGCAATCCTTAAATAAAAATAATTAACCCAAACCTATAAAACTTATAAAAAAACAGATTAATCAAGATACTCAAATTAAACTCAAACAGTTTATCAACTAAACAAATAACATAAGCAGATTAGAATAACTAAGTAATCCAAAAACTTATAATTAAAGAGAATTAAAACCTGATGAAGATTCCTTTGAGAAGTAGATCGGCGCTGAGCCGTCTATGAACCAAATCGAAACCACCTTAAACTCGAATCATCTACTTCTTGAACCACGAACATCAACTACTCAAATAGTTTTTATAAACTTCCCAGAAGGGGAAATTTAACATCCACTTTTACTTAATTATTTTTAATATTTATTAACTAAAAACATATTAAAGAGAAATTTGCAATAATAATAAATTTTAATAGAAAAGTAAATAAGACACGAATTAAACTAAAATAAAATTTTATTAATAACTGAAAATTAAATACAATACTTTTGAAAGAAAATTACAATTAACCTATAATCTAATTTTGCATAAAATAAAAAAAATAAAATAAAAATGGCACACATGAATTACAGATTGAATGGGTTTTTATAGGGAAACCCTAAAACCTTGTTGAGGAAGTTTGTTGATGAAGATATCAAATCCTGGCCCTTGATTCCATCTCTTCTCTCTCATTTTCTTGATCAACGGCTGAAAACCATTCAGGGGTCACATGGATCACCACCTTGGCAGGAGGGTGTGTTTGTTGTGTTTGTTTAAGGCTGGTGTGGCAGATGATGATTGGAGGATTTATGGTGATGAGGTGTAATAGCCAATTAAATCCAAGGAAAGAGCCACGTCAGATTGAGGACCTCCATCTTCTACATCCGATTTTCATGGGGATTTAATTTCCATCCGTGGTATACACGCGCCTCAAAAAGCACCAAATTTATTTGGTTAATTAGGGTTTGGGGTGTGGGTAAAAGTTGCGTTTGTTTTGTGAGGGAGAGATAAAAAAGGGAAAGTGACTTTGTTCGTAATGAAAAAATAATGGGTGGGTGAAAGGTTTTACGTGTGTGGTTGTGTGAAGTTTGACCAATAAAAGGGTTAAATAATATATTAATCGTCTCATTGTTTCAAACGGGTTTTAAAACAAGCCCATGTTTGCTTAATTAAGAGTAAATTGTGATATGGGCTTTTTGCCCATACAAAAAATACTCCTATCCATTCCTTTTCTTTTGTAAATGGGCTTTTGGCCCAAATCTTTCAATCCGTTTCTTAGTTATTTAAATTGGGCTTGTAACTTGGGTTTTTAGGCCCAATAAGCTTGTGTGGGACCCACTTGTCTCAACTAACTTTGATAAACTTTAATCCTTGAAAACGAAATCGTCTTTAGCTTCCCTGATCATTTCTTCAAAACCTGTGTTGAACTTGCCGGTTTTCGTGTTCTTTGGTTCACTTTTGGTTCCTTGACTTTGACTTTGTTTTTTTCTTGGAATTTTCTTCAACAAATGACCGTGAAATCCCGTGTTTTCTTTCCTATTGATATTTTGTACCTATTTCACACAAAAACACAAAACCACGCGTAATTCCGACTTTTACGATATTAAACACATGATTTGGTCTTGTATTTCCTTGATTTAGTGGCAAAAGGATAAGTGTTTACACACCTATTACTTATATAAGTTTATTATAATACGATAAACTTATATAAGCTCATAAGTCTCCAAATAAGCTTAAAACCTTAGGGTTTAAAAAAATATAAGCGAAAATATAGCTTTTATTCGACTATATAACATAAGATTCAATTTTGTGGCTTATTTTGAGACTTAGGGCTATATAAGTTTATTATATCGTAATAAAATTATATAAGCCCACAAGTCTCCAAATAAGCCACAAAATTATTTTATCCAAGCCGAAATCGGTTTATGTTATATAAGCCAAACCAAACACCCCATGAGTATTTTTAATAGTTTGTGTCGAATATTTAAGAGAGACTAATTATTTTGTATATCACATTTTTTTGTTTAGACCAAAATAATAAGTAGTATATTATACTCCTTCCGTTCCATATTAATTGTCCATAAGAATCTTTAGGATTTTTTTATCAACTTTACCCATAAATGTTTGTGATATATAATACTTATGAAAATTATACTAATGAATAATACATTACAAACTCTATCAATTTATAAATTTTACTTCAGTGGGGGGAGAGGGGGGGGGGGGGGGGAAATTAAATAGCAAGGATAAAAAATAGAATCCGAATATTTTAACTTAAAATTGGATGATTTTTAGGTTTTAGAGTGCTAAAAGTTGGATTTCAATGCGTGAGTGGGGGACATTTAAAAAAACTGTCAAAGCCAAAGAAAAAATACACTGTAATCGCGTTTTTTTTATTAATCCATGGGGGGCGTCGCCACCACGGACCTAACAGATAGGTCTGCCCTGACTATCATATAACATAAAAAGAAATAATTACGGTAAAAAATGTAGAAAAAGGACTTGAAAAAGTCAACTTGAACACTTAATGTGGAACGGAGGTAGTATAAATTTTGTATTACTATAAGAGTAGTTTATGGATCAATTATGTCTCACTACAACAAATTAGGCCATTGTTCACGTTTTTTTTTCACTTTATAAATTGTGAACTTTTTTTTATAATGTTCACACTTATAAGTGTGGAAATAATGTTCACACTAATAAGTGTGATAAACATTAAGTGCTACAAAAAACTTCACACTTTTTATTGTGAAAATAAAAGCTCACATTTAAAAGTGTGAAGTATACAAATTTTTTTATAATAAAATAAACTTCACAATTTAGAATGTGAAAAAATAAAATAAACTTCACACTTTAGAATGTGAAAAAATAAAATAAACTTCACACTTTAGAATGTGAAAAAAGTCATAGTTTAAAATGTAAAAATTAGTGTTACTTAGACGTGGGCAAAAAAATCGGTTTATGATCGATTTAGAAAAAAAAACCGAAACCGGTTTTAAAAAAGCCGTCTTTTTAAAACCGTTTTTTCTCAATCTGATTCAGCGGTTCATAACTTGTTTAATAACATAGTTGGACCTGTTTAAAAACGGGTTAAAACAATTTCAAATTGATTTGATTAAATCGAACCGGTTTAAAAATGATCTAATTTTGAAAAAATGTCCGATTTATTTACTATATTGATGTTACTTAAAAAAAGAAACACATTTTTTATCCACACATACTTTAAAAAAAGATGATAACCGGTACCCACCCATACTTTATAACCGGTACCCACCCATTTATTCGGATATGAAACAAATCCATAATTAATTATGATAACCGGTACCCACCTATAACAAATCCAAAAATCAGATACTCATTTATTCTGATATGAAACAAATCCATCTCTATCCATAAATTCATAAATCGACCTATAAACTCAAAAATCAGATACTCATTTATTCTCGATCCATAAATTCACAGTCATCAAATCCTATTCGATTTGTAGGTGTGGTTGTTTTGCGGTAGGTGTGGGTAGTTAGGTGCGGTTGTTGAGGAGGTTATTTTACGGTAGCTAGGTGCGGTTATTTGACGGCAGTTGCGGTTGTTTTACGGCAGTTTCGGTTGTTTTGATCATCGCATAGGTAAATTAGTTTCTGATTCTTATGTGATTTTAGTTGATTATGTGATTTTAGTTGCGATGAATTGATTTGTGATTTTAGTCAGCGATTAATCGGTTATTTTAGCGATTAATGGAGTTGATTATGTGATTTTAGACACAAGTAAATAGATAAATCGATTATACAGAGAAATGGGATTTAGTTATTCACCATATAGTGAAAGATTGTTAGTTTGTTAGTTTATATGTTTTGGTATGTTTGAGTGTAGATATAGTTATTGAAGTAAACTGATTAAAATGATAGATAATTCTCCACTGAGTAATGTTGAGTAATGTTTAGATGCCTTCAGTGTTGAACACTGGTCGGGGGTAAATATTTTCCACCAACGTACGCTGCCATAAGCTTGGTCTATTGTGGAACCATTGCGGACATGACAGTGTAAAAGTCATGACCAGTGATCATTTTTGGTTTTGGTTTTGGTTTAGGGGTGTTTGGATATGGGTGGGATATAAGGAAGGGTGAGGAGGGTAAAAATGGAATGAAAATCCGCCATACTAGTCATATATTCTGACATATTTTGTTTACTGAAAATGTGGGCGTGATCATGTTTGTAAAATATCCATAACATATAAGATTGTCCGTAATAAGTACAACTATCAGAACGACTGTGATCATGCTTGGTCTGTAAAATATATTTGTGGTACTTTTGTGAGCCCAATAATAACTAAACGAAATACATTTTTATGTCTTTTGTTAAATATATTGGTGTTATTACAACCGGCTAATCTGTCTGACCTCAACTAAATAATGCAGTAGTATGGAAGGCATTTATGTTTCAGACTACTTAACAAGGTAACGGTGTGATAACTAGTAAATATTTATAAATATCATCCGTATATGTAAAATGACTATATTATAAACAAGCTGAAACTGCATACGTTCATAAGCCTACATATAAGCTTAAACAAACACCCCCGGGGTCGCTTTTAGAAACCAATTCACATACGCTTGGGAGGTAGTTAAAAATGAACAAAAAAGGAGATGGTGAAGATTAATTAAAAATGAACACAAAAGTGTATGGTGGTAATGAAAAGTATAGATTCTAATTCAGTGTATAGTGTGATTATTGCTAGTTAGAAGCTGTTACCTGTTTACACCATCGTTAGTTTAGTTAACTGATATTATAATGGACCTGATAATATACCGATGTTAGATGTAGATATACAATATAAATTAGCCACTTAAATGTGAATGTATTTTGAATATATACATTTATGACATCGAGCAAATTCTGTTTCGTCACACTTCTAATATACCACTGTTAGTTGTATTGTTTTACTTGTTTGAGTGGATTTATATGGTTGTTTAGGTGTTATATAGAAATGATGGACAAAAGTTGGATGAAAGCTAATATAAGAACTAAGACTTTCAAATATGGAGTGAAGTCTTTTATCGAATTTGCTCGTATTGGAGCTATTAGAGGGGAAATTTCATGTCCGTGTAATAAATGTGCTCATTGTGAGTGGTTTCTTGTGGATGTTGTTCATGGCCATCTATTACGACATGGAGAGGTTTTTGTTCTCGACGATGGTGGAGAGGTGATATTTCATGACGCCTTTTAATCGTTAAACCAATTTATTTACGGCACTTAAAAAAACAATAAATGATAATTACTATAACTGTTTGACTGCGTTCTCTATCACTTTTTGTGAAATTTGTTTGATCCATCACTGCCTAGCGGCAATGTAGTTCTTTGGTTCCCTTAAAAAAGATTGTTTTTGGATGATTCACATTCTGTACGATTTTGATAGGTTGATGTTGATCTTGGTAATTATGAACGGTTCTTAGATCTGAGGCTTACAAGGGATAACAACATAACGACCGGAAAGATCTATCAGGTGCCACAATTCATGTTCCATGATTGTTATAATACTATAGTTGTGGATATCCGGTGAAGGTACTTTTGTGTGACTTGTTCATGTTTTTGTTAGTCTGTTCTTGAGAAGGAGCGTAAAGGGGATTATCTCGGAAAGACTGTTCAGGAAAGTATATGTAATAAGTGTGAAAACACTTATCCTTTTACCATTTATTTCCAATAATAACAAGACCAAAACGTGTATTTTATGTCGTAAAAGTCGAAATTATGCGTGGTTTGTGTTTTTATTTTATTTTAGGACCAAAGGATGAAAAAGGAAGAAAACATGGGCTATCACGGACTTTTATCGAAGAAAAATACAAAAAGACGAAGTCAAAAGATCGGGAATGCAAAAAGAACGGAAGTCCAAGGCCTATTCTGAATATTTATCGAAGAAAAAGTCTAAAGACGGAAGTTTAATGAAGTCGAAGAACTCAAGTCGAATTATAGAAGAAAATTATAAGACAAGTTCAACTTATATCGACAAATCCCAAAGACGACGTCGAGAAAGACAAAGAAATTAAATCGAGTCGAGACGAGAAGAAAGAAAGAAGGAAGCACAAACACTTAATCTCCCCACCTCCTATAAATACCCCCTAATATGTCATTAGGAGGGTGTTAGTTAGTTGTTAGTTAGTTTGTAGTTAATTTTTAGTTTTTATGTGTGTTTTCATTTTCTCTCTAGTTTTTTCTTTCAAGCTTATTAAATCTTTACTTTAATCTTGTAATCTTTTGATATTAATCTTTAATCAAATCAAGCTTATTTCCTTAATTCTCATTCTACCTTTCTTAATCTTGATAATCATGTAGTTAATTATAATTTTGTTGATGATTTGATTGTGTAGCTTATTTGGTTGTGCTTATTGAATTGGTGATTTTAAAAGTTTCTATATTAAAGTGCTTATTTTCTTAATCTTAATGCTTAATAGTTCTTAAAAATAAGTAGATTTTGATAAGTTTAATATTTTGATAAAAAGTTGATTTTCAATATTTAGCTTATTTAATGTTTTAAAAGTTTTTAAATTCTAGCTTATTTACTTTTTCTTAAAACCCTTTTGATTAATTTTTGGTAAAATGCTTATTGGTTTTTAGCTTATTTTCTTAAATTTTCTTGTTACGGAATAATTTTTCTAAAACCCCTTTATTCAGGATAAGCTCTCGAATTGTATTATTCCGAATAGTCACCTTAACATTATTCCGGATAAGCCGTAGAAGTTACACATTGCGGATAGGGGCCCTAAGTCTTTTTCTGGATAAGTTTTCAGAAGTAGTATTCCGGATAACTCATTGTACCAAGTTATTCCGGATAAGCCTCCCAAGTTATTCATGATAAGCCTCAGATTTTTTATTCTGGATAGTTGCCTTATTCCGGATAGTGATCAAAATAGTGGATTGCGGATAAGCTTTCTTTTATGTATTCCGGATAACAACACCTTCATTATTCCGGATAAGCTCTCGTTCTTGTATTCCAGATAAGCTGCTTTTCCAATTATTCCGGATAAGGGTATTGAGGCAGATTCCGGATAAAGGTATTTTAAAGTTTTTCCGGATAAGTATCCGGAATATATTCCGGATAAGCACACAAGTTCAGATTCCGGATAAGAGTCCAAAGACGAGTTCCGGATAAGCCTCAGAAGAATCTTTGCGGATAAGTTTGGTTTCTTCATTCTGGATAAGCATCACAACTTCATTCCGGATAAACATCATTCCAGATAAGGTTTTGTAAGTCCAGTTTTTAATTCAAACTTTATTTTTTCCGCCTTTTTACTTAGCATTATTCTAACTTGTCTTGTTTTAGTTTAAATCTTTTAAGTTTACATTTTTATAAGTTTTAATCAATTACTTTTTAATTTAAAGTCTTCATTTTTAGTTTTTAATATTTTCAAGCTTTCATTTTTACTCACGACATTTTTATTTTTAGATTAAAACAGATAATCAAACCTTTTTATTTTCCACCAAGAACGACTGAGTCGCACTTTTGACTAGTAATCAATTCGAAAAGACTGGATTCAACGAACTTTCATACGAGGTAAACCCTTGTATTAATATGCACATAGTCTGATTATTTCTTTTTATATACGGGATGAGAGATTAGTACTTACTTAGGCTCTGTATGTTTAAACGTCTTTTAGGTGGTTCCACACATAACAGATGCTATTTAAGAATGGATTTAGAAAGTTTTTGCTATTCCTGTGGATGGCAAAGAGGCCCTGCAGATGTGTGCGTGATAGAACTAGGAGGGACAGTTGGTAATTTTATTATGAATAATTTCTTTAATTTCAGTGATATTTTTATTTTTATGTGGTTATCTAATACCTTTGTAATCATTCTAGGTGACATCGAGTCTATGCCCTTCATCGAGGCTTTACGACAATTATTTTTCTCAATAGGTAAGTTCGCCATTACTATTTATTATATGCCACAAAGATCCATTAGGTCCTTCTTACTCGTATCATACTTAGCCAGATATCTGCCTACTCTTGACACTTGTGGCCTGATATGTTTTAGTTATAACTTAAAATCCTAGGTTATTGTTTTTTTAAAGGCGATCCTAGGTTATTATTAAAGAGAAGTTATCTACCAATGCCACATTTGACACTGCCAATTCGAATTCTGAGTTTTATGCTCTTCACGAAATCATATTTAGCTCCACCCATTTATATATCGTGTTCGGTGCCCATGAAGTTACTGGTTGAGGTCTTATAATCTTGTTTTGTTTTGTGTAATATACTAATATGTATAATGTATAATTGGAACTGACTGTATTGTTTTTTTGTTCTTTCCTCAGGACTGGATAATTTCTGCCTCATTCATGTTAGCCTTGTACCAATGCTTGGTGTTGTTGGTGAACAGGCAATAACTAGTGGCTAACGTGTTGGATTTAGCTTAGTTTTGATGTTAGAGAATGGGGAAGTTTTTATGTTTTTTATGGCCTTTTTTCCTTCAGAAAACAAAGCCTACACAACATAGTGTTAGGGAATTGCGAGCACTGGCCTGACCCCTCACTTTTTAGCATGTCGCTCTGCTCAGGTACGTTGTTCTTTTATCTATGCATACATGAATCACAATGTCGTTTGCAAGTAAATATATTACGGCACCTTCGTATAAGTCATCCTTGTCATTTATGGCTCCCTAATTATAATTTTGGCCTGTCATACTCTTTTGCGACTTTCTAATAAATTTTTTGAATGAGCGAGTTGCTAGACTATAATACATAAAATATTGAGATTGTATCAAGATTTAAATCGAACCAAAACCGTCACTTGTCAGATAAAGGTCACTCAACCACTTTCTGAGTTGATGTTTATGTTGGTTTTTATTTACCCTTCAGTTCCTATTTTCCTACTTTGCTACTCACTCTCACCTGTAGTTTACTTTCTCAGAAACACAAATAGTTCTCTTTAATTATGGTTGACTGACATAAACCTGCTCCTCACGTGCCAATGGTTGCTACCAGTTATACTGTTCGTCACTACCAGTTATACTGTTCGTCATTACCAGTTATACTGTTTGTCACTACCTCGAGTAAAACTAGTCAAATACTCAAGTGGTTAATAGGTTTTAGCTTTCTAAGAGGTTTCTCAGTTTTCACACGATATCTGTATAAATGTAGCTATATGGTTGTACTGTAGCAGTGAGAATCAAATTCACGCTTACATATTTATCTATTAGTAACATTTCATTGTTACAAGATATATGTGAGAATGATTTTGATCTACAAGCTTTCTCATTTATCTCTTAGTAATTCTTGGGTTTAGATCGGTGTGGGCATTATACTGGATTTTACTTATGATCTACTTAACTTGAAATGCAGGCCCTTCTACATGCCTGCATTGCATGTTCATTGAAACCATCCATTCAATGAACTGCAGCTTCTGATCTTGAAGATGAAAGTGCCAAATTGGTATGGGGCCTCTATAGTCTAAACGAGGCTTAATGCTAGTATCTAATACACCCCTAAAATCTAGTATCAAATGCATGCTAAAGTATTTAACTCTTAATCATGTATCCTTTTGCAGGCACCAGAAGCTCATACAAAGGCTTGGGAGACGCTAAGGGTGAGTTTCATATTTCAAATATTTTTCGTATGAATACTCATTGTTTATATTAACAATCATTTCCCTCGTGTGGACTTAAATACTTAATGTATCTGAGTTTGTTCGTGGACTTGTGCTGATATGCATATCATGATATGCCTCGGTGCTCGAGCTTTTTAAATTCTAGTGCTTGACCTTGAGCTTTATAGAACTAATTAAACATTTGTGAGCCAGTGATGGGTTGCAAATTCTGTATAGCTCTCTAACACTAAACATGAATATGTTCAGAGTTCTGCATGTGTTTCGGTTCCTGGTGGATTTGGAGATCGTGGTGTGAAGGGATACTAGCTGCCAAATATGCCCGAGAGAATAAAGTTCCATACCTTGGCATTTGCTTAGGAATGCAAATATATGTGCTTGAAACTGCTAGATCTGTAAGTTATCTCACCGGTTTACAATTATGTGTCCTCTAATTTAAGTTCAGACATTGTATTATTTAAATTGGTCAATTTATACAGATCTTGGGGTGGAAAGACGCAAACAGTACCGAGTTTGACGAGCATGCACCCAATCCTGTTGTAATCTTCATGCCAAAGGTATTTCGTCTCCCTTATATTGTGACAAGTTTTGTGTTCTAATCGAGAATGAAGAGGAAATTACATGCTCTCTTGCTACAAATTACATGCTCTCTTGCTACAAATTATATGGCCAATCTTACACATAGTTCCCGAAATATATACAAGTACTTCTTACTCCACATGCATAATTTCTTTATAAGTTCATACTTTCAACATCTTTTTTAACGCGTGTGCGATTATTGTTTTCTAATACTCACTACTACACAAAACGCTAAAGAGACCCCCTTAAAAAGACTGGTTATGAAAAAACATGTCTCTATGACCAAAAATGGTGGGTAGGGAGTGCATGGAAACTGGTTTTCTTGAAAAAAACCAGCCTTCATAATGTGAATTCTAAAGAAACTGGTTTTTAAGATGCAACCAGTCTTTTTTATAAAAGTAAAGACACTGGTTTTTACATAACAACATGTCTCTATGTGTTTGTTTTATGGACACCATTTTTTATTAAAAAAACCAGTGTTTTTAAAAAACCAGTCTTGTTTTATTTTAATAGATTGTGGTTAATTTTTTTTAAACTTAAGATTATAAGGACTACTCCCCTTTGACTACTCCGTTGAACATCTCGTGTACGACGATTTCCCTTCGACTACTCCGTTGAACATGCGCGAACGCCTAACCATATCGAAAAAAGTAAAGGAAAACGATCATGCCCGTGGGAAAGTCGTGAGTAATTTCTCACAGATTTTCCACCGATATAATAAATCTGTGGGAAATCCGTGGGTAATTACCCACATATTTCCCACAAAAAGTATCCGTGAGAATGTGATATAAATTTTCCACGAATTTCCCACCACATATAATAATAAAATTTGACATTTACTATTTTCATCTGTCCCGCTTATATTTTTCACCAAAATCAAATTATCCCTCCATCTTTTCTCAACCTCACATCCCAGATCTCAAACTTATCCTTACTCTATCTCTCTAAAACAAACCTTACACTTCTCCATTGCTGATTCTGCTAGTCACCTCCCACCATTCATCCTCGCCCGCCACAGGAACTTGTCCCGATTTCAAGTTCATATATCCATAAATCAGGTTATTTTTCATTTTTTTCTTAAATATAATTATTGACCTAAGGCTATGTATTGATTAAAGAAAACCAAAATCAGTTTTGTTATTTTTAGATCTTGATCTGTGATTGGTCTAATATTTATTTATGTTTTAACTTTAATAGATAAGATTTGATTGATGACCGTAACTTATATTGTCTCATAGGAGTTTCGGAGATGATGGAGTTGTGGTGGATGAGGATAAAATTGGTGGTATTTACGAAGTGAAGATTCACCACACCATCCTCCATTCCCAAAATCATTAACATCCAAGAGAAGCTCTCATTTCTCTAATTTCACCATCATCGTCATGCACTCATCGCGGATTTCACGGATCGATCGGTCATGTTACAAATCAAAATCAAGCTACGGTTCGGATCTCATATAACTTCTTATGCGATTTTTAGGCTTGTTATGTTAAAATTAGCGCGAGTGTTAGGTTAAAACTAGGGCGTGTAACGTGTTTCAACCCGTGTAATTTGGGGCTTTTAAGTTTTTATGGTTTCATTTGCTAATTTATGTATTCAATTTGAAATCTGTTGGTTTTTAAAGGAATTATGGTTTCAAATAGTCAAAGTTAGGGTTATATGGTTTAATTTTGGGGATTTAATGACGAGTCAAGGTAAGGAGTTAGGATTGATGGAGTTATTAGTTTAAAGGAACAATTAGCGGGAACGACGTTGTGGACAAGTGGATATCGAACTTAGGGAGGATAATAAGAAGGTATATACTTGTGTGTGTTGCGTTTCTCGCCGTGTTGTAGTGCTTCGGTTTTTGCCACAATGCGCGTAAGTGACCCTAGGTAGATTACAAGTGTTTCCATTTTATTAGTCCTTAATGTGCAACACTTGAGCACTTATGTTTTAATGTAGTAGGACTTGTTTTTTTACTTTTGTTGATGGTGGTTTCAGGAGCGCTGATATAGCTACAAGGCAGAAATATGTCCATTTGGTCAACACCATACAAGATCTTCAGAATTCTGCTGCAGTCGACGACGAGCAAGAGCGAAAGGTATAGTTCGTCTTCTGTTAGTAGTATATACAAGAGTAATATAATAGCGTTAATGCTTAGAGCTTTTGAAAGATGACATTTGTTGCGTGTTAAGAAATCGAAAAGGCTTACACGAGCTAATTGTACTAGTATTGTTATACTGATTTATGAATAGATTGAGTTTGGTAGGTATTTACCTGCAATATACACCCTACTTAGACTAACTAATGATTTACTGATCACTTCAAGCGTTTCGATTAAAGGAATACTAACACTTATGTGATATACGAGACATATATACCACACATGCATTTGTCCTAGTTGAGACTTGAACCCACTGGCCACAACTGCTTACTAATAACACTAAAGGTTCGTAATTGGTTACCCACATGCCACAGCTGATCCTTTCCCCCTAGGTCTGTTTTAAGGATTTTTGGCCACGTGTTAGATGATTCTCATTCAAAATCCGGACTTGTCAGATCATTGTCTCTGTGTATATCTTTGTTGGATAATCATGTGAAGTTACTTGCAATAGCAATAATGATGTGAAGTAGCTGGGCAAGTTCTTTCTTACCAAATAGTCTGTGACTTCACTCGTATCATGTTGATGCATCTACCGATAAATGCGAACATGCATATAATGTTTCTGCAACACTAGTGATAAAATTACATGTCAAATTTTTGCAACACAAGTAGTTAATGTTTCACTAAAGTTCTTGAAGTAGGATGCTTTAGAATGTTAACGAATCATTCTGCTTTAGCATTAACTCTTTATTTTGGTATGCTAAATTAATATCATGTAAATGTGAACAATATGTCTTATAGCAGTCTACTTACTTACATGTATTTGAAATTTTGAAATTTTGCATAATGATATATGTGCAGTACCAGCAGACCGAAAGAAAAGTAAACGGCGCTTTTATTCATCAAAATGACAGTGCGCCATATAATGATTTCGATTATCGTTTTGATATCTGATCTAGGTGGTGGTAACATTGATGTATCAGGTATGCTTCTATACACCACTTATCATATTCTCTTCTTCGGAAATTGAAACTGGAAATCAATGTTATTGTGATTCATGAATGTTGTTGCCAACAAGAAGGAAAGATTTGAGCTCACATGCGCGCATAGAAACCATAGTTATTGAATCTTTTCAGTCTCCCTTCGAAGAAATAAAATCTGCAGCCTCTTATGCACTTGGCAATGTTGCTGTTGGGAATCTGCCCAAGTACTTGCCATTTATCTTGAACCAGATCGATAATCAGCAGAAAAAACAATACCTATTGCTTCATTCTTTGAAAGAGGTATATTTTTTGTCTATGTCTGTTTAGATACCAATTGATCTCTATATAAAGCAATAACTTCATTTAACAAAGACACTTAACCAAGTTCATTTCTACATAACAGGCGATAGTTCGACAGTCAGTAGATAAAGCTGAATTTCAAGATTCTAGCATTGAAAAGATACTAAACTTGCTTTTAAATATTTGGCAATACATTATTCTTGCAACTTCAGACAATGAAGCTGATTGTTTGATGATTGTAAGCTGTTTTCGAAGTTTATTTTTTGGGATCTTCATCTACGAGATACAGTGTTTCTAAAAAATCTTTGTCCTGTGGGAGAGTTGATTTTTTTACGATTATAAGCTGTTAGTAAAAAATATTTGTTGTTTGAGAACTGGGCTAGCAAATCTAAATCACTATCCAATATTCTGAAAGCAGTACTTGATGATTTGAAATTTCTGAATATGACTTTTTGTAGTTCGCGACAAGTGTATTTAGTTTTTTCAACTCTCAGAATTTATATTGATTTTAATCAGATTCCAAAATGTATCACAGATGGAAAAACTTTCAAGAAGCCCCGACGTCCATATGAAAAGGAGCGTTTGGATGCTGAGTTGAAACTTGTTGGAGAGTATGGTCTTCGATGTAAGAGAGAGCTCTGGAGGGTGCAGTATGCTCTTAGCCGTATCCGTAATGCCGCAAGAATGCTTCTTACCCTTGAGGAAAAAGACCCACGAAGAATCTTTGAAGGTGAAGCTCTTATGAGGAGAATGAACAGGTATGGGTTGTTGGATGAGAGCCAGAACAAGCTTGATTACGTGCTGGCCCTTACTGTGGAGAACTTCCTTGAGCGCCGTCTCCAGACACTTGTGTTCAAGACTGGCATGGCCAAGTCTATTCATCATGCTAGAGTGCTCATCAAGCAGAGGCACATCAGGTATAATCAAAGTTCAAACGAGTGCTTAATTTATCTGTCTTCCTTAAAGTTTACTTAAACTGATTACAGTGACTTGAAAATAACTAAAACGCGTCAAGTATGGCAAAAGAGTTTGTATGTTTTTCAAAATGTGCAATCATGACCCCATTTAACTTGATTATGATTGTGGATTCACGGTCTGAAGGCAAGTGGTGAATGTTCCATCATTCATGGTGCGAGTTGACTCACAGAAACACATTGACTTTTCACTTACAAGTCCCTTCGGAGGTGGCAGACCTGGCAGAGTGAAGCGAAAGAACCAGAAGGCTGCTGCAAAGAAGGCAGCTGGAGGTGGTGATGCTGACGAAGATGATGAAGAGTAAGCACCAGATTATCTTTGTTTAATGGAAGGCATTTGTTGTTTAGAACAAGTTTAGACCCTCCAAATAGTTTATACAGCCAGCTATGTGCTTATTTCAAAATGCTTACATACATTTGTTGTTTATGATAATTCTAGTCCTTTAATTTAGTTTTTTTTATAGAATTCTTGTATTTACATTATTTCATTGTAGAGGGTTAAATTTGTAAAATTTGGAATTTAATAAAAATTCCAAATTTTTTTTGTTAAAAAAAATAATTAAAAAGAGACTGGTTTTTAGAAAAAAACACATTTTTTTACTCCATAAAAAGACTGGTTAGATGCTCTTAAAAAGACTGCTTTCTGGAGATTAGTATGGAGACCAATCTTTAAAGAGACTTGTTTTTATGAAGATAACCAGTGTCGATTCTTTTAATAGAGACTGGTTTCAAAACCAGTCTCTTTATGTTTCGAGCAAGGAGATCCTCCACATAGAGACGTCCTACAAAACCAGTCTCTATTGCCTTTTTGGACCAGTCTCCATGGACTTTTTTGTAGTAGTGACTTCTGCAGTTTTTTGCAGGTCGAGATTGGTTCACAGAACACTCCTCAGCTTTGGATTCCCAAGCCAGAAAAATAATTTTTCTTTGTTAATCAGAACTAGTAGTATGTGAAAACACGAATAGTGTCATAAGCTGCACATAATTATTTATCGTGTGGATTAATGTAACTTTGAATTTGAATGTTATCACTTTCTGATAATCAAATTTAAACATGTATGCATAATTCATTTTACTGATTTGCCTTGTGTATGCATGGGGTGACGACATTTGGGTTGTTAGCGACGAGCCTGGTTGTCACTAAACACAATTTTTTTTGTACTATTGGTTCAAAAACTTCACGCTTAAACGTGTGAAGAAATAAAAGTTCACACTTAAAAGTGTGAAGATTTTCTTTTAAATTATAAAGAATTGTTTCAAAATCTTCGCACTTAAAGTGTGAAGATTTAAAACCTCACATTTAAGAGTGTGAAGAAATGTATTAAAATTATCACACTTTAAAGTGCGAAGAATTCTTTTAAAAATCTTCACATTTAAAAGTGTGAAGTTTTTTATAAATCTTCACATTTAAGTGTGTGAAATTATTTGTTACACCAATATTGTCCATACATAAGTAAGTGTGAACTTTTAAATTCTTCACATTTTAATATGTGAAAAGAAGCTAAAATAAGTGTGAACAATCACATATTTTGTTGTAGTGTGTGGTTTACCTCAAACAAAATAAGAACGATCTTATGGGTATTATCATCCTACATGTCTGTTATCCTATGTTTCATGCTTAGATGTTTTGACGCTAGGCATTAGGCAATGGGCTAGGTGGCTTATTGTATTCTTTTTAGGGGAGTTTCTGAACTTTTGATTCAAAGGCTATGCTGTAGACTCAAGTGTCATGGTCTTACTACTAAAGCAATAACATGAAAGTGAAAATGAAGTTAGATACTTCTCAATCTTGGTTATGATGTCGGCTGTTGTGCTTGGTATGATCTTAAGGGTAGTGCCTTGAGCTGTTTTGCGCTACATGTGTTGAGTTTTCAGCTAGTTTCCGAGTGCGAGTAGCCGAGTGCCGGAGTATCTTCTAGTCTTGAGATTTGGAAACTCTAGTTTTGTGATTATTAATAATTTTTATTCTCATGTACTTACATTCTAGAGTTATAGCATGTATGTGTCTGCAATTATATCAGAAAGAAAGAATCATTGTTGTAGAACTAATTATACCTTGTGTGCTATTCGACGAATTTTCTGTTGATGTTGTCGGTAATTACTTCTTTCATATGTTTTTATTTTGATGAAGTAAGTTAATTATAAAAGCCCTATTTTATAAGGTTAAGCGACTCTAGGCTGGGAAGTACTTAAAATGAACAGGGTAGTGGTTTCTACTTTATTGAGATTTGTAAATGATAGTTGTCTAACCACACCGGAAGAACACTATTACAACTATGTTTTATACACTTGCTATTCAAAGAAACTAATTTACTTGTAATCATTGATACAAATTTCCGGAAATGGGTTGAAAGGTTCACTCCTAGTTAAGGAAGCCCGTTGTGCAACATGACACAAAACACTGTTAGTTGATCCCTATCCACGTCACTAATCATTTGAACTGTTTAGTCCGACATTTAGTTGTTAACTGAAATGGTGTCAAACACTTCACTACTCGTTGACAGTCTTGTAGATCAGGTGGCCCTTACTAATTCGTTAGTGGGGACATCTGATGCGTAGATTGAAGCTTAAGCATCTGTAAGCAGCAGGGTTTTCCTTTTTTGCCTTTAAATATTTGTGATTTTGGGAGTTACTAGTGAGTGAATCCCACTTCAAAGTTAAAAGAGCAATGTTAGGCAAGGGAAAAACCAATAGAGCTGTAGCAAAACAACTGTAATGAAATCTGACAAAAACATAAATAAATATTGGAAGTGAAGATAAACAATATATTATACGAGCCAGAGAATACTCAAAACAAGTAAGTTGTTTCACATCAAGAAAAGAAATATCAAACATGAAAAAGTAATTCACATTTCACAGAGTACTGGATGAATAAAATAAATAACATATATATCTGAGAATAGGTTTTTCACAGATTATTCGTTGAATAAAACATGGAAGACATATTAAACTGAGAATGGGATGGGATTAAGACGAGCCACAGGAATACAAATCAAAGGATTAGATCTAGGAACAATTAGCCCGGTTCCTTCTTCCATACCAACACTTGGTAGAGCTCCATCTTTTCCGGCCTTCCAGTCAAAGCATCGTATCATACCACCAAGAGTTGTGTGTATCATGTGTTGCGCTAACGATATCCCAGGACACATCCTCCTCCCACTACCAAATGTTAAGAAGTGAAAATGTTGTCCTCTCACATCCAACATGTTATTTTCAAATCTTTCGGGCCAGAACTCAAGTGGGTTTTCCCAATGGTTGGGGTCTCTATTGAGGGCCCAGACGTTGATCACAACATTAGTGTTTGCTGGAATATCGTAACCTGCCACCGTGCACTTTTGTGGAGATTGTCTTTGAATCAACGGGGCAGATGGGTGGAGACGGAAGTTTTCCTTCACAATTGCTTGGAGGTACGGAAGGTTTGATATGTCAGATTCTTGTACAAGTCGATTTTTGCCAACAACTCGATCAATTTCTTCTCTTGCTTTTCTCATGATATTTGGATGATTGATAAGTTCCGCTATAGTCCATTCTAGGGAACTTGATGAAGTGTCTGTTGCTGCGGTAAATAAATCCTGAAATGAAAAAGAGAATTACATTTACTTAGTATTTGTACTTACATACTATATAGGAACAAGGAGATTATTTATGTTCATCTACCTATAAAATAAGAACACAGTATGCTATAAACTTACCACGATTAAGGCTTTGATGTTATCTCTGGTCAACTTTATCTCCATGCTCTCATCTTGTTTGATAGCGAGTAACATGTCCAGCAAGTCCTTCACTTGTCCGGTCTCACTCTCTTCATGCTCTTTCATCACCTTCTCAATCATAACATCGAATCTTCCATGGACATCTTTCAACATTTTCTTGAATCCAGTGAAGTCTAAATTCTTGCAAAATCTTATGTAGTCCGATGGGTCAAACGTACCTATTGCCTTACTTATATCAGCAATTAGTTTTCCCACATCATCTTCCTTGCCCTCATCGTCCGTACTAGGGGTGCAAACGAGCCGAGCTTTTATCGAGCTATTCGAGCTCGAGCCCAAGCTCGACTCGATCGAGCCGAGCTTTTATCGAGCTCAAGCCCGAGCTCAAGCCCAATAATAGGGCTCGAAACATATAATGAGCCGAGCTCGAGCTTTTAATAGCACGGCTCGAGCTCTTATCGAGCTTTTCGAGCCTTAATAAAAAAATATTTTTATATAAGTAAATCAACGTTGATTTGAATATTAAC
The DNA here is from genome assembly GCA_025667525.1 of Glebionis coronaria. NCBI lineage: Eukaryota > Viridiplantae > Streptophyta > Magnoliopsida > Asterales > Asteraceae > Glebionis > Glebionis coronaria. The sequence continues at coordinate 633,717,372 of CM046874.1, read as the reverse complement.
CTTATTATAAAGGATAACTCTATAAAATATTGAATAATTTATTGATAGTCGTTATCATAGTTTAATAAAAACATAGAATTTGTGGTGGTGTGTTAATATTAGTGATGTATTTGTTTCATATATAAAATTTCGAGCTTTTCTAGCTAAGCTCGAGCTTTGCTCGAGTCCTTATCGAGCCGAGCTCAAGCCTTAACGATTAAAGCTCGACGAGCTATCGAGCCGAGCTCGAGCCCACCTTTTATGTTTCGAGCCCGAGCCCGAGCCCTGTTAAGCTCGGGCTCAGCTCGGCTCGTTTGCACCCCTAGTCCGTACATTGTTATGTGTCTATTCTGACTGTAGGGTCATTTATGTCATATTTCTTAGTAGAAGGTCTCTAGTGACAAAATAGCTTTTGTGTCTCGATGGTTAGCTTATATATCAGGATATGTATTCGTGTTATGTTTATGAATCAAAATGAATAATCCTCTTATCTTTTACCTTCTTCTGTTCTCTCTTAATCTCTAAATCTATCTTTAATGTGTTAACTGTTCTTCCTCGGGATTAATTCTTAAACCCTTAATCCCCAAGTTGAATCAGTGTGTGTTGTAATTGGTTTGGACCGTATCACTGGTATCAGAGCAGCACCCTCCTCGGATCTTCATCAAGTTTTACGAGAGTAGTGGCAGATTCACACAGTTGTTCTTCGATGGCTGATGTATTTATTATTAAGAAACCTATAAATGGAAAGGAATTCGGCAGTTTGTCTAATTCAAAGTCAGAAAGCAATCAATTTGAGGTTAGTTTAAGATCTACATTAGATGATATTTGGAAAAGAATTGAATATAATCAATGTTTGCATACTTATAATCATAACAAGGCGGTGTCTAAGATAAAAAATCTCTCATCTATAATTTCACTACAACTGGCACAACTTAAGGCAACAGAAGGTTTAGTTAGTATTGATAAAGGAACGACATATCCAGATGATGATACACTCCTTTCAGAATCTCCATTTCATGATTCTAGCTGTTTAGTGGAAAATTTTGAGGACGCCCATAAAGTGTTCGATGAAATGCTTGAAGGAGATGTTAATGAATGCAGTCTTACTAGAACCATCTTGAGTGCACCTAAGGATGTTGAAGACGTTATAAATGATAAAGATTCTGAAAATTTTGAATGTAAAGATATTAAGAAGTTAGAGTTAAATGATGTTAACGGATATAGTAAGGTTGTTGAGGCTTCACAAATTAAAGATTGTATATTAAGGCGGCCTTGTGATGATTTGATTGTTGTTGAAATTTTTGGATGGAAACCAGGTTTAGAATTTTGGTCAACTGAAAATGGGAAAAAGATCCGACATCATTTAAATGAGCATAGAGATGTTCATATGCTCAGGACTCGTTCATTAATGTTGAGAGATAAACTCTATCTTAAGTATGATAACGGATCAATTAAGTGGCATTATCTTGGCAGAAAGTTTAAGAGTTCAAGGAGGTTACAAGGTGTAATAGATGCTCAACCTCAGTCCGCAATCGAAAATGCAAAATCGTATATGGTGAGCTATATGATGACCTCTCTAGTTCTGTACACGAAGGTTAAATTAAGTGGTCTCATTTTACCCCATTTAAGATTTTTGAGGAAGCTTAAATTTTATGACGTTCATAATATGTATTTGTATGAATTAGTGAAAATGAGTTTAATTGGTGTGACTGCTGGAAATAAGGGATTGCACGTGTATCAAGCTGGTGAAAAAATAGACTGTGAGGGTCAAACATATGATGTCGGCTGTTATTTGAAGTTGGTCAATTTCTTTTATAATGTGGGTACTAGAGAGGTGGTAAAAGGCGTCAAAACCAAGGCTCATCAAGCTGGGATTTAACAAAATAAAGTATCAGTAGGTAACTATTTTCAAGAGATTGTGAAGGTTTTCATTGTACTGAATAAGTACCTATGGAAGTTAAAGAAATGTTGGGAAGCTACTGAGGAGATAGAAGGCAAGAACTTCATATACTCGTGTTCTATGAATTCTATAAAGCAACTCTATATGGAAGATTTTTTGACGAGAAAGTTTGAAGATATTTCACAAATTGAGTATGCTGACTATTTTAGAAGTCAACAAGAGGTTATATTAAAGATCAGAAGTGACATGGTTGCTCAAGTCATGAAAAAGACGGCTCATAACCTTTTCAAACCTCGACTACAAGAACCGTGGAAGTATGATGGATCTAACTTTGGCCGATTACACGTTGCACACGGTAATTATGACAAAATAAAATCTGAAGTAGGGAATTTTTCAAGAGCAATTGTTTCTCCTTTGTTAGTGACGATCATAAAAGAAGGAATTTTGGTTTCTATTATAGAGCATGGTAATTTTATTGAGGTTACTGTGATCAATGACACAAAGATTGGGAAGTTTGGTACTGATTTGATAATTACTAAAAGATTCAAATGGAAATCGCGCTGGTGGATAATTAAAATTTGGCGGACAATCTTAAATGATCCAAAGACCGATGGTGTTGGTGGCATGACAAAGAGTGACTTTGAGATAGAATTGTGTCGAGTTGGTGCAGAATTAGAGAGTAAAATGGTTGCTATTGATTTAATAATTGATGAAATTTTTGAATGGAAACCGGGTTGGCTGTCGTGGATACTTAAACATTGGTGGAGAATCATACATGATTCAGATACATATAGTAGAGTTGGCATAACAAAGAGGGTCAAAAGAGTGGAAGCCAACACATGCCAAGTTGATACGGGTGATGAAGTGGTTTCTACTTTGGTTACTAGTGTTTCTCATAAGGCACATAATGTTGTTCATGTTTTTCTACTAAGAGCGTCACAAAGTGTTGAAGGCGATCCAAATGATTATTACTTGCCGATATATGGTCAACGTGCAAAAAAGAGGGAGACAATGACTTTCCTGTGGTTAAGTTCTTCTCATTCTCCAAAAGCATGTTCTAGGTTTCTCCCCACGATACTTGGAATTATTTTGAGGCTTCAAGAGTTGTTTAACTTGCATAATGGGCCAACTGATATTAAGACAATGCTCATCTCTATCTTGGCACAAAAATCACCAATGTACACTAATAGTTTACCAGAATGGTTAAGCAAGGATCAACAAAAGAAGTTCTCCGGAAAATCACTTTTTGCTCATGAAGAGTTTATAAAAGATATCCAGATAGAAGTTCAACCGAGTGAAAAGCTTAAACCTTCTTCGAGAATTGATTATGTTGTTGACTTTGGCAAAATTCAATATAAGATCAGATTCAATATGACTGGTAAAATGGCTGCTACTTATCATCTTGAAGGACAGGTGATTAAGAATAGATTACAAACCGTGGACAAGTGGTTAGTCAAGTGGAAATGGAAGAAGGTATGCAGAAGAAACACTGAGATATTGATGAGTGATATCGACTCTCTTGATCCTTGGGGTCAAGGATCTTTTGAGAGGGGAGTATTGTTATGTGTCTATTCTGACTGTAGGGTCATTTATGTCATATTTCTTAGTAGAAGGTCTCTAGTGACAAAATAGCTTTTGTGTCTCGATGGTTAGCTTATATATCAGGATATGTATTCGTGTTATGTTTATGAATCAAAATGAATAATCCTCTTATCTTTTACCTTCTTCTCTTCTCTCTTAATCTCTAAATCTATCTTTAATGTGTTAACTGTTCTTCCTCGGGATTAATTCTTAAACCCTTAATCCCCAAGTTGAATCAGTGTGTGTTGTAATTGGTTTGGACCGTATCATACATCTTCTGCTAATGATCATTCTAGATATCACATTGTTGGTTAACTTCATCAGCTCCCCACCAAGATCTAATGATCTGCCGATTTTAGCATTTTGAGATAATGTTTTCATGAAACGATTAATCTCATCACGCCTAACCGAAGCCTGCAAGTCAAGTGTTGTCGTATTTAATAGTTGTGACATAATCATCTTTTTCATGAACGTCCAATAAGGTCCGTATGGAGCAAATATAAAGTCTTTTGACCCATAGAGTAGGTAATGAGTAGCAGAGCTTAGGGTTCTGTTAGAGAAGTTTTTTTCATTGGTTCTAAGGAATTCTTTCGCAATCTCTGGTGAAGAAACAACAAAAGTAGGCACATAGCCCATAAAGACACGATAAAAAGACCCATATTTCAGAGAAATATTGTAAAGAGCTTGATGAGGTATCGGTTTAAGGAGGTGCAGGTGTCCGATAATCGGCAGGCCAAATGGAGTTGGCGGATTTTGAGATTTATAACCACTAGATTTGAAAAACCTTGCCCATATTAGGATGGTGGATGTGAGGCATGTGAAAATGAGTAACCAGTAGGCTTGGAAATCAGCCATGATTATTAGCTCTAGATTTGCAAATGATGTGCTCAGATAAGAGTATGCATGAATAAATATATAGGAGATTTATTTTATAGGTTTGTTCAAGTTTTCAAATTCTTAATGGGCGGCTTACTTGGTCAAATTTGAGTATATGCATCCAAACCTGTTAAAGTTTTTACAGTAGTTGGTAACTTTGTCTTTGTTTGATTCATTTATTCGTAACATTTTCCTTTGAAGCTGCCAAGAATGACTTGTTACTCGTGAAAGTGAAATGTGATTATACATCATGTTTAAAAGAACTAACTCAAGTTACGTGACAAATCTATAATAATATATATAAAGAGAATCCGTATATGTTTAACATTAATTAACCTAAAAAAAAAAGTAAATAACATGGTCAGCTAGATTTAAATACTTCTAGTCATATAAGGCAACGTGAACAGGGTTATTGGCTGGATTTTTTTGTTTTGTTTAGGAGAAGGGTTATCTTGTATCTTTTGGATATAAGGGGACTAATTTTCACCTTTTATCCGATCTTGATCAAAGCCTAGATGGTTTATTGTATTCTTTTTTAGGGGAGTTTCAGAATTTGGATTCAAAGTTTGTTAGTGATCCTTCTGGTTTAAAAGATGCCATGAAGCTTGCAGATTTCTTTGAGAAACAGAAGCACGGATGCGGGTCTTTGGCTTCGATATAGTCCTCGTTCAAACCAGGGAAAGATGACGAAAAAGATCCCAACTTTGTGCAGCTGGATAAAAGGAAAGGGGACAAAGAGTGAATCTTGTACGCCCAGTGAGCTACCAGTGTATATATGTCTTTGTGTTGTTTGATAATGTTTTATTGGATAGTAAGTAACACATTGTGTTTGTAGTTCTTTTCCCAGTGAGTTATGCAACTACATAGTATTCGTTATTAGAACTTATTAAGTACAGGGTTGTCCTTTTGTTGATGCTGACTTAAATGTTTTCTTAAACATCATGTTTACTCAAGAATGTAAATCTTTTGTTTCTATTCCCTGTAACTAGTGGAATTCTATTCTCATTAGATACTACGGAGTATATATTACTTTTATGTGGAACTCTGAACATGATTTTAGGCCCCAACCATAATTAAATGATCAGTTAGTCATTTATGCAAATTCAGGTCCTCCAAAGATTATCTAGATATGCATAGCCTTATCATGCACACATACAACCCGAAAAATAACTTTGACCGATTTCCTGATCATCTATGTTTGCACAAAGCATTGTGCATTTTGATGGGCTGGAACTATATGATGCCTCCTGATAACTCGAAGGCATATTAGGCTATCATCGATTACCTGCAGAACAAGCTGGCGGGAGACCGGAATAATCTGATAATGTGGCAACCTCATGTGATCACACTGTACACTGCACCGGAAAGGGTAGTAATGTGACCACCTTTTGCTCTATGTCACTTTTTATTTATGTAGATAGTTTGATTTTTCAGTTTATGAAGAAAGACGAATCTTATATATTGTGAAATAGTCATTGATTAAGTTGAGAATAGATACAATACGAGGTTGGGCTGTGAGAACATGGATGGTACAAAGAAGCCCCTAGAAGTAAACACTAAACAAATTTGTGTTTAGAAGTAAACACTAAACAAACACATTATGTTTTTTTCTCGTTGTTCTACGAGGCTTATCAAATTAGACCTGTATTAAGTTGAAAGAGGTTAGGGTAAGAAGATGTGTTAAATCGTTTTTAATGAACATGTATGTCTAACTACTAGAGATATGCATGCACATGATGTTTTCTAACAGAAGCTTAGAAGAGTCCGTTTTTTTAGTTTTCAACGTTCAGTGTAGAGCTAATTTTATTGCTTGGTTATAGAACATTAATACTTAAGTCATTCTAGTAAGTGTAAATGCTGATTGTTCAACCTTAGTGTTTGTCTTGATGTCCTGGGCAACTAAACTGACCCAAAACCACATATGCAAAGATCTGTCGATCTGGAAAGGCCCATTGTGTCGGTTTTTGTTATGAGCGCTAATGAAATCACTCAAATTTGGCTATATTGATCTTGGTAACGTTTTTCGTCCAAGTTTTGTTTACTGTTTTGTTTGGTTATCATCATCTTAATATCATCTTTTCTTCCCACATTAAAGCATTTGTGATAAATCGAATAGCTAGGGTAGTGAAAATGTTGATAACGTTTTTCTGAACCTTTGGATTATTATTCATTTTCGATTCACCACCGGAAGCCAAAGGCAATGTACGGAAGAGAAGGGCACATGGAAACAATAGTAGTCAAGTTTTCTAGTGATCCTTATAGTTTAAATGATGCCATGAGGCTTGCATATTTCTTTGAGAAACAAAAAATGGGCGTGGGACTTGGGCTTCGATACAGTCCATTTTCATACCAGGGAAAGATGACGAAACAGATCCCAACTTTGTGAAGCTGGATAAGAGGACAGGGGAGAAAGAGAGAATCTTGTACGGGTATTTAGGAACTGTGTTTGATCTGGAGGGAGTGAATTTTTATACTAGGAAAAAGGTAATAATTGAAAGCAAAAGGGAAAAAGCACACCTTCGTTGATGACACCCAGTGAGCTATCGGTGTATGTCATTCTGCTATTTATTAGTATGTTTTATTGGATAGAAAGTAACATCCTCGTACATTAAATTAAGCTTTCATAGACTTGGATAGACAATAACTGTAGATTTATGCCTTTGGATCTATCTTTTTGTTTTCTTTCTTTCTGGTGTTTCCTAATATCATAATTATTGTGGATTCATTTGGTGGCCATTTGTATTGAGTGCGTGTTGTCCAGGAGTTTAGCATGGTTTTTATTTTATAGTTTTGTTGTCCTATATTCTAGGAAAGGCTTGATTTTAACAAATGGAATGATAATGAAGTAGTGTTGTTGAAATAGATTATTACGTGTTCATTCATTTCACAGCTGTTTAATTGGTCATTCGTGATGCTTGGGCTCTGACTTGCCAAAATCCCCTGAGTTCAAAATCACCACCTTTGCTAGTTGGATTTTGACTAGCATTAGTATTGGCTTTTTGTCTACTTTCTATCAAATAATAGTCTTTGTCGAGTAGATTAATGGTTTTGGACTTATCCCACATCGACGGGTGGATAAGGTGAATCTTAGCTTATTATTGACAACGTATTCATGTGAAGTGAAGGTCTTGTATCAAGAAAGTGGAATGAAAAATTGACAAGTGTGCTTGTTAAAAATGGATTCATACAAAGTAAAAGTAATGTTTCTCTTTTCACTAAAACCGAGAATGATTCTTTTGTTGCTTTATTGGTGTATGTTGATTATATTATCATAACTAGCAACAATGAATGTGTTATTAATGACTTTAAGAAATACTTGGGCTCTAAATTCAAAATTAAAGACCTTGGAAAGCTTAAGTACTTCTTAGGAATTGAAGTGCTTGATGCTAATAATGGTCTTATGCTTAATCAAAGAAAGTATTGTCTTGAGTTACTTGCTGAGTATGGTATGTTGGCATGTAAGCCAGCTAAAGCTCCTATACCTGATTCTTCAAAAAAAAAAGGAACAGGTTGCTATAGAACATGATGTTCCTATTGATAATAAAACATGTTATCAAAAAATAATGGGAAAATTGATCTATCTCACTTTAACTAGACCTGATTTTGCTTATGTTGTTCACAATCTTAGTCAATTCATGCATGATCCTTATAAGTCTCACTTAAAACTTGCTTTTCATGTTCTAAGATATCTTAAAGGTTCTCCTGGAAATCGTATTTTATTTATGAAAAACAACGATTTGAGTCTTACTGCATTTGTTGACTCTGACTGGGCTAAGTGCAAGGTCACTAGAAAATCTGTGACTGGTTATACTGTGTATCTTGGAAATAATCTTGTTTCCTGAAAAGTAAAAAGCAATCTGTTTTAGCTAAGTCTTCAGCAGAAGCTGAATATAGAGCTATGAATACTGTTGCTTGTGAGATAATGTGGATACTTAAGATCATGAAGGATCTTAAAGTTGATATTTGCTTACCTGTTCCTATCAATTTTGATAGCAGCTCTACTATCCAGATTGCTGCTAATCCTGTATTTCATGAAAGGACAAAACATTTTGAAATTGATTTGTATTTCCTTAGGGAAAAAGTGTCAGCAGGTTTGATTAAAACACTCAAGATCAAATATGAGGACAATGTGGCTGATTTGTTTACTAAGGGCTTGTCAATTAAAGATCACAAATTTCTTTGTGATAAGTTGAATCTTGTTAATCTGTATCACAAGTCAACTTAAGAGGGGGTATTAAGTTTAAGTTGACAAGTGAGTAATAGTTCAAGGGTAAGAAAGGTAACTTTTCCTTTATTATTTTCTTTTGTATTTTTTGTTTTCTATTTGTGTGCAGGTATTGATAGATGGAGGCTTACTTTTCCAAGTTGAGGAAAGTGAGGCGACGCCCTAGTCAACCTCTATATAGTCATCGCTTCGTTTAGTTGTTAGGTTATCTCATTCTGTATTAGTTTGTTCTCTCTCATTCTCCGCCATTGTTAAAGTTCTTGTTTTGTTCTTGATCTGTGATCTTGCTTTGAAGATCATAGAATCATTGATTGTTTCTTTCTATTTGTATATTCTGATCACAAACCCAGGATGCACATTTGAAGTGTTTGCCTGAGGCAGTTAATAAAATAAAGGGGTGGTTGGTTGAATAATGTAGTTGTTCACTGTTGTTTTTGTCATAAAATCGAATACATACACTTGGATAGACAATAACTGTAGATTTATGCCTTTGGATCTATTAATTTTTGTCTTTCGTGTTTATATGCTTTCTTTCAGAAACAGAAGCCCGACACACTTTTTGGGCTTCGATATAGTCCATGTTCAGACCAGGGAAAGATGGCGAGTAAGATCCCTACTTTACGAAGGTGTATAAAAAGACAGGGGAGAAATAGAGAATCTTGTTCAGGTGTGTAGGAGCTGTATTTGATCCAGAGGGAGTGAATTTTGATACTAGAAAAAATGTAACGATTGAAATCAAAAGAGAAAAAGCATAGCCTAATTGTTCAGGTATGTTTTATGTTGTTGATTATGTTTTATTGGATAGAGTTGTCTTTTGTCTTTCTTTCTTGTGTTTCCTGATGCTAGTTTGATTTGCCAACATCGTCAGTGTTCAAAATCACCACCTTTGCTAGTTTGATTTTGAGCAGAAATAGTGTTGGCTTTTGGTCAAATTTCTATCCAACAAAACATATGTTATCTTTGAAGTACAATACGTTAATTTTGGTCTTTGTTGATTGAGTTTTGGACTTGTCCCACATCGGTGGGTGTACAAAGTAAAACACAAGTTATTAATGAGAATGTAATTGATAGTCAGTGAAAGTATGCATCACCATGTTCAATGATATCGTAATTCATCGTTGTGGTGTTATTCCTTTTTTTGATTTATTGAAACTTTTTTCTTTCTTTTTTACATAATATCTAGAGATGACAAATCTTTTTCATTTTGCTAAATACAAACATTTTTTTACCACTTTTTATTATTAATTGGTAAATGGGTTAATGAAGCTACTCGTCGGATCTTTTATAATTAATTTTTTATCCTTAACTTTTAAAAAAGTATTTGATACGAACCTATCCCATACTAGGCTCGTAATCGGTTCATAAGTCCCAAGTGTAGAACTCACTCATAAAGCTAGCTTGTTTGAGGAGAGGACACTTGAACATTATAAACCATCAACCATTCCCATACTTGGCCAATGTGGAATCATAACATTATTATTATAAACCATCATTATTATTAATTGGTAAATGAGCTAATGAAGCTACTCGTCGGATCTTTTATAATTAATTTTTTATCCTTAACTATAAAAAAAGTATTTGATACGAACCTATCTCATACTAGGCTCGTAATCGGTTCATAAGTCCCAAGTGTAGAACTCACTCAAAAAGCTAGCTTGTTTGAGGAGAGGACACTTGAACATTATAAACCATCAACCATTCCCATACTTGGCCAATGTGGAATCATAACATTATTATTATATTTTTATTTCTATGATTTTCGCCGTTTTATCTTACGACCGTTTCACCCGCCATCCGTTTTACCCGCCGCCCATTTTATCCGTCTGCCGCCCGTTTTGCCTTGCATACAACAATATTTAATAGCTATTCCTTTTTTGTTTCTATGAGACTCTTTGAGTCTTTTCTTTCTCTTTTACATATCACCATACGTTAGGTACGATGTGACAATATTTAAAAGATACGATGCAATTATTCTGTTTATTTAGCTAGTAGTTATTGGCGAATACTTAAGGAATCCAAAATCATTTTTTTGATTTATTGAAACTTTTTTCTTTCTTTTTTACATAATATCTAGAGATGACAAACTTTTTTCATTTTGCTAAATACAAATATTTTTTTAACACTTTTTCATTATTATTAATTGGTAAATGAGCTAATGAAGCTACTCGTCAGATCTTTTATAATTAATTTTTTATCCTTAACTTTAAAAAAAGTATTTGATACGAACCTATTTCATACTAGGCTCGTAATCGGTTAATAATTTCCAAGTGTAGAACTCACTCAAAAAGCTAGCTTGTTTGAGGAGAGCACACTTGAACATTATAAACCATCAACCATTCCCATACTTCTCCGTTTTATCTTACGACCGTTTCACCCACCATCCGTTTTACCCGCCGCCCATTTTATCCGTCTGCCGCCCGTTTTGCCTTGCATACAACAATATTTAATAGCTATTCCTTTTTGTTTCTATGAAACTCTTTGAGTCTTTTCTTTCTCTTTTACATATCACCATACGTTAGGTACGATGTGACAATATTTAAAAGATACGATGCAATTATTCTGTTTATTTAGCTAGTAGTTATTGGCGAATACTTAAGGAATCCAAAATCATTTTATTGTAATTATAAAGTTAACCAAAACCATGACCCTCTCTTAGTGAAGGCAAATTCACCTTACAAAAAAACCTAAGAACTTCATGGCACCTTGCGAAACCTGATTCTGAACCCGACCCAGATGATCAATACTCATGTACCAATTAGCGATGAGGAATAAGAGTTTAAAAATACATATGATTTAAGTGACGATGATGATGAAGTACTTTATTTAGCGGATTTTTTCAGATGACTAACATGTAAAATTTATGATTTATTATTCTTGTTATTCTGATTGATAATATGTAATCTTTATTACTATTCTGATGACTAGTACGTATTCCTTATTATTCTTGGGACATGTACACCGAGCACAACAAGTACCGGAACCGCGTACGCTCATCATTTGGGTATGGCATGTTCATTTGATGTATTTGGTTTCTGTTCGGTTATAATATCATATTGGGTTCAATGGGTCATGTTCAGCTTTAGTGGCTCATGAGATATTCAAATGGGTTGTGATGAGTTATATCAGATCCTAACCAGTCATGATGGGTTGCAATGTTTGTAATGGGTCATATTAGGCTGTAATAGGTCATAAGTTTTCAAATTATTTGCTGATGTGTACTTGTGACCTTGCATATGGTATGACTTAACTTTTATACTAGTATTCATTAGCTTAGCAATGCATATGATATAAGGTAGAAATGGCTTGGTTCATACGACCTACTATAAGAGTACATTATGGATCAAGTATGTTTGGTTTATCTCAACCAAAATGACAACGGTCTTATGGGTATTTTCATCCTACATGTCTGTTAAGGTGTGCTATGTTTCATGCTAGGTGTTTTGACGGTAGGCAGTGGGCAGTGGCAACCAGGAAATTGGCGGAATGGGGGCAATTTTTTTTTTTTTGGACAAAAGTCATTGTATATACTAAAATAGAGATATAAATATAAGGTTTTTACATTGTTTTTTAATTTGGGGGGCAATTTGATTTGACAATGGGGTGCACTTTAATAAAATGGTCCTAAAAAAAAATTTACACTAAAATTTGATCTTTTTTGGCGAGCTATGGGGGGCGCCGCCCCCGCACATTCTTAATACTCCGTAGTTTCGCCCCTGGCAGTGGGCTATTTATTGTATTCTTTTTAGGGGAGTTTCTGTAAAACCCACATGCTTTTACCATGAATAGTGCCCTTAAGATCGTACGTCCTAGATTAAAACCTTCCTTATTTAGTATTGATCACATTCACGTGCTAGTAATCAAGTAAGTACATACGTGTATAACATGATAAGTATCGTTTACGTACGAGCTCATGATAAACATTTAATAAGTATTTCACGTGAACATAATTAAATCATGATCACCATTAAAACACGAACTAAAATAATTACGTAAGTACATATAATATAATTACAAGCGTAAATAATACGATAAACTATATGATAAAATAAACGGAAACACTTTAAACACGAACACGTTTAACCACGAACGAACACGAAACATCGGGACACGAGAAAAGGTACGGGCACCCCATGTGGGGCCCCATACTCACGGCACACATAACAAGGTGGGCCAAGCCCATGGACTTTTAACAAGAAAAGGGGGGGGGGGGGGGGGGGGGGGGTTATGGTAAAAACTCTTTTCATTTCTCACATTTCAAGAAATAAGCAAATAACCTAAAAAGTTTTTCTCTCCTCTTCTTGCTCTCTCTTTGTGCCGCCACCCTTAAGGACCACCATAGGTGGTTGTTGGTTGATTTTGATCTTAAAAATCATTGCTATAACCGTGTTTGTTCATCCTCTTCTAAGCTACATATTGGTATATCATTCTAAACCTTTCTTTTTAATTCTTTTTAAATCTTTGATTATTTTCATGAACATGTTATTGTTATTCTTATTAAAACATGATAATTAAACATAGATCTTACATGTTTTGGGGTTAATTAAAATCAAAGGTTGTTATATGAGGGTGTTTGTTTTTGGCCGCCTAGTATAACCAACCCGAGGGGGGTTCGGTTTGCTTTTAGCCGCCACCACCAAGACCATTTTGGTCTTGGTTGGTGCATGTGGGACCCACGGCAGCAAGGGGGCACAAGTACCCCGAGTTGGCTCGGAGTACGGTGTCGAGTTCATGCCCGATTCATGGTTCGTTGGTTAAAACACGATTTATGCTACATGTTAATTTTATGAATCATGAACTTAGGATATAAATTAATTAATAAATGATATATTTATTAAACCATGACTTAGGTTAATTTAATTATTAATTTAGCATGATATTAATTTAACCTAAGTATTTTTATGTTATAAGTTATAATTAATTAATTATCTAAACCATGCTTATAATTAATTAATTTGGACATGACTTAGGTTATATTATTAATACATAATAATACACATTTTAACCTAAGTAATTAATTCCTTTTTAATTAAAACATGTTATACTTTAATTAAAATGCTTAACCTATAGTTTAATTAAAATGCATGAAATAATAATTAAACTATACACTATATCATATGACTTAAGAAATAAGCTTATAAACACTTAGACTTATATTGTAGCTTATGTAACCAGCTTAATTCTAATTATGGAAACTTCTATTTATAGAAACTTAATTAAATAAGGAAACTAATCTATTAATGGAAACCTTCTATATATGGAAATCTATCTATTTCAGGCAGCTAATCTAATCATGGAAACCTTCTATATATGGAAACTTATTTAATTAAGGCAGCTGATCTATTTTTGGAAACTTTCTATTTTTAGAAACTAATATATTTTAAGCAGTGAATTCTATTTTTGGAAACTTTCTATTTTAGGAAACCTTCTATTTTTGGAAACTTTCTATTTTTGGAAACTTTCTATTTTTGGAAACTTTCTATTTTTGGTAACTTTCTATTTTTGGAAACTTTCTATTTTTGGAAACCTGCTATTTTTGGAAAGTTACTTATTATTACATAGTAAGTATAATAATACATGAATTACCAGTAATACTTTATCAGATTAATCAGAGTACAAGGTAAACACAGATAGGGCTTTAAACAGTAAACCATGACCTAAAACATACAAAGTAAGCAAAGATGAGACATAAAACCCAGTACGTAATCAGTGATTCGATACTTATACACGTGTGCATTCATGTAGCGTTAGTGATCCAGAAGTAGGAGTCTTTCTTCCGTTCATTCACTGGACTTGAGGTACGGATTCCCGTCCTTTCAGTATGGACATTCCTTCCTTATTAGGATTTCCCCGTATGCAGCCAACTGTTTTCCCCAGTATTTGTTTTATTGTTTTGAACTGCTTATGTTTAATTAGCATAATCTATAGCCATATACAAGCATGACCAGTTTCACCTAGTTATGGAGGTACCATAACCATAACATTGGAGGCACCAATGTTATGACTTCCCCACGGCGGAGTGATTGCTCGTGGCGTCCCTTTTCAGTTTTGGCCATATTATTATATCATGTGGGGCGTATGGGTGCATCCTAGTTACATGTTTTATTCAGTATTTCATGGTGAATGTGGTGTGTGCCTTGCATCCTTCACAAGGAGTTGATCCCTCCTACCCAGACCAGTATATTAATTAGAGGCATCCCCTCTAATCAGCATGATGAGGTCACCCCTCCAAGTATTCATGCACGTGACCTTTTCATGACCTATATGGGCTATGGTATATGTATGTTAAAACAATTTTCATAAGATAAACATAAGGCTTTTCAAACTATAAAACCAGTTTTCTCAATACTTAACCAGTCTACTCAGAACTTAGTCTTCCGCTGTTATATGTTACACGCTTATCCTATTTCATGCTATATTGTATATCCGTGCACTGAGCGTTTTGCTCAGCCGTTACTTTCCTTTCCATGTCCCAAAATGGCAGGTACCCAAGACTCGAGCATTTGGAGGACATGCATAGGATGGAAGCTGCCATAGACTTCTTCTCCTTTTGCCTTCATATATATATGCTTGTTTGGTCTTTCTTCCAGTTCATTTACTTTGTTATGTTTTGGGCTTTTGTTGGGGACCGATGTTTGATTCCGGTTTTCCCTATGGTCATGTATGTTTTACTACATATTACCTTGCATGCTTTGATGACACGCCATAACTACGCGTGACATTCCATATATCAAAATGGGGTGTTACAATTATGGTATCAGAGCCAAGGCTTCGACCTGTAGGCTCTAAAACTTGACCTGTGACTAGTGGGTAGTCACCAGGAGCTTCCTAAGTCAACGCTTGTTATTCCACGTATTGACGTTTTTCAGCACCTTTTTGTTTTAACTATTACGTTTTCAGCACCTTGTTGTTTTAACCATGATGTTTTCACCAGTATCGTTTTACCAATATGGAATGAACAACCGTCATCCATATTTAGTTATGTGTCAGTATCTATGCATGATGTTCCTAGTGAACTGTGATTATGTGAACTGAACCCCAGTAGTTCATAATTTTCACATAAAATTTTTTCTGTTAAGTTTTGACAATGACTTTTAATTATTTATGTTTCATGCATTCATGAATTTATATCATATGTCATCTATTGCAGGAATTTTGACTAAGTAATGGTTGGTACAGGACTGGCCCTATTTAGTCGCATGTGCTTTTATCGAAACTTTTAACTTGGGACCGACCCATATGCGTCCCCTCGCCATGTCTTTTGTTTTGGAATCGACCCATAGGCGTTCCCTCGCACATATAAAGGTTTTATAAACTACATTACGCATTCATACACTGATTTTCATGCATAATTTTTTTTTCTCATGATTTAAATTGGCATAAATTTTTTTCATGTCCCCTCATAAGTTATTATGTTTTTATGTCAAGTATGTTTTCATACTGTCATGTTTAACTTCAGTTTCATGCTGATTATGTTATACACTTCTTCGTGATAGATGGTTTCATGTTTCTTCATGATAATTCCGTCTTCATGTTGATTATGTTTTACGCCTCTTTTGTCGTTTACGTTGTTCTGCAAGACATTGTTAGATTTCATTGAATCATGCTTTCATGATAGTCATGGTTGGTTTTCATTGATCATGCTGTCAGGCAAATCATCGTTGAATTTTGTGTAACCACACTTTAACGTTTCCGTTATAACTAGAATGATGTCTATGCTTTTGATGCCAGGTTATCATGATGGTTTTCCTAACCGTTTAACCGGTATACTTTCCTTAAATCATGACAAATGATCGACCCCATACCGATCATTTCATGTGCATTCCACGTGTACTCCATGTACCGTATTCCATGTATATTACATGTACCTTAATCCATGTGTATTCCACTTGTAATACTTCGCGAGTATTCGCTAGTAGATTCTGAATCATCTCAGGCATATGCCCATTTGCTAATACTCTACAAATTACTGATGTTGCTCATAACTTGGAAATGTTACTAAAGGTTGATGTTGCTGACGTTCAGAGACGCTACGAGATGCGGATGCTGTTCACACCCTGGAGATCCTACAAGACGAAGACAAAGGCGTCGGAGCAAAGCAATTGGACGAGAAGATGCTTCACCATCAGACGATTCCCATCGATCATTTTCCCTATTTCTTAGTACATGTCACACGTCATTCGGCTGTCATTTCAACCATATGAGTGCAAACCGGTACCAGCAGGCCACTCAGCTGAATAGTTACATGAATCATGGTCATGAGAATGATCATCATGGAACTGACAGACAGGAAGATAGTAACCACTACTATGACAGAAACTATCCTAGAAATCGCAACCGAGGCTCCGAACGCGGACGTGATCAGACATACAAAGGATCAGTAGTCCAACCGATCCGCCAAGTCTGGCATAATAGCCTAATATTGTAGTTCTATTGTTTTATGTCTCGAGACACATGTCAAGACATCAGTCAAGACACATGTCTTACGTATACTTTCTGAGGACACATATCAAGACACCAGTTAAGACATATTTCATGCATATAGTTCCAAGATACGAGTCAGGACACACGACTCACGTCCAACTATGGAACATTTCTAAGAAATTCATGGTACCCTCCAAGGGTATATCCATTTTGTTGTGCCATGTATTAATCAGGCCACAAGAATTTCAATACCATTACCGGCGCATAAGTGAGAACTGTCACGTTGCCGATGTCACTTTCATTTCTTTCACCATATTTCATATATTCATGACCATGAAGGACGCCTTTCGTATTCCCACGTATACGAAGGTTTTCCTTCAGCTTAATGATGAGGTCCAAGCTGCTAACGCATTTCCTCGGACAGACACGAGATGAATTTTATCCTAATTATGGACTATGAACATCACACCATGCTACGATTCATAATTATGTACAGTAATGTTCAGGCTCCTGAATACATTCAGCTTGATTTTCCATCAGGAAAATCCGTACAAATTATCTACGCTTACAAGCAGGTTCATTGTTAACCATGGTCGCTAAAATTTTCTAGCTGTCAGTAAGACACGACTACTAAAGTCTTTTACGCATAGCCAGTTGATTTATTCTAAAATCTTCCTATACATTCCAGAAGAACCTACAAGGAGAAGGATGGCACCATGAGATAATGTGTCGACTACCGTCGATTTAAACAAATCACCATTCATGACCGTTATTCTCCTCCACGTATTGACAACATGTCCAATCGACCTAATAGTGTTAATCACTTTTCCAAGATCGAACTCATGATCCTGATGCCAACAGTGACGAGTGAAAGAGCAGGACATGTCCATGACTGCTATTTGTACACGACTCGGTCATGCTAGATTTATGATTTTGAATTAGTCTCATCAATGCTCCAACCGCATTATGGACTTAATAAATTGAGTTTCCATGAACTCCTAAACAAATTCATCAGCGTTTTCATTAAGGATAACCTGATTTCCTCTAAGCCTAGAGAAGATCAGGAAGACCATATCTGCACTATGTTGCAAATTCTATGACAAGAGAAATTCTACCCTGGAATTTTTTTTTTCCAATATCAATTCTGTTTGATTACAGTGACACACTGAATCACATGGGTTTCTATGGTTAATCTTACCATGACTCAGCTTATGCGTAAAGGAGAGAACCCTACACTACATTAGGTGTTCTAGAAAATTACACGCTAGGAGAAGTCTAGATTCAGAGACTCAGAGTTTCGCAAACTCCTAGGTATCAAGTTCTAAGAAGCAAGATACAGTTACGTTCATATCTAGGTACCTGACATACCAACAGGTTAAGATAGGACACCAACAAACTGGGATGTTTTCATCATATGATTATGAATCATAAAGGGACAAGATCTCCATGGATTTTAGTTACCAGATTTCAGCAAACTCAGAAGAAGCATGATGCTATCTGGGTTATTGTCAACAGTTTGATCAAGTCTGCAGAATCCTTACATCCGTAGGGATTTCAGAACCAACAGATTGAACGAACATGTTCCAGCCAAGGCTCATCCGATCACTTGGCAATCCCTCAGCTATCGGGTCAGACAAAGATTCGTAATTGTACTCCTAACTTACTTCACGTCTTCATTCTAATTCCACGACTTGCTTTCGCGCTCACGTTCATGACATTATTCACGTTCATGATCGTATTTTGGCTTACGATTTTACGTTCATTTCTTTTCTCGTTCTGGGAAGTTTGCAAGAACTTGTGAGACCAGACCCAAGTTTAGTACAACTCTCCATCATCAGATAGACGTTTCACGTCATATTCCACGTCTCACCTTGTAGCGTTTGGCGTTACCGCCATTATATTCTATGATCACGATATGTCTCACATGTCATGTTCATTCCACGTTCCTCATATCATGATCAAGATATGTTACACGTATCATGGATCACGATATGTTTACTCATACTACACTCGCCATATCTCCACGCAGCACGTTCAAAATTTTCACGTACTACGTTTCTTTATGTCTCGCGCATCGTTTCTAATTATCAGTTAAGTCAGATGGTCTTGCATCGTAACGTTTCAGTTACCCTTGCACGTTAACTCTTATTTTCCTCGATCAAATTTAGGGGATCTACCTTCCGTTGATAACCAAGAATTTCTTCGTATTCCAAGTCAAGGTCAGGAGGACCAAGATTTATCATTAGTGCCAGGATCTTTTGAAGGAACCGTTCCAAGAGGGAGGCCACTTGGAAACGGACAAGTTCATCCGGACTTCTTATCCATTTTTTTCTCTTATCGATTAGATATGTCCTTTCAGTTACGTCACGTTCCATGTCTTTTCAAGACAGGTCACGTTCCACGTTCCCTTCTACCATGCCACCTTCATTTCCGTTATTTTGCATACCTTTCCAGTTTGATTCGGGTATGTTTCGCTTCCAGTTACGTTATCTATAATTCGGGGACGAATTATTCTTTTTAGGGGGGAAGAATTGTAAAACCCGCATGCTTTTACCATGAATAGTGCCCTTAAGATCGTACGTCCTAGATTAAAACCTTCCTTATTTAGTATTGATCACATTCACGTGCTAGTAATCAAGTAAGTACATACGTGTATAACATGATAAGTATCGTTTACGTACGAGCTCATGATAAACATTTAATAAGTATTTCACGTGAACATAATTAAATCATGATCACCATTAAAACACAAACTAAAATAATTACGTAAGTACATATAATATAATTACAAGCGTAAATAATACGATAAACTACATGATAAAATAAACGGAAACACTTTAAACACGAACACGTTTAACCACGAACGAACACGAAACATCGGGACACGAGAAAAGGTACGGGCACCCCATGTGGGGCCCCATACTCACGGCACACATAACAAGGTGGGCCAAGCCCATGGACTTTTAACAAGAAAAGGGGGGGTTATGGTAAAAACTCTTTTCATTTCTCACATTTCAAGAAATAAGCAAATAACCTAAAAAGTTTTTCTCTCCTCTTCTTGCTCTCTCTTTGTGCCGCCACCCTTAAGGACCACCATAGGTGGTTGTTGGTTGATTTTGATCTTAAAAATCATTGCTATAACCGTGTTTGTTCATCCTCTTCCAAGCTACATATTGGTATATCATTCTAAACCTTTCTTTTTAATTCTTTTTAAATCTTTGATTATTTTCATGAACATGTTATTGTTATTCTTATTAAAACATGATAATTAAACATAGATCTAACATGTTTTGGGGTTAATTAAAATCAAAGGTTGTTATATGAGGGTGTTTGTTTTTGGCCGCCTAGTATAACCAACCCGAGGGGGGTTCGGTTTGCTTTTAGCCGCCACCACCAAGACCATTTTGGTCTTGGTTGGTGCATGTGGGACCCACGGCAGCAAGGGGGCACAAGTACCCCGAGTTGGCTCGGGGTACGGTGTCGAGTTCATGCCCGATTTATGGTTCGTTGGTTAAAACACGATTTATGCTACATGTTAATTTTATGAATCATGAACTTAGGATATAAATTAATTAATAAATGATATATTGATTAAACCATGACTTAGGTTAATTTAATTATTAATTTAGCATGATATTGATTTAACCTAAGTATTTTTATGTTATAAGTTATAATTAATTAATTATCTAAACCATGCTTATAATTAATTAATTTAGACATGACTTAGGTTATATTATTAATACATAATAATACACATTTTAACCTAAGTAATTTATTCCTTTTTAATTAAAACATGTTATACTTTAATTAAAATGCTTAACCTATAGTTTAATTAAAATGCATGAAATAATAATTAAACTATACACTATATCATATGACTTAAGAAATAAGCTTATAAACACTTAGACTTATATTGTAGCTTATGTAACCAGCTTAATTCTAATTATGGAAACTTCTATTTATAGAAACTTAATTAAATAAGGCAACTAATCTATTAATGGAAACCTTCTATATATGGAAATCTATCTATTTCAGGCAGCTAATCTAATCATGGAAACCTTCTATATATGGAAACTTATTTAATTAAGGCAGCTGATCTATTTTTGGAAACTTTCTATTTTTAGAAACTAATCTATTTTAAGCAGTGAATTCTATTTTTGGAAACTTTCTATTTTAGGAAACCTTCTATTTTTGGAAACTTTCTATTTTTGGAAACTTTCTATTTTTGGAAACTTTCTATTTTTGGTAACTTTCTATTTTTGGAAACTTTGTATTTTTGGAAACTTTCTATTTTTGAAAACCTGCTATTTTTGGAAAGTTACTTATTATTACACAGTAAGTATAATAATACATGAATTACCAGTAATACTTTATCAGATTAATCAGAGTACAAGGTAAACACAGATAGGGCTTTAAACAGTAAACCATGACCTAAAACATACAAAGTAAGCAAAGATATAAAACCCAGTACGTAATCAGTGATTCGATACTTATACACGTGTGCATTCATGTAGCGTTAGTGATCCAGAAGTAGGAGTCTTTCTTCCGTTCATTCACTGGACTTGAGGTACGGATTCCCGTCCTTTCAGTATGGACATTCCTTCCTTATTAGGATTTCCCCGTATGCAGCCAACTGTTTTCCCTAGTATTTGTTTTATTGTTTTGAACTGCTTATGTTTAATTAGCATAATCTATAGCCATATACAAGCATGACCAGTTTCACCTAGTTATGGAGGTACCATAACCATAACATTGGAGGCACCAATGTTATGACTTCCCCACGGCGGAGTGATTGCTCGTGGCGTCCCTTTTCAGTTTTGGCCATATTATTATATCATGTGGGGCGTATGGGTGCATCCTAGTTACATGTTTTATTCAGTATTTCATGGTGAATGTGGTGTGTGCCTTGCATCCTTCACAAGGAGTTGATCCCTCCTACCCAGACCAGTATATTAATTAGAGGCATCCCCTCTAATCAGCATGATGAGGTCACCCCTCCAAGTATTCATGCACGTGACCTTTTCATGACCTATATGGGCTATGGTATATGTATGTTAAAACAGTTTTCATAAGATAAACATAAGGCTTTTCAAACTATAAAACCAGTTTTCTCAATACTTAACCAGTCTACTCAGAACTTAGTCTTCCGCTGTTATATATTACACGCTTATCCTATTTCATGCTATATTGTATATCCGTGCACTGAGCGTTTTGCTCAGCCGTTACTTTCCTTTCCATGTCCCAAAACGGCAGGTACCCAAGACTCGAGCATTTGGAGGACATGCATAGGATGGAAGCTGCCATAGACTTTTTCTCCTTTTGCCTTCATATATTTATGCTTGTTTGGTCTTTCTTCCAGTTCATTTACTTTGTTATGTTTTGGGCTTTTGTTGGGGACCGATGTTTGATTCCGGTTTTCCCTATGGTCATGTATGTTTTACTACATATTACCTTGCATGCTTTGATGACACGCCATAACTACGCGTGACATTCCATATATCAAAATGGGGTGTTACAGTTTCTAAACTTGGATTCAAAGGCTATGCAATTGAGTCAAGTGTCACGGTCTTACTGTAAAATCAATAAAATGAAAGTGAAAATGAAGTTAGATACTTCTCAATCTTGTTTATGTTATCGGCTGGTGTGCTTGGTATGATCTTAAGGGTAGTAAGGTATTGTCCTGAGCTGTTTTCCGCTACATGTGTTGAGTTTTCAGCTTGTTTCAGAGTGCGAGTAGCCGAGTGTCGGAGTATCTTGTGAGAGTTGATTTCTTCTAATCTTGAGATTTGGAAACTTTAGTTTTGTGATTATCAATAATTTTCGCTACTTGTAGATCAGGTGGCCCTTACTAATTCGTTAGTGGGGACATGTGATGCGTAAATTGAAGCTTAAGCATCTGTAAGCAGGGTTGTCCTTTTTTGCCTTTAGATATTTGTGATTTTGGGAGTTACTAGTGAATCCCACTTCAAAGTTAAAAGAGCAATGGTAGGAAAGGGAAATCTGACAACTGTAATGAATTTTAAATGAAATCTGACAAAAACATAAATAAATATTGGAAGTGAAGATAAACAATATCAAACATGAAAAAGTAATTCACATTAACCAGAGTACTGGATGAATAAAATAAATAACACATATATATATATATATATCTGAGAATAGGGTTTTCACAGATTATTCGTTGAAAAAAACATGGAAGACATATTAAACTGAGAATGGGATGGGATTAAGACGAGCTACAGGAATACAAATCAAAGGATTAGCTCTAGGAACAATTAGCCCGGTTCCTTCTTCCATACCAACACTTGGTAGAGCTCCATCTTTTCCGGCCTTCCAGTCAAAGCATTGCATCATACCACCAAGAGTTGTGTGTATCATGTGTTGCGCTAACGATATCCCAGGACACATCCTCCTCCCACTACCAAATGTTAAGAAGTGAAAATGTTGTCCTCTCACATCCAACATGTTATTTTCAAATCTATCGGGCCAGAACTCAAGTGGGTTTTCCCAATGGTTGGGGTCTCTATTGAGGGCCCAGACGTTGATTACAACATTAGTGTTTGCTGGAATATCGTAACCTGCCACTGTGCACTTTTGTGGAGATTGTCTTTGAATCAACGGAGCAGATGGGTGGAGACGGAAGTTTTCCTTCACAATTGCTTGGAGGTACGGAAGGTTTGATATGTCAGATTCTTGTACAAGTCGATTTTTGCCAACAACTCGATCAATTTCTTCTCTTGCTTTTCTCATGATATTTGGATGATTGATAAGTTCCGCTATAGTCCATTCTAGGGAACTTGAAGAAGTGTCTGTTGCTGCGGTAAATAAATCCTGAAATGAAAAAGAGAATTACATTTACTTAGTATTTGTACTTACATACTATATAGGAACAAGTAGATTATTTATGTTCATCTACCTATAAAATAAGAACACAGTATGCTATAAACTTACCACGATTAAGGCTTTGATGTTATCTCTGGTCAACTTTATCTCCATGCTCTCATCTTGTTTGATAGCGAGTAACATGTCTAGCAAGTCCTTCACTTGTCCGGTCTCACTCTCTTCATGCTCTTTCATCACCTTCTCAATCATACCATCGAATCTTCCATGGACATCTTTCAACATTTTCTTGAATCCAGTGAAGTCTAAATTCTTGCAAAATCTTATGTAGTCCGATGGGTCAAACGTACCTATTGCCTTACTTATATCAGCAATTAGTTTTCCCACATCATCTTCCTTGCCCTCATCGTCCGTACATCTTCTGCTAATGATCATTCTAGATATCACATTGTTGGTTAACTTCATCAGCTCCCCACCAAGATCTAATGATCTGCCGATTTTAGCATTTTGAGATAATGTTTTCATGAAACGATTAATCTCATCACGCCTAACCGAAGCCTGCAAGTCAAGTGTTGTCGTATTTAATAGTTGTGACATAATCATCTTTTTCATGAACGTCCAATAAGGTCCGTATGGAGCAAATATAAAGTCTTTTGACCCATAGAGTAGGTAATGAGTAGCAGAGCTTAGGGTTCTGTTAGAGAAGTTTTTTTCATTGGTTCTAAGGAATTCTTTCGCAATCTCTGGTGAAGAAACAACAAAAGTAGGCACATAGCCCATAAAGACACGATAAAAAGACCCATATTTCAGAGAAATATTGTAAAGAGCTTGATGAGGTATCGGTTTAAGGAGGTGCAGGTGTCCGATAATCGGCAGGCCAAATGGAGTTGGCGGATTTTGAGATTTATAACCACTAGATTTGAAAAACCTTGCCCATATTAGGATGGTGGATGTGAGGCATGTGAAAATGAGTAACAAGTAGGCTTGGAAATCAGCCATGGTTATTAGCTCAAGAAGATTTGCAAATGATGTGCTCAGATAAGAGTATGCATGCATGAATATATAGGAGATGAAACTCATACACGATGTTAATAAAGTATTTATTTTATAGGTTTATCAATACCACTCTTAATAGGCGGCTTACTTGGTCAAATGTAAGTATATGCATCCAAACCTGTTATTATTTTACACTAGTTGGTAACTTGTTTTTGTTTGATTCATTTATTCCTAACATTTTCTATTGAAGCTGCCAACAATGACTTGTTTGATTACGTAGTATAATTTAAATACATTATGAACCCGTTACTCGGTAGCAGCCTAAAATTTGAATGCGGCTCCATGCAACTAAACATTTGATGGCTACTACTACCATATGAAAGTATGAAACTACCGAGGTAAATTGTTACTTTATACGAGGATAATAGTCATATTTCGAAAGTAACTACAAGCGATGAACAATGCGAGTATTAAGCCTTGTGAGGTTATTTAAAAGGTTAAAGTTATAACTTATCAACGCGTTTTATTTTTTTTTCTCGACATTCTCAATATGAAACATATACTCTCATAATCACCATCTGAACTTTACATTTTTTTCTAAAATTACAAACGTTCTCAAAAGTGACATGTGATAGCCTGTTTAAAAGTACAAATTACCAAAGGCATCCACATCCATCAAAGAACTTGATTGCGTAGATCTTTTAGCCGAATAAACAAACAATCAATAAAATGTTATTAACCGATTCAATTTTAAACCTACCCAATTTTAATAGATCTAGATCAAGATTAAAACTTTATGGCAAGAATGCATGTTATTGCCATAGAAACATAAATAAAAGAGGTTTAAACGGATCTAGCGTGTTCATTCTATGTGTAACCCATGAATGCCATACGAATTGACTCGTGATGCCACTGTTGGGATTTGAATACTAGTAAAACCATTAACTACGAGCACGAAGCGGAATGGATCTAGTATGACAAACATAATTAATCACATAATAAAAACAGTTAAAAACCAACCTTGAATTAACTAAATAAATCAATTAATGAGTCTTGATCTTGAAGTTAACGGTTAAATAACTGTCTCTATCGTTTGCTCACACGATACATCAAACGAACAATCACTACGATGCTAGTTATAACTTCACTTCAAACAAACTTGTGTAATAATCTTGTAACTAGAAAAGCTATATCCAAAACCCTAAGTGAGATTACGTTAGGATCGGTGGATCAGTTTATAAACGTTACAAGACACTTGGAAAAAATCACCAGAAACTCTAATTGGGGTTTACTATGCGTCAAACCACAAGGGAGAACAAGAACAAACCAAAACCTTGACACGAGGATCAAAGGTTTAGTATAAGGCTTAGAAACTTCACAAGGGAGTACCAAAAGGTAGTCGATCTTGCAAAGGTTGGTGAAATTTAGAGTTTTGAGGGGTTTGGTTTTCTTGGCCGATCGATTGAGTCAAACAAAAGGGAGAGGGGGACGAAGTTTTATGAAGGATGTGAGGGTGTTTATATAGACTCTCAACTCCTTAGAAAACTTAGTCCCTACTCCAAGAAAACAGAAATATAATAATTATTTAGCTTAATTACTAAACAAAAAAATCCTTCTAGAATCCCTAAGAGGGAAATCGGCCGCCTATGGCCTTGTGGTTTTCTAGAAGTGATTTTTAGTCTTTCAAATTTAATAACGCACTCACGATAAATTAATTAAACACGTAATTATCTAAACTACCTTTATTTAAGTAAATAAGTGAAGTTTTTATTAAACGTTTAGTTATAAATAAATAAACGTATAATAAAAGTGTGTTCTTCATATTGAGTGTGTGCCCCCGATAGGCTCACGTATTTTCAATGGTTAAATGATCGCATATTCCGACAGATCCCACTTGTGAGAGATTAGACATAGTACGTCCATAATGAAGCATCTAACAACACCTCATTATAACTGAAAATGATGACGTATAGTCCCTAGTCGGGCTATAAGACCGACCAACGGGTATTACCCATATCCAATCCATTGAAAATGGGTTATTATAGACAGCGCTGACGCCCACGAGGCCCAAGAAACCGTTGTCGCACACAGTTTCACGGAAGCCGCACTCTGACCGCACGCGATCAGGGTCAAACGCAATTATAGCCTAACTAGGAATATGATTTACCTAAGTTAAGAGGATATACACTCTCCTTATTTAAGTGATAAGGATCTCGGTGTATATGGTATTATCTCTTACTTAGGCCGCAAGATTAGGGAAGCCCAACTAGGGTTTCATCGGGTATAAAAGAAACCCTCGAGGTTCCACAAAGGTAGGATTTACTTAATACTCACAACCCGCACCGATTATCTTAATCAAACTGATTACTTACTCTCACGCTGGAGTCTAATCGTGGGATACATTCCCACAGTAAGCCTAATGTGTCTGTTCTTTAGTGTGCAGGGACTTCATACAAGTTCACTTGGTGCAAGAGCCGTAGTCCTCAACACCCGAATTAAGCCAAATTCGGGTTAAGCGCGGTCTATCCAAATTTTGTATCAACAAGTTGGCGTCATCCTTGGGACCCTACACTAATTACTCTTAACATGACGAAGGGCGGTTCATTTACGGACAACTAGAAAATAGTTGGCAAGAAAACATCGACGATAGAAGCACAAAATCACTTCAAATGAGTCGACTCATGGGATCGCTAGTGGGGCAAACAACCAGAATGCAGGGGGAAAGGTGCCACTGGTGCCCCCTTCCCCTTTCACACCTCCTGTGATACATATGGCAACAAGGATTCCGTCCACGATGAAACCACCCCCAGCACCGCACAAGGAAACGCGAGCACCCTCTAATCTCGAGGTGGAACTGCGAGAAGATCAGGTAGCCACCCCAGCATCAGGCTCAACCCTCAAAAACTTCGTATCCCAGAACTACGAAGTCCTCGTCCCTATCATTATAGAGAGAATGAGGAACACCCTAAATGGAGACGTATGGGTCCGCCTCAAGTTTGAAAAGGAAGTAGAAGCTATGAGAGGATCTGTTCCTTACGACAAATGACTTGGATCAAAGCGCAAGCAGAGGATGGAAGATCGCCTCAAAAAACAACATGTCTCTAAACGGATCACGTATCCCGTGGGACATGAAGAAAGGGAGATAGTGGCTGACTACTTGAGCGAATCGAGGGAACAGGAAGACACAGAAACCCCCCGCTAACAACAGGCAGCTCACAAGCGCCTTGGACATGCTCGAACCTCTTCCGAAGGGGAGAGACTCATCCACAGAACCGCGTGATCGAGGACAAGAAAGGAGTACTCAAGGCAAGCCCAAGAGATGGAGAAGATCTTCGAGCAACAGCTCATCTAGTTCTGACTCTGACGACCATCATCCTAGACGTTGCAGGACAAGTTAATCTTCTTATGATTCCTCTAACTACGACACAGACATCACAGATCATCCCGACAACCCTGAAGGTGCAACAATGATGACCTAAACTCTCTTGGTGCCGCGAGAAAGTTGATGCGTACACGAGACACATCAGAAACTACTCAGAGGATAAGAAGAGACGTATGCCATCAAACGTCAAGACTTACGGCGGTACCACGGACCCCGATGATCATCTGAAGGTCTTCGAGTCGCATGCGGGGATTGAGCGCTGGTTGGAACCTATGTGGTTTCGCATGTTCAATTCCACTATGATCGGCAATGCCCAGAATTGGTTTGATAAACTCCCACACCGAAGCATCGACGGATTTGAATATCTGTGAAAAGCCTTCAGGAGAAACTACACGCAACAAAAGAAGTGTGCTATGAACCCCGTATCGCTCGCGAGAGTTAAACAAAAACATGGAGAATCCTTGGAGGACTACGTGGAACGCTTCAAGGGGGAATGCAAGCATATTAGAGAATGTCCAGAAATCTTGAAAAAGGTACCAAGATCCCGTTTTGGCATTGATACTCGTATGAATCCATCTTTTTGGAATTGGTAAATCACATGTTCTTTACTAAAATCTTTGTTGTACTATATTTAAATCTAGTAATTTAGGTGCATAAAGTTTATCATTGGTTTCAAGGCACTACCTTTTCGTACTCTTTATATTCAAGATTGCTTAGTACATTGTATTAACTGAAAGTATTATGTGCTTCAGGTAAAACTATATGATGATGCCCCATCAAAGTCGTGAGGTCACATAAAGTCGTTGGAGATTGTAAAATTCAACTGTGAACTAGGGGAAGTCTCTTTGAAGTCACACAAGGTTTGTCATGTTACGTGTTATTGATAAAATTCCATTGTCATGATTATAAACAAGGGTTAGGTAAACGTGTAAAATGTGATATTGTGGATTTGTGACATTCATAGTATAAAGAACGGGTCTTTTAATGTGCGTATTAATAAATTTCAAAAATAAATCTTTGCATATGTGTCGTCACAATAACATATCAATTGAATTTGTGCTGATGTAATAACTATTTATTTTTCACTTTTTCTTTTAATTTTATCTATATTTCAATTTTATCAAAATACATGCGTTTGCACTTTGAACATATATCTAGAATTTGAATTTTAAAATGCATATTCTTATGCAGATCAATTTAGCTTTTTATCTGAGCAGTATGTTGCTTTATTCACATGTCTCTTTTTCATCTCATCTTCACTTTAGTTTACATTACATAACCTTCACTTTCTTGTTGTTGCATATGAAGCAGTGTTTTAGGTGCACATCGTGGGTAATAGAAGCTAGGCATCATGTGCAAACATATATACCCACTTAAGGTTTGTTTCATTGAATTTGATTCAGATTATGGTATCAATATGCTCTTATTTTTGTATTGTTTATGGTCAGGTAAAAGTTACATCTTTTTTTGTTAACTTTAGTTAGAACTTTTATTTTAGCTTTGTTTTTTGTTCAATAAAATGTCACATAAAGTTACAACAACATATTTTAAATCTTTTTTTTTTGGTTTTAGCTGAATGAAAGTGCTTATATTTGGTTTTAGCCAAACAAAATATGATACTGAGGAAAGATAGTTAAATGGTTGAAATTACTCACAAGTAAATAAGTTTAAGTGTTATTTTTTGTGAGTTTTTAAACAAGAGTAAGCATATCTAGATTTTAAGAGCAATGGTTCATTGTGAGTTATGACATGAATACAAATTGTTCGAGAAAATGCCTTTATTAAACTTTATGTGACTTTTCATTAAACTTATAAAAGACTATCTTAAGATTAGTAATCCACACTGATTTTTTTGTTATGCAATTGGGTCATTTTTGCATGTTGCTTTCCTTTTTATCTTATGGTTGCAAGATAAAGAGAGGGTTCTTGATATATATCTTGCTTTATGTAATAGAGGTTTGGATGATAAAAATATGTACTATTCCATGTTGTGATTTCTTAGGTGTAGTTTATGAGATAAAGGTGCACTTCCCCTCCTCCACCATGTAAGTCAAGTTATTTTCTTAAGTTATACTATGTTTAATACTAGCATAAAGTTATTCGAAGTCCTTTAGTGTATTTTTAAGTTCAATGCATGACGTTCAAAAGGGCTCATGTTTTTGTGATAATCCAGGTACGCATACGAGTACTACAACCAAGTGTAGTATATGATAGTAGTACTTGAGTTTGGAATGTATTGTTGGTATTTTTTTTACTTCAATTATGCGATGGATCCACTGATGAGAAGTTTCGTAATTGATGTATTTTAAATTATGAGGATGTTTCTTTATGTGTGCATTTACATGTCTGTATGTGTACTTTTGTTGCATATCGCTTATTTTACATACTTTATAAACATGTGATGTAAATACGAACACAACTTATGTTTTTGAAAATTGTATGTATATCGTTTATAACTTTGTTCCAAAATTTCTTAACATGTAGGTTTTGTTTCATTTATAATTATTTACTAATACAGCCTGTGTTGAGCACGGGGTATGAGCTAGTTTATATCTGATAATCATGATACTTCATGCCGGAGAATGATATCGTAATTGGCCATTATGAGGTTATTCTTTTTTTGATTTGTTGAAACATTTTTCTTTCTCTTTTACATATGAACATGCAATATATAAAAGATACGACGCAATTCTTTTGTATATTAACTAGTTAGTGGCGATTAGTTAAGGAATCCAAAAACCATTAAGCTTAGTGATATTGTAATAATAAAGTTAACAGTGACGTCCTTGTTCCTTTTTTGGTTTTTCTTTCTAAAACTCTTTTCTTTGTTCTTTTTTACATACGAGCTTTTCGTCGTTGAAGCATGTACGAAAGCATGTAGGTTTTTTTCAAGCTTTTCCCTTACTCTTACTAAAGCACGCACACGCAAAACTCTATTTGGCTTTTCATTGAAACCAATACGTCTAAACATAAGGTATGTGTTTTCACGACTGACTAAACATGGGATCAAAATCTTTACGCTAGAGGAGTAAAAAGCGGAGGACGAATAGAATGTGGAGGACACAACATATGTAGGGAAGGAAGATATCAACCAAAATATCAGGGAACTATTGAGTACAGACGATGCTTATAAATTTGGGCCTTCGAAATACCATATCCCAACTTAAGTCCAAAGGGCCTGCACTTTAGAGCATATGTTTACGTACGACATGACAATATTTAAAAGATACAACATAATTATTTCGTATATCTAAGGGGCCGTTTGTCTAAGCTTATATAACGTAAGCTCATTTCGGCTTATATAACATAAGTCTCAATTTTATGGCTTATTTGGAGACTTATGTGCTTATATAAGTTTATTATAATATGATAAACTTATATAAGCTCATAAGTCTCCAAATAAGCTTAAACTTTAGGGTTTAAAAAAATATAAGCGGAAATATAGCTTTTATTCGACTATATAACATAAGATTCAATTTTGTGGCTTATTTGGAGACTTAGGGCTATATAAGTTTATTATATCGTAATAAAATTTTATAAGCCCATAAGTCTCCAAATAAGCCACAAAATTATTTTATCCAATCCGAAATCGGCTTATGTTATATAAGCCAAACCAAACACCCCATGAATATTTTTAATAGTTTGTGGCGAATATTTAAGAGATAATAATTATTTTGTATATCACATTTTTTTGTTTACACCAAAATAATAAGTAGTATAGTATACTCCTTCCGTGCCATATTAATTGTCCATAAGAATCTTTTAGGATTTTTTTATCAACTTTAACCATAAATGTTTGTGATATATAATACTTATAAAAATTATACTAATGAATAATACATTACAAACTCTATCAATTTATAAATTTTACATTAGTGGGGGGGGGGGGGGGGGTAAAAAAAGTTAAATAGCAAGGAAAAAATAGAATCCGAATATTTTAACTTAAAAATGGATGATTTTTAGGTTTTAGAATGTTAAAAGTTGGATTTCAATGCGTGAGGTGGGGACATTTAAAAAAACTGTCAAAGTCGAAGAAAAAATACACTGTAATCGCGTTTTTTTTATTAAGCCATGGGGGGCGTCACCACCACGGACGTAACACATAGGCCTGCCCTGACTATCATATAACATAAAAAGAAATAATTACGGTCAAAAATGGAGAAAAAAACTTGAAAAAGTCAACTTGAACACTTAATGTGGAACGGAGGTAGTATAAATTTTGTATTACTATAAGAGTAGTTTATGGATCAGTTATGTCTGGTTTACCTCAAACAAAATAAGAACGGTCTTATGGGTATTATCATCCTACATGTCTGTTATCCTATGTTTCATGCTTAGATGTTTTGACACTAGGCACTAGGCAATGGGCTAGGTGGCTTATTGTATTCTTTTGAGGGGAGTTTCTGAACTTTTGATTCAAAGGCTATGCTGTAGACTCAAGTGTCATGGTCTTACTACTAAAGCAATAACATGAAAGTGAAAATGAAGTTAGATACTTCTCAATCTTGGTTATGATGTCGGCTATTGTGCTTGGTATGATCTTAAGGGTAGTGCCTTGAGCTGTTTTGCGCTACATGTGTTGAGTTTTCAGCTAGTTTCAGAGTGCGAGTAGCCGAGTGTCGGAGTATCTTCTAGTCTTGAGATTTGGAAACTTTAGTTTTGTGATTATTAATAATTTTTATTCTCATGTACTTTCATTCTAGAGTTATAGCATGTATGTGTCTACGATTATATCAGAAAGAAAGAATCATTGTTGTAGAACTAATTATACCTTATGTGCTATTCGACGAATTTTCTGTTGATGTTGTCGGTAATTACTTCTTTCATATGTTTTTATTTTGATGAAGTAAGTTAATTGTAAAACCCCTATTTTATAAGGTTAAGCGACTCTAGGCTGGGAAGTACTTAGGCTCCGTTTGGTTAGTGGATTTTTAAGGCTGGATGTTACTTTGACTTTAATGTTAATTGTTTGGTTAGTTTTGTAAAGTAAATTTGTGGGGTTTAGTCCTACTGACACTCACTATTAACATTCTCAAGTATTTGGTGGGTTTATATATTTTGTGGACCCAGGGAATACATTCATTAATCTCAGCCTCAAATATAACAAAAACAATTTATTCAAAACTTTTATTAATATTATAAAATGATAACTTCAATAAAATATTAATATTTTCTCTTACTTGATTAAATCCAAATCTATATGTTTAAACCAAAAGTAAATACCATTAAGAAACCAAACGGGCCCTTAAAATGAACAGGGTAGTGGTTTCTACTTTATTGAGATTTGTAAATGATAGTTGTCTAACCACACGGAAGAACACTATTACAACTATGTTTGATACACTTGCTATTCAAAGCAACTAATTTACTTGTAATCATTGATACAAATGTCCGGAAATGGGTTGAAAGGTTCACTCCTAGTTATGGTAGCCAGTTGTGCAACATGATGCACAAAAAACTTTTAATTGATGCCTTACCACTTCACTAACCATTTGAACTGTTTTGTCCCACATTTAGTTGCTAACTGAAATAGTGACAAACACTTCAGTACTCGTTGACAGTCTTGTCGATCAGGTGGCCCTTACTAATTCGTCTGATGCGTAGATTGAAGCTTAAGCATCTGTAAGCAGGGTTGTCCTTTTTTGCCTTTAGATATTTGTGATTTTGGGAGTTACTAGTGAATCCCACTTCAAATTTAAAAGAGCAATGGTAGACAATATTATACGAGCCAGAGAAAGTTCAAAACAAGTAAAATAATTCACATTTCACAGAGTATTCGTTGAATAAAACATGGAAGACATATTAAACTGAGAATGGGATGTGATTAAGACGAGCTACAGGAATACAAATCAAAGGATTAGCTCTAGGAACAATTAGCCCGGTTCCTTCTTCCATACCAACACTTTGTAGAGCTCCATCTTTTCCGGCCTTCCAGTCAAAGCATTGTATCATACCACCAAGAGTTGTGTGTAGCATGTGTTGCGCTAACGATATCCCAGGACACATCCTCCTCCCACTACCAAATGTTAAGAAGTGAAAATGTTGTCCTCTCACATCCAACATGTTATTTTCAAATCTTTCGGGCCAGAACTCAAGTGGGTTTTCCCAATGGTTGGGGTCTCTATTGAGGGCCCAGACGTTGATCACAACATTAGTGTTTGCTGGAATATCGTAACCTGCCACTGTGCACTTTTGTGGAGATTGTCTTTGAATCAACGGAGCAGATGGGTGGAGACGGAAGTTTTCCTTCACAATTGCTTGGAGGTACGGAAGGTTTGATATGTCAGATTCTTGTACAAGTCGATTTTTGCCAACAACTCGATCAATTTCTTCTCTTGCTTTTCTCATGATATTTGGATGATTGATAAGTTCCGCTATAGTCCATTCTAGGGAACTTGATGAAGTGTCTGTTGCTGCGGTAAATAAATCCTGAAATGAAAAAGAGAATTACATTTACTTAGTATTTGTACTTACATACTATATAGGAACAAGGAGATTATTTATGTTCATCTACCTATAAAATAAGAACACAGTATGCTATAAACTTACCACGATTAAGGCTTTGATGTTATCTCTGGTCAACTTTATCTCCATGCTCTCATCTTGTTTGATAGCGAGTAACATGTCTAGCAAGTCCTTCACTTGTCCGGTCTCACTCTCTTCATGCTCTTTCATCACCTTCTCAATCATAACATCGAATCTTCCATGGACATCTTTCAACATTTTCTTGAATCCAGTGAAGTCTAAATTCTTGCAAAATCTTATGTAGTCCGATGGGTCAAACGTACCTATTGCCTTACTTATATCAGCAATTAGTTTTCCCACATCATCTTCCTTGCCCTCATCGTCCGTACATCTTCTGCTAATGATCATTCTAGATATCACATTGTTGGTTAACTTCATCAGCTCCCCACCAAGATCTAATGATCTGCCGATTTTAGCATTTTGAGATAATGTTTTCATGAAACGATTAATCTCATCACGCCTAACCGAAGCCTGCAAGTCAAGTGTTGTCGTATTTAATAGTTGTGACATAATCATCTTTTTCATGAACGTCCAATAAGGTCCGTATGGAGCAAATATAAAGTCTTTTGACCCATAGAGTAGGTAATGAGTAGCAGAGCTTAGGGTTCTGTTAGAGAAGTTTTTTTCATTGGTTCTAAGGAATTCTTTCGCAATCTCTGGTGAAGAAACAACAAAAGTAGGCACATAGCCCATAAAGACACGATAAAAAGACCCATATTTCAGAGAAATATTGTAAAGAGCTTGATGAGGTATCGGTTTAAGGAGGTGCAGGTGTCCGATAATCGGCAGGCCAAATGGAGTTGGCGGATTTTGAGATTTATAACCACTAGATTTGAAAAACCTTGCCCATATTAGGATGGTGGATGTGAGGCATGTGAAAATGAGTAACAAGTAGGCTTGGAAATCAGCCATGGTTATTAGCTCAAGAAGATTTGCAAATGATGTGCTCAGATAAGAGTATGCATGCATGAATATATAGGAGATGAAACTCATACACGATGTTAATAAAGTATTTATTTTATAGGTTTATCAATACCACTCTTAATGGGCGGCTTACTTGGTCAAATGTAAGTATATGCATCCAAACCTGTTATTATTTTACACTAGTTGGTAACTTGTTTTGGTTTGATTCATTTATTCCTAACATTTTCTATTGAAGCTGCCAACAATAACTTGTTTGATTACGTAGTATAATTTAAATACATTATGAACCCGTTACTCGGTAGCAGCCTAAAATTTGAATGCGGCTCCATGCAACTAAACATTTGATGGCTGCTACTACCATATGAAAGTATGAAACTACCGAGGTACATTGTTACTTTATACGAGGATAATAGTCATATTTCGTAAGTAACTACAAGCGATGAACAATGCGAGTATTAAGCCTTGTGCGATTATTTAAAAGGTTAAAGTTATAAATTATCAACGCGTTTTATTTTTTTTTTCTCGACATTCTCAATATGAAACATATACTCTCATAATCACCATCTGAACTTTACATTTTTTTCTAAAATTACAAATGTTCTCAAAAGTGACATGTGATAGCCTGTTTAAAAGTACAAATTACCAAAGGCATCCACATCCATCAAAGAACTTGATTGCCGTAGATCTTTTAGCCGAATAAACAAACAATCAATAAAATGTTATTAACCGATTCAATTTTAAACCTACCCAATTTTAATAGATTTAGATCAAGATTAAAACTTTATGGCAAGAATGCATGTTATTGCCATAGAAACATAAATAAAAGAGGTTTAAACGGATCTAGCGTGTTCATTCTATGTGTAACCCATGAATGCCATACTAATTGACTCGTGATGCCACTGTTGGAATTTAAATACTAGTAAAACCATTAACTACGAGCACGAAGCGAAATGAATCTAGTATGAAAAATATAACTAATCACATAATAAAAACAGTTAAAAACCAACCTTGAATTAACTGCATAAATCAATTAATGAGTCTTGATCTTGAACTTAACGGTTAAATAACTGTCTCTATTGTTTGCTCACACGATACATCAAACGAACAATCACTACGATGCTAGTTATAAATTCACTTCAAACAAACTTGTGTAATAATCTTGTAACTAGAAAAGCTATATCCAAAACCCTAAGTGAGATTACGTTAGGATCGGTGGATCGGTTTATAAACGTTACAAGACACTTGGAAAAAATCACCGGAAACCCTAATTGGGGTTTATTATAGTTTAAGAATTCCCATTAGTTATCATAGTCACACACGCCTTAGACTAGACTAGGAACGTTGTATAGTTTAAGCAGCGTGTGTGACTATATATACCCCTCCTTAGCTTCCAAGGAGGGGTGTTGCTTGTGTTCCGTTTTCACTTTAATTTATTTTCTTTCTTTTACACACAACCTCTCTTCTCTCTCTCTTTCA
This sequence comes from Glebionis coronaria, assembly GCA_025667525.1. Lineage (NCBI taxonomy): Eukaryota > Viridiplantae > Streptophyta > Magnoliopsida > Asterales > Asteraceae > Glebionis > Glebionis coronaria. Next base: position 633,680,247 of record CM046874.1, on the reverse strand, counting down.
ACAATGGCTACCACCACCATATTCCACCATGTTATACCACCGGATCATATATAACAAATCCACAATTGGTATCAGAGCCTCGGTTCCATCCTTGGATCGTGTTCGTGTATTCGATTTGGTGGTCTAATTCTTTTTTGTGTCTCGTTCTATAATATTTTTGTCCAATCTGTCTCAATTTTTGTCACGTCTTCTTATTATTGTGTCCAAAAAGTTTCATTGGTTTATCATTTCATATCATTTTCTTGGTCCACATCTGTCTAAAAAATCACTTGGTCTCACAGTCCATATCTGATATTTTCATTGGGTCAAATGTTTACTGTTTCTGGATTTTTTATATGATATCATTTTTTGGTTTCCATTGTTCTTTTTGATGATGTATATACCCAGAAAATTAGTCAGATTCACATGATCCTGAAAAATCGGAAATAGTACGAAAAGATAACAGATTCATTCTTATCGGAATACCATGGAAATGGGTCAAAACCCTTTTCCGATAGGGATTCAGATGGGGATTCCGATGGGGATTCAGATGGGGATTCAGATTACGCCCATTCCGATGGGGTGTTTTTTTGATTCCGATGAGACTTCTTATTCCGATGAGACCATATTCACAATCATTCCGATGGAGACTTAAGAAATACATTCCGATGAAGACTTAAATGACATTCCGATGGAGGCTTAAACATTTCGATGGTGCATCATTTTTTGTTTTCTAAAAACATTGCTTTTGACCCTATCAGACTTTGTTTGACCTCCACAAAAACATTTCATCAACACAGCCGAGTCAACTCGGTCATTACCGAGTTGACTCAGGTGACTCAACACTGAACCAATTTAACTCACTGAGTTTAATCTAACAAGCCCACCTTTTCACTCCTCAACAAATCCACAAATCTAAACCTACACCCATCGACACCTAACCCATCTATAATCAAAACTGACTCGAATCAATTAAACTAAATTTAATCTCAGATTCCTCAAACTTTGTAAGATCTTTTAGATCTTGTAAGTTCGAGTTAACCCATCATAGATCGAATTATGTTTGGTTTCTCCCATATTTTTAATATTCGAAATCACGCCATGATTTATAACATGTTTGTTCTAATCTATTTGTTTGATTTCGGTATGAACTCAAAACGAAAACCATGTTTATTTTTTGATTTCTATGAAAATAAAACAACATGCAATCACTTTTTAACCTTACCCGAGACCCCTCATAGATCTAGAAGCCGAAACCTTCTACTATTCTTCATTCGTGGGTACTTACAAACGTGATTGGTTTTATTTTTGATTGGAGATGGGGTTTATTTCTGTATTTCATAATAGATGATGATTAGGATTGATTTTGGGTACTGTTTTTGAGAGATTTGAGATGGGATTAAAGGTGTGAAAGATGGAGTATCATGGGACGGATGTTTCTAGTGACTGTTGTTGGGAGAAAGGGGGGGCGGAGGAAACGAAGATAAGATTAGGATATGGTTTATTTGATGGTTGCGATATGTGTGAAGTGATTAGGTTAAATCATATATATTCCACAGAATTCGTTTTTGGGCCTCGTTTGGTTTTTACTAAACGTCTTTTGGGTCAATGGTACTATTGGACCAAAAAATGTTACCATATTGCAACTTATGTACGAATTTTATCTCAAAGTTTTTTTTTGGATAATTTTTTTGATATTAAGTTGCATATTGGGTATAATCCGAGATTAAAATAACAAAGTGAAAAAGTGACGTGACAAAGTAACGTAACAAATGTGACGAGAATTTATTTGAGACGAGACCAAGAAAAAATGGGCGATTTTTTAGTGGCTACAGATTTCGTTTGATCGGGTATTAATTATGGGAAGTTGAAGACGGATTTTTCGAAGGCGTGAACTTATTTTATCTTTCAAAGATAACTTGCTCGTGCTTCATATTAGAATGAATACTTGTTTATCTGGTTTCCGGGTTCGGGGTGGATGGTTGATGACTCGGATAACTATCACTTAAAGGGGTTACATTGTTGTACTTAGTGTCACGCGCTTAGTCGACGTGGATAATTTCAAGAGGTGTTGTGCTTATAGACTTCTTCAGTGATGCATTGAGTACTTAGAGATTTCTCCACCGTTCTTCATTCAACAATAGTTCAAGCTTAAGTCACAAGATCGAAGGATTCTTATTCAGTTTCATGTTTGATGTATCTGGTTCATTCAATCAGTGGTCACTTCAAATTGCTTTCACATGGGTTGGTAAAGGTGGCCATGGAGAGTTTATGAGAAGAGATTTTCGATCAACAGCTGATTCTCACAAAATATATAATTCAGCTTATTTATTATTCTCACGAGATTTCAGGTTCACGTGCGTACAATTTATTGATGGTGCCGAGTTTCGAAACCATCAAGGGGGAAGAAGAAGACACATTGAACGCACAACGAGTACACGTGATGAACTTCATACCTTCTTTTGATTTGAAGATATTCCGGGATGACATTTGTCATAGCCGCAGAGAAAATCAGTGTTTTAACTCGTGGCGTTATCAATCTCCAAACGGTACACTACTGATTCGAGGTTTAATTGTTTGATTGTTGCAATTAAACATCATCATTATCCTATATGCATTCCCGGGACTTAATTGACTCTGGTGCATCTCCGGAAGAAGATATGTGCATTTCCGGGACTTAATTGACTCTGGTGTTATGATGTCAACTTCATGAATGGGATAAAGTGTCCACTTCAGCATTTGAGCTTCATAATTGGGATTGATTTACTTTCTTCAACTATGTGGGGGAAGAAATGTCTTGATTTTTTCTGGTATGCATAACTTGAACTCTCAGGGGGAATAAAAATTCAGAAGAATTATTCAAGCGTGAGAAGAGAAGTTGTTGATCTACTTGGTGTGCCACAAACTTTCAATCCCTCTTAGCAACGTTATCATGTTATATGATGGGATTTGCTTGTTAGATTCCGCTGTGCGCTTAATCATTCTAAGCTTTATTGAAAGCTTTGAAGTTGCTTTCGAGGATTGTCGATTTAGGGGGAAGCTATTTAAAAGCTTCTACATTAAGTTTATGTGGCATGAATTAGGGGGAAGCTAATTCAGAAGCTTCTCCTTAACCAGAAGTGTATGGGTTACTTAGCTCGTGCCGTTACAGTATTTCTACTACAAGTTAAAGATGAGTCGTTTTGAAGACGAAGGCCTCAGAAGACTTCATCAGCATTGGACGCTTCATGAAAGCTCTTGTTCTTAATCATTATGTACTTGTTAGGAAAAATATTGTAAGGAATTCTACACGTCGTCCCATGGGGGAAGATTGTTGGAAACTCACTTTATGTGACGACATTTAAGAATTCCATTAGTTATCATAGTCACACACGCTTAGACTAGACTAGGAACGTTGTATAGTTTAAGCAGCGTGTGTGACTATATATACCCCTCCTTAGCTTCCAAGGAGGGGTGTTGCTTGTGTTCCATTTTTCACTTAAATTTATTTTCTTTCTTTTACACACAACCTCTCTTCTCTCTCTCTTTCATCAATGGCTACCACCACCATATTCCACCATGTTAGACCACCGGATCATATATAGCAAATCAACAACAAGACACTTGGAAAAAATCACCAGAAACCCTAATTGGGGTTTACTATGCGTCGAACCACAAGGGAGAACAAGAACAAACAAAAACCTTCACACGAGGGTCAAAGGTTTAGTATAAGGCTTAGAAACTTCACAAGGGAGTACCAAAAGGTAGTCGATCTTGCAAAGGTTGGTGAAATTTAGAGTTTTGAGGGGTTTGGTTTTCTTGTCCAATCGATTGAGTCAAACAAAAGGGAGAGGGGGACGAAATTTTATGAAGGATGTGAGGGTGTTTATATAGACTCTCAACTCCTTAGAAAACTTAGTCCCTACTCCAAGAAAACATAATTATAGTAATTATTTAGCTTAATTTCTAAACAAAAAAATCCTTCTAGAATCCCTAAGAGGGAAATAGACCGCCTATGGCCTTGTGGTTTTCTAGAAGTGATTTTTAGTCTCTCAAATTTAATAACACACTCATGATAAATTAATTAAACATGTAATTATCTCGACTACCTTTATTTAAGTAAATAAGTGAAGTTTTTATTAAACGTTTAATTATAAATAAATAAACATATAATAAAAGTGTGTTCTTCATATTGAGTGTGTGCCCCCGATAGGCTCACGTATTTTCGATGGTTAAATGATCGTATATCCCGATAGCTCCCACTTGTGAGAGATTAGACATAGTACGTCCATAATGAAGTATCTAACAACACTTCATTATAATCGAAAATGATGACGTATAATCCCTAGTCGGGCTATAAGCCCGACCAACGGGTACTACCCATATCCAATCCATTAAAAATGGGTTATTATAGACAGCGCTGACGCCCACGAGGCCCAATAAGTCATTGTCGCATGCAGTTTCACGGGCTTTCACGGGCTTTTATCGATGAAAACGAGAAAAGACGAAGTCAAAAGATCAAGAGTGCAAAAAGAACGGAAGTCCAAGGCCTATTCTGAAGATTTATCGAAGAAAAAGTCTAAAGACGGAAGTCTAATGAAGTCGAAGAACTCAACTCTAATAAATGAAGCAATTATAAGACAAGTTCAATTTATATCGACAAATCCCGAGACGACGTCGAGAAAGACAAAGAATTTAAATCAAGTCGAGACGAGAAAGAGAAAGAAAGAAGGAAGCAACACATGCACTTCCCACCTCCTATATATACCCTCCTAATGTGTCATTAGGAGGGTGTTATTTAGTTAGTTGAATAGATTTTAGTTTATTTTTATGTATTAGGAGTAGGTAAGTACTTTCTCTCTCTAGTTTTATTTTCTCTCTCTAAGTTTTCTTTGAAGTTTTCTTAAATCTTTAATTTTTAAATCTTGTAATCTTAAATCTTTAATCTTTGTATTTAATTTCTAGCTTTTCATTAATCTTATTCTACTTTTTTTATTAGTCTTATCTTAATCATAATCTTTTTCATCATATTTTTTATAAAGTTTAAATCTTTTTAATTTTCGTGGCTTGTTTTTGATGTTTTTATAATATTTAGCATTAATCTAGGCTTTTTAGTTAGCTTATTGGTGTTTTGTTTAGCTTATTGTCCTTTAAAAGTTGAGTTTTAAGTGCTTAAAATCATCCTTTTACTAGTTCCTAGTTTTTAGGAGCTTCTGATTCAAATTCGCAATACTTTCTTGTATTGCGAAATTGAACCTTAGTTTTTTGTTGCGAATTTGAATTGATTTCCTCTTGCGGAATCTTGGATTTCAGTGATTGCGGAATTGTGCTAATCTGACATTGCGGAATTCTTCTTTTCGCATGATTGGGAAATCATTCCCTAACCTGACATTGCGGAATTATTGTATTTCAATATTGCGGGATTAAATATTTTGGGATTGCGGAATCTTAACTCCACAATTGCGGAATCGAATCACTACGCATTGCGGAATCCTTGGTTTTCCAATATTGCGGATTTATATCCCAATTTTCACGATTGCGAAATCTTTGATTTTATAAATTGTGAAATTGTTTCTTTTTCTTGCGAATTTATTTTAAATTTTTAGTAATTGCGAAATTAATTAGTTTTACTTAAATTTAATTTTTAAACTAATTTTTCCCGCCAATTTACTTAGCTTTATTTTTACCTGTTCATCTTAGTTTAATTTTTTTAAAAGTATTTCAAAGTTTTAAGTTTTAATATTTACTTTTAATGAGTTTAATTTTCTTCGTCATTTAATTCTGTAGTCAATTTATTTGTAGTTTTAATTTTCACGCTTTTGTTTTTACTTTATTTTTACCCTTTAGGCAACGACATTTTCATTCATTTTAGTTTAAAAATAGATAACCTTTTTCCTTTATATTCCACCAAGAACGATTGAGTCACATGTTAAACCACAATCAATTCGAAAAGACTGGTTCAACGAATTTTCATACTTGGCAAAACCTTGTATTATCCTTGTTCCTTTTTGGGTTTTTCTTTCTAAAACTCTTTTCTTTGTTCTTTTTTACATACGAGCTTTTCGTCGTTGAATCATCTACGAAAGCATGTAGGTTTTTTTCAAGCCTTTCCCTTACTCTTACTAAAGCAGGCACACGCAAAACTCTATTTGGCTTTTCATTGAAACCAATACGTCTAAACATAAGGTATGTGTTTTCACGACTGACTAAACATGGGATCAAAATCTTTACGCTAGAGGAGTAAAAAGCGGAGAACGAATAGAATGTGGAGGAAGCAACATATGTAGGGAAGGAGGATATCAGCCACAATATCAGGGAACTATTGAGTACAGACGATGCTTATAAATTTGGGGCCTTCGAAATACCATATCCCAACTTAAGTCCAAAGGGCCTACACTTTAGAGCATATGTTTACGTACGACATGACAATATTTAAAAGATACAACATAATTATTTTGTATATCTAAGGGGCTGTTTGTCTAAGCTTATATAACGTAAGCTCATTTCGGCTTATATAACATAAATCTCAATTTTGTGGCTTATTTGGAGACTTATGTGCTTATTAATGTAGGTATTTTTGTTGCAATTAAGTTAGTTTCCTCGACTCACTCGAATTGATATCGGATATAACGTGGATTAATTGTTCTAGGTGAAACATATTTTTTTTGGTATATTTTAAAACTAAAACTATAAACTATTAATTAAAAACTAATTAATCTAATTAAAAGAAATTATGTAATTAAAAATACTTAATTAAAACTAATTAAACTATTTGAAAATTATTTTAAATTTAAGTCTAAAACTTTTTTAACTAAAACTTTAAATCTAAATGAAATCTATTTAAAACTAATTTTAAATAAAACTAAATTTATTGAAAACTAATTTAAAAAAAACAATTTAAATTTATAAAAGTAATTAAAAATATTTTTTAATTTTTATTTTTTTTAAACTTAAAAAAAAATATAAAATAACTTTTAATTAAAATAAACTAACTAAAACATGTATTAAAACTATTATATCAAACTAACAACTAAGATTAATAAACCTATATTAATTAAATGTCTAGTAATAAAACTCAAAAGAAGTACTAGCTAAGATGGTAAAGGTGTTGGGCATTTAAACGAAGGGTCAGAGGTTCGAGACCCAGCATTGACGATTTTTGTTTATATATATATATATATATATATATATATATATATATATATATATATATATATATATATATATATGGAATTTAAAAGTCTATCGGATTAAATGAATCTGACAGCCAAACAGCAACAATAAAATAAACAAATCAGCTATGATAAGATTATAAGAACAAATAAGCTAAGAAAAGTAGTAATACAAAGAAACGAATAAGAACAAAAAAAAGATAAGCTGAGCAAAGTTCTAGATAGCAAACATAAGCTGATAATAAGCATATAACAATAAACAAAGCTAATCTTAAAACCATCTAAAAGCTAAAGAACAATAAGCAAATCCAAAACTAAACTTAATGAAATCTAATAAGCAAATGAGTCCTAAATAAGCTAAAACAGGAAATAAGCAGATAATTTAACACAAAACTAAATACCAGTACACTACTAAAATCAAATAAGCCGATAAGTCAAACACACAATAAGCAAAATACCTATCGAGTCAAATTATGCTAGCAGACGCAATCCTTAAATAAAAATAACTAACCCAAACCTATAAAACTTATAATAATCAAGATACTCAAATTAAACTCAAACAGTAAATCAACTAAACAAATAACATAAGCAGATTAAAATAACTAATTAATCCAAAAACTCATAATTAAAGAGAATTAAAACCTGATGAAGATTCCTTTGAGAAGTAGATCGGCGCTGAGCCGTCTATGAACCAAATCGAAACCACCTTAAACTCGAATCATCTACTTCTTGAACCACGAACATCAACTACTCGAACAGTTTTTATAAACTTCCCAGTAGGGGAAATTTAACATCCACTTTTACTTAATTATTTTTAATATTTATTAACTAAAAACAGATTAAAGAGAAATTTGCAATAATAATAAATTTTAACAGAAAAGTAAATAAGACACGAATTAAACTGAAATAAAATTTTATTAATAACTTAAAATTAAATACAATACTTTTGAAAGAAAATTACAATTAACCTATAATCTAATTTTGCATAAAATAAAAAAATAAAATAAAAATGGCACACATGAATTACAGATTGAATGGGTTTTTATAGGGAAACCCTAAAACCTTGTTAAGGAAGTTTGTTGATGAAGATATCAAATCATGGCCCTTGATTCCATCTCTTCTCTCTCATTTTCTTGATCAACGACTGAAAACCATTCAGGGGTCACACGGATCACCACCTTGGTAGGAGGGTGTGTTTGTTTAAGGCTGGTGTGGCAGATGATGATTGGAGGATTTGTGGTGATGAGGTGTAATAGCCAATTAAATCCAAGGAAAGAGTCACGTCGGATTGAGGACCTCCATCTTTTACATCCGATTTTCATGGGGATTTAATTTCTATCCGTGGTATACACGCGCCTCAAAAAGCCCCAAATTTATTTGGTTAATTAAGGTTTGGGGTGTGGGTAAAAGCTGCGTTTGTTTTGTGAGGGAGAGATAAAAAAGGGAAAGTGACTTTGTTTGTAACGAAAAAATAATTGGTGGGTGAAAGGTTTTACGTGTGTGGTTGTGTGAAGTTTGACCAAGAAAAGGGTTAAATAATATCTTAACCGACTCATTGTTTCAAACGGGTTTTAAAACAAGCCCATGTTTGCTTAATTAAGAGTAAATTGTGATATGGGCTTTTGTCCCATACAAAAAATACTCCTATCCGTTCCTTTTCTTTTGTAAATGGGATTTTGGCCCAAATCTTTCAATCCGTTTCTTAGTTATTTAAATTGGGCTTGTAACTTGGGTTTTCAGGCCCAATAAGCTTGTGTGGGACCCACTTGTCTCAAATAACTTTGATAAACTTTAATCCTTGAAAACGAACTCGTCTTTAGCTTCCCTGATCATTTCTTCAAAACCCGTGTTGAACTTGCCGGTTTTCGTGTTCTTTGGTTCACTTTTGGTTCCTTGACTTTGACTTTGTCTTTTTCTTGGACTTTTCTTCAACAAATGACCGTGAAATCCCGTGTTTTCTTTCCTTTTGATCTTTTGTACCTATTTCACACAAAAACACAAAACCACGCGTAATTCCGACTTTTACGATATTAAACACATGATTAGGTCTTGTTTTTCCTTGATTTTAGTGGCAAAAGGATAAGTGTTTACACACTTATTAAATCCTCTACACTTGACCATTGCAATGACCCCATGCAATGCATAATTTTAAAGCATAAAGTTACATTTTTCTCATAATTAATTCATCTTGGCCTTTATTAAGATATACTATTACTACTATGATAAAAAGAAATAAAGCTTTAAAGGAAACAAAAGTTATAACAATTTATTAACTTGGAAATTATTTGATGGAAGAAACTTGTAAATAAATCTAAGACTTAAATTAGGGCTTTGGTGTCATGAATATTAATCACCCTCAAGTTTCACATTCCTCATACCAAGCTTAAAAACGAGATCATTGTTTAACATAAGTTCTTAAGTTAAACCCACTTATATAAGACAATTGTGTAATACTCTTTCTCCAATTCCTAAGTTGTATCTCTAGCTTTTAAGGATTGTCATTCACCCGTAGGCTCATTTGACTTATTTGATAATTATTAGTCCAAAAATGAAGGCAAAACGGTGCAAACCCGACACTCAAAACCTAACCTCGTCCTCAAAAACGTTGTCACTAAAGTAAGCCCACATCAAGGATGATTTAACACGATTTGGGGAATAAATTACTGGATCCAAAACTTGGCCAATAGTACTACTTATTAATTATTCCTCCAAAGTCATGTAGACTTTATGTGGAGTTTAGCAAGTTCACATCATATACCCTTAGGCTCTTTAAGATGTAAAAATGCTCCTCATCTATTGTCCACACCCTAAGGCTCCTTGAACGATAAACAAGGGAATTGATTTTTTTGATCAATTTTTATTCAACACTTACCATGCCATACACCCTAAGGCTCTAATGACAAGGTTAGTGCTACATGTCCCACACCCTAAGGCTCCTTGAGGTCATGTTTTAATCTTATTCTTTCTTTATTTATGATATATATAGTAGGCCAAATTCCGCGGTCCCATGGTCTGAATACCTCCTACTTAGTGGTTATGAGCCACCTTAGTCGGAAGTCCACAACGGTGGCACCCTCAATGTGTTCATGCTTTAATTACAAGGAGATAAAAGATTTGGCTAAGAGCTAAGTTATCGAATCTACACCGCAAAAATCCTCATTTATTAAGCAATTAAATATACAAGCGGGAAGAAAGAGCCATAAAAACTCATATAAGGAAGAAATGCTCCTCATCTATTGTCCACACCCTAAGGCTCCTTGAACAATAAACAAGGGAATTGATTTTTTTTGATCAATTTTTATTCAACACTTACCATGCCATACACCCTAAGGCTCTAATGACAAGGTTAGTGCTACATGTCCCACACCCTAAGGCTCCTTGAGGTCATGTTTTAATCTTATTCTTTCTTTATTTATGATATATATAGTAGGCGAAATTCCACGGTCCCATGGTCTGAATACCTCCTACTTAGTGGTTATGAGCCACCTTAGTCGGAAGTCCACAACGGTGGCACCCTCAATGTGTTCATGCTTTAATTACAAGGAGATAAAAGATTTGGCTAAGAGCTAAGATATCGAATCTACGCCGCAAAAATCCTCATTTATTAAGCAATTAAATATACAAGCGGGAAGAAAGAGCCACAAAAACTCATATAATGAAGAAATAACCTTTAAACTTATTATCAACTCTATAATTTCTCATTCTCCACAATTTAAAATCTCAAGGAATGAGACTCGTGGAGGCTTAGCCTAATAAACCAATTTAAGGTCCATAGGGTTAAGGATACAAGCTAGAGTAAACTTGGATAAATAAACTCGGGTTGAGTCAAAATATTCACGACGGGCATAATATATCAAAGATATCTAAACTTGTTAAAACCATTTTATTCATTTATTTATTTATTTTTTACTTTATTCTTGAAATGGAAATTATTAATACGATGCGATGACAAAAGGAAAGAAAATAAATAGAAATATTTCTAGATCAAAAATTTGAAAAACGTTGAAAAATTTAATTTTTCGGTTAAATGAGGTTAAATTCATGGAAAAGCCCACTAAAATTCGATAGAAGTCCCCCTACACTTAATATAAACATTGTCCTCAATGTTTAAGCATGTGGGATAATAAACTCCCCTACACTTAGGACATTGAGTACGTTGTTTAAATTGAGGGCCCAGACGTTGATCACAACATTAGTGTTTGCTGGAATATCGTAACCTGCCACTGTGCACTTTTGTGGAGATTGTCTTTGAATCAACGGAGCAGATGGGTGGAGACGGAAGTTTTCCTTCACAATTGCTTGGAGGTACGGAAGGTTTGATATGTCAGATTCTTGTACAAGTCGATTTTTGCCAACAACTCGATCAATTTCTTCTCTTGCTTTTCTCATGATATTTGGATGATTGATAAGTTCCGCTATAGTCCATTCTAGGGAACTTGATGAAGTGTCTGTTGCTGCGGTAAATAAATCCTGAAATGAAAAAGAGAATTACATTTACTTAGTATTTGTACTTACATACTATATAGGAACAAGGAGATTATTTATGTTCATCTACCTATAAAATAAGAACACAGTATGCTGTAAACTTACCACGATTAAGGCTTTGATGTTATCTCTGGTCAACTTTATCTCCATGCTCTCATCTTGTTTGATAGCGAGTAACATGTCCAGCAAGTCCTTCACTTGTCCGGTCTCACTCTCTTCATGCTCTTTCATCACCTTCTCAATCATAACATCGAATCTTCCATGGACATCTTTCAACATTTTCTTGAATCCAGTGAAGTCTAAATTCTTGCAAAATCTTATGTAGTCCGATGGGTCAAACGTACCTATTGCCTTACTTATATCAGCAATTAGTTTTCCCACATCATTTTCCTTGCCCTCATCGTCCGTACATCTTCTGCTAATGATCATTCTAGATATCACATTGTTGGTTAACTTCATCAGCTCCCCACCAAGATCTAATGATCTGCCGATTTTAGCATTTTGAGATAATGTTTTCATGAAACGATTAATCTCATCACGCCTAACCGAAGCCTGCAAGTCAAGTGTTGCCGTATTTAATAGTTGTGACATAATCATCTTTTTCATGAACGTCCAATAAGGTCCGTATGGAGCAAATATAAAGTCTTTTGACCCATAGAGTAGGTAATGAGTAGCAGAGCTTAGGGTTCTGTTAGAGAAGTTTTTTTCATTGGTTCTAAGGAATTCTTTCGCAATCTCTGGTGAAGAAACAACAAAAGTAGGCACATAGCCCATAAAGACACGATAAAAAGACCCATATTTCAGAGAAATATTGTAAAGAGCTTGATGAGGTATCGGTTTAAGGAGGTGTAGGTGTCCGATAATCGGCAGGCCAAATGGAGTTGGCGGATTTTGAGATTTATAACCACTAGATTTGAAAAACCTTGCCCATATTAGGATGGTGGATGTGAGGCATGTGAAAATGAGTAACAAGTAGGCTTGGAAATCAGCCATGGTTTTTAGCTCAAGAAGATTTGCAAATGATGTGCTCAGATAAGAGTATGCATGCATGAATATATAGGAGATGAAACTCATACACGATGTTAATAAAGTATTTATTTTATAGGTTTATCAATACCACTCTTAATGGGCGGCTTACTTGGTCAAATGTAAGTATATGCATCCAAACCTGTTATTATTTTACACTAGTTGGTAACTTGTTTTTGTTTGATTCATTTATTCCTAACATTTTCTATTGAAGCTGCCAACAATGACTTGTTTGATTACGTAGTATAATTTAAATACATTATGAACCCGTTACTCGGTAGCAGCCTAAAATTTTAATGCGGCTCCATGCAACTAAACATTTGATGGCTGCTACTACCATATGAAAGTATGAAACTACCGAGGTAAACTGTTACTTTATACGAGGATAATAGTCATATTTCGAAAGTAACTACAAGCGATGAACAATGCGAGTATTAAGCCTTGTGTGGTTATTTAAAAGGTTAAAGTTATAAATTATCAACGCGTTTTATTTTTTTTTTCTCGACATTCTCAATATGAAACATATACTCTCATAATTGATAGGTGTGAAAACACCCATCCTTTTACCACTTAATTCTGGCTAAAACGAGACCAAAACACGTATTTAATATCATTTGTTTGGAATTATGCGTGGTTTTTGTGTTTATTGTGTTTTCAGAGCTAACCGGATGAATATTGAAGAAAACATGGGATTGCACGGGTTTTATCAAGGAAAAAGACTCAAGACGAAGTCTATTGTCCAAGAAATGCAAAAGATTTGAAGTCATTGTGCCTATTTGAAGATTTATCGAAGAATAGAGCCAAAGATGGAAGATTCATATATGTCGAAGAACTCGAGTCTATTAAATAGAAGATTATAAGTCGAGTTGGAATTATTCACCGACACTTCTCAAATCCAAGTCGGAAACGTTTATTTAAAGATGCGTGAAGACTAAAGAAGAAAGAAGAAAAAAGAGCCCAAACCAAAGCCCAATCACAAAGCCCACCACCATACACACGCCTATATAAAGACCTTACTTCACAAAAATTCACACTTAGCTTAGCTTAGTTTTCATTCTCTCTAATTTTAGAGAGAGAAAGTCTTAAACTTTCTCTCACTAGAGTTCATCTTTTTCCATTCAAGATCAAAACTTTGTATTACCTTTTCATTAATCAAGTTCAAGTCTTTATCTTTTAATCTTTAATCTCATCCTTCCTTTCTTTATTATGATTGATTTTGGTATAAATATCGTATGATCCGTGTTGTTCATCAATGATTTGTGCTTAAAAAGTTGATTACTTTTTATGTTTCCTTAAGTTTATACACTAATAAGCTTTAAGATCCTTGTTCTTATTGGCTTATTTTTTGATTTAGCTTATTTACTTTTTAAAGTTTTTATAAAAAGTTCATCTTTTTATCATTTGATTTATGCTTTTGCTTATTTCGAGTTAGATAAGTTGATAAAAGTGCTTATTTGATTTGGATTAGTAGTGATTCGTACTAGTTTTTGGGATAAGCTTATCACAATAGCTTATTTCTTAACTTTTTTTACGAATTCCACAATTTTTGGAAAAGGTTATAACCCTTTTCCGATCCAGTTATTCCGACCAGCAACACCCCACCCTTTCCGATTGAGTCCAATCGGAAAAGGGTTTTGTTTTCCGATTTGATCTTTTTCTGTGTATTCCGACTGTAGTCGTTTGCCCCATATTCCGATTGAAGCTATCCTTGGTATTCCGATGGGGCAATTTTGGGTGTATTCCGATTAAAGCATTTCATGCTTTCCGATTGTAGGACCTTATGTAGTATTCCGATTGGCCCTTTTCTTCCATATTCCGATCGCAGCTCTTTTTCAAACATTCCGATTGCTATTGTTTTTTAGATATTCCGATTGGTCCATTTTGCAGCATATTCCGATCATTCGATCGGAATACATTCCGATTGGTGCTAGATTTTTCCCTATTCCGATCTTAGCTAATTTGCTTTGTTCCGTTCTTACTTTCTTTTAGTACTTTTCTACTAAGCTCTTATTTTTCACAAAGTTTTCCAAGTGTTAGTTTTTATTAAGTGTTCACTTATTTTTCTCTAATATAATCTTTAGGTTTCCAATCATTTACTTTTAAACTCGTCTTTTACTGTAATCATTCAAGCTTTAAGTTTACTCTTCGACACTTAATTTCTTGTCATTAGTTTAAAATAGATAAACAAACCAACCCCTTTTTAAGAACCAAGAACAAATCATTCCACTTAAGGCCGAGATCAATTCGAGAGGATATCGAGAGATATTAGAACCCATAGTAAAATCCTTACATTAAAATGGCGCCGCTGCCGGCTCTTCTCGTTAAGATCAAAAGTTTTTTGTGAGAGCTTGGATTTTGGGATCCGTTCCCTGTGAACGTTACTTTTTCATAAAAAAAAAAAAAAAAAATCCTTAAAAATATAAAATTTTCAAAAATACAAAACAATAAAAAAACATAAAAACCAAAAATATTTTTGCTTTGTTTTTCTTTGTTCGTTCTTTTGCAGGTGTATGCGCACTCGATCCACGTCATATCAAGAGCCTGAGCCTTTCGATCACTTAGACATGGCCGGTGTACCACCTCAAAACAATAATAACAACAACAACCCTCCTTTCAACAACATGAACAATAACAACAACAATGAGCCCCTTCCGGATAATCGCCCGATGATTGAATTGCTGCAAGCTCATGTAGATGGCAACACGGATCCAATTGTCATACCTCCAATTGCCGCCAACAACTTTGAGCTAAAATCAGGCTTTATCCAGATGGTCTCTGCTCAACCATTCTTGGGACGTACCATTGATGATCCACACGACCACATCAAGAGATTTCTACAACTCACCAACACGGTCAAATTCAATGGTGTTCCACAAGAGGTTATCAGGTTACAACTTTTTCCCTTTTATTTAGAGGGACAAGCCCGGCATTAGCTTGCTAAGGAACCGCCACAAAGTATTCTCTCGTGGACGGATTTGGAAACAAACTTTATCAATTACTTTTTCCCACCCTCTCGTACTACCGCTTTGCGAAATGAGATCATAAATTTTGAACAACAGTACGATGAGTCGTTCAGTGAATCTTGGGATCGTTTTAAAGATCTTTTAAGAAAATGCCCACAACATGGTTTTACCAAAGTACATCAAATTAATACTTTTTACAATGGTTTAAGCATGAGTGACCAAGATTCACTAAACAGTGCCTCGGGGGGTATTCTTTTGGCTAAGACTTCCAATGCTGCTTGGGATATCATTGAGAACAAATCTCGTGTGCAAACCAAGAGTGTTCGGACCAATGTCGCTAGTGCCAGCACTAATGACAGCGACAAGCGACTTGACAAAATCACTACGCTTCTTGAATCGCTTGTCACCCACACCGTCAGCAGCAACAACAACAACAACGCTAAAAACGCCCAAGTTAACACTGTCAGCCAACCTTGTGAGATATGCGGTGGTCCTCACTCTTACACTACTTGTACTGCCACCCAAGACTACCCTGCTGAGAATGTGAATGCGGCATATGGCACCTATCCTCAACCTGCTTATCAAGCTAGACCTCAAGGTGACCGTAATTTGCTTAGCTACCGCTCCAACAATTATCTTTCACCACCTGGTTTTCCCCAAAACAACCCAAACCAACAACAAAACCTTAATCGCCCTCCTCAACAACAACAACAACCTCGTACACCATACATCCCTCCTCACAAGCAGCAACAACCACCTCAACGTAACAACCAAGTTTACCAACAACCTGCTTATCAACCACCCGCATACAATGCTCCTCCAAGCCAAACCCCCGCATTACACCAAGAGGTTGCAACCTACATGAGGACCAATGATGTGATCGTGGAAAATCTCCAACAGGAAGTGCGTAACTTGAAAGCAGACTTGGTCAAGCAAGGGAACGATTTGAGAGCCGACATGAGAAATACTATGGATAGTCAAACGAATGACTTAAGAAACATGATGGCTAGTTTCTTCAACGGTAATCAACCCTCTTCTTCGGGTACTCTTCCGAGTAACACCGTTGCGAATCCAAGAGGGGAGATGAAAGCAATCACCACTCGCAGTGGCAAAGGTACCAAGGAACCCGAGCTTCCTATACCTCCACCGGTGGTTGTGACTAAGGAGAACGAGTCACCTGCTCCTATTCCTCATCCTTCTCCTTCCCCAATTCCTCCACCTCTTCCTTCTACCCCTCCTCCACCCAAGGATGTGAGTGATCCTATTCTTACAAAGCCTTCCTCTTCTTCCAATATACCTTATCCATCTAGGTTGAGGAAAGAGAAGCTCAAAAGCAAGGACGATATTCAGGTTTCGAACTTCCTTAAAATGTTCAAACAATTGAATTTTAACATCTCCTTCGCTGAGGCTCTCGCTCACATGCCTAAATATGCGAAAATGTTTAAAGATCTGCTGAGCGACAAGGAAAAGCTCCTCGATATTGCCAACACCCAACTTAATGAGAATTGCTCTGTAGTGCTCTTAAGGAAATTGCCAATCAAGCTTGGTGATCCGGGTCGTTTTCTTATCCCTTGTAATTTCCCGGGAGTAGAGAATTGCATGGCCCTAGCCGATCTAGGTGCCAGTATTAATCTTATGCCTTTAAGCGTGTGGAAGCAATTATCTCTCCCTGAGCTAGTCCCCACCAAAATGACTCTGGAATTGGCTAACCGTACGGTTGCTTATCCAGTGGGGATAGCCGAAGATGTCATTGTAGGAGTCGACAAATTCACCTTTCCTGCTGATTTTGTTGTCGTCGACTACGAGATGGACCCTCGTGTGCCACTAATTGTTGGTCTTCCAATCTTGAGGACCAGTCGCACTCTCATTGATGTTGAAGCCGGTGAGCTTATCATGAGAGTGGGTGACGATAAAGTAGTCTTCAACATAGGAAAGTTGTCTAAACAGCCTTATTCATATGAGAGTGTTAATTGTATTGACGTTCTTGATGAGGCTTGTGAAGAACACTTTAATGATGCTTGCAAAAGTATTCCTACCTCTCTTCCCAATGTTGAGACCGTGTCCTCTATTGATTCATCGTTGTCTCTATTTGGAGATAGTGATTTATTTTGGAACAATCTTGAAGATACCATGGGAGATGCGAACTTAGCTACTAATGATTCTCCCACCGATGGGGATGAAGACATGAACTTCTTTGACAATCTTCTCAACGAAGACAATCCTTCTTCTCCATCTCCCACGGTTATTGCTATCGATACTCCGACTTCGAATACGCCTCCCGTTGACAATCCTCCGGATCTAGAACTTAAGGAGTTGCCGCCCCATCTCGAGTATTTGTTCCTTGACGAAGAGAAGAAGTCGCCAGTCATCATTGCTAAGGATTTGAAGGAAGAAGAAAAAGCCCGACTTATCACCGTGTTGAAAGATCATAAGAAGGCTATTGCTTGGAAAATTTCGGATATTCGTGGAATTGATCCTCACTTCTGCACACATAAAATTCTCATGGAGGACGACTTTAAGCCCACAATTCAAAGCCAACAAAGGGTGAATCCAAAAATACATGAAGTCATCAAAACGGAGGTTATCAAACTTCTTGATGCGGGTATGATTTACCCTATTTCGGATTCACCCTGGGTTAGTCCAATCCATTGTGTGCCAAAGAAGGGCGGAATAACCGTTGTTCCCAATGAACACAACGAGTTGATTTCCACTCGTCTCGTTACTAGGTGGAGAGTTTGTATAGACTACCGCAAACTCAATGATGCCACGAGAAAGGATCATTTCCCTCTACCTTTTATGGACCAAATGCTTGAACGATTAGCGGGTAATGAATATTACTGCTTTCTTGATGGTTTCTCGGGTTATTTTCAAATACCCATCGATCCCCAAGATCAAGAGAAGACAACATTCACTTGTCCCTATGGCACATTTGCATACAAAAGGATGCCTCTTGGCTTATGTAATGCGCCCGGGACTTTCCAAAGGTGCATGTTAGCTATCTTCCATGACATGGTTGAACAAACCATGGAAGTCTTCATGGATGATTTCTCGGTCTTCGGGGATTCCTTCTCTTCTTGCCTTGCCAATTTGGAACGTATGCTACAGAGGTGCGAAGACACTCGCCTTGTTCTGAATTGGGAAAAATGCCATTTTATGGTAAAAGAAGGCATCGTGCTGGGACACAAGATTTCCAAAGCCGGTCTTGAAGTAGACCGTGCTAAAGTCGATGTTATCGCCAAGTTGCCTCCACCTTCAACCGTGAAGGGTGTGATAAGTTTTCTGGGTCATGCGGGCTTCTACCGTCGATTCATCAAAGATTTTTCTCAAATCGCTCGCCCGATGACCCACCTCTTGGAAAAAGATACTCCTTTTATCTTTTCCAAAGAGTGTCTTGAAGCCTTCAACTCACTTAAGGATAAGCTCACTAAGGCACCCGTCTTGGTTACCCCTAATTGGGAGCTGCCTTTTGAGTTGATGTGCGATGCTAATGATTTTGCTATTGGAGCGGTTCTGGGACAAAGAGTGAACAAACACTTCCAACCAATCCATTACGCTAGCAAGACAATGACAGGGGCACAATTGCATTATACGACAACCGAAAAAGAGCTTTTAGCTGTTGTCTATGCTTTTGAAAAATTCCGCCCCTATCTTGTCCTTTCTCAGCCAAATGGGCCCAATTTCAAAGTGAATGGCCAGCGTCTGAAGCTGTACTTTGGTGAGGACATCTCTCAGGAGGTGATTCCATCCCTCACCACGTTCCCCATGAACTGAATTTGGGTCGAGTCAGGCTCGTGACTCGATTATCAAAAACAAGCGCTCCTCGGGAGGCAGCCCGAGTATCTATCCTTTTATGTTTTAACCTCCTAAGTGTAGGGGGACCTCTATAGGGTGTTTGTGTTTGTGTGGTGATGTGATTACAGGGATACGTGCACTCTTGAAATCTTTGAAGAACCGTGCTCCCGTGTTATCCGAAATCCGGTTCTATCTCTCAACTATCGTGATTCAATTTTCTTCATACTCACATTTGAAATTGATCACTTTAGTCGTCTCTTCCTTAACTCGAGTTAACCAACGTGCACAATGTCATAAGTGTAGGGGAGACTTTTCCCACATGCTTAAACATTGAGGACAATGTTTATCTTAAGTGTAGGGGGGACTTCTATCGAAGTTTTAAGTGGACTTTTCCATGAAAATGCCTTCATTTAACCAGAAAATCATCTTTTTCAACATTTTTCAAATTTTTAATTAACTTTGGCCATTTAGTGGTAATTTTTAAATTTTTATCCCGCAATAAAAGTCAAAAATTTTAATAAAATGGTGTAGCTAGTTTAGAAATCTTTGACATATTAGGCCCGTTGCGTTTATTTTGACTCAACCCGAATAGACTTATCCAAGTTTATTCTAGCTAGTATCCTTAACCATGTAGACCTTAATTGGTTTATTAGGCTAAGCATCCACGAGTCTCATTACTTGAGATTTTAAATTGTGGAGGACGAGAAATGATAGAGTCAATTATAAGTCGGTATTCTTGCGCAAGATCACTTGGTGTAATTATTTGCCTATTCTCCCATCGCTTGCTAATAATTTATCTGCAATAAGTAAGGTCGTACGATTTGAAAAGTTACTTAGCTTCTAGCCCAAGATCGTTTAAAAGTTGCTCGGTAATGATAAGATTTCATATCCAAGGCATAACTTATGAAGCGGGGCGCGAAGATTGGCGAGTCCGAAAAGGCCATGAGGATTCCATTTTATTACTGAAGATCCAAAAGTGATGTGAAAAGCATTATTCCCAAAATCAATATGAAGGATCAAGACTCACGACGAAAAGCAATCAACTCCCATAAAGATCATGGAGAAGTCTATTCGAAAAGACCCTAACAAGGTATGAGGATAAATAGATCAAAGTCCGAAAAGGAGGCGGATCGTTGTATCTCGAAATCCCAATTAGAGATTGAAGAAATAATCATGAAGTCGTGGTCAACAAAGTTGGAGTACCCCTCAAAAGTCTCCAAGTGAAGAAACTCTATTACGATGAGAAGACCATTAACTCAAGCACGTCTCTCAAGATATGAAGTATGAAGTACATGCCAAATATCGGCCCGAGAAAGGTCTCAAATCTTGAACCAAGTTATGCCAAGATATGAACTTTTTGATATCCCGAGAAGCAGTTTAAGAGATTTTGTCCTTTATCTAACTATTGATCAAATCGTCCTACTTTGCTTTCAGCCTAAATAAACTATCGAAATAAGTCCAAAAATGCATCTTCATGATCATTCTAAGACAAAAATAAAATATAAGAGATACACCTAGGAATAAGGGAGTTTAAGCATTTAATTAAGCCATGTGTGTAAGTGTTTGATTTGCTAACTAATAATAACAATGATCTCGTTTTTAAGCTTAGTTTGGGGAACGTGAAACTTGAGGGTGATAAATCTTCGCAGCACCAAAGCCCTAATGTAAGTCCTTGATTTCTTCGCAAGTTATTTCCATATACCTATTTTCAAGTGAAAATGGTTTTCTATCCTTTTGTTTTCTTTTAAATCTTAATTTCTTTTAGTACCTTAATTTTTGTTTAGTAGTATTTGAATAAGGCCAAGGTTGATTAATTATGAGAAAAGTTTAAAATTGCTTTATCACTAAGCATTGCATGAGGGCATGTCAATGGTTAAGTGTAGGGGATTTGATAGGTGTGAAAACACCCATCCTTTTACCACTTAATTCTGGCTAAAACGAGACCAAAACACGTATTTAATATCATTTGTTTGGAATTATGCGTGGTTTTTGTGTTTATTGTGTTTTCAGAGCTAACCGGATGAATATTGAAGAAAACATGGGATTGCACGGGTTTTATCAAGGAAAAAGACTCAAGACGAAGTCTATTGTCCAAGAAATGCAAAAGTTTTGAAGTCATTGTGCCTATTTGAAGATTTATCGAAGAATAGAGCCAAAGATGGAAGATTCATATATGTCGAAGAACTCGAGTCTATTAAATAGAAGATTATAAGACGAGTTGGAATTATTCACCGACACTTCTCAAATCCAAGTCGAAAACGTTTATTTAAAGATGCGTGAAGACTAAAGAAGAAAGAAGAAAAAGGAGCCTAAACCAAAGCCCAATCACAAAGCCCACCACCATACACACACCTATATAAAGACCTTACTTCACAAAAATTCACACTTAGCTTAGCTTAGTTTTCATTCTCTCTAATTTTAGAGAGAGAAAGTCTTAAACTTTCTCTCACTAGAGTTCATCTTTTTCCATTCAAGATCAAAACTTTGTATTACCTTTTCATTAATCAAGTTCAAGTCTTTATCTTTTAATCTTTAATCTCATCCTTCCTTTCTTTATTATGATTGATTTTGGTATAAATCTCGTATGATCCGTGTTGTTCATCAATGATTTGTGCTTAAAAAGTTGATTACTTTTTATGTTTCCTTAAGTTTATACACTAATAAGCTTTAAGATCCTTGTTCTTATTGGCTTATTTGTTGATTTAGCTTATTTACTTTTTAAAGTTTTTATAAAAAGTTCATCTTTTTATCATTTGATTTATGCTTTTGCTTATTTCGAGTTAGATAAGTTGATAAAAGTGCTTATTTGATTTGGATTAGTAGTGATTCGTACTAGTTTTTGGGATAAGCTTATCACAATAGCTTATTTCTTAACTTTTTTTACGAATTCCACAATTTTCGGAAAAGGTTATAACCCTTTTCCGATCCAGTTATTCCGACCAGCAACACCCCACCCTTTCCGATTGAGTCCAATCGGAAAAGGGTTTTGTTTTCCGATTTGATCTTTTTCTGTGTATTCCGACTGTAGTCGTTTGCCCCATATTCCGATTGAAGCTATCCTTGGTATTCCGATTGGGCAATTTTGGGTGTATTCCGATTAAAGCATTTCATGCTTTCCGATTGTAGGACCTTATGTAGTATTCCGATTGGCCCTTTTCTTCCATATTCCGATCGCAGCTCTTTTTCAAACATTCCGATTGCTATTGTTTTTTAGATATTCCGATTGGTCCATTTTGCAGCATATTCCGATCATTCGATCGGAATACATTCCGATTGGTGCTAGATTTTTCCCTATTCCGATCTTAGCTAATTTGCTTTGTTCCGTTCTTACTTTCTTTTAGTACTTTTCTACTAAGCTCTTATTTTTCACAAAGTTTTCCAAGTGTTAGTTTTTATTAAGTGTTCACTTATTTTTCTCTAATATAATCTTTAAGTTTCCAATCATTTACTTTTAAACTCGTCTTTTACTGTAATCATTCAAGCTTTAAGTTTACTCTTCGACACTTAATTTCTTGTCATTAGTTTAAAATAGATAAACAAACCAACCCATTTTTAATAACCAAGAACAAATCATTCCACTTAAGGCCGAGATCAATTCGAGAGGATATCGAGAGAAATTAGAACCCATAGAAAATAACTTACATTAATAATCACCATCTGAACTTTACATTTTTTTCTAAAATTACAAACGTTCTCAAAAGTGACATGTGATAGCCTGTTTAAAAGTACAAATTACCAAAGGCATCCACATCCATCAAAGAACTTGATTGCCGTAGATCTTTTAGCCGAATAAAGAAACAATCAATAAAATGTTATTAACCGATTCAATTTTAAACCTACCCAATTTTAATAGATCTAGATCAAGATTAAAACTTTATGGCAAGAATGCATGTTATTGCCATAGAAACATAAATAAAAGAGGTTTAAACGGATCTAACGTGTTCATTCTATGTGTAACCCATGAATGCCATACGGATTGACTCGTGATGCCACTGTTGGGATTTAAATACTAGTAAAACCATTAACTACGAGCACGAAGCGGAATGAATCTAGTATGACAAATATAATTACTCACATAATAAAAATAGTTAAAAACCAACCTTGAATTAACTGAATAAATCAATTAATGAGTCTTGATCTTGAACTTAACGGTTAAATAACTGTCTCTATTGTTTGCTCACACGATACATCAAACGAACAATCACTACGATGCTAGTTATAACTTCACTTCAAACAAACTTGTGTAATAATCTTGTAACTAGAAAAGCTATATCCAAAACCCTAAGTGAGATTACGTTAGGATCAGTGGATCGGTTTATAAACGTTACAAGACACTCGGAAAAAATCACCGGAAACCCTAATTGGGGTTTACTATGCGTCGAACCACAAGGGAGAACAAGAACAAACCAAAACCTTGACACGAGGATCAAAGGTTTAGTATAAGGCTTAGAAACTTCACAAGGGAGTACCAAAAGGTAGTCGATCTTGCAAAGGTTGGTGAATTTAGACTTTTGAGGGGTTTGGTTTTCTTGGCCAATCGATTGAGTCAAACAAAAGGGAGAGGGGGACGAAATTTTATGAAGGATGTGAGGGTGTTTATATAGACTCTTAACTCCTTAGAAAACTTAGTCCATACTCCAAGAAAACATAATTATAGTGATTATTTAGCTTATTTACTAAACAAAAAAATCCTTCTAGAATCCCTAAGAGGGAAATCGACCGCCTATGGCCTTGTGGTTTTCTAGAAGTGATTTTTAGTCTCTCAAATTTAATAACACACTCACGATAAATTAATTAAACATGTAATTATCTCAACTACCTTTATTTAAGTAAATAAGTGAAGTTTTTATTAAACGTTTAATTATAAATAAATAAACGTATAATAAAAGTTTGTTCTTCATATTGAGTGTGTGCCCCCGATAGGCTCGCGTATTTTCGATGGTTAAATGATCGCATATCCCGATAACTCCCACTTGTGAGAGATTAGACATAGTACGTCCATAATGAAGTATCTAACAACACTTCATTATAAACGAAAATGATGACGTATAATCCCTAGTCGGGCTATAAGCCCGACCAACGGGTACTACCCATATCCAATCCATTAAAAATGGGTTATTATAGACAGCGCTGACGCCGACGAGGCCCAATAAGCCGTTGTCGCACACAGTTTCACGGGCTTTCACGGGCTTTTATCGATGAAAACGAGAAAAGACGAAGTCAAAAGATCAAGAGTGCAAAAAGAACGGAAGTCCAAGGCCTATTCTGAAGATTTATCGAAGAAAAATTCTAAAGACAGAAGTTTAATGAAGTCGAAAAACTCAACTCCTAATAAATGAAGCAATTATAAGACAAGTTCAATTTATATCGACAAATCCCGAGACGACGTCGAGAAAGACAAAGAATTTAAATCAAGTCGAGACGAGCAAGAGAAAGAAAGAAGGAAGCAACACATGCACTTCCCACCTCCTATATATACCCTCCTAATGTGTCATTAGGAGGGTGTTAGTTAGTTAGTTGAATAGATTTTAGTTTATTTTTATGTATTAGGAGTAGGTAAGTACTTTCTCTCTCTAGTTTTATTTTCTCTCTCTAAGTTTTCTTTGAAGTTTTCTTAAATCTTTAATTTTTAAATCTTGTAATCTTAAATCTTTAATCTTTGTCTTCAATTTCTAGCTTTTCATTAATCTTATTCTACTTTTCTTATTAGTCTTATCTTAATCATAATCTTTTTCATCATATTTTTTTATAAAGTTTAAATCTTTTTAATTTTCGTGGCTTGTTTTTGATGTTTTTATAATATTTAGCATTAATCTAGGCTTTTTAGTTAGCTTATTGGTGTTTTGTTTAGCTTATTGTCCTTTAAAAGTTGAGTTTTAAGTGCTTAAAACCGTCCTTTTACTAGTTCCTAGTTTTTAGGAGCTTCTGATTCAAATTCGCAATACTTTCTTGTATTACGAAATTGAACCTTAGTTTTTTGTTGCGAATTTGAATTGATTTCCTATTGCGGAATCTTGGATTTCAGTGATTGCGGAATTGTGCTAATCTGACATTGCGGAATCCTTCTTTTCGCATGATTGAGAAATCATTCCCTAACCTGACATTGCGGAATTATTGGATTTCAATATTGCGGGATTAACTATTTTGGGATTGCGGAATCTTAACTCCACAATTGCGGAATCGAATCACTACGCATTGCGGAATCCTTGGTTTTCCAATATTGCGGATTTATATCCCAATTTTCACGATTGCGAAATCTTTGATTTTGTAAATTGCGAAATTGTTTCTTTTTATTGCGAATTTATTTCAAATTTTTAGTAATTGCGAAATTAATTAGTTTTACTTAAATTTAATTTTTAAACTAATTTTTCCCGCCAATTTACTTAGCTTTATATTTACTTGTTCGTCTTAGTTTAATTTTTTTAAAAGTATTTCAAAGTTTTAAGTTTTAATATTTACTTTTAATGAGTTTAATTTTCTTCGTCATTTAATTCTGTAGTCAATTTATTTGTAGTTTTAATTTTCACGCTTTCGTTTTTACTTTATTTTTACCCTTTACGCAACGACATTTTCATTCATTTTAGTTTAAAAATAGATAACCTTTTTCCTTTATATTCCACCAAGAACGATTGAGTCACACGTTAAACCACAATCAATTCGAAAAGGCTGGTTCAACGAATTTTCATACTTGGCAAAACCTTGTATTATCCTTGTTCCTTTTTGGGTTTTTCTTTCTAAAACTCTTTTCTTTGTTCTTTTTTACATACGAGCTTTTCGTCGTTGAAGCATGTACGAAAGCATGTAGGTTTTTTTCAAGATTTTCCCTTACTCTTACTAAAGCAGGCACACACAAAACTCTATTTGGCTTTTCATTGAAACCAATACGTCTAAACATAAGGTATGTGTTTTCACGACTGACTAAACATGGGATCAAAATGTTTACGCTAGAGGAGTAAAAAGCGGAGAACGAATAGAATGTGGAGGACGCAACATATGTAGGGAAGGAGGATATCAGCCACAATATCAGGGAACTATTGAGTACAGACGATGCTTATAAATTTGGGGCCTTCGAAATACCATATCCCAACTTAAGTCCAAAGGGCCTACACTTTAGAGCATATGTTTACGTACGACATGACAATATTTAAAAGATACAACATAATTATTTTGTATATCTAAGGGGCTGTTTGTCTAAGCTTATATAACGTAAGCTCATTTCGGCTTATATAACATAAGTCTCAGTTTTGTGGCTTATTTGGAGACTTATGTGCTTATTAATGTAGGTATTTTTGTTGCAATTAAGTTCGTTTCCTCGACTCACTCGAACTGATATCGGATATAACGTGGATTAATTGTTCTTGGTGAAACGTATTTCTTTTGGTATAACTAAAACTATAAACTATTAATTAAAAACTAATTAATCTAATTAAAAGAAATTATGTAATTAAAAATACTTAATTAAAAACTATTTGAAAACTATTTTAAATTTAAGTCTAAAACTTTTTTAACTAAAACTTTAAATCTAAATGAAATCTATTTAAAACTAATTTTAAATAAAACTAAATTAATTGAAAACTAATTAAAAAAAAACAATTTAAATTTATAAAAGTAATTAAAAATATTTTTTAGTTTTTATTTTTTTTAAACTTAAAAAAAATAAATATAAAATAAAACTTTTAATTAAAATAAACTAACTAAAACATGTATTTAAACTATTATATCAAACTCACAGCTAAGATTAATAAACCTATATTAATTAAATGTCTAGTAATAAAACTCAAAAGAAGTACTAGCTAAGATGGTAAAGGTGTTGGGCATTTAAACGAAGGCTCAGAGGTTCGAGACCCAGCATGGACGATATTTGTTTATATATATATATATATATATATATATATATATATATATATATATATATATATATATATATATATATATATATATATATATATATATATATATATATATATATATATATATATATATATATATATATATATATATATATATATATATATATATATATATATATATATATATATTTGGAATTTAAAAGTCTATCGGATTAAATGAATCTGACAGCCAAACAGCAACAATAAAATAAACAAATCAGCTATGATAAGATTATAAGAACAAATAAGCTAAGCAAAGTAGTAATACAAAGAAACGAATAAGAACAAAAAAAGATAAGCTGAGCAAAGTTCTAGATAGCAAACATAAGCTGATAATAAGCATATAACAATAAACAAAGCTAATCTTAAAACCATCTAAAAGCTAAAGAACAATAAGCAAATCCAAAACTAAACTTAATGAAATCTAATAAGCAAAGGAGTCCTAAATAAGCTAAAACAGGAAATAAGCAGATAATTTAACACAAAACTAAATACCAGTACACTACTAAAATCAAATAAGCAGATAAGTCAAACAGACAATAAGCAAAATACCTATCGAGTCAAATTATGCTAGCAGACGCAATCCTTAAATAAAAATAATTAACCCAAACCTATAAAACTTATAATAATCAAGATACTCAAATTAAAGTCAAACAGTAAATCAACTAAACAAATAACATAAGCAGATTAAAATAACTAATTAATCCAAAAACTTATAATTAAAGAGAATTAAAACCTGATGAAGATTCCTTTGAGAAGTAGATCGGCGCTGAGCCGTCTATGAACCAAATCGAAACCACCTTAAACTCGAATCATCTACTTCTTGAACCACGAACATCAACTACTCGAACAGCCTTTATAAACTTCCCAGTAGGGGAAATTTAACATCCACTTTTACTTAATTATTTTTAATATTTATTAACTAAAAACAGATTAAAGAGAAATTTGCAATAATAATAAATTTTAACAGAAAAGTAAATAAGACACGAATTAAACTAAAATAAAATTTTATTAATAACTGAAAATTAAATACAATACTTTTGAAAGAAAATTACAATTAACCTATAATCTAATTTTGCATAAAATAAAAAAAATTAAATAAAAATGGCACACATGAATTACAGATTGAATGGGTTTTTATAGGGAAACCTTAAAACCTTGTTGAGGAAGTTTGTTGATGAAGATATCAAATCCTGGCCCTTGATTCCATCTCTTCTCTCTCATTTTCTTGATCAACGACTGAAAACCATTCAGGGGTCACACGGATCACCACCTTGGTAGGAGGGTGTGTTTGTTATGTTTGTTTAAGGCTGGTGTGGCAGATGATGATTGGAGGATTTGTGGTGATGAGGTGTAATAGCCAATTAAATCCAAGGAAAGAGCCACGTCGGATTGAGGACCTCCATCTTCTACATCCAATTTTCATGGGGATTTAATTTCTATCCGTGGTATACACGCGCCTCAAAAAGCCCCAAATTTATTTGGTTAATTAGGGTTTGGGGTGTGGGTAAAAGTTGCGTTTGTTTTGTGAGGGAGAGATAAAAAAAGGAAAGTGACTTTGTTTGTAACGAAAAAATAATGGGTGGGTGAAAGGTTTTACGTGTGTGGTTGTGTGAAGTTTGACCAAGAAAAGGGTTAAATAATATCTTAACC
This sequence comes from Glebionis coronaria, assembly GCA_025667525.1. Classification (NCBI taxonomy): domain Eukaryota; kingdom Viridiplantae; phylum Streptophyta; class Magnoliopsida; order Asterales; family Asteraceae; genus Glebionis; species Glebionis coronaria. The sequence goes on along the minus strand of CM046874.1, from coordinate 633,651,309 downwards.
GACTCATTGTTTCAAACGGGTTTTAAAACAAGCCCATGTTTGCTTAATTAAGAGTAAATTGTGATATGGGCTTTTGTCCCATACAAAAAATACTCCTATCCGTTCCTTTTCTTTTGTAAATGGGATTTTGCCCCAAATCTTTCAATCCCTTTCTTAGTTATTTAAATTGGGCTTGTAACTTGGGTTTTCAGGCCCAATAAGCTTGTGTGGGACTCACTTGTCTCAAATAACTTTGATAAACTTTAATCCTTGAAAACGAACTCGTCTTTAGCTTCCCTGATCATTTCTTCAAAACCCGTGTTGAACTTGCCAGTTTTCGTGTTCTTTGGTTCACTTTTGGTTCCTTGACTTTGACTTTGTCTTTTTCTTGGACTTTTCTTCAACAAATGACCGTGAAATCTCGTGTTTTCTTTCCTTTTGATCTTTTGTACCTATTTCACACAAAAACACAAAACAACGCGTAATTCCGACTTTTACGATATTAAACACATTATTAGGTCTTGTTTTTCCTTGATTTTAGTGGCAAAAGGATAAGTGTTTACACACTTATTAAATCCCCTACATTTGACCATTGCAATGACCCCATGCAATGCATAATTTTAAAGCATAAAGTTACATTTTTCTCATAACTAATCCATCCTGGCCTTTATTAAGATATACTATTACTACTATGATAAAAAGAAATAAAACTTTAAAGGAAACAAAAGTTATAACAATTATTATTTGATGGAAGAAACTTGTAAAGAAATCTAAGACTTAAATTAGGGCTTTGGTGTCATGAATATTAATCACCCTCAAGTTTCACGTTCCCCATACGAAGCTTAAAAACGAGATCATTGTTTACCATAAGTTCTTAAGTTAAACCCACTTATATAAGACAATTGTGTAATACTCTTTCTCCAATTCCTAAGTTGTATCTCTAGCTTTTAAGGATTGTCATTCACCCGTAGGCTCATTTGACTTATTTGATAATTATTAGTCCAAAAATGAAGGCAAAACGGTGCAAACCCGACACTCAAAAACTAACCTCGTCCTAAAAAACGTTGTCACTAAAGTAAGCCCACATCAAGGATGATTTAACACGATTTGGGGAATAAATTCCTGGATCCAAAATTTGGCAAATAGTACTACTTATTAATTATTCCTTCAAAGTCATGTAGACTTTATGTGGAGTTTAGCAAGTTCACATTATATACCCTTAGGCTCTTTAAGATGTAAAAATGCCCCTCATCTATTGTCCACACCCTAAGGCTCCTTGAACGATAAACAAGGGAATTGATTTTTTTTGATCAATTTTTATTCAACACTTACCATGCCATACACCCTAAGGCTCTAATGACAAGGTTAGTGCTACATGTCCCACACCCTAAGGCTTCTTGAGGTCATGTTTTAATCTTATTCTTTCTTTGTTTATGATATATATAGTAGGCCAAATTCCGCGGTCCCATGGTCTGAATACCTCCTACTTAGTGGTTATGAGCCACCTTAGTCGGAAGTCCACAATGGTGGCACCCTCAATGTGTTCATGCTTTAATTACAAGGAGATAAAAGATTTGGCTAAGAGCTAAGTTATCAAATCTACACCGCAAAAATCCTCATTTATTAAGCAATTAAATATACAAGCGGGAAGAAAGAGCCACAAAAACTCATATAAGGAAGAAATAACCTTTAAACTTATTATCAACTCTATCATTTCTCGTTCTCCACAATTTAAAATCTCAAGGAATGAGACTCGTGGATGCTTAGCCTAATAAACCAATTAAGGTCCATATGGTTAAGGATACAAGCTAGAGTAAACTTGGATAAGTAAACTCGGGTTGAGTCAAAATATTCACGACGGGCCTAATATATCAAAGATATCTAAACTTGTTAAAACCATTTTATTCATTTATTTATTTATTTTTTACTTTATTCTTGAAATGGAAATTATTAATACGATGCGATGACAAAAGGAAAGAAAATAAATAGAAATACTACTAGATCAAAAATTTGAAAAATGTTGAAAAATTTAATTTTTCGGTTAAATGAGGTCAAATTCATGGAAAAGCCCTCTAAAATTCGATAGAAGTCCCCCTACACTTAATATAAACATTGTCCTCAATGTTTAAGCATGTTGGAGAATAAACTCCCCTACACTTTGGACATTGAGTACGTTGTTTAAATCGAGCTAAGGAAGAGACAAATAAAGTGATTACATTTATTCAACTTATTTATATACATATATGAATCACAATAGCAAAAACTTATCAAAGAAACCGGGTACAACGGGAACACGGGATCACGGGTCGCGTCAAAAACACCAAAAGTGGATCATTAAGCACATATGTCCCTGCACAACATCACAACACACAAACAACCTACTTGGCTCCCCCTACACTTATAGTAGAAAATAAAAAATAGATCATCGGGTTGCCTCCCGAGAAGCGCTTGTTTTTGTTAACCGAGTCACGAGCCTGACTCGACCCTGAATTAAATGGTCCATGGGGAATCCTTTAATGTAATACCGGGATCAAAAATCTTATCCTCGGTCCCGGAGGAACATAATAAATGAGAGGCAGGAGGATAAGTCTTGAAGGGTAGAAAAGTCCTCTCAACATAAGAAAAGTAAGTGAAATCTTGATCCACGGGCGGTGGGGTGGGTAAAGGAGACAAATTGTCATCCCCCAAAGACAATGGATGGTCATTATTCGGCAAAAAACGTAAAGGTATCAATCATGGAATGGTCAATGTCACCTCCCGGGTCAAAACACTCATCCTCGGTAATAGGTTCTAAAGGTTGGGAGGAAAAGTGCTCGGGAGGGGGACTTGGGACAATATCTTCATTTATAAAATTATCAAAGAGAATGTCCCGCTCCGTGTCATCATCATCAATACCCGGAGGTATTGAGAGATTGTCAATTTCTTCCATATATGGGTCATTATTCTCAACGGGAGTAAAGACGGAGGTAAAGATTCATTGATAGGAGTATAATTCAACGCTTCAATTTGAGAAATAAGAAGATGAACTTTCAATAATTTGTCGCGAAGAATAACGTCTTCCACCTCATTTAAAAGAGCAAGTTCATCGGTGAACATCTCGTAAGCCGGAGAGAATAAATCGACATCGCCCTCATCTCCCGGTGGAAATAGGTGAAAAGGAGAAATTTCAAACGTGAAATCCTCATAACATGGAGAAATGTCATCCGTAAGAGCGACCTCGTCCGTAAGCTCCGCAAAAATTGGCACATCACAAACTTCATCAAAGAATTTGTTGAGACCAAAATCACTAATCTCACTCGATGTATCACAATCCTTAGATGCATTTGGGATATCGAGAGAAGGAATTACAATTGCACTAGGATGTTGAGCAACAAGATCATTCCAAGAAATAGAATTCTCATCGTCATCATCATCATGATAGTAAGAATGCACAAGAGGAGGAGTAGAAGCACTAAGATTAGATACTTTCTCTCTTCGGATTTCGTCATGCAAGCTAACTTTGAGTTGATTTAAGCTTTCAAGAATTCCAGCCAAACTAGTGAGATGTTCCTCAAAAGAAGGTTGATGAACGACGGAGTATTGTGGGGATTCAAAATGTTGAAAACCGGAATTATAGCACGGACATAGCTCATAATTCATCGGTTGACAATAAGAAGTATCGTGAGGGCCCCCACAATTGTTGCAACACGGGTATTGAGAAAAACCCGGTGCATGTTGCGGATACGGATCCTCATATATGGGAGAGGTGAAGTACGAATTGGCTGAATTGCAAAATGGATAAAATCCAAGTTGTGTATTGTCGAAATGATAGCCGCATCGCTCACATGTACACCATTGATATGTTTGATAACCATTCTATGGTCTCCCACACCTTACGCAGTACGAATCCATGAAGAATTAAAAATAAGAGGGGTAGAGAAAAGAATTAAACACAATAGAGGATAAAGAGGAGTATTTTTGGTGTAATACTTTAGGAAAAGTATTACTTTTGAATTTTTTAATTTTTTGGTGCAAATCTTAGGAAAGAGTTTGCTTTTGATGATTTTTTAATTTTTTTGTATTTTTAAGTTTTTGATTTTTTTTGTGTTTTTGATTTTTTGCAAGAAAATTAACGTTCAAAATGAACGGATCCCAAAATCCAAACGTCTTACGAAAATCGTCAATCGTAACGAGCGAAGCGGCAGCGGCGCCAATTTAATGTAGGTATTTTTGTTGCAATTAAGTTCGTTTCCTCGATTCACTCGAATTGATATCGGATATAACGTGGATTAATTGTTCTTGGTGAAACGTATTTTTTTGGTATATTTTAAAACTAAAACTATAATCTATTTAATTAAAACCTAATTAATCTAATTAAAAGAAATTATGTAATTATAAATACTTAATTAAAACTAATTAAACTATTTGAAAACTATTTTAAATTTAAGTCTAAAACTTTTTAAACTAAAACTTTAAATTTAAATGAAATCTATTTAAAACAAATTTTAAATAAAACTAAATTAATTGAAAACTAATTTAAAAAAAACAATTTAAATTTAAAGTAATTAAAGATATTTTTTAATTTTAATTTTTTTAAACTTTAAAAAAGTAAATATAAAATAAAACTTTTAATTAAAATAAACAAACTAAAACATGTATTTAAACTATTATATCAAACTGATAGCTAAGATTAATAAACATATATTAATCAAATGTCTAGTAATAAAACTCAAAAGAAGTACTAGTTAAGATGGTAAAGGTGTTGGGGATTTAAACGAAGGGTCAGAGGTTCGAGATCCAGCATGGACGATTTTTGTTTATATATATATATATATTTTTTTGGAATTTAAAAGTCTATCAGATTAAATGAATCTGACAGCCAAACAGCAACAATAAAATAAACAAATTAGCTAAGATAAGATTATAGGAACAAATAAGCTAAGCAAAGTAGTAATACAAAGAAACGAATAAGAACAAAAAAAAGATAAGCTGAGCAAAGTTCTAGATAGCAAACATAAGCTGATAATAAGCATATAACAATAAACAAAGCTAATCTTAAAACCATCTAAAAGCTAAAGAACAATAAGCAAATCCAAAACTAAACTTAATGAAATCTAATAAGAAAATGAGTCCTAAATAAGCTAAAACAGGAAATAAGCAGATAATTTAACACAAAACTAAATACCAGTACACTACTAAAATCAAATAAGCAGATAAGTCAAACAGACAATAAGCAAAATACCTATCGAATCAAATTATGCTAGCAGACGCAATCCTTAAATAAAAATAATTAACCCAAACCTATAAAACTTATAAAAAAACAGATTAATCAAGATACTCAAATTAAACTCAAACAGTTTATCAACTAAACAAATAACATAAGCAGATTAAAATAACTAATTAATCCAAAAACTTATAATTAAAGAGAATTAAAACCTGATGAAGATTCCTTTGAGAAGTAGATCGGCGCTGAGCCGTCTATGAACCAAATCGAAACCACCTTAAACTCGAATCATCTACTTCTTGAACCACGAACATCAACTACTCAAATAGTTTTTATAAACTTCCCAGTAGGGGAAATTTAACATCCACTTTTACTTAATTATTTTTAATATTTATTAACTAAAAACAGATTAAAGAGAAATTTGCAATAATAATAAATTTTAATAGAAAAGTAAATAAGACACGAATTAAACAAAAATAAAATTTTATTAATAACTGAAAATTAAATACAATACTTTTGAAATAAAATTACAATTAACCTATAATCTAATTTTGCATAAAATAAAAAAAATAAAATAAAAATGGCACAAATGAATTACAGATTGAATGGGTTTTTATAGGGAAACCCTAAAACCTTGTTGAGGAAGTTTGTTGATGAAGATATCAAATCCTGGCCCTTGATTCCATCTCTTCTCTCTCATTTTCTTGATCAACGGCTGAAAACCATTCAGGGGTCACACGGATCACCACCTTGGCAGGAGGGTGTGTTTGTTGTGTTTGTTTAAGGCTGGTGTGGCAGATGATGATTGGAGGATTTATGATGATGAGGTGTAATAGCCAATTAAATCCAAGGAAAGAGCCACGTCGGATTGAGGACCTCCATCTTCTACATCCGATTTTCATGGGGATTTAATTTCCATCCGTGGTATACACGCGCCTCAAAAAGTCCCAAATTTATTTGGTTAATTAGCGTTTGGGGTGTGGGTAAAAGCTGCGTTTGTTTTGTGAGGGAGAGATAAAAAGGGAAAGTGACTTTGTTCGTAACGAAAAAATAATGGGTGGGTGAAAGGTTTTACGTGTGTGGTTGTGTGAAGTTTGACCAATAAAAGGGTTAAATAATATCTTAATCGTCTCATTGTTTCAAACGGGTTTTAAAACAAGCCCATGTTTGCTTAATTAAGAGTAAATTGTGATATGGGCTTTTTGCCCATATAAAAAATACTCCTATCCATTCCTTTTCTTTTGTAAATGGGCTTTTGGCCCAAATCTTTCAATCCGTTTCTTAGTTATTTAAATTGGGCTTGTAACTTGGGTTTTTAGGCTCAATAAGCTTGTGTGGGACCCACTTGTCTCAACTAACTTTGATAAACTTTAATCCTTGAAAACGAACTCGTCTTTAGCTTCCCTGATCATTTCTTCAAAACCCGTGTTGAACTTGCCGGTTTCGTGTTCTTTGGTTCACTTTTGGTTCCTTGACTTTGACTTTGTTTTTTTCTTAGACTTTTCTTCAACAAATGACCGTGAAATCCCGTGTTTTCTTTTCTTTTGATATTTTGTACATATTTCACACAAAAACACAAAACCACGCGTAATTCCGACTTTTACGATATTAAACACATGACTAGGTCTTGTTTTTCCTTAATTTAGTGTCAAAAGGATAAGTGTTTACACACTTATTACTTATATAAGTTTATTATAATACGATAAACTTATATAAGCTCATAAGTCTCCAAATAAGCTTAAAACTTTAGGGTTTAAAAAAATATAAGCGAAAATATAGCTTTTATTCGACTATATAACATAAGATTCAATTTTGTGGCTTATTTTGAGACTTAGGGCTATATAAGTTTATTATATCGTAATAAAATTATATAAGCCCACAAGTCTTCAAATAAGCCACAAAATTATTTTATCCAAGCCGAAATCGGCTTATGTTATATAAGCCAAACCAAACACCCCATGAGTATTTTTAATAGTTTGTGGCGAATATTTAAGTGATACTAATTATTTTGTATATCACATTTTTTTGTTTACACCAAAATAATAAGTAGTATATTATACTCCTTTCGTTCCATATTAATTGTCCATAAGAATCTTTAGGGTTTTTTTTATCAATTTTACCCATAAATGTTTATGATATATAATACTTATGAAAATTATACTAATGAATAATACATTACAAACTCTATCAATTTATAAATTTTACATCAGTGGGGGGAGGGGGGGGGGGGGGGGGAATTAAATAGCAAGGATAAAAAATAGAATCCGAATATTTTAACTTAAAAATGGATGATTTTTAGGTTTTAGAGTTCTAAAAGTTGGATTTCAATGCGTGAGGTGGGGGACATTTAAAAAAACTGTCAAAGTCAAAGAAAAAATACACTGTAATCGCGTTTTTTTTATTAAGCCATGGGGGGCGTCGCCACCACGGACCTAACAGATAGGTCTGCCCTGACTATCATATAACATAAAAAGAAATAATTACGGTCTAAAATGTAGAAAAAAGACTTGAAAAAGTCAACTTGAACACTTAATGTGGAACGGAGGTAGTATAAACTTTGTATTACTGTAAGAGTAGTTTATGGATCAATTATGTCTCACTACAACAAATTAGGCCATTGTTCACTTTTTTTTTGCACTTTATAAATTGTGAACTTTTTTTTATAATGTTCACACTTATAAGTGTGAAAATAATGTTCACACTAATAAGTGTGATAAACATTAAGTGCTACAAAAAACTTCACACTTTTTATTGTGAAAATAAAAGCTCACATTTAAAAGTGTGAAGTATACAAATTTTTTATAATAAAATAAACTTCACAATTTAGAATGTGAAAAAATAAAATAAACTTCACACTTTAGAATGTGAAAAAATAAAATAAACTTCACACTTTAGAATGTGAAAAAAGTCATAGTTTAAAATGTAAAAATTAGTGTTACTTAGACGTGGGCAAAAAAATCGGTTTATGATCGATTTGAGAAAAAAAAACCGAAACTGGTTTTAAAAAAGCCGTCTTTTTAAAACCGATTTTTCTCAATCTGATTCAGCGGTTCATAACTTGTTTAATAACATAGTTGGACCTGTTTAAAAACGGGTTAAAACAATTTCAAATTGATTTGATTAAATCGAACCTGTTTAAAAATGATCTAATTTTGAAAAAATTTCCGATTTATTTACTATATTGATGTTACTTAAAAAAAGAAACACATTTTTTATCCACACATACTTTAAAAAAAGATGATAACCGGTACCCACCCATACTTTATAACCGGTACCCACCCATTTATTCGGATATGAAACAAATCCATAATTAATTATGATAACCGGTACCCACCTATAACAAATCCAAAAATCCGATACTCATTTATTCGGATATGAAACAAATCCATCTCTATCCATAAATTCATAAATCGACCTATAAACTCAAAAATCAGATACTCATTTATTCTCGATCCATAAATTCACAGTCATCAAATCCTATTCGATCTGTAGGTGTGGTTGTTTTGCGGTAGGTGTGGGTAGTTAGGTGCGGTTGTTGAGGAGGTTATTTTACGGTAGCTAGGTGCGGTTATTTGACGGCAGTTGCGGTTGTTTTACGGCAGTTTCGGTTGTTTTGATCATCGCATAGGTAAATTAGTTTCTGATTCTTATGTGATTTTAGTTGATTATGTGATTTTGGTTGCGATGAATTGATTTGTAATTTTAGTCAGCGATTAATGGAGTTGATTTTAGTCAGCGATCAATCGGTTATTTTAGCAATTAATGGAGTTGATTATGTGATTTTAGACACAAGTAAATAGATAAACCGATTATACAGAGAAATGGGATTTAGTTATTCAGCATATAGTGCAAGATTGTTAGTTTGTTAGTTTATATGTTTTGGTATGTTTGAGTGTAGATATAGTTATTGAAGTAAACTGATTAAAATGATAGATAATTCTCCACTGAGTAATGTTGAGTAATGTTTAGATGCCTTCAGTGTTGAACACTGGTCGGGGGTAAATATTTTCCACCAACGTACGCTGCCATAAGCTTGGTCTATTGTGGAACCATTGCGGACATGACAGTGTAAAAGTCATGACCAGTGATCATTTTTGGTTTTGGTTTTGGTTTAGGGGTGTTTGGATATGGGTGGGATATAAGGAAGGGTGAGGAGGGTAAAAATGGAGTGGAAATCCGTCATACTAGTAATATATTCTGACAGATTTTGTTTACTGAAACTGTGGGCGTGATCATGTTTGTAAAATATCCATAACATATAAGATTGTCCGTAATAAGTACAACTATCAGAACGACCGTGATCATGCTTGGTCTGTTAAATATATTTGTGGTACTTTTGTGAGCCCAATAATAACTAAACAAAATACATTTTTATGTCTTTTGTTAAATATATTGGTGTTATTACAACCGGCTAATCTGTCTGACCTCAACTAAATAATGCAGTAGTATGGAAGGCATTTATGTTTCAGACTACTTAACAAGGTAACGGTGTGATAACTAGTAAATATTTATAAATATCATCCGTATGTGTAAAATGACTATATTATAAACAAGCTGAAACTGCATAAGTTCATAAGCCTACATATAAGCTTAGACAAACACCCCCGGGGTCGCTTTAGAAACCAATTCACATACGCTTGGGAGGTAGTTAAAATGAACAAAAAAGGAGATGGTGAAGATTAATTAAAAATGAACACAAAAGTGTATGGTTGTAATGAAAAGTATAGATTCTAATTCAGTGTATAGTGTGATTATTGCTAGTTAGAAGTTGTTACCTGTTTACACCATCGTTAGTTTAGTTAACTGATATTATAATGGACATGATAATATACCGATGTTAGATGTAGATATACAATATAAATTAGCCACTTAAATGTGAATGTATTTTGAATATATACATTTAAGACATCGAGCAAATTCTGTTTCGTCACACTTCTAATATACCACTGTTAGTTGTATTGTTTTACTTGTTTGAGTATATTTATATGGTTGTTTAGGTGTTATATAGAAATGATGGACAAAAGTTGGATGAAAGCTAATATAAGAACTAAGAATTTCAAATATGGAGTGAAGTCTTTTATCGAATTTGCTCGTATTGGAGCTATTAGAGAGGAAATTTCATGTCCGTGTAATAAATGTGCTCATTGTGAGTGGTTTCTTGTGGATGTTGTTCATGGCCATCTATAACGACATGGAGAGGTTTTTGTTCTCGACGATGGTGGAGAGGTGATATTTCATGACGCCTTTTAATCGTTAAACCAGTTTATTTACGGCACTTAAAAAAACAATAAATGATAATTACTATAACTGTTTGACTGCGTTCTCTATCACTTTTAGTGAAATTTGTTTGATCCATCACTGCCTAGCGGCAATGTAGTTCTTTGGTTCCCTTAAAAAAGATTGTTTTTGGATGATTCACATTCTGTACGATTTTGGTAGGTTGATCTTGATCTTGGTAATTATGAACGGTTCTTAGATATGAGGCTTACAAGGGATAACAACATAACGACCGGAAAGATCTATCAGGTGCCATAATTCATGTTCCATGATTGTTATAGTACTATAGTTGTGGATATCCGGTGAAGGTACTTTTGTGTGACTTGTTCATGTTTTTGTTAGTCTGTTCTTGAGAAGGAGCGTAAAGGGGATTATCTCGGAAAGACTGTTCAGGCAAGTATATGTAATAAGTGTGAAAACACTTATCCTTTTACCATTTATTTCCAATAATAACAAGACCAAAACGTGTATTTTATGTCGTAAAAGTCGGAATTATGCGTGGTTTGTGTTTTTATTGTGTTTTAGGACCAAAGGATGAAAAAGGAAGAAAACATGGGCTATCACGGACTTTTATCGAAGAAAAATACAAAAGACGAAGTCAAAAGATCAGGAATGCAAAAAGAACGGAAGTCCAAGGCCTATTCTGAATATTTATCGAAGAAAAAGTCTAAAGACGGAAGTTTAATGAAGTCGAAGAACTCAAGTCGAATTATAGAAGAAAATTATAAGACAAGTTCAACTTATATCGACAAATCCCAAAGACGACGTCGAGAAAGACAAAGAAATTAAATCGAGTCGAGACGAGAAGAAAGAAAGAAGGAAGAACAAACACTTAATCTCCCCACCTCCTATAAATACCCCCCCTAATATGTCATTAGGAGGGTGTTAGTTAGTTTGTAGTTAATTTCTAGTTTTTAAGTGTGTTTTCATTTTCTCTCTAGTTTTTTCTTTCAAGCTTATTAAATCTTTACTTTAATCTTGTAATCTTTTGATATTAATCTTTAATCAAATCAAGCTTATTTCCTTAATTCTCATTCTACCTTTCTTAATCTTTTTCTTAATCTTGATAATCATGTAGTTAATTTTAATTTTTTTGATGATTTGATTGTGTAGCTTATTTGGTTGTGCTTATTGAATTGGTGATTTTAAAAGTTTCTATATTAAAGTGCTTATTTTCTTAATCTTAATGCTTAATAGTTCTTAAAAATAAGTAGATTTTGATAAGTTTAATATTTTGATAAAAAGTTGACTTTCAATATTTAGCTTATTTAGTGTTTTAAAAGTTTTTAAATTCTAGCTTATTTACTTTTTCTTAAAACCCTTTTGATTAATTTTTTGGTAAAATGCTTATTGGTTTTTAGCTTATTTTCTTAAATTTTCTTGTTACGGAATAATTTTTCTAAAACCCCTTTATTCAGGATAAGCTCTCGAATTGTATTATTCCGAATAGTCACCTTAACATTATTCCGGATAAGCCGTAGAAGTTACACATTGCGGATAGGGGCCCTAAGTCTTTTTCCGGATAAGTTTTCAGAAGTAGTATTCCGGATAACTCATTGTACCAAGTTATTCCGGATAAGCATCCCAAGTTACTCAGGATAAGCCTCAGAGTTTTTATTCTGGATAGTTGCCTTATTCCGGATAGTGATCAAAATAGTGGATTGCGGATAAGCTTTCTTTTATGTATTCCGGATAACAACACCTTCATTATTCCGGATAAGCTCTCGTTCTTGTATTCCGGATAAGCTGCTTTGCCAATTATTCCGGATAAGGGTATTGAGGCAGATTCCGGATAAAGGTATTTTAAAGTTTTTCCGGATAAGTATCCGGAATATATTCCGGATAAGCACACAAGTTCAGATTCCGGATAAGAGTCCAAAGACGAGTTCCGGATAAGCCTCAGAAGAATCTTTGCGGATAAGTTTGGTTTCTTCATTCCGGATAAGCATCACAATTTCATTCCGGATAAACATCATTCCGGATAAGGTTTTGTAATTCCGGTTTTTATTTCAAACTTTATTTTTCCCGCCTTTTTACTTAGCATTATTCTAACTTGTCTTGTTTTAGTTTAAATCTTTTAAGTTTACATTTTTATAAGTTTTAATCAATTACTTTTTAATTTAAAGTCTTCATTTTTAGTTTTTAATATTTTCAAGCTTTCATTTTTACTCAACAACATTTTCATTTTTAGATTAAAACAGATAATCAAACCTTTTTATTTTCCACCAAGAACGACTGAGTCGCACTTTTGACTAGTAATCAATTCGAAAAGACTAGATTCAAGGAACTTTCATACGAGGTAAACCCTTGTATTAATATGCACATAGTCTGATTATTTCTTTTTATATACGGGATGAGAGATTAGTACTTACTTAGGTTCTGTATGTTTAAACGTCTTTTAGGTGGTTCCACACATAACATATGTTATTTAAGAATGGATTGAGAAAGTTTTTGCTATTCCTGTGGATGGCAAAGAGGCCCTGCAGATGTGTGCGTGATAGAACTAGGAGGGACAGTTGGTAATTTTATTATGAATACTTTCTTTAATTTCAGTGATATTTTTATTTTTATGTGGTTATCTAATACCTTTGTAATCATTCTAGGTGACATCGAGTCTATGCCCTTCATCGAGGCTTTACGACAATTATTTTTCTCAACAGGTAAGTTCGCCATTACTATTTATTATATGCCACAGAGATCCATTAGGTCCTTCTTACTCGTATCATACTTAGCCAGATATCTGCCTACTCTTGACACTTGTGGCCCGATATGTTTTAGTTATAACTTAAAATCCTAGGTTATTGTTTTTTTAAAGGCGATCCTAGGTTATTATTAAAGAGAAGTTATCTACCAATGCCACATTTGACACTGCCAATTCGAATTCTGAGTTTTATGCTCTTCATGAAATCATATTTAGCTCCACCCATTTATATATCATGTTCGGTGCCCATGAAGTTACTGGTTGAGGTCTTATAATCTTGTTTTGTTCTGTGTAATATACTAATATGTATAATGTATAATTGGAACTGACTGTATTGTTTTTTTGTTCTTTCCTCAGGACTGGATAATTTCTGCCTCATTCATGTTAGCCTTGTACCAATGCTTGGTGTTGTTGGTGAACAGGTAATAACTAGTGGCTAATGTGTTGGATTTAGCTTAGTTTTGATGTTAGAGAATGGGGAAGTTTTTATGTTTTTATGGCCTTTTTTCCTTCAGAAAACGAAGCCTACACAACACAGTGTTAGGGAATTGCGAGCACTGGCCTGACCCCTCACTTTTTAGCATGTCGCTCTGCTCAGGTACGTTGTTCTTTTATCTATGCATACATGAATCACAATGTCGTTTGCAAGTAAATATATTACGGCACCTTCGTATAAGTCATCCTTGTCATTTATGGCTCCCTAATTATAATTTTGGCCCGTCATACTCTTTTGCGACTTTCTAATAATTTTTTGAATGAGCGAGTTGCTAGACTATAATACATAAAATATTGAGATTGTATCAAGATTTAAATCGAACCAAAATCGTCACTTGTCAGATAAAGGTCACTCAACCACTTTCTGAGTTGATGTTTATGTTGGTTTTTATTTACCCTTCAGTTCCTATTTTCCTACTTTGCTACTCACTCTCACCTGTAGTTTACTTTCTCAGAAACACAAATAGTTCTCTTTAATTATGGTTGACTGACATAAACCTGCTCCTCACATGCCAATGGTTGCTACCAGTTATACTGTTCGTCACTACCAGTTATACTGTTCGTCATTACCAGTTATACTGTTTGTCACTACCTCGAGTAAAACTAGTCAAATACTCAAGTGGTTAATAGGTTTTAGCTTTCTGAGAGGTTTCTCAGTTTTCACGCGATATCTGTATAAATGTAGCTATATGGTTGTACTGTAGCAGTGAGAATCAAATTCACGCTTACATATTTATCTATTAGTAACATTTCATTGTTACAAGATATATGTGAGAATGATTTTGATCTACAAGCTTTCTCATTTATCTCTTAGTAATTCTTGGGTTTAGATCGGTGTGGGCATTATACTGGATTTTACTTATGATCTACTTAACTTGAAATGCAGGCCCTTCTACATGCCTGCATTGCACGTTCGTTGAAACCATCCATTCAATGAACTGCAGCTTCTGATCTTGAAGATTAAAGTGCCAAATTGGTATGGGGCCTCTATAGTCTAAACAAGGCTTAATGCTAGTATCTAATACACCCCTAAAATCTAGTATCAAATCCATGTTAAAGTATTTAACTCTTAATCATGTATCCTTTTGCAGACGCCAGAAGCTCATACAAAGGCTTGGGAGACGCTAAGGGTGAGTTTCATATTTCAAATATTTTTCGTATGAATACTCATTGTTTATATTAACAATCATTTCCCTCGTGTGGACTTAAATACTTAATGTATCTGAGTTTGTTCGTGGACTTGTGCTGATATGCATATCATGATATGCCTCGGTGCTCAAGCTTTTTAAATTCTAGTGCTTGACCTTGAGCTTTATAGAACTAATTAAACATTTGTGAGCCAGTGATGGGTTGCAAATTCTGTATAGCTCTCTAACACTAAACATGAATATGTTCAGAGTTCTGCATGTGTTTCGGTTCCTAGTGGATTTGGAGATCGTGGTGTGAAGGGATACTAGCTGCCAAATATGCCCGAGATAATAAAGTTCCATACCTTGGCATTTGCTTAGGAATGCAAATATCTGTGCTTGAAACTGCTAGATCTGTAAGTTATCTCACCGGTTTACAATTATGTGTCCTCTAATTTAAGTTCAGACATTGTATTATTTAAATTGGTCAATTTATACAGATCTTGGGGTGGAAAGACACAAACAGTACCGAGTTTGACGAGCATGCACCCAATCCTGTTGTAATCTTCATGCCAGAGGTATTTCGTCTCCCTTATATTGTGACAAGTTTTGTGTTCTAATCGAGAATGAAGAGGAAATTACATGCTCTCTTGCTACAAATTACATGCTCTCTTGCTACAAATTATATGGCCAATCTTACACATAGTTCCCGAAATATATACAAGTACTTCTTACTCCACATGCATAATTTCTTTATAAGTTCATACTTTCAACATCTTTTTTAACGCGTGTGCGATTATTGTTTTCTAATACTTCTGCAGTTTTTTGTAGGTCGAGATTGGTTCACAGAACACTCCTCAGCTTTGGATTCCCAAGCCAGAAAAATAATTGTTCTTTGTTAATCTGAACTAGTAGTATGTGAAAACACGAATAGTGTCATAAGCTGCACATAACTGTTTATCGTGTGGATTAATGTAACTTTGAATTTGAATGTTATCACTTTCTGATAATCAAATTTAAACATGTATGCATAATTTATTTTACTGATTTGCCTTGTGTATGCATGGGGTGACGACATTTGGGTTGTTAGCGACGAGCCTGGTTGTCACTAAACACAATTTTTTTGTACTATTGGTTCAAAAAACTTCACGCTTAAAAGTGTGAAGAAATAAAAGTTCACACTTAAAAGTGTGAAGATTTTCTTTTAAATTATAAAGAATTGTTTCAAAATCTTCGCACTTAAAAGTGTGAAGATTTAAAACCTCACGTTTAAGAGTGTGAAGAAATGTATTAAAATTTTCACACTTTAAAGTGCGAAGAATTCTTTTAAAAATCTTCCCACTTAAAAGTGTGAAGTTTTTTATAAATCTTCACATTTAAGTGTGTGAAATTATTTGTTACACCAATATTGTCCACACATAAGTAAGTGTGAACTTTTAAATTCTTCACATTTTAATATGTGAAAAGAAGCTAAAATAAGTGTGAACAATCACATATTTTGTTGTAGTGTGTGGTTTACCTCAAACAAAATAAGAACGGTCTTATGGGTATTATCATCCTACATGTCTGTTATCCTATGTTTCATGCTTAGATGTTTTGACGCTAGGCATTAGGCAATGGGCTAGGTGGCTTATTGTATTCTTTTTAGGGGAGTTTCTGAACTTTTGATTCAAAGGCTATGCTGTAGACTCAAGTGTCATGGTCTTACTACTAAAGCAATAACATGAAAGTGAAAATGAAGTTAGATACTTCTCAATCTTGGTTATGATGTCGGCTGTTGTGCTTGGTATGATCTTAAGGGTAGTGCCTTGAGCTGTTTTGCGCTACATGTGTTGAGTTTTCAGCTAGTTTCCGAGTGCGAGTAGCCGAGTGCCGGAGTATCTTCTAGTCTTGAGATTTGGAAACTCTAGTTTTGTGATTATTAATAATTTTTATTCTCATGTACTTACATTCTAGAGTTATAGCATGTATGTGTCTGCGATTATATCAGAAAGAAAGAATCATTGTTGTAGAACTAATTATACCTTATGTGCTATTCGACGAATTTTCTGTTGATGTTGTCAGTAATTACTTCTTTCATATGTTTTTATTTTGATGAAGTAAGTTAATTGTAAAAGCCCTATTTTATAAGGTTAAGCGACTCTAGGCTGGGAAGTACTTAAAATGAACAGGGTAGTGGTTTCTACTTTATTGAGATTTGTAAATGATAGTTGTCTAACCACACCGGAAGAACACTATTACAACTATGTTTTATACACTTGCTATTCAAAGCAACTAATTTACTTGTAATCATTGATACAAATTTCCGGAAATGGGTTGAAAGGTTCACTCCTAGTTAAGTAAGCCGGTTGTGCAACATGACACAAAACACTGTTAGTTGATCCCTATCCACGTCACTAATCATTTGAACTGTTTAGTCCGACATTTAGTTGTTAACTGAAATGGTGTCAAACACTTCACTACTCGTTGACAGTCTTGTAAATCAGGTGGCCCTTACTAATTCGTTAGTGGGGACATCTGATGCGTAGATTGAAGCTTAAGCATCTGTAAGCAGCAGGGTTTTCCTTTTTTGCCTTTAGATATTTGTGATTTTGGGAGTTACTAGTGAGTGAATCCCACTTCAAAGTTAAAAGAGCAATGTTAGGCAAGGGAAAAACCAATAGAGCTGTAGCAAAACAACTGTAATGAATTTTAAATGAAATCTGACAAAAACATAAATAAATATTGGAAGTGAAGATAAACAATATATTATACGAGCCAGAGAATACTCAAAACAAGTAAGTTGTTTCACATCAAGCAAAGAAATATCAAACATGAAAAAGTAATTCACATTTCACAGAGTACTGGATGAATAAAATAAATAACATATATATCTGAGAATAGGTTTTTCACAGATTATTCGTTGAATAAAACATGGAAGACATATTAAACTGAGAATGGGATGGGATTAAGACGAGCCACAGGAATACAAATCAAAGGATTAGCTCTAGGAACAATTAGCCCCGTTCCTTCTTCCATACCAACACTTGGTAGAGCTCCATCTTTTCCGGCCTTCCAGTCAAAGCATTGTATCATACCACCAAGAGTTGTGTGTATCATGTGTTGCGCTAACGATATCCCAGGACACATCCTCCTCCCACTACCAAATGTTAAGAAGTGAAAATGTTGTCCTCTCACATCCAACATGTTATTTTCAAATCTTTCGGGCCAGAACTCAAGTGGGTTTTCCCAATGGTTGGGGTCTCTATTGAGGGCCCAGACGTTGATCACAACATTAGTGTTTGCTGGAATATCGTAACCTGCCACTGTGCACTTTTGTGGAGATTGTCTTTGAATCAACGGAGCAGATGGGTGGAGACGGAAGTTTTCCTTCACAATTGCTTGGAGGTACGGAAGGTTTGATATGTCAGATTCTTGTACAAGTCGATTTTTGCCAACAACTCGATCAATTTCTTCTCTTGCTTTTCTCATGATATTTGGATGATTGATAAGTTCCGCTATAGTCCATTCTAGGGAACTTGATGAAGTGTCTGTTGCTGCGGTAAATAAATCCTGAAATGAAAAAGAGAATTACATTTACTTAGTATTTGTACTTACATACTATATAGGAACAAGGAGATTATTTATGTTCATCTACCTATAAAATAAGAACACAGTATGCTATAAACTTACCACGATTAAGGCTTTGATGTTATCTCTGGTCAACTTTATCTCCATGCTCTCATCTTGTTTGATAGCGAGTAACATGTCCAGCAAGTCCTTCACTTGTCCGGTCTCACTCTCTTCATGCTCTTTCATCACCTTCTCAATCATAACATCGAATCTTCCATGGACATCTTTCAACATTTTCTTGAATCCAGTGAAGTCTAAATTCTTGCAAAATCTTATGTAGTCCGATGGGTCAAACGTACCTATTGCCTTACTTATATCAGCAATTAGTTTTCCCACATCATCTTCCTTGCCCTCATCGTCCGTACATCTTCTGCTAATGATCATTCTAGATATCACATTGTTGGTTAACTTCATCAGCTCCCCACCAAGATCTAATGATCTGCCGATTTTAGCATTTTGAGATAATGTTTTCATGAAACGATTAATCTCATCACGCCTAACCGAAGCCTGCAAGTCAAGTGTTGTCGTATTTAATAGTTGTGACATAATCATCTTTTTCATGAACGTCCAATAAGGTCCGTATGGAGCAAATATAAAGTCTTTTGACCCATAGAGTAGGTAATGAGTAGCAGAGCTTAGGGTTCTGTTAGAGAAGTTTTTTTCATTGGTTCTAAGGAATTCTTTCGCAATCTCTGGTGAAGAAACAACAAAAGTCGGCACATAGCCCATAAAGACACGATAAAAAGACCCATATTTCAGAGAAATATTGTAAAGAGCTTGATGAGGTATCGGTTTAAGGAGGTGCAGGTGTCCGATAATCGGCAGGCCAAATGGAGTTGGCGGATTTTGAGATTTATAACCACTAGATTTGAAAAACCTTGCCCATATTAGGATGGTGGATGTGAGGCATGTGAAAATGAGTAACCAGTAGGCTTGGAAATCAGCCATGATTATAAGCTCTAGATTTGCAAATGATGTGCTCAGATAAGAGTATGCATGAATAAATATATAGGAGATTTATTTTATAGGTTTATGAATACCAGGGTTCAAGTTTTCAAATTCTCAATGGGCGGCTTACTTGGTCAAATTTGAGTATCTGTTAAAGTTTTTACAGTAGTTGGTAACTTTGTCTTTATTTGATTCATTTATTCGTAACATTTTCCTTTGAAGCTGCCAAGAATGACTTGTTACTCGTGAAAGTGAAATGTGATTATACATCATGTTTAAAAGAACTAACTCAAGGTACGTGACAAATCTATAATAATATATATAAAGAGAATCCGTATATGTTTAACATTAATTAACCTAAGAAAAAAGTAAATAACATGGTCAGCTAGATTTAAATACTTCTAGTCATATAAGGCAACGTGAACAGGGTTATTGGCTGGATTTTTTTGTTTTGTTTAGTAGAAGGGTTATCATGTATCTTTGGATATAAGGGGACTAATTTTCACCTTTTATCCGATCTTGATCAAAGCCTAGATGGTTTATTGTATTCTTTTTTAGGGGAGTTTCAGAATTTGGATTCAAAGTTTGTTAGTGATCCTTCTGGTTTAAAAGATGCCATGAAGCTTGCAGATTTCTTTGAGAAACAGAAGCACGGATGCGGGTCTTTGGCTTCGATATAGTCCTCGTTCAAACCAGGGAAAGATGACGAAAAAGATCCCAACTTTGTGCAGCTGGATAAAAGGAAAGGGGACAAAGAGTGAATCTTGTACGCCCAGTGAGCTACCAGTATATATATGTCATTGTGTTGTTTGATAATGTTTTATTGGATAGTAAGTAACACATCGTGTTTGTAGTTCTATTCCCAGTGAGTTATGAAACTACATAGTATTCGTTATTAGAACTTATTAAGTACAGGGTTGTCCTTTTGTTGATGCTGACTTAAATGTTTTCTTAAACATCATGTTTACTCAAGAATGTAAATCTTTTGTTTCTATTCCCTGTAACTAGTGGAATTCTATTCTCATTAGATACTACGGAGTATATATTACTTTTATGTGGAACTCTGAACATGATTTTAGGCCCCAACCATAATTAAATGATCAGTTAGTCATTTATGCAAATTCAGGTCCTCCAAAGATTATCTAGATATGCATAGCCTTATCATGCACACATACAACCCGAAAAATAACTTTGACCGATTTCCTGATCATCTATGTTTGCACAAAGCATTGTGCATTTTGATGGGCTGGAACTATATGATGCCTCCTGATAACTCGAAGGCATATTAGGCTATCATCGATTACCTGCAGAACAAGCTGGCGGGAGACCGGAATAATCTGATAATGTGGCAACCTCATGTGATCACACTGTACACTGCACCGGAAAGGGTAGTAATGTGACCACCTTTTGCTCTATGTCACTTTTTATTTATGCATTTTATGTAGATAGTTTGATTTTTCAGTTTATGAAGAAAGACGAATCTTATATATTGTGAAATAGTCATTGATTAAGTTGAGAATAGATACAATACGAGGTTGGGCTGTGAGAACATGGATGGTAAAAAGAAACCCCTAGAAGTAAACACTAAACAAATTTTTGTTTAGAAGTAAACACTAAACAAACACATTATGTTTTTTCTCGTTGTTCTACGAGGCTTATCAAATTAGACCTGTGTTAACTTGAAAGAGGTTAGGGTAAGAAGATGTGTTAAATCGTTTTTAATGAACATGTATGTCTAACTACTAGAGATATGCATGCACATGATGTTTTCTAACCGAAGCTTAGAAGAGTCTGTTTTTTTAGTTTTCAACGTTCAGTGTAG
Organism: Glebionis coronaria; assembly: GCA_025667525.1. Taxonomy (NCBI): domain Eukaryota; kingdom Viridiplantae; phylum Streptophyta; class Magnoliopsida; order Asterales; family Asteraceae; genus Glebionis; species Glebionis coronaria. The sequence goes on along the minus strand of CM046874.1, from coordinate 633,630,145 downwards.
AGCTAATTTTATTGCTTGGTTATAGAACATTAATACTTAAGTCATTCTAGTAAGTGTAAATGCTGATTGTTCAACCTTAGTGTTTGTCTTGATGTCTTGGGCAACTAAACTGACCCAAAACCACATATGCAAAGATCTGTCGATCTAGAAAGGCCCATTGTGTCGGTTTTTTGTTATGAGCGCTAATGAAATCACTCAAATTTGGCTATATTGATCTTGCTAACGTTTTTCGTCCAAGTTTTGTTTACTGTTTTGTTTGGTTATCATCATCTTAATATCATCTTTTCTTCCCACATTAAAGCATTTGTGATAAATCGAATAGCTAGGGTAGTGAAAATGTTGATAACGTTTTTCTGAACCTTTGGATTATTATTCATTTTCGATTCACCACCGGAAGCCAAAGGCAATGTACGGAAGAGAAGGGCACATGGAAACAATAGTAGTCAAGTTTTCTAGTGATCCTTCTAGTTTAAATGAGGCCATGAGGCTTGCATATTTCTTTGAGAAATAGAAATATGGGCGTGGGACTTGGGCTTCGATACAGTTCATTTTCATACCAGGGAAAGATGACGAAACAGATCCCAACTTTGTGAAGCTGGATAAGAGGAAAGAGGAGAAAAAGAGAATCTTGTACGGGTATTTAGGAACTGTGTTTGATCTGGAGGGAGTGATCTTTTATACTAGGAAAAAGGTAATAATTGAAAGCAAAAGGGAAAAAGCACACCTTCGTTGATGACACCCACTGAGCTATCGGTGTATGTCATTCTGCTAGTTATTAGTATGTTTTATTGGATAGAAAGTAACATCCTCGTACATTAAATTAAGCTTCCATAGACTTGGATAGACAATAACTGTAGATTTATGCCTTTGAATCTATCTTTTTGTTTTCTTTCTTTCTGGTGTTTCCTAATATCATAATTATTGTGGATTCATTTGGCTGCCATTTGTATTGAGTGCATGTTGTCCAGGAGTTTAGCATGGTTTTTATTTTATAGTTTTGTTGTCCTATATTCTAGGAAAGGATCGATTTTAACATATGGAATGATAATGAAGTAGTGTTGTTGAAAATGATTATTACGTGTTTCATTTCACAACTGTTTAATTGGTCATTCGTGATGCTTGGGCTCTGACTTGCCAACATCCCCTGAGTTCAAAATCACCACCTTTGCTAGTTGGATTTTGACTAGCATTAGTATTGGCTTTTTGTCTACTTTCTATCAAATAATAGTCTTTGTCGAGTAGATTAATGGTTTTGGACTTATCCCACATCGACGGGTGGATAAGGTGAATCTTAGCTTATTATTGACAACGTATTCATGTGAAGTGAAGGTCTTGTATCAAGAAAGTGGAATGAAAAATTGACAAGTGTGCTTGTTGAAAATGGATTCATACAAAGTAAAAGTAATGTTTCTCTTTTCATTAAAACTGAGAATGAAGGATCAGAAACATGTTATCAAAAAATTATGGGAAAATTGATCTATCTCAGTTTAACTAGACCTGATATTGCTTATGTTGTTCAAAGTCTTAGTCAATTCATGCATGATCCTTATAAGTCTCACTTAAAACTTGCTTTTCATGTTCTAAGATATCTTAAAGGTTCTCCTGGAAATGGTATTTCATTTATGAAAAACAATGATTTAAGTCTTACTGCATTTGTTGACTCTGACTAGGCTAAGTGCAAGGTCACTAGAAAATATGTGACTGGTTATACTGTGTATCTTAGAAATAATCTTGTTTCCTGGAAAAGGAAAAAGCAATCTGTTTTAGCTAAGTCTTCAGCAGAAGCTGAATATAGAGCTATGAATAGTGTTGCTGGTGAGATAATGTGGATACTTAAGATCATGAAGGATCTTAAAGTTGATATTTGCTTACCTGTTCCTATCAATTGTGATAGCAGCTCTACTATCCAGATTGCTGCTAATTCTATATTTCATGAAAGGACAAAATATTTTGAAATTGATTTGTATTTCCTTAGGGAAAAAGTGTCAGCAGGTTTGATTAAAACACTCAAGATCAAATCTGAGGACAATGTGGCTGATTTGTTTACTAAGGGCTTGTCAATTAAATATCACAAATTTCTTTGTGATAAGTTGAATCTTGTTAATCTGTATCACAAGTCAACTTAAGAGGGGGTATTAAGTTTAAGTTGACAAGTGAGTAATAGTTCAAGGGTAAGAAAGGTAACTTTTCCTTTATCATTTTCTTTTGTACTTTTTGTTTTCTGTTTGTGTGCGGGTGTTGATAGATGGACGGCTTACTTTGCCAAGTTGAGGAAAGTGAGGTGACGCCCTAGTCAACCTCTATATAGTCATCGCTTCGTTTAGTTGTTAGGTTATCTCATTCTGTTTTAGTTTGTTCTCTCTCATTCTCCGCCATTGTTAAAGTTCTTGTTTTGTTCTTAATCTGTGATCTTGCTTTGAAGATCATTGAATCATTGATTGTTTCTTTCTATATGTTCTGATCACAAACCCAGGATTCACATTTGAATTGTTTGCCTGAGGCAGCTAATAAAATAAAGGGGTGGTTGGTTGAATAATCTAGTTGTTCACTGTTGTTTTTGTCATAAAATCTAATACATACTTGGATAGACAATAACTGTAGATTTATGCCTTTGGATCTATTAATTTTTATCTTTCGTGTTTATATGCTTTCTTTGAGAAACAGAAGCCCGACACACTTTTTGGGCTTCGATATAGTCCATGTTCAGACCAGGGAAAGATGGCGAGTAAGATCCCTACTTTGCGAAGGTGTATAAAAAGACAGGGGAGAAAGAGAGAAGCTTGTTCAGGTGTGTAGGAGCTGTGTTTGATCCGGAGGGAGTGAATTTTGATACTAGAAAAAATGTAACGATTGAAAGCAAAAGAGAAAAAGCACAGCCTAGGTATGTTTTATGCTGTTGATTATGTTTTATTGGATAGAGTTGTCTTTTGTCTATCTTTCTTGTGTTTCCCGATATAAAATTATTGTGGATCCATTTGGTGGCCGTTTGTGTTAAGTGCATGTTGTTAGGGAGTATAGCGTGGTTTTATTTTGTAGTTTTGTTGTCCTATATGCTAGGAAAGGCTCGATTTTAACACATAGAATGATAATGAACTAGTGTTGTCGAAATCGATTATTACTATGTTCATTTCACAGTTGTTTAATTGATCATTCTTGATGCTCTGACTTGCCAACATCGTAAGTGTTCAAAATCACCACCTTTGCTAGTTTGATTTTAAGCAGAAATAGTGTTGGCTTTTTGTCAAATTTCTATCCAACAAAACATATGTTATCTTTGAAGTACAATATGTTGATTTTGGTCTTTGTTGATTGAGTTTTGGACTTGTCCCACATCGGTGGGTGTACAAAGTAAAACACAAGTTATTAATGAGAATGTAATTGATAGTCAATGAAAGTATGCATCACAAGGTTCAATGATATCGTAATTGATCGTTGTGGTGTTATTCCTTTTTTTGATTTATTGAAACTTTTTTCTTTCTTTTTTACATAATATCTAGAGATGACAAATCTTTTTCATTTTGCTAAATACAAACATTTTTTAACACTTTTTCATTATTATTAATTGGTAAATGGGCTAATGAAGCTACTCGTCGGATCTTTTATAATTAATTTTTTATCCTTAACTTTAAAAAAAGTATTTGATACGAACCTATCCCGCTCGTAATCGGTTCATAAGTCCCAAGTGTAGAACTCACTCAAAAAGCTAGCTTGTTTGAGGTGAGGACACTTGAACATTATAAACCATCAACCATTCCCATACTTGGCCAATGTGGGATCATAACATTATTATTATATTTTTATTTCTATGATTTTCGCCATTTTATCTTACGACCGTTTCGCCCGCCATCCGTTTTACCCGCCACCCATTTTATCCGTCTGCCGCCCGTTTTGCCTTGCATACAACAATATTTAATAGCTATTCCTTTTTTGTTTCTATGAAACTCTTTGAGTCTTTTCTTTCTCTTTTACATATCACCATACGTTAGGTACGATGTGACAATATTTAAAAGATACGATGCATTATTCTGTTTATTTAGCTAGTAGTTATTGGCGAATACTTAAGGAAGCCAAAATCATTACGGTTTAGTGATGTTGTAATTATAAAGTTAACCAAAACCATCACCCTCTCTTAGTGAAGGCAAATTCACCTTACAAAAAAACCTAAGAACTTCATGGCACCTTGCGAAACCTGATTCTGAACCCGACCCAGATGATCAATACTCATGTACCAATTAGCGATGAGGAATAAGAGTTTAAAAATACATATGATTTAAGTGACGATGATGATGAAGTACTTTATTTAGCGGATTATTTCATATGACTAACATGTAAAATTTATGATTTATTATTCTTGTTATTCTGATTGATAATATGTAATCTTTATTACTATTCTGATGACTAGTACGTATTCCTTATTATTCTCGGGACATGTACACCGAGCACAACAAGTACCGGAACCGCGTACGCTCATCATTTGGGTATGGCATGTTCATTTGATGTATTTGGTTTCTATTCGGTTATAATATCATATTGGGTTCAATGGGTCATGTTCAGCTTTAGTGGCTCATGAGATATTCAAATGGGTTGTGATGAGTTATATCAGATCCTAACCAGTCATGATGGGTTGCAATGTTTGTAATGGGTCATATTAGGCTGCAATAGGTCATAAGTTTTCAAATTATTTGCTGATGTGTACTTGTGACCTTGCATATGGTATGACTTAACTTTTATACTAGTATTCATTAGCTTAGCAATGCATATGATATAAGGTAGAAATGGCTTGGTTCATACGACCTACTATAAGAGTACATTATGGATCAAGTATGTTTGGTTTATCTCAACCAAAATGACAACGGTCTTATGGGTATTTTCATCCTACGTGTCTGTTAAGGTGTGCTATGTTTCATGCTAGGTGTTTTGACGGTAGGCAGTGGGCAGTGGCAACCAGGAAATTGGCGGAGTGGGGGCAAATTTTTTTTTTTGGACAAAAGTCATTGTATATACTAAAATAGAGATACAAATATAAGGTTTTTACATTGTTTTTTAATTTGGGGGGCAATTTGATTTGACAATGGGGTGCACTTTAATAAAATGGTCCTAAAAAAAAAATTTACACTAAAATTTGATCTTTTTTGGCGAGCTATGGGGGGCGCCGCCCCCGCACATTCTTAATACTCCGTAGTTCCGCCCCTGGCAGTGGGCTATTTATTGTATTCTTTTTTAGGGGAGTTTCTAAACTTGGATTCAAAGGCTATGCAATTGAGTCAAGTGTCATGGTCTTACTGTAAAATCAATAAAATGAAAGTGAAAATGAAGTTAGATACTTCTCAATCTTGTTTATGTTATCGGCTGGTGTGCTTGGTATGATCTTAAGGGTAGTAAGGTATTGTCCTGAGCTGTTTTGCGCTACATGTGTTGAGTTTTCAGCTAGTTTCAGAGTGCGAGTAGCCGAGTGTCGGAGTATCTTGTGAGAGTTGATTTCTTCTAATCTTGAGATTTGGAAACTTTAGTTTTGTGATTATCAATAATTTTTATTCTCATGTACTGTTTAGTCCCAGATTTAGTTGCTAACTGAAATGCTGTCAAACACTTCACTACTTGTAGATCAGGTGGCCCTTACTAATTCGTTAGTGGGGACATCTGATGCGTAAATTGAAGCTTAAGCATCTGTAAGCAGGGTTGTCCTTTTTTGCCTTTAGATATTTGTGATTTTGGGAGTTACTAGTGAATCCCACTTCAAAGTTAAAAGAGCAATGGTAGGAAAGGGAAATCTGACAACTGTAATGAATTTTAAATGAAATCTGACAAAAACATAAATAAATATTGGAAGTGAAGATAAACAATATCAAACATGAAAAAGTAATTCACATTTCCCAGAGTACTTTTGTGGAGATTGTCTTTGAATCAACGGGGCAGATGGGTGGAGACGGAAGTTTTCCTTCACAATTGCTTGGAGGTACGGAAGGTTTGATATGTCAGATTCTTGTACAAGTCGATTTTTGCCAACAACTCGATCAATTTCTTCTCTTGCTTTTCTCATGATATTTGGATGATTGATAAGTTCCGCTATAGTCCATTCTAGGGAACTTGATGAAGTGTCGGTTGCTGTGGTAAATAAATCCTGAAATGAAAAAGACAATTACATTTACTTAGTATTTGTACTTACATACAATATAGGAACAAGGAGAGATTATTTATGTTCATCTACCTTTAAAATAAGAACACAGTATGCTATAAACTTTCCACGATTAAGGCTTTGATGTTATCTCTCATCTTGTTTGATAGCGAGTAACATATATCCAGCAAGTCCTTCACTTGTCCGGTCTCACTCTCTTCATGCTCTTTCATCACCTTCTCAATCATAACATCGAATCTTCCATGGACATCTTTCAACATTTTCTTGAATCCAGTGAAGTCTAAATTCTTGCAAAATCTTATGTAGTCCGATGGGTCAAACGTACCTATTGCCTTACTTATATCAGCAATTAGTTTTCCCACATCATCTGCCTTGCCCTCATCGTCCGTACATCTTCTGCTAATGATCATTCTAGATATCACATTGTTGGTTAACTTCATCAGCTCCCCACCAAGATCTAATGATCTGCCGATTTTAGCATTTTGAGATAATGTTTTCATGAAACGATTAATCTCATCACGCCTAACCGAAGCCTGCAAGTCAAGTGTTGTCGTATTTAATAGTTGTGACATAATCATCTTTTTCATGAACGTCCAATAAGGTCCGTATGGAGCAAATATAAAGTCTTTTGACCCATAGAGTAGGTAATGAGTAGCAGAGCTTAGGGTTCTGTTAGAGAAGTTTTTTTCATTGGTTCTAAGGAATTCTTTCGCAATCTCTGGTGAAGAAACAACAAAAGTAGGCACATAGCCCATAAAGACACGATAAAAAGACCCATATTTCAGAGAAATATTGTAAAGAGCTTGATGAGGTATCGGTTTAAGGAGGTGCAGGTGTCCGATAATCGGCAGGCCAAATGGAGTTGGCGGATTTTGAGATTTATAACCACTAGATTTGAAAAACCTTGCCCATATTAGGATGGTGGATGTGAGGCATGTGAAAATGAGTAACAAGTAGGCTTGGAAATCAGCCATGGTTATTAGCTCAAGAAGATTTGCAAATGATGTGCTCAGATAAGAGTATGCATGCATGAATATATAGGAGATGAAACTCATACACGATGTTAATAAAGTATTTATTTTATAGGTTTATCAATACCACTCTTAATGGGCGGGTTAATTGGTCAAATGTAAGTATATGCATCCAAACCTGTTATTATTTTACACTAGTTGGTAACTTGTTTTTGTTTGATTCATTTATTCCTAACATTTTCTTTTGAAGCTGCCAACAATGAATTGTTTGATTACGTAGTATAATTTAAATACATTATGAACCGTTACTCGGTAGCAGCCTAAAATTTGAATGCGGCTCCATGCAACTAAACATTTGAAGGCTGCTACTACCGTATGAAAGTATGAAACTACCGAGATAAATTGTTACTTTATACGAGGATAATAGTCATATTTCGAAAGTAACTACAAGCGACCAACAATGCAAGTATTAGGCCTTGTGTATATTAAAAAGGTTAAAGTTATAAATTATAAACGAGTTTTACTTTTTTTTCTTGACATTCTCAATATGAAACATATACTCTCATTATAATCATCCAAACTTTATATTTTTTTCTAAAATTATAAACGTTATCAAAAGTGACATGTGATAGCCTGTTTAAAAGTACAAATTACCAAGGGCATTCACATCCATCAAAAAACTTGATTGTGTAGGTCTTTTAACCGAATAAACAAACAATCAATAAAATGTTATTAACCGATTCAATTTTAAACCTACCCAGTTTTAATAGATCTAGATCAAGATTAAAACTTTATGACAAGAATGCATGTTATTGCCATAGAAACATAAATAAAAGAAAGCGGATCTAGCTTGTTCATTCTATGTGTAACCCATGAATGCCATACGAATTGATGATATTTAAATACTAGTAAAACCATTAACTACGAGCACGGAGCAGAATAGATCTAGTATGACAAACATAATTAATCACATAATAAAAACAGTTAAAAACCAACCTTGAATTAACTGATTAAATTAATTAATGAGTCTTGATCTTGAACTTAACAGTTAAATAGCTGTCTCTATCGTTTGCTCACACGATACATCAAATAAACAATCACTACGATGCTAGTTATAACTTCACTTCAAACAAACTTGTGTAATAATCTTGTAACTAGAAAAGCTATAGCCAAAACCCTAAGTGAGATTACGTTAGGATCGGTGGAGCGGTTTACAAATCATCGGAAACCCTAATTGGGGTTTACTATGCGTCGAACCAGAAGGGAGAATAAGAACAAACCAAAACCTTGACACGAGGATCAAGGGTTTAGTTTAAGGCTTAGAAACTTCACAAGAGAGTACCAAAAGGTAGTCGATCTTGCAAAGGTTGGTGAAATTTTGAGTTTTGAGGGGTTTGGTTTTCTTGGCCGATTGATTGAGTTAAACAAAAGGGAGAGGGGGACGAAATTTTATGAAGGATGTGACGGTGTTTATATAGACTCTCAACTCCTTAGAAAACTTAGTCCCTACTCCAAGAAAACAGAATTATAGTAATTATTTATCTTAATTACTAAAAAAATCCTTCTAGAATCCCTAAGAGGGAAATCGGCCGCCTATGGCCTTGTGGTTTTCTATAAGTGATTTTTAGTCTCTCAAATTTAATAACGCACTCACGATAAATTAATTAAAAACGTAATTGTCTCAACTACCGTTATATAAATAAATAAGTGAAGTTTTTATTAAACATTTAATTATAAATAAATAAACATATAATAAAAGTGTGTTCTCCATATTGAGTGTGTGCCCACGATAGGCTCACGCATTTTCGATGGTTAAATGATCGCATATCCCGACAGCTCCCACTTTTGAGAGATTAGACATAGTACGTCCATAATCAAGCATCTAACAACACTTCATTATAACCGAAAATGATAACGTATATTCCCTAGTCGGGCTATAAGCCCGACCCACGGGTACTACCCATATCCAATCCATTAAAATGGGTTATTATAGACAGCGCTGACGCCCACGAGGCCCAATAAGCCGTTGTCGCACACAGTTTCATGGAAGCCGCACTCTGACCGCACGCGCTCAGGGTCAAACGGAATTATGGCCTAACTAGGTCTATGATTTACCTAAGTTAAGAGGATATACACTCTCTTATTTAAATGATAAGGATCTCGGTATATATGGTATTATCTCTTACTTAGGCCGCAAGATTAGGGAAGCCCAACTAGGGTTTCATCAGGTATAAAAGAAACCCTCGAGGTTCCACAAAGGTACGATTTACTTAATACTCACAACCCTCACCGATTATCTTAATCAAACTGATTACTTACTCTCACACTAGAGTCTAATCGTGGGATACATTCCCACAGTAAGCCTAATGATGTCTGTTCTTTAGTGAGTAGGGACTTCATACAAGTTCACTTGGTGCAAGAGCCGTAGTCCTCAACACCCGAATTAAGCCTAATCCGGGTTAAGCGCGGTCTATCAAAATTTTGTATCAACAAGTTGACGTCATCCTTGGGACCCTACACTAAACTCTTAACATGACGACGGGCGGTTCATTTACGGACAACTAGAAAACAGTTGGCAAGAAAACATCGACGATAGAAGCACATAATCACTTCAGATGAGTCGACTCATGGGAGCGCTAGTGGGGCAAACAACCAGAATGTGGGGGAAAAGGTGCCACTGGTTCCCCTTCCCCTTTCACACCTCATGTGCTACCTATGGCAAGAAGGATTCCGTCCGCGATGGAATCACCCCCAGCACCGCACAAGGAAACGCGAGCACCCTCTAATCTCGAGGTGGAACTGCGAGAAGATCAGGTAGCCACCCCAGCATCAGGCTCAACCCTCGAAAACTTCGTATCCCAGAACTACGAAGCCCTCGTCCTTATCATTATAGAGAGAATGAGGAACACCCCAAAACGGGGACCTACGGGTCCGCCTCAACTTTGAAAACGAAGTAAAAGCTATGAGAGGATATGTTCCTAACGACAAATGACTTGGATCAAAGCGCAAGCAGAGGATAGAAGATCGCCTCAAAAACCAACATGTCTCTAAACGGATCACGTAACCCGTGGGACATGAAGAAAGGGAGATAGTGGTCGACTACTTGAGCGACTCAAGGGAACATGAAGACACAGAAACCCCCGCTAACGACGGGCAGCTCACAAGCGCCTTGGATAGGCTTGAACCTCTTCCAAAGGGGAGAGACTCATCCCCAGAACCGCGTGATCGAGGACATGAAGGGAGTAGTCGAGGCAAGCCCAAGAGAATGAGAAGATCTTCGAGCAATAGCTCATCCAGTTCTGACTCTGACGACCATCATCCTAGACGTCGCAGGACAAGTTACTCTTCATCTATTTCCTCTAACTACGACACGAAACATCGCAGATCATCCCGACAACCCCGAAGGTGCAGCAATGAAGACCTATCTCTCTCTTGGTGCCGCGAGAAAGTTGATGCGTACACGAGACGCATCAGAAACTACTCAGAGGATAAGAAGAGACGTATGCCATCAAACGTCACGACTTACAGCGGTACCACGGACCCAAATGATCATCTAAAGGTCTTCGAGTCGTAGGCGGGGATTCAGCACTGGTCGGAACCTATGTGGTTTCACATGTTCAATTCCACCCTGATCGGAAATGCCCATAATTGGTTTGATAAACTCCCACACCGAAGCATCGACGGATTTGAAGATCTGTGAAATGCCTTCAGGAGAAACTACACGCAGCAAAAGAAGTGTGCTATGAACCCTGTCTCGCTCGCGAGAGTTAAACAAAAACATGGAGAATCCTTGAAGGACTACGTGGAACGCTTCAAGGGGAAATGCAAGCATATTAGAGAATGTCCAGAAATCTTGAAAATATCTTGTTTTATGGCAGAAATAACCGACCAAGACCTGACTAGAAATTTGAATGACAGGACGCCCGCAACTTTCGACGAACTAATGCGGCGAGTCAAATCTTCTATTCAAGGCGAAGCCGCAGCTGCTGATAGTAGGAATGGAAACTCTAACTACAGATCTCAAGACCAGCCCAAGAGACAACCCAACAACTAGAACAATAGCCGAAATCTCGATTATCGAGGAGCTCAGAGGAGAGGACGCGACAACAACAACACGTTCCCCCCCCCCCCCCCCCTCTTTAAGATGACATCAAGAGAGATATTCCTTTCAGAAGGTGCGATTTTTTCGAAACCCACGCCAATGACTACCTCGGTGGAAAAACGCACAAACAATAGGTACTATAAATATCATGGCGATAAGGGACACGAAATCAACGAATAAATACAGCTAAAAAGGCACATCGAAATTTTGGTAAATTCGGGCAAACTAAATCATCTCATAAAAGATTGGAAGGATGGAGGGGATAACAAGAAAATCAAAAATAAGAAGGAAAGGCCAAAGGATAAACCCACTACCATCTACATGGTGCAGTCGGGGAAGCGCATAACAAGGCAAAAAATTAGTCAAGAATTTTCTCACAAAACAGTAATCTCATTCCATTCCCTTACTGAAGCAATATGGCTAAAGGACACCTAACTATAGAGGTAAGTATGGGAGACCACGCCGTCCATCATATGTACATTGATGGGGGATTCTCGTAGAATATTCTGTACGAACATTTCTTTGCACTGCTCTGACAGGGAATAAAGAGCCATTGACGCCGATCATGTCATCGCTCACAGGATTTAGTGGAGAAGTAACTCGTCCACTTGGCAAACTTTGCACACTGATGACAATAGGAGACAATGATCACTCACCAACTATGTGAGTGAACTTTATGGTGATACGTTCCCCATCACCATACAATGGCATTATCGGACGACCAGTATAACATCTAGTAGTTTTGGTTAATGTAATATCCATGTTCATAAAAAAAGGTGATTTTACTAAAAAAATTGCATTTTCACTATATTACATGACTGACTTGTGGATCTCACTATCACAATTGCCACATCAACATATGACTATATGTTGTAAACATCATGTATATATCAACTTTTAGTTCTAAAAGTTATCATATGAATAAACAATGAATAAGAACAACTCAAATATAACAAGGATACACTAAATTCCCATAGAAACCCTAGAAATCCCGTATAAACTAATATTTCAAGCAATGTAATCATAAAATGACAATGTACTACTATTAAACACTCTAAACTAATTCTAATCCACCATATAAAGGAAAGTTAAATAATCACAAAACACTAATATTCACCAATCACAAGCTAATTACAAGAAAGTGACCTAAAACCAAGATAAGCATATAAGATCCAATCTGTAATGAATTAGACTCTAATATTTTGCAAAAAAAACATAAAACTCAACTAAATATCATAATATGATCATACATTTATCTTGAACTAAGTTACAAATTATTAAAGCATAAAGTACAAGTTTTCAAAGCATAGAACCTTAATCTTATTTAAATAACCCTAGAATGTGATCAACTCATATAAACCGTCAAACTAAGAATGTAGAACCCATAGAAGTAATAAACATATCATATAAGCCCTAGAATAAGCATACATAATGATATAAACCCTAATTACCCAAGTTAGAAAATCATTTGGATTAATGACCTAAAAACCCTAATATTAAGAAATCTACATGGAATCATTACCTAGTTCTTTTGGGACAAGTATACAAATACTTATAGGACTTCATTAAGATTATAAGATGATATTAAAAAAATGTACAAGTACCCTAATGCACAAGGTACAAGATTTCAATGCATGACTTGTAAATAGGGTCAAAATAGGTATTTTCACTTTTTAGACATGTTTACCCTAACTAAACCCTTAAACCAAGTGTGAGAACTCATTAGAAACTTACGACAAAATTTCTAGGACCTAAATTAAGTTTACATCAGTAGCTAATAGGAGGATAATCACATTTGCTAAGATTAAACCCTAGATCATTAGAAAACCCTAATCTACAAATGTATACTTCCCATTTTCACATCAAACCTTTGTTAAACTTCAAACCAAGGACCCAAATCTCTTAAATAGAATGTTTAAACTCTAATTAAGCCCTAATCATTCACTAATCACTTTCCTAAGCCCTTAATCACCAAAAACACAAAGTATAAGTTACAAGCCCTAGATTTTGAATCCGGTTTTACATTTTCCCTCCAAAACTCATTTTCAAACCATTTCCCTCCATTAAAAGTTTGAAAACCTGATATTTATTCGTCCGAATATATTTTAGGAGTGTGACAAGTAGATGGATCACCTCCTTGCTTGCTACACATCACCATTCTTATCAACATGTTGTCGTGACACATTTTAGACCACAAGGAAAGATTAGGACTAAGCTACAAGCTATGAACTTGTGTAGATCTTCACTAGCCTTCATTAGTCACCCCTCTATCCTTATTACACGTTTGAATTCAAAACTTGGAGGCTAAGGGTCATAACAAGTACAAATAGGGGCGTATCTCTTCATTTGAAACTTGCACCCCGTTTCTTTTGTATATTTCCACCTCTATATACGTCTTAGGATATCCCAAAAGACCAAAAACCATGCCTAGAATCTATCCATTGAAGCTCTTGAACCTTTGATAGCAAGTTGTGTTCATAAGAAGCCATAAGGAGCCATTTTGGTGCTACCTAGATAAATCTATGTTAACCAAGGATTTGATCTTGTTATAAAGTTTATTTAGACTTTTTATAATGCCAAAATAATGTTAGAAATATAATCCAAAAGAAACTAGTTCATTTCATCATTTTAAATGAAAGTTATAAGTTAAAGATGTCTTAAAATTCTAGTTTTGTAATTTACATAAAATAATGAGCAAAAACCCATTTCAAAAGCTATAATTCTGAAGAAATGTTTTTATTATGATTATAAATGTGTTCATAAACTTTTTTTCAAATCCTAGATCATTTGGATCATTTTTTAGCTTGTTATGTGATTTTTACAAGTTCAGGGACTAAAACTGTCAATTTTGAAAATGTAAATAATTTTGGGCCAAAAGTGTCATTTTTTGAAAGTAAATCTATAAGAATAAATGTTGTAAAGTTTTATACCCTAAGATTAAATAATGAAGGTTTAAATTGTAATTTATGAAACTATATACTTCAAGGGTAAAAAGTGTAATTACACCAAACTATAACAACAAGGACTATTTTTGCCAACATTAAAACTTAAAATATAATAAAACATGTTGTTTCATGTTAGTTGGGAGTTTTGTACAAAGATGTTCCATCTCTATTTTACGTTTTGACTGAGTGGTTGGGTTTACGATTTAAAGTGCCCTCGCTCCTCAAACGTTTATATAATGGCTTCTAAGTATGATGGTCAGAACACTGATACTATCACCCCAAAATTAATTCAATCAAATAATGTTAATTTAAAAATTAACTCGAGACTAACACTTAATATATATGCATATTATGTGTCAGTCCAGATTCCGTAAGAAGGTTGTGGTTGGATAATCAAAACCTTACAATCAATTTGAAAACCCTTGAGGGGGATATCTGCAAAAGTGGAATACAAGTGTTTTTGTATGCTTCCTATATGATTATTGACACTATGTTTACTTGTTTCCATCCAAAGTCCCTTTTTAATCATGAACCGCTAATCATTTAATGAGCGCTAATATCGTGAATAGTACTATTGGAGACTGGCATCTCCTGTCTGGGCTAGTCGCACTTGCTAGTAGCTAATGGTCCATTCCTAGGTTAAACAGATATACTTTATTTTGCATAACTCAGGATAGTCTGGCAATATTCCTGCTTAAGGGCAATTTGTTGGATTTTTCTGATAATGTCTAGTCGCGGGTCATGAGCTAGTGCAATAAGAATCGATGAATTTAAAACTGGTTGTATAACACTATAGCCCGAAAGTCATACTTGTATTCAAATGATGGTTAAAACCTATAAATTCACTCAACATTTGTGTTGACTTAAACCATATATCTCAGGTGAATGAAGACTGGCATGCTATGGAGGGTGGTGTCTTGAATAAGTTATCGTTCTATTAATAAAATTAGATATTTGGGAAACCTGTGTTTGTACAATGTATGTACAGTTTTTTATTAAACTCTGATTTAAATAAATGAATGATAACATTTGTTTTATAAAAATGTCTTTTTAGCATTTTCTATTATTGTGACTATGGTACTATGAAGTAATACCCCTGATCAATGTTCCGCTAGCGTAAAGGTAAAATAGGGGTGTTACAGATTGGCATCAGAGCTTGCAGTTATATAGAATAAGGTTTTCCTAAACTATAACTGAGATTTTAAAAATCCAAGACTATCAGCCATCAGCATCACCAGCGTAAGATTTTTATCTCTTTAGAAGCATATCTTATGTTATTATGTTATAAAAACTACAAGGATGTCTATTTCCACCTATATTCTCATCTCCTACGATGATGAAAGAGAAATTCCGATGTTCACTCCATCTTCCACGGATGTGCGTGTTCCAAATTTGTCTTTTTACGATACCCCTGAAGTACAAGAATATTTATCACATCAAACTGAAGTGATGAATAGTACACCTTCACCTACATCTCATTTTCTGTTACCTGAGGATCTTTATTCGTCTCCCAATCGAAGTCGTGAAGAGCCTGATGAAACTTAAGAGGTCTCTAGAGCACGGATTATAGAAAAGCATGACCAGAAATTATCTGCAATTGCAAGTCATCTCGATGCAATTTCCTTAGAAGCTTTTAGAAGAGTAGAAAGTAATGTTAGAAATTTGATAAGAGGAAGAGCAGAAATTGAAGAGCATTTTACGCAATTGGAATATAAGATGGACGTTACCCGACGCCATAATATTAAACTGAGTAGAAAAATGCATCATTTTGAAATAGCAATGACAAGACTTAATAAGAAGAACGCTGAACTAAGAGAAGGACTTACGAGAACTGGGCTTAATTTATAAATACTCATTGAAGATCTCAAAACTACTCAACAATCTGACTCCGGATATATTTTGGACATAATTGAGGAGATTAAAATGAGGAATTAAGCTTAGAAATCTAGTCTCAGTTTGTAAATATGTACAGCTTTCTTTATGTAACAGCGACGCTTATCGTGTAAATATGAACGATAAGTTGTTAATAAATGAAGAAGTGTGCGTTTGTTCTTGAAACTCTTGCCATTTTGTCTTAGTTTTATCATAATTCGTATTATAAATCCTCATATATGAATTTGTTAAGAAATCGTCATTCATATTATGAATCTTCATATATGAAATTCCCAAAAGAATGAGAACTCGACAATGATATATTAAATTTATTCTATACTCCATGTATGAAAATTTAATATCCAAGTGTTATTATGTGGTAGGATCGCTCCTACAAGAGCATCAACATCTGCGACAATAAATATGACACCAAAATAAATAATGCAATTGGTTGCTGAGAGTGTGACTGCAGCTTTGCAAGCACAAGCCATCAATGTAGCCGGAGCAAGTAATGGAAATGCTGCTAGAAAAGAAGTTCATGTTGAAAGAAGATGTACTTACAAGAATTTCATGAACTGTCAGCCTTTTAACAATAAAGGATCTGAAGGAGTTGTTGGACTTATCCGTTGGTTTGAGAGAACTGAATCAGTATTTGTTCGCAGTGACTGTTCTGAAGATTGTAAAGTGAAGTTTCCTATAGGTACGTTAATAGAAGAAGCTTTGTCTTGGTGGATTGCTTATGTACAACCCATTGGGATAGAACAAGCTTATCGTATTCCATAGAATGAATTCAAAAATATACTAACTAAGAAGTATTGTCTTTGCAATGAGATTAGGAAAATGAAGGAGGAATTCTATAATTTAGCAGTGAAGGAGAATAATCTTAAAGCTTATATCCGAAGATTTCAGGAATTAGCAACACTATGTCCTAACATGGTGCCTAATACTGAAAGGTTGATGGAAGCTTTTATTGGAGGATTGCCTAGAAGCATTGAAGGAAATGTTACCGCCTCTAAACCCCAAACTTTAGAGGAAGTTATCACCATTACTCAAAGGTTACTGGATCAAGTGATAAGGTATAATCATGCACCAATGGCAATCAATAACAAGAGGAAGTTTGATGATAGGAGGAATTTTCCTATTAATCGTAATTTCCAGAAGAATAGTTTTGTAGTTATAATCAAGGCAATAATCGTCAGCAGCAGAAAAAAAGAAATGATGTTTCTAAAGTTTATGCTGTGATTACGAACACTGGTTATAATGGAAGACAACCCTTTTGTCAGAAATGTTCTCTACATCACACAGGGTTTTGCACTATCAAGTGTCAGAACTGTGGAAAAACAGGACATCAGACAAGATTCTACAGAGGTAAAGGACCAGCTACTGGGAGTAATCAAATTCCGGTAACTAAGGTTTGCCATAACTGTGGAGAAAAGGGCATCTGGTAAATGAGTGGCGTAAAGAGAGCAATAGTAGAGGAAAAGCTTATTTGTTGAACGATACTCATCAAGATCAGAATACGGTTACGGGTATGTTTCATCTAAATCAACATCTGGTTAAAGTAATATTTGACTCGGGAGCTGATAGAAGTTTCATATCTATTAAAATTGCTGCTAAGTTAGATATATCGACTATTTCCATGAATCCTAAGTACGATGTAGAAATAGCCGATGGAAAAATAGTTAGCACTAATACCGTTAATCAAGGATGTATCATTACTTTATTACGTCAATCCTTTGAAATCGACCTTAAGCCAATTAAGCTCAGTAGCGTTTGATGGATTGGTTATCTAAATACCATGCTAAAATCTTATGTGACGAGAAAGCCGTTCATATTCCTATTAATGGTGAAGTTTTGGTTATCCATGGTGAACGAAGCAAGACTCGACTAAATCTCTTATCATGTTTAAAGATAAATAAGTATGTATCCCGAGGTAGTCAAGTTTTCTTAGTTCGAGTGACGAAAAAACTGCAAGAAGCAAAGCGACTAGAAGATATTCTGATAGTTAGAGATTTTCCCGAAGTATTTCCTAAAGAATTACCAGGTTTGCCACCTGAATGTCAAGTTGAATTCCAAATCGATTTGATACCAGGAGCAACACCAATTGCTAAAGCGCCTTATTGATTAGCACCTTCGGAAATGCAAGAATTGTTAAGTCAAATCCAAGAACTAATTGATCGAGGATTTATTAGACCAAGTATATCACCGTGGGGAGCTCTAGTCTTATTTGTGAAAAAGAAAGATGGATCTTTTAGAATGTGTATCGATTATCGTAAGTTAAACAAACTTACTATAAAGATTCGTTACCCATTACCCAAAATCGACGATTTATTTGATCAACATCAAGGATCAAGCGTATATTCGAAAATAGATTTACGGTCAGGTTATCATCAATTAAGAGTTAAGGAAGACGATATTCCTAAAACCGCTTTCAGGACACGATACGGACATTATGAATTTCAAGTTATGCCTTTCGGTTTAACCAATGCACCAGCTGTTTTCATGGACCTCATGAACAGAGTGTGTAAGCCTTACTTGGACAAATTTGTAATCGTGTTTATCGATGATATTCTTATTTACTCTCGTAACAGAGAAGAACATGCCAAGCATCTTGGTATAATTCCCGAGTTACTTAAGAAGGAGGAGTTGTATGTGAAGTTCTCGAAATGCGAATTCTGGATCAATGTTGTTCAATTCCTAGGACATGTCATTGATAGCCATGGTATTCGTGTGGATCCTGCGAAGATTGAGGCGGTGAAAAATGGAGTAAGCCTAGTACGCCAACATAAATTTGAAAATTTTTAGGACTTGCTGGGTATTATCGAAGATTTATCGAAGGTTTTTTAAAGATTGCTAAAGCTTTGACAGAATTAACTCAGAAAAATAAACCGTTTGTCTGGGGAGATAGTCAAGAGATAGCTTTTCAATTATTGAAGCAGAAGTTGTGTGAAGCACCTATCCTAGCATTACCAGAAGGTAACTATGACTTTATCGTTTACTGTTATGCATCTATTCAAGGAATGGGATCAGTGCTTATGCAAAGGAATAAAGTTATTGCTTATTCAAGGAATGGGAGCAGTGCTTATGCAAAGGAATAAAGTTATTGCTTATGCATCAAGGCAGCTTAAACCGAATGAGAAGAATTATACTACTCATGATATAGAATTAGGAGCAGTGATATTTGCTCTTAGGATCTGGAGACATTACCTCTATGGTACGAAGTGTGTAGTATTTACCGATCACAAGAGTCTTCAATATATTCTTCATAAAAAAGAATTGAATATGAGACAGCGACGTTGGTTTGAATTACTTGCTGATTACGATTGTGAAATTCGTTATCACCCAGGTAAAGCCAATGTAGTAGCCGATGCCTTAAGTCGAAAGGAACGTGTTAAGCCGTTACGAGTTAAATCGTTAATGATAACTCTTTTACCGAAGTTGCCTACCCAAATTCTCGAAGCGCAAGAAGAAGCACTTAAAGTAGAGAATGTTGGAGCAGAGAAATTAAGAGGAACGGATAAAGAATTTGAAGTTCGTCAAGATGGAATTCGTTGTATTAAAAATCGTAGTTGGTTACCTACCCATGGTAATTTACGAGATTTGATTATGCATGAGTCTCATAAATCTAAGTATTCTATACATCCTGGTTCTGACAAGATGTATCAAGATCTAAAGAAACTCTATGGGTGGCCTAATATGAAGGCAATCATAGTAGAATACGTTAGCAAGTGTTTAACATGTGCAAGAGTTAAAGCAGAGTATCAAAAACCATTCCGGTCTATTGATACAACCAGAGATTCCAATATGGAAATGGGAAAGAATTACGATGGATTTTGTGACTAAATTACCTAAGACATCAAATGAACATGACACCATTTGGGTTATTGTCAATCGTCTTACAAAATCTGCACGATTTCTTCCTATTAAAGAGATTGATAGTATGGAAACTCTTCGAGATTGTACATTAAGGAAATAATCTCACAACACGGAGTGCCTGTATCTATTATCTCAGATCGTGATGGTCGTTTTACATCTGTATTTTGGAGATCGATGCAAAGTGCCTTAGGTACTCAATTGGATATGAGTACGGCATATCATCCACAAACAGATGGACAAAGTGAAAGAACCATTAAAACTCTCAAGGATATGCTTAGAGCTTGTGTGATAGATTTTGGAAAAGGATGGGAGAAACATCTACCTTTAGTAGAATTCTCTTATAACAATAGTTATCATGCTAGTATTAAAGCAGCGCCTTTCGAAATTCTTTATGGAAGAAAGTGTCGATCGTCTGTTTGCTAGGCTGAAGTTGGAGATATTAAACTGACAGGACCAGAAATAATACATGAAACTACTGAAAAGATTGTTCAAATCCGACAGCGATTACAAGCTGCACAAGATAGACGAACGAGTTACGCTAATACTAGACATAAACCTTTGGAATTTGCAGTAGGAGATCGTGTTATGTTGAAAGTTTCACCTTGTCAAGGAGTTATTTGATTCGGAAAAAAGAAGAAACTGAATCCAAGGATATAGGACCATTCAAAATAACCAAAAGAATTGGCCTTGCAGCATATAAACTAGAGCTTTTTGAAGAGCTTAGTAACGTCCACAATACTTTTCATGTTTCAAATCTTAAGAAGTGCTTATCTGATGAATCTCTCATCATACCGATGAATGAACTTCAACTCGATGATAAGTTAAATTTTATAGAAGAGCCGGTGGAAATTATGGATAGAGAAGTGAAAAGCTTGAAGCAGAGCCGTATCTCAATAATTAAGGTACGATGGAACTCGAAAAGAGGACCTGGGTATACTTAGGAACGTGAAGATCAATTCCGAGCTAAATATCCACATCTCTTTTCTTCTGTTAAACCTAGTTATAGTTAAATCTCGGGACGAGATTTTAAATAAGAGGGAGAGACTATAACATCCAGTAGTTTTGGTTAATGTAATATACATGTTCATAAATAAAAAGGTGATTTTACTCAGAAATTTTTGCATTTTCACTATACTACATGACTGACTTGTGGATCTCACTATCACAATTGCCACATCAACATATGCCTATATGTTGTAAACACCATGTATATATCAAGTCTGAGTTCTAAAAGTTATCATATGAATAAACAATGAATAAGAACAACTCAAGTATAACAAGGATACTCTAAATTCTTATAGAATCCCTAGAAATCCCTTATAAACTAATATTTCAAGCAATGTAATCATAAAATGACAATGTACTATTATTAAACACTCTACGCTGATTCTAATCCGCCATATACAAGAAAGTTAAAGAATCACAAAACACTAATATTCACTAATCACAAGTTAATTACAAGAAAATGACCTAAAACCAAGATTAGCATATAAAATCCAATCTATAATGAATTAGACTCTAATATATTGCAACAAAACATAAAACTCAACTAATTATCATAATATGATCATACATTTATCTTGAATCAAGTTACAAATTATTAAAGCATAAAGTACAAGTTTTCAAAGTATAAAACCTTAATCTTATTTAAATAACCTTAGAATATGATCAACTCATATAAACCCTCAAACTAAGAATGTAGAACCCATATAAGTCATAAACATATCATATAAGCCCTAGAATAAGCATACATAAGGATATAAACCCTAATTACCCAAGTTAGAAAATCATTAGGATTAATGACCTAAAAACCCTAATATTAAGAAATCTACATGGAATCATTACCTAGTTCTTTTTGGACAAGTTTACAAATACTTATAGGACTTCATTAAGATTATAAGATGATATTAATATAATGTACAAGTACCCTAATGCACAAGGTACAAGATTTCAATGCATGACTTGTAAATTAGATCAAAATAAGTATTTTCACTCTTTAGAAATGTTTACCTAAACTAAACCCTTAAACCAAGTGTGAGAACTCATTTGACACTTTAGACACAATTTCTAGGTCATAAATTAAGTTTACATCAGTAGCTAAGAGGAGGATAATCACATTTTCTAAGATTAAACCCTAGATCATTAGAAAACCCTTATCTACAAATGTATACTTCCCATTTTCACATCAAACCTTTGTTAAAATTCAATCCAAGGACCCAAATCTCTTAAATAGAATGTCTAAACCCTAATTAAGCCCTAATAGTTCACTAATCACATTCCTAAGACCTTATTCACCAAAAACACAAAGTATAAGTTACAAGCCCAAGATTTTAAATCCGGTTTTACATTTTCCCTCCAAAACTCATTTGAAATCCATTTCCCTCCATTCCAAGTTTGAAAAACTGATATTTATTCATCCTAATATATTTTATGAGTGTGACAAGTAGGTGGATCACCTCCTTTCTTGCTACACATCACCATTCTTATCAACATGTTGCCGTGACACATTTTAGACCATACGAAAAGATTAGGACTAAGATACAAGCTATGAACTTGTGTAGATATTCAATAGCCTTCATTAGTCACCCCTCTATTCTTCTTACACGTTTGAATGCAAAAATTGAAGGCTAAGGGTCATAACAAGTATAAATAGGGGTGTATGTCTTCATTTGAAACTTGCAACCCGTTTCCTTTGTATCTCATACCCATTCTCCATTTCCACCTCTATATATGTCTTAGTAAATCCCACAAGACCAAAAACCAGGTCTAGAAGCTAGCCATTGAAGCTCTTGAAGCTTTGATAGCAAGTTGTGTTCATAAGAAGCCATAAGGAGCCATTTTGGATCTACCGAGGTAAATCTATGTTAACCAAGGCTTTGTGTGGAAACCTTGGTTTCCGGATCTTTGAAGCTACTAGGAATGCATCATGGTCATATGATTAGATAATCAAAGCGGAATTAGAACATAACACATTAACAAGGTGTTTAGGGCACACGAACATGAATTAAAACAAATTGGATTGCTCATTATAGTTAATAATAAACAACCACTAGACGTGTATACATTGAATCCCACGTCTAGTGCACACATGCTTTTAGGTTTACATTGTGAATGAAAGTATGAATAAAACCTAAGACCCTTGGTTCCTTTTATAGTGTAAGGATTAGGGTTTACAAGAGATAAAATCAAATAAACAAGTAAATCTTCTATTTAAATAAACTTATGCAGAATATATCTTGCATGTTTATCTAAATAGAAGCTTCCATAAGCTTCTTGTCTACGTTTCTGTCAACTCTTGAATTACATGTGACAATGCTTAGATTGCACATGACAACTCTTGAGTCAACAACGCTTAGTTTGCTCTTGTCAACGCTTAGATTGCTCTTGACAACGCTTAGACAAAATCTTCATGTTTTTTTCGTTTTTGAGTTTCTGCCACATCAACTTTTTGACCCAACAATCTTCCCCTAGTTGATGTTGGCAAAACTTTATGTGTATCTCTTGTAAGTTGTACATGATCTTCAAATTGCTTCCCCTCAAGTGTAGCATGTATTTCTTCCCCTTTTTGTCACATCAACAAGGAAGTAAACAATGTATGCAATCTTTGAAGATTCTCCAAATGTAGCTCTATGTAATGATCTTGAAGAAAAATAACTATAATATTTTTGATGTAGAAGTAGAATAACCCAACCTTGTGTTCCATGTCTTGTACTATCCATGTGATGAAGAACTTATAAGAAGACTGGAAAGTATAAGTAGACCTCGATCTCTTGTCAATATTCACATCCTATGTGAGACACTGAGCACGATAATGTAACTCCTTCAAGTGTTATGACAAGTCTTCGTCACCAACCATGTAAAGCACGAACAAGTTATCTTTAAAGTCAGTGGCTGGAAGTGCATGACTTTAAGATATGATAGAACACAACCTCGCGAAAATCTTCTTCAATCATCAAACTTACCATAAGAACTCTTCCCCTTAAGCCAACACCTCTTCATGATGAGTCAATATCTTCGTATGTAAAAGTCTACTATAGATAACTCTTTCACAAGGCTATCTCGATTACATAATCCAATATCAATCAAATTCCCACGAATAGTTGCTAACTCGCTTTAAGATCATTAATTCCTTTTAAAAGTATCCGAGCCATAAATATCAACATGATATTCTAAATAAAACGGAGATTCCATGTACCTTCGTGTGTAATTTCCTCCTTTTTGTGTGCTAAAAACGTACCAATTTTCTCAACAGCAGCTATTCCTTTTGCTATCCGAGAACCTTCTTTGTCCATTATCTTTTCTATGTGTACTGTCACATATCGGACAACACCTATCAACGCTTGAGCAAGCGTTTCTCGGACAACTCATGTCAACGCCTATTCTGTCAGCGTTGATTTATTTCTTGTCAGCGTCAAAATTGTAAACGTCAGCGTTTGCCTCATTCTTGTCAGCGTCTCATTCTGCTGACAACTTCGAGGGCTTCGATTTTCAACAGCAACTTATCACGTCCAAAACTTTGAATAGTAGCCATACGTGATCACGTTTCATGGGTAATATCTTGCACAGTAATAACGTACATCATGTATTGCATCTAAAGCAATATAAAATTCAGCAAATCACCCCATGTGAACCAAACTTCAAACCATTTATTTATATGCATCGTGTGAATACTCCATCATTAAACAATCTAAATTGCTGCTCATTACTTGAACGGTTGAACCCTTGTAAATATATTAGGGACCCTACATCACATGACTGGGCCAATAAAAAAATACTCCAACCTAAATAGCAGCAACTTTTCTTGTCTCCTTTGTAACCCCACGTGATGTAAATACTCCTTGGATATAAACAGTATACGAGCAAAATACATCAACCAATGAGTAGTCACTGTCACCATTAGATTGTACAGTTCACACCTTGTACTCGTATGAGCTTTTCACTCGAATCACAGCAGATCTTGGATATTATGTTTTCTTTTCTTTATCAAACATGTCACGCTCATCATTCAGTAAGCAACATATATTTATCCAATCAACATTCAATCACCGTGTGAACACATAACTTTCCACCATTAGAAAGCTAGCTTCGTGTGAACAGAATCTATTTTGAGAACCATTCATGTGAACACAAAGTCTATGACCATGTGAACACAAAATAATTCAACCATGTGAATATAGAAACTGATATGTAACTTGTGATCGTGTGAACAGAAGCATATCATATCCTTCGTTGATATGTTGCAAAACAAGGGTTTGTGTAGCTTTGTCTTTTCCTCATCGCATCATAATATTGCGCATCATATATCACCAGATCTAGGGTTATACACTGAAACCCTAACAAGAGATTTTAGGGTTTTGTACAAACACCCTAACTCGATCTCACAAACATAGCTTCAATCGGCTTCCCAGCAGCTTCTAACCATGAACATAGCACATCTTTTCTGTTTCAAACTCGATATAGGGCTTAGAGGAAACCCTAATTCATAATTTTATGTAAAAAACAAAAACTTCGTACCATGTTATGCAGCCAACTTCGACCTCGAATAACTTTTTCATGAGGGCTCAGATCGAAGATCCCTTCGGTGAGATCCTAGACACAAGTGCCAAGAATCTACAGTTCAAAAATCACGAAGATCCAACGGTTAACGAAGGAGAAAACGTGTTTTGAACAAGGCTGTTTACAGAAAACTGCATTCACTCACTGCTGACTTTGACGCTTAATAACTTTTTCCTGGGGAGAAAACTAGACAATCCCTCCGGTGGATGTCTAGATATATGTGTATAGAACACACACAAGAAATTTCGTGACGATCCAACGGTTCAATTAATAGTTATGACCTTCTGAATACTGCTGCGCACACAAAAACGTCCAGAAAAACCCTAGACGTATTTTTCTTCTTTTCACCATACACGAACACCTTGTTGGTCCTAGCATCACGAGCCACGAGGCTCTGATACCAATTGTGGAAACCTTGGTTTCCGGATCTTTGAAGCTACTAGGAATGCATCATGTTCATATGATTAGATAATCAAAGCGGAATTAGAACATAACACATTAACAAGGTGTTTAGGGCACACGAACATGAATTAAAACAAATTGGGTTGCTCATTATAGTTAATAATAAACAACCACTAGACGTGTATACATTGAATCCCACGTCTAGTATACACACGCTTTTAGGTTTACATTGTGAATGAAAGTATGAATAAAACCTAAGACCCTTGGTTCCTTTTATAGTGTAAAGATTAGGGTTTACAAGAGATAAAATCAAATAAACAAGTAAATCTTCTATTTAAATAAACTTATGCAGAATATATCTTGCATGTTTATCTAAATAGAAGCTTCCATAAGCTTCTTGTCTACGTTTCTGTCAACTCTTGAATTACATGTGACAATGCTTAGATTGCACATGACAACTCTTGAGTCAACAACGATTAGTTTGCTCTTGTCAACGCTTAGATTGCTCTTGACAACGCTTAGACAAAATCTTCATGTTTTCTTCGTTTTTGAGTTTCTGCCACATCAACTTTTTGACCCAATACTTTGATCTTGTTATAAAGTTTATTTAGACTTGTTATAATGCCAAAATTATGTTAGAAAGATAATCCAAAAGAAACTGAGTCATTTCATCATTTTAAATGAAAGTTATAAGTTAAAGATGTCTTAAAACCCTAGTTTTGTAATTTACATAAAATAATGACCAAAAACCCATTTCAAAATCTATAATTCTAAAGAAATGTTTTTTATTATGATTATAAATGTGTTCATAAACATTTTTTTTAAATCCTAGATTATTTGGATCATTTTTGAGCTTGTTATGTGATTTTTACAAGTTTAGGGACTAAAACTGTCAATTTTTAAACTATAAATCATTTTCGGCCAAAAGTATCATTTTATGAAATTAAAATCTATAAGAATAAATGTTGTAAAGTTTGAGACCCTAAGGTTAAATAATGAAGGTTTAAATTGCAATTTATGAAACTATATACTTAAAGGGTAAAAAGTGTAATTACACCAAACTATAACAACAAGGACTATTTTTGCCAAGATTAAAACTCAAAATGTAATAAAACATGTTGTGTCATGTTAGTAGGGAGCTTTATACAATGATGTTCCATCTCGATATTACGTTCTGACTGAGTGGTTGGGTTTACGATTTAAAGTGCCCTCGTTCCTCAAACGTTTATAGAATGGCTTCTGAGTATGATGGCCCGAACACTGATGCTATCACCCCAAAATTAATTCAATTAAAGAATGTTAATTAAAAAAATGAACTTAAGACTAACACTTGATATATATGCATATTGTGTGTCAGTCCAGATTCCGTGAAAAGGTTGTGGTTGGATAATCAAAAGACTCTATAGGCTAAGGTGAGTTTATAGCCTCACATTTTAAAAGCTTACAAACAATTTGAAAACCCGTGAGGGGGGTATATACAAAACTGGAATACAAGTGTTTTTGTATGCTGCCTGTATGATTATTGATACTATGTTTACTTGTTGCCATCCAAAGTCCCTTTTTAATCGTGAACCGCTAATCATTAATGAGCGCTAATATCGTGAATAATACTATTGGAGACTGACATCTCCTATCTGGGCAAGTCGCACTTGCTAGCAGCTAATGGTCCATTCCTAGGCTAAATAGATATACTTTATTTTGCATAACTCAGGATAGTCTGGCAATATTCCTGCTTAAGGGCAATTTGTTTGATTTTTCTGATAATGTCTAGTCGCGGGTCATGAGCTAGTGCAATATGAATTGATGAATTTTAAAACTGGTTGTATAACACTATAGCCCGAAAGTCATACTTGTATTCAAATGATGCTTTAAACCTATAAATTCACTCAACATTTGTGTTGACTTAAACCATATATCTCAGGTGAATGAAGACTGGCATGCTATGGAGGGTGGTGTCTTGAATAAGTTATCCTTCTATCAATAAAACTAGATCTTTGGGAAACTTGTGTTTGTATGGGCCATCTCATGTTTATTCAACATATATATAATTATGAAGTGTCGCTTCCAATATTTCATATTTGCTATATACTACCCAATGTATGTGATGCAGGTTATGGTTCACAACACTTGTAATTGGTTATTATATATGTTGCCTTGTTCAAAGGAATCTTTAGAATTGTTACTGTATCTTTTTAGTAGTAATGCTACTAATTGGTATATTGGTGGTGTAAAGGGCCATAATAGGTGGGTTTATGGTCACGCGTGTTTTTTGTGTGGGTATATTACTTTGTTGAGTCAGAGAGGATGGGGCTCGTCAAATATGAGATCGTTTATCCGCAACAGTTAATGGAGGGTATAGAGTAAAAAGGAGTAAATGGAATAAGAGGACAAAAATGTGTGAGAGATAAGTATGTCAAGAATCTATTTTATATCTTGCAATGATTAAAGCTTAAATTGAAAATCCTCTATTTAGTCCTATGGGATTCACATGACGCTTTCTAACAAAAGCTTAGAAAATTCCGCTTTTTTAATTTTTAAGGATCAATGTAGGATTAATTTTATTGCTTAGTTATAGAACATTAATACTTGAGTCATTCTAGGAAGTGTAAATGCAGATTATTCAACCTTAGTGCTTGTGTTGTGTCATGGGCAACTAAACTTACCCGGAACCACATATGCAAAGATCTTTCAATCTAGAAAGGACCATTGTGCAGTTTCTCCTATGTGTGCTAATGAAATCATTCAAATTTGAAAATTATGAACTACTGGGGTTCAGTTCACATAATCACAGTTCACTAGGAACATCATGCATAGATACTGACACATAACTAAGTATGGATGACGGTTGTTCATTCCATATTAGTAAGACGATACCGGTGAAAACATCATGGTGAAAACAACAAGGTGCTGAAAACGTCATGGCTAAAACAAAAAGGTGCTGAAAACATAATGGTTAAAACAACAACGCGCTGAAACATCAATACGTGGAATAACAATCGTTGGCTTAGGAAGCTCCTGGTGACTACCCACTAGTCACAGGTCGAGTTTTAGAGCCTACAGGTCGAAGCCTTGGCCTCTGATACCATAATTGTAACACCCCATTTTGATAAATGGAATGTCACGCGTGATTATGGCGTGTCATCAAAGCATGCAAGGTGATATGTAGTAAAACATACATGACCAAAGGGAAAACCGGAATCAAACATCGGTTCCCAAACATAAGCCCAAAACATGAATAAAGGAAAAGAACTGAATAAAGACTAAACAAGCATAACTATATGAAGGCAAAAAGGAAAAGAAGTCTCTGACAGCTTCCATCCTATGTGCGTCCTCCAAATGCTCGAGTCTTGGGTACCTGCCGTTTTGGGACATGGAAAGGAAAGTAACGGCTGAGCAAGACGCTCAGTGCACGGATGTACAATAAAGCATGATATAGGATAAGCATGTAACATATAACAGCGGAAGACTAAGTACTGAGTAAACTGGTTAAGTAACATGAAAACTGGTTTTATAGTTTGAAAAGCCTTATGTTTAACCTGTGAAAACTGTTTTAACATATATATACCATAGCCCATATAGGTCATGAAAAGGTCACATGCATGAATACTTGGAGGGGTGACCTCATCATGCTGATTAGAGGGGATGCCTCTAATCAATATACTGTTTTGGGTAGGAGGGATCAGCTCCTTGTGAAGGGTGCAAGGCACACACCACATTCACCATGATAAACTGAATAAAACATGTAACTAGGATGCACCCATACGCCCCGACTGATATAATAATATGGCCAAACTGAAAAGGGACGCCACGAGCAATCACTCCGCCGTGGGGAAGTCATAACATCGGTGCCTCCAATGCTATGGTTATGGTACCTCCATAACTAGGTGAAACTGGTCATGCTTGTATATGGCTATAGTTTATGCTAAATTAACATAAGCAGTTCAAAACAATAAAACAAATGCTGGGGAAAACAGTTGGCTGCATACGGGGAAATCCTAATAAGGAAGGAATGTCCATACTGAAAGGACGGGAATCCGTACCTCAAGTCCAGTAAAATGAACGGAAGAAAGACTCCTACTTCTGGATCACTAATGCTACATGAATACACACGTGTATAAGTATCGATTCACTGATTACGTAATGGGTTCTGTGTCTTGTTATAGCTGATTTGGTATGTTTTAGGTCATGGTTCACTGTTTAAAGCCTTAAACTGTGTTTATCTTGTATTCTGATTAATCTGGTTAAGTATTACTGGTGATTCATGTATTATTATACTTACTGTGTAATAATAAGTAACTTTCCAAAAATAGCAGGTTTCCAAAAATAGAAAGTTTCCAAAAATAGAAAGTTTCCAAAAATAGAAAGTTTCCAAAAATAGAAAGTTACCCAAAAATAGAAAGTTTCCAAAAATAGAAAGTTTCCAAAAATAGAAAGTTTCCAAAAATAGAAAGTTTCCAAAAATAGAATTTACTGCCTAAAATAGATTAGTTTCTAAAAATAGAAAGTTTCCAAAAATAGATCAGCTGCCTTAATTAAATAAGTTTCCATATATAGAAAGTTTCCATGATTAGATTAGCTGCCTGAAATAGATTGATTTCCATATATAGAAGGTTTCCATAATTAGAATTAAGCTGATTACATAAGCTAACATATAAGTCTAAGTGTTTAAGCTTATTTCTTAAGTCATATGATATAGTGTATAGTTTAATTATTATTTCATGTATTTTAATTAAACTATAGGTTAAGCATTTTAATTAAAGTATAACATGTATTAATTAAAATGAAATGAAAATACTTAGGTTAAAACGTGTATTATTATTAATAATAATATAACCTAAGTCATGTCTAAATTAATTAATTATAGGCATGTTTTAATAATTAATTAATTATAACTTATAACATAAAATACTTAGGTTAAATTAATGTCATGATAAACTAATAATTAAAATAACCTAAGTCATGATTTAATTAATATTTCATGTTATTAATTAATTATATCCTAAGTTCATGATTCATAAAAATTACATGTAACATAGATCATGATTTTAACCAACGAACCGTGAACCGGGTATGAATTCGACACCGTACCCCGGGCCAAACCCGGGGCACACGTGTCCCCTTGCTGCCATGGGTCCCACATGAGCCAACCAAGACCAATTGTGGTCTTGGTGGTGGCGGCAATAGCAAACCAAACCCCCCCTCGGGTTTGTTTTGCTAGGCGGCTAGAAACAAACACCCCTTTAAATCATTCCTTGATTTTATTTAATACCAAAACATGTTAGACCAATGATTAATTATCTTGTTTTCATAAGAAAAATAATAACATGTTCATGAAAATAATCAAAGATCAAAAGAATTAAAAAGAATTAAAAAGAAGGGTTAGAAAGGTATACCACTATGTAGCTTGGAAAAAGGATGAACAAACACGTATTCTAACACTTGTTTTTAAGATCAAAATCAATCAAACACCCCCTTATGATGGTGTATAGGTGGCGGCACAAAGGAGGCAAAAAGGAGAGGAGAAAACTCTTTTTTTTAGGGTTTTTGTTTATTTCCTTGAAAAATGAAAGTGAAAACATGTTTAACACTTTACCCCCCTTAACTTGAAAAGTCCATGGGCTAAGCCCATTTCATGCATGTGTGCCGTGGGTATGGGGGGCCCACATGGGGTACCCGTACCTTTCTCGTGTCCCGATGTTTCGTGTTCGTTCGTGGTTAAACGTGCTCGTGCTTAACGTGTTTCTGTTTCTTTTAACGTGTCGTTTATCGTAAACTCCACGCTCGTGAATATATTCTGAGTATTTACGTAATTATTATAGTTAGTATTTTAAATGGTGTTCATGATTTACTTATGTTCACGTGATATATTTATTAACTGTTTATCATGAGTTCGTACGTAATCGATACTTGTCATGTCATACACGTATGCACTTGCTTGATTATTAGCACATGAATGTTATCAATACTGAATAAGGTAAGTTTTAATCTAGGACGTACGATCTTAAGGTTACTGTTCATGGTAAAAGCATGCGGGTTTTACAATTCTTCCCCCCTAAAAATAATAATTCGTCCCCGAATTATAGATAAAGTAACTGGAAGCAAAACATACCCGAATCAAACTGGAAAGGTATGCGAAATAACGGAAATGAAAGTGACATGGTAGAAGGGAACGTGGAACGTGACATGTCTTGAAAAGACATGGAACGTGACGTGACTGAAAGGACATATCTAATCGATAAGAGAAAAATGGATAAGAAGTCCGGATGAACTTGTCCGTTTTCCAAGTGGCCTCCCTCTTGGAACGGTTCCTTCAGAAAATCTTGACACAAATGATAAATCTTGGTCCTCCTGACCTTGACTTGGAATACGAAGAAATTCTTGGTTATCAACGGAAGGTAGATCCCCTACATTCGATCAAGGAAATAAGAGTTAACGTGCAAGGGTAGCTGAAGCGTTACGATGCAAGACCATCTGACTTAGCTGATAATTAGAAACGATGCGCGAGACATAAAGAAACGTAGTACGTGAAAAATTTTGAACGTGATACGTGAAAACATTTTGAACGTGCTACGTGGAGATATGGCGAGTGTAGTATGAGTAAACATATCGTGTAACATATCTTGATCATGATATGAGGAACGTGGAATGAACATGACATGTGAGACATATCGTGATCATAGAATATAATGGCGGTAACGCCAAACGCTACAAGGTGAGACGTGGAATATGACGTGAAACGTCTATCTGATGATGGAGGGTTATACTAAACTTGGGTCTGGTCTCACAAGTTCTTGCAAACTTCCTAGAATGAGAAAAGAAATGAACGTAAAATCGTAAGTCAAAATACGATAATGAACGTGAATAGTGTCATGAACGTGAGCGCGAAAGCAAGTCGTGGGATTAGAATGAAGACGTGAAGTAATTTAGGAGTACAATTGGGAATCTTTGTCTGACTCGATAGCTGCGGGATTACCAAGTGGTCGGATGAGCCTTGGCTGGAACATGTTCGTTCAATCTGTTGGTTCTGAAATCCGTACGGATGTAAGGATTCTGCAGACTTGATCAAACTGTTGACAATAACCCAGATAGCATCATGCTTCTTCTGAGTTTGCTGAAATCTGTAACTAAAATCCATGGAGATCTTGTCCCTTTTCGATTCACAATCTCATATGATGAAAACATCCCAGTTTGTTGGTGTCCTATCTTAACCTGTTGGTATAACAGGTACCTAGATATGAACGTAACTGTATCTTGCTTTGTAGAAACTTGATACATAGAAGGTTGCGAAACTCTGAGTCTCTGAATCTAGACTTCTCCTAGCGTAGGATTTTATAGAATACCTAATGTAGTGTCGGGTTCTCTTCTTTACTCATAAGCTGAGTCATGGTAAGATTAATCGTAGAATGCCATGTGATTCAGCGTGTCACTGAAATCAAACAGAATTGATATCGGAAAGAATCCCAGGGTAAAATATCTCTTGTCATAGAATTTGCAACGTAGTGCAGATATGGTCTTCCTGTTCTTCTCTAGGCTTAGAGGAAATCAGGTTATCTTCAATGAAAACGCTGATGAATTTGTTTAGGAGTTCATGGAAACTCAATTTATTAAGTTCATAATGCGGTTGGAGCATTGATGAGACTAATTCAAAATCATAAATCTGGCATGACCGAGTCGTGCACGAATAGCAGTCATGGACATGTCCTGTTCTTCACCCGTCACTATTGGCAACTTGTTCATGAGTTCGATCTTGGAAAAGTGATTAAAACTATACGGTTGATTGGACATGTCGTCAATACGTGGAGGAGAATAACGGTCATGAATGGTGATTTGTTTAAGTCGACGGTAGTCGACACATAATCTCATGGTACCATCCTTCTCCTTGATGGTTCTTCTGGAGTGTAAGGAACAATTTTGGAATAATCCGTTGGTTATGCGTAAAAGGACCCTAGTAGTCGTGTGCTACTGACAGCTAGAAAATTTTAGCAATTATGGCTAACAAAGCACGTGCTTGAAAAGCATAGATAATTGTACAGATTTTCCTGATGGAAAATCAAGCTAAATGTATTCAGGAGCCTGAACATTACTGTACATAATTATGAATCATAGCATGGTGTGGTGTTCATAGTACGTAATTAGCATAAAATTCATCTTGTGTCTGTCTGAGGAAATGCGTTAGCAGCTTGGGTCTTATCATTAAGCTGAAGGAAAACCTTCGTATGCGTGGGAATACGAAAGGCGTCCTTCATGGTTATGAATATATGAACTATGGTCAAAGGAATGAAAGTGACATCGGCAACGTGACAGTTCTCACTGATGCGCTGATAATGGTGTTGAAATTCTTGTGGCCTGATTAATACATGGCACAACAACATAGATATACCCTTGGAGGGTACCCTGAATTTCTTAGAAATGTTCCATAATTAGACGTGAGTCATGTGTCTTGACTCGTGTCTTGAGAAATGTAAGCGTGACATATGTCTTGACTGGTATCTTGACATGTGTCCTCAGAAAGTATACGTGAGACATGTGTCTTGACTGATGTCTTGACATGTGTCTCGAGATGTGAAACATTTAGAACTACAAATATTAGGTTAAAATGCCAGAATTGGCGGATCGGTTGGACTACTGATCATTTGTATGTCTGATCACGTCCGTGGCCGGAGCCTCGGTTGCGATTTCTAGGATAGTTGCTGTCATAGTAGTGGTTACTATCATCTTGTCTGTCGGTTCCCTGACGGTCATTCTCATGACCGTGACTCATGTAACTATTTAGCTGAGTGGCCGGCTGGTACTGGTTTGCACTCACATGGCTGAAATGACAGCCGAACGACGTGTGACATGTAACTATGAATTTAGGACAATGATTGATGGGAATTGTTTGATGGTGAAGCATCTTCTTGTCCAATTGCTTTGCTCCGACGCCTTTGTCTTCGTCTTTTAGGATCTCCAGGTTGTGAACAGCATCAGCATCAGCATCTCGTAGCGTCTCCCAACATCAGCAGCCTCAACCTTCAGTAACATCTCCAAGCTTTGAGCGGCATCGACAATCTTGTAGAATATCAGTAAGTGAACATACGCCTGAGATGATTTAGAATCGACTAGCGAATACTCGTGAAGTATTGCAAGTGGAATACACATGGATTAAGGTACATGTAATACACATGAAATACGGTACGTGGAGTACACATGGAATGCACATGAAATGATCGGTATGGCTCGATCATTTGTCCTGATTTAAGGAAAGTAAACCGGTTAAACGGTTAGGAAAACCATCATGATAACCTGGCAGTATTAGCATAGACATCATTCTGGTTGCATAGAGAAACGCTAAAGTGTGGTTACACAAAATTCAACGATGATTTGCCTGACAGCATGATCAATGAAAACCAACCATGATTATCATGAAAGCATGATTAGAGAAATCTAACAATGTCTTGCAGGGCAACGTAAATAACAAAAGAGGCATGAAACATAATCAACATGAAGACGGAATTATCATGAGGAAACATGAAACCATCTATTACGAAGAAGTGTATAACATAATCAGCATGAAACTGAAGTTAACCATGACAGTATGAAGGCATACTTGACATAAAAACATAATAACTTATGATGGGACATGAAAAAAAATTTATGCCAATTTAAATCATGAGAAAAATTTTATGCAAGAAAACAATGCGTGAATGCGTAATGTAGTTTATAAAACCTTTATATGTGCGAGGGAACGCCTATGGGTCGGTTCCAAAACAAAAGACATGGCGAGGGGACGCCTATGGGTCGGTCCCAAAGTTAAAAGTTTCGATAAAAGCACATGCGACTAAATAGGGCCAGTCCTGTACCAACCATTACTTAGTCAAAATTCCTGCAACAGATGACATATGATATAAATGCATGAATGCATGGAACATAATAATTAAAAGTCATTGTCAAAACTTAACAGAAAAAAAAAATTTTATGTGAAAATTATGAACTACTGGGGTTCAGTTCACATAATCACAGTTCACTAGGAACATCATGCATAGATACTGACACATAACTAAGTATGGATGACGGTTGTTCATTCCATATTAGTAAGACGATACCGGTGAAAACATCATGGTGAAAACAACAAGGTGCTGAAAACGTCATGGCTAAAACAAAAAGGTGCTGAAAACATAATGGTTAAAACAACAACGCGCTGAAACATCAATACGTGGAATAACAATCGTTGGCTTAGGAAGCTCCTGGTGACTACCCACTAGTCACAGGTCGAGTTTTAGAGCCTACAGGTCGAAGCCTTGGGCTCTGATACCATAATTGTAACACCCCATTTTGATAAATGGAATGTCACGCGTGATTATGGCGTGTCATCAAAGCATGCAAGGTGATATGTAGTAAAACATACATGACCAAAGGGAAAACCGGAATCAAACATCGGTTCCCAAACATAAGCCCAAAACATGAATAAAGGAAAAGAACTGAATAAAGACTAAACAAGCATAACTATATGAAGGCAAAAAGGAAAAGAAGTCTCTGACAGCTTCCATCCTATGTGCGTCCTCCAAATGCTCGAGTCTTGGGTACCTGCCGTTTTGGGACATGGAAAGGAAAGTAACGGCTGAGCAAGACGCTCAGTGCACGGATGTACAATAAAGCATGATATAGGATAAGCATGTAACATATAACAGCGGAAGACTAAGTACTGAGTAAACTGGTTAAGTAACATGAAAACTGGTTTTATAGTTTGAAAAGCCTTATGTTTAACCTGTGAAAACTGTTTTAACATATAAATACCATAGCCCATATAGGTCATGAAAAGGTCACGTGCATGAATACTTGGAGGGGTGACCTCATCATGCTGATTAGAGGGGATGCCTCTAATCAATATACTGGTTTGGGTAGGAGGGATCAGCTCCTTGTGAAGGGTGCAAGGCACACACCACATTCACCATGATAAACTGAATAAAACATGTAACTAGGATGCACCCATACGCCCCGACTGATATAATAATATGGCCAAACTGAAAAAGGGACGCCACGAGCAATCACTCCGCCGTGGGGAAGTCATAACATCGGTGCCTCCAATGCTATGGTTATGGTACCTCCATAACTAGGTGAAACTGGTCATGCTTGTATATGGCTATAGTTTATGCTAAATTAACATAAGCAGTTCAAAACAATAAAACAAATGCTGGGGAAAACAGTTGGCTGCATACGGGGAAATCCTAATAAGGAAGGAATGTCCATACTGAAAGGACGGGAATCCGTACCTCAAGTCCAGTGAAATGAACGGAAGAAAGACTCCTACTTCTGGATCACTAACGCTACATGAATACACACGTGTATAAGTATCGATTCACTGATTACGTACTGGGTTTTATGTCTCATATTAGCTGATTTGGTATGTTTTAGGTCATGGTTCACTGTTTAAAGCCTTAAACTGTGTTTATCTTGTATTCTGATTAAGTATTACTGGTGATTCATGTATTATTATACTTACTGTGTAATAATAAGTAACTTTCCAAAAATAGCAGGTTTCCAAAAATAGAAAGTTTCCAAAAATAGAAAGTTTCCAAAAATAGAAAGTTTCCAAAAATAGAAAGTTACCAAAAATAGAAAGTTTCCAAAAATAGAAAGTTTCCAAAAATAGAAAGTTTCCAAAAATAGAATTTACTGCTTAAAATAGATTAGTTTCTAAAAATAGAAAGTTTCCAAAAATAGATCAGCTGCCTTAATTAAATAAGTTTCCATATATAGAAGGTTTCCATAATTAGATTAGCTGCCTGAAATAGATTGATTTCCATATATAGAAGGTTTCCATAATTAGATTAGTTGCCTTATTTAATTAAGTTTCTATAAATAGAAGTTTCCATAATTAGAATTAAGCTGATTACATAAGCTAACATATAAGTCTAAGTGTTATAAGCTTATTTCTTAAGTCATATGATATAGTGTATAGTTTAATTATTATTTCATGTATTTTAATTAAACTATAGGTTAAGCATTTTAATTAAGGTATAACATGTTTTAATTAAAATGAAATGAAAATACTTAGGTTAAAATGTGTATTATTATTAATAATAATATAACCTAAGTCATGTCTAAATTAATTAATTATAGGCATGTTTTAATAATTAATTAATTATAACTTATAACATAAAATACTTAGGTTAAATTAATGTCATGATAAACTAATAATTAAAATAACCTAAGTCATGATTTAATTAATATTTCATGTTATTAATTAATTATATCCTAAGTTCATGATTCATAAAAATTAACATGTAACATAGATCATGATTTAACCAACGAACCGTGAACCGGGCATGAAATCGACACCGTACCCCGAACCAAATCGGGGTTCCCTTTGGTTCCTTGCTGCCGTGGGACCCACACCACCAAACCGGGACCACATGGTCTCGGTGGTGGTTTTTAGGCCAAGCCGTGACCCCCTTAGGGCACGGTCTAGGTGTCGGCTAAACCAAACACCCGTAAAACACCCTTTTGATTTTACCCTATAACCAAATACATGTTTATTTTATGTTTTTAATTAGGTTTTAAAAACATCATGTTCTTAATTAATTTTTACCAAATCAAATCAAAAGAAATAATTAAAAAGAAAGGTTAAAAAGGTATACCGATTGTGTAGATGAATTAAAGATGAACAAACACTAATACTTGTACAATATCCATGATCAAAATCAACAAGAACACCTCCTTTTGATGATTATAGGTGGCGGCTACAAAAGGGAAAAGGAAGGAGAGGAGAAAACTTTTTAGGGTTTTATGTTTAATTTCTTGAAAAGTGAAAATGAATGCATTTCTTTCCCTTAACCCCCTTGTTTAGTAAAATGATGGGCTAGGCCCATTCTTCTTCCAAATTTCGTGGATATGGGGCCCACAAGGGGTAACCCAAATGTTTTTCGTGTCTAAATAATAAGTGTGTTCTCGTGTTCGTTCGTGGTTCGTTCGTGGTTAAACGTGCTCGTGTCTGAAGCGTTTCTGTTTATTTTATCATGTAGTTACCGTAATCTTAACGCTCGTAATTATATTATATGTATTTACGTAAGTATTCTAATTTGTATTTTAAATGGTGATCATGATTTAATTACGTTCACGTGAAATATTATTAACTGTTTATCATGAGTTCGTACGTAATCGATACTTGTCATGTCATACACGTATGCACTTGCTTGATTATTAGCACATGAATGTGATCAATACTACATGAGGTAAGTTTTAATCTAGAACGTACGATCTTAAGGGCACTATTCATGGTAAAAGCATGCGGGTTTTACAATTCTT
This sequence comes from Glebionis coronaria, assembly GCA_025667525.1. Classification (NCBI taxonomy): domain Eukaryota; kingdom Viridiplantae; phylum Streptophyta; class Magnoliopsida; order Asterales; family Asteraceae; genus Glebionis; species Glebionis coronaria. Next base: position 633,591,001 of record CM046874.1, on the reverse strand, counting down.
CCCCCCTAAAAAGAATAATTCGTCCCCGAATTATAGATAAAGTAACTGGAAGCGAAACATACCCGAATCAAACTGGAAAGGTATGCAAAATAACGGAAATGAAGGTGACATGGTAGAAGGGAACGTGGAACGTGACATGTCTTGAAAAGACATGGAACGTGACGTGACTGAAAGGACATATCTGATCGATAAGAGAAAAATGGATAAGAAGTCCGGATGAACTTGTCCGTTTCCAAGTGGCCTCCCTCTTGGAACGGTTCCTTCAGAAAATCTGGACACTAATGATAAATCTTGGTCCTCATGACCTTGACTTGGAATACGAAGAAATTCTTGGTTATCAACGGAAGGTAGATCCCCTACATTCGATCGAGGAAATAAGAGTTAACGTGCAAGGGTAACTGAAACGTTACGATGCAAGACCATCTGACTTAGCTGATAATTAGAAACGATGCGCGAGACATAAAGAAACGTAGTACGTGAAAAATTTTGAACGTGATACGTGAAAACATTTTGAACGTGCTACGTGGAGATATGGTGAGTGTAGTATGAGTAAACATATCGTGATCCATGATACGTGTAACATATCTTGATCATGATATGAGGAACGTGGAATGAACATGACATGTGAGACATATCGTGATCATAGAATATAATGGCGGTAACGCCAAACGCTACAAGGTGAGACGTGGAATATGACGTGAAACGTCTATCTGATGATGGAGAGTTATACTACACTTGGGTCTGGTCTCACAAGTTCTTGCAAACTTCCCAGAATGAGGAAAGAAATGAACGTAAAATCGTAAGCCAAAATACAATCATGAACGTGAATAGTGTCATGAACGTGAGCGCGAAAGCAAGTCGTGGAATTAGAATGAAGACGTGAAGTAAGTTAGGAGTACAATTACTAATCTTTGTCTGACCCGATAGCTGAGGGATTGCCAAGTGATCAGATGAGCCTTGGCTGGAACATGTTGGTTCAATCTGTTGGTTCTGAAATCCGTACGGATGTAAGGATTCTGCAGACTTGATCAAACTGTTGATAATAACCTAGATAGCATCCTGCTTCTTCTGAGTTTGCTGAAATCTGGTAACCGAAATCCGTGTAGATCTTGTCCCATTTTAGTTCACAATTTCAGATGATGAAACATCCCAGTTTGTTGGTGTCCTATCTTAGCCTGTTGGTATGTCATGTACACAGATATGGACGTAGCTGTATCCTGCTTCGTAGAAACTTGATACATAGAAGGCTGCGAAACTCTGAGTCTTTGAATCAGACTTCTCCTAGCGTAGGATTTCCTAGAACACCTAATGTAGTGTAGGGTTCTCTCCTTTACGCATAAGCTGAGTCATGGTAAGATTAACCATAGAAACCCATGTGATTCAGTGTGTCACTGTAATCAAACAGAATTGATATTGGAAAATTTTCCAGGGTAGAATTTCTCTTGTCATAGAATTTGCAACATAGTGCAGATATGGTCTTCCTGTTCTTCTCTAGGCTTAGAGGAAATCAGGTTATCCTCAATGAAAACGCTGATGAATTTGTTTAGGAGTTCATGGAACTCAATTTATTAAGTCCATAATGCGGTTGGAGCATTGATGAGACTAATTCAAAATCATACATTTAGCATGACCGAGTCGTGTACGAATAGCAGTCATGGACATGTCCTGCTTTTTCACTCGGCACTGTTGGCAGCATGATCGTGAGTTCGATCTTGGAAAAGTGATTAACACTATAAGGTCGATTGGACATGTTGTCAATACGTGGAGGAGAATAACGGTCATGAATGGTGATTTGTTTAAGTCAACCGTAGTCGACACATAATCTCATGGTACCATCCTTCTCCTAGAAGGTTCTTCTGGAGTGTAAGGAACAATTTTGGAATAATCCGTTGGTTATGCGTAAAAGGACCTTAGTAGTCGTGGGTTACTGACAGATAAAATTTTTTTTAGCAATATGGTTAAAAAAGCACGTGCTTGAAAAGCATAGATAATTTGTAAAGATTTTCGGATGGAAAATCAAGCTGAATGTATTCAGGAGCCTGAACGTTACTGTACATAATTATGAATCATAGCATGGTGTGGTGTTCATAGTACATAATTAGGATATAAATTCATCTCGTGTCTGTCCGAGGAAAATGCGTTAGCAGCTTGGATCTCATCATTTAGCTGACGGAAAATCTTCGTATACGTGGAAATACGAAAGGCGTCCTTCATGGTTATGAATATATGAACTTTGGTCAAAGGAATGAAAGTGACATCGGCAACGTGACAGTTCTCACTGATGCGTCGATAATGGTTTTGAAATTCTTGTGGCCTGATTAATACATGGCACAACAACATAGATATACCCTTGGAGGGTACCCTGAATTTCTTAGAAATGTTCCATAATCAGACGCGAGTCATGTGTCTTGACTCGTGTCTTGAGAAATGTAAGCGTGACATATGTCTTGACTGGTATCTTGACATGTGTCCTCAGAAAGAATACGTGAGACATGTGTCTTGACTGATGTCTTGACATGTGTCTCGAGATGTGAAACAATTAGAACTACATATAATAGGTTAATATGCCAGAATTGGCGGATCGGTTGGACTACTGATCATTTGTATGTCTGATCACGTCCGTGGCCGGAGCCTCGGTGCGATTTCTAGGATAGTTGCTGTCATAGTAGTGGTTACTATCATCTTGTCTGTCGGTTCTCTGACGGTCATTCTCATGACCGTGACTCATGTAACTATTTAGCTGAGTGGCCGGCTGGTACTGGTTTGCACTCACATGGCTGAAATGACAGCCGAACGACATGTGACATGTAACTATGAATTTAGGACAATGATTGATGGGAATTGTTTGATGGTGAAGCATCTTCTCGTCCAATTGCTTTGCTCCGACGCCTTTGTCTTCGTCTTTTAGGATCTCCAGGTTGTGAACAGCATCAGCATCAGCATCTCGTAGCGTCTCCCAACATCAGCAGCATCAACCTTCAGTAACATCTCCAAGCTATGAGCGGCATCGACAATCTTGTAGAATATCAGTAAGTGAACATACGCCTGGGATGATTTAGAATCGACTAGCGAATACTCATGAAGTATTGCAAGTGGAATACACATGGATTAAGGTACATGTAATACACATGAAATACGGTACGTGGAGTACACATGGAATGCACATGAAATGATCGGTATGGGCTCGATCATTTGTCCTGATTTAAGGAAAGTAAACCGGTTAAACGGTTAGGAAAACCATCATGATAACCTGGCAGGATTAGCATAGACGTCATTCTGGTTGCATAGAGAAACGCTAAAGTGTGGTTACACAAAATTCAACGATGATGTGCCTGACAGCATGATCAATGAAAACCAACCATGACTATCATGAAAGCATGATTCAAGAAATCTAACAATGTCTTGTAGGACAACTTAAATAACAAAAGAGGCGTGAAACATAATCAACATGAAGACGGAATTATCATGAGGAAACATGAAACCATCTATTACGAAGAAGTGTATAACATAATCAGCATGAAACTGAAGTTAACCATGATAGTATGAAGGCATACTTGACATAAGAACATAATAACTTATGATGGGACATGAAAAAATTTTATGCCAATTTAAATCATGAGAAAAATTTTATGCAAGAAAAACAGTGCATGAATGCGTAATGTAGTTTATAAAACCTTTACATGTGCGAGGGAACGCCTATGGGTCGGTTCCAAAACAAAAGACATGGCGAGGGGACGCCTATGGGTCGGTCCCAAAGTTAAAAGTTTCGATAAAAGCACATGCGACTAAATAGGGCCAGTCCTGTACCAACCATTACTTAGTCAAAATTCCTGCAACAGATGACATATGATATTGATGCATGAATGCATGGAACATAATAATTAAAAGTCATTGTCAAAACTTAACAAAAAAAATTTTATGTGAAAATTATGAACTACTGGGGTTCAGTTCACATAATCACAGTTCACTAGGAACATCATGCATAGACACTGACACATAACTAAGTATGGATGACGGTTGTTCATTCCATATTAGTAAGACAATACTGGTGAAAACATCATGGTGAAAACAACAAGGTGCTGAAAACGTCATGGCCAAAACAAAAAGGTGCTGAAAACATAATGGTTAAAACAACAACGCGCTAAAACATCAATACGTGGAATAACAATCGTTGGCTTAGGAAGCTCCTGGTGACTACCCACTAGTCACAGGTCGAGTTTTAGAGCCTACAGGTCGAAGCCTTGGTCTCTGATACCATAATTGTAACACCCCATTTTGATAAATGGAATGTCACGCGTGATTATGGCGTGTCATCAAAGCATGCAAGGTGATATGTAGTAAAACATACATGACCATAGGGAAAACCGGAATCAAACATCGGTTCCCAAACATAAGCCCAAAACATAAATAAAGGAAATGAACTGAATAAAGACTAAACAAGCATAACTATATGAAGGCCAAAAAGGAAAAGAAGTCTCTGGCAGCTTCCATCCTATGTGCGTCCTCCAAATGCTCGAGTCTTGGGTACCTGCCGTTTTGGGACATGGAAAGGAAAGTAACGGCTGAGCAAGATGCTCAGTGCACGGATGTACAATACAGCATGAAATAGGATAAGCATGTAACATATAACAGCGGAAGACTAAGTACTGAGTAAACTGGTTAAGTAACATGAAAACTGGTTTTATAGTTTGAAAAGCCTTATGTTTAACCTGTGAAAACTGTTTTAACATATAAATACCATAGCCCATATAGGTCATGAAAAGGTCACGTGCATGAATACTTGGAGGGGTGACCTCATCATGCTGATTAGAGGGGATGCCTCTAATCAATATACTGGTTTGGGTAGGAGGGATCAGCTCCTTGTGAAGGGTGCAAGGCACACACCACATTCACCATGATAAACTGAATAAAACATGTAACTAGGATGCACCCATACGCCCCGACTGATATAATAATATGGCCAAACTGAAAAAGGGACGCCACGAGCAATCACTCCGCCGTGGGGAAGTCATAACATCGGTGCCTCCAATGCTATGGTTATGGTACCTCCATAACTAGGTGAAACTGGTCATGCTTGTATATGGCTATAGTTTATGCTAAATTAACATAAGCAGTTCAAAACAATAAAACAAATGCTGGGGAAAACAGTTGGCTGCATACGGGGAAATCCTAATAAGGAAGGAATGTCCATACTGAAAGGAGGGAATCCGTACCTCAAGTCCAGTGAAATGAACGGAAGAAAGACTCCTACTTCTGGATCACTAACGCTACATGAATACACACGTGTATAAGTATCGATTCACTGATTACGTACTGGGTTTTATGTCTCATATTAGCTGATTTGGTATGTTTTAGGTCATGGTTCACTGTTTAAAGCCTTAAACTGTGTTTATCTTGTATTCTGATTAAGTATTACTGGTGATTCATGTATTATTATACTTACTGTGTAATAATAAGTAACTTTCCAAAAATAGCAGGTTTCCAAAAATAGAAAGTTTCCAAAAATAGAAAGTTTCCAAAAATAGAAAGTTTCCAAAAATAGAAAGTTACCAAAAATAGAAAGTTTCCAAAAATAGAAAGTTTCCAAAAATAGAAAGTTTCCAAAAATAGAATTTACTGCTTAAAATAGATTAGTTTCTAAAAATAGAAAGTTTCCAAAAATAGATCAGCTGCCTTAATTAAATAAGTTTCCATATATAGAAGGTTTCCATAATTAGATTAGCTGCCTGAAATAGATTGATTTCCATATATAGAAGGTTTCCATAATTAGATTAGTTGCCTTATTTAATTAAGTTTCTATAAATAGAAGTTTCCATAATTAGAATTAAGCTGATTACATAAGCTAACATATAAGTCTAAGTGTTATAAGCTTATTTCTTAAGTCATATGATATAGTGTATAGTTTAATTATTATTTCATGTATTTTAATTAAACTATAGGTTAAGCATTTTAATTAAGGTATAACATGTTTTAATTAAAATGAAATGAAAATACTTAGGTTAAAATGTGTATTATTATTAATAATAATATAACCTAAGTCATGTCTAAATTAATTAATTATAGGCATGTTTTAATAATTAATTAATTATAACTTATAACATAAAATACTTAGGTTAAATTAATGTCATGATAAACTAATAATTAAAATAACCTAAGTCATGATTTAATTAATATTTCATGTTATTAATTAATTATATCCTAAGTTCATGATTCATAAAAATTAACATGTAACATAGATCATGATTTAACCAACGAACCGTGAACCGGGCATGAAATCGACACCGTACCCCGAACCAAATCGGGGTTCCCTTTGGTTCCTTGCTGCCGTGGGACCCACACCACCAAACCGGGACCACATGGTCTCGGTGGTGGTTTTTAGGCCAAGCCGTGACCCCCTTAGGGCACGGTCTAGGTGTCGGCTAAACCAAACACCCGTAAAACACCCTTTTGATTTTACCCTATAACCAAATACATGTTTATTTTATGTTTTTAATTAGGTTTTAAAAACATCATGTTCTTAATTAATTTTTACCAAATCAAATCAAAAGAAATAATTAAAAAGAAAGGTTAAAAAGGTATACCGATTGTGTAGATGAATTAAAGATGAACAAACACTAATACTTGTACAATATCCATGATCAAAATCAACAAGAACACCTCCTTTTGATGATTATAGGTGGCGGCTACAAAAGGGAAAAGGAAGGAGAGGAGAAAACTTTTTAGGGTTTTATGTTTAATTTCTTGAAAAGTGAAAATGAATGCATTTCTTTCCCTTAACCCCCTTGTTTAGTAAAATGATGGGCTAGGCCCATTCTTCTTCCAAATTTCGTGGATATGGGGCCCACAAGGGGTAACCCAAATGTTTTTCGTGTCTAAATAATAAGTGTGTTCTCGTGTTCGTTCGTGGTTCGTTCGTGGTTAAACGTGCTCGTGTCTGAAGCGTTTCTGTTTATTTTATCATGTAGTTACCGTAATCTTAACGCTCGTAATTATATTATATGTATTTACGTAAGTATTCTAATTTGTATTTTAAATGGTGATCATGATTTAATTACGTTCACGTGAAATATTATTAACTGTTTATCATGAGTTCGTACGTAATCGATACTTGTCATGTCATACACGTATGCACTTGCTTGATTATTAGCACATGAATGTGATCAATACTACATGAGGTAAGTTTTAATCTAGAACGTACGATCTTAAGGGCACTATTCATGGTAAAAGCATGCGGGTTTTACAATTCACATGACGCTTTCTAACAAAAGCTTAGAAAATTCCGCTTTTTTAATTTTTAAGGATCAATGTAGGATTAATTTTATTGCTTAGTTATAGAACATTAATACTTGAGTCATTCTAGGAAGTGTAAATGCAGATTATTCAACCTTAGTGCTTGTGTTGTGTCATGGGCAACTAAACTTACCCGGAACCACATATGCAAAGATCTTTCAATCTAGAAAGGACCATTGTGCAGTTTCTCATATGTGTGCTAATGAAATCATTCAAATTTGGCTATAATACCTTATATATGGATCTTTGTGATGTTTATCGTGGTCCAAGTTTTGTTTGATATTATCTTTTATTCTCATATGAAAGCATTTATAATTCATAAAATAGTTAGGATGTAGAATATGATAATCTTTGATTTTCAAGAGGGTTGATGTTTTTCCAGAGAGAGAAACAAGAGAGAGAAGTGAGAGAAACTATGTGTATTTCCTTGAGAAAATAAAACAACCAACACCCCTTTCCATGGTGGAAAGGGGTTTATATACCCAAGTCCTTAAGTGGACTTGGGCCTCCGGCCCATGAACATGCTCATGGGTCGGGCTATTCATAAACATTACTTAAACAATACTACGAGCCTATAACTATATTGTTGGAGTGACCGAGACTTTCTTTATACGAAAAACGTATTTCTAACAATCTCCCCCAAAGGGAGGTCACTCCAAATTTACAAAGTCCTAATCTAGCATGTTAGATCTTGTTCTTGAGCTCGTAGTCCACTTCTCTTTTCTTCTTTAACTTTTTCTTCTTTTTGTGAATATGTGTTGAATAATATCAGGCTTTTGCTTGGAACATGTTCTTTTGGACTTTACGTGCAATCTTTATCTTCTTGTGATGTTCGCCTCTTCGTGACTTCATGTCCCACACACCTATCCTTTGTTGAATTCTTGAAAGTTTCAGAGTTGATACAGCGGAAGACTTTTAGGTCATACTTTCTTGAATTTGTAGAAATATTTGATGCAGAAGGAATAAGTATGTGAGGACGACTTCAACTAGTACACCGCAACGCCACCGTCTTCGAATGCAGCAACATAATAAGACACGAATAAAATGGCTTTGACATTTTATTCTAATTCGGTAGCATTTTACCTCCGGTCGGTGAAGACCATTGGTCGATAATAAATATCGTACTTGTGACATGTAGCTCTAATTAAAGATCTCCTTGACAAGATTTCGCGGGTAAACCCGTTCTCTTTATTCGATCGTCCAAAGCTGACTGCGAACATAAAGAGTGAATCATTTGGATTAAAAAATCCTTATGATTGAAGCCGTCAATTCATGAAACCTGGAACAAGTGAATTTCAATTAAGATTTTCACCATCGTTGCTTTCCAGTTGTCACGAGCCAGATTCATATAGAATCTTGCACGTCACCTACCAAGTTTTGTTTGATGTTAACACTAGAAGGATTTCCACTCGTCACTGTGAACACTAAAGAGTGTCACTCTGAGTGTTCTGGCAAGATCATTCGATAATGCGTAGAGGCCTGGAACGAGTTTAAGTTCAATTAAGAATGAAACTACTGTTTCTTTCAAGTTTTTCACAAGATTGATTCTTAAAGAACCGCACGTGTCACCTACCATGAGCTTGTTTGATGTTGGCTCAAGCAGGATTTCCATCTTCATAGTAATTCTTGCGTATCACTCGGATGTTCTGGCAATATTACAAGAATACTGCGTAGGACTCATAAAGATCTCTTACTTTTCACAGTGTGTGAAGAAGCAAGGAATAAATGGAAAGTGTCCTAATGAGACTTTTGATGATCTCGTGGCTCTAGACTCGATAGTGCGTTTTGATTTAGTGAGCGATGGATGGAGAGGATTGACACCTATTCAATATCAGTCTATTCGGAGTGAATAAACCAATAGATAACGTGTTGAACTCCGTGTGATTAAAACAAACATCTTTTGAGAGATATTTGAGTTAGTTGGGAGGGGTTGTGCATGACATCACTGGGTCCATGATATCTTGTCTTCAATATTGAGAATCATTTAAAAAATGATCCCAATAATAGATGTGTTGACCCGGTTTCTGTCCTAAGTTGTAAGGAGGGCTTCTTTCTTTACACCCTTTATCTTTACATTTCTTTTTCATTCTTCAACCCCTTCAGTACTTACCAATACATCATCACTAGCACCTTGTTGTGATTGTTCCAGTGCTAGCATGAGTAATTAGTCGGTACTCTACTATGTTCACAATCATCTCTAACTTTCCTAGGACTTCTAATTCTATCTAGGGAATTGTCCTTGGGAAGATTCCATCGGTTCAGATGAATCATTGGACTAATACCTAATCCTACCACCCTTTTGTCACCACATCCGTCGTGAATTAAGTGTGTTTTGGGTAAGTATTGTCACCATGAAAAATCCTTGAAAATCACTTAAAGCACTTGTGATATTATAATCAAAGTTTTTGTGCCTTAAGTGTTTTGTTCACAAAAACGCTCCCCCTTAACATGTGTATTACACATATTAAGTTGGTTTATCTTTTAAGCCTTTTTCATTATTTAGCCAAATATCATTAAGTCTCCTTAATCCCATTTTCTCCCCTTATCCAAAATGTTAACCATTAATATTTGGGATATTGAATGGATTAACCGGTCTTTGGGTAATAAAATGAAATTAGATGCTGGCCAAAGAACATATCCATGCTCCCCCTCAAATTAATGAGGGTTAGTTGTAGTGATCGAGTACGATATGTTTGAAAGATTTAGAATCTCGAAAGAAATTCTTGAAAAAAATATCATACTTTCACACTACAACATGCCACAAAAGCTGAGTATACATAAATTAACATATTCACAGTAATAGACATATGGAGTTGACCTGATAGTAGACGATCCATAATTAAATAGTTCGTTCCGTAAACCTATGGTGAGCTCCATATGGTCTTCCACCTATGAATCGTTCCACACTTCGTAGCAACCGGCGCTTCCTTAAGAGTTCCTCGATCTTTTTGATCGCGTACTTAGCTCCTTTCTTGCACTGGCTTGTCCTGGTGTACTTGACTGCTGGAAGCGGTAGGTCGGCATTGAGAACAGTCAGATCATCACGGACATGCTTGAGCGTACCATCGCTGAATTTGTGCAGTTCGGAGAATCGCATAAACTGCATGACGCCAGTCTCATTCGGATAAAATATCCCTGCTTCCGGTGTCGTGGTTCCCATGTAAGGCTTCTTGTTCTTGTGGAAATTACTGAGCGGAGTTGTATGGGGACGTTGCAAGTTTAGCTGCTTTTGATAGCTCTCCACTCCAAATTGAAAATCTTCCACCCGGTTATGGATGACGATTTTTCTTGCATATTGACGAAGGTTGGAGCTCAACGCAATGACTATCTCAGGTAGTAAATGGTCGAATTTTTCCTGAGCCAATAACAACAGAAGATCTTCGATGTCTTCAAGGCGAAGGTACTGGAGATCACTTTCGTCAATTCTGTATTCCTTTTCATCAGTACGTTTGAACACGATTACATTCAAGTAATCATAACCGAATACAGTCTGAGTAGTTGCTCCTTGTATGCTTTTAATTTTATGAGCTGAAACAATAGAAGAACCTCTCTTTGGACGATGGAAGTGATTGTAAGCTAACCTTTTCTTTGCATTCCAGTGAGAGATGCCAAGTGATGCAAAATTATCATAAAACTTGAGCAATTTCCTTCTCCATAACGTATCAGGTACTTTATCTTTGATCCATGGTACGTTCTCCAGATTGATAGCCTTGAGCATAGTAAGTGATGTGGCATATTTCTTCGCGCCTTTTTCAAGATACTCGAGATCATGAGATACGAAGTGCTCTATTGGAATCGTTGTAGATCCGGCGATGACTGTGGGTGTAAGAGGTCGTAACACTGGAGTCTGAATTCCCATAGTCGTCGCTCTCATGGCCTTTGTCAGCTCATTTAAGTGATATTCAAGCTCATTATGGCTGATCTTCAAAGTATCAAAGAAGTCCATATCTGCGGCTGCCATTTTGATAAGGTCCGGAGTCATTGTCGGTTTCCCATGATGATACCTTAGAAAGGCCGAGAAATCGATAGGATTATTTAGGTATTGAGTGAGCTCCATTTCAGTTGCTGTGGCGAAAGGATGCTGTGGTGTTGCATTTGTAAGCCAGAGTTGCTCCTGTACCGTGTCATCGATGATAAGAGATTCAGCAAACGTCGGTTCTGGTGCATTTAATTCTTCGACTTCCATATCTTAATTATGCTGATCTTCAAATGGTGTTAAAGGTTGTGCTTGTGTCACCGGTATATCATCGTTGTGTATAGAGACTGGAATCTCGTCTTCTAGCATCGACCCTGTGGGTTCTTCTTCATGCGTAGACACAAGAATTTTGTCTTCTAGGATATATTCTACAGATTCATTATGAGAAGCAGTAGTAGAAACTGGTTCAGTAGATATACCTGTGTCAATATGCTGAGATTCTGGTACAGTAGAGTCCACCGTCTTTTCTGCGGTTTCAGCAACGCTTTCTTCAGCTTCCTCAATACCTTTCTCAGTTGCCTTATCACCTTCATCCTTATTTGACTCGTCAGCATTCGTACCCGTTTTGTCATTCTTATCACTCTCTTTGGTTCCATTCCCGTCGTCATTATCATCATCATCATCATCTGTATCCTCGTCCTCATCTTCATCTTCATCCTTATCCTTATCCTTTTCTTCCTCATCTTCTTCCTACTCATCCTCTTCTTCCTCATCCCCTTCCTCATATTGATCATTATCACCATCATCCTCATCATCGTTACCCTCGTTATCTGCCTCCTCGAGTTCTTCTTCATCCTCAGATTCAGAGTCTTCAGTGTCTGCAGGTGTATCTTTAATGATTGCTTTGTTGAGATATTGTAGAACTTTTCGTTTATATTTTGATTTACGAGGCCTCATATCTTTTAGACGTGTTTGCAACAAATTCATTAGTTGAAGGGTAGATAAACCAATACTGAAAAGAGTTGGTAGCTCCTGATCAACATCTCATCGAATGATGTTGGTCATCTTCTCATTAATTGACCCAAGAAAGGCAGCATTCTCTTTGTCACGAGTTTTCTTCTCTCCAAGAAATGTTTTATGTTGTTCTTTAAGTTTAGACACGCTGTCGGATATTTTCTTAAGTGTAGGCTCATCAGGTTGCGGTTCCTTGAGAGTTTGTGTGTCAGGAGTGGTGAATCGTTCAGTCAGTGCAACTATTTGTTTAGCTTGAGCCTCCAGCTGTTGTTGAAAAGACTGAATCAGTGGATCACTGACTGTGAGAAATGGGTTGGAGGTGGATGATACTTGTTGTACTGATGGTGGATGTGTAACCATGAGTGTTAAAGTGGTGGTGGATGATACAGGTTGTTCAAGGATAGGTGATGGTGTAGATTCAGTGATTGGGGCGGTAGTTGATACAGGTTGTTCAGCTATTGATGACGGTGTAGATTCAGTCGTTGGGGTGGTAGTTGATACCGGTTGTTCAACAGGTACTGGTGTGATAGCTGGTGTTATGACATTAGTGATGACCGGGGTGGATAGTGGTGGAATGGTAGTTGATGTAACAGAAGTTATAGGAACATCCACCATGTTTTCATTTGTCGATGGATCAGTATTTGTAACCTCGACACCCTCCCCTTCAAAATTAAGATATTTCATAACATCATCAGAGCCGGAGTAGACTTACTTTGAAGTTGAGTTCCTGGAATGAGAGTTGCGTGAGCATCGTCGTTAATCACAATGTTAGTTGGTTCCGGTAAAGAGGTGGTGATATTGACATCATGATACATCAAATTTGTATCTGTGTTTTCACTACTAGCACCCTCTTCACTCTGCTCACGACTTTCAAAATGGAAGTTATCAACATCTTCATCGTTAGGATCTTCAAAAAAGGCAATATCGGCATCAGGATTACCAAATTCCTCTAAGTCCTCAAACAGTCTTGAGTCTGATCCTTTGGATGTTGCAAAAGCCTCCTCTCTGCTTTGCTGAAGAGTAATACGCAGTCGTTTGGCTTCAGAAATGTTTTGTTGAGCTGGTTCATCTGAAGCAACAAGTGCTTCTTTACGTTTGGTTTGCTTTGCATTCTTTGGCCTTCTAAGTTGTACTTCTTCCTGTTCATCCTCAGTGTGGATCATCTCATCTTCATCATCATCTTCATCAACTATTTGCATTTTCCTTGTGCCTTTATCTTTGAAGGAAGCAGTCGATTGGCGCTTTGAAACTCTTTTCTTTCATTTACCTTTTTGCTTCTCTAAGGGAAGTGAATTTGCTCGTCGAAACTGTGTGTCAATGTCGTCGAGTATCTCTTGATATTTATCACTTTCCTTGATTCCTTCATTGATCATTGTATCAGGTACTAGAGCTGGACATAATGAATACTTTGTGGATTGAGTATCCGCATTCATTTGTAGAATCACATAGTCATCATCTTTTGTGTGGTAGAAGAAATTCCCGCGAGTATCAATGTTGATAATAAGCTTGGTGAATCTTTGGAATGGAAGATGCACGGATTTCTTCTTGGTTCCAGTAAATTGATAGCAGAATTCTTGCCAGATGAGTAGTGCATAGTCCACTTTAGATCTCGTGTAAAGTCCCTAAAATATGTAAGCCTGAGGTGGTCTCATTACGTCGGAGCCCCGAGTCTTTGGAGTAAGACATTTGACAATGATGGTGATAACTGCTTTCCAGGGTTTCCCTATGTGTGATGTATTGAACTTTGATAAGTTTTGGATTTCACCTTCATAATTCAGAGCATGAATAACTCAAAACAATTCATCGTTGTTTGGGTTAGCCACAAAGTGTTCTCCTTTTGCTAACTTAGGAAAGTTAAACAGTTGCCTAAAGATGCTCAAGTTAAGTACCATTGGTGTTTTGTTTAGTTGGAATGAGATAGTCTTTTTAGACAGTTGACCATGTGAAAGTGTTGCAGTGGTCCAGAACTCGTGCATATAGACTTCGGGAATAGAGGCAGTAAGTCTGAATGCATCTTTGATAGGTGAGATGTCAAGGATATCCGTGACGATTTTGAATCTAACACCCCCAATTTACATTGCGCAGCGGAAATACACAATTGGGTGCTAGACACAAGCATCATCACACAAGATATATTGAACGACTCAAAAGTTAGACGTTTACACAAAATATAAACAAGATTTTCATAAAAGGTCTAAAACATAAATTTCATCCCATGATTGTACTGACACGACACCAGAGTAAAGCGTTTAGTCCCTATGGATCTCGACCAACAACCAACAAGTTTAGTACAATACATCAACATAAAGTAAATTGTTCAACAGTAAAAGGTAGAAACAGTTTTTAGACCAACATTCTTCCAAAAGCCAAGCCACAACCTCCACAGCAAAGCTCCATGCTCCATCACTTCCTATTACCTGAAATACATGCATAAAACGAGTCAACAATAATGTTGAGCGAGTCTATAGGTTTATCAAATCACATTTGAACACAAGAAGAAAATCAATCATAATCATTTATAGAATTGTCGTACACACAATCTATATTCAAGGCAATAATAATAATAATAAACAAACATTGTATTTAAGCTCATGACACCGACCCCTTAACCAAATAGTCACCCACGCCAAATGCCAGCATGACTAGAATAAAACCATTGCCCCTCTAGGGTATCAGTTGCTAGAATACCACAATCTTATTCACGTAAAATTATCCTTCCCAGCGGGTTACTCAATGTAATGCCCTGGTCTCAGATAGGGTGGTCAACCCAATAGTACTATCATTAGAATAAGCGGCTATTCCCGACTCACAACATCAAGTCAGAAGATAGTTAACGGCTCATGAATTTAGGGTCTTTAGCAACAAGTTACTCAATACAATGAAATCAACTTTAGGCAACATTCGGGTCCAACAATTACTCATGACTTGTGTTCATTTATTTTCTAATAGCATGTATCCCCCTCGCGGGTAAAAACATTTAGTAGCTAGCATAAAAAGCGAGGCTACAGACTCACCTTAGTATAAGAGATCTAGTGAGATGATCGTCGACGATAATGGATGCCTTTCAAACACGAGAACCGCTACCTATCAAATAAGGCGCGTTCATTAATAATGACTCAAGAAATAAATCATACATAACAACATCAAACTCAAACTCATAAAATCACGATAAACTCAAGAGAAAACGATATAATTAACTTCATTATACTTTACTACACATTTACTTTACCATTTTACACTTTTAACAAAGTCCGCCGGTACATACTACATGTACTAGCTCATTTACCCCTTTTTAAACTTGTCAACCGTTTACGAAACGACTCGATAGACTAACTTACTATATATAGAAAGTCCTCCTACAAGTTTATCAAATGAAATTACTTTTAAAGTCCTTTACCCGACTCATTTTCAAACTACAAAATCCGGAAAAATTTACGTTAATTTTTCATACAACCGTTTATACTTCTTTAAACGACTCCGTTTACAAAACTGACACTCGGGTTTTAAAGTAAACTCAACCTATAAGGTAAACACCTCATTATAAGTAGGTTACATATTTCAAAACTTCCATTTAGAGTCCCCGAGATTCGATCCAAATATCGACAACAACTATATGTAGTGCCGATACTCGTCTCCCGGTACACGATCATTCAAAACATCATAACTTCGCGCTCGTTTGGAGCTAGAAGCTCTACCTTATATCAAATCGAAGCTATTAAAATTATCTACAGCCCTAGGCTATAAGTTAATCCATTTTCAAAACATAAAAATTCGGATTTTACTGTTTACTTACTGTTATAAAATGACTACCAAAATCTTGTACAAAATCAACTTTTTGATCAAAACCAACCATAGAAATGTTCATTCCTATACCCTAACATCAACATATATGAACCATAACATCTAAATCATCATCAAAATTAAAACCTTTGAATCAAAATGAAGTTTTTAACAAGATTCTTGCAACAATCACCATTGATCATGGCAAGAACACCATGCATGATCATGGTTTCTACCTACCAACATAAATAAAATGTCTTGCATGATTGTGGTAAATTACACCTCTTGTTTAGGAAAACAAAGGAGGGTAAATGAGCGGTAAGTATCGAGTGATGATTTAGGAAAATCAAGCACTAATGACCCTTATGGTGAGAAAGTTCGTTTCCCAAGGAGGTATATGCGTGTGAAAAACTTGCTAAATATTTGTGATTAATGATTGGTTTAGAAGGGGATAAGAAAAGAAGATGACGAAGACGTAAAAATTACTACTAGAAAGTTAAAACGTAAAACCGTACAAACTACAAAAATAAAAATTAATTCTAAAAATTACCAAAAATTCACCAAAAATCAAAATAAATAAACTAAGAGTTTACCAATGATCAAAACTTTTTCAAACCTTTTAAATAATTAAATATTCAATTTTTAAATGCTAATTAAAGCCCTAAAAATAAAATAAATTATCAAAAAGCCCAAATAAAGATTTTTCAATTAGTAAACCTCTAAAATGACCTAAAAAGATTAAAAAATATTTTTTGAATTTTTTAAACTAATAAAAACTATTTAAAATGATTTAAAAACCATTAAAACTTAAAATAATTATAAAAATTAATCTACAAGTGATAAAATTATTCTAAAAGTTGCTAAATTCCTATTTTAATGTATTTAACCTAAGAAAAATGTAAAAAGTTGGAAAATGTGAAATTTGAAAAATAATATTAAAATAATATTAAAAATCCAAAAATTATAAAAAATTCTAAAAACTTGCAAACTAGTTTATTTTAACCTAAATAATCAGAAAATCAAAGTGAAATGACCAGAATACCCCTATTGGGCTCTCAAATGGGCCAAAACCAAAAACAGTCAACACAAATGGGCTTTTGGGCCCAAAAAGTCAAACTTGTCCCAATTGACTTGGAAAAGCCTTATCTGACTCAAAATTTAATTCTAAGAACAAAACTCTAAAGGCCCAAAAGCTGAATGTGAGCTTATCACAGCTTAATAAGCAGGCAGCTTATTCTTATTGGGCTTTTCAGCCCATTAAGCAATAAGCCAATGCCATAAACTCTAATTTGACACACAACCTTCTTTTGGGATGCTTATGAGATCTGTAAAAAGAAATTTTGAAAAAGCACACTCAATAAGCCAGAAATAAGCAAAGTAAAAATTCACTAAAAGACAAAATAGTCGGGTTTGAGATTTAGGGCACCTCAGAAGCTCTAGTTTGTTGCAAAAGCTCACAAATAGCTTAACTAAGAATAATCAATCAAGAAAATCACAAAAAGCCAAGTAGAATAAGCTGTCTGAGCAAATAAGCTGGCTGAAAAAGCCAAATAAGCTAGTTTTCTAGCAAAAGCTTACCCAAAAGACTTATAAACTTCCAGATATGAGATTAAGCTAAGAAAAATGATTTCTATTACAAAAGATAAGTTGTTGCATGTACCAATAAGCAAAACAGATTCAATAAGCTTGGAAACCAAGTTTGACCAAAAGTCAAACGTTGATAAGTTGAAATCAAACGCTGACAGGAACAAAGTGGACGTTGACAGACTTAATGAAGTGTAAGGACTTGTTTTTCACCCTGCTGGTCAAGGTTTGAGTGCAAACCTTGTGAATCAAAGCTTACCAGTTGGGTAAACTTGATGTGTTTTGGCACAAATAAGCCAATAAGCCAGTGGGCTTATAAGCTATGATCAAAACAATCCAAATAGCCAATTAATCTCACAAGCAGCAAACAATTAAGATCCAAGCAGCAAAACAACAATCCTTATGCTAGAATTCACAATGCAACACCAAATGAGGTGGTCACTTTGCTGATGCAAATGACCACTTCAGCAACTTTTGATGAGCTATAAAAACCACAATAAGCCACCAAATTCAACAACCAGACAACCAATAGATAGCTTATCACCCAAACCTGATTTCAGACCTTAGATCCAACAAACAAAGAAGTTATTGGATCTGATGTGTTTGACCAATTTTAAAACCACTTTTATCAGATTTTTGCAAAACTTCATATCTCTTTTCCAAACTTTCAGAAAGTAAACCAATGACTAAAACTTGTATATTAGGACTTGTTTAGACCTCCCCAACCCTAAGAACCAAAGGCACAAGGCCACAAGGCCTTATGAACCAGTAATCCCAAACAACCCTTAATCAAGCACTTTTCAAACATACTTCTGATTTTTAAACACAACCTATTGATTTTAATGATCAAATAGCTACACTAGGTGAAAACTAACAGATACCAGCCATAAAACTCAAAGCACAAACACAAGAACTCCAAATCATATACCAAAGTACAAAATAAGCAGAAACATGAAATTTTGAGAGGAATCTTAACAAGAGGTTATACCTGCCTTCCACAACATCCTAGGAAGGCCAGCTATGCTCCTTGGACCTTGTTCAACAACTAGAACAAGACCAAGGTACTTCAATAAGAAAGATGATGAATGCCTTGGTTGATGTTTCAAAGCAGAAACTCAAGGACTTGATGTCTTCAACACAAGCAGCAAACAACTCAACCAAGGGATCTAATCCCTTCACAAGCTTGGTGTCAACAAGCTTGCAAGAGCTTATAGATTATGGTTAAGGGTTAGTACACAAAAATAAGCAAAATCAGAACCTTCTTTCAAGCTTTTTCAAACTTGAAAAACCTTACCAAACATAAACGTCCTTGATCCAAAAGGTTCAAGCACACTTATAACAATCAATGGAACTCAGAATCACCCTTTAAACAACACCAACTTTCAAAAACATAAAAAGGAATTATAATTTTCTCAAAATACCAACTTTTATAAATTTTAAAAAGGAATTACAAGTTTAAAAGGTAAAGACTGGAACAAAGGGACTCTCACATGTTGAGGTCTCCTTTTATAGGCAAATGCCAGGCTACACTATTCACAAACCCTAGAAGTGAATTCTCTAAAATGCCCTTAAGTCCTTGAGGTAGTTTGTTGTTGATGAGCTGTCCAAAGTGATCCCAAACGTTCATTTTAGCTTTGTGATGAAGCAAAGGCTCTCAGTTGTTGATCTTGACACGTGGCATGACTTGGAGGGCAAGTAGTCACATGATAGGTGAATGGGTATTTGGGGGTGGGGTCCATTGTGAGTGGGAGTGAGGGTTTTGAGGTTGGGATGGGATTTAGAGTGTGTGAATCAAACGTGTGTCAAGGTAATTTAGATTTACCCTTTGTTTAAGTTGATGTAAAATCTGGGTGTGAAAAGGTGAATAGTGACACGTTTGATCCGAAAATGGGGGAAGTGGAAGTTGTTTGGCGCAATTTGTATATTTGAATGTTTCAGTGTACACATTTGGCCCTTCTTCTTTTTCTTTCCTTTCATTTGTGTTTAAAAATGTGTCAACGCCCATTTCCTTTGTAACAACTTTCAACTTTTGGCAAATTTGGCACAATACTTTTCCAAAAGGTTTATAAGGATTACTTTTGCCATTTTGAGATATTTCAAGGGCTGATTTTGGACAATGTTGATCTTCAAAGGTCTTCAATGTATCTTTGGCTTGATGAGGGACCATATTTGACAATTTGAAATTGTTGAGGGACTAATCTTGCCATTTCTTTAAAGTTGAAGGACCTTTTGTGTAATTTTGACAAACTTAAGGGACCAAACTTGTAATTATTAATATACAAGGGTTTTAAGTGTCATTTCTTCAATAAATGAGGATCAATCTTGTATGTCTTCAAGTCTTCAAGTCTTCAAGGGTATTTGTTGAGTATTCCATGATTTAGGGCCCGGTTCTTTGTACGGCTTCGTTTCTCGTGTCCGTTTTTCCTTGTATCTTGTGATCTTTTGTCTTTTTCACGATATCCATACCTAAAATACACAAGTAAACAAACACAAGCATATATATGGTATATTATGACATTTTTATGCATTAAAAGCCCGAAAAGAACGATGAGATCATGTATAAATGCCATCTCATCACTCCCCCATACTAAGCCATTGTCGTGCCCTCACGCAATGCTAGAATAAAGTATCTAAGCATCACCAAAGTTCAATTTTTTTAACCTTTATTGAAGAGTAAAAAGACTTGCAACATACTACGAAGATGTGTAAAGACATAATGTATGATTTTCATCACAAAAAGTGACTTTTAGGGTCAAAGAATAGAAACAAGTAAATGTCCCTTAGAGTAAACTTCGTCATCCTTGATTGTCATACATTCCATGCTAAGTGCAAAAACGAGATCATTGTTGTTACAAGTCACAATGCTAACACTACGCATACGTCCAAATTGTGTAATACTTTTTCTCCCCGCAATCCTAGTTATTATAAAAGGAAATGGGTTACTAGCATTTTTTATCTATTTGTCATGGATCACAAGTGATTCATATTGACTTATTTGAGTAGTTATTAGTCCGAAAGCAAAGTAGCACGACTTGATCAATAGTTAGCCGAAGGACAAAATCTTTTAAAACGGCTTCTCGTGTATCTCCTTAAGTTCATATCTTGGGATAACTCGTTTCACGATTTGAGACCTTTCTCGGACCGATATTTGGCATGTACTTCATACTTCAAATCTTGGGAAGACGTTCTTGAAATTATGGTCTTCTCTTCATATATTTGGAATTTCTTCACTTGACGTTTTTGAGAGATTTTTCATATTAGGACCACGACTTCATCATTTTTCTTCAATCTTTACTTTGGATTTTGATATACAACGATCCGCCTCCTTTTCGGACTTGGATATATTTATCCTCATACCTTGTAAGGGTCTTTTTGGATAGAATTTCTCCATGATCTTTGGGGGAGTAATTGCTTTTCGTCGTGTGTCTCGATCCTTCATATTGATTTAGGAATAATGATACTTCACATCATCTTTGGATCTTTAGCAAAAATAGAGCTCCTCATGCCTTGTAAGGGCCTTTTTGGATGATCACCAATCTTCGCGTCCCGCTTCAATAAGTTATGCCTTGGCTATGAACTCTATTCAACCCCGAGCAACTTTTAAACGATCTTGCGCTAGAGGCTAAGTAACCTTTCAAATCGTACGACCTTACTTATTGCAATTATGATTTATTCCTAATGCATTGATGTTATGGGAAGAAAAAAGCCACAATTAAAAACATATGAGTTTTTGAAAGAACACTTTCATGTTCTACGTTTAGCATGATCACTTGTCTAACTCTATCATCTCTCGTTCTTCACTATATAAAGACCTCTAATTAAAGAGACTCGTGAATACTTAGCCATGCAAGTCAATATTAAGCCAAATTTGGATTAGCTTTCATTAAGACTATATCAAATCAAAGTTTTGGGTTTTCAAGCCACCTATAGGATCTTGCACTTTCTTGGACTTTTTCAAGTTTAGAGAATGCGTTTTATAGTTCCCTTGATAAGTGACTTTCTAGGATCAATTATAGGAATTTGCGAAAAGTTCTTGTTCTTAACCCGTATGAATTAAGACTTTCGCGTTTTTAAGCTCCCTATATAAAAGTCTAGCAAAACTTGAATTGAGCGGGTTAAGGAATGTAAATGGCTCCAAATGCCCATCAAGTCAAAAATTAACTCTTATTCTACCCAACGGAAAATATACATTCGTGTCTTAAAAACACTTATGAAAACTAAGAAAAATTTTAAAATTTGGCCATTTTAGCCTTATTAGCAACAAAACGATAAAAAAAAAGATAAACTTTGGAAAGCGCGAAGGTTTGGCAAGGCAAGTATCTATTCACCCCCCATACTAAAAGTAAACATTGTCCTCAATGTTTCGAGTCTAAAGGTGGAGCACCCCCATACTAGAGACGAAGAGTCGAATGCTTAGGATCTAGCATGGAAAGGGCGATCAACAATATATCTAAAGCCGTTTATTAAGTATGCTAAAAGATAATTGTTAGAACAATAAAGGATATGTCATGGATTCGTGAAAAACTTCTTCAAGCAAACGATGGAGGCTCACGTAAACGAACACGAGAGTCTTCAATCGTAGATGATGATGATGATCTAGATAACACAATCACAAACAACCACGAGACAACAAGTTGAAAGGGTACAAGTCCCCTTATTAGTGAATAGTAAGCATAAAGGATAAGCATGGGATCTCCCCCACGAGGCACCTCGTTTTTGATTACCGAGTCATGAGCTCGACTCGATCCCCTCAATGCTAATTATCATTGGGGAAGGTGACTTGGTCGAGGGCAACCATTGAAGGAATTTCCCCACCAAAGTAGTGCTTAAGCCTATGTCCATTCACCTTGAAATTAGGGCCATCATCTTGAGCTAGCTCGATGGTCCCATACGGAAACACTTGTGTAATGGTGAACGGACCCGACCAACGAGATTTCAATTTCCCGGAAAATATCTTAAGTCTAGAGTTAAAAAGCAACACTTGATCACCAACGTTAAAAACCCGGTTTTTAATCTTTGAATCATGAAACTTTTTAGTCTTTTCTTTAAAAATTAATGAATTTTCATAAGCATTATCTCTTAATTCATCCAATTCATTCAATTGTATTTTCCGGTGATCTCCCACGGTCTTCAAGTCAAAGTTTGCATGCTTAAGGGCCCAATATGCCTTGTGATCCAACTCAATGGGCAAATGACAATTCTTCCCATAGACTAACTTATAAGGAGTGCAACTGATAGGTGTCTTATAAGCGGTCCTAAAGGCCCATAAAGCGTCATCAAGTTTGTCGGACCATGAAGCACGGTTTTTTCCAATTGACCTCTCTAAAATCCTCTTCAAAGCTCGGTTCGAAACCTCGACTTGCCCACTCGTTTGCGGGTGATAAGCCGTAGAAAGACGATGAGTAACTACATATTTCTTTAGAACCTTTTCGAATTGGTCATTACAAAAATGGGTTCCACGATCGCTTATAATAGCACGAGGGGTTCCGAACCGAGAGAATAGTTGCTTCAAAAACTTCACTACCACACGAGCATCATTAGTAGGCAAAGCCTTAGCTTCCACCCACTTAGAAAGGTAGTCCACCGCGACGAGGATATATTTGTTGCAATGAGACGATGGGAACGGCCCCATAAAGTCTATTCCCCATATGTCGAAAATCTCACATACTTGAATTATGTTTTGCGGCATTTCATCACGTTGAGACGGTTTTCCTTGACGTTGGCACGAATCACACGACTTCACAAGTGCGTGTGCATCACGATAGATAGAAGGCCAAAAGAAACCGGCATCGAACACTTTCTTAGCCGTGATATTAGCACCGTGGTGACCACCCGTGGGTCCCTCGTGACAAGCTCTAAGGATATTAGAAGCTTCGGCATCAAAAACACAACGTCGAACGAGTTGATCCGCACAAACCCGAAAGAGATAGGGGTCGTCCTAAAAATAGAACTTGACGTCACGAAAGAATTTTCGTTTTTGTTGTGTCGTCATACCCTTGATTATGAAATTGCCCGCATGGTAATTTGCAATGTCGGCAAACCATGGGGTGGTGTCTTTAGAATTCACTACACCGAGAGTCTCGAGAGAAAATGTTTCGGTGATTTCCTTGTTCTCGAAAACATCTTTGTGAGGATCTTCTAGACGAGAGAGATGATCGGCCGCTAGATTCTCGGCTCCTTTTTTGTCAAGCACGGTGACATCAAATTCTTGGAGGAGGAGCATCCAACGAAGCAATCTCGGCTTAGCATCTTGCTTAGCTAAGAGATACTTGATAGCCGAATGGTCGGTATACACAATGCTTTTAGTCAAGACGAGATAAGGTCGGATTTTCTCAAAAGCATAGACCACGGCAAGGAATTCCTTTTCCGTTGTGGTGTACTTTAATTGAGCCTCGTCATCGTCTTACTAGCATAGTCGATAGGACGGAAATGCTTGTCATAACGTTGCCCTAGGACGGCCCCTATAGCATAATCACTTGCATCGCACATGATTTCAAAGGGTAATTCCCAATTAGGAGCAACAAGAATGGGAGCTTCGGTAAGTTTCTTTTTGAGAGTTTCGAAAGCCTTAACACAATCCTCATTGAAGTTAAAAGGAGCATCCTTCTCGAGAAGGTGTGTCATAGGTCGATAGATTTTCGAAAAGTCCTTGATGAAACGACGATAAAAGCCCGCGTGGCCTAGGAAACTCCTAACTCCTTTAACGGTTTTGGGATGAGGTAACTTGGCGAGGACGTCTACCTTAGCTTTATCGACCTCAATCCCCGCTTTCGACACCTTATGTCCTAAGACGATTCCTTGTTTACACATAAAATGACATTTTTCCCAATTAAGCACAAGATTGGTTTCTTCAAAACGTTTTAACATTTGCTCGAGATTAGATAAACATGACGTGAACGAATTGCCAAACACCGAGAAGTCATCCATAAACACTTCCATCGACTTCTCGATTATATCGTGAAAAATTGCCATCATACACCGTTGAAACGTAACCGGTGCATTACAAAGTCCGAAAGGCATCCTACGATAAGCGAACGTTCCATAAGGACACGTAAACGTAGTCTTCTCTTGATCACGAGGGTCGATAGGGATTTGAAAGTAACCGGAAAAACCATCTAAAAAGCAATATAATTCATTTCCCGCAAGTCGCTCCAACATTTGATCCATGAAGGGCAAAGGAAAGTGGTCTTTACGAGTGGCGTCATTTAACTTTCGGTAGTCAATACACACCCTCCAACCGGTCACAACACGAGTGGGAATTAACTCGTTGTTTTCATTGGGCACAACGGTCATTCCTCCCTTTTTAGGGACACAATGGATTGGGCTCACCCATGGGCTATCGGATATAGGATAAATCATTCCCGCGTCAAGGAGTTTAAGGAGCTCCTTTTTAATGACATCGTGAATTTTGGGATTTACCCTTCTTTGACTTTGAATTGTGGGTTTATAGTCCTCCTCCATTAAAATCTTGTGAGTACAAAATTTTGGGTCAATACCCTTAATGTCGGATATTTTCCACGCAATTGCCCCTTTATGAGCCTTAAGAACTTTCAAGAGCTCGGTTTTTCATCATTAGCAAGACCTTTTGCAATAATAACCGGCAACTTGTCATCACCTTCCAAGAATGCATATTCAAGGTGAGAAGGAAGATCTTTCAATTCAAGGATAGGTGGTTCCTTGATTGAAGATTTTGGTTCAACACTCATAACTTCCATCGGCGGAAGAAATGGTGGAATAGAAGTATCATCACTAATCAACACCTCATCTTCATTGTCGATTTCATTTGAAGTGAGATCGCCTCCTTGGAATGGAGTGAGATTTGGTCTGGAATTAGCAAGAATCGGATCTAAAATAGTGGGATTGCCACTTGACGAGCTATCGGAAAAACCTAACACTTCTTGTGAAAACTCATCGCAAACCACATCAACGATGTCAATGTGATTGATGGTAGCGATTGCATAAACATGAGAAGGTTTCGAGTTTTGAGTAGCGTTTATAACAAGTTCCTCTTCGTTGAATCTCAAAGTGATAGTTCTTGCATGAACATCGATAAGCGATCTCGAAGTGTCTAAAAATGAACGACCTAAAATTAGAGGAACTTGAGGATCCGCGAGGATGTCAACTACTATAAAATCAACGGGATAGTAGAACTTCCCCACTTTCACGAAAACATCTTCGGCTACTCCACATGCTAAAATCGTAGAATGATCGGCCATCTCGATAGACATGTTCGAAGGAATAAGAGCCGGAAGCGAAAGCGATTTCCAAATGGAAAATGGCATCAAATTAATGCTCGCACCAAGATCGGCCAAGGCGAGGCATTCTTTCATATCTTGTATGTCACAAGGAATGAGGAACTTTCCGGGAACACCAACTTTTTCCGGTATGCGGTTAAGATAAACCGAAGAACAATTAGCAAGCTTTGAAAGCTTTTCCTTATCGCTCATCATACTTTTAAAAGTGGAAGCGAAACGAGGCATATACAACAACGCGTCGGCTAAACTCACATCAAAATGCACTTGTTGAAACATTTTTACAAAAAGCTCGATTTGTTGTTTGTTACGTTCTTGCAATTTCTCTTTGTTTCGTCTCGAAGGGTAGGGTAAAGGTGGTATGGGTTGGTCATTAGGCAACGGCCTTGGAAACTCGGGTTCCACAATTGGTATTGGTTCAACCGTAGGTGTGGTTTGAGCGGTACTTCGTGGGATTGTAATGTGCTCCTTTTCGACCATCACCTCGGGTTCTTTCTCGATTTCCTTCTCCGTAGAAGTACTTGGACGAGAGATTGGTTCCTTGAAAGTTTTACCACTTCGTGTAGTAATAACCTTCATTTCTCCCTTCGGGTTTGCAATGGTATCACTAGGAAGACCACCCGAGGAAGAGGGTTTACACATGATTGCTTCAAACATCTTAGCCATTCGGTCCTCAAATTTTGATTGCCTAGCATCCGCTTTTAATAACTCTTACTTAATCTCATGTTGTCCTAATTCCATCTTTTGTTGGTTTTGTTGAAGACGTTGGACATTTCCTTCCATTTTGTTTGCATGAGTTTTAAGTTCATTAGCAAGTTCATTTTTAAGCTCGTTTTTCAACTCGGATCTTAAGCTAATCATCTCACGTTGCATGTTATCAAATTTAGCATCATTTGCTTTAGCATAATCCAAAAATTCTCCTTGAAGATTTTTAGTGTGAGCATTTTGAAAACCTTGTGTGGTGTTTTGAAAATCACGGTTTTGGTTTTGATTAGAAATTTATCCATTCCCATTTTGATAATTCCCCTTGTAATTGCGTGAATTGCCTTGGTAATTACCACCTTGGTTGTTGTTTCGATAGTTATTAACATTTTGATTTGGTAGAGCTTGATTTGGGCGGGAACCTTGACCGTTTTGGTTGTAAGTTCCCATTGCTACATAAGCACTCGAAGTGTTACCATCCGCGGTAATGCACTCGGAAAGATCATGAGCTCCACCACAAGACAAACAACTCTTAGCAACCGCTTTAACCGAAGCGGAATTTGAAGCTTCTTGAGCTTTCCAACGGGACATAAGATTAGCAAATCTATCAAAAAACCGATTTTCCTCATTAGCTTCATCATGTAAGGCATTAATGCTACGAGGCGATGACGATGAAGACGAACCCAAATTGGCAACACTCGGTGTGTTACGAGGGCTATAAACCTTAGATCTATTCTCAATGATTTGTAAAGCCTCATTTGTCGTCTTGCACAAAAAATTACCACCCGCGGCGGCATTCAAATAATCTCGTTCATGATCATTAAGCCCATTATAAAAAGTATCAATTTGATGTAATTCCGTAAAATCATGGTGTGGACATTCATGTAACATTTCTTTAAAGCGTTCCCATGCCATTGAAAAACTTTCATTATTTCTTTGCACAAATCTTGAAATCTCATTTTTCAAATGTGTTGTTTTAGATGGTGGAAAAAACTTGTTCACAAACTTAGAAACGAGATCGGCCCATGTCAAAATCGAATTTGGTGGTTCTTTCTCAAGCCAAATTTTTGCGGGTCCATCTAACGAGTATGGAAACAACATCATCTTAATGGCGTCATGTGGAACATCCTTAAACTTGCTAGTAGCGGTGAGACGGTTAAAATTCCTAATGTGATAGTGCGGGTTGTCTTTCTCATGACCTCTAAACTTATTTGCTTGCAACATCAACATTAAACCCGTCTTAATCTCGAAATTCTCCGCAAGGATGGCGGGAATCACAATAGCCTCTCCAAAACCCTCGATGGGTGCTTGTAGCAACTCCATCATAGTACGATTAGCCATGACGACTTCTTGTTCTATAATAGGTTCAACAATTGGAGGTTGTTCAACAATCAACGTCTCTTGATTGGCTTGCTTTTGAAGACGTTTACGAGCTCGTTTTGCTTGATTACGAGTGATCATAAACTTCACGAAGAATGGGAGGTGAGCAAAGGAGATTCTTTTTGGGTGTTTTGTGAATTTTCAATTTTTTTTGTGTTTTTGATTGTATTTAATTTTTTTGGATTTTGGTGTATCTTCGTAGACAACAATCTACAAAATCTCTCCTCGAATCAAACTCTTGATTAAAGAAGCCTCAAAGGAATGAAAACGGTCACGTGGAGTGAACGCCTTCGAATGACTTTAGAACTTTGGTGAAAACCAAATTGTTCAAGAGGTTTTAATCACAAAGAAACCAAGCAAATATATTATACGTAATAATACTTTGGGCGGCAAAACCCTCGATTAGCCTTCAATCTCAAAATACTCACAAGCAAGCGGGGAAACGAGGCGGCGCGAAGCACTTAAGAGCCTTTTTCCTTAGGGTATATTTTATAATACCCGCC
Organism: Glebionis coronaria; assembly: GCA_025667525.1. NCBI lineage: Eukaryota > Viridiplantae > Streptophyta > Magnoliopsida > Asterales > Asteraceae > Glebionis > Glebionis coronaria. Next base: position 633,562,580 of record CM046874.1, on the reverse strand, counting down.
TTATACCCACCTTATAGTTTGTATTTTTCAAAATCGAGCTTCACGAAAGTATTTATCTATTTTTGCCTTTTTCTTTTTGTTTGAGATTCGAATACAATAATTGAGTGATGAAATCCCAATTAAGGTTGTGCTTTCACACTTTTGGAGATATTGTTTATTTGTTGTGATACTTAATACAATATAGTAATAATATTTTCACAAGAAAAACCAAGAAAACCGATAATACGTATTAGTAGAGTTCTACTAATACAAATACTATTTATGGTTAATATTAAAAACAACAATACAAATTAATCACGACACACCTCCCCGGCAGCGGCGCCAAAATGATTGTGGTAAATTACACCTCTTGTTTAGGAAAACAAAGGAGGGTAAATGAGCGGTAAGTATCGAGTGATGATTTAGGAAAATCAAGCACTAATGACCCTTATGGTGAGAAAGTTCGTTTCCCAAGAAGGTATATGTGTGTGAAAAACTTGTTAAATGTTTGTGATTAATGATTGGTTTAGAAGGGGATAAGAAAAGAAGATGACGAAGACGTAAAAATTACTACTAGAAAGTTAAAACGTAAAACCGTACAAACTACAAAAATAAAAATTAATTCTAAAATTACCAAAAATTCACCAAAAATCAAAATAAATAAACTAAGAGTTTACCAATGATCAAAACTTTTTCAAACCTTTTAAATAATTAAATATTCAATTTTTAAATGCTAATTAAAGCCCTAAAAATCAAATAAATTATCAAAAAGCCCAAATAAAGATTTTTCAATTGGTAAACCTCTAAAATGACCTAAAGAGATTAAAAACTATTTTTAGAAATTTTTAAACTAATAAAAACTATTTAAAATGATTTAAAAACCATTAAAACTTAAAATAATTATAAAAATTAATCTAAAAGTGATAAAAATATTCTAAAAGTTTCTAAATTCCTATTTTAATGTATTTAACCTAAGAAAAATTTAAAAAGTTGGAAAATGTGAAATTTGAAAAATAATATTAAAATAATATTAAAAATCCAAAAATTTTAGAAAATTCTAAAAACTTGCAAACTAGTTTATTTTAACCTAAATAATCAGAAAATCAAAGTGAAATGACCAGAATACCCCTATTGGGCCCTCAATTGGGCCAAAACCAAAAACAGTCAACACAAATGGGCTTTTGGGCCCAAAAAGTCAAACTTGGCCCAATTGACTTGGAAAAGCCTTATCTGACTCAACATTTAATTCTAAGAACAAAACTCTAAAGGCCCAAAAGTTGAATGTGAGCTTATCACAGCTTAATAAGCAGGCAGCTTATTCTTATTGGGCTTTTCAGCCCATTAAGCAATAAGCCAATGCCATAAGCTCTAATTGGACACACAACCTTCTTTTGGGATGCTTATGAGATCTGTAAAAAGGAATATTGAAAAAGCACACTCAATAAGCCAGAAATAAGCAAAGTAAAAATTCACTAAAAGACAAAATAGTCGGGTTTGAGATTTAGGGCACCTCAAAAGCTCTAGTTTGTTGCAAAAGCTCACAAATAGCTTAACTAAGAATAATCAATCAAGAAAATCACAAAAAGCCAAGTAGAATAAGCTGTATGAGCAAATAAGCTGGCTGAAAAAGCCAAATAAGCTAGTATTCTAGCAAAAGCTTAACCAAAAGACTTGTAAACTTCCAGATATGATATGAAGCTAAGAAAAATGATTTCTATTACAAAAGATAAGTTGTTGCATGTACCAATAAGCAAAGCAGATTCAATAAGCTTGGAAACCAAGTTTGACCAAAAGTCAAACGTTGATAAGTTGAAATCAAACGCTGACAGGAACAAAGTGGACGTTGACAGACTTAATGAAGTGTAAGGACTTGTTTTTCACCCTGCTGGTCAAGGTTTGAGTGCAAACCTTGTGAATCAAAGCTTACCAGTTGGGTAAACTTGATGTGTTTTGGCACAAATAAGCCAATAAGCCAGTGGGCTTATAAGCTATGATCAAAACAATCCAAATAGCCAATTAATCTCACAAGCAGAAAACAATTAAGATCCAAGCAACAAAACAACAATCCTTATGCTAGAATTCACAATGCAACACCAAATGAGGTGGTCACTTTGCTGATGCAAATGACTACTTCAGCAACTTTTGATGAGCTATAAAAACCACAATAAGCCACCAAATTCAACAACCAGACAACCAATAGATAGCTTATCACCCAAACTATTCCCAAACCTAATTTCGGACCTTAGATCCAACAAACAAAGAAGTTATTGAATCTGATGTGTTTGACCAGTTTTAAAACCACTTTTATCAGATTTTTGCAAAACTTCAAATCTCTTTTCCAAACTTTCAGAAAGTAAACCAATGACTAAAACTTGTATATTAGGACTTGTTTAGACCTCCCCAACCCTAAGAACCAAGGGCACAAGGCCACAAGGCCTTATGAACCAGTAATCCCAAACAACCCTTAATCAAGCACTTTTCAAACAAACTTCTGATTTTTAAACACAACCTATTGATTTTAATGATCAAATAGCTACACTATGTGACAACTAACAGATACCAGCCATAAAACTCAAAGCACAAACACAAGAACTCCAAATCATATACCAAATTACAAAATAAGCAGAAACATGAAATTTTGAGAGGAATCTTAACAAGAGGTTATACCTGCCTTCCACAACATCCTAGGAAGGCCAGCTATGCTCCTTGGACCTTGTTCAACAACTAGAACAAGACCAAGGTACTTCAATAAGAAAGATGATGAATGCCTTGGTTGATGTTTCAAAGCAGAAACTCAAGGACTTGATGTCTTCAACACAAGCAGCAAACAACTCAACCAAGGGCTCTAATCCCTTCACAAGCTTGGTGTCAACAAGCTTGCAAGAGCTTATAGCTTATGGTTAAGGGTTAGTACACAAAAATAAGCAAAATCAGAACCTTCTTTCAAGCTTTTCAAACTTGAAAAACCTTACCAAACATAAACGTCCTTGATCCAAAAGGTTCAAGCACACTTATAACAATCAATGGAACTCATAATCACCCTTTAAACAACACCAACTTTCAAAAACATAAAAAGGAATTACAATTTTCTATACCAACTTTTATAAATTTTAAAAAAGAATTACAAGTTTAAAAGGTAAAGACTGGAACAAAGGGACTCTCACATGTTGAGGTCTCCTTTTATAGGCAAATGCCAGGCTACACTATTCACAAACCCTAGAAGTGAATTCTATAAAAGCCCTTAAGTCCTTGAGGTAGTTTGTTGTTGATGAGCTGTCCAAAGTGATCCCAAACGTTCATTTTAGCTTTGTGATGAAGCAAAGGCTCTCAATTGTTGATCTTGACACGTGGCATGACTTGGAGGGCAAGTAGTCACATGATAGGTGAACGGGTATTTGGGGGTGGGGTCCATTGTGAGTGGGAGTGAGGGTTTTGAGGTTGGGATGGGATTTAGAGTGTGTGAATCAAACGTGTGTCAATGTAATTTAGATTTACCCTTTGTTTAAGTTGATGTAAAATCTGGGTGTGAAAAGGTGAATAGTGACACGTTTGATCCGAAAATGGGGGAAGTGGAAGTTGTTTGGCGCAATTTGTATATTTGGATGTTTCAGTGTACACATTTGGCCCTTCTTCTTTTTCTTTCCTTTCATTTGTGTTTAAAAATGTGTCAGCGCCCATTTCCTTTGTAACAACTTTCAGATTTTGGCAAATTTGGCACAATACTTTTCCAAAAGGTTTATAAGGATTACTTTTGCCATTTTGAGATATTTCAAGGGCTGATTTTGGAAAATGTTGATCTTCAAAGGTCTTCAATGTATCTTTGGCTTGATGAGGGACCATATTTGACAATTTGAAATTGTTGAGGGACTAATCTTGCCATTTCTTTAAAGTTGAAGGACCTTTTGTGTAATTTTGACAAACTTAAGGGACCAAACTTGTAATTCTTAATATACAAGGGTTTTAAGTGTCATTTCTTCAATAAATGAGGATCAATCTTGTATGTCTTCAAGTCTTCAAGGGTATTTGTTGAGTATTCCATGATTTAGGGCCTGGTTCTTTGTACGGCTTCGTTTCTCGTGTCCGTTTTTCCTTGTATCTTGTGATCTTTTGTCTTTTTCACGATATCCATACCTAAAATACACAAGTAAACAAACACAAGCATATATATGGTATATTATGACATTTTTATGCATTAAAAGCCCGAAAAGAACGATGAGATCATGTATAAATGCCATCTCATCATTGCATGTGTAAAATTCTTACACTAATATGATCCTTGATCAATTCTAAGAGTGGGTCTATGATTAGTTTAGCTCAAATCATCCTCAAAGTCAAGTTAAAATTGAAAATGTATGTGTTTGTGTGGGTGGGTGGTGTTTCGGCAAATGAGAGAGAAAAGATAGATGATGAGAAAATTTTTAGTGGAATAAATGGAGTGTGTGTGTTTGTTTAAGCTTTATATATAGTGGTGGAGGGACCTTGGTTGCAATTTGGCAATAGTTGTGGCTAAAAATGAAAATAGTTAGCTAAAAAGCGGGAAATAACTATTAGTTAATTTTGAAAATATTTACGGGGCTCGGGTTTCATAAAGATACTTTTAAAAAATTAAAACGTACCTCAAAAATAATAATATCGACTCTCGACTCGACTTAACACGTCATTTAAAATAAAACCTCAAAAATGACAAAAATCGAACAAACGACAATAAGACGTAAAATATTTGGCATCCATCGACATCACGCTTGCTAATACTCCTTATACTTAATAAATATTAAATATAGACCTTCCAACATCGGTTTAAACATAAACCTCCAAAAATAAATATCGTTCAAACTTATCCAAAAATTTTAAAAATGATCGTAAAATAAGATTAAGCAATGACCTCGGTTTTAGGTTGTCACATCCCCCCTTCTTAAAAGAAGCGACGTCTGTGGCGCTTAATCCTTCCTAAACAAATGAGGATACTTTTACTTAAATAAATCCTCACGTTCCCATGTAAACTCTGGCCCACGTCTAGAGTTCCATCTCACTTTCACAATCGGAATTCTACTATGCTTCAACTTCTTAACTTCCCTATCCATTATCTCTACAGGTTCCTCTATAAAATGCAACTTATCATCAAGTTGAATTTCCTCCAATGGAATCACCACATCCCTTTCAGCTAAACACTTCTTCAAATTAGACACATGAAAAGTATTATGAATAGCCTTAAGCTCATCGGGCAATTCTAACTTGTAAGCCACCAATCCAATCCTTTGGATAATCTTAAATGGTCCAATATATCTCGGGCTCAACTTCTCTCTCTTTAGAAAACGAATTACTCCTTTCCATGGAGATACTTTCAACATAACCATGTCTCCTACTTCAAACTCCAACGGTTTCCTTCTGTTATCAGCATAACTCTTTTGTCTACTTCTGGCAGAAAACAAACGCTGCTTAATTTGCACAATCTTTTCAGTCGTCTTAAATATCATTTCAGGCCCAGTCAATTGACTTTCTCCTACCTCACTCCAACACACTGGTGATCTACACTTACGTCCATACAAAGCTTCAAATGGAGCGACTTTAATACTAGAATGATAACTATTATTGTACGAAAATTAAACCAATGGCAAATGCTTATCCCAACCATTTCCAAAGTCTATCACACATGCACGAAGCATATCCTCTAACGTTTGAATCGTTCTCTCACTTTGTCCATCAGTTTCCGGATGATATGCTGTACTCAAACATAACTCCGTTCCCATTGCTTTCTGCAAAGACTTCCAAAATTCTGAAGTAAATCTACTATCACAATCAGAAATTATCGACAAAGGCACACCATGTCGACAAACAATCTCCTTCACATACACTATTGTTAACCTCTCCATACTATCCGTCTTCTTCATTGGCAAAAAGTGAGCAGACTTAGTCAATCTATCTACAATCACCCATATCATATCACTACCATTTGTAGTCCTTGGCAAACCTGTCACAAAATCCATTGTAATCTTCTCCCATTTCCACTCAGGAATCTCAGGTTGCACTAATAATCCAGACGGTTTCTTATGTTCAGCCTTCACCTTCGAAAAAGTTAAACACTTATTAACATACTGTGCTATATCTGCCTTCATATTCGGCCACCAATAAACTTTCTTAAGATCTTGATACATCTTGTCCGATCCATGATGTATTGAATACTTCGACTTATGAGATTCATTCATCACCAAATCTCGCACCCCTAACGAATCTTCCTCAGATGGACACAACGGTAACCAAATCCTATTCTTAAAATACCTCAATCCATTCGACCTTACTTCAAACAAAGGTTTCAACATTCTACCCAAATTTTCTGCCTCAACGTTCTCTTCCTTCAAACCATTAGTTTGGGCTTTCAATATCGCTTCTGTTAATCAACACTTTCCATCATTGTCAAAGCTCCAACTCTTATAGACTTATCTCTTTCCTTTCTACTAAGTGCATCAGCTACCACATTCGCTTTACCAGGGTGGTAACGAGTCTCGCAGTCATAATCACTCAGCAACTCAACCCATCTCCTTTGCCTCATATTCAATTCCTTTTGATCCAAAATATACTGCAAACTCTTATGATCAGTGAAGACCACACACTTGGTTCCATACAAGTAGTGTCTCCACAGCTTCAAAGCAAAAATAACAGCCCCAAGTACTAAATCATGCGTAGTGTAATTCTCTTCATGATTCCTTAATTGTCTCGATGCATACGCTATTACTTTCTCCCTTTGCATCAATACGGTCCCAAATCCTTTATGAGACGCGTCACAGTACACTACAAAATCCTCAGATCCTTCTGGCAAAGACAATATCGGCGCAGAACATAACTTATCCTTTAACATACTAAATGCAGATTCCTCTTCCAATCCCCATTCAAACACTCGATTCTTTTCTGTAAGCTTAGTCAACGGCTTAGCAATTAGCGAAAACTTCTCGATAAACCTTCTATAATACCCACCCAAACCAAAAAAATTGGCGAACTTCGTCGGCGTCTTCGGCACTGACCAATCCTTAATTGCCTCAATCTTAGCAGGATCCACACGAACAACTTCACTATCAATCACGTGCCCCAAAAATTGCACTGATTTCAACCAAAATTCACACTTAGAGAATTTCGCATACAGCTTCTCCTTCTTCAACAATTCCAAAATTGTTCTCAAATTCTTCTCATGTTCCTCTTCACTCTTGGAGTAAACGAGAATATCATCAATGAATACGATAACAAACTCATCCAAATGCGGCTTGCATATACGATTCATCAAATCCATAAATACAACAGGCACATTTGTTAACCCAAAAGGCATCACTTGAAATTCGAAATGTCCATATAGAGTACAGAAAGCTGTTATAGGAATATCTTCTTCCCTAACTCTCAGTTGATGATACCCAGACCTCAAATCGATCTTCGAGTATACACAAGAACCTTGCAACTGATCAAACAAATCATCAATCCTCGACAGTGGATACCGATTCTTGACAGTTAATTTGTTAAGCTCTCTATAATCAATACACATTCTAAAAGAACCATCTTTCTTCCTAACAAACAAAATAGGCGCACCCCACGGCGACGAACTCGGTCTAATAAATCCTTTATCCATCAATTCCTTCAATTGATCAGATAATTCTTTCATCTCAGATGGAGCTAAACGATACGGTGCATGAGCGACAGGCGCAACACCCGGCACTAAATCAATACGAAACTCCACTTCACGATGCGGCGGTAAACCTGGCAATTCCTCAGGGAAAACCTCAGGATACTCTCTAATCACAGGAACATCCTCCAATTTCCTTTCATTCACACCATCATTACTTATCTGTGCAAGAAACACATCACAACCTGCTTCTATATACCTCATCATCTTTAAACAAGAAACAACTCTCAAACGAGAAGTACATTCATCACCTTTCACAGTTAATACCCTATTCCTTAGCGGTATCTGAACTAATCTTTCTCCACAAACAATTACTGCACCATTACCAACTAACCAGTCCATTCCAATAATCACGTCAAAAGATCCTAACTCTATGGGCATCAAATCAATACTAAACACATAATTACCTAACTTCAAGGAGCAACCTTTCAGTATAGAACTAGTGCTTACAACCTTACCATCAGCTAACTCCACATTATAACTAGTTGTCAATCTCACTGGTTCTCTATCCAATAGCTGACTGAATCTAACATCTACGAAACTTCTATCGGATCCAAAATCAAATAACACACTAGCATAACAAGTATCAAGTAAGAACGTACCAGTCACTACATTCGGCCCTTGAGGTTTATCAGCATGTCCCACGACATAGGCTGGAGCAGCAATCCCAGCAGCAACAGCAGCAACATTGCCTCCCTGTCGTATGCCAACCCTCGGACAGTTCCCTTGCTTATGTCTACGGCCTCCACATCCAGAACAGTAAACTACTTTGACAGCATTGGCTCTAGTGGCCACACCCTTGTTTCTACAATCTGCCATCTTATGTCCGGCCTTCCCAAACTTGTTGCAAGCAAGTGGACAATTTCCAACATGATACAGATTACATCGACCACACTTTGGATTCACCTTGTTACCTTGATTTCCTGTGGCAGCACGAACACCATCATTCCTTCTCAAATTATATTGCTGATTCCTATTCGGTCCTTGGTTATTGTTATTACGATAACCACCACGATTCTGCCTTTGGCTTGAGTGTGTAGCTTCCCACTTTCTCTTATTCCCCTCAACATTACTATCCTTTCGATCCTGCAGCTTTACATCCATTAAAGCATGAGCCATTTGAACAGCTTTATCAAATGACTTGGGTTTCGACGAAGTAGTTTCTCCCTTGATATTACTAGATAAACCCCTAATATACTGCTTCATCTTCTTACGGTCATTAGCAAACGCATCAGGACACAACAAACATAAATCAGAAAATATCCTTGTATAAGCTACAATATCATTGTTCCTCAGCACCAAATGCCTCAATTCATCTTCCAAATGACCTAACTCTTCCTCAGGACAAAACCTTAGCAGTCAACAGTCCCTTGGTCACAGTCCATGTTCTAGCATTAGCTTCAACCAATCCTATAGTAGCTACTTGACTATTCCACCAACTCAATGCATCATCCTGAAAAGTAGCTGCAACAAATTTTACCTTACTAGCTTCTGAACATCCACTGATTTCAAAAGTACTTTCAATCTTCTCAATCCACCTCCTTAATTCCAATGCACCACCAGTACCACGAAATTGGGTAGGTCCACATTTCATGAAACTAGCATAAGAACATTCCTTTTGAACCTGCTGAACAGTAGCATTACCTCCAACTTGTCCCGCATCATTTCCTCCTGCTTGTTCATCAGCATTACCTCCAACCTGGTTTTCAACATTCCCTCCGACCTGACCAGCAACATTCCTATTCTCAGCCTCTTGGTTCCTCGCAGCACGTTCAGCTTCTAAAGCTCTATCAATAGCTTTCTCAATCATGGTATTAACAGTAGCAGTCATCAATTTAGGCGACATGTTTAAAGGAAACTAACCAAACAATAATTTAGTAAAGTCAGAAAATGCCTCCCAACTCCTTCATGTATGACCATAACAGAAAAAGAATAAGTAAGTATTCATATCAAGATAAGAAGAAGGATTTCTCTATCAAGATGTAACATGGATACTACATGCACCAACAACTCAATTCACAATGAATCATTAACCAATTCACACAAGAACTAATAAGACAAATCATAAGTCATGAAGGAATTTTAGATTGCTTTGGAAAATTTCCACAAAATTGTGACAAGTAATGTCACTACAATCCTTCATCACAACAAACTTAAAAGTGATTAAGTTTCATCACAAACTACAGTACGAGTCTATATAAGTTCTATTACAAGAAGGCTAATAAAAACAACATAAAGAACTAAACATCAGATCCTCGCAGCTTCTTGTACATCGGCTCCTCATCACTGCTGCTATCATCTTCCTCAGAATCTTCCTCCACTTTTTCCTTCCCCTTTCGACTACCTCCTTCACTTGGTCTCACCAACACTTGAGCTTCAACCTGATTCGGCACATCACGAATCACTACATCTCTACTAGGAAAAGATCTCATCGGCAAATCCCACACACTCAACCTTGCATTCATTTCTTGCTCCCTACGTAAACTTTCAACTTGTCCACTCAAATTCAACACCATAGATCTTAATCTAACAACTTCATCCATTTCTCTTGCCCTAACAAACTCTGATCTCCTCACACTACCAACAAACCTGTCAAACTTTTTCTCATTCTGCTCAAACCTCCTAATCACACGAGTCTCAACCAAATACATTTCAAACAAAGACCTATCAAACTTCTTAAGAAACCAGAAAATATCATCATAAGACCTAGGACCTGGACAATAAACCTTAGGAATACCATCATGAATAGATCGTGCACTAGCAGCCCTACTCGACTCAACAAGAACATCACCCCTAGCAAATGCAATACCAGGCAAACTGCTAATATAAGCATCACAAGTAGGCGTCGAAGAACGAACAACAGGTCGCTGACAATCTGGAACAGTCTGTGGCACAACATTAACCCTTGGAACATAACTACCTTGTATCAACTCAGGCTCTGTCTGACCAACTGCAGTAAGTGGAATCCCATCATCTAAAAACTCAAAAGGCTCCTCATCATCACTAGCACCAAAGTTATCCACTTCCTCACCATCCACTACATTAGTCATATCAATCCATCCATCCTCACGAGGTAAACCAGCCATTTTCTACAATTATAAGGGTTCAAGGATACTTAAGGTCATCGTTAATAAAATAATAATTAGTATGCAATGCTCATGCAAATGTCATACGTAATCCATGCTATGCAACACAATGCAAATGATGTTTATGCAATGCTCGCAAAAAAAATATGATACTGACAAGCACTCAACGTACTTTCAATAATTCCAATACAATATCGTAGTATTTACTTAATAAATACTCGGGAAATCATTTCAGTTATGAGGGATACATCTACAATGCAAAACAAAACTAAAAGTGATCTTACCGGAGTGTTGTAGAGGAGTTGTGTGCTTTGAAGAATAAATACTTTCGACACCAAAGTTATAGTTTAGGACAATTTTCAAAATCGACCCAGTTCTCTATAACTTGCATGTAGAATATTGATAATCAATGAATCTATGAAGGGGTTTGTTGATTTCTAGAGAGAGAAAGTTATAGAGAGAAAGTGAGAGAAACTATGTGTATTTTATTAATATGGAAAACAAGAAATGACAACAACCAACCCCTTTCCATGGTGGAAAGGGGTATTTATAGTTCCAAGCATAACATGGGCTTGGGCCGGTCCATGACAAGCCCATGGACCGGTTCTTACTTAAGTTAATAAGTAACTAATGACTATTTTCTAACTACGAGCTATTACAACATAAATATTATTGTGGAGTGACCGATACTTCTAATATACGTAAAAACGTATTTCTAACAATCTCCCCCTAAGGGAGGTCACTCCACGTTTACAAAGTTCTAAACCTAGCATACTATACTAAGTCTTCGTTCTTTAGCTCGTAGTCTTTTCTTCTTTTCTTTCTTTTGTTGTGAATATGTTGGTTTGATCTTTTTGGCTTTGGCTTGAGAGCATTGTTCTTTGGCCTTTCACGTGCGATCTTTCCCTTTCTTGTGAACTTTGCCTCCTTGTGACTTCATGTTCCACACACTTACGTCTTTTTGTTGAATTCTCGAAAGCTTCAGAGTTTGGTACAGCGGAAGACTTCATCTTTTACTTTCTTGAATTTTTGCTGAACTTTGTTGCAAAAGACATAAGCATGTGGGAACGACTTTTACAGGTACACCGCAACACCACCGTCTTCACTGGTACACAACAACGCCACCGTCTTCAACAGGTACACAGCAACGCCACCGTCTTTAACAGGTACACAGCAACGACACGAATAAAATGGCTTTGAATATTTTATTCTAATTCGGTAGCATTTTACCTCCGGTCGGTGAAGACCGTTGGACGATATTAGATATCGTACCCGTGACGGATAGTTTCAATTAAGTAACTTCCTGACAGGATTTCGCGGGTAAACCCGTTCTCTTTATTCGACCGTCCAAAGCTGACTGCGAACATAAAGAGTGAATCACTTGGATAAATTATCCTTGTGATTTAAAAGCCGTCAATTCATGAAACCTGGAACAAGTGAATTTCAATTAAGATTTTCACCATCGTTGCTTTCCAGTTGTCACGAGCTCAATTCATAAAGAATCTTGCACGTTACCTACCAAGTGCTGTTTGATGTTGACACTAGAAGGATTTCCACTCGTCACTGTGGTCAATAAAGAGTCACTCTGAGTGTTCTGGCAAGATCATATGATAATGCGAAGAGGCCTGGAACGAGTTTAAGTTCAGTTAAGAATTAAACCACTGTTACCTTCCAGTTTTTCACAAGATTGGTTCTAAAAGAACCGCACGTGTAACCTACCATGAGCTTGTTTGATGTTGGCTCAAACAGGATTTCCATCTTCATTGTAATACTTACGTATTACTCGGATGTTCTGGCAATATTACAGGAATATTGCGTAGGACTCATGAAAATCTCTTACTTTTCACAGTGTGTGAGAAAGCAAGGAATAAATGGAAAGTGTCCTAATGAGACTTTTGATGATCTCTTGGCTCTAGACTCGATTGTGCGTTTTGATTTAGTGAGCGATGGCTGGAGAGGAGTGCCACCTTTTCAATACCAGTTTATTCGGAGTGAATAAACCAATAGATAACGTGTTGATCTCCGTGTGATTAAAACAAATACCTTTTGAGAGATATTTGAGTTAGCTGGGAAGGGTTGTGCATTGCATCACTGGGTCCATGATGTCTTTCTTCAATACCGAGAATCATTAGCAAAAATGATCTCAATAGCATATGTATTGACCCGGTTTCTGCCTAAAGTTGTAAGGAGGGCTTCTTTCTTTACACCCTTTATCTTTACAATTCTTTTTCATTCTTCAACCCCTTCAATGCTTACCAATACGTCATCACTAGCACCTTGTTGTGATTGTTCCAGTGCTAGCTTAAGTACTTGGTCGGCATTCAGCTACGTTCACATTCTTTTCTCCATCTTTCCTAGGACTTCTAATTCTATCTAGGGAATTGTCCTTGGGAATATTCCATCGGCTCTGATGAATCATTGGACTAAACCTATTCCTACCACCCTTTTGTCACCACATCCGTCGTGAATTAAGCGTGTTTTGGGAAGGAATTGCCACCATGAAAAATCATTGAAAAATCACCTAAAGTACTTGTGATATTGAAATCAAAAGTTTTGTACCTTAGGTGTTTTGTTCATAAAAAACGCTCCCCCTTAACACGTGCTTTACACATATTAAGTTGGATAATCGTTAAGTCTTTTTCATCTTTTAGCCAAGTATCACTTACGTCTCCTTAATCCCATTTTCTCCCCTTATCCAAAATGTTAACCATTAATATTTGGGATATCGAATGGATTAACCGGTCTTTGGGTAAAAATGAAATCGATGTTTGGCCATAGAACAAGTTATTGCTCCCCCTTAATTCAATAAGGGATAGTTGTAGTGCTTTAGTATGATATATTTTGAAAGATTTAGAATCTCGTGAGAAATTCGTGAAAAATTATCATACCTTAACACTACATCAAGCCATTAAAGCACATTATTCACAAATATACATATTCACAATTGAAAACCAATATAAAGTGGACCTGAAATGTACGACCCATTAGATGGATCGTTGCAGTAGCTTGTGGTGCACTAAATACGGTCTTTCACCCACGAATCTTTCCAAGCTCCTCATCAATCTACGTTCCCGGAGCTTTTGATCAATCTTCTTGATCACGTACATTGCCATCTGCCGGTAACCCGGATGCCAATCCTCCGTCATTTCTGGCAAAGTCCCACCCGAGTTCAGATGCTCCAACTTTCCTCTGACTTGTAGAAGAGTTCCATCACTGTACTTGTGGAGCTCACCCACCCTCATAAACTTCATCAAACCTCGACTGTTCAAGTAGAAAATGTCGTAATTCGGGACAGAAATGCCGGTATAGGGACATCTTTCTACATGTTGAGGTAGCACTTGATTCACAGGACGGGTTAAGTTGAGCTTCCTTTGATAGCTTTCGACTCCCAACTGAAGATCTTCAACTCGTGACTTGATGACAACGCTTCGTGTGAACATACGAAGTGCTGTATTCAAAGCAATCAGGTCTTCACGAGGAATGTGTGTGAGTTGATCTCGGGTCATCAGAAGCAGCATATCTTCGATATCCTCAAGGCGAATGATGGAAAAATCTCCTTGCTGGATTTTGTATTCCCTGTCATCCTCCCTTTTCAAGCGAATCTCCGTCACATGATAGTAGCCGTTCTTGGCTTCAGTTTTCATTCCTAAGATGCTGGAGATGCGGATGTCGGATCTAACATTGCTTCCAGAATTGACCAAGCAGCAACCCCTGTACGCCCTTCGGACTCGTTCGTCCCAATGAGATGCACCTATGACAGCATACATATCATAATTACGATTCATTTTTGGCACCCAGAGTCGATTTACCTTTTCCTCGATAAAGGGTATTGTCCCCCAGTTGGCAGCTTTCAGCAAGGTCAGGGATGTTGCGTACTTTGATGACCCCTTCAGTAGATACACAAGATCGTTGGTGACGAAGAAGTCAAGAGCAATGTGATTATCTTGAGCAGGATCCATTGGAGGTGGAGCTCTTTCTGATTCATGAAGTCCTGGCCGTTGAACGGTATTTAGAGCCTTCAGGATCTCATCGGCATAGTACTCGAACTCCATTCGGGTTAATCGGGTTTTGGCACGCAGTCTCTTATCTTTCAGCGCTTTCTTCACCAAGGATGGAGTAACCGAAGTCTTATACTCATGAGCAAGAAATGCACATAAGTCAATCGGACTTCGGATACGGAGATACAACACATCTTTGTCAGCGTCTGTGATCGGATCATATTGTGCTGCTGCCGTGATCCAAGCCTGTGGTGGTGCAGACTCGTCTATCTCCAACGTGTCTTCCCAGGCTCGTATGCTTGGTTCAGGAACCGTAGATTGTTGTGCTTGTTGTTGAGGAGTAGAAGTGCGAACATCTACTGGTTCAGTTTCAGGCATTTCGGCAGTGTCGTGAACTGGTGAGTGTTGTGCAGCTTCGGGTTCCGTCACTGATTCTGCAATCACAAGAGCAACAACAACAGAACTAATGGGGTTAGTGGTAATAGGTAAAGATACAGCGATAGAGATACCGGGAACCGATGACGCTGTAGTGGCATTCACATCGTGGCGCCACTTAGTTCGTCTTGATTCCGATGATGTAGATTTGTCCTTCTGCGCTGCATCTTTCTTGGACTTGGTTCCAGTCTGAGCAGTTTTCTTGGAGCTGGTAACCTTGTCTCCCTTTTTCGGCTTTGCACCCCCATCATCATCCTGATTGTCATCCCCGTTACTACCCCTAGCACTCTCCTGATTCTCATCACCACCATCATCGCCATCATCATCATCCTCATCCTCGTCATCATCCTCATCATCCTCATCATCATCACCACCCTCGTCATCGTCTTTATCCTTTTCTCTTTCTTCTTCTTCTTCTTCCTTTTCTTCACCCGTACCCTCTTCTTCACTTTCTTCCCTTTCTTCCTCAGGTAAGATGTGATATGGTACCATACTTCCAAACGTTTTGAATAATCTATCATCCTCCATGATAGCATCATTCAGGGATTTGTATAGAGCCCGTTGAATCCTAGACTTATCAAACGACCCAAGTTCCACCATACGAGCCTTAAGGATCTTCTTCAATTCAAAATCCGTCAGGTCATAAGCAATCTTGTAGGCGGCTTCTGAAGGATTGGATGATTTGACCATCAAGTTGTCAGCAGCAAGTGTTTTCAACTCATCACGAAGTTTAGGCATTAAGGATTCAACGGATTCTTGCACTCTTTCTTTCACAGATGCTTCAAGTGCTTCTTTTTGTTCCTTATATTTATCCCTCATCGCTTGAAGTCTGGTAATAGGTGCAGCATGCTTATCAGCCTCAGCCTGCTTAACCCGAGCTAGTTCTTCTGCATGTGCTTTTCGAGTCAGCTCCATATCTGAAGCGAACCTAGCAATCATCTCCTCTTGAGCTTTCCTAGATGCTTCTTCACTTTGAGCTCGTCTTTGCAACTCTTGGCGAAGTTCATCCATTTCGCGCTTGTGAGTATCCACATGTTTGTCAAACATTTTGGCCATCACTAATGCAGCCATTGCAGATGTTGCAGAGCTGCTCTGGGTTGATTGAAGAGGCTCGGTTGTTACTGCGGTGCTAAGGATGGGAATTATAGGTGGTGGAAGAAATGGTGTTGAAGCTGGTCTGGTTGGTAAGGGTTGGATTGGTGGAGGTTGAGTTGCTAAGGGTTGAGTTGACACCATGATCGTAGGAGCAACAGGCTCCTTTTCCACACTTGCTGAAATAGGAATTGATGGCTCCTTCGAAGTGGAATAGTGTTCAGGTGACCCAAACTCATCAACATCATCTGGTTCCACGTACTCATCCTCAATATCTACCCTTGCACCTGAACCACTACCGCCAGTATCTTTCCTACTCCTTTGAATAGCAATCTTCATCATTTGCTTCTCGGTTTTATCCAGAGTAGGATCAACAATATCTTCTTCGTCACGTAGACGCATCTCATCCTTACCCTTTCCCTTCTTACCCTCTGTTTTCTTCTTCTTGGTTTCGGGTTCAGGTAACGCAGCTGGTTGTTTACGTTTACCTTTACTCTTAACCGTTGTGGATGAGTCTTCTCCAGTTTGAAGGTTTGCTTTCAGCCTCTTGATTTCTATCTGCAGTAGCTTGTAATCAGCAGAACCTTTGATTTTATCAGATAGAAGGTAATCAGGAATAGGACCCGGAATCACACCAATAGACGGTCCTTCATGCCTCAGATCTACAGTATCATCAGCTTCTTCAGTATGATAGCGACCTGCTGCACGCCTATCGATAGTAGCATCAAGCTTCATAAAATAATTTATGATAAGCTTAATAAACCGAGGATAAGGAAAGAAGTTTGTCTTCAGCTTCTTGTTGTAGAAGAGTTGAAAGGTGAATTCTTCCCATA
Organism: Glebionis coronaria; assembly: GCA_025667525.1. Lineage (NCBI taxonomy): Eukaryota > Viridiplantae > Streptophyta > Magnoliopsida > Asterales > Asteraceae > Glebionis > Glebionis coronaria. Next base: position 633,545,494 of record CM046874.1, on the reverse strand, counting down.
TCAACAAAGCATAATCTGAATTTGCAGCTTTGTACATGCCATAGAAGAGGTTTATTATCGGACTGCGCAAAGCATCATGGCCACTCGTTTTTGGTGTAAGACATTTACTGAGAATACCCATCAATGCTCTCCAAGGTTGTCCCACCTTAGCAGTGGTAAACTCAGACGCAACTCGTATTTCCGGACATCCAAGTGCGTCAAATAACTCCACGAGTTCATCTTTAGTAGGATCCCTCGAGAATGACATGCCTTTGGGTGTATCCCGTATACCAAGAATCTTACGGAAGTCTGAAACTGTGAGTGTCTGCTGCTTGTTGTCGATGGTGAAGGTGATTTTGTTCGAAGTGATTTCCTTGGTAGCCCAAAATTCAAACATATACTCATAAGGCACCGAGGCTGTACTCCTAAGGGCGTTCTTGAAATGAGAGTTATCGAGAATGGCTATGGCGACCTTAAAACCATGGTGAGTGGATTTAGAGACTTGCTTCAGCCGGTAGTTGTTGGGTATAAACTTAAGGGTTCGTGCTTTAGCAATATCGGCTTCTCTAGATTCTTGGATTGCTTGTACTGTTGGATTAGTCATTGTATCTGCTTAAGATAAGACATAAAAGGTTGATGCACAAAAACATATAGATATATATCATTCTTACTTCTAAGCATAACACCTTTCATAAGATAAAACAACAAGTACATATATAGCATGAAAACAATAATAATCAAACTCTTCATCCGGAACTTTTCCTCATTCGGAACATCTTCATCCGGAACATTTCCTCATTCGGAACTTTTCCTCATTCGGAACTTCTTCATCCGGAAGTTCTTCATTCGGAACTTCCTTCATCCGGAAGTTCTTCATTCGGAACTTCCTTCATCCGGAAGTTCTTCATTCGGAACTTCCTTCATCCGGAAGTTCTTCATTCGGAACTTCCTTCATCCGGAACATTCCTTCATTCGGAACTTCCTTCATCCGGAAGTTCTTCATTCGGAACTTCCTTCATTCGGAAGTTCTTCATTCGGAAGTTCTTCATTCGGAACTTCCTTCATTCGGAAGTTCTTCATTCGGAACTTCCTTCATTCGGAAGTTCTTCATTCGGAACTTCCTTATTCGGAAGTTTTTCAGAAAAAATCCTTCATTCGGAAGTTCTTATCCTAGTTCATCCGGAACTTTTCAAACACAACTTATGATGAGTAATCTAGCGCGTTTGTGAGTTTTTAAGGCAATCTAAGGCAATTTAATCATCATTTAAACAATTCCGAGCAAAACCCACCATAAATCCCTAATCAATTAACCCTAATTTAATCATAAACCCTAAATGGATTAAACTGATTAATTGAGCACCGTTTAACAGAATTATATGATAAGTAATGTGGATTAGAAGTTAACATATTGATGTATATACCTTATTTAGTCGAAAGAACAGGATCTAGATGGATTAAGCGAATGATTTGATTTCTTGTGTGAGTTATTCAACAATGGCGGCAAAACAGATAAAGTGGAAACAGTGAATGAATAATAGTGAGGGGCGGGGGGATATGTTTTTGACTTAGGTCAAAAATTTGACTAGTTTCATTAACCAACACTTTTAGTCCCTTTATTACCTATTCTTTTCCTTTTTGTTTCTAACTTTTCCATTTCACTTAACCCTTGTTTAACTTACACACAACTTAGCAAACGCAATCTATTAGCATATCTCCAATATCTAAAAGCCATGCCTATCACTTAGAACGAACACAAGTCGTATTCTAAAGCAATACCACTCAATTACCATGTAGCCTTTAATTTTCACAATCACTTTTGAAAATCAATTTTAATGACAAAGATGATTTTAATATTTTCTCCCCCTTAAACGATGACCCGTTTTCTATTTAAAGAGCTGTAGTCATTGTTTAAAGAGTCAAATATTGATGAAAGCATTTCCAATTTATATCTTGAAAAATTTGATTCGTGGTGTCAATAAGATTTCTCTTATTTTAACAAATTAATGCACTGAGACGTACACAAATTCGTGTCAGACCAAGTTATAAAGTAAACTTGATCCCTTTGCATGATTTGGCTTGTAAATCACGCCCGAGAAAATTAATTCCCGTTCTGAGCCAACGTTTTCCAAGGAAATACGTGACTTTAATATGAAAACCTGGTTGCAGTCAGAAATAACTACAAACCATGATGGGCATGTTTTAAAAATGTACAACTTTTATACGGACTCTATTTATGGCACCGTGTCAATATTGATCGACATTTCTAAGGCCGTAAATATTACCGTACTAAAAGACATGCCCGTTTTAAAACGAAAAATATTTTTGGTTTTTCTTGATTTTATAATTTTTATGGTTTTTGTTGGTTTTATATTTTTGTATTTTCTTTTTGTGGTTTATATATTTACGATAATATACATGATCACGAACAAAAGGATACTCTGAATAGTTTACCACGACTATTCAGCTGATTCTTCTGCCAACTCTTTGAGAGTCGCTGGAGTGAATGATTTCATGCCAAGCTTGTCGATCAAAAACTCGATTCGTCCTCGATCTAAGGCTTTGGTGAACATATCCGCCAGCTGGTACTCAGTAGTGACAAAATACAGCTCGATCACTCCGTTCTCCACCTGCTCCTTAATGAAATGGTAGCGAATGTCTATGTGCTTGGCCCGGGAGTGTTGAACATAGTTGCAGCAAAGGGCAATGGCGCTCTTGTTGTCACAATACATCGGGATTTTGTTGAATCCCAAACCGTAGTCAGTTAATTGTGATCTCATCCAAAGGACTTGAGCACAACAACCGGACATGGCGATGTATTCAGCCTCCGTGCTTGATATTGCAGCGCTTTTCTGCCTTTTTGAAGACCAACTGATCAATCTATCTCCAAGGAGTTGCACAGATCCAGAAGTGCTACGCCTCGTGTCTTGACATCCAGCATGATCGGCATCTGCGTATGATATTAAAGAAATAGAGGAATCTTTCGGATACCATAGACCACGATGAAGTGTTCCTTTTAGATACCGAAAGATCCTTTTTACAACATGTAGGTGCTTTTCGGTAGGCCGAGCCTGATACCGGGCACACATGCATACAGCAAATTGCAAATCAGGCCTGCTAGCAGTCATATATAGAAGGGTGCCGATCATCCCACGGTAAAGTTTTGGATCGACAATAGTCCCATTCCTATCTTCATCTAACTTGGATTTATCCACCATTGGAGTGTCTACGGGGTCACAATTCTCAAAGTTATATTTCTTAAGAGATTCTAGAGCATATTTGGATTGATTTATAAAGATGCCTCTGGGATTCTGAGAAATCTGTAATCCTAAGAAAAATGAAATTTTTCCCATCATCGACATCTGAAAGCGTGTGGACATTATCTTCTCAAATTGTTTAGACAATTCTATGTTAGTGGCAGCAAATATTATATCATCAACATAAATTTGTACCAGAAGCATGTCGTTGCCGTCCTTGAGAGTGAATAGAGTGTGGTCCACTTTGCCTTTGGAGAAGCCTTCCGACATGAGATATGTTGACAGGAGATCATACCATGCGCGTGGAGCTTGTTTCAACCCATAGAGAGCCTTCTTAAGCTTGTACACATGATTAGGAGACTCCGTACTGACGAACCCATCCGGTTGACTAACATAAACTTCTTCCCTTAGTTCACCGTTCAAAAATGCCGTCTTCACATCCATTTGATAGACGATCATGTTCATATGAGCAGCAAATGCAAGGAATAGTCTAATCGCCTCCAATCTAGCCACAGGAGCAAAAGATTCCTCAAAGTCTATACCCAAGGCTTGTTTATATCCTCTAGCGACCAATCTAGCTTTATTCTTCAATACCGCACCTATCTCATCAAGTTTAACCTTATAAACCCATAACAAAGTAAGGATGTTAACCTTGTTAGGGCGAGGAACCAATTCCCATACTTCAAGTCGTTGGAATTCGTTTAGTTCCTCCTGCATAGCTTCAATCCAAGATGATTAGGTCATAGCCTGCTACCATTTTTTGGGTTCAACTTCAGAGAGAAATGCATCAAAGTAACAATATAGTGCACTCTCTTGTAATTGATGGCGTGTAGAGACTGGTCGATCTAGATTTCCAATAACATTCCTAATTGGGTGATCTTTTGTCCATTTAGTGCTATGGTTTTCAATCCTAGGTGGTCTGGAGTGAACAATAGAAGGAGCTTCTTCTGAGGTAGACGCGGCTGAAGGGTTTTCAGGGATCGCTACACCAAAGAAAGGAAGCTCTTGCAAGTGAGCATATTCCAAGTCGTGATCAGTAGAATCCTCTTCCACATCATTAGGCACAAGTAGGGGTGATGATTCAGGTGTAGTTTGAGAATCACTTGGTGAAGGTGCATCCGGTTCAATGTGAATTGTAGATGCATTAGATAAAGGTTCATTAACTTGAGCAACCACTTCAGGTATTGGAGCAATTACTACAGGTGCTGGAACTTCATCAGTCGGGGGATCGAAGAATTCATCAAACAACGGTTGAAACAGTTTATCCCACTCGGGCCTTGATGGTGGTAAAAATGATGTAGAAGTAGGATTGTTGGGAACTAATCCGGAACTTATAGCACCGGTTCCCATCTCATGAAGCGCGGGTTCAGAGCTATGTTGCTCAGAAGCCATCGCTGTCAGCTCGTCGAAATCTGCATCCATAGTTTCTACAATCTTGCCAAGACGACGGTTATAGATTCGGTATGCTCTTTTGGACGGTGAGTAACCAATGAAAATACCTATATCGGCTTTCGGTTGAAGCTTACCCAAGTTCTCACTATTGATGTTTGGATAACAAAGAGCACCAAACACATGGAAAAATGAAACATCGGGTTTACGGTCATGTAAAAGCTCATAAGGTGTTTTTCCATGGCGTTTCTGAAGGATAGAACGGTTTTGGGTGAAACATGCAGTAGAAATAGCCTCTGCCCACAAGAACAATGGAGCGTTCGCATAAATAAGCATGGTCCTAGCAGCTTCCATAAGTGTACGATTCCGTCTTTCAACGACACCGTTTTGTTGTGGAGTGCGTGCAGCGGATGTTTCATGTGATATACCAACTCCTTCATAATAATCACGAAGAGTCTGGTTGACGAACTCTGTACCATTGTCTGTACAAATACGGCGGACAGTGGTATTCAAACCTACCTGAATGAATTTCAGAAAAGTGATGATAGCCTTCGGTGCTTCATCCTTTGTACGTAGAAATCTAACCCATGTAAACCTTGAGAAATCATCCACAATTACCAGAATGAATTTCTTACCGCTCACACTTTCAGTTCTCATCAGCCCACAAAGATCCATATGCAAAAGATGAAGTTTTTCTTGATTAGTGTCTTCAGCTTTGGGTTTGTAAGATTTCTTGGTGCTTTTCCCCCTTGAACACGCGGAACATAAATGGTCCTTGTGAAATTTAAGCTTTGGAAGACCACGAACTAACTCGTTTTTAGCCAGATGATTAATAGCATCAAAATTAAGATGAGATAATCTGTGATGCCATAACCATGACTTGGTCTTAGATGCTTTAGAGAGAAGACATACTGGAGAGGCGGCCATCATATCTTGTAGAGACAACGTATAAAGATTTGCACCACGAGATCCCTTCAACAAATCTTTTCCTTCCAAGTTGCGGATGAAACAAGTGTGTTGTCGAAAAGCAACCTCAAGGTTGGAATCACAAAACTGTCCTACTGAGAATAAGTTATGACCAAGACCTTCTACATAGTATACCCTAGAAATCGTCACGTTTCCAATCTGATATTCACCATACCCCATAATCTTTGCTATATGATCATTCCCGAATTTAACCGTACCAAGAAACTTGCTGACGAAGTTTCGGAGCATCGAGCGATTTCCGGTCATATGTTTTGAACAACCGGAGTCCAAATACCACAGGATGATTTGGACCACCTGAAAATATCACCACACAAAGACAATGTAGAGGTATCGGAATCTGAGTGTTCCTTGTTATTAGCAGGTACAGATTTAATAATCTTAGATTTGCTAACTCTAGGTTTCTTAGATTTCCTAGCCTTCCTTTTCTTCTTAATTGGTGGTGTAGATTCTAGTTGGCTTAAATCCTGAGGTATTTCAGCACTGATAGGCACTATAGTGGGGGCTGACCTAATTAAAGGGCGCTGTTTCCATACTTGAGTGCGAGTGTTCCTAACTAAAGGACGCTCAGACCTAACCTCAATGGATGCATTCCTAGTTAAAGGGCACATTTTTCCATCTAATGTAAAGGTCCTACCAGTGGGACGCCATTGCCAGCCAACTTGGGCACGATTTCTACCCGTTGGCTTCCATTCAAGACCATTCTTAATAGCATTCATTTCATTAACGTGATCAATCAGACACAAATCATGACGCTGGGAAAACATACATTCATTACAATTCCAACAATTTAAATCAGAATTCACGAATGGTTTAGGCTGCTGCACAGGCGCAGAGCTTTTAGTCTTAACATGATCCTTTTATTTAAAACTGAACTAGCATTCCTATTGTGGACTTCTACTTTCTTCTTTGTGGCACTACTAGTGGAGGGCTTGATCTTAGCTTTCTTGAGTGGCGATCCTTTAGCCTTAGTAGTCTCTTTTAATCCTGTAGAAGGCAAAGTGGGAACATTAGCAACAGATTTTAAAGGTGTCTTACTTGATTGTGCCAATGACGGTTTCGCTCCTGGAGTCTTATTAAATGGAGTGACAGCAATGGGCCTATTATTAAGTAGTGCCGAACCTGGTGTACCTATGTATTGCAAATATGCCAGGCAATATTGAACTCGCTTAACATATTCATGAGCCGAATAATAGTCGCTACTTGAGGGATCTAAGGCATAAAGATCGTCTAAAATATCCCTAAGAAGATCGACATGCTTAATGGCATTCCTCATATAATCATCGTAGGTAACCGGGTTTCTCTTATGAAGTGGATTCTTATAAAGCACTACTGACTTGGTTGTTGGAGCACTAGTGGACGGTGCAGAGTCGGTAGCTAAGTTATCAACAACTCCTTGTCGGGTGAGAAGAAGTGTTTCCTTTAACTCAGCCAAAACCATATTTTTGTCTATGAGCAGGATGTTCAAATCAGAGATTTCTTCGCACTTTTGGTTCAGTTGTTCAACAAAAGATTGTTGCTGTGCCGCATTAAAAGCGAAGCGTTCTTCTAGTGAACCATAAAGAGCGGATAATCCCTGTCTTGTCCGATCCATCTCCCCTAGAACAGACGAAAGTCTAATTTCTAAGACTTGGTTTTTAGACTCTGCAGCCTCTAGTTCCAGTTTTAATGTTTCCTTTGATGATACCTCTCTCTTCAATCTCATGATTTCTTCCTCTAATGTCTTAACAATTGCAATCATCTTGTCACTTGTCTCAACACCGTTTTCACAAACATTTGATATCAAAAGATTCTCATTTTGAGTTTGTTGTTTCAATTCTAAAGATATACAATGTTGTTCTAGTTGATTAAAGCGTTTTGAAAGTAAATTGTAAGAATCTTGTAGCTTTAAAAACTCAGCGTTAGATTCGTGACAAGACTGATTATCTACCTCATTTACAGTATCAGCAACATTTACAGAGATATCACAAACATCATCACAAATATCAGTACAAATATTCACATCATCACAATTAATCATAGTGGATGTAAGCTCATTCGAATAATTAACATTTACAGTGGTAAGCACATCACACGAGATTACTGCAGACAAGAATCGGTCATATTCGGTTAAAATCTTTTCTTTTTCAACTAGTTGCAGTTCGTAAGCGGTGTCCATTTCGTAAAACACTTTTTGAACTTCACCAATTTCAAATACAAGATTTTCCTTAAGAGATGCAAAAATTCCTTTTAGACTTTCGACAAACGGATTGATCTCACTTTTAAACACCTCGTTCATATGTTCGAAAGCCCATTCTCCGGCGTTTAAGCCATTTGAAGTCGTACGTTCCAAAATGACCTTGTCAAAATTAGTAAAGTATTGACTAATCTCTTGCAAGTTTAACCATACAGTGCTAACCGGTGGAAGATCCTTTGGAATTTCCTTAGGACCTTCCATATTGACAAGTGTAGGAAAAGTACTAGGGTTTTCTTCATGTAATATGTAGGTTGGTGCTGTTATGAGATCTTTGTCCATATGGAAGCGAATTCTAAAATCGGTTTTTGCAAGCTCCTTATTCAATTTAAAATAATCACACTCGGGATATTTTGCAGAATTATATGACCGATCCTCATCAACTAGTTCCTTACTTGTTCGATCACTAGGAAAAACAATCGGTTCTAAGGCCAATCCTAATTGAGTTGCATTATAAAGTCTAGGACTATGTCTTAAAGCTTGTTTTGCATACCGTGGATTAGGGGGAAGGCCTTTTTGACGTGATAAGTTAAATTCTCTGAATGAAGCATCAAATAAGTGAACTAGTTGTGAAGCAGCGTATTGTCTTAACAACAAGTAATCTAGACTTCTAATCTTATTAGTGGCATTAATCTCCATTTCATTCTTCTTAGATTCAAGTGATTCAAAATCCGTTTGAAGTTTTTGAAAATTAGTGACCACTAACTCCTTTTCTTGAAGTTCATTAGACAAATTTGCTCTTAAGTTTTCGATTTCTTGCAAGTGACCCATTTGTTTGTTTCTAAAGTGATCATATTCGAGATTAGTTAGAACACTAGACGAAGGCACTAGTTCCAAGGTTTGAACTTTCTCATTGCTTAAGGCAAGCTCATCAGACAAATTCTTATTCTTAGCTAAGGTTTCTAAGAGTGCAGCATTCATTTGGCTAAGTAATGTAGCAGGAACCATGACCAAATCTTGTTGAGCAGGAGTAGGCGTATGCGAACTGGGTCCCGGTTGTGATTCACTCAAAGTCTGGGGACTCACATTGATATTGCTATCATTGTTTGTCTCCTTGTTTGAAGGACTCACCACCGAAGATTCATTCGAGTCAGCACTCTCTTGCACAACTTGATGAGGTTGAATACTAGCATCAGTGGTATTATCGGTGGTATTAATAAGTACCTCAGATCTCTTTTCTGGCCCTAAGCTGGAGATAGTTGCCATGAGAGCAGCCTTCGCAGATTGAAAGTCATCACAGTCGGAGTCATACGCATCAAGATCATCGGCTTGGTAAGCTGCATTCTGCGTAGTGACAATGTCTTGTTCAGCAATCCCTGGGTCAGCAAGAAATGCAAGCTCCTCTTCATCAAGTTCCCTTCCTTGCGCCTGAGCATTTACCAGATAGATCTTTTCTGCAAACCACTGTCCATCCCTTCTCCTCTTGGGTTTCTTACAATCCCTCGACATATGACCCTCTTCCTTGCAGTTGTAGCATGTAATCATTCTCAACTTGCCTGTATTAGCCCGTGGAGGATTGTTGACCATTGGAGCAGGAGCAGGATTGATCGTGCGAGCATTGGTTGATGTGGAAGGTCTCCCCTGATATGGTTGAATTGGCTGAACCATGACCCTGCCATTCTCAATTGTAGCTTGTTGGCGAGAATTGGATGAATTCCTCAACTGATTGTTGGTAGGAGCTGATCCTCTGTATCCTCGTTTGCTTAAAGTTCTTGTGAGATAAGCAGACATAGTCGTTAGCACTTCAACTGGGTCAGCTCCTTGTTGGAATACAGGAACGGGGACTTCCTCATCATCACAATATAGTGCTTGATCTGGATGAGCTACATAATCAGTAGACGGAATACTCATTTGATCAGGGTAGCTTGTTGGATATGCTGCATTCTCTTGATAAGAAGAGTATGAAGGCTGAGCATAAGGTGCAACATTTGCTGGATGATGTTGTGAAGCATACTGTGGTGAAGGTGTATTGAACCGATATTGTTGCTGATGTGAGGTGGGTGGTTGCGGTAGAATCGAGTATTGTGGGAAGGTTGGTGTCATGTAAGGTGATGGATGATAGGCTTGATGTCCCAAGATATAAGGTGTGTTGTTGTGTGACAAGCTTGGTTGATTCGCCATCAAAGCTAAGGAATCTGGGTACATACCGCGAGGAGAACGGTGCATAATCACATGCTTCTCATGTTGCTGAAGAAAAGCATATATTTGATCTAAGTTGCACTTATGCAAATCCCGGGTTAACTTCACATCGGTAATATACTCACCCCATTCAGCTTGAGGTAAGGTATTCAAGAACTTGGTGTTAACCTGGAATGGAGCAATCACCAGATTGTATACATTCAGATCATTCATTAGAGTAGTGAATCTGAAGTAATAATCGTGTAGTGTTTCCCCTGGGCTGTACGTGAATCTATCAAACAAATCATACAGCTGACACTCCCTTTCCTGTTTTGTGAGAGACGTACCTTGTAGCAACACCTTTAAACGTTCCCATAAATCTTTGGCAACCGTATATTGACTAACCATACGATAAATATCATGCGGAAGAGCTTGGAGAAGTGTCTGTAGAGCCTTTTCATCAGCATCAGCAATGAGTTGTTGTGCCGGTGTGAGTTCTTCATATTCTCTTGGTCAAGACACATTATTTGCCACAATGGTACCATAGTCGAGTGGACCATTCAAAATCGATTTGACCATAAGCCTTCCGTATGTTGGTTTGCCCTTCAAGTATTGCATCATACGGCCCTGCCATGCCTCAAACACCTCTTTGATAAGCATCGGTGGACGACTATCAGTCCCCGTTATGATCGAGATATCCGTAAGAGATGTCATCTGAGGCATTAATGAACTTGGATTCATTTTGTTTTTCTTCAAAGAAACAGAGATTATCGGTTGATCGAGCAGTGAAGTAAAGCTTGTGAATTGTGTTGTGTTTTTGTTGTAAGAAACCAAGATTAAATCCTCTAAAAAATCGTCGAAAAAACAAGCAAAATAACCCTTGATTCGGAACTTTTTGTTGATTCGGAAGTTTGATTCGGAAGATTACCTTGATTCGGAACTTTTTGTTGATTCGGAAGATTACCTTGATTCGGAACTTTTTGGCTTGATCCGGAACTTCTTGACTCGGAAGTTCTTGGTTCGGAACTTTTGGGCTTGATCCGGAACTTCTTGATTCGGAAGTTCTTGATCCGGAACTTCTGGCTTGATCCGGAACTTCTTGACCCGGAACTTCTTGATTCGGAAGTTTCCTTGGTTCGGAACTTTCTTGATCCGGAACTTCTTGACCCGGAACTTCTTGATTCGGAAGTTTCCTTGGTTCGGAACTTGTTGATCCGGAACTCCTTGATCCGGAACTTCTTGATCCTGAACTTCTTGATCCGGAAGTTTTGCTGAATGAACAGAAGCTTGTTCCGATGAACAGTCGAACAGTAAAAATGAAGATTAAGCTCAGATTTTGACCAAATAACCCAAAAAGTTTTGTGCTTTCGACTAAAATAAGTAACAACTAATACTTATCCACTAATCCCAATCACAAAAACACCAAAAACACCAAGAATCAAGATGGTTTTTCTTAAAGAACACTAATACAATCAAAAACTAAAAAACCACATAAATCACTACCTTAAATCACCCCATAGCTCTTGATACCAAATGTAGAATATTGATAATCAATGAATCTATGAAGGGGTTTGTTGATTTCTAGAGAGAGAAAGTTAGAGAGAGAAAGTGAGAGAAACTATGTGTATTTTATTAATATGGAAAACAAGAAATGACAACAACCAACCCCTTTCCATGGTGGAAAGGGGTATTTATAGTTCCAAGCATAACATGGGCTTGGGCCGGTCCATGACAAGCCCATGGACCGGTTCTTACTTAAGTTAATAAGTAACTAATGACTATTTTCTAACTACGAGCTATTACAACATAAATATTATTGTGGAGTGACCGATACTTCTAATATACGTAAAAACGTATTTCTAACATTGCAGCTCTGATACCAATCTCTAACACCCCCAATTTACATTGCGCAGCGGAAATACACAATTGGGTGCTAGACACAAGCATCATCACACAAGATATATTGAACGACTCAAAAGTGAGACGTTTACACAAAATATAAACATGATTTCATAAAAGGTCTAAAACATAAATTTCATCCCATGATTGTACTGACATGACACCAGAGTAAAGCGTTTAGTCCCCATGGATCTCGACCAACAACCAACAAGTTTAGTACAGTACATCAACATAAAGTAAATTGTTCAACAGTAAAAGGTAGAAACAGTTTTTAGACCAACATTCTTCCAAAAGCCAAGCCACAACCTCCACAACAAAGCTCCATGCTCCATCACTTCCTATTACCTGAAATACATGCATAAAACGAGTCAACAATAATGTTGAGCGAGTCTATAGGTTTATCAAATCACATTTGAACACAAGAAGAAAATCAATCATAATCATTTATAGAATTGTCGTTCACACAATCTATATTCAAGGCAATAATAATAATAATAAACAAACATTGTATTTAAGCTCATGACACCGACCCCTTAACCAAATAGTCACCCACGCCAAATGACGGCATGACTAGAATAAAACCATTTCCCCTCTAGGGTATCAATTGCTAGAATACCACAATCTTATTCACGTAAAATTATCCTTCCCAGCGGGTTACTCAACGTAATGCCCTGGTCTCAGATAGGGTGGTCAACCCAATAGTACTATCATTAGAATAAGCGGCTATTCCCGACTCACAACATCAAGTAAGAAGATAGTTAACGGCTCATGAATTTAGGGTCTTTAGCAACAAGTTACTCAATACAATGCAATCAACTTTAGGCAACATTCGGGTCCAACAATTACTCATGACTTGTGTTCATTTATTTTCAAATAGCATGTATCCCCTCGCGGGTAAAAACATTTAGTAGCTAGCATAAAAAGAGAGGCTACAAACTCACCTTAGTATAAGAGATCTAGCGAGATGATCGTCGACGATAATGGATGCCTTTCAAACACGAGAACCGCTACCTATCAAATAAGGCGCGTTCATTAATAATGACTCGAGAAATAAATCATACATAACAACATCAAACTTAAACTCATAAAATCACGATAAACTCGAGAGAAAACGATATAATTAACTTCATTATACTTTACTACACATTTACTTTACCATTTTACACTTTTAACAAAGTCCGCCGGTACATACTACATGTACTAGCTCATTTACCCCTTTTTAAACTTGTCAACCGTTTATGAAACGACTCGATAAACTAACTTACTATATATAGAAAGTCCTCCTACAAGTTTATCAAATGAAATTACTTTTAAAGTCCTTTACCCGACTCATTTTCAAACTACAAAATCCGGACAAATTTACGTTAATTTTTTATACAACCGTTTATACTTCTTTAAACGACTCCGTTTACAAAACCGACACTTGGGTTTTAAAGTAAACTCAACCTATAAGGTAAACACCTCATTATCAGTAGGTTACATATTTCAAAACTTCCATTTAGAGTCCCCGAGATTCGATCCAAATATCGACAACAACTATATGTAGTGCCGATACTCGTCTCCCGGTACACGATCATTCAAAACATCATAACTTCGCGCTCGTTTGGAGCTAGAAGCTCTACCTTATATCAAATCGAAGCTAATAAAATTATCTACAACCCTAGGCTATAAGTTAATCCTTTTTCAAAACATAAATATTCGGATTTTACTGTTTACTTACTGTTATAAAATGACTACCAAAATCTTGTACAAAATCAACTTTTTGATCAAAACCAACCATAGAAATGTTCATTCCTATACCCTAACATCAACATATATGAACCATAACATCTAAATCATCATCAAAATTAAAACCTTTGAATCAAAATGAAGTTTTTAACAAGATTCTTGCAACAATCACCATTGATCATGGCAAGAACACCATGCATGATCATGGTTTCTACCTACCAACATAAAAAAAAATGCCTTGCATGTGTAAAATTCTTACACCAATATGATCCTTGATCAATTCTAAGAGTTTTCTATGATTAGTTTAGCTCAAATCATCCTCAAACTCAAGTTAAAATTGAAAATGTATGTGTTTGTGTGGGTGGGTGGTGTTTTGGCAAATGAGAGAGAAAAGAGAGATGATGAGAAAATTTTTAGTGGAATAAATGGAGTGTGTGTGTTTGTTTAAGCTTTATATATAGTGGTGGAGGGACCTTGGTTGTAATTAGGCAATAGTTGTGGCTAAAAATGAAAATAGTTAGCTAAAAAGCGGGAAATAACTATTAGTCAATTTTGAAAATATTTACGGGGCTCGGGTTTCATAAAGATACTTTTAAAAAATTAAAACGTACCTAAAAAATAATAATATCGACTCTCGACTCGACTTAACACGTCATTTAAAATAAAACCTCAAAAATGACAAAAATCGAACAACCGACAATAAGACGTAAAATATTTGGCATCCATCAACATCACGCTTGCTAATACTCCTTATACTTAATAAATATTAAATATAGACCTTCCAACATCGGTTTAAACATAAACCTCCAAAAATAAATATCGTTCAAACTTATCCAAAAATTTCAAAAATGATCGTAAAATAAGATTAAGCAATGACCTCGGTTTTGGGTTCTCACATTGAAAGCTGCTAAGATGGATCAAAATCCTCTTGCAAACGAGAGTTGTTCTCAACATATGGTAGCCTGTTGCTGAGTGAAATAAGTTCGAGATCACGTTGCTGCTGTTGTTCTTCTGTGATCGACATCTTCCTGCTTAGATGACATAAACACAAATGATATACACAAACATATATATCTTAAATCCATGTCAAGCTGTAGCATTAGCAGTAACACACGACAAGCATTAGCGCATTGCATTTATAGAACAACTATAACTTGATCACAACACATGTCTATAGGTGCCACCTATCGAAATACTAGCATAAACCTATTACTCATCACAATCTTATAGTGTTAACATAATACTATAAGCTATCACAATGTTTACCAAGACTATTCATCGCAATCTTTCAAGTCATCGGAATTATAACTTCATCACAATCCTAAATCCATCGCAATCTAACCATCCATCGTAATCCTACAACCATCGCAATGTGTAACCATCGCAATCCTATCGCAATCATGTCCTGTCGCAATCACACAATCATCGCAATATTGGTGTTTCCATCACAATGTTGAAAAAATCATCGCAATAAGTCCCCATCGCAATACCATTACGATGTTATCGCAGTGATGCCTCGGAGTGCACCATCGCAATTTAATGACCCATCGCAATGAGCCATCGCAATGAGCCATCGGAATGACCCATCGCAATAGCCCATCGCAATGAGCCATTGGAATGACTCATCGCAATGACCATGCATCGCAATGTTTGTCGCAATATTCATCGCAATTCGAGACATGGATTCGATTTGAAGTTTGACTTCGCGATTACGGGAGATTGAAAGTGTTTAAGGCAAAAACTGGGCAAAACCTATGTTTATCTAAGCAATAGCAACAAATCCTACCAATCAATTGACATTTTTATCGTAAAAAGTTTAAAACCCTAATCTTGATTAACACATGATTTAGAGGTTAGATTGCTATGTTAAGATTAGAAGCATAATAAACATGGAGTTAAATAACAGATACCTAGATGGATGGACGAATTGCAAGCAAAAAAATCAAGGATGAAGGATTGTTAATGGCGGAGAGGGTTTTTTGTCTGTATTTTGTGATAGAAATGAAAGAGACGGGGAGGGGTGGGGGTGTAGTAGTTGACTTGGTCAACTTGATGCCAAAATGACATATTTGACCCTCTTTTTGCAAATATTGCAAATTCAGTCCCCCAGTTAGTAAGATTTGATAAGAACATTAGGATTAACCAAATGACTTAACGAAGTACCAACCCGCACACAAGAACGAACACTTACACTTAACACCTAATTTCAAACAACCTATTCCTCAAGTTATATTCCACACAAGGCACATTTAGCATTTAATGATGACTATGATCAATTTATATTTTCTGAAACACCCTTTTGAAGACCAATATTAATTCCAAGAAGATAATATATTTGCTCCCCCTTAAACACGGACCCGTTTTCTATTTAAAGAGTTTTAGTCATTGTTATAAAGAAGCAAATATCCATGAAGACTTTTTCCGGTTTAATGATTGGTTGGAAACGATTCTGGTGGCAATAAGATTTCTCTTATTTTGACAAAATAAATGCACTGAAGCGTACACTTATTTGTGTTAGACCAATTTATAAAGTAAACTTGGTCCCTTACAAGGTTTTAAAGTAAACCTTGCCCGAGAAAATTAATTCCCGTTGTGAGCCAACGTTTTCATAAGAAATACGTGACTTTAATGTGAAAAGCGGGTTGCAGTCTGAAATAACTACAAGCCATATGGGCATGTTTTGAAATATGTACAACTTTTATACGGACTCTATTTATGGCGCCGTGTCAATTTTAATCGACATTTCTAAGGCCGTAAATATTACCGTACTAAAAGACATGCCCGTTTTGAAATGAAAAATATTTTTGGATTTTCTGGATTTTATATTTTTATGGTTTTTGTATGTTTTATATTTTTGTATTTTTTATTTGGTGGTTTAAATATATACGATAATATACAAGATCACGATCAAAGGATACTCTAGCATAGTTTACCACCACTATTCTGCAGATTCTTCTGCCAACTCCTTAAGTGTCGCTGGTGAGAATGATTTCATGCCTAGCTTTTCGATCAAAAACTCGATACGTCCTCGATCTAAGGCCTTGGTGAATATATCTGCCAGCTGATACTCAGTGTTGACAAAGTACAGTTCGATCACTCCATTTTCCACTTGCTCTTTGATGAATTGGTAGCGTATGTCAATGTGCTTCGCCCGGGAATGTTGAACGTAGTTGCAGCACAGAGCAATTTCACTTTTGTTATCGCAGTACATCGGGATTTTGTTGAATCCAAGACCGTAGTCAGTGAGTTGTGATCTCATCCAAAGAACTTGAGCACAACAACCGAACATAGCAATGTATTCAGCCTTTGTACTTGGTATTGCAGCGCTTTTCTGCCTTTTAGATGCCCAACTAACAAGTCTATCTCCAAGAAGTTGCACACTGCCAAAGTGCCACGTCTAGTATCTTGACACCTAGCATAATATGCATCTGCATATGAGATTAGTGCAATAGAGGAATCCTGCGGATACCACAGACCACGATTAAGTGTTCCTTTAAGATACCGAAAGATCCTTTTCACAACATGTAAGTTCTTTTCGGTAGGCCGAGCCTAATACCGGGCACACATGCATATAGCAAATTGCAAATCAGGCCTGCTAGCAGTCAGATAGAGAAGGGTGTCGATCATTCCACGGTAAAGTTTAGGATCGACAGTTATCCCTTCCTTATCTTCATCTAACTTGGATCTCTCCACCATTGGAGTATCCACGGGGTCACAATTTTCAAAATGATACTTCTTTAATGATTCAATTGCAAATTTGGATTGATTAATTAAGATGCCTCTAGGATTTTGAGAAATTTGCAACCCTAAGACAAATGAAAATTTTCCCATCATCGACATCTTAAAATGTGTCGACATAATTTTCTCAAAATGGTCAGACAGTCTTTGAGTAGTGGCAACAAATATTATATCCTCCTTGAGAATAAATAATGTTGGGTCCACTTTGCCTTTGGAGAAGCCTTTCGAGATGAGATACGATGATAGGAGATCGTACCACGCGTGTGGAGCTTGTTTCAACCCGTAAAGAGCCTTCTTGAGCTTATACACGTGATTAGGATACTCCGAGTTGACGAATCCATTCGGCTGGCTTACGTAGACATCTTCCCTTAATTCACCATTAAGAAATTCCGTCTTAACATCCATTTGGTAGACGATCATGTTTATGTGAGCAGCATAAGCAAGGAATAGTCTAATCGCCTGCAATCGTGCAACATGAGCAAAGGATTCTTCAAAATCAATACCCAAAGCTTGTTTGTAACCTCTAGCAACCAATCTAGCTTTGTTCTTTAGCACTCCACCTAACTCGTCGAGTTTAACCTTATATACCCACAACAATGTAAGGATTTCAATGTTGTTGGGTAAAGGAACTAATTCCCACACTTCAAGACGTTGAAATTCATTAAGTTCCTCTTGCATGGCTTCAATCCAAGATGATTTTGTCATGGCTTGTTGCCAATTTTTAGGTTCAGTATCAGAAAGAAATGCATCAAAGTAGCAATATAATGCATGTTCTTAGATTTGGTGGCGTGTTAAGACTGGTCGATCGATGGCACCAATAATATTGCGGATTGGGTGATCCTTTGTCCATTTTGTGTTGTGAGTTTCAATCCGTGGTGGTCGGGATTGAACGATTGTAGGAGCTTCCTCTAATGTAGACGCACCGTTAGGGTTTTCAGGTATTTGTGAACCTAAGAAAGGAAGCTCTTGTAAGTGAGCAATTTCCAAATCGTGATCATATTGATCCTCTTCAACATCATTAGGAACGAGTGGGGGTGATGATTCAGGTGTAGTTTGTGAATTGGTGGGGGATGGGACATCTGGTTCAATAGTTACAGTAGATGTCTCAGACTGATTTCCATTATGTTGAGCAACAACTTCAGGAAACTGAGCTACTGCTGCAGGTGTTGGAGAATTCTTACTAGGTGGATAAAAGAATTCATCAAACATAGGTTGAAATAACTCATCCCACTCGGGCCTTATAGGTGGTATAAATGATGGAGAAGTAGGATTGTTGGGAGTTAATCCGGAACTAATCGTACCGGTTCCCATCTCATGTAATGCGGGTTCAGAGCTGTGTTGCTCAGAAGCCATCGCTGTCAGCTCATCAAAATCGGCATCCAAAGTTTCTACTATCTTGCCAAGACGACGGTTATAAATTCGGTAAGCTTTCTTTGCGGGTGAGTAACCAATGAAAATTCCAATATCAGCCTTCGGTTGAAGTTTGCCCAAATTCTCACTATTAGTATTTGGATAACAGAGTGCACCAAACACATGAAGAAATGAAATATCAGGTTTACGTCCATGAAGTAGCTCATATGGTGTTTTTCCATGGCGCTTACGAATGATGGAGCGCATTTGGGTATAACATTGTAGAAACTAGAAAGGGGGGGGGGGGGGGGTTGAATAGTTTCTCTTCTATTAGTCACCTAATTAAAATTACTTTCAATTAGGTTTGTATCAAAACTATCTTTTACTTGAAGCTAAGTTGCATAATGATTAGGTTCAATTCAAATACATTAGCAATGGTAATAGGTAAGTATAATGATAATGAAATAAGTAAAGAGTAAGGAAAGAGACAACCTAGTGACAAGACACCAAGATTTATAGTGGTTCGACAACGAGGCTCTATCCTCGTTTCTACTCCACTCCTCGAGTACACCTACTCAAGATTTTCACTATATCCACAAGCTCCCTTCTTGGCGGAGAAATCCTTACATCGTCGCTTACATTATTTTCTGACACTAAGCTAAATGTCGAGACCTAATCATTAGCTAGGACCAATCTACACAACCTTGCCTACTTCACAATTTAACGACACAAGGCTAGATGTCGAGTTCTAATCTCAAGGTAGAACCAATCTTCACGACGTTGCCTACTTCACCATTTTACGACACAAGGCTAGATGTCGAGTTCTAATCCAAAGCTAGAACCAATCTTCACGACTGTTCACTTTGAAGCTAAGTGAGAACTTCACACAACACAACTACTAATCACTTTCAAGTTTAGTGAGAACTCACAAGACACAACCACATCACTTTATAGTTTAGTGAGAACTACTACCCAATCTATTACAACTCAACTAAACATATCCAAGTACACACATGTAATTTAGATCTACACAACACAAATCCAAGCAAACACATATGCAATGGATGTACACAACAAATCCAAGTATTCACAAATAGCTTGAATGAACACAACTAGTCCAAGTATTTCTTAAATACAAATGGATCAACAAAAATAAAAAGGCTAACATGATGAACATGACTAATTCATGGATTCATCTTTATCACAACACTAGTGAGTGAGTGATCTTCTCATCGGACAAGGTAAAGGAGGGGATCAAGAGGATAATCATATGTAAACATACTTAACATATTAAGTGATCATTTACTAATGATTATGCTATAGAAAAGAGAAAGGGGGCTGAGAAAAACGTCCAAGAGGGTTATTGGAAAATGAGATTTGATCCACTATTTATAGAAGACAAAGTGTAACGGCTAGCTTGGCGTGGATCCTTATCTAGCCGGCGGTTCCATATCGCTAAGGAACCACCTAGCTATTTAAGGTACCTCCCAGTAGAGTCCGCTCCCTTTTTTGTCTTCTAGTGGGGTAGGAACATCTGAGGTTTTTTAAACCTTCAAAGGATATTCCTATGGCATATGGAATATGCCATTTTCAAATTTACATTTTCCATTTTAATAAAACATTTTCTTAAAAAGAAAGTTTATTAAAAAATCTTTTGTCATATTAACAAAAGTGAGTTTTAAGGATAATCACTTTGATGATCACTAAGTATGATTAAGAGAAGTTAGTGATATGATTATTACCTTGATGATAGTGTTAGTTAAATCATTCGTTTTGTGTTTTACACTAAATGTGTTGTATAGTTTGTTGTGATCAAAACTAAGAAAGATTAGTTAACACTAATAATGTTTTTAGGCATCACTTGCATTAACAATCTCCCCCTTTCTGATTACGACAAACTATAAACTCATTTACGTAGAAACACAAAATATCGAATTATTAATGAGTTTATCACTATCATTTCTCCCCCTTTGTCGTAGCAAAAAGTTAAGCACAAGTCTTTGAAGAGAACCGGACTTTGTTAGTAGCTCCCCCTTGGTGGTTGCTCCCCCTTGCTTGGGGCACCAAGTGTATGAGCTATGATGACATGCTACACAAAGGTTAGTAGAAAGGAAAGAAACACCAATGTATATATGATCACTACCTACTAAGTAACTTGAGAGGGAGAAGGAGAAGAAATATCAAATTAGAAACAAGTATTTGCTAAGTATGTCCAAAGAGGTAAATGACAAAATCAAAGTTCAGTTGGTGGAATGGAGGTAGAAAGGAAACATCCAACCAATGAAGATGATAAATTTGTCAAGGGTTAAAATTTAGAATTGATGGAATCAACCATAATCAATTGTAAAGATTAACCACGATCAACTCAAAAGAAAGAGAGAATGATCAAATAAAGAAAACAAACACAATACAAAGATTTCATATTACATAAATATGAAAAAGACAAACAAAGTAGATAGTCATACACACAATATGAGTATCTAAAGCAAAAGATATGGAAAATAAACCACAAAGCATAAGCTAGTCTAATAGTGATAATTTTCCAAGATTGCTTAAAAACACTAATGACTCTAAAATAACTAAAGTTTTATTGACTCCAAGAGAGTGTAGCCCTTTAGTTGGAAAAATAAGACGACGAGGCATCATTCGAAGTTTTGTCCACGGGAACGAAAACTTTGAGAGGAGGTCGAGTGAGGAGGAATTCAAGAAAATTTAACTTCTCATATACATGAGCAAGTTCAATTTGTTGAAATCAACAACTAGCACACGAGGATCCATGATGCAACACAAATTCGGTTGATGGGGGAAGGCCATCACACCTAGGGTTTGGTGGTGGTGAGGAGAGTGGGTAGGAAATGTTTTCACAATGCCTTGTGAGGTTTGGGAAGGTTGAAAGGTCATTGAGTTGAGGAGTGTCAAAAGGTTTTGGTGGTGGGGGAGATTTTCCTTTTCTCCGGTGATGGGGTTAATGGAGTAGGTCTCATTCCAATACTTGATTGGAGAGAAGGTGGGGTTCTTGCGTGGTTTGGATGAAGAGGGTTCATTTTTCTTGATCCAAATAGGTCGAACCGAGATTTTCGGTTTCTTGGAAAGCTTGGATGAGGAAGCTTTGGGTGAGGAGATTTGTGACAATGAAATGTGAAGGTTATGAAAGGAGGAGTTAGGCATTGTTGAGGTGTGAGAATGAAATCTCAAGGTGGGGGTATAAAAATAAAGTAGACAAGGCAAAGGTTTGAAAATCAAATGTAAAGTGTCAATAAATGTTTAGCCAAATTGAGTAAACATGGAATCTTGACAGGGGATAGGTTTATGAAGAAAGACCAAAAACGAGCCAAAAATTGGCTTTTCTGTCCGCGGTACCTTATAGGGACCGGCGGTTCCTTATCACTTAAGGAACCGCGCGACTTTAGTTAGCCGCGTGCAGTGGACTTGAAACCTTGATTTTCCAGGGTTTTGAGAAAAACTAAGACTTTCTCAAAAAAGTTGCAAATCTTGGAATTTTACCTCTATTAGCACTAAATTATGCTAGGGTTGCATAAAGCAACACATTCACAAAGAATGTCTTGACAAAGGGTGACAAAAAATTTGGATAACATTTTGAACCAGTTTTAGTCAAGTTTTAGAGGTTGTGATAGATTTAAGTTCAATTTTAATTTAGAATTAAAGTTGTATAATGTGCACATAAAGATAGAAACACATAATGCTAAGTCCATAATTCATTCTCATAAAACACTCATGAAAGAGATACATAAAGGAAATAAAGAAAAATAATTAACTAAACTAAAGATAAATTAAACCTAGGTCTTGATTAGTAATCTTCCTTGGCTTGAATTTTCTTGAAAAATATTTTAAAAGAAAATCACCATTCATCTCCTAGGAGGAGGCATGTTAAACAAGGTGAGCAAGAAATCTTGAAACCTCATATGAAGTCCCAACATCTCCATCCTAAGGTTTTGAATGATGTAGTTATTGTAGAGGCAACATGGACAATGAGAACCATGAGCTTCTAGGAACCCAAGAAAGTAAGGATCACCCATAAAGAAGGGAAGTGGAACACCCAAAATAGGAGTGTTTGAGGGAGGTGGAGGTGGAGGATGTATGTTCTCCAAGGGTGTTGTGGGTGAGTGTGGAGGTATGCTCTCCAAGGATGAAAAAGGTGAGTTTGGAGGGGTAAATGGTGAAGTCACCATGGTATCAACAAAGTCATTCACTATTGGAATGCTTTGGATGGGTTGTGGTTAGGTAGTCACATCCAAGAGATTACTTGGAGTGAAGGGTGAGGAAAGCTCATTCATCCTAGATTGGAATGAAGAGGAGGTAGAACCATGAGAATGGTTGGTCCAATGGGTAGAGGTAGTCTTGCATGGAGGAAGAGGTGGTGAGGTTGATGAAGAAATGAGAATTGGGACAATCTCATTCTTGGGTGTGTGAAAGGGTGAAGAGTTAGGTTTAGGCATTTTAATCTTAATCTTAAGATTTTTCCTTGAGGTGGAGGTTTTGGATGAGTTTGAGCTTCTTGTAGAAACCATGGTTGAAATGAAAGGTTTGAGGTTTAAGGAAGAATGGTTTGATGTGTGAAGAACATGGCTAACAAGGTGGGTTTAAAAGGGTGAGGGATGATCCAAACTAGTAATGGGTTAAAAGCATTTTATGTGAACAATGAATTTAGCTAACCTAGTTTTGGAAATATGCAGGTTTTTGCAAAGAATCAAGCAAGGTTTACACAGATTAAGGAAAATAGTGTAAAGCAAAGATTCTGTCGGACATAGTAGCCGGCGGTTCCTTATCTAGGGCGGCGGTTCCTTATCAATAAGGTACCGCGGGTCGATATGGAACCACGAACAGTGGTGTTCAAAAATGGTACTTCCTCAAACTTTGGTTAGCCCAGATTTTCTTACCAAAGGATTTTCAAGCCAAAGTTAACTAACACATAGGATGCACAAAGCTATGCAAATAATAATCACAATGGCATAGGCAATCATTTAGGATAAATAACAAATAATCCAAACAAGTAGAATTTAGTTAATACACAACCAAGATAATAAAAAAACTTGTTCAACATTACATGTTTACCAACATGTATTCTTTGAAACACTTCAAAGTCTTCACCTTGTTTTCTTTCCCAATCCCTTGATCATATTCCCCAAATACTTTAATCCCTTCCTTGACTCAACCTGATGTTCATGTAATTCAACTCGAGTCCTAAGATTTTCACGGTAGAGATGCTCCATATTGAGATCTTCCGGTACTTCACTTGAGGAATAATGAGGTGGAGGAGCTAAGTCTTCAAGTCCATCCACGAATGAGTTTGAATGAGTTTGAGGATGGGTGGGAATTACTCGAAGAGTTGAAATGAGAACTAGAACCTATGCCATCACCATCACTTGTTGGCATATAGGTGTCCTCATCATCCGTCTCTTGATGATTGATATGAGTGATTTTACTCATATCATTTGTATTAATAAACATTCAATATATGCAAATAATGAATCAATAATGCCTTGTATATGCTTGTTTCTTGTTTTTATATGTGTAGGTATCAAGATCGCGAAAACCAGCAAAAAACGACACGAGATAGACGAAAAGATCAGCAAAGCCAAGATTCAAGTTCGGTTTCGAGTGGATTGAACTTATTGAAGAATATTTGGACCTTGTGGGCTCCACTTTTGGCTATTGGGCTTAGAAGCCCAATAATGGAGTATTATTGATAAATCTTGGTATCAAAGCCCATTTGAGGCCCAGAATGAGAAGTTTAATAAACGGTTGAAGTTAACATTGGGCCCAAGCCCAAAATGAATTAAGGAACGGATGAATTACAAGCTTATGGGCTTAGGGTTTTGTTGAAACAATTTTACAAATGTATTTAACTCACATTTTTACTCTCGGTCAAACTCCATTATCCATACACAAATAAATAAAACGTTCCAATCCTCACCCACTCCTTTTAATCCCATTCACACGTTTTAATTATTCACCCACTTTTATTTACTTCACATATTTTCCACCCATTCACACGTATTATTCCACTCACAGAATAAAAAAAATGGCGATACACTCTATGTGTGTTTCTTCTTCACCCCTTTCTTCCACAAAAATAAACCAGGTACGAAAATTACTATTCACCCAACCCTAATTCAGTAAATCAACAAATTAACATGGGGCTTTTGTTCACACATGTGATTCAAGTGTGTGGGAAATAAAAGCCCCAATTTATAGGAAGAGAAGATGGGCAGAGACAAGGCAACGTGGCAGTTTTCTATTGGAGAAGACACATCATTTATCCCATTCAGCCAATCAGGAGGCTACAAAGAAACACAACTAGCACACACGGATGCCACGTTGGCAATCCGTGTGCTAGTAGTGTCTTATCCACCCTCCGATCAAAACAACCATGAGAGAGAGATGATCTAAGGGCCTATATAGAAAAGGAATATGCCTGTGAAGATTCGAAGATCCTCCCTCAGCAGCCTTGGGATGGCTATAAAAACCCCCCAATTTACTTGTAATTTTCATCCTTTTCTTTACTTTAAAGTTATTATGTAGAAATTGTTTTAGGGTTAATTTTGTATTTCTTTTAATTAAATCTTGTAATATTTCTGAAGTTTAATAAAAGATCAGTCGTTTTCATTTACATTCGTGTCTCGTTTATTTTCTTTTCCTGCTTAAATTGATATACGAATTTAATCTTATTACTGTTTCACAATAATAATGTTTGAGATGTTAAATATAAGCTAATTAATAGCTTAAATTTAATATCAAAAGTGAAAAGGGATTTAAGTTTTTTTTCCCCGCTGGAAGAAATATAAAAAGTGGTTCGTTACTGTTTGGCTCGAATGATTCGATGGTGTTTGTGGTTCGATTTAAAATGGTGGTAACGGTGAAGGTGTCGATTCGGTCTATTAGGTAGCTCAACGCTAACCTACTACTCAACGGAAATCTCAAAAGGTGCTTATCTCTTTTAATTTTAGGTTATATTAGTTATTTAGTTAAATTTTTTATACTCCATGATGTTACTGCTTAGTTCTCTTATGTGATTTTTTATCTATGTTTTTAATGTTTCTGTAAGTTTAATTGTAGGAAGATGGTTTAAGCTGTTATAGTTGAATCTACTATTTATTTGAAATGTTTTTTTTAAACTGCTTGGTTGATGGTAATTGTTGATTGTTTAGATTAATCTTTTATCTGATTCGGTTGTGGGATGTTTACTGTTTCTTTGTGATATTATTAGAGTTTCATTCCGTTTGTAGTTATGTTACCTGCTGAATCTTGAATGGACTTGGCTGTTTACATTTCGAGTAATTGATTTTTAACAGTTTGATATTTCAGTTGCAAAGTAATTGAACCTTGTTGTATACAATATAAGATTGCTAATATTTTGTGTTTGAAAGAATTTTATACTCATGTTTGTTCAAGTCATAGACTGTTAATATTATAATTCAGCCGAATTTACATGTAACTGTGATGTGAGTTGTGAGTTTTGTTTTAGAAGGCTTGTTTCACTCGTTATCTCTATAATCTGCTTGTGGATTTACATTCAGTTTTTGTAAGTGTTGTGATAAATCAGTTACCCTTTCTGTATTAGTTTTTTTTAGTCGGTTTAGATTGTCTAGGATTAGCTGCTAGTTCTAGGATCTGTATAAGCTCATTACTGGTTATCTCTTGCTGGGATTACCTTATCTGTTATTATGATTAAGCTGAGTTTGATTAAGTTTGTTTAATCTTTAATTGTTTAGTTGATATCATTTTGATTTGCTGATTTCAAGTGAACAGATTCAATTAATCTGTTTTACTCAGTACTGATACCCTTATCAGTATTTTCCATGTTATATGTCACAACACGTCCCTACCTGTGACCCCTTTGTTAAATTCGCAGCATATAAAAAATAATCACAATATGAGTCCCTTGTGGGGCTCGAACCCTTGACCTCAAGGGTAGAGGTCTTATGTGTCTACCAACTGAGCTCAGTGCTCGTTTGAGTTATTTAACTGATATTTAATTAATATAGTGATATTAAGTTTGGCAGATTTTGCATTTCAAGTGTGATTTAAATTTAAGTTACATTTTTAGATAAACTTTCAATTAATGTTTTTATTAAAGAAAATCTTAGTTTAAATCAAATAAATAATAAATATAATATTATAAATAAAAAAAATGTTGTTAATTAATTTAAAAAAGTTTAATTAGTTTATTTAAATAAATAGATTTTTATAATTTTAGATTTAAATAAAATAGTTTTTAAATAGATTTGTTTTAAGTAATTTTTAAATAAAGTAAATTAGTTTGAATAGTTTAATTAGATTTCTAAAATAGTGTAAAAGTAATTTTTATTAAATAGAATTATTTTTATAGAATTTTCAAATTAGATTATAATTTAAATAGTTTTAATTTTTAATTAATTGTGTTTTTAGATTTAAATAATAGCGGGGTTTACGATTCATGCACTTTAGGATTAGATTTGATAGTTTAAAATTGGTAGATTTTAATTTGAGTTTAAAAACCGAAAACCAATTCGAATCAATTGTCCAAATCAAAGCAATACGTCTCAAATTCACTCGATCTTCGTGTACAACGAACTTGGTTCATCACGTGTTTAATTGAATTCGTCATTGGTAATATTAGTCTATTACTTTTTCCTAAAGGTAATTTTCTAATTTACCCTATAACGTATCTCAAATTATCACTATACATATCTCGACACATCAATGATCGGATTTTCGCGAACCTCGATCACTTCTAGGCTTTCTTGCATATACCTCTTGAATAGGCAACATAACCCGATGAACCGGGTGAAAGCGAGAAAGGTCGAGGTGGGGAAAGTCATGAGCAACCCTTTTGAAAAGGCGAGTAAGAAGCATAGCATTAGGAAGGTTTGTTTTGGGCTTTGAAAGGGCATAATTTATTCGTCGAGCGATATAGAATGCCAAATTATACTTGGTTGATGTAAAGATGCAACACAACATATGCACCATACAAGCCAGGATATGATCTCGGTTTCCACCAAGACAAAATACATTCTCCCTAAGGATATTTTCCCATTGGACCATAAAATCCTTAAGGTCGCTAGAGAGCACTTCATAGCGATTCACATTTCGCACATTAGAATGAAGGCTTCTCACAACGTTTCCATCACGCTCTTTCGAAATGATGTCAAGGATAAACTCCGGATCAATTTCCCGGTGGTCATTTGGAGGTTTGTCATAGGATTCCAAGAGAGCATCAAGTCTCCATTTATCCGTGAAACGACAAGTGCCTTCATATGGCACACCAAGAATTTCACCAAAATTTTCGAGAGAGTATTGAATTATTTGATCATTCAACAAGAATCGAATGAAGATTTCGCCAGTGTATTCAAACATGGAGTAAGTGCTAAAGAATTCTAGAAGAAACAAGGGGTAAATATCTTCTTTTATGTTGAGCAAGCAATCAAACCCCGAAAGCTCAAACGTAGATTGGATATAATCATAACCCGTTATTCCCTCATCAACAACTCTACCCTCATGGAAACATCGAGTAGAAAGAGATGAAAAGGAGTTTCGAAGTTGAGTGGAAGCATAGGTTTGGGAAATGGTTGGCATGTATTGTTTAGTAAGTTGATGATTCTTTTGGTATTGTGAAGGCATGATTAGTACCGAAATAAAAACACAAGAAAATACTTTTTCCAATCACTCATATGAAAAATAAAATCAAAAATCAAAATATGAGAATGTGTTATATCAATTTCTTGACAAACAAAGGATTAAATCCATATCATTCTCATGTTCACAATGTATCTATTCCATTATTAACCAAGAACATATGAACTATGTTGGATCAACAATGGACTAGAACATTGGTTTTTCAAAACAAGGTTTTTAGGTAAGCATTAACAATGCAATTACCTATTTGTTCATGGTTCATCTCAATTCCATCTTTTAACAAAAATCACTTAGCCAAAATTCGGATTTGTTCTACAAGTGGGTTTTAGTGAAATCTTAATGAATATGAACCTAATGAATCATAGTAAGATAACCATGTCAACCCATATTCCTATTAAGGTTATCATTCAATTTTAATTCTAAAAATCCCCAATTATGAAAGGATGAACCCTAGAATAAAATAGATGAAATTGAAAGAAAGTACTCACAATTTATTGATGTTTGATGAAGGATGAGTGAAACCCACAACTTGGAATCAATTAATTTGGGTGATTGAAGGTTTTTCAAGCTTCAACAATGGTGGAAAAGGTGAAACCCGTCAGTGTGTGTTTTTAGGAGAGAGAGGCAAAATGATGTAGTTGGTTTTACCACTCTTTAGGAAAAGGAGGTAAATAGGGCAAGCGTTAACAAGTGACTTAGGAAAATCACAAGTTATGACCCAAAGTGGGGATCATTCTCAAGGAGGCTTGGTGTGTGTGTGTTAAGAAATGATTAGTGATGTGATTATATGATTATGAGAAAGAAAATAGAAATGGGATGAGAAGAGAATGACGGTTACGATGACGGATTACACTAAGACGAAAGGGTCGTACACGTAAAACCGTAAAAGCACCAAATTTAAAAATTTACCCTAAAAATTCCTAAAAATCACTAAAAATCCACTAAAATATTCTAAGGGTTTATAAAAAATCAAAACTTGTTAAAACCTTTTAATTAATTAATTATTAATTCTTTAATGCTAATTAAAGCCCTAAAAATAAAAATTAACTAATAAAAAGTCCAAATCAAGATCTTAAAGTTTGTAAACCTTTAAAATAACCTAATTAAGCTAAAAAGTATTTTTCTAAATTTTAAAACCACTAAAAACTATTTTAAAACTATTAAAAACTATAAAAATTTAAAATAATTCTAGAAAATAACTGAAAGACCCTAAAAATATTTGGAAATTTGTAAAATTCCTAATTAAGTGTCTAGAGTCTAGGAAAAATATAAAAACTTAGAAAATCAGACTTTTAACTTTTAATAATAAAATAATATTAAAATATTAATATAATCCAAAAATCTTAAAAAATTCTAAAAACTTGCAAACTAGCTAATTTTAACCTAATTTACACAAAAATGAAGTTGAAATTACCTAAATACCCTTATTGGGCCTAGAAAGTGGGCTAAAGTCCAAACAGTCCCTTAATGGGCTTAGAATTGGCCCAATAAGAAAAAGTGGCCCAAATTAGCCCAAAAACCACTACTTGACTCAAATTTGATTCTGAACAACTTTTTCCAAAGGCCCAAAAGCTGAAAATGTGATATAAGCTAGCTTATTACCAACAGCTTATTCTTAATGGGCTTTTTGGCCCATTAAGCCATAAGTTGATGCCATAACTTGAAATTAAACAAACAAGCTTCTCTTGACCTAATTAAGACTTTTGTAAAAAGAAATTTGAAATAAGCCAAAGAAATAAGCCTGAAAATGCAAAAAGCAATCTACGGAAAACGACAAAATAGTCGTTTTTGAGTTCTAGGCTATCCCAAGAGCTGATTCAAATTGCAAAAGCTTTTAAATGAATTAAGTAAGGTTAATCAACAAAAAGTTTTCAAATAAGTTGACTCAATAAGATTGAAAAAGCAAATAAGCACTTATGAAAAAGTCAAATAAGTTGGTTTTCTAGCAAAAAGTCAAAGTCAAAGTCTAATAAGCTCCAGTTCAATCAAATGGGTCAAATAATGAAGATCTATCACAAAAAATAAGTTGTTGCAGGTCTGGATAAGCCAAAATGGCTTATTGATAAGCTAACTGACAATTTGTACTAGCAGGGGCTAGTTTTGAGTGTTGAGCAGTGGAAACTTTTTCCACTGCTTAACTTGTTGACTTTTTTGTCTTTAGTGACTTTTTTGGAGATTCAAGTTTCACAAAGGCACCCAAATGATCAGTGGATCAAGAGGAGTCAATAAAAATCAAAAAATCACAATCAACAACAGCCAAATGATACAGTTAATTCAATCAATCACCAGATCACTCACAAACATGAACACATAAGCAGTTGAGGTTCAATAAGCACTTATAGCACAATTCAACCAGCCAAACTTAACCAATTGCATACACAAGCAATATTAAACTTAAATAAGCAAGTCTAAACAGGTTTCATGCACTGATTCAAAGTGTTAAGCAAGATTCAAGCACTTAAAGTTACTAATGAACACAAGAACATGCAGTTTTATACTTTGCTGATGCAATTGACCAACAAGCCAGATTCAAACCTCCAAATCTATCACATATGTTATATTAATGATGTTTAAACAAATTTTAACCCTAAGCATGCATAAATTCTAGATTTCCCCAAAATATAAGGTCAAAAACAGTTAAAATCACTTAGATATAGCACAATGTATGATTCAAGGTTTCAAACCCAAAAACTTATAGCAAACAACTCTCAACCAAGTGTATAGCAGATAACAAGCATAAACACCAACTTCTAACAACACAATGACCATTTATGATCTCAAACAGGTAATCCCTAACACCCCTTTAAATTTTCAAAACCAAATTTTCAAATCAAAGCTGTATTTCAAGACCACCCAAGCCCAAATTAGCACAATAACAGATATATTAAGCAGATTTAAGCAAGATTAGACCATAAAATCAGCAAGAACACAAGTAGCACACAAATTCACCAAAAATCAAGATTTTATCAGATTTTGGGTAGAAAGGTGTGTACCTCATGGATGTACATCCACACTCACGAATTTTTGAGCTTATGTACTAGAAAGAACAAGTACAAGCTTCCACAAACAACCCTGCTAAGAATCAACAAGGTTAAGAGCACAATATGAAAATCAGAAAAGTGAAAAGCCTTGATTAATGCAACTCTTGTCCTCCACACTTGATTATCCCCAAGTTATAAGCTTCACCACACCTTGATAACACAATATCAGGATGCTATGATCAGCCCTATAGCCCAAGAATTCCAAGATAGACCAAGAACTTAGCAAAATATCAAGCTTGAAGGAAAATGTGCAAACTTTTGCACACTCCTTGAAAACAGGTTTTGAGATTTAAGAATAGCAAACAAGTAACAATAATAAGTAGAAACAAAGGATGGCACTTGAGTTTTCTTCACAATTTCAAACACATTTCATTAAGATTGAATATATGATTCACAGAAAAGTGAACCAAGGAAAATTCAAGAGCAAGCTAAAATGTAATGAACTAAGGCCTTTATATAGGCTACAAGTTATCTAGGAAAGCTGAAAAAAACGTAAACCCTAGCTAGTGAAGTTCCAAATTTGCCCTTGTGAAGTTTGAACTCTTTGAAGATCATTGACTCTTTCTTGGCGTCTTGTTGTAGCTGGCATGTGTGATTGCATCCAAGGGCTTGTAACAAGCTTAAAAAGTAAGCTTTAATCTCAAACGTTGGATTGCTGTCCAAATTTTGGTAGTATGCACAAGAGTGTAGCAGGGGAATCTCATGTGGGGTTGATGGGTGATGTGGCAAGCTATTTGAGAGTTGGGTTATGATTATGGCATGCTTAATCATCATTCTGGAGCAGATTAGGGTTTAATTGTTACACAATTAAGAAAACCCAAATTTCGTATGAACACTAAGAACGTCTCATTTGATCTTTGTTTTGGGTTTAGTGGGTTTTTAGCGCCAGTTTATATTATTAATTAACTTTTGAAAAGTTAGTTAATAATAAACGGTGAGTGGAGTGTGACATGGGCAAGGGATGACTTGTGATTGGCTGGATGGAGTGAGTGGGACACGTGTCACCCCCTCACTAGTCTAGGTAACTTTCTTGTCTCCCACATTTAACCCCTCATCTTTTATTTCCCTTTCAATTTGTAAATAATACACAAAAATCCGGATTCCTTTGTAAATGAAGTTTCCATTTTCACACTTTTGCCCCAAATACTTTTCCGAAGTATTTTCAGGGGTATTTCTTGCCATTTTGTGATTCTTGAATGGCTGTTTTGGTATTTTCTTCAAAGATTATGGTCTTGACTTGTATGATTGGTATTTTGGAGGACTAAAATTGCCAAGTATTCATTTATGAGGGAACATTTTTGCCTTTTCTTCAAAGTCAAGGGTCCTTTTGGTAATTTTGATATTTTCAAAGGACCAAACTTGTAATTCTTGTAACTTGGAGTCCTTCTTGGTATTTTTGACTTTGAGAAGGATAAATATTGACATTTTAGTTTTTTTGAGGGACTAAAATTGCCAAGTCTTCAAAGTGGAGGGCCCTTTTTGCAATATTGACAAACTTTAGGGACCAATCTTGTAATTATGAAGATACAAGGGTATAAAGTGTCAATTTTTCCATATTGGAGGACCCTTCTTCATAAATCTTCAAATCTTCAAGGGTTTTCTTGGAAAATTCTTCATTAGGGCTTGGTTCATTGTACGACTTCGTTTCCCGTATTCGTTTTTGCATGATTCTTGTGATCTTTTGTTAATTTCTCAATATCCGTACCTAAAATACACAAGCAACAAACACAAGCATATATATGGGTATTTTGAGGATATTTAATGCATTTTAAGCCCTTTTTGGACGATGAGACTATGTATAAAAGCAGTCTCATCACTCCCCCATACTAAACCATTGTCGTGCCCTCACGCAATGCTAGAATAAAGTATCGTAGCACCTCTAAAATTCATTTTTATTCACTTTATTGAATGATAAACTAGCTACACTACTACTATTACTTCTACTTGCGTTTTAGACATAATGTATGATTTTCATCGCAAAATGGGACGTTTAGGTTCATAGAACAAGAACACGTGAATGCTTCGTTAGAAATAATTTCATCATCCTCGATTTTCACCCCAATTCCATGCCAAGCGTGCAATGAGATCATTGTCATTATAAGTTAGTAATGCTAACACTACTCATATGCCCTAATCACATACTTATTCTCCCATTTTCCTAAGTTGTATCTCTTATATTTTATTTTGTCTTGAATGTTTCACGAGGATACATTGTTTGACTTATGCGATAATATAGATTTAGGTCTAAAAATAGAGTCCTAACGGTGTAACCAAGACCATCAAATCAATAACCCCTCCTAATAGACAACGATGTCAAAAAATTAAGTCAACAAGAAGGATCGATAAACACGATTTTATAACGGTTTTGAACATGAGACTTATTACCAAGACTTTTATACGCCCCCTAACGGAAGGGCCTTATTATCTTTGGTTTACCTCCATCTTTTATTCAACTTTGCTATGAAGCTTTTATTATGACTTTGTTCTTGCCTTGCCTTTTATTATCCACCTCATCGGTAGTTTTATTAGCCAAAGACGTATATCCTCACGCTAAGGCGAATTTTGCATCTTTAAAGCTTCAAAGATTAAGGCTTGATTCACTTTCAATTTTGCATAGATTTTTCGGCCTTTTGGGGCTTCAAATTGTTTGCTTGATTTAGGTGAGCACTTAAAATCTTATTATTGGGTGAAGCTTTCGATTATTCGGGTTGCCAATACTTCAAAACCGTGACGCTGGCGATACCTTAATGTCTTCCCAATTTAATTACACGGAAGCTCCTAGAAAAAACTAGAAACCCAACAATCCCAACTAAACCGCTAAGTCAATATTTATTAAGCAAAAAATATTTACAAGCGAAGGGAGAATAAGCAAACAACGAGAACACATGAGTTTTTGAAAGAATACGATTAATCTACGTTTAGCATAGTAACTTATAATTAACCCTATCATTTCTCGTCCTCATTTAAGAGACTTAGCCTAATGTGAAGTTAAGGAATCGAAGCTAAGTGCTCAACATGCACGGTCGAGTCAAAAATTACTCTTATTCTCGCCATCGGAAAACCTACATTCGTGTCTTCAAACACTTATAAAACATGAGAAAAATTTTAAAATTTGGCCATTTTTAGCCTTATTTTGCAACAAAACGATAAACAAAAAGATGAACTTTGGAAAGCATGAAGGTTTGGCAAGGCAAGTATCTATTCACCCCCATACTAAAGTTAAACAATGTCCTCAATGTTTCGAGTCTAGGGGTGCAAACACCCCCATACTAGAGACGTAGTCGAATGCCTAATCTAGCATGGAAAGGGTGTAACAGTTAAATTTAAAGCCGTTTATGAAGTGTGCTATAAACCTAAGGTTAGAACATCAAAGGATATATTATTTGGATATTGAGAAAGTCTTCAAAGCAAACGATCTAGTGCTCCCATAAAACGAACACGAGAGGCTCCAATCGTGAAGATCATGATCATCTAAAATCCACAATTCATAAACAACCACGGAACAAAGGTTGGAAGGGCACAAATCCCCACACGTTAATACATTAGAAAGCAATAATATGTACATATGATAAGCATGGGACTCCCCCACGAGGCACCTCGTTTTTTATTACCGAGTCATGAGCTCGACTCGATACCCTCAATACTAATTATCATTGGGGAAGGTGATTTGGTCGAGGTAGTTCAAGGATGGAACTTCCCCGCCAAAGTAGTGCTTTTACCTATGTCCATTCACCTTGAAATTGGGGCCATCATTTTGAGCTAGCTCGATGGTCCCATAAGGAAAAACTTGAGTCACGGTGAATGGACCGGACCAACGGGATTTCAATTTACCGGAAAAGATTTTCAAACGAGAATTAAAAAGCAAAACTTGATCCCCAATGTTAAAAACCCGGTTTTTAATTTTTGAATCATGCAACCTTTTAGTCTTTTCTTTATAAATCAATGAATTTTCATAAGCAATATCTCTTAATTCATCCAATTCATTTAATTGTATTTTCCAGTGTTTTCCTGCGGTCTCCATGTCATCATTACAATGCTTTAGGGCCCAATAAGCCTTGTGTTCCAATTAGATTGGCAAATGACAATTTTTCCCATACACAAGCTTATAAGGAGTGCACCCAATGGGCGTCTTATGAGCGGTCCTAAAGGCCCATAAAGCATCGTCCAACTTATCCAACCAAGATTGTCGGTTGTCCCCTACGGATCTCTCCAAGATCCTCTTCAAAGCTCGGTTTGAAACCTCGACTTGCCCACTCGTTTGTGGGTGATAAGCCATAGAAAGCCGATGTGTAACCCCATATTTCCTTAGGACCCTTTCTAATTGGTCATTAAAAAAATGGGTTCCACGATCGCTTATGATCGCACGAGGGGTTCCAAACCGAGAAAACAAGCTTTTCAAAAACTTGACTACCACACGAGCATCATTGGTGGGCAAGGCCTTAGCTTCCACCCACTTAGATAGGTAGTCAACCGCAACAAGGATGTTCTTATTACCACGAGATGATGGGAACGGCCCCATAAAGTCGATGCCCCAAACGTCAAAGATCTCACACACTTGGATGATATTTTGTGGCATTTCATCTTTTTGTGAGGCTTTTCCTTGTCATTGGCATAAGTCACATGACTTCACAAGTTCATGTGCATCTCGGTAAATAGTAGGCCAAAAGAAGCCGGCATGAAACACCTTCTTAGCCGTGAGATTAGCACCATGGTGACCACCCGTGGGTCCCTCATGACAAGCTCTAAGGATATTAGAAGCTTCGGTGCCAAATACACAACGTCGGATGATTTGATCCGCACAAGTTCGAAACAATTAAGGGTCGTTCCAAAAGTAGAACTTGACGTCACGAAAGAATTTTCGTTTTTCTTGAGTCGTCATACCCTTGATGATGAAGTTGCCCGCATAGTAATTGGCGAAGTCCGCAAACCATGGGGTGGAAGAATCAAGCTTATAATTCACTACACCAACTGTTTCGAGCGGAAATGTTTCGGTGATTTCCTTGGGCTCGTAAACACTTTGGTGAGGATCTTCCAAACGATAAAGATGATCGGCCGCTAGATTCTCGGCTCCTTTTTTATCAACGATTTTGTGATCAAATTCTTGAAGGAGGAGAATCCAACGAATTAATCTCGGCTTTGCATCTTGTTTAGCCATGAGATACTTGATAGCCGAATGATCCGTATACACTATGCATTTCGTCAAGACGAGATAAGGTCGAAATTTCAAAAATGCATACACCACGGCAAGGAACTCATTTTCCGTTGTAGTGTATTTTAGTTGAGCCTCGGTAATCGTCTTGCTAGCATAGTGAATAGGCAAGAAGTGTTTTTCATGACGTTGCCCCAATACGGCCCCAATAGCGTAATCACTAGCATCACACATGAGCTCAAAGGGGAGGTTCCAATTGGGAGCAACAAGAATGGGAGATTCGGTAAGTTTCCTCTTAAGGATTTCAAAGGCTCGTACACAATCTTCGTCAAAGACAAAACATGCTTCTTTTTCAAGAAGATGTGTAATAGGTCGAGAGATCTTCGAAAAATCCTTGATGAATCGACGATAAAAGCCCGCGTGGCCTAGGAAGCTCCTAACTCCCTTAACGGTTTTGGGATGAGGTAATTTGGCGATGACGTCTACCTTAGCTTGATCTACCTCAATCCCCTCTTTCGAGACCTTGTGCCCTAAGACGATTCCACTTTTAACCATAAAATGACACTTTTCCCAATTGAGCACAAGGTTGGTTTCCTCACAACGCTTCAACATTCTATCTAGATTCGACACACACAAAGTGAACGAATTACCAAACACGGAAAAGTCATCCATGAAGACTTCCATCGTCTTCTCGATCATATTATGAAAAATAGCCATCATACACCTTTGAAAGGTTCCCGGTGCATTGCAAAGTCCGAATGGCATTCTACGATAGGCAAATGTTCCATATGGACACGTAAACGTAGTTTTTTCTTGATCACGAGGATCGATGGGAATTTGGAAGTAACTAGAAAAACCATCTAAAAAGCAATAGAAATCGTTTCCCGCAAGACGCTCCAACATTTGGTCCATGAAGGGCAAGGGAAAATGGTCTTTACGAGTGGCTTCATTCAACTTACGATAGTCAATGCACACTCTCCATCCGGTCACGAGTCTAGTGGGAATTAACTCGTTGGCGTCGTTTGGCACAACGGTCATTCCTCCCTTCTTAGGGACACAATGAATAGGACTCACCCAAGGGCTATCAGAAATAGGGTAAATCATTCCCGTGTCAAAGAGTTTAAGGACTTCCTTTTTAATGACATCGTGAATTTTGGGGTTCACCCTCCTTTGACATTGGATTGCGGGCTTGTAATCCTCCTCCATTAAGATTTTGTGGGTACAAAATTTGGGATCGATCCCCTTAATGTCGGATAACTTCCACGCAATTTCCCCTTTGTGATCCTTTAGAAAATCGACAAGTGCGGTTTTTTCATCATCCGAAAGTTCCTTCGCAATAATAACCGGCAACTTGTCGCCCTCCTCCAAATAGACATATTCGGGATGAGGAGTTAAATCTTTCAACTCGAGGATAGGTGGTTCCTCAATTGAAGATTTGGGCTCGATACTCATAACCTCATCGGGTGGAGGAAATGGGAAATCGTTAAGGAAATCCTTGATAATCGAGAAGTCCTCATCGTTGTCGAGGTCTTCGTTACAAGTACGTGCAACATTGAATTCTTCCAACGTAAAACCACCACCTTCAAATGGAGTGAAGGTTGGTGTCGAGTTATCAAGGATGGGATCTAACATAGTGGGATTGCCACTATTTTCATCATCACCAAAACCTAGAAATTCTTGTGAAAATTCCTCGCAAACCACGTCAATCATATCAACGAGGTTTATGGTTGCAACAGAATAAACATGAGAAATTTGAGAGTTTTGAGTTGCGTTTATAACAAGTTCCTCGTCGTTGAAACGTAAGGTGATCTTTCTAGCATGAACATCGATCAAAGCCATAGACGTATCTAAAAACGAACGACCTAAAATGAGAGGAACTTGAGGATCCGTGGGAATATCGACAACGATAAAGTCTACCGGATAATAGAACTTTCCCACTTTCACAAAAACGTCTTCCGCCAATCCACATGCGGGAATCGTGGAATGGTCGGCCAACTCGATAGACATTAGTGAAGGAGTAAGATTAGGAAGATTGAGCGACTTGAAGATTGCAAATGGAACCAAGTTAATGCTAGCACCAAGATCGGCCAAGGCAAAGCATTCTTCCATATCTTGGATTGCACAAGGGATCAAAAATTTACCGGGATCACCGACTTTTTGAGGTATGCGATTAAGATAAACCGATGAACAACTAGACAATTGATGCAATTTCTCCTTGTTGTTCAACATACTCTTAAAGTTAGCGGCAAATCGAGGAATCATGACCAAAGCATCGGCGAAACTCACATTAAAGTGCAAATCACGAAACATTTTCATAAAAAGCTCAAATTGGTAATTGTCGCGCTCTTGACGTTTCTCCTTTCTAAGTCTCGATGGATAGGGCAAAGGTGGTGTGGGTTGAGGCATAGGCATAGCCTTTGGAATCTCGGGTTCCAAGGTTGGTAATGGGTCAACCGTAGGTGTGGCATGAGTGGTACTTTGAGGGATAGGAACATGCTCCTTTTGGACCACTACCTCGGGTTCTTCCTCAATTGCTTCCTCCGTATGAGCAATTGGTTGAGGAGTCGGTTCCTTAAGTGTCTTACCACTACGTGTGGTAATCACTTTCATCTCACCCATAGGGTTTGATACGGTGTTTCTAGGAAGACTAATCGAAGACGGTTTACACATAATTGCCTCAAACATTGATGAAATTTTATCTTCAAACATTGATTGCCTCTTCTCGGCTTTAATCATCTCTTGCTTAATTTCATGTTGCCCTTGTTCCATTTTTTGTTGGTTTTGTTGTAACCTTGTTACATTTCCTTCCATCTTGTTGGTATGGATTTTAAGCTCGTTTGCTACAACTCTTTCTTCAAGTCATTCTTAAACTCGGATCTTAGGCTAATGATTTCTCTGTGAATGTTGTCAAACCTAGCATCGTTTCCATTAGCGTATTCAACAAATTCATTTGGAAGATCTTTCAAAGTTTGCAAACCTTTGTTGTTTTGAAAATCATTTTGATTTTTGTTTGAAACTTGATTATTAGCCCTTTGATTACCATAGTTTCTCTTGTTGTAATTGTTTTTGAAACCAACTTGATTGTTGCGATAGTTGTTAGCATTTTGATTTGAACCAAAACCCGGTGGAGTCAATTGATTAGAGCGGTTAACTTGACCGTTTTGGTTGTAAGTTCCCGTGGTCGCGTAGGCACTCGAAGTGTAACCACCGTTGGTAATGCACTCGGAGAAATCATGACCTCCACCACAATACATGCATGAAACCTCAACCGCTTTAGCCGTTGCGGGAGCACTTGGTTCTCCAACTTTGAACTCAATTAGAAGACCCTTAAGCTTATCAAAGATTTTGTTTTCCAAGTTCGCCTCAATTTGGCAAGCATCGATGGTAGTAGACAAAGAAGGTGAAGCCGAAGACGAAGCCTTACGAACACTAGACATGCTACGAGGACTATACACCTTAGATCTATTCTCAATGATTAACAATGCTTCCTCGACCGTTTTACACAAAAAATTACCACCCGCGGCGGCATTAAGATAATCCCTTTCATGATCATTAAGTCCATTGTAAAACGTGTCAATTTGATGCAAATCGGAAAAACCGTGATGAGGACACTCATGTAACATTTCCTTAAACCTATTCCAAGCCGTTGAAAAACTTTCATTAAACTCTTGTGAAAATTTTGAAATCTCGTTTTTCAAATGCGTAGTCTTAGAGGGCGGAAATAATTGGTTCACAAACTTAGACACGAGATCCTTCCACGTCAATATAGAATTGGGTGGCTCTTTCTCTAACCAAATTTTAGCGGGCCCCGCTAAGGAATACGGAAAAAGCATCATCTTAATCGAGTCATTAGCAACATCCTTAAACTTGCAAGTGGCGGTAAGACGATTGAATTGGCGGATATGATTGTGTGGATTGTCCTTCTCATCACCACGAAATTTGTTGTTTTGGATCATCGACAACAAACCCGTTTTCACCTCAAAATTCTCCGCAAGGATAGCAGGAATCACAATAGCCTCTCCATAACCCTCGGTGGGTGCTTGAAGTAACTTGATCATAGTACGATTCGCCATGGTTGGTTCTTTCTCTACAATGGGTTCAACAATGGGAGATTCTTCACTAGAAGATGTTTAGTTTCCTTCCTCTTGACGACGTTTACGTGCACGTCTTTCTTTGGAGCGAGTTTGCATAAACGTCACGTACAACGAGGGGATGAGCAAAGAAGATTCTTTTGGGTGTTTTGTATTTTTCAAAAAAAAAAATTTGTGGTTTTTGATTGTTTTTACTTTTTTTGGATTTTTGTAATTGTATTAAGTAGACCAAAATCTACAAATCTCCTCCTTAATCAAATCTCTTGATTAAAGAAGCCTCAAGGAATGAAAACGATCACGTGAAGTGAACGCCTTCGATGACTTTAGAACGTTGGTGGAACACCAAAACGTTCAAGAGGGTTTAATCAATTGAAACCAAGAAAATATATATGATACTTAGTAATACTTTGGGCGGCAAAACCCTCGATTAGCTCTCAAAATCAAATACTCACAAGCAAGCGGGGAAACGAGGTGGCGCGAAGCACTTAAGAGCCTTTTTCCTTAGGATATATTTTATAATATCTGCCTTATACCCACCTTATAGTTTGTATTTTTCAAGATTGAGCTTCACGAAAGTATTTATCTATTTTTGCCTTTTTCTTTGGTTTGAGATTCTAATACAATGATTTGGTAATGACCTCCCAAGTCAAGGTTGTGATTTCTCACTTTTGGAGTACTTGTGAATTTATTGTTCTACGTATACAATATAGTAATAGTATTCACACAAAAAAACGAAAAACTGATAATATGTATTAGTAGAGTGCTACTAATACAATTAGCCATTATGGCTATATATAAAAACAACAATTTCCAAATCAAAACACAACACGCCTCCCTGGCAGCGGCGCCAAAATGATGTAGTTGGTTTTACCGCTCTTTAGGAAAAGGAGGTAAATAGGGCAAGCGTTAACAAGTGACTTAGGAAAATCACAAGTTATGACCCAAAGTGGGGATCGTTCTCAAGGAGGCTTGGGGTGTGTGTTAAGAAATGATTAGTGATGTGATTATATGATTATGAGAAAGAAAATAGAAATGGGATAAGAAGAGAATGACTGTTACGATGACGGATTACACTAAGACGAAAGGGTCGTACACGTAAAACCGTAAAAGCACCAAATTTAAAAATTTACCCTAAAAATTCCTAAAAATCAACAAAAATCCACTAAAATATTCTAAGGGTTTACAAAAAATCAAAACTTGTTAAAACCTTTTAATTAATAAATTATTAATTCTTTAATGCTAATTAAAGCCCTAAAAATCAAAATTAACTAATAAAAAGTCCAAATCAAGATCTTAAAGTTTGTAAACCTTTAAAATAACCTAATCAAGCTAAAAAGTGTTTTTCTAAATTTTAAAACCACTAAAAACTATTTTTAAACAATTAAAAACTATTAAAAACTATAAAAACTTAAAATAATTCTAGAAAATAAGTGAAAGACCCTAAAAATATTTGTAAAGTTGTAAAATTCCTAATTAAGTGTCTAGAGTCTAGGAAAAATATAAAAACTTAGAAAATCAGACTTTTAATTTTTAATAATAAAATAATATTAAAATATTTATAAAAATCCAAAAATCCTAAAAAATTCTAAAAACTTGCAAAATAGCTAATTTTAACCTAAATAACACAAAAATAAAGTTGAAATTACCTAAATACCCTTATTAGGCCTAGAAAATAGGCTAAAGTCCAAACAGTCCCTAAATGGGCTTAGAATTGGCCCAATAAGAAAAAGTGGCCCAAATTAGCTCAAAAACCACTACTTGACTCAAAATTTGATTCTGAACAACTTTTTCCAAAGGCCCAAAAGCTGAAAATGTGATATAAGCTAGCTTATTACCAACAGCTTATTCTTAATGGGCTTTTTGGCCCATTAAGCCATAAGTTGATGCCATAAGCTGAAATTAAACACACAAGCTTCTCTTGACCTAATTAAGACTTTTGTAAAAATAAATTTGAAATAAGCCAATGGAATAAGTCTGAAAATGCAAAAAGCAATCTATAGAAAACGACAAAATAGTCGTTTTTGAGTTCTAGGCTATCCCAAGAGCTGATTCAAATTACAAAAGCTTTTAAATGACTTAAGTAAGCTTAATCAACAAAAAGTTTTCAAATAAGTTGACTCAATAAGCTAGAAAAAGCAAATAATCACTTATGAAAAAAGTCAAATAAGTTGGTTTTCTAGCAAAAAGTCAAAGTCAAAGTCTAATAAGCTCCAGTTCAATCAAATGGGTCAAATAATGAAGATCTATCACAAAAATAAGTTGTTGCAGGTCTAGATAAGCCAAAATGGCTTATTGATAAGCTAACTGACAATTTGTACTAGCAGGGGCTAGTTTTGAGTGTTGAGCAGTAGACACTTTTTCCACTGCTTGACTAGTTGACTTTTTTGTCTTTAGTGACTTTTTTGGAGATTCAAGTTTCACACAGGCACCCAAA
This sequence comes from Glebionis coronaria, assembly GCA_025667525.1. Classification (NCBI taxonomy): domain Eukaryota; kingdom Viridiplantae; phylum Streptophyta; class Magnoliopsida; order Asterales; family Asteraceae; genus Glebionis; species Glebionis coronaria. The sequence goes on along the minus strand of CM046874.1, from coordinate 633,502,471 downwards.
TGATCAGTGGATCAAGAGGAGTCAATAACAATCAACAAATCACAATCAACAACAACCAAATGATACAGTTAATTCAATCAATCACCAGATCACTCACAGACATGAACACATAAGCAGTTGAGGTTCAATAAGCACTTATTACACAATTCAGCCAGCCAAACTTAACCAAATGCATACACAAGCAATATTAAACTTAAATAAGCAAGTCTAAACAGGTTTCATGCACTGATTCAAAGTTTTAAGCAAGATTCAAGCACTTAAAGTTACTGATGAAGACAAGAACATGCAGTTTTATACTTTGCTGATGCAATTGACCAACAAGCCAGATTCAAACCTCCAAATCTATCACATATGTTATATTAATGATGTTTAAACAACTTTTAACCCTAAGCATGCATAAATTTTAGATTTCCCCAAAATCTTAGGTCAAAACAGTTAAAATCACTTAGATATAGCACAATGTATGATTCAAGGTTTCAAACCCAAAAACTTGCAGAAAACAACTCTCAACCAAGTGTATAGCAGATAACAAGCATAAACACCAACTTCTAACAACACAATGACCACTTATGATCTCAAACAGGTAATCCCAAACACCCCTTTAAATTTTCAAAACCAAAATTTTCAAATCAAAAGTGTATTTCAAGACCACCCAAGCCCAAATTAGCACAATAACAGATATATTAAGCAGATTTAAGCAAGATTAGACCATAAAATCAGCAAGAACACAAGTAGCACACAAATTCACCAAAAAGCAAGATTTTATCAAATTTTGGGTAGAAAGGTGTGTACCTCACGGATGTACATCCACACTTACGAATTTTTGAGCTTATGTACTAGCAAGAACAAGTACAAGCTTCCACAAACAACCCTGCTAAGAATCAACAAGGTTAAGAGCACAATATGAAAATCAAAAAAGTTAAAAGCCTTGATTAATGCAACTGTTGTCCTCCACACTTGATTATCCCCAAGTTATAAGCTTCACCACACCTTGATAACACAATATCAGGATGCTATGATCAGCCCTATAGCCCAAGAATTCCAAGATAGACCAAGAACTTAGCAAAATATCAAGCTTGAAGAAAAATGTGCAAACTTTTGCACACTCCTTGAAAACAGGTTTTGAGATTTAAGAATAGCAAACAAGTAACAATAATAAGAAGAAACAAAGGATGGCACTTGAGTTTTCTTCACAATTTCAAACACATTTCATTAAGATTGAATATATGATTTACAGAAAAGTAAACCAAGGAAAATTCAAGAGCAAGCTAAAATGTAATGAACTAAGGCCTTTATATAGGCTACAAGTTATCTAGGAAAGCTGAAAAAAATGTAAACCCTAGCTAATGAAGTTCCAAATTTTCCCTTGTGAAGTTTGAACTCTATGAAGATCATGTGACTCTTTCTTGGTGTCTTGTTGTAGCTGGCATGTGTGATTACATCCAAGGGCTTGTAACAAGCTTAAAAAGTAAGCTTTAATCTCAAACGTTGGATTACTGTCCAAATTTTGGCAGTATGCACAAGAGTGTAGCAGGGGAATCTCATGTGGGGTTTATGGGTGATGTGGCAAGCTATTTGAGAGTTGGGTTATGATTATGGCATGCTTAATCATCATTCTGGAGCAGATTAGGGTTTAATTGTTACACAATTAAGAAAACCCAAATTTCGTATGAACACTAAGAACAGCTCATTTGATCTTTGTTTTGGGTTTAGTGGGTGTTTAGCGCCAGTTTATATTATTAATTAACTTTTGAAAAGTTAGTTAATAATAAACGGTGAGTAGAGTGTGACATGGCCAAGGAATGAGTTGTGATTGGATGGATGGAGTGAGTGGGGCACGTGTCACCCCCTCACTGGTCTAGGTAACTTTCTTGTCTCCCAAATTTAACCCCTCGTCTTTTATTTCCCTTTCACTTTGTAAAAAATACACAAAAATCCGGATTCCTTTGTAAATGAAGTTTCCATTTTCACACTTTTGCCCCAAATACTTTTCCAAAGTATTTTTAGGGGTATTTCTTGCCATTTTGTGATTCTTGAAGGGCTGTTTTGGTATTTTCTTTAAGGATTATGGTCTTCACTTGTATGATTGGTATTTTGGAGGACTAAAATTGCCAAGTCGTCATTTATGAGGGAACATTTTTTCCATTTCTTCAAAGTCAAGGGTCCTTTTGGTAATTTTGATATTTTCAAAGGACCAAACTTGTAATTCTTGTAACTTGGAGTCCTTCTTGGTATGTTTGACTTTGAGGAGGATAAATATTTACATTTTAGTTTTGTTGAGGGATAAAATTGCCAATTCTTCAAAGTGGAGGGCCCTTTTTGCAATATTGACAAACTTTAGGGACCAATCTTGTAATTACGAAGATACAAGGGTATAAAGTGTCAATTCTTCCATATTGGAGGACCCTTATTCATAAATCTTCAAATCTTCAAGGGTTTTCTTGGAAAATTCTTCATTAGGGCTTGGTACATTGTACGGCTTCGTTTCCCGTGTTCGTTTTTGCATGATTCTTGTGATCTTTTGTCATTTTCTCAATATCCGTACCTAAAATACATAAGCAACAAACACAAGCATATATATGGGTATTTTGATGATATTTAATGCATTTTAAGCCCTTTTGGACGATGAGACTATGTATAAAAGCAGTCTCATCAGAGGGTTTGGTTTGAAAAATATTATTTTAATAAAACTGGCGCTCTGACAAGCTTTACTGCCCGTGGTTCCTTATCGATAAGGTACCGCAGATTTGAGCCGCCAAAGATAAAGAACCGCCTACAGAGGCTGGTTTTTATCAATGAAGTACGCCAAATTTTTGAAAACAAAATTTTCTAAAATACTTAAAAATATATCTTAAACCTTTTAGAATATCATTGGATCATCATAACACTAAGAAATATGCCTTAATGAAGGATTACGAGTTGAATCGAGATTGAAAAGAACCGAAATGGACAAACGACTACTCGTAGCGAAAAAGCAAAGTGGAGAGAAGTCAAGGGAAGTGAATCAAGACTAATATCAATGCTCAAGGGATTAATGACAATCTTCAAATCATGGAGACGAAGAGCTTGTGTCATATATAGTGATTTAAGACGTGTCTTTCCGGCGAAGTGATAAACGGCTTTGGTAATGAATAAACACAAAGCAATTATTGATACATAGACTAAGATCACTTTCAATAATAGTCTTAGTCTAAACCAAAATATGAGAAAGGTATTAATTCACTTTCTCTCCCACATAGGGCCTACTAACCGTATGGGTACAAACCATGGAAATCATGCTTGATACTTTAAGCTACTACTAACTCACTCTATATCACTATAGTGAGTCAAGTATCCAAGCAATGAAGGTTTGAGAGGATAAAGGAAAAGAATCACAAACCACAAACAAATGTCAAGGCAAGGATGCCAAGAACAAGCACATAGTCAAGTAATGATCAAAAGAATGATCAAAGGGCGTGTTGAAGAACGAAATCGTACCTTGGCCACAAAGAGCATTCCAATCCATCAAGGAATCAATGCAATTCCCAACAATGACTATGATGAGTACTAAGTCTTCAAGGACTAGTATCATTCCCAATCATCTTGATATCATCATTCAAAGAAGTTGAAGATCAATGAAGATGAGTCTTTTACAAGTGCAAGTAACTCAATCCACAACCAATTAAATGATTGATCTTCATGAGTACCTAGACAAATCAAGATGCAAACTAGTAGATACATTTCAAAACTAGATCTAAAATGCATAAAATCTACTAATCTAAAAGGGATGCAATATTATCAACTGAAAGACCTATTTTCCAAGAAAAAAATAGTTTTCACCAAAGAGAAACTTTAGTACAACTTGACCTTCTAATTTAAGGAGACAATGGATCGATACAAGTTTTAAAGTACAATATACTTCAAAGATCTTGAGTGACCATCTCTCTGATACCAATTGTAGAAACTAGAAGGGGGGGGGGGGTTGAATAGTTTCTCTTCTATTAGTCAACTAATTAAAATTACTTTCAATTAGGTTTGTATCAAAACTATCTTTTACTTGAAGCTAAGTTGCATAATGATTAGGTTCAATTCAAATACATTAGCAATGGTAATAGGTAAGTATAATGATAATGAAATAAGTAAAGAGTAAGGAAAGAGACAACCTAGTGACAAGACACCAAGATTTATAGTTGTTCGACAACGAGGCTCTATCCTCGTTTCTACTCCACTCCTCGAGTACACCTACTCAAGATTTCCACTATATCCACAAGCTCCCTTCTTGGTGGAGAAAGCCTTACATCGTCGCTTACATTATTTTCCGACACTAAGCTAAATGTCGAGACCTAATCATTAGCTAGGACCAATCTACACAACTTTGCCTACTTCACAATTTAACGACACAAGGCTAGATGTCGAGTTCTAATCTCAAGGTAGAACCAATCTTCACGACGTTGCCTACTTCACCATTTCACGACACAAGGCTAGATGTCGAGTTCTAATCCAAAGCTAGAACCAGTCTTCACGACTCTTCACTTTGAAGCTAAGTGAGAACTTCACACAACACAACTACTAATCACTTTCAAGTTTAGTGAGAACTCACAAGACACAACCACATCACTTTATAGTTTAGTGAGAACTACTACCTAATCTATTACAACTCAACTAAACATATCCAAGTACACACATGTAACTTGGATCTACACAACACAAATCCAAGCAAACACATATGCAATGGATGTACACAACAAATCCAAGTATTCACAAATAGCATGGATGAACACAACTAGTCTAAGTATTTCATAAATACAAATGGATCAACAAAAATAAAAAGGCTAACATGATGAACATGACTAATTCATAGATTCATCTTTATCACAACACTAGTGAGTGAGTGATCTTCTCATTGGACAAGGTAAAGGAGGGGATCAAGAGGATAATCATATGTAAACATACTTAACACATTAAGTGATCATTTACTAATGATTATGCTATAGAAAAGAGAAATGGGGCTGAGAAAAACGTCCAAGAGGGTTACTGGAAAATGAGATTTGATCCACTATTTATAGAAGACAAAGTGTAACAGCTAGCTGGGAGCGGATCCTTATCTAGTCGGCGGTTCCATATCGCTAAGGAACCGCCTAGATATTTAAGGTACGGTCCAGTAGAGTCCGCTCCCTTTTTTGTCTTTTAGTGGGGTAGGAATATATAAGGTTTTTTAACCCTTTAAAGGATATTCTTATGGCATATGGAATCTGCCATTTTCAAATTTACATTTTCCATTTTAATAAAACATTTTCTTAAAAAGAAAGTTTATTAAAAAATCTTTTGTCATATTAACAAAAGTGAGTTTTAAGGATAATCACTTTGATGATCACTAAGTATGATTAAGAGAAGTTAGTGATATGATTATTACCTTGATGATAGTGTTAGTTAAATAATTCGTTTTGTGTTTTACACTAAATGTGTTGTATAGTTTGTTGTGATCAAAACTAAGAAAGATTAGTTAACACTAATAATGTTTTTAGGCATCACTTTCATTAACAATGCGGTTGCCACTGTTTCAGCCCATAAAAATAAAGGAGCATTCGCATAAATCAACATAGTTCTAGCAGCTTCCATAAGTGTACAGTTACGTCTTTCCACGACACCGTTTTGTTGTGTAGTTCGAGCAACAGAAGTTTCATGTGAAATACCAAACTCTTCATAATAGTCACGTAGAGTTTGATTAACGAACTCAGTTCCATTATCAGTACGAATGCGGCGAACAGTAGCATTAAGACGTACTTGGATAATCTTTAAGAAAGTAATAATATAATCTGGTGCTTGATCCTTGGTTGCTAAAAACTTTACCCATGTAAACCTTGAGAAATCATCCACCATGACGAGGTGTATTTTCTACCACGCACACTAGCCGTACGCATTGGCCCGCAAAGATCCATGTGCAAAAGATACAATGGTTCTTGGTTGGTGTCTTCAGCTTTAGGTTTGTATGATTTCTTGGTGCTTTTCCCCAAAGAACACGCGGAACATAAATGATCCTTTTCGAACTTAAGTTTTGGAAGACCACGAACAAGTTTGTTTTTAGCCAAATGGTTAATAGCGTCGAAGTTAAGATGAGATAATCGGCGATGCCACAACCATGATTTGGTCTTAGATGCTTTGGAGAGAAGGCATACAGGAGAGGTGGCCATCATGTTTTGAATGGACAGTGTGTAGAGATTATCCCCTCGAGAACCTTTTAACAAATCATTTCCTGCCAGATCGTGAATGAAGCAAGTATGTTGTCGAAAAGCCACCTCAAGGTTTGAATCACAAAATTGTCCCACTGAAAATAAATTATGACCAAGTCCCTCCACATAATATGCCCTTGAAATCGTAACATTCCCAATTTGATGTTCACCGTAACCCATGATCTTCGCAATATGGTCATTGCCAAATTTCACCGTTCCTAGAAACTTGCTGACAAAATTTCTGAGCATCGAGCGGTCTCCGTTCATATGCTTTGAGCATCCAGAGTCCAAGTACCAGAGGATGATTTGGACCACCTGATAATATCACTAGACAAAGACGATGTATCGGAATCTAGTAGTTCCTCTGTGTTAGCAGGTACAGATATATTTATCTTTGATTTGCTAACCGAAGAATTCTTAGGCTTCCAAATTTGCTTCCTAAATGTTGGCTTATATTCTAGTTGTCTAAGATCCTGAGGTACTTCTTCACTGGTAGGCACAATAGTGGGGGCAAACCTAGTTAAAGGGCGTTTTTTCCATTTCTTAGTGCTAGGTGTTCCTATTTAAAGGACGCTGAGACCTAACTTCCATGGATGTGATCCTAGTTAAAGGGCACGTAGTTCCATTAGCAGTGAAGGTCCTACCAGTGGGTTTCCATTGCCAACCAACTTGGGTGAATTTCTTCCCCGTTGGAATCCATTCAAGATTGTTTCTAATTGCATACATTTCATTCACGTGATCAACAAGGCATAAATCATGACACTGAGAAAACATGCATTCATTACAATTCCAACATCGCAAATTCGAATTCACATTTTGCTTAGGCTTCTGCACAAAGGCAGATCCTTTTGTCTTAGATACATGATTCTTTTTATTTGAAACTGAAATAACATTCCTAGGGTGAACTTCTACTTTCTTCTTGGCAGTCCTACTAGTGGAAGGCTTGATCCTATATTTCTTGTCTTGAGATCCTTTAGCCTTAGTAAACATAATTACTCCTGTAGAAGCCATGGGAACATTAGTGACAGATTTTGATTTAGCCTTGATGGGTGTGTTTAATATAGGCTTAGATCCTGGATTCTTATTGAATGGAGTAATGGAAATGGTGGGGTTTTTTTGTTTCAGTGGTGCAGAACCCGGTTGTCCTATGTACTTCAAGTGCTCTAAGCATTGTTGTACCCTCTCAATGTAAGCATGAGCAGAGTAATAGTGACTATTCATAGGATCAATTTCATAGAAATCATCTACCACATCCCTAGCAAGCTCCGCGTGCGTAACTGCATCTTCTATATACCACTTATATAATAGTGGGTTGTGCTTATTGTACGGGTTCTTAGTGATCACCACCTTGTTAGTTTTTGGAGGACTAGAGGTCGGGGCAGAGATTGTAGCTGGATTATCAACAACTTCTTGTCCTATGAGTTGAAGTGTCTCCTTTAACTCAGCCAAAACCATTTTTTTGTCTATGAGTTGAATATTTAAGTCAGAGATTTCCTCCCACTTATGGTTCAGTTGGTTAACTAGTGACTTTTTCTCTGCCGCATTAAAAGCGAAGCGTTCTTCTAACGAACCATAAATTTGTGAAAAACCCTGCTTTACTTTATCAAACTCCCCTATCATAGAAGTAATTCTATCTTCTAGGGTAGGATTTTTAATCTCTGCAGCCTCTAGTTCCAATTTCTCTGCTACTGATTCTCTCTTAAGTCTCATATTTTCTTCCTCTAATGCCTGAACCACCTGAATCATCTTATCACTCGTCTCAACGGAGTTTTCACAATCATTTGTTTTTGAAAAAGTTTCAGTTTTAGATTGATTTTCAATTTCAAGAGATATACAATGTTGTTGAAGCTCATCAAAACGTTTTGAAAGTTTGTTATAAGAATATTGAAGCTTTAAAAATTCAGCGTTAGATTCATGACAAGAATGATTATCTACAGTATTCACAGGTTCAACAATATTCACAGATATATCATGCACATCATCACATTTATTCATAGCAGATGTCATCACAAAAGCAAATTCAATAGTAACAACTTGCATCACTTTGAGAGACACTATATGTTCTAAGAATCGGTCATATTCGGACAAAATCTTTTCTTTCTCAATTAAATGTTGTTCATAAGCATCATCCATTTCATAGAAAACTTTTCGAACTTCACCCATTTCGAAACTAAGATTTTCTGCAAGAGCGTAAAATCCCTCTTTAATACTGTCTACAAACGGAACGATCTCTTTCTCAAAAACCGTTTTAATGTGTTCGAAAGCCCATTCCAGCGGTTTGAGCCGTTGAAGTCGTACATTCTAGGATGACCTTGTCAAACTCGGTTAGGTATCACTGAATCTCTTCCAAGCTTAGCAATACCGTACTTACCGGTGGAAGATTCTTAGGAATTTCCTTAGGTTCGTCCGAATTAACAAGTGTAGGAAGTATACTAAGGCTTTCTCTAGTAGGCATGTAAGCTGGTGTATGGATAAATTCCTTTTGCATATTAAAGCGAGTTCTAAGATATATTTTTGCATATGTTGCATTAAGTTGTGCATAATCATACTCAGGATATGTAAAAATTACTTTTGACCGATTCTCTTCATGTAGCGACATGCTCTCAGATTTATTTAAAAACACAATTGGATCTAAGACCAATCCTAACTTAGTTGCATCATAAAGTCATGGGTTGTGGTTAAATGCTTGCTTTGCATACCCCGGGTTAGGTGGTAGGTCTATTAGACGCGATAGATTGAACTCTTGAAAAGAAGAATGAAACAAGTGTACTAAATGTGAAGCAGAGTATTGTTTTAAAAGCAAAATTTTAGTCTTTTTAACTTTCTCAGACGCCTTAATTTCCGTTTCAACCCTTTCAGACTCGAGGATTTTGAAATCCGTTTGTAGTTTTTGAAAATTATTAACGACTGACTCTTTTTCTTTAAGTTCTTTCGAAAGATTTGCTCTTAAACTCTCAATTTCTAACCAATTATCCATTTGGACTTTCCTAAACCTATCAAATTCAGGATTGGTTAAGGTAGTGGTCACTGGAGTTAATTCCAAGGTTTTAACCTTTTCCTTATGCAAAGCAAGCTCGGCAGATAAAGTCTGATTAACACTGAGGGTTTCAAGGACCGCATTATTCATTTGGCTAAGCATAGATGCCGACACCATAACCAAATCGGGTTGAGCAAACGAATGTGTACTCGTAATAGCTCCCGGTTATGGTTTACTCAAGGTCTGGGGACTTGCATTGATATTGCTATCATTGTTTGTCTCCTCGTTTGAGTTACTAACCACCGGAGGCTGTTCCGGATACTCAGACACTTTCTCAACTTGATAAGGTACAATACTAGTATCCATGGCAGTATTTGGTACCTCAGAAATTGTGTCAGCTCCATAAAGTGAAAGATTTACCATGAGAGCTGCCTTGGCGGTATTGAGATCATGACAGTCAGAGTCGTATGCATCCAGATCATCACATTGATATGCAGCATTATTTGTGATGGCTGCTGTGAGACCGTCAGTGTCCGCAACTCCCGGATCTGTGAGAAATGCTAACTCTTCTTCATCGAGCTCACGTCCTTGGGCTTGAGCATTCACCAAGTAGATCTTCTCCTGAAACCATGTGATATCCCTTTTCCTCTTGGGCTGCTTACACTCTCGAGCCATGTGCCCTTCCCCTTTTCAGTTATAACATATAATCATCTTCATTTTTCCAGTGTTATTAACCCTTGTAGCAGCAGTGTTAGATGGACGTGCACCAGCAGTAGATGAACTTGGTCTTCCCTGAAGTGGTTGCACCATTACTCTGCCATCTTGAATTGTAGCTTGTTGTCGAGAGTTAGAAGAGTTCCTTAATTGATTGTTTGTTGGAGCTGGTCCTCTGTAACCTCGTTTGTTCAATGTTTGAGTGAGATAAGCAGGCATTTGAGCAAGTATATCAGTAGGATTATCCCCTTGTCTAAACTCAGGGACAGGAATCTCATCATCACAATAGAATGCTGGTGCTGATTGAGCTACAAGCTGATTTGAGGGAACACTAACATGTTGTGAGTAATGGGGTTGAGGAGCCTCAGTTTGTTGATAGGTGATGGCAGGGTTTGTTGGAGGTTGATAAGGTGAATACTGTTGGGCAACATAAGGTAACTGATGTGAGTCTCCTTGTGATGATGTTGCTGGTTGCTTGTATTGTTGGTGATAAGATGTAGGCGGTTGTGGCAAGATCGAATATTGTGGAAGCTTGGTGTTTGATACAATGGTTGATAGGAAGATTGGTGTCCCAAATCAAACGAAGAGTTGTGATATGACAATGTTGGATGATTTTCCATTAATGCCAATGGTTCTTGATAAGATCCCTGAGAGATGCGTTTTTGGATCACGTGCTTCTCGTGTTGTTGCAAGAAAGCATAAAGTTGATCTAACTTTGACTTGTGCAAATATCGAATCATCTTAACATCGGTGACATATTGACTCCATTCTTGGGGTAACGTGTTCAAGAACTTTGTGTTTAGTTGAAACTGAGCAATCCTTAGATTATACACGTTTATATCATTCATCAAAGTAGTGAAACGCCAGTAGTAATCGTGAAGAGTTTCCCCTGGAATGTATGTAAACCTATCAAACAAGTCATACAATTGACACTCTCGTTCTTGCTTAGTTAGAGAGGTCCCTTGTAACAAAACAGCTAATCGATCCCAAAGATCCTTTGCCACTGTGTGTTCACTTACCATTCTATAGATATCGGGTGGAAGGGCTTGAAGTATTGTCTGAACGGCCCTTTCATCAGCATCGGCAATGAGTTTGTTAGCATCTGGTAACTCATGATACAACCTTGTCCACGTCACATTGTTGATAGTAACTTCTCCCCAATCTAGTGGACCTTTTTCAATGGATTGAAGCATAAGTCTACCATTGGGTTTACCCATGATGTAAGTTTTCATGCGACCTTGCCATGCTTCAACTAAATCTTTGATGAGCAACGTTGGGCGAGTGTCGGTATCCGAGATGATTGAGATATCGGTAAGCGATGTCATTGTTGGCATATATGAATTTGAAATCATTTTATGATCCCTTGAATAAAGATTATAAAAAATGATCGAGTAATGAAATAAGGTTATGTGTTTTTGTATTGTTGAATGAAAGATGTTGTTATCTTTTTGTTGTGTGTGTTTTTGAAAATTACCAATTAATGCACAATAGAAAAATCCTCTAAGTTATGCAAATTTTTATCCTAAAAAGCAAATCCTATCGGAATGTCTCAAGTATCAGAATGTAGGATCTGTCGAAATGCCCCTTATATCGGAATGTCTTAAGTATCGGAATGTAAGGTCTGTCGGAATACCCCTTCTATCGGAATGTCTTAAGTATCGGAATGTAAGGTCTGTCGGAATACCCCTTCTATCGGAATGTCTACTGTCTGAATATGAGAACTGTCAGAATGCTTCAAGTATCAGAATGAGACACTATCGGAATCCACGATCGCAATATGGCGAGTAAAATTTTGACAGAGTGACGTTTCAATAAACCTTACAGCCGTCGCAATCCACGATCGCAATGAGCGATCGCAATATGCGTTGGAATAAGGGTATCACAATACCTGTGATCGCAAAGTAAAACCCTAGGGTTATTGCGATCGAGCCGTACTTACCTGTACTTTTCCGATGGAATCAGTTGCAATGGACAGAGGAATTTCGCAAAGTTGAAGCAAGAAAAATTCCTAACTTTGATCCAAAAGATTTGTGTTTTAACCGAAACCAAGATACCCAAATAACTAATACAACAATGAAGAAGGTATACGACTTATGAAGAACACTAAAAACACGAAAAAAAATTGAAGCACTGGTAAAAAAAGATCAAACATACCATGAAATGCTTAAATAAGCATGAACAACACAAAGACCAACCTATATTTCATCCCATAGCTCTTGATACCAATTGTAGAATATGATAATCTTTGATTTTCAAGAGGGTTGATGTTTTTCTAGAGAGAGAAACAAGAGAGAGAAGTGAGAGAAACTATGTGTATTTCCTTGAGAAAATAAAACAACCAACACCCCTTTCCATGGTGGAAAGGGGTTTATATACCCAAGTCATTAAGTGGACTTGGGCCTCCGGCCCATGAACATGCTCATGGGTCGGGCTATTCATAAACATTACTTAAACAATACTACGAGCCTATAACTATATTTTTGGAGTGACCTAGACTTTCTTTATACAAAAAACGTATTTCCAACATAGGATAATAAAAATGTTGATAAAGTTTATCAGAATCTTATGTTATTATTCTCTACAGATTTTGGATTCACCACTGAAAAGTCAAAGTCAATGTACGGTAGAGAAGGGCACATGGGAACGACTGACGTTAAGTTTGGTAGTGATCCTTCGGGTTTAAAATATGCCATGAGGCTTGCGACTTTCTTTAAGAAACAGAAGCACGGGCGCGGGTCTTGGGATTCGATACAATCCTCGTTCAGACCAAGGAAAGATGACGGAAAAGATCCTAACTTTGTGAAGCTGGATAAAAGGACAGGACAGAAATATCGAATCTTATAAGGGTATTTAGGAATTGTGTTTGATCTGAAGGGAGTGGATTTTGATACTAGGAAAAGGGTAACTATTGGAAGCAGAAGAGAAAAAGCAAAACCTCATTGATGACCCCAAGTGAGTTGCCGCTTGATAATGTTTTATTGGATAGAAAGTAATATCCTCGTACATTAAATTAAACTTCCATACACTTTGATATACAGTAACTATAGATTTATGTTTTTGGATTTGCACTTCTTTTGTCTTTCCTGTTGGTGTTCCCTGATAGAAATCATAATTATTGTAGATCTCTTCGGTGGTCATTTGTATTAAGTGCATGTTGTCATAGTTTTGTTATTTCTGGTGGGTTATGGGACGAAGCCAAGATCTAATATGATTGGTGTACAAATACTTTTAACTTTAATATAACAAATTTAAAAAGTAAATTAACACGAAGAGTGGAAGCACATTTCGATGGACTGTGTGCATTTTAGATTTTTTTTTCGAAAAATCGATGTTTTTTTTCAAAAAATAACAATAAATCGAAAAATCTATAAGTGTCTCGGGCACCCTGCAAGACACCCACTTGGATAGAAAATAACGATAGATTTAAGTCTTTGGATCCATTCGGTGGCCTTTAGTGTTGAGTGCATGTTGTCACAGAGTTTAACGTGGTTTTATTTTATTGTTTTATAGTTTTTTGGTGGCCTTATATTAAGGAAAGGCTCGATCTGAACACATGAAATGATAATGAACTAGTGTTGTTGAAAATGATTGTTACATGTTTATATTGTAGATGTTCAATGATCATTCTTGATGCTTGGGCTCTGACTTGCCAAGATCGTCGGAGTTTACAATCACCACTTTGCTAGTTGGATTTTAACCAGCAAAACATATGTTAATTTGGTCTTTGTTGATTGGGTTATAGGTTTTAGACTTGTCCCACATCAGTGGGTGTATAAAGTGAGGCACAACTTATTATTGAGAATGTAACTTATATATGATAATCCGAATACTTCATATTGGTCAATGATATCGTAATTGACCGCTATGAGGTTATTCCTTTTTTGATTTGATGAAACATTTTTCTCTATTTTACATACGAACATACAATATTTAAAAGATACGTCGCAATTCTTTTGTATATTTAACTAGTTAGTGGAGATTAGTTAAGGAAGCAAAAAACCATTAAGGTTAGTGATATTGTAATGATAAAGTTAACCGTGAAGGTCGTTATTCCTCTTTTGGGTTTTCTTTCTGAAACTCTATTCTTTGTTTTTTTACATACGAGCTTTCTGTTGTTAAAGCAAGTACGCTTTTCAAGCTTTTTCTTTACTCTTACTAAAGCAGTAAATAAGAAGGCACACGCAAAACTCTATTTGGCTTTTCATTGAAACCAAAATGTCTAAACATAAAGTAGGTGCTTTTACGACTCACTAATAAACAGGGGATCAAAATCTTTGTGCTAGAGGAGTCAAAGCGGAGGATGAAGCGAATGTAGAGGACACATCAGATCCAGGGAAGAAAGATATCGGCCGAAATACCATAAAACTGTTAAGTACAGACGATGCCTAAAAGTGATAGTAGCACGTGAGGCCTTCGAAATACCAAATCCCATCTTAAGTCCAAAAGTCCTACACTTTAGAGCATATGGTTACGTAGATGTGACAATATTTAAAAGATACGATATACTTATTTGTATATTTAAATACTTAATAGTTTGTGGTGAATATTTAAGAGATACTAATTATTTTGTATATCACATAATTTTAGTTTATACCAAAGTAATAAGTAGTATTATATATATGTTGCCGCTAGTCTCTTATTAGTCGGTGCTTAATAAAAATTGTTGTTCAAAGAAAAGTATTATATAAATTTGGTAATTACTATAAGAGTAGTTTATGGATCAAGTGTGTTTGGTTTACCTCAACCAAAATGACAACGGTTTTATGGGTATTATCATCCTACATGTCTGTTAAGGTATGTTATGCTTCAAATTTCATGCTTAGGTGTTTTGACGCTAGGCAATGGGGTAGGTGGCTTATTGTCAAGGACGGACCTAGAACACTAAGTCATCAGATGCACAAATATTTTTTTACGTAACACACATATTTAGTAACGGGTTCATTTTGAATAACTCGAGATTTTTTGTTAAAATTCACATTACGTGAAAAATTGTCATCGGGTTCCCGCGAACTCTCGGGAACCCCCTGAGTCCACCCCTTCTTATTGTATTCTTTTTAGGGAAGTTTCTGAACTTAGATTCAAAGGCTATGCAATAGACTCAAGTGTCATGGTCTTACTATAAAAGCAATAACATGAAAGTGAAAATGAAGTTAGATATTTCTCAATCTTGGTTATGATATCGACTGGTGTGCTTGGTATGATCTTAAGGGTAGTAAGGTATTGTCTTGAGCTGTTTTGCGCTACATGTGTTGAGCGTTTAGCTCGGTTCAGAATGCCAGTATCCTGTGAGAGTTGATTTCTTCTAGTCATTCAGATTTTTATTATGATATTATTAGGTACTAACATGGTACTCGCATATCGACACGTATCTAGTTACTTGTTTTTACAATCAAATTAGTATTAAAGTATAAAAAGATTGAATTAAAATTACTAAAATTATTAAAATCATTAGAAATGAAAAAATAAAAAAATAACAAAAATATATATAAATATATCAAAATGGATCTTGAATTAAAGAAGACAAAGTTTTATAAAATATGGTGAAATTAAATTATAAAAAAATAAATGAATTAAAAGATATTTTAATTTAAAAATAAAAGTGTGTTTTTTATAAGTTCTTAAAAAGTTATTAAAAAAATTCATTATAAAAGAAATTGATAGTTAAAATTGCATATTTGGTTTGAAGTTAAGTTTAGATTAGAAAATAATCTAATGGTTAAAATTTTAAAATTTTTTTTAAAGTCCAGTTATTAAAGAATCTTGTATTTTGGTGGAAACCAAGGGCTTAATCTGAGCCATCCATTTGGGAGGGACCAAATCAAAGGATAAAAAACACAGAGGGACCAAAACTGTTAACTTTGCAAACTTATGTGAGGGACTGAAACTATAAACTTTAACAAACTTTAACATCCCAGCCTTTTTTACGTTCAGATCAAAAGTTCTCTCTCTAAACCAACAAAAACTCCCATTTCTCCATTTGAAACAAACCAAACCGCAACAAATGCGTAAAGTCAACAAAAAAAACCGATCAAAACCTTCAAAAACACATAACAAACACAGAAATGGACAATCCATGAACGACCGATCTCATACCGCAAAAAAAGATGGTGAAAATCGAACATACAAAAAGAATGGAAGATCGTACAATTGTTATAATCTTTTATTTAGATGTTATATAAGTATATATAGTGATTTGTGCTTATAAACAGATCATTTTGTGTTTATGATGATGTTAAGAAACTTATTTTGTTTTTCATTGATTGTATCTGCTTATCTATTGATTTATATGATATTTTGATGATTATATGCTTATTTCCGAGTTTGATTTGTGTGTTTGATGATTATATGCTTATTTCCCAGTTTGATTTGTGTGTTTGATGATTATATGCTTATTTCTCAGTTTGATTTGTGTATCTGGTGATTATATGCTTATTTCCGAGTTTGATTTGTGTATTTCATGATTTTTGTTAAGATCTGTGGTGTCTTGTCAATCTTAGCTTATAATGATTGCTTATTTTCATATTATTGTAATTTTTGGCTTATTTTTTAAACTTATTTGTTATTTAGAAGCTATTTAGGAAGATTTTTGTGAATTTTTTAATGGTACTTGTTTATGATTCCGGTGATAATGTGTGGCTTATCACCAATTATCACTGTGATAACTTGCTTAACACCAGTTTACTACCAGTGATAAATGGCTTATCACCAGTGATAAATGGCTTATCACCGGTGATAAATAAATGGCTTATCACCGGTGATAAATAAATGGCTTATCACCGGTGATAAAGTATATATTAAACATGTTTAGAAAATGTCTTAGAAAAGGCGTTAAAGATGTTAAGATTCTATTTTTAACATGTATATCACTTGTGATATTTCATAAACAAGTGTTTTTCTAAATTTATACTTTTGAGGTACAAGCTGATTTTTGTGCCATTCACAAGCAATGGACATGCATAAAATATTTTTTTTGTTGGTTTAAAGTTGATTAAGATAATTTTTGCCTTCGAAAGTGTAATATCTTCAATGATAAACAAATAAATGAGTATTCATTTTTAACATTCAGTATCAGGTATGTATATTTTTATATGTTATTACTAGTGATATTAGAATCTCGGATAATCAGTGTTAAAGTATATGTGAATCTTAGTTGATAAAGATTATATTTATCATCGCTGATATTATAATTTAGGGGTAATTAGTGTTAAGCTACATGATAATCTTAGTTAGTAAAGGTTGTGAATGCGGATTTTTGGCAAGTAACTCATATGGAGAATACTAGAATTAGTGTCACATTATATTGCTTCATCATAAGAGGCTTTTTAACAAGAGACTAAAAGAATCACAAGTGATAAATAACATTGATTGCATTAATTTAACAAATGTTGCGTCGTTCTTAGTCACTTAATAGTAATATCTCATGTGATAAATCAATATAATATGACACTAGTTCTTGTATTTTATATATGAGTAATATTACATGTGATAAAACAACATAATGTAGTATTTTATATATGAGTATTATCACCGACGATAAAACACTAAAATGAGCTTTCATGTTTGGTTATATCACTTGAGATATTACTCTAAAGTGACTAATTACAAATTTTATTGCTTTATCACAAGTGGTAAACAAGTGACAAAAAAGTGTCACTTACAAATACCAAAATGAATTAAAGAAAACAAACTATGAAAATAAAAACCCGATGTATTCTAAAAAGCAAGTGTTATAGTAATTTATATGACATGTCTAATATCACTAATTATATTTCGTATACATAATAAAATGCTTAATATCACTTGTGATATTTTGAAAATAAATAATTATACCTATTAACCTTTTAATATCACTTGTGATATTTCAATAGTTTTTTTATATTTCTTTACATATTATCACTTATGCGTTTTAAAAGTATTAGAAAGCAATAAAATATCATAAGTGATACTATAAAAGGTAAAAAAAACTTACGTTTATGAAATATCATATTAGACGAAATATCACAAGTGATATCGGATATTAATTATGTTTGTCAAATATCACTGGTGATATTAAAAAGAAATAAGCCGTCGATGAATTATGGTATGTATAAACAATCAAACTTTTTTACAAGAAATAAGTATCAATGAACACTAATGGTCACACTATAACATTAAGCATTTGCTCAACTATTAACATTGTAGACAGCCGACTATTGAGACTAGTTATTGGCTACCCAAGCATCAAGTATGTAAAATTTTGAGCAAGCTTAATGAAGAACAAAAGAAAGTACACAAATCAAGGAATTTTATCTCTATTATCTTGCTTTAAGCTGTTGTTACAACTCCGCCACAATCATATCATCTTCTGGTTTATCAGCATTGAGTTTTGCATGTTGGTAGGAAAGTTATTGTTACTTCTGCTGCAACAAGCTCTTTTGCATATGAATCTTTATCCAAAGTTTTTGGTTGCACGTCATAAGCCCGCCCGTTTCTTCAGCACTATGCATCTTCTCTTTCTTTAGAGTTTCTATCTCAGCAGCCTGGATTTTGCAGCATAAATATAAGCTCCATCATTACATACACTAAATAAATGTTACCTACAAAGGTAAACTACTATGAAATGGTTCAATATTCTTCCTTTCGACCAAATAACTATCTAAAACTACATCTGAACAATTAAGATTCGAACACCTAACAGACCTTATGACCAGATCAGATATGTGTAACAATGAATAGCCAGTGCACGAACATAAAAAGGCATTTTGCTATTCTAGAGATGATTGATGCTCGTTGCAACTCCACTAGCCATCCTGTGATTCAAAAAATGACAACTAAATTTAATATATCGTCATTCAAACACTTTTTTGCAGGACAGCAGTAATCTGACTGGCTTAAGGACATGTTCAAAGAAGCATATGAATACCCTATTAAAACGCTGAATGGCAAGGAACAATCGAGATTTGATGGGTAAGACAGTGATGGTTGTGAAGACAAAGCGACCTGGTAGAGTTAAAGCTTCAGGTGTTGTGAGTAGTGGAGATCATGGTTTGGGTTCGAGTGAAAAAGAAAGGGGGGATACAAGTGATTTGCAGGTAGTAACAAATGAGAATAAGGGATCTTTGTTGCAGGTAGTAACAAATGAGCAGGTAAGAATTTGTAGACTAAATCGTTCTTAACCTAGCAATTTTTTTTCATTCAATCACAGTCACTAGTACAACCCATTTATGTTCTACAGTTCATAAGATCGATGTTACTTGTTATTAGTTTTTCTAGACATTTTATCGAACAATTCATATACAATGTACATTTTTGTCTTATTTCTCCGAGGCATTTTTCGAACGCTTGATATGCAGATGCAAAATTCTATTAGACATTCTATCAAAGTCAACATATTGAATATCACATGTATCAATTTGTTAGAAAATTGAATTGAATGCATTTTATAACAAAGATCATAGCCATTTAACACTAACCGTAACAAACACTTAAGAAATCTATGCTGAGAATGGAGCCTATGAAATCTATGGTGATACATCAAATGCATCTTATCATCATATCCTATACATTACTAAATGCACTTTATCATCTACCAGACAAACAATAATGATTAAAAAAAAAAAGAAAACTACCATCATTTGAAGTAGCTGAATCGACGACCCAACCAATTGCAAAACCTCCATATACATCATAATCATCATCATCATCATCATCCGCATCTACCGACATATCCTCACAGTCTTCATCGTGGGAGTAACGAAATTTTATGATGAATTTGACCGAATTATAGATTATAATTGAAGAAGATGATGATTGTTGGTGTTTAATTTAGAGTTTGATCCGTTGGAGAGAATCGGGGAAAACACACCTAAATAATGCGTTATATAGTTGGACAATAAAATAAGATTAACTAATTAAATCTTAGATTAATCCCCACCTTTAGATTAAAGCTAAATGAATGATGGAGATTTATCTCTTGGTTTCCACCAAAAACAAGACTCCAAAATAACTTTTTTCACTTTTTTTATATGGGTTTGAAGTTAGAATTTGTATGATAGATATGTTAAGTTGGCACGACAGTAATGATTATCTTTGCAACATTGCATTGTCTATCTTACCTTACACGATTTTCCATCTTGAATATTTACTTTTTCAAAGTTTTCGCGTTTAAAGTGAAACGTGTAGACAGTTAGTCAACACTTGTGCATCATTTTTAAGCTAATTTTAGTGAAGAAAAACTACCAACCTTCAATAATAAGCTTCTGTTTTTCCTTATAAATCATCTTCAAATTATCATCCCTAGAAAACATACATTACACCAAATCTTCACTCAACGTACAACATATCAATGGCCAAAAACATCATCAATGTCGTCTTCCTTGTTATCTTTGTTCTCTTGGTTCCTTGTAAGTTTAGATCCCGAGACCGATCTTTGTTAAAGCTCGCGTAATCGATTATATTAATTAAATCATTATCATAATAATGCATTGATATGCTAATATTTCGTTTGATACTTAGGTTTTACGAATAAACCAAAGCCAAAAATCAAGGTTGTCAAGATCTCGATCTTATCTTTTTAGAATCTTACAATTTTATAATACTACAATGCAAAAACGATCTGAATCTTACATAGGATCTTTGAATGCTTAAGATCTTATAAGATCCTGATCTTTATCATAAGATCTTCTCTTACGATCCGATCTTACCTTTTCTCGAGCGACAAACTAAAAATCTACAAATTTGTAAATTATATTTTGTATAATCTAAAAAACAACATGTAAATCTTCTTATACATTTCATAATCATAATTTAGGATCACATTTTTATGAAATATTCGTATAGTTTGTGTTTACGCTGTATATTAATTTGTAAAATTATAAAATATTGCAAAGACTAATAAGAAAACTACATTGTAGTAGATCTTACGATCTCGATATTACTTTACGATCTCGATCTTGCAAATACGAAAACGATCTTAGGTAAGATCTCGATCTTGAAAACGTTGAGTCAAACTATTAAGTATTAACTATACACAGGGGCGGAGCTAGGGGGTTCTTGGGGATGCGCGGGAACCCGATGGTATTTTGTTGCGTGGTGTATATATTTGTTAAAAATATATATTTCTTTAAAATGAACCTGATTTCAAAACTATGTACTATATATTTACTCTTATTAAAAATTTTATGCACCTGATGACTTTATAGTCTGACTCCGCCCCGACTATATAAGATGATAAAGATATGTTACTACTAACGCCCACGAATTTTATTGTGACTAATACATTACTAGAACTTGATTTAACATGGCCCTTTTGTGCAGATGAAGGAGAACAAGGTGGAAATATGATGATGGTGGTCGATTCGAAAACATGCGAGACGCCAAGCCATGATTTTAATGGTACGTGCGTGAGAGACCACGCCTGTTGGCTAGTTTGCATCGACGAAGGGTTCACTGGTGGCTTGTGTATTGCCAAACGGTGTTTTTGCTCTAAAAGATGTTATGAAAATGTAAATATATGAGAAATATATATGCAATTTATATTTTCCAGCTTTTTTATATAATACGTAGTCACAATCTTCTATTTTATCAAGCACTATATGTGAATACTGAGATAAGATTACACCATATTAATTAATCACATTTTTTCAAATCAATTTTTTCCTTTCTGAAAAAATTAAAAATTTTGCAAACAGTAAATCTTTAAATGACAAAAAATAAATCATTACAACGAGAATTAAATAATCTTTTTATCAAGGGACACATATATATAATTTCGATGAACCTTTTTTTGAGAAAATCGTATATGATTCGTATTACGGATCATATATGATTTTCCAAAATCATATATGATTCGTGATAAGAATCATATATGATTTTCTCATGAAAGAAAAATTCAGCGAAAGTATATACATATGCTCCTCGATAGAAAGATGGTCTCATTCTCGTCACGATAGTATGTTTCGTTTTACGTAACGATTAACGGTTTGTGAGATATCTAATTTTAAAAAAAATAGATTTTTTTGTTAGATGAAGAAAATGGGTGGTTGTGTTAGTTGATTGGGTCTATGCTACAAAGAGAGTCTACATTGAACTTTTCCCTGTGAATAGTGATATTATAAAGGTACATCATATATTTTTTGACGAATATTATACCGGATACATGACACATTTCAACCATTCATTCACCAAAGATCTATGGTTGAGATTAATCCCTCTTTATGATTAACAAAAACAAATAATTAAAAAGTACAGAAGCGCATTTTTATCTTTTCACAACCTCACCTAACACTCTCACTCTAGATCTAAACACACACGCTAGTTTTTTCCATCTCCGATCTAAAACACGCATAAGTTCTATCCCTATCAAACTTCAAATCCATCATCCCGATCTAGAAACACGCATTAAAACACAAATTCAATCCATCCTCGATTTATTATCTCATCATGTTCTTTATAATTCAATCATCCCCTTCTACATTTCATTAACATCATGTAATATCATCAAGATCTATATCTTTTTTAGCTTATTTGATGTAAATAACCTTTTTTATGCTTATTTGACGTGAATTTATATATGATTTAGTTTTGATGTGAATAAGATCGTAGTTTTTTTTAGCTTTTCAATTTATCTTTTTTTACCTTATTTAATGTGATTATGGATGTGTTAGCTTATTTGATGTGTTAGTTACTCCTATAATTCAGATAATAAAACAAATAATAAGAATATTGTTGTTGCAATTGTGTAGATTTAAGCGTAAAATAACAAGAAGTTAGTTTGAATAACATAAATATAGTGTAAGAGCATAGATAATAAATTGTTGAACCTGTGGAATAAGCATAAGGCGAGTTGAAGGCTTAATTTACGTTGAATAGATTTATCATATACAGTACCTCTGTATATCATATAAGATAGATATATCATATATGATATATGGAGGTATCATACATGATAATCCGCTAATGTGCTTGAAAACAAAAGAAAAGCAAGTGTATGATCTTCTGGTGGTAATTAAAAGTTAGTTGTGTGTATATTATCATATATGATCATTTGCTAGAAAGTCAAATTTTGTAATAAATCATATAATATATGATAATGTCTTTGAAAGTAAGACCAAAATCTTTCTATTTGTATAGCGAAAGTTGTATTCAATGCATTTTAAAGAATTCAATCATCTTAAAGACAGAGGAGTGAACTTAAAAAGCAACAATCATCGGATCAAAGTGAGCCACAAAAAGATAATGCACAAAAATGAAACATTGGATTCTCGACTAAAGGACAAGTGCATTAGATGACAACAAATGACTGCTAAGTTTGCAACAGAAATGTTGATGACACAGATCAACATTTATTGCTTTAGGCATTTGAATAGTTTATCTTTTATAAATTTTTGTATAGTGATGTAATGCTTTAACTTTGTAATGCTACTAAATCCTTATGCTTTTTGTTGAATATGAAAATGAAGAAATATTTGCGGGTGTAACTTTTGGATAATATGACTATTTTGTTAAAGTTTTTATCATATTTTTTAAGCATAATTTTACTTTTTAAGTATCATATATGATAATGAAATAGTATATATGATAATACCTGTAACTCTTAACTTTTGTCATATATATGCACCTGCATTATCATATATGATGCTCAAAAAAAGTCTGATAGATTAAACAAAGTGTATGCTGAATTCATGATTAAAACAAAGAGTTTTTTAGATTCATGATTAATCACTTGTTAAAAAAAGAGTACTTCTTAACACTATCATATATGATACTAAAAAAAATTGGATAAATTAAACAAATGATCTCCTGAACATGATTAAAACGGAGAATTTGATGAATTAAGGATTAAACATTTGTTCATAAAATAAAAAAGAGTACTTTTTTAACAATTTCAAACATAATGTAAACTAATGTAAAATCACATATTATATACCTATGATAGTCATATATGATAGAAACTTATTCATAATCAAAAGATACATAAACAAAAGAGTCTATTGAATTAGTGATTAAGACCAAAGTATTCTTATTATTGAAACTGTTATTCTTCTTCAACAATCAACTCTTCTTCATTTTTAACCAAAACTACCTTTTCTTGATCAACTTCCTCCTAGCCACGACGACTTCATCTTATCCTTACAGATACGCGTGCACGTCCTCTTGTTATGACTGTAAGTTTATGGACTTATATTTAATAGTCGTGTGATAGGATCGAACTCGAGATTACAGGATTGCACACAATACGTAAAGAGTTAATTTAATTAATAAGTATACTTATTGTATTTATTAATTTATTTAATAAATATATATTTATGTATTTATTAAATTAAACCGAGCAAGTAACTATATAACTTTAACAATCGTTAATTAATAATAGTTAAGTATTAACGAGTGTTAAATTAATATATAGTAAGAGATTAAAAGGAAAAAGGTCAGAATGTTCCGGAACACCCCACAAGGGGTGTTTCGACCGACGGTTAGGGCTCCAAGGGGGGGGGGGAGCAAAAGTTGTCTTTTATTTACTTGGGCTACAATGTGTTGAAGCCTATAAATACACCTCCTTATCCCTCATAATCTTCATAACTTGAATCCTCCCCCCTCTCTCTCTCTCTCTCTTGGTTCGATCGCAGGACACAACCCACGAAGGGTTTCGGTTGGTTTTTCTTGGTCGATCGATTGTGTTTATAATCTAGTCCTAGCCCCTCTCTAGGGTTGTTGGGTAGATTATTTAACAGCATTGTAGCTCGGTTTTCACGTGCTAGAATCACGGTTAGCTCGTTGTATTACGTGTGTACAAGATCGTAATATAGTCTTACTTTAGACTATATCTTGGTGTATACGGTATAAGCCCGAATTGGTGATTTGTTCTTCGTCTGTGGATTTGCTTTAGCGTAAAGGTATGTAACCCTAATTCGATTAATTATAATTGTGTTACTATTATGATCTTGTTAAATCGCTTCCGCTATGTGTGCTTTGATCTTGTTTAGGGTTTTATATAATTGTTATGATATTAATAAACCTTCAATGGCATCGAAAGCCGTTTTAACATGTTATAATTATAAAAAATCTAAAGTTTTTTAACTAATAATTGTTTTGAGTTAAAACTACATGTTTTTTAGGTTTTCATAAAATTAGGGTTTTGTTTTTTTAAAAATTAGGGGTTTTTGCCGAATTTTTATAAAAAAGAATTGTTTTAAAACCCTAAAATTACATGTGGGATAATTTTAGATTAAATTGCATGATTAATTGTTATGTCATGTATGGTTACGATACGTAGAGATTTAATTGTTAAGATTTGTGGGGAATCCATGATTACGTGCATGTTTTCATGGATCGTAAAATTATATGTTTATATGATTTTATGTGCTCCATCATTATTTGATTCAATAAATCTAGAATTAGGGAAGACTTTTATTTGAATATAAAGACCTAGATTTGCGGATTATTGAATAAATCGTATGCATGTGGCTATTTCATTCATTTATTGCACATATAAACTGTTATTATGTGTTTATGATTTAGTTTTTTTTACTTGTTTATATAATTGTTGAATTTTAATAACCCTATTGAGATACCCCGAACCTAACGTCATTATTTAATCCTAATTTTTCGACCGATTTTAATTTTTTGAGAAATTTAAATGTTGTATTATTATTTGACGGTTTAAGTTGAAACCGACGTTTGAGGCTTTATTTAATATTTTGACGATTGCAGAGAATCGTAAGTGATCGTGATACCATTGGATGCCCAAATATTTATGATTATTATCGATCATTTCGATATTTAAGATTTTTGAAGTTTTTGTTTTATTATGTAATAAGTCGAGTTGGAACCTTACTATTGCTTTTCGTGTGCCTTTAAATCTTTGAAAAGGTATTTTATTGAACGAGAATTTAGTTTTATGATGCCGATATGAAACCCGACCCTCGTAAATTATTTAAAAACCAACTAGTAAAGATAATCCGCTCTTTATAACTAGTTACTAGTAAGGCCAAAAGAAAACCCATATTACAAAATCTACCCCCCATCTCAAATGAAAGGAATTTTTCTCACACTTTACTTCATTTTATCATTCTAAAATTTTGCCTTCCTCCTCCCTCTCTCTCTCTCTCTAACCCACGGCCACCCATCACCACCATAGAACCACCATCAAAAATTGTTTTCTTGCAAATCGAATCAATGTCACATGTTTCTAACATCAAGTTAAGTAAATCCCACCAATAAAATCAAACATGCAACAACATTTTTTCAAGATTTAATTTTTGATATATTTTGATAAAAACTATGTTTTGATCTAATTAAATTCGTGGGTTTATGTTTGATTGTGTTTAGGAGTAACCTATTGAAGTATTCAAGCTTGGAAAAGATGTTTCTTTGGTCTTTTTGCTTCCAAAACTCACGGCCAAATGGGGGTATTTGGTGTTCTTGGTGTTTTGACCTATTTAACTTATGGTATGCTTTTATATTCATGTTATTATTAATTTTACATGATTTAATTATATTGTATGTGTTATTTTGATTTTTAGGTTTTGAATGAGGATGAACATACAAGTGATTTAGGATATTTTGATTTGATTAGGATGTTTATTAAGTGATGTTAGGAGTATAGGAGTTGATAAAATGGGTCAAAAAGATGATTTGATATGGTTTTGTGAAGTCCATTTTAGGTCAGAAACTTTAGAGGTACTTTCGTGGGTTTAAGTCTGAGCTAAGGTTGAGATGATTTGATATTGTTGTAGAGCTTTTCTCAAGCTTCGATTTGGTATAAGATAGACCTTCTAACTCAAAACGAGTCAAAAGTTATGATAGTTTGAATTTTTGTGTACCGGGAGATGAGTATCGAGACAATACGAAATTGTTGTCGATATTGGGTCAAATCTCGGAGATTATAAGTTGAGTTCTAAAAAATGGTTAGAGGCTGATCTCAGGCCCTAAATTTATCATTTTGAGTCTATTTTCATGACCAAGGTCGGATTTGTAAACGGAAATGCTTAAGAAGGTCAAAATGGTTTACAACACGAAGGTACAAAACTGTCCGGTTTTTCCAGTTTAGAGATGCATTGGGCAGACGGACTTAGAAGTAAAATCTTTTAATGAAATTTTAGGAGGATGTTGTTCATATTATAAATGAGTTTTCCGGAAGGTTTCATAAAATTTTGAGTTGTCTAACTATAGGAAATCAGTGGGTACATTTGGTATGTACCGACTGAGTGCTTTTTAGGAGGTACTTGGTTTCACGTAGTAGTTTGTAATAAGAGGCTTTCTTGTTAGCATCTAAAAGTTTTCACAAGTTATAAGTATTAAGTTTGAATTTTTATATTCTGAAATTAAGGATCCGTGTCGGTTATTAGACCCTTGTTGATTTGGCATCTCATGATGGGTCGACATCGAAGGTGCTAGTTTTGGAAAGCTAGTCACTACTACAAAAAATGGTATCCATCACACTTAAAAAGAGTGACCGTAGGCATATAGTCACACGCGGTTTTTTAGGCTTTGTGACCAAAGGTCCCCGCGACCGTAGGTACCTTTTGGTCACAAGCTCGTCTTAGTGACCTTAGCTATAAAAAATGAGTGACCAATACTCGAAAATGTGTGACAAACTAGGTACAATATTTGGTGTTTTAGTGAATATGTGTGACGGTAAACACTCTACAGTTACACGAGTTTTGTTTAAGAGTGACTATTGTTTATAAGTTTGTCACATGAATATACGATATGTGTGACATTTACTATGTGATTAGTGTATTTTGTGTGACTATATGCATCCAATAGTCACATGAATTGTATGTTTGTGTGCCCTTTTATAACATGTAGTCACACAAATCATGCTAATGGCACTAATTTTGTCACATATAATTAACCAAAGAGTTACCAATAGTAGAAATAAGTGTGACTGTATGCTTTGTCAAGTCAAGCAAATTGTATTTTGTGTGACTATATGCATCCAATAGTCACATGAATTGTATGTTTGTGTGACCTTTTATAACATGTAGTCATACAAATCATGCTAATGGCACTAAGTTTGTCACATACAATTAACCAAAGAGTTACTAATAGTAGAAATAAGTGTGACTGTATGCTTTGTCAAGTCAAAAAAATTGTATTTTGTGTGACTATATGCATCCAATAGTCACATGAATTGTATGTTTGTGTGACCTTATATGACATGTAGTCACACAAATTATAATAATGGCTCTGAGTTTGTCACATACAATTAACCAAAGAGTTACCAATAGTAGTAATAAGTGTGACTGTATGCTTTGTCAAGTCAAGCCAATTGTATTTTGTGTGACTATATGCATCCAATAGTCACATGAATTGTATGTTTGTGTGACCTTTTATAACATGTATTCACACAAATCATGCTAATGGCACTGAGTTTGTCACATACAATTAACCAAAGAGTTACCAATATTAGAAATAAGTGTGACTGTATGCTTTGTCAATTCAAGCAAATTTTATTTTGTGTGACTATTACATCCAATAATCACATGAATTGTATGTTTGTGTGACCTTTTATGACATGTAGTCACACAAATCATGCTAATGGCACTAAGTTTGTCACATACAATTAACCAAAGAGTTACCAACAGTAGTAATAAGTGTGACTGTATGCTTTGTCAAGTCAAGCAAATTGTATTTTGTGTGACTATATGCATCCAATAGTCACATAGAATTGTGTGTTTGTGTGACCTTTCATGACATGTAGTCACACATTGTAATGTGAATAAGTGTGACTATGTTTCATCTTCTAGTAACCTTTCCGAATTCAATAAAAACAAAAAACAAAATTCTGGAAATCAAATTTCAATTGCATTAATATATAAAATTGAATGTACATAACCAAATCAACAAATGTAATCTCGTATTATTCTCAAGTAACATACTTTTCACATAGAATCACATTTGTAAAGAC
Source organism: Glebionis coronaria (assembly GCA_025667525.1). Classification (NCBI taxonomy): domain Eukaryota; kingdom Viridiplantae; phylum Streptophyta; class Magnoliopsida; order Asterales; family Asteraceae; genus Glebionis; species Glebionis coronaria. The sequence continues at coordinate 633,473,682 of CM046874.1, read as the reverse complement.
TTTGAATCACCGTATTGTAAAGTCTTTTGAGCCTTGTTATTCCTAGCTTGTTTCTGCATATGAGGAATAGTCGTAAATTTACTGCCTGCTGGAACGTTCATCGAGCGCTTAGATCCTATCTTTGGTGCACTTTCAACAACAGCTTTCATGGTATTTGGTGGTCTTGTTTCCTATATGGAAACAAAAGCCGTGTATTAAACATTGAACTAAATATGAAAAGCTATGTATATATAGGATGATAAATCAAGTGTATGTACCTCTTCCAAAAAAATAATCTTTTCCTTTGGCCATGCCACGAAACTACCTTTTACATCCTTAACAGTTTTTAAACCATTATTTCTGGCATCAGGTATGATTGCTGCATCCACTAAGGATTCATCAACTGAAACTTTGTAGCAATTTTTTGGTAGTGGTTGGTTATGAATCATTACATTGTCTCCATCCTTAGACTTGTATACCCTACCGTTATCAATGATAATTGTCCTAGATATGTTCCACAGTTTGCACTTAAATGTCTGAAGAAAAAATGTTTACATGCGTTAATGACAAATAAATTAAACAAGTAATTATATGAAAAATGATGAAATACTTACATCTGGTAGTGATGGTGGAGACTGATTTACTTTTGATATAGAATGTGTACGTTTCTTTCGTAATGATGCAATATGTACGTCTTGTTGTGGCGAGGGAGACAGATTTTGTTGTGATCCGGAAGCTGGATAAATATCTTCTTAAGATTGGGAATTTTGAAGTGGAGACTTCTTTTCCAACGATGCTGTCTTATTTTTTGCTAACCTAGTTCTAGTAGGTACCTGCATATATACATAACACAGTAAATAAGTTATGTATAGTACAATTTAAAAACCAAACATGGTTTTTTTATAACTTACCTTCTTCGCAGTTGTAGTTGCAGCTACAGTTGCATTGTCCAAATCCTTGTTCGAAGTTGCAGTTGTCTTAGACATTGGAAATAACACACCCTTCTGAAGTCCACCACCATTGATCGACGTCCTTTGCTCTTCACTAGGTATTTTGCTTAATGCATTATGTTCTAGTTGTAATACCTGCAATGTAAAGTATGTTAATTGTTAATGGTATTACAGACTGAAAATCATCAAATCAAAATTAGAAAACTAGTCTTACATTTGACTGACTTGGCATTAACTCGGCTATATTAACCCCTTGTGAAGACATAACTTTCAACATTTTTTCAATAGTTTCCTGTGTTTGTGACATCTTGGTGGTTAATTCAGCGACTATATCCTCTTTTTCTTTACGCGCCTGTCTCTCCTTCTCAAGTTCATTTTCAAGCAACGCAATCCTTACATCCGTTCCTTGTTTCCTTCTAGGTAGATTAAAGAACTTCCTGCACGTAACTTTGCCTCCCACTCCTCATGCATACCCTCCCTTTTCCTTTCGTAATACATGTGATAATGAGTCTGAGCCACTATCAACCGTCAAGGTTCCATCTCTGATCTGTTCCTCTGCTTCCAGCTGCACACAAAAAATGGTAAATAATTTATTATACGAATATAAACATTATATAAAAAAATTTGCAATAACACTTACAATCTTAGTGCCAACTTTGATTGTTTCATCATCTGTCTCTTTTCCTTCTTGTCTAACCCTTCCATTAAACCACAATACACCACGAGGCGGTTCTTGATCTGGTGTAATTTCTTTTCTTATGATCTTCCAAACATCAAATACATACAGATGAAAAGTTAAACCAACATGGACAACAGTGTTAGGATATTACACCAATATAACCTTAACATTTGCTCTTTTATATATACATAACCACCACGTCCCATTGTATGCTGATAAAGAGACCTGGAACGCGCCAATTTATTAGCAGCTAATTCGCCTAACAAAAAAGATTACTGGATGAGAAGTTGCTAGTACGTAACAGACCGTGTTTGTCATACGGAGTTTCCAAACAATGCATACATACGGTGTTTATAAATGTAAAACGAAATAGAAAATTAATAACCTTAAATTCTTCTGTCGCCGTGTGGTTTACAAAAGCATCCCAGTGTTCCGCTTTGACGATTGCTTTGTAATTATTTGGAACTACATTTAGTTTTTCAGGATTATCTAGGTTTGGAACTATGTGCTTTGCTGTCAATTTGCTTCTGAAATTTCTTAGCAGTTCACCTAGCTTATTCATAACCAACTTTTTGTAGGACACATCAAATTCAAAGTATTGCTGCACATATTAACATAATGTTAAAGTAAATTTAGGAATACGACTAATAGTTGGGTAAAAAAATTTGCATTTGTACCGTGGTTTCAGTCCAAAGTTTTTCTCTTGCTTCCTCCTTCACATCTTTCCACAATAGAATCTTCAATCCTATCTGCTCCCGAACCTTGTCTCCTAAAAAACTTATAAACAATGATCTGTTTGGCCCTGATATTCTATTCAGTGCATCAAAGTTCACATTTATCTTCATGACATCTGGTTTTCCATATTTTATCCGAAACTTGGCTAACCTAGTTATACCCCTCTTATTAACAACCTTCTGTTTACTGATGTCTTCATCCGCATCCGATTGATCATCATAATCCTCTGATTCATAACCTCCTTCATTATCGTGATTTACATCATCATTATTAGCCAAATAATCATCATCATTAACAATATAATCTTGATCATTGTTTTCAGCGTTCATGATTATTGACATGTGTACAAGAACAATAAGTGGAAATGGTATGAAACTAGTGATGGCAGTAATTGAGATGGAGATGGAGTTAGAAAATTATGGTATATTTTGTGATTTTGGAGAAAAATCAGGATTTGAGATGGAGATGGAATTAGAAAATTATGGTAACTGCATATGTATTAACTTAGCATGGAAATTCAAAATTTTCGTGAAAAATTTGGCTCCAAATACAAAAGTTAAACAACCAAATATTTTGAACTCCAATTTGCCTCCAAATTAAACATTCAAATTATGTAAACTTTCCCTTTGAGTTTCCTAGTAAAATTAAATTTTGAACATAATTTTATACCATTTTACACATTCAACCAAAAACCTTTGATAGATAACTGATAATTGCTTGAGTACAGATATTGAATTGTACATGAACTTAAAATACTTATATTAACTAGTTAACAGACCATATTGTTGATTACAGATAATTGATAATTGTTTCATAATGCTAGTAAAGCATACAAATCTATTAAACTGTTGCAACCTGTAGTTTGATAATACAACAGGTGCCTAGAAATACCAGACCAACAAAACTCAAAAAAATTGTTCCTATTAAACAGGGAGAACTGACATCATCCAACCTTCCTTTTGCCTTTGCTGTTGCTCCCCTTTATAGCATTCCTTGACCGACCCTTCTCAGCAATTTCTTTCCAAGTTTTTTATTGTCTAGGCCAACAACGACATTTGGTCTTGGAGCTTTAGCTTGAGAAGATGGAGCTTTGTGAGTGTGCTTTGATCTGGGAGTGTGTTTTTGTCTTGGAGCATCAGCTTGAGCAACTAATTCTTCATCACTAGAGTCAAAGAAAGGGCTCTTCCTAATCCAATCTATGTTTTCCCATTCCTCCTGATATTTGACCACATCATGTGTTTAAAACAATTAATCGATGGTATAAACGTATACAGCTTTATGCATAAACACATAACAACTTAACTATACCTTGTTTGAAATTTTCTTATATCCTTTCGAGTAAGCAGTCGGCTTTGACTTTGAACCTGACATAGCATTAAGTTGAATATATTAAAACTTCACAATGTTGTATTAAACCATAAACTTTTAGTTTAAACAAATTTACCTTTAGAATTGCTATTCTTCTTGAGTTCTAACTCATAATCCTCATCACTCGTGTCTTTCTCCTCATCACTTGTATCTTCCTCCTCATCACTAGAATCTACCTCGGCATCATTAGTGTCTTCATCCTCATTAGATGAATCTGATTCATCTTCTGCAGTAGGTTTGAATATAATAGGAGTTTCCAAACAGGGAGGACGAATAGAGGGAGGACGAACTTTTTTTGAAGATGTTGTGGCATTAGGTACACCTAAAATTTGAGTTTGAAGCAAGGTAGGACGAACAAACGGAGGACGAACTCGAGCGGACGAACTTGTGGCATTAGGAGTTTGAAACAAAGAAGGACGAACAGATGAAGAACTTGTGACAATATGTATGCCTACAATAGGAGTTTGAAACAGTGGAGGACGAAAACAGGGAGTACTGGAAGAACTTCTTGGCAAACGAAGAATAGGACTTGTATTGCTAGGGGTGGACGAAATTTAGCACTTTCAGAAGTAGATGATGAAGTGTCAGATTCTATATGAATTACTTCTGCAAACATGTACATATTAATGTTAGTTATATGTCGATGAAGAGAGTGTTTGGCAGAATGTGTATCATGGTTGTTGATGCCCTAATAACATTTGGCTTTGGTTATTCATATGTTTGTACAGGGGACCATATCCTTAAACTATAACATACCATGGGACCATATCCAGACACATTAACAAAACCCATATCCTAGATTGAAACATAGACCATATAAACACATTAAGAAGGGTTAATCCTATAAATTGAATCACGTTAATTAAATATGACATAGGTCCACATACATGCATTAAAAGTAAGTGTAAACTCTAATATCAGTAACAAACTTACACTATTCGTATGAACCCTAATATTAAATTAAACAATACTGATTTTTGCATTACCTCTTTCCTGATGTTTCATGTTGTTAATGATTCTGTAGATTGGCGACTATTGTTTATGAGGTTTGATTTTTTTGATCGGTTATTGGGTGGTTAATTTAGGGTTCGTTCTTCCTGTGTGATTGTGAAAATGGTCAAAAATGGTGGTGGTTACAAGATGGTTACCGGATATTATGTGTGTTTAATGAGAACGTAAATATTAAATTTACTTAATAATAAAAGTATAATTAACATTTAATTTTTAAAAGTTAATAACAAATAAATAATTAAATAACTTAAATATATTAATAGTTAAATAACTTAAATATTTTTAAAAGTTAATAATAAATTTAATTTTTAAAAGTTAATAAGTAATAAAAAAGCATATACGTTTTATATTTATTAAAAACAAAAAATTAAAATATTACTTTAATTTTAAACATAATTAAAATTATAGTTAAATAACTTAAATATATTAGGTTATAATAATGCTTGACAACCGCGAGATAGATATCTTTTGTTTTTTAACAGTATGTGAGATTTAGTTGAGGTTTATATCAATCACCTTGAATAATCATCTCAAGCAATTTATTATGAATAAGGTCTATTTTTAATGGACGGTTTAATAAGGTTAGGGTGAGGACATTCTACTTTGGTATTGGGTTACGGTTTATGGTTTATGGTTTATGGTTGAGTTTATGATTTAGTGTATATGGTTCACTGGTTTAGGGTTTAGGGTTTAGGGTTTAAGGTTTATGGTTTGTGGTTTAAGGGTTAATTAATGGTTTAATGTTTATAGTTTAAGGTTAAATGGTTTAAGGTTTATGTTGGAAATACGTTTTTCCAAGGAAAGTCTCGGTCACATCATTGTTAGCATAGATCACGAGCTATAGACTATTTAGGACATTGTAACTTGGAGTGACCTCCCTTTGGGGGAGATTGTTGGAAATTTATGTATTTAGAAAGGATCGGTCACTCCAATGATATTGGGCTCGTGATCCAATATAGCCCATATAGCCCACATGTAGGGTGGGCTATATATACCCCCTCCTAGCATGTTAGGATGGGTTGGTCATTCGCTTTTCACACACTTAATCTAATCTTTCATTATTCTTTCCAACCTCTCTCTACTCTCTCTCTTTTGTTCTTCATTTATCTCTCTATCTCTTTAGATCATTCCAACACAAGGATAATCCAAGGATTACGAGGACCTACAAATGGTATCAAGAGCCTTGGTTTGATTGGTTTTGTTCTTGTGTTCTTGATTTTGTGTTTTGATCATCTATACCCACGTCCAAATTTTTTTTTGTGTTTTTCTGCTTTAATCTTGATATATGTTATCTAGTTACTTGTAATATTGATTTGGTATTGGTATTTTGGGTTAAAAACACAAATTTTTGGGTGTTTGATTCGGTTTTAGGCTTAAAATTCCGAATTTGTTGTGTACTATCCGAGAAAAGTAGGAAAGTTGTCTCCATCGCAAAGTTGTATCTATCGCAAAGTGGGCTGAATTCTTCATTGCGATCGCAAAGACCTACGGTCTCTACATTGCGATCAAAGGGTATTCCGACACTTATTCCGATCGTGCATTGGATAGCTCCTTGCATCGTACATTGCGATCGGTTATAAGGCAATATCGAAAAGTTACTCTGCCGAAATTTCATTAGCCACATTCCGATAGGTATTGCGATCAACACATTCCGACATGTATTGCGATCAAACATTCCGACAGGCATTGCGATCCAATATTGCGATAGGTAATATTGCGATGAGTATTCCGATGGGTAATATTGCGATGGGTATTGCGATGAGTATTCCGATGGTATAAACATTAATATTCCGACAGATATTCCAATCCACATTCCGACAGACTTTCCGATAGGACATTCGGATGGTTATTCCGATGGGTATTCCGACGGATTAAATTTGGGGATTCCGATACAGTGACAAGTATTTCAAGATTTTTCAAAAACATGTTTTTGAAAATTTCGTGTGTAATTTTGTCTTGGAATTTTTGGTTTATCGAGAACAATTATTAGGGGATTTTAACATTATTTCTCGACTTCTACTCACAACAACAAACACAATTACTTTCTTTCATTGATCGATCGACAAGTAATCCTTACTTTCATTTGTCATCAAATCTCAATGGATTTTTTGAATTTGACTTTTCAAGAGGGAGAATGATAAGGGATTAAATGATAATTAAAGAAAGAAGAAAGAGGGGAGGAAGCTTCCTTCCACTAATCCTCCTCCTCCCCTATAAATAGATCATTAATGTTAATTTTATTCTTGTTGGCTACTTGACAAATAGCTTTCCACCATTTTCATTTCTTGCAAATTTATCTTTCATGTCATTTTAATTTATTGTCTTGCACTTTAATTCCTTTAATTCAAGTAAGTGTTTTTAATTTTGTTAATGAATCTTTACTTTTAATCAAGCTTTTCTTTATCTTTCTCATTCTACTTTTCTTATTTTTTGGCTTATTTCAAATTCGGATTAAGCAAGGTTTTGCTTAATCTATTTGCTTATTTGATTAAAAAGTTTGTCTTTTTATTTCCATCTAGGCTTGTATACGATTTAAGCTATAAGTTTGACAATCTTATTGGCTTATTTTGTATTTAGCTTATTTGATTTTAAAGTTTTCTAAAAAGTTTTATCTTTTTAAAGTTCCTTTTATAACGTTTATGAATTTAATATTTTAAAAGTTGTCAAATTTATGCTTAGTGAGTTGTTTAAAATTTGGTTAAGTGAGCTTTTTGAAAGTGCTTATTGAGTTTCTAGCTTAACTTCATTTTCGGATTATTTTTGTGTTCCATCACAATGTTGGGGGTTCTACACATTCCGACGCCTCATTTCGATAGGTTGCTTGTTTCTATCGCAATAACCCAAAGGGGGTTCTACTTTGCGATAGCTTGTGTTCTCATTCCCTTATTCCGATCGGGATTGCGATCGCTCATTGCGATCGCATATTCCGACGGAATTTAAGGTATATTGCGACGAAGTGCTGCCCAAATTTTGACTTACATATTCTGATAGAATTTTGATATGATATTCCGACAGTTTCTTTTTTTTTAACATTCCGATAGATTTTTTTTATGATATGCCGATACTTTTTCTTTTGCTCTATTATTCCGACAGTTTTCTTTATTTATTAACATATTGCGATAGATTTTCCAATCTATATTCCCATAGTTTAAAAAAAAAGAAAAAAAAAAGAAAAAAAAACATTGCGACACAACCAAAAAGATATTCCGATGGATTTTTTTAGTACTACATTGCGATGGAAATGTGTTGCATGCTTGCATGCTTGCATGCTTATGTTTTTGCCGCCAATTTGAGCTAGTAGGCTGCTAGCTTGTGCTAGCCGCCTGCTAGCTTGTTTATTTATTTTTTTTGTTTCGTAATTGTTTAGTTTAGTCTGAAAGTTGTTCCGATTTTATTTCTGAAAGTTACGTATTTTTAGTTGAATTTTTCTTCCAATTTTAAAATTAATATTTTTATGTAAAGTTCAAGTTTTATCTTTTTTTTAGTACCCGCTTTAGGTTTTTCCTCGTTTAGCTTTAAAGTACCATTTTAGTTTTATTCTCTCCTTTTTCATTTAGTAAACTTTATTTTCGAGTCGATAGTTTATTTCGTCTTTTAGATTTATTTTTATTAATTGTTTCGCTTTAAATTTCGTTTTATTATTTGTTTTAATATTCGTTTTAATATCGTTTTAATTTTTAGTTTTTAATATTCACCTTGTTTTACTTTTATTATTTGAACTTGTCTTTACTTTGTTTTTTAAATACTTTTCGCATTTACTTTTTAATTAGTTTTAGATAATCAACTTCCCTTTTTCTTAACTAAAAACAACTGAGTCACACATTTAACCAGAAATCAATTCGAGAAGATACCGAGAAACGAACTTTTCAACCTAGTAAAATCTTGTATCAAATGGCGCCGCTGCCGGCTCTTTTCGTGAAGATTAACGGTTTTTTGTGAGAGACGCGTTGGCTTTTGGGATCCGTTCACTCGTGAACGTTATTTTTCGTGTCTAAAATTTTCAAAAATCCCAAAAACATTTAAAAAATCATAAAAAGCATCTCTTTTTCAAAGTTTTGCACCAAAAATATTCTTCTTGCTTATCTATTTTTCTTTATGGATTCTTATGTTCATTACGTAGGATGTTGGAGACGACTATATGGGGGCGAATCATGTCAATGGTGTTCATGCGAGCGATGCGGAAGAGACCTTCCTCCCATTTCCATCGATTCACAATTTGGATTTTGTCCATCGTGTAACTCGACTAATTCGTCCTTTTCAAATCCACCTCCTAGCCCCCCTTGCATGTATTGTGGAAGCGATTCTCATTGGCATGTTTCGTGTCCAATTCGACACCCGCCTCATGGCGAGCAAGAACTGGGTTACAATTATGACAATGGTAATAGCTATCTACAAGAAGCACCGGGTTTTTCTCCATACCCTTGTTGCCAAAATTGTGGGGGCCCTCACGATACTTCTTATTGTCAGCCAATGAATTATTATGAGCCAAATCCGTGTCCTCATTTTTCTTCACCGATGGATTATTATGAACCAAATCCGTGTTATAATTCTTCTCAACCGATTACTTACTATGAGCCACAACCGTGCTATAATTCTGGTTTTCATAACTGTGAGCCCCCACACCCCAACCTCAATCATCAATCCTCTCAGAGAATTCGTATTTCCCAACAACTCACTACTCTGAATGAAGAAAGACAAGCCATTCTTTTGAAACTTCATGACGGCTTAATTCAACTGACCGAGGCATTGAAGGAACAAAAGCGAGAACAACAAGAGCAACAGCAACAAGAGCAAGTATCTAATCTTAATGATTATACCCCTCCTCTTGTGCGTCAATACTATTATGATGATGATGACGACGATGATGTCTACGCTCTCGACCCATCTTCTGAAGTTGCTACTCCTACTCTCGATATTTCTAATGCGTCTAAGGATGATGATTCATTGAGTGAGATTAGTGATTTTGGCCTCGATAAATTCTTTGATGATGCGGTTTGTGACATGCCTACTGCTATGGAGTCTGTTAGAAATACGTTTTAACGTATATTAGAAGTATCGGTCACTCCACAATATGATTTATGTTGTAATAGCTCGTAGTTAGTATTTAGTTATTATTTGCTTATTAACTTAAGTAAGAACCGGTCCATGGGCTTGTCATGGACCGGCCCAAGTCCACTTATGACTTGGAACTATAAATACCCCTTTCCACTAAGGAAAGGGGTTGGTTGTTATCATTTCTTAATTTCCACTTAATAAAATTCACATAGTTTCTCTCACTTTCTCTCTCTAACTTTCTCTCTCTAGAAATTAACAAACCCCTTCATAGATTCATTGATTATCAATATTCTACATTTGGTATCAGAGCTATGGGGTGATTTAAGGTGGTGATTTGTGTGGTTTTTTAGTTTTTGATTGTATTAGTGTTCTTTTAGAAAAATCATCTTGATTCTTGGTGTTTTTTGGTGTTTTTGTGATTGGGATTAGTGGATAAGTATTAATTGTTACTTATTTTAGTCGAAAGCACAAAACTTTTTGGGTTATTTGGTCAAAATCTGGGCTTAATCGTAAGTTTTACTGTTCGACTGTTCATCTAAGGAGTTTCTGATTAACTCAGCGAAACTTCCGGATCAAAGAGTTCCGGATCAAGAAGTTCCGGATCAAGGAGTTCCGGATCAAGGAGTTCCGAGTCAAGAAGTTCCGAATCAAGAAACTTCCGAACCAAGGAGTTCCGAGTCAAGAAGTTCCGAATCAAGAAACTTCCGAACCAAGAAGTTCCGGATCAAGAAACTTCCGAACCAAGAACTTCCGAGTCAAGAAGTTCCGGATCAAGCTAAAGTTCCGAACCAAGAACTTCCGAGTCAAGAAGTTCCGGATCAAGTTAAAGTTTCGAACCAAGAACTTCCGAGTCAAGAAGTTCCGGATCAAGCCAAAGTTCCGGATCAATAACTTCCGAACCAAGAAGTTCCGAATCAATCCAAAAAGTTCCGAATCAAGGTAATCTTCCGAATCAACCAAAAGTTCCGAATCAAGGTAATCTTCCGAATCAACACAAAGTTCCGAATCAAGGTAATCTTCCGAATCAAACTTCCGAATCAACAAAAAGTTCCGAATCAAGGGTTATTTTGCTTGTTTTTTCGACGATTTTTTAGAGGATTTAATCTTGGTTTCATACAACAAAAACACAACACAATTCACAAGCTTTACTTCACTGCTCGATCAACCGATAATCTCTGTTTCTTTGAAGAAAAACAAAATGAATCCAAATTCAGTAATGCCTCAGATGACATCTCTTACGGATATATCGATTATAACGGGAACTGATAGTCGTCCACCGATGCTTATTAAAGAGGTATTTGAGGCATGGCAAGGTCGAATGATGCAATATCTAAAGGGGAAACCGACATACGGAAGGCTTATGGTCAAATCGATTTTGAATGGTCCACTCGACTATGGTACCATTACGGTTGACAACGTGACTAGACCACGAGAATTTGAAGAACTCACTCCAGCTCAACAACTTGTTGCAGATGCAGATGAAAAAGCTCTTCAAACAATTCTCCAAGCTCTTCCCCATGACATCTATAGGATGGTGAGTCAGTATACAGTGGCAAAGGATCTATGGGAACGTCTTAAGGTGTTGCTACAAGGCACGTCTCTCACCAAACAAGAAAGGGAGTGTCAGCTGTATGATTTGTTTGATAGATTCACCTACAACCCAGGGGAAACACTCCACGATTATTACTTCAGATTCACCACACTCATGAATGATCTGAATGTATACAATCTTGTGATTGCACCATTCCAGGTTAACACCAAATTCTTGAATACTCTACCTCAAGCTGAATGGGGTGAGTATATTACCGATGTGAAGTTAACCCGGGATTTGCATAAGTGCAACTTAGATCAAATCTATGCCTTCCTTCAGCAGCATGAGAAGCATGTGATTATGCACCGTTCTCCTCGTGGTATGCACCCAGATTCTTTAGCATTGATGGCGAATCAACCAAGCTTGTCTCACAACAACACACCCTATATCTTGGGACATCAAGCTTATCATCAATCACCTTACATGACACCAGCCTTTCCCCAATACTCGATTCTACCACAACCACCCACCTCACATCAGCAACAATATCGGTTCAATGCACCCTCATCACAGTATGCTTCACAACCTCATCCAGTAAATGTTGCACATTATGCTCAGCCATCATATTCTTCTTATCAAGAGAATGCAGCATATCCAACAAGCTACCCTGATCAAATGAGTCTTCCTTATATTGATTATGCAGCTCATCCAGATCAAGCACTATATTGTGATGATGAGGAAGTCCCAGTTCCTGTATTCCAACAAGGAGCTGACCCAGTTGAAGTGCTAACTACTATGTCTGCTTACCTCACAAGAACTTTAAGCAAACGAGGATTCAGAGGATCAGCTCCTACCAACAATCAGTTGAGGAATTCATCCAATTCTCGCCAACAAGCTACAATTGAGAATGGCAGGGTAATGGTTCAGCCAATTCAGCCATATCAGGGGAGAACTTCCACATCAACCAATGTTCGCACCGCCAATCCTGCTCCTGCTCCAATGGTCAATAATCCTCCACGGGCTAATACAGGCAAGTTGAGAATGATCACATGCTACAACTGCAAGGAAGAGGGTCATATGTCCAGGGATTGTAAGAAACCCAAGAGGAGAAGGGATGGACAGTGGTTTGCAGAAAAGATCTATCTGGTAAATGCTCAGGCGCAAGGAAGGGAACTTGATGAAGAGGAGCTTGCATTTCTTGCTGACCCAGGGATTGCTGAACAAGACATTGTCACTACGTAGAATGCAGCTTACCAAGCCGATGATCTTGATGCGTATGATTCCGATTGTGATGACTTTCAGACTGCAAAGGCGGCTTTCATGGCAACTTTTTCCAGCTTAGGGCCAGATAAGAAATCTGAGGTACTTATTAATGACACTGATAATGCCACTGATGCTAGTATTCAACCACATCAAGTTGGGCAAGAGAGTGCTGATTCGAATGCATCTTCGGTGGTGAGTCTTTCAAATGAGGAGACAAACAATGATAGCAATATCAATGTGAGTTCCCAGACTTTGAGTGAATCACAACCGGGACCCAGTTCGCATACGCCTACTCCTGCTCAACAAGATTTGGTCATGGTTCCTGCTACACTACTTAGCCAAATGAATGCTGCACTCTTAGAAACCTTAGCTAAGAATAAGAATTTGCCTGATGAGCTTGCCTTAAGCAATGAGAAAGTACAAACCTTGGAATTAATGCCTTCGTCTAGTGTTCTCACAAATCTCGAATATGATCACTTTAGAAACAAACAAATGGGTCACTTACAAGAAATCGAAAACTTAAGAGCAAATCTGTCTAGTGAACTTAGAGCAAAGGAGTTAGTGGTCACTAATTTTCAAAAACTTCAAACTGATTTTGAATTACTCGAATCTAAGAAGACTGAAATGGAGATTAATGCTACTAATAAGATTAGAAGTCTAGACTACTTGCTGTTAAGACAATACGCTGCTTCACAACTAGTTCACTTATTTGATGCTTCGTTTAAAGAGTTTAACTTATCACGTCTAAAAGGCCTTCCCCCTAATCCAAGATATGCAAAACAAGCTTTAAGACATAGTCCTAGACTTTATAATGCAACTCAATTAGGATTGGCTTTAGACCCGATTGTTTTTCCCAATGATAGAACAAGTAAGGATCTAGTTGATGAGGATCGGTCATACAATTCTGCAAAATATCCCGAATGTGATTATTTTAAAATGAATAAGGAACTTGCTAAAACTGATTTTAGAGTTCGCTTCCATATGGATAAAGATCTCATCACAGCACCGACCTACATGTTAGAGGAAGAACGCCCTAGTACATTTCCTACACTTGTCAACATGGAAGATCCTAAGGAAATTCCAAAGAATCTTCCACCGGTTAGCACTGTATGGTTAAACTTGAAAGAGATTAACCGATACTTTACTACCTTTGACAAGGTCATTTTGGAATGTACGACTTCAAATGGCTTAAACGCCGGAGAATGGGCTTTCGAACACATGAACGAGGTGTTTAGAACTAAGATCAATCCGTTTGTCGAAAGTCTAAAAGGAAGTTTTGCATCTCTTAAGGAAAATCTTCAGTTTGAAATTGGGGAAGTTCAAAAAGTGTTTTATGAAATGGACACCGCTTACGAACTGCAACTAATTGAAAAGGAAAAGATTTTAACCGAATATGACCGATTCTTGTCCGAAGTAATCTCGTGTGATGTGCTTACTATTGTAAATGTTAAATATTCGAATGAGCTTACATCCGCTATGATGAATTGTGATGCTGTGAATAATTGTGAGGATATTTGTGATATTTCTGTAAATGTTGCTGAAACTGTAAATGAGGTAGATAATCATTCTTGTCACGAATCTAACGCTGAGTTTTTAAAGCTACAAGATTCTTATAATTTACTTTCTCAACGCTTTAATCAACTAGAACAACATTGTATATCTTTAGAATTAAAACAACAAGCTCAAAATGAAAATCTTTTGATATCAAATGTTTGTGAAAACGGTGTTGAGAATAGTGACAAGATGATTGCAATTGTTAAGACATTAGAGGAAGAAATCATGAGATTAAAGAGAGAGATATCATCAAAGGAAACATTAAGAATGGAACTAGAGGCCGCAGAGTCTAAAAACCAAGTCTTAGAAATTAGACTATCAACTGTTCTAGGGGAGATGGATCGGACAAGGCAGGGACTATCCGCTCTTTATGGTTCACTAGAAGATCGATTCGCTTTTAATGCGACACAGCAACAATATTATATTGAACAACTGAACCAAAAGTGCGAAGAAATCTCTGACTTGAACATCCTGCTCATAGACAAAAATATGGTTTTGGCTGAGTTAAAGGAGACACTTCTTCTCACCCGACAAGAAGTAGTTGATAACTTAGCTACCGACTCTGCACCGTCCACTAGTGCTCCAACAACCAAGAAAGTAGTGCTTTATAAGAATCCGCTTCATAAGAGAAACCCGGTTGTATACGATGATTATATGAGGAATGCCATTAAGCATGTCGATCTTCTTAGGAATATTTTAGACGATCTTTATGCCTTAGATCCCTCAAGTAGCGACTATTATTCGGCTCATGAATATGTTAAGCGAGTTCAATATTGCTTGGCTTATTTGCAATACATAGGTACACCAGGTTCTGCACTACTTAATAATAGGCCCATTGCTGTCACTCCATTTAATAAGACTCCAGGAGCGAAACCGTCATTGGCACAATCAAGTAAGACATCTTTAAAATCTGCTGCTAATGTTCCCACTTTGCCTTCTACAGGATTAAAAGCAACTACTAAGGCTAAAGGATCGCCACTCAAGAAAGATAAGATCAAGCCCGCCACTAGTAGTGCCACAAAGAAGAAAGTAGAAGTCCACACTAGGAATGCTAGTTCAGTTTTAAATAAAACAAATCATGTTAAGACTAAAAGCTCTGCGCCTGTGCAGCAGCCTAAACCATTCGTGAATTCTGATTTAATTTGTTGGAATTGTAATGAATGTATGTTTTCCCAGAGTCATGATTTGTGTCTGATTGATCACGTTAATGAAATGAATGCTATTAAGAATGGTCTTGAATGGAAGCCAACGGGTAGAACTCGTGCCCAAGTTGGCTGGCAATGGCGTCCCACTGGTAGGACCTTTACACTAGATGGAAAAATGTGCCCTTTAACTAGGAATGCATCTATCGAGGTTAGGTCTGAGCGTCCTTTAGTTAGGAACACTCGCACTCAAGTATGGAAACAGCGCCCTTTAAATAGGTCTGCCCCCACTGTAGTGCCTATCAGTGAAGAAATACCTCAGGATTTGAGCCAATTAGAATCTACACCACTAATTAAGAAGAAAAAGGCTAGGAAATCTAAGAAACCTAGAGTTAGCAAATCTAAGATTATTAAATCTGTACCTGCTAATAACAAGGAACACTCAGATTCCGATACCTCTACATTGTCTTTGTGTGGTGATATTTTCAGGTGGTCCAAATCATCCTGTGGTATTTGGACTCCGGTTGTTCAAAACATATGACCGGAAATCGCTCGATGCTCCGAAATTTCGTCAGCAAGTTTCTTGGTACGGTTAAATTTGGGAATGATCATATAGCAAAGATTATGGGATATGGTGAATATCAGATTGGAAACGTGACGATTTCTAGGGTATACTATGTTGAAGGTCTTGGTCATAACTTATTCTCAGTAGGACAGTTTTGTGATTCCAACCTTGAGGTTGCTTTTCGACAACACACTTGTTTCATCCGCAACTTGGAAGGAAAAGACTTGTTGAAGGGATCTCGTGGTGCAAATCTTTACACTTTGTCCTTACAAGACATGATGGCCGCTTCTCCAGTATGTCTTCTCTCTAAAGCTTCTAAGACCAAGTCGTGGTTATGGCATCGCAGATTATCTCATCTTAATTTTGATGCTATTAATCATCTGGCTAAAAACGAGTTAGTTCGTGGTCTTCCCAAGCTTAAATTTCACAAGGATCATCTATGTTCCGCGTGTTCAAGGGGGAAAAGCACCAAGAAATCTTACAAACCCAAAGCTGAAGACACTAATCAAGAAAAACTTCATCTTTTGCATATGGATCTTTGTGGTCCGATGAGAACTGAAAGTGTGAGCGGTAAGAAATTCATTCTCGTCATTGTGGATGATTTTTCAAGGTTTACATGGGTTAGATTTCTACGTACAAAGGATGAAGCTCCGAAGGCTATCATCACTTTTCTGAAGTTCATTCAGGTACGTTTGAATACCACTGTCCGCCGTATTCGTACAGACAATGGTACAGAGTTCGTCAACCAGACTCTCCGTGATTATTATGAAGGAGTTGGTATATCACATGAAACATCCGCTGCACGCACTCCACAACAAAACGGTGTCGTTGAAAGACGGAATCGTACACTTATGGAAGCTGCTAGGACCATGCTTATTTATGCGAACGCTCCATTGTTCTTGTGGGCAGAGGCTATTTCTACTGCATGTTTCACCCAAAACCGTTCTATCATTCGGAAACGCCATGGAAAAACACCTTATGAGCTTCTACATGACCGCAAACCCGATGTTTCATTTTTCCATGTGTTTGGTGCTCTGTGTTATCCAAACATCAATAGTGAGAACTTGGGTAAGCTTCAACCAAAAGCAGACATAGGTATTTTCATTGGTTACTCACCGTCCAAAAGAGCATACCGAATCTATAACCGTCGTCTTGGCAAGATTGTAGAAACTATGGACGCTGATTTCGACGAGCTGACAGCGATGGCTTCTGAGCAACACAGCTCTGAACCCGCGCTTCATGAGATGGGACCCGGTGCTATAAGTTCCGGATTAGTTCCCAACAATCCTACTTCTACATCATTTTTACCACCATCTAGGCCCGAGTGGGATAAACTGTTTCAACCGTTGTTTGATGAATTCTTCGATCCCCCGACTGATGAAGTTCCAGTACCTGTAGTAATTGCTCCAATACCTGAAGTGGTTGCTCAAGTTAATGAACCTTTATCTAATGCATCTACAATTCAAGTTGAACCTGATGCACCTTCACCAAGTGATTCACAAACTACACCTGAATCATCACCCCTACTTGTGCCTAATGATGTAGAAGAGGATACTACTGATCACGACTTGGAATATGCTCACTTGCAAGAGCTTCCTTTCTTTGGTGTAGCGATCCCTGAAAACCCTTCAGCCGCCTCTACCTCAGAAGAAGCTCCATCTATTGTTCACTCCAGACCACCTAGGATTGAAAACCATAGCACTAAATGGACAAAAGATCACCCAATTAGGAATGTTATTGGAGATCTAGATCGACCAGTCTCTACACGCCATCAACTACAAGAGAGTGCACTATATTGTTACTTTGATGCATTTCTCTCTGAAGTTGAACCCAAAAATTGGCAGCAGGCTATGACCCAATCATCTTGGATTGAAGCTATGCAGGAGGAACTCAATGAATTCAAACGACTAGAAGTATGGGAATTGGTTCCTCGCCCTGACAAGGTTAACATCCTTACTTTGTTATGGGTTTATAAGGTTAAACTTGATGAGATGGGTTCGGTATTAAAGAATAAAGCAAGATTGGTCGCTAGAGGATATAAACAAGCCTTGGGTATAGACTTTGAGGAATCTTTTGCTCCTGTGGCTAGATTGGAGGCGATTAGACTATTCCTTGCGTTTGCTGCTCATATGAATATGATCGTCTATCAAATGGATGTGAAGACGGCATTTTTGAACGGTGAACTAAGGGAAGAGGTTTATGTTAGTCAACCGGATGGGTTCGTCAGCACGGAGTCTCCTAACCATGTGTACAAGCTTAAGAAGGCTCTCTATGGGTTGAAACAAGCTCCACGCGCGTGGTATGATCTCCTGTCAACATATCTCATGTCGGAAGGCTTCTCCAAAGGCAAAGTGGACCCTACTCTATTCACTCTCAAGGACGGCAACGACATGCTTCTGGTACAAATTTATGTTGATGATATAATTTTTGCTGCCACTAACATAGAATTGTCTAAACAATTTGAGAAGATAATGTCCACACGCTTTCAGATGTCGATGATGGGAAAAATTTCATTTTTCTTAGGATTACAGATTTCTCAGAATCCCAGAGGCATCTTTATAAATCAATCCAAATATGCTCTAGAATCTCTTAAGAAATATAATTTTGAGAATTGTGACCCCGTAGACACTCCAATGGTTGAGAAAACCAAGTTAGATGAAGATAGGGATGGGATTATTGTCGATCCGAAACTTTACCGTGGAATGATTGGCACCCTTCTCTATCTGACTGCTAGCAGGCCTGATTTGCAATTTGCTGTATGCATGTGTGCCCGGTATCAGGCTCGGCCTACCGAAAAGCACTTACATGTAGTTAAAAGGATCTTTCGGTATCTAAAAGGAACACTTCATCGTGGTCTATGGTATCCGAAAGATTCCTCGATTGCTTTAATATCATACGCAGATGCCGATCATGCTGGATGTCAAGATACGAGGCGTAGCACGTCTGGATCTGTGCAACTCCTTGGAGATAGATTGATCAGTTGGTCTTCAAAAAGGCAGAAAAGCGCTGCAATATCAAGCACGGAGGCTGAATACATCGCCATGTCCGGTTGTTGTGCTCAAGTCCTTTGGATGAGATCACAATTAACTGACTACGGTCTTGGATTTAACAAAATCCCGATGTATTGTGACAACAAGAGCGCCATTGCCCTTTGCTGCAACTATGTTCAACACTCCCGGGCCAAGCACATAGACATTCGCTACCATTTCATCAAGGAGCAGGTGGAGAACGGAGTGATCGAGCTGTATTTTGTCACTACTGAGTACCAGCTGGCGGATATGTTCACCAAAGCCTTAGATCGAGGACGAATCGAGTTTTTGATCGACAAGCTTGGCATGAAATCATTCACTCCAGCGACTCTCAAAGAGTTGGCAGAAGAATCAGCTGAATAGTCGTGGTAAACTATTCAGAGTATCCTTTGGTTGTGATCATGTATATTATCGTAAATATATAAACCACAAAAAGAAAATACAAAAATATAAAACCAAGAAAAACCATAAAAAATATAAAACCAAGAAAAACCATAAAAAATATAAAACCTAGAAAAACCATAAAAAATATAAAACCAAGAAAAACCAAAAATATTTCTTGTTTTAAATCGGGCATGTCTTTTAGTACGGTAATATTTACGGCCTTAGAAATGTCGATCAATATTGACACGGTGCCATAAATAGAGTCCGTATAAAAGTTGTACATTTTTAAAACATGCCCATTATGGCTTGTAGTTATTTCAGACTGCAACCCGGTTTTCACATTAAAGTCACGTATTTCCTTGGAAAACGTTGGCTCAGAACGGGAATTAATTTTCTCGGGCGTGATTTACAAGCCAAATCATGCAAAGGGATCAAGTTTACTTTATAACTTGGTCTGACACGAATTGGTGTACGTCTCAGTGCATTAATTTGTTAAAATAAGAGAAATCTTATTAAAACCACGAATCAAAATTTTTCAAGAAATAAATTGGAAATGCTTTCATCACTATTTGACTCTTTAAACAATGACTACAGCTCTTTAAATAGAAAACGGGTCATCGTTTAAGGGGGAGAAAATAGTAAAATCATCTTTGTCATTAAAATTGCTTTTCAAAAGTGATTGTGAAAATTAAGGGCTACATGGTAATTGAGTGGTTTTGCTTTAGAAAACGACTTGTGTTCGTTCTAAGTGATAGGCATGGCTTTTAGATTTTGAGGATTTGCTAATAGATTGTGTTTGTTAAGTTAAGTGTAAGTGAAACAAAAAGGGTTAAGTGATATGAAAACATTAGAAACAAAAGGAAAAAGAAAGAAAATGTAGGGACTAAAGTGTGATTTATTGAAACTAGTCAAAATTGACCTAAGTCAAAAATCAAACACCCCGCCCCTCACATTATTTCCATTCACTGTTTATCAAATAACTTGCCGCCATTGTTTACACATACAAACACGCATTCAAACCTTCGTCTGATCATTCTTTCTTGTTCATCTGCTAAATTTAGGTATATACATCAACCTGATTAACTTCTAATCCACAGTTCTTATCATATTATTCTGATTAAACATGCTCAATTACTCAGTTCAATCCACTTAGGGTTTTTGATTAAATTAGGCTAAACTGATTAGGGATTTATGGTGGGATTTGCTCGGAATAGGTTAAATGATGAATATATTGCCTTAGTTTGCCTTAGAAACTCACAAACGCGCTAGATTATTCATCATAAGCTTCGTTTGAAAAGTTCCGAGTGAACACTGGATAAAACTTCCGAATGAAGGATTTCTTCTGAAAAACTTCCGAATGAGGAAGTTCCGAATGAAGAACTTCCGAATGAGGAAGTTCCGAATGAAGAACTTCCAAATGAGGAAGTTCCGAATGAAGAACTTCCGAATGTAGGAAGTTCCGAATGAAGAACTTCCGAATGAAGGAAGTTCCGAATGAAGAACTTCCGAATGAAGGAAGTTCCGAATGAAGGAATGTTCCGGATGAAGGAAGTTCCGAATGAATAACTTCCGGATGAAGGAAGTTCCGAATGAAGAACTTCCGAATGAAGGAAGTTCCGAATGAAGAACTTCCGGATGAAGGAAGTTCCGAATGAAGAACTTCCGAATGAAGGAAGTTCCGAATGAAGAACTTCCGGATGAAGGAAGTTCCGAATGAAGAACTTCCGGATGAAGGAAGTTCCGAATGAAGAACTTCCGGATGAAGAAGTTCCGAATGAACAGAAGTTCCGAATGAGGAAGTTCCGGATGAATATGTTCCGAATAAGGAAAAGTTCCGGATGAAGAGTTTGATTATTCTTGTTTGCATGCTATCTATGTACTTGTTGTTTTATCTTATGAAATGTGTTATGATTAGAAATAAGAATGATATATATCTATCTGTTTTTTTGTGCATCAACCTTTCATGTCTTATCTTAAGCAGATAAAATGACTAATCCAACAGTACAAGCTATCCAAGAATCTAGGGAAGCCGATATTGCTAAAGCTCGAACCCTTAAGTTTATACCCAACAACTATAGGCTGAAGCAAGTTTCTAAATCCACTCACCATGGTTTTAAGGTCGCCATAGCCATTCTTGATAACTCTCATTTCAAGAACGCCCTCAGGAGTACAGCCTCGGTGCCTTATGAGTATATGTTTGAATTTTGGGCAACCAAGGATTTCACTTCGAACAAGATCACCTTCACCATCGACAACAAGCAGCAGACACTCACCGTTTCAGACTTCCGTAAGATGCTTGGTATACGGGATACACCCAAGGGCATGTCTTTCTCAAGGGATCCTACTAAAGATGAACTCGCGGAGTTATTTGACGCACTTGGATGTCCGGAAATACGAGTTGCATCTGAGTTTACCACTGCTAAGGTAGGACAACCCTGGAGAGCTTTGATGGGTATTCTCAGTAAATGCCTTACACCAAAAATAAGTGGACATGATGCTTTGAGAAGTCCGATAATGAACCTCTTCTATGGCATGTACAAAGCTGCGAATTCAGATTATGCTTTGTTGATATGGGAAGAATTCACCTTTCAACTCTTCCACAACAAGAAGCTAAAGACAAACTTCTTTCCTTATCCTCGATTTATTAAGCTTATCATAAATTATTTTATGAAGCTTGATGCTACTATTGATAGGCGAGCAGGAGGTCGCTATCACACTGAAGAAGCTGATGATACTGTAGATCTGAGGCATGAAGGACCGTCTACTGGTGTGATTCCGGGTCCTGTTCCTGATTACCTTCTGTCAGACAAAATCAAAGGTTCTGCAGATTACAAGCTACTACAGTTAGAAATCCAGAAGCTGAAAGCAAACCTTCAAACTGGAGAAGACTCTTCCACAACGGTTAAGAGTAAAGGTAAACGCAAACAACCAGCTGAGTTACCTGAACCCGAACCCAAGAAGAAGAAGACAGAGGGTAAGAAAGGAAAGGGTAAGGATTTGATGCGTCTACGTGATGAAGCAGATATTGTTGATCCTACTGTTGGTAAAACCGAGCAACAAATGCTGAAGATTGCTATTAAAAGGAGTAGGAAAGATACAGGCGGTAGTGGTTCAGGTGCGAGGGTAGATATCGAGGATGAGTACGAGGAACCGCATGATGTTGATGAGTTTGGGTCACCTGAAAACTACTCTACTTCGAAGGAGCCATCAATCCCTATTTCAACAAGTGTGGAAAAGGAACCTGTTGCTTCTACGATCATGGTGACAACTCAACCTTTGGCAACTCTACCACCACCAATCCAACCCTTAACAACCCGACCAACCCGACCGGCTTCCACACCATTTCTTCCACCACCCATAATCCCTACCCTTAGTACAGCAGTTACAACCGAGCCTATTCCATCAACATCTGCAACTTCTGCAACATCTGCAATGGCAGCAATAGTATTGGGCGAGATGTTGGATAAACATACGGATGCTCACAAGAGAGAAATGAATGAACTTCGCCAAGAGTTAAATAGAAGAGCTCAAAGTGAAGAAGCATCAAGGAAAGCTCAAGAAGAGTTGATTGCCAAGTTCGCTGCAGACTTGGAAGCTACCCGAAAGGCTCATGCAGAGGAAATTGCTCAGGTTAAGCAGGCTGAGGCCAATAAACATGCTGCACGCATTACCAGACTTCAAGCAATGAGGGATAAATATAAGGAACAAAAAGAAGCACTTGAAGCATCTGTGAAAGAAAGAGTGCAAGAATCAGTTGAATCTTTAATGCCTAAGCTTCGTGACGAGTTGAAGATACTTGCTGCTGACAATTTGATGGTCAAATCATCCAACCCTTCAGAAGCCGCCTATAAGATTGCTTATGACCTGACGGATTTTGAACTAAAGAAGATCCTTAAGGCTCGAATGGTGGAACTTGGGTCGCATGATAAATCGAGAATTCAACGGGTTCTATTTAAATCCCTGAATGATGCTATCATGGAGGATGATAGATTATTCAAAATGTTTGGAAGTGTGGTACCATATCACATCTTACCTGAGGAAGAAAGGGAAGAGAGTGAAGAAGAGGGTACGGGTGAAGAAGAAGAAGAAGAAGAAGAAGAAGGTGAAAAGGAGAAAGACGATGACGAAGGTGGTGATGATGATGAGGGTGGTGATGATGATGAGGATGATGACGATGATGAGGATGATGAGGATGATGATGGCGATGATGGTGGTGATGAGAATCAGGAGAGTGCAAGGGGTAGTAACGGGGATGATAACCAGGATGATGATGGGGGTGAACAACCGAAAAAGGGAGATAAGGTTACCAGCTCCAAGAAGACTGCTACTAAGACTGGAACCAAGTCCACAAAAGATGCAGCACAGAAGGACAAATCGACATCCTCGGAATCCAGACGAACTAAGTGGCGCCACGATGTGAATGCCACTACAGCGTCTTCGGCTCCTGGTATCTCTATCGCTGTGTCTGTACCTATTACCACTAACCCCATTAGTTCTGCTGTTGTTTCTCCTGTGATTGCAGAATCAGTGACGGAACCCGAAGCTGCACAACATTCTCCAGTTCACGACACTGCTGAAATGCCTGAAACTGAACCAACTGATGTTCGCACTTCAACTCCTCAACAACAAGCTCAAAAATCTACGGTTCCTGAACCAAGCATTAGAGTTTGGGAAGACACGTTGGAGATAGACGAGTCTGCACCACCACAAGCTTGGATCACGGCAGCAGCTCAATATGATCCGATCACAGATGCTGACAAAGATGTGCTGTATCTGCGTATCCGAAGTCCGATTGACTTATGTGCATTTTTTGCTCATGAGTATAAGACTTCGGTTACACCATCCTTGGTCAAGAAAGCAATGAAAGATAAGAGACTGCGTGCCAAAACCCGATTACCCCGGATGGAGTTCGAGTATTATGCCGATGAGATCATAAAGGCTTTGAAAACCGTTCAAAGGCCAGGACTTCATGAATCAGAAAGAGCTCCACCTCCAATGGATCCTGCTCAAGATAATCAGATTGCTCTTGACTTCTTCGTCACCAACGATCTTGAGTATCTACTGAAGGGATCATCAAAGTACGCAACTTCCCTGACTTTGCTGAAAGCGGCCAACTGGGGGACAATACCCTACATCGAGGAAAAGGTAAATCGACTCTGGGTCCCTAAAATGAATCGTAATTATGATATGTATGCTGTCATAGGTGCATCTCATTGGGACGAAAGAGTCCGAAGGGCGTACAGGGGTTGCTGCTTGGTCAAATCTGGAAGCAATGTTAGATCCGATATCCGTATCTCCAGCATTTTAGGGTTGAAAACAGAGGCCAAGAACGGCTATTATCATGTGACGGAGATTCGGTTGAAAAGGGAGGATGACCGGGAATACAAAATCCAGCAAGGAGATTTTTCCATCATTCGCCTGGAGGATATCGAAGATATGCTGCTTCTAATGACCCGAGATCAACTTACTCACATTCCTCGTGAAGACCTGATTGCTCTAAATACAGCACTTCGTATGTTTACACGAAGCGTTGTCATCAAGTCACGAGTGGAAGATCTTCAGTTGGGAGTCGAAAGCTATCAGAGGAGGCTCAATTTAACTCGCCCTGTGAATCAAGTGCTACCTCAACATGTAGAAAGATGTCCCTACACCGGCATTTCTGTCCCGAATTCTGGAATTTTCTACTTGAACAGTCGAGGTTTGATGAAGTTTATGAGGGTGGGGGAGCTCCACAAGTATAGCGATGGCACTCTTATACAAGTCAGAGATAAGTTGGAGCATCTGAACTCGGGTGGGACTTTGCCAGAGATGACGGAGGATTGGCATCCGGGTTACCGGCAGATGGCAAAGTATGTGATCAAAAAGATCGATCAAAAGCTCCGTGAACGTAGATTGCTGAGGAGCTTGGAAAGATTCGTGGGTGGAAGACCGTATTTAGTGCACCACAAGCTACTGCAACGATCCATCTGATGGGTCGTACATCTCAGGTCACTTTATATTGGTTTTCAATTGTGAATATGTAAATTTGTGAATAATGTGCTTGAACGGCTTGTTGTAGTGTTAAGGTATGATAATTTTTCAAGAATTTCTCACGAGATTCTAAATCTTTCAAAATATGTCATACCAAAGCACTACAACTATCCCTTATTAACTTAAGGGGGAGCAATAACTTGTTCTATGGCCAAACATTGATTTCATTTTTACCCAAAGACCGGTTAATCCATTCAATATCCCAAATATTAATGGTTAACATTTTGGATAAGGGGAGAAAATGGGATTAAGGAGACGTAAGTGTTACTTGGCTAAAAGATGAAAAAGACTTAATGATAATCCAACTTAATATGTGTTAAGCACGTGTTAAGGGGGAGCGTTTTTGATGATCAAAACACCTAAGGTACAAAACTTTTGATTTCAATATCACAAGTACCTTAGGTGATTTTCAATGATGTTTTCATGGTGGCAATTCCTTCCCAAAACACGCTTAATTCACGACGGATGTGGTGACAAAAGGGTGGTAGGAATAGGTTAAGTCCAATGATTCATCAGAGCCGATGGAATCTTCCCAAGGACAATTCCCTAGTTAGAATTAGAAGTCCTAGGAAAGATGGAGAAAGAATGTGAACGTAGCTGAATGCCGACCAAGTACTTAAGCTAGCACTGGAACAATCACAACAAGGTGCTAGTGATGACGTATTGGTAAGCATTGAAGGGGTTGAAGAATGAAAAAGAAATGTAAAGATAAAGGGTGTAAAGAAAGAAGCCCTCCTTACAACTTTAGGCAGAAACCGGGTCAATACATATGCTATTGAGGTCATTTTTGTTAATGATTCTCGGTATTGAAGAAAGACATCATGGACCCAGTGATGCAATGCACAACCCTTCCCCAGCTAACTCAAATATCTCTTAAAAGGTATTTGTTTTAATCACACGGAGATCAACACGTTATCTATTGGTTTATTCACTCCGAATAAACTGGTATTGAAAAGGTGGCACTCCTCTCCAGCCATCGCTCACTAAATCAAAACGCACAATCGAGTCTAGAGCCAAGAGATCATCAAAAGTCTCATTAGGACACTTTCCATTTATTCCTTGCTTTCTCACATACTGTGAAAAGTAAGAGATTTTCATGAGTCCTACGCAATATTCCTGTAATATTGCCAGAACATCCGAGTAATACGCAAGTATTACAATGAAGATGGAAATCCTGCTTGAGCCAACATCAAACAAGCTCATGGTAGGTTACACGTGCGGTTCTTTTAGAACCAATCTTGTGAAAAACTGGAAGGTAACAGTGGTTTAATTCTTAATTGAACTTAAACTCGTTCCAGGCCTCTTCGCATTATCATATGATCTTGCCAGAACACTCAGAGTGACTCTTTATTGACCACAGTGACGAGTGGAAATCCTTCTAGTGTCAACATCAAACAGCACTTGGTAGGTAACGTGCAAGATTCTTTATGAATCGAGCTCGTGACAACTGGAAAGCAACGATGGTGAAAATCTTAATTGAAATTCACTTGTTCCAGGTTTCATGAATTGACGGCTTTTAATCACAAGGATAATTTATCCAAGTGATTCACTCTTTATGTTCGCAGTCAGCTTTGGACGGTCGAGTAAAGAGAACGGGTTTACCCGCGAAATCCTGTCAGGAAGTTACTTAATTGAAACTATCCGTCACGGGTACGATATCTAATATCGTCCAACGGTCTTCACCGACCGGAGGTAAAATGCTACCGAATTAGAATAAAATGTTCAAAGCCATTTTATTCGTGTCGTTGCTGTGTACCTGCTAAAGACGGTGGCGTTGCTGTGTACCTGTTGAAGACGATGGCGTTGCTGAGTACCAGTAAAGACGGTGGTGTTGCGGTGTACCTGGAAAAGTCGTTCCCACATGCTTATGTCTTTTGCAACAAAAATTCAAGAAAGTACAAGATGAAGTCTTCCGCTGTACCAAACTCTGAAACTTTCGAGAATTCAACAAAAAGACGTAAGTGTGTGGAACATGAAGTCACGAGGAGGCAAAGTTCACAAGAAAGGCAAAGATCGCACGTGAAAGGCCAAAGAACAATGCTCTCAAGTCAAAGCCAAAAAGATCAAATCAACATATTCACAACAAAAGAAAGAAAAGAAGAAAAGACTACGAGCTAAAGAACGAAGACTTAGTATAGTATGCTAGGTTTAGAACTTTGTAACGTGGAGTGACCTCCCTTAGGGGGAGATTGTTAGAAATACGTTTTAACGTATATTAGAAGTATCGGTCACTCCACAATATGATTTATGTTGTAATAGCTCGTAGTTAGTATTTAGTTATTATTTGCTTATTAACTTAAGTAAGAACCGGTCCATGGGCTTGTCATGGACCGGCCCAAGTCCACTTATGACTTGGAACTATAAATACCCCTTTCCACTAAGGAAAGGGGTTGGTTGTTATCATTTCTTAATTTCCACTTAATAAAATTCACATAGTTTCTCTCACTTTCTCTCTCTAACTTTCTCTCTCTAGAAATTAACAAACCCCTTCATAGATTCATTGATTATCAATATTCTACAGAGTCTGAGGACGACGTTGCTCTTACGGAAGAGGTCGATCCTAATGATGACGATTTTTCTCCTCGCTATGAGAAGTTCACTTTTGAAATTTCTCAATCTCCACCGGGAGATGCGGGCGATGACGATTTATTCTCTCCGGCTTACGAGAAGTTCACCGATGAACTTTCTCTTGAAGATGAGGTGGAAGACGTGATTCTCCGAGATAGATTACGGAACGTGCATCTTCTTATTGCTCAAATCGAAGAGTTGACTTCTCCTCCTCTTTCCGAGTCTTTACCTCCATCTATTCCTCCCGTTGAAGATAATGACCCATTGCTGGAAGAAATCGACATTAACTCAATACCTCCGGGTATTGATGATGATGACACGGAGGGGGATATTATTTTTGATACTTTGCTGCAGGAACGTATTGTCCCAAGTCCCCCTCCCGAGCACCTTTCATCCTCCCCTTTAGCCACTATTACGGAGGATGAGTGCTTTGACCCGGGAGGTGACATTCACTATTTCATGATTGATAATATTACGGCTTTGCCGAGTGCTCTACATCCATTGTCTTTGGGGGATGACAATGTGCTTACTTTACCCACCCCACCTCCCGTGGATCACGATTTCACATACTTTTCATATGTTGAAAGGACTTTTCTCCCATTTAAGACTTATCCTCCCGCCTCCCCTTTGTTGATGTCAACCGGGAATGAGGACAAGGTCTTTGATCCCGGTATTACATGTGAGGCTTCCCCATGGACCATTTAATTCGGGGACGAGTCAGGCTCGTGACTCGGTTAATATAAACAAGCGCTCTTCGGGAGGCAACCCGATTATCTATCTTTACTTCTTTTCATCATAAGTGTAGGGGGTAGCCCCGTTGGTGTTTCTTGTTTTCTTTCTTATCATGTGCAGGGATTAGAGCTTCAAAGACACACTCTTGATTACTTTTGACGACACGTGATTCTGAGTTCCCTTCTTCCCGGTTCTATCCTAAACTCTTTTCGATTCACTATTTTTATATTTTCTCAATATTAAAATAGGAATATCTTTAGTTGTCTCTTCCTTAGCAAGATTTAAACAACGTGCACAATCTCCTAAGTGTAGGGGAGTTTACTCCCACATGCTTAAACATTGAGGACAATGTTTATATCAAGTGTAGGGGGACTTCTATCGAAGTTAAGTGGCCTTTTCCTTGTATTTGTCCTCATTTTAACCGGAAAATCAGTTTTTCGACATTTTTTAAAATTTTTGATCTATTTTGGCGTATTAGTTTTTCCCTTTGTATAGTTATTTTCCTTCTTTACTAGAATAAATTTTAATAAAGTGGTTTTAATTTTCAAACGTTGTGAATCTTTTGACTCAACCCAAGTTTACTTATCTAAGTTTACTCTAGCTAGTATCCTTAACGTGTTTAAGTCAAGTTTTGCTAGGCTTTTATATAAGGAGCTTTAAAACGCGAAAGTCTTAACTCTCACGGGTTAAGAACAAGAACTTTTCGCAAGTTCCTATAATTGACCCTAGAGAGTCGTTTATCAAGGGAACTTTAAAATGCGATTTCTAAACTTGAAAAAGTCTAAGAAGTTGCAAGATCATATAGATGACTCGAAAACCCAAAAATTTGATTTAATAAGCTAAGCATCCACGAGTCTCATTCCTTGAGATTTTAAACTGTGGAGAACGAGAGATGATATAGTCAATTATAAGTCTGATATTCTTTCGTGAATTTATGTGAGTTAATTATAAGCCTATTCTCCCATCGCTTGCTAATAAATTTATCTACAATAAATAAGGTTGTACGATTTGAAAAGTTACTTAGCTTCTAGCCCAAGATCGTTTAAAAGTTGCTCGGTAATGATTAGAGTTCATAGCCAAGGCATAACTTATTGAAACGGGATGCGAAGATTGGCGAGTCCGAAAAGGTCCTAACAAGACATGAGGGCTACATTTTGTTGCTAAAGATCCAAAAGTGATGTGAAGAATCATTTATCGAAAATCAATATGAAGGATCGAGACACACGACGAAAAGCAAGAACTCCCCAAAAGATCATGGAGAAGTCTATCCGAAAAGACCCTAGCAAGGTATGAGGATAAATAGATCCAAGTCCTAAAAGGAGGCAGATCGTTGTATATCAAAGTCCAAAATAAAGATTGGAGAAAAATGAAGAAGTCGTGGTCCAAAGATGAAGAATCTCTCATAACTTCAAGTGAAGAAATTCCTATTATGAAGAGAAGACCATAATTTCAAGAACGTCTCACAAAGATTCGAAGTATGAAGTCGCTGCCAAATATCGGTCCGAGAAAGGTCTCAAATCGCGAAGCGAGTTATGCTAAGATATGAACTTTATGAGGTCCTGAGAAGCAGTTTTAAAAGATTTTGTCCTTTAGCTAACTATTGATTAAATCGTCCCACTTTGTTTTCATCCTAAATAACTATCGAAATAAGTCAACAATGCATCCTCGTGATCATTCAAGACAATAATTAAATATAAGAGATACACCTAGGAATAAGGGAGTCTAAGTGAATAATTGGCCCACATGAGTTCGTGTTAGTTTGCTAACTTATAATAACAATGATCTCGTTTTTAAGCTTGGTTTGGAGAATGTGAAAACTTGAGGATGATGATCATTCATGACATTTCCAAAACCCTAAGGTATGTCTTTGATTTCTTTACTTACCTTGTTCCTTTGAATGTTTATAATTTTCTATCTTTGTAATAAAGGCCAATATGGATTGATTATGATAGAAAATGTAAAACGTGCTTTGTAACTAATGCATTGCATGAGGACATTGCAATGGTCAAGTGTAGGGGATTTGATAGGTGTGAAAACACCCATCCTTTTTACCACTTAATTACAATAATAACCGAGCCAAAACGTGTATTTTATGTCATAAATGTCGGAATTATGCGTAGTTTGTGTTTTTGTTGTGATTTAGGACGAAAATGTGAAAAGGGGAGAAAACACGGGCATTCACGGGCTTTTATCGAAGTAAAAGACAAAAGACGAAGTCAAGAAATCAAGAGTGCAAAAAGAACGGAAGTCCAAGACCAATTCTGAAGATTTATCGAAGAAAAAGTCAAAAGACGGAAGTTTACTAAAAGCCGAAGAACTCAAGTCTAATTTATTGAAGAAATTACAAGACGAGTTTATTAATCCCGAGACAAAAGTCAAAGAACTAAGAAGACGTGGGATTAAATGATAATTAAAGAAAGAAGAAAGAGGGGAGGAAGCTTCCTTTCACTAATCCTCCTCCTCCCTATAAATAGATCATTAGTGTTAATTTTATTCTTGTTGGCTACTTGACAAATAGCTTTGCACCATTTTCATTTCTTACAAATTTATCTTTCATGTCATTTTAATTTATTGTCTTGCACTTTAATTCCTTTAATTCAAGTAAGTGTTTTTAATTTTGTTAATGAATCTTTACTTTTAATCAAGCTTTTCTTTATCTTTCTCGTTCTACTTTTCTTATTTTTTGGCTTATTTCAAATTCGGATTAAGCAAGGTTTTGCTTAATCTATTTGCTTATTTGATTAAAAAGTTTGTCTTTTTATTTCCATCTAGGCTTGTATACGATTTAAGCTATAAGTTTGACAATCTTATTGGCTTATTTTGTATTTAGCTTATTTGATTTTAAAGTTTTCTAAAAAGTTTTATCTTTTTAAAGTTCCTTTTATAAAGTTTATGAATTTAATATTTCAAAAGTTGTCAAATTTATGCTTAGAGAGTTGTTTAAAATTTGGTTAAGTGAGCTTTTTGAAAGTGCTTATTGAGTTTCTAGCTTAACTTCATTTTCGGATTATTTTTGTGTTCCATCGCAATATTGGGGGTTCTACACATTCCGACGCCTCATTCCGATAGGTTGCTTGTTTGTATCGCAATAACCCAAAGGGGGTTCTACATTGCGATAGCTTGTGTTCTCATTCCCTTATTCCGATCGGGATTGTGATCGCTCATTGCGATCGCATATTCCGACGGAATTTAAGGTATATTGCGACGAAGTGCTTCCCAAATTTTGACTTACAGATTCCGATAGAATTTTGATATGATATTCCGACAGTTTCTTTTTTTTTAACATTCTGATAGATTTTTTTATGATATTCCGATACTTTTTCTTTTGCTCTATTATTCCGACAGTTTTCTTTATTTATTAACATATTGCGATAGATTTTCCAATCTATATTCCGATAGTTCAAAAGAAAAAAAAAAAAAAAAAAAGAAAAAACATTGCGACACAACCAAAAAGATATTCCGATGGATTTTTTTTAGTACTACATTGCGATGGAAATGTGTTGCATGCTTGCATGTTTATGTTTTTTCCGCCAATTTGAGCTAGTAGGCTGCTAGCTTGAGCTAGCTGCATGCTAGCTTGTTTATTTATTATTTTTGTTCCGTAATTGTTTAGTTTAATCTGAAAGTTGTTCCGATTTTATTTCTGAAAGTTACGTATTTTTAGTTGAATTTTTCTTCCAATTTTAAAAATTAATATTTTTACGTAAAGTTCAAGTTTTATCTTTTTTTTAGCACCCGCTTTAGGTTTTTCCTCGTTTAGCTTTAAAGTACAATTTTAGTTTTATTCTCTCCTTTTTCATTTAGTAAACTTTATTTTCGAGTCGATAGTTAATTCGTCTTTTAGATTTATTTTTATTAATTGTTTCGCTTTAAATTTCGTTTTATTATTTGTTTTAATATTCGTTTTAATATCGTTTTAATTTTTAGTTTTTAATATTCACCTTGTTTTACTTTTATTATTTGAACTTGTCTTTAGTTTGTTTTTTAAATACTTTTCGCATTTACTTTTTAATTAGTTTTAGATAATCAACTTTTCTTTTTCTTAACTAAAAAAACTCAGTCACACATTTAACCGGAAATCAATTCGAGAAGATACCGAGAAACGAACTTTTCAACCTAGTAAAATCTTGTATCAGAGAATCGCATCAAATGAAAGTTAAAGCTAGAGAAAGTAGAATAACTTTATTTTGACTACTTCGGTCCCATCTATCGAACATTTCTCTACTTAAAGAAGGAAGCGGATTTGTGACACTCTTAGGTCAAGATCGTACTATTTTCATCCACCCAATGCTCCTCAAACTGAACCACCTACTAGAACAAATCTACAAAGAAGACATTAATCAAATTGATTCCTCACATTCACTTCAAGTTCTAGTGCAACATTTTTCGAGGTTCTTTCAATTTGATCCTGCCAAGGTTGAAGCTTCAATGATCTGCCAGTCATTCCTTGAAGACACACAAATCAAAGTTAAAGACTTTAGGGATAGATTGCTCGAGTTCATGAAATCTATTGCACTTTAGATTTATGCAAATTCACAACCTCAACTAGAGCATAATAGTGGAATACAAGAATCTACGATGCAGATGACACAGGAGAAAAATGGTCTTACGGATGACTCAAAGGAGACCGCCTTGGTTAACGATGATAGCAGCGTCATTGCATCACGAAACGTGACTCAAACATGCATGACGAAGAGCCAATAGTTGAGGTACAATTGAATACTGAATCTCACAATGATCTACAGCATACTGAGAACTCAGAACCCACCTATGACCAACATGGGATGGAAAAGGGTGATTCCACTTCTGATTCATCCGATGTGAGTCGTAATGGGGGAGAGAATGATGAAAATGCTAAAAATCATGATATATGCCTTATGACTACTTCATTAACCAATTCTGCTTCTAGGATTGAAGAGCTTGAAATGAATTTAGCTCAGCAATCAAAACATCTTGAGGATGCCAAACTAGAATTTTCTAAGAGAACTAACAAGTTTGAAACATATTTTGAAAAACTTGAAAAATCATACATTGTTCTTGAACGAAAATTGGATCAAAATGTTCTAGATTCTAAAGCTGAAAAGGATACTCTTTTGAAACAAATTAAGTTGCTTGAATCTAAATTGGCATCCCAAGATAACTTGCTCAAAGATAATGAGACTTTAGACAACCGACTGCATTTAGATCCGAGTGACCAAAATCCTTGAGACCGCGATTTGCCTCCCAAGTTGATATGGTTCATCTTTCTAGACCAGTCACTCCAGTATCTAGGCCCATTGTGACTAAAACAGCTTCTGCAAGACCTAATCACATGATTGCCTCTAGTCTCCCTAGACATAGTCCAAAGAACACGTCTCAAAATCGTTCAAATGACGTTCGCCATACATTTGGTCTAAGGGAAGCTAAGCTAAAGACACAAGTAAGAGATAGAAATTTCAAACCTAGTCAGATGCCTTCTAGTTTACCCAACACTGCTAACCGTAACATGTCACTTCCTATGAGCATCAATCAATCATCTAGGAATTCTAGATCTTACTCGGACATTAAATATGCTACTTGTAAAACATGTAGGAAATGTGTCTTTAAAGCCAATCATGATTCTTGTATCAAGAAATTACTTAATGAGGTGAACTCCCGTGCTAGACTTAAATCCCAGTGGGTTTCTAAAGTCAAACCCATTGGTAAAATGTGGCGACCCACTGGTAGAACTTTCACTCTTGTAGGAAACGAGTGCCCTTTAACTAGGATAGTCTCTTATTCTACTAAGACTACTAGGGAGGAAATTGAAAAGGAGGATACATCACTTAAGCCTGAACTTAAGGTTTTCTATAAAAGGAAACTTTTGCCAGCTAAGACAAGTGAATCATCTCCTCAGGTCACCTCTAGCACAAGAAAAGAAAATTGTGAACCCTCACTTGCTTCTAAGATACATATCGCTAACCCACATAAAAGCATACAAACTCCTGATGAGAATGCAGGTACCAAAGTCTACGTTCAACAAGAACACAGCGGTCCAATCTTTACATATCGTTCAACTAAGGACACTCTCAGAGTTTGGTTACTGAAGAAGCTGATATCAAAGAAACAAGTGTCTCAGGGGATTCGCAGTTAAACATTGTATAAGGACTTATAGTCACATCACAGACTATAACTCGTTCATCAAAGAAAGGAAAGTTTATCACCGATGATAAACTTATCCTCACAACGAGAAATTAAGTTTTCTCGGGCATGAGCTAAAATTAAAAACATTCGAAGTTTTTAAGCTCATGCACATTGGCTCATAGTCAGATAACAGTCTATGACCCGAACTTCAAAGAAAGGGAAGTTTATCTCGTCAATGATAACTTACCCTCAAAATGAGAAATTAATTTTTCTCGGACATGAGCTAAATTTAAAACAATTCAAAAGTTTTAAGCTCGTGTAAATGGCTCCTCGTTAAATGACAGACGATGACACGGACTTCAGAGACAGGGAAGTTTATCTACGCAACGATAACTTACCCTCTTAACGAGAAATTAAGTTTTCTTAGACACGAGCTTACCTAAAACCATTCAAAGGTTTTATGCTCGTGTACATGGTTCATTGTTAAATTTCAGACGATGACCCGATCTTCAAAGAAAGGAAAGTTTATCGCCGATGATAAACTTATCCTCATTAACGAGAAATTAAATTTTCTCGGACACGAGCTTCCATTAAAACTATTCAAAAGTTTTAAGCTCGTGTAAATGGTGTATAAATATATTTCAGATTATGCCCCGGACCTCAAAGAAAGGAAAGTTTATCACCGATGATAAACTTATCCTTACAACGAGAAATTATTTTTTCTCGGGCATGAGCTTATATTAAAAACATTCGAAGTTTTTAAGCTCATGCACTACGACTTACAGTTAAATATCAGACTGTAACTCGGACCTCTATTTTAGGAGAGCTTATCTTTAAAGATAACTTATCCTCGTAACAGGAAATTAAATTTTCTCGGTCGTGAGCTTGTATTAAAACATTCCAAGTTTTAAGCTCATAAAGTAAAGTGTATCTTTTAAATAAGAGAACTTTTCTTCATAACGAGAAATTCACCTTTCTCGGTCATGAGCTTTACGTTAAAACATTCAAAGTTTTATAAGCTCATGAAAACGACTTCTAAGTAAATGTCAACTTAGGACTCGTTCTTCAGTTAAAAGGAAAGTTTATCGCCGATGATAAACTTTTCCTCACAACGGGAAGTTTACAACTTCTCGGACTTGAGCTCGTTTTGTAAGATATTCAACATCTTAAGCTCAAGTAATTGGTTTTCAAAACATTGAACACAATTTTTCGAGAATTTCTCAAAAAAGGTTTTCTAAATCTATCAAAATTGTATGTTCAAAAAATGTTTTGATAAAAGAGCATGTCTTCTGGAATCGATAATATTTACGTTACTAGAAATGTCATTCAATAATGACACGAGGTTGTAAATAAAGTTCGAGTAGAAGTTTAAATGTTTTAAAACATGCTCAAAACGGTTTGCTATTATTTCAGATAGTAACCCGCTTTTCATACTCAAGTCAAGCATTTCACCGGAAAGCTTTGACTCAACAACGGGAATTAATTTTCTCGGGCATGGTTTATTTTATAACCATGTAAGGGATTTTGTTTACGGAATAACATAATCTAACACGAATATATGTATGTGTCAGTGCATTTATTTGTTAAAACAAGAGAAATCTTGTTTTTATGAAGTTATCATCTCCACCAACCGTAGCAATTTACAATTGATATCTACATACTCGACGATGCGACTACTCAAACGGCGACTACAGCTCTTTCAATAGAACACGGGTCAACAATTGAGGGGGAGCAATAGTCCAGCATTCAGAATCATTGACGCCGAAAGTGCCAAGTTCACTTGTTGGTGTCAAGACAACGATATCAATCGTACACATGGAGTCAAGAGATAACTTCAGACGTGATGAGGCGACCAACATTCGTGAACAAGAACCATGTGCTTCTTTCATATGATGTTCTCCATCATTCAGGTCCAACCTCATAAATAGCTAATCTTATGAATACATTATCATATATGTTCTTTGCATGTGATAAGTACCTTACACTTGTGTTTAAAAGGTACTTCATTCACGTTTCAAGTACACCCTCATTAATTTGAGGGGGAGCTTGTGTATTCATGAAGATAATTGGATTTGCATTTTTCTTCCCAAATTTTTATTAAACTGCTGTTAAATCAATTGATATTAAAAATATCAATTGGGTTAATATTTTTAATATGGGGGAGGAAATGTGATTTTATATGGGAAATGATTAATCACAAATGGTTTGACTTAACGTGATAGCTCTTCCCGACATGTGTGAAATGTTTTCGGATATCGTGGCATATGTTAAGGGGGAGCAAAATGGATTTGCACTTCAAAATGGATTTCATGGTGATTTATACTTACCGACAAACCTTTTATCTCACGACGATGAAGATTGTGGTGACATAAGGATGGTAGGATAGGTTAAAGTCCAAGGATTCTTCTAGAACCGGAGGAATCTTCCCAAGGACATTCCATAGCTAGAAATCGTAGTCCTTAGGAAAGATG
This sequence comes from Glebionis coronaria, assembly GCA_025667525.1. Lineage (NCBI taxonomy): Eukaryota > Viridiplantae > Streptophyta > Magnoliopsida > Asterales > Asteraceae > Glebionis > Glebionis coronaria. The sequence continues at coordinate 633,436,534 of CM046874.1, read as the reverse complement.
GAGAAAGATTGTGAACGTAGCTGAATGCCGACCAAGTACTTAAGTTAGCACTAGAACAATAACAACAAGGTGCTAGTTATGACGTATTGGTAAGCATTGAAGAATGAAAAATAATTGTAAAGATAAAGGGTGTAATGAAAGAAGCCCTCCTTACAACCTTAGGCAGAAACCGAGTCAATACATATGCTATTGAGATCATTTTTAATGATGCTTGATATTGAAGACAGACATCATGGACCCAGTGATGCAATGCACAACCCATCCCAGCTAACTCAGATATCTCTCAAAAGATATTTGTTTTTATCACACGGAGACAACGCATTATCTATTGATTTATTCACTCCGAATAAATTGGTATTGAAATGGTGGCACTCCTCTCTAGCCTCCGATCACTAAAATCCAAAATGCACGATTGAGTCTAGAGCCATTTGGGATCATCAAATATCTCATTAGGACACACTTTCATAATTCCTTGCTTCTTCACACACTGTGAAAAGTAAGAAAGATTTTAAGAGTCCTACGCAAAGTCTTCATGATCTTGCCTGAACATCCGAGTAATACGAAATTATTTACAATGAAGATGGAAATCCTTCTTGAGCGAATATCAAAAAGCTCATGGTAGGTGACTTGTGCGATTCCTTATGAATCAAACTTGTGATAACTGGAAAGCAACAGTGGTTTAATTCTTAGGTGAACTTAAACACGTTCCAGGCCTCTACGCAATATCTAAGTGATCTTGCCAGAACACTCAGAGTGATACCTTAGTGTTCACAATGATGAGTGGAAATCCTTCTAGTGTTAACCTTAAACAACACATGGTAGGTAACTTGCAAGATTCAACATGAATCAAGCTCGTGACAACTGTAAAACAACAATGGTGCGATTCTTTAATGAATTAAACTTGTTCCAGGAATCAGAATTGACGGCTTCAATCATGTGGATAATTTTATCCAAATGATTCACTCTTTACGTTTGCAGTCAACTTTGGACGATCGAGTGAAGAGAACGGGTTTAACCACGAAATCTTGTCAAGGAGATTTTTAATTAAATCTACCTGCCACAAGTACGATATTTTATATCGTCCAACGGTCTTCACCGACCGGAGGTAAAATGCTACCGAATTAGAATGAAATGTTCAAGTCCATTTCATCTGTGTATATGTTTTGCTGCTAACTATCTTATGCAGCGTAACAAGAAGGTGGCATTGCGGTGTACAATCCAGAAGAAGTTGTCACCACATGCTTATATTGTCTGCACTTAGTACTTCAACAAATTCAAGAAAGTCTAAAAGTCAAGTCTTCCGCTGTACCAAACTTTGAAGCTTTCAAGAATTTATAAAAGTATAAGTATGTGGAACATGAAGTCACGAGGAGGAAAATATCACAAGTGATGAATGTACAAGGTCAAGGCAAGGAAACATGCTCAAGACTAAAGTCAAAGATCACATCAATCATATTCACAAGAACAAGATCGAAGACCCAAGCATAGTATGATAGGTTTAAGATTTTGTAAAATGGTGTGACCTCCCTTTGGGGGAGATTGTTGGAAATACGTTTTCCAAGGAAAGTCTCGGTCACATCATTGTTAGCATAGATCACGAGCTATAGACTATTTAGCACATTGTAACTTGGAGTGACCTCCCTTTGGGGGAGATTGTTGGAAATACGTTTTTACGTATTTAGAAAGGATCGGTCACTCCAATGATATTGGGCTCGTGATCCAATATAGCCCATATAGCCCACATGTAGGGTGGGTTATATATACCCCCTCCTATCATGTTAGGAGGGGTTGGTCATTCACTTTTCACACACTTAATCTAATCTTTCATTATTCTCTCCAACCTCTCTCTACTCTCTCTCTCTAGTTCTTCATCTATCTCTCTATCTCTTTAGATCATTCCAACACAAGGATAATCCAAGGATTACGAGGACCTATAGTTTATGATTTAGTATTTAGGGTTTTTGGGGGTTAAGGTTTAGGGCTTAGGGTTTGCGGTTTAGGGTTTAGGGTTTAAGGTTTAGGATAATGGTTTACTTAGCTAGGGTTTATGGTTTAATGGTTTAATGTTTATAGTATAAGGTTAAATGGTTTAATATTTATGATCTAGTGTTTAGGGTTCATTGGTTTAGGGTTTAGGGTTTAGGGTTTAAGGACATGGTTTGTAGTTTAAAGGTTAATTAATGGTATAATGTTTATAATTTAAGGTTAAATGGTTTAAGGTTTATGATTTAGTGTTTAGGATTTTTTGGGGTTAAGGTTTAGAGCTTAGGGTTTGCGGTTTAAGGTTTAAGGTTTAGGATTAATGGTTTACTTAGATAGGGTTTGTGGTTTAATGGTTTAATGTTTATAGTATAAGGTTAAATGGTTTAATATTATTTATGATCTAGTGTTTAGGGTTCATTGGTTTTAGGGTTTAGGGTTTAGGGTTTAAGGTTTATGGTTTGTGGTTTAAGGGTTAATTAATGGTTTAATGTTTATAATTTAAGGTTAAATGGTTTAAGGTTTATGATTTAGTGTTTAGGATTTTTCGGGGTTAAGGTTTATGGCTTAGGGGTTTCGGTTTAGGGTTTAGGGTTTGGTTTAGGATTAATGGTTTACTTAGATAGGGTTTGTGGTTTAATGGTTTAATGTTTATAGTATAAGGTTAATAAATGGTTTAATATTTATGATCCAGTGTTTAGGGTTCATTGGTTTAGGGTTCAGGGTTTAGGGTTTAAGGTTTATGGTTTGTGGTTTAAGGGTTAATTAATGGAATAATGTTTATAATTTAAGGTTAAATGGTTTTAGGTTTATGATTTAGTGCTTAGGATTTTATGGGGTTAAGGTTTAGGGCATAGGGTTTGCGGTTTAGGGTTTATGGTTTAGGTTTTATGGTTTATGGTTTATGGTACGCATGATTATGATTTATGGTTTAATTAAGGTTTATGGTTTAATGGTTTATGGTTTACGGTTAAATGGTTTAAGGTTTGCGATTTAGGTTTTATTATTGGTTTTTGGTTTAATTTGTGTTTATGGTTTAATTGGTTAAGGTTTATGATTTAGGGTTACCATCATTCGAGATAGATGGGTTTGACATTTCATATTTTTTAAAAACTGTAATGTTTTAAAATCTATCAGATAACAAATTAATCATTGTTTATTTTACATTCATACATGAGCTTGTTGAAATAAGTCATAAAACCGTTTAATCACCCGACTTATATTATATAATTAATAAACAAGATTTATGTTATAATTATTAATATAATTATCATGATAATTAAACATGGCCATTTTATTTAAATAAACTTTAGGTTAAAATAATTATTAATATAATTATGCATGTTATATTTAATTAATTAAGAAACATAGCTTAATTATGTTATATTAATTTTTAACCAAGGTTTAATTAAATTAATAACATGCTTTAATTTAATTATCTAATTATCATATAAGGTAAAGTTCAGTTATTAAAATCATGAAAAATTAATAATGTTATACTACTAAACTAGACTTATACTAACGTGTCTAAAAAGTGAATCGTTTAATTTGCATGCAACTTGATATATTGCACCGGTATCCCGTCCACTAATAACTCACTCACACACACACACACATTCAATATCCGAAGGTCAAATAATGAATCAAACACCCACCCACCCAGACACAAACAGTAACAAATCTTCAAACCCTGATAAATCAAACCTAAGTGACCAGTTGGATATTGATTTTAAGATCACTCCTGAGATGATGGATTATGTGATAGAAAAGTATGGAACCAACTGGAGATATCCTGATCCGATTACTGACACTATTGTTGAAGACTTGATGCAGTTAGATTTAAAAAAATGGACTAAAGGAAAATCAAAACAAGGTTAGGGTTTTTACTTCGCAACAGTATTATTGAAGTTTTGATGATTTGTCTTTGTTTTGATGATGTTGCATGTTACGAAAATACCAATAATTGATTCTGTTTTAATATTTGTTATATAGATGATAAGGTAGACGAGGCTACGAAGGTTGATGAAGGTATGAAGGTTGATGAAGCTATGAAGGTTGATGAAGCTAAAAAGGCACATATTAAAGGTCAATTTTGTGAAATTTTATGTTTATATGTTTGTCAGAAAGGCGTTAGATGGATCATTAGTTAGTGTTTACTATGTAATGTTTTAGGAGTAGTGAAAATGATAAATGGTTCAAGTATTCTATTGGTTATATGATGATTTAGATACAGGAGATAAGGGTTGTTTGGTTTAGCTTATATAATGGGCTTATAAGCTCAAACCAAGTGTTTGGCTAAGCTTATATTAGTAGGCTTATAAACTTATATATGGGTGTTATGATAAGCCATAAAAATGTGGCTTTTTTAGGAAGGTTTGGGCTTATATAACATATTTACCCTTTTACCCTCATGTTAACTTAAGTTTATATAAGCCATGGGCTTATAAGTTTATTAAACATAGGCTTATATAAGCAAAAAATGGCTTATATAAGCCCATTATATAAGCTAAGAAAAACACAACATAAATTTTTAAAAAAGGGGTTGGTCATACTAGAAACCTTAAGTTCTTAAGTTTTTTTTAAAGGGATGGAAGAGTATGGAAAGGGAAATTAAAAAGAATGATGTTCTTAAGTTTTTTTGAAGAAGAAAGGGTAGGGAACGGGAAGGAGGAAGGAAGGAAAGGTGCAGGAATTTTTATGTATATATGTTCCGCCCAATTTTTGGGGGATTCGGAAGAAAAATGGGTTAGGCTTCTATAAAATTACATTTATATCCTTATTATTCATCCATATTTTATATATTTCTACTAGGGTTTCTACCTTTTATAGAAGTTATTCGTAACTGGCATCTCCTTTATATATGTCCATTACATGCTAATTTTTTGATCATGCTAAAATACATTCTGATCAAGTTATTAGGTATAGTAAAAAAGGAGTCAGATCATGTATTTGCATCTTTCTGAGTTAGATTATGAGTTTCGTTTATCCTGGTCATAAAGGAATAACATCATGTATTTGCATCTTCCTTGTTGTGTTGTTAGCTAATGGTTGGTTTTACTAAAATATCCTCCCTTACTTTTCCCTTCCCATTCTACCCCCTTTCATTCCTGTAAAATAAGACTCGAGAACAGAGCGTAAACATTTGAGTTGAGATTAGGTTTGATTATCTTGATGTGAAAACGTATAGACTTCCTGGCCAACTTTTTTGAATCTAAGATGGCATCGATAGAACAACCTACATCTTTTCGTTTACCCTTTTTTATGTAAGTACCTCTTACTATGGCCGTGTCATTTCCCTTTTTCATGGTCCTTGTTAACATCAACTACGGTCTTTAATAAACAACCCTTTTCTTTTCTGTTGATTGGTCGAATGTTTTCATTCCTAGTTCCCAATTTTGGGGATTCATGGGGTAGCAAGTTATCCGAGTCACCACTATGAATACTCTCTTTTCAGTTTCAGTTTCAGTATCCGAATACTCTTTCCAGTTGAGTATCTAGATACAGACTTGTGTGGTTTATATCATGCATTTAGTATTTGGATTGATCCATGTGTGGATTATATTTCGATACTGAACTCAAAGTGAGAGTGAGCGTGTTCAGAGTGAGGACTCGGATAATTTGATGCCGAAATAAGCGCCAAAATTTACAAATGGGAAGGAAATCCTTCGACCAATCAACAAAAAGGAAACGGATCGCTCAGTAAAGACCTTAGTTGATGGTAGTGATGCCCATGAAAAAGATAATGCGACGGCGATAACAAGAGGGGCTTACATAAAAAAGGGTAAACGAAAATATGTAGGTTCTTCTGTCGATGCCATCTTAGATTCAAAATGTTGGCCAGGAAGTCTATACGTTTTCACAGCTGCATTGGTTCATTTACTATGTTGTTTATATGTTGGTTATATGCTGATGCAGATACAAGTGCTAACTTAAAGAAAAAAGATAAAGGCAAGGGATCAACAGAAGTTGATAAAGCATTTTTTAATCTAGATAATAGAGTGGAAAAGATTGAAAGGGAATTCAAACTTCTTAAGCAGACACAGTTGAAGGGAGGTAAGTAAACTAAGATTTAACCTTCAGAGAAATATAGTTATTCACTAGCTTCGGTATCACATGTATGCTATAAAGTATTACACCTCCACATAGACGACATCTCAAGCCCGTTTCCTCTTCGAGGTAAATATCGCCATGATTCCTCTTTCTCATGAAAATCATCATCTTCGTGCCCGTTATGTGAATTCAATATGCATTAACATCTTTTTGTTTAGCCTTTTTAGTAAAGGACCTCTTACTTTGGTACTCATATTCGCTTTTCCATGGGTATTGATGATATTGATATCAATCAAAGACCGAATGCGAATGTCAAATTTTGAGCTACTTACATAAAAGAAGGATAAACGAAAAAGAAGTAGGTCCATATTGGATTCATATATTGGGCACGAAGATGAACATGTTCACGAGATAGAGGAATCGTGGAGATATCTACCTCGAATAGCAAACGGGCTTAATATGTCGTTTATGTGTAGCTGTTAAACTTTATAACAGACATGTGATTATGTATTTGTAGTTAACTTATGAGGTATTATGGTATGTAGATACAGGAGGTGACTTGAAAAACAAAGAATAAGGAAACGGTTCAATGGAAACTGATACCACAGCTGCTCTTTCTAACCTACATAATAGGGTGGAAAAGCTTGAAAGGGAATTCCAACATTTCAAACAGAGACTGTTGCAGGGAGGTTAGTATATTAACTTTTAACCTATAATAAGTTTATATATGAATGTTTTATTGTTTTAAGTATATGGGTGGCTGTTAGTATCTGAATTTATTAAAATTTGTCTTGTAATTTTACAGATGTTATCATCATTGATTCCTATGAAAGCTCTGTTAGCCTCAAAATATTGAGCCAAACAAGAATGCTCGGTCATATGTTTATTATGTATCGTATTTTAGAACGTTGTAATAGGTAGTATATTAGTCGTGTAATTATGGGCTTAACTTTAAGCTAAGGTTCATTAATAAGTAACCAAAGCCCAAAAGGAAAGCCCGACCCATGATCATATAGCCCATTAAGCTACATGTAAGCAAAGGCTATATAAACCCTTCCTAGCATGTTAGGAAGGGTGTTGGTCATTTCATTTTTCTTCTAATCTAATATTCCACAAGTTTCACCAACCATTTTTTCTCTCTACTTTCTCTCACTACTTTCTCTCTCTAGAATTCTTCTCATATCTACCTTTCTTTCATAAATTCGTGTATTACAACAATCATATATTAGGGACAACAATTGGTATCAAAGCCATGGGGTAGTTTTGTGATTGTTTTTTAGTTTTCATTTGATTTCGTCCTTCTTTCTTTCTCGAATTCATATTTCTTTGTGCTTTTCGTGTTCTATATCTTGCTACAAATCTTCTATATACTTGTTGTAGAGATTTGGTTGTTTTGGTTTGGTTAAAAACACGATCTTGTTGCCTAAAAGTTGCTAAATTTGTTGCCTAAAAGTTGCTAAATTTGTTGCCTAAAAGTTGCTAAATTTGTTGCCTAAAAGTTGCTAAATTTGTTGCCTAAAAGTTGCTAAAATCGTTGCCTAAAAAGTTGGAAAAAAGTCCCTTATTGCGACAGCTAGAATTTCGGAAAGGTAAGTACGGTTTCGATCGCAATAACCCTAGGGTTTTACTTTGCGATCAGTATTGCGATTGCCCCTTATTCCGATCTGAACATTCCGATCGTTATTGCGATCTGGATTCCGACGGATTTAAGGCAATCTTGAAACGTTACTCTGCCCACATTGCGACAGCCACATTCCGATCTGGGATTGCGATCTGGGATTACGACAGAACATTGCGATCTGGGATTTCGATAGGTACACATTCATTGCGATCTAAAGGACATTCCGATCTGAACATTTCGACAGTACATTGCGATCTAAAGGACATTCCGATGGGCATTCCGATGGCACATTCCGATGGACATTCCGATGACATGTTTAGCTAAATTTTGTTTGAGTATTTTTTAGACTTAGCCACCATCTAGACTAGTTTCGGAACATAGTTTACACGAAGATTAAAAAAAAAAAAAAAAAGAGTTAAAATTTTTAGGTCAAGTAAAATCAAATTTTTTCCATACTAGTTTTAGGACATTTCTAGCTCAATTTCAAAATTTGGTGATTACAAATTTTTTAGGTCTACCGTTTTGTCGGACTGAGGAATTTATTGTCGGGCTGAGAAAAAAAATCGCAATTTTCGGAATTTCAACAACCAAACAATCACAACACAACTACTTAAGATCCACATTCGATTCATCATTTCAGAGAATATTGAGATGGATTCTACTGCCGAATACCGTGTGACGAACAACAACATAATGGTGGCAGGTAACAAGGAAAGACCACCAATGCTTGTGTCGGGTCGATATGATCAATGGCAATCCCGTTTTATACGTTACCTTGACACAAAACCTAACGGTGATGCTTTAAGGCAATGTATTTTGGAAGGACCCTATAAACTCTCAAGGATTCAAGTTCCTGCAGTACCAGCCACAGACACGAGTGATGCACAACCCGCATATGAACGTGATGAGAAGAGGACCGACCTCACCCCAGAGAACCGTGCGTGGTTTGATGCAGAGAAGGAAGCAATCTACTTAATTCTCAGTGGCATTGGAGATGAGATTTACTCTACGGTTGACGCATGTCCTACTGCTCAAGAAATGTGGACGGCCATTGAAAGATTGCAACAAGGTGAATCACTTAACAAACAAGATGTGAAAACTAAGATGTTTTGGAACTTTGGCAAGTTTACATCAAAGGATGGGGAATCAATTGATTCTTATTACTCCCGATTCTACAAGATGATGAATGATATGACCCGAAACAACTTGCAAGTTTCCACCATGCAAGTCAATGTCCAATTTCTACAACAACTTCAACCAGAGTGGACACGGTTTGTCACCTTGGTCAAACAACAACAAAAGTTAGACGAAGTTTCATATCACAAGCTCTTTGACATCTTGAAACAATTTCAAAATGAGGCAAATGAACTTCGAGCTGAACGAGTTGCAAAGATTTCCAATCCACTCGCTTTGGTGTCTACCACTCAACATTACCCAGATTATCACTCTCGTACTTCAAAGACCTACTCTACTCAATCATCATCACCACGATCATCCACTGTCTCTAAGTCACATGCTCCAACACGATCCCGAGGCAAAGAAGTTGCCAGAGCACCATCACCCATACCTGAGCAATCATCCGAAGAGGACAGTGATGAAGAAGTAGCTCAAAGGGATAGGGAATTCAAGCAACAAATGGCTTTCGTTATGAAGCAATATAAGAAAATCTACAAACCCACCAACAACAACCTTCGAACATCTTCAAACTCGAGGAACACCCATGCACAGAGTCCTCCAAGGTATGACACACGAAGACGTGTTGAGAGTCCTCCAAGGTATGATCGACAACCTAAGTATGATAATCAGAGGGTGGCTACTGTTGTTGGAAATAGGGAAACTGTTGGTACTCAAGTTGTGCAACAAAGTGGGATTCAGTGTTTTAACTGCAGAGGTTTTGGGCATTTGGCCAAGGAATGCAGGCAGCCAAAGAGGGTTAAAGATTATGGTTATCATAAGGAAAAGATGTTGTTGTGCAAGAAAATGGAAGCTGGAATCAAGTTATCAGCTGAGGAAGGAGAAATGCTTGACGACACAGATGATGAACTCTCCGACCAAGAACTCGAGGCACATTATTCATACATGGCAAAGATTCATGAGGTCCTTAACGTCACTGAAGACGACAATGGTCCTATCTTTGATACCGAGCTAATTGATAAGGTACAAGATGATGCTAAATATAATGTGTTTGGTGATACACATGAGCATAGTGATCTACCAACAACAATTACTGACACGTGTATGATGGAAACGGTTGATAGCAATACCACACCCGATTCATCAGACATGTGCAATAATGAGTTTGAGGATGATCAACATGCAAATGAGTATGATGACGAGGAGCGTGTCGCGCTTGCTAATTTAATTGCTAGTTTACAAAAAGATGTCAATGAAAATAGAAAGAATCAAAAGCAATTAAAGAAGGCAAACGCAGCGCTCACTCAAAATTTTGAAGAATGCAAAGCCGCTCTTATAAAATCTAGTGAGACTATTGATAGTTATAGGGCTGAGCTTCTTCAAAAGACCAACGAGCTTGAGGGGTACAAAAGTCGTGTCATCAACGTTAAAAAGGACGATTTTGAAAATAAATACAATGAAGCTCTTGCTTTGTTAACTAAAGAAAAACGTCAATTTAATGTTTTATTAAGTGATGAACGTCAAAAAACGTATCTTGCCACAACAAAAGTTAATGAACTTGAACAGAGGCTTTCTATGAACACCACCGATTCTGCTAAAATTCTTGACGAGAAGAAACAAGAGGTTGAAACATTAAAACAAGATTTCAAAAATAGACAAAGCAAAGATACTGAAAAAGTAAAGGATCTTGAAGAACAAGTCGATTTTTTGAAAAAGGTTGTTTATAATACACATGACTCTATTCAAACCGTAAGAATGATAGCACCTCGGTCGTTTTTCAAGGGTCAACCTAGCTTTGCCACCCCCAAGTACCTCAAACAAGCTCAAGCTGCAAACCCCCATTTATACCTTGACGAGTCCGAATGGACCAATCATGATTGCCCTGTAGCTAACCTCGATAGTGAAGAGACGTCCCTTTGGGATGAGGAGAGTAGATCACCGGTCAATAAAGATTTTGTGAAACCATAAAACTATGCTTATGAAAACAGTCTTTATGGTCTTTTCACTCCACAAAAACAGAAGTCTCGTGAGGAATTATTTTTAGAAAGCAAACAAAAAAGAATTCAATGGAAAAAAGCTTTTGCCACTAAGAGGAAAACTAATGTTTTTAAATATATTAACTATTTGCCTCTAGATGCTTCTAAAAGCAAAAGTAGAAAAATACTTGGTTTTCTTAAACACCACGTTAATAATGTTCAATCAATTGTTGAAAGCGATTGGGAGAAACGTCAAAAGGATAAGTGGAAAACCGAGATTCCTCACGACATAACTGTGCTTGTGAAAGAACTTTTAATACCAAACACGAAGATAATAAAAGAACATGTTCTTGAGTTTGAAAATTTAATTCAGTCTGAAATGTTTGATGATTTGAAATATGTTGAGTCTCTTGAAAAAGAAATTGATGACCTTCAAAATGAAAAATTAGAATTTTCAAACGAATATGATCTACTCTTAGAAGAATGTCTCTCCAAAGATATTTTGTGTGTTACTCTTCAATCATGTGCTGATATTGATGAATATTCTGATGTTGCATGCAAATATCTTGATAAAATCAAAGAGTGTGAGCGTCTTGAACTTGAGCTTTCGAAACATAAAGAAAATGTTGATAAAAAGGCTTTTGAGTTACTTCAACACAAAACTGATTTCCTTCGAAAACATTGTCATTCTCTTGAACTTGCTTTGCAAAAAGACGTTGGTAGTTTTCCACATGATAATAAATTGCAAGAAAAACTTTCCCAAACGTTTCGAGAAATGAACGAACAGAATTTGGAAATTAAAGGGTTGAAAGCTCAGTTACAAGACAGGGACAGAGCGATAGCAGAGTTGCAGAAACTCATTGCTAAGATGGGTGGGAAGATTGTGGAACCTAGTGTTAAGAAACCTGTTGTCAGACAACCCAATGCTCAAAAATTGACTAGACCCTCTGTCTTGGGAAAACCATCTGTTTTCTCTAATTCTGCATTTGCAAAACCTGCGTTTGCCCCAAGACGGATGGGAAGGATAGGTTACCACAAAACACTCCCGAAACAAATATTCGATCACAAAGCATTAAGAACACAAATGTGGTTAAACCAGGGATGTATAGATTGACCACTAAACCCACACAAAACAAAGAAAGTCAATCACCTCAGACTTCTAGAAACACTAATAGACGTATGTCTTTTACTACAGGAGTAGTCCCCACTGCTAGTGTTAGCCGGCCCCAGCTTAAGAGCACTCGCATGAATGAAAAGGTCTGGAAAAACAAAAGTCAAGGGAAGATGAAGCAAGTAGAAGACCACCCTAGGATTTTCAATGTTTCTAAGAATAAAACGTCTGTAATCGCGTGTAATGACGATTTGAATGATTCGACTTTGAATGCTATGACAGTTAAGTTTGTTTGTGTGAAATGTGGAAAGTGTGCTAATGCTAATCATGCTATGTGTGTTTCGAATAATGTCAAAGGCGTTGAAACTAGAACCAAGAAGCAAACTGTGATGCCTATTAGTGCTAGAAAACCCAAACGCAAAGTGAACCATTCTGGTGCAACCCCCCCTAAGAAAAGTATTGAATCAGACTCCACCACTAAGAACCCTAGAAGCAAAATTAGGGAATTATATGAGTCTGCTAGCAAGCCTTGGAAATGGTGGTTTGCTAATCAATGTCCTCCAGGATATAAATGGATGCCTAAGGTTAGGACAGAAAATGTGACTACGAGCGTTAGTGTGCCTCTAAGTGATGAAACTAGGGAAACTAATGAATCGGAAATCACAACTAACATGGAATCCAATTTAGAAAATGCTCCATCGTGTTCTAATTCTTCTGCAGGTGATCGAAGTAATTCTCTTCATAATGGACTCCGGATGCACGAAGCACATGACGGGGAATCTCAAGCTTCTAATTAACTTCGTGGAGAAGTTCCTGGGTACGGTCCGATTCGGAAATGATCAATTTGCACCGATCCTAGGATATGGAGACTTGGTTCAGGGGAATATCACTATCAAAAGGGTTTACTAAGTCGAAGGGCTCAATCATAATCTTTTCTCGGTTGGTCAATTCTGTGATGCGGATTTGGAGGTTGCTTTTAGAAAGAAGACATGTTTTGTTCGTGATTATGATGGGAATGACTTACTTACCGGAACACGGGGTACTGATCTCTACACTATTTCACTACAAGACTCCACATCTTCAACTCCAATCTGTTTCATGGCTAAAGCTTCAACGACTCAAGCTTGGTTATGGCATCAACGTTTATCTCATCTTAACTTCGATACCATCAACTTGCTTTCTAAGAAAGATATTGTGCGAGGCCTTCCTAACTTGAAATTCATCAAAGATCATCTTTGTTCTTCTTGTGAGCTTTGTAAAGCTAAACGGAGTAGTTTCAAGACAAAGACTACACCGAGCTCTAAAGGACGGTTAGATCTTCTTCATATAGATTTGTGTGGTCCCATGCGTGTTCAAAGTATCAATGGGAAGAAATACGTTATGGTAACTGTCGATGACTACTCAAGGTACACATGGACTCACTTCTTGAGGTCCAAGGATGAAACACCCGATGTTCTCATCAACTTCCTTAAAGTGATACAACGTGGTCTTCAAGCTCAAGTTAAAGTGGTTCGTACTGACAGAGGTACTGAATTTTTGAATTCAAAACTGAGAAACTATTTTGAAGCTGAAGGAATTGAACATGAAACATCTATTGCTCGAACACCCGAACAAAACGGCGTTGTTGAAAGACGAAACCGTACTTTAGTTGAGGCTGCTCGAACATTATTATCCGCTTCAAAACTTCCACTATACTTTTGGGCCGAAGCCGTGTCAACCGCATGCTACACACAAAACCGCTCCTTAGTTATCCCAAGACACGAAAAGACACCATATCACATAATTAATGATCGCAAACCTTCACTCAAACACCTTCATGTTTTTGGATGTACGTGTTACATTATTCGAGATGGTGAAAATCTGGACAAGATGAAAGAGAAAGGTGATGCATGCATTTTAGTGGGATATGCAACTCAGTCAAAGGGATACAGAGTGTACAACAAGAGAACAAAATTGATAGTCGAGACTATTCATATCAGATTTGATGAATTACAAGAAATGGCACTTGAACAAAGCAGTTTAAGTCCCGATCCACAACCACAAACGACTTCCGTTCACAACCGCACGGAACTCGGAACTCAAGACCACAGCAATGAACCGTCAAGTTCAAAGCTGGTTTCTGAACATGTTCCTAGAGCAGATATGACAGTGGACACGACACTTGAAGAGGTGGAAATGTTATATGGACCAATGTATGATGAATATTTCACGGGGGAGAAACAAGTTGCATCGAAGTCTTCCGCTGTCACTCATGATAAAAATGATGATACCGTTCATCGTCAACAAAAGGATACAACTTTATCTACTTCAACACGGGTTGTTGCAGATTTACCTCCTCAGAATATCACATTAACAATCGATCCTACAACATCCACAACTACTGTCATTGCTCCAGAGAACACAAATCAAGCAGACGGTGCATTATCTGACGATGACGATTTTCACAACCCATTCGGTACACCGGTACACGAAACTGGAGAGTCTTCTACTCGCCATGTTGATCCGTCAAATATGCATACGTTCTATCAACGACATCCTTCAACACATCATTGGACCCGAGATCATCCTTTGGTTCACGTAATTGGAAACCCTTCACAGCCTGTTCGTACAAGACGACAACTAGCAACCGATGGCGATGTTTGTATGTTCGCACTCACCGTGAGTACAGCTGAACCGAAAAACATCAAAGAAGCCATGGCTGATCATGCTTGGATTGAATCGATGACGGATGAACTTCAACAATTTGAAAGACTTAAAGTCTGGGAACTTGTTGACAGACCATACGATGTGACTCCATTAAATCTTCGTTGGATCTGGAAAAACAAGATGGATGAAGAGAACACGATCATCAAGAACAAAGCTAGGCTAGTGGCTAAGGGGTATGGCCAGAAAGAGGGAATTGATTTTGATGAATCATTTGCACCAGTTGCTCGGATGGAAGCAGTTAGGATTTTTCTTGCTTATGCTGCACATAAGGGATTCACTGTCTATCAAATGGACGTAAAGACGGCATTTCTTAACGGTCCTTTGAAGGAAGAAGTCTATGTCACGCAGCCGGAAGGATTCGTCAATCCTCATTATCCTGACAAGGTGTATCGTCTACACAAAGCACTTTATGGACTAAAGCAAGCTCCAAGGGCGTGGTACGACGAGCTCTCAAAATTTCTGGTATCCCAAGGTTTCTCAAAAGGTTCCATGGATTTAACTTTGTTCACTTATAAATATGGGGATGACATTTTGCTTGTGCAAATTTATGTTGATGACATTATTTTCGGGTCTACAAACCCAAAACTTTCAAAATGGTTTGAAAAAGTAATGCACAGCAGATTTGAAATGTCTATGATGGGCGAACTAAAATTCTTTCTAGGAATTCAAGTTCACCAATCCCCAAGTGGTATCTTTATAAACCAAGCTAAGTATTGTCAAGAGATAATCAAAAAGCATGGTATGACTTCATGTGACCCCGTTGGGACACCATTATCAACCACATCCCTAGATGCTGACTTGGAGGGATTACCCATAGATCAAACGAGATATCGTTCCATGATCGGGTCCCTCATGTACTTGACAGCAAGCAGACCAGATATTCATCATGCTACATGCTATTGTGCACGATATCAAGCACGACCCACTGAAAAGAACCTCAAGGAGGTTAAACGGATCTTTCGGTACCTTAAGAATACCATTCATTTGGGACTTTGGTATCCGAGGGAAACCGGTTTCTTTCTAACGGCCTATTCAGATTCTGATCATGCAGGGTGTCTTGATACACGTAAAAGTACTTCTGGTGGTGCACAATTTCTAGGACAAGATAAGCTTGTGGGATGGTCTTCCAAGAAGCAGGATTCCACGTCACTTTCATCAGCCGAAGCGGAGTATGTGTCTCTATCTGCGTGTTGTGCTCAAGTTCTTTGGATGAGAACACAACTCACGGATTATGGTTTCCACTTTGATAAAGTACCTATGTACTGTGACTCAAAGTCGGCCATAGCCATCTCCTGCAATCCAGTACAGCATTCCCGCACGAAGCACATTGATGTCCGATATCACTTCATAAAGGAACAAGTTGAAAGAGGTATCATTGAATTATACTTTGTTGGAACGGATTACCAATTAGCCGACTTGTTTACGAAAGCTCTGTCGAAAGATAGGTTTGAGTACCTCGTTAGGCAAATTGGTATGAGATGTTTGACTCCAGCAGACCTGGAGATTCTGGCAAAGGTGCCTGCTTGATTTATCTATCAAACATCAAACCTGTAAATATCTTTGAAAAAGCAAAATACAAAAATATAAAACATATAAAAGCAAAACACAAAATTAAAAATCTTTCAAAATCCAAAAATATTCTTCTCGACATGTCTTTCAGTATCGATAATATGGACGTGCCTAGAAATGTCGCTCAATAACGACACGGGTGTGTACATAAAGCTCGAATGAAAGTTGTAAATATTTTTCAAAACATGTCATTTTTTTTAATAAAGGAAATTGTCTATTTTGGACAAATATTTCCAAACAACGGGTAGAGCAATCTATCACGGGTTGAGCTTGTCACAAAACATTCAACGTTTTAAGCTCAACACAATGGCTTGTAATTACTTTCAGATTGCAACCCGGAACTATATTCACGGGGGAGTGTACGATTTCGTGCTCTTACCCTCAGCAAAAGAAGAGAAATCTTCTTACACTTGAGTGGATTCGTCAAGACATTCAAAGTCTATGAACTCAAGTTTATGCTTTAGAAAAACCTTTCGACAAAAAGAATTGATTTTTCAAAAAGCGTTGAACACAATTTTTTCAAGAATTTTTCAATGATATTCAAAATCTTTCAAAAATTGTGTGTTCAACAACTCCCATCCTCAAAAAGCGAAATGTGGATCATATCCTCACAATGACAATTCAATTGGATCAATTTTTGAGGGGGAGCATTTTAACTTCATGCAAAAGATTAACACATCTTTCTCCCAGAGATTTCAAGACTATTTTTCCAAAATATATTTTAATCAAATTTGGTATCTCTAATATCAAAAGATTTTATATATTAGAGATAGGGGGAGAAAATGTGATTAAAATGTGATCTAATATAAGACTCAAGCACTTTAACTCTTACCTACATGTGCGAAACACTTTCGATTATCGATGCACATGTGAAGGGGGAGCATTTCTGAAACGACAAAACTAGCAAGGTGTTAAATGTTTTTCAAACACTTTGTTAGAATTTAAAGTGGTTTTCATGGTTATGATCAAATACCCACAACATCTTTAATTCACGACGTTATTGGTGTCAAAAGGGTGGTTAGGTTTAAGTCCTATGATCCAACCAGAACCGGAGGGATCTTCCCAGGGACAATCCAATAGATTATTAGAAGTCCTTAGGAAAGATGGAGTAGAATGTGAACGTAGCTGAATGTCGACTAAGTACTGATTCTAGCACTAGAACAATCACAACAAGGTGCTAGTAATGATGTCTTGGTAAGCATTGAAGGGGTTGAAGAATGAAAAAGAAATGTAAGGATAAAGGGTGTAAAGAAAGAAGCCCTCCATACAACTTAGGCAGAAACCGGGTCAACTCACCATGAAGACAAACTCATCATGGACCCAGTGATGTGAAGCACAACCCTTTCCTAGCTACTCAGGCTTCTCTCAAAAGAAGTTTGTTTTATTGTCACGGAGATCAACACGATTTCTATTGACTTTCTCACTCCGAGATAGTTGATATTGAATAGGTGGCATCTGCTCCAGCCTCCGACCACTAAAAGTGCACAAATCGAGTCTAGAGCCAAGAGAACAATCAAATCTCGCTAGGACACACGGATGAAGATCAACAGAGTCCTACGCTATATCCTTGTGATATTGCTAGAACACTCAGAGTGATACTACTTAGTATTCACAATGATGAGTGGAAATCCTTCCAGTGTTAACATCAAACAGCACTGCGGTAGGTCATATGCAAGATTCTTTATGAATTGAACATGTGCAAAACTGAAAAGCAACAGTGGTTTGATTCTTAATTGATTCAAACTCGTTTCAGGTTTCTACGCAATATCTTCATGGTCTTGCCAGAACATTCAGAGTGATATTCATTAATACTCACAGTGACGAATGGAAATCCTTCTAGCGTCAACCTCAAACAGCGCTACGGTAGGTGACTTGTGAGATTCTTATGAATCAAACTTGTGTCAACTGGAAAGCAACAATGGTAAGATTCGTTAAGAATCAAACTTGTTCCAGGAATTTGAATTGACGACTTTAATCAAATGGATATCTATCCAATTGATTCACTCTTTATGATCGCAGTCTTGCTTTGAGACGGTCGAGTAAAGAGAACGGCTAGTACAGCCGCGAAACCCTGTCAAGGAGATTCTTAATTGAATCTACCTGATCACAGGTACGATATTTAATATCGTATAACGGTCTTCACCGACCGGAGGTAAAACGCTACCGATTTAGGACGAATGTCAAAGCCATTCTGTCCGTGTCTATGTTTTGTCTCGAGAAGGTGGCGTCACGGTGTACACAGCAAAGTCAATGATTCAGAAACCACATACTCATGCCTAAAGACATATTCAACAATTAATAGTGTGAGCATGTGGATGAAGACACAAGATCGCAAGATGGCAAAGACAAGTCAAGGATGATTTGAAGATCTCAAGCTTAAAGACAAAGTCGAAAGACAATGACAAAGGCTCAAAGATCACAACATGAAGGAACAAGGCTACGGTTACACGTTCAAGACTCATTTATGGCGAGATTAGTAATCTCTACAAATTTCCTAAATGACCAAGGTTTATGACCTCTCATTGGGGGAGATTGTTAGCCTCAAAATATTGAGCCAAACAAGAATGCTCGGTCATATGTTTATTATGTATCGTATTTTAGAACGTTGTAATAGGTAGTATATTAGTCGTGTAATTACGGGCTTAACATTAAGCTAAGGTTCATTAATAAGTAACCAAAGCCCAAAAGGAAAGCCCCGCCCATGATCATATAGCCCATTAAGCTACATGTAAGCAAAGGCTATATAAACCCTTCCTAGCATGTTAGGAAGGGTGTTGGTCATTTCATTTTTCTTCTAATCTAATATTCCACAAGTTTCACCAACCATTTTTTCTCTCTACTTTCTCTCACTACTTTCTCTCTCTAGAATTCTTCTCATATCTACCTTTCTTTCATAAATTCGTGTATTACAACAATCATATATTAGGGACAACAAGCTCTAAAGAAGATACGCTATCATCAGATGAAAGCTTTGAAAGCTCTGAGGAAGATCTGTTGTCATTAGATGAAAGCTTTGAACATGTAAACACTAAAGACTTCCAACACCCATTTCATGATGACCAGGATGAACCTTCCAAGTATTCCAGCACCTCTGCAGATGATTGTAGTTCGGACGATACTTGGGGAGAGACTAATTCACCGTCTAAGAAGAAAGGCAAAGCTATTGGCTCATCCAGTCAGACTGCAGGCAAGGCGAATGGATCATCCAAACAGATACTCAGTCCAAGGGGTAGCAGGGGATGTACACCAAAAGTAGAGTCATCTTCTAGGTCTCCATTTTCTATAACAGGAAGGCCCCCACCTATCAGAAATGCAGTATGTTTTCTGCCTTGTCCAAAAAAATTGAAAGAATTTGAAACAAATCTAGGAAAAAGGAAGAGGGGGTAGGCTATGGAGGAACCTGTAGGGGGTAGGCTATGGAAGAACTTGTTATCTCTGTTTTATGGATGTTTCTGATGAATCTTCTTTGGACTATTTCGGTTAAGTGTAGGTATAGTTTTTGTAAACAATTTTAAACACTAATCTGCATGGATGGGTGTATCTATTATTTTTTGGAATGTAAATATGTTGTCATTCACATTTTGTACGAACCTGCAATATTATCATCGATATTATGAAATTAGACTTGTATTTCATGGATTTAAACATTGTTCATCTTGTATTTTATTTATTCATGTTGTGAGCTGTATAATCCTAGATGCATAACACATATAACCAAGATTTTTGTGTCAAAGTTACATGTTACACATCCGGTTAAGGCTTTCCACTTCGGTGGATCTTATAACCCAATTTTTTTTCCCTAATTCTCCCGCCAAAACTAATTAAGCTTTTAGCAGTGTATGTTTTCGACATAGCTTAACTCTAAGGTGCTTTTAAGTTTTTGCTATTACATCTGCAATTATTTTCCAATTGGATATAAAGTTGTTAGGCTCTTGCCTTATTCTTCTGAAGTTCTGAGCATATGTTCGTAACAATACTACTAGGCCATTCTTCGCTCAGAACTAAGCTAATATTGAGTATTTCCTTGAAAAGCTGCTTGTTTCAGCTTATTTTGTTTTTAATCATTATCTAGTCAAGCACAAGTTAAGATTTTTTTATCTTTTTAATATATTTTCACTAGTCCTCCCAAGTATTAATTCCAATTCGTGTCTAATTTCACATAAACAGCTAATTTGTTCAAACAATGTGCTTAATTATTAACTAAACTGAAAATGAAAAGTTTGAAATGACTGAAGTAAAATAAAAATAACACAAGGTGAAAACTGATCAAACATAAATTCAATTCAATAATACTAAAGGATTACAGGTTTTTAATAAAACAAACATTTTGTTTCTCTAACTAATCAAACTTTGGAGATTTCTCAGGATCAAAAGCTAAATGAAGTTCATCGTAATCTAAAGCCTCTTTGAACTCGTCTTCGTCTTCTTTAATTTAATGCTCAGAAGAATAAACATCATCATCAATAATTTGACCTTCTTCCTCCAGTTGCCTCCTATACGCTTCCTCCCTCTGTCGTTGTTCCTCTTGCCTCCTTCTAATGGAAGTAGCTTCCTCCCTCTCGCGTTGTTCTTGCTCTTGTTGCCTCCTTCTTAAGGAAGCAGCTTTCTCCCTCCGGCATTGTTGTTCAAGTCGGGCATTCTCTTCGTCTTCCAGCTTCCATTGTCTTTGTTCGTAAGCTTCCTCAGCATAGCAATCGTACTCATCATATTTATCATCGTAAGGACAATCAGCAGGGAACTCTCCATCTGCATTTGCTTTTACTTTGGGCACCACACAAGGTTTCCTGAAAAGAACATAAAAGATTATTAGTACTAAATGATAACAAAGATACGACGTTTATAAAATAAATAATGATACATACTTGTTAGGAACTGCACTGGTATCTTTAAAAGCAGCAGAAAATGTTCTTTTTGATGAAGAAGCCATTTTTTGATTCTTAAAATGCTGATAATTAAGTGTTTGTTGTGTTTTTGTTATGATTAATTTCATTACTTAATCCTGGTTTATATAACCAAGGATGGAATACAAAGGGTCAGCAGCCTACATAAACATTTAATTCATATTCATGCATGTAATTAATTTTTGTGAAGTTCCAAGAATGAGCATTCTCATTGTTAGGCGTGTAAAAAGTGTGTGTTTTCTGTGTTTTTAGGGTTTATTGTGTTTTAAAAAAATAGCAAAAAACAAGGTCTAGGACTCGAACCCTAGACCTTCCATTCAAACACTAACACACTTAACCAGTTTGCCACATGAGCATATTTGGTTCTAAATATGTGACTAATATTAACATTAGTAAAAATAGAGATTAAATTTGGTTATAAACATTTGTCACATGAATATTTTACTGTGTGACGTTTTCAATGTGTTGTTCATAGTTAATCCCATTATAATGTGACCATAAGTATAATTTAGATACACATTTCTCAAATGTTGTGACTATTGGCAATCATATAGTCACATAATTGTTTAAGAATTTAATATGATCATGTATTATATTTGATCATAGTCTTCAAGTAATTGTAAAATATTTGTCACATTAAAATTAATATAGTGGCAAATGTTTCAATACCTACTTTTAATTTGCCACACACACAAAATTCATGTGTGGTTAACATTTAACAAAATATAATAGTCACATTAAAATAATGTGTGTGACAACCTTGTTTATCAATTTGTCACTTGTAAAATAAGTCTATGTGACCATATATGATTTTTGGTCACATTCAATCGGTGTATGACAAATATTTGCCACACATGTATACGTATAATGTGACTACTACTTGAACCAGACTTTGATTCGGTAACACTCTCAAATTATTAAGTGACTAACGACTCATCAAAAAAGCATTTGTTAGCCCTAGTCACGTAAATATTCATATGCGTGACAAACAAAATACGAAATGGTCATGCAAACTGACTTCAAGTGTGACTGTTTATTTATGACTAGCGAATTAAGTCACACAAAAAATTTATTTGTAACTACACGAATATCGGTATGTGTGACCGAAACCCATTTTTGTACTAGTGAGTACATGTGGTAGAGTGTCTAGTAGATTCACTTGTACGGTTGATCGTACGTATGTATTATTGATTTAAGATTGTTAAATTTGTTATTCTAAGTATATTTTAAATACTTAAGTATGTTGATAAATGCGCGACTTATTTGGTAGGTTGCGGCTTTTGACTTTGGTTTTCCCCGGGCATCTACTTGTGGGCGATCGTCATCTATTATTACTCTTATACCTCAAGGTGAGTCTATAGCCTCGCTTTATACTTGTTCTAAATGATTTTAACCCGCAAGAGGGATACATGCTATTTGAAATAAATGGAATACAAGTCATGAATGATTGTTTGGACCCGAATGTTGTTTGGATTGTATTAAGTACTTTGTTGCTAAAGGCCCTAATTTCTATTAGTGGATAATTATGGCCCGACCCCCGGTTTGTGGGTTTAGGGTTCATTAGGTTTTGATGTCTTGTACTCTATATATTTGGTTGATTAATAAAGTTAAAGGCATGGGGTTTTATGCATTATAACATGGTAATCAGAGCCCTAAAACAGCTACCACCAAAACCCTCCACCGATATTAATTCCCTACCACCGAAACAAAAAAATATTATTTTTTTGTGCTTATTCCATTGCCATATACGGAGTATTAATAGTGCTTTGTGTTTGTATTATGACACTAGCATATTTAATACTAGTATAATCATCATCTTTTCACTTTGCTGCTATTGCATTTAATTACATTTAATTGCATATTCTTTCTACGCCGCCAGTTTTTTTTTTTACGTTTGCTTATGTAAAAATGTACCAATCAGTGGTACCTTATTTTTTCCAAGGGTTTCAAAGCCCACTTACATTTTCAACCCAGATCGTCGGTAGTTCTCCAACCCAGTATGCTTTCGGCCCGACCCATTGCACAGCAGCCTAATGTGGGACTGTTCCAGCTTATGTTTATGATTATAGTATACCAACGAAGATACCGCCTCAAGCCTCTCATGCTATAACTTTTCCGCAAACATATCAGGCTATGACTCCTCGAGATCGAAGTTGGAAAATGGATACATGAGCATCATCACATATTGTAGACAACACATGTATACTCACAACCTTTAGTAATCAAAGCATGTATCCGTCTATATTTGTTGGCAATGGCCAATCTATACCCGTCACTAATACAGGACATAGCTCTCTATTGATATCTCAAAGACCTTTGTATTTAAATAACGTCCTTGTAACTCCCAATATAATTAAAAACTTAATTTTTGTTCGTCAATTTACAAAAGACAATAACGTTTCTATTGAGTTTGACGCCTTTGGTTTATCTGTAAAGGATTACCAAACGCACCAAACTCTTCTCCGTTGTGATAGCACCGGAGACTTGTATCCTGTTACCAACCAACCATCCTCCGCCCCATTTGCCATGTTGTATTTTAGTCATTCTACGTGGCACAAACGCCTCGGGCATCCCGGTGACGATGTGCTTCGTAATTTAGTCTCACGTCGTTTCATAAATTGTAGCAAGTCTAAAGAGTCAAACTTGTGTCATGCTTGTCAGTTGGGAAAACATGTTAAGCTTCCTTTTTATAGTTCTAATTCGCATGTTGCGTCTGCATTTTATATCATACACTCGGATATATGGACATCACCGATTCCGAGTTTAAGTGGAATAAAGTGTTATGCTATATTCTTAGACCATTTTTCGCACTTTGTTTGGGTCTACCCTTAGCACAAATATTCTTATTTGTTTGATAGTTTTGTTGCTTTTCGTGCTTATGTTAACCAACAATTTCATGTCGACATAAAGGCTTTGCAATATGACCATGGGGGTGAATATGACAATACCCGTTTTCATGACCTTTCTCGCCAAACTGGCATACAACTTCTGTTTTCTTGCCCGTGTACATCACAACAAAATGGCAAGTCCGAACGCATGTTACGTACCATCAATAACCTCATCCGCACATTGCTTCTTCAAGCCCATCTACCTCCCTCATACTGGGTGGAAGCTCTAAATATGGCCGCTCACCTTTTGAATATTTTGCCTTCCACAACCATCAAGAATGAAATTCCATTCACCAAGCTATATCACCAAACACCTTCATATGACCATTTACGTGTTTTTGGATGCCTTTGCTATCCTCACGTTGACGTTACACATAAACTTCAACCCCGCTCAACTCGTTGCATATTCCTTAGTTATCCAACAAACCATCGCGGTTACAGGTGTCTCGACATGTCTACTAATAAAATCATTATCTCCCGACATGTTCGCTTTGATAAGGATGTCTTCCCATTCAGGATTGAGAAGCCTTCTACACATCCAAATTATGATTTTCTTTTCATGTTACCTCCTCCTCAGCATATACCTACACCACATGAGCCCATTAACCCCACTATACCACTTGCCACTATTTCGCAAAACCATTTGCCTGAGCAGATCCAACACTCCCCGCAACCGAACTCACCTGCATCTACCTCTTCCCCAAACATTGATATAGGCCCACTTCAATCTCCGCCCCAAGCAGCCCACACTGAACCCTCAATACAAGCTGAACCGAAACCCATATCCACTCATCCCATGGTTACTTGTGCTAAAGCCAACATTTTTAAACCTCATAAGCCTATGAATTGTCATGTCACCACCACTTCACCACTTCCACGCTCTCATATTCATTCCCTCCGTGATCCCAACTGGAAAAAAGCTATGTTAGATGAATATAATGCTTTAATTACTAATGGAACGTGGGTTCTTGTGCCTCGACCAACTAACGTTAATGTTATTCGTTCTATGTGGCTTTTCAAACATAAGTTTCATGTAGATGGCTCATTAAGCATGTATAAGGCTCGTCTTGTTGCCAACGGACAAAGTCAACAACAGGATATTGATTATGATGAGACATTTAGTCTGGTGGTCAAACCGGCTACCATTCGTACTGTTTTGAGTCTCGTAGTTTCTCGTGATTGGCCTATTCATCAGCTGGATGTGAAGAATGCATTTCTTCATGGCCAATTATCTGAGACAGTTTACATGCATCAGCCTCCGGGGTTTGTTGATTCTGCACGCCCTGATTATGTTTTTCATTTGCAGCGTTCATTATATGGTCTTAAACAAGCCCCTCGCGCATGGTTTCAATGATTTTATAGCTTTATCACACGTGTCGGTTTCCAGCACAGCAAGACCGATGCGTCATTATTTGTCTACAGGTGGGGTTCCGATATTGCTTATTTATTACTATATGTGGATGACATTGTTTTCACAGCTTCCTCTACAGCTATTTTACAGCGTGTCATCACATTACTTCACAGTGAGTTTTCTATGACTGATCTTGGCTCCCTTATTTATTTCCTTGGTATAAATTCACAACGCTCGAAGTCTGGATTTTTTTGTTTCAGTCTAAATTTTCAGAGTAAATTCTTGTGCGAGCAAATATGCAGCATTGTAACCCATGTAGGACCCTTGTGGACAATGAGTCCAAGCTTGGTTCCGAGGGTGACCCTGTTAGTAACCCTACCTTCTATCGCAGTCTTGCAGGTGCTCTTAAGTATTTAACTTTCACTCGCCCGGATATCTCTTATGTTGTGCAGCAGATCTGTCTTTGCATGCATGACCCCCGTGATCCTCATTTTACTGCTTTGAAACGCATTTTGCGCTATGTTCGTGCCACTATTGATCATGGCCTCCAGCTTCATGTTTCTACTACTACTCAACTTACTGCCTACACGGATGCTGATTGGGCTGGTTGTCATGTTACCCGTAGATCTACTTCCGGTATTGTGTTTTCCTTGGTGATAATCTTCTCTCTTGGTCTGCCAAGCGACAGGTTACATTGTCTCGGTCTAGTGCCGAGGCAGAATATCGTGGTGTTGCAAATGTTGTTGCCGAGACTGCTTGGATTCGTAATTTGTTACTTGAGTTGCATGCTCTGCTTTCTACTGCTACTCTTGTTTATTGTGACAATGTTAGTGCCGTTTATTTGTCCACTAATCCTGTTCAACATCAACGGACTAAACATAATGAGATTGACATTCATTTGATCTGAGATTATGTTGCTTTTGGCCAGGTTCGTGTGCTTCATGTTCCTTCTCGATTTCAGTATGCGGATATTTTTACCAAGGGTCTCGCGAGTGCTTTATTTCTTGAGTTTCGCTCTAGTTTGAACGTTCGAAATCCTTTCGTCCAAACTGCGGGGGAGTATTAGTGGAAATTATGGCCCAACCCGGTTTATGGGTTTAGGTCTATTCCTATTAGGTGCGAACAACCTTGAAGTGGCCACGCCAACCTCCTGAAAAGGGAGGGCTTTACCTAGTTTGAGTCTGTGTGGCGGTAGGCTCAAACCCCGTGGATTAGTCGGCCAATGAGTCGGAAATCACGGTTACCAAAAAAAAGGGTTTGATGTCTTGTACTCTATATATTTGGTTGATTAATAAAGTTAAAGGCATGGGGTTTTTTGCATTATAACAATTTCATGAACCGTTAACTATTGTATTGCCCTTGTTTAGGTTGGAAATAGCCGCTTATACAATTTATAGTACTATGTGGTTGATGACCTTATCTGAGACAAGAGCAAGTACGTTGAGTACCCTCTGCGGATGGATAACTTGTGATAAGATATAAGGTGTAAATCTGGCAACGAATACCTTAAGAGGGGCAATGGTTTCAATTTGATCTCGCCGGCAAATGTGGCGCGGGTGATTAAGTTAACGGGTCGGTGTCATGAGCTTAAATACAATCAATTAGTTGCTAAATATGAAATACTTGAATAATAGATTGTGAGTACGACAATGCTATTAGATGATCATGATTGATTTTTAATACTTGTGTTCAACTTATGATTTGATAAACCTATAGATTCGCTCAACCGTTGTGTTGATGATTTTAAGCATGTGTTTTAGGTAACCAAGATTGATAGCAGCGGAGCATGCATGGAGGGAGTTGGTGCTTATTTGGTCTAAAATTTTGGATTTCCTTCCCGTTTTATCAACTATTTATTGTCATGTCTTGGTCAAAATATTGTTGTGTTTGGTTGAGATCTTTGGGGACAAGTAACGCTACTCTGAGGGAAATTTATTTTTGGGTTGGAAATGTTTAGACAATGATTGTAAATATTCTTTTATGTTTATTTTAAACGTCTCTTTTGAGGTCGTTTTTCTATCATTGTGTGTGATGTGCTATGAAGTAACACCCAACGTGGTATTCCGTTGCGTGGTAATTTGGGGGTGTTATAGATTGGTATTCAGAGCCACAAGTTATAGAGAACTAGGTCGGATTTTGAAAAACCTAAACTATAACTTTTGGTGTGTTGTAAAAAGTTTTTAAAGCACGCAACTACTCCGCATGGCTCTGGTAAGATTTCTTTTAGCCTTACTTTATGATTTAGATGTATCCCTCAAAACTGATATGAATTCCCTAGTATTTAGTAAGTAAATAATATGATAATATATTTAGATATATTGTTGTGTACGTCGAGTACTTACCATCTTAATTTGCAAATTCTTGTAAGACTATCTTATATGTTGCATGTAATTTGCATACGTGCTACGTTGCAATGCATGGCAACAATGCGTTGTGATCCTACGTGTATGTAGGAATGATTCTATGTGTAGGTATGTATATACTATGGTATTTAAAGGCATTGCACGTGAAGCAATGTTCCTTGCGTGATTATCGCACATTCTATAATGCGGTTTTGTTTAGAATTCGGCCTCACCGCCAATCATCGATCTTGATGATTAATTTATTATTCGAATAACCGAGTGTGAACCTCGTTTGATACTCTAGATACGTAAATAATGCTTCGTAATATATTGTATATCGGCTAGATTGATCTCGATTGTCGTTATCACACCGTGATGTGTCATTTTAGGACATCTTCGTTTTGAAACGTAAATTACTAACGTACTATTTTATTTCCCTTATTCCTATGGGTTTGATATATGAGTTCGCGTAACTATAACATAGCCGAAGTATAATCAACGATGCGTACGTCGTAGCGGCGAATCATGTGTGTATATTATTGATGTAGTGTTTTTACCACTCTTTAGGAAAAGAGGGCAAATTAGGGTATGTACGACGATTTAGGAAAATCGTTCACAAATGACCCAAAGTGGGGATCGTTCTCAAGGAGGCTTGGTGTGTGTGTTAAGAAATGATTAACTTTTTGATTATATGATTATGAGAAAGAAAATAGAAATGGGATAATAAGAGATTGACGGTTACGATTATGGATTAAACTAAGACGAAAGAGTCGTACACGTAAAACCGTAAAAAGCACCAAAATTAAAAATTTATCCTAAAAATTACTAAAAATCCAATAAAATATTCTAAGGGTATACAAAAAATCAAAACTTTCTAAAACCTTTTATTTAATTAATTATTAATTTTTTAATGCTAATTAAAGCCCTAAAAATCAAAATTAACTAATAAAAAGTCCAAATCAAGATCTTAAAGTTTGTAAACCTTTAAAATAACCTAATTAAGCTAAAAAGTATTTTTCTAATTTTTAAAACCACTAAAAACTACTTTTAAACAATTAAAAACAATTAAAATTTATTAAAAACTATAAAAACTTAAAATAATTCAAGAAAATAACTGAAAGACCCTAAAAATATTTGGAAAATTTTAAAATTCCTAATTAAGTGTCTAGAGTCTAGGATAAATATAAAAACCTAGAAAATCAGACTTTTAATTTTTAATAATAAAATAATATTAAAATATTAATAAAAATCCAAAAATCCTAATAAATTCTAAAAAGTTGCAAACTAGCTAATTTTAACCTAAATAACACAGAAATGAAGTTGAAGTTACCTAAATACCCTTAATGGGCCTAGAAAATAGGCTAAAGTCCAAACAGTCCCTTAATGGGCTTAGAATTGGCCCAATAAGAAAAAGTGGCCCAAATTAGCCCAAAAACCACTACTTGACTCAAAATTTGATTCTGAACAACTTTTTCCAAAGGGCCAAGAGCTGAAAATGTGATATAAGCTAGCTTATTACCAACAGCTTATTCTTAATGGGCTTTTTGGCCCATTAAGCCATAAGTTGATGCCATACGCTGAAATTAAACACACAAGCTTCTCTTGACCTAATTAAGACTTTTGTGAAAAGAAATTTGATATAAGCCAAAGGAATAAGCCTGAAAATGCAAAAAGCAATCTACAGGAAACGACAAAATAGTCGTTTTTGAGTTCTAGGCTATCCCAAGAGCTGATTCAAATTGCAAAAGCTTTTAAATGACTTAACTAAGCTTAATCAACAAAAAGTTTTCAAATAAGTTGATTCAATAAGCTAGAAAAAGCTAATAAGCACTTATGAAAAAGTCAAATAAGTTGGTTTTCTAGCAAAAAGTCAAAGTCAAAGTCCAATAAGCTCCAGTTCAATCAAATAGGTCAAATAATGAAGATCTATCACAAAAAATAAGTATTTGCAGGTCTGGATAAGCCAAAATGGCTTATTGATAAGCTAACTGACAATTTGTACTAGCAGGGGCTAGTTTTGGGTGTTGAGCAGTAGAAACTTTTTCCACTGCTTGACTTGTTGACTTTTTTGTCTTTAGTGACTTTTAGGAGATTCAAGTTACAAAAAGGTAGCCAAATGATCAGTGGATCATAAGGAGTCAATAACAACAAATAAATCACAATCAACAACAGCCAATTAGTACAGTTTAATCAATCAATCACCAGATCTGACACAGACATGAACACTTAAGCAGTTGAGGTTCAATAAGCACTTTTAGCACAATTCAGCCAGCCAAACTTAACCAAATGCATACACAAGAAATATTATACTTAAATAAGCAATTCTAAACAGGTTTCATGCACTGATTCAAAGTATTAAGCAAGATTCAAGCACTTAAAGTTACTGATGAACACAAACACATGCAGTTTTTACTTTTGCTGATGCAATTGTCCAACAAGACAGATTCAATCACTCAAATCTATCACATATGTTATATAAATGATGTTTAAGCGACTTTTAACCCTAAGCATGCATAAATTCTATATTTTACCAAAATCTTAGGTCAAAAACAGTTAAAATCAAGTAGTTATAGCACAATGTATGATTTGAGGTTTCAAACCCAATAACTTGCAGCAAAATGGACTCAACCAAGTGTTTATCAGATACAAAGCACAAACTCAAACTTCTAACAACACAATGGCAATCTATGATTCAAAGCAGGTTGTGACAATCCGTTAATTTATGGTTTATATTTTAATCTCAATATTTATTTGAAAACATTATTTTAATGTTAAAATATGAACTCACTTATTTTTGGGAAGAAATTTGGATTTACGTCTTGAAGTAGCATCGACTACGTTTAAATCGGAGGATTCTACGTCACGTGCTTACGTTTACATACACCGTCTTTGGTGACAGTCCGACATTTCAGAAAATAAAATTTATCCGTGAATATTATTTTGGAGTTTTAAATTTGTGTTGGTTCATAAACTCACAAATTTACGAGAAGAGACTAGGACTTACGATTTTATTTTAACGTCCTTTACGACTAAACCGGAAACCTTAGGATTACGTATTTACGTTTTCGAACTCCGTTTTTGATGAGACAATTTTTATTGGATTCGTTTTATGACGTTGATTCATAATTTATAAAAACGTTTTTCGTAAAACGACCCGAGGGCACGCAAATCGAGGAAACTAGAATCAAGGAGTACCCGTAAATAAATGGGGATGAGACAAGTGGGACACTTGTCCCACCCCCATCAAAACCGGCCACTACACTACACCAAAGCAACTTGGTGTCAAGTTTTTACCTTGGTTGCTTACACATGTCTTATGCTTACTTTGTAAGCTAACTTTCCACTAGCAACTTCACAAAACCACAAACACAAACCACTAGCTCTCATTCTCACCATGCAAACAACTCACATTTCCTCTCTACTCCCCATTTTGGCCGTCCCTCATCCCACTCAAAACCCTTATTTGATCAAAAATCAACCATGAAATCCTATGTTATTTCTACATATGTTGAAGCCCTCTTGAAGCTCTCTTGAATAGTGGTGATTATAACATCCATGGAGGAGTTTTCTTTGTGTCTTGGGGCTGATTTTCCACAAGGTGATCATAAAGATTGATGGTCTTGAAGATGGTGTTGGCTAAGCACAAGTTTCTCCATCAAAATCCATGTTTTGATCAACCTACATCATCATGGTGGTATAAAGATTGTCCTCCTCATCTTCTTGTTATTTTGATTATGTAAACATATATTTTATTTCCTATTGTATATATTTATGATGATTATATGATGATAAAAATGTTATGTGGGGATTTGTTGTTGATAATCATGGATAAAAAGGTGAAAAACTATAAGAAACAAGGTTAAAATCTTGATTAATTTACATGGCTGTATAAAACAGTAAAGAAACATGTTATGAACTGATAAAATGATGAAGTAGAATGGATTTACAGTAAGCTATGGGTCTTGTACACATGTGAGAGTTGGCCATGCAATGGAATCAAAATAATGAGTGAGATATGATCAAAACAAGTTTAGGGTATAAATCTGAGGTTACTGTTTTGGACGATTTTTAGAAAATATTTAGAAGATGATTCAACAGTAGCTATAGAAGAGTTAAATGTAGCACATATCATGTAGTTTATGTGATAAAAATTTGAGCTTCTATCTCCATATAGAACTCAAGATATGGCAGTTTTGGTGAAGATGAAGATAAAAATCATATTTTTAGAAATTAAAGAATAATAATATTATATAAGCACTCAAGATTATAATGTATAAAATGTAAAACTAAAACCCACTAACTTATGGATTTTATTTATATAAGTATGTAAAAGGTTAAATAAGTGGACATTTTATAAAAATGGTAACTTGTTAAGTTTTATAAGTTATAAAACTATAAACTTGATTTTTACGACTTTTTCGGCTATCGCCGTAAAATTAACGTTTTTGTTAAATAAAACTTAGATGGTTGGACCCGTCTAATGAAAACTTTATAAAACTTATATACTGATATATAGACATGTATAACAAGTAAAAACCGATAAAAACCCGAACTATAGGACAAACGGACATTAACGAGCTAAGTAAACACATTGGGCTAATAATTGGACTAAATAAGTTAAATACTTGTAAAAAGAACTTATTGGGCTTAACCCATTTGGGCCCAACATGGAAAGTTTAAATACTGATAATATAAGTACAAAATGGATTAAAACAAGTTAAATAACTTATAACAAGCTTATTGGACTTAAAACGTGTAAATAGGTAAAACTAGTAAACTAGTATAAAAGTTATTGACATATAACACAAAAATGAGTAAATGAGAATATGTAAACCCACTTGATCATCATATATATATAATCATCATATGTATACATAATTGTTATTTTTATAAAGTCATTGGACATGAGTCTAAGACGAATATTATTTGTCTAGGTTTCCGTGATTGAAGCGCGTACCGTACGTCCGAATTGCCGATAACCCGCCTTCCCACATCAACGTGAGTTCATAGCCTCGCACTCTTTTAAATGTTTTTATAAATGTTTTATAAACCCGCGAGGGAGATAACATGTTAGTTTTTATAAACTTAGGACACCATTTGTCCCGATTGTTTGTTTATTGATTTTGGACCCGAATGATTGAATGACCCGATTGTATGACCCGATAAATGATTAATGGACCCGATAGATGAAATAAAACGGATTATTAAAGTTAGGTTATGTCACTAAAAGTCCCATTAGCATGAATTGTGAACTACCGGGAGTTGGTAGACGCTTATGCATTTGATAGTACTATTTGGGGACGATCACCCCAGTTCGCGCCTTGATGGTTGATCCCCGTCGTGCCACATTGATTGGTAAGCGAATTTATGTATGAGAAGATTTCCATAGCGTGACCTTTGTGACGACACGCTACTTTAGATGGGCAAAATTGGTATCGGGTTAGCTACCCGTTGTTGGTTTAGTAAGGTAACAATGTCATGCGGCTTATAATAATCCAAAACTAACGAAACACTACTAGACGCTTCGAATTACGATGTATTGCCTGACTAGCAATACAGGGTCATACTAATGATATTATGTTTGTGTTTTGGTTTTCATAACCATATTCATATAACGGTTTTATTTGATTTTATACAACGTCATAAGACGTATTGTATGATGTTTTTACGACATTGGCTCGTATAATAATTTTTAAGGCAAATGCCTATATTATGATTTTCGATAAGGATTTATATAAAATGACTTTGGCTAGTTTATGGCCTATTACAAAGATTTGTATAAAACGATTTTGGCTATTTTACGGCCTATTACAATGATTTGTATGAATTGATTTTTGGTACTAATTTTATACCAAAGTTATATTGATGGAATTTATTAAACTCTATGAATTCACTCGGCGTTATCGCTGACCTTTTCTTTTAACATGTTTTATCTCAGGTACTTGAAGGTAATTCTCAGGAAGACGACAAGAATTCATGGCCCGCACTTAAACAATATTTTTCCATTCAAACACTTTGTAAAACTTTTGTATGAAATGTAATGACTTGGGACCGATGTAACTTTGATAATTATGAATGGAAATGATTTATTAATAAACGACGCGATTTTTATGCGTTGTCTATGATGTGAGTAATGTGCTATCCCGTAACACCAACTAGTCTTCCGCTGTACTGTGTTGTATAAATTGGGGGTGTTACACAGGTAATCCCAAACACCCCTTTATCTTTTTAATCCAAAAATTAAACAAGTATAAGTGTGATTCAGTTTACCAAGTGACTAATCTAGCCTACTAACAACATTAACATGCAAGATGAAGCAGATTCAAGCCAGGAAAACAACAAGAACACAAGTAGAGCACAAATTCACCAAAAATCCAAATTTTATCAGATTTTCAAGGTTTTAAGACAAACCTCATGGATGTTCATCCACACCCACGAATTTTAGAGCTTATGTGCTAGCAAGAACAAGCACAAGCTTCCAACAACAACTCTGCTAAGATTCAACAGAGTTAGAAGCAAAATATCAAAACAGAAAGGTGACTTTTTGGAAAATAAACTTGATTAATGCAACTTCTTGTACCCACTCTTGATTATCCCCAAGATATAAGCTTCACAACACCTTAATATCACAATTAGGGTGCTATGATCAGCTTATAGCCCAAAAATTTCAAGATGTACCAAGAAACTTAGCAAAATATCAAATTTTAGTCTAATGTGTAATTTCTTACACAAGGTTTACAAACACGTTTTAGGGTTCAATTTTAGTTAACATATAACATAAACAAGCATAGAATTAAATGGTACTTGGTCTTTCTTCAACAAACTCAAACACAATTTCATAAAACTGAAAGTAGGATTTACAAGTTTATGAACAAGGAAAAACCAAAAGCAAGAACTAAACTACTGATCCTATTGCCTTTTATAGGCTACAAATGAACTAGGAAATCAAGAAAAAACGTAACCCTAATGTTATAGAATC
This sequence comes from Glebionis coronaria, assembly GCA_025667525.1. Lineage (NCBI taxonomy): Eukaryota > Viridiplantae > Streptophyta > Magnoliopsida > Asterales > Asteraceae > Glebionis > Glebionis coronaria. The sequence continues at coordinate 633,401,926 of CM046874.1, read as the reverse complement.
CCTGAAATGCCCTTGAGAGCTTTGTCATTTTGTTGAATCATGTGACTGATTTGGCTGTTTGTGTGAGTTGGAAAGTTGAAAATTGCATCCAAAGGCCACAAATGAAGCTTAGGAATAAAGCTAAACAAGGATGGTTGGATCTTCTGGCACTTTTGGCTTTTTCCCCAAAACCGTGTGAGGAGGGTTTATCATGTGACCAAGGTGATGATGTGGCAAGGGATTTAAGGTTTGGGTTATGATTAAGACAAGCCTAATCATAATTCTGGAGGTTTTGGTGGCTTGATTTTAAGTAGTTTGTAAAAGCCCAAATTGGATTAGAACATGATGAACATGGGGTTTTAATCTATTTTTGGTTTAAACTTAGGTGTTAGGCGCCAAAGAATTAAATAATACAGATTAGTTATAATCTGTTACTAGTGGAAGGTGAGGTGGATGAAAGGTGAGAGCTGATTGGTGGAGAGGTGGTAGTGGGACATGTGGCAAGATGTGAGTGGTCTAGGTATGTTTGTATGTCGGCCATAATTAACCCCCTATCTTTCTTCTTTCTTCCATTTGCAAATAAACAGCCCAAAAATACGAATCCTTTGTTAATGAAGTTTCCTTTTTCACACTTTTGCCCTAAATACTTTTCCAAAGTATTTTTAGGGGTATTTCTTACCATTTTGTGATTCTTGAAGGACTGATTTGGCATTTTCTTGATTGATAATGGTCTTGACTTGTTTGTTTGACTTCTTGGAGGACTGAAATTGCCAAGTCATGATTAATGAGGGACCATTTTTGCCATTTCTTCAAAGTCAAGGGTCCTTTTGGTAATTTTGATATTTTTAAAGGACCAAACTTGTAATTCTTGTAACTTGGAGTCCTTCTTGGTATGATGACTTTTAGGAGGATAAATATTGACATTTTAGTGTTGTTGAGGGACTAAAATTGCCAAGTCTTCAAAGTGGAGGGCCCTTTTTGCAATATTGACAAACTTTAGGGACCAATCTTGTAATTATGAAGATACAAGGGTATACAGTGTCAATTCTTCAATATCGGAGGACCCTTCTTCGTAAATCTTCAAATCTTCAAGGGTTTTCTTTGGAATATTCTTCATTAGGGCTTGGTTCATTGTGCGGCTTCGTTTCCTGTGTTCATTTTTGCATGATTCTTGTGATCTTTTGTCATTTTCTCAATATCCGTGCCTAAAATACACAAGCAACAAACACAAGCATATATATGGGTATTTTGATGATATGTAATGCATTTTAAGCCCTTTTTGGACGATGAGACTATGTTTAAAATCAGTCTCATCAATTATAAAACATGGTTGATGTGTATCGCCATTTAATCATTTTTACCATCCTACTCGAATTTAAAGATGTGTTTTAAGGATAGACTAGTGTTGTGATCAAGCGGGATAACTTGAAGTTTGATTGGTTTGTGTTCATTTTATTGTCTACGATTTCGATACTCATCCGAAGCCGATATCAACACTTAGTTGACATATACGTACTCTCGTTCCGTTTATCTCATTTGTTTTGTTGTCTCATTATTTTGAATTCGATATTATATATGACGAGGTCTGACACTTGTGCCAGTTAAATAAGCATTGAGTTTTGTTAAATTGAATGATTTAAAGGTAAAGCGTCTTACATATTAAATATATGGTGAATGAAAATTTTGGCTAAAAATGACCTATGATGTGTCTTGTAACAAGTAAAAATTCGTATAGAGAATAACGGGACAACGTGAAATTATTTTCCTTCAACATTGGTTGGTAAATCATAATAAGTAATTTATATTACTCGTAAAATCCTTGTTTTCATATATTAATACTTTGATACTAAAAGCTTGTGCTGGAACTGTAAAAATTTGCCTAATTTAATTTGAAATAGGAGTTATTAATAAAATTAACGATATGACTATCGAGTATATGTAGCTTTGGGCTTGGTACGAATTAATTTTTGGGTCTATATAGCAAAATTTTTCCGTATCTTGAAATATAGAACATGAGTAGAAAAATTGGTCATGTATTTTGGAGCTGGACTTTGTAAAAAATGGTTCTATTTTAAACATAAGGTCGAGTTAAAATTAAGAATGCATTGGAATAAATTGGAGCTCGTCACTCCTTGTAGTGAATAAACTGGGACAAAATCGAAAAATACACTTTAAGTGAGAAATTCTAACGCTTCAAATAAATTATTAAAAATTGATGGAACGTCGTTTTACTCTGCTACGAGATGTGTTAATTTTAAAATCACTTGACAATTGGCTAAAGGTTTAAAATTCAAATTTTCTACATTTCAGAATTATTGAAATAAGCATTTTGATTATCTATTCTATTATTATCGAGATTTAAGTCTCGACTAAAATCAGTAAGTTATCCGAGATAATACTACGTGAAACATCTTTAGCGTGTGAGTCGAGTCGCGTGAAGGTGATATAAAAGATCAGTTTTAAGGAAAGACTTATGAACAATAAAAAGTCAAGGTTAATTTTAAGATTCAATTGGACTAACTCGAGTTGTGTTGGATATTTGTATATATGTAATAAGATAAGTCGTAATAATAATAATAATGAGAAACTTTGAAAATTCTTACTATGTACGTTTGTGGTACTTAAGATATGAATATTAATGAGATTTTAACACAAGTATGGAAATTTTCAAACCTAATGATTTTAGCAATTATGATAACCGAGTCACTGAATCTACTAATGTAGTAATTTTCTTGAGATGGTAACTTTCCAGAAATAAAACTTTGTAGAGTTGAAAATGAGAGATATGAAGTCTTAAATGGTGTAACATAAATTAAAATGTGCAAATGATCGCTTTTACAATATACAAAGTAACATTAATTAGAATGTAATAGTGGATTACCCAACACACGCATACTTGTATTATTTTTTTAAAGATGTATATCTAATATTTTGAGTCACGGTGGTTCGATCATACGGCATCACTTCTTCGATTTCACGAGTCTATATCTGAATTTGGGTAGTCCTGTGATTCTTCTTTTTAATATTTTTCATGGTAGAGGACCATTACTTCTTTCGGATCGCTACTTTGATAGTACGTATTAGTAAGGGAATGCCTATTTTTGTCCTCTTATTGGACCCCATGATTTTCTTTTCTTCTTTTGATTATTGGAACCTAAATTTGATGGAATGTGTGTGTAACTCGAGACGATGGGAATTATGATTGTTGTCCCATTTTTGGCGTTGTGATGATGTTCGATGTCCACTCCATGTACCTATAGATTGTTGTTGCTATCTCGAAACTCTTGTCATGTCTTCGAAGTATTCTCATTTCTAATGTAGTTGATTTCTGTTGGCAAATATATTGCTCGATTATCTTATTCGATCTCATTGATTCTTGATTTTTACTACTCGTTGTGCTTGCAATGATCTTTAATCTGGAACCATCTTATCGTTATTTTGTGAACAATCCATTTTGAAAATATGTATGAGTGTGTGAAATGTTTCATTGAACCAAATGTAAATGGTGTCGATTTATTTATTTATTTATTTATTTTTCTCTCATAAAAAGGCAAAGAAAAAGTATGTTTCCAAAGTGGATGAAAAATGTCTAATGTGTTCCTTGAAGCGATGGTAGCAGTATTTTCCCATTTCAAATTTCATTTTAAATGATTTAATTATTTTGAAGATTAGGTCGAAAACTTTCGTAGTCATATTTGGTGTGTAATAATAATGTTTGTGTCGTCACTCGATCCTCAATTATGCACATCTTAGCTAACTATGCATAATTCGGGAAGAGCCTTGTTTTGTTGATTGTCGTTGCTTGGTCCTCAAGTATGGATGATCTAGATAATTATGCATAGTTTAGGAAGAGCATTGTCGTGTCAAATCAATTGGTCATTTTGAAACTTGTAGTGTTTTGATAAATGTTTGGATGAGAACGCTTTTATAACGGTGGATCCTTATGTAAGTAATCGTATTCTCTTTGATTCCTAAAGAAAATTTTTGAATTTTCTTGTGTTCCTTGAAATCTTTTCTTTCGTTTGGTGTTGACTTAGTAAGTCACCGCGACCGAGTAATTATGGAAAATGTTTTTATGTGTTGTATGCAACGTGTGAATTCCATCGGAATCACTAGGGTGATTGAAATGCCAAGGGGCCTCATATCGACACTGAGAAGAAATTTTAACAAAAATAGGAGACTACCAAAGTGGAGGAAAGCAGAGTTCGAGTAACTCTGAGGGAAATGAAGAAGACTTCTCCTACATCAAATGTATCGTACTTTATTTATTTTTCTTTTCTCGCTCTTTTGATATGTCAAACGACACGCGATAAACTGTTAAATTTTACCAACTGTGCATCGGTAGTTGGAAGACAATTTCATTTGTCATCTTTGTTTATTCAAGTGAGGAATCCTCTTTGCTTGACTAGATTTTCTTTGATCATCGATGTTTAAATGACAGATAGACATAGTTGATGTTTTTGTGGTAAACCCTTTCTTGATATGTGTTTATGTTATGAATGACTTAGTCGAGTGGTTGTACTTTATGCGAGGCTGCATTGTGAGTTGACGTATGATTGTGAATCATGTGTACCATGTAATACTTTTTTTACTGTGAATGGTGGTGCTTATTGAGATTTTGACCACGCTTGGGATGGAAGTGAGATGGTGTTCTTGTAATATCTTTTGGGTATGGAACGTGTGTGAGCACCCTGCGATGACATATGTATGTATTTTCTTTATTTTTGGATATGCATCCATAACTAGCAAGCTCGTGAACCTTCTTTAACTTGCAATTTTCTTTTGACTGGGCTCATCCGAAATCCCGTCCAATATTCTTACTTATCCTGGCTTGGCTATTTAGCGAGCACGATTTAACGTGATTGGACTTATTGACTTGGCATGGTTTGGCTATTTTGCAAACATGTCGTAATGTGATTGTATGTGCTTCATATGGATTTTGTGTTTGATTGGATGGTAATGTTTTCGAGAGAGTTATGTATACGCCGAATTATTTTTGTATCGATGAATTCGTTTTTGACGAAATAGGTATGTATGTACGTAATATTGCGATAAGGTGACTTTGTACGCTAGTATTAATTACTTCGTCTTGTATATTATGAACATTTTCGATGGGCTTATGTGTGACCCGTGCGATTTTATTTTATGAATAATTGTCTTTATGAGATTGATGGACCAAGTGAAAGGAAGATTCGAATGTTGGAAGACATGCTCTGAGAACGTGTGATTGATTTTGGTAGTAGTTAGGATCGGGAGTTGTCATTGGTAGAACTATTGTACAACAACATTTACCATGTTAGCATTGAAGCTGCGACATTTGAATCATTGTATGGATGAAAGTGTAGATCGCTAGTTGGATGGAATGAAGTAGGGGAAAGTAAGATAAACGACCTGAAATGATTCGAGAGACTACGGAAAAGATTGTGTAGATTAAGAATCACTTGTTAACCGCGAGAAGCCGTGAGAAGAGATACGTTGATAATCGTAGGAAGCAGTTGGAAATTGAAGCTTGAGACATTGTAATGGTATCATCGTGGAAAGGCATGATTCGTTTTGGAAAACAAGGGAAGTGGAGCCAAAGGTACATTGGACCAGATGATTATAAGTTGGAGCTGACGGAAGAACCTCGTGAAATTTATAATACTTTTCATGTGTTGAACTTGAAGAATTTATTAGCGGATAATGATTTAGTTCCCCAATGAACGAGATCCAACATGACGACAAGTTACACTTCGTAGAAGAACCAGTGGAGATCATGGATAGAGAGGTTAAGAGATTGAAGCAAAGTGGAGTTTCTATTTTGAAGGTGCGATGAAATCCGGGACGTGGACCGAGGTTCACGTGGGAACGTGAATACTTCTATTAGAAGAGGTACCCTTATCTTCCTAGTCATACGAAATGCGATTATAAGAAGCGGAGAGCGCCGGGACGTCGCTCCTTTAAGGAGGGGAGGATGTGATACCCCGAACCTAACGCCATTATTTAATCCTAATTTTTTGACCGATTTTAAATTTTTGAGAAACTTAAATGTTATTATTATTTGACGGTTTAAGTTGAAACCGACGTTTGAGGCTTTATTTAATATTTTAACGATTAGAGAAAACCGTAAGTGATTGTGATGTCGTTGGATGCCCAAATATTTATGATTATTATCGATCGTTTCGATATTTGAGATTTTTGAAGTTTTTGTTTTATTATGTATTAAGTCGAGTCGGAACATTACTATTGCTTTTTGTGTGCGTTTAAATCTTTGAAAAGGTATTTTATTGAACGAGAATTTAATTTTAATGAAGCCAGGATGAAACTCGACCCTCGTAAATTTTTTAAAAACCCACTAGTAAACATAATCCCGCTCTTTATAACTAGTTTTACTAGTAAGGCCAAAAGAAAACCCATATTAAAAAATCTACCCCCTATCTCAAATAAAAGAATTTTTATCACACTTTACTTCATTTTATCATTCTAAAGTTTTGTCTTTCTCCTCCCTCACTCTCTCTCAAACCCATGACCACCCATTACCACCATAGAACCACCATCAAAAATTGTTTTCTTGCGAATCTAATCAATGTCTCATGTTTCTAACATCAAGTTAAGTAAATCCCACCAATAAAATCAAACATGCAACAACATTTTTTCAAAATTTAATTTCTGATATATTTTGATAAAAACTATCTTTTGATCTAATTAAATTTGTTGGTTTATGTTTGATTGTGTTTAGGAGTAACCTATTGAAGTATTCAAGCTTGGAAAATATGTTTCTTTGGTGTTTTTGCTTCCAAAACCCACGGCCAAATGGGGGTATTTGGTGTTCTTGGTGTTTTGATCTATTTAACTTATGGTATGCTTCTATATTCATGGTATTATTAATTTTACATGATTTAATTATATTGTATGTGTTATTTTGATTTTTGGATTTTGAAAGAGGATGAACATACAAGTGATTTAGGGTATTTTACTTTGATTAGGATGTTTATTAAGTGATGTTAGGAGTATAGGAGTTGATGAAATGGGTTAAAAAGATGATTTGATATGTTTTTGTAAAGTCCATTTTAGGTCAGAAACTTTAGGGGTATTTTCGTGGGTTTAAGTCTGAGCTAAGGTTGATATGATAGGATATTGTTGTAGAGCTTTTCTCGAGCTTCGATTTGGTATAAAATAGACCTTCTAACTCAAAACAAGTCAAAAGTTATGATAGTTTGAATTTTTGTGTACCGGGAGATGAGTACCGAGACAATACGAAATTGTTGTCGATATTGGGTCAAATCTCAGGGACTATAAGTTAAGTTCTAAAAAATGGTTAGAGGCGTATCTCAGGCCCTAAACTTATCATTTTGAGTCTATTTTTATAATCAAGAGTCGGATTTGTAAAATGCTTAAGAAGGTCAAAATGGTTTTACAACGCGAAGGGTACTCAACGTACTTGCTCTCGTATCGGATAAGGTCGTCAACCCCATTGTACTATCAATTGTATAAGCGGCTATTTCCAACCCACACAAGGGCAAGCCAATAATTAACGGTTCATGAAATTAGGGCCTTTAGCAACAAAGTACTTAATACAATCCAAACAACATTCGGATCCAAACAATCATTCATGACTTATGTTCCATTTATTTTAAATAGCATGTATCCCCCTCGCGGGTTAAAATCATTTAGAACAAGTATATAGCCTAGCTATAGACTCACCTTGAGGTATAAGAGTAATAGTAGATGATGATCGCCGACAAGTAGATGCCCGGGGAAAACCAAAGTCAAAAGCCGAAACCTACCAAATAAGGCGCGCATTTATCAACATACTTAAGTATTTAAAATATACTTAGTATAACAAATTTAACAATCTTAAATCAATAATACATACGTACGATCAACCATACAAGTGAATCTACTAGACACTCTACCACATGTACTAGCTTTCCAAAACTAGCACCTTCAATGTCGACCCATCATGAGATGCCAAATCAACACGGGTCTAATAACCGACACGGATCCTTAATTTCGGAATATAAAAATTCAAACTTAATACTTATAACTTGTGAAAACTTTTAGATGCTGATAGGTGTGTAAACACCCATCCTTTTACCACTTAATTATAATAAAAACAAGACCATAACGTGTATTTTATGTCGTACATGTCGAAATTATGCGTGGTTTGTGTTTTTGTTGTGATTTTAGGATCAAATTGTTAAAAGGGAAGAAAACACGGCTTTCACTGGCTTTTATCGAAGAAAAAGACAAAAAACGAAGTCAAGAAATCAAGAGTGCAAAAAGAACGGAAGTCCAAGGCCTATTCTGAAGATTTATCGAAGAAAAAGTCCAAAGACGGAAGTTTAATAAAGCCGAAGAAATCAAGTCTAATTTATGAAGAAATCACAAGACGAGTTTAAAGTAATCCCGAGACAAAGTCTGAAAGGTCGAAGAATTTAAAAGATTAAAGACTAAAGACGAAGGATTAAAAGATAATTAAAGAAAGAAGAAAGAGAGGAGGAAGCTTCCTTCCACTAATCACCTCCCTAATCTCCTATAAATAGCATCCATTTCATTTCATTCGTTTTTGTTGGCTAATAGTGACAATTAGTTCTTCCACCAGTTTAATTACTTGCACTTTAAATTCATGTCATTTACTTAATTGTCTTGCACTTTAATTCCTTTTAATTCCAAGTAAGTCTTCTTAATTTTGTTGCTTTAATATTTATTTACCTTTGATCAAGTTTACTTTTATCATTCTCCTTCTACTTTTCTTGTTCTTTTTGGTTCATTTAAATTTCGGATTAAGTAAGGTTTGCTTAATCCCTTTGCTTATTTGATTAAAAAGTTCACCTTTTTACTTTCATCTAAGTTTTTGTATGAGATAAGCTATAAGTTTGACAATCTTATTGGCTTGTTTTGTACTTAGCTTATTTGTTTTTCTTAGTTTTCTAAAAGTTTCAATTTTCTAAAAGTTTGCTTACTTTGTTTACTTAATTCGTGTTTTGCAAAAGTCTTTAAATTTTTGCTTATTGTATTCATCTTATTATTGTTTTGGTAAAGTTTAGATTTGTGCTTATTGTCGAAGTTAGCTTATTTAGTTTAGCTTATTGGCTTACTGGTTTCCATTGTTCTGATCTTTAAGGTTTCTGTTTGTTACGATCCAACAAGTGCGATCGCATAAACCCTTAGGGTTTCTACTTGCGATCCAGTGTTGCGATCAAGGACTAAGATCATACCACGATCACACTCCATAATCCACACCACGATCACTCATTGCGATCGTGGGTACGATCATAGAGTGCGATCTGTTGGTACGATCGTGGTCACGATCTCTAATGCGATCCACAAGTGCGATCATGGTGGAGATCGATCATAGAGTACGATCGCAGGTTGCGATCTAGACTCTGTTATAGAGTACGATCCCTTTGTTTCCATCGCATTGAGTGCGATCACTACACTACGATCTAGGCTTCGATCGTAGGCTGCGATTGTAGGGTACGATCAGGATACGATCCAACCACGATAGTTGGTTGCGATCGTGTTGCGATCCGACTCGTGTGCATGTTTTAATTTTCCTAGATTTTGAATTTAAATTTTCCCGCCTCTTTCAGTTTTCTTTTATTATTATTCTTAGTTTTTAAATTGTGTTTTCCCGCCTTTTTACTTGGTCCATTTTTAAGTTTTCAAATTTTATTACGTTGTCAAATTTAATTTTTCGTCACGCTTTAATTAATTCACTTTTAAAGTAACAATATTTCACCATTTACGTTTAATTAGTCTTATCTTTAATTAACCATCATTTACTTTTAAGCCTTGCATTTTACTTTACTACAACGACAAATCTTTGTTTCACCAAAAGATGAATGAGTCGCAATTAAACCGGAAATCAATTCGATTAGACCACTTCAACGAATTTAATTTTTTTATACTTGGTAAAAACAATTTATTAAATGGCGCCGCTGCCGGCTCTTTTCGTAAAGATTAACGGTTTTCTGTGAGAGACGCGTTGCTTTTTGAGATCCGTTCATTCGTGAGCGTTATTTTTCTTGCTTAAAAATTTCCAAAAATCCATAAAAATTAAAAAATTTCAAAAAATCCAAAAAGATTTTATTTTCTTTCTAGTATATATATATATTCTCTTTGTGTTTGGTATCTTTTTCTTTTGCCTTTGCAGGTGTATGCGTACTAGATCTTCTACTTATCCAGAGCCCGAGACTCGTGAAGATTTAGCTATGGCAGGTGTGAACAACAACAATAATCCACCGCACCTCAACAATAACAACAACAATGTTCTTCCACAGCCCGATCTTCAGACAATGGAGGAGCTTTGTCAACCAACCATGTTTGGACGAGGAGGACCGATTGCGCTGATGCAAATCACGTCTCCGGAGTTTTCGTTGAAGCATCACATGATCCAACAAGTGCAAACTAATCCATTCCGCGGAATGTCGGATGATGATGCCAACAAACACCTCGACAAATTCATTACAATCACCCAAAGCATGAAGTTGCCCGGTGCTACAATGGATGTCCTTCGCCTTCAACTCTTTCCACATACTTTATCACACCACGCCGAAAAATGGTTTGATCGTCTTCCAAAGAATTCAATTCATACTTGGGATGACATGACTCAACGATTTTGGTCGTGCTACTTTCCACCATCCATGGTCACGAGCCTTCGAAATCAAATCAGCGGTTTCATGCAAGAACCCGATGAATCTCTCTTTGATGCCTGGGAAAGATATAATGTTTTGATCGATCGATGTCCAAACCACAACATGCTCCCCGTTACCTTAATTGATACTTTCTACAACGGTTTGACTTTTCGTGATCGTGATACGATTAATGCAGCCGCCGGTTGCACATTTATGAAAAGAAGACCCGGGGAGTGTAGAGAGCTTATTGAGAACATGACTACTCATCACAAAAACTGGGATTCCTCCGCTTCTTCAAGGAACAACCCGAGAGTCAATATTTCTTCTACTTCAGCAATCCCTGACATGACCGAATTCACCCGCATGATGGCCGAAATGAACAAAAATATCTTGCTCATCGCTTCAAACAAACAACAACAAGTTAAAGCGGTAGCAGCTCCTTGTGAGACATGCGGCGGTCCTCACTCATACACTGATTGTCCTTCTACTCAAGGCAATCCAAAAAACGTGTATGCGGCTTATGGTAATTATTCACCGGAAAATTACCAAGCCCGACCTCAAGGGGATAGAAATTTGCTAAGTTACCGGTCAAACAACTACCTTGCACCCGGTTTTTCTCCTCAATACCACAATCCCAACAACAACTACACTAGAAGCAACCAAATCCCACCTAGAGCTTCTAATCCTTATCCCCCACCCGCTCAACACGCCCCACCCATTAATCACGATATTGAAGCCTTAATGAGAACCCAAGGAGAGCAAATTAAGAATCTACAAAGCCAAATTATCAATTTGAAAGGGGATATCACTAAGCAAGGGAATGACATTAGATCCGAGCTTCGAAATGATATACAATCCTCCTTCAGCAATCAAACGAATGATTTAAAAAATATGTTGGCTAGTTTCTTACCCACCACTCAACCCTCTACTTCGGGCTCTCTACCTTCAAACACCGTCACCAACCCGAGAGTGAATGGGAGTGCTATTACTACCCGTAGTGGAGTTACTTTAGTAGGACCATCTATCTCACCCCCAGTTACACCATCTACACCCCCCTCCACCACCATTTATCCCTACTACTCTCACACCTAGTATTAGTTCAACATTACCGTATCCGCCTCGTCATGAAGAAGTACCCAACAGGAATCCTCCACCAACCCCACCTTCCACCTTTAACCCTTCAACATCAAAACCTTCACCTTCTACACCTCCACCACCCAACCCCAGCATTCCTTACCCTTCTCGACTCAACAAGGCTAGAATTTTGACTAAGAATGACATTCTAGTCGCTAACTTTTTGGAAAAGATTGCCGGCATGAAAGTCACCTTTACCCTTGTTGAAGCTCTTGCCCAAATGCCACAATTTGTCAAGCTGTTTAAGGAATTGCTTAGTAAGAAGGAGAAGATGGTCGATTTTGTTAATACTCGCTTGAATGAAAATTGCTCTGCAATCCTTCTTAAAGAACTTCTGGAAAAACTTGGAGATCCCGGTCGTTTTGTGCTACCTTGTACTTTTAACCAAACCGACAAATTTACTACCTTAGCCGATCTCGGGGCAAGTATAAATTTGATGCCTTTTAGCGTTTGGAAAAAGTTATCATTTCCCGACCTTACACCAACGAAGATGACTCTTGAGCTTGTAAATCGCACTCTCGCGTACCCTCTTGGTATCGCCGAAGATGTGTTCATTAAAGTTGGCACATTCACTTTTTCGGTCGACTTCGTCGTTGTTGATTATGAAATGGACCCTCGTATTCCGTTAATACTTGGACGCCCATTTTTGAGAACCGGTAGAGCTTTAATAGATGTGGATAAATGTGAACTCATCTTAAGAGTCGGGGATGATGCACAAGTTTTTGAAATGGGGAAGCTTACTAGCAAATCCTATGGAAGAGAATCAGCGAATATGATTAATGTCCTTGATGATTTTGTCTTCTACAACAATCCTCTATTCGATTCTTGCAATGATAATCCACTTTTTCAAGATGATGTGGATGATTCTCTCTCCAATTTGGAACCTCCACCCATATATGATTCTTCACCGATCTATGATGCTTATGATGATGATTCTAGCTCCGATGGAGATGATTATGATGATTTTACTTCCGAGTATCCCGACATGCCCACTTATGATGTTTTTGATGAGGCTGATACTCTCTCGAGTGATTCTTCACATAATGAAGATCCTCCGCCATCCATGCTTGATCCTACTTTAGATGACTACTCATTTGAGGAAGACTTTTCTACTTTTCTCAATACATACTTCCCTCATGAGAGTGATGCCCCTCCTTTGGACTTTGATGATTATGGTCTTCATCCTTCTACGGATTTGAAGAAAATTCTTTCAAAGGAGACAACACCGGACGACACCAACATCCGCAGCACGTATGTTTTGACACCTCTTTGTCCACCTTCTGAGAACGAGGTTGTGCATTTTCTTAGCGGATCTTCTTCAAATTCTGCTGAGCCTGAGTGCTATTTTCCCCTAAAGGGAAAGGTGTTCAACCCTGGTATTGGAATCTTCAAGCCATCTCAGTATCCATCTGATGAAATAAAAGGAAATATTTTTGGAACTATTGGAGATATGCTTGCACCTCTTCACACTTGCTCCCACCGTGCTCCATCTTTTCTTAAGGGAACCTTGCCTACTCTTCTTTGGCTTGCCTTGTTCGCCTTAAGCTTGTGTTACTTGATGGATGAAAACCATGACTTTGATCCCGGTGGATGTGTTTCAAGCTTCTTTCTATGCTAACCAAGGTCGAGTCAGGCTCACGACTCGGTGAACAAAAATCAAGTGCTTCTTGGGAGGCAACCCAAGTATCTATCTTTTAGCTATTTCTATCCTAAGTGTAGGGGAGACCCGTTGGTGTTTGCTATTTCCTCTCTTCTCATATTCAGGGATTCGAGCGTTCAATGATCCACTCTTGATGATTTTTGACGACCCGTGATTCCGTGTTTCTGTCTTCCCGGTTCTATCCTAAACTCTTTTCGATTCACTATTTTATATTTCTCAGTATTAAAATAGGAATCTCGTTAGTTGTCTTTTCCTTAGCAAGATTTAAATAATGTGCACAATGTCCTAACTTTAGGGGAGTTTACTCCCACATGCTTAAACATTGAGGACAATGTTTATATCAAGTGTAGGGTGGACTTCTATCGAAGTTAAGTGGTCTTTTTCTTGTATTTGTCCTCATTTTAACCGGAAAATCAATTTTTCGACGTTTTTCAAAATTTTTGATCTATTTTGGCCTAGTAGTTTTTCCTTTATTTTAGTTATTTTATTTCTTTGCTAGAATAAATTTTAATAAAGTGGTTTAAATTTTCAACGTTGTGAATCTTTTGACTCAACCCGAGTTTACTTATCTAAGTTTACTCTAGCTAGTATCCTTAACGTGTTTAAGTCAAGTTTTGTTAGGCTTTTATATAAGGAGCTTTAAAACGCGAAAGTCTTAACTCTCACGGGTTAAGAACAAGAACTTTTCGCAAGTTCCTATAATTGACCCTAGAGAGTCGTTTATCAAGGGAACTTTAAAATGCGATTTCTAAACTTGAGAAAGTCTAAGAAGTTGCAAGATCCTATAGATGACTCGAAAACCCAAAACTTTGATTTAATAAGCTAAGCATCCACGAGTCTCATTCCTTGAGATTTTAAACTGTGGAGAACGAGAGATGATAGAGTCAATTATAAGTCTGGTATCCTTTCGTGAATTTATGTGAGTTAATTATAAGCCTATTCTCCCATCGCTTGCTAATAAACTTATCTGCAATAAATAAGGTTGTACGATTTGAAAAGTTACTTACCTTCTAGCCCAAGATCGTTTAAAAGTTGCTCGGTATGGATTAGAGTTCATAGCCAAGGCATAACTTATTGAAGCGGGATGCGAAGGACTGGCGAGTCCGAAAATGCCCTAACAAGGCATGAGGGATACATTTTGTTGCTAAAGATCCCAAGTGATGTGAAGAATCATTTATCAAAAATCAATATGAAGGATCGAGACACACGACGAAAAGCAAATACTCCCGTAAAGATCATGGACAAGTCTATCCAAAAAAGCCCTAACAAGGTATGAGGATAAATAGATCCAAGTCCTAAAAGGAGGCGGATCGTTGTATATCAAAGTCCAAAATAAAGATTGGAGAAAAATGAAGAAGTCGTGGTCCAAATATGAAGAATCTCTCAAAACTTCAAGTGAAGAAATTCCTATTATGAAGAGAAGACCATTATTTCATGAACGTCTCTCAAGATTTGAAGTATGAAGTCGCTGCCAAATATCGGTCCGAGAAAGGTCTCAAATCGCGAAGCGAGTTATGCCAAGATATGAACTTTATGAGGTCCAGAGAAGCAGTTTTAAAAGATTTTGTCCTTTAGCTAACTATTGATTAAATCGTCCCACTTTATTTTCAGCCTTAATAACTATCGAAATAAGTCGACAATGCATCCTCATGATCATTCAAGACAACAATAAAATATAAGAGATACACCTAGGAATAAGTGAGTCTAAGTAAATAATTGGCCCACATGAGTTCGTGTTAGTTTGCTAACTTATAATAACAATGATCTCGTTTTTAAGCTTGGTTTAGAGAATGTGAAAACTTGAGGGTGATGATCATTCATGACATTTCCAAAACCCTATGGTATGTCTTTGATTTCTTTACTTACTTTCTTTCTTTGAATGTTTATAATTTTCTATCTCTTTAATAAAGGCCAATATGGATTGATTATGATGGAAAATGTAAAACGTGCTTTGTAACTAATGCATTGCATGAGGACATTGCAATGGTCAAGTGTAGGGGATTTGATAGGTGTGTAAACACCCATCCTTCTACCACTTAATTATAATAAAAACAAGACCATAACGTGTATTTTATGTCGTAAATGTCGGAATTATGCGTGGTTTGTGTTTTTGTTGTGATTTTAGGATCAAATTGTTAAAAGGGAAGAAAACACGGCTTTCACGGGCTTTTATCGAAGAAAAAGACAAAAGACGAAGTCAAGAAATCAAGAGTGCAAAAAGAACGGAAGTCCAAGGCCTATTTTGAAGATTTATCGAAGAAAAAGTCCAAAGACAGAAGTTTAATAAAGCCGAAGAACTCAAGTCTAATTTATGAAGAAATCACAATACGAGTTTAAAGTAAACCCGAGACAAAGTCTGAAAGGTCGAAGAATCTAAAAGATTAAAGACTAAAGACGAAGGATTAAAAGATAACTAAAGAAAGAAGAAAGAGAGGAGGAAGCTTCCTTCCACTAATCACCTCCCTAATCTCCTATAAATAGCATCTATTTCATTTCATTTGTTTTTGTTGGCTAATAGTGACAATTAGTTCTTCCACCATTTTAATTACTTGCACTTTAAATTCATGTCATTTACTTAATTGTCATGCACTTTAATTCCTTAAATTCAAGTAAGTTTTCTTTTATTGTTATTGAATCTTTACTTTTCTTGTTAATCTCTTATCTTCATGTCTTGATTAATCTTTAATCTTTATGCTTTATGTTCATGTTTATGTTCTTCAATTTTTATTGATTTGATTGAGTGGGTTTTGATTATTTTGATTATTATTGTTAGTTTTATTGATTTGGATTGATTGGTTATTGTTTAGTTAATCATTTGTGTTATTTTGGTTTAATCTTTTGGTTGATTTTGGTTAGATTGGTTTAGATTCGTAGCTATTGTTTTTCCTTGTTCTTCGCTACTGTTTGTTTGCCCAGGTTATTCCGGATCAGCAATACTTTCCGAACCAAGGCATTTATTCCGGATCAGTGAATATTCCGAATAAAAGATTTATTCCAGATAAAGGATTATTCCGAATAAAGGTATTATTCCGGATAAAGCTTATATTCCGAGTGAAGCAATTATTCCGGATGAATCAACTATTCTGAATGAACCAAACATTCCGGATGAAGTGATTTTCCGAATGAAGGGTTTATTCTAGTTTATTCCGGATTAGTGATATATTCCGAATAAAGGATTTATTCCTGATCAGCTTGTTATTCTGGATGAAGTGATATTCCGGATGAAGGATTTGTTGTGATTATT
Source organism: Glebionis coronaria (assembly GCA_025667525.1). Classification (NCBI taxonomy): domain Eukaryota; kingdom Viridiplantae; phylum Streptophyta; class Magnoliopsida; order Asterales; family Asteraceae; genus Glebionis; species Glebionis coronaria. Next base: position 633,385,290 of record CM046874.1, on the reverse strand, counting down.
CCGCATCAGCAGCTTATTCCGAATCAGTGTTTTATTCCGAGTGAAGGCTTATTCCGGATAAGTAACTTATTCCGAACCAAGTCTTTATTCCGGATCAAGTGGTTATTCCGGATGAACCAATATTCCGGATGAGCAACTTATTCTGGATGAAGAGTTATTCCGGATGAACCCTATATTCCGAACAAAGCTTTTATTCCGCATGAGCATTTATTCCGGATGAATCCATTATTCCGCATGAAGACTTTATTCTGAATAAAGAGTTATTCCGGATGAACCAATTATTCCGGATCAAGGGTTTTGACTTAGTTATTCCGAACGAAGAAGAATTATTCTGGGTGAAGGTGACATTCCGAACGAGTAATTATTCCGAGTGAGGTGTTTTTAGTTTATTTTAAGTTTCTGTTTTTAAGTTTGAATTTTTAAGCTTTACTTTTCTCGCCTTTTTCCTTAGTCGCACTTTAAGTTTAGTTGCCTTAGATTTATTTTAAGTGTGCCTTTAGGATAGTTTTAAATTTGCGTTATTTAATTTTTCGTCTCGCTTTAATTTCCCGTCATTTATTTTTAATCATTTTCAGCTTTATTTATTTTACCTGCCTTTTACTTTAAAGTTTTTGCATTTTTAATATACTACAACGACAAAATATTTGTTTCCACCAAAAGACAGCTAAGTCGCACATTAATCCATTTTTCAATTCGAAGAGACTGGAACAACGAATATTTTCTTACTGGCCAAAAGCCATGTATCAGATGCTAACAAGAAAGCCTCTTATTACAAACTACTACGTGAAACCAAGTTGCATGATGGCGATTTTCCATGACATGATAGAGCAAATATGGATGACTTTTCCGTCTTTGGAAATTCATTTAGCTCATGTATCACCAATCTTGAAAGAATGCTTAAGCGTTGTGAGGAAACACGTTTAGTGCTTAATTGGGAGAAATGTCACTTTATGGTGAAAGAGGGGATTGTTTTAGGACACAAGATATCTAACAAGGGATTAGAAGTTGATCGAGCTAAAATTGATGTGATTTCTAAGCTTCCCCCACCCACCTCGGTTAAAGGTGTGAGGAGTTTCTTAGGTCATGCGGGATTTTATAGGCGCTTTATACAAGATTTTTCTAAGATAGCTAGACCGATGACTCACCTCTTGGAGAAAGAGGCTCCTTTCATTTTTAACCAAGATTGTTTAGACTCTTTTGAGACTCTTAAGGAAAAATTGACTAAGGCTCCCGTTTTGGTTTCTCCAAATTGGGAATTACCTTTTGAGCTTATGTGTGACGCTAGTGATTATGCGGTGGGGGCCGTCTTAGGACAAAGAGTTAATAAGCATTTTCAACCTATACACTATGCAAGTAAAACCATGACCGGTGCACAACTTCATTACACTACCACGGAAAAAGAGTTGCTTGCTATAGTATATGCTTTTGAGAAGTTTATACCATATCTTGTGCTTTCCAAAACCATAGTGTATACGGATCATTCCGCTCTCAAGTATCTTATGACAAAACAAGATGCTAAGCCTAGGCTTTTGAGATGGGTTTTGTTGCTTCAAGAGTTTAAGATAGAAATTCGTGATAAGAAAGGGGCCGAGAATTTAGCGGCGGATCACTTGAGTAGACTTGAGCATCCTTTTCAAGGAGATTTACCACACCAAGAAATCAATGAATCCTTTCCATTAAAGGAGCTCATGTCTATCTCTTCCCAAGAGGATGCCACTCCTTGGTTTGCAGATATCGCAAACTATCTTGTGGGTAATGTGCTTATTGAGGGTCTTACTTATCAACAAAAGAAGAAGTTTCTTAAGGAAGTTAAGTATTACTTTTGGGATGATCCATATCTTTTTAGGCAATGTGCGGACCAAATCATTAGACGGTGTGTAGATGTGCCCGAGGCATTTAAGATCTTAGAAGCGTGTCATAAAGGACCTACGGGTGGACATTTTGGGCCTAACTATACCGCCAAGAAAGTCTTTGATTCGGGTTACTATTTGCCTTCCATTTACAAAGATGCCCATGAAATGGTGAAATTTTGTGATGTGTGTCAAAGACAAGGAAAAATTACACAACGTGATGAGATGCCACAAAATTTTATCCAAGAGTGTGAGATATTTGATGTATGGGGTATTGATTTCATGGGACCTTTTCCATCCTCTAAGGGAAACAAGTATATACTTGTGGCGGTGGATTATGTGTCTAAATGGGTGGAGGCTAAAGCCTTACCTACCAATGATTCTAGAGTTGTTGTGAAGTTTTTGAAACAATTGTTTGCTAGATTTGGTGTACCTCGGGCCATCATAAGTGATCGTGGTACGCACTTTTGTAATGATCAATTCACGAGAGTTATGAAGAAATATGGAGTGAATCATAGACTTTCTACCGCGTATCACCCTCAAACAAATGGTCAAACCGAGGTCACAAATCGTGGTTTAAAGAGAATTTTAGAGAGAACGGTGGGAGAGCATCGAGCTTCTTGGTCGGATAAGCTTGATGATGCTTTGTGGGCGTTTAGGACGGCTTTTAAAACACCAATTGGTTGTACGCCTTATAGGCTTGTCTATGGAAAAGCGTGCCACCTCCCATTCGAGCTAGAACACAAGGCATCTTGGGCTCTCAAGTGGGCTAACTTTGATCTAAACCAAGCCGGTTCACATAGGAAAGATCAACTCAATGAGATGGATGAATTGAGAGCCAATGCCTATGAAAATTCTTTGCTTTACAAGGAAAAGACTAAGAAATTGCATGATGCTAAGATCAAGAATCGTGAGTTCAAAGTTGGAGAGCCGGTTCTCCTCTTTAACTCAAGATTGAAACTTTTTGCGGGCAAGCTTAAGTCGAGATGGTCCGGTCCATTCACTATTACTCAAGTGTTTCCATATGGAACTCTTGAGTTGTCACAACCCGATGGTCCAAATTTTAAAGTGAATGGTCACCGTGTTAAGCATTACTTTGGGGAGGACATTTCCGTTGAAATGGTCCAAGAGATCCCCATTTTCCCCATGAATTAATTCATTGAGGGACGAGCCGAGCTAGAGACTCATTAACTCAAGCATCGTATAACTAGGTTTAGAGTGTTGTAGGTTAGAAATAAAGGTATAGACTTGGAGATAAGTGTAGGGGAGACCTTCTTTTGTCTTTATGATCGTTTGTAGGGTGGCTCACTCATCTCATGCTTTGGAGCTTATGGAGGAGGCCCTTGTATCCGGTTCACTTCGTTACTACAGTGATTTTTCATTGACACCTTGTGCTTAAACATGATTTCACTAATAGTTGTCCTTCCCTTAACTTGGGTTAAGCAAAGTCTATTCATTGTCATAAGTCTAGGGGAAGTTTTTTATACTTCCATGCTCTTAAACATTGAGGACAATGTTTAGCTTAAGTGTAGGGGGGCCTTCTATCGAAGTGACCTTACCTAGAACTTGTCATTGTCTTGCATGTTAACATGGAAAATTGATTTTTCGACATTTTTCAAATTTTTGATCTACTTTGGCCAACAAAAATATGCATTCATAATTTTTGCATCAATCATTTTTCATTTGCATAACACATTTGCATTGTATATATTTCTTCTTTTATTTTGCATCATAAATCCAAAAGGGAAAAAATATAATAAAACATGGTTTTAACAAATTTAGATTTCTTTGACATATTAGGCCCGCCATGGATATTTTGACTCAACCCGAGTTTGCTTATCTAAGCACTCTCTAGCTAGTATCCTTAACCATGTAGTCCTTCATTGGTCTATTAGGCTAAGCATCCACCAATTTCATTATTTGAAATTTTAAATTTGTGGAGAATGGGAAATGATAGAGTTGAAGCAAGTATAAAAGGGCTAGATAAACTTCATGATGATTACTTGTGGCTAAACCATTCTCTTCTTTACCTCTATTTTCTTCGCATGTATATAATTGTTAATAAATAATCAAGAACGGTTTTAATTGGTTTGTAATCTCTTATGCATTTTTGTCTAATCATTCATGGTTGATACAAGTACGTCTTAAGATTCTAAGTTAGAACGTTTTATGTGTACTAGACTTATGGCATGCTCAATATTTAGCGGGTGTTTTTCCTTTTATTCTTTTCAAATTTCTTTGTGAGGAATAAAGAAAAATAAGAGCGGCTTACAAAAAAATGAGTGGCTAGAAAAAAAGAAAAGAAAAAAAATAAAAAAATAATACAAGACTTCCAAGAGGGGCAGTGTGGTGTTAATTATAGTGACTATTGAGTTCCAATATTACCTTGACGGGTTGCGGGGATTCAATAGATTGCTCCAATCCAATATTACCTTGACGGGTTGCGGGGTTGAATATCCAAAGTCTCAAAAAGATGGCGGATGTAAATTATTGCGTGAGTTTTATTTTTCTTTCCTTAGCGAGTGTGTAGCTACTTATGAAAGCATGACATGAGGATTTTACACATAAGGCGAATGACTTATTACTCTTGAAACGGACTTGTATTAATTGTGAGCGGTTTTTCAAGTAATGGATGAGAGGATTACTTAGGATTAAAACCGTGCTTCCTTATTTTTGGATTTTACACTTCTTATACTTCACACTTGAATAAATGACAAATTTGCCCACAAGCAATTTGCTCAAATAATAACCGGTTCCACATTTAATTGTCATGAATAAGTTGATGCACTTTTTACTTGTGAATGCAATGATCCCATTTTTAAGCTTGGTATGGGGAAAGTGAAACTTGAGGGTGATAAATGTCCATGGTACCCAAGCCCTAATCTAAGCCATTGAATTCTTTATGAGTTATTTCCATCAAAACCATTTCAAGAAAAATAAAAAAGATATAGATAGAATTGTATTTTGTTCATTGCATTATTAAAAGTCAAAATCATGCATCATGTAGTTTAGAGTAGTGTAGATGCATCCCATATGGCCAAGGTGGGTTAATTATGAGGAGAATGTGAATTTTAGCTTTAATATATATAATTGCATGAGGACATGATAATGTTCAAGTGTAGGGGATTTGATATGAGCTAAAACTCATATCCATTTATCAACAAATAACCCTAAGACATGAAGCAAAATACCAATTTATCTTGCAAAAATAGTATTATGTGGTATGTTTGTGTTTGTGTTCACTTGTGTAGGTAAAAGGATACATTTTTAAGCAAACAAGGAAAAATCAAGCTTAAATTGATGAAAAAGACAAAGAAGGATCAAAAGTGACAAGACTTTGAAGTACAAGGACCTATCTTGACAAACTGCCAAAGTTGAAGGACTAAAGTGGAAATATTGTAAAAAGTCAAGATCATAGTCAAACAAGGTCAACTATCAAGTCAACAAAGTCAAAGGACAAATTCTGCTCAAATATGAAGTTGGGAGGACTAAAAATGCCAAAGAAATGAAGTTACAAGCCTTAAAGTGCAATCTGCCAAAGTTCAAGGGTTGAAACTGCCAATGTTGGAAAGTTTTACAAGTTTAATCCATGTGAACATGTTTGGGCCAATAAGAAGCAAGAAATACAAGCACTTGGATTGCCAAATAATCAGCATTAAATATCCACTCAGCCGTCACAATTAAATAATAAAATCTGAAGAGTTTGATCCGTGTGCTTCCCATTCAACCACTCAGAGCATGCCACGTGTCATCTTCAAGCAACCAAAAATTTCCCAGGATCGTTTTTGAGCTAGACTGAATTTCATGAAAAGTTGTAAACATCAAAAGTGCTTATTTTGGAGAGACAAACACAATGGTAAACATCAATTAACAAGAAATCAACTCAAGAAGAAAGCCCCAATTCATGTTCATGCTTTGAAGATCAAGTTTGCAGAATTGTGCCACGTGGAGACCTGGGATTGGTCTCAACACGTCATCATCCCCAACAAACTTCTTCCTCAAGCCTATAAATAGCCTGCTAGGTCCTCATTTGTAACAAGTAGTTAAATTTGTAAAAAAACACACACTTTTCATTTCCTTTCATCTTTCTTCCTTTTTAGCTAAACTACTCAAGAGTTTGACACACTTTTGAGTTAGTTAGTTAGTTAGCATCATTTCAAGAACTTTGTAACAAATTTCCATGAATAAAATTTGAATTCTCCATTTCCCGCCAATTCTTATCTTCACCATACTATTCATATCCTGCTTCTACTTGATCATTGTGTTGCTGCATTGAGTTTGTTATGATCATTGAATGATCATAACTGACTTTGAAGAAGATTTGTAGCTGTTTGAGTGATTTCAGTTTAAGCCTTAGCAGTTTTGAAGATTTCATGCCATGATGATGATTTTAGTTGATTTGTAGCTGTTGTTGATAGTAGATTGGTGATCTAGTGCTAAGGTGGTGGTTAGCACTAGGATAAGAGAGTTCAGCACTCCTCTTCTTCCCAATGGTTACTACAAAAGGTTTTAAAAGCTTCTGATTTTAGTTCACCTCAATTTGTCTATTGCATGCTACTTTTCCTAGTGTAAAACTTGATGATTGCATGATCAAAGTTGTTTAGCTTGGCTGTTGTTTGATTGTTTACTTGCTTGTAGCTTAATTCTTGATTTGTTGCTTTTTACTTTGGATTTTGTTCTAGTCATTAGCCTAATTCATTCAATTTCAGTCTTTGCATCTTTATTGAGTATTAGTTGTTCTCATTGCTTGCTTGAAGTTTTAAAACATCTCATTTTGAGTCTCAAGTTTGGTTAGCTAAAGGATTTCATTCAGATTGAATCAGCTCTTAAAAAGTCTTTACAAAAGTTGTTAAAAGATCAGATAAGGAGTGTTTGGTATTAGCTGATAATGAGTTTTCAAGTATTGAGTATTGGCAAGTTAAAGTTCATTTTCAGTCATTAGGTGGTTACAAGGTGTTTTGAGTAAGTTTTAAGTCAAATAACTGTTCAAAAAGGCAATTGGCAAGAAAAAGTGTGGGTTAATTTTCATTCAGTTTAGCTTTCAAAAAGTTGTCATTTTCATTTAGCTAGCATTTACTGAATTCTTGATGAAATTTCACCAAACTTGTTCTGATTTGTAGTTCAATATATTAAATTTCAAATTCCAAAAGCATTTTATACAGTTTCATTTCAGCTAGGAGAAATAAGCTAAATTCTGAAAGGCTGAGATAAGCCAAGTTTCTGTAAATGGAAACTGGTTTTTGAGATCTTTTGATTCTATTCATTAACTAAGCCATATTCTTTCATAAAACCACTTAGTATATGGTATTACATGAAATTGGAGAGATTTAGCTTTTTGTCAAAATTTGTGGTCAACGCTTGGTCAACGATAAGCCAATTTTAGCTTAATTCGAATTCCCAGCTTATTACTTGATGAAATTTGTTGAAACTTGATTTCCCGTTCATAATTTGATCTTCTTAATCAGTTTGGGCACAAAAATCAAGTTGTGCTTGTTCAGATTGTTCTAGAGCTTATTTTGAGCTTATTTTAGAGTGCTAATTTGCTTATTTTACAATTTCGGCCAGATTCCTTTTATAGACGTAGCTTATTTTGAATTAGAAGTGTTTTGTAATTGGTTTGAACCATTTTGGTCCAATAATAAGCTCACACGAGCTTATTTGTCTTACAAACCCGTTTTTGCTTATAAAGTTTTGAAAATTGCATTGTGGTCCTTCTTGTTTCAAGCAGTTTCTAAACATGGCTAAACTTCCATCTTTTTAGGGTTTTCAAAAGTTAGTCCTTTCAGTTTTGAGTTTGTTTAAATTCAGTTAGCAAGTTTGGTATTTTGTTATAAATTGGTTAGTTTGTTACTAGTTTTACATTTTTGATCCTCTTAGTTTGCTGATTTGCATTTTCAGTCCCTATATTTGTTAGAATTTTCATTTTAAGCATTTATATTTCATAGAATTTACATTTTCAGTCCTTTTAGTTTTAAAAGTTACATTTTGAATCTTACTTGAATAAAAATTTGGTAATTGCACTATGTTTTACATATAAGTACGTAATATTTTTCAGTTTTGCAAGTCTTTGTTGAATTAGAAAATAGAATATCCAAAAAAGATTAACAACCAAAAACAGTTAAAAACCCGATATTGGTTGGACTTTCAATTAGCAAGAACTGAGAAAAACGAACTGCATTATACACAATTTCAAATGTGTATAATGCAGTTCGTTTTTCTCAGTTCTTGCTAATTGAAAGTCCAACCAATATCGGGTTTTTAACTGTTTTTGGTTGTTAATCTTTTTTGGATATTCTATTTGCTAATTCAACAAAGACTTGCAAAACTGAAAAATATTACCTACTTATATGTAAAACATAGTGCAATTACCAAATTTTTATTCAAGTAAGATTCAAAATGTAACTTTTAAAACTAAAAGGACTGAAAATGTAAATTCTATGAAATATAAATGCTTAAAATGAAAATTCTAACAAATATAGGGACTGAAAATGCAAATCAGCAAACTAAGAGGATCAAAAATGTAAAACTAGTAACAAACTAACCAATTTGTAACAAAATACCAAACTTGCTAACTGAATTTAAACAAACTCAAAACTGAAAGGACTAACTTTTGAAAACCCTAAAAAGATGGAAGTTTAGCCATGTTTAGAAACTGCTTGAAACAAGAAGGACCATAATGCAATTTTCAAAACTTTATAAGCAAAAACGGGTTTGTAAGACAAATAAGCTCGTTTGAGCTTATTATTGGACCAAAATGGTTCAAACCAATTGCAAAACACTTCTAATTCAAAATAAGCTACGTCTATAAAAGGAATCGGGCTGAAATTGTAAAATAAGCAAATTAGCACTCTACAATAAGCTCAAAATAAGCTCTAGAACAATATGAACAAGCACAACTTGATTTTTGTGCCCAAACTGATTAAGAAGCTCAAATTATGAACGGGAAATCAAGTTTCAACAAATTTCATCAAGTAATAAGCTAGGAATTCGAATTAAGCTAAAATTGGCTTATCGTTGACCAAGCGTTGACCACAAATTTTGACAAAAAGCTAAATCTCTCAAATTTCATGTAATACCATATACTAAGTGGTTTTATGAAAGAATATGGCTTAGTTAATGAATAGAATCAAAAGATCTCAAAAACCAGTTTCCATTTACAGAAACTTGGCTTATCTCAGCCTTTCAGAATTTAGCTTATTTCTCCTAGCTGAAATGAAACTGTATAAAATGCTTTTGGAATTTGAAATTTCATATATTGAACTACAAATCAGAACAAGTTTGGTGAAATTTCATCAAGAATTCAGTAAATGCTAGCTAAATGAAAATGACAACTTTTTGAAAGCTAAACTGAATGAAAATTAACCCACACTTTTTCTTGCCAATTGCCTTTTTGAACAGTTATTTGACTTAAAACTTACTCAAAACACCTTGTAACCACCTAATGACTGAAAATGAACTTTAACTTGCCAATACTCAATACTTGAAAACTCATTATCAGCTAATAGCAAACACTCCTTATCTGATCTTTTAACAACTTTTGTAAAGACTTTTTAAGAGCTGATTCAGTCTGAATGAAATCCTTTAGCTAACCAAACTTGAGACTCAAAATGAGATGTTTTAAAACTTCAAGCAAGCAATGAGAACAACTAATACTCAATAAAGATGCAAAGACTGAAATTGAATGAATTAGGCTAATGACTAAAACAAAATCCAAAGTAAAAAGCAACAAATCAAGAATTAAGCTACAAGCAAGTAAACAATCAAACAACAGCCAAGCTAAACAACTTTGATCATGCAATCATCAAGTTTTACACTAGGAAAAGTAGCATGCAATAGACAAATTGAGGTGAACCAAAATCAGAAGCTTTTAAAACCTTTTGTAGTAACCATTGGGAAGAAGAGGAGTGCTGAACTCTCTTATCCTAGTGCTAACCACCACCTTAGCACTAGATCACCAATCTACTATCAACAACAGCTACAAATCAACTAAAATCATCATCATGGCATGAAATCTTCAAAACTGCTAAGGCTTAAACTGAAATCACTCAAACAGCTACAAATCTTCTTCAAAGTCAGTTATGATCATTCAATGATCATAACAAACTCAATGCAGCAACACAATGATCAAGTAGAAGCAGGATATGAACAGTATGGTGAAGATAAGAATTGGCGGGAAATGGAGAATTCAAATTTTATTCATGGAAATTTGTTACAAAGTTGTTGAAATGATGCTAACTAACTAACTAACTCAAGAGTGTGTCAAACTCTTGAGTAGTTTAGCTAAAAAGGAAGAAAGATGAAAGGAAATGAAAAGTGTGTGTATTTTTACAAATTTAACTACTTGTTACAAATGAGGACCTAGCAGGCTATTTATAGGCTTGAGGAAGAAGTTTGTTGGGGATGATGACGTGTTGAAACCAATCCCAGGTCTCCACGTGGCACAATTCTGCAAACTTGATCTTCAAAGCATGAACATGAATTGGGGCTTTCTTCTTGAGTTGTTTTCTTGTTAATTGATGTTTACCATTGTGTTCGTCTCTCCAAAATAAGCACTTTTGATGTTTACAACTTTTCATGAAATTCAGTCTAGCTCAAAAACGATCCTAGGAAATTTTTGGTTGCTTGAAGATGACACGTGGCATGCTCTGAGTGGTTGAATGGGAAGCACACGGATCAAACTCTTCAGATTTTGTTATTTAATTGTGACGGCTGAGTGGATATTTAATGCTGATTATTTGGCAATCCAAGTGCTTGTTTTTCTTGCTTCTTATTGGCCCAAACATGTTCACATGGATTAAACTTGTAAAACTTTCCAACATTGGCAGTTTCAACCCTTGAACTTTGGCAGATTGCACTTTAAGGCTTGTAACTTCATTTATTTGGCATTTTTAGTCCTCCCAACTTCATCTTTGAGCAGAATTGGTCCTTTGACTTTGTTGACTTGATAGTTGACCTTGTTTGACTATGATCTTGACTTTTTACAATATTTCCACTTTAGTCCTTCAACTTTGGCAGTTTGTCAAGATAGGTCCTTGTACTTCAAAGTCTTGTCACTTTTGATCCTTCTTTGTCTTTTTCATCAATTTAAGCTTGATTTTTCCTTGTTTGCTTGAAAATGTATCCTTTTACCTACACAAGTGAACACAAACACAAACATACCACATAATACTGTTTTTGCAAGATAAATTGGTATTTTGCTTCATGTTTTAGGGTTATTTGTTGATAAATGGATATGAGTTTTAGCTCATATCACAAGTACCTCCCAAAAAGCACTCAGCCGGTACATACCAAATGTACCCACTGTATTCCCATACTTAGACAACTCAAAGATTTATGAAACCTTCCAGAAAACTCATTTATAATATGAACAACATCCTCCTAAAATTTCATTAAAAGATTTTACTTCTAAGTCCGTCTGCCCAACGCATCTCTAAACTTGAAAAACCAAGAGATAAGGTATAAATATGGAAATGAATACCTTACGAGAGGCAATGGTTTCAATTTTATCACGCCGACAAATGTGGGGCGGGTGATTAAGTTAATGGGTAGGTGTCATGAGCTTAAATACAATCATTTAGCTTTGCTAAATATGAAATACTTGAATAATATATTGTGAGTACGACAATGCTATTGGATGTTCATGATTGATTTTTAATACTTGTGTTCAACTTATGATTTGATAAACCTATAGATTCGCTCAACCGTTGTGTTGACGATTTTAAGCATGTATTTCAGGTAACCAAGATTTATAGCAGCAGAGCATGCATGGAGGGAGTTGGTGGTTATTAGGTCTAAAATTTTAGATTTCCTTCCCTTTTTATCAACTATTTATTGTCATGTCCTGGTCAAGATATTGTTGTGTTTGGTTGAGATCTTTGGGGACAAGTAACGGTACTCTAATGGAAATTTATTTTTGGGTTGGAAATGTTTTAGACAATGATTGTAAATATTCTTTTATGTTTATATTAAACGTCTCTTTTGAGGTTGTTTTTCTATGATTGTGTGTGATGTGCTATGAAGTAACACCCAAAGTGGTATTCCGCTGTGTGGTAATTTGGGGGTGTTATACCTATGGAAACTATGGATTACTACTTTTATTATCCACCTGAGAACAAAGTAATTGTTGCTAGGTATGGAGACTTCCTTGAATTAGATCTTGTAAATCGAGAATTCAGTTGGAGAAATTATGATCTAGAAGAGAGTCATATAGATACATTACCTTCTGAAAACACTAGCGACGTAATTCCTGTAGAACCAAAAAGTCTGGCGGTTCCACCGGAATTAGTTCCTCTGTGTAGATCCAAAATGATTAAAAACGCAAACAGCAATATATGTCTTAACATAGAAGATGATGACGAGTTAGGGGATCTTGGTGAACCCGCTAATTATAAATCCGCCATACTTGATCCTGAGAAGGATAAGTGGATGGTTGCTATGGATGAGGAAATGAAATCCATGAAAGTAAATGATGTTTGTATTCTTGTGGAACCACCACCGAATGCTAAGGTAGTGAGACATAAGTGGATATACAAGAAGAAAACATACATGGACGGAAAAGTACAATCCTATAAAGCTCGTTTAGTAGCTAAAGGTTTTACTCAAACTTTTGGCGTAGACTACGATGAGACATTTTCTCCTGTAGCAGACTTAAGAGCGATTAGGATTCTCATAGCTATAGCAGCATACTATGACTATGAGATATGGCAAATGGATGTTAAAACTGCCTTCTTGAATTGTCGCTTAGATGAAGACATCTATATGCAGCAACCAGAAGGGTATGTTGATCCTGAGAATCCAGGACATGTGTGCAAAATTCAAAGGTCCATCTATGGTTTGAAGCAAGCATCACATCAATGGATTAAAAGATTTGACGAAGAAATAAAAAGTTTTGATTTACTCAGAATCGTGATGAGCCAAGCTAGTGGGGGTGATGTAGTATTCCTAGTCCTATATGTTGATGACATATTAATCATGGGAAGTAACATTCCAAGACTTAAAGTTGTTAAGGATTATCTTGGTAAATGTTTTTCTATGAAGGATTTAGGAGAAGTTGCATACATTCTGGGAATTAAGATCTATCGGGATAAGGAAAAGACAGTTAATTAGTCTATGTCAAGATGCTTATATAGATTTGATTTTGAAGAAGTAAAATATGCATAATTCCAAGAAAGGTTTTCAACCTATGGAAGTTAAGCATAATCTGAGTCATGAGATGGATGCATCAAATCCTGAAGAGGAGGCATACATGCAGAAGCTGCCTTACGCTTCGGCTGTAGGATCTATAATGTATGTTGTTAGATGCACAAGGCCTGATGTGGCGTTTGCTCAGAACTTGGTCAGTAGATACCTATAGAATCCAATGAAGCTCCACTGGACTGCTGTGAAACATATTCTAAAGTAATTGAGGAGTACGAAAGATATGTTCTTGGTATATGGAGGGAAACCAGATACAGAACTGAATGTTACAGGTTTCTGTGATGGATCTTGGCAATGTGATAAAGACGATACGAAGTCTCATACGGGTTACGTTTTTGTTATCAATGAAAGAGCAGTTCACTAAAAGAGCAAGAAACAGACAACGATTGCAATGCATGCTACTCAGTCTGAGTACATGGCTGCTTCAGAAGCTACAATGGAATCTGTTTGGATTAGGAAGTTTATTGAAGATATTGGAGTGATGCCTTCAACTAAAGAACCTATAGATATGGATTGTGACAATTCTACCGCAATAATATTTGCCAATGACCCTGGAGTCATGAAAGGCGTCAGACACTTTATGCGTAGACATCACTACGTCCGAGAACAAGTTAAAGCTTGGGAAATCAAATTGATAAAAGTTCACACAGATGATAACGTAGTCGATCCTTTAACTAAGGCTTTGCGTAGACCAAAGGTAGTTAAGCATGCCAAGGCGATTGGGCTGCAACTAGCTAGCGAACTCATGCAATAAATCTGGGATTAGTATTTGGATAAAGGATGTTATGACATTATTATATAATAAAATAAAGATTGGGTTTCGTTTATTTCTATTATTTAATAAGTGTATCCTGTTTTACATGTTTTAATCCATGAATAAATGTTATGCTAAATGTCCGTTGTCAATTAATAATATAGGAATATTATTAAATTAAGAAAAATCAAAATAGTGATAGACTATACTTGAAAGTATATTGATCAATTTTGGATGATATTCGATAAATCGAATATTGGACTTCTCCCAACTATATGTTTTACTTTATGGATCTTTGTCATCAAGAAAAACATAAATAGTTATCCTTAGACTTGAGATACCAGGAAACTGTTGTGAATCTAGTGCATCTATGTGGAATAATCTAACGCTAAACGTAACTGGTAGCTATAAGGATTATTTTTGGAAGTGTTACAAAATTTATAAGTTTTGCTCGCAGTCAATATGGAATTTTTTTCCTCCAATTTCGTTTTGGAGTTTAATACAGCTGGGCCCCTCGTGGGATTAGTAAGATGTTTGTGTGGCCACGCCCAAAGTTGTTTTGGTAATCTTGTTGAATCTATGAACGAGAAACAGAATGGTTAATGAAAGGAATGACTGAGATCCATATCCTTATTAACGTTGTATTAGAAATAAAAGGATAATAATAACGATGCAGAATCGTTAAAAAAAATTTCCAGGAGACCTTACTCGAGTTGTACTAGAGACATTACTATGTGTAACTAGACGCTAGTCAATGTAATCACGATATTCGAAATATGTCCAAGTGGGAGCTGTAAGTTTATGGACTCATATTTAATAGTCGTGTGATAGGATCGAACTCGAGATTATGGGATTGCACACAATACATAAAGAGTTAATTTAATTAATAAATATATTTATTGTATTTATTAGTTTATTTAATAAATATATATTTCTGTATTTATTAAATTAAATCGAGCAAGTAACTATATAGCTCATTGTTGCAAAACAAGGTCTACAAGACCGATTAATCACCGCTTAATCGTTACAAGGCCATTGATGTGTCGTGGAACGTATATTAATTAGATACGTTATAGGGTAAAATAGAAAATTACCTTTAGGAAAAAGTAATAGACTAAAATTTACCAAAGACGGATTTAATTAAACACGATGATGAACCAAGTTCGTTGTACACGAAGATCGAGTGAATTTGAGACGTTTTGTTTCAATATGGACAATCGATTTGAATTGGTTTTCGGTTTTTACTCTAAAATTACTCCTACAATTTTTAATTAAAATCCTAAAGTGCATGAATCGTTCCCTATTTTTTTATATTCTAAAGACAATTATTAAAAATATGAAACTATTTAAGCTATTTAAAAATCTATCAAAAATTAATTATTTAATTGAAATAACTTTTACACTATTTAAAAAAACTTATTAAAACTAATTTAAACATTATTAAATCTAAAAATTAGTTAAATCTATTTAAAAAATAACTTTTACTTTTTAATAAGAAAATCTATTTATAAAACAATTTTATGTAAAACTAATTTAATTAAAATCTAATTTATTACAAAACTAATTTTTAATAACTAATTAAATCTATAAAATTAATAAAACATTTTTATTTTTATTTTTTTTATTTATTTATTTTTAAAACTATATAAAAGTAAAAATGATTTTAAATTTAAACAAATTAAAACTATGTATTTAACAAATTCAAAAGCATACAATCACTATCAAACTATATTAATTACAAAGTCTATAATTAAACCAAAACTACAAGCCAGCCAAGCTGGTATCACGTTGGGTAATCATCTGTGAGGTCACAGGTTCGAGTCCAACAAGGGACATTTTTTTTGTGATTTATATATTTTTTGGACGAAATAAAAAAACTAAAATCTCAGGGGTGATTTCTTGTGGTGAAAACTTCGGACTGAAAATAGGCTATTAGACCGAATGAGTCTAATATCATTACTTTCAGCTAATGCATCTTATATCAGCAAGATGTAAACTCAAATCTCAGATAAAACGAACTCAGTTATAAAAGATCTAGCTAAGCACCAATGCAGGCAAACTATCAACTCAACAATAACATAGGCACTCAAAATTTACCAGTTACCATCATAGAACAAAACTTATTAACAGTTATCTAAAAAAAATGCACGTAACTAAAATCAAATACTAGCAGACTATAATCAAAATCATACTAAAACAGCCATTAATTCTAATAAAAACAGATCTAGCAAACTTAAATGTTTATCATATCATTCATTTTAACATATCAGTTTTGAAATTAAACTGATAATTCCCACAATCCAGCAGACTAAACAATAAGATGTGCAAAATAAATCCATATCAGTTTCAACTCATCTCAGACTTCATCTCAGACTTCTAAAACAGCAACATAAACTTTTCAAAAGTCTTATGAACAAAAATTCCAAATCAGTTTAATATTAATCTAACCTTGTTTAAAAATCTCATACACCTACAAAAGCAGATTCATACACCTAAACAAAAGCAGATCTATCATCTAAACAAACTCATCAATTTCAGATTTAACTAACAACATATATAATCAAACTAAGCAGACACATTAAACAATTAACAGATTATCAACCAACTTTACTCAACTGAGCAGAATCATAAAAAAAATAACATGTAAACAAAAAATAACTAAAAAGATTAAAACCTTTGACGAATCCTTTGAGAAGAAGGACGGCACTAAGCCTCCTTATTGAACCGAAGCACGACCACCATTCGTCATCATACGAACCATTAACACATCATCACAAACAACTCGAACCACCATTATAACTTGATTTACAGTAACTAAATATCCTTCTTTTCTTAACTCATTCTGTGGGAATGAGAGTTATCCGAATTTTCCAGCTTAAGCTACTCATAAAAGCTATTAAGCAGCTTAAATGAATAATCACGAATATAACACTTTTATGTTTAGAAATTTTATATAATCACACTCGTATATAAGAAGCTTTAAGACATAATTATAAAAACAAGATAAAACTGAAATTAAACTTTTATTAAATCTGAAATAAGTTTTACACTATTTGAAAGAGAAAATACAACTTCTAAACCTAATTTAGCATTATAACACTAACTAGAAAATGGGATATCAAATTACAGGAAATAGGGGGTTTTATAGCCAACCCCCAAGGCCCTTGGTGGAAGGTGTTGAAGAGCATCTCGAATCTTGGTCGTCCAACACGTCTTTCTCTTTCTTTCTTTTGATCTTGCGGCTAATATCCATTTACCATCACACGGATTTCCCCCGTGGATGGGTTTATGTTTCTTGTGCTTTCTCTAAGCTGAGGTGTCATCCAATGATTGGAGGAGTGGTGAGGAATGAGTTGTTCCATCCAATCAGGTTCAAGTAAGGAGCCACGTCACCTGATTATGCCCATCTTCAAGGTCCGAATTAGTAGGGAATTAATTTAAAGCGTGTTGTTATCACGCGCTTTGAATCAATAAAGCCCCAATTTGATTTATGTAACTAGGGTTAGGGAAGAGTCTGGTTATTGTGAGGTGAGGGTGAGAGAGAAAGGTGTATAGGAAATAACGAAAGTTTGTGTGGTGATGAATAAACATGTGTGTGAATGGTTTTGTGAGTGGTAAACTTTTATAACATTTAATAGAGTAAACTGTCAAACCCTAAGCCCATTAAACGTCCATTCGTTTATTATTTAGCAAAAAGGAATGGGCTTGTGGCCCAATTAATCCAATTCGTCCCTTTTATTCATTTTGGGCCTTTTTGGGCTAAATTTCGATTAAAGTAAATAACTTGAACCCCTTATTGGGCTTTTGAGCCTAATAACCAAAAGTGGGGCCCACAAAGCCCAAATGTCTTCATAAAGATTAAATCCGCTAAAAATGAGCTTGACTTTGGCTTTGTCGATCTTTTCTTCAATCTCGTGTCGATTTTGCTGGTTTTCGCGATCTTCGGTACTTACACACATGAAACAACAAAGACACCTATACAAGGCCTTTTTCATTGATTATATGCATTTATTCATTGTTTTATGATATAGTTGATATGAGTAAAATCACTCATATCAAACTCCCCCTTGCTAAGCAATTGTCGGGTCCTCACGCAATGATAAATAAAACTCTAACTACACTTTTATTCAACTTATGACAATTTATTTTGCAAAGACATAATGTATTGCTTTCATTATTGAAAAATAACTTTTAGGATCATAAAACTCAAATAGGTTCATCGTCCTCTACTTTTCACTTTTCCAAGCCAAGTGTAAAAACAAGATCATTGTCAATCATAAGCCCCAAAATGAAAACAACTCATACAAGTAATTTGTGTTCAACTCAATCTCCTATTATTCCTAATTGTATCTCTAGATTTTATTTGTCATTCACCCAAAGGCTCATTTGACTTATTTGATATTTATTAATCCAAAAATGAAGGCAAAAACGGTGTAAACTCAACACTCAAAACCTAACCTAAACTTCAAAAACCGTTGTCACTAAAGAAAGCCCACATGAAGGATAACTTAACACGATTTGAGGGATAAATCCCCGGATCCGAAATTGGGCTAATAGGACTACTTAAAAGCAAAAATAAAACCTCCAAAGTCAATTATGACCTTATTAATGGAGTTAGAAACAATTACATCATAACACCTTGTGACTCTTTAAGATGTAATTGTGCTCCTTATTTAAAATACACACCCGAAGTCTCCTTGGACAAAAATAAGGGAACTGACATTCACCATCCCACCTTATGGCTCATGATGATGAAGCAATTTTTATTCAACACGTCCCCTTACCATACATCCTAAGGCTCTAATGACAAGGTTAGTGCTACATGACTCCCACCCGAAGGCTCATAGAGAACATGTTTTTATTTATTCTTCTTTTTTAATATGATATGTATAGTAAGCCAAATTTCCGCAATCCCATGATCAAAAGTCCATGACGCTGACACCCTTAATGTGTTCTCACTTTAATTACAAGGGAAGAAAAAGAAGGAGATACGAGTTAAGATATCAAGTCTAAACCGCTAAAAACTTCATTTATTAAGCAGTTATTATTCAAGCGTGAAAAATAAATACGAGGAGATTAAATCAAACACAAAAATACTTACACAAAGAATAATTAACTTTAGAAACTTATGATTAAACTATATCATCTCTTGTTCTCCATATTGTAAAATTTCAAAAATGTGAAATCAATGGATACTTAGCCTATTAAATCAAAGTTTTGGGTTTTCAAGTCATCTATAGGATCTTGCATCTTCTTAGACTTTTTCAAGTTTTAGAATTTGCATTTTAAAGTTCCCTTGATAAACTACTTTCTAGGATCAATTATAGGAACTTGCGAAAAGTTCTTGTTCTTAACCCATATGAGTTAAGACTTTCATGTTTTAAAGTTCCCTATATAAAAGCCTAGCAAAACTTAATTCAAATACGTTAAGGAAAAGTTAAGGTAAAAACTGAGTCGAGTCAAAAACTATTTTTATTTTCACCAACGGAAAGCCTGTATATGTGTCAAAAGCACTTATTTTCTTTATTAAAACTTAAAATAACACAAAAAATTTAAAATTTTTATGAAAAATGAGAAAAACGATTACGTTTGGATACGACAAAAGCAATTGCAAGCGATTATATCGATTGAATCCCCCATGCTAAAACCAAACATTGTCCTCAATGTTTCTTAGCTCAAGAGTAACACCCCCTTGCTAAAACACGAAGAGTCTAATTCAAAATCCTAACATGGAAAGAGCACGCAAATCTATAAGCCGTTTATTAATTATGCCTCAAGATAAAATGTTAGTCGATAAAAATCAAGGATAGAATGTGCCCCTTTTTGGCAATCAAAGTATGGAAGATTAAGTAGACCGGCAAAAACCAAACACGAGAGTCTTCAATGATTAGGGTCATACCTAAGATTCACAACACAACAAAACACGAGCACGAGCTTGAAAGATCAAGCCTTATTAGTGTTAGAAAATAGAAAGAAGATAGAATGTATGGGACTCCCCCACAAGGCACCTCGTTTTTGTTAACCGAGTCATGAGCTTGACTCGATCCCCGCATTCATTGGTCCTTAGGGAAAATGGTGAAAAACCGGCATAATGGAATAAAATCCATAATAAAGCATGATGTCGGGGTCAAAGATCTCATCCTCGTTGTCGGATGACAAACGAAAGGATGAAACTCCAACACAAATCTCCAAAAAGCGATAATAGTCACAAATTATGGAATGAATATAGCATGCTCCCCGAGATAAAATCGCACCAAGATTATCGAAAAAACTTTCAATTATTGCATCGATGAAAGGCTGAGATTTCCCTAAATCAATGATTTCGGGGTCGAATACCTCGTCCTCGGGAGAGAAAGGAATAGACAACACGGTGTCGTCCCCCATGCTAATCTAAGATCATATAAAGCACATGGTAATGGTGTGGTAATAGTCTCAACAATAGCGGTATCAACTTGCATGACTTTGTTGACCTTATCACTCTTATGAATGTGAAAAAAGGAGTCATGGTACTCAAAATGAGTCGCTTGAAAAACCCACACATTAAAATCAAAGCGAGTGGGAAGGATAATTGGAGTAAAGGTAATTTCTCCTTTCGGGTCAACATTGTCATCATCATAAATCGGGTGATCAAACCAAAGATTTTCATCACCGTCATTATACTCATCCTCAAATTCCGAAGGAATGTCTATGGAAAGTAACTTATCAAACTCCTTAATGAAAAGCTCATCATCACAAAGGTTGTGATGAATCTTGGAATCAAAAAGATGATTTGAGTAATTCACTAAAGTGTCATCAATCTTGTCCTCACAAGAAATATCCGATAAAGTATCAACAAGTTCATCATTCTCATTAGAAGGCAATTTATCGGAGAATTCCTCGAGAATGGTAGGTAAAACATGAGGAACACGCTCGATCTCGAGATCGGAAACGTCTTCACTTCCCCGTGGAAGTGGATCAACAAGTTCATCGGCGAACTTATCGAAT
The DNA here is from genome assembly GCA_025667525.1 of Glebionis coronaria. Lineage (NCBI taxonomy): Eukaryota > Viridiplantae > Streptophyta > Magnoliopsida > Asterales > Asteraceae > Glebionis > Glebionis coronaria. The sequence continues at coordinate 633,364,506 of CM046874.1, read as the reverse complement.
GAATAGTCACTAACCTCACTCGGTGTGAAGTTAGGAATCAAAGGTTCTTCAAATGAAGAATATTGTGCCTTAGGATCATCAATTTGGTCCTTCGAAGAGAGTGAAAATGAGTCCATTGTCAATGATTTTTCAATTAAAGCAATATCTCTCTCGGGATCAGAATTCTCACAATCAAACTCACTAGCATCAAAAGGCGCACTAAGGTAATCATCATTTCCTTTTCAATCTTAGAACTATCATCCTCGTGTGGAGTGAGTGGAGACGAGATAATACTACAACACGATTCAACAAAACAAGCATCTTTCTTTGAAATTAACTTTTCTTATTCACAAAATGAGGGTTCCATAGTTGGCAAATCACCTTTGTAAAAGAGAGATTCCTTGTTTGTGTTACTTTCAATAGGTTTAACAAGTTTCACACTTTCCATTTTCTTAGAAACAAATCTTGGAATTTTTTCCGGTTTAAAAATCATATTTTTATCCCCATAAAACAATTTTATCTCCCCTTCCCTCATATCAACTATAACTTGATCCGTGTACAAAAATGGTCGTCCTAGAATTATAGGCACACGAGGATTGGTCTCATAATCAACGATTGTAAAATCGGCAAGGTAAATGAACTCTCCCACTTTAACAACGATATTTTCCGCTATACCAACCGAATGGGTGGTGGCACCATTAGCAAGCTCAATGATCATTCGAGTGGGATTAAGTGGTTCATATTCAAGAGTCTTCCAAAAGTCTAAGGGCATTACGTTAATGCTAGCTCCTAGATCGGCTAGAGCTTTGCATTCCCCAAGCTCATAAAAAACACAAGGTATCAAGAATTGACCCGGATCTTTATATTTCTCGGGAAAGAAATCAAAGAAAACCGAGGAACTAATCATATTTAAAATAGCCTTGGTAACATTAAGAAAAGTTTCTTTAGGTGGAACATAAAGCTCAATCACTCTTTCTACATTATCATCATCATAAGCGGTGATAGCCTTAAGCTCTCCCCTCGGATTTGGAATGGTATTGCTAGGTAAGCAACCCAAAGAAGAGGATGGTTTAGACATGAATCCCTCAAACATCAAAAGCAGTTTATTTTGACCTTGTTCTAAACTTTGTTGCATACGATTTTGACTTTGCTCTAATCTTTGCTCAAAACGGTTTTGGTTTTGTTCTAATCTTTGTTGATTAAGCTCAATCTTTTTATTTTGCCCCTTAATCGTATTTTGAAACTCATTTTTCAAAGTTGCCATTTGTCCTTGAATGTTGTTTTGAAAAGCTTTCAAATTTGCCTCATTCGTTTTGATGTAGCTTGACAAATCATTTTGATTATTGCTTTGAAAACCTTGATTGTTTTGATTAGCATTAAACCCATTTCCTTGATTGAAATTACCTTGGTTACCACGGTTAAAATTATTCCCATTGTTGTACCTATTTTGAACCGGTGGAAAACCCGGCGGAGCAACATGATTTTGACGAGGAACTTGACCATTGGAGCCATAAGTTCCCGTCGCGGCAAAAGAACTAGCTTGATCAAACCCCGTGATTGAACAAGCATAATTAGGATGTGCTCCACCACATGATACACAAAAATTCTCAACCATATTAATCGTTCCATGAGGATTCTTCCTAATTTCATTCAAAATCGTGTCAATCTTAGAGTCCAATATAGCAATCTCGGTATTAGATGAATTCACATTTGAAACAACCGGTGTGTTTCGTGAATATTGCACTCTAGAATTATTCTCAATTATACCCCACACGTCTCTCGGAGTTTTTCTTAAAAGATTACCACCCGTGGCGGCATTTAAAGGATCTTGTTCAACCATATTAAGCCCATTATAAAAAGTATTGATTTGATGCAATTCCGAGAAACCGTGGTGTGGACATTGTCTTAACAAATCTTTAAACCTTTCCCAAGCAACCCCAAACGATTCATGCACTTTTTGTTCAAATCTAGTGGTCTCGTTCTTAAAGTGTGTTGTTTTGGATGGTGGAAAGAAATAATTCATAAACTTAGACACTAAATCATACTATGTTAAGATCGAACCCGGTGGTTCTTTCTCATACCAAATCTTAGCGTTACCCTCGAGCGAGTACGGAAAAAGCATGAGCTTAATCGCGTCATTCAGCATATCTCTAAACTTGAGAGTCGAGGTAATACGAAGAAAATTCCGAATGTGAGAGTGCGGGTTATCGGTCTCATTGCCACGAAATTGGTCGGTACGAATGAGCGATAAAAGACCCGTCTTAATCTCAAAATGATCCGCCAAAATAGCCGGCACAACGATTGCTTCCCCATACCCTTCGGTGGGTGCACAGAGCAATTCGTCCATTGTTCGGTTATCGGCCATCTCTACAACAATAGGTGGAAGCTCGGGTTCCACTATTCGTTGTTGATGATTTTTATTTCTACGAGGAATATTTTCAAGCCTATTGTAATCAATCAAAAGTCGAGAAGATCGTAATTGCATAAACCAAAGTGACGAGAATTTTAGAGGATTGAAGGAAAGAAATTAGACAAGAAGAAGATTATTTTTAGTATTTTTATTTGGTATTGCTCAATAAAAAAGATCGATAAAAACAAGGAATAAGGATAATTACTACGGAAGTAAATTACTCTCGGTCGACTTTGAAACGATAGGTGAAAACCTAAACGCCTCGAGGTTCAATAAGTAAACTACACAAAAAGATTTAATACTACTTGAGTTGGCAAACCAATAATCGGTCGTGCCTCTCAATATATGCACAAGCAAGCGGGGAAACGAGGTGGCACAAAGCACTTAAAAACCTTTTTCCTTAGACGGCCTTTTATAGCTCGTCGCCTTATACCCACCTTATAGTTTGTATAAATCGAGTTCAAACTTTTTATTAGTATTTATCTATTTTGCCTTTTTTTTCGTTTTGGATTCGAATACAATAGCTAGGTGATGAAATCCCAACTAAGGTCTTATTTGGAAGTAGGTAAATTTATTGTTCTACGTAATACAATATAGTAATCACACAAAAAAACACGAAAACCGATACATAATACAATTATAGAAAAATAACCAGACTTTCCGAGGACGGAAAGGGTCTTCAAATCAACGATCAACAAATCTCACAAAGACGAATCGTACACAAGATCCCCGGCAGCGGCGCTAAAATTTTTGATGTGTCGTGGAATGTATATTAATTAGATACGTTATAGGGTAAAATAGAAAATTACCTTTAGGAACAAGTAATAGACTAAAATTTACCTAAGACGGATTTAATTAAACACGATGATGAACCAAGTTCGTTGTACACGAAGATCGAGTGATTTTGAGACGTTTTGTTTCAATATGGACAATCGATTTGAATTGGTTTTCGGTTTTTACTCTAAAACTACTCCTGCAATTTTTAATTAAAATCCTAAGTGCATGAATCGTTCCCATTTTTTTATTTTCTGAAGACAATTATTAAAAATATCAAACTATTTAAGTTATTTAAAAATCTATCAAAAAATAATTATTTAATTGAAATAACTTTTACACTATTTAAAAAAACTTATTAAAACTAATTTAAACATTATTAAATCTAAAAAATAATTAAATCTATTTAAAAAATAACTTTTACTTTTTAATAAGAAAATCTATTTATAAAACAATTTTATGTAAAGCTAATTTAATTAAAATTTAATTTATTACAAAATTAATTTTTAATAACTAATTAAATCTATAAAATTATTAAAACATTTTTTTTAAACTATATAAAAGTAAAAATGATTTTAAATTTAAACAAAATTAAAACTATGTATTTAACAAATTCAAAAGCATACAGTCACTATCAAACTATATTAATTACAAAGTCTGTAATTAAACCAAAACTACAAGCCAACCAAGCTGGTATCACGTTGGGTAATCATCTGTGAGGTCACAAGTTCGAGTCCAACAAGGGACATTTTTTTGTGATTTTTATTTTTTAGACGAAATAAAAAAAACTGAAATCACAGGGGTGATTTCTTGTGGTGAAAACTTCGGACTGAAAATAGGCTATTAGACCAAATGAGTCTAATATCATTATTTTCAGCTAATGCATCTTATATCAACAAGATGTAAACTCAAATCTCAGATAAAACGAACTCAGTTATAAAAGATCTAGCTAAGCACCAATGCAGGCAAACTATCAACTCAACAATAACATAGGCACTCAAAATTTATCAATTACCAGTTACCAGCATAGAACAAAACTTATTAACAGTTATCTAAAAAAAATGCAGGCAACTAAAATCAAATACTAGCAGACTATAATCAAAATCATACTAAAACAGCCATTACTTCTAATAAAAACAGATCTAGCAAACTTAAATGTTTATCATATCATTCATTTTAACATATCAATTTTGAAATTAAACTATTAATTCCCACAATCCAGCAGACTAAACAATAAGATGTGCAAAAGAAATCCATATCATTTTCAACTCATCTTAGACTTCATCTCAGACTCCTAAAACAGCAACATAAACTTTTCAAGAGTCTTATGAACAATAATTCCAAATCAATTTAATATTAATCCAACCTTGTTTAAAAATCTCACCTACAAAAGCATATTCATACACCTAAACAAAAGCAGATCTATCATCTAAACAAACTCATCAATTTCAGATTTAACTAACAACATATATAATCAAACTAAGCAGACACATTAAACAATTAACAGATTATCAACCAACTTTACTCAACTAAGCTGAATCATAAAAAAAAACATGTAAACAAAAAATAACTAAAAATGATTAAAACCTTTGACGAATCCTTTGAGAAGAAGGACGGCGCTGAGCCTCCTTATTGAACCGAAGCACGACCACCATTCGTCATCATACGAACCATTAACACATCATCACAAACAACTCGAACCACCATTATAATTTGATTTACAGCAACTAAATATCCTTCTTTTCTTAATTCATTCAGTAGGAATGAGAGTTATCCGAATTTTCTAGCTTAAGCTACTGATAAAAGCTATTAAGAAGCTTAAATGAATAATCACGAATATAAACTTTTATGTTTAGAAATTATATAAAATCACACTCGTATATAAGAAGCTTTAAGACAGAATTATAAAAACAAGATAAAACTGAAATTAAACTTTTATTAAATCTGAAATAAGTTTTACACTATTTGAAAGAGAAAATACAACTTCTAAACCTAATTTAGCATTATAACACTAACTAGAAAATGGGATATCAAATTACAGGAAATAGGGGGGGTTTTATAGCCAACCCCCAAGGCCCTTGGTGGAAGGTTGTTGAAGAGCATCTCGAATCTTGGTCGTCCAACAAATCTTTCTCTTTCTTTCTTTTGATCTTGCGGCTAATATCCAATTACCATCACACGAATTGCCACCGTGGATGGGTTTGTTTTTCTTGTGCTTTCTCCAAGCTGAGGTGTCATCCAATGATTGTAGGAGTGGTGAAGAATGAGCTGTTCCATCCAATCAGGTTCAAGGAAGGAGCCACGTCACCTGATTATGCCCATCTTCAAGGTCCAAATTAGTAGGGAATTAATTTACAGCGCGTGTGTTATCACGCGCTTTGAATAAATAAAGACCCAATTTGATTTATGTAACTAGGGTTAGGGAAGAGTCTGGTTATTGTGAGGTGAGGGTGAGAGAGAAAGGTATATAGGAAATAACGAAAGTTTGTGTGGTGATGAATAAACGTGTGTGTGAATGGTTTAATGAGTGGTAAACGTTTATAACATTTAATAGAGTAAATCTGTCAAACCCAAAGCCCATTAAACGTCCATTCGTTTATTATTTAGCAAAAAGGAATGGGCTTGTGGCCCAATTAATCCAATCCGTCCCTTTTATTCGTTTTGGGCCGTTTTGGGCTTAATTTCCATTAAAGTAAATAACTTGAACCCCTTATAGGGCTTTGAGCCCAATAACCAAAAGTGGGGCCCACAAAGCCCAAATGTCTTCATAAAGATTAAATCCGCTAAAAACGAGCTTGACGTTGGCTTTGTCGATATTTTCTTCAATCTCGTGTCAATTTTGCCAGTTTTCGCGATCTTCGGTACCTACACACATGAAACAACAAAGACACATATACAAGGCCTTTTTCATTGATTATATGCATTTATTCATTGTTTTATGATATAATTGATATGAGTAAAATCACTCATATTAGCCATCAACCTTGCCGATTAATGTAAAGGCGATTAATTGAGGTCAACTTGGGTCAATGGCGGTAAAGGGAGGTCAAACTTGTCGAAAACCTACATATCTTGTCGAAAATATCAAAAAATTACTATAAACTTGTGTTTATCACTAATAATAACTATTTATAAGTATCATAAGTTTGATTTTAGGAATAATAATGCCGAAAATACATAAAACTCGTTAGAAATAATCAAAACTTGCCGGAAATACCTAAAATTTGCTAAAAATACCGATCCGCCGTGTAATCCCGCCTAGAACGATTACAAGCTACAAGGTGGTCGACCGGCCGACTAGCGATTCACGATTTTTGTAACACTGAAATTTAACAATCGTTAATTAATTAATAGTTAAGTATTAACGAGTCTTGAATTAATATATAGTAAGAGATTAAAAGGAAAAAGGACGAAAAGTTCTGGAACACCCAACAAGGGGTGTTTCGACCGTCGGTTAGGTCTCCAAGGGGGGGGGGGCAAAACTTTCCTTTTATTTACTTGGGCTACAATGGGTTGAGGCCTATGAATACACCTCCTTATCCCTCATAATCTTCATAACTTGAATCCTCTCCCTCTCTCTCTCTCTTGGTTCGATCGCAAGACACAACCCACACAGGGTTTCGGTTAGTTTTTCTTGGTCGATCGATTGTGTTTATAATCTAGTCCTAGCCCCTCTTTAGGGTTGTTGGGTAGATTATTTACAAGCATTGTAGCTTGGTTTTCACGTGCTAGAATCACGGTTAGCTGGTTGTATTACGTGTGCACAAGATCGTAATATAGTCTTACTTTATACTATATCTTGGTGTATACGGTATAAGCCCGAATTGGTGATTTGTTTTTTGTCTTGTGGATTTACTTTAGCGTAAAGGTATGTAACCCTAATTCGATTAATTATAATTGTGTTACTATTATGATCTTGTTAAATCGCTTCTGTTATGTGTGCTTTGTAAGAACCCATACTTTCTTAGTATTATTTTATTATTTTATTCGTGCTTCTTGAATTTTCCAACGTATTACGTTTCCTTGTATTCTTATACGTAAATCCTGAGATCATGATAATTTTAATAAATTATACTTTTTTAGTATTTTCTGATCATTGACAATACTTTATATGGAATTATAAAAAATTTATTTTATTTTATTTTTCCATATTTATTTAAATCAAAGTTTTTGATTTAAAATCACCCGCGTGCGTTTTACAACGAGTTTACTCAAAATCAATGAACAACGAGAATTCCTAGTGATTGTGATACCAACGGATGCCCAAAATTTTACATTTCATTATCAATTGTTTTGATAATTAATATTTTCGACGATTTCGTTTTAATTACGTGTTAAGTCGTGTCGGGAAACAATATTATCATACCTTTGATGCATTTTAACTTTTGAAAAGTATTTTTACAAAACTCGAGCCTCGTAAATATTTTCAATATCTACTAATGGTCATATACCCTTTAATCTATTAAATTGTTTTTAAGTCCAAAGGTTTCAAAGTTGGCAATTATTACCGCTACAACTAAAACCATATAAATATCACCTTTCTTAACTAAAAACACATACAACCACCAAATTTTATAAAAATCTAACGCCATTCCCTTTCTCCTCTCCCCTTGTCGTGACCCTATACACACAAAACCCCAAAATCATCAACTTTTATCTTGATTTTTATAAAACTAAATAAAGACCACACCTTGGAATTCAGTTGTGATTCCATTGATCCTAAAATCATATACATGCATCAAGTTTCAAGACTTTTATGATTTTTATGGTTGTGAGGGTTTTGATCATCTTGCATGTGTTGTTTATGCTATGATCTTCATGTTTTCAAGTTAAAAATGTTTTATTTTTTATCTTTAATTTTGTTAAAAATTTGACATGCAAGTGTTTTAGGAGTGTTTGATTGATGGGTATGATACTAGGGTAATTCTAGAGGTATGGGAATGACTAGATTTGGTTAAAAAATTTATTTGATATGATTTTTAAAGAGGGTATTTTGGGCAGCAGGTTGGAGCAGATTTTTCGTGGGTCAAAGTTTGATAAAAGCTTTATATTATTGGATAATATTGTAGTGGTTGTCAAGACGCTTGTTTTGGTATAAGATAGAGCTTCTAACTCACTACGGATCAAAAGTTATGCAAGTTTTAGTATTCGTGTACCGGAAGACGCAAATCGTCACAATCCAAAATTGTGGCTGATTTTGGGTCGACTCTCGAGGACTTTAGGCTTGGTTAGATATATGATACTACTGGTTTTCAAAGTTTATAAACTTAATATGATGAGTCTAGTAGTGAGTTTAAAAGGCGAATTGTTAAGATAATACTTTTAAAATGGTATAAATGGTTTTATAAAACAAGTATACAATTTTGTCCCAAATTTAGTCGAGTAAAGTGTCGAGCTGGTGGGTTTTAAAGTATGAACTTTGGCTCAAATTTTGGCAGGTTCTTACAAAAGTTATAAGTGACTTTGACACCAAATTTCATCTAAATTGGACAAGTCTAGATAGGGTAGATCGGTGTGTACATTCGGAGTGTACTTGTTGATTTGTATTGGACACGTAATTCAATACTTGTATTGCGTGAGTTTGAGTATTCACTATTGGACATGGTGACTGATGAGACTGCTTTTATACATAGTCTCATCTTCCAAATAAGGCTTAAAATGCATTAAATATCATCAAAATACCCAAATATATGCTTGTGTTTGTTGCTTGTGTATTTTAGGTACGGATATTGAGAAAATGACAAAAGATCACAAGAATCATGTAAAAACGAACATGGGAAACGAAGCCGCACAATGAACCAAGCCCTAGTGAAGACTTTCCCAAGATCAACCCTTGAAGATTTGAAGAATTATGAAGAAGGGTCCTCCAATTATGAAGAATTGACACTTTATACCCTTGTATCCTCATAATTACAAGTTTGGTCCCTAAAGTTTGTCAAAATTACAAAAAGGACCCTCCACTTTGAAGATTTGGCAAGTTTAGCCCCTCAACAAAGCTAAAATGTCAACCAATATCATCCACAAAGCCAAATACATCATGAAGTCCTTCAAAGTACAAGAAATGACAAGTTTGGTCCTTTGAAAATTCCAAAATTACGAAAAGGACCCTCAACTTTCAACATTTGGCAAAAATGGTCCCTCATCAAACATGACTTGGCAATTTCAGTCCTCCAAAATACTCATTATACAAGTCAAGACCATTATCCATCATCAAAATACCAAATCAGCCCTTGAAGAATTCAAAAATGGTAAGAAATACCCCTGAAAATACTTTGGAAAAGTATTTGGGGCAAAAGTGTGAAAAGGGAAACTTAAATTACAAAGGGATCCGGATTTTAGTGTGATATTTACAACATGAAAGGATTTGCAAAGAGGAAGGGTTATTTCTGGCCAGACAAGAAAGATACATAGGCCAGTAATAGTTTGACACGTGCCCCACTAAATCAAACCCACCAATCACCACACTTCCTGGCGCCACATCACCAATCCACTCACCCCATTTAACTAATTAACTATTTAGTTAGTTAATAATGGCGCCTAACACATTTTTAAATCCTTAAACAGATCAAACGGCTTGTTCTTCATGTTCTTAACAAAATTGGGCTTTTGTTATTTACTCAAAATTAGACCTTAATTGTTTCCAAAATTATGATTAAGGATATTTGTATTTAATCCCAACCTTAAACTATGCCACCTCATCAACCAAGGGTGCACATGAAAGGTGCCCTGCTACACCTTTAAGCATGAAGACAAAACCATGGCAGGGAATCTACAGCCCACAATCCAGCTTTCATCCTAAGCCAAATATGGACCCTTTGATCAACTTTTCACCTTGGACACCTCACACAAACGTCCAAGAATCAGTCACATGAAGCTAATGAGTTCAAAATCCACAAGGGCAATTTTGGGACTTCACAACTAGGGTTTATGTATTTTTCAGCTTTCTTAGGACACATGTGAGGCTATATATAAAGCCCTTAGGTCTCATTGAGACGTTTGCTTTTGATTTTTCCTTGGTTCAAGTTTCTGTAAATCCTATTTCTAAGTTAATGAAATTGAGTTTGAAATCTTGAAGAAAAGTCATTGGCCAATCTTATTTACTGCTTTCATTTGTTATATGCTTGTTAGTTCTTGAAGTTCAAAACCTGTTTTCAAAAGAGGAGTGTGCAAAAGTTTTCATATTTCCTCATTTTCTTGATATTTTGCTAAGTCTTGTTCCAATCTTGGAATTCTTGGGCTATAGGGCTGATCATAGCATCCTAACTGAGTTGGTTAAGGTGTGGTGAGGCTTATAACTTGGGGATAATCAAGTGTGGGGTAACAAGTTTGCATTAATCAATTTTTTCAAAGTTTCTGATTTTTATGATATTGTGCTTAACCCTTGTTCAATCTTAGCAGGCTTTTTGTGGAAGCTTGTGCTTGTTCTTACTAGCACATAAGCTCAAAATTCGTGGGTGTGGATGTACATCCATGAGGTTTGCATACTTAATCTCCAAATCTGCTTAAATTGTGATTTTTGGTGATATTTGTATGAAACTTGTGTTCTTGTGAATTTTGTGGCTTGTTCTTTCTTGAATCTGTTTATTATACTTGTTTTAGTGTTAATTGATGCTTGGTTGGCCTGAAATCTCATTGTGCTTTTGAAAATTTTTATTTGAAAAAGTTAAAGAAGTGTTTGGGTCTACTAGTTTATGCTTGTAACTTGTTATTGTGTTAAGGGAAGTTGTTGTTTATGCTGTGTATCTGCTATACCTTTGTTTGAGAGTGTTTTGCTGCAAGTTTTTGGGTTTGAACACTTGAATTAATCAATCTGCTATATAGACCTTGTTTCTGCTTGTTTTGACCTAGGATTTTGGGAACACTTAGTGTGTATGCATGCTTAGGGATAAAATTGGTTTAAACAAAGTTAATATAACCTGTTTGAAAGATTTGAGGTGTTGAAATTGGCTTGTGTGTCAAATACATCAGCAAAAGTAGAAAACTGCATGTGTTAGTGTTCATCAGTAACTTTCATTACTTGAATCTTGCTTAATTCTTTGAACCAGTGCATGAAACCTGTTTAGACTTGCTTATTGGAGTTTATTATAGCTTGTGTGTGCATTTGGTTGAATTTGGCTGGCTGATTTGTGCTAAAACTGCTCTTAAGTGCTTAACTGCTTATTGTTCATGTCTGTGCAATGTCTGATGATTAATTGATTAAACTGTATCAATTGGGTGTTAGTGATTGTGTTATTTTGATTGTGATTGACTCCTTTTGATCCAAAGATCATTTGGGTGCCTTTGTGAAATCTGAATCTCCAAAAAAGTCACTAAAGACAAAAAGTCAAAATAGTCAAGCAGTGGAAAAAGTTTCCACTGCTCAACATCCAAAACTAGCCCCTGCTAGTGCAATTTTGTCATCAGCTTATCAATAAGCTATTCTAGCTTATTCTGACTTGCAACAACTTATTTTTTGTGATAGATCTTCATTATTTGACCCATTTAAGTAAACTGGAGCTTATGAGACTTTGACTTTGACTTTTTACTAGAAAACCAACTTGTTTGACTTTTAACATAAGTGCTTATTTGATTTTCCAGCTTATTGAGTGTGCTTATTTGAAAGGTTTTTGGTTATTAAGCTTAGTTTTGTCATAAGAAACATTTTGCAACTTGAATCAGCTTCTGAGGTGGTCTAGATCATAAAAACGACTATTTTGTCGTTTTGTGAATAAGTTTGTGAACTGTTTCTGGCTTATTAAGTGGGCTTATTTGAAAATTCTTTTTGCAGAAGTCTTTGTTAGGTCAAAAGAAGCTTGTGTGTAAAATTTTAGCTTATGGCATCAGCTTATAGTTTAATGGGCTTAAAAGCCCATTAAGAATAAGCTGCTTATTATAAGTTGGCTTATTTCACATTTTTAGCTTTTGGGCCTTTGGAAAAAGTTGTTTAAAATCAAATTTTGAGTCAACCTGTGCTTTTTGGCCTTATTTTGAGTACTTTTTCTTATTGGGCCTTAATTAAGCCCAATAAGGGATTGTTTTGGGTTTGGCCCATTTTCTAGGCCCAATAGGGGTATTTAGGTAATTTCACTTTCATTTCTGAGTTATTTAGGTTAAATTAAGCTAGTTTGCAAGTTTTTAGAATTTTTTATAATTTTTGGATTTTTAATATTATTTTAATATTATTTTATTATTAAAAATTAAAAGTCTGATTTTCTAGGTTTTTATATTTTTCCTAGGTTCTAAACACTTAATTATGATTTTTGCAACTTTCCAATTATTTTCTAGGTTTTTTAATTATTTTTTATAATTAATTTAGGTTTTAATTGATTTTAGGAGTTTTTAATTGTTTATAAATAGTTTTAATTGGGTTTAAAATTTTGAAAAATAGTTTTTAGCTTAATTAGAGTATCTTTGAGGTTTACAAACTTTAAAATTTTGTTTAGGGCTTTTTAATAATTAATTTTGATTTTTAGGGCTTTAATTAGCATTAAAAAGTCATTATCTAATTAATTAAAAGGTTTTTGCAAGTTTTGATTTTTTGTAAACTCTTATAATATTATTAGGGATTTTTGGTAATTTTTAGAAATTTTTAGGTTTAAATTTTAATTTTGGTGGTTTTTAGGATTTTACGTGTACGCCTTTTTAGACTTAGTTTAATCCGTCTTCATAACCGTCATTCTCTTCTAATCCCTTTTCTATTTTTTTTTTCTTTCTTTCTCAAATATAATCACAAGTTAATCCATATCATTACACACATAACACACTAGCCTCCTTGAGAACGAACTTACTTAGGGTCATTCACACACGGTTTTCCTAAATCGCCGTGCTCACTTGCCCTATTTATTGCTCTTTTCCTAAAGGGTGGTAAAAACTCAACATCATTTTGGCGCCGCTGCCGGGGAGGCGTGTTGTGTTTTGATTTGGCATTGTTGTTTTTATACTAACCATAATTAGTATTTGTATTAGTAGCACTCTACTAATACGTATTATCGTTTTTCGGTTTTTGTGTGAATATTATTACTATATTGTATATGTAGAATAATTAATTCACAAGTACTCCAAATACGTGAGAAATCACAACCTTGACTTGGGAGGTCATTACCCAATCATTGTATTCGAATCTCAAACCAAAGAAAAAGGCAAAAATAGATAAATACTTTCGTGAAGCTTAATCTTGAAAATACAAACTATAAGGTGGGTATAAGGCGGATATTATAAAATATATCCTAAGGAAAAAGGCTCTTAAGTGCTTCGCGCCGCCTCGTTTCCCCGCTTGCTTGTGAGTATTTGATTGTGAGAGCTAATCGAGGGTTTTGCCGCCCAAAGTATTACTAAGTATCATATATATTTTCTTGGTTTCTATTGATTAAACCCTCTTGAACGATTTGGTGTTCCACCATCGTTCTAAAGTCATCGAAGGCGTTCACTTCACGTGATCGTTTTCATTCCTTGAGGCTTCTTTAATCAAGAGATTTGATTAAGGAGGAGATTTGTAGATTTTTGTCTACTTAATACATTTCACCAAACTCCAAAAAGGTTAATACAATCAAAAACCACAAAAAAATTGAAAAATACAAAACACCAAAAAGAATCTTCTTTGCTCGTCCCCTCGTTGTACGTAACGTTTATGCTAACTCAAAATCAAGCAAGACGTGCACGTAAACGAAAGAACAAAACTCCCACTCCCAACAATTCTAGTGAGGAGTCTCCTATTGACGAACCCATTGTAAGAGAAGCACCAACCATGGCGAATCGAACTATGATGGAGTTACTTCAAGCACCCACCGAGGGTTATGGAGAGGCTATTGTGATTCCCGCTATCCTTGCGGAGAATTTTGAGGTGAAAACGGGTTTGTTGTCCATGATTCAAAACAACAAATTCCGTGGTGATGAGAAGGACAATCCACAATCGTCTTACCGCTACTTGCAAGTTTAAGGATGTCTCTAACGACTCGATTAAGATGATGCTTTTTCCGTATTCCTTAGCAGGGCCCGCTAAAATTTGGTTAGAGAAAGAGCCACCCAATTCTATATTGACGTGGAAGGATCTCGTGTCTAAGTTTGTGAACCAATTTTTTCCGCCCTCTAAGACTACGCACTTGAAAAACGAGATTTCAAAGTTTTCACAAGAATTTAATGAAAGTTTTTCAACGGCTTGGAATAGGTTTAAGGAAATGTTACATGAATGTCCTCATCACGGTTTTTCCGATTTGCATCAAATTGACACGTTTTACAATGGACTTAACGATCATGAAAGGGATTATTTGAATGCCGCCGCGGGTGGTAATTTTTTTTGTAAAACGGTTGAGGAAGCTTTGGTGATAATTGAAAATAGATCTAAGGTGTATAGTCCTCGTAGCACGTCTAGTGTTCGTAAGGCTTCGTCTTCGGCTTCACCTTCTTTGTCTACTACCATCGATGCTTGCCAAATTGAGGCGAACTTGGAAAACAAGATTTTTGATAAGTTGAAAGGACTTTTGATTGAGTTTAAAGTTGGTGAACCAAGTGCTCCCGCTACGGTTAAAGCGGTTGAGGTTTCTTGCATGTATTGTGGTAGAGGTCATGATTTCTCAGAGTGCATTACCAACGGTGGTAACACTTCGAGTGCCTTCGCGGCCACGGGAAATTACAACCAAAACGGTCAAGTTTCCCGCTCTAATCAAATGAATCCACCGGGTTTTGGTTCGAATCAAAATGCTAACAACTATCGCAACAATCAAGTTGGTTTTAAAAACAATTACAACAAGGGAAACTATGGGAATCAAGGGGCTAATAATCAAGTTTCAAACAAAAATGATTTTCAAAATAACAACAAAAGTTTGCAAACATTGAAAGATCTTCCAAGTGAGTTTGTTGAAGATGCTAGTGGGAATGATGCTAGGTTTGACAATATTCAAAGAGAAATCATTAGCCTAAGATCCGAGTTTAAAAACGACTTGAAGAAAGAATTGAAAAATGAGTTAGCCATGAACTTAAAATCCACACCAACAAGATGGAAGGAAATGTCACTAGGTTGCAACAAAACCAACAAAAGATGGAACAAGGGCAACATGAGATTAAACAAGAGATGCTTAAGGCCGAGAAAAGGCAAACCGAAGCCGTATTGAGGCAATCTAATTTTGAAGATAAAATCTCGTCTATGTTTGAGGCAATAATGTGTAAACCGTCGTCAAGTGGTCTTCCTAGCAACACCATATCTAACCCTAAGGGTGAGATGAAAGTGATTACCACACGTAGTGGTAAGACACTTAAGGAGCCGATTCCTCAACCAATTGCTCCTACGGAGGAAGCAATTAAGGAAGAACCCGAGGTGGTGGTCCAAAAGGAGCATGTCCCAATCCCACGAAGTACCGCTCATACCACACCTACGGTTGACCCATTACCATCATTGGAACCCGAGATTCCAAAGGCTATGCCTACTATGCCTCAACCCACACTACCCTTGCCCTATCCATCAAGACTTAGGAAGGAGAAACGTCAAGAGCGCGACAATTATCAATTTGAGCTTTTTATGAAAATGTTTAGTGATTTGCACCTTAATGTGAGTTTCGCCGATGCCTTGGTCATGATGCCTCAATTTGCCGCTAACTTTAAGAGTATGTTGAACAACAAGGAGAAATTGCACCAATTGTCTAGTTGTTCGTCGATTTATCTTAATCGCATACCTCAAAAAGTCGGTGATCCCGGTAAACTTTTGATCCCTTGTGCAATCCAAGACATGGAAGAATGCTTCGCCTTGGCCGATCTTGGTGCTAGCATTAACCTGATGCCACTTGCAATCTTCAAGTCGCTCAATCTTCCTAATCTTACTCCTTCACTAATGTCTATCGAGTTGGCCGACCATTCCACAATTCCCGCATGTGGTTTGGCGGAAGACGTTTTTGTGAAAGTGGGGAAGTTCTACTATCCCGTAGACTTCATTGTTGTTGACATCCCCACGGATCCTCAAGTTCCTCTCATTTTAGGTCGTTCGTTTTTAGATACGTCTATGGCTTTGATTGATGTTCATGCTAGAAAGATCACCTTACGTTTCAACGACGAGGAACTTGTTATAAACGCAACTCAAAACTCTCAAATTTCTCATGTTTATTCCGTTGCAACCATAAACCTCGTTGATATGATTGACGTGGTTTGCGAGGAATTTTCACAAGAAGTTCTAGGTTTTGGTGATGCAGAAACTAGTGGCAATCCCACTATGTTGGATCCAATTCTTGATAATTCGACACCAACCTTCACTCCTTTTGAAGGTGGTGGTTTTACGTTGGAAGAATGCAATGTTCCACGTACTTGTGACGAAGACCTCGACAACGATGAGGACTTCTCGATTATCAAGGATTTTCTCAACAATTTCCCATTTCCTCCACCCGAGGAGGTTATGAGTATCGAGCCCAAATCTTCACTTGAGGAACCACCTATCCTCGAGTTGAAAGATTTACCTCCTCACCTCGAATATGTCTATTTGGAGGAGGACGACAAGTTGCCGGTTATTATTGCGAAGGATCTTTCGAATGATGAAAAAACCGCACTTGTCGATGTTCTTAAGGATCACAAAGGGGCGATTGCGTGGAAGTTATCCGACATTAAGGGAATCGATCCCAAATTTTGTACCCACAAAATCTTAATGGAGGAGGATTTCAAGCCAACAATCCAAAGTCAAAGGAGGGTGAACCCTAAAATTCACGACGTCATCAAAAAGGAGGTCCTTAAACTCATTGACGCGGGAATGATTTACCCTATTTCCGATAGCCCTTGGGTGAGTCCTATTCATTGTGTCCCTAAAAAGGGAGGGATGACCGTTCTGCCAAATGATGCCAACGAGTTAATTCCCACGAGACTCGTGACCGGATGGAGAGTGTGCATTGACTATCGTAAGTTGAATGAAGCCACTCGAAAAGACCATTTTCCCTTGCCCTTCATGGACCAAATGTTGGAGCGTCTTGCGGGAAACGATTTCTATTGCTTTTTAGATGGTTTTTCCGGTTACTTCCAAATTCCAATCGATCCTTGTGATCAAGAAAAAACTACGTTTACATGTCCATATGGAACGTTTGCCTATCGTAGAATGCCATTCGGACTTTGCAATGCACCGGGAACTTTTCAACGATGCATGATGGCTATTTTTCATGATATGATCGAGAAGACGATGGAAGTCTTCATGGATGACTTTTCCGTGTTTGGTGATTCTTTCACTTCGTGTTTGTCGAACCTAGAGAGAATGTTGAAACGTTGTGAGGAAACCAACCTTGTGCTCAATTGGGAAAAATGTCATTTTATGGTAAAGAGTGGAATCGTCTTAGGGCACAAGGTCTCGAAAGCGGGGATTGAGGTAGATCAAGCTAAGGTAGACGTCATCGCCAAATTACCTCATCCCAAAACCATCAAGGGAGTTAGGAGTTTCCTAGGCCACGCGGGCTTTTATCGACGATTCATCAAGGATTTTTCGAAGATTTCTCGACCCATTACACATCTTCTTGAAAAAGAGGCACGTTTTGTCTTCGACGAAGATTGTGTACGAGCCTTTGAGATCCTTAAGAGGAAACTTACCGAAGCTTCCATTCTTGTTGCTCCCAATTGGAACCTTCCCTTTGAGCTTATGTGTGATGCTAGTGATTACGCTATAGGGGCCGTTTTGGGGCAACGTCATGATAAGCACTTCTTGCTTATTCACTATGCTAGCAAGACGATGACCGAGGCTCAACTTAAATACACTACAACGGAAAAGGAGTTCCTTGTCGTGGTGTATGCATTTGAGAAATTCCGACCTTATCTCGTCTTGACGAAATGCATAGTGTATATGGACCATTCGGCTATCAAGTATCTCATGGCAAAGCAAGATGCGAAGCCTAGATTACTTCGTTGGATTCTCCTCCTTCAAGAATTTGATCACACCATCGTTGACAAAAAAGGAGCCGAGAATCTAGCGGCCGATCATCTCTCTCGTTTGGAAGATCCTCACCAAATTGTTTACGAGCCTAAGGAAATCACCGAAACATTTCCGCTCGAGACACTTGGTGTAGTGAATTCTAAGCTTGATCCTTCTACCCCATGGTTTGCGGATTTTGCAAATTACCATGCGGGTAACTTCATCGTTAAGGGTATGACGACTCAAGAAAAACGAAAATTCTTTCGTGACGTCAAGTTCTACTTTTGGAACGACCCTTACTTGTTTCGAACTTGTGCGGATCAAATCATCCGACGTTGTGTATTTGGCACCGAAGCTTCTAACATCCTTAGAGCTTGCCATGAGGGACCCACGGGTGGTCACCACGGTGCTAATCTCACGGCTAAGAAGGTGTTTGATGCCGACTTCTTTTGGCCTACTATTTACCGAGATGCACAAGATCTTGTGAAGTCGTGTGATGCATGCCAACGACAAGGAAAAGCCTCACAAAAAGATGAAATGCCACAAAATATCATTCAAGTATGTGAGATCTTTGACGTTTGGGGCATAGACTTTATGGGGCCGTTCCCATCATCTCGTGGAAATAAGTACATTCTCGTTGCGGTTGACTACCTTTCTAAGTGGGTGGAGGCAAAGGCCTTGCCCACCAATGATGCTCGTGTGGTAGTCAAGCTTTTGAAGCAATTGTTTTCTCGGTTTGGAACCCCTCGTGCTATCATAAGCGATCGTGGAACCCATTTTTGTAATGACCAATTTGAAAGGGTTCTAAGGAAATATGGGGTTACACATCGTCTTTCTACGGCTTATCACCCACAAACGAGTGGGCAAGTCGAGGTTTCAAACCGAGCTTTGAAGAGGATTTTGGAGAGATCCGTAGGAGAAAACCGACAAACTTGGTCGGATAAGTTAGACGATGCTTTATGGGCCTTTAGGACCGCTCATAAGACACCTATTGGGTGCACTCCCTATAAGCTTGTGTATGGAAAGAATTGTCATTTGCCTATCGAGTTAGAACACAAGGCTTATTGGGCCCTAAAGCATTGTAATGATGATATGGAGACCGCGGGAAAACACCGGAAAATGCAATTAAATGAATTGGATGAATTGAGGGATATTGCTTATGAAAATTCATTGATTTATAAAGAGAAAACTAAAAAGTTGCATGATTCTAAAATTAAAAACCGGGTTTTTAACATTGGGGATCATGTTTTGCTTTTTAATTCAAGATTGAAAATCTTTTCCGGTAAGTTGAAATCCCGTTGGTCCGGTCCATTCACCGTGACTCAAGTATTTCCGTATGGGACCATCGAGCTAGCTCAAGATGATGGTCCTAACTTCAAGGTGAATGGACATAGGTTGAAGCACTACTTTGGTGGGGAAGTTCCATCCTTGAACTACCTCGACCAAGTCACCTTCCCCAATGATAATTAGTATTGAGGGGATCGAGTCGAGCTCATGACTCGGTAATCAAAAACGAGGAGCCTCGTGGGGGAGTCCCATGCTTATCCTATGTACATATTATCGCTTTCTAATGTAGTTTACGTGTGGGGATTTGTGCCCTTCCAACCTTTGTTCCGTGGTTGTTTGTGAATTGTGGTTTTTAGATCGTGATCTTCACGATTGGAGCCTCTCGTGTTCGTTTTATGGGAGCACTCGATCGTTTGCTTTGGAGACTTTCTCAATATCCATGATATATCCTTTTGATGTTCTAACCATAGGTTTTTAGCACACTTCATAAACGGCTATTACTTATTGGTTACACCCTTTCCATGCTAGATTAGGCATTCGACTACGTCTCGAGTATGGGGGTGTTTGCACCCCTAGACTCGAAACATTGAGGACAATGTTTAACTTTAGTATGGGGGGTGAATAGATACTTGCCTTGCCAAACCTTCACGCTTTCCAAAGTTTATCTTTTTGTTTATCGTTTTGTTGCAAAATAAGGCTAAAAATGGCCAAAGTTTAAATTTTTCTCATGTTTTATAAGTGTTTAAAGACACGAATGTAGGTTTTCCGATGGCGAGAATAAGAGTAATTTTTTACTCGACCGTGCGTGTTGAGCACTTAGCTTTGGTTCCTTAACTACACATTAGGCTAAGTCTCTTAAATGAGGACGAGAAATGATAGAGTTAAT
Source organism: Glebionis coronaria (assembly GCA_025667525.1). Taxonomy (NCBI): domain Eukaryota; kingdom Viridiplantae; phylum Streptophyta; class Magnoliopsida; order Asterales; family Asteraceae; genus Glebionis; species Glebionis coronaria. The sequence goes on along the minus strand of CM046874.1, from coordinate 633,344,328 downwards.
TATAAGTTACTATGCTAAACGTAGAGTACTCGTATTCTTTCAAAAACTCATGTGTTCTAGTTGTTTGCTTATTCTCCCTTCGCATGTAAATGTTTTTTGCTTAATAAATATTGACTTAGCGGTTTAGTTAGGATTGTTGGGTTTCTAGTCTTTTCTAGTAGCTTCCGTGTAATTAAATTAGGAAAACATTAAGGTATCGCCAGCGTCACGGTTTTGAAGTATTGGCAACCCGAATAATCGAAAGCTTCACCCAATAATAAGATTTCAAGTGCTCACCTAAATCTAGCAAACAATTTGAAGCCCCACAAGGCCTAAAATCTATGCAAAAATTGAAAGTGAATCAAGCCTTAATCTTCGAAGCTTTAAAGATCCAAAATTCGCTTTAGCGTGAGGATATACGTCTTTGGCTAATAAAACCACCGATGAGGCGGATAATAAAAGGCAAGGCAAGACCGAAGTCATAATAAAAGCTTCATGGCAAAGTTGAATAAAAGATGGAGGTAAACCAAAGATAATAAGGCCCTTCCGTTAGGGGGCGTATAAAAGTCTTGGTAATAAGTCTCATGTTCAAAACCGTTATAAAATCGTGTTTATCGATTCTTCTTGTTGACTTAATTTTTTAACATCGTCGTCTATTAGGAGGGGTTATTGATTTGATGGTCTTAGTTACACCGTTAGGACTCTATTTTTAGACCTAAATCTCTATTATCGCATAAGTCAAACAATGTATCCTCGTGAAACATTTAAGACATCATAAAATATAAGAGATACAACTTAGGAATAATGGGAGGATAAGTACGTGATTAGGGCATATGAGTAGTGTTAGCATTACTAACTTATAATGACAATGATCTCGTTGCACGCTTAGCAGGGAATTGGGGTGAAAATCGAGGACGATGAAATTATTTCTAACGAAGCATTCACGTGTTCTTATTCTATGAACCTAAACGTCCCATTTTGCGATGAAAATCATACATTATGTCTATAACACAAGTAGTAGTAATAGTAGTAGAGTAGCTAGTTTATCATTTCAATAAAGTGAATAAAATGAATTTTGGAGACTTTGATGCTTTATTCTAGCATTGCGTGAGGGCACGGCAATGGTTTAGTATGGGGGAGTGATGAGACTGCTTTTATACATAGTCTCATCTTCCAAATAAGGCTTAAAATGCATTAAATATCATCAAAATACCCAAATATATGCTTGTGTTTGTTGCTTGTGTATTTTAGGTACGGATATTGAGAAAATGACAAAAGATCACAAGAATCATGTAAAAACGAACACGGGAAACGAAGCCGCACAATGAACCAAGCCCTAGTGAAGACTTTCCCAAGATCAACCCTTGAAGATTTGAAGAATTATGAAGAAGGGTGCTCCATTTATGAAGAATTGACACTTTATACCCTTGTATCCTCATAATTACAAGTTTGGTCCCTAAAGTTTGTCAAAATTACAAAAAGGACCCTCCACTTTGAAGATTTGGCAAGTTTAGCCCCTCAACAAAGCTAAAATGTCAACCAATATCATCCACAAAGCCAAATACATCATGAAGTCCTTCAAAGTACAAGAAATGACAAGTTTGGTCCTTTGAAAATTCCAAAATTACAAAAAGGACCCTCAACTTTCAACATTTGGCAAAAATGGTCCCTCATCAAACATGACTTGGCAATTTCAGTCCTCCGAAATACTCATTATACAAGTCAAGACCATTATCCATCATCAAAATACCAAATCAGCCCTTGAAGAATTCAAAAATGGCAAGAAATACCCCTGAAAATACTTTGGAAAAGTATTTGGGGCAAAAGTGTGAAAAGGGAAACTTAAATTAAAAAGGGATCCGGATTTTAGTCTGATATTTACAACATGAAAGGATTTGCAAAGAGGAAGGGTTATTTCTAGCCAGACAAGAAAGATACATAGGCCAGTAATAGTTTGACACGTGCCCCACTAAATCAAACCCACCAATCACCACACTTCCTGGCGCCACATCACCAATCCACTCACCCCATTTAACTAATTAACTATTTAGTTAGTTAATAATGGCGCCTAACACATTTTTAAATCCTTAAACAGATCAAACGGCTTGTTCTTCATGTTCTTAACAAAATTGGGCTTTTGTTATTTACTCAAAATTAGACCTTAATTGTTTCCAAAATTATGATTAAGGATATTTGTATTTAATCCCAACCTTAAACTATGCCACCTCATCAACCAAGGGTGCACATGAAAGGTGCCCTGCTACACCTTTAAGCATGAAGACAAAACCATGGCAGGGAATCTACAGCCCACAATCCAGCTTTCATCCTAAGCCAAATATGGACCCTTTGATCAACTTTTCACCTTGGACACCTCACACAAACGTCCAAGAATCAGTCACATGAAGCTAATGAGTTCAAAATCCACAAGGGCAATTTTGGGACTTCACAACTAGGGTTTATGTATTTTTCAGCTTTCTTAGGACACATGTGAGGCTATATATAAAGCCCTTAGGTCTCATTGAGACGTTTGCTTTTGATTTTCCTTGGTTCAAGTTTCTGTAAATCCTATTTCAAAGTTAATGAAATTGAGTTTGAAATCTTGAAGAAAAGTCATTGGCCAATCTTATTTACTGCTTTCATTTGTTATATGCTTGTTAGTTCTTGAAGTTCAAAACCTGTTTTCAAAAGAGGAGTGTGCAAAAGTTTGCATATTTCCTCATTTTCTTGATATTTTGCTAAGTCTTGTTCCAATCTTGGAATTCTTGGGCTATAGGGCTGATCATAGCATCCTAACTGAGTTGGTTAAGGTGTGGTGAGGCTTATAACTTGGGGATAATCAAGTGTGGGGTAACAAGTTTGCATTAATCAAGTTTTTCAAAGTTTCTGATTTTTATGATATTGTGCTTAACCCTTGTTCAATCTTAGCAGGCTTATTGTGGAAGCTTGTGCTTGTTCTTGCTAGCACATAAGCTCAAAATTCGTGGGTGTGGATGTACATCCATGAGGTTTGCATACTTAATCTCCAAATCTGCTTAAATTGTGATTTTTGGTGATATTTGTATGCAACTTGTGTTCTTGTGAATTTTGTGGCTTGTTCTTGCTTGAATCTGTTTATTATACTTGTTTTAGTGTTAATTGATGCTTGGTTGGCCTGAAATCTCATTGTGCTTTTGAAAATTTTGATTTGAAAAAGTTAAAGGGGTGTTTGGGTCTACTGGTTTATGCTTGTAACTTGTTATTGTGTTAAGGGAAGTTGTTGTTTATGCTTTGTATCTGCTATACCTTTGTTTGAGAGTGTTTTGCTGCAAGTTTTTGGGTTTGAACACTTGAATTAATTAATCTGCTATATAGACCTTGTTTCTGCTTGTTTTGACCTAGGATTTTGGTAACACTTAGTGTGTATGCATGCTTAGGGATAAAAGTGGTTTAAACAAAGTTAATATAACCTGTTTGAAAGATTTGAGGTGTTGAAATTGGCTTGTGTGTCAAATACATCAGCAAAAGTAGAAAACTGCATGTGTTAGTGTTCATCAGTAACTTTCATTACTTGAATCTTGCTTAATTCTTTGAACCAGTGCATGAAACCTGTTTAGACTTGCTTATTGGAGTTTATTATAGCTTGTGTGTGCATTTGGTTGAATTTGGCTGGCTGATTTGTGCTAAAACTGCTCTTAAGTGCTTAACTGCTTATTGTTCATGTCTGTGCAATATCTGATGATTAATTGATTAAACTGTATCAATTGGGTGTTAGTGATTGTGTTATTTTGATTGTGATTGACTCCTTTTGATCCAAAGATCATTTGGGTGCCTTTGTGAAATCTGAATCCAAAAAAGTCACTAAAGACAAAAAGTCAAAATGAGTCAAGCAGTGGAAAAAGTTTCCACTATTCAACATCCAAAACTAGCCCCTGCTAGTGCAATTTTGTCATCAGCTTATCAATAAGCTATTCTAGCTTATTCTGACTTGCAACAACTTATTTTTGTGATAGATCTTCATTATTTGACCCATTTAAGTAAACTAAAGCTTATGAGACTTTGACTTTGACTTTTTACTAGAAAACCAACTTGTTTGACTTTTAACATAAGTGCTTATTTGATTTTCTAGCTTATTGAGTGTGCTTATTTGAAAGGTTTTTGGTTATTAAGCTTAGTTTTGTCATAAGAAACATTTTGCAACTTGAATCAGCTTCTGAGGTGGTCTAGATCATAAAAACGACTATTTTGTCGTTTTGTGAATAAGTTTGTGAACTGTTTCTGGCTTATTAAGTGGGCTTATTTGAAAATTCTTTTTGTAGAAGTCTTTGTTAGGTCAAAAGAAGCTTGTGTGTAAAATTTTAGCTTATGGCATCAGCTTATAGCTTAATGGGCTTAAAAGCCCATTAAGAATAAGCTGCTTATTATAAGTTGGCTTATTTCACATTTTCAGCTTTTGGGCCTTTGGAAAAAGTTGTTTAAAATCAAATTTTGAGTTAACCTGTGCTTTTTGGGCTTATTTTGAGTACTTTTTCTTATTGGGCCTTAATTAAGCCCAATAAGGGACTGTTTTGGGTTTGGCCCATTTTCTAGGCCCAATAGGGGTATTTAGGTAATTTCACTTTCATTTCTGAGTTATTTAGGTTAAATTAAGCTAGTTTGCAAGTTTTTAGAATTTTTTATAATTTTTGGATTTTTAATATTATTTTAATATTATTTTATTATTAAAAATTAAAAGTCTGATTTTCTAGGTTTTTATATTTTTCCTAGGTTCTAAACACTTAATTAGGATTTTTGCAACTTTCCAATTTTTTTCTAGGTTTTTTAATTATTTTTTATAATTAATTTAAGTTTTAATTGATTTTAGGAGTTTTTAATTGTTTATAAATAGTTTTAATTTGGTTTAAAATTTTGAAAAATAGTTTTTAGCTTAATTAGAGTATTTTTTAGGTTTACAAACTTTAAAATCTTGTTTAGGGCTTTTTAATAATTAATTTTGATTTTTAGGGCTTTAATTAGCATTAAAAAGTCATTATCTAATTAATTAAAAGGTTTTTGCAAGTTTTGATTTTTTGTAAACTCTTATAATATTATTAGGGATTTTTGGTAATTTTTAGAAATTTTTAGGTTTAAATTTTAATTTTGGTGGTTTTTAGGATTTTACGTGTACGCCTTTTTAGACTTAGTTTAATCCGTCTTCATAACCGTCATTCTCTTCTAATCCCTTTTCTATTTTTTTTTCTTTCTATCTCAAATATAATCACAAGTTAATCCATATCATTACACACATAACACACTAGCCTCCTTGAGAACGAACTTACTTAGGGTCATTCACACACGGTTTTCCTAAATCGTCGTGCTCACTTGCCCTATTTATTGCTCTTTTCCTAAAGGGTGGTAAAAACTCAACATCAGTGACTTACTTAAGTGTTTAGTGATTATATAAATGACTTAGCTACTGGTCAGAGTGATGTAAAAGGATAGTTTGACTTGCGTTGACTTGGCGTCTTAGGACGGGTCAATTTCAAGTGTACAAGTGTTTAAACGGTAATGTTGGATAAATGAGTTAATATGGATTTATTTGGTTCGTGTCAATGGTTTTGAAATATGAAATACTTTGAAAATATATAAAATCTTATTATACTTGGTATACAATGATATTTGAGTTCGAGTCTTAACGCGCGCCTTATTTTGATAGGTTGTGGTTTTCGTGTTTCCCGGGCATCCATATCGTCGGTGATCGTCTCACTACCATTGTTTCTACTCAGTTGTTGTGTTTCGTGATTGACTTACCTCGTGGCTAAGGTGAGTTCATAGCCCCTTTTTATTTGTACATGGTTTCTAAACACGGGGTGAGATTTTACATGGTGGAACACAACCATTTAAAAACTGTATGTTATCCAGAACTTGTATGCTTTCCAGACTTTCATTATTATAATTGCTTTTAGTCTATAACCTTAAGTTTCCTCTCCTGATCATGAACCGTTAATTAATCATGGTACCAAGCGCGAATGTTGTGGGTGGATCCATCGGGATTGACTATCCCCGGCCCGATTACCTTAACGCACTAATATCTGTTGATACTTGAGTACTTAGGCTGAATACTCCCTAGAGGAACTTACATTGAGTTAAGCTTCGGTTCATGAACTGAACAACAATAATAATGATTCAGACTATGGTTATCATACGTAACCATTTTCCCCTATTTCTTGTTTACAAATGAATGCTTGTGTTCCACACCTTTACTGCTAAACCTATGAATATCACTTAACTTTATGTTGACTATTTTACATGTTTAATCTCAGGTATATTACTTAGATTTGCTTGGATGGGAGCCCGCATGATATTATCGCAGCTTGGAGATTTCTGTGTATAATTTAACTTTGGTCAAATCTAAAAGCTGTCAGAAGATTTTTCTATATTTTTGGTAACTAAGTGTTATAAATCTTGATGAAATAATAAATCTTTCCGCATATAAAACTCTAGGACCTATGTTTAAAACTCTTATATTTTATGATGTAATGTACATGTTTTTATTACGTCAACTTTGTGTCAACAGTAATTTATTATTTCTTGTACCAAGACGTGGAACCCCCTTGCTACCTAGTTGTCCCTTTGTCTTATTCTGGGGGTCTCACAGATTGGTATCAGATCGATGGTTATAGGGAACTGAGTCGTTTTTTTCAAAACTTAGTCTATAGCCGAAAGTTCAAATATTTCATGTTTCTAAGTGTCAACCACAGAATCTATCAATGTTGTTCGATATCTGCGTGGGTAACTCTCTAATCCTTATTATTTACTTTTAATTATTGTTTTAGTATTTCATCTCTTGGTTACATGTTGAGATATTACATTACCCTAACGACGATACTTACTATGTCTTTTCAAAGCCTCTATGCTTCATGAATTATCATTGGATATTACTTGATTACATATGCTCTTACTGCATTTCTTGAATTTTTGTTCTTGTGAACTGATCTTGTTGCAATGATTTTATATTGTTATGACGTTACATACTTGTATTTAGAGCGCGTATGTTGCCGACTTTTCATACTCACTTTTCTGAGTACTATTGCTATCTTGTTTATGCGTGATACGACTGACCTCATATACTCGTTCTTGATACGACTGACCTCATATACTCGTTCTTTTTGAACCGTCTATTTTTCTCAACTCACTGTTACATGTTGTGCACACTCTCGTGATACCATTGTTCGGGATTGAATAAGTTTTGTTTTCGATGAAACTTCTTATTTTCATTTTACTACCGTGTGTGTTGCTTTCATTATTAAACCTCTTTAAAATATCTATTTAGATATTCAAATTGTTATCCGGCCATTTGTGATTGGATGTCTTGAAAAATAGTGTATAGCCCATTGTGTAGCTCAATGTGTCTCCGAAAAAGACTAAAGGACATCGTGTGAGTCACACATCTCGAAGCATTCCTTGAATCCGTGTTGAATAATATCGTGAGTTTTCGTAACTTTATTCGACCTTTACGTCACCATTTTACGCGATACTTGCATATCAATTTAATATTACTTCATTGGCCAATCTACGTTTTGATTTCAAACTACAACGTCCATTTGTTCCTTGGAAATATCATCGTCATCTTGAAATTCATCCTTTATTATGTAGCGATTGTTTGGAATACAATTCTACTTCTATAACCTGTATCCTCCCATTTCATTAAACCTCCTCGCTCAAGGAGTGTGACTTGTTAATGTTCCGTTTCTTTCTCGATATGTCTTGTGATTTTGGAAAATCACAGTACCAAGGGACCTTCATGTATTGCTTCTTGAAACCTAAGACACGGATGTCATGTGCCATTTTTGATTTCTTGGTTTATCGTTGACATTCTTAAACCATTTTTATACTATGTTTTCTTTACATGATTAATTTTACAATTTATTCTCTTTCGTCTTTATGAAATCCACAAGTAATGTGTGTACATAAATTCTGGGTCATTATAAAGTTTCAATTAAATTTCAAGGTATGTCGAAAAATATAGTTTGTACAGAAACTTTACAGGAAATTTAACAGTGTCCAGAAAATATTAAAAACGAGCAAGTTACGCTCGTTTGGGATTGTAAAATTTAAGAACATATTTCTGCATAGTTCTGAAATATCATTTTGTTGACAGATTTAATGCAGGGGTATTTTCGTCTATTTTTTATATGTTTCAAGTCTCGAGTAAAACTAGAAAGTTGTCTAAAACGACCTTTTACACCAAATTGCTTTAGACTTCGAGTCTTAAAAATATCATTAGCGAGTCAACTGGTCCGGTCAAAACCCAAAAGTCAAAGCTAATAGACTTTAAAAATATGGGATTAAAGCGATTTTGAGCTCGTAAAACTTTAACTAATGATATTTTACAACTAAAAACATTGATTACGTTTGAAAATATTAAACTAGTAACATGGAGTTCGATTATACATACATAGATCTTGAACCTTTGAAACTAAATGATTTGATAAACCGGTGATGAACTACATGTTTCAAAAAATGTGTACATTTTTATGCGTCACTATTTACGTATTAAATTCCTAAACCCTCCTAAAATAGAAACTTTTCGGAGTAGTTTTACTATCTGGGAACTCACATTCTATTTTCTTAAAAGTATATTTATGTCAAATAAATTACGATGTGCACACATATGGATTCCTCTATCCTTCTTTTATATATGACTTATTTGTCATTCAATGTTGTCTTTCTTTGCTTCTATCGTACCACTGATTTGGGCTGAGGTTTGAAGATCTTGCTTTCATATCGTTCGTTATCATCTTGACACGTGTCTCATGACGATTCTGGCTAAACCTTTTGAAACTTTATCACCTTGTAACCATTTCATTGATTGTCTTGAACTACTATTTCATTACCCTCCTGTAACCTACTCGCTATTTTGTAAGCTATCATCATGTCACCACATGAATTTAACTGGTATTGTTTGCGAAGCATTTTACAATTGTTCCACTAGGGCCTTATTAAATACTTGAAAGTTATCTCATAAAATTAATTTATATTAATTTTACAATGTATTTTCACAAATTGTTCTACTTTGATCTTATGAAGAACCCTTGTAACAATACAAGTTGTTGAATTAAATATCTAGCCAGTAACTTAGTGGCAAAGAGTTTCATAAATTATTTTGATTCCTGCTTTTACAAATGGCATTATATACATATCTTATGACCGTAATACTGGTATGACAAAGCTGAGCATCGTATTGCTAGTCCTAAATTGTGCATGGTCTGATCACCTATGCTTAATTTAGAAGGAGCCATGCGATGCCTGTAACACCCCAAATTGTGATATGCGGAAGAGGTGAAGCTCGGGGGCTGTTACGTCATTGTATCATAGTTCAAGGTACAAGAGAACGACTCTAAATGAGACGTTTTATAAAAATACCTCGTTGAATTTAATAAAAACATTAAAGTACAAAAGGTCTCAGTTTTCAAAAGATAGTGTAGCGGAATTTTAGAGTTTTAAACATCAACGAGATAACAGTTAAAAAGCATAAGTAGATAAATGTCCGAAGATAGCCAAGAAATGCATGCGGGCTCCAAGTACTTCATACAGCATATACAAATCATCATCAATTACCTGAGATAAATGCTAAATTGGGTCAACATAAAGTTAGTGAGAATATAGGTTTCAAGTAAAAATTCATAGTAATTCGATTTCAGATTTCATTTCATGTACACATGCAACTATAGGAGGTATAGTGCCAAGTGTAGGATAAGTTAGGTGTTCGCAATATTTATGATAGCTAAGCTCGTGACATCGAAACTAATGATCCAGTACATACAATAGATTGTATATATAAATTTTGCCCCAATAGAGTACCTAGCCAAGATAACTCCGTTCACACAAATGGTATACACTCGTCCGGCGTCAGAATGCCCGAGTAGAGGTTGTCAACCCTCAATAGATCTATCCATATCATAAGAGCTTACTCCAGCAGAGTAATTAATGATTCACGATAGTAGGGACTACGGCTAAAGCAACTTAAGCTATCTCATAAACAGTGCTCACAAAGTGTTCACAAAAATCTAGTTTTACTTGCGTCCAGAAGCAAGCATCGAAAGCATTTATCACATCCCAAAACATTAAACATATAAAACAGTTTAATAGGGATCTATAGACTCACCTCAAGCAACGATTCAAACCGCACAAGTATGATCAAATAGTAGCGAGCAACTCTAGCAACAACCTAAATATAATACTATAATTTAGGCGCTAGCAATTAAGTCACAATAATTCGTTACGCACGTTACTCATCAATCATATATATTATTTTGTAGTTAGATCATGACTTGTAGATATTACATCGTTATAAGCATTATAGTATATATACTTAGACAAAAATATTTATTTTTGACTCGACGAAATTTCGACAGCCTTTCGGCGTAAATTTTAATTTACCCAAATTTATCTTAATAAATTTTCCGACACAATTTCTATAGAAAATTTGGCAGCCTTTCGGCGTCATTTTAAAATTTGCCATTTTTAGTAAGTACCCAAATCTCGTCCTTATATCCCTAATTTCAACACTTTCTCAATCACAAATATTTCAACAAGTCACTTTCCCCGCAACAGTACCAATTTCCACTTTTAACGCTCAAACTTTTAACAATGCACCAAGTATTCTTATTCCGCGCTTATACCCTTTCACAAAATGAGTCCAACATTTATATATAACATTTAGTACCCATTTCGACACTTAAAACAACTCGGTTTAACTCGAAAACGTCGTTTCGACCACTTTAAAAATCTAGACAGCAAGTTAATTATAGTCTTTTTCACAAAAATTAAGTTTTCCGACAACGAAATTTAAATGACCATATCTTACTCATTTTAACTCCGTTTTTAGCCCATAATATATCGAAACGAAGGTAATAACTTATATTTTCATAATATCGAAGTAAACTAGTGTCAAAACAATTTTTACGACCCTCTATGCCTCTTACAAAATTCGGACAGAATGTACATTTTTCGTAAAAACCCGTTTTCGACCATTTTCAAGCTTACCCACTAGTAGTAACACTACTAGTTCCCTTCAAATATTCATAAACACACTTAAAATAAAATATTTATCTTCAAGTCCATAAATCTAAAAATATACATTTATATATTTTACAAGTCCTTCAATTAAAACATTTTCATGCATGGATCTAATATATCCACACATTATTTTCATAGATCTAAAGATTTATCATGACCAAAATAATTTTTATCTTTTTTACTTTCAAGAAAATAGTTGATGAGTAACACGCATGCATAGATGTACATAGATTATGCATGAAAAATGAATAAGATGAAAAAGGTTCAAGAATAACCTCAAGTAACGATTCTACGTAACCACGACAACCCGATCTACGCTCTAATCAACTAAAAATCAACAATAACCCAACTTCTTCAAAACTTCAACAAAACTTCAAGAATCAACTAACCAAGAAAACCTATTCTTATTTATGCTTGTATAATCCCTAGGATATTTTTGTTTTGTGTTAAATCTTCTTAAATTGAAGCTTCAAGAAAATCAACAATGGTGGTTTTAGGGTGTTGTGTTTGTGCCGTGTGTTTTTGAGAGAGAAAGAGTGATATGTGTGTTTTTTTCTTTGAGGTGAAAAGGGTTAATAAGTTAAAATGTGTTAGATGTGTAAGTGTATGCTTAATATGACAAAGTGAAGAAAAAATGGTTTTCCTCCATGTGGTGGTGTTTTGGCCGGTTATGGGGGGGGGGGGTCCCACAAGGGTAAATAATTCAAAATTTTTACTATGGTAATTAGTTAGAAGGTTTAAGGTAAAAAGGTTAATTAGTTTTAGGTAAATGTCAAAAAGTATATAGTTAAGTTTAAAAATACGCAAAACTTAAAAATTTGACGAAATATATTAAATTTATGATTTTTTGACGAAAACTGATATTTTATGATTTACAAGGTAATTTATGCATGCTAACGACGGTTAAACGCAAAAATGACGTGAAATACGAAAACGCGATACGTTAATTAAATATTCACATAAAGTATGATTTATTACTATAAATAGTAAAAATACTAAAATACATGCATATAAACATATACAGAATAAATTAAATACGCTGTTCATGAAAATACCGATCACGCTGTTAAAAACTAAATAGTTAAGCACATAATTCACAGATAACGAATAATCTCACGGATTATCGTCAATTTATTGGCCGTCTCAACATTCTGGTCAGATTCACATAAAGTGTTCAGAATAATGACTGAGCACAGTGTCAAGTCATTTCATGTTATGAGACAGTTTTTCAGAAAACGTGGGATAACTTCCCGGTTCCAACACAGTTAAGTCACATAGTTGACTAAATAAAAAGTCAAAGGGTAAAATAGTCATTTTACAAGGTAGGAAAATTACCAGGTGTTACATCATCCCCTTGATAGAGAAGCTTTGTCCTCAAAGCTTAGGAGTGTCACGGGCTCTAGAGTTGTCAAAGAGTTGCAGATATTTCTTGCGAAATTGATCCTCACGCTCCCAAGTGAATTCAGGTCCACGTTTAGAATTCCACCTCACCTTGATGATAGGAATACGACTCTGCTTCAATTGTTTGACCTCACGGTACATGATTCCAACAGGTTCTTCGATAAATTGCATTTTGTCGTCGATTTGGAGTTCCTCCAACGGTATAACGAGTGTCTCATCAAAAAGGCACTTCTTCAAGTTCGAAACATGAAAAGTGATGTGCACACGGCTCAACGCTTGCGGTAGTTCGAGACGATAGGCAACGGTTCCAACCTTTGCCAGAATTTTGAAAGGTCCAATATAACGGGGGTTCAGCTTTCCTCGCTTGCCAAAATGTACCACACCTTTCTAAGGCGATACTTTTAGCATTACTTTGTCTCCCACTTGAAATTCGAGAGGCTTACGTCGAACGTCGGCATAACTCTTTTGACGATCACGTGCTGCTTGAATTCGGCTCTAGTTGTTTCACGGATGAGTTCAGGGCCAGTGAGTTGACTATCCCCAAGCTCACTCCAAAACACATGCGAGCGACATTTATGACCATACAACGCTTCAAATAGTGTAGCCTTAATACTGGTATGATAACTGTTGTTGTGAGAGAATTCCACCATAGGCAAATGTCTGTCCCATTGCTTTCCAAAGTCAAGCACGCAAGCACGCAACATGTCCTCCAGCGTTTGAATAGTTCTCTCACTTTGTCCGTCAGTCTGCGGGTGATAAGCAGTACTCATGTCCAATTGCGTACCCAACGCTTTCTGAAGTGATTTCTAGAACCCTAAATTGAATCTACCGTCTCTATCAGAAATTATCGAGATCGGTATTCCATGTTTTGCGACTACTTCCTTCAGGTAAAGTCTCGTAAGCTTATCCATTGAATCATCTTCCTTCATAGCCAAAAAGTGTGCCGATTTCGTAAGTCGACCCACAATTACCCAAATTGTGTCATATCCGTTTGTCGTTTTAGGTATCTTAGTTATGAAATCTATGGTTATGTTTTCCCACTTCCACATAGGAATTATAGGTTGAACCAACAATCCAGATGGCTTTTGATGTTCCATTTTCACTCTAGCATAAGTCAGACACTTCCCTACATAAGTAGCGATTTCAGCTTTCATATTTGGCCACCAATATAGCTTCTTCATATCCTGATACCATTTTGTCAGATCTGGGTGAATCGAATACTTAGATTTATGCGACTCTTGCATAATCACGTCCCTTAGTCCTCCAAACCGTGGTAACCAACTTCTACCATTCAGACATAGCGTTCCATTAGTGCTAGTCTCCAATTTCTTAGTAACCATTCCTCCTAGTTTCTCAGCTTCAACATGTTCAGGCTTAAGGGCTTCGGTTTGTGCTTCACGAATTTGCACAGGTAAGTTCGGATTGATCATCATAGCTAACGATCTAACTCTACGTGTCATCAATTGTTCCTTTCTACTTAGCGCATCCGCCACTACATTGGTCTTTCCAGGGTGGTAGCGAATTTCACAGTCATAATCGCTGAGCAACTCGATCCATCGACGTTGTCTCATGTTCAGTTCCTTCTGGTTAAGAATATGTTGCAAACTCTTGTGATCGGTATAGACGACACACCTAGTTCCATACAAGTAGTGTCTCCACAATTTCAAGGCAAATACCACCGCTCCTAACTCCAAGTCGTGCGTAGTGTAGTTTTTCTCGTGTGTTTTCAATTGTCGTGACGCGTAGGCGATAACTTTCTTCCTTTGCATCAACACAGCTCCCATTCCTTTTGTTGATACATCACAATAGACCACAAAGTCTTCCAATCCTTCTGGTAACGATAGAATAGGCGCGCTACACAGCATTTGTTTCAATTTCTGGAATGCTAATTCCTCTTTATCTTCCCATTCGTATTTCACCTTCTTTTGAGTCAACTTTGTCAATGGTTTCGTGATCTTCGAGAATCCCTCGATGAACCTTCGGTAATATCCGGCGAGTCCTAAGAATTGGCGAATTTCAGTCGGTGTCTGATAGGTGTGAAAACACCCATCCTTTTACCACTTAATTGTAATGAAAATGAGACCGTAACGTGTATTTTATGTCGTAAATATCAGAATTATGCGTGGGTTGTGTTTTTGTTGTGTTTTAGGACCAAAATGTGAAAAGGAAGGAAAACACGGGCTTTCATGGGCTTTTATCAAAGAAAAAGACAAAAGACGAAGTCAAGAAATCAAGAGTGAAAAAAGAACGAAAGTCCAAGGCCTATTCTGAAGATTTATCAAAGAAAAAGTCCAAAGACGGAAGTTTAATAAAGCCGAAGAACTCAAGTCTTATTTATGAAGAAATTTCAAGACGAGTTTAAAGAAATCCCGAGCCAAAAGTCGAGACTTTAAAGACGAGACGGAAGAAAAGAAAGAAAGGAGAAGCCACCAACCACTCCCCTCTCCTATATATACCACCCTCATTTGTTAGGAGATGGTGGGTTAGTTTTAGGAGTAGATTAGGATTAGTTTAATTTTATGGTTTCTCTCTCTAAATTTATGTTTTCTCTCTCAAGATTTAATAGGTAAGATTTAATTTTCATGTTTTTAATTGTTGAATCTTTACATTTTAATCAAGCTTTAAATTCATCTTCTTCTTCCTTTCTTGCTTAATCTTTCCTTATGATTCATGGTTGTGTTCTTGAGTTTTCATATTTTTAATCAAGTGGGTTTTGATTGATTTGATTATTATTGTTAGTTTTGTTGATTTGTTTTGATTGATTATTGTTAGTTGATGTTTATTGGTTAATTTGGTTTATTCTTTTGGTTGATTTGGTTAGATTCGTGCTTAGTTATTTGTCCATGTTCTTCGTTTATTTTTGTTGCACAGATTTCGAACAAGCTTGTTATGTTTAAGATTCCGAATGAAGGTTTCCTTTCATTTATTCCGCATCAGCAACTTTAGTTAATTATTCCGAATCAACGCCTTTGATTTCAATATTCCGAATGAAGCTATCTTATTCCGCATAAATAAATATCGGATGAACCAACAAATATTTCGAATCAACCTTTGTTTTAAATATTACGGATGAGTTGAACTTTCCGAACCAACATTTTAGTTAAACATTCCGAATCAAAGATTTATTCCGAGTAAACACTTTTTATTCCGCATCAAACTAGATTTTCCGAATGAGGGTTTTTGTTCAAGTTATTCCGAATGAAGTGAAATATTCCGGATGAACTCCTTTATTCCGGATGAGCCATATATTCCGAATCAGTGTATTATTCCGGATGAAACCAATATTCCGGATGAAGGACTTATTCCGGATAAAGCAATTTATTCCGGATGAAGTTTTTTATTCCGGATGAAGGGTGTATTCCGGATGAGCACTTTTTCTTAGTTGTGTAATTTCAGTTTTAGTTTATTTTAAGTTTTAAACTTTATTTTTCCCGCCTTTTTACTTAGTCGCACTTTTATTTTACTTGCCTTCCTTTTAGTTTGAGTTTAAGTTTGTCTTATTTTATTTTTCAGACTTTAATTAATTTCGTCTTTTAGTCTTATTTTCATTTATTGTTTTGCTTTACTTTTCGTTTTATTATCTGCATTGTTCCTTTATTATTTGTCTTCGTTCATTTTTATTTCGCTTCGCATTTACCTTTTCAAATAGAATAGATATCCAACTTCATTTTTCGTCACCAAGAACGACTGAGTCACACTTTAAACCTTAATCAATTCGAGAAGATACCGAGAAACGAACTTTTTAAACGAGCAAATACACAATTTCAAATGGCGCCGCTGCCGGCTCTTTTCGTGAAGATTAACGGTTTTTTGTGAGAGACGCGTTGGATTTTGGGATCCGTTCACTCGTGAACGTTATTTTTCGTGTCAAAAATTTTCAAAAATCCAAAAACATTTGAAAAATCATAAAAAGCATTTCTTTTTCAAAGTTTTGCAACCAAAAATATTCCTCTTTATCCTCTATTGTGTTTAATTCTTTTCTTTACCCCTCTCATTTATAATTCTTCATGGATTCATCTTGCGTACGGTGTGGGAGACCATGGCATGGTTTTCAAACATGTCATGGTGTACTTGTGAGCGGTGCGGTTCTTGTTGATCCCAAACTTAGATCGATTAGCTTTGTGTATACGAGATTAGATCAAGTATAACACGTAGAGAAACCTTTGTTATATGCTTTGTGAATCTAAGTGTTATGCGGAATTTAACATTTAGATTCACAAAGCATATAACAAAGGTTTCTCTACGTGTTATACTTGATCTAATCTCGTATACACAAATCTAATCGATCTAAGTTTGGGATCAACAAGTGGTATCAGAGCTTGTTGAGGAACTTTTGATCTTTGAAGAACATCAGAACCATACACGAACACCAAAACCCTAATTTCTCAGAAACCCTAAAAACACCAAAACCCTAACAACATCATGTCTGAAGCAATAACCTCCTCCTCCTCAGCCTTACCTAACATCAAGATTCCCATGCTTGATGCAACCCACTTTGACTTATGGAAGTTCAACTTTGAACAATATCTGGGGATCTATGACTACACACTCTGGGAGATTATTGAATATGGAAACTCATTCAATAAGGCTCAAAAGATTCTTGATGCCATTACTCAAAGATCAGCAGTTGAAGGATGCCCTGATGAGGATAAGAAAGAAAAACCTGGAGATGGTAGAGCTGTAGGTGCTGAAGATATTGCAAAGAAAAGGGTTGACATGAAAGCCCTAAATATTCTAAAAGTCTCTTTGGGACAAGAAAACCAGCACAAATATAGAGGCTATGAATCTGCTAAGGATCTTTGGGAAGCACTTGAAGTTGCATATGGTGGCAATGCAGACACTAAGGAAGAAAAGAAAAAGCAACTTCTGCATGATTATGCTGTCTTCAAAGCTCAACCCAATGAGAAACTGAGTAGTGTGAGAAGCATATTGCTTGACATCACTGATAGGTGTGTAAACACCCATCTTTTCTACCACTTAAGTACAATAATAACCGGACCAAAACGTGTATTTTATGTCTTTTATGTCGGAATTATGCGTGGTTTGTGTTTTTGTTGTAATTTAGGACGAAAAGGTGAAAAGTGGAGAAAACACGGGAATTCACGGGCATTTACGGACTTTTATTGAAGAAAAGGATGAAAGACGAAGTCAAGAAGTCAAAAGTGGATAAAGAACGGAAGTCCAAGACCAATTCTGAAGATTTATCGAAGAAAAAGTCAAAAGACGAAAGTTTATCAAAAGCCGAGGAACTCAAGTCTTATTTATCGAAGAAGTAAAAGACGAGTCCAAAGAAATCCCGAGCAAAAAGTCATCACATTCCAAGATTAACAAAAAGATTAAGAAGGAAGGACTTGATGGTGCAATTAAGAAGAAAGGAAGGAGAGGAGGAAGCTTCCTCTAACCTCTCCCCTAATCACCTATAAATACCCTCATTTTCATTTCATTTAGTTTTGTTGACTAATAGTGACAATTAGTTCTTCCATGGTTGGTGGCTTGACAAACCATTCTTCCACTTTCATTTATGCACCTTTATTTACTTGTTATTTAAATACATGTTTTGCACCTTTAATTACCTTTTAATTCCAAGTAAGTTTTTAATTTGTGTTCTTTAAATTCTTGTCTTTACCTTTCTTTATCATTTAATCAAGTTCTTTTTATCAATCTCATTCTACCTTTCTCTCTTTTTGTTTCGGCTTGAATTTCAGAATAAGCAAGGTTTTGCCTAATCCATTTGCTTATTTTGATTAAGGTCTCGTCCCTTTTTAAATTCCGCGTACGAATTAAGCCACGAGATTGACAACCTTGTGTGCTTATTTGGTACTTCGTTTTAGAGTTTTGAAAGTTTTCTTTAAAGTTTTGATTTTTAAGTTTTGATTTCATTTAAGTTTCGTTTTTTAAAAAAAAAGTTTGAAAGATTTTAACTTTTTAGCTTATTGCTTCGTTTTGATTTCATTTCATTAAAGTTTTTGGTCACGGCTTATTCGATATAGCTTATTAGGATTTGTGCTTGTTACGAAATTGTGCTCCATCGGAAAGCTAGGGTTTTCCCCCACATTGCGACGACTTGCAATTCCACATTCCGATAGTGACAGTATTGGTCCAAGGGTTTTGCATTCCGATCCGGGATTGCGATAGGTGTTCCATTTCCTCATTCCGATCTGGGGATTGCGATCGCATATTGCGATCGCTCTTTCCGACGGCTCTTGAGGCTTACTTAGACGAAGTGCTGCCCAATTTTCCTTAGCCTCATTCCGATAGGTACATTCCGATAGGACACATTTCGATCTGGACACATTTCGATCTGGACTACATTACGATCTGAGGTTGTTAGGTTATTCCGATCTGAAAAGGTGACATATTCCGATCTGAGTTTCTTCAACATTCCGATAGGTGGTGTGTTCATTCCGATGGTAAGGTTGATCGGAATATATTCCGATCTGGGTTAACTTTTATGTTTTGTCTTGTTTAATTTTTAGTTTATGTTTTTAATACTTGTCTAATTTTAATTCTCGTCACATTTTTTTTTTTTTGGGATCCGTTCACTTGTGAACGTTATTTTTCTTGCATAAAAAATAAAAAATCATAAAAATTAAAAATTGATAAAAAACCATAAAAATTAAAAATTTCAAAAATCCAAAAAGATTTTATCTTTATTGTGTATATATATTGTCTTTGTGTTTGGTTTTGTTTTCAATTGCATTTTCAGGTGTATGCGTACTAGATCTTCTAATTATCAAGAGCCCGAGCCTCAAGAAGATTTAGATATGGCAGGTGTTAACAACAATAATCAACTACCGCACCTCAATAATAATAATAATAACAACAATGCTCCTCCACAGCCCGATCTTCGGACCATGGAAGAACTTTGTCAACCAACAATGTTTGGACGAGGAGGACCGATTGCGCCGATGCAAATCAACGCTCCTGAGTTTTCGTTGAAGCACCACATGATTCAGCAAGTACAAACAAACCCATTTAGAGGATTGCCTGATGATGATGCCAACAAACACCTCGACAAGTTCATTACTATCACTCAGAGCATGAAGTTGGCTGGTGCCACTATGGATGAGCTTCGCCTACAACTCTTTTCACACACTTTATTACATCATGCCGAGAAATGGTTTGATCGTCTCCCGAAGAATTCTATTCACACTTGGGATGATATGACTCAACGCTTTTTGTCGCGCTACTTTCCACCATCCATGGTCACGAGCCTTCGCAATCAGATCAGCGGTTTCATGCAAGATCCCGATGAATCTCTTTTTGATGCATGGGAGAGATATAATGTCTTGATCGACCGTTGTCCAAACCACAACATGCTTCCGGTCACCTTGATCGATACTTTCTACAACGGTTTGACTTTTCGAGATCGTGATACGATCAATGCAGCCGCCGGTGGCACATTCATGAAAAGGAGACCCGAGGAGTGTAGAGAGTTAATTGAGAACATGACTACTCACCACAAGAACTGGGATTCCTCTGCTTCTTCTAGGAACAACCCGAGAGTCAATGTTTCCTCAACCTCAGCAAACCCTGAGATGACCGAACTCACCCGCATGATGACTGAAATGAGCAAAAGTATTACGCTTCTCGCTTCAAATCAACAACAACAACAAGTTAAAGTGGTTGCTAATCCTTGTGAGACATGCGGCGGTCCTCACTCATACACCGATTGTCCTTCGACACAAGGAAATCCGGAAAATGTATATGCAGCTTACGGTAATTATTCACCGGAAAATTACCAAGCTAGACAACAAGGGGATAGAAATCTGCTGAGCTACCGTTCCAACAACTACCTTTCACCCGGTTTTTCTCCTCAAAACCAAAACCCCGCCAACAACTACACTAGAAGCAACCAAATCCCACCAAGAGCTTCTAATCCTTATCACCCGCCCGCCCAACAAACCCCACCCATTAATCCCGATGTTGAGGCCATCATGAGAACCCAAGGTGAGCAAATCAAGAACTTGCAGAGCCAAATTATCAATCTTAAAGGAGATATCACAAAGCAAGGAAATGAGATAAGATCCGAGCTTCGACATGATATTCAATCCTCCTTCAGCAATCAAACCAATGATTTGAAGAATATGCTTGCTAGTTTCTTGCCAGCCGCTCAACCTTCTTCTTCAAGTTCTCTACCTTCAAACACCGTCACTAATCCGCGAGCCAATGTGAGTGCTATTACTACTCGTAGTGGAGTCACCATCGTAGGACCACCAACACCACCCCCATCATCTACACCTCCTCCACCACCATGTATCCCTACTCCTCCCACACCTAGTATTAGTGCCCCATTACCGTCTCCGCCTCGACGTGATGAAGTTCCCGCCAATGATCCTTCAACATCTCAACCGTTACCTACCACACCTGCACCCTCACCACCCAAACCTAATATCCCTTATCCCTCCCGCTTGGGCAAGAACAAAATGCTAAACAAGGAGGACGCTCAAGTGACTAGCTATATCAAGATGATTTCTCAAATGAATTTCAACATTAGCTTTCTTGAAGCACTTGTCCATATGCCCAAATTTGTTAAAGCATTTAAGGAATTGCTTAACAAGAAGGAGAAGCTGATTGAACTCGCCAACACACGCTTAAATGAAAACTGCTCTGCAGTCCTTCTTAGAGAACTTCCGGAAAAACTTGGAGATCCCGGTCGTTTTGTGTTGCCTTGCGTGTTCAACAAAACTGAAGAATTTACTGCCCTTGCTGATCTCGGGGCTAGTATTAATCTTATGCCATTGAGTGTTTGGAAAACATTATCATTGCCCGACCTCACTCCAACAAAGATGACTCTTGAACTTGCAAATCGCACTCTCGCTTACCCTGTTGGTATAGCCGAAGACGTGTTTATCAAAGTTGGCACATTTACTTTCCCGGTCGATTTTGTTGTCGTTGATTATGAAATGGACCCTCGTATCCCTTTAATACTTGGTCGGCCATTTTTGAGAACCGGACGAGCTTTAGTGGATGTGGCCGAAGGTGAGTTAATCTTACGAGTCGGGGATGATGCAAAAGTTTTCAAAATGGGGAAGCTTATTAGTACAAGTTTTGGAGGCCGAGAATCAGTGAATATGATTAATGTACTAGATGACTTTACCGTCTACGAAAATCCTCTATTCGACTCTTGCATCGATAATCCACTTTTTCATGATGATGTGGATGATTCTCTCCCTACTTTGGACGCTTCTCCCATTTATGATTCGTCACCGGTCTTTGATGCTTATGATGATGATTCTAGCTCAGACTCGGATGATTTTGATTGTACTTCTGAGTATCCCGAGCTGCCCACATTCGATGATTTTGATGAGGCCGATACTCTTTCGAGCGATTCTTCACATGATGAAGATCCTCCGCCATCACTCGATCCTACTTTGGACGATTACTCATTCGAGGAAGACTTCTCTGAATTTCTTAACACATACTTCCCTCATGAGAGTGATGCACCTCCTTTGGACTTTGAAGATTATCGTCTTGATCCTACTTTGGATTTGAAGAGCATTTTGTCCAAGGAGAAGAAACCGGTTGACACCGAAATCCGTTGCACTTATGATTTGACACCTCTTTGTCCCACTTCTGAGGACGAGGTTGTGCTTCTTTGCGGATCTTCTTCACACTCGGCTGAGCCGGAGTGCTATTTTCCCCTGAAGGAAAAGGTGTTCGATCCCGGTATTGAAGTTTTTAAGCCATCTCAGTATCCACCTGATGTAATAAAAGGAAAAATCTTTGGAAATTTTGAAGACATGCTTACACCGCCTCCTACTTGCTTCCACCGTGCTCCATCACTGCTTAAGGAACCTTGCCACTTCTCTTTTGGCTTGCCTTGTTCGCCTTAAGTTCTTGTTATTTGATGGATGAAAACTATGTCTTTGATCCTGGTGGATTTGTTTCATGCTACTTCCGTTGATGATCAAGGTCGAGTCAGGCTCACGACTCGGTAAACAAAAACCAAGCGCTTCTTGGGAGGCAACCCATGCATCTATCTTTTCGCTTTCTTTACCATAAGTGTAGGGGGGACCCTTTGGATTGCTATTTCCTTTCCTCACTTCTTAATCAGGGATTCGAGCTTCAATGATCCACTCTTGATGATTCTTGACGACCCGTGATTCCGTGTTCTACTTCTTCCCGGTTCTATCCTAAACTCTTTTCGATTCACTATTTTATATTTTCTCAATATTACAATAGGAATCTCTTTAGTTGTCATTTCCTTGGCAAGATTTAAACAACGTGCACAATGTCCTAAGTGTAGGGGAGTTTACTCCCACATGCTTAAACATTGAGGACAATGTTTATCTTAAGTGTAGGGGGGACTTCTATCGAAGTTAAGTGGTCGTGGCCTTTTCCTTGTTTTTGTCCTCATTTTAACCGGAAAATCAATTTTTTCGACATTTTTCAAAATTTTTGATCTATTTTGGCCTATTAGTTTTTCCCTTTTGTATAGTTATTTTCTTTCTCTGCTAGAATAAATGTTTAATAAGTGGTTTTAATTTTCAAACGGTGTGAATCTTTTGACTCAATCCGAGTTTACTCTAGCTAGTATCCTTAACATGTTTAAGTCAAGTTTTGCTAGGCTTTTATATAGGGAGCTATAAAACGCGAAAGTCTTAACTCTCACGGGTTAAGAACAAGAACTTTTCGCAAGTTCCTATAATTGATCCTAGAGAGTCGTTTATCAAGGGAACTTTAAAACGCGATTTTTAAACTTGAAAAAGTCTAAGAATTTGCAAGATCCTATAGGCGACTCGAAAACCCAAAACTTTGATTTAATAGGCTAAGTATCCACGAGTCTCATTACTTGAGATTTTAAACTGTGGAGAACGAGAGATGATAGAGCAAATTATAAGTCGGTATTCTTTCGTGAATTTATGTGAGTTAATTATAAGCCTATTCTCCCATCGCTTGCTAATAATTTATTTGCTAATAAATAAGGTTGTACGATTTGAAAAGTTACTTAGCTTCTAGCCCCAAATCGTTTAAAAGTTGCTCGGTAATGACGAGAGTTCATAGCCAAGGCATAACTTATGAAGCGGGGCGCGAAGATTGGCAAGTCCGAAAAGGCCCTAACAAGGCATGAGGGCTATGTTTTGTTGCTAAAAATCCAAAAAGTGATGTGAAGAATCATTTATCGAAAATCAATATGAAGGATCGAGACACACGACGAAAAGCAAAAACTCCCAAAAATTCATGGAGAAGTGTATCCGAAAAGACCCTAACAAGGTATGAGGATAAATAGATCCAAGTCATAAAAGGAGGCGGATCGTTGTATATCAAAGTCCAAAATAAAGATTGGAGAAAAATGAAGAAGTCGTGGTCCATATATGAAGAATCTCTCAAAAATTCCAAGTGAAGAAATTCCAATTATGAAGAGAAGACCATTATTTCATGAACGTCTCTCAAGATTTGAAGTATGAAGTCGCTGCCAAATATCGGCCCGAGAAAGGTCTCAAATCGCGAACCAAGTTATGCCAAGATATGAACTTTTTGATATCCCGAGAAGCAGTTTTAAAAGATTTGGTCCTTCAGCTAACTATTGATTAAATCGTGCACTTTATTTTCAGAATAAATAATTATCGAAATAAGTCAAACAATGCATCCTCGTGATCATTCAAGACAAATAATAAAATATAAGAGATACCCATAGGAATAAGGGAGTCTAAGTAAATAATTGGCGCACATGAGTTCGTGTTAGTTTACTAACTTATAATAACAATGATCTCGTTTTTAAGCTTGGTTTGGAGAAAGTGAAAAGTTGAGGATGATGATTATTCATGACATTTTCAAAACCCAAGGGATGCTTTTAATTTCTTTGCTTTGCATTTTTATAATTTTCTATCTCTTTAATAAAGGCCAATGTGGATTGATTATGATGAAAAGTGTAAACATGCTTTGTAACTAATGCATTGCATGAGGACATTGCAATGGTCAAGTGTAGGGGATTTGATAGGTGTGTAAACACCCATCTTTTCTACCACTTAAGTACAATAATAACCGGACCAAAACGTGTATTTTATGTCTTTTATGTCGGAATTATGCGTGGTTTGTGTTTTTGTTGTAATTTAGGACGAAAAGGTGAAAAGTGGAGAAAACACGGGAATTCACGGGCATTTACGGACTTTTATTGAAGAAAAGGATGAAAGACGAAGTCAAGAAGTCAAAAGTGGATAAAGAACGGAAGTCCAAGACCAATTCTGAAGATTTATCGAAGAAAAAGTCAAAAGACGAAAGTTTATCAAAAGCCGAGGAACTCAAGTCTTATTTATCGAAGAAGTAAAAGACGAGTCCAAAGAAATCCCGAGCAAAAAGTCATCACATTCCAAGATTAACAAAAAGATTAAGAAGGAAGGACTTGATGGTGCAATTAAGAAGAAAGGAAGGAGAGGAGGAAGCTTCCTCTAACCTCTCCCCTAATCACCTATAAATACCCTCATTTTCATTTCATTTAGTTTTGTTGACTAATAGTGACAATTAGTTCTTCCATGGTTGGTGGCTTGACAAACCATTCTTCCACTTTCATTTATGCACCTTTATTTACTTGTTATTTAAATACATGTTTTGCACCTTTAATTACCTTTTAATTCCAAGTAAGTTTTTAATTTGTGTTCTTTAAATTCTTGTCTTTACCTTTCTTTATCATTTAATCAAGTTCTTTTTATCAATCTCATTCTACCTTTCTCTCTTTTTGTTTCGGCTTGAATTTCAGAATAAGCAAGGTTTTGCCTAATCCATTTGCTTATTTTGATTAAGGTCTCGTCCCTTTTTAAATTCCGCGTACGAATTAAGCCACGAGATTGACAACCTTGTGTGCTTATTTGGTACTTCGTTTTAGAGTTTTGAAAGTTTTCTTTAAAGTTTTGATTTTTAAGTTTTGATTTCATTTAAGTTTCGTTTTTTAAAAAAAAAGTTTGAAAGATTTTAACTTTTTAGCTTATTGCTTCGTTTTGATTTCATTTCATTAAAGTTTTTGGTCACGGCTTATTCGATATAGCTTATTAGGATTTGTGCTTGTTACGAAATTGTGCTCCATCGGAAAGCTAGGGTTTTCCCCCACATTGCGACGGCTTGCAATTCCACATTCCGATAGTGACAGTATTGGTCCAAGGGTTTTGCATTCCGATCCGGGATTGCGATAGGTGTTCCATTTCCTCATTCCGATCTGGGGATTGCGATCGCATATTGCGATCGCTCTTTCCGACGGCTCTTGAGGCTTACTTAGACGAAGTGCTGCCCAATTTTCCTTAGCCTCATTCCGATAGGTACATTCCGATAGGACACATTTCGATCTGGACACATTTCGATCTGGACTACATTACGATCTGAGGTTGTTAGGTTATTCCGATCTGAAAAGGTGACATATTCCGATCTGAGTTTCTTCAACATTCCGATAGGTGGTGTGTTCATTCCGATGGTAAGGTTGATCGGAATATATTCCGATCTGGGTTAACTTTTATGTTTTGTCTTGTTTAATTTTTAGTTTATGTTTTTAATACTTGTCTAATTTTAATTCTCGTCACATTTTAAATTTAAGTCATTTTAATTAAATTTACTTTCCGTCACGTTTTTAAATATCGCACCTTCTTTTAATTAGACGTAGATTTATTTTCTCGCACTTTATTTTAACGCCACTTTACTTTCAACGACATTTACTTTTAAGTCTTTGCACATTTAATTTTCAAAACTACAACGACACACATTTGTTTCCACCAAAATAAAACTGAGTCACACATAGGAACTAAGATCAATTCGATTAGACACCGAGAGAACGAACTGTAATCTTAGTTATTAATCACAAGCAAGTTGTCCTTCATGGGGACACAAGTAGGTGATGTTGACACCAATGCTACCTTTCTTAAAAGTCTTGGTGAGGCATGGAAGATTGAGGCAAGATCTATTCTTGCCAACAATACTTACAAGAGCTCCTCGTTTGATGACATCTACAACAAACTAAGACTGTTGGAAGATGAAACTCTTTCAGATCATGGAAGCAAATCTAGCTCCAGCAACATGGCCTTCTTCTCTCATAGTGAAGGTCAATTCAATCAGAAGGACTCTTATATGCATCCAGTTACTGGATCATCATATGTCAGCGCTGGAACAAGTCCTGTCAACGTCTCCTTTTCAGACGCTGACACATTCATGAATGACTCCCCAAGAGTTAAACCTGCTGGTTTGGATTTGGATACTGTTTGTGCTTACATTGCTTCTTTGCCCAATGGTTCAGTGATTACATATGAGGACCTTGAGCAGATAAGTGATGAGCACTTGGAAGAGATGGACATCAAGTGGAACATGGCTCTTGCTAGTATAAGAGCAAATAGGTGGAATAGAAGGTTTAAAAAGAAAATAACCTTTAATGCTAAAGACACAGCTGGATTTGATAAATCCAAAGTTGAATGCTACAACTGTCATCGTATGGGGCACTTCATGAGGGAATGCAGATCTCCTAGAAGATCTGATGCTGGTAACCCTCAAGTCAGATTGTTAAAGCTCAGGATTCCAAAGCTATGGTAGCAGTTCAAGGAATTGATGGTACAGGATGGGATTGGAGCTATCTAGCTAAGAATGCTGAAGAGGACAAAGCTTTGGTTGCTGATATTGAAGAAGAAGAGCATGTTGAATATGCTCTCATGGCACACTCCTCCTCTTCATCTGATAATGAGGTATATGATGATGCTTTTTGTAGCAAAGGTTGTAGGTTAAACACTGATAGACTTAACAAAGAGGTGTTAAAACTAAAAGATGATATGAGCACTAAAAGGTGTAAATTGTCCAATTACCAACTAGCTCTTACTGAAACTGAGAAAACCGTTTCTGAATACAAGAAAATGGAATTTGACTTAAAAGATAAGATAAATATCTTAAAACATGAGCTAGAGGGTAGTATGGATATTATAAATATCATGACAAAGGTCAATAGAGACCTACAGGCTAAGTTAGATGAGGCCATTAAGAATAAAGATAATGTTGACCTCAAGATTCAAAGATTTGATAGAGCCACCCAAACCCTAGGAGACTGTGTAGCTAAACAAAGGGATCCTAAGGACATGACTGGGATTGGGATGAATGATTACTCTCTGGTTCCACCACCAGCTGGTGACTTCTATGGTGTCCTTAGAAAGGATTTGTCTTGGACTGGTATACCAGAATGCCAAGAAGAGGAATTCATTCCTCCACCAAGAGTTGTCACTTCAGTGGAAGAGTATCAACAAAAACTGACTGACCTAAATGAGTGGAAGAAAGCTAACCCTACTTTATTTGTTAAGGGAGGTTTGCTATGTGAAAGTCCCAATGAATCACCACCCATTAAGGTTACTCATCCAATCACTGGTAAAGCGGTTGACCTAGGCTCAAACACTGTTAGAAGACCTACCATTAAATATGCAGAGATGTATAGGAATAATAGGTCACCCAAGAGCCAAGTTAGCAATCATGGAACAGGTTTCTTCTCTTTTAGACCTAAGGTTGTGTCTAAGAAAGCCTGTTACACTTGTGGTAGCTTTTCACATTTGGCATACAAGTGTGTCAACGCTCCCAAAGCCAGCGCTGATAGGAACAATTTCAACGCTGATAGGAAGAAAGTCAACGTTGTTAGGAAGTCAAACGTTGTCAGACCCAAACCTTGTGTGCAGCAAAGTCCACAAGTGATTAGACCTGCTCCATTCTTTTCTAGAAGGTCTAACACTCATGGACAAAGACCTTTTCAAAAGACAAACACCTGGTCAAATAGGCAATGGGTTCCTGTAGCAAACCCTAGGTTCAACATTGACAAGGGTAATTTCAGCGTTGACAGGACAAAATCCAATGCTGACAGAAACGTGACCAGACCTAAATATTTGCAGCCACAAGGTAAGGGGTCTAAAGCTTCTTCAAGCTTAACATGGAGACCCAAGAAAGATCAAAATCCTAATGATAATGGAATTTCAATGACTTGCAATAGATTTAATTACATTTCAAAGGTCATTACAAAACCTATTGGGGTTAACTGGGTATTTCATCCTAAAAAGGATGAGAATGGGGTTGTTGTGAGAACTAAGTCTGTTCTTATTGAACAACCAGATGAATCCAAGTCTTCTGAGACTTGGGTTCCCAAAGAAAACTAATTTGTTTTCTTTATGTGCAGGGTATTCAAAGACAGATCAATGATTATGGATATTGGGATAGTGGATGCTCAAGGCACATGACAGGAAAGGAAGACTATCTGACGAACTTCACTCCTATTAAAGATGGTGATAAGGTATACTTTGGAGGGGGCTATGGCACCATTACAGGCAAAGGAACCCTTCTCACCAACAATCTGTGTTTTGAGAATGTCTTCCTGGTAAAAGAACTTGATTATAATCTGTTTAGTGTATCACAAGTTTGTGATAACAAAAATAAGGTTCTTTTCACTGATACTGAGTGTTTGGTGTTAAGCAAGGATTTTAAGATCCCTGATGAGAAGTATATTGAGTATAGAACACCTAGGAATATAGACATATATAATGTGAATTTAAATGGGATCAAAGTGAATACCAATATGTCTTGTTTTTATGCTAAGGCCTCAGTAGATGAAAGTAATTTGTGGCACAGGAGACTAGGGCACATAAATTTTAAAAATATAAATAGACTTGTGAGGCTTGGTTTAGTTGATGGTTTGCCTGAGAAGGCCTTCCATAATGACCACTCTTATGTTGCATGTCTTAAAGGCAAGCAACACAAGGTCTCATTCAAGTCCAAACAGGTGCACACTAGTTCCAGACCTCTTCATATGCTTCACATGGACCTCTTTGGTCCAACAAATATAGAGAGTTTGAATGGTAAGTCATATTGTTTTGTTGTCACAGATGACTTTTCTAGGTTTACTTGGACATTCTTTCTAGCTATGAAGAGTGACACAGCTGATGTTCTTATTGATTTTATCACTCAGATTGAGAAAAGGTCTGGAAATTAGATTAAAATGCTTAGGAGTGATAATGGTGGAGAATTTAGGAACAAGAAGCTAGATGATTTTTGTGCCAGGAAAGGAATTACTAGGCAATTCAGTATTGCAAGAACCCCACAACAAAATGGGGTTGCTGAAAGGAAAAATAGAACCCTAATTGAAGCAGCTAGAACAATGTTGGCTGATGCTCACTTTCCTATAGCCTTTTGGGCTGAAGTTGTTAATACAGCATGCTATGTGCAGAATAGAGCATTGGTTAACAAAATTCAGAACAAAACACCTTATGAGTTACTTTGGGGAAGAAAACCTAATATTGGTTTTCTCAGACCTTTTGGTTGTCATGTAGTAGTACTAGATACTAGTGATGCCTTAGGGAAGTTTAGTGCAAAAGGTGATGAGGGCTATTTCATGGGGTATTCAGTCCAGAGCAAGGGTTATAGGGTTTATCTTAAGGAGGACAAACGTATAGTTGAGAGAGTACATGTTAGGTTCTTGGAGAATAAACCTAGTGATCCTGAAAGTGGTCCTAATTGGTTGTTTGATTTGGAACCCTTATCTAGAACTTTAAATTATATGCCTGTCACTAATCCAGACATTATGAAGGTAACTTCAAATGTTGTGGAGGAACAAGTTGTTAATGTTTCAGGTACACAGGTTCTTGAGAAGGTTGGATCACAAGCAGAAAAGGCATCTCCTACATTTGAATATGTCACAATTCCCATTTGGACAGATGCTTTTGTTGCTGCTGCTGCTGCTGGACAAGGTAATGGTGGTTTCCAAATACCACCAGATACAAACATGCATGGTTTTTCAGGCGCTGACAAAGGCAAATCTATCGCTGACAAGACCAATTCAGACGTTGATGGCTCAGACGTTGACAACAACAGTTCAAGCGTTGTTAGCTCAAGCGCTGACAAACACGGTTCAGACGTTGACAACACCTTTGCACATCTTTTCTCTTCCACTTTTGAACAAGGAGAACCTTCCAATGTTCATGAAGAGATTCCTGTTGATCAAAGAGAGTCTGATGAAGAAGATATTGGCAACATGGAGCGTGAAGTTGAGGACACCAGACTTTTTGAAGGAGGGGTTCTCACTTCCACAATGAAGAATCACCCCACATCTCAGATCATTGGTGATATTATGACTCCAGTTCAGACCAGAAGATCTCATCAAGGTCTTGGTGGGTTTATTGCCAATATACACAAGAAGGTTGATACCCCTCTTGTGCAAGCATGTTTGTTTGCATGTTTTCTGTCACAAGAAGAACCCAAGAAGATATTTGATGCTCTCAACGAACCAAGTTGGGTGGAAGCAATGCAGGATGAGCTTCATCAATTTGCAATTCAGGATGTTTGGGAGCTTGTTGATTGTCCTAGATATGTCAGACCTATAGGGACAAGATGGGTTCTAAGGAACAAAAGAGATGAAAGAGGTATTGTGGTCAGAAACAAGGCAAGGTTAGTGGCTCAAGGTTATACACAAGAGGAGGGGATAGACTATGAGGAGGTCTTTGCACCAGTTGCAAGGATTGAAGCTATTAGTATTTTTCTAGCCTATGCTTCCTGCATGGGCTTCACAGTCTATCAAATGGATGTCAAGAGTGCTTTCTTGTATGGCACCATTGTTGAGGAAGTATATGTAATGCAACCTCCTGGTTTTGAGGATCCAGAGCATCTAGATAAAGTGTTTAGAGTCAAAAAGGCTATGTATGGCCTTCATCAAGCCCTTATAGCATGGTAGGGTACTTTGTCTACCTATTTTGTGGACAATGGTATCAAGAGGGGCACCATAGATCAGACACTATTTACAAAGAAGAAAGGCAAAGATGTGTTGCTTGTGCAGGTCTATGTTGATGATATCATTTTTGGGTCTACTGATCCAAAGATGAGTGAGGATTTCTCGAAGCTTATGACAGACAAATTCAAGATGAGTGCTATGGGGGAGATGAACTTCTTTCTTGGTTTACAAGTTCAGCAGAAAGAGGATGGTATCTTCATCTCCCAGGACAAATATGTTGCTGAGATCTTGAAGAAGTTTGGCTTTTCTCCAAATGAAAAGAGGGCTACTACTCCTATGAATAGAGAACACCCTTGGGGAAAGATTGGAGATGGGAAATATGTTGATGTCAGGCATTATAGATCCATGATTGGATCCTTGATGTATCTTACTGCTTCCAGACCTGATATCATGTTTGCTGTGTGTGCATGTGCACGTCATCAAGTGACTCCCAAAGAATGTCATCTCTATGCTGTGAAGAGGATCTTTAGGTACCTAAGATGCTATCCTAATCTTGGTTTGTGGTACCCAAAGGATTCACCATTGGAGCTGATTGCATATTCGGATAGTGATTATGGAGGTGATAAGTTTGATAGGAAATCCACAACTGGTGGATGTCAGTTTCTTGGGAGCAGGTTAATATCTTGGCAATGCAAGAAACAAACAGTGGTGGCTAATTCTACAACTGAAGCAGAGTATGTGGCTGCAGCAGCATGTTGTGGTCAAGTGTTGTGGATTCAGAACCAGCTGTTGGACTATGGGTATAATTTCATGCATACTAAGATATTTGTTGATAATAATTGTACTTTATGCATCATTAAGAATCCTGTACATCATTCTAAAATTAAACACATAGAAATTAGACACCATTTTATAAGAGATTGCTTTGAGAAACGTTTAATACAACCAGATAGGGTTGACACTGAGGAAAATGTGTCAGATTTATTAACTAAACCTTTTGATGCTGGAAGATTTCAATACTTGGTAACAAGTATTGGAATGGTTAATCTCACTTAATATGTGTTTTGAATTCTTTTTGTAAAAGTATGTACAGGATGATGCATTATTATTATTGGTCTTGTTGATGATTTCGATTTTCCACTATATTTTTCTAACACTGACAAAGGTTGCTTAAACGCTGATAAGTGTTTTTGCAACATTGTTAGCAATATAATTGTCTAACACTGACAAAGCTTCCCTCAACACTGTTATGTGTTATCAGGGCGTTGTCAGCAACAATGTTAGTTTTGTGGTTTTCAATCTAAATGTGCAGATGGTGTTAGCAGTATACCATTGGATACAGAGTTGCTTATGGATCAATGGAGAAGCATTTGGACAAGTTTTTATTTATGGATGATGGTTGGAATGTTTCATTCCTATCTTGACATAAATTTTTTATGTTCATGCATGATTTTAGCAAACTTTTTGTATCATCGTTTAAGGGGAGGTTTTAGGAACCTTTAGGATGTTTGGGTATCCATATGATACTCTTATCACAATTTTAGATTGTGTCCACAGGTGAGTATGGGTTAGTTTTACTAAACCATGAGGCACTGTAGCATGCATAGTATATCACCTTTGCATGCTGCCAAGACATTTTTGGCCTAGAATTGGTTGTGGTCTGTTGGGAGACTTGGGAATGATTTTGATATGGGATTTACCTGGGAGTAACAAGGATTTTATAAGGTAACTTTGTTGTTAAGAATTTTGGTTAGCAAGGGACACTAGAGGACTGTTATGTCTATCTTGCTTATGCAAGTGTGCATAACTGGACAGTACTTGCCGCCCTATAATAATTATCAGCTTTTGGTTATCTTCTCTAGGATAAATTACTTGTTAAGGTCATTTTTCACTTTTTAAAACAATTTTATTTTTGGACGCTGACAAGATTTTTCCAAGCGTTGTTGTGACCAAATTGGACGCTGACATGGCTTTAGACGAACGTTGACAAGATTATAGCCGTTGGGCGTTGATAGGTTATTTTTTACCGTTGACACTCAATGGCACCTACCCAGTTGTTACTTTTTGACATATTTTCAAGCCGTAATTTTAGGAGTTGTTACTTTCATTTAATGCATGAGATAACTTATAAACTTTTTCAATATTTTCATGATTGATTTTTGAAAATCTTTGCCTCTTTTTGGGCCAATCACATGCATTCTTTCTCTCCTATAAATTTGGCTCCTATTTTTAAACAGGGTATCTATAATTCTTGTCTAACACTTTTCTCTTATCAACTTCATCTTCTACACTTAAAATTAACAGCTTTCATCAATGGCACCAAAGTTTAACTCAGCAGAATTGGAATTGGGGTTCAAGTCTCAACACAACATGATTTCTTATCTTGTTGCTGATAATGATCTGTTTCCTCAATACACACAAATGGTGGAGTATTTGAACGCATCCCCACTAAGGTATGCTCTTTCTCATGCACCACTCATTCCAGTCACACACATTAAGCAGTTTTGGAACACTGTTAGTTCCTCAACGGTTAATGGAGTGACCACATTGACTTCTATTGTTCATGGGAGGTCTTGGGTGGTTACTGAGGCCTTGGTACGCCAAGCCTTGCATCTTGATGATGCTGATGGTGTAGCCATCCTTCCCATAAATGAAATAGAACAAGGGCTTGGGGCTTTGGGATATCCTTTTCCTGATGAAGGTACTCTTAATAAGTATCATAAGCAGGAATTTCCCCCAGCCTGGAAGTACCTCATCCACATCCTTCTTCAATGTTTGAGTCCCAAATGTACTGCACACAATGAGATCAATAGATCCATTGCCAGTGTTATTGTGTGCATTGCAACAGTGCAAAAATATAACTATTCTAAAATGATTTTTGAAGGGATGTGTAAAAACAAGGGGACAAAAATGACTTTAGCTTATCCCCGTTTTCTGCAAATGATTTTTGATGATCAAGGTTACTGCTCAAGGGATCACAATGATTTTTATAAGATCCCTAAGCAAAAGAAAGCTATTTTTACAAAGATGAATTCACCACCCCATAGAGACTTACCTTTAACCCTAGCCATGCTTGCTGTTATTGCAGCAGCACAACCCCAACCAGACCCCCAACCTCAAATTGACCCTTAACCACAACTTGAACCCATTCCTGAACCTTTACCCTCACCTGAACAAATGCAAATTGACCAAGAACCCTTTGACGCTGACACATCAAATGTTGGCGTTGATGTACCTATTTCCAACGCTGACACACAACCTTCACAATCCTAAACACCCCTTAACCAACCCACATCTACCCATTCTTCCACACCATCTTCCACACCACCTGAATATAGGTTGATGAAACGCCAAAGGACTACTGGAGTGTTCTCCTCTGGTGGTCCTAGCCATGAAGCAGAGAGAACCACCACCACAAGTGTGGCTGGTGACCTGCATGAGGCTGGAACTATTGGTTCTGGCTTAGATGCTGGCCAAGGCAGTCCCACCATCATTAAGTCCTCATCCATGCCCGATGAATCTGACTTGGGAGGTCAAATTCCCATTTCAGAAGAGGGCAGACTGGAACCAATGACTCTTTTGGAATTGACGGCAGTCTGCATTAGCTTGCAAAAGCAAAATGCAGACTTAGTACAAATTGTCAGCTCTCAAGGCCTTGAACTCAAGCAATTGAGGGAGAGGATTGTTGTTTTGGAGAGTGATCATGCTAGGAGGGGTATGGAGGACTCTTCCAAAGGGGAGGAAGATCAAAGAAATCTGAGTGATAAGGGCAGCCAAGATGGTCAATCAATGGATGTTGCTGAAGCCCTTACAACTTTGAAGGAACAAACAGGTTTTGATACGTCCTTAATCTCTCCAACCAACCTAAATTTATCATTTACAGCTATGTTGAGAGAGGTTACACAAGGCGCTGAGGGAAAATATTTGAGCGTTGACAAGACAAATTTGGACGCTGATAGAAGTATTTTGGGCGCTGACAGGATAAAGTTGGGCGTTGACAGACCTGCACAAGAAGGTGATGTATTCCAGTCATCATCTATCATCAAGGAAGTTTCTACTCAGGTATTACCATCTACCTTACCAACCATTGCACCATCAGATAAGGGTAAGGGTAAATTGGTAGAAGAAATTGTTCCAAAGGATGCAGCCCAAGTTGAATTTGATAGAAGATTGGCTGAACAAATGATGGAACAAGGTGAAAAGGAAAAGTCACCATTTGTTGTGACTTCTGAAGAAGAAAGTGATGGAGCTAGCTCAGACTCAAGTGTGATGATTATAGAACCAGAAAGGCTTGAGTATGGTGATGAGCTTGCTAGGGAAAAGTTGAGAGACTTAAAATTGCAGGTTGACTTTGACATGCCAGAGGTGGTTCAAATGTACAATTCTTGGGAAGAAAGCTGCATGGATAATCCAGACTTGACCATTTCAGATCAAATATGGGGTTTGGAGCTTCTTCTTAGAGTTAAGAAGGATTGTAAGGTGATTTTGAAGCACAAGGCAAGCAATATTCTCTCAGAGTTGAAAAGGGATAGAAGAGAGCTCTACTTTATGTTGCTCATATGTCATGGAGTTGGATGGACATATCAGAAATTGAAGGCTTTGACATTTGATGAGTTGGAACATAGGGCTTATCCTATTTGGGTGAGAGTGCAGGAAGCAAACACTCTCAGACTTCTTTCAGATGAAAGAAAGGAGCAACTTGCAGAAGAAATGGAAATCAAGAAAGCTATGATAATTCCCAGGCCAGTGAAGAAGGGATTTAAACTTGAGTTTCCAAAAGATATGGATCCACTATATCCAAGTGAAGCAGTTATAAGAAAGAGCCTCAAGCTCTCCCCATTAGAAGCTTCAGATATGGTGCAAGTGTTACCATTAGATTCCAGGAATCCAATTCTGAGTTATGATGAGGATGAATGTGGATTCTGGAAGATTGGCAGATTTGGCAAGAAGGTACACACTTTTACCACTCTCATATCTTTATTTGCAAGTTGTGATAGAGAAGACTTGGTGGACCTTTGGAGGTTGCTGAAGACCAAGTATGAGGCTGAAGCACCAACTTCAGCTAATGGAATAAAACTTTGGACCACATTCAAAAGAATGTGTGGGACAAAAGAGGAAGATCCTGAAATATGGAAGGATCTTGAAGATGACCTCAGTGGTCTTCAATGGAGGTTATATTCAGCTGCTGGTGTATACCATTTGAGTTCTACAAAATTTGCTGAGTATCTACTTGTGGATGCTCAGTATTTCATATCCAAGGCTGTTTTGGAAAAGATGAAGGACACTCAGCTGGAGATAGATTATTCAAGTGACGTGGCAAAGGATTTGATCAGATTTATTCATTACCAATATGAGAAGATTTGTCAGACTCCTCCTAGTTCTTAATGTTTATTCTGAAACTTGATCATAAGAGTGGATATCAAGTTTAGGGGAGGATTGTTGGGAATAAATTAAGGCCAGATCACTTGAATTCTGACAAGAACAATTCAAGCGTTGACAAGAACAAAACAAGCGCTGACAGCTCAAGCGTTGACAAGTTGAAGTCAAGCGTTGACAACATTGAAGACAAGCACTGATGGAAGATATAATCTACACGTTTATTATATTCTAGAATACTTCTAGTAAGGATAGAAACGACAATGTATTTTCTATGTTTATCTTTACCTAGAATAGTTGATACGTAGCTTATTGTACAAGGCTTCTTAGTCTATAAAAGAAGGCCTTTAGGTTAATGTTTAATATCAAGTTTTATATAAGTTTTCATTCGTAAACATCTTTCATTGTAAGCAAGTTCGACATTCATAATCAAAGTGAAAGTTTTGTTTACATCTTGTGTTCTTGTTTAAGTGTTAAATTCCGCATAACACTTAGATTCACAAAGCATATAACAAAGGTTTCTCTACGTGTTATACTTGATCTAATCTCGTATACACAAAGCTAATCGATCTAAGTTTGGGATCAACAGTTCTAATATTGACGATACACAATTTGGATTTTGTCCATTTTGTAATTCAACAAATTCGTACTTCTCCTCTTACAATACTTTCTCACCCTCTCCCGTCTATGACGATCCTTATCCTCAAAATGCACCGGATTTTTCTCCATCCCCGTGGTGCTATAAGTGTGGGGGTCCTCACAAAAGTTTTCACTGTCCAACGGGGGATCAAAATTACTATAATTATACCCCTTCCAGTTTTGACCAACCCCTACAATACCCAATTGATCATCAACCTCGTCACGGGATGAGTTACCAAGAACCAATTGACGATCTTGCTACAGCTTTTCAAGAACAAACGAAAGAGCTTTTACACACGCTGCAAACTTGTATGGAGTCATTTTTAAAGCAGCGAGATCAGACGAGTACTCATATCCCTGAGCTTATTATTGGCCCTTTAGGTAATGAGGAGAGCGATGACGTATTGAGGTTATTTTCGACGAGGAGGAATTTCTAAAGCAACGTAAGACTTCTCCCATTCCTCCTTCGTCTATTGCTATCACACCCGAGGAGCCCGTTGGCTCTCTCATAATGGAGGATGAGCATCTTGACATTATTTCGGCAACGGAATCGGACAAATTCCTAAAGTCTAGTGTCGAGGAACTTGTCGTCATCCCAAGTGAGCCCGCGGATGTTCCTGAAAATTTGTGTGATGTACCGACTTTTGCGGAGCTTACGAACGAGTTTGCTTTGCTAATCAATGATCACATACTCACAAATCCACAAGCGCTAATTGATTCTCCCAACAAGAGTTCAACATGTGGTGAGTATGAGGATTTCATCTTCGAGCCCGAGATTGAGGAAATTATCGACCGAGAGCTAGCTCTTTTACCTCCACTTCCACCTACGAGTGAGGACGATTTTTCCAATATCGAGGCCGAACTTGATGAGTTGGAACGTGTTATTTTTCATAATAATGACGAACCAACTCACATGCCCAAACATCCAATTCTCGAGGAGTTACCTAATAAACACTCCTCTTATGAGAATTACGTTTACCACATTCGTGAGGATTTAACTTATCAACAATCCCCACAAATGAATGATGGTTTCGTACTTGATTGTGATCTTTTCAAACGAGTTTCTACAGTCCTTATCTACGATGAAATCGACAAGATCAACGTTCATGAGAATAAATGCTTTGACCCGGGAGGTGACATGGACCATTTTATAATTGATAACCTTACGGCTTTGCCAATTGGTCAGCATCCATTGTCTTTGGAGGATGACAATGTGATTCCTTTACTCACCCCACCTCCCGTCAATCTGGACTTCACTTGCTTTTCTTGTATTGAGAGGACTTTATTAATGTCCTCCGAGAACGAGGACAAGGTCTTTGATCCCGGTATTACATTTGAGGCTTCCCCATGGACCATTTAATTTGGGGACGAGTCAGGCTCGTGACTCGGTTAACAAAAACAAGCGCTCTTCGGGAGGCAACCCGGTTATCTATCTATCTTTATCTGTTTTTATAATAAGTGTAGGGGGAGACCCTTGTATGTGTTTCTTGTTTTCTTTCTTATCATGTGCAGGGATTAGAGCTTCAAAGACACACTCTTGATGACTTTTGACGACCCGTGATTCCGTGTTCCCGTCTTCCCGGTTCTATCCTAAACTCTTTTCGATTCACTATTTTATATTTTCCAATATTAAAATAGGAATCACTTTAGTTGTCTCTTCCTTTTCAAGATTTAAACAAAGTGCACAATGACCTAAGTGTAGGGGAGTTCACACCCACGTGCTTAAACATTGAGGACAATGTTTATATCAAGTGTAGGGGGGACTTCTATCGAAGTTAAGTGGACTTTTACTTGTATTTGTCCTCATTTTAACCGGAAAACTTGATTTTTCGACATTTTTCAAAAATTTTAATCTATTTTGGCCTAGTTGTATAGTTGTATTTTCCTTTGTTATGATTGTTTTCTTTCTTTGCTATAATAAATTTGCAATAAAGTGTTTTTAAATTTTTCAAAGTCGTGAATATTTTGACTCAACCCGAGTTTACTTATCTAAGTTTACTCTAGCTAGTATCCTTAACGTGTTTAAGTCAAGTTTTGCTAGGCTTTTATATAGGGAACTTTAAAACGCGAAAGTCTCAACTCTCACGGGTTAAGAACACGAACTTTTCGCAAGTTCCTATAATTGA
Source organism: Glebionis coronaria (assembly GCA_025667525.1). Taxonomy (NCBI): domain Eukaryota; kingdom Viridiplantae; phylum Streptophyta; class Magnoliopsida; order Asterales; family Asteraceae; genus Glebionis; species Glebionis coronaria. The sequence goes on along the minus strand of CM046874.1, from coordinate 633,305,112 downwards.
TCCTAGAGAGTCGTTTATCAAGGGGACTTTAAAATGCGAATTCTAAACTTAAAAAAGTCTAAGAGTTTGCAAGATCCTATAGATGACTCGAAAACCCAAAACTTTGATTTAATTGGCTAAGCATCCACGAGTCTCATTCCTTGAGATTTTAAATTGTGTAGAACGAGAGATGATAGAGTCAATTATAAGTTTGGTATTCTTTCGTGAATTTATGTGAGTTAATTATAAGCCTATTCTCCCATCGCTTGTTAATAATTTTATCTGCAATAAATAAGGTTGTACGATTTGAAAAGTTACTTAGCTTCTAGCCCAAGATCGTTTAAAAGTTGCTCGGTATGGATTAGAGTTCATAGCCAAGGCATAACTTATTGAAGCGGGATGCGAAGATTGGCGAGTCCAAAAAGGCCCTAACAAGGCATGAGGGCTACATTTTGTTGCTAAAGATCCAAAGTGATGTGAAGAATCATTTATCAAAAATCAATATGAAGGATCGAGACACACGAAGAAAAGAAAATACTCCCGTAAATATCATGGAGAAATCTATCCAAAAAGACCCTAACAAGGTATGAGGATAAATAGATCCAAGTCCTAAAAGGAGGCGGATCGTTGTATATCAAAGTCCAAAGTAATTATTGGAGAAAAATGAAGAAGTCGTGGTCCAAGTATGAAGAATCTCTCAAAACTTCAAGTGAAGAAATTCCTATTATGAAGAGAAGACCATTATTTCATGAACGTCTCTCAAGATTTGAAGTATGAAGTCGCTGCCAAATATCGGTCCGAGAAAGGTCTCAAATCGTGAAGCGAGTTATGCCAAGATATGAACTTTATGAGGTCCCGAGAAGCAGTTTTAAAAGATTTTGTCCTTTAGCTAACTATTGATTAAATCGTCCCACTTTATTTTCAGCTTAAATAACTATCGAAATAAGTCAACAATGCATCCTCGTGATCATTCAAGACAATAATAAAATATAAGAGATACACCTAGGAATAAGGGAGTCTAAGTAAATAATTGCCCCACATGAGTTCGTGTTAGTTTGCTAACTTATAATAACAATGATCTCATTTTTAAGCTTGGTTTGGGGAACGTGAAACTTGAGGATGATAATCATTCACGACATTCCAAAACCCTAAGGTAAGATTTTGATTTCTTTACTGGTTTTGTTATTTTCTATCTCTTTAATAAAGGCCAATGTGGATTGATTGTGATGAAAAGTGTAATCTTGCTTTGTGATTAATGCATTGCATGAGAACATTGCAATGGTCAAGTGTAGGGGATTTGATAGGTGTGAAAACACCCATCCTTTTACCACTTAATTGTAATGAAAACGAGACCATAACGTGTATTTTATGTCGTAAATGTCGGAATTATGCGTGGTTTGTGTTATTGTTGTGTTTTAGGACCAAAATGTGAAAAGGAAGGAAAACACGGGCTTTCACGGGCTTTTATCAAAGAAAAAGACAAAAAGACGAAGTCAAGAAATCAAGAGTGCAAAAAGAACGAAAATCCAAGGCCTATTCTGAAGATTTATCAAAGAAAAAGTCCAAAGACGGAAGTTTAATAAAGCCTAAGAACTCAAGTCTTATTTATGAAGAAATTTCAAGACGACTTTAAAGAAATCCCGAGCCAAAAGTCGAGACTTTAAAGACGAGACGGAAGAAAAGAAAGAAAGGAGAAGCCACCAACCACTCCCCTCTCCTATATATACCACCCTCATTTGTTAGGAGAGGGTGAGTTAGTTTTAGGAGTAGATTAGGATTAGTTTAATTTTATGCTTTCTCTCTCAAAATTTATGTTTTCTCTCTCCAGATTTAATAGGTAAGATTTAATTTTCATGTTTTTAATTGTTGAATCTTTACATTTTAATCAAGCTTTTAATTCATCTTCTTCTTCCTTTCTTGCTTAATCCTTCCTTATGATTCATGGTTGTGTTCTTGAGTTTTTATATTTTTAATCAAGTGGGTTTTGATTGATTTGATTATTATTGTTAGTTTTGTTGATTTGTTTTGATTGATTATTGTTAGTTGATGTTTATTGGTTAATTTGGTTTAATCTTTTTGTTGATTTGGTTAGATTCGTGCTTAGTTATTTGTCCCTGTTCTTCGTTTATTTTTGTTGCCCAGATTCCGAACGAGCTTGTTATGTTTAAGATTCCGAATGAAGGTTTCCTTTCATTTATTCTGCATCAGCAACTTTAGTTAATTATTCCGAATGAACGCCTTTGATTTCAATATTCCGAATGATGCTCTCTTATTCCGCATAAATAAATATTCCGGATGAACCAACAAATATTCCTAATCAACCTTTGTTTTAAATATTCCGGATGAGTTGAACTTTCCGAACCAACATTTTAGTTAAACATTCCGAATCAAAGATTTATTCCGAGTAAACACTTTTTATTCCGCATCAAACTAGATTTTCCGAATGAGGGTTTTTGTTCAAGTTATTCCGAATGAAGTGAAATATTCCGGATGAACTCCTTTATTCTGGATGAGCCATATATTCCGAATCGGTGTATTATTCCGGATGAAACCAATATTCCGGATGAAGGACTTATTCCGGATAAAGCAATTTATTCCGGATGAAGTTTTTTATTTCGGATGAAGGGTGTATTCCGGATGAGCACTTTTTCTTAGTTGTGTAATTTCAGTTTTAGTTTATTTTAAGTTTTAAACGTTATTTTTCCAGCCTTTTTACTTAGTCGCACTTTTATTTTACTTGCCTTCCTTTTAGTTTGAGTTTAAGTTTGTCTTATTTTATTTTTCAGTCTTTAATTAATTTCGTCTTTTATCTTATTTTTATTTATTGTTTTGCTTTACTTTTCGTTTTATTATCTGCATTGTTCCTTTATTATTTGTCTTTGTTCATTTTTATTTCGCTTCGCATTTACCTTTTTAAATAGAATAGATATCCAACTTCATTTTTCGTCACCAAGAACGACTGAGTCACACTTTAAACCTTAATCAATTCGAGAAGATACCGAGAAACGAACTTTTTAAACGAGCAAAAACACAGTTATCAGTGTCGTAGGAGCAGTCCACTCCTTAATTGATTCAATCTTGGCGGGATCAACATGAATTCCTTTGCTATCAATAACATGACCTAGAAATTGTACTCTTGGCAACCAAAAATCACACTTCGAGAACTTAGCGTACAATTCCTCCTTCTTAAGCAATTCCAATATTATCTTAAGATGTTCTTCGTGTTCTTTCTCATTTCTTGAGTAAATCAGTATGTCATCGATGAACACAATGACAAACTTATCCAAATACGGTTTACACACCCGGTTCATGAGGTCCATAAACACAGCAAGTGCGTTTGTCAAACCGAATGGCATCACTTGGAACTCATAGTGCTCATACCTTGTCCTAAAAGCGGTCTTTGCAATATCTTCCTCACGGATTCTCAATTGGTGATAACCAGACCTAAGGTCAATCTTCGAGTAAACGCTCGATCCTTGCAACTGATCAAACAGATCATCGATCCTAGGTAACGGATAACGGTTCTTGATGGTAAGTTTGTTCAACTCACGATAATCGATACACATCCGAAAACTTCCATCCTTCTTCTTTACAAATAAGACTGGAGCTCCCCAAGGTGAAGAACTCGGTCTTATGAATCCTTTATCAGTCAACTCTTGTAGTTGCGTCGCTAGTTCTTGCATTTTCGACGGTGCTAAACGGTAAGGCGCTCGAGCAACAGGTGCAGCTCCCGGTATTAAATCGATCTGGAATTCAACTTGTCTGGCCGGCGGTAATCCAGGTAAATATTCAGGAAAGACTTCCGGAAAATCCCGTACAATAGGTACATCTTCCAACCGTTTTCTTCCGTCTGTTTTTCAGTAACACAGGCTAAAAATACGTGGCAACCTTCCGACAAAAACTTCTGAGCTTGATACTCGAGATAATGTTCAGTCGTGACTTCCCTTTTCTGTTACTTGTATCCCCTTGTACCTCCAAAACTTCATCGCCAAATGGTAAGAGAACGATCTTATCGTCACATACAATCGTAGCATGATATCTCGACAACCAATCCATTCCGATAATCACGTCAAAACTCCCTAACTCAACAGGCATAAGGTCTATTACAAAAGGATGACCTAGAAGATTTAAAGTGCATCCGCGAAGTATAGTGTCGGCTTCTATCAACTTTCCATTAGCTAACTCAATAGTGTACTTAGTATCTAAAGGCGAGGGGGTCACCTCAAGTAAAACACTAAAAACAGTCGACACAAAACTCCTATCGGCTCCAGTATCAAATAAAATAGAAGCATAACGACCATTGAGAAGGAACGTACCTGTAACGACGTCGGGGTTTTTTGTGCTTCTCCTCCTCCTATCACATAAACCCTTCCACGAGCTTCCCCAACCTTAGCCATCTTTCCTTGGTCCTTATTCTTCTTCTTTGGGCACTGATTGCTGTAGTGTCCCTTTTGCTGACATTCAAAACAGGTGATCTTGGCCTTCGGGTTTGGTGGTGACTTACAGTCTCTAGCAATGTGTCCGGTTTTCTTAAAGTTGTGGCATTGCACATTACATTGTCCATTATGGTGATGCTTACATCGGTTGCACAAAGGTAATGTCCCATTGTATACTCCCTTTTCCCCAGTACCAGCAGTGTACGCCTTCACGGTTTCTTGCCTCTTATTCGGATAGTTTCCATGGTTGTTCCTTTGGTTATTTCCCCGTTTTCTCTTGTTGTCCGCGGCATTTCCAGCATTTGCTCGAACAACTTGATCCATCAGACTGTGAGCCATCCTTATAGCATCACTAACTTTTGTTCGTCCAGACGATGTCACATTCCCTTGAACTCTACCGGGCAAACCCCAAATGTAGCGCTCAGCCTTCTTTTCTTCATTTGGAACCATTCCAGGACATAGAAGACACAACTCTTGGAACCTCCTAGTGTACGCACCAATGTCATTGTTCTTCACAGTCAGGTTCTACAGTTCAATTTCCATTTTCTGAATTTCGTTACGAGGACAGTATTCCTTAGTCAACAACTTCTTGAGTTCCTCCCAACTCATTCCATACGTCTCCTCGGCTCCAACAGTTTTCACATGGGTGTTCCACCATGCCAACGCTCCAGCAGCTAAAGTACAAGTAGAATAAGTCACTCGGTTTTCAACAGTACATCCACTGACACGGAACACAGATTCCATCTTTTCAACCCAACGAGCTAATCCAAAAGCTCCTTCAGTACCATTAAAATTCAAGGGATCACAACTTCTAAAGTCCTTGTAAGTACACGGCTTAGGCGGTCGATTGTCAACATCGTTCGGCGGTGCTTGGTTCACGTTGTTGTTAGCTTGGATGTTTGCAAATGCAGCGGTCACTCGTTGTGTAATTAGTTCTTTCAATTGTTCATCAATCATTCCGTTACGTGTGTTCACCATTGTTTCTCTGCGTTAAGATAACAATGCAATTAAGGTTCAAGCACGAATATACACGTTATATATTTCTTATGCTAAAATAAAATGCAGAATTTAACAATACAACAAACATAGAAAGGATCGTCACTGATCAAAGTCATAAAGTTAAATTCCCATTCATAATCAAAATATCAAGTACATAGTCATAAAATAAGAGTTTTGATTACATCTAGTCTACTCCAACTAACCGAGTACTACTCTATTTTAGTGGATACAATGCCCAAAAGATAAAAGATGTTAATTTACTCTAGAATTCAGCACAATAACGGTGAAACTCTAAGTGCGACGACGACGATTACACTCAGCACAACTCGGTGGGTCACCCCCCGGGGCCCCAACTGCAGCTCGCTCCTCACTACGAACTGACTCTAACTCACGCCTCAAAACAACAATCTCCTCACACGCGGTATCCAACATCTCGCGTGTATCCTCATGATCCTCTAACAATCCAAAAACTGCATCCTCAAATCGACGAAAACGAACAACATCTGAATCGCTAGCAGGTCCTATCATAACAACACATGACCTAGGTCTAGAGGGCTCTCCAACATGATGGGTAGGTGGTGTAGAAACAGTAGTAGCAGCTCGACCCTCATGAGTAGGCGATGTCTCAGGTGTAGCGTGTGAATCAGACATATGAACCTTCTTCCGTGGGTATGACGAATTAGAATCGGATAAGGCTCGAGACCTAATGATAACTAAGATTTTACTCAGGTTAAAAATATTCTTTGTCGTATGTCTCTTCGAATTGAAAAAATTGTGTTTAATGTGTGACTCAGTCGTTCTTTGGTGAAACAAAGATGTGTCGTTGTAGTGTTTAAAATAAAAGGTGTGAAACAATTAAAGTAAAAGTGCTCTTAAAGTAAATCTAAGTCTAATTAAAGTAAAGGTGCAGGTATTTAAAAGCGTGACTGAAATTAAAAGGCACTAAAGTAAATGACGTAAACTTAAATCTATCTAAGGCAAACTTAAACGCAACTAAAACTTAAACTAAGGCAAAAACTAAAATTAAGCTAAGGCAAATAAACTTAAAGTGCAATTAAAATAAAGGCGGGAAAAATAAAGCTTGAAAATGAAAATCAAAGACAAAAGCTAATAAGAACCTGAATACAGCTCATTCGGAATAAACCTTCGTTTGGAACAATCACTCGTCCGGAATGTCACCTTCGGTTGAAATGATTCTTCTTCGCTTGGAATATTACCAAAATCCTTGATCCGGAACTAATTGATCTGAATATGTCACTTATCCAAAACAATCCTTCGTTCGGAACTTTACTGATTCGGAACTCTAAATTTTGCCTTGATTCGGAACTATTTGGTCACCCTTGATTCGGAAGTTTCCGAATGAAGCCCCTTGATTCGGAAGTTTAGAACTTCCGAATGAACACCTCTTGAGTCGGAAGTTGCCCCTTGATCCGGAAGTTTATTCGGAACTTTTAAGTTCCGAATGAACAGCCTTGATTCGGAACTATGGTGACTTCCGAATGAAGCTCCTTTATTCGGAACTTTTGAAGTTCCGAATGAGTCTCCTTGATCCGGAACTTTTTAAGTTCCGAATGAAGTAAGTTGATCCGGAACTTTTTAGTTCCGAATGAACAGAGCTTGATTCGGAAGTTTCCCTTCGTCCGGAACTTTGAATGTTCCGGATGAACAGCTTGACTCGGAAGTTTTGCTGACCCCAAAATCTTCCGGATGAAACCTTGATTCGGAACTTTGGAAGTTCCGAATGAGCACTTTCCCTCCTTCTTGGTTCGGAACTTTTCCTGGAAAGATCAGAAACAAAACAAACACTCCCGAAGAACAAGGAGATACAGTAACAGCAGATATAACCACAAATTAATCAAAATAAACACAAACGATTAAATAAAAATATCTACGAATCAACAGTAAGCATAAACAAACAATTTAAATCAAGAAATCAAACAACTTTAACCACAATAATCAAAAATCACTTGGATCAAAATGAAAGCATGAACATGAACATAAACATAAACACATAAATCAAAGATTAAGAAAGGTAGATGAGAGATTGACAAGATAAAGTAAAGATTGACAACAATTAAAGGGAAACTTACTTGAAATTAAATGAATTTAAGGTGCAAGACAAGGTATTTAAATTTGACAAGAAAAGTAAATGACAAGGTATTTAAATGGTGGAAGAGCTAATTGTCACACTTAGCCAACAAGAAATAAACTTAGCTAGTCCAAATCTATATATAGGGGAGGATTAGGAAGCTTCCTCCCCTTTTTCATTTTCTCTTAATTACAAGATTAGGTCCTTCCTTCTTTAATCTTCATTAATTGCGTCATTAGTCCTTTTCTTCTAATCTTCTTTAAACTTGGACTATAATGACTTGAGGCTTGGGATTTCTTTTGAACTCGTTTTTAAATTCTTCAATAAAATAGACTTGAATTCTTTGGCTTTTGATAAACTTCCGTCTTTTGAATTTTTCTTCGATAAATCTTCAGAATTGGTCGTGGACTTCCGTTTCTTTTCCACTCTTGATTTCTCGACTTCGTCTTTCATCTTTTTCTTCAATAAAAGTCCGTAAATGCTCGTGAATGTCCGTGTTTTCTCCACTTTTCACCTTTTCGTCCTAAAACACAACAAAAACACAAACCACACATAATTCCGACATAAAAGACATAAAATACACGTTTTGGTCCGGTTATTATTGTAATTAAGTGGTAGAAAAGATGGGTGTTTACACACCTATCAAATCCCCTACACTTGACCATTGCAATGTCCTCATGCAATGCATTAGTTACAAAGCAAGATTACACTTTTCATCATAATCAATCCACGTTGGCCTTTATTAAAGAAATAGAAAATTAAAAACATACAAAATAAAGAAATCAAGAGCATACCTTGGGTTTTGGAAATGTCATGAATAATCATCATCCTCAAGTTTTCACTTTCTCCAAACCAAGCTTAAAAACGAGATCATTGATATTATAAGTTAGTAAACTATCCCGAACTCATGTGGGCCAATTATTCACTTAGACTCCCTTATTCCTAGGTGTATCTCTTATATTTTATTGTTGTCTTGAATGATCACGAGGATGCATTGTTTGACTTATTTCGATAGTTATTTAGGCTGAAAATAAAGTGAACGATTTAATCAATAGTTAGCTAAAGGACCAAATCTTTTAAAACTGCTTCTCGGGACCTCATAAAGTTCATATCTTGGCATAACTCGCTTCGCGATTTGAGACCTTTCTCGGACCGATATTTGGCAGCGACTTCATACTTCAAATCTTGAGAGACGTTCATGAAATAATGGTCTTCTCTTCATATAAGAATTTCTTCACTTGAAGTTTTGAGAGATTCATACTTGGACCACGACTTCTTCATTTTTCTCCAATCTTTATTTTGGACTTTGATATACAACGATCCGCCTCCTTTTATGACTTGGATCTATTTATCCTCATACCTTGTTAGGGTCTTTTCGGATACACTTCTCCATGACTTTTGGGGAGTTTTCTTTACGTCGTGTGTCTCGATCCTTCATATTGATTTTCGATAAATGATTTTTCACATCACTTTGGATCTTTAGCAACAAAATTATAGCCCTCATGCCTTGTTAGGGCCTTTTCGGACTCGCCAATCTTCGCGTCCCGCTTCAATAAGTTATGCCTTGGCTATGAACTCTAATCCGTACCGAGCAACTTTTAAACGATCTGGGGCTAGAAGCTAAGTAACTTTTCAAATCGTACAACCTTATTTATTAGCAGATAAAATTATTTAGCAAGCGATGGGAGAATAGGCTCATAATTAACTCACATAAATTCACGAAAGAATACCGGACTTATAATTGGCTCTATCATCTCTCGTTCTCCACAGTTTAAAATCTCAAGAAATGAGACTCGTGGATACTTAGCCTATTAAATCAAAGTTTTGGGTTTTCGAGTCGCCTATAGGATCTTGCAAATTCTTAGACTCTTTCAAGTTTAGAAATCGCATCTTAAAGTTCCCTTGATAAACGACTCTCTAGGATCAATTATAGGAACTTGCGAAAAGTTCTTGTTCTTAACCCGTGAGAGTTAAGACTTTCGCGTTTTATAGCTCCCTATATAAAAGCCTAGCAAAACTTGACTTAAACACGTTAAGGATACTAGCTAGAGTAAACTCGGATTGAGTCAAAAGATTCACAACGTTTGAAAATTAAAACCACTTATTAAACATTTATTCTAGCAAAGAAAGAAAATAACTATACAAAGGGAAACTAATAGGCCAAAATAGATCAAAAATTTTGAAAAATGTCGAAAAATTGATTTTCCGGTTAAAATGAGGGCTGTTGGGTCAAAAAGTTGATGTGGCAGAAACTCAAAATCGAAGAAAATATCAAGTAATATATTCAGGCACTGACAAGAGCAATTCAGGCACTGACAGGAGCAATTCAGGCACTGACAGAAAGTCAACAAAAGTCAAACGCGGTCAAAAAGTCAAACGCTGATGAATATTGAAGATTTGATGGAAAATTCTATTTAGGGAATATATTGAGTATATTATTTATGATATACACAATATATAGTTTATCTAAATAGAAGATTTAGATGTTTATTTGATTTTATCTCTTGTAGATTCTGTTTCTTCCACTATAAAAGAAACAAGAGTCTTAGGTTTTTATAGATCATTCATTCACAATGTAAACCTAAAGTGTGTGTCGCACTAGACGTGGGATTCAATGTATACACGTCTAGTGGATGTTTGTTATTAATATAATGAACATCCCTAATTGTTTTAATTCGTGTTCTATTGTTCCTAAACACCTTGTCATGATCATTGTTCTTTTCCGCTATGTTATCATATGAATGATGATCAAACCTAGATATATGGTTCATAAGCATTGAGCCCAACACTTAACTTCGATAGAAGTCCCCCCTACACTTAAGATAAACATTGTCCTTAATGTTTAAGCATGTGGGAGTAAACTCCCCTATACTTAGGACATTGTGCACTTTGTTTAAATCTTGCTAAGGAAAAGACAACTAAAGAGATTCCTATTTTAATATTGAGAAAATATAAAATAGTGAATCGAAAAGAGTTTAGGATAGAACCGGGATAATGGAACACGGAATCACGGGTTGTCAAGAATCATCAAGAGTGGATCATTGAAGCTCGAATCTCTGATTAAGAAGTGAGGAGAGGAAAGCAAACCAAAGGGTCTCCCCCTACACTTATGATAAAGAAAGCGAAAAGATAGATGCATGGGTTGCCTCCCAAGAAGCGCTTGGTTTTTGTTTACCGAGTCGTGAGCCTGACTCGACCTTGATCATCAACGGAAGAAGCATAAAACATATCCACCAGGATCGAAGACATAGTTTTCATCCATCAAATAACACAAGCTTAAGGCGAACAAGGCAAGCCAAAGAAGAAGTGGCAAGGTTCCCTTAAGCAGTGATGGAGCACGGTGGAAGCAAGGGTGAAGTGCAAGCATGTCTTCAAAATGTCCAAAGATTTTTCCTTTTATTTCATCAGGTGGATACTGAGATGGCTTAAAGACTTTAATACCGGGGTCGAACACCTTTTCCTTCAGGGGAAAATAGCACTCCGGCTCAGCCGAGTGTGAAGAAGATCCGCAAAGAAGCACAACCTCGTCCTCAGAAGGGGGACAAAGAGGTGTCAAATCATAAGTGCAACGGATTTCGGTGTCGACCGGTTTCTTCTCCTTTGACAGAATGTTCTTCAAATCCAAAGTAGGATCAAGACGATAATCTTCAAAGTCATAAGGAGGAGCATCACTCTCATGAGGGAAGTATGTGTTGAGAAATTCAGAGAAATCTTCCTCAAATGAATAATCGTCCAAAGTAGGATCGAGTGATGGCGGAGGATCTTCATCATGTGAAGAATCGCTCGAGAGAGTATCAGCCTCATCAAAATCATCGAAAGTGGGCAGCTCGGGATACTCAGAAGTGCTATCAAAATCATCCGAATCTGAGCTAGAATCATTATCATCATAAGCATCGAAGATCGGTGGAGAATCATAAATGGGAGAAGCGTCCAAAGTGGAGCGAGAATCATCCACATTATCTTCAAAGAGTGGATTATCAGTGGAAGACTCGAATAAAGGATTGTCGTAGACGGTAAAGTCATCGAGCACATTTATCATATTCACTGATTCTCGGCCTTCAAAGGATTTGCCTGTAAGCTTCCCCATTTTAAAAACTTTTGAATCATCCCCGACTCGTAAGATTAACTCACCTTCGGCCACATCTACTAAAGCTCGTCCGGTTCTCAAAAATGGCCGACCAAGTATTAAAGGAATACGAGGGTCCATTTCATAATCAACTACGACCAAATCGACCGGGAAAGTAAATGTGCCAACTTTGATAAACACGTCTTCGGCTATACCAACGGGGTAAGCGAGAGTGTGATTTGCAAGTTCGAGAGTCATCTTTGTTGGAATGAGGTCGGGTAATGATAGTGTTTTCCATACACTCAGTGGCATCAGATTAATACTAGCCCCGAGATCAGCAAGGGCAGTAAATTCTTCAGTTTTGTTGAACACGCAAGGCAACACAAAACGACCGGGATCTCCTAGATTTTCCGGAAGTTCTCTAAGAAGGACTGCAGAGCAGTTTTCATTTAATCGTGTGTCGGCGAGTTCAATCAGCTTCTCTTTCTTGCTAAGCAATTCCTTGAATGCTTTGACAAATTTCGGCATGTGGCAAAGTGCTTCAACAAGGCTAATGTTGATGGTCATTTTAGATAGCATATCCACATATTTCGATACTTGACAGTCATTCTTGGTTAGCTCGTTGGTCTTGCCTATGCGAGAAGGGTATGGGATTCTTGGTTGATAGGGAGACGGTAAAGGTGTAGTTGGTGAAGGTTGTGATGTTGAATGGTCCTTCCGAGATACATCATCATGACGAGGCGGAGACGGTAATGGTGTACTAACACTAGGTGTAGGAGGAGTAGGGATACATGGTGGTGGAGGAGGTGTAGATGATGGTGGTGGGGTAGGTGGATTGACAATGGTAATTCCACTACGCGTAGTTATAGCACTCACATTAGCTCGCAGATTGGTGACGGTGTTTGAAGGTAGAGAACCCGAAGAAGAAGGTTGAGCTTCGGGCAAGAAACTAGTCAACAGATTCTTTAATTCAGTCGTTTGAGTGCTGAAGGAAGATTGGATATTATCACGAACCTCGGTTCTGATGTCATTTCCTTGCTTCAAGATATCTCCTTTCAAATTGATTATTTGGCTCTGTAGATTCTTGATTTGCTCACCTTGAGTTCTCATGATGGCATCAACATCGGTGTTTATGGGTGGGTGTTGTTGGGTGGGTGGTTGATAAGGGTTAGAAGCTCTTGGTGGGATTTGGTTGCTTTTATTGTAGTTGTTGGCGGGGTTTTGGTTTTGAGGAGAAAAATCGGGTGAAAGGTAATTGTTGGAACGGTAACTCAGTAGATTTCTATCCCCTTGTTGTCTAGCTTGGTAATTTTCCGGTGAATAATTACCGTAAGCAGCATACACAGTTTCCGGATTTCCTTGTGTCGAAGGACAATCGGTGTATAAGTGAGGACCGCCACATGTTTCACAAGGATTAGCAACCGCTTTAACTTGTTGTTGTTGTTGGTTTGAAGCGAGAAGCGTAATACTTTTGCTCATTTCAGCCATCATGCGGGTGAGTTCGGTCATCTCAGGGTTTGCTGAGGTAGAGGAAACATTGACTCTCGGGTTGTTCCTAGAAGAAGCAGAGGAATCCCAGTTCTTATGATGAGTAGTCATGTTTTCAATTAACTCTCTACACTCCTCGGGTCTCCTTTTCATGAATGTGCCACCGGCGGCTGCATTGATCGTATCACGATCTCGAAAAGTCAAACCGTTGTAGAAAGTATCAATCAATGTGACTGGAAGCATGTTGTGGTTTGGACAACGGTCGATCAAGACATTATATCTCTCCCATGCGTCAAAAAGAGATTCATCAGGATCTTGCATGAAACCGCTAATCTGATTGCGAAGGCTTGTGACCATGGATGGTGGAAAGTAGCGTGATAGAAAGCGTTGAGTCATGTCATCCCAAGTTTGAATAGAATTCTTCGGGAGACGAGCAAACCATTTCTCGGCATGATGCGATAAAGTATGTGGGAAGAGTTGTAGGCGAAGTACATCCATTGTGGCACCAGGCAACTTCATGCTTTGGGTGATTGTAATGAACTTGTCGAGGTGTTTGTTGGCATCATCATCAGGCAATCCTCTAAATGGGTTTGTTTATACTTGCTGAATCATGTGGTGCTTCAACGAAAACTCAGGAGCGTTGATTTGCATCGGCGCAATCGGTCCTCCTCGTCCAAACATGGTTGGTTGACAAAGTTCCTCCATGGTCCGAAGATCGGGCTGTGGAAGAGCATTATTGTTATTATTATTATTATTGAGGTGCGGTGGAATGTTGTTGTTGTTAACACCTGCCATATCTAAATCTTCTTGAGGCTCGGGCTCTTGATAATTAGAAGATCTAGTACGCATACACCTGAAAATGTAAAAGAAAAAGAAACCAAACACAAAGACAATATATATACACAATAAAAATAAAATCTTTTTGGATTTTTGAAATTTTTAATTTTTATGGTTTTTTATCAATTTTTAATTTTTATGAGTTTTTGGAATTTTTTATGCAAGAAAAGTAACGCTCATAAGTGAACGGATCCCAAAAAGCAACGTGTCTCTCACAGAAAACTGTTGATCTTTACGAAAAGAGCCGGCAGCGGCGCCATTTGATAACTAGATTTTACTCAGGTTAAAAAGATTCTTTGTCGTATGTCTCTTCGAATTGAAAAAATTGTGTTTAATGTGCGACTCAGTCGTTCTTTGGTGAAACAAAGATGTGTCGTTGTAGTGTTTAAAATAAAAGGTGCGAAACAATTAAAGTAAAAGTGCTCTTAAAGTAAATCTAAGTCTAATTAAAGTAAAGGTGCAGGTATTTAAAAGCGTGACTGAAATTAAAAGGCACTAAAGTAAATGACGTAAACTTAAATCTATCTAAGGCAAACTTAAACGCAACTAAAACTTAAACTAAGGCAAAAACTAAAATTAAGCTAAGGCAAATAAACTTAAAGTGCAATTAAAATAAAGGCGGGAAAAATAAAGCTTGAAAATGAAAATCAAAGACAAAAGCTAATAAGAACCTGAATACAGCTCATTCGGAATAAACCTTCGTTTGGAACAATCACTCGTCCGGAATGTCACCTTCGGTTAAAATGATTCTTCTTCGCTTGGAATATTACCAAAATCCTTGATCCGGAACTAATTGATCTGAATATGTCACTTATCCAAAAAAATCCTTCGTTCGGAACTTTACTGATTCGGAACTCTAAATTTTGCCTTGATTCGGAACTATTTGGTCACCCTTGATTCAGAAGTTTCTGAATGAAGCCCCTTGATTCGGAAGTTTAGAACTTCCGAATGAACACCTCTTGAGTCGGAAGTTGCCCCTTGATCCGGAAGTTTATTCGGAACTTTTAAGTTCCGAATGAACAGCCTTGATTCGGAACTATGGTGACTTCCAAATGAAGCTCCTTTATTCGGAACTTTTGAAGTTCCGAATGAGTCTCCTGTTGGGAATAAAATATGGGTCAGATCACCAAACGCTGATAAGAAGAAAGTCAACGCTGATAGATTGATTTTGGACGCTGATAGAAGTCAACGCTGACAGCCTTGAAGATTGACACTGATAGAATATCTTTTGTTTATTTGTTTCTTTATTTATGTATGGTGAAGATAAGCACGACATTGTATTTTCTATTGTTATCTTTACCTAGAATAGTTGATTCATAGCTTATTGTACAAGACTTCTTGTTCTATAAAAGAAGGTCTTTTAGGTTAAAGTCATATATCAGTTTTCATAGTATTCACAAGTTAAACCTTTCATTGTAATCAACACGATTATTCTAATACAAGTGAAAGTTTGTTTAACATCATTGTGTTTTAGATCAAGTGTTAATTCCGCATAACACTTTGTTATTTTATTCATAAGCAAAGGTTTCTCTACGTGTAGTACTTGATCTAATCTCGTATACACAAAGCTAATCGATCTAAGTTTGGGATCAACAAGTGGTATCAGAGCTTGTTGAGAAACTTTTGATCTTTAAGTAACACAGAACCCTAAAACACCAAACCCTAAAAACCCTAAAATCTCAAAACCCTAAAAACACCATGTCTGGCACAAATCAACCTCCTGCTTTGCTACAAAACAACTTCTCAAATCCTAGTATCAAAATTCCCATGTTTGATGCCAGGAACTTTGAACTTTGGAAGTCCAATTTTGAGCAATACATAGCTATTCATGACTACACTCTTTGGGAAATTATCGAATATGGGAACACATTCGATAAAGCAGCAAAGATTACTGCTGCTATTGAGGCAAGGTCAGCTATTCCTAATTGTCCAGAAGCTGATAAAGTGGAAAAGCCTGATGATGGGAGAGCAGTAGCTGTTGAAGACATAGCCAAGAAGAGGGTGGACATGAAAATTTTGAACATCTTGAAACATGCCCTAGGTCATGAGAATCAGCATAAGTACAAACGTTTTGATTCTGCAAAAGAGCTTTGGGAAGCTCTTGAAGTAGCACATGGTGGCAATGCTGACACAAAAGAAGAAAAGAAGAAGCAACTCTTGCATGAGTATGCTGTCTTTAAAGCTCAACCTAATGAGAATCTCAGCAGTGTGAGAAGTAGACTTCTTGACATCACAAGTCAACTTGCCTTCATGGGAAAACAGATTGATGATCCTGAATTGAATGCTACGTTTCTCAAAAGCCTTGGTGATGTATGGAAGATTGAGACAAGATCTATTCTTGTCAATAACACCCACAAGACTTCCAGGTTTGATGACATCTTCAACAAGTTAAGGCTGTTGGAGAATGAATGGCAATTGGAGAGTGATAACAAATCTTCCAGCAGCAACATGGCCTTCTTTTCACAAAGTGAAGGCCAATTTGATTCCATGAACTTCTATGGACATTCAGCAACTGGATCTCAAGGTGTCAGTGCTGGATGTCAATCTGTCAGCGCTGGATCATATCCTGTCAACGCTTTGTACTCAAGCGCTGACACACACAATCATGGCGCTGATAGAATTAAACCTGCTGGTTTTGATCTTGATACTGTGTGTGCCTTCATTGCTTCTTTGCCTAGTGATTCAAGGATCACTTATGAAGATCTTGAGCAAATAAGTGATGAACAATTGGAAGAGATGGATATAAAGTGGACTATGGCTCTTGTAAGTTTAAGAGCAAACAGGTTCAATAAAAGGTTCAAGAAGAAGATGACCTTTAATGCTAAGGATGTTGCTGGATTTGACAAGTCCAAGGTGGAGTGCTACAACTGTCATAGGATGGGGCACTTTATGAGGGAATGTAGATCTCCAAGGAGATCTGATGCTGGGAAGCCTTCTAGCCAAATGATTAAGAATCCAGATCCCAAGGCCATGGTTGCTGTTCAACAAATTGATGGCGTTGGGGAATGGGATTGGAGTTGGATGGCTAAGAATGAGGAAGAGGACAGAGCTTTGGTTGCTGAAGTTAAAGAAGAGCATGCTGAATATGCTCTCATGGCACACTCCTCCTCTTCATCAGATAATGAGGTATATGATGATGCTTTCTGTTCTAAGGGTTGTCGTTTAAATACTGAAAAATCAAAACAAGAGATAGTTAAGTTATTAGATGAAGCAAGTACTCTAAGGTGCAAATTATCTAACTATCAAATTGCTCTTACCCAAACAAAAAAGACTGTAACTGAGTATAAGAAAATGGAGTTTGATTTAAAGGATCAAATAAATATCTTAAAACATGAGTTACATCAGAGTAAGGATGTTCAAGATATAGTAAATAGGGTTAATCTTGATTTGATAGCTCAGTTAGAGGAGGCTAACAAAAACAAAGATAATGTGAGTCTTAAAATCCAGAGATTTGATAAGGCCACACAATCCCTAGGAGAGTGTGTTAGTAAACAAAGAGACTCTAAGGATATGAGTGGGATTGGGATAAATAACTATAAGGTTGTTCCACCACCAGCTGGGGATTTCTATGGTGTCCAATCAAAGGACTTATCTTGGACTGGCTTGCCAGAATTCCAAGAGGAGGAGTTTATTCCTCCACCTAGAGTGACTTCCCCAGTTGAGGAATATCAGCAAAAGCTGACTGACCTAGAAGAGTGGAAGAAAGCTAACCACACCTTGTTTGTTAAGGGAGGATTGTTGTGTGAAAGTCCAAATGAGCCCACACCAAACATGATACCAATTGTGGAGTCCTATGATCCTAAACCTATTAAGATCACACACCCTACCACTGGCAAACCTGTTGACCTTGGCCCACAAAATGTTAGAAAACCTAGTGTTAAATATGCAGAGATGTATAGAAATTCTAGGTCACCAAAAAGCCAAGTAAGTAATCATGGAACAGGCTTCTTTGCTTCTAGACCTAAGACTATGTCTAGAAAAGCTTGTTATACATGTGGTAGCTTCTCACATTTGGCCTACAAATGTGTCAATGCTTCCAATGTCAACGCTGACAGGAACCATTTCAGCGCTGACAAAAGTCAACATAGGTCAAACACTGTCAGACCCAATACCTTTGTGAACAAAAGTTCACAAGTTGTTAGACCAGCCCCATTCTTTTCTAGAGGGTCTAACACACAAGGCCTAAGACCTTTTCAAAAGTCAAATACTTGGTCAAATAGGCAATGGGTTCCTGTAGCAAACCCTAGGTACAACGCTGATAGGAGCAATCGGGGCGCTGACAAGAGAAATTTCAGCGCTGACAAACCTAGGTATTTGCAGCCACAGGGAAATAGGTCTAAAGCTTCTACTAGCTTAACATGGAGACCAAAACAAGACCAGAACCCTAATAATACTGGTATTTCTATGACATGCAACAGGTTTCATTATATTTCTAAGGCATTGTCAACACCAATTGGGGTTAACTGGGAATTTCATTCAAACAGGGATGAAAATGGGGTTGTTATGAGAACCAAGTCTGTTCTTGTTGAACAACCAAATGAATCCAAGTCTTCCAAGGCTTGGGTTCCCAAAGAAAACTAATGTGTTTTCTTTATGTGCAGGGCATTCAGAAGAAGATCAATGACTATGGATACTGGGATAGTGGATGCTCAAGGCACATGACAGGAAAGGAAGACTATCTGACCAATTTCTCTCCTATTCAAGATGGTGATAAGGTATACTTTGGAGGGGGCTACGGCACAATCACAGGAAAAGGAACCCTTGTCACCAACAATCTTAGGTTTGATAATGTCTTCTTGGTGAAAGACCTAGATTATAACTTGTTTAGTGTATCACAAGTGTGTGATAACAAAAATAAGGTTCTTTTCACAGATACTGAGTGCTTGGTGTTAAGCAAAGATTATAAGCTCCCTGATGAGAAATACATAGACTTTAGAACACCAAGG
This sequence comes from Glebionis coronaria, assembly GCA_025667525.1. Lineage (NCBI taxonomy): Eukaryota > Viridiplantae > Streptophyta > Magnoliopsida > Asterales > Asteraceae > Glebionis > Glebionis coronaria. Next base: position 633,286,272 of record CM046874.1, on the reverse strand, counting down.
CATAAAGACATATATAATGTGAATCTTAATGGAATTAAGGTAAATAATAAAATGTCATGTCTGTATGCTAAGGCCTCAGTAGATGAAAGTAATCTTTGGCACAGGAGACTAGGGCACATAAACTTTAAGAATATTAATAGACTTGTGAGGCTTGGTTTAGTTGATGGTTTGCCTGAAAAGGCTTTCCACAATGACCACTCTTGTGTTGCATGCCTTAAGGGCAAGCAGCACAAGGTCTCATTCAGGTCTAAACAGGTGCACTCTAGTTCTAAACCCCTTCACTTATTGCATATGGACCTCTTTGGTCCTACTAATATAGAGAGTTTGAAGGGTAAATCATATTGTTTTGTCATTACTGATGATTACTCCAGGTTCACATGGACTTTCTTTTTAGCTAAGAAAAGTGAAACTGCCCTAAGTCTGATTAATTTCATTACCCAAATTGAAAAGAAGAATGGTAATGAGGTCAAAATTATTAGAAGTGACAATGGGGGTGAGTTTAGAAATCAGTTATTAGATGATTTTTGTGCCAAGAAAGGGATTACTAGGCAGTTCAGCATAGCTAGAACTCCTCAGCAAAATGGAGTTGCTGAGAGGAAGAATAGGACCCTTATTGAAGCAGCCAGAACCATGTTGGCTGATGCCCACTTTCCTATAGCTTTTTGGGCTGAAGCTGTTAACACAGCTTGCTATGTTCAAAATAGGGCATTGGTCAACAAGATACATAATAAGACACCTTATGAATTACTTTGGGGAAGGAAGCCAAATATTGGTTTTCTGAAGCCTTTTGGTTGTCATGTAGTTGTGTTAGAAACTAGTGAGGCCCTAGGTAAATTTGATTCAAAAGGTGATGAAGGCTACTTCATGGGTTATTCAGTGCAGAGTAAAGGATATAGGGTTTACATTAAAAAGGAAAAACGTATACTTGAAAAGGTACATGTTAGGTTTTTAGAAAGTAAACCTAGTGATCCTGAGAGTGGTCCAAATTGGTTGTTTGACTTAGAACCTTTGTCTAGAGCTTTAAATTATATGCCTGTTACTGATCCAGACATTGTGAAGGTAACTTCAAGTGTTTTGGAAAAGAGAATTGGTAATGTTTCAGGTATACAGGTTGCTAAGGAGGATGGACCACCAGCAGTTATATCATCTCCCACACAAGAATTTGTTACACTTCCTATATGGACAGATGAGTATTATGCTGCTGCTACTGCTGCAAGGAAAGATAATGGTGGTGTTCAGATACCACCAACTACAAACAAGCATGATTCTTCAAGCGCTGACAAAGGGAAATCCAGCGCTGACACGACCAATTCAGACGCTGATGGCTCCAACGCTGACAACAACAGTTCAAACGCTGTTAGCCCTAACGCTGACATGCAAGGTTCAGACTTTGGAGATACCTTTACACAGCTTTTCTCTTCTCATTTTGAACAGGGTGGACCTTCCAATATCCATGAAGAGATTCCTGTTGATGAAGAAGAATCTGAAGAAGATATTGGCAACATGGAGCGTGAAATTGAGGACACCAGAGTTATTGAAGGAGGAGTTCTCACTTCCACAGCGAAAGATCACCCCACATCTCAAATCATAGGTGATGTTATGGCTCCAGTTCAGACAAGAAGATCCCATCAAGGTCTTGGTGGATTTATTGCCAATATACACAAGAAGGTTGATACCCCTCTTGTACAAGCATGTTTGTTTGCCTGTTTTCTGTCACAGGAAGAACCCAAGAAAATTTTTGATGCTCTCAAGGAACCAAGTTGGGTGGAAGCAATGCAGGATGAGCTTCACCAATTTGCTATACAGGATGTTTGGGAGCTGGTTGATTGTCCTAGATATGTGAGACCAATTGGGACAAGATGGGTTCTAAGGAACAAGAAAGATGAAAGAGGCATTGTGGTCAGAAACAAGGCACGTTTGGTAGCTCAGGGTTATACACAAGAGGAAGGAATTGATTATGAAGAAGTCTTTGCTCCAGTTGCAAGAATTGAAGCTATCAGAATTTTCTTAGCTTATGCTTCTTGCATGAACTTTACTGTTTATCAAATGGATGTGAAGAGTGCTTTCCTCTATGGCACAATTGGTATCAGAGCCTAAGGCTCTTGATATCTAGGTCCGATGAGGTGTTCGTGTATGGTGAAGAAGAAAAATTCGTATTGAATTTTTCTGGACGTTTTTGTGTGCGCAGCAGTATTCAGAAGGTCATAACTTTTGATCTAACCGTTGGATCGTCACGAAATTTTAGATGTGTGTTCTACATACATAGATCTAAACATCCACCGGAGGGATTGTCGAGTTTTATCCCCAGGCAAAAGTTATTAAGTGTCGAAGTCAGCAGCAGAGTGTATGCAGTTTTCTGTGAACAGCCTTAGTAAAAACATGATTTCTCCTTCGTTAACCGTTGGATCTTCGTGAAATTTTTACTGTAGATTCTTGGCACTCATGTCTAGAATCTCACCGAAGGGATTTTCAATCTGAGCCCTAACGAAGAAGTTATTCTAAGTCGAAGTTCGCTGTTTAAGGTATTGAAGTTTTTGCTTTCACATAAAATCATGATTAGGGTTTTCTTTCAACCCTAAATCGACATATAAAGCAGAAAAGTTTGATGTTGAGGCTGTTATGATTTGAATAAAGCAGTTTTAATATGGATTTTATGTATGAAATCTGTGAGTAAAGTTTATTGTACGCAAGGCATGTTATGACAACAGTTTGGTTGCTGTATGATATGGTGTAGCGTGTGAATATTCATCCCGTGAATCAAGCTTTATTCGATATTGAAGGAGTAACAGCAGATCGTAACGTGTTATGGGTAATGTACGTGATGCTATTTTACTAAAGTTGCCCAGGTACGTTTTCAGCAGATCTCGTAAAAACAAGATTCTATTTTTGGACGTGATACGTTGTACAAGCAAAAGATAGCCAGAATGCGTTCACACGAATGCATTAAGTGTGTTCACACGGTTACTGGTTTAGAAGTATGCGTATACACGATGCTTGTTGGAGGAGTATATATTGCAATCTGCATTCACACGGTACAAAGGTTCCCATTGGTGGAAGATATTTGTGTTCACACGACAAGAGATTTCTTATTGGCTATTTAAATTGATGTTTACATGGTACATGATTAGATACAGTGGACTTGCAAGCACATGATAAAACCCATTCATAGTTTAAAATCGGTTTAAATTTGGATGTGGTTTATTGCTCTAAGAGATTAAACGCTGACAAGTTTACATGCGAAGATTAACACAGGAACGCTGATAAGATATAGTCGCTGACAGGTTTAAAGATGAACGCTGACAAGGTTAATGGTTGGCGCTGACGTTTGTAATTCAGGCGCTGACAGGAATGGTTTCGACGCTGACAAGGAATAAGTCAACACTGTTAGGTTGACAGTGTCGTCCGATATATGAGCTTCAACGCTGATAAGTATTGTCAGATATCGGACAATACATCTGACCGAGATATTGGACAACACAAAGTTTGCTGCTGTTTGAGAAAACTGGTACGTTTTTAGCACACAAAAAGGAGGATAATACACACAAAGGTACATGGAATCTCCGTTTAATTCAGAATATCATGATGATATTTATGGCTCGGATATTTTTGAAAGGAATTAATGATTTTAAAGCGAGTTAGCAACGATTCATGAAGTTATTTATTGGAGTATGTAATCGGGATAGCCTTGTGAAAGAGTTATTCGTTAACATCTTTTACATATGAAGATATTGATTTGTCGTGAAGAAGTGTTAGCTTAAGGGGAAGAATTCTTATGGTAAGTTTTGATGATTGAAGAAGATTTTCGCAAGTTTGTGTTCTATCATATCTTAAAGTCGTGGTGTTTTCAGTGGCACTCACACTTTAAAGATAACTTGTTCATGCTTATATAATTGGTGACAACGGACTTGATGAAAAGATAGCAAAGGTATGGGATTTTTCTTAAGATGCTCTATGCTCATATTTGCTAGAGAACTCTTTTTGTCAAGAGACTACTCATTATAGCCGTGAGTTTTTAAGTCTGCTCATTATAGCCGTGAGTTTTGAAGTCGCATGGATACAACAAGACATGGAACATAGGTTTGGGTTATTTTACTTCTACATCAAGAATACTTTATTTATTTTTCTTCAGAATCATTACATAGAGCTACATTTGGAGAATCTTCAAAGATTGCAACATTATTTACTTCCTTGTTGATGTGACAAAAAGGGGAAGAAAATACGTGCTACACTTAAGGGGAAGCAATTTGAAGATCATGTACAACTTACAAGAGATACACATAGAGTTTTGCCACTATCAACTAGGGGAAGATTGTTGGGTCAAAAAGTTGATGTGGCAGAAACTCAAAATCGAAGAAAATATCAAGTAATATATTCAGGCACTGACAAGAGCAATTCAGGCACTGACAGGAGCAATTCAGGCACTGACAGAAAGTCAACAAAAGTCAAACGCGGTCAAAAAGTCAAACGCTGATGAATATTGAAGATTTGATGGAAAATTCTATTTAGGGAATATATTGAGTATATTATTTATGATATACACAATATATAGTTTATCTAAATAGAAGATTTAGATGTTTATTTGATTTTATCTCTTGTAGATTCTGTTTCTTCCACTATAAAAGAAACAAGAGTCTTAGGTTTTTATAGATCATTCATTCACAATGTAAACCTAAAGTGTGTGTCGCACTAGACGTGGGATTCAATGTATACACGTCTAGTGGATGTTTGTTATTAATATAATGAACATCCCTAATTGTTTTAATTCATGTGTTCTTTGTGCCCAAACACCTTGTCATGATCATTGTTCTTTTCCGCTATGTTATCATATGAATGATGATCAACCCTAGATATATGGTTCATAACCATTGAGCCGAACGATCTATAGGTTCCACATCTCCTTGATCCGGAACTTTTTAAGTTCCGAATGAAGTAAATTGATCCGGAACTTTTTAGTTCCGAATGAACAGATCTTGAGTCGGAAGTTTCCCTTCGTCCGGAACTTTGAATGTTCCGGATGAACAGCTTGACTCGGAAGTTTTGCTGACCCCAAAATCTTCCGGATGAAACCTTGATTCGGAACTTTGGAAGTTCCGAATGAGCACTTTCCCTCCTTCTTGGTTCGGAACTTTTCCTGGAAAGATCAGAAACAAAACAAACACTCCCGAAGAACAAGGAGATACAGTAACAGCAGATATAACCACAAATTAATCAAAATAAACACAAACGATTAAATAAAAATATCTATGAATCAACAGTAAGCATAAACAAACAATTTAAATCAAGAAATCAAACAACTTTAACCACAATAATCAAAAATCACTTGGATCAAAATGAAAGCATGAACATGAACATAAACATAAACACATAAATCAAAGATTAAGAAAGGTAGATGAGAGATTGACAAGATAAAGTAAAGATTGACAATAATTAAAGGGAAACTTACTTGAAATTAAATGAATTTAAGGTGCAAGACAAGGTATTTAAATTTGACAAGAAAAGTAAATGACAAGGTATTTAAATGGTGGAAGAGCTAATTGTCACACTTAGCCAACAAGAAATAAACTTAGCTAGTCCTAATCTATATATAGGGGAGGATTAGGAAGCTTCCTCCCCTTTTTCCTTTTCTCTTAATTACAAGATTAGGTCCTTCCTTCTTTAATCTTCATTAATTGCGTCATTAGTCCTTTTCTTCTAATCTTCTTTAAACTTGGACTATAATGACTTGAGGCTTGGGATTTCTTTTGAACTCGTTTTTAAATTCTTCAATAAAATAGACTTGAATTCTTCGGCTTTTGATAAACTTCCGTCTTTTGACTTTTTCTTCGATAAATCTTCAGAATTGGTCGTGGACTTCCGTTTCTTTTCCACTCTTGATTTCTCGACTTCGTCTTTCATCTTTTTCTTCAATAAAAGTCCGTAAATGCCCGTGAATGTCCGTGTTTTCTCCACTTTTCACCTTTTCGTCCTAAAACACAACAAAAACACAAACTACGCATAATTCCGACATAAAAGACATAAAATACACGTTTTGGTCCGGTTATTATTGTAATTAAGTGGTAGAAAAGATGGGTGTTTACACACCTATCACCTAACACCGGATGGTCCAGCTCCATCAGCAGGTGGTACAATATCATCAGAATCAGTATAAGCCTCAGCAGGTGTCGTACCCCATATAGCTTCCCTCTCCTCTCTAAACCGCTGACATGGAACAGTAGGCTTCTTCTTCAAGTTGGATGTCGACCTAATCTCACTCCTCCTAATGGGCTCAACTCTCTCAGGTACAACAGTCAAAGCATCAACCCTACTATCATCATCAGCATCAGCATCCTCGCTATCACTCCTAGCTACAACCATCCTAACATCAGTATCACTCTCAACAACATCATCCATATCCTCATCATCCTCACGATCTACCTCATATCCATCCATATCCTCATCATCCTCGCGATCTACCTCATATCCATCCATACCCTCATCATCCTCACTACCACTAATCCACTCGATCAAAGTACGATGCACGAAAGGTGGCATCCCATCAACAACATCAGAAGTCTCAGACAAGACATCAGGCTCACCCTCGTCATCCTCCTCCGGTTCCTCGTCAAGATCATACTCCTCACCTTCCTCCTCAGGATCAGCCTCCTCAGGAGCCTCCTCTAGGTCATTCTCTGGCTCAACATGACCTAGTATCAACTCAATCTCTTCTTCCCACTCTCCGTCAGCAGAGTCGGACTGGTAAGTAATAGTAGATGACGGCATAACCTACAACAACCATTTACGCATTAGAGCAGTTGTAGGGTATGCATGAAATAATCATGTATAGAAATTAAATTATGCAAATCAGAGAAATGCATATGTATATAATACACATTACGTATTACATAATATATATATATTACATATTACTTATAGTGTTATCTTACGTAGTACATTACGTAGTACACACATGTATACAGAGTAACAAGTAGCCACATCGGTTATAGTCTAGGCCTAAGATGCAAACCTAATTCTCTATAACCAAGGCTCTGATTACCAAATCTGTAACACCCTAAATTGTGATATGCGGAAGCGGTGAAGCTCGGGGGGCTGTTACGTCATTGTATCATAGTTTAAGGTACAAGAGAACGACTCTAAATGAGACGTTTTATAAAAATACCTCGTTGAATTTAATAAAAACATTAAAGTACAAAAGGTCTCAGTTTTCAAAAGATAGCGTAGCGGAATATTAGAGTTTTAAGCATCAACGAGATAACAGTTCAAAAGCATAAGTAGATAAATGTCCGAAGATAGCCAAGAAATGCATGCGGACTCCAAGTACTTCATACAACAGATACAAATCATCATCAATTACCTGAGATAAATGCTAAATTGGGTCAACATAAAGTTGGTGAGAATATAGGTTTCAAGTAAAAACTCATAGTAATTCGATTTCAGATTTCATTTCATGTACACATGCAACTATAGGAGGTATAGTGCCAAGTGTAGGATAAAATGGGTGTTCGCTAAATTTATGATAGTTAAGCTCGTGACATCGAAACTAATGATCCAGTACATACAATAGATTGTATATATAAGTTTTTCCCCAATAGAGTACCTAGCCAAGATAACTCCGTTCACACAAATGGTATACACTCGTCCGGCGTCAGAATGCCCGAGTGGAGGTTGTGAACCCTTAATAGATCTATCCATATCATAAGAGCTTACTCCAGCAGAGTAATTAACGATTCACGATAGTGGGGACTACGGCTAAAGTAACTTAAGTTATCTCATAAACAGTGCTCACAAAGCGTTCACAGAAATCTAGTTTTACTTGCGTCCAGAAGCAAGCATCGAAAGCATTTATCACATCCCAAAACATTAAACATATAAAACAGTTTAATAGGGATCTATAGACTCGCCTCAAGCAACGATTCAAACCGCACAAGTATGATCAAATAGTAGCGAGCAACTCTAGCAACAACCTAAATATAATACTATAATTTAGGCGCTAGCAATTAAGTCACAATAATTCGTTACGCACGTTACTCATCAATCATATATATTTTTTGTAGTTAAATCATGACTTGTAGATATTACATCGTTATAAGCATTATAGTATATATACTTACACAAAAATATTTATTTTTGACTCGACGAAATTTCGACAGCCTTTCGGCGTAAATTTTAATTTACCCAAATTTATCTTAATAAATTTTCTGACACAATTTCTATAGAAAATTTGGCAGCCTTTCGGCGTCATTTTAAAATTTGCCATTTTTAATAAGTACCCAAATCTCGTCCTAATTAATATCCCTTAATTTCAACACTTTCTCAATCACAAATATTTCAACAAGTCATTTTCCCCGCAATAGTACCAATTTCCACTTTTAACGCTCAAACTTTTAACAATGCACCAAGAATTCTCATTCCGCGCTTATACCCTTTCACAAAACGAGTCCAACATTTATACATAACATTTAGCACCCATTTCGACACTTAAAACAACTCGGTTTAACTCGAAAACGTCGTTTCGACCACTTTAAAAATCTAGACAGCAAGTTAATTATAGTCTTTTTCACAAAAATTAAGTTTTCCGACGACGAAATTTAAACGACCATATCTTGCTCATTTTAACTCCGTTTTTAGCCCATAATATATCGAAACGAAGGTAATAACTTATATTTTCATAATATCGTAGTAAACTAGTGTCAAAACTATTTTTACGACCCTCTATGCCTCTTACAAAATTCGGACAGAATGTACATTTTTCGTAAAAACCCGTTTTCGACCATTTTCAAGCTTACCCATTAGTAGTAACACTACTAGTTCCCTTCAAATATTCATAAACACACTCAAAATAAAAGATTTATCTTCAAGTCCATAAATCTAAAAATATACATTTATATATTTTACAAGTCCTTCAGTTAAAACATTTTCATGCATGGATCTAATAGATCCACACATTATTTTCATAGATCTAAAGATTTATCATGACCAAAATAATTTTTATCTTTTTACTTTCAAGAAAATAGTTGATGAGTAACATGCATGCATAGATTATTAATATTTCCGTTTTTAGTATCATTTTGTCTCGGTATCTAATCGAATGGATTTAACTTTTCAAGCTCGACTCAATTGTTTTTGGTTATGCAAATTTGTTTAGAATTTATGTCTAATTGGCACAAAGCATTTTAAAAAATGTAAAATATTATACTATTGCCACATATACGTACTACTCTAAAAACATTTAGGAATTACAACAATTAAATACACGAATTTAAAATGAAAAGTCAAATTTAAACTACAAATGAAGATAACAAACTAACTAATTTTGTAACAAGAAATAACAAAACATAACAAATTGCAATCTAACAAATTTAACAAATTTAACAAACTAACCAACTAGAAAAATTTAACAAAATTTTAACAAAAATTACAACTAATTTCTAACCAAAATCTAACAAATTTTTTAACAAAAAATTTAACTAGCTATTTAGACAAATTTCAACTAATGATTTTTTTTATAAAATTTCTTCAATATTTAAACTAACATTTTTTTTTTAAATCTAAATTCTAATTTTTCATCTAATATTACTGATTTACTAGTTTATTGTTACAAACTCAATTTTGTAAAAACTGTTCAGCCCAAGAAAATAAAAAGCCCAAAACACACTTTTCTTTAAAACTGCTTAAAACGTTTAATCAGAAAGTTATACTTTCCAAAAATAGTGTTTAAACTTTGTAAATTCTATCCTGCATGCATGAAATATATTTCATTTAAAATTGTAACAGTCAACCAAATTCAACACATTTTCTAAATTTATAACAGAAACCTACTTAAACTGTAAGTCCAATTTTAGTAACTAGAAAAATTGCATGCTGATTTACTCGTGATCATACTATGAAAAGTAAGAACTATTTATACTAGAAGTGCCAAAAACTAAAACGTGCTTAACCGTGTGATAGTTCGAGCAACCCGTTGAGGCGGAAGCGGAGCGCTGAGCTCGCTTGAATCAAACAGCCGATCTTCTAAACTTGCTAATCTACCAAGTTGTTGCTACTCAACTCAATACCAAACGGCTACATCAAAACTACTCGAACTGCTGCTATTAATCACCATTTTTGCTACTCTTCTTACTGAATTTTCTTGAAGGACTCGAACTAAACAGAACCAACAAGTAAACCGTTCTAATCAAATCTTCATTAACTGCTACACCTAGAATCACTGGCAGAACACTTATTCCATCCTAATCCATCAATGCGACGCTAGCCATTTGACGAATTACGAAGCAAAGTAACCAAAACCTTCTCTGACTTGTAAACAGTAAACCAAATGCTTCTCCACGAGTAACAAACTAACTGCTTGAACCATAGCTCATCCCACATCGTTCATCTATACCGTTCGCATTCAGGAACTGGATAGAACTGATACTCTTATAATTGTTCGCAAAACTAAACTACCTCAACAGTAACAACAATATTCTCATGGAATTATCATCACACTATCATCACGATGAAACTTTAATCACAAGCTACAGTTTCCAAATCTTCAAGAACTTGAATAGAAGATGAGTACAGATTGTAAGTGTAATGGAAGTAAGTTGGATAGTAACTGAATCTGAACTGAATTTATTGAATGGAGATTTTGTACAACTGAATTGAAAGGAAATGATGTAACTAACTAACTTGAGATTAACGAAATGTTTATAGAAAGAGAAATTATCTAACTAATCCTACTGTGTGTAATTTTCACACTCAAATCTACTTCCTTGAATGAGGTCTTCCTTCGGTATTTATAGACGTCGAAGAGAGGTGGTGGTGATGTGTCTTGTCCAATCATCTTCTTCCACGTGTAAATACGAGGATTAGATCGTTCTTCCTGCCAAACCCAAATTGGGCGTTTCTTCGTTGCTCCATCTTGGTCTAATTAAACACCACCTTCTTGTAGAGGAAAGAAAAAGATGCACTTTTGCTGTTTTGATTTCTGTCTGAAACCTTCTTGATCTTTCTTGAAATTGGTTTGAAGTTTTGTGGTGAAGAAGAAAGTATGGAGTTTTATGTTTATCTTGAATGTTTTCTCTCTCTTCGCTTGGAGAAGAAGAAAGACAAACGTGTGTTTGTCTGAGTATGCGTTTGACCGAGACTTGATCATTGACCAAGTTAAGTAAATTCTTATTTCCCATTTTTTTTTATTTTTGGTCCTTTATCTTTTTATTTTTCTTCAATGTGATAAAACCCTTTCAAGTAATTTGTTTTTTCATCCTTTTTTTTTGTTAAAGTTACAAGTCTAGCCCTCCATCTTGATAATATTGGCAAGTAAGGTCCTTGAAAACTCTTTCGTCCTTTTCGTCGTCTTTTCGTCAAATAAATTTTCGAAAATGCGTCTTTGCTTCAAAATGTATCTTGTTTACCTGAAAATACATGAAACACAAATACCAACGTAATTCTGATATTTTTCAGTTAATATAATGTATTTGATTGTGTTTTGAGTGGTTTTCGGATAATTATTGATGAGTGTTCTCAAACTTATCAACTCCTCTCCACTTGACCATTGTCATGACCTCATGCAATGCAGCATTCCAAAGCTCTAGAGTGCACTTTTCTCATAAGTAACCCACCTTGGCCATTTTATGATTTAATAAACTATACATGATAAATGATTTTGAATATTTACAATGCAATGCAAAGAAAACAATTCTATTTATATATTTTTGTATTTTCTTGAAATGGTTTTGATGGAAATAACTCATAAAGAAATCAATGACTTGGATTAGGGCTTTGGTACCATGGATACTTATCACCCTCAAGTTTCACTTTCCCCATACCAAGCTAAAAAATGGGATCATTGTATTCACAAGTAAAAAGTGCATAAAATTATTCATGACAATTAAATGTGGAACCGGTTATTATTTGAGCAAATTGCTTTTGGGCAAATTTGTCATTATTTGAAGCGTTTAATATAAGAAATGTAAAATCCAAAAATAAGGAAGCACGGTTTTAATCCTAAGTAATCCTCTCATCCGTTACTTGAAAAACCGCTCACAATTAATATAAGTCCGTTTCAAGAATAATAAGTCATTCGCCTTATGTTTAAAATCCTCATGTCATGCATTAATAAGTAGCTACACACTCGCTAAGGAAAGAAAAATAAAACTCACGCAATAATTTACATCCGCCATCTTTTTGAGACTTTGGATCTTCAATCCCGCAACCCATCAAGGTAATATTGGATTGGAGCAACTATTAAATCCCCGCAACCCGTCAAGGTAATATTGGAATCTAATAGTTACTATAATTAACACTTCACGGCCCCTCTTGAGAGTCTTGTATAACTTTTTTTTAATTTTTTTTTCTCTTTTTTTTCTTTTTCTAGCCACTCATTTTTTGTAAGCCGCTCTTATTTTTCTTTATTCCTCACAAAGAAAGTTGAAAAGAATAAAAGGAAAAATACCCGCTAAATATTAAGCATGACATAAGTCTAGTACACATAAAACGTTGTAACTTAGAATCTTAAGACGTACTTATATCAACCATGAATGATTAGACAAAAATGCATAAGAGACTACAAACCAATTAAAACCGTTCTTGATTATTTATTAACATATATACATGCGAAGAAAATAGAGGTAAAGAAGAGAATGGTTTAGCCACAAGTAATTATCATGAAGTTTATCTAGCCCTTTTATACTTGCTTCAACTCTATCATTTCCCATTCTCCATAAAATTAAAATCTCAAATAATGAGATTGGTGGATGCTTAGCCTAATAGACCAATAAAGGACTACATGGTTAAGGATACTAGCTAGAGAATGCTTAGATAAGCAAACTCGGGTTGAGTCAAAATATCCATGGCGGGCCTAATATGTCAAAGAAGTCTAAATTTCTTAAACCATGTTCTTATTATATTTTTCTTTCCTTTTCAATTTTTCATAAAGAACAAAAGAAGAAATATATACAATGCAAATGTGTTATGCAAATGAAAAATGATTTATGCAAAAATTATGAATGCATATTTTTGGTGGCCAAAGTAGATCAAAAATTTGAAAAATGTTTGAAAAATTAATTTTCCATGTTATCATGAAGGTCAATGACAAGGTCTAGGTAAGGTCACTTCGATAGAAGACCCCCTACACTTAAGCTAAACATTGTCCTCAATGTTTAAGAGCATGGAAGTATAAAACTTCCCCTACACTTATTACAATGAATACTTTGTTTAACTCAAGCTAAGAAAGAGACAACTAAAGGGTATTCATTTTAAGCACAAGTGTTTTGAATATCACGATAGCAAAAACTAATCGAAGTGAACCAGATACACGGGTCTCCTCCATAAGCTCCAAGCATGAAATGTGAGAGAGCAACCCTTGAAGCAAACGCCAAAAGACGAAGAAAGGCACCCCTCCACTTCAACTCTACTATAACATCCTCTTAATTAAACCTAACCTATTTAGATCTAGTCTACGTTTTCTAACCTAGTTATTCAAGCTTGAGTTTTTTTAACCCTAAGTCGCTAGCTCGCTCGGCCCCGAATTAGGTTGTCCTTGGGGAAACCATCATAGAGAATAAAGGATATCACTTTGAAGCACATCTCGCATGATACACTCAAACTTAGCACGTTGCCATTTACTATAAGATTTACAATATCCGCCTCGATAAATGGAACGGTCCAACGTGTCTCAAGTTTGTCCAACATACGAAATCTCTCAAATAGGAAGTACCCGAGGATCAAATACATAGTTTCCATCTCGACAAGTGAACAACTCCAAAGTAGGTAGTATCACCAAATTAAACACATACAAGAAGCCCATATCAACTGAAATCACATTCTTAAGTGGAGTAGATGAAAACCAACTTTTCCCAAATATACGTATCCCAGGATCAAAAACCTTTCCCTTCATGGGAAAATAAGAAGATGAAATCGTATCAACCATATAAGATTCCCCCTTAGTGATCAAATCATCATGAGACAATGAAGGTGTAGGTATCAAAACATTCATAACTAGTATGTCCATGTTGGGCTCCTCATCATCATCAAAAGGTGGGTAATCTTTCATAGAAAGCATAGAAAAAGGAGGATCAAGATGAATAGTGTCTTGTGAAGGAAGTGTAGGCTCTATGTTCCCAGAAAGCATGTTCTCAATAAGACGAATATCCTCTTCCCAATTAGAATCACTATCATCAACCTCAGTATCAATATTAGCAAGATAAGCCTCTATGGTGGCATCAATATCCATATGAGAATCCATATCAAAGGTTTTGGGTTCTAAAGGTGCCTTAAGTGAAAAAGGATCAATCTATAAGAGTATAGGATCTTCATCAATAACCAACTTCAAGGGTGGAAGGGTGGGAATAGAAGGTTCAAAAGAAGGTGTATTAATGAGAGAATCACTCAAAGGGATGATATCATCATAAAAATCAATAGGTGCAACCTCAAAAACTGGTGAAGAAATACCAATGAAAGGTTCGTCTTCTATGGAATCATCACTATGGTTTTCATTCAATGCTTCCATCGAGGAGATAAGATTATAAATGTTTGATAAAACCTCACGAATATGAATATCTTCCGCTTCTTCTATAAGAGCAATATCTTCATCCAAATTAGGAAGGTCATCTTGACATGAAAAGTCCGCGGATGATATATCATAAGATGCCTCGCTAGAATCACAATCATCATCCTCTATTTGTGGAAAGTCTTGCATAAACTCTTCCTCAATCTCATTATTCTTTTCTTTAAACAATTCATCAAGATCAAAGTCACCAAAATCACTAGTAGTGGCATGAAGGTCAACATGTGATGAAATCTCAATGTGATCATAAGGAGAAGAGATATCAATACAAAGCTCGTCACCTGGTTCATTGGAAACACCCTCAATCTCTCTTTGGATTGGGATAAGGTTCTCAACACTAGGGGAGGTTAATTCATCCAAATCGGTGTTTGTATTAGTGCTAAGAGGCTCTTCCCCCATGGTTAAAGAGTCGGTGGGTTCCATGTGAGGTAAAGGTGATGAAGGTGTGTCATCATCAAGTGTCATACAAATCGGAGGATCGTCATCATCGTCATAAAATAATGGATAAGGCCTACGAGTAGCAAGATATTCGTCTTTTATGCATTCATCTTCTTGTTTTTCGTCTTTCGCTAAGAGCAAAGTACGTAACTCTTGCTTAAGTTGACGATATTTATTGTTCAACTCGTCACAAATGTCCTCTTTATTAGATAGTTTCATCTCCGCGTTATTAAAAAGAGATACCATCTTTTCAAGTATCCGTACATTCTCCTCTTCTATGTCCTCAAAGCTCATGGTTTTTATGCGTTCACGTTCCCTTTTATCAATCTTAATGAGTAAATCATCTAAATTTTCCTTGAGGAAACGAGAGGATTTGTTCACTTTGTCACTATACATATCACCAATGTTCTTATTATTAAACCGCTTGTTCCTTACATCATCCCCAAGAGACTTAATTTCCTCCCTTAACCACCGAGACTCTTCTCTCATTTCCTCGATGCTCATTTCTTGCCTATGATGAAGAGCCTTTGAAATATATTCCAAGTGTTTTTCGTCATGCTCGATTAGAAAAGGTAACTCATCGAGAGCACTAAGAGCATAAGAAGGCGGATCCTTTGGTCGACAATCATAACCAAAATGGGGTTCTTTTCCACAAAACTCACATGAATAAGTCGAAGAATATGGTGGAGGTGGATTTCCATAATTAGGTGGATTATAGGTTTGAAAAGAGTCTTGATTATGAAAGTTCTCATGATTGTAACCTTGAAAATTCCCTTCATTTTGAAAACCCTCATAATGTGAAAATCCTTGATTTTAAAAAGTATCTTGATTATAGCATGAAAAATTGTCATCATTTTGAAAGCCTTCATTGTTTGAAAATCCTTGATTATGAAAGGTTTCTTGATTATAGCCTTGAAAATTATCATCATTTTGAAAACCTCCATAATTAGAAAATCCGGTATGGCTCATCAAAGGGTTGATCATGAAATGATGGTGGATTTTGTGATGAAAAACCGGAATATCCCATATAGTCATTACAAGTGTAGGCCATTTGAGGGTTAGGTTGAAAATTAGGGTTCTCGGTTCCATTGTAGGCATATCCCTCCCCATAATAGCCATTATTTTGATCACATAAATAAGTATCGTGTGGACCTCCACAAGTCGAACAAGTTGAATAACTAGCGTTGGCGGATCGTTGTTGCAAAATCTCCAACATGGAACGAGTATCCATGTTTAGCAAGGTGGCCGAATGTATATACAAGTAAATGACGTTTAAAAGCTTCCTCAGGGAAGAAAGTAATACACCAAAGGTGGTATGGTTACACGCGTACGAGTACATGTGTAAGTAAACTCGAGGAGTGAGAGATAAGCTCTCGGTCGAATTTTGAGAGAGAAGAGATTATCTCCCTCGAGGTGCAATAAGTAATATCCACAAGAAAATATAATATATGTAATAATAATTCGGTGGCACACCACTCACCACTATCACTTTTGAAAGACCCACAAGGAAGCGGAGAAACGAGGCGGCGCGTAGCACTTAAGAGCCTGCTTCTTTAGAACGTGAAATACACTCGCCTTATACCCCCCAAACAGTGGCCTCTTTCTCAAGATCAAGAAGATTGTAGTATTTATCTATTGTGCCTTAATTAAATTTGATCGATACACGTGTCAAGGACCGGAACGCTCCCGAACACGGTGTATTGCCTCGGCAATACTTATGGAAGTAGGTAACTTGGTTGCTCGTATCTACGTATAGTTATTTACATATAATAATATAGAGAAAAATATTTTTGTATTTATTGCGTTTTTAAAAAAAATACTATATGTACGTAAAAACGATGAAAACCGATATAATATATATTTTTTTGGTGTAATCTTTTAGGAAAAAGATTACTTTTTGGATTATTTTTTTTGGTCAATTCTTTAGGAAAAGAATTATTTTTGTTAGTTTTTGGTTTTTATATATTTTTTTTATATTTTTGATTTTTTTATGTTTTTTATTTATGATACGTAAAAATAACGTTCACGAGGTGAACGGATCCCAAAAGCCAATGAAAACCGTCAATCGATAGTCTCTCGTAAAGTCAAAGAACCGGCAGCGGCGCCATTTAATATTTCTGTTTTAGTATCGTTTTGTGTCGGTATCTAATCGAAGGGATTTAACTTTTCAAGCTCGACTCAATTGTTTTTGGTTATACAAATTTGTTTGGAATTTATGTCTAATTGGCACAAAGCATTTTAAAAAATGTAAAATATTATACTATTACTACATATACGTACTACTCTAAAAACATTTAGCAATTACAACAATTAAATGCACGAATTTAAAATGAAATGTCAAATTTAAACTACAAATGAAGATAACAAACTAACTAATTTTGTAACAAGAAATAACAAAACATAACAAATTGCAATCTAACAAATTTAACAAACTAACCAACTAGAAAAATGTAAAAAAAAATTAAAAAAAATTACAACTAATTTCTAACCAAAATCTAACAAATTTTTTAACAAAAAATTTAACTAGCTATTTAGACAAATTTTCACTAATGATTTTTTTTATAAAACTTCTTCAGTATTTAAACTAACAATTTTTTTTAAATCTAAATTCTAATTTTTCATCTAATATTACTGATTTACTAGTTTATTGTTAAAAACTCAATTTGGTAAAAACTGTTTAGCCCAAGAAAGTAAAAATCCCAAAACACACTTTTCTTTAAAACTGCTTAAATCGTTTAATCAGAAAGTTATACTTTCCAGAAACAATGTTTAAACTTTGTAAATTCTATCCTGCATGCATGAAATACATTTCATTTAAAATTGTAACAGTCAACCAAATTTAACACATTTTCTAAATTTATAACAGAAACCTACTTAAACTGTAAGTCCAATTTAAGTAACTAGACAAATTGCATGTTGATTTACTCGTGATCATACTATGAAAAGTAAGAACTATTTATACTAGAAGTGCCAAAAACTAAAATGTACTTAACCGTGTCATAGTTCGAGCAACCCGTTGAGGCCGAAGCGGAGTGTTGAGCTCGCTTGAATCAAACACCCGATCTTCTAAACTTGCTTATCTACCAAGCTGCTGCTACTCGACTCAATACCAAACGGCTGCATCAAAACTACTCGAACTGCTGCTATTAATCACCATTTTTGCTACTCTTCTTACTGAATTTTCTTGAAGGACTCGAACCAAACAGAACCAACAAGTAAACTGTTCTAATCAAATCTTCATTAACTGCTACACCTAGAATCACTGGCAGAACACTTATTCCAGCCTAATCCATCAATGCGACGCTAGCCATTTGACGAATTACGAAGCAAAGTAACCAAAACCTTCTCTGACTTGTAAACAGTAAACCAAATGCTTCTCCACGAGTAACAAACTAACTGCTTGAACCACAGCTCATCCCCCAGCGTTCATCTATACCGTTCGCATTCAGGAACTGGATAGAACTACTACTCTTATAATTGTTCGCAAAACTAAACTACCTCAACAGTAACAACAATATTCTCATGGAATTATCATCACACTATCATCACGATGAAACTAGAATCACAAGCCACAGTTTCCAAATCTTCAAGAACTTGAATAGAAGATGAGTACAGACTGTAAGTGTAACGGAAGTAAGTTGGATAGTAACTGAATCTGAACTGAATTTATTGAATGGAGATTTTGTACAACTGAACTGAAAGGAAATGATGTAACTAACTAACTTGAGATTAATGAAATGTTTATAGAAAGAGAAATTATCTAACTAATCCTACTGTGTGTTATTTTCACACTCAAAGCTACTTCCTTGAATGAGGTCTTCCTTCGGTATTTATAGACGTCGAAGAGAGGTGGTGGTGATGTGTCTTGTCCAATCATCTTCTTCCACGTGTAAATACGAGGATTAGATCGTTCTTCCTGCCAAACCCAAATTGGGCGTTTCTTCGTTGCTCCATCTAGGTACAATTAAACACCACCTTCTTGTAGAGGAAAGAAAAAGATGCACTTTTGCTATTTTGATTTCCGTCTGAAACCTTCTTGATCTTTCTTGAAATTGGTTTGAAGTTTTGTGGTGAAGAAGAAAGTATGGAGCTGTATGTTTATCTTGAATGTTTTCTCTCTCTTCGTTTGGAGAAGAAGAAAGACAAACGTGTGTTTGTCTGAGTATGCGTTTGACCGAGACTTGATCATTGACCAAGTTAAGTGAATTCTTATTTCCCATTTTTTTTCTTTTTGGTCCTTTATCTTTTTATTTTTCTTCAATGTGATAAAACCCTTTCAAGTAATTTGTTTTTTCATACTTTCTTTTTGTTAAAGTTACAAGTCTAGCCCTCCATCTTGATAATATTGGCAAGTAAGGTCCTTGAAAACTCTTTCGTCCTTTTCGTCGTCTTTTCGTCAAATAAATCCTCGAAAATGCGTCTTTGCTTCAAAATGTATCTTGTTAACCTGAAAACACATGAAACACAAATACCAACGTAATTCTGATATTTTTTAGTTAATATAATGTATTTGATTGTGTTTTGAGTGGTTTTCGGATCATTATTGATGAGTGTTCTCACACTTATCAATTATGCATGAAAAATGAATAAGATGAAAAAGGTTCAAGAAGAACCTCAAGCAACGATTCTACGTAACCACGACAACCCGATCTACGCTTTAATCAACTAAAAATCAACAATAATCCAACTTCTTCAAAACTTCAATAATCAACTAACCAAGAAAACCCATTCTTATTTATGCTTGTATAAACCCTATGATGTTTTTGTTTTGTGTTAAATCTTCTTAAATTGAAGCTTCAAGAAAATCAACAATGGTGGTTTTAGGGTGTTGTGTTTGTGCCGTGTGTTTTTGAGAGAGAAAGAGTGATATGTGTGTTTTTTTCTTTGAGTGAAAATGAGAAATGATTTGAGGTGAAAAGGATTAATAAGTTAAAATGTGTTAGATGTGTAAGTGTATGCTTAATATGGCAAAGTGAAGAAAAAATGGTTTTCCTCCATGTGGTGGTGTTTTGGTCGGTTATGGGGGGTCCCACAAGGGTAAATAATTCAAAATTTTTACTATGGCAATTAGTTAGAAGGTTTAAGGTAAAAAGGTTAATTAATATTAGGTAAATGTCAAAAACTATAGTTAAGTTTAAAAATACGTAAAACTTAAAAATTTGACAATATATATTAAATTTATGATTTTTCGACGAAAACTGATATTTTATGATTTACAAGGTAATTTATGCATGCTAACGACGATTAAACGCAAAAATGACGTGAAATACGAAAACGCGATACGTTAATTAAATATTCACAGAAAGTACAATTTATTACTATAAATAGTAAAATACTAAAATACATGCATATAAACATATACAGAATAAATTAAATACGATGTTCATGAAAATAACGATCACGCTGTTAAAAACTAAACAGTTAAGCACATAATTCACAGATAACGAATAATCTCACGGATTATCGTCAATTCATTGACCGTCTCAGCATTCTGGTCAGATTCACAGAAAGTGTTTAGACTAATGACTAAGCATAGTGTCAAGTCATTTCATGTCATGAGACAGTTTTTCAGAAAACACGGGATAACTTCCCGGTTCCAACACAGTTAAGTCACATAGTTGACTAAATAAAAAGTCAAAGGGTAAAATGGTCATTTTACAAGGTAGGAAAATTACCAGGTGTTACAATGCCGAATAGTAGTCACCTTAAATATTTGACCAAGAATAAACTTTTTAAATATGTTCTTTAAAAAGTTAGATAAAATAAAGTTTTAGAAAACTTTTACATCTTATGCGAGTAACAACAATTCGCGACATACACCTATGAACCCTATCTTTTCTTGAACAAAGTACATGCCTCGAGCACATATTTTTTACTCAACGATCTTTGTGTTACTTGTTACCTCATCATCCTCATGATACAATTCTCGTTACCACTCGTTTAATTATCGACAATTGATACCAGACTTGAAAGTTTCAACGTTATTATGCTTCTACATCAATCGACCTTCTTTATCTATTTTGGTAGACCTTCGAAACGTCTCTGGACGCGGATAATGATTTATGATTAGACGTGAACAATGATTACGTGTATGTGTCATGATTATGTATTAGACTCTATCGTCTTGAAATTCATTCGTGTGAACCACGTATTGATTTTGCCTCTCATTGCTAATCTTTTTCATTTTACCAGAATTACTATCAAGTGACTTCTTAAGATTTTTCTTTGATTCGAAAAATTCATTGTGTGGCTTTTCTCTTTCGATCGACACCGACCATTGAGAACTTAATAAGCCATTGTTGGTGACGCCAACCACACTCGTGAAATAATCTTGTTAAACCCTTTGTTTCTTATTATCCTTATGATTGATGCGCCGATTCTATCATGTTCGTTAAGAAATTGATACGAACTTCGTTTTATTCCCTCGTACTATTGCTTATATACAATTGTTTATTATCATTAGTCTCATACTTGTTTGCTATCTTGTCACTTTTGAAAACCAGCAAATGTCACATGTTTACCATTTGGTGCAGTAAACACCTTCTTGGATTTCTAAAAATTATTATTAATTTTAGGAACATTTTATACATTTTATCAAATGTTTAAATTACCAAAATAACTTTTTCAAGTTAAAAATCATATATATACATCCTCTTTAGTAAGTTTATAACTAGTGTTTAAAAGGATGTCAAGCTGTATCTTTTAAAGTATTTGATTATATCATACTTTACTTTCAACCTAATGAAAATTATCAAAATTAATTTATAATTTCTAACAATGATTCTAAATAACTTGGAAAATCTGAATTTTCTCTAATGGTAACGATAAATCTGAGTTTTAACGATAATTTCATACAGTCATCCAAAAGTTCTTTAGCCAATCAAGATAACTATTTTGAACTGTTCTACTTATTACTTTGCAATCCTGATCAAGAAAAAGATTTAGCAACTGCTTAACCACTAAATATATAGAGTTTGATTTTTAAATCACTAAACCTTGTAATTCATTTTTCCCTTCTATTTCTCTTGTAATTAGATTATTACATTTTCAGATTGTCATGTTTTACAATATACGCGATTTGCAAATCTTTGTCGATTATCAACCTTGATTCATTCTATCGCACCTTGTCCGTCAAGCAATTCTTGTGTTCATCTATCTCTTGATATTTCTCCATACTGAAAGATCATTATTCTAATCCAAGTTGAAGATTTATTTGGGAAGGAGTTAAGAAACTGAAGCGTAGTGAATTCCAAACGTGAAGGTACGTCGTGGTGCAGAAATTAGGGGTGTCCTTCGGTTCGGTTCTCGGGTTGTTCGGTTTATTCGGTTCGGGTTATTCGGTTAATTTTTTTTCTGGGTCAACCCGAAAACCGAACCGAACCGAACTAGATTTCAACCGAACCGAACCGAAAACAGAATTTGAATTCGGTTCGGTTCTCGGGTGACCCGAATAACCCGAATTATTTGAATTTTCTAAAAAATACATAATTATTTAAATATTTAACAAAAAAAATTATTTCAAGTATAAAAATTGTATTTTTATATTATGTTTTAATTTTAATAATTATTTAATATATAAAAATAGATATAAAAACATATATATTTGTATAATTTCGGTTTTGATTCGGTTTTCGGGTCCGATTGCCAAACCCATACCAAACCCGAAAACCAAATTAGTAGTTTGGTTCGGTTCGGTTATGACCCATAACCCGAACTCTATTTTTGGTTCGGTTGTAATTCGAGTTCGGTTCGGTTCGGTTTTCGTGGGTCAAATCCAAATAATGGACACCCCTAGCAGAAATTACCTGGGAAGCAATGAATTTGTTTTACACTTTGTACCTCCTCTTGTTACATCTTCTACTGTTTCCAGGAGAACTCCGAGGGACCAGAGTTCCTTTAGGGGGGAACATTGTAAGAACCCGTACTTTCTCAGCATTATTTTATTATTTTATTCGTGCTTCTTGAATTTTCCAACGTATTACGTTTTCTTGTATTCTTATACGTAAATCCTGAGATCATGATAATTTTAATAAATTATACTTTTTAAGTATTTTTTGATCATTGACAATACTTTATATGGAATTATAAAAAATTTATTTTATTTTATTTTTCCATATTTATTTAAATCAAAGTTTTTGATTTAAAATCACCCGCGTGCGTTTTACAACGAGTTTACTCAAAATCAATGAACAACGAGAATTCCTAGTGATCGCGATACCGACGGATGCCCAAAATTTTACATTTCATTATCAATTGTTTCGATAATTAATATTTCTGACGATTTCGATTTAATTACGTGTTGAGTCGGGTCGGAAAACCATATTATCATACCTTTGATGCATTTTAACTTTTGAAAAGTATTTTTACGAAACTCGAGCCCCGTAAATATTTTCAATATCTACTAATAGTCATTTTATACCCTTTAAACTATTAAATTGTTTTTAAGTCCAAAGGTTTCAAAGTTGGCAACTATTACCCTACAACTAAAACCATATAAATATCACCTTTCTTAACTAAAAACACATACAACCACCAAATTTTATAAAAATCTAACACCATTCCTTTTCTCCTATCCCCTTGTCGTGACCCTATACACACAAAATCCCCAAAATCATCAACTTTTATCTTGATTTTTACAAAACTAAATAAAGACCACACCTTGGAATTCAATTGTGATTCCATTGATCCTAAAATCATATACATGCATCAAGTTTCAAGACTTTTATGATTTTTATGGCTGTGAGGGTTTTGATCATCTTGCATGTGTTGTTTATCCTATGATCTTCATGTTTTCATGTTAAAAAGGTTTTATTTTTGATCTTTAATTTTGTTAAAAATTTGACATGCAAGTGTTTTAAGAGTGTTTGGTTGATGAGTATGATAGTAGGGTAATTCTAGAGGTATGGGAATGACTAGATTTGGTTGAAAAGTATATTTGATATGATTTTTAAAGAGGGTATTTTGGACAGCAGGTTAGAGCATATTTTTCGTGGGTCAAATTTGATAAAAGCTTGATATTATATGATAATATTGTAGTGGTTGTCGAGACGATCGTTTTGGTATAATATAGAGTTTCTAACTCATTATGGATAAAAAGTTATGCTAGTTTTAGTATTCGTGTACCGGGAGACGCAAATCGGCACAATCCGAAATTGTGGCTGATTTTGGGTCGACTCTTGGGGACTTTATGTCACACCCCACCATGGCGGAATATGGGGCGCGACGTATGGATATCATCACAACAATAGCGTGTCTATAGAGATAACTAAATGAAATGGAAATATTATAAATGGTGACACAATGTCATGAAGATATCTCAAACAATGCATGCGTCTAGGTAAGTAGGTAACAGGCCTACCTCTTACCAAAGACATTCAAATAACACACATTAAACATATAGGTGTCTAAAAAGTATCACTTATTCAAACATAAATAAAGACTAAGAGGAAAGGGGGTTCCTCCAAATGCAATCCTAAGCCTTCCAGCTGGCCACTCCTATTCTCACGCTTAACCACATTCTCACCTGAAAGAGACACTAAAACACGTCAACATAAAGTTGGTGAGAGTCATAGGTTTAGACTCCAACGCCAAATCAGTTATAAGCTGTGAATAACAACCATCAACAAAAGAACATATGGACAATGTGTTACAATTATGCATTAACAACTACCATTCAAGATTAACCATACAATCACAATTCCAAGGCTCCAAGCCTTACCAATAACCACAATTTCCAAGGCTCCCAGCCTTACCAATAACCATGGTCACATAGGCGCCAATACACCTATGAACCAATCCCAAGGCCCCACCTTGTCAACATCCCCTTGGTACCAAGTCAAACCACAATAACTGGGACGGTACGTGTCCCCTCGATCCAAATCATAAACACAATTAAGAATCACATGGCAGTTAATCACATAAATGTACACACAAGTCCATCACAAACCATTAAAACATTCACAGCACTAGTTACAAAACCAAACAGTGTCTCTTCCATCCCATCTGGAATTCAAAACATTTATAAATCATAGAAACATGGGACTATGAAACTCACTGAACAAGCTTCTCCAAGTACCCGCGCTCTAGCAAAAATCTAAACACACAAACATATACAATCAAGACATGAACCACATACCAAAATGGCTCATCAATCTATGATGGATATCTAACCTTCTCCTACAACTTAACCCCGTTTATATGTCATAATCATCTCATTACACCCCTCTATAAAGCCCTTAACTTTGTTTAGTTCATAACTCATCCCGTTAACATTTATCCCAAAACAGTCCCGATTTTCATACTCCGTATTATGAGCCAAACGCCCACCAAACCTAAACCACATTCCTTGTAATGAAAACCCCATAAACTTATATGTGTTAGCTAGAATGTCAGCCCTTTCCCCAACATCAAAGCTAATTTTAAGTCCCCGATATACAACTTATACTTTCACCTATCCAGATTTTACTGATTTTGAATATATGAAAAGTTTGCTATGACCAGAGGGTCTTACCCTATCCCATTTGCTTAGCCCTTCTCCAGATCTTTTATATAATATATGATCTAAGTCTCATGTTCATCTTAAGCTCCAATTATAACCCTAAGTACCCCAAACAATTCAAAACATAAAATTAAAACAAGCTGATCCAAAAACTGTTTTGACACCCGGCTGATGTAACCTGTTTATGACCCACTTCCCGACCTCCAATTTAGTTCTCATTAATTGAATTTGAAAGCTAATTCAATTACCTTTCCAGGGACATAAGATTCGAAAATTAGAAGTTTGTAGAACTTTAGATATGATCAAAACAATGGACCAAAAATTCTTCCCAGTTTTTAAAAACGAATTTAAACATGATTAAACCCTAATTACCATCACTAATCTTCATAATAACCAAAGTAATTGTAACACCCCCACAAATGCTATGCGCAGCGGAACTACAACATTGGGTGCTACACAGTTATCATTGCACACAAGATATATCAAACGACGCTAAAAAGACGTCAACTTAAAACTTGAATTTAAAAATTGTTAGATGATACATGTCCACGGTTTTTCCAACCCCACTTGGTACAACAAAGTTTAGCGTTTTCGGTCCCCATGAATCTCAACCCAAGAATTTCAGTTTCACAACAACATTACATTAAAACTTAAAATTGTTTAAGTAGAAAAGGGAGGAAAAACAAGCAGACTCCAAGCCATACACACAACATCCATCCCATGCACGCTCCATGCTACACTTCAGCGGTTACCTGAAACACATGCCAAAATTTGGTCAACGAAAACGTTGAGTGGAATTCATAGGTTTTACAATTCATTTTGAACGTATATAAAATAAAAACCATTCGTGATCATTCATAGACTTGTCGATCAAACAATCTATATTCAGGATACTGACAATTGTGTTTAAGCTCATGACACTAATCCGTTAACTCAATCACCCGCGTAATAATTACCGGCGTGATTCAGATGAAACCAGTGCCCCTTCTAAAGGCATCAGTTGCAATTATACCTTATCTCTCATACAAGATAATCTACCGCAGAACTTACTCAACGTACAGCTTCTCGGCTAGCATTGGGTCGTTAGCCCCGTAGTACTACAAATTGTATAAGCGGCTATTTCCCCCTACTCGAGGGCAGGACAATAGTTAATAGTTCATGAAATTAGGGTCTTTTGCAACTTGGTACTCAACACAATTTCTAAGGCAACATTCGGGTCTAACAATCATTCATGATATACGTTCCTTTTAAAAACTAGCATGCATTTCCCTCGCGGGTAAAACAATTTGAAATAAATATAAGCGAGGCTATAAATTCACACCTTATATATTAAGTAGTCGGTAGTTCGAGAGATGATCACTGACGACGATACGGATGCCCGGGTAAATCAACACCTATCAACAAATAACGCGTAATGAGTAATCTCATTTTAAATACCTTACGGTACTGTATAAAATACATAGATACTAGTCACTTAGGACAATTATAACTCACGCCAAAACAAAACAACAAGCATCACTCATTTTACACCATTCGTTCTTATTATTTACGTTATCCATTTTTATCCATTTTTATCCATTTTCGCCGGTACTTACCGAAAGTACGGGCTGTTTTACCATATTTAACCATTCTTATAAAATTTGACAAAATTCTCAAAAATACTATAAGACCTGTAGATAACACATTTTTAATCCCAATAAAAGTTTTTACTTTTACGACTCGTTACTCAACGCTTTTCCAAAACTACATTTTCCGGGCTGAAATTGTACTTCGACCAACTTGGACCTCTTTGACCTATTTGAAATGCACCTTTGACTTCTTTGACTCCTAAGTCCAATTATAGACTCAATTACACAGGTTTGTGACCAAAATTTGACCCTTGACCATTTACCAATTCATACTTGTGGTCCTCGGAATTTGACTAAAACTATACATAAATTCGGATTATGAAAGTTCTCGTCTCCCGGTACTCGATCTTTAAAACCTCATAACTTTTAGCTCGTTTTGAGTCACGGGCTCTACCTTATACCAAATTAAAGCTAAGAAGACCCTCTATGAGTACATTTAGTTATCTAGACCTGTAGGAAAAATTATTTTTACGAAAAGGTCCTAAACTTTCTGCCTAAATTTGACTATACCAAAATCATGCTTAAGCCCGATTCCAAACCTATTATTCATTACTAGGCTTCATCCTAAGCATTCCCAATCATATCCAAACACAAATTTTCAGTCCTAACCCCTATTGATCAACAACCTCATCATCTAAAAATCTAAAAACAAACATGCAATCACTTATACCCATTTAAAACATCAATAAACACAATGCTAAACATAAAGACAATGCTCAAAATCATCAACCACCATGGCTCCCCAAACACCCCCTTGTGCCGTGGGGTTTGGGTGACCAAATCACCACAACCAAATTAATTTTGGTGGGTTTTATTGGTGATTATACTCACACTATACATGAATTTAACATGCATCAATACAATTAACCTCAAAAACGAATTTGATTGATCTTGAAAATTTTTGGAAAAATTTTGTTAATGCATGTTTAATTTAACCATGGATTAACACTCACCAATGGATTTTAGGAGGTGGTCTAAGGTTAGATTTTGTTAAAACTCAAGAAAAATATGGTGGATGGTGGTGGTGTGGGTGTAGCCGTCGGCTAGAGCAAGAGAGGGAGAGAGTTTGATTTATTTTTTTTGTTAAATGTTTGTGTGTGTTGTGTTTGTGTCCTTTTTGTGAGATGGGAGGGGCCAAAATGGTATTTTTGGCTTTCTTTTGGCCTTAAGTAAAAATGTCATCAAAACTTTGCGGGATCGACTCACTAGTCAATTTAGAAAATTTTACGGGAGTCGGAAATCATCCCGAACACTCTAAAATACTTTTGGGATACTTTAAATGTACTCGGAAGGCTATAAAACTCACCCGACTCAATTACACACGAACCGTAAGTAAAATTCTCGAAAAATTACATTATCGATAAATCGTCAATAATTATAGAAATTTGGGCATCCATCGGGATCGTAATCGTCATCGTCCTTCTTGAATCGTCAACCGTAAAAATTATAACCTCGAACATCGGCTTTAACCAATATACTTATATATATAGAAATTAAAATTTATTAAAAATTTCAAAAATTAGCGTAATTTAGGGTAACGTTAATGACCTCGGTTCTAGGGTGTCACATCTACCCCTCCTTAAAGAGAGCGACGTCCCGGCGCTCGCCTCTTCTTGTACTCACATTTCGTTCTGCTGGAACAGATGAGGATACCTTTCCTTAAAAAAGTCCTCACGTTCCCAAGTGTATTCCGGTCCACGCTTAGAATTCCATCGAACCTTCACAATAGGAATTCTACTACGCTTCAGCCTCTTGACCTCTCGGTCCATAATTTCCACAGGTTCTTCCACAAAATGCATTTTGTCGTCCAGTCGAATCTCGTCCAAAGGAATCACCAATTCCTTATCCGCCAAACTCTTCTTCAGGTTCGATACGTGAAACGTGTCGTGAATAGCACTAAGCTCGCTCGGCAATTCTAACTTATACGCTACTGGTCCAATTCGTTCAACGATCTTAAATGGTCCAATATACCTTGGACTCAACTTTCCTTTCTTCCCAAAACGAATTACACCCTTCCACGGCGATACCTTGAGCATAACCATATCTCCAACTTCAAACTCCAACGGTTTCCTTCTGTTATCGGCATAACTCTTCTGTCGGCTTCTCGCAGCAAGTAGTCGGTTCTTGATTTGCACAATCTTCTCTGTCGTTTCTAAAACCATTTCGGGTCCAGTCAATTGACTTTCTCCTACTTCACTCCAACACACAGGCGATCTACACTTCCTTCCATACAATGCTTCGAACGGTGCTGCCTTGATACTCGCATGATAACTATTATTATACGAAAACTCCACTAGAGGCAAGTGGCGTTCCCAACTTCCTCCAAAATCAATCACGCATGCTCGGAGCATGTCCTCCATCGTCTGAATAGTTCGTTCACTCTGGCCGTCAGTTTCCGGGTGATAAGCCGTACTTAAACTCAATTCAGTGCCCATCGCACGTTGAAGCGATTTCCAAAATTCCGAAGTAAATCTACTATCGCGATCCGAAATGATCGATAACGGCACTCCATGTCTGCAGACGATCTCTTTCACGTACACACTGGCGAGCTTTTCCATGCTGTCCGTCTTCTTCATAGGTAAGAAATGAGCAGATTTCGTTAATCTATCCACAATTACCCATATCATATCACATCCACTAGGAGTTCTAGGTAAACCCGTCACGAAATCCATAGCGATTTTCTCCCATTTCCATTCTGGGATCTCTGGTTGTACCAACAATCCAGATGGTTTCTTATGTTCTGCTTGAACCTTCGCGCAAGTCAAACACTTACTAACGTAACGAGCAATATCCGCCTTCATATTCGGCCACCAATAAACTTTCTTCAGGTCGTGATACATTTTATCCGATCCAGGATGTATCGAATACTTCGACTTATGCGACTCGTTCATAACCAATTCTCGAACTCCAGGCTTTCCTTCCTCAGATGAACACAATGGTAACCAAATCCGATTCTCAAAATATCTCAGTCCGTCTGACCTAATCACGAAAAGAGGTTTCAACATTCGTCCCAAATTCTCAGCTTCAACATTCCCTTTCATTAGTCCCCTCTCTTGAGCCTTCAGTATAGTTTCGGTTAAGTCAACGCTCTCGGTCATCACCAAAGCTCTGACCCTCAAAGGTTTCTCCCGTTCCTTCCTACTCAGTGCATCCGCTACAACATTCGCCTTGCCAGGGTGGTAGCGAATTTCGCAGTCGTAATCACTCAGTAGTTCAACCCATCGTCTCTGTCGCATATTCAACTCCTTTTGATCTAAAATGTGTTGCAAACTTTTGTGGTCAGTGAATACAACACACTTCGTCCCATACAAATAGTGTCTCCACAACTTCAACGCAAAAACTACAGCTCCTAATTCCAAATCGTGCGTCGTGTAGTTCTCCTCATTCTTCCTCAGTTGCCTCGATGCGTAAGCTATCACCTTTTCACGTTGCATCAATACCGCTCCATAACCCTTACGAGATGCATCACAATACACTACAAAGTCTTCGGCTCCTTCAGGCAATGACAATATCGGTGCGGAACATAACTTGTCCTTGAGCGTTCTGAAAGCGAGTTCTTCCTCATTTCCCCATTCATACACCCTATTCGTTTCGGTAAGCCTTGTCAATGGTTTTGCAATCAACGAAAATCCTTCAATGAACCTTCGATAATACCCAGCTAAACCAAGGAATTGTCGAACTTCAGTCGGCGTTGTCGGTGCCGACCATTCCCTGATCGCTTCGACCTTGGCAGGATCCACGCGAACTCCCTTGCTATCAATCACGTGACCTAGGAACTGCACGGATTCTAACCAAAACTCACACTTCGAGAATTTCGCATACAGCTTCTCCTTCTTTAACAACTCCAAAATCTTCCTCAGGTGCTTCTCGTGCTCCTCCTTACTCTTAGAGTAAATAAGTATATCATCGATGAAAACAATAACAAACTTATCTAGATACGGCTTGCACACGCGATTCATGAGGTCCATGAATACAGCAGGCGCGTTCGTCAACCCAAACGGCATCACTCGAAATTCAAAGTGTCCATACCGCGTACGAAAGGCAGTTACAGGAGTATCCTCCTCTCTTACACGCAGTTGATGATACCCTGATCTTAAATCGATCTTTGAGTATACACTGGAACCTTGCAATTGATCAAACAAATCGTCAATCCTCGGCAATGGGTACCGATTCTTAACCGTCAGCTTATTGAGTTCCCTATAGTCAATACACATCCGAAACGAACCATCTTTCTTCTTTACAAACAACACTGGCGCTCCCCAAGGTGATGAGCTCGGCCTAATAAATCCCTTGTCCATCAATTCCTTCAATTGATCCGATAACTCCTTTAACTCGGATGGTGCTAAGCGATAAGGTGCACGCGCAACCGGCGCAGCTCCTGGCACCAAATCAATTCGAAACTCGACCTCACGGGTGGGTGGTAAACCCGGCAACTCGTCTGGAAAAACTTCCGGATATTCGCAGATAACAGGTACCTCTTCAATCCTTGCCTCTACATCACCATCACTCGAAACTTGTGCCAAAAACACATCGCATCCGCTCTCTACATACTTCATCATTTTCAAACAGGAAATCACTTTCAAACGAGAAGTGCATTCATCTCCCTTCACCGTCAAGACTTTATTCCTCAACGGGATCTGAACTAATCTCTCGCCACAGACGATCATAACACTGTGCGCCATTAGCCAATCCATTCCCACAATCACGTCAAACGATCCTAGCTCTATAGGCATCAAGTCGATTTTAAAAGCGTAATTTCCTAACTTCAAGGTACACCCTTTCAGTATAGAATTCGTACTAACAATTTTTCCATCGGCTAACTCGACGTTATAACTAGTCGCTAACAACACCGGTTTTCTATCGATATGACGACTAAATTTAACATCTACAAAACTCTTGTCGGAGCCAGAATCAAACAAAATACTAGCATAACAAGCGTCTAGCAAAAACGTACCGGTAACCACGTTAGGACCCTGTGGTTTATCAGCCGCCCTACTTGATACACAGCAGCCGCATTGTTACCTCCCCGCTTGTTTCCTGCCTTCGGGCAATTCACTTGCACATGGCCTCTCTCTCCACATCCAAAACATCCTCTCATCCTGATAGCATTCGCCCCAGTGGCTACTCCTCCCGTTCGGCAACCAGATGTCCTGTGACCTGCTTTTCCACATTTGCCGCATGCAGGCGGGCAATTCCCGACATGGTACAAATTGCACCTACCACAATGGGGATTCACTTTTACTCCTCTGGGGTTCGTCACTGCCCTCATCCCTTCATTCCTTCGTTGGTTAAACTGCTGATTGCGGTTCGGACCATGGTTGTTTCGATTTCCACCTCGGTTCTGGCCCTGGGATTGATTGCTTTGTGCCGCTTCCCATTTCCTCTTGTTGCCTTCAGCGATGAAGTTCTGCTTGTCCTGGAGCTTGACGTCCATCAATGCGTGAGCCATCTGGACCGCTTCATCAAACGACCCAGGCTTCGACGAAGTCGTCTCCCCCTTGATATTACTAGATAGACCTTTTATGTACTGCTTCATCTTCTTGGCATCATTGGCAAAAACATCTGGACACAAAAGGCTTAATTCATTAAACCTCCTGGTGTAAGCAGCGATATCATTGTTCTTCAAGGTCAAGTGCCTCAACTCATCTTCCAATTGACCCAATTCCTCTTCCGGGCAGAACTTCTTAGTCAACAGAGCTTTTGTCGCAGTCCATGTCCTTGCATTCGCTACAGCCAATCCAACAGTGGCTACTTGGGTGTTCCACCAACTTAACGCATCATCAAGAAACGTAGCAGCCGCAAACTTCACTTTGTCTGCTTCTGAACAACCGCTGATTTCGAAAGTACTTTCAACCTTTTCCAACCATCTTCTAAGTTCCAGAGCTCCACCAGTTCCACGAATTTGCGTGGGATCGCACTTCATAAAACTAGAATAGGTACACACTCTCGGGGCTTGCTGTCTCCCCGCGTTTCTACCCTGATCCTGATTTCTCCCGGCTCGGTCCGCTTCCAGCGCGTTTGCTATAGCTTCCTGAATCATTGTGTTTACACGATCGGCGGTTAACTTTGGAGGCATGGTGTTATCGAATATCTCTTTCTGCAAGACAGGGAAAATAGAAAAACAATGTAAGTATACACATCAAGATTAAGATGGATTTCTCTTTCAAGACATAATATACATACAACAACACATCACTACAGAGTTACTAATATTCATCAATTCACATCACAAAAGATCAAATTTAAGACATATCACAGATCATGAAAGGTAACATGGATTGTATTGATAATTAACCAAAATTGTGACAAGTATTGCCACTACAATCGTTCACCACAAAACTTAAGTCCTCAAGTTTTTCGTCATAATGCCATCATACAAAAGTCTAAAACAGTTCTATTACAATGATCAAAGAAAAAATACAAGACAAGTAACTAGGCATGTGGTGATCCACACGGCCTCTTGGATGGCGGTTCGTCATCATCTTCCTCGGGTTCCTCATCACTATCGTCCTCGTCCACATCATCCATTTTTCTCTTTCCTTTGTCATTCGGCCCACATTCAGTCTCCTTTTTCGTCCCTGATGTAGACCCACACTCAATCGCTACCTGACTTCCCACCGTAATACAAGCACCTCTAGTAGGCGGCTGAATCATGTAGTCATTAGCCTCCATCTCCAAATCGTCCACGAATCTCCAATCTAGGGGCAATGATGCTCTCACTCGATGTTCCCAACTCTGCATCCTTGACAATCTCACTTGATCTTCCCTAACACGGTCAAGACTAGCGCTCAAATTCGCAACCATCGATCTTAGACTGTTGATATCACTTTTGTTTACATTCCCATCATACTCAATTCTTGCAGTCCTTTCCAACAGTCTTTGGTGTTCCCTTTCATTCTTATCAAACCTCTTAATTACCCTGGTCTCAACTACAAACCGCTCATACATCAACCTCTCCATCCTCCTCAAACGACCTGCGGGATCCCAGTAGTGTCTTGGTCTCGGAAAGTAGACCCTTGCAATATTCTCATGAATCGATTGCGACTTGGATGATTTGCTGGACTCTCCACCGCTCCCATTACTTACTCGAACAAATCCTGGCACTGTTCTCAAATAGTCCTTACAATTGTCCGTCGGGCGATTAAAGGGTTGTTGCTCATATCGATCGGTTGGTGGTACTTCATAACCCTTTGGCGAATTCGGAGATTGAAACAAATCAGGTTCGGTCTGGCCTACAGCATTCTCGGGAATGCCATCATCCATTAGTTCCTCGGGCTCTTCCTCAGAATCCTCACTCTCGTCACTACTGATGCTAAAATTGTCCACCTCACTTTCATCATTGTCGTTTTCCGGCCCTATTTCCTCTTTTGGAGCGATCCATCCATTATCATTATCCGGCGGGTTCGGAGGAAACGGTCCCCCTTCGTGACCTACGACGTAATCGTTTCCATTATCATTAGGCGGTACCTCGGCCATTCCTGCAATAACAGCGAATTTCGGAGGGTACATAAGTAATTATACAATATTTATAAATACATGCATGCAAAAGCAATGCAAAGGTGGTACATATGCCCGAAATGTAATAATATGATGCTCATGCATGATTAATACAAAAATTACGATGTCGGATATTCCACGTATAATTTCAACGTCTACATATAGTAATTTCCGTACTTACGTAATAATTACCCACATATATACTTCAACTCAAAAGTATACGTCAAATGCCATGAATACAAAAATAAATCTTACCGGAGCCATGCAGGATAGTTGTGTGTGCTTGGACCATTTCTTACGACACCAAAAGTTATAGTTTAGGATTTTCAAAAACGACCTAGTTCTCTATAACTCATGGCTCTGATTACCAATCTGTAACACCCCCACAAATGCTATGCGCAGCGGAACTACAACATTGGGTGCTACACAGTTATCATTGCACACAAGATATATCAAACGACACTAAAAAGACGTCAACTTAAAACTTGAATTTAAAAATTGTTAGATGATACATGTCCACGGTTTTTCCAACCCCACTTGGTACAACAAAGTTTAGCGTTTTCGGTCCCCATGAATCTCAACCCAAGAATTTCAGTTTCACAACAACATTACATTAAAACTTAAAATTGTTTAAGTAGAAAAGGGAGGAAAAACAAGCAGACTCCAAGCCATACACACAACATCCATCCCATGCACGCTCCATGCTACACTTCAGCGGTTACCTGAAACACATGTCAAAATTTGGTCAACGAAAACGTTGAGTGGAATTCATAGGTTTTACAATTCATTTTGAACGTATATAAAATAAAAACCATTCGTGATCATTCATAGACTTGTCGATCAAACAATCTATATTCAGGATACTGACAATTGTGTTTAAGCTCATGACACTAATCCGTTAACTCAATCACCCGCGTAATAATTACCGGCGTGATTCAGATGAAACCAGTGCCCCTTCTAAAGGCATCAGTTGCAATTATACCTTATCTCTCATACAAGATAATCTACCGCAGAACTTACTCAACGTACAGCTTCTCGGCTAGCATTGGGTCGTTAGCCCCGTAGTACTACAAATTGTATAAGCGGCTATTTCCCCCTACTCGAGGGCAGGACAATAGTTAATAGTTCATGAAATTAGGGTCTTTTTCAACTTGGTACTCAACACAATTTCTAAGGCAACATTCGGGTCTAACAATCATTCATGATATACGTTCCTTTTAAAAACTAGCATGCATTTCCCTCGCGGGTAAAACAATTTGAAATAAATATAAGCGAGGCTATAAATTCACACCTTATATATTAAGTAGTCGGTAGTTCGAGAGATGATCACTGACGACGATACGGATGCCCGGGTAAATCAACACCTATCAACAAATAACGCGTAATGAGTAATCTCATTTTAAATACCTTACGGTACTGTATAAAATACATAGATACTAGTCACTTAGGACAATTATAACTCACGCCAAAACAAAACAACAAGCATCACTCATTTTACACCATTCGTTCTTATTATTTACGTTATCCATTTTTATCCATTTTTATCCATTTTCGCCGGTACTTACCGAAAGTACGGGCTGTTTTACCATATTTAACCATTCTTATAAAATTTGACAAAATTCTCAAAAATACTATAAGACCTGTAGATAACACATTTTTAATCCCAATAAAAGTTTTTACTTTTACGACTCGTTACTCAACGCTTTTCCAAAACTACATTTTCCGGGCTGAAATTGTACTTCGACCAACTTGGACCTCTTTGACCTATTTGAAATGCACCTTTGACTTCTTTGACTCCTAAGTCCAATTACAGACTCAATTACACAGGTTTGTGACCAAAATTTGACCCTTGACCATTTACCAATTCATACTTGTGGTCCTCGGAATTAGACTAAAACTATACATAAATTCGGATTATGAAAGTTCTCGTCTCCCGGTACTCGATCTTTAAAACCTCATAACTTTTAGCTCGTTTTGAGTCACGGGCTCTACCTTATACCAAATTAAAGCTAAGAAGACCCTCTATGACTAAATTTAGTTATCTAGACCTGTAGGAAAAATTATTTTTACGAAAAGGTCCTAAACTTTCTGCCTAAATTTGACTATACCAAAATCATGCTTAAGCCCGATTCCAAACCTATTAATCATTACTAGGCTTCATCCTAAGCATTCCCAATCATATCCAAACACAAATTTTCAGTCCTAACCCCTATTGATCAACAACCTCATCATCTAAAAATCTAAAAACAAACATGCAATCACTTATACCCATTTAAAACATCAATAAACACAATGCTAAACATAAAGACAATGCTCAAAATCATCAACCACCATGGCTCCCCAAACACCCCCTTGTGCCGTGGGGTTTGGGTGACCAAATCACCACAACCAAATTAATTTTGGTGGGTTTTATTGGTGATTATACTCACACTATACATGAATTTAACATGCATCAATACAATTAACCTCAAAAACGAATTTGATTGATCTTGAAAATTTTTGGAAAAATTTTGTTAATGCATGTTTAATTTAACCATGGATTAACACTCACCAATGGATTTTAGGAGGTGGTCTAAGGTTAGATTTTGTTAAAACTCAAGAAAAATATGGTGGATGGTGGTGGTGTGGGTGTAGCCGTCGGCTAGAGCAAGAGAGGGAGAGAGTTTGATTTATTTTTTTTGTTAAATGTTTGTGTGTGTTGTGTTTGTGTCCTTTTTGTGAGATGGGAGGGGCCAAAATGGTATTTTTGGCTTTCTTTTGGCCTTAAGTAAAAATGTCATCAAAACTTTGCGGGATCGACTCACTAGTCAATTTAGAAAATTTTACGGGAGTCGGAAATCATCCCGAACACTCTAAAATACTTTTGGGATACTTTAAATGTACTCGGAAGGCTATAAAACTCACCCGACTCAATTACACACGAACCGTAAGTAAAATTCTCGAAAAATTACATTATCGATAAATCGTCAATAATTATAGAAATTTGGGCATCCATCGGGATCGTAATCGTCATCGTCCTTCTTGAATCGTCAACCGTAAAAATTATAACCTCGAACATTGGCTTTAACCAATATACTTATATATATAGAAATTAAAATTTATTAAAAATTTCAAAAATTAGCGTAATTTAGGGTAACGTTAATGACCTCGGTTCTAGGGTGTCACATCTACCCCTCCTTAAAGAGAGCGACGTCCCGGCGCTCGCCTCTTCTTGTACTCACATTTCGTTCTGCTGGAACAGATGAGGATACCTTTCCTTGAAAAAGTCCTCACGTTCCCAAGTGTATTCCGGTCCACGCTTAGAATTCCATCGAACCTTCACAATAGGAATTCTACTACGCTTCAGCCTCTTGACCTCTCGGTCCATAATTTCCACAGGTTCTTCCACAAAATGCATTTTGTCGTCCAGTCGAATCTCGTCCAAAGGAATCACCAATTCCTTATCCGCCAAACTCTTCTTCAGGTTCGATACGTGAAACGTGTCGTGAATAGCACTAAGCTCGCTCGGCAATTCTAACTTATACGCTACTGGTCCAATTCGTTCAACGATCTTAAATGGTCCAATATACCTTGGACTCAACTTTCCTTTCTTCCCAAAACGAATTACACCCTTCCACGGCGATACCTTGAGCATAACCATATCTCCAACTTCAAACTCCAACGGTTTCCTTCTGTTATCGGCATAACTCTTCTGTCGGCTTCTCGCAGCAAGTAGTCGGTTCTTGATTTGCACAATCTTCTCTGTCGTTTCTAAAACCATTTCGGGTCCAGTCAATTGACTTTCTCCTACTTCACTCCAACACACAGGCGATCTACACTTCCTTCCATACAATGCTTCGAACGGTGCTGCCTTGATACTCGCATGATAACTATTATTATACGAAAACTCCACTAGAGGCAAGTGGCGTTCCCAACTTCCTCCAAAATCAATCACGCATGCTCGGAGCATGTCCTCCATCGTCTGAATAGTTCGTTCACTCTGGCCGTCAGTTTCCGGGTGATAAGCCGTACTTAAACTCAATTCAGTGCCCATCGCACGTTGAAGCGATTTCCAAAATTCCGAAGTAAATCTACTATCGCGATCCGAAATGATCGATAACGGCACTCCATGTCTGCAGACGATCTCTTTCACGTACACACTGGCGAGCTTTTCCATGCTGTCCGTCTTCTTCATAGGTAAGAAATGAGCAGATTTCGTTAATCTATCCACAATTACCCATATCATATCACATCCACTAGGAGTTCTAGGTAAACCCGTCACGAAATCCATAGCGATTTTCTCCCATTTCCATTCTGGGATCTCTGGTTGTACCAACAATCCAGATGGTTTCTTATGTTCTGCTTGAACCTTCGCGCAAGTCAAACACTTACTAACGTAACGAGCAATATCCGCCTTCATATTCGGCCACCAATAAACTTTCTTCAGGTCGTGATACATTTTATCCGATCCAGGATGTATCGAATACTTCGACTTATGCGACTCGTTCATAACCAATTCTCGAACTCCAGGCTTTCCTTCCTCAGATGAACACAATGGTAACCAAATCCGATTCTCAAAATATCTCAGTCCGTCTGACCTAATCACGAAAAGAGGTTTCAACATTCGTCCCAAATTCTCAGCTTCAACATTCCCTTTCATTAGTCCCCTCTCTTGAGCCTTCAGTATAGTTTCGGTTAAGTCAACGCTCTCGGTCATCACCAAAGCTCTGACCCTCAAAGGTTTCTCCCGTTCCTTCCTACTCAGTGCATCCGCTACAACATTCGCCTTGCCAGGGTGGTAGCGAATTTCGCAGTCGTAATCACTCAGTAGTTCAACCCATCGTCTCTGTCGCATATTCAACTCCTTTAACCTATAATAAGTTTATATATGAATGTTTTATTGTTTTAAGTATATGGGTGGCTGTTAGTATCTGAATTTATTAAAATTTGTCTTGTAATTTACAGATGTTATCATCATTGATTCCTATGAAAGCTCTGTTAGCCTCAAAATATTGAGCCAAACAAGAATGCTCGGTCATATGTTTATTATGTATCGTATTTTAGAACGTTGTAATAGGTAGTATATTAGTCGTGTAATTACGGGCTTAACTTTAAGCTAAGGTTCATTAATAAGTAACCAAAGCCCAAAAGGAAAGCCCGGCCCATGATCATATAGCCCATTAAGCTACATGTAAGCAAAGGCTATATAAACCCTTCCTAGCATGTTAGGAAGGGTGTTGGTCATTTCATTTTTCTTCTAATCTAATATTCCACAAGTTTCACCAACCATTTTTTCTCTCTACTTTCTCTCACTACTTTCTCTCTCTAGAATTCTTCTCATATCTACCTTTCTTTCATAAATTCGTGTATTACAACAATCATATATTAGGGACAACAATTGGTATCAAAGCCATGGGGTAGTTTTGTGATTGTTTTTTAGTTTTCATTTGATTTCGTCCTTCTTTCTTTCTCGAATTCATATTTCTTTGTGCTTTTCGTGTTCTATATCTTGCTACAAATCTTCTATATACTTGTTGTAGAGATTTGGTTGTTTTGGTTTGGTTAAAAACACGATCTTGTTGCCTAAAAGTTGCTAAATTTGTTGCCTAAAAGTTGCTAAATTTGTTGCCTAAAAGTTGCTAAATTTGTTGCCTAAAAGTTGCTAAAATCGTTGCCTAAAAAGTTGGAAAAAAGTCCCTTATTGCGACAGCTAGAATTTCGGAAAGGTAAGTACGGTTTCGATCGCAATAACCCTAGGGTTTTACTTTGCGATCAGTATTGCGATTGCCCCTTATTCCGATCTGAACATTCCGATCGTTATTGCGATCTGGATTCCGACGGATTTAAGGCAATCTTGAAACGTTACTCTGCCCACATTGCGACAGCCACATTCCGATCTGGGATTGCGATCTGGGATTACGACAGAACATTGCGATCTGGGATTTCGATAGGTACACATTCATTGCGATCTAAAGGACATTCCGATCTGAACATTTCGACAGTACATTGCGATCTAAAGGACATTCCGATGGGCATTCCGATGGCACATTCCGATGGACATTCCGATGACATGTTTAGCTAAATTTTGTTTGAGTATTTTTTAGACTTAGCCACCATCTAGACTAGTTTCGGAACATAGTTTACACGAAGATTAAAAAAAAAAAAAAAAAAAAAAAAAAAAAAAAAAAGAGTTAAAATTTTTAGGTCAAGTAAAATCAAATTTTTTCCATACTAGTTTTAGGACATTTCTAGCTCAATTTCAAAATTTGGTGATTACAAATTTTTTAGGTCTACCGTTTTGTCGGACTGAGGAATTTATTGTCGGGCTGAGAAAAAAAATCGCAATTTTCGGAATTTCAACAACCAAACAATCACAACACAACTACTTAAGATCCACATTCGATTCATCATTTCAGAGAATATTGAGATGGATTCTACTGCCGAATACCGTGTGACGAACAACAACATAATGGTGGCAGGTAACAAGGAAAGACCACCAATGCTTGTGTCGGGTCGATATGATCAATGGCAATCCCGTTTTATACGTTACCTTGACACAAAACCTAACGGTGATGCTTTAAGGCAATGTATTTTGGAAGGACCCTATAAACTCTCAAGGATTCAAGTTCCTGCAGTACCAGCCACAGACACGAGTGATGCACAACCTGCATATGAACGTGATGAGAAGAGGACCGACCTCACCCCAGAGAACCGTGCGTGGTTTGATGCAGAGAAGGAAGCAATCTACTTAATTCTCAGTGGCATTGGAGATGAGATTTACTATACGGTTGACGCATGTCCTACTGCTCAAGAAATGTGGACGGCCATTGAAAGATTGCAACAAGGTGAATCACTTAACAAACAAGATGTGAAAACTAAGATGTTTTGGAACTTTGGCAAGTTTACATCAAAGGATGGGGAATCAATTGATTCTTATTACTCCCGATTCTACAAGATGATAAATGATATGACCCGAAACAACTTGCAAGTTTCCACCATGCAAGTCAATGTCCAATTTCTACAGCAACTTCAACCAGAGTGGACACGGTTTGTCACCTTGGTCAAACAACAACAAAAGTTAGACGAAGTTTCATATCACAAGCTCTTTGACATCTTGAAACAATTTCAAAATGAGGCAAATGAACTTCGAGCTGAACGAGTTGC
Organism: Glebionis coronaria; assembly: GCA_025667525.1. Classification (NCBI taxonomy): domain Eukaryota; kingdom Viridiplantae; phylum Streptophyta; class Magnoliopsida; order Asterales; family Asteraceae; genus Glebionis; species Glebionis coronaria. The sequence goes on along the minus strand of CM046874.1, from coordinate 633,244,526 downwards.
AAAGATTTCCAATCCACTCGCTTTGGTGTCTACCACTCAACATTACCTAGATTATCACTCTCGTACTTCAAAGACCTACTCTACTCAATCATCATCACCACGATCATCCACTGTCTCTAAGTCACATGCTCCAACACGATCCCGAGGCAAAGAAGTTGCCAGAGCACCATCACCCATACCTGAGCAATCATCCGAAGAGGACAGTGATGAAGAAGTAGCTCAAAGGGATAGGGAATTCAAGCAACAAATGGCTTTCGTTATGAAGCAATATAAGAAAATCTACAAACCCACCAACAACAACCTTCGAACATCTTCAAACTCGAGGAACACCCATGCACAGAGTCCTCCAAGGTATGACACATGAAGACGTGTTGAGAGTCCTCCAAGGTATGATCGACAACCTAAGTATGATAATCAGAGGGTGGCTACTGTTGTTGGAAATAGGGAAACTGTTGGTACTCAAGTTGTGCAACAAAGTGGGATTCAGTGTTTTAACTACAGAGGTTTTGGGCATTTGGCCAAGGAATGCAGGCAGCCAAAGAGGGTTAAAGATTATGGTTATCATAAGGAAAAGATGTTGTTGTGCAAGAAAATGGAAGCTGGAATCAAGTTATCAGCTGAGGAAGGAGAAATGCTTGACGACACAAATGATGAACTCTCCGATCAAGAACTCGAGGCACATTATTCATACATGGCAAAGATTCATGAGGTCCTTAACGTCACTGAAGACGACAATGGTCCTATCTTTGATACCGAGCTAATTGATAAGGTACAAGATGATGCTGAATATAATGTGTTTGGTGATACACATGAGCATAGTGATCTACCAACAACAATTACTGACACGTGTATGATGGAAACGGTTGATAGCAATACCACACCCGATTCATCAGACATGTGCAATAATGAGTTTGAGGATGATCAACATGCAAATGAGTATGATGACGAGGAGCGTGTCGCGCTTGCTAATTTAATTGCTAGTTTACAAAAAGATGTCAATGAAAATAGAAAGAATCAAAAGCAATTAAAGAAGGCAAACGCAGCGCTCACTCAAAATTTTGAAGAATGCAAAGCCGCTCTTATAAAATCTAGTGAGACTATTGATAGTTATAGGGCTGAGCTTCTTCAAAAGACCAACGAGCTTGAGGGGTACAAAAGTCGTGTCATCAACGTTAAAAAGGACGATTTTGAAAATAAATACAATGAAGCTCTTGCTTTGTTAACTAAAGAAAAACGTCAATTTAATGTTTTATTAAGTGATGAACGTCAAAAAACGTATCTTGCCACAACAAAAGTTAATGAACTTGAACAGAGGCTTTCTATGAACACCACCGATTCTGCTAAAATTCTTGACGAGAAGAAACAAGAGGTTGAAACATTAAAATAAGATTTCAAAAATAGACAAAGCAAAGATACTGAAAAAGTAAAGGATCTTGAAGAACAAGTCGATTTTTTGAAAAAGGTTGTTTATAATACACATGACTCTATTCAAACCGTAAGAATGATAGCACCTCGGTCGTTTTTCAAGGGTCAACCTAGCTTTGCCACCCCCAAGTACCTCAAACAAGCTCAAGCTGCAAACCCCCATTTATACCTTGACGAGTCCGAATGGACCAATCATGATTGCCCTGTAGCTAACCTCGATAGTGAAGAGACGTCCCTTTGGGATGAGGAGAGTAGATCAACGGTCAATAAAGATTTTTTGAAACCATATAACTATGCTTATGAAAACAGTCTTTATGGTCTTTTCACTCCACAAAAACAGAAGTCTCGTGAGGAATTATTTTTAGAAAGCAAACAAAAAAGAATTCAATGGAAAAAAGCTTTTGCCACTAAGAGGAAAACTAATGTTTTTAAATATATTAACTATTTGCCTCTAGATGCTTCTAAAAGCAAAAGTAGAAAAATACTTGGTTTTCTTAAACACCACGTTAATAATGTTCAATCAATTGTTGAAAGCGATTAGGAGAAACGTCAAAAGGATAAGTGGAAAACCGAGATTCCTCACGACATAACTGTGCTTGTGAAAGAACTTTTAATACCAAACACGAAGATAATAAAAGAACATGTTCTTGAGTTTGAAAATTTAATTCAGTCTGAAATGTTTGATGATTTGAAATATGTTGAGTCTCTTGAAAAAGAAATTGATGACCTTCAAAATGAAAAATTAGAATTTTCAAACGAATATGATCTACTCTTAGAAGAATGTCTCTCCAAAGATATTTTGTGTGTTACTCTTCAATCATGTGCTGATATTGATGAATATTCTGATGTTGCATGCATATATCTTGATAAAATCAAAGAGTGTGAGCGTCTTGAACTTGAGCTTTCGAAACATAAAGAAAATGTTGATAAAAAGGCTTTTGAGTTACTTCAACACAAAACTGATTTCCTTCAAAAACATTGTCATTCTCTTGAACTTGCTTTGCAAAAAGACGTTGGTAGTTTTCCACATGATAATAAATTGCAAGAAAAACTTTCCCAAACGTTTCGAAAAATGAACGAACAGAATTTGGAAATTAAAGGGTTGAAAGCTCAGTTACAAGACAGGGACAGAGCGATAGCAGAGTTGCAGAAACTCATTGCTAAGATGGGTGGGAAGATTGTGGAACCTAGTGTTATGAAACCTGTTGTCAGACAACCCAATGCTCAAAAATTGACTAGACCCTCTGTCTTGGGAAAACCATCTGTTTTCTCTAATTCTGCATTTGCAAAACCTGCGTTTGCCCCCAAGACGGATGGGAAGGATAGGTTACCACAAAACACTCCCGAAACAAATATTCGATCACAAAGCATTAAGAACACAAATGTGGTTAAACCAGGGATGTATAGATTGACCACTAAACCCACACAAAACAAAGAAAGTCAATCACCTCAGACTTCTAGAAACACTAATAGACGTGTGTCTTTTACTACAGGAGTAGTCCCCACTGCTAGTGTTAGCCGGCCCCAGCTTAAGAGCACTCGCATGAATGAAAAGGTCTGGCAAAACAAAAGTCAAGGGAAGATCAAGCAAGTAGAAGACCACCCTAGGATTTTCAATGTTTCTAAGAATAAAACGTCTGTAATCGCGTGTAATGACGATTTGAATGATTCGACTTTGAATGCTATGACAGTTAAGTTTGTTTGTGTGAAATGTGGAAAGTGTGCTAATGCTAATCATGCTATGTGTGTTTCGAATAATGTCAAAGGCGTAGAAACTAGAACCAAGAAGCAAACTGTGATGCCTATTAGTGCTAGAAAACCCAAACGCAAAGTGAACCATTCTGGTGCAACCCCCCCTAAGAAAAGTATTGAATCAGACTCCACCACTAAGAACCCTAGAAGCAGAATTAGGGAATTATATGAGTCTGCTAGCAAGCCTTGGAAATGGTGGTTTGCTAATCAATGTCCTCCAGGATATAAATGGATGCCTAAGGTTAGGACAGAAAATGTGACTACGAGCGTTAGTGTGCCTCTAAGTGATGAAACTAGGGAAACTAATGAATCAGAAATCACAACTAACATGGAATCCAATTTAGCAAATGCTCCATCGTGTTCTAATTCTTCTGCAGGTGATCGAAGTAATTCTCTTCATAATGGACTCCGGATGCACGAAGCACATGACGGGGAATCTCAAGCTTCTAATTAACTTCGTGGAGAAGTTCCTGGGTACGGTCCGATTCGGAAATGATCAATTTGCACCGATCCTAGGATATGGAGACTTGGTTCAGGGGAATATCACTATCAAAAGGGTTTACTACGTCGAAGGGCTCAATCATAATCTTTTCTCGGTTGGTCAATTCTGTGATGCGGATTTGGAGGTTGCTTTTAGAAAGAAGACATGTTTTGTTCGTGATTATGATGGGAATGACTTACTTACCGGAACACGGGGTACTGATCTCTACACTATTTCACTACAAGACTCCACATCTTCAACTCCAATCTGTTTCATGGCTAAAGCTTCAACGACTCAAGCTTGGTTATGGCATCAACGTTTATCTCATCTTAACTTCGATACCATCAACTTGCTTTCTAAGAAAGATATTGTGCGAGGCCTTCCTAACTTGAAATTCATCAAAGATCATCTTTGTTCTTCTTGTGAGCTTTGTAAAGCTAAACGGAGTAGTTTCAAGACAAAGACTACACCGAGCTCTAAAGGACGGTTAGATCTTCTTCATATAGTTTTGTGTGGTCCCATGCGTGTTCAAAGTATCAATGGGAAGAAATACGTTATGGTAATTGTCGATGACTACTCAAGGTACACATGGACTCACTTCTTGAGGTCCAAGGATGAAACACCCGATGTTCTCATCAACTTCCTTAAAGTGATACAACGTGGTCTTCAAGCTCAAGTTAAAGTGGTTCGTACTGACAGAGGTACTGAATTTTTGAATTCAAAACTGAGAAACTATTTTGAAGCTGAAGGAATTGAACATGAAACATCTATTGCTCGAACACCCGAACAAAACGGCGTTGTTGAAAGACGAAACCGTACTTTAGTTGAGGCTGCTCGAACATTATTATCCGCTTCAAAACTTCCACTATACTTTTGGGCCGAAGCCGTGTCAACCGCATGCTACACACAAAACCGCTCCTTAGTTATCCCAAGACACGAAAAGACACCATATCACATAATTAATGATCGCAAACCTTCACTCAAACACCTTCATGTTTTTGGATGTACGTGTTACATTATTCGAGATGGTGAAAATCTGGACAAGTTGAAAGAGAAAGGTGATGCATGCATTTTAGTGGGATATGCAACTCAGTCAAAGGGATACAGAGTGTACAACAAGAGAAAAAAATTGATAGTCGAGACTATTCATATCAGATTTGATGAATTGCAAGAAATGGCACTTGAACAAAGCAGTTTAAGTCCCGATCCACAACGACAAACGACTTCCGTTCACAACCGCACGGAACTCGGAACTCAAGACCACAGCAATGAACCGTCAAGTTCAAAGCTGGTTTCTGAACATGTTCCTAGAGCAGATATGACAGTGGACACGACACTTGAAGAGTTGGAAATGTTATATGGACCAATGTATGATGAATATTTCACGGGGGAGAAACAAGTTGCATCGAAGTCTTCCGCTGTCACTCATGATAAAAATGATGATACCGTTCATCGTCAACAAAAGGATACAACTTTATCTACTTCAACACGGGTTGTTGCAGATTTACCTCCTCAGAATATCACATTAACAATCGATCCTACAACATCCACAACTACTGTCATTGCTCCAGAGAACACAAATCAAGCAGACGGTGCATTATCTGACGATGACGATTTTTACAACCCATTCGGTACACCGGTACACGAAACTGGAGAGTCTTCTACTCGCCATGTTGATCCGTCAAATATGCATACGTTCTATCAACGACATCCTTCAACACATCATTGGACCCGAGATCATCCTTTGGTTCACGTAATTGGAAACCCTTCACAGCCTGTTCGTACAAGACGACAACTAGCAACCGATGGCGATGTTTGTATGTTCGCACTCACCGTGAGTACAGCTGAACCGAAAAACATCAAAGAAGCCATGGCTGATCATGCTTGGATTGAATCGATGACGGATGAACTTCAACAATTTGAAAGACTTAAAGTCTGGGAACTTGTTGACAGACCATACGATGTGACTCCATTAAATCTTCGTTGGATCTGGAAAAACAAGATGGATGAAGAGAACACGATCATCAAGAACAAAGCTAGGCTAGTGGCTAAGGGGTATGGCCAGAAAGAGGGAATTGATTTTGATGAATCATTTGCACCAGTTGCTCGGATGGAAGCAGTTAGGATTTTTCTTGCTTATGCTGCACATAAGGGATTCACTGTCTATCAAATGGACGTAAAGACGGCATTTCTTAACGGTCCTTTGAAGGAAGAAGTCTATGTCACGCAGCCGGAAGGATTCGTCAATCCTCATTATCCTGACAAGGTGTATCGTCTCCACAAAGCACTTTATGGACTAAAGCAAGCTCCAAGGGCGTGATACGACGAGCTCTCAAAATTTCTGGTATCCCAAGGTTTCTCAAAAGGTTCCATTGATTTAACTTTGTTCACTTATAAATATGGGGATGACATTCTGCTTGTGCAAATTTATGTTGATGACATTATTTTCGGGTCTACAAACCCAAAACTTTCAAAATGGTTTGAAAAAGTAATGCACAGCAGATTTGAAATGTCTATGATGGGCGAACTAAAATTCTTTCTAGGAATTCAAGTTCACCAATCCCCAAGTGGTATCTTTATAAACCAAGCTAAGTATTGTCAAGAGATAATCAAAAAGCATGGTATGACTTCATGTGACCCCGTTGGGACACCATTATCAACCACATCCCTAGATGCTGACTTGGAGGGATTACCCGTAGATCAAACGAGATATCGTTCCATGATCGGGTCCCTCATGTACTTGACAGCAAGCAGACCAGATATTCATCATGCTACATGCTATTGTGCACGATATCAAGCACGACCCACTGAAAAGCACCTCAAGGAGGTTAAACGGATCTTTCGGTACCTTAAGAATACCATTCATTTGGGACTTTGGTATCCGAGGGAAACCGGTTTCTTTCTAACGGCCTATTCAGATTCTGATCATACAGGGTGTCTTGATACACGTAAAAGTACTTCTGGTGGTGCACAATTTCTAGGACAAGATAAGCTTGTGGGATGGTCTTCCAAGAAGCAGGATTGCACGTCACTTTCATCAGCCGAAGCGGAGTATGTGTCTCTATCTGCGTGTTGTGCTCAAGTTCTTTGGATGAGAACACAACTCACGGATTATGGTTTCCACTTTGATAAAGTACCTATGTACTGTGACTCAAAGTCGTCCATAGCCATCTCTTGCAATCCAGTACAGCATTCCCGCACGAAGCACATTGATGTCCGATATCACTTCATAAAGGAACAAGTTGAAAGAGGTATCGTTGAATTATACTTTGTTGGAACGGATTACCAATTAGCCGACTTGTTTACGAAAGCTCTGTCGAAAGATAGGTTTGAGTACCTCGTTAGGCAAATTGGTATGAGATGTTTGACTCCAGCAGACCTGGAGATTCTGGCAAAGGTGCCTGCTTGATTTATCTATCAAACATCAAACCTGTAAATATCTTTGAAAAAGCAAAATACAAAAATATAAAACATATAAAAGCAAAACACAAAATTAAAAATCTTTCAAAATCCAAAAATATTCTTCTCGACATGTCTTTCAGTATCGATAATATGGACGTGCCTAGAAATGTCGCTCAATAACGACACGGGTGTGTACATAAAGCTCGAATGAAAGTTGTAAATATTTTTCAAAACATGTCATTTTTTTTAATAAAGAAAATTGTCTATTTTGGACAAATATTTCCAAACAACGGGTAGAGCAATCTATCACGGGTTGAGCTTGTCACAAAACATTCAACGTTTTGAGCTCAACACAATGGCTTGTAATTACTTTCAGATTGCAACCCGGAACTATATTCACGGGGGAGTGTACGATTTCGTGCTCTTACCCTCAGCAAAAGAAGAGAAATCTTCTTACACTTGAGTGGATTCGTCAAGACATTCAAAGTCTATGAACTCAAGTTTATGCTTTAGAAAAACCTTTCGACAAAAAGAATTTATTTTTCAAAAAGCGTTGAACACAATTTTTTCAAGAATTTTTCAATGATATTCAAAATCTTTCAAAAATTGTGTGTTCAACAACTCCCATCCTCAAAAAGCGAAATGTGGATCATATCCTCACAATGACAATTCAATTGGATCAATTTTTGAGGGGGAGCATTTTAACTTCATGCAAAAGATTAACACATCTTTCTCCCAGAGATTTCAAGACTATTTTTCCAAAATATATTTTAATCAAATTTGGTATCTCTAATATCAAAAGATTTTATATATTAGAGATAGGGGGAGAAAATGTGATTAAAATGTGATCTAATATAAGACTCAAGCACTTTAACTCTTACCTACATGTGCGAAACACTTTCGATTATCGATGCACATGTGAAGGGGGAGCATTTCTGAAACGACAAAACTAGCAAGGTGTTAAATGTTTTTCAAACACTTTGTTAGAATTTAAAGTGGTTTTCATGGTTATGATCAAATACCCACAACATCTTTAATTCACGACGTTATTGGTGTCAAAAGGGTGGTTAGGTTTAAGTCCTATGATCCAACCAGAACCGGAGGGATCTTCCCAGGGACAATCCAATAGATTATTAGAAGTCCTTAGGAAAGATGGAGTAGAATGTGAACGTAGCTGAATGTCGACTAAGTACTGATGCTAGCACTGGAACAATCACAACAAGGTGCTAGTAATGATGTCTTGGTAAGCATTGAAGGGGTTGAAGAATGAAAAAGAAATGTAAGGATAAAGGGTGTAAAGAAAGAAGCCCTCCATACAACTTAGGCAGAAACCGGGTCAACTCATCATGAAGACAAACTCATCATGGACCCAGTGATGTGAAGCACAACCCTTTCCTAGCTACTCAGGCTTCTCTCAAAAGAAGTTTGTTTTATTGTCACGGAGATCAACACGATTTCTATTGACTTTCTCACTCCGAGATAGTTGATATTGAATAGGTGGCATCTGCTCCAGCCTCCGACCACTAAAAGTGCACAAATCGAGTCTAGAGCCAAGAGAACAATCAAATCTCGCTAGGACACACGGATGAAGATCAACAGAGTCCTACGCTATATCTTTGTGATATTGCTAGAACACTCAGAGTGATACTACTTAGTACTCACAATGATGAGTGGAAATCCTTCCAGTGTTAACATCAAACAGCACTGCGGTAGGTCATATGCAAGATTCTTTATGAATTGAACATGTGCAAAACTGAAAAGCAACAGTGGTTTGATTCTTAATTGATTCAAACTCGTTTCAGGTTTCTACGCAATATCTTCATGGTCTTGCCAGAACATTCAGAGTGATATTCATTAATACTCACAGTGACGAATGGAAATCCTTCTAGCGTCAACCTCAAACAGCGCTACGGTAGGTGACTTGTGAGATTCTTATGAATCAAACTTGTGTCAACTGGAAAGCAACAATGGTAAGATTCGTTAAGAATCAAACTTGTTCCAGGAATTTGAATTGACGACTTTAATCAAATGGATATCTATCCAATTGATTCACTCTTTATGTTCGCAGTCTTGCTTTGAGACGGTCGAGTAAAGAGAACGGCTAGTACAGCCGCGAAACCCTGTCAAGGAGATTCTTAATTGAATCTACCTGATCACAGGTACGATATTTAATATCGTATAACGGTCTTCACCGACCGGAGGTAAAACGCTACCGATTTAGGACGAATGTCAAAGCCATTCTGTCCGTGTCTATGTTTTGTCTCGAGAAGGTGGCGTCACGGTGTACACAGCAAAGTCAATGATTCAGAAACCACATACTCATGCCTAAAGACATATTCAACAATTAATAGTATGAGCATGTGGATGAAGACACAAGATCGCAAGATGGCAAAGACAAGTCAAGGATGATTTGAAGATCTCAAGCTTAAAGACAAAGTCGAAAGACAATGACAAAGGCTCAAAGATCACAACATGAAGGAACAAGGCTACGGTTACACGTTCAAGACTCATTTATGGCGAGATTAGTAATCTCTACAAATTTCCTAAATGACCAAGGTTTATGACCTCTCATTGGGGGAGATTGTTAGCCTCAAAATATTGAGCCAAACAAGAATGCTCGGTCATATGTTTATTATGTATCGTATTTTAGAACGTTGTAATAGGTAGTATATTAGTCGTGTAATTACGGGCTTAACTTTAAGCTAAGGTACATTAATAAGTAACCAAAGCCCAAAAGGAAAGCCCGGCCCATGATCATATAGCCCATTAAGCTACATGTAAGCAAAGGCTATATAAACCCTTCCTAGCATGTTAGGAAGGGTGTTGGTCATTTCATTTTTCTTCTAATCTAATATTCCACAAGTTTCACCAACCATTTTTTCTCTCTACTTTCTCTCACTACTTTCTCTCTCTAGAATTCTTCTCATATCTACCTTTCTTTCATAAATTCGTGTATTACAACAATCATATATTAGGGACAACACGTAAAAATACGATTTTCTATAATACATATACGTATACGTAAAACCACTAAACAACACCATCTCATTTCATAGTCACTACATTGTGAGCTCATGAACATGAAATCATCACAGATCGTTTCACTCACAAGGTACCCCGTACCCGAAACGATATCCAAACCACAATCTATACACACCAATTAGCACATAAACACGTAAAGACACGTAACTTGCACAAAATAAAACTAAGTGATGAACCTCAGAACCACGGTTGTCACATCACTCCCTCCTAATAGAAATCTCGTCCCAAGATTTACTCCCTAGGATCAAACACACAAATAACAAATCATATGAGGATACTTGTTCTAAATGAACTCCTCTCATTTCCATGTGTACATTAGTTCAAGTCTCAAATTACCACATATACTAACCAACAATATTTAAATTCATACCCAAACCCTTGACCTCACAGCCAATAAATCTCACTAATGACTCTTTGATAAAACAAAGACTCTTATTAACACAAATCCTGAATAACCGTACATGCAAATATGCATTCTCAAACAACATTTACCAATCTCAATACATGAAATATATCATGTATACCACTCATTTTCCCCAGGTAATTCTATACTCATAAGCTACTGGTCCGATCTTTCCAAGGATCATAAATGTACCTACACAACTCTACATCAACTTTTCCATTTTACCATAACATACCACCCGTTACTATCGGTGAAACTCTAGTGGTTTCCTCCTTTTCTACATAGCATCTCTTGTTTTCTCTCATCCTTTCCACAAACACCTTTTCCACATTAGTAGTCTCTTTAACCAATTTTAGTCCACCTTAAGGACAACTCACCCTATCCTTCCATATAGTGCCTCAAATGGCATTCATCGACTTCTAGTATGATAACTATCATTATATTAAAACAAAGACATCGCTAACGAGTTTCCCACCTCCCTCTAAATCAGTCACCCAAGCTCTCAACACGACTCCTATACTTGTAGCAATTTCTCACCTCGTCCATCCTTTTCCCAATAGCTTGATATACTCGTATCCAATCATGTTCATCAACTCCCTTTAGTCCGTACCCCCAAACTTCTTAAAAATTCCAATTTCCTTACACAAGTGACCTATGACGGTATTTCGCATATTCATTAGTTCATCATAACACGGCTCTTTCAATCCAAATCAACTTATGATCTATACATATCACCAGAAGGATGGTTATCTCAGTTGGTCTATCGACTGCCATCCAAACCCATGCTACAACTGCTTCTAGTAAATTTGGATAGCTCATTAGTAGCACTTATACACATCTTTCTCACTTTTCTCCATGAACAATTTTTTAATGATCCTTTATACTAAACTTACCCTTGAACATATTTAACTCTTTCTAAGACAATTAGCTACATTTCTTCCTTTATACCTACACAACGTCTTACTTTCAAGGTCATAGTGCTCCTCGCCTCGTCTTAGTTAGACCAAGCCCTTCGTCTCTCATGACACATCACAATTATAACGCCTCATCCATGCGATTATCGATACTAAGCCTTCCAATCAAACCGTATAGGTCAGTGCCATCCCCTTTTCCACACTACAACAATATTAGCCTGCTTTGTGCTTTATTCTACTCATTAGGCTCTACCAAAGTTTTACTTCGGCTCCTATCTCGACCTATTTCATTTATGATTCGCATCTGTCCACACTTCCTTCTTCTTCCTCAGGTCATGGCATACATCACAATGTTATTCTTCCCTTCTTTCAAGTCATCTATACCTCAAAATTTTCCAAGTAGCTTCACTTGTTTTCTTCCCGACCAGTTCTCCTACTCCCTCCTAATAGGGAAAGACTAGCGTTTTATGTGATCTCATGTGGATCACACTCTCCTCTTATACCCATATTAGTTTCCATTTGTCCAAACTAAGCCATATTTTAAATTCTTATTCAAATCTCTTACTTCTATTTTGATCTTGCACCTAACATAAGGTACTTCCAATCATCATCTTCTAGGAATACTTGGCTCTCTCCTTCCATGGTTCTCCCTAATTCCAACACTATCCCGTCCAACAAAAATTACATACTTCATTCATCAAATCTATGGAAATCGCTAGTGCATTGGATAATGCATAGCTATCTCTTCCAAAGATCTTTCATAACACCTTCACAAAACCGACTCTCTAATCACTTCTCCGTGAACTTATTCAGCTCAGATTCACTACTCATCCCTCGATATTGATTGCCACAAAATTATATCCGCGTATTTACTTGACTCCCCTTGTTACTTCCACGAGTTCTTAATATCCCATGTTATGTATTCACTTCATCACGATCCACTGGTTCAGCTCTTTGTAGCTCCACCCTGGTACTCGATCTGTCTTCCTTCGTCACGAACCATACGGAGATTCCCTTCATAGTGCTTGTCACCTTTCCAGTCCTAGCAAAATCTGTGACTCCTTCCAAATCTCTTGCTTCCTTTAGCAGCCCGCACGTAGTCCTTTCAGCTCCTTGCTTCACGATGTAGCTCTTCACGCTCCCCTTCTTGTCTCTATGATGTTACCTAGGAACTTCACACTACCCAATAGCTTCTAACTTCAACTCATCTACCACAATATTTCTAAAGGTACTTCAACCCCTCAATGGCTCACTCTTCCTTACTTGTTGTAATCACACTTAATCAGCCTCCTACTAATCATTATTTCACATCCATGTTTTCCTTCACGTGTCTACCACTACCTTGCCTCCATAACTATACTAATTCCCTTGCGTGTTATTTGCCTAATCTTTAGTAGAAAATTTCTACTCTACCCTCACATCCGCTGGTACTTTCATCAATCTCCTAATGGTACTTCAACCAACTTCTCATAGCATGACATCTCGTTCTCTCGACCACTCAACTAACTTTACTTACTCCCTTATTCCCGTAACCAATCTAAGTTTCAAAACTCCACAAATCTTAATCATTCCTTCAACACAACCTTTAAACCAAAACACAACTCTGCATTCTAATATCTAACCATAAGTAATACTACCCAACTCTATCCTCTCATCCTAACGTTTCCACAACCGCATAACTAAATCAACCATGATGTGTACCAAAAGAATTTCAAACGATCGCGTCCTAATAATATAGGGTAAACCGAAAGATCAACCATAATGAACCCTAGCCAAAACAACTGAAAATGATACAAGGTAATCCAAAAGATTCAATGGAGTGTGCCAACAACGAAAAATTAGACTCGTCACGGTTAGTATTACCAAATTTCGATACCTCATAAAATTTTAAACTTTCGCCCCATTTAGTTACTCCTCATAAGAACCAAACTTCAATATTATTAAAATCAATCGTACTCGTTTTGAACAATAAACTCATCTTTTATCTTCATTATTTTATCAAGGATATCAACTAGTTAGTATATTACAATCTTATTCTAACCATTATCTTGTTTACCCATATTAAACTTATTTCACTTGTTATAATGAAACCAATACATGTTTATAAAATACAGTGTTTTTTTCATTTTATTCTATATTATTATTATTATTATTTAATAAAATCCATTTAGGCTGGTTATAACTAAACTACTATATGTTTATAAGGTGTGGTATTATTATTATCATTACTATAATAAAATCTACCTTTTTACTCTTTCCGTCTAGTTAAATACTTCTAAAATTTTAACTCCACTTAAGAAAATTTTTGTAAAATTTCTTTACCCCTTTAAAATGTATTATCACATGTTACATAGAAAACTAATCAAATTATTTTCAAGACAAATTTTTTTATAACTTACTACCACAAACATAAAAAAAGGATATGTAAGTCACGATATCATACCATACACTTATAAATTATTTTCAAAGTCGTTTTCCTATAATTAGCCAGACTTATTTGCAAGAAAATTTAGTAGTTCTCATTAATTAAAATACATACCCGAATGTAGACACACATAAAAAGACTCAAAACGTCGTTGGAACTCCATCAAACTCCAGCACCATAAAACACGAGCAAACACAAGGTACGTTCAAGTTATAATAACTACTGAACGACCATATATCATAACTTAACACATACTAGTATATATACATCCGCATATATATACCTATTAAATCACCCAAAACATACTCGTTACCATACATGTTAGATCAATCAATCGCGTCATACACTCGTTTTTTCCATACGAATAATCGCCATCTTACAACAAGGCATAAAACCCATCACTAAAACTAGTCCATATCGTGTGACCCCATAATCACACAACATGACTACAACCTAAAACATATAACACACTAAAAATTATCCATACGTAGGCAACCGTTACATAAACCCACATATTATACATATTCCCAAAATCCACATCTCATCATATACAAGCATGTACTAACCCTCTTTCATGCAATCATACTTAGAAATCCATTGAAGTTGTGGTAGTTGTATAACTATGTTGGCCACCATACTTATACAATTACCCTTTCCCCAATGCACTCCCTCCTATGATGAAACCTATAAGAATAAATACAACATATAACACATAAATCCATCTACTCACATAAGTTCATAACCACATAAACAATAAGGTCCAAAACTCCATCTATTAAAATAATATAGTCAAACTCTTGGAATACATAAATCCATAGTCTAGCTAAAACAGCATAGATAAACTCCAACACAACATCATAATCAGTTATAAGTCATGTCGCCCATAAGAGTGGAAACAACTTAAAATCCTTCCTATCCACCTACTCCTAGTGACTCGAATCACCACAAGATTCTTAGGGAACATGACTTAAACATCAAAAGAAAAATAATATACATTAGGTACACCAAATAACTTACTATGGTGAAAGTAATTTATATATCAAAAGCAAAACAGAAATTAATAGGTGACTAAGTATGGGCAACTACAGTTCAACTCATACTAGTCAAAATTCACAAAAAATAAAATTTAGGAAAATATAATCAAGACCACACGTAATCATATGACGCCAATATGCAGGGATCCTTAAGCAATAGACTAGGCTAGGCAACCTAATTCTCTATAACCAGTCTCTGATACCATTCTGTCACACCCCACCATGGCGGAATATGGGGCGTGACGTATAGATATCATCACAACAATAGCGTGTCTATAGAGATAACTAAATGAAATGGAAATATCATAAATGGTGACACAATGTCATGAAGATATCTCAAACAATGCAGGCGTCTAGGTAAGTAGGTAACAGGCCTACCTCTTACCAAAGACATTTAAATAACACACATCAAACATATAGGTGTCTAAAAAGTATCACTTATTCAAACATAAATAAAGACTAAGAGGAAAGGGGGTTCCTCCAAATGCAATCCTAAGCCTTCCAGCTAGCCACTCCTATTCTCACGCTTAACCACATTCTCACCTGAAAGAGACACTAAAACACGTCAACATAAAGTTGGTGAGAGTCATAGGTTTAGACTCCAACGCCAAATCAGTTATAAGCTGTGAATAACAACCATCAACAAAAGAACATATGGACAATGTGTTACAATAATGAATTAACAATTACCATTCAAGATTAACCATATAATCACAATTCCAAGGCTCCAAGCCTTACCAATAACCACAATTTCCAAGGCTCCCAGCCTTACCAATAACCATGGTCACATAGGCGCCCATACACCTATGAACCAATCCCAATGCCCCGCCTTGTCAACATCCCCTTGGTACCAAGTCAAACCACAATAACTGGGACGGTACGTGTCCCCCCGATCCAAATCATAAACACAATCAAGAATCACATAGCAGTTAATCACATAAATGTACACACAAGTCCATCACAAACCATAAAAACATTCACAGCACTAGTTACAAAACCAAACAGTGTCTCTTCCATCCCATCTGGAATTCAAAACATTTATAAATCATAGAAACATGGGACTATGAAACTCACCTGAACAAGCTTCTCTAAGTACCCGTGCTCTAGCAAAAATCTAAACACACAAACATATACAATCAAGACATGAACCACATACCAAAATGGCTCATTAATCTATGATGGATATCTAACCTTCTCCTACAACTTAACCCCGTTTATATGCCATAATCATCTCGTTACACCCCTCTATAAAGCCCTTAACTTTGTTTAGTTCATAACTCATCCCGTTTAACATTTATCCCAAAACAGTCCCGATTTTCATACTCCGTATTATGAGCCAAACGCCCACCAAACCTAAACCACATTCCTTGCAATGAAAACCCCATAAACTTATATGTGTTAGCTAAAATATCAGCCCTTTCCCCAACTTCAAAGCTAATTTTAAGTCCCCTGATGACGTATAGTCCCCAGCCGGGTCATGAACCCGGCCCACGGGTACTACCCGTATCCGGCCAATCACGAATGGGTGGGAATAATGTTGTTTGAGCTTATGGGCATGAATGAACAGTAACCGCACACACGTGTGCGGCCCACGGCCCGGCATGACCGGTGCAGGGTTAGACAGAATCATACTCCAGTTATGAGTAGGATTTATCTCAAAGGAGAGGATATTCACTCACCATAATTAGAAGATAATAATCAATCTAAATCTGGTGTTTATCCTTTCCTTGGGGCCGAAGTATCAGTGACAGCCCATTAGGGTTTTACTGCCTATATAAGGAACCCCCAAGGGTTCCACAAAGGTATCACATTCTACATACTCTCAACTCGTCTGATTTCTATAACCCTAACCGATTACTTACTATCATGCCGGAGTCTAATCATGGGAAACATTCCCACGGTAAGCCTAACGCGTGTTGTTTTAGTGTGCAGGATCCCAACCAAAAAATTCACTTGGTGTAGGAGCCGGAGTCCAGCCAACCCGAATTAAGCCTAATTCGGGTCTAGCAAGGATCACCCAACTTTTGTATCAACAAGTTGGCGCCATCCGTGGGACCATTACACTAAGCTAGAGCAAAATCTCATCTCGATTTCTCAATGACGAAGGGGCATCCGCAAGGAAACCCCAGGAACACAAATCCTCGGAATCGGAAGTCCCCAGGGGAAGGGATACTCATTCCCAATCGATCCCCTAGCAACCAAGCCGGTGGACCAAACAACCGAAGTGGTCTTCAGTCCATGGGTATGACAAGCACGTTCTCTGTCACCCCACCACCTACTTCAACCTTGGATAACCCTGATCCAGGGAGTGCGCCTAACCCCCTTAACAAGGAGCCGCGCAGACCATCGACTGAGGAAGAAGTAGAGGTCGAACCACTCAGTGAGGAAGATCTCACTTGAGTTCTCACGCAGAACTTCGAGAGGATCGTCCCAGGAATTGTATCAAGGTTGAACCTAGGGAGGGACCTCCAATCTAGGCTCAACTTTGGCCATGCCGGACCAGGCACCTCTTCTCAATCTCAAAGGAAGCGAAGGACACGACCTCAGGAGAGGAACCTCTTTGAGGAAACTCCCCAACCTAGTAATATGTTCGAACGCATAGGGGATCGTCTCATGCAGGAACTAATACAATCCCGGGAGGAGGGAGAAAGGTCTGACGGTTCACCCGAACGACCAGATCTGGAACTAACCAGAACTAATCACCGCACAAGCGTGTGGGATAGGATGAATACCGGGAAGAAGGCTCCCGGCTCTTCTCACAAGAGCGGTCCTCACCCAAAGGATGGGGCACCCCCTTCTCCCGGTCCATCAGGAGAGGACTTGGATGACCATCCACCCAAGCGTCGCCGACCTAGGCGTACTCCTCCACCGCCACCAGACGATGAGGAGTACTATGGTGGCCCTTATTATCGAGATGCGGAAGCAGAAGATCTTTCCTGCCCGTGGTATGACCCTAGTCTCACCCGTCCATAGGCAGATCCCAGGGAAGATCCTTTCACTCTCCGCATACAGAATTACTCTGAGGATACAAAGCGCCGCATGTCGGCGTGTGTAAAGACTTATGATGGGACTGGTGATCCGGATGATCACCTAAAGATATTTGACACGCAGGCGAAAATTGAACGATGGCCCATGCCTATATGGTGCCAAATGTGCAATTCAACCTTGATCGGCAATGCTCGTGATTGGTTTGAGGGACTTCCTCCGTGAAGCATTGATAGCTTCACTGAACTACGTACTGCGTTCAAGAATAATTATACTCAGCGAAAGAAGTATAATAGGGACCCGGTCTCATTGGCAACCGTCAAGCAACGGCCGGGGGAGTTTACGGAGGCCTTCACTGAACGCTTCAATGACGAGTGCACACGCACAAAAACAATGTCGGAACTTCTGAAGATTTCCGATTATATGCACGCCATAACAGACAGGGAATTAATCAGACGTCTCAATGACAAACGTCCAGAGAGGTATGACGACCTTATGGAGAGGGTCAGAAACTTCATAGAGGGAGAAACCGCGGTAGCCGCGACCTATCCTTCAAAAGGAAACAGCTACCGATCGAACGACCAGTCCAGGAGACAGTCGGGCGGTCAAAACAACCAGAGCAGTGGGAGGGGCTCAGATTACAAGAGCCATAACAAAGGAGGACGGTCGGAGGACAAATTTACCCCTCTAAAGATGTCCTACCGGGAGATCTTGCTGACAGAAGGGTCCAATTTCCCGAGACCTCCCCCAATGACGACTCCGTTGGACCGTCGTCAAGGAAATAGCTTTTGCGAATTCCACAACGACAAGGGCCATGACACGAAGGAATGTATCCAGCTCAAGAAGCACATCGAGTCACTGATCAAGTCAGGCAAACTCAAGCATTTGGTCAAGGACTGGAAGGATGGAAAAGACAACAAGAAGTATGACAAGAAGGTGTGAGACCCCCAAAATCTGACATGGAACAACTAGGCAACGAGGGGATAACACGTCATAGTACAAGAACAATGAATTACAGTTCATACAAAGCTGACAAAATAAAAACATGTACATTACATCATAAAAGGTCGGAGTTTTTAAACATAGGTCCCAGAGTTTTAGAAGCGGAAAATTATATTATTTCGTCTCGATTTATAACATCAAGTTGCCCAAAAGATAGAATAAACTCCTAATAGTTTATATAAAACCAATCTTTCAAAAGCATCACAGAAATCTCCAAGATGCGATAATATCCTGCGGGCTCCCATCCAAGCAAAGCTAAGTAATAATACCTAAGATTAAACATGTAAAATCGTCAACACAAAGTTGAGTGATATTCATAGGTTTAGCAGTAAAAGTGTGGAACACAAGCATTCATTTGTAAAACAAGTAAATAGGGAGTATGGTTATGATCATTAACCATAGTCCAAAACCATTATTATTGTTGTTCAGTTCATGAACCGAAGCTTAACTCAATGTAAGTTCCTCTAGGGAGTATTCAGCCTAAATACTCAAGTAATAAACAAATATCAGTGCGTCAAGGTACTTGAGACGGGGACAGTCAATCCCGATGGATCCACCCAATACATTCGCGCTTAGTACTCGAAATTAACGGTTCATGATCAGGAGAGGAAACTTAAGGCTAAAGACTAAAAAGCAATAATAATAATGAAAGTCTGGAAAGCATACACGTTCTGGATAGCATATAGTTTTTAAATGGTTGTGTTCCACCATGTAAAATCTCACCCCGTGTTTAGAAACCATGTACAAGTAAAAAGGGGCTATGAACTCACCTTAGCCACGAGGTAAGTCAATCACGGTACTCATCAACTGAGTAGAAACAATGGTAGTGAGACGATCACCGACGATATGGATACCCGGGGAAACAAGAAAACCGCAACCTATCAAAATAAGGCGCGCGTTAAAACTCGAACTCAAATATCGATATGTACCAAATACAATATGACTCAAATGTTTTCGAAGTATTCATGTTTCAAAACCATTGACACGAACCAAATTAATTCATACTAACTCATTTATTCCAACACTACACGTTAAAACACTTGAACACTTGAAAATGACCCGTCATACGACGCCAAGTCAACGCAAGTCAAACTATCCTTTACCCTTATTTGGACCAGTAGATAAGTCATTTATATAATGACTAAGCACTTGAGTAAGTCACCATGTCCGATGGTGAACACTTAAACTCACGCAACACAAGCATTGAACTAAGTGTCCAAAATAAAAATCAGCAAGTACACCCCGAATGTACACACCGATCTACCCTATCTAGACTTGTCCGTTTTACATGAAAATTGATGTCAAGGTCACTTATAACCTGTATAAGACCTCCATAAAATTTGATCCAAAGTTCACACTTTAAAATCCATCAGCTCGACACTTTACTCGACTCCAAATTTGGAACAGATTTATACACTTGTTCTGTAAAACCGTTTGGACCACTTTAAAAGTACTAACTCGACAATCCGTCTTTTGAAACCACTACTAGACTCATCAAACTCAGTTTGTAAACTTTGAAAACCAGTAGATACATTTATCTAACCAAGCCTAAAGTCCCCGAGAGTCGACCCAAAATCAGCCACAATTTCGGATTATGCCGACTTGCGTCTCCCGGTACACGAAAACTAAAACTAGCATAGCTTTTGACTCGTAATG
This sequence comes from Glebionis coronaria, assembly GCA_025667525.1. Lineage (NCBI taxonomy): Eukaryota > Viridiplantae > Streptophyta > Magnoliopsida > Asterales > Asteraceae > Glebionis > Glebionis coronaria. Next base: position 633,224,005 of record CM046874.1, on the reverse strand, counting down.
ACTTAGAAGCTCTATCTTATGCCAAAACGACCGTATCGGAAAAATATACAACAATTTCAAATAATCTCAGACTTTCACAGACCTTAAACCCACGAAAAATCTGTTTAATACCTGCTGTCCCAAAATAGCATTTTTGAAAACAAGTCAAATCCATTTTTCACTCAAAACCAATCATTCCCATACCCCTAGGATCACTATACTATCATTCCTAACAACCAAACACACTCCTAAACACATGCATGTAAAATTTAACAAAATTAAAGATCAAAAATGAGACTTTTTATGATCAAATCAAGATAATCTTACCAAAAATCATACATGCATGATGATTAAAACATTAAACAACCATGGAATCATAAACTTATGAAAACTTGATGCATGTGTGAATTTCTTGTATCAAAAGAACCACAAGATCATTTGGAACAAGGGACATAGCTTGGTTTTGATTAGATCATGCATAAAAATCAAGATTTGAGGGTGTTTAGGGGTGTAGGGGGTCACGGTTTTAAGAGAGAAAGAAAGAGGAGGGAGTGAAATTTTTAGTGTGTGTTTTTGAGTGATGAAAATGAGGTGAAGTGGTTAAAAATGTTTATATAGTATGATGGAGGGCTAGTTGTGTCAATTGTGTATAGTTTTGGACTTAAAAGAAATTTAATAGTTTTATAGGGTAGAAAATGGTTACGGGGCTCGGGTTTCGTAAAAATAATTTTCAAAAGCTACAATGCATCATAAAAATGATTATATGATTTCCCGACACGACTTAATACGTAATTAAAACGAAATCGTCGAAAATATTAATTATCGAAACAATCGTTAATAAAATGTAAAAAATTTTGGGCATCCGTCGGTATCGCGATCACTAGGAATTCTTGTTGTGCATTGATTTTGAATAAACTCGTTGTAAAACGCGCGCGGGTGATTTTAAACCAAAAACTTTGATTTAAATTAAATAAAGAAAAATAAAATAATAATTTTATAATTCTATACAAAGTATTGTCAATGATCAGAAAATACTTAAAAGTATAATTTATTAAAATTATCATGATCTCAGGATTTACATATAAGAATACAAGAAAACGTAATGCATTGGAAAATTCAAGAAGCACGAATAAAAGAATAAAATAAAGCTCGGAAAGTACGGGTTCTCACAGTCTTCCTCCCTAAAGGAACTCTGGTCCCCAGAGTTCTCCTGAAAACAGTAGAAGATGCAAACATGAGGAGGTACAAAGTGTAGAACAAAATTCATTGCTTCCCAGGTAATTTCTGCACCACGACGAATCTTAACAGTTAGAATTCACTATGCTTCAGTTTCTTAACTCCTTTACGAATAACTTTTTCGAACTCGGATTAGAATAATGACTTTTCAGTACGGGAAAACATTCAAAATATAGAATGAATGCAAGAATCGCTTAAACGAACAAAGTGCGTTAAGATGAATCAAGATTGTAAATCAACAAGGGGTCGCAAATCGTGCAACTGTAAAACGTGAAAATCTTCAAATGTAAGAATCTAGTCACAAGCGAAATAGAAGGGAAAAAATTGAATAACATATGATCATTTAAAATACAAGCTGTCAAAATCAGTTGTCTAGGATTTTGGTATTACTTTAAAACTTAGTTTTAAATATTTTATTTATTAAAAGAAAATTTTACAAGGTGTAGTGATTTAAAAATCAAACTCTGTATAAAATGAGTGGGTAAACAGTTGTCAAATCTTTTTCTTGATCAGGACTTCAAGATAAAAGTAACTCAGTTCAAATAGTTATTTTGATCAGCTTAAGAACTTTTGGATGACTTTATGAAATTATTGTTAAAACTCAGGTTTAACGTTACCATTAGGAAAAATCAAATTTTCCAAGTTATTTAGAATCCTTGTTAGAAATTATAAATTAATTTAATAATTTCATTAGATTGTCAGTAAAGTATGATAAAATCAATTACTTTAAAAGATACAATTTGACACTATTTAATCATAAGTTATAAATTTACCCAAGAGGATGTACAGATTCGATATCAACTTGAAATGGGTATTTTGACAATTTAAACATTTGGTAAAATGTATAAAACTTTTCTTAAAAATTAATAATAATTTTTAGAAATTCAAGAAAGTGTTTAAGATATCAAACGATAAACACGTAACAGTTTCTGGTTTTTAGAAAGTGACAAAATAGCAAACGATTATGAAACAAATATCGATCAACAATTAGTATACAAGCAATAGAACGAGGGAATAAACCTGAAGTCGTATCAACTCTTAACGGACATGATAGAATAGATGCATCGATGATAAGGACAATAAGAAACAAGGATTATAGCAAGATTAATTCACGAGTGCGGTTGGCATCACCAATAACGGCTTATTAAATTCTCACTGGTCGATACACGATCGAATGAGAAAATCCACACAACGAATTTTCGAATCAAAGAAAATTCTTAAGGAGTCACTTGATAGGAATTCCAGTAAAACGAACAACATTAGCAATAAGAGGCGTAATCAATACGTGGTTCACACGAATGGATTTTTCAAGGCGATAGTGTCTTAACCAATATCATGACAATTACATGAAATCATCGTTCACGTCCAGTCATAAATCATTAATCGCGTCCAGAGACATTTCATAGGTCTACCAAGATAGATAAAGAAGATCGATTGGTGTTGAAGCATAACAACGTTGAAACTTTCAAGTCTGGTATCAATGGTACGAATTTAGGCATATGGTAACGAAAATTATATCATGAGGATGATGATGTAACAAGTAAAGCAAAGATCGCTGAGTAAGGAAATCTGTGCTTGAGGCATGTACTTTGTTCAAGAAAAGATAAGGGTTCATATGTGTATGTTGCGAACTGTTGATACTCGCATAAGAAGTAAAAGTTTTCTAAACTTTATATATCTAACTTTTTAAGGAACATATTAAAAAGTTGATTGTTGGTCAAATATTTAAGGCGACTACTAATCGGCCTCGCATGGCTCCTTCTAAATTAAGCATAGGTGATCAGGCCATGCATAATTTAGGACTAGCAATGCGATGCTCAGCTTCGTCAAACCAGTATTACATAACATATGATTTAAAATATGTATATAATAGCATTTGTAAAAACAGAAATCAAAATAACATATGAAACTACCTCGTAAAATTTATGTCATTTAATTTTATAAAGTAGCGTTCAAGTATCTTGTAAAGCCCAAGTAAGTTATTTTGTAAATTGGTTTGCAAACAATATCTGCTTGAGTTTATATGGTATCTTATAAAATAGCAAGTGGGTTACATGAGGGTAATAAAGGGTAGTTCAATACAGTCAATGAAATGGTTACAACGTGCTAATGTTTCAAGAGGTTTAGCAGGAATCGTCAGGAGACACATGTCAAGATGATAACGAACGTTATGAAAGCAAGATCTTCGATCCTCAGCCAAATTCAGTGGTACGATAGAAACAAAGAAAAACAATATAGATAGACAAATAAGTCATAAATAGAAGAAAGGAGTAAGGAATCCGTATGTGTTCACATCGTAATTTATTTGACAAAAATACCCTTTTAAGAAAGTAGGGTATCAGTTAACAAATAATACAATCACTCCGAAAAGTTTCTATATTAGGAAGTTACCGAGTTTCAAAAGTTCAAGATCTATGTATATGTATGACCGAACTCAATTTACTGTTTGTAAACGTTTTCAAACGCAATCAATGTTTCATGGTTGTAAAGTATTATTAGTTACAATTTTACGAGCTCACACAAACTTAAAATGCTTCAGACCATGTTTTTAAATTCCATTAATTTTGACCTTTTTAGTCCATTTTGACTTTTTGGGTTTGACTAAACCAATTGACTCGCTAAATAAGACTCGAAGTCTAATGCAATTCGGTGTAAAACGATGTTTTGAACAACTTTCTAGTTTTACTCGAGACTTGAAACAGATTAAAAACGGACGAAAATGCCCTTGCATTAAATCTGTCAACAAAATGATATTTTAGAATTATGCAAAAATAAGTTTTTAAATTTTACAATCTCAAATGAGCGTAACTTGCTCGATTTTAAACTTTAATGGTCAAATTTTATGTCCTAAACGGACGTCTCAACAAGTAGATATATATATTTTTATGTCTAAAGTTATAAAAATATTTTCTCGATACTGTTAAACTTCTTGTAAAATTTCTATACAAAGTATATTTTTCGACACAGCTTGAAATTAAATCTAATTTCATAATAACCCAGAACTAATGTACACACAAAACTTGTGGATTCCATAAAGACGAAAGAACATAAACTGTATAATTAGTCATGTAAAGAAAACGCGGTATGGAAATGGTTCAAGAATACCAACGAAAATCTAAGAAATCAAAAACGACGCATGACATCCGTGTCTTTGGTTGCAAGATGCAATGCAGAAAGGGTCTCTTGGTGGCATGATTTTTCCAAAATCACAAGACATACCGAGAAAGAAACAAAATATTAACAAGTCACACTCCTGAGGTGAGGACGTTTAATGAAAAGGGGAGGATACAAGTAGGATCGTATTCCAAACAGTCGTCACATAATAAATAACGATCATGTGTTCAAGGTACAACGGATGTTGTAAGTCGAAGTCGAAACGTAGAATGGTCAATGAAATAAGATGTAATCCATGTACAAGTGTCGTGTAAAACGGTGGCGTAAAGGTAAATCAAGATTACGAAAACTCACGATATTATTCAGCATTCTTCGAGATGTGTGACTCACACGATGTCTTTCAGTCTTTTTCGGAGACACATTGAGCTACACAATGGTCTATAGACTATTTTCCGAGACATTCAATCACAAATGGTCGGAAAAAAATATGCGTATCTAAATAGATATTTTAAAAGAATTAAACAATGAGAGCAACACGTACGATAGTAAGAATGAAAATCAGGAGTTTCATCGAAAACAACACTTCTTCAATTCCGAACAATGGTATCACGAGAGTATGCACAACATGTAGCAGCGAGTCGAGAAAAACAGATGATTCAAAATGAACGAGTATATGAAGTCAGTCGTATCACGCATAAATGAAATAGCAATAGTACTCAAAAAAATGAGTATGAAAATTCGACAGCATACGCGCTCTGAATACAAGTATGTAACGTCATAACGATATAAAATCATTGTAATAAGATCAATTCACAAGAACAAGAATTCAAGAAATACAGTATAGGCAGATGTAATCACAGTAACATTCAATGATAATTCATGAAGCACTAGGCTTTGTAAATACATAGTAATTATCGTCATTAGCGTAAAGTAATATTTCAAAATGAAATCAAAAGATGAAATACTACAACAATAATTAAAAGTAAATAATAAGGATTAGAGAGTTACCCGCGAAGATATCGAACAGCAATGGCAGATTCTGTGTTTGACACTTAGAAACAATAAAATATTTGAACTTTCGGTTATAGACTAAATTTTGAAAAATAACTCAGTTCCCTATAACCATCGCTCTGATACCAATCTGTGAGACCCCCAAAATCTGACATGGAACAACTAGGCAACGAGGGGGTAACACGTCATAGTACAAGAACAATGAATTACAGTTCATACAAAGCTGACGAAACAAAAACATGTACATTACATCATAAAAGGTCAGAGTTTTTTAACATAGGTCCCAGAGTTTTAGAAGCGGAAAATTATATTATTTCGTCTCGATTTATGTGACACCCCCAAATCAGGTTTGCAGCAGAATAGTAATTGGGTGTCAGTAAGTGGATCACAGAACAAATGGTATACAAAGCATTGATCATAATTACATGATTTGAAATACAATTGATACAAATATGGTTTTAGTACAATCAGTTGAAGTGTTAAATATCAGTTGTTACAAATATCCCAGTGAAAACAAATCCCCCAATTATTATGATGCTCCTAAATGATGCTCAGTCCATGCTCAAATAATCCAGCTAAATTTCCTGAGAAAAACATGCTTAAAACAGTCAACATAAAGTTGGTGAATTCATAGAGTTTTGTAAAATCATAGTTCAGGACAGTAAGTTGTCCTACATAGTGTTGCACAAAGTTTGATATAAAAACCAAGTGTAGGATCTCAAATATCCCATATAGTATTTCATAAGGTTTGATAATAATCAAGTTCAGGTATATCAGTATGTTCCATGTATTAATGTACCAAATAATAAAAGGTCGAGTTTAGAACCGCAAACATTATAAACATAGTATCGCACAAAGCCAAATACTATAAGGTAATTACATTCCCATATTGCCCGAAACTGAGGCTTGACAGTTAAGTCCTCAACAGATGAGGACCCTTCGCCTTATCTTGATCAAGGCACCCATAACAAAAATAAGTTCTCAAATGTGAAACATCTGTTGTCCCGGCCGAGGCACAGTGAGCATGACTCACCCAGATGGGGACGGTCAATCCCAAATAGATCTATTTATAACATTCAGGCAATTCAAAAATTCTAACAGTTTCGGATGCACGCGTCATGCGGGTTAATCTACAATAGGCAATCGTAATTAAGGGTAACAGTTCAGTTTGCGTTTCCTCGATCAACAATTTATTAAATATAAGATATCAAAATCATATAGTCAAATCAAGTTATAGCATGTCTCCCCCTCGCGGGTTAGTAAAACATAAATAGTAGTGAAAGGCGAGGCTATGAACTCACCTGAATAGCAGTGCCCGGATAATATCACAGATAGTCCAAATAGTATACTCACGATACAGTTAATTACGTAAGTAATTAATTAGGTCTCAGTATATGTACAAATATAATGCACATATAAATGCAGTTGATGAAAATGCATGATCACGGATTTAATAAGTTGTTATCCTTTTCAGTGTTAACTTATTGTAAGTTATCGTAACATGTACACTTTTAATTTAATAAAGTGTATTTACCCCGTTCGAATTGTAACAGTTCAAATGAATTAAATAAAATGACTTATTTAATTAGGACTTGTATAAATTTACTGTTTCATAAACGTCCTTTAAGTTCCGATTGTACACATATAGTCCTCCATGTTTCACGACTTTAATATAGCCTTTATAGTTTATTATATTAAATAATATTAATAAAACTTAAGTTAAATTGCACACGAGTCCTTGATTTTAATATAGTTACCAAAACAGCCCCTAGGGCTTGCTAAACTTTCAGAAAATGGCAAGATTGGCCCTTGTGTTTCAAGTGTTTTGTGACATAAACATTGATTTTGGAAAGCCATTTACGGGTTCGTTATTTAGCCATAAAACAAACGGGGAACATATTTGTATTCTCGGACACGCCGTCTAAAAGTTTCGTTCTTTAAGTTTTGCTTGAAAACGGCTCTAAAATGGGTAAAAACGGGTTCAAAGACAGCGGGTCAGAATGTTTAAATTTTCATCAGCTTTTAAAGTGTGCGAGGCAGATTTTTAAAGGGCTGTAACTTATTCGTTACTTGACAGTTTTTAGTGTTCTTGGTGTCTACGGAAAGGTAGCCAGGAGATCTACAATATCCTAGTTGGTGTCTGGTTCCAGATCTAACTCTAACTCGCTCAAAACGCAGCCAAAGTCGGCTGGTCAGCCTACATGTACATGCTGTCAGCTTTTTATCCAAGTGCTGACAGCTTTTAGTGTTCAAACGCAGGTTTTCAAAGTCAGTTTCCCGATTCGTTATAGCTCCGTTTTGGGTGATTCAAAAGGCTGTGGAAAGCTGGCTAGGTGATCTACGAAATGCCCCCATAAACAGATCTATAGTCGGGGTGCTACTGAGTCTAAACAGGGCCTAAAGTGGGCTGCTCGGGCTAGTTTTTCACATGAAATAACGCTTATGTTTAACTCGTTTATGTTGGAAATTTAGTGCAATTGTGGGAACGGGTAATACTTGTAAATGGGTTTGGAGGTACGGAGTGTACACCCATTAAGTCCCTTACCTCCCTGGACTCAATATAGTGGTTAGGATGCTGCTCCTGGTTAGGAAGCTGCTCCTGGTTAGGACGTTGCTCCTGGTGATGAACAAAGTCTTTGTAACCTCTTTGACCAGTTAATGAGGGTTGAATATTGACTTGATGACCAGGTTTATGGTCATGTAACCACTATGCTTTATGAAGGTAATTATGAGATTAATAGGCCGATTAATGCTCTTAATACCTTTGACTAGGAGTTACATTCCTTAAAGGAATAGGATCACTATAAATAGTGATCATATTTTGCATGATGAGATATACAATAACAGGAAACACTTACACGCACAGAGTTCTTGATTTGTGTCTAAAACAAGAACTAACTCTTGGTTTTATCCCAAGGAGGTATTCGTGTTAACCCAGGCATAGGGTCGAATAATCTTCTTTGGAAAGTGATTACACGACTCCAAGAGATATCCGGTAACCATTCATTGGTACGTAGTTAGGCTATTGATTATCTTCACCCTGTTGGAACGAAGTAAACCCCAACAATCAAAGAAGATTATTTTGTGATAATCAATGGCGGTGGCAATGAAGCATATGGTGGCTAACTTCTCCAAACTGGACAAGTTTGAAGGGGTTGATTTTAGGAGATGGCAGAAGAAGATGCACTTTCTTCTTTCTACCATGAACGTGGTGTACGTGCTGACTACTCCTATTCCTGATGGTGGTGATGATGCTACTTTGGAGGAACTGAGGAAAAGGAACAAATGGGAGAATGATGATTATGTATGTCGCGGCATAATTCTCAATGGTATGTCTGATTCTTTATTTGATATTTACCAAAATGTTAAATCTGCTAAAGAACTATGGGATTCCTTGGAAGCCAAATATATGGCTGAGGATGCATCAAGTAAGAAGTTCCTTGTGAGTGATTTCACAAATTACAAAATGACTGATTCAAGACCAGTCATGGAACAATACAATGAACTTCTTGGAATACTTGGCAGATTTACACAACATAAAATGAACATGGATGAGATCATTCAGGTCTCGTGTGTCATTGACAAACTACCTCCTTCTTGGAAAGATTTCAAGCATACCTTGAAACATAAGAAGGAGGAGTTAACTCTTGTTGAGTTGGGCAGTCATTTGCGCATTGAGGAATCCCTCAGGGTGCATGAAAGTGATAAGCCAAAGAGCAACAATGTTGCTGGTTCATCTGTTGTCAATATGGTGGAGCATAACAACTCCACCAGGTACAATGACAACAAGGGCAAACGTAAGCATCATGATAACACCAAGGCTAATCCTAACAAGAAGTCATCAGTGGCTTATTGGAAGTGTGGGAAACCTGGACACTTCAAAAGGGATTGCAAAGGTGTTAGCATTGGCAACCAAGCTAATGGATCAGGCACAAAAGGTCAGAATATGTTTAATGAATCTCTCCAGATTTATTATGTTACATATGTATCTGAAGCTTACTTTGTGCAGGATGATGATGTTGCGTGGTGGGTTGACTCTGGAGCAACAGTACATGTGTGTAAAGATAGATGCTGGTTCAAGACTTATGAGTCAATGAATGATGGATCTATTCTTCACATGGGAAATGAGTCAACAGCCCTAGTGCATGGACGTGGTTGTGTAGATCTTAAATTTAGTTCTGGAAAGATTGTTTCTTTGTTTAATGTTTTGCATGTTCCTAATATTAGGAAGAACTTGGTTTCTAGTAGTGTGTTGAATAATTATGGTTATAAACAAGTGATTGAATCTAATAAATTTGTTTTATCAAAACATGGTGTGTTTATTGGTTTTGGCTATTTGAGTAATCAAATGTTCAGGCTTAATATTGATTCTAGTATAAATGTTGATTATGTCCTGATGACTACCACTAAACTAAATGATTCATCACTATGGCATGCTAGACTAGGCCATGTCCACTATAAGAGGATGCAAGATATGTCTAAGGATGGGTTAATTCCAGCTTTTGACATGGACACTGATAAGTGTCAGACTTGTATGCTGAATAAAATTACTAAGAAACCATTTCAGGATGTAAAACGTGTAACTACAGTTTTGGAGCTAATCCATAGTGACCTATGTTATTTGCATGCTACTCCCTCATTAGGGAATAAGAAATACTTGGTAACATTTATTGATGATGCTTCAAGGTTTTGTTATGTCTATTTGTTACATACTAAGGATGAAGCATTAGATAAATTTAAAGTATCTAAAACTGAAGTTGAATTACAACAAGGAGTCCAAATCAAAAGATTTAGGACTGATAGGGGAGGTGAGTACATGAATACTCAGTATTTTCAGTCTGTTGGAATAATCCATGAAACAACTGCCCCCTATACTCCACAACAAAATGGTATATCAGAAAGGAAAAATAGAGTACTAAAAGAGATGGTTAACTCCATGTTGTCCTACTCAGGACTGAGTCAAGGGTTTTGGGAGAAGCTATGTTAACAGCTTGCTATTTATTAAATAGGGTTCCTAATAAAAGGAACAGGATTACCCCTTATGAACTCTGGACTAAAAGGAAACCAAACTTGAACTACCTCAAAGTTTGAGGTTGTAGGGCTGTTGTAAGACTCCCTGATCCAAAGGTGAAAACCTTGGGTGAAAGAGGCATTGAATGCATCTTTGTTGGATATGCTGAGCATTCAAAGGCTTATAGGTTCTATGTTATTGAACCTAATGATTCAGTTTCAATAAACTCAATCATTGAATCAAGGGATGCTAACTTTGATGAGACTAGGTTCTCATCAGTCCCTAGACCAAGCCTTAGGACTCCTATAGGAGCTGAGGACACTGGTGTTTCAGTAGAACCTGAAAGGGTCACTGATGAGGTTGTGGTTCAGCAACCTGAGCCTAAGCTTAGAAGAAGCATAAGGCATAGGACTCCAAGGAATTTTGGGCCTGAGTTTCAACTATACTTGGTTGAAGGACAAGGGATGAGGTCTCTGACCAGTACTACTATTGCTTTAATGTTGAGGATGATCCCAAAACATTTGATGAAGCAATGAAGTCCCAGGATGTTGCTTTCTGGAAAGAAGCAATCAATGATGAGATGGATTCCATCATGGGCAACAACACTTGGGTGTTGGTTGATCTACCTCCAGGTTGTAATCCACTTGGTAACAAGTGGATTTTCAAAAGGAAAATGAAGGTAGATGGAACTATTGAAAAGTTCAAGGCAAGGTTAGTCATTCAGGGCTTTAAACAAAAGTCAGGGATAGACTATTTTGATACTTATGCTCCAGTAGCACGTATCAGTACCATAAGAATGCTGATTGCTCTAGCAAGTATTCACAATCTGATTATTCATCAGATGGATGTGAAGACAGCATTCTTGAATGGTGACTTGGATGAACCAACCTCAGGGCTTCATCATGCCTGGTCATGAAGGTAAGGTGTGTAAACTGATTAAGTCCTTATATGGACTGAAGCAGGCACCTAAGCAATGGCACCAGAAATTTGATGAAGTGGTTTTGTCTAATGGTTATTCACTTAACCAAGCTGACAAATGTGTATATAGCAGATTTGATGAATCTGGTAAAGGAGTCATCATTTGCCTATATGTTGATGACATGTTAATCTTTGGTACTGACCAAGCTAAGGTTGATCAGACAAAGGATTTTTTGTCATCAAAGTTCTCCATGAAAGACATGGGGGAGGCTGATGTTATCCTTGACATAAGGATTAAACATGAAAGTGATGGTATTGTAATTTCTTAGTCTCATTACATTGAGAAGGTGCTGAAGAAATTCAATCACTTTGATTGTACTCCAGTAAGTACACCTATGGATACAAGTGAGAAACTAATGCCTAACAATGGTCAGGCTGTCTCCCAGCTTGAGTATTCTAGGGTGATTGGTTGCTTGATGTATGCCATGACTAGTACTAGGCCTGACATTGCATTTGCTATGGGTAAACTGAGTAGGTATACTAGTAATCCTGGTACTCAGCATTGGCAAGCAATTCAGAGGGTACTGAAGTATTTGAAAGGAACAATGGATTATTGTTTGTCTTATACTGGATATCCTTCAGTGTTGGAAGGTTACACTGATGCAAGTTGGATCAGCAATACTGAGGATAATTCATCCACAAGTGGCTGGGTATTCCTTCTTGGTGGTGGTGCAATTTCTTGGGCATCCAAGAAGCAAACTTGCATTACTGGTTCAACAATGGAATCTGAATTTGTGGCTCTAGCAGCTGCTGGTAAAGAGGCTGAATGGTTGAGAAACTTGCTTCTTGAGATTCCATTGTGGGTCAAACCTATGGCACCCATTTCTATCCGTTGTGATAGTGCAGCTACATTGGCTAAGGCATATAGCCAGATGTACAATGGCAAGTCTAGACACCTAGGTGTTAGACATAGCATGATTCGTGAGTTGATCACGAATGGGGTGATTTCAATAGAGTTTGTGAGGTCTCAACAAAACTTAGATGATCACTTGACGAAGGGATTGGCTAGAGACTTGGTTATAAAGTCTGGTAAAGGGATGGGTTTAAAAGTCCACTCTAGTCACTGAATGCTAGGACACCCAACTCCCTCCTGAGGAAACTTGGGAGCTGAGTTCAATGTGGAAAGCTGAACATTCAGGGGACTGAAGCACATGTTTTACATATCATCCCAAGGATGTGCTTGTACCTGCTGAAAGGAGGATGAAGTTATAAACTTCTTAATGGTTAATTTCTTTGAAAAAGTGCTTAAGCAGGAGCATGAACTAAAGAGGAACCACCTATGTAAATGTTGAGGTTTCGCCACCTCAAGGAGCATGGACTTTGGCTCTTACAACATTTATGAATTGGATATGGACACATGGCTTGTATCGTGTCAGGAGCGTTTTAAGTGTTTGAAAACTTGGGTGTATGTTATCTTCAGGTGTTCAAAGTAGTTGAAGGGTTCAATTCTTAGAACACCCTGATTCTCGAATATTTGGAGTGATGTACTAAGATGGAAATTCAATCCTCAGGACATTTTCATTTATGCACTGGTTTTGTTAAAGTTGATTTTCATACAAAAAGGAATTATACTAAATTGGGGAGGATTGTTGGAAATTTAGTGCAATTGTGGGAACGGGTAATACTTGTAAATGGGTTTGGAGGTACGGAGTGTACACCCATTAAGTCCCTTACCTCCCTGGACTCAATATAGTGGTTAGGATGTTGCTCCTGGTTAGGAAGCTGCTCCTGGTGATGAACAAAGTCTTTGTAACCTCTTTGACCAGTTAATGAGGGTTGAATATTGACTTGATGACCAGGTTTATGGTCATGTAACCACTATGCTTTATGAAGGTAATTATGAGATTAATAGGCCGATTAATGCTCTTAATACCTTTGACTAGGAGTTACATTCCTTAAAGGAATAGGATCACTATAAATAGTGATCATATTTTGCATGATGAGATATACAATAACAGGAAACACTTACACGCACAGAGTTCTTGATTTGTGTCTAAAACAAGAACTAACTCTTGGTTTTATCCCAAGGAGGTATTCGTGTTAACCCAGGCAGAGGGTACTGAAGTCAAGAGCACAATGCTTTGATCTAAAAGAGATGAACACGAATCTTCCTATGTTTTTGGATGAGGATGTAATGACATCCGATATAAGTTATCTTAAGGATAAGATATTACTGGAGGAATTCGCGAGTCAAAAAGGATTACATTCCATAACTGGATAAATAAAATAACATCAATTATGAGTCATGTCGAATATATCTAAGCTCATGTGACTATAAATTTCTATTTACATCGATAAGCGTCCTCATCCACGTAAGGTAAAATTATAACTCCATTCGGTGACCTATGATTTCTTTATTCAAACGAAAAAGCGTCCCAATTCGTTTCAATAAGGATTTCATAGCCCACCTTACCTAGATTTTTCCGACAAGGCTTATCATTTAGAATAAGTATAGTAGATATTATTAAGATACTTTACAGCCCGTTTGCTTATAACCTTCGTCTTTAGACGTCCCATAACATCTTAATACGAAATTATAAATAAACTTCTGGTCCGGTGGCTTAAGATTTCTGATCAAGAGACTCAGGTCCCATATGTATAATATAGGATCATAAGTACCTTGATTTTAGGTTCCACCGCATCATTTAAAGATGCAAACTTATCCAAATAATACCACGTCAAAATACTATAAGCAAACGTGTATAAGTCGTTAATAAGTCGTATTCCGTAGATATACGTACAAAACTATAAGCGAGAGAAAATAAATGTTGACGCGCGATAACGTGCGCAAGAATACGTATCAAACAAGGAACTCATATATGCAATATGATGATATATTACAATCATAAGTATAGGCATTGTATCATATAGTTCCTTCTAGTAAGGTATATACATATATACACATAATAGCAAGTTCAAACATCTAATAAAATGTAGTGCACGGGATAATGCTCCCTTGTCTGTTTTGAAATATTCCAGTATGTACGGTTGTTGTAAATCCGTTCCAATTATGTGGCCGGTCAGTTCTCTAAGTAGTCAAAATAGACCAACCGGTTTATAGTTATCAATTAATTATAAGCAATAATTAGCGTATATGAAATGATTAGCGTATAAGCTTAATACACGATCAATCATGGAGGATAAAAAAAAATCTTAGTATAAGATTTTCAGGATTTATTTAGATTTTATTATAATACCAACTCGTTTTTAGGCAATTCATTTATGTTACTGTATTTTAGTTAAATACATCGACGTACAAGTATTAATAACTTCCATTTAAATTTGTTATTAATAATATCATTTAAGTAAAAGTATTTTACTTACCATAGTTGTATTTTACTTTTATAACCTACGTACCTTAAATTTCATAATTTTTATGAACAGTTATAAAAGTAATAACACTTTATTACATTTAATTTAATGTCCCTAAAGTTTTCACAAATTAAATAATAACCCTTTGTGTACAAGTTTCAGAAAATGATGGTTCTAGTCCATTTAGTTTAGGATTCGCTCAAGTTTTAATACATTAAATAAAATAAGGAGTCTAGGGTTTGCTTAAGTTTCGGTTATTGGCAAAACAAGCCCCTCCTTGTTTTTCTAGGTGTACACTTTCTGGTTCTTAACAGTTTTAGTCCTTAGGGTTTAATAAGTCACGAAGGGCATTTATTACTCCCTAGACTTTCAAATATTTACCATATTAGCCCTTGTAATTACTGTTTTATCAAAACAAGTTTCAATGTCACGGTTCTAATCCATGAGTTTAATGAATTGACATTTTTAGTCCAAAAGTTTTTATAAGGTATATTTTTGGCATAAAAACATTGTGTAAGTATAACATCACTAAGTGAGCTTATTAAATGTGCCAAAAGAGCTAATGGGCTTCCCAAACCCTTATTGAGCTTACAAGACCCATTAACAATTTTTGTGAGCTAAGGATTTCTTAATGGGCCTAATTACATTTTTAGATCCATTAATATTACAAATTTTACTACATAGGTCCATAGGACAATAAATGGGCCTAATGGGCTTCCTAATGGACCTAAACATATTTTTGTCAATTAATAATACTTAACCATTTATCTAGGTGTGAAGTTTATGAAACCTTACAAGATTATTACTTGTTTGAAATGATTAAGTCTAGATCTCTAGATAGAGAGTAAAAACCTATGGTATGTTTTATTTTCGGGTTTTAAATGAAATCCACGTTGGTTACAAGTTTGTATATTAATTATAAGCTTCACAGTATTTCAAGATAAAGTCCAATATTGGTTTATGTTTACATTTAATTTACGAGATCCTAAAAATTAAGATTTAGGGTTTATTATAAGTTCATAATAAGTGTGAAAACACTTATCCTTTTACCACTTATTTCCAATAATAACAAGACCAAAACGTGTGATTTATGTCGTAAAAGTTGGAATTATGCGTGGTTTGTGTTTTTATTGTGTTTTAGGACCAAAATATGAAAAAGGAAGAAAACACGGGCTTTCACGGGCTTTTATTGAAGAAAACGGGAAAAAGACGAAGTCAAAAGATCAAGAGTGCAAAAAGAACGGAAGTCCAAGACCTATTCTGAAGATTTATCGAAGAAAAAGTCAAAAGACGGAAGTTTAACGAAGTCGAAGAACTTAAGTCTAATAGAAGAAGAAAATTAAAAGACAAGTTCAAATCCCGAGACGACAAAGACGAAGAATTAAAGTCGAGTCGAGAAAACGTGAAGAAAGCAAGAAAGAAGATGCAACACATGCACTCCTTCCACCTTCCCTATAAATACCCTCCTAATAGTCATTAGGAGAGGAGTTAGAGTTTTTAGTTAATTTTCACTTTTTTTAGCTTTCTCTAGTTTTAGAGAGAGAAAGTCTTAAACTTTCTCTCATTAGTTTCATCTTTTTCTTAATCTTTCAAGATTAAACATCTTTGTATTGCCTATTTTTATTAATCAAGTTCATTTTAAGCTTTTATTCCTTAATCTCATTCTACTTTTCTTTGATTTTAGATTGATTTTGGTGCGTATATCATAAGATCCGTGTTGTTCTCATTGATTTCGTGCTTAAAAGTTAATCTTTTGATCATTTTATAAGTTTTCATTTGATTAAGCTTTAAGACTTTTGTGCTTATTGGCTTATTTTTATGATTAGCTTATTTTTCTTATTAAAAAGTTTTATTAAAAAGTTTATGTTTTTATTGTTTAATCTAAAAAGTTGTTTGATTTCGAGTTAGATAAGTTGATTAAAGTGCTTATTTGATTCGGATTTGTAATTGATTCGGGTTGGTTTTGGTATTAGCTTATTAAAGTTAGCTTATTACCTAGCTTAACCTTCTTCCACAATTTTCGGAAAGGGTGGTAAAACCCCTTTCCGATTGGCTTTTTCCGACCGGTGCACCATCCTAACCGATTTCCTTAATTGTAGGAAAGGGTTTAAAACCCCTTTCCGATTGGTCCCCATTCCGAGCAGCCTCCATCTCCATATTCCGATTGATCAATCGGATTGGGGTTTGTAGATTCCGACTGAGCATTTTAGTATTCCGACGGTATCACTTTTCAACATTCCGATTGGAGTGTTTTTGAACTTTCCGATTGTGGTTGTTTCATCGTATTCCGATTGGGGTTTTCTGCGTATTCCGATTTATGCTTTTGGGTAACATTCCGATTAGTAGCCTTAGTCCATTATTCCGATCGCTTTCCTACCCACTTTCCGATCAACCGATCGGAAAACATTCCGATCGGGACTCATTTTGGGCTCATTCCGATTGTTGCACTTGTTTGATACTCCGACCTTACTTTCTTTTAGTAATTTTCTAAGTGTTAGTTTTATTTAGTGAATTCATTTTGCCTTAGTGTTTACATACCTTCATGTTCGCTCGTCATTCTAGTTTTAATCTTTATTCTTCCATTTTACTCAACGACACTTTAATTATTTGTTAATAGTTTAAAACAAACCAAACCATTCTCTTGATTCACCAAAAGACAATTGAGTCGCACTAAAGACCGGTTTTCAATTCGAAAAGACTTGGGACTAACATTATTTCATACCTAGCCAAAAGCGAAGTACTAAATGGCGCCGCTGCCGGCTCTTTTCGTTACGATAAACGGTTTCTAGTGAGAGACGCATTGAATTTTGGGATCCGTTCTTTGAACATTATTTTCATTGCTATAAAAATTTCCAAAAATCCATAAAAAATATAAAACTCTTCAAAAATACAAAAACATTGAAAAAATCATTAAAAGCAATTCTTTTCAAAAGGTTTTGCACCAAAAAGATTATATAGATATTCTCTTTGTGAATATTTTTCTTCTGCAGGTGTATGCGTACTAGATCTTCCAACTATTCTGAGCCCAAGACTCGTGAAGATTTAGATATGGCTGGTGTTAATAACAACAATAATCACCCACCTCAACACAATTTGAATAACAACAACAACAACAACAACAATGTCCTTCTACCTGATTTACGAACCATGGAGGAATTGTGTCAACCCACCATGAACGGACGCGGAGGCCCGATTGCGCCAATGCACGTCACGGCTCAGGAGTTTTCGTTGAAGCATCACATGATCCAGCAAGTGCAAACGAACCCATTTCGTGGAATCCCGGATGATGATGCCAACAAACACCTCGACAAATTCATTACCATGACCCAAAGCATGAAGTGCTCCGGTGTTTCTATGGATGACCTTCGCCTTTAACTCTTTCCACACTCGCTTTCTCACCATGCCGAAAAATGGTTTGACCGTCTTCCTAAGAATTCTATTCATACGTGGAATGACATGACTCAACGTTTTTTATCGCGCTACTTTCCCCCATCCATGGTCACTAGCCTTCGTAACCAAATTAGTGGATTTATGCAAGAGAATGATGAATCGCTTTTCGATGCTTGGGAAAGTTATAATGATTTGATCGACCGCTATCCTAATCACAATATTCTCCCCGTCACTCTCATTGACACCTTCTACAATGGTCTCACTTTTCGTGATCGTGACACGATCAATGCCGCCGCCGGTGGTACTTTTATGAAAAGGAGACCGGAGGAGTGCCGAGAGTTGATCGAAAACATGACTACTCACCACAAGAATTGGGATTCATCCGCATCCTCAAGATCTAACTCGAGAGTCAATGTTTCTTCTACTACCTCCAATCCTGAAATGTCTGAAATTTCTCGACAACTCGCTGAAATGAACAAGAATTTCATGGCCATGGCCACAAACCACTTTCAACAAGCTAAAGCTGTTGCTATTTCTTGTGACACATGTGGTGGCCCTCACTCTTATAATGATTGTCCTTCTACCCAAGGCAATTATTCTGAAAACGTTAACGCAGCCTACGGCACTTATCCCACGGGAGGCTATCAAGCTCGCCCTCAAGGAGACCGTGGCTTGCTAAGTTATCGTTCCAACAATTATCTTGCTCCTCCCGGTTTCCCTCCTGCAAACCAAAACCAACAACAAAGCTACAACCGAAACAACCAATCCTAACCTCGTGCTCAAAATCAATATCAATCCCAAAGAAACCCATACCCAACTCAAGGAAATTCTCAAGCTCCACCTCTCAATCAACCGATGGCCGTAAACCAAGACGTCGAGACGTTCATGAAGACTAATCGTGAGATGGTGACGAATCTTCAGAGTCAATTTGTCAACTTGAAGAATGACATGGTGAAACAAGGGAGCGATATTCGAGCCGAGCTAAGGAATGACATGGCCAAACACAGCAATGATATTAATGCCAACATGCAAAACTCTTTTAACAATCAAGCTCTTCACCTTCGTGATATGATTGGTTCGCTCATCCAAAGTAATCAACCCTCTTCTTCGGGTACTCTTCCGAGTAATACCGTTGAGAATCCAAGAGGGGAGATGAAAGCAATCACCACTCGAAGTGGAAAAGGTTATATGGAACCCGAGCTTCCTACACCTCCACCCGTGATTGTGAACAAGGAAAAAGAGCAACTTTCCCCACCTCCTTCACCTTCTATTCCAATTTCCCCACCACCCGTGGTTGTGAGTGATCCTATTCCCTTAAAGCCTTCTTCTTCATCCAATATACCTTATCCCTCAAGGTTGAGGAAAGAGAAGCAAAAGAGCAAGGATGATATTCAAGTTTCAAACTTTCTTAAAATGTTTAAACAACTGAATTTTAACATCTCCTTTGCCGAGGCTCTCGCTCACATGCCCAAATACGCTAAGATGTTTAAAGATCTTTTAAGTGATAAGGAAAAGCTTCTTGATATCGCTCAGACCCACCTTAATGAGAATTTCTCCGCAGTGCTCTTAAGGCAATTGCCCACCAAACTTGGTGATCCGGGTCGCTTCTTGATTCCTTGCAACTTCCCGGGAGTAGAGAATTGCATGGCCCTAGCCGATCTAGGTGCCAGTATAAACTTAATGCCTTTAAGTGTTTGGAAGCAATTATCTCTCCCCGAGCTAGTCCCCACTAAAATGACTTTGGAATTAGCCAATCGTACGGTTGCTTATCCAGTGGGGATAGCCGAAGATGTCTTTGTTGGCGTTGATAAATTCACCTTCCCGGCGGATTTTGTCGTCGTTGACTACGAGATGGATCCCCGTGTTCCATTAATCGTTGGACGTCCCTTCCTGAGGACCGGTCGCACTCTCATTGATGTAGCCGCAGGCGAAATAATCATGAGAGTTGGTGACGATAAAATTGTCTTCAACATGGGTAAGATTTCTAAGCAACCTTATTCGTATGAGAGTGTTAATGCTATTGATGTTCTCGATGAGGCTTGTGAAGAACATTTTCATGATGCTTGCAAAAGTACTCTTTCTTCTCTACCCAATGTTGAGACCGTTGCCTCAATTGCTCCAGCATTGACTCCTTTCGGAGAAAGTGACTTGGATGATTTCGAAGCTAGCTTGGGTCCTCTCGATATTAAGTATGATAATTTGTCTACCAATTGGGATGAAGACATTCGTACTATTGAGAGACTTCTCAAAGAGGACCCGTTCTCTCCTCCTGCTCCTAAAGAGGTGATTAATGATGATCCATCGTTAGTTTCACCATCTATTGAGGACCCCTCTACTCTCGAGCTTAAGGACCTACCTCCTCATCTTGAGTACGTTTTTCTGGAAGATGACGAGAAGCTACCGGTCATCATCGCAAAGGATCTGCAAGAAGACGAAAAAGCCTGACTTGTCGCTGTGTTGAAGAAGCATAAAAGAGCTATCGCTTGGAAAATCTCCGACATCCGCGGAATTGATCCTCACTTTTGCACACATAAAATTCTCATGGAGGACGACTTTAAGCCCACAATTCAAAGTCAACGAAGGGTGAATCCTAAAATCCATGAAGTCATCAAAAAAGAGGTTATCAAACTTCTTGATGCGGGTATGATTTACCCTATTTCGGATTCACCATGGGTTAGTCCAGTCCATTGTGTGCCTAAGAAAGGCGGAATCACCGTTGTGCCCAATGCAAACAACGAGTTAATTCCTACCCGTCTCGTGACTGGGTGGAGAGTTTGTATAGACTACCGCAAACTCAATGATGCCACGAGAAAGGATCATTTCCCTCTCCCTTTTATGGACCAAATGCTTGAACGTTTAGCTGGTAATGAATATTACTACTTTCTTGATGGTTTAATACCCATCGATCCCCAAGATCAAGAGAAGACAACATTCACTTGTCCCTACGGCACATTTGCTTATAAAAGAATGCCATTTGGCTTATGCAATGCCCCCAGGACTTTCCAACGGTGCATGTTGGCTATCTTCCATGACATGGTTGAGCAAACCATGGAAGTCTTCATGGATGATTTCTCGGTCTTCGGGGATTCCTTCTCTTCTTGCCTTGCCAATTTGGAACGTATGCTTAAGCGGTGCGAAGACACTCGCCTTGTTCTGAATTGGGAAAAATGCCATTTTATGGTAAAAGAAGGCATTGTGCTAGGACACAAAATCTCTAAAGCCGGTCTTGAAGTCGACCGTGCTAAAGTTGATGTCATAGCCAAATTACCTCCACCTTCAACCGTGAAGGGTGTGAGAAGTTTTTTGGGTCATGCGGGCTTCTATCGTCGATTCATTCAAGATTTCTCTAAAATCGCTCGCCCGATGACCCACCTCTTGGAAAAAGATACTCCTTTTATCTTTTCTAACGAGTGTCTTGAAGCCTTCAATCTTCTTAAGGATAAGCTAACTAAGGCACCGGTCTTGGTTACCCCTAATTGGGAGCTGCCCTTTGAATTGATGTGCGATGCTAGCGACTTTGCTATTGGTGCGGTTTTGGGCCAACGAGTGAATAAACACTTCCAACCAATCCACTATGCTAGCAAAACAATGACAGGGGCTCAATTGCATTATACGACAACCGAAAAAGAGCTTTTAGCTGTTGTCTATGCTTTTGAGAAATTTCGCCCCTATCTTGTTTTATCCACCACCATCGTATACACGGACCATTCCGCGTTGAAGTACTTGATGACAAAGAACGATTCTAAGCCAAGACTTCTTCGCTGGGTTTTGCTCCTTCAAGAATTCAACATTGAAATTCGTGACAAGAAGGGAGCCGAAAACCTGGCCGCGGATCACCTGAGTCGACTTGAGGATCCATATCAAGGGGATCACCCGAACAAAGAGATCAATGACTCTTTCCCCCTTGAGACCTTAATGTCTATAAATCTCAATCTTGATGGCACCCCGTGGTTTGCGGACATTGCAAACTACTTAGCGGGTGGTATTCTCATCCAAGGGTTAACATCCCAACAAAAGAAGAAGTTCTTGAACGATGTTAAGACTTACTTTTGGGATGACCCTTATCTATTCAAACAGTGTGCTGATCTGATTATTCGTCGTTGTGTTGACGGACCGATAGCTTTTGACATCCTCCAAGCTTGCCACAAAGGACCCACCGGTGGTCACTTTGGTCCCAACTACACCGCGAAGAAAGTGTTTGATTCTGGATTCTACTGGCCCACCATTTATCGTGACGCTCACGAAATGGTTAAGCATTGTGATGCTTGCCAACGTCAAGGCAAGATCACACATAAGGATGAGATGCCTCAAAATTTCATACAGGAATGTGAAATCTTTGATGTATGGGGCATCGACTTTATGGGGCCATTTCCATCATCCAAAGGAAACAAGTACATCCTCGTCGCCGTCGACTACGTCTCTAAATGGTTTGAAGCTAAGGCTCTTCCTACGAATGATGCGAGGGTGGTTGTGAACTTTTTGAAGCAGCTTTTCGCTCGATTTGGCGTTCCTCGTGCTATCATCAGTGACCGCGGGACTCATTTTTGCAACGATCAATTTGCACGAGTCATGGCAAAGTATGGTGTCAATCACCGTCTTTCCACCGCCTATCATCCCCAAACCAATGGGCAAGCCGAAATTTCCAATCGTGGCTTGAAGAGAATTTTGGAGCGTACTGTGGGAGAGCATCGCGCCGCGTGGGCCGATAAGTTAGATGATGCTCTGTGGGCTTTCCGTACTGCTTACAAGACCCAGATCGGTTGTACACCTTATCGTCTTGTGTACGGGAAAGCCTGCCACCTACCCATCGAGCTGGAACATAAGGCGCACTGGGCCTTGAAGTGGGCTAACTTCGACATCAACAAAGTCGGTGATCATCGCAAGGTTCAACTCAACGAGCTAAATGAACTAAGGAATGAAGCTTATGAGAACTCGCTGATCTACAAGGAGAAGAAGAAGATTATCCACGATGCTAAAATCAAGAACCGAGAGTTCCACGTTGGTGACCAAGTCTTACTCTTTAACTCTCGGTTGAAGATCTTCTCTGGCAAGTTGAAGAGCCGCTGGACTGGTCCATTCACCGTCGCCAAAGTCTTTCCATATGGGACCATTGAGCTTTCTCAGCCGAATGGGCCCAATTTCAAGGTGAATGGCCAGCGTCTGAAGCTGTACTTTGGTGAGGACATCTCTCAGGAGATGATTCCATCCCTCACCACGTTCCCCATGAACTAAAATTGGGTCGAGTCAGGCTCATGACTCGGTGAACAAAAACAAGCGCTTCTCGGGAGGCAACCCGTGTTCTATCCTTTACTGCTTTCATAATAAGTGTAGGGGGAGCCCCGCATATGTTTGTTGTCTTGTTTCTTGTGCTGTGCAGGGATTAAAGCTTCAGAAAGCATCTTGATGACTTTTGACGAACCGTGATACCGTGTTTTCCATCTTCCCGGTTCTATCCTAAACTCTTGTGATTCAATATTTCATATTCTATATGTTCACATTGAATTCACTTTAGTTGTCCTTTCCTTAGCAAGATTTAAACAAAGTGCACAATGTCCTAAGTGTAGGGGAGTTTACTCCCACATGCTTAAACATTGAGGACAATGTTTATCTCAAGTGTAGGGGGGACTTCTATCGAAGTAAGTGGTCTTTTCCATGAAATTGCCCTCATTTTAACCGGAAAATTTGATTTTTCGACATTTTTCAAAATTTTTAATCTATTTTGGCCTAGTTGTATAGTTGTATTTGCCTTTGTTATTTTTCCTTTGCTATAAATAAATTTTTAATAAAGTGGTTTTAGATTTTTCTTAGTCGTGAACATTTTGACTCAACCCGAGTTTACTTACCTAAGTTTACTCTAGCTAGTATCCTTAACGTGTTTAAGTCAAGTTTTGCTAGGCTTTTATACAGGGAGCTATAAAACGCGAAAGTCTTAACTCTCACGGGTTAAGAACAAGAACTTTTCGCAAGTTCCTATAATTGACCCTAGAGAGTCGTTTATCAAGCGATTTCTAAACTTGAAAAAGTCCAAGAATTTGCAAGATCCTATAGGCGATTCGAAAACCCAAAACTTTGATTTAATAGGCTAAGCATCCACGAGTCTCATTCTTTGAGATTTTAAACTGTGGAGAACGAGAGATGATAGAGTCAATTATAAGTTCGGTATTCTCTCGTGAGTTTATGTGAGTTAATTATGAGCCTATTCTCCCTCCGCTTGTTAATAAATTAATCTGCTAATAAATAAGGTTGTACGATTTAAAAGGTTACTTAGCTTCTAGCCCCAGATCGTTTAAAAGTTGCTCGGTAATGACGAGAGTTCATAGCCAAGGCATAACTTATGAAGCGGGGCGCGAAGATTGGCGAGTCCGAAAAGGCCCTAACAAGGCATGAGGGCTACATTTTGTTGCTAAAGATCCAAAAGTGATGTGAAGAATCATTTATCGAAAATCAATATGAAGGATCGAGACACACGACGAAAAGCAAGAACTCCCCAAAAGTCATGGAGAAGTCTATCCGAAAAGACCCTAACAAGGTATGAGGATAAATAGATCCAAGTCCTAAAAGGAGGTGGATCGTTGTATATCAAAGTCCAAAATAAAGAATGGAGAAAAATGAAGAAGTCGTGGTCCAAAGATGAAGAATCTCTCAAAAACTTCAAGTGAAGAAATTCCTATTATGAAGAGAAGACCATAATTTCAAGAACGTCTCTCGAAGATTCGAAGTATGAAGTCGCTGCCAAATATCGGCCCGAGAAAGGTCTCAAATCGCGAACCAAGTTATGCCAAGATATGAACTTTTTGAGATCCCGAGAAGCAGTTTTAAAAGATTTGGTCCTTTAGCTAACTATTGATTAAATCGTTCACCTTATTTTCGGACTAAATAACTATCGAAATAAGTCAAACAATGCATCCTCGTGATCATTCAAGACAAAAATAAAATATAAGAGATACACCTTGATGAGATGGCATTTATACATGATCTCATCGTTCTTTTCGGGCTTTAAATGCATAAAAATGTCATAAAATACCATATATATGCTTGTGTTTGTTTACTTGTGTATTTTAGGTATGGATATCGTGAAAAAGATAAAAGATCACAAGTTACAAGGAAAAACGGACACGAGAAACGAAGCCGTACAAAGAACCGGGCCCTAATCATGGAATATTCAACAAATACCCTTGAAGACTTGAAGACAAACAAGATTGATCCTCCAAGAATGAAGAAATGACACTTAAAACCCTTGTATATTAATAATTACAAGTTTGGCCCCTTAAGTTTGTCAAAATTACAAAAAGGTCCTTCAACTTTGAAGAAATGACAAGATTGGTCCCTCAACAAAATCAATTTGTCAATTATGGTCCCTCATGAAGATTAAGAGACATTGAAGACCTTTGAAGATCAAGATTGTCCAAGATCAGCCCTTGAATTATCCAAAAATGCCAAAAACAACCCTTGATAAGCCTTTTCCAAAGTTTGGTGCCAAAAATGTCAAGATGTGAAAGTTATTTACAAAGCAAAACGGGTTTTAGGGCTGAAAACCTTTAAATGCCAAAAACTTCAAAACACAAGGACTGAATATGTGCAACCCAAACATTCAAACCAAAAACTGGCGCCTAACACCTTTTTTCCCCCAAATACGGATCAAAGCACTTACTGTTTATCTTTTTCACCTCCAGATTTTTACTTCACTTAAACATGGGTAAAAATCAATTAAACTTGCCCACGTGTGATTCACACACGCAGGAACCTTTCCCACACCTAAAACCCTCAACCCACTCACTGTAGACCCCACCCCCAATTCCCCTTTCCACCAATCAGAGAACACCTTGATCCCCAAGTACTGTGACGTGTCCCAAATCAACAGTGGAGGTTATTTGCTTACTCACAACGCACAAATAAACGTCCAGGATCAAAATGTGACAACTCATCACTCAAAAACGTCAAGGGCATTTTGGAGAATTTCTACTGATTAGGGTTTTGTTTTTAGCCTTCTAGTATGTTCTTTAGGTAGTATATAAGGAGACCCAAGCTTGTGGTGATCCCTTGTTCCAGTTTTCAAGATTTCACTTGTAATTCCTTTTTAAGAAAATAAAAGTTTGGTATTTGATTTAATCAAGAGTAATTCCTTTTTATTGTTTTTAAAAGTTGTGTATTGTGTCAAAGCTTGATTCTGAGTTCCAATTTTAATCTAGTTAAGTAATTTTGTGGTTCAAAATTATTTAAGGTTTTCTGAAAATTTGAGTTTCTTGGTAAGGATTTGATTCCCAGGTTTTGGTGTTAAGAGGATAAGTAATCAGTGATATAGTGTTATCAAAACGTGTTTGATAAGGTTGAAAAGTTTTTGGAAGAGGTTAAGGAAGAAAGAAAAAGAAACAGTATACCTATTGCTTGTATTTTGTTTTTGTTTTGCTTTGATTTGTCTTAAACAGGTGAAAGACCTGTTGCTGTTAAAGGATCAGCACCAACCCCAGTTGGTAGGGAGGTGGATATTCATCCACTAGGTCCTTGGATGTAAGGACCTAAGGTAATTTTCTTTTTACCTTTTTGAAAAGTTCAGAAAAAGTAGTTGTGTGAATTGTTTGATTTGGTGGTTTAACTGTATTAAAGTTGTTTGAGTAGTATTCTTATGTGTGTTTATACATGTTAAATGCTATGAGAACCATTTTGATTTAGTTTGTAAGGTTTTGATTTGATAAAATTGAAAACAAAAATATAAAAGGGTGTTTGGATATAAGTTTTAGCAGGGTATTTGATTTGTTTTGAGCTTTGAAAATGTGTTAGAGCAGTTGAACAAGGTTAAGATAGGTTGCATGTTAGCATTAGAGTAGAATAGAACAGATTTGAAGCAAGTTTGTGTGGTTTAAAGAGAAAAAGTAAGATAGAAATCTGCATGGTCACTTTGTGCTTGATTTTTATGAGAATTTGGTATTTGAATCTTGAAGTTTGTTAAGACTTAGGGTGTTACAGGTTTGCAAGTTGTTTGTGCATCAATTGGTGAGTTTGTGTGTCAAGATATTGGCCTTTGGTAATCACTAGGGTGCTTGTAATCAGCTCTTAAGTCCCCAGACCTTCATTTTTACATCAGAA
Organism: Glebionis coronaria; assembly: GCA_025667525.1. Lineage (NCBI taxonomy): Eukaryota > Viridiplantae > Streptophyta > Magnoliopsida > Asterales > Asteraceae > Glebionis > Glebionis coronaria. Next base: position 633,196,890 of record CM046874.1, on the reverse strand, counting down.
ACTTGAATTGGCTTTGGTGTGCCTTTGATTGCTTATTTTGCTTGCTAAGTGTTTGTATCTGCTTATATCTTGACTCCTTGTGCTTCAATAAGCACAAGGGTGCCTGTTGTTCCATAATACATCACCAAACAAAGCAAGCCAGGCCCCTCTTGGCTCAAAAAGTGCACAAGTGTACACTAGCACTTGTTCATCAGCAACCATAGCAAAACTGGCAACATTTTTTATCTTCATTTGGACTTAATCTTGCATATAAAAGTGATTTGGGATTGGAATTAAGCTTCATAAAGGTCACTGATTATTTGTAAAAAGGTAAAAAATAAAAAAGAAAAAAAGAGCAAAAACTTACCCGTAGCAGGACTCGAACACCAGACCTCTCGCTGGAGGGTTAAGTGTCCTACCGCTAATCTAGATAAGCTTTTTACGTTTAGGTTTGTTTTCAAAACCTATTTAACACGTTTTGTTTTTCTAGCTTATAATTAAAGCCGTAGCTTATTTACCATTTTCCAGCTTATTTGCTTTTTGTTTTTGGCTTATTTGATTTTTCCTAGGACCTAGATAAACTTAGGGATTTTTCTAGCTAGTTTTCTTAATTTTCCCTTTATTAAATTATTTTCTTTGCATTTATTTATTATCCGTTTTTATAAAATCATTAAAAAATAGAAAAAAGATTTTTAATTTTTAGGAAAAATAATTTTTAGTTTTTAAATAAGTATTTTGAGGTTTACATTAGGTTTTGGTTTTATAAACTTTAATTTTTAATTTTATATTATTTTAAGGTTTTTTATAAACTTTAAACATTTTTATAAAATTATTAAAGAGGGTTTAGGAACTTTAATTTGTGTTTTTCTCTTAGTTAGAATATTTTAAGATTTTAGAAATTTTTTAGAATTAATTTTAGAAACTTTTTATTTTTAGCATTATTTTAATATTATTTTATTAAAATTTCAAAGTTTTATTTTTCTTTCTTTTTTCATTTTTCTTAAGTTCATTAGCATTAATTAGGACCTTTTCCATTTTTAGAATATTTTTATAGCTTTTAGTTTTATTTTTATAATTATTTTAAGTTTAATTAGTTTTTAATCATTTTAAATCATTTTTAGAGTTTTAAAAAATAGTTTTATTAGCTTTTAATTTTTAGAAAATTACTTTTTAGTCTTCTAATAATATAAGTTAGGTAATTATTCAATAAAATCATATTTTAGACATTTGAATTAGTTATATTTAATTTTAGGGCTTTAATTAGCATTTAAAATTAAATATTTAATTAATAAAAGGTTTTAAAATATCTTTGTTGGATTTTTATCTTTATTTATATTATTTTAGACTTCTTTTTAGTCTTTTTAATTATTGATTTTGTTTTTGGTCTTAGTATAATAATTTCTTTAATTTGGGTAGTTTTTCACGGTTTTACGTCTTTTACGTCGTAGTGTAATTTTAACGTAACCGTCTTTTCATCTTCTCATCCCCATTCTTCTCAATATTAATCTCAAATAATTACAAGTTAATTCACACACATATACCTCCTTGGGAAACGAACTTTCTCTCTTTTTAAGTGATTGGGTCATTAGTGTTGATTTTTCCTAAAATCATCACTCGATACTTACCGCTCATATACGTTCTTTTGTTTTCCTAAACAAGAGTCGTGTTTTACCACAATCACACCTAGTAATATGGGAGTCTAAGTGAATAATTGGCCCACATGAGTTCGTGATAGTTTGCTAACTTATAATAACAATGATCTCGTTTTTAAGCTTGGTATGGGGAACGTGAAACTTGAGGATGATAAACGTTCATGGCCGCCAAAACCCAATGTAAGTTTTAAAATTTCTTTACTTATTTCTATCTTTTATGTTTAGTATTTAATAAAGGCCAAGGTGGGTCATTTATGATGGAAAATGTAAACCGTGCTTTAAAATTAATGCATTGCATGAGGGCATTGCAATGGTCAAGTGTAGGGGATTTAATAAGTGTGAAAACACTTATCCTTTTACCACTTATTTCCAATAATAACAAGACCAAAACGTGTGATTTATGTCGTAAAAGTCGGAATTATGCGTGGTTTGTGTTTTTATTGTGTTTTAGGACCAAAATATGAAAAAGGAAGAAAACACGGGCTTTCACGGGCTTTTATTGAAGAAAACGGGAAAAAGACGAAGTCAAAAGATCAAGAGTGCAAAAAGAACGGAAGTCCAAGACCTATTCTGAAGATTTATCGAAGAAAAAGTCAAAAGACGGAAGTTTAACGAAGTCGAAGAACTTAAGTCTAATAGAAGAAGAAAATTAAAAGACAAGTTCAAATCCCGAGACGACAAAGACGAAGAATTAAAGTCGAGTCGAGAAAACGTGAAGAAAGCAAGAAAGAAGATGCAACACATGCACTCCTTCCACCTTCCCTATAAATACCCTCCTAATAGTCATTAGGAGAGGAGTTAGAGTTTTTAGTTAATTTTCACTTTTGTTAGCTTTCTCTAGTTTTAGAGAGAGAAAGTCTTAAACTTTCTCTCATTAGTTTCATCTTTTTCTTAATCTTTCAAGATTAAACATCTTTGTATTGCCTATTTTTATTAATCAAGTTCATTTTAAGCTTTTATTCCTTAATCTCATTCTACTTTTCTTTGATTTTAGATTGATTTTGGTGCGTATATCATAAGATCCGTGTTGTTCTCATTGATTTCGTGCTTAAAAGTTAATCTTTTGATCATTTTATAAGTTTTCATTTGATTAAGCTTTAAGACTTTTGTGCTTATTGGCTTATTTTTATGATTAGCTTATTTTTCTTATTAAAAAGTTTTATTAAAAAGTTTATGTTTTTATTGTTTAATCTAAAAAGTTGTTTGATTTCGAGTTAGATAAGTTGATTAAAGTGCTTATTTGATTCGGATTTGTAATTGATTCGGGTTGGTTTTGGTATTAGCTTATTAAAGTTAGCTTATTACCTAGCTTAACCTTCTTCCACAATTTTCGGAAAGGGTGGTAAAACCCCTTTCCGATTGGCTTTTTCCGACCGGTGCACCATCCTAACCGATTTCCTTAATTGTAGGAAAGGGTTTAAAACCCCTTTCCGATTGGTCCCCATTCCGAGCAGCCTCCATCTCCATATTCCGATTGATCAATCGGATTAGGGTTTGTAGATTCCGACTAAGCATTTTAGTATTCCGACGGTATCACTTTTCAACATTCCGATTGGAGTGTTTTTGAACTTTCCGATTGTGGTTGTTTCATCGTATTCCGATTGGGGTTTTCTGCGTATTCCGATTTATGCTTTTGGGTAACATTCCGATTAGTAGCCTTAGTCCATTATTCCGATCGCTGTCCTACCCACTTTCCGATCAACCGATCGGAAAACATTCCGATCGGGACTCATTTTGGGCTCATTCCGATTGTTGCACTTGTTTGATACTCCGACCTTACTTTCTTTTAGTAATTTTCTAAGTGTTAGTTTTATTTAGTGAATTCATTTTGCCTTAGTGTTTACATACCTTCATGTTCGCTCGTCATTCTAGTTTTAATCTTTATTCTTCCATTTTACTCAACGACACTTTAATTATTTGTTAATAGTTTAAAACAAACCAAACCATTCTCTTGATTCACCAAAAGACAATTGAGTCGCACTAAAGACCGGTTTTCAATTCGAAAAGATTCGGTTTAACGAACTTTCATACTAGGCCTAAAAACCAAGTATTAGTTCACAAGTTTATTACAAGTTCAAAAATAAATCAGATAGTCCAAGCTGTATTTCTTTTCCATGTGTTTTGATTATGAAATCTAGGTTTAAAAAGTAAATTTTTAAAGTCCATACATAAGGCCTAGGATTTTACAAGTTTGTTATAAGTTCAACAGGATTTAATCAAGATCTCAAAAAAAATCAAATTTTAGATTTTTCTCAAGATATATAAAAGTCTAGTTAGGTTTACCAAAGACATGGTAAGTATTTTCAAAGATACATTAAAATTTCAAAAAAAATCAAATTTAAAATTTTCCAGAATTTAATTAAGTTCTTCTAAAATACAATTATTCAATAAAAAGATTTCCAAAATCCTTTTATTTTATTATTTGTTTCTTTGCTAAGTTATATATAAAAATCTATTCCAAAATTTTCAAGATTTTCAAAAATCAATTTTTGATTTTTCCAAGATTTTCCAAGATCTATTTTAGATTTTTCTAAGATATTTCTAAGATTTTCTAAAATCTATTCTAGATTTTACGAGATATAAAAAAATCTGTTTAGATTTACCAGGATTTATAAACTCTAACTTATATCTTCCAAAGGTTTCCATTTTCATATTTCCAGGAGTTTGTTATGTATTATGTTGTTTGTGGTTATAATGTATTGTTCGGACCATCATACTTCATAAGCCATTCTATAAACGTTTGAGGAGCGAGGGCACTTTAAGTCGTAAACCCAACCACTCAGTCAAAACGTAATATCGAGATGGAACATCTTTAGTATAAAGCTCCCTACTAACATGACATGTTTATAAGTTTTATTAAATACGTTAAGTATTTTAATATTTTAATATCTTCATAACGATATTAAACAGTCGTAATACGTAAAGTACGTAAACGGTTAGCATCTAGTACTACCATAAATATAAATGCATAGGATAAGGAATTGCATTTAAATCATATAGTTATGCATGCTCTCTATGCTATATGCTCTCTAAGTATGTCCCGTCAAAAACCCAGTTTTTGAAATCTAAGTTTTTGAAATTTTGTCCGGTTATAGTTCAGTTAATAAAATAGAAAAACAATTTTCTTTTTGATCTGATTCTCTATAACCATTCGCTCTGATACCATTCTGTGACACCCCCAAATCAGGTTTGCAGCAGAATAGTAATTGGGTGTCAGTAAGTGGATCACAGAACAAATGGCATACAAAGCATTGATCATAATTACATGATTTGAAATACAATTGATACAAATATGGTTTTAGTACAATCAGTTGAAGTGTTAAATATCAGTTGTTACAAATATCCCAGTGAAAACAGATCCCCCAATTATTATGATGCTCCTAAATGATGCTCAGTCCATGCTCAAATAATCCAGCTAAATTTCCTGAGAAAAACATGCTTAAAACAGTCAACATAAAGTTGGTGAATTCATAGAGTTTTGTAAAATCATAGTTCAGGACAGTAAGTTGTCCTACATAGTGTTGCACAAAGTTTGATATAAAAACCAAGTGTAGGATCTCAAATATCCCATATAGTATTTCATAAGGTTTGATAATAATCAAGTTCAGGTATATCAGTATGTTCTATGTATTAATGTACCAAATAATAAAAGGTCGAGTTTAGAACCGCAAACATTATAAACATAGTATCGCACAAAGCCAAATACTATAAGGTAATTACATTCCCATATTGCCCGAAACTGAGACTTGACAGTTAAGTCCTCAACAGATGAGGACCCTTCGCCTTATCTTGATCAAGGCACCCATAACAAAAATAAGTTCTCAAATGTGAAACATCTGTTGTCCCGGCCGAGGCACGGTGAGCATGACTCACCCAGATGGGGACGGTCAATCCCAAATAGATCTATTCATAACATTCAGGCAATTCAAAAATTCTAACAGTTTCGGATGCACGGGTCATGCGGGTTAATCTACAATAGGCAATCGTAATTAAGGGTAACAGTTCAGTTTGCGTTTCCTCGATCAACAATTTATTAAATATAAGATATCAAAATCATATAGTCAAATCAAGTTATAGCATGTCTCCCCCTCGCGGGTTAGTAAAACATAAATAGTAGTGAAAGGCGAGGCTATGAACTCACCTGAATAGCAGTGCCCGGATAATATCACAGATAGTCCAAATAGTATACTCACGATACAGTTAATTACCTAAGTAATTAATTAGGTCTCAGTATATGTACAAATATAATGCACATATAAATGCAGTTGATGAAAATGCATGATCACGGATTTAATAAGTTGTTATCGTTTTCAGTGTTAACTTATTGTAAGTTATCGTAACATGTACACTTTTAATTTAATAAAGTGTATTTACCCCGTTCGAATTGTAACAGTTCAAATGAATTAAATAAAATGACTTATTTAATTAGGACTTGTATAAATTTACTGTTTCATAAACGTCCTTCAAGTTCCGATTGTACACAATTAGTCCTCCATGTTTCACGACTTTAATATAGCCTTTATAGTTTATTATATTAAATAATATTAATAAAACTTAAGTTAAATTGCACACGAGTCCTTGATTTTAATATAGTTACCAAAACAGCCCCCTAGGGCTTGCTAAACTTTCAGAAAATGGCAAGATTGGCCCTTGTGTTTCAAGTGTTTTGTGACATAAACATTGATTTTGGAAAGCCATTTACGGGTTCGTTATTTAGCCATAAAACAAACGGGGAACATATTTGTACTCTCGGACACGCCGTCTAAAAGTTTCGTTCTTTAAGTTTTGCTTGAAAACGGCTCTAAAATGGGTAAAAACGGGTTCAAAGACAGCGGGTCAGAATGTTTAAATTTTCATCAGCTTTTAAAGTGTGCGAGGCAGATTTTTAAAGGGCCGTAACTTATTCGTTACTTGACCGTTTTTAGTGTTCTTGGTGTCTACGGAAAGGTAGCCAGGAGATCTACAATATCCTAGTTGGTGTCTGGTTCCAGATCTAACTCTAACTCGCTCAAAAACGCAGCCAAAGTCGGCTGGTCAGCCTACATGTACATGCTGTCAGCTTTTTATCCAAGTGCTGACAGCTTTTAGTGTTCAAACGCAGGTTTTCAAAGTCAGTTTCCCGATTCGTTATAGCTCCGTTTTGGGTGATTCAAAAGGCTGTGGAAAGCTGGCTAGGTGATCTACGAAATGCCCCCATAAACAGATCTATAGTCGGGGTGCTACTGGGTCTAAACAGGGCCTAAAGTGGGCTGCTCGGGCTAGTTTTTCACATGAAATAACGCTTATGTTTAACTCGTTTATCCTAGCAAACGTACTCCGTTTGTGTTCAAATTGGGCAAGGATACTAACTAAGGCATGACTTAAGACCTAGCATTCACGTTTTTGCCCAGTTCATGCTTTAAGTGCATGTTTCCCTATGGTGTCTCGCTTATATCAGAAGGTTGTTTACTACTAAAACATGTTTTTAGACAGATTTTGAGATTATCGATTGGACGACTTAGGATTCGATTTGAGGCCTGATATTTTATGGTTCTATAGTATCTTGGGTGCATATTTATATGTCAAAAATATAGCCTAGGTTGTTAAGAAAAATCAAAAGTTTCAACAGCCCAAAAAGTGACTCGAGGGCATGATTCATGTTTTATGTATAAGTGAAAATGCATCATAGCTTGATTTGAGATAAGAGTACATAGGTGCGAGACATTAGGTGACTTAATGAGTATGATAAGAGCGTAGAAAATGACAAGGAGCTTACGTGAACTCGAGACGAAGCGACACGAAAGGTGTCAAAGTGGATCGAAACGAGGCGAACAATGAGACGCGATGCTTGCACTACATGGTCAAGACCTCGTCCTTCTTCTAACTTGGCTTCTAAAACACTTTGGACCTTGGCTTAGGACTTTTCTTGCTGCTACTACTACTAGCACTCCATACGAGGGGGATGAAGAGTTTAAAGGTGTATGTTGTGGTACACGTTGACAACAAAGAGAATGAACTAGTGTTGGTTTTAATGCTTGCCGAGAGAGATTTATGAAGATGGAGGATTGGTGTTATTGGTGAAGGTTTTATACACGGTTAGGAGAATGAGAAAGATCTTTGAGAGATCTTTGGTGTATCTTCACTAGATCATATGTATCTTGGTAAGATATCATAGTACACACTCCTAATGGAAATTTCTTGATAAGCTTGGCCCCTTTGTATTCTTTGGTAGCCGCGTCTAGACTTTTGGGGGGTTTAAGGAGACAAATGTTTGGGGTCATAAGTACAATGTATGTGTGGACATATCAAAGGGTAAGTCGAATGGTGTATTTGGTGTGAGATTCGGACATAGCAAATATAGGAAGATTTGGTGAATCTATGCAAGATACATAGGATCTTGGCTAGGATATCACAAGATATTTTGAAATATGTTGCAAGATTTACAAGAGATATGTAAGATCTTGTGTAGGATTTGGTTTGGATTTGGTTTTGATTTGCTTCTATATGCAACGTGTATATGACAAGAGCCAAGGGAAATTTGATTTGAGCTAGATCTTGCAATAGTAAGACATGTGATAATGAAAAGGATCCAAGGTAATTGAATGTGTCGACGTTGTATAATTTTGTTATATTTGCTTGACATTAAACAAGTCATGGTTAAATTTAGTAATGATTCGCGTTTTAAAAATTAATTTACATAGTTTCAAGTTTGTCTCAGTATATAATCTTTTAGATAGTCATTATAACTATAATTAAATATAATTTAATTATGAATCTAGTTAAAAGTTGTATTTTTAATACGACGATATGTATTATAGTGAATTAAAATACTCCACTATCTTTATACTAAAATGATGATTTTTGTAGAATTAAGTCTTGTGAGGATATATTGTAAAGGTGTTTCGTAAAATATTAAATAATGAACGATAATAATAATGAGGTCGGTGACGTGTCAAAAGCCCAAATTTTGGGGTTTTACAATTTATAACATTAAGTTGCCCAAAAGATAGAATAAACTCCTAATAGTTTATATAAAACCAATCTTTCAAAAGCATCACAGAAATCTCCAAGCTGCGATAATATCCTGCGGGCTCCCATCCAAGCAAAGCTAAGTAATAATACCTGAGATTAAACATGTAAAATCGTCAACACAAAGTTGAGTGATATTCATAGGTTTAGCAGTAAAAGTGTGGAACACAAGCATTCATTTGTAAAACAAGTAAATAGGGAGTATGGTTATGATCATTAACCATAGTCCGAAACCATTATTATTGTTGTTCAGTTCATGAGCCGAAGCTTAACTCAATGTAAGTTCCTCTAGGGAGTATTCAGCCTAAATACTCAAGTAATAAACAAATATCAGTGCGTCAAGGTACTTGAGACGGGGGCAGTCAATCCCGATGGATCCACCCACAACATTCGCGCTTAGTACTCGAAATTAACGGTTCATGATCAGGAGAGGAAACTTAAGGCTAAAGACTAAAAAGCAATAATAATAATGAAAGTCTGGAAAGCATACACGTTCTGGATAGCATATAATTTTTAAATGGTTGTGTTCCACCATGTAAAGTCTCACCCCGTGTTTAGAAACCATGTACAAGTAAAAAGGGGCTATGAACTCACCTTAGCCATGAGGTAAGTCAATCACGGTACTCAGCAACTGAGTAGAAACAATGGTAGTGAGACGATCACTGACGATATGGATGCTCGGGGAAACAAGAAAACCGCAACCTATCAAAATAAGGCGCGCGTTAAAACTCGAACTCAAATATCGATATGTACCAAATACAATATGACTCAAATGTTTTCGAAGTATTCATGTTTCAAAACCATTGACACGAACCAAATGAATTCATACTAACTCATTTATTCCAACACTACACGTTAAAACACTTGAACACTTGAAAATTGTTGGGGTTTACTTCGTTCCAACAGGGTGAAGATAATCAATAGCCTAACTACGTACCAATGAATGGTTACCGGATATCTCTTGGAGTCGTGTAATCACTTTCCAAAGAAGATTATTCGACCCTATGCATGGGTTAACACGAATACCTCCTTGGGATAAAACCAAGAGTTAGTTCTTGTTTTAGACACAAATCAAGAACTCTGTGCGTGTAAGTGTTTCCTGTTATTGTATATCTCATCATGCAAAATATGATCACTATTTATAGTGATCCTATTCCTTTAAGGAATGTAACTCCTAGTCAAAGGTATTAAGAGCATTAATCGGCCTATTAATCTCATAATTACCTTCATAAAGCATAGTGGTTACATAACCATAAACCTGGCCATCAAGTCAATATTCAACCCTCATTAACTGGTCAAAGAGGTTACAAAGACTTTGTTCATCACCAGGAGCAACGTCCTAACCAGGAGCAGCTTCCTAACCAGGAGCAGCATCCTAACCAGGAGCAACTTCCTGACCAGGAGCAACTTCCTGACCAGGAGCAGCTTCCTACTGATATCATAACCACTATATTGAGTCCAGGGAGGTAAGGGACTTAATGGGTGTACACTCCGTACCTCCAAACCCATTTACAAGTATTACCCGTTCCCACAATTGCACTAAATTTCCAACAATCCTCCCCAATTTAGTACAATTCCTTTTTGCATGAAAATCAACTTTAGCAAAACCAGTGCATAAATGAAAATGTCCTGAGGATTGAATTTCCATCTTAGTACATCACTCCAAATATTCGAGAATCAGGGTGTTCTAAGAATTGAACCCTTCAACTACTTTGAACACCTGAAGATAACATACACCCAAGTTTTCAAACACTTAAAACGCTCCTGACACCATACAAGCCATGTGTCCATATCCAATTCATAAATGTCGTAAGAGCCAAAGTCCATGCTCCTTGAGGCGGCGAAACCTCAACATTTACATAGGTGGTTCCTCTTTAGTTCATGCTCCTGCTTAAGCACTTTTTCAAAGAAATTAACCATTAAGAAGTTTATAACTTCATCCTCCTTTCAGCAGGTACAATCACATCCTTGGGATGATATGTAAAACATGTGCTTCAGTCCCCTGAATGTTCAGCTTTCCACATTGAACTCAGCTCCCAAGTTTCCTCAGGAGGGAGTTGGGTGTCCTAGCATTCAGTGACTAGAGTGGACTTTTAAACCCATCCCTTTACCAGACTTTATAACCAAGTCTCTAGCCAATCCCTTCGTCAAGTGATCAGCTAAGTTTTGTTGAGACCTCACAAACTCTATTGAAATCACCCCATTCGTGATCAACTCACGAATCATGCTATGTCTAACACCTAGGTGTCTAGACTTGCCATTGTACATCTGGCTATATGCCTTAGCCAATGTAGTTGCACTATCACAACGGATAGAAATGGGTGCCATAGGTTTGACCCACAATGGAATCTCAAGAAGCAAGTTTCTCAACCATTCAGCCTCTTTACCAGCAGCTGCTAGAGCCACAAATTCAGATTCCATTGTTGAACCAGTAATGCAAGTTTGCTTCTTGGATGCCCAAGAAATTGCACCACCACCAAGAAGGAATACCCAGCCACTTGTGGATGAATTGTCCTCAGTATTGCTGATCCAACTTGCATCAGTGTAACCTTCCAACACTGAAGGATATCCAGTATAAGACAAAAAATAATCCATTGTTCCTTTCAAATACTTCAGTACCCTCTGAATTGCTTGCCAATGCTGAGTACCAGGATTACTAGTATACCTACTCAGTTTACCCACAGCAAATGCAATGTCAGGCCTAGTACTAGTCATGGCATACATCAAGCAACCAATAACCCTAGAATACTCAAGCTGGGAGACAGCCTGACCATTGTTAGGCATTAGTTTCTCACTTGTATCCATAGGTGTACTTACTGGAGTACAATCAAAGTGATTGAATTTCTTCAGCACCTTCTCAATGTAATGAGACTGAGAAATTACAATACCATCACTTTCATGTTTAATCCTTATGTCAAGGATAACATCAGCCTCCCCCATGTCTTTCATGGAGAACTTTGATGACAAAAAATCCTTTGTCTGATCAACCTTAGCTTGGTCAGTACCAAAGATTAACATGTCATCAACATATAGGCAAATGATGACTCCTTTACCAGATTCATCAAATCTGCTATATACACATTTGTCAGCTTGGTTAAGTGAATAACCATTAGACAAAACCACTTCATCAAATTTCTGGTGCCATTGCTTAGGTGCCTGCTTCAGTCCATATAATGACTTAATCAGTTTACACACCTTACCTTCATGACCAGGCATGATGAAGCCCTGAGGTTGGTTCATCCAAGTCACCATTCAAGAATGCTGTCTTCACATCCATCTGATGAATAATCAGATTGTGAATACTTGCTAGAGCAATCAGCATTCTTATGGTACTGATACGTGCTACTGGAGCATAAGTATCAAAATAGTCTATCCCTGACTTTTGTTTAAAGCCCTGAATGACTAACCTTGCCTTGAACTTTTCAACAGTTCCATCTAACTTCATTTTCCTTTTGAAAATCCACTTGTTACCAAGTGGATTACAACCTAGAGGTAGATCAACCAACACCCAAGTGTTGTTGCCCATGATGGAATCCATCTCATCATTGATTGCTTCTTTCCAGAAAGCAACATCCTGGGACTTCATTGCTTCATCAAATGTTTTGGGATCATCCTCAACATTAAAGCAATAGTAGTACTGGTCAGAGACCTCATCCCTTGTCCTTCAACCAAGTATAGTTGAAACTCAGGCCCAAAATTCCTTGGAGTCCTATGCCTTGTGCTTCTTCTAAGCTTAGGCTCAGGTTGCTGAACCACAACCTCATCAGTGACCCTTTCAGGTTCTACTGAAACACCAGTGTCCTCAGCTCCTATAGGAGTCCTAAGGCTTGGTCTAGGGACTGATGAGAACCTAGTCTCATCAAAGTTAGCATCCCTTGATTCAATGATTGAGTTTATTGAAACTGAATCATTAGGTTCAATAACATAGAACCTATAAGCCTTGGAATGCTCAGCATATCCAACAAAGATGCATTCAATGCCTCTTTCACCCAAGGTTTTCACCTTTGGATCAAGGAGTCTTACAACAGCCCTACAACCCCAAACTTTGAGGTAGTTCAAGTTTGGTTTCCTTTTAGTCCAGAGTTCATAAGGGGTAATCCTGTTCCTTTTATTAGGAACCCTATTTAATAAATAGCAAGCTGTTAACATAGCTTCTCCCCAAAACCCTTGACTGAGTCCTGAGTAGGACAACATGGAGTTAACCATCTCTTTTAGTACTCTATTTTTCCTTTCTGATATACCATTTTGTTGTGGAGTATAGGGGGCAGTTGTTTCATGGATTATTCCAACAGACTAAAAAATACTGAGTATTCATGTACTCACCTCCCCTATCAGTCCTAAATCTTTTGATTTGGACTCCTTGTTGTAATTCAACTTCAGTTTTAAATACTTTAAATTTATCTAATGCTTCATCCTTAGTATGCAACAAATAGACATAACAAAACCTTGAAGCATCATCAATAAATGTTACCAAGTATTTCTTATTCCCTAATGAGGGAGTAGCATGCAAATCACATAGGTCACTATGGATTAGCTCCAAAACTGTAGTTACACGTTTTACATCCTGAAATGGTTTCTTAGTAATTTTATTCAGCATACAAGTCTGACACTTATCAGTGTCCATGTCAAAAGCTGGAATTAACCCATCCTTAGACATATCTTACATCCTCTTATAGTGGACATGGCCTAGTCTAGCATGCCATAGTGATGAATCATTCAGTTTAGTGGTAGTCATCAGGACAGAATCAACATTTATACTAGAATCAATATTAAGCCTGAACATTTGATTACTCAAATAGCCAAAACCAATAAACACACCATGTTTAGATAAAACAAATTTATTAGATTCAATCACTTGTTTATAACCACAATTATTCAAAACACTACTAGAAACCAAGTTCTTCCTAATATTAGGAACATGCAAAACATTAAACAAAGAAACAATCTTTCCAGAACTAAATTTAAGATCTACACAACCACGTCTATGCACTAGGGCTGTTGACTCATTTCCCATGTGAAGAATAGATCCATCATTCATTGACTCATAAGTCTTGAACCAGCATCTATCTTTACACACATGTACTGTTGCTCCAGAGTCAACCCACCACGCAACATCATCATCCTGCACAAAGTAAGCTTCAGATACATATGTAACATAATAAATCTGGAGAGATTCATTAAACATATTCTGACCTTTTGTGCCTGATCCATTAGCTTGGTTGCCAATGCTAACACCTTTGCAATCCCTTTTGAAGTGTCCAGGTTTCCCACACTTCCAACAAGCCACTGATGACTTCTTGTTAGGATTAGCTTTGGTGTTATCATGATGCTTACGTTTGCCCTTGTTGTCATTGTACCTGGTGGAGTTGTTATGCTCCACCATATTGACAACAGATGAACCAGCAACATTGTTGCTCTTTGGCTTATCACTTTCATGCACCCTGAGGGATTCCTCAATGCGCAAATGACTGCCCAACTCAACAAGAGTTAATTCCTCCTTCTTATGTTTCAAGGTGTGCTTGAAATCTTTCCAAGAAGGAGGTAGTTTGTCAATGACACACGAGACCTGAATGGTCTCATCCATGTTCATTTTATGTTGTGTAAATCTGCCAAGTATTCCAAGAAGTTCATTGTATTGTTCCATGACTGGTCTTGAATCAGTCATTTTGTAATTTGTGAAATCACTCATAAGGAACTTCTTACTTGATGCATCCTCAGCCATATATTTGGCTTCCAAGGAATCCCATAGTTCTTTAGCAGATTCAACATTTTGGTAAATATCAAATAAAGAATCAGACATACCATTGAGAATTATGCCGCGACACACATAATCATCATTCTCCCATTTGCTCCTTTTCCTCAGTTCCTCCAAAGTAGCATCATCACCACCATCAGGAATGGGAGTGGTCAGCACGTACACCACGTTCATGGTAGAAAGAAGAAAGTGCATCTTCTTCTGCCATCTCCTAAAATCAACCCCTTCAAACTTGTCCAGTTTGGAGAAGTTAGCCACCATATGCTTCATTGCCGCCGCCATTGATTATCACAGAATAATCTTCTTTGATTGTTGGGGTTTACTTCGTTCCAACAGGGTGAAGATAATCAATAGCCTAACTACGTACCAATGAATGGTTATCGGATATCTCTTGGAGTCGTGTAATCACTTTCCAAAGAAGATTATTCGACCCTATGCCTGGGTTAACACGAATACCTCCTTGGGATAAAACCAAGAGTTAGTTCTTGTTTTAGACACAAATCAAGAACTCTGTGCGTGTAAGTGTTTCCTGTTATTGTATATCTCATCATGCAAAATATGATCACTATTTATAGTGATCCTATTCCTTTAAGGAATGTAACTCCTAGTCAAAGGTATTAAGAGCATTAATCGGCCTATTAATCTCATAATTACCTTCATAAAGCATAGTGGTTACATGACCATAAACCTGGTCATCAAGTCAATATTCAACCCTCATTAACTGGTCAAAGAGGTTACAAAGACTTTGTTCATCACCAGGAGCAACGTCCTAACCAGGAGCAGCTTCCTAACCAGGAGCAGCATCCTAACCAGGAGCAACTTCCTGACCAGGAGCAACTTCCTGACCAGGAGCAGCTTCCTACTGATATCACAACCACTATATTGAGTCCAGGGAGGTAAGGGACTTAATAGGTGTACACTCCGTACCTCCAAACCCATTTACAAGTATTACCCGTTCCCACAATTGCACTAAATTTCCAACAAAAATGACCCGTCATACGACGCCAAGTCAACGCAAGTCAAACTATCCTTTACCCTTATTTGGACCAGTAGCTAAGTCATTTATATAATGACTAAGCACTTGAGTAAGTCACCATGTCCGATGGTGAACACTCAAACTCACGCAACACAAGCATTGAACTAAGTGTCCAAAATAAAAATCAGCAAGTACACTCCGAATGTACAGACCGATCTACCCTATCTAGACTTTTCCGTTTTACATGAAAATTGGTGTCAAGGTCACTTATAACCTGTATAAGACCTCCCCAGAATTTGAGCCAAAGTTCACACTTTAAAATCCATCAGCTCGACACTTTACTCGACTCCAAATTTGGGACAGATTTATACACTTGTTCTGTAAAACCGTTTGGACCACTTTAAAAGTACTAACTCGACAATCCGTCTTTTGAAACCAATACTAGACTCATCAAACTCAGTTTGTAAACTTTGAAAACCAGTAGATACATTTATCTAACCAAGCCTAAAGTCCCCGAGAGTCGACCAAAAATCAGCCACAATTTCGGATTGTGTCGACTTGCGTCTCCCGGTACACGAAAACTAAAACTAGCATAACTTTTGACTCGTAATGACTTAGAAGCTCTATCTTATACCAAAACGACCGTCTAGGAAAACTCTACAACAATTTCAAATAATCTCAGTCTTTCAAAGACCTTAAACCCAAGAAAAATCTGTTTAATACCTGCTGTCTCAAAATAGCATTTTAGAAAACAAGTCAAATCTATTTTTCACTCAAAACCAATCATTCCCATACCCCTAGGATCACTATACTATCATTCCTAACAACCAAACACACTCCTAAACACATGCATGTAAAATTTAACAAAATCAAAGATCAAAAATGAGACTTTTTATGATCAAATCAAGATAATCTTACCAAAAATCATACATGCATGATGATTAAAACATTAAACAACCATGGAATCATAAACTTATGAAAACTTGATGCATGTGTGAATTTCTTGTATCAAAAGAACCACAAGATCATTTGGAAAAAGGGACATAGCTTGGTTTTGATTAGATCATGCTTAAAAATCAAGATTTTAGGGTGTTTAGGGGTGTAGGGGGTCACGGTTTTAAGAGAGAAAGAAAGAGGAGGGAGTGAAATTTTTAGTGTGTGTTTTTGAGTGATGAAAATGAGGTGAAGTGGTTAAAAAAATGTTTATATAGTATGATGGAGGGCTAGTTGTGTCAATTGTGTATTTTTTTTTACTTAAAAGAAATTTAATAGTTTTAAAGGGTAGAAAATGGTTATTGGTAAATATTGAAAATATTTACTGGGCTCGGGTTTCGTAAAAATACTTTTCAAAAGCTACAATGCATCATAAAAATGATTATATGATTTCCCGACACGATTTAATACGTAAGTAAAACGAAATCGTCAAAAATATTAATTATCGAAACAATCGGTAATAAAATGTAAAATTTTTGGGCATCCATCGGTATCGCGATCACTAGGAATTCTCGTTGTACATTGATTTTGAATAAACTCGTTGTAAAACGCACGCGGGTGATTTTAAACCAAAAACTTTGATTTAAATTAAATATGGAAAAATAAAATAATAATTTTATAATTCCATACAAAGTATTGTCAATGATCAGAAAATACTTAAAAGTATAATTTATTAAAATTATCATGATCTCAGGATTTACATATAAGAATACAAGAAAACGTAATGCATTGGAAAATTCAAGAAGCACGAATAAAAGAATAAAATAATGCTCGGAAAGTACGGGTTCTCACAGACGGATCCCCAAAAGGACAAACCTTCAACTATATACATGATCCAATCCAGGCAGCGCCACACAAGGCAGAAAATTAGTCAAAAAATTTCACGCCGCAGAGAAATCTCATTCCCTCCCATCACGGCAAGCGATGTGATTGATGCGCCTCTCACTATTGAGATAAGCATTGGAACACACAATGTCCGTCGTATGTATGTGGATGGAGGGTCATAAGCAGAAGTACTATACGAACACTGTTTCGTACAGTTACGACCAGCAATAAGAAGCCAATTAGTACCGGCCACGGCGCCGCTCATCGGTTTTAGTGGAGATGCCATCTGGCCAATAGGACAGCTGCGTCTGCTTGTAACCATTGGGAATGAAGAGCACTCCACCACGGCGTGGATGAACTTTATAGTGATACGCTCACACTCTCCATACAATGGGATCATAGGCAGACCATGTATCCTAGCCATATGAGCAGTACCCTCCACGGCACACGGGATGATCAAATTCCCTGTGGAAGGAGGAATTGTCACTATCTATAACACAATCATACCAGCATCCGAGTGTCATGCCGTGACAACACCGGTTCCACCTGTTCCCCCCAAGGACGGATCACCACCTCCCAATTGGAAGGTGGCAATCCATCCTGATTACCTGGAACAAGAGGTATCCGTAGGGGGAACACTCTCGGATAGCGGCAAGAGGGCCATGTGCTCTCTCCTGAAAGCAAACTTAGATGTATTCGCATGGGAGCCCAAGCATATGACGGGCGTACCGCGTGCGATAGCAGAACATAAGCTCCAAATCCGCCAGGGATATCCTCCCGTTAAGCAAAAGAAGCGCGGTCAGGCACCCGAACGTAGCCAAGTAATATTAGATGAAGTACGGAAGTTGGTGGATGCAGGTATCATGCGCGAGGTATACTACCACGAGTGGTTATCCAACCTAGTCATGGTCAAAAAGCATGACGGAAGCTGGCGCATGTGCGTGGATTTCACGGATCTGAATAAAGCCTGTCCACAGGACTGCTACCCGATACCGGAGATTGATTGGAAGGTAGAATACCTATGTGGATATCCCTTTAAGTGCTTCTTAGACGCATATAAAGGATACCACCAGATCCAGATGGCGGAAGAGGACGCAGAGAAGACGTCGTTCCATACTAGTCAAGGCGTATACTGTTATACAAAAATGCCATTCGGACTAAAGAACGCCAGGGCAACATATCAGCGACTTGTTGACAAAGCCTTCGACTCACATATAGGCCACAACCTGGAGGTCTATGTTGATGATTTAGTCATCAAAAGTCATACGGAGGATGCACTTCTCCGAGACGTCCAAGAGACGTTTGACACATTAAGGAGGATTAATATGAAGCTAAATCCAAAGAAATGCACGTTTGGGGAAACAGAAGGAATGTTCCTTGGATATATGATTGATCCCAATGGCATCAAGCCTTGCCCGGAAAAGACGGACGCAGTAATACAGTTACCATCCCCTCAGACACGGAAAGAGGTGCAATCCTTAAATAGGAAGTTGGCCGTGTTAAACAGGTTCTTATCAAAGTCCGCAGAGAAGTCACTCCCCCTATTCAAAACACTCAAGAAGTGCATTAAGAAGGGAGACTTTCGGTGGACAAAGGAAGCTGAGGAAGCCTTTGGTCAGCTCAAGCAACACCTTGCATCTCTCCCCATGCTAGTAGCTCCCCGGCCCAAGGAGGAGCTCATCATGTACCTATCAGCCACACATGGAGCAATAAGTGCGGTACTTATGACGGATAGGGACACAGTCCAAACTCCGGTCTACTTCATTAGTAGAACACTACAAGGGCCGAAGTTGAATTACTCTTCCATGGAAAAATTGGTTTTGGCATTAGTGTTTGCTACGAAACGGTTGCGCCGGTACTTTCAGGCGCACCCAATTGTAGTTATTACTGATCAACCAATAGAACAAGTTATCTCTAGACCAGATGTGGTCGGTAGGCTACAAAAGTGGAGCATTCTATTGGGAGAACATAACATATCTTATAGACCAAGGACGGCTGTTAAAGGCCAAATCTTGGCAGATTTCTTGATAGAGAAGCCGGATGAAGAGGGACCAATCGTACAACAAGACGAAAATCCAGCAGAACCATGGGTATTATTTACGGACGGATCTTCATGTACGGATGGATCAGGGGCTGGTCTCATCCTTACGAATCCGGAATGGATGGAGTTTACGTACGCTCTGCGCTTTGAGTTCACAGCCACCAACAATGAGGCAGAATATAAAGCGTTGATTGCGGGTTTAAAAATTGCCGCTAGAATGGGAGTCCGCAACCTTGAGGCCTACGTGGACTCACGGCTTGTCGCGAACCACATTCTGGGAGGATACGTAGCTAATGAGGATAACATGGTTCGATACTTGGAGAAAGTCAAGTCACTCATCGCGGCTTTCAACAAGTTTTCTATCAAGCAGGTACCAAGAGGTGAAAACAAGAAGGCGGACGCTCTTAGCAAGATCGCGTCTACAAGTTTCGCCCACTTATCCAAGCAAGTCTTGGTGGAAATACTCAAGGAAAAGTCTATAACAGGAGGGGAAGTCGCAGCTATAGTTGAGGAAGATGGACCTACATGGATGAACCCAATCATCAACTATTTGACTGACAAAACCCTTCCAGACGAGGAAAAAGCGGCACGGCGCATCAGAAGGAAGTCGCAGCACTTCGAGCTTCGAGAAGGTATTCTTTACAAGCGCTCTTTCTTACAGTCGTGGTTGCGTTGTGTTGGGCCACGCCAGGCTACTTATGTGATCAGTGAGATACATGAAGGGTTATGCGGCATGCACGCGGGTCCCCGATCCGTAGTGCCCGAGCTCTACGCACAGGATATTATTGGCCCACTATGCATAGGGATGCACGCGACATGATTCGCAAGTGCAGTGATTGCCAAGTGCATAGACCAGTACCACGACATCCGCAGCAGGAACCTACACCCATTACATCCCCATGGCCATTCTATAAGTGGGGGATCGATATTGAAGGACCTTTTCTCGTAGTTGCGGGGGGAGTTAAGTTCCTGATTGTCGCAATGGACTACTTTACACGCTGGATAGAGGCCAAGGTAGTCAAATCCATCACAAGCAAACAAGTTAAAAAGTTTGTTTGGGAGAACATCGTGTGATGTTTTGGCTTACCAGGAGAAATCATCTCGGACAACGGGAAGCAGTTCGCAGATAATCCATTCAAGGACTGGTGCGCAGCATTGAATATCAAATGGCGCTTTGCATCTGTTAAACACCCGCAGACAAATGGTCTTGTGGAGCGAGCAAATAGAAGTTTGGGTGAAGGCATCAAGGCACGCCTGGAGGAACGAAGTGCCAAATGGGTGGATGAACTGCCACATATTCTATGGGCACATAGGACTATGATCAAAACAGCCAACGGGGACACCCCATTCGCATTGGCCTACGGCACCGAAGCTGTTATACCAGCAGAAATAAGAATGCCTACCATCCGCACAACGGAGGTTAATGTCGTCACAAACGACGAGCAACTCCGGATCAATCTGGATTTGTTGGAGGAAAAAAGGGAGATAGCGGCTATCAATGAGGCCAAGTCCAAGGCGCGGATGAAGGCTTATTATGACGCCAAGGTTAAAGGTGTTTCTTTTTGACCGGGAGATATGTCAATCGTACTAAAGAGGCAAGTCGAGCGGAGAATACAGGAAAGTTGGGCCCTAAGTGGGAAGGACCGTATGAGGTCACGGAAGCCTTAGGACGGGGCGCGTACAAGTTACGTGACATGGATGGCCGCGACCTGGAACGCACATGGAATATCTGCAATCTCAAAAGGTGCTATCTTTGAAAGCTACGGCTTCCGCATGGACACTTCACTATATCTGGCTTCAATGAAGATCCATGTGTTCTCTTTGTTTTGTTTCTTATGCTTTCTAGGTTCCTTTTGTTTTTAGGATTTCCCATTCTTGTTAAAACAAAAAACGTAAACGTTCTAATAAAATGTCGTGGTGCCTAGCTAGATCCACGACTCGTTTTTGTGCAAATTGTTTTTATTCTTTAGATTCTATTATTGTCATATGGATTTAGTTGTTATTACTATAATGTGCCATTTCTTATTCATATGCATTCATTCAATAACCGTACATGTACTATACGCCTCCAGGCGGGGTAAGATGATTAAGTTAACCTAATAATTCAACTTGTCACATAAGAGGGATGCAACCCCAGTGACGCGGATCATGTATCCTTACTAGACACCTTACTCACAAGACGTTGTGATAAGTTTCCATATGCCGCGCTCACGTAGTGCTTTGCATGGTAAAGACGCACGCCGCACGTCTAGTAAAATATAGACTTGGTTTTATTCTAGGTAAGACGTGACACGTCATGCGATACAGATACATGATATTTAAAAAGAATATAAGCAAGTTTCCAAATCATCAAAATTGTCGTGAGCACCACAGACTTATAAATATTATGCCAAATGTTTACAATCATGTCACAAAAAGGATAAAGTGTCGTTGACATCCACGGACGAATATTTAGGTTACAAACCAAATTATCCAAGAGTTATAACAAATTAAGGAGCACCCTACAGGGGGGAGAAACCTACCTACCTCCCATTGCTCCTCAGCCAGACGAGGCAATATCTCACCACGTTCCTTCCGCTCCAAAGCTTGAGCTGCATTCATCTCCAGCACCTCGTTTAATGGCTGTTCACCAATTACGATTCTGGTAACATCTTCATAAATTGGAAGAGTGAGGTGGCTGGGTGAGGGAGTAAAGGGAGTCCGGGAATGTCCCTCGTCCAGAGAAAATGCGCCAAGACTTAGTTTCTCCATAATCTCCTTTTTAGATGCATCTTTTGTGGCTTCCAGCTCGGCCAAGAAGGGGTAGTGTAGATCTCGCATTGCGGCCATAGAAGCAGTCATCTTTTCAGCAGCTCCGGTGTTGAAGAAGGCATGCTTTGTGAAGTTTTGTTTCTTCCTTATTAGCTCTGCGACCATGACCATTCCTTCATGACGACCGTGGTCGATGCCATCTGACACGAGGTCTGCAAACTGCTGAACAAATTGTGGGGCTTCCAACACCTTGGTAACGGCCAGACGTGTCCCGTGACCCACCATCCACCTACGGCCGGCAATGGCTGCTAGTAGTTGGGGGTATAGCACGTCATCACGCTCGGAGATAAGGGCATTCACTAGCACATCTTTCTGGGTGGACGCCTCCTTCAATTGTTCGGTCACGACCCTCTCATAAGCAAGCTCCTCTTTTAGTTTCTCCCCACCATGGATCAACGCATGGGCGTCCTCAAGCTTCTTTGTGAGTATGGATACTTGGTCGGAGGAGGACTTAGCTGAAGCTTCTGCCGCGGTCACCTATATGTGATAAATCAAGTATTAGAATGGTTGCTATTGCGGCATAGGCGTGATGCGGTGCGGATACATAACTTGGCTATTGCAGCCTCAAGTTCAGTCTCGAGCTCGGCTACATGTTGGTCATGAACATTGGCATGGGTCGATTGTTCTTTAACAGTCGCCTCGGCAGTAGCAAGCTGGGACTAGAGGGTGGCAATCTGGGCCTCATTTTCTTCAATCATCCTCTCTCTTCGACCAACCTTTCTCTTTAGGGACTCAACATGCTCTAAAGCAGCCTCAAATCTTACTCTCATAGAAGTGCCCATGGCCATCTGATGAACCAAGGCGCCGTTGTATTCATCCACCAGATCCGCATGGTTTAGTGCATTCACATCTCGTACCAGCCCAGGGGGATGCAGTTATTAAGATAATCGTGACACTCCTCGGCTTCTCTCATTCGTGAAGTGGTGGTGATCTTCCAGTCGGGGTTGAACTGCTTATGAGGGCCGGACACCGGGACCTCTTGGGAAGCTGTGGGGGTACCTTCCTCAAAGGCGGGGCCGGATCTGGTTGCGGCTGTATGCAGCGCAGGTTCTTTCTCCATCTCCTTCTCTTTCCCCTTCTCTTTCCGTGCATCTGGGGGAGGTGCGACACCAGCTTGTTCATCTCTACAAACAACAATTGGAATAAGTATTAAGTATTGTTTGAGGAAAACCGTAGCTCTTACTTAGATCATGGATATTTTGAGTAAACAAATGTGGTAGACTTACACGTTAGTCCCTTCTAGTTCTGATGTAGTCGGGGGAACTTGAGTGACGGGCTCGGCATCGGTCAACGGCACGACCGGATCCACAGGTGCGGCCCGCACCGTTTCGGAGGCTTGGGTGGTGCTCCCAACAGATTGATAGCGGGGGTGGTCCTCACGCAGTTTTTTGGGTGGGGCATTGTGTTCACCAATCTTAGCCTGGGCAACTCTTCTTACCAGCTTGTTCTTCCTACGGGTACGCTTAGGGGCGGGCTGGGCTGCTTCTTCATCTTCTTCTTCATCTGCTTGTTGTATTTCCTCCTCGTCATCGCCCAACATTTGGCGAAGACTGGAGGTGGTCCTCTCAATGTTGTCACCTTGCTCTTCCCCGTGTGCGGGGGTAGTAGTCTTAGGCGGCGAGGAGGGTCCGGCTTCATCTTCAAGCATCATGTTATCACCATCCTCGTTGTCAAAATCCACGGGGGTTCTCAAGAGTGTTGTTTCTTCTTCATCTGAATGGGGATCCGGTACGGCGGCCAAGGCAACTTTCACGTTCCGGGTATGCTCGAGGAGAGGTAGCTCGTTCTCACGTCTGGGACGGGATCCCTCTGGTATAAGTTTTGTATCACCTTGACGAAGGATTCCAAAGAAGTTCATTTCTGCCAAAATAAACAAAGTATGTTAGTTATAGCAAATAGGTGTATGTACGTCTTTGATGTGCGGATGTTATACCTACCTTCAGCATGTCTCCTCCAAAACACAGGATATCTGTTAGACGAGCCGAAGTAATTACGGCTAATCCCTAGCAAACAGAGGAATGATTCGGGAAGGTTTCTATAGAACCCTGTTCTATTCCTATCTATTTCTTGGGAATGTTGGGGATTATATGTACTGGCGTGCGGAGGAGGGTCAGGAGATAATCTATGTTTAAAGACATAATCGGCCGGCCACACTATTGAGTCGATGAAAAAGTAATGGTCGTACCAGTTTTTCAGTGAGTCCATGGCCTTATTATGGGACGTGGGGCTGTTTGGAGATCGCTTCTTAAAGGATAGCCAACCATTTACTAAACTAGGGGTGTAAAATAGCCGGAATAGTTCTACGGTTTGAGGGATTCTTCTTGCGCGACAAAGGATTTCAAACTGGCTGACCTTACATGCGCCTATACAGTGAAGTTGGGTAATATGTACATCATAATATCCTAAGAGATCTACAAAGAAACGGGTGAAAGGAATGCGGTAGTTGGTCGCATCAAAAAGACGAGTGTATAGGCCAATCTTTCCTTGAGGAGCCTCAGTTATGAGGTCCCCTGCACCAGGGAGAGAGGGGTGTAGGTTGTTGGGAATGAAGTCATCAGTGCAAAAGTGATCTAATTGTTCCTGGGTCATTACATTGAGCACGGATCCAATAGAGGGGTTGTTTCTTTGGGTCATTACTAAATAAAAGAGTTAAGGGCGTGGTATTCTAACCTGCGTAGGAAGGGATCCGTGCGTAAGAAGGTGGTGATAAGAAGGAAAGCTTTAATGGCAGAAATGAAGGAGATAACTGTGTGTTACACACAGCCGTAGGGGCAGCTTATTTATAGGGTTGCCTTGAGAGTCATGGTCTGTTGGATGTATGACACGTGTTTGCCACTATCCAACATCGTGTGGTTGGGGTGTAAGTGGCAAGTGGAAGGTCAGGTGGGACCTACGGGTCACTTCTAACTAAGAGGTTTACGTCGCTCGAGGTATTGACTGTTTGCACTTTGTCAATCAAGTGGCAGGTGAACAGTCATTTATGTCGGGATATACGGTCATACATAAGACTATATTCAATGCTGCATTTAATTTGTCTCGGTCGTCACGTGCGGCTGGGGTATCATTGGAGTTCAATCCATGTAAGGTTGCCACGTGCGGCCGAAACAAAATTTTGAAAATTTGTCATTTCCTAAAGATCTTTCTTGGTATGTCCGGGGACCATCTTGATAGTCTAGAGGTTACGCCTACGGCTGTAACAACTAGACTGGGGGGACATGATGACGTATAGTCCCCAGCCGGGTCATGAACCCAGCCCACGGGTACTACCCGTATCCGGCCCATCACGAATGGGTGGGAATAATGTTGTTTGAGCTTATGGGCTTGAATGAACAGTAACCGCACACACGTGTGCGGCCCACGGCCCGGCATGCCCGGTGCAGGGTTAGACAGAATCATACTCCTGTTATGAGTAGGATTTATCTCAAAGGAGAGAATATTCACTCACCATAATTAGAAGATAACAATCAATCTAAATCTGGTGTTTATCCTTTCCTTAGGGCCGAAGCATCAGTGACAGCCCATTAGGGTTTCACTGCCTATATAACAAACCCCCAAGGGTTCCACAAAGGTATCACATTCTACATACTCTCAACTCGTTCGATTCCTATAACCCTAACCGATTACTTACTCTCACGCCGGAGTCTAATCGTGGGAAACATTCCCACGGTAAGCCTAACGCGTGTTGTTTTAGTATGCAGGATCCCAACCAAAAAATTCACTTGGTGCAGGAGCCGGAGTCCAGCCACCCGAATTAAGCCTAATTCGGGTCTAGCAAGGATCACCCAACTTTTGTATCAACATCCCGATATACAACTTATACTTTCACCTATCCAGATTTTATTGATTTTGAACATATGAAAAGTTTGCTATGACCAGAGGGTCTTACCCTATCCCATTCGCTTAGCCCTTCTCCAGATCTTTTATATAATATATGATCTAAGTCTCATGTTCATCTTAAGCTCCAAATATAACCCTAAGTACCCCAAACAATTCAAAACATAAAATGAAAACAAGCTGATCCAAAAACTGTTTTGACACCCGACTGATGTAACCTATTTTTGACCCACTTCCCGACCTCCAATTTAGTTCTCATTAATTGAATTTGAAATCTAATTCAATTACCTTTCCAGGGACATCAGATTCGAAAAATAAAAGTTTGTAGAACTCTAGATATGATCAAAACAATGGACCAAAAATTATGTCCAGATTTTAAAAACGAATTTAAACATGATTAAACCCTAATTACCATCACTAATCTTCATAATAACCAAAGTAATAAATTCATATGAACCCTAAACTCACTAATCTCAGAAAACTCACAAACCCTAATCCATCATAAGATCAATTACATGATTAGATTGATTAAAATCATTAATAGAACAAGGGTTTTGAAGGTTTTACCTTAGAAATCAATGGAAGATCTTTATTTTTGAAACCCTAATTGGCCACCATTGTTGAATTTTGGCTAGGAGCTGTTATGGAGCTTAAAAATCTGATTATTTTGGTTATGGATTGGGTTTGGTTAAGTCCTAAAGGCCCCCTAGTCCCATTACAAGTCCATCGGGCCTGTTTTTGGGCTTTTCCTTCTTTCTTTCTTTTAGCCGCCCAACCCAAAGCCCAAAACCCCTATTTGGCCGACTTTTATACTCCACCTACTGTAAATTAATTATTAATTATTATTATCTTAAATTTCCTTAATTTATTTCAGCTCCTAAAGCCTCCGAAACCTCAAAACCGCAAAACTAGTCAAATTTACGCGTATACCGTAAAAGAAGTAAAAATATACAGTTTTATAAAAACTCTTAGAATATAAAATAAACTATATAGCTAAGTCCTAAATGACTTAAAACAATCCCGTAAATTATTCCCGTGACTAAATACCTCTTCCGAGACCCCTAAATGCAAAACCTTAAACCGTAAAAATACGATTGTCTATAATACATATACATATACGTAAAACCACTAAACAACACCATCTCATTTCATAGTCACTACATTGTGAGCTCATGAACATGAAATCATCACACATCGTTTCACTCATAAGGTACCCCGTACCCGAAACGATATCCAAACCACAATCTATACACACCAATTAGCACATAAACACGTAAAGACACGTAACTTGCACAAAATAAAACTAAGTGACGAACCTCAGAACCGCGGTTGTCACACTTTAGGCTTGGTTAGATAAATGATACTACTAGTTTTCAAAGTTTATAAACTTAATATGATGAGTCTAGTAGTGAGTTTAAAAGGCGGATTGTCAAGATAATACTTTTAAAATGGTATAAACGGTTTTATAAAACAAGTATACAATTTTGTCCCAAATTTAGAGTCGAGTAAAGTGTCGAGCTGATGGGTTTTAAAGTATGAACTTTGGCTCAAATTTTGACAGGGTCTTACACAGGTTATAAGTGACGTTGACACCAAATTTCATCTAAATCGGACAAGTATAGATAGGGTAGATCGGTGTGTACATTCGGAGTGTACTTGCTGATTTGTATTGGACACGTAATTCAACACTTGTGTTGCGTGAGTTTGAGTATTCACTATTGAACATGGTGACTTACTCAAGTGTTTAGTCATTATATAAATGACTTAGCTACTGGTTCTAGTGATGTAAAAGGATAGTTTGACTTGCATTGACTTGGCGTCTTAGGACGGGTCAATTTTAAGTGTATAAGTGTTTAAACGATGATGTTGGATAAATGAGTTAATATGGATTCATTTGGTTCGTGTCAATGGTTTTGAAATATCAAATACTTTGAAAATATATAAAGTCTTATTATACTTGGTATACAATGATCTTTGAGTTCGAGTCTTAACGCGCGCCTTATTTTGATAGGTTGTGGTTTTCGTGTTTCCCGGGCATCCATATCGTCGGTGATCGTCTCACTACCATTGTTTCTACTCAGTTGTTGAGTACCATGATTGACTTACCTCGTGGCTAAGGTGAGTTCATACCCTCTTTTTATTTGTACATGGTTTCTAAACACGGGGTGAAATTTTACATGGTGGAACACAACCATTTAAAAACTGTATGCTATCCAGAACTTGTATGCTATCCAGGACTTGTATGCTTTCCAAACTTTCATTATTATACTGCTTTTAGTCTATAGCCTTAAGTTTCCTCTCCTGATCATGAACTGTTAATTAATCATGTTACCCAGCGCGAATGTTGTGGGTGGATCCATTGGGATTGACTATCCCGGTCCCGATTACCTTGACGCACTAATATTTGTTTATACTTGAGTATTTAGGCTGAATACTCCCTAGAGGAACTTACATTGAGTTAAGCTTAGGTTTACATTGAGTTAAGCTTCGGTTCATGAACTGAACAACAATAATAATGATTCGGACTATGGTTATCGTACGTAACCATTTTCCCCTATTTATTGTTTACAAATGAATGCTTATGTTCCACACCTTTACTGCTAAACCTATGAATATCACTCAACTTTATGTTGAAGATTTTACATGTATAATCTCATGTATTATTACTTAGCTTTGCTTGGATGGGAGCCCGCATGATATTATCGCAGCTTGGAGATTTCTGTGTATAATTTAACTTTGGTCAAATCTAAAAGCTATAAGAAGATTTTTTTGTATTTTTGGTAACCAAGTGTTATAAATCTTGATGAAATAATAAATCTTTCCGCATATAAAACTCTGGGACCTGTGTTTAAAACTCTTATATTTTATGATCTAATGTACATGTTTTTATTACGTCAACTTTGTGTCAACATTAATTTATTGTTTCTTGTACCATGACATGGAACCCCCTTGCTACCTAGTTGTCCCTTTGTCTGATTCTGGGGGTCTCACGTGCTTTGATCTTGTTTAAGGTTTTATATAATTGTTATGATATTAATAAACCTTCAATGACCAGTACCTTCTCTGCTTTGCTCCAAGCGGGCAATTGCAACATCTCTCTCTGCTCGTTGTTGTATTCGCACAGTGTACATTTATAAAATAAAGGAAAGAACATATTACACAACATTTTATAACCAAATAAATTATGTAGCAAATAATATGAAAATGCACAAACATGTTTAATTATTTTATTGAGATCTATCAAATATATTTGATTCTCAACTCTAAGCCACATGTTGAAGGTTTATAAAGTTCATAACAATTATACAAAACCTTAAACGAGATCAAAGCACACATATAGCGGAATCGATTTAACAAGATCATAATTAACACAATTATAATTAATCGAATTATGGTTACATACCTTTACGCTAAAGCAAATCCACAAGATAAAGAACAAATCACCAATTCGAGTTTATAACGAATACCACCAAGATATAGTCTAAAGTAAGACTATATTACGTTCTTGTACACACGTAATACAACGAGCTAATCGTGATTCTATCACGTGTAAACCGAGATTAAACGCTTGTGGAAAAATCTACCCAACAACCCTAGAAGGGGCTAGGACTAGATTATAAGCAAAATCGAAAGAACAAGAAAACCAACCAAACCCCTTTGTGGGTTCTTCCTTGCGATCGACTAGAGAAAGAGAGAGGGGAGATTGGTGTGTTGAATTATGAGGGTGGGGGTTGTTTATATAGACCTAAATCTTGTAGCCCAAAACAAAAATAAGGAAAGTTTTTCCTTCTCCTTTTTCCCCTCCATAACCGACGGCCCAAACACCACTTAGGGGTGTTCCGGAACCTTCCATTCTTCTTTCTATTTATTCCACTTTCTATTTATTCCACGACGCTCGTTAATACTTAACTCTTAATTATTTAATGATCGTTAAAGTTATAACTCAGTGTAATTTAATAAATATAATAAATATATTTATTAAATAAATTAACTCTTTACGTATTGTGTGCAATCCTGTAATATCGAGTTCGATCCTATCACACGACTATTAAATATAAGTCCATAAACTTTCACATGCCGCTCACCATATCCATCCATAGTCATTTGAGTTTTTTGGCCAATCTGTATACAATATGTCAAAAGTGTAAAAACTCGTGTACAATATCATATATGATATAAGGTGGTTTGTCGATCAGGCGAAACCGATTCAAAACTTATTAGTGGTGACATCCTTGACCGATGGTGCATAATCACCTTCAATGATTATGTACCAAAGATCTATATCCTTAGATTTCACATAAATTTCAATACAGTTTTCCAATAAATAAAACCATCGGTTTCAAATAGTGGTGGGCTTTGCATAGATTTCCCTTCTTTGTAATTTTCAGAATCCATGTATTGTTTCAAGTTTTAAAAAACAATATACATTAAAAATCTTGAGTAACGTAGTTCTTGATGCCAGTTATGGAAAACTAGAAGAGGGGTTGAATAGTTTTACTGATTAGTTTTAATTATTTGAAACTTTGTATGTGATTAGTAAGGATATATAGATCGAGTATGATTGAGTTTTAGTAAAGTAAGTAGAGATAAAGGAAGAGTAAATCAAACCACAATGCACAAGTGATTTATAGTGGTTCAGCCTAGCAAGATCTCACTTATCTTGCCCTTACTTCCATTCCTCTAGTACCCACTCGAGAGTACAACTTTCACTAGTCAATAACCTCCTTTATACTGGTGTAGAAACCCTTACACGTCGCTTATAATATTTACCGACACCTAAGCTAAGATGTCGTGTTCTTTCACATGGGTACAACAACTCTGTTCACACTATGTATATTGAGGACTAAAATATTAACCACTATTACACAAGTATTATATGAATGAGTATAACAATGGCGATTATATAGGTATCATTTGATACAGTCACACAAGTAAACTTTGAAGGATCAAAGCTTAGGTATAGAGTTCTTGTTAATAATCTTCAAATAGAGTGAGATCTATATCAAAAGAGACAATAATGATAGTAAGAATAGAGGTTAGAATGTAAGAAATAATCAGAGATTTAGAGAGATTACGGAGAAGAGAGGTGAGGAGAAAGCTTGAAGAATGCTTGGTATTTATTTGCAACATGGCCGGTGCCACACGGACCCAAATCCTTTGGGTCCGTCTTTAGCAAGAATGGGTCTGTGGGTTCTGACTTTTGTTGGTTCGTAAATCTTTGCATCTTTTGTCCAAGATTACACTCAATCATAATTACACTACAGATTTGACTTTTGTATCATATATATGAAGTGGTATAAGAAGTATAAATGTATCAGATATGTGGAGTGTGTATTTTGTACATTTTAAGTTTATACAAAATCTTATAAATGTAGAGAAGTTTTTATAAAAGTTAGAAACATAATAACATTGATCCAAAGCTTTAGTATTGTTTTTAATATAAGCTTAAAAATAGATTCGATGTTTTGTCGTTAACAAAACTTAAAAAGGATTAAAAATATAAACGTCGTTTTAACACGATATTTGTATTAACAGCTTATTCATATCTCTCTTCTTCATAAAATCCAATAATTCGTTAAAATAAGCTAATAGGCTAGGTCATAATTCAGCACAATAAATACAAATCATCTAAATCATAAGGTTATTCATAACTCTCCTTTAATTCACAAGCTTATTCATAGCCCTCATCTAATTCAAATGCTTATTTACATAACTCTCATTTAATTAATACACTTATTTACAAAACTCAACTCTCGTCTAATTCATAAGCTTATTCAAATGAATCAGCTTATTCACATAAACCACCTAATAAGTTAGCTTATAATTAAAAATAATCAATCCAGATAATTCGTTCAAAAGAAGCTAATTAAAAGCTTATAACTCGAATGATGACAAATTAATAAGCTTATTCAAATCAAATAAGCTAAAATAAGAATATATCTTAATCTAACTTGATGATGGATCGATTGTTCGTGATTGTGGATCAATCGATTCGTGATGATAGATCGACCGATTCGTAGATTAGATATGTTCTTAATGTTATTCGATAATAAAAAAGAGGATATATATTGAGAGAAAACAAATCGAATAGTAGAAAGAGAAAGAAAGAGAAAATAAAACATATAGTTTTTTTTTAAATGAGAGGTTTAGTAGAAAAAATGTTTATATAGTGGACGGATGAGATGACCAAAATATTTATGCAGTGTAAATTGAAGATTAATCTCATCAATTGGATGATAAAGAGATGGAGGGTGAAGAAAAAATCCTCTAATATTTATAAAAAAATTGGTATCTAAATAAACTTAGATTATATTTTTTAGACCAGTTATAACGTAATCTAATGTAGTTTTTTGAGAAAAGTGTGAAAACCATCGGTTTGTCGAAAATGTGAATCATATTCTTCGTCGATACTTTTTTTGACGTAAAATACATCCAGTTATTACATAACAAATACACTTTGCTTCTCTTGAACGGATGGTGCAAATATTTTATGTTACGGATGTCTAATTAAAAAGTTATTTTTTTTGAAAAATGTTTTAATTAAAAAAAAGTAAAAAAAATAATAATTAAAGAAGTAGTTAGAAGAAAACATTCATAATGCCTTTTGTCAGTAGTCACGTGTAGATTGTTCGAAAGCATAACGTCACCCGTAGCCCCACTCATCATCCGCCACGTCAGCATCATCACTATTCCCTCAACCCAATTTTTTACCACACCTTCTCTCTCCTAGGGTTTCATTTCATTTCACAAAAGACACACACAGAGAGACCAAGTTAAACTAACCATGGCGGCGATATCATCCGCGCCGGACTTCGACGAGTTTCAACGGCAGGCGTCGCTGATGACGAGCTGCACTTTGCTGTGGAAGGAGCTTTCGGATCATTTCGAATCGTTGGAGGAGAAGGTGAAGAGCAGATCTGACGTCATCAAAGGGAAGATAGATAAGCTGGAAATGGAGACTGAGAAGTCGTTGAGTTCGTTAGAAGAGAGGGAGAGTTCGATTGAGAAATCTGTTTCGATCGCAATGAAAAAAGTTGAAGAAGCTATTTTAAAAGCTAAGAAATCAATTGGAATTAATGAGAATGAGTTAAAAGAAGATAATGATTATGAGAAAATGAAATGGTTTTGTGTCGAAATGGATTCGCAAGGTTTCTGGGGTTTTATTTGCGGAAAAAAGAAGGAATTGGATTTCATGAGGGAGAAACTTCCTTTGGTTTTCAATAATGAATGTGTTGATCCTGCTATGTTTGTATTAGACGCCTTTTCCGAGGTTTTTCCTGTTGATAAAAGGACTGATTCTGGAAATGATTTGGGCTGGGCTTGTGTTTTGTTGTTGGAGAGTCTGGTTTCGGTTTTGGTTGATCCGGTTTTGGGCGGTGCGAGGGCGTTTGTGACGCCGAAGGTGAAGAAGAGGGCGGTGGAGGTTGCGGAGATGTGGAAGGTGAGTTTGGACGAGCGTGGCGGGGTTGAGAATGTGAAGGCGTCTGAGGTTCATACTTTTTTGCAGCATTTGGTGACGTTTGGGGTTGTGAATGAGGAGGATTTTGATTTGTATTGGAAGCTTGTTGTTGGTTCTGCCTGGAGGAAGCAGATGCCTAAGCTTGCTGTCTCGCTTGGCCTCAGTGATAAGATGCCTGGTATACTTTTGTTATTATTCTTCGCGGTTTTGTTTATGAGCTGATTAATATTTCTACTTATGAATTGATTGATATCTGAAATGCTTAACCATGTGTATGAGAGTAGCGACAATTATATTTGCTATGACTTTAGGACAAGCAATGTATTAAAATAGAGGTCATAGTTTAGTTTGATCAACTTAGAAACGCTTGAACTACATAATCAGTTACCTAAACATGTCTAGAAAGTTGTAATTTTGGAAGTGATTTAAGTTGTCTAAATTTGTCAGTTTAGGTTATCTAGCACGCCGGCTTTACCTATGCTTGTATTATGGCTACCTGTGTATGCTTTCATGAAAATGGAGTTATATTTGATTAATCGGTGGTCTTGTTGTTACTGCCTTCTAGCTCATACCTGTATATTAATGAAATTGTTTGCTCATTTGCTTGCAGATATGATTGAAGAATTGATTAGCAGGGGACAGCAGGTTGATGCTGTGCATTTTACTCAAGAAGTCGGCCTTGTCGATAGGTTCCCCCCTGTTCCTCTGCTTAAATCTTTTCTCAAGGATGCAAAGAAGGCTGCAACATCAATCATGGAAGATCCCAACAATTCAGGCCGTGCTGCGGTATCTAAAACCCCTTTACATTATTATCTTTGGTTAATTTATTTTTATCACTTGTGTGTATTTAATTGATCATCTAATATGTTTTAAATAATGCTTATTGATATCTAAACCTTCCATTTTCTCCATTGTGTAATATCTTGCAGCACCTGGCTGCACGCAAAGAGCAATCTGCGCTTAAAGTTGTCATCAAATGCATTGAAGAATACAAATTGGAGGCAGAGTTTCCTTCTGAGAACCTGAAGAAGCGCCTAGAACAATTGGAGAAGGTGAAGGTAGAGAAAAAGAGGCCAGCTGCTGCAACTCCCGCCAATAAAAGAACACGAGCATGCACCATGGGACCCATGCCACCAGCAAAAGCAGGGCGTATCGCAAATACATATGTATCTTCCTTTCCAGCCCCACCACCAACATATGTGAGGTCTCCTCAACACACCCAATATCATTCTCCCCCGTACGCGGTCCAACCACAAATGTATGGCCATGGAAACAGCAGGAGTCCTCCCGCCAATCATTATGCAGCTTATTCACCCGAGCATTCTCCTGTCTTATCGTATCCAAGTACTCCTCCGATGAATTATCCTCCTCCGGGTGGTTATATGGGGTATGGGGGTTACCAGCAAGCTTACTATCGGTAGAAGACATGACATGACAGACAGCTCACAGCATGACTACCACTGGTGTTCTGATAACTACTGCTGATCCAATCTCATAATGCTTTTAGTACTTAGTATGGTTTGTAATCACTAACCTTCTAATGGTAGGTGGTGTGTTTAATCCCTTTCCTAATCGTTGTTGTTTGTAATCCTATTGTTCTAATGTTTTAACGTTAATTAATCCTGATGTGAGAAACTAGTTTAAGAAGGGATATTTCTCACAAAACTACGCATGTTGGTGGATATAGATGACTAAGTTTCGGCCTGTTACTTTTGTCGTACACCTCGCGGCACTGAGCTTAAAGGTTACTAGATATGCTTTGCATCTTCTGGTCATGCGTGTAATGTTGTTTCATGAATGCATAAACTGTAGCATGTAGACTGCAATTTGTATGTGCAAGTACTGAATGGGCTCATTTTACCATGTGCATGAAATTCCATTGCGAAACGAGTTTCTACACCCTCATGGGTTGGTCGATTGCAGTATTCGGAATTGTGATTTGTGATATATTATAGCTATATGTGTTGTGAATCGGGGGCTGATGGGATATGCACTCCAAGGGAAATATAATGTCTATAAGTTTAGGTAATTCAGACCAAGTACTAGAATATATGAGTTACTGTTTTTCCTGTTACACTAACGCTTCGAGGCTAGAATCAAATACGTTCATAGTCCAAACTCGTAGTCGATAACAACTTGCATGCGAAAGTTATGGAGAAGTAGAAAACTGGTACCAAGATCAGTTGCCAGTGAATTTAAGAGACGGTCCCAAAATATCACTTGCATTCTTTGACCCATCAAAATGGAAGGTGGTTCAGTAACAACTAATTAATGATATCACTGAAGTTTCTTTTGCCAGTTTGAAGTTTTAGGTTGAACAACCTACATTCTCACATCTTACATATAGAACTAGGTCTTGTGTTACAAGTATACAGTACCGATCACGGATTTACTGCAAAGCTCCGCTATGATCTACATATAACTACGTTTAGAAATGAGAGCAAGCAAAAAAACTGATACATTTTTTTGTTTATCCGTACACAGTTCAAAAATCCAGAGACATTGTTATTGCTCACAACAAAGCACATGCCATCTAATTCAATTGATCGATTTTTGTTGTTCCCCTCTAGATCGGATGATACACATACTCCAAACAATCTCATAGATTTGCTGTGGATCTTGGTAGGTTTTGTGACCAAGTTGTGCTCTTTGCTCATGTTATTGGTCACAATCCCATATGTTTTCCCTCTTGCTCAACTCTAACAATGGTTTTTTGCCCGTCTTTTGTTATTTTTCTGTTCAGATTTTAGATACAGAGAAGGGCATAAAACAACCAATCCACCCTGCAGAAAGTCGTGAGCTTGCAGATTTCTTCGAGAGAGAGAAGCACCGGGCAGGTCTTTAGCAATTCGTACAGCTTTAAAACGCACACCTAATTTCCGTATATGCGTCTATCTCCAGCAACATAAACTTGTTAAAAATAATGCGGTGTATAAGTATTTCACCTTCAAACTATAAGTCGTGTAAACCTTAAAACTACACCTTCAAACCATCAAGTCGCACTTGAAGATAAAAATAACATTATACAACTATTGCTATGCTATCTTCATTGCAAGCATATAAAAAGTTTAGCCTCTGTTGGTCGTCATCCGGGTTTTCTTAGAAAAGCGACTTTCTTAAACTACTTTTTTTCACATTAGGGATTAACCAACATTAGAAATACAAACATACCGTTAACAAAGGGATTAATACACACCACCTACGATTAAAAGGTTAGCGAATTACAAACCATATTACAGAAAAGCGTTATAAGATTTTTTAGTGGTCATCATTGATCACAGATATCCAACACAAGTCATGTCTGTCATCTTCTACCGATAGTAAGCTTGTTGGAATCCCCCATATCCCACATAACCACCAGGAGGAGGATGAGGAGGATAGTTCATTGGAGGAGTAGCCGGATATGACAAAACAGGTGAATGTTCTGGGGAATAGGCTGTGTAATGATTAGCAGGCGGACTCCTGGTGTTTGCATGCCCATACATTTGTGGTGGGACCGCATATGGAGGAGAATGATATTGAGAGTGTTGAGGAGACCTCACATATGTTGGTGGTGGGGCTGGAAAGGAAGATACGTATGTGTTTGTGATACGCCCTGCCTTTGCTGGTGGCATGGGTCCCATTGTGCAAGCTCTTGTTCTTTTGTTGGCAGGAGATGCAGCAGCGGGTCTCTTTTTCTCCACCTTCACCTTCTCCAGTTGTTCTAACCGCTTCTTTAAGTTCTCAGGAGGAAACTCAGCCTCCAGTTTGTATTCTTCGATGCATTTGATGACAACTTTGAGGGCAGACTGCTCTTTGCGTGCAGCTAGGTGCTGTAAAAATCACGACAGGCAAAAAATAAGTTCGTCAGATTACATAAGTTTGTCTTAATTGTTGGCGGCTGCCGGCCATAAAGGCAAATTGCATAAGGGGTTAAACTGCTCCTTTTTTCTATGGGTCAAAAGTCAAAACAGGCCTGATAGGGTTGGGTTGACCCGCAAACACTTGCCGGATTATATCATGACAATAATCATCTAGATCTTTAAATGACACAATCTAGGACGTTGTCAAATTTAAATAGACTTCAAGAAATTTTAAACCCGTTTGAGTTGAGTGCAACCTAAATCAGCCCATACGTAAGTATATGGGTCAAATTTAAATAGCCGGATTATATCAGCCAATACATTTGAGCGCAACCAAAATCCGCAATTATATCATGATAATAATCATCTAGATCTTTAAATGACACAATCTAGGAGGTTGTCGAATTTAAATAGACTTCAAGAAATTTTAAACCCGTTTGAGTTGAGTGCAACCCAAATCAGCCCATACATAAGTACATGGGTCAAATTGTTAACTCTAGTTTTAACTGTTTCAGCAAGGGGGGATTATAGACCTAAAGTAGGGCTGAGTATCGGGCCAAAACCGACCCGACCCATCCCGAGTAAAACCGAAACCGAAACCAGGCCAAATGATGGACCGAAACCAAAACAACTCGGTTTGGTTCGATTTACGTCGGGTTTAGTCCGTTTATGGATCGGTTCAAACCAAAACCGAAATTAGATGGAAGATGATCGCTTGGTATTTGTATATTAACAGACTACAACCAACAGTAGCAAATTCAGTAGCATGGGTTTACGCCTTTACGGGTTATGGATCGTTTCAAACCGACACCGAAATTAAATGGAGGATGATCGCTTGAGACCTCCGGCATGGGTTTATGGTTATGGGTGAGAAAGAAACAAGATAAAAGAAGAAGAAGATCTTGTTAAAATGTGAAATGAGGCGTGTAGTAAGTTACAACTAGGGTTTGGGATTTTATAGTAAGTTAGAATGGCATCAAATGGGCTTATTGGGCTGTATACGGTTCTAAGAAACAAATTCACTGAGTGAGATATATATATGGGCTGCCAAAATAAAACACAATAACATTTTTCGGGCTATATCAGGCTTATCGGGCTTAAGTCGGTTTTTTTGTACCAACCCGACCCAATACCGAAAATCAATATTTTTCCAGCCCGATTAACTCGGTATCGGGATCGGTTAAATCGGTTCGGTCGGGTTAAATCGGTTTCGGTCGATTTTGCTCAGCCCTAGACCTAAGAGTGATACATCATCACAAGTGGTACATACAAGGATGGATGGAAATAATCGGCTACATAATACTCATATCAACTGTATGAATGAGTTCCACCGCAACATTTTAGGTTATCATTACAAACAACAATTTTTTTTAAAATTAATTACTTAAAAGTAAAATTATCATTTTATAAAAAGTATGAGAAAGAAAACTGTAATAATATTGCATTTTTAAACTGTGTTTTTTGTCTATGAACTAGCTGTAACTTGATTTACAGTTCAGCAAGCACTAGAGTTTTAAGCAAAATGTTGAGCAAATCATGATGATAGATGGAATACAAACATGTTCAGCATGTTCGATCAACCAACAAACACAAAACCAAGCGGGAGTAAATTTATAAGGATCGCATAATTTATAAATGAGAAGGGCAAGGGATGTAAAATACCGCAGCACGGCCAGAATTGTTAGGATCTTCCATGAGAGATGTTGCAGCCTTCTTTGCATCCTTGAGAAAAGCTTTTAACAAAGGAACTGGGGGAAACTTGTCAACAAGGCCGACTTCCTGAGTGAAATGCACCGCATCAACTTGTTGTCCCCTGCTAATTAACTCCTCAATCATACCTGCATTCAAAGAACCAAAGAATAATTGGCTACAAATTAGTCTATTCGTTCTCTTTTAGAAAGGAAAAAACACATGAGTGCCATATCAGAGTCCGGACATGACACAATGCTATGCTAAAACCTTAACTAAGGTTTCACACCGATAAAACTAATCAAGTAGGCCATTAGAGAAAGAAGAAGTGAAAAGTTGGCCTTAGAAATCTCTAGAATTGCCACTTCATCTGTAATGTACATGTACGTTCTGTTCTAAGCAGAAAATTAGCTTCTGGGAGGTAATGTTTGTATGTATGTAATGGGAAGACGCTAGCCTTCATGTAATTGAATGAGAACTCAATGGTTACAAACCTTGAAAGAAGGCCAAACAAAAGTTCATGGAGGCGTGCATATGTTATCCATTACATATCTTACATTGAGCACAGATAATCCGTTATTCTAGAAAGCTACCATCACAAGGTAGGAAAAACCATTAAACAGTTAGATGCCAGTAAAAAAACGTTATATATGACTAATGCAATTGTCTGCTACTCTGCTCATTACTAGTAAAAAACGTTCCAACAAGGATTGCAAGTTGTGGTGGTTGCAAATGCAAGCATATGCATCCCGCGATTCAAGCAAGGTCATGGCTCAAATAAGAACATGTAGACTGGTCATTAAGAAAAGCATACATATGTACGGGCATAGCTGCCAAACTGGAAAAAAGAGGCACGTCACAATGTTTCCTAATAATACTATTTTACTATCGCCAAAAGATCAAATTTCACTTTATGTGTCAAGTAATCCCCAAATTGCTAGAGCACAGAAACTGACCACTTGTGTACTCTTTATTACAAGCTTAGCTAATAACAGTTGCACGTTTTATAACATGTTTTCATTTCAATCACTTCAACCGAGTAGGATACCGCACTTAATAGCATATACAACTTCAAGAGCTAAAAAAGCTAAACCTGTATGGTCTATGTGCCAAACTAATTACATAATCAAAATAAAAAAAGACACGAATAACATAGTGAAGGATAACAAAAGTATACCAGGCATCTTATCACCAAGCCCAAGCGAGACAGCAAGCTTAGGCATCTGCTTCCTCCAAGCAGAACCAACAACAAGCTTCCAATACAAATCAAAATCTTCTTCATTCACAACCCCAAACGTCACCAAATGCTGCAAAAACGTATGAACCTCAGACGCCTTCACATTCTCAACCCCGCCACGCTCGTCCAAACTCACCTTCCACATCTCCGCAACCTCCACCGCCCTCTTCTTCACCTTCGGCGTCACAAACGCCCTCGCACCGCCCAAAACCGGATCAACCAAAACCGAAACCAAACTCTCCAACAACAAAACACAAGCCCAGCCCAAATCATTCCCAGAATCAGTCCTTTTATCAACAGGAAAAACCTCGGAAAAGGCGTCTAATACAAACATAGCAGGATCAACACATTCATTATTAAAAACCAAAGGAAGCTTCTCCCTCATAAAATCCAATTCCTTCTTTTTTCCGCAAATAAAACCCCAGAAACCTTCCGAATCCATTTCGACACAAAACCATTTCATTTTCTCATAATCATTATCATCTTTTAACTCATTCTCATTTATTCCGATTGATTTTTTGGCTTTTAAAATAGCTTCTTCAACTTTCTTCATTGCGATCGAAACAGATTTCTCAATCGAACTCTCCCTCTCTTCTAACGAACTCAACGACTTCTCAGTCTCCATTTCCAGCTTATCTATCTTCCCTTTGATGACGTCAGATCTGCTCTTCACCTTCTCCTCTAACGATTCGAAATGATCCGATAGCTCCTTCCACAGCAAAGTGCAGCTCGTCATCAGCGACGCCTGCCTTTGAAACTCGTCGAAATCCGGCGCGGATGATATCGCCGCCATGGTTACTTTTGGTCCACTTACTGTGTGTTTTTTTTGAAATGAAATGAAACCCTAAGAAGAAAGATGAGATGAAACCCTAGGAGGGAGAGAGAAAGGGGCGATAAAAAGGTGAAGGTGACGTGGCGGAAGGTGAGTGGGGCCACGTGTGATGTTATATTTGTAACAGATATTGAGTGGGATGGGGTGCGTAGGATAAGGAGACAGGTGAGGGGTAGGATAGTAAATTATAGGGTGTGGTGATATGATGCGCCTCATATTGTGTTAACAGTCTTTTTGGTTGTGTGACCACAGCGTGCCATGCTTTCGAATCATCTTACACGTGACAGCCATTATCAGATGTGTTTAGTTGTAAAAAAGTCTGATTAAGCATGTGCAGTCTGATTAAGGGGATTCTATTGTTGACCAATGTTTTTAACAATAAATTCTAGAAAGATGGGTGATCATATTATTTTTTTATTTATTCATATTGTTTATGTTTTTGTAAAAATATTTTAATTTAATTATTTACTAATTAAAAGAACCAACTATGGGGTAAAATGCAAATTACGTCTTTGAATTTTGTCAATTTCGTAAATTTGACGCTAAAAGTAAATTACAAGCAATTTTGTCATTATATTTCAAAATCTCGTGTAATTTTGTCACTGAGCTGATGTTTTTTGACATTTTGATGTTTTCTTTCGTTGACACCCACACGTGCCTAGCATGTGAGGGTATATTCGTCATTTCCTGTGTCACCTCATCTCGTCATCCAATATCCATCTTTCCTTTATGTAATTTTCGTCCTCGAAACCATTTAATACCCGCCACGATTGCTTCCACCTTTGGTTTATGCATATTGTGTCCCTCAAACCGTTTTCCCACACGACACGATTGCTTTCTGAATTCGCAATGAAAAGTATCCATAATTTAATGTTATAAATACACCATCTCCTTTCCTTCCATTCAATCTGTATCTCATCATAAAAACACCAATCAAAACATGGATAATTTTTTGCAAAGTCGCTCTCACGGTACCATCATCCCTGATTTGGATCTCCTTTATGGTAAGCTTAGGTCTCCTTTAGGTCTATAATATGGTAAGCTTAGTTTGGATATGCTGCTATTCTTATTGCCTAGTTTATAATTGATCTGTGACTCTTTTTTTAATTGTTTTACATAATCGAATCACTTGTTTACTGTGTAAATCCATCACAATGGTGAATTTACCTCCCCATCAAAAAAAAATTATCGGTTTGGTATTATAAGTTGGTTTGACTTAGTTCACCGTAACAAGTTTGGTATATACACACTTGTAGAAATGTTTAAGGATCTAGGGTACATATAAGATATGATTTTGTTCCCGCGTTTTAGGATTCCTGACCGATTAATAACACCCAAATTATACATATTTAGACCGTCACTATTATCCTATTTTTTATTTTTATTAAGAACTTTCGATACTTAAACACTGCATTTTATATGGGTTGAAGGCTCCAAAGTGAAAGAAGATAAAGTTTTGTCCTTAGAAGCAATAAAGAAAAAATAAAGAGAAAGAACATTCTTGACGCACGAAAGTGCGACGCACAAATGCCACCTCCAATGTTTGGCGCACATTTTGAATGGTGCGGCGTACATTTGCCTTTAGCCAGCGCTATAAATAGAGAGCCTCACTTCTCATTTTAAATATCAATCTCACACACTTCTCTCTTTAGTCCGAATATTTTAGCTCTTTTAGCATCTTTTTGGTATATTTCCACTATTGGGGAATACTTTTAATAAGAGTATCACACTCTTTAATTAGCGGAAAGTCGATACAATCTTGACACTTGTGTACTCTTTGTTCCTTATAGTCTAGGTATTATTTCCTTTTACTCTGTAGAAACTAGAAGGGGGGGTTGAATAGTTTCTTATATTTACTTGTTAAAATGTGGTTTCCAAAAATCCTTTTTCAAAAACTTAGGCTTGAGGAAATATGTGAAATCTTCTTATGCACAATATGAACAATGATAGTGTAACTAAACTAATACTAACAAAAATATATCCACAAAGAATAAAGAATGATAGTGTAACTAATCTAATACTAACACATGTATATGCATAAAGAATAAAGAATGTAAAGAGTTAAGGGTAAAGAAAGATCAAACCGAACACCAAGGATTTATAATGGTTCGGCAACGAAGCTCACTCCTCGTTCCTACTCCACTCCTCGAGTACTCCTTACTCGAGAGTTCACTACACAACAAGCTCCTTATGGTGGAGAAAACCGTACACGTCGCTTAACCAATTTCTGACTCTAAGCTAAAAGTCGAGCCCTATTCGTAGCTAGGACCAATCTACACAACTATACTTAGTACATACACAACTTCCAAATAGACACAACTACTTGGATCTTCACAACTATGACACAACTACAAAAGTATAAAATTAGATCTTCAATGGATCTTTGGTGGTGGACTCAACACTTCACAAGGATAGTGTTCTTCTCTTTGCACTTGGAGAGGAAGGGATGGAAGAACAAGATTCACTTCTTAAACAAGTAATAATCAAACAAATGATCAAAGATTTGAGTGATTAAAGAAGGGGTTTGAATCTGGAAATAAATATGCAAAAGAGGTGAGATGAAAAGCTGAGAATGGTCCACTATTTATAAGACAAAGGAGCCAACGGCTAGTTCTGCCCGTGGTACCTTATCTTAGCCCGCGGTACCTTATCGATAAGGTACTGCCTAGGTGCTAAGGTACCGCCGGACTAGACTCCGCTCCTTTTTGTCCTTTAGTGGTGGAGGTCTTATCTGGATATAAAAAATATCCTGAAAGGATATTCTTAACCAAATAAGAATATGCCATTTTCAAATTTCAAATAATTAATTTAATAAAACATTTTCTTAAAAAGAAAGTTTAATAAAAACTTGTCACACTTAATAAAAAGTGAGTTTTAAGAAAAGATTAAATCACTTGATCACTTGATTAAGGTTAGTACTTGTTTATCCATACCTTAAGTGAAAATGGGTAAAATGAAAAATACTTGAACTCAAGAATTCGTTTTTCATCGTTTTCGTAAATGCTTGTTTTTACATATTGTCGTAATCAAAACTAAGCGAGACCGAAAAATGCAAGTAACGTTTTTAGTCATTATTGCATTAACAATCTCCCCCTTTTTGATTCCGACAATACATAAACTCAATCACACAAAAACAAGATTTTCGAAGACGAGTTTATTCATTTCTCCCCCTTTGTCGAAGCAAAAAGGTTGCGTAAGCCGGTGTTGAAGAAACGGACTTTGCAAAGACTCCCCCTTGGTGCTTACTCCCCCTAGCTTGAGGCACCGAGGAATCGAGATATGGTGACAAGCTACAT
Source organism: Glebionis coronaria (assembly GCA_025667525.1). NCBI lineage: Eukaryota > Viridiplantae > Streptophyta > Magnoliopsida > Asterales > Asteraceae > Glebionis > Glebionis coronaria. The sequence continues at coordinate 633,152,661 of CM046874.1, read as the reverse complement.
AGAAGGGTTAGTTGAATAAAAGAAACAACCAACAATATATAGCAATAGGTCACATAATAAAAGAGAATAAAACACAAAGACAAAGATCCAAGATAGGTTACTAAAAGAACATCATACAAAGAAGCATGGAAAAAGAAACAAGCCAAAAGCATAAATCTAATCCTAGTTATTCTAGAATTCTAAGATTTGCTTGAATTTGGTGTCTTGTGGATAAGCAACCAATGCTTATATGAAAGACAAGGTAATGGCGGAGGGTGGCGGTGATGGCTTGTTGGAGATCTCATAATCAAAGTGAAGAGGAGGCTTGATTAAGAGACTCTTGATGTAGCTCAACTCCTCATAGATATGTGCCATAGCAAGATGTTGATATTGACAACAATGACAATATGTTCCATGGTGCATGACATTATCATGAGAAGGAGGAAGAACACTAAAGGGTGGTGGTGGAAGAAAAGATGTTCCACAATCAATATTCTTGGTAGGAGACATGTGATTAAGAGTGTTCTTGGGTGGGTTTGGATTGTAATGGTTTTTGGGTGAGTTGGGATTGAAAGCAATTGGAGAAAATGGAGGAGATTCAAGGCTTTCATTAGGAGAATAAGACATTTTGAATGTGAAGTAATGCAAAATGCTTATGGGTTAAATAGGGAAGGCTTAGGGTATTTTTAGGGTGGTCAAAGGGTTTGAAACAAAGATTCTCAAAAATGTTGGAGCAAATCTGGAGTTTCAGACAAAAACCCGAAAAAGGAAGGCACTGTAGGCGGTTCCTTATCTAGGGTGGCGGTACCTTATCAATAAGGTACCGCGGTTCACATATGGAACTGCCTGCAGAGGCAGGGTTTGGTGTTTGGAGGAATATTTTTCAGCAAATCTTATTTTTCTAGTCTAACTTATCATAGGGATATGCTTAAAAGCAAATATAGACAAAGAAAACATATGCAAACTTACCAAATAGAGATTTGACCAAAATACATGGATTAAAAAATCGATGTAGGAGGTGTGTAAGACAAGACCTTAAGTCATGACACAATGATCCTCCATGATTCTATCTTGTTCTTGCTATGTTTGAGAGAATCATACATATGAATTATGTAAGCTCTAGATTAATAGCGAGAATCTATGAAAATCGTTTTTAGATTGAATTAACAATGTCAAACGAATTTCTCAACCATTTTCGAAAGAGACTTTGAGAATTTTGAAAAGGATAGGAGAAGATTTTTCAAAAGGAGTTTAAAAGACTCAAAGACTCAAAGTGATAAACTATAAAAAGAAGGAAATCAAGGAAGATGTTCCATTAATCCTAGACCTAGACGCAAGTAATTAAAAGGTTCCCTCTTAAGTGGCTTAGTGAAGATATCGGCTAAGTTGTCCTCGGAGGGCACCTTTTCAATAGTAATGTTCCCCTTTTGAACATTATCCCTAAGGAAATGGTGTCTAATTTCTATGTGTTTGGTCCACGAATGTTGCACGGGATTCTTGCTTAGGTCTATAGCGCCTTTATTATCGCACATGATGGGAACATCATCAAGAGAAATCCCGTAATCAACAAGCGCTTGCTTCATCCATAGAGCTTGTTGGCATGCTTTTCCGGCACTCACATACTCGGCTTCCGTGGTGGATATTGCAAGAGCGGTTTGTTTCTTGGAGAACCAAGAAGTTAAACAACAACCCATGAAGGTACAAACTCCACTAGTGCTTTTCCGGTCCACATAGTCTCCCGCATGATCCGAGTCCGCGTAGACAATGGTTTCTACGCCGGTCCCTTTAGGATACCATAATCCTAAATGTATAGTGCTTTTAATGTATCGGAAGATACGCTTAACCGCTTCAAGGTGAGAGGTTTTGGGAGCCTCTTGGAAGCGAGCACAAAGGCAAACACTAAACATGATATCCGGTCGACTTGCCGTTAGGTACAACAAACTACCAATCATACCTCTATATTTGGTGTTGTCTACCGACTCACAATCATCATCTACGGTGAGTTTAGTATTCGAGGCCATAGGGGTCTTCATTGGTCTAGATTCTTCTAATCCAAATTTCTTTAGCATTTCTTTAGCGCACTTAGATTGACTAAAGAAAATACCATCGTCCATTTGTTTAATTTGGAGTCCTAAAAAGAAGTTAAGTTCTCCCATCATACTCATTTCAAACTCATCATGCATGATTTTGGCAAAGTCATCACACAATTCTTGACAAGTTGAGCCAAATATAATGTCATCAACATATATTTGTACGATTATGAGGTGAGGACCTTTCTTCTTTGTAAATAGTGTATTGTCTACCATTCCCATGGTGTATACTCATGTTTAACAAGAAACGCTTTAAGTCTATCATACCAAGCTTTGGGTGCTTGTTTGAGTCCATAAAGTGCTTTCTTAAGCTTGTAAACATGGTCCGGTTTCTCAAAATCAATGAAGCCGGGAGGTTGAGCCACATATACATCCTCATTGATCAAACCGTTAAGAAATGCACTATTTACATCCATTTGTTGAAGCTTAAAATCTAAGGCACAAGCGTAGGCTAAAAGGATTCTAATTGATTCTAATCTAGCTACCGATGCATATGTCTCGTCATAATAAATCCCTTCTTGTTGATTATAGCCTTGAGCTACAAGTCTAGCCTTGTTACGAGACACAACGCCATTCTCATCTAGCTTATTCCTAAATACCCATTTGGTTCCTATAATGGTAGAACTTCTAGGTGGAGGAACAAGTTCCCAAACATCATTGGCAACGAATTGATTCAATTCTTCTTGCATCGCAATGACCCAACTCTCATCCGTCAAAGCTTCTTTAACATTCTTTGGTTCAATCAAGGAGACAAAACAAAAGAAGTTGCTTTGGTTTTGGACTTGAGATCTTAGGGTCTTTTGATTTAAGTCACCAATGACATTATTGAGAGTATGATCCCTAGATTCCTTAATGTTTACTTCCTTTTCAACACTAAGGTCTTCAATTCCTATTTTTCTAACCTCTTTGGCTTTAAATACTTCTAATTCATCCAAGTCATCATCAACCAATGGTGGTGTATTGGGTGAAGGAGGGGTTTCATCAAAGTTTACGTTGAGTGATTCTTCAATAACCCCTGAGGTTCTGTTTAGGACTATGTAGGCTTTACTAGTTTGTGAATAACCTAAAAGGATACATTCGTAAGACTTTGGGTCAAACTTGGTAAGGTAGTCTTTGGTGTTGAGGATAAAGCACTTGCTTCCAAACACCCTAAAGTATTCTAATGAGGGTTTCTTACCTTTAAGAATCTCATAGGGGGTCTTTCCTAGGAAAGGTCGAATAAGAATTCGGTTGAGAATATAAGTCGATGTGTCCACGGCATTGCACCAAAACTTTCGAGGCAAAGATTGCTCGTTTAACATCGTCCTACTCATCTCTTGGAGAGTCCTATTCTTCCTTTCAACTACCCCATTTGATTGTGGAGTGCGAGGAGCCAAGAAGTTATGGGTAATACCATGAGCTTCACAAAAGGCACCAAATTGCACTTCATTATCAAATTCCCTACCATGATCCGTCCTAATAGAAACAATTGAACATCCTAGTTGATTTTGAATTCTTCGACTAAAGATTTCGAAGTGATCGAAAGCTTCATTCTTAGATGCCAAAAATCTAGTCCAAGTGAATCTAGAATAGTCATCAACTATAACTAGGGTATAAATGTTACCTCCATAACTCCGTATGGCGGAAGGTAAAAAAAAATCCATATGTAGGAGCTCTAAGCACCGAGAGGTCGAAACCAAATTCTTGGCTTTGTGACTTGAGTGAACTTGCTTTCTAACTTTGCAAGCATCACAAAAGTGACTATCAAACTTAATCTTGGGGATGTGTCTTACCAACTCCTTAGAGACTAAAGATTGAATTAAACGCATATTAGCGTGACCTAATCTCCTATGCCAAAGAGTAAAACTATCATCTATAGTCGCAAGACATATGTTGTCTTTTGACTTTTTATTGACCTTCATGACATAAAGCCCATGCTTTCTAACACCTTTTCCAATGACTTTTCCATCTTTTACGATTTCACTGTCATGTTCCGAAAAGATGACCTTACACTTATTATCACAAATATGACCTATACTTAAAAGGTTAAATCCTAAGTTATCTACGTGCTCAACATTTTCAATAGTCATGGAGTCAAGAGAAACCGTACCTTTGCCAATGATATTACCATGTATACTACTAGCGAATGTGACGTTACCTCCATCATATGCTTTGTAATGCGAGAACAAACTTCGATTACCCGTCATGTGTTTAGAACATCCACTATCCTTAATCCACTCATCGGGCTCCAAATCAATTCCCAAGCATATCTAGGTAACAACACACAAGATCAAACATTTGGTCCCCAATATCTCATGGGTCCAAAATTGTTAGTTCCAAACATCCCTTGCATTTGGTTGGGATGCATGAATGAAGAGGGGATTCCCCATGGAGAACAAAATGGAGGAGGGTAGTAATTCATGTAACCATTTTGTTGTTCATTATTTCTCCTAGGTGTATTTGATCTAGGTTTAGAGTTATTATTATTCCTTCTAGGTGTTGGAGTTTTACTTCTAGGTCGTGAATTGTTTTTATTATCTTTTCTAGGAGATGTTGTTCTACTTCTAGGCTTAGACTCATTCCGTACTCTAGGTGGAGTAGAGGATAGTCTAGATAAACTTCTATTTCCCATTAGAGGTTTACTTAATGGCTTGTATAACTTACCAATAGCATTGTCGTCAAGTATGGGTAATTTTACCTTATTAACAGTAAGATGCTTTAGTTTTTCATCTAACTTAGACTTTTCAGAAAGTTCAGGATTTTCACCAAAATCATCCTCTGCCCACGGTACCTTATCTATGGCGGCGGTTCCATAGTGATAAGGAACCGCGCCATACAATTTGGAACCGCGTACAGTGGGCGTTTTTTGTGAAAACCTGACTTGTTTTGGTTCACTAGTTGAGGCTTCATTTGAGTTAAAACCTAGACCAAGTCTTTCCTTAGAATGAACTTGTTTGTTTAACATATCATCAAGAGCACTAGTTCCTTTCATGAACTTTTCCAATTTAATGGAGGTGCTCTTGAGATCTTCATTCTCTAATCTAAGTTTCTCACAACTTAAGCAACTTAAATCAACCTCTTTATTTTTCTCAAGTTTAGCCAATTTCTCCCTAAGTTCATTGATCTCATTTTCAAGCTTAGTTTTGGTTGTTTTTAAGGTTTTATTCTTTTCTATGAATTTAAGACTAAGTTTGTGTAAACTATCATATTTGCCTTCAAATTCAATATCATCACAAGTGGAACTATCATTGCTATAATATTCGGTTTCGGAATGTACCTCTTTAGAAGTGTGAGCCATTAGACATTTCTCCTCTTTGGGGTTGTCATCATCATCTTCACCGCTATCGCTCCAAGCGCCACTAACGAACGCCGTGTGGTTCTTATCACGAGCGGGCTTTGGACAATCACCAATGAGGTGATTTGGATCACCACATCTAAAGCAATTCCTATCACCTTTTTCGTTCTTGACAAACCGATTCTTTGACAATGGTTTCTTATCATAGTTGGGTTGCCTAACGTGTTGACCTCGTCTCTTGAAGAACTTCTTGAAATCTCTCACCGCCAATGCATACTCCTCGTCATCGCTTTCCGAGGAACTATCATGGTCACTTTGTGCCTTCTTGGCTTTAAGTGCAAGAGATTTCCTTTCACTCTTGGTTTTCACTAATTCCGAGTCCTTCAAAATTATCATCTCATGAACCTTCAAGTTTTCTATGAGTTCATCGAGTGTTAAAGTTGAGAGATCTTTCGACTCTTCAATCGCCGTGACTTTTGCTCTCCACTTTGGATGTAAGGCCCTTAGAAACTTCCTAACATTGTTCTTGCTAGAAAAACATTCATCAAGTGCTTTTAGACTAGTAATAATGGTGTTAAACCTAGCAAATGCACTATCAATAGTTTCATCTTCTAAGATGACAAATTGTTCATATTGTTGGACAAGAAGATCGATTTTGCTTTCTTTGACTTGGCTATTACCTTGGTGGGTTACTAAAAGAGTGTTCCAAATATATTTAGCGGTTTCACACATAAAAATTCTTTCATACTCTTTCTTAGGCAAAGCATTATAAATCACCATTTTAGCCTCATTATTTTTTGAAAGTTTCTTTTTAGTATCGTCATTAGCTTTGTCAAAAGTGACCAATTCTTTTGTTTTAGATACTTCATTAAATTGAAAAGGTAAAAAATCACCATTGGTAATAACATGCCAAAGATCTAAATCTTTTGATTTCACATAAGTTTCAAATCTATTTTTCCAATAAATAAAACTATCGGTTTCAAAAAGTGGTGGTCTTTGCATAGATTGCCCTTCTAGGTACTTGTTGGAATCCATAGATCGATTCAAGTTTTAAAATACAATATACTTTAAAAATTCTTGAGCAACCCGCTCTGATACCAATTGTAGAAACTAGAAGGAGGGGGGGGGGGGGTTGAATAGTTTCTTATATTTACTTGTTAAAATGTGGTTTCCAAAAATCCTTTTTCAAAAACTTAGGCTTGAGGAAATATGTGAAATCTTCATATGCACAATATGAACAATGATAGTGTAACTAAACTAATACTAACAAAAATATATCCACAAAGAATAAAGAATGATAGTGTAACTAATCTAATACTAACACATGTATATGCATAAAGAATAAAGAATGTAAAGAGTTAAGGGTAAAGAAAGATCAAACCGAACACCAAGGATTTATAGTGGTTCGGCAACGAAGCTCACTCCTCGTTCCTACTACACTCCTCGAGTACTCCTTAATCGAGAGTTCACTACACAACAAGCTCCTTATGGTGGAGAAAACCGTACACGTCGCTTAACCAATTTCCGACTCTAAGCTAAAAGTCGAGCCCTAATCGTAGCTAGGACCAATCTACACAACTATACTTAGTACATATACAACTTCCAAATAGACACAACTACTTGGATCTTCACAACTATGACACAACTACAAAAGTATAAAATTAGATCTTCAATGGATCTTTGGTGGTGGACTCAACACTTCACAAGGATAGTGTTCTTCTCTTTGCACTTGGAGATGAAGGGATGGAAGAACAAGATTCACTTCTTAAACAAGTAATAATCAAACAAATGATCAAAGATTTGAGTGATTAAAGAAGGGGTTTGAATCTGGAAATAAATGTGCAAAAGAGGTGAGATGAAAAGCTGAGAATGGTTCACTATTTATAGGACAAAGGAGCCAACGACTAGTTCTGCCCGCGGTACCTTATCTTAGCCCGCGGTACCTTATCGATAAGGTACCTCCTAGGTGCTAAGGTACCGCCGGACTAGACTCCGCTCCTTTTTGTCCTTTAGTGGTGGAGGTCTTATCTGGATATAAAAAATATCCTGAAAGGATATTCTTAACCAAATAAGAATATGCCATTTTCAAATTTCAAATAATTAATTTAATAAAACATTTTCTTAAAAAGAAAGTTTAATAAAAACTTGTCACACTTAATAAAAAGTGAGTTTTAAGAAAAGATTAAATCACTTGATCACTTGATTAAGGTTAGTACTTGTTTATCCATACCTTAAGTGAAAATGGGTAAAATGAAAAATACTTGAACTCAAGAATTCGTTTTTCATCGTTTTCGTAAATGCTTGTTTTTACATATTGTCGTAATCAAAACTAAGCGAGACCGAAAAATGCAAGTAACGTTTTTAGTCATTATTGCATTAACATACTCTTTTCCATTTGATGTTTTATACTTTATTGCTATGTTAGTCTAAGCTATTTGTGACTACATGGGTATGTAAATATAATTATTGATGATGCTATGATATGATCTTTTATAAACTGATTTCAAGCTAGTATCGTTGAACCACGTTGCCACTTAGTTCTATCACGTTTATCAAACTAGATTCGTTACGATAACTTGAGGTCCGAACGGATCAAGTTGTTATAACGAGTTTTTAAAGAACTTGTCTATGGAGTTTGAATCTTTGGTTGGAGAGATCCGCTTAGATAATTTGATAAAACATTGAACTTTTTTGGAAACTTGTTTAAGCTTAGTCGCTTATAAGACACAAGTCTTGAATCAAAGCAAGTGAATTGTAAAACGCTATTTTGACGAAAAAGGTTTATTAGTTTTTACTTACCTTATCATATCACGATCATTATTATCATCATCACAAAGTTATATGAGCTACCCCATTTGTAGTCATATTTGTTGATGTAGTGTTTTTGTACCCTTTAGGAAAAGGATGACAAAATAGTGGTAAGCGTTAACGAGCGGTTTAGGAAAACCACAAGTTATGACCCTTAAGAAAGTGAGTTCGTTCTCGAGGAGGCACGTGTGTTGTGTAATGAATGATTGATTTATGTTTTTGATTATTAATGAGAAAGAAAAGAAGAGAAAATGACGAAGACGAAAAAAAAAATAGAAAAATAAGGCAAAACACTACTAGAAAGTTACGACGTAGAACGTAAAAAGTGCAAATTTAAAATTTTGACCTAAAAATTCCTAAAAATTACTAAAAATCCCAAATTATATTCTAAGAGTTTACAAAAAATCCAAACTTGCCAAAACCTTTTAATTAATTTAATAATGACTTTTTAATGCTAATTAAAGCCCTAAAAATCACTTTTAAATATTAAAAAGCCCTAAACAAGATTTAATAGTTTGTAAACCTCAAAAATGACCTAATTAAGCTAAAAACTATTTTTAAAAAATTTAAAACCAAATTAAACTATTTTTAAACTCCTAAAAACTATTAAAATCTATTAAATCTTAAATTAATTCTAAAAATTAATTGAAAAGCCTAAAAATTAATTAGAAAGTGACAAAGGTCCTATTTTAATGTCTAGAATCTAGGAAAAATGAAAAAAAGTTAAAAATAAAACTTTTTATTTTAATGAATAAAATAATATTAAAATAATCTAAAAAATTAAAAGTTCTCAAATAACTTCTAAAAAATTCTCAAAAATCCTAAATATTCTAACTAAGAATAAAATGTAAATTAAAGTTTCTGAAACCTTTTAGTTAATTTTATATTAATTTTTAAAGTTGTCTAAAAACCCTAAAATTAAATAAAATTAAAAATTAAAGTTTTTGAAAACTTTTTGATATGTAAACCTCAAAAATAAGAATTAAAACCTAAAAACTATTTTTTTGTATTTTTTTATTACTGTTTAATATTTTTTAATGACTTTCTAAAAATAAAACTAAAAATAATCCTAGAAATTAATTAAATAATAGGAAAAATAATATTTTTAATCAGAAAAATCCCAAAACCTAATCAAATCCTAGGAAAAATGAAATAAGCTAAAAAAGCTTAATAAATAGGCTGAAAAGATGAAAATAAGCTACGGCTTATTTATATAAGCCAAAGCTAAAACACCCTTAAGTAACACTTGAAATGAACCTTTAACGTAAAAGGTTCATCTAGATCAACGGTAAGCACGCTAAGTCCCCCAGCGAGGGGTCGCGTGTTCGAGTCCGTTGCGGGTGAACTTTTTACAACTTTTTTCTTTTTATTTTTTTTACTTTATAAACTCAAATAGTGACCTTTTTAAGCTTACAACTCAAGTCCAATTCACCTTTTTAACAAAGATTGAGCCAAATGAAGAACACAAAAGTGACCAGTTCTTTCAAGTTTCTGATGAACAAGTGAACTTTGTTCACTTGTAAAGAGTATGACCAAGAGGGCTTGGTTTGCTTATGAATTGTGAGTGTTTGTGGATGACAAAGGCACCCTTGTGCTCTTTGGAGCACAAGGAGTCAAGACAAGTAGAAAAACAATCAATACACTAAGCACACAAGCCAAAAACTCACAAAATCAGGCTCACAAAGTCATATCAAGTTGCTGATATAAATGTCAAGGTCTGGTGGATGTTCTTGGCAGATTCAAAGCACACAAATGAGTTTCTAAGCCACCAATCTTGTACACTCTCACTCCCAATAGCATACAAACATACTACAGCCCTATTACACCCTATAATCTAACAAGCAATCAAAATCTAAGCACTAAAATCAACAAAACAGTCACACAAGAGCAGGTTTCTGATTTTAGCTCTTGTTACCAACTTTGATCATGCAAATGTGAATAATAACCTATTAAACTGATCCCAATGAGCACATATCATATGAGGAGCACCAAAGAAGTGTTTTTAATCTGGTTTTAACACAAATCAAACCAAGAAAACTGAAACAATGTGTAAATCCAAACACCCCTTTAACTTTTGAAAACCAAACTTTTCAAATCAAATCACTTTAAAATCTATTCAAACTGATCCTATTCCTATCTAGCATGCATAATAACTCATAAGAACAAAGATCAAACAGCTATAACAAACAAAGAACACTTAGCATGCAAAATCACCAACACATCACTTTTTCTGAAATTTTAAAAAGGAAAAGTATTTTTTACCTAAGAACCCCACATCCAGGGTTCTTTGTGGTTGCAATACCACCTCCTACCAACTGGGGTTGGTGCTGAACTTTATCAACAAACAATCAACCAAAATCCTGCAAAATCAAAAAGCAAAACAAATACAAACACAATACGTATTCTGTTTTCTTTTTCTTTCTTAAAAACTTTCACAAATCTTTTTAAAACTTCAAACACGTTTTAAAACAATACCAATATCAGAAAATCACAATTCCTTTTCCACTTTCACTTCCAAGGAATGAGATTCATGAAGATTAAAAAGAAATTTTCAAAATCTTTTTGAAAACCTTAAACACTCAAAGTGTTCTACAATATAAATGGAACTCAGCTTAAGCTTTTAACACCACACACAACTTTTAAAAAACATAAAAAGGAATTACACTTGCATTTCACAAACACCAAACTTTTATTTTCTTAAAAAGGAATTACAAGTGAAAAAGCTTGAAACTGGAACAAGAGGGAATGAACATGCTCATATCCCTTTTATACAAGAAGTAGAACATACTAGAAGACTAAAAACCCTAATAGCTAAAGTCCTAATTTGCCCTTGGACGTTTTGACTGAAATTTGGTCAAAATAAGTTCCCATGTGATCTTGTTGGAGTCCATGTGATATGACAGCTTGAAAGATTGATCTTAGCCATTGAATACTCCTTGGGGACCAAGTTGAACAATCTTGGCCGCTAAAATGGTCGGGTGTAGGGTTTGAGGGAAAGGGACGGGGCAGGGGAGGGTCCTACCCTCACATGGGTGTGTCTAAGGTCACATTTTTTGTGTGGGATCAAGTGAGGGAGTGTTAAATTTGTTATCTGGAAGGTTTGAACCAAAACCCCTTTGTTTTGTTCTCAATTGGACCTGGTGATAATTAGGGTTTAAGTGGGGGATTAAGGGGTTTTAATCTGTTTTTGGTAAAAAGGATTTTAAATGAAGTGTTTGGGAGGGAAATTAAATGGGGTGTTGACCAGTTTAATATTAAAACCGGGTTGGACATGGGTGGGTGGACGGGTTTGGGTAGGGTTATGGGTTGGTGGGTGGGTTTTGCTTAGGTGGCACGACCTGGTTGGTGGAAGGAGTTTGGTGGTTGGGCAGGAATAGTCCCCAAGCTATCTTGTTCTTTCCACTTTGTAATAAATACCCATCAGCGCCTAGTTTCTTCTTATCAACTTTTGATAACTTGTCAAATTTGGCACACAAAGTTTATAAACTTTTTCCAAGGGCCTTATATGTATATTCTCCAAACTTGATGGACTGATCTTGTAATATCTTCAAATATCAAGGATTATACTTGTACAATTGACATTTTGAGGGTCAAATGTGACAAGTTCTTCAAAGATGAGGGACCATTTTTGCCAATCTTCAATTCTTCAAGGGTCTTTTTGCAAAATTCCAAACTTGGGCCCGGTTCATTGCGCGACTTCGTTTCCCGTGTTCGTTATTGATTGATTCTTGTGTTCTTTTGCCAATTCCTCAATATCCGTACCTAAAAATACACAAGTAACAAACACGAGCATATATTTGGCATGTTTTATGATATTTTATGCAATTTAAGGCCGTTTTGGACGATGAGACCATGTATAAAAGCAGTCTCATCACTCCCCCATACTAAACCATTGCCGTTCCCTCACGCAATGCTAGAATAAAGTATCGAAGCATCTCCAAAATTCATTTTATTTACTTTATTGAAAGGATAAACTAGCTACACTACACTATTGCTACTACTTGTGTTATAGACATAATGTATGATTTTCATCATAAAATGGGACGTTTTGGTTCATAGAACAAGAACACGTGAATGCTTCGTTAGAAATAATTTCATCGTCCTCGATTTTCACCTTAATTCCATGCCAAGCGTGCAACGAGATCATTGTCATTATAAGTTAGTAATGCTAACACTACTCATATGCCCTAATCACGTACTTATCCTCCCATTATTCCTAAGTTGTATCTCTTATATTTTATTATGTCTTAATGATCACGAGGATACATTATTGACTTATGCGATAATAGAGATTTAGGTCTAAAAATAGAGTCCTAACGGTGTAACTAAGACCATCAAATCAATAACCCCTCCTAATAGACAACGATGTTAAAAAATTAAGTTGACAAGAAGAATCGATAAACACGGTTTTATAACGGTTTTGAACATGAGACTTATTACCAAGACTTTTATACGCCCCCTAACGGAAGGACCTTATTATCTTTGGTTTACCTCCATCTTTTATTCAACTTCGTCATGAAGCTTTTATTATGACTTCGGTCTTGCCTTGCCTTTTATTATCCGCCATCATCGGTGGTTTTATTAGCCAAAGACGTATATCCTCACGCTAAAGCGAATTTTGGATCTTTAAAGCTTCGAAGATTAAGGCTTGATTCACTTTCAATTTTGCATAGATTTTAGGCCTTGTGGGGCTTCAAATTGTTTGCTTGATTTAGGTGAGCACTTGAAATCTTATTATTAGGTGAAGCTTTCGATTATTAGGGTGCCAATACTTCAAAACCGTGACGCTGGCGATACCTTAATGTCTTCCCAATTTAATTACATGGAAGCTACTAGAAAAGACTAGAAACCCAACAATCAAAACTAAACCGCTAAATCAATATTTATTAAGCAAAAAATATTTACAAGCGAAGGGAGAATAAGTAAACAACGAGAACACATGAGTTTTTGAAAGAATACGAGTACTCTACGTTTAGCATAGTAACTTATAATTAACTCTATCATTTCTCGTCCTCATTTAAGAGACTTAGCCTAATGTGTAGTTAAGGAATCAAAGCTAAGTGCTCAACACGCACGGTCGAGTCAAAAATTACTCTTATTCTCGCCATCGGAAAATCTACATTCGTGTCTTCAAACACTTATGAAACATGAGAAAAAATTTAAAATTTGGTCATTTTTAGCCTTATTTTGCAACAAAACGATAAACAAAACGATAAACTTTGGAAAGCGTGAAGGTTTGGCAAGGCAAGTATCTATTCACCCCCCCATACTAAAGTTAAAGATTGTCCTCAATGTTTCGAGTCTAGGGGTGCAAACACCCCCATACTAGAGACGTAGTCGAATGCCTAATCTAGCATGGAGAGGGTGTAACCAATAAGTTATAGCCGTTTATGAAGTGTGCTATAAACCTAAGGTTAGAACATAAAAGGATATCATATGGATATTGGGAAAGGCCTCCAAAGCAAACGATCGAGTGCTCCCATGAAACGAACACGAGAGGCTCCAATCGTGAAGATGATGATCTAAAAGACACAATGCACAAACAACCACGGAACAAAGGTTGGAAGGGCACAAATCCCCTCACATTACACTAATTAGAAAGTAATAATATGTACATGGATAAGCATGGGTCTCCCCCACGAGGCACCTTGTTTTTGATAACCGAGTCAAAAGCTCGACTCGAATTCCCATAAATGTGATCATTTAGGGATAATCATGGTATGGTCAATTTTTGGTGGGGCTTACATGATAAACAAGGCCCAAAAGTACGTGGAGTACTTTAAAAATCCGATAAACGTATACCGGGGTCAAAGATAGCGTCCTCGTTTTCGGATGAAAGACGAAACAACGCTTCTTCAACACAAATCCCAATGGGATAGAAGAAAATAGGAGAGAAGAAATAGAAGGGTGGGACAATGGGTAAGGCAAAACATTGAGCTACTCGAGGTAGACTCGCACCAATCAAATGAAAAGATTTTCCATTTATTGCATCGGTGGAAGACCGAGATTTCCCTATAAATGCAATTCCAGGATCAAATATCTCGTCCTCGGTGGAGAAAGGGGAGGGAACATAAGGGGCTTCCCCCACACTAGGTCCACACAAAGCATCGTCAAAAGGAGAAGACGAGCTTGTAGTACTCAAGACACGCGGTGATGACGGAGTTAGAATTGTAGAAAAATCTTTTAAATTAAATTCAAAATCTTTTCCTTTTTCATCTTTAACACTCTCCTTGTGAAAACCCGATTTAATTATGTCAAAAATATTTGGTGTATCTAAAACAATGTTAGTCACACTAAAAATTCTCACATTTTGAAATCTTTTTGGTTTAGGTGGTGGCAAGTTTTCAAATCTTTTGTCAACAAAGAAAACCTCCCCATCAGGATCAACGTATTCATCATCCGAAGAATCACTCGAGATTGGAATCATAGGCTTAACACTCTTAACCTCCATCGGCGGAGGGGACGGAACTTCATTTTTCTTAACAACTTCAACAACTCTTTTTGAAATCTTTTGACAAATGTTTTTGATAGGATTGACATTGTACAAAGATGTGATAGAATAAACATGAGAAAGAGTGGAGTTTTGGGTTGCATTAATGACGAGTTCTTCCTCATTGAAACGAAGAGTGATTTTTCTTGCATGCACATCGATAAGTGCTCTCGAGGTATCCAAAAAAGATCGACCTAAAATTAACAGAACTTTAGGATCGATGGGAATGTCAACAACAATGAAGTCCACGGGATAATAGAATTTCCCAACTTTCACAAAGACGTCCTCGGCAACTCCACAAGCTAGAATCGTAGAATGATCGGCCATCTCGATTGACATTCTTGAAGGAGTGAGATTTGGAAGATTGAGCGATTTAAAAATCTCAAGAGGCATCAAATTAATACTAGCACCAAGATCGGCCAAGGCGTAGCATTCTTCCATGTCTTGTATAGCACATGGGATTAAAAACTTTCCAGGATCACCGACTTTTTGAGGTATGCGGCTTAGAAAAACCGAAGAACAACTAGACGATTTTTGCAATTTCTCTTTGTTATTCAACATACTTTTGAAGTTCGCGGCAAATCGAGGCATCATGACTAAGGCGTCGGCAAAACTTATATTGAAATGCAAGTCACGAAACATTTTCATAAAAAGTTCAAATTGGTAATTATTTCGTTCTTGTGCCTTTTCCTTGTCTCGTCTTGATGGGTAGGGTAAAGGTGGTGTGGGTTGGGGCAAATTAGGCATAGGCATTGGCCTTGGAATCTCGGGTTCCATAATGGGTATTGGTTCAACCGTAGGTGTGGTTTGAGCGGTACTTCGTGGGCTTGCAATGTGCTCCTTTTCAACCACAACCTCGGATTCCTTCTCTTTTTCCTTCTCCTTAGAAGTACTTGGACGAGAAATGGGTTCTTTGAAAGTTTTACCACTACGAGTAGTAATAACCTTCAATTCTCCTTTCGGGTTCACGATGGTATCACTAGGAAGACCACCCGACGAAGAGGGCTTACACATGATAGCTTCAAACATCTTAGCCATACGATCTTCAAACTTAGATTGCCTAGCATCCGCTTTTAACAATTCTTGCTTAATCTCATGTTGTCCTTGCTCCATTTTTTGTTGATTTTGTTGGAGTCGTGTGACATTTCCTTCCATTTTATTAGCATGAGTTTTAAGTTCATTAGCAAGTTCGTTTTTAAGCTCGTTTTTCAACTCGGATCTTAAGCTAATCATCTCACGTTGCATATTATCAAATTTAGCATCATTTGCTTTTGCATAATCCAAAAATTCTCCTTGCAAATTTTTCGTGTGAGCATTTTGAAAACCTTGTGTAGTGTTTTGAAAATCACGGTTTTGGTTTTGGTTTGAAATTTGCCCATTTCCACTTTGATAATTACCCTTGTTATAATTCCTTTGATTTCCTTGGTAATTTCCACCTTGATTGTTGTTTCGATAGTTATTAGCATTTTGATTTTGTGGAGCTTGATTTTGGCGGGAACCTTGACCGATTTGGTTATAAGTTCCCGTGGCTACATAAGCATTCGAAGTGTTACCATCCGCGGTAATGCACTCGGAAAAATCATGAGCTCCACCACATGAAATACAACTCTTAGCAACCGCTTTAACCGAAGCGGTGTTTGAAGCTTCTTGAGCTTTCCAATGAGACATAAGAGTCGAAAACCTATCGAAAAACCGATTCTCCTCATTTGCTTCATCTTGCAAGGCATTAATGGAACGAGATGATGACGAGCCCAAATTGGCAACACTCGGTGTGTTACGAGGGCTATAGACCTTAGACCTATTTTCTATGATTTTTAAAGCCTCATTGGTCGTTTTGCACAAAAAATTACCACCCGCGGCGGCATTTAAATAATCTCGTTCATGTTCATTAAGCCCATTATAAAAAGTGTCAATTTGATGCAATTCGGAAAAATCATGGTGTGGACATTCATGTAACATTTCTTTAAACCTCTCCCAAGCCATTGAAAAACTTTCATTTGGTCTTTGTGTAAAACGTGAAATCTCGTTTTTCAAATGTGTTGTCTTAGATGGTGGAAAAAATTGATTCACAAATTTAGACACGAGATCGGCCCATGTCAAAATCGAATTCAGCGGTTCTTTCTCAAGCCAAATCTTGGCGGGTCCATCTAACGAGTAAGGAAACAACATCATCTTAATGGCATCGTGTGGTACATCCTTAAACTTGCTTGTCGCGGTAAGACGATTAAATTGCCTAATGTGATAATGTGGGTTGTCTTTTTCGTGACCGCGAAACTTGTTTGCTTGAAGCATAGACATTAAACCCGTCTTGATCTCAAAGTTCTCCGCAAGGATGGCGGGAATCACAATGGCCTCTCCAAAACCCTCGGTGGGTGCTTGAATCAACTCCATCATAGTACGATTAGCCATGATAGCTTCTTGTTCTACAATAGGTTCCTCACTTGGAGACTCCTCACTAGAATGAGTGAGTGATTTGTTTCTTCGTTTACGAGCACGTCTAGCTTTAGAGCGAGTTTGCTAAAAACCCTTTAGTTAATTTTATATTAATTTTCTGAAACCTTTTAGTTAATTTTATATTAATTTTTAAAGTTGTCTAAAAACCCTAAAATTAAATAAAATTAAAAATTAAAGTTTTTGAAAACTTTTTGATATGTAAACCTCAAAAATAAGAATTAAAACCTAAAAACTATTTTTTTGTATTTTTTTATTACTGTTTAATATTTTTTAATGACTTTCTAAAAATAAAACTAAAAATAATCCTAGAAATTAATTAAATAATAGGAAAAATAATATTTTTAATCAGAAAAATCCCAAAACCTAATCAAATCCTAGGAAAAATGAAATAAGCTAAAAAAGCTTAATAAATAGGCTGAAAAGATGAAAATAAGCTACGGCTTATTTATATAAGCCAAAGCTAAAACACCCTTAAGTAACACTTGAAATGAACCTTTAACGTAAAAGGTTCATCTAGATCAACGGTAAGCACGCTAAGTCCCCCAGCGAGGGGTCGCGTGTTCGAGTCCGTTGCGGGTGAACTTTTTACAACTTTTTTCTTTTTATTTTTTTTACTTTATAAACTCAAACAGTGACCTTTTTAAGCTTACAACTCAAGTCCAATTCACCTTTTTAACAAAGATTGAGCCAAATGAAGAACACAAAAGTGACCAGTTCTTTCAAGTTTCTGATGAACAAGTGAACTTTGTTCACTTGTAAAGAGTATGACCAAGAGGGCTTGGTTTGCTTATGAATTGTGAGTGTTTGTGGATGACAAAGGCACCCTTGTGCTCTTTGGAGCACAAGGAGTCAAGACAAGTAGAAAAACAATCAATACACTAAGCACACAAGCCAAAAACTCACAAAATCAGGCTCACAAAGTCATATCAAGTTGCTGATATAAATGTCAAGGTCTGGTGGATGTTCTTGGCAGATTTAAAGCACACAAATGAGTTTCTAAGCCACCAATCTTGTACACTCTCACTCCCAATAGCATACAAACATACTACAGCCCTATTACACCCTATAATCTAACAAGCAATCAAAATCTAAGCACTAAAATCAACAAAACAGTCACACAAGAGCAGGTTTCTGATTTTAGCTCTTGTTACCAACTTTGATCATGCAAATGTGAATAATAACCTATTAAACTGATCCCAATGAGCACATATCATATGAGGAGCACCAAAGAAGTGTTTTTAATCTGGTTTTAACACAAATAAAACCAAGAAAACTGAAACAATGTGTAAATCCAAACACCCCTTTAACTTTTGAAAACCAAACTTTTCAAATCAAATCACTTTAAAATCTATTCAAACTGATCCTATTCCTATCTAGCATGCATAATAACTCATAAGAACAAAGATCAAACAGCTATAACAAACAAAGAACACTTAGCATGCAAAATCACCAACACATCACTTTTTCTGAAATTTTAAAAAGGAAAAGTATTTTTTTACCTAAGAACCCCACATCCAGGGTTCTTTGTGGTTGCAATACCACCTCCTACCAACTGGGGTTGGTGCTGAACTTTATCAACAAACAATCAACCAAAATCCTGCAAAATCAAAAAGCAAAACAAATACAAACACAATACGTATTCTGTTTTCTTTTTCTTTCTTAAAAACTTTCACAAATCTTTTTAAAACTTCAAACACGTTTTAAAACAATACCAATATCAGAAAATCACAATTCCTTTTCCACTTTCACTTCCAAGGAATGAGATTCATGAAGATTAAAAAGAAATTTTCAAAATCTTTTTGAAAACCTTAAACACTCAAAGTGTTCTACAATATAAATGGAACTCAGCTTAAGCTTTTAACACCACACACAACTTTTAAAAAACATAAAAAGGAATTACACTTGCATTTCACAAACACCAAACTTTTATTTTCTTAAAAAGGAATTACAAATGAAAAAGCTTGAAACTGGAACAAGAGGGAATGAACATGCTCATATCCCTTTTATACAAGAAGTAGAACATACTAGAAGACTAAAAACCCTAATAGCTAAAGTCCTAATTTGCCCTTGGACGTTTTGACTGAAATTTGGTCAAAATAAGTTCCCATGTGATCTTGTTGGAGTCCATGTGATATGACAGCTTGAAAGATTGATCTTAGCCATTGAATACTCCTTGGGGACCAAGTTGAACAATCTTGGTCGCTAAAATGGTCGGGTGTAGGGTTTGAGGGAAAGGGACGGGGCAGGGGAGGGTCCTACCCTCACATGGGTGTGTCCAAGGTCACATTTTTTGTGTGGGATCAAGTGAGGGAGTGTTAAATTTGTTATCTGGAAGGTTTGAACCAAAACCCCTTTGGTTTGTTCTCAATTGGACTTGGTGATAATTAGGGTTTAAGTGGGGGATTAAGGGGTTTTAATCTGTTTTTGGTAAAAAGGATTTTAAATGAAGTGTTTGGGAGGGAAATTAAATGGGGTGTTGACCAGTTTAATATTAAAACCGGGTTGGACATGGGTGGGTGGACGGGTTTGGGTAGGGTTATGGGTTGGTGGGTGGGTTTTGCTTAGGTGGCACGACCTGGTTGGTGGAAGGAGTTTGGTGGTTGGGCAGGAATAGTCCCCAAGCTATCTTGTTCTTTCCACTTTGTAATAAATACCCATCAGCGCCTAGTTTCTTCTTATCAACTTTTGATAACTTGTCAAATTTGGCACACAAAGTTTATAAACTTTTTCCAAGGGCCTTATATGTATATTCTCCAAACTTGATGGACTGATCTTGTAATATCTTCAAATATCAAGGATTATACTTGTACAATTGACATTTTGAGGGTCAAATGTGACAAGTTCTTCAAAGATGAGGGACCATTTTTACCAATCTTCAATTCTTCAAGGGTCTTTTTGCAAAATTCCAAACTTGGGCCCGGTTCATTGCGCGACTTCGTTTCCCGTGTTCGTTATTGATTGATTCTTGTGTTCTTTTGCCAATTCCTCAATATCCGTACCTAAAAATACACAAGTAACAAACACGAGCATATATTTGGCATGTTTTATGATATTTTATGCAATTTAAGGCCGTTTTGGACGATGAGACCATGTATAAAAGCAGTCTCATCATTTGTCATCATATTATTTAATCTCAATTACATTTATCTTCGATTATTATTTTGATTGTCAAAACGAAACTAAGTCCTTGCGAACGATCCTCGCTTACTTCTACAAAACTATATTACAAACGAAAGGGTATACTTACTCATGTTTTTGTTCTAGTCCCTCGTTTGGTTAATCCTTGTTATAAATTTAAGACTTGTGAACACGCATCAAATTTTTGACGCCGCTGCCTGGGACTTATCATCCTGTTTTATAACCAAATCGTTAATAATTCTCGAAGATTGAATCATTTTCACCACAAAAGTAACTCAAAATTTTTCTGTCAGTACACAAAGTACGCCGCACTTTTACCTAAGTGCGTCGCACTTCCTGTTGCATTCCAAAGTACGTCACACTTTTTACCTAAGTGTGTCGCACATTCCCTACTGTTAGCCACAACCATTGTTGGATGCACACCTGTTCATCCGATACCACCCCCATACCACCTGTAAAACCTGAGAATTTCAGGTTTTGACTTGTGAACATTATGTACGTCACTTCATGATATCTAAATATTTTATACCAATTCTTCTTTGCATGAATCATTTGAACCATCCCATGCATTTCATAAGCATGCATCATTTTAACATTACAGCAATCATATCACAATTTTACTGTGACTATGCATTTTTATCACAAAAGTGTGACTACATTCATATGATTATATTTCAGTAATCATACAATGACCTAATATAAAGGACCTTGAGTCTTTTGAAACATATGATCACTTGCATGCATCCCACTGATTTTCCTCCAAGAACAACGTCATGATCACAGTATATGACTAATTTCCTATTTATAAATATATAAGCAATGGTGTATTTAAATAAGATATATATATATATATATATTTTTACAGTAAATGATTTCAGACAACCCTAACTATCACTTTTACATATGATTATTTAATAAATCATACTATGAATATATTTTATACGTAAACGTACTAATATAACTACCTAGGGACCATTCTTTCACCAAAGGCACTAAACGTAACTTGAACACTTAAAACCCGGGCTTACTCACATTACTATAACTTAAAATCATTTGACATATATTTAACCCGACTAATGAGCAAAACGAACCCAAACCCATTCATACCCGTATATAAATATATAACAACAAACATTTTTCACTAAAACATTTCAATTCACTCAAACTTTTATAACTTAACATTACATTTCACTTAAACCTTACAAACCTTATAACTTAACATTTATTCTTAAAACTTAAAACACAAAACTTGATTTTCCCTCCCTAGCAATTACCAGAACCACCGGTTTTGGTTTTACTATACTAAAACAATGGGTAAAGTGTACAAATGTGCATTTAAGGAATGTACTTAGAGATGATTAAGGAAGCTAAGATGCATCCCTCTTGTTTCCTTGGTCTTAGCCGTGTAACCTCCCCACACCATACACACAATTTGTACAAAACTTGAACCATTATTACCTACACATCTTCCCATTCCTTGGAAACCTCAAAATGCCACGGTAGACACCCAAAACCTACCAACCTTGTACATTTTCGGGGCATTTAAGGTTTAGTACCTTTTGGTACAAAACAAAGCTAGCAAGATCTTGTCATCTCTCTCTCTTGCCGTGTCTCCTTCCCTAGCCACTCCTCTCTTGCCTCACAATTGAATAAGTATAACCTCAAGACACATATTACTCTCCCTCACCACAAAACACTCGGATCAACTCTCACAAAACACCTAGACTAAACAAAACTCAAGCTATCACATTTACTACCCGAATCTAGCATTGAAGACTTGAAGTAAAGTCTCCTAAGACTCGTTTGATTATAAGCCGCCTCATTATCACCTCTTTTCGTCTACATTTTGCCAAAACAAGTAAGCATGAACTTCCCTATACTTTTCCTTATTCATTTTCGCGTTTTCATGCATTCCCATGATAAACCTAATAAGGTTAGTATACATGCACACGTAAAAAGCTCATACTCACCCTCTAAACAACTTGTAACTCGCGACATAGATTAAATTTGGAGAACCTTACATGATGAATCCTTAAAAATAAGTATATGTGAATCTATAGGTGCGTTAGCTTATCCTTTTGCCTTAAAAACATATATAAGCCGAGAACTAATGAGAGCTTTAAGCTAGTTTTTCTAATCCCATAAATCATATTGAACTAGTTATGAATTATACTAGTCACCCTAAGTTAAAATCATTTTTAGCCGAATGTACCTTAGGAAAATATAAGCTCACTAATATAAGCCGAATACTTAAAGCCTTAAAATAAGCCCATAAGCCTCCAAAACATTAAGCTTAGAAGTAATATAAATATAAGCCAAAAGTTATATAAGCTCATGTGTGGAATTAATATAAGCCGAAACTATAAGCTCATGTGTAAAAGAAATATAAGCCGAACCTATATAAGCTCATGGGTAATAAAAGCCGAAACTATATAAGCTAGTGGTAATAAATAAATATAAGCCGGATTTTTATAAGCCCATTAGAAATTAACAAGCCCAATAGTGAAAACTAATAAATACAAAGTTACCACAAGATTTTTACCAAGCCCAACCTCATCCTACCTTAACCAGATATTAAATGGGCCGTGTAGCCCATTAAGGAAAACAAGTGTTTTCTTTTTGTGCCGATTGTGTAATATGGTGAAAGATTGGACCCAAAGTGGAAATATTAAAATTTCAACCTTATTTACTATTTTACTACACGGTAAAAATTTACTTAGCTTGGTAAAATTAATTAACTATGGTAAAACTTAAACTAAACCAAACCGTGACCCTTGTTGGGCCATTAAAGCCCAATAAGCTTAAACATACACAAACCGTGACCTTAATGGGCTACTTTGGCCCGTTTGATTTAAAAGAGTGACTTTTTGGGCCATTTGTGTCAAGTCCCAAAAGATATGGCCAGTTTTGTGAAACAATAGAAATCTTAAATCATTTTCGTGACTTATATAAAATACAAGGGTCGGTTATGATGTTTTTGAAACTAGAGGGTACCAAAAATCAAACCGCATGCACTAATGAACTACAAGGACCATTTGTGACTTTTTGAAACTTTAATCAAACCCTAATTCCATTTGTTTTTATGCCGTGGGATTGGAGGGGGATATTTTGCCATTTCCCGAAAGTTTATCAAGCCCTAGGGGCGTTTTTATTAAACGGGATAACCGACAAGGACTAACGATGTAATAACTATAACGAATGAAAATATATATGATTTCTAAACTATATATTACTTACAAGTGTAATCCCAATTTAATTACTTAAAAAGGGTTATCATAAAACGGATTATTTATACGAAATTACAACTATACGACATTAACAAAATCGTTTAACCATCTCTTTTGTGAAACCTTAAAATCACAATAAGGTATAAAGTTTATTCTTCACTTTAAATTAAATAAAACATGTGGATTTATCTAATTTACTATACCTTTTTCCTTAAACATAAACTTGTACATTAACATATATTATTTCTTTGAAAACAATATATATAAACACCTCCTTAATTTATTGTGAATAAATTAAGCCAACGTATCAATCTATGAACTGTGATCATACATTTTTCATATGCACCATTGTCATGCATAATTATTTCTACATTCACTGAGACATTCAAATTACTTAGGTAATTTCTCCAGTACGTGACTATACTGTGACATCATCTTCACTACCACATTATCACTAAGGTGAGTTCATGGCCCCATCTTTACTGTTTTATAACTGGGGGAGAAAACATGCCAACTTTTATTTTTATGCAAGCATGCACAGACAACAACAACTTATTGCCTACTGTTACCCCATTCCCGTGGACTGTAATAGTTAATAGTGTAGCGCGAAATGTATGGATAGTACTATTCGGGTGTTGACAACACCCGGCCTGTCGTGATCAGCTGTCACGTGATGCTTAGGCCGAGCAGCAGGTTTATGTCATTGTCGGATTAAGGGAAACAAACATTAGGATAGACCCAATGGGCGTACTGAAAATCATGTCTAGCTTCTATTACAGGGCAGTAGGAACTACTGTAGTATTGGGCTGTGATGTCCTGCTACCTTCGTGATGCTTTGCATATTAATACTTTATTTAATTAAACCTGTGAATTCACCAACCTCGTGTTGACCCCCACATTTTTACTTTCATGTTTTCTCAGGAAAGTAAGCAGGTTCATGCATTGGATTCCAGCATTATAGGAAAGCATCATGTTGACCATTGGGCTGGGATATTTAATTCTGTTTTTCAATAAATGTGGTTTTCTTTTGAACAAGATACAATGTGTACGGTTAATTCATGTAATATGTATTTGAATGACTTTATGATCATCGCTCTATATGCTATGTGCTATCGATCCACCCAAGTAACACCCCAACTATTATTCCGCTGCATTTGACCAATCTGGGGGTGTTACAGAGAATGGTATCAGAGCGCATAGTTATAGAGAACCAGATCAAAGACTTAAAAATTTTAAGAAATGAAATTTTTAAAACTGGACAATAACTGAACATAAAAATCAGTTTGAAAAAGAAAAAAATTGATTTTCGGGAACCTATAAGTTAGGCATATGGCATTATAGAGCATGCATATTATATGAGCTAACTTCACATTGATTTATTTCCTCATGGTAAATAAATCACATAAGTATATATATTTATACTTTCTACCTCATGGTTAAAAGTTTTTAAACCACATCTCATATGCATCATGAAAACATTTTATGTCGTGTAAGTTGAAAACTTGCTCAAAACTATAAAATATTACTTTCAGATATCATGACGACGCCTACGGTTGTTACTACTTTCGAGGAGCTTATGGTTCCTACCATCACACCCTTATCACCGACATCAGTGTTAGTTGGACCTACATCTGATACGGAGTCCCGAGATGACCAGCAGGACGGGGTCATCATGCTCACAGATTCACCTACTCCTTCACCACCCACTGCACCTTCTACTACACCTCTACTTGTAGTACCTGCATCCCCTCCCAGAGAGGCGGACCAGGTCGTACCTTTCCTACCACCACCACCTTCTGTACCTCGCACTCACCCCACCAGCGTCTTGCCACCTCGTAAGAGGAGGCATGACCCTATCACCGATTCGACCTATGAGGTCGGAGAGGGTTCAGGAGCCGGGCAGGCTAGACTTAGTGCCCTTCAGGCACAGGTCGATGCACTTACAGCCCGACAGGCACAGGACACCACTCTCATTCACTCTCTACTACAGGCGGACCAGCAGGGTCGCGCCGTGCTCCAAGAGAGACTAGACTCTCTCTATTGGGCCATGGCCGGAGAGTCATATACCACCAGAGAGACCATACATTGGCTTTTGGACGAGGTAGCTTACCTTCGTTGCCGTTTAGCTATGTTAGAGAGTCATTCCTACGAGACTCGAGCCGCCATCTACTCACAGGAGGACACCTTCAGGACCTTCGTGGACCTAACAGATCTCCGTCACCAGGGGATTACTACAGAGACTGAGCAGCTACGCAGTGCCGACACTACCCGCCAGCAGCAGCTACTTGAGGCGCTGAGATACACCAGAGAGACCCGGAGTGCTGTGATCCGTATGCAGGACAGGCATGCACCACCAGTTGGACCATCTGCACCTGCAGGCAGCCACACTAGTGTAGGGTAGATGTTTAGTTGTACATCATGACAAGCACTGAGTTGCATCTCAGCTCTCATGATTTATCTCTTTTGTATTGTATTTCCTTTTCTGATGTATTTGTAGTACCTAACCTTAGTAGGTAGGATATCTTTTGGTTGTATCACAAACATATGTACCACTATTTCAGACAGGTTGCTATGACCCTGTCTTAGATCAGTTGTACTTGTACTATATTATTATTCACAGGAATGATATGCTACTGTTCGTTTGTTTGGTTACATTTATATTATTATGAACTCTTAACGGATTATCAAATTTGTTGTGAATTCTATGCATAGACATTTCCCATGCAGTTTAATATAACCATCTTTTATCAACTAACAGATCTCAGAATTTTCTTATAGAAAATGCCACCAAGACGCGTACGCCCAAACGCCGCTGAAACACCTGCAACAACCATATCTGATGCACAACTCAGAGTACTGATTGAGCAAGGCATTACTGACGCCTTAGCTGCCAGGGAAAACCGCCCCAGCGGAACCCATGGAGACAGTGAAAACTCTAATAACCGCAACCGCGAAGCTCGAGGATGTACTTACCCTGACTTCCTAAAATGCAAACCCTGCTATTTCAAGGGCAAGGAAGGGGTAGTCGAGCTCATGCAATGGTTTGAAAGGACCGAGACAGTATTTCGTATTAGTGACTGCACCGAAGAGAACAAAGTGAAGTTCGCCACTTGTACTCTTTTGGAACATGCACTCACATGGTGGAACTCACAAGTTGCTACCCTCGGACACGATGGAGCCTATGGAATGACATGGACTGCATTGAAGGAAAAACTCACCATGAAATACTGTCCTCGTAGCGAGATCAAAAAGCTGGAGATTGAATTGTGGAATCTCAAGTGCATCAACTTCAATATCACAAGCTACAACCAGAAATTCCAAGAGCTAACCTTGATGTGTACCCGCATGTACCCGAAAACGGCGGATAAGATAGAGAAGTACGTCAGTGGACTTCCCGACTCTGTTCATGACAGTGTGCTTGCATCTCGACCTACTACCATCGAGAGTGCTATCGAGTTTGCCACAGAACTAGTGGACAAACGTGGTCGTGATCATATGACTAGGCAGGCAGAACATAAGAGGAAAGTCGATGATAACTACCGTCATCATCCTCAGACTCAACAGCCCAAGAGGCAAGGCTTAAGTCAAATCTGCAGTGCTATTTCCTCAGGACCCCCGCTATACGCAGGAAACAAACCCAGATGCCCCAAGTGCAATTTCCATCACTACTCCACTAATGGATGTAGAAGACCCGAGCAGAGCAATGCACATGTCCCGACCAACCGAAACAATTTCAGTACCAACAACAAGCCCCACAATGGCAACAGACAGAATTCCCGTGGAAGTGGATACCAAGGAAACCGCCAGCTCACAGGCAGTGGAAACATGGCTCGCAAGGAAATCCATTGCTTTGGTTGTGGAGAAATTGGACACATCAGACCTGACTGTCCAAAGCGTAAGAATGAAAGTCAAGGCGGAGCACCCGCCAGGGTTTATGTCATAGGAGAGAACAGAACCAACCCCGACTCCAATGTAGTTACTGGTACGTTCCTTCTAAATAATCGCTATGCAAATATTTTATTCGATACGGGAGCCGATAGGAGTTTCGTATCCACTGAATTTGGTAGCTTGCTAGGCATTTTACCAACCCCACTAGATAATTGCTACAGAGTTGAACTAGCAGACGGAAAAATCATAGAAACAAACACCATCATAAGAGGCTGTACTCTAAACCTCCAGAACCACCCATTTGATATTCAATTGATACCCATACAACTAAGTAGTTTTGACGTCATCATTGGTATGGACTAGTTAGCCAAGTACCATGCAACCATTGTGTGTGACAGGAAACTAGTCCGCATCCCATGGGGAAGCACTGACCTAATTATCCGAGGAGACGGAAATACGGATAAAGCAGATACTAGGTTAAGTGTAATCTCGTGCACCCAAGCCCAGAAATATCTACTAAAAGGATGCCCTATCTTTTTAGCACATATTTCTAAAACAGATCAGGAAAGGAAACCTAAGGAGAAACAGATCAAGGATGTACCCATCGTCCGCGATTATCCCGAAGTCTTTCCAGACGACTTGCCAGGATTACCTCCGACTCGTCAAGTGGAATTCCAAATAGACTTGGTGCCAGGAGCTGCACCTGTAGCTAAAGCACCTTACCGTTTAGCACCCACCGAGATGAAAGAACTCGCGGAACAACTCAAAGAACTGTCAGATAAAGGCTTCATAAGACCCAGTTCCTCACCTTGGGGAGCCCCAGTGTTATTTGTCAAAAAGAAAGACGGTTCATTCCGAATGTGTATCGATTACAGAGAACTGAATAAGTTAACTGTGAAAAACCGCTACCCGTTACCACGAATCGATGACCTATTTGATCAACTTCAAGGATCAAGTATATACTCCAAGATCGACTTACGATCTGGGTATCACCAACTGAGGGTCAGAGAAGAAGACATACCAAAAACAGCTTTCAGGACACGATATGGTCATTATGAGTTCCAAGTCATGCCATTTGGACTGACCAATGCACCAGCCATATTCATGGATCTTATGAACCGAGTATGCAGACCCTACCTGGATAAGTTCGTAATAGTGTTTATTGACGACATCCTCATCTATTCCAAGAATGAGCAAGAACACGGAGAACATCTGGCTCAAGTGCTAAAGTTGCTCAAGGAAGAAAAGTTGTATGCAAAATTCTCAAAGTGCGATTTTTGGATCCCAAAAGTACACTTTCTTGGTCATGTAATTGACGACAAGGGAATCCAAGTTGATCCGGCGAAAGTCGAATCCGTGAAAGATTGGACATCCCCCACATCTCCAAAGGAGATTCGTCAATTCTTAGGACTTGCCGGTTACTACCGACGATTTATCGAAGACTTCTCTAAGATCGCTAAACCAATGACCAAACTAACTCAGAAAGGCATAAAGTTTGTATGGGGAGAAAAGGAAGAAGCTGCATTCCAGACCATCAAGCAGAAACTATGCAGTGCACCCATTCTATCTTTACCAGAAGGTAACGAAGACTTCGTTGTCTACTGTGACGCATCACACAAAGGGTTGGGAGCTGTGTTGATGCAGAGACAGAAAGTGATTGCTTACGCTTCAAGGCAACTGAAGAAGCACGAGCAAAATTACTCCACCCATGATCTAGAGCTTGGATCCGTGGTTTTTGCCTTAAAAATCTGGAGGCACTATCTATACGGTACCAAATGCACAGTCCACACCGATCACAAGAGTTTGCAACATATTCTAGACCAGAAGGAATTAAATATGAGGCAACGTCGTTGGATAGAACTACTCAGCGACTACGACTGTGACATCAAATACCACCCAGGCAAAGCAAATGTAGTTGCCGATGCACTAAGCCGAAAGGGAACTGATCCTCCCATGAGAGTTCGAGCCCTAGTCATGACCATTAGTTTGGACCTACCCAAACAGATATTAGAGGCTCAACTTCAAGCACAAAAGCCCGAGAACATCGGAAAAGAAGACATAGGAGGAATGCTTAGGACGGACCTAAGCAAGGAAAAGTTGGAAGCGAGAGCAGATGGAACATTATGCCTACATGGAAGAAGTTGGCTACCCTGTTATGGAGACTTAAGAAACGTAATCATGCACGAATCCCATAAATCCAAATACTCCATACACCCCGGATCCGAAAAGATGTATCAAGATGTGAAAAGGTTATACTGGTGGCCGAACATGAAAGCCGACATTGCCACCTATGTGAAGAAATGTCTGACTTGTGCTAAAGTAAAAATCGAACATCAACGACCATCAGGGTTACTTATTCAACCCGACATACCAAAATGGAAATGGGATAATATCACCATGGATTTTATCACCAAACTTCCCACATCATCTCACGGATACGATACAATCTGGGTAATCGTAGACCGCCTCACAAAATCCGCCCATTTCCTACCCATCAGGGAAAATGATTCTCTAAGCAGATTAGCCAGGATATACTTGAAGGAAGTCGTGACAAGACATGGAATACCAGTCTCAATCATCTGTGATAGAGATGGCAAGTTTACATCAAACTTTTGGAAAGCTTTTCAAAGGGCGTTGGGAACAAACCTGGATATGAGTACCGCATATCATCCACAGACAGACGGGCAGAGTGAACGAACAATCCAAACGCTAGAAGACATGCTGAGGGCATGTGTGATCGACTTTGGAAAAGGATGGGTCGAGCACATCCCATTGGTAGAATTCTCCTACAACAACAGTTACCATGCCAGTATTAAGGCAGCCCCATTTGAGGCCCTCTATGGCCGCAAATGTCGTTCACCAGTATGCTGGGCAGAAGTGGGAGAATTTCAGCTAACAGGACCCGAGCTAATCCAAGAGACCACTGAGAAGATCACTCTCATCAAACAACGAATTCAGGCTGCCCAGGATAGACAGAAGAGTTATGCTGATAGGAAACGTAAACCTATGGAATTTGCCGTAGGTGACCGTGTTATGCTAAAGGTGTCACCTTGGAAGGGTGTTGTACGGTTTGGGAAACGAGGAAAGCTAAATCCATGATACGTAGGACCCTTCAAAGTGGTTGCCAGAATTGGAGAGGTTGCCTACCGTTTAGAACTGCCTTAGCAGTTAAGCCGAGTACACCCTACATTTCATGTCTCAAACTTGAAGAAGTGCTACTCAGATGAACCTTTAGCAATGCCATTGGACGGAGTCCATTTCGATGACAAGCTTCAATTTGTAGAAGAACCAGTGGAAGTTGTGGAGAGAGAAGTCAAGAGGTTGAAGAGAAGCCAAATCCCGTTAGTTAAAATACGATGGAACTCTAGGAAAGGACCTGAGTTTACTTGGGAACACGAAGATTCATTCAAAGCCAAGTATCCACACCTTTTTACCTAAGCAGTGACGTCACCTTAAGCTTTGAGGACAAAGCTAAAATAACGGGTTTATGCTGTAAAACCTGAGAATTTCAGGTTTTGACTTGTGAACATTATGTACGTCACTTCATGATATCTAAATATTTTATACCAATTCTTCTTTGCATGAATCATTTGAACCATCCCATGCATTTCATAAGCATGCATCATTTTAACATTACAACAATCATATCACAATTTTACTGTGACTATGCATTTTTATCACAAAAGTGTGTCTACATTCATATGATTATATTTCAGTAATCATACAATGACCTAATATAAAGGACCTTGAGTCTTTTGAAACATATGATCACTTGCATGCATCCCACTGATTTTCCTCCAAGAACAACGTCATGATCACAGTATATGACTAATTTCCTATTTATAAATATATAAGCAATGGTGTATTTAAATAAGATATATATATATATATATATATTTTTACAGTAAATGATTTCAGACAACCCTAACTATCACTTTTACATATGATTATTTAATAAATCATACTATGAATATATTTTATACGTAAACGTACTGATATAACTACCTAGGGACCATTCTTTTACCAAAGGCACTAAACGTAACTTGAACACTTAAAACCCGGGCTTACTCACATTACTATAACTTAAAATCATTTGACATATATTTAACCCGACTAATGAGCAAAACGAACCCAAACCCATTCATACCCGTATATAAATATATAACAACAAACATTTTTCACTAAAACATTTCAATTCACTCAAACTTTTATAACTTAACATTACATTTCACTTAAACCTTACAAACCTTATAACTTAACATTTATTCTTAAAACTTAAAACACAAAACTTGATTTTCCCTCCCTAGCAATTACCAGAACCGCCAGTTTTGGTTTTACTATACTAAAACAATGGGTAAAGTGTACAAATGTGCATTTAAGGAATGTACTTAGAGATGATTAAGGAAGCTAAGATGCATCCCTCTTGTTTCCTTGGTCTTAGCCATGTAACCTCCCCACACCATACACAAATTTGTACAAAACTTGAACCATTATTACCTACACATCTTCCCATTCCTTGGAAACCTCAAAATGCCACGGTAGACACCCAAAACCTACCAACCTTGTACATTTTCGGGGCATTTAAGGTTTAGTACCTTTTGGTACAAAACAAAGCTAGCAAGATCTTGTCATCTCTCTCTCTTGCCGTGTCTCCTTCCCTAGCCACTCCTCTCTTGCCTCACAATTGAATAAGTATAACCTCAAGACACATATTACTCTCCCTCACCACAAAACACTCGGATCAACTCTCACAAAACACCTAGACTAAACAAAACTCAAGCTATCACATTTACTACCCGAATCTAGCATTGAAGACTTGAAGTAAAGTCTCCTAAGACTCGTTTGATTATAAGCCGCCTCATTATCACCTCTTTTTGTCTACATTTTGCCAAAACAAGTAAGCATGAACTTCCCTATACTTTTCCTTATTCATTTTCGCGTTTTCATGCATTCCCATGATAAACCTAATAAGGTTAGTATACATGCACACGTAAAAAGCTCATACTCACCCTCTAAACAACTTGTAACTCGCGGCATAGATTAAATTTGGAGAACCTTACATGATGAATCCTTAAAAATAAGTATATGTGAATCTATAGGTGCGTTAGCTTATCCTTTTGCCTTAAAAACGTATATAAGCCGAGAACTAATGAGAGCTTTAAGCTAGTTTTTCTAATCCCATAAATCATATTGAACTAGTTATGAATTATACTAGTCACCCTAAGTTAAAATCATTTTTAGCCGAATGTACCTTAGGAAAATATAAGCTCACTAATATAAGCCGAATACTTAAAGCCTTAAAATAAGCCCATAAGCCTCCAAAACATTAAGCTTAGAAGTAATATAAATATAAGCCAAAAGTTATATAAGCTCATGTGTGGAATTAATATAAGCCGAAACTATAAGCTCATGTGTAAAAGAAATATAAGCCGAACCTATATAAGCTCATGGGTAATAAAAGCCGAAACTATATAAGCTAGTGGTAATAAATAAATATAAGCCGGATTTTTATAAGCCCATTAGAAATTAACAAGCCCAATAGTGAAAACTAATAAATACAAAGTTACCACAAGATTTTTACCAAGCCCAACCTCATCCTACCTTAACCGGATATTAAATGGGCCGTGTAGCCCATTAAGGAAAACAAGTGTTTTCTTTTTGTGCCGATTGTGTAATATGGTGAAAGATTGGACCCAAAGTGGAAATATTAAAATTTCAACCTTATTTACTATTTTACTACACGGTAAAAATTTACTTAGCTTGGTAAAATTAATTAACTATGGTAAAACTTAAACTAAACCAAACCGTGACCCTTGTTGGGCCATTAAAGCCCAATAAGCTTAAACATACACAAACCGTGACCTTAATGGGCCACTTTGGCCCGTTTGATTTAAAAGAGTGACTTTTTGGGCCATTTGTGTCAAGTCCCAAAAGATATGGCCAGTTTTGTGAAACAATAGAAATCTTAAATCATTTTCGTGACTTATATAAAATACAAGGGTCGGTTATGATGTTTTTGAAACTAGAGGGTACCAAAAATCAAACCGCATGCACTAATGAACTACAAGGACCATTTGTGACTTTTTGAAACTTTAATCAAACCCTAATTCCATTTGTTTTTATGCCGTGGGATTGGAGGGGGGTATTTTGCCATTTCCCGAAAGTTTATCAAGCCCTAGGGGCGTTTTTATTAAACGGGATAACCGACAAGGACTAACGATGTAATAACTATAACGAATGAAAATATATATGATTTCTAAACTATATATTACTTACAAGTGTAATCCCAATTTAATTACTTAAAAAGGGTTATCATAAAACGGATTATTTATACGAAATTACAACTATACGACATTAACAAAATCGTTTAACCATCTCTTTTGTGAAACCTTAAAATCACAATAAGGTATAAAGTTTATTCTTCACTTTAAATTAAATAAAACATGTGGATTTATCTAATTTACTATACCTTTTTCCTTAAACATAAACTCGTACATTAACATATATTATTTCTTTGAAAACAATATATATAAACACCTCCTTAATTTATTGTGAATAAATTAAGCCAACGTATCAATCTATGAACTGTGATCATACATTTTTCATATGCACCATTGTCATGCATAATTATTTCTACATTCACTGAGACATTCAAATTACTTAGGTAATTTCTCCAGTACGTGACTATACTGTGACATCATCTTCACTACCACATTATCACTAAGGTGAGTTCATGGCCCCATCTTTACTGTTTTATAACTGGGGGAGAAAACATGCCAACTTTTATTTTTATGCAAGCATGCACAGACAACAACAACTTATTGCCTACTGTTACCCCATTCCCGTGGACTGTAATAGTTAATAGTGTAGCGCGAAATGTATGGATAGTACTATTCGGGTGTTGACAACACCCGGCCTGTCGTGATCAGCTGTCACGTGATGCTTAGGCCGAGCAGCAGGTTTATGTCATTGTCGGATTAAGGGAAACAAACATCAGGATAGACCCAATGGGCGTACTGAAAATCATGTCTAGCTTCTATTACAGGGCAGTAGGAACTACTGTAGTATTGGGCTGTGATGTCCTGCTACCTTCGTGATGCTTTGCATATTAATACTTTATTTAATTAAACCTGTGAATTCACCAACCTCGTGTTGACCCCCACATTTTTACTTTCATGTTTTCTCAGGAAAGTAAGCAGGTTCATGCATTGGATTCCAGCATTATAGGAAAGCATCATGTTGACCATTGGGCTGGGATATTTAATTCTGTTTTTCAATAAATGTGGTTTTCTTTTGAACAAGATACAATGTGTACGGTTAATTCATGTAATATGTATTTGAATGAATTTATGATCATCGCTCTATATGCTATGTGCTATCGATCCACCCAAGTAACACCCCAACTATTATTCCGCTGCATTTGACCAATCTGGGGGTGTTACACCACCATTACCTAAACCTGAACGTACCCGTAACCGAAGGTTACGTAGACTTCACCGCCGTGTACCTTTCGATAGGAGACACGTGCAACCTCAACAACCTTGTGTGGTTTCTCCACCATTTGATAATCTATATCAAGCCTAATTCTTCACTAGACTCATCGAACGTCATGATCCAATGTCGGACACCGATGATGAACCAATGTGGTCAGCCGAAAGAGTTGTTGCACCAACTCCTAGCTCCACAATCATTTTACCCGAAGTAGCAAACGAATTTTCCATCAAAGGAAATCACTTGACCCTTGTCAAGAACAATCAACTTGATGGGCGAATCAAAATCGATCCTTATAAACACATACACGAATTTAGCAGCATTTGCAAAATGTTCTACTATAGATATGGACAAGTCGAAGCCGTCCAACTCATGATGTTTCCATCATCCCTCACTGGAGAACCAAATCATGGCTAGTTGAACTTAATTAATGAACCATTCGAAAATGGGAAGGTCTTAGAACCGCTTTTATTAGCCAATTCTTTCCTCCTATTTTATTTGAAAAACTCCTTGGAGAAATCCGAAGCTTTTCTCAACAAGATCGAGAAACTCTCACTAACACATGGTTAAGAATGAAATAACTACTAAGAAACTGCCATGGTCATGGACTTAAGAAAGAAAGTGTAATCAAGATCTTTTATCATGGTCATGATGATACTACTCAAGATGACTTGAACGCTACAGCAGGCGGTATATTCCCTTACAAAACACCAAACCAAGCTTACGAACTTTTGGAAGATAAAGTATTACTCAAGCTTGATTGGTTAAAGAACTACAAAGCAAAACCCACTCGAAAGACTATAGCTTTTGCCGAGGAAAGCAACAGCCAATCCGACACCAAAACATTTATGGCTCGCATGGACGCCATGTCCCTTAAAATGGATACCTAATACAAAGATTTGAAAAATAAATCTCGTGAAGATTGCAAACACTGTGGAGGAAACCATCCTTCTAGTGAGTGTGATGACGAAGATACACCCATGACGAAAGAAGAAGAGGCAAATTTCATGCAAACCTTTCGACGTAGTCGCTTCTATAATGATTATCGCAGTCGTGATCGCGATAATTGGAGATCAAACGATAAACCAAGTTACAACCGAGATGAAAAGAAACCAACTCAAACTGAAGACAAACCCAATCTCGAAAGCAAGATCGATAACTTCATTGAATCTCAAGGGAAAACCAACCTTTTCGTAAGAGATACCTTCACCGATCTTAAAACAAAGTTCGAAACCTCAAACAAAAAACACCAAGCATCTATTCAAAACCTCGAAGCTAAGTTTGATCGCTTTGCCAACAAACAATCCAATCGTGCTTCTGGTTCATTACCAAGCAACACCAACCCAAATCCCAAGAACAAAAAATACCAACCACCGCAAGCTCACAACGAACATGTGAATGTCGTATTCACGTAGAGTGGTTTATCTTACGAATCACCCTCTAAACCAACTCAAGATACACCCAATGAACCCCAACTAAGCAGTGATGATGAAGAAGAACCACCACCAAAGAAAAACTAAGTCCACTGAAAACATTACACCAAACCCAACACCCAAACCATACAAACCAAGAGTACCATACCCTCAATGCTTACGCAAGCAAAAGATGCAAGCTAAGTATGGTAAATTTCTTGACATATTTCAAGAAGTTAGAATCAACATGCCTCTAGTTGATGTTCTGGCTGGAATGCCAAACTATGGAAAATTCCTCAAAGAGCTTATAAAAAGCAAATATAAGTTTGAATTCTTTAGCTTTTCTCAATGATGAATGCTCTGCCATCATTCAAAACAAAGTACCACACTAACTTGGAGAGCCTGGAAGTTTTCTAATTCCTTGTACTTTCCACCACTCATACTTGTGCAACGCCTGGTCGATCATGACGCTAGCATTAATCTCATGTCGTATTCTTCATACGCTAAACTATCATAAGATGATCTCAAACCCACCAAAATGAGTGTTCTCCTTGCCGATAGATCTTTCCAATACCCTATGGGTATAGCCTAAAACATGTTAGTAGAAGTTTGAAAATTCGTTTCACATCGACTTTGTTATTCTAGAAATAGAGGAAGACAGCAAAGTTCCACTCATTCTTGGTAGACCGTTCTTACACACAGTCGATGCTATGATCCGAGTCAAGCAAAAACAACTCAACCCTGGAGTTGTAGACGATACAATCACGTTCTCTATCGACGAAGCAATGAAACACTCGTACTCAAATGACGATTCTTGCTTTAGTATCGATGTTATTGACGAAGTCGCCGAAGCCGATTTCAATGCTCTTCTTGATGAAGGAAGCTGAATTCTTTATTTTATCGAAGGAACCGTCCTCGAAAAATAATTATTTGCCGAATTTAATGCTTTCGTATCCGTACACACCACCGAACCAATCGAAACCCACGAGGAAGAAAAAGAAATACCCTTTGAACACATAACTTTTGAAACCGATTTCAAAGTTAAGAAATATGTGGAAGAACCTCCTACGGATTTAGAATTCAAACGTCTTCCCGAACACCTGGAATATGATTTTATTCACGAAGAGAAATTACTCCCAGTAATCATCTCATCTCAGTTTTCGGAAGAAAACAAAATCGATATAATCAATGTTCTCAAGAAGCATAAATAAGCTTTTGCTTGGAAAACTTCAGATATTCTTGGAATATGTCCATCATTTTGTAAAAACAAAATCCAACTTTTGGAAGAAAAGAAAACAGTCGTGCAACGAAGACTAAATCCTAACATAAAAGATGTTGTCAAAAGGAAATAGTCAAACTTCTCGACTCTGGAATAATTTACCCAATCGTTGATAGCCATGGGTTAGTCTTATTCATTGTGTACCTAAAAAAGGAGGTATCACTGTAGTGACTAACGAAAACAACGAGTTAATACCAACCCGAACCATCACCGAATAAAGAGTTTGTATTGCTTATCGAAAGTTAAATGACGCAACCGCGAAGGATCACTTTAATTTGCCATTCATGGACCAAATGTTAGAAAGACTCGCAGGAAATGAATACTTTTGTTTCCTCGATGTTTTTTCTGGATTCTTTTAAATCCCAATCAACCCAATGGATCAAGAGAAGATCACGTTTACTTGTCCATTTGGAAATTATGCGTATAGGTGCATGCCTTTCGGCCTATGCAATGCACCTGCTACTTTTTCAGAGGTGTATGATTGTTATTTTTCACGATATGATCGAAGAATCAGTCGAAGTCTTTATGGATGATTTCTCCGTCTTTGGAAATTCTTTCGACAAATGTCTGAATAATCTCGACAAAATGTTAGCACGTTGTGAAGAAATAAATCTTGTGCTAAACTGGGGACAATGTCACTTCATGGTGAAAGAAGGAATTGTGCTTGGACACGAAGTGTCTGGTGCAGGCCTAGAAGTCGACAAAGCCAAAATAAACGTAATCTCAAACTCCCACCACCTACTAATGTTAAAGGCATTAGAATTTTTTCGGTCATGCCGGTTTTTATCGACGATTCATTAAAGATTTCACGAAGATTGCGAGACCTGTAGAAATGTAAATCTTTGCTTATGTTTTTAGAGAGAGAAAGAGATAGAGAGATGGTGGATTTCACACAAAGCTAGAGAGAGAAACTAAAAAGAACTATGTGTAAATTATAAAACCACACACCCTCTCCATCAAAGGAGAGGGTTTATATACCCAAGCCTTGTAATGGGCTTGGGCTTACACGTTTGGGCCGGCCTACACATGTTGTAGGCTAGGCTTGGACTTGTTTGATAAATAAAGAAGGTTAACTAAACTACGAGCTATTACATGGACTATCGTTGGAGTGACCGATCCTTCTTAATACGTAAAACGTATTTCCAACAATCTCCCCCTAAGGGAGGTCACTCCAAACAAGGGCGTTACCCAAGTTACAATAATGAAATAAACCTAGCATACTATGCTTGTCTTGAGCTCGTAGTCTTCGTCTTTCTTTTCTTTTTCTTTTCTGGTGAACATGCTGATGTGATCATTGATATCAATCTTGAGCATTAATCTCTTGCCTTGATCTCGTGCATCCATCACTTGTGATCTTCGCCTCTTCGTAACACCATGTCCCACATACTTATACCTTTTGTAATTCTTGAAAGCTTCAGAGTTCGATACAGCGGAAGACTTAACTTTTAGGATTTCTTGAATTAGATGAGGTATTAAGTGCATAAAGTATAAGCATGCGGGGACGACTTCTTCTTGGATTCCGCAACGCCACCGTCTTCAAATGTCGCAACATAAGTAGACATGAACGAAATGGCTTTGAACATTTCATTCTAATTCGGTAGCATTTTACCTCCGGTCGGTGAAGACCGTTGGACGATATTAGATATCGTACCCGTGACGGATAGTTTCAATTAAGTAACTTCCTGACAGGATTTCGCGGGTAAACCCGTTCTCTTTATTCGACCGTCTAAAGTTGACTGCGAACATAAAGAGTGAATCATTTATATAATAATATCCGCATGATTTGAAGCCGTCAATTCATGTTCCTGGAACAAGTGAAATTCAATTAAGAACCGCACCATCGTTGCTTTCCAGTTGTCACTAGCTTGATTCGTATAGAATCTTGCAAGTTACCTACCAAGTGCTGTTTGAGGTTAACACTAGAAAGATTTCCACTCATCACCGTGAACACTAAGGTATCACTCTGAGTGTTCTGGCAAGATTACTAAGATATTGCGTAGAAGCCTGGAACGTGTTTAAATTCAGTTAAAAATTAAACCACTGTTGCTTTCCAGTTATCACAAGCTTGATTCATAAAGAATCGCACAAGTCACCTACCATGAGCTTTTTTATATTCGCTCAAGAAGGATTTCCATCTTCATTGTAAATACTTTCGTATTACTCGGATGTTCAGGCAAGATCATGAAGATTTTGCGTAGGACTCTTAAAAACTTTCTTACTTTTCACAGTGTATGAAGAAGCAAAGAATTATGAAAGTGTGTCCTAATGAGATATTTGATGATCTCAAATGGCTCTAGACTCGATCGTGCATTTTGGATTTTAGTGATCGGAGGCTGGAGTGGAGTGCCACCATTTCAATACCAATTTATTCGGAGTGAATAAATCAATAGATAACGTGTTGTGTCCGTGTGATTAAAACAAATATCTTTTAAGAGATATCTGAGTTAGCTGGGATGGGTTGTGCATTGCATCACTGGGTCCATGATGTCTGTCTTCAATATCAATAATCATTAAAATGATCTCAATAGCATATGTGTCGACCCGGTTTCTGCATAAGGTTGTAAGGAGGGCTTCTTTCTTTTCACCCTTTATCTTTATAATTCTATTTCATTCTTCAACCCCTTCAATGCTTACCAATACGTCATAACTAGCACCTTGTTGTGATTTTTCCAGTGCTAACTTAAGTACTTGGTCGGCATTAAGCTACGTTCACAATCTTTCTCCAACTTTCCTAAGGACTACTATTTCTAGCTATGGAATGTCCTTGGGAAGATTCCTCTGGTTCTGGAAGAATCGTAGGACTTAACCTATCCTACCATCCTTATGTCACCACAATCTTCATCGTCGTGAAATAAATGGGTTTTTGGGTAAGTATATGTCACCATGGAATCCATTTTTGATATGCAAATCCGTTTTGCTCCCCCTTAACATATGCCACGATATTCGAAAACATTTCGCATATGTCGGGATGAGCCAGCATATTAAGTCAAACCCTTTGTGATAATATCCCATATTAAATCACATTTTCTCCCCCATATGAAAAATATTAACCCAATCGATGTTTTTAATATCAATTGATTTAATGAAGTTTTAACAAAGGTTTTGGGAAGAAAAATGCAAGTCCATTTTATCTTCATGATATCAAACGTATGAGATATGATACCGATTTGTAACATGATCACATATTCACCATATTAGAAAAGAATTGACAAGGTTGGACGTGATAGATGAGAACATCATATGATAAGATCAAATGGTTCTTGTCAGCATATGTTGGTCGCCTCGTCACGTCTGAAGTCATCTCTTGACACCACGTGTACGATTGGTATTGTTGTCTTGACACCAGTTAGTGTGCTTGGCACGTTCGGCATCGAAGATTCTGAATGCTGGACAATTGCTCCCCCTCAATTGTTGACCCGTGTTCTATCGAAAGAGCTGTAGTCGTCGGTTGAGTAGTCGCATCGTCGAGTATGTAGATACCAATTGTAGATAGCATGGTTGTAGAGATGATAGCTTCATAAAAACAAGACTTCTCTTGTTTTAACAAATAAATGCACTGAAGCGTACATAGATTTGTGTTAGACCAAGTTATAAAGTAAACTTGATCCCTTACAAGGTTTTAAAGTAAACCTTGCTCGAGAAAATTAATTCCCGTTGTGAGCTAAAGCTTTCATAAGAAATACTTGACTAATGTGAAAACCGGGTTGCAGTCAGAAATAACTACAAGCCATATAGGCATGTTTTATGAAATATTTACAACTTTTGTACGAACTCTATTTATGGCGCCGTGTCAATATTAATCAACATTTCTAAGGCCGTAAATATTATCGTACCAAAAGACATGCCTTTGAAAAATAAAGTAAAACTATTTTTGGATTTTTCTAGATTTTTCAATTTTTATGGTTTTTATATGGTTTTATATTTTTGTATTTTGCTTTTGTGGATAAAAATATAAACAATATATACAGATGATCACCAAGGATACGGAGAATAGTTTTACCACCACTATTCTTTCGCTTCATCTGCCAGTTCCTTTAGAGTCTCAGGCGAGAAAGTTCTCATTCCTAGCTTGTCGGCCAAAAATTCAACTCGAGCGCGATCTAAAGCCTTCGTGAAAATATCCGCCAATTGATACTCAGATCGGACAAAGTAAAGCTCGATCACTCCATTTTCCACTTGCTCGTTGATGAAGTGGTAGCGAATGTCAATATGCTTCGACCGGGAGAATTGAACATTGTTGCAGCATAAGGCAATTGCACTCTTGTTGTCGCAGTACATCGGAATTTTGTTGAAACCTAGACCATAGTCGGTTAATTACGATCT
Organism: Glebionis coronaria; assembly: GCA_025667525.1. Taxonomy (NCBI): domain Eukaryota; kingdom Viridiplantae; phylum Streptophyta; class Magnoliopsida; order Asterales; family Asteraceae; genus Glebionis; species Glebionis coronaria. The sequence continues at coordinate 633,110,808 of CM046874.1, read as the reverse complement.
CATCCAAAGAATTTGAGCACAGCAACCGGACATAGCTATGTATTCTGCTTCCGTACTTGAAATTGCAGCGCTTTTCTGCCTTTTCGATGCCCAACTGATTAATCGATCTCCTAGTAGTTGCAAAGTTCCACTCGTGCTACGCCTTGTATCTTGGCAACCCGCGTGATCCGCATCTGCATATGCCATTAGTGCAATAGAAGAGTCCTTCGAATACCAAAGTCCCCGATTAATGGTTCCTTTAAGATATCGAAAGATCCTTTTAACAGTAGCTAAGTGTAACTCAGTAGGCCTAGTTTGATACCTAGCACACATACATATAGCAAACTGAAGATCAGGTCTATTGGCTGTGATATACAGAAGAGTACCTATCATTCCATGATAAAGTGTCGGATCAACGGCAACTCCATGTAGATCTGCATCAAGCTTAGATTTTTCCACCATTGGAGTATCCACGGGGTCGCAAGATTCCATCTTATATTTCTTAAGCGATTCAAGGGCATACTTGGATTGATTAATAAAGATGCCTCTGGGACTCTGAGATATCTGAAGACCTAAGAAGAATGATACCTTGCCCATCATTGACATCTTAAACTTGGAAGACATGAGTTTCCCAAATTCGTCGGATAAAGTTTGGGTCGAGGCTGCAAATATAATATCATCAACATATATTTGTACCATAATCATATCTTTACCTCGTTTCTGAATGAACAGCGTAGGATCCACCTTGCCTTTAGCGAAGCCTTGCGTAATGAGGAATTGTGACAAAAGATCATACCATGCGCGAGGAGCTTGCTTCAACCCATAGAGAGCCTTCTTAAGCTTGTACACATGATTAGGATAATTAGGATTCACAAAACCATCCGGTTGTTGAACATAGACCTCTTCCTTGAGTTCACCATTAAGAAATGCCGTCTTCACATCCATCTGATAGACGATCATATTCATATGGGCTGCATAAGCGAGGAATAGTCGAATAGCTTCCAAACGGGCAACAGGTGCAAAGGATTCCATAAAGTCGATGCCCAATAATTGCTTGTATCCACGAGCTACTAGTCGAGCTTTGTTCTTCAAAATTCCGCCTAACTCATCGAGTTTCACCTTGTAAACCCATTTCAAAGTGAGTAACTACACTTGATCCGGGCATGGGACAAGTTCCCATACTTCAAGACGTATAAACTCATTAAGTTCTTCTTGCATAGCTTCTATCCAACAGGATTGAGTAAAAGCTTCTTGCCATGTCTTAGGTTCAACTTCAGTGAGAAAAGCATCAAAGTGACAAAACATTGCATTTTCTTGTAACTGACTTCGTGTGGATACCGGACGATTAGGGTCACCAATAATAGAATCTATAGGATGATCCTTTGTCAACTTGCTATCATGTTCACGAATCCGTGGATTGGAGTAAACTGTAGAAGGAGCTTCTTCTGAGGTGGACGGCCCGACTTGATTAGAGTCGGGAATTGGTACACCAAAGAATGGAAGTTCACGCATTTGAGCGAATTCCAAATCGTGATCATCATCATCCTCTTCATCATCAATAGGCATGACATGGGTAGTTGAAACATGTGTTGGTTGAGAATTACTTATTGAGGGTATATCTTGACCAATAGTAGGTGCAGATGTATCTGATTGTGCAACGGTTGCTGGAGCGACAACTTCGGTTACCGGAGCTATTACCTCAGGTTCTGGAGCAACAATACTTGGAGGAGTAAAGAATTCATCAAAGAACGGTTGAAACAACGTATCCCATTCCTTCCTAGTAGGTGGTGTAAATGATGATAAAGTAGGGTTGTTTGGGACAAGACCAGAACTAATGTTACTGGGTCCCATTTCATGAAGTGCGGGTTCAGAGCTGCTTTGCTCAGAAGCCATTGCTGTCAGCTCATCAAAATCAACATTCATAGTTTCGAGGATCTTGCGAGAGTTACGGTTGTAGATTCGGTATGCCTTCTTTGCGGGTGCGTAACCAATGAAAATACCAACATCAGCCTTTGGTTGAAGTTTTCCTAAATTGTCACCATCATAATTTGGATAGCAAAGAGAACCAAATACATGAAGATATGATAAATCTGGTACTTTTCCATGGAGAAGCTCATAAGGTGTTTTACCATGGCGTTTACGAATTAGTGACCGGTTTTGGGTGTACATTGCTGTAGATACTGCTTCTGCCCATAGAAACAATGGAGCCTTTGCGTAAATTAACATCGTTCGAGCAGCTTCCATAAGTGTGCGATTTCGCCTTTCAACGACACCGTTTTGTTGTGGAGTGCGAGCAACGGATGTTTCATGAGATATGCCAACTTCTTCATAATAATCACGCAAGATTTGATTCACAAATTTGGTTCCATTATCTGTACGAATGCGTCGGACAGTAGTGTTGAGACGCACTTGAATCATCTTGAGAAATCCGATGATGAATTTAGGTGCCTCATTTTTTGCTTTAAGAAATTTCACCCATGTAAACCGAGAGTAATCATCGACAATGACGAGGATGTACTTTTTGCCACTAAGACTTTCAACACGCATTGGCCCACAAAGATCCATATGCAACAGATAAAGTTTCTCTTGGTTGGTGTCTTCAGTCTTGGGTTTGTAAGACTTCTTAGTGCATTTCCCCATTGTACACGCGGAACACAAATGATCCTTGTGAAATGATAGTTTAGGAAGACCACGAACAAGGTCGTTTTCCGCCAAGTGATTAATAGCGTCAAAGTTAATAAGAGATAACCGTCGATGCCATAACCATGACTTAGTCTTCGATGCTTTGGAGAGAAGACATACGGGAGAAGCGGCCATCATGTCTTGTAGATACAAAGTATACAAATTATTCCCTCGAGTACCTTTCAATAAATCAACCCCTTCCAAATTACGAATGAAGCAGGTATGCTCTCGAAAATCAACTTCTAGGTTTGCATCACAAAATTATCCCACAGAAAATAAATTATGACCAAGACCTTCCACGTAATACACTCTTGAAATGATAACATTCCCAATATGATATTCACCGTAACCCATTATCTTTGCAATATGATCATTTCCAAATCGAACCGTACCAAGAAACTTGCTGACGAAATTTTTGAGCTGAGAGCGATCTCCGGTCATATGCTTGGAGCAACCAGAGTCCAAATACCAGAGAACAATTTGGACCACCTGTTTTCAACAACAACAGTAGACAATGCATTGGAAACTATTGGTTCCAGAGTGTTAGCAGATACAGATATAGAATTATCAGAATTGCTAACATTTTTGAGACCCTGTTATTTCCTGCGTTTTCTAATGATAGTTTTAGCACTAACAGGTTTTACTGTTCCAACTTTCTTAGGTTTTGGATTATTCGCGGGCACTACAGTGGGAGTAGACCTATTTAAAGGGCACTTAGTTCCTACAGTAGTGTCAGTGTTCCTAGTTAAAGGACACGCTTGTGTTTTGGTAGCCTTGGTACTCCTAGTTAAAGGGCACGCTTTCTTTGCTTTAGTGGGAGTGATCCTAGTTAAAGGGCACATATTTCCTACTATAGTGAAAGTTCTACCAGTGGGGCGCCACATCCAACCAACTTGGGTTAACACTTTCCCAGTTGGTTTCCATTCTAATCCATTTTTCCGGGCATGCATCTCATTCACATGGTCAATAAGGCAAGAATCATGACGATTAGAAAACATACATTCATTGCAATTATAACATTTCAAATTAGAATTCACAGTAGGCTTAGAACGCTGCACAACCGCAGAGCCTTTAGGTTTAGCTACATGATTCTTTTTATTCAAAACAGAAATAACATTCCTAGGATGGGCTTCTACTTTCTTCTTCACTTGACTACTAAATGGGGGCAAGATCCTATCATTCTTCTTGTTTCTCTTAAGCTTAGATCTTTGAGCCTTAGTATTGGTGCTTACTCCTGTAGAAGGCAACACGGGAATATTAGAAGCTGGTTTTGATTCCGCCTTATCTTTAGTGACCAAAGTTTGAGATGGTTTAGTCCTAGGTCCCTTGTTAAGTGGTGTGACGACTATAAGGTTCCTTTTGATTGCACTAGAGGACGATGCTGAGACAGTGGTTGCGTTATTCACAACATTCTTACCTTTTAGAGTATGAAGTGTTTCCTTTAACTCAGCCAATACCAGATTCTTATCACAAATTTGTTCCCTCAAATCAGATATTTCCATCGACTTTCGATTCAATTGTTCAATCAATGATTGATTCTGTGCAGTGGTATCAACACATGCGGGCTGTACTGAATCGAAGAGTCGTGTATTTTTCTGTTTTAAGTTATCAACTTTGGACAAAATCTTGGAAACTCGATTATCTAGATCATGTCTAAAATTCTCAGCGGCCTCAAGTACGTTAACACAGTTAAGCTCCTTAGATTTCTCTATTTCTATCGGCAAAGAGTTAGCAACTTTGTCACTTGGCTGACGCTGTTTTGATTGTAAATTCAATCGAAAATTCTTTTCAAAATTTGCATCATCGATATTAACACCTTCGAATGAACTTTTAAAGATTTCTTGAATAAATTGTTGCTTGCATTCAAGCGAAATACAATGTGTTTGAATCTCATCAAAACGTTTTGAAAGCGATGAATATGAATCTTGAAGCTTTAAAAATTCAACGTCAGATTCGTGACAAGTACTATCTACCACAGTATCCACAGATTCAACATTATGCACAATAGAATCATTATCAACACTTGTATTTACACAGACAAAAACTATATCATGAGACATCACTTGATTCAGAAGCAGATCATTATGGCGTGAAACCCGTTCTATTTCAAGTAAATTGTTTCATAAGCATTATCCATTTCATTGAAAACACGTCTAAATTATTCTATTTCCAAAAACAAATCTTGATCAAGATTACTAAGACAAGCCTTAACATTGTCTACAAACGGAACAATTTCATTTCGGAACGCAGCTCTAGTGTGCTCAAAGTTCCATTCACCTTCCGTTATGGCCGAAGCCGTCGTACGTTCCAAAATGACCTTGTCAAAATCGGCTAAGTGTTGGTGAACCGCATTTAAGTTAACGGACGCCTTGCTTACCAGTGGAATTAACTTTGTTAAATCCGTTTTGACAAGTGTAGGAGACGTACTAGGAAGGTTTTCATTTGACAAACTTTGGGGCACAAGAACTGTCAATTCTGCTAATTCCTTTTGTAAACGAATGCGTGTCTTTTTCGAAAATTGATCTTTGTTATGTTGATCATAATCAATTGTATGGAATTTTGAAAGCATTTTAGAATGAGTTTCGTCCCCAAGTGATTGTGTCTCCTCAGTACTACGAACAAAAGGTGCTTCTTTCGATTTTCCAATTATGGTCATATCATAAAAACCGGGAATATGTTCCTGAGCTTGTTTTGCATAACCGGGATTAGGTGGTAAATCTTGAAGACGTTTAAGTTCGAGTTCTTTAAATGATTTAGTTAAAAGATGAACCTTTTCTGTGGAAGAGTATTGTTTTAAAACCTGTTGTTCTTTGAATTTAAGAAGTTTGGTAGCATTAATTTCTGATTCAACCTTTTTAGACTCGAGAGTTTCGAAATCCAGTTTAAGTTTCTGAAAATCATTGACAACCGACTCCTTTTCTTTTAATTCATTAGAAAGATTAGCTTTTAATGATTCTATTTCTTTAAAGTGTTCAATCTTTTCAAAACGAAATTGGTCAAATTCAGAACATGTTATTTTCTCTGCTTGAGGGACCATTTCAAAAGTTTTGATCTTTTCTTTATGCAACGCAAGCTCAGCAGTTAGGTTGGAATTGGTATCTACGGATTGTCTGAGGGCCATATGCATTTGATCAATTATATGTTTAGGCACCATTACCAAATCATGTTGAGCATAAGATTCCATACCCGTCGTAGCATTTGGTTGAGGTTCACTCAAATGTGTAGAATTGGGTACCACATCATTTGAGTTACTGGTTCCCGAATGCTGTTCGAGGTTGTCATTTTCATGCCCAACTTGATGTTGGTTATCATCAATATTATTAGATGTGGTTGGTACCTCACTGATGACATCAGAACCGTAGTGAGAGAGATTAGCAACGAGAGCAGCTTGGGCAGAGTGAATGTCATCATAATCCGAATCGTATGCATCAAGATCATCCGCTTGATAAGCTGCATTAGAAGTGGAAACAACTGCAATGCCTTCAGTATCTGTTGCCCCTGGGTCTGCAAGAAATGCTAACTCCTCTGAATCCAAGATCTTCCCCTTAGACTGAGCATCAACCAAATACATCTTCTCACGAAACCATGCATCATCCCTTCTCCTTTTCGGCTGAGTGCATTCCCTAGCCATATGACCTCGTCCTCGGCAATTGTAGCAAGTCACAACCTTCTTAGGACCAATAGGACTCCCATTTCCACTAGCTTGAGAATTCACAACTTGATTGTTCCCAGTCCTTGTAGGAGGTCCATATGAATTTTGCCTTCCCTGAATAGGTTGCACCGTCACTTGACCATCTTGAACAATGACTTATTGTCGAGGATTTGATGAGGTGCGGAGCTGATTGTTTGTTGGTGGAAATCCTCTAGTTGCAACAAGTTTTGACAAATAGGCTGTGAGATGGTTTAGAACATCAGCTGGCGTATCATTTGGAGTAAAGACCGGTGCTTGGATTGGTGAAAGTTCATTAGAGTAGAAAGCTTGTGCTGGTTGTGCTTCTATAGGAAAATATCCTTGTTGAGGAGTATAGCCCATTGGAGAAGTGTTGGCTTGTGATGGTGATGTCTGATATTGTGGTTGCTGTGGAAAAGATTGTTGATGAACACTGTGTTGATATTCTTGCTGTGGCATCATTGGTGGTTGATAAGATGGTTGCTGTGGTTGCTGATAGATGTGTGGTGGTGGCTGCTGCAAGTATGATGGTTGTTGATAAGTATAAGCCATGTTTTGTTGAGAAGCATACATTGAAAGTGGATCATGAACTTGAGGTGTAGACAATCGAGCCTCGATCACATGGCATTCGTGTTGTTGAAGAAAAGCTTGAAGTTGATCCACATTGGTGTTATGCAAGTCCTTAGCCAATTTAACATCTGTCACGTATTTTTTCCATTCTGGAGGAAGAGTGTTCAAATACTTGGTGTTCAATTGAAAGGTAGGGATTGCCATGCCATAGATATTAAGCTCATTCAACAATAGGGTAAATCTCAGATAGTAATCATTGAGAGTCTCCCCTGGCACATAGGCAAACTTATCAAAAGTATCATAAAGCTTACACTCTCGTTCTTGTTTAGTTAACGATGTGCCTTGCATTAGAACCCGAATTCTATCCCATAACTCTTTGGCAACTTTATGTTTGCTGACGAGTTTGTAGACATATGGAGGAAGAGCTTGGAGAATGATGTTTGTAGCATACTTATCACATTTATCTTGAATCTTCATATCTCTAGTCAACTCACCCGTTGTGCGAGGACGAGTAGTCGTACCTTCCGTCACTGTACCATAATCTAATGGTCCATTGAGCACCGATGCCCAAATTAGATGTCCATTCTCCTTGTTCAACATATAAAGTTCCATTCGGGAAGCCCATTCCTCATACATAGTCTTCACCAACATTGGTGGACGATTATCCGTACCCGAGAGGATGGACTTATCCGTAAGAGATGTGTACTCCATTTCAGTAAGTTAAGATTTACAAAGTTGATCGAACAATGAAATAAGGTTAAGTGTTTTTGTGTTGAAGTCGAGAAACAATGTTAAAATCCCCTAAAATATGTTCTCGATAAACCAAAAATTCCAAGACAAAATTACACAATAATTTTTGGATTGTCGGAATGTCTAGATCGGAATGCCAGATCGGAATGTCAGATCGGAATGTCCAGATCGCAAAGCAAGGCTGTCGAAAAGTTCAGATCGCAAAGTCCTATCAGAATGTTCAGATCGCAAAGTCCTATCGGAATGTTCAGATCGTAAAGCAAAGCTGTCGAAATGTTCAGATCGCAAAGTCCTATCGGAATGCCCAGATCGCAATGTGCCGTCGGAATGATTCAGATCGGAATGAAGCTGATAAAATTTGGGCAGAGTAACGACTTAAAAACTTCCTTATAGCCGTCGGAATCCCAGATCGCAAAGAACGATCGAAATGTCCAGATCGGAATAAGTAATGAAATCCAAGTATCGCAATGTGGAACCAAACACTTTCCGATGGTGATGGTTATTGCGATGGAAACCCCTTTGCACTTGTACTTTCCGATGGTGAAGTTTGCATGAATTTCGGAATGAATAACACAAGGACTTTTTGCACTTTTGATCCAAGAATGATTGTGTTTTAACTAAAATCAAGACACCACAAACACTACAATACTACTGAATACGTTATGCTTCTTGAAATCACGATTAAACACAAAATTTTTTTGATGATTCGGCAATATGAACTCAAAAAGCCACGAAATGCTTATAAGAACATACGCAACACTAAAACAAACCTATATTTCATCCCAAGCTCTTGATACCATTTGTAGAAATGTAAATCTTTGCTTATGTTTTTATAGAGAGAAAGAGATAGAGAGATGGTGGATTTCACACAAAGCTAGAGAGAGAAACTAAAAAGAACTATGTGTAAATTATGAAACCACACACCCTCTCCATCAAAGGAGAGGGTTTATATACCCAAGCCTTGTAATGGGCTTGGGCTTACACGTTTGGGCCGGCCTACACATGTTGTAGGCTAGGCTTGGACTTGTTTGATAAATAAAGAAGGTTAACTAAACTACGAGCTATTACATGGACTATCGTTGGAGTGACCGATCCTTCTTAATACGTAAAACGTATTTCCAACAAGACCTATGACCCAACTTCTAGAGAAAAAAAGAACATTCGATTTGAATGACGAATTCCTTTTAACATTTGAAACTCTTAAAGCGAAGCTTACACGCACACCGATAATCGCAAGCCCTAATTGGAATCTTCCATTTGTGCTTATGTGTGATGCAAGTGAATATGCCATTGGAGCCATCCTTGGACAAAAAGATGAAGATCCATCTACTTTGCGAGTAGAACTCTAAACACAGCTCAGCCAAATTACACTATCACAGAAAAAGAGCTTATGGCTGTAGTTTACGCGTTTGGCAAATTTCGAGCATGCCTCGTTTTGTCCAAAACAATTGTGTACACCGATCACTCAGCTCTAAAATACTTGTTCAAAAAGCAAGACGCCAAACCACGTCTCATATGTTGGATATTGCTTTTACAAGAATTTGATTTAGAAATAAAAGATAAAAAAGGATTAGAGAATGTTGATGCTGATCATTTATCTCGCATTGTGAATGACGATTCAAGCGATGATGAAATCTAAGATTTTCCCGACGAGCATATCATGTAAGTAAGTACTAATGACACACCATGGTTCGTAGGCTTTGCAAACTATTTGGTTGTAGGTATCTTACGAGAGGGAATGACATACCAAGAAAAGAAGAAATTCTTTTTCGAACTCAAGAAATACTTTTGCGATGAACCCCATCTTTACAAAGTATGTCCCGATGGAATGATCCGATGTTGTATTTTCGGATCCAAAACCCGAAAAATCCTCGATGAATGTCACTGCGGACCGACCGAAGGACATTATGCCGTGAACACAACCGCTAAAAAAGTGTTCGACGCATATTTTTATTGGCCTACAATCGTTAGTGAAGCTCATACCTTAGTCCTCCTTTGCGAATCATGTCAAAAGACTAGAAATTTTTCTAAGAGATATGAAATGCCTCTCAACAACATCCAACTCTGCGAAATATTTGACGTGTGGGGTATCGACTTCATGGGACCATTCCTCAAATCATACAAATGTGAATACACTTTAGTCGCCGTTGACTATGTGTCAAAATGGACCGAAGCCCAAGCCTTGTAAACCAATGATGCAAGAGTTGTTATAGCATTCTTAAAGAAATTATTTTGTCGTTTTGGAATACCAAAAGCTCTTATAAGCGGATAGAGGAACTTATTTCTTTAACAAACTCATGGCTTAAGTTATGAAAAGATATGGAGCTAACCATCGTTTTTCCACATCTTACCACCCTTAAACGAGTAGCCAAGTTGAAAATACTAATAGAGCTCTTAAGAGAATTTTCAAAAACACCGTAAAAAGCAACCCCGCTTGTTGGTATAAAAAATTAGAAGACGCTCTATGGGCCTTTCGTACCGCATTCAAAACACCCACTGGAACCACTTCATACAAGCTTTTGTATGGAAAGACATGCCTTTACCAATCAAAATCAAACATCGTGCATATTGGGCACTCAGAAACTGCAATCCAGATCTTATTGCAGTTGGCGAAAAAGAATATTCCAACTTCATGAGTTAGATGAATTTCAACATCAAGCTTATGAAAGTTCTCGTTTATACAAAGCATGAACCAAAGTCTGGCATGATCGCAAGTTAAGGTTAAGAAAATAATTCAAAAATAGAAATAAAGTACTCCTATTTATCTCGAAGTACAAATTCAAACAACCAAAGCTTACTTCTAGATGGACTGGACCTTATATAGTGAAACAACCATATCCATCCGGATATGTTAAACTATTTGGTAGAGACAACGCCACATTCATAGTCAATGCACATAGCTTAAGCTCTACCATGAGGAGGAAAACTGTAACAAATTTTATGGATAAGATATCCCATTCTTTGTGCGATAAATCCTAAATAGTCGAGTCTAGATGAAGACTCTAAACTTAGCGCTTCTCGGAAGGCAATCCGTGTTTTTCTCCCATTTTTCACCTTAAGTGTGAAGGAGGACTTGTAAATAAATAAAACCGTGCTTGTGTGTATTTTGCATGTGTATTTGTTTGTTATGTTTATGCAGGAAAACACAATTTGGAGCTCTACGCCGGATTCCTCTTTTGAAGTCCAACAATTTTCTACTAAGCCCCGGGAAGTTCTTGTTTCCTTTGCATTTTCCTTATGTTTAATTTTATCAGTTCTCACATCAAGGACGATGTTCACCTTAAGTGTGGAGGAGGAGTCAAATAGGAAAGTTAAAATATAATAAATCAATTTTCTCCACACCAAAAGAAAAACTTTTCAAAAATAAAAATAAAGATGTTTTGTTAATAAATAAAGTGTTTTAGCAAAGCAAAAATCTCATTGATTGACACTATAATAATCAATCCACCAAATATGTGAGAAAAACTGAGCCTTTATATTTCTCTATTTGGTGTGAAATCCGATAATTTAGTATGATTCAGAACTTGTGCTTGATCATCATTTACTACACCGCAGTGAGGTTAATTTATATATATTTTTTAGAAGAGGCAAAATAAAACCCCTTTATATCATTTTAGTGGAGCTACACTGGCTTGACAAAATATGTGGCACTTGTACCCATGTGTTATGTTATCCATTATGCCGATATCCTTGTATTTATGCCTTTCGTTGTCACGTCGAAAGTGTTATGATTTCCTTTAAAAAAATGAATAAAAAGAAAGAAAGAAAGAAAGAAAAAATAAATAAATAAAGTATTCTAGTATAGCTTGTTCTACGACTTTGACATGGCATACTGTGTTACTAAACCCTCATCTATATCATGTTTTGCCTCTTTGAAAACTTATCTAGTGCTCACGTCGTAAAGGTTATGTTTACGTGTCTCGTACAAGCATATGGTAGCTATCTATTTTATGTTTGAGCTATTTGAGTGTTATCTTACATTTTCCCCTTGTGAGTGACATTGTGTGAATTCAAATCTAAACACTAATACCGAGTAAGGTGTTGAAGTTATTGTGTCATTTGCTTTTGCTACTTAGAAACCTAATCATTTTCCTATCATGCTTTATAATACTTAGCTTTTAAAAATCTAATCTTGTTTTCTCGCTTTGATTGCTTGAGGGCAAGCAATAGCTGAGTGTGGAGGAATTTGATAACACCCAAGTTATACATATTTAGAGCGTTACTATTATCCTATTTTCTATGTTTAAAAAGAACTTTCGATACTTAAACATTGCGTTATATATGCAGGTTAAAAGGTTGAAGGCTCAAAGGTAAAAGAGGATAAAGTCTTATCCTTAGAAGCAATAAAGAAATAATAAATAGAAAAGAACATTATGGATGGACAAAAGTGTGGCGCACTTGTTCGCAGGTGCGGCACACAAATTCCACCTCCAATGTGTGGCGCACATTTTGGATGGTGCGGCGCACATTTGCCTCCAGCCATCACTATAAATAGAGAGCCTCACTTCTCATTTTAAATATCAATCTCACACACTTCTCTCTCTAGTCCGAATATTTTAGCTCTTTTAGCATTTTTTTGGTATACTTCCACTATTGGGAAATACTTTTAATAAGAGTATCATACTCTTTGGTTAGCGGAAAGTCGATACAATCTTGACACTTGTGTACTATTCGTTCCTTATAATCTAAGTATGATTTCCTTTTACTCTTTTCCATTTGATGTTTTATACTTGATTGCTATGTTAGGCTAAGCTATTTGTGACTACGTAGGTATGTAAATATAATTAGTGATGATGCTATGATATGATCTTTTACAAATTGATTTCAAGCTAATGTCGTTGAACCATGTTGCCACTTAGTTTTATCACATTGTTTTATCAAACTAGATTTGTTACGATAACTTGAGGTCCGAAAAGGTCAAGTTGACGAGTTTCTAAGAACTTGTTTGTGGTTTTTGAATCTTTGATTGGAGAGATCTGCTTAGATAATTTGATAAAACATTGAAATTTTTGGAAACTTGTTTAAGCTTAATCGCTTATAAGACATAAGTCTTGAATCAAACCAAGTGAATTGGAAAACGTCATTTTGACGAAAAAGGTTCATTACTTTTTACCTACCTTATCATATCACGATCATGATTATCATCACCACAAAGTTATATGAGTTATCCCATTGGTAGTCATATTTGTCATCATATTATTTCAATCTCAGTTACGTTTATCTTCGATTATTATTTTGGTTGTCAAAACGAAACTAATTCCTTGCGAACGATCCTGACTTACCTCTATAAAACTATATTTTAAACGAAAGGGTATACTTGCCCGTGTTTATGTTCTAGTTCCTTGTTTGGTTAATTCTTGTTATAAATTTAAGACTTGTGAACACGCATCACCTGTCATTGGACGATGGTTTGCTACCACTATTGTCTAAAGAAGACGTTGACAGATTTTTGGAGTATGTTCCTAAGTTTAAGGAAATGGAGGTGTATATTGAATCAGGTGTTTTGTTGGTACAACATCACCTAATGGAAGAAAGGCAAGTAAGGGTAAGTTTTTAGTGGTAGAAGAAAATGTTGGTGATGATGTTGTGAAAGAGTTGGCTCCAGAAAGTGTCAACAGTGAGAAGATGGTGACATTTTGTCAGATTATATTTGTTGGGAGGGACGGAACTATGGTGGCTAATGATTTTCGTGTCTATGATGATGACAGTGAGTTCCCACCACCATGGTCAACAGAAATATTGTTTGAAGATAGGAGTAGAAGGACGAGTGCTGAGTATGAGTTGATGGTAGTATTGGAAGAGCTTGACAACGTGTTTAGGTTTGATAACTCAAACCATGAAGAACAACTACTCTCAAACAATGTCACTCATGATGATGTCTCTTTTGGTGAGGTTGATTTTGATACTTTTGTTGATTATGCTAATTTTGGTGAGGAGATGGAGGTTCATTAATATCACACTGACACTAGTGATAACATCAATGGCAAACCGGGGGATTTTCCTACATGGGGCAGCGATGAATATACCCTGGAAGAAGCCGTAAATATTGCCATTAATTTTGACTAGAATGATGATCCTTACCATCTTGATGATGAGCCTGGAGAGATTAGCGACACTGATGAATTATTGGATGAGCTTCAGCAAATAACTCAATCTGAAGATGTGGATGACATTTTTGCTTAGTATCAGCAACAGTTAGATGAAACAAAGGCTGTTGAGGTTAAACAAGAGGCTGTTGAGGTGAAGAAAGAGGCAAATGATGATGACGATGATGCTGCACAAGAGCTGGTAGAAGACCTCAAGAGGAGAAGAGTGATGGCATTGATGACTAACAAGCAAGATGAAAACAAATTAAAATGAATGCTTTCAAGCACCCTTAATCTTTTGTTATGCTTAAGTTGTAAAATAATATGATGTTAGGTTTTAATCTTACTTTTGGTTATGTAATAGAAAAGCCTAACATTGTCAAAATGGTGATAAAAATCAATGTGAAACTACAATGTTGGTCAATGGCTCTTGTAAATCAACATGAATCTGTGAGTTTTATGTTTGACAGTATACACTCAAGTCAAACATCCATAGAAGCCTACAAATTCCATGTCAAAATACCAAAAATGGTGACTTCAAACCAATATCAATCATTCATTTATTAGTTTGGTCAGTGGCTCTTGCAAATCAACATGTATCTATTAGGATGTTTGACATTCTAGTGTCAAACATTGATGGAAGCATACTGTTAGCCGTATTTAAAGTGATGGTCATATAATATACCGTTGCGAAGCTCGTGGAAAATGCTATTCAACGGTGTCAAGAGTTCTTAGTTTATTTTATGTATGTAACGGGAATTATTCTCGAATACACAAATGAAGAAGGCCTTCTATACATTACACTTGTAGTATAAAAGGCCCCTAGCACCTCATTTGTGTGTGTGTGTGTGTTTTCTATTTCATAGTTGGTAGAGAGAGAAACATCATGTCTTTCTCTCACTAGGAAATCACATGTAAAACCCGCATGCTTTTACCATGAATAGTACCCTTAAGATCGTACGTACTAGATTAAAACTTTCCTTTTATAGTACGATTACGTTTACGTGTTAGGATTTTATGTATTACGTACGTGTTAGAACACGATAAGTATTTATTACGCACGAACACGCAATAATTATTTAAACAATAATTAATCACGAACATGCGATCATGAAATCATGAACGTAATTAAATCACGAGCTAATATTAATTACGTATATATATTTATTACGAACACGAATAAATATATTAAGTCACGGTCGATAACTAATTAAAACACGTAAATTACGAACACGAGAACACACGAGAACACACTATAATATTTAGACTCAGGAAATGTATGGGTTACCCCATGTGGGCCCCATACCACGAAATTAGGGAGGGAAGATGGGCTTAGCCCATCAATTTTTACTAAAACAAGGAATTAGGAAAAGACACTACTCATTTTCACTTTACAGAGGATTTTTACAAAAAACTAAAAGTTCTTCCTTCTCCTTCTTTTTCTCTTTTGGCCGCCACCCATAAACACACCAAAGGGGTGTTTGATTGATCTTTGATATTGGATTTATTGCTAGTGTTCGTGTTTGTTCATCGTTACTTAGATCCACGCATTCGGTAATTCTTTTAACCCTTTTCTTTTGATTTAATCTTTTAAATAATTAAGAACATGATATGTTTTTTAAAAAAACCTAATTAAATCATAGATCTAACATGAAATTGGTTTTGGAATAAATCAAAAGGGACGTTTTAGGGGTGTTTGTTCTTGGCCGCCGCCTAAACCGAACCCGAGAGGGTCTCGGTTTGGCTACACGACCACCACCGAGACCATATGGTCCCGGTTGGTTGGCGTGGATCCCACGGCAGCAACAAGACAAGGGTAACCCCGAATTGGTTCGGGGTATAGTGTCGATTTCATGTCCGGCTCATGGTTCTTAGTCAAGATCCGGTTCACGGTGTATGTTAAGATTTTTATTTTTATGATCTTATGTTAAAATTAAATTAATAACATGACATGATTAATTTAATAACATGACTTAGGTTATTTTAATTATTAAAATCATGAAATTATTAGCCTAAGTATTTTATATTTTTACACTTATAAATTAATTAATTATTTAAAAACCATGGTTATAATTAATTAATTAACATGACTTAGGTTATATTATTAATAAATAATAATACATGTTTTAACCTAAGTATTTAACTTTATTTAATTAAAAACATGATATACTTTAATTAAATATTTTAACCTATAGTTTATTTTAATTACATGAAATAATTAATAAACTATACATTATATCATATGACTTAGAAAATAATCATGAAAACACTTAGGCTTATATACTTAGCTTATTTCTAATTATGGAAACTTTCTATTTTTAGAAACTTAATTAAATAAGGCAGCTAATCTATTTATAGAAACTTTCTATTTTTAGAAACTTATTTATTTCAGGCAGCTAATCTATTTATGGAAACTTTTTTAATTAAGGCAGCTGATCTATTTATGGAAACTTTCTATTTTTAGAAACTTATCTATTTTAAGCAGTAATTCTATTTTTGGAAACTTTCTATTTTTGGAAACTTTCTATTTTTGGTAACTTTCTATTTTTGGAAACTTTCTATTTTTGGAAACTTTCTTTTTTTGGTAAGTTTCTATTTTTGGAAACTTTCTATTTTTGGAAACTTACTATTTTAGGAAACCTGCTATTTTTGGAAAGTTACTTATTATTACACAGTAAGTATAATAATACATGAAATACTAGAAATACTTAATCAGAGTAAACATAATATAAGATAAACACAGTTTAAGGCTATAAACAGTAAAACATGATAAGAACATATAAAGTAAGCTAAGACATGATATAAGCCAGTTACGTATTTAGTAGTCAGATACTTATACACGTATGTATTCATGTAGCATTAGTGATACGGAAGTAGGATTCCTCTCAGTTCGTCTTCTTCGTTCACTGGACATAAGGTACGGATTTCCGTCCTTTCAGTATGGACATTCTTTCCTTATTAGGATTCCCCGTATGCAGCCAACTGTTTTCCCGGTATTTGTTTTATATGTTTTTGATTTGCTTATGTTTAATTAGAATACCTAAAGCCATATACATGCATGACCAGTTTCACCTAGTTATGGAGGTACCATAACCATAACATTGGAGGCACCAATGTTATGACTTCACCACGGCGGAGTGATTGCTCGTGGCATCCCTTAAGCTTTTGGCCATATTATTATATTTATCATGTGGGGCGTATGGGTGCATCCTAGTTACACGTTTCAGTCAGGATTTCATGGTGAATGTGGTGTGTGCCTTGCATCCTTCACAAGGAGCTGATCCCTCCTACCCAAACCAGTATATTAAATTAGAGGCAGCCCCTCTAATTTGCATGATGAGGTCACCCCTCCAAGTATTCATGCACGATGGATTTTCATGACCTATATTGGCTAATGGTAAAATATGTTAAACAGTTTTCATAAGATAAACATAAGGCTTTTCAAACTATAAAACCAGTTTTATGAACATGTTCCAGGTTTTCCATGACTTATACATTTCCGCTGCTATTAAGTCTTTATTATGTTTTAGTCATTCATACTATGTCTATCTCCGTGCACTGAGCGTTTTGCTCAGCCGTTACTTTCCTTTCCATGTCCCAAAACGGCAGGTACCCTAGGAAAGACTTGAGCATTTGGAGGACGCGCATAGGATGGAAGTTGCTAGAGACTTCTTTTCCTTTTTGCCTTCATATACTTATGCTTGTTTAGTATTTCATTCATTTCTTTTGCTTTATTATGTTTTGGGCTTATGTTTGGGAACCGATGTTTGATTATGGTTATCCCTATGGTCATGTAATGTTTTAGACATTTATCCTTGTATGCTTAGATGACACGTCATAATTACGCGTGACATTCCATTTATCAAAATGGGGTGTTAAAATTAAGGTATCAGAGCCAAGGCTTCGACCTGTAGGCTCTAAAACTCGACTTGTGACTAGTGGGTAGTCACCAGGAGCTTCCTAAGCCAATGTTTGTTATTCCATGTATTGATGTTTTCAGCGCATTGTTGTTTTAACCATGACGTTTTCAGCACTGTGAGGTTTTAACCTTGATGTTTTCATCGATATTGTTTTACTAATATGGATAGACAACCGTCATTCATATTTAGTTATGTGTCATTGTTCATGCATAATGTTCCTCGTGAACTGTGGCTATGTGGACTGAACCCCAGTAGTTCATAATTAGTCACATAAATTTTTTTTCTGATAAGTTTTGACAGATGAGTTTCATTTATTATGTTTCATGTATCATTGTTGCAGGGGTTATGACTAAGTAATGGTTGGTACAGGACTGGCCCTATTTAGTCGCATGTGCTATTATCGAAACTTTTAACTTTAGGACCGACCCATAGGCGTCCCCTCGCACATATAAAGGTTTTTATAAACTACATTACGCATTCATGCACTGTTTTTCATGCATAAAATTTTTCTCATGATTTATTGGCAGAATTTTTTTTTTCATGTCCCCTCATAAGTTAATATGTTTTTATGTCAAGTATGTTTTCATACTGTCATGGTTAACTTCAGTTTCGTGCTGATTGTGTTATACACTCCTTCATGATAGATGGTTTTATGGTTCTTCATGATAATTCCGTCTTCATGTTGATTACGTCTTACGCCTCTTTTGTTATTTATGCTTTCATGCAAGACATTGTTGGATTTCATTGAATTCTGCTTTCATGATAGTCATGGTTGGTTTTCATTGATCATGTTGTCAGGCAAATCATCGTTGAATTTTGTGTAACCATACTTTAGCGTTTTTAGATATAACCAAAATGATGTCTATGCTAATACTGCCAGGTTATCATAATGGTTTTCCTAACCGTTTAACCGATATACTTTCCTTAAATCATGATAAATGATCAACCCCATACCGATCATTTCAGGTGCATTCCACGTGTAATCCATGTACCGTGTTCCATGTGTATTACACGTACCTTAATCCATGTGTATTTCACTTGCAATACTTCACGAGTATTCGCTAGTCGATTCTGAATCACCTCAGGTGTATTTTTCAATTGCTGATATTCTACAAGATTGCTGATGCCACTCATAACTTGGAGATGTTAATAAAGGTTGATGCTGCTGACTTTCGGAGACGCTACGAGATGCGGATGCTGTTCACAACCTGGAGATCCTACAAGACGAAGACAAAGGCGTCAGAGCAAAGCAATTGGATGAGAAGATGCTTCACCATCAGACGATTTCCATCAATCTTTGTCCCTAATTCTTAGTTACATGTCAACGTCATTCGGCTGTCATTTCAGCCATATGAGTGCAAACCGGTACCAGCCGGCCACTCAGCTGAATAGTTACATGAATCACGGTCATGAGAATGACCGTCATGGAACTGACAGACACGACGATAGTAAACACTACTATGACAGAAACTATCCCAGAAATCGCAACCGAGGCTCCGGCCGCGGACGTGATCAGACATACAAAGGATCAGTAGTCCAACCGATCCACCAAGTCTGGCATAATAACCTAATATTGTGGTTATATTGTTTTACGTCTCGAGGCACATGTCAAGACATCAGTCAAGACACATGTCTCACGCATACTTTGTGAAGATACATGTCAAGACACCAGTCAAGACATATGTCATGCTTATAGTTCCAAGACACGAGTCAAGACACATGACTCACGTCCAACTATGGAACATTTCTAAGAAATTCAGGGTACCCTCCAAGGGTATATCCATTTTGTTGTGCCATGTATTAATCAGGCCATAAGAATTTCAATACCATTATCGGCGCATCAGTGAGAACTATCGCGTTGCTGATGTCACTTTCATTCTTTCACCATATTTCATATATTCATGACCATGAAGGACGCCTTTCGTATTCCCACGTATACGAAGGTTTTCCTTCAGCTTAATGATGAGATCCAAGCTGCAAACGCATTTCCTCGGACAGACACGAGTTGAATTTTATCCTAATTATGGACTATGAACAGCACACCATGCTACGATTCATAATTATGTACAGTAATGTTCAGGCTCCTGAATACTTTCAACTTGATTTTCCATCGGAAAATCTGTACAAATTATCTATGCTTACAAGCATGTGCGTTGTTAGCCATGGTCGCTAAAATTTTCTAGCTGTCAGAAAGACACGACCACTTAATTCTTTTACGCATAGCCAGTTGATTATTCCAGTGTCTTCCTATACATTCCAGAAGAACCTACAAGGAGAAGGATGGTACCATGAGATTATGTGTCAACTACCATCGACTTTAACAAATCACCATTCATGACCGTTATTCTCCTCCACGTATTGACGACATGTCCAATCAATCGTATAGTGTTAATCACTTTTCCAAGATCGAACTCATGATCATATTGTCAACAGTGACGAGTGAAAAAGCAGGACATGTCCATGACTGCTATTCGTACACGAATCGGTCATGCTAGATTATGATTTTGAATTAGTCTCATCAATGCTCCAACGACATTATAAGAATGAGTTTGCATGAACTCAAAGCAAATTCATCAGTGTTTTCATTGAGGGTAACCTGATTTCCTCTAAGCCTAGAGAAGAACAAGAAGACCATATCTGCACTATGTTGCAAATTCTATGACAAGAGAAATTCTACCCTGGAAATTTTTTCCAATATCAATTCTATTTGATTACAGTGACACACTGAATCACATGGGTTCTATGGTTAATCTTACCATGACTCAGCTTAAGCGTAAAGGAGAGAACCCTACACTACATTAGGTGTTCTAGAAAATCCTACGCTAGGAGAAGTCTAGATTCAGAGACTCAGAGTTTCGCAAACTCCTATGTATCAAGTTCTACGAAGCAAGATACAGTTACGTTCATATCTAGGTACGTGACATACCAACAGGTTAAGATAGGACACCAACAAACTGGGATGTTTTCATCATCTGAAATTGTGAATTGAAATGTGACAAGATCTCCACGGATTTTGGTTACCAGATTAACGCAAACTCAGAAGAAGCATGATGCTATCTGGGTTATTGCAAACAGTTTGATCAAGTCTGCAGAATCCTTACATCCACAAGGATTGTAGAACCAACAGATTGATCGGACATGTTCCAGCCAAGGCTCATCCGACCACTTGGTAATCTGATGAGACTGCTTTTATACATGGTCTCATCGTCCAAATCGGGCTTAAAATGCATAAAATATCATTAAAACTGCCAAATATATGCTCGTGTTTGTTACTTGTGTATTTTTAGGTACGGATATTGAGGAAATGGCAAAAGATCACAAGAATCATTCAAAAACAAACACGGGAAACGAAGCCGCACAATGAACCGGGCCCAAGTTTGGATTTTACAAAAATGCCCTTGAAGAATTGAAGATTGTCAAGTTTGGTCCCTCAACTTTTGAAGATTTACACTTTATACCCCTCAAATATTCAAAACTATGAATAGGGTCCCTAAAGTTTGAAGACTATACAAGTTCGGTCCTTGAAGAATCTAAGAAGTACAAAAGAAACCCTTGGAAAAGTTTTTAAAGTAATTGTGCCATTTTTGACAAGATGGCAAAAGTTGTTAAAGGGAATTTAGGCGTTGTTGGCTGTTTAATGCAACATGAAAGAAGTGTGGAACATGGGGGACTTAAACTGCCAGACACTGGAACTTCTCCCAACCAATCATCCATCCACCTCAGCACCAACAACCAACCACAAACCTCCACTTCACCACTCCCCTTCCACGTCACACCCCACCACCACTTAAATAACTGATTTATTTAATTAGTTATAATCCTTCCCTCCAAACACCTTTTTAAATTAAATCACCCCCAAAATAGATTAAACATCCCACTAATCCCCACTTAAACCCTAAATTTCCCCAGCTTCAATTACCTATAAAACAAAGGGTTTCTTGCTGATTTTCTCCAGATCCTTAATTAACCACACCCTCACCCCATCCCACACCAAAACCGTGCACAAGACACACCCATGTGTATTGTGGGACCCTCCCCTGCCCATCACTTTCACCTCAAAACCCTAAACCCGACCAAACCAACGTCCCATGTTACTCCTTGGCCCCCAAGTTCAAAATGGACGCCTGTGATCACTTCACAACAGCTGGAAATCACCAATACTTTTCAGAGATCACATGAAGGCGATTTTTGACCAAATTTTCAGTCAAAATCAAAGGGCAACTTTGGCATTTCAGCATTAGGGTTTTAGTGATTCTAGATAGTTCTCTAGTGTAGTATAAAAGGAGGGTGCAACCTGTGCATACCCCTTTGTTCCAGTTTTTCTAGCAAAAAAATTTTGTAATCCCTTTTTAAGTCAATATAAAGTTTGGTGTTTGTTAAATCAAGTGTAATTCCTTTTATGATTGTTTAAAAGTTGGTAAACCTTTTTTAAGCTAGAATACTGAGTTCCATATTCATTGTTGAAATAATTTTGAGTTTTCAAAATTATTGTCAAGTTTCTGAAACATTGATTTCACTTGGTGAAATCTTGTTTCAAGGTTGGTTTATCAGGTTTGAAAGTATTTGGTTGAAGTGTTTTTGAAAGATAAACATTGGGAAAGGTTTTAACAAAGTTTTAAAAAGTTTCAGAAAATTCAGAAATTGTGCATTGTGTTTGTTCTTGATTTTCTTAGCAGGTTTTGGAGTTTGATTTGTTCAAGTGATCTGCATAGGCCCGGGCCTATAAGGAGGTGGTTTTTCAACCACTAAGGGTCCTGGATGTAGGACCCTTAAGGTAGTTCTTGTTTTCCATTTCAGTTTTTTAGTTTTCTGAAAATATTGTGCAAGTTGTGATTTGTATGAAAAGGTGTTCAAGTGTGTTTATATGGTTTTATTTGAGTTTGATATGATATGATATGCATGTTAAAATCTATTAAAATCAGTTTGGTTGTGTTTTGCTCTGAATTTGTTTGAAAAAGTTTCAATTTCAGTCATAAAAGGGTGTTTGGATTTAGTTTTTTAAGTAAGATTGGTGAAAATTTATGAGTTAAAACCTGTCTAGAAATACTTCTTAGGTGATATATAGGTTGTATGCTGGTTGTATTTCATTTAGGAAGAGTTTTAAAGCATTTTGCAAGTCAAAAGTTTAGAAAATATAGCAAAAATCAGAAAACTGCCTACTGCTTGATTTTTGAGTGATTTGTGCTTGATTCTTGATAAGCTGCTAGTTAGTAGGTTGTTTAAGGATTGAGAATCATTTGCATGCTGATTGGGTGACTATTGTGCAAGATTTCTGCCTTGGAATTTCATGATTATGCAAGTAATTTAGGGTTCTTGTTCATCTGTTAACAATAGCTAGATCAGTAACCTCATTTGGTGTATTTTTGTGCTTGATTTGTACTAGTATTTGCTTGTTTTGAGTTTGTATTTGACTCCTTATACTCCAAAGAGTATAAGGGTGCCTTTATCCAATCAAATCACCAGCAAAATCACACAGACAAGCTCCTCTTGTCTTTACTTTCACAAGTGAAGAAAGTGAAAAGGTCACTTGTGTTCATCAGTCAACAAGTGCTACCTGGGCACGTTTTTTGATCCTTTTTGCTTTAATCTTGGAAAAATTTGAATTGTGTTTGTGAATTTGTGACTAAAAAGGGTATACAGGTTTGAGTTAAAAAGTTAAAAAAGAAAAAAAAATAAATAACAAAAAGGACGTGGCCAGGACTCGAACCTGCGCCACTCCTCTCACAACACACACAAGTTACCATTGCGCCCTAGGGTCTTTGACTGCTAGGGTTGCTTTTGAATTGTATTTAAGGAGGTTTGGTTTTGGCTTTTCATAAATAAGCCGTGACTGTTTTAGCTTATTTTAGCTTATTGGTTAAGCTTATTG
Source organism: Glebionis coronaria (assembly GCA_025667525.1). Lineage (NCBI taxonomy): Eukaryota > Viridiplantae > Streptophyta > Magnoliopsida > Asterales > Asteraceae > Glebionis > Glebionis coronaria. The sequence goes on along the minus strand of CM046874.1, from coordinate 633,087,282 downwards.
GCTCATTTTCATTTTTCCTAGGAAAGTTATATAATTTAGGATTTTTCTACACCAAGTCTCAATTTTTCCCTTTCTTTATTAATTTTTTATTAATTTTTAATTAGCCGTTTTTAGATAAGTAGATTAAAAATAGCAAAAAGCATTTTAAAAATCCAAAAAAATAGTTTTAAGGTTTTATTTAAGTAATGTGAGGTTTACATATCAAAAAGTTTTCAAAAAGTCTTATTTTTGATTTTATTTGATTTTAGGGTTTTTTAACAACTTTAAAATTTAATATAAAATTAAATAAAAGGTTTTAGGAACTTTTAATCACATTTTTGTCTTAGTTACATTATTTAGGATTTTTGGTAATTTTTTAGAATTTATTTATAAACTTTTTATTTTTTTGATTATTTTAATATTATTTTATTACTAAAAATTGGAAGTTTGTTTTTTCTACTTTTTTTATTTTTCCTAGATTGTGGACATTAAATTAGGAACTTTGTCACTTTCCAAATATTTTTTAGGCTTTTCATTTATTTTTTAGAATTAATTTAAGTTTTAATAAATTTTAATAGTTTTTAAGTGTTTAAAAATAGTTTAATTTGGTTTTAAAATTTTTAAAAATAGTTTTTAGCTTAATTAGGTTATTTTTGAGGTTTACAAACTATTAGATCTTGTTTAGGGCTTTTTAATAGTTAATTGTGATTTTTAGGGCTTTAATTAGCATTAAAAAGTCATTATTTAATTAATTAAAAGGTTTTAGCAAGTTTTGATTTTTTTTATACTCTTAGAATATTATTGAGGATTTTTAGTAATTTTTAGGAATTTTTAGGTTAAAATTTTAATTTTTGTAGTTTTACGGTTTTACGTTTACGCTTTTTCGTCTTAGTTTAATCCGTCTTCGTAACCGTCTTTTCTTTTCTTTCTCTTTCCTTTCTCATTTCTTTTCTTCTTAATAAAATCATCAATCAAAATCAATTCAATTCACAACACACGTGCCTCCTCGAGAACGAACTCACTTCATTGGGTCATAACTTGTGGTTTTCCTAAATCACTCGTTAATACTTACCCTAATTTACCTTCCTTTTCCTAAAGGGGTAAAAATACAACTACATCATTTTTTGGCGCCGCTGCCGGGGAGGCGTGTTGTGTTTTGATTGAACATTGTTGTTTTTATATTAGCCATAAATAGTATTTGTATTAGTAGCACTCTACTAATACGTATTATCGTTTTTCGGTTTTTGTGTGAATATTACTAATATATTGTATACGTAGAACAATAAATTCACAAGTACTCCAAATACGTGAGCAATCACAACCTTGATTTGGGATTTCATCACTCGATCATTGTATTCGAATCTCAAACCAAAGAAAAAGGCAAAAATAGATAAATACTTTCGTGAAGCTTAATCTTGATAATACAAACTATAAGGTGGGTATAAGGCGGTTGTATTTCACAACCTAAAGGAAAAAGGCTCTTAAGTGCTTCGCGCCGCCTCGTTTCCTCCGCTTGCTTGTGCGTATTTGATTTTGAGAGTGAATCGAGGGTTTTGCCGCCCAAAGTATTATTACATATCATATATATTTTCTTGGTTTCTATTGATTAAACCCTCTTGAACGATTTGGTGTTCCACCATCGTTCTAAAGTCATCGAAGGCGTTCACTCCACGTGATCGTTTTCATTCCTTGAGGCTTCTTTAATCAAGAGATTTGATTAAGGAGGAGATTTGTAGATTATTGTCTACTTAATACATTTCACCAATTTCCAAAAAAGTTAATACCATCAAAAACCACAAAAAAAAATAAAATTGAAAAACACAAAATACCAAAAAGAATCTTCTTTGCTCGTTTCCTCGTTGTACGTGACGTTTATGCTAACTCGTAATCAAGCAAAACGTGCACGTAGACGAAAGAACAAAACTCCCACTCCAACTCATTCTAGTGAGGAGTCTCCTATTGACGAACCCATTGTACGAGAAGCACCTACCATGGCGAATCGAACTATGATAGAGTTACTTCAAGCACCCACCGAGGGTTATGGAGAAGCTATTGTGATTCCCGCTATCCTTGCGGAGAATTTTGAGGTGAAAACGGGTTTGTTGTCGATGATCCAAAACAACAAATTCCGTGGTGATGAGAAGGACAATCCCCACAACCATATCCGCCAATTCAATCGTCTTACCGCCACGTGCAAATTTAAGGATGTCTCGAATGACTCGATTAAGATGATGCTTTTTCCGTATTCCTTAGCGGGGCCCGCTAAAATTTGGTTAGAGAAAGAGCCACCCAATTCTATATTGACGTGGAAGGATCTCGTTTCAAAGTTTGTGAACCAATTTTTTCCGCCCTCTAAGACTACGCATTTGAAAAATGAGATTTCTAAATTTTCACAAGAATCAAATGAAAGTTTTTCTACGGCTTGGAATAGGTTTAAGGAGATGTTACATGAATGTCCTCATCACGGATTTTCCGAATTGCATCAAATTGACACGTTTTACAATGGACTTAATGATCATGAAAGAGATTATTTGAATGCCGCCGCGGGTGGTAATTTTTTGTGTAAAACGGTCGAGGAAGCTTTGGTTATAATTGAGAATAGGTCTAAGGTTTATAGCCCTCGTCACACGCCGAGTGTTGCCAAATTGGGCTCATCCTCGTCTCGTAGTATCAATGCCTTACAAGATGAAGCAAATGAAGAAAATCGATTTTTTGATAGATTTGCTAGCCTTATGTCCCATTGGAAAGCTCAAGAAGCTTCGAATTCCGCTTCGGTTAAAGCGGTTTCTAAGAGTTGTTTGTCGTGTGGTGGAGCTCATGATCTTTCCGAGTGCATTACCGCAGATGGTAACACTTCGAGTGCTTATGTAGCCACGGGAACTTATAACCAAATCGGTCAAGGTTCCCGCCAAAATCAAGCTCCACAAAATCAAAATGCTAATAACTATCGAAACAAAAATCAAGGTGGTAATTACCAAGGAAATCAAAGGAATTACAACAAGGGTAATTATCAAAGTGGAAATGGGCAAGTTTCAAATCAAAACCAAAACCGTGATTTTCAAAACAATGCCCAAGGTTTTCAAAATGATCACACCAAAAATCTTCAAGGAGAATTTTTGAATTATGCTAAGGCTAATGATGCTAAGTTTGACAATATGCAACGTGAGATGGTTAGCTAAAGGTCCGAGTTGAAAAACGAGCTTAAAAACGAACTTGCTAATGAACTTAAAACTCATGCTAATAAAATGGAAGGAAATGTCACACGACTCCAACAAAATCAACAAAAAATGGAGCAAGGTCAACATGAGATTAAGCAAGAGTTGTTAAAAGCGGATGCTAGGCAATCTAAGTTTGAAGACCGTATGGCTAAGATGTTTGAAGCTATCATGTGTAAGCCCTCTTCTTCGGGTGGTCTTCCTAGTGATACCATCGTGAACCCGAAAGGAGAATTGAAGGTTATTACTACTCGTAGTGGTAAAACTTTCAAAGAACCCATTTCTCGTCCAAGTACTTCTATGGAGAAGGAAAAAGAGAAAGAACCCGAGGTTGTGATTGAAAAGGAGCAAATTACAAGCCCACGAAGTACCGCTCAAACCACACCTACGGTTGAACCAATACCTATCATGGAACCCGAGATTCCAAGGCTGATGCCTATGCCTACTTTGCCCCAACCCACACCACCCCTACCCTACCCTTCAAGACGAGACAAGGAAAAGGCACAAGAACGAAATAATTATCAATTTGAACTTTTTATGAAAATGTTTCGTGACTTGCATTTTAATATAAGTTTTGCCGACGCCTTAGTCATGATGCCTCGATTTGCCGCGAACTTCAAAAGTATGTTGAATAACAAAGAAAAATTGCAAAAATCGTCTAGTTGTTCTTCGGTTTTTCTAAGCCGCATACCTCAAAAAGTCGGTGATCCTGGAAAGTTTTTAATCCCATGTGCTATCCAAGACATGGAAGAATGCTACGCCTTGGCCGATCTTGGTGCTAGTATTAATTTGATGCCTCTTGAGATTTTTAAATCTGTAGAATATTGATAATCAATGAATCTATGAAGGGGTTTGTTGATTTCTAGAGAGAGAAAGTTAGAGAGAGAAAGTGAGAGAAACTATGTGTATTTTATTAAGTGGAAAACATGAAATGACAACAACCAACCCCTTTCCTTAGTGGAAAGGGGTATTTATAGTTCCAAGTCATAAGTGGACTTGGGCCGGTCCATGACAAGCCCATGGACCGGTTCTTACTTAAGTTAATAAGCAAATAATAACTAATTACTAACTACGAGCTATTACAACATAAATCATATTGTGGAGTGACTGATACTTCTAATATACGTTAAAACGTATTTCTAACAATCTCCCCCTAAGGGAGGTCACTCCACGTTACAAAGTTCTAAACCTAGCATACTATACTAAGTCTTCGTTCTTTAGCTCGTAGTCTTTTCTTCTTTTCTTTCTTTTGTTGTGAATATGTTGATTTGATCTTTTTGGCTTTGACTTGAGATCATTGTTCTTTGGCCTTTCACGTGCGATCTTTGCCTTTCTTGTGAACTTTGCCTCCTCGTGACTTCATATTCCACACACTTACGTCTTTTTGTTGGATTCTTGAAAGCTTCAGAGTTTGATACAGCGGAAGACTTCATCTTGTACTTTCTTGAATTTTTGTTGCAAAAGACATAAGCATGTGGGAACGACTCTTACAGGTACACCGCAACACCACCGTCTTCACTGGTACACAGCAACGCCACCGTCTTCAACAGGTACTCAGCAACGCCACCGTCTTTAGCAGGTACACAGCAACGACACGAATAAAATGGCTTTGAACATTTTATTCTAATTCGGTAGCATTTTACCTCCGGTCGGTGAAGACCGTTGGACGATATCAGATATCGTACCCGTGACGGATAGTTTCAATTAAGTAACTTCCTGACAGGATTTCGCGGGTAAACCCGTTCTCTTTATTCGACCGTCCAAAGCTGACTGCGAGCATAAAGAGTGAATCACTTGGATAAATTATCCTTGTGATTAGAAGCCGTCAATTCATGAAACCTGGAACAAGTGAATTTCAATTAAGATTTTCACCATCGTTGCTTTCCAGTTGTCACGAGCTCGATTCATAAAGAATCTTGCACGTTACCTACCAAGTGCTGTTTGATGTTGACACTAGAAGGATTTCCACTCGTCACTGTGGTCAATAAAGAGTCACTCTGAGTGTTCTGGCAAGATCATATGATAATGCGAAGAGGCCTGGAACGAGTTTAAGTTCAATTAAGAATTAAACCACTGTTACCTTCCAGTTTTTCACAAGATTGGTTCTAAAAGAACCGCACGTGTAACCTACCATGAGCTTGTTTGATGTTGGCTCAAGCAGGATTTCCATCTTCATTGTAATACTTGCGTATTACTCGGATGTTCTGGCAATATTACAGGAATACTGCGTAGGACTCATGAAAATCTCTTACTTTTCACAGTGTGTGAGAAAGCAAGGAATAAATGGAAAGTGTCCTAATGAGACTTTTGATGATCTCTTGGCTCTAGACTCGATTGTACGTTTTGATTTAGTGAGCGATGGCTGGAGAGGAGTGCCACCTTTTCAATACCAGTTTATTCGGAGTGAATAAACCAATAGATAACGTGTTGATCTCCGTGTGATTAAAACAAATACCTTTTAAGAGATATTTGAGTTAGCTGGGGAAGGGTTGTGCATTGCATCACTGGGTCCATGATGTCTTTCTTCAATACCGAGAATCATTAACAAAAATGACCTCAATAGCATATGTATTGACCCGGTTTCTGCCTAACGTTGTAAGGAGGGCTTCTTTCTTTACACCCTTTATCTTTACATTTCTTTTTCATTCTTCAACCCCTTCAATGCTTACCAATACGTCATCACTAGCACCTTGTTGTGATTGTTCCAGTGCTAGCTTAAGTACTTGGTCGGCATTCAGCTACGTTCACATTCTTTCTCCATCTTTCCTAGGACTTCTAATTCTATCTAGGGAATTGTCCTTGGGAAGATTCCATCGGCTCTGATGAATCATTGGACTTAACCTATTCCTACCACCCTTTTGTCACCACATCCGTCGTGAATTAAGCGTGTTTTGGGAAGGAATTGCCACCATGAAAAGTCATTGAAAATCACCTAAAGTACTTGTGATATTGAAATCAAAAGTTTTGTACCTTAGGTGTTTTGTTTATCAAAAACGCTCCCCCTTAACACGTGCTTTACACATATTAAGTTGGATAATCTTTAAGTCTTTTTCATCTTTTAGCCAAGTATCACTTACGTCTCCTTAATCCCATTTTCTCCCCTTATCCAAAATGTTAACCATTAATATTTGGGATATTGAATGGATTAACCGGTCTTTGGGTAAAAATGAAATCGATATTTTGGCCATAGAACAAGTTATTGCTCCCCCTTAAGTTAATAAGGGATAGTTGTAGTGCTTTGGTATGACATATTTTTGAAAGATTTAGAATCTCGTGAGAAATTCTTGAAAAATTATCATACCTTAACACTACACCAAGCCATTCAAGCACATTATTCACAAATATACATATTCACAATTGAAAACCAATATAGAGTGACCTGAAATGTACGACCCATTAGATGGATCGTTGCAGTGTCCTGTAGTGCACTCCATATGGTCTACCACCCACGAATCTTTCCAAGCTCCTCATCAATCTACGTTCACGGAGCTTCTGATCGATCTTCTTGATGACATACTTCGCCATCTGCCGGTATCCCGGATGCCAATCCTCCGTCATCTCTGGCAAAGTCCCACCCGAGTTCAGATGCTCCAATTTCCCTCTGACTTATATAAGTGTTCCATCACTATACTTGTGGAGCTCCCCCACCCTCATAAACTTCATCAAACCTCGACTGTTCAGGTAGAAGATGCCGTAATTCGGGACTGAAATGCCGGTATAGGGACATCTTTCTACATGTTGAGGTAGCACTTGATTCACAGGACGGGTTAAATTGAGCTTCCTCTGATAGCTTTCAACTCCTAACTGAAGGTCTTCAACTCGTGACTTGATGACAACGCTTCGTGTGAACATACGAAGTGCTGTATTCAAAGCAATCAGGTCTTCACGAGGAATGTGTGTAAGTTGATCTCTGGTCATCAGAAGCAACATATCCTCGATATCCTCAAGGCGAATGATGGAAAAATCTCCTTGCTGGATTTTGTATTCCCTGTCATCCTCCCTTTTCAAGCGAATCTCCGTCACATGATGATAGCCGTTCTTGGCTTCCGTTTTCATTCCTAGGATGCTGGAGATGCGGATGTCGGATCTAACATTGCTTCCAGAATTGACCAAGCAGCAACCCCTGTACGCCCTTCGGACTCGTTCGTCCCAATGAGATGCACCTATGACAGCATACATATCATAATTACGATTCATTTTAGGGACCCAGAGTCGATTTACCTTTTCCTCGATGAAGGGTATTGTCCCCCAGTTGGCAGCTTTCAGCAATGTCAGAGAGGTTGCGTACTTTGATGATCCCTTCAGTAGATACACAAGATCGTTGGTGACGAAGAAGTCAAGAGCAATCTGATTATCTTGAGCAGGATCCATTGGAGGTGGAGCTCTTTCTGATTCATGAAGTCCTGGCCGTTGAACGGTTTTCAAAGCCTTTATGATCTCATCGGCATAATACTCGAGCTCCATTCGGGGTAATCGGGTTTTGGCACGCAGTCTCTTATCTTTCAGCGCCTTCTTTACCAAGGATGGAGTAACCGAAGTCTTATACTCATGAGCAAAGAATGCACATAAGTCAATCGGACTTCGGATACGGAGATACAACACATCTTTGTCGGCATCTGTGATCGGATCATATTGAGCTGCTGCCGTGATCCAAGCTTGTGGTGGTGCAGACTCGTCTATCTCCAACGTGTCTTCCCAATTTCGTATGCTTGGTTCAGGAACCGTAGATTGTTGAGCTTGTTGTTGAGGAGTTGAAGTGCGAACATCTGTTGGTTCAGTTTCAGGCATTTCAGCAGTGTCGTGAACTGGGGAGTGTTGTGCAGCTTCGGGTTCCGTCACTGATTCTGCAATCACAGGAGGAACAACAGCAGAACTTATGGGGTTAGATGTAATAGGTAAAGATACAGCGATAGAGATACCGGGAGCCGAAGACGCTGTAGTGGCATTCACATCGTGGCGCCACTTAGTTCGTCTTGATTCCGAGGATGTCGATTTGTCCTTCTGTGCTGCATCTTTTGTGGACTTGGTTCCAGTCTTCTTGGAGCTGGTAACCTTGTCTCCCTCTTTCGGTTGTTCACCCCCATCATCATCCTGATTGTCATCCCCGTTACTACCCCTAGCACTCTCCTGATTCTCATCACCCCCATCATCGCCATCATCATCATCCTCATCCTCGTCATCATCGTCATCATCCTCGTCATCATCACCACCCTCATCATCCTTTTCTCCTTCTTCTTCTTCTTCTTCCTCTTCTGCACCTGAACCCTCTTCTTCACTCTCTTCCCTTTCTTCTTCCGGTAAGATGTGATATGGTACCACACTTCCAAACGTCTTGAATAATCTATCATCCTCCATGATAGCATCATTCAGGGATTTATATAGAGCCCGTTGAATCCTCGACTTATCAAACGACCCAAGTTCCACCATACGAGCCTTAAGGATCTTCTTCAATTCAAAATCCGTCAGGTCATAAGCAATCTTGTAGGCGGCTTCTGAAGGGTTGGATGATTTGACCATCAAGTTGTCAGCAGCAAGTGTCTTCAACTCATCGCGAAGTTTAGGCATTAAGGATTCAACGGATTCTTGCACTCTTTCTTTCACAGATGCTTCAAGTGCTTCCTTTTGTTCCTTATATTTATCCCTCATCGCTTGAAGTCTGGTAATGCGTGCAGCATGCTTATCAGCCTCAGCCTGCTTAACCTGAGCAAGTTCCTCTGCATGAGCTTTACGTGTAGCTTCCATGTCTGCAGCGAACTTGGCAATCAACTCTTCTTGAGCTTTCCTTGATTCTTCTTCCCTCTGAGCTCGTCTTTGCAACTCTTGACGAAGTTCATCCATTTCGCGTTTGTTAGTATCAAACATCTCGGCCATCACTAATGCAGCCATGGCAGATGTTGCAGAGCTGCTTTGGGTTGACCGGAGGGGCTCGGTTGTTACTGCTGTACTAGGGATGGGGATTATGGGTGGTGGAAGAAATGGTGTTGAAGCCGGTCGGGTTGTTAAGGGTTGTATGGGTGGAGGTTGAGTTGTTAAGGGTTGAGTTGTCACCATGATCGTAGGAGCAACAGGTTCCTTTTCCACACTTGCTGAAATAGGGATTGATGGCTCCTTCGAAGTGGAATAGTGTTCAGGTGACCCAAACTCATCAACATCATCCGGTTCCACGTACTCATCCTCGATATCTACCCTCGCACCTGAACCACTACCGCCTGTATCTTTCCTACTCCTTTTAATAGCAATCTTCATCATTTGTTGCTCGGATTTATCAAGAGTAGGATCAACAATATCTTCTTCATCACGTAGACGCATCAAATCCTTACCCTTTCCCTTCTTACCCTCTGTCTTTTTCTTCTTGGGTTCGGGTTCAGGTAACGCAGCTGGTTGTTTGCGTTTACCTTTACTCTTAACCGTTGTGGACGAGTCTTCTCCAGTCTGAAGGTTTTCTTTCAGCCTCTTGATCTCTATCTGCAGTAGCTTGTAATCTGCAGAACCTTTGATTTTATCAGATAGAAGGTAATCAGGAACAGGACCCGGAATCACACCAATCGACGGTCCTTCATGCCTCAGATCTACAGTATCATCAGCTTCTTCAGTGTGATAGCGACCTCCTGCACGCCTATCAATAGTAGCATCAAGCTTCATAAAATAATTTATGATAAGCTTAATAAACCGAGGATAAGGAAAGAAGTTTGTCTTCAGCTTCTTGTTGTAGAAGAGTTGAAAGGTGAATTCTTCCCATATCAACAAAGCATAATCTGAATTCGCAGCTTTGTACATGCCATAGAAGAGGTTCATTATCGGACTGCGCAAAGCATCATGTCCACTCGTTTTAGGTGTAAGGCATTTACTGAGAATACCCATCAAAGCTCTCCAGGGTTGTCCTACCTTAGCAGTAGTAAACTCAGATGCAACTCGTATTTCCGGACATCCAAGTGCGTCAAATAACTCCGCGAGTTCATCTTTAGTAGGATCCCTTGAGAAAGACATGCCCTTGGGTGTATCCCGTATACCAAGAATCTTACGGAAGTCTGAAACGGTGAGTGTCTGCTGCTTGTTGTCGATGGTGAAGGTGATCTTGTTCGAAGTGATTTCCTTGGTTGCCCAAAATTCAAACATATACTCATAAGGCACCGAGGCTGTATTCCTAAGGGCGTTCTTGAAATGAGAGTTATCAAGAATGGCTATGGCGACCTTAAAACCATGGTGAGTGGATTTAGAGACTTGCTTCAGCCGATAGTTGTTGGGTATAAACTTAAGGGTTCGAGCTTTAGCAATATCGGCTTCTCTAGATTCTTGGATAGCTTGTACTGTTGGATTAGTCATTTTATCTGCTTAAGATAAGACATGAAAGGTTGATGCACAAAAACAGATAGATATATATCATTCTTACTTCTAAGCATAACACATTTCATAAGATAAAACAACAAGTACATAGATAGCATGCAAACAAGAATAATCAAACTCTTCATCCGGAACTTTTCTTCATTCGGAACATCTTCATCCGGAACATTCTTCATTCGGAACTTCTCCTCATTCGGAACTTCTTCATCCGGAAGTTCTTCATTCGGAACTTCCTTCATCCGGAAGTTCTTCATTCGGAACTTCCTTCATCCGGAAGTTCTTCATTCGGAACTTCCTTCATCTGGAAGTTCTTCATTCGGAACTTCCTTCATCCGGAAGTTCTTCATTCGGAACTTCCTTCATCCGGAAGTTCTTCATTCGGAATTTCCTTCATCCGGAAGTTCTTCATTCGGAACTTCCTTCATTCGGAAGTTCTTCATTCGGAACTTCCTTCATTCGGAAGTTCTTCATTCGGAACTTCCTTCATTCGGAAGTTCTTCATTCGGAACTTCCTTCATTCGGAAGTTCTTCATTCGGAACTTCCTCATTCGGAAGTTTTTTTTCAGAAGAAATCCTTCATTCGGAAGTTCTAAGCCATGTTCATCCGGAACTTTTACAAACGAATCTCAGATGTTTATTCTAGTGCGTTTGTGAGTTTCTAAGGCAAACTAAGGCATTTTAAACATCATAGAACCTATTCCGAGCAAAACCCACCTTAATTCCCTAATCAATTTAGCCTAATTTAATCAAGAACCCTAAATCTGATACTTGTTAATTATCTGAATCAATAAGGGGATATAGATGATGATTTAAACGAATTAATAAGTCAAAGATTCAAAGTTATTACCTTATTAAACGAATGAACGGGATGGAATGATTATACGAGATGTTTGAAAGAATTGAGTGTGTGTGATGTTTTCAACAATGGCGGCAAAGGAATGAGTAAACAGTGAATCAGAAACAGTGAGGGGCGGGGGTTTTGTTTTTTGACTTAGGTTAATTTTGACAAGTTTCAATAACTATTACTTTTAGTCCCTCCAATTTCACTCCCTATCCTTTTTGTTTCTAATTTTTTCCATTTTACCTAACTCTTGTTAAACGTACACACAACTTAGCAAACGCATCTATTAGCATATCCTCAAAATCTAAAAGCCATGCCTATTACTTAGAACGAACACAAGTCGTTTTCTAAAGCAAAACCCCTCAATTACCATGAAGCCCTTAATTTTCACAATCACTTTTGAAGATCAATTTTAATGACGAAGATGATTTTACTATTTTCTCCCCCTTAAACAATGACCCGTTTTCTATTTAAAGAGCTGTAGTCATTGTTTAAAGAGTCAAATAGTGATGAAAGCATTTCCAACTTATTTCTTGAAAAATTTTGATTCGTGGTTTTAATAAGATTTCTCTTATTTTAACAAATTAATGCACTGAGACGTACACAAATTCGTGTCAGACCAAGTTATAAAGTAAACTTGATCCCTTTGCATGATTTGGCTTGTAAATCACGCCCGAGAAAATTAATTCCCGTTCTGAGCCAACGTTTTCCAAGGAAATACGTGACTTTAATATGAAAACCGGGTTGCAGTCTGAAATAACTACAAGCCATTGTGGGCATGTTTTAAAAAATGTACAACTTTTATACGGACTCTATTTATGGCACCGTGTCAATATTGATCGACATTTCTAAGGCCGTAAATATTACCGTACTAAAAGACATGCCCGTTTTAAACGAAAAATATTTTTGGTTTTTCTTGATTTTATAATTTTTATGGTTTTTCTTGGTTTTATATTTTTTATGGTTTTTCTTGGTTTTATATATTTACGATAATATACATGATCACAACCAAAGGATACTCTGAATAGTTTACCACGACTATTCAGCTGATTCTTCTGCCAATTCTTTGAGAGTCGCTGGAGTGAATGATTTCATGCCAAGCTTGTCGATCAAAAACTCGATTCGTCCTCGATCTAAGGCTTTGGTGAACATATCCGCCAGCTGATACTCAGTAGTGACAAAATACAGCTCGATCACTCCGTTCTCCACCTGCTCCTTGATGAAATGGTAGCGAATGTCTATGTGCTTGGCCCGGGAGTGTTGAACATAGTTGCAGCAAAGGGCAATGGCGCTCTTGTTGTCACAATACATCGGGATTTTGTTAAATCCAAGACCGTAGTCAGTTAATTGTGATCTCATCCAAAGGACTTGAGCACAACAACCGGACATGGCGATGTATTCAGCCTCCGTGCTTGATATTGCAGCGCTTTTCTGCCTTTTTGAAGACCAACTGATCAATCTATCTCCTAGGAGTTGCACAGATCCAGAAGTGCTACGCCTCGTATCTTGACATCCAGCATGATCGGCATCTGCGTATGATATTAAAGCAATCGAGGAATCTTTCGGATACCATAGACCACGATGAAGTGTGCCTTTTAGATACCGAAAGATCCTTTTAACTACATGTAAGTGCTTTTCGGTAGGCCGAGCCTGATACCGGGCACACATGCATACAGCAAATTGCAAATCAGGCCTGCTAGCAGTCAGATAGAGAAGGGTGCCAATCATTCCACGGTAAAGTTTCGGATCGACAATAATCCCATCCCTATCTTCATCTAACTTGGATTTCTCCACCATTGGAGTGTCTACGGGGTCACAATTCTCAAAGTTATATTTCTTAAGAGATTCTAGAGCATATTTGGATTGATTAATAAAGATGCCTCTGGGATTCTGAGAAATCTGTAATCCTAAGAAAAATGATATTTTTCCCATCATCGACATCTGAAAGCGTGTGGACATTATCTTCTCAAATTGTTTAGACAATTCTATGTTAGTGGCAGCAAAAATTATATCATCAACATAAATTTGTACCAGAAGCATGTCGTTGCCGTCTTTGAGAGTGAATAGAGTGGGGTCCACTTTGCCTTTGGAGAAGCCTTCCGACATGAGATATGTTGACAGGAGATCATACCACGCGCGTGGAGCTTGTTTCAACCCATAGAGAGCCTTCTTAAGCTTGTACACATGATTAGGAGACTCCGTACTGACGAACCCATCCGGTTGACTAACATAAACCTCTTCCCTTAGTTCACCGTTCAAAAATGCCGTCTTCACATCCATTTGATAGACGATCATGTTCATATGAGCAGCAAACGCAAGGAATAGTCTAATCGCCTCCAATCTAGCCACAGGAGCAAAAGATTCCTCAAAGTCTATACCCAAGGCTTGTTTATATCCTCTAGCGACCAGTCTAGCTTTATTCTTCAATACCGCACCCATCTCATCAAGTTTAACCTTATAAACCCATAACAAAGTAAGGATGTTAACCTTGTCAGGGCGAGGAACCAATTCCCATACTTCTAATCGTTTGAATTCATTGAGTTCCTCCTGCATAGCTTCAATCCAAGATGATTGGGTCATAACCTGCTGCCAATTTTTGGGTTCAACTTCAGAGAGAAATGCATCAAAGTAACAATAAAGTGCACTCTCTTGTAATTGATGGCGTGTAGAGACTGGTCGATCTAGATCTCCAATAACATTCCTAATTGGGTGATCTTTTGTCCATTTAGTGTTATGGTTTTCAATCCTAGGTGGTCTGGAGTGAACAATAGAAGGAGCTTCTTCTGAGGTAGACGCGGCTGAAGGGTTTTCAGGGATCGCTACACCAAAGAAAGGAAGCTCTTGCAAGTGAGCATATTCCAAGTCGTGATCAGTAGTATCCTCTTCTACATCATTAGGCACAAGTAGGGGTGATGATTCAGGTGTAGTTTGAGAATCACTTGGTGAAGGTGCATCCGGTTCAATGTGAATTGTAGATGCATTAGATAAAGGTTCATTAACTTGAGCAACCACTTCAGGTATTGGAGCAATTACTACAGGTGCTGGAACTTCATCAGTCGGGGGATCGAAAAATTCATCAAACAACGGTTGAAACAGTTTATCCCACTCGGGCCTTGATGGTGGTAAAAATGATGTAGAAGTAGGATTGTTGGGAACTAATCCGGAACTTATAGCACCGGGTCCCATCTCATGAAGCGCGGGTTCAGAGCTGTGTTGCTCAGAAGCCATCGCTGTCAGCTCGTCGAAATCAGCGTCCATAGTTTCTACAATCTTGCCAAGACGACGGTTATAGATTCGGTATGCTCTTTTGGACGGTGAGTAACCAATGAAAATACCTATGTCTGCTTTTGGTTGAAGCTTACCCAAGTTCTCACTATTGATGTTTGGATAACACAGAGCACCAAACACATGGAAAAATGAAACATCGGGTTTGCGGTCATGTAGAAGCTCATAAGGTGTTTTTCCATGGTGTTTCCGAATGATAGAACGGTTTTGGGTGAAACATGCAGTAGAAATAGCCTCTGCCCACAAGAACAATGGAGCGTTCGCATAAATAAGCATGGTCCTAGCAGCTTCCATAAGTGTGCGATTTCGTCTTTCAACGACACCGTTTTGTTGTGGAGTGCGTGCAGCGGATGTTTCGTGTGATATACCAACTCCTTCATAATAATCACGAAGAGTCTGGTTGACGAACTCTGTACCATTGTCTGTACGAATACGGCGGACAGTGGTATTCAAACGTACCTGAATGAACTTCAGAAAAGTGATGATAGCCTTCGGTGCTTCATCCTTTGTACGTAAAAATCTAACCCATGTAAACCTTGAGAAGTCATCCACAATTACCAGAATGAATTTCTTACCGCTCACACTTTCAGTTCTCATCGGCCCACAAAGATCCATATGCAAAAGATGAAGTTTTTCTTGATTGGTGTCTTCAGCTTTGGGCTTGTAAGATTTCTTGGTGCTTTTCCCTCTTGAACACGCGGAACATAAATGGTCCTTGTGAAATTTAAGCTTTGGAAGACCACGAACTAACTCGTTTTTAGCCAGATGATTAATAGCATCAAAATTAAGATGAGATAATCTGCGATGCCATAACCATGACTTGGTCTTGGATGCTTTAGAGAGAAGACATACTGGAGAGGCGACCATCATATCTTGTAGAGACAACGTATAAAGATTTGCACCACGAGATCCCTTCAACAAATCTTTTCCTTCCAAGTTGCGGATGAAACAAGTGTGTTGTCGAAAAGCAACCTCAAGGTTGGAATCACAAAACTGTCCTACTGAGAATAAGTTGTGACCAAGACCTTCTACATAGTATACCCTAGAAATCGTCACGTTTCCAATCTGATATTCACCGTATCCCATAATCTTTGCTATATGATCATTCCCAAATTTAACCGTACCAAGAAACTTGCTGACGAAATTTCGGAGCATCGAGCGATTTCCGGTCATATGTTTTGAACAACCGGAGTCCAAATACCACAGGATGATTTGGACCACCTGAAAATATCACCACACAAAGACAATGTAGAGGTATCGGAATCTGAGTGTTCCTTGTTATTAGCAGGTACAGATTTAATAATCTTAGATTTGCTAACTCTAGGTTTCTTAGATTTCCTAGCCTTCCTTTTCTTCTTAATTGGTGGTGTAGATTCTAATTGGCTCAAATCCTGAGGTATTTCTTCACTGATAGGCACTATAGTGGGAGCTGACCTAATTAAAGGGCGCTGTTTCCATACTTGAGTGCGAGTGTTCCTAACTAAAGGACGCTCAGACCTAACCTCAATGGTTGCATTCCTAGTTAAAGGGCACATTTTACCATCTAGTGTAAAGGTCCTACCAGTGGGACGCCATTGCCAGCCAACTTGGGCACGAGTTCTACCCGTTGGCTTCCATTCAAGACCATTCTTAATAGCATTCATTTCATTAACGTGATCAATCAGACACAAATCATGACGCTGGGAAAACATACATTCATTACAATTCCAACAATTTAAATCAGAATTCACGAATGGTTTAGGCTGCTGCACAGGCGCAGAGCTTTTAGTCTTAACATGATTCATATTATTTAAAACTGAACTAGCATTCCTATTGTGGACTTCTACTTTCTTCTTTGTGGCACTACTAGTGGAGGGCTTGATCTTAGCTTTCTTGAGTGACGATCCTTTAGCCTTAGTAGTCTCTTTTAATCCTGTAGAAGGCAAATTGGGAACATTAGCAGCAGATTTTAACGGTGTCTTACTTGATTGTGCCAATGACGGTTTCGCTCCTGGAGTCTTATTAAATGGAGTGACAGCAATGGGCCTATTATTAAGTAGTGCAGAACCTGGTGTACCTATGTATTGCAAATAAGCCAAGCAATATTGAACTCGCTTAACATATTCATGAGCCGAATAATAGTCGCTACTTGAGGGATCTAAGGCATAAAGATCGTCTAAAATATCCCTAAGAAGATCGGCATGCTTAATGGCATTCCTCATATAATCATCATAGGTAAGCTGGTTTCTCTTATGAAGCGGATTCTTATAAAGCACTACTTTCTTGGTTGTTGGAGCACTAGTGGACGGTGCAGAGTCGGTAGCTAAGTTATCAACAACTTCTTGTCGGGTGAGAAGAAGTGTCTCCTTTAACTCAGCCAAAACCATATTTTTGTCTATGAGCAGGATGTTCAAGTCAGAGATTTCTTCGCACTTTTGGTTCAGTTGTTCAACATAATATTGTTGCTGTGCCGCATTAAAAGCGAAGCGTTCTTCTAGTGAACCATAAAGAGCGGATAGTCCCTGCCTTGTCCGATCCATCTCCCCTAGAACAGTTGATAGTCTAATTTCTAAGACCTGGTTTTTAGACTCTGCGGCCTCTAGTTCCATTCTTAATGTTTCCTTTGATGATATCTCTCTCTTCAATCTCATGATTTCTTCCTCTAATGTCTTAACAATTGCAATCATCTTGTCACTTGTCTCAACACCGTTTTCACAAACATTTGATATCAAAAGATTTTCATTTTGAGCTTGTTGTTTTAATTCTAAAGATATACAATGTTGTTCTAGTTGATTAAAGCGTTGAGAAAGTAAATTATAAGAATCTTGTAGCTTTAAAAACTCAGCGTTAGATTCGTGACAAGAATGATTATCTACCTCATTTACAGTTTCAGCAACATTTACAGAAATATCACAAACATCATCACAAATATCCTCACAAATATTCACAGCATCACAATTCATCATAGCGGATGTAAGCTCATTCGAATATTTAACATTTACAATAGTAAGCACATCACACGAGATTACTTCGGACAAGAATCGGTCATATTCGGTTGAAATCTTTTCCTTTTCAATTAGTTGCAGTTCGTAAGCGGTGTCCATTTCATAAAACACTTTTTGAACTTCACCAATTTCAAACTGAAGATTTTCCTTAAGAGATGCAAAACTTCTTTTTAGACTTTCGACAAACGGATTGATCTCAGTTTTAAACACCTCGTTCATGTGTTCGAAAGCCCATTCTCCGGCGTTTAAGCCATTTGAAGTCGTACATTCCAAAATGACCTTGTCAAAGTTAGTAAAGTATCGGTTAATCTCTTTCAAGTTTAACCATACAGTGCTAACAGGTGGAAGATTCTTTGGAATTTCCTTAGGACCTTCCATGTTGACAAGTGTAGGAAATGTACTAGGGCTTTCTTCCTCTATCATGTAGGTTGGTGCTGTAATGAGATCCTTATCCATATGGAAGCGAACTCTAAAATCAGTTTTAGCAAGCTCCTTATTCATTTTAAAATAATCACAATCGGGATATTTTGCTGAATTGTATGACCGATCCTCATCAACTAGATCCTTACTTGTTTGATCATTGGGAAAAACAATCGGGTCTAAAGCCAATCCTAATTGAGTTGCATTATAAAGTCTAGGACTATGTCTTAAAGCTTGTTTTGCATATCGTGGATTAGGGGGAAGGCCTTTTAGACGTGATAAGTTAAACTCTTTAAACGAAGCATCAAATAAGTGAACTAGTTGTGAAGCAGCGTATTGTCTTAACAGTAAGTAGTCTAGACTTCTAATCTTATTAGTAGCATTAATCTCCATTTCAGTCTTCTTAGATTCGAGTAATTCAAAATCAGTTTGAAGTTTTTGAAAATTAGTGACCACTAACTCCTTTTCTCTAAGTTCACTAGACAGATTTGCTCTTAAGTTTTCGATTTCTTGCAAGTGACCCATTTGTTTGTTTCTAAAGTGATCATATTCGAGATTTGTGAGAACACTAGACGAAGGCACTAATTCCAAAGTTTGTACTTTCTCATTGCTTAAGGCAAGCTCATCAGACAAATTCTTATTCTTAGCTAAGGTTTCTAAGAGTGCAGCATTCATTTGGCTAAGTAATGTAGCAGGAACCATGACCAAATCTTGTTGAGCAGGAGTAGGCGTATGCGAACTGGGTCCCGGTTGTGATTCACTCAAAGTCTGGGAACTCACATTGATATTGCTATCATTGTTTGTCTCCTCATTTGAAAGACTCACCACCGAAGATTCATTCGAATCAGCACTCTCTTGCCCAACTTGATGTGGTTGAATACTAGCATCAGTGGCATTATCGGTGTTATTAATAAGTACCTCAGATTTCTTATCTGGCCCTAAGCTGGAAAAAGTTGCCATGAAAGCAGCCTTTGCAGTTTGAAAGTCATCGCAGTCGGAATCATACGCATCAAGATCATCAGCTTGGTAAGCTGCATTCTGCGTAGTGACAACGTCTTGTTCAGCAATCCCTGGGTCAGCAAGAAATGCAAGCTCCTCTTCATCAAGTTCCCTTCCTTGCGCCTGAGCATTTACCAGATAGATCTTTTCTGCAAACCACTGTCCATCCCTTCTCCTCTTGGGTTTCTTACAATCCCTGGACATATGACCCTCTTCCTTGCAATTGTAGCATGTAATCATTCTCAACTTGCCCGTATTAGCCCGTGGAGGGTTGTTGACCATTGGAGCAGGAGCAGGATTGGCGGTGCGAACATTGGTTGATGTGGAAGTTCTCCCCTGATATGGTTGAATTGGCTGAACCATTACCCTGCCATTCTCAATTGTAGCTTGTTGGCGAGAATTGGATGAATTCCTCAACTGATTGTTGGTAGGAGCTGATCCTCTGAATCCTCGTTTGCTTAAAGTTCTTGTGAGATAAGCAGACATAGTAGTTAGCACTTCAACTGGGTCAGCTCCTTGTTGGAATACAGGAACTGGGACTTCCTCATCATCACAATACAGTGCTTGATCTGGATAAGCTGCATAATCAGTAGAAGGAATACTCATTTGATCAGGGTAGCTTGATGGATATGCTGCATAAGGTGCAACATTTGCTGGATGAAGTTGTGAAGCATACTGTGGTGAGGGTGCATTGAACCGATATTGTTGCTGATGTGAGGTGGGTGGTTGTGGTAGAATCGAGTATTGGGGAAAGGCTGGTGTCATGTAAGGTGATTGATGATAAGCTTGATGTCCCAAGATATAGGGTGTGTTGTTGTGAGACAAGCTTGGTTGATTCGCCATCAAAGCTAAGGAATCTGGGTGCATACCACAAGGAGAACGGTGCATAATCACATGCTTCTCATGTTGCTGAAGGAAGGCATAGATTTGATCTAAATTGCACTTATGCAAATCCCGGGTTAACTTCACATCGGTAATATACTCACCCCATTCAGCTTGAGGTAGAGTATTCAAGAATTTGGTGTTAACCTGGAATGGTGCAATCACAAGATTGTATACATTCAGATCATTCATGAGTGTGGTGAATCTGAAGTAATAATCGTGAAGTGTTTCCCCTGGGTTGTAGGTGAATCTATCAAACAGGTCATACAACTGACACTCCCTTTCTTGTTTGGTGAGAGACGTGCCTTGTAGCAACACCTTTAACCGTTCCCATAGATCCTTTGCCACCGTATACTGACTCACCATCCTATAGATGTCATGTGGAAGAGCTTGGAGAATTGTTTGAAGAGCCTTTTCATCTGCATCTGCAACAAGTTGTTGGGCTGGAGTGAGTTCTTCAAATTCTCGTGGTCTAGTCACGTTGTCAACCGTAATGGTACCATAGTCGAGTGGACCATTCAAAATCGATTTGACCATAAGCCTTCCATATGTCGGTTTCCCCTTTAGATATTGCATCATTCGACCTTGCCATGCCTCAAACACCTCTTTAATAAGCATCGGTGGACGGCTATCAGTTCCCGTTATGATTGATATATCCGTAAGAGATGTCATCTGAGGCATTACTGAATTTGGATTCATTTTGTTTTTCTTCAAAGAAACAGAGATTATCGGTTGATCGAGCAGTGAAGTAAAGCTTGTGAATTGTGTTGTGTTTTTGTTGTAAGAAACCAAGATTAAATCCTCTAAAAAATCGTCGAAAAAACAAGCAAAATAACCCTTGATTCGGAACTTTTTGTTGATTCGGAAGTTTGATTCGGAAGATTACCTTGATTCGGAACTTTTTGTTGATTCGGAAGATTACCTTGATTCGGAACTTTGGGGTTGATCCGGAACTTCTTGGTTCGGAAGTTCTTGATCCGGAACTTTGGCTTGATCCGGAACTTCTTGACTCGGAAGTTCTTGGTTCGGAACTTTGGCTTGATCCGGAACTTCTTGACTCGGAAGTTCTTGGTTCGGAACTTTGGCTTGATCCGGAACTTCTTGACTCGGAAGTTCTTGGTTCGGAAGTTTCTTGATCCGGAACTTTTTGGTTCGGAAGTTTCTTGATTCGGAACTTCTTGACTCGGAACTCCTTGATCCGGAACTCCTTGATCCGGAACTTCTTGATCCGGAACTTCTTGATCCGGAACTCCTTGATCCGGAACTTTTGCTGAATGAACAGATACCTTGTCCGATGAACAGTCGAACAGTAAAAAGTAAGATTAAGCCCAGATTTCGACCAAATAACCCAAAAATTTTTGTGCTTTCGACTAAAATAAGTAACAACTAATACTTATCCACTAATCCCAATCACAAAAACACCAAAAATACCAAGAATCAAGATGATTTTTCTTAAAGAACACTAATACAATCAAAAACTAAAAAACCACACAAATCACCACCTTAAATCACCCCATAGCTCTTGATACCAAATGTAGAATATTGATAATCAATGAATCTATGAAGGGGTTTGTTGATTTCTAGAGAGAGAAAGTTAGAGAGAGAAAGTGAGAGAAACTATGTGTATTTTATTAAGTGGAAAACATGAAATGACAACAACCAACCCCTTTCCTTAGTGGAAAGGGGTATTTATAGTTCCAAGTCATAAGTGGACTTGGGCCGGTCCATGACAAGCCCATGGACCGGTTCTTACTTAAGTTAATAAGCAAATAATAACTAATTACTAACTACGAGCTATTACAACATAAATCATATTGTGGAGTGACCGATACTTCTAATATACGTTAAAACGTATTTCTAACAAAATCGCTCAATCTTCCAAATCTCACTCCTTCAAGAATGTCAATCGAAATGGCGGATCATTCTACGATTCTAGCTTGTGGAGTTGCCGAGGACGTCTTTGTGAAAGTTGGAAAGTTCTACTATCCTGTAGACTTTATTGTTGTTGACATTCCCATCGATCCTAAAGTTCCGTTAATTTTAGGTCGATCTTTTTTGGATACCTCGAGAGCACTTATCGATGTGCATGCAAGAAAAATCACTCTTCGTTTCAATGAGGAAGAACTCGTCATTAATGCAACCCAAAACTCCACTCTTTCTCATGTGTATTCTATCACATCTTTGTACAATGTCAATCCCATCAAAAACATTTGTCAAAATATTTCCAATAGAGTTTTAGGAGTTGTTGAGAAAAATGAAGTTCCGTCCCCTCCGCCGGTGGAGGTTAAGAGTGTTAAGCCTACGTTTCCAATCTCGAGTGATTCTTCGGATGATGAATACGTTGATCCCGATGGGGAGGTTTTCTTTGTTGACAAAAGATTTGAAAACTTGCCACCACCTAAACCAAAAAGATTTCAAAATGTGAGAATTTTTAGTGTGACTAACATTGCTTTAGATACACCAAATATTTTTGACATAATTAAATCGGGTTTTCACAAGGAGAGTGTAAAAGATGAAAAAGGAAAAGATTTTAACTTGAATTTAAAAGATTTTTCTACAACTCTAACTCCGTCATCACCACGTTTATTAAGTACTACAAACTCGTCTTCTCCTTTTGACGATGCTTTGTGTGGACTTAGTGTGGGGGAATCCCCTTATGTTCCCTCCCCTTTCTCCACCGAGGACGAGATATTTCATCCTGGAATTGCTTATAAAGGGAAATCTCGGTCTTCCACCGATGCAATAAATGGAAAATCTTTTCATTTGATTGGTGCGAGTCTACCTCGAGTAGCTCATGTTTTAAGAGACTTACCCATTGTCCCACCCTTCTATTTCTTCTCTCCTATTTTCTTGAAACTCTTTGAGTTTTTGTTGACCATTGATGAAGTGGCGTTGATTTGTTTTTCCAAAGAGAACGAGAACGCCATCTTCGATCCCGGTATTTTGCACCATCAAAGGACTTAGTCCTTTATACCGGTTGTTTTTTGGGCCTTGTTTATCATGTAAGCCCCACCAAAAATTGACCACACCATGATTATCCCTAAATGATCACATTTATGGGGATTCGAGTCGAGCTTTTGACTCGGTTATCAAAAACAAGGTGCCTCGTGGGGGAGACCCATGCTTATCCATGTACATATTATTGCTTTCTAATGTAGTTTAATGTGAGGGGATTTGTGCCCTTCCAACCTTTGTTCCGTGGTTGTTTATGAATTGTGGTTTTTAGATCATTATCTTCATGATTAGAGCCTCTCGTGTTCGTTTATGGGAGCACTCGATCGTTTGCTTTGGAGACATTTCTCAATATCCAAATGATATATCCTTTTGATGTTCTAACCTTAGGTTTTTAGCACACTTCATAAACGGCTATTAATTTATTGGTTACACCCTTTCCATGCTAGATTAGGCATTCGACTACGTCTCTAGTATGGGGGTGTTTGCACCCCTAGACTCGAAACATTGAGGACAATGTTTAACTTTAGTATGGGGGGGTGAATAGATACTTGCCTTGCCAAACCTTCACGCTTTCCAAAGTTTATCATTTTGTTTATCGTTTTGTTGCAAAATAAGGCTCAAAATGGCCAAATTTTAATTTTTTTCTCATGTTTATAAGTGTTTGAAGACACGAATGTAGGTTTTCCGATGGCGAGAATAAGAGTAATTTTTGACTCGACCGTGCGTGTTGAGCACTTAGCTTTGATTCCTTAACTACATATTAGGATAAGTCTCTTAAATGAGGACGAGAAATGATAGAGTTAATTATAAGTTACTATGCTAAACGTAGAGTACTCGTATTCTTTCAAAAACTCATGTGTTCTCGTTGCTTGCTTATTCTCCCTTCGCTTGTAAATATTTTTTGCTTAATTAATATTGACTTAGCAGTTTAGTTAGGATTGTTGGGTTTCTAGTCTTTTCTAGTAGCTTCCGTGTAATTAAATTGGGAAGACATTAAGGTATCGCCAGCGTCACGGTTTTGAAGTATTGGCACCCCAATAATCGAAAGCTTCACCCAATAATAAGATTTCAAGTGCTCACCTAAATCTAGCAAACAATTTGAAGCCCTACAAGGCCTAAAATCTATGCAAAATTGAAAGTGAATCAAGCCTTAATCTTCGAAGCTTTAAAGATCCAAAATTCGCTTTTGCGTGAGGATATACGTCTTTGGCTAATAAAACCACCGATGAGGCGGATAATAAAAGGCAAGGAAAGACCGAAGTCATAATAAAAGCTTCATGGCGAAGTTGAATAAAAGATGGAGGTAAACCAATGATAATAAGGTCCTTCCGTTAGGGGGCGTATAAAAGTATTGGTAATAAGTCTCATGTTCAAAACCGTTATAAAACCGTGTTTATCGATCCTTCTTGTTAACTTAATTTTTTGACATCGTTGTCTATTAGGAGGGGTTATTGATTTGATGGTCTTAGTTACACCGTTAGGACTCTATTTTTAGACCTAAATCTCTATTATCGCATAAGTCAATGATGTATCCTCGTGATCATTAACACAAAATAAAATATAAGAGATACAACTTAGGAATAATGGGAGAATAAGTACGTGATTAGGGCATATGAGTAGTGTTAGCATTACTAACTTATAATGACAATGATCTCGTTGCACGCTTGGCATGGAATTAAAGTGAAAATCGAGGACGACGAAATTATTTCTAACGAAGCATTCACGTGTTCTTATTCTATGAACCTAAACGTCCCATTTTGCGATGAAAATCATACATTATGTCTAAAACACAAGTAGTAGTAATAATAATAGTGTAGCTAGTTTATCATTTCAATAAAGTGAATAAAATTAAATTTTGGAGGTGCTACGATACTTTATTCTAGCATTGCGTGAGGGCACGGCAATGGTTTAGTATGGGGGAGTGATGAGACTGCTTTTATACATGGTCTCATCGTCCAAATCGGGCTTAAAATGCATAAAATATCATTAAAACTGCCAAATATATGCTCGTGTTTGTTACTTGTGTATTTTTAGGTACGGATATTGAGGAAATGGCAAAAGATCACAAGAATCATTCAAAAACAAACACGGGAAACGAAGCCGCACAATGAACCGGGCCCAAGTTTGGATTTTACAAAAATGCCCTTGAAGAATTGAAGATTGTCAAGTTTGGTCCCTCAACTTTTGAAGATTTACACTTTATACCCCTCAAATATTCAAAACTATGAATAGGGTCCCTAAAGTTTGAAGACTATACAAGTTCGGTCCTTGAAGAATCTAAGAAGTACAAAAGAAACCCTTGGAAAAGTTTTTAAAGTAATTGTGCCATTTTTGACAAGATGGCAAAAGTTGTTAAAGGGAATTTAGGCGTTGTTGGCTGTTTAATGCAACATGAAAGAAGTGTGGAACATGGGGGACTTAAACTGCCAGACACTGGAACTTCTCCCAACCAATCATCCATCCACCTCAGCACCAACAACCAACCACAAACCTCCACTTCACCACTCCCCTTCCACGTCACACCCCACCACCACTTAAATAACTGATTTATTTAATTAGTTATAATCCTTCCCTCCAAACACCTTTTTAAATTAAATCACCCCCAAAATAGATTAAACATCCCACTAATCCCCACTTAAACCCTAAATTTCCCCAGCTTCAATTACCTATAAAACAAAGGGTTTCTTGCTGATTTTCTCCAGATCCTTAATTAACCACACCCTCACCCCATCCCACACCAAAACCGTGCACAAGACACACCCATGTGTATTGTGGGACCCTCCCCTGTCCATCACTTTCACCTAAAAACCCTAAACCCGACCAAACCAACGTCCCATGTTACTCCTTGGCCCCCAAGTTCAAAATGGACGCCTGTGATCACTTCACAACAGCTGGACATCACCAATACTTTTCAGAGATCACATGAAGGCGATTTTTGACCAAATTTTCAGTCAAAATCAAAGGGCAACTTTGGCATTTCAGCATTAGGGTTTTAGTGATTCTAGATAGTTCTCTAGTGTAGTATAAAAGGAGGGTGCAACCTGTGCATACCCCTTTGTTCCAGTTTTTCTAGCAAAAAAATTTTGTAATCCCTTTTTAAGTCAATATAAAGTTTGGTGTTTGTTAAATCAAGTGTAATTCCTTTTATGATTGTTTAAAAGTTGGTAAACGTTTTTTAAGCTAGAATACTGAGTTCCATATTCATTGTTGAAATAATTTTGAGTTTTCAAAATTATTGTCAAGTTTCTGAAACATTGATTTCACTTGGTGAAATCTTGTTTCAAGGTTGGTTTATCAGGTTTGAAAGTATTTGGTTGAAGTGTTTTTGAAAGATAAACATTGGGAAAGGTTTTAACAAAGTTTTAAAAAGTTTCAGAAAATTCAGAAATTGTGCTTTGTGTTTGTTCTTGATTTTCTTAGCAGGTTTTGGAGTTTGATTTGTTCAAGTGATCTGCATAGGCCCGGGCCTATAAGGAGGTGGTTTTTCAACCACTAAGGGTCCTGGATGTAGGACCCTTAAGGTAGTTCTTGTTTTCCATTTCAGTTTTTTAGTTTTCTGAAAATATTGTGCAAGTTGTGATTTGTATGAAAAGGTGTTCAAGTGTGTTTATGTGGTTTTATTTGAGTTTGATATGATATGATATGCATGTTAAAAGCTATTAAAATCAGTTTGGTTGTGTTTTGCTCTGAATTTGTTTGAAAAAGTTTCAATTTCAGTCATAAAGGGGTGTTTGGATTTAGTTTTTTAAGTAAGATTGGTGAAAATTTATGAGTTAAAACCTGTCTAGAAATACTTCTTAGGTGATATATAGGTTGTATGCTGGTTGTATTTCATTTAGGAAGAGTTTTAAAGCATTTTGCAAGTCAAAAGTTTAGAAAATATAGCAAAAATCAGAAAACTGCCTACTGCTTGATTTTTGAGTGATTTGTGCTTGATTCTTGATAAGCTGCTAGTTAGTAGGTTGTTTAAGGATTGAGAATCATTTGCATGCTGATTGGGTGACTATTGTGCAAGATTTCTGCCTTGGAATTTCATGATTATGCAAGTAATTTAGGGTTCTTGTTCATCTGTTAACAATAACTAGATCAGTAACCTCATTTGGTGCATTTTTGTGCTTGATTTGTACTAGTATTTGCTTGTTTTGAGTTTGTATTTGACTCCTTATACTCCAAAGAGTATAAGGGTGCCTTTATCCAATCAAATCACCAGCAAAATCACACAGACAAGCTCCTCTTGTCTTTACTTTCACAAGTGAAGAAAGTGAAAAGGTCACTTGTGTTCATCAGTCAACAAGTGCTACCTGGGCACGTTTTTTGATCCTTTTTGCTTTAATCTTGGAAAAATTTGAATTGTGTTTGTGAATTTGTGACTAAAAAGGGTATACAGGTTTGAGTTAAAAAGTTAAAAAAGAAAAAAAATAAATAACAAAAAGGACGTGGCCAGGACTCGAACCTGCGCCACTCCTCTCACAACACACACAAGTTACCATTGCGCCCTAGGGTCTTTGACTGCTAGGGTTGCTTTTGAATTGTATTTAAGAAGGTTTGGTTTTGGCTTTTCATAAATAAGCCGTGACTGTTTTAGCTTATTTTAGCTTATTGGTTAAGCTTATTGGCTCATTTTCATTTTTCCTAGGAAAGTTATATAATTTAGGATTTTTCTACACCAAGTCTCAATTTTTCCCTTTCTTTATTCATTTTTTATTAATTTTTAATTAACCGTTTTTAGATAAGTAGATTAAAAATAGCAAAAAGCATTTTAAAAATCCAAAAAAATAGTTTTTAGGTTTTATTTAAGTAATTTGAGGTTTACATATCAAAAAGTTTTCAAAAAGTCTTATTTTTGATTTTATTTGATTTTAGGGTTTTTTAACAACTTCAAAAATTTAATATAAAATTAAATAAAAGGTTTTAGGAACTTTTAATCACATTTTTGTCTTAGTTACATTATTTAGGATTTTTGGTAATTTTTTAGAATTTATTTATAAACTTTTTATTTTTTTTGATTATTTTAATATTATTTTATTACTAAAAATTGGAAATTTGTTTTTTCTACTTTTTTTATTTTTCCTAGATTGTAGACATTAAATTAGGAACTTTGTCACTTTCCAAATATTTTTTAGGCTTTTCATTTATTTTTTAGAATTAATTTAAGTTTTAATAAATTTTAATAGTTTTTAAGTGTTTAAAAATAGTTTAATTTGGTTTTAAAATTTTTAAAAATAGTTTTTAGCTTAATTAGGTTATTTTTGAGGTTTACAAACTATTAGATCTTGTTTAGGGCTTTTTAATAATTAATTGTGATTTTTAGGGCTTTAATTAGCATTAAAAGTCATTATTTAATTAATTAAAAGGTTTTAGCAAGTTTTGATTTTTTTTAAACTCTTAGAATATTATTTAGGATTTTTAGTAATTTTTAGGTTAAAATTTTAATTTTTGTAGTTTTACGGTTTTACGTTTACGCTTTTTCGTCTTAGTTTAATCCGTCTTCGTAACCGTCTTTTCTTTTCTTTCTCTTTCCTTTCTCATTTCTTTTCTTCTTAATAAAATCATCAATCAAAATCAATTCAATTCACAACACACGTGCCTCCTCGAGAACGAACTCACTTCATTGGGTCATAACTTGTGGTTTTCCTAAATCACTCGTTAATACTTACCCTAATTTACCTTCCTTTTCCTAAAGGGGTAAAAATACAACTACATCATAATCCCTCAGCTATCGGGTCAGACAAAGATTCGCAATTGTACTCCTAAATTACTTCACGTCTTCATTCTGATTCCACGACTTGTTTTCGCGCTCGCGTTCATGACACTATTCACGTTCATGATCGTATCTGGGCTTACGATTTTACGTTCATTTCGTTCTGGGAAGTTTTGCAAGAACTTGACAGACCAGACCCAAGTTTAGTATAACTCTCCATCATCAGATAGACGTTTCACGTCATATTCCACGTCTCACCTTGTAGCGTTTGGCGTTACCGCCATTGTATTCTATGATCATGATATGTTTCACATGTCATGTTCATTCCACGTTCCTCATATCATGATCAAGATATGTTACACGTATCATGGATCACGATATGTTTACTCATACTACACTCGCCATATCTTCACGTAGCACGTTCAAAATTTTTCACGTATCACGTTCAAAATTTTTCACGTACTACGTTTCTTTATGTCTCGCGCATCGTTTCTAATTATCAGTTAAGTCAGATTGTCTTGCATCGTAACGTTTCAGTTACCCTAGCACGTCAACTCTTATTTTCCTCGATCGAATTTAGGGGATCTACCTTCCGTTGATAACTAAGAATTTCTTCGTATTCCAAGTCAAGGTCAGGAGGACCAAGATTTATCATTTGTGTCAAGATATTCTGAAGGAACCGTTCCAAGAGGGAGGCCACTTGGAAACGGACAATCATCCGGACTTTTATCCGTGTTCTCTCATCAATTAGATATGTCCTTTCAGTCACGTCACGTTCCATGTCCTTTCAAGACATGTCACGTACCACGTTCCTTTACCATGTCACCTGTACGTTCATTAATCTAACATACCCTCGCAGTTTGAATCGGGTATGTTTCTCTTTCAGTTACGTTATCTATAATTCGGGGACGAATTATTCTTTTTAGGGGGAAGAGTTGTAAAACCCGCATGCTTTTACCATGAATAGTACCCTTAAGATCGTACGTACTAGATTAAAACTTTCCTTTTATAGTACGATTACGTTTACGTGTTAGGATTTTACGTATTACGTACGTGTTAGAACACGTTAAGTATTTATTACGCACGAACACGCAATAATTATTTAAACAATAATTAATCACGAACATGCGATCATGAAATCATGAACGTAATTAAATCACGAGCTAATATTAATTACATATATATATTTATTACGAACACGAATAAATATATTAAGTCACGGTCGATAACTAATTAAAACACGTAAATTACGAACACGAGAACACACTATAATATTTAGACTCAGGAAATGTATGGGTTACCCCATGTGGGCCCCATACCACGAAATTAGGGAGGGAAGATGGGCTTAGCCCATCAATTTTTACTAAAACAAGGAATTAGGAAAAGACACTACTCATTTTCACTTTACAAAGGATTTTTACAAAAACCTAAAAGTTCTTCCTTCTCCTTCTTTTTCTCTTTTGGCCGCCACCCATAAACACACCAAAGGGGTGTTTGATTTATCTTTGATCTTGGATTTATTGCTAGTGTTCGTGTTTGTTCATCGTTACTTTGATCCACGCATTCGGTAATTCTTTTAACCCTTTTCTTTTGATTTAATCTTTTAAATAATTAAGAACATGATATGTTTTTTTAAAAAACCTAATTAAATCATAGATCTAACATGAAATTGGTTTTGGAATAAATCAAAAGGGACGTTTTAGGGGTGTTTGTTCTTGGCCGCCGCCTAAACCGAACCCGAGAGGGTCTCGGTTTGGCTACACGACCACCACCGAGACCATATGGTCCCGGTTGGTTGCGTGGATCCCACGGCAGCAACAAGACAAGGGTAACCCCGAATTGGTTCGGGGTATAGTGTCGATTTCATGTCCGGTTCATGGTTCTTAGTCAAGATCCGATTCACGGTGTATGTTAAGATTTTTATTTTTATGATCTTATGTTAAAATTAAATTAATAACATGACATGATTAATTTAATAACATGACTTAGGTTATTTTAATTATTAAAATCATGAAATTACTAGCCTAAGTATTTTATATTTTTACACTTATAAATTAATTAATTATTTAAAAACCATGGTTATAATTAATTAATTAACATGACTTAGGTTATATTATTAATAAATAATAATACATGTTTTAACCTAAGTATTTAACTTTATTTAATTAAAAACATGATATACTTTAATTAAATATTTTAACCTATAGTTTATTTTAATTACATGAAATAATTAATAAACTATACATTATATCATATGACTTAGAAAATAATCATGAAAACACTTAGGCTTATATACTTAGCTTATTTAACCAGCTTATTTCTAATTATGGTAACTTTCTATTTTTAGAAACTTAATTAAATAAGGCAGCTAATCTATTTATAGAAACTTTCTATTTTTAGAAACTTATTTATTTCAGGCAGCTAATCTATTTATGGAAACTTTTTTAATTATGGCAGCTGATCTATTTATGGAAACTTTCTGTTTTTAGAAACTTATCTATTTTAAGCAGTAATTCTATTTTTGGAAACTTTCTATTTTTGGAAACTTTCTATTTTTGGTAACTTTCTATTTTTGGAAACTTTCTATTTTTGGAAAGTTTCTTTTTTTGGTAAGTTTCTATTTTTGGAAACTTTCTGTTTTTGGAAACTTACTATTTTAGGAAACCTGCTATTTTTGGAAAGTTACTTATTATTACACAGTAAGTATAATAATACATGAAATACTAGAAATACTTAATCAGAGTAAACAGAATATAAGATAAACACAGTTTAAGGCTATAAACAGTAAAACATGATAAGAACATATAAAATAAGCTAAGACATGATATAAACCAGTTACGTATTTAGTAGTCAAATACTTATTCACGTATGTATTCATGTAGCATTAGTGATACGGAAGTAGGATTCCTCTCAGTTCGTCTTCTTCGTTCACTGGACATAAGGTACGGATTTCCGTCCTTTCAGTATGGACATTCTTTCCTTATTAGGATTTCCCGTATGCAGCCAACTGTTTTCCCGGTATTTGTTTTATATGTTTTTGAATTGCTTATGTTTAATTAGAATACCTAAAGCCATATACATGCATGACCAGTTTCACCTAGTTATGGAGGTACCACAACCATAACATTGGAGGCACCAATGTTATGACTTCACCACGGCGGAGTGATTGCTCGTGGCGTCCCTTAAGCTTTTGGCCATATTATTATATTTATCATGTGGGGCGTATGGGTGCATCCTAGTTACACGTTTCAGTCAGGATTTCATGGTGAATGTGGTGTGTGCCTTGCATCCTTCACAAGGAGCTGATCCCTCCTACCCAAACCAGTATATTAAATTAGAGGCAGCCCCTCTAATTTGCATGATGAGGTCACCCCTCCAAGTATTCATGCACGGTGGATTTTCATGACCTATATTGGCTAATGTTAAAATATGTTAAACAGTTTTCATAAGATAAACATAAGGCTTTTCAAACTATAAAACTAGTTTTATGAACATGTTCCAGGTTTTCCAGGACTTATACATTTCCGCTGC
The DNA here is from genome assembly GCA_025667525.1 of Glebionis coronaria. Lineage (NCBI taxonomy): Eukaryota > Viridiplantae > Streptophyta > Magnoliopsida > Asterales > Asteraceae > Glebionis > Glebionis coronaria. The sequence continues at coordinate 633,055,149 of CM046874.1, read as the reverse complement.
TATTAAGTCTTTATTATGTTTTAGTCATTCATACTATGTCTATCTCCGTGCACTGAGTGTTTTGCTCAGCCGTTACTTTCCTTTCCATGTCCCAAAACGGCAGGTACCCTAGGAAAGACTTGAGCATTTGGAGGACGCGCATAGGATGGAAGTTGCTAGAGACTTCTTTTCCTTTTTGCCTTCATATACTTATACTTGTTTAGTCTTTCATTCATTTCTTTTGCTTTATTATGTTTTGGGCTTATGTTTGGGAGCCGATGTTTGATTCCGGTTATCCCTATGGTCATGTAATGTTTTAGACATTTATCCTTGTATGCTTTGATGACACGTCATAATTACGCGTGACATTCCATTTATCAAAATAGGGTGTTACATCACAACTCTTTATTTTTTCTCTTTTATTCTTCATCTTAATCTAATCTTTCTTTTTTGGTTTAATCCATCATCTTATTCGTGTTTGGTTAGTTGTGTGTACACATCCTACAGGTGGTATCATTCGCCAAGGGATTCGTGGATAGCTTTTTGGTATTGTTTTAGTCTTCTTGTCTTTCGTGTGTTTTTGATAAAAAAAATATAAAAAAGTCCCAAGATTCCAAACTTTTTTCGTGTTTTTGTTGTTCCAAGTGATCCACACATCTTCTACATAGTTGTGGTAGAGATTTGGGTGCTCTGGATTGGTTAAATTCATGGATTTCTAGGAAAAAATCTCATTTTTTTTATCTCAAGTTTCGAAATAGTACCTATATTGCGACACATAAGCTTGTATTCCATCGCAAAGGCCTAGGGTTTTTGGATTATGACGAGTATTGCGATCAGTATTGCGATAGGGTTTCTTATTACGATACACATTGCGACAGATAAGGTTTGAGACATTGCGACAGATAAGGCTTGAGACATTGCGACAGAATACTTGTTTGAGACATTGCAACAAATAAGGTTTGAGATATTGCGATAGACATTATTCTGGTATTGCGATAGAAATTGTGGTATTGAGATAGAAATTGTGGTAATGCGATAGAAATTGTGGTATTGCGATTGAAATTGTGGTATTGCGATAAAAATTGTGGTATTGCGATAGAAATTGTGGTATTGCGACATAATTATATTGGTATTGCGACATATTTGCATTTGAGACATTGCGAAATCTTCCCAACTATTCTGAGATTTTTCAAAAACGTGATTTAGAAAATTTCGTACAAACTTGCATTCATGAGTTTTTGTTGGTATTGAAGAATTTTTGGTTTCTCGAGATCACATTCTTAGGGGAATTACTCATTTTAGGGGATTTTAACTACAACACTCTTAATTCTGCTTTCTACGAATTGAGATCCTGTTTTACATACGACTTCTACAATGACGTATCAATAAGACAGTGATGTTGTGGGTATTGAGAATCGTGATAGCACTGCCAGAAAGAAGAGGGATGTTTCCTATCTCCAGTCTCAGCTTCTTATAGCACAAAAGGAAGAAGCATGAATTCTACTTCTAGCTGAAGATTTTGATCTCATGGCATCTGCAACAGCATATGATGAGGAAGAAGAGGTGACTACCGACTCCATCTTTATGGCTAATTCACAGCAAGCATCAACATCAGGAATTCAGGCTGACAAAGCTCATGTGTATGATTCAGACGGTTCATCTGAGGTACATCCACGTCTCAATGATAATGAGTTATATAATATGTCTAATCAGGAGGAAGAGTATACCGAGTCACTTGAGCCCTACACTGAGACACACAGGGATCAAACGAATAATAGTAATATTATTTCTAATGCACCCAGTGTGGACCTTAGTGGAGATCAAGTAGCCCAGCCTAAAACCCTTCCTGATGAGACGCATGCGTATTATAAATCATTATTTGAAAGCTTGCCTAGGATGTTGCTCATGCGAAAGTGGTTAATAATAAGTTTAGAGAAACTAATGCCAAATTGACCACTAGGCTTGCGGGTTATAAGGAAAGGGAGAAAAGCTTTGAAATTCATCATGCCAAAATTAAAGAACTTGAACAAGCTCATGCTACATCGGTTTATCAAGAAAAATGCATCACTAAGACATTAATTGCCTTACACTTAAGTAGTGCTAAAAAGTTAAGCGAATTGAATGATGAAATCACCTCTCTTAATAAACAGCTTTCAACTAAAAAATATATTATTTCGGATCTAAAAGAAGAACGAAAAAAATTGAAACATGATTTCAAAATTCGAGAAGATGGGCTTCTTGAGGATTTTTGCAACGCTCAGTATAGGATCAGGGAATTAGACAATCTTTTGGTAAAATGTGGCCAATCTATGCAGACGATAAACATGCTCGCACCAAGAGTGAATGAGATAAATTACACCCGTTACAAATTGGATTTAGTTTGTCCTCTTCCTCCCAATCTCGAATATCTTAAGCATGCTCAGACCACTCAACAAAGTTTATATAATGGTAATGTGTTACTTGATAAGCATGATCCTCCTAGTGTGCATGATTCTGAGGAAACTACTGAACTTGCGGTAGAGACTCGTTTAAGAATGAAAAGCTTGATAAAGAAATCAAACCCATTTATTATCCGAAATTTAATCCTCCAACAGTTTTTGTTTGGTCTAAAACGAGTACTGAAATGCTTTTGATACCGAGTGAGGAATTGTCGGATGACCCTCCTAAACCGAGTGTTGTACGAAGGTATCTAAACGAGCTCAAAGATAACCTTGTCATTCTTAAACGTGTTGTTAATTCCAAAATCACTGGAGGAAATTTTACATCACCCGTTCAGACTGAGGTTCAAAAAATTCTTCACAACAATATAAATCCGCTTATTAATCAAGTTGATGCTAGGATGAGCAATCTTGAAAACGCTTTTCTAAAAGAACTATTCAACTTTGTTGAAGACTTTAAATCTTTAGCGAAGGAGGCTGATGCATCTCTTGATAGAATTTAACTTTTGGAAAGCGATCTTGCACGTCTCTCGAATGAAAGTGACAGTGGTGGTTGTGTTGATAGTAACCCCGTTGCGGTTAATATCTCTGTGTCGGATAATGAAACCCTCCAAAATGAGCTTGATCGTATGAAAGAGAAACTGGAGTCTTATGTTATCAAAAAGGACAACGAATTCACCGATCTATGGAATAAATATGTCAAAAAATGTGATGAATGCAAATATGACAAAATTTTGTATGATAAAGCTTATAGTGAAATGCAACAAACAATCGAACGGTTGCAAGATCAGTTAGGAGATGAATGTCGTGACAGTGAGCCTTCAACAAATGTTAGTAAAAAAGAGTTTACGATTCTTCAACACCAATATGATTTTCTTCAGAAACATTGTCATTCTCTTGAACTTGCTTTGCAAAACAAAGTTGGAAAAGTTTCAGATGACAGTAATTTACAAGTAAAACTCTCTGAATCATTTCGCGAATTGAACGAAAAGAGAGTGGAAATTTCTGATTTGAAAGCTCAGTTGCAAGACAAAGACATCGCGATAGCTGAGTTGAAGAAACTTGTTAGAAAGATGGGTGGAAGAACGGTGGAACCTAAGGTTGTTAAATCAGTTGTTAGACAACCCAATGCGTACAAAGTGCCAAAGCCATCTATCTTAGTAAAACCGCCTTCTAATGTATCTAGGTTCTCTCCTAATATCGATGTGCAACTAACTGTTCCAAAACCAGCCATATCACCCTATGTTCCTCCATTTAGAAAACCCACTTTTTCTAAACACAACCCTGTGAATGCCCCTTGCACTACTCCTAAGAGTACTCCCAAACGTGTGATTCTTACGCCCACAAAGGAATCTAAAGGTTCAAATGACGTTGTTGAAACCAACAACCTCAGGGATGGTAAGCCAAAAGGGAACATTCAGAAAGTAAAACATGTGTATTTAAAACCTAGTAAACCAACAACCGCTAGAGTTCAACACATTCCTAATGGTAATCAACCAAAACCTAGGACTCCTTCCCAACAACCTAGGAATTGGAAACCACCAATGAGTAGTCGTGTTTCGAACATGGTGCCTAAACGGTCAGCAAACCCTAGGTACACAAGGCCTTTTGAGAATCCCAAATTCCCTGTATGCCCCACGTGCAAAAAGGGCATTCACAATGGAAATCATGCTCATTGCATTCTACAATACCTCTATAAGGTAAACTCTCATGCCTTCGCATAAAGAAAGAATGTAGAATCCCATAAGAAAACAAGGAGATTCACACCCGTCACAAAGAAAAGCAATGATAAGAAATCTTCAAGGCGGATCAATGCAGGACTTAGTTTCTCTCCTACGAAGTCTTCCGTTGTGCAAGAGAACACTACTCCTAGATCTAGTCTTCAATGGAAACCAACGGGTAGGATCTTCAAGGAAGTCGGTCTTAAGTGGATTCCCATCGAGAAGAGTGATGAAACCTGCTCCAGCACTAATGCGAGTGTTTTGAATGTAGAAAATGAATTTGCTACTCCTAAAACTAGTATTTGTGCAAACTCTTCTTTTGTCATTGCAGGTACTTCAACGGATTCTGAATCCACTTGTTCTTCAAAGGGTTCCAACTCTATACATTCGATATCACCTTCTTTTGTTGTACAAAAGTCCATTTTTAATTATTTTCGAAAAACTTGAAAAAATTCAAAAATATCATAAAATGTAAATATCCATATAAAAACAAAATTCAAAATTAAAAAAAAATCTTTCAAAAATACCAAACATATTCTTCTCGACATGTCTTTCAGTATCGATAATATGGACACGCCTAGAAATATCGCTCAATAATTACACGGGTGTGTACATAAAGCTCGAATGAAAGTTCAAATGTTTTCAAAACATGTGATTTCTATTAGACGGCAAGATAGAGCGCAAACCCGACTGTGGGCTTGGGTCCATTAGGGTTAGGTTGATTAATATTAAAGCTATGTATTTAGTATAAATACATAGGCTATGTGATGTAATTGTCATTCAATCAATAAACTTATTTAGTATTTTACATGGTATCACAGCTCTAGGTAAGATCTATTTACAAAATTTCTCATCCTCCAGTCATCGGCTTACATGTCGGTGATCCGGAGGGATCCTCGTTATTTTTCGTTTTATTATTTTTGAAATTTTGTTTCTTGTTTCCAAATCATAACCCTAAACCCTAGCCGTCAAAAGAAAAAAAGTTTATGTTTAGTTATTTTTTTCTTCATCATCTTTTGTGTTCGTTGTCGAAGATCATTGTCGTTGACAACAAAAGTTGATCATCAGATTGTCGCTCCCTTCTAAAGGCAAAGCAAGTCACGCAAATAAGGATACCACAAGCAATAAACAACTATGCCGCGAAAACAATTATGCTTCAGCTACAACAAACAAAAAAAGAAGATGAGGAAAAGAAGATGCTTTTAAGGTTCATTCCAGTTTGTCCGTCCAGAAGAATGTCATTCAAACTGCGGGGGAGTATTAGACGAAAAGATAGAGCCCAAACCCGACTGTGGGCTTGGGTCCATTAGGGTTAGGTTGCTTAGTATTAAAGCTATGTATTTAGTATAAATACATAGGCTATGTGATGTAATTGTCATCAATCAATAAACTTATGGTATTTTACAGTTGGTGGAGTGACTGGTCTAGAAAAATGAACCATATCAGGCAAACCGCAGTCTCGAGTATCTTGGTCGCTCTGATCTAAATGCAGTCGGTTGTCTAACAGACTGAATTTGAGGCGGGTTCCCCAAGATTGATGGTTTTTCAAGCTTAGTGTCCACACTAGTTCCTTTAGTTTTCCTCAACTCGTTTTCCAGAGCCGCTATTGCAAAAACCTTTTCCTGAACTTGAGCCTTTAAAGTCTCATTCTCTTTGAGCAATTTATCTTGGGATGCCAATTTAGATTCAAGCAACTTAATTTGTTTCAAAAGATTATCCTTTTCAGCTTGAGAATCTAGAACTTTTTGATCCAATTTTCGTTCAAGAACAACGTTTGACTTTTCAAGTTTTTCAAAATATGTTTCAAATTTGTTCGTTTTCTTCGAAAATTCAAGTTTGGCACCCTCAAGATCTTTTGATTGCTGAGCTACGATCGTTTCGAGCTCTTTAATCTTGGAATCGAAATCAGTTAACGAAGCAGTCATAAAACATATATCATGATGTACTATAGCATTCTGAACAATCTCTCACCATTATGACGCACATCAGATGAATCTAAAGTGGTAAAACTATCACCCTTTTCCATCCCATGTTTGTCATAATTAGGTTTGAATGCTCAACATGCGGTAGTTCATAGGCATATACATCATATACTACATTACATTGTACCATATGTGTAGGCTCTTCGTCATAAACGGGTATGGTGTCATCATAAGAGATGTCTGTAACATTCCCTGACGTGTTGCTGATGTCATGCTTAACTGTTGATTCCATGTCCTTGCAATCTTTAGCAGCCTCTAATGCGTCAATCGTATGACCATTTTCCTCTTGCATCGTAGATTCTTGCACTTCATTATCATACGCTTACTGAAGTCGAGATATTTCATAAATCGAAGACGAGACCGATGTCATGAGTTTCAATATTTTACCACAGAAATCTCGAAGCTCGGTATGTGTATCTCGAAGAAATGACTGGCAAATCACTGAACTTTCAGACTTGACGATATTGAATTGGAGGAAAGGCGTGAGTTGAGTCACAAGAGCCTTATATACAAGTGCCGATGCAGAGTGATTAAAGTCTTCATTGTGGAGTTGTTCTGCTAATTGGTTCAAGATGATGAACATCGATTCCATGAATATATGACGATCTTGACCAAATAGTGTCACAAATTCGCTCCCTCCTTGAAGCCATGAAATGTTCACAAGATGAGACTGAAGTAGTCAAAATGAAGTGATGCCATTTTCTCTAGCTTTGTCTTGCATTAGATGCAGGTCTCCCTCTTGAAATGTTGAATTCAACGATTCCATTAAAATTTAATAAAAATTTCTTTGATCCTTGTTTGGTGATATAAAACTGTGCTTGAAATCTTTTGATTTTGTCTAAAACGCGAATCGATAACAAATACCTGGCTAAAATAACATGATCATATCCGCCAAATAATGATATTTCGTTTCAATATTTATTATCCACTCACCAACACATAAACCAAATTAGTCGTCCACCTTTATGACAAAACTTAGATAGCTCAAAATGTGTCAACTCAATATGTTTATTTCAATATGTCTACTTAGATGGCCCAAGTCACACAACCGGTCTAAACTGAATCTCTAAACCCGGTTTAAAATTTACCTTAAAAGAAATAATGCACGTGACCCAAAATAAGTTGTATCACATGACACCAATTTTGCTTGCAAGGGAAATAATAGAATAACCAAGATTATGACAAAATCTTGATGTTTGAGTGATACATGGCCCAAATACTACCATATCTTCATTTTAGTAACATAACTACCAAATATTACTATAAAAATAACCGGATAGGCCCACTTAATGATACTATACCCGGTTAATAACACCCGATCTAAACACCTTATGGATATATATCACTTAACCCTAATCTATCTCATAAATACATAACCTAATTTCACTTCTATCACAAATCCTCCAAAGAAAACGCAGCCACCAAAAACTTCTTATCTCCTACGCAACTACTCACATCATCTCAACTCAATCCCAGAATCTTAATATCAATCTAAGACAAATCAAATCAATCCCCATCTTACACATCGAAACCAATATAAAACACTGATTTAATTCGAGGGTTCTTCAAGATCAAATAAGGTCTCAGGTAGGTATTTCTGATGTTAACGAATCAAGGAAGGACAAAACAATATTGTTTATGTTCTAATCCTTTTAAGATTCGAATAATAAAGATGGCGTAGAGCATTTACAGATCTTGATGATCTCGACATGCATGTTGGTTGGTTTGAACGAATCAAAGAAGATCATAACAGATTTGTTATGGATCTTTCTTTACATTCGGATATTAAGGGTGGTATTAATACCAACCATGATCAATGATGATATGATTCAAATATGATATCTTTATTGATTTTTCTTAACTTGAACGAATATGAGATTTTGATTTTCTGTTTGTTTGGAGTCTATATTGATGTATAGAGGGAATATGAGACGAAGGGATAGGTTTAGATATGGTGTTGTGATGTTAAAAGGTGGAGTTGATTTGAGTCAGATGAGTCGAGGGTGCGTTTGTGTCTCGGTCAGTTGAGTTTGTGTTCGAGTCTTGATAGTCTTTGTTGGAGTCAAATTGTGTTGAAAAGGTTGTTTAAGTATGGTTTTTTTTGGGTTGAATTATTTTTAATGATCCATCGCAATAATCATAATACTCCCATCGCAATAACTATCCTACATCCCATCGCAATATTCATAGTCTATCAAAATGTAACTTATCGCAATATTCGATCGGAATAGCGATCACAATATTCGATCGGAATAACGATCACAATATTCGATCAGAATAACGATCGCAATATTCGATCGGAATTACGATCGCAATATTCGATCGAAATTACGATCACAATATTCGATCGGAATAACGATCGCAATATTCGATCAGAATAACTGATCGGAATAGGTGATCGCAATGTAGAAGCCCTAAGGTTTTTGCGATCGGAAATGAGAAACCCTGAAGCTTACGATCGGAATACTGAAAAAGCTATCTATCGCAATATCAAACTATTATACCCGAGACAAATCCAGAAGTTGATGAAGAGAAAAGTTGTACCAAAGTAAGAGACACAGATCGAGACAAAGTTATACCAGATTCGAGACAAAAGTTATAAAACTGATAAAGACAAAAGTTGATAAATAAAAAGTTGACGAAAACAGTAGGATAAATTTTTTTATAAACGATCCAAGGTTGTCATTTTATAAGAAATTTTTTTTACCAAATGTTTTGTGTTACCAAAATTGACTTACAATTGTTACAAACGGATATATCAAACAATTGTGTTATTTTGGAACAAAATTAGACCACCAAAAATTTTTGACCACCAAATCAATAGATAAACACACGCAAATCCAAAGATTCAACCATAGCTCTTGATACCAATTGTAGGTTTGCTATTTTATGGATCCGATGGTTTAGTAGGGTGGTAGATGGTGGTGGTAGCCATTGTGGAGAGAGATAGAGAGGTTGTGTGTGTAAAGAGAAAGAAAGAGAAAGTTTATAAAATGAAAATGGGAAAAACACAAAACAACAGCCCCTCCTTGGAAGCCTTGGAGGGGTATATATAGTTACTCACGCGCCTACACTATACATATTTTCCTAGTCTAGTCGTTACGTGAGTGACTATGATAACTAATGGTAATTCTTAAATGTCGTCACATAAAGTGAATTTCCAACAGGTGTAAAGAAAGAAGCCCTCCATACAACTTAGGCAGAAACCGGGTCAATACATCTATTATCAGAATGACTTTGATGATTTCCGATATTAAAGACAAAGCATCATGGACCCAGTGATGCAATGCACAACCCTTCCCAGCATACTCAAGCTTCTCTCAAAAGAAGTTTGTTTTATTGTCACGAAGTTCAACTCATTTCTATCAACTTTCTCACTCCGAGATAGTATATATTGAAAAGGTGGCAGTGTGCTCCAGCCTCCGATCACCAAATAAACGTGCACTTATAGAGTCTAGAGCCAACGAGATTCATCAAAAATCTCATTAGGACACTTATTCCATATATCAATTGTTGTTCATCATTAGAACACAAACGATAATTTACAGAGTCCTACGCTCTATCCTTGTGGTATTGCTAGAACATTTAGAGTGATACTCTCTAGTATTCACAGTGATGAATGGAAATCCTTCCAGTGTTAACATCAAACAGCACTGCGGTAGGTCATATGTAAGATTCACTTAAATTAAACATATGCTAACTAGAAAGCAACAGTGGTTTGATTCTTTTTTTATTCAAACTCGTTCCAGGTCTCTACGCAATATGTTTATGATCATGCCAGAACATTCAGAGTAATACTCAGTAGTATTTACAGTGACGAATGGAAATCCTTCCAGTGTCATCATCAAACAACACTGCGGTACGTAACTTGTGAGATTCTATATGAGTCAAACATGTGTCAACTGGAAAGCAACAATGGTTTGATTCTTAATTGATTCAAACTTTTTCCAGGAAACGAATTGATGACTTAATCAGCAGAATGGAACTGCATGATTCAGTCTTCACTATGAATTATCTTTCGAGATATTCAAGTATTGAGAACGGCTACCACTGCCGGAAACCTTGTCAAGGAAGTTCTTTGAACTTACCTAATTACAGGTACATTATTCGTACTGTATAACGGGAAACCGGAGGAATGCAAATGGTAGCGTAACCTCAAGAGTCGTGATTCAAGACCACATACTCAAGTAAAAGAAGAAAGCTCAAGAACATCTAAAGACAAAGACTTCCGCTACTTTGATCATCAAGGGAGATTGTTAACAAGCTTTCAAGACAACACAAAATATGAGTATGTGGGGAATGACACAAGAACACAAGTTGGCAAAGTTTCAAGATCAAGTCAAGGCAAAGATAAAAGATCCAAGATCACAAGTCATGAAAGGAACTATGAAGGAACTTGTTAATGCAAGTGATACCTAAAAACATCATTAGTGTTAACTAATCTTTCTTAGTTTTGATCACCACAAACTATACAACACATTTAGTGTAAAACACAAAACGAATTATTTAACTAACACTATCATCAAGGTAATAATCATATCACTACTTTTCTTAATCATACTTAGTGATCATCAAAGTGATTATCCTTAAAACTCACTTTTGTTAATATGACAAAAGATTTTTTAATAAACTTTCTTTTTAAGAAAATCTTTTATTAAAATGGAAAATGTAAATTTGAAAATGGCATATTCCATATGCCATAAGAATATCCTTTGAAGGTTTAAAAAACCTCAGATATTCCTACCCCACTAAAAGACAAAAAAGGGAGTGGACTCTACTGGGCGGTACCTTAAATAGCTAGGCGGTTCCTTAGCGATATGGAACCGCCGGCTAGTTAAGGATCCGCGCCCAGCTAGCCGTTACACTTTGTCTTCTATAAATAGTGGATCAAATATCATTTTCCAATAACCCTCTTGGACGTTTTTCTCAGCCCCCTTTCTCTTATCTATAGCATAATCATTAGTAAATGATCACTTAATGTGTTAAGTATGTTTACATATGATTATCCTCTTGATCCCCTCCTTTACCTTGTCCAATGAGAAGATCACTCACTCACTAGTGTTGTGATAAAGATAAATCCATGAATTAGTCATGTTCATCATGTTAGCCTTTTTGTTTTTTGTTGATCCATTTATATTTATGAAATACTTGGACTAGTTGTGTTCATCCAAGCTATTTGTGAATACTTGGATTTGTTGTGTACAGCCATTGCATATGTGTTTTCTTGGATTTGTGTTGTGTAGATCCAAGTTACATGTGTGTACTTGGATATGTTTAGTTGAGTTGTAATAGATTGTGTAGTAGTTCTCACTAAACTATAAAGTGATGTGGTTGTGTCTTGTGAGTTCTCACTAAACTTGAAAGTGATTAGTAATTGTGTTGTGTGAAGTTCTCACTTAGCTTCAAAGTAAAGAGTCGTGAATATTGGTTCTAGCTTTGGATTAGAACTTGACATCTAGCCTTGTGTCATAAAATGGTGAAGTAGGCGACGTCGTGAAGATTGGTTCTACCTTGAGATTAGAACTCGACATCTAGCCTTGTGTCGTTAAATTGTGAAGTAGGCAACGTTGTGTAGATTGGTCCTAGCTAATGATTAGGTCTCAACATTTAGCTTAGTGTCAGAAAATAATGTAAGCGACGATGTAAGGCTTTCTCCGCCAAGAAGGGATCTTGTGGATATAGTAGAAATCTCGAGTAGGTGTACTCGAGGAGTGGAGTAGAAACGAGGATAGAGCCTCGTTGTCGAACCACTATAAATCTTGGTATCTTGTCACTAGGTTGTCTCTTTCCTTACTCTTTACTTATTTCATTATCATTATACTTACCTATTACCATTGCTAATGCATTTGAATTGAACCTAATCATTATGCAACTTAGCTTCAAGTAAAAGATAGTTTTGATACAAACCTAATTGAAAGTAATTTTAATTAGGTGACTAATAGAAGAGAAACTATTCAACCCCCCCTTCTAGTTTCTACAATTGGTATCAGAGCGATGGTCACTCAAGATATTTGAAGTATATTGTACTTTAAAACTTGGATCGATCCATTGTCTCCTCAAATTAGAAGGTCAAGTTGTACTAAAGTTTCTCTTTGGTTAAAACTATTTTTTCTTGGAAAATAGGTCTTTTAATTGGTAATATTGCATCCCTCTTAGATTAGTAGCTTTTATGCATTTTAGATCTACTCTTGAAGTGTATCTACTAGTTTGCATCTTGCTTTGTGTAGGTACTCATGAAGATCAATCATTTAATTGGTTGTGGATTGAGTTACTTGCACTTGTAGAAGACTCATCTTCATTGATCTTCAACATCTTTGAATGATGATATCAGGATGATTGGGAATGATACTAGTCCTTGAAGACTTAGTACTCATCATAGTCATTGTTGGGCATTGCATTGATTCCTTGATGGATTAGAATGCTCTTTATGGCCAAGGTACGCTTTCGTTCTTCCACACGCCCTTTGATCATTCTTTTGATCATTACTTGACTATGTGCTTGTTCTTGGCATCCTTGCCTTGACATTTGTTTGTGGTTTGTGATTCTTTTCCTTTATCCTCTCAAACCTTCATTGCTTGGATACTTGACTCACTATGGTGATGTAGAGTGAGTTAGTAGTAGCTTAAAGTATCAAGCATGATTTCCATGGTTTGCACCCATACGGTTAGTAGGCCCTTTGTGGGAGAGAAAGTGAATTAATACCTTGCTCATATTTTGGTTTAAACTAAGACTATTATTCAAAGTGATCTTAGTCTATGCATCAATATTTGCTTTGTGTTTATTCATTACCAAAGCCGTTTAACACCTCGCCGGAAAGGCACGTCTTAAACCACTATATATGACACAAGCTCTTCGTCTCCACGATTCGAATATTGTCATTAATCCCTTGAGCATTGATCTTAGTCTTGATTAACTTACCTTGACTTCTCTCCACTTTGCTTTTTCGCTACGAGTAGTCGTTTGTCTGTTTCGGTTCTTTTCGATCTCGATTCAACTCGTAATCCTTCATTAAGGCATATTGCTTAGTGTTATGATGATCTGATGATATTCTAAAAGGTTTAAGATTTATTTTTAAGTATTTTAGAAAACTTGGTTTTCAAAATTTTGGCGTATCTCATTGATAAAAACCAGCCTCTATAGGCGGTTCTTTATCACATGCGGCTCAAACCTGCGGTTCCTTATCGATAAGGTACCGCGGGCAGTAAAGTTTTTCAGAGCGCCAGTTTTATTAAAATAACCTTTTTCAAACTAAACCCTCTCTCTCCCAAAAACACACAGCCGACGGATTCCACCTTTTCCACCATTGGCGAAGCTTCAAAAACCTTCAATCACTCAAATTAATTGATTCCAAGTTGTGGGTTTCACTCATCCTTCATCAAACATCAATTAATTGTAAGTACTTTCTTTCAATTTCATCTATTTTGTTCTAGGGTTCATCCTTTTATAATTGGGGATTTTTAAATTGAAATTGAATTAGAACCTTAATAGGAATATGGGTTGACATGGTTATTTTACTATGACTCCTTAGGTTCATATTCATTAAGATTTCACTAAAACCCACTTGTAGAACAAATCCGAATTTTGGCTAAATGATTTTGGTTAAAAGATGGAATTGAGATGAACCCATGAACAAATAGGTAATTGCATTGTTAATGCTTACCTAAAAACCTTGTTTTGAAAAACCAATGTTCTAATCCATTGTTGATTCAACATAGTTCATATGTTCTTGGTTAATAATGGAATAGATACATTGTGAACATGAGAATGATATGGATTCAATCATTTGTTTGTCAAGAAATTGATATAACACATTCTCATATTTTGATTTTTGAGTTTATTTTTCGTATGAGTGATTGGAAAAATATTTTCTTGTGTTTATTTTGGTACTAATCATGCCTTCACAATACCAAAAGGATCATCAACTCACCAAACAGTATATGCCTAACCTTTCCGACTTTTGTCACTCAACTCACCTCGCCCATACTTATACCTCTCTTACGCAATGCTTCTCACTCGCCTTTTTAAAAGAGTTGGTCGTGATTTTCCAAATCTTGATATTTCCCAGTTTCAACCGGTCAAACGGGTTATGCTACCTATTCAAGAGGTATATAAGAGAAAAACAAGATGTGATCGTAAATCCGACCAACAAGAGTCCAATGATGAGGACATTGTGACAACCCAAACCCGAGGTCATTTATTTAATATTATATAATATTATTTTTACGAATAATTTTGAAATTCTTGATGAGTTGAAAGAAATGACGATTGATGGTTTTATTTAAAACCGACGTTGGAGGTCTTATTTTTATGTTTTTACTAATAGCGAGGATTATTAGTGACCACGATATCGACGAATGCCCGAGATTTTATGTTTTATCATTTGTTGTCTCGATGTTTATATTTTTGACGTTTTTATTTTAAGTTCGTATTAAGTCGAACCGGGATCATATTATCATCATATTTTGAGTGCGTTTTAACTTTTGAAACGTATTTTTACGAAACCCGAGTCTCGTAAATATTTTTAAAATTGACATTTTACATTTTCCACCGTTACAACTATTTAATTGCATTTTGGGCCAAAACTATCACAAATTGGCAAAACTAGCCCCTCCACCACCATATAAAAGGTGATTTCTCACCTAACAAAACACATACATGCAAAATCTCATCTCTCTTCCCCCTCTCTCTCTAAAAACCGTACACCCCCTACCAAAATCCGTTTGATTTTCAAAATTTAGTTTGAATCAAAAGAAACTAATTAATATCCCATGTTGCAAATTTGATGGTGATTCTAATGGTGTAATTTTCTTCAACATGCAAGAACTTTCATTTTTTGATGATGATCTATGAAGGTTTGATCCATTTTTATGATGATATATATATGTTATTGTTATTATATTTAAGAATTTTTGGTTGCATGTTCATTATTTTTGAGTGGGTAATTTTTTTATGATCATCTAAATGTGTTATGGGTTAGTTATGTTGTTAGTAATGATATTAGGGTGATATTAGGCATATGAGAATGATTAAAATGTGGTGAAAAATTAATTTTGAATGATTTTTAAAAGTATATTTTTAAACAGATTATTAAATTTAATTTTCTGAAAATATGAGTTTGAGTTTGAGATGAACTAACTATATATTGTTGTAGAGAATTCTTTTAGCTTCGATTTGATATAAGATAGAGCTTCTAGCTCCAAAGGAGCGCGAAGTTATGATGTTTTGATTATTCGTGTACCGGGAGACGAGTATCGTCACAATATATAATTGTTGTCGATATTTAGATCGAATCCCAGGGACTATAAAAAGTATTTAGAAATGTGTCAAGTACTTATTTTTAATGATAAGTATGAGGATGTTGAGTTATTTTCAAAGTTGAGTGTCGGTTTTGTAAACAGAGAAAAATAAATAAGTTAAAAAGACTATATGAGTTGTTGACGTAAAACTGTCCGGTTTTTGTAGTTCAAAGATGTGTCGGGCAGGGAACTTTAGAAGTAAAATCTTTTGATGGGATTTTAACAGGTCTTTCTATATATAGTAAGTGACATTTCTGATTAGTATCATATGTATTTGATGTGTTTAAGTGGGGTAAACGAGCTCGTACATTTGGTGTGTACCGGCAGATTTTTATCAAAATAATTAACTAATAGAATAAACATATAGAATGAAGTAAAAGGTCACTTGTATTGTTTTCATTTTGGGTTGAGTGTGATTTTATGATTTTGAGTTTGATGTTAGTAAGTATGGATTTCATTCGGGTTTATTATTGATGAACGCGCCTTATCTGATAGGTTGCGGTTTTTTGTGTTTATCGGGCATCAACTATCGTCGAAGATCGTCTTACTACTGCTATTACTCCAGGTGAGTCTATAGCCTCGCTTTTGTAATTGTTTTGAATGATTTTAAAACCCGCGAGGGGGATACATGCTATTTGAAAGTAAAATGAACACAAGTCATGATTGATTGTTTGGACCCGAATGTTGCCTTTGTTGTTTTGAATTGTATAAGTACCTAATTTGCAAAAGTCCCTAAAATCATGAGCCGTTAACTATCTTCTGACTTGATGTTGTGAGTTGGGAATAGCCGCTTATTCTAATAATAGTACTATTGGGCTGACGACCCTATCTGAGACCAGGGCTTTATGCTGAGTAACCCGATGGGAAGGATAATTTTACGAGAATAAGAATTGGTATTCTTGCAAATGATACATTAGTAGGGGCACTGGAAATTTCATCTAGTCATGCCGGATTTAGGCGTGGGTGACTAATTTAAGGGGTCGGTGTCATGAGCTTAATACAATTCAATAGCTATTGCTATGTGCCAGATTACCAGAATAATAGATTGTATACGTAGCATTTCTATTAAATGATCTTGATTGATTTTTCTCTTGTCTTCAAATGATGATTTGGAAAACCTATATACTCGTTCAACCATTGTGTTGATGATTTTAAGCATGTATTTCAGGTGATTGAAGTTGATGAATTGCGGAGCTTGCTGGAGAAGGATTGCGGATTGCTTTTGTGGTGATTGATCTAAAATGGAATTCTTTCCTTTTTGTCATAAAAATAATAATGTACGGTCGAGTACTTTGGTAAAGTGTTTGTGGATTTGATAAAGTCTTTAGGGGACCTAAATGTTACTCTGATATCTTTAAAATTGTTTTACTTGGGATCGAAAGTTTTAGACAATGGTTAAATATTTTCTTTTATATTTCAAATTTATCATTTTGAGTTTGTTCAAAATGTCTTGTGTAACATTGTTTGTGTTTAGCACCCAAATGTGTATTTCCGCTGTGCAATATAATTTGGGAGTGTTAAAGATTGGTAATCAGAGCTTTTTAGTTATAGCGAATTAGGTCGATTTTTTTTTGAAAAATGTCCTAAACTCTAACTTTGGTGTTGAAAATATTTTACAAAAGCAACGCAACTTCTCCGCAAGGCTCCGGTAAGATTATTTGTTTTGTATTGTTTTATAGTTGATGTATCCCTTAAATTGAAATGATTTCTATAGTATTTATTAAGTAAATACTATGATGATGTATTGATGTTGTTGAAAGTACGTTGAGTACTTGTTATCGTAATTTTATTTATGTAATGAATATGTATATAATTTTAAATAATGACCTTATATACTGCCGAGGGTCTGGGATAGTAGACCAGATGTTGAACGATTTTACAACTGATTTCTTGCGACTTATATCGGGTATGAGGAAGTTTGATTAGTTGATGTATGATAGATATGTGGTTGGAATTGGTGTGATTAGAAGGTTGATGTGAAAGAAAGGTGGATTTAAAGGTTGTATTTGGTATGTAGAGATTTGAGTTTGTTAGGACTTGGAAAATGGATGAGATTACTAGTCTTGGGTCGATTGTGATGAACCTGTGTGCTTGAATTGAAAGGATTAAAGAGAAGTAGGTAAGTTTTGAAAGGATGAGTGCGTGGGAGCCTCAGGTGAGATTGATTCTGAGTAGAGCTTGGAAGCTTAGGAATGTTGAAAGTCGTACTGAGATTTGCTTTGTGATTAATCTGCCGTGTAGAAGTGAATATTTGGATTTTGAGAGTGAGCTGCCATCATGTTAGGGATTCGACTTTGAAGTGTGAAATGGGAAATAGACAAGTGTGATGAAGCTGATAGCAATGTTAAGGAGGATGAGGAGCTGCTGTCTAAGGAACTAATCTCGTAATGGATTTCTTTGTATCTTATTTTCTTTTCGTGATTGGACTTATTTAAACCTTGTATCATAGCATTGTGATGGAACCTATTATCCTTTAAGTTTGTTCGGTAGATGATTGTGGTGATAGACAGTGCCACTATTATGTTAAATCCTCAACGCAATCTAAATTACCCTCATGATCTATGATGTGCCTTTATTAACTCTTTTGAGATTTGGTTGATGAACCATTGTAGTTTGTGTTGTTCGTGCATGTAGTATCCATGAGATGTCCTGATAAAGAATTCCTTCTTTTATCTTGATATGTATACCTAACATGTTTCTTTCTTCCGTGATGATGGAATAAGGAGTAGGGGAATAATATTTCTGTCATTAGTAGATCGCTACGTGACTAAGTTTCTTGAAATATGTTGCCAAAACTAACGACTGCTACAATGAACACTATGATCGAACAAGTTATTGCTAGAGCATTTGGAGCTGATCGTGCTGCCAGGAATTAAAAGATGCTGGGGTTAATTGTGTTGGAGATAATGGTGCTGCAATAGTTGCTGTTGAGAATAATGATGATGCTGCTGAGAATAATGATGATGATGCTGAGAATAATGATGATGCTGCTGAAAATAATGGCGATGCTGCTAACAATGATGAGGATGCTGCTGATCCAGATAATAGTGTTGCTGCTATTCTACAAGTTCGAAAGAATATATATATATGTTAGTTTTCAGAAGTGTGGTTCTGCGCTGTTTGGTGGTATTAGTAGTGCATTAGAATTGCATAGTTGAATTGATAAGATAGAGAGTACTTTGAGATTATTGGGTGTTCATTAATTAGTAAGGTGAAATTTGCTGCTGCTATATTTCAGGATGGTACACTAAGATGGTGGAACAACCAAGTGACTACTTTAGGATTAGTTGTGGCTAATGGTAAGACATGGTCCGTGATGAAAGGACTATTGACTGCTAGGTTTTGTCCTAAGAAGGAACTAGGACAGTTGGAATCTGAATTGAAACAATTAGTGCTAAGGAACGATATTATTACTGCTTACTGGGAAATTTCTGAGCTATATTTGCTATGTCCTGATACTTTTGTGAATGACTGTAAGACAAGGAAGCAGTACATTAGAGGATTGTTTAGTAATATCAAGGATGAGACTACTTCTTCAAGACCTAAATCTTTCAATGAAGCTGTTCAGATGGCACATGATTTAATGGAAGTAAAAGTGAAAGATAGGAAATATAGTATTGTTGAAACAATAAGAGAAAGTGGGAATCTGTTCAGTCTAACCCAAATCAAGGTTAGAATCGTAGGGATTACAGTAATAACAATAACCAAAGACAGAACCGAAATCAGTATTTAAACCATGGAGGGAATGATGGGATTCGTGTTGCCACTGTGTCTAGAAGTGACAAGATAAATCTCGAGTGTGTTTGCTGTACTCTATACCATGTAGGTAATTTTACACAATTGCGACTAGAGTTAGGACAACATGGTCATAAAGCTGCTAAGTGCAGAACAAGAGGATTAGTCATTGTAATTAGTACCCCTGGAGTAGTGATATGTTTTAGTCGTGGTGAGAAAGAATACAAACAAAGGATTTGTCCAAGGAAAGGAAATTGACAAGATAGGAATGCTGCCGCTTTGGTTTACGTTTGAATGATATTGATAAACCTTATGGTCTGAATGTTGTAAATGGTATATTCTTACTTGAGATTCTTTATGTCAGTATGCTGTTTGGTTTCAGATCGGGTAGAGACTGTAGAAATGTAAAGATTTAGTTGTTTTATCAACGGAGAGTCAATAAGATTGACAATTAACTATGATGTGGAGTAACCGATGGAAAGGTTGCTAGTGTTAGTTTTACACTAAGAGTGTGTTCCTAGGATTTAGGAAGGTAGGTGTTTAGTATCGACTTGATGCTCAAAGAGTTGGAATCTTTGGATGTGAATTCTAGGTTTGAATTGGTTGGTTGTGCGCAGTGCTGATGCTTGAGATTGGACTAATCTTCACTATAAATTGATAGCTACTGGCTTAGATTTTGCTGCAAAACTGAGTGTTGACTGTGAAAGGTGATGAGTGAATTTTCCGTTTGAAAAGTATCTTGTTCAGAAACAAGGAAGTATGTGGAAGAGGGATATGATGTATTCTTAGCTCAGGTAATTAGTGATAGGGTAGTTAAGGAGAAGATTGGAGATTTGTTAATGACTCGAGAGTATTCTGAGGTTTTCCTGAAGTTTTGCAGTGTTGCTGCCGCCTTGTGAAATGGAATTCGTTTCGATTGAGTGTTGTAAGCGACAGGTGTAGTGCTTCTGCATTTCGTTGTGTAGTGCTTCTGTGTTTTGTTGAGTAGTATTTGTTTGCCTTATCATTTGGCACCGTCAGAGTGGAATGAGTTATCTGGTCAGCTGCGAGAAGTGATGGATAAAGGATGTATTAGATTAAGTTTCATTACAATGATGATCGTCTGTTTTGTTTGTCAAAGAAGGATGGATTGTTTCGGATGTGTATTGATTATCGAGAGCTTAACAAATTGACAACCAAGAATCGGTATCCATTACCGAGGATTGATGATTCGTTTGATCCTTATAACTTGTCTGGATCCAGTGTGTACTCAAAGACCGCTTTGAGTTCTAGTTATCATTAACTGAGAATTAGAGAAGGAAGATATTCCTATAGTTGTTCTTTGTACTTGATGTGGGTACTTTAAGTTTCAAGTGGTGTTTTTGGAATTGACGACCGCGTATGCCGTATTCATGGACTGGGTAAATCTTGTGTGTAAGATGTGCTAGGATGAGTTAGTCATTATATCTATTGAAGATATTCTATTTTAATCCAAGAGGAAAGGAGGAACATAAGTAGCCTATGAGGATAAATTTTTGGGATGGATGGAAAAAGAGAAACTATATGTAAAGTTTCCTATGTGTGAATGTTAGTTGAAATATTTGCGTTTTAAGACAGTTGATTGACAACAAAGGTATTCGTGAAGATCTTACCAAAATTGAAACGATTAAGGATTGGTCGGTACCAACGACGCCGACGGAAATCTGCTAATTCCTTGGTCTAAGCTGGGAATAATTGGAGGTTTATCGAGAGGTTTTCACTGAATGTTAAATCATTGATTAAGCTGACTAAGAAGAATTGGATGTGTGAGTCCCACTTATACATCTAAATTGTAAGTTTCAAAATCTGATCCCCATCAGACGAGGAAGTTGTATTCTGAACACTGAAGGGTAGGTTGTGTTCTGCACCGATGTTGTCGTTGTTGAAAGGGTCTGAAGTATTTATAGTTTGTAGTTTGATGTGATGCGTCTCATAAGGGTTATGTTTGAGATTGTAGAAATATTACTCGTATGAAATCAAGTGTGTAGTGATAAAGGATCATAGAAGTTGCTCCATAATTAATTTCTTGGTATGATAAAAGAAATGAGTAGAGGATTACCAGTTATATATTCGGGTATTTGAGTATGTTGGTGGTTATGACTGTGAGTGATCATGACTACGAGATTCGCGACCATCCAGGATAGGCGAATGTGGTAGCTAATGCACTTATCAGGGAAAAAGGGGAAAATCTTTTAAGATTTGAGTTTTGGTAATGACAAGAATGTGGGCTTGATAGCAAGAATATTGAAAATTTTAAGTTATTGGTCTGATAGGGAAGGATGTCAAGGTAAGTGATTTCGACATTTTGTCAATTTATAGAAAGGATTTTGTTGTAAAGTCAAGTGAGACGTGAAATATTGAGCACTCCTAACATACCTAAGTTGAGAGAGTGAGACTTAGTGATGACGAAATCTCACAAGTCAAGTAACCGATACGATTTGGTTCGGGTAAAGATGAAAGTTGAGTTGAGTACGGTGTGTTATACAGAGACTGATGAACAGAGTGAAAGGACGATTCGAACATCGAACGGTATACTTGTGCATTTGTGATTGACTTAGAAATTGTTGGAATTTTTATATGACGATGATTGTCATGCTAGTAATGAGGCTGTACTGTTTGATGGTACATAAAGAACTTCAATTTGTGAAGGTTAAAGATCGTGAGTTATGGACGTAAGATTAGGTTTTCGGTGTATTGCAGAAATGTAGGTGGAATTGAATGACGTAACTAGAAGTGATATTGGCAATATTGATAAGATTGTATGGATTAAAGATTATCCATTAGTAACAAGGAATCATCAGAAGAGTTATGTTGGTATTCGAAGAAATCGATGGAGTTTGAAATTAGGAAACGCAATTATGCTTAAGGTGTCGTTATGACGGGTGAAATTTGTTTTGAGAACAACAAGGAAAGAATTCAACTTGAAGATAAGTTGATTTTCAAAGAAAGAACTGTGAAGAGTTCTTATGAGGTCGAAACATAGTAAGGATTATATCGTGAAGATACAAGAATTATAGGAATGAATTTGAAATGGTGAAGGAAGCATGAGAATTTCTTTAAGGAAAAGAGTTCTCCTTTGTTCTGGAGGTATGGAATGTGAATATAAGAGGGGCCGAGCGCCAGGACGTCGCTCTCTTTTAGGAGGGTAATGTGACAACCCAAACCCGAGGTCATTTATTTAATATTATATAATATTATTTTTACGAATAATTTTGAAATTTTTGATGAGTTGAAAGAAATGACGATTGATGGTTTTATTTAAAACCGACGTTGGAGGTGTTATTTTAAACTTTTTACTAATAGCGAGGATTATTAGTGACCACGATATCGACGGATGCCCGAGATTTTATGTTTTATCATTTGTTGTCTTGATGTTTATATTTTTGACGTTTTTATTTTAAGTTCGTATTAAGTCGAACCGGGATCATATTATCATCATATTTTGAGTGCGTTTTAACTTTTGAAAAGTATTTTTACGAAACCCGAGTCTCGTAAATATTTTTAAAATTGACATTTTACATTTTCCACCCTTACAACTATTTAATTGCATTTTGGGCCAAAACTATCACAAATTGTCAAAACTAGCCCCTCCACCACCATATAAAAGGTGATTTCTCACATAACAAAACACATACATGCAAAATCTCATCTCTCTTCCCTCTCTCACTCTAAAAATCGTACACCCCCCCTACCAAAATCCATTTGATTTTCAAAATTTAGTTTAAATCAAAAGAAACTAATTAATATCCCATGTTGCAAATTTGATGGTGATTCTAATGGTGTAATTTTCTTCAACATGCAAGAACTTTCATTTTTTGATGATGATCCATGAAGGTTTGATCCATTTTTATGATGATATATATATGTTATTGTTATTATATTCAAGAATTTTTGGTTGCATGTTCATTATTTTTGAGTGGGTAATTTTTGTATGATAATCTAAATGTGTTATGGGTTAGTTATGTTGTTAGTAATGATATTAGGGTGATATTAGGCATATGAGAATGATTAAAATGTGGTGAAAAATTAATTTTGAATGATTTTTAAAAGTATATTTTTAAACAGATTATTAAACTTAATTTTCTGAAAATATGAGTTTGAGTTTGAGATGAACTAACTAGATATTGTTGTAGATAATTCTTTTAACTTCGATTTGATATAAGATAGAGCTTCTAGCTCCAAACGAGCGCGAAGTTATGATGTTTTGATTATTCGTGTACCGGGAGACGAGTATCGTCACAATATATAATTGTTGTCGATATTTGGATCGAATCCCGGGGACTATAAAAAGTATTTAGAAATGTGTCAAGTACTGATTTTTAATGATAAGTATGAGGATGTTGAGTTATTTTCAAAGTTGAGTGTCGGTTTTGTAAACGGAGAAAAATAAATAAGTTAAAAAGACTATATGAGTTGTTGACGTAAAACTGTCCAGTTTTTGTAGTTCAAAGATGTGTCGGTCAGGAAACTTTAGAAGTAAAATCTTTTGATGGGCTTTTAATAGGTCCTTCTATATATAGTAAGTGACATTTCTGATTAGTATCATAAGTATTTGATGTGTTTAAGTGGGGTAAACGAGCTCGTTCATTTGGTGTGTACCGGCAGATTTTTATCGAAAGAATTAACTAATAGAATAAACATATAGAATGAAGTAAAAGGTCACTTGTATTGTTTTCATTTTGGGTTGAGTGTGATTTTATGATTTTGAGTTTGATGTTAGTAAGTATGGATTTCATTCGGGTTTATTATTGATGAACGCGCCTTATCTGATAGGTTGCGGTTTTTTGTGTTTATCGGGCATCAACTATCGTCGAAGATCGTCTTACTACTGATATTACTCCAGGTGAGTCTATAGCCTCGCTTTTGTAATTGTTTTGAATGATTTTAAAACCCGCGAGGGGGATACATGCTATTTGAAATTAAAATGAACAGAAGTCATGATTGATTGTTTGGACCCGAATGTTGCCTTTGTTGTTTTGAATTGTATAAGTACCTAATTTGCAAAAGTCCCTAAATTCATGAGCCGTTAACTATCTTCTGACTTGATGTTGTGAGTTGGGAATAGCCGCTTATTCTAATAATAGTACTATTGGGCTGACGACCCTATCTGAGACCAGGGCTTTACGTTGAGTAACCCGCTGGGAAGGATAATTTTACGAGAATAAGAATTGGTATTCTTGCAAATGATACCCTAGTAGGGGCACTGGAAATTTCATCTAGTCATGCCGGCTTTAGGCGTGGGTGACTAAGTTAAGGGGTCGGTGTCATGAGCTTAATACAATTCAATAGCTATTGCTATGTGCTAGATTACCAGAATAATAGATTGTATACGTAGCAATTCTATTAAATGATCTTGATTGATTTTTCTCTTGTATTCAAATGATGATTTGGAAAACCTATAGACTCGCTCAACCGTTGTGTTGATGATTTTAAGCATGTATTTCAGGTGATTGAAGTTGATGAATTGCGGAGCTTGCTGGAGAAGGATTGCGGATTGCTTTTGTGGTGATTGATCTAAAACGGAATTCTTTCCTTTTTGTCATAAAAATAATAATGTACGGTCGAGTACTTTGGTAAAGTGTTTGTGGATTTGATAAAGTCATTGGGGAACCTAAATGTTACTCTGATATCTTTAAAATTGTTTTACTTGGGATCGAAAGTTTTAGACAATGGTTAAATTATTTTCTTTTATATTTCAAATTTATCATTTTGAGTTTGTTCAAAATGTCTTGTGTAACATTGTTTGTGTTTAGCACCCAAATGTGTATTTCCGCTGCGCAATGTAATTTGGGGGTGTTAAAGACATGGACATGCCAACAAGTGATGGTGATGGCATTGGCACAAGTGCTCCCATTGACTCTTCGAGTACTTCTCACCACTCCAAAAACTCATTCGTGGACGGTTTAGATGACATTGTTTCCCATCCTCATCATTCCACTAGCGAAGTTCCTAATAATCTCAATTTGGAGGAACTTTACCGTCAAAATCTTCGAACCCAAGGCGATTTACATGAACACCGGGTTGAATCAAGGAAGGGAATCAAGTACTTGGGAAACATGATCACGGGATTGGGCAAGAAGAGAAGATGAAGACTTTGAATTGTTTCAAAGTATACATGTTGGTAAACATGTAATGTGATGATGAACATTTGCTTCTTTTTACCTTATTTTGGTTATGTACTAACTAATACTACTTGTTTGGAGTATTTGTTATTTTTATCCTAATGAAAGTCTATGCCATTCGGATTTACGATTTGCATAGATTTGTGCATCCTATGTGTTAGTTAGCTTCCTAGATTTTGGTCAGTAGTTAACTTTGGCTTGAAAATCCTTTGGTAAAAATCTGGGCTAACCAAAGTTTGAGGAAGTACCATTTTTGAACACCACTGGTCGCGGTTCCATATCGACCCGCGGTACCTTATTGATAAGGAACTGCCGCCCCTAGATAAGGAACCGCCGGCTACTGTGTCCGACATAATCTTTGCTTTACACTATTTTCCTTAATCTGTGTAAACCTTGCTTGATTCTTTGCAAAAAAACTGCACATTTCCTAAACTAGGTTAGCTAAATTCATTGTTCACATAAAATGTTTTAAACCCATTACTAGTTTGGATCATCCCCTCACCCTTTTAAACCCACCTTGTTAGCCATGTTCTTCACACATGAAACCATTCTTCCTTAAACATTAAACCTTTCATTTCAACCATGGTTTCTACAAGAAGCTCAAGCTCATCCAAAACCTCCACTTCAAGGAAAAATCTTAAGATTAAGATTAAGTTGCCTAAACCTAACTCTTCACCCTTTCACACACCCAAGAATGAGATTGTCCCAATTCTCATTTCTTCATCAACCTCACCACCTCTTGCTCCATGCAAGACCACATCAACCCATGGTACCAACCATTCTCTTGGTTCTACCTCCTCTTCATTCCAATCAAGAATGAATGAGCTTTCCTCACCCTTCACTCCAAGTAATCTCGTGGATGTGACTACCCAACCACAACCCATTCAAAGCATTCCAATTGTGAATGACTTTGTTGATACCATGGTGACTTCACCATTTACCCCTCCAAACTCACCCTTTTCACCCTTGGAGAGCATACCTCCACACTCACCCACATCACCTTTGGAGAACATACCTCCTCCACCTCCACCTCCCTCAAACACTCCAAACTTGGGTGATCCTAGCTTTTATGAGTTTTTCATGCACAATGGCACTAATTGCCCTTGTTGCCTCAACAACTTCTATCTCCTTGATATCCTTAGAATGGAGATGATTGGGGATCACATAGAGTTGCAAAGCTTTTTGTTGAGTCTCTTTGCCAATCATCCTCCTAGGAGATAAATTATAATTTTCCCTAATAAGTTTTTATTAAACCAAGCCAAGAAAGACTCCTAATCAAGACCTAGTTTTTAAGCTAGTTTTGTTTTTAGTTAGTTATGTTTTTTTTTCTTTATTCCCTTAATGTATCTCTTTCTATGAGTTTTATGAGGATGAATTATGGACTTAGCATTATGTGTTTCTATCTTTATGTGCACATTAATCAACTTTAATTCTAAATTGAAATTGAACCTAAATCTATCACAACCTCTAAAACTTGACTAAAATTGGTTCAAAATGTTATCCAAAATATTTTGTCACCCTTTGTCAAGACATTCTTTGTGAATGTGTTGCTTTATGCAACCCTAGCATAATTTAGTGCTAATAGAGGTAAATTCCAAGATTTGCAATTTTTTGAAAAAGTCTTAGTTTTTCTCCAAACCCTGGAAAATCAAGGTTTCAAGTCCACTGCACGCGGCTCACTAAAGTCGCGCGATTCCTTAAGTGATAAGGAACCGCCGGTCCCTATAAGGTACCGTTGACAGAAAATCCATTTTTTGGCTCGTTTTTTTGGTCTTTCTTCATGACCCTATCCCCTGTCAAGATTCCATGTTTACTCAATTTGGCTAAACATTCCTTGACACTTTAAATTTGATTTTCAAACCTTTGCCTTGTCTACTTTCTTCTTATACCCCCACCTTGAGATTTCATTCTCACACCTCAACAACGCCTAACTCTTCCTTTCATAACCTTGACATTTCATTGTCACAAACCTCCTCACCTAAAGCTTCCTCATCCAAGCTTACCACGAAACCGAAGATCTCGGTTAGACCTATTTGGATCAAGAAAAATGAACCCTCTTCATCCAAACCACCCAAGAACCCCACCTTCTCTCCAATCAATTATTGGAATGAGACCTACTCCATTAACCCCATCACCAGAGAAAAGGAAAATCTCCCACCACCACCAAAACCTTTTGATACCCCCCCAACTCAATGACCTTACAACCTTCCCAAACCTCACAAGGCATTGTGAAAACATTTCATAGCCACTCTCCTCACCACCACCAAACCCTAGGTGTGATGGCCTTCCCCCATCAACCGAATTTGTGTTGCATCATGGATCCTCGTGTGCTTGTTGTCTATTTTAACAAATTGAACTTGCTCATGTGTATGAGAAGTTAAATTTTCTTGAATTCCTCCTCACTCGACCTCCTCTTAAAGTTTTCGTTCCCGTGGACAAAACTTCGAATGATGCCTCGTCGTCTTATTTTTCCAACTAAAGGGCTACACTCTCTTGGAGTCAATAAAACTTTAGTTGTTTTAGAGTCATTAGTGTTTTTAAGCAATCTTGGAAAATTATCACTATTAGACTAGCTTATGCTTTGTGGTTTATTTTCCATATCTTTTGCTTTAGATACTCATATTGTGTGTATGACTATCTACTTTGTTTGTCTTTTTCATATCTATGTAATATGAAATCTTTGTGTTGTGTTTGTTTTCTTTATTTGATCATTCTCTCTTTCTTTTGAGTTGATCGTGGTTAATCTTTACAATTGATTATGGGTGATTCCATCAATTCTAAATTTTAACCCCTTGACAAATTTAACATCTTCATTGGTTGGATGTTTCCTTTCTACCTCCATTCCAATTGAAATTTGATTTTGTCATTTACCTCTTTGGACGTACTTAGCAAATACTTACTTCTAATTTGAGAGTTCTTCTCCTTCTCCCTTTCAAGTTACTTAGTAGGTAGTGATCATATATACATTGGTGTTTCTTTCCTTTCTACTAACCTTTGTGTAGCATGTCACCATAGCTCATATACTTGGTAACCATCAAGGGGGAGCTACTAGCAAAGTACGGTTCTCTTCAAAGACTTGTGCTTACCTTTTTGCTACGACAAAGGGGGATAAATGATAGTGGTAAACTCGTTAATAATTCTATATTTTGTGTTTCTACGTAAATGAGTTTATAGTTTGTCGTAATCAAAAAGGGGGAGATTGTTAATGCAAGTCATGCCTAAAAACGTTATTAGTGTTAACTAATCTTTCTTAGTTTTGATCACAACAAACTATACAACACAATTAGTGTAAAACACAAAACGAATTATTTAACTAACACTATCATCAAGGTAATAATCATATCACTAACTTTTCTTAATCATACTTAGTGATCATCAAAGTGATTATCCTTAAAACTCACTTTTGTTAATATGACGAAAGATCTTTTAATAAAATTTCTTTTTAAGAAAATGATTTATTAAAATGGAAAATGTAAATTTGAAAATGGCATATTCCATATGCCATAAGAATATCCTTTGAAGGTTTAAAAAATCTCAGATATTCTTACCACACTAAAAGACAAAAAAGGGAGCGGACTCTACTGGGCGGTACCTTAAATAGCTAGGCGGTTCCTTAGCGATATGGAACCGCCGGCTAGTTAAGGATCCGCGCCCAGCTAGCCGTTACACTTTGTCTTCTATAAATAGTGGATCAAATCTCATTTTCCAATAACCCTCTTGGACGTTTTTCTCAGCCCCCTTTCTCTTTTCTATAGCATAATCATTAGTAAATGATCACTTAATGTGTTAAGTATGTTTACATATGATTATCCTCTTGATCCCCCTCCTTTACCTTGTCTAATGAGAAGATCACTCACTCACTAGTGTTGTGATAAAGATGAATCCATGAATTAGTCATGTTTATCATGTTAGCCTTTTTGTTTTTTGTTGATCCACTTGTATTTATGAAATACTTGGACTAGTTGTGTTCATCCAAGCTATTTGTGAATACTTAGATTTGTTGTGTACATCCATTGCATATGTGTTTGCTTGGATTTGTGTTGTGTAGATCCAAATTACATGTGTGTACTTGGATATGTTTAGTTGAGTTGTAATAGATTGTGTAGTAGTTCTCCCTAAACTATAAAGTGATGTGGTTGTGTCTTGTGAGTTCTCACTAAACTTGAAAGTGATTAGTAATTGTGTTGTGTGAAGTTATCACTTAGCTTCAAAGTGAAGAGTCGTGAAGATTGGTTCTAGCTTTGGATTAGAACTCGACATATAGCCTTGTGTCGTAAAATGGTGAAGTAGGCGACGTCGTGAAGATTGGTTCTACCTTGAGATTAGAACTCGACATCTAGCCTTGTGTCGTTAAATTGTGAAGTAGGCAACGTTGTGTAGATTGGTCCTAGCTAATGATTAGGTCTCGACATTTAGCTTAGTGTCGGAAAATAATGTAAGCGACGATGTAAGACTTTCTCCGCCAAGAAGGGAGCTTGTGGATATAGTGGAAATCTCGAGTAGGTGTACTCGAGGAGTGGAGTAGAAACGAGGATAGAGCCTCGTTGTCGAACTACTATAAATCTTGGTGTCTTGTCACTAGGTTGTCTCTTTCCTTACTCTTTACTTATTTCATTATCATTATACTTACCTATTAGCATTGCTAATGCATTTGAATTAAACCTAATCATTATGCAACTTAGCTTCAAGTAAAAGATAGTATTGATACAAACCTAATTGAAAGTAATTTTAATCAGGTGACTAATAGAAGAGAAACTATTCAACCCCCCCCCCCCCCCCCTTCTAGTTTCTATAGAACTCTCAAGACAACGAGCTTCAAAGTCTGCAACATCTAAGAAGTGAAGTCACATATTACATGACCACCCCTTAGGGGTAGATTGTTAGCCGTATTTAAAGTGATGGTCATATAATATACAGTTGCGAAGCTCGTGGAAATGCTATTCAACGATGTCAAGAGTTCTTAGTTTATGTTATGTATGTAACGAGAATTAGTCTCGATCACACAAATGAAGAAGGCCTTCTATACATTACACTTGCAGTATAAAAGGCCCCTAACACCTCATTTGTGTGTGTGTGTTTTCCATTTTATAGTTGGTAGAGAGAGGAACATCATGTCTTTCTCTCACTAGGAAATCACAACTCTTTGTTTTTTCTCTTTTATTCTTCATCTTAATCTAATCTTTCTTTTTTGGTTTAATCCATCATGTTATTCGTGTTTGGTTAGTTATGTGTACACATCCTACACATACCAAATCAAAAGATGTTTCTTTCTATTAAACCTTAGAAACACAAGAGTACATCTAGATAACCAAAACACAGGGGACAAACTAGTAGCAACTAAACACTATCCTATCAAACCATCCTTCAATTTCTTCACAAGGTTGACCATCTTAGGTTCACCAATATGGGATTGGTCCTTCATAATTTGTAGATCAATTGCCTTCCCCTATCTCTCTTTTTAGCATGCTTCGAGACTCTTGCAGTTTGGTAAGAGTCATCATTATCCTCAACCCGTAGAAAAATTTCCATCGCCTCAATGAACCTTGATCTCTTTCTAATAGTCTCCTCCACCTCAGAACATAGACTTTTGAATTTCTCATCCAGTTGCAGCTCATTCTCCAATTCAATCTCCATGAACCTAATTAGGCATAGTGCCAAGTCAGCAGACTTGGCAGTAGATTCATATTGAATGTTTGCAATTGTATGCTAGAAGAAGATAGGTTTAGAATAATAAACTTTGTGCGTAGAGCCATGTGTTATATAGACGTGAAAGTTGAAACATTTTGCAATTTAGTTCCTTAAAATAAAGGGGGAACTTACGGTGCTTTCATTGATAAACGAAAGTGGGTACAAAACACATTCCGAGCAAAACAGGGTAATTGATGTAGGTATAATCGTACACGTTTTAGGAAAAACACGTATGTGGCAAGTATTAAGTAGTACGACTTAATTAAAAATCGTAAAACCGATAAATGCGAGTTCGTTCTCGAAGGAGGTGTGTGATTATGAGTGCCAATATGTAAAATCAAAGTTTGGATTAGTGTCGTTTTTGGTTTAGAGAGAGAAAAAGTAAAGACGAGCTACGACTACGATTAAACTACGACGAATTGACGTAAAACGCGAACGTAAATACGTAAAACACGACAAAATTAAAAATTAAAACTAAAAATTAATTAAAAATGAACTAAGTCTAAAATAATATAAATAAGAATAAAAATTCAATAAATAAAATTTAAAACCTTTTATTAATTAAATATTCAATTTTAAATGCTAATTAAAGCCCTAAAATTAAATATAATGAAGAAAAAACCCAAAATATTATTTTATTGAACTAATAACTCACTTATATTATCTAAAGACTAAAGAGTATTTTTCCTAATATTTAGATACTATTTTTCTAATTTTTAAATACTAAAAATAATTTTAAAACTAAAATAATGATTAAAAATAATAAAATAATGCTAAAAATAAACTTACTGTTTCAAAAATCCTAATTTATATTACTAAACAGTAGAAAAAATTAAAAAGTTGAAAAAGTAAATTTTTTACACTAAAAGACAAAACAGATTTAATTAAATCCTAATTAAACTAAAATTAAATCTAAAAAATTAATAAAAAGAGTGAACAGTGAAACTTTTTTAAACTAAAAATCTTATAATAATTTTCTGAATCTAACAAAATTTTTAAAACTAAAAAATAAGTATTTTTGGCACTTAAAGACAAAAACAGAAATAATAAAAACTAATTAAAATTGCATTAAAATCTAAAAAATAGTAAATGAACAGTAAACTGAAAATAAACTTTATGGAAAATTCAAAAATAAAATAACAAAGAAAGGAAAATTGAAATCAACTAAAAACTCCTAAAAAGGGTAACTATAGACAAAAAAAAATTATAAAAACTGAAAGGGACATGTCACTGGTTTTGTCTGCTAGCTTAGCAGTGGGAAGATTAACACAGTCAGTGGGAAGTTTGTTCCCACTGATAGTTATCAGAAACATGTCTGGTGACCTTTTGGCTTGTAACTTTTATGTTTCTTGGTTTTACTTGGATACAAGGGCACCCCCACAACCAGTTGGGTTGTGGGGAGTCAAAGAAACAAGAAAAAGTGCAAGTAATTCGCAAAAATCACACTCAAATGGGCAAATAAAGTTGCTGATATGCTTAATATGGGTCTGTGGGTTACTTGCTGGTTCAAATGGCCAAATTGTGAGATTCAAACCACAATAACTTACACAAAACCTTACCAAATCACAAACAAGATGAATACAATCCTAGATTAACTGATAGGCTAACAAATTCCAAGATTTGGTGGTCACAATGAACTAAAACCATGCAGTTTAAGGCTTACTGATTTCTAAGTGAGTTTTTACCACTTTTGAGCATGCAAATCCTTTAAAAACCTACAATACTTAAAATTTACTACCAAATGACCGTATTACTAACCACAAGAGTATGTAGAGGCAGTTATAACCTAACTTGGTGTCACCAAACTTAGCCTAAACTGTATACCCAAACACTCCTATAATTTTTGAAAATGAACTTTTTCAAATCAAAAGCTTGCCAAATTAACCCAAACTGATTACAATTATCTAAATATGCATAAGATAGATGAATAATCATAATTAAATAAACAAACAACCATATAAACAGGTTCACACAAATTTCACATAAATTCACATAAAACTTAAAGAAATCAGCGAATTGGGGTTCAAGCCCTTGTTACCTTAGGCTGAGGCCTTCCAAAAGGTGGAATCTGAGCTTTTGTGAGCTTATGAATAAGTGGAGAAGCCTGTTGGTGGAATCCAAAGAAAGACCCAAGGCTTAAATGTCTTCAATGAAAAAGTGATGAAATGAAATGAGATGTAGTCTTTTTGGTCTTTCACTCCTGCACAAGCATAAACAACAAGCAGCAAATTCTTGTAATCAAAAGGGCATAAGCTTGGAGCTTATGGCTTTTTGATACAGTAAGATGATTAGTACAAAAAAATGAGAAAACTGATTTTTTTTAGAAAACCTTTGATAAACAGAAACCTTGAAACACAAACTTTGAAACAGAATGAAACTTAACAAACCAAGCTCCCAACTAGGCTCATGCTTTCACTTTCACTTCCACATGAACCTAGTTGTGGATTTCAGAAAATAAGAAAACGTTTTGGAAAACTTTGAAAAACTAAAACCTTTTGATAAACCTTACACTAAATGGCATAAAATGAAAATCATTTAACTAATAAAGCAGTAGAAATGGAACTCAGATTTTGCAAAAGCTTAAATCTTTCATTCTCATTAATAAACTTAATTTTTTACAAAATTCTGGAACAAAGTATAGGAGGTCACATACGACCCCTATAAATACTGCATGAAAGAACTATCTAGAAATACATAAAAAAAGTGAAACCCTAACAACAAAATGCCCTAAAATGCCCTTGAACTTGAATTTTGAAATTGGTCAAAGAGGGAGTCTTGTGACTGTCCTTGATGCCAGCTGGTCATGGTTGATCTTGAACGTTGAAAGGAAGCTTTGGGACAAAGGAAAACGTTTGGTCCATTGATTTTCTGATGGGATTCGAATATTGCCATAAGAGGTGAGGTAGGGGACCATGGGAGGGCCCACTATGGGTCACAGGGTAGAGGTTTTAGGTGTGGGTTTGGTTTATTTGGTGTTGAATCATGATTCTGGAAAGTATCATACAAAAACCCTTTGGTTTAGAAGGTAATTTGGATTAGGGTTTATGAGGGATTGGGGGTGGTGATTAGGGGTGATGATGTGAACATGAAATGTTTTGGCGCCAGATTAAAGTATTGTTGATGCAAAAGTTGGTTGATCCTTGCTAGACCCGAATTAGGCTTCATTCGGGTTGGCAGGGCTCCGGCTCCTGCACCAAGTGAATCGTTTGGTTGGGATCCTGCACACTAAACAGCACGCGTTAGACTTACCGTGGGAATGTTTCCCACGATTAGACTCCATCGTGAGAGTAAGTAATCGATTTAGGGTTTATGTGAGTTTAGAGTACAAGTCGTAATACCTTTGTGGAACCCTTAAGGGTTCCTTTTATAGGCAGTGGAACCCTAGTGGGCTGCCACTGATACTTTAGCCCCAAGGAAAGGATAACTATCAGATTTAGAATGATTGTTATCTTCTAATTTTGGTAGTGAATATCCTCTCCATTTGTGATGAAGATATTCCCAGACAGAATATGATTCTGTCTAATCTTATGTCGGCCGCACCGGGCCGTGGGCCGCACACACGTGGTCGTGGGTTCGGGTCCCACGGATGGCGCCAACTTGTTGATGCAAAAGTTGGTTGATCCTTGCTAGACCCGAATTAGGCTTAATTCGGGTTGGCTGGGCTCCGGCTCCTGCACCAAGTGAATCGTTTGGTTGGGATCCTGCACACTAAACAGCACGCGTTAGACATACCGTGGGAATGTTTCCCACGATTAGACTCCGGCGTGAGAGTAAGTAATCGATTTAGGGTTTATGTGAGTTTAGAGTACAAGTCGTAATACCTTTGTGGAACCCTTGAGGGTTCCTTTTATAGGCAGTGGAAACCTTGTGGGCTGCCACTAATACTTTAGCCCCAAGGAAAGGATAACTATCATATTTAGAATGATTGTTATCTTCTAATTTTGGTAGTGAATATCCTCTCCATTTGTGATGAAGATATTCCCAGACAGAATATGATTCTGTCTAATCTTATGTCGGCCGTATCGGGCCGTAGGCCGCACACATGTGCGGTTACTGTTCATCCAAGCCCATAAGCCTGAATGACATTTATCCACCCATCTGTGATGGGCCGGATACGGGTAGTACCC
The DNA here is from genome assembly GCA_025667525.1 of Glebionis coronaria. Classification (NCBI taxonomy): domain Eukaryota; kingdom Viridiplantae; phylum Streptophyta; class Magnoliopsida; order Asterales; family Asteraceae; genus Glebionis; species Glebionis coronaria. The sequence continues at coordinate 633,020,043 of CM046874.1, read as the reverse complement.
GTGGGCCGGGTTCGTGACCCGGTTGGGGACTATACGTCATCAAGTATTAATCTAATCGTTTTAAACGATTAGTTAACATATTAAGGTTTAGTGGATTGCTGATGTGTAGGGGTGAGGTGGAGTGGATGGATGACGTGGTGTGAGGGGATTGGTGGGATATGTTTATGTATCTGGCAGGTTTAGTCCTCATACTCCCATATTTTGTTAAATACAAGTCTTGCAGCAACATTACCCATTTCCTTTGTTAATAGTTTGACCATGTTGTCAATTTTTGCACAAGTGGTTTACAACTTTGAATCAAGGACTCATAATGCAACTTTTGCATTCTTCAAGGGGTTTTCTTGCACATTCTCATCATTTTATGGACCCATAAGTAATTTTGAGTTTTTACAAGGGTTTAAAATGACAATTATTCAAAAGTAGAGGGACCATTCTTGCAAAATCTTCAAACTTCAAGGACTTGATTGGAAATTCATTGTTCGGGTCGGTTCTTTGTGCGGCTTCGTTTCCCATGTTCGTTTTTGCTTGATTCTTGTAATCTTTTGTTGATTTCACGATATCCGTACCTAAAATACACAATGAACAAACACATACATATTTTTGGGTATTTTAATGATATTTTAAGCGTTTTAAGCCCGATTTGGACGATGAGACTATGTATAAAAGCTGTCTCATCAGTAATTGAAACAAGAACAACATAAACTGTAAAAACATGGTACACATCCTAATCACTATCTTCCATATGATCCGAATAAGCTTGCTTCTGGCTCATAGCATCACCATCTTTCTCAATCAACTTGGTCAGATCAGCCAACTTTTACGTGTCACTATCACGCATTTCCTTCAAACAATCGACTCGACCATCTTCATCTTCATCAACCTTTGTCTCGATCTCTTCGATTAGCATTCTAATATTTCCTAGTGTAACACCCCCATTTTACCTTTACGCAACGGAACATTGATATGGGGTATTACTTCATAGAACACAAGTCATAATAATAGAAAACAACTCAAAAGAGTGATGAAATCAACTTTCTTTATATTTTATTAAAAAATCAGATTTTTACAATATGAGGTTCCCAAAATCTAGGTTAATAATTTTAAGCTTGTGGCTCTTCATGCCATCCTTGTGCTGCTCCATGCTATCAGTAACCATTTATCTGAGATATATGCTTAAAGTCAACACAAAGGTTGAGTGAATTCATAGGGTTTAAACATGTTTTGAATACAAGTATATCCTTCGGGCTACATTGTTATACACCCACATAAAATAGTTATCATACTGCACTATGCTCATGACCCCGCTGCTAGACAATATCATAACCAACAAACTGCCCTTATAAGAAGGAAGCATGCCAGACTATCCTTAGTTTAGCAAAATAAAGTGTATCTGTTAGCCAAGGTAGGAACCTTCAGCTGTTGGCAAGTGCGGTTTGCACAGATAGGGGATGTCAACCCCCAAATAGTACTATTCACAATATTAGCGCTCATTTTCAAGAAATTATTAGCGGTTCACGATTAAAAAGGAACTTAACGGCAGTCATAAACATAATGTTAATAATCATACCATACAATTTTAAAAGCACTTGTATTCTAGTTTTAGCATATATCCCCCTCACGGGTTTTTAAATCATTTATAAAGCATTTAAAAGTGAGGCTATGAACTCACCTTATGTCCATAGAATGCGAGCTATAATCAAATATATTTCATTCACAGATAAACAACTTGATCATACAAACCACAACTTGGTCTCATAAACAACAACTTGATCTCACACAAACCTAGATTAATACATTGTGTATAGTATCAAGTCTTTGATTTTTAGTTCAATATTGTTAAGTGTTGGTTGTATATTCTTTCATTAATATTGGGTTGTAATTCTAGTACCATTGTTCAGGCCATCATACTTAGAAGCCATTCTATTAACGTTTTAGGAGCGAGGGCACTTTAAATCGTAAACCGAACCACTTAGTCAGAACGTAATATCGAGATGGAACATCTTTGTACAAAGTTCCATACTAACATGATACTTTGATTACTTCCTCATATTCATAATTAATCTTCTTTAGTTTCAAAATTGGCAAAAATAGCCCTTTTGGTTATACTTTGGTATAATTACACTTTTAACCCTTAAGTATGTAGTTTTAGTATTTGCATTTTAAACCCTCAATATTTAACTTTAGGACCTCAAACTTTCCAACATTTATTCTTATAGCTTATACTTTCATAAAATGACACTTTTGGCCCAAAATGTTAAATAGTTTCAAAACGACAGTTTTAGTACATATACTTGTAAAAATCACATAACAACCTCAAAAATGGACCAAATGATCTAGGATTTTAAAACAAAGTTTAAAAACAAGTTTATAATCATAATAACAACATTTCTCCAGAATTATAGCTTTTGAAAAGAGTTTTTGCGTATTATTTTATGTAAATTACAAAACTAGGGTTTTAAGACATTTTTAGCTTATAACTTACATTTAAAAGGATGAAATGACTTAGTTTCTTTTAGATTATCTTTCTAACATCTTATTTATAGTATAAAAACTCTAAGAAAGTTTTATAACAAGACCAAAGCTTAGTTAACAAAATGATTGCCGCTAATGAGGTATATGGACTATATCTTCCTCATAACTCTTTAAGAACTCCTATAACTTCTTCCAAAGCTTGCTACTGATCTTAGGGACTTCTTATGACTTCAATGGAGGTGTAATAACAGAATATATAGGTGTAGAAGATTGAAAGTGAGGGATGATTCTAAAATGAAGCTAAAGACTCCTATTTATACTATTTTCAAGCCTTAGCCTCCAAGGATTGTTATGAAACATGTAAGACCCAGGGATTAGTGACTAAGAAAGCCTAGGAAAGATCTATGCAAGTCTAAGAATGAGTCATTAGGTCTAGGAGTAAAATATCTAAGTATATGGTTCATAATAGCTCACAGCTAGAAAAGATAGGAACAAGTATGTGTCATTGACAAGTAGGTGCATCACCTACTTGTAAAATATCTCCTAAATATCTATTAGTACTGATACTAAGTTTAAATTTGGAGGGAAAGGTTTGAAATGGGGTTTTGGAGGGAAAACATAAAACCGAGTTCAATTCTAGGTCTTGTAACTTTGTAATTTTGGTGATTAAGGGTTTAGGAATGTGATTAGTGATGTATTAGGGTTTAATTATGGTATATACATTCTATTTAAGAAGTTTGGGTCTTTGGTTTGAAGTTTAACAAAGGTTTGATGTGAAAATGGGAAGAAAACTTAGGCGGGTTAGGGTTTCTAATGATTTAGGGTTTAATCTTAATAAATGTGATTAAACTTCAACTAGATACTGATGTAAACTCAATTTATACATCCTACATTGTCCTCAATATGTTCATGAAGTCCCTACATTGGTTTTATTAAGTTATTCTAAGTAAACATGTCTAAATGGTGAAAATACTCATTTTGACCTAATTTACAAGCCATGCATTGAAATCTTGTACTTTGTGCATTAGGGTATGATGACGTATAGTCCCTAGTCGGGTTGGATAGTCCGACTCACGGGTACTACCCGTATCCATCAGGAATGGATTGGATACTTGTGCGATGTGCGCACATGGCCCATAAGGCCTGGTAAGCCGCTGTCATACAAGAGGTTAATTACTTAGCCAAGTCCTCGTCGCAGTGCGACAGGATCAAACCGAATATAACTTATATTATAGTTATATTCGCCTAAGGAAAAGGGATATACACTTGCCTTAGTTGGATAATTAAGATCAAGCTATTTCAAGTCATTATCTCTTCCTTAGGCCACAAGAACAGGGAGCCCATCTTGGACTCTCTCGAGTATAAAAGGAACCCCTCCGGTTCCATAAAGGTATGATATACACAGTACCCTAAACACTAATATACTCAAATCGATTACTTACTCTCACACCGGAGTCTAATCGTGGGTAACAAACCCACGGTAAGCCTAACATTGTCTGTTTAGTACGCAAGGTCCCAAAACAAGTTTCACTTGGTTTGAGAGCCGGAGCCCACAAGACCTCAAATTAAGCCTAATTTGGGTTAAGCTCGGTCTGCCCCAACTTTTGCATCAACAAGTTGGCGCCATCCGTGGGACCCTTACTAAGCTCTAACAAATGACGAAAAACGGTAAGAATCAAGGCCATCAAGGATCCTCGACGGTGGATGGCCGTATCACATAAGAAAATGTTACCCCTAGATCTTCCAGCGAGGCAAACAGTCGGGACATGAACAATCCCCTAGTCGTAAGAACGGGAGGACTATTCTCAACTCCCCTACCCGTCGCGGGGGAAAAAGACATTGAATGGGAGTCAACTCAGCCTCCTCCCAACAAACAAAAAAGAAAGACGCCCCAGGAGGAGAGAAGGGAAATCATTGCTACAAAGGCACGCATGATGGAGGAGTATGTAGCTCATAACTTACAAGCACTCATTCCTTTGGTGGCAAAATTTGAAAGGATGGTAGAGGGATCAAACCGCGCTAAGCATACCGCATCCTCAGAGGACGATCTGTCAGGATCAAGTGATAGCCCGTCTGGAAAATATATGCGTGCAAGTTATTCCTCGGATGACCAAATCTTCTCACAACTGTGGAGGAGAGCACGGAAAAACGCCTTTACAAGGCGCATACAACATTATGGAGACACCAGAAAGCGCCGCATGCCATCGAATGTAAAAACTTATGATGGCACGACGGATCTAGAAGACCACTTGAAAGTCTTTGAATCTCAGGCGGGCATCGAACAATGGCCAGAGCCCGTATGGTGTAATATGTTTAACTCCACACTCACAGGAAACGCGCGAACGTGGTTTGATAGGCTTTCGCTGTGAACAGTCAACGGGTACGAAGTGCTGCGAAAAGCGTTCAAAAGAAATTATGTGCAACAAAAAAGGCATGATAGGAGTGCTGTATCGCTTGCCAGGGTAAAGAAGCGCCAAGGCGAATAATTGGAAGACTTCCTGGAACGTTTCAAAAGCGAGTATCTTCAAGAAAAGGACTGTCCAGAAATTTTTAAAGTATCCTGCTTCATGGCGGGGATACGGAATAGCGACTTAATAAAGAAACTTAATGAAAGAACGCCTGGAACCTTCGACGGAGTGCTAAGGCGGGTAAGGTCTTTCATACAAGGGGAGTCGGCTGCATTGGAAATAACACGAGGTACTTATGATCACAAATCTACTCGCATGCCCATTGAAGGACCCAACAATCAAGGAAAATCTCTAGGCCTTGATTATGTAGGAAGGAGAAGGTAGGGGCAAGCTTATAACTCAAGGTTTACCCCCCCCCCCCCCCCCCTTAAATTTACCCCAAGGGAAATCCTAGTGATGGAAGGTGCGAGTTTCACAAGGCCAACGCCAATGACTACCCCGGTCGAAAAGCACGCCAGTAATAGATACTGCGAATACCACAATGAGAGAGGGCACGCTACAAATGAATGTATTCAGCTGCAGAAATACATCAAGAATAGAGTAAAGAAAGGCGAGCTAAAACACCTTGTCAAGGAAAACACGAAGGATGATAGACAAACAATCGCCAGCGCAAACATTTACATGGTGGAATCATGGCAACGAAGGACAAGGCAGAGGGTGAGCAAAAAATTCTCGAAGGGGAAAGACATGTCTTTTCCCCCACTCAATGCAAGGAACGTCGCAGACGGCTCACTAGTGATAGAAATAAGCATTGGTCAGCACAACATACATCGTATGTATGTAGATGGAGGTTCATCGGCAGAAATAATGTACGAACACTGCTTTCTAAAGCTTAGTGCAGAAATAAAGAGCCAAATGATGCCTGAGACCTCCCCGCTCATCGGATTTAGCGGAGAAGCAGTATGGCCCTTAGGCCAGCTGGAGTTAGCAGTAAGAGTGGGAGATAATGAGCACTCGGTGGAAGTCCTAATGAATTTTTTGATCATACGGTTGCCATCACAGTATATGGGATCATAAGGCGACCAGCTATACTGGCAATGCGAGCGATACCTTCTACGGCTCATGGTATGATAAAATTCCCAGTTGATGGAGTATCGTAACGATATTCAACACGACAGTTACACCACCAGAATGAAACGCGATCACATAACCGCCTAGGATCACGATGGAACCAAAGGTGGAATCACCACCAAACTTGAAGGTAGCAATACATCCGCAGTACCCGGATCAGGAGATAACGATCAGAGGGACATTATCTGACAAAGGAAAGACAAACATGTGTCGCCTTTTGAAGAATAACCTGGACGTTTTCGCATGGGAGCCCAAAGATATGACGGGGGTGCCAAGGTCGATGGCTGAACACAAGCTTCAGATCCGCGAAGGATACCCTCCAGTTAGGCAAAAGAAAAGAGGACAAGCTCCAGAGCGCAACAAAGTAATACTGGACGACGTAAAAAAGCTGGTGGACGCAGGAATCATGAGGGAAGTTTACTATCACGGCTGGCTCGCTAATCCGGTGATGGTAAAGAAACATGATGGCAGCTGGCGCATGTGCGTTGATTTTACAGACCTCAATAAAGCTTGTCCCCAAGACTGCTATCCATTCCCGGAAATAGATTGGAAGGTGTAATCATTGTGCGGATATCCCTTCAAATGCTTCCTGGACGCGTATAAGGGATACCATCAGATACAAATGGCAGAGGAAGATGAGGAAAAGACAACATTCCATACTAGCCAGGGGTGTAATGTTACACGAAAATGCCGTTTGGACTAAAGAATGCAGGGGCCACATATCAACGACTGGTTGATAAGGCATTTGAAAGCCAAATAGGGCGAAATTTGGAGGTGTATGTCGATGACTTGGTAATAAAGAGTCATACGGAGAGCGAGCTTATTCGTGACATAGAAGAGACGTTCTCTACCCTCAGAAGGATAAACATGAAGTTAAATCCAAAAAAGTGCACCTTTGGGGCGACAGAAGGCATGTTCCTAGGATACATGATTGACCCAAATGGAATCAAACCCTGTCCAGAGAAGACAGACGCGGTTATTCAGCTCTAGAGCGCCAAAACGAAGAAGGAGATGCAGTCACAAAATGGGAAGCTTGTAGGATTGAACAGGTTCCTGTCCAAGTCAGCGGAGAAGTCACTCCCCTATTTAAAACACTTACAAAGTGCATTAATAAAGGAGACTTCAATTGGACGAACGAAGCATAAAAGGCCTTCGAGGAGCTAAAGGCGCATTTGGCTTCGCTTCCCATGTTAGTCGCACCGCGGCCTAAAGAAGAGTTGATAATATATTTATCCGCAACGCATGGAGCGATTAGAGCGGTGCTAATGACAGACAGGGACAACGTGCAAATTCCAGTGTACTTTATAAGTAGAGCGCTGCAGAGCTCGGAGCTAAATTACACCCTGATGGAAAAATTAATTCTCGCACTAGTGTTCGCAGCAAAAAGGTTGCGCAGATATTTCCAAGAACACCCGATAGTGGTGATAACGGATCAGCCCATAAAGCAGGTAATCTCAAAACCAGATGTCGCAGGCAGGTTCCAAAAATGGAGTGTCCTACTAGGAGATCACAATATTACCTACAGGCCTCGCAATGCCGTGAAAGGACAAATCCTGACGGACTTTATCATTGAAAAGCCAGAAGAGGGTGTTCAGGGGCTGGATTAAAAGGAAGAAGACCAAGACCCGTGGATCTTGTTCATGGATGGGTCATCCTGCACAGATGGATCAGGCGTGGGACTCATACTCACCAATCCAGAAGGAATATAGTTCACATATGCATTACGTTTTGAATTCACAGCCACAAATAGTGAGGCAGAGTATGATGCGCTGATAGCAGGGCTAAGAATCGCAACGAGAATGGGGGTGCGCAATCTCGAAGCAAACGTAGATTCTCGGTTGGTAGCAAACCACATACTTGGTGATTATGAAGCAAAAGAGGACAATATGGTGCAATACTTACAAAAAACCAAAGCATTGATTGAAGGGTTCCATAGGTTCCAGATACGCCAAGTACCCAGAGGGGAGAACAAGAAAGCAGACGCACTTAGCAAAATAGCTTCTACCAGTTTTGTGCGCCTATCGAAACAAGCCATAGTGGAAATCCTGAAGGACAAGTCAATAAAAGAGCAAGAGGTCGTGTCGGTTGTAGAGGAAGAAGGCCCTACATGGATGACACCGATTATAGATTATTTAACGAATGACTCACTCCCGCATGATGAAAATGAGGCACGGCGAGTGCGAAGGCGGTCGAGGCAATTCGAAGTCAGAGACGAGATCCTTTACAAGCGGTCATTTCTCCAACCATGGTTAAGGTGTGTAGGACCATGACAGGCGCAGTATATCATTAGCGAAATACATGAGGGATCATGCGGAATGCACGCAGGACCAAGGTCCGTGGTGGCGACAGCATTACGTAGTGGGTACTACTGGCCAACTATGCATACGGATGCGCGGGCGCTTATTAACACATGCAATGACTGCAAGGTACACAGAACAGTACCGAGGCAGCCTCAGGAGAAGCTCACGCCAATTACCTCCCCTTGGCCATTCTTTAAATAGGGAACTAATATAGCCCTTCCCTGTAGCTACGGGAGGAGTTAAGTTTCTCATAGTTGCGATGGATTACTTGATAAGGTGGATTGAGGCAAAGGCAGTCGCCACGATAACTGGGAATCAGGTGAAAAGGTTCGTATTGGATAACATAGTATGTCGTTTCAGACTACCTGGTGAAATAATCTCGGATAATGGGAAGCAGTTCGCAGAAAATCCTTTTAAAGATTGGTGTGCAGAGAAGGGGATACATCAACGTTTCACATCGGTTGCACATCCATAAACAAATGGACTTGTGGAGAGAGCAAACAGGAGTTTGGGGGATGGCATAAAAGCAGGGTTAGGGGAACATAATAAAAAGTGGGTCGATGAGTTGTCGCATGTTTTGTGGGCACATCACACGATGATTAAGACGGCCACAGGTGATACCCCCTTCGCCCTTACATATGGGGCAGAAGCAGTCATTCCAGTTGAGATAGGACTGCAAACACTCCGCACAACAGAGGTAGACATGGTTACTAACGATGATGAACTGCGATTAAACCTGGACGTACTCGAGGAGCGACGAGAGTTAGCAGCAATCCGCGAGGCAAATTCAAAAGCAAAAATGAAAGGTTACTATGATTCTAGGGTACGCAAGACCTCATGACCAGGTGATTTTGTGTATCGCTCAAACGCGGCAAGCCATGCTAAGAATACAGGGAAGCTTGGACCAAAATGGGAAGGACCCTACATAGTGACAAACGCACTGGGAAATGGCGCGTATCGACTGCGCGACATGGATGGTCGTGACCTACAAAGACCTTGGAACATATGCCATCTAAAGAAGTGCTACCTTTAAAGACAAGACTTCCCAAGTGAATGTATTGTTTTTTCTTTTTATTATCTGTGTTCAAAAAACTTGCAAGTATTAATAAAACAGTCGTGGTCCCTAGCTAGTTCCACGACGCATTCTCAAAACTTTTTTATGTTATGCATACTTTATTCTTATTATATTATGTAGAATTGTGATAATCTTGTAACTAATCAAGAGGGTTGATGTTATTCTAGAGAGAGAGAGAGTAGAGAGAGAAACCAAAGAAACTTTATTAAATGTGTGAAATAAACTAAATAACCAACACCTTTTTCCATAGTGGAAAGAGGTTTATATATACCCAAGTCCTTAAATGGACTTGGGCCTCCGGCCCATGAACATGCTCATGGGTCGGGCTATTCATAAACATTACTTAAACAATACTACGAGCCTATAACTATATTGTTGGAGTGACCGAGACTTTCTTTATACGTAAAACGTATTTCCAACAATCTCCCCCAAAGGGAGGTCACTCCAAATTTACAAATTCTTAATCTAGCATGTTAGATCTTGTTCTTGAGCTCGTAGTACACTTTCTCTTTTCTTCTTTATCTTTTCTTCCCTTTGTGAATATGTGTTGCATAATATCAGGCTTTTGCTTGGAACATGTTCTTTTGGGCTTTCACGTTCAATCTTTATCTTCTTGTGATGTTCGCCTCTTCATGACTTCATGTCCCACACACTTATCCTTTGTTGAATTCTTGAAAGTTTCAGAGTCGATACAGCGGAAGACTTTTAGGTCAGACTTTCTTGAATTTGCTGAAATATTTGAAGCAGAAGGAATAAGTATGTGAGGACGACTTCAATAGGTACACCGTAACGCCACCGTCTTCGAATGCAACAACATAATAAGACACGAGTAAAATGGCTTTGACATTTTATTCTAATTTGGTAGAATTTTACCTCCGGTCGGTGAAGACCGTTGGACGATATTAGATATCGTACCTGTGACGAATAGTTTCAATTAAGTAACTTCCTGACAGGATTTCGCGGGTAAAACCGTTCTCTTTATTCGACCGTCCAAAGCTGACTGCGAACATAAAGAGTGAATCATTTGGATTAAAAATCCTTATGATTGAAGCCGTCAATTCATGAAACCTGGAACAAGTGAATTTCAATTAAGATTTTCACCATCGTTGCTTTCTAGTTGTCACGAGCTTGAGTCACTCTGAGTGTTCCAGTGCTAGCATCAGTAATTAGTCGGTACTCTACTACGTTCACAATCATCTCCAATTTTCCTAGGACTTCTAATTCTATCTAGGGAATTGTCCTTGGGAAGATTCCATCGGTTCTGATGAATCATTGGACTAATACCTAATCCTACCACCCTTTTGTCACCACATCCGTCGTGAATTAAGTATGTTTTGGGTAAGTATTGTCACCATGAAAAATCCTTGAAAATCACTTAAAGCACTTGTGATATTATAATCAAAGTTTTTGTGCCTTAAGTGTTTTGTTCATCAAAAACGCTCCCCCTTAACATGTGCATTACACATATTAAGTTGGTTTATCTTTTAGGTCTTTTTCATTTATTTTAGCCAAATATCATTAGTCTCCTTAATCCCATTTTCTCCCCTTATCCAAAATGTTAACCATTAATATATGGGATATTGAATGGATTAACCGGTCTTTGGGTAAAAATGAAATCAATCTATGGCCATAGAACATGTTAATGCTCCCCCTTAAGTTAATGAGGGTTAGTTGTAGTGCTTGAGTATGATAGATTTTGAAAGATTTAGAATCTCGTGAGAAATTCTTGAAACATTATGATACTTTCACACTACAACAAGCCACAAAAGCACACTATTTCAAAAATTTACATATTCACAAATTAACCAATATGGAATAGACCTGATATAGTACGACCCATTAGATGGATCGTTGCATCAGCTTGTGGTGCGCTCCATATGGTCTGCCACCAACGAATCGTTCAATACTCCTCATCAAGCGTCTTTCCCGCAGCTTTTCATTAATCTTGTTTATTAGGTAGCTAGCACTTGTTTCGTACCCTTTGTGCCACCGGACGGTAAGTTGGGGATGCTTCTTGGTTCTGTTGATCTGAATCAATGTGTCCCGAACTTTCTCAAGAGTCCCGTCACTAAACTTGGAGAGTTTCGCTATTCTCAGGAATTTCTTCTCACCGGATCTATTCAAGTAGAAAGTGCCTGGAACCGGTTTTGTAGTGCTTGTGTATGGGCTTTTGTCACGATGAATAGCAGGAACCTGTGTGTATGGAGCCGTGAGGTTTAGCTTCTTCTGATAACTCAATGTCAAGTTGCAAGTCTTCAACTCTTTTCTTGATCACAATGCGACGAGTATACATTCGTAGAGCTGAATTCAAGTCAATGTAGTCTTCAGTGTTCAGGTGTTTGAGTGTGTCTTGAGTCATCAACAGTAAGATATCTTCAATGTCAATAAGAGGAAGATCCGAGAAGTATCCTTCCATGATGGTATAGGATTTGTCGTCTTCTCTATTTAATATGATATTTGTTACATGATGATAGCCGACTTTGGGTTCAACTCTTACTCCTAAAATAGCCTTGATTCTGAACTCGGATTTTACTGGAGTCTTTGACTTGAGACCACATGCGTAGTTGTAGGCTTTCTGTATGGTTTCTCCCCAGTGTGATGCGCCCAATTCAGCATAATGATCATACTCAGAAATTAATTTCCTTACCCATATACGATCGACCTTTTCTTCAATCCAGGGTATTGACCCCCAAGTTGCAGCTTTGACCAAGGTTAAGGAAGTCGCAGACTTGTTGGCGCCGTTTACTAAATACTCAAGGTCATAGCAGACAAAGAAATCACAGATGATTTGATTGTCAGTATCAGCAATCGGGAGAGGAGCATTCTCAGGCCTGTGAAGACATGTTCGTTGAGGAAGGTTCATTGCTTTCAACAGCTCATTCGCATTATATTCAGCCTCCATTCTACTGAAGTAGGAATGATGGTGGGATCATGAAAAGCTCGAGTTACCATCGCAGGAGTTACATTGTCAGTTCCATACCTGTAGATTAGATATGCTGAGAAGTTGATGGGATTGTTGAGTATTTGGGAGAAATCTGGTTCATCTTCTCGAGTTAGCGGACAAATGCTAGCAGCTTCTGTGACCCAAGGTTGCTCGGGTGCATCTTCATCTACATTAACTGTATCCACCCATGCCGGTTCGCTCGATTCTGGAGCTCGATTCGGAAAAATTACTTGAATTGTCTGAGTACGTTGAGTGTCCTTCACTGGTGTAGACTTAGACGTTTCAGGTAATGGTTGATTAGGTTCTAGGATGGGTAGTTGTTTTGGTGGTGATGTAGATGTGATAGCTAGAGGTGATTGAATTGAACCCGATAGCAGATTAGCATCAGCGTCATGACGGTGTTTAGTGCGTCTGCCGGTTGGAGGTGACTCAGATACTGGAGATTCCTCGACTGTTGAAGTTGTTGGATTTTCCTTTTGAGACTTGTCACCTTTTCCTGAAGTTTGATCCTCTTCAACATCTGACTTATTTTTGTTGTTGTCATCCTCTGCCTCTTCGCCATTCTTCTCCTTATCATCATTGTCACCATCATCATCATTGTTGACATCATCATCATTTATTCGTTCGTCCATGTTGTCATCATCATCATCGTTACGCTTACCCTTATCATCCTTGTCACCATCATCATCATTGTCATCTTCATCGTCAGCGTCATCATCATCGTCATCTTCATTCTCAGATGATTCATTGGGTTTGTCTGACTTATCCTCATCTTCATCGTCTTTTTCTTGATCGAGAGTGCTGTATGGGACGACGGTGTCATGTTTTTCAAAGATCTCGGTGTCTTGATCCATTGCCGTCTTTAAAGCTTTGTGAAGTTCTTGTTGTTCTAGCGTTCGGTTGTAGGACCCGACTTGAATCATCTTAGCATGCAACAGCTTCTTCAACTTGTAATTTGTGAGTCTTTGAGCTATGAGAAAGTCAGACTGCGGAGTGTCGGAAGACTTGATCATCATTTTGCTTGCAGCGATGTCTTTTAGTTCATCTCGCAGAGGAGGAAGTACGGTTTCAATATATTCTTGAACTTTTTCATTGATTGATTCAATCAGTGTAGCATTAGCTTGAACAAGTTCTTCTTTCTCCTCTTTGTATTTGTCTCTGAGTGCGCGAATACGTTTAATTGATTCTTGCTTCCTTTCCACTGTAGCTTCTAGATTTTCTCTTATTGACTCTTCAGATTGTTGACGACTTGTTAATTCTTTCGAAGCTGCTCGATTTCTTTTTCAAAATCCTTCTTGCTTGCTAATTTATCACGAAGACTAGCGAGTTCTTTTTCATAGGCTGTCTTGAAGATTCTAATTGCTCTGTAACTAGAATAGTCTTATCCTCTTGAGCCTTCAAGCGTTGTTCGATGATTTGCATAAAATCCGGGGTGACGGGTGGAGATACCAGCAATGGTGTTGGATTAGCAGTTGATTTTATAGGTGTGACATGAGTTGTGACAATGGTGCTGAGTACTGATGTAGTGGCCATAGTTACAGGGACATTTACCATGTTCAGGTTTGTTGAAAGATCAGTGTTAGTAACTTCATATTCAAGAGAGTCAAAGTTCAAATACTTACCTACTGGATCTGACAGCGACAAGGATTTGGTAACACTCTTGTCCTTGTGGATGTTCCCTGTAGTTGGTGTCTCTGGTTGAACATCATCAATGACCGTATATTGTTGTTCGTATTGTTGATCTTCTTCATCTCCCTGAACTGGTTCGTTAATGAAATTATCTGGTTCTCCAAATTCATCAATGTCAGGCAATTCGGCTGTCTTTGGCTATTTTGATCCACTACCTCCCGTCTCCCTTCTGCTTTGTATTAAGGCATTCTTCAATTGTTTGGATTCTTGTTTCTTAGTCAACGGCTGTTGTTGTTCGTCCACGTCTTCAAGCAAGTCTTCATCGGAGAGAAGTGTTTTCTTTCCCTTGGCCTTTTCCTCCCCTAAAGACACTGTTTTTGTTCTTTTGCCTTTGTCTTGTGTTGGAGAATCAGCTTCTGAAGAATCAGTTTCCTTCCTTTTTCCTTTGGGTTTTAGTGTCTTGAATTCTCCCGCGGCTAGTTTCTTTATGTGGTCTTCATTTTCCCTTAGAAGTATCCTATATGTAGCACTCTTCTTGATTTTTTCATTGAGCATAGTATCCGGAACTGGAGCTGGAATACCTGAGTAAGTGTTCTTTTGTCCTTTAGGTCTAATGGCTAGCACGAAGAAATCATCATCTTCTGAGTTAACAAAGTATCCACCACGTCGATCAATAGCTTTATCAGCTTTCATAAAGTAATTTATGATAAGCTTTGTAAATCATGGAAACTGAAGGTGTTCAGATTTCTTCTTAACATTTCTGAAGGCTTGATAATGAAGTTCTTCCCATATAAGAGAGGCATAATCAAGATTGAGGTTCTTGTAGATGCCATAAAATATACGAGCCTGAGAAAGTCTGCAAGAATCTGCACCTCTGGATTTTCCCGTCAAGCATCAGATAATAATAGTAAAGATTGCCTTCCATGGTTGTCCAAGCCTAGCTGTGGTAAAGCTAGATATGATTGGCAATTCTCTATCATAGCCGAGAGACAAAATCAAATCAATTATTTTGGTTGAGTCTGGAACAGTATCATATGTTTTCCCTTTAGCTAAAGGAGGGAATCCAAAGATTTCGCGAAATTGTTTAAGAGAGAATTCCTTCTTTTGACCGTTGATGTTGAAAGAAAACTTGGTGTTTGTTATGGCTTAGATGGATGACCAAAATTCATGCATGTAGATTTCGGGAACACTTGCTGACATCCGTAGTGCATTTTTGATCGGGGAGATATCAAGGACTTCGATGGCAATTCTGAATGCTGCTTGTGATGGAACAAAGTCTTCTTTCAGTCGATGATTATTAGAGGTGATTGGAAAATGGTTTTCTTCTGGAACGAGTTCATTGTCAAGTGAAAGTTGTTGCTCTTGAGTGCGAGACATGATAGCTGCTAAGATGAAACATTCATGTTGATACAAAGAAGAAATACATCATACTGTATAAACCTTAAACGCTTCATATTTCAGTACCCTTAAAACATAGCCATAAACACATGAAATATCATACAATCTCTACCCAAAATACTCAACAAGTAGAAACACATGCAAATCAGAATCCTAAGCAAGCATATCAACAAGGATTCAAGCAAGAAAGCATTATTCCAACCCTTATCCGAAATACACAATGTCTAGCTTATCCGGAATGCTTTACCCCATGGTATCCGGAATCCAGATCTACGGTTTATCCGGAATACAACTTCTAAGACTTATCCGGATTAAAGTTTCGATGGCTTATCCAGAATAAGTTTCCTAATGTTTATCCGGAATTGTTTCCTAATGCTTATCCGGAATAAATCCCCTAAGGCTTTATCCGGAATACAGATTCGAAGATTTATCCGGAATAATTACCTAATGCTTATCCGGGATAAATTTTCTAAAACTTATCCGGAATACATGGTTTTCAGTCTTATCCGTAATACATGGTTTTCAGGCTTATCCGGAATAAGTTTCCTAAAGCTTATCTGGAATAATCTCCCTAAGGCTTTATCCGGAATAATTTTCGAAGACATATCCGGAATGCAACATTCTAAAGCTTATCCGGAAAACAATTTCTATGCCTTATCCGAAATAAAATTTTGTAGGCTTATCCGGAATAAGGGTGTTCTAAAGCTTATCCGGAAAAACAGTTTCTGGGGCTTAACCAGAATAACGTTTTGAAGACTTATCCGGAATAAGGGTGTTCTAAAGCTTATCTGGAAAAACAGTTTCTGAGGCTTTACCGGAATAACGTTTTGAAGACTTATCCGGAATAAGTTTTTTCCAAAGGCTTATACGGAATACACTTCGAAGGCTTATCCGGAATAGACGTTGTCGAGGGCTTATCCGGAATTATGATTTTTCTTAACAGATAACAAAAAATAAACCTGGGGATCGACTAAAAAACGCATCTAAGTAAATGATTTACACACAAGAGGCAAGCAATGGCTATCCTTATTACGGAAAGGCTGTGTCGTGTACTAACAACTCATCTGAGTAAATGATTTATATGGGCTAATTAAAGCAATAAATCCTATCCTGATAGTGTGATCAATTTATTAGAACAAATGAATTGAATATACACGTGTACCTTAGATGTTCTTAGATCGAGAAATCAAAGCAAGGTGGTGAAATGGCGGCAAGATGGTTTGGATGGTGTGGTACAGTGAAACGAAAGGGAAGAAAAAAGGGGGCGGGGGGTTTAGTTTGACCTAAACATGTTTAGCAAATTTTCACTTTTGGCCCTTTTTTTTCTTTCGATGTTCATTTGGCCCTTTATGTAAAACCTATTTTAGTTGAACGTGTATTAAGGGAAAAACTTAACGGTCGTTGAAACGTAAACAAGGTTTTAACTATTGGGCACACATCACCAATCAACGCACTTAAAGAGTATGCCTGAAATCCATTAATCTCTAAATTCCAATCAAAAGCACGAGAAACGGTCTACAACATATCTAAGTACCACATACTTGACAAACACATGACAAACAACATTTAACTGGTTATTTTTCTGAAAAATATTCTTGAAGATGATATATTGATGACAAAAAAGATTTGATATTTTCTCCCCCTTAAACATTGACACGTTTTGTATTTAAAGAGTTGTAGTCTTTGTTTAAGGAGTCGAATACCAATGAAAGTATTTTCCGTTTAATGATTTAAAAGAACGATTGTTGGTGGTAATAAGATTTCTCTTATTTTTACAAAATAAGTGCACTGAAACGTACACGAATTTGTGTTAGACCAAGTTATAAAGTAAACTTGATCCCTTGTATGGTTTAAAAGTAAACCATACCAGAGAAAATTAATTCCCGTTGTGAGCCAACGTTTTCGAAAGAAATACGTAACTTTAATGCGAAAAGCGGGTTGTAGTCAGAAATAACTACAAGCCATATGGGCATGTTTTAAAATATGTACAACTTTTATACGGACTCTATTTATGGCACCGTGTCAATTTTGATCGACATTTCTAAGGCCGTAAATATTATCGTACCAAAAGACATGCCCAATTTAAAATGAAAAATATTTTTTGGATTTTCTTGATTTTATATTTTTTATGGTTTTTGTATGTTTTATATTTTTGTATTTTTCTTTTTGTGGTTTAAATATATACGATAATATACAAGATCACGATCAAAGGATACTCTAGAATAGTTTACCACCACTATTCTGCATATTCTTCTGCCAAATCCTTAAGTATCGCTGGTGAGAATGATTTCATGCCTAGCTTTTCGATCAAAAACTCGATACGTCCTCGATCTAAGGCCTTTGTGAATATATCTGCCAGTTGATACTCAGTGTTGACGAAGTACGGTTCGATCACTCTATTTTCCACTTTCTCTTTGAGGAAGTGGTAGCGTATGTCAATGTGCTTCGCCCGGGAATGTTGAACGTAGTTGCAGCAAAGGGCAATTGCACTTTTGTTATCACAGTACATCGGGATTTTGTTGAATTCAAGACCGTAGTCAGTTAATTGTGATCTCATCCAAAGAACTTGAGCACAACAACCAGACATAGCAATGTATTCAGCCTCAGTACTTGATATCGTAACGCTTTTCTGCCTTTTGGATTCCCAACTAACCAGTCTATCTCCAAGAAGTTGCACACTGCCAGAAGTGCTACGTCTAGTATCTTGACACCCAGCATAATCCGCATCTGCATATGATATTAGTGCAATAGAGGAATCCTTCGGATACTACAGACCACAATGAAGTGTTCCTTTAAGATACCGAAAGATCCTTTTCACAACATGTAAGTGCTTTTCGGTAGGCCGAGCCTGATACTGGGCACACATGCATATAACAAATTGCAAATCAGGCCTGCTAGCAGTCAGATAGAGAAGGGTGCCGATCATTCCACGGTAAAGTTTAGGATCGACAGCTATCCCTTCCTTATCTTCATCTAACTTGGATCTCTCCACCATTGGAGTATCCACGGGGTCACAATTTTCAAAGTGATACTTCTTTAGTGATTCAAGAGCAAATTTGGATTGATTAATGAAGATGCCTCTGGGATTTTGAGAAATTTGTAACCCTAAGAAAAATGAAATTTTTCCCATCATCGACATCTTAAAACGTGTGGACATAATTTTCTCAAAATGGTCAGATAGTCTTTGATTAGTAGCAGCAAATATTATATCATCAACATAAGTTTGTACCAATATCATGTCGTTGTCCTCCTTGAGAATAAATAATGTTGGGTCCACTTTGCCTTTGGAGAAGCCTTTCGAAATGAGATAAGACGATAGGAGATCGTACCATGCGCGTGGAGCTTGTTTCAACCCGTAAAGAGCCTTCTTGAGCTTGTACACGTGATTAGGATACTCCGAGTTGACGAATCCATTCGGCTGGCTTACGTAGACATCTTCCCTTAATTCACCATTGAGAAATGCCGTCTTAACATCCATTTGGTAGACGATCATGTTCATGTGAGCAGCATAAGCAAGGAATAGTCTAATCGCCTCCAATCGTGCAACAGGAGCAAAGGATTCTTCAAAGTCAATACCCAAAGCTTGTTTGTAACCTCTAGCAACCAATCTAGCTTTGTTCTTTAGCACTCCACCTAACTCATCGAGTTTAACCTTATATACCCACAACAATGTAAGGATTTCAATGTTGCTGGGTAAAGGAACTAATTCCCACACTTCAAGACGTTGAAATTCATTAAGTTCCTCTTGCATGGCTTCAATCCAAGATGATTTAGTCATGGCTTGTTGCCAGTTTTTTGGTTCAGTATCGGAAAGAAATGCATCAAAGTAGCAATATAATGCATGTTCTTGGAGTTGGTGGCGAGTTAAGACTGGTCGATTGATGTCACCAATAATATTGCGGATTGGGTGATCCTTTGTCGATTTTATGTTGTGAGTTTCAATCTATGGTGGTCGGGAGTGAATGATTGCAGGAGCTTCCTCTGAGGTAGACGCACCGTTAGGGTTTTCAGGTATTTGTGAACCAAAGAAAGGAAGCTCTTGTAAGTGAGAAAATTCCAAATCGTGATCATAGTGATCCTCTTCAACATCATTAGGAACAAGTGGGGGTGATGATTCAGGTGTAGTTTATGAATTAGTGGGGGATGGGACATCTGGTTCAATAGTATTATCTTGAGCAACAACTTCGGGAATCAGAGCTACTACTGCAGGTGCTGGAGAATCCTTACTAGGTGGATCAAAGAATTCATCAAACATAGGTTGAAATAACTCATCCCACTCGGGCCTTGTAGGTGGTATAAATGATGGAGAAGTAGGATTGTTGGGAGTTAATCCGGAACTAATCGTACCGGTTCCTATCTCATGAAGCGCGGGTTCAGAGCTGCGTTGCTCAGAAGCCATCGCTGCCAGCTCATCAAAATCGGCATCTAAAGTTTCTACTATCTTTCCAAGACGACGGTTATAAATTCGGTAAGCTTTCTTTGCAGGTGAGTAACCAATGAAAACTCCAATATCAGCCTTCGGTTGAAGTTTGCCTAAATTCTCACTATTAGTATTTGGATAACACAGTGCACCAAATACATGAAGAAATGAAATATCGGGTTTGTGTCCATGAAGTAGCTCATATGAAGTTTTACCATGGCGTTTACGAATGATGGAGTGGTTTTGGGTATAACATGCGGTTGCCACTGCTTCAGCCCATAAGAATAAAGGAGCATTCACATAAACCAACATAGTTCTAGCAGCTTCCATTAGTGTACGGTTACGTCTTTCCACGAGACCGTTTTGTTGTGGAGTGCGAGCAACAGAAGTTTCATGTGAAATACCGACCTCTTCATAATAGTCTCGTAGAGTTTGATTGACGAACTCAGTTCCATTATCAGTGCGAATGCGGCGAACAGTAGCATTAAGATGTACTTGGATCATCTTTAAGAAAGTAATAATATACTTTGGTGCTTGATCCTTGGATGCTAAAAATTTTACCCATGTAAACCTTGAGAAATCATCCACCATGACTAGGATGTATTTTCTACCATTCACACTAGCCGTACGCATTGGCCCGCAAAGATCCATGTGCAAAATATACAGTGGTTCTTGGTTGGTGTCTTCAGCTTTAGGTTTGTATGATTTCTTGGTGCTTTTCCCCAAAGAACACGCGGAACATAAATGATCCTCTTCGAACTTAAGTTTTGGAAGACCACTAACAAGTTCGTTTTTAGCCAAATGGTTTATATCATCAAACTTAAGATGAGATAACCGACGATGGCACAACCATGACTTGGTCTTAGATGCTTTGGAAAGAAGTCATACAGGAGAGGCGGCCATCATGTTTTGAATGGACAGTGTGTAGAGATTATCCCCTCGAGAACCCTTTAACAAATAATTTCCTGCAAGATCGCGAATAAAGAAAGTATGTTGTGAAAAGCCACTTCAAGGTCTGAATCGCAAAATTGTCCCACTGAAAATAAATTATGACCAAGTCCCTCCATATAATATACCCTTAAAATCGTAACATTCCCAATTTGATATTCACTGTAACCCATGATCTTCGCAATATGGTCGTTGCCGAATTTTACCGTTCCTAGAAACTTGCTGACGAAATTTCTGAGCATCGAGCGATCTCCGTTCATATGCTTTGAGCATCCAGAGTCCAAGTACCAGAGGATGATTTGGACCACCTGAAAATATCACCAGACAAAGACGATGTATCGGAATCTAGTAGTTCCTCTGTGTTAGCAGGTACAAATATATTTATCTTAGATTTGCTAACCGAATAATTCTTAGGCTTCCGGATTTGCTTCCTAAATGCCGGCTTAGATTCTAGTTGTCTAAGATCCTGAGGTACTTCTTCACTGGTAGGCACAATAGTGGGGGCAGACCTAGTTAAAGGGCGCTTTTTCCATTTCTTAGTGCTACTGTTCCTATTTAAAGGACGCTGAGACCTAACTTCCGTGGATGTGATCCTAGTTAAAGGGCACGTAGTTCCAGTAGCAGTGAAGGTCCTACCAGTGGGTTTCCATTGCCAACCAACTTGGGTGAATTTCTTCCCTGTTGGAATCCATTCAAGATTGTTCCTAATTGCATACATTTCATTCACGTGATCAACAAGGCATAAATCATGATGCTTAGAAAACATGCATTCATTACAATTCCAACATCTCAAATTATAATTCACATTTTTCTTAGGATGCTGCACAAGCGCAGGGCCTTTAGTCTTAGTTACATGATTCTTTTTATTCAAATTTGAAATAACATTCCTAGGGTGAACTTCTACTTTCTTCTTCGCAATCCTACTAGTGGAAGGCTTGATCCTATTCTTCTTGTCTTGAGATCCTGTAGCCTTAGTAGACATAATTACTCCTGTAGAAGTCATGGGAACATTAGTGACAGATTTTGATTTAGCCTTGATGGGTATGTTTAATATAGGCTTAGATCATGGATTCTTATTGAATAGAGTAATGGAAATTGTGGTGGTTTGTAGTTTAAGTGGTGCAGAGCCCGGTAGTCCTATGTATTTTAAGTGCTCTAAGCATTGTTGTACCCTCTCAATGAAAGCGTGAGCATGGTAATAGTGACTATTCCTAGGTTCAAGTTCACAGAGATCATCTAACTCTCCCCTAGCAAAATTCGCGTACTCAACTGCGTGCTCCATATAGGACTTATATGATAGTGGATTGTTCTTATGGTACGGATTCTTAGTGATCACCACCTTGTTGGGTTTTGGAGCACTAGAGGTCAGGGCAGAGATTGTAGCTGAATTATCAACAACTTCTTGTCCTTTGAGTTGAAGTGTCTCCTTTAATTCAGCCAAAACCATGTTTTTGTCTATGAGTTGAATATTTAAGTCAGAGATTTCCTCGCACCTACGGTTCAGTTGGTCAACGAGTGACTTTTGCTCTGCCGCATTAAAAGCGAAGCGATCTTTTAATGAACCATAAATTTGTGAAAAACCCCGCTTTACTTTATCAAACTCCCCTAGCATAGAATTAATTCTATCTTCTAGGGCATGATTTTTAATCTTTGCAGCCTCTAGTTCCAATTTCTCTTCTACGGATTCTCTCTTAAGTCTCATAATTTCTTCCTCTAATGCCTGAACCACCTGAATCATCTTGTCACTTGTCTCAACGGAGTTTTCACAATCATTTGTTATTGAAAGAGTTTCATTTTTAGATTGATTTTCAATTTCAAGAGATATACAATGTTGTTGAAGCTCATCAAAACGTTTTGAAAGTGAGTTATAAGAATCTTGAAGCTTTAAAAATTCAGCGTTAGATTCATG
Organism: Glebionis coronaria; assembly: GCA_025667525.1. Classification (NCBI taxonomy): domain Eukaryota; kingdom Viridiplantae; phylum Streptophyta; class Magnoliopsida; order Asterales; family Asteraceae; genus Glebionis; species Glebionis coronaria. The sequence continues at coordinate 632,997,409 of CM046874.1, read as the reverse complement.
ACAAGAATGATTATCTACAGTATTCACAGGTTCAACAATATTCACAGATATATCATGCACATCATCACATTTATTCACAGTAGATGAAATCTCATGAGCATATTCAATATTAACAACTTGCATCACTTCGAGAGACACTATATGTTCTAAGAATCGGTCATATTCGGATAAAATCTTCTCTTTCTCAATTAAATGTTGTTCATAAGCATCATCCATTTCATAGAAAAAATTTCGAACTTCACCCATTTCGAAACTTAGATTTCCCGCGAGATAGAAAACTCCATCTTTAATATTGTTTACAAACGGAACGATCTCTTTCTCAAACACCGTTTTCATGTGTTCGAAAGCCCATTCTCCAGCGGTTTGAGCCGTTGAAGTCGTACATTCCAAGATGACCTTGTCAAACTCGGTTAGGTATAGCTCAATCTCTTCCAAGCTTCGCAATACCGTACTTACCGGTGGAAGATCCTTAGGAATTTCCTTAGGTTCTTCCGAATTAACAAGTGTAGAAAGTATACTAAGGCTTTCTCTAGTAGGCATGTAAGCTGGTGTATGGATAAATTCCTTTTGCATATTAAAGCGATTTCTAAGATCTATTTTTTCATATGTTGCATTCATTTGTGCATAATCATACTCAGGATATGTAAAAATTACTTTTGACCGATTCTCTTCATGTAGTGACATGCTCTTAGATTCATTTGAAAACACAATCGGATCTAAGACCAATCCTAACTTGGTAGCATCATAAAGTCGTGGGTTGTGGTTAAATGCTTGCTTTGCATATCCCGGGTTAGGTGGTAGGTCTAATAGACGCGATAGATTGAACTCTTGAAAAGTAGAATGAAACAAGTGTACTAAATATGAAGCAGAGTATTGTTTTAAAAGCAAGATTTCAGTATTTTTAACTTTCTTAGACGCCTTAATTTCCGTTTCAACCCTTTTAGACTCGAGATTTTCGAAATCCGTTTGTAGTTTTTGAAAATTATTAACGACTGACTCTTTTTCTTTAAGTTCTTTCGAAAGATTTGCTCTTAAACTCTCAATTTCTAGCAGATTATCCATTTGGACTTTCCTAAACCTATCAAATTCATGATTGGTTAAGGTAGTGGACACTGGAGTTAATTCCAAGGTTTTAACCTTTTCCTTATGCAAAGCAAGCTCGGAAGATAAAGTCTGATTAACACTGAGGGTTTCAAGGACCGCATTATTCATTTGGCTAAGCATAGATGCCGACACCATAACCAAATCGGGTTGAGTAAACGAATTCGTAGTCGTAATAGCTCCCGGTTGTGGTTCACTCAAAGTCTGGGGACTTGCATTGATATTGCTATCATTGTTTGTCTCCTCGTTTGAGTTACTAACCACCGGAGGCTGTTCCGGATACTCAGACACTTGCTCAACTTGATAAGGTACAATACTAGTATCTATGGCAGTATTTGGTACCTCAGAAATTGTATCAGCTCCATAAAGTGAAAGATTTGCCATGAGAGCTGCCTTGGCGGTATTGAAATCATCACAGTCAGAGTCGTATGCATCCAGATCATCACATTGATATGCGACATTGTTTGTGATGGCTGCTGTGAGACCGTCATTGTCCGCTACTCCCGGATCTGCGAGAAATGCTAACTCTTCTTCATCGAGCTCACTTCCTTGGGCTTGAGCCTTCACCAAGTAGATCTTCTCCTGAAACCATGTGCTATCCCTTTTCCTTTTGGGCTGCTTACACTCTCGAGCCATGTGCCCTTCCCCTTTGCAGTTATAACATATAATCATCTTCATTTTGCCAGTGTTATTACCCCTTGCAGCAGCAGTGTTAGATGAACGTGCACCAGCAGTAGATGAACTTGTTCTCCCTTGAAGTGGTTGCACCATTACTCTGCCATCTTGATTTGTAGCTTGTTGTCGAGAGTTAGAAGAGTTCCTTAACTGATTGTTTGTTGGAGCTGGTCCTCTGTAACCTCGTTTGTTCAATGTTTGAGTGAGATAAGCATACATTTGAGCAAGTATATCAGTAGGACTATCCCCTTGTCTAAACTCAGGGACAGGAATCTCATCATCACAATAGAATGTTGGTGCTGATTGAGCTACAAGCTGATTTGAGGGAACACTAACATGTTGTGAGTAATGGGGTTGAGGAGCCTCAAGTTGTTGATAGGTAATAGCAGGGTTTGTTATAGGTTGATACGGTGAATACTGTTGTGAAGCATAAGGTAACTGATGTGAGTCTCCTTGTGATGATGTTGCTGGTTGCTTGTATTGTTGGTGATAAGATGTAGGCGGTTGTGGCAAGATCGAATACTGTGGGAAACTTGGTGTTTGATACAATGGTTGATAGGAAGATTGGTGGCCCAAAGCAAACGGAGAGTTGTGATATGACAATGTTGGATGGTATGCCATTAATACCAATGGTTCTTGATAGGATCCCTGAGAGATGCGTTTTTGGATCACGTGCTTCTCGTGTTGTTGCAAGAAAGCATAGAGTTGATCTAAATTTGACTTGTGCAAATCTCGAATCATCTTAACATCGGTGACATATTGACTCCATTCTTGGGGTAACGTGTTCAAGAACTTTGTGTTTAGTTGAAACTGAGCAATCCTTAGATTATACACGTTCACATCATTCATCAAAGTAGTGAAATGCCAGTAGTAATCGTGAAGAGTTTCCCCTGGAATGTATGTAAACCTATCAAACAAGTCATACAATTGACACTCTTGTTCTTGCTTAGTTAGAGAGGTCCCTTGTAACAAAACAGCTAATCGATCCCAAAGATCCTTTGCCACTGTGTGTTCACTTACCATTCTATAGATATCGGGTGGAAGAGCTTGAAGTATTGTATGAACGGCCCTTTCATCTGCATCGGCAATGAGTTTGTTAGCATCTGGTAACTCATGATACAACCTTGGTCGCGTCACATTGTTGACGGTAACTTCTCCCCAATCTAGTGGACCTTTTTCAATGGATTGAAGCATAAGTCTACCATTGGGTTTGCCCATGATGTAATTTTTCATGCGACCTTGCCATGCTTCAAATAAATCTTTGATGAGCAACGGTGGGCGAGTGTCGGTACCCGAGATGATTGAGATATCAGTAAGTGATGTCATTGTAGGCATGAATGAATGAGGATTCATTTTTTGAACACTTGATTGAAAAAGATTATCTTTTTGATCGAGCAATGAAATAAGGTTATGAAATTTGTTGTGAGTTGATGTAGAAATCTGAAGCTTATCCTGAAAAATGCTTTCTGACCCTCTTATCCGGAATACTATATTTCAGACCTCTTATCCAGAATATTTCAGACCTCTTATCCGGAATATTTCAGACCTCTTATCCGGAATAAACTTACAGATCTTATCCGAAATAACTTGCAGACAACTTATCCGGAACAATTCTTTAAGACTTCTTATCCGGAATACTTACAGACCTCTTATCCGGAACTACTAGTTATGCTTATCCTGAATACGACTCAGTCCTCTTATCCGGAATTACTACTTCAGCTTATCCAGAATAACTACTTCTGCTTATCCTGAATACTGCTAAGCCCTTTTGTCCGGAATTACTACTTCAGCTTATCCGGAATAATCTTGCAGCTCTTATCCAGAATATGACTCAACCTTCTTATCCGGAATAACTTGCAGTTCTTATCCGGAATATGCTTCTGACTCTTATCCTGAATAACTTAAAACCCTTGTATTCCGACAACTAAAACCCTTATAACCCGTATAAGCAAAATTTTGAACTTTTAAGTTTTACCCAAAAATCAAGCCAAAAATTCCAATTTTTTTATGAAAATCACCAATATGAATAACACAAATTCCTACCACAACTATGTAGGAAATTTGTAGTAAAGATTTTGTGGTGAAAAAACACAAAAAAAATTGAAAACACGGATATATCTTGATTAAAAGAGTATGAAAACTAAAAACTAACACAACAAAAACCTTATATCATCCCATGGCTCTTGATACTAATTGTAGAATCGTGATAATCTTGTAACTAATCAAGAGGGTTGATGTTATTCTAGAGAGAGAGAGAGTAGAGAGAGAAACCAAAGAAACTTTATTAAATGTGTGAAATAAACTAAACAACCAACACCTCTTTCCATAGTGGAAAGAGGTTTATATATACCCAAGTCCTTAAATGGACTTGGGCCTCCGGCCCATGAACATGCTCATGGGTCAGGCTATTCATAAACATTACTTAAACAATACTACGAGCCTATAACTATATTGTTGGAGTGACCGAGACTTTCTTTATACGTAAAACGTATTTCCAACATATTGCCTATTGGCGCACACGTGTACAACGTTTCCAGTAGGAATAAGAGGAATGGGCCTACCCTACTAATTAGACTTGTCGAGTAAGTAGGATGCACCCCCTTCGACCATGGATCATGTATCCTTGTTAGGCCCCCTTGCTATTAATGACGTCGTAGCAAGTTATGCAACCAGTAAACTCTGAGACTGTTAAGACACACTTGTGCACACCTAACAATGGGTCAGCCTCACATGACCGTCCTTATGGTAGTAGCGGTATACCGAACGTAATGAGCTTCTCAAACCCATATGGACCATTTATAAGCTTACATTAACTTATTACTCGAAATCGTGCTATGAAAATTAAAATATACATTCTATAGCAAAAGAAGAGTAGTGTTTATTACAGATCAAACATTTGAAAATACAAAGCATGAAAATGTGTTTACAAATCTCTAAGATTATTGGAGAGCAGATGGGTCTCAGAGGAGGATCTCTTCAGTTTCAACAAAGGAGGGCAATAAGTAGTAGCCCGATGATCCTTAAGGATTTTTTCCATCTGGCCCAGAAGACGTGAATCCCTCTCCAGCAATGGTAATGGCAGCACAGGGATGGTAGGAGCAAGGTGGGTCGCACCAACAGAAGGCGCTGCTTCTATGTTTAGCAGGGTTTTCTTGGAAGTTGCGCGACACTCATGCGCTGTAAGGACCTCAGATAATGGCACTTCTTTCACAATCTTGAAAGGATCAAGAATATCCTTCGGATGCGCGAATACAGGCATAGTTAACTGCTCCATAGATGGCTTTAGATCAAAGTCTGCCAATGATTCTGCGCCCTCTGCCTTATGGCGCGCTAAGGTAAGACCCTCCATTACCACTTCAATTGGCACTTCATGCTCCTTATCCTCTAAACCAAAAGAAGGCAGCGGGCATACACTCATTTCTTTCATGGCTGCGGTAAGTTTGGGGTCAACCTTCGGATCGTAAAAGAGCACCTCTGATAGTTCTCGGTTCAATAGCTTCTCCTTGTGTGCAGTTGCCAAGCCTCTTGAAGTACCTCATTGATGGCGGCTATGACAACCTAGGAGAATGTGGCTCGCAGGGAGGGGTCTTCCAAAGCAACCATTGCGGCCAGGAGCAGACCATGGCGCACTAACCACCGTTTCTCGGCTATCTCCTTCATTAGGCGTGGGTACAACTCCTCATCTAGCTCGATGTTCACCCTCTTCAATTGGAAGCTGAGGTCGCTCACATCCTCCTTTACCCTCGCACCCAGAGCATCAACATTAGCAACAAACCTATCTTTCCCCTCCTCAAAAGCCCCCATGGCAGCAATGTTGGAGGCCTTTATCTGGCTAAGATGGGTGCGCTCTTCCTCCAGGGCAGCAGATAATCTGTTTCTTTCTTGAGTTAGGGAATGGAGGAGGGCGACATCTTTTCTTCCTCTCTCGGCTTCTTGGTCTATTTTTTCTTGCATGTCGCCAAGAGCGGAGGATTTTTCATCAGTAACCTGCCTAACTTTTCTTCTGTCATACGGAGTTGGGCGGACAACTCAAGGAATCTCTTCTTGAGGTACGATGTTAAAGTCACCTGCTACGCCGCTAGATAACTTGCCTCATCAACCAAGACAGAGTCACTCATTCCTTTAAGTACTACCCTTCAGCCAGGAGGCACGATGTTGTCTAGGAAGCTCGCGCAGTCAAAAGCACTTGTGAGATTGGATGATGCGGGGAGCTCCCAGTCAGGGGAAAAGGTAGGATCTTGGGCGAATGCATCCTCTCCTGCTGATGAAGCCTCTTTTTAGGGGGAGGGTGTTGTCTTGGCTTTTGTAGAAGATCTTTCCTGTTCGTCGTTGCTGCATACAAGTAATAGTTAGATTGACGTTTAAAGTATGATCGCCTAAAATTGCAGCGGGGAATGAATAGTCTACGCTACCATATAGAAGGAAATTGTTACCTCAGATTGATGGTCGCGGGGGGGGGGGGGGGGGGGGGTGCCTGGAGGGGTCTTTGTAAGATTCTCTTCAAATTCTTCCTCTGTAGTGTGCACCCCTGTCCAGGAGGGACCAACCTCGGTGCGTGCGACTTTGTGGGGAGATGATGGGGGGATTCTACGTCTTTTTCCTAAGGAGATAAAGTCCTCTTCCTCAAACTCATCCGTGGTTTTCTCGGCATCTTTGGTATATTCATCTGACGGCACTGAGGAGCTAAGAAATGGTGGTGGTTGTTGAACGGATGGCTGATGTTCTAACTGTTGCATTGGTGGGGATGGTGGCGGCTGGTCAGCGTCGGGGCCTTCGCTCCCTTGGGCGGTCGATGGCTCTTCAATCTCCAAATCTATGGTGTTCCTCTGCGCGCGGTCATGAAGTGATTCTTCATTTTCCTGTTGAGGGCGAGACAACAGGGAAACAGGGAAACATATTTTAGTATCCTAATGTACGATGATACTTACAGAAGGTTATGATGAAGGCGGGAAAAACCACTAACCCTGGCCACTCTCACTGCGGAACGCTATTACCATGTGCTCACCACATATGGGTGTGCGGCTTTGGCCAAGAGTGACTAACACACTCTCTGGGTAGGGTTGTACGGGGATGCAGTTGTTGTTTAGAGTCTTCGCATCTGCAGCGTTGTAGGAGTCAGGGACAGGTAGGGGGTCCTTCCTCACGGTGTCAGGGGTCAAGAATGGAAAGAAGAAGGGAAAGGCGGCGTCATCAATCCAGAAGAATCTGTCGGTCCAATTCCTTAAAGAATCTATCTTTCTATCAAAGCATTGCATACCACCCTTACGCTTAGCAAAAGACACCCAGCCATTGGCTAAATTCCTTTGGTATAATACGCGAAAAAGATCTACTGTGGGTTCTATGTCTAGGGTGCGGCAGTTTATTTCTAAAGTTGAAATTTTCGCTGCCCCTATGCAATGTAGCTGGGAGACGTGGGTCTCGTAGTGTATTAATACACTCAGAAGAAAGCGCGAAATGTGTATACGCTGGTTTGTGTAATCGAAGTAACGGGTGTACAACCCTATCTTCCCTGCGGGGAACTAACTTATATTGTGTTGGGGGTTAGGAACTTCTAGGTGAAGATAATCGGGTATGTAGAATTCAGAGGTGAACTGATCTAGCTGATTAATGGTCAAGATGGACTTGATATTGGTTAGCTGTTTTACCATGGTGTTGTGTGTACAGAAATATAGTAGTCGCGCGGATTACCTTAATAAGAGATCTGGGGATGATGGTGAATAGTAGAAGCGTTAATGGTGGTTTGAAGGTTTGTAGAGGGTAAACAGTCAAAAGGAGGCATGATGGGTTTATATAGGCTTCCTTAGTTTTACTGTTCATGGTCAGATGTGTGCCACGTGTCCCCCACTTGCTAGATCTAACAGTAGAATGTGAAGGGGTAACTATGACGTGGCACACACTTTTTCCGAATACCAAGGAGGTTAGGTGAAATGGGGGATGTTTGTCTTCTTGGCGGGAATGTTTCAAATCTGAGTTTATGCTTAGACTACGCGACTGTTTATGTTTGATTCTAGTCCAGTAGCCGCGGTTAGTACCTACGACCACTAGAGTGGGGGGACATGATGACGTATAGTCCCTAGTCGGGCTGGATAGTCCGACTCATGGGTACTACCCGTATCCATCAGGAATGGATTGGATACTTGTGCGATGTGCGCACATGGCCCATAAGGCCTGGTAAGCCGCTGTCGTACAAGAGGTTAATTACTTAGCCAAGTCCTCGTCGCAGTGCGACAGGATCAAACCGAATATAACTTATATTATAGTTATATTCGCCTAAGGAAAAGGGATATAAACTTGCCTTAGTTGGATAATTAAGATCAAGCTATTTCAAGTCATTATCTCTTCCTTAGGCCGCAAGAACAGGGAGCCCATCCTGGACTCTCTCGAGTATAAAAGGAACCCCTCCAATTCCATAAAGGTATGATATACACAATACCCTTAACACTAATATACTCAAATCGATTACTTACTCTCACGCCGGAGTCTAATCGTGGGTAACAAACCCACGGTAAGCCTAACGGTGTCTGTTTAGTGCGTAGGGTCCTAAAACAAGTTTCACTTGGTGCGAGAGCCGGAGCCCACAAGACCCCAAATTAAGCCTAATTTGGGTTAAGCTGGGTCTGCCCCAACTTTTGCATCAACAGGGTACTTGTACACTATCTTAACATAATCTTATAACCTTAATTTAGTCTTATAAATATTTATAGACTTGTCCAAAAATACTAGGTAGTGATCCTATGTAGATTTCTTAATATAAGGGTTTTTAGGTCATTAATCCTAATGACTTTCTATCTTGAGTAATTAGTGTTTGTACCTTTATAGACACTTATTCTAGGGCTTATATAGTATGTTTATGACTTCTAGGGATTCTACATTTTTATTTTAAGGGCTTGTATAGGTTGATCATATTCTAGGGACAATTATGGGAGCTTAAGATCCTATGCTTTGATAACTTGTACTTTGTGGTTTACCAACTTGTAACTTGACTTGAAATAAATGTATATTCTTAATATGATATATAGTTGAGTTTTGTAATTTATGGCAAAAGATTAGACTCTAATTCAATGTGAAATGGATTTTATATGCTAATCTTGGTTACTAGGTCTTAATTTGTAATTAACCTTGGATTAGTGAATATTAGCATTTTGTGATTAATTAACTTTCCTTTATATGATAGATTATAATTAGTACATTGTTTTTGATAATAGCACATAGATTTTATGTAGTTACATTGCTTGAAATATTGTTTATCAAGGGTTTCTAGGTGGTGATCTAGACTATTATGTACAATTACTTGTACTTAGCTTTGTATTGTTTGTCCTTGCCATTCTTAGGTATTATTAGGTCTTCAAAGTATAGTTTACAACTTGTTTATAATCCTTAATGACTTATTCATATGTTTTTTCCATTCATAGCTTACCATTCTTGAGTTTACAACTTATTTATAGGGTTTCTAAGGGAAGTTAGGGCATCATAGTTACATTTGAGATGTTCTTATTGATACTGAACTTATTAGATCACTTTTAGATATTAGACTTGATATATACATTGTATTGACAACATATAGGAATATGTTGTAATGGCAGTTCAGGTTGTGAGAAGCAGTTCATCTTACCAAGTAAGGCATAAAAGCAAAAATTTCTTGCCAAATATTCATATTGAGACAATCATAGCTTATAACATAGATGTGATTTTTGAGGATTTTCACACCTATGGTATTCCTCAACTGCTCACACTGACCGCGCAAAACATCGACATAAGCTTGTCCGAACGCAACCATTTGACCAATGTATAGGCCCATACATGCGTTTAGCTCAGAATCTCCGCATACTTCCTTCAGTTCGTTAAGGATAGGAGTTCTTCCAGTCATTTTAATTGAGATAAATTGATTAGTTGAAAGGGTTTATGAAAGAGTTAGGGTTACAGATAACTGATTTGAGGGGCGAATGTTGATTAACCACCGAGTGTTAAGAATATATAGAAGTCCGAAAAGTCGTGAAAATTAAGTCCCTAAAAAGTTTTAGTAACTCAACGGTCGTGCAAATTACGTCCTTCAAAGTGTGTCAGAATATGGACCACCAACTTTTTTTTGCGGGGAAATGGTTTGAGGGACGCAATATGCATAAACCAATGGTGGAAGCAATCGTAGGGGTATTAACTGGTTTCGGGGAAGAAAATTTCATAAAGGAAAGGTGGATATTGTATGACGAGATGGGGGTGGCACGGGAAATGGCGAATATACCTCAGGTATCAGGCACGTGTAGGAGTTAACGGAAGAAAACAGCGAAAAGTCAAGAATCGTCAACTCAGTGAAAAAATTGCACGAGATTTTGAAGTATAGTGGCAATATTGCTTGTAGTTTGCTCTCAGTGGCAGATTTGTGAAATTGAAAAAGTTCAGGGACATAATTTGTAGTTTAGCCCCAACTATTATATTATTTTGTTTGAAATTACTTATAATAGAATTTTTTAAATTTAATTAGTAAATGCTAAATGGATCGGAAAATGATAGATGGATCATAAACTATAAGTTTTGTAATAAATTTTCTATGTTGTGTCATTTGATAAAGGGAATTGGAACAAGGGGATGCAAAAACAATGGTATTTATCGTGATGTCAAACAATCTTAGTTTTATTCATTTATAATCGATTTGATGTTTATAATACATAAAAAACACAAAAAAGATTGATCATAATAGATGATCAACCAATACAATACTAAGAACAATATATATCAAGACATATTTATCTATACAGAATCATAAAAACAACAATGATCGAGATTAAGAGAGTTTTTAATAGTAGTTGTATGAAAAAAAATGAAAAGAAACCTTAGCTACTTCACCTTTAAATTAAGACATGAGTTTTTTTACATATTTGCTCCTTAGTCCCCCACAATACAAACATTACAAAACTTGCCAGAAAGTCCCTGTATATTTCTTAACATAGAAAACTTGTTATTCAACACCATCCCTCAAGTTTTCCAACTTGAAACATATCTACCAATTTTTCTGCACAACTCGTCAAGTTACACAGAACCAAGAGCTTTTGTAAGAACATCAGTTATCTGCTGAGAAGTATGAATCTTCTCAATCTTAATCACACCACTAGACACTTTTTCTCTTACTAAGTGCACATCAATCTCAAAATGACTTGAATTTTCAAGAAATACTGAATTAGCATCAATCTGCAAAGCATAACTGTTATCACAATATAACACAACTAGCAACAAATCTTTTAGACCCACGTCACTCAGCAAATTAGACAACCATATAACTTGTTAGTCTCAAAATATTGAGTCAAACAAGAATGTTCAGTCATAGGTTTATATTGTAACATTTATTAGAACGTTGTAATAGTTAGTTAAATAGTCGTGACATTACGGGCTTGATGACTAGCTTAAAAGGCCTCTTTCAAGGTACTAAGCATTTATTCAAGCCCGACCCAAAACAAATATAGTCCAATAGAAACCCGCATGTGGGTGGACTATATAAGCACCCTCCTACATTGTTAGGAGGGTTGGTTGTTATCATTTTCTTAATCTAATATTCACCTAGTTTCTCCATCTTCTCTCTACTTTCTCTCACTACTTTCTCTCACTACTTTCTCTCTCTACTTTCTCTCACTACTTTCTCTCTCTAGAACTCATATACTTTCATCTTTTTTTCTTAATCTATCATCAAAGTATATGGGACAACATTTGGTATCAATCGCCATGGGGTATATTCGTGTTTAGTTTGTGGTTATTGTTTTTTATTCGTGTGATTTTATCATCTAATCATCTCTTCTCAAAATTTTTGTGTGTTTTCGAGCTCTAAATCTTCATACAAATTGCCTACATAGTCGTGGTAGGAATTTGTGATATTCATATTGGTGATTTTCACGTAAGAATTGGAAGTTTTGGCTTGATTATTGGGTAAAAAGTTCGAAATATCAAGTTCTTGGGAAGTCAAAGATTTCGGAATTCTTAGGGTTTAATATTCCGAATTCTTGTTCAGCAAGTTATTCCGAAATTTGTTCTTAAGAATTATTCCGAATTCTACTCTTGTCACATATTCCGAATTTACAACATTTTTGTATTCCGGATTTGTAGTGGTTGACTTATTCTGAAATCCAGTTCAGAACTCATGTTTCGAATCTTTGTTTGGGAACGCAGATTCTGAATTCCATATTGGAAGCACACATTCCGAATTCTTGTTGAAGCATACATTCCGAATTCTTGTTGAAGCACACATTCCAAATTCTTGTTGCATCACACATTACGACTTCTTTTTTTAAAGATTCACATTCTGAATTGTGTTCAAGGTCTGTATTCAGAATTTATATACAGATTGTATTCCGAATTTACATACAAGTCTACATTCTGAATTTAGTTTGGTGTTCTACATTCCGATATTAAGTTTTGTGTTCTACATTCCGAATTTAGTTTGGTGTTCTACATTCTGACATTAAGTCTGGTGTTCTACATTCAAGTTTCATATTCCGGATTTAGAGAGGCATTAGGATTCCGAATTCTTGGGTATACGGATTCCGAATTTCATTTTGGGTTAACAGATTCTGAATTTTTGAAGTCTTATTTCGAAATCCTTAGTGATTCCGAAATTAAGTGTTATAATTTTTTTCAAAAATAATGTGTTTTTGAAAAATTTTAACATTCGCGAGTTTTTTTGGTCTAAGAATTTTTGGTTTCTTACGAAGACATTGTTTAGGTTTTTCACAAAGTTTCTCGGAATATCAACCACAACCTAATCACAACATCATCTACTTAAGATCCTATTCACTTCAACACTTCAGAACTAAATAGAGATGGATTCTACTACTGAGTATCGTGTTACTAATAACAACATCATGGTGGCAGGTAACAAAGAGAGACCACCAATGCTCGTGACTGGTCGATATGCACAATGGCAATCACGATTTATTCGATATCTTGATACAAGACCAAATGGTGATCTTCTCCAACGTTGCATCAAAGAAGGACCCTATACACTCACTACAATCACCATTCCTGCAACTCCAGCAACCGACACGACAACAGGTGCCGATGAGCAGACTATTAATGAAACATATGAGAATACTTCGAAAGAGAACCGTGCTTGGATTGATGCAGAGAAGGAATTAATCTATTTGATTCTAAGCGGGATTGGAGATGATATTTACTCAACGGTTGATGCGTGCTCTACTACAAAAGAAATGTGGTTTGCCATTGAACGTCTATAACAAGGAGAATCACTAAACAAACAAGATGTCAAAACTAACTTGTTTTGGAACTTTGGTAAGTTTAATTCATTAGATGGGGAATCAATTGATTCATATTATTCAAGATTCTATAAGATGATGAATGACATGACAAGAAACAACGTGGAAGTCTCCACCATGCAAGTCAATGTGAAATTTCTACAACAACTTCAACCAGAGTGGACACGATTTGTAACTTTGGTGAAACAACAAAATAAGTTAGACGAGGTCAACTATCACACGCTCTTTGACATTTTGAAACAATTTCAGAATGAGGCAAGTGAACTTCGAGCTGAACGGGTAGCAAAGACTTCTAATCCACTTGCTTTGGTGTCTACTACTCAACACGTCCAAGATCATCCCTCTCGTGTTCCAAAGTCATACTCCACTCAATCATCCTCACCAAGATACTCCACTTCATCCAAGTCTTCAGCTCCCACAAGATCACGAGGCAAAGAACCAAGAGCACCATCACCATCATCTGAGCCATCATCTAAAGAGGACAGTGATGAAGAACAAGCTCAGAAGAATAGGGAGATGAACCAACAAATTGCTTTCATTATGAAGACCTACAAGAAAATATTCAAACCCACCAACAACAATCTTCGAACATCATCTACAAGGAGCCGATATGTTGAGAGTCCTCCAAGGTATGACACACGTCGACGTGATGAAAGTCCTCCTAGGTATGATCGACGTCATCCAACACATGTTGAGGGTTCTACACGGTATGATCGACAAACTGCTAAGTATGATACTCAAAGGATTGCTATTGTTGATGGGAATAGGGAAACTGTTGGAACTCAAGTGGTTCAGCAAAGTGGGATTCAGTGCTTTAATCGTCAAGGTTATGGGCATATGGCAAAGAATGTAGGAAGCCGAAACGGGTTAAGGACTCTGGTTATCATAAGAAAGAGATGCTACTATGCAAGAAGATGGGAGCTGAGGTTAAATTGTCGGCTGAGGAAGGAGCAATGATTGATGATACTGATGATGAAGCCTCCGACTAAGAACTTGAAGCACATTACTCGTACATGGCAAAGGTTGAAGAAGTTCTCAATGTCACTAAAGATGACAACGGTCCTATCTTTGATACTGAGCCAATCGATAAGGTACACACTGAAGAGGAATATAATCTGTTTGGTAATATACATGAGCATTATGAGCTACCCAAAGCCGTTACTGACACATGTATGATGGAAACGGTTGATAGCAATACCACACTCGATTCATCAGACATGTGTAATAATGAGTCTGAGGATGATCAACATGCAAATGAGTATGATGATGAGGAGCGTATTGCGCTTGATAATTTAATTGCTACTTTACAAAAAGATGTCAAAGAAACTAGAAAGAGTCAGAAATCAATTAAAGAAGGAAAACGATACGCTCACTCAAAATTTTGAAGAAAGCAAAGCTGCAGTTATAAAATCTAGTGAGCTTCTTGCAAGCTACAAAGTTGAGCTTATTCAAAAAGACAAAAAGCTTGCTAGGTACAAAGAGGGTGTCATTACTACTGTTAAGGATGTGTTTGAAACTAAATACAACGAAACTCTTAAGCTTTTAGAACAAGAGAAACATAATTATAACACCTGTTTAAGTATTGAACGACACAAAACGTATCTTGCTACCACTAAGGTGAATGAGCTAACTCAAAAGATTGGTTTTCTTCAAGAGGATAAAACTAAACTAGTCACTGCGAAGACGGAAGAGGTTGCTAACTTGCAAAAGGTTTTCAAATCTATACAAGCTAAAGACATTGACAAAGTCGTGGAACTTGAAATGCAAATTGATTTTTATAAGAAAATTGTTTATAAAACAAATCAATTTATTTAAGCCATGAGAATGTTGGCACCTCGTTCGTTTTTCAAAGGTAAAGCTATTTTTGCTAGTCCTAAGTACCTCGGGCAAGCTCAATCTGAAAATCAGCGCCTATATCTTGAGGAGTCCCAATGGACCGACCTTGATTGTCTTCTTGTTAGACTCGATAGTGATGAATCACTAACTTTTGAGGAGGAGAGTAGATCACCAGTGAATAAAGACTTTGTGAAACCATATAATTGTGCTTATGAAAATAGTCTTTACGAAATTTTCAAACCACAAAAACAGAAGTCTCGTGAGCAAATATTTTTTGAATGTGCACAAATAAGAATTAATGGAGACAAGTTTTTGCCACTAAGAAAACTAATGTTTCAAAATATATTGGGTACTTGCCGCATCAAGCTTCTATCAGCAAGAGTAAGCAAGCACTTAGTATTCTTAAGAGTAATATTGAAAATTTCAAAAAGGTTGTTGACGATGACTAGAAAAAACGTGAACTTTTAAAAGGTGATAAAGAAATTCCTCACGATATAACTGTGCTTGTGAAAACTATTTTGATTCCGCTTGCGGAAAGAACAAAGAAACACGCTTTGGAATTTGAAACGTTAATTGAGCAAGAAATGTTTGACGATTTGAAATATGTGGAATCTCTTGAAAAAGAAATTGACGACCATCAACCTGAAAGAGACGAATTTTCTATAGCATATGATCTACTCTTGCAAGAATGCCTCTCAAGATATTATGTGTGTTTATGTTACAACTTGTGCTGATATTGATGAATATTCTGATGTTGCATGCAAATATCTTGATCAAGTCAAAGAGTGTGAACGTCTTGAAACTGAGCTTTCGAATAAAGTTAACCAAAAAGAGTTTTCGTTAATTCAACATAGATATGATTATCTTCAAAAACATTGTCATTCACTTGAACTTGCTTTGCAAAACAAAGTTGGCAGCTTTTCAAATGATACACCTTTGGAAGTAAAATTATATGAGTCATGTCGATTAATAAATGAAAAAAGTCTTGATATTACGGATTTGAAAGCTCAGTTACAAGAAAAAGACATAGCAATAGAAGCGTTGAAGAAACTCCTTGCTAAGATGGGTGGGAAAATTATGGAACCTAGAGTTGTGAAACCCATTGCTAGACAACCCAATGTGTACAAGGCGACTAAACCCTCTGTCTTGGGAAAACTCTCAACTTTCTAAAATTCTTCATTTGCTACATTTGGGTTTGCCCAAGACAGATGGGAAGAATAGGTTACCACATATTCGTCCCAAAACGGTTATTCAAGCACAAAGCACAAATTTGATCAAACCAGAGATTTATAGATTGGCCGCTAAACCCACACAAAACAAAGATAGTCAGTCGCCTCAGACTTCTAGAAACACTAATAGACGTGTGTCTTTTACTACAGGAGTAGTACCCACTGCTAGTGTTAGTCGGCCTCAGCTTAAGAGCACTCAACTGAATGATAAGGTCTGGAAACACAAGAGTCAAGGGAAGATGAAGAGAGTAGAAGACCACCCTAGGAATTTGAATATTTCTAAGAATAAAACGTCTATAATCGCATGTAATGACGATTTGAAAATTTCGAATGCTTTGAATGTTAAGTTTGTTTGTGTGAAATGTGGAAAATATGCTGCTAATTCTAATCATTCTATGTGTGCTATAAATAATGTCAAAGGCATAGATACTAGAACTAAGAAGCAAATTGCGATGCCTATTAGTGCTAGTAAACCCAAACGCAAAGTGAACCATTCTGGTGCAATCCCCCCCCCCCACCTAAGAAAAGTATTGCATCAGAATCCACCACTAAGGACCCTAGAAGCAGAATTAGAGAATTATATGAGTCTGCTAGCAAGTCTTGGAAATTGTGGTTTGCTAATCAATGTCCACCAGGATATAAATGTGTGCCTAAGGCTAGAAAAGAAAATGTGACAACGAGCGTTAGTGTGCCTTTAATTGTTGAATCTAGGGAACCTAATGATTCGAAAATCACAACTAACATGGACTCAGATTTAGCAAATGATCCACCGTGTTCTAATTCTTCTGCAGGTGATCGAAACAATTCTCTTCATACGGGACTTTGGGTGCACCAAGCACATGACCGGGAATCTCAAGCTTCTAATTAACTTCGTGGAGAAGTTCCTGGGTACGGTCCAATTCGGAAATGATCAATTTGCACCGATCATAGGATATGGAGATTTGGTTCAGGGGAATATCACGATAAAAAGAGTATACTACGTCGAAGGGCTCAATCATAATCTTTTCTCGGATGGTCAATTCTGTGATGCAGATTTGGAGGTTGCTTTCAGAAAGAAGACATGTTTTGTTCGTGATTATGATGGGAATGGTTTACTTACTGGTTCACGGGGTACAGATCTTTACACTATCTCACTTCAAGACACAACCTCTACAACTCCAATTTGCTTCATGGTTAAAGCTTCAATGACTCAGGCATGGTTATGGCATCAACGTCTATCTCATCTCAGTTTTGATACCATCAACTTTCTTTCCAAGAAAGATATTATGAGAGGTCTTTCAAGCTTGAAATTCATCAAAGATCATCTTTGTTCTTCTTGTGAGCTTTGTAAAGCTAAACGAAGTAGTTTCAAGACAAAGACTACACCAACCTCTAAAGGACGATTAGATCTTCTTCATATGGATTTGTGTGGTCTCATGCGTGTATAAAGTATCAATGGGAATAAATACATTCTAGTAATTGTCGATGACTACTCAAGGTACACATGGACTCACTTCTTGAGGTCCTAGGATGAAACACCCGAAGTTCTCATCAACTTCCTTAAGCAGATACAACGTGGTCTTCAAGATCAAGTAAAAGTGGTACGTACTGACAGAGGCACAAAAATTTTGAATTCATCTCTAAAGAACTATTTTGAAGCCGGTGGGATTGAACATGAAACATCTATTGCTCGAACATCCGAACAAAACGGCGTTGTTGAAAGACGTAACCGTACTTTAGTTAAGGCTGCTTGAACATTATTATCCGCTTCAAAACTACCACTATTCTTTTGGGACAAAGCCGTGTCAACCACATGCTACACACAAAACCGTTCCTTAATTATTCCAAGACACGAAAAGACACTATATCACATAATTCATGATCGAAAACCTTCACTCAAACACCTTCACGTCTTTGGATGTACTTGTTACATAATACGAGATGGTGAAAATTTGGATAAGATGAAAGAGAAAGGTGATGCATGTATTCTAGTGGGATATGCAACTCAGTCTAAGGGATATAGAGTTTACAACAAGAGAACAAAATTGATAGTCGAGACTATTCATATCAGATTTGATGAATAACAAGAAATGGCACTTGAACAAAGTAGTTTAAGTCCCGATCCACAACGATAAAAGACTTCTATGCACAACCGCACGTAACTCGGAACTCAAGACCACAACAATGAACCGTCAAGTTCAAAGCTGGTTCAAGGAAATGTTCTAAGAGCAGATATGACAGTTGACGCGACAATTGAAGAGTTGGAAATGTTATATGGACCAATGTATGATGGATATTTCACGGGGGAGAAACATGTTGTATCAAAGTCTTCCGTTGTCACTCATGATAAGAATGATGATACCGATCATCATCAACAAAATGATACAATTTCATCTACTTCAACACGGGTTGCTACAGATTTACCTCCTCAGAATATCACATCAACAATCGATCCTACAACATCCACAAATACTGTCATTGCTCCAGAGAACACAAATCAAGCAGACTATGCATTAAATGACGAAGATGACTTTTTCAACCCATTTTGTACTCCGTTACACGTAACTGGAGAGTCCTCTACTCGCCATGTTGATCCATCAAATATGCATACATTTTACCAACGACATCCTTCAACACATCATTAGACCCGAGATCACCCTTTGGTTCAAGTAATTGGAAACCCTTCACAGCCCGTTCGTACAAGAAGACAACTAGAAACTGATGGCGATGTTTGTATGTTCGCACTCGTCGTGATTACAACTGAACCAACAAATATCAAAGAAGCCTTGGCAGATCACGTTTGGATTAAATCGATGACGGATGAACTTCAACAATTTAAAAGACTTAAAGTCTGGGAACTTGTTGATAGACCACACGATGTAACACCATTAAATCTTCGATGGATCTGGAAAAACTAGATGGATGAAGAAAACACGATCATCAAGAATAAATCTAGGCTAGTGGCTAAGGGGTATGGCCAGAAAGAGGGTATTGATTTTGAAGAATCATTTGCACCAGTAGCTCGTATGGAAGCGGTTAGGATTTTCCTTGCTTATACTGCACATAAGGGATTCATCGTTTATCAAATGGACGTAAAGACGGTGTTTCTTAACGGTCCTTTGAAGGAAGAATTTTATGTCACACAACCGGAAGGATTCATCAATCCTCATTATCCTGAGAAGGTGTATCATCTCCACAAAGCACTTTATGGACTCAAGCAAGCTCCAAGGGCGTGGTACGATGAGCTCTCAAAATTTCTGGTATCCAAAGGTTTCTCAAAAGGTTCCATTGATCTAACTTTGTTCACTTATAAATATGTGGATGACATTTTGCTTGTGCAGATTTATGTTGATGACATTGTTTTCGGGTCTACAAACCCAAAACTTTCAAAATGGTTTGAAAAACTAATGCACAACAAATTTGAAATGTCGATGATGGGCGAACTAAAATTCTTTCTAGGAATTCAAGTTCACCAATCCCCAAGTGGTATCTTTATTAACCAAGCTAAGTATTATCAAGAGATAAAAAAGCATGGTATGACTTCATGTGACCCCGTTGGGACACCATTATCAACCACATCCCTAGATGCTGATTTGGAGGGAGATGCCATAGATCAAACGAAATATCGTTCCATGATCGGCTCCCTCATGTACTTAATAGCAAGCCGACCAAATATATCACATGCTACATGTTATTGTGCACGATATCAAGCACGACCCACTGAAAAACACCTCAAGGAGGTTAAACGGATCTTTCGGTACCTTAAGAATACCATTCACATGGGACTCTGATATCCGAGGGAAACCGGTTTCTTTCTAACGGCCTATTCAGATTCTGATCATGCAGGGTGTCTTGATACACGAAAAAGTACTTCTGGTGGTGCAAAATTTCTAGGTCAAGATAAGCTCGTGGGATGGTCTACCAAGAAGCAGGATTGCACGTCATTGTCATCAGCCGAAGCGGAGTATGTGTCTCTATCTGCGTGTTGTGCTCAAGTTCTTTGGATAAGAACACAACTCACGGATTATGGCTTCCACTTTGATAAAGTACCTATGTACTGTGACTCAAAGTCCGCCATAGCCATCTCCTGCAATCCGGTACAGCATTCCCGCACAAAACACATTGATGTCAGATATCACTTCATTAAGGAACAAGTTGAAAGGGGTATCGTTGAATTATACTTTGTTGGAATTGATTACCAATTAGCTGACTTATTTACAAAAGCTTTTTCGAAAGAGAGGTTTGCGTATCTAGTTAGGAAAATTGGTATGAGATGTTTGACTCATGAAGAACTGGAGATTCTGGCAAAGAAGCCTGCTTGATTCATCTATCAAACATCTACATGTAAATATTATTGAAAAAGCAAAATACAAAATTAAAAAATCTTTGAAAATCCAAAAATATTCTTCTTGACATGTCTTTCAGTATCGATAATATGGACGTACGTAGAAATGTCGCTCAATAACGACACGGGTGTGTACATAAAGCTCGAATGAAAGTTGTACATATTTTTCAAACATGTCATTTCTATTTTAAAAAATGTCTACTTTGGAAAATTTTTTCCAACAATGGGTAGAGAAATCTATCACGGGTTGAGCTTGTCACAAAACATTCAACGTTTTGAGCTCAACACAATGGCTTGTAATCACTTTAGATTGTAACCCGGATCTATCTTCACGGGGGAGTGTACGCTTTAGTGCCCTTACCCTCAGCAAAAGAAGAGAAATCTTCTTACACTTGAGTGGATTCGTCAAGACATTCAAAGTCTATGAGCTCAAGTTTATGCTTTTGAAAATCCATTTTTTCAAAAATTTCGAATTTTAAGATTTTTCAAAAAGTGTTGAACACAATTTTTTAAAGAATTTCTCAATGATTATTTAAAATCTTTCAAAAATTGTGTGTTCAACAACTCCTATCCTCAAAAGTTTAACGGAGATCATATCCTCGTAATGACAATTCAACTGGATCAATTTTTGAGGGGGAGCTTTCCTAATTCATACTAAGTTTGACACATTTTTCTCCCGAAAGTTTTCAAGACTATTTTTCACAATATATTTTAATCAAATTTGGTATCTCTAATATCAAACGATTTTATACATTAGAGATAGGGGAGAAAATGTGATATAAAGACTCAAGCACTTATAATTACGATCAAATACCCACAACATCTTTAACCCACGATGTTATTGGTGTCACAAGGGTGGTTAGGTTTAAGTCCTATGATCCAACCAGAACCGGAGGGATCTTCCCAGGGACAATCCAATAGATTACTGAAAGTCCTTAGGAAAGATGGAGTAGAATGTGAACGTAGCTGAATGCCGACTAATACTAATGCTAGCACTGGAAAAATCACAACAAGGTGCTAGTAATGGTGTCTTGGTAAGCATTGAAGGGGTTGAAGATTGAAAAAAAAATGTAAGGATATAGGTGTAAAGAAAGAAGCCCTCCATACAACTTAGGCAGAAACCGGGTCAACGCATCATGAAGACAACGCATCATGGACCCAGTGATGTAATGCACAACCCCTCCCCAGCTGACTCAGGCTTCTCTTAAAAGAAGTTTGTTTAATTGTCACGGAGAACAACACGACTTCTATTAGCTTTCTTACTCCGAGTTAGTTGATATTGAATAGGTGGCATATGCTCCAGCCTCCGACCACTAAAATGTAAAACCCGCTTTAAAAAATTCCTATGAACAGTACACGTGAACAGTAAATACGTGAAAATACGGTAAAATTAAAACATTCCATTTATAATATATTCTACGTGTCACTGTATTTAATAACATGTGGTTACGTATATATTATAAATGTGTTAAGTACACGACATATAAAAATCACGATAATTAAACATGAACGATCACGTAAATAATTGAACTCTGGAAAACTATGGGTTTCCCCGTGGGCTCCCTTTAGGTCGCGGCTACACAAGAGGAAAAGGAAGGGATGGGCTTTGGCCCATGACCCAACTCAAAACCATAATAAGCGAAAACACAGGAAACATTAAACATATAATTAGGTTACAAAAAAAGTTCTCCTCTTGCCTCCTTTTTGCTCTTGCCGCCGGCCACCACAAACCACAAGGACAAACCAGACGAATTTTGGTCTTGGATTTTTAGGTGTACGTGTTCGTGATCGTAAACCTTTTCATTCCACGTTAACAGTATTATCAAAAACCCCTTTCTTTTAATTATTTTATTTAATTCATGATATAATCATTAAAATAAACAAGAAAATCATGTTATATAATTAAAACCATGGATTTAAGGGTGTTTGCTTCAGTTTTTGGGTTAGCCGAGACACAACCGAGAGTCAAAGGACTCTCGGCTTGTTTGATCCGACACCATCGAGACCCACAAAGGGCTCAGTTTGGTTTGTTTGTTCGGACGCTGCACCAAGGGACCGCGACCAAGGGTCGGGGTATGTTTAGGGTGGTTTTGGTTTTTGACCGAGAACAAACCGAGACCTATAGGGTCTCGGTGGGGTTTTTTTGGCTAACAATGGGAACCGAATAAAGCTAGCAGGGGGAATCGGGTTGAACCTGTGGCCACCCGGTGTGAACCGAGAGACACCAGTGGCAACCGGCTAGCCGGTTTAGCCACTGGTGTGGCTGTTATCTTCGACTTATATGTGAACCGGGTTTCAGGCTCGGGTTAATTTTTAAAACACGGGTTCGGGTCTCGGGTTAGTTATTAAAATCAGAAAAATATGTTTAATTAAATTAATTACTAGACCTTTTAATTTAATTAAATTCATGACTTAGGTTATATATTAAAATTAATATTTCATGTATAACCTAAAGTATTTTACTTAGCTTAATTTAATTAAAACATGTATTTTTAATTAAATTCTTATAACGTATAGTTTAATTAATTAACCAGTTATTTAATTAATAAGCTATAACCATGACTTGTATTATACTAATTAAACTTTACTTATTATTAATAATCCAGCTTAGTTCTAATTATGGAAACTTACTATTTTTTGGAAACTTTCTATTTTTAGAAACTTACTATTTATGGAAACCTGCTTTTTTTAGAAAGTTACTTAGTATTACAATACAAGTATTATAATACCTAATACATGAATAATACACAACAGAACATCATAATAACTACAGTTAACATAGTAAACAGTAAAACATGACAGAATACGTATAACAAGCTAATAACACACAGAACCAGTAAAACACGTGTATTTCAGACAACTCATACACGTTCCTATTCTTATGTAGTATTATTCGTCAAGGCGGAGTAGTCTCTTCAGCGTTTTTGTTAGCTTCTACTAGACATAAGGTACGGATTTCCCGTCCTTGAGTAAGGACAACTTCTTCCTTTATTAGGATTTCCCGTATGCAGCCAACTGTTTTCCCCAATAGTTACAGATTAAATGCTTATGTTTTATTAGTTACCTTAGCCATATACATGCATGACCAGTTTCACCTAGTTATGGAGGTACCATAACCATAACACTAGAGGCACTAGTGTTATGACTTCACCATGGCGGAGTGATAGCTTGTGGCGTCCCTTTCAGTTATTTGGCCATTATTATATTATTATTATCATGTGGGCCGTATGGGTGTATCCTAGGTTCATTTTCAGTCAGGATTTCATGGTGAATGTGGTGTGTGCCTTGCATCCTTCACAAGGAACTGATCCCATCCTACCCATTACCAATTAATTAGAGGCATCCCCTCTAATTTGCATGACAAGGTCACCCCTCCAAGTATTCATGCACGTTGTTGACCTCATGACCTATATTGGCTTTTTGTATATTGAACTAATACAGATTTTCATTAGTAAAAATAAGCTATATTTTCAGAATATGAAACCAGATTATAAACATGTTCCAGGTTTTCCATGACTTAATCATTTCCGCTGCTATTCATGCTTTACTTTTCTTTCCTATATTATGTCATTCATGTTATGTCCTATATCCGTTCACTTAGCGTATTGCTCAGCCGTTACTTTTCTTTCCATGTCCCAAAACGGCAGGTATCCAAGGGTAGACTAGAGCATTTGGAGGACATGCATAGGATGGGATCTACCTTATACTTCTTCTCCTCTTGCCTTCATAGATTTATGCTTGTTTAGTCTTCCTTTAGTTCATTTATTTTATTTATGTTTTGGGCTTATGTTTGGGGAACCGATGTTTGATTCCGGTTATCCCTTTGGTCATGTATGTTTATGACATATTACCTTGCATGCTTTGATGACACGCCATAATTATCCTGTGATATTCCATTTATCAAAATGAGGTGTTACAATTATGGTATCAAAACCCAAGGTTTCGATTTGTAGGATCTAAAACTTGACATGTGACTAATGGGTAGTCACCAGGCTCTTCCCAAGCCGACGTCTGCTACTCCACGTATTGATATTCTCAGCACCAAGCCGATGTCTGATTTTCCACGTATCGATGTTTTCAGAATCTCGTTGTTTTAACCATGATGTTTTCCTCGAAATTATTTTTTTAATATGGATTGAACAACCGTCATCCATACTTAGTTACATGGCATTATTTTATGCATGGTATTTGCTTGTAAATTATGACCAGTATGGACTGAACCACGGTAGTCCATACTTAGTCATACGTTGCTATTAGGGTTAGACAGTTGGTTTTCATGCATTCAGGTCATTTTCATTTCATGTATTCATTTCATGCATTCATTTCATTGTCGCAGGTATTATGACTAAGTAATGGTTGGAAAACAGGACTGGCCCTATTTAGTCGCATGTGCTTTTATCGAAACTTTTAACTTTGGGACCGACCAATTGGCGTCCCCCTCTATGTCTTTTGTTTTGGTGAACCGACCATAGGCATTCACCCTCGCTCATATAAAGGTTTTATAAAATGCATCATGCATTTTAAATTGTTTCATGCATTATAAACTGTTTCATTGCTTTATACATTGTCCATGCACTTTATGCTCACCTCATATTATTTTAGACTTATCATTTATGTAGCATTGTGAAACGACTCATAGTCGTCCACATTACTAACTTTCAAAATTTATTTCATTTCAGTCATAACTTTTCAAGTTCCCTCATTAGTTACTATGTCTCTTTATGTCAATTATGTTTTCATGCTATCATGGTTAACTTCGTTTTCATGTTGATTATGTTTTATACTGCTTCATCTTAAGTTTGTTCCATGTTTCTTCATGATTGAATTCATTTTCATGCTGATTATGTCTTATGTTTCTTATGTGGATTATGCTTTCATGCAAGACATTGATGGATTTCATGTAATCCTGCTTTCACGATAGTCATGGTTGGTTTTCATTAATCATGCTTTCATGCAAATCATCGATGAATTTCGTTTAACCATACTTTTAGCGTTTCTCTATGCAACCAGAATGATGTCTATGATGGAATTGCTAGGCTATCATGATGCTTATTCCAGTTCGGTTTTCTAACCGTTGAACCAAATAGTTTCCTTTAAAAATCATGTCAGATGATCGACCCATACCGATCATTTTAGTGCATTTCAGGTGTAGTCCATGCACCATATTCCACGAGTACTCCATGTACCATATTCCATGGGTATTACACGTACTGTAATCCATGTGTATTTCACTTACAATACTTCACGAGTATTCACTTTTCGATTCTAAATCATCTCAGGCGTATTCCACTTGCTGATATTCTACAAGATTGCTGATGCCGCTCATAGCTTGGAGATGTTACTAAAGGTTGATGCTGCTGATTTTTTTAGAGACGCTACGAGATGTTGATGCAGTTCACAACCTGGAGATCTTACAAGACGAAGACAAAGGCGTTAGATCAAAGCGGTCGGACGAGAAGATGCTTCACCACCGGACGATTTCCATCAAAATCAATGTCCCTAATTCTTAGTTACATGTCACACATCATTTAGTTGTCTTTTCAGTCATATGAGTGAGAACCGGTACCAGCCGACCACTCAGCTGAATGGTTACATGAATCACAGTCATGAGAATGGCCGTCATGGAACTGACAGACAAGACGATAGTAACCACTACTGTGACATCAACTATCCTAGCAATCACAACAGAAGCTCCGGCCACAGACGTGATCATAAATACAAAGGTCAGCAGTCCAACCGATCCGCCAATTCTGGCACGACAACCTAAGATTTGCAGTTTTATTTGTTTCACACCTCGAGACACTTGTCAACACATCAGTCAAGACACATGTCTCACGTATATTTTCCCAAGACACGAGTCAAGATAAATGACTCACGTCCATTTCTGGAACATCCCTAAGAAATTCAGGGTACCCTCCAAGGGGTGTATCCATTTTGTGGTGCCATGTATTAATCAGTCCACAAGAATTTCGGTACCATCACTGGCGTATTATATGCGTTTGGACACGCAGGACTCGTTCTGTTTGGGACAGGCAAAACACATCCAGTGAGAACTGTCACGTTTGCTTCATGACACTTTCATTTCTTGATTTCATATTTCATATATCCATGACCATAAGTACGCCATTCGTATCACCCATGTATACAGAGGTTTTTCCTTCAGTCTAATGATAAGATCCAATCTGCTAACGTACTTACCTTGGACTGATGCGAGTTAAATATGATTTTGATTATGAACTAAGAACAACAGCCCATGCTACGGTTAGTCACCATTCATATCAGAGTATGTACAGCGATGTTCAGGCTACTGAATACATTCAGCATGATTTTCCATCAGGAAAATCTGTACAAATAATTATGCTTTACAATCACATGTTTGTGGTTCCATGGCTACGAAGATTTCCTAGCCATCATTTATGACACGATTACTAAAGTTCCTTTTATTCACAACCAGCCGATTATTCCAGAATCTTCCCATATAAAATCAAGAAGAACCTTCAAGGAGAAGGACGGTAACATGAGATTATGTGTCGACCACCGTCGATGTGAAAAAATCACCATTCATGACCGTTATTTCCGTCCATGTATTGACAATGTATACGATCGACTACAGGGTGCTAAGCACTCCTCCAAGAACAATTTACAATCATGATGAGAACAGTGACAAGTAAAAGAGCAGGACATGTACATGACTGCTTCCGCACACGACTTGGTCATGCTAAATCCATGGTTTTGTTTTAGTCTCATAAATGCTCCAGCAGCATTATGGACTTAATAAAATTGAGTTTTCATGAACTCATAAACAAATTCATCAGTGTTTCCATCAAGGACAATCCGATTTTCTCTAAGTCTAGAGAATGGTATGAAGACCATAGTCGCACTCTGTTGTCGATTTTATGACCGCAGAAATTTCACCCGGAATTTCTGTAAGAATCCTGTTGATTACAATGACACGCTGAACCACATTGATTCTCACGGTTAGTCTTACCATGACTCAGCTTATGCGTGAAGGAGAGAATCCTATACTAAGTTATGTGTTCCAAGAAATCCCACGCTAAGAATAGTCTAATTATAGTTTTCCAAACTTCTAGGTATCCAGTTTCTATGAAGCAAGATGCAGTTAAGTTCATATCTAAGTATCTATCATATCGGCATGCTAAGATAGAACACCAACAGACTAAGGGACAGGATCTCCATGGGTTCTGTTCTTGGACCACCACACGCAAATGAAACATGATGTTATCTAGTTTGTTTTCAACCGTTTGACCAAGTCTTCAAAATCATTCCATCCGTAAAGATTTCACAGCTATCAAATTTTCAGACATTTCCCATCCAGAGAGCGTACGATCATTGGACACTCTTTTCAGCTATCAGCTCAGAGGAAGACTCGCGTACGCATTCATTCAACATTACGTTCACGTCATTGTTAAATTTTACATGTTGTTTTCGCATTTAAGTTCATGATAGTATTCACGTTCATGACCGTATTCTAGCTTACGATTTTAATTTTTTTTTACTTTCATGCTTGGAAGTTTGCAGAAAGCTTGGGAGACCAGACTCGAGCTTGATAAACTCGTCAACTTCAGACTGACGTTTCACGTCTCATTTCATGTCTTACCTCATACCGTTGGCATTAACGCCTTATCTATCTCATGTCCACGATATGTTTCACATGTCATGTACATTCCACGTTCCTTATATCACATCCACGATAGGTGGCACGTACTACGTCCACCATATGATACAGTTATCATATCTCCACGTATCACGTTCACAATTTCTCACGTATCACGTTCACAATTGTTCACGTACTACGCTTCAATATGTCTCATACTTCATTGCTAAGACGTTTTTTATGTCACTGATTCCAGATTACTTCGCATCGTAACGTGTTGTTATCCTTTCACGTTTTCATTCTTAGCCACTCGATCAGATTCATGAGAACCCATCTAACGTGGTGAACCAGAAAATTTCTGTATCATCATGACAGAGATCATTAAGATCAAGGTTATTACTTCTCGTCAAGACCAGTTAGAAGACCGTTCCGAGAGGGAAGCCACTTGGAAACGAAAGAGTCTATCTGGATCCTTATCCTCTTTTCGGTCCATGAGTTAGATATTCTTTACAATTACGTCATGTTTCATGTACCTTCCAGACAAGTCACGTTCCATTGTCCTTTCCGTCATGTCACGTTCCATTGTCTTTCCCAGTCTGGTTGCGTTCCACGTTCTTTTCAGCTTGCATATCCTTAGCTTTTATGAACCTTCAGTCCTTATAACTCTGTCAGTTTATCACGACTCTAATTCGAGGACGGATTATTCTTTTAGAGGGGATGAGTTGTAAAACCCGCTTTAAAAAAATCCTATGAAAAATATACGTGAACAGTAAATACATGAAAATACGGTAAAATTAAAATTTTCCATTTATAAAATATTCCACGTGTCACGGTATTTAATAACATGTAGTTACATATATATTATAAATGTATTAAGTACACGACATATAAAAATTACGATAATTAAACATGAACGATCACGTAAATAATTAAACTCTGGAAAACTACGGGTTTCCCCATGGGCTCCCTTTAGGCCGCGGCTACACAAGAGGAAAAGGAAGGGATGGGCTTTGGCCCATGACCCAACTTAAAACCATAATAAGTGAAAATACATGAAACATTAAACATAAAATTAGGTTACAGAAAAAGTTCTCCTCTTGCCTTCTTTTTGCTCTTGCCGCTGGCTACCACAACCACAAGGACAAACCGGACGAATTTTGGTCTTTGATTTTTAGGTGTACGTGTTCGTGATTGTAAACCTTTTCATTCCACGCTAACGGTATAATCAAAAACCCTTTTATTTTAATTCTTTTATTTAATTCATGATATAATCATAAAAACAAACAAGGAAATCATGTTATATAATTAAAACCATGGATTTAAGGGTGTTTGTTTTGGTTTTTGGCTTTGACTCTCGGCATGTTTGATCCGACACCACCGAGACCCGCAAGGGGCTCGGTTTGGTTTGTTTGTTCGGACGCAACACCAAGGGACCCCGACCAAGGGTCGGGGTATGTTTAGGGTGGTTTTGGTTTTTGACCGAGAGCCAACCGATACCTATAGGCTCTCGGTGGGGTTCTTTTGGCTAACAGTGGGAACCGAATAAAGATAGCAGGGGGGGACCGGGTTGAACCGGTGTGAACCGGTGGCCACCCGGTGTGAACCGAGAGCCACTAGTGGCAACCGACTAGCCAGTTTAGCCACTTGTGGGGCTGTTATGTTTTGGCTTATATGTGAACCGGGATTCGGGCTCGGGTTAATTTTTAAAACACGGGTTCAGGTCTCGGGTTAGTTATTAAAATCAGAAAAATATGTTTATTTAAATTAATTACTAGACCTTTTAATTTAATTAAATTCATGACTTAGGTTAAATATTAAAATTAATATTTCATGTATAACCTAAAGTATTTTACTTAGCTTAATTTAATTAAAACATGTATTTTTAATTAAATTCTTATAACGTATAGTTTAATTAATTAACCAAATATTTAATTAATAAGCTATAACCATGACTTGTATTATACTAATTAAACTTTACTTATTATTAATAATCCAACTTATTTCTAATTATGGAAACTTACTATTTTTGAAAACTTTCTATTTTTAGAAACTTACTATTTATGGAAACCTACTATTTTTAGAAAGTTACTCAGTATTAAAATACAAGTATTATAATACACTAATACATGAATAATACACAGTAGAACATCAGAATAACTACATTTAACATAGTAAACAGTGAAACATGACAGAATACGTATAACAAGCTAATAACACACAGAACCAGTAAAACACGTGTATTTCAGACAAATCATACACGTTCCATTCTTATGTAGTATTATCCATCAAGGCGGAGTAGTTTCTTCAGCGTTTTCGTTAGCTTCTACTGGACATAAGGTACGGATTTCCCGTCCTTCAGTAAGGACTACTTCTTCCTTTATTAGGATTTCCCGTATGCAGCCAACTGTTTTCCCCAGTAGTTACAGATTAAATGCTTATGTTTTATTAGTTACCTTATCCATATACATGCATGACAAGTTTCACCTAGTTATGGAGGTACCATAACCATAACACTAGAGGCACTAGTGTTATGACTTCACCACGGTGAAGTGATAGCTCGTGGCGTCCCTTTCAGTTATTTGGACATTATTATATTATTATTATCATGTGGGGCGTATGGGTGCATCCTAGGTTTAGTTTCAGTCAGGATTTCATGGTGAATGTGGTGTGTGCCTTGCATCCTTCACAAGGAGTTGATCCCTCCTACCCATTATCAATTAATTAGAGGCATCCCTTCTAATTTGCATGACGAGGTCACCCCTCCAAGTATTCATGCACGTTGTTGACCTCATGACCTATATTGGCTTTTGGTATATTGAACTAATACATATTTTCATAAGTAAATATAAGCTATATTTTTAGAATATGAAACCAGATTATAAACATGTTCCAAGTTTTCCAGGACTTAAGCATTTCCGCTGCTATTCATGCTTTACTTTTCTTTCCTATATTATGTCATCCATGCTATGTCATATATCTGTTCACTTAGCGTATTTCTCAGCCGTTACTTTTCTTTCCATGCCCCAAAATGGAAGGTATCCAAGGTTAGACTGGAGCATTTGGAGGACATGCATAGGATGGGAGCTACCTTAGACTTCTTCTCCTCTTGCCTTCATATATTTATGCTTGTTTAGTCTTCATTTAGTTTATTTATATATTTATGTTTTGGGCTTATGTTTGGGGAACCGATGTTTGATTCCGGTTATCCCTTTGGTCATGTATGTTTATGACATATTACCTTGCATGCTTTGATGACACGCCATAATTATCCTGTTATATTCTATTTATCAAAATGGGGTGTTACAAAAAGTGCACAAATCGAGTCTAGAGACAAGAGATCAATCAAATCTCATTAGGACACACAGAATGACGATAGAGAGAGTCCTACGCTATATCCTTGCGATATTGCTAGAACACTCAGAGTGATACTACTTAGTATTCACAATGATGAGTGGAAATCCTTCTAGTGTTAACTTCAAACAACACTGCGGTAGGCCATGTGTAAGAGTCGTTATGAATTGAACATGTGTAAGCTGAAAAGCAACAGTGGTTTGATTCTCAATTGATTCAAACTCTTTCAGGTTTCTATGCAATATCTTTATAGTCTTGCAAGAACATTCAGAGTGATATTTATTAATATTCACAGTGACAAATGGAAATCCTTCTAGCGTCAACATTAAACAGTGTTGCGGTAGGTAACTTGCGAGATTCTTTATGAATCAAGCTTGTGTCAACTGGAAAGCAACAATGATAAGATTCTTTATGAATCAAACTTGTTCCAGGAATTTGAATTGACGACTTTAATCAAGCGGATGTCAATCTAATTGATTCACTCTATATGTTCACAGTATTGCATTGAGACGGTCGAGTAAAGAGAACAGTTAGTACTGCCGCGAAACCCTGTCAAGGAGATTCTTAACTGAATCTACCTATCACATGTACGATATTTAATATCGTGTAACGGTCTTCAGTGACTGGAGGTAAAACGCTACCGATTTAAGACGAATGTCAAAGTCATTTAGTCCGTGTCTATGTTTTGTCTCAAGAAGGTGACGTTACGGTGTACTCAGCAAAGTCAAAGATTCAAAACCACATACTCATGCCTAGGGCTGTAATCAAGCCAAGCTTTTATCAAGCAACTCGAGCTCGAGCTCGAGCTTGGCTCGATCAAGCCAAGCTTTTATCAAGCTCAAGCCTAAAAAATAGCTCGAAACTATATCAAGCTCAAGCTCAAGCTTTTGATAGCTCGGCTCGAGTTCTTATCAAGCTTTTTCAAGCTTTATCAAAAATATGTTTTTATGATGATTTTATATAAGCAACTAATTGTTAATTTGAGTATTAACATAATTTTAAGGGCTAATTTCATAAACAAATAATATATTTTAGAAGAACTTTTAACTCTGATTACATTTATATTTTAGTTCTTTGTATTTTAATTGATTCTTTATTTTTGTAAATTTAATTATTGCATTAACTCGGTACTTGGTGGAATACAATATGTGTATAAATATTTTTTATACTCTTCTTAATACTAAACACAATGTGCCTAAATTGTGCTCGCGTTCACATCATGCAATGGCCTTTGAGACCTTAATCGTATTAGAGCGCAAAACACATTTTGAAACCAAGATTGTACGATGATTTTCTTTTAAGTTTTATTAATGAATAAATCAGATTTGTTTTAAGTATTGATTTTAATTTTTTATTTATTTTATACATATGTTTATTGATGTGTTTTATTATAAAAAAAAATAAATTTATACACATTCAGGCTTTTCAAGCCAAGCTCAAGCCTTTATCAAACCTTATCAAACCAAGCTCAAGCCTGGATTGGTAAAGCTTGACAAGCTATCAAGCCAAGCTCAAGCCTATAATTTTAGTATCAAGCCAAGCTCAAGCCCTATTAAGCTTGAGCTCGGCTCGACTCAATTACACCCCTACTCATGCCTAAAGATATTCAACAATCATGAAAGCAAAAGACTTCCGCAACTCTGATGATCAAAATCTTCCTTATCAATTAATGTAGAGGAATGACCTCTCTTCAAAGGAGATTGTTAGAAAGCTTTCAAGATGGTGCAAAGTATGAGCATGTGGATGAAGACACAAGATCGCAAGATGGCAAAGACAAGTAAAGAATGATTTGAAGATCCCAAGATAAAAGACATAGTCGAAAGACAACGACAAAGGCTCAAAGATCACAACATGAAGGAACAAGACTACCATTACACATTCAAGACTCATTTATGAAGAGAATAGCAATCTCCATTGATCTCCAAATATCGAAAAGGAATGACCTCACATTGGGGGAGATTGTTAGCCTCAAAATATTGAGTCAAACAAGAATGTTCGGTCTTAGATCTATATTGTAACATTTATTAGAACGTTGTAATAGTTAGTTAAATAGTCGTGACATTACGGGCTTGATGGCTAGCTTAAAAGGCCTCTTTCAAGGTATTAAGCATTTATTCAAGCCCGACCCAAAACAAATATAGTCCAATAGAAAGCCAGCATGTGGGTGGACTATATAAGCACCCTCCTAGCATGTTAGGAGGGTTAGTTGTTCTCATTTTCTTAACATAATATTCACCTAGTTTCTCCATTTTCTCTCTACTTTCTCTCTCTAGAATTCATCTACTTTCATCTTTTTTTCTTAATCTATCATCAGAGTATATGGGACAACATAACTTCACAAGTAGCATAAGTCATGCTTCAATACTCTGCCTCAGTAGAAGATCTGGACAAAGTAGATTGTTTCTTACTTTTACAGGTTATCAAAAATCACTCAGAAATACACAATAACTAGACACATATTTCTTTGTAGCAAGATATCTTGCCCAAACAGAATCAACATAAGATTTAAGCTTAATATTACCATCACTATTAATCTGAATACCATTCCCTAAGGATTTCTTAAGATACATTAAGACCCTCAAGGCAGCATCTATATGTGATGAAAGACGAGAAGACAATGAACAACATATGATATATTAGGCCTAGTGTTGGTCAGATATATCAACTTACCAACAAGTCTTTGATAGCTACCACTATCAACAAGAAACTTATCATAATCAATTTCAATATGACTCAAAGTTGTATTTTCAGGCAATGAAGTGTCAAAATGTTTAGCAACTAACAAACCATATTAATGCAACAACTCAAGACGATATTTTCTTTGAATTAAACAAATACCTTTATCATTATCAAGAACTTCCATACCAAGAAAGTATTTTAACTTTCCCAAGTCTTTAATTTGAACCTTAGTTTTGAAAAATACTTTAAACTTTCTAGTTTCAGAAACATCATTACCAGTTACGACAATGTCATCAACATAAACCAACAAAAGCAACAAACATATTGCCATTACTATTGGTAAACAAGAATAGTCAAAACAAAACCACTCTCAATCAAAGTACTGGTCAATCTAGCATTCCATTGCATAAGATATTGTTTCAAACCATATAAAGACTTATTAAGCTTGCAAACCTTACCCTTTTGAGTATCAAAACCAGGGGAAGAGTCATATATACATCCTCAGTTTAGTCACCATAAAAAAATATTATCTACATCAAGCTGAAATAAATCCCAGTCTTTAAAAATAACAACATTAAGCCTACATCTAATAGTGGACATCTTAACTACAAGACTAAAAGTTTTCATATAGTCAAATCCCTTCAAGCTGGCTAAATCCCCTGGTTACAAGCATGGCCTTATATCTCTCTACCTCACCAGAAGACCTATACTTAATCTTACATAACCATTTAGAGGTTACAGGTTTTCTACCACTAGGAAGATCACATATAGTCCAAGTGTTATTTCTATTTAAGGCTTCAGTTTCATTATTCATATCCTCAATCCACCTAGGATCTTTACATGTGGATCTTTTAAACGCGAATTCAACCCTTATCATAAACACCTCATCGTTCTCCCACTAAAAAAGTTCCATTGCATTGTATGCATCTTGAACTTTTTACTGAAATATGTCCTTTTTATCCGAAACGTATTTTGGATTCTCAAATACTTCTATGTAACATTCCGCCAACAGATATTCCTCCTCTTAGCTCCAAAGATTTTAAGTACTCGCGTCTTGGTCTTGTAGTTCATCGTTTCAATTTTACATTTGTTTCAAACATTTTCCTTTTTTGGACGTTAGCATATGGAGTTGGTCGTCTTCTTCATCTTGTGGTTGATGGGATTGTTGGTCGAATTATAATTAAGAACCACTTTGGTCTGTTTGTTGTCGCTGTTGAGACATTCATGCAAATTTCATATGTTGAAATTGGTTAAGGTTTGGATAATATAAGTATGGTTATATGGAGGTTAAATAGAGGATCCCGGATAGTTCATCAAATTTAAAGACGGGTCCGAAATTTGGTTGTTGAGCATGTCGTTTATCCATTGCTGGTGAGAAAAAAATGAGAGAAATATAAAAGTGTGTGTTATAAAATTTATTGAATGAGTAAGTAAAATTAGGTAAAAATGATGTATTTATAGAATTTTATGGGGTAATAAATATTAAAAAAAGACTTCTTTTAATGGTTGCATAACGTTCATAGTTAATAAATAAACAAGATAGTGTCTTGGCATGGGCTGGCCCAGCCGACACGAGAAGGCTTAGCGCCATCAACAGAGTGGTGCATCAAAGGAAGGCTCACACTAAAGTCGTTTGTACCACCCACCATGTTCTCTTTCTTCCCACTCTAAAAATGAACTAGTCTTAGAGCGGGAGGAACGGGAAGTTGGTAGGTGGCGTCATTGGCTTTGACGCGAGCCTACCGTTGGCTCACCATTCTGTGCAATGCCTTTTGCGTCCACCGGATCAGCCTACACGATGAGATTTTTTAATATTTTTTTTAATTTTTAAATGGGTATTATGTGTGCTTGTATTTGTATTTGTGATTTTTTTCTTAATATATGTAGAGAAAAATATGATGTTTTTTATATTTTCAAAAATTATCTTTGGTTTAGTTAAATTGATGTGCATCTTTTTAAATATGTTTTTCTCTTTTATTTTTACCCTTTTTGATATTTAATAACATTGTTAGTCTATGTTTTTCAATTTGGTGCATGTTTTGTTTTATTTTTTTAATTTTAGTTATGTATTCTTGATTTATATAAATGAAAAAAAAACAATCCTTTTGATACTAAATTTTTGTATGTCAATCGTTTCTCTTCAAAATGTGTTACCAATCAAAGTATTATATTAAAACATAGTTATTTCCTTTAGAGCCACCTTTGAATCCTAACAAGTCTTGGTGCTCTTACCAACTTTTTATCATTCAAACGCTACTTCGTTTGTTTTTAAAACTATCTCTATTTAACAAAAACTAGAGAGTGTTTGGTTAAACTTATGAGTTAGGTTTATGTTTATGTTATACATTTTCATCTCATAAGTTTTTGTTAAGTGTTTGATTTAAGTTGTATAAATGAGGATATAAAAGTCGTTTTATATAATATTCTTATATAAGCTACAAAAGCTTAGCAAAACCTCTTTATATAAACTTAAAAGCCAAATAATATAAGCTTACCCACTCACTTGTTTTGACTTATTTAACACATATAAGCTAATAAGTTCATAAGCCCATTATATAAGCTTAATCAAACACCTCGAATCAAAGTGTATCACTAATATTTTATTAACTTTTAAGATAAAATTTAATCAAATTTGTAACAATTTTAGTTGTAATTAGTGACGTTATTAATTTGTTTTCAAGAGGTCATCTATGAGATTTTGGATGACAGTTTGTACAAACAATCAATTTAAAAAAAAATTAAAACCTATTTTTATGTTTTAAATAATAAATTTAAGGTAGGCGAACTCGCGCTTCGTTGCGGGGAGGGGAGGCAATTTTTAGCGTATTTTGATGGAATATAATATTATAAATTTATGACAAAATTTGAATCTAAAAAAATCAGTTACAACACGTATTTCACATAAATTGTTCAAATCTGAATAGAAAATACATATTATGTCTAATAGTTATAATTGCAGGTCCCTGTTCGAGTTTGCTGATATATATCGCCAATTGTAATCCATTCCCCTCCAAATAAAACTGAGTTTGCGCAACTTATCTGAAGCGGATGTTCTAAGACATAAAAAAAAGTACGGGGTTTGTTATTTTGAGGCTAAGACACGTTAGGAATCATAGGAAAATATGATCATCGTGGCTTAGGAACCCTCAAGCATCATCATCATCGACAATAAAAAGTAATACCGTCTACTTTACTGATTCACCAAAGGCCGACTTCATAACATCAAACAATAGACAAAACTAACACCAAATCTATTTGAATATAAGATAAGCAATTTGAAAGTGTCAACAAAATCCAAGCTCATAACAGTAAAACAAAGCCAACACCCTATCAATCTCAATATAAGATGATCAATCTGCAAAAATAGAATCCTAAAAATCAATAATAAAATGGACACTTTTTCTATTACTACTTATACACGTGATACACCCACATACCTACTCAGTCGAAGAGAAACATGACACACCCGCCATGGCTGCAGCCGCAACAGGCTGCCCCACCAAGACCCGACTAGTCTCAACTGTCTCCCCCGTCAATTATTGGTCATCATAGCCTAAAGGTATTCTACATTTACAATATTAATGGCACATGTAAATTCCAATAAGTTCGACTTAGAAACGCTCAAACATCAGGCAACAATCAACAAACATATAGGCTCAGTAAGGCACATTCAGGGAAAAAGCGGACACACCCGCCATGGCTGCACCCGCAACAAGCTGCCCTGCCAAGATGCGGGTGGTATCAAGTTTGTCCTATGCCATTATTGTTCATCATAGCCCGAAAACATCTTTTCGTTGTAATACGAACAAAATGTATAAATTTCAACCAATTGAAACTAATCTTCATAACACTCACACAATGTGAATGCTGAACTAATGTAAGTTATAATTACACCCCTTTTCGGGTCAACCTTGCTTATAGGCACGAACTAACAACACCATAGCCACACACATCAAAGATGAGTTAATTGATGAAAGAAAGAGTATGAAACACGTAGTTGTGATAACTACGGTTGAGGGCACGTGTACAAAGCAGATAATAAAAAACTGAGGAGAATAATAAAAAAATGAAACTACTGTTCATAATGCTCACATGATGCGAACGTTGTACGTGACGTGGCTGCAACCAAATAAGAAAGCAGTTACCTCGCCAACAAGCAAACACATGCAACAACACTTTCACAAATGCAACTCAAACACAAATCGTCAGTGCCAAAAATATCATCCTAACTACTTACCACAAACAATAGTCAATAATCTCATAAAGCTACAAACCTTATCATTTAAATCAATAAGGGTCTGATAAAAATTATCTGGAAAGTGCGGCTCAGTTGTCAGCGCAACGAATGCCGCCGCAAAACATGGTTTGTGGTTGCAACCAAAGAACAAAGTGGTTACATCTCCAACAAACAAACACGGGCATCGACATTTCCACAAATGCAACTCAGACACAAATCATCATTCCAATAATCTCGCACAATAGGTCTGTCGTTCAACTTTCTAGAGCTTCAATGCCAATAAGATAACACATATATATATCATAAACATAATCTAAAAACTGAGGTGGTGGCAACCTCAAAGATCGCCATATACAGATAATTGATAACCGTATATATATCCATTTGTACTAAAACTTATCTCATACAACTGCTACAATAAAATCACTTTCAGTACATACCACTAAAGAGCAACTTATCTCACACAATTGCTAGGCAACACCACTGTTATAACTTATATGAGTTTGGCATTCACATTATGCGAGTGTTATGAACAATAATTTGTAAGAATGAAATTAGTTATAAAAGTTACCACATCCTCATTCAATCAAACATTGTTAAGCACAAAAAAAGCCATAAACCAACCAAAACCAATTATGAATCGAACTTGATAAAAAGGAATCATCACAACCACCACAAAAAGACCAAAACCAGTTATCAATCATCGTTAGTTGGTGCCAATGATCCTGATAAGAAAGAATTGTTACCACCGCAATAAAATATACTAAACCAACTATGAATCATCATCAATTGGGGAATCATCATAACCGCTATAAGAAGACCAAAATCAACTATCAGTCATCATCAATTGGGGCGAGCAACCCTTATAAAAAGAAATCATCATGACCTAGGTCGACCGTCACCAACCCAACAAAAATTAGGGGTAACGATCCGGTGAAAAACAACCATCATCACCCTAAACCAATCATCGCCAACCCATCAAACGTTCTGGGCAACGATCGACGCCAAAAATGCATGCAAATCCAAAAAACTCTAGATCCAAGTTGTGTGTGTGTGTGTGTGTGTGTGAGAGAGAGAGAGAGAGAGAGAGAGAGAGAGAGAGAGAGAGAGAGAGAGAGAGAGAGAGAGAGAGATAGAGAGAGAGAGAGGGGGAGAGAGAGAGAGAGAGAGAGGGAGAGAGAGAGAGAGAGAGGGAGGGAGAGAGAGAGAGAGAGGAGAGAGGAGAGAGAGGAGAGAGAGAGAGAGAGAGAGAGAGAGAGAGAGAGAGAGAGAGAGAGAGAGAGAGAGAGAGAGAGAGAGAGAGAGAGAGAGAGAGAGAGAGAGAGAGAGAGAGAGAGAGAGAGAGAGAGAGAGAGAGAGAGGAGAGAGAGAGAGAGAGAGAGAGAGAGAGAGAGAGAGAGAGAGAGAGAGAGGAGAGAGAGAGAGAGAAGAGAGAGAGAGAGAGAGAGAGAGAGAGAGAGAGAGTATTTTTGGGTAGTGAAAGAGAGACAAATGGGTTAAATGGAAAGAGAGACTGATGGATTAAATAGAATGAGAGACAGATGGGTTAAATGGAAAGGATGAACACGAAACACGTACATATGATAGGTGTGGGTGGGGGCACGTGTACAAACCCGCTGACGTTAAGCAAATAATAAAAACTCTCAAAAAAAATAAAAAATGTAACTACTGTTCATAATAGAGGTGAGCATGGGGCGGTTTTGGGCGGTTTTATGCTAAAACCAAAAACCAAACCGCAAACTTCGGTTTTTATATATTGCAAATCATTCGATTTCGGTTTTTTTTCGGTTTCGGTTTTTTGGTTTTTCTCATTGTAGCGTTTTTGGTTTTTATTTCGGTTCTTTCTTTTTTCATTTTACGCATTGGGTTTCTTAGTTACAAAAAACCGCATCAATAATCAATCACTTTCCACACAAATTAAATTCATCATAATTGCAAGTTGCAACCAACAATAATAATTTCAATCACTTACATACACTACAATAATAACAACATTAGCTACCATCGAATTATATAAAACCAAATCATAATGAAAATGCTTATACTGCAATCACAAATCTAACAAAGTTTAGGTAAAAAAAACATAATCAATTAGTATTTTAATATCTTTTACAAATATTTAAACTTAAACAAAAAAAACAACTGAACAAATTAGAAATATCACATATATAACTATTCAAAAATATAAATATAAATTAATTTTGTAGAACTAAGTGGGGCGGGGTGGTTTTTTTTGTTCGGTTTATACATGCAACCAAAAACCGCCCCAAGTATTCGGTTTTCAAAAACGTGAAAACCATCCCTTCAATTTTTCAATTGGGGCGGTTTTTTTGGTTCGGCTTTTTTTCGGTTTTTGGTTCGGTTTTTCAGTTTTATGCTCACCCCTAGTTCATAACACTCACACAAATTTGAATGCTAAACTAATCTTTTTCTTTCTAAAGCAAAATATAAAGTAAGACTTTTTCAAAAGAATTTTTCTTAATCGGAATTATACTCTTGATTTATCCCTTTTTATTTTTATGTTGTTTTTAAAAAATCTAAAAAGTTTCTTATTATAATTTTTTTTAAATTGATGGTGAAATTTGATGGAGAAAAAAGCATAAAATTATAAGTATCAAATTTGTGAAAAATAACAATCAAGTTAGATAATGCTAAGTGAAAATAATAAATTTTTATATTTTTTAATAAGTTTAAAAATTAACAAATATCTTTTACAATTTACCGTATAACATAATAATATCATAATTATAAAA
Organism: Glebionis coronaria; assembly: GCA_025667525.1. Classification (NCBI taxonomy): domain Eukaryota; kingdom Viridiplantae; phylum Streptophyta; class Magnoliopsida; order Asterales; family Asteraceae; genus Glebionis; species Glebionis coronaria. The sequence continues at coordinate 632,956,354 of CM046874.1, read as the reverse complement.
TATTAAATATAAATATTTATATATTACTCCTTCGTCTCAAAATTATTGTCCCCTATTGATGTTTTCGGTCTTTTTTCTTCCAACTTTGACTTTAAATATTTTTGTTTACGTTATATGTTACTTGATGAAAATCATAACAATGAAAATATATATAGAAACGAATCAATTCATATAGTTTTAATTAAGTATTATAAAAAAATATATATTTTAAAGTCAAAGTTCGAAGAAAAAGAACGAAAAAGATAATAATTTTATGACGGAAGAAGTATTATATTAAATTAAAATATTAAATTAAATTTTATTTATTCGTAATCCCATAGTATAAGTAATAAAATAAGATAATTGCAAACAAAAAATCAAATAAAAATCAATATCAAACATTTGCTCAACTCAAACTAGTATTTTTATGGAAACCAAGGGACTAATCCTAGCCATCCATTAGTTGAGACCAGATCTTAGGAAAAAAAAAAGAGGGACTAAGTTGCAAATAACCAAAACTATTCAGGGAAAAAAAGCGGAGGGACTAAACTGCAAATATTATATTTTCTTATTTATATCCAGATATATATATATATATATATATATATATATATATATATATATATATATATATATATATATATATATATATATATATATATATATATATATATATATATATATATATATATATATATATATATATATATATATATATATAAAGTATATCTGGATATATATATATAGTATATCTAGATATACTTTTTTAACATTTTTAATGTCACTTTATATCCAGATATAGACAAAAGTTATTTTGCGTCCTTCTTTTTTGGTACATTCTAAGGGACAACCATTCATTTGTTTTTTTATCTAATGTCAGAGATTAATCTAAGATTAATTAAATTAAACGTATTATCTGTCAATATATAAAATTCTAATTTTTTATTTTTTCCATTTTAGCTCAAATTCTTCACACACTATGTGTGTTTTTCTCCCAATCGGTTTCCAGGGAAATCGGTTACTTCACCATCTATCAAATCAAAACCATGCACCACCGTATACGAGCACCATCTCTATAGCACACTACCGCCACCGCCGTCTTACACCACCACAACCACTGTCACCGAGGTATTGCATATCATTTGTTTAGTTGGTTGAATTAATTGTTTTAATCGCTAGAGTTTTTCCAATTTTTTGGTATCTAAACGCATTCAATATTCTAGATTTCTAGCAATTGAATATAGTTTTTTGTGGAACCTAGGTGAAGACAAGGTGTTTGATGAAATGCTTAAGGATGGTGTATTTAATAAAAGCATTTTTTAAAATGTTATGTGATTTTAAGTTATTGGGTATAGTATTCAGATTCAATGAACACATAGCTATGGTTTTAATTTGTTTGATACTAATTATGTAAGGTGAATTCTTTGTGATATGTGATTATGAATCGTGTTAGGATGGTGTAATTACCTATTGATGATATGTTGGTTTCGAATATATGCGTTTAGTAGATGAATTTTGTATACATCAAATCAAGGCTTTGTGGACATGTTTAGATGGTCATAAGTTGGAGGTCTAAAAACCTATGTTGGCTCTAATTGGTTGGAGTTATTGAGGTTCAAATAAGATGTCTCTTTTGGTGTACGTAAGTAGCTATTGATGGTGTATAGTAATTAAACTTGTATAGTATTAAAACTAGAATGGGTATATCAGTCTCTTGAGGGATTTTTCTCTTGCGATCGTAGTATAGTAAATTCGAAACTAGTTTATCGCTTTGCTGATTTGGTTCTATATAGGTGCTGATCGATTGTGGTATAATTTGGTGCTATGGTTCGTGATGTCTTCTAATTTTGTGTTTTGTAAGATGTAAATATTCATTAAGATCCTTACTACCATCACTCTCGAGGTCGAGAGTTCCGACACCATCGACTATGTTAAGGCTAAGATCCAGGACAAGGAGGGGGTTCCTCTGTATCAGGAAAGGTCTATATTTGGTGGTAAGCAGCTCGAGGACAATCACACCTATAGTGATAATGTAATCTCATATTTCACTTCTGATTTTTAAGATCAAAATTATATTGTTTTTTATGTGTAAAAAATGGTTAGGTTAATGGGTAAAACTCGTTATTTATAACTTGGGTCCAAACGAGTCGGCTTGTGCTAATATTTATAGGAGTACTTACCCGTTATTAGATTACTAGCATTATGCTCGCGTAAAGTTTCACTATCAAAAACTTGCTCTTTTTTTTAAGCAATGGCGTCTACCTGCATAATTTTTGTTCTTAGATTGCACTAATTTGTCTATCACCAATGAGTTACTTTTAATTTCCTAGTTATCCATGAATCAAGAGATACATTCATGTTGTTCTTGTGTTCATATAATCTTTAATATTAAACTGCTTATAGTATGCTAGTATAATCTTTAATTTAAAAATGTACTTATAGATGTTGTAAACCACACAAAATTTATGTGGGTCAACCTGTACTAAAAGTAACCTAGTTTTAGAAATTTGGTTTTCATTTAAGTTTGTGACTGATTGTGCATAGGCTCCTGGAGCTAACATTATATTCTTTGCAACTTTGTATGTTTTAGTGTTCTTGGCTTGCTGGTATACATTATTCATACTAGTGACTGTGTTAAAAAAGGACTCGACAATCATAATTATTTCATTACATGTCACATGTGAAAAGAAATATGTTTGAAATCTTGTAAAGTAGTTGATAGTGTGTTTGTGTATGGTTGCTTTATTGTGAATATGTTTCATTGATTTGTGAGTTTAATTTTTAGCAACATAAAATTCAGACAAGATCTGTGTACCTAGTACATAGTCTATAACTCGGATACATTAAGTTTTTGAGTTGGTTTGTTTATATGCATACTTACAAATTCGTGTGTTCCATGTATGTAGGTAAAGGTAGCAACTATCCTAACAAAGAAAGAAGGAGGGTGGCTGCCACGACGACCTTCACGAGACATTTAACATAATATCAATTGTATAAATGGTTCAAGTTGTTGGTGATATGACTTTTATGAGATTGCATGAAAATGAACGCATGTAAGTTTGTGAACTTTTATAACTTTTAATGAAGCTACTTTATTTGTCTTTCAGTTCGTTGATGTTTCGGGTTTGATGCTAAAGTTCGTTGATTTTGTTGTTTTGTCTAATATCACTTGTGATATTTTTTTAAGACATGTTAATGTGATAGGTGCGTAAACACCCATCCTTTTTACCACTTAATTACAATAAAAACCGAGCCTAAACGTGTATTTTATGTCTTTTATGTCGGAATTATGCGTGGTTTGTTTTTTTGTTGTGATTTAGGACGAAAAGGTGAAAAGTGGAGAAAACACGGCTTTCACGGGCTTTTATCGAAGAAAAAGGAAAAAGACGAAGTCGAAAGATCAAGAGTGCAAAAAGAACGGAAGTCCAAGACCAATTCTGAAGATTTATCGAAGAAAAAGTCAAAAGACGGAAGTTTACTAAAAGTCGAAGAACTCAAGTCTAATTTATTGAAGAATTACAAGACGAGTTCAAAGAAATCCCGAGACAAAGTCATTAAAATCCAAGTATTAAGAAGATTAACAAAGGATTAAGAAGAGAAGGACTAAAGCTTGCAATTAGAGAAAGAAGAAAGAGGGAGGAAGCTTCCTAAGCTCCTCCCTAATCTCCCTATATATGTTTTCATTTCATTTCATTTTCAAGTTGTTGGGTGGCTTGACAAACCACCACTTCCACCATTTTCATACCTTGCAATTTAACTTCCTGCACTTTAATTTCTTGTATTGCACTCTTTAATTCAAGTAAGTTTTATTGAATCTTTACTTTATTGTTAATCTCATTCTACCTTTCTTGTTTGATTTGTTCTTCATCTTTATTGTTCATGTTCTTGAATTTTATGGTTTTGATTAAGTGGGTTTTGATTATTTTGGTCATGATTGTTGGTGTTATTGATTTGGTTTGATTGGTTATTGTTAGTAGATTATTTGTGGTTATTTTGGATTAATCTTTTGGTTAATCTTGATTAGTTTTGATTAAATTCGTGCTTGGTTTTCATCTCCTGTTCTTCGTTTAAGTTACTGTTTCCCAGGTTCCGAATCAATATTTTTTTTAAAGTTCCGAATCAAAGATTTTAAATGTTCCGAACCAGATTTTATTTAAAAGTTCCGATCCAGATTTTTGCTAAAAGTTCCGAATCAACTTTATCTAAAAGTTGCGAACCAGATTTTAGCTAAAAGTTCCGAACCAAATTATTTTAAAAGTTTCGATCCAGATTTTCTAAAAGTTCCGAACAAAAACAAATCTTCCGAACCAAATTATATAAGATTTACCAGCATGCTTGCATGCTTAGCCTTTTTGCCGCCAAAAATGAGCTAGTAGGCTGCTAGCTTGAGGTAGCTGCCTGCTAGCTTGTTTATTTATTATTTTTGTTCCGTAATTGTTCAGTTTAATCTGAAAGTTGTTCCGATTTTATTTCTGAAAGTTACGTATTTTTAGTTGAATTTTTCGTCTAATTTTTAAATTAATATTTTTTTCGTAAAGTTCAAGTTTTATCTTCTATTTAGTACCCGCTTTAGGTTTTGCCTCGTTTAGCTTTAAAGTACCATTTTAGTTTTATTCTCTCCTTTTTCATTTAGTAAACTTTATTTTCGAGTCGATAGTTAATTTCGTCTTTTAGATTTATTTTTATTAATTGTTTCGCTTTAAATTTCGTTTTATTATTTGTTTTAATATTCGTTTTAATATCGTTTTAATTTTAAGTTTTTAATATTCACCTTGTTTTACTTTTATTATTTGTACTTGTCTTTAGTTTGTTTTTAAATACTTTTCGCATTTACTTTTTAATTAGTTCAAGATAATCAACTTCCCTTTTTCTTAACAAAAAACAACTGAGTCACACATTTAACCGGAAATCAATTCGATTAGATACCGAGAAACGAACTTTTTCAACATACAAAATCCCATTTATTAAAATGGCGCCGCTGCCGGCTCTTTTCGTGAAGATTAACGGTTTTTTGTGAGAGACGCGTTGGCTTTTGGGATCCGTTCACTTGTGAACGTTATTTTTCGTGTCAAAATAAAAAAATTTCAAAAATCCAAAAACATTTGAAAAATTATAGAAAACATTTCTTTTTCAAAGTTTTGCACCAAAAATATTCTTCTTGCTTATCTATTTTTCTTCATGGATTCTTATGTCCATTGCATCGGTTGTGGGAGACGATTATACGGGAACGACTCTTGTCAATGGTGTACATGTGAGCGGTGCGGAAACGATATCGACAACACACAATTCGGATTTTGTCCTTTAAGCAACTCGACTAATTCGTCCTTTTTGAACCCACCTCCTGTTCCCTCGTGCATCTATTGTGGAAGCGATTCTCATTGGCATGTTTCGTGCCCGGTTCGATACCCGTATGGTCACGGGCAAGAACCGGGGTACAATTATGACAATGATAATAGCTATCCACAGGACGCACCCAGTCTTTCTCCTTACCCGTTTTGCAACAACTGTGGGGGTCCTCACGATACTTCTTATTGTCAACCAATGAATTATTATGAACCTAATCCGTGTTCTAATTCTTCTCAACCGATGAACTACTATGAGCCACACCCATGCTATAATTCAGGTTTTCAACATTTTGAGCCCCCACATCACACCCTCAATCATCAATCCTCTCAACAAATTAATCTTGACCCACAACGCACTACTTTAAATGCCAAAATACACTCCATCATTCTGCAACTTCAAGAAGCCGTTGTTCTAACAAAAGAAGCATGGGTGGAGGAAAAGCGACTGCAACAAGAGCAAGTATCTTATCTTAGTGATTATACCCCTCTTGTGCATCAATACTATTATGATGATGATGACGACGATGTTGTATGCACTTTCAACACATCTTCTGAAGTTGCTGCTCCTACTCTCGATGTTCCTACTGCGTCTAACGATCTTGATTCGTTGAATGAGCTTAGTGATGTTGGTCTCGACAAATTATTGGATGATGAGGTTTGTGACTTACCTGCTATGGAGCTTCAGGACGACGTTGCTTTCACGCAAGCGGTCGATCCAAATGATGACGATTCTTCTCCCCGCTATGAGAATTTCACTTTTGAAATTTCTCAATCTCCACCGGGAGATGCGGGCGATGACGATTTATTCTCTCCGGCTTACGAGAAGTTCACCGATGAACTTGATCTTGTGGATGAGGTGGAAGACGTGCTGCTTCGCGATAGATTACGGAAAGTGCACCTTCTTATTGCTCAAATCGAAGAGTTGACTTCTCCTCCTCTTTCCAAGTCTTTGCCTCCATCTATTCCTCCCGTTGAAGATAATGACCCATTGTTGGAAGAAATCGACATTCACTCCATACCTCCAGGTATTGATGACGATGACATGGAGGGGGATATTATTCTTGATAATTTGCTGCAGGAAGGTATTGACCCAAGTCCCCCTCCCGAGCACCTTTTATCCTCCCCTTTAGCCACTCTTACGGAGGATGAGTGCTTTGACCTGGGAGGTGACATTGATTATGCTATCATTGATAACATTACGGCTTTGCCGATTACTCAGCCTCCATTGTCTTTGGGGGATGACAATGTGCTTACTTTGCCCACCCCACCTCCGGTGGATCACGATTTCACATACTATACGTATGTTGAAAGGACTTTTTTACCTTTCAAGACTTATCCCCCCGCCTCTCCTTTGTTGATGTCAACCGGGAACGAGGACAAGGTCTTTGATCCTGGTATCACATTCGAGGCTTCCCCATGGACCATTTAATTCGGGGACGAGTCAGGCTCGTGACTCGGTTAACAAAAACAAGCGCTTTTTGGGAGGCAACCCAATTATCAATCTATCTTTACCATAAGTGTAGGGGGAGCCTGTGATGTTTCTTGTTTTCTTTCTTATCATGTGCAGGGATTAGAGCTTCAAAGACACACTCTTGATGACTTTTGAAGAACCGTGATTCCGTGTTCTCGTCTTCCCGGTTCTATCCTAAACTCTTTTCGATTCACTATTTTATATTTTCCAATACTAAAATAGGAATCTCTTTAGTTGTCTTTTCCTTAGCGAGATTTAAACAAAGTGCACAATGTCCTAAGTGTAGGGGAGTTTACTCCCACATGCTTAAACATTGAGGACAATGTTTATATCAAGTGTAGGGGGACTTCTATCGAAGTTAAGTGGCCTTTTCCTTGTATTTGTCCTCATTTAACCGGAAAATTTGATTTTTCGACATTTTTCAAAATTTTTAATCTATTTTGGCCTAGTTGTATAGTTGTTTTTACCTTTGTATAGTTATTTTCTTTCCTTATTAGAATAAATTTTTAATAAAGTGGTTTTAAATTTTCAAACGTTGTGAATCTTTTGACTCAACCCGAGTTTACTTGTCTAAGTTTACTCTAGCTAGTATCCTTAACGTGTTTAAGTCAAGTTTTGCTAAGCTTTTATATAGGGAGCTATAAAACGCGAAAGTCTTAACTCTCACGGGTTAAGAACAAGAACTTTTCGCAAGTTCCTATAATTGATCCTAGAGAGTCGTTTATCAAGGGAACTTTAAAATGCGATTTCTAAACTTGAAAAAGTCTAAGAATTTGCAAGATCCTATAGATGACTCGAAAACCCAAAACTTTGATTTAATAGGCTAAGCATCCACGAGTCTCATTCTTTGAGATTTTAAATTGTGGAGAACGAGAGATGATAGAGTCGATTATAAGTTTGGTATTCTTTCGTGAATTTATGTGAGTTAATTATAAGCCTATTCTCCCATCGCTTGTTAATAAATTTATCTGCAATAAATAAGGTTGTACGATTTGAAAAGTTACTTAACTTCTAGCCCAAAATCGTTTAAAAGTTGCTCGGTATGGATTAGAGTTCATAGCCAAGGCATAACTTATTGAAGCGGGATGCGAAGATTGGCGAGTCCAAAAAGGTTCTAACAAGACATGAGGGCTACATTTTGTTGCTAAAGATCCAAAAGTGATGTGAAGAATCATTTATCGAAAATCAATATGAAGGATCGAGACACACGACGAAAAGCAAAAAACTCCCCAAAAGTCATGGAGAAGTCTATCCGAAAAGACCCTAGCAAGGTATGAGGATAAATAAAGCCAAGCCCAAAAAGGAGGCGGATCGTTGTATATCAAAGTCCAAAATAAAGATTGGAGAAAAATGAAGAAGTCGTGGTCCATTTATGAAGAATCTCTCAAAACTTCAAGTGAAGAAATTCCTATATGAAGAGAAGACCATTATTTCATGAACGTCTCTCAAGGTTTGAAGTATGAAGTCGCTGCCAAATATCGGTCCGAGAAAGGTCTCAAATCGCGAAGCGAGTTATGCCAAGATATGAACTTTATGAGGTTTCGAGAAGCAGTTTTAAAAGATTTTGTCCTTTAGCTAACTATTGATTAAATCGTTCACTTTATTTTCAGACTTAATAACTATCGAAATAAGTCAACAATGCATCCTCGTGATCATTCAAGACAACAATAAAATATAAGAGATACACCTAGGAATAAGGGAGTCTAAGTGAATAATTGGCCCACATGAGTTCGTGTTAGTTTACTAACTTATAATAACAATGATCTCGTTTTTAAGCTTGGTTTGGAGAAAGTGAAAACTTGAGGATGATGATCATTCACAACATGTCCACAACCCTAAGGTATGATTTTTATTTCTTTACTTGTTTCGTAATTTTCTATTTCTTTAATAAAGGCCAATATGGATTGATTATGATGAAAAGTGTAATCTTGCTTTATAACTAATGCATTGCATGAGGACATTGCAATGGTCAAGTGTAGGAGATTTGATAGGTGTGTAAACACCATCCTTTTTACCACTTAATTACAATAAAAACCGAGCCTAAACGTGTATTTTATGTCTTTTATGTCGGAATTATGCGTGGTTTGTGTTTTTGTTGTGATTTAGGACGAAAAGGTGAAAAGTGGAGAAAACATGGCTTTCACGGGCTTTTATCGAAGAAAAAGGCAAAAGACGAAGTCGAAAGATCAAGAGTGCAAAAAGAATGGAAGTCCAAGACCAATTATGAAGATTTATCGAAGAAAAAGTCAAAAGACGGAAGTTTACTAAAAGCCGAAGAACTCAAGTCTAATTTATTGAAGAATTACAAGACGAGTTCAAAGAAATCCCGAGACAAAGTCATTAAAATCCAAGTATTAAGAAGATTAACAAAGGATTAAGAAGATCAAGGACTAAAGCTTGCAATTAGAGAAAGAAGAAAGAGGGAGGAAGCTTCCTAAGCTCCTCCCTAATCTCCCTATATATGTTTTCATTTCATTTTATTTTCAAGTTGTTGGGTGGCTTTACAAACCACCACTTCCACCATTTTCATACCTTGCAATTTAACTTCCTGCACTTTAATTTCTTGTATTGCACTCTTTAATTCAAGTAAGTTTTATTGAATCTTTACTTTATTGTTAATCTCATTCTACCTTTCTTATTTGATTTGTTCTTCATCTTTATTGTTCATGTTCTTGATTTTTATGGTTTTGATTAAGTGGGTTTTGATTATTTTGGTCATGATTGTTGGTGTTATTGGTTTGGTTTGATTGGTTATTGTTAGTAGATCATTTGTGGTTGTTTTGGATTAATCTTTTGGTTAATCTTGATTAGTTTTGATTAAATTCGTGCTTGGTTTTCATCTCCTGTTCTTCGTTTAAGTTACTGTTTCCCAGGTTCCGAATCAATATTTTTTTTAAAGTTCCGAATCAAAGATTTTAAATGTTCCGAACCAGATTTTATTTAAAAGTTCCGATCCAGATTTTTGCTAAAAGTTCCGAACCAACTTTATCTAAAAGTTCCGAACCAGATTTTAGCTAAAAGTTCCGAACCAAATTATTTTAAAAGTTCCGATCCAGATTTTCTAAAAGTTCCGAACAAAAACAAATCTTCCGAACCAAATTATATAAGATTTACCAGCATGCTTGCATGCTTAGCCTTTTTGCCGCCAAAAATGAGCTAGTAGGCTGCTAGTTTGAGCTAGCTGCCTGCTAGCTTGTTTATTTATTATTTTTGTTTCGTAATTGTTCAGTTTAATCTGAAAGTTGTTCCGATTTTATTTCTGAAAGTTACGTATTTTTAGTTGAATTTTTCGTCTAATTTTAAAATTAATATTTTTTCGTAAAGTTTAAGTTTTATCTTCTATTTAGTACCCGCTTTAGGTTTTGCCTCGTTTAGCTTTAAAGTATCATTTTAGTTTTATTCTTTCCTTTTTCATTTAGTAAACTTTATTTTCGAGTCGATAGTTAATTTCGTCTTTTAGATTTATTTTTATTAATTGTTTCGCTTTAAATTTCGTTTTATTATTTGTTTTAATATTCGTTTTAATATCGTTTTAATTTTTAGTTTTTAATATTCACCTTGTTTTACTTTTATTATTTGTACTTGTCTTTAGTTTGTTTTTAAATACTTTTCGCATTTACTTTTTAATTAGTTCAAGATAATCAACTTCCCTTTTTCTTAACCAAAAAACAACTGAGTCACACATTTAACCGGAAATCAATTCGATTAGACATCGAGAAAACGAACTTTTCAACTAGCAAAATCTCTACATTATAATGTTTAATTATATTTTTGATATTTGTTATAAGACGTGATTAATATCACTTGTGATATTTCATAAAATGTCTAATATCACTTGTGAAATTTGTTATATGACATGTTATTTGTTATATGACATGTCTAATATCACTTGTGATATTTTATAAAGATAACTAGCTTATATTATTACTATTTGTTCTATAACATATCTAAATGATTTGTGGTATTTTATAAACATACTTAATGTCTAATATAATTTGTGATAAATAGTGTCTGACATGTTTAAATAACTTGTGATATTTCATAAACATATTTAATGTCTAATATCATTTGTGATATTTATTATATCACATGTCTAATACCACTTGTGCTTTCGCCTCGAAACCTCGCGCCCAGTCTTTATCGAAGGGCATTGCTCTTTTTAAAACCTAAGGATCACTCGGGTTCGGGTCAATTCAGGTAATCAGTGTATGTCGTGGGTAAATTTATTACTAGTGATAAAGGTTATGTTTATCACTGGTGATAAACCTTATATTTATCACCGGTGATAAACCTTATATTTATCACTAGTGATAAAGGTTATACTTATCCCAGGTTGTTAATGCAAGTGATGCCTAAAAACATTATTAGTGTTAACTAATCTTTCTTAGTTTTGATCACAACAAACTATACAACACATTTGGTGTAAAACACAAAACGAATTATTTAATAATCATATCACTAACCTTTCTTAATCATACTTAGTGATCATCAAAGTGATTATTCTTAAAACTCACTTTTGTTAATATGACAAAAGATTTTTTAATAAACTTTCTTTTTAAGAAAATGTTTTATTAAAATGGAAAATGTACATTTGAAAATGGCATATTCCATATGCTATAAGAATATCCTTTGAAGGTTTAAAAACCCTCAGATATTCCTACCCTACTAAAAGACAAAAAAGGGAGCGGACTCTACTGGGCGGTACCTTAAATAGCTAGGCGGTTCCTTATCGATAAGGTACCGCCGGCTAGATAAGGATCCGCGCCCAGCTAGCCGTTGGACTTTGTCTTCTATAAATAGTGGATCAAATATCATTTTCCAATAAGCCTCTTGGACGTTTTTCTCAGCCCCCTTTCTCTTTTCTATAGCATAATCATTAGTAAATGATCACTTAAAGTGTTAAGGATGTTTACATATGATTATCCTCTTGATCCCCTCCTTTACCTTGTCCAATGAGAAGATCACTCACTCACTAGTGTTGTGATAAAGATGAATCCATGAATTAGTCATGTTTATCATGTTAGCCTTTTTATTTTTGTTGATCCATTTGTATTTATGAAATACTTGGACTAGTTGTGTTCATCCAAGCTATTTGTAAATACTTGGATTTGTTGGTACATCCATTGCATATGTGTTTGCTTGGATTTGTGTTGTGTAGATCCAAGCTACATGTATGTACTTGGATATGTCTAGTTGAGTTGTAATAGATTTGTGTAGTAGTTCTCACTAAATTATAAAGTGATGTGGTTGTGTCTTGTGAGTTCTCACTAAACTTGAAAGTGATTAGTAGTTGTGTTGTGTGAAGTTCTCACTTAGCTTCAAAGTGAAGAGTCGTGAAGATTGGTTCTAGCTTTGGATTAGAACTCGACATCTAGCCTTGTGTCGTTAAATGGTGAAGTAGGCAACGTCGTGAAGATTGGTTCTACCTTGAGATTAGAACTCGACATCTAGCCTTGTGTCGTTAAATTGTAAAGTATGCAAAGTTGTGTAGATTGGTCCTAGCTAATGATTAGGTCTCGACATTTAGCTTAGTGTCGGAAAATAATATAAGCGACGATGTAAGGCTTTCTCCACCAAGAAGGGAGCTTGTGGATATAGTGCAAATCTCGAGTAGGTGTACTCGAGGAGTGGAGTAAAAACGAGGATAGAGCCTCGTTGTCGAACCACTATAAATCTTGGTGTCTTGTCACTAGGTTGTCTCTTTCCTTACTCTTTACTTATTTCATTATCATTATACTTACATATTACCTTTGCTAATGCATTTAAATTGAACCCAATCATTATGCAACTTAGCTTTAAGTAAAAGAGTTTTGATACACACTTAATTCAAAGTAACTTAAATTAGGTAACTAATTGAAGAGAAACTATTCAACCCCCCCCCCCCCCTTCTAGTTTCTACAGTTGGTATCAGAGCGATGGTCACTCAAGATCTTTGAAGTATATTGTACTTTAAAACTGGATTGATCCATTGTCTCCTCAAATTAGAAGGTCAAGCTGTACTAAAGTTTCTCTTTGGTCAAAACTATTTTTTTCTTGGAAAATAGGTCTTTTAATTGGTAATATTGCATCCCTCTTAGATTAGTAGTCTTTATGCATTTTAGATCTACTCTTGAAATGTATCTACTAGTTTGCATCTTGCTTTGAGTAGGTAATCATGAAGATCAATCACTTAATTGGTTGTGGATTGAGTTACTTGCACTTGTAGAAGACTCATCTTCATTGATCTTCAACATCCTTGAATGATGATACCAAGATGATTGGGAATGATACTAGTCTTTGAAGACTTAGTACTCATCATAGTCATTGTTGGTCATTGCATTGATTCCTTGATGTATTGCTAGTTGTGGCCAAGGTATGCTTTCGTTCTTCCACACGCCCTTTGATCATTCTTTTGATCATTACTTGAATATGTGCTTGTTATTGGCATCCTTGCCTTGACATTTGTTTGTGGTTTGTGATTCTTTTCTTTTATCCTCTCAAACCTTCATTGCTTGGATACTTGACTCACTATGGTGATGTAGAGTGAGTTAGTAGTAGCTTAAAGTATCAAGCATGATTTCTATGGTTTGCACCCATACGGTTAGTAGGCCCTTTGTGGGAGAGAAAGTGAATTAATACCTTGCTCATATTTTGGTTTAGACTAAGACTATTATTGAAAGTGATCTTAGTCTATACATGAATAATTGCTTTGTGTTTATTCATTACCAAAGCCGTTTAACGTTTCGCCGAAAAGGCACGTCTTAAACCACTATATATGACACAAGCTCTTCGTCTCCATGATTTGAAGATTGTCATTAATCCCTTGAGCATTGATCTTAGTCTTGATTCACTTCCCTTGACTTCTCTCCACTTTGCCTTTTCGCTACGAGTAGTCGTTTGTCCGTTTCGATCTCGATTCAACTCGTAATCCTTCATTAAGGCATATTGCTTAGTGTTATGATGATCCAAATGATATTCTAAAAGGTTTAAGATATATTTTTAAGTATTTTAGAAAATTTGGTTTTAAAATTTTTGGCGTGTTTCATTGATAAAAACCAGCCTCTACAGGCGGTTCTTTATCTCTGGCGGCTCAAACCCGCTGTTCCTTATCGATAAGGTACCGCGGGCAGTAAAGTTGGTCAGAGCGCCAATTTTATTAAAATAACATTTTCCAAACCAAACCCTCTCTCTCCCAAAAACACACAGTCGACGTTTTTCACCTTTTCCACCATTGTTGAAGCTTCAAAAACCTTCAATCACTCAAATTAATTGATTCCAAGTTGTGGGTTTCACTCATCCTTCATCAAACATCAATTAATTGTAAGTACTTTCTTTCAGTTTCATCTATTTTGTTCTAGGGTTCATCCTTTCATAATTGGGGATTTTTAAAATTGAAATTGAATTAGAACCTTAATAGGAATATTAGTTGACATGGTTATTTTACTATGATTCCTTAGGTTCATATTCATTAAGATTTCACTAAAAACCACTTGTAGAACAAATACGAATTTTGGCTAAATGATTTTGGTTAAAAGATGGAATTGAGATGAACCCATGAACAATAGGTAGTTGCATTGTTAATGCTTACCTAAAAACCTTGTTTTGAAAAACCAATGTTCTAGTCCATTGTTGATCTAACATAGGTCATATGTTCTTGGTTAATAATGGAATAGACACATTGTGAACATGAGAATGTTATGGATTCAATCCTTTGTTTTTCAAGAAATTGATATAACACATTCTCATATTTTTAAGTTTTTAGTTTATTTTTCATATGAGTGATTGGAAAAATATTGTCTTATGTTTATATTAGGTACTAATCATGCCTTCTCAATATCAAAAGGATCATCAATTCACTAGACAATACATGCCAAACCTTTCCCAAACATATGCTTCCACTCAACTTCGAAACTCATTTCCATCCCTTTCTACTCGTTGTTTCCATGAGGGTAGAGTCGTTGACGAGGGAATAACGGGTTATGTCTATATCCAATCTATGTTTGAGCTTTCGGGATTTGATTGCTTGCTCAACATAGAAGAAGATATCTACCCCTTGTTTCTTCTAGAATTCTTTAGCACTTACTCCATGCTTGAATACAACGGAGAAATCTTCATTCGATTCTTGTTGGATCAAATGATTCAATACTCCCTCGAAAAATTTGGTGAAATTCTTGGTGTGCCATATGAAGGCACTTGTCGTTTTACGGATCTCTTGGAATCCTACGATAAACCTCCAAATGACCACACCAAAATTGATCTGGAGTTTATCCTTGACATCATTTCGAAAGAGCGTGATGGAAACGTTGTGAGAAGCCTCCATTCAAATGTGCAAAATGTGAATCGCTATGAAGTGCTCTCTAGCGACCTTAAGGATTTTATGGTCCAATGGGCAAATATCCTTAGGGAGAATGTCTTTTGTCTTGGTGGAAACCGAGATCATATCCCGGCTTGTATGGTGCATATGTTGAGTTGCATCTTTACATCTACCAAGTACAATTTGGCATTCTATATCGCTCGACGAATAAATTATGCCCTTTCTAAGCCCAAAACAAACCTTCCCTATGCTATGCTTCTTACACGCCTTTTCAAAAGGGTTGCTCATGACTTTCCCCACCTCGATCTTTCTCGCTTTCACCCAGTTCATCGAGTTATGTTGCCTATTCAAGAGGTATATGAAAGAAAGCCAAGAAGTGATCGAGGTTCGAGAAAATCCGATCATCAAGAGACGGATGATGAGGACACCTATATGCCAAAAAGTGATGGTGATGGCATAGGTTCTAGTTCTCACTTCAACTCTTCGAGTAATTCCCACCCATCCTCAAACTCATTCGTGGATGGACTTGAAGACTTAGATCCCCCTCCTCATTACTCCTCTAGTGAAGTACCAGAAGATCTCAACATGGAGCATCTCTACCGTGAAAATCTTAGGACTAGAGGTAAATTTCATGATCATCGGGTTGAGTCAAGGAAGGGATTCAAGTATTTGGGGAATATGATCAAGGGATTGGGCAAGAAGAGAAGGTAAAGACTTTGAAGTATTTCAAAGAATACATGTTGGTAAACATGTAATGTTGAACATTTTTTTTATTTTCTTGGATGTGTATTAACTAAATTCTACTTGTGTGGATTATTTTTTTATTATCCTAATGATTATCTATGCCATTGTGATTATGTTTTGCATAGCTTTGCGCATCCTATGTGTTAGTTAGCTTCCTAGATTTTGGTCAGTAGTTAACTTTGGCTTGAAAATCCTTTGATAAAAATCTGGGCTAACCAAAATTTGAGGAAATACCATTTTTGAACAACACTGGTCGTGGTTCCTTATCAACCCGCGGTACCTTATTGATAAGGAACCGCCGCCTTTAGATAAGGAACCGCCGGCTACTGTGTCCGATATAATCTTTGCTTTACAATATTTTCCTTAATCTGTGTAAACCTTGCTTGATTCCTTGCAAAAACCTGCACATTTCCTAAACTAGGTTAGCTAAATTCATTGTTCACATAAAATGTTTTTAACCCATTACTAGTTTGGATCACCCCTTCACCCTTTTAAACCCACCTTGTTAGCCATGTACTTCACACATCAAACCATTCTTCCTTAAACCTTAAACCCTTCATTTCAACCATGGTTTCTTCAAGAAGCTCAAACTCATCCAAAACCTCCACCACAAAGAAAAATCTTAAGATTAAGATTAAAATGGCTAAACCCAACTCCTCACCCTTTCACACTCCTAAGAATGAGATTGTCCCAATTCTCATTTCTTCATCAAACTCACCACCTCTTACTCCATGCAAGACTTCATCAACCCATGGAACCAACCATTCTCATGGTTCTACCTCCTCTTCATTCCAATCTAGGATGAATGAGCTTTCCTCACCCTTCACTCCAAGTAATCTCTTGGATGTGACCACCCAACCACAACCCATACAAAGCATTCCCATTGTGAATGACTTTGATGATACCATGGTGACTTCACCATTTACCCCTCCTAACTCACCCTTTTCACCCTTGGAGAGCTTGCCTCCACACTCACCCTCATCACCCTAGGAGAACATTCCTCCTCCACCTCCACCTCACTCAAACACTCCAAACTTGGGTGATCCTAGCTTTTATGGGTATTTCATGCACAATGGCACTAATTGCCCTTGTTGCCTCAACAACTTCTATCTCCTTGATATCCTAAGAATGGAGATGATTGGGGCTCACATAGAGTTGCAAAGCTTTTTGTTGAGTCTCTTTTCCAATCATCCTCCTAGGAGATAAATGATGATTTTCCCTAATAAGTTTTTCATTAAACCAAGCCAAGGAAGACTTCTAATCAAGACCTAGTTTTTAAACTAGTTTTGTTTTTAGATAGTTATTGTTTTCCTTTATGTATCTCTTTCATGAATGTTTTATGAGAATGAATTATGGTCTTAGCATTGTGTGCTTCTATCTCTATGTGGACATTAATCAACTTTAATTCCAAATTAAAATTGAACCTAAATCTATCACAACCTCTAAAACATGACTAAAATTGGTTCAAAATGTTACCCAAAATTTTTTCACCCTTTGTCAAGACATTCTTGGTGAATGTGTTGCTTTTATGCAACCCTAGCAAAATTTAGAGCTAATAGAGGTAAAATTCCAAGATTTGCAATTTTTTGAAAAAGTCTTAGTTTTTCTTAAAACCCTGGAAAATCTAGGTTTCAAGTCCACTGCACGCGGTTCCTTAAAGACGCGCGGTTCCTTAAGTGATAAGGAACCGTCGGTCCCTATAAGGTACCGCGGACAGAAAGCCACTTTATGGCTCATTTTTTGTCTTTCTTCATCACCCTATTCCCAGTCAAGATTCCATGTTTACTCAATTTGGCTAAACATTCCTTGACACTTTACATTTGATTTTCAAACCTTTGCCTTGTATACTTTCTTCTTATACCCCAACCTTGAGATTTCATTCTCACACCTCAACAATACCTAACTCTCCCTTTCATAACCTTGACATTTCTTTGTCACAAACCTCCTAACCCAAAGCTTCCTCATCCAAGCTTTCCAAGAAACCGAAAATCTCGGTTAAACCTATTTGGATCAAGAAAAATGAACCCTCTTCATCCAAACCACCCAAGAACCCCACCTTCTCTCCAATCAAGTATTGGAATGAGACCTACTCCATTAACCCCATCACTGGAGAAAAGGAGAATCTCCCACCACCACCAAAACCCTTTGACATCCCTCAACTCAATGATCTTTCAACCTTCCCAAACCTCACAAGGCATTGTGAAAACATTACCTACCCACTCTCCTCACCACCACCAAACCCTAGGTGTGATGGCCTTCCCTCATCAACCGAATTTGTGTTGCATCATGGATCATCGTGTGCTTGTTGTCGATTTCAACAAATTGAACTTGCTCATGTGTATGATAAGTTAAATTTTCTTGAATTCCTCCTCACTCGACCTCCTCTCAAAGTTTTCGTTCCCGTGGACAAAACTTCGAATGATGCATCGTCGTCTTATTTTTCCAACTAAAGGGCTACACTCCATTGGAGTCAATAAAGCTTTAGTTGTTTTAGAGTCATTTTTTTAAGCAATCTTGGAAAATTGTCACTATTAGACTAGCTTATGCTTTGTGGTTTATTTTCCATATATTTTACTTTAGATACTGATATTGTGTGTATGACTATCTACTTTGTTTGTCTTTTTCATATTTATGTAATATGAAATCGGTGTGTTGTGTTTGTTTTCTTTATTTGATCATTCTCTCTTTCTTTTTGAGTTGATCATGGTTAATATTTACAATTGTTTATGGGTGATTCCATCAATTCTAAATTTTAACCCCTTGACAAATTTATCATCTTCATTGGTTGGATGTTTCCTTTCTACCTCCATTCCACCAATTGAACCTTGATTTTGTCATTTACCTCTTTGGACATACTTAGCAAATACTTGCTTCTAATTTGAGATTTCTTCTCCTTCTCCCTCTCAAGTTACTTAGTAGGTAGTGATCATATATACATTGGTGTTTCTTTCCTTTCTACTAACCTTTATGTAGCATGTCACCTTAGCTCACACACTTTGTGCCCCAAGCAAGGGGGAACAACCACCAAAGGGGAGCTACTAGCAAAGTCTGGATATCTTCAAAGACTTGTGCTAACCTTTTTGCTACGACAAAGGGGGAGAAATGATAGTGATAAACTCATTAATAATTCGATATTTTGTGTTTTTAAGTAAATGAGTTTATAGTTTGTCGTAATCAAAAAGGGGGAGATTGTTAATGCAAGTGATGCCTAAAAACATTATTAGTGTTAACTAATCTTTCTTAGTTTTGATACAACAAACTATACAACACATTTAGTGTAAAACACAAAACGAATTATTTAACTAACACTATCATCAAGGTAATAATCATATCACTAACCTTTCTTAATCATACTTAGTGATCATCAAAGTGATTATCCTTAAAACTCACTTTTGTTAATATGACAAAAGATTTTTTAATAAACTTTCTTTTTAAGAAAATGTTTTATTAAAATGGAAAATGTAAATTTGAAAATGGCATATTCCATATGCTATAAGAATATCCTTTGAAGGTTTAAAAAACCTCAGATATTCCTACCCCACTAAAAGACAAAAAAGGGAGCGGACTCTACTGGGCGGTACCTTAAATAGCTAGGCGGTTCCTTATCGATAAGGTACCGCCGGCTAGATAAGGATCCGCGCCCAGCTAGCCGTTGGACTTTGTCTTCTATAAATAGTGGATCAAATCTCATTTTCTAATAAGCCTCTTGGACGTTTTTCTCAGTCCCCTTTCTCTTTTCTATAGCATAATCATTAGTAAATGATCACTTAAAGTGTTAAGGATGTTTACGTATGATTATCCTCTTGATCCCCTCCTTTACCTTGTCCAATGAGAAGATCACTCACTCACTAGTGTTGTGATAAAGATGAATCCATGAATTAGTCATGTTCATCATGTTAGCCTTTTTATTTTTGTTGATCCATTTGTGTTTATGAAATACTTGGACTAGTTGTGTTCATCCAAGCTATTTGTAAATACTTGGATTTGTTGTGTACATCCATTGCATATGTGTTTGCTTGGATTTGTGTTGTGTAGATCCAAGCTACATGTATGTACTTGGATATGTCTAGTTGAGTTGTAATAGATTTGTGTATTAGTTCTCACTAAACTATGAAGTGATGTGGTTGTGTCTTGTGAGTTCTCACTAAACTTGAAAGTGATTAGTAGTTGTGTTGTGTGAATTTCTCACTTAGCTTCAAAGTGAAGAGTCGTAAAGATTGGTTCTAGCTTTGGATTAGAACTCGACATCTATGTGACAACCGTGGTTTTGAGGTTCGTCACTTGGTCTTATTTTTAGGTTATTTTATGTGTGATTACTTAATTTGTGTGTTTACGTGTTTATTTTGTGTGAACGAGGTTGGTGTGGTTATCATTTATGAGTATAGAGTACTCATAAGTAAATCGAGGAACGGTTATTTCATGTTCATGAGCTCACATTTAGTGAATATGAAATGAAATGGTGATATTTTGGTGTTACGTATACGTATAAGTATTATAGTAATAGTATATTTTTTTTAGGATTTACGGTTTAGCTTTTGGAGGTCTCGGATGAGGTAATTAGTCATATGAATATTTTTTCGGGATGGTTTTAAGTCATTTAGGACTTAGTTATAAAGTTTATTTCAAAATTTGAGATTTTCTTTAAAAGTGTATATTTTACGTTTTTTACGGTAAAACGCGTAAATTTGACTAGTTTTACGGTTTTGAGGTTTTGGAGGCTTTAGGAGCTGAAATAAATTAAGAAAAATTAAGGTAATATTATTAATACAAATATTAATAATAAAAAGGAAAAAAAACGAAATTAAATGGGTATAGGTCAGTTATGTGAAAAAAAGAAAAGAAAAGGGGAAAAAATGGAAAAAGGGAACCGGGCTTTTGTATTTGGGCTAGGACTGGTTAGGATCAATTATATAAGGTTTTTATTTATCAAAACACTTCATAAAATCCCTGATGATCAATAAGGAGTCGAAATATACAAGGGAGGAATTAGGGTTTTCATAAAAATCTTGGTTTTTCATAAATCAAAGGTAAATCTTTATAACCCTTTTTAATTAAATTGTTTTTATGTTTCTTTAATCATCTTATGATGGATTTAGGTTAGGGTTTATTATAAAAACAGTAATTTAATGTTATATTAATCATAACATGATGATTACATAAATTAGGGCTTGTAATTAGAGGGATTAGGGTTAATTAATGAGGTTGATTTTGTTAAACCCGTTTTTAAAAACTGGGCAGAATTTTGGGTCATTGTTTTGATCATATAAGGAGTTCTATAAACTCTTATTTTACGATCCAAGTAACCCTGGAAAGGTATTTGAAGTGGCTTTCGAATGCAAGAAACTAGAACTAAATTGGAGGTAGGGAAGTGGGTCAAAAACAGGTTACAACAGTCGGAGGTCAAAACAGTTTTGAATTCAGCTTGTTTTCTTTTTAAGTTTTGGGTTGTTTGGGGTACTTAGGGTTGCATTGGGATCTTCTCACGAACATGAGAGATGGTTTATATATTTTAGTAAGTATCTGCACTCTCGCTAAGGTTGTGGTTTAGGGTAAGACCCCTTAATGGTAACAAACCTTTAGTACGTTTAAAATCAGGAAATCTGGAATGACAAAAGTAGATATATGTATATCGGGGCCTTAACAGTAGCTTTAAGGTTAGGTCAAGTGGGAGGTGTTAGCCAACATACGTAAGGGTATGAATATTCCTTTTACAGAAACTATGGGTATGTTTAAGTGGACGTTTGACTTAAAGTCTTGAGACCTAAAAACTGGGACTGTTTTGGGTAAAATATGAACGGGATAGTTATTAAACTTAACCAAGTTAAGGACTTGTTAAGGAAGGGTAATGGGGTGATTAGAGCTTAACAATGAGGTAATTATACGGGAATAGACTAGATGTCCATCATAGGTTGATGAGCCATCTCAGTGATTGGTTCGTGTATTGATTTCGTGTTTTTGGTTGTTAGCTTGTTGCTAGTGCGAGGACTTGTGAAGAAGCTATCAGGTGAGTTTCATAGTCCCATGTTTAATATTGATTTTGACTTCCAAATGGGATGGAAGAGACACTGTGTTGAGTTATTTTCTAAATTGATGCTGTGAATGTGTTTGTGATTTGAGATGGACTTGTGTGTACATTATGTGATTAACTGCTATGTGATTTTTAATTGTGTATGATTTGGATCGGGGGACACGAGCCGTCTCAGTTATTGTGGTTTGACAAGGTAGTGGCCTTGTGGTTTGACAAGGTAGTGGCCTTGTGGTTTGACAAGGTAGTGGCCTTGTGGTTTGACAAGGTAGTGGCCTTGTGGTTTGCCAAGGTAGTGGCCTTGGGATAGGTACATAGTGTGATCATCTATGGTACCATGATGTTGTTTGGCAAGGTAGGAGCCTTGGATTGGTTTGGTATGATTAATCTTGATTGATAGTTGTTAATGCATATTTGTAGCACATTGTCCATATGTTATTGTGTTGATGGTTGTTATTCACAGCTTATAACTGATTTAGCGTTAGAGTCTAAACCTATGACTCTCACCAACTTTATGTTGACGTGTTTTAGTGTCTCTTTCAGGTGAGAATGTGGTTAAGCTTGAGGATAGAAGTGGTAGACTTGGATGCCTTAGGATTGCATATAGAAGGAGATCCCTGTTCCTTCTTAGCTTTGTTTGTTCATTTATCTAGTGATACTGTTGGCACCTATATGTTTGTTTGTTGTGTTATTTGTTTGTCTTGGGTAAGAGGTAGGACTGTTACCTACTTACCTAGACTCCTGCATTGTTGAGATATTGTCATGACATTTGTGTCACCATTTTATGACATTTCTTATATCATTTAGTTATCTCTATAGACACGCTATTGTTGTGATGATATCCATACGTCGTGCCCCATATTCCGCCATGGTGGGGTGTGACAGAATGGTATCAGAGACAATGGTTATAGAGAATTAGGTTGCCTAGTCGCGTAGCCTAGTCTATAGCTTAAGGGTCCCTGCATATAGGCGTCATAGGAGTATGTGTGCATTTTATATTAATTGATGTGTTTGGATGTTATTTATTGCGATGTTTTGACTAGTATGAATTGAACCGTAGTATGTTCATACTTAGTCACATGTTATTTTCTTTTCGGGTTTGTGACTAGTGTGGGTTGAACCATAATCGTCCACGCTAGTCACTGTAGTATTTTGCTTAAATTGTACATTTTAGTACATAATTTAGTACAAGGTAGATTCTATCTTTTAACGAGTTATTTTACATACCTGAGGTATGTTATTTTCTTTTGATGTTTAAGTCATGTTCCCTAAGAATCGTGTGGTGGTTCGAGTTACTAGGAGTAGGTGGATAGGAAGGATTTTAAGCTGTTTCCACTCTTACGGGCGACATGACTTATAACTGATTATGTTTTCGTTTTGGACTTAGTCTATGTTGTTTTAGCTAGACTATGGATTTACGTATTTCAAGAGTATTACTATGTTATTTTAATAGATGGAGTTTTGGACTTTATTGTTTATGTGGTGATGAGCTTATGTGAGTAGATGGATTTATGTGTTATATGTTGTATTGATTCTTATAAGTGTCATCATAGGAGTGAGTGCATTGGGGAAAGGGTAATTGTATAAGTATGGTGGCCAACATAGTTATACAAGTACCACAACTTCAATGGGTTCTCAAGTATGATTGCATGAAAGAGGGTTAGTACATGCTTGTATATGATTAGATGTGGATTTCGGGTATATTTATAATATATGGGTATATGTAACGGCTGCCTACGATATGGCTTTTTTTTAGTGTGTTATATGTTTTGAGTTATAGTCGTGCTTATGTGATTATGAGGTTACACGATATGGGTTGGTTTTGGTAATGGGTTTTGTGCCTTGTTGTGGCATGGTGAGATAGGGATTACTCGTATGAAAAAACGAGTGTATGACGCGATTGGTTGATCTGATATGTATAGTAACGAGTATGTTTTGGGTGATTTAATAGGTATATATATGCGGATGTATATATACTACTATGTGTTAAGTTATGGTATATGGTCGTTCACTAGTTATTATAACTTGAACGTACCTTGTGTTTGCTCGTGTTTTATGGTGCTGGAGTTTAATAGAGTTCCAACGACGTTTTGAATCTTTTGAAGTGTGTCTGTTAGCGTATTCTTTGAGTTTCGTATTTCACGTGTACGTTTTAAAATGGTGTTCTTGGTTTTATGTCTATTGAAATAACTTGGGATTCCTTTTGAGATAATGAAATCTTTTGTGTTGGGTCTTGCATTTCTTTTGGTCGGTATATGTTGAGAAAAAGGGGGACTTGGAAATCTATTATAGGGTTAGATAGTTGGTTGTATTCGGTAAAATAAGGGTAAGGTGTTGAAGTCATGTTTCAAACAAGATGTAACATAAGATTTCATTTTAATCAACACTTATATATTTCAAATTCTAAAAGACTTTCTTTGAAATAAAGCGAAATAAAAATTTCTTTCTACCTACATAGTTTATATAATTGAGTTCGACCGATTTATGTCATTTATAATTATTTATACAAGGTTAAATTGAGTTTATGAAGATTTCACGTACAATTATATCTATCATTTAAAAGGATTACATTAATCACTAAGTTTATTCTTTAGTTTTTTTTAAAACAACTAGTATAAAACTGTTTTGGTCATAACTTGTTAGTTTTTAGAGTTTTTTAAGTGATTCAAAAGCCAAAAATTATGTACTCGGAACGTACTTTTCAAATATTCAGAAAGTATAGTCATGGGAGGTCAATGGACTGGTAGGAATTGTTGTACAAGTGTCGGGTTCAAGTTTGAGTTTTGAATAGTAGTTTATTTTTATTTGGGGTGCACGGGATACCTAGTCTTTGGGTTGAGTTTTGAGATTGCCTAGAAGGTTGTTGGTATATTGTTTGAGTCACATGGATGTGGGAGGTAATAATAAAAAAAAGATATATATTCTTTTGGAAAAGTCGATCTTTTGCACGGTTTAAATAATATGTCGCGGGGCGTAATCTGTTTGGTTGCCATTGGGTGTTTCTTGGATTATTTTTCGTTGTCATGGGTCATTTTGAATTGATACACGTTTTGGGTTTGAGTTTACTTTCGAGTATCATGGTTTTGACTTGTTTTAACTGGTGCACGTGAAATGTCGTTAGTTATCCGTTGGTTTGATTTGTTGATCGTATCTGATGGATTCAGGATGTAGTTTTGGTTTCGTATTGTTCGGGAGCGTTGAGGTAGTCATATGAAAGACTTGGTCGCGCCTACACGCTTAAGTAGGTGACCATGAGAGAATGGTCGGAATGCCCTTAGTGGGGAGGAAAGGAGTTCGTAGACGAACTAAGGTGGTCATGAGGTCTCTTAGGAGTACCAAGGAGATAAATAGAGATTTGTGGGATACTAGCACAAGTAACGCGCCATAGAGGGTGTTGGAAGGGGATACAATACCTCAAAGGTATTTATGATTGTTCGTAGGGTATGTAAGTTTTCCGAAAATTTCCTGAAATTTAGTAGGTTTGCCTATTACGGTGAGGTAGAACCATAAATAGAGCAAGTAGGGGAGGTGAGAGGAGTTGTAGTTAGTGCCTTTCCAAGGCAAATCATTGATGGAGTGATTTAAAAACAAGAGCTGTTAGAAATTGCAGGGAATGCCGGATAAAAGTTGAGTTGCTTAGTAGTAGATTGGATGTGGAAAGTGGTTGAGTGGTCTGATAAGAGGAAGCATTGGTCTTTTAAAATGCGTGTAGAATTTTGCAAGTAGAACGAGGTAGGAATTTATTCGTATTGCCGCTAAGAGAGGGTGCAAGAAGGACATATTTGAAACTGCTAAGGATGTTGTATGAACGCTTTGGGTTTACGGTTATGCATTTGGCTTCGCCAAGCACTAGCGGATTTCATGGAGACAATGAAGCGAGTGTGCATGAACGTATATAAATGAGTTGTCATCGGGAGTATCGACGACATCTTGATCTACTCAAAGTCTAAGAAAAAGAGTGAGGTGAAGTATGTGTTGGTTTTGGAGTGGAAGTATACGTGAG
This sequence comes from Glebionis coronaria, assembly GCA_025667525.1. Classification (NCBI taxonomy): domain Eukaryota; kingdom Viridiplantae; phylum Streptophyta; class Magnoliopsida; order Asterales; family Asteraceae; genus Glebionis; species Glebionis coronaria. The sequence continues at coordinate 632,930,494 of CM046874.1, read as the reverse complement.
ATTTTCAAAGTGTGAGTTTTAGTATTAAGTCTACCATGATGAGTAGTTAGAGATGATGGCATATCATGGAACCAGCAAGGGGCGAAGTGAAGAAGGATGAGGAAGCATTTTGGAGGATGAAGAGGTGGATTGGATAATGAGCGGATTTTGGCATTATCGGAAGGACTGGATGAATTCGCGATCATGACGATACGTGGAGCAAGGATTTGGATGCGTACGAGGACGACAAAGAAAGGCGATTGCTTATACGTTGCAGGAACTGAAGATTTGGAAGAACTGGATAGACTTAGTTAGTGGAGCTGGATTGTTATATCTGCCTAGAATGCTAGAGGCATTTGGGGTACGAGACATAGAGAATGATCTATACGGATCATGAACGTCTCCAACACATATTCAATCACCTTGATTGAACATTTGGCAAAGGTGGTGGGTGGAGTTAAGTGACGAAATAAAATTGCATGGCCAAGTACCATCTGGGAAAGGCAAGCATGGTCGATGAGACATGGAATAAGAAGGATGAGGCGAAACTAAGACGAACTTGAACTATAGGGATGACGTATTAGGGCGGTTTGGATAAAGGATATAGGTTGCACGAGTTGAGTTGTCTAAAGCAGAGAAAGCGTCAACATGTATGTTGCGTGGCTTGGACAATCATATGAAGAAAAGGGACGTAGACTATACTTCCTACATAGTTAGGAGTAGCTTAGAAAGGGCGATGTAAGGACGAAGTTGGTGGAAGGGATACATAATGTGGTGGAGGAATAAGTACGACGGGAGTTGGGTGATAGTCGATAGACAGGCTAATTCATCTCACATTTCAAGAGGAATGAGAAGTCACGTAGTTGAGAAGTTGGAAGGATTGCGTACGGATGTGATGGAATAGAGGGTTTTACGTAAAAGTTAGCCCGATATGTATGGAATGCCTTATGAGGGATTATGGAAAGGGAAGAAACGATGGGAAGCATCACATCGTGATGTATGGCATGAGTTAAGGAGGAAGAAGGAAGTGTATATTGAAGCAAAGCATAAATGAAATAGGTCGAGATAGGAATCGAAGGTAGAACTTTGGTAAAGCCTAATGAGTATAATAAAGCACAAAGCATGCTACTAATGTGGTAATGGTGTTTGTGGACAGGATGAGAGCAGCAAGGGATGCTATGTAGAGATGGAGGAAACCACTAGAGTTAGTGACAAAGTTGTGTATGAAGTTTCACCCATAGTAACGGCCGGTATGTTTTAGTAAAATGGAAGAGTTGATGTAGAGTTTTGTAGGTCCATTTATGATCTTTGGAAAGATCGGACCATTAGCTTATGAGTATAGAATTACCTGGGGAGAGTGAGTTGTATACATGATACATTTCATGTATTGAGATTGGTAAAGGTTGTTTGAGAATGCATTTTGCCTGTACGGTTATTCGGGACTTGTGTTAATAAGAGTCTTTGTTTTATCAAAGAGTCATTTGTGAGATTTATTGACTGTGAGGTCAAGAGTTTGGCAATAAATTTAAATATTGTTGGTTAGTATATGTGGTAATTTGAGACTTGAACTAAAGTTCACATGGAAATGAGAGGAGTTCGTTTAGAACAAGTATCCTCGTGTGATTTGTTGTTTGTGTGTTTGATCCTAAGGAGTAAATCTCGGGACGAGATTTCTATTAGGAGGGAGTGATGTGACAACCGTGGTTTTGAGGTTCGTCACTTGGTCTTATTTTTAGGTTATTTTATGTGTGATTACTTGATTTGTGTGTTTACGTGTTTATTTTGTGTGAACGAGGTTGGTGTGGTTATCGTTTATGAGTATAGAGTACTCATAAGTAAATCGAGGAACGGTTATTTCATGTTCATGAGCTCACATTTAGTGACTATGAAATGAAATGGTGATATTTTGGTGTTTACGTATACGTATAAGTATTATAGTAATAGTATATTTTTTTTAGGATTTACGGTTTAGCTTTTGGAGGTCTCGGATGAGGTAATTAGTCATATGAATATTTTTTCGGGATGGTTTTAAGTCATTTAGGACTTAGTAATAAAGTTTATTTCAAAATTTGAGATTTTTTTTAAAAGTGTATATTTTACGTCTTTTACGGTAAAACGCGTAAATTTGACTAGTTTTACGGTTTTGAGGTTTTGGAGGCTTTAGGAGCTGAAATAAATTAAGGAAAATTAAGGTAATATTATTAATACAAATATTAATAATAAAAAGGAAAAAAAACGAAATTAAATGGGTATAGGTCAGTTATGTGAAAAAAAGAAAAGAAAAGGGGAAAAAGGGAAAAAGGGAACCGGGCTTTTGTATTTGGGCTAGGACTGGTTAGGATCAATTATATAAGGTTTTTACTTATCAAAACACTTCATAAAATCCCTGGAGATCAATAAGGAGTCGAAATACAAGGGAGGAATTAGGGTTTTCATAAAAATCTTGGTTTTTCATAAATCAAAGGTAAATCTTTATAACCCTTTTTAATTAAATTGTTTTTATGTTTCTTTAATCATCTTATGATGGATTTAGGTTAAGGTTTATTATAAAAACAGTAAATTAATGTTATATTAATCATAACATGATGATTACATAAATTAGGGCTTGTAATTAGAGGGATTAGGGTTAATTAATGAGGTTGATTTTGTTAAACCCGTTTTTAAAAACTGGGCAGAATTGTGGGTCATTGTTTTGATCATATATGGAGTTCTATAAACTCTTATTTTACAATCCAAGTACCCCTGGAAAGGTATTTGAAGTGGATTTCGAATGAAAGAAACTAGAACTAAATTGGAGGTAGGGAAGTGGGTCAAAAACAGGTTACAACAGTCGGAGGTCAAAACAGTTTTGAATTCAGCTTGTTTTCTTTTTAAGTTTTGGGTTGGTTGGGGTACTTAGGGTTGCATTGGGATCTTCTCACGAACATGAGAGATGTTTTATATATTGTAGTAAGTATCTGCACTTGGGCTAAGGTTGTGGTTTAGGGTAAGACCCCTTAATGGTAACAAACTTTTAGTACGTTTAAAATCCGGAAATCTGGAATGACAAAAGTAGATATATGTATATCAGGGCCTTAACAGTAGCTTTAAGGTTAGGTCAAGTGGGAGGTGTTAGCCAACATACGTAAGGGTATGAATATTCCTTTTACAGAAACCATGGGTATGTTTAAGTGGACGTTTGACTTAAAGTCTTGAGACCTAAAAACTGGGACCGTTTTGGGTAAAATATGAACGAGATAGTTATTAAACTTAACCAAGTTAAGGACTTGTTAAGGAAGGGTAATGGGGTGATTAGAGCTTAACAATGAGGTAATTATACGGGAATAGACTAGATGTCCATCATAGGTTGATGAGCCATCTCAGTGATTGGTTCGTGTATTGATTTCGTGTTTTTGGTTGTTAGCTTGTTGCTAGTGCGAGGACTTGTGAAGAAGCTATCAGGTGAGTTTCATAGTCCTATGTTTAATATTGATTTTGACTTCCAAATGGGATGGAAGAGACACTGTGTTGAGTTATTTTCTAAATTGATGCTGTGAATGTGTTTGTGATTTGAGATGGACTTGTGTGTACATTATGTGATTAACTGCTATGTGATTTTTAATTGTGTATGATTTGGATCGGGGGACACGAGCCGTCTCAGTTATTGTGGTTTGACAAGGTAGTGGCCTTGTGGTTTGACAAGGTAGTGGCCTTGTGGTTTGACAAGGTAGTGGCCTTGTGGTTTGCCAAGGTAGTGGCCTTGGGATAGGTACATAGTGTGATCATCTATGGTACCATGATGTTGTTTGGCAAGGTAGGAGCCTTGGATTGGTTTGGTATGATTAATCTTGATTGATAGTTGTTAATGCATATTTGTAGCACATTGTCCATATGTTATTGTGTTGATGGTTGTTATTCACAGCTTATAACTGATTTAGCGTTAGAGTCTAAACCTATGACTCTCACCAACTTTATGTTGACGTGTTTTAGTGTCTCTTTCAGGTGAGAATGTGGTTAAGCTTGAGGATAGAAGTGGTAGACTTGGATGCCTTAGGATTGCATATAGAAGGAGATCCCTGTTCCTTCTTAGCTTTGTTTTTTCATTTATCTAGTGATACTGTTGGCACCTATATGTTTGTTTGTTGTGTTATTTGTTTGTCTTGGGTAAGAGGTAGGACTGTTACCTACTTACCTAGACTCCTGCATTGTTGAGATATTGTCATGACATTTGTGTCACCATTTTATGACATTTCTTATATCATTTAGTTATCTCTATAGACACGCTATTGTTGTGATGATATCCATACGTCGTGCCCCATATTCCGCCATGGTGGGGTGTGACAATCTAGCCTTGTGTCGTTAAATGGTGAAGTAGGCAACGTCGTGAAGATTGGTTCTACCTTGAGATTAAAACTCGACATCTAGCCTTGTGTCGTTAAATTGTGAAGTAGGAAACGTTGTGTAGATTGGTCCTAGCTAATGATTAGGTCTCGACATCTAGCTTAGTGTCGGAAAATAATGTAAGCGACGATGTAAGGCTTTCTCCGCCAAGAAGGGAGCTTGTGGATATAGTGGAAATCTCGAGTAGGTGTACTCGAGGAGAGGAGTAGAAACGAGGATAGAGCCTCGTTGTCGAACCACTATAAATCTTGGTGTCTTGTCACTAGGTTGTCTCTTTCCTTACTCTTTACTTATTTCATTATCATTTTACTTACCTATTACCTTTGCTAATGCATTTAAATTGAATCTAATCATTATGCAACTTAGCTTTGAGTAAAAGATAGTTTTGATACACACTTAATTCAAAGTAACTTAAATTAGGTAACTAATTGAAGAGAAACTATTCAACCCCCCCCCCCCCTTCTAGTTTCTACACAGGTGATATTACAAACTCAGAGGTATATCAGTATTAAACCACGAGTAAATCTTACTTGATAGAGGTTATATCTATCAAGCGTGATAAAGGTTATATTTATCATTTATCACTGGTGATAAATATCGATAAATATCACTGGGGATAAATATCACCGGTGATATTTAAATATCACCGGTGATATTTAAATATCACGGGTGATATAAGTATCACTCGTGCTGAAATTAATCTAACAAACTAGTCACCGAGTGACATTTGTTTGTCAAAAAAATAGCCACCGAGTAACATTTGTTCGTCAAAAAAATAGCCATCGGTGATAAATAACTGGGCACACTTTATTTACTAAGATTCACTCTGAAACTAGGAATTTGTATGTCCTTTTTAAATGCAATTAAGTTCGTTTTTCCTCGATTCGACTCGAATTTGATTTCCAATTAGTTGTTACGACTTGATTTGTTTTTGGTAAAATCTATTTTTGGTATTTTTAAACTAATTAGAAAACGATTTAAAACTACGTCTAATGTAAAAAGACTATTTTAAAAATAAAACTTAAATTCTAAATTGAAAACCAACTAATTTTAATTAAAACTATTTTAAAACAAAACTAATTTTAAACTAAAGACTTTTTAAATAAAAACAATTTTAAACTAAATTTATTTAAACTAATAAAAAAAACTATTTTGAAGTTAAATAAAATTTAAAAACTAATTTTATATAAAATCTATATTAAATAAAATTTAAACTAGATTTTAAAAACAATTAAAATTTATAAAAGTAATGAAATATTTTTTATATTTTATATTTTCTTAAACAAAACTGAATTTAAAGAAACTTTATAAAAAAAACCTTATTTAATTAAGTAAACTAAAAACTAGTATTTAACTAATTAATCTAAACTGCCAAAGTAAACAAACCTATATTAATATACTAGCGCGGATATAAACACAAAAAGAAGGATAGAAGAGTTGGTTGAGGCTTTGAACTGTTGTACGGGAGGTTTGGGGATCGAATCCCACCCCAGACCTGTTTTTTTTGCAATTTAATTATTTTTAGAATTTTGCTTGTTTTACTTTTTTTGGAATTTAAGAAACCAACAGCAGCAATAAAAATCAGCAAAAAGGTAAAGCAAATAAGCCAATAAGAAACCAACTAAGCTAGACAAGGCTGAAAAGTTAAATCAAATAAGCCAAATAAGTTGTTAGCTAAGAAAACAAAATAAATAAGCTAAAATAAAACGAGTAGAAAAGCTGAACCAAATAGCTTAACAGAGCTGATAATAACTAAACAAAATCTTATGAAAATTAAGCAAAACCAAATAGATGAACACTAAACAGTAACATGAATAAGCAGATTTAACCATTAATCAAATTACCAAATATCCCACAATAACAACACAATGAATAAACAGATTCAATAAATCAAATAAACTAGAAAAGCTATTAAGCTAAACAGATTAAAAACACAATCATAAACGAATCAAAATAAACTAAAAATTAACCAAGAAAATTAGAAAGAGAATAGAACCCGGTGTCGAAAACCGTTGAGTAGAAGACGAGCGCTGAGCCGTCTTATCGAACTGAACAAACACCACCTTCGAACCAAATCATCAACATCGTCGACAATCACAAACCGAAAGCTTTTATCCTTTGTCTCGAACCAAACAATTCCTCTCGAACAGTACTCTCGATCCAGTTTTATATTTATTTTTTTATTATTATTATTATTTTTTATTTTTTTTAATTGAATGATAATACCGAACAGTGACAATAATTAAAAGAAAATTGCAGATTCAAGATTAAAAAGATTGACGTAAATTTTAAATGAGACGAAAATGAATTAAAATTAACTTTTCATTAATACTTCAAGGATTACAAATACTGAAAATTAAAAATACAATAACCCTAATCTAATTTGCAAAAAATTTAAATCTAAATTAATCTACTCCTAATTAGTTTAAAAACTGAAATTAAAGAAAAGCTTGAATATGAATTACAATGAAGGGGGTTTTATAGAGAAACCCTAAAACTATTCCTTGGTGCCTACGGCTTAAGATCTTGATCGTTAAATCTTCTATTCTCTCTCTTCTCTTCAAATCTTCGGCTGAGATCCATCTTTGAGTCATGGATTGCCAAGGTGGCATGTGTGATGTTTTTGTTGTGTTTGTTTAGGATGAGGTGGATGATAGAGATTGGTGGATTGATTGTGGAGAGGTGTTCTATCCAATCAAAACCAAGGAGAAAAGCCACGTAGGATTGGACCACCATATTGCTTGCTCCGAAAAAGATGGGTATTATTTCAGCCGCGTGTAGATCACACGCTTGATAAAAAACCTCAAAGATTAATTAGGTTTTTACTGATTAGGGTTTTGGATTGGGGTAAACTGGTGGTTGTGTTTATTTGGGAGAGATGAGAAGGAGTGGGTGAAAAAGTGGATGGGGGATGCTGCGATTGAGAGAGAAAGAGGAATGGAGTGGGTAAAATTATTTAAGTGTGTGTGTGTAGGTAAAGTAACAAATGTGACGTGGGGGAGGATTTTTGTTGCTGATTGTTTATTGGGCCTTTCATCCAATTTAGACCCAAAGAAAGTATTACTCCATTTGTTCCATGTTTATATTAATGGATTGGGCCATATTGGGCTTTTCACTTATTTTGCACTTAATAATTCCATAAATGGGCTTTTGGGCCCAATAATCCAAATATGGGACCCACTTTGCTCGAATATCTTCAAAAAGATTTAATCCGTTAAAATCGAGCTTGATTTAGGCTTTCTTTGATCATTTCTTCAAAACCGTGTCGGTTTAGCCGGTTTCCGTGAACTTGGGCACACTTTTGCTCTTTTGACTTGTCTTCGACTCTTTCTTGACTTTTCTTCGACATTTGACCGTGAGATCCCGTGTTTTCTCTTCTTTTGATCATTTTTACCTATTTTAACACAACAACACAAAACCACGCGTAATTCCGACATTTAAGATATAAAACACATGATTCGGTCTTGTTTTTCCTTGATTTTAGTGGCAAAAGGATAAGTGTTTACACACTTATTAAATCCCCTACACTTGACCATTGCAATGACCCCATGCAATGCATAGTTTTAAAGCACAAAGTTACATTTTTCTCATTATTAACCTATCTCGGCCTTTATTATAATTACTACTACTACGACGACGAAAAGATAAAAACTTAAAAAGGTAACAAAAGTTAAAATGATAACTTGGAAATTATCCGATGGAAGAAACTCGTTAAGAAGTCTAAGACTTAGATTAGGGCTTTAGTGTCACGAACATAAATCATCCTCAAGTTTCACGTTCCCATACTAAGCTTAAAAGCGAGATCATTGTTAATATAAGTTAGCACAACTAACACTTACTCATGTGGTTTAGTTAATCACTTAGACCCCCTTATTCCTACGGTGTATCTCTTGTATTTTATTTTTGTCTTGAATGATCACGAGGATGCATTTTTTGACTTATTTCGATAATTTATTTAGGCCGAAAATAAAGTGGGACGATTTAATCAATAGTTAGCTAAAGGACAAAATCTTTTAAAACTGCTTCTCGAAACCTCAAAAAGTTCATATCTTGGCATAACTCGTTTCACGATTTGAGACCTTTCTCGGACCGGTATTTGGCTTGTACTTCAAACTTCAAATCTTGAGAGACGATCTTGAAATTATGGTCTTCTCTTCATTTTGGTATACATCTTCATAAGGAGTGAAAGATGCTTCAAACGTTGACCACGACTTCTTCATTTATCCTCTTCTTTATTTAGGATTTTGATATACAACGATCCGCCTTCTTTTCGGACTTGGATCTATTTATCCTCATACCTTGTTAGGGTCTTTTTGGATAGACTTCTCCATGATCTTTAGGGGAGTAATTGCTTCTCGTCGTGTGTCTTGATCCTTCATATTGATTTGGATTAATGATCTTCACATCATCTTAGGATCTTTAGCAAAAAGTGAATCCTCATGCCTTGTTAGGGCCTTTTTGGACTCGAGTATCCTCATGCCTTGTTAGGGCCTTTTTGGATAAGCCAATCTTCGCGTCCCGTTTCAATAAGTTATGCCTTGGCTATGAACTCTAATTAATACCGAGCAACTTTTAAACGATCTTGTGCTAGAAGCTAAGTAACCTTTTAAATCGTACAACCTTATTTATTGCAATTATATTTATTAACAAGTGATGGGAGAAAAAGCTCATAACTAACTCACATAAGTTAATGAAAGAATACCGAACTTATAATTAACTCTATCATCTCTCGTTCTCCACAATTTAAAATCTCAAGGAATGAGACTCGTGGATGCTTAGCCTAATAAACCAATTAAGGTCCATATGGTTAAGGATACTAGCTAGAGTAAACTTAGATAAGTAAACTTGGGTTGAGTCAAAATATTCACGACGGGCCTAATATATCAAAGATATCTAAACTTATTAAAACCATTTTATTTATTTATTTATTTTTTTAACTTTATTCTTGAAATGGAAATTATTATGACGCGATAATAAAAGGAAAGAAAATAAAAATACTACTAGGCCAAAATAGATCAAAATTTTGAAAAACGTTAAAAAAAAATTTAAATTTTCCGGTAAAATGGGGTCAAATTCATGGAAAAGGCCACTAAAATTCGATAGAAGTCCCCCCTACAATTAATATAAACATTGTCCTCAATGTTTAAGCATGTGGGAGAATAAACTCCCCTACACTTAGGACATTGAGTACGTTGTTTAAAATCGAGCTAAGGAAAGGACAACTAAAGTGATTACATTTATTCGATTTATTTATTTACAAGATTGAATCACAATAGCAAAAACTTATCGAAGGAACCGGGTACACGGGTAACACGGGAACACGGGTCTCGTCAAAAAGTACCAAAAGTGGATCATTGTAGCACATGTCCCTACACAATCACAACACACAAAACAAACAACCTACACGGCTCCCCCTACACTTATTGTAGAAAATAAATAAAAGATAGATAATAGATAGATAGATCATCGGGTTGCCTCCCGAGAAGCGCTTGTTTTTGTTAACCGAGTCACGAGCCTGACTCGACCCCGAATTAAATGGTCCATGGGGAAGCCTCGAATGTGATACCGGGATCAAAGATCTTATCCTCGGTCCCGGAGGAACATAATAAATGAGAGGCAGGAGGATAAGTCATGAAAGATAGAAAAGTCCTCTCGACATAAGAAAAGTAAGTGAAGTCTTGATCCACGGGAGGTGGGATGGGTAAAGGAGACAAATTGTCATCCCCTAAAGACATAGGATGGTCACTATTCGGCAAAGCCGTAAAGGTATCAATCATAGAATGGTCATTTTCACCTCCCGGGTCAAAACACTCATCCTCATTTCCCGGTATGAAATGAGGAGAGTAAAAGCGATACATCACCTGCTTGGGTGTGCATGCGGTAGGACGGGGTGGCAACATAATATGAGAAATATCAGAGGACATATCTACCACCCGCGTCACCTCACCAGACCGAATCAAAAGGAAACTAGGGTCAAATCTCTCCACCTCCTCTATGATGGGAGGTGGCATGGCTAACAAAGGATGCTCATCAATAGCAATAGAGTCGGAGCTATCAATGTCCTCAATCCCCTCTTCAAAGAGAGGATTCACGTCACTAGAGATGTAGGCGTCATCAAAATCAAATAAAGGGTTCGAATACATCTTGAAATTTTCCTTCGGAACGTCTTCATCGGATAGTGACTCGTCATCACTAGAAGTAAAATCATCATCGAGATCAAAAATGGGATTAGAGAAAGCCAAAGAATTGTTTCCCAAGATGTCGGTGGGAGGTAATGAATCATTACTAGAAAGATATTCACACTCATCGTCACTATCGGAAGCAACCGTAGGCTCACTTTGGATTGGAATAAGAGTCTCGTCACAAGGAATAGTGATAAGACCCTCATCCCCCATGATGAGAGGGGGATCGGGCTCCGTAGTAGAAGAATCGAGAGTAGGAGTGGTAGAATCCTTAGGCTCGAGAGCCGGCAAGTTGAGAGAAGGAATTACAATTGCACTAGGACATCGAGCACAAAGATCATTCCAAGAAATAGTATTCTCATCGTCGTCATCATCATAATAGTAAGAACGCACAAGAGGAGGAGTATAATCACTAAGATTAGATACTTGCTCTTGTCGTTGTCGTTGTTGCTCCTCTAAAGTCTCGGTCAGTCGAATTAGGCCGTCATGAAGTTCCAAAAGAAGGGCTTTTCTTTCGTCATTCAAAGCATTGATTTGTTGAATTCTCTGAGAGGATTGATGATTGATGGTGGGATGTGGGGGTTCAAAATTTTGAAAACCGGAATTATAGCACGGATGTGGCTCATAATTCATTGGTTGACGATAAGAAGTATCGTGAGGGCCCCCACAATGATTGCAACACGGGTATTGGGAAAAACCCGGTTCATGTTGCGGATAGGGATTGTCATAGACGGGAGGGGGGGAGAAAGTATTGTAAGAGGAGAAGTACGAATTCGTTGAATTGCAAAATGGACAAAATCCAAATTGTGTATTGTCGATATCAAAACCACACCGCTCACAAATACACCATTGACATGTTTGAAAACCATGCCATGGTCTTCCACACCGAACGCAAGACGAATCCATGAAGAATTATAAATAACAGGGGTAGAGAAAAGAATTAAACCCGATAGAGGATAAAGAAGAATATTTTTGGATTTTTTAGAAAAATATATATATACAAGAAAAATCGAAGGAAATCGAACTAAAAATTAACACTAATACGTAATATTTTTGGTGTAATACCTTAAGGAAAAAAGTATTACTTTTGGATTTTTTTTTAATTAATTTTTTTGGTGCAATTCTTAGGAAAGAAATCGCTTTTGTGGTTTTTTTTTAATTTTTTTGTATTTTTAATCTTTTTGATTTTTTTTTAATTTTTGATTTTTTGTAGCAAGAAACGTAACGTTCAAAAAGAACGGATCCCAAAATCCAAACGTCTTCACGAAAAATCGTCAATCGTACGAGCGAAGCGGCAGCGGCGCCATTTTGAAACTAGGAATTTGTATGTCCTTTTTAAATGCAATTAAGTTCGTTTTTCCTCGATTCGACTCGAATTTGATTTCCAATTAGTCGTTACGACTTGATTTGTTTTTGGTAAAATCTATTTTTGGTATTTTTAAACTAATTAGAAAACGATTTAAAACTACGTCTAATGTAAAAAGACTATTTTAAAAATAAAACTTAAATTCTAAATTGAAAACCAACTAATTTTAATTAAAACTATTTTAAAACAAAACTAATTTTAAACTAAAGACTTTTTAAATAAAAACAATTTTAAACTAAATTTATTTAAACTAATAAAAAAAACTATTTTGAAGTTAAATAAAATTTAAAAACTAATTTTATATAAAATCTATATTAAATAAAATTTAAACTAGATTTTAAAAACAATTAAAATTTATAAAAGTAATGAAATATTTTTTATCTTTTATATTTTCTTAAACAAAACTGAATTTAAAGAAACTTTATAAAAAAACCTTATTTAATTAAGTAAACTAAAAACTAGTATTTAACTAATTAATCTAAACTGCCAAAGTAAACAAACCTATATTAATATACTAGCGCGGATATAAACACAAAAAGAAGGATAGAAGAGTTGGTTGAGGCTTTGAACTGTTGTACGGGAGGTTTGGGGATCGAATCCCACCCCAGACCTGTTTTTTTTGCTATTTAATTATTTTTAGAATTTTGCTTGTTTTACTTTTTTTGGAATTTAAGAAACCAACAGCAGCAATAAAAATCAGCAAAAAGGTAAAGCAAATAAGCCAATAAGAAACCAACTAAGCTAGACAAGGCTGAAAAGTTAAATCAAATAAGCCAAATAAGTTGTTAGCTAGGAAAACAAAATAAATAAGCTAAAATAAAACGAGTAGAAAAGCTGAACCAAATAGCTTAACAGAGCTGATAATAACTAAACAAAATCTTATGAAAATTAAGCAAAACCAAATAGATGAACACTAAACAGTAACATGAATAAGCAGATTTAACCATTAATCATATTACCAAATATCCCACAATAACAACACAATGAATAAACAGATTCAATAAATCAAATAAACTAGAAAAGCTATTAAGCTAAACAGATTAAAAACACAATCATAAACGAATCAAAATAAACTAAAAATTAACCAAGAAAATTAGAAAGAGAATAGAACCCGGTGTCGAAAACCGTTGAGTAGAAGACGAGCGCTGAGCCGTCTTATCGAACTGAACAAACACCACCTTCGAACCAAATCATCAACATCGTCGACAATCACAAACCGAAAGCTATTATCCTTTGTCTCGAACCAAACAATTCCTCTCGAACAGTACTCTCGATCCAGTTTTATATTTATTTTTTTATTATTATTATTATTTTTTTTTTTAATTGAATGATAATACCGAACAGTGACAATAATTAAAAGAAAATTGCAGATTCAAGATTAAAAAGATTGACGTAAATTTTAAATGAGACGAAAATGAATTAAAATTAACTTTTCATTAATACTTCAAGGATTACAAATACTGAAAATTAAAAATACAATAACCCTAATCTAATTTGCAAAAAATTTAAATCTAAATTAATCTACTCCTAATTAATTTAAAAACTGAAATTAAAGAAAATCTTGAATATGAATTACAATGAAGGGGGTTTTATAGAGAAACCCTAAAACTATTCCTTGGTGCCTACGGCTTAAGATCTTGATCGTTAAATCTTCTATTCTCTCCCTTCTCTTCAAATCTTCGGCTGAGATCCATCTTTGAGTCATGGATTGCCAAGGTGGCATGTGTGATGTTTTTGTTGTGTTTGTTTAGGATGAGGTGGATGATAGAGATTGGTGGATTGATTGTGGAGAGGTGTTCTATCCAATCAAAACCAAGGAGAAAAGCCACGTAGGATTGGACCACCATATTGCTTGCTCCGAAAAAGATGGGTATTATTTCAGCCGCGTGTAGATCACACGCTTGATAAAAAACCTCAAAGATTAATTAGGTTTTTACTGATTAGGGTTTTGGATTGGGGTAAAATGGTGGTTGTGTTTATTTGGGAGAGATGAGAAGGAGTGGGTGAAAAAGTGGATGGGGGATGCTGCGATTGAGAGAGAAAGAGGAATGGAGTGGGTAAAATTATTTAAGTGTGTGTGTGTAGGTAAAGTAACAAATGTGACGTGGGGGAGGCTTTTTGTTGCTGATTGTTTATTGGGCCTTTCATCCAATTTAGACCCAAAGAAAGTATTACTCCATTTGTTCCATGTTTATATTAATGGATTGGGCCATATTGGGCTTTTCAGTTATTTTGCACTTAATAATTCCATAAATGGGCTTTTGGGCCCAATAATCCAAATATGGGACCCACTTTGCTCGAATATCTTCAAAAAGATTTAATCCGTTAAAATCGAGCTCGATTTCGGCTTTCTTTGATCATTTCTTCAAAACCGTGTCGGTTTAGCCGGTTTCCGTGAACTTGGGCACACTTTTGCTCTTTTGACTTGTCTTCGACTCTTTCTTGACTTTTCTTCGACATTTGACCGTGAGATCCCGTGTTTTCTCTTCTTTTGATCATTTGTACCTATTTTAACACAACAACACAAAACCACGCGTAATTCCGACATTTAAGATATAAAACACATGATTCGGTCTTGTTTTTCCTTGATTTTAGTGGCAAAAGGATAAGTGTTTACACACTTATTACACTCCATAACCTTACCTTTATCGACCTTGACATCACATGTGATAAATAAACAATAATAAAATTACATGTCATAATACATTAAATTATAAAAATGTTAGTTTTATCTTTTGATATTTTATACTTTTAAAGAAGTATGAGAATGTGCCAAAACGGCCGAAAAGGTGTTTTGCAGCAACTACAAAAGCTTTTTATCACAACACATCTAAGTACCCATTTGACCCTTTACACTGATTCATCAAGACTCGAGATATAGAATAAAGCCATTAAGTATTAACCAACAATGGCGAATCGATCATAGCAGATAAATAGTACTTGAAATTATGATACCACTAAACATCCAATATCTTTTATAGATGCATATTAATAGGAATCACTAGCAATTCATGCTTACAAAACATTTGCACACAAGTATCAAGCATCTACACGCGTTAATTAATAGCCTTAACTCAAAAGCACTTGTCCATCAGTTTGCAAAGATATTTTGCTGGACAAGGAGATATATACCGTTAAGTTAAGGGATCGGCCTACAAGCTATGCAATCTCAGATTCTTACTACATAATCGTTGAAACATATTTTTAAAGCCTAATATGCAACAAACCAATATTTATGTAGTTTCCACTTATGATTCAGGATCAGGATGAACTTTAGGTTTTGGCTTCACTTCGCCTTCATTCACGTTGCGGACAAATATGACATTTGGTTCATGACTGCACGATAAAAAAAACAAACATAAAAGTCAAACTGATGTTCTTTTAGTATTACGCTATTAATATACTTTTTACATGTTTGACTCATGTTTACCTATATATTCTTAATCAACTAATCTGAGTCGTTAAAGATAAATCATGACCCAAATCAACCCGTTCATTAGGAACACGCAAAACATGCCACATAGAGAAGAAGATGTAGATGTTAGGATTCTCACACTTTGTTTCCCACTTCATATGTGTAACTAGATGCAACAGCTAATAGTCGACCATCTGCGCTGAAAGATAGAGCGGCGATGCTGGTAGGGTACTTTGAGTACTGAAGATAGAGCGTAAAATAAGAGTTTTAAACATGGTAAAAGGTTATTTGACAAATATGGAGAATGTAGCAATGCATACTAAACATACCTGATAGAGTATCTTTTTGTTGTTTCCGTCCCATACAGCCTCCTGTTAGAATGTTCCATAGCTCCAGGTTAAATCAATGCAATCGTATAGTTAGATACTAAAAACCAATGTGTTTTCGAGTAAAAGAAGTTAGTAAATGAAGATTACGTATTGAATAGCAATCTGATGTTCTTTTAGGAGGGTTAGATCCATAGTTTAGCTTATAAATAGCCAAAAAATAAACTTATACAGGGTAAAAAAATAAACTTATACTAGGAAAAATGCAATTGTGTTTACAGGGTAAACAATGTCTCTTCCACCTTCTGATTTTCGGTGACATTTTAAATCTTACCTGAATAAGTATACATGCATTACATTAAAATTAGTGGCTTAGTAATCCTAAATTATATGGCAGATCAGGTGCAAAAATCATCGTTAGCCTGAAAAAGTTTGCTTTGCTACGACGCATACTTCATAAATGTGAATTCACATCAGACATATACTCAACCACTTCCTCCCTAACTTTCAAACTCCAAAGGACACCCTTATCAACACCACTTCATCTTTTACTTCACGTCCCTTTCCACCACATCACTCCCGACCACCGACACCTCTTTTTCTCCTACAAACCATTCCAGTTATCAGAAACCTCCACCATCTCCTCTTTATCAATCATGTCATTCTTAATCAAAATTACTACACTCTCCATATTAACCGGCTTAACAAAACTACTCGATGCTAAAACCATCTCATACTAACAAAGCTCTTAATCCTACGCCTACGTTTCTCTCTATCATTCTCATCAGATGTAATTTAGCAAGGACATCATCAATAATACTATCATTACAAATCTTAGTCTAATGTGATTATTAAATTATACCACTCCTAAACAATTCGAGATTCCTTTTCTTACAGTTTGTAGGTTGTGTCATATTGTTTCAGGAATTTCCTCAAACAGTTCATATGAATGGCTACATCTCTAAAAAACAAGGTCCAGATTCATCCCTTGGAGGTCCCAAAAGTAATGTCATTCTACAAAAAGTATGCAAAAATTAGTTACAAGTAACTTGAAAAGCAATCACAGAAATGTATGATTATGACTGCTTATCTCATACTAATTGATTTATGTCTAGTTAACTAACTTATGATATAAGTTGTAACATAAAAACAACCACAAGATAACTGGCTTCCTGGAACAACGCTAAAAAAAGTCGATAAGCCATCATCACCGGTGATAAGCCATTTATCACCGGTTATAAGCCATTTATCACCGGTGATAAGCCATTTATCACCGGTGATAAGCCATTTATCACCAGTGATAAGCCATTTATCACCGGTGATAAGCCATTTATCACCGGTGATAAGCCATTTATCACCGGGATAAGCCATTTATATCCATTTATCACCGGTGATAAATATACAAAGTAATAAAATATCATCGATGATTGCCAATCTTAATTCTAAGTAATCAACCCTCCACCATTAACAATGAAGCATAACTATAGCCGAAAGTATGCATTATGTAGAATCTAATTGATCAATCTTTTGTCCTTGGGTTGTCCTATTTTTCTAATTTTGAGGCAGAAAGCGGGGCACCAAGTGTCTAAAGCAAACTCGATCATCGAGTACAACAGAGCCTAGATGACTGAGTAACCCGTTTTTTTGTTGTAGCAACCAAGCAGCACGCATTTGATTCTTAACCAATAGCCGACCAAATATAAGTGCATATGGGTCTAGTGCACCAGCCATTACTAAGTACCCAATTGCAAAAACTACATTCGCAAGAAGATTTGCTCTTTTGCACCGGTATGCATCATTTATCCAATCACTAGCAGCATATCCTATCATTCCCCAATATCACTTCATAAACCATCCTAATCTAGGAAACCACATTCCTTACTGACATTTCATCAAACACTTTCCTCGCATCCTCAATCTTCCCACATTTGGTGTAGATATCAACAACATAACTAGCGAAAAACACATCTCACCCATGTCCACAACCAATTTCTGTGTTAAAGTAATACTTCTTACATCTATAATCGTACCAGCATCGCCGTTATGCATCGGTTCATTTTGAACAATTTTTTTCAGGATCGATTGATTCACTAGTTCTTGGTTTTATTTTTTGTGTCTATTTCATGATTTGTATACTTCATTTGTGCATAGTTTTTGATTTTTTTGTTACTGTTTGATTTCTAGAGAGAGAATGGAGTGTGATCGGTGATATGCATGTTTTTCTAAAGTTGAACTGGGGTAGTTGGATAATTTACATATTTATATTTTTAGTCCTTCTATTCTTTTTAATATATTGACAACTTTTACCCTTCCGTGTTTTTATCATTTGATCTGGTTCCTCCCAATGGATGACCCAGATTGAGCCTTTGATTCCACCAAAAAGAGGGTTCTTTAATAACC
The DNA here is from genome assembly GCA_025667525.1 of Glebionis coronaria. Taxonomy (NCBI): domain Eukaryota; kingdom Viridiplantae; phylum Streptophyta; class Magnoliopsida; order Asterales; family Asteraceae; genus Glebionis; species Glebionis coronaria. Next base: position 632,912,446 of record CM046874.1, on the reverse strand, counting down.
GGACTCTCCAGATATAAGGGTCAATTTAATAATGTATATCTAGATATATACAAAGTATATCTGAATATATAAAAGGTATATCTAGATAAATATATATATATATATATATATATATATATATATATATATATATATATATATATATATATATATATATATATATATATATATATATATATATATATATATATATATATATATATATATATATATATATATATATATATATATATATATATATATATATATATATATATATATATATATATATATATATATATATATATTAGTTAAAGTAGTGTAGTATCTTATAATTGTTAAAATAAAAAGTGTTTTGGACCTTTAGATCTACTAGTTTAATCAAGATGACATCAATCTCATTAAAAGAACATTAAATTGTTAATTAATTACATTTTTATGTTTGTTATGAAATTTATAAAAAAAATAGCCTCATTGATTAAATTTAACCACATTTATTACACTTATTAATTGTATTTATTTGAAACACTTGATATTAATTGTAAAAAAATACTACCATGTTTTTTTCAAAAGTATCTATATTTTACTAATATGTACTAGCAACAATTTTAGAGTTTTAGTTTTCTTTTTCTTATGTTGTATCACATATTAATTTATACAATTCAAGACAAGTTATTTTGTGCATATTATATTAAGTTATAGTTACGGATATCAATTGGTACATGACGGTTTTTTATTTGTTTAGGTTGTGTACGAGTTAGATATTAAATATGTAACATCATATTTGTAATTTTGGATGTGACTTGAATTATATCTATTTTATATATGAGTTGATAGATATGTACCTCCATTTCTTGTTGATGTATCGTCTTATTATTTTATAAAATATTGAATATGTAGTTGTTTACTTGTAAAGATTATTATTTAGACATGATGTATCAAAACTTTGTTATGTACCAAGTCTAACTAATATAAAGGATAAAAATATATAAAAATAAATAAATATGAAGATGTATCAAGAAAAACATTATTATCTAAAAGTATGGTTAAATGAAAATTAAATATTGTTTTTATGAATTAATAGTATTGATTAAGTGAAAATTGATTCTAGGTTTATTTATTACTTGTCCGTTGACTAGATATTTGTTACATTAATGCGATTCATCTATTATTATTACATTTAATACTAACTAGTTAAATCTAATGGTGAATACTACTTTTTATTTTAACAATTTTAAAGAGGTACACCACATTAACCTAACTCTATATATATATATATATCTATATATATATATATATATATATATATATATATATATATATATATATATATATATATATATATATATATATATATATAAAGTATATCTGGATATATATACAGTAATCGAGATATACTTTTTTAACTTTTTAATGTCACTCACTTTATATCCAGATATAAGGTCAATTTAATAATTATGATCATATATATATATATAAAGTATATCTAGATATATACTAAGTATATCTGGATATATAAAAAGTATATCTGATATATATAAAGTATATCTGGATATATATAAAGTATATCTAGATATACCTTTTTAACATTTTTAACATTTTTAATTTAATAATTATGATCAGAAATTTATAAAATATATTTAGATATATACAAAGTATATCTGAATATATAAAAAGTATATCTAGATATATATAAAGTAGATCTAGATATATATAAAGTATATTTGGATATATATAAAGTATATCTAGATATAAGGGAAAATATAATAATTATGATCAGATAATATTTCGGTGGTAACTGTGTATTTTTTATTTTTTTTTTGCCGCTCGATTTTTTTTTTCGGCTCGAAAAAAGAATTCCGCTCGAAAAAAAATAAAAAAATTCCCGCAAATTTTTTTTTTCTCGCTCGAAAAGGAAAAAAAAACTTTTTTTTGCCGTTCATTAGGCTAGGCACAACGCGTCTGAATTTTGTAGGTCGTCAGGCGGTCACGACCGAGTCGTCGCGTTGCGGCGATTCGGTCGCCGGTTTCGGTCGAGCCCAAAACGACCTTGGTCACGAACTATTTGCATATTCGGTCATGATGTGTTTGTGTATTGTGTTTGTGTTTTATTAAAAAAAAAAACTTTTTTTTTAAAATTTAATATGTTTTAATCGTGTTTTAATTATATAAACTTTATAAAAAAATTCCAAATTTTAATATATTGAGCTTTGTTTAATTCCTCACAACATATATTAATTTGACAATTTTTGGAGTTAGTTTTAGCTAATGCATTATACCCTCTTTACTTCTAATGTTTCGTATTTTAGTTTATGTAATGTTTTTTTTAGTGTAATGCGTGTTGTATGGAATAAAATGTTTTTTTTTTGTAATAAAATGTTATTTTTGTTAAATATAAAATGTTATTTTTATTAAATAAAAAAATAAAAAAAATTGAATTAGGTCGCACTAAGTCGCCGGGTTGTGGCAAATAGGTCGCACTAGGTCGCCGACCGAAAAAGCTAGGTCGCTACCCTCATACGTTGTGCCTAGCCTTAGAAAATAGAAAAAACATATAATAAAATTTTGTTGATTAAATCTTAGATTAATTCAAGATATTTAATAAAAGGTGAATGGAGGGTAACTTTTTGCCAATAAAAATCAATATCAAACATTTGCTCAACTCAAGCGTTGCTGCTTATCCAGAAACAAACAAGGTGTAGTGTAATCGAATGTTAACCAACCAAATAGTACCACCAGACAGACACTCTTCTTCTCCCTGATTCACCACATAATCCACTGGGGTTTTCTTTTTCAAGGTAATTTTGTAATAATGATTACTAATTTTGTATAATAATCTTCTTCTTCAGTTTATTTTTATTTGTTGAATTTCCATTGTGGTGCTCAATACTAAAATATAAACTGTTCCAGTGTTTAGATTTTCATAACCGTAAATATGGGTTCATTGTTATGTAATTATGAAAGCATTTTGTGTTTGTGTGCATAAAATTGTACACTATGTTATTAGAATTGTTGCATTGTGTTGTGAAAAATAGTATAGGGGATGGCGAGTCTTTGACTCAGATGTACACGGCCTTAACGGGGTATTCCCGTGACCGTTTTCGACCCTTCCCGGCCACCCCAAATGTGTACCTAGTGAAGTAAGTAGGAGTACAAACCTTTGACCTCTTTGTAAACAAGTCAAGTGACTTACCACTAGGCCATTTTTGGCGGTTTTAAGTATTGGTAAATTGTTATTATAACCTTGGATAACATTTCCTGGATAGATGCTTTTGACTCTTTGAGTAGCATATAGTGACAGGAACGAATTAAAATACTTCATCTTTTGATAAAGATATATGACCAACTCATAATGGATGGATAACAATCATAACATGATTAGTTAATTGAAGTTGATTGACTACATTGTATAATGTTTCTATACCTACGTTAACACCTATATAAAGAAAATTTTGACCGTATAAGAAAGTGGTGGCTTTTCAATTATGTTATGTGTTTGGAACTCATTTATGCAAGCGAAATCTACTTAATCCTTTTCAGATGCCGATAAAGTTGTGTATGAGAATTAGTGATAATGTAACAAATAGGAGAACTGTGTTCAAATTTCTCACTCTGTAAAGTTTTTAGGAAAGAGGTGTTATCACAAACGGTCCTCTTCTGTGTTAACAAGTTTGAGGGTCCTTCTAATTATGGAAATTAGGAGGTGCTATTATTGTTCTGAAGTATGAGGCGGAACATGCTGTTGTGGAATTAACTTGTTAAATTATATGAAAACCCGTATAAAAGATTTTCACTAAAGGATTAGGAATCAAATGTGTTTGCGAACTTTAATACATCATCTGACTGATCATTCTTGTGGTAAAAAGGTAACTGCCATGCTTAAATGTTAGCATGGCTGATGTTATGTAGAACTCATTCGACACAAAGCTAATTGCATAGCATTTGGGACAGAGAATGGCGTCTTTCATCTCATCAAAGATCCAACCTCCAATTTACAATTCAGTTGACAGAATCACTCCAGAGAAGGAATGTAAGTATTTGATCACCGGACTTTGGGTGTGTTTGGATTTACGTATTAGAACTGATTATAATTATTGCACTTGAGTCGCAATGATAATTATAGCGGCTCGATAAACAGATTCAAGCTGCAATAGCCAGAGTAAAAGAAAGTTACTTATGGCCCTTTTTCGAAACATAATTGTGGAGACTTTACTCCCATTAACAAAACATATTTCATTTTTTGTACAATAATATCCTGTTTGGTCATTGTCTCTATATTTGTCGCTTAAGCGGATTTGGCAAAACATCTAGTGACGTCCGTATGTATTAAGGAATCGCTATGGATATGAGCTTAAGAAAAAGGGGAATGGGTATGGGTATGGATCTTAAACTCTGACCCTTTAAACGCCCCAAAACCCATACCTTCCAACCACACACACTCTTAACATTCTCATTATCTCAAAGTTAAAACTTTAAAAATCACACACACATCAGCTAATATCTTTATTGATTACAGTTAAGTATCTAATTCTTGTTATTAGATAATCACTTCCACCTTAAGTTGTATTAGCTCTAACGGATTATCTTGCATCGTAGATAAACTACAATCAACGTGTCATATTATCCATCAAGAGAGACATGCTAATTATAGCCGGAGGCACATGTTAGCAAGTTGTGGTATCTCAGTAGTTTCAGTCTTATCGCTAAACTCCATCTTTCCACCACTAGTAGCATGGGCCATAGATGAACCGAATGAGCAAGAAGAAAAAGACGAAAGTGTAGTCGGGGCGTTTAAGTCATTATTTGATCCTAATGAGAAAACAAAGACTGGGAAAGTGTTGCCAAAGGCTTACTTGAGTTCAGCAAGAGAGGTGGTGAAGACTTTGCGTGAGTCTTTAAAGGAAGACCCCAAAGATATGGCTAAATTTAGACGGACTGCAGATGCAGCTAAGGAATCTATACGTGAGTTCTTTGGCAGTTGGAGAGGACAGCAAGCAGTAGCCAACGAGGTACTTTTCTTTATACTTATGTTTCAAAACTGGGTTGGGTAACAGGTCAAAGCTTGATTTTTTTTTTCCATTAAAAGTGTAGCTTGAGCACCTTTCAGCCCGTTTGACCCATTTTATTTTTTAGCTATATTTTTTTACTTGTTTGACCCATTAGAGCTCAACTGTTAACCTGAATTGACCCTTTTATAAGTAAATGGGTCAAATTGGCCGCCTCTATAGGAAGAGTGAGGTTCAAGTCACACGAGTTAACTGTTTGAAAAAAATGTAAAATTAGGGGGCTCAAGTGGCTTGGGTGATGGCTACCTTGTTAGTTGAATCAAAACAAGTCGGGTTGGGTTGACTTGAAAATACTTTTGTCATGTTTACTTTTGTTCATATCTCATTAGAAAAGCTTTATTGTTGAAATGATAAAGAGTAATAAATCTTTGACATGCTCAACCAGTGTGACCTGTTTGTCATTGGTCAAACACTCAAAATGGCCACCTATAGGCTATAGCAAAAATAAATAAGTTTATAAAGAAGGTGTGGGAAATCCAAGGATTCTTGATAAAATCCTGGTACCGTTTTCTGGTGCATTTTGTTGACCAAAACTTATGGTTGTGGGTCAGATTGGGAGGATGGTGTTGTGTTGAGACCACCTATATGTAATATGATTTCAGACCTATATATATGAAATGTTTTCTTCGCCATGTTTTTTGGTGCAGGAATCATATATTGTGCTTGAGAAAGCAATTAGAACATTGGCAGGTTTCTACTCAAAGGCAGGCCCATCTGCTCCCCTTCCCGAACAAGTGAAATCTGAAATTATCAACAATCTTGATACAGCAGACAAGTTTTTGTGAGCCTTCAACAGGTTTTACCATATACAATAGTTGAGCAATTTTCTTATTTGTCTGTAGTCATTTGTATTTTGGTCGGCAAGGCTGTTTTAACAATTATTCACTCCTTTTGAGCTGTAAAGTTATCATATGGTGATAGTCAAATCATGTTTAGATGCGTATTGGAATTTTTTTCTAGATTTTGCGACTCGAAGTCACAATAATTTGTTTTGAATGTGTAGATAAATGCATAGTATTTTGATTATCAAAGCAAATACAACACTATCTATTTAGTGTTTATCTATCTGATTTCGATCTGTTCCCATTTTTGTTTATTCTAAAATTTAGCTAGTAGTCGAAAGATGATACTTGAAACGATAAATAGCTTACACAAACATCGTTCTTTACGACCATTTTTGGTAGCCAAGTGTTCTAGTATCACGTAGTCTTTTATAAACGCATATCCAAACACATCCTATAATTCATTGGCAATGGTTCATTAGGTGTAAGGTTTTCTCAGTTGTTTACTTGTTTAGATGTAAAGTTTTTTCAGTTTATGTGAACAAGAGTTTAAGCCACTTATTTTAGCGGAGATTTATCTGATTTTTTTTTAACTTAATTTCGCTTTTTTCCCAAATAATCGTTGATTAAATAACGAACCTCCGCGAGTAAAAAGTTAGTACTTAGTATAATAGTAATTATAATGCTAAAAGTTTCATATTCATGTGTTAACATACTAGAAAATGTAAGTTTTTGTTGTGGTGAGATCAGTGGTTGTGGTAATATTGTAGTTTAGATGCTTGTCGGTTTAGTGGTCTAAGGGTCATGATTTGGTATGTGGTTCAGATCTAGTTACGGTGGTGCCGGTGCGATTGGACCAGGTATGGTAGTGTTATCATTATTTCAAGTGTTGTTTGGTTCAGGTGTTTCAGCAAGTGTAAAAGCCATCCAACATATGTTGGTCTCATAATCGTGGATGATTTTCCGAAACAATTCTATATTTGTAATTCCTGGTTATTGACTAGTAACTTGTTTTTATGTGCGTTTAACACATTTTGTGTATGTGAACATCACTTCTTGTTCTCTGATTTGAATCCTAAACTGTTGTGACAAGGGTTTACAAAAAGTGAAAGTTTGGCTGTGAATTACTTGATAAGTTGTGATGTTAGATAGTAGCGACTTCCTAACAATAATCCGTTGTAGTCTAGTTTGTTAGGATACTCGGCTCTCACCCGAGAGACCCGGGTTCAAGTCCCGGCAACGGAGTTTTTTTGTCCCATTTCTTTTGTTAAAAATTGCCATTAGCCCATTAATAAAAATCTGTCCCATTTCTTTTGTTAAAAATTGCCATTAGCCCATTAATAAAAATTTGTCCCATTTCTTTTGTCAAAAAATTGCCATTAGCCCATTAATGTTGTTGCTTGTAATATAGTAAAACACTAAAAACTTGTATATGAGGAACAAAGTTAAATGTTAGCATTATTTCATATGTGATAGATATTATTATTTTATATTGACTCATAAATCGACTTAAAACAATCCCTCAAGCTTCTATGGCTTGCCCGAAACTTATGAATACACTCTTTATTAGAGAAAGCGTCTAAAAATGAAATAACTGAGTTAAACTATTGATCTATGAACGGGCTAATGACTTAAAAATGTATCTAACTTGACACTTTTTACCGTTCTGTGTAGCCATCTTTTTTTTTCCTATATTATCATTAAACATTGTGATTTCGTACATTGTGTGTACCGGTGACTTGTTTGACTTGCTCTAGCAGGTTAACTTAACGGCAGTTTAGTTTTTATTACAATGTTAGTCCTTATATTAACGGTCGTTTATATAAACAGTTGAACTTTGATTTTCGAAAAAAAAATCTATTTTTCAAAAAAACGTATAACTACAAAAAAAAAATTTACAGTAAATTTTTGTAATAGTTTTTTTACAATTTTTTTTAAAAAACGTATAGCTTAAAAAATGTTTGTCCGGTTTTGTTTGCACAAAAATATTTTTGAAATATTTTTAAAAAATAGTACTTTTTTACATAAATTTACATTTTCGAAAGTTTTTATCAGTATTCGTTTGATTTTATATTTTCACCTTTTCTTTACGTTTTCATCAGTATTTTTACATTTTCATTAGGACTTTTACGTTTTCATCAATAATTTTACGTTTCATTAATAAGTTTACTTTTCATTAATAATTTTACGTTTTCATCAGTATTATACATTTTCGTCAGTAACTTCACGATCGCATCAATATTTTTACGTTCGCATAAGTATTTTTACGTTTTCCTCAGTTTTTTACGTTTTCATCAGAATTTTTACGTTTTCATCAGCAATTTTACGTTTTCGTCAGTATTTTTATGTTTTCGTCAGTATTTTTACGTTTTCGTCAGTATTTTTACGTTTTCTTCTTCATCTGTAAATTTACGTTTTCGTAAAAAAATTTACGTTTTCGTCAGTAAATTTACGTCTTCGTCAATATTTTAATGTTTTTGTCAATATTTTTACGTTTTCGTCAGTAAATTTATGTGTTCGTCGGTAAATTTACGGTTTCGTCAGTAAATTTACATTTTCGTCAGCTTCTTTACGTTTTCGTCTGCAAATTTATGTTTTCGTCAGTAAATTTAACTTTTCGTCAATACTTTTACGTTTTCGTTAGTATTTTTATGTTTTCGCCAATAACTTTACGTTTTCGTCTGTAAATTTACGTTTTCGTCTGTAAATTTACGTTTGCGTCAGTACACTTACGTTTTCGTCAGTAAAGTTACTTACGAAAACGTAAAAATACTTACGAAAACATAATAATACTGACAAAAACATGAATTTACAAACAAAAATTTACAAAGAAAACGTATTTTTTTGGCTGAAAACATAAATTTTTTGATGAAAACGAAAAACTAATGACGAGAACGTAAAATATCTTACGAGAACGTAAATTTACAGACCAAAACGTAAATTTACAGACGATAAGGTAATTTTAATGACGAAAACGTAAATTTACGAACGAAAACATAAATTTACTGACGAAAATGTGTTGTTATTGACGAAAACGTAAATTTAGAGACGAAAACGTAAAAATATTGACAAAAACGTAAATATACAGACGAAAACGTAAAAATTCATATGAAAACGTAAATTTACAGACGGAAACGTAAATTTACAGACGAAAACATAAATTCACAGATAAAAAAGAAAATTTTCTGACGAGAAACGTAAATATACTGACGAAAACGTAAATTTACAGACAAGAACCTAAATTTACTGATGAAAAGGTAAATTTATAGACGAAAACGTAAATTTAGTGACAAAAACATAAATTTACTGAAGAAAATGTGATGTTCTTGACGAAAACTTTAATTTAGAGACTAAAACGTAAAAATATTGACAAAAACGTAAATTTACAGACGAAAACGTAAATTTAGAGACGAAAACGTAAATTTACAGACGAAAACGTAAAAATACATACGAAAACATAAATGTATAGACAAAAACATAAATTTACAGACGGAAACGTAAATTTACAGACGAAAACATAAATTTACAGACGAAAACGTAAATTTTCTGACGAAAACGTAAATTTACAAGCGAAAACGTAAAATTACTGAGGAAAACGTAAAATATCTGACGAAAACATAATTATTTGGAGTTACATACTTTTTTTTTAAAGTTATACATTTTATTTTAAAAAAAATCAAATTTTAGCTGTTTGTATTAATAGCCGTTAATATAAAGGACTAACGTTGTAATAAAAAATTAAACCGTCGTTAAGATAACCTGTTAACCACTTGAGCAGGTCACCGGGTACACACAATGTACGAAATCACAATGTTTAATGATAATATAGGAAAAAAAAAGATGGCTACACAGAACGGTAAAAAGTGACAAGTTATATACATTTTTAAGTTATTAGCCCATCTATGAACTCATGAATACACTCTTTATTAGAGAAAGCGTCTAAAAATGAAATAACTTAGTTAAACTATTGATCTCATAGAGTAGTAAGTAGTTAAACTTTACGAAAGAGACTGCAATCACTACCGAGAATAAATATGTTATGTCGAGCGACAAGAATCCAACAACATACATTGCTAAACACGCAGTTGTATTTGACCGAATTGAGGCATCAGATCAAAGCAATCCTCAATTTTGTTCTCCAAGTTAACACTACATTTTGAGACACTAGGCACAAGCATCCATCTAGAAACACTACTTTACCCATGGAACATAATATTAATCCTTCTCTCCTCTTGATATCCTCCTCTATACTTGGAACTACTCTCTCGCTTTACGTTAATAAGTTAGAAACTCGCTTTGTCTTCGTTAATTCCTTGTCGTCCTATTTTAAAGTGAGCTGGAACGCAACTATCTTATCAACTGAACTAGCTAGAAGCTATCAATGTAGACATTAAAAGAAAATGCCTTTCCAGATTCATACGACTCATTTTACTAAAGGGCAACAAAAGTTGAAACTCTTGTAAAAAACAAGAGACCCATTTCTCATTTTAGAAGTTAGCACGTAGGCGTAAAAAGTAGCTTATAGGGCAAAGCCAAGCTGCAAGTGGAGTGCCCGCAAAGGCTTACTATACTGATTATCGATTCCATAACCAATGAAATATCCAAATCAAAATTTCAACAAACTATTGAAGCCATCAGTGTCGTAGACTTCTTTTTATTTCCAAATTTGCTTCATCAATATAAGTTTGTTGACTGCGTAAAGAGAACGATTAATACAAGTATCTAGTAGTTTAAAACAAAAAGATTATGTATCTAGGATTAAGTACGGTGAAAATTGAGTTAAAATCAATCTTATGCTTTATGCATGACACGTGAGGAAAATAACGGGTGATAACGATCGAAATGTGACATTTAATATCTCAAAAGCTTTTTCGCATAAAAATATAAAGTTTGAGTTTTTGCACGACCTTACAGTTCAAAGGTTTTTTTTTTTCTTATTTTTGACATAGTTAAGAAATAGTAAGATTTACAATATACACATTTAAACTAGATAAGTGAACATGATAAAAATAAAACTATCGTGAAATATTCAGCCACGTTTTGTGTATGAAAACATGACTTATTCCCTCGTTTGGTTCATAAATTGTTGTGATAAGATATTAAAATTTACATGAATAGTGAAATTTATGCTAAAAGCCTAAAATTCTTGATTTGATCAATTGTCTAGCGGATAAATAAATTGACTACCAACTCTAATCAACAATCCGTTGTAGTCTAGTTGGTTAGGATACTCGGCTTTTACCCGAGAGACCCGGGTTCAAGTCCCGGCAACGGAATTTTTTTAACATTTTCCGAGTTTCGTGTTCAAGTCTAGGCAACGGAATTTTTAGTGACTTTTTATTTTTATTTTTTGATGCAGAATAGATTGGATAATTTTAGAAGGATTGCTATGTTTGTTGGACAACTAGTTGGCTAGTTGACTTAAAAGTTAAAACAAAACCAATTGATAATTTATTAATCTGAAGGAGTTGTACGTAACTATTCATGCGGTCTTAGGGCCCGTTTGGTATGAGTATTTATGGAGGTTGAAGGACATAATCAAGGGTTCATTTGGTTTGAAGTCGGGTTTTATTTTGGATGTATGTTTACAAAATAGAGGGTTTAGATTTGTTTTTTAATTTAAGTTTTGAAAATTAAAATAACATAAAGGACCCTATTAAAAAAATTATTAAAAATTGTAAAGTTAATTATTTATGGAAAGTCAAAATATCTTGAGGATATAAAGTGTCCACATCATACAGTCAAAACTTAAACAGTGGTTCTGTTAGAAACCCACTCCCCAGCCTCCTTTTTGAAAAGGTAAGATTTTGGCTTTGTTGTAGGCCTATTTTTACTCCACTTTACTTCCAAACATTGTTTTTAAATACAAACCCAGATTTTGTGGCTAAAATAAGTATACCAAACGGGCCCCAAATGTTTGGAAAAACCTGTTTTGGTCTAACGCACAGGGTTGGTATCCAAATTTAAATTCCAAAGGGGTCCTCGGGTTTTTAGAATTTAAAATACAAAATTGCTTTTTTAATTTTCAGACAAAATTACAACCGCACAATGAATTGAATAGTTTTTCCATTTATATTTTTTTTCAAAAAATGCATTTTATTTTAAATAATTTATATATATTTAAAATAATTTTCCCTCTCCTAATTTATAATTATATCTTTCTCAAACTTAAATTTAAATCTAACCTCACTCAAACGGACCCTAGTGTCTCTAAGAAAAAACCACTTTTACATAACAATTTTTAAACCAAAAAATTATTTTCTATGTTTTTTTATTACTTTAATTATCTATATATTTATACTTTTATACAGTGCTTAGAGATGAGCACGGTATCGGTCTCGTCCGGAATTAGTAGTACCAAATATTTCCCGAGTAATTAGTGATACCGGTACCGTACTGAACGGTATTCGGGTATCGGTACCGGGACGGGTATTAGTACCGGTACCGGGAAATCGGGTTTTTCCTGGTTTTTTCGGGAATTTTCCGATTTGGTATCGGTCCGTCCCGAGTTAGTGGTCCCGAATTTTTTTCACCTTATTTTGTAGTCCCAGTACTGTTCTGAACGAGATTCAGGTACTGAAAATCGGTACGGTTTCGTTTGATTTCAGGATTCGGGTCGAAATACTCATCCCTAATAGTGCTATATAAAAAATGTATATTTTCTTTCTAATTTTGATCTTAAAACCAAACTTAAATTTGTACTTTTTTTTTCTTAACTCTAAACTTAGAATTAAGATAAACATATGAGATTTGAGTCATTAAATCACTCTTTATCAATTAGATCTCATACTTTTTTTTAACAAATTTTTGTAACAAACCATTAACAAAATATTTTTATTTTAAAATAAAAATCTATTTATCTATTTATTTTTTTCAAAATCTACTTTTACTGTATTTTTATTCTTTTTTATATTTATTTTTTTTTTTATCAAATTTTAGTTTTTTCAACTTTATATAAATTTAAATTTAATTTAAATACAAACTTAATGAGATAAAGTGTAACATTCAATAAAAATAAAAATAGTGATTGATATCTGTCATCGTATTACATGAGTATCATGCTAGTTATATTTTATATCCATATATTTTCATTATGTAGCTACAGTTATAACTAACTAGTTCGAACCAATTGAAAGTATTCATCATCCATTTCATGCACAAAAGACTTAACCACAACTTCACAACTATGACTATTTGCTGCTTTAATTTCTAACGATATGCAAAAGTAATTCTCCTGAGGTATAATCAATTAGGGGCGTCTTTCGGTTTAGTTTTCGAGTTACTCGGTTTATTTGGATAATTTATTTTTAGAGAACTCGAAAACTGAACCGAAATTCGAACTTGAATTCGATTCGGTTTTTGGGTTGACCCGAATAACTTAAATTATTTGAATTTTTCTAAAAATGTATATAATTATGTAAATATTTAGCCAAAAAATTTATTTCAAGTATAAAAATTGTATTTTTATATCAAAATTAAATATTAATAATTAGTTTTTATATATAAATATATATTTAAATATATAAAAATATATATGTTTATATAATTTCGGTTTTCGGTTTGGTTTTCGAGTCCGATTGTCAAACCCATACCCAACCCGAGAACCAAATATATAATTCGGTTCGGTTCTGTTATAACCGTAACCTGAATTCTATTTTCGATTCAGTTCTATTTCGGGTTCAATTCGATTAAGTTTTTGATTTTCGGGGGTCTAACCCAAACAATAGACACCAATGGTGACATGTCTCATTACTTTTTTTCTCTTTTTGCCATGTAATATAATAAAGTAACACTTTTGCCTTATGTCATCAGGGTGTAATGTTTGATACGGGGTAATATTTCAACTCACTTTTTAGATATTATGGGGTAATATTTTAACTCACTTTTTAGGCGGGGGAGTGATATCTCAAAAATCCACTGTCATTTTAGTGTCACCTTATCTTGCTTTTTCCTCTCACTAACAAAAAAAAAATTCACATTTCAAAATTACTAAGGAGAAAAAAACCCACCATCACTCCACCTCCACCTCATCTTTCCACTATCACTTTTATTTATAAAATACATACTTTTATTCTATCAAATTAAAAAACGACATTGCTCTTGCTAGCAACCGGACACGAGCGCTATTCATCAAAGTTTCTTCATCTTCGATCATTAGATCGGGTACATAAATGTATATTCATCAATGTTTTCCATGCTAAAAATTTAGAAATTATGGAGAAGATGGTTTTTTTGATTGAGAAAGAAGATGAATACGAGAGTTATGAAAAAAATAAATAAAAAGGGGGATTATATATAAATAAATGGGGATAAAAAAGAAAGATTTGGGGTAGTGTGAATGTTGAGATATTCACATGTAGCGGGGTTTTTCTTGCCTGGGAACCTCAACCCACGCGTGGGCTTTTGAGGTGAGTTTGTGAGGTTAATGGCAACCCACGCGTGGGTTTTTGCCACCTCAGACCCACCCATGGGTTTTTCTTCCCACTCCCCGAGCCTTAGATTAAAGTATCAGATATGCTGGTGTATGTTTTTAGAGAGAGATTATATAGTGAGGCGTTGTGAGAAATTTAAGGCATCAAGATCAAGTGTTATATTAAAGGTAGGGTTGACAATTTTTGACACGATACGATAAACGACACAAACTTAATACGAAGTTAAACAGGTATGAGTTGAGGATAAACAGGTTTAGGTAAAAACATGTCAACTCGTATAACCCGTTTAATAATTGGGTCGTGTTTGTGTTGAGTAAGTATTAAACACGTCGACACGTGAACCCGTTTAAGTATATATAAGCCTCCAAAAATAAATATATAACTTTAGTTTTATGTTAGATTTGAATTAAATATATTTTATTATATAGTTAATAAAATGTTGGGAATCTAAGTTTATTAGATTCCCTGTATCATAGATTTAAACACAAATCAAGCTGTTTGATATTAACTTGTTTGTGCCTAGGAGGCAGGCAAGTATCGCAAGACTCACAGAGATCTAAGTCTCTGTGAGCAACCTCAGAGGAGTCCATGCCAGAGACATTGTCAAGGAAGTCGAAATTACTTGAAGACATACTCAATGGCTGTGATGGATAACATCCAAGATGTATCAGGGACTCTGAGGGGTTGAGGGTTAACAGGGGTGGCAATACCCTGTTAACACTCAGTACACTTTAGACATACCTTAGTGTGTACGAGATTATGAAGAAAATGGAAACTGTGTCAGCTCTGTTTCCCTGAAGCATGAGCATCTTGTGACAGATGTCTGACAAGTGTTTGTTTAGTGTAGTCACCATCAACCAGTACTTGGAGTCAACCTCGTACCACTGTAAATAGGTCATGTAGCCTAGAGTTAATGGCTAACACTTTGACACATTTCACACATTAACTCTTAGAACTTGTTGAACCAAACAGCTGCGACTGTGTTCATAAGTTAGGTTTTAGTTTGTTCAAAGTGTGCACAACAAATTGTCATCAAACGTTGTTATCCATAACACTTTTAATTCTTTATTATACAATAATAAGTATTACGTTTGAAAAGTAATTAAGTGTATTGATTGATTTAGTTTATTGTTTCAAGCTTGGATTAGGGACTTTCAATTGGTATCATAGCGGTGTTTGATATTAAAACCTTCATAAACATCGTTCTAAGTTTTATAATCAAGATCCATCATGCCTGAAATAAGCAATATACCACCACCACCATCGTCTTTCTAGGAACAACACTACTCCACCATCATCCTCACCAATACTTACTCCTCCACCTCAAAATGAAGATGATCTACCTCAACTTCTTGACTCAAGAGGCGGATCTCATGTCACCAATGTACCAGTCTTTGATGAAGATGATTTTGCAAGTTGGAAGAGTCAATTCCTAGTATATCTCGACGGACTTGAATCATTTCTTCTAGAAATTCTAGAAAATGGACCTTATGTTCCCATGGAGCTTACCTCTACTGATGAGAATCCTCTTCCCAAACCTCTCAAGCAGTGGACTCCAGCTGATAGGAAATTGGCAAACCAAGATAAACGTCTCAAGAGCATCATCATATCCTGTCTTCCTAAACACATCATGAAGTCTGTGATTCAATGTCCTACAGCCAAACAAATGTGGACAGACCTTATCCTTGGTCATGAAGGACCCTCTGAAACTAGAGAAACCAAGATTCAGGCACTCAGGTTTCAGTTCAATGCTTTGAAGGCACTTGAAGGTGAAAAGGTTCAACAAACATATACAAGGCTGAAAATTCTTCCCAATGACCTTGCTATGAATGATGACACCATTGCTCAAGCTGAAGTAAATGCCACATTTGTCAACAACCTTCCAAGAAAATGGCTGAGTATGAATCAGACTCAGAGAGCTAATAACTCCATCAAGAATGACACCTTGGCTCAGCTATATGGAATGTACAATTATGAAGAAGGGCTAATTGATACCATATACAAATCAGAGACTTGAAGATTTGTAGTTCATGGAGCAACATCTAAAGCCTTGATTTCCACCTCACACCCTCATGACAGCGACTCTGATGTTGAAGAAGACACACGCAGCAGCCAAGAGTTCATGACAGACCTTAATGCCGAGTTTCATGAAAGAGCCTTGCTAGCTAATCAAAGGAGATTCTACAAAATATCAGGGAGAGTAGGATCAGCTAGCAAACAAACCGACAAATCAAAAGAAACTTGCTTTGCCTGTGGAAAACTTGGACACTTTCAAAAAGACTGTCCTTCCACAAAGACATCCCCACCTTCTTATACATCATCTTCCACCAAACCATACAAGTTCAAATCACAACATAACAACTCATCCCACCAATTCAACTCCTCTGACAATGAGAAGAAGGATTACAAGAATAAGTACAAGGCACTTAAAGCTGAGTTGGAACAGATGAATTTGAAGCTTGAAGCTCTGTCTAAGAAGAAAGGGGGTGATAAGAAGACAGATAAAGGGTTGGTAGCTGAAGCGTATGACTGGAATGATGAGCCGCTGACTTCGGATGAAGAAGATACTACTAAAGTCAGGGCATTTATGGCAATAGCTGAGGATGAACCAGCTGTTAGGAAAGGAGATGCAAGATCAGGACAATGAGTTGACATCACTATGAAAAAGGTACACAGGCTTCTATCTAATTCTGAAAGTGATGAACACAAACATGTCCTTGATTACACCATTGTTTATTTACACTTTTTTGGGGAACAAAGAAAGAACTTGCTTGATAAGTTTCACTCTGTTAAACATAAACTGTCAACTGCTAGGGCTGAATGTGAAACTCTTAAACAGGTTAATTCTGAAAAGATATCTCTTCAAAACGAAGTTAATATGTTAACCTTAAAGAACAATGCCTTAAATGATCAAGTATCTGAATTAAATAAGGTTATAGAAAAATGGTTGTGCAGTAGGTTCACTATAGATGAATTGCTTAATGATGAACTACTTACTGACATAAAAAGGGATATCTTTGCTAAGAAAAACAAATTGAAAATTCTCACAAAACCCAAAGAGATTGTTTTCAAATCAACAGAGACTATACATATGTCAGATCCCCTCTTGACAGATGTACCTGTCTCTGAAGATGTGGTTGATTTACCACCCTTACCTAAACTCTCAGGAGTTGAACCCAGCAGCTCTTCGAGAGGAGCTAAGGCTGAACCCAAAACAGATGTTGAGAAACCACCAGCTAAGGTATTTGTTGTACCAGCTAAACAATCTGTTAAGCAAGTTGCCTTTAAGCCTGTCTCAACAAAATCTGTGAACAAAGTTGATTCCTCAACTGAAGAACGCCTGTTGTCATTAATGAAAGAAGTAGAACTCTTGAAACTTCATATTAAGTCTTCCGTTGAATGCTCTACTTCCTATGAACCTAAGTCTATTCTAGGAGAACCAAAAGGTGAAAGGATAGTCAAACCTTACTGTAATGTATGTAAAAACTCTCATCACATGACCATAGATCATGATAGACAAATGGCTATTAAGAGATCTCAGACACCTTCTAGGGATAGACAACAGGCTTCTAGGAGACCATTAGGTAACTATAGACCTTATTCTCCTTGTAAATTTTGTGGATTCACAGACCATCACTCAGATGAGTGCAGTGACTTTCCAGGATGTGATATATGTGGAAGGTTCACACATGAGACAGCTAACTGTCCTTTACATCGTCAAAAGTTCTATAGGAACTCAAGAGTTTCTAATCAGCAATTCAGGGAACCCACTGGAAAGTGGGTTAACCATAGGAACTAACTTGTTTCTATGTATCTGTGCAGAAACATCTTAAGGAATCGGTATGGTATCTAGACAATGGTTGTTCTAGACACATGACAGGGATTCGACAATACCTCCACAGATACTCAAAGGAGCCAGGTCCTAAAGTGGTGTTTGGGGATAATTCTTCAGGCGACACAGAGGGATACGGCTCAGTGAACTGCAATGGGATAACGTTTACAAGGGTTGCATATGTGAATGGTCTTAAGCACAATCTTATTAGCATCAGCCAATTATGTGATGCTGACTACAAGGTTTTGTTTACCAATACTTAGGGAATCATATTCAACAAGAACAATGATGTGGTGCTTATTTGTTAGCCGTAATTAAAGTGATGATCATATAATATACCGTTGCAAAGCTCGTGAAAAATACTATTCAACGGTGTCAAGAGTTCTTAGTTATTAATGTTTATGTAACGGGAATTAGCCCCGAACACACAAATGAGGAAGGCCTCCTAAACATTTACTACATAGTATAAAAGGCCTCTCCACCTCATTTGTGTGTGTGTGTTTTCCATTTGTTTAATCTTAGAGAGAGAATAGGTGCTTGTTTCTCTCACGAGGAAAAACACCATCTTTGTTTTTTCTTTTTCCTTCCTTAATCTAATCGTTCTTTTTTTGGTTTAATCTTTTGTGACAACCCTGGTTTTGAGGTTCGAATCACTTAGTTTTATTTTGTGCTAGTTACGTGTCTTTACGTGTTTACGTGCTAATTGGCGTGTATAGATTGTGGTTTGGATATCGTTTTCGGTACGGGGTACCTTGTGAGTGAAACGATGTGTGATGATTCATGTTCATGAGTTCACATGGTAGTGGCTATGAAGTGAGATGGTGTTATTTAGTGGTTTTACGTATATGTATATGTATTATAGAAAATCGTATTTTTACGATTTACGGTTTAGCATTTAGAGGTCTCGGATGAGGTAATTAGTCATATGAATATTTTTCGGGATGGTTTTAAGTCATTTGAGACTTAGTTATAAAGTTTATTTCAAAATTTGAGATTTTTTTTAAAAGTGTATATTTTACGTCTTTTACGGTAAAACGCGTAAATTTGACTAGTTTTACGGTTTTGAGGTTTTGGGGGCTTTAGGAGCTGAAATAAATTAAGGTAAATTAAGGTAATGTTAATAACATAATATCAAATAATAATAAAAAAATGTGTTTGATGTTGTGTTTGTATTCTTTATATAGCACAAAATCCTAGTCCAACTACAAGCCCACTTACCTTATTTCCTTTTTTCCTTTTTTTCTTTTCTTTAATCGGTCAAAACCGACCCATACACCCCTAACTTCGTTTTTTTTATTTAATATTATGTTATTAACATTACCTTAATTTATTTCAGCTCCTAAAGCCCCCAAAACCTCAAAACCGTAAAACTAGTCAAATTTACGCGTTTTACCGTAAAAGACGTAAAATATACACTTTTAAAAAAAATCTCAAATTTTGAAATAAACTTTATAACTAAGTCTCAAATGACTTAAAACCATCCCGAAAAATACTCATATGACTAATTACCTCATCCGAGACCTCTAAATGCTAAACCGTAAATCGTAAAAATACGATTTTCTATAATACATATACGTATACGTAAAACCACTAAATAACACCATCTCACTTCATAGCCACTACCATGTGAACTCATGAACATGAAATCATCACACATCGTTTCACTCACAAGGTACCCCGTACCGGAAACAATATCCAAACCACAATCTATACACACCAATTAGCACATAAACACGTAAAGACACGTAACTAGCACAAAATAAACTAAGTGACGAACCTCAAAACCAGGGTTGTCACATCACTCCCTCCTAATAGAAATCTCGTCCCGAGATTTACTCCTTAGGATCAAACACACAAACAACAAATCACACGAGGATACTTGTTCTAAATGAACTCTCATTTCCACGTGAACTTTAGTTCAAGTTTCAAAATACCACATATACAACCAAAAATGATTAAACTCATTGCCAAACTCTTGACCTCACAGTCAAAAAATCTCACAGATGACTCTTTGATAAAACAAACACTCTTATTAACACAAGTCCCGAATAACCGTACATGCAAAATGCATTCTCAAACAACCTTTACTAATCTTAATACACGAAATATAACATGTACACCACTCGTCTCCCCCAGGTAATTCTATGCTCATAAGCTACTGGTCCGATCTTTCCAAAGATCATAAATGGACCTACAAAACTCTACATCAACTCTTCCATTTTACCAAAACATACCACCCGTTACTATGGGTGAAACTTCATACACAGTTTGTCACTAACTCTAGTGGTTTCCTCCATCTCTACATAGCATCCCTTGTTGCTTTCATCCTTTCCACTAACACCATTACTACATTAGTAGCCTCTTTTACCAACTCTAGTCCACAACGGGGACAACTCAACCTATCCTTTCATATAGTGCCTCAAATGGCATTTAACGAATTCTAGTATGATAACCATCATTATATGAAAACACAGCCATCGCTAATGAGTTTCCTAACTCCCTCTAAATCAATCACTCATATCCAATCATGTTCATCAACTCCCTTCAGTCTGTACCCCAAACTACTTAAAAATTCTAATTTCCTTACAAAGTGACCTATGACGGTCTTTCACATATCCATTAGTTCTTCCAATCCAAATCAACTTATGATCTATACACATCATCAAAAAGACGGTTAACTCAGTTAGACCAAGCCCTTCGTCCCTATGGCACATCACACCTATAACTCCTCATCCATTCGATTATCGATACTAAGCCTCCCAAACAATCAGTATAGTTCAGTGCCATTTCCCTTTCCATAATCCTTCATAAGTCATTCCATACATATTAGGCTAACTTTTACGCAACACCCTCTATTACACCACCTCTGTACGCAATCCTTCCAACTACTCAACTATGTGACTTCTCATTCCTCTTGAAATATGAGATGAATTAGTCAGTCTATCGACTATCACCCAACTCTCGTCGTACTTATTCCTCCACCCCATTATGTATCCCTTTCACCAACTTCGTCCTTACATCGCTCTTTCTAAGTTACTCCTATCTACGTAGGAAGTATAGTCTACGTCCCTTTCTCCATATGATTGTCCAAGCCACACAACATACATGTTGACGCGTTCTCTGCTTTAGACAACTCAACTCGTGCAACCTACATCCTTCATCCAAACCACCCTAATACGTCATCCATATAGTTCAAGTTCGTCTCAGCTTCACTTCATTCTTCTTATTCCATGTTTTATCAGCCATACTTGCCTTTCCCAGATGGTACTTGGCCTTGCAATTTTCTTTCACCCCTTAACCTTTGCCAAATGTTAAATCAAGACGATTGAATATGTGTTGGAGACGTTCATGATCCGTATAGATCATTATCCACGTCTTGTACACCAAATGCCTCTAGCATTCTAGGCAGATGTAACAGTCCAGCTCCACTAACCAAGTTTATCCAGTTCTTCCAAATCTTCAGTTCCTGCAACATATAAGTGGTCGCCTTTCTTTGTCATCCTCGTACGCGTCTAAATCCTTGCTCCACGTATCGTCATGCTTCGCGAATTCATCCATACCTTCCGATAATGCCAAGATCGGCTCATTATCCAATCCATTTCTTCAGCCTCCAAATGCTTCCTCATCCTTCTTCACTTCGCCCCTTGCTGGTTCCATGATATGCCATCATCTCTAACTACTCATCATGGCAGACTTAATACTAAAACTCACCCTTGAAAATCTCACGTATAATTCCACTCCAAAACCAACACATACTTCGCCTCACTCTCCTTTTAGACTTTGAGTAGATCAAGATGTCGTCGATACTCCCGATGACAACTCATTTATATACGTTCATGCACACTTGCTTCATTGACACCATGAAAACCGCTAGTGCTTTGGCGAAGCCAAATGCATAACCGTAAACCCAAAGCGTTCATACAATATCCTTAGTAGTTTCAACTATGTCCTCCTTGCACCCTCTCTTAGCGGAAATACGAATAAATTCCCACCTCGTTCTACTTGCAAAATTCTACACGCATCTTAAAAGACCGACACTTCCTCTCATCGAACCACTCAACCTCTTTCCACATCCAATCTACTACTAAGCAACTCAACCTTTATCCGGCATTCCTTGCAATTTCTAACAGCTCTTGTTTTTAAATCACTCCATCAACGATTTGCCTTGGAAAGGCACTAACTACAACTCCTCTCACCTCCCCTACTTGCTCTATTTATGGTTCTACCTCACAGTAATAAGCAAACCTACTAAATTTTCGGGAAATTTTCAGAAAACATACATGCCTTACGAACAATATCCCCTTCCAACACTCTCTATGGTACGTTACTTGTGCCAATATCCATACATTACACAAACCTCTATTCATCTCCCTTGGCACTCCTAATAGACCTCATGACCACATTAGCTCGTCTACGAACCTCTTTCCTCCCCACTAAGGGTATTTCGACCGTTCTCTCATGGTCACCTACTTAAGCGTGTAGGCGCGGCCAAGTCCTTCATATGACTACCTCAACGCTTCCGAACAATACGAAACCAAAACTACATCATGAATTCATCAGATACGATCAACGAATCAAACCCACGGATAACTAACGACATTTCACGTGCACCAGTTAAAACAAGTCAAAAACCATGAGACTCAAAAGAAAACTCAAACCCAAATGTGTATCAATTCAAAATGACCCATGACAACGAAAAAAAATAATCCAAGAACCACCCAATGGCAACCAAACATATTACGCCCCGCGACATATTATTTAAACCGTGCAAAAGATCGACTTTTCCAAAAGAATATATATCTTTTTTTTTATTATTATTACCTCCCACATCTATGTGACTCAAACAATCTACAAACAACCCTCTTAACGAACTCAAAACTCAACTCAAAACTAGGTATCCCGTGCATCCCAAATCATAAAAATAAACTACTATTCACAACTCAACCTTGAACCCGAAACTTGTACAATAATTTCGGCCAAGATACTGACCTCCCATGACTATACATTCTGAATATTTGAAAAGTACGTTCCGAGTACATAATTTTAAGCTTTTGAATCATCCAAAAAGCTTTAAAAACGAACAAGTTACGACCAAAACAATTTTATACTAGTTGTTTTAAAAAAAACAAAAAAAACCTTCTTTTCTTTTTTTCCTTTATTTCCTGGAGTACAAGTGTCGGGGGTTTTGACCGTGGGTTTTGAGAGAGGAATTAGGGTTCTTCATAAATTTGGGGTTTTCATAAATCAAAGGTAAAACCTTCTTAACCATTTTTAATTAAATTGTTTTTATGTGTAATTGATCATCTTATGATGGATTTAGGTTAGGGTTAATTTAAAAACAGTAAATTAATGTTATATTAATGGTGTTATAATGATTTCATAAATTAGGGCTTGTAATTAGAGGGATTAGGGTTAATTAATGAGGTTGATTTTGTTAAACCCGTTTTTAAAAACTGGGCAGAATTTTGAGTCAATTATTTTGATCATATTGGGAGTTCTACAAACTCTTATTTTGCGATCCAAGTATCCCTGAAAAGTTAATTTAAGTGGCTTTCCAATGCAAGAAGTTAGAACTAAATTGGAGGTCGGGAAATGAGTCAAAAACAGGTTACAACAGTCGGAGGTCAAAACAGTTTTGAAGTCAGCCTATTTTATTTTTAAGTTTTGGGTTGTTTGGGGTACTTAGGGTTGCATTGGGATCTTCTCACGAACATGAGAGATGGTTTGTATATTATAGTAAGTATCTGCACTTGGGCTAAGGTTGTGGTTTAGGGTAAGATCCCATAATTGTAACAAACGTTTTGTATGTTTAAAATCAGTAAAACTGGAATGACAAAAGTATATACATATATATCGGGGCCTTAACAGTAGCTTTAAGGTTGGGGCAAGTGGGAGGTGTTAGCTAACATATATAAGGGTATGAATATTCCTTTTACAGAAACCATGGGTGTGTTTAAGTGGGCGTTTGGCTTAAAGTTTGGAGACCTAAAATTGGGACTGTCTTGTGTAAAATATGAATGGGATAGTTATTAAACTTAAACAAGTTAAGGACTTGTTAGGGAAGGGTAATGGGGTGTTTAGAGCATATAAATGGAGTATTTATATGGGAGTAGGCTAGATGTCCATCATAGGTTGATGAGCCATCTTAGTGATTGGTTCATGTATTGATTGCGTGTTTTTGGTTTGTTAGCTTGTTGCTAGTGCGAGGACTTGTGAAGAAGCAATCAGGTGAGTTTCATAGTCCCATGTTTATTATTGTTTTTGACTTCCAGATGGGATGGAAGAGACACTTTGTTGAGTTATTTATAAATTGATGCTGTGAATGTTTTTAAGGTTTGAGATGGACTTGTGTGTACATTATGTGATTAACTGCTATGTGATTCTTGTTTGTGTATGATTTTGGATCGGAAAGGTACATAGGTGTATGGGTCCCTATGGTACCATGGTGTTTGGTAAGGCGTGATGACTTGGAAATTATGGTGTTTGGTAAGGCGTGATGCCTTGGAAATTATGGTGTTTGGTAAGGCGTGATGCCTTGGAAATTATGGTGTTTGGTAAGGCGTGATGCCTTGGAAATTGTGGTTGTTGGTAAGGCGTGATGCCTTGGAATTGTGATGATTGATTGAACTTGAATGCTAGTTGTTAATACATAATTGTAGCGCATTGTCCATATGTTATTGTGTTGATGGTTGTTATTCACAGCTTATAACTGATTTGGCGTTAGAGTCTAAACCTATGACTCTCACCAACTTTATGTTGACGTGTTTTAGTGTCTCTTTCAGGTGATATTATGGTTAAGCTTGAGAACATAAGTGGCTAGGATTTGAAGAGCGTAGGATATGCATTTAGAAGGAGATCCTCGTTCCTTCTTAGCTTTGTTTGTTCATTTAACTAGTGATACTGTTGGCACCTATGTTTGATATGTTGTGTTATTTGATTTTCTTGGGTAAGAGGTAGGACTGTTACCTACTTACCTAGACTCCTACATTGTTGAGATATTGTCATGACATTTGTGTCACCATTTTATGACATTTCTTATATCATTTAGTTATCTCTATAGACACACTATTGTTGTGATGATATCCATACGTTGTGCCCCATATTTCGCCATGGTGGGGTGTGACATCTTTGTTTGTTCTTCATCTACTTTATCATATTTATTAGTTCTTCATCATGTATATACTTGTTCTTGATCCAAGTTCGTCATCTCTTCATTTTGATACATAAAGTTCAAGACTTTACGTGTTTGGTTCGTGTGTAAACATCCTGCAAGTGGTATCATTCGCCAAGGGATTTGTGGTTAGCGTTTTGGTGGTTTTTGTTGGCTTAAAATCCTTCAAAGTTGCGAAAAAGTGAGCCATTTCTCGTCCTTGTCCAAGATCCTATTTTCTAGGAAAAAAGTGCATAATTCCGCAATATTATTTCTATTGCGGAATTGGTGGTTTCTGAAAATTGTGAATTCTTGCTAATTGCGGAATCTTTTGCATCATTTCGCAATCGTGGTATTGCGGAATTCTGTGTATTGCGGAATTACGTGTATTGCGGAATTATCTTAGGTATTGCGAATTGTGGTATTGCGAAATTTTGTATATTGCGGAATTATAGTGGTATTGCGGAATCTTGTGATAATTTCGCAATTAGGGAGTGCGAAATTATTGATTAATTGCGGATTTGTCAATTACGAAATCTTGCTCTTTTGCCAATTGCGAATTCTTTGTTTCTGATAATTACGAAATCATATCCAAACAGTATTGTGGAATTGTGTTGTTTGATTTAATTACGGATTTTTATTCTTTTTAGGATTGCGAATTTGAATCATCTCCAGGTATTGCGAATTCATTGCACTTTATTGAGGAATCTTCACATTGCGAAATCTTTGGAAATTTTTCAAGATTTTCGAAAAACGTGATTTTGAAAATTTCGTACAATCGTGTGCAATTTTACATTGAAGTTTTATTGGTTTCTTGAGATTACTTCTTTAGGGGATTTAACTAATACACCTTTCACTCCGATTTCTATGAATTGAGATCCTGGTTTACACACGACTCTTACGCTGACATCCCAACAAGATATTTATGTTGCGGGTACTGAGAATCGTCCACCCATGCTTACCAAGGAGAACTACACTACATGGGCTAGTCATCTCCTTCGTTATGCAAAATGTAAACCTCTGAGAAAGTTGATTGTCAACTCGATTCAAAAGGGTTCGTACGTTAGAAGAACAATTATTGTGTCTAGGGATCCTACGAATGCTATCCCAGTGGTTGACTCTAGTCATGAGCAAATGGATGAAGAAATAACTGAAGTTGAATCCAAACAACTCGATGCTGATGATCAAGTAATTCAAGTCATTCTTATGGGACTTCCTGAAGATGTTTATGCTGTTGTCGATAGTTGTGAAACCGCACACGAGATGTGGCTTAGGATTCAAAAAATGATGAAGGGCAGTGA
This sequence comes from Glebionis coronaria, assembly GCA_025667525.1. NCBI lineage: Eukaryota > Viridiplantae > Streptophyta > Magnoliopsida > Asterales > Asteraceae > Glebionis > Glebionis coronaria. Next base: position 632,885,904 of record CM046874.1, on the reverse strand, counting down.
AATCGGTTTACAAGAAAAGGAAACTAAGTTGCTTCGAGAATGGGAGAAATTTACGTCGACTGAAGGGGAACAAATTGAACCTTATTATCATCGGTTTTCAACCCTCATGAATCATCTTAGAAGAAACAAACATGAACCTGCACAAATTACTGCCAACATCAAATTTCTTGATAATCTTCCTTCTGAATGGTCAAGATATGTCACTTTTGTCAATCAAACCAAGGATCTTCATGTCGTGGACTACACTCAAGTATATGACTATTTGAAGATGAATCAAGATGAAGCTAACGAAGTTAGGGCAGAAAGACGTGCCAAGACACAAGATCCATTGGCTTTTATGGCAAACTCTCCATCATCTATATCATATCCCATGGTACCCTATCATCAACCCTCATCAAGTAACTTTCTGCCACAACAACAACAACAACTCACCTCTTATGGATATCAACCTCCTGCTGTTGTAAACTACTTACAACAACCCATTGCCTGTTTTGATGACATCACCGATCCTACTCTTGGATTAATACTGGTCTTGCACTTCTCGCAAAGGCATTCAAATTTACCATTAACCCCACCAACAACAACCAGAGAATCTCCTCGAACACTAGAAATAGGCAGATTGCTTAACCTTTCATGAATGCGAATCAAGATCGCCAATTGGTAGCTGCTGGGAACACGGGGACACAATATGGTCAGTATGTTAGGAATGCATCAAATCAATATGGATAAATCCGTGGTCAGAATTCTAATGTTCCAAATGTGGATAATCAAAATGGGTTAATAGTTGTGCCAGCGGTTGGTAATCAGATGGGAAACATTGTGGCTGCAAGGGCTGAGAATACTGGTACGGGAAATGGAAACAACAATCGTCAGGTTCAGTGCTACAACTGCAGGGGATTTGGTCATTATGATCGAGATTGCACAGCCAAAAAGAAGAGGGATGCTGCTTATCTTCAGACTCAGCTTCTCATAGCACAAAAAGAAGAGGCAGGAATTCCACTTCAAGCTGAGGAATTTGATCTTATGGCTTCCGTTACAGAATATGACGAGGAAGAAGAGGTGAATGCCAACTACATCTTGATGGCAAACTTACAGCAAGCATCAACCTCAGGAATGCATGATGACAGAACTCCCGTCTATGATTCAGACGACCCTTCTGAGGTACACCCAAGTTTTGATGATAATGATATATATAGTATGTCTAATCAGGAGGAAGAGTATACTGAGATGCATGAGCCCTGCATTGACACAGGGACCAAACGAATAATAGTAATATTATTTTGAATGAGCCCAGTGTGGACCTTAGTGTGGATCAAGTTGCCCAGCCTACAACCCTTCCTGATGAGACACATGCGTATTATAAATCTCTATTTGATAAGCTTGCTAAGGATGTAGATCATGCTACGGTCGTTAATAATAAGTTTAGAGAAACTAATGCCAAATTGACCACTGAGCTTGCGGGATATAAGGAACGGGAGAAAAGTTTTGAGATTCATCATGCTAAAATCAAGGAACTTGAACAAGCTCATGCTTCATCGGTTTATCAAGAAAAATGCACAACTAAGAAATTAAATGCCTTACACTTAAGTAGTGCTTAAAAGATAAGCGAATTGAATGATGAAATCACCTCTCTTAATAAACAGCTTTCAACTGAAAAATCTATTATTTTGGATTTAAAAGAAGAACGAAAAAAGCTGAAACATGATTTCAAAATTCGAGAAGATGGGCTTCTTGAGGATTTTTGCAAAGCGCAGGATAGGATTAGAGAATTAGACAACCTTTTAGTAAAACATGGCCAAACTATGCAGACGATAAATATGCTCGCACCAAAAGTGAATGAGATAAAGTACACTAGATACAAATTGGCTTTAGGTTGTCCTCTTCCTCCAAATCCCGGATATCTTAAGCAAGTTCAGGCCACTAATGAAACTTTATATAATGGTAGTGTGCTCTTATCTGATGAGCATGATCCTCCTAGTGTGCATGATTCTGAGGAAATGACTGATCTTGTAGTAGAGACTCGCTTAAGAATGAAAAAGCTTGATAAAGAAGTGACACCCGTTTATTACCCGAAAATTAATCCTCCAACTGTTTTTGTTCGGTCTAAAACGAGTACTGAAATGCTTTTGCTCCCAAGTGAGGAATTGACAGATGACCCTCCTAAACCGAGTATCACACGCCGATTTCTAAACGAGCTTAAAGATAACTTTGTCATTCTTAAACGTGTTGTTAATTCCAAAATCACCGGAGGAAATTTTACATCACTTGTTCAGATTGAGTTTCAGAAAATTCTTCAAAACGATATTAATCCGATTATTAATCAAGTTGATGCTTGGTTAGGAAATTTGGAAAACGCTTTTCTAAAAGAATTTGCCAACTTTGTTGAATACTTTAAATCTTTGGCGAAGGAAGCTGATGAATCTCTTGATAAAATCAAAGTTTTGGAAAACGATCTTGAACGCCTCTCTAAAGCAAGTGATAGTATTGATAGTACCCCAGTTGAGTTAGGTACCTCTGTTTTGGATAATGAAAACCTTCAAACTGAGCTTGATCTTATGAAAGAGAAAATGGAATCTTATGTCATTAAAAAGGATAAAGAATTCACCGATCTTTGGAATAAATTTGTCAAAAAATGTGATGAATGCAAATATGACAAGATTTCGTATGAAAAAGCTTACAATGAAATGCAACAAACTATCGCACGGTTGCAGGCTCAGTTAGGAGGGTTTACGGAAATGAATTTGGCCTCTTCAGGGTTAGAGAGTGCTAGTGATGGTAATGTTCCGAAGCTTAAGGCTAAGATTGCAGATTTAGAATCTGTTGTTGTTTCATATAAGCGGGCTGTCGAACAAAGTAAGTCTGTCTTTCAAAAACTTATTGATAAAATCTGTGAGAACTGTAAGTTAAAGGCCTTGTTAAAAGATAATACTTCTGAACCTAGCTCGATTGTGGATACGATGATCCAGAAACCAGCGACCTCGGGACCCACTCGTATTGCTGTGACACCTTTTCCCAAGGTTGCTGGAACGAAAACTGCTGTGATTGCCCCAAGAATGTTTCGTGTTAGTTCTCCCTCTGTGCCTAGCAAACAACGTAAAGCAAGCGTTAGGACAAAACCGATCACTATAACTCAACCACAAGTTATTGATTTAAAAAGTGTTAATTCTAATAGACGCGTGTCTTCTTCTACAGGAATAAACAACTACACTAAGATCAGAAGGCCACAGCCTACGAGCAATACAAGGAATGATAGGGTCCCTCTTGCCTCTAGAAGTAGTCTCCCCAAGATCAATAATGTGGAAGTAGAAGAACACCCTAGGAATTTATCGTTTTTTAATCATAATCAGAAACCTAATTCATCTGAATTTAATGACTTTAAGCTTGCTATTCGGAATGAAAAATCTGAAGTTATTTGTGCTAAATGTAATAAATGTTTCTTTACTTTTAGTCATGATACTTGTGGTTTGACTATGAATGGTTTGAATTATGGTGGTTACACTCGAATTGACAAGCTGTCAGTCAGTGAACAACAACGCACTCCTATGGCTAAGGTGTATGTTCCAAAAAGTACGCATGTAGGGTCCACAGAAAGTCTTGCTAAGCCTAGTAGCCCTAGATTTACCTCTAAATGGTTGCCTAATGGTAGAAATTTTGACTGTAGTAGCAAAATTATCGACACTAGTAGATCTCATACTGACAGTGAAACGTCGGTATGTGATATGGCTTAATTATCATCTAACCCTACAGGAACCTATTTCATCGGTTGCCAAAATATTTTCTTCTCTTATCATTGGCAGGTTGTTGAAATTTGTCTCTGGTGCGTGGACTCGGGCTGTTCCAAACATATGATTGGGAATCGAAGCCTTCTCAAAAACTTTGTATGGCGTTTTATGGGAACTGTTCGATTTGGAAATGATCATGTTGCGGCAATTCTAGGCTATGGTGATTCATTAGGGAAATATAATCATCACCAGAGTCTCTTTTGTTGATGGCTTGGGACATAATTTGTTCTCGGTTGGGCAATTTTGTGATTCAGACTTGGAGGTCGCTTTCAGAAGTCATACATGTTTGTAAGAGATCTTGAAGGGATTGATTTGTTGAAAGGAAATCGTACCATAAACTTTTACACCGTTGATCTTTTTCAAATGTCTGCTGCTTCTCCAATTTGTCTCATGGCCCGAGCCACATCAACAAAGTCATGGTTATGGCATCAAAGGTTATCTCATCTCAATTTCGATGCCATCACCCAACTCGCGAAAGATGATCTCGTTACCGGTCTTCCAAAGTTCAAATATACAAAAGACCATCTTTGTCCTTCATGTGAGCAAGGTAAAAGTAAGAAGAAGCCTCACAAACCCAAACCTGTTCCCAACTCAACGAATAGGTTACATCTCCTACATACGGATTTGTGTGGCCCAATGAGAATCAAAAGCATTAATGGAAAGCGGTATGTCCTTGTCATTGTGGATGACTATTCTCGTTACACATGGGTTTATTTTCTTGCTTCGAAAGATGAAGCCCCTGATGTAATTATTAATTTCCTGAAGAAAACCTCAGTACTACTGCAAGCCCCTGTCATTATTGTGAGAACAGATAACGGCACATAATTCACCAATCAGAAATTGAAAGCTTATTTTGACAAAGTTGGCATTTCTCATCAAACTTCGGCTGTAAGAACTCCAGAGCAAAATGGAGTTGTGGAACGGAGGAATCGTACGTTAGTTGAAGCTGCTCAAACGATGCTTCTATCCTCCAGTGCACCGTTATTTCTTTGGGCTGACGCTATAGCAACTGCATGTTATACTCAAAACCGCTCCATAATTCACACCCGTTTCAACAAAACACCTTATGAGATCATTAATGGAAGAGAACCGGATATCTCATTTTTACATGTCTTCGGTGCATTATGTTATCCCAAGAATGATCATGAAGATATCGGTAAACTTGAACCTAAAGGTGATATTGGTTTTTCATTGGTTATTCTTCAACTGCTTGTGCTTACAGGGTTTATAATCGAAGGACAAGAAGGTTAATGGAGACTATGAACGTTACCTTTGATGAACTCTCGGGTATGGCCTCTCAGCATAGAAGTTCACATCCTGAGCTTCAAGGTCAGACTTCTGGACACGTAAGTTCAGGACTCGCGCTTCAATTTGCACCGTCAACAATCTCATCGTTACAACCATCGGAACGTGACTTGGAATTTTTATTTGGGCCAATCTATGATGAATATATGGAGGGTCCTTCGTCATTTGGTGTTCCTCAAAATGCCCCGGTTGCACCTGCTACGGTAGTTCAAGAACCTCCGATTGCATCTACACCAACGACATCTACTTCTGCACCATCTACGTCAACCTCAACCATATTGCCTCCAAATATTCCAACCACTTCTCCGACTGCTGACGCATCTCAACAACATTCTCAGCAAATTCCTAATCATGTTCATCTTCAGAATGAAATAGTTGCTGAAAATGCAAACAATGCGATGCTCAACGAACATGAGTTTGTTAATCCATTTGCGGCTTCCACAAGTACTACTCAGCCTTCAACATCATATGTGGATCCGTCGAGCTCGCATCAAGTTTCTCATACACTTCCACATGAACACAAATGGACTAAGAATCATCCTTTGGTTCAAGTGATTGGCAATCTCTCACGACCGGTCTCAACACGAAATCAGCTGTGTACCGATGGTGATATGTGTATCTATGCACTATCAGTCAGCATAATGGAACCAGCAAGTGTAAAAGAAGCAATGACCGATGCATCATGGATTGACTCTATGCAAGAAGAACTCAATCAGTTCATCCGGGTTGATGTATGGGAGTTAGTACCTCGACCGGAAAATATCGATCTGCTTACCCTGAAATGGTTATTCAAAAACAAGATGGATGAGGAGCAAACGGTCATTTGGAACAAGACTCGGTTAGTTGTGAGAGGTTATAAACAGCAGGAGGGAATTGATTTCGCTCAATCCTTCGCCCTGGTTGCTCGAATGGAAGCTATTAGGCTTTTCTTGGCATACGCTGCACACAAATCATTCACAGTGTATCAAATGGACGTGAAGACGGCTTTCTTGCATGGGCCGTTAAAAGAAGATTTGTATGTATGTCAACCTGAAGGTTTCATCAACACCGAACATCCAAGCCATGTCTACAAGTTGAAAAAGGCAATTTATGGTTTGAAACAAGCACCGAGGGGATGGTACGACAAATTATCATCATTTCTTCTCCAAAATCACTTCAGCAGAGGAACCATTGATCCAACGTTGTTTATCAAGCACTACGGCAACGACATCTTGGTGGCTCAGGTCTATGTAGATGATATTATATTTGGTTCTACTAACCCAAAATATTCCATATTATTTGCCGACCTTATGAAAAGTCGATTCGAAATGTCCATGATGGGGGAAATGACGTTCTTTATTGGTCTCCAAGTTCACCAATCCCCCCGTGGTATTTTCATAAATCAGTCCAAGTATGTGCTTGAGATTCTAACGAAATTTGGTATGGATAACTGTGATCCTATTGGTAATCCAATGGACACTAAACACAAGCTTGATTTGGATAAGAAAGGGACATTTGTAGATGCTATAAAATACCAAAGTATGATCGGGTCCCTTATGTACTTAGCCTCAAGCAGACCGGACATTGTGCATGCAACTTGTTTATGTGCTCGGTACCAGGCTAAGCCAACCGAGAAGCACCTCAAGGAGGTTAAAAGGATCTTTCGTTATCTCCGGGGAACCATTAACATGGGTCTCTGGTATACAAAGGATTATGGTTTTAATCTCACTGGTTTTTCAGATGCCGACCATGCAGGGTGTCATGATACATTCAAGAGCACTTCCGGTAGGGCACAATTCTTAGGCGAGAAGCTAGTGAGCTGGTCATCAAGGAAACAAGACTGTACGGTGTTGTCCATCGCGGAAGCAGAATATGTGTCTCTATCTGTGTGTATTTCTCAAGTCCTTTGGATGAGAACACAACTCACGGATTATGGCTTTTACTTTAACAAAGTCCCTATTTATTGTGATTCACAATCAGCCATAGCCATATCCTGCAACCCGGTCCAACACTCCAAGACCAAGCACATAGCTGTCCGATTTCATTTCATAAAGGAGCATGTGCAAAAAGGAACGATCGAACTGTTATTTGTCAAGACGGACTACCAACTAGCCGACATCTTCACCAAAGCTCTTTCTCAAGACAGATTTGAATTCTTGGTTCGTCGTCTTAGTATGCGTAGTTTCACTCCTGATGAACTTGAACGTCTTGCACATTCGCAATAATCTTGTATATATTTATCAGGAAATCAAAATACAAAAATTTAAAGCCTATAAAAACAAAATAAAAAATGAGAAAATCTTTCAAAAATACCAAAAATATTCTTCTCCGACATGTCTCTCAGCATTGATAATATGGACGTACTTAGAAATGTTGTTCAATAACGACACGGGTACGTACATAAAGTTCGAATGAGAGTTCAGATGTTTTCAAAACATGTCTTTTCTATTTTCCTCTCATAATGGCTTATAGTCACATGTCAGACTATAACCCGGTCCCCAAAGAAAGAAAAGTCTCTGACTTATCCTCAACAACGAGAAATTAATTTTTCTCGGTCATGGGCTTATATCAAAACATTCAAAGTTTTAAGCTCATGAACACAAGGAAAATGTTCATTTATGTACATTATTCCTTAACAACGGGAAAGTAAGTTTTCTCGGGTTTTTGAGCACAATTTTTCAATGTATTTCAAAACTGTGTGCTCATATACTCCCCTAATTTTAATTAGAATTTCTTTTCGAGGGGGAGTACAAACTTTCATGCAACATTATTCTCTCCATGTTTCATCACTAGTTTCACAAAATTTTCAATGTCATGCAATTTTTGAGGGGGAGAATAGTGATTAAAATGTGTTATCTTGGATAAGATCTTTGATATAAGTGCTTTCTCTTCCTAATATGTGCAAAAACCTTTCCTTTTATGATGCACATATGTAGGGGGAGCATTTTTGGTGATATAGAAAGTTTCACTGGTTACGATATCTATACCTTCAACACAATTATTCACGACGATATTGGTGTCACAAGGTGGTTAGGTATTCGTCCTATGATCCTACCAGAACCGGAGGGATCTTCCCATGGACATTCCATTAGAACTTAGAAGTCCTTAGGAAAGATGGAGTAGTTGAGTGTATGGGAAAAATGCCGACTAATGAGTTAAGCTAGCACTGGAACAATCACAACAAAGTGCTAGTTATGACGTCTTGGTAAGCATTGAAGGGGTTGAAGAATGAAAAAGAAATATAAGGATAAAGGGTGAAAAGAAATAGCCCTCCATACAACTTAGGCAGAAACCGGGTCAATACATCTACTATCAGAATCACGTTGATGATTTCTGGTATTGAAGACAAAGCATCATGGACCCAGTGATGCACTACACAACCCTTCCTAGCCTACTCAAGCTTCTCTCAAAAGAAGTTTGTTTTATTTTCACGGAGTTCAACTCATTTCTATCGACTTTCTCACTCCGAGATAGTAGATATTGAATAGGTGGCAGTCTGCTCCAGCCTCTGATCACCAAATAAACGTGCACTTATAGAGTCTAGAGCCAACGAGATTCATCAAAAAATCTCATTAGGATACTTATTCCATATATCAATTGTTGTTCATCACTAGAACACATGCGATTAATTACAGAGTCCTACGCTCTATCTTTGTGATATTGCCAGAACATTCAGAGTGATACTCATTAGTATTCACACAGTGATGAATGGAAATCCTTCTAGTGTTAACATCAAACAGCACTGCGGTAGGTCATATGTAAGATTCACTTGAATTGAACATATGTTAACTGGAAAGCAACAGTGGTTTAATTCTTAATTGATTCAAACTCGTTCCAGGTCTCGACGCAATATCTTCATGATCTTGCCAGAACATTCAGAGTAATACTGTTCAGTATTTACAATAGCGAATGGAAATCCTTCCAGTGTCATCATCAAACAGCACTACGGTAGTTAACTTGTGCGATTCTATATGAATCAAACTTGTGTCAACTGGAATGCAACGATGGTTTGATTCTTAATTGATTCAAACTTGTTCCAATAAATTAAATTGACGACTTAATCAGCAGAATGGAACTGCATGATTCACTCCTTACTATGAATTATCTTTCGATATATTCAAGTATTGAGAACGGCTACCACATCCGGAAACCCTGTCAAGGAAGTTCTTTGAACTTACCTAATCACAGGTACAATATTCTTACTGTATAACGGGAAACCGGTGGAATGCAAACGGTGGCGTTATCTCAAGAGTCGCGATTCAAGACCACATGCTCATATAAATGAAGAAAGCTCAAGAACATCTATAGACAAAGACTTCCGCTACTCTAATGATCAAGGGAGATACTTTACAAGCTTTCAAGTCAACACAAAACATGAGTATGTGGAGAAAGACACAAGAACACAAGCTGGAAAAGTTACAAGATCAAGTCAAGGCAAAGATCAAAGATCCAAGATCACAAGTCATGAACGGAACTATGCAAGGACTCTCAAGACAACGAGCTTCAAAGTCTGTAACACCAAAGAAGTGAAGTCACATATTACATGACCACCCCTTAGAAGGACATTGTTAGCCGTAATTAAAGTGATGGTCATATAATATACCGTTGCGAAGCTCGTGAAAAATACTATACAGCGGTGTCAAGAGTTCTTAGTTATTAGTGTTTATGTAACGGGAATTAGTCCCGAACACACAAATGAGGAAGGCCTCCTAAACATTTACTGCATGCCTCTCCACCTCATTTGTGTGTGTGTGTTTTCCATTTGTTTAATCTTAGAGAGAGAATGGGTGTTTGTTTCTCTCACTAGAAAAAACACCATCTTTGTTTTTTCTTTTTCCTTCCTTAATCTAATCGTTCTTTTTTAGTTTAATCTTTGTTTGTTCTTCATCTACTTTATCATATTTATTAGTTCTTCATCATCTATATACTTGTTCTTGATCCAAGTTCGTCATCTCTTCATTTTGATACATAAAGTTCAAGACTTTACGTGTTTGGTTCGTGTGTAAACACCCTACATTATTTCACCAAGAAGAAGAGATGTGTATGTCATCAACATGGCTACTTGCTCTGAAGACAGCTCCAACTTTTTTCTATCCGAAGCCTCTGAAAGTGTCAATTGGCCGTGGCACAAAAGACTGTCTCATCTCAACTTTAAAAACATCAACAAGATAGCCACACAAAACCTGGTTGCTGGTCTACCTTCAGTGACTTTTTCTTAAGACAAGACTTGTTCAGCTTGTGTCAAAGGAAAGCATCACATGTCTTTTTTTAGACCAGGCAGTCATTCTCTATTGACAAGTGCTTACATCTCCTTCACATGGATTTTTTTGGGCCTGTCAAACCTCAGACCATTAATCACAACAAATATACCTTGGTCATAGTTGATGAATTTTCAAGGTATACATGGGATTTCTTCCTTAGAAGGAAAAGTGATGCAGCTGATACTATCATGTCTTTCATCAGACAGGTTGAAAATATGAATGATGTTAGAGTAAAAGCTCTAAGAAGTGATAATGGTACTGAATTCAAGAATCAACAACTTGAATTCTTTTGTGATGAAAAGGGAATATCACAAAACTTCTCTTCAGCTGGCACCCCTGAACAAAATGGTGTGGCTGAAAGAAGAAACATGACTCTGATTGAAGCAGCCAGAACTATGTTAAATGGTGCAGCTTTACCAAAGCAATTTTGAGGAGAAGCTGTTCACACTGCATGCTACACTCAAAATAGGTCAATTATTGTCAAGAGACATGGCAAAACTTCCTATGAACTTTTCAGAAATAGAGCTCCAAATGTCAGTTATTTCCATATTTTTGGATGTCCTGTGTTCATTTATAACTACAGGGATAAACTTGGAAAATTTGATGAAAAGGCTGATGATGGTTTCTTCTTAGGATACTCTCCAACTGCCAAGGCCTTCAGAGTATTCAATACTAGAAGACAAGAAGTAGAAGAAACCTTTCATGTCAGATTCAATGAAGATGATGACGTCATACAGAGATCAGAAACAGAGGGTGATGAAATAGATTTTAATGAAAACAGGTCTTTCCCAAGTGATGAATTCTCAGAACCAAGACCTCCCTGTCATCACCATCATCACACCAACACCCTCACTCAGTATGTTCCTGCTTTTGACCCTTTGTCAACACACAACATTGAAGATCCATCTTCTCAGGGACTTAATGAAGAAGAACCACAGTCTTCTTGTAGTTCTTGTTCCACAACTGCTGAAGATGACTTACCTATTCTTCAAATCCTTGAAGACTCTCCTGTTGACAATGAATCTATGCCGCTTGATATAGCTGAAGTTGACACAGATACTGAGGTCATCTTTGAAGAGAGTCCTCCTACTCAGCAGGATGAAACTCAAATAGTGCTAGCTACCTCCACAGCTGTCCCTGTCTATGATTCCCCAGCTCCCCAAACTAAATGGTCAAGAGATCAACACATTCTTCTTGTCAACATTATTGGGTAACCTAATGCAGGGGTTACTACTAGACATCGAATTCATGACTCAGAGTCAGCCTCAGCCAACGAATGTATTTTTGCTAAATTTCTCTCTCAAATTGAACCTAAGAGAGTAGCTGAAGCTCTTATGGAAGATGGGTGGGTAGCTGCTATGCAAGAAGAAATTAATCAGTTCAAAAGGAACAAGGTATGGACTCTAGTGCCAGCTCCACCTGGTAAGAACATCACAGGCACTAGATGGATTTATAGAAACAAGATGGATGAAATTGGAAACATTATCAGAAACAAGGCTAGACTGGTTGCACAGGGGTATACACAGACTGAAGGGATTGATTATGATGAAACTTTTGCACCTATGGAAAGACTTAAAGCTATTAGAATCTTCCTTGCTTATGCTGCATATATGAACTTCACTGTGTATCAGATGGATGTTAAGAGTGCCTTCCTCAATGGAGATTTGGCTGAGGAAGTATATGTCGAAAAGCCTGAAGGATTCAAGAACAACAAGTTTCTTAATCATGTGTACAGACTACACAAATCCATGTATGGGATGAAACAAGCTCCAAGAGCATGGTACCAAGCTAACCCAAAAGAATCCCATCTAGTGGCTGTTAAGAAAATTTTCAGGTATCTCAAAGGGACAACCTCCCTAGGTCTATGGTATCCCAAGGAACCAGGTTTTGATCTCAAAGCCTATTCAGATTCAGACTATGCTGGATGCTGCATTGACAGGAAAAGTACCTCAGGTAGCTGTCAAATCTTAGGAGGAAAGTTGGTTGGATGGAGTGCAAAGTAGCAAAACTCTATGGCCATGTCATCAACTGAAGCTGAATATGTTGTTGTTGTGCACAGGTGCTTTGGATGAAGAGTCAATTAGCTGACTATGAGATTCTATATGACAAAGTGCCAATCTTTTGTGACAACACCAGCGCTATTGCCATCTCCAACAACCCTGTTCTTCACTCTCGAACCAAACACATTGATATCAGGTATCATTTTATCAGTGATCATATAATGAAGGGAGATATTGAGTTGCATTTCGTACCCACGGAGTTGCAACTAGCTGACATCTTTACCAAGCCTTTGGCTGAACATTCGTTCAACAGGCTAGTTGCTGAGCTAGGCATGCTTAATATCTCCAAGCCTGTGGCTTGATATTTATGTGTTCATTAATGTATGATTAAATATTAAATGTTTTTCACATGAAACTAGGTAGTTACTTTCCAAGTAAATGCTAAAACATTACCTATATTTAATTACTTCTTTTCCGTATAACGAGGAGACAAATGGTTTTGAAAGGTCAATGGACACACTTGTCTGTAGTCTTTTTCCCACTACGCATTTAATGTGTTTGAATAACTTTTTCAATTTTTTGAATATAAATATTGTCTCAAGATATTTCTCACCTACCACTATTCTCATTTCTCACAAACTCGTCTCTCTCTAAACTTTCTCTCTCTAAACACTCTCACCATCTTCATCTTCCTCAACCTCGAATCCATGACGTTCCCAGTACCAAAGGCTTCCAATGTTACCTTCGAACTTAATGAGAGCATCCTTGCTTCTAACAACTCGATTGGATGGCTCAAGGCTCCAAACAACACCTACATAGATCTGGTCAATTTCATGAAGAATTGTGATGTTAGTGAAGCATTCACAAAATCCCCATTCGTCTTCTACCAAGAATACCTTAGGGAATTTTGGTATTCTGCCAAAGTCATTGATGAAACCATCACCTTTAACCTCTCTTGCAACGAACACCCCTCCGCTTTCTATCTTAAAGATTTTTCCAATGTGGCTGGGCTAAGGCATGGCGATGAATGCCTGAAAGTTGTTGACAAAAAGGTTAAAGGATGCCCTTGCCACTCTTAAACCCATATCTGATGTTAACCCAACCCTAACTCCTGCTGAAGTCGTGGCCAAGTCTCCTCTGAAGATAAGATATTTCTCACCTATGTGGCGTGTCCTCTTCACACACATAGTCAAATCCCTGGGTGGTATGCAGGGATCTCAAGACGAAATGGCGTTTAATCATCAAATCATTGCTTTTTGGTTGATATGGGGCACATATGTAGATGTTGGAAGCATTCTTTTTTCTAACCTTGTTGAAAAACTTAAGGGAACCAATCAGGTCAGGGAGAAAAATATTTGTTATGTTCGCTTTCTTTCTCTTCTCTTTGAAAGCCTGTTGGGTGACAACTACCACAACTCTGAACTCACAACCCTAAAGCCATATCACATCACCAGAGCGATCTACAAAGGGATTGGACCTGAGGATGTACCAGCTACTTCTCACATGTTGAACATTGATAATAAACAACCTTCAGTTGTGAAGTCCTTGCTCCCTTCCTCTGAGAAGGTGAATACAGCTGGTGTGTCTGGCAAGTCAGCGTCTTTGACCTCTAGGCAACACACCACGTCGTCCAAGGCAACAACTGGCCAACAACCAAAGAAGAAGAAAAACCCATCTTCTTCCCAAACCCAAACCGTTACAAAGGCCAGGGTTAAGAAGATTGTGAACCTCTCATCCTCCTCTGTTCCAGAGACTTCTGTGGACACAGAGACCTTAGCTGACAAACAACAGGAGTCTAGCGTCTCGATCTCAGTAGAGACAACAGGGAACCAGCCCAATTCCGCTGATATCGCACATGTAATCAGTCTTATCATTTTTAAAGGTCCACAAGCAGCCAATCTCAAATGTCTATAGGTGAGAGTGGTGAAGTTAGGGTTATCCTCGACCTATATGAGTCTTTGTATGCACTTAGAAATCTTTTAAGACTTCTGTACACCCTGTCTCTGCACCAGGGAGTGATTCATTTGTGTTTATAAAGCACACCAATGACCCTGCACCCTCTAGACAGTATTCAGGCAAACAACAACCTGAATACATATATGTCTCGACCTAGAGTAGCTGTACCTCACACAGCCTCTTGGTTCCTTTAGAAAAAGAATCCCAAAAGTTTTACTTTTAGGGGTAGCTGAATAATCATCCTCAGCTCTCCTAGGGATAGCGTTACAAGACGACCTTACCTTACATCTTTTTCACAATTAAAAGAATCCCAAAGGATTTATCCTTTCAGGGGAAGCTGAATCATCACCCTCAGCTTTCCTAGGGGCAGCGTAACAGGCGATCCTTAACTACACATGTTTCACATAAAAGAGTCCCAAAGGTTTCTTAACCTTTTGGGGGGGCTAAATAATCACCCTCGGCCTTCCTAGGGGTAACGAATGGCGATCCTTAACAACATATGTTTCACAAATAAAAGAGTCCCAAAGGTTTCAACCTTTTGGTGGGGCTGAATAATCACACTCAGCTTTCTTAGGGGCAGCGAATGGCGACCATTAACCTCATACTTTTCACTTTTAAAAGAATCCCAAGGATTTATCCTTTGGAGTGGCTGAATAATCATCCTCAGCCTCTCTGGGATAGCGAACTGGCGACCATTCCCTTTATTTATTTCACTGTTACTAATTTAAACAACTTGCAGGCTGATATTGTACAGCCAAATATTGTAACACCCCCAAATTTACACAATTTAATACAGCGGAAGACTCGTTGGTGTTACGGGATAGCACATTACTCACATCAAAGACAACGCTTAAAAATCGCGTCGTTTAATAATAAAGCATTTCTATTCATAAATATCAAGTTTACATAGGTCCCAAGTCATATTATTTCATACAAATTTTACAAAGCTTTTGAATGGAAATTGTTATTTAAGTACGGGCCATGAATTCTTGTCGTCTTCCCGAGAACTACCTTCAAGTACCTGAGATAAAACATGTTAAAAGAAAAGGTCAGCGATAACGCCGAGTGAATTCATAGAGTTCAATAAAACCATAATATATCTTCGGTATATAATTATTACCGAAAATCATTTTTGTACAAATCATTGTAATAGGCCATAAAATAGCCAAAGTTATTTTATACAAATCCTTATCAAAAATCATAATATAGGCTTTTGCCTTCAAAATCATTATACGAAGCAAAGTCGTAAAAACATCGTACAATACGTTTTATAACGTTGTATAAAGTTAAATAAAAACTGTTATATGAATATGGTTATGTAAAACCAAAACACGATCATAAAATCAATAATAAGACCCCGTATTGCTAGTCAGTCAATTCATTGTAATTCAGTGCGTATAGCAGTATTTCGTTATTTGGATTATTATAAGCCGCATGACATTGTTACCTTACTACAACAAACAACGGGTAGCTAACCCGAAACTCATTTTCCCATCTAAATTAGCGTGTCGTCACAATAATCACGCTTGTGTAAATCTTCTCATACATAAATTCGCTTACCAATCAATGTGGTACGACGGGGATCAACCGTCAAGGCGCGAACTGGGGTGATCGTCCCCAAATAGTACTATTATATGCATAAGCGTCTACCAAATCCTGGTAGTTCATAATTCATGCTAATGGGACTTTTAGTGACATGACCTAACTTTAATAATCCATTTCATTTCATCTATCGGGTCATTTAATCATTCATCAGGTCATACAATCATTCGGGTCCAAATCAATAAACAGACAATCGGGACAACTAGTGTCCTATTTTATAAAAAGTAACTTGTTATCTCCCTCGCGGGTTTATCAAACATTTCATAAAAACATTTAAAAGATTGCGAGGATATGAACTCACGTTGATGTGGGAAAGCGGGTTATCGGCAATTCGGATGTACGGTACGTGCTTCAATCACGGAAACCTAGACAAAATAATACTCGTCTTAGACTTTTGTCCAATGACTTTATAAAAATAACAATTATGTATACATATGATGATTTTATATATATGATGATCAAGTGGGTTTATAAATTCTCATTTACTCATTTTTGTGTTATGTATTGGTAACTTTTATACTAGTTTCACTAGTTTATCTTGTTTATATGTTTTAGGCCCAATAAGCCTATTACAAGCCCAATACTTTTCATTAGCCCAATTATACTTTTAATATCAGTATTATACTTTACATGTTGGGATCAAGTGGGTTAAGCCCAATAAGTAAGTTTATAAGTGTTTTACTAACTAGTCGGGTTTATAGTCCAATAAGGCTACTTTGGCCCGTTAATGTCCGTATGTTATATAGTTCGGATTTTATCGGTTTTTACTTGTATTAGTACTTATATATCAGTATATGACTTTTAAAAAGTTTACATTAGACGGGTCCGATCGTCTAAGTTTTAATTGGCGAAAAACGTTAATTTTACGGTATTAGCCCAAAAGACGTAAAAATCGTGTTTATAGTTTTTATAACTTATAAAACTTACTGTTAATGCAAGTGATGCCTAAAAACATTATTAGTGTTAACTAATCTTTCTTAGTTTTGATCACAACAAACCATACAACACATTTAGTGTAAAACACAAAATGAATTATTTAACTAACACTATCATCAAGGTAATAATCATATCACTAACCTTTCTTAATCATACTTAGTGATCATCAAAATGATTATCCTTAAAACTCACTTTTGTTAATATGACAAAAGACTTTTTAATAAACTTTTTTTTTTAGAAAATGTTTTATTAAAATGGAAAATGAAAATTTGAAAATAGCATATTCCAAATGCTGTTAGAATATCCTTTAAAGGTTTCAAATACCTCAGATATTCCCACCCCACTAAAAGACAAAAAACGGAGCGTAGTCTAGTGGCGGTACCTTAAGTACCTACGCGGTTCCTTAGCGATATGGAACCGCGGGGTGAGATAAGGTACCGTGCACAGCTAGCCGTTATAGATCCGTTATACTTTGTCTCCTTTAAATAGTGGGTCAAATCTCATTTTCCAGCAAGCCTCTTGGACGTTTTTCTCAGCCCTCTTTCTATTTTCTATAGCATAATCATTAGTAAATGACCACTTAAATTCTTAAGGGTGTTTACATATGATTATCCTCTTGATCCCCTCCTTTACCTTGTCCAATGAGAAGATCACTCACTCACTAGTGTTGTGATAAAGATGAATCTATGAGCTAGTCATATTCATCATGATACCCTTTTTGTTTTAGGTCAATCCAATGTATTTATGAATACTTGGACTAGTTGTGTTCATCCAAGTTATTTGTGAATACTTGGATTTGTTGTGTACATCTATTGCATATGTGTTTGCTTGGATTTGTGTTGTGTAAATCCAAGATACATGTGTGTACTTGGATAAGTCTAGTTGAGTTGTAATATATTTGATTAGGAGTTCTCACTAAACTATAAAGTGATGTGGTTGTGTCTTGTGAGTTCTCACTAAACTATAAAGTGACTAGTAGTTGTGTTGTGTGAAGTTCTCACTTAGCTTCAAAGTGAAGAGTCGTGAAGATTGGTTCTAGCTTTCGATTAAAACTCGACATCTAGCCTTGTGTCGTAAAATGGTGAAGTAGGCAACGTCGTGAAGATTGGTTCTACCTTAAGATTAGAACCCGACATCTAGCCTTGTGTCGTTAAATTGTGAAGTAGGCAACGTTGTGTAGATTGGTCCTAGCTAAAGATTAGGTCTCGACATTTAGCTTAGTGTCGGAAAATAATGTAAGCAACGATGTAAGGTTTTCTCCGCCGAGAAGGGAGCTTGTGGATATAGTGGAAATCTCGAGTAGGTGTACTCGAGGAGTGGAGTAGAAACGAGGATAGAGCCTCGTTGTCGAACCACTATAAATCTTGGTGTCTTCCCACTAGGTTGTCTCCTTCCTTACTCTTTACTTATTTCGTTATCATTACACTTACCTATTATCTTTGCTAGTGCATTTGAATTGAACCTAATCATTATGCAACTTAGCCTCAAGTAAAAGATAGTTTTGATACAAACTAAATTGAAAGTAATTTTAATTTGGTCACCAATCGAAGAGAAACTATTCAACCCCCCCTTCTAGTTTCTACAATTGGTATCAGAGCGATGGTCACTCAAGATCTTTTAAGTATATTGTACTTTGAAACTTGGATCGATCCATTGTCTCCTCAAATTAGAAGGTCTAGTTGTACTAAAGTTTCTCTTTGGTCAAAATTATTTTTTCCTTTAAAAATAGGTCTTTTAATTGGTAATATTGCATCCCATTTAGATTAGTAGCCTTTATGAATTTTAGATATACTCTTGAAATGTATCTACTAGTTTGCATCTTGCTTTGTGTAGGTACTCATGAAGATCAATCACTTAATTGGTTGTGGATTGAGTTACTTGAACTTGTAGAAGACTCATCTTCATTGATCTTTAACATCTTTGAATGATGATACCAAGATGATTGGGAATGATACTAGTCCTTGAAGACTTAGTACTCATCATAGTCATTGATTGGGCATAGCACTTATTCCTTCATGGATTGCTCTTTGTGGCCAATGTACGCTTTCGTTCTTCCACACGCCCTTTGATCATTCTTTTGATCATTACTTGACTATGTGCTTGTGTCTCGGCATCCTTGCCTTGACATTTATTTGTGGTTTGTGTTTCTTTTCCTTTATCCTCTCAAACCTTCATTGCTTGGATACTTGACTCACTATGGTGATGTAGAGTGAGTTAGTAGAAGCTTAAAGTATCAAGCATGATTTCCATGGTTTGCACCCATACGGTTAGTAGGCCCTTTTGTGGGAGAGAAAGTGAATTAATACCTTGCTCATATTTTGGTTTAGACTAAGACTATTATTGAAAGTGATCTTAATCTATACTTGAATAATTGCTTTGTGCTTATTCATTACCAAAGCCGTTTAACGTTTCGCCAGAAAGGCACGTCTTAAACCACTATATATGACACAAGCTCTTCGTTACCACTATTTGAAGATTGTCATTATTCCCTTGAGCATTTTTCCTAGTCTTGATTCACTTCCCTTGTCTTCTCTCCACTTAGTCGTTTTGCTACGAGTAGTCGTTTGTCCGTTTCGGTTCTTTTCGATCTTGATTTAACTCGTAATCCTTCATTAAGGCATATTGCTTAGTGTTGTGATGATCCAATGATATTCTAAAAGGTTCATGATTTAATCTTAAGTATTTTAGAAAAACTTGGTTTTCAAAATTTGGCGTTTTTCATAGATAAAAACCTGCCTCTGTAGGCGGTTCCTTATCTAGGCGGCTCAAACCCGCGGTACCTTATCGATAATGAACCGCGGGCAGAAACTTTGAGTCAGAGCGCCAGTTTGATTATTTTATTCATTTTCAAACCACTATCTCTCTCTCCCAAAAACACACAGCCGACGGGTTTTACCTTTTCCACCATTGTTGAAGCTTCAAAAACCTTCAATCACTCAAATTAATTGATTCCAAGTTGTGGGTTTCACTCATCCATCATCTAACATCAATTAATTATAAGTATTTTCTTTCAATTTCATCTATTTTGTTCTAGGGTTCATCCTTTCATAATTGGGGATTTTTAAAATTGAAATTGAATTAAAACCTTAATAGGAATGTGGGTTGACATGGTTATTTTACTATGATTCCTTAGGTTGATATTCATTAAGATTTCACTAAAACCCACTTGTAGAACAAATCCGAATTTTGATTAATTATTTTTGATTAAAAGATGGATTTGAGATGAACCCATGAACAAGTAGGTAATGACATTGTTAATGCTTACCTAAAAACCTTGTTTTGAAAAACCAATGTTCTAATCCATTGTTGATCTAACATAGATCATGTGTTCTTGGTTAATGATGGAATAGACACATTGTGAACATGAGAATGATATGGATTCAATCCTATGTTTGTCAAGAAATTGATATAACACATTATCATATTTTTTATCTTTATTTTTATTTTTCATATGAGTGATTGGAGAAATATTTTCTTGTGTTTATTTAGGTACTAATCATGCCTTCTCAATATCAAAAAGATCATCAATTCACTAGAGATTATATGCCCGACATTTCTCAAACCATTGTTTCCCCTCAACTCCAAAACTCTTACCCATCCCTTTCCTCTCGTAATTTCCATGAGGGTAGGATTGTAGATTCAAGAATAGCGGGAGATAATTATATCAACTCTATGTTCGAGCTTATTGGGTTTGATTGTTTGCTCTACATAGACGAGGTAATTTATCCCTTGTTTCTTCTTGAGTTCTTTAGTACTTACTCCATGCTTAAAATCAACTACCAAATCTTTATTCGTTTCTTGTTGAATGGTCAAATCATTCAATATTCCCTCGATGACTTTGGTGATATTCTTGGTGTGCCATTTGAAGGCACTTGTCGTTTTACGGATAAGTGGAGACTAGATGCTCTCTTGGATTCTAACGATAAACCTCCAAATGACACCACCGAAGTTGATCTAAATTTCATCCTTGAAATCATCACGAAAGAGCGTAGTGGAAACGTTGTGAGAAGCCTTCATACAAATGTGCGAAATGTGAATAGGTATGAAGTGCTCTCAAGAGACCTTAAGGATTACATGCTTCAATGGGCAAACATCCTTAGGGAAAATGTGTTTTGTCTTGGTGGGAACCGAGATCATATCCGGCTTGCATGGGGCATATGTTGTTTTGCCTTTTTACTTCCACCAAGTATAATCTTGCATATTACATCACTCGACGTATAAATTATGCTCTTTCCAAACCTAAAACAAACCTCCCTTATGTTATGCTTCTTACTCGCCTCTTTAGAAGTGTTGGTCAAGATTTTCCTCAACTCGATCTTTCTCGCTTTCACCTGGTTCAACGGGTTATGATGCCTATTCAAGAGGCGTATGAACGAAAGCTAAGAAGTGACCGTGGTTCGAGAAAATCCGACCATCAAGAGCCGGATGATGAGGACACCGATATGCCACCAAGTGATGGTGATGGCATCGGTCCTAGTTCTCATTTTGACTCTTCGAGTAACTCCCATCCATCCTCAAATCAATTCGAGGATGATTTTGAAGACTTAGCTCCTCCTCCTCACCCTTCTAGTGATGTTCCGGAAGATCTCAATATGGAGCATCTTTATCGTGAGAATCTTAGAACTCGGGGAGAATTACATGAACACCGAGTGGAGACAAGAAAAGGATTCAAGTATTTGGGAAAAATGATCAAGGATTTAGGCAAGAAAAGGAGGTGAAGACTTTGAGTTGTGTCAAAGTTTGGTTATCATTTGCAGCTTAAACATTTGCTTATTAACACTTTGGTTTAGTTGTTTATTAACTTATGTTACATGTTTGGATTATTATTTATTTTGATCCTAAATTTTGCTTATGCAATAATGTTTGTGATTTACATAGCTTTGTGCATGCCTTATGATAGTTAGCTTATTAGATTATGATTTGTAGTTAACTTTGGCTTGTGAATCTTTTGGGAAAAATCTGGGTTTTTCAAAAACTGGGATGAAAGATTTTTTGAAACCTCTGGTCGCGGTTCAATATCGACCAGCGGTTCCTTATCAATAAGGTACCGCCGGTCCTAGATAAGGAACCGCCGGCCACTGTGCACGACAGCATCTTTTGCTTTACACTGTTTTCTTAAATCTGTGTAAACCTTGCATGATTTTCAGTAATAAACTGCACATTTCCTAAACTAGCTTACCTAAATTCATTATTCACCTAAAATGATTTTAACCCATTACTAGTTTGGATCATCCCCTCACCCATTTAAACCCACCTTGTTTGCCATGTTCTTCACACATCAAACATACCTCCCTTAACCCTAAAAAACCATGGTTTCTACCAAAACCCCAAACACTTCCAAGTCCTCCACCCCAAAGAAAACACTCAAAATAAGGATTAAGGTAGCCAAGCCTAACTCCTCACCCCTCCACACACCTAAGAATGAGATGGTTCCTATCCTCATTTCTTCATCACCTTCCCCACCTCTTGCACCATGCAAGACATCATCCACCCATGGTACTAACCACTCCATTGGTTCTACCTCCTCTTCATTCAAATCAAGAATGAATGAGCTCTCTTCACCCTTCACTCCAAGTGCACCCTTGGATGTGAACACACAACCCCAACCAATCCAAAGCATTCTTTTTGTGAATGACTTTGATGATACCTTGGTGACTTCACCATTTACCCCTCTTAACTCACCCATTTCACCAACCTTGGAGAATTTACCTCCACACTCACCCATTTCCCCTTTAGGGAACATGCCTCCACTCTCACCCACATCACCCTTGGAGAACTTGCCTCCTCCACCTCCACCCAACTCAAACATTACAATTTTGGGTGTTCCACTTTCCCTCCTTTTGGGTGATCTATACTATGAGTTTCAACAAACACATGGTCTTAGTTGTCCATGTTGTCTTTACAACCACTACATCATCCATAACCTTAGGATGGATATGTATGGACTACATAGGAGGTTGCAAGAGTTCTTGCTTGCCTTGTTCTCCATGCCTCCTCCTAGGAGATGAATGATGGAGTTTTCTTAATAAGGGTTTTCAACAAAACCAAGCCAAAGAAGACTACTTATCTAGATTTAATGTTAAGCTAGCTATGTATTAGTTAGTTTTATTTGTCATTGTACTTGCTTCCTTCATGAATGTTTCATGTTGTTGATCTATGGATTTAGCTTTGTGTGTTTCTATCCTTATGTGCACATTAATCAACTTTAATTTGAAATTAAAATTGAACCTAAATCTATCACAACCTCTAAAAACTTGACTAAAATTGGTTCAAAATGATATCTAAATTATTTTGTCACCCTTTGTCAAGACATTCTTTGTGAATGTGTTGCTTTATGCAACCCTAGAATAATTTGGTGCTAATAGAGGTGAAATTCCAAGATTTGCAACTTTTTGAAAAAGTCTTAGTTTTTCCCAAAAACCTGGAAAAATATGGTTTCATGTCCACTGGACGCGGCTCAATAAAGTCGCGCGGTTCCTTATGTGCTAAGGAACCGCCGGTCCCTTTGAGGTACCGCGGGCAGAAATCAGTTTTTGACGAATTTTTGGTCAAAACTTTTAAAACCCTATACCCTGTCAAGATTCCTTGTTTACTCAAATTGACTAAACATTCCTTGACACTTCACACTTTGTATTCAAATTCTTACCTTGATTACATTTTACTTATACCTCAACCTTGAGATTTCATTCTCACACCTTCTCAACCTTGAGAATTCACTCTCACACAACCTTGAGATTTCATTCTCACACCTTCCCAACCTTGAGAATTCATTCTCACATAACCTTGAGATTTCATTCTCACACTCTCATAATGCCTAACTCCTACATTCCTAACCTTGACATTTCTTTGTCACAACCCCACTCACCCAAAGCTTCCTCATCCAAGCTTTCAAAGAAACAGAAAATCTCGGTTCGACCTATTTGGGTTAAGAAGAATGAACCATCTTCGTCCAAACCACCCAAAAACCCTACCTTCTCTCCAATCAAGTATTGGAATGAGACTTATACCATAAACCCCATCACCGGAGCAAAAGAAAATGTTCTCCCACCACCACAATCCTTCAATACCCCTCAACTCAATGACCTTTCAACCTTCCCAAACCTCACAAGGCATTGTGAAAACATTCCCAAACCCATTACCCCACCACCACCAAACCCTAAGTTTGATGCCATACCCCTATCAAACGATTTTGTGTTGCCTCATGGATCCTCGTGTGCTTGTTGTCGATTTCAACAAATTGAAATTGCTCATGTGTATGAGAAGTTAAATTTTCTTGAATTCCTCCTCACTCGACCTCCTATTCAAGTTTTCGTTCCGGTGGACAAAACTTCGAATGATGCATCGTCGTCTTTTTAGTCTTTTATTTTTTTTAAGCAATCTTGGAAAATATCACTATTAGACTAGCTTATGCTTAGTGGTTTATTTTCCATATTTATTGCTTTTAGATACTCATATTGTGTGTATGACTATCTTCTTTGTTGTGTCTTTTTCTTTTATGTAACCTTTGTGTTGTTTGTGTGTTATTTCATTAGTTATATTTTAAGTTGATCATGGTTAATTTTTACAATTGCTTATGGGTGATTCCATCAATTCTAAACTTTAACCCATTGACAAGCTTATCATCTTCATCGGATCGAAGCTTGATTTTGTCAATTACCTCTTTAGACATACTTAGCAAAATACTTGCTTCTAATTTGAGATTTCTTCTCTCTCTCCCTCTCAAGTTACTTAGTAGGTAGTGATCATATATACATTGGTGTTTCTTTCCTTTCTACTAACCTTTGTGTAGCATGTCACCTTAGCTCACAAACTTGGTGCCTCAAGCAAGGGGGAGCTACTAGCAAAGTTCGATGTTCTTCAAAGACTTGTGCTAACCTTTTTGCTACGACAAAGGGGGAGAAATGATAGTGATAAACTAGTTAATAATTCCATATTTTGTGTTTCTACGTAAATGATTTTATCGTTTGTCGTAATCAAAAAGGGGGAGATTGTTAATGCAAGTGATGCCTAAAAACATTATTAGTGTTAACTAATCTTTCTTAGTTTTGATCACAACAAACCATACAACACATTTAGTGTAAAACACAAAATGAATTATTTAACTAACACTATCATCAAGGTAATAATCATATCACTAACCTTTCTTAATCATACTTAGTGATCATCAAAATGATTATCCTTAAAACTCACTTTTGTTAATATGACAAAAGACTTTTTAATAAACTTTCTTTTTTAGAAAATGTTTTATTAAAATGGAAAATGAAAATTTGAAAATAGCATATTCCAAATGCTGTTAGAATATCCTTTGAAGGTTTCAAATACCTCAGATATTCCCACCCCACTAAAAGACAAAAAACGAAGCGTAGTCTAGTGGCGGTACCTTAAGTACCTACGCGGTTCCTTAGCGATATGGAACCGCGGGGTGAGATAAGGTACCGCACACAGCTAGCCGTTATAGATCCGTTATACTTTGTCTCCTTTAAATAGTGGGTCAAATCTCATTTTCCAGCAACCTCTTGGACGTTTTTCTCAGCCCTCTTTCTATTTTCTATAGCATAATCATTAGTAAATGATCACTTAAATTGTTAAGGATGTTTACATATGATTATCCTCTTGATCCCCTCCTTTACCTTGTCTAATGAGAAGATCACTCACTCACTAGTGTTGTGATAAAGATGAATCTATGAGCTAGTCATATTCATCATGATACCCTTTTTGTTTTAGGTCAATCCAATGTATTTATAAATACTTGGACTAGTTGTGTTCATCCAAGTTATTTGTGGATACTTGGATTTGTTGTGTACATCCATTGCATATGTGTTTGCTTGGATTTGTGCTATGTAAATCCAAGATACATGTGTGTACTTGGATAATTCTAGTGTAGTTGTAATAGATTTGATTAGGAGTTCTCACTAAACTATAAAGTGATGTGGTTGTGTCTTGTGAGTTCTCACTAAACTTTAAAGTGACTAGTAGTTGTGTGAAGTTCTCACTTAGCTTCAAAGTGAAGAGTCGTGAAGATTGGTTCTAGCTTTCGATTAGAACTCGACATCTAGCCTTGTGTCGTAAAATGGTGAAGTAGGCAACGTCGTGAAGATTGGTTCTACCTTAAGATTAGAACCCGACATCTAGCCTTGTGTCGTTAAATTGTGAAGTAGGCAACGTTGTGTAGATTGGTCCTAGCTAAAGATTAGGTCTCGACATTTAGCTTAGTGTCGGAAAATAATGTAAGCAACGATGTAAGGTTTTCTCCGCCGAGAAGGGAGCTTGTGGATATAGTGGAAATCTCGAGTAGTTGTACTCGAGGAATGGAGTAGAAACGAGGATAGAGCCTCGTTGTCGAACCACTATAAATCTTGGTGTCTTCCCACTAGGTTGTCTCCTTCCTTACTCTTAACTTATTTCGTTATCATTACACTTACCTATTATCTTTGCTAGTGCATTTGAATTGAACCTAATCATTATGCAACTTAGCCTCAAGTAAAAGATAGTTTTGATACAAACCAAATTGAAAGTAATTTTAATTTGGTCACCAATCGAAGAGAAACTATTCAACCCCCCCTTCTAGTTTCTACACTTACCAAACTACCATTTTTATATAATGTCCATTTATTTATCCTTATACATATTTATAAATGAAATATATAAGTTAGTAGGTTTTAATTTCACATTTTATACTATATTTATTTGAGTGCTTATATAATAATATTAAACTTTAATTTCACAAAATCAGTCCTAAATTTTAAGTTCACAAAAATGTCCATATCTAGAGTTCTATATGGAAATAGGACCTCAAATGTTTATCACAGAAACTACATGATATGTGCTTCATTTTATTCCTTTATATCTACTGATGAATCAACTTCTAAATATTTTAATAAATTCGTCCAAAACAGTGTAGGCAGATTTGCACTCTAAACTTGTTTTGATCATATCTCACTCATTTTTATGATTTCATTGTATGGCCAACTCTCACATGTGTATAACACCTAATACTTACTGTATATTGATTCCACTTCACCATTTTATCAGTTTAACATTTGGTTACTTACTGTTTTTATACAGCCATCATATTTAGCAAGATTTTAACCTTGTTACTTATGGTTTTCCATCTTTTTGACCATATTTATCAACACCAAATCCCCACATAATATTTTTAATCATCATTCATCATCATATACATATACATAAATAAGGAAATTACAAGATTACATAATCAAAATAACAAGAGGATAGGAAGAACAATCTTTATACCACCAAGGTTATGTAGGTATTCATCAAGGCTTGGATTTTTGATGCAGAAACTTGTGATAGATCAACACCAATATTCAAGACCACCAATACTTGTAAACTTCTTGTAGAAATCAGCCCTTGAACATCACCAGATCACCTCCTTGGATGTTAGAATCACCTCCAATCTTCAAGGCTTCAAAGGTTCTGCATCTTATGTATGAATAACATAGGATTTGTGGTGTAAATTTTGATCAATATGGTGGTGATGGTGGTGGAAGTGGACGGCAAGGGTGGAGGGTGAGAGAGAATTGGAGTTGTTTTGCATGTAAGAATGAGTAAATGGTTTTGGGTGGAATGGTTTTGTTGTTTGGTGTAGCTTACAAGTTAAGCTCAAGTAACAAGTGTAACTTTTACTTGTTAGATATTGACACCTAAGGTGTGTTGTGTCTTAGTTGTTGTCGTCCCATATTAGTGGGGTGGGGCAAATCTTGTTTTGTCTCATCCCACTAATTTACGGGTATTCCTCGATTCTAGTTTCCTCGATTTTCATGCCCTCGGGTCGTTTTACGAAAAACGTTTTTATAAATTATGAATCAACGGCACAAAATGAATCTAATAAAAATTGTCTCATAAAAAACGGAGTTCGAAAACATAAATACGTAATCCTAGGGTTTCCGGTTTAGTCGTAAAGGACGTTAAATTATAATCGTAAGTCCTAATCTCTTATCGTATATTTGTGAGTTTATGAACCAACACAAATTTAAAACTCCAAAATAATATTCACGGATAAATTTATTTTCTAAAATGTCGGACTGTCACCAAAAACGGTGTATGTAAACGTAAGCACGTAACGTAGAATCCTCCGGTTTAGACGTAGTCGATGCTACTTCAAGATGTAAACCCAAATTTCTTCCAAAAAATAAGTGAGTTCATAATATAACATTAAAATAATGTTTTTAAATAATACTTGAGAATAAAATATCAACCATAAATTGACGGATTGTCACAAAATATAGAATCTCTAGAGCAGCCAGATGAAGGAGCTGATAAATTGATTCAGGATCAGCCAAATGAGGATGAGCCCATGCCTGATGTTGAAGAGGATGTGCTTGCCTTAATAGAAAGCTTCTATGAACCTAAATCCATGCCCGATGATGAGATTCTCCCTGAGGGGATGATTGAGGAGGAGGATGATGACCAGAAGTTTGTGTCTCCTCCAAAGGATATCGATGTGTCCACACCAGCTGTTGAAACCACTCCTCCTCCCAAGGAAGCTGTAGTGACTCCTACTTTTGCTACCTCTGTCACCATAGTGTTCCAAAGGCCTGCATATGATCCGGCAGCCGAATTTTTATTGTTTGATCATCCTACACAGACCAACTTTGACATATTGCCTAGAGAGGATGATTATGCACGACAAAATCTGAACATCCATGACCTAAAGCCTGAACATCATGCCTCAGACATTGAATGCCTGTCAAGAAAGCTGGACATAATGAAATCTGAAATGCATTCCTTCACTGTCAACTTTCCATAGATCATCACACAGGCGGTTAAGGATGCTGTCACTGAACCCATTAAGGATTGTACAAGAAAAGGAGTATCCCAAGGACTTAGTCATTTGTCCACTCGTATCAAAGATGCCATAGCCACAGAGGTCCCTGCACTTTTCTCTGCTCATGAGTTGACTATGCATAGAGAATTTGAGGTTGTACGATCCAGGCAAATTCGTCACACCAACTTCATAGTTGATCGTGTTCATCGCAACACAAATGGTAACTGCAACCAACTGTTGAAAATTGCCAGAGCTTCAAGAACCAGACAAAGAGAAATGGCTGCCTCTGTTGAGCAGATTGCTAAATACATTCAGGCACGTTCATCCAAACGTCTGAAAAGACAGGCTGAACGTGATGGGGAGAAGGAAAATGTACTTAACCTTGAATTAGCTAAGCAAAGCTCAGGATCAGCTGACAACACTATCCCTTCACCCATCCCTCTCCAAGTCATCACTCCAATACCAATACCTGATGATGAGGATGAAGTTAAGGGGGAGCAACAGACAAAGGATGGAGTTGATTCATCAAAATCCCTGACTCTGGTTAACACCAGCGAGGCTGTGGATGATGGTGAACCAGCTGCCAAGAAACTTAAGTTCACTGTTAGCTCCCTACCCAAAGTTGTACAAAACCAAGCTCAGATGGCTTTCCTCAAACAAGCTGAAGAACTGAAGAACACAAGTGTGTTATCCTATGTCTCGAAGAAAGGAAAGGAAATAGCTGTGGTAGACTCAGATGCCAAGCTAAAGAAAATAGCTGCGATGCTAGAGACAAGAGGATCCACCACTGAACTATCCCAATTCACAACCTTTAAAGCAACAAATGAGAACCCTCTAATGGCTGAAGAAATTGAGAAACAGGCTATTGAATTCAAAAGGTTAAAATCAAGAAAGCTAAGGAGCTTAATGAGGCAACTCTGAGATAAATGACTCCACAACAAAGGGAGGAGCAAAGACAAAGGTTGAAAGAAATGGAAGTCAAACGCATAGAGGCACTGAAAAAGGTAAAAGCTGACTATGATGCTTGCGTTAACAACAGGTTTGCACCTGGAAAAAATCACCAAGTTCAAGTATACTATTCACAAGTCTACTCATACACCACAAATGATTTTGTGGAGAGATAATCAACAGGCCAATATGGAGCTCTTTGAAGACTTTAAGTTAAAGGATCTTGGCTTTTCTGAATGGTTTGAACTTAAGGCTTTAGCTGCGAAGAGGACTGGACAGGCAAATTTTACACTTCTTAAGACTCTCAAAGCTAAGTTTAATTGGGTTAAAGAAACTGCAGCCAAGCTCAAGGTAGATCCCCTACCACAGCTGTTTGAACAAGATATTTTAAAGTCTGGAAAGAAAAGAAGAAGGATGACTCAATTTATTAAGGAAACCTTCATAACTGGTGATGTTCAAGTGGATGGAATGCACAGGGATTTGGTTTTACCAAATGGGATTGTATGCCTTATTGATGGTCAGACATATACTGAGCCTGAGAAAGGTATGGCCTTAATGAACAAGGGATGTCAATATGTGTTCCAAAGGGAAGATGAGCTGGGATTAGCATCAATTGTTCAGCTTCTTTGTCTTAAAAATGCACTTAAAATCAACACAGAGTATTCCAAGGTATTTGCACAAGCTTTGCAGGCCGAATTGGATGCCAGGACAGATTTAGCTAAAGCTGAAGAAAGAATCAAGAATGATGATTATTGAAGTGTTTCACAGCTGAACTTTACTTTCATATTTTGTTACACTTATGTTTTGTACTTGTAATTTCTTTTAAGTCATAATAAAATCATGAGGTATGTTTGTTAAGATCTGTTATGAGTAAGAAGAAGTTGTCATCTCACTTACTATAACTTATGTAGATCTACCTGTATTTATGTTTAAATAGGGGGAGATTGTTGGGAATCAAAGTTTATTAGATTCCCTGTATCATAGATTTAAACACAAATCAAGCTGTTTGATATTAACTTGCATGTGCCTAGGAGGCAGGCAAGTATCACAAGACTCGTAGAGATCTAAGTCTCTGTGAGCAACCTCAGAGGAGTCCATGTCAGAGACATTGTCAAGGAAGTCGATGATTACTGGAAGACATACTCATTGGTTGTGATGGATAACAGCCAAGATGTATCAGGGACTCTGAGGGGTTGAGGGTTAAAAGGGGTGGCAATACCTTGTTAACACTCAGTACACTTTGGACATACCTTAGTGTGTACGAGACTATGAAGAAAAGGGAAATTGTGTCAGCTTTGTTTCCCTAAAGCATTGTGGCAGACTACCAAGAATAGAAGAGCATCTTGTGACAGATCTCTGTTTAGTGTAGTCACCATCAACCAGTACTTGGAGTCAACCTCGTACCACTATAAATAGGTTATGTGGCCTAGAGTTAATGGTTAACACTTTGACACATTTCACACATTAACTCTTAGAACTTGTTGAACCAAACAACTACGACTGTGTTCATAAGTTAGTTTTTAGTTTGTCCAAAGTGTGCACAACACATTGTCATCAAACGGTGTTATCCATAACACTTGTAATTCTTTATCATACAATAATAAGTATTACGTTTGAAAAGTAATTAAGTGTGTTGATTGATTTAGTTTATTGTTTCAAGCTTGCATTACGGACTTTCATAAAAGTATTGGCATTATAATTCACATATTGCATAACTATTTGTATGTTATATTTATCCTTTTTACATATTTATATCCTTTTTTGCATATAAATTAGTCTGATTGACAAACATCAATCTTATTTACCGCTTGACATATATACTTAAACTGGTTAAACGAGTCAAAAACAAGTAACACGTGTTAATGCAGGTGCGAGTTATGGTTGAGTTTCTTTATACGACTAATTAATAGGTCATGTTTGACCCAAGATTATAACAACACGTTAACCCGCGAATCTGAACAAATCGACACAAACATAACTCGATTGCCACCTCTAATTAAAAGTAGCAGTGTTGGAATGTAAATGTAGGGTGGTTGCATGAGCCATATATAATTAATTAGGTATAAATTTAGTTTAGATTTGGATATAGGTAAAAGTATAGGCTTAAATTTTGAAACTATCGTTTGTTAAAATATAATTTCGTTTTTTGAGTGAATTTTTGGGTTATAATTATTCTGCTAGTTTACATGAAACCAAGAAAGATTATTAATCGTAAAACATTCATTGACAAAGTATGAATGAAACCGTGTATTTGTGAATTTCAACATTTTTCTTTGAAATACACGTAATTTATATTTATCTTACTATTTTATAAAAGATTTATCTCTTTTTTTGTATTTAGAAGTTTTAAAATTTTCAATCTCAAACATTGCTAAAAAAATAAAAATTATAGATCATTTTCAAAATTAGTTGAAGTTTTAATGCACATACGTTTTTTCAAACCACATTTAAAAAGTAATTTAAATGACAATATAAATTAATAATAAATAATTGAGTAAAATGCAAATATGCTCTTTGGGTTATTCTAAATTTGCATGTTTTCTCTCCAACTATGCGAAAGTGCAGGCGGTCTCCCCAACGACGAGAATAAGTAGCAAGCAACCTCCCTAGTCATTACCTCTGTTAACTTTTGCTCAATATTTAATTTTTGACAAGGGCATACTTGTCTTTTCATTTCTTTTTAGTAACAAAATTAACTTTGATTGCAATTATACTCCTTGTAATATTCTATAGCCTTTATAAAGAAGCACTTATTCACACATACACTCTAGATCAAAACCCCCAAATTGAAAACATATAAACCCTAATAATTGATGAAATGTTTTTTGTGGGAACTAAAACCGCGTCCTAACTTTACACTTTTGACTATATTTTGCAGCAAAATCATCTCTTCACTGTTTGTTTAAATCCATTAATTAAACAAACATTATTAATCATCTTCAAATATTAAGACATGTATTCATCACTTCACACCATTTTCAGTCACGTGTACAGTTCATGATTACCAGCCTTGGTTTGCTAAAAAATATAGTCGTATTCTCACACAACTCTCTAGTTATAAAGTACATAGACGTGGGGTTGAACACAACAAGTGTGCAATGTATTCCAGTGGCAGTGGTTGGGCTTAAATACCATGACAACATGGCTTTGGACCCCGATTTGATTCCAGGTCGTTACACAATGTTAGATTTTAAACAGTTTCTTAGAGAAACGTATGGTTTAAAGTTAAAAAACACACATGAGATAAAGAAGAAAATCTTGCTTTCAAGAAAGAGTTCAAGAACCTTTTTAAATGAAGATGAGATGGTGCAATTGATGGAAAAAATGGGATTTCAAGTTATTGTGCCAGATACAAAAGAGATGTTGAATTTGGATAGATTTTCACAAGTGGTGAACTCGTGTAATGTTATGGTTGGTGCATAATACTCGGCTTTTTTTTACACCTCGTATCAAAGTTCGTTAAAGTTCCGAATCTTTTCGAATTGAAAACCGGTCTTAAGTGCGACTCAATCGTCTTTTGGTGAATCAAAGGTTTGGTTGGTTTGGTTTGTTTTAAACTATTTGCAAGTAATTAAAGTGTCGTTGAGTAAAATGGAAGTTAAATGATTAATTTGAATGACGAGTAAAAATAAATGCATAAAACTTAAAGGTGACAATGGAAAAATACTAACTCACTAAATAAAACTAACACTTGGAAAATTTTCAGAAAAATAAAAAGTACTATAAGAAAGTTATATCGAAAGAAACCAAAACAAGCCAAAAAGAGCCCCCGATCGGAATGTTTTCCGATCGGTTGATCGGAATAATGAAAGACACCTGTCGGAATATCCAACAAAATAAGATGATCGGAATGTGGACGAAGTTACCAATCGGAATACTCAGAAAATTCTCAATCGGAATAAACACATTTGCACCTATCGGAATAACATGAATATGAGGAACAATCGGAAAGTGTAGAATTGCCACAATCGGAATAAGCAGAAAAACCCACTAATCGGAATACTGGGAGTAATACACAATCGGAATACAGTGGTGTTCAATCGGAATCTCAAAGCCCTCTTCCGATTGGGCTCAATCGGAATATGGAGGAGGGGTGCCGTCGGAATAAGGGGCCAATCGGAAAGTGTAGTAACAACCTTTCCTAAAATAATGGGAATTGGTTAGATGATGCTCCCGGTCGGAAAAACCAATCGGAAATGGGCTTAAAACCCTTTCCGAAATTTGTGGAAAATGTAAAAGCTAGGTAATAAGCTAAAGTATTAAGCTCATACCCGAAACTTATAAATCCAAATAAGTATCCGAATCAAATAAGCACTTTAATCAACTTATCTAACTCGAAATCAAGCAACTTTTTAGATCAAACAATAAAAACTTAAACTTTTTAATAAAACTTTTTAATAAGAAAAGTAAGCTAATCATAAAAATAAGCCAATAAGCACAAAAGTCTTAAAGCTTAATCAAATGAAAACTTATAAAATGATCAAAAGATTAACTTTTTAGCATGAAATCAATTAGAACAACACGGATCACATGATAATCACACCAAAATCAATCTTAAATCAAAGAAAAGTATAATGAGATTAAGAAATAAAAGCTTAAAATAGAACTTTGATTAATGAAATAAGCAATACAAAAGTGTTTAATCTTGAAAGATTAAAAGAAAAAGATGAACTAGTGAGAGAAAGTTTAAGACTTTCTCTCTCTAAAAACTAAAAAGTGAAAAATTAACTAAAAATCTAACTACCCTCCTAATGACTATTAGGAGGGTATTTATAGGGAAGGAGTGCATGTGTTGCATCTTCTCTCTTGCTTTCTTCACGTTTTCTCGACTCGACTTTAATTCTTCGTCTTTGTCGTCTCGGGATTTGAACTTGTCTTTTAAATTTTCTTCTTCTATTAGACTTAAGTTCCTCGACTTCGTTAAACTTCCGTCTTTTGACTTTTTCTTCGATAAATCTTCAGAATAGGCCTTGGACTTCCGTTCTTTTTGCACTCTTGATCTTTTGACTTTGTCTTTTCCCGTTTTCTTCAGTAAAAGCCCGTGAAAGCCCGTGTTTTATTCCTTTTTCATATTTTGGTCCTAAAACACAATAAAAACACAAACCACGCATAATTCCGACTTTTACGACATAAATCACACGTTTTGGTCTTGTTATTATTGGAAATAAGTGATAAAAGGATAAGTGTTTTCACACTTATTAAATCCCCTACACTTGACCATTGCAATGCCCTCATGCAATGCATTAACTTTAAAGCACGGTTTACATTTTTCATCATAAATAACCCATCTTGGCCTTTATTAAATACTAAACATAAAAGATAGAAATAAGTAAAGAAATTAAAAACTTACATTGGGTTTTGGGGGCCATGAACATTTATCATCCTCAAGTTTCACGTTCCCCATACCAAGCTTAAAAACGAGATCATTGTTATTATAAGTTAGCAAACTATCACGAACTCATGTGGGCCAATTATTCACTTAGACTCCCTTATTCCTAGGTGTATCTCTTATATTTTATTTTTGTCTTGAATGATCACGAGGATGCATTGTTTGACTTATTTCGATAGTTATTTAGTCCGAAAATAAGGTAAACGATTTAATCAATAGTTAGCTGAAGGACCAAATCTTTTAAAACTGCTTCTCGGGATATCAGAAAGTTCATATCTTGGCATAACTTGGTTCGCGATTTGAGACCTTTCTCGGGCCGATATTTGGCAGCGACTTCATACTTCAAATCTTCGAGAGACGTTCTTGAAATTATGGTCTTCTCTTCATAATAGGAATTTCTTCACTTGAAGTTTTTGAGAGATTCTTCATCTTTGGACCACGACTTCTTCATTTTTCTCCAATCTTTATTTTGGACTTTGATATACAACGATCCGCCTCCTTTTAGGACTTGGATCTATTTATCCTCATACCTTGTTAGGGTCTTTTCGGATAGACTTCTCCATGACTTTTGGGGAGTTCTTGCTTTTCGTCGTGTGTCTCGATCCTTCATATTGATTTTCGATAAATGATTCTTCACATCACTTTTGGATCTTTAGCAACAAAATGTAGCCCTCATGCCTTGTTAGGGCCTTTTCGGACTCGCCAATCTTCGCGCCCCGCTTCATAAGTTATGCCTTGGCTATAAACTCTCGTCATTACCGAGCAACTTTTAAACGATCTGGGGCTAGAAGCTAAGTAACTTTTCAAATCGTACAACCTTATTTATTAGCAGATTAATTTATTAACAAGCGGAGGGAGAATAGGCTCATAATTAACTCACATAAATTCAGGAAAGAATACCGAACTTATAATTGACTCTATCATCTCTCGTTCTCCACAGTTTAAAATCTCAAGGAATGAGACTCGTGGATGCTTAGCCTATTAAATCAAAGTTTTGGGTTTTCGAGTCGCCTATAGGATCTTGCAAATTCTTAGACTTTTTCAAGTTTAGAAATCGCATTTTAAAGTTCCCTTGATAAACGACTCTCTAGGATCAATTATAGGAACTTGCGAAAAGTTCTTGTTCTTAACCCGTGAGAGTTAAGACTTTCGCGTTTTATAGCTCCCTATATAAAAGCCTAGCAAAACTTGACTTAAACACGTTAAGGATACTAGCTAGAGTAAACTTAGGCAAGTAAACTCGGGTTGAGTCAAAATATTCACGACTAAGAAAAATCTAAAACCACTTTATTAAAAATTTATTCTAGCAACGGAAAGAAACTAAATATGATAAAGGAAAGTACGACTATACAACTAGGCCAAAATAGATTAAAAATTTTGAAAAATGTCGAAAAATCAAATTTTCCGGTTAAAATGAGGGCAAATTCATGGAAAAGACCACTTATTTCGATAGAAGTCCCCCTACACTTGAGATAAACATTGTCCTCAATGTTTAAGCATGTGGGAGTAAACTCCCCTACACTTAGGACATTGTGCACTTTGTTTAAATCTTGCTAAGGAAAGGACAACTAAAGTGAATTCAATGTGAACATATAGAATATGAAATATTGAATCACAAGAGTTTAGGATAGAACCGGGAAGATGGGAAACACGGTATCACGATTCGTCAAAAGTCATCAAGATGCTTTCTGAAGCTTTAATCCCTGCACAGCACAAGAAACAAGACAACAAACATATGCGGGGCTCCCCCTACACTTATTATGAAAGCAGTAAAGGATAGAATACGGGTTGCCTCCCGAGAAGCGCTTGTTTTTGTTCACCGAGTCATGAGCCTGACTCGACCCAATTTTAGTTCATGGGGAACGTGGTGAGGGATGGAAGCATCTCCTGAGAGATGTCCTCACCAAAGTACAGCTTCAAACGCTGGCCATTCACCTTGAAATTGGGCCCATTCGGCTGAGAAAGCTCAATGGTCCCATACGGAAAGACTTTGGCGACGGTGAATGGACCAGACCAGCGGCTCTTCAACTTGCCAGAGAAGATCTT
Organism: Glebionis coronaria; assembly: GCA_025667525.1. NCBI lineage: Eukaryota > Viridiplantae > Streptophyta > Magnoliopsida > Asterales > Asteraceae > Glebionis > Glebionis coronaria. The sequence goes on along the minus strand of CM046874.1, from coordinate 632,848,912 downwards.
CAACCGAGAGTTAAAGAGTAGAACTTGATCACCAACGTGGAACTCTCGGTTCTTGATTTTAGCATCGTGGATCATCTTCGTCTTCTCCTTGTAGATCAGCGAGTTCTCATAAGCTTCATTCCTCAGTTCATTTAGCTCGTTGAGTTGAACCTTGCGATGATCACCGGCTTTGATGATGTCGAAGTTAGCCCACTTCAAGGCCCAGTGCGCCTTATGTTCCAGCTCGATGGGTAGGTGGCAGGCTTTCCCGTACACAAGACGATAGGGTGTACAACCGATCGGGGTCTTGTAAGCAGTACGGAAAGCCCACAGAGCATCATCTAACTTATCGGCCCACGCGGCACGATGCTCTCCCACAGTACGCTCCAAAATTCTCTTCAAGCCACGATTGGAAATTTCGGCTTGCCCATTGGTTTGGGGATGATAGGCGGTGGAAAGACGGTGATTGACACCATACTTTGCCATGACTCGTGCAAATTGATCGTTGCAAAAATGAGTCCCGCGGTCACTGATGATAGCACGAGGAACGCCAAATCGAGCGAAAAGCTGCTTCAAAAAGTTCACAACCACCCTCGCATCATTCGTAGGAAGAGCCTTAGCTTCAACCCATTTAGAGACGTAGTCGACGGCGACGAGGATGTACTTGTTCCCTTTGGATGATGGAAATAGCCCCATAAAGTCGATGCCCCATACATCAAAGATTTCACATTCCTGTATGAAATTTTGAGGCATCTCATCCTTATGTGTGATCTTGCCTTGACGTTGGCAAGAATCACAATGCTTAACCATTTCGTGAGCGGCACGATAAATGGTGGGCCAGTAGAATCCAGAATCAAACACTTTCTTAGCGGTGTAGTTGGGACCAAAGTGACCAGCGGTGGGTCCTTTGTGGCAAGCTTGGAGGATGTCAAAAGCTGCCGGTCCGTCAACACATCGACGAATAATCAGATCAGCACACTGTTTGAATAGATAAGGGTCATCCCAAAAGTAAGTCTTAACATCGTTCAAGAACTTCTTCTTTTGTTGGGATGTTAACCCTTGGATGAGGATACCACCCGCTAAGTAGTTTGCAATGTCCGCAAACCACGGGGTGCCATCAAGATTGAGGTTTATAGACATTAGAGTCTCCAGGGGGAAAGAGTCATTGATCTCTTTGTTCGGATGATCCCCCTGATATGGATCCTCAAGTCGATTCAAATGATCCGCGGCCAGGTTTTCGGCTCCCTTCTTATCACGAATTTCAATGTTGAATTCTTGAAGGAGCAAAACCCAGCGAAGAAGTCTTGGCTTAGAATCGTTCTTAGTCATCAAGTACTTCAACGCGGAATGGTCCGTGTATACGATGGTGGTGGATAAAACAAGATAGGGGCGAAATTTCTCAAAAGCATAGACAACAGCTAAAAGCTCTTTTTTGGTTGTCATATAATGCAATTGAGCCCCCGTCATTGTTTTGCTAGCATAGTGGATTGGTTGGAAGTGTTTATTCACTCGTTGGCCCAAAACCGCACCAATAGCGAAGTCGCTAGCATCGCACATCAATTCAAAAGGCAGCTCCCAATTAGGGGTAACCAAGACCGGTGCCTTAGTTAGCTTATCCTTGAGAAGATTGAAGGCTTCGAGACACTCTTTAGAAAAGATAAAAGGAGTATCTTTTTCCAAGAGGTGGGTCATCGGGCGAGCGATTTTAGAGAAATCCTGAATGAATCGACGATAGAAGCCCGCATGACCCAAAAAACTTCTCACACCCTTCACAGTTGAAGATGGAGGTAATTTGGCTATGACATCTACTTTAGCACGGTCGACTTCAAGACCGGCCTTAGAGATTTTGTGTCCTAGCACAATGCCTTCTTTTACCATAAAATGGCATTTTTCCCAATTCAGAACAAGGCGAGTGTCTTCGCACCGCTTAAGCATACGTTCCAAATTGGCAAGACAAGATGAGAAGGAATCCCCGAAGACCGAGAAATCATCCATGAAGACTTCCATGGTTTGCTCAACCATGTCATGGAAGATAGCCAACATGCACCTTTGGAAAGTCTCGGGGGCATTGCATAAGCCAAAAGGCATTCGTTTGTAAGCAAAGGTGCCATAGGGACAAGTGAATGTTGTCTTCTCTTGATCTTGGGGATCGATGGGTATTTGAAAATAACCCGAGAAACCATCAAGAAAGCAGTAATATTCATTACCCGCTAATCGTTCAAGCATTTGGTCCATAAAAGGTAGAGGGAAATGATCCTTTCTCGTGGCATCATTGAGTTTGCGGTAGTCTATACAAACTCTCCACCCAGTAACGAGACGGGTAGGAATTAACTCGTTGTTTGCATTGGGCACAACGGTGATTCCGCCTTTCTTAGGCACACAATGGACTGGACTAACCCATGGTGAATCCGAAATAGGGTAAATCATACCCGCATCAAGAAGTTTGATAACCTCTTTTTTGATGACTTCATGTATTTTAGGATTCACCCTTCGTTGACTTTGAATTGTGGGCTTAAAGTCGTCCTCCATGAGAATTTTATGTGTGCAAAAGTGAGGATCAATTCCACGGATGTCGGAGATTTTCCAAGCGATAGCGCGTTTATGCTTCTTCAACACAGCGACAAGTCGGGCTTTTTCGTCTTCTTTCAGATCCTTTGCAATGATGACCGGTAACTTCTCGTCGTCTTCTAGGAAAACGTACTCAAGATGAGGCGGTAGGTCCTTAAGCTCGAGAGTAGGAGGATCCTCAGTAGATGGTGAAACTAACGATGGATCATCATTAGTCACCTCTTTAGGAGCAGGAGGAGAGAACGGGTCCTCATTGAGAAGTCTCTCAATAGTACGAATATCTTCATCCCAATTGGTGGACAAATTATCATACTTAATATCAAGAGGACCCAAGCTAGCTTCGAAGTCATCCAAGTCACTTTCTCCAAAAGGAGTCAATGCTGGAGCAATTGAGGCAACGGTCTCAACATTGGGTAGAGAAGGAGTACTGTTACAAGCATCATGAAAATGTTCTTCACAAGCCTCATCGAGAACATCAATAGCATTAACACTCTCATACGAATAAGGTTGCTTAGAAATCTTACCCATGTTGAAGACAATTTTATCGTCACCAACTCTCATGATTATTTCGCCTGCGGCTACATCAATGAGAGTGCGACCGGTCCTCAGGAATGGACGTCCAACGATTAATGGAACACGGGGATCCATCTCGTAGTCAACGACGACAAAATCCGCCGGGAACGTGAATTTATCGACGCCAACAAAGACATCTTCGGCTATCCCCACTGGATAAGCAACCGTACGGTTGGCTAATTCCAAAGTCATTTTGGTGGGGACAAGCTCGGGGAGAGATAATTGCTTCCAAACACTTAAAGGCATTAAGTTTATACTAGCACCTAGATCGGCTAGGGCCATGCAGTTCTCTACTCCCGGGAAGTTGCAAGGAATCAAGAAGCGACCCGGATCACCAAGTTTGGTGGGCAATTGCCTTAAGATCACTGCGGAGCAATTCTCATTAAGGTGGGTCTGAGCAATGTCAAGAAGCTTTTCCTTATCACTTAAAAGATCTTTAAACATCTTAGCGTATTTGGGCATGTGAGCGAGAGCCTCGGCAAAGGAGATGTTAAAATTCAATTGTTTGAACATTTTAAGGAATTTCGAAACCTGAATATCATCCTTGCTCTTTTGCTTCTCTTTCCTTAACCTTGAAGGATAAGGTATATTGGATGAAGAAGAAGGCTTTAGGGGAATAGGATCACTCACAACCACGGGTGGTGGGGAAATGGGGATAGAAGGTGAAGGAGGTGAAGAAAGTTGCTCTTTTTCCTTGTTCACAATCACGGGTGGAGGTGTAGGAAGCTCGGGTTCCATATAACCTTTTCCACTTCGAGTGGTGATTGCTTTCATCTCCCCTCTTGGATTCGCAACGGTATTACTCGGAAGAGTACCCGAAGAAGAGGGTTGATTACCTTGGATGAGCGAACTAATCATATCACGAAGGTGAAGAGCTTGATTTTTAAAAGAGTTTTGCATGTTTGCATTCATTGTATCATTGTGTTTGGCCATATCATTCCTTAGCTCGGCTCGAATATCGTTCCCTTGCTTTGCCATTTCTCCCTTCAAGTTGCGGACTTGACTCTGAAGATTCGTCACCAACTCCCGATTAGTCTTCATGAATGTCTCGACTTCTGGATTCACTGCCATCGGTTGATTGAGAGGTGGAGCCTGGTAAGCTTGAGAATTTCCTTGAGTTGGGTATGGGTTTCTTTGGGATTGATACTGATTGTTTGCACGAGGTTGGGATTGATTGTAGCTTTGTTGTTGGTTTTGGTTTGCAGGAGGGAAGCCGGGAGGAGCAAGATAATTGTTGGAACGATAACTTAGCAAGCCACGGTCTCCTTGCGGGCGAGCTTGATAGCCTCCCGTGGAATAAGTGCCGTAAGCTGCGTTAACGTTTTCAGAATAATTGCCTTGGGTAGAAGGACAATCATTGTAAGAATGAGGACCACCACATGTGTCACAAGAAATAGCAACGGCTTTAGCTTGTTGAAAGTGGTTTGTGGCCATGGCCATGAAATTCTTGTTCATTTCAGCGAGTTGTCGAGAAATTTCAGACATTTCAGGATTGGAGGAAGAAGAAGAAACATTGACTCTCGAGTTAGATCTTGAGGATGCGGATGAATCCCAATTCTTGTGGTGAGTAGTCATGTTTTCGATCAACTCTCGGCACTCCTCCGGTCTCCTTTTCATAAATGTACCACCAGCGGCGGCATTGATCGTGTCACGATCACGAAAAGTGAGACCATTGTAGAAGGTGTCAATGAGAGTGACGGGGAGCATATTGTGATTAGGACAGCGGTCGATCAAATCATTGTAGCGTTCCCAAGCATCGAAAAGCGATTCATCATTCTCTTGCATAAATCCACTGATTTGGTTACGAAGGCTAGTGACCATGGATGGGGGAAAGTAGCGCGATAAAAAGCGTTGAGTCATGTCGTTCCACGTATGAATAGAATTCTTAGGAAGACGGTCAAACCATTTTTCGGCATGGTGAGAAAGCGAGTGTGGAAAAAGTTGAAGGCGAAGGTCATCCATAGAAACACCGGGGCACTTCATGCTTTGGGTAATGGTAATGAATTTGTCGAGGTGTTTGTTGGCATCATCATCCGGAATTCCACGAAATGGGTTCGTTTGCACTTGCTGGATCATGTGATACTTCAACGAGAACTCCTGAGCCGTGACGTGCATTGGCGCAATCGGGCCTCCGCGTCCGTTCATGGTGGGTTGGCACAATTCCTCCATGGTTCGTAAATCAGGTAGAAGGACATTGTTGTTGTTGTTATTGTTGTGGTTGTTATTCAAATTATTTTGAGGTGGGTGATTATTGTTGTTGTTAACACCAGCCATATCTAAATCTTCACGATTCTCGGGCTCAGAATAGTTTGTGGATCTAGTACGCATGCACCTGCAGAAGAAAAATATACACAAGGAATATCTATATAATCTTTTTGGTTTTTATAGGTTTTTTAATGTTTTTGTATTTTTGAAGAGTTTTATATTTTCTAGGATTTTTGGAAATGTTTATAGCAATGAAAATAACGTTCAAAGAACGGGTCCCAAAATTCAATGCGTCTCTCACTAGAAACCGTTTATCTTAACGAAAAGAGCCGGCAGCGGCGCCATTTAATACTCGGCTTTTTTTTACACCTCGTATCAAAGTTCGTTAAAGTTCCAAATCTTTTCGAATTGAAAACCGGTCTTAAGTGCGACTCAATCGTCTTTTGGTGAATCAAAGGTTTGGTTGGTTTGGTTTGTTTTAAACTATTTGCAAGTAATTAAAGTGTCGTTGAGTAAAATGGAAGTTAAAAGATTAATTTGAATGACGAGTAAAAATAAATGCATAAAACTTAAAGGTGACAATGGAAAAATACTAACTCACTAAATAAAACTAACACTTGGAAAATTTTCAGAAAAATAAAAAATACTATAAGAAAGTTATATCGAAAGAAACCAAAACAAGCCAAAAAGAGCCCCCGATCGGAATGTTTTCCGATCGGTTGATCGGAATAATGAAAGACACCTGTCGGAATATCCAACAAAATAAGACGATCGGAATGTGGACGAAGTTACCAATCGGAATACTCAGAAAATTCCCAATCGGAATAAACACATTTGCACCTATCGGAATAACATGAATATGAGGAACAATCGGAAAGTGTAGAATTGCCACAATCGGAATAAGCAGAAAAACCCACTAATCGGAATACTGGGAGTAATACACAATCGGAATACAGTGGTGTTCAATCGGAATCTCAAAGCCCTCTTCCGATTGGGCTCAATCGGAATATGGAGGAGGGGTGCCGTCGGAATAAGGGGCCAATCGGAAAGTGTAGTAACAACCTTTCCTAAAATAAATGGGAATTGGTTAGATGATGCTCCCGGTCGGAAAAACCAATCGGAAAGGGGCTTAAAACCCTTTCCGAAATTTGTGGAAAATGTAAAAGCTAGGTAATAAGCTAAAGTATTAAGCTCATACCCGAAACTTATAAATCCAAATAAGTATCCGAATCAAATAAGCACTTTAATCAACTTATCTAACTCGAAATCAAGCAACTTTTTAGATCAAACAATAAAAACTTAAACTTTTTAATAAAACTTTTTAATAAGAAAAGTAAGCTAATCATAAAAATAAGCCAATAAGCACAAAAGTCTTAAAGCTTAATCAAATGAAAACTTATAAAATGATCAAAAGATTAACTTTTTAGCATGAAATCAATTAGAACAACACGGATCACATGATAATCACACCAAAATCAATCTTAAATCAAAGAAAAGTATAATGAGATTAAGAAATAAAAGCTTAAAATAGAACTTTGATTAATGAAATAAGCAATACAAAAGTGTTTAATCTTGAAAGATTAAAAGAAAAAGATGAACTAGTGAGAGAAAGTTTAAGACTTTCTCTCTCTAAAAACTAAAAAGTGAAAAATTAACTAAAAATCTAACTACCCTCCTAATGACTATTAGGAGGGTATTTATAGGGAAGGAGTGCATGTGTTGCATCTTCTCTCTTGCTTTCTTCACGTTTTCTCGACTCGACTTTAATTCTTCGTCTTTGTCGTCTCGGGATTTGAACTTGTCTTTTAAATTTTCTTCTTCTATTAGACTTAAGTTCCTCGACTTCGTTAAACTTCCGTCTTTTGACTTTTTCTTCGATAAATCTTCAGAATAGGCCTTGGACTTCCGTTCTTTTTGCACTCTTGATCTTTTGACTTTGTCTTTTCCCGTTTTCTTCAGTAAAAGCCCGTGAAAGCCCGTGTTTTATTCCTTTTTCATATTTTGGTCCTAAAACACAATAAAAACACAAACCACGCATAATTCCGACTTTTACGACATAAATCACACGTTTTGGTCTTGTTATTATTGGAAATAAGTGGTAAAAGGATAAGTGTTTTCACACTTATTAGTGCACATGGTTGTTTACATCTTTCCCTACAATCCATAAGTATAGTATTTTGATATTTGCTAATGCACAAATAATTGATTGATTTCCAAAAGAATAGTTCATCGCCTTAAGTTAGGGTTTATGCGCTTTGTTGTTGGGGATTTTGATATAATGTTTGTGTATGAGGAAGTGTTTGTCATAAACACACAACACATGGAGCATATTTGCAATCTAATAAAACATTACTACTAAAAATAAAATAAAAGACGACCATACCCTTGACAATAAAGTAGATAACGACGAAAAGTTAACAATTGTTACGATCAGGGAGGTTCCTTCCTACTTATGCCTGTCGTTGGGGAGGCCGCCTGCACTTTCTCATAGTTGGGGAGAAAACATGCAAATTTGGAATACCCTAAGGAGCATATTTGTATTTTACTCTAAGTAATTTAATGAGAAATTATGTAATCATTTTATGAGAAATTAAATGAGTTCAGGTTATTAATATTTAATTTAATGAGAAATTAAATAATTTAATAAAAAATTATGTAATCATTTTATAAATACATGTAACATAAAACTACAAATAACTTCTTATTGATATACATTAAAATATCAGTTACAAAATCTTAGTATAAAAAGTTCATGATTTATCAAAAGACGAACCACCAATATTATCTGATTTCTGAATCGCTGCCACCGCCATATATGTTGATAATTAGTGGTGTTTGAGTATGAGTGTTTTGGTTGATGTATTTGTAGTTTCGGTGGCATTTTTATGTTTTTTGTAATGTTTTTGGTTTATTTTGTGAGGTGATGTAAAAGTATTTGTATCTTCTTCATAACTACAACCCAATAACCTTCACCACTTCCTCACTGCCACCACTTTCGCCTAGACCATGGGTTCAAGAAATAAAACGAAAATAAATAAAGACTTGGTTTTTAAGATCTTGGTTCCGTTTAAAGATACAAAAAACTAAGCCTACCCTAGACCTTGGTTTTTAAGATCTTTGTTCCAAATCTACAAACCTACCATGTAATCGTGCTTATGTGGGTGTGTTTTTGTTTTCGTGTGGGGTTGACAAGACCAAGAAACAAGAACAAAGAAAGATGAGGTTGTTTTGTATGAAAAAAAAGAAGCGGCTATGTCACTATGTGTGGTAAAGTATGTTGTCCCATAGATTACGTGATGATTAAACAAGAAAAAAGGTAGAAAAAGATGAATTCTAGAGAGATAAACTAGAGAGAGAAAAGAGAGAGAAGTGTGTGAGAAACTTGGTGAATATTAGATTAGGAGAATAATAGACAATGACCATCCAACCTCTCCTTACATGCAAGGAGAGGTTTATATAGCCTTGCCTACATGTGGCATGATAGGCTATATGATAATGGGTCGTGCTTTCCTTTTGGGCTTTGGTTACTTATGAATGAACCTTAGCTTAAAGTTAAGCCCGTAATACACGACTAACCTTGTTGGAAATACGTTTTTACGTATTTAGAAAGGATCGGTCACTCCAATGATATTGGGCTCGTGATCCAATATAGTCCATATAGCCCACATGTAGGGTGGGCTATATAAACCCCCTCCTAGCATGTTAGGAGGGGTTGGTCATTCACTTTACACATTCAATCTAATATTTCATTTTCTCTCCAACCTCTCTCTAGTTTCTCTCTCTAGTTCTTCATCTATCTTTCTATTTCTTTAAATCATTCGAACACAAGGATAATCCAAGATTACGAGGACCTACAAATGGTATCAAGAGCCTTGGTTTGATTGGTTTTGTTCTTGTGTTCTTGATTTTGTGTTTTGATAATCCATACCCACGTCCAAATTTTTTTTGTGTTTTTATGCTTTGATCTTGATACACGTTATCTAGTTACTTGTTGTAGTGATTTTGGTATCTTGATTTTGGTTAAAACACGTTCTTTCTTGGATCAAAAGTGCAAAAAGGCATTGTGTTCTTATTTCCGAAAATCTAGCAAAGGTCACCATCGGAAAGTACAACTGAGAGGAACTTGATCGCAATAACCAGTTGGTTCCACATTGCGATCACTGTATTACGACACCTTATTCCGATCTGAGCATTCCGATCGAGCATTGCGATCTGGGATTCCGACGGGTTTAAGGGATCCTTGTGTCGTCACTCTGCCCATTTTATTTTAGCTACATTCCGATCTGGACATTCCGATAGTGATATTCCGATCTGGACATTCCGATCTGGACATTCAGATAGTGTGACATTCCGATCTGGACTTTCCGATCTGGACATTAAGATAGTGTGACATTCCGATCAAACATTCCGATGGGTAATATTGCGATGGGTATTGCGATGGATATTCCGATGGGTATTCCGACGGATTAAATTTTAGGATTCCGATACAGTGACAAGTATTACAAGATTTTTCGAAAACGTGTTTTTGAAAATTTTTCTGTCTTGGAATTTTTGGTTTATCGAGAACAATTATTAGGGGATTTTAACATTATTTCTCGACTTCTACTCACAACAACAAACACAATTGCTTTCTTTCATTGATCGATCGACAAGTAATCCTTACATTCATTTATCATCTATTTTCAATGGATTCGTTGAACTCGACATCTCGAGAGGGAGACTTGCTTCTCATGCAAAACACAGCTAGAGAAAGTGGTATCACGTTCTTTCGACTACTCCAGTCTCATCTAGTGACCATTTCTTGGTTTCAAGGAGGAAGAGAATTTCTGACACTCTTCGGTCAAGATCGTTATATATTCATCGATTCAATGTTCCTCAACTTGAACCAACTAGCTGAGCAACTTCACAAAGAAGACTTTAATCACTCTGCATCAGCATCTGCATATCAAGCTCTAGTGACACAACTCACGCCTTTCCTCCAATTCAATATCATCAAGTCTGACAATTCAGAGATATGCCGGTCATTTTTTCAATACACACAGAAAGAGGTTAAAGATTTCCGTGATAAACTATTGAAATTTATGACATCGGTTTCTTCTTCGATTTATGAAAGATCCAGACTTCAGCAAGAGTATGATAATGGAGTGCAAGAATCTACGATGCAGATGCAAGAGGAGAATGATCATACGATTGACAACTTGGAGCCTAAAGATTGCAAGAGCAAGGATTCGGGAGGTAAGCATGATACAAGCAGCATGTCAGGGATTGATGACACCATACCCGTATCTGACGAAGAGTCTACAAACACGGTACAAAGGAATGTGGTATATGATGTCTACATCGATGAACCACCGCATGTTGCGCATTCCAAACCTAATTATGACAAACATGGGATGGAAAAGGGTGATAGTTTTACCACTTCAGATTCATCCGATGTGAGTCAAAATAGGGGAGAAATTGTTCAGAATGCTATAGTTCATCATGATAAATGCTTTATGACTGCTTCTCTAACAGATTCTGATTCCAATATTAAAGAGCTTGAAACGATTTTAGCTCAGCAATCTAAAGCTCTTGAGGATGCCAAAATTGAATTTTCGAAGAAAACGGATAAATTTGAAAAGTATTTTGAAAAACTTGAAAATTCAAACGTTGTTCTTGAAAGAAAATTAAATCAAAAAATTCAAGATTCTAAAGCTGAAAAAGATAATTTTGTGAGACAAATTAAGTCGCTTGAATTTAAGTTGGCATCCCAAGATGAATTGCTCAAAGAGAATGAGACTTTAAAGGCTCAAGTACAAGAAAAGGTCTTTGCTATAGCTGCGTTGAAAAACGAATTGAGAAAAACTAAAGGATCTAGTGTGGATACTAAGCTTGAAAAACCATCAATCTTGGGGAAACCGCCTCAAATTCAGTCTGTTAGACAATCGACTGCATTTAGATCTGAGCGACCAAAATCCTCGAGACCGCGGTTTGCCTCCCAAGTTGATATGGTTCATCTCTCTAGACCAGTCACTCCACCATCTAGGCCCAGTGTGACTAAAATAGCTTTTGCAAGACCTAATCACATGATTTCATCTAGTCTCCCTAGACATAGTCCAAAGAATACGTCTCGAACTAGTTCAAAAGACGTTCGCCATACATTTGGTCTAAAGGAAGCTAAGCAAAAGACACAAGTAAGAGATAGGAATTTCAAACCTAGACAGATGCCTTCTAGTTTACCCAACACTGCTGACCGTAGCATGCCACATCCTAGGAGCATCAATCAATCCTCTAGGAACTCTAGATCTTACTCGGACATTAAATATGCTACTTGTAAAACATGTAGGAAATGTGTCTTTAAAGCCAATCATGATTCTTGTGTCAAGAAATTACTTAATGTGGTGAACTCCCGTGCTAGACTTAAATCTCAGTGGGTAGCTAAACTCAAACCCATTGGTAAAATGTGGCGCCCCACTGGTAGAACTTTCACTCTTGTAGGAAACGAGTGCCCTTTAACTAGGATAGTCTCTGATTCTACTAAGACTACTAGGGAGGAAATTGAAAAGGAGGATACATCACTTAAGCCTGAACTTCAGGTTTTCTATAAAAGGAAACGTTTGCCAGCTAAGACAAGTGAATCCTCTCCTCAGGTCACCTCTAGCATAAGAAAAGAAAATTGTGAACCCCCACTTGCTTCTAAGATAGATATCACTAACCCATATCAAAGCATGCAAAATCCTAATGAGAATGCAGGTACCAAAGAGAATGTTCCAAAAGAAAGAAGCGGTCCAATCATTGTATACCACTCAATTAAGGACACTCTCGGAGTTTGGTTGCTAAAGAAGCTGATATCTAAGAAACAAGTGTCTCAGGGGATTTCCAGTTAAGCTTATAGTGCATCATGACTTACAGTCACATAACAGACTGTAACTCGCTCTCAAAAGACAGGAAAGATCATCCCGATGATGACTTATCCTCAAAACGAGAAATTAAATTTTCTCGGACACGAGCTTACATTTTAAACTATTCAAGGGTTTTAAGCTCGTGTAAAGGACTTATAGTCACATCACAGACTATAACTCGCTCTTCAAAGAAAGGAAAGTTTATCGCCGATGGTAAACTTATCCTAACAACGAGAAATTAATTTTTCTCGGGCATGAGCTTATATCAAAAACATTCCAAGTTTTTAAGCTCATGCACAATGGCTCCTCGTTAAATGACAAACGATGACCCGGACTTCAGAGACAGGGAAGTTTATCTACGCAACGATAACTTACCCTTTTAACGAGAAATTAAGTTTTCTTGGACACGAGCTTATCCTAAAACCATTCAAAGGTTTTAAGCTCGTGTATAAGGCTCTTCATTAAATGTCAGATGATGACCCGATCTTCAAATTAAGGAAAGTTTATCGCCGATGATAAACTTATCCTCACAACGAGAAATTAATTTTTCTCGGGCATGAGCTTATATTAAAAACATTCGAAGTTTTTAAGCTCATGCACAATGACTTACAGTTAAATATCAGACTGTAACTCGGACGTCGATTTTAGGAAAGCTTATCTTTAAAGATAGCTTATCCTCGTAACGGGAAATTAAATTTTCTCGGTCATGAGCTTGTATTAAAACATTCCAGGTTTTAAGCTCAGAAAGGAAAGTGAATCTTTTAAATAAGAGAACTTTTCCTCATAACGAGAAATTCACCTTTCTCGGTCATGAGCTTTTCGTTAAAACATTCAAAGTTTTTCAAGCTCATGAAAACGACTTCTAAGTAAATGTCAACTTAGGACTCGTTCTTCAGTTAAAAGGAAAGTTTATCGCCGATGATAAACTTATCCTTAACAACGGGAAGTTTACAACTTCTCGGACTTGAGCTCGTTTTGCAAGATATTCAACATCTTAAGCTCAAGTACTTGGTCTTCAAAACGTTGAACACAATTTTTCAAGAATTTCTCAAAAAGATTTTCTAAATCTTTCAAAATTGTGTGTTCAAAAAATGTTTTGATAAAAAGAGCATGTCTTCTGGAATCGATAATATTTACGATACTAGAAATGTCATTCAATAATGACACGGGGTTGTAAATAAAGTTCGAGCAGAAGTTCAAATGTTTTAAAACATGCTCAAAATGGTTTGCTATTATTTCAGATAGTAACCCGCTTTTTATACTCTAGTCAAGCATTTCACCGGAAAGCTTTGACTCAACAACGGGAATTAATTTTCTCGGGCATGGTTTACTTTATAACCATGTAAGGGATTGTGTTTACTTTATAACACAATCTAACACGAATTTATGTACGTGTCAGTGCATTTATTTGTTAAAACAAGAGAAATCTTGTTTTTATGAAGCTATCATCTCTACAACCATAGCAATCTACAATTGGTATCTACATACTCGACGATGCGACTACTCAAACGGTGACTACAGCTCTTTCAATAGAACACGGGTCAACAATTGAGGGGGAGCAATTGTCCAGCATTCAGAATCTTTGACGCCGAAGGTGCCAAGTTCACATATTGGTGTCAAGACAACGATATCAATCGTACATATGGAGTCAAGAGATAACTTCAGACGTGATGAGGCGACCAACATTCGTGAACAAGAACCATGTGCTTCTTTCATATGATGTTCTTCATCATTCAGGTCCAACCTCATAAATCGCTATCTTGTGAATTCATTATCATATATGATCTTTGCACGTAATAAATACCTTACACTTGTGTTTAAAAGGTATTTAATTTACGTTTCAAGTACACCCTCATTAATTTGAGGGGGAGCTTGTGTAATTCATGAAGATAATTGGATTTGCATTTTTCTTCCCAAATTTTCTTAAAATGCTATTAAATCAATTGATATTAAAAACATCGATTGGGTTAATATTTTTAATATGGGGGAGAAAATGTGATTTAATATGGGATATTATCACAAATGGTTTGACTTAATGTGCTGGCTCATCCCGACATGTGTGAAATGTTTTCGAATATCGTGGCATATGTTAAGGGGGAGCAAAATGGATTTTCTATATCAAAATGGATTTCATGGTGATTTATACTTACCCACAACCCATTCATTTCACGACGATGAAGATTGTGGTGACATAAGGATGGTAGGATAGGTTAAGTCCAATGATTCTTCTAGAACCGGAGGAATCTTCCCAAGGACATTCCATAGCTAGAAATAGTAGTCCTTAGGAAAGATGGAGAAAGATTGTGAACGTAGCTGAATGCTGACCAAGTACTTAAGTTAGCACTGGAACAATCACAACAAGGTGCTAGTTATGACGTATTGGTAAGCATTGAAGGGGTTGAAGAATGAAAAAGAATTGTAAAGATAAAGGGTGTAAAGAAAGAAGCCCTCCTTACAACTTTAGGCAGAAACCGGGTCAACACATATGCTATTGAGATCATTTTAATGATTCTTGATATTGAAGACAGACATCATGGACCCAGTGATGCAAAGCACAACCCATCCCAGCTAACTCAGATATCTCTTAAAAGATATTTGTTTTAATCACACGGAGACAACACGTTATCTATCGATTTATTCACTCCGAATAAATTGGTATTGAAATGGTGGCACTCCTCTCCAGCCTCCGATCACTAAAAATCCAAAATGCATGATCGAGTCTAGAGCCATTTGAGATCATCAAATATCTCATTAGGACACACTTTCATATTTCCTTGCTTCTTCACACACTGTGAAAAGTAAGAAAGATTTTAAGAGTCCTACGCAAAATCTTCATGATCTTGCCTGAACATCCGAGTAATACGAAAGTATTTATAATGAAGATGGAAATCCTTCTTGAGCGAATATCAAAAAGCTCATGGTAGGTGACTTGTGCGATTCTTTATGAATCAAACTTGTGATAACTGGAAAGCAACAGCTGTTTATTTCTTAAATGAATTTAAACACGTTCCAGGCCTCTACGCAATATCTCAGTGATCTTGCCAGAACACTCAGAGTGATACCGTTGTGTTCACGGTGATGAGTGGAAATCCTTCTAGTGTTAACCTCAAACAGCACTTGGTAGGTAACTTGCAAGATTCTATACGAATCAAGCTCGTGACAACTGGAAAGCAACAATGGTGCGGTTCTTAATTGAATTTCACTTGTTCCAGGAACATGAATTGACGGCTTCAAATCATGCGGATATTATTATCCAAATGATTCACTCTTTATGTTCGCAGTCAGCTTTGGACGGTCGAATAAAGAGAACGGGTTTACCCGCGAAATCCTGCCAGGGAGTTACTTAATTGAAACTATCCGTCACGGGTACGATATCTAATATCGTCCAACGGTCTTCACCGACCGGAGGTAAAATGCTACCGAATTAGAATGAAATGTTCAAAGCCATTTCGTTCGTGTCTACTTATGTTGCGGCATTTGAAGACGGTGGCGTTGCGGAATCCGAGAAGAAGTCGTCCCCGCATGCTTATACTTTATGCACTTAATACCTCATCTAATTCAAGAAAGCCTAAAAGTTAAGTCTTCCGTTGTATCAAACTCTGAAGCTTTCAAGAATTACGAAGGTATAAGTATGTGGAACATGAAGTCACGAGGAGGCAAATTTCACAAGTGATGAATGCACAAGGTCAAGGCAAGGAAACGTGCTCAAGACTAAAGTCAAAGATCCCATCAGCATATTCACAAGAACAAGATCGAAGACTCAAGCATAGTACGCTAGGTTTAAGATTTTGTAAAATGGTGTGACCTCCCTTTGGGGGAGATTGTTGGAAATACGTTTTTCCAAGAAAAGTCTCGGTCACATCATTATTAGCATAGATCACGAGCTATAGACTATTTAGGACATTGTAACTTGGAGTGACCTCCCTTAGGGGGAGATTGTTGGAAATACGTTTTTACGTATTTAGAAAGGATCGGTCACTCCAATGATATTGGGCTCGTGATCCAATATAGTCCATATAGCCCACATGTAGGGTGGGCTATATAAACCCCCTCCTAGCATGTTAGGAGGGGTTGGT
Source organism: Glebionis coronaria (assembly GCA_025667525.1). Lineage (NCBI taxonomy): Eukaryota > Viridiplantae > Streptophyta > Magnoliopsida > Asterales > Asteraceae > Glebionis > Glebionis coronaria. The sequence goes on along the minus strand of CM046874.1, from coordinate 632,832,630 downwards.
CATTCACTTTACACATTCAATCTAATATTTCATTTTCTCTCCAACCTCTCTCTAGTTTCTCTCTCTAGTTCTTCATCTATCTTTCTATTTCTTTAAATCATTCGAACACAAGGATAATCCAAGATTACGAGGACCTACAAACCTACTACCTATTACAACGTTCTAATATACGATACATAATAAACATATGACCGAGCATTCTTGTTTGACTCAATATTTTGAGGCTAACAATCTCCCCCTATGAGAGGTCATTACCCTTTATGAGAGGTCATTACCCTTTGTCATTTGGAAATTTGTAGAGATTACTAATCTCGCCATAAATGAGTCTTGAGCATGTAATAGTAGTCTTTTTCCTTCATGCTGTGATCTCTAAGCCTTTGTCGTTGTCTTTCATCTTTGTCTTTTGATCTTGAGATCTTCAAATTATCCTTGACTTGTCTTTGCCATCTTGCGATCTTGTGTCTTCATCCACATGCTCACGCTATTAATTGTTGAATATGTCTTTTGGCATGAGTATATGGTTTTGAATCTTTGACTTTGCTGAGTACACCGTGACGCCACCTTCTTGAGACAAAACATAGACACGGACTGAATGGCTTTGACATTCTTCCTAAATCGGTAGTGTTTTACCTCCAGACGGTGAAGACCGTTATACGATATTGAATACCGTACTTGTGATAGGTAGATTCAGTTAAGAATCTCCTTGATAGGGTTTCGCGGCTGTACTAGCTATTCTCTTTACTCGACTGTCTCAAAGCAAGACTGCGAACATAAAGAGTGAATCAATTGGATAGATATCCGCTTGATTAAAGTCGTCAATTCAAATTCCTGGAACAAGTGTGATTCGTAAAGAATCTTACCATTGTTGCTTTCCAGTTGACACAAGCTTGATTCATAAGAATCTCACAAGTCACCTACCGTAGCGCTGTTTGATGTTGACGCTAGAAGGATTTCCATTCGTCACTGTGAATATTAATGAATATCACTCTTAATGTTCTGGCAAGACCATAAAGATATTGCGTAGAAACCTGAAACGAGTTTGAATCAATTCAGAATCAAACCACAGTTGCTTTTCAGTTCTACATAAGTTTAGTTCATAAAGAATCTTACATATGACCTACTACAGTGTTGTTTGATGTTAACACAAGAAGGATTTCCACTCATCATTGTGAATACCAAGTGGTATCACTATGAGTGTTCTAGCAATATCACAAGGATATGGCGTAGGACTCTTTTGTTCGTCATCCGTGTGTCCTAACGAGATTTGATTGATCTCTTGGATCTAGACTCGATTTGTTCACTTTTAGTGGTCGGAGGCTGGAGCAGATGCCACCTATTCAATATCAACTATCTCAGAAATGAGAAAGCTAATAGAAGTCATGTTGTTCTCCGTGACAATAAAACAAACTTATTTTGAGAGAAGCCTGAGTAGCTAGGAAAGGGTTGTGCTTCACATCACTGGGTCCATGATGACTTGTCTTCATGATGTGTTGACCCGATTTCTGCCTAAGTTGTATGGAGGGCTTCTTTCTTTACACCCTTTATCCTTACATTTCTTTTTCATTCTTCAACCCCTTCAATGCTTACCAAGACATCATTACTAGCACCTTGTTGTGATTGTTCCAGGGCTAGCATCAGTACTTAGTCGACATTCAGCTACGTTCATATTCTACTCCATCTTTCCTAAGGACTTCTAATAATCTATTGGATTGTCCCTGGGAAGATCCCTCCGGTTCTGGTTGGATCATAGGACTTAAACCTAACCACCCTTTTGACACCAATAACGTCGTGAATTAAAGATGTTATGGGTATTTGATCGTAACCATAAAAACCACTTTAAATTCTAACAAAGTATTCGAAAAACATTTAACACCTTGCTAGTTTTGTCGTTTCAGATTAGCTTCCCCTTCACATGTGCATCGATAATCGAAAGTCTTTTGCACATGTAGGTAAGAGTTAAAGTGCTTGAGTCTTGTATAAGATTACATTTAAATCACATTTTCTCCCCTATCTCTAATATATAAAATATTTTGATATTAGAGATACCAAATTTGATTAAAATATATTTTGAAAAATAGTCTTAAAAATATCAGGGAGAAAGATGTGTTAATCTTTTGCATGAAGTTGAAATGCTCCCCCTCAAAAATTGATCCAATTGAATTGTCATTGTGAGGATTTGATCCACATTTTTCTTTTTGAGGATGGGAGTTGTTGAAAACACAATTTTTGAAAGATTTTGAATAATCATTGAGAAATTCTTGAAAAAATTGTGTTCAACGCTTTTTGAAAATCCTATTTCTTTTTGGCGAAGAGGTTTTTCTAAAGCATAAACTTGAGTTCATAGACTTTAAATGTCTTGACGAATCCGCTCAAGTGTAAGAAGATTTCTCTTCTTTTGCTGAGGGTAAGGGCACTAAAGCGTACACTCCCCCGTGAATATAGAGCCGGGTTGCAATCTGAAAGTGATTACAAGCCATTGTGTTGAGCTCAAAACGTTGAATGTTTTGGGACAAGCTCAACCCAAGATAGATTGCTCTACCCGTTGTTTGGAAATATTGTCCAAAATATACAATTTCCTTTAAAAGAAATGACATGTTTTGAAAAATATTTACAACTTTCATTCGAGCTTTATGTACATACCCGTGTCGTTGTTGAGCGGCATTTCTAGGCGCGTCCATATTATCGATACTGAAAGACATGTCAAGATGAATATTTTTGGATTTTCAAAGATTTTTAGTTTTGTGTTTTGTTTTTATATGTTTTATATTTTTGTATTTTGCTTTTTCAAAGATATTTACAGGTAGATGTTTGATAGGTGAATCAAGCAGGCTTCTTTGCCAGAATCTCCAGTTCTGCTGGAGTCAAACATCTCATACCAAGTTGCCTAACTAGATACGCAAACCTCTCTTTCGAAAGAGCTTTTGTAAACAAGTCAGGTAATTGGTAATCATTTCCAACAAAGTATAGTTCAACAATACCCTTTTCAACTTGTTTCTTAATGAAGTGATATCTGACATCAATATGCTTCGTGCGGGAACGCTGTACCGGATTGCAGGAGATGGCTATGGCGGACTTTGAGTCACAGTACATAGGTACTTTATCAAAGTGGAAGCCATAATCCGTGAGTTGTGTTCTCATCCATAGAACTTGAGCACAACACGCAGATAGAGACACATACTCCGCTTCAGCTGATGATAGTGACGTGCAATCCTGCTTCTTGGAAGACCATCCCACAAGCTTATCTTGACCTAGAAATTGTGCACCACCAGAAGTACTTTTACGTGTATCAAGACACCCTGCGTGATCAGAATCTGAATAAGCCGTTAGAAAGAAACCGGTTTCCCTCGGATACCAGAGTCCCAAATGAATGGTATTCTTTAGGTACCGAAAGATCCGTTTAACCTACTTGAGGTGCTTTTCAGTGGGTCGTGCTTGATAACGTGCACAATAACACGTAGCATGTGATATATCTGGTCGGCTTGCTGTTAAGTACATGAGGGAGCCGATCATGGAACGATATTTCGTTTGATCTATGGCATCTCCCTCCAAATCAGCATCTAGGGATGTGGTTGATAATGGTGTCCCAACGGGGTCACATGAGGTCATACCATGCTTTTTGATTATTTCTTGAAAATACTTGGCTTGGTTTATAAAGATACCACTTGGGGATTGGTGAACTTGAATTCCTAGAAAGAATTTTAGTTCGCCCATCATTGACATTTCAAATTGGTCGTACATGACTTTTTCAAACCATTTTGAAAGTTTTGGGTTTTGTAGACCCGAAAATAATGTCATCAACATAAATCTGCACAAGCAAAATGTCATCCCCGTATTAACAAGTGAACAAAGTTAGATCAATTGAACCTTTTGAGAAACCTTTGGATACTAGAAATTTTGAGAGCTCGTCGTTCCACGCCCTTGGAGCTTGCTTGAGTCCATAAAGTGCTTTGTGGAGACGATACACATTATCAGGATAATGAGGATTGACGAATCCTTCCGGTTGCGTGACATAGACTTCTTCCTTCAAAGGACCGTTAAGAAACACCGTCTTTACGTCCATTTGATAGACAATGAATCCCTTATGTGCAGCATAAGCAAGGAAAATCCTGACCGCTTCCAAACGAGCTACTGGTGCAAATGATTATTCAAAATCAATACCCTCTTTCTGGCCATACCCTTTAGCCACTAGCCTAGATTTATTCTTGATGATCGTGTTCTCTTCATCCATCTTGTTTTTCCAGATCCATCGAAGATTTAATGGTATTACATCGTATGGTCTGTCAACAAGTTCCCAGACTTTAAGTCTTTCAAATTGTTGAAGTTCATCCGTTATCGATTCAATCCAAGCATGATCAGCCATGGCTTCTTTGATGTTTTTCGGTTCAGCTGAACTCACAGCGAGTGCGAACATACAAACATCGCCATCGGTGTTAAGCTGTCATCTTGTACGAACGGGCTGTGAAGGGTTTCCAATTACTTGAACTAAAGGATGATGTCGGGTCCAATGATGTGTTGAAGGAAGTCGTTGGTAGAACGTGTGTATATTTGACGGATCAACATGGAGAGTAGAAGACTCTCTAGTTTCGTGTACCGGTGTACCGAATGGGTTGATAAATTCGTCTTCGTCAGATAATGCATTGTCTGCTTGATTTGTGTTCGCTGGAGCAATGACAGTAGTTGTGGATGTTGTAGGATCGATTGTTGAAGTGATATTCTGAGGAGGTAAATCTGCAGCAACCCGTGTTGAAGTAGATGAAGTTGTATCCTTTTGTTGACGATGATCTGTATCATCATTCTTATCATGAGTGACATCGGAAGACTTTGATACAACATGTTTCTCCCCTATGAAATATTCATCATACATTGGTCCATATAACATTTCCAACTCTTCAAGTGTCGTATCCACTGTCATATCTGCTCTAGGATCATGTTCAGGAACCAGCTTTGAACTTGACGGTTCATTGTTGTGGTCTTGAGTTCCGAGTTCCGTGCGGTTGTGCACATAAGTCTTTTGTCATTGTGGACTGGGACTTAAACTGTTTTGTTCAAGTGCCATTTCTTGCAATTCATCGAATCTGATATGAATAGTCTCGACTATCAATTTTTTTCTCTTGTTGCAAACTCTATATCCCTTAGACTGAGTTGCATATCCCACAAGAATGCATGCATCACCTTTCTCTTTCATCTTGTCCATATTTTCACCATCTCGAATAATGTAACACGTACATCTAAAAACGTGAAGGTGTTTGAGTGAAGGTTTTCGATCATGAATTATGTGATATGGTGTCTTTTCGTGTCTAGGAATAATTAAGGATCGGTTTTGTGTGTAGCATGCGGTTGACACGGCTTCGGCCCAAAAGTATAATGGTAGTTTTGAAGCGGATAATAGTGTTCGAGCAGCCTCAACTAAAGTACAGTTTCGTCTTTCAACAACGCCGTTTTGTTCGGGTGTTCGAGCAATAGATGTTTCATGTTCAATCCCTTCGGCTTCAAAATACTTCTTCAGAGTTGAATTCAAGAATTCTGTGCCTCTGTCAGTACGTACCACTTTTACTTGAGCTTGAAGACCACGTTGTATCAGCTTAAGGAAGTTAATGAGAACCTCAGGTGTTTCATCCTTGGACCTTAAGAAGTGAGTCCATGTGTACCTTGAGTAGTCATCAACAATTACCATAACGTATTTCTTCCCATTGATGCTTTGAACACGCATGGGTCCACACAAATCGATATGAAGAAGATCTAACTGTCCTTTTAAGCTTGGTGTAGTCTTTGTCTTGAAACTACTCCGTTTAGCTTTGCAAAGCTCACAAGAAGAATAAAGATGATCCTTGATGAATTTCAAACTTGGAAGGCCTCTCACAATATTTTTCTTGGAAAGCAAGTTGATGGTATCAAAGTTTAGATGAGAAAGACGTTGATGCCATAACCATGCCTGAGTCGTTGAAGCTTTAGCCATGAAGCAAATTGGAGTTGATGAAGTTGTGTCTTGTAGTCAAATTGTGTAAAGATCAGTACTCCGTGAACCGGTGAGTAAATCATTCCCATCATACTCACGAACAAAACATGTCTTCTTTCTGAAAGCAACTTCCAAATCTTCATCACAGAATTGACCAACCGAGAAAAGATTGTGATTGATCCCTTCGACGTAGTATACCCTTTTTATCGTGATATTCCCTTGAACCAAATCTCCATACCCTAGGATCGGTGCAAATTGATCATTTCCGAATCGGACCGTACCCAGGAACTTCTCCACGAAGTTAATTAGAAGCTTGAGATTCCCCGTCATGTGCTTCGTGCATCCGGAGTCCAGTATGAAGAGAATTATTTATATTACCCGCAGAAGAGTTAGAACACGATGGAGCATTTTCTAAATTGGATACCACATTAGGTGTGATTTTAGAATCATTAGTGTCCTTAGCAACATTTAAAGGCATACTAACACTCATTGTCACATTTTCTGTCCTAACTTTAGGCATCCATTTATATCCTGGAGGACATTGATTAGCAAACCACCATTTCCACGACTTGCTAGCAGACTCATATAATTCCCCAATTCTACTTCTAGTGGTCTTAGTGGTGGAGTCTGATGCAATAATTTTCTCTGGGGGGGTTACACCAGAATGGTTCACTTTGCGTTTGGGTTTTCTAACACTAATAGGCATCGCAGTTTGCTTCTTAGTTCTAGTATCTACGCCTTTGACATTATTCGAAACACACATAGCATGATTAGCATTAGCACACTTTCCACATTTCACACAAACAAACTTAACATTCAAAGCATTCAAAGTCGAATCATTCAAATCGTCATTACACGTGATTATAGACGTTTTATTCTTAGAAACATTGAAAATCCTAGGGTGGTCTTCTACTGTCTTCATCTTCCCTTGACTTTTGTTTTGCCAAACCTTTTCAATAATGCGAGTGCTCTTAAGCTGAGGTCGGCTAACACTATCAATGGGGATTACTCCTGTAGTAAAAGACACATGTCTATTAGTGTTTCTAGAAGTCTGAGGTGATTGACTTTCTTTGTTTTGTGTGGGTTTAGTGGCCAATCTATACATCCCTGGTTTAATCACATTTGTTTTCTTAATGCTTGGTGATCGAATGTATGTTTTGGGAGTATTATGTGGTAACCTATCCTTCCCATCCGTCTTGGGGGCAAACGCAGGTTTTGAAAATGCAGAATTAGAGAAAACAGATGGTTTTCCCAAGACAGAGGGTCTAGTCACTTTGTGCGCGTTGGGTTGTCTTACAACAGGTTTCTTAACACTAGGTTCCACAATTTTCCCACCCATCTTAGCAACGAGTTTCTTCAACTCTGCTATCGCTATTTCCCTATCATGTAACTGAGCTTTCAACCCTTTAATTTCCAAATTCTGTTCATTCATTTCTCGAAACGTTTTGGAAAGTTTTTCTTGCAAGTTATTATCATGTGGAAAACTACCAACGTCTTTTTGCAAAGCAAGTTCAAGAGAATGACAATGTTTTTGAAGGAAATCAGTTTTGTGTTGAAGTAACTCAAAAGCCTTTTTATCAACATTTTCTTTACGTTTCGAAAGCTCAAGTTCAAGACGCTCACATTCTTTGATTTTATCAAGATATTTACATGCAACATCAGAATATTCATCGATATCAGCACACGATTGAAGAGTAACACACAAAATATCTTTGGAGAGACATTCTTCTAATAGTAAATCATATTCATCTGAAAAACGGACTTGTCCATTTGAAGATCGTCAATTTCTTTCTCAATAGACTCAACATATTTTAAATCATCAAACATTTCAGACCGAATTAATCTTTCAAATTCAAGAACATTTTCTTTTAATGTGGTCGTGTTCGGTATTAAGATTTGTTTGATAAGCACAGTTATATCTTGAGGAATTGGTTTTTTTTCATTCGTCATTTTCTCGTTGTTTCCATTCATTTTCAACAATGGATTTAATATTATCAATGTAATGTTGTAGAAACCCAAATGTCTGCCTACTCTTGCTTTTAGAGGCATCAAGAGACAAGTAGTTGATGAACTTAGAAACGTTTGTTTTCTTAGTAGCAAAAGCTTTCTTCCATTGAATTCTTCTTTGTTTGCATTCTAAAAACAATTCCTGACGAGACTTTTGTTTTTGTGTAGTGAAAAGACCATATAGACTATTCTCATAAGCATAATTGTATGGTTTCACAAACTCTTTATTGATCGGTGATCTACTCTTCTCTTCCCAAAGGGATGTCTCATCATAACCAAGAGGATATTCAGGATCGGTCCATTCGGACTCATCCATATAAAGGCGCGGGTTCGCAGCTTGAGCTTGGGCAAGATAATCAGGACTTGCAAAGCTAGCTTGACCCTTAAACATAGACGGAGGTGCTATCATTCTTACGGTTTGAATAGAGTCATGCGTTTTATAAACAAATGTCTTCAAAAATTCGACTTGTTTTTCTAGTTCTGTTACTTTTTCAGTATCTTTTTCATGTCGACTTTTAAAATCTTGTTTTAACGTTTCAACCTCTTGTTTCTTACCATCAAGAATTTTAGCAGACTCGGTGTTATCCATCGAAAGCCGTTGTTCAAGTTCGTTAACTTTGGTGGTAGCAAGGTACGTTTTTTGACGTTATCCATTAATAAAACATTAAATTGACGTTTCTCTTTGGTTAATAACTCAAGAGTTTCGTTGTATTTCTTTTCAAGATCATCCTTTTTGACTTTTTAACGCACTACCCTTGTACCCCTCAAGCTCTTTGGTTTTCTGAAGAATCTCATCTTTATAGCGTTCAATGGTCTCACTAGATGTAATTAGTGCGGCTTTGCATTCTTCAAAATTTTGAGTGAGCGTTGCGTTTGCCTTCTTTAATTGCTTTTGACTTTTTCTAGTTTCATTGACATCTTTTTGTAAACTAGCAATTAAATTAGCAAGCGTGACACGCTCCTCATCATCATACTCATTTGCATGTTGATCATCCTCAAACTCATTATTGCACATGTCTGATGAATCGGGTGTGGTATTGCTATCAACCTTTTCTGTCATACATGTGTCATTAATGGCATTGGGTAGCTCACTATGCTCATGAATATCACCAAACACATTATATTCATCACTGGTGTGTACCTTATCGAGTGGCTCAGTGTCAAAGATAGGGCCATTGTCATATTCAGTAACGTTGAGAACTTCGTCAACCTTTGCCATGTACGAGTAATGTGCTTCTAATTCTTGGTCGGAGGCTTCATCATTAGTATCATCAAGCATTGCTCCTTCCTCAGCCGACAATTTGACCCATGCTTCCATCTTCTTGCATAAAAACATCTTCTCTTTATGATAGCTAGAGTCCCTAACCCGTTTTGGATTTCTGCATTCCTTTGCCATATGCCCATAACCTTGGAAATTATAACACTGAATCCCACTTTGTTGAACCACTTGCGTTCCAACAGTTTCCCTATTCCCAGTAGCAGCGGCAACCCTCTGAGTATCATACTTGGCAGTTTGTCGATCATACCTTGCAGAACCCTCAACATGTGTTGGATTACGTCGATCATACCTAGAAGGACTTTCAGCATGTCGACGTGTGTCATACCTTGGAGAATTCTCAACATATTGGTTCTTTGTGTTGGATGATGCTCAAAGATTGTTGTTGGTGCGTTTGAAGATTTTCTTGTAGGTCTTCATAATGAAAGCAATTTGTTGTTTCATTTCCCGATTCTTCTGAGCTTCATCTTCATCACTATCCTCTTCAGATGATGACTCAGATGGTGGTGATGGTGCTCTTGGTTCTTTGCCGCGTGATCTTGTGGAGGATGAAGACTTGGATGATGTGGAATATCGTGGTGAGGATGATTGAATAGAGTATGACTTTGGAGTATGAGATCGATGATCTTGAGTGGTAGACACTAGAGCAAGTAGATTAGCCGTATTTGCAACTCGTTCAGCTCGAATTTCATTTGCCTCATGCTGAAATTGTTTCAAGATATCAAAGAGATTGTGATAGTTTACCTTGTCTAACTGCTTCTGTTGTTTCACCAAAGTAACAAAACGTGTCCACCCTGGTTGAAGTTGCTGAAGAAATTGCATATTGACTTGCATGGTGGAGACCTCCAAGTTGTTTCTTGTCATATCATTCATCATCTTGTAAAATCGTGAATAATAAGACTCAATTGATTCTCCATCCAATGCAGTAAACTTACCAAAATTCCAAAACAAGTTTGTTTTAACATCTTGCTTGTTGAGTGATTCTCCTTGTTGCAAGCGTTCAATAGCCGTCCACATTTCTTGTGCCGTAGGACATGCATCAACCGTGGAATAAATATCATCTCCAATTCCACTTAGAATCATATAGATCGCTTCTTTTTCTGCATCATACCAAGCACGCTTCTCTGGTGTAAGATCAGATAACGTTTCTTTTCTTGTGGTTGCGGGTATTTCTGGAATAGTGTATGTGGCTGGTGTATGAGGAACACTGATATCGGAGAAAACATATGGTCCATTGTTAATACATTGCCTCAATGCATCACCATTAGGTCTTGTATCAAGATAGCGAAGAAAACGTGATTGCTATTGAGCATATTAATAAGTGTGTAAACACTTATCCTTTTGCCACTAAAATCAAGGAAAAACAAGACCTAATCATGTGTTTAATGTCGTAAAAGTCGGAATTACGCGTGGTTTTGTGTTTTTGTGTTTAATAGGTACAAATGATCAAAAGAAGAGAAAACACGGGATTTTACGGTCAAATATCGAAGAAAAGTCCAATAAGAAACGAAGATAAAGTCAAAAGACCAAAAGTGTGCCAAGATCACGAAAACCGGCTAAGTCAACTTAAATTTGAAGATATGATCAAAGAAAGCCGAAATCGAGCTCGTGTTAATGGATTTCAACTTTCTGATGATAATCGAGCTTAGTGGGTCCCACATTCAGGTTAATGGGCTCAAAAGTCCATTTAAGAAAAAGTTTCTTAACTTTTAACTAAAAGCCCAAAATGAACTACTTGTTAAGTCTTGAAAGGTTGTTTGGGCTAAGCCCATTTGTAAAGAACATGGGACGGTACAAATGAAACTTGGACCCTAGGCCCAATTACAATGAACGAAAACAAGGAAAGTGGAATTCACTTTTTCAGTTATGGAGGAAAACTTTTGGATTTGGGTCAAATTATTGGTCAACAACAAAAACACCTCATTATTTACGTTATCCCATTACTCGTGTCCCAAATATTCCCTCACCCCACACAGTAACAACCTACACTCCACCCTATACGAATTTACCCCACGCAACCCTTCACATTTCATTTTTATTTCCAACCTTTTTACTCCCTCGTGTATACTACCCTCACATAATAAAGCTTTACCCTACACCTCACCTCACACAACCCCTTCCCCCACTCACAATAAAACGTAATTATTTTTACAACCCTACTTTACCCCATTCGATATTTACAAAGAAAAAAAACTGTTCATTCTTTCTCTCCCACAAAAACACAGCCTCCATCATTTATCTCCCAATCCCAAAACCCTAATCAGTAAAAAAACACACATGTAATTTTGGGGCTTTTTGTTTAAATGGGTAATTCACCCAAAGGAAATTAAATCCCCCCCAAGTTTTCGGATCAAACACTTATGGTGGTCCTCACGTTCCCTCCAACGTGGCAATCCGTGGCAAGATTCAATCTCAGTCGTTGATTTGAAGAGAAGAAAGAGAGTGATGGATTATGCGGCCGAGATTTGAAGGCGTGGGCACCAAGATTAGGGTTTTCCTATATAACCCCCAAAATCATTGTGTAAAGGATCTTATCAAGCTTTTTCTTTATTTTTCAGTTTTATTTTAATTAATTAGGAGTAGGTTAAATTAGATTTTAATTTCAGAAAATTAGATTAGGTTTCTTGTATTTTTTTATTCTCAGTTTTGTAATTATTTATTTTTATTAATGAAAAAAGTTTGGTTTAATTCATTTAAGTCTCATTTAAATTCTTGCAAATTTAATTAATCTGTTATTTTTTTTCTCTCCTTCTTTTACTGTTCTGTTCGAATTATTATTATATAAAAAAATAAAAAAATAAATAACAAATACTGTTCGCGAGTACTGTTCGGATCATTTGGGATTCGTTTGGTTCGAGAGATTTGGAACGAAGATGATGATGATGTTGATGATTAAGGTGGTGTTCGATTTGTTCTCAAAGATGGCTCAGCGCCAATCTTCTTCCCAATGGTTGTCGTCTCAAGGTTCTTAATCCCTTTTTCATTTTTTTGTTTTAGATAAGTTTTAATTTCTGTTTATGTTTATCTGTTTTAATTTTGCTAGTCTTAGATTTAATATTTGTTTGGTTTAGCACTGTTTAGATATGAGTATTATTGTTATCTGCTTATGTTTGATTTTTTTTTTATCTGCTATTTTTTATAATGGTTGTTATTTTTTATGTTTGATTTAGTCTGTTTTAGTTGCGATAGATCTGCTTACTTATTGTTTTATTTGAATCGTTTGTTTTAAGCCAGCTTGCGTAAGGATTTGTAGTCATTTAATTTTAGCTTATTTATGCTTATTTGGTATTTGATTTTTCTAAGTTAAGTTTTCTTAGTATCTTATTTTCAGTTTTAGAAATTATTGCTTTTCAGCTTATTTGCAAATTGCTCTACTGTTTCTCCTTTATCTTTTATGTTCAAACTGCTTATGTTGGGATGCTTATTGGTTTCAGTTTTTTTAATTAGCTTAATTAGTTTTAGCTTATTTGCTTTTCTTCTGGTCTGCGTAGGATTTGCTCCTTAGCTTATTTTCAGTCTGCTTATATAAGTCTTTTGCTTATTAGTTTTCATATTTTGTTATTCAACTGCTTATTTGATTATCTAGTTTAGCTTATTTTGATTGTCCTTTATTTCTGATTACTGTGCTAGTCTTAGACTCAATTAGTCTAAGATTTTTTATCTGTCAAAAAATAGTAAATAAAAGCAAAAATTTTGTCTGGTCTGGGGATCGAACCCCAGACCTCTCGCATACAAACCAACGCACCTTCCATCTCGTCTACTGTCTCTTTTGTGTTTAGTTTCGCATAATTAGATTTATATAGATTTATTTTTAAGTGGCAGTTTTATTAAAAAGTTTAATTAAGATTAGTTTGTTTAAGTTTTATTTAAAGTTTTTATTTCCTTATTCAGTTTATAAAATATAAAAATAAAAAGAAGACAAATATAATATTTTATTTACTTTTTTTTAAAATTTAAATTAGTTTTAATTTACTTTATTTAAAATAGTTTTACTTTTAATTAGCTTTAAAATTACTTTTAATTAAATAGTTTTCTTTTAGTTTTCTTAAATTGAGTTTTAGAACTGAATCTTCATTTAGTTTACTTAAAATAAGTTTACATATAAAAGTCTTTCTTTTTAATTTGGTTTTGAGTTAAATTAGGTTTTAATTTCGTTTAAACTTTTAAATAGTTTTATTATATTTAATTAGTTTCAAAGTTTTTGTTAGTTTTATTTAAATTTTAAATTAGTTTTAGTTTAAAACTCCAAAAATATTATTTACCAAAAACAAATCAAGTCTATCGTCTAATCGGAAATCAATTCGAGTCGAGTCGAGGAAAAACGAACATTAATTGCATTAAAAAGGACTAAAATCTCTTTTTCAAAATGGCGCCGCTGCCGCTTCGCTCGTACGATTGACGATTTTTTCGTGAAGACATTTGGATTTTGGGATCCGTTCTTCTTGGGATCCGTTCTTCTTGAACGTTAATTTTCTTGCACAAAAAATCAAAAATACAAAAAAAAAAAATCAAAAACTTAAAAATACAAAAAAAAAAAAAAAAAAATATTAAAAATCACAAAAGCAATTTCTTTCCTAAGAATTGCACCAAAAAAATTAAAAAAATCAAAAGTAATACTTTTTCCTAAAAGTATTACACCAAAAATATTACGTATTAGTGTTAATTTTTAGTTCGATTTCTTTCGATTTTTCGTGTGTATATATATTTCTCTAAAAAATCCAAAAATATTCTTCTTTATCCTCTATTGTGTTTAATTCTTTTTCTCTAACCCTCTTATTTTTAATTCTTCATGGATTCGTCTTGCGTACGGTGTGGGAGACCATGGCATGGTTTTCAAACATGTCAATGGTGTACTTGTGAGCGGTGCGGTTTTGATATCGACAATACACAATTTGGATTTTGTCCATTTTGCAATTCAACGAATTCGTACTTCTCCTCTTACAATACTTTCTCCCCCCCTCCCGTCTATGACCATCCCTATCCGCAACATGAACCGGGTTTTTCTCAATACCCGTGTTGCAATCATTGTGGGGGCCCTCACGATACTTCGTATTGTCAGCCAATGAATTATTATGAGCCAAATCCGTGTCCTTATTTTTCTTCACCGATGGATTATTATGAACCAAATCCGTGTTCTAATTCTTCTCAACCGATGACTTCCTATGAGCCACATCTGTGCTATAATTCTGGTTTTCATAACTGTGAGCCCCCACATCCCACCCTCAATCATCAATCCTCTCATAGAATTCAACAAATCAATGCTTTGAATGACGAAAGAAAAGCCCTTCTTTTGGAACTTCATGACGGCTTAATTCGACTGACCGAGACATTGGAGGAGCAACAACGACAACGACAAGAGCAAGTATCTAATCTTAGTGATTATACTCCGCCTCTTGTGCGTTCTTTATATTATGATGATGATGACGATGAGAATACTATTTCTTGGAATGATCTTTGTGCTCAATGTCCTAGTGCAATTGTAATTCCTTCTCTCGACCTGCCGGCTCTCGAGCCTAAGGATTCTACCACTCCTATTCTCGATTCTTCCACTACGGAGCCCGATGCCTCTCTCATCATGGGGGATGAGGGTCTTATCACTATTCCTTGTGACGAGACTCTTATTCCAATCCAAAGTGAGCCTACGGTTGCTTCCGATAGTGACGATGAGTGTGAATCTCTTTCTAGTGATGACTCATTACCTCCCACCGACATCTTGGGAAACGATTCTTTGGCTTTCTCTAATCCCATTTTTGATCTCGATGATGATTTTACTTCTAGTGATGACGAGTCACTATCCGATGAAGATGTTCCGAAGGAAAATTTCAAGATGTATTTGAACCCTTTATTTGATTTTGATGACGCCTACATCTCTAGTGAGGTGAATCCTCTCTTTGAAGAGGGGATTGAGGACATTGATAGCTCCGACTCTATTGCTATTGATGAGCATCCTTTGTTAGCCATGCCACCTCCCATCATAGAGGAGGTGGAAAGATTTGACCCTACTTTCCGTTTGATTCGGTCTGGTGAGGTGACGCGGGTGGTAGATATGTCCTCTGATATTTCTCATATTATATTACCACCCCGTCCTACCGCGTGCACACCCAAGCAAGTGATGTATCGCTTTTACTCTCCTCATTTCATACCGGGAAATGAGGATGAGTGCTTTGACCCGGGAGGTGACATTGACCATTCTTTGATTGATACCTTTACGGCTTTGCCGAATAGTGACCATCCTATGTCTTTGGGGGATGACAATTTGTCTCCTTTACCCACCCCACCTCCCGTGGATCAAGACTTCACTTACTTTTCTTATGTCGAGAGGATTTTTCTACCTTTCATGACTTATCCTCCTGCCTCTCATTTATTATGTTCCTCCGGGACCGAGGATAAGATTTTTGATCCCGGTATAACATTCGCGGCTTCCCCATGGACCATTTAATTCGGGGTCGAGTCAGGCTCGTGACTCGGTTAACAAAAACAAGCGCTTCTCGGGAGGTAACCCGATTATCTATCTTTTATTTATTTATTTTCTACAATAAGTGTAGGGGAGCCGTGTAGGTTGTTTGTTTTGTGTGTTGTGATTGTGTAGGTACATGTGCTTTGATGATCCACTTTTGGTGCTTTTTACGTGACCCATGTTCCCGTGTTTCCTATGTACCCGTTTCCTTCGATAAGTTTTTGCTATTGTGATTCAATCATGTATATAAATAAAACAAATAAATGTAATCACTTTAGTTGTCCCTTCCTTAGCTCGATTTTAAACAACGTACTCAATGTCCTAAGTGTAGGGGAGTTTATTCGCCCACATGCTTAAACATTGAGGACAATGTTTATATCAAGTGTAGGGGGCCTTCTATCGAATTTTAGTGGGCTTTTCCATGAATTTGACCCCATTTTACCGGAAAATTTTAAAAAAATTTCAACGTTTTTCAAATTTTTGATCTATTTTGGCCTAGTAGTATTTTTATTTATTTTCTTTCCTCTTATTATCGCATCATAATAATTTCCATTTCAAGAATAAAGTTAAAAAAATAAATAAATAAATAAAATGGTTTTAACAAGTTTAGATATCTTTGATATATTAGGCCCGTCGTGAATATTTTGACTCAACCCGAGTTTACTTATCTAAGTTTACTCTAGCTAGTATCCTTAACCATATGGACCTTAATTGGTTTATTAGGCTAAGCATCCACGAGTCTCATTCCTTGAGATTTTAAATTGTGGAGAACGAGAGATGATAGAGTTAATTATAAGTTCGGTATTCTTTCATTAACTTATGTGAGTTAGTTATGAGCTTTTTCTCCCATCACTTGTTAATATATATTTGCAATAAATAAGGTTGTACGATTTAAAAGGTTACTTAGCTTCTAGCACAAGATCGTTTAAAAGTTGCTCGGTATTAATTAGAGTTCATAGCCAAGGCATAACTTATTGAAACGTGACGCGAAGATTGGCTTAACCAAAAAGGCCCTAACAAGGCATGAGGATACCCGAGTCCAAAAAGGCCCTCACAAGGCATGAGGATTCACTTTTTGCTAAAGATCCTAAGATGATGTGAAGATCATTAATCCAAATCAATATGAAGGATCAAGACACACGACGAGAAGCAATTACTCCCCTAAAGATCATGGAGAAGTCTATCCAAAAAGACCCTAACAAGGTATGAGGATAAATAGATCTAAGTCCGAAAAGGAGGCGGATCGTTGTATATCAAAATCCTAAATAAAGAAGAGGATAAATGAAGAAGTCGTGGTCAACGTTTGAAGCATCTTTTACTCCTTATGAAGATGTATACCAAAATGAAGAGAAGACCATAATTTCAAGATCGTCTCTCAAGATTTGAAGTTTGAAGTACAAGCCAAATATCGGTCTGAGAAAGGTCTCAAATCGTGAAACGAGTTATGCCAAGATATGAACTTTATGAGGTTTCGAGAAGCCGTTTTAAAAGATTTTGTCCTTTAGCTAACTACTGATTAAATCGTCCCACTTTATTCTCGGCCTTAATAAATTATCGAAATAAGTCAAAAATGCATCCTCGTGATCATTCAAGACAAAAATTAAATACAAGAGATACACCGTAGGAATAAGGGGGTCTAAGTGATTAACTAAACCACATGAGTAAGTGTTAGTTGTGCTAACTTGTAATAACAATGATCTCGCTTTTGAGCTTGGTTTGGGGAACGTGAAACTTGAGGGTGATTAATATTCATGACACCAAAGCCCTAATCTAAGTCTTAGATTTCTTTACGAGTTTCTTCTAATAATTTCCAAGTTAATAAAATAATCATTTGATTTTTGTTTCCTTTAAAGTTTTTTTTTCATCATGGTAGTAGTCGTAATAGTAATAAAGGCCGAGATGGATTAATTATAAGAAAAATGTAACTTAATGCCTTAAAACTATGCATTGCATGGGGTCATTGCAATGGTCAAGTGTAGGGGATTTAATAAGTGTGTAAACACTTATCCTTTTGCCACTAAAATCAAGGAAAAACAAGACCTAATCATGTGTTTAATGTCGTAAAAGTCGGAATTACGCGTGGTTTTGTGTTTTTGTGTTTAATAGGTACAAATGATCAAAAGAAGAGAAAACACGGGATTTTACGGTCAAATATCGAAGAAAAGTCCTGTAAAACCCGTATTTAAAAATCAAAATATTTAAATACGCAGTTTTATTTTAATAAACTATATAAGTATTAATTGATAGACAGAGATATAAACGCAGAAATTAAATACGTAGTCCCAGTTTTATTAAATACTACAACAATATAATTATTCAGAAAATAATTATTAACGTTCAGGAGATATTACGTATGTATTATTATTATACAAAAAAAAAAATTAAATGTTAACAGTAATTACACAGCCTCAGTTTTAAGTAAGATCGTGACGTAATTATTTATCCAGAAACAATTCAGAAGTAATTATTCCATACTACGTACGTATTTATCTCAGTCAAATAAATATTCATAACGGGTTTTAAAAACGAACACGGAAGTTAAATATTTTTTAAACGAAACAAAACGAAAAAAAATAAATAAATAAAATAAAATAATAAGTATGCATTTGGGCCAGCAACCTTTAGAAAGAAAAGAAGGAAGGAGAATGGGCTGGAGGCCCATTTATTTTCTTGTCTAGACGGTTAAAAAAAAGACGGGGGAAGTGTTTTTTTTGTTGAGACAACAAACAAAGATAAAACCCTAATCCAAAAGAAACAAAAAAAAAGAGAGCCGTCATATGTTTTCTTGCCTTCTGCTGCCGACGAACAAAAAAAAAACACGCTTACGTTCATGTCAGAATCAAGGGTTGATATCTCTTTCACGCAAACCAAGGTAAACCCCATTCGCTTTTCCTTTCTGCTTGTTGATTCACGAAATCTAAACAGGGTATCGGGTTGGTTAAATCCAGGAAAACGAGACACCACCATGTCTCGGTGGGTCATGGTTGTTCAGCCGAGAGTCATAGACTCTCGGTGCTTTCTCTTTGCCAGCCCCGATCAACAACCACAGCACGGGGGTTTCAGTGAGTGTTGGTTGAAGCCCAGCCGAGACAGAAGCCTCGGTGGGTGTTGCCTTGGCTGACCAAAAACAGAAAACCCCAAACGGGCAAAATTCTGAAATAAGGGTGCGTTTGGTTCTTAATATAGTAAACAGTGGGAACTGTGATAAGAGCAGTGGGAACTTGATAAGAGCAGTGGGAACTTTTAATCAGGAAATAAAAGAAGTTTTGTTTTAGAATTAGCGACATTTTTGTGATGATTATTTCTGTCGCAGAATGGTTTCTAGACAGTTTTATAATACAGCTTTTAGCGACAGTTTTAGTGACACAGAATTCTGTCACTAATTCTTGTTGACAGATTTTGTGTTATATGTTTATTTGTTTAGTGCGACCGAGATGGGCTCGGTAGGCTCGGGACGTTATTATAAATAATAATATAAATATTCTTATATTATACCTTTTTATATTAAATTGTTTTATAAATATTTAAAATATATTTTAAATGTATTAAATTAAAATAGTTCTTTAATATTTAAAAAGGGTATATTTTTAGAAATGAATTAAATTATTTGAGAACTTTCTAAATTAAGAAACTTTTTATTTTAGCGGGGTTCTTAATATAGCAATACTATAGCGTCAGAAATACATTGTACTATAATTAATAGTAGAAAATAATACCTTAAATGAATTATTATAAGTTCAAATTTATCAGTTGGTATACGTACAGAATTTCAGAATCAAAATAAAATGAAAATAAGAAGCCAATAAGATCAGTAAAATTTAATAAACGAATGTCAGTTAACTTATTCGCGTCCTTTATTCATGTAGCACGCGTGAAGCCCGAGTAGTATTCGTTCAGTCTTCCATTCAGTCAGTTACTGGACTAGAGGTACGGATTTTCCGTCCTTTCAGTAAGGACTTCCTTTCTATGCATGATTAGGATTCCCCATCTTCAGCCAAATGTTTTCCCCAGTATATGTTTTAAACTTATCAGTAATTATGTTAAGAATTAAATAAATTGCCTGAGCATTATATACAAGCATGATTAGTTTATGTACTAGTTACGGAGGTACCGTAACCACGGCACTAGAGGCACCGGTGTCGTGACTCACATGCAGGAGAGTGATATCCTGCATCGTCCCACTCAGCTCAACTTGGCCATTTTATCAGTATTATTAGTGGGGCGTATGGATGCATCCTAGGCTACAGTTTACAGTTTAGCAGGTGAATGTGGTGTGTGCTCTACATCCTTCACATTGGAGCTGATCCCTCCACCCAGCACAGTTATTTAGAGGTCACCCCTCTACAGCATGACGAGGTCACCCCTCTATGTATTCATGCAGCAGTTGTTCCAGCACATGACCTATATAAGCTCTTGGCAATTAAAATACAGTAAATGCATGTTTTCAGATTTAACAGATATCAGTTCAACTTTATTATTCATAAATCAGACCTTACAGATTATACACAGATTTCCGCTGCAACTTTACTTATCAGTCTTACAGCTCCAGTATTTCATCATCTACTTCATTTCAGTAATTCCTTATCATGTTTTATATCCGTTCACTGAGCGTTATGCTCAGCCGTAGTTCCTTTCATGTTCTAACGGCAGGTACACCAGGACGCTTTTAGGATTCTAAGAGCATGTGCATTTGGATGGAAGCTATCCAGACTTCTTACTTTATGCATTTCTTACATTATTCTGCTTATTTGGACATTGTTTAGTCCTTTCATTCAGTATTTTATTTTTCATGTTTTGGGCTTATGTTTGGATTGCCGATGTTTGATTCCGGTATTTCCTTTATGGTCAGTTAATGTTTTAGAACATTTACCTTATGCTTTGATGACACGCCATAAATAATTGTAACACCCCACTTACCATAATTGTAACACCCCACTTGGATAAGTGGACCGTTACGTGTATTTATGGCGTGTCATCAAAGCATAAGGTAAATGTTCTAAAACATTAACTGACCATAAAGGAAATACCGGAATCAAACATCGGCAATCCAAACATAAGCCCAAAACATGAAAAATAAAATACTGAATGAAAGGACTAAACAATGTCCAAATAAGCAGAATAATGTAAGAAATGCATAAAGTAAGAAGTCTGGATAGCTTCCATCCAAATGCACATGCTCTTAGAATCCTAAAAGCGTCCTGGTGTACCTGCCGTTAGAACATGAAAGGGAACTACGGTTGAGCATAACGCTCAGTGAACGGATATAGAGCATGATAAGGAACTACTGAAATGAAACAGATGGTAAAATACTGGAGCTGTAAGACTGATAAGTAAAGTTGCAGCGGAAATCTGTGCATAATCTGTAAAGTCTGATTCGTAAATAATAAAGCTGAACTAATATCTGATAAATCTGAAAACATGCATTTACTGTATTTTAATTTGCCAGAGCTTATATAGGTCACGTGCTGTAACAACCGTGCATGAATAACTGGAGGGGTGACCTCGTCATGCTATAGAGGGGTGACCTCTAAATAACTGTGCTGGGTGGAGGGATCAGCTCCAATGTGAAGGATGTAGAGCACACACCACATTCACCTGCTAAACTGTAAACTGTAGCCTAGGATGCATCCATACGCCCCACTAATAATACTGATAAAATGGCCAAGCTGAGCTGAGTGGGACGATGCAGGATATCACTCTCCTGCATGTGAGTCACGACACCGGTGCCTCTAGTGCCGTGGTTACGGTACCTCCGTAACTAGTACATAAACTAATCATGCTTGTATATAATGCTCAGGCAATTTATTAATTCTTAACATGATTACTGATAAGTTTAAACATATACTGGGAAAAACATTTGGCTGAAGATGGGGAATCCTAATCATGCATAGAAAAGAAAGTCCTTACTGAAAGGACGGAAAATCCGTACCTCTAGTCCAGTAACTGACTGAATGGAAGACTGAACGAATACTACTCGGGCTTCACGCGTGCTACATGAATAAAGGACGCGAATAAGTTAACTGACATTCGTTTATTAAATTTTACTGATCTTATTGGCTTCTTATTTTCATGTAACACCCCACTTGGATAAGTGGACCGTTACGTGTATTTATGGCGTGTCATCAAAGCATAAGGTAAATGTTCTAAAACATTAACTGACCATAAAGGAAATACCGGAATCAAACATCGGCAATCCAAACATAAGCCCAAAACATGAAAAATAAAATACTGAATGAAAGGACTAAACAATGTCCAAATAAGCAGAATAATGTAAGAAATGCATAAAGTAAGAAGTCTGGATAGCTTCCATCCAAATGCACATGCTCTTAGAATCCTAAAAGGGTCCAGGTGTATTCCAGGTACCCCACTCCATGGATATTGCTAATCGATCCTTAATCATCTCAAGCGTTTCCACTTGTCGATATTCTACCAGGTGTTGATGCTGCTCGTGAGTTGAAGATTTTGCCAGATGCTGATGCTGCTAACACTTGAAGACCTCACAAATGCTGATGCTGCTGATACTTTGGAGATCTCTCAAGATGCTGATTCCGTTCATACTATGAAGACTCTGCAGAACAAGGACGAAAAGTATAAATTTGAAGTTTCTGACAAGAATAAATTTCAACCATCAGACACTACCATCCTATTCCATTTTTTTTCTTTCCCAGTTAGATGTCACACTTCACTCAGCTAATCTTTCTGTCAGAAGAGTGGAAACCGGTAACCAGCCGGCCACTCAGCAGAATAATTACATGAATCACGGTCATGATAACGATCGTCAGGAAACTGGCAGACAAAGTAGTAGTGACAACCATCATACTTATAATTAATCAGTCAGTAACCATCGGAACTCCGGCACGGACATGACCAGGAATACAAGAGGTCAGTAGTCTAACCGGTCCGCCAATCCTAGCAGTTACCAAATATTTTCCGCCTTGTCCAGGTTCATCCATTAAAATACATGTCCAGACAACAGTCAAGACACAGTTCTCAAGTATCGTTTCAGAAGACACTAGAACACCAGTAATTATACACGTCATACGAATATCTTCTTAGAGTACGAGTCAGAACTCCTAACTCTAGTATGTTTCCAAGCGA
This sequence comes from Glebionis coronaria, assembly GCA_025667525.1. NCBI lineage: Eukaryota > Viridiplantae > Streptophyta > Magnoliopsida > Asterales > Asteraceae > Glebionis > Glebionis coronaria. The sequence continues at coordinate 632,809,836 of CM046874.1, read as the reverse complement.
GACCCACAGTAATTCAGGGTACCCTTCAGAAAGGGGTATACCCGTTCTATTATGCCACACATGAATCAAATCTTTTAAAAATTCAGCCACCACCACTAGAAAATTTATCAGATTAAACAAACAGTATTCACTCTGTGAGCTTACAGACAAACACATTCAGTAAAAAGTCACCATGTTTACTTCATGTGTTCCTATGTCAGCTTTATCTCAAATTAGGTAGTTACCTGCCTCTCAACCATAAAGGACTCAACAGTACCACCATATTTATTAAAGTTCTCCTTTCAGTTAACGACGAGATCCTTCTTACTAAATCCCAAATATATTCATTATATATTTCTGCCAGAAAAATCAGTACAAGTTGTTTTTTTCCTTACCAGCGCGTGACTTATCAATACATAGTTACGAAGACTTTTAGCTACCAGTTATAAATTCACTTCTAAAATTCCCCGAGTCCATGATCAATAGACTATCCTAAAAATTTCCAGATGTCATGCCAGAAGGTGTTCCAGAAATTCCTTCCTACCCACGAGACATAATATAACATCGAGCTTGTCTCAAGAACAGAACCTGTTTTCAAAACTCTTATTTGCAGGGCTTTAGCTACGTTAAAAGAGTTGCAGCAATTGCTGCAAGAGTTACCAAAACTAGGCTTTATTCGCCCTAGCGCACCATCAAAAAATTTATCAGATCACCATTCTTAATCGATATTCATTCCACGAATAGAAAGTTTAATTAACCTACTACGAGATGTTTTAAACATTCTTCCAGAAAAATTCAAGATCATGCCACCATCAGTGGTGAGGGAAGAACATGATGTTCTTCAGACCGTTGTTGCACATATTATAGCCACTCTAAAAAAATTTAAATTGTACTTCTGAGCTTCCTAATGCTCCAGCTATAGTATGAAAATTTATGAATAAATTTTTCTCGACTTCGCAGACAAAATCGTCAGTATATTCTTTGATCACTTTCTGATCTGCTAAATTCTAGAGAAATACACGAGAATCATCTCCTCACAGTTGTACAGAATCTTCGATAGGAGAAAATTTTATATACAGCTTTCCAGACATGAATTCCAATTGAACAAAGTGGCATTTCTGAGCCATTGTACCTTAACAGAAAGAAATTTCAAACAATGTTGCGAAGGTGAAGGCCATCACATGATGGTCCCGACTGACGACTGTGAACGAAGTACAATTCTCTAGAACTCAAACGACTACTACCGCAGAAATTGCCGATAGTTCTCACTAAAAATGTTTTATGACTATTCGACCAGATTTTCACCAGAATGTTCCATAATCCCAGACAAAAATTTGATAGAATCCGCATCACACATTAATGCAGCTATGTTCATATCTAGATGCCTGACCTACTGCGGGTTCAAGATGGAACGCCGCCATGTTAGTGAGTTACTACAACCCTTAGAAATTTCTGAACAGAAATGAGACGAAATTCCATGAAATTGTTATCAGCTACCACAGGCTCAGAGAAAGTATGATACTATCTAAGTTATCATCAACCATGTAATCAGCCTACGCGTTTCTTTCATCCGAAAGGATCACGCCGTAGCAAAAAATTTTGAAATTCAGCAGTAAATCGTACGAGTTCAAGGCATTCCATCGACCATCATATCAGACAGAATTCATGTTCACGATCAAGTGTATGTTTACGCCCACTTTAAGTTCATGTTTATTTTCACTTTCACGTTTACGTCTCATTCGCAGCATGATGCTGTTTCAGTTCATCTCTTATGCTATCTTATAATTTAAGCTCACGTTTGTGTTCATAACATTGTTCACGTTCAAGTTCGTGTGCTATTTCACGATACACGTTTCTCAGTTTATTACCGAATACGGTTACAGAAAGCTTGAGAGACCAAACTCAAGTTTAGCACAACTATTCCATAACCAGGCAGACGTTTCACATCTCAGGCCGTATCGTTTGGCATTCATTCCTTAGTCAGCATACGTTCATGATATGTTCTAGTATCACGTTCACAGTATGATTCACTTATCATATTCTAATTCCATGCCAGCGCTCCTCATATAATTTTAAACCACGTTCACAATTGCTCACTTAGCATGTTCACAATTGTTCACGTAGTTCGTCCCTATAAATATTCTCAACAGCTTGCTCAGAGATATAAATGTTATCCTTTCAGGATAATGGTACGTACCGTTTCATGTATACTACATGCTATAGCTTGTTCATTCTATCAGATTCATAAAATCCATCTTAAGTATGGACCCAGAAACTATTCAGCATCGTTAGGACAAGGTCATCAGGACCAAGATTTTCATTATTTTTAGACCCTTGAAGGAATTGTTTCGAGCGGGAAGCTACTCGAAACGGAGGAGTCCATCCGGACCTCTCATCCCTTTCCTTCAATAAATCCAGTTAAGTTCTTTCAGTCATGTCACGTTACATGATCATGAAAGTCATGTCCGGTTTATACCTATCAGCAGCATTATGTCTTGATTAGAAGACAACTCATCCTTCAGCTTAATTGTCTTTCAGTCTACGTGTTCTTTCAGTTCTTATAACTTCATCAGCTTATTACCTGCAATGGTCAAGTGTAGGGGATTTAATAAGTGTGTAAACACTTATCCTTTTGCCACTAAAATCAAGGAAAAACAAGACCTAATCATGTGTTTAATGTCGTAAAAGTCGGAATTACGCGTGATTTTGTGTTTTTGTGTTTAATAGGTACAAATGATCAAAAGAAGAGAAAACACGGGATTTTACGGTCAAATATCGAAGAAAAGTCCTGTAAAACCCGTATTTAAAAATCAAAATATTTAAATACGCAGTTTTATTTTAATAAACTATATAAGTATTAATTGATAGACAGAGATATAAACGCAGAAATTAAATACGTAGTCCCAGTTTTATTAAATACTACAACAATATAATTATTCAGAAAATAATTATTAACGTTCAGGAGATATTACGTATGTATTATTATTATACAAAAAAAAATTAAATGTTAACAGTAATTACACAGCCTCAGTTTTAAGTAAGATCGTGACGTAGTTATTTATCCAGAAACAATTCAGAAGTAATTATTCCATACTACGTACGTATTTATCTCAGTCAAATAAATATTCATAACGGGTTTTAAAAACGAACACGGAAGTTAAATATTTTTTAAACGAAACAAAACGAAAATAAATAAATAAATAAAATAAAATAATAAGTATGCATTTGGGCCAGCAACCTTTAGAAAGAAAAGAAGAAAGGAGAATGGGTTGGAGGCCCATTTATTTTCTTGTCTAGACGGTTAAAAAAAAGACGGGGGAAGTGTTTTTTTTGTTGAGACAACAAACAAAGATAAAACCCTAATCCAAAAGAAACAAAAAAAAAGAGAGCCGTCATATGTTTTCTTGCCTTCTGCTGCCGACGAACAAAAAAAAATCACGCTTACGTTCATGTCAGAATCAAGGGTTGATATCTCTTTCACGCAAACTAAGGTAAACCCCATTCGCTTTTCCTTTCTGCTTGTTGATTCACGAAATCTAAACAGGGTGTCGGGTTGGTTAAATCCAGGAAAACGAGACACCACCATGTCTCGGTGGGTCATGGTTGTTCAGCCGAGAGTCATAGACTCTCGGTGCTTTCTCTTTGCCAGCCCCGATCAACAACCACAGCACGGGGGTTTCGGTGAGTGTTGGTTGAAGCCCAGCCGAGACAGAAGCCTCGGTGGGTGTTGCCTTGGCTGACCAAAAACAGAAAACCCCAAACGGGCAAAATTCTGAAATAAGGGTGCGTTTGGTTTTTAATATAGTAAACAGTGGGAACTGTGATAAGAGCAGTGGGAACTTGATAAGAGCAGTGGGAACTTTTAATCAGGAAATAAAAGAAGTTTTGTTTTAGAATTAGCGACAGTTTTGTGATGATTATTTCTGTCGCAGAATGGTTTCTAGGCAGTTTTATAATACAGCTTTTAGCGACAGTTTTAGTGACACCGAATTCTGTCACTAATTCTTGTTGACAGATTTTGTGTTATATGTTGATTTGTTTAGTGCGACCGAGATGGGCTCGGTAGGCTCGGGACGTTATTATAAATAATAATATAAATATTCTTATATTATACCTTTTTATATTAAATTGTTTTATAAATACTTAAAATATATTTTAAATGTATTAAATTAAAATAGTTCTTTAATATTTAAAAAGGGTATATTTTTAGAAATGAATTAAATTATTTGAGAACTTTCTAAATTAAGAAACTTTTTATTTTAGCGGGGTTCTTAATATAGCAATACTATAGCGTCAGAAATACATTGTACTATAATTAATAGTAGAAAATAATACCTTAAATGAATTATTATAAGTTCAAATTTATCAGTTGGTATACGTACAGAATTTCAGAATCAAAATAAAATGAAAATAAGAAGCCAATAAGATCAGTAAAATTTAATAAACGAATGTCAGTTAACTTATTCGCGTCCTTTATTCATGTAGCACGCGTGAAGCCCGAGTAGTATTCGTTCAGTCTTCCATTCAGTCAGTTACTGGACTAGAGGTACGGATTTTCCGTCCTTTCAGTAAGGACTTCCTTTCTATGCATGATTAGGATTCCCCATCTTCAGCCAAATGTTTTCCCCAGTATATGTTTTAAACTTATCAGTAATTATGTTAAGAATTAAATAAATTGCCTGAGCATTATATACAAGCATGATTAGTTTATGTACTAGCTACGGAGGTACCGTAACCACGGCACTAGAGGCACCGGTGTCGTGACTCACATGCAGGAGAGTGATATCCTGCATCGTCCCACTCAGCTCAGCTTGGCCATTTTATCAGTATTATTAGTGGGGCGTATGGATGCATCCTAGGCTACAGTTTACAGTTTAGCAGGTGAATGTGGTGTGTGCTCTACATCCTTCACATTGGAGCTGATCCCTCCACCCAGCACAGTTATTTAGAGGTCACCCCTCTACAGCATGACGAGGTCACCCCTCTATGTATTCATGCAACAGTTGTTACAGCACATGACCTATATAAGCTCTTGGCAATTAAAATACAGTAAATGCATGTTTTCAGATTTAACAGATATCAGTTCAACTTTATTATTCATAAATCAGACCTTACAGATTATACACAGATTTTCCGCTGCAACTTTACTTATCAGTCTTACAGCTCCAGTATTTCATCATCTACTTCATTTCAGTAATTCCTTATCATGTTTTATATCCGTTCACTGAGCGTTATGCTCAGCCGTAGTTCCTTTCATGTTCTAACGGCAGGTACACCAGGACGCTTTTAGGATTCTAAGAGCATGTGCATTTGGATGGAAGCTATCCAGACTTCTTACTTTATGCATTTCTTACATTATTCTGCTTATTTGGACATTGTTTAGTCCTTTCATTCAGTATTTTATTTTTCATGTTTTGGGCTTATGTTTGGATTGCCGATGTTTGATTCCGGTATTTCCTTTATGGTCAGTTAATGTTTTAGAACATTTACCTTATGCTTTGATGACACGCCATAAATACACGTAACGGTCCACTTATCCAAGTGGGGTGTTACAAGTCCAATAAGAAACGAAGACAAAGTCAAAATACCAAAAGTGTGCCAAGATCACGAAAACCGGCTAAGTCAACTTAAATTTGAAGAAATGATCAAAGAAAGCCGAAATCGAGCTCGTGTTAATGGATTTCAACTTTCTAATGATAATCGAGCTTAGTGGGTCCCACATTCAGGTTAATGGGCTCAAAAGTCCATTTAAGAAAAAGTTTCTTAACTTTTAACTAAAAGCCCAAAATGAACTACTTGTTAAGTCTTGAAAGGTTGTTTGGGCTAAGCCCATTTGTAAAGAACATGGGACGGTACAAATGAAACTTGGACCCTAGGCCCAATTACAATGAACGAAAACAAGGAAAGTGGAATTCACTTTTTCAGTTATGGAGGAAAACTTTTGGATTTGGGTCAAATTATTGGTCAACAACAAAAACACCTCATTATTTACGTTATCCCATTACTCGTGTCCCAAATATTCCCTCACCCCACACAGTAACAACCTACACTCCACCCCATACGAATTTACCCCACGCAACCCTTCACATTTCATTTTTATTTCCAACCTTTTTACTCCCTCGTGTATACTACCCTCACATAATAAAGCTTTACCCTACACCTCACCTCACACAACCCCTTCCCCCACTCACAATAAAACGTAATTATTTTTACAACCCTACTTTACCCCATTCGATATTTACAAAGAAAAAAAAACTGCTCATTCTTTCTCTCCCACAAAAACACAGCCTCCATCATTTATCTTCCAATCCCAAAACCCTAATCAGTAAAAAAAAAACACATGTAATTTTGGGGCTTTTTGTTTAAATGGGTAATTCACCCAAAGGAAATTAAATCCCCCCCCCCCCCAAGTTTTCGGATCAAACACTTATGGTGGTCCTCACATTCCCTACAATATGGCAATCCGTGGCAAGATTCAATCTCAGTCGTTGATTTGAAGAGAAGAAAGAGAGTGATGGATTATGCGGCCGAGATTTGAAGGCGTGGGCACCAAGATTAGGGTTTTCCTATATAACCCCCAAAATCATTGTGTAAAGGATCTTATCAAGCTTTTTCTTTATTTTCAGTTTTATTTTAATTAATTAGGAGTAGGTTAAATTAGATTTTAATTTCAGAAAATTAGATTAGGTTTCTTGTATTTTTTTATTCTCAGTTTTGTAATTATTTATTTTTATTAATGAAAAAAGTTTGGTTTAATTCATTTAAGTCTCATTTAAATTCTTGCAAATTTAATTAATCTGTTATTTTTTTCTTTCCTTCTTTTACTGTTCTGTTCGAATTATTATTATATAAAAAAAATAAAAAAATAAATAACAAATACTGTTCGCGAGTACTATTCGGATCATTTGGGATTCGTTTGGTTCGAGAGATTTGGAACGAAGATGATGATGATGTTGATGATTAAGGTGGTGTTCGATTTGTTCTCAAAGATGGCTCAGCGCCAATCTTCTTCCCAATGGTTGTCGTCTCAAGGTTCTTAATCCCTTTTTCATTTTTTGTTTTAGATAAGTTTTAATTTCTGTTTATGTTTATCTGTTTTAATTCTGCTAGTCTTAGATTTAATATTTGTTTGGTTTAGCACTGTTTAGATATGAGTATTATTGTTATCTGCTTATGTTTGATTTTTTTTTTATCTGCTATTTTTTATAATGGTTGTTTTATAATGGTTGTTATTTTTTATGTTTGATTTAGTCTGTTTTAGTTGCGATAGATCTGATTACTTATTGTTTTATTTGAATCGTTTGTTTTAAGCCAGCTTGCGTTAGGATTTGTAGTCATTTAATTTTAGCTTATTTATGCTTATTGGTATTTGATTTTTCTAAGTTAAGTTTTCTTAATATCTTATTTTCAGTTTTAGAAATTATTGCTTTTCAGCTTATTTGCAAATTGCTCTACTGTTTCTCCTTTATCTTTTATGTTCAAACTGCTTATGTTGGGATGCTTATTGGTTTCAGTTTTTTTTATTAGCTTAATTAGTTTCAGCTTATTTGCTTTTCTTCTGGTCTGCGTAGGATTTGCTCCTTAGCTTATTTTCAGTCTGCTTATATAAGTCTTTTGCTTATTAGTTTTCATATTTTGTTATTCAACTGCTTATTTGATTATCTAGTTTAGCTTATTTTGATTGTCCTTTATTTCTCATTACTGTGCTAGTCTTAGACTCAATTAGTCTAAGATTTTTTATCTGTCAAAAAATAGTAAATAAAAGCAAAAATTTTGTCTGGCCTGGGGATCGAACCCCAGACCTCTCGCATACAAACCAACGCACCTTCCATCTCGTCTACTGTCTCTTTTGTGTTTAGTTTCGCATAATTAGATTTATATAGATTTATTTTTAAGTGGCAGTTTTATTAAAAAGTTTAATTAAGATTAGTTTGTTTAAGTTTTATTTAAAGTTTTTATTTCCTTATTCAGTTTATAAAATATAAAAATAAAAAAAAGACAAATATAATATTTTATTTACTTTTTTTTTTAAATTTAAATTAGTTTTAATTTACTTTATTTAAAATAGTTTTACTTTTAATTAGCTTTAAAATTACTTTTAATTAAATAGTTTTCTTTTAGTTTTCTTAAATTGAGTTTTAGAACTGAATCTTCATTTTGTTTACTTAAAATAAGTTTACATATAAAAGTCTTTCTTTTTAATTTGGTTTTGAGTTAAATTAGGTTTTAATTTCGTTTAAACTTTTAAATAGTTTTATTATATTTAATTAGTTTCAAAGTTTTTGTTAGTTTTATTTAAATTTTAAATTAGTTTTAGTTTAAAACTCCAAAAATATTATTTACCAAAAACAAATCAAGTCTATCGTCTAATCGGAAATCAATTCGAGTCAAGTCGAGGAAAAACGAACATTAATTGCATTAAAAAGGACTAAAACCTCTTTTTCACATATCGACCGGCCACAAGCATTGGTGGTCTCTCTTTGTTACCCGCCACCATGATGTTGTTGTTCGTCACACGATATTCTGCAGTAGAATCCATCTCAATATTCTCTTAAGTGATGAATTGAATGTGGATCTTAAGTCGTTGTGTTGTGATTGTGTTGTTGTTGAAATTCCGAAAATTGCGATTTTTTCTCAGTCCGACAATAAATTCCTCAGCCCGACAAAACAGTAGACCTAAAAAATTTGTAATCACCAAATTTTGAAATCGAGCTAGAAATAGCCTAAAACTAGTATGGAAAAAATTTGAATCTACTTGACGGGAAAATTTTAACTCTTTTTTCTTCGTGTAAATTACGTTCCGGGACTAGTCTAGATATTGGTTAAGTCTAAAAATTACTCTAACAAAATTTAGATGTCCATCGCAATGTCACGCATCGCACTCATTGATCGCACTCTTAGATCGTAGTCCTTGATCGTACTCTTAGATCGTACTCTTAGATCGCAACCCTGATCGTACTCTTAGATCGTAGTCCTTGATCGTACTCTATGATCGTACTCTTAGATCGCAACCCTGATCGTAGTCTATGATCGAACTCTGTGATCGTATCCTGTGATCGCACTCACTTGATCATAGTCTATGATCGCACTTGGTGATCGTATCCTATGATCGTACTCACTTGATCGCACTCGTCGATCGTGACCTTGATCGTGGTAATGGATCGCAGTCACTAGATCGCAAGTAGATCGTAAGATGTGATCGTGATCTTGGATCGCAAGTAGAAACCCCCAGGGTTTATGCAATCACCACAATCAGATCGTAACAAGAAAATAATTTGAGACTTGTAAGCAACAAGAAAAAAGAGATTTTTACCTTGGAATTCGTGTTTCAATCCAAACCAAAGTAAACAAAATCTTACCACAAGTATCTAGATAATCTAAGTATCATTTAGAACACGAAACACAACGAAAAACAAGAAAATACTTGAATTTGGAATGATGTTAGGTGTAAATCACACGAACCCAATATAATGGCAACAACGAATCACAAAAACTACCCCGTGGCGATTGATACCAATTGTTGTCCCATAGATTACGTGATGATTAAACAAGAAAGAAATGTAGAAAAAAGATGAATTCTAGAGAGAGAAACTAGAGAGAGAAAATAGAGAGAAGTGTGTGAGAAACTTGGTGAATATTAGATTAGGAGAATAATAGAAAATGACCATCCAACCTCTCCTTACATGCAAGGAGAGGTTTATATAGCCTTGCCTACATGTGACATGATAGGCTATATGATAATGGGCTGGGCTTTCCTTTTGGGCTTTGGTTACTTATGAATGAACCTTAGCTTAAAGTTAAGCCCGTAATACACGACTAACCTACTACCTATTACAACGTTCTAATATACGATACATAATAAACATATGACCGAGCATTCTTGTTTGACTCAATATTTTGAGGCTAACAAAGTGTATTAGGGTTATGAGATGAGATAAATTAAGGATTGTTAAAATATATCCCAAATGGTCGCACAATGAACTCGGGTATAGTTGTTACTTCTAAACGTGTATTGATTTTTTTTATTTTTTTAAAGTTGTAAACACATTATTAGTATATCTTTCGTTTTATTGATATATTATTTAATTAATTATCAGTAATTTGTTGGTAATTGCATGTGAATTAAAAGTGTTTGGGATTGCAATCTTTTTATATAGCAACTGACTTAAGATAAAAATAAGTTTAGATTAATGAGTTGTTATATTTTTATTAAAAGTAATTATATTTTGTACTTCAAGGCAACTGAAAACTTATAACCACGCGCCTTTATAAATAGTTTTTTATTGCGTAAGTCAGTCTAACTTAAAAGGGAAAATCATTGATAAATGCAGTAAACTTACCATTTATTATGGTTGTGTGTACTAAACTAATTTTTTTCTCATTGTGTGTATTAAACTTTCAAATTCATATTATTGTGTGTACTTTGTGACCATTTTACCCTTACTTTTTTCCAATTTTTAAGGGTAAAATAGTCATTTTACAAGACAAAATTGTCTAAAAATACACACAATGATCAAAATTAAAAAGTTTAATACACACAATGAGAAAAAAAAAATAGTTTAGTGCACACAGCCATAAAAAGTGGTAAGTTTTACTACATTTATAAGTGTTTTTCCCAACTTAAAACTATCATCATTTGTAAAAATTTCTCGAAACTTATATAATCGTAAAACATTACACGCTATGAATTTTAATTTCAGGGTATCCGTCGTCGCATTGCTCGGGTACCCTACTAGTGGTATTATTATGGTTCAATATATATTTAAGAAAACAAATAATTAAGACATTCAGGCAAATATAAAAAATAAATACAAATTTTCTATGAGAAATACTACATCCACTCAAAATTTACACAAAAAGTTTCACACAATGACATGTCAATGATTTGATTGGTGTTTTATGTTTTTATTTCTCTCTCCTTCTTTTCAATAAATCAATCAAAATCTAGACAAGTCATTGTGTGAAATTCTTTTTACAAACTTTGAGTGGATGTAATGTTTCTTATTTTCTGTTTGGATTTAGTTTTTATAACTGTCTCTATCAACGAGATACAATACTCAGATTCAAGCCGAAAACTTAATAAAACAAACACACCATTAAAAAACTAATTTACAACATTCTCATGTAAAGTAAAAAAAATCAATATGCTGATAAAATACAGGTAACAATAATTCCGAAAATAAATAAAAATATGTCCACACTCCCACCGTGTCCAAAACAAACCAAACAACCTCCCACCAATATTTACCTTTCTACCCTTCCCGCCCCTACTATAAATAACCCCGCTCCTTCCCAAAATTTCAAACGCACATTTCATTCTCCCGCTATTTCACACACACACACACACACACACACTCTTTCACTCACTCATCTCAATTCTAAAAATCTAAAATGCAAGCACTCAAGTAACTCTACACTTCACTTTTTTTAAACTAATTTAACCGATTAAACTGAAAAATCGTTGCAATTTATAACTAATTATTAACTAATTTTGTGTACAGATCTGAAGATATGAGTCATTTACAGCTCGTTGAACGCGAAGAGATCGATGAAGAAGAGGATTTGTTTGAAGCTATTGATAAATGTAAGCTTAATCTAACCTAATCGCTTTTAATTTACTCTTAATCTAACCTAATCGCTTTTAATTTACTCTTAATCTAACCTAATCGCTTTTAATTTACTCTTATAGTCTTATTCTAACCTAATCGCTTTTAATTTACTCTTAATCTAACCTAATCGCTTTTAATTTACTCTTATTCTGTTATATTTTAGATATTTATGAGATACAGTTTCTAGTAGTTTATTTGATGACGTAAGCGTTAAATCTACTTGAATAAGTGTTTATCGTCGTCCGTACAGTTTTCGGTGACTTATGTGATGACGTAAGCGTAGTTTCAGTTTATTGTAATTATGTTAGGTTTCGGTGACTTATTTGATCTGTTTATGTGATGGTGAATGATTTGTGAAACTGATAAGCTTTTAATTTTTGTGATTCCGTTAGATTTGGAGATAACTGATAAATGTGATACAGTTTCTGTTAGATTTAGCTATTTATGAGATACAGTTTCTAGTAGCTTATTTGATGACGTAAGCGTTGAATCTACTTGAATAAGTGTTTATCGTCCGTACAGTTTTCGGTGACTTATGTGATGATGTAAGCGTGGATTCAGTTTTTTGTGATTATGCGAGGTTTAGCTGATATACGTGATTTCGATCTGTTTATGTGATGCCGAATGATTTGTGAAACTGATAAGCGTTTAATTTTTGTGATTCCGTTAGATTCAGAGATAATTGATAAATGTGAGCTTTACTTAATCGTTTTTAATTTACTCTTATTCAGTTAGATTTAGCTATTTATGAGATACAGTTTCTAGTAGCTTATTTGATGACGTAAGCGTTAAATCTACTTGAATAAGTGTTTATCATCCGTGCAGTTTTCGGTGACTTATGTGATGAAGTAAGTTTTTTGTGATTATGTGAGGTTTATAGCTGATATACGTGATTTCGATCTGTTTATGTGATGGTGAATTTGTGAAACTGCTAAGCGTTTAACTTTTGTGATTCCCTTAGATTTAGAGATAATTGATAAATGTGAGCTTAATCTTACTTAATCGTTTTTAATTTTACTCTTGTTCTGTCAGGTTTATATATTTTTGAGATTTTGTTGTTTGTTACAATAAGTAGCTTATTTGATGATGTCAGCGATAAATCTACTTGAATAAGTGTTTATCATCCGTCCAGTTTTTGGTGACTTATGTGATGACGTAAGCGTGGATTCAGTTTTTTGTGATTATGTGAGGTTTAGCTGATATTCGTGATTTTACGATCTGTTTGTGTGATGGTGAATGGTTTGTGAAACTGATAAGTGTTTAGTTTATGTTATTCTGTTAGATTTAGAGATAATTGATGCTCTGCTGCGTGTTACGAGAAGTAATGTGTCATCGTCCGTACAGTTTCCGGTTTATTTACATGATGACGTAAGCGTTGATTATATGATCACGTTAATCGTAATAATTGGTGCGCGCGTGTGTGTGTTTGTGTGATGATGGTGAGTGAATCGTGAATTTTGATAAGTGTTTAGTATTTGTGATTCTGTTAGATTTAGAGATGCTTTTAATTACGAGAAGTTACGTGTTATTGTCCGTATTTGGTTATTTATCAGATGACGTAAGCCTTAAATGATATTGAATAGCGTAATTGTTAGTTGATTCCGTTCTGTATAATATTCATAATAATAACATAGACTACATTAGTGAAAAAGTGATTTCATCAGCTGTTTGAGTGTTTGTCGTATAGTTTTCTGGCAATGTGCTGAATAGCGTAATCGTTATTCTGTATGCTGGAATTATGTTAGGTTTAGATGTTGATGTTAGGAGTTATCGTCGGAAGAGTTTCTGGTGGTCTGTTATTGTGATGATGAGTGATTCGTGCAATTGATGAGTGTTTAGATTTTGTAATTCTGTTTGATCTAAAGATTATTGATGTTTTGCTGTTTGTTACTTGAATTACGAGTTATCGTCCGTGCAGTAATTATTGTTACTTTTGTGTAATTATGTTCGATTAATATAACATTCATATTTAGCTGTTTGTTTTGAGATGTTACATGCTATTATCTGTATATACACCTAATGAATTTTAGTTCTACTAGTTTAAATTGTTTGTTACACCTGAATAGTAATTTGTGTTTGTAATGATGTATGAGTGAGTGTAACTCAGCTATTTGATTAGCGCTTAGTTTGTGTGGTTGTATCAGATCATTCATATTCTGATGTTTGTTACTAGATGTACGAGATACTGTCCGTGCGGTATTAAGTGATATATTGAATATCATAACTGTTATACGTATCATGAAATGAATTGTACTAGTTAGATTTTATTGTCAAACGTGAATTATGACCTGTATGAGTGAGTGTGACTCAGCTATATATGCATTTGATAAGCATTTTGGTATGAATTCTGGTTATCTGTTGTACGTTGAGATTGTTTAACATGTGAGCACGTATCTAGTTCGATTTGCTTGTAAAGCGTGAATCATGATCAGTGTGTGTAATGATGCGCAATAAGGCGTTTCATTAGTGGAAGCATAAACACACAAAATTAATATGTCAATTTTCTGTAGCTCTGTCTGATTTGGAAACGATACATGTTTTGCTCTTTGTTACTGGAAGTACAAATTCACGTTGTCTACTCGTTAAAAATGTGAGCGAGTTTACTATCCTAGTTTGATTTACTCATGAAAATTAACCAATCTGTATAACGATGCATGATGTTTGACATCGTTTTATTTCTGTAGCTATCTTCGTTTGGGATGAATTTGCTGTTTGTTAATGTTGCTAAAGTATAGCTCTTATCTGTATGAATTCCGGTGAATCATTGAATATCGATATTCTTTATGTATGATCATATTTTCTGTACTAATTTGATTGCTTGTCACGAATTCCAGTAATCGGTGTGTAATGATGCATACTGTAAGCATAAACTAACAAAATCTGATTTCAGTTTTTTGTGATCCTGTTTGATTTAGAGATTATTCATATTCTTTTGTTAGTTGCACGAAGTTATGAGTTCTAGTCCAGTCGTCCGTCTTAATTCCACTGCTCTATACAATATCAATATTGTTATACATATAACAGAATACGTGGTCTATATCAGATTTGCCTGTCGCACTTATATCAGAACTAAATCGGTGTGTGGGTGTGTGTCTGCAAATGATGCTTGGTTTAGACATTTATGTTCAGATATTTAGATTTCTGTCGGATACTGTCTTAGATAATTTGATTTTCTAAATGAACCTTCTTGCAAGTTCTATCCATAAATGATGCATGATTCAGGCATTTTGTCACATGTGATCTGATTTTGACTTGGATGATATCGTTTCATAGTTGACGTCTCATACATGGATAGGAGTTAGAATTAGGTGGAATATTCACTTCATAGTGTGACCTTCTTTCGTTCTGTTTATTCAGTGACTGCTCATGGAATAAATGCTGGAGATGTGAAGAAGCTACAAGATGCAGGAATATATACATGCAATGGCTTAATGATGCACACCAAGAAGGTGATTACTGATTACAACCTGCATCTAATTTGGATTATCATCGACTATTTTGCAACTATTTGACTAGTCATTTTTATATTATAGAACTTGACTGGCATAAAAGGTTTATCTGAGGCTAAAGTTGATAAAATCTGTGAAGCTGCTGAGAAGCTAGTGGTTAGTGATCTGCTGTTTAGTACAGACTTCGTTTATAGTAATGTTATTATGTGGCATATAAGTGTTTTTGGTCTTTTGCTGTTTTAGAATTATGGCTACATTACTGGAAGCGATGTTATGCTCAAAGTAAGATCCTCATTTGTTTATCTTCTATTGCAAATTGCGTATAATGAATTGTGTTAAATGCTAACTGAATATCTGAATTGCACTTATAATTTACTTGACATTCTGTCATCCTTTGTTAAACAGAGAAAGGCTGTTGTCAAAATCACTACTGGAAGTCAAGCTCTTGATGAGTTGTTGGGAGGTATAAAACTTAACTTTTGATATTATCTGCATTAACTAAGTTGATTGTGATACTGTTGTAGAGAGCACTAATTTCCATATATTTGTGAAGGTGGTATTGAAACTTCACAAATCACAGAAGCTTTTGGCGAGTTTAGGTGAGATAAAAAATATTATATATACTGGAGTTTTTATGAATTTTGGTGATCTGTGACTCTGTGTCTTACGATTTCCTCATTAATCTTAATCCCCAGGTCTGGAAAGACACAGCTGGCGCATACTCTTTGTGTTTCAACACAGGTACACCCTTTTCTGAGACTTATTGTTGCCACATGAGTTAGTTTGACTTATATGTTCGAATTGATGGGTTATCCGAATATGAATGTTGCTGCTTCTGTTTGTCCTTCCTACTACTAAAACTGTCGGTCTTTTCCTTAAAATATCGTCTTAAATTTCAGTATACGTCACTCGGACATATTTCAGATATTGTAAGTAGCAGTTGTTATGATATATTGATGTTCAGTCAGTTATGACTCTTTCATTAAGAAAAAATTTATGACGTGTAATTAGTATAGCTTATTCGGTTAGTGCTTGACCAATTCTCCTTTTATAAATGCAGCTTCCTACTAGCATGAAAGGAGGGAATGGGAAGGTTGCTTATATTGATACAGAGGGAACTTTGTATCCTTGTTTATAGTTTGATCCCTCATAATAAAAAATAGTTCAATTTACCTTTGTTACTTTCACTTCGTTAACGAAACTGGAGAATAAGAAAAAAATGACGCATCTGCTTGTCATTCCTTAATATAATGTGTTTGCAGCCGACCTGATCGTATTGTACCCATTGCTGAAAGATTTGGCATGGATCCTGGAGCTGTACTTGATAATGTAATGATGCTTCTTTCTCACTCTATATTCTTGGTTTGTATGGTAACTAATTTGCTTCTTCTGTCACATATTCTGAAGATTATCTATGCACGTGCTTACACATACGAGCATCAATACAACCTGCTCCTTGGTTTGGCAGCAAAGATGGCTGAAGAACCTTTCAGACTACTGGTGGGTCTCTCTTGAGTTGGCTATTCCTAACAAGTCAAACCTGTACTATTTTTTGGTCTACTGATCACACTCTGAATGTAATTATTTCCCAGATTGTTGATTCTATCATTGCTCTGTTCCGAGTTGACTTCACTGGAAGAGGAGAACTTGCAGATCGCCAGGTTTAGCTTCTGCTTTCACTTTTGGATATTTTTTATGCTTCAATATGTATGTTCATAAGTGACATCGTTTGTGCATTTACAATCTATATTGCAGCAAAAGCTGGCTCAGATGCTCTCCCGATTGATCAAGATTGCTGAAGAATTCAACGTTGCAGTCTATATGACAAACCACGGTTCGACTTCAGTATTAAATTTAGAACTATATGGCCTTATGTGTAACATTAAACTCATTAGTATGAAATTTTGTGAATGTTTGTTTCAGTGATAGCGGATCCAGGTGGTGGAGTATTTGTCTCAGATCCAAAGAAACCAGCAGGAGGACATGTTCTTGCTCATGCAGCCACTGTGAGATTGATGTTTAGGAAGGGCAAGGGTGAACAGCGTGTTTGCAAAGTGTTTGATGCACCAAATCTTCCTGAGACTGAAGCAATATCCTTTACAGACCATCTAATTTGCACATGTCACTAACCATTCATGATCACATATTATTATGTTTTCCTTAACAAAAAGGCACATTTTTCAGATTACAGGTGGTGGAATCGCAGATGCAAAGGACTGAGTTTGCTGCAAAGGACTGGATTTGCTGCAGTAACATAAGGGAACACACAATACATGTCTGATTGGTAAACATGTTTATATCTTTTCCTTTCGGCTATCTACTGAATAGATATTATAGACGGATGTTCTGCTTTGCTACAATAGTTCTGATTATAAGTAATGTTATAAAGTTGCAATTGCTATGTATCTGCAAATAAATGTAAAGTCTCAAATGTGAAAGTTGTTTTATTGCCCATCATGTTTTCTCATAATAACATAGAATTCTTTGGAACTGATGAAATACTTACAGGAGACATATTCCATCTAAAGCAATTAATAAGAGTTTGCATAAACAACCCACATAATGTTTAAGGTAAGCGCGCTAGGAGATCCCTGGAAAGGGTCTCATATTAGGAAGAAATAAAAAGAACGTGATAATTATAAATGGGTAGAAAATAAAGCCTTCTGTCCCAGGTTTGCGATTTGTTCAGTAGTGTTGGGACCAGTTAGCAGCACTCCCAACTCTTGGCATTCCTGATTCTTTCTTGGTATTGGAGTCCACCTTAAAGTTTGCACCACACATCTCTCCCGAACTGTCCACTCTAGGCACTGGCTTCAGCTCATTGAAAGGATGCTCAAAGCTCCTCAACCCACCAGATGTTGTGAAGAAACATCCTGCGTGATAATAGAAACACAGCTGTTAGGACATATTTATGTACAAGCCCATATAGAGCAAGAAGAAGATATAACAAGATCAGAGTTCACATTAAATACTTGGTGATCTGTGGTAAAACCATATAGAGCAGGATTATGTCGATTAGGTTGCAATGTATGCTCATTAACAAAGAATTTTGTCGATTTAAGCTGTTATTAGGTTCTAACAGGTCCATATAAGTAAAGAGATCTAACTTACAAGAATACAAGTCAAATGAGTTAAAAGTCTTAACACTTCTTTAAATGCATAAAACCTTTCTATACTGAGAATAGTTCACCTTTTCATCTGCAACAATATAGTTGCAATTGATCACATTTAACACATTTGCTATTCTTGAACATAAAGAAACTGTCTGTAGGATGGTTCAACCCGACAAACTGTTTGACCCATACTTAAAAAAACATGATTTGACCTATTATCCAAACCAGAGACCCACCCATTCTGCACCCTTTTAAGTCAACAGTTTACTAACTAGTCCAATGTAGCATCTTTATATCGTGCTTAATCCACTATATGTAAATTAATAATATCTTAAAACTTTGATTTAGATTAGACTGACCAAACGAAGCCCTAGAAACACATAATACGAACCTTTTGGGAAGGGTGCAAAGGATTTCCCACAGCCCTTTTTCACTGTTTCAACATCATCAGAGAGCACCAAATGCTCTTCTGAATCAGTTCCCCAAAAAAAGGGCACACTCCCATCAGCATCCTGTAATGGACATATAATAACCGTAAGCCACATGTAAGATGGTAGTAAATAATTAATATAGGCACTTCCATTAATTTACTCACAGCAGCTACGAAAGTGGACTTGGAAGTGCTGTCGTAGAGAACGAAAGCAAATTTTCCCTGAAGGTCTCTCACAACTTGGTCAGCGGGGTAAGGACCTCTATCCCTTAGAGTTCTGTATGCCTCGATGACAATTATCACCTCATTAGCTGTCTTGCTTAAACCGTATTGTTGCTTTAGAGGAGCAACGTTCTCAACGTGACCTTGGAATAAGCAGAATATGTCGTCCACAACAGCAAACAATCTAGTACCAGTGACGCAAAAAAAAACATTGAAAACATATTAGAACATAAACTGGAGATAAAATGAACTATTGACAGAAAAATAAAAAGATTGTTTAGCTAATACTGTGAACACTTATTCCGCAGTCATATATACCTTTGGAGGTAGCATTAGCAAGATAACCAATTTGGGTGGGTGGGTCAAAATGGGACAAGGGGTTCAGGCTGGGTTGACTTGCTGACATTTTTTTCTGCTCAAATTGTTTATCGATACTAAATGTGCTAGTTATGAATGATTACAAAAACAATGTTTAATAGACTATGAGCGATCACAGCCTGTTCACTCCATTATGTCCTGCCTCCCTTTTACCAGTTATGTTTATATTAATTGTTCAGGTGAGTTCGGATTGACCTAAATTGATTTAATCTGGCTCTTTAGACTTTACTCGTCCTGATTATTTTGTAAATTTATAAAGATGCTGTTGCAAGTTCCAAAGTAGAAATTTTATGACAGGAACAAAAACATACTGATTCTTGAAACAGTTCTCAACCAATAACCAGTATTCTTGGTTGCCAGACCAAGAACAAGCAAAGATCTAAGCTATAAGGGTTTTTAAGATTGATTATTTTATAGTGCTTACCTACTCATAAATAAGTATCTACAAACAGCCTATTTAGGTTCCTATTTTAAACTAAACTAGGCAAACAAACAGTTTTATATGTTATTCTGCTTAAAAATAAGCAAATAAGATTTGAATAAGCAATTCCAAACACCTCAATACATAGCAGGTAACTTTACACAAAGATCAGGCTTTTAGTCTCACAAAAACTACCATGATCACACCTTTCAAGATCCAATCTAGTACTAAATAATTAACTTATCTTCAAACCACATTAGATTCCTACTTACAGTTCGCTATAAAATCATCAGATTAAACACATAATACCAAAAAGAAATAAAAGAACAACTAGTCCTTACCTTGGTAGAAGAGGGTTCTGCTTATCAATGGAGTAAGAAATCAGACCAGACCCACCAAGATTAATAGTGACAGCAGATGGGTGCAGAGACGAAAAGTGCTTCGACAAAAGCCCATCTTTAAGCGCATTTAGCGACGAATCTTGCTGGGTTTGTAACCCTTCAGGGCACTTAGCAACAGTTTTATCAAACACTGCCAACATTTTGTTTTGATCTTTTGTTTTCTTGTTACTGAATAATAAAATTTGTGATGAAAAAACTCGTATGAATAACTGATGAAAGATATGAGAAGATAGTTGGGTTTATAAAGGTTAAAAGCGTGTGGGATTTTGTGTGTAGTTGGGATTGGATAATGATTTACACGTATGCATGATAAGGTGACATCCAAAAGTATTTTATTGCTATAAAATAAAACAAATTATATTTTGAATATCTGGTTTGACTAAAATTATTTGTTTTTTTTTGGGTGTGTACCAATGTCCAGATACGTCTAATTTGAGAAATCACGGTGGGCTTGGCAAGTGGTAACCCTTTTTTTATTAGTACTATGATAGAGAGAGATTTGAGCTAATCCTATTTTATTTAGAGAAACGATAGCATGTTACTGTATTTCTCTACTTATCTTTTTAACATTCATGTAAATCAGTTACTATGTAGTTAGAAAGTCAAATCAGTATTAAGATGATAACTGAATACTATTACTATAAAAAAATTTCTCTGATTGGTATTTGAGTTAAATCAGTAAAATGAAAGCATAGTTATTATGGGAAAGTGTACAAATGTTGGTTGATAAATGACGTGTTATTCAACTTATTCGGTCCATTTATTTTACCACCAACTTTATTTTTAAGTCCATTTATTTTACCACCAACTTTATTTTTAAGTATATGATGAGTTTAGGAGTTAGGGACTTTCGGTGTATCTTTTATGTTACAGTAAAAACAAAGATAAAGATAAAACAAACAAATTAAATAGCAGGAGACCACATTCATTAGTAGTGATTAATAATTCATGTCTTTCACCCACTTGCCCATGTGCATATATTCTCGCATAGAGAAAAAAAAAGCAAAGCAAAAAAGCCACGATGGATTACCAAAAGGTTATTGTGGGTCTCTTGCACAGTTGTACGTAAACAAGTAATTTTTCATACTAG
Source organism: Glebionis coronaria (assembly GCA_025667525.1). NCBI lineage: Eukaryota > Viridiplantae > Streptophyta > Magnoliopsida > Asterales > Asteraceae > Glebionis > Glebionis coronaria. The sequence goes on along the minus strand of CM046874.1, from coordinate 632,788,744 downwards.
TACAAAGCTTGTGCTTATACTGTGATTCTGTGAAGATGATTTACATTATCAAGATTTGAACCAAGAAGTGTCAATCAACAGCTTATGAATTTATGATGACTATTCAAATGTTCATAGTTTTTTTTTTGAACGAAAATGTTCATAGGTTATGACCGTATTTGATATTTGTAAAGAAACTAAAGAATAAGAATATATTGGATAAAGTTTAGTAGTACAAAATCGGTTCAAAACTGTACAAATGATTCTTTAGTTTAAACTTTTCATGTGGTTTTGTTAAAAATATATATTTTTGGGCTTTAATGTTTGTACAATTGCTATAATTTAATAAAAACTGGGAATATGTTGTGAGTAGTCGTGTAAAAAAATCGGTTAAAACGGTTTAAATAAAAAATCTTTTTTTTAATAACAGGTTTAAAAAACAGGTTTTTTAATAATCGGTTTCGGTTTTAACGGGTTTTTCTAAATCGGATTTTTTCTGTTGTAAATGTTCGGAATCGGTTTTTTTGGGTTATAAATTTTTGTTATCAGTTTTTTACGTTATCGTTTTTTTCGGAATTTAAAACTTCGTCATTTATTTAATAAACTTGTTAATAATACAAACATAGTTTTTATTTAAACAATACAATTATACAACTATAACTTTTATTTAAACAATACAATCATACATGATACAACCATAAATTTTATTTAAACCATACAATCAAACAACCATAAATACTAATACATTTCGAGCTTCGACATGGCCATTACTCGAAAAATATTAGTGTACTCAAGTATGTTGAGCTTCAGCATTGCCATCACCCGTTATACTCAAGTCATAAATCATCTAAAAAATCGTCTACGTCTACGTCTACGTCTTCAACTTCTAAAGGTTCAAACTCACATTCATCTAATTCGGTAGTTGGAGGTGATATCCCTAAATCAACTTCTGCGTTTGCTATAGATTCTTCAACGCCTTCTAATCCCGGACCTTCCAACGATATTTCATGTTGTATCAATGTATCCTATCTACTTTGTCCAAATAATCTTTCAAGCATATACATACTTCCACGGATTCGGGGTTAGTCTTGACCTTCTTTCCGATATAATTCTACCACTAATAAAAAAGGCCGATTCGGAAGCCACCATCGAAGCTTGGTCCGCTAATAAGTCACGGCCCATAGCAGATAAAATTGGAAATTAAATTTCCCTTTCTTTCCACCAAGCCAAAATGTCAAACTTTACAAACTCTTCGGGCCATAAAGTTACTAAAAAGTTTGTAGCCATATATTGTCCCAACTCGCTTGTCGGTTCCGATGTTCGTTGATGCTTTGTAGCGTATTCAAATAAACTATTATAAAAGTTTATATCAACGTCACTTGATTCACTTCCCATTCGCAACGTTCTGGCCCCCCGATATGGTCAAATATTGGGTTTTGTTGTTGTTAACCATATTTTGTTGCATAAATTCTAAATAATTATTTAAAAGTATCGTTAAATTTAAAAATTTGGGAGTCTGTATAGTTGTAGTCGAGGTCGTTAGGGTCTAACCCAAAAGTTAAGTCTAAATTATTCATTATTCTTCTTGTTAAAAGTTCGGCCGCTCCAAAATTTAGACATGGGTTAAGTGCGTTGGAACAAGTAAAAACCAAAGGTAAACTAGCAAAATATTTTACAAATTTAATTTTTATAACTTTAACCATTTTTTAAACATTTGACAAGGTGACGTTTTTAATTCGTCTAAATTCTATCATAGCATAAATTTGCTTTAAAACTCATGGGCTAATTGGGTAATAGACACCGGATAATATAGTTGTTGCCACTTTAATTTTTTGTAAAAATTTAGTCAAATCATGTAATTGTTCCCAATCTTGGTCGCTTATCGAAGTGGACCTATTTCTACTAACAAGTGTTTCATTAAAAGCATTTAAAGTCATACGTCTTCGTAATATATTTTCAAACATCATGCAAGTAGAATTCCACCTATTATTATTATCATAGAAAGGTCTTAGGGGTTCATGACCACATTGTTGACGAAAACGATAATAGCTCATTTGTCGTTCGTTACTCGAACTATATATAGTTACTAATAAACCACTAAATTTCATCTTTAAACTATCAGATATTTTTAATGCCGCTTGCACGGATTAATTTATAACATGAGTAACACAACAGGAATGAAAAAAACACCATCTAAAATGGGTTTTATACGTAATTCTAACAAATCCATAGCCATAGTATTATTAGATGCATTATCTAGTGAAATCGTAAAAACTTTATCATCTAAATTATATTCAATTAAAGTGTCATGTAAAAGTTTTCTTAAATTAGATCCCGTATGAGGATAACCAAATAGTTTAAAAGCAATTGCCCATGTCATTAATAACCAAGATTCGAGATTAAACTAATGAGTAACGGCTAAATAAGAATTTGTCGTACCATGTAGTGGGGTCCAAGTATCCGTAGTTATAGAAACACCATATTTATAATTACAAAAACCATTAATAATATTACTTTTGGCCGTTTCCCATAATTTAAATATGTTGGGAATCTAAGTTTGTTAGACTTCCCTTAGTCATAGATTTAAACATAAATCAAGTTGTTTGATATTAACTTGCACGTGTCAAGGTAACAGGCAAGTACCACAAGACTCACAGCGAACTTAGTCGCTGTGAGCAACCACAGAGGAGTCCATGTCAGAGACATTGTCAAGGAAGTCGAAGATTACTTGAAGACATACTCATTGGTTGTGATGGATAATAACCAAGATGTATCAGGGACTCTCAGTGGTTGAGTGTTAACAGGGGTGGCAGTACACTGTTAACACTCAGTACACTTTGGACATACCTAAGTGTTTAGGCGGGAATACATACAGCCTAAAGTACAAGGTTATGAAGAAAATGGAAACTATGTCAGCTCTGTTTCCCTAAAGCATTATGGCAGACTACCAAGAATAGAAGAGCATCTTGTGACAGATGTCTGACATTGTCTGTTTTGTGTAGTCACCATCAACCAGCTATCAAAGTCAATCTCGTACCACTATAAATAGGATATGTAGCCTAGAGTTAATGTTGTTCACTTTGTTAGATTTCACACATTAACTCTTTAGAACTTATTGAACAAACAACTGTGCCTATGTTCTTAAGTTAGCTTTATTTGTCCAAAGTGTACACAAAACATTGTCATGAAATTACGTTATCTATAACACTTGTAATACTTGTTATACAATAATAAAGTCTTACGTTTGAAAAGTATTTACTTGTGTTATTTATCTCTCTTAATCGTTTCAAGGTAGGATTAGGGACTATCAATTGGTATCAGAGCGGTGTTTGATATTAAAACCTTCATAAACATCGTTCTAAGTTTTATAATCAAGACCCACCATGCCTGAAACGAGCAACACACCACCAACACCATCGCTTTTTGGGAACAACACACCACCACCTCCATATTCACCAAGAATAACCCCCACTCAAAATGAAGATGATCTTCCTCAACTTCTTGACTCAAGAGGCGGATCTCTTGTCACAAACGTACCAGTATTTGATGAAGATGATTTTGCAAGTTAGAAAAGTCAATTCATTATCTATCTCGATGGACTTGAGCCATTTCTTCTAGAAATTCTAGAAAATAGACCATATGTTCCCATGGCGCTTACATCCAGTGATGAGAATCCTCTTCCTAAACCCTCAAGCAGTGGACACCAGCTGATAGGAAATTGGAAAACCAAGATAAACGTCTCAAAAGCATTATTATATCCTGTCTTCCAAAACACATCATGAAATCTGTGATTCAATGTCCAACAGCCAAACAAATGTGGACAAGTCTTATCCTTAGTCACAAAGGACCCTCTGAGACCAGAGCAAGATTCAGGCACTTAGGCTTCAGTTTAATGCTTTCAAGGCACTTGAAGGTGAAAATGTTCAACAGACATATACAAGGTTGAAGATTCTTCTCAATGACCTTGCAATGAATGAAGTCACCATTGCATAAGCTGAAGTAAACGCCACTTTTGTCAGCCTTCCCAGAAAATGGTTGAGCATGAATCAGACTCAGAGAGTAAACAACTCGATCAAGAATGACACCTTGGCTCAGTTGTATGGAAAATACAATTACGAAGAAGGGCTGATTGATACCATATACAAGTCTGAGTCTGAAAGATTTGTAGTTCAGGGAGCAACATCCTAAGCCTTGATTTCTACTTCGAATCCTCATGATAGCGACACATATGTTGAAGAAGACACTCGTAGCAGCCAAGAATTCATGACAGACCTTAATGCTGAGTTTCATGAAAGAGATTTACTAGCTAATCAAAGAAGATTCTACAAAAGATCAGGGAGAGTAGGATCAGCTAGTAAACAATCTGACAAATCAAAAGAGACTTGCTTTGCCTGTGGAAAACTTGGACATTTTCAAAAAGACTGTCCATCCACAAAAACATCCTCACCATCTTATCCTTCATCATTCAAACCTTACAAGTTCAAATCATAACAAAATAACTCATCTCACCAATCCAACTCCTTTGATAATGAGAAAAAGGATTACAAAAACAAATATAAGGCACTAAAGGCTAAGTTGGAACAGATGAATTTGAAGATAGAAGCTCTGTCTAAGAAGAAAAAGGGTGATAAAAAGACAGAGAAAGGGTTGGTAGCTGAAGCTTATGATTAGAATGATGAGACACCGACATTAGATGAAGAGGATACTACCAGGGTCAGGGAATTTATGGCGATTGCTGAGGATGAACCAACTGTTGGAAAAGGAGATGCTAGACCAGGACAATGGGTTGACATCACAATGAAAAAGGTACACAAGCTTATCTCTATGTTTGAAAGTGATGAACGTAAACATGTCCTTGATTATACCATAGTTGATTTACACTTTGTTGAGGAACAAAGAAAGAACCTGTTTGATAAATGTCACTCTGTTAAACATGAATTGTTAACTGCTAAGACTGAATGTGAAACGTTAAAACAGGTTAATTCTGAAAACATAACTCTTCAAAATGAATTTGATAAACTAACATTAAGAAACAATGCCTTAAATGATCAAGTAGCTGAACTACACAAAGTTATAGAAAAATGGTTGTGTAGTAGGTTCACTATTAATGAGTTACTTGATGATGAACTTTCAACTAACATAACTAGGGTTGTAACTGCTAAGAGAAACAAAATCAAAGCTCTTAAAAATCCAAAGAGATTGTTTTCAAATCTACAGAGACTATACATTTGTCTGACCCACTCTTACAAAATGTCACTGTCTCTAAAGATGTGATTGAAAACATTGAACCTTTACCATCTTTGCCCAAACTCTCTAGAGTTGAACCCAGCAGCTCTTCTAGAGGAGTGATATGAGTGTTTTTACTCATATCATTTATAGCTTAAAACAATGAAATATTGCACATAATGTATCATATATGCCTTGGAAATGCTTGTTTCTTGTTTGAATGTGTGTAGGTACCAAGATCCTGAAAACCGACGAAAACCGGTACGAGATTGATGAAAAAGATCATAGAAGCCAAAATCGAGCTCGACAATAGTGGATTTAATCATTTGAAGAGGAAATGGGTTTAGTGGGTCCCACAATTGGGTAAATGGGCTTAAAAGCCCATTTAAGTTTCATAATGGATAATAAGTTAATTTATTTGGACAATTCCAAAATCAAAAGGCCCAAAATAGGGTTAACAATATTCGGATGAATGATTAATGGGCCAAAAGCCCAATTACCTCAACTGAAGAAACGAATTAATTGGGCTTTAGGGTTTGCCAAAGTCAAACGTTTAATTTTTTTTACACATTATTAAAACCGTTCACCCATTATTCATTCCACTTATTTCATTAAACAAAAAAAAAAAAACACCGTTCCACTTACCTTGTTTTACCCACACACACAATAAATGAAGAAACCGATACAAACAATGTATCGTTCCTCTCACCTTTCTTCCTCATCCCATTTTCACCCTAAATCCTATAAAAATACTACTATTCACCAAACCCTAGATGGGTAAAAGTAACAATTAATAAAGGGCTTTTGATGCACTCGTGTGCTGCACACGATTGGGAAATAAATCCCCAATTGTTTCGGAAGGCAGAGTGGAGGAGCAATGGGACGTGGCCGATTTTGAGTGGATGCAACACCTCATTTCCCACACTCCACCAATCAGAGGGCTCTAAATTAGCACAACTAACACAGATTGGTGCCAGCTTGGCAATCTGTGTGACCAAGGATCATTTACGGCCCTTGGATCCAAACTGAAAAGAAAGAGAATAAGGAGATTGAAGATCGATGGCTCAGATTCAAGAAGAATATTCCTCAAGAAGATTCGAATATCCCTTCGTATTCAGCCTGGGGAGGCTATAAAAACCCCCCAATATTCATGTAAAAGGCATCCATCTTTTTACTTTATTGTTATTCTGTCAAAATTAGTGTAGAATTTGTTCTTGTTATTTTTCTTTAAATCTTGTAATTCCTTTGAATATTAATAAGAGAATCAGTTTAATTCTTCAAATAGTGTCTCGTTTATTTTACTGCTTTAAGGTTTTTTTTTATGAATAATTTCTATTATTAATTTACATGATAACATTCGAGATATTAAACTTAAACTAATTAATAGTTTTAGTTTAATATTATAAGTAAAATTGGATCAAAAGCTTTTCCTACTGGAAGGTTTTTTTATAAAAACAGTCCGAGTGTTTGATGATGGTCGATTGATGGTTGTGGAGATTCGTATGGTGGTTCGTTTAGGTTTAAAGTAGGCTCAGCGCCTCACTTCTTCTCAAAGGATTTCGTCTAAAAGGTTCTAATCTCATTTTTAATTTTCATGTTTCTTATATTAATTTTGTTAAATGATTGAGTTCTTTAGTTAATTGATAGAGATAATATGATTTAGTCTGCTAAGTTGATCTATTATTTTTGTTATCTGTTAAATAAGTTACTGTTTGGAGTTAAGTGATAAATTTGTTTTACCTAATTTACTTGGTAGGTTTTCGGATTATATGTTGATTAAGTTTGGATTTGTATTTGAGTATGTTTTTTATCTGCTTAATATTTGTAGTTTAGATATGGAACTGCGTAATTGCTTTTGAATATATTTTGTTTAAATGAGAACATGTTTCTGTTAATGATAATGATTTTAAGTTATGATGTTTTGAATCTGTTAGATTATGATTACTGAATTGGATTTGTTACACATGATCTGTTTAATTCATAATCTGCTGAGTTTAACTGTATGCAATATGTTTGAATCTGACTGCTAGTTTAAATTTGTATGTGATTTGTGGTTATTTGCTTAATCTTAGTTAACTGTTTTTACTTGTAGTTTCATTTAACTGGTTAAAACGTTCAGTCATCTTTGATCTTTGCTGGGTATTGTTTGTGTTAGAGTCAGTTTGAGTTAGGGGTTGGATAACTGATTATCATGTTTAGTGGGCTTTTTATTTTGTAGACTGATTCATAGATTTTAATTATTTGATTGTTGATTGGACATTTCTGCATTTTTATTATAGTTACAGCTTATCAGTTCAACTAACTGATAAGCCCAATTAAGCTGTTTCCTGACGGCTATAAGCATATAAGCTTACACAAGTCACCTCCTGTGACTGGATCTTATATTATCTGTCATTAAGAAATTATTCAAAAAAATATGTCCATGGTGGGATTCGAACTCGATCCCTCCTGCTTGTAGGTCATACGTGATAACCATTTGGGCTAGAGCCCTTTTTGATTTTATTCTCTTAAATGTCGGTATTATAGTGTGAGTATTTTTAGCCAGAATTGTTTTAATTTAAGAATTTGTGTCACGTTTTTTTATAACTTTTCATTTTAATTTCTTTATAAAAAAAAGTAGTTTAAATAATATATATATATATATAAAAAAAAAAAAGTTTTTATTTAAAAAGTTTAATTAGTTAAATAGACTTATTTTAATTTTAGATTAATATTAAAAATAGTTTTTTTTAAGTGAATTTTACTATGGCTATTTAGATTTATAAGTAAATTAATTTAAAAGTTGTTTTAATTAAATAGATTTATTTTTATTAGATTATTAAATAGATTAAAATTTTCATAGATAATTAAATTAGTTTAAATTTTAAATAGAGTTTTAATTTTTAAGTAATTAATTGTGTTTTTAGATTTTAATTTTTAGCGGGGTTAACGATTCATGCACTTTAGGACAGTTTTAAATAGCTTAAAATTCGTAGAGTTAATTTTAGTTTTAAAAACCAACGACACATTCAAATCAATTGTCCAAATCAAAACGAAACGTCTCAAATTCACTCGATCTTCGTGTACAACGAACTCGACTCACTCACGTGTTTAATCGTATCCGTCTTTGACTTATTTTTGGTTAATTACTTTTTCCTAAAGGTAATTACCTAAATTTGTCCTATAACGTATATGTGTTAATCCACGACACATCAAAAATTTTGGCGCCGCTGCCGGGGATCTTGTGTACGATTCGCTTTTGTGGAGATTTGTTGATCGTGGATTTGAAGACCCTTTCCGTCCTCGGAAAGTTTTGTTATTTTTCTATTACGTAGTATGTATCGTTTTTCTCGTTTTTGTGAATAATATATTGTATTACGTAGCACAATAAATTTTAAATACTTTTCAAATAAGCCTTAGTTGGGATTTCATCACCTAGCTATTGTATTCGAACCCAAAACAAAAATAAAGGCAAAATAGATAAATACTAATAAGAAGTTTGAACTCGATTTATACAAACTATAAGGTGGGTATAAGGCGACGTGCTATAAAAGGCCATCTAAGGAAAAAGGTTTTTAAGTGCTTTGTGCCACCTCGTTTCCCCGCTTGCTTGTGCGTATATTGAGAGGGACAAACTATTATTGGTTTGCCGACTCAAGTAGTAATAAATCTTATTTTTTGTTGTTTACTTATTGAACCTCGAGACGTTTAGGTTTTCACCTATCGTTTCAAAGTCGACCGAGGGTAATTTACTTCCATAGTAGTTATCCTTATTCCTTGTTTTTTATCGATCATTATTGATTGAGCAATACCAAATAAAAATACCAAAAATAATCTTCTTCTTGTCTAATTTCTTTTCTTCAATCCTCTAAATTCTCGTCTTTGTAGTGTATGCATTTGCGTTCATCTCGTCTTGTGATAGATTTTAATAGGCTTGAAAATATTCCTCGTAGAAATAGAAATCGTCAACAACGAATAGTGGAACCCGAGATTCCACCTATTGTTGTAGAGATGGCCGATAACCGTACAATGGAGGAATTGCTCCGTGCACCCACCGAAGGGTATGGGGAAGCAATCGTTGTGCCGGCTATTTTGGCGGATCATTTTGAGATTAAGACGGATCTTGTATCGCTCATTCGTGCCGACCCATTTCGTGGCAATGAGATCGATAGTCCGCATTCTCACATTCGGAATTTTAATCGAATTACCTCGACTCTCAAGTTTAGAGATGTGCCGAATGACGTGATTAAGCTCATGCTTTTTCCGTACTCGCTCGAGGGTAATGCTAAGCTTTGGTATGAGAAAGAACCACCGGGTTCGATTTTAACTTGGGATGATTTAGTGTCAAAGTTTATGAATTATTTCTTTCCACCGTCCAAGACAACACACTTTAAAAATGAGATCACTAGATTCGAACAAAAAGTGCATGAATCGTTTGGGGTTGCTTGGGAAAGATTTAAGGATTTGTTGAGACAATGTCCACACCACGGTTTCTCGGAATTGCATCAAATAAATACTTTTTATAATGGGCTTAATATGATTGAACAAGATTCTTTAAATGCCGCCGCGGGTGGTAATCTTTTAAGAAAAACACCGAGAGACGCGTGGAGAATAATTGAGGATAAGTCTAGAGCACAATATTCACGAAACACACCGGTTGTTTCCAATGTGAATTCATCTAATCACGAGATTGCTAGATTGGACTCTAAGATTGACACAATTTTGAATGAGCTTAGGAAGAATCCTCATGGATCCATTAATATGGTTGAGAGTTTTTGTGTATCATGTGGTGGAGCACATCCTAATTATGCTTGTTTAAACACGGGTTTTGATCAAGCTAATGCTTTTGCCGCAACGGGAACTTATGGCTCCAACGGTCAAGTTCCTCGTCAAAATTATGTTGCTCCACCGGGTTTTCCACCGGTTCAAAATAGGTACAACAATGGTAATAATGGGAATAATTTTAACCGTGGTAACCAAGGGAATTTTAATCAAGGAAATGGGTTTAATGTTAATCGAAACAATCAAGGTTTTCAAAGCCATAATCAAAATGATTTGTCAAGCTACATTAACGAGGAAAGTTTAAAAGCTTTTCAAAATAACATTCAAGGACAAATGGCAACTTTGAAAAATGAGTTTCAAAATACGATTAAAGGGAAAAATAACAAGATTGAGCTTAATCAACAAAGGATTGAACAAATATTTGAGCAAATGTTTGAACAAAGTCAAAATCGAATGCAACAAAGTATGGAACAAGGTAAAAATAAATTGCTTTGAATGTTTGAATCGTTTATGACCAAACCTTCCTCATCTTCGGGTTGCTTACCTAGTAATACCATTCCAAACCCGAAGGGTGAGATGAAAGCCATAACCACACGTAGTGGGAAAGCTTTAGACGGACCTTTGCTTCCACATGTGAGTACCTCTCCGGTGAGGGAAGTGGAGCAAGAACCCGAGGTGGTTAAAGAAAAGGAAATTCCTATTCCACCAAAGGTATACCAATTGCCTATTCCGGAACCCGAGCTTCCGAAGACTAAACCCACACTCCCCTACCCTTCGAGACTTACCAAAGAGAAGCTCCGCGAAAAGACCAATGCTCAAGTTTCTACGTTTTTAGATGTGTTTAAGAAAATGTATATTAATCTTAGTTTCGTGGATGCATTACTTAGCATGCCTAAATTTGCTTCTACAATTAAAAGGTTGATGAATGATAAGGAGAAGTTAGTTGAAGTATCTACCTCTTTAAATGAAAGTTGTTCCGCGGTTCTCTCTAAAAAGTTTCCCAAAAAGCTTGGAGACCCCGGTCAATTTTTGATACCATGTGATTTCCCTAATATGGGAGAATGCTTAGCATTATCCGATCTTGGCGCTAGCATTAACTTGATGCCTCTTTCCGTATGGAAAAGGTTATCACTTCCCGAGCTTTCACCTACTAAGATGACTATCGAGCTAGCGGATCGATCGATCGCCTTTCCAAAAGGTATAGCCGAGGACGTATTAGTCAAAGTAGGAAAGCTCATTTTTCCGGCGGATTTTGTCATTTGTGATTATCCGGAAAATTCTCGAGTGCCTCTTATTTTGGGACGACCGTTTTTAAATACGGCTAGTTCTTTAGTTGACATGAGAGAGGGAAAGTTGACTTTACGTTTTGATGATGAAAGTATCACTCTTAATGTTGGTAAAATCTCGAAGTTTTCTTCCGAAGACGACGAGGAATCAATCAATCAAGTCGATGTGATTGATGTTGCTAGTGGAGAGGCTTCGCAAGATATGCTTGGTTTTTCGGATACTTCTAAAAGTGGCAATCCCACTTCATCGAATCCTATTATCTCTTCGGCTAAGCCTCCACTCACTCCATTTGAGGGAGGTGACTTCGTTCTTGAAGAGCTTGAGAATGATGGTTATTCAAAAATCGAGAAGGAAATTGATGATTACCTTAGCACACCGTTTGATCCTAGTGAGTTTGATAGTGAGAATTTTGATCCCGAGGGAGATATTGCGTTGATTGAAAAATTGTTGAATATGGATCCTTTTGAATCACCACCTATGGAATTAAAAGTTGTGAGTGTTAATGAAACTAAAGTGAAAACATCTATGGAGGAAGCACCCGAATTAGAACTTAAGGAATTACCCACTCATTTGGAGTATGCTTTTCTTGAAGGAACGGATAAGTTACCGGTAATTATTGCTAAGGGATTAAAGGAAAATGAAAAGGATGAGCTTATTAAAGTGCTTAAGAAACATAAACGGGCCATTGCATGGAAAATCTCCGACATTAAGGGTATAGATCCCAAATTTTGTACTCATAAAATTCTAATGGAGGATGATTATAAACCCGCTATCCAACATCAAAGAAGGGTCAATCCAAAGATTCATGAGGTGATCAAAAAGGAAGTCACTAAACTTCTAGACGCCGGAATGATCTACCCTATCTCGGATAGTCCATGGGTTAGCCCCGTGCATTGTGTTCCAAAGAAAGGAGGAATGACGGTTGTTGCTAATGAGGATAATGAATTGATTCCTACTAGACTTGTGACCGGTTGGCGTGTTTGTATTGATTATAGGAAGCTTAATGATGTCACTAGGAAGGATCATTTTCCATTACCTTTTATGGATCAAATGTTAGAGAGACTAGCGGGGAATGAATTCTATTGCTTTTTGGATGGATTTTCCGGCTATTTCCAAATCCCCATTGACCCTCGTGATCAAGAAAAGACCACATTCACTTGTCCTTATGGAACATTTGCCTATCGTCGCATGCCTTTTGGACTATGCAATGCTCCAGGGACGTTCCAAAGGTGCATGACGGCCATTTTCCATGATATGATCGAGAAAACCATGGAAGTCTTCATGGATGACTTTTCGGTTTTTGGGGATTCTTTCACTTCATGTCTCTCTAACCTTGAAAGAATGTTGCAACGTTGTGAGGAAACGAATCTTGTGCTTAATTATGAAAAATGTCACTTCATGTGCAAAGAGGGAATTGTGTTAGGACATAAGATCTCTAAGGCCGGTATTGAGGTTGATAGGGCTAAAATCGACGTGATTGCCAAATTGCCTCCACCCACCACCGTTAAGGGAGTAAGGAGTTTTCTCGGCCATGCCGGCTTCTATCGTCGTTTTATACAAGACTTCTCTAAGATAGCTCAGCCTATGACCCATCTTTTGGAAAAAGAGACTCCTTTCATCTTTTCGGATGAGTGTATTCAAGCCTTTGAGATGCTTAAAAAGAAGTTAACCGAATCTCCAATTTTAGTTGCCCCGGATTGGGATCTACCTTTTGAAATTATGTGTGATGCTAGTGATTATGCGGTAGGTGCGGTTTTGGGGCAACGTAAGCTAAAACACTTCTTGCCTATACATTATGCAAGTAAGACTATAACGGATGCTCAAACAAAGTATACTACAACGGAAAAGGAGTTTCTTGCCGTTGTGTATGCTTTTGAAAAGTTTAGACCATATCTCGTCTTGTCTCAAACCATATTGTATACGGACCACTCGGCTATCAAATACCTTTTTAATAAACAAGATGCTAAGCCGAGGTTGCTCCGGTGGATTCTCCTCCTTCAAGAATTTAATGTTCAAATTCTAGACAAAAAAGGAGCCGAGAATCTCGCGGCCGATCATTTATCCCGACTTGAGAATCCTCACCAAAGCGATCGAGAGAACAAGGAAATCAATGAAACATTTCCTCTCGAGACGCTTGGTATGGTTACTTTTCGTGGTGATGATAGTACCCCATGGTTTGCGGATATCGCAAATTACCATGCGGGGAAGTTTGTGATCAAGGGTATGTCGTCCCAACAAAAACGAAAGTTTTTCAAGGACATCTCCTATTACTTTTGGGACGACCCCTATTTGTTTCGTGTGTGCGCGGATCAAGTGATTCGTAGGTGCGTGTTTGGCAAAGAAGCTCAAGATATCCTTAAATCTTGTCATGAGGGACCCACCGGGGGACATCATGGTGCTAACGCCACCGCGAAGAAAGTCTTTGATGCCGGCTTCTTTTGGCCTTCCATATATCGTGATGCCCAAGACTTGATCAAGACTTGTGATGCTTGTCAACGTCAAGGAAAGAACTCACAAAGGGATGAAATGCCTCAAAACATTATCCAAGTTTGTGAAATCTTTGACATATGGGGGATCGATTTTATGGGGCCGTTTCCATCATCAAAAGGAAACAAATACATTCTCATAGCCGTGGACTATTTGTCTAAATGGGTCGAAGCTAAGGTTTTGCCCACGAATGATGCTCGAGTTGTGGTGAAATTTTTGAAACAACTCTTTGCTAGGTTTGGAACTCCGCGGGCTATTATAAGTGATCGTGGGACCCATTTTTGTAATGAACAATTTGCAAAAGTTCTAAAGAAATATGGTGTCACTCATCGACTTTCTACAGCTTATCACCCTCAAACGAGTGGTCAAGTGGAGGTTTCAAACCGAGCTCTTAAAAGGATTTTGGAGCGTTCTATTGGAGAGAATCGCACTTCATGGTCGGATAAATTGGACGATGCATTGTGGGCTTTCCGTACGGCTCACAAGACGCCAATTGGTTGTACACCATTTAGGTTGGTCTACGGAAAAGCATGCCACTTGCCAATTGAACTCGAACATAAGGCGTATTGGGCTCTTAAGCATTGTAACTTTGATTTGGGGACCGCGGGTGATCATCACAAGGTTCAGTTGAATGAACTAAGTGAATTAATGGATCAAGCTTATGAAAATTCTTTGATCTACAAAGAGAAGACTAAGAGGATTCATGACTCTAAGATCAATAACCGCATTTTCAATGTTGGTGATCAAGTCCTCTTATTCAACTCTAGACTTAAGATTTTCTCGGGCAAGCTTAAATCCCGTTGGTCCGGACCATTCACCATTGCACAAGTTTTCCCTTATGGCACCGTTGAGCTAGCTCAAAAAGACGGGCCTAACTTTAAGGTGAATGGTCATCGTGTGAAACACTACTTTGGAGGGGACATACCTACGGAGGTTGTCCCGGATCTTCAAACTTTCCCTAAGGACCAATGAATGCGGGGATCGAGTCGAGCTCATGACTCGGTTAACAAAAACGAGGTGCCTTGTGGGGGAGTCCCATATATTCTATCTTCTTTCTATTTTCTAACACCTAATAAGGCTTGATCTTTCAAGCTCGTGCTCGTGTTTTGTTGTGTTGTGATCTTAGGTACGACCCTTTTATTTGAAGATTCTCGTGTTCGGTTTTTGCCGGTCCACTTGATCTTCCATTCTTTGAATGCCAAAAAGGGGCACACTTTCTATCCCTTGATTTTTATTGACTAACGTTTTATCTTGAGGCATAATTAATAAACGGCTTTATAGATTTGCGTGCTCTTTCCATGCTAGGAATTTGCATTAGACTCTTCGTATCTTAGCAAGGGGGTGTCACTCTTGAGCTAAGAAACATTGAGGACAATGTTTGGTTTTAGCATGGGGGAGTCAATCGATATAATCGCTTGCAATTGCTTTTGTCGTGTCCAAACGTATTCTTTTTCTCATTTTTCAATAAAATTTTAAATTTTTAGTGTAATTTTTAAGTTTTAATAAATAAAATAAGTGTTTTTGACACGAATGTAGGCTTTCAATAAGAATAGTTTTTGACTCGACTCGGTTTTTAACCTTAGCTTTTCCTTAACGTATTTGAATTAAGTTTTGCTAGGCTATTATATAGGGAGCTTTAAAACGCGAAAGTCTTAATTCATTCGAGTTAAGGACAAGAACTTTTCGCAAGCTCTTATAATTGATCCTAGAAAGTCGTCTATCAAGGGAACTTTAAAACGCAAATTCTAAAACTTGCAAAAGTATAAGAAGTTGCAAGATCCTATAGATGACTTGAAAACCCAAAACTTTGATTTAATAGGCTAAGTATCCATTGATTTCATTCTTGGAATTTTACAATATGGAGAACAAGAGATGATAGAGCCAATTATAAGTGTGGTATTCTTTCGGGAATTTATGTGAGTTAATTATGAGCCTATTCTCCCATCACTTGTTAATAAATTTAATTGCAATAAATAATGTTGAACGATTTAAAAAGTTACTTAGCTTCTAGCCCAAGATCGTTTAGAAGTTGCTCGGTATGGATTAGAGTTCATAGCCAAGGCATAACTTATTCAAGCGGGATGCGAAGATTGGCGAGTCCAAAAAGGTCCTAACAAGACATGAGGGCTATGTTTTATTGCTAAAGATCTCAAGTGATGTGAAGACTCATTTATCAAAAATCAATATGAAGGATCGAGACACACGACGAAAAGCAAAATACTCCCAAAAAGTCATGGAGAAGTCTATCCAAAAAGACCAAAAATAAGGTATGAGGATAAATGAAGCCAAGTCCAAAAAGGAGGCGGATCGTTGTTAATCAAAATCCCAAGTAAAGATTGGAGAAAAATGAAGAAGTCGTGGTCCAAGTATGAATCTCTCAAAACTTCAAGTGAAGAAATATTATGAAGAGAAGACCATTATTTCGTGAACGTCTCTCTAGGTTGGAAAGTACTAAGTCATTGCCAAATATCGGTCCGAGAAAGGTCTCAAATTGCGAAACAAGTTATGCCAAGATATGAACTTTATGAGGGCCCGAGAAGCAGTTTTAAAAGATTTTGTCCTCTAGCTAACTATTGATTAAATCGTTCACTTTATTTTCGGCCTAATAAATTATCGAAATAAGTCAACAATGCATCCTCGTGATCATTCTAGACAACAATAAAATACAAGAGATACACCTAGGAATAAAGGGAGCCTAAGTGAATAATTGGCCCACATGAGTTCGTGTTTGTCTACCAACTTATAATAACAATGATCTTGTTTTTGCACTTGGCATGGAAAAGTGAAAAGTCGAGGACGATGAATCTATTTGAGCTTTTATGATCCTTAAAGTTATTTTACGTTTTTTCAAAATAAAATGTCAGAGTTTTATTTTATCATTGCGTGAGGACACGACAATTGCTTAGCATGGGGGAATTTGATATGAGTGTTTTTACTCATATCATTTATAGCTTAAAACAATGAAATATTGCACATAATGTATCATATATGCCTTGGAAATGCTTGTTTCTTGTTTGAATGTGTGTAGGTACCAAGATCGTGAAAACCGACGAAAACCGGTACGAGATTGATGAAAAAGATCATAGAAGCCAAAATCGAGCTCGACAATAGTGGATTTAATCATTTGAAGAGGAAATGGGTTTAGTGGGTCCCACAATTGGGTAAATGGGCTCAAAAGCCCATTTAAGTTTCATAATGGATAATAAGTGAATTTATTTGGACAATTCCAAAATCAAAAGGCCCAAAATGGGGTTAACAATATTCGGATGAATGATTAATGGGCCAAAAGCCCAATTACCTCAACTGAAGAAACGAATTAATTGGGCTTTAGGGTTTGCCAAAGTCAAACGTTTAATTTTTTTTACACATTATTAAAACCGTTCACCCATTATTCATTCCACTTATTTCATTAAACAAAAAAAAAAAAAACACCGTTCCACTTACCTTGTTTTACCCACACACACAATAAATGAAGAAACCGATACAAACAATGTATCGTTCCTCTCACCTTTCTTCCTCATCCCATTTTCACCCTAAATCCTGTAAAAATACTACTATTCACCAAACCCTAGATGGGTAAAAGTAACAATTAATAAAGGGCTTTTGATGCACTCGTGTGCTGCACACGATTGGGAAATAAATCCCCAATTGTTTCGGAAGGCAGAGTGGAGGAGCAATGGGACGTGGCCGATTTTGAGTGGATGCAACACCTCATTTCCCACACTCCACCAATCAGAGGGCTCTAAATTAGCACAACTAACACAGATTGGTGCCAGCTTGGCAATCTGTGTGACCAAGGATCATTTACGGCCCTTGGATCCAAACTGAAAAGAAAGAGAATAAGGAGATTGAAGATCGATGGCTCAGATTCAAGAAGAATATTCCTCAAGAAGATTCGAATATCCCTTCGTATTCAGCCTGGGGAGGCTATAAAAACCCCCCAATATTCATGTAAAAGGCATCCATCTTTTTACTTTATTGTTATTCTGTCAAAATTAGTGTAGAATTTGTTCTTGTTATTTTTCTTTAAATCTTGTAATTCCTTTGAATATTAATAAGAGAATCAGTTTAATTCTTCAAATAGTGTCTCGTTTATTTTACTGCTTTAAGGTTTTTTTTATGAATAATTTCTATTATTAATTTACATGATAACATTCGAGATATTAAACTTAAACTAATTAATAGTTTTAGTTTAATATTATAAGTAAAATTGGATCAAAAGCTTTTCCTACTGGAAGGTTTTTTTTAAAACAGTCCGAGTGTTTGATGATGGTCGATTGATGGTTGTGGAGATTCGTATGGTGGTTCGTTTAGGTTTAAAGTAGGCTCAGCGCCTCACTTCTTCTCAAAGGATTTCGTCTAAAAGGTTCTAATCTCATTTTTAATTTTCATGTTTCTTATATTAATTTTGTTAAATGATTGAGTTCTTTAGTTAATTGATAGAGATAATATGATTTAGTCTGCTAAGTTGATCTATTATTTTTGTTATCTGTTAAATAAGTTACTGTTTGGAGTTAAGTGATAAATTTGTTTTACCTAATTTACTTGGTAGGTTTTCGGATTATATGTTGATTAAGTTTGGATTTGTATTTGAGTATGTTTTTTATCTGCTTAATATTTGTAGTTTAGATATGGAACTGCGTAATTGCTTTTGAATATATTTTGTTTAAATGAGAACATGTTTCTGTTAATGATAATGATTTTAAGTTATGATGTTTTGAATCTGTTAGATTATGATTACTGAATTGGATTTGTTACACATGATCTGTTTAATTCATAATCTGCTGAGTTTAACTGTATGCAATATGTTTGAATTTGACTGCTAGTTTAAATTTGTATGTGATTTGTGGTTATTTGCTTAATCTTAGTTAACTGTTTTTACTTGTAGTTTCATTTAACTGGTTAAAACGTTCAGTCATCTTTGATCTTTGCTGGGTATTGTTTGTGTTAGAGTCAGTTTGAGTTAGGGGTTGGATAACTGATTATCATGTTTAGTGGGCTTTTTATTTTGTAGACTGATTCATAGATTTTAATTATTTGATTGTTGATTGGACATTTCTGCATTTTTATTATAGTTACAGCTTATCAGTTCAACTAACTGATAAGCCCAATTAAGCTGTTTCCTGACGGCTATAAGCATATAAGCTTACACAAGTCACCTCCTGTGACTGGATCTTATATTATCTGTCATTAAGAAATTATTCAAAAAAATATGTCCATGGTGGGATTCGAACTCGATCCCTCCTGCTTGTAGGTCATACGTGATAACCATTTGGGCTAGAGCCCTTTTTGATTTTATTCTCTTAAATGTCGGTATTATAGTGTGAGTATTTTTAGCCAGAATTGTTTTAATTTAAGAATTTGTGTCACGTTTTTTTATAACTTTTCATTTTAATTTCTTTATAAAAAAAAAGTAGTTTAAATAATATATATATATATATAAAAAAAAAAAGTTTTTATTTAAAAAGTTTAATTAGTTAAATAGACTTATTTTAATTTTAGATTAATATTAAAAATAGTTTTTTTTAAGTGAATTTTACTATGGCTATTTAGATTTATAAGTAAATTAATTTAAAAGTTGTTTTAATTAAATAGATTTATTTTTATTAGATTATTAAATAGATTAAAATTTTCATAGATAATTAAATTAGTTTAAATTTTAAATAGAGTTTTAATTTTTAAGTAATTAATTGTGTTTTTAGATTTTAATTTTTAGCGGGGTTAACGATTCATGCACTTTAGGACAGTTTTAAATAGCTTAAAATTCGTAGAATTAATTTTAGTTTTAAAAACCAACGACACATTCAAATCAATTTTCCAAATCAAAACGAAACGTCTCAAATTCACTCGATCTTCGTGTACAACGAACTCGACTCACTCACGTGTTTAATCGTATCCGTCTTTGACTTATTTTTGGTTAATTACTTTTTCCTAAAGGTAATTACCTAAATTTGTCCTATAACGTATATGTGTTAATCCACGACACATCAAGGAGATAAGGCTGAACCCAAACCAAAGGTTGAGACACCACCAGCTAAGATTTTCACTGTGTCTGCTAAACAACCTGTTAAGCAAAATGTTTATAAGCCCGTCTCAACAAATAATGTGAACACAATTGAATCCTCAACCGAAGAACGCATGTTGTCCTTAGTTAAAGAAGTAGAACTCTTAAAAGAACATATTAAGCCTTCCGCTGAATGCTCTACTTCCTCTGAACCTAAGTCAATTCTAGGCGAACCCACAACTGAAAAGTTAGTCAAACCCTACTACAATGTGTGTAAGAATTCTCATCACATGACCATAGATCATGATGAACAAATGGCTGCAAAGAAATCTCAGGCACCTTTTGGGGGCAGACCACATGCCATTAGGAAACCACAAGGTACTTTCAGACCTTACCCACCTTGCCAATATTGTGGGCATACAGACCATCACTCAAATGAGTGTAATTACTTTCCAGGATGTGACATCTATGGAAGGTACACCTATGACAAAACCCAAACTGTCATTAAGGACAGGGTAAAGAAATTGGTAACCATCCCAACTCCCTCTGTTCCAAGGACGTCTGTGGACACAAAGACTTTAGCTAAACAACAACAAGAGTCTATTGTCTCTAATACAGCGGAGACAGCAGGAAACCAGCCTAACTCCGCTGATATCTCACAGGTAATCAGTTTATAATTTTTAGAGGTACACAAGCAGCTACTCTCAAATGTCTGTAGGTGAGAGTGGTGAAGTTAGGGTTATCCTCGACCCATAGGAGTCTATGTATGCACTTAGAAATATTTTAAGACTTATGTACACCCTGTCATTGCACCAGGGAGTGATTCATTTGTGTTTATAAAGCACCTCGATGACCCTGCACCCTCTAGACAATATACAGGCAAACAACAGCCTGTATACATATATGTCTCGACCTAGAGTAGCTGTACTTCACACAACCTCTAGGTTCCTTCAGAAAAATAATCCCAAAAGTTTGACTTTTAGGGGATCTGAATAATCATCATCAGCTTTCCTAGGAACAACGTAAAATGACGATCTTAAACTACATCTTTTTCACAAATAAAAGAATCCAAAAGGATTTATCCTTTCAGGGGGAGCTAAATCATCACCCTCTGCTTTCCTAGGGGCAGCGTAACTGTAATAACTCGAACTTAACGTCATCATTTTAACCTAACTATGTAACTTATTTTGAATTTCTAAGTATCGTTATGTTTGACGGTTTTTAGTTGAAACCGATAATGTGTAGCTATAATTAATTGTTGTGACAATTGAAGAGTACTAATAGTGATCGTGATGCCAATGGATGCCCAAATGTTATATTTTAGTATCGATTATTTCGATATTTGAGATTTTTGAAATTTTCGTTTTATTACGTATTAAGTCGAGTCGGAACCTTACTATTACTTTTTGTGTGCGCTAAATCTTTGAAAAAAGTATTTTTATTGAACGAGATTTTAATTTTTATGAATCCGGGACGAAACCCGACTCTCGTAAATTTATAAAAACCGACTAGGTACCATTCCCGCTCTTTAAAACTAGCTTTGCTAAAAGGTCCAAAAGAAAGCCATATTTGCACCAAGGTCCTCCCACCTTTTTACAAAAACACCCACCACATACACACACCTCATTTCAACTAATAAAGTTTTTCTCTCCCTCCCCCTTTTCTCTCTCAAAAGTCACGGCCAATCATGGCCACCATTAAACCACCAACAAAATTTGATTTTGGAAAAATCTAATCAATATCCCATGTTTGTAACATCATTGTAAGTAAATCCCACCAAGAAAATCCAACATGCAACAACATTTTTCTTAAGAGTTGATTTTGATAATTTTTGCTAAAAACATTGATTTGATCTAATTAAATCATTGGGTTTGTGTTTGATTGTGTTTAGGAACACACTATTAAAATATTGAAGCTTGAAGAAATGTTTTCTTTGGTGATTTCAGCCCCAAAACCCACGAAATTTATGGGGGGTTTGGGTGCTCTTGGTGTTTTGATCCATTTAATCATTGTAAGGTTCCATTGTTGTTATTATTATATTAATTATTCTCCTTTGAATGCATGCAAGTATTTATTATTTTTGGTGAATTCATGTTGATCATACAAGTGAATCTAAGGATTAGGAGTTGTTAGGGATGATGAATATAGGCTAGAAGTGTTGATGATGTTAAAAATGGGTCAAAGCGAGTTTTGATGTGATTTTAAAAGAGCCGTTTTAGATCAGTGGGTTTAAGGACATTTTTCGTACAGTGGATGTTGGTTAAGTGTTGGTATGATAGAATCTTGTTGTAGTGGTCGTCGAGACGGTCGTTTCGATATAAGATAGAGCTTTTAACTCCAAACAAGTCAAAAGTTACATAGGTTTGAATATTCGTGTACCGGGAGGCGAGTATCGCCGCAATCCGAAATTGTTGTCGATATTGGATCAGATCTCGGGGACTATAACTTGAGTTTCAAAAATGGTCAAGGGCTGTTCTCAGGCCATAAACTTAGCATTTTGAGTCTATTTTCATAATCAAGAGTCAGATTTATAAATGGTTTTGGTTAATTAAGTCAAAATGGTTTTACAAGTCGAGTGTGTAAAACAGCCCAGTTTTTAAAGTCTAAAGATGTGTCGAGCAGGTGGTTATAAAATGTTAATCATTGGATGAAATTTAAACTGAGTCTTTTACAGATTATAATAGAGTTTGTGACCAAGTTTTGTCGAAAACGGAGTTGTTTAGGTATGAGAAATTAGCGTATATTTTTGGTAAGTACCGACTGAGTATTAATGGAGAGGTACTTAACCTCGCGTCATAGTTTGAGGCGAGAGGCTAAACTATTAGATTCTAAAATTCCTAAAAGATATAAGTCTTAGGCTTGGGTGTATATTCTGAGACTGAAGACCCATGTTGGGTAATAAGTGTGAAAACACTTATCCTTTTACCACTTAATTATAATAATAACCAAGCCAAAACGTGTATTTTATGTCGTAAATGTCGGAATTATGCGTGGTTTGTGTTTTTGTTGTGATTTAGGATCAAAATGTAAAAAGGAAAGAAAACATGGGCTTTCACGGGCTTTTATCGAAGAAAAAGACAAAAGACGAAGTCAAAAGATCAAGAGTGCAAAAAGAACGGAAGTCCAATGCCTATTTTGAAGATTTATCGAAGAAAAGTCTAAAGACGGAAGTTTAATAAAAGCCGAAGAACTCAAGTCTAAATTAATGAAGAAATTACAAGACGAGTTTATTAATCCCGAGACAAAGTCGAAAAAGTCGAAGAATTTAGAAGACGAAAATACGAGAAAAGAAAGAAAGAAGCAACACATGCTTAACCTTCCCTAATCACTATAAATACCCTCCTAATCACACATTAGGAGGTGTTGGCTATTTTGACAAACTAGTCTTCCACCATTTTCATTACTTGCACATTTATTTTTATGTCATTTACTTAATTGTCAATTTAATTACCTTGTTTTGCACCTTAAATTTCTTGCCTTTAATTCCAAGTAAGTTCTTTAATTTTATTGTTGAATCTTATTTTTAATCAAGCTTTTGTTTATCATTCTCATCCTACTTTTCTTGTCTTTGATTTGATTTTGGTTCGGATTAAGCATTGATTTTGCTTAATCTTATTGCTTATTTGATTAAAAAGTTTATCTTTTTATTTCTATCTAGGCTTTTATACGAATTAAGCTATAAGTTTGACAATCTTACTGGCTTATTTTGTATTTAGCTTATTTGTTTTAAAGTTTTCTTCAAAGTTTTATCTTTTTAAAGTCTAATTTATAAAGTTTGCTTATTTTGTGTCTTGAAAGTCTTTAAATTCGTGCTTATTTTATTCGTCTTATTCTTGTTCAATCAAGTTTTTGGTATTTGCTTTTTAGTCTTAGCTTATTTGTTTTGCTTATTTCGTATCTCATTCCATCGGAAAGGGAATTTGGATTCCGACAGCTTGTTGAGATCGCAAAAACCACAAGGGTTTCTACATTGCGATCGGTGTTGTGATACTCCCCCTTATTCCGATCGTGATTGCGATCGCTTATTGCGATCGTATATTGCGACGGGTCTTAAGGCTACATTGAGACGAAGTGCTGCAAAAATTTCCACAGCCACATTCCGATAGAAGTGACATTCCGACAGAGTGTCATTCCGATAGGGTCCAAGGGTTGTTATTCTGACAGGTTGGATTTTAAGTATTCCGATAGTCTCATTCCGACCACATTCCGATAGGGTATTCCGATCATCATTCCGACAGAAGATTCCGATCACATTCCGATAGGTGAGTTGTTATTCCGACCGCTTTGTCGTGACAACATTCCGATGGTAAGCAACATTCCGATCGTTATTCCGATCGGAGGATTCCTATGGAGTTGGTTTTGTTTTAATTTCTTGTCTTAGTTTTATTTTTAAGTTTGCATTGTTTTAAGTTTTCAAATTTTTCACGCTTCCCGAAATCTCTGTTTTTACCAAGTGTTTTTCTAGTAATTTTTAGTTTAGTTTTTAATGCTTATTTTTCCGCCATTTTACTTTAGTGTTATTTTAATTGTCTTTCTTTATTTTAAATTTCAAGTTTGCATTTTTATTACATTGTCAAATTAATTTTTCGTCAAGCTTTAATTTTTGTCATTTAATAAATTACTTTTAAAAGTTTTAATTTTGCACAATTTACTTTTTAATTAGTTTTAGTTTTAATTACCGTCATTTACATTAACGTCTTGCACATTTACTTTACTACAACGACAATCTATTGTTTCCACCAAAAGACGACTGAGTCGCACGTTAATACCTTTTTCAATTCGAAGAGACTGGAACAACGATATTTTTATACTAGGCAAAAACCTTGTATCAAATGGCGCCGCTGCCGGCTCTTTTCGTGAAGATTAACGGTTTTCTGTGAAAGACGCGTTGAATTTTGGGATTCGTTCACTCGTGAACGTTATTTTTCTTGCTCAAAAATTTTCAAAAATCCATAAAAATTAAAAATTGATAAAAATCCATAAAAATCCAAAAAGATTTTTATTTTTATTTTTACACGTACATATATATTCTCTATTTCTTTGGTATCTTTTTCTTTTGCTTTTGCAGGTGTATGCGTACTAGATCTTCAACTTATTCTGAGCCCGAGACTCGTGAAGATTTAGATATGGCAGGTGTGAACAACAATAATAACCCACCGCACCTCAACAATAACAACAACAATGTTCTTCCACCACCAGATCTTAGAACAATGGAGGAGCTTTGTCAACCAACGATGAATGGACGAGGAGGACCGATTGCGCTGATGCAAATCACGGCTCCGGAGTTTTCGTTGAGGCATCACATGATCCAACAAGTGCAAAACACTTGTCCATTTCGCGGATTGCCGGATGATGATGCCAACAAACACCTCGACAAATTCATTACCGTTACTAAAAGCATGAAGTTGCCCGGGGTTACTATGGATTTTCTTCGCCTTCACCTATTTCCACACACCTTATCCCACCATGCCGAAAAATGATTTGATCGTCTTCCGAAGAATTCAATTCATATTTGGGACGAGATGACTCAACGCTTTTTGTCGCGCTACTTTCCACCATCCATGGTCACGAGCCTTCGAAATCAAATTAGTGGATTTACTCAAGAACCCGATGAATCACTTTTTGATGCTTGGGAACGATATAATGTTTTGATCGATCGATGTCCAAACCACAACATGCTCCCCGTCACCTTAATTGATACTTTCTACAATGGTTTAACTTTTCGTGATCGTGATACGATTAATGCAGCCGCCGGTGGCACATTTATGAAAAGAAGACCTGAGGAGTGTAGAGAGCTTATAGAGAACATGACTACTCATCACAAAAATTGGGATTCATCTGCATCATCAAGATCAAACTCGAGAGTCAATGTGTCTTCTACTTCTTCAAACCCTGATATCACCGAATTGACCCGCGCAATGGTCGAAATGAGCAAGAATATGCAACTTTTGGCTACAAATCAACAACAACAAGTTAAAGCTGTAGCACCTTCTTGTGAGACTTGCGGCGGTCCTCATTCATACACTGATTGTCCTTCTACTCATGACAATCCGGAAAACGTGTATGCGGCTTATGGTAACTACTCAACGGAAAGCTACCAAGCCCGGCCTCAAGGTGATCGTAACTTGCTAAGTTACCGTTCTAATAACTTTCTTTCACCCGGTTTGTCTCCTCAAACCCACAACCCCAATAACTACAATAGAAGCAACCCAAACCCACCTCGCGCTTCTAATCCTTATCACCCACCCGCTCAACAAGCCCCACCCATTAATCAAGATGTTGAAGCTTTCATGAGGATCCAAGTAGAGCAAATCAAGAATCTACAAAGCCAAATTATCGATTTGAAAGGGGATATCACTAAGCAAGGTAATGATATTAGATCCGAGCTTCGACAAAACCTCTTTTAGCACTCAAACAAATGATTTGAAGAATATGCTGGCTAGTTTCTTACCCACTCCTCAACCGTCTACTTCGGGCTCTCTACCTTCAAATACCATCACCAACCCAAGAGCGACTGTGAGTGCTATTACTACACGCAGTGGAGCAACCATAGTAGGACCATCTATCCCTTCCCCAGTTACTCCATCTACACCTCCTCCGCCATAATTTATTCCTCCTACTCCCACGCCTAGTATTAGTTCTCCATTACCGTCTCCACCTATGCATAAAGAACTACCCAAGAAACACCCTTTCCCAACCCCACCTTCCACCTTTAAACCTTCAACATCTCAACCTTTACCTGCTACACATTCCACCTATAAACCCAATATCCTTTATCCTTCTCGCTTAGACAAGGCCAATTTGCAAACCAAGGATGACATTCAAGTGTCGAACTATTTGAAGAAGATTTCAGGACTGACCATCACCTTTAGCCTTGTTGAAGCTCTAGCCCAAATGCCTAAATTTGTTAAGATGTTTAAGGACTTTCTTAATAAGAAGGAGAAGATGGCCGAGTTTGTTAATACTCGATTGAATGAAAATTGTTCTGCCGTCCTTCTTAAAGAACTTTCGGAGAAACTTGGAGATCCCGGTCGTTTTGTGCTACCATGTACTTTTCACAAAACCGAAGAATTTACTGCTTTAGCCGATCTCGGGGCAAGTATAAATCTAATGCCTTTAAATGTTTGGAAAAAGTTATCATTACCCGACCTTACACCAACAAATATGACTCTTGAACTTGCAAATCGCACTCTCGCTTGGTATTGCCGAAGATGTGTTCATTAAAGTTGGCACCTTCACTTTTCCGGTCGACTTTGTTGTTGTTGATTATGAAATGGACCCTCGTATTCCTTTAATACTTGGTCGGCCATTCTTGAGAACCGGAAAATCATTAGTTGATGTTGCTGAAGGTGAGCTCATTTTAAGGGTCAGGAATGAGGCACAAGTTTTTAAAATGGGGAAGATCACAACCAAATCAAATGGAAGAGAATCAACGAATATGATTAATGTGCTTGATGATTTTGTCGTCTACAACAATCCTCTATTCGATTCTTTCTATGATAATCCAATGTTCCAAGATGATGTGGATGATTCTCTCTCCAATTCTGATCCTCCACCAATTCATGAGTCTCCACCGATCTATGATGACTACGATGATGATTCGTGTTCTGATATGGATGATTCTGATGATTTTACTTATGAGTATCCAGACATGCCCACTTATGATGATTTTGATGAGGCTGATACTCTCTCGAGTGATTCTTCTCATGATGACCTTACTCCTACTTTTGATGAAGACCCTCCACCAACAATGCTTGATCCTACTTTGGATGACTACTCATTTGAGGAAGATTTTGCTACTTTTCTCAACACTTACTTCCCAAATGAGAGTGATTCTCCTCCTTTGGACTTTGATGATTATGGTTTTTATCCTCCTTTGGATATGAAGAAAACCCCTTCAAAGGAGAAGAAGTCGACCGACACAGCTATCCGCAGTACTTATGTCTTGACACCTCTCTATCCCCTTCTGAGGATGAGATTGTGCGATTTATGAGCGGATCATCTTCAAGGACTACTGAACTTGAGTGTTATTTTCCCCTAAAGGAAAAGGTGTTCGATCCCGGTATTGCAATGTTTAAGGCATCTCAGTATCCATCTGATGAAATAAAAGGAAAGACTTTTGGAAACCATGGAGATATGCTTGCACCTCCTCACCCTTACTACCACCGTGCTCCATCTTTGCTTAAGGGAACCTTGCCTATTCTTCTTTGGCTTGCCTTGTTCGCCTTAAGCTTGTGCTATTTGATGGACAAAACCATATATTTGATCCTGGTGGATGTCTTTCAAGCTTCTTCCTATGCTAATCAAGGTCGAGTCAGGCTCACGACTCGGTTAACAAAAACAAGCGCTTCTCGGGAGGCAACCCGCAGTATCTATCCTTTTTCTTTATTTTTCTAATAAGTGTAGGGGGAGACCCTAGTATTTGTTTGTTGTTTTCTTTCTTATCATGTGCAGGGATTCGAGCTTCAAAGATCCATTCTCGATGACTTTTGACGACATGTGATTCCGTATACCCGTCTTTCTGGTTCTATCCTAAACTCTTTTGATTCTCTATTTTATATTCTTCAATATTAAAATAGGAATCACTTTAGTTGTCTCTTCCTTAGCGAGATTTAAACAACGTGCACAATGTCCTAAGTGTAGGGGAGTTTACTTCCACATGCTTAAACATTGAGGACAATGTTTATATTAAGTGTAGGGGGACTTCTATCGAAGTTAAGTGGGCTTTTCCTTGTATTTGTCCTCATTTTAACCGGAAAATTGATTTTTCGACATTTTTCAATTTTTTTTATCTATTTTGGCCTTGTAGTTTTTCCTTTGTTATAGCTATTTTATTTCTTTGCTAGAATAAATTTTGAATAAAGTGGTTTTAATTTTTAAACGTTGTGAATATTTTGACTCAACCCGAGTTTACTTATCTAAGTTTACTCTAGCTAGTATCCTTAACGTGTTTAAGTCAAGTTTTGCTAGGCTTTTATGCAGGGAACTTTAAAATGCGAAAGTCTTAACTCTTACGGGTTAAGAACAAGAACTTTTCGCAAGTTCCTATAATTGATCCTAGAGAGTCGTTTATCAAAGGAACTTTAAAATGCGAATTCTAAACTTGAAAAAGTCTAAGAATTTGCAAGTTCCTAGAGATGACTTGAAAACCCAAAACTTTGATTTAATAGGCTAAGCATCCACGAGTCTCATTCCTTGAGATTTTAAACTGTGGAGAACGAGAGATGATAGAGTCAGTTATAAGTTTGGTATTCTTTTATGAATTTATGTGAGTTGATTATAAGCTTTTTCTCCCATCGCTTGTTAATAAATATATTTGCAATAAATAAGGTTGTACGATTTGAAAAGTTACTTAGCTTCTAGCCCAAGATCGTTTAAAAGTTGCTCGGTATTAATTAGAGTTCATAGCCAAGGCATAACTTATTGAAGCGGGATGCGAAGATTGGCGAGTCCGAAAAGGTCCTAACAAGACATGAGGGCTACATTTTGTTGCTAAAGATCCCAAGTGATGTGAATAATCATTTATCAAAAATCAATATGAAGGATCGAGACACACGACGAAAAGCAAATACTCCCC
This sequence comes from Glebionis coronaria, assembly GCA_025667525.1. Lineage (NCBI taxonomy): Eukaryota > Viridiplantae > Streptophyta > Magnoliopsida > Asterales > Asteraceae > Glebionis > Glebionis coronaria. The sequence goes on along the minus strand of CM046874.1, from coordinate 632,759,423 downwards.
TAAAGATCATGGAGAAGTGTATCCAAAAAGGCCCTAACAAGGTATGAGGATAAATAGATCCAAGTCCTAAAAGGAGGCGGATCTTTGTATATCAAAATTTCAAATAAAGATTGGAGAAAAATGAAGAAGTCGTGGTCTAAATATGAAGAATCTCTCAAAAAGTTCAAGTGAAGAAATTCCTATTATGAAGAGAAGACCATTATTTCATGAACGTCTCTCAAGATTTGAAGTATGAAGTCGCTGCCAAATATCGGTCCGAGAAAGGTCTCAAATCGTGAAGCAAGTTATGCTAAGATATGAACTTTATGAGGTCCCGAGAAGCAGTTTTAAAAGATTATGTCCTTTAGCTAACTATTGATTAAATCGTCCTACTTTATTTTCAGCCTAAATAACTATCGAAATAAGTCAACAATGCATCCTCGTGATCATTCAAGACAACAATAAAATATAAGAGATACACCTAGGAATAAGGGATTCTAAGTAAATAATTGGCCCACATGAGTTTGTGTTAGTTTGCTAACTTATAATAACAATGATCTCGTTTTTAAGCTTGGTATAGGGAACGTGAAACTTGAGGATGATAATCATTCATGACATTCCAAAACCCTAAGGTAAGTTTTTGATCTTTTAACTTGTTTTCTTCTTTTAAATTTCTATCTCTTTAATAAAGGCCATTGTAGATTGATTATGATGGAAAATGTAAAGCGTGCTTTATAATTAAAGCATTGCATGAGGACATTGCAATGGTCAAGTGTAGGGGATTTAATAAGTGTGAAAACACTTATCCTTTTACCACTTAATTATAATAATAACCAAGCCAAAACATGTATTTTATGTCGTAAATGTCGGAATTATGCGTGGTTTGTGTTTTTGTTGTGATTTAGGATCAAAATGTAAAAAGGGAAGAAAACATGGGCTTTCACGGGCTTTTATCGAAGAAAAAGACAAAAGACGAAGTCAAAAGATCAAGAGTGCAAAAAGAACGGAAGTCCAAGGCCTATTCTGAAGATTTATCGAAGAAAAGTCTAATGACGGAAGTTTAATAAAAGCCGAAGAACTCAAGTCTAAATTAATGAAGAAATTACAAGACGAATTTATTAATCCCGAGACAAAGTCGAAAAAGTCGAAGAATTTAGAAGACGAAAAGACGAGAAAAGAAAGAAAGAAGAAACACATGCTTAACCTTCCCTAATCACTATAAATACCCTCTTAATCACACATTAGGAGGTGTTGGCTATTTTGACAAACTAGTCTTCCACCATTTTCATTACTTGCACATTTATTTTCATGTCATTTACTTAATTGTCAATTTAATTACCTTGTTTTGCACCTTAAATTTCTTGCCTTTAATTCCAAGTAAGTTCTTTAATTTTATTGTTGAATCTTATTTTTAATCAAGCTTTTCTTTATCATTCTCATCCTACTTTTCTTGTCTTTGATTTGATTTTGGTTCGGATTAAGCATTGATTTTGCTTAATCTTATTGCTTATTTGATTAAAAAGTTTATCTTTTTATTTCTATCTAGGCTTTTATACGAATTAAGCTATAAGTTTGACAATCTTATTGGCTTATTTTGTATTTAGCTTATTTGTTTTAAAGTTTTCTTAAAAGTTTTATCTTTTTAAAGTCTAATTTATAAAGTTTGCTTATTTAGTGTCTTGAAAGTCTTTAAATTCGTGCTTATTTTATTCGTCTTATTCTTGTTCAATCAAGTTTTTGGTATTTGCGTTATAGTCTTAGCTTATTTGTTTTGCTTATTTCGTATCTCATTCCATCGGAAAGGGAATTTGGATTCCGACAGCTTGTTGTGATCGCAAAAACCACAAGGGTTTCTACATTGCGATCGGTGTTGTGATACCCCCCCTTATTCCGATCGTGATTGCGATCGCTTATTGCGATCGTATATTGCGACGGGTCTTAAGGCTACATTGAGACGAAGTGCTGCCAAATTTTCCACAGCCACATTCCGATAGAAGTGACATTCCGACAGAGTGTCATTCCGATAGGGTCCAAGGGTTGTTATTCCGACAAGTTTGATTTTAAGTATTCCGATAGTCTCATTCCGACCACATTCCGATAGGGTATTCCGATCATCATTCCGACAGAAGATTCCGATCACATTCCGATAGGTGAGTTGTTATTCCGACGGCTTTGTCGTGACAACATTCCGATGGTAAGCAACATTCCGATCGTTATTCCGATCGGAGGATTCCGATGGAGTTGGTTTTGTTTTAATTTCTTGTCTTAGTTTTATTTTTAAGTTTGCATTGTTTTAAGTTTTCAAATTTTTCACGCTTCCCGAAATCTCTGTTTTTACAAAGTGTTTTTCTAGTAATTTTTAGTTTAATTTTTAATGCTTATTTTTCCGCCATTTTACTTTAGTGTTATTTTAATTGTCTTTCTTTATTTTAAATTTCAAGTTTACATTTTTATTACATTGTCAAATTAATTTTTCGTCAAGCTTTAATTTTTGTCATTTGATTAATTACTTTTAAAAGTTTTAATTTTGCACAATTTACTTTTTAATTAGTTTTAGTTTTAATTACCGTCATTTACTTTAACGTCTTGCACATTTACTTTACTACAACGACAATCTATTGTTTCCACCAAAAGACGACCGAGTCGCACGTTAATCCCTTTTTCAATTCGAAGAGACTGGAACAACGATATTTTTATACTAGGCAAAAACCTTGTATCATTGGGTACTTTAACCGTGTTGATTTGGTATCATGAGATGGATCAATATCGAAGATACTAGTTTTAGAAAGCTAGTATATGTTGTGGGGTTGTAGAAAGGATTCACTTGCATTGGTTGGTCATGTCTATGTACATACTATTTTGAGTCGTTGGTTTTATTATACTAAGTGTGTTTTGAGATACTTGAGTATGTTGTTAAGTGCGCACCTTATCTGTTAGGTGTCGGCTTTTGACGTGTATATTTGGAGCATCATCACTTCAACGATTACTACTACTACTAGCTTCGTGTATCATCTAAGGTGAGTCTATAGCCTCGCTTTTATTCTTGTTTAAATGATTTTAAACCCGCGAGGGGGATACATGCTATTTGAAATAAATGGACCACAAGTCTTTGAATGATTGTTTAAACTTAAATGTTTTTTTATTGTAACAAGTACGTTGAGTACAATGGATTGGTACGTTGAGTACAATGGATTGGTACGTTGAGTACAATGGATTGGTACGTTGAGTACAATGGATTGGTACGTTGAGTACAATGGATTGGTACGTTGAGTATAATGGATTGGTACGTGGAGTACAATGGATGGGTACGTTGAGTACAATGGATTGGTGTGACTCGTATACCAACGTAGGGTCACACAAGGGAACTGTGATTGAAATTGCTTTTATATACTTGTGTTCAAATGATGATTTGCAAAACCTATAGATTCGCTCAACCTTTGTGTTGACCCTTTTAAGCATGTATTTCAGGTAATCAAGATGCATAGCAGCAGAGCATGCAAGGAGGGAGTTGGTGCTTACTTGTCTAAACTTTGTTTATTTTTCATCCTTTCTAAATTGACAATTTACTAAAAGTATTTTGAGGAACATGTTGTGTTGGTAACGGTTTTTGGGACTAAACGCCACTCTGATGGTATCTTTAGGGATGGAAATTCATTTAGACAATGTTGTATTTATAAATTTAACGTCTCTTTTGGGATCATTTTCTATGATTGTGTGTGTTGTACTATGAGTAACGCCCAACGTGGACATTCCGCTGCGTGGTAATTTGGGGGTGTTACAGTAACAGGTGATCTTAACCCACATATGTTTCATAGATAAAAGAGTCCCAAGGGATTTATCCTTTTTTTTTGGGGGGGGGGGGGGGGGCTGAATAATCACACTCAGCTTTCCTAGGGGCAGCGAATGGTGACCATTAACCTCATTATTTTCACACTTAAAAGAATCCCAAGGATTTATCCTTTGGAGTGGCTGAATAATCATACTCAGCCTCTCTGGGACAGTGTACTGATGACTATTCCCCTTATCTATTTCCCTGTTACTAACTCACACCAATTTCAGGCTAATGTTGAACAACAAACTGTAGACTCTCATGCTACAGCAGAAGGAGCTGATAATGTTATTCAAGAACAACCAAAAGAAGATGAGCTTAGGCTTGATGTTGAGGATGATGTATTAGCTCTCATTGAAAGCTTCTCTGAACCTGAATCAATGCCTGATGATGAGATTCTACCTGATGGGATGATTGAAGAAGAGGATGAAGAGGACGATGAACAACCTCCTCTGTCACCTCCCAAGAACACATCTGAGTCTACACCAGCTGATAACACCACTCCACCTCCCAAGGCAGCTGCTGTGACACCTAATTCGTCTGTCTCTGTCACTAATGAACTTCCAAAGGCTGAGTATGATCTCATAGCTGAATTTTTACTATTCGATCATCCACAACAACTCAATTTTGACATCTTACCAAAGGAGGATGACTATGCACAACAAAGCCTGAATATTGAATGTCTGATATTAAACGTCTGTCACGTAAGTTGGATCATATTGGTTCTGAGATGAAGTCATTTACATCAAATTTCCAAAAGATCATTACACAGGCGTTCAAGGATGCTATCATAAAGCCTATCAAAGATGGCACACGAAAAGGAGTTTCTCGGGGACTTAGCCATCTATCTACTAGAATCAAAGATGCTATTACCACAGAGGTACCTGATATGCTATCAGCCCATGAGTTAGTCATGCACAAGGAGTTTGAAGCTGTGTACAGACGACAAAAACATCACACAAACTTCTTGGCTAGACATGTTGGTAGGTCTGTCAACAGAAACTGCAACAGCCTCCTTCGAATTGCCAGAGGCTCAAGAAACAGGCAAAGACAAATGGATGCATCTGTTGAGCAAGTTGTTAAGTATATTCAATCACGTTCAGCCAAACGTCTGGAACGACAGGCTAACCGTGAGGGGGAGAAGGTTAATTTACTTAAACTTGAACCCATCAATGCCAGCACGAGTTCAGCTGATAACACCATCTCTACACCCATCCCTCTCCAAGTCATCACACCTGTTGTTATACCTGATGATGATGATGCAACTAAGGGGGAGCAAAAGCCCAATGTAGGAGCTGATACATCTAAATCCCTGTCTCTGGTTAACACCAATGAGACTGTGGACAAAAGATGAACCAACTGCTAAGAAACTCAAATTTGATGTTAGCTCCCTATCAAAGGTTGTACAAGCTCAAGCTCAGATGGCATTCCTTAAAAATGCTGAAGAGCTTAAGAAATCAAATGAATCATCCTATGTCTCGAAGAAAGGAAAAGAAATAGTTATGGTAGACTCAGACGCCAAACTAAAGAAAATAGCTGCGATGCTAGAGACAGGAGGATCCACAACAGAAATCTCTCAATTCTCAACCTTCAAAGTCGCTGATGAGAATCCTCTATCAGCTGAGGAAATTGAACAACAGACACTTGAATTCAATAGGCTGAATGAAATCAAGAAGGCCAAAGAGCTGAATGAAGCAAAGTTGAGTAGAATGCCTCCCCAACAGAGAGAGGAGCAAAGAAAACTCTTGAGAGAAATGGAGTTAAAATGCAAAGAGGCTCTCAAGAAAGTAAAGACTGACTATGATGGATGCGCTAACTCTAGATATGAACCAGGAAAAATCAACAAGTTCAAATACACAATTCGAAAGTCTACTCACACACCACAGATGGTTTTATGGAGAGATAACCAACAGGCCAACATAAATATCTTTGATGATATCAAATTAAAGACACTTGGTCTCTCTGAATGGTTTGAATTGGAAGCTTTAGCTGAGAAGAAGTCTGGACAAGCTAATTTCCTACTTCTAAAGACTCTGAAGGCTAAGTTTAACTGGGTAAAAGAAACAGCAACCAAGCTCAAAGTTGACCCCCCCTCCACAGTTGTTTGAGCAAGAACTCCCAAAGGCTGAAAAGAAAAGAAAAAGGATGAATCAATTCATTAAGGAAACCTTTGTGATAGCCGACATTCAAGTGGATGGAATACACATGGATCTTATTCTACCCAATCGGATAGTAGGACCAATTGATGGGCAGACCTACACTGATCCTGAAAGAGGAATGGCATTCATGAACAGGGATGTCAATATGCTTTCCAAAGGGAAAATGAGATGGGGATAGCTTCTACAATTCAGCTTTTAGTTTTCAAGAAAGTGCTTAAAATCAACTCTGAGTATTCCAAAGTCTTTGCTCAAGCTTTGCAAGCTGAATTGGATACCATCACAAACATCACTGAAGCTGAAGAAAAAATATAAAGAATGATGTTTATTGAAATTTTCACAGCTGAATTTTCACTCTCATAATTTTGTTTACTCATGTTTTGTACTTGTAATATTTTTAAGTATTAATGAATTATGAAGTTGTTTGTTAGATCTGTTATGTGTAAGAAGAAGCTGTTATCTCACTTACTATAACTAATTTAGATCTAACTCTATTTATGTTCAAATAGGAGGAGATTGTTGGGAATCTAAGTTTGTTAGACTTCCCTTAGTCATAGATTTAAACATAAATCAAGTTGTTTGATATTAACTTGCACGTGTCAAGGTAACAAGCAAGTACCACAAGACTCACAGCGAACTTAGTCGCTGTGAGCAACCATAGAGGAGTCCATGTCAAAGACATTGTCAAGGAAGTCGAAGATTACTTGAAGACATACTCATTGGCTGTGATGGATAACAACCAAGACGTATCAGAGACTCTTAGTGGTTGAGTGTTAACAGGGGTGGCAATACCTTGTTAACACTCAGTACACTTTGGACATACCTAAGTGTTTAGGTGGGAAGACATGCAGCCTAAAGTACGAGGTTATGAAGAAAAAGGAATTTATGTCAGCTGTGTTTCCCTAAAGCATTGTGGCAGACTACCAATAATAGAAAAGCATCTTGTGACAGATGTCTGACATTGTCTGTTTTGTGTAGTCACCATCAACCAGCTATCAAATTCAACCTCGTACAACTATAAATAGGATATGTAGCCTAGAGTTAATGTTGTTCACTTTATTAGATTTCACACATTAACTCTTTAGAACTTATTGAACAAACAACTGTTCCTGTGTTCTTAAGTGAGCTTTATTTGTCCAAAGTGTACACAACAAATTGTCATCAAACTATGCTATCCATAACACTTGTAATATTTGTTATACAATAATAAAGTCTTACATTTGAAAAGTATTTACTTGTGTTATTTATCTTTCTTAATCGTTTCAAGCTAGGATTAGGGACTTTCAAAATGCATCACTTTTAAGAGTAGTACGACTTACATGTTGATAGCGTGGTTTTAGCCTCTTTTTGATGATCTCCGTAAGCTTGACATTGTCGAAGTGGTTGAATGAAAGCGCTTGTTGAATGACAAGCTTCGTAAAATCAAGTCGAACCGCATCATTATCAAATATAAAAACGTGACCATCCGCACCAATAGTAACTTGTGAGGTATCACCTTGGCTAACCATGATACAACCGTTCGTGTGAGTCTGTAGTGTAGTGTTAGTCGTGGTGCTATAAAACTTAATACACTTCTTGGAACGCGCCCTAGCTTTCTGCCTCATCTTTCATAACACATAAATCGTAATTAGACCAAAAATTGTATTTTCTCGTAGTTGGTCTAATTCGCTCAACATCATCATTTGTGTAAACTTTTTGGTGATGGCTAGAGGCAACAGAGGCATTAGTGGAAGCATGTCGTGATTGTGAGTTTTTCATTATATCGATAATTCGGGATTAGAAAAATTAGAGATATCTATTTATTCTATTAAAAGAAGGTTTTTGCTTATGTCATCTTTGACTAGGTGTAAATCTATTATTGGTTACTTGAATTAAAAATTATTTATTGATGATGTCATATATGATCATTTATAAATTAATTTATTACTTAAATGTTTTTCCAAGTTTGAATGAGAAAAAAAAGACAGAAATACAAAATAGCCTTTTCACTGATTGATGGGTTAATGAGGTGCTTTGGAAGAAACAATATATTGAATCAAATTCTCTAATATCTCAATATTTCATCCTCATATTTTTCTGATTAACTTAGCTTCTCGAATTTCAGCTTTTTTTTTCCTGTAACCTGATTCTGATTGCATATGTTACTAATCGATTAACCCCTCACCAAGAAGCGAATCAAAGTTTAAGAGAGATTCCCATGGAGATCTTTTTATTATCTCTTATTCTCGGTGAAGAACATTGTCGTTTGATTTTGTCGAAATCGATTCTTAAAAGACGATTTCGACGGGGCTGAACTCTGGAGCTGTTTTTAAGGTGAATATGTGATGTTATAAATTATCACTTGATTGTTGTTAATTATCATTGTTTTATTTTTCTTGAACAAGTTGTTTGATGAAAATGCCTATAAGAAATTTTGTTTTTTTTAATGTTAGCTTCGGGTAATTTTAATCCTTATGTAAAGTTATGTTTATTTTTGTCTAAACTGCTTAGTATTTTGGATGGTAAATTTTGCATGTTTGCTACACAATATTGGATGTTAATAAATTTTTCTATTTTATTCGGTCATTTTCATCCACTTGACTAACAACATATAAAATATCTTATCAATTAAGTAAAAAAAAATTGATTATCTGTATGTTTTAACCACGTTTTATGTAGAAGTTTAAGAAATTTACTTCCACTGGTGTTGATTTTCATGTATACATTGAAGCTTTCGAATTTTTCTATATTTTTTATTAGTATTTGCTTGATACTTATTGTTTTATGATTCTTTGCATATGAGAAAAATCCATTATTCGTTGTGTGATTGTATCCTAAATCTTAAATGGCATCTTCATAACAAGGATGTGTGTGCCCGATTGACCTGTTCGAATTCGTCTGATTTTATTCTTTTTGATGATTTAAGGTGATCGTGTCATGAGTTATGTGATCTGTTCGAGGATAATTTTTACTTCTATCTTTACAACATCACTTCTTGGATAAACACTTTTGGTATTCTTTTTTTGTTCAATAAACATCTAAAATTCAGTTTATGAACATAATTGCATTATTTACCACTATCAGCATTGCTCATTTTGCAGAAAATGGTTGCCTGAAGAATGTCATTGTGATTCTTCTTCTTATGACCTCTCTTGGAAATAGGTAATACATGATGTTCAAGCTTGAGCATGACCTTTCTTTACTTTTGTTTTTAAGTCTTCAGTAGAAGCTTAATAGCTTATGCCTTATTGTGCTTTAGACAAACTACTAAACTATTTCTAGGTGTTTGGATCATGTTATCTTCATGGGCTTGTGACTTTTTGGGAGGAGAAATAAGCAATAAGGCAAAGATTTTTGAAAATGATGACTTTGAGTCACTTTTAGATGCATATTTGAGTCTTTTTTGGTTGTTTTTTCAAATTAACTTGGGCCGTTTTATTTGTCAGTTTGGGCAACTCTTTAGGGTCATTTTAGTTGCTAAATTAGGTTACTTTTGGCTAGAGAATCAACCATTTTTGAACTGAAAATTCAAACTTACGTATTTGATAATCAAAATGTGTATAAATGAGTCATTTTTGGGTCATTATAGCTGCTGAATTAGATCACTGTTGGCCTTAATATTTGGTCACTCTACGGTGTCATATTTGTTGTTTTTTTTTCTTTAATTTTGGCTAACAATGTAGTTGCTGAAATCAAAACTATTTTTGCTGTTAATTACTTAGATTAACATTTATTTAGCCTTGATAGCTTATAGATCTTAGTAATTTCAAGAATGCTATATTCATACACTCTTCAATATTTTCTGTATTTATGGGTTCTAAGTCTGTATGCATACACATTTTTATTGTTTGATTGGAATATTATGATTACTAATTTACTGTTTTAGCAAAATCAAATTGTTTTTGAATTATTTTGTTTTTCAGGTATGGAGACACTAGCTGGATACTCGAAACTCTAAAACCCCCTTAGGAACAAGCATCTCATGGAAAAAATATATTCAATGAACGGTTGAGATGATGGTGGCTATCATGGAGTTCAGGAGTTGTATCTATTGCTGATTATCAAATCCGTTCTCAAGTCACTTCTTCATTATTTTTTTATGAATGTTAATGTTGTGTATCCGTCTATTTCGTTCTTAATCGGCTATGGATTACAATGGAAGACAAGGAGGCATTCCTAAAGCTAGAACAAAGGTTCGTTTTTTTGAACCTTAGTGATTGTGAAGCTTTAAGAAGGACAAATGCTATAACAAAGCTACAATTGTATCTATTGTGCAAACCCTATCTCTATTCATGCGAATGAATCTCCCACAACTCTTTAATTTTTCCTATTTGGTTGTGCATAAGCATTTCTAGACAACATATAGCCCTGTTTGAAGATGCAGTAATAGCTGGATCATTACATGATGGAAGCATCAAACTCTAAAGATGAAGAAAATGGCGTATTCATGATATTTCGATGTAAGTGTTTCTTCCATTTGTAAGTTTGCCAAGTAGTTTTAATATTGGACTGATATGTACCCATTTGCCATGTTTATGCTTCTTTTATTTGGTTTTTATATGTATGAGTAGTTCAATATTGTGCAATTCTTGAGGTTATGTTGATTTGATCATTAATTTTTATACAAGATACTTCACTAGAAAGAAAAAAAAAGATGTTATCGAAGTATTTTAACAAAAGATTGCTCTTTTATAAAAGTATTTAACCAATGATTGTAGTTTTGAACTCACTATGTCTTTCCTAGAAAACCCATGAAACAAACTTTATTGCATTGGAGATGTTAGATACGCACAAAGAACTCTCATCTCTTCAAAAATTGTTTTCGTACTATCGAGATAAATTCCGCAATTACTGATTATTTGGCTTGCCATAGACATAGGTATGGCCATATATTTCAAATGCGTTACCCTTTGCAGGTAGCCCTATAGTTCAAGATGGTGTTAAAATGACCATCAGTTCCATGCCTATGCATAAGTAAGGGTGGCTAAATGGATGGACTGGACAGGTATGGGCAGTGGGTTAAATGGACGTTGGTCTATGGACACGGACTAAATGGGCAATTTTTAATATTTGGACTAAATGGACTTGGACCAAATGGACATTGGACCAAATGGAAATGGGTTAAATGGACAATATTAAAGGAAAAATAAATAAACTCAAGATTAATTTAACCAAATACTTTTATGTTGTCAAAATAGTCCATAATAACAAAATGCTTTTTATGATGTCCAAATAGTCCAATAAAATAAAAGTAATACCCATTTAGTCTATTAGTTCAAAAGAAAAAATCTAAATAGCCCAAATTTAAGCATATGGACATGATTTGCCACCTCTATACATAAGTAAGGCTTGCAATGAAATGATGTTTGTGCATCTCTATTTAATTTGTGATATAATTTGTATGCTTCTCTGACTTGAAATAAGATTACTTTGTACAAGTGAACCTCACATTGATACATTATGATACACATGTCTATATCACTCTTTTAAAAAATTAGTAACAGAATTGGCATTTGGCATTCCACATATATCTTTTTGACTTTTTCTAAAAAAAGAACATGTTGTGGTGTGTTAGAGTTAACTTTCAAAATTTTTTTCTTTTGACTTTTTCTAAAGAAAGAACATGTTGTGGTGTGTTGGAGTTAACTTTCAAAATTTATTGCCTTATGTCAATTATGTTGGCTAAAAGTGTAATATGTGAATTTCCATATAGAGTGTGCAACTCATTTAAAGGGAAAGACAGATCGATAGCAAATACATGGCATCCCTGATACTTTTGTGGTTGTAATTGCAACCATTCTTAGAGAGCCGGGAGGAGTCGTTGGCATGAGAAGGTGGTGCTAAAGCCGCCACATAGAACTTTGGCACCAGAAACCCCTTTTGGCACCACATTTGTGAGGGAGTAGTTGATACGAAAAAAAGTGGTGTCAAAGGGGTGTAATGGGCTCACATAAACCCTACTTTATAACTAAAAAAAAAAAATAAAAAAATCAGAAATTCTTTGACGTGAGCTGGTGGGGTTGGCGCGAGCACCTTAGCAACCAGGGCCGGAGTGGTGCGCCAACGGTGAACTGGCGCCAAAGGCTACCAGCCCACCTAGCAGCCATCCACTCCCTTGCTCTTGGAGATTCAACAAAATATTTTCAATTTAGTCATTAGACTAAAACCCCTTTTCTAATTATGCAGGTTTGCAACTTTCAGATGATACAAAAAAAGATCAGCGTATATGAAGTCGAGAAACTTATTTATAGTAACAGTAGCTCCCAAAAAAATGTTGAAGGAATGCCTTTTCCATATGATGAGTACGTGATAGGCAACAAGGCAAATAGATTGTTGGTAACTGAGAAAGGGATGACATCATTGCAGCTGTACTTGTGTCAAATTAAAGGAAAGATGAATCTTTTTATAAATTTTGATAAATTAATTTATATGCGATTTTTTAAAATAATTACGTTTTTAATTTCAAATAATTCATGAAACAACGTTATAAATATATAAACTTATAGCTTATAATAAGCTATAGTTCCATCTTCGGCTCCATCCTCACTGTAACTCCAAACTTATTTCCATCAAATATATCCATAGTATAGATAGGTGGATTCTAAGAGGTGTGTAAATAGTTTTGGCCTTATCATAAGTATAGGACATACATTTACTAATAACAATAAACCGTTTCATATTTATCATTCATAAAAAAATGTTTGACTTAAAATATGTTTCGACAGCTCATAGAAAAAAATGTTTGATATAAAATATGTTTAGACTGCTCGTGTATTATACGGGTTTTAAACTAGTTAGAGAAATAAGAGTGTTTTTTATATGTTTTCATCCCCAACTCTCTACTTGTATTTATATTAGCTTTACCAAGCCTTAAAATCTATCAAAAACGTAAAAAAACACAAAAGAAAAAAAGAAAACGACTATATGAGCGTTTGTTTTAAAAAAACAGTTAAAAACGGTTATTCTTTTAAAAAAATGCAACGGCTGGTTTATCGGTTATTATAGCCGGTTTTTTTCTAACGGTCACAAAATAATTATATTTTAAATTCGAATATTATAAAAATTAAAAAATTAGAAAAAAACTAGGTAAAACCGGTTACGTAACCGGTAAAAAACCGATTACGGTTAACATTGAAAAACCGGTCCGGTTATTTTAAACCGATCGGTTAAAAAACCCTTTTTTGGATCCGATTCTGATTTTTTTACATGTTTTAATAAAATCGGTTAAGGCTTGCACCTCCAGTTGTGAGGCATAAACTGTAAATAGTAATTTCACGTTTGCTTTTAAAATCCGATACGGTGAACAAACCAAATGTTAGTGCATGGGCTAAATAGATTGCGTGAAGTCGACTTAGCACCTTTCGTGTAATTCTAAGAATGTGAAGTAATTACGTATGAGTAACACGTTAACCGTGTCTCGATATTCTCTTATTACAAGACGAGTTCCAATATCATCATCGTACTCGAGTACATAGGCGGAGACATGACACGCAAGGTGGACTCATGCCTTTTTAAAAAGAAAAAGAAAATTCAAAAATGAACAAGACTTGATTATACTATGAAATACACAGGGTAAAAACGAGTCGAGTCATGTCTGATTCTCTCAGAGCTTAAGCTTGACTTTTTTAGGTTTTACGAAAGTCAAATTTTAGCTGGACTCGTTTCGAGCCTTACTATTTAGGTTCGAGCTCGGCTCGTTTTCAGCCTTATTATTTAGGCTCGGACTCGGCTCGTGATATGTTAGACATGCTTGGGCTTAGCTCGATCTTGGCTCGTTTATACGATTTGATAATGTAAAAATAAAGGTTCACTCGAGCTCGGCTCGTAATATAATATATAAATTGGGCTTATTAATAAGCTTGTTATTAAACTCGTAAATAAGCACGTATATAAAACTTTAAGGTCGTTTAGACTCGCGAGCACAAACGAGATTTGTACGTAAAACTCAAGTTCGAGCTCGTTTAGGGTCCGTTTGGTTTAAAGTCGGGGTTTACTTTAGGTGTAGGTTTATAAAGTAAAGATTTAGGATTAGGTTTTTGGTTGGTTTTGAATTTAGATTTGATTTAAATATAATTTATTATATAAGAAAATATAAAATTAAAAATTATTATTTTATTATTATAGAATTATGTAAAAAATAAAATAATTAAAATTGTGTGGTGAAAATAATATAAGAACCCACTTGTTGCTAAGAGAAAAATAAAATTGATCAATATGTCATATTTTTTTTCTATTAACCTCGTTTTTAGGGTTTTAACAACCAAACATCCGAATCTATCATCAACCCCTGGACCTCACCCCTAACCCCATAAACCAAACGCACCCTTAGTAAATAAGTACTTGAAACTTAGGCACGACTCTGGTTTGAGCCCATTTAAGCTTAGCTTGTTTAAGCCTCTTATTAATCCGATCTTAAGCTTTTCTCAAACAACTTTACTCCTTTACACCGTTAACACTACCTAAGATTAGAAAGAAGTGAAAGAACCTATGCACTAAAAAATGAACAAATAATCGAAAATGTATATTTGATACACATCAACTTAAATTGTATGCATAATTATTTATTTAATGTATTTCAATTAAACTCGCGATTGATTTTCTAATGACAACGATCAGAAATTGTATTAACAAACTTGATTTGCGTATGATGAAAAATGCATATGAGTTGCTTAACTTGATTTAATGCATATGACATATGCAAATGCATATAATTTTGGCTTAAAAATACATTCAGATGCATCTAAAGTAAATCGAAACAGCTTTAATGAGTCGTTATGTTCATTTCTCAATTCTGATCATTCTCATTTTTAAACTATTTTTTTATTTGATCCCAATTTTAGATTGTGCCTTGTTCTTTTTGCTTTATCACAACGGTTTACTGGGCTTACGACCCACATGCATTCAAGCCCAACTTCATGCAACTAAAAATGCAAAAATGACTAGTCTCGTGTTTTTAACTTTGTATAATGCATTAGACGACTAAAAATTGAACATCAGATACTCGCAAATAGCAACTTCTAATGATGGTTGGCTTTTTTCCTTGTAAAGTTATACAAAGATATTTGTGATACAAAACACTCGATAACATAAATCGTGACAAAAAAAAATTCCGACATTTCATGCAAGCAATAAATTACAAAGACTATTAAATCACACTGCACGTTTAAGCTGGTCCTGCAAACTTTTGGCTAATGTTCAACTACAAAACAAAATTTATATACTTCACTTATTGGAAGCTAGTAATCAAATACAACTTGTCAAGTAGCGTTAATATCTCATTGAGCCGACAATAGAAGCCCACACGTGCCGAGTAACACGTATTTCCTACGCCCCTATTTCCATCCGCGCTTATTTTTTGTGTTCCTGGAACCCACAAACCCCGTTTTTCTCGTCCATTTAAATTAGTAGATAAAATCTCATTTTCTTCAACAACACAAATATCTTGTGCTTCCTCTTCACCAAAGCCAATGGAACGGAAAAACATGGTATCAATGGTTTCTCGTAGCGGACGACAACTGCAACGTTACAATAAAGGCCAACAACGTCAAGTCGTAGGATGTATTCCTTACAGAATTAGTGCTAACAATGCATTGGAAGTACTTGTGATTAGTGCTCAAAGAATTGGCAAAGGAATGTTGTTCCCTAAAGGAGGTTGGGAATGCGATGAAACCATCAAAGAAGCCGCACTAAGAGAGTCCATAGAGGAAGCTGGAGTGTATGGAATAGTTGAGGGAGAATTGGGTACATGGTGTTTTAAGAGCAAAGGAAATGATGGATATTACGAAGGACATATGTTTCCGTTACTTGTGAAGGAGCAGCTAGAGTTCTGGCCCGAGAAAGATATACGGAGAAGGGCTTGGGTGAGTGTTTCAAAAGAGAAAGAAGTTTGCCAATATACTTGGATGAAGGAAGCGTTGGATTTGTTAGTAATGAGACTTGAGTCTGCTCCTTTAAGTAACTTGTGAACATCCTACGTGTATGTTATGAAATGTTAAAGTAATTTATGCAGTACTTGTTAGATTAGGAAATTTGATTCCAATAATACAACAAGTATTATGTTATTATGCTTAATATGCAATAGTGTCTAGTTCATTGCTCAAACACTTTTATGTCATGATCGGGATTATAGTCTGCACGACAAAACGCCTGAGACTGTATCCGTTTTGTATTGAAAACACATGGTTGTAAACACTAGTGTGCAACTACTTCAAATAATACTGTATGGATTGTTGAACAATCACACAACAATGATGAATTGAAACTTGCAAACTCACAATAGCAACTTACTGATATGAAAGAACTACTAGAATTGCTTATTACTTTATTCACAAAACTAAAGGCTTTAAATAGCCATACACAAGTAACTGTTTACATGAAAATAGGGACTACTACCAACTAAGTCTTCCTAAAGACCAGGTATCCCAAGACCATATCTATCCAATGTTCACATGCACATGCCTCATGTTCTTTTACCAATTCTAACTATCTTTTATAACCTAATGACAAATAAAAGGTATAGAACTTATAAAGTAAACTCTAGCTATGACATGACTTGCATACGTGAACCCGACATAGAACCGATTAAACCCAACAATCACCCCCTTAATCGGTTTATTCATGGCACCCCGATCACGTCCTGAACACCTTCTTTCGAAACATCTTGTTTCTCGACTTTTTCAAGACACATTTGAATCCATCTCGGCAATGTAACTTCCAACACCACACTAACTGTGTTGTAGTCTTCCATTTCCACAAGAGCCACTCCTGATGCTTCTTCCTTCCTTGCTCCTGCTACGCGCCACTCTTTTGTACTTGTTTTCTTTCTCGTTCTTGTTTTCTCTTGAAAGAAAACTTTTTTCGGTCTTTCTGTGAATCTTCGGTCTTTCGGTCTTTGGCCTTTCGGCCTTCGGTATTCATTTCTTTCTCGGTCTCACACTTTCTTATTCAAGTCACGGCACCTGACTTTCTTTCTCCACCAGACTTTACTTTCTTCTTTCTTTACGGCATCGAACTTTCTACGACACCTGACTTTCTTTCTTTCTTTCTTGTGGCCTGCTTTCTTTCTTGCGAAGCGACACCGGCCTCTTTCATTCTTTCTTGTGACGCCTCTTCTTCCTTTCATTCTTTCTTGCAAGAAAATCTTGCTACTTGCATGTCGACTACTTTCTTGTCGACTACTTTCTTGTCCGACTCTTTCTGTCTGACACTTTCTGTCGACTCTTTCTGTCGACTTTCTTTGTTCTGCCTGATTACAATGGGTTGCAACCAGACCCTCTTTCTGCTTCTGCTCTGCAGCGAAGGGCTGCACCCTTCTCTTGAACCGACTCTCAAACCTGCCCTTTGATCGAACTCCGTTCTGATACCAAATGATGAATTGAAACTTGCAAACTCACAATAGCAACTTACTTATATGAAAGAACTACTAGAATTGCTTACTTTATTCACAAAACTAAAGGCTTTAAATAGCCATACACAAGTAACTGTTTACATGAAAATAGGGACTACTACCAACTAAGTCTTCTAAAGACCAGGTATCCCAAGACTATATCTATCCAATGTTCACATGCACATGCCTCATGTTCTTTTATCAATTCTAACTATCTTTTATAACCTAATGACAAATAAAAGGTATAGAACTTATAAAGTAAACTCTAGCTATGACATGACTTGCATACGTGAACCCGACATAGAACCGATTAAACCCAACAAACAAACCTAAGTACGATACGCGCAACCACTTGATAGTAGGTCGTTTGGCGATCACATGTTATACCCTTGAAAACACCCCTTCCTTGATACCAATTAAAACTTACAGTCGGAGTAACAAAAATGTTCCGAACTTACATCCTCCGTTAAATCTTATTTATAAAGATGACGCTAAGGTGTGGAAACCATGTATGTCGTTTTAGAATACACCGAACGCACCCTTCATGAAGCAACCGACCACATGGCCTCTTCATTTCCTTGCAAGTTCGCGTCTAATAATCCTAATCTATATTACAACATACAAAAACTCATAATCTATGTTAAAGGTTACTTCTACTACACATAGGGACGGATTTACACGAAAACTTGGGTGGCAAACGCAAAGTATACTTTTTTCTTCAAAAAAATGTCATTTTTTGTTATATGCAACCCGTGATATTATTTTCTTTATAGTGCTTTAAAAAAATCATGATGGGAATTTTTGTAATTAAGATAGAAAATTTTTAGTATAAGCCGTATCACTCTGTAGAACAGTAAGAACACACGAGGCTACATTGAAACCCTTCCGTATAATATTATTCATGGCTATTATTTATAATAGCAAAACCCTAATACCCAAAACCCACAAACCGGGCTTGGGCCTAATTATCCACTAACACTCCCCGCAGTTCTAGCGGCGAAATCGCGAAAACTCGAGGAAACTAGAAACAAAACAAACAAAAAAAATGAAACCAAACATTAAGGATTGTGTGAATTTGTGACCTTAGCATAAATCACCAAAACAAATCACAGTTATGTGGATTTGTGACCGTTGCACAAATCAGCAACACAGATCACCGTTATGCGGATTTGTGACCTTAGCACAAATCATTAACACAAATCGTTAACAAACACTAAAACAAAAACATTTTTTTTAATTAAAACAAAGCAACAACATAAAAATAAATAATTAGGACTAGGGTAGAAGCATTGATAAGAACCAAACATAAACAAAACAATTATCTTCTTTATCTTCACATCTATCTTTCAACAATAAAACTCCACCAATAAAGAGGACTACGGAAGAATTTTGTTTTTCTTTCATTTTGTGAGGCGGTTGTTTATTTTTAGGTGGGTGGTATAGAATTTGATTGAAGAGAGTGATAAGGTTAAAGGACCGATTATTAAGAGTAAATGGAAGAATTTGTTTATAAAATCTCCCTAATGAGCATATAAATTTTTTGAGGTGGCTACTAACTATGCCAAAGATGATTTGATATTTCACCCAAATTATGCTTCTCGATGGCAATATGTTGTTTGCTAACAAAAAAGGCAATATTGTTGCGAAAATATGGAATAGTTTCTATGGTTATCAAACTAATCACTTCTATATCTGCATTATATCATCATTTAGCAAAGGACCAAATAAAAGATATATAAAAATACTTTATTTTACGCAAAATAACATTTACTTAAACACCAAAAAAAATTGATATAATATTTGTCGTTCAAAATAAAAAAAATTATGATAAAAATACTTAAGAGGTTGGTATAGGCTTGTTTACATTAAATGGAGATCTGGTATGTTTTGTAGTGTATTTTTCATTGTTCTAAACAGCTTGTTAAGGTTCGTTTTAAGATCGTTAAAACGTGAGACGTGACTTTTACGTAACGCAACAAGCTAAAGCGCGCTACGACATAAGGTGCGAGATGATTTTTTGACTTCAAGGCGCGCTACAAATTTATACCATTAATTTATCTTATATGTTTTATTTTTTTGTTATATTTTTTGAACTGTTTTTGTATTAAATATTTGTAATGTGTATTTTTATTAAATTAATGAAATATTTAATTTGTTTAAGGGTTTTATGAAAAATAAAAGAAAAGGTCAAAAGTGCAAGACGAAGAAGAGGAGGAGCAAGATCTTTGTGGATACCTTGAAAGCTTTCCAACTTAGTAGCAATATTAACCATTGTATGCATTTAATTAAACAGGTGATGACGATGATCTACGACAAGATTATATCTGCTTTTTCCAACTTCAATAGTCACGGTTTTAAGACAATAGTTCAGTTTTGGGCACCGGTCACAATTGGCGGTAAACATCTACTTTCAACTTCCGGTCAACCTTTTGCCGTCAGAGTTCTTGACTCCTCTCTCGAAATTTATAGGAGACTTTGTGTGGAGCATGTGTATGATATTGATGTTAATAATAACAGTAGGGATACACCCGCTTATGCATTCCTCAATCGTTTAACAGAGATAGCATCTAGAGACGAGGTGGATCAGTTGTTGCGTAATGCTTTTCAGGAGTGTCATTTGGAGACTTCTATTATGATACCTATTTGTTGTCCTTCCCAAACCTCTTCCTCTGCTGATTGTATTGGTGTTATTGACTGCTCTTTAGTGCTTGATGATGGTGCTCATTTACTCAAGAATATGAATAAGAAAATAAGGGTAGGTACGCCCTTCTTCTTAATAGATTTATAACCATCTCAAACCAATTTACTGAATCTATTACTGCATGCATCCAGAAAGTGGGTCTGAGTGTGTACAATGTGCAAGATCGTATACCATACAAGGTAACTGCTTTCTGTAAATATGTTTCTAATACGGAGTATTAAAGTTTAAGTAATCATTTTTTTCTCACTTCTTTATCCTCCTGTGTGAAATTACATGTGTATACACTCTTGAAACATACTATAAATGGTCTCAAACTTGCTAAGGACCAAATTCAAGAGGCGTTAAAGGCTGTATGTCAATCGAATCGATTAGCTCTTGCTCAGGTTTGGATTGCGTCTCTAGATGAGAATCATGTGCACTTTTCATCTTCCTGGGAGGAGGCACAAACAAAACAACTGCTAGGCTCAAATTGACTGGCTATAATGGTTATGACAATATTGATCAGGATTCCCCTTATTATCATTGGATTTTTAAAAATTATTATGATGCTTGTGATTTGATTTCTTTAAAAAATGAGGAACTTGTTTAGAAGACACTTCAAGATTATGAACCACGTTTCTGTAGAAATATTTCTCGGTTGGCCACATATAAGTTTATGGGATGGGGATCAGCATATGCTGATGAAAGTAGTATTCTTACAATATTCATGAGGAGTATTCATACTCGTGATTTTAATTATGTATCCGAATTCTTATGGGAGCATGATTCATTCTATCCTATCCCGTTGGAGGAATTACTTTTAAAGATTAAAAGTTGTTTGCCAAGTTTCAAGTTTGCTTCCGGTACAGAAATAGGTGACATATTACATGTGATAGAAGTTGACAATTCTACAGATAAAGAAATTAAGAAGTTCAGTATTTTCCAAGCAGAAAGCTTATCACCAATACCTGAAGCATTGAAAGATGGAAAGAAACAAGTGGCTGTGGACTACATAGTGCCTTTGGATAGGAACTGCAAGACAGCTCCAGTCCCCGTACCTCAACAAGTCATTGAACAGCAATTTGGAACATCTACCACAGAAAGTTTTCTCGGTAATGGACATCCTCTTTTTTTCTTTCAGAATTACAACTTGTTTTATTTAATTCCAACGGAATTGGTTATGACTCATTTGGACATATATCTCGATATTTTACTGCACTTTAATATGTAACACTCTGGCCATTGAACAAGCTGCAGAAAACATTTTTGGTAACGGAAATCTGATGGCTGACCCTGATGATGAGAGGCTCTCTGAATACCTTGAAAACATACCAACCTATATTCTTCACAAGAAACCTGAGACAGACTAAAGGGGCTCTTTGGGTTTTTTGTCACGAAGATAAAGGATCTCAAAATAATTCATATTCAGGTGATCATAAGTAGCCTCTTTCTATCTTCATTTTCACTGGTTAATTATTTTTTGAATTGCAATTGATCACCTAGAATTGACAACTGTACACAGCTGATCTTGGCACCCGGATAATTTATGACAAGATTAAATCTGATTTTTCTAAGGTAAGTAACGGTGCGGAATTAATAGTTCAGTTCTGGGCACCTGTTACAAGGGGCAACAGACATGTACTTACAACATTCGGTCAACCATTTGCCGTGAGTGATTTTGGTGAAGGACTCAAAGAATATAGGGGACGTTGTATGGGATATGAGTGTAATATTGATATGAATAATAACAATAATGTTATTAAAGATGATACTGAACAACATGATGACCGCCATCTCATGACCATGATCACTGGTCCACCCACCAATGCATTGAATTGTTTGCCAGAGGTAGTGTTGGACGTGAAAACTCACCGTGAGGGTTCATTGATGCAATATGCTTCAGACTGTGGATTGTGGACTTCTTACAGTCTGCCTATTTGTTGTCCTTCCCAATACCACTCGTCCTGTATTGGTGTTGTCGAGTGTTCGTCAATATCATCAATCAATCTCGAAATTGTGAATACTATGAATAGGGCACTAGAGGTATGTTTGTACATCGAGCTTCTAATAATTTATTTATAACTATCTCCTTTAATTCAATTAAATTTTTACCTCTCATTAATTATGACATGAATTTCATCCTCGACTAAGAACATACACAATGGCATCAAGTCTTAAAGACTTATGCATTGAATTGTTTAAATGCATAACAAATTTATGCCAAGACTTTTGATTTACCGTCTTTATCAAAAAGCTTTCTAAAAAGCTATTGATGTATTGCCAAAAACCTATGTCAAAAGCTTTTTAGGATTGTAAAAAGTCATTCACAACTTTAAGCATCAGCCAGAAGTTGATTTTATCTTATTGCTAATTAATGTCATTTATTGTTCGGATGCAGCAAGAGGGTCTGAATGTGTTTAATGTACAAAATCGTATACCATACAATGTAAGGATTTCTGAAGCACCTTATTAGTGACCTTCTTGACAATATGTTATTTTTATTATAGTTGAAAGTAGTGACCTTTTCTCACTTATTTGGTGAAACAGATTACAGATGGTCTCACACGTGTTAGGGACGAAATTCAAGTGGCATTGAAGAGCGTATGTGAATCATGTAAGATAGATGTTGCTCAAGTATGGATCTCTTACGAGGATGAGAATCATGTGCCCTTTTCTTTGTCTTCAAAGGACACTCAAACCACACGTAGGTTGGCACTAAAATTGACTGGTTATAATAGTGTTAGTGAGGATTCCACAGGGTGCCATTGGCGTTTTAAGGAATATTATGAGGCTTGCGATTTGGTGCCACTAAAAATGGGGGAGGAACTTGTTGAAAAGACACTTAAAGATCACGCTTCTGTGTAAATATTTCTCAACTGGGTACTGATAGGCTAATGGGATGGGTATCAACTGATGTTGCATGTAGTGGTTTTACTATATGCATGAGTACTGGTGGTTTTCGTTGTGCATTTGAATTCATATGGCACCATAATCCAAGTTATGTTCGCTTGCTGGATGCGCTACTCTTAAAGTTAAAAAGGCTCTTGCCACATTTCAAGTTTGCTTCTGGTGCAGAACTTGGTGGCCAGTTACTTGTTATAGATGCTGACAAGTCCACAGAGAGTAAGACTACGTTTTTTGAAGTTTTAAAACGCGACACAACGAAAAAAGAACTATCTCTTAAAGACATTGAACAACATTATGGGAAGACTATGATAACAGCTGCAGAAGATCTTAAAGGTTTTCCGTTTGACTACACCTTTATACTATACGTTTTTTTTGGGTTAAGACCTTATACGATACGTTTAAGAAACCTAATTTCTTATGCTTTGTGTTATAGTCTCCGTGTCTACATTGAAACGCTATGTCAAAAAATTTGGCATATTTCGGTGGCCAGGACCAGATTTACCATGGGGAAAGGCATATAACTCCAACAAAAATAAAAGTAAGGAAACTCACACACGTGAAAATGACAATGGCAAGAAAGCAATTGTTGTCAATTACAATGCACTTTCCATGGAGAAACGGGTTACAACGGAAATCGGATCATCTCGAGAAGACACTAAACAACATTATGGAAAAATCAAGACAAAAGTCGCAAAAGAACTTGGAGGTAACATATTTAACTATCATGTTTGATTGGACTATGCCTTTTTATATGATATGTTTGAGAAACCTAATTTCTTATACTTTGTGTTCTAGTTTCCTCGTCTACGTTGAAACGTAAAAGACCAGATTTACCGCAGAGAAAGGGATGTAACTCCAAAAATCAAAGTAACGGAAGTCACACACATGAAAAGGATAATGGAGTAATTCAGGACCCCTCACCCGTCAAGAGAAATGAAAATACTGTTATTAAAGCAGAGTATGCAGATGATGTAATCAGATTACATCTCTGTATCTCAGAAGCAACATTTGTTACGGTTGAGAATGAAATTGGCAAGAAGTTCAAGCTGAAGCACGGGACTTTTAAGATTAAGTACCTTGATGAAGATGAAGAGTGGATATTAATGACTTCTGATCAAGACTTGAGTGACTGTATACAAAATTCGAGAAATGTAGATCGATCTGCAGTTCGACTGCGTGTTCTACACAACCAATAGCTGGTATGTTATGTTGTATGTGATGGTTTGTTTATATAATTAGCCTCGATTATTGTAAAAAGGTTAACGACAGGAAATGTGATATACTTGTATTTGTAGATTTCTTGGATCAAAACAAATTACCTTTCATTAAGATCAGTAATAATGTTATCAAAAATTACAACTGTAATGATAAAAGATTTAAACAAGTAGTGGAAAGAAAGTTCTTGAACCATTTCTGGAGACCGGGTGGATATTGTGTACATCAATGTCTTGAATGGTGTAATGGATTGGATGGGTGGTCAGTCATGTTTGATATCTCAAGCCGTTTGGAAGTAAACAAGATACAGTTTACATGCCGAACCCAAAGTCTTTGCAGGCTTGACGAGAAACTATTGCCAAGCATAACGCTGATTGCATTGGGATCAATTGAAGCTCCCATTTTGGATATGACCTCATCCTTCTCATAATCTCATCCACTGGTAAATTGCATCATCTCATCATATATGTTGATAGCTCACAAGTTACTTATAGAAGCGTATTCGAGTCTCATAACTAACAAATCCAACGCTTCTTTCATCCAAGTATACTGACAAACTTGTTTAGCTTCCGCAACACTCACCCAAGCTCTTCTGCGAATATCTTTCTCGGGCCAAAACTCTAGTTGGTCCTTCACGAGTAGCGAAAACATATGTCCTTCGTAATATCTACTGTTTCCTTTGCTCTTAAAACACGATGTACCCAATTCTCCCTAGACTATTCCGTACACTCCAGCTTCCTCTATGGACTCTCCCAGTGCGGCTTCTTTGATGGTTTCATTGCATTCCCAACCTCCTTTAGGAAAGGAGGTTCCTTTGCCTTTTCTTTGTGCACTAATAACAAGTACTTCCAATGCATTTTTAGTACTAATTGTGTAAGGTATGCATCCAACAACTTGACGTTGTTGGCCTTTATTGTAAAAGTTGCAATTGTAGTCGGCTGCGAGAAACCATTGGTACCATGTTTCTTAATTCCATTTTATCAATAATAAAACGACTTGTAGCCTAGCAGTATCCTTGTTGTGCAAGACGTTACTCAAGATGAATATGTTATTAGAATTGGTTAATTCTCCATCCTCAAATATTATTAATCATCCAATATAAATACATCACAAGTCTTGGATAATAAGATAACTAATACGGGCTAAGCCCGATAACAAACATATGCATGGGCTAACAATAAATCGGCTAATACTCTCCCGCAGTTAGAACGGGAGGTCTTCGGACGTTCAAACTCGAACGAAACTCAAGAAATAAAGCACTCGGAAGACCTTTGGTGAAGATATCCGCATATTGAAACCGGGACGAAACATGTAAAACACGCACTTGCCCAGAAGCCACATAATCACGAATGAAATGTATTTCTATCTCGATATGCTTAGTACGTTGATATGCTTAGTACGTTGATGTTGTACCTGATTAGTAGAAAGATAAACGACACCGACGTTGTCACAATAAACAAGTGTAGCAGTATGCAAAGGAGCATGCAATTCTAGACGAAGATTACGAATTCAGGCAGTTTCAGCGACAGCATTAGCAACACCTCGATATGTTGCCTCTGCGCTAGAACGAGATACAGTAACCTGCCATTTAGCATACCATAAAAGTAGATTATCCCCAAGAAAAACGCAATACCCATAAGTGGATCGTCGGGTGACTGGGCAATCTGCCCAATCAGCATCGGTGTACGCAGTGAGCTGAGTAGTAGTAGAAACATGCAACTGAATACCATGATCCAGAGTACCATGCGCATATCGAAGAATCCTCTTTAAAGCATCCAGAGGCTCACGGGGATCATGCATACAGAGATAAACTTGTTCAACAACTTAAGATATATCTCGTCGCATAAATGTAAGATACTAAAGAGGACCCGCCAAGCTACGGTACAAAGTGGAATCGGAAACCGGGTCACCAACAGGACCTAGCTTGGATTTAGCATCAACTTGAGTCTTGCAAGGATTGCAATTCTGCATATGAGCTCTCTCAAGAATCTCTTCAGCAAATTTAAATTATCATAAAAAATTAAGTGAGCCCAGAAATACCAAGAAAAAAATTAAGTGAGCCCAGATCTGTCATCGCAAACTCGCCATGAAGAGAGCCAATAATACGTTGTAGCAATAATGTAGATGATGTGGTAAGTATAATATCATCCACATATAATAAGAGATAATCAATTTCCGATCCAAAATGATAAATAAATAGAAATGCATCGGTTTTACTTTGCTGAAAACTAACTCGAGTAGCAAAGCTAGCAAAACGTTGACACCAAGCTCGTGGAGCCTGCTTAAGGCCATATAATAATTTTTGCAAATGATAGACATAATCGGGTCTGGCAGAATCAACAAACCCGGGAGGCTGGTGCATATAAATCGTCTCAGATAAATGACCATGAAGAAAGGTATTCTTCACGTCAAGTTGATGAATAGGCCACTGACGAGAAACCTCGAGACTTAAAACTGTACGAATGGTAGCCGGTTTAACCACTGGACTAAATGTCTCATCACAATCAATGCCTTATGTTGACTTCGTTCGTTAGCAACAAGACGAGCCTTATATCTGCTTAATGAGCCATCTGCATGAAACTTATGTTTGAAAAGCCACATAGAACGAAGAACATTAGCGTTAGCTGGACTGGGCACAAGAACCCACGTTCCGTTAGTAATTAAAGCATTATATTCATCTAGCATAGTTTCTTTCCAGTTAGGGCCCCGAAGAGCATGAACATGAGAGCGAGGAAGCGGTGAAGTAGTGGTAACATTAAGAGACATGCGTTCAAGAGGTTTTGAAATACCAGACTTTGCACGTGTAATCGTGGTATGAACATTATGAACATGTTCAGGTAATGGTTGGGCTACAGAATGGACAATAACTGGGTTAGTGGTGGTGGAATTTACTTTTCCATGTTCTAAAATAAATCACTTGCGTGTTCGTGTTTTAATTCTCGTGTTTTTATATTCTTGTCGTGATTTACGTATTATACGTAAATACGTATCGTGTATTATAAATAGTAATAACATAGGTAATACTTGTAGAAACAATTAATATACATAATATTTATATTCAATATTTGTGATGCGTCTCGTATATTAATTAATTATGAAGTTTTAATTTAATAGAGTGTTCATGCATTTAATGTTCATGAGTATTTTATGCGGGTTTTACAAATAGAGTGACCATCCCACCACCAAAAAAACTCTTAATCACATCCGAACAATTTTTTTATCACTTTCGCTTGATGCCTTCCGTCTTTTGCAACCTATGCAATTGATTTAATAGCTTTCAATTGTTTATTTTTTTTATCACTATATCAGCCTACAATTGTTGACCGCACAATTGTTTTCCTATTGTTGTTTGATATTTGTTTTTTCAAATCGTTAAAACCCCACTAACGGTAATAAAATAATCGTTTACATATAAGTCTTGTATAATAAGATAACTAGTATGGACTAAGCCCGATGATAAACAAATGCACGGGCTAACAATAAATCGGCTAATATATGTGAATGATGATGGTTTTTTGAGGAAGAAGACCAAAGATGAATGAACGGTCTATGAGATTCCATCCACTGTATAAGCTGAAGTGAATAACTAGTTTTGTGGGTCCCATGAGGTAATGAAAAAATAAAAAGCGCGGATGCAAATCCAGGCGTGGAAATACGTGTTACGTTGCACGTGTCACTTAATCCGATCTACCCGTTTTAGTCATTTCCTTTCTGTTTCTTTATGTCACCTTTGTAAATTTATTGCAGTACGCGATTAGTTCCGGTGTCGAGTCAAAGTCGGTTGAAACTACCCGTTTAGTTGGTTGTAATTCGATTACATTAGATATGTTGTTGGTTCGCATAATAAAAGGAATTGTATTTCACTTTACATTACGTATGTTGTTTGATTTGAGTTGTAATTGTAAATCAGACATTACAGTTACATTCATGGAAAAAATTCAGATTATATAAAAAGTTGGATGAAAAGTTCTGAATTACGTTGAAATTCAGTTGTATTATACTTTAAAACATTAATATTTATAAATAATAACAATAAAATTTAAAACTTAAAAAATAATAATAACAATGATTAAAATTTATTATTAGTAAAAAAGTTATTAGTATTAAAATAGTTATTAACATTTAATAATAAAATACATATTATTATATTAATAAAATATTTACATAATAACATTAATAAAATTATTATTTTTATTTTAATAAAACAGTAATCTAAAAATATTAATAAAATATTTAGTAGAATTTATACATTGTTAAATAAATAAATAAATATTTATTAACATAATAATTATTAAAGAATAATTCTAAATAAAAAATTATGACTATAAAAATAAAAAAGTAATATTACGTTAAAAAAATTTTAAAGTTATATTAAAAGAAATATTAGTTAAATATTATTAATAAAATAATTATCATCAAGAAAACTAAAAAAAAACTTAATTAAAATATTATCATCCAAATTATTGTCATTCATAAAAAAGATGTTTTATATTATTAATATTTATTATAATAATTTTTAATAAAATAATTAATATAAAAAAATATTAAATATTATATTTGTGGTTATAAACTAATTATGGTAAAAAATAAAAATAAAAATAATTAAATATTTATTTAAATTACTATTATAATATTTACATAATTAATAACAATAATAATAATAATAATATTAATAGTAATTGTTGATCCCATTAACCGTTCGACTCAATGGTTATGAACCATATATCTAGGTTTGATCATCATTCATATGATAACATAGCGGAAAAGAACAATAATCATGACAAGGTGTTTGGGCACAAAGACACGAATTAAAACACAATTGGGATGTTCATTATATTAATAACAAACATCCACTAGACGTGTATACATTGAATCCCACGTCTAGTGCGACACACACTTTAGGTTTACATTGTGAATATGAGTTATGATTATGAAACCTACGGTCTATGTTTTCTTTATATACTAGAAAACATAGCTTACAAAGAAAGCTAAAGTAATAAAAAGACTCCAACGGCTTGTTCTTTTGCAACTTGTACTTTTTAGCCCTTGTCTTCTTATTTTGTTGTGTTTTGACTTATCAACTTAATAATTGGACCCAACAATCTTCCCCTAGTTGATGATGTCAAAACACTCTTCTTAAGCATGAATCCTTTGTATTTAGTACATGATCTCCAAGAAGCTTCCCCTTAAGTATAGCATATATTCTTCCCCTTTTTGACACATCAATAGGGAATATGTGAAAGTATGCAATCTTGAAGATTCTCCAAAAGTAGCTCTATGTAATGATCCTGAAGAAAAATAAATAAAGTAGTCTTGATGCAGAAGTAGAATACCACAAACCTATATTCCATGTCTTGTTTATCCATGTGATGAAGAACTTATACCAGATTGAAAAATATAAGTAGACCTCGATCCCTTGTCAATATTCTCATCCTTTGTGAGACACTGAGCACGATAATGTAACTCCTTCAAGTGTTTATGACAAGTCTTCATCACCAACCATGTAAAGCACGAACAAGTTATTGTTAAAGTAAATGGCTGATGTCCACTACTTTAACAATATGATAAAACACAAACTCGCGAAAATCTCCTTCAATCATCAAACTTCCCATAAGAATTCTTCCCCTTAAGCTAACACTTCTTCATGACGAATTTGAATGAAATAACATCTTCATACCATATGTAAAAGTGTTATTTGAATAACTCTTTTGCAAGGCTATCCCGATTACATAGTTTAAATATCCATCAAATTCCCACGAATAATTGCTAACTCGCTTTAAAATCATTAATCCATTTAAAAATATCCGAGCCATAAATATCATAATGATATTCTGAATTAAACGGAGATTCCATGTACCTTTGTGTGTATTTCCCTTCTTTTTGTGTGCTTAAAACGTACCCATTTTCTCTAACAGCAGCTATCCATGTGTCGTCCAATATCTCTTCTGTCCAATATCTTGGTCAGATGTATTGTCCGATATCGGACAATACGTGTCAGCGTTGAAATACATATATCGGACAACACTGTCAACCTAACAGTGTTGACTTATTCCTTGTCAGCGTCGAAACCCTTCCTGTCAGCGCCCAAATAACAAACGTCAGCGCCAACCTATAATCCTGTCAGCGTCCATTCTTATCAGCGTTTAAAACTTTGTCAACGTCCAAAATACGAATGTCAGCGTCTACATAATAACCTTGCACCATATGAATGTCAACGTGAATATCCAATCAGAAGCCTCCCATCGTGTGAACACATAAATTCTGACCAATGAGGAACGAGCCCCACGAGAACAAACCTAGACCAACATGTAGAGGATACACGTTTATAACTAATATTAGGGTTTTCTATTGCACCGTGTGAATGCAACTAGGTCATCCAATCAGCATCAAGCCCTCGTGTGAACACACCATCCTTAAACCAATAGGAATTGAAGGCTCACGCTTATACAATGCATCGGCATGTAGAGAATTTAAGTATATAACGAATTAGGGTTTTGTCTATTCGTCGTGTAAATGCAAATGTATAGACCAATAAGAACCCTTGCTTCGTGTGAACAGAAGAGTAATATTTACTTCTTCTTTGGCCGATCATCTTTTTCTCACAGTGAACAACCATAAATCAGATGACCATTAAAAAAACAGCTGCTATGTTTTTTTAACCAAGACGGATCTAGGGTTTTGAAAGTTAAACATCGAAACCCTAATTTAGGGTTTGTAGATTAACCATAGATCCTGAATTAACAGCCACCAATCTCCAAAATTCTGCTTTTTATGTAGATCTAGGGTTTGAAGAAACCCTAGTTCATGATTTCATGTGAAAGCAGAAAACTGAAAATCTGCCATCAGCCAACTTCGACGCTTAATAACTTTTGCCTGGGGATAAAACTCGACAATCCCTCCGGTGGATGTTTAGATCTATGTATGTAGAACACACATCTAAAATTTCGTGACGATCCAACGGTTAGATCAAAAGTTATGACCTTCTGAATACTGCTGCGCACACAAAAACGTCCAGAAAAACTCATACGAATTTTTCTTCTTCTTCACCATACACGAACACCTCGTCGGACCTAGATATCAAGAGCCTTAGGCTCTGATACCAATTGTTGATCCCTATTGATCGTTCGACTCAATGGTTATGAACCATATATCTAGGTTTGATCATCATTCATATGATAACATAGCGGAAAAGAACAATAATCATGACAAGGTGTTTGGGCACAAAGACACGAATTAAAACACAATTGGGATGTTCATTATATAAATAACAAACATCCACTAGACGTGTATACATTGAATCCCACGTCTAGTGCGACACACACTTTAGGTTTACATTGTGAATATGAGTTATGATTATGAAACCTACGGTCTATGTTTTCTTTATATACTAGAAAACATAGCTTACAAAGAAAGCTAAAGTAATAAAAAGACTCCAACGGCTTGTTCTTTTGCAACTTGTACTTTTTAGCCCTTGTCTTCTTATTTTGTTGTGTTTTGACTTATCAACTTAATAATTGGACCCAACAGTAATAATAAAATAATAATAATAATAATAATAATAATAATTATGATATCAATAATAAAAATTATTAATATTATTATTTATTATTAAGTATTATTGATAATATTATTAAATATTATTAATAAGATTATTAAATATTATAAAAATAGCTTTATTATTATTTATTGATATTATTATTTAAATTTTTAATTGATTATTATTGTCATCATTTATTCTGAGTCAGAGTTCCATGGCTCACCAGATGGATTTCTGTTGTGTAATGAACGGTGTGACGCGTCCTTGTGCGTATGGGTGAACGCGGTATACATAGCGTTTACTCGATCGAAGTTTTGGACTATGAATTGCAAGACGGGGTCATTAGGATTTGGTTCAGTGGCCGTGTTTATAGGTTCCTCTTGGATGTTTGGCGTGACGACATATGTGATATTCGGACGGTCAGAGATGTTAGCTCCGTCTTTGGCGGGTATGGGGATTGACTCGTCTCCAGTTGTCATTTTCGATGCGATGTGGTGGCTTTTGTCTAAAACAGGAAAAACACAAAAAATAAAAATAAAGGAAGATGTCGGTCCCACGGGTGGCGCCAATTGATGACACGTAAATATGCAGGTGTAGATCACGTGATCAAGTAGTCGAGTCAGCACTATGTCACATTCAAATGAGTGGAGTACTTGTCATGTATCTATACTAACAATCTGGTATCACTAAACTAAGTTGGACAATATCTCTACACCACACCTAACTATGATACGACCGAGTATGAAGAGACGTAGGATTGCTGCATCTCGGGTGGCGATTCCCAGCTGGTAACTCGTATTCTTCATACGGTTTTACGCTACGTATCCAAAGTTGGAGCCGAGGTTTTTATTATAAGAATTAAGATTAAGAGAGTAATGCATTCTTCTGATATGTGAGAGAAGCATTTGTGAGGTGCCCCTTGGAATGTTTCGATTGTTTGTATTTATAGCTGAAAAAGGAATCTTAATATTCCTTTTCTATCAGATACATTTACCATGTGACTATATTACATCTAGAATTAGAAAGAATATATTCTGTTAGCGGGACCCATAAAGAATATATTCTTTTGGCGGAACCACATGTTATAAACATTTTATTTTATTTGGATGGTATATATTATCAAGCCCGCAATTCATATTTTTGTATATATATATACTTTATATATTACAATATATGAATTATGTATTTAGATAACTAACAATTTTTTTTGGCAAATATATTATTCGGTTTATAAAATTACAATTTCCAAGTCACAAAAAGTGTTACTAACATTCACTAGATAATACATGTACGTACATTTTTATGAACTTCAATTTTGCATAAGAGGATATTTGTGTCCATGATAGGTTATGCCTAGCTATGACACTAATCTCTTTTTGGTGAGATTAGTTTGTGAAAGTGACATTCATTCTTCCATGTATGTCTAGCATAGGTTTGCCACCCTACTAGAGTGACACTCATCTTTCCCATGTATATCTAAGCATAGGTTTGTCACCCTACTAGATTCTTTATTATCTTTTGTTTCACAATAAATATATATATATATATATATATATATATATATATATATATATATATATATATATATATATATATATATATATATATATATATATATATATATATATATATATATATATATATATACCTTTTCCCTTTTGCTATCATTATCAAAGCAAAGTTAGTGATGGAATAATACAATGACCATGCTCTCATACTTTATGTAATATTCTTTACATGTCTAGTCATATTTGATATTTCATGCATGCATATGTGTTTTTTTTCTTTAATTCATCTACTGTTATTCTTAATATGAATTATCTTTTGTAGGAACATCCACTAAATGTGGAACCTTTGATGGCAAATTTGGAGTTTGACTTTTTGTAGTTTCAACTATTTGTGTCTTGTGGCATATGTTTAATAATTGTGATAACAATTTTTAGTTTAATGATTTTTATCGTCTAGCGTTGTGATATGCTTTGACGAGTTAAATACGCAATAAAAATCTTTTTTTTACTATTTAAAAATAAATAATAATAATAATAATAATAATAAATAATAAAAATGAACTAAAATCACAAGTACCTAAATATTATATGAACGACAATCTTATGTTAGTTCTAGTATTAATACTTAATGCAATAAGTCACATGTTTTGCAATGGAAAGAGTGCCACCAAATCTAAGACTATTATATATACGCATGTATGGGCGGCATTTCTATGGTTAACAGTTTAATTAATCAATCTACGGCCTCTACCGTAAGTTTAATATCTTTTAGAAATGATGTCAACTCATTTGAGTAAAACATAGTCGGAAAAAATAATAGTGGTAGAGACAAAAGTATTATTACCTCTTTTATATTATATATATATATATCTTTACATTATATATAACAGGAGGAATTTGCCACGTCATCTAATAATGCTCTAATCCACGTCAGCACGGGCTTAAATTATGGGCTAACAAATTCAAGAACCCGGAAAGCTTGATTGCACCTTATAAAAAACTAGACATAAAACTTAATTACGATTAATTTTCATTCATTCATTCACATCTAACAATCATCCACAGAAACCCTAATTCTTCATCTCAGTAATAACCCTAAATCATACAAACTCACACCGCTGAAAATCCAAGGTAGCATCGATTTTATTTTTTATTAATTTTGCTATGATTAATTAATCTTTGTTGTATTTTTTAATTTAACTCACACCTGGACGTGTATTTGACATGTTGAGGATGCAGTCATTGTGGTCCGACTATATGACGATGCTTGTGCTGGATGAGGTTGATGAGATGCTTTCGAGAAGATTCAAGGATCATGTTTGTTATAAAGATCTGGATAGTTATAAGAACAAGTCCTTATGTACCTGCTAAGGCAGATGAAATCCAGGTTACATTAAGTTTTATTATATCTCATGAAATTTAGATGAAATTCGGGTTAATTCTGATTATTGATGGCTATATTCAAGTGATTATAAGCTCATATGTAAATAATAGTTTTCATGAAATTTAGATGTAAGCGATTTTAAGTGATTATATCTCATGAAATTTAGATGTAAGCGATTTTAAGTGATTATATCTCATGAAATTTAGATGTAAGTGATTTTAAGTGATTATATCTCATGAAATTTAGATGAAATTATGTGTTTCGTCTTAAACCCACACCTCTAAACGATTTCTTTCAAACCCTAAAAGTTAACGTTGATTTAGTGTGCATGTTTGGCTGATTTGCGTTATTAGGACAACACAAAGATGAATCAATTTTTGCTTTGCCTGTTGATGGATTGATCAAAAAGGCTCATGGATTTCTGACGTCTACCCTGGTAAGTTGTGTCTACCTTCAAATTAACTTCCTTTCCTTCAAAATTTTCATATCCAAACAACCTCTAAACCATATTTTTATAATGGTAATATGCAGCTTTTTTCTGTCCAAACCAATCTTGAAAAAGGTTCCTTTAAACCTTTTAGCCTGACCCTGTCCAAACAATCCCTAATAACTTCTCAGAAAAGATTTGCCTAAACCGCTCCTTTCCCTTAAGATATTGTGGAGTTCTGAGTTTATGTTGTTGATTTTTTTCTTTTGGTTGTGCATTACAAATTCTTTGATATTTCAAACAGATGGCTGAGCTTCTTGAGGCATAAGAAGAATCCCGATATGCAACATTGGATCAGACCAAATCTCATCTTTTTATTAGGCAATACTTGCCTTCATTATTTTGTAATTCGCTTAGTATTTTACCATTATGTGCTGGTTTTTAATTTCAATTTAAATTTCAAGTTTGAGGAGTCTAACTGGTACAAAATAGCTATATAGAACATGTGATTATACTATTATAGTGATATTTGTACATAAACATACTACTACACTTTGAGATTCAGTCTTTCCCCAAAAAGAGAGTATGGATTAGCTTTGAATCAAAACTGATGGATATGCAAAACAAACAAAAGTAATCACCAAATTCCCTCTGACATGTTTAAGGCTATTTACGGCTCCGCAATCAGAATAACTGTCAACAGGCTACTCGAGAGTCGAGACTCTTGATTGTAGATAGCGTTTGGTACATAATTTATTAAGAAATAATCATCTGTATCAGCTTGTCAATATTAGTTTAGGCTTCACCTTATCATTTTCTGATATTAGTGAATGATCAAGTGTACATTTAAGGCTATGATGATTGTCATGTTTTAACAAATCATGAAAAATTTATATGTTTTAGTCCTTTTATTATGGTTATATCGTTGTTTCTGATGCTACAAATGCTGCAAGTGAGACTGAAAAAGAGATGTGCATATGACCAGGTTCATTCATATAATATCTCATTATTAAGCGTAATCTAAGTGGATGCCTTTCTTGGGAGAAATCAAGGGTGTCTTTTCTACTATTTCAAGCTTAAACTTTTCCCATGGATCAAAAAAGAAGAACATTTGCGGATGATATCATTCTTGAAAAGGATAAGTTTAGTCGTGGTAACATTTGCAGAGAAGTACACCAGGTACGAAGGGGTATTAGTTTCACAATCAAGCAGATAGTTTAGGGAATTGGTTTTTAACTACCATTTTGTTTATTTTTCTATGCTGGTCAGACTCTTCAAGAAAATGATGAACGGAAGATGATTTTTTATATTTGTGGAAACAGGGAATGAATGTGATCAAGAAACATGACAGCTTATAATCGATGGATGGCCTCTATTATCCATCTTTGGTGATAAAAACCAGGAACCCGAAGGTATTTGAGCCATTTTCCTTGCTTGGTTGTCTTCTTTGGTTAATTTTATTGATTATATAGCTATATCCAAACATTGTTTTTAATTCTCAGTTAGCTTCTTTGTTTGTTGTTCCGGAAGAAGCACGCCTCTGCCTAGAAACAATTTTGGCTATAGTAGCTGATCACTGAATCCGATAAAAAGATATATAAGCTTAACCACACATCCCCTTAGTATTCCTCTACTGGCATAAATTTTTGCAGCAAGCTGCAAGGCGACATCAAGGAAGGAAACAAAAAGATAAACTGACCAAAAAGGCATTTTTTTAAACAAATAGATGCCAACAAATCTCAGAATTTGCTACGAGAAATGTTATGCAAGTATATCCATTTTACCTTTAAATTAATCAGTTTTGTTGCAGTTTTGTTGCACCCGTTATGAATTGCACTTTGAAGTCACAATAGTAAGCCACATAAAGCAGATCCAAACATCTGCTAAAGTCGGTCATTAAAATTTTAATATTGTTTCTTCTATCATTATTCAGGTCTTAGGTACCGTGAGGTCAGCTTTCGATGTGCTTTCTTAGCAACCTGATCTTCAGTGAGATAGAGAGAAAGAACATGAACAGGAAAGGGTAAGAGAAAGGGAACGACAACCGGGAAAGGAACGTAATAGGGAACAAGATCGAAATTATAAAACTTATATAGTCTTAGTATTACTGTAAAAGTTATCTATATCAGTGACTAAGTATGTATTAGCATTGTTCCAGTCTCTAGATTTTGACATTGCAAGATACTTTGAAGAAGTATGGTCCAACACTAAACCCCGGTTTCAAGTTCATAGTTGAATATTCTATCGTTGATGCTTACTGATAAATGGTACCATATCAATACTAAATGACATATTTTATATCAGGTTTGTAGAAAAAATACGTGTAACAGTGTAAGGTCTATGGGAGCACTACTCTAGGTTGGAACATTCAAACATTACCCCTAACAAGGCGTTTACAAATAATCATGTCATCTTTTTCCTCGAATTGGGTGTATCTCATAATTGCGCAAAAAATATTATTAGCACTAATTATTACAAAAGATGGTGTTCGATTTTCTTGCACGCTATTTTCATGTATCCTACTTATATGTAATTGGTCTCGGACATGGCCCAAGGGGTCCACTAATATACTTTTTTTGTTGTGCAGAATCGTCACACGTTCGAGAACCCAGTCTAAATATGTAATTAGATTAGACTGTGAATTACCTGCAATATAGCAACAATAGTCTGGACAACAAATACACGTGTTTAGGAGATTCCAGATTGTAGTTAATCTTTAGTTCAAAATTAATAGTTATATATGTCATTGTTTTTATCAGGTTCTGGATCTTATGGTACGGATGCTAGGATTCATGATGGAAGAGAAACGGAAAATTGTGATAGCTCAGCTAGGAGCAGATAAAGTTGTTGTTCGTGGTGTTTTTGGTAATGTTCATTTAGTGGATGGCATTCAAGGAGGAAGCCACACAGAGAATTGAGAAACATTAGGAACAATTCGGGTAAGTCAAATTACAGAACTAAAAATATTTAAATCATTTGCATCAGGTTAGTTAAAAAAGTTACTGATTATATTAGGTAATATTAACTTTTTTGAAGTTGTCCGATAAAGTTTTGACGAATTGGATATCTTTTAGTGGGTAAGTCAATTTTTTTATAAAATTGTATCTTAAAAATGTGTTCTAATGTATTTCCATATTTGTTTCAATAGCTACTGGATAATATTAACCCAATCTTAATGAACAAAAAAAATATACTCCACTTTGAGTTGCAGCACTTTTTTTTTCTTACATTCTCAAGTCAAACTAACCGTATGCTAATATTTTTTCTAAAGCCAATGCATTTCTTTGAAATGAATTGTCAATGACGCCTTCGCTGATCCATGTAACTTTTATGCGCTTTGCAACAACCTTTTAGATTGCTCAAATACAAAGATG
Organism: Glebionis coronaria; assembly: GCA_025667525.1. Classification (NCBI taxonomy): domain Eukaryota; kingdom Viridiplantae; phylum Streptophyta; class Magnoliopsida; order Asterales; family Asteraceae; genus Glebionis; species Glebionis coronaria. The sequence goes on along the minus strand of CM046874.1, from coordinate 632,721,062 downwards.
GGCAAGCTTCCGTTCTGAAATTTGCATATCTAGCCTCATTATATCTTCAGTTTTTTACATGTAGGATTTGGTGATAAAAAGGCTGTGATGGAAATTACACAATGAGCAGATTGGAGAAAAGTTTTCATCTTGGCTGATGTATCCTCTTTCCTCTGTTACTTATATATCTAAGCCTCACTTTACACTGCAATTGGTTGGTGATTTTTCTGTCACCATTCATTAAAGTAATATGTTATAAAATTACCCAATTACATTTCAATTGGTTGGTAAAAAATATACTCTTTATATATTTATTCTAGAATCTAGAATGGCCTGACACATGCCAATCTATTTGATAGCAAAGAAGATGACCTAATGGAAGACCATTCTATCACAATTTGAAGAGATGAGTGGTGCGTGTTCTTTTTATACCTGATTTGGCATAGGACAAGTTGTGTTTCATTTTGATGGTTATGCGGTCCACTTACCATCTGCTAAAAGCACTTATGAGGGATGCTCTTGCAACCCTTTTATAAAACTAACTTCATCTTGAAATTTATCCTTCGATAACCCAGGTAATAATTAAGAGATTAGCTTGAGGCGTTTTCAACATGTAGATACGATTCGGACCCAATTACGTGGAACTCACTGAGTTGACGTGGGAGACGAAAGAATTTGAGGTATTTAAAGTTTTCATTGCATGTGGTTATCATTTTTTCATAACATTTATTTATGGTGAATATGTGGATGCTTGGAAGTTTTCATCACGTATTATGTGTAGCAAGCTACTTTTTTAGTATAAGTCTTATATGAATTATAATTTTATTTAGCAAATGGATCGAGACGTTTGCAAAACGTGCCATATTTGACTTATGACGAAGCATACGAACTTTCATATTTCCGTGCCCATGTATTCACTTTTACTTCTGTTAGAAAGTCATATTTGCATATAATTTGCTGATCTACACAACTGGCAAGTATATACATAATTTGTAGAGTGATGAATGTAAGTCGAAATTATATGTAGTAACTTCAGTTTGACCTTAATAAAGCATGAATAAAAATAGGCCTAACACATACAAGGAGCTGAGTTAAGGTGATACACATGCAGCTATTCTTGATAGGGGGTGTCAATCGGGTTATCCGGTCTGGTTCTGGAAAAATAAAATCTAATCTGCAACCCGACATTATAAATAATCAAGTCTATCGGGTTGTGGGGTATGGGATCGTGTCTATCGGGTTATTTGTTAAGATATTTAAAAGAACTAATGATAAAAACCTTCTAATGTTATGAACTTTTGTAGCAAGTGTTTTATAGTACTTGCTAATTATCAATACATCAATAGTATAACCAAACCAAATGGAGACGTAATCACTATGTCTAATAGAATATATATTAGGCTTTCTAAACAGTGATCATATGCATACTTTTGTGTTTGTCATTTTAGTATGGAATAAAATACAACAAAGAATAGTAAAACTTTAGTAACTTGCTAATAAAGAATGAGGACAAATATTTCTAGCAGTGAAGTAGCTAAAAAGATTTGTTAGTGGTATTTTCTTTTAAAATTTAAAATACATTAATATGTGATTATATTTTATCGAGTTTATCGGCTTGACCCGATAACCCGATAAGAAACTAACTACATCCCTAACTCGACCTTATTAGGTTATCGGGTTAACTCGATAAACTAAGTTTGACTCTAATCAACTCGATCTTACAAAGCTTTGTCAGGTTCTGATCGGGTTAGGTCAACCCATTTGACACCCCTACTTATATCGTGTATTCTTAAAATTCACAAGCTATTCTAAGTTGATTAAAGGGTTGATATATTGCACACTCTACAAGGCATGATAACTACTAACTACAATAGGTATACGCAAAAGCATAAAGAATTTTTTTTAAAAAGCATGAACTGTGCATAAAAATGCCAACGTTTATATTGAGCAAAACATCCACTATCATGAAAAAAAACTTCACATTCCTTGCTGCCACTATTTGATCACTTTAAAGCCATATATCCTAATAACCAACTGAATATATCCTAATAACCAACTGACTTAGCTCAGTTGGCTAACGAATGTAACTTTGAAGAGGTATTTTTTGAGAAATCTCGAATTCGAGTCTCACTAAGGACTTTCAGAGGTCCGGATTAAAATAGAAGCAGAAGTGCAGTGTGATGTCACTGTAAACTCGAATCATAACTACTAACTCGCCGTTAAAAAAAAGCTATATATATTATAATCGAGAACTCTACAACGAATTACTAATAGAAACCTCAATCTTCAACAATATCAATATTTGTTACACATTTATAAATGTTCTTATATAGCACGTAAACCAATTTGTAACAATTGTTCAATAATTAAATCAATTTGTAACAATTCTACATTTAGGGTGGCCATGGAGGTTCAACTACGACGACTCTGGACTATCCAAAAGAATAGTCACCTTAGAATTAGTTGGCTCACAATGTCGAGCCGAAAATCTAAGTGTACAAAAAAAAACAAATTCAACAAAACCAAATAGAACAATTTCAGTAAACCTTGTCAACGTGATTAATTACTTGCGCATGTTATCTTTAACAAATTTACGAAGTAATATATACATAAAAATTAATAAACAACAATCACAAGTAATAACCACTCATGAGGATTAGAACACAACTACAAAACTGTCTCCCGTCAATATACTATAAGAAACAACGAATAACTCACATTGTGCTTAAAAAAGTGCAAATAAATATTTACCTAAACTATAAATGTAAATAACAATCCGAAGTTATACCCGCTCATCGGGCGGGTTTTGCAACTAGTATATATATATATATATATATATATATATATATATATATATATATATATATATATATATATATATATATATATATATATATATATATATATATATATATATATATATATATATATATATATATATATATATATATATATATATATATATATATATATATATATATATATATATATATATATATATATATATATATATATATATATATTTAATCTCTAATATTATTAGAGATTTTTTGGTGGATCATGAGTACCACTAAATTAATGTTTTACTAGCTCACTGGAATAAACATAATGATATTAGCTCGTCATAAGTTAGAGAAAATTTATAGCGAGTATAAGTATTAGAAGTTGTATCGTTTAAATTTTAAATTTGGCTAGCAATTGTACATCGTTCGAACGATTTCAGTCATCACTCCTCTAATGTCGGAATGTTCAATGCCTATTGTTTCTTAACAAGAAAACACTTTATTATACATTGTCATGTAATTCATTTATTTATATTACATTGGTAAAAGACTTTAGTAGTCTTTTTTTCTACGGGGTACATTACTTTCTCGATAATGCGAGCTCCCGTTTGCTTTTCAGAATTGATACTTTATGAGATTACTGATGTGCCATGTTTGAGGGACTGGATGCCCTTTCATGTCAACCAATGTGTACGTTCCCTTATGCTTGACGCTAGTGATCTGGTAAGGTCCTTCCCATTTTGGGTCTAATTTTTGTTTTCCTTCTTGGCGACTTGCCTCGTTTCTTCGAAGGACGAAATCACATATTTTAAGGATTTTGTTCTTGACTTTACGATTGTAGTACCTTTCAGTTAACGCCTTGTACTTTGCAGCGTGAATTGCTGCCATTTCTCGTCTTTCTTCTAACAGATCGAGGTTTAGGCAAATGTTATCGTCATTAGTTGATGGATCAAATGTGTTGATACGATATGTGGGTAATCCAATTTCGGCTGGTAAGACTGCCATATACTAAACGGAAAGGTGTGCACCCGTTCCCAGTACGAATTGTTGTACGGTATGACCAGAGTACATTTGGTAACTCTTCGACCCAGTTACCTTTAGCTTTCCCCAGTCTTGTTTTCAAACCTTGTAATAGTGTACGATTTATGACTTCAGTTTGTCCATTAGACTGTGGGTGTGCGACCGAAGTAAAATGTTGCTTAATCTTGAGTTCCTCGCACCATTCTTTAAACGGGTTATTGGCAAATTGTTTTCCGTTGTCGCTAATGATGATTCCTGGTATACCAAAATGACACACGATATTGCGCCAAATGAAGCGAAGTATTCTTTGACCAGTTATGGTTGCTAGTGGTTCAGCTTCTACCCATTTGGTGAAGTAGTCTATTGCGACGACAAGGAATTTGACTTTGCCTGGAGCTTCGGGGAATGGGCCTACGATGTCTATTCCCCACTGGTAAAATGGCCATGGGCTAGATATGCTTGTCAACTCACATTGCGGTTTTCGAATGGTTGGCGCGTGTTGTTGGCATGTTTGACACTTTCTTACAAGTTTTGATGCATCATTGTACATGTTTAGCCAATAGTAACCAAGCCTTGCTGTTTTTTGTGCGATTGTTCGTGCTCCTGCATGAGCTCCACATGATCCAAAATGCACTTCCCTTAGTATATAGTCTGCCTCCCCATGACCAACACATCGCAACCATGGTGTCAAATACCCTTTTCGGTAGAGAATGTTATCTTTAATCGTGTATTATGGCGCTTGTGAGAACTCGTATTTTCCCTAGTAATTAAATCATTGTTTTATTCGTACTTTTTGATTTTACAATGTTTACACTTTACTTTTCATATGTAATTCCTGAAATCTCGAGATTTTAATTAAATTATATTTTAATTATTTTTTTAATAATTTAGTATAATTTACTTGGAATTATAGTATTTATTTTATTTATCCCTATTTATTTAAATCAAGATTTTTGATTTAAAAGCTCTCGCTAAATTTTAACGATTATAATATTCGTCATATCTATCGGAATGTCAACGAAGCCATTTAAACCGCAATATTTAATTACTTTCATATTTGGAAATTTTTGATTTATTTTTAAATGATCTATTTATAATCGAGTTATCATTATTTCGTGTTAATTTAAATGTTATATAATTTATCGGGATCAAGGGTTTTAGAAATAAATGAGTCGGGATAAATTTGGGCCGAAGCCACGTTGTTTCTTGTCTTGGGCCGACGAATAAACTCAACCAAACACCCCAACCCTTTGTTTTTGAGCTAGAAATCCATACTTAATAAAAATAATTGGCCCAGAACCCACCATATCTAACACATAAAAGTGAATTGCGTCTTAACAAAAACACATAAAATTTTTTTTCTGTGTCTTTCTCTCCATCTTTTCTTGTTCGACATAAACAAAACAAAAAAACACCAAAACAACCTTAAATCCCCATTTTCTATCTCGTTATTCATCCTCATGGTCACAAGAATCATACCAAAACGACCTCCTAATGATTCCTAACAACACCCATTAACCATAATCTACCAAGTTGATGATTTTTCAAAAATCATAAATTTTTAAAATTTTGATTAAGGGTTCTAATCCGAAATTAATAAGTGGGATTTGTTAAGGAGGCTCAAATTAAGGTGTATGTAAAGTTTGGTTAATCAAATATCAAGTTTTGGATTGGTGTTCATGGTTCTTGGTCGCGTCCCACATCAAACACACCCTTAGGGTGATGTTTTTTATGTTGATCATCCTTAATTTTAATGTAAGAACATCTTTCTTTGATCCCAAATTTTCCATTTTGATTGTTTGATTACATACATTTGATTATTATGTTATTGAGATTTGAGAGTTGGATTAGTCATAATATTGAGGTAGATGTAGGTTGGAATAGGCTAGAATGCGCAAAATGGATAGAATGCAAGTTGCACACTTGCTGATTTTTATTAATACCGTCGATTCGGGGGAGTTTTAGTGGGTAAAGTATTGGTTTTATTAGCCGAGGTCGTAGGGCTCGTTCATAACTTCGTTTTGATATAAAATTTGGGTCTTAACTCTTCATAACGAAGAAGCTATAGCCGTTTTTCGAAAAATATTTTATAAAGGGTTTTTAGTGACTATAGTTGCTGTCCCGTTTTTGAGGTTAATGATCGGGCGGGTAAAACTTTTATAAACTGATATTTTTATACTCGTAATCGTGACATTTTGGCTAACGATCGTTTCGGTATAAAATTCGATTCCTAATTCCTTATAATGAATCAATAACGGCCAATACAGTTTTTGTGCTTCACTAGTTAAAATCCTGTACTATTGTTATGGGTCAAAAATGCAGAAAACAGAAGGGTAAAATCGTCATTTTCTAGTCCGTTTCGGCCTTCAACCAAAACTAAAAAGTTGTTCAAAATGTCGTTTTACTTTTACTGCATAGATAATCAGTTCCGAAAACTAGTATAAACGGGTCAAAACCTAAAAGTAAAACCTGCGTTTTTAGAATAAAAACAGTCAAACCTGCGCAGAGCTTGCAGGGGCATTTTGATCATTTTACGTTAGATTTCAGGTCTCGGGTAAAACTAGAAATTTGTCGGGAATGTCGTTTTACATACACCACGTCAGAATCTAGTCGCGAAACTGATTATTGATGGGACTTTTTAATAAAATTCAGAACAACCAAATTTTTATAAAAGTCACTATTCACAGGTCTGATGCAAGACCGATAACATCTATTTCTGAGTCGTTTTGGGTCTCGGATAAAACTAAAAAGTTGTTTAAAACATTGTTTTACCTTTGTCGCTTAGAGAATTTGTGTCAAAACTGAATCCTTACAAGACTTTTGAATTATGTAGTTTTAGTAATTGTAGTATTATTTTTCTACGCGTGATAGCTTTTAGGCTGAAAATGTGTCGTTTTGCGAAGGCTATAACTTGGTCATATGTAAAGATTTTTGCAAGTTTTCGGACTCCTAAACTAAGTATTTCGAGTCTACTTTTCAACTCAACTGTCGGAATTGGATTTCATAGAGTTTTTCTAGGTATAAGTGAGCTTGCAAAATGAGTATGCAATTATGCAATATACTTCAACTTTGGTAAAGTGAAGTGCAGGCGGGTCTAAACTTAATATTTTTTGACGAAACTTTTACAGTAGCTTCTCTATAATATATAGGATTTTCTCAAATTTTCCCAAAATTTTCTGGAAGGTTTAAATAGGTTAAGCACGTGCGTCTTTCCGCAAATTCTGAAAATATTATTTAATTCATAATAAAAACCCGTAACTTGGAGAACTTGTTTCTGCTTGTCGAAACTTCACCTAAAAATTATACAACCTTGGTAAACATGAATAGAGCCTAGGAAATGAATTTGGTAATTTTTCGAGGTAGTTTTGCACTTATTTTGCCGAGAGTCGAAAAATAATATTTTTCGACTATTTTTCCGAAAGTTTAGAAAATAACTATATGAGTTAGTATTCCTTTTCTAACTGATTTTTTTAGCGATTGCATATCGTTTGCTTGCGTTTTCGTGACAATTTAAGTCCATTTTGTCGCATATGCATTTATGTGTCGATTTCGATCATTTATTTCGAGTTATACTATTATAGGTCGCGGTTAAGGTGACGTTGGTTTCGTTGACAATCTTCGATGATGACTATACTTCTATCCACCGATAATTATCCAGGTGAGTTCATAGGACTAACGGGTTACTAAAGTTCACAATAAATAACGCACAACGTCCGGGGTTACAAAAGTTTGCACTATATATTCATGAATAAGGCACGAAACAAACATACATTTAAAGGCACAAAAGTTTGCACTATATAATCATGAATAAGCCACAAAAGTTTGCACTATATATCTAACGTATATTGTCCGGGCTTACGAAACAGAGATACGACTTCCGGGTTACAAAACTTCGTAATAACTAACGTACAACGTCCGGGGTTACAAAAGTTTGCACTATATATTCATGAATAACGCACCAAAGTTTGCACTATAAATCTAACGTACAAGGTGGGGGCTTACGAAACAGACATTTAACAATTTCTGGAAATGCTATCTTATACTAACATATGTAGGGTTGACCAATAATGTTGACTATGCACAATAGTATTCATCTGTTAAATAATTAATAAAAGTAAAACAGTACCATTAAGATTATACAAATTTAAAATAATATAAAAACAAGTCTTTTCAAACCTGCATAAGATCAAACCCAAAGATTTGAACTTAAATGATCCACTTGTAGGTCTGAAATTTTACAGAAAATATAATCATCATTGTTACTCACACACATTGAACTTGATTACTCCATTAAATACCCCTAACTACCCAGCGTACTCCCTAACTTACTTCGCATCTATGTACATGATTCTTACTCACACAGCACAAAAAAAAAATAAACACATAAATGGTGATTATACAATAATTTGTAAAATTAATAAAAAAACTTACACGTCCATACCACATGGCCACTAATATAACTTTCTTCTAAACGATAGGATTGAGAAAACCCAGATCCTCAAACTCACCCACCAGATCTCCGAGCAAATGGGTTTAACAATATATCATACGACACCAGATCTACCCAGCAATGTTAAACACAAATCATAATCTCATATAATCAGATAAGTGGATTTGAGAGACAGGACGGGATGTAATAGGATTTTAGCGATACAAACTATGCGTTATTGGATACGGGTTCAGACTTAATACTATAACTATGGGTGCCCATATACAAATGGGTTTAACATTATTATTTTTTAATAGTACAAGTCGAATAATCAAAGAAATAAAAAAGGATTTGTTTGGGAAAATTCTTTTTAGTTTTTTAATAAAAAAAAGTACGGGTCGAATAATATAATAGTATAAGTCGAATAACTAGAGGATATATTTGGGAAAAAGTGTTTTATTTTTTATTATTAAAAAGTACCAGTCGAATAAAATATAGGTCAAAGTCAAATAACAAAACTAGTTGGTATCATTTAGAAAAAATTATTATTTTATTCCAAAAAGTACTGGTCGAATAATTAATTTGACTTATGGTCGAATAACAAGTACACTTACACATTTGTACTTGCATGTACTAGGTGGGTCATACTAGTACAAACCAATAATTACCTACTCATTAGCACAAATGACACGTGTCAACAAAATATGAAGGTCGAATATGTCGAATAGGTCGAATAGGGTTAATTAGCTAATTTTGTTTTGAGGGTCCCTTTTTTGAGTGACAGGTACCTTTTAGTCCTCTTTCCAAATTAGGCCTTGTTAATATGACCTGATCAAGTTTTAACCGGTAAATAAAATAATTCTAAGTGGTACAAACTCATTCAAGTGGTTATAGATTAAATAAGGCAAATATTTACTTGGCTTATATATTGTATGTGGTTGTTTTGAAACAAAACATCTAGTAGACTTGATAATCTATGTTCATTCATGAATACCTTAATATAAAAAGGTTGGTTTTATGCACATGTCATAGGCTTTTCTTTAGGTTGATTATTACTTGATTTAGCTAAACTATTTATAGTGAATATGTATTTTTTTTGTTTGGCATATTTGTTTTGAAACGGTCAAAGACGTCATACCTCAATTGATAATGTTATACAGTTATATTTCTACTTATTGACAAAAATTAATTTGGATGTTAATGTATGCAGGATTGAAAATTTATTGCTTTTATGCACAAATTAAATTGATTAATTTGGTCTATAAAGATGTTAAGTCAGGAATAAAAAACATACTTTAAAACTATCATACAGTGTATTTTTAGTTTGATCTGTTATTAGGTATATAAAATGTTAATCGAGGATATGATGGGTTAGTAAAGTATATATGTCGTTGTAAAATATCCTTTATTTTTATTTTATGGTGCAAAAGATTTATAAGTGTTAAAAGGATAATTTGATTTTTATGTGGAGTTTGATGGTTTTAGTTTAGATATGATTGGAATTGATACTTTTTGTTTGATCCTTATGATTTGAGTTTAGGTTCATATTATACTTATGTATTTCCTTTGGATTTAAATTAAGAGATAAAAAAAAAGATTTTAAAACTCGATGAAAAAGGAACTAAAAAATCTAATAAAATGATGCATGTTTTTATGTTTACTAAGGTGACATATAAATACATTTATATCCGCTTTATGGGATTGCTTATGTTTATGGATGACTTGCTTGACATGCTAAAAAGTGGTATATGAGCATTTTTTTTTTTTGCATGAGATATCGTAGATGGAAAAATGGGATATGTGGTACAAAAGTTAGTGTGAAGATTGTTATATTGTTGTTAACGATTGTTTAAGACTAATAAAGCTATTAATTGACTATTTTGCGATATTATATGTGTGACTTGTTTATTACTGGATTTGATTGATTAATTTATTAATGACATATTTTATCGCTGTAGATTTTGTTTTATTATTTGAAAATGATATATACTAATATAAATATTATATTAAATTATGTGAAAAACATAGAAGAGTTAATTGAAAAATGTGACAAATGTGAGCTTTTTATATTATTGAGTTTTATTTAGAAAATGTGCAAATGAAGCGCATGTGGCCGTAAAGTATAAGTTTATGAGCCAAGATTATTGTGATAATTGGCATGACCGGTTAGACCATTCCAAGCCAATGATGATGCGAAATATTTAAGACAACATTGAGTTCTTCAAAGATGATTTTGATTATTTCAGTTTCTCAATAAAAGTCGTTACTTATCACCACTAAATATAAACAAGGACGCATTCCTTGAAATTTTAGAAAAGATAAAAAGAGCATATATGTAGGCCTATACATGTCTCATGTGGATCCTTTTGAGTTATAAATCGATGTATCGTCAAAATGATTATCAAATACGCAACTTCAAGTTGGCGTGATTAGTGGCTCGATGTGAGCATGATTTTTCAAATATGATTATTGAGAATAGTGATGAATACTTACAAGTTTGGGCGATTATTGACATAATTGTTGAACTTTATATAGCCCATGTTCATACGGGAATTGCTTTTGTTAAAACGTTTATAAAACGTCTTCAGTTGATTGCAAAGTCAATAATTACCAGAACAAAAGTTTTAGTTATGGGGCGATCTATAACATATGAATTCGCATCTTGCCAACAATTAATAATGAATCCTCTCAGTTATAATGGTTTTTTGTCACAAACTATATAATTCTCATATGTGATATTGAAATGTGCGATATATATCATAGTAAATCCATTACAACGCACAAAATGGGATGTTCAGAATGATAATTCATTCGAAGGAAGAATGAGCAGCGAGAAATTTGGAATGAATTATGATAATGAAAAGTTGATCCTTACAACAAATGAATATGAACATTAAGTTCATGGGATAATTTATATTCCAGATCTAGTAATTTCCAGACAAGGTTAGTGACCTAAACAAAGTGACTAGATCATATACGCTGTGAGTGCTTCAATTATAATGTGTGTCCCAATAGATAAATCAATGATTGGTAGCAAGTCTATGGCACGTCTGCAACGTGATAGACTAATTGATTCCCTATAAAAATCATTAGTTGAAAAAGATAAAATGGAGCAAGAAAAATAATATGGTCGAATCGAGGTAATAAAGACCCCATGATAGTCTCCGAAAGAGACACTAGACATAAAGGTAATTGAAAAAACTCCAGGTACATGAAATACTGTGAGATCTCAATAAATGATAAAATGTAATGTCTATTAAAGTGTGGAATCGAAAATAAATGAATCAACGTCGATGCATATATATGATAATATGCATGATAATGATAATAAATAATGTAGCGCTAATTATAGTGAGGATCATGGAAGCATGCACGCAAGAAATGCATAATAAATGAATGACCAAAAGCTGTAAAGACGCAAAGAACTAATGAAATATTAATGTCTCTTGTGATGAGATATGGTTATCGGGACTTGCAGTCCGTACATATCAATATGTAAATATTATTGGATATACATCGGTCTTCATGAGGAAGAGAAAATTGTATTATGCACAAGTTACAAGTGATGACACACATATGTTTTCAAATACTTGGAAATGATCATGTAGATACATGTTCACATGTGGTGGATCCAATAAAATATTTTGATATTGTATAAGTCTGGAAATATGACAAATAATTGATATGCGTCTAAAAGATATATATGAATAGAGCTCAAGTGATATTGAGATTTCATTATTGCATATAATATGCATGGAGCATGCTAGAGATAATGAATGCTTATGACATATAAGAAGCGTTCTTGAGAACAATATTGATTGTATTGAACTAATCATGATTTGAGCATATATGTCATAATCGTCTTAGTGTGTAGTATTTTTCCAAATAAAGAGTTACGGTTATAAAGGCGAATAAGTGCATAGAAATTGAATTTGAAACAAAAGACAAAGTTTGTCTTAGTTCCAGATTTGAACTCTTAACGATGAAATATGTGTACATCATGAAAATTAAAGATAAAATTGAATCTTTGTGTAGATAAATAACACTCATATTTATGAAGGCACATGATGTTAGAAAAAATCTCTTGATTTATAGAGCTGATGATCACAATATCAATTGAGATATGTCATTTAAAAATGAACAATTCAATTTTTGCTAAGGGTCATACTTGTTGGAAATGAATAACTTGTAAAGTTTGATGATAAATTTGAACGAGATGTATGACGTATTATTATGCAAAGAATATGTGTAAATAGAGTTCATACATATGATTTTATTAAAACACCTTAATGTGTATTTTAGTGACTCGGTGAGCTTAAGTAATATGATCATCAGAGGAGAATATATGTGTTGTACTCTTTTTCCCTTGATCATGGTTTTTTCCCCGCAGGATTTTCCGGCAAGGTATTTAACGAGGCAACATCCCCGAGCGCATATAGGAATTATGTACTCTTTTCCCTTTACTAGAATTTTGTCCCATTGGGTTTTTTCTAGTAAGGTTTTAATGAGGCATAATCCTCATATGTAAATCCGAGGATTGTTATCAATAAATATGGAATGCATGTCCATATCTTTTATTTTAGCAATTATTTCTATTATGTATTTTTCCTTCACTAGTTTTTTGTCCCAATGGGTTTTGTCTAGTAAGGTTTTAATAAGACTTATTCTTTAAATGTAATCATTATTACAACTACTTCATCCAACCATGATAAGAAGACACTTACAGCTTTTGCATGAAGATAATGTAGCATGTGTTCTACATCAAAGGCGGAAGATCAAATATTTCGTTGAAGTGGTGGATCGATTCAAAGATCTCAAGTGATGTAGTCATCAGAGGGAGATAATACGCGCTACACACTTTTTCCCTTAGCTATAGTTTTGTCCCATTGAGTTTTCCTAGCAAGGTTTTTAATGAGATAGTATTCTCAAAGCGTATTATTAATATGGACATCCAAAAATGAGTGTTATGAATAATTACATTGTGGATGTCCAATAGAGGCCCATGACCCATTAGCAATTAGGGTTTTACCCTAATATTATCTTTTATACATACATTGTATTCTTTCTCATTCATTAATCAATTGAGTAATTTCCGCATTCTTTGTATTCTATTATTCTAGTTACTGTTTTTACTTTATTGATTCACAACAATGTTATGTTTCTTCTATGGTTACACTAAGTATGCGTTGGTAGATTTGCTAAATATCTGTTTCATTTCGGTTCGATTAAGCACAAGACTCTTACATCATCTCATTTCATTTTAATCCAAGTTAACGCATTTGACTTTATTCGCTAAAAAGTTTATGAATATATTTTGTTTTGTTAACATATTTTGGTTTTCTTTACTTATTGGATGTACTAGAAAAGGATAATTTTCAAAAAGAGCGCATCTTAAATTTTTTGTGGACAAAATGTAATTCATTGCCAACCTCATTTTATACAGCTGAAACGAAGCACTTACTAACAAAGCTTGAAAGGGCGTCGAATATTTTTAATTTTACGTGTCGAATATGCCTTGTCTCTCTCAGGGACAAGCTTGAAGAGTAGCACTCTGTCAACATATAAAAGTATTTAGTTGATTCTAATTAGTCATTTCACCCAAAATATTAAAAAAAATGACAGTGAATCGAGAAGATCATTCAGATTTTAGATGTCTTTTGATACCAACCAATATTTGGCTCATAAAGAATAGCTCCAACAACTTTTCTGACACAATAAAACACCAACTAAAGTAGGAATGCAGGACTATCCGAAACTCTCATCCTTGTTCTTTATCCACACAAAAATCACTCTAGTAAGCGGACATTTGAAATAGTTTTTATCATCAACATATCAACCTTGACATCAGCTTTACATCATCATTTAACACATCATCAAATGAAAAATAATATTCCACCTCACACAATATACCTCACACACTCCCAACCAAAATAATATTTATATAAATACCAAAAATTATTTGTTGATATACACAAGTCTTTAGCTAGCTGTAGTGGCGGAACAAGAAAAGTATGCTCTGTGACTGCAGCCTTAGTGCTGATCTATCACATCAGAAAATTAGAATTTAGCTTAAAGGTCTGACTTCTATAGTTTTAAGTGTTATAGTTTTTTATCCCTTTATTCTATCAGGGCCGTTGTAGGATATGTAAGTCGATAAAGGTGGTCGCAGTTGTTTCCTCCGGGAGAGATAAAATAAGAGGAGAAAGCCTATAATTCTTAAAACCATGAGTCACGAAAACCTTTTCAACCGCTCAACCTCGTCCAGTTTCCGCCAATCCTCTACATCTAAATTAGATCAATTATATGAAATCATATAGTTCTGATGATTCCAGGATCCCAATCAGTGATATGCCATTAGTAAACCCCTACTGTGTTTTCACTAAACCATCCAATTCCATCACAAAAAGAGTCAAACAACTAATTGGATCTAACCCACACAAACAAATAAAAGAATTTGTCCAAACATCAAAGTTTGATTCACATCAGTTACCAGCATCCCAGATAGAACATTTGGTACATTTTTCATTACCTTCCGACCTTCCTCGACATTGTTTATCACAAGGGTACACACATATTCATTTCGGTGCTATAAGGTTAGCATTAATCTTTCATGGAAGAAAAGGACTTCCTGTATATTCAAGAATAGCCTTGCTTGATACAAGGTTTGCAGTATATCAGCATGCTTGTATTGGTACAATACAAACAACGTTGAACGCATGAACAATTTTTGTCACGTTTTACCTAAATTTTAACATGCCTCTCAATGATCCTTCACTATTTACAGCCCTCAAGGCACAGATCCAGATTGGAGGTACACCCCAAGTGAACACCTTTCAAGCCACGTTCCATTACCAAATGGCTTATCGAGTTCAAAACCACTCGTTAGACATCTTGGTTCCAGGACAAGACGATGTCGGTAATGCGTTACTCATCGACATAGACGCAAATGCAACTCCAACCTGTACATAAATACCGAAGCAGTTATCTCGAGATGAGTTACTCAAATTACTCCCAGAAAAGTGGATAACAAATTATGAGGAAATCCATCAAGCTCATGTTCCGATCGAACTTAGCTCCAAAATTTTTTAGACATGAGAATGGTCTTGTGGAGATCAAATTCTCGCAACCAAAGGCACCTAATGTGTTTCCAATAGGAATCCACATGATCACGCCACCAGAACCTGCAATTAGTGAGCATGTTCAAGAAATCAAACACATTTGGTGGGACGTATGCAATTGCGAAAGTTGTTTAGATGAGGCTCAAAAGCTCGAGGATGAAGAAGATTTCCCTAAGAAACGAAGATCTTCACAACAAAGACTCAGAAAGAGATATGAAGATGGTGACCCTATAGTTGGACTTCTTGGAGAACCCTCAGGGAAATTTGATTACTATGTTTTGTACCCAAAGCAAAACCAGACACCACAACCATCAACGACACCACAACCACCAAAGACACCACAACCACCTAAAACACCACCACAAACACAAACACTTACACCCTACCACCAAAAATCTTTATCTATCATCCATCAAAAGCCACAACCAAAGAAAGATAAAGAAACAATCCATTCACCAGTATTCCCAATAACAACACCCTCTTCAATATCGTATACAAAAGAATATGAACAAGCGTTCCCGGCCCTTACTGAGCATCCTGATAGTCGAACCAAGCATGATTGGAAGATAAAAAATCCAACGACTATTGGTCCCACAGGACTCGCAAATACTGTCAGTCCCGCAGAAGCTACCTTAAACTGGCAAAGTGAAAATGTTGGTGCTCAAAACAAGGTTCTAGCAAAATAACTCTCACAACAAACCATGCTCGCAAATACCCAACAAAATCTTTCGTCAAAAGTTGGATCCCTAGAGAGTATCGTCCATGAACTTCGTTTCAAAATCCAAGAACTTCATCGAGAACTTATCCAAATCATCAAAACATCACCCGCAACCCAATCTTCCTCTTCCGTCTCCCAAAAGGAAGCTGAAATGAAGAACTTAAAAATCAAACTCCAAGATCTACAATGACAACATTAGCAAAAAAGAGTTTCAACCCTTGTTGATAATCCTTGGAGACTGCCATCCGCCCCTTTTGTAGGAATATCGTTTGACCCTCAACCATTACCATAATCCCACAACCAGACACCCGTCACCTTTACTAAACATGTGGGCATCAGAACAAAGAAAGTTAAAAGCCTCCACCAGCAAAAACTAATACCCTCCGCAAGAATCCAACCCTACAACCCATTCTAAAGTTCATGATGTCCTTCCAATTGAGCGGGTAAACCCTGTCTCAACTTTCCTACAATCCCTCACACAAACCGAAAAACCTCAGTGCTCCCATTCCGTAGCTCCAGTCATCCACTCCCAACGTGAGGCTGAAGATGTAGATATTGTTGATGGTTTTGAACACTTGTTCATGGTAGAAGTAGAATATGTAGAATCAACAATACATTTTGATCCAGATGACTACGGAGAAAACCAAGCACCACAAACAAGTTCCACGGATTTTACACAGTCTGACATAAAGCAGTACTTCACATTTGATGACCTTCCACCATCAAAATGGTGTGAAAGAAGTATAGAGATGCTAACATGGTGTTCGTCAGAACTATAATATTACACCATTGAGATAGTCATCAAGTGGTTTCTTATTCGAATCCAAGGGCGCCTACGAGATTGGTACCTCAGTCTTGGATAATATCGACAACTACAGTTGCAGCAGTCAGCATCCTCGGAAGCTTTTATAGGCTCTATATACTCTGAGTTTATTGGCAGCCCCTATGAACACACTACCCATGCCAGAGAATAATTTCTTAAGATGAAATGTTGCTCCTTCCAAAATAAAGATTTAGAAAAAAAATTATGATCATATGTCTCAGCGGTTTTATTGTTTGAATGGATTCGACGATGTCAATCTAAAGCAAGTTTTCCTGAACTCTTTTCCGGAATCCCTTGCTAATGAAGCATATCGGGCATTGGAAGCAAGAAATGTCACAATAGCTCAATCATCTCTTGGCAAACTATACCAGTTGATTATGAATGCCTTAGCCAAGCTTTGCAACCAAAAAAAGTTTCAAAGTACAGGAAAACGCCTCGGGTCATCCTGCGATGACAAGTACCTGAAAATTAAGTGCAACGACAAGTCATCATGTGAGTGTACCCATACAAAAAATAAATTCCATTCTAAACGTAATTCAAGATTTTCAAGAAAACCCTGATTCTCTCAACAAAGAAGCAAGAAATGGAAATTCATCAAGAAGAAGAAGCAACGTGGCAAGACTTCAGATAGGTGCTTCATATGCCAAAACAAAGGTCATTTTGCAAGAAACTGTCCAGATAAGAAAAAATCCCAAGCTCTTTTAAAAGCTTTAAACCAGGTTGAACAAGTCGATCTTTTTGATCTAGAGTCACTATACTCTTTGGATGATGAACCGGGAGATTCAGTCTTATGCACAATCGCCTATTCAGATTTCTCATATAATGACGACTATGACTTAGATTCTCTGACTAGTGATGATGATTTTGGAATTCACATGATAAATCTAATTCCACATGTACTACCAGCACAAGAAGAACCACCATTACCACTAGCCAAAATCCACCTTCTTACGGATGCGTATGCAAAGCCTATCCCAGTTATTACATTTTTCGACACCGGCGCGTCCGTTTCTATCCTGAACCCTGCTATCTTACCAAACCACTACTAGAGACCTCGCCATCAGAGTTTTATGGCCGCTAATGGGGAGAGATCTTTCATTCACAAAATAAGTGCCCCCATTAACATTCGCCTATTTCCGAAGTGCGTAATCAGAAGAAGGCTGTTGGGTTCGAGCTCGCATTGGAAAGATCTCTTGATCGGTTTTGATATTCTGCATAAACTACCAACCTTGCGATGGACAGGCGCATGACTTTACTAAAAAAGCTTTTCAACCCTTGGACATCCATGCATCGCCTTTTTGTTGCAAGTGTTACTCCACCACTTGTTGATATCAACTGCATCAAACGAAAACTTATACAAGACTAATGTGCTTCCTCATACACCGAGTTTCTGACAAAACACCCTTCACCTTTGTGGTTGAATCCCTCATTCTTTGTTTCACTACCTTTCAAGTAAAACGAAGATGTTAGTCCTACCAAAGCTAGTCACCCCAGAATGAATCCAGATCATTATCAGCTTGCTTTAGAAGAATGCAACCAATTGGTTGCTGAAGGAATTGTTGAACCTACCACCTCGCCGTGGGCATCTGAGGCTTTTTACGTCAATAAAAGAAGCAAACAAGTTCGTGGAAAGCTCAGGTTGGTCATTAACTATCAACCGTTGAACCACTTCTTAGTTGATGATAAGTTCCCACTTCCACAAAAGAAGTCGTTATTTCAACACCTGGCAGACGCTAAAGTCCTTTCCAAGTTCGAACTTAAGTCAGGATTTTGGCAACTGGTATTAAGCCCGAAGATAGATCAAAAACCGGGTTTTGTATACCTGATCATCATTACCAGTTGAAAGTAATGTCGTTTGGTTAAAAAATGCTCCGTCGGCCTTTCAAAAGGCAATGATAACCATTTTTGAGTCGATCCTTGCAAACACATTGGTTTACATTGATGATATCCTCTTATTCTCCCCAGATGAAAAATCTCATGCAGAGTTACTTTCCAAGTTTTATTCTATTGTCACAAAGTATAGGATAATGCTATCCGAGAAAAAGATGCAGGTTGGTGTAACCAAAATTCACTTTCTTGGCATGAGATCACAGACGGCAAGTACCAGCCTCAACCGCATGTCGCTCAAGAGTTACTGAAGTTTCTAGATGAATTACTTTCACAAAAAACGATTCAACAGTTCCTCGGGTTAGTCAACTACATGTCTGATTTCTTGCCCAAGCTATCAAATCACACCGCCTTGTTGTTCCCCATGTTAAAAAGGAATCCTCCACAGTGGACATCATAACAAATAGATGCAGTGAAAGCTATCAAGTTGCTAGCTGAAAAGATGCCCCCACTAAAGATTCCCATCATGACTGAAAGAAGAATTTTGTAGACATATGCTAGTGGTGAGTGTTGGGGAGTTGTCCTACTTGTCCAGGATAGCAATAATAAGAGACATGTATGTGGTTATAAGAGCGGCACGTTTAAACCCTCTGAACAACACTATCACTCTACATTCAAAGAGATTCTTGCAGTCAAACGAGGCATTGAGAGATTCCAATTCAATCTAATCGGACACGAATTTCACGTTGAAATGGACATGTCCTCCTTTCCATGTTTGCTACAATTCAAACGAAAGATGCTCCCTCAAGCACAACTTTTGAGATGGGAAAATTCGTTCTCATAGTGGAAGTTCACAGTAAAACACGTCAAAGGAATAGAGAACGTACTTGTAGATTTTCTCTCTCGTACAACTGCCTATAAATCAGAGGCAAAAACCCCAAAGAAAGTAAGCCAAGTCCAAATACATACTCCTAACTTTCTCTTAATAGTTCTTTCAGTCACTCCCCAGAGTGATCTAGCATCCTCCTCCACCCCTACATCACCACCCCCTGTTCTCAACCTGCCAGAAGAGATAATGGAAACAATCGCAGATTTAACCTTTGAAAAAAGGTCTAAATTAAGTTTCAAAACATTTGTCACTATCCTCATACAGAAACATGGTTTGTGCATAAATGGTCTCATGTTTCACCCAGACTACCCGTTCCTCAATGTGTTTCATGTCCATGACCTCTGGAACTTTCCGAAGGAAGCATTATGCTTTTTCTGGTACCTGTTTGAAAGCTTCACGATAGGCATCTCTTTCAACACAGAAAAACTTTTGTCATACATTGTCAAAAGCCAATTTAATAATGTTCGCCCTCACTCCAGGAATTTACTTACCATGCTACAATGGTTTGTTCCTCACCACCAATGGACACGATGGTTGACAGTAACTAGAAAAAGGAAGTATGTACTAGTGATTCTCCGAAGACCATGATCTTTTCTACCACCCAAGGCTGTTAACGATGAAGGTTAACTCGTTTATCACTAAGGGTCATGTTTCATTCATGATTGGTATGAAATCAACCCAGCCAGCACAAAGTGTGAAAGGAAGTACCAAAACCTTTATGCAGATACAAGAAACTTAATGGCAAGAGCAAATGGTATTGACCCTGACACAATTCCAACTTATATTAGGTGGAATATGATGTCATGGGGTGATGACCATCTCGATTCACTCAAATGGGCTGAAGCAAATCATAATTGGCTCAGTGACAACCACAACAATGACATAGACACAACGACCGATGAAGATGCTAACCTATATTCATCAGACGACGAAGTCTCATTCGGTTCAGTCTCATTTGGTTCAGTTGTCGATGCACATTTCGACCCATTCGAAGATGATCTAACCCATCCTGATGCACGTTGGAGTCCATGAAGAAGGCTAAACATTTGATGTTTAGTATAATGTTTTATTAACTATATTTTATTATCTTAAGTTTGTTTGATGTTTCCAGTGTTTTCTAGTTCTAAATAATGCTATATGATGTAAGAGCTTAGGTCATATGGCAATAATGTGTAAAAGTAAGAATGCTTGTACTATAAGCTTGTATGTTATACCTAATCTATCTTATAATTAAATCAAGATAATTTAGCTATAGGTGTCACAATTCTATACAAGCAAATGTAGTACAAATCCAATGTTGCATTCAGTGAGCAATTTTTGGTACTGGGAATGAAATGAAAAGAACACACTCCATTATAACAAATTACTATTATACCCTTAAGTAAATAATTATTTACATACTTAATTTACATATCAATTAACACTATATCATATTTTATGTTAATTAATATATTATAATGCAAATTTTTTTGTTTTTTTTTCGTCATTATAAAGTTTGTTTTTTTATTTTTGAAATCAGCCCAATAATTGATATACTTTGAATAATTTGTAACTTTTATAACTTTAATGATTATAAATTTGTAGTTAATGATAATATGAATAAAAGATTATAACTATTTTAAAACTATATGAATATTAGGTTTAGTTCGAAGATAAATTTATAACGTATGCTTTGCCTAAAAAATATTTTTTTTAATGTAAGCTATTGCTACTATGAAAAAACTATCCTCTAATGTTGTTTAAATGTGACAAAGATAAAGTAAAATTTAAATAAATAGACTAGTTCCATGATCTCCTAAAAAACCTGGTAAACTATAGTAGCAGTTACCTAGAACTGCTAATTAATCACACGATTTGAAAATAATTGTCATATTAGCAGTTACCTTTGTGATCTATGAATAGCTGTCATATGCATCATCCGTTTCTCCCCACAAACTATTCAAATGGTTAACCAGTCTTTTCTTATCAACAACATAAATGCAGTCAAAGATGCGTGCAAAGGTTGTTCGTCTATGGAACCATGGATAGCATGGACACGACTTTCATGGATCTACGAGGTGGAAATTCTAAAAATGCTAATACTATTGCATATTTAGATAGTGTTTGTTGTTCTGTTGGTGCTGATGTTATATTTTATGAACTGCGATGTAAGTAAGTAAATTGGGTGAAGATTTGGGTTGATTTTCTTAACATGATTAATATATACTCCACGACTTTACTGTTAACGTGTATGAACACTTACGAACAAATATGCACCTGTTTTTGACAGATTTCGTTGATGAATGATTATATTGAATGTGAAATCAGTTTTTGACATATTTTTATGCACAAGAATGAACTGCTATAAAGTTTAACGTTTGAGGAAATAAACTGGAAATAGAACAACATTCTTATCATTAATGGGTATATGTTTTCGCATAATTTTCATTTTGCAGCAACTAGGGATGGCATGTCGATAGTTCTTTTTAGCTAATTATGTTTATCGTGTTTTTTTCTAGATCTATCACCATTGCATACCACGACAGTGACACATTTTTTAATGATGAACACTTCCCACCAGGTAATACTGTTTATGCAATCATGCTGCTGCACAGTATTGGTTTGCAACTTTGCTGATGCCATTGCCGTTTGAGATCTTGCCATAGCTCTTGATGTTTTCCGAATTCGAAAAATCCTCACAAACTTAGTTAGGTATGCTTATCTTATCTCACATATAGCTTCAAAGGATGACTTTTTATGCACCTCTCCTAAATAAGTACCCATCACGTACAAGATTAGCATATAATCCAGTATTGCGGGTTAAAAAATTAAATACTTGATGAAGTTAAAGGAAAATCCAGTCGGTTTATTTTGCATAAAAATATAACATGTATACATAGTGTTTGGCTGCTCTTAAAACAGTAACCAAACACCCCTGCTTCCGTGAATGCTTACGATGGAACAAATTTAAACTATTTATACGAGAAGCAACTAGACTAACGTAAGCTACACAAATTGGAAATACATGATGGATAGTATGCATAACTAAAACTCGGATATGAAAGTGTGTTATATTATTTATAAGTGCAGCTTTAAGGGGTGTTTGGTCATGGTTGTTGCAATTAAGTCCGCAACATTTTAGGTTGTGTTCGAGTCAAATTCTTGTGTTAGTATGTAACATTGATGTGTTCTTTTATTTGTGCACAGATAAATAAATGCATCGTGACGGTTTCGTAAAGTTGAAGTCATAAAGTCATTGAATTTATGGTCTTAGTGTTGTATTTCCATGTTAAGTAGAAATGTCAGGGTCTAATAATACATATTGATCTTCATAGTATTATGCATATATTGGTGAAACATTATGTGTTGTGAATCACAGTACTTTTTTGGTAGCAAAAACACATGATGATCGTATGGCTTGATGTTTAACAGCAATAGCAGAATCATATTGCCAATTTCTTTGGTTGGTTTTTATTGACCATTAATGTAATATATATAATTTTATCCTAATACACGGGACTAATTTTATAAAACACATGTGATGAGTTACCTATTATCAACTTTTAAGTTTTCTTAAACAGATGTGTAAAATAAAAATATTGTTACCTATTATCAACTTTTAAGTTTTCTTTAAAAATAACAAATTAAGTAAAGAACAAAAGAAAAAAAATCATATCATAATTTTAGCTGACAAACTGTTTTGATCAACTGTCAACTTACTTAGGGGGTGCTTGGTCAGTGGTTATTAAGGGTGAGGAACGGTAAACATAATGAAAAGTAATGGTTGGTATCCTATAATGCATTTGTTCATTACTTAAAAGTATGTATTAAACCATTACTCAATAAATTGGGAGTATTGACTATTCATTACCTTCTTAACTTCTTTTTACCCATGATCTAAACCCCTCCTAAATTTATGCTCCTTATAATTTTTAGCAATAATACAACCAACTTAGGTATGCTTCTTTTAACATAATTTTTAAGCATGACATCCTTTTTTTTATCAACATACTTTGTTTACAATTTAAGGTGTCAATTCAAATTCACCTTCTACGTTGATAGAAGCAAATACCATTTTGAAAACAATTTTGTAATTAATTTTTTTTTCACGGCTAACTTCAAAAAAGATTTTACATGATGTTTTGATAAAAGAAAAATAGCAATATTATTATTAGTAAGAATATCAAATGCAAACCATTTTTTTTAAATTGAAAAAATATATTCGTTATACTTTATTTTTAAAACAATTTAATTTATTGCAACCATTAGTTTATAGTTTTATACATTATTGTGTCATCTAATATACAAGAAGAAATATGTGTTAACCAAGCAAAACAAGAACAATACCCGTACGTTGCACGGATAGACGGTATATTTATAAGTAAGGAAGTGTTAGAACCTCTAAAAAAACTTAATAAGTTATAAAAAAACATAATCTTTTGATAAGCAAGATCCGTAATGGTGATCTCTTATCAATGTGTTGCCAACTTTAGTCGGCATCGTTCATAAAATATGTTATTCGGTTGAAAATTTTAAATTTGTAAATTTAGTAAAATAATTTCATATTAGCAAGCAAAATAACACTATTATGAAATATCAATATATTCTGATGTTTCGGTTGTTTTGATTTTGATGTTCCTATTCAAAAAAAAGTTTTACTTTTGATTTTAAAGTTTTTGATATTCTTTTGATTAGTGACGACATATATAACCTAGTGAGACGTGGGTTCATGGCATGATTTCATCCTTCACAATAATCAAGGATGTCATTTAAAGTCGCTTTACAAAGCACGGTACATCTTATGTATTTTTTTGTCTTTATCCAGCCGGATACCAATGACCATTCCATACCCAATGAATATTTGTGCATTGCATGTGTGCCCTATATTGTGATTAGGTTTATATAAGTTAGGAATATTATGTAAAGTTAAAAAGATTAATGATAAATAATCCATGTTGTAACATAAACAACATAATGACATCTCATATATCAACACTCATTTATCATAAATTATAAAATCCGAGTTAGCATATTCTTATGTATTCTATCTAAGTTCTATATTAAAAACTAAGATGAATTAGGTGTGAGAATTACAAATGAGCGCAATTATACCAACAATGTCAATGCATCTTCACGTGTAATATATATAAGCGAAAAATAGATCTAAGGTGGGTAGTATAAACGACCTTGATAATTAGAAGTTCAAAAATGATACTAAAACACAAAATTATGTGCAATACAAAGTATTGTCTAACTAAAATCAATGAAAATTACAGTCACATAATTGCAAATAGTGATTTCATTCATGCTACATGAGTCCACTTTTCACGACGTTTTATACATTTACAAATGTCACAAAACATGAAAGAAACATGCAAAAATGATATCTCAAATTTCTTAAGTCATGAAAGAAATATGCAAAAAAGATATCTCAAATCTATAAGTCCTCTAAAGTATTAAACTTACTAAAGCTTAACGGGCATATCGATCCACATTCTTTTGTCCTCATCAATACACGATCAAACCATTAGACTATGTTTATTCACAACCCCTCCCAACGCAATCTTTCATTATAATATTATTTTCTTACTCTTCCACATATACAACCTATACATACAACCAATCTCAACATTTTTATCATTTATCAACAACCTAACCCAACCCAACCCAACTAAATATAATAAATTTTCTTATATATAATTAATTACTCAAACCTCAAATATTACCATAATTACTATTACTATATACCAATATTACTATATACCAATAGTATCAACTAAGTTAAAATATCTAAAAAGTAGAAAATAGACCGAAAAGATTTCAATCTGTTAATTTTGGTTTAAAATATGTAGCCTCCATTAAATATGGCATTTGGGCTTTCTTTAAAAAGATTACTTTTAGGGTTTAATTTCCTCCCACATAGTATATATCGCCTCCATCACAACAGCATCAAGAGCAATACTTTGTTTTTCAAACAATCAATATAAACGAGATAAGGAGCTATAATACGGGCAAAGTACCAGATAATCCATGATTACAAAACGACCGGATCAGAGAGAATTCTTGGCAGATTCCAAAGAGCGACACGTGGCGAGGTTGGCTTTGAGAACTAGAGGTCACATACCGACTGGGTCGGCTCTCTCTCTTTCTTCAATCTGTACTTTTTTAATATATTAAAGAGTATTTTTTTGTCTTATACTCACGATCGGTTGTATGAGATCGCGGATAAACATGGTCTTAAATAATTTTTACTATGGAAAAATTTGAGGCGAAAAGTGTCAACGTCCTAAAAAGGGTTACCATGACATAGAAACTACCTGGACATGAAAAATGAATATCAACATAGTGTAACATTAAGGTTAATTCGTTTTTAAATGTCAAGAACTAACTGGACATGGAAAAAAATGAAACTAACTATACATGGACATGAACAAATGAAAATCAGTATAAGTTTAGACTAAATAAAAGAATATTTTGAGAATTATAATTGCTAACATAAACACAAGAAAACACTAATAAAGAACTTTGAAAAAACTACAATACTTGTCAAAAAGAAGATTATCTAGATTAGAGGTGGCAAATCTTGCCCATTTTGATACATATAGGCACTTTTTTCTCATTTTCAAAAAAGGACATGACACTTTTTGCCCATTATTTATAATGAATTGGCTAAACGGGCGCATATGTAAGAAACTAAATGGGCTTAACGGGCGCACTTGTAAAATACAAATTAGGATACTCGACGATATTTTTTATTAAATTTTTTATCCTCGGCTTTCAAACAAGTATTTTTATTTTTTAATTCTAGGATTTTATATGGTTTTTCCCTTTTTTAGCTTGCGCCCGTTTAGCCCGCTCGTTTTGCCCGCCCGTTTCGCCCGCACCCGTTTGGCCCGCGCCCGTTTGGCCCGCGCCCGTTTAGCTCGTTGCCCGTTTAGCCCGTTGCCCGTGTCCGCCCGCCCATTTTGCCACCTCTAATCTAGATTAATAGCTATTATAATCCTTTAGTAAAGAAACCCAGAAACGAAAACAAAATAAAATACAAACAGACATGGAAACAATGCAAGAACAATATTAAAAAAAATCCTAAATGTCTTCATCATTTTCATACAGGTCACCAACGTTTTCATCATCTACCTTTCCTTCTGGGACAAACTTCTTAAGCAACTTCCTCGTCATCTGAATCTTCATTAACGATGACATCATTCCAGTTCTAGTTCATGAATTTGTTTTCACTTTTGAGTTGTTTCATATCCATATGCGAATGAAACTAGAAAAAGAGTGTCTCATTGTTGGCGATGTTTATCAAAAGTTTGATGATTATGTTAACAACAATGATGCCAAAAGAATTAAAGGTTTATATAGGGTTAGATGTGGGCGAACACGGTGTATATCACTCACTTTATATAATGGTTATAATGGCATCAGATGGAGAAAATTTTGAAGTACCCCAGATGAAAGGAAAGTTAGTTACTTTATGGATAAAGTCATGTCACTATCCTTTTGTACTCATCATGAATGTATCTTATATGAAACGTGTGAAATAAAAGTTGTCATTCTACTTTTAGATAAGTATGATTAGTTTATAGGGTGTAGATTTGTTCAACCACAGATCCAACGGTACGTAGAGCATGACATGTCAGCATTTTTTCTCTGTGTAGCGCCATCAATAAATAAGAGTAATCAATGACAATGTAATACCCATTATATTCCCTTAATATTCCTATTATCGTTCCCATTGCTATTCTTCTATTTGAACCAAGCATCCCTTAGTACTAACACAAACTTTATTTATTTATTAATGTCATATATACACTAACTCTTATTGCATATGACTTCTTAAACCGTGTAGTTCGAACATCACGTTAATATTTTGTTTTTCCTATATATTACATGTCGAACAATGTGTGCGTTGTGCTATAGTTAGTGTATATTAATCACAATAATTTTATGAATCAACTATTAAGAAAACCGTTCATCGAACAGGATGAGACCTAGTCAAGGCTTTATATAGCGATGTATCTTGCCATTTTAGGAATCATAATTTGAAGTAATACAAATGTGTGTTTTCTTATATCTCTCTACAATATTCTCTCAATCTTCTCTCTAATATTAAATTGATAGATTCAATATTTTTATGTAAACACGTGAATTTATAAAAGTTTAAAGTGTTAAATGTTAATGAAAGCAATTTATGTTTTTGATAAAAGACACTTTCGAAAGAACTAAAAAAGAAAAACGAATACATCCGCCCCTGCCTAGTTAATGTACTTATGTGACCGCGGTTACGACTTTCGACACATAAAGATACCTAAAGAAAATATACATAAATAGATACATAAAGGCAGAAGTGCAATTTCTCAAATAGAAGAAGGATCTTTCGATGAAATTTACCATATATTTGCATATAGAATGCGAGAAGTGTTAGGTGAGTAGACTGAAAAGTCAACTTAACCATGGCAGACTGGCTTGTTGAGCAGGAGAAAAGACTTTCTGGATTCCTTGAAAGCTTTCCAACTTATCGTCTTCACAGAAACCTCCATCTAATGTTGATGGAAGACTATATGTTTTTAGTAGCAAGGATGAAAGATATGAAAATAATTCATATTTATCAGGTGATCCATCATTTTCAACTACCCTGTTTCTATCTATCTTCATTTTCACTTTTTAATTTGTATACAATATTAACCACTGTAAATAAATAATTACACAGATGATGTTGGCACTCGGATGATGATTTATGACAAGATTATATCTGCTTTTTCCAACATGATTTACTGTTGTTACATTTATACTACAATAGTTCAGTTTTGGGCACCGGTAACAATTGGCGGCAAACATCTACTTTCAACTTCCGGTCAACCTTTTGCCGTCAACCGTCTTGACTCAACCGTCATAGAATATAGGAGACTTTGTGTGGAGCATGTGTATGATATTGATGCGAATAATAGTAACAATAGGGGTACACCTGCTTCTGCATTCCTCAATCGTTTAACAGAGATATCATCTAAACACGACGTGGACCCATTTTTGCGTAATGCTTTTCAGGAGTGTAAATTGCATACTTCTATTATGATACCTATTTGTTGTCCTTCCCAAGCCTCTTCTTCTGCTGGTTGTATCGGTGTTATTGAGTTCTCTTCATGGCTTGTTAAAGATGGTCATTATTTATTCAACAAGACGAATACGAATATAAGGGTAGGTACGCCCTTCTTCTTAATATATTTATAACCATTTCAAACCAATTTACTAAAGCTGTTGCTGCCTGCATCCAGGAAGTGGGTCTGAGTGTGTACAATGTCCAAAATCGTATACCATACACGGTAAATATGCTTTCTGTTAATATGTTTATAATAACGCGTTAAAAGTAATCATCTATTCTCACTTCTTTATCCTACTATGAGAAATTACTTGTGTATAATTACTTTAAACTTTTGAAACAGACTATAAATGGTCTCAAACTTGCTACGGACCAAATTCAAGACGCGTTAAATGATGTATGTCAATCGAATCAAATCGATCTTGCTCAGGTTTGGATTGCTTCTCTAGATGAGAATCATGTGCATTTTTCATCTTCCTGGGAGGAGGAACAAACAAGACGACCGTTAGGGCTCAAATTGACTGGTTGTTACGGCATTGATGAGGATATCATAAGAATTGATAATTTTCAAGATTATTATGAGGCTTGTGATTCGATTTCTTTACAACCGGGGGAGGAACTTGTTATGACGACACTTCAAGATTGTGAACCACGTTTCTGCAAAAATATTTCTCAGCTGGGCACTTATAAGCTTATGGGATGGAGATCACGTGAAATTAAGAGTCTCACAATATGCATGAGGAGTCGTGATACTGGTGATTATAATTATGTATTCGAATTCTTATGGAAACATCGTTCACCTTATCTTATCTTGTTGGAGGACATACTTTTAAAGATAAAATCGTGTTTGCCAAGTTTCAAGTTTGCTTCCGGTACAGAAATAGGTGACAAATTACATGTGATAGAAGTTGTCAGCTCTAAAAAAATTAAGAAGTTCGATATTTTCCATTCAAAAATGTTACCATCAATGCCCAAAACATTGAAAGACGGGAAGAAACAATTGGTTGTGGACGACATAGCGCCTTTGGATAAGAACTGCATGACTGCTCCAGTCCTCATACCTCAACAAGTCAGTGAGCAGCAGTTTGGAATATCTACTTCAGAAAATTTTCTTGGTAATGGAATCAGTTTTTTCTTCTTTCAGAATTACAACTTTTTTTACATAATTCCAATGGTGTTGGTTATGACCCATCAGGACATATATCTCGATATTTTAGTGCACTTTAGTATGTAACACTCTATCCATGGAACAAGCTGCAGATGACATATTTGGTAACGGAGATCTGATGGCTGACCGTGACGATGAGAGGGTCTCTGAATTCCTTGAAACCTTACCAAACTATATTCTTCATAAGAAACTTGAAACTGAAGGGGCTCTCTGGGTTTTTTGTAGCGGAGATGAAGGATCCCAAAATAATTTATCTTCAGGTGATCATAAGTAGCCTCTTTCTATCTTCATTTTCACTGGTTATTTATTTTTTAAATTGCAATTGATCACCTAGAAATGACAACTGTACACAGCTGATCTTGGCACCCGGATAATTTATGACAAGATTAAATCTGCTTTTTCTAAGGTAAGTAACGGTGCGGAATTAATAGTTCAGTTCTGGGCACCTGTTACAAGTGGCAACAGACATGTACTTACAACTTCCGGTCAACCATTTGCCGTGAGTGATTTTGGTGAAAGACTCAAAGAGTATAGGGGACGTTGTATGGGATATGAGTGTAATATTGATATGAATAATAACAATAATGTTATTAAAGATGATACTGAACAACATGATGACCTCCATCTCATGACCATGATCACTGGTCCACCCACCAATGCATTCCTGAATTGTTTGCCAGAGGTAGTGTTGGACACGAAAACTCACCGTGAGGGTTCATTGATGCGATATGCTTCAGACTGTGGATTTTGGACTTCTTATACTCTGCCTATCGGTTGTCCTTCCCAATGCCACTCGTCTTGTATTGGTGTTGTCGAGTGTTCGTCAATATCATCAATCAATCTCAAAGTTGTGAATACTATGAATAGGGCACTAGGGGTATGTTTGTCCAGAGCTTCTAATAATTTATTCATAACTATCTCCTTTAATTCGATTAACTTTTTAAACTCTCATTATTATTATGAAATGAATTTCATCATCGCATACACAATGGCATGAAGTCTTAATGACTTATGCATTTAATGGTTTAAATGCATAACAAATTTATCCTTAAAGCTTTTATAGAAGACTTCAGATTTACCAAGTCTTTATCAAAAAGCTTTCTAAAAAGCTATTGATGCATTGTCAAAAGCTTTTTAGGATTGTAGAAAGCCATTCACAACTTTAAGCATCATCAAGAAGTTGATTTTATCTCATTGCTAATTAATGTCATTTATTGTTCGGATGCAGCAAGAGGGTCTGAATGTGTTTAATGTACAAAACCGTATACCATACAATGTAAGGATTTCTGAAGCACCTTATTAGTGATCTTCTTTGACAATATGTTATTTTTATTATCGTTGAAAGTAGTGACCTTTTCTCACTTATTTGGTGAAACAGATTACAGATGGTCTCACATGTGTTAGGGACGAAATTCAAGTGGCATTGAAGACTGTATGTTAATCACATAGCATAAGTGTTGCTCAAGCATGGATCACTTATAATGTGCCCTTTTCTTTTTCTTCAGACGACACTCAGACCCCAGGTAGGTTTGTGTTAAAATTGACTGGCTATTATAATGCTGATGAGGATTCTACAGCATCCCATTGGCGTTTTAAGGGATATTATGATGCTTGCGATATAGTTCCACTAAAAGGGGGGGGAGGAACTTGTTGAAAAGACACTTCAAGATTATCAACCACGCTTCTGTTAGAATATTTCTCAACTGGATACTGATAAACTAATGGCATGGGTATCAACTGATGACGTTGCATGTAATGGTTTTACAATATGCATGAGTAATGATTCTGGTGATTTTAATTGTGCATTTGAATTCATATGGCACCACAATCCAGATTATGTTCTCATGTTGGAGGAGCTACTCTTGACGTTGAAAGGCTGTTTGCACTACAACATTCGCGCCCTACCCCAGCGATATTTTTTGGGTTTCCCCAGCGACATGTCGCTGGGGAAATATATCCCCAGCGACATGTCGCTGGGGTATATTCGCTGGGGTACGCTAGTTGTTAAATGTATCCCCAGCGACTTCCCCCAGCGACACGTGGGTCCCACAGACTTTTCCTGGAAGAACAGATTGCCACGGTGGCAATCTTTTCCCCAGCGACATGTCGCTGGGGAAAATTCCTTATTAAACCAAAAAATTAAGTTAAACTTAACCAGTTTAGCTAATTACGAAGTTTCCCCCAGCGACATGTCGCTGGGGAAACTTTCCTTTCATTTGACTTGTCAACGCGTTGTCGTTGACTTGTCAACGTTTTCCATAGTTTCCCCAGCGACATGTCGCTGGGGAAACTCTTGATACATTTGACTTGTCAACGCTTTGCGTTTGACTTGTCAACGAATAACCAATGTTTCCCCAGCGACATGTCGCTGGGGAAGAGTCTGCAGGTTTTTTTTTAAAATTACCTGCACAGCAGGCGTTTTCCAGATTTTTTCCGGAAAAAATCTACCAAAACCTGTATTTGCTCACCAAAAGACACATATAAAGTAAACTTGAAATACAAATCAACACAAACGCGGAATAAGTTCAAACTTGCACCAAAATATAATATAACGTTCTAATGATCACATGGATACTAGGAATAAGTCGGGATAGTTAAGGATACTAGGGAAACAAGCGTTCTAATTTAGGATAATAGGGAAACAAGTCAAGATGAACATAAAGAAACTATGTACCATACTAACAAACACATATATGACACGACTAGCTCCCGTCATCGCCACCCTCCCGATCCTCAGTATCATCACCCGGGCGACTCCCGCTCCCGCTGGCACCAGCATCATCACCCGGGCGACTCCGCTGGCACCACCACTCTCATATGCGGCAAAAAGATCGCCATACCTGGGGTCGTTTCTGAACAAGCCCATCATGAAATCAACATCCCGATCCCGACGAGTCTCAGGGGGTGGTGGCGAAAAGCACGGGGGAGTACTGGTGTATCCCGGCAATACCATACCCACGCCAGGATGGTGGCCGCGAAACTTGCCTCCTCGCACCATCCTGTTGATCTCGGCAGTGGTGTGCTCACCCGTCGCCTCTAGCTCCCTCATCTGATCCTGTGTGGTGACAATAACACAAGATAGTAAATATATTAGTCGGGTTGCTAGATTACTAATCAATGATTCATTAAAGTGTGTTTTGAAAAGAATACTTACATACAACTGGAGAGACTGCTCATCTATAAATACACCATCTGAATTCGTATGCAGACGATAGAACATGTCGATCTCTGTAGGCTCCTGTTGGGTTTCGGACGCCTTTTGATGTACATACACACGTAAGTAAGATCAATCTAATTAAATGCGGCAATAATAATATGTATGTAAAATCAATAATGATAATAATAAAATAATAAAAATAAAAAACAATAATAATAATAATAAAATAAAAAAAATAAAAAAACCATAATAATGTAAAATCAATAATAATAATAATAATAATAATTACCATGAGATGTCGAGTGCGAGGGATCGACCGAGAACCATGTCGGGAGACAAGTGTTTCCTTGGACCGATTTTGGCTGTTTGTTGAGGATCGCTTCATGTTAGCTTCGTCAGTCCAAAACTCTATCTGTTTCTCCCACACTTCAGGTGTGTGCTCGTCGGGTCTGTTCCGCCTAATTTGATCCACATCGTATTCTCCAGTCTCGGGGTCTTTTACACAGTAATCTCGCTTCAGACTAGCCTTGCTGGTGTTGTATGATTTTTGTAGCTGTGCATTAATGGTATCATAAATACTCTTCCACCGAGGGGTGTTCATGTACGGCGTGAGATCATAATTTTTCTGCAATCAAATACAACACATTGAAAACAGAGTTAGAAATATAATTTATATATTTATTTAAATTCGTTTATTTATTTATATGATATAAATAAATAAACGAATTTAAATGAATATACACAATACAACACATTGAAAACAGAGTTAGAAATATAATTTATATATTTATTTAAATTCGTTTATTTATTTATATGATATAAATAAATAAACGAATTTAAATGAATATACACAATACAACACATTGAAAACAGAGTTAGCAATATAATTTATATATTTATTTAAATTCGTTTATTTATTTATATGATATAAATAAATAAACGAATTTAAATAAATATACACAATACAACACATTAAAAACGGAGTTAGCAATATAATTTATATATTTATTTAAATTTGTTTATTTATTTATATGATATAAATAAAAAAACAAATTTAAATAAATATATACAATTAAATAAATGAACACGATAATTAAATAAATATAAAATGATAACTTACCCCAATAGCTGCCCGGGCCGCCGCTTTGTACCCTTCGGGGACCTTGCTCCACGAAGGGTAATACAAAGGTATTTCCCTAACGACACACCCAAATAAGTTTCCCCAATGATCTGCGTAGGGGCCGACAGGTATAACAAGGTTATCTCTACCGGGTACAAAGTCGATCTCGACCGGCTGGTTTTGATTCTCGGCCACCGCATCCAGTAATTTCAGGCAGCGGGTCTTCTCCCGGGTATTCTGCCTGGCGGCTCTCCTCCGCCCAAATTGGGCTTTTTCTTTCCTTTTCCTGCAAAATCAAGTGAGTGATAAAGTCATAAAAGTTAAGGCAAACAAGTTAAATATGTGT
Source organism: Glebionis coronaria (assembly GCA_025667525.1). Lineage (NCBI taxonomy): Eukaryota > Viridiplantae > Streptophyta > Magnoliopsida > Asterales > Asteraceae > Glebionis > Glebionis coronaria. The sequence goes on along the minus strand of CM046874.1, from coordinate 632,686,606 downwards.
ATCAAATTTGTATTACAATAATCCAGAAATTCTTACCCCGGTTGACGAAGCAACCCCCGCAACCGAATGATGGAGGACGTGGACGTGAAGGATCCTCGCCACCACCGTCCCCGCCGTGGCCCCGTGCAACATCAGTCATCTGTATACAGGTACAATTAGCATAACATGTAGAAATTCATGAACAAAATAATACAAGCATGCACAAATCTAAATATCAAAATAAATTTACACATTTAAACAATCCACAACAATTTCATTCATTCATTCATTCATATATATAAGTGTATTTTACAAGTTACAACACAAAGTTAATCTTCTTCGTCACTAGAATAAAATTTCTCAACACCATCATCATCTTTGATGAGGTCTTCAAACAGCTTATTCCGCTAAGCTTATCGGGATAAGCTGTTTCAAACAGCTTATCCTGATAAGCTTATCAGGATAAGCTGTTTGAAAACAGCTTATTCGGATAAGATGATAAGCAACATAGCGAGTGTTTGGGTTTGCGTTTTACACAGTTAAAGAGTGTTTGGATTTACGTTTAACGGAAATTAACAAGCTTATAAATCCCCAACGACATGTCGCTGGGAAACCAAAATGATAAAAAAACATACTTTTTATTTGTGGTGGTCTGTTGGTGGTCGGGGCTGCGCCTCGGGCTGTGGTCGGGACTACAATAACATAAAAGAAACTCATTTTAATCATCAATTAAAACCTTTAAAACCAAAAACATAAAACAAAATTAAACAAAATTAAAACCTTTAAAACCAAGGACGGTGGTGGGCTTGGTCGGCTGAGGTCGGGATCGGCTGAGGTCGGGATCGGCTGTGGTCGGGGCTCCGCAACAGTCGGGCTCAAAAACATAAAAGAAAATTAAACAAAACATTAATTATCAATTACAATATCAATTATAAAATCAAAATTAAAATATAAAATCAAAATGTAAAAATCTAAAATAAAATTAAACAAAACATTACTTTTTATCAATTATTAAAGATGGATTGGTGGCGGAGTGGCGGATTGGTGGTGGTGGTGGCCGGGTTGGTGGCGGGTTGGTGTTGATGGATTGGTGGTGATGGATTGGTGGTGATGGGGATGGCGTAAATGGTGATGAATGGTGGTAGTGGTGATGAATGGTGGTGATGATTGGTGGTGTAAATGATTGGTGGTGATGGATTGGTGGTGAAAATCGCACTTGTTTGAGAGAAGAGAAAAAGAGATAGAGGAAAGTGAAGTTTCTGTAAAGTGTTTGAGGATAAGAAGCTGTCAACACTTTCCCCAGTGACATGTCGCTGGGGAAATGTTCCCCAGCGACATGTCAATTATGAATTTGTCGTTTGCGCCAGCTGTTTAATAACCTGTCGATTTTAACAAAAATATCCCCAGCGACATGTCGCTGGGGAAACCTTTATTTTGTCGTTTTGCGAAAGAAGCGCGTTAATGAAAATTTTTGGAGGGATTTCTAAAATTGGTCAACGAAGCTTACCCCAGCGACATGTCGCTGGGGAAACTTTTTTACCAATTCATGATATTTACTTTTAAATGATTGATAATAATAATTTTATATAATTGTATTATTTTTAATTTTATATAATTAAAAATAATAAGTTTTATATAATTGTATATTTTTTATATAAAATATTTATGTAAATTAGTTTTAAATGATTGATAATAATACGTTTTATATAATTATATATTTATATAATAAGTTTGATTGATAATAATACGTTTTAAATGATTAATAATAATAATTTTATATAATTGTATTATTATAATTTTATATAATTAAAAATAATAAGTTTCATATAATTTTTTATATTTTTTATATAAGATATTTAGAGGTTCATTGAATCAGATAGGGTTCATCATTATAGGTTCAATGTATTAGATAGGGTTCAACATTATAGGTTCAATGCTCTAGATAGGGTTCATCATTAGAGGTTCAATGTATTAGATAGGGTTCATCATTAGAGGTTCATTGAATTAGATAGGGTTCATCATTATAGGTTCAATGTATTAGATAGGGTTCAACATTATAGGTTCAATGTATTAGATAGGGTTCATCATTAGAGGTTCAATGTATTAGATAGGGTTCATCATTAGAGGTTCAACGTATTAGATAGGGTTTATCATTAGAGGTTCAATGTATTAGATAAGTTTCAACATTAGAGGTTCATTGAATTAGATAGGGTTCATCATTAGAGGTTCAATGTATTAGATAGGGTTCAACATTATAGGTTCAATGTATTAGATATGGTTCATCATTAGAGGTTCAATGTATTAGATAGAGGTTCAATGTATTAGATATGTTTCAACATTAGAGGTTCAATGCTCTAGATAGGGTTCATCATTAGAGGTTCAACGTATTAGATAGGGTTCATCATTAGAGGTTTAATGTATTAGATAGGGTTCATCATTAGAGGTTCAATGTATTAGATAGGGTTCAACATTATAGGTTCAATGTATTAGATAGGGTTAATCATTAGAGGTTCAATGTATCAGATAGGGTTCATCATTAGAGGTTCAACGTATTAGATAGGGTTTATCATTAGAGGTTCAATGTATTAGATAGGTTTCAACATTAGAGGTTCATTGAATTAGATAGGTTTCATCATTAGAGGTTCAATGTATTAGATAGGGTTCAACATTATAGGTTCATTGAATTAGATAGGGTTCATCATTAGAGGTTCAATGTATTAGATAGGGTTCATCATTAGAGGTTCAACGTATTAGATAGGGTTCATCATTAGAGGTTCAATGTATTAGATAGGTTTCAACATTAGAGGTTCATTGAATTAGATAGGGTTCATCATTAGAGGTTCAATGTATTAGATAGGGTTTATCATTAGAGGTTCATTGAATTAGATAGGGTTCATCATTAGAGGTTCAATGTATTAGATAGGTTTCAACATTAGAGGTTCATTGAATTAGATAGGGTTCATCATTAGAGGTTCAATGTATTAGATAGGGTTCAACATTATAGGTTCAATGTATTAGATAGGGTTCATCATTAGAGGTTCAATGTATTAGATAGGGTTCAACATTATAGGTTCAATATATTAGATAGGGTTCATCATTAGAGGTTCAATGTATTAGATAGGGTTCATCATTAGAGGTTCAACGTATTAGATAGGGTTTATCATTAGAGGTTCAATGTATTAGATAGGTTTCAACATTAGAGGTTCATTGAATTAGATAGGGTTTCATCATTAGAGGTTCAATGTATTAGATAGGGTTCATCATTAGAGGTTCAATGTATTAGATAGGGTTTAACATTATAGGTTCAATGTATTAGATAGGGTTCATCATTAGAGGTTCAACGTATTAGATAGGGTTTATCATTAGAGGTTCAATGTATTAGATAGGTTTCAACATTAGAGGTTAATTGAATTAGATAGGGTTCATCATTAGAGGTTCAATGTATTAGATAGGGTTCAACATTATAGGTTCATTGAATTAGATAGGGTTCATCATTAGAGGTTCAATGTATTAGATAGGGTTCATCATTAGAGGTTCAACGTATTAGATAGGGTTCATCATTAGAGGTTCAATGTATTAGATAGGTTTCAACATTAGAGGTTCATTGAATTAGATAGGGTTCATCATTAGAGGTTCAATGTATTAGATATGGTTCATCATTAGAGGTTCATTGAATTAGATAGGGTTCATCATTAGAGGTTCAATGTATTAGATAGGTTTCAACATTAGAGGTTCATTGAATTAGATAGGGTTCATCATTAGAGGTTCAATGTATTAGATAGGGTTCAACATTATAGGTTCAATGTATTAGATAGGGTTCATCATTAGAGGTTCAATGTATTAGATAGGGTTCAACATTATAGGTTCAATATATTAGATAGGGTTCATCATTAGAGGTTCAATGTATTAGATAGGGTTCATCATTAGAGGTTCAACGTATTAGATAGGGTTTATCATTAGAGGTTCAATGTATTAGATAGGTTTCAACATTAGAGGTTCATTGAATTAGATAGGGTTTCATCATTAGAGGTTCAATGTATTAGATAGGGTTCATCATTAGAGGTTCAATGTATTAGATAGGGTTTAACATTATAGGTTCAATGTATTAGATAGGGTTCATCATTAGAGGTTCAACGTATTAGATAGGGTTTATCATTAGAGGTTCAATGTATTAGATAGGTTTCAACATTAGAGGTTAATTGAATTAGATAGGGTTCATCATTAGAGGTTCAATGTATTAGATAGGGTTCAACATTATAGGTTCATTGAATTAGATAGGGTTCATCATTAGAGGTTCAATGTATTAGATAGGGTTCATCATTAGAGGTTCAACGTATTAGATAGGGTTCATCATTAGAGGTTCAATGTATTAGATAGGTTTCAACATTAGAGGTTCATTGAATTAGATAGGGTTCATCATTAGAGGTTCAATGTATTAGATATGGTTCATCATTAGAGGTTCATTGAATTAGATAGGGTTCATCATTAGAGGTTCAATGTATTAGATAGGTTTCAACATTAGAGGTTCATTGATTTAGATAGGGTTCATCATTAGAGGTTCAATGTATTAGATAGGGTTCAACATTATAGGTTCAATGTATTAGATAGGGTTCATCATTAGAGGTTCAATGTATTAGATAGGGTTCAACATTATAGGTTCAATTTATTAGATAGGGTTCATCATTAGAGGTTCAATGTATTAGATAGGGTTCATCATTAGAGGTTCAACGTATTAGATAGGGTTTATCATTAGAGGTTCAATGTATTAGATAGGTTTCAACATTAGAGGTTCATTGAATTAGATAGGGTTCATCATTAGAGGTTCAATGTATTAGATAGGGTTCAACATTATAGGTTCAATGTATTAGATAAGGTTCATCATTAGAGGTTCAATGTATTAGATAGGGTTCATCATTAGAGGTTCAACGTATTAGATAGGGTTTATCATTAGAGGTTCAATGTACTAGATAGGTTTCAACATTAGAGGTTCATTGAATTAGCTAGGGTTCATCATTAGAGGTTCAATGTATTAGATAGGGTTCATCATTAGAGGTTCATTGAATTAGATAGGGTTCATCATTAGAGGTTCAATGTATTAGATAGGTTTCAACATTAGAGGTTCATTGAATTAGATAGGGTTCATCATTAGAGGTTCAATGTATTAGATAGGGTTCAACATTATAGGTTCAATGTATTAGATAGGGTTCATCATTAGAGGTTCAATGTATTAGATAGGGTTCAACATTATAGGTTCAATGTATTAGATAGGGTTCATCATTAGAGGTTCAATGTATTAGATAGGGTTCATCATTAGAGGTTCAACGTATTAGATAGGGTTTATCATTAGAGGTTCAATGTATTAGATAGGTTTCAACATTAGAGGTTCATTGAATTAGATAGGGTTCATCATTAGAGGTTCAATGTATTAGATAGGGTTAAACATTATAGGTTCAATGTATTAGATAGGGTTCATCATTAGAGGTTCAATGTATTAGATAGGGTTCAACATTATAGGTTCAATGTATTAGATAGGGTTCATCATTAGAGGTTCAATGTATTAGATAGGGTTCATCATTAGAGGTTCAACGTATTAGATAGGGTTTATCATTAGAGGTTCAATGTATTAGATAGGTTTCAACATTAGAGGTTCATTAAATTAGATAGGGTTCATCATTAGAGGTTCAATGTATTAGATAGGGTTCAACATTATAGGTTCAATGTATTAGATAGGGTTCATCATTAGAGGTTCAATGTATTAGATAGGGTTCATCATTAGAGGTTCAACGTATTAGATAGGGTTTATCATTAGAGGTTCAATGTACTAGATAGGGTTCATCATTAGAGGTTCAACGTATTAGATAGGGTTTATCATTAGAGGTTCAATGTATTAGATAGGTTTCAACATTAGAGGTTCATTGAATTAGATAGGGTTCATCATTAGAGGTTCAATGTATTAGATAAGGTTCAAAATTATAGGTTCAATGTATTAGATAGGGTTCATCATTAGAGGTTCAATGTATTAGATAGGGTTCATCATTAGAGGTTCAACGTATTAGATAGGGTTTATCATTAGAGGTTCAATGTATTAGATAGGTTTCAACATTAGAGGTTCATTGAATTAGATAGGGTTCATCATTAGAGGTTCAATGTATTAGATAGGGTTCAACATTATAGGTTCAATGTATTAGATAGGGTTCATCATTAGAGGTTCAATGTATTAGTTAGGGTTCAACATTATAGGTTCAATGTATTAGATAGGGTTCAACATTATAGGTTCAATGTATTAGATATGGTTCATCATTAGAGGTTCAATGTATTAGATAGGGTTCAACATTATAGGTTCAATGTATTAGATAGGGTTCATCATTAGAGGTTCAATGTACTAGATAGGGTTCATCATTAGAGGTTCAACGTATTAGATAGGGTTTATCATTAGAGGTTCAATGTATTAGATAGGTTTCAACATTAGAGGTTCATTGAATTAGATAGGGTTCATCATTAGAGGTTCAATGTATTAGATAGGGTTCAACATTATAGGTTCAATGTATTAGATAGGGTTCATCATTAGAGGTTCAATGTATTAGATAGGGTTCAACATTATAGGTTCAATGTATTAGATAGGGTTCATCATTAGAGGTTCAATGTACTAGATAGGGTTCATCATTAGAGGTTCAACGTATTAGATAGGGTTTATCATTAGAGGTTCAATGTATTAGATAGGTTTCAACATTAGAGGTTCATTGAATTAGATAGGGTTCATCATTAGAGGTTCAATGTATTAGATAAGGTTCATCATTAGAGGTTCAACGTATTAGATAGGGTTCATCATTAGAGGTTCAATGTATTAGATAGGGTTCATCATTAGAGGTTCAATGTATTAGATAGGGTTCATCATTAGAGGTTCAACGTATTAGATAGGGTTCATCATTAGAGGTTCAATGTATTAGATAGGGTTCATCATTACAGGTTCATTGAATTAGATAGGGTTCATCATTAGAGGTTCAATGTATTAGATAGGGTTCATCATTACAGGTTCAACGTATTAGATAGGGTTCATCATTAGAGGTTCAATGTATTAGATAGGTTTCAACATTAGAGGTTCATTGAATTAGATAGGGTTCAATGTATTGGAGGGAAAACATTGGAGGGAAAACATTAGAGGGAAAATGTTAACAATTTCCCTTACTTTTTTAGCATAAAAAGAGAACCACACACACTCCTTTTCATCACAACCACCAGCAGATTACACACACTTATCATCATAAACAAATTGTTATTATGTACACGTTGAAGCATGAAGCTTTTTCGTGCAGGTGTGGACATGGAGATGTAGTTCTTCGAGAATCGTGGACAACTGAAAACTTTGGTAGACTGTACTATGCTTGTCCACGTTCACGGGTTCAACCTCCAGTTTCATATGGATGCAAATTTTTTTTATGGAAAGACGAACGCGTCCAACTACTAATCAAATCTCTTGGAGGTTCAATGAGCTTTTCTCCTCCAAGCTCTTCTTCAAGACCTTCAACGAGCTTTTCTCCTCCAAGCTCTTCCACCAGACCTTCAACGATTCCAATTTCTTCTCCAAGCTCTTCAGCGTGTGCAAACTGTGTGCGCTTGAATGGAATGATAATGGTACTTGAGCGTACGATAGAGTTGTACCGCAACTCCGATAGGCACACATTGGATTCAGCTGCACTACTTCACGACCTTTACGATGACATGGGGAACATTAGTTTGAACTAGTTTATGATGTATCTGTTTTCGTGTTTATGAGTCTATTATCGGTTTAATATCCATGTTTAATTAAGCGCGTGTTTAAGTGTCAGTGTAGAATAAAGTTAGGTTTAGGCGTGTCTGTTTGTAAGCCTCAATGAATGTTAACAATTTTTAATTAATATTAACAATGAATGTTAACAATTATCAGTGAATGTTAACTTTTGGCGGGCAAAATTTTGGCCGGAAAACATTGGCGGGAAAACATTAGCGGGAAAATTAACCATTTGTCTCACTTTTTTTATCATAAAAAGAGATATACTATTTTAAATTTTAATAACTATATTTTTTAATATATATATTATATTTACAAAAAATATTATATAAACATTACACATTTTCTGAAAATTGGTGGTCAAATAGAAGTCAACGTTTCCCCAGCGACATGTCGCTGGAGAAAGTTTTGTTCGTTTTTTTGTAAAATAGGCGCGTTAACTGAATATCTTTGGAGGGAATCCTAAAAGTTTCCCCAGCGACATGTCGCTGGGGAAAATTTTTGGCATAAATTAAACAACGCATTAACGCTAATAACTTGGATTAGACGTGGGAGAAATTTTCCCCAGCGACATGTCGCTGGGGAAAAGTTGGCGGGTTAATCTCCCGCTTGCATTAATTGTGAAGTAGTTTGGTCAAAATTCAGTCAACTTTTCCCCAGCGACATGTCGCTGGGGAACATTTTCTTTACTTTTTGGTCAAATTTTTTTCGAGAAAGTTTGCCACGTCAGAAAGTTTTTGTCGTTTAGCGACTTTTCCCCAGCGACATCATGTCGCTGGGGAAAACCCCGATGACTTCTGATCAAGACTTGAGTGACTGTATACAAAATTCGAGAAATGTAGATCGATCTGCAGTTCGACTGCGTGTGCTTCTACACAACCATTAGCTGGTATGTTATGTTGTATGTGATGGTTTGTTTATATAATTACCCTCGATTATTGTAAAAAGGTTCACGACAGGAAATGTGATATACTTGTATTTGTAGATTTCTTGGATCAAAACAAATTACCTTTCATTAAGATCAGTAATAACATTATAAAAAATAACAACTATAATGATAAAAGATTTGAACTAGTAGCGTAAAGAAAGTTCTTGAGCCATTTCTCGAGACCGGGTGGATATTGTGTACATTAATGTCTTGAATGGTGTAATGGATTGGATGGGTGGTCAGTCATGTTTGATCTCTCAAGCCGTTTGGAAGTAAACATACAGTTTACATGCCAAACCCAAAGTCTTTGCAGGATTGATGAGAAACTATTCTCAAGCATAATGCTGATTGCATTGGGATCAATTGAAGCTCCCATTTTGGATATGACCTCATCCTTTTCATCCACACGTAAATTGCATCATCTCATCACATATGTTGATAGCTCACAACTCACAAGTTACTTATGAAGCGTATTCGAGTCTCATAACTAACAAATCCAATGCTTCTTTCATCCAAGTATACTGACAAACTTGTTTAGCTTCCGCAACACTCACCCAAGCTCTTCTGCGAATATCTTTCTCGGGCCAAAACTCTAGTTGCTCCTTCACAAGTAGCGAAAACATATGTCCTTCGTAATATCCATTGTTTCCTTTGGTGAAGATATCCGCATATTGAAACCGAGACGAAACATGTAAAACACGCACTTGCCCAGAAGCCACATAATCACGAACGGAATGTATATCTATCTCGATATGCTTAGTACGTTGATGTTGTACCTGATTAGGAGAAAGATAAACGGCACTGATAAACAAGTGTAGCAGTATGCCAAGGAGCATGCAATTCTAGAAGAAGATTACCAATCCAGGCAGTTTGAGCGATAACATTAGCAACACCTCGATATGCTGCCTCTGCGCTAGAACGTGATACAGTAACCTGTCATTTAGCATACCATGAAAGTAGATTATCCCCAAGAAAAACACAATACCCAGAAGTGGATCGTCGGGTGACTGGGCAACCTGCCCAATCAACATCGGTGTACGCAGTGAGCTGAGTAGTAGTAGAAACATGAAACTGAAGACCATGATCAAGAGTCCCATGCACATATCGAAGAATCCTCTTTAAAGCATCAAGATGAGCTCACGGGGATCATGCATATAGAGACAAACTTGTTGAACAACGTAAGATATATCTCGTCACGTAAATGTAAGATACTAAAGAGGACCCGCCAAGCTACGGTAAAGTGGAATCAGAAACCGGGTCACCAACTAGCTTGGATTCAGTATCAACTGGAGTCTTGCAAGGATTGCAATTCTGCATATGAGCTCTCTCAAGAATCTCTTCAGCAAATTTAGATTGTCATAAAAATAAACCAAATGTTGTCCGCTGAGCAGAAATACCAAGAAAAAAATTAAGTGAGCCCAGATCTGTCATCGCAAACTCGCTATGAAGAGAGCCAATAGCAATGATGTAGATGATGTGGTAAGTATAATATCATCCACGTATAATAAGAGATAAGCAATTTCTGATCCAAAATGATAAATAAATAGAGATGCATCGGTTTTACTTTGTTCAAAACCAACCCGAGTAGCAAAGATAGCAAAACGTTGAAACCAAGCTCGTGGAGCCTACTTAAGGCCATATAATAATTTTGTAAATGATAGACATAATCAGGTCTCAGAATCAACAAACCCAGGAGGCTGGTGCATATAAACCGTCTTAGATAAATGAACATGAAGAAAGGTATTCTTCACGTCAAGTTGATGAATAAGCCACTGACGAGAAACCTCGAGACTTAAAACTGTACAAATGGTAGCCGGTTTAACCACTAGACTAAATGTGTCATCACAATCAATGCCTGATGTTGACTTTGTTCGTTAGCAACAATACGAGCCTTATATCTGCTTAATGAGCCATCTGCATGAAACTTATGTTTGAAAAGCCACATAGAACGAATAACATTAGCATTAGCTGGACTGGGCACAAGAACCCTTGTTCCGTTAGTAATTAAAGCATTATATACATCTAGCATAGTTTCTTTCTAGTTAGGGTCCTGAAGAGCATGAACATGAGAGCGAGGAAGCGGTGAAGTAGTGGTAACATTAAGAGACACGCGTTCAAGAGGTTTTGGAAATACTAGACTTTGCACGTGTAATCATGGGATGAACATTATGGACATGTTCAGGTGATGGTTAGGCTACAAAATAGACAATAACTGGGTTAGTGGTGGTGGAATTTGGTTGTTGGGTCAATGGCAAAACATGTGGTGGTGGGGTAGAATTGGTGAGGTGGGTCAAGTTTGATGGGGTAATTTGTTGTTTGGGCCACGGGGGAAGCAATGGTAAGTGGACTATCATTCGTTTGGTGGGTTGGTGGTGTGTGAGATAGTGATAGGGTTGGATGAGTTGGTTGAATCGGTTGGGTAGCAGTTATGTGATTAGGCATGACATGTGAGGGTGAAAGTAAAAAGTCATAGGAAGGTTTAGTAGAAGACATGATAGTCCCATATGGGAAAACATCCTCATCAAACCGCACATGTCTTGAGATAATGATCTTATTAGAGGATAAGTCGAGACATCGATAACCACGGTGATTAACGGGTAACCTAGAAATAGGCATGGTGTAGAACAGGGTTCGAGTTTATGTGCAACATCAACGTGAGGATAGCAAAGACAACTAATAAGTGTGTAAACACTTATCCTTTTGCCACTAAAATCATGGAAAAACAAGACCTAATCATGTGTTTAATATCGTAAAAGTCGGAATTACACGTGATTTTGTGTTTTTGTGTTAAATAGGTACAAATGATCAAAATAAGAGAAAACACGGGATTTCACGGTCAAATGTTGAAGAAAAGTCCAAGAAAGAGACAAAGACAAAGTCAAAGACCAAAAGTGTGCAAGAGTTCACGAAAACCGGCTAAACCGACACGAGTTTGAAGGAAATGATCAAGGAAGCCGATATCGAGCTCGATTTTTAGTGGAGTTAATGTTATAAAGATACTTGGGCCAAGTGGGTCCCTCATTCGGGTGAATGGGCTCAAAAGCCCATTAATGGATTTTAGTATCTACTTTTGGGTAATAAAGCCCAATATAAGGCCCAAATTTACACAATAATGAAACAAAGGAAATAAGATTTGGGCCAAGCCCATCTTCATAATCAGATTGGACGGAGGAAATTGTGTAAACTTGGTCAACCTTTCACGACTTATTTACTTTTACCCCGGTCAAACCCCACTCACACCTAATGTTTTATTAAAAAACGTGTGTATCCTCACATATTTAACTCATTCACCCACCCCATTTACTTACTCATTCTCGATAATAACAAGAACACTCCACCACCTAACTATCTCTCTCTCAATACGAATAGCCATCCACCCACCTCCTTTTACTTTTACCCCAAACCCTAAATTCGACCTAGATCAAAAATTACTCAGTGAAATTTGGGGCTTTTACCCAATTCGTGTGATTCACACGCACCCAAATTAATTCCCCATAAGAATCGGGGAAGAACACTACTGGTGGTCCTCTCTCCTTAGTCTATATGGCAAATCCCTTTCATCTGATTGGGTGAACCACATCACCACATCCCCTCCATCCAATGATCATCCTCCACCTCAGAATAAAGAAACACAAGAAACACACTTTCAATCCAGGTTGGTGATCCGTGTGATACAGGAGCATTTCCAGCCATTGATCAAGAAAGAGAAGAAGAGTAGATGGATTAAACGGACAAGATTGAAGATCGTGCTCCCCAAGCATTGCATCAACAGTTTTAAGGTTTCCCTATAAAACCCCATCATATTTTTGTAATATGTGTGCCTTATTTATTTTTTAATTTTATTTTCTGCAAAATAGATTTAGGTTAAATTGTAATTTTTCTCTTTTAAAAGTATTGTAATCCCATTTCAGTTATTAATAAAATTTATTTTTGGTTTTAATTCTGTCTCTTTAATTATTGCACTTCAATCTTTAATCTGTTTTCTTTAAATATTATTGAAAATGAATTTGGTATAATTAAGTTCCCCTACTGGGAAATTATAAAATCTGGTTTGGATATTGGTTCGTGGTACGAGATTGGTGAAAGAAGGTGGTGTTTGTTTGATTCGGTTTCGGCTAATAGGGGGTTCAGCGCCCACCTACGTCCCAACGGTTTCTCCACAAGGTTCATCTTCTTTTCTTTATTGTTTTTATAGGGTGTTTGTTAGAAATACGTTTTAACGTATATTAGAAGTATCGGTCACTCCACAATATGATTTATGTTGTAATAGCTCGTAGTTAGTAATTAGTTATTAGTTGCTTATTAACTTAAGTAAGAACCGGTCCATGGGCTTGTCATGGACCGGCCCAAGCCCAATGTTAGGCTTGGAATATAAATACCCCTTTCCACTAAGGAAAGGGGTTGGTTGTTGTTCCATTTGCATTTTCATAGTAATAAAATCACACACATTTTCTCTCACTTTCTCTCTCTAGTTTCTCTCACTAGAAAACATCAACCCACTTCATAGATTCATAGGTTATCAATATTCTACATTTGGTATCAAGAGCTATGGGGTGATTTAAGGTAAGGATTGTGTTGCTTTTTTAGTTTTTGAATCAATTAATGATCTTTAGAAAAAATCAATCTTGAATCTTGTTGTTTTTGGTGTTTTTGTTATTGGGATTGATTGATAAGGATTGGGTTTAGCTTATTTTGGTAAAAATCATAAAACTTTTTGTGGTTTTGGATCAAAAATCGGGGTTAAAAGCTGCTTTTTAAGTCTCGGAAACTCTTTTTTCAGAACTTTCCGAATAGGGATTCCGAATAGGGAGATTTTTCAGTATAGAAGGATTATTCCGAATAGGGGTTCCGAATAGGAGAATATTCCGAATAGCAGAAGTTTTCCGAATAGAAGAATTTTTTCCGAATAGCCGTTTTTTCCGAATAGCAAATACTTTCCGAATAGCCAAATTTTTCCGAATAGCCAAAGACTTTCCGAATAGCCAAAATTCTTTCCGAATAGACAACAATTTTCCGAATAGCCAAAATTTTTCCGAATAGGAGAAATATTCCGAATTGCCCATCATTCCGAATAGGAGGTGTTTTTCCGAATAAGCCAAATTGCCAAGATATTCCGAATTGAAGAAAAAAATATTCCGCATAGGGGATTTTCCGCATAAGGGTTATTCTGCATAGAGTTTATTCCGAATAGGGCATTTTCAGCATAGGATTATTCCGATTAGGCATTATTCCGAATAGGGTTTATTTTGAGTTTGGGTTATTCCGTATAAGCAAGATCAAGGGGTATTTGAGTTTTTTCGACGATCTTTAGTGGATTTAATTACAACACAAATTCTCAACCTTTCTTCACTACTCGATCAACCGATAATCTTTGAGTCTGTTAAGTGATCACAATGAATCCAAGTTCATTAATGCCTCAGATGACATCTCTTACGGATATCTCGATCATAACGGGGACTGATAGTCGTCCACCGATGCTTATTAAAGAGGTGTTCGAGGCATGGCAGGGCCGTATGATGCAATACTTGAAGGGCAAACCAACATACGGAAGGCTTATGGTCAAATCGATTTTGAATGGTCCACTCGACTATGGTACCATTGTGGCAAATAACGTGTCTCGACCAAGAGAATATGAAGAACTCACACCGGCACAACAACTCATTGCTGATGCTGATGAAAAGGCTCTACAGACACTTCTCCAAGCTCTTCCGCATGATATTTATCGTATGGTTAGTCAATATACGGTTGCCAAAGATTTGTGGGAACGTCTAAAGGTGTTGTTACAAGGAACGTCTCTCACCAAACAGGAAAGGGAGTGTCAGCTGTATGATCTGTTTGATAGATTCACGTACAGCCCAGGGGAAACACTACACGATTATTACTTCAGATTCACTACTCTAATGAATGATCTGAATGTATACAATCTGGTGATTGCTCCTTTCCAGGTTAACACCAAGTTCTTGAATACTTTACCTCAAGCTGAATGGGGTGAGTATATTACCGATGTGAAGTTAACCCGGGATTTGCATAAGTGCAACTTAGATCAAATCTATGCTTTTCTTCAGCAACATGAGAAGCATGTGATTATGCACCGCTCTCCTCGCGGTATGTACCCAGATTCCTTAGCTTTGATGGCGAATCAACCAAGCTTGTCACACAACAACACACCTTATATCTTGGGTCATCAAGCCTATCATCCATCACCTTACATGACACCAACCTTCCCACAATACTCGATTCTACCGCAACCACCCACCTCACATCAGCAACAATATCGGTTCAATGCACCTTCACCACAGTATGCTTCACAACTTCATCCAGCAAATGTTGCACCTTATGCTCAGCCTTCATATTCTTCTTATCCAGAGAATGCAGCATATCCAACAAGCTACCCTGATCAAATGAGTATTCCTTCTACTGATTATGCAGCTCATCCAGATCAAGCATTGTATTGTGATGATGAGGAAGTCCCCGTTCCTGTATTCCAACAAGGAGCTGACCCAGTTGAAGTGCTAACTACTATGTCTGCGTATCTCACAAGAACTTTAAGCAAACGAGGATACAGAGGATCAGCTCCTACCAACAATCAGTTGAGGAATTCATCCAATTCTCGTCAACAGGCTACTATTGAGAATGGCAGGGTCATGGTTCAGCCAATTCAACCATATCAGGGGAGATCTTCCACTTCAACCAATGCTCGCACGATTAATCCTGCTCCTGCTCCAATGGTCAACAATCCTCCACGGGCTAATACAGGCAAGTTGAGAATGATTACATGCTACAACTGCAAGGAAGAGGGTCATATGTCCAGGGATTGTAAGAAACCCAAGAGGAGAAGGGATGGACAGTGGTTTGCAGAAAAGATCTATCTGGTAAATGCTCAGGCGCAAGGAAGGGAACTTGATGAAGAGGAGCTTGCATTTCTTGCTGACCCAGGGATTGCTGAACAAGACGTCGTCACTACGCAGAATGCAGCTTACCAAGCCGATGATCTTGATGCGTATGACTCCGACTGTGATGACTTTCAATCTGCAAAGGCTGCTCTCATGGCAACTATCTCCAGCTTAGGGCCAGAAAAGAGATCTGAGGTACTTATTAATACCACCGATAATACCACTGATGCTAGTATTCAACCACATCAAGTTGTGCAAGAGAGTGCTGACTCGAATAAATCTTCGGTGGTGAGTCCTTCAAACGAGGAGACAAACAATGATAGCAATATCAATGTGAGTCCCCAGACTTTGAGTGAATCACAACCGGGACCCAGTTCGCATACGCCTACTCCTGCTCAACAAGATTTGGTCATGGTTCCTGCTACATTACTTAGCCAAATGAATGCTGCTCTCTTAGAAACCTTAGCTAAGAATAAGAATTTGTCTGATGAGCTTGCCTTAAGCAATGAGAAAGTTCAAACCTTGGAACTAGTGCCTTCGTCTAGTGTTCTAACTAATCCCGAGTATGATCACTTTAGAAACAAACAAATGGGTCACTTGCAAGAAATAGAAAACTTAAGAGCAAATCTGTCTAATGAACTTCAAGAAAAAGAGTTAGTGGTCACTAATTTTCAAAAACTTCAAACGGATTTTGGATCACTAGAGTCTAAGAAGAATGAAATGGAGATTAATGCCACTAATAAGATTAGAAGTCTAGATTACTTGCTGTTAAGACAATACGCTGCTTCTCAACTAGTTCACTTATTTGATGCTTCATTTAGAGAATTTAACTTATCACGTCAAAAAGGCCTTCCCCCTAATCCACGGTATGCAAAACAAGCTTTAAGACATAGTCCTAGACTTTATAATGCAACTCAATTAGGATTGGCTTTAGACCCGATTGTTTTTCCCAATGATCAAACAAGTAAGGATCTAGTTGATGAGGATCGGTCATACAATTCTGCAAAATATCCCGAGTGTGATTATTTTAAATTGAATAAGGAGCTTGCAAAAACCGATTTTAGAATTCGATTCCATATGGACAAAGATCTCATAACAGCACCAACCTACATATTAGCTGAAGAAAACCCTAGTACTTTTCCTACACTTGTCAATATGGAAGGTCCTAAGGAAATTCCAAAGGATCTTCCACCTGTTAGCACTGTATGGTTAAACTTGCAAGAGATTAATCAATACTTTACTAATTTTGACAAGGTCATTTTGGAACGTACGACTTCAAATGGCTTAAACGCCGGAGAATGGGCTTTCGAACATATGAACGAGGTGTTTAAAACTGAGATCAATCCGTTTGTCGAAAGTCTAAAAGGAATTTTTGCATCTCTTAAGGAAAATCTTGTTTTTGAAATTGGTGAAGTTCAAAAAGTGTTTTACGAAATGGACACCGCTTACGAACTGCAACTAGTTGAAAAAGAAAAGATTTTAACCGAATATGACCGATTCTTGTCTGCAGTAATCTCGTGTGATGTGCTTACCACTGTAAATGTTAATTATTCGAATGAGCTTACATCCACTATGATTAATTGTGATGCTGTGAATATTTGTACTGATATTTGTGATGATGTTTGTGATATCTCTGTAAATGTTGCTGATACTGTAAATGAGGTAGATAATCAGTCTTGTCACGAATCTAACGCTGAGTTTTTAAAGCTACAAGATTCTTACAATTTACTTTCACAACGCTTTAATCAACTAGAATAACATTGTATATCTTTAGAATTGAAACAACAAACTCAAAATGAGAATCTTTTGATATCAAATGTTTGTGAAAACGGTGTTGAGAATAGTGACAAGATGATTGCAATTGTTAAGACATTAGAGGAAGAGATAATGAGATTGAAGAGAGATTTGTCATCAAATGAAACACTCAAAATGGAACTAGAGGCTGCAGAGTCTAAAAACCAAGTCTTAGAAATTAGACTTTCGTCTGTTCTAGGGGAGATGGATCGGACAAGACAGGGACTATCCGCTCTTTATGGTTCACTAGAAGAACGCTTCGCTTTTAATGCGGCACAGCAACAATATTATGTTGAACAACTGAACCAAAAGTGCGAGGAAATCTCTGATTTGAACATCCTGCTCATAGACAAAAATATGGTTTTGGCTGAGTTAAAGGAGACACTTCTTCTCACCCGACAAGAAGTTGTTGATAACTTAGCTACCGACTCTGCACCGTCCACTAGTGCTCCAACAACCAAGTCAGTAGTGCTTTATAAGAATCCGCTTCACAAGAGAAACCCGGTTACCTATGATGATTATATGAGGAATGCCATTAAGCATGTCGATCTTCTTAGGGATATTTTAGACGATCTTTATGCCTTAGATCCCTCAAGTAGCGACTATTATTCGGCTCATGAATATGTTAAGCGAGTTCAATATTGCCTAGCATATTTGCAATACATAGGTACACCAGGTTCTGCACTACTTAATAATAGGCCCATTGCTGTCACTCCATTTAATAAGACTCCAGGAGCGAAACCGTCATTGGCACAATCAAGTAAGACACATTTAAAATCTGTTGCTAATATTCCCAATTTACCTTCTACAGGATTAAAAGCGACTACTAAGGCTAAAGGATCGCCACTCAAGAAAGCTAAGATCAAGCCCTCCACTAGTAGTGCCACAAAGAAGAAAGTAGAAGTCCACAATAGGAATGCTAGTTCAGTTTTAAATAAAACGAATCATGTTAAGACTAAAAGCTCTGCGCCTGTGCAGCAGCCTAAACCATTCGTGAATTCTGATTTAAATTGTTGGAATTGTAATGAATGTATGTTTTCCCAGCGTCATGATTTGTGTCTGATTGATCACGTTAATGAAATGAATGCTATTAAGAATGGTCTTGAATGGAAGCCAACGGGTAGAACTCGTGCCCAAGTTGGCTGGCAATGGCGTCCCACTGGTAGGACCTTTACACTAGATGGTAAAATGTGCCCTTTAACTAGGAATGCATCCATTGAGGTTAGGTCTGAGCGTCCTTTAGTTAGGAACACTTGCACTCAAGTATGGAAACAGCGCCCTTTAATTAGGTCAGCCCCCACTTTAGTGCCTATCAGTGAAGAAATACCTCAGGATTTAAGCCAACTAGAATCTACACCACCAATTAAGAAGAAGAAGGCTAGGAAATCTAAGAAACCTAGAGTTAGCAAATCTAAGATTATTAAATCTGTACCTGCTAATAACAAGGAACACTCAGATTCTGATACCTCTACATTGTCTTTGTGTGGTGATATTTTCAGGTGGTCCAAATCATCCTGTGGTATTTGGACTCCGGTTGTTCAAAACATATGACCGGAAATCGCTCGATGCTCCGAAATTTCGTCAGCAAGTTTCTTGGTACGGTTAAATTCGGGAATGATCATATAGCAAAGATTATGGGGTATGGTGAATATCAGATTGGAAACGTGACGATTTCTAGGGTATACTATGTAGAAGGTCTTGGTCATAACTTATTCTCAGTAGGACAGTTTTGTGATTCCAACCTTGAGGTTGCTTTTCGACAACACACTTGTTTCATCCGCAACTTGGAAGGAAAAGATTTGTTGAAGGGATCTCGTGGTGCAAATCTTTATACTTTGTCCTTACAAGATATGATGGCCGCTTCTCCAGTATGTCTTCTCTCTAAAGCTTCTAAGACCAAGTCATGGTTATGGCATCGCAGATTATCTCATCTTAATTTTGATGCTATTAATCATCTGGCTAAAAACGAGTTAGTTCGTGGTCTTCCAAAGCTTAAATTTCACAAGGACCATTTATGCTCCGCGTGTTCAAGGGGGAAAAGCACCAAGAAATCTTACAAACCCAAAGCTGAAGACAATAATCAAGAAAAACTTCATCTTTTGCATATGGATCTTTGTGGACCGATGAGAACTGAAAGTGTGAGCGGTAAGAAATTCATTCTGGTAATTGTGGATGATTTCTCAAGGTTTACATGGGTTAGATTTCTACGTACAAAGGATGAAGCACCGAAGGCTATCATCACTTTTTTGAAGTTCATTCAGGTACGTTTGAATACCACTGTCCGCCGTATTCGTACAGACAATGGTACAGAGTTCGTCAACCAGACTCTTCGTGATTATTATGAAGGAGTTGGTATATCACATGAAACATCCGCTGCACGCACTCCACAACAAAACGGTGTCGTCGAAAGACGGAATCGTACACTTATGGAAGCTGCTAGGACCATGCTTATTTATGCGAACGCTCCATTGTTCTTGTGGGCAGAGGCTATTTCTACTGCATGTTTCACCCAAAACCGTTCTATCATTCGGAAACGCCATGGAAAAACACCTTATGTGCTTCTACATGACCGCAAACCCGATGTTTCATTTTTCCATGTGTTTGGTGCTCTGTGTTATCCAAACATCAATAGTGAGAATTTGGGTAAGCTTCAACCAAAAGCCGATATAGGTATTTTCATTGGTTACTCACCGTCCAAAAGAGCATACCGAATCTATAACCGTCATCTTGGCAAGATTGTAGAAACTATGGACGCAGATTTCGACGAGCTGACAGCGATGGCTTCTGAGCAACACAGCTCTGAACCCGCGCTTCATGAGATGGGAACCGGTGCTATTAGTTCCGGATTAGTTCCCAATAATCCTACTTCTACATCATTTTTACCACCATCAAGGCCCGAGTGGGATAAACTGTTTCAACCGTTGTTTGATGAATTCTTCGATCCCCCGACTGATGAAGTTCCAGCACCTGTAGTAATTGCTCCAATACCTGAAGTGGTTGCTCAAGTTAATGAACCTTTATCTAATGCATCTACAATTCACGTTGAACCGGATGCACCTTCACCAAGTGATTCTCAAACTACACCTGAATCATCACCCCTACTTGTGCCTAATGATGTGGAAGAGGATTCTACTGATCACGACTTGGAATATGCTCACTTGCAAGAGCTTCCTTTCTTTGGTGTAGCGATCCCTGAAGACCCTTCAGCCGCATCTACCTCAGAAGAAGCTCCTTCTATTGTTCACTCCAGACCACCTAGGATTGAAAACCATAACACTAAATGGACAAAAGATCACCCAATTAGGAATGTTATTGTAGATCTAGATCGACCAGTCTCTACACGCCATCAATTACAAGAGAATGCACTTTATTGTTACTTTGATGCATTTCTCTCTGAAGTTGAACCCAAAAATTGGCAGCAGGCTATGACCCAATCATCTTGGATTGAAGCTATGCAGGAGGAACTAAACGAATTCCAACGACTTGAAGTATGGGAATTGGTTCCTCGCCCTGACAAGGTTAACATCCTTACTTTGTTATGGGTTTATAAGGTTAAACTTGATGAGATGGGTGCGGTATTGAAGAATAAAGCTAGATTGGTCGCTAGAGGATATAAACAAGCCTTGGGTATAGACTTTGAGGAATCTTTTGCTCCTGTAGCTAGATTGGAGGCGATTAGACTATTCCTTGCGTTTGCTGCTCATATGAACATGATCGTCTATCAAATGGATGTGAAGACGGCATTTTTGAACGGTGAACTAAGGGAAGAAGTTTATGTGAGTCAACCGGATGGGTTCGTCAGTACGGAGTCTCCTAATCATGTGTACAAGCTTAAGAAGGCTCTCTATGGGTTGAAACAAGCTCCACGCGCGTGGTATGATCTCCTGTCAACATATCTCATGTCGGAAGGCTTCTCCAAAGGCAAAGTGGACCCCACTCTATTCACTCTCAAGGACGACAACGACATGCTTCTGGTACAAATTTATGTTGATGATATAATATTTGCTGCCACTAACATAGAATTGTCTAAACAATTTGAGAAGATAATGTCCACACGCTTTCAGATGTCGATGATGGGAAAAATTTCATTTTTCTTAGGATTACAGATTTCTTAGAATCCCAGAGGCATCTTTATTAATCAATCCAAATATGCTCTAGAATCACTTAAGAAATATAACTTTGAAAATTGTGACCCCATGGACACTCCAATGGTGGAAAAATCCAAGTTAGATGAAGATAGGAATGGGACTATTGTCGATCCAAAACTTTACCGTGGGATGATCGGCACCCTTCTATATCTGACTGCTAGCAGGCATGATTTGCAATTTGCTGTATGCATGTGTGCCCGGTATCAGGCTCGGCCTACCGAAAAGCACCTACATGTAGTTAAAAGGATCTTTCGGTATCTAAAAGGAACACTTCATCGTGGTCTATGGTATTCGAAAGATTCCTCGATTGCTTTAATATCATACGCAGATGCCGATCATGCTGGATGTCAAGACACGAGGCGTAGCACTTCTGGATCTGTGCAACTCCTAGGAGATAGATTGATCAGTTGGTCTTCAAAAAGGCAGAAAAGCGCTGCAATTTCTAGCACGGAGGCTGAATACATCGCCATGTCCGGTTGTTGTGCTCAAGTCCTTTGGATGAGATCATAATTAACTGACTACGGTCTTGGATTTAACAAAATTCCGATGTATTGTGACAACAAGAGCGCCATTGCCCTTTGCTGCAACTATGTTCAACACTCCCGGGCCAAGCACATAGACATTCGCTACCATTTCATTAAGGAGCAGTTGGAGAACGGAGTGATCGAGCTGTATTTTGTCACTACTGAGTATCAGCTGGCGGATATGTTCACCAAAGCCTTAGATCGAGGACGAATCGAGTTTTTGATCGACAAGCTTGGCATGAAATCATTCACTCCAGCGACTCTCAAAGAGTTGGCAGAAGAATCAGCTGAATAGTCGTGGTAAACTATTCAGAGTATCCTTTGTTCGTGATCATGTATATTATCGTAAATATATTAAACACAAAAAGAAACTACAAAAATATAAAACCAAGAAAAACCATAAAAAATATAAAACCAAGAAAAACCATAAAAATTATAAAATCAAGAAAAACCAAAAAGATTTTTCGTTTAAAAACGGGGCATGTCTTTTAGTACGGTAATATTTACGACCTTAGAAATGTCGATTAATATTGACACGGTGTCATAAATAGAGTCCGTATAAAAGTTGTACATTTTAAAACATGCCCATTATGGCTTGTAGTTATTTCTGACTGCAACCCGGTTTTCATATTAAAGTCACGTATTTCTTTGGAAAACGTTGGCTCAGAACGGGAATTAATTTCCTCGGGCGTGATTTACAAGCCAAATCATGCAAAGGGATCAAGTTTACTTTACAACTTGGTCTAACACGAATTAGTGTACGTCTCAGTGCATTAATTTGTTAAAATAAGAGAAATCTTATTGACACCACGAATCAAACTTTTTCAAGATATCAATTGGGAAATGTTTTTCATCATCATGTGCCTCGTTAAACAATGACTACAGCTCTTTCAATAGAAAACGGGTCATCGTTTAAGGGGGAGAAAATGTTTCATCATCTTTCACATCAAAAAAGTTTTCAAGGAAACTCACAAAGCTTAATAGTTAATGGTTGGATTGCTTTGGCATTTGTATTGTTGTTGCTTATAAGTTTGTCGTGGATAGTTTTGTGCCTGTGTTAAGTTAAGTTAATCACTAAGGCTCGGATAGTTAACATAAGATAGGGTCAATGTGACAAGTATTAAAACTTGGTGCACAAAAGAATGTTGAATGAAGCAAAAAGAAAAATTTGAGGGGGCAAAGTTGACAATATGTCTAACTTGTGGAAAATTTGACCTAGTCAAAACCTTCCCCCCCCGTTTCTTCCATCCTTTCACTGTTCCCTAACTTCATTGCCGCCATTGACAAACCAACACACACACACTCACGGATATCAACAAAAACATCTCAATATCAGTAATCTTCTAGATCAAGATCATCAAAAAGGTATTAAATCGGATTAATCTTTCATGCACAACAAGTTAATTAACTGTTTAAATTGAAAACAATCGAAATCAAATTACTGCTTAATTAGGGTTAATTAATTTGGGGGTTTTGCTTGGGTTATATTCGGAATTGATCTATTTGCCCAGATTTGTCCTTTAGAACACTTGAATCACGCGATTGCATGCTTAATTAGAAAATATAAGTGTTGAAGACTTTCCGAGTAAGAAAAGACTTTCCGCATGGTGAAAACTTTCCGCATAGAAGTGTTTTTTCGAATAGAAAAGTTTTTTCCGCATAGGCAAAAGTTTTCCGCATAGGCCAAATCTTTCCGCATAGGACCAAATGTTCCGCATAAGGATTTTATTCCGCATAGGACCAAATGTTCCGAATAGGGCAAATGTTCCGAATAGGGCAAATGTTCCGAATAGGACAAAAGTTCCGAATAGGGCAAATGTTCCGAATAGGGCAAATGTTCCGAATAGGGCAAATGTTCCGAATAGGGCAAATGTTCCGAATAGGGCAAATGTTCCGAATAGGGCAAATGTTCCGAATAGGGCAAATGTTCCGAATAGGGCAAATGTTCCGAATAGGACAAAATGTTCCGAATAAGGACTTTATTCCGCATAGGACAAAATGTTCCGCATAGGGATGCTTTTCCGCATAGGCCCAATGTTCCGAATAGGAATTGCTTTCCGCATAGGATAAATGTTCCGAATAGCTTTTTATTCAGAATAGGGATGTTTTTCCGCATAGGCTATATGTTCCGAATAGACTTATATTCAGTATAGACCTATTATTCCGAATTGAGTGATTATTCCGAATAGAGGATGTTTGTATGGTTTCAAAGCTTAAGGGATTATGTCATATGTTCAATGCTTAGGTTTAAAGTCATAATGATATCCATACTTGTTTGTATCAACCTTTGTGTTTTATCTTAAGCAGAGACGATGACTAACCCTACCGTACAACAACTACAAGACAACAGAGCCGCCGCCATTGCTGAAGCCAAGACACTTAAGTTTATTCCGAACAACTTCCGCTTGAAGGAGGTATCTCACTCTACCCATAATGGCTTTAAGGTAGGTACAGCCATGCTTGATAAATCTCATTTCAAGCATGCGCTAAGGAGAAGTGCTTCAGTGCCATATGAATATCTTTACGAGTTCTGGGCTACCAAAGAGAGGACGTCAAACAAGATCACTTTTTCCTTGGACAACAAGCATCAGACGCTTACTGTGTTAGACTTCAGGAAGATCTTTGGCTTTCGACCGATACTCAAAGGTCTACCATCATACTCACCCAACCCAACCAAGGACCAGATCATGGAGATGTTCACCGCCATTGGATGTCTTGACATACGAACCCCGTCTGAGTTTACTACTGCCAAAATTGGTCAACCATGGAAAGCTATCTTTGGGATTCTAAGCCGATGTTTAACACCCAAAACAACTGGGTATGATGCTGTTCGTCCACCAATCATCAAGATGTTTTATGGTATGTTCAAAGGTATGGGTATCGATTATGCATCACTGCTGTGGGAGGAGTTCACTTTTCAACTCTTCACTAACACAAAGGGTAAAGTTAAAACTTACCAGTACCCTAGGTTTATTAAGTTGATCATACATTACTTTATGGAAAACGATGCATCCATTAACAAGCGTGCAGGTAGTCGTCACCACATGATAGATGATGATGATTTGGTAGACTTAAGGCAGGAGACTCATTCGAATACGGTTATTCCTGGTCCCATTCCCAGTCATCTTCTGACCGATGAGATTATTGAATCTGAAGCTTATAAGAACTTGCTAACAGAAATTGAGAATCAACGAGCAAGTATTCTAGCAGGTGAAGACTCATCCACCACGGTTAAGAGCAAAGGTAAAAGGAAGCAAACAGATTTACCTGAACCCAAAACCAAGAAGAAGAAGACAGAGGGTAAGAAAGGAAAGGGTAAGGCTGATGAGATGCGTTTACGTGACGAAGAAGGCATTGTTGATCCTACTCTTGATAAAACTGAGAAACAAATGATGAAGATAGCCATTAAACGGAGTAGGAAAGATACTGACGGTAGTGGTTCAGGTGCAAGGGTAGATATTGAGGATGAGTACGTGGAACCAGACGATGTTGATGAATTTGGGTCACCTGAACATTATTCCACCTCGAAGGAGCCTTCAATCCCTGTTTCAGCTGGTATTGACAAAGAGTCGACTCAACCTTTGGTAACTCAACTTCAACCAACTCAACCCTTACCAACCAAACCGGTTTCAACACCTTTTCCTCCACCACCAATAAAGCCCATACTTAGTACCGCAGTAACAACCGAGCCTATCCCATCAACCCAGAGCAGCTCAGCAACATCTGCAATGGCAGCAATAGTGATGGCCGAGATGTTGGATAAACATGTGGATAATCACAAGAGAGAAATGGATGATATTCGCCAAGAGCTAAATAGAAGAACTCAAAGTGAAGAAGCATCAAGGAAAGCTCAAGAAGAGTTGATTGCCAAGTTCGCTGCTGACATGGAATTTACACGTAAAGCTCATGCAGAAGAACTTGATAGGGTTAAAAAGGCTGAAGCTGATAGGCATCAAGCACGAATTACGAGACTTAAAGCTATTAAGGATGACCTTAAAGAGCAAAAAGAAGCTCTTGAAGCTACTATTGAGCAGAGAGTGAAAGACTCCGTTGAATCTCTCATGCCTAAACTGCGTGATGATTTGAAGACGCTTGCTGCTGACAACTTGATGATCAAATCATCCAATCCTTCAGAAGCCGCCTACAAGATCGCATATGACTTGACGGATTTTGAACTGAAAAAGATCCTTAAGGC
Source organism: Glebionis coronaria (assembly GCA_025667525.1). Taxonomy (NCBI): domain Eukaryota; kingdom Viridiplantae; phylum Streptophyta; class Magnoliopsida; order Asterales; family Asteraceae; genus Glebionis; species Glebionis coronaria. Next base: position 632,660,377 of record CM046874.1, on the reverse strand, counting down.
TCGTATGGTGGAACTTGGATCATTTGATAAATCGAGGATTCAACGGGCTCTATACAAATCCCTGAACGACGCGATCATGGAGGATGATAAGTTGTTCAAGACATTTGGAAGTGTGGTACCCTACCACATTCTCCCTGAGGCAGAACGGGAAGAGAGTGAAGAAGAAGAGGGTACTGGTGGAGAAGAGGAAGAAGAAGAAGAAGAAGATAAGAATGAGGATGATGATGAGGATGATGAGGATGAGAATGATGAGGATGATGAGAATGATAATGATAAGGATGATGCTAATGATGATGAAGATGATGATCATGATGAGGATGATGATGATGAGGATGAGGATGATGATGATAATGATGGTAATGATGGTGGTGATGGTCACCAGGAGAGTGTTAAGGGGAGCAATGCGGATAAAGGTGAACAACCTGAGAAAGGGGATAAGGGTGCCAGCTCAAAGAAACCTGTCAAGTCTGGCACCAAATCCAAGAAAGATGCAGCACCAAAGGAAAAGTCCACATCCACGGAGTCCAGACGATCGAAGTGGCGTCATGATGTGAATGCCACTACAGGGTCATCTATTCCTGGTACATTTATCCATGCATCAATACCTGTTACCACTAACCTCGTTAGTTCTATTGTTGTTGCCCCTGTGATTGCAGAATCGGTAACCGAACCTGAAGCTGCACAACATTCACCCGTCCATGACACTGCTGAAATGCCTGAATCAGAACAAGCAGATGTTCACGTCTCCACTCCTCAGCAACAAAACCCACAATCTACTATTCCTGAACCAAGCACAAGGAACTGGGAGGACACGTTGGAAATCGACGAGACTGCTCCACCACAGGCTTGGATCACGGCAGCGGCACAGTATGATCCGATCACCGACGCCGACAAAGATGTCTTGTATCTTCGTATCCGAAGTCCCATTGACTTATGTGCATTTCTTGCTCATGAGTATAAGACTTCGGTTACTCCATCCTTGGTGAAGAAGGTACTGAAGGATAAAAGACTTCGCACCAAAACCCGGTTGACCCAAATGGAGTTCGAATATTATGCCGAGGAGATCCTGAAGGCTCTGAATACCGTTCAACGGCCAGGTCTTCATGAATCAGAAAGAGCTCCACCTCCAATGGATCCTACTCAAGATAATCAGATTGCTCTTGACTTCTTCGTCACCAATGATCTGGTGTATCTACTGAAGGGGTCATCAAAGTACGCAACCTCCCTGACCTTGCTGAAAGCTGCCAACTGGGGGACAATACCCTTTATCGAGGAAAAGGTAAATCGACTCTGGGTCCCTAAGATAAATCGTAATTATGATATGTATGCTGTCATAGGTGCATCTCATTGGGACGAACGAGTCCGAAGGGCGTACAGGGGTTGCTGCCTAGTCAATTCTGGAAGCAGTGTTAGATCCGACATCCGCATCTCCAGCATTTTAGGGATGAAAACTGAAGCCAAGAATGGCTATTATCATGTGACGGAGATTCATTTGAAAAGGGAGGATGACAGGGAATACAAAATCCAGCAGGGAGACTTTTCCATCATTCGCCTTGAGGATATCGAAGATATGCTGCTTCTGATGACCAGAGATCAACTCACACATATTCCTCGTGAAGACCTCATTGCTTTGAATACAGCACTTCGTATGTTCACACGAAGCGTTGTCATCAAGACACGAGTTGAGGACCTTCAGTTGGGAGTCGAAAGCTATCAAAGGAAGCTCAACCTAACCCGTCCAGTGAATAAAGTGCTACCTCAACATGTAGAAAGATGTCCCTATACCGGTATTTCAGTCCCGAATTACGGCATCTTCTACTTGAACAGTCGAGGTTTGATGAAGTTTATGAGGGTGGGTGAGCTCCATAAGTACAGTGATGGGACTCTTCTACAAGTCAGAGGAAAGTTGGAGCATCTGAACTCGGGTGGGACGTTGCCAGAAATGACGGAGGATTGGCATCCAGGTTACCGGCAGATGGCGAAGTATGTCATCAAGAAGATCGATCAGAAGCTCCGTGAACGTAGATTGATGAGGAGCTTGGAAAGATTTGTGGGTGGTAGACCATATGGAGTGCACTACAGGACACTACAACGATCCATCTAATGGGTCGTACATTTCAGGTCACTCTATATTGGTATTATCTGTGAATATGTATATTTGTGAATAATGTGCTTTAATGGCTTGTTGTAGTGTTAAGGTATGATAATTTTTCAAGAATTTCTCACGAGATTCTAAATCTTTCAAACTATATCATACTAAAGCACTACAACTATCCCTTATTAATTTAAGGGGGAGCAATAACTTGTTCTATGGCCAAATTCGATTTCATTTTTACCCATAGACCGGTTAATCCATTCAATATCCCAAATATTAATGGTTAACATTTTGGATAAGGGGAGAAAATGGGATTAAGGAGATTTAAATGATACTTGGCTAAAAGATGAAAAAGACTTAACGATATTCCAACTTAATATGTGCTAAGCACGTGTTAAGGGGGAGCGTTTTTGATGAACAAAACACCTAAGGTACAAAACTTTTGATTTCAATATCACAAGTACTTTAGGTGATTTTCAATGATTTTTCATGGTGGCAATTCCTTCCCAAAACACGCCTAATTCACGACGGATGTGGTGACAAAAGGGTGGTAGGAATAGGTTTAGTCCAATGATTCATCAGAACCGATGGAATCTTCCCAAGGACAATTCCCTAGATAGAATTAGAAGTCCTAGGAAAGATGGAGAAAGAATGTGAACGTAGCTGAATGCCGACCAAGTACTTAAGCTAGCACTGGAACAATCACAACAAGGTGCTAGTGATGACGTATTGGTAAGCATTGAAGGGGTTGAAGAATGAAAAAGAATTGTAAAGATAAAGGGTGTAAAGAAAGAAGCCCTCCTTACAACTTTAGGCAGAAACCGGGTCAATACATATGCTATTGAGGTCATTTTTGCTAATGATTCTCGGTATTGAAGAAAGACATCATGGACCCAGTGATGCAATGCACAACCCTTCCCAGCTAACTCAAATATCTCTCAAAAGGTATTTGTTTTAATCACACGGAGATCAACACGTTATCTATTGGTTTATTCACTCCGAATAGACTGGTATTGAAAAGGTGGCACTCCTCTCCAGCCATCGCTCACTAAATCAAAACGCACAATCGAGTCTAGAGCCAAGAGATCATCAAAAGTCTCATTAGGACACTTTCCATTTATTCCTTGCTTTCTCACACACTGTGAAAAGTAAGAGATTTTCATGAGTCCTACGCAATATTCCTGTAATATTGCCAGAACATCCGAGTAATACGCAAGTATTACAATGAAGATGGAAATCCTGCTTGAGCCAACATCAAACAAGCTCATGGTAGGTTACACGTGCGGTTCTTTTAAAACCAATCTTGTGAAAAACTGGAAGGTAACAGCGGTTTAATTCTTAATTGAACTTAAACTCGTTCCAGGCCTCTTCGCATTATCATATGATCTTGCCAGAACACTCAGAGTGACTCTTTATTGACCACAGTGACGAGTGGAAATCCTTCTAGTGTCAACATCAAACAGCAATTGGTAGGTGACGTGCAAGATTCTTTATGAATTGAGCTCGTGACAACTGGAAAGCAACGATGGTGAAAATCTTATTGAAATTCACTTGTTCCAGGTTTCATGAATTGCCGGCTTTTAATCACAAGGATAATTTATCCAAGTGATTCACTCTTTATGTTCGCAGTCAGCTTTGGACGGTCGAATAAAGAGAACGGGTTTACCCGCTAAATCCTGTCAGGAAGTTACTTAATTGAAACTATCCGTCACGGGTACGATATCTAATATCGTCCAACGGTCTTCACCGACCGGAGGTAAAATGCTACCGAATTAGAATAAAATGTTCAAAGCCATTTTATTCGTGTCGTTGCTGTGTACCTGCTAAAGACGGTGGCGTTGCTGTGTACCTGTTGAAGACGGTGGCGTTGCTGTGTACCAGTGAAGATGGTGGTGTTGCGGTGTCCCTGTAAAAGTCGTTCCCACATGCTTATGTCTTTTGCAACAAAAATTCAAGAAAGTACAAGATGAAGTCTTCCGCTGTACCAAACTCTGAAGCTTTCAAGAATTCAACAAAAAGACGTAAGTGTGTGGAACATGAAGTCACGAGGAGGCAAAGTTCACAAGAAAGGCAAAGATCGCACGTGAAAGGCCAAAGAACAATGCTCTTAAGTCAAAGCCAAAAAGATCAAACCAACATATTCACAACAAAAGAAAGAAAAGAAGAAAGGACTACGAGCTAAAGAACAAAGACTTAGTATAGTATGCTAGGTTTAGAACTTTGTAACGTGGAGTGACCTCCCTTAGGGGGAGATTGTTAGAAATACGTTTTAACGTATATTAGAAGTATCGGTCACTCCACAATATGATTTATGTTGTAATAGCTCGTAGTTAGTAATTAGTTATTAGTTGCTTATTAACTTAAGTAAGAACCGGTCCATGGGCTTGTCATGGACCGGCCCAAGCCCAATGTTAGGCTTGGAATATAAATACCCCTTTCCACTAAGGAAAGAGGTTGGTTGTTGTTCCATTTGCATTTTCATAGTAATAAAATCACACACATTTTCTCTCACTTTCTCTCTCTAGTTTCTCTCACTAGAAAACATCAACCCACTTCATAGATTCATAGGTTATCAATATTCTACAGATTCGGTTTCGGCTAATAGGGGGTTCAGCGCCCACCTACGTCCCAACGGTTTCTCCACAAGGTTCATCTTCTTTTCTTTATTGTTTTTATTCAGTTTAGATTAATTATCTGCTTGTTTATAATTATCTGCTTTTGTTTGGATTTAAGTTCGTTTGGATCTGCTTAGCTTATTCATTCAGTTTTTGATTTATCCAGTTATTTGATTTTAGTTGAGTTAAGTAGTGTAATGTTTTAGTATCTGATTTATTGGCTTATGTTGATTTATCTGCTCTTCGACTTTATTTCAGCTTTGGTTTGGTTGGATTGCTAGCTTATTCGATTTTGTTTAGTCTTAACTGCTTGTTTGCTTTATTGCCTTATCAGTTTTAATTTTCTTATTTAGCTGTAATAGCTTATTTGTCTTGGTTTGTGTAAGCTATTTGCTTATTCATCTTAGCTGATTTGGTTTGGTTAAGCTTATTTGCTTTTTGGTTATTTAGATGATTGGCTTGTTTGTTTTACTGATTTAACTGCTTAGAGAAATAGATCCAATTGGTCTGTTTTATTTCATAAGTCCAAAAATAATTATTAGCAAAAAAGGTCACCCAGGGATTCGACCCCGTGACCACTCGTTTAACAGCCCTACGCCATAACCATTTGTCCTTGCACCTTATTTGTGTTTCAATATGCAACATTTAATTAATATAGGGTAAATTTAGAGTGGCAGTTTATTAATATAGTTTAATTCTAGTTTTAGTTTAATTAATTAATTTTAATTAAAAATTTAGTTTTATTAAATTTATTTAAAAAGTTTTTTATAAATTTTCTTTTATTAAGTTTCTAAAAAAAATAAAAAGAAAAAAAAATATTTTATTTAAATTGTTTTTTTTGAAAAATTAGTTTTTTATTTAGTTCAAAATTAATTTAGTTTTGTTTAAAAATAGTTTTTATAGATTAAAAATTAGTTTTAAGTCTTATTTAAATTTTAGTTTTTAAAATAGTTTTCAATTAATTTAGTTTTAAATAGAATCCATTAAAAAGTTTTTATTTTAAAATTAGTTTTAATTTTGTTTAAGATTTAAAATAGTTTTTATTTAAATTAGTTTAAATTAGATTTTTTAATTAGACTAAATAGATTTTAGTTAAATAGTTTTTAGTTTTAAAATACCAAAAAGTTTTATTTACCAAGAACAAATTAATCCACGTAAATTGGAAATCAATTCGAGTGAGTCGAGGAACGATAAATAGATCTAAAAAGAATTTGCATAAAATCCCTACATTAAAATGGCGCCGCTGCCGCTTCGCTCGTTACGATTGAAGATTTCGTGAGACGTTTGGATTTTGGGATCCGTTCTTTTTGAACGTTAATTTTCTTGCAAAAAAATCAAAAACACAAAAAAAAATCAAAAAGATAAAAATTAAAAAAAATTAAAAAATCACAAAAGCAAATTTTCCTAAGATTTGCACCAAAAAAATTAAAAAAATCCAAAAGTAATACTTTTTCTTAAAAGTATTACACCAAAAATACTACGTATTATTGTTATTTTTCTTATTTCGATTTCTCTCGATTTTTATTGTGAATATATATTTTTCTTAAAAAATACAAAATGATTTTTCTTTTACTATATTGTAGTACGTAGAACAATTAATTTACCTACTTTTCAAATAAATCCTTAGTTGGGATTTCATCACCTAACTATTGTATTTGAATCCTAAACGCAATAAAAAGGCAAAATAGATAAATACTAGTAAGAAGTTTGAACTCGATATATACAAACTATAAGGTGGGTATAAGGCGACGTGCTATAAAAGGCCGTTTAAGGAAAAAGGTTTTTAAGTGCTTTGTGCCACCTCGTTTCCCCACTTGCTTGTGCGTATATCGAGAGGGACGACCGATTATTGGTTTGCCAACTCAATTAGTATTAAGTATATATTTTTGTAGCTTTTTAAATATTGCACCTCGAGAGGGATAATCCCTTTCCTCTCAAAGTCGACCGAGGTCATCTACCTCATTCCAAGTTTTAATTGTATGCGCACTCGTGCGCGTACATACATACCGATTGGTGTACCAAATACTTCTAATTCTTCCAAAAAGAAGAAGAAGAAAAACAAAAAGACCGTCAATCAAGCCGATCCCGAGAATCGAGCTTTCGACAATACGATGACAACGGATAATCGACCAATGATTGAGATTCTACAATCTCACGTTGAAGGAAACGATGACGCGATTGTGGTGCCGGATATTGGAGCAAATCATTTTGAACTTAAAACGGGTTTTATTCAAATGGTTTCCACTACACCATTTTTAGGCCGTACTAATAATGACCCACACGCTCATATCAAACGTTTCATACAATTGTCAAACACCGTCAAATACAATGGGGTGCCACAAGAGGCTATTCGTTTACAACTCTTTCCTTTTTCCCTCGAGGGACAAGCCCGGATTTGGCTTGATAAGGAACCACCCTAAAGTATTACCACATGGATCGACTTAGAGACCAAGTTCATTAACTACTTTTTCCCACCATCACAGACCACTTCTTTAAGGAATGAAATCATTACTTTTGAACAACAATATGGGGAAATGTTTAGTGAGTCTTGGGATCGATTTAAGGAGCTTTTAAGAAAATGTCCACAACACGGTTTCACTAAAGTGCATCAAATCAATACGTTTTACAATGGTTTAACTCTTAATAACCAAGACTCACTTAATAGTACCGCGGGGGGCAATATTCTTGTGAAATCAATGAACGAGGCTTGGGCCATAATTGAAAACAAGGCAAAAGTACAAACCAAGAGTGTTAGGGCCACTATGGCAAGTGCTAGTTCTAGTGAGAACGACAAAAGAATTGATAAGCTTACTTCGCTTATTGAATCAATTGCTTTACAAACCAAAGAAATAAAGGGTCAAGTTAATGCTTTGAAAGAAACTAGTGAAATGTGTGAGACTTGTGGTGGACCGCATTCATATTTTAATTGTGACAAGGTTTACAATCAACAACAACAAGTTTGTGCGTATAACACCAATGCCAATGAAAGGGTTCAATTTAAACCAAATGTTGATGTTAACCATTTGTCTTATAAGAGTACTAATTATTTGGCTCCCCCGGGTTTTGTAGCTCCACAAAGACCACCCCCACCCGCCCAAAATACCCAACACCAAAATAGGAACCAAGGTCCTCAAATGGGTAATTTTCAAGGGAATGCAAATCAATGGAATTTTAATGGTCAAAATCAAGGGTTTCAAAATAATAACCAAGGTTTTCATAATAACAACGGTTTTCAACCTCAATATCAAAACCAAGGTTTTCCTAATCAAGGTTTTCCTAATCAAGGGTTTAATCAAATGAACATGCATAATCCTCAAATGTACTTGGTTCTACAAAAATTGACCGACCATGAGCGAATTATGAGAGAGATGCAAGAATCGACCGATAAGAAATTTTTGAAAGTGATTCAAGCCCTTAGACCTCAAGGAACCTTACCTTCTAATATCGAGATTAACCCTTGTGCTAATATGAGTGTTATCACTACTCGAAGTGGAGCCATTTTAGTGGGACCTTCCATCTCTTCGCCCATAAAGGAGAGACAAGGCCCGGAGGTCATAATGAGTAATCTTACTCCCCCTTCGGTGATTCCTCCCACTACCACTCCTAGTACTAGTTCTCCATTGCCCAAAGAGCCCAACCCAAAGGTTGTTCAAGAAGCGAGTCCTTCTCCTTCTCAACCTTCACCATCTAAACCCAATATCCCTTATCCCTCTAGGTTAGACAAGGCTAAAGTGCTCACCAAAGATGACGTTCATGTTTCCAACTTTTTGAAAATGATTTCCAAAGTCAATGTTAACATTAGCCTTATTGAAGCACTTGCTCAAATGCCAAAATTTGTGAAAATGTTCAAAGATTTGCTTAATAAGAAAGAAAAAATGGTTGAGCTCGTGAATACTCGTTTAAATGAGAATTGTTCCGCGATTCTTCTCAAAGAGCTTCCCGAAAAGCTAGGAGATCCCGGACGATTCGTGTTACCTTGCTCGTTTCCCCAAATTGATGATTGTATGGCTTTAGCAGATCTCGGCGCTAGCATCAATCTTATACCACTCTCGGTATGGAAACGATTATCATTACCCGACCTTGTACCGACTCGCATGAATCTCGAGTTAGCTAATAGAACTCTCGCATACCCCGTTGGTATTGCCGAAGACGTTTTTGTTCGAGTTGGTACATTCACTTTTCCCGTGGACTTTGTTGTTGTAGACTATGAGATGGATCCTCGTATTCCGTTAATACTTGGTAGACCGTTCTTAAGAACCGGACAAGCTTTAGTTGATGTAGCCGAAGGGGAATTAATTCTTAGGGTTGGGAATGATCAACAAGTGTTTAAAATGGGGAAAATGGTAAATAAATCAAACGGAAAAGAATCGGTCAATATGATTGATGTGCTTAATTTTGATAATGAAGAAAGTTTTATCAATCCTTTTGAAACTAAAAAGTTCAATCTCAATGATTTTGTGGTACATTCAAACCCACTTTTTGAAACTTCAAATGATAATCCACTTTTTGAAGAAAATGAGGAAGCTAATGATGCCTCTTCTTTAAGTGATCATTCCACTTCGGATTTTGAGGATACCCCACTCTATGACACCTATAGTGATAACACTTCTTCAAGTGCTCACTTTCCTTTCGATCTTAGGGAAACACCTTTAGAGCCTCCAATCTTTGATACCCCAATCTACGATGACTATGATGACGACACTTCTTTAAGTGATCTCATTTCTTTGGGTTTTGACGAGACACCTAGTGAGCCTAATGATCCTATCATCTCTATGAGTGATTCTCCCATTCTTGAGTCTCCCTTTGACTCTTATATTCCTAAATTAGGGGTTACGACTTTTGAAAAGAATCCTCCACTCTTAGAGATCATTCCTAATTTAGAGGTTATTCCATTTGAGGAGGATTTAGATATCTTTCTAAATACCTATTTTCCTCACGAGGATGAGTTTTCCTATGACTCCGGTGATACTTATGTTTTCACATCGAGTTTGGAAGAGGACGACCTTCCCACTTTGGATTTTGATGATATTTTGAGCTTAAATGTCACCACCTCTTGCTATTTTCCCGTTAAGGAATCGGTGTTTGATCCGGGAATAAAGACTTTAGTGCTTTCATTGCAATATCACCATACCACCCTTTCATTTAAAAGATCGTTGCCTAAGGATACCCCACTTTTCATTGACTTATGTGATTTTACCACCTCGGGGTTTATTTCCTTTTGTGATGGAAATTATGTGTTTGACCCGGGTGGATTTTCATGCGGTATTCCTTATATGACTTTGTTTCACCTTTATCATGGAGAGATTTTCCTCCCTTGGAAATCTCGGTTTTCCCATGATTTTCCCATTTGAATGATGACATTCGGGAAATCGAGTCGAGCTAGAGACTCGTGATAAATAAATCAAGCATCGTTTAACTAGGTTAGATTTTTACCTTTTCCATCCTTTCCACCCTATTTCACCTTCACCCATTTCCACCAATATGTGTAGGGGGAGCCAAGTAGGTTGTTTGTGTGTTGTTTTGTGTTGTGTGCAGGGACATGTGCTTTAATGATCCACTCTTGGTATTTTTGACGCGACCCGTGATCCCGTGTTTCCCGTGTACCTGGTTCCTACGATAAGTTTTTGCTATTGTGATTCATACATGTATAAATAAGACGAATAAATGTAATCACTTTAGTTGTCTCTTCCTTAGCTCGATTTTAAACAACGTACTCAATGTCCTAAGTGTAGGGGAGTTTATTCTCCCACATGCTTAAACATTGAGGACAATGTTTATATTAAGTGTAGGCTGACTTCTATCGAATTTTAGTGGGCTTTTCCATGAATTTAACCCCATTTAACCAGAAAATTTAAAAATTTTCAAACGTTTTTCAAATTTTTGATCTATTTTTGGCCTAGTAGTATTTCCATTTATTTTCTTTCCTTTTGTCATCGCATCTTATTTATATTTTCCATTTCAAGAATAAAGTCAAAAATAAATAAATAAATAAAATGGTTTTAACAAGTTTAGGTATCTTTGATATATTAGGCCCGTCGTGAATATTTTGACTCAACCCGAGTTTACTTATCCAAGTTTACTCTAGCTAGTATCCTTAACCATATGGACCTTAATTGGTTTATTAGGCTAAGCATCCACGAGTCTCATTCCTTGAGATTTTAAACTATGGAGAACGAGAGATGATAGAGTTGATAATAAGTTTAAGGGTTAATTCTTCCTTATATGAGTTTTTGTGGCTCTTTCTTCCCGCTTGTATATTTAATTGCTTAATAAATGAGGATTTTTGCGGTGTAGATTCGATATCTTAACTCTTAGCCAAATCTTTATTCTCCTTGTAATTAAAGCATGAACACATTGAGGGTGCCAGCATTGTGGACTTCCGACTAAGGTGGCTCATAACCACAAGTAGGAGGTATTCAGACCATGGGACCGCGGAATTTGGCCTACTCTATATATATATATCATAAATAAAGAAAGAATAAGATTAAAACATGACCTCAAGGAGCCTTAGGATGTGGGGCATGTAGCACGAACCTTGTCATTAGAGCCTTAGGTTGTATGGCATGGTAAGTGTTGAATAAAAATTGATCCAAAAATCAATTCCCTCGTTTATCGTTCAAGGAGCCTTAGGGTGTGGACAATAGATGAGGAGCATTTTTACATCTTAAAGAGTCTAAGGGTATATGATGTGAACTTGCTAAACTCCACATAAAGTCTACATGACTTTGGAGGAATAATTAATAAGTAGTAATATCGCCAAATTTTGGGTCCGGGAATTTATTCCCCAAATCGTGTTAAATCATCCTTGATGTGGGCTTACTTTAGTGACAACGTTTTTTATGACGAGGTTAGGTTTTGAGTGTCGGGTTTGCACCGTTTGGCCTTCATTTTTGGAATAATAATTATCAAATAAGTCAAATGAGCCTACGGGTGAATGACAATCAATAAAATCTAGAGATACAACGTAGGAATTGGAGAAAGAGTATTACACAATTATCTTATATAAGTGGTTTTAACTTGAGAACCTATGGTACACAATGATCTCGTTTTTAAGCTTGGTTTGGGGAACGTGAAACTTGAGGGTGATTAATATTCATAACACTAAAGCCCTAATTTAAGTCTTAGATTTCTTTACGAGTTTCTTCCGTCAAATAAATTGTTATAACTTTTGTTTCCTTTAAAGTTTTTGTTTCTTTATCGTAGTAGTAATAGCATATCTTAATAAAGGCCGAGATGGATTAATTATGAGAAAAATGTAACTTTATGCTTTGAAATTATGCATTGCATGGGGTCATTGCAATGGTCAAGTATAGGGGATTTAATAAGTGTGTAAACACTTATCCTTTTGCCACTAAAATCATGGAAAAACAAGACCTAATCATGTGTTTAATATCGTAAAAGTCAGAATTACGCGTGGTTTTGTGTTTTTGTGTTAAATAGGTACAAATGATAAAAAGAATAGAAAACACGGGATTTCACGGTCAAATGTTGAAGAAAAGTCCAAGAAAGAGACAAAGACAAAGTCAAAGACCAAAAGTGTGCAAGAGTTCACGAAAACCGGCTAAACCGACACGAGTTTGAAGGAAATGATCAAGGAAGCCGATATCGAGCTCGATTTTTAGTGGAGTTAATTTTATAAAGATACTTGGGCAAAGTGGGTCCCTCATTCGGGTGAATGGGCTCAAAAGCCCATTAATGGATTTTAGTATCTACTTTTGGGTAATAAAGCCCAATATAAGGCCCAAATTTACACAATAATGAAACAAAGGAAATAAGATTTGGGCCAAGCCCATCTTCATAATCAGATTGGACGGAGGAAATTGTGTAAACTTGGTCAACCTTTCACAACTTATTTACTTTTACCCCGGTCAAACCCCACTCACACCTAATGTTTTATTAAAAACGTGTGTATCCTCACACATTTAACTCATTCACCCACCCCATTTATTTACTCATTTTCGATAATAACAAGAACACTCCACCACCTAACTATCTCTCTCTCAATACGAATAGCCAGCCACCCACCTCCTTTTACTTTTACCCCAAACCCTAAATTCGCCCTAGATCAAAAATTACTCATTGAAATTTGGGGCTTTTACCCAATTCGTGTGATTCACACGCACCTAAATTAATTCCCCATAAGAATCGGGGAAGAACACTACTAGTGGTCCTCTCTCCTTAGTCTATGTGGCAAATACCTTTCATCTGATTGGGTAAACCACATCACCACATCCCCTCCATCCAATGATCATCCTCCACCTCAAATTAAAGAAACACAAGAAACACACTTTCAATCCAGGTTGGTGATCCGTGTGATACAAGAGCATTTCCAGCCATTGATCAAGAAAGAGAAGAAGAGAAGATGGATTAAACGGACAAGATTGAAGATCGTGCTCCCCAAGCATTTCATCAACAGTTTTAGGGTTTCCCTATAAAACCCCATCATATTTCTGTAATATGTGTGCCTTATTTTTTAATTTTATTTTCTGCCAAAATAGAATTAGGTTAAATTGTAATTTTTCTCTTTTAAAAGTATTATAATCCTATTTCAGTTATTAATAAAATTTATTTTTGGTTTTAATTCTGTCTCTTTAATTATTGCACTTCAATCTTTAATCTGTTTTCTTTAAATATTATTGAAAATGAATTTGGTATAATTAATTTCCCCTACTGGGAAATTATAAATCTGGTTTGGATATTGGTTCGTGGTACGAGATTGGTGAAAGAAGGTGGTGTTTGTTTGATTCGGTTTCGGCTAATAGGGTGTTCAGCGCCCACCTACGTCCCAACGGTTTCTCCACAAGGTTCATCTTCTTTTCTTTATTGTTTTTATTTAGTTTAGATTAATTATCTGCTTGTTTATAATTATCTGCTTTTGTTTGGATTTAAGTTCGTTTAGATCTGCTTAGCTTATTCATTCAGTTTCTGATTTATCCAGTTATTTGATTTTAGTTGAGTTAAGTAGTGTAATGTTTTAGTATCTGATTTATTGGCTTATTTTGATTTATCTGCTCTTCGACTTTATTTCTGCTTTGGTTTGGTTGGATTGCTAGCTTATTCGATGTTGTTAGTCTTAACTGCTTATATGCTTTATTGCCTTATCAGTTTTAATTTTCTTATTTAGCTGTAATAGCTTATTTGTCTTGGTTTGTGTAAGCTATTTGCTTATTCAACTTAGCTGATTTGGTTTGGTTAAGCTTATTTGCTTTTTGGTTATTTAGCTGATTGGCTTGTTTGTTTTACTGATTTAACTGCTTAGAGAAACATATCCAATTGGTCTGTTTTATTTCATAAGTCCAAAAATAATTATTAGCAAAAAAGGTCACCCAGGGATTCGACCCCGTGACCACTCGTTTAGCAGCCCTACTCCATAACCATTTGTGCTTGCACCTTATTTGTGTTTCAATATGCAACATTTAATTAATATAGGGTAAATTTAGAGTGGCAGTTTATTAATATAGTTTAATTCTGGTTTTAGTTTAGTTAATTAGTTTTAATTAAAAATTTAGTTTTATTAAATTTATTTAAAAAGTTTTTTATAAATTTTCTTTTATTCAGTTTCTAAAAAAAAAGAAAAAAAATATTTTATTTAAATTGTTTTTTTTGAAAAATTAGTTTTTTATTTTGTTCAAAATTAATTTAGTTTTGTTTAAAAATAGTTTTTATAGATTAAAATTAGTTTTAAGTCTTATTTAAATTTTAGTTTTTAAATAGTTTTCAATTAATTTAGTTTTAAATAGATTCCATTAAAAAGTTTTTATTTTAAAATTAGTTTTAAATTGGTTTAAGATTTAAAATAGTTTTTATTTAAATTAGTTTAAATTAGATTTTTTAATTAGACTAAATAGATTTTAATTAAATAGTTTTTAGTTTTAAAATACCAAAAAGTTTTATTTACCAAGAACAAATTAATCCACGTAAATTGGAAATCAATTCGAGTGAGTCGAGGAACGATAAATAGATCTAAAAAGAATTTGCATAAAATCCCTAATTAACAACCAAAATACCGCAAATGTTCATATGTAGGTATTTTATTATAGAATTTGGTGAATGGTATTTCTTATTAATAGTCGTAGAAGGTAATATGTTTAAAAGGTGAGCGGCCATATTAACAGCATCCACCCAATATGAGGGAGGTATGTGGGCTTGAAAAAGAAATGTACGAATTAGATTATTAATGGTGCGAAGCATACGTTCAGATTTGCCATTTTGTTGGGAAGTATGAGTGCAAGAAAGTCGAAACTGTATGACATTTTGGCGAAAAAGGTCATGAAAATGAGTGTTGTCATATTCGCCCCCATGATCACACTTCAAAGCCTTAATGTCTACATTAAATTGTTTATTGACATAAACACGAAAAGTAACAAATGTAGCAAACAAATTGGATTTTTTATGCAAAGGGTAGACCCATACAAAGTGTGAAAAGTGATCTAAGAAAATAACATAATATTTAATTCCACTTTCACTCAGAACTGGGGATGTTCATAAATCCGAGTGAACAATTTCGAACACAAACTTAACAAAAGACTTAGAACTATAAAAACGAAAGTTTAACATGTTTACCTAATTGAAACACATGACATAAACCGGACAACTTTGGTTTATTACAAGAAATTAAATTACTTGACTCTAAGCGACGAAGCACATCATCCCCGGGATGACCGAGGCGTCTATGCCATGTAGTGGCACTAAATGAAAGCAATAAAACTGGAGACTGAAACGTAGGTTGTTGAGTAACCGGGTAAAAGTCACCCGTACTATCACAACAGAGAAGAAGCCTTCGAGTTTGGTAATCTTTCATAGAAAAACCATAAGCATCAAATTCAACAAAAACATCATTCTCATGAGTAAATCTACGAACGAAAATTAGATTTTTAATTATGTGAGGTGTGACCAAGAATATGATTTAAATGAAGAGGCTTATGAGATGTATGCAAGAAGCCATGTCCGGTATGAATGACAGGAATAGAGTGACCATCCCACCACCAAAATACTCTTAATCACATCCGAACAAGTTTTTTTATCGCTTTCGCTTGATGCCTTCCGTCTTTTGCAACCCATGCAATTGATTTAATAGCTTTAAATTGTTTGTTTTTTTATCACTATATCAACCTACAATTGTTGACCGCACAATTGTTTTCCTATTGTTGTTTGATATTTGTTTTTGCAAATCGTTAAACCTCATTAATGTTAATAAAATAATTGTTTACATCATAATTCTTGGATAATAAGATAACTAATATGGGCTAAGCCCGATAATAAACAAATGCACGGGCAAACAATAAATTGGCTAATATATGTGATTGATGATGGTTTTTTGAGGAAGAAGACCAAAGATGAATGAACGGTCTATGAGATTCCATCCACTGTATATGTAAACCCCACTTGGATAAGTGAACCGTTACTTAATAATTATGGCGTGTCATCAAAGCATGCAAGGTAAATGTCTTAAAACATTAATGACCATAAAGGAAACCAGAAACAAACATCGGTCCCAAACATAAGCTCCCACACAATGCATAAGTAAAGAATGTAGAAAAAGGACTAAACAATGTCCAGCAAAGCAGAAGTATATAAATGCATTAAAAGAAATGAAGTCAAGGGAGCCTCCATCTAAATGCACGTACTCTTGATTGCCTAGCTTTGCCCTTTAGTACCTACCATATAGGGTCATGGAAAGAAATACGGCTGAGCAATACGCTCAGTGCACGGATATATGACAATGAAATAAATAATATAAACATAATAAAAGTATGAAATGAAAGTGCAGCGAAATAATGTAAGTCCTAGAAAACCTGGAGTATGTTTTATAAACTGGTTTATAGTCTGAAAAGACTTATGTTTATTTCATAAAAAAACTGTATTTTAAATGCCCAAGAGCCCGTATATGTCATGAAGGTATCAACGTGCATGAATACATAGAGGGGTGACATCGTCATGCAATTAGAGGGGTTGCCTCTAATTATAATAGTCTGGGTGGAGGGATCAGCTCCATGTAACGGATGTAGAGCACACACCACAGTTACCTTGTAATGTGCTAACATGTACTAGGATGCACCCATTCGCTCCACATGATAATAATATAAAAGGCCAAATAACTTAAAGGGACGCTGCGAGCAATCACTCTCACCGCGGAAGAGTCATAACACCGGTGCCTCAAGTGTTATGGTCATGGTACCTCTATAACTAGGTGGAACTGACATGCATGTATATAGCTCAGGCAGTTTAAAATGCTAATCATATTAATTACTGATAAGTTTAATGTAAACTACTGGGGAAAACAGATGGCTGCAAACGGGGAATCCTAAGTATAGGAAGAGAGTGTCCTTACTGAAGGACGGAATATCTGTACCTTATGTCTAGTAATGAAAACGGGATGAAAGCGGAAGATCTACTCCGACTTCACATGTGCTACATAATAAAAAGGACATGAATGAGTTGTCTGTTTAACGTATACTTACTGATTATTAGTTTACTTGACGTGTTCTTAACTTGTTTTACTTGTTCTTGTCTTGTTTTACATGTTTCATGTTTAATCATGTGTTTCTTAGTATTTCATGTCTTCTTGATTAGTGTATTTCATGTTTTATGTGTTATTGTACTTGTTTTCATAATGAGTAACTTTCTAAAAATAGCAGGTTTTTATATATAGTAAATTTCCAAAAATAGCAGGTTTTCATATATAATAACTTTCTAAAAATAGCAAGTTTCCTAAAAAAGTAAATTTCTAAAAATAGAAAGTTTTCATAATTAGTAAGTTTCAAAAAAATAGAAAGTTTCCACATTTAGTATGTTTCCACAAATAGCATGTTTCCATATTTAGTATGTTTCTATAAATAGCATGTTTCCATATTTAGTAATAAGCTTATTAAATAAGTATATAATATAAGCTATAGTTTAATAAGCATATATTATAAGTCATGATTATTAAATATATTAATATAGTAAAGTTTATTAGTAATAATACTTTTGTAAAACCCGCATGCTTTTACCATGAATAGTACCCTTAAGATCGTACGTACTAGATTAAAACTTTCCTTTTATTGTACGATTACGTTTACGTGTTAGGATATTACGTATTACGTACGTGTTAGTACACGATAAGTATTTACTGCGCACGAACACGCAATAATTATTTGACAATAATTAATCACGAACATGCGATCATGAAATCACGAACGGAATTAAATCACGAACTAGTATTAAGTATATATATATTTATTACGAGCGTAAATAAATATATTAGGTCACGGTAATTATTTAACGAGAACACACAAACGCGAACACAAATAAACACGAACAAACACGTCAAACACGAACACGAGAACACACTTATTAATTAGACACAGAAAACATTCGGGTTACCCCTTGTGGGCCCCATTACCACGAAATTAAGGGGAGGATGGGCTTAGCCCATCAACTTTTACTAAAAGGGGGTTAAGGGGAAAAACACTACTCATTTTTTTTACAGAAGATTTTATCAAAAACCCTAAAAGTTTTCTTCCTTCTTTCTTGGTTCCTCTTTTGGCCGCCACCCATAAAACACCATGGAGGGGTGTTTGTTTGATTTTGATCTTGGTTTTGATGCAAGAGTTCGTGTGTGTTCATCCTTGATAAATCCACGTATTCGGTATATCTTTTTAATCCTTTTTCTTTTGTTTTGGATTTAAAAATTAAATAAGAACATGATGTTTTTAAAAACCTAATTAAAAACATAGATCTAACATGTTTATGATTATGGGGTAGATCAAAACAAGGGTTTTTAGGGGTGTTTGTCTAGCTGACGCCTAAACCGAACCCCTAAGGGGTCTCGGCTTGGCACATGGACCACCACCGAGACCTCAAGGTCCCGGTTTGGTGGTGTGGGTCCCACGACAGCAGCAAACAAGGGATACCCCGACCTTGGTTTGGGGTATGGTGTTGATTACGGGTCCGGTTCATGGTTTATAGTCAAGATCCGGTTCACGGTTTATGTTAAGATTATTTTTTTTATATAATCATATGTTAAAATTAAATTAATAAAGATGACATGATTAATTTAATAAACAAGACTTAGGTTATAATTTAATTATTAGAATCATGGAATTATTAACCTAAGTATTTTATACATTTAAGACTTATAATTAATTAATTATTTTAAAACCATGGATATAATTAATTAATTAACATGATTTAGGTTATATTAATAATATATAATAATACATATTTTAACCTAAGTATTTAACTTATTTAATTAAAAACATGTTATACTTTAATTAAATATTTTAACCTATAGTTTAATTTAATTACATGAAATAATTATTAAACTATACCTTATATCACATGACTTAGAAAATAATCATGAAAACACTTAGACTTATATACTTAGCTTATTTAACCAGCTTATTTCTAATTATGGAAACTTTCTATTTTTAGGAACTTAATTAAATAAGGCAGCTAATCTAATTATGGAAACCTTCTATTTTTAGAAACTTATTTATTTCAGGCAGCTAATCTGTTTATGGAAACTTTCTATTTTTAGAAACTTATCTATTTTAAGCAGTAAATCTATTTTTGGAAACTTTCTATTTTTGGAAACTTTCTATTTTTGGAAACTTTCTATTTTTGGAAACTTTCTATTTTTGGAAACTTTCTATTTTTAGAAACTTTCTATTTTTGGAAACTTTCTATTTTTGGAAACTTTCTATTTTAGGAAACCTGCTATTTTTGGAAAGTTACTTATTATTACACAGTAAGTATAGTAATACATGAAATACCAGAAATACTTAATCAGATTAAATAGAATATAAGATAAACACGGTTTAAGGCTTTAAAACAGTAAAACATGGTAAGAACATATAAAATAAGCTAAGACATGACATAAAACCAGCTACGTATTTAGTAAGCAGATACTTATTTATGTATGTATTTATGTAGCACTAGTGATATGGAAGTAGGATTCCTCTCAGTTCATCTTCTTCGTTCACTGGACATAAGGTACGGATTCCCGTCCTTTCAGTATGGACATTCTTTTCTTATTAGGATTCCCCGTATGCAGCCATCTGTTTTCCCGTAGTATAAGTTACGTGTTTGATTGCTTATGTTTAATTAAGATTACCTATAGCCATATACATGCATGACCAGTTTCACCTAGTTATGGAGGTACCATAACCATAACATTAGAGGCACTGATGTTATGACTTCACCACGGCAGAGTGATTGCTCATGGCGTCCCTTCAGCTTTTGGCCATTTATATTATATTTATCATGTGGGTCGTATGGGTGCATCCTATTTACATGTTTTTATTCAGGATTTCATGGTGAATGTGGTGTGTGCCTTGCATCCTTCACAAGAAGCTGATCCCTCCTACCCAAAAACCAGTATATTAAATTAGAGGCAGCCCCTCTAATTTGCATGATGAGGTCACCCCTCCAAGTATTCATGCACGGTGGATTTTCATGACCTATATTGGCTAATGGTAAAATACGTTAAACAGTTTTCATAAGATAAACATAAGGCTTTTCAAACTATAAAACCAGTTTTATGAACATGTTCCAGGTTTTCCAGGACTTATACATTTCCGCTGCTATTAAGTCTTTATTATGTTTTAGTCATTTATACTATGTCTATATCCGTGCACTGAGCGTTTTGCTCAGCCGTTACTTTTCTTTCCATGTCCCAAAACGGCAGGTACTCAAGGACTGACTGGAGCATTTGGAGGACACGCATAGGATGGGAGCTACCTTAGATTCCTTCTCCTCTTGCCTTCATATTTATGCTTGTCTAGTCTTCCTTTTTGTTCATTTACTTTATTTATGTTTTGGGCTTATGTTTGGGAACCGATGTTTGATTCCGGTTTTCCCTATGGTCATGTAATGTTTAGGCATTTATCCTTGTATGCTTTGATGACACGCCATAATTACGCGTGACATTCCATTTATCAAAATGGGGTGTTACAACTTTAGTCTTAACATATGATTATTAATTATTAATATAATACATGATATTATAAGTAATTATTAATTAATAATATTACATGATTATATTAGTTAAACTTTACCTTAAATGATTATTGACTAAATTAAAGTATAATATTAATTTAATTAACCTTGGTTAAAGTGTAATTAATTTATAAGTTTTTAATCAAATTAATTAAATGTACATGTGCTTATATCATGAATAATTATTTTTAAAAACTATTATAACCTATATTTTATTTTAATAAAACGACTATGTATTATATCATGATAAATGTCCAAATTAATTATAACATAAGTCCTTGTTTCTATTTAATTTAATAAAACCATGTATTAATTACTATAATTAATTAATGAATAAAACATAAAAAAATTATCAAAATTAACCAAACACCCCTTTGGTGTGTTTCGGTTCTACCCGAGCCCCACACAAACGACACACCGAGACCTTGAGTTCTCGGCGTCGCTCGGACCACACAAACACCACAGCCTTTTGGTTGTGGCTTTGTGCCACCGACAGCTCAGAAGCCACTGACTGCTGCCGGTTGCCGCTGTTGGCTCAAAACCACCCCCGGTGTAAGCCGGGGTTCCCTCTGCGTGCACAACATACCCACCGAGAGAATAAAGCTCTCGGTTTGCCACTGGTTTCAACCAACAGCCCTCGTTGAGGGTGTTGGTGCTGGTAGCTGGCAGCACAAAGCAGGCCCCGACCCCTTATGGGGTTGGCTGCTTGAACAAACCCACCACCAAGAGTCATTCGACTCTCGGTTTGCGTGTCAACCACAAACAAACCAAACTAACCCGATCCCTCGTGTTTTAATCTTTTAATTTACATGTTTTCTAATAATTGGTTTTTAATGAATCATGACAAAAGAACATAAAATAAAAGATTAAAGATTGAGGTATACCGAAAACGTGAATAGATTAATGATTAGGAACCACGAATAATTCCCGTAATATAATCAAAGATCAACAACCAAAACCCCCTTGTTCTTTTGTGTATGCCGCAACCAAGAGAGGGGAGAAAAGGAGATTAGGGTTTTTTATTATTTTCTGTAAAATGATAAATGATAAATCCATGGTGTTTTGTTATTAGTTAAGCTTAATGGTTAATGGGCCGGGCCAAAGCCCTCTTCCTTTTTTTGTTGGACGCCTGCCATAACACCCCTTTATATATTTTATTTTTGTTTTTCGAGCTTAATAATTTATCATGTGTGTTCGTGTTTTAATGTCGTGTTTTAATTCTTGTAACGTTTTTAAGTATTATACGTAAATACTTAGTTCATAATAACATTAATATACGTAATACTTGTCGTAATTAGATAGTATACATAATAATTACATTAAATGTTCATGATACGTGTTTTATATTAATTAATCGTAAAGTTTTAATTTGTCCGTGTTTTCATGCATTTAATGTTCTTAGATATTTTAAAGCGGGTTTTACAGTATAAGTTGGAGCGAATAACTAGTTTTGTGGGTCCCACGAGGTAAGGAAAAAAATAAAAAGCACGGATGCAAATTCAGGCGTGGAAATACGTGTTACGTTGCACGTGTCACTTAATTTGATCTACCCATTTTAGTCACTTCCTTTCTGTTTCTTTATGTCACCTTTGTAAATTTATTACAGATAGTGATTAGTTCCGATGTCGAGTCAAAGTCGGTTGAAATTACCTGTTTGGTTGGTTGTAATTCGATTACATTAGATATGTTGTTTGGTTCGCATAATAAAGGAAATTATATTTCACTTTACATTACGTATGTTGTTTGATTCGAGTTGTTATTGTAATTCAGACATTACAATTACATTCATGGAAATAATTCAGATTATATAGGAAGTTGGATGAAAAGTTCTGAATTACGTTGTAATTCAGTATTATTATACTTTTAAACATTAATATTTACAAATAATAACAATAAAATTAAAAAAATTATTTAATTAAAAAATTAATTAAAAAATAATAATAATAACTAAAATTTATTATCAGTAAAAAAGTTATTATTATTAAAATAATTATTAACAACTAATAATAAAATACATATTATTATAATAATAAAATATTTACATAATAACGTTAATAAAATAATTATTATTATATTAAAAAAATATTAATCTAAAAATATTAATAAAATATTTACTTAGAATTTATATATTATTAAATAAATAAATAGCTATTTATTAACATAACAGTTATTAAAGATTAATTATGAATAAACAATTACGATTATAAAAATAAAAAACAATTAAAAGTTATATTAAAAAATATTAGTTAAATAGTTATTAATAAAATAATTATCATAAAAAAAACTAAAAAAAACTAAAAAAACTTAATTAAAATATTATCATCCAAATTATTGTCATTCATAAAAAAGATGTTTTATATTATTAATATTTAATATAATAATTATTAATAAAATAATTAATATAAAAATATTAAATATTATATTTGTGGTTATAATATAGTTATTATAAAAAATTAAAAATAAAAATAACTAAATATTATTTTAAATTATTGCTATTATAGTATTTACATAATTAATAACAACAATAATAATAATAATATTAAAAATTAAATAATAATAATAATAATAATAAATTATTAATATTATTATTTATTATTAAATATTATTAATAATATTATTAAATATTATTAATAATATTATTAAATATTATAGTTGTATTATTATTTATTATTATTATTTAAATTTTTAATTGATATTATTATTATTTATTTATTTTATTATTATTATTATATTTATTTATTTTTATATATTATTACTAGTATTAGTATTTTAGTATTTTTATTATTTTACTACTATTTTTATTATTTTTATTTATTGTTTTACTAATATTTTTATTATTTTTATTTTTAGCTTTTTTAAAATATTTGGATTACTTTATGTTGTTAACCAACCAAACATAATATAAAGTATTTTTTTTAGAAAAGCATCGATATATTAAAATTAGACATAAAAAACTTTTAATCAAAAGGCATCCATTCTCCTAAGAAAAATGAACTTTGAAATAAAATCCTAAACAATAACTTATAAACAAGACCCACTAACTAAAATGGCAACGATAAGCAGTTGACGTAGTGATGAATTGCTTAAGTGATGTTGTTGAACATTCTTAGTTGGTTCTGACTTGTAAGTAAATTACACATCGAAACCAAATTTGCAGACCTTCACTCTTGCAAATTCTTTGCTTTGTTAGGTGTGAGACCCCCAGAATCTGACATGGAACAACTAGGCAACGAGGGGGTAACACGTCATGGTACAAGAAACAATGAATTACAGTTGACACAAAGCTGACGTAATAAAAACATGTACATTACATCATAAAAGATCAGAGTTTTTAAACATAGGTCCCAGAGTTTTATATGCGGAATGATTTATTATTTCATCATAATTTATAACACTTAGTTACTAAAATACAGAAAATCTTCTGACAGCTTTTAGATTTGACCAAAGTTAAAATATACACAGAAATCTCCAAGTTGCGATAATATCTTACGGGCTCCCATCCAAGCAAAGCTAAGTAATAATACCTGAGATTAAACATGTAAAATCGTCAACATAAAGTTGAATGATTTTCATAGGTTTAGCAGTAAAGGTATGGAACACAAGCATTTGTTTATAAAACAAGTAATTGGGAAAATGGTTATGTACATTAACCATAGTCCAAAACGGTTATTATTGCTATTTAGTTCATGAACCGAAGCTTAACTACGTAAGTATTCGACCTAAATACTCAGGTATAAACAAATATTAGTGTGTCATGGTTAAATAACCGCAACATGGGATGGGGATTGTCAATCCCGATGGATCCACCCACAACATTCGCGCTTCGCGCAATGCACACAGGACAATCAACGGTTCATGATCGGAGAGATGAAACTCAAGGCTAGTCTAAAAAGCAATAATAATACGGAAAACATCTGGAAAGCATACACGTTCTGGATAGCATACAAGTTCTGGATAACATACAATTTTTAAATGGTTGTGTTCCACCATGTAAAATCTCACCCCGTGTTTAGAAACCATGTATAAGTAAAAGGGGCTATGAACTCACCTTAGCCACGAGGTAAGTCAATCACGGTACTCAGCAACTGAGTAGAAACAATGGTAGTGAGACGATCACCGACGATATGGATGCCCGGGAAACACGAAAACCGCAACCTATCAAAATAAGGCGCGCGTTAAGACTCGAACACAATATCGATTTATACCAAGTATAATATGACTCAAATGTTTTCTAAGTATTCATGTTTCAAAACTAATGACACGAACCAAAAGAATCCATACTAACCCATTTATCCAACATTACACGATTAAACACTTGTGCACTTGAAATTGACCCGTCATACGACGCCAAGTCAACGCAAGTCAAACTATCCCTTTACCTTACTCGGACCAGTAGATAAGTCATTTAGATAATGACTAAGCACTTGAGTAAGTCACCATGTCCAATAGTGAATACTCATACTCACGCAACACAAGCATTGAACTATGTGTCCAACATACAAATCAGCAAGTACACTCCGAATGTACACACCGATCTACCCTATCCAGACTTGTCCGATTTAGATGAAAATTGGTGTCAAGGTCACTTATAACCTTTATAAGACCTCACCAAAGTTTGAGCCAAAGTTCACACTTTAAAACCTATTAGCTCGACACTATACTCGACCCTAAAATTTGGGACAGAATTGTATACTTGTTTTGTAAAACCATTTATACGACTTTAAAAGTATTATTTTGGCATTCTACCTTTTGAATCCACTAATTGACTCACAAAATTAAGTTTGCAGACCTTGAAAACCAGTAGTAGCGTTTATCTAACCAAGCCTAAAGTCCCCGAGAGTCGACCCAAAATCAGCCACAATTTCGGATTGTGCCGATTTGTGTCTCCTGGTACACGAATACTAAAACTAGCATTATCTTTTGACTCGTAAAGAGTTAGAAGCTCTATCTTATATCAAAAAGAGCGTCTCGGAAAATTCTACAACAAAATCAAGTAATCTCAGCCTATCTCCAAACTTAAACCCATGAAAAATCTGTTCTAGACCTGCTGTCCCAAAATACACTTTTAGAAATCATGTCAAATCAATTTTCCAACCAAAACCACTCATTCCTATACCTATGGTATTACTCTACTATCATAACCATCAACCAAACACTCCTAAAAACACTTTTATGTAAAATTTAACAAAAACCCAAGATAAAAAATACAACTTTTTAGGATGAAAAAGTGATGATCTTACCAAAAATAACACATGCATGATGGTTATAACATAAATCAACCATGGAATCATAAAATCTTTATAACTTGATGCATGTATGAAATTTTTGTGTCATTAGAATCACAAGAAGATTTGAAACATGGGTCTTAGCTTAGTTTTTCTTGAATCACACTAGAAAAATTTGTGATGATGGTTTTTATGATGTGAGGGGTGGCGGCAATATGGAGGTAGAAGGAGAGATGTGTGTCTTTTTTAAACTTGTTAAGTTATGTGAAAAGTGGAAGAAAATGTGTTTATCTATGGTTAGGTAAGTGGAGGGTTAAAGTTGCCAAGTTTTAAAACTTGTGGACTTAAAAACAATTAATAGTTTAAAAGGGTAGAAAATGGCTATTAGTAAATATTAGAAATATTTACGGGGATCGGGTTTCGTAAAAATAATTTTCGAAAGTCAATATGCATCATAAATACGATTATATGATTTCCCGACACGACTTATTACGTAATTGAAATGAAATCGTCGAAAATATTAATTATCGAAACAATCGATAATAAAACGTAATATTTTGGGCATCCGTCGGTATCAGGATCACTAGGAATTCTCGTTGTACATTGATTTTGAATAAACTCGTTGTAAAACGCACGCGGGTGATTTTAAATCAAAAACTTTGATTTAAATAAAAATGGAAAACTAAAATAAGAATTTTATAATTCCACATAAAGTATTTATCAATGATCAGAAATAATTGAAAAGTATAATTTATTAAAATTATCATGATCTCAGGATTTACATATAAGAATATAAGGAAAACGTAATACGTTGGAAAATTCAAGAAGCACGAATAAAAGAATAAAATAATGCTGGGAAAATTACGGGTTCTTACAGTCTTCCCCCCTAAAGGAACTCTGGTCCCCCAGAGCTCTCCTAGAAACAGTAGAAGATGCAAACAAGAGAAGGTACAAAGTGTAGAACAATTTCATTGCTTCCCATGTAATTTCTGCACCACGACGAATCTTAACAATTGGAATTCACTACGCTTCAGTTTCTTAGCTCCTTTTCGAATAAGATTCAAACTCGGATTAGAATAATAACCTTTCAGTATGGAGGAATCTCAAGAGATAGTGTTGGAAATACGTTTTTACGTATTTAGGAAGATTTGGTCACTCCAACAATATATTAAGTAGTTGCTCGTAGTCTAGATATCTTTATTAAACAAACAAGGTCAAGCCTAGCCTACAACATGTGTAGGCCGGCCCAATATTGTAAGCCCTATCCCATCACAAGGCTTGGGTATATAAACCCTCTCCTTAGATGGAGAGGGTGGTGGTTTTCATAATTTACACAGTTATCTTTCACTTTCTCTCTCTAGAAGTGTGTGAACTCCATCATCTCTCTATCTCTTTCTCTCTCTAAAACATAAGCAAGATTTACATATCCAACAAATGGTATCAAGAGCCATGGGATGATTGTATTGTTTATGTGTTTGTGTTCTTGATTCTTACGCCTATTTTGATCCATTTTACACGAACCAAATTTTTTTTTTGTTTTTTATGGTTTTTTCTTGATACAAATCTTCTACATAGTTGTGGTAGAGATTTGGTATAGTTACTTTGGCTAAAAACACAAAAATTTTGGGTGTTTTGATCATTTTTTGGCTTAAAATCTCGAATTTGTTGAGTTTTGTCCGAGAAAAGTGGGATATATTCCGATCAGTGTCATCGGAAAAGGGTTTAAAGGATTCAAAAAGTTATTCCGATCAGTGTCATCGGAAAAGGGTTTACGGTTTCTGATCACATTCCGACGAAGGGATTCCGATTGCATTTCGATTTGGGTATTCCGATTTGGGACATTCCAATTTGGGACATTCCGATAAGGGACATTCCGATAAGGGACATTCCGATTAGGGACATTCCGATTATGGACATTCAGACAAGGTTATTCCGACAAGGGTATTCCGATTAGGGACATTCCGATCAGGGTATTCCGATAGGTTTATTCCGACAAGGTTATTCCGACAAGGGTATTCCGATTAGGGACATTCCGATCAAGGGTTTTCCGACTAGTATTCCGATAGCTTTCCGATCCTTTATTCCGATCAACATTCCGCCAACCCAAAAATTATTCCTTAAAAAATCGTGTGTAATTTTGACTTGGAATTTTTGGTTTCTCGAGAACATAATTTAGGGGATTTCAACATTATTTCTCGGCTTTAACACACTACAACAAACACATTTACTTTCTTTCATTGTTCAATCAATATTTGTAAATCTTAACTTATCGAAATGGAGTACACATCTCTTACGGATAAGTCCATCCTCTCGGGTACGGATAATCGTCCACCAATGTTGGAGAAGTCTATGTACGAGGATTGGACTTCCCGAATGGAACTTTACATGTTGAAAAAAGAGAATGGACATCTCCTTTGGGCATCGGTGCTCAATGGACCATTAGATTATGGTACAGTGACGGAAGGTACGACTACTCGTCCTCGCACAACGGGTGAATTGACTGGAGATATGAAGATTCAAGACAAATGTGATAAGTATGCTACAAACATCATTCTCCAATCCCTTCCTCCAGATGTCTACAAACTCGTCAGCAAACATAAAGTTTTCAAAGAGTTATGGGATAGAATTCGTGTTCTAATGCAAGGCACCTCGTTAACTAAACAAGAACGAGAGTGTAAGCTTTGTGATACTTTTGATAAGTTTGCCTATGTGCCAGGGGAGACTCTCAATGAATACTATCTGAGATTTACCCTATTGTTGAATGAGCTCAACATCTATGGCATGGCAATTCCTACGTTTCAATTGAATACCAAGTATTTGAACACTCTTCCTTCAGAATGGAAAAAGTACGTGACGGATGTTAAATTGGCTAAGGACTTGCATAACACCAATGTGGGTCAACTTCAAGCTTTTCTTCAACAACACGAATACCATGTGATCGAGGCTCGGTTGTCTAAACCTCAAGTTCATGATCCACTTGCCATGTATGCTTCTCAACAAAACATGGCTTATACTTATCAACAACCATCATACTTGCAGCAGCCACCACCACACACCTATCAGCAACCACAACAACCATCTTATCAACCACCAATGATGCCACAGCAAGCATTTCAACAAAGTGTTCATCAACAATCTTTTCCACAGCAACCACCATATCAGACATCACCATCACAAGCCAACACTTCTCCAATGGGCTATACTCCTCAGCAAGGATATTTTCCAATAGAAGCACAACCAACACAAGCTTTCTACTCTAATGAACTTCCACCAATCCAAGCACCGGTCTTTACTCCAAATGATACGCCAGCTGATGTTCTAAACCATCTCACTGCCTACTTGTCAAGACTTGTTGCAACTAGAGGATTTCCACCAACAAACAATCAGCTCCGCACCTCTTCAAATCCTCGACCACAAGCTACTGTTCAAGATGGTCAAGTAACAGTGTAACCTATTCAGGGAAGGTAAAATTCATATGGACCTCCTACAAGGACTGTGAATGCTCAAGCTGTGAATTCTCAAGCTAATGGAAATGGAAGCCCCATTGGTCCTCAAAAGGTTGTGACTTGCTAAAATTGCCGAGGACAAGGTCATATGGCTAGGCAATGCACTCATCCGAAAAGAAGAAGGAATGAAGTGTGGTTTCGTGAGAAAATGTATTTGGTTGATGCTCAGTCTAAGGGAAAGATTTTAGATTCAGAGGAGTTAGCATTTCTTGCAGACCCAGGGGCAGCATATACTGAAGGCATTGCAGTCGTTTCCACTTCTAATGCAGCTTATCAAGCAGATGATCTTGACGCATATGATTCGAATTGTGATGACATTCACTCTGCCCAAGCTGCTCTCGTTGCTAATCTCTCTCACTACGGTTCTAATGTCATCAGTGAGGTACCCACCACAACCAATCTTGGTAATGATGATAACCAACATCAAGTTGGGCATGAAAATGACAACCTCGAACAACATTCGGGAACTAGTAACTCAAATGATGTGGTACCCAATCCTACACATTTTAGTAAACCTCAACCAAATGCTACGACGGGTATGGAATCTTATGCTCAACATGATTTGGTCATGGTGCCTAAAAATATTATTGATCAAATGCATATGGCTCTTAGACAATCCGTAGATACGAATTCCACCCTAACTGCTGAGCTTGCGTTGCATAAAGAAAAGGTCAAAACTTTTGAAATGGTCCCTCAAGCAGAGAAAATAACATGTTCTGAATTTGACCAATTTCGTTTTGAAAAGATTGAACACTTGAAAGAAATAGAATCATTAAAAGCTAATCTTTCCAATGAATTAAAAGCAAAGAAGTCGGTTGTCAATGATTTTCAGAAACTTAAAATGGATTTCGAAACTCTCGAGTATAAAAAGTTTGAATCAGAAGTTAATGCTACCAAACTTCTTAAATTCAAGGAACAACAGCTTTTAAAACAATACGCTTCCACAGAAAAGGTTCATCTTTTGACTAAATCATTTAAAGAACTCGAACTTAAGCGTCTTCAAAATTTACCACCTAATCCCGGTTATGCAAAACAAGCTCAGGAATATATTCCCGGTCTTTATGAAATGACCATAATTGGCAAATCGAAAGAAGCATCTTATGTTCGTAGTTCTAAGGAGACACAGTCACTTATGGAAGAAACTCATTCTAAAATGTCTTCAAAATTCCATACGATTGATTATGATAAGCATAATAAAGATCAACTTTCTAAAAAGACACGTATTCGCTTACAAAAGGAATTAGCTGAACTAACAGTTCTTGTGCCCCCAAGTTTGTCAAATGAAAACCCTCCTAGTACGTCTCCTACACTTGTCAAAATGGATTTAACGAAGTTACTTCCACCGGTAAGTAAGGCGTCCGTTAACTTAAAAGCGGTACACCAACACTTAGCCGACTTTGATAAGGTCATTTTGGAACGTACAACGGCCACAACCATAACGGAAGGTGAATGGAACTTTGAGCACACTAGAGCTGCATTCCGAGACGAAATTGTTCCGTTTGTAAAGAATGTTAAAGCTTGTCTTAGTAATCTTGATCAAGATTTTCATTTGGAAATAGAAGAAGTTAAACGTGTTTTCAATGAAATAGATGATGCTTATGAAAACAGTTTACTTGAAATAGAACGGGTTTCATGCCAAAATGATCAGCTTCTGAAACAAGTGATGTCTCATGATATAGTTTCCGTCTGTGTGAATAAAAGTGTTGATAATTATTCTATTGTGCATAATGTTCAATCTGTGGATAATGTGGTAGATAGTACTTGTCACGAATCTGACGCTGAATTTTTAAAGCTTCAAGATTCATATTCTTCGCTATCAAAACGTTTTGATGAGATTTAAACACATTGTATTTCGCTTGAATGCAAGCAACAATTTATTCAAGATATCTTTAAAACGTCATTCGAAGGTGTTAATATCGATGATGCAAACTTTGAAAAGAATTTTCGATTAAATTTACAATCAAAACAGCGTCAGCCAAGTGACAAAGTTGCTAAATCTTTGCCGATAGACATAGAGAAATCTAAGGAGCTTAACTGTGTGAACGTACTTGAGGCCTCTGAGAATTTTAAACTTGATCTAGATAATCGAGTTTCCAAGATTTTCTCCAAAGTTGATAACTTAAAACAGAAAGATACACGACTCTTCGATTCAGTAAAGCCCGCATGTGTTAATACCACTGCACATAATCAATCATTGAATGAACAATTGAATCGAAAGTCGGTGGAAATATCCTATTTGAGGGAACAAATTTGTGATAAAAATCTGGCTTTGACTGAGTTAAAGGAAACACTTCGTACTCTAAAAGGTAAGAATGTTATGGATAACACAACCACTGTCTCAGCATCGTCCTCTAGTGCAATCAAAAGGAACCTTATAGTCGTCACACCATTTAATAAGGGCACTAGGACTAAACCATCTCAAACTTTGGTCACTAAAGATAAGGCGGAATCAAAACCAGCTTCTAATATTCCCTTGTTGCCTTCTACAGGAGTAATCACCACTACTAAGGCCCAAAGATCTAAGCTTAAAAGAAACAAGAAGAATGATAGGATCTTGCCCCCATCTAGTAGTCAAGATAAGAATAAAGTAGAAGCCCATCCTAAGAATGTTATTTCTGTTTTGAATAAAAAGAATCATGTAGCTAAACCTAAAGGCTCTGTGGTTGTGCAGCGTTCTAAGCTTATTGTGAATTCTAATTTGAAATGTTGGAATTGCAATGAATGTATGTTTTCTAGTCGTCCTGATTCTTGCCTTATTGACCATGTGAATGAGATGAATGCCCGGAAAAATGGATTAGAATGGAAACCGACTGGGAAAGTGTTAACCCAAGTTGGTTGGATGCGGCGCCCCACTGGTAGAACTTTCACTATAGTAGGAAATGCGTGCCCTTTAACTAGGATCACTCCCACTAAAGCGAAGAAAGCGTGCCCTTTAACTAGGAGTACCAAGGCTACCAAAACACAAACGTGTCCTTTAACTAGGAACACTGACACTACTGAAGGAATCAAGTGCCCTTTAAATAGGTCTACTCCCACTGTAGTGCCCGCGAATAATCCAAAACCTAAGAAAGTTGGCACAGTAAAACCTGTTAGTGCTAAAATTCACATTAGAAAATGCAGGAAATCTAAGGGTCTCATTGATAGGTGTGTAAACACCCATCCTTTTTACCACTTAATTACAATAATAACCGGACCAAAACGTGTATTTTATGTCAGTTATGTCGGAATTATGCGTGGTTTGTGTTTTTGTGGTGATTTAGGACGAAAAGGTGAAAAGTGGAGAAAACACGGGCATTCACGGGCTTTTATTGAAGAAAAAGATGAAAGACGAGGTCAAGAAGTCAAGAGTGCAAAAAGAACGGAAGTCCAAGACCAATTCTGAAGATTTATCGAAGAAAAAGTCAAAAGACGGAAGTTTACTAAAAGCCGAAGAACTCAAGTCTTATTTATTGAAGAATTAAAAGACGAGTTTAAAGAAATCCCGAAGCCAAAAGTCATTAAAGTCTAAGATTAACAAAATATTAAGAAGGGAAGGACTTAATGGTGCAATTAAGAAGAAATGAAGGAGGGGAGGAAGCTTCCTAAGCATTCCTTAATCCTCTCCTATATATAGTCATTAGGATTCATCTTTTCATTCTTGTTGGCTAAGGTGACAATTAGTCTTCCACCTTTTAATTACTTGTCATTTACTTTTCATGTCAAATTTAAATACATGTCTTGCACCTTAATTACCCTTTAATTCCAAGTAAGTGTTTTTAATTTTGTTGCTTTAATCTTTATTTACATTTGGTCAAGTTTCTTTTTATCATTCTCCTTCTACTTTTCTTCTTTTTGGTTCGGCTTAAAATCGGATTAAGCAAGCTTTTGCTTAATCCCTTTGATTATTTGATTAAAGGTTTTGTCTTTTCTTTTCCTTTTAAGGTTTTCATACGAGATAAGCCATAAGTTTGACAATCTTATGTGCTTATTTGGTATTTGGCTTATTTGTTTTTAAAAGTTCTTAATGTTTCATCTTTCTAAAAGCTCACTTATTTGTTTACTTAATTCGTTTTCACAAAAGTCTTTAATTTTTTTGTTTATTGTATTTGTCCTATTATTGTTTTGGTAAAGTTTTGAAATTTGCTTATTGTCGAAATCAGCTTATTCAGTTTAGCTTATTTGCTCACTTGTTTCCATTGTTCCGATCTTTAAGGTTTCTGTTGTTACGATCCAACAAGTGCGATCGCATAGACCCTTAGGGTCTCTACTTGCGATCCAGTGTTGTGATCAAGGACTAAGATCGTGTTACGATCACACTCCATAATCCCCACCACGATCACTCATTGCAATCGTGGGTACGATCATAGAGTGCGATCTTTTGGTACAATTGTGGTCACGATTTCTACTGCGATCCACTCGTTGTGATCGTAGTGGAGTTCGATCACCAAGTACGATCGCTGGGTGCGATCTGTTGTTACGATCACTCGTTATGATCGAAGGTTGCGATCTGGGAGTGCAATCCCTATTTGTTTCCATCGCATTGAGTGCGATCGTGGGCTGCGATCAAGTTGCGATCCAACCACTTCATTGGTTGCGATCGCAGTGCGATCGAATTCATTTCCTTGTTTTGTTTTTGCTTTATTTCAAATTTTGTTTTCCCGCCTTTTTAATTGATTTATTTTTAAGTTTTCAAACTTTATTACATTGTCAAATTTAATTTTCGTCTCGCTTTTATTTTAAGTCATTTAATTAATTTACTTTTCAAAGTTTTAATATTGTGCCATTTACATTTAATTAGTTTAGATTTAATTAAGTGCCATTTACTTTTAGTCTCGCTTTAAATTCCCGTCGTTAATTTTAAGATTAGATTTTAGATTTACCTTAATTGTTTTTGCACTTTTAATATACTACAACGACGCAACATTTGTTTCACCAAAATCAATAGAGTCACACATAGAACCTAGATCAATTCGATTAGACATACGACAAAGAATTTTTTAACTGAGTAAAATCGAGTTATTAAATGGCGCCGCTGCCGGCTCTTTCCGTAAAGATTAACGGTTTTCTGTGAGAGACGCGTTGCTTTTTAGGATCCGTTCACTCGTGAGCGTTATTTTTCTTGCATAAAATTTCAAAAAAACCATAAAAATTAAAAATTGATAAAAATCCATAAAAATTAAAAATTTCAAAAATCCAAAAAGATTTTATTTTTATTGTGTATATATATTGTCTTTGTGTTTGGTATTGTTTTCTTTTGTCTTTGTAGGTGTAAGCGTATAATACTTCGCTTTTGGCTAGGTATGGAAATAATTTCGTTGTTCCGATCTTTTCGAATTGAAAACCGGTCTTAAGTGCGACTCAATCGTCTTTTGGTGAATCAAGAGAATGGTTTGGTTTGTTTGTTTTAAACTATTAACAAGTAATTAAAGTGTCGTTGAGTAAAATGAAGTTAAAGGATTAATTTTAAATGACGAGTAAAATAAAAGGTAGCTAAACATAAAGATAAGATTAGAAAAATGCTTAAACACTTAATAAAACCAACACTTAGAAAATTTCTCAAAATAAAAACTTAATAAAAAAAAGTACTATAAGAAAGTAAGATCGGAGTAAACCAAAGCAAGCCAAAAGAAACCCGATCGGAATGTATTCCGATCGGTTGATCGGAATAATGGTAGGACAACAATCAGAATATGTAGAAAGGAGGGTCAATCGGAATGTTACTAAGGACCACAATCGGAATAATAAACAGACTACCAATCGGAATGCCCAGAACTAGACCAATCGGAATATTAAAGTGGATACCGTCGGAATAAGCATGAATCATCCAAATCGGAATAAACACATTTGCACCTATCAGAATAACATGGATATGAAGAACAATCGGAATATGTAGAATGCCACAATCGGAATATGCAGAAAAACTGCCAATCGGAATACTGTAACTGGTCGTGGTCGGAAAACCAAAACCCTAATCCGATTGGACCAATCGGAATGTTGAAGTGATACCGTCAGAATACTGGCCAATCGGAAAGGGGTTTTAAACCCTTTCCTAAAATCAAGGAAATTGGTTAGGGGGTGTACCCGGTCGGAACAGCCCAATCGGAAAGGGGTTTTACCACCCTTTCTGAAAATTGAGGGATTTGGCTAAGCTAGACAATAAGCTAAGTTCAATAAGCTAGTATCCACAACTTAACAATCCGAAAACTTAACCGAATCAAATAAGCACTTATCTCAACTTATTCAACTCGAAAATAAGCAACTTTTTAGATCAAACAATAAAAACATAAACTTTTTAATAAAACTTTTTAATAAGAAAAATAAGCTAATCATCAAAATAAGCCAATAAGCACAAAAGTCTTAAAGCTTAATCAAATGAAAACTTATAAAATGATCAAAAGATTAACTTTTTAAGCACGAAATCATTAAGAACAACACGGATCTATTGATAATCGCACCAAAATCAATCTTAAATCAAAGAAAAGTAGAATGAGAATAAGGATTAAAAGCTTAAAATGGAACTTTGATTAATGAAATAAGCAATACAAAGATGTTTAATCTTGAAAGAATAAAAGAAAAAGATGAACTAGTGAGAGAAAGTTTAAGACTTTCTCTCTCTAAAACTAGAGAAAACTAAAAAGTGAAAATTAACTAAAAACTCTAACTCCCCTCCTAATGACTATTAGGAGGGTATTTATAGGGAAGGTGGAAGGAGTGCATGTGTTGCATCTTCTTTCTTGCTTTCTTCACGTTTTCTCGACTCGACTTTAATTCTTCGTCTTTGTCGTCTCGGGATTTGAACTTGTCTTTTTAATTTTCTTCTTCTATTAGACTTAAGTTCTTCGACTTCGTTAAACTTCCGTCTTTTGACTTTTTCTTCGATAAATCTTCAGAATAGGTCTTGGACTTCCGTTCTTTTTGCACTCTTGATCTTTTGACTTCGTCTTTTCCCGTTTTTCTTCGATAAAAGCCCGTGAAAGCCCGTGTTTTCTTCCTTTTTAATATTTTGGTCCTAAAACACAATAAAAACACAAACCACGCATAATTCTGACTTTTACGACATAAATCACACGTTTTGGTCTTGTTATTATTGGAAATAAGTGGTAAAAGGATAAGTGTTTTCACACTTATTAAATCCCCTACACTTGACCATTGCAATGCCCTCATGCAATGCACTAATTTTTAAAGCACGGTTTACATTTTCCATCATAAATAACCTACCTTGGCCTTTATTAAATACTAAACATAAAAGATAGGAATAAGTAAAGAAATTAAAAACTTACATTGGGTTTTGGCGGCCATGAACGTTTATCATCCTCAAGTTTCATGTTCCCCATACCAAGCTTAAAAACGAGATCATTGTTATTATAAGTTAGCAAACTATCACGAACTCATGTGGGCCAATTATTCACTTAGACTCCCTTATTCCTAGGTGTATCTCTTATATTTTATTTTTGTCTTGAATGATCACGAGGATGCATTGTTGACTTATTTCGATAGTTATTTAGTCCGAAAATAAGGTGAACGATTTAATCAATAGTTAGCTAAAGGACCAAATCTTTTAAAACTGCTTCTCGGGATATCAAAAAGTTCATATCTTGGCATAACTTGGTTCGCGATTTGAGACCTTTCTCGGGCCGATATTTGGCAGCGACTTCATACTTCGAATCTTCGAGAGACGTTCTTGAAATTATGGTCTTCTCTTCATAATAGGAATTTCTTCACTTGAAGTTTTTGAGAGATTCTTCATCTTTGGACCACGACTTCTTCATTTTTCTCCAATCTTTATTTTGGACTTTGATATACAACAATCCGCCTCCTTTTAGGTCTTGGATCTATTTATCCTCATACCTTGTTAGGGTCTTTTCGGATAGACTTCTCCATGACTTTTGGGGAGTTCTTGCTTTTCGTCGTGTGTCTCGATCCTTCATATTGATTTTCGATAAATGATTCTTCACATCACTTTTGGATCTTTAGCAACAAAATGTAGCCCTCATGCCTTGTTAGGGCCTTTTCGGACTCGCCAATCTTCGCGCCCCGCTTCATAAGTTATGCCTTGGCTATGAACTCTCGTCATTACCGAGCAACTTTTAAACGATCTGGGGCTAGAAGCTAAGTAACCTTTTAAATCGTACAACCTTATTTATTAGCAGATTAATTTATTAACAAGCGGAGGGAGAATAGGCTCATAATATACTCACATAAATTCACGAAAGAATACCGAACTTATAATTGGCTCTATCATCTCTCGTTCTCCACAATTTAAAATCTCAAGGAATGAGACTCGTGGATGCTTAGCCTATTAAATCAAAGTTTTGGGTTTTCGAGTCGCCTATAGGATCTTGCAAATTCTTAGACTTTTTCAAGTTTAGAAATCGCGTTTTAAAGTTCCCTTGATAAACGACTCTCTAGGATCAATTATAGGAACTTGCGAAAAGTTCTTGTTCTTAACCCGTGAGAGTTAAGACTTTCGCGTTTTATAGCTCCCTATATAAAAGCCTAGCAAAACTTGACTTAAACACGTTAAGGATACTAGCTAGAGTAAACTTAGGCAAGTAAACTCGGGTTGAGTCAAAATGTTCACGACTAAGAAAAATCTAAAACCACTTTATTAAAAATTTATTCTAGCAAAGGAAACATAACAAAGGAAAATACAACTATACAACTAGGCCAAAATAGATTAAAAATTTTGAAAAAATGTCGAAAAATCAAATTTTCCGGTTAAAATGAGGGCAATTTCATGGAAAAGACCACTTACTTCGATAGAAATCCCCCCTACACTTGAGATAAACATTGTCCTCAATGTTTAAGCATGTGGGAGTAAACTCCCCTACACTTAGGACATTGTGCACTTTGTTTAAATCTTGCTAAGGAAAGGACAACTAAAGTGAATTCAATGTGAACATATAGAATATGAAATATTGAATCACAAGAGTTTAGGATAGCACCGGGAAGATGGAAAACACGGTATCACGGTTCGTCAAAAGTCATCAAGATGCTTTCTGAAGCTTTAATCCCTGCACAGTACAAGAAACAAGACAACAAACATATGCAGGGCTCCCCCTGCACTTATTATGAAAGCAGTAAAGGATAGAACACGGGTTGCCTCCCGAGAAGCGCTTGTTTTTGTTCACCGAGTCGTGAGCCTGACTCGACCCAATTTTAGTTCATGGGGAACGTGGTGAGGGATGGAATCATCTCATGGGAGATGTCCTCACCAAAGTACAGCTTCAAACGCTGGCCATTCACCTTGAAATTGGGCCCATTCGGCTGAGAAAGCTCAATGGTCCCATACGGAAAGACTTTGGCGACGGTGAATGGACCAGTCCAGCGGCTCTTCAACTTGCCAGAGAAGATCTTCAACCGAGAGTTAAAGAGTAAGACGTGATCACCAACGTGGAACTCTCGGTTCTTGATTTTGGCATCGTGGATAATCTTCGTCTTCTCCTTGTAGATCAGCGAGTTCTCATAAGCTTCATTCCTCAGTTCATGTAGCTCGTTGAGTTGAACCTTGCGATGATCACCGGCTTTGTTGATGTCGAAGTTAGCCCACTTCAAGGCCCAGTGCGCCTTATGTTCCAGCTTGATGGGTAGGTGGCAGGCTTTCCCGTACACAAGACGATAGGGTGTACAACCGATCGGGGTCTTGTAAGCAGTACGGAAAGCCCACAGAGCATCATCTAACTTATCGGCCCACGCGGCACGATGCTCTCCCACAGTACGCTCCAAAATTCTCTTCAAGCCACGGTTAGATATCTCGGCTTGCCCATTGGTTTGGGGATGATAGGCGGTGGAAAGACGGTGAGTGACACCATACTTCGCCATGACTCTTGCAAATTGATCGTTGCAAAAATGAGTCCCGCAGTCACTGATGATAGTACGAGGAACGCCAAATCGAGCGAAAAGCTGCTTCAAAAAGTTCACAACCACCCTCGCATCATTCGTAGGAAGAGCCTTAGCTTCAACCCATTTAGAGATGTAGTCGACGGCGACGAGGATGTACTTGTTCCCTTTGGAGGATGGAAATGGCCCCATAAAGTCGATGCCCCATACGTCAAAGATTTCACATTCCTGTATGAAATTTTGAGGCATCTCATCCTTATGTGTGATCTTGCCTTGTCGTTGGCAAGCATCACAATGCTTAACCATTTCGTGAGCGTCACGATAAATGG
Source organism: Glebionis coronaria (assembly GCA_025667525.1). NCBI lineage: Eukaryota > Viridiplantae > Streptophyta > Magnoliopsida > Asterales > Asteraceae > Glebionis > Glebionis coronaria. Next base: position 632,620,807 of record CM046874.1, on the reverse strand, counting down.
TGGGCCAGTAGAATCCGGAATCAAACACTTTCTTAGCGGTGTAGTTGGGACCAAAGTGACCACCGGTGGGTCCTTTGTGGCAAGCTTGGAGGATATTGAAAGCTGCCGGTCCGTCAACACATCGACGAATAATCAGATCAGCACACTGTTTGAATAGATAAGGGTCATCCCAAAAGTAAGTCTTAACATCGTTCAAGAACTTCTTCTTTTGTTGGGATGTTAACCCTTGGATGAGAATACCACCCGCTAAGTAGTTTGCAATGTCCGCAAACCACGGGGTGCCATCGAGATTGAGGTTTATAGACATTAAGGTTACAAGAGGGAAAGAGTCATTGATCTCTTTATTCGGATGATCCCCCTGATATGGGTCCTCAAGTCTGCTCAAATGATCCGCGGCCAGGTTTTCGGCACCCTTCTTGTCACGAATTTCAGTGTTGAATTCTTGAAGGAGCAAAACCCAGCGAAGAAGTCTTGGCTTAGAATCGTTCTTAGTCATCAAGTACTTCAACGCGGAATGGTCCGTGTATACGATGGTGGTGGATAAAACAAGATAGGGGCGAAATTTTTCAAAAGCATAGACAACAGCTAAAAGCTCTTTTTCGGTTGTCGTATAATGCAATTGAGCCCCTGTCATTGTTTTGATAGCATAGTGGATTCGTTGGAAGTGTTTATTCACTCTTTGACCCAAAACCGTACCAATAGCAAAGTCGCTAGCATCGCACATCAATTCAAAAGGCAGCTCCCAATTTGGGGTAACCAAGACCGGTGCCTTAGTGAGCTTATCCTTAAGAAGATTGAAGGCTTCGAGACACTCTTTAGAAAAGATAAAAGTAGTATCTTTTTCCAAGAGGTGGGTCATCGGGCGAGCGATTTTAGAGAAATCCTGAATGAATCTACGATAGAAGCCCGCATGACCCAGAAAGCTTCTCACACCCTTCACGGTTGAAGGTGGAGGTAATTTGGCTATGACATCTATTTTAGCACGGTCGACTTCAAGACCGGCTTTTGAGATTTTGTGTCCTAGCACAATGCCTTCTTTTACCATAAAATGGCATTTTTCCCAATTCAGAACAAGGCGAGTGTCTTCGCACCGCTTAAGCATACGTTCCAAATTGGCAAGGCAAGAAGAGAAGGAATCCCCGAAGACCGAGAAATCATCCATGAAGACTTCCATGGTTTGCTCAACCATGTCATGGAAGATAGCCAACATGCACCTTTGGAAAGTCCCGGGGGCATTGCATAAGCCAAAAGGCATTCGTTTATAAGCAAATGTGCCATAGGGACAAGTGAATGTTGTCTTCTCTTGATCTTGGGGATCGATGGGTATTTGAAAATAACCCGAGAAACCATCAAGAAAGCAGTAATATTCATTACCAGCTAAACGTTCAAGCATTTGGTCCATAAAAGGTAGAGGGAAATGATCCTTTCTCGTGGCATCATTGTGTTTGCGGTAGTCTATACAAACTCTCCACCCAGTAACGAGACGGGTAGGAATTAACTCGTTGTTTGCATTGGGCACAACGGTGATTCCGCCTTTCTTAGGCACACAATGGACTGGACTAACCCATGGTCAATCCGAAATAGGGTAAATCATACCCGCATCAAGAAGTTTGATAACCTCTTTTTTGATTACTTCATGTATTTTAGGATTCACCCTTCGTTGACTTTGAATTGTGGGCTTAAAGTCGTCCTCCATGAGAATTTTATGTGTGCAAAAGTGAGGATCAATTCCACGGATGTCGGAGATTTTCCAAGCGATAGCTCGTTTATGCTTCTTCAACACAGCGACAAGTCGGGCTTTTTCGTCTTCTTTCAGATCCTTTGCGATGATGACCGGTAGCTTCTCATCGTCTTCCAGGAAAACGTACTCAAGATGAGGAGGTAGGTCCTTAAGCTCGAGAGTGGGAGGATCCTCAATAGATGGTGAAACTAACGATGGGTCATCATTAGTCACCTTTTTAGGAGAAGGAGGAGACAACGGGTCCTCATTGAGAAGTCTCTCAATAGTACGAATATCTTCATCCCAATTGGTGGACAAATTATCATACTTAATATTGAGAGGACCCAAGCTGGCTTCGAAATCATCCAAGTCACTTTCTCCAAAAGGAGTAAATGCTGGAGCAATTGAGGCAACGGTTTCAACATTGAGTAGAGAAGAGAGAGTACTTTTGCAAGCATCATGAAAATGTTTTTCACAAGCCTCATCGAGAACATCAATAGCATTAACACTCTCATATGAATAAGGTTGCTTAGAAATCTTACCCATGTTGAAGACAATTTTATCGTCACCAACTCTCATGATTATTTCGCCTGCGGCTACATCAATAAGAGTGCGACCGGTCCTCAGGAATGGACGTCCGACGATTAATGGAACACGGGGATCCATCTCGTAATCAACGACGACAAAATCCGCAGGGAAGGTGAATTTGTCGACGCCAACAAAGACATCTTCGGCTATCCCCACTGGATAAGCAACCGTACGGTTAGCTAATTCCAAAGTCATTTTGGTGGGGACTAGCTCGGGGAGAGATAATTTCTTCCAAACACTTAAAGGCATTAAGTTTATACTGGCACCTAGATCAGCTAGGGCCATGCAATTCTCTACTCCCGGGAAGTTGCAAGGAATCAAGAAGCGACCCGGATCACCAAGTTTGGTGGGCAATTTCCTTAAGAGCACTGCGGAGCAGTTCTCATTAAGTTGGGTCTGAGCGATATCAAGAAGCTTTTCCTTATCAGTTAGAAGATCTTTAAACATCTTAGCGTATTTGGGCATGTGAGCGAGAGCCTCGGCAAAGGAGATGTTAAAATTCAATTGTTTAAACATTTTTAGGAAGTTTGAAACCTGAATATCATCCTTGCTCTTTTGCTTATCTTTCCTCAACCTTGAAGGATAAGGTATATTGGATGAGGAAGAAGGCTTTAAGGGAATATGATCACTCACAACCACGGGTGGTGGGGAAATGGGGATAGAAGGTGAAGGAGGTGGGGAAAGTTGCTCTTTTTCCTTCTTCACAATCACGGGTGGAGGTGTAGGAATCTCGGGTTCCATATAACCTTTTCCACTACGAGTAGTGATTGCTTTCATCTCCCCTCTTGGATTCGCAACGGTATTACTCGGAAGAGTACCCGAAGAAGAGGGTTGATTACTTTGGATGAGCGAACCAATCATATCACGAAGGTGAAGAGCTTGATTGTTAAAAGAGTTTTGCATGTTTGCATTAATTGCATCACTGTGTTTGGCCATATCATTCCTTAGCTCGGCTAGAATATCGTTCCCTTGTTTTGCCATTTCTCCCTTCAAGTTGCGGACTTGACTCTGAAGATTCGTCACCAACTCCCGATTGGTCTTCATAAATGTCTCGACATCTGGATTCACTGCCATCGGTTGATTGAGAGGTGGAGCCTAGTAAGCTTGAGAATTTCCTTGAGTTGGGTATGGGTTTCTTTGGGATTGATACTGATTTTTTGCACGAGGTTGGGATTGGTTTGCAGGAGGGAAACCGAGAGGAGCAAGATAATTGTTGGAGCGATAACTTAGCAAGTTACGGTCTCCTTGAGGGCGAGCTTGATAGCCTCCCGTGGGATAAGTACCATATGCTGCGTTAACGTCTTCAGAATAATTGCCGTGATTAGAAGGACACTCATTGTAGGAATGAGGACCACCACATGTGTCACAAGAAATAGCAACGGCTTTAGCTTGTTGAGTTTGGTTAGAAGTCAAAAGTTGGAGACTTTTGTTAATATCAAGAATAGCACGTTCCAAAATAGACGAGTTGGTGGTGGAAGAAGTAGATGAAACATTGACTCTCTGATTAGATCTTGAGGATGCGGACGAATCCCAATTCTTGTGGTGAGTAGTCATGTTTTCAATCAACTCTCGACACTCTTCTGGTCTCCTTTTCATAAAAGTACCACCGGCGGCGGCATTGATCGTGTCACGATCACGAAAAGTGAGACCATTGTAAAAGGTGTCAATGAGAGTGACGGGGAGCATATTGTGATTAGGACAGCGGTCGATCAAATCATTGTAACGTTCCCAAGCATCGAAAAGCGATTCATCATTCTCTTGCATAAATCCACTAATTTGGTTACGAAGGCTAGTGACCATGGATGGGGGAAAGTAGCGCGATAAAAAGCGTTGAGTCATGTCATTCCACGTATGAATAGAATTCTTAAGAAGACGGTCAAACCATTTTTCGGCATGGTGAGAAAGCGAGTGTGGAAAAAGTTGGAGGCGAAGGTCATCCATAGAAACACCGGGGGACTTCATGCTTTGAGTGATAGTAATGAATTTGTCGAGGTGTTTGTTGGCATCATCATTAGGCATTCCGGCGAATGGATTAGTTTGCACTTGTTGGATCATGTGATGCTTCAACGAAAACTCTTGAGCCGTGATGTGCATCGGCGCAATCGGGCCTCCGCGTCCGTTCATGGTGGGTTGGCACAATTCCCCCATGGTTCGTAAATCAGGTAGAAGGACATTGTTGTTGTTGTTGTTATTGTTGTTATTCAAATTGTGTTGAGGTGGGTGATTATTGTTGTTATTAACACCAGCCATATCTAAATCTTCAAGAGTCTCGGGCTCAGAATAGTTGGAAGATCTAGTACGCATACACCTGCAGAAGAAAAATATACACAAAGAATATCTATATAATCTTTTTGGTGCAAAACCTTTGGAAAAGAATTGCTTTTTATGATTTTTTAAATGTTTTTGTATTTTTGAAGAGTTTTATATTTTTTATTGATTTTTGGAATTTTTTAAAGCAAGGAAAATAACGTTCAAAGAACGGATCCCAAAATTCAATGCGTCTCTCACTAGAAACCGTTTATCTTAACGAAAAGAGCCGGCAGCGGCGCCATTTAATACTTCGCTTTTCGCTAGGTATAAAAATAATTTCGTTGTTCCGATCTTTTCGAATTGAAAACCGGTCTTAAGTGCGACTCAATCGTCTTTTGGTGAATCAAGAGAATGGTTTGGTTTGTTTGTTTTAAACTATTAACAAGTAATTAAAGTGTCGTTGAGTAAAATGAAGTTAAAGGATTAATTTTAAATGACGAGTAAAATAAAAGGTAGCTAAACATAAAGATAAGATTAGAAAAATGCTTAAACACTTAATAAAACCAACACTTAGAAAATTTCTCAAAATAAAAACTTAATAAAAAAAAGTACTATAAGAAAGTAAGATCGGAGTAAACCAAAGCAAGCCAAAAGAAACCCGATCGGAATGTATTCCGATCGGTTGATCGGAATAATGGTAGGACAACAATCAGAATATGTAGAAAGGAGGGTCAATCGGAATGTTACTAAGGACCACAATCGGAATAATAAACAGACTACCAATCGGAATGCCCAGAACTAGACCAATCGGAATATTAAAGTGGATACCGTCGGAATAAGCATGAATCATCCAAATCGGAATAAACACATTTGCACCTATCGGAATAACATGGATATGAAGAACAATCGGAATATGTAGAATGCCACAATCGGAATATGCAGAAAAACTGCCAATCGGAATACTGTAACTGGTCGTGGTCGGAAAACCAAAACCCTAATCCGATTGGACCAATCGGAATGTTGAAGTGATACCGTCGGAATACTGGCCAATCGGAAAGGGGTTTTAAACCCTTTTCTAAAATCAAGGAAATTGGTTAGGGGTGTACCCGGTCGGAACAGCCCAATCGGAAAGGGGTTTTACCACCCTTTCCGAAAATTGAGGGATTTGGCTAAGCTAGACAATAAGCTAAGTTCAATAAGCTAGTATCCACAACTTAACAATCCGAAAACTTAACCGAATCAAATAAGCACTTATCTTAACTTATTCAACTCGAAAATAAGCAACTTTTTAGATCAAACAATAAAAACATAAACTTTTTAATAAAACTTTTTAATAAGAAAAATAAGCTAATCATCAAAATAAGCCAATAAGCACAAAAGTCTTAAAGCTTAATCAAATGAAAACTTATAAAATGATCAAAAGATTAACTTTTTAAGCACGAAATCATTAAGAACAACACGGATCTATTGATAATCGCACCAAAATCAATCTTAAATCAAAGAAAAGTAGAATGAGAATAAGGATTAAAAGCTTAAAATGGAACTTTGATTAATGAAATAAGCAATACAAAGATGTTTAATCTTGAAAGATTAAAAGAAAAAGATGAACTAGTGAGAGAAAGTTTAAGACTTTCTCTCTCTAAAACTAGAGAAAACTAAAAAGTGAAAATTAACTAAAAACTCTAACTCCCCTCCTAATGACTATTAGGAGGGTATTTATAGGGAAGGTGGAAGGAGTGCATGTGTTGCATCTTCTTTCTTGCTTTCTTCACGTTTTCTCGACTCGACTTTAATTCTTCGTCTTTGTCGTCTCGGGATTTGAACTTGTCTTTTTAATTTTCTTCTTCTATTAGACTTAAGTTCTTCGACTTCGTTAAACTTCCGTCTTTTGACTTTTTCTTCGATAAATCTTCAGAATAGGTCTTGGACTTCCGTTCTTTTTGCACTCTTGATCTTTTGACTTCGTCTTTTCCCGTTTTTCTTCGATAAAAGCCCGTGAAAGCCCGTGTTTTCTTCCTTTTTAATATTTTGGTCCTGAAACACAATAAAAACACAAACCACGCATAATTCCGACTTTTACGACATAAATCACACGTTTTGGTCTTGTTATTATTAGAAATAAGTGGTAAAAGGATAAGTGTTTTCACACTTATTAGCGTACTAGATCTTTTAATTATCAAGAGCCCGAGACTCGAGAAGATTTAAGTATGTCAGGTGTTAACAACAACAATAATCCACCGCACCTCAATAGTAACAACAATGTTCTTCCACAGCCCGATCTTCGGACAATGGAGGAGCTTTGTCAACCTACCATGTTTGGACGAGGAGGACCGATTGCGCCGATGCAAATCACGGCTCCTGAGTTTTCGTTGAAGCACCACATGATTCAGCAAGTGCAAACTAACCCATTCCGTGGATTGCCTGATGATGATGCCAACAAACACCTCAACGAGTTCATTACAATCACCCAAAGCATGAAGTTGCCTGGTGCCTCAATGGATGTTCTTCGCCTACAACTCTTCCCACATACTTTATCACATCATGCCGAGAAATGGTTTGATCGTCTTCCAAAGAATTCAATTCACACTTGGGATGACATGACCCAACGCTTTTTGTCGCGCTACTTTCCACCATCCATGGTCACGAGCCTTCGCAATCAAATCGGCGGTTTCATGTAAGATCCCGATGAATCTCTTTTTGATGCTTGGGAAAGATATAATGTCTTGATCGATCGTTGTCCAAACCACAACATGCTTCCAGTCACATTGATTGATACTTTCTACAACGGTTTGACTTTTCGAGATCGTGATACGATTAATGCAGCCGCCGGTGGCACATTTATGAAAAGGATACCCGAGGAGTGTAGAGAGCTTATTGAAAACATGACTACTCACCACAAAAACTGGGATTCCTCCGCTTCTTCAAGGAACAACCCGAGAGTCAATGTTTCTTCCACTTCAGCAAACCCTGATATGACCGAACTCACCCGCATGATGACTGAAATGAGCAAAAGTATCTTGCTTCTCGCTTCAAACCAACAACAACAAGTTAAAGCGGTTGCACCTTCTTGTGAAACATGCGGCGGTCCTCACTCATACACCGATTGTCCCTCTACACAAGGAAATCCGGAAAATGTGTATGCAGCTTATGGTAATTATTCACCAGAAAATTACCAAGCTCGACCTCAAGGGGATAGAAACTTGCTGAGTTATCGATCAAACAATTACCTTTCACCCGGTTTTTCTCCTCAAAACCAAAACCCCACCAACAACAACTACAATAGAAGCAACCAAATCCCACCAAGAACTTCTAATCCTTATCACCCACCCACTCAACAAACCCCACCCATTAACCCCGATGTTGAAGCCATCATGAGAACCCAAGGTGAGCAAATCAAGAATCTGCAAAGTCAAATGATCAATCTTAAAGGAGATATTACCAAGCAAGGAAATGAGATAAGATCCGATCTTCGCGATAATATTCAATCCTCCTTCAGCAATCAAACAACTGATTTGAAGAATATGCTTGCTAGTTTCTTGCCCGCCGCTCAACCTTCTACTTCAAGTTCTCTGCCTTCAAACACCGTCACCAATCCGCGAGCAAATGTGAGTGCTATTACTACTCGTAGTGGAATTACCATTGTCGATCCACCTATCCTACCCCCATCATCTACACCTCCTCCACCACCATTTATCCCTACTCCTCCTACACCTAGTATTAGTGCACCATTACCGTCTCCGCCTCGTCATGACGATGTACCTAGGAAGGACCCTTCAACATCTCAACCTAAACCTTTACCACCTTCACCTTCACCACCCAAACCCAATATCCCATATCCTTCTCGCTTAGGCAAGAACAACGAGCTAACCAAGAATGACTATCACGTGTCAAGCTATGTGAAGATGCTCTCTCAAATGAACATCAACATTAGCCTTGTTGAAGCACTTGTCCACATGCCGAAATTTGTGAAAGCATTCAAGGAATTGCTTAACAAGAAGGAGAAGTTGATTGAGCTCGCCAACACACGCTTAAATGAAAACTGTTCTGCAGTTATTCTTAAAGAACTTCTGGAAAAACTTGGAGATCCCGGTCGTTTTATGTTGCCGTGCATTTTCAACAAAACCGAAGAATTTACTGCCCTTGCTGATCTCGGGGCTAGTATTAATCTTATGCCTTTGAGTGTTTGGAAAACACTATCATTACCCGACCTCACTCCAACGAAGATGACTCTTGAACTTGCAAATCGCACTCTCGCTTACCCCGTTGGTATTGCCGAAGACGTGTTCATCAAAGTTGGCACATTTACTTTCCCGATCAATTTTGTCGTTGTTGATTATGAAATGGACCCTCGTATTCCTTTAATACTTGGTCGGCCATTCTTGAGAACCGGACGAGCTTTAGTTGATGTGGCCGAAGGTGAGTTAATCTTAAGAGTCGGGAATGATTCACAAGTTTTTAAAATGGGGAAGCTTACAAGCAAATCCTTTGGACGAGAATCAGTGAATATGATTAATGTCCTCAATGATTTTGTCATCTACAACAATCCTCTATTCAACTCTTGCATTGATAATCCACTTTTTCAAGACGATGTGGATGATTCTCTATTCAATTTGGACGCTTCTCCCATTTATGATTCTCCATCGATCTTTGATGCTTATGATGATGATTCTAGCTCAGATTCGGATGATTATGATGACCTTACTTCTGAGTATCCCGATCTGCCCACTTATGATGATTTTGATGAGGCCGATACTCTTTCGAGTGATTTTTCACATGATGAAGATCCTCCGCCATCACTCGATCCTACTTTGGACGATTACTCATTTGAGGAAGATTTCTTTGCTTTTCTTAATACTTACTTCCCTCATGAGAGTGATGCACCTCCTTTAGATTTTGAAGATTATCGTCTTGATCTTACTTTGGATTTGAAGCACATTCTTTCAAAGGAGAAGAAACCAGTCGACACCAATATCCGCAGCACGTATGATTTAACACCTCTTTGTCCCCCTTCTGAGGACGAGGTTGTGCATCTTCTTCGCGGATCTTCTTCACACTCTGCTGAGCCTGGGTGCTATTTTCCCTTAAAGGAAAAGGTGTTCGACCCCGGTATTGATATTCTTCAGCCATCTCAGTATCCCCCTGATGAAATAAAAGGAAATATCTTTGGAACTATTGAAGACATGCTTGCACCTCACCATACTTGCTCCCACCGTGCTCCATCTTTGCTTAAGGGACCCTTGCCTATTCTTCTTTGGCTTGCCTTGTTCGCCTTAAGTTTGTGCTATTTGATGGACGAAAACTATGTCTTTGATCCTGGTGGATATGTTTCATGCTTCTTCCTATGATGATCAAGGTCGAGTCAGGCTCACGACTCGGTAAACAAAAATCAAGCGCTTCTTAGGAGGCAACCCATGCATCTATCTTTTAGCTTTCTTTATCCTAAGTGTAGGTGAGACCCGTTGGTTTGCTATTTCCTCTCCTCTTCTAATCAGGGATTCGAGCGCTCAAATACACACTCTTGATGATTCTTTTCGACCCGTGATTCCGTGCTCCCTTCTTCCCGGTTCTATCCTAAACTCTTTTCGATTCACTATTTTATACTTTCTCAATATTAAAATAGGAATCTCTTTAGTTGTCTCTTCCTTAGCGAGATTTAAACAAAGTGCACAATGTCCTAAGTGTAGGGGAGTTTACTCCCACATGCTTAAACATTGAGGACAATGTTTATCTTAAGTGTAGGGGGGACTTCTATCGAAGTTAAGTGGCCTTTTCCTTGTTTTTGTCCTCATTTTAACCGGAAAATCAATTTTTCGATATTTTTCAAAATTTTTGATCTATTTTGGCCTATTAGTTTTTCCCCTTTGTATAGTTATTTTCTTTCTTTGCTAGAATAAATTTTTAATAAAGTGGTTTTAGTTTTCAAACGTTGTGAATATTTTGACTCAACCCGATTTTACTTATCTAAGTTTACTCTAACTAGTATCCTTAACGTGTTTAAGTCAAGTTTTGCTAGGCTTTTATATAGGGAGCTATAAAACGCGAAAGTCTTAACTCTCATGGGTTAAGAACAAGAACTTTTCGCAAGTTCATATAATTGATCCTAGAGAGTCGTTTGTCAAGGGAACTTTAAAATGCGATTTCTAAACTTGGAAAAGTCTAAGAGTTTGAAAGATCCTATAGGCGACTCGAAAACCCAAAACTTTGATTTAATAGGCTAAGCATCCACGAGTCTCATTCCTTGAGATCTTAAACTTTAGAGAACGAGAGATGATAGAGCCAATTATAAGTTTGGTATTCTTTCGGGAATTTATGTGAGTTAATTATAAGTCTATTCTCCCATCGCTTGCTAATAAATTTATCTGCAATAAATAAGGTTGTACGATTTGAAAAGTTACTTAGCTTCTAGCCTAAGATCGTTTAAAAGTTGCTCGGTATGGATTAGAGTTCATAGCCAAGGCATAACTTATTGAAGCGGGATGCGAAGATTGGCGAGTCCGAAAAGGCCCTAACAAGGCATGAGGGCTACATTTTGTTGCTAAAGATCCAAAGTGATGTGAAGAATCATTTATAAAAAATCAATATGAAGGATCGAGACACACGACGAAAAGCAAATACTCCCCAAAAGTCATGGAGAAGTGTATCCGAAAAGACCCTAGCAAGGTATGAGGATAAATAGATCCAAGTCATAAAAGGAGGCGGATCGTTGTATATCAAAGTCCAAAATAAAGATTGGAGAAAAATGAAGAAGTCGTGGTCCAAGTATGAATCTCTCAAAACATCAAGTGAAGAAATTCCATTATGAAGAGAAGACCATAATTTCATGAACGTCTCTCAAGGTTTGAAGTATGAAGTCACTGCCAAATATCGGTCCGAGAAAGGTCTCAAATCGTGAAGCGAGTTATGCCAAGATATGAACTTTATGAGGTCCCGAGAAGCAGTTTTAAAAGATTTTGTCCTTTAGCTAACTATTGATTAAATCGTTCACTTTATTTTCGGACTAAATAACTATCGAAATAAGTCAACAATGCATCCTCGTGATCATTCAAGACAATAATAAAATATAAGAGATACACCTAGGAATAAGGGAGTCTAAGTGAGTAATTGGCCCACATGAGTTCGTGTTAGTTTGCTAACTTATAATAACAATGATCTCGTTTTTAAGCTTGGTTTGGAGAAAGTGAAAACTTGAGGATGATGATTATTCACAACATTTTCAAAACCCAAGGTATGTTTTTTTTATTTCTTTACTTTGAATGTTTTTAATTTTCTATCTCTTTAATAAAGGCCAACATGGATTAATTATGATGAAAAATGTAATCTTGCTTTGTAACTAATGCATTGCATGAGGACATTGCAATGGTCAAGTGTAGGGGATTTGATAGGTGTGTAAACACCCATCTTTTTTACCACTTAATTACAATAATAACCGGACCAAAACGTGTATTTTATGTCAGTTATATCGGAATTATGCGTGGTTTGTGTTTTTGTGGTGATTTAGGAAGAAAAGGTGAAGAGTGGAGAAACACGGGCATTCACGGGCTTTTATTGAAGAAAAAGATGAAAGACGAGGTCAAGAAGTCAAGAGTGCAAAAAGAACGGAAGTCCAAGACCAATTCTGAAGATTTATCGAAGAAAAAGTCAAAAGACGGAAGTTTACTAAAAGCCGAAGAACTCAAGTCTTATTTATTGAAGAATTAAAAGACGAGTTTAAAGAAATCGTGAAGCCAAAAGTCATTAAAGCCCAAGATTAACAAAAGATTAAGAAGGGAAGGACTTAATGGTTCAATTAAGAAGAAATGAAGGAGGGGAGGAAGCTTCCTAAGCATTCCTTAATCCTCCCCTATATATAGTCATTAGGATTCATCTTTTCATTCTTGTTGGCTAAGGTGACAATTAGTCTTCCACCTTTTAATTACTTGTCATTTACTTTTCATGTCAAATTTAAATACATGTCTTGCACCTTAATTACCCTTTAATTCCAAGTAAGTGTTTTTAATTTTGTTTCTTTAATCTTTATTTACATTTGATCAAGTTTCTTTTCATCATTCTCCTTCTACTTTTCTTCTTTTTGGTTCGGCTTAAAATCGGATTAAGCAAGCTTTTGCTTAATCCTTTTGATTATTTGATTAAAGGTTTTGTCTTTTCTTTTCCTTTTAAGGTTTTCATACGAGATAAGCCATAAGTTTGACAATCTTATGTGCTTATTTGGTATTTGGCTTATTTGTTTTTAGAAGTTCTTAAAGTTTCATCTTTCTAAAAGCTCACTTATTTGTTTACTTAATTCGTTTTCACAAAAGTCTTTAATTTTTTTGTTTATTGTATTTGTCCTATTATTGTTTTGGTAAAGTTTTGAAATTTGCTTATTGTCGAAATCAGCTTATTCAGTTTAGCTTATTTGCTCACTTGTTTCCATTGTTCCGATCTTTAAGGTTTCTGTTGTTACGATCCAACAAGTGCGATCGCATAAACCCTTAGGGTTTCTACTTGCGATCCAGTGTTGCGATCAAGGACTAAGATCGTATTACGATCACACTCCATAATCCCCACCACTATCACTCATTGCGATCGTGGGTACGATCATAGAGTGCGATCTGTTGGTACGATTGTGGTCACGATTTCTACTGCGATCCACTCGTTGCGATCGTAGTGGAGTTCGATCACCAAGTACGATCGCTGGGTGCGATCTGTTGTTACGATCACTCGTTACGATCGAAGGTTGCGATCTGGGAGTGCAATCCCTATTTGTTTCCATCGCATTGAGTGCGATTGTGGGCTACGATCAAGCTGCGATCAAGTTGCGATCCAACCACTTCATTGGTTGCGATCGCAGTGCGATCGGATTCATTTCCTTGTTTTGTTTTTGCTTTATTTCAAATTTTGTTTTCCCGCCTTTTTAATTGATTTATTTTTATGTTTTCAAACTTTATTACATTGTCAAATTTAATTTTCGTCTCGCTTTTATTTTAAGTCATTTAATTAATTTACTTTTCAAAGTTTTAATATTGTGCCATTTACATTTAATTAGTTTAGATTTAATTAAGTGCCATTTACTTTTAATCTCGCTTTAAATTCCCGTCGTTAATTTTTAGATTAGATTTTAGATTTACCTTAATTGTTTTTGCACTTTTAATATACTACAACGACGCAACATTTGTTTCACCAAAATCAATAGAGTCACACATAGAACCTAGATCAATTCGATTAGACATACGACAAAGAACTTTTTAACTGAGTAAAATCGAGTTATTACTCATAAATGCTAGTAATTCTGATAATCTTATATCTCTATCTGCTAATACTCAGGAACCAATAGTTTCCAATGCATTGTCTACTATTGTTATTGAAAACAGGTGGTCCAAATTGTTCTCTGGTATTTGGACTCTGGTTGCTCCAAGCATATGACCGGAGATCGCTCTCAGCTCAGAAATTTCGTCAGCAAGTTTCTTGGTACGGTTCGATTTGGAAATGATCATATTGCAAAGATAATGGGTTATGGTGAATATCATATTGGGAATGTTATAATTTCAAGAGTGTATTATGTGGAAGGTCTCGGTCATAACTTATTTTCTGTGGGATAATTTTGTGATGCAAACCTAGAAGTTTCTTTTCGAGAGCATACCTGCTTCATTCGTAATTTGGAAGGGGTTGATTAATTGAAAGGTACTCGAGGGAATAATTTGTATTCTTTGTCTCTACAAGACATGATGGCCGCTTCTCCCGTATTTCTTCTCTCCAAAGCATCAAAGACTAAGTCATGGCTATGGCATCGATGGTTATCTCATCTTAACTTTGACGCTATTAATCATTTGGCGAAAAACGAACTTGCTCGTGGTCTTCCTAAACTTTCATTTCACAAGGATCATTTGTGTTCCGCGTGTACAATAGGGAAAAGCACTAAGAAATTATACAAACCCAAGACGGAAGACACCAACCAAGAGAAACTTTATTTGTTGCATATGGATCTTTGTGGGCCAATGCGTGTTGAAAGTCTTAGTGGCAAAAAGTACATTCTCGGAATTGTCGATGATTACTCTCGGTTTACATGGGTGAAATTTCATACAACAAAAAATGAGGCACCTAAATTCATCATCAGATTTCTCAAGATGATTCAAGTGCGTCTCAATACTATTGTCCGACGCATTCGTACAGATAATGTGTTAGGACCATTGTAATAGTTATATGTAATAGGTAGACTAGGAGGTATGTAGTTCCTCCTGGTCCTAGTCGTAGTAGGAGCAAGTCCTGCTCCTGGTTCTAGTCGAAGTCAAACTTTATTATTTACTTAATATTCTGTTAGGATATGCATGAGATATGTTAGGAAAGGATATGCATATTAGGGTTTCCTTGTAGTATAAAAGGAACCTTAGGAAGAAGGGTTAGACACACCTTCACCAAACGTAGTTCTAGTCATTATCAATATTAGAAATCCTTAGAAAGGATCAAGTCTTTATAGTTATTCTGTTCTTCTTAATTATATTTATATTCTACATTCATATTGTGTATAGAGTCTCTTTGTGATTTGACTTGTGATTACAGAAGTCATTCACCGGTCCTGACAGGCTGCAAGATCTACATCTAGTAGACCCAACAAGTGGTATCAGAGCCTGGGAGGGTCTCTATACAAGAAGAATCAATTTTTCTTCTTTATGACATTTTGTTTATCATGTCTGCCTCAACCTCTACTCAAACAGGAGAAGACAGCACTCCTAAAATTGTGCAACCTCAGCAGATCCTGGCTACGGTCTCAAACATGAATGGTAAATTCCCTCTTCTGAAGAAGGGTGAATATGATAACTGGGCAATGAAGATGGAATGGTGGATCACCAACACTGATCAAGATCTTTGGAAGATCATTCTGAATGGGAATAGCAGGAAGCTTACTGGACGAGACAAGAACGGTAATATTACTCTTCTTGACCCTAAATCTCATGAGGAAATCATAGTTATTCAGAAGGAGGTAAAAGCAAAAACGATTTTGCTTCAATCTCTTCCTGAAGATCACATGGGTGACTTCTACCATTTGGATGATGCCAGAGAAATCTGGAATGGCATAAAAGCAAGGTTCGGTGGGAATGAGGAATCAAAGAAAATGCGAAGGTCCATGCTGAGAGATGAATTTACCGAATTCAAAATCTCAGAAACTGAAGGTCTAAATCAAGGGTATGATAGGTTCCAGAAGATATTGAGCCAGTTGAATCAACTTCGGACAAAGCCTGATGATGGTGACATTAATGCAAGGTTTCTTAAAGCCTTACCCTACTCATGGAATCAAGTGGTGATCTCTCTCAAAGCCAAAGGTGGGCTTTACTATCTCACCTTTGATGATCTGCTTCATAGGCTCAGAACTTTCGAACCCCATGTGAGAGGATTTCCTAGTGACTCTTTTCCCACTCCTGCTAATTCAGCCTTTGTAAGTTCTATGGCATCTAGTCCCATGTCATATGCAAGTAGCCCAAGCAACATTGTGACCTCTCAGCACACTTTCCAGCATACTTCTGCTCCTGAACCTACTGCCAAGTCTGGTAGTATGGTAGAAGCTGTTCTTCATTCGTTTGTTGCTGATGTTAATGTTGAACAACAACTTGCTTTTGATGACTTCAAACAGGTCGATAAACTTGACCTGGATGAGATGGATCTTAAATGGCAGATGGCCATGCTTACTCTTAGGGTTCACAAGTTTGAGAAGAAAGCAGGAAGGAAATTTAATTACAACCCTCGGGAGCCAGCAAGATTCGATAGAAGTAAGGTACGAGCTATAACTGCCAGCAACAGGGTCACTTTGTAAGGGAGTGCCCCAGCAAGAATGATCAGGAGAAAAGCAGGTACTCCGCTTTCAAGGTTCAGGAGATAAAAGATGACAAGAAGGCATTGGTATCTGTTGACTCTATGGTCAACTGGAATGATCATCAGGCTTCTACCCTGGAATCAGCTGAGTCCTCGACTGACGTGTTTGCAATGATTGCTGGGAATCTCTCTGATGCAGAAGAAGCAGACGAGTTTGCTCTTATGGGCATCTCACCTCAGGTACAACATTGTCCTCTTGGTTGTCATGATAAATACTCAGAATTGTTGTCCCAATTTAATGAAATAAATGATCAAAATGATAAGTATTTTTTAGAGGTTCAAGCCTATAAGGCTTCATTAAACACTTTGGAACAACAAAAGAGGTGGTTACAAGATACACAACGTGCGTATGAGGATAAAATCAGGATACTAAGCATTGATTTAGAAAACACTACAAATATGCTTAAATATACAGAAACTGAAAGAGATGCTAGTATCAAAGAAAGAGAGGAGATGCAAGCTAAATTAGATGCTACAATGCTAAGATTTGACAAATGGCAAAAGGCACCTAAAAATCTTTCAAAATTAATTAACAGTAGCATGTCTGGCAGAACTAAAAGAGGCTTAAGATTTGAAAAATATATTGATTCAAAAGATGTATTTGATTTATCTTTCTCAAGTGTCTTTGATGCCGACAAAGAGGATGAGGGCAAACCTAGCTACAATAGATTTAAACCAGCAGCAGAAATGCATGCTGTCCCTCCTCCTCTTACTGGAACTTTTATGCCCACTTCATGGCATAATGACTCGGATGGATCACAGATGCTTGAGTCCCCAACAAGTTCTACTAATACTAATGACTTTGTCTCATGTATTTTCAGTGACAAAGCCGGTGACTCTGCATCTAATGATTCAAGTGACGAGTCAAGACCTACAAGTTCCAAGTCGAATGAACATGCTGCTACTGGTGCTAGGAAGTGCGAAGAAAGAGTTGCTGTCAAGTCAAGTGTGTCTGGTCCTTGTTTATTGAGTCCTAGGAAGAATGTTTTTCCTAGAAGTGTGTGTAATAAAGTAGGCAGTATGAAACAATCTCAGTTTAATAAAAGGTCTTTCAAAACATGTTTTGTTTGTGGCAGTGCCTTTCATTTAATTAAAGATTGTGATTATTATGACACACGTGCATCTGTTAATCATGCTTTTCCTGCTCCTGGTCCACCAGGAGCTGCTTCATATGCTACTAGAAGACTTAATCCTAGTGCTCCAACGTTTAATACTTCTAGAGTATCCTCTCCTTTCGCGTCTGATTATTGGAGAGATAGTGGATTCCAAACAACCAGTAATTATTTTAAATATTTTAATCCAATCTATCCACATAATTTAGACCGCACGTATTTTGGTTTGGGAAATTTGGGAACTGCTGTTAAGCCCTCAGCAGGTTGTTCTTGGTCAAATAATAATACCCATATGATGCATAGGAAACCAAGGAACAATGGTGGATCTCATCAATCTTCTTGGCACTCTTCTAATGATCTACAAGGCAGGCTCAAACCTGAAAAGGTTTGGGTCCCCTTAAGACACTAACTTTTGCATTTTTATTCTCTTGTTGTTGTAGGTTACTCCATACCAGGATCCTAGTCTAGGTATTGTTGATAGTGGTTGCTCCAGGAGCATGACTGGCAATAAGAGTCTTCTCTCTAACTTTGTACCATTTCATGGTGGCACGGTCTATTTTGGTGGGGGTGAAGGCAGAATCACTAGCAAAGGAACGATAAAGACTCCAAATCTTAATTTTGAGCAGGTCTACTATGTGGAAGCACTTCAACATTTCAACTTGATATCGGTCTCTCAGATTTGTGACAAGAAGCAGTTTGTTCTCTTCACCGATACTGATGCACTTGTGCTTTCCAAAGACTTTAAGCTTCCGGATGACTCACATGTTTTACTCAAAATCCCTAGAAGACACAATCTCTATAGCATCAAGTTGAATGAAGTCAACCCTACTGGTCAACTAGCTTGTCTGGTTGCAAAAGCCTCAGAAGATGAAGCCACTAAATGGCACCGAAGGATGGGACATGTGAACTTCAAGACCATTCACAAACTTGCCAATCTGAATCTGGTCTCTGGTTTACCTCCCAAGACGTTTAGAAATGATATAAATTGTATTGCCTGCAGCAAAGGCAAACAACACAAAGCATCCTTCAAGGCCATTACTGCTCTAAGTCTTATTACTGAACCATTGCAGCTTCTACACATGGACTTATTTGGTCCTACTTCCATCAGGAGCATTGACCACAAGCAATTCTGTTTGGTGGTGACTGATGGTTATAGCAGGTTTACGTGGGTGTTCTTCATGGCTGCCAAAAGTGAGACCTACTCAATTCTTAGAGATTTTCTTACCTTGATAGAGAATCAGTTGTCCAAGAAAGTTAAAGGTATTCGTTGTGACAATGGAACCGAGTTTAAAAATAAAGACCTCATCACACTTTGCAATGCTAAGGGCATCAAAAGAGATTATAGTGCTGCTAGGACTCCTCAACAGAATGGTGTGGCAGAAAGAAAGAACAGGACACTAATAGAAGCAACAAGAACTATGCTTGCCGATTCCAAGCTTCCAACCATGTTCTGGACAGAAGCTGTTAATACTGCAAGTTATGTTTTGAATAGGGTTTCTATTACCAATCCTCACAAGAAGACTCCTTATGAGCTGCTCACGGGCAAAGTTCCAAATATTGCTCATTTGAAGCCTTTTGGGTGTCCAGTCACCATTCTGAATACTAGTGACTATTTGGGGAAGTTTGATGGCAAGGCAGATGAAGGATACATTGTGGGATATTCAGCTCATTCTCGGGCGTATCGTGTCTACAATCTTCAAGCCAAACGGATAATTGAAACTATTAATCTCAGGTATTTTGAGGAGAAGTCAAACATCCAAGGCAAAGGTCCAGAATGGTATTTTGATCTTGATTATCTTAGTGATTCGTTAGGATATTTTCGTTTCAAAACTAACCATGATGCAGGACCACAAGTGTTTGCAACTTCTAGTATTGGTGTTCCTTCTAGTATTTTTGATTCAGATGATGAGGATGACATTTTTGTGGTTCCATCCTATTCCACCACGGTTTCTCACACTCCTCCTAGTGATGCATCTCCATTGGATGTACAGGATTCCCAAGCAGCTCTTGACACTCTTCTCAAACAGCAACAAGAAGCTACTAAAGCAGCTGCTAAAGGTAGTTTTGAGTTTCCCTTGGTTGAGCCTACTGACAAAGTTGCTCCTGGTACTCCAGCTTCTGCTCCTATTGCTAGCTTATCACCTACTGGTACTCCGGCTAGTGAGACTGCTTCCAATACACGTTTCTCCAGTCCATCTGATTTGGGGAATCATGAAAAGAAGTCTTCTACCAAGCTTGATGATATACATAAACAACCGGTAGATGGGATTTTCCAAAATGCTTCATATGATGCTGACTTTGTTGGTGATCTCAATAACTTGGCACCAGAAGTGGAGGTTTCTTCCAATCCAGTCTTGCAATCACATAAAGATCATCCTACCACTCAAATTATTGGAGATCCTGGTTCTACTGTCAAGACACACAGAATGCAGCAGAAGGCCTCGTTTGATCATCATGCTCTTGTGGGCTATATTGAGGATCAAAAGCGTAATAATCATACGGACTTTCAACACTGTTTGTTTGCTTGTTTTCTTTCACAGGTGGAACCTAGGTCTGTTTCTCATGCTCTTGAGGATCAAAGTTGGGTGGAGGCTATGCAGGAGGAAATGCAGCAATTCTTGTTTCAGAATGTTTGGGTTCTGGTTGACTTACCAGATGGAAAGACAACTATCAATACCAAATGGATTCTGAAGAACAAGAAGGATGCACAGGGAATTGTCGTAAGGAATAAAGCTAGGCTTTTCGCACAAGGACACACTCAAATTGAGGGCATTGACTATACTGAAGTCTTTGCGCCGGTTGCCAGGATCGAGGCCATTCGTCTGTTTTTGGCCTTTGCTTCATATGTTGGGTTTACGGTGTTCCAGATGGATGTCAAGAGTGCATTTCTCTATGGCAAAATTGACGAGGAAGTGTATGTTACTCAACCTAAGGGGTTTGTAGATCCACTTCATCCCAAGAAAGTCTACAAGGTGGTCAAGGCTCTTTATGGGTTACATCAGGCTCCTAGAGCTTGGTATGAGCGTCTTTAAACTTTCTTGTTAAAGAATGGCTATAGAAGAGGTACTATTGACAAAACACTATTTCTTCGGCGGAATTCCAAGGATATTATCCTTGTTCAGGTTTATGTGGACGACATTATCTTTGGTTCTACAAGGAAGGAGTGGTGTGATGAGTTTGAACACTTGATGAAAGGCGAATTTCAGATGAGTGCGATGAGAGAACTGTCATTCTTCCTTGGTCTTCAGGTCAAGCAACAATCGGATGGGATCTTCATCAGTCAAGATAAATATGTCCATGAGATTCTTCAGAAGTTTGACATGGATCCTCTTAGACCAGCAGCAACTCCTTATGAAGTTGCTAAAATCAAACTTAAGAATGAGCCAGACCCCCCGGTAAATGTTCACATGTACAGGTCTATGATTGGCTCTCTCATGTATTTGACTGCATCACGTCCGGACATTATGTTTGCCGTAAGTGCTTGTTCTAGACACCAGGTGACTCCAACGGTTTCGAACTTAAATGCAGTGAAGAAGATTTTCAAGTATATCAAGGCTCAACCTAAATTGGGTCTATGGTATCCTAGAGAATCTCCTTTTGTTCTAGAAGCCTATAGTGATAGTGACTATGCTGGTGCTAATAATGATAGGAAGTATACTACTGGTGGTTGTCAATTTTTGGGTCGTCGGCTTATTTCATGGCAATGTAAGAAACAGACAATCGTAGTTACTTCTTCAACAGAAGCTGAATACGTTGCTGCTGCTAGTTGTTGTGGACAAGTTTTATGGATCCAAAATCAGATGTTGGATTATGGTTTCAATTTTATGAATACCAAAATTTTTATTGACAATCAAAGCACTATTTGCATTGTGAAGAATCCTGTTTTTCATCAGCGGACGAAGCATATTGAGATTCGGCATCATTTTATACGGGATGCCAATGAGAAGAAGCTGATACAGGTTCTTAAAGTTCATACGGATGACAATGTTGCTGATTTGCTGACTAAAGCTTTTGATGGTCCTCGGTTTAACCACTTGGTGGTTCATATTGGGATGGTCAATCCTTGAGGTCTAGGATTGAGGGGAGGCAAAGCCTAAGGGGAGGCTTTGTGTACATATTAGGTTAGACTAACGTATTAATAGTATGTAACAACATAGTTTCTTGGTTATGATGGTGTGTGGTGCTTATGATGGAGGATTTTTGCTCTCTTCTGGTGGATATGGCCTTACATGACTGGCTTCTGGTCCTCTTTGGTCAGCTTCTAGTTATAATTGGTTGGCTTCTGGTGGTTTAAAATCCTTCCATGTCAAGTGGTGTTTGGCTCCTGGTACTGGTCTGGCATACTGTTCATTCCTTTTGTCCTTTGTTAATCACGTTTTGCTCCTGGTCTAACCATTGTGTGCTTTGACTTTTGGTCAACGCTCCCATTCCTGGTATTTACAAGTTTGAATTCAGCATGTTAATTGGGAGTTGGTTATTATGTTAAAAAGGGCAAGTGGTTATTATGCAATTATGGTTTAATTTGAAAGGGCAACCCCCCATTAATAGGGGTCAATGAACAGTTACCACTTTCTTTATATATGGTCAACATACACCCTTGACTCACTCATTACAATTAACACACACACAAAACCGCTTCTACTCTTTACACCCTAATCCCAATCCTTCTTCCATCAATTCATCAAGATCCATGGCTGCTCTTGCTTACCAACCTGCTCACAACCGTGTTGCTTATCTGGGTGATGGTCCAAATCGTGAACATTTTGCTGACATCTTGGATTTCATTAAAGCTTCTAACTTGAGGTTTGCATTTACTGTCTGTCCTACCATATATGATAGTGTGATTCGTCAATTTTGGGCGTCTGCTCAACTTGTGAATGTGGCTGGTCGTCCACGTGCACTCCATGCTACCATAGATGGACGTGCATATGTGGTGACTGAAGCTTCTATTCGCTCTTCTCTTCATCTTCAGGATGAGGGGGGTGTTGAATCAATCCCCAATTCGGAAGTATTGGAGGGGATGGCTGCTATAGGTTATGAACATGGGGGGAAGTTTAACTTCCAGAAAAATAGGTTTTCCCCCTAATGGAAGCTTCTGGTTCACTTTTTAATCCATTGTATGAGTCCCAAATCTGGGAGTTGGGATGCTTTCCCTACTCCTTTGGCTACTGGTCTTATTTGTTTAGCCCAGGGTAGAGTGTTTAATTTTTATCATTATCTATTTGAGGGGATGGCTAGTAATTTGTCTACTGCTGGTTCGAGAAAGAAGTTTCTTATGTACCCTAGGTTTATTCAGCAAATCCTTGTTTGTATTCCTCGTGATAGGACTGAGCATGTGCCGTCAAAACTTACAGCTAAAGTATATTACAATATGATGAATGGGTTTACTGGGGAATGGAGACCCCTGACTGAAGCCATGTTGGGATTGGCTCAGGTGGCTATGGGTGAGGAAGAGGAGGCTCCTGAGTTTGTTGTGATGGATGATGACCCCATGGAGGAGGAGGCTCCTACTGTTGGTGCCACTCCTGTGGTAGAGGAGGAGCTAGTTGAGGAGGTGGTGGTTGAAAAACCATCTCCTACCAAGGCTGGTCCTTCCTTAGTTCCACAAAGGTCTCCATTTGTGGAGACTCCACCTCCTAGTCCTGCCCCACACTCGACTGATATCCCGTTTGATGCTAGTTCTCCACAGGTTGACCCACATGTTGCTTCGGGCTCCCGTGATGCTTTCCCTGATCCAAGTTCTCTTGGTGGGCAGGCGGAGGAGCCTACTACACTGATATCTTTGCTTGATCTTATGCGCAGGTACCATGAGAGGATGATTTGTTTGGAAGCTGACTTAAACCAACATCGGAAGCTTACAAGGGAGTTTGTTCTTCCTCTGGCTGATCGCATTAAGGCGTTGGAGACTCAACAACGTCGTCGCAAGAAGCATGTGGTCCATTCAGATTCTGAGGATGAGGGTGCGGAGAATGTTGAGGATGGCTTGACGTTGTTGGCAAAGGCTGCCTTTGCTGATAAAGTTTATGATGATTTGCCGGTTCCTCCAACGTCCTCCAATGTTCCTTCTCCTGGTGCTATTCCCCCTTCTATGGGTGGTGATTCTGATCCTGCTGTTGGTTCTCATGCTGGTCCCTCTCATGATCCGAAGGGAAAAGCCCCAATGACTGATGCTCCATCTCCATCTCGCAAGCGTACTCGTCGACAGATTGAAGAGGAAAGGCTTGGTGAAGAGGCTGCTCGTCGGGTTCAGGCTGAGATTGATGAAGCGGATAGGGCTGCTGAGGAAGAGCTTCGAGAGCGCAGGCGTGCACAAATTCAGCATGATGCCATGCATTGGAGTGATAGTGAATGGATGCAAGTGTTGACTGTTCTCACTCGGGATTATGCTCAGTTTAAGGATCTTTTGGGTGACGATGTTGATGAACACAATTGTATACCGAAGGCTATGGTATTGATGCGTAAGCATCAGTTGGCTCTTGCTGCAGAACTTAAGAAACAACGAAGGAACATACCTTTATCTCGGGCTGAGCAGCGCCAGCAGATGCAGCGTTATGTGAAATTTCAGTCTGCTGCTCATTTTAATGCTCCTTAAACTTGGGCTCGGGTGCGGGCTTTGACTTTTGATGAGCTCAAGGCCCTTTATGAAAAGATGGTGAAGCGTCAGAGTCAACCTATTCCGGAAAGATTTATTTACCATCCTCGTGGTGTGACTGCTTCTATGCCTGCTGATTCTACTGGTCCTTCGTCTGCACCCACTCCTGGTTCTGCTGGTAGTCCTTCTGGTTTTGTTGCTACTTCTGTTGGTCCTTCTACTACACCTTTGGTTGCTCCTATGGGTTCTACTGCTGGTCCTGCTTCTACCATCTTTGTTACTACCACCACCACTCATGCTTCCACCACCACACCTGTTACTACCACCACCACACATGTTCCTGCAAGCATCTTTGTTGATACCACCATCCCTACTACTACTACATCTGATGTGCCATCTCCATCACCATCAGTTCCTGCAACACAACCTAATCCTACTTCTGATGCAGCTCCTAGTGGTCCATTGGGTGGACACTAATACAAGTGATTTTGCAACCAAAAGTATCAAAGTTCAAGTTCGTTATAGTTCCGAATCTTTTCGAATTGAAAACCGGTCTTAAGTGCGACTCAATTGTCTTTTGGTAAATCAAGAGAATGATTTGGTTTGTTTGTTTTAAACTACTAGCAAGAAATTAAAGTGTCGTTGAGTAATTTAAAGCTTTGACAAAATTAAACTTAAATTTAATTTATGAAAATTCTTAAAACTTAAAGCTTTGAAAAACTTAAAAACTTAAAAACTTAATCAATTGTAAGAAAACAATTCATGTTCATCGGAATACACCAAATAGCAACCATCGGAATATAGCTAACATTAGCCATCGGAATAGTCAAAATCAATACTATCGCAATGACCATCTATCGGAAAGCCACTATCGCAATGATCCAGATCGGAATGATGTAAAGTTCTATTGTCGCAATGTCTATCTATCGGAATGATGCTATCGAAAAATGGGCAGCACTTCGTCTTGACCAAGGCCTTAAGACCCGTCGGAATATGCGATCGCAATAAGCGATCGCAACCCAGATCGGAATAAGGGGATTAACCAACCGATCGCAAAGTAAAACCCTAATGGGTTATTGCGATCAAAAACCAAAGCTATCGCAATGTGGAGTAACCGTCGGAATGTGTGTCAAAACCCTAAGATTGCGATGGGATGTAACTGATTCCGAAATTCGTGGCAAGTGTGAATCTCAATAAGCAAACGCAATAAGCAAATCCAAACGAATCTTAAACGATCCCAAAAAGCTCAAATTCGATGACTTTTCAAAACTTAAAATCAAGAACTTTATGAAATGAACTTTAGACCATTAAAAACCTTGAAGAAATCCGAAAATCAATAAGCTAAGATTCGAATAAGCCAATAAGCATTACGAGCTTATGGTTTAGACGAAAGAGCTTGTGTGTAAAACTAAAAAGAGCAATCCTTTAATCACGAAAACATCAAATCATACGCATGAAGAATGTAAATCGGATCAAAGGTAAATGAATCAAGAAGTGTAGAATGAGAATAAGGATCAAAAGCTTAAAATAGAACTTTGATTAATGAAATAAGCAATACAAAAGTATTTAATCTTGAAAGATTAAAAGAAAAAGATGAACTAGTGAGAGAAAGTTTAAGACTTTCTCTCTCTAAAAACTAGAAAGAAACTAAAGAAAAATGAAAACTAGCTAACCACCTCCTAATGTGATTAGGAGGGTATTTATAGGGGAGTGGGAGGCATGTGTGGTGCTTTCTTCTTTCTTTTTCTTCTCGACTCGATTTTAATTCTTCGTCTTTGTAGTCTCGGGATTTGAACTTGTCTTTTAATTTTCTTCTTCTATTAGACTTAAGTTCTTCGACTTCATTAAACTTCCGTCTTTAGACTTGTTCTTCGATAAATCTCCAGAATAGGTCTTGGACATCTGTTCTTTAAGCACTCTTGATCTTTTGACTTCGTCTTTTCCCGTTTTCTTCGATAAAAGCCCGTGAAAGCCCGTGTTTTCTTCCTTTTTCATCTTTTGGTCCTAAAACACAATAAAAACACAAACCACGCATAATTCCGACTTTTACGACATAAATCACACGTTTTGGTCTTGTTATTATTGGAAATAAGTGGTAAAAGGATAAGTGTTTTCACACTTATTAAATCCCCTACACTTGACCATTGCAATGCCCTCATGCAATGCATTAATTTTAAGCACGTTTTACATTCTCCATCATAAATAACCCATCTTGGCCTTTATTAAATACTAAACGTAAAAGATAGAAATAGGTAAAGAAATTAAAAACTTACATTGGGTTTTGGCGGCCATGAACGTTTATCATCCTCGAGTTTCACGTTCCCCATACCAAGCTTAGAAACGAGATCATTGTTATTATAAGTTAGCAAACTATCACGAACTCATGTGGGCCAATTATTCACTTAGACTCCCTTATTCCTAGGTGTATCTCTTATATTTTATTTTTGTCTTGAATGATCACGAGGATGCATTGTTTGACTTATTTCGATAGTTATTTTAGTCCGAAAATAAGGTGAACGATTTAATCAATAGTTAGCTAAAGGACCAAATCTTTTAAAACTGCTTCTCGGGATATCAGAAAGTTCATATCTTGGCATAACTTGGTTCGCGATTTGAGACCTTTCTCGGGCCGATACTTGGCAGCGACTTCATACTTCGAATCTTCGAGACGTTCTTGAAATTATGGTCTTCTCTTCATAATAGGAATTTCTTCACTTGAAGTTTTGAGAGATTCTTCATCTTTGGACCACGACTTCTTCATTTTTCTCCAATCTTTATTTTGGACTTTGATATACAACGATCCGCCTCCTTTTAGGACTTGGATCTATTTATCCTCATACCTTGTTAGGGTCTTTTCGGATAGACTTCTCCATGACTTTTGGGGGAGTTCTTGCTTTTCGTCGTGTGTCTCGATCCTTCATATTGATTTTTGATAAATGATTCTTCACATCACTTTTGGATCTTTAGCAACAAAATATAGCCCTCATGCCTTGTTAGGGCCTTTTTGGACTCGCCAATCTTCGCGCCCCGCTTCATAAGTTATGCCTTGGCTATGAACTCTCGTCATTACCGAGCAACTTTTAAACGATCTGGGGCTAGAAGCTAAGTAACTTTTCAAATCGTACAACCTTACTTATTAGCAGATTAATTTATTAACAAGCGGAGGGAGAATAGGCTCATAATTAACTCACATAAATTCACGAAAGAATACAGAACTTATAATTGACTCTATCATCTCTCGTTCTCCACAGTTTAAAATCTCAAGTAATGAGACTCGTGGATGCTTAGCCTATTAAATCAAAGTCTTGGGTTTTCGAGTCGCCTATAGGATCTTGCAAATTCTTAGACTTTTTCAAGTTTAGAAATCGCATTTTAAAGTTCTCTTGATAAACGACTCTCTAGGATCAATTATAGGAACTTGCGAAAAGTTCTTGTTCTTAACACGTGAGAGTTAAGACTTTCGCGTTTTATAGCTCCCTATATAAAAGCCTAGCAAAACTTGACTTAAACACGTTAAGGATACTAGCTAGAGTAAACTTAGGCAAGTAAACTCGGGTTGAGTCAAAATGTTCACGACTAAGAAAAATCTAAAACCATTATATTAAAAATTTATTCTAGTAAAGGAAACGTAACAAAGGCAAATACAACTATACAACTAGGCCAAAATAGATTAAAAATTTTGAAAAATGTCGAAAAATCAAATTTTCCGGTTAAAATGAGGGCAAATACATGGAAAAGACCACTTACTTCGATAGAAGTCCCCCCTACACTTGAGATAAACATTGTCCTCAATGTTTAAGCATGTGGGAGTAAACTCCCCTACACTTAGGACATTGTGCACTTTGTTTAAATCTGGCTAAGGAAAGGACAACTAAAGTGAATTCAATGTGAACATATAGAATATGAAATATTGAATCACAAGAGTTTAGGATAGAACCGGGAAGATGGGAAACACGGTATCACGGTTCGTCAAAAGTCATCAAGATGCTCTCTGAAGCTTTAATCCCTGCACAGCACAAGAAACAAGACAACAAACATATGCGGGGCTCCCCCTCCACTTATTAGGAAAGCAGTAAAGGGTAGAACACGGGTTGCCTCCCGAGAAGCGCTTGTTTTTGTTCACCGAGTCATGAGCCTGACTCGACCCAATTTTAGTTCATGGGGAACGTGGTGAGGGATGGAATCATCTCCTGAGAAATGTCCTCACCAAAGTACAGCTTCAAACGCTGGCCGTTCACCTTGAAATTGGGCCCATTCGGCTGAGAAAGCTCAATGGTCCCATACGGAAAAACCTTGGTGACGGTGAATGGACCAGTCCAGCGGCTCTTCAACTTGCCAGAGAAGATCTTCAACCGAGAGTTAAAGAGTAAGACTTGATCACCAACGTGGAACTCTCGGTTCTTGATTTTAGCATCGTGGATAATCTTCGTCTTCTCCTTGTAGATCAGCGAGTTCTCATAAGCTTCATTCCTTAGTTCATTTAGCTCGTTGAGTTGAACCTTGCGATGATCACCGGCTTTGATGATGTCGAAGTTAGCCCACTTCAAGGCCCAGTGCGCCTTATGTTCCAGCTCGATGGGTAGGTGGCAGGCTTTCCCGTACACAAGACGATAGGGTGTACAACCAATCGGGGTCTTGTAAGCAGTACGGAAAGCCCACAGAGCATCATCTAACTTATCGGCCCACGCGGCACGATGCTCTCCCAAAGTACGCTCCAAAATTCTCTTCAAGCCACGATTGGAAATTTCGGCTTGCCCATTGGTTTGGGGATGATAGGCGGTGGAAAGACGGTGATTGACACCATACTTTGCCATGACTCTTGCAAATTGATCGTTGCAAAAATGAGTCCCGCGATCACTGATGATAGCACGACGAACGCCAAATCGAGCGAAAAGCTGCTTCAAAAAGTTCACAACCACCCTCGCATCATTCGTAGGAAGAGCCTTAGCTTCAACCCATTTAGAGACGTAGTCGACGGCGACGAGGATGTACTTGTTCCCTTTGGATGATGGAAATGGCCCCATAAAGTCGATGCCCCATACATCAAAGATTTCAAATTCCTGTATGAAATTTTGAGGCATCTCATCCTTATGTGTGATCTTGCCTTGACGTTGGCAAGCATCACAATGCTTAACCATTTCGTGCGCGTCACGATAAATGGTGGGCCAGTAGAATCCAGAATCAAACACTTTCTTAGCGGTGTAGTTGGGACCAAAGTGACCACCGGTGGGTCCTTTGTGGCAAGCTTGGAGGATGTCAAAAGCTGCCGGTCCGTCAACACATCGACGAATAATCAGATCAGCACACTGTTTGAATAGATAAGGGTCATCCCAAAAGTAAGTCTTAATATCATTCAAGAACTTCTTCTTTTGTTGGGATGTTAACCCTTGGATGAGAATACCACCCGCTAAGTAGTTTGCAATGTCTGCAAACCACGGGGTGCCATCAAGATTGAGATTTATAGACATTAGAGTCTCCAGGGGGAAAGAGTCATTCATCTCTTTGTTCGGATGATCCCCCTGATATGGATCCTCAAGTCGACTCAGATGATCCGCGGCCAGGTTTTCGGCTCCCTTCTTGTCGCGAATTTCAATCTTGAATTCTTGAAGGAGCAAAACCCAGCGAAGAAGTCTTGGCTTAGAATCGTTCTTAGTCATCAAGTACTTCAACGCGGAATGGTCCGTGTATACGATGGTGGTGGATAAAACAAGATAGGGGCGAAATTTCTCAAAAGCATAGACAACAGCTAAAAGCTCTTTTTCGGTTGTCGTATAATGCAATTGAGCCCCCGTCATTGTTTTGCTAGCATAGTGGATTGGTTGGAAGTGTTTATTCACACGTTGGCCCAAAACCGCACCAATAGCAAAGTCGCTAGCATCGCACATCAATTCAAAAGGCAGCTCCCAATTAGGGGTAACCAGGACCGGTGCCTTAGTGAGCTTATCCTTAAGAAGATTGAAGGCTTTGAGACACTCTTTAGAAAAGATAAAAGGAGTATCTTTTTCCAAGAGGTGGGTCATCGGGCGAGCGATTTTAGAGAAATCCTGAATGAATCTACGATAGAAGCCCGCATGACCCAGAAAGCTTCTCACACCTTTCACGGTTGAAGGTGGAGGTAATTTGGCTATGACATCTACTTTAGCACGGTCAACTTCAAGACCGGCTTTAGATATTTTGTGTCCTAGCACAATGCCTTCTTTTACCATAAAATGGCATTTTTCCCAATTCAGAACAAGGCGAGTGTCTTCGCACCGCTTAAGCATACGTTCCAAATTGGCAAGGCAAGCAGAGAAGGAATCCCCGAAGACCGAGAAATCATCCATGAAGACTTCCATGGTTTGCTCAACCATGTCATGGAAGATAGCTAACATGCACCTTTGGAAAGTCCCGGGTGCATTGCATAAGCCAAAGGGCATTCTTTTATAAGCAAATGTGTCGTAGGGACAAGTGAATGTTGTTTTCTCTTGATCTTGGGGATCGATGGGTATTTGAAAATAACCCGAGAAACCATCCAGAAAGCATTAATATTCATTACCAGCTAAGCGTTCAAGCATTTGGTCCATAAAAGGTAGAGGGAAATGATCTTTTCTCGTGGCATCATTGAGTTTGCGGTAGTCTATACAAACTCTCCACCCAGTAACGAGACGGGTAGGAATTAACTCATTGTTTGCATTGGGCACAACGGTGATTCCGCCTTTCTTGGGCACACAATGGACTGGACTAACCCATGGTGAATCCGAAATAGGGTAAATCATACCCGCATCAAGAAGTTTGATAACCTCTTTTTTAATGACTTCATGGATTTTAGGATTCACCCTTCGTTGACTTTGAATTGTGGGCTTAAAGTCGTCCTCCATGAGAATTTTATGTGTGCAGAAATGAGGATCAATTCCACGGATGTCCGAGATTTTCCAAGCGATAGCTCTTTTATGCTTCTTCAATACAGCGACAAGTCGTTCTTTTTCGTCTTCTTTCAGGTCCTTTGCGATGATGACCGGTAGCTTCTTGTCGTCTTCCAGGAAAACGTACTCGAGATGAGGAGGTAGGTCCTTAAGCTCAAGAGTAGGAGGATCCTCAGTAGATGGTGAAACTAACGATGAATCATCATTAGTCACCTCGTTAGGAGCAGGAGGAGAGAATGGGTCCTCATTGAGAAGTCTCTCAATAGTACTAATGTCTTCATCCCAATTTGTGGACAAATTATCATACTGAATATCGAGAGGACCCAAGCTAGCTTCGAAGTCATCCAAATCACTTTCTCCAAAAGGAGTCAATGCTGGGGCAATTGAGGCAACGGTCTCAACATTGGGTAGAGAAGAAAGAGTACTTTTGCAAGCATCATGAAAATGTTCTTCACAAGCCTCATCGAGAACATCAATAGCATTAACATTCTCATACGAATAAGGTTGCTTAGAAATCTTACCCATGTTGAAGACAATTTGATCGTCACCAACTCTCATGATTATTTCGCCTGCGGCTACATCAATAAGAGTGCGACCGGTCCTCAGAAATGGACGTCCAACGATTAATGGAACACGGGGATCCATCTCGTAATCAACGACGACAAAATCCGCCGGGAAGGTGAATTTATCGACGCCAACAAAGACATCTTCGGCTATCCCCACTGGATAAGCAACCGTACGGTTGGCTAATTCCAAAGTCATTTTAGTGGGGACTAGCTCGGGGAGAGATAATTGCTTCCAAACACTTAAAGGCATTAAGTTTATACTGGCACCTAGATCGGCTAGGGCCATGCAATTCTCTACACCCGGGAAGTTGCAAGGAATCAAGAAGCGACCCGGATCACCAAGTTTGGTGGGCAATTGCCTTAAAAGCACTGCGGAGCAGTTCTCATTAAGGTGGGTCTGAGCAATGTCAAGAAGCTTTTCTTTATCACTTAAAAGATCTTTAAACATCTTAGCGTATTTGGGCATGTGAGCGAGAGCCTCAGCAAAGGAGATGTTAAAATTCAGTTGTTTAAACATTTTAAGAAAGTTTGAAACTTGAATATCATCCTTGCTCTTTTGCTTCTCTTTCCTCAACCTTGAAGGATAAGGTATATTGGATGAAGAAGAAGGCTTTAGGGGAATAGGATCACTCACAACCACGGGTGGTGGGGAAATGGGGATAGAAGGTGAAGGAGGTGGGGAAATTTGCTCTTTTTCCTTGTTCACAATCACGGGTGGAGGTGTAGGAAGCTCGGGTTCCATATAACCTTTTCCACTACGAGTGGTGATTGCTTTCATCTCCCCTCTCGGATTTGCAACGGTATTACTCAGAAGAGTACCCGAAGCAGAGGGTTGATTACTTTGGATGAGCGAACCAATCATATCACGAAGATGAAGAGCTTGATTGTTAAAAGAGTTTTGCATGTTTACATTCATTGTATCATTGTGTTTGGCCATATCATTCCTTAGCTCGGCTCGAATATCGTTCCCTTGCTTTGCCATTTCTCCCTTCAAGTTGCGGACTTGACTCTGAAGATTCATTACCAACTCCCGATTAGTCTTCATGAATGTCTCGACTTCTGGATTCACTGCCATCGGTTGATTGATAGGTGGAGCCTGGTAAGCTTGAGAATTTCCTTGAGTTGGGTATGGGTTTCTTTGGGATTGATACTGATTGTTTGCACGAGGTTGGGATTGATTGTAGCTTTGTTGTTGGTTTTGGTTTGCAGGAGGGAAACCGGGGGGAGCAAGATAATTGTTGGATCGATAACTTAGCAAGTTACGGTCTCCCTGAGGGCGAGCTTGATAGCCTCCCGTGGGATAAGTACCGTATGCTGCGTTAACGTCTTCAGAATAATTGCCTTGGGTAGAAGGACAATCATTGTAAGAATGAGGGCCACCACATGTGTCACAAGAAATAGCAACAGCTTTAGCTTGTTGAAAGTGGTTTGTGGCCATGGCCATGAAATTCTTGTTCATTTCAGCGAGTTGTCGAGAAATTTCAGACATTTCAGGATTGGAGGTAGTAGAAGAAACATTGACTCTCGAGTTAGATCTTGAGGATGCGGATGAATCCCAATTCTTGTGGTGAGTAGTCATGTTTTCGATCAACTCTCGACACTCCTCCGGTCTCCTTTTCATAAAAGTACCACCGGCGGCGGCATTGATCGTGTCACGATCACGAAAGGTGAGACCATTGTAGAAGGTGTGAATGAGAGTGACGGGGAGCATATTGTGATTAGGACAGCGGTCGATCAAATCATTGTAACGTTCCCAAGCATCGAAAAGCGATTCATCATTCTCTTGCATAAATCCACTGATTTGGTTACGAAGGCTAGTGACCATGGATGGGGGAAAGTAGCGCGATAAAAAGCGTTGAGTCATGTCGTTCCACGTATGAATAGAATTCTTAGGAAGACGGTCAAACCATTTTTCGGCATGGTGAGAAAGCGAGTGTGGAAAAAGTTGGAGGCGAAGGTCATCCATAGAAACACCAGGGCACTTCATGCTTTGGGTAATGGTAATGAATTTGTCGAGGTGTTTGTTGGCATCATCATCCGGAATTCCACGAAACGGGTTTGTTTGCACTTGTTGTATCATGTGATGCTTCAACGAAAACTCCTGAGCCGTGACGTGCATTGGCGCAATCGGGCCTCCGCGTCCATTCATGGTGGGTTGGCACAATTCCTCCATGGTTCGTAAATCAGGTAGAAGGACATTGTTGTTGTTGTTATTGTTGTGGTTGTTATTCAAATTATTTTGAGGTGGGTGATTATTGTTGTTGTCAACACCAGCCATATCTAAATCTTCACGATTCTCGGGCTCAGAATAGTTTGTAGATCTAGTACGCATGCACCTGTAGAAGAAAAATATACACAAAGAGAATATCTATATAATATTTTTGGTTTTTATAGTTTTTTTTAATGTTTTTGTATTTTTGAAAAGTTTTATAATTTTTATGGATTTTTTGAAAATTTTTGAAGCGAGGAAAATAACGTTCAAAGAACGGATCCCAAAATTCAATGCGTCTCTCACTAGAAACCGTTTATCTTAACGAAAAGAGCCGGCAGCGGCGCCATTTAATACAAGTGATTTTGCAACCAAAAGTATCAAAGTTCAAGTTCGTTATAGTTCCGAATCTTTTCGAATTGAAAACCGGTCTTAAGTGCGACTCAATTGTCTTTTGGTAAATCAAGAGAATGATTTGGTTTGTTTGTTTTAAACTACTAGCAAGAAATTAAAGTGTCGTTGAGTAATTTAAAGCTTTGAAAAAATTAAACTTAAATTTAATTTATGAAAATTCTTAAAACTTAAAGCTTTGAAAAACTTAAAAACTTAAAAACTTAATCAATTGTAAGAAAACAATTCATGTTCATCGGAATACACCAAATAGCAACCATCGGAATATAGCTAACATTAGCCATCAGAATAGTCAAAATCAATACTATCGCAATGACCATCTATCGGAAAGCCACTATCGCAATGATCCAGATCGGAATGATGTAAAGTTCTATTGTCGCAATGTCTATCTATCGGAATGATGCTATCGAAAAATGGGCAGCACTTCGTCTTGACCAAGGCCTTAAGACCCGTCGGAATATGCGATCGCAATAAGCGATCGCAACCCAGATCGGAATAAGGGGATTAACCAACCGATCGCAAAGTAAAACCCTAATGGGTTATTGCGATCAAAAACCAAAGCTATCGCAATGTGGAGTAACCGTCGGAATGTGTGTCAAAACCCTAAGATTGCGATGGGATGTAACTGATTCCGAAATTCGTGGCAAGTGTGAATCTCAATAAGCAAACGCAATAAGCAAATCCAAACGAATCTTAAACGATCCCAAAAAGCTCAAATTCGATGACTTTTCAAAACTTAAAATCAAGAACTTTATGAAATGAACTTTAGACCATTAAAAACCTTGAAGAAATCCGAAAATCAATAAGCTAAGATTCGAATAAGCCAATAAGCATTACGAGCTTATGGTTTAGACGAAAGAGCTTGTGTGTAAAACTAAAAAGAGCAATCCTTTAATCACGAAAACATCAAATCATACGCATGAAGAATGTAAATCGGATCAAAGGTAAATGAATCAAGAAGTGTAGAATGAGAATAAGGATCAAAAGCTTAAAATAGAACTTTGATTAATGAAATAAGCAATACAAAAGTATTTAATCTTGAAAGATTAAAAGAAAAAGATGAACTAGTGAGAGAAAGTTTAAGACTTTCTCTCTCTAAAAACTAGAAAGAAACTAAAGAAAAATGAAAACTAGCTAACCACCTCCTAATGTGATTAGGAGGGTATTTATAGGGGAGTGGGAGGCATGTGTGGTGCTTTCTTCTTTCTTTTTCTTCTCGACTCGATTTTAATTCTTCGTCTTTGTAGTCTCGGGATTTGAACTTGTCTTTTAATTTTCTTCTTCTATTAGACTTAAGTTCTTCGACTTCATTAAACTTCCGTCTTTAGACTTGTTCTTCGATAAATCTCCAGAATAGGTCTTGGACATCTGTTCTTTAAGCACTCTTGATCTTTTGACTTCGTCTTTTCCCGTTTTCTTCGATAAAAGCCCGTGAAAGCCCGTGTTTTCTTCCTTTTTCATCTTTTGGTCCTAAAACACAATAAAACACAAACCACGCATAATTCCGACTTTTACGACATAAATCACACGTTTTGGTCTTGTTATTATTGGAAATAAGTGGTAAAAGGATAAGTGTTTTCACACTTATTAGACACGTTCCTGAGTCTACTTCTACTGCTTCCCCTGCTGTTGCTGAGGTTAAGGTAAAGGTTGAATCAACACCTTCTGCTGCCACACCTAGACGTTCCATTCGCCAGAAACAAGCTCGTCGTGTTCGCCGTGGTAAGACAGTTCCTTTTGAGAAGCGTGATCCTGAGAATTTAATTGATGCAGCTTCCGACAGCGATTTTGACTTGCCCTTGGGCAATGGGAACATTACTGGTTATACGGTTGAGCATTCTACAACACTTCCTGGTGGTGTGTCCCATCGGATTACTTTGAGTGATGGGTCTATGCGATTGGCAACGAGTTTGCAGGGTGTATTGTCTTGGGCTGACCGTATGGATCTTATGGCGTTGTATGGACTTGTTGATTCTAGTATGCCGTTTGACCCAATGGCTGTGTCTTCCTGGCCTGGTCTGCGTATCTGGGCTGATCTCAAGCTGATGTTGGATCCTCCTCCAAATGCTCCTGTTTCGGGCATATGGAAGGATCAAATGCAATGGGAGATTCTGCGCTGGAAGCTTTATGCTGGATGTGGAGTTCATATGTTGGAATTAGAATCTGGTCATATGGTGTTTATGCTGACGGATGTGGAGTATCCTTTGACTATTTCTTCGATGGAGGCGATGTTGGCGAGTCACTTGCAAATTTCTACTGCTCCATCTGGAAATGAGTCCTCTATGGCTACGGCATTGGTAGAAGGTATTCAGGCAAGGTTGCTAGCAGATAAGAAGGCTGCTTCTGGTATGTAAGGTGATTGGGTTGTAAGTGTTTATGCTTTTTATTTTTGTTCATTTGTTCTTATTTTAGTTCTTTTCACCAATATGTACAGTGATTGGTGAACTTCATTCTTTATAGTTAAAAAAAAACACATGAAAATAAAAATATATACTTTTTATATAATATCTGCTTATACTTTAAACACAGTTTAGATTTTATACTTGTACATAATATCCCTTGGCTGCTTCACATTGTGGGTTCTGGTTACTGATTTGAGCTTGTTCTGTTACTTGGCTTCACTTGGTGTTGGACGTGGTCCACACAACAAATGGTTCTCAACTTACCATGTCTAATCGACAAGAAAAAGTTGATTCACCTTGAGGGTACGGCTCCTGGTGCGATTCTCAAATCCGTTGATGGTTGCCAGGTTACCCAAAACTGGATGGTTTTCACTTGCCATAGTCTTGGACTGAAAAGTGGCTAATCCAAGGGGGTACGGCTCTTGGTAAAGATCTTATCAAATCCGTTGATAGCTGTAATAGCTTGCTTAAAGCTATAGGGTGTTCAACTCACCGATGCTTCATTGCTAAGAGTTGGCGAGTCCAGAGGGGTACGGCTTCTGGTAAAGACGCATCAAATCCGTTGACGGCTGTGATGGTTTGCCTAAAATCATCAGGGTACTCCCACTCACCATTGATTCACGTTCTAAGAGTTGGGCTGGGTTCTCGTCTCCCAGGGTGATGCTTATTCCACCAGAATGACTAGCTAGCCCAAGAGTGAGCAGCTACTTGGTAAAGGCTCATCAAATCTGCTCATGTTGCTGGAAAGATTCAACACGATGCTGATTTGTTACAAGCTTTGGAGAAGCTTCTAGTGTTTTATGTTTCGGCAATTACTCTGATTCTTATCTTGTTGATGCTGCTATTTGTTTTGCTGATACAATCCTCGGGCTTTCTTTGCATGTTTTCCAGGAAACTTGAACTCAACAGGTCGAATTCAAGTTTAGGGGAGGATTGTTAGGACCATTGTAATAGTTATATGTAATAGGTAGACTAGGAGGTATGTAGTTCCTCCTGGTCCTAGTCGTAGTAGGAGCAAGTCCTGCTCCTGGTTCTAGTCGAAGTCAAACTTTATTATTTACTTAATATTCTGTTAGGATATGCATGAGATGTGTTAGGAAAGGATATGCATATCAGTTTTACACGTTTTCTTTAATGATGTATTAGGGTTTCCTTGTAGTATAAAAGGAACCTTAGGCAGAAGGGTTAGACACACCTTCACCAAACGTAGTTCTAGTCATTATCAATATTAGAAATCCTTAGAAAGGATCAAGTCTTTATAGTTATTCTGTTCTTCTTAATTATATTTATATTCTACATTCATATTGTGTATAGAGTCTCTTTGTGATTTGACTTGTGATTACAGAAGTTATTCACCGGTCCTGACAGGCTGCAAGATCTACATCTAGTAGACCCAACATAATGGAACCGAATTTGTGAATCAAATCTTGCGTGATTATTATGAAGAAGTTGGCATATCTCACGAAACATCCGTTGCACGCACTCCACCACAAAACGGTTTCGTTGAAAGGCGAAATCACACACTTACGCAAGCTGCTCGAACGATTTTAATTTACGCAAAGGCTCCATTGTTTTTATGGGCAGAAGCAGTATCTACAGCAGTGTACACCCAAAACCGGTCACTAGTTCGTAAACGTCATGGTAAAACACCTTATGTGTAACACCCCATTTTGATAATGGAATGTCACGCGTAATTATGGCGTGTCATCAAAGCATACAAGGATAAATGTCTAAAACATTACATGACCATAGGGATAACCTGAATCAAACATCGGTTCCCAAACATAAGCCCAAAACATAATAAAGCAAAAGAAATGAATGAAAGACTAAACAAGCATAAGTATATGAAGGCAAAAAGGAAAAGAAGTCTCTAGCAGCTTCCATCCTATGCACGTCCTCAAAATGCTCGAGTCTTTCCGAGGGTACCTGCCGTTTTGGGACATGGAAAGGAAAGTAACGGCTGAGCAAAACGCTCAGTGCACAGATATAGACATAGTATAAATGACAAAAACATAATAAAGACTTAATAGCAGCGGAAATGTATAAGTCCTGGAAAACCTGGAACATGTTCATAAAACTGGTTTTATAGTTTGAAAAGCCTTATGTTTATCTTATGAAAACTGTTTAACATAATTTTACCATTAGCCAATATAGGTCATGAAAATCCACCGTGCATGAATACTTGGAGGGGTGACCTCATCATGAAAATTAGAGGGGATGCCTCTAATTTAATATACTGGTTTTGGGTAGGAGGGATCAGCTCCTTGTGAAGGATGCATGGCACACACCACATTCACACTGAGTAATCTGCTGAAAAACATGTAACTAGGATGCACCCAT
Source organism: Glebionis coronaria (assembly GCA_025667525.1). Taxonomy (NCBI): domain Eukaryota; kingdom Viridiplantae; phylum Streptophyta; class Magnoliopsida; order Asterales; family Asteraceae; genus Glebionis; species Glebionis coronaria. Next base: position 632,581,871 of record CM046874.1, on the reverse strand, counting down.
ACGCCCCACATGATAAATATAATAATATGGCCAAAAGCTGAAGGGAAGCCACGAGCAATCACTCCGCCGTGGTGAAGTCATAACACTAGTGTCTCTAGTGTTATGGTTATGGTACCTCCATAACTAGGTGAAACTGTTCATGCATGTATATGGCTATAGGTATTCTAAATTAAACATAAGCAAATCAAACATATAAACTTATACTACGGGAAAACAGTTGGCTGCATACGGGGAATCCTAATAAGGAAAGAATGTCCATACTGAAAGGACGGGAATCTGTACCTTATGTCCAGTGAACGAAGAAGACGAACTGAGGAGAGTCCTACTTCGGTATCACTAATGCTACATAAATACATACGTGTATAAGTATCTGATTACTAAATACGTAACCGGTTTTATGCCATGTCTTAGCTTATTTTATACGTTCATGTCATGTTTTACTGTTTTAAGCTTTAAACTGTGTTTATCTTTTATTCTGTCTATTATGATTAAGTATTTCTGTATTTCATGTATTATTATACTTACTGTGTAATAATAAGTAACTTTCTAAAATTAGCAGGTTTCCTAAAATAGAAAGTTTCCAAAAATAGAAAGTTACCAAAAATAGAAAGTTTTCAAAAATAGAAAGCTTCCAAAAGTAAAAAGTTTCCAAAAATAGAATTACTGCTTAAAATAGATAAGTTTCTAAAAATAGAAAGTTTCCATAAATAGACTAGCTGCCTTAATTAAATAAGTTTCTAAAAATAGAAAGTTTCCATAAATAGATTAGCTGCCTTAATTAAATAAGTTTCTAAAAATAGAAAGTTTCCATAAATAGATATAAGCTGGTTAAATAAGCTAAGTATATAAGCTTAAGTGTTTTCTGATTATTTTTCTAAGTCATAATGATATAAGGTATAGTTTATTAATTATTACATGTAATTTAAATAAACTATAGGTTAAAAGTATTTAATTAAATATATCATGTTAATTAAATAAAGTTAAATACTTAGATTAAAACATGTATTATTAATTTTTAATAATATAACCTAAGTCATGTTAATTAATTAATTATAGCCATGGTTTTTAATAATTAATTAATTATAAAGTCTAGAAAATATAAATAGTTAGGTTAAAAATCCATGATCTAATAATTAATTTATAACCTAAGTCATGTTTTATTAAATTAATATGTCATGTTTATTAATTTAATCTTAACATATAATTATTAAAATCATAAACCTTAACATAAACCATGAACCGGATCGTGACTAGAAACCATGAACCGGACCCGTAATCAACACCATACCCCGAACCACTTTGGGGTTCTCCATTGTTTGCTGCTGCCGTGGGACCCACACCACCAAACCGAGACCATGATGTCTCGGTGGTGGTTCACAAGCCAAGCCGAGACCCCTTAGGGTTCGGTTTATGCGTCGGCTAGACAAACACCCCTAAAAACCCTTGTTTTGATGTACCCCATAATCATAGACATGTTTAATAAATGTTTTTAATTAGTTTTTAAAACATCATTATCTTATGTAATTTATTAAATCAAAACATAAAAGAAAAAGGTTAAAAAGGTTATACCGAATGCGTGGATCAATCAAGGACAAACACACAACGATCATTGTAAAAATTCCAAGGTTAAAATCAAACCGAATCACCCCTTGTTGATTCTTATAGGTGGCGGCCAAAAGAGAGGACAAGGAGGAAGGAGAAAAATCTTTTAGGGTTTTTGTTTAATTTACTGTAAAGTGAAAATGGTTAAAAGATTTCACCTTAACCCCTTTCTTAGTAAAAGTTTGATGGGCTTGGCCCATCTCTTGGTGTAGCCGCGGTAGGGGGCCCCACATGGGGTACCCGTACCTTTTTCCGAGTCTAATTATTTTAGTGTTCGTTCGTGTTTTATCGTGTTCGTGTTTTATGTGTTCTCGTTAATTATTAACCGTGACTTAATATATTTATTCGTATTCGTAATAAATATATATACGTAATTAATATTAACTCGTGATTAATTTACGTTCATGATTTCATGATCGCATGTTCGTGATTAATTATCGTTTGAATAATTATAGTGTGTTCATACGTAATAAATATTTATCGTGTTCTAACACGTACATAATACTTAAAATTCTTATACGTGAAACGTAAACATGCTATAAAAGGAAAGTTCTAATCTTGTACGTACGATCTAAAGGGTACTACTCATGGTAAAAGTATGCGGGTTTTACAACTCTTCCCCCCTAAAAAGAATAATTCGTCCCCGAATTATGGATAACGTAAACTGAAAGAGAAACATACCCGAATCAAACTGAGAGGGTATGTAAGATAAATGAACGTGCAGGTTTCCTGGCAGAAGGAACGCGGAACGTGACATGTCTTGAAAGGACATGGAACGTGACGTGACTGAAAGGACATATCTAATTGATAAGAGAAAATGGATAAAAGTCCGGATGAACTTGTCCGTTTCCAAGTGGCTTCCCTCTTGGAACGGTTCCTTCACAGATCTTGACACAAATGATAAATCTTGGTCCTCCTGACCTTGACTTAAAATATGAAGAAGTTCTTGGTTATCAACTTAAGGTAGATCCCCTAAATTTGATCGAGGGAATAAGAATTAACGTATAAGGACAACTAAAACGTTATCGTGCAAAACACTTCTAACTTAACTGATAATTAGCAACGATGCGCGAGACATAAGGAAACGTAGTACGTGAAAAATTTTGAACGTAATACGTGAAAATTTTGAACGTGATACGTGGAGTTATGATGAGTGTAATATGAGTAAACATATCGTGATCCATGGTATGTTAGACGACATATCTTGATCATGATATGAGGAACGTGGAATATACATGACATGCGAAACATATCGTGAACATAGAATCTAAGGGCGGTAACGCCAAACGCTACAAGGTGAGACATAGAATATGACGAGAAACGTCTATCCGAGGATAGGGAATTATACTAAACTTGGGTCTGGTCTCTCAAGTTCTTGCAAAACTTCCCAGAATAAGAAAAATGAACGAAAAATCGTAAGCCGAGATGCCATCATGAACGTGAATAGCGTCATAACGCGAGCGCGAAAGCAAGTCGTGAAATTAGAACAAGGACGTGAAGTAAATAAGGAGCATAACTATGAATATTTGTCTGACTCGATAACTGAGGAATTGCCAAGTGATCGGATGAGCCTTGGCTGGAACATGTCCGATCAATCTGTTGGTTCTGTAATCCTTGCGGATGTAAGGATTCTGCAGACTTGATTAAACTATTTGCAATAAACCAGATAGCATCATGTTTCTTCTGATTTTGCGTTAAACTGGTAACCAAAATCCGTGGAGATCTTGTCCCATTTCAATTCACAATTTCAGATGATGAAAACATCCCAGTTTGTTGGTGTCCTATCGTAACCTGTTGGTATGTCAGGTACCTAGATATGAACGTAACTGTATCTTGCTTCGTAGAACTTGATACATAGGAGTTTGCGAAACTCTGAGTCTCTGAATCTAGACTTCTCCTAGCGTAGGATTTTCTAGAACACCTAATGTAGTGCAGGGTTCTCTCCTTTACGCATAAGCTGAGTCATGGTAAGATTAACCGTAGAAACCCATGTGATTCAGCGTGTCACTGTAATCAAACAGAATTGATATTGGAAAAATTTCCAGGGTTAAATTTCTCTTGTCATAGAATTTGCAACATAGTGCAGATATGGTCTTACTGTTCTTCTCTAGGCTTAGAGGAAATCAGGTTATCCTCAATGAAAACACTGATGAATTTGCTATGAGTTCATTGAAACTCATTCTTATAATGTCGTTGGATCATTGATGAGACTAATTTAAAATCATAAATCTAGCTTGACCGAGTCGTGTACGAATAGCAGTCATGGACATGTCCTGCTCTTTCACTCGTCACTGTTAGCAGCATGATCATGAGTTCGATCTTGGAAAAGTGATTAACACTATAAGGTCGATTGGACATGTTGTCAATACGTGGGGGAGAATAACGGTCATGAATGGTGATTTGTTTAAATCGACGGTAGTCGACACATAATCTCATGGTACCATCCTTCTCCTTGTAGGTTCTTCTCGAATGTATAGGAAGATTTTGGAATAATCAACTGGCTATGCGTAAGAGACTTAAGTGGTCGTGTCTTACTAGCAGCTAGAAAATTTTAGTGACCATGGCTAACAACGCACATGCTTGTAAGCATAGATAATTTGTACAGATTTTCCCGATGGAAAATCAAGCTGAATGTATTCAGGAGCCTGAACATTACTGTACATAATTATGAATCGTAGCATGGTGTGCTGTTCATAGTCCATAATTAGGATAAAATTCAACTCGTGTCTGTCCGAGGAAACGCGTTTGCAGCTTGGATCTCATCATTAAGCTGAAGGAAAACCTTCGTATACGTGGAAATACGAAAGGCATCCTTCATGGTCATGAATCTATGAGCTATGGTTACAAGAAATGAAAGTGTCATCAGGAAACATGACAGTTCTCACTGATGCACCGGTAATGGTACTGAAATTCTTGTGGCCTGATTCATACATGGCACAACAAAATGGATATACCCTTGGAGGGTACCCTGAATTTCTTAGAAATGTTCCATAATTAGACGTGAGTCATGTGTCTTGACTCGTGTCTTGAGAAATGTAAGCGTGACATATGTCTTGATTGGTGTCTTGACATGTGTCTTCAGAAAGTATATGTGAGACATGTGTCTTGACTGATGTCTTGACATGTGTCTTCAGGAAGTATACGTGAGACATGTGTCTTGACTGATGTCTTGACATGTGTCTCGAGATGTGAAATAACTAGAACCACAGTATTAGGGTATTATGCCAGAATTGGCGGATCGGTTGGACTACTAATCATTTGTATGTCTGATCACGTCCGCGACCGGAGCCTCGCTTGCGATTTCTAGGATAGTTGTTGTCATAGTAGTGGTTACTATCATCATGTATGTCAGTTCCATGACGGTCATTCTCATGACTGTGATTCATGTAACTATTCAGGTGAGTGGCCGGCTGGTACCGGTTTACACTCATATGACTGAAACGACAACTGAATGACGTGTGACATGTAACTAAGAATTAGGGACAATGATTGATGAAAATCGTCTGATGGTGAAGCATCTTCTCGTCCGATCGCTTTGATCTAACGCCTTTGTCTTCGTCTTGTAAGATCTCCAGGTTGTAAACGACATCAACATCTTGTAGCGTCTCCAACATCAGCAACGTCAATCCTAGTAACATCTCCAAGCTATGAGCGACATCAGCAATCTTATAGAATATCAGCAAGTGGACATATGCCTGAGGTGATTCAGAATCGGCTAGCGAATACTCGTGAAGTATTGCAAGTGAAATACACATGGATTTAGGTACGTGTAATACACATGGAATACGGTACATGGAGTACACATGGAATACACATGAAATGATCGGTATGGGGTCGATCATTTGTCATGATTTAAGTAAAATATATCGGTTAAATGGTTAGAAAAACCATCATGATAACCTGGCAATGCCAGTATATACCTCATTCCGGTTGCATAGAGAAACGTTAAAGTGTGGTTACACAAAATTCAACGATGATTTGCCTGACAGCATGGACAATGAAAACCAACCATGACTATCATGAAAGAAGGATTCAAAGAAATCCAACAATGTCTTGCATGAAAGCATAAATAACAAAAGAGGCGTAAAACGTAATCAACATGAAGACGGAATTATCATGACGAAACATGAAACAATCTATCATGAAGGAGTGTATAACATAATCAGCATGAATCTGAAGTTAACCATGACAGTATGAAAACATACTTGACATAAAAACATAGTAACTTATGAGGGGACATGAAAAAAATTATGCCAATAAATCATGAGAAAAATTTTATGCATGAAAAACAGTGCATGAATGCGTAATGTAGTTTATAAAAACCTTTATATGTGCGAGGGGACGCCCATGGGTCGGTCCCAAAACAAAAGACATGGCGGGGGGACGCCTATGGGTCGGTCCCAAAGTTAAAAGTTTCGATAAAAGCACATGCGACCAAATAGGGCCAGTCCTGTACCAACCATTACTTAGTCATAATCCCTGCAACAATGATACATGAAACATAAATAAATGAAACTCATCTGTCAAACTTATCAGAAAAAAAATTATGTGACTAATTATGAACTATTGGGGTTCAGTCCACATAGCCACAGTTCACGGGGAACATTATGCATGAAACAATGACACATAACTAAATATGAATGACGGTTGTCCATCCATATTAGTAAAACAATATCGATGAAAACATCAAGGTTAAAACCTCAAGGTGCTGAAAACATCATGGTTAAAACAACAATACGCTGAAAACATCAATACGTAGAATAACAAACGTTGGCTAAGGAAGCTCCTGGTGACTACCCACTAGTCACAGGTCGAGTTTTAGAGCCTACAGGTCGAAGCCTTGTCTCTGATACCATAATTGTAAATCCTCATTTTGATAATGGAATGGCACGCGTAATTATGACATGTCATCAAAGCATACAAGGATAAATGTCTAAAACATTACATGACCATAGGGATAACCGGAATCAAACATCGGTTCCCAAACATAAGCCCAAAACATAATAAAGCAAAAGAAATGAATGAAAGACTAAACAAGCATAAGTATATGAAGGAAAAAAGGAAAAGAAGTCTCTATCAGCTTCCATCCTATGCACGTCCTCAAAATGCTCGAGTCTTTCCTAGGGTACCTGCCGTTTTGGGACATGGAAAGGAAAGTAACGGCTGAGCAAAACGCTCAGTGCACGGATATAGACATAGTATAAATGACTAAAACATAATAAAGACTTAATAGCAGCGGAAATGTATAAGTCCTGGAAAACCTGTAACATGTTCATAAAACTGGTTTTATAGTTTGAAAAGCCTTATGTTTATCTTATGAAAACTATTTAACATAATTTTACCATTAGCCAATATAGGTCATGAAAATCCACCGTGCATGAATACTTGGAGGGGTGACCTCATCATGTAAATTAGAGGGGCTACCTCTAATTTAATATACTGGTTTTGGGTAGGAGGGATCAGCTCCTTGTGAAGGATGCAAGGCGCACACCACATTCACACTGAGTAATCTGCTGAAAAACATGTAACTAGGATGCACCCATACGCCCCACATGATAAATATAATAATATGGCCAAAAGCTGAAGGGACGCCACGAGCAATCACTCCGCCGTGGTGAAGTCATAACACCAGTACCTCTAGTGTTATGGTTATGGTACCTCCATAACTAGGTGAAACTGGTCATGCATGTATATGGCTATAGGTATTCTAAATTAAACATAAGCAAATCAAATATATAAACTTATACTACGGGAAAATAGTTGGCTGCATACGGGGAATCTTAATAAGGAAAGAATGTCCATACTGAAAGGACGGGAATCCGTACCTTATGTCCAGTGAACGAAGAAGACGAACTGAGGAGAGTCCTACTTCGGTATCACTAATGCTACATAAATACATACGTGTATAAGTATCTGATTACTAAATACGTAACCGGTTTTATGCCATGTCGTAGCTTATTTTATACGTTCATGTCATGTTTTACTGTTTTAAGCTTTAAACTGTGTTTATCATATATTCTGTCTATTCTGATTAATTATTTCTGTATTTCATGTATTATTATACTTACTGTGTAATAATAAGTAACTTTCTAAAAATAGCAGGTTTCCTAAAATAGAAAGTTTCCAAAAATAGAAAGTTACCAAAAATAGAAAGTTTCCAAAAATAGAAAGTTTCCAAAAATAGAATTACTGCTTAAAATAGATAAGTTTCTAAAAATAGAAAGTTTCCATAAATAGACTAGCTGCCTTAATTAAATAAGTTTCTAAAAATAGAAAGTTTCCATAAATAGATTAGCTGCCTTAATTAAATAAGTTTCTAAAAATAGAAAGTTTCCATAAAGAGATATAAGCTGGTTAAATAAGCTAAGTATATAAGCTTAAATGTTTTCTGATTATTTTTCTAAGTCATAATGATATAAGGTATAGTTTATTAATTATTACATGTAATTTAAATAAACTATAGGTTAAAAAGTATTTAATTAAATATATCATGTTTTTAATTAAATAAAGTTAAATACTTAGATTAAAACATGTATTATTAATTTTTAATAATATAACCTAAGTCATGTTAATTAATTAATTAAAGCCATGGTTTTTAATAATTAATTAATTATAAAGTCTAGAAAATATATACTTAGGTTAAAAATCCATGATCTAATAATTAATTTATAACCTAAGTCATGTTTTATTAAATTAATATGTCATGTTTATTAATTTAATCTTAACATATAATTATTAAAATCATAAACCTTAAAATAAACCATGAACCGGATCGTGACTAGAAACCATGAACCGGACCCGTAATCAACACCATACCCCGAACCACTTCGGGGTTCTCCCTTGTTTGCTGCTTCCGTGGGACCCACACCACCAAACCGAGACCATGAGGTCTCGGTGGTGGTTCACAAGCCAAGTCGAGACCCCTTAGGGTTCGGTTTAGGCGTCGGCTAGACAAACACCCCTAAAAACCCTTGTTTTGATCTACCCCATAATCATAGACATGTTTAATAAATGTTTTTAATTAGTTTTTAAAACATCATGATCTTATGTAATTTATTAAATCAAAACATAAAAGAAAAAGGTTAAAAAGGTTATACCGAATGCGTGGATCAATCAAGGACGAACACACAACGATCATTGTAAAAATTCTAAGGTTAAAATCAAACTGAATCACCCCTTGTTGATGCTTATAGGTGGCGGCCAAAAGAGAGGACAAGGAGGAAGGAGAAAAATCTTTTAGGGTTTTTGTTTAATTTACTGTAAAGTGAAAATGGTTAAAAGATTTCACCTTAACCCCTTTCTTAGTAAAAGTTTTGATGGGCTTGGCCCATCTCTTGGTGTAGCCGCGGTAGGGGGCCCCACATGGGGGACCCGTACCTTTTTCCGAGTCTAATTATTTTAGTGTTCGTTCGTGTTTTATCGTGTTCGTGTTTTATGTGTTCTCGTTAATTATTAACCGTGACTTAATATATTTATTCGTGTTCGTAATAAATATATATACGTAATTAATATTAACTCGTGATTAATTTACGTTCATGATTTCATGATCGCATGTTCGTGATTAATTATTGTTTGAATAATTATAGTGTGTTCATACGTAATAAATACTTATCGTGTTCTAACACGTACATAATACTTAAAATTCTTATACGTGAAACGTAAACATGCTATAAAAGGAAAGTTCTAATCTTGTACGTACGATCTAAAGGGTACTACTCATGGTAAAAGTATGCGGGTTTTACATTATGAGCTTCTCCATGGTAGAGTACCAGATTTATCATATCTTCATGTATTTGGTTCTCTTTGCTATCCAAATAATGATGGTGACAATTTGGGAAAACTTCAACCAATGGCTGATATTGGTATTTTCATTGGTTACGCACCCGCAAAGAAGGCGTACCGAATCTACAATCGTAAGTCTCGTAAGATCCTTGAAACTATGAATGTTACTTTTGATGAGCTGACAGTGATGGCTTCTGAGCAAAGCAGCTCTGAACCCGCACTTCATGAAATGGGACCCAGTAACATTAGTTCTGGTCTTGTCCCAAACAACCCCACTTCATCATCATTTATACCAACTACTAGGAATGAATGGGATACGTTGTTTCAATCGTTCTTTGATGCATTCTTTACTCCTCAAAGTATTGTTGCTCTAGAACCTGAGATAATAGCTCTGGTAACTAAAGTTGTCGCTCCAGCAACCGTTGCACAATCAGATACGTCTGCACCTACAATTGGTCAAGATATACCATCAACTAGTAATTCTCAACCAACACCCGAATAAACTACCCATGTCATGCCTATTAATGATGAAGAGGATGATGATGATCACGATTTGGAATTCGCTCAAATGTGTGAACTTCCATTCTTTGGTGTACATATTCCCAACTCTAATCAAGCCGGGTCGTCCACCTCAGAGGAAGCTCCTACTACAGTTTACTCCAATCCATGGATTCGTGAACATGACATCAAGTGGACAAAGGATCATCCTATAGATTCTATTATTGGTGACCCTAAACGACCGGTATCCACACGAAGTCAGTTACAATAAAATGCAATGTTTTGTCATTTTAATGCTTTTCTCACTGAAGTTGAACCTAAGACATGGCAAGAAGCTTTTAGTCAATCTTGTTGGATATAAGATATGCAAGAAGAACTTAATGAACTTATACGTCTTGAAGTATGGGAACTTGTCCCATGCCCGGATCAAGTGCAGTTACTCACTTTGAAATGGGTTTACAAGGTGAAACTCGACGAGTTAGGCGGAATATTGAAGAACAAAGCTCGACTAGTAGCTCATGGATACAAGCAATTATTGGGCATCGACTTTATTGAATCCTTTGCACCTGTTGCTCGTTTGGAAGCTATTAGACTATTCCTCGCTTATGCAGCCCATATGAATATGATCGTCTATCAGATGGATGTGAAGACGGCATTTCTTAATGGAGAAATCAAGGAAGAGGTCTATGTTCAACAACCAGATGGTTTTGTGAATCCTAATTATCCTAATCATGTGTACAAGCTTAAGAAGGCTCTCTATGGGTTGAAGCAAGCTCCGCGCGCATGGTATGATCTATTGTCACAATTCCTCATTACTCAAGGCTTCGCTAAAGGCAAGGCGGATCCCACGCTGTTCATTCAGAAACGAGGTAAAGATATGATTATGGTACAAATATATGTTGATGATATTATATTTGCAGCCTCGACCCAAACCTTATCCGACGAATTTGGGACACTCATGTCTTCCAAGTTTAAGATGTCAATGATGGGCAAGGTATCGTTCTTCTTAGGTCTTCAGATATCTCAGAGTCCTATAGGCATCTTTATCAATCAATCGAAGTATGCCCTTGAATCGCTAAAGAAGTATAAGATGGAATCTTGCGACCCCGTGGATACTCCAATGGTGGAACGAACTAAACTTGATGCAGATCCACATGGAGTTGTCGTTGATCCGACACTTTATCATGGAATGATCGGTACTCATCTGTATATCACAGCTAGTCGACCTGATCTTCAATTTGCTATATGTATGTATGCTCGGTATCAAACTCGACCTACTGAGTTACACTTGTCCACTGAAACGGATCTTTCGATATCTTAAAGGAACCATTAATTGGGGACTTTGGTATTCGAAGGACTCTTCTATTGCACTTATGGCATATGCAGATGCGGATCACGCGGGTTGTCAAGATACAAGGCGTAGCACGAGTGAAACTTTGCAACTACTAGGAGATCGACTAATCAGTTGGGCATCGAAAAGGCAGAAAAGCGCTGCAATTTCAAGTACGGAAGCGGAATACATAGCTATGTCCGGTTGTTGTGCTCAAATTCTTTAGATGAGATCGCAAGTAACTTACTATGGTGTAGGTTTCAACAAAATTCCGATGTACTGCGACAACAAAAGTGCAATTGCCTTATGCTGCAACAATGTTCAATTCTCCCGGTCGAAGCATATTGACATTCGCTACCACTTCATCAAGGAGCAAGTGGAAAATGGATTAATCGAGCTTTACTTTGTCCGATATGAGTATCAACTGGCGGATATTTTCACGAAGGCTTTAGATCGCGTTCGAATGGAATTTTTGGCCGACAAGCTAGGAATGAGAACTTTCTCGCCTGAGACTCTAAATGAACTGGCAGATGAAGCGAAAGAATAGTGGTGGTAAACTATTCTCCGTATCCTTGGTGATCATTTGTATATATTGTTTATATCTTTATCCACAAAAGCAAAATATAAAAATATAAAACCATATAAAAACCATAAAAATTGAAAATTTCATAAAGATCCAAAAATATTTTTACTTTATTTTTCAAAGGCATGTCTTTTGGTACGATAATATTTGCGGCCTTAGAAATGTTGATTAATATCGACACGGCGCCATAAATAGAGTTCGTACAAAAGTTGTAAATATTTCATAAAACATGGCCTTATGGCTTGTAGTTATTTCTGACTGCAACCCGGTTTTCACATTAAAGTCAACTATTTCTTATGAAAGCTTTGGCTCTCAACGGGAATTAATTTTCTCGGACAAGGTTTACTTTAAAACCTTGTAAGGGATCAAGTTTACTTTATAACTTGGTCTAACATAAATCTATGTACGCTTCAGTGCATTTATTTGTTAAAACAAGAGAAGTCTTGTTTTCATGAAGTTATCATCTCTAAAACCATAGCAATCTACAATTGGTATCTACATACTCGACGATGCGACTACTCAACCAACGACTACAGCTCTTTCAATAGAACACGGGTCAACATCTGAGGGGGAGCAATTGTCAAGCAGTCAGAATCTTCGACGCCAAACGTGCCAAGCTCACTAACTGGTGTCAAGACAACAATACCAATCGTACACGTGGTGTCAAGAGATGACTTCAGACGTGATGAGGCGACCAACATATGCCGACAAGAACCATTTGATCTTATCATATGATGTTCTCCTCAATCAGGTCCAACCTTGTCAATTTTTCTTCTAATATGGTGAATATGTGATCATGTTACAAATCGGTATCATATCTCATACATTTGGTATCATGAAGATAAAACGGACTTGCATTTTTCTTCCCAAAATCTTTGTTAAAACTTCATTAAATCAATTGATATTAAAAAACATCGATTGGGTTAATATTTTAATATGGAGGAGAAAATGTGATTTAATATGGGAAATTATCAAAAATGGTTTGACTTAATGAGCTGGCTCATCTCGACATATGCGAAATGTTTTCGAATATCGTGGCATATGTTAAGGGGAGCAAAACGGATTTGCATATCAAAATGGAATTTCATGGTAACATATACTTACCTAAACCCATTTAATTCACGACGATGAAGATTGTGGTGACATAAGGATGGTAGGATAGGTTAAGTCCTATGATTCTTCCAAAACCAGAGGAATCTTCCCAAGGACATTCCATAGCTAGAAATAGTAGTCCTTAGACAAGATGGAGAAAGATTGTGAACGTAGCTGAATGCCGACCAAGTACTTAAGTTAGCACTGGAACAATCACAACAAGATGCTAGTTATGACGTATTGGTAAGCATTGAAGGGGTTGAAGAATGAAAAAGAATTGTAAAGATAAAGGGTGTAAAGAAAGAAGCCCTCCTTACAATCTTAGGCAGAAACCGGGTCAACACATATGCTATTGAGATCATTTTAATGATGCTCGATATTGAAGATAGACATCATAGACCTAGTGATGTAATGCACAACCCATCCCAGCTAACTCAGATATCTCTTAAAAGATATTTGTTTTAATTACACGGAGACAACACGTTATCTATCGATTTATTCACTTCGAATAAATTGGTATTGAAATGGTGGCACTCCTCTCTAGCCTCCGATCACTAAAATAAAAAATGCATGATTGAGTCTAGAGCTATTTGAGATCATCAAATATCTCATTAGGACACACTTTCATAATTCCTTGCTTCTTCACACACTATGAAAAGTAAGAAATATCTTAAGAGTCCTACGCAAAATCTTCATGATCTTGCCTGAACATCCGAGTAATACGAAAGTATTTACAATGAAGATGGAAATCCTTCTTGAGCGAATATCAAAAAGCTCTTGGTAGGTGACTTGTGCGATTCTTTATGAATCAAGCTTGTAATAATTGGAAAGCAATAAGTGGTTTAATTCTTAACTGAATTTAAACATGTTCCAGGCCTCTACGCAATATCTTAGTGATCTTGCCAGAACACTCAGAGTGATACCTTAGTGTTCACAGTGATGAGTGGAAATCCTTCTAGTGTTAACCTTAAACAGCACTTGGTAGGTAACTTGTAAGATTCAATATGAATCAAGCTCGTGACAACTGGAAAGCAACAATGGTGCGATTCTGTAATGAATCAAACTTGTTCCAGGAATCAGAATTGACGAATTCAATCATGAGGATAATTTTATCCAAATGATTCACTTTTTACGTTCGCAGTCAGCTTTGGACGGTCGAGTAAAGAGAACGGGTTTACCCGCGAAATCTTGTCAAGGAGATTTTTAATTAAATCTACCTGCCACAAGTATGATATTTTATATCGTCCAACGGTCTTCACCGACCGGAGGTAAAATGCTACCGGATTAGAATGAAATGTTCAAAACCATTTTGTTCCTGTCTACTTATGTTGCGGCATTTGAAGACGGTGGCGTTGCGGAATCCGAGAAGAAGTCGTCCCCGCATGCTTATACTTTATGCACTTAATACCTCATCTAATTCAAGAAAGCCTAAAAGTTAAGTCTTCCGCTATATCAAACTCTGAAGCTTTCAAGAATTACAAAGGTATAAGTATGTGGGACATGATGTCACGAGGAGGCGAAGATCACAAGTGATGGATGCACAAGATCAAACCAAGAGATTAATGCTAAAGATTGATATCAAAGATCACATCAGCATGTTCACCAGAAAAGAAAAAGAAAAGAAAGACGAAGACTACGAGCTCAAGACAAGCATAGTATGCTAGGTTTATTTTATTATTGTAACTAGGGTAACACCCTTGTTTGGAGTGACCTCCCTTAGGGGGAGATTGTTGGAAATACGTTTTTACGTATTTAGGAAGATTCGGTCACTCCAACAATATATTAAGTAGTTGCTCGTAGTCTAGATATCTTTATTAAACAAACAAGGTCAAGCCTAGCCTACAACATGTGTAGGCCGGCACAATATTGTAAGCCCAAGCCCATCACAAGGCTTGGGTATATAAACACTCTCCTTAGATGGAGAGGGTGGTGGTTTTCATAATTTACACACATTTATCTTTCACTTTCTCTCTCTAGAAGTGTGTGAACTCCATCATCTCTCTATCTCTTTCTCTCTCTAAAACATAAGCAAGATTTACATATCCAACAGATAGCATGAACAAAAAATTGCTTAAACGGACAAAGCGTGCTAAATGAACCAAGATTGTTAATCAACAAGGAGTCGCAAATCGTGCAACTGTAAACATGACAGTCTGAAGATGTAAGAATCTGGTTATAAGCGAAATAGAAGGGAAAATGAATTACATATGATCATTTAAAATGCAAGTTGTCACAATCAGTTGTCTAGTATTTTGGGTATTACTTTAACACTCAGTTTAAATATTTTCTTGATTTACAAGGTGTAGTGATTTAAAATCAAACTATCTATATTTTGGGAGTAAGTTGTTGCTATATCTTTCTCTTAATCAGGATTTTCAAAGCGAAAGTAGAACAGTTCAAAATAGTTATCCTGATCGGCTTAAGAACTTTTGAATGACCGCATGAAATTATTGTTAAAGACTCAAGTTTATCGTTACCATTAGAGGAAATCAGGTTTTCTAAGTTATTTAGAATCATTGTTAGAAATTATAAATTACTTTAATAATTCCATTAATTGAAGGTAAAGTATGATGAAATCAATTACTTTTAAAAGATACAGCTTGATATCCTTTGAAACACTAGGTAAATTTCACAAAGAGGATATATATCTGGTATTTAACTTGAAACAGTTATTCTAGTAATTTAAACATTTGATAAAATGTATAAAACGTTCTTAAAAGTTAATAATAATTTTAAAAAAATCCAAGAAGGTGATTAAGGTATCAAATGATAAACACGTAACATTTTCTGGTTTTCAAAAGGTGACAAGACAGCAAGAATTCATATAAGGGTCAACAATTTGTATGCGAGCAATAACACAAGGGAATAAAACGAAAGTCGTATCAATTCTTAACAAACGTGATAGAATAGACGCGTCGATGATAAAAAAATTTTAAGAAACAAGGAATATAGCAAGTCACCATTTCTTGATTGCAGTTGGTGTCACTAACAACGGCTTATTAAGTTCTCGGTGGTCGATACACGATTGAAAGAGAAAAGTCACACAATAAATTTTCGAATCACAGAAAATTCTTAAGAAGTTACTTGAGAGTAAATTCAGTAAGATGAAAAACATTAACAATAAGAGGCGAAATCAATACGTGGTTCACACGAATGGATTTTCGAGACGATAGTGTCATAACACTAATAACTGTCTTTTGGTTGGTTAATAAAAGGTTTGCTTGAAAAATCTTTCTTTGCGTTGCTCGTACCCAATTGATATATGTCGTTGTTTCGTCCTCGGTATCTTCTCGAATTGATCACGGTCAAAAGTGGAATCGTTGTAATTGGTGACTAAAAAGGGGGAGCTTGGGTCTAAATCTACTAAAATGATAAGTGCTGGAAATAATAAAATTAAACTAAAGACAATTACTGAGAATAAAGCTAGAACAGTAGTACCTCAACGTGGAGAACACAACTTATTCGGAATATTTCTTCTCATGCAGCATAAAACTGAAAAACTCTGTTCGGAATGTCTGCTCTACTCGGAATAAACGATCCTACTCGGAATAAAGTAAGCTACTCGGAATGTTTGTGCTATTCGGAACATTTGTGCTATTCGGAATAATCATGGCCATGCGGAATATTACCTTATGCGGAATGTTTTTAACAGAATCCCTACGCGGAATATTTTTAACAGGAATCCTCTGCGGAATATTCGGATATTCCGAATAATCAACAAAATCACAAGCTCTATTCGGAGTATTTGATCCTATGCGGAATAATGAGCCTACGCGGAATATTTTGGCTATGCTGAATATTATCCCCTACTCGGAATGAAATGCCTTATGCGGAATAAAGGTTCCTACTCGGAATATTCGGGTATTCCGAATAAATAAAAAAATCACACCTTGATCCGGAATAATTGATATTCCGAACCAACACAATCAAAGAACCTCTATCCGGAATGAATCTGGGCGAACACAGTAAAATAATGCGAAGAACATGGGATCGACTGAAACGCAGATTTAACACAAAATTTCACCAAGTTTTTAATCAAAACTTAAACCAATTTCACCACAAATCATTTACCTAAGGTAAACATCAATCCAAAACAACAAAAACACAAAACCCACATGTTTTTTTATGATCAAACCAATAAAAATAAAACTTGAAGAACTATGAATCACAAAGAGATGAAGAACAAGATGATAGAAAGATTAAAAGTAAGCTTGTATTAATGATTTAAGATTCAACAAACAAAATGGAAAGATTAAACTTACAAGATTCAAGAAGAAATCAAAGAAAAATGAAAACCACTCCTTAAGGGAGATGGTTTTTCCTACGAACTAGGAAAAGTGTAACAGAAAAGAACTAGTGGAAATTTGTGAATGGGAGGAGTATTTATAGGCTTCTCCCTTGGTTGGTGAGTGGGCTTTCTCCCTTTCTTTTTGTCTTCTCGTCTTTTCAGAAAAGTTGACGTTTTCGATTTCGATTCGGGATTTGTCGACAAATAAATTCAACTCGTCTTTTAATTTCTTCATTTAATAGATTTGAGTTTCTTCGACATGTGTAAATCTTCCATCTTTGGTCCTTTTCTTCGATAAATCTACAAATAGGCCCATTGACTTCAAATCTTTTGCATCTCTTGGACTATAGACTTCGTCTTTTCGTCTTTTTCCTCGATAAAACCCGTGCAATCCCATGTTTTCTTTAATATTTATCCGGTTGGCTCTGAAAACACAACAAACACACAAACCACGCATAATTCCAAACAAATGACATTAAATACGCGTTTTGGTCTTGTTTTAGCAAGAAATAAGTGGTAAAAGGATGGGTGTTTTCACACCTATCAAATCCCCTACACTTAACCATTGCCATGCCCTCATGCAATGCATAGTGATAAAGCAATTATACGCTTTTCTCATAATCAATCAACCTTGGCCTTCTTAAAATTCTACAAAACAAAAATTTAAATACTAAGAGAAATTAAAAACTTTAAAGGAGACAAAAGGATAGAAACCATTTTCACTTGAAAATAGCTATATGGAAATAACTTGCAAAGAGATCAAGGACTTACATTAGGGCTTTGGTGCTGTGAAGATTTATCACCCTCAAGTTTCACGTTCCCCAAACTAAGCTTAAAAACGAGATCATTGTTATTATAAGTTAGCAATTCAAACACTTACACACATGGTTTAATTATATGCTTAAACTCCCTTATTCCTAGGTGTATCTCTTATATTTTATTTTTGTCTTAGAATGATCATGAAGATGCATTTTTGGACTTATTTCGATAGTTTATTTAGGCTGAAAGCAAAGTGGTACGATTTGATCAATAGTTAGCTAAAGGACAAAATCTCTTAAAACTACTTCTCGGGATATCAAAAAGTTCATATCTTGGCATAACTCGGTTCACGATTTGAGACCTTTCTCGGGCCGATATTTGGCATGTACTTCATACTTCATATCTTGAGAGACGTTCTTGAGATAATGGTCTTCTCTTCGTAATAGAGTTTCTTCACTTGGAGACTTTTGAAGGGTACTCTAACTTTGTTGACCACGACTTCATGATTATTTCTTCAATCTCTAGTTGGGATTTTTGAGATACAACGATCCGCCTCCTTTTCGGACTTGGATCTATTTATCCTCATAACTTGTTAGGGTCTTTTCGGATAGACTTCTCCATGATCTTTATGGGAGTTGATTGCTTTTCGTCGTGAGTCTTGATCCTTCATATCGATTTTGGGAATAATGCTTTTCACATCACCTTGGATCTTTAGCAATAAAATGGAATCCTCATGCCTTGTTAGGGCCTTTTTGGACTCGCCAATCTTCGCGCCCTGCTTCATAAGTTATGCCTTGGCTATGAACTCTTATCATTACCGAGCAACTTTTAAACGATCTTGGGCTAGAAGCTAAGTAACCTTTCAAATCGTATGACCTTACTTATTGCAGGTAAATTATTAGCAAGTGATGGGAGAATAGGCAAATAATTACACCAAGTGAGCTTGTGCAAGAATACCGACTTATAATTGACTCTATCATTTTTCGTCCTCCACAATTTAAAATCTCAAGTAATGAGATTCGTGGATGCTTAGCCTAATAAACCAATTAAGGTCTACATGGTTAAGGATACTAGCTAGAATAAACTTGAATAAGTCTATTCGGGTTGAGTCAAAATAATCGCAATGGGCCTAATATGTCACAGATATCTAAACTTGTTAAAACCATTTTATTTATATTTTTGACTTTATTGTGGGATATATACATATGAAAGCAACAATAAAAATTTAAAAATTACGACTAAATGGCCAAAGTTAATTAAAAATTTGAAAAATGCTGAAAAAGATGATTTTCCGGTTAAATGAAGGCATTTTAATGGAAAAGTCCACTTAAACTTCGATAGAAGTCCCCCCTACACTTAAGATAAACATTGTCCTCAATGTTTAAGCATGTGGGAAAAATCTCCCCTACACTTATGACATTGTGCACGTTGGTTAAATTAAGCTAAGGAGGGGACGACTAAAGTGATCAATTTCAAATGTGAGTATGAAGACAATTGAATCACGATAGTTGAGAGATAGAACCGGTATTGCGGATAACATGGGAGCACGGTTCTTAAAAGATTCCAAGAGTGCACTTATCCCTGTAATCACATCACCATCCAAATACAAGCAACCTATATAGCTCCTCCAACACTTAGGATGAAAAACGGGAAAGGGGGATAGATACTCGGGTCGCCTCCCGAGGAGCGCTTGTTTTTGTTAACCGAGTCGCGAGCCTGACTCGGTCCCGAACTAATTCATGGGAAACATGGTGAAGGATGGAATCATCTCATGAGAGATGTCCTCACCAAAGTACAACTTCAAACGCTAGCCATTCACCTTAAAATTGGGCCCATTTGGCTGAGAAAGCTCAATGGTGCCATAGGGAAAGACATTGGCGATGGTGAATGGACCAGACCAGCGGCTCTTCAACTTGCCCGAGAAGATCTTCAACCGAGAGTTAAAAAGTAAGACTTGATCACCAACGTGGAACTCTCGGTTCTTGATTTTAGCATCGTGGATAATCTTGGTCTTCTCTTTGTAGATCAATGAGTTCTCGTAAGCTTCATTCCTCAATTCTTGTAGCTCGTTGAGTTGAATCTTGCGAAGATCACCGGCTTTGTTGATGTCGAAGTTAGCCCACTTCAAGGCCCAGTATGCCTTATGTTCCAGCTCGATGGGGAGGTGGCAGGCTTTCCCGTACACAAGACGATAAGGTGTACAACCAATCGGTGTCTTATAGGCGGTACAGAAAGCCCACAGAGCATCATCAAGTTTATCGGCCCACGAGGCACGATGCTCTCCCACCGTACGTTCCAAAATTCTCTTCAATCCACGATTGGATATCTCGGCTTGACCGTTAATTTGAGGATGATAAGCGGTGGAAAGACGGTGATTGACACCATACTTAGCCATGACTCTTGCAAATTGATCGTTGCAAAAATGAGTCCCGCGGTCACTGATAATAGCACGAGGAACACCGAATCGAGCAAACAGTTGTTTCAAGAAATTACAAACCACCCTCGCGTCGTTAGTGGGTAAAGCTTTGGCTTCAACCCATTTAGAAACGTAGTCGAACACTTTTTTGGCGGTGTAGTTGGGACCAAAGTGACCACCGGTGGGTCCTTTGTGGCAAGCTTGGAGAATGTCAAAAGCTGCCAGTTCGTCAACACATCGGCGAATAATCAAGTCAACGCATTGTTTGAATAGAAAAGGGTCATCCCAAAAGTAAGTCTTAACATCGTTCAAGAACTTCTTCTTTTGTTGGGATGTTAACCCTTTGATGAGAACACCACCCGCTAAGTAGTTTGCAATGTCGGCAAACCACGGGGTGTCATCAAGATTGAGATTTATAGACATTAAGGTCTCAAGGGGGAAAGAGTCATTGATCTCTTTGTTCGGATGATCCCCTTGATATGGATCCTCAAGTCGACTCAGATGATCCGCGGCAAGGTTTTCAGCACCCTTCTTGTCACGAATTTCAATGTTGAATTCTTGAAGGAGTAAAACCCAGCGGAGAAGTCTTGGCTTAGAGTCGTGTTTAGTCATCAAGTACTTCAACGCGGAATGGTCCGTGTATACGATTGTGGTGGATAAAACAAGATAGGGGCGGAATTTTTCAAAAGCATAGACAACAGCTAAAAGCTCTTTTTCGGTTGTCGTATAATGATATTGAGCCCCCGTCATTGTTTTGCTAGCATAGTGGATTGGTTGGAAGTGTTTGTTGATCCTTTGTCCCAAAACCGCACCAATAGCAAAGTCGCTAGCATCGCACATCAATTCAAAGGGTAGCTCCCAATTAGGGGTAACCAAGACCGGTGCCTTAGTTAGCTTATCCTTAAGAAGATTGAAGGCTTCGATACACTCTTTAGAAAAGATAAAAGGAGTATCTTTTTCCAAGAGGTGGGTCATCGGGCGAGCGATTTTAGAGAAATCCTGAATGAATCGACGATAGAAGCCCGCATGACCCAGAAAACTTCTCACACCCTTCACGGTTGAAGGTGGAGGTAATTTGGATATGACATCTACTTTAGCACGGTCGACTTCAAGACCGGCTTTAGAGATTTTGTGTCCTAGCACAATGCCTTCTTTTACCATAAAATGGCATTTTTCCCAATTCAGAACAAGGCGAGTGTCTTCGCACCGCTTAAGCATACGTTCCAAATTGGCAAGGCAAGGCAAGAAGGAATCCCCAAAGACCGAGAAATCATCCATGAAGACTTCCATGGTTTGCTCAACCATGTCATGGAAGATAGCCAACATGCACCTTTGGAAGTCCCGGGGGCATTGCATAAGCCAAAAGGCATTCTTTTGTAAGCAAATGTGCCATAGGGACAAGTGAATGTTGTCTTCTCTTGATCTTGGGGATCGATGGGTATTTGGAAACAACCCGAGAAACCATCAAGAAAGCAGTAATATCCATTACCCGTTAAACGTTCAAGCATTTGGTCCATAAAAGGAAGAGGGAAATGATCCTTTCTCGTGGCATCATTGAGTTTGCGGTAGTCTATACAAACTCTCCACCCAGTAACGAGACGGGTAGGAATCAACTCGTTGTTTGCATTGGGCACAACGGTGATTCCGCCTTTCTTAGGCACACAATGGACTGGACTAACCCATGGTGAATCCGAAATAGGGTAAATCATACCCGCATCAAGAAGTTTGATAACCTCTTTTTTGATGACTTCATGGATTTTAGGATTCACCCTTCGTTGGCTTTGAATTGTGGGCTTAAAGTCGTCCTCCATGAGAATTTTATGTGTGCAAAAGTGAGGATCAATTCCGCGAATGTCGGAGATTTTCCAAGCGATAGCTTTTTTATGCTTCTTCAACACTTCGATAAGTCGGGCTTTTTCTTCTTCTTTCAGGTCCTTTGTGATGATGACCGGTAACTTCTCGTTGTCTTCAAGAAAAACGTAGTCTAGATGAGGAGGTAGGTCTTTAAGCTCAAGAGTAGGAGGATCCTCAATATATGGTGTAACTAACGATGGATCATCATTAGTCACCTCTTTAGGAGAGGGAGGAGGAAACGGGTCTTCATTGAGAAGTCTCTCAATAGTACGAATGTCTTCATCCCAATCAGTGGAAGAATCATCATACTTAATATCGAGAGGACCCAAGCTAGCTTCGAAATCATCCAAGTCACTTTCTCCAAAAGGAGTCAATGCCGGAGCAATTGAGGCAACGGTCTCAACATTGGGTAGAGAAGAGAGAGTACTTCTACAAGCATCATGAAAATGTTCTTCACAAGCCTCATCGAGAACATCAATAGCATTAACACTCTCATATGAATAAGGTTGCTTAGAAATCTTACCCATGTTGAAGACAATTTTATCGTCACCAACTCTCGTGATTATTTCGCCCGCGGCTACATCAATGAGAGTGCGACCGGTCCTCAAGAAGGGACGTCCAACAATTAATGGAACACGAGGATCCATCTTGTAGTCAACGACAACAAAATCCACCGGGAAGGTGAATTTGTCAACGCCAACGAAGACGTCTTCGGCTATCCCCACTGGATAAGTAACCGTACGGTTGGCTAATTCCAAAGTCTTTTTGGTGGGGACTAGCTCGGGGAGAGATAATTGCTTCCAAACACTCAAAGGCATTAAGTTTATACTGGCACCTAGATCGGCTAAGGCCATGCAATTCTCTACTCCCGGGAAGTTGCAAGGAATCAAGAAGCGACCCGGATCACCAAGTTTGGTGGGCAATTTCCTTAAGAGAACGACAGAGCAATTCTCATTAAGTTAGGTCTGAGCAATGTCAAGAAGCTTCTCCTTGTCACTTAGAAGATCTTTAAACATCTTAGCGTATTTAGGCATGTGAGCGAGAGCCTCGGCAAAGGAGATGTTAAAATTCAATTGTTTAAACATTTTTAGAAAGTTTGAAACTTGAATATCATCCTTGCTCTTTTGCTTCTCTTTCCTCAACCTTGAAGGATAAGGTAAATTGGATGAAGAAGAAGGCTTTAGGGGAGTAGGATCACTCACAACCACGGGTGGTGGGGAAATGGGGATAGAAGGCAAAGGAGGTGGGGAAAGTTGCTCTTTTTCCTTGTTCACAATCACGGGTGGAGGTGTAGGAAGCTCGGGTTCCGTATAACCTTTTCCACTACGAGTGGTGATTGCTTTCATCTCCCCTCTTGGATTCGCAACGGTGTTACTCGGAAGAGTACCCGAAGAAGAGGGTTGATTACCTTGGATGAGCGAACCGATCATATCACGTATGTTAAGCGCTTGAGTGCTGAAAGAGTCTCTGATGTCTGCGCGAATTTCATTGCTTTGTTTTGCCATGTCATTCCTTAGCTCGGCTCGAATATCGCTCCCTTGTTTCGCCATGTCATTCTTCAAGTTGACAAATTGACTCTGAAGATTCGTCACCATCTCTCGATTAGTCTTCATGATGTCTCGACGTCTTGATTCAATACCATCGGTTGAGTGAGAGGTGGAGCTTGGTAAGCTTGAGAATTTCCTTGAGGTGGGTATGGGTTTGTTTGGGATTGATATTGATTGTTAGCACGAGGTTGGGATTGGTTGTTTCGGTTATAGCTTTGTTGTTGGTTTTGGTTTGTAGGAGGGAAACCGGGTGGAGCAAGATAATTTTTTGAACGATAACTTAGCAAGCTACGGTCTCCTTGAGGACGAGCTTGATAGCCTCCCGTGGGATAAGTACCGTAAGCCGCGTTAACGTTTTTAGAAAAATTACCTTGAGTGGAAGGACAATCATTGTAGGAATGAGGACCACCACATGTGTCACAAGAAATAGAAACGGCTTTAGCTTGTTGAAAGTGGTTTGTGGCCATTGATGACGTATAGTCCCCAAACCGGGTCATGAGCCCGGCCCACGGGTACTACCCGTATCCGGCCCATCACGGATGAGTGGATAAATATCACTCAGGCTTATGGGCTTGAGTGAACAGTGCTCGCATATGTGTGCGGCCCACGGCCCTAAGGCGGCCGACATAAGATTAGACAGAATAATATTCTGTCTAGGCATATCTTAATCCTAATACGAAGAGATATTCATTGCCAGAATTAGAAGATAACAATCATTCTAATTCTGGTGCTTATCTCTTCCTTGGGGCCGAAGGGTCAGTGAAAGCCCACTGGGTTTCACTGCCTATAAAAGGAACCCCCAAGGGTTCCACAAAGGGATAACAATTCTCTCTAAACTCACATATAACCCTAAATCGATTACTTACTCTCACGCCGGAGTCTAATCGTGGGAAACCTTCCCACGGTAAGCTTAACGCGTGTTGTTTAGTGTGCAGGATCCCAACCAGACGATTCACTTGGTGCAGGAGCCGGTACCCAGCCAACCCGAATTAAGCCTAATTCGGGTCTAGCAAGGATCAACCAACTTTTGCATCAACAAGTTGGCGCCATCCGTGGGACCTTAACACTAAGCTAGAATAAAACCTCATCTCGATCTTTTTCAATGACGAAGGGGCATCCGCCAGTTAACCCCAGGAACGTGAATCCTGGGAATCGGAAGTCCCCAGGGGAAGGGATTCTTATTCCCAACCAATCACCTAGCCGCCTCGCAGGCGGGCCAGGTAACCGTAGCGGTCTTCAGTCCGCATGGGTGATGAGCACGATCTCGGTGACACCCCCACCCACTTCAACCCTGGACAACCCTGATTCGGGAAGTGCGCCAGACCCTCCTAACAAGGAGCCACGTAGACCCCTAATGGAGGAAGAAGTGGAAGCTCAACCACTTAGTGAGGAGGATCTCACTCGAATTCTCACTCAGAATTTTGAAAGGATCGTCCCGGGGATCGCATCAAGATTGAATCAGGGGAGGAACCTCCAAGCCCGACTCAACTTTGGCGACAGTAGACCATCCACCCCTTCCCAAAACCGGAGAAAAAGGAGGACCCGACCTCAAGAGCAGGGAACCTTCGAGGAAAACCCTCAACCCCGGAATGTGTTTGAACGCATAGGGGATCGCATCGTGCAAGAATTAACGCAGTCTCAAGATGGAGAAAGGTCGGATGGCTCACCCGAGCGGCCAGACCGAGAGCTGACGAGAACCACACGCCGCCCAAGTGTGTGGGATAGAATGAACACAGGGAGGAAGGCTCCTGGTTCGTCTCAAAAAAGTGGTCCCTACTCAAAAGGCGGGGCACCACCGCCGTCCCCAGATCCGTCTGGGGAGGACTCAGATGACCATCCGCCCAAACGCCGCCGGCCTAGGCGCACGCCACCACCACCAAACAATGATGAGTATTATGGTGGCCCCTACTATAGGGATACGGAAGCAGAGGGCCTCTCGCGTCCGTGGTGTGAACCATGGGATGATCCTAGGCTCACGCGGCCATGGGCTGATCCCAGGGAAGATCCGTTTACCCTCCGCATACGGAACTACTCTAAGGACACCAAACGTCGCATGCCGGCATGTATCAAGACGTATGATGGGTCAGGTGATCCTGTCGATCACCTCAAAATATTCGATACTCAGGCTAAAATTGAGCGATGGCCCATGCCTATATGGTGCCAAATGTTCAATTCGACCTTAATTGGAAACGCTCGTGACTGGTTCGAGGCACTCCCCCCACGGAGCATTGATAGTTTCACGGAACTACGCACTGCGTTCGAGAACAATTATACTCAAAGGAAGAAGTATAATAGGGATCCGGTTTCATTGGAAACTGTCAAGCAACGGCCGGGGGAGTCCACAGAAGCCTTCACTGAGCGCTTCAATGATGAGTGCACACGCACGAGAACCATGCCAGAGCTCCTGAAAATCTCGGACTACATGCACGCCATAACAGACAGAGAACTGATCAGGCGTCTCAACGACAAGCGTCCAGAGAGATATGATGACCTCATGGAAAGGGTCAGAAATTTCATAGAGGGAGAGACAGCTGTTGCCGCGGCCTACCCATCCCGAGGAAATGGGTACCGCTCAAATGACCAGTCCCGGAGACAGTCGGGTGGCCAAGGCAACCAGAACAATAACAAGAGCTCGGACTATAAGAGCCAAAGCAAAGGCGGACGGTCGGACGACAAGTTCACCCTCCTAAAGATGTCCTACCGGGAGATCTTGTTGACGGAAGGGGCGAATTTTCCAAGACCTCCCCCAATGACCACACCCCCGGAACGTCGGCAGGGAAGTCGCTTCTGCGAATTCCATTATGACAAAGGACACGGCACGGAGGAGTGTATCCAGCTGAAGAAGCATATTGAGTCGCTAATCAAATCAGGCAAACTCAAGCACCTAGTCAAGGATTGGAAAGACGGAAAGGACAACAATAAGAAGTATGATAAGAAGGATCCCCAAAAGGACAAGCCTTCTACCATATACATGATCCAATCCAGACAGCGCCGCACGAGACAGAAAATTGGCCAAAAATTTTCTCGCGGCAAGGAAATCTCATTCCCTCTCATTACAACAAGTGACATGGTTGATGCGCCTCTCACCATTGAGATAAGCATTGGAACACACAATGTCCGCCGCATGTATGTGGATGGAGGGTCGTCAGCAGAGGTATTATATGAACACTGCTTTGTGCAGTTATGCCCAGAAATAAGAAGCCAATTAGTACCGGCCACGTCGCCGCTTACTGGCTTTAGTGGAGATACTATCTGGCCAATAGGGCAGTTGCGTTTGCTTGTCACCATTGGGAATGAGGAACATTCCACTACAACGTGGATGAACTTCATGGTGATACGTTCACACTCTCCTTATAATGGAATCATAGGCAGACCAGGCATTTTGGCTATCCGGGCAGTACCCTCTACGGCACACGGAATGATTAAATTCCCCGTTGAGGGGGGAATCGTTACTATTTATAACACAGTCGTGCCACATCCGAGTGTCACACTGTGACAACACCGGCACCACCTGTACCACCCAAGGAGGGAGCACCACCACCCAATTGGAAGGTGGCTATTCACCCTGACTACCCGGAACAAGAGGTATCCATAGGAGGGGCGCTCTCAGATAGCGGCAAAAGGGCCATGTGTTCCCTTTTAAGTGCAAACCTGGACATATTCGCATGGGAGCCAAAACATATGACGGGTGTGCCACGCGCGATTGCAGAGCATAAACTCCAGATCCGCCAAGGGTACCAACCTATCAAGCAAAAGAAGCGCGGCCAGGCGCCCGAGCGAAGTCAAGTTATACTAGAGGAAGTGCGGAAGCTGGTGGACGCAGGCATCATGCGCGAGGTATACTACCACGAGTGGTTATCCAATCCGGTCATGGTCAAGAAGCATGACGGAAGTTGGCGCATGTGCGTGGATTTCACGGATCTGAACAAGGCCTGCCCACAGGACTGTTACCCGCTACCAGAAATTGACTGGAAAGTAGAGTCCTTATGTGGATATCCTTTCAAATGCTTCTTGGATGCATATAAAGGGTACCACCAAATCCAGATGGCGGAGGAGGATGAAGAAAAAACGGCGTTCCACACAAGCCAGGGCGTATATTGCTATACGAAAATGCCGTTTGGATTAAAGAACGCCGGCGCTACGTATCAGCGGTTGGTGGATAAAGCTTTCGAATCACAAATAGGACGCAACTTGGAAGTATATGTTGATGACTTGGTGATAAAAAGCCACACGGAGGAGGCACTCCTCCGGGATGTCCAGGAGACATTCGACACGCTGAGAAGGATTAACATGAAGTTAAATCCAAAGAAATGTACGTTTGGTGCAACAGAAGGAATGTTCATGGGATATTTGATTGACCCAAACGGCATCAAACCTTGTCCAGAGAAGACAGACGCAGTGATACGGCTACCATCCCCGCAGACACGGAAGAAGGTGCAGTCCCTGAATGGGAAGTTAGCGGGGCTGAATAGATTTTTATCTAAATCCGCAGAGAAGTCCTTACCCCTATTTAAGACACTCAAGAAGTGTATTAGAAAGGAAGACTTCCGTTGGACGAAGGAAGCTGAGGAAGCCTTTGGCCAACTCAAGCAGCATCTCGCATCTCTCCCCATGTTGGTAGCTCCACGGCCAAAGGAGGAACTCGTTATGTATCTCTCAGCTACTCATGGCGCAATAAGCGCGGTACTGATGACGGATAGAGACACAATACAGACCCCGGTCTACTTTATAAGTAGAACATTACAAGGGGCGGAGCTGAATTATTCCCCCATGGAAAAATTGGTACTAGCACTAGTATTTGCCACAAAGCGGCTGCGTCGGTACTTTCAGGCGCACCCGATTGTTGTGATCACGGATCAGCCAATTAAGCAGGTTATATCTAGACCAGACGTGGCAGGGAGACTAGAGAAGTGGAGCATCCTATTGGGAGGGCATAATATATCTTACAGACCAAGGACGGCTGTTAAAGGCCAGATCTTGGCAGATTTCCTGATCGAGAAGCCGGATGAGGAAGAACCAATCATTAAACAAGAGGAGGTCCCAGCGGAACCTTGGGTGCTATTCACGGACGGATCCTCATGCACAGACGGGTCTGGGGCAGGCCTCATCCTCACAAACCCAGAAGGAATGGAATTCACGTACGCCCTCCGTTTCGAGTTCACGGCCACCAATAACGAAGCGGAATATGAAGCATTAATTGCGGGTTTAAAAATCGCCGCTAGAATGGGAGTCCGCAACCTTGAGGCCTACGTGGACTCACGGCTTGTCGCGAACCATATTTTAGGTGGGTATGTGGCTAAGGAGGACAACATGGTCAGGTATTTGGAAAAAGTCAAGACGTTAATCGCGACTTTCAGTAAGTTTTCCATCAAGCAGGTGCCGAGGGGCGAGAACAAGAAAGCGGACGCTCTCAGTAAGATCGCATCCACGAGCTTCGCCCACTTGTCTAAACAGGTTTTGGTGGAAATACTCAAGGAAAAGTCTATCACGGAAGGGGAAGTGACTG
This sequence comes from Glebionis coronaria, assembly GCA_025667525.1. Taxonomy (NCBI): domain Eukaryota; kingdom Viridiplantae; phylum Streptophyta; class Magnoliopsida; order Asterales; family Asteraceae; genus Glebionis; species Glebionis coronaria. Next base: position 632,552,614 of record CM046874.1, on the reverse strand, counting down.
CTATAGTTGAAGAGGAGGGACCTACGTGGATGACCCCAATCATCAACTATTTGACTAATGAAACCCTTCCAGACGAGGAAAAAGCAGCAAGGCGCGTTAAAAGGAAGTCACAACATTTCGAACTCCGGGAAGGCATCCTTTACAAAGGCTCTTTCTTGCAGCCGTGGCTGCGGTGTGTTGGACCACGCCAGGCGGCCTACGTGATCAGTGACATACACGAAGGGTTGTGCGGCATGCATGCAGGCCCACGATCCGTGGTAGCCCGAGCCTTACGAACAGGATACTATTGGCCCACTATGCACAGAGACGCGCGCGACATGATTCGCAGGTGCAATGATTGCCAAGTGCATAGGCCAGTACCGCGGCACCCGCAGCAGGAGCTTACACCTATCACGTCCCCGTGGCCATTTTACAAGTGGGGAATTGACATTGCAGGACCATTTCCTGTAGCTGCGGGAGGGGTTAAATTCTTGATTGTTGCAATGGATTACTTTACACGATGGATAAAAGCCAAGGCAGTAAAATCTATCACGGGTAAGCAGGTCAAGAAGTTTGTGTGGGAACACATCGTATGCCGTTTCGGTCTACCAGGAGAAATTATATCGGACAACGGCAAGCAGTTCACGGACAACCCATTCAAAGACTGGTGTGCATCGTTGAACATCAAACGGCGCTTCGCATCTGTTAAACATCCACAAACGAACGGCCTTGTTGAACGAGCAAATAGGAGCTTGGGAAATGGAATCAAGGCGCGGTTGGATGAGCGACAGGGCAAATGGGTTGATGAGTTGTCACACGTGCTATGGGCACATAGAACCATGATAAAAACAGCCAACGGAGATACTCCGTTTGCATTGGCTTACGGCACTGAAGCCGTTATACCAGCAGAAATAGGGATGCCTACCATCCGCACGGCGGAGGTTAATGCCGTCACAAACGATGAACAACTGCGAATCAACCTAGATCTGTTGGAAGAAAAAAGGGAAATAGCAGCCATCAACGAAGCTAAGTCCAAGGCTAAGATGAAGGCTTATTACGACGCCAAGGTCAAGGGTGTTTCTTTTCGACCGGGAGACTACGTCTATCGTGCTAACGAAGCAAGTCGAGTGGAAAATACAGGAAAACTGGGCCCTAAATGGGAAGGATCGTATGAAGTCACTGAAACCTTAGGACGAGGCGCGTACAAGTTACGCGATATGGATGGCCGCGACCTAGAGCGCACATGGAACATCGCCAATCTAAAAAGGTGCTATCTTTGAAAGCTACGGCTCCCGCATGGATACTTCGCTATAGGCGGTCTTAATAAAGAACCATGCGGGTTATTTGTCTTATTTGTTTTTCTTATGTTTGTTTAAGTTTCCTTTATGGACTTTTTTAGGACTTGTCGTCATTATTCAAACAAAAATGTAAACGTTCTAATAAAATGCCGTGGTGCCTAGCTAGTTCCACGGCCTGTTTCGTGCAAATTATTTTCCTCTTTGTTAGATTCTTTGTTAGCCGTATGAATTTTACTTGTGTTATAATATGCCATGTTTCTTTCGTATGCATTCTCTCAAAATACCGTACATGTACCATACGCCTCCAGGTGGGGTAAGAGGATTAAGTGAACCTACTAATTCAACTTGCCGCGTAAGAGGGATGCAACCCCAGCCGCACGGATCATGTATCCTTACTAGACACCTTACTCACAAGACGTTGGGGTAAGTTTCATATGCTATAGCCATACGGTGCTCCGCATAGTAAAGACGCACGTCGCATGTCTAGTAAATTAGACTTGTATGTAAGACGTGATATGTCACGCGGCATTGGATTGCAATGAGATACACAAGTTTCAAAATTAACAAACAAAATGGCCGTGGTTGTCACGGACTTCTAAAATAAAAAGACAAGTTATTACATGCATGTCTTAGCCGTGTACATACACGGACGAATATAAAATACAAATGTTTACAAACATACAAGTTACATGGGGGGGAGGAATTCTTCTAGATCCTTCTTTCCTTCCTCAATCAAAGCACGAAGAGCCTCCCCGCGAGCATCTTTCCCGTCCTGAACTTTGACGGCAAGAGTGTCTAAAGCTTCACCAAGCGGCTTCTCACCTGACACAGCTTTGGATATGAAGTCATAGGTAGCCAGCGTCAAAGGGGTTGGGTTAGCACTCAGCCGAGACATTATTGTTTCATTGGGAGCGTCTTTCAAGGCTTCAAGCTCATCCAGAAGAGGGTGTTGAAGGTTTGCCAAGGCGTCCATGGACGCATTCATCTTCCCCGCTGCGGAGAGGTTGTGATACGGATGCCGGGTGATATCCTCACCTTTGGTGATCATTTCCGCAGCTTGGATCATGCCTTCATGCCTACCACGGTCGATCCCGTCAGATACAACCCCAGCAAAGGCTTGCAATAGGTGTGGAGCGTTAAGGGCCCCGCTTACGGCAAGCCGCATCCCTTGCCCGATAATCCACCTACGACCAGCTGTCGCGCTCAGTAGGGGGGGGGGGGCATACTCTCTCCACACAGCTGGCGACCACCCTGCTCAACTCTTCATCAGCAGCGACAACTTGATTTTCAAGGTTGCTTTGAGCTTGCTTCAATTCCTCCTTCAGTGCGTCGCGCTCCTGAGCAATGCTGAAGGATTGCACGGTCACCACCTTGGTAGCCGCCTCAGCCGCAGACACCTGCGTATAAGATTGGGAGTTAGTGTACGAATATATTTTTGGGCTACATACACACAAGGAGTAGGAATATATGAGCAACATGTTTGGAAGATTACCTTCTCATTTGATGCGGCTACAAGGGCCTCCAATTCAGCGATACGCTTCTCTCTTGTCTCGGCATGGAGTGCCTGCTCCTTCACCGTCGCCTCAGCAGTCAATAACGCCGCTTGCAAGGACGTGATGGTCTTCTCGCTCTTCACGACCAAAGCCTCCCGGCGGGCGATCCTTTTGTCGGCACGGCTCACATTGGTGAGGGCCTTGATCAGTCTGCGTCTCAGCGCGGCACCCACCGTCACCTGATGTGCAGATGACACATCAAACTGTTCGATTAAGGCCTCATGGTCCAGCTCATCCAAATCCTGTGCGAGGACGGGCGGAGTGATGTGTTCAATGAATTCCGAGCACTCTGATTCGGCTTCCAGCCGTGTCAAGCTTGATAGGTTCCAAGCTAGACGCAAGCTCTCCTCTGGCCCCTCGCGGCACGGTTCCTTGGCATGGGTGGGGGAAGGAGGATTGTTAGTAACCGCGGGGGATGGATTTCTCCCCACCTCTTCTCCTTGAGTTGCGACCGCCGGATTTACCCTGTGATTAAAACAACAAGACAAATTTTTTAGTCTACATATATCATGCGAGGATACAAATCATAGTCGGGATGGGTACTTACGAGGTGCCAGTAGCAGGATCTGGGCCGGTAGGGGCTACGGCGCTCACTGGAGCGACACGAAGAACTGGCCCTTCCATGGTCGGGGTAGGGTCGGCCTGACCAGACATGGTGTTGCCATCCCCTTGATATTGAGGATGGTCTTGTCGCAACTTCTTGGGAGGAGCATTCGCAACCCCGGCATCCTCCCCAATCTTTTTTGCCACACGCCTAGTTGTCTTCCTCTTTTTTGAAGTACGTATGGAGGATCCGGAAGCTTGCGTAGTGTCTTCATTCAGGTCGCGCTCCTCCTCCTGGTTAATGGTGCCTCCCTCCAGCAATGGGTCGTCACCATCTTCGTTATGAAAATCCAATGGGGATTTTTCGATAACAGGTTCCTCCTCGTCCGACCTGGGTTCGGTTGTCTCCTCTAATGGAATAGTACGGTCGGCCAAAGCTTCCAGCAAAGGGAGCTCATTCGGCTTCAACGGCCGGAATCCTTCCCTCACCTTCATGGGGTCGCCTTGGCGAATCAATTCGTGAAGGTTCATCTCTGCAAATGATTGAAGAAGTATGTGGGTTAGTAACATTTTAAATATACGCGACAGATTGGATATACAAGGTATATATAACCTACCCTCGCCCTGCTCCGTTAAGAAGCACGGATACAAGTCATCCCTCCCAAAGTAACGACGGCTTATTCCTACCAAGCACAGAAAGTTCTCCGGCAACCCTCTATGAAATTCCGTGCGATGGGTATCTAGTATTTTCAGGTCCCGGCTACTATAATCTTTAGGCTTGGGCGGATAATCTCTTGGGGCTTTGGTTTTAAGTACAAAGGGGGTGGGGAATACCTTCTCATCTACAAAGAAGTAATGGTCGTACCAATTCTTCAGGGAGTCAAGGGGTTTCCTATATGTCATTGGGGCATTGCCGGGACGTTTCTTGAACGACAACCACCCGTTCACCAACTGGGGAAAGTAGAAAGCCCTAAAAAGGTTAACGGTGGGGGTTACCCTACAGGTGTGGCATGTAATCTCAAACTGGTTGATTTTACACGCCCCTATACAGTGGAGCTGGGTGATATGAAAGTCATAGTATAGGAGAAGATCTACTAAGAACTTCGATAGCGGAATACGGTAGTTGGCTGAGTCAAATAGGCGTGTGTATATGCCTATTTTCCCCGCTGGTGCGTCCGTAATAGCTTCACCATCACCCGGAAAGGTGGGGTGTACGCTTTCAGGCACATAGTACTTCGACAGGAAGTCGAGGTATTTCTCTCCCGACATCACATTCAGGACGTCCGTGATGAGGGGGTTATCCTTAACCATAATTTATGAAAAGGTTTTTAAGGGCGTGGTGATCTAACCTGCGGTGATGGATGTCCGTGGAAACGAAGGTAAAAGTTGTGAAGGAAAAGCTTGAAGATTGACAATGGCGGAGGAATGAATGAGTTGTGTGTGTAACATACACGCATGCTCACCCTTATATAGGGTGGCCTCGGTTTCCGAGGTGCCATGGATTCTTGACACGTGTCAGTTACATTTCCTATCCAATGGATAGGATTTCTGACATTTCTGTAACGTCAGTAGGGGACCCACGGGTCATTTCTTAAACAGTTTCGTGTGGCTCGAGGCTGGTCAGTAATCATGCACTTTTTGCAGATATACGACTGGATTGTTGCATATCATTAATGCGACTGGATTCTTGTCGGGTTATGCGGCTCTTACGTAAGACCATATTCAATGTTGCATTTAATTTGTCTCGGCCATTGCGCGCGGCTGCGGTAGTATTCATTAAGGGATATTCATACGACCGGTTGCCACGTGCGGCCGGAACAAAATTTCCATTATCATTTCCTAGGCCTTTCTTGGTATGACCGGAGGGCAGCTTGATAGTCTAGAGGTTACGCCTACGGCTGTAACAACTAGACTGGGGGGACATGATGACGTATAGTCCCCAAACCGGGTCATGAGCCCGGCCCACGGGTACTACCCGTATCCGGCCCATCACGGATGAGTGGATAAATATCACTCAGGCTTATGGGCTTGAGTGAACAGTGCTCGCATATGTGTGCGGCCCACGGCCCCAAGGCGGCCGACATAAGATTAGACAGAATAATATTCTGTCTAGGCATATCTTAATCCTAATACGAAGAGATATTCATTGCCAGAATTAGAAGATAACAATCATTCTAATTCTGGTGCTTATCTCTTCCTTGGGGCCGAAGGGTCAGTGAAAGCCCACTGGGGTTTCACTGCCTATAAAAGGAACCCCCAAGGGTTCCACAAAGGGATAACAATTCTCTCTAAACTCACATATAACCCTAAATCGATTACTTACTCTCACGCCGGAGTCTAATCGTGGGAAACCTTCCCACGGTAAGCTTAACGCGTGTTGTTTAGTGTGCAGGATCCCAACCAGACGATTCACTTGGTGCAGGAGCCGGTACCCAGCCAACCCGAATTAAGCCTAATTCGGGTCTAGCAAGGATCAACCAACTTTTGCATCAACAGCCATAGTCATGAAATTCTTGTTCATCTCAGCGAGTTGTCGAGAAATTTCAGTCATCTCGGGATTGGAAGTAGTAGAAGAAACATTGACTCTCTGGTTAGATCTTGAGGATGAGGATGAATCCCAGTTCTTGTGGTGAGTAGTCATGTTTTCAATCAACTCTCGACACTCCTCCGGTCTCCTTTTAATAAAAGTACCACCGGCGGCGGCGTTGATCGTGTCACGATCACGAAAAGTGAGACCATTGTAGAAAGTATCAATGAGAGTGACGGGGAGCATGTTGTGATTTGGACAGCGGTCGATCAAATCATTGTATCGTTCCCAAGCATCAAAGAGCGATTCATCATTGTCTTGCATGAATCCACTAATTTGGTTACGAAGGCTCGTGACCATGGATGGTGGGAAGTAGCGCGACAAAAAGCGTTGAGTCATGTCTTCCCAAGTATGAATAGAGTTCTTTGGGAGACGGTCAAACCATTTTTCGGCATGGTGAGAAAGCGAGTGGGGAAAGAGTTGAAGGCGAAGGTCATCCATAGAAACACCGGGGGACTTCATGCTTTGGGTGATGGTAATGAATTTGTCGAGGTGTTTGTTGGCATCGTCATCCGGAATTCCGCAAAATGGGTTAGTTTGCACTTGTTGGATCATGTGATGCTTCAACGAAAACTCCTGAGCCGTGACATGCATTGGCGCAATCGGGGCTCCACGTCCGTTCATCGTAGGTTGGCATAGCTCCTCCATGGTTCGTAGGTCGGGTAAGGGTGGATTATTTATGTTTTGGTGGGGTGGATTATTATTGTTGTTGTTTGGGAGGGGTGGATTATTATTATTGTTGTTGTTGTGTACACCGGCCATGTCTAAATCTTCGAGAGTCTCGGGCTCTGAATAAGACGTTGATCGAGTACGCATACACTAAAAAGAAAATGCAAGAGAGAATATTTTTGGTTTTTATAGGTTTTTTAAAGTTTTTGTATTTTTGAAAATTTTATATTTTTATGGGTTTTTTGAAAATTTTTGTGCTTGAAAATAACGTTCCCGAAAGAATGGATCCCAAAATCCAATTTCTCACAAAAAACCGTTGATCCTTACGAAAAGAGCCGGCAGCGGCGCCATTTTAATAACTGTCTTTTGGTTGGTTAATAAAAGGTTTGCTTGCAAAATCTTTCTTTGCGTTGCTCGTACCCAATTGATATATGTCGTTGTTTCGTTCTCGGTATCTTCTCGAATCGATCACGGTCAAAAGTGGAATCGTTGTAATTGGTGACTAAAAAGGGGGAGCTTGGGTCTAAATCTACTAAAATGATAAGTGCTGGAAATAATAAAATTAAACTAAAGACAATTACTGAGAATAAAGCTAGAACAATAGTACCTCAACGTGGAGAACACAACTTATTCGGAATATTTCTTCTCATGCAGCATAAAACTGAAAAACTCTGTTCGGAATGTCTGCTCTACTCGGAATAAATGATCCTACTCGGAATAAAGTAAGCTACTCGGAATGTTTGTGCTATCCGGAACATTTGTGCTATTTGGAATAATCATGGCCATGCGGAATATTACCTTATGCGAAATGTTTTTAACAGAATCCCTACGCGGAATATTTTTAACAGGAATCCTATGCGGAATATTCGGATATTCCGAATAATCAACAAAATCACAAACTCTATTCGGAGTATTTGATCCTATGCAGAATAACGAGCCTACGCGGAATATTTTGGCTATGCTGAATATTATCCCCTACTCGGAATGAAATGCCTTATGCGGAATAAAGGTTCCTACTCGGAATATTCGGGTATTCCGAATAAATAACAAAATCACACCTTGATCCGGAATAATTGATATTCCGAACCAACACAATCAAAGAACCTCTATCCGGAATGGATCTGGGCGAACACAGTAAAATAATGCAAAGAAAAGGGGATCGACTGAAACGCAGATTTAACACAAAATTTCACCAAGTTTTTAATCAAAACTTAAACCAATTTCACCACAAATCATTTACCTAAGGTAAACATCAATCCAAAACAACAAAAACGCAAAACCCGCATGTTTTTTTTTATGATCAAACCAATAAAAATAAAACTTGAAGAACTATGAATCACAAAGAGATGAAGAACAAGATGATAGAAAGATTAAAAGTAAGCTTGTATTAATGATTTAAGATTCAACAAACAAAATGGAAAGATTAAACTTACAAGATTCAAGAAGAAATCAAAGAAAAATGAAAACCACTCCTTAAGGGAGATGGTTTTTCCTACGAACTAGGAAAAGTGTAACAGAAAAGAACTAGTGGAAATTTGTGAATGGGAGGAGTATTTATAGGCTTCTCCCTTGGTTGGTGAGTGGGCTTTCTCCCTTTCTTTTTGTCTTCTCGTCTTTTCAGAAAAGTTGACGTTTTTGATTTCGATTTCTGGATTTGTCGACGAATAAATTCAACTCGTCTTTTAATTTCTTCATTTAATAGATTTGAGTTTCTTCGACATGTGTAAATCTTCCATCTTTGGTCCTTTTCTTCGATAAATCTACAAATAGGCCCATTGACTTCAAATCTTTTGCATCTCTTGGACTATAGACTTCGTCTTTTCGTCTTTTTCCTCGATAAAACCCGTGCAATCCCATGTTTTCTTCAATATTTATCCGGTTGGCTCTGAAAACACAACAAACACACAAACCACGCATAATTCCAAACAAATGACATTAAATACGCGTTTTGGTCTTGTTTTAGCAAGAAATAAGTGGTAAAAGGATGGGTGTTTTCACACCTATCAAACACATATCATGACAATTACACTGAATTATCGTTCACGTCCAATTGTATATCATTATATGCGTCCAGAGGCGTTTCGAAGATCTACCAAAATAGATAAAGAAGGTTGATCGATATAGAAGCATATCACCGTTGAAACTTTCGAGTTTGTATCAATGGTAAGAAATTAGATGAGTGGTAACGAGAATTATATCACAAAGGAAAATGAGGTAACAGGTAAAACAAAGATTGTTGAGTAGGGAAATCTGTGCTTGAGGCATGTACTTTATTCAAGAAAAGATAAGGGTCATAAGTGTATGTCGCGAACTGTTGATACTCGCATAAGAAGTAAAAGTTTTCTAAACTTTATTTTATCAAACTTTTTAAAGAACATAATTAAAAAATTGATTCTTGGTTAAATATTTAAGGTGACTACTATTCGGTCTTGCATGCATCCTTCGAAATTAAGCATAGGTGATCAGGCCATGCATAATTTAGGACTAGCAATGCGATGCTCAGTTTCGTCAAATCAGTATTACATACCATATGATTTAAAATATGTATATAATAGCATTTGTAAAACGGGAATCAAAATAACATATGAAACTTTTCGCCATTATCTAATTGGCTAGATGTTTAAATCAGCAATTTTATTGTTACAAGAATTCTATACAAGACCAATTGTTGAACAGTTTGTGAAAATGCATTGTATAATTAATATAAATTATTTTTATAAGATAGTATTCAAGTATTTAAGGAAGCCCACGTGAAACATTTTGTAAAATGATTCGTAAACAATACCAGTTTGGGTTTATGTGGTAACTTGTAAAATAGCGAGTGGGTTACAGAAGGGTAATGAATAGTAGTTTAAGACAATCAATGGAATGGTTGCAAGGTGATAAGTTTTCAAAAGGTTTAGTTGAAATCGTCATGAGGTACGTGCCAAAATGATAACGAACGATATGAAAACAAGATCTTCAACCTCGGTCCAAATCAGTGGTACGATAGAAGCAAAGAACGACAATATAGAATGACAAATAAGACATATATAAAAGAAAGGATAAAGGAATCCGTAGGTGTGCACATCATAATTTATTTGACAAAAATACATTTTTAAGAAAGTAGAGCATGAGTTTATCAAATCACTTGGTTCCTAAAAGTTCAAGATTTATGTATGACCGAGCTCAAGTTACTATTCGTAAACATTTTCAAACGCAATCAAGGTTTCATGGTTGTAAAATATTATTAGTTACAATTTTACGAGCTCACACGAACTTAAAACGCTTCAAACCATGTTTTTAACTTATATCAGTTTTGACATTTTTAGTTAACTTTGACTTTTGGGTTTGATTTTTGGGTTTGACTAGACCAATTGATTCACTAAATGACATTTTAAGACTCGAAGTCTAGAGTAATTTGGTGTAAAACGATGTTTTGGACAACTTTCTAGTTTTACTCGAAACTTGAAACGGATAAAAAAATGGACGAAAATGCCCTTGCATTAAATCTGTCAACAAAATGATATTTTAGAATTACGCCGAAATAATTACTAAAGTTTTACAATCCCAAATGAGCGTAACTTGCTCGTTTTTATTATTTTCTGGTAAAATATTATGTCCTACACGAACATCTCAACAGGTAGAAATATATATTTTTATGTCTAAAGTTATAAAAATATTTTCTCGACAGTGTGAAATTTCCTGTAAAGTTTCTGTACAAAGTATATCTTTCGACACAGCTTGAAATTTAATCTAAATTTCATAATAACTCAGAATTAGTGTACACACAAGACTTGTGGATTCCATAAAGACGAAAGAGAATAAACTGTATAATTAAACACGTAAAGAAAACACAGCATATAAATGGTTCAAGAATACCAACGAAAATCTAAGAAATAAAAAACGACGCATGACATCCGTGAAAGAATTAGAACATTAACGGGTTACACTCCTGGAGCGAGGAGGTTTAATGAAAAGGGAGGATACAAGTTTATAGAAGTACAATCGTGTTCCAACCAGTCATCACATAAAAGAGGATGAATTACAAGATAACAATGATACTTCCAAGGTAAAAACGAACGTTGAAACTCAAAATCGACATATAGAATGGTCAATGAAATAAAGTGTAATTCATGTACAATTGTCGTGTAAAAAGGTGACGTAAAGGTCAATCAAGATTATGAAAACCTACGATATTATTCAGCACTGATTCAACGAATGCTTCGAGATGTGTGACTCACATGGTGTCTTTTAGTCTTTTTCAGAGACACATTGAGCTACACAATGGTCTATAAACTATTTTTCAAGACATCAAATCGCAAATGGTCGGAAAGCATTTTGGATATCTAAAGAGATATTTTAAAGAGATTTAACAATGAAGGTAACACGTACGGGGGTACTATGAAAATTAGAAGTTCCATTGAAAGCAACACTTCTTAATCCCGAACAATGGTATCACGAGAGTATGCACAACATGTAACAGTGAGTCGAGAAAAACAGACGGTTCAAAACGAACGAGCATATGAAGTCAGTCGTATCACGCATAGACGAAATAGTAATAGTACTCAGAAAAATGAGTATGAAAAGTAGGCAGCATACGCGCTCTGAATACAAGTATGTAACGTCATGACAGTATAAAATCATTGCAATAAGGTCAATTCACAAGAACAAGAATTCAAAAAAGTACGGGCAGATGTAATCACGGTAATATTGAATGATAATTCATGAAGCACATAGGCTTTAAAAAGACATAGTAATTATCGTCATTAGGGTAATGTAATATTTCAACATGAAATTAAGAGATGAAATACTATAACGATAATTAAAAGTAAATAATAAGGATTAGAGAGTTACCCGCGCAGATATCGAATAACAATGGCAGATTCTGTGTTTGACAGTTAGAAATATGAAATTTTTGAACTTTCAGTTATAGACTAAGTTTTGAAAACAACTCAGTTCCCTATAACCATCGCTCTGACACCAATCTGTGAGACCCCCAAAATCTGACATGGAACAACTAGGCAACGAGGGGGTAACACGTCATGGTACAAGAAACAATGAATTACAATTGACACAAAGCTGACGTAATAAAACATGTACATTACATCATAAAAGATCAGAGTTTTTAAACATAGGTCCCAGAGTTTTATATGCGGAGTGATTTATTATTTCATCATAATTTATAACACTTAGTTACTAAAATACAGAAAATCTTCTGACAGCTTTTAGATTTGACCAAAGTTAAAATATACACAGAAATCTCCAAGCTGCGATAATATCCTACGGGCTCCTATCCAAGCAAAGCTAAGTAATAATGCCTGAGATTAAACATGTAAAATCGTCAACATAAAGTTGAGTGATATTCATAGGTTTAGCAGTAAAGGTATGGAACACAAGCATTCGTTTATAAAACAAGTAATTGGGAAAATGGCTATGTACATTAACCATAGTCCAAAACGGTTATTATTGTTATTTAGTTCATGAACCGAAGCTTAACTACGTAAGTATTCGACCTAAATACTAAGGTATAAACAAATATTAGTGCGTCAAGGTTAAATAACCGCAACATGGGACGGGGATTGTCAATCCCGATGGATCCACCCACAACATTCGCGCTTCGCGCAATGCACACAGGACATTTAACGGTTCATGATCGGAGAGATGAAACTCAAGGCTAGTCTAAAAAGCAATAATAATACGGAAAACATTTGGAAAGCATACACGTTCTGGATAGCACACAAGTTATGGATAGCATACAGTTTTTAAATGGTTGTGTTCCACCATGTAAAATCTCACCCCGTGTTTAGAAACCATTTATAAGTAAAAATGGGCTATGAACTCACCTTAGCCACGAGGTAAGTCAATCACGGTACTTAGCAACTGAGTAGAAACAATGGTAGTGAGACGATCACCGACGATATGGATGCCCGGAAAACACGAAAACCGTAACCTATCAAAATAAGGCGCCGTTAAGACTCGAACTCAATATCGATTTATACCAAGTATAATATGACTAGAATGTTTTCAAAGTATTCATGTTTAAAAACCAATGACACGAACCAAAAGAATCCATACTAAGCCACCTATCCAACATTCCACGATTAAACACTTGTGCACTTGATATTGACCCGTCATACGACGCCAAGTCAACGCAAGTCAAACTATCCCTTTACCTTACTCGGACCAGTAGCTAAGTCATTTAGATAATGACTAAGCACTTGAGTAAGTCACCATGTTCAATAGTGAATACTCATACTCACGCAACACAAGCATTGAACTATGTGTTCAACATATAAATCAGCAAGTACACTCCGAATGTACACACCGATCTACCCTATCTAGACTTGTCCGATTTAAATGAAAATTGGTGTCAAGGTCACTTATAACCTGTATAAGACCTCACCAAAGTTTGAGCCAAAGTTCACACTTTAAAACCCACCAGCTCGACACTATACTCGACCCTAAAATTTGGGACATAATTGTATACTTGTTTTGTAAAACCATTTATACGACTTTAAAAGTATTATTTTGACATTACACCTTTTGAATCCACTAATAGACTCATCAAATTAAGCTTGTAGAACTTGAAAACCAGTAGTAGCATTTATCTAACCAAGCCTAAAGTCCCCGAGAGTCGACCCAAAATCAGCCACAATTTCGGATTGTGCCGATTTGCGTCTCCCGGTACACGAATACTAAAACTAGCATAACTTTTGACTCGTAAAGAGTTAGAAGCTCTATCTTATATCAAAACGAGCGTCTCATAAAACTTTACAACAAAATCAAGTAATCTCAGCCTATCTCCAAACTTAAACCCACGAAAAATCTGTTCTAGACCTGCTGTCCCAAAATACACTTTTAGAAATCATGTCAAATCAATTTTCTAACCAAAACCACTCATTCCTATACCTATGGTATCACTCTACTATGATACCCATCAACCAAACACTCCTAAAAACACTTGTATGTAAATTTAACAAAACCCAAGATCAAAAATACAACTTTTTAGGATCAAAAAGTGATGATCTTACCAAAAATAACACATGCATGATGGTTATAATATAAATCAACCATGGAATCATAAAATCTTTATAACTTGATGCATGTATGAAATTTTTGTATCATTTGAATGACAAGAAGATTTGGAACATAAGTCTTAGCTTAGTTTTTCTTGAATCACACTAGAAAAATTTGTGATGATGGTTTTTATGGTGTGAGGGGTGGCGGCAATATGGAGGTGGAAGGAGAGATGTGTGTTTTTTAAAAAAAAACTTGTTAAGTTATGTAAAAAGTGGAAGAAAATGTGTTTATATATGGTTAGGTAAGTGGAGGGTTAAAGTTGTCAAGTTTTAAAACTTGTGGACTTAAAAACAATTAATAGTTTAAAAGGGTAGAAAATGGCTATTAGTAAATATTAAAAATATTTACGGGACTCGGGTTTCGTAAAAATACTTTTCGAAAGTCAAAATGCATCATAAATATGATTATATGATTTCCTGACACGACTTATAACGTAATTGAAACGAAATCGTCGAAAATATTAATTATCGAAACAATCGATAATAAAACGTAATATTTTGGGCATCCGTCGGTATCACGATCAATAGGAATTCTCGTTGTACATTGATTTTGAATAAACTCGTTGTAAAACGCATTCGGGTGATTTTAAATCAAAAACTTTGAATTAAATAAAAATGGAAAAATAAAATAAGAATTTTATAACTCCAGATAAAGTATTTATCAATGATCAGAAATACTTGAAAAATATAATTTATTAAAATTATCATGATCTCAGGATTTACATATAAGAATACAAGGACAACGTAATACGTTGAAAAATTCAAGAAGCACGAATAAAAGAATAAAAGTATGCTGGGAAAATTACGGGTTCTTACATTAGGATCATACAATAATTTTTCCCAGCTTCACGACCCTTTGCTCGTCTCGAGATCAATTGGAAACTCCGCAGTTGAATATCTTGTTTTCACTCGTCACTTTATTATTGAATAATCGATTAGTGCGTATATCAATTACTATTCAACACATTACAATTATAACACATTACATTTTTTTCAATTACAATTCATTTCAACTATAATTCTTTCCACCAGTTACAATTCTCTCCAAAACATACTGTGAACCAAACGCCCTCTTAAAACCCGAGCCTGAAGCCTACTTGAATCATACCTCGGCTGATGATAGCTCAAAAACCGAACTGTATCGACTAGGATCAGACCATACTAAAAATTAATTTGGTCCAAAACTCCGAGCTGAAATATTTGGTCCAAGTCTTAATCGGTCCGATCAAATTTAACAAAATATATTGTGCGTAAAATTGAGCTTACTCAAGCCGAATCAAAAACCAAAAATGAAAAACCGGATGAACCGGTGATCGAATCAAAATATGTTTGATCGAATCTAATTGATCAGATTTTTCAATTAGATTCGGTCTAAGCCCTGCTCCGGCTTAAAAAAAATCCACATTACACTCAATCACAAGAACCAAAACAAACAAAAACCAAACTAGAAAGACCAAAAATGCCAAACACTTAAAACACAAACCAACAGCAAGAAACGAAATCCCGCTGACACGACACCGTTTCACCAACCATTAAACTTTCCTTTTCTTCTTATATACAATATCACACCTTACTATATTCTCGGATTTCAACTAAATCAAAGAAACAAAAGAAAACAAATGGCGTATTTTCAACGACACGCTATCTTTGCACTTGTTATCATTTCAATCATCTGCATCAAACACACTGTCAAGTGTGATGGTATGTTTTTTTAGCTTACTTAATTTAGTATGTTTTTTAAAGCTGAATTTGTGGTCTTAGTTTTGGTTTAAGTTTAGTGGTTTCAGGTACTGATGTGTGAGATTTCGATCTAGTTTTTCGGTTTAGGTTCGATTCGGGCTTGATTTATAAAGATCTAGAAGATTTGGATCACATTTTTTGTAAACTTGTGTGAATGGAAGTAGATTTAGAAAGTTTCTTTTTTTGGTAAATGGTAACCCAACCTTTTTGGCACACAAACATATCCGAAATATCGGTTCATCGTCCAAAAATTCACTCAAAAAGGTAGCTTGTAAAAAAGATACCTAGACTTATAAACCACCGACCAAATCCATATTTGGCCGATGTGGGATCGTAACGGTATTATTTCTTCCCTTTTTAAGAAGGTCGGTGTGGCTACTTCAAAGTTGCAAACTTTTTACCACTTGGCTACCAACATTAGGCTCGTTTAAGCTCGGGATCCCAAACGAGCTTTGTACGTACAGCTCGGGCTCGAGCTCGTTTAATAAACGAGCTACAACTTAGGATCAAGCTCGGTCGCGAGCTCGTTAGGCTCGACTTGTTCGTGCTTTTTACCGATCCGATCTCGAGCTTTTCACGAGCAACTTGGCTCGTTTCCACCCCTACCTTTGCCTAAAAGAAGAATTTTTGTACTTAATTCTTTTCAAGTGCTTACGCTACTATTTTGTCAAAAATAGGCGGTTAACTAGTTTTAGTCAAATGATTAAGATAAGCCTAAAATAAGAAATGGCAAACATTGTGGTTATTCGTTAACAAGCTTGTTGAGGACTTGAGGATTGCTTAGTTAAGTTTTTATCTACTTCCTTAAAGAAGAAGCTTTATATGTTAGGATAGAACTAACCTTTAAGTCCATATGCGCCTTAAAAGGAAGCATGTTGGTAGTTGGTACTTGCTTATGTTTGAAAGGGTACTTAAAAATAAGTAAATCACATACACACTAGATGTAGTTTTTAAGTATCTATTCAGTCCTCTCTTGGTCACGTTATAAGATCGATAACTATCATTTAGATTTGGCTGTATTTCTCTTTCGAAATGTACTCTTGGATGCTAGTAAGATGATGGTTTTATCTCATCCAAAGATTGTTTCAATGAGACCGTGACTAGGAGTCAAAAAGTTTAAGATTGTCTACTCTAGCTCTAGCTGATTAATGATGGTAGATTTCGGTTATGTTTTTGTCAAACAGGAGTAAAAAAGACAAGGATTGGCCGAAACGGGAATGTGTCGATAGTCACCAAAAATGTCTCTTAATGAGTACAGCCTTTTATGTTTTTATTCAAACAATCGATTTTTTTTTTCGTAATCACTTATTGGTTAAATCGCACATAATATTAATTAAAATACTGCTCAAAAAGTGTTTGGGTCAACCCTTGACCACTCGTTAGTCGTTAGAGCATCACCAATGCAAATATGTTTCTAGATTTCAACCTATTATCAACCTTTAGCTCCTATGATAAAAACCTTTCTAAGTCCATCTCAACCTATTTCTTACTCACACGATAAAAGTTTCAATAGCTTAAGCAATAGGTTGATATATATCATTATGCCTTCACTCCAATGCATTAACCCTTTTAAAGTCTTTTTGAACCCATCTTCAACCTCCACAGTGAAGAATGCAGATGCTCTTACTCAACCTGTCAATCTGCCTATTTTCTTGCTGCTAGAATATCTTTAGCTTTTCAGAAGTGGATTTTTTTGTCCCATGGTCATTTTTGATATATATCCCTTAAGCAATAGTCTGATGTATATCCCTCATTGGAGGTAGTTGGTTGGGTGCATTAGGTAATGGTTTAAAACAGATGTTTGTCACATGGTCATTTTTGGCAAGTGTAGTAATACGGTTTAATCGAATAATTACACTGTTTTGCACTTTTTTGTCCATTTCTTTTAACTTATTAAGAGAAGTTAAATGAATAATCAGCTTGATATCAAAATTCTTACAACAATGAATTGAATCTCTGAATAACAATCTAGGAGGCTTATAGAAAGGTGAAGACTTTGGACTACTCTTACCCCGTTTGACCTATCTGGCGTGTTCTCCTTTCAGCTAAAACACTACATTTTGCTTGTTCCCCGGTCATAGATAAATGGTTCAAACTGACAACTCTCAATTCGTTAATATCAACTTAATACAACTTTTGTTCATTTTGCAGATGAAGAAGACAATCTTTTTTCAGGACTCAATAGCTACAGAGCAACATTAAACTTATCGACTCTAACAGAAAATGACCGAGCCAAATGCCTAGCCGACAAGATCGCCGACCAATTAAAAAACCAGCCCTGCACAAATACAACTGGTTCTAACACAGTACCAGGCACCGAACCTGAATTTGCCAATTACCCACAACTTTTAGACAAATGTCATTTAAATGTCAGCACTACAAGAGACGGAGCTGTGCTTCCCGCTTGTGTTCCTAATCTTGACCCGAACCTTGTACTATCCAACTACACTCAATCCCAATACTCGATGTCATTAAATGATACCAAGTATACTGGAGTAGGTATCGGTTCTGAAGATAATTGGATCGTTGTTGTATTGACCACAAGCACCCCAGAAGGTGGATATTCGCCTGGTAGTAACAATATAGGTTTTGGGTCCAAGAATGGTCCTATGCAGTACTCGCTGTTTCTACTTATGGCGGTTCTTTCATTCCTGTGGATTTGATTGGTTTCATAATGTTGTTGTATGAATGGTCTGTTTTTTTATCGAGTTGTATTTACACGGATGTGTAGAACAGTTACTTCTGTTAACATACTTTTGGCTCTTTGAGATATAATTCGGATTTAGCAAGAAGCTGTGAGTTATTTTCTGTATTCAGCTGTTTGATGTTTAAAGTTTTAAGATTCGATATAGCTGGACAGTAAGGTTATGTGAGCTCTTGTTTGGTAACATGGCTGGTTTGGTTTTCTGTGACATCAACTTTTAGTTCTCGTTTGCGAACGTATTAGTTTTATTGTTTCCGTGTTTACGTTTCAAGTAAGTGAAAAACTTAAAACTAAAGAGGATTCCTGGTTGCTGAAGTTAATTAACCTGATTTCACAGTAAAAGTTTAAGCAAGCTCAGCTCGTTAACTTAGAATAAACCACCAAGTCAATACTCGATACACTGGCTTATAGCCATGTTTGTCGATAAAATGCTTGATTATAACAAGAGTTCACATCAAACTAGTAAGATAAATATCGATTGACATTGTCTGGTTTGTTCAACTCGTGTCGAACTGAGTGTGTAGGTTCATGAAAGAGCACCTACTTATGTCAGATGACATTATGTAGCGTCACATCTTGTTGAAACTGGGTGTATAAGTTCATGATAGAGTTGTACAAAAATAATAGTTTTATTAGTTTTATCCAAAAGAAAAGAAAGATGCATTCCCTTGAGCCCATTAACATGTGCGATCGTCTCACTTAGCAAGGGTTATAAATAACGTATGATGTGACGCGACGACATTATCAAGCCACTTTAAGACGGCACAAAAATATGAAATCATTTATATGTTCGTATCATATTTTATACTACGTATACACCAAGATTACAAAAAGCATCGTACATATTAATGAGTAATGTTAAACTATTATTCTTACATGTTTTCATTAAAAAGAATATTCATTGAAGTTGAATAGAAAAAAACTCATCATGCCTCACGCATTTTCCTGTCGTATCGCACATTTTCATGTCTCATTCATCCCACGCCTAAAACCGACACCTTGGCCTATTTCGTAACGGCATGCAACGCCACGTGCTTTGGCGATGCCCTAGCGCCGTCATGGTATGCCTTTTAAAACACTGGTTCTTAGGCATATAGAGCAATTGGTATGATTGATCGCAAGCCGTTAAATGGAGTCGAGGACAAGTATAAAAATAAACTTAAAAAAGTTTTGATTTAAAATGAGGAAAATTAAGCTTAGATAACGAATCATAATAGGTCAAATGAACTGAAAATCGCTCAAATATAATTCGCGTAAAGCATTTAAGAACGTTTAATTCCAAAAGACCGATAATTGTAGTAATAGCATACTCCATACCTTCGTTATCATATTTAACGTAAATTATATATAACACGTTCTCAAAACGGACACGTGGCGTTCTTCGCCACTTTGCATGTATCTCAAGTTTGGGGCGGAACTCCGCCCCATTGTGTAGGAGTTGATTTGCAGGGCGTCGTTCGTTCTGTTCGTCACAACCTAATTTAACCGTTTAATGTTCGTTTTTTTTTGCTTTTGGTCATAAAATAGCAACAAACCTTCTAGATGTAATGATTCGATATGTGACAGAAAATAGCTTTTATTAGTGCCGAAGGTTGTTGCAAATCTCGTACGAAGAGTAAAATGGGGCGGCAAAGGAACCAACGTTGGGTGTCGGTACATGTGGAACTATAGAAGTCAAAGAGAAAAAATGTCAACTTAAACTTATATGTTCTAGTCACAAATGTTTGTGATTGACAAATGACAATCATCTCGATGTCTGATTTTGAATACTAACAATATGATGGATGTGTGTCACCCACTCGTGTTAGAAAAATAGGACGCAAAATATGCAAAGAATCCAAATCAAATTATTCCTGTCACAAACATTTTCTAAGGGCAATGATGAGTTAAGATAATTATCATACTTAATAATTGTTTAGGACATGTATTTAAAATAAGTATTTGTTATTTTTAAGATAAATTTTGTGTTTATGTTAGTTATCATTTAACTAGTATTTAAAGTATCATAATATAATCATATTATTAGTTAATCAAATTAAACAATAATAAATCTTTAATTTTTCTTCTCTAGTTTTTAAGGAACAAACACACGTTTGAAGTGGTGTTATATATCTCGATACACCCTAACTAAATGGTATCAATTGATGCTTTCATTGAGAGCTCTCAATGAGAGAGTTTTCGATATAGGGTTCCAATCAAATAATATTGTTCATCAAAAATTATTGTTTATCGCTAGAAGTCATTGTTCACCTGAAGTTATCGTTCACCGAGAGTTACTGTTTACTGGTTTGGTACTGATCATTGGTACTGTTCATTTGTATTGTTTATCGGTACTGCTCATCAATGAAAAAATAAATAATTTTGTTTTTCGAGTTATTGTTTCTAGCATGGGACACCAGCGATCGGGCACACTATCAAAGCTCTTCCATAAGGGTACGGTGGCCGAATATGAAAGTGAGTTTAAGGATCTTATAAGTCGAGTAATAGGATCTCTTAAAGTTTACTTGCATCGTTTTATATATATATCCAGACTTAAACTGAAACTACAGCTAGAATTATTGAGGTCGTACTCGAAACTACAACATTAACGGAAATCTTCTACTTAGCCTATATAGTAGGGACTCGTCTTGACGCAATTGTAGAGGAAGAGCATACCATTGAAAAGAAAGTGGATGATTCTTCTACAACACCAGAACTTCCCCCGAAGTTGCAACTGAAGTGACACTAGATATTGCACAGGAAGTTGCACCAGAAGATGTGGGAAATGTTACATCCGAACCTAATAAAGAGCACCTTGAACTTATGGTTAGTGAATCGCAACTTATTGTTGGTGAGTCGCAGCCTATGGTTGGTGAATCGCATCTTGTGGTTACTAAATCACAACTTGTTGTTTCATGAATTGCCCAAAAGGGCTATGTGGTTTGTTTCATCCAAATGAAAGGAGTGTAGAACAAGAATTCATATATATTTACTACTCGAGCGAGAGAACAAGTTTAAAGAGAATGTGCAAATGCTTAGGAAACGTCTCAAGATTTGAGACTCGAGAAGAATCAAAAGTATTTTTAAGACATCACTTTGAAGGCAATGTGAGTTTTGAAGAAATGAGGAATCATACATATATGAA
Organism: Glebionis coronaria; assembly: GCA_025667525.1. Classification (NCBI taxonomy): domain Eukaryota; kingdom Viridiplantae; phylum Streptophyta; class Magnoliopsida; order Asterales; family Asteraceae; genus Glebionis; species Glebionis coronaria. The sequence goes on along the minus strand of CM046874.1, from coordinate 632,531,356 downwards.
TATGCACAGGTACCACATGATGGGTTAAGATTAGGACGTGTGTAGGATAAGTATTTACTATTTTTAGGATAAGTCTTGTGTTTGTGTGAGTTATCACATAACTAGTATTTAATGTCTCATAACATAATCATATTACCAGCCAATCAAGTTAATAAACAACAATAAATCTCTAGTTTCTCTTCTTTAGTTCTTAAGAAGCAAACACACGTTTGAAGTGTTGCTATCTATCCCGATACACCTAACCGGGTCATATTAGAGTGTGTTTTTACTCAAATTTACGTGTTCTTATAATCATATCAAACTAACATCTCGGTAGCCGTTTACTCGATGATATATACGTATTATATGAGAACATCAAAGATTTCTAAATGTTATCTCATACTAGTAATATTTATACGATAAACTATCTGACATGTATGAGGCAAGATTTGAACCTGCAATAATTCGACTGACAAGCTTCTTATACAATTGAGATACAAGTTTTTTGGCTAAAGAAATAAAAAAACTCTATTGAGTTGTTTTCTTTATTTGTTTCTTGTAAGTGGAATATAAATGAAATACAATGCATCACAAATCTTTTGACTACTTTTCTTGGACGTAATATATAAATGTGTTTTTAGCCATGTATTTAAAGTGTGATATATACATTTCCTTGGGACTTTTCTTAGAAAAGTATATATTGATTCATTTCCATGCTATCATTGTATACATTTCAATGCTAGTAATTTTCACACCAAAAGAAAAGAAAAAGACAATGGTTATGTAGATATCAACTTGTACGTGTACTTGCTGCAAAGTTTCTTTTTAAAAAATGGACAAAAGAAGCAAGATTTGACAAGATCTAGGATGAAGATTTTTGAGATACGAAAGATACACATGATGATTTTGTCTCTCTTAATTTTTTCTGCCTCTTTTAACTCAGAGTTTCAGCCAAATAGGTTGTGCTTGGATGATCTTTTTATGTCGTGTTATTTATCTTAAACTGGTTTTTGTGATATTAGATGACGATATTGGTTTATAGCTATCAACGCAGCCTTTTTCTCGTAGCAAAGGGCTACTTAAAACTACATGTTTTTTTAACGGTTGTATCGAAAAAAAAAACTAGCAACAAGTTAGAAAATTTTATATCGGATTTTAACCAAGGGGTCTAACTACAAATCTAATGATCTCTATATTTAAACCAGTTAAAAGATACACGTAAATGTCGTCAAATAAGTCACTTTTCATTAGGTTGAGAGCTAAAAATAACATTCTTACGATACCGTCAAATCTACCGCAAAAAAGATACAATAATGATAGAAATTAAAATGTGTTAATCTTCTCTTTGGAATTATGTCACGAGTTCACCTAATTTTTCCAAAATGAGCGATAGATGTGAGAAAAGAAAATAATTTCCACACTAAACACAAACAACACTCCAAACACTAATGGCTATATAACACTAGCTCGAAGAAGATGTGAAGGTTGGATTTCACATTCCCATTGATTGAAATTAGTCTCGTTGATATAAATCTTTTTGAAGACCCTTGCATATGGTCGATAGCACATGATGGTGCGTTCTCAGTTGGAGTGATACGTCGTCATATATAGATAATCAGCTTCTCTCTTCTTTGACTACTATGACAACTTGGGACAAAAGTCTATTTAAAAAAGTTAACATTTTCGTGTGGAGATTGATATTGGACTGAGTTCCTCATCCCTTGAACCTCTCGTCTCGTATATGTGTATGTATCCTACCTTAAATTCAGTGGCGATGTTAGTTACAGACATTGCTTAAACTTACAATCATTTAGTTAAAAATCATTTACATATTCAGTTATACCACTAAGCTAGCATATAAAAACAAGTTAATCATATTAGAATAGAAAATAAACATATACATTAGTAATTTTATAATCTCTAATGTGTCTTTTTATTTTTTTCATATATAAATCTAAAAACCAAGACCTCTTTGGATAATGCATATAAGACATGTGAGTTTTATGACAATAATTTGAAAGGCCGAGTTTTAATTGGAAGAATTCCACGTTTTTATTTTATGTTTAGTTTTCTTTAGAAAAAGAAGAAGGCGACACAAAATTTCCCATTAATTGTCATCATTGCTAAGGCATCCATTTGTTTGGCTATCCGTATGTTTTTGTTTTATTTTCTAATGGATCATCTTTTGCTAAAATATTTAAGTATATAGTGCTGAAAAGGTTAAATATCGTGTTTCTTAACATTAGTTCATGGTCGAAAAGTATGAAGTCGTCATTGCTAAATTAATCATCACCTAATTATTTGTGCTTATCCGGTTAACTTTGGATATAAGTACATGATGACGTTCTCGAAATAGATTTTATGTTCAAGCCTCACTATGTACACATAATCAAGGAAAACGTTAGAAACATTCACGAGTACTCAATCACCGCAAGATCTCAATCAAAGACTCGACCTTCCCAAATAACATGAGCCAAGAAAACAGTCGTATTTACATGTTTACGTTAATTATTTGTATACGTGAATCCTCTTCGTCACAGTGATGGAGGTCCGGAGACACCTAAGGGTTTTCTTTGCGTCGTGTGGTTCTTGTAAACAAACATACACTAATATTTTTGAAATGCATCTTGTTCAAAAAAAGTGTGTTTTAAATCTCTAGTATTCCTAAATGCCCCGGCTAATTTCTTTCAACTGGTTTAGAAAGGTAAACGTATATTTAGAAATTAGAATAGCAAGTTTCCGTTATTTTAGCATGATGTAAAAGAGATATGATGTTTTAAGGTAAGGTAGGATAAATTAACATCTAATATCGTCTTTCATGAGTTATGAGTTCTAATACCGTTTAAAACAGTTAATGAGGAGGCTAAAACGTAAACAACTATACCCTTGCCTATGTAAGAGAAGCTCCTTTCAATTTACCAAAGGTAGAATAAGAACTCCTAACTTACAAGAGTGGAAGTAATTCTTCAAACTCACAACCTCTTCAAAAGCTACTAACGAGTAAAAGTAGTAAATAAAATGTACCCATTGATACTTGCTCATGAAGATAGATTATTGATCAGAACCCATCAATTTATTTGATTGACAAGATTACGCATATGTAAAAACTTTTCAACCCAACAATGACCAAATATATGTGTTGAACTAATTTAGGGTTTTACATCGCTTTCCGAAAATGGAAACCACTGTTTGAGTGCCAAGTGACTACAACCCAATCCAAACACCACACCAACTCTGAGAAACTAAAGCAGTCAGAAAAGAGACACAAAAGTTTTTTCAAACAAAAGTGCTCTTCAACAATAATTGTCTTAATTTAATCATCTCTTTTAGGCCAACTTCACTTTTAGACCCACTCTCGTCACAAATCTTTAGGCTTGCTTAATTGGGAAGAGTTGATAATGGCATATCTTTATATATGAAAGTTCGACCGTACAAGCTTTTAAAGATCTTGTGCTCAACTCTTCAATTTATATGCTTTTATATTCGTTACCAGCAGTAAAACATATATAGACGGTAAAGATTTTGCAAGATGTTCTTTAAGTTCTAAAAGTTCAAAACGATACATATATATTTTGGATACCTTAAGATCGAGTTTTTTTTTAGAACGACAGATTATTGATTAGTAAGTCGAGTCGTGCTGTGACATCCAAGCGGACAGTATATTTTTCTCAAATTTTCGTCTAATTATAGTTATCTTTTTATTCACTTCGCCTGAGAGAAAAAACTTTAGCAAGCAAGACTGAACCTGAGACCTCTAGGTTAGTGTAACTTTAGTGACCGAATAAGTTAGCTCAGTTGATTAGTCTTAAGATCGACTCGATTCATTTATTAAATACTTTGGATAGAATTTATTTCACTTTTTTCAAATAAAACATTATGAAACCTCATTTTAAAGTTAAAACGTAAGCATCCATGATAGTTTAGTTTGTTAATTAATTTAGAGCAGTGACATCTTTTTGTGTCGCAATAGTACTTCTAGACAATTGTCTTGTGCATGTCTCGCACCTATATATTACTATACTATTTATATCACTTTATTCGTTTTTATATTATTTTTTTCTGAACGACCTTTTTATGTACCTTTATGGCATCTGTTTTGTCGATTATAGATAGGCTCATGGTAAAATTGCTTTACTCGCTACTTGTTAATTACGAATATTAATCTGGCAGTCGTTAGATTGCCTTTCCGCGCTACGCTCCACTGTCGTTTAAAGTAATCTTTTGCAGCAACTTGGCCATAACCAAAAGTATGTATTTTCTTTCGATATCCAATATACAAATTGAGTTTGTAAATTAACGTAGATATCCCAAGCAAAATATATTCAGAAGAAATCACCATTTCGATTAAGGTCGGAGTCGTGACACAAAACAACCATATGCGCTTACAATAAAATAAACAATATTACGTACACAATATCTAGTTTGGGGTAACGTAACATGTAACATGGTTTTTGTTGGTGATTTTAGTGTTATCAACTACTTTAGTTATCGGGATTTACTAGAGACTAATGAGATTTCATATTCGGTTCTGACACGAGTTAGGGGAAGTGCGGAATGCACGCTCGTTGAGCTAATGGGTTACGCCCCCTTGCGGGGTCAGCGGGCGGAGGTCGAGGGGGACGCCCCTCGCGGGGTTTGGGGCAGCGCCCCAAAACCTAAACGGTTTTTACGAATCGGCATAAAGGCTTTGCCTTGTTTTTCCCGCGAAAGTCCAACCAATATGCCTGTTGGTGAACAGTTACAACTGCCTGTAACCGTTTTTCATGTCGGTTGATTAACAGAATTTGGTCTCATTTGAACATAACGAAAAACACAAAATTCCTCTTAGTTCCTGCTTTGATTTCTTGTGCCTAGAAACGAAGTGTTTTCTGCTTGAATTATCCCGATACGGATTTCGTGTAACCCAGGCACCATAAGGTCGAAATACTTAACACGATTCAAGTAGATATCCAAGATTATCACATTTGTCGTACAGACACCCTATTTACTTACAGTTTTTATGGACGCCACTTCAACTAAACCACATTAAGGCGATGCATCGGTACTAATTGATTTCTCGATCGTGTTTTCTTATTGATGCATGTATTGTGCTAGTGTTCATAATACAATCATACTTCACTAAAAAAATTTATTTTATCACACTTTTTTGTTCACACATTCAAATTATATGAAAACTATATGAGTTTATTAACACATGTGAATGTGTAAGAAAATGTTTACATAAATTAGTGTGGACAAATTTGAAAAATCACACTTATATATGTAGTAAAAAAATACACATTTTTTAGTGTGAAAAAATAATTAACTTCTCCACACTTTCAAGAAGTGTGCACCCCATTTTTTGACACCAAATATGTCCACACACATCATATGTGGAGGTATTTGGTGTCACAAAATGGGGTCCACACTTGAAAGTGTGAAGAAGTTTGTTAGTTATTCACACTAAAATATGTGAACTTTTATTTGTTACATATATAAGTGTGATTTTTTAAAATTTATTCCCACTTATTTGTGTATCAAACCTTTTACACATTTAAAAATGTTAATAAATTCAAAATATTTTACACACTTATTGATTGTGTATGTGAAAAAATATCATATTTTTTGTAGTGCTTGTTCGACGTAAGTTGATCTTCAACTAACAACATTATTGTGCAAGGTGTAGATAGACACCAATGACCAGTATCGGTATATCACCTCCACATCTCCCCAATGATACTATACTAACTAAAACACCCCCTCGGCTATTATTGTTGTTGCATGTGGGTTCTACAACACACACCAACCAAAATACTTCTTTCTCTCACAAAACAATAAAAACACGAGAATGATGGTCGTTCGTAGGTCAAAGAGGGAACATATCGCGTGTGAATGGCGTCGGGAGGGGTGCACAACAGCGTCTCTGCTGGCTAATGAAAGCCATTGGCCCCTGCGCCGCCTTAACACATGTGTTCTTCGTTTTTTATATCTTAATAATTCATTTTCTCTTCAGCAATCTAGAAGAGAAAATAAATTATCAACAAATAGTTGGGATATGTCCTTAAGGTTAGTGTTAAAGATCATGTTTGGTTTGAAGTTAGTAATGGGGTGAAAACTTTTTCATGGTATGATAGGTGCTGTTTGGATAGGTCTCTCAGAAAAATTATTAATAAAGAGGACATTTATGATGCCAAGATGAGTTATAATACTTGTGTGGCTGATTTAGTTCAAATGGTGTAGTTATGTGACATGATAATAGGAGTGAATTTTCAACTTTTGACAGTAATACTACTTTGGTTGTGAATGATAGGAGGATCAAGTTTTGTGGATGACAAATGATCGTAGAAAAGTTACATTTTCTACTACGTAGACATGGATTGATTTGAGGACTAACTGGCCACTTGTGAATTGGATGAATGTTGTTTGATTTTCTTAGTTTATACATAAACAAGCATTTATATTGTGGTTGGTTATTCATGATAAGTTGTTAACTCAAAAAAAGTTGAAAAATGATAAAATGTTAATGATTTGAAGTGCTTTCTGTAAGGTGGAAGCAAATTCTAAATCATTTATTCTACAAGTGTGGAATGCTTCAAGAAATTTGGAACGAATCAAGAAAGTTAGCTTTTAATATGGGAAATTTTGATTGTTTACCTAAGGTTTTGAATAGCTTGGTGAGTGATAATTGTGATAAGAATATTGGGTTTGTGGTAAACAAATTGATTTTATTTATTGTTGTTACTATATTTGCCAAGAGAGGAATTAGATGTTGTTCAAGATTGAAAGAAGGCAAGTTGAAGATGTTATCAAGATTATTCAAGACATCGTGAGATGTAAGCTTATGACTATTAGAGCCAAGAAGTCTCATAGAGTTACTGAGATAGCTAAAAATTAGGATTTGCAGTAGTATATGTTGATCCCAAACTCAGATGTTAAACCTTAATAGCTTGTTTAAGGGTTGTGATAGAAAGAACAAATTCAATCTAACACTAGAGAAACTTTGCAAGGCAAAGTAACTAAACAAGATGCGGAATATAGTGTTTAGCACAAGAACAAATGATTAAGGCAAAGTTCAACTTTAATATATCAATGATATACGAATACCCTATAATGGTATTAGGGTTTACAAAAACCTTAAAGTATGAAATGAAAGACAATAGAGAAAAGACACACTTTGCATGATAACCTAGTGAGTCCTTTTATAGGCATAAGGACTCACGTACAAGATTACTACTAACAAACTTGGAAAGTATCTCGGAATAGTAATAGAAACGCGTAAAAATCTATTCCAAGTTTATCTCTAGCGGCAGGGCCTTTGACTTCAGCAGGGGAACCAATCCCTCTGCCTTTGTTATTTGGCAGGGGGAACTTACTCTAGCAGGGGGACAAATGACCAACTAGCAGGTAAAAAATATACATAGATTTATTCCCAACAATCCTCCCCTGAACTTGTGCTTTCTCCTAAAGACAAGTTTCTGAATAAAAACTAGTTGATGAGGGTGCTTACAAACTTACTGGCCAAATCTGACTATGCATCATCCTTACCAGATCATAAGCAACAGGTGTTTTAGCATCTACAATCAAGTCAGCATGTTCTAATTTCTTCAAGGTCTCCTGATTGAAGGGATAATAACGATGGTTGATCAAATAAATACTTACTCCTTCCATACTTTCTCATAGACCCCAGAATTGGTAAACAGCTTCCAATACAACAAATTTACTTTGTTCACTGCATCAAATATGGGATCAAATAACTCATGCTCATATATCCTATGCATGCACTCCCAGATTACCCAATCCTTCTCCACACCATCCATGGTAGGAGGTTTTGCAGCAAAGGTCTTTTCCAAAATCTTCCACAGATCTTCTAAGTCCTCACTATACAAGGTTTGAAACATGACATCTAGGCTTAGAAATGTCTGTGTTGTATTGTCAGCTCTTATAAGCTTCCACCAAGTCCTCCCTTTGTGTTCATAAACAACATATTCTATTATAGCAAACTTCTTCCCAAGTTCACTAGGTGAGATATCATCATTTTCCTGCACAATTAGTTGTTTATCAATTTCTTCATTTGAAGGACGTTGAGACTCCTTAGTAACTATGCCAACTTTCTCCATTCTCTTGAGTCTTTTGGCTGCCCTTTGTGCATTGAGTACAGATCTCTCAATTGTTGGAAAACTTTCACCTGCTTAATGTGATACCCCTGCTTGTGATGATGCACCTACTTGGGATGATGCACCTGCTTGTGTAGTTTCCAAAGTTATTCCTTCAGCCTTTCTTTTATGGATTCCCTAGCTTTCTGTAATACTTCACTTTGCCTCCTAAGATACTCAGCTTCCTCAGGAGAGTTAATAGTCATGAAGCCTTCCACATCATATTCTCTGAAAACTGGTCTGACTGCTCTTTTTATAGCCTCAAAAGTCATGTCTGTGAAATCACCATCCTTCCACTTCTTATGTCTCTTGAGCAAAACTTTGTAGTGTGCAAGTCTCCCTTTCTCAGACTTCAAATATTTTTCTTTCTGAATTTGATTTGCCCTCCTTTCCAGATATTCAGTTTGATATTTGTAAACAAGGCAAATCAATTCATACCTGTCTTCCAAAGGAGCATTCATTAACTCCTTTTCCCATTGATCTAGAAATTCTTGAACATGAGGCACCCTTTCATCCAAATCCCTATGCATAATTTCAACCTGCTTAAGTATTTCTCTGGGCCTCATCTTTTGCATTCTTTGATCCTGCATATCAATCTCCTCTTGTTGTAACTTGAGAGCTACCTGTGCATCATGTGCTTCTTGAGCCCTTTGCTGTTCAGGAGTTCTATGCTTGTATTTCCTCTTGGGCTGTTCAACCATGATCCCTTTTCCCTTGTCTTTTGGATCCACTGCTGGTGCTGGTTTGGCTTTAGGTGCAGGTTCTTTAATTGTAATTCCCTTCTGAGCTGGTTGCCTTCTATTCTTTCTAACAAAAGTTTGAGTAATAGGCTTAGTAGGGGAATTACTTACATCAGTGGGATCAGCAATAGCAGGGGAAATTTTTGAAGCAGGGGCTTCTTCTTTATTGCCCATAGTTAGCAATGTTTGAGCAATCTCTTTAGTTGCACTCCCCTTATCACTTCCTTTCTCAACACTTCCTTTCTCAGTCCCTTTCTCAGCACTTGCTATCTTTCCTTGTAAACCACCAGGATATGAATAATACTGAGTAGACTCTTCTGTATTAGGAACTTCCTCCCCTTTGGAAGCATCCTCATCTGTAGATATTATAAGTCTGGGCTTTCTCCTCCCCTTAAGTGTGGCAAGTCTGGTTTCCAAGTTATTGATAAATAGACCTTGCTTTTTGACAGTTTGTACAAGTTGTGCATTCTGCTTTTTCAAGCTCATCCACATGTTCGTCAATTCCAAAATGGTCATAGGTTTCATGCTGCTCTCAACCCTAGAAGGGGATTTCTCCCCTTTTTAGATATCATTGAGTGGGGGAGAGGACTTACTGATGGTGTCACTATCCTGCTCACCCCTTGAGGATGAGACAGTAGTGGCAGCCAAACCCTCAGTGTGCTCCAACCTCTTGGAGGCTCTCCTCTTTGCTACTTGTGAAGATTCACCAGGCAAGGGAGACCTGGCAAACCTGGATTTAGATCTCCTTTCATGTTGTGGATCAGCAGGGGGTAGAGTACTGGCAGGGGGTAGTTTCTTGGCAGGTGAATCAGAAGGTTTGTGTGTGGCTGTTTTTGTCTTGGCTTCTTCCTGTCTGATTTGTTTCATCATGATTGAAGTGAGGGGAATAGACCTGCCAGAAAATTGTGGGGATGGTGCAAGAAGTGTGGTGAACAGTTTGGTAGTATGCTTGGTTGCTGAAAAGTAGTTTTTGTGTGTGATTGGACCATGTTCACTCATATTCAGCAAAAGTTCAATAAACCTTGGGTACATACAAAATTTTGAATTGCTTGAAACATTTTTAACCATTCCTTTGAAAATCATTTGAGAAAAACAATACTTCCTCCCTGTTGCTAAGCAAATCAAGGCAGAAGCTATCTCACTACCAAATTCATTGAAAGCAGTGGTTTTAGGTGACAAACATTGTAAAATTGTATGAATCAAATATTTCCAATGTGGGACAAACTGACCTTTAGCAATGTAAAACCCGTATTTAAATCGAGTAATATAAATACGCGGTTTGTTATTAATACGCGGATTATTTTTACTTAAACCGTCACGTAGAAATTATCAGCGGAACAACGCGAGAAATATTACAAGTATTATTTATTACAAGTATTACCATAATACAAGTTTTTTTTTTTTTAAAAAAAAAAATATAAATAAAGAATAGAGGGGCCGGTTGTTTAAAAAAAAAAGGAAAGATTTGGGCTTAGCCCATTTGGGGTATACAAACACACGGGGTTCCCCTTCCCTTCCATATCACACATACAAAAAAAAAACAGAATTAGGGTTTTTGTGTTAGCCGCCGGGAAGAAAGAAAAAAAAAAGAAAGAAGGTTTCGGGTCCAGCAAAACCACCAAGGTAATTCTAATTCTTTTTATTCCGCGAAATCATAGGTCACGGTGGGTTTTCTTTTGCCCAGCCGCGATCTGAAATAGGAGGGTGTCGGGTTGTGTTATCATACACCAAACCGAGACTCTATGTCTCGGTGGTGGTTTTGGTTTACAGCCGCAACAAAAGAAACCCGAGACCTAGAGTCTCGGGGGTGTTTGTTTTGTACAGCCGCAAAAAAAAAAAAAGGAAAGGGGGTCGGGTTTTGGTTTACCTCACGAAAACCGAGACTCTATGTCTCGGTGATCCTCTCCCCTGCCCAGCCGTGACCCATACAGGGGCGGCTTGGGCCAGTTTTTAAATAAGGGTGCGTTTGGGGACTGTTAAAACATAAGGGTGCGTTTGGTTGTAAAACAGAACAAGCGGGGGGAACTGGGATTTAGAACAGTGGGAACTAGGTACTTAGAACAGTGGGAAATATGGACAGAAATCAAGGTATTTTGTAATCATTAGCGACAGTTTAGCGACAGTTTATCTGTCGCAAAACTGTTAGGGTTAGACAGTTTTTTTTAAATAAGCAGCTTTAGCGACAGTTTTTGGTGACACAGAAATTCTGTCACAAATTAATTCGGACAGATTTTGTGTATATGTTAATGTGTTAGTCGGTAAGCTCGGGACGTTTTTATAAACTATAAAATAAATACTTTATGTTATACCTTTTTAATTTAAATTAAGTTGTTTTATAAATATTTAATATATATATATATATTTTATGGGTATTAAATTAAATTAATTCGTTAATATTTAAAAGGGTATATTTTAGAAAACGAATTGAACTATTTGAGAACTTATAAATTAAGGAACTTCTATTTTTAGCGAAATACTTATTATAGAAATATTTATCGTCAGAAATACGTTGTACGTAGCCATTAGTATAACGTTAATACATTAAAATAAATCATTTTAATGATCAGAATTAGCCGTAATTGTACGTATGGAATATCTGAAATAAATAAATAAGAAACCAATAAGATCAATAAAATTTAATAACGGATACCAGTTAACTTATTCGCGCCTTTTATTCGTGTAGCACGCGTGAAGCCCGAGTAGTATTCATTCAGTCTTCCTGTCAGTCAGTACTGGACTAGAGGTACGGATTTTCCGTCCTTTCAGTAAGGACTTCCCTTCTATGCATGATTAGGGTTTCCCATCTTCAGCCAAATGTTTTCCCAAGTGTATGTTTAAATTTATCAGTAATCATGTTAATAACTAAATAGAATTGCCTGAGCGTTATATACAAGCACGACCAATTTATGTACTAGTTACGGAGGTACCGTAACCACGGCACTAGAGGCACCGGTGTCGTGACTCACATGCAGGAGAGTGATATCCTGCATCGTCCCACTCATGTTCAGTTTGGCCATTTTTATATGTATGTTTTAGTGGGGCGTATGGATGCATCCTAGGCTTATATGTGTTACAAGTTATCAGGATGAATGTGGTGTGTGCTCTACATCCTTCACATTGGAGCTGATCCCTCCACCCAGCACAGTTATTTAGAGGTCACCCCTCTACAGCATGACGAGGTCACCCCTCCAGTTATTCATGCACGGTTGTTACAACACGTGACCTATATAAGCTCTGGCAAAAAAAATACAGTAAATGCATGTTTTCAGAATTTATAGTTATATTTCAATATCAGTAAATATGAATCAGGTTTTTCAGATTTTATGCAGAGTTCTACTACATGTTACATATCAATCTTACAGCTTTAGTATTCTATCGCCTGTTTCATTCAGTATATTCTTATCATGCTTCATATCCGTTCACTGAGCGTTACGCTCAGCCGTAGTTCCTTTCATGTTCTAACGGCAGGTACACCAGGACGCTCTTAGGATTCTGGGAGTATGTGCATTTGGATGGAAGCTATCCAGACTTCTTACTTTATGCATTTCTTACATTATTCTGCTTATCTGGACATTGTTTAGTCCTTTCCTTCAGTATTTTACTTTTCATGTTTTGGGCTTATGTTTGGATTACCGATGTTTGATTCCGGTATTCCTTTATGGTCAGTTAATGTTTTAGGACATTTACCTTATGCTTTGATGACACGCCATAAATACACGTAACGGTCCACTTATCCAAGTGGGGTGTTACAAGCAAACTTACATTTTTGGTCAGCAGAAAGAGTATACCCTAATTTAACAAGATGCTCAAAGATGTCAGCCTCAAGTAGGTTGGTTATCCCATCCTCATCATCAAGAAGGAGTTTGTCTCTGATGGAGGCAAGTGAAATCACCTTGGAATGACCATCTACTGTGCTTTGAATTGTGACCTCTCCATTCACTGTTTTGGTCATGGATTAAGACCAAAACTGCTGAATGTGTGAGGTGTAAATCCTAGGGTTGATGAGAAGGACCACTCTAAAATACGAGGATTTTAGAAAAGCCATAGCATCAACAAACTCTGCTGGTTCATCATGTAATAAAGAAATTTGATTATGATTAGCAACAATTTTGAGTGGCATGATAAAGGTTGAAAACGTTTTGAAAGTTTATAATGGTGAGAGTTAGGTGGGATTTAGTCGAGGGAGAGAAATGGACCTGCTGGTGAAGGGAATTAAGTTTTTATAAGCGAATTGAAGAGCTGTGATTGGACCAAATTTTCAAATTGCAAAAATATCAAAGATAAATCTTGATAAAAAGGTAATTTATTTGAAATAATAAAGAAAAGATTACCAATCAGCGAAGAAAGCGCCATAAATATCTTTTGAAAAGAATAAAATATTCCCTAACCAAAATTTTAGCAAGCAGGCCCAACGGCTATAAGCAGGGTAACGGTATTGTCGGTCAACGGTCAAACAGGGGAATGTTGATACAGCAGGGGAATCCAAAGGTGAAAGCAGGGGAAACTTTCCTATGGGTATTAGACTAATCATGGAGAGACCAATGCTAACTAGCTCTGCTCTAATGCACACCCTTGTATACACAAGGTAGATACACAGAAACTCAAGAGTCCTCTATTCAGCAATGGTCTAAGCCCAAAAATTTAACACATAAGTCACCCTGCACCTGGTCAACCCAAGAAAATAAGCATACCCTAGTCACCATCCCTACCTTTTCCCTTACCTATGGTCAGTTAGTCTTGGCAATATGTACCACACATATGTACCTAAACAGCAAGCTGTTTTGATATAGAAGTACAAGTACACATTACAGTGCCTCAAGGTTTCAGAATTCTGACAAGCTTTGCAGCAAGTCTTCATCACCCTGAACCCTTACTCACCAATGGATATGATCTAAAATCATATATGAGCATCCTAAGAATACCCCTCAGTCCTAAAGGTGTGACCTAACCTCCCCTGAAACATAGAGCATATACCTGATTCACCCATGACTGTAGTATGCACTAATTGGATCTCTGCATTGTTAGTCTAAAACCACATATAACCACTTTTAAAAAGAACAAACCCGGTTTAAAGAGAAAAACTCTTTTAGCAGGGGAATCTTTGTTCAAGAGCAGTGGAACGAAAAATGTTGGAAAAATTGACTAACATTAATACAACAACAGCAATAAAGCAACCCTGGATATACAAGACATAATAGACATCAATTTTCAGGGAGAACCCATTCCAATACCTGCAACCAGGTACTGAAACCTCCCCACTTCAAAAGCTTTTGTTAAAAGATCAGCAACATTAAGTTCTGTATCAATTTTCTCATGGACAATTAGTCCTTTTTCAAAACAATCTCTGATGAATGATGTCTTATTTCAATATGTTTAGTCTTGTTATGAAAAACAGGGTTCTTAATAATGCAAATGGTAATGTTGTTGTCAATAAATATCTTGGTTTTAAGAAAGTTATACCCATAATCAAGCAGTTGATTCTGAACCCAAAGTACTTGACCACAGCATGCAGCAGCTGCTACATACTCAGCTTCAGTTGTTGATGTGGCCATAATAGTCTGATTCTTACATTGCTAAGATATAAGTCTGCTTCCCAAAAATTGGCATCCACCTGTTGTAGACTTCCTATCATTGTTGTCACCAGCATAGTCACTATATGAGTAGGATATCAGCTCAAATGGTGACTCTTTGGGATACCAAAGTCCTAAGGTTGGATGGCACTTTAGATATCTAAAAATTCTCTTTACAGCAAATAAATGACACTCTGTTGGTGCCACCTGGTATCTTGCACATAAGCAGACTGCAAACATGATGTCAGGTCTTGAAGCTGTGAGGTACTTGAGAGACCCAATCATAGACCTATAATTCCTGACATCTATAAGTTTTCCAGGACCATCTTTGCCCCATGGATGATCCTTTTCCATTGGTGTAGACACCTTCTTTCCCTGAGACATGCCAAACTTTTTCACAATCTCAACCACATATTTGTCTTGTGAGATGAATATCCCATCATCCCCCTTTTCACTGAATTTACCTAGATTGTCAATTGTGTTCAAGATGATCACATGACATCCAAATGGTCTAAAGAAGTCAATTAAAGGAGGTCTTCCATTGAACAGCTGATAAGGGGTCTTGTTGTGTGCCTTAACCACCAAGGCCCTGTTCTGGACATAACAAGCAGTGGATACAGCCTCAGCCCAAAAGATAACTGGAAGTTTGGAATCAGACAACATGGTTCTTGCTGCCTCAATGAGTGTCCTATTCCTTCTTTCTGCTACTCCATTCTGTTGAGGTGTTCTGGCAATGCTGAATTCCCTCTTGATTCCTTTGTTTATGCAGAACGTGTCCAGTTTCTAATTTCTGAATTCACCACCATTATCTGATCTCATGGTCACTACCTTCATGCTTTTTGACAGTTCAATCTGATTGATGAACCCAATTAGTATATCAGCTGTGTCACTCTTTTCAAATAGAAAGAATGTTCATGTGAACCTTGAAAAATCATCAGTAATCACTAGGCAGTACCATTTCTTCTTTATGCTTGCCACAGAAGTAGGAACAAAAAGGTCCATATGCAGTAGTTCCAATGGCTTGGTAGTAGACAGACTTGTTTTTTATTTGCAAGATGCTCTATGTTGCTTCCCTTTCAAACAAGCAGCACAAGTATGATCATTGACAAAGGACTTGGAAGGAAGACCATGAACCAGATTATATTTCACCAGTTTGTTCATGTTCTTAAAATTAAGATGACCAAGTCTTCTATGCCATTTCTTACACTCATCAACTGAGACTTTGGCAATGAAACAGGTTTCATTGTCTTGAAGAGAGATGTCTTTGAGATCAATTGTGTACATGTTCTTTTGTCTTGGTGTTCTGAGTACAATAGGAGTGTCTGGTGGTAAGACAAACTCCTTTCCTAGCACCAGACATTCAGTGTCAGTAAACAAGACAAAATTCTTATTATTAGTCATCTGTGACACACTGAATAGATTGTACTTGAGTTCTTTCACCAAGTAGACATTATCAAAGGTCATCCCATTGGTGACAATAGTTTCTTTTCCTGTTATTTTTCCATGCCCATCTCCAAAAGAAACACCATCATTGTCATGCAAGGGGCACAAAGTTAGACATATAAGATTTTTGTCCAGTCATGCTTCTTGAGCATCCACTATCCCAATATGCTCTATCATCCCTTGTCTTCTTTGTCACCTGCAAAAAGAAAAACAAATTAGTTTTTCTTGGGGACCCAAGCCATTACAGACTTGGATCTACCTCGTGTATCAATGTAGGATAGCTTATCAAAAACTAGAGATACACCATTAGACTGAACACCCCTTTTGGGTACCCAAACCCAACGAGCTGAGGCTTTCACAGCTTTCCCCCATCTGCCCATGTTCCTAGGGCAAAACTTTGCTAGCAGGGGATACCCCAGATTTAGCAAGGGAATCCCTATGCTTAGCAGAGGGAACCCATCTTTTGTTTTTGCCTCTATTAATATGTTGGTAAGGTCTAGGGACAGATCTATATGCATTATGAGGTGTTGGGTTGGTCATGGAAGTGCTGGTCTTGGGATGAACATCATTCACCTTTCTTAGAGCAGGAACAACATATTTGTCAGTAACCCTGTTTCTCAAGGCAGGGGCAACATACTTGGCAGGGGAAAAGGATTTTGCCCCTGCATTTAGAAGAATGGCTTTAGGCTGCATATCCTTTAAAGGATTTGCAGCCACAACTTCCATTGGTGCCTGACATTCTTGATAAGTGTGATCAAAACTGCCACATGTGAAACAAGGCTTTGTATTTATCACAAAGTCTTCTCCTAATTGGTGAGACTTTTGGTCATTCTAATTTCTTTGATTACCTCTGACAGACCTATACATACCAGCATATTTAATGGTGGACTTAGAGGACTTTGATCTAGTTTTAGATTTGGGTGAACTACTCTTAGAACTAGAATCACTACCAAAAAGTCCTTCTCTTGAAAATAGAACAGGGTTATCAATTTTCCATTGTTTTAAAGCAATTTGTTCCTTTTCAAAGTCCCTAACAATACTAGTTTTCACTAGTGGCTCTTCGGTTTCAAGACTATTAGGTATGTAAGCACTCAAATCAAATTCAATATCTTCCTGTTTTTGGAAACAAGAGAAACCAGTCCAAGACAAGTCTTTTCTAGGAAAAGGTGCATGAATATTGGCAGGAGGTGGTGGTATGGTAGCATGCTCATTTTTGATCCCAAAACCTATTTTGTCCCTAGGAGATTGACCAATTTCAACTGCTTTAGTTAAGTCTTTGGAAGCTTTTCCAAATTTTTCAACAGTTTCATCATCTATCTTTTTATTAGATTTAAAAACTTCAAGTTCAACAGTCAACTCCTTAATAGAATCATTATTTTCCTTAGCATCTCTCTCTAGAATCACAATGTGATCTCTATAATCACTTTCTCTTTGTTTAAACTCTCTTATAGTGGACTCTAACTGTTCTAAAGCACGTTTGTAATTATCAAGGTCATTGTCACAATTGATATAATCAACTTTTATCTTTCTTATTTGATCATTCAATGACTCAGTATTTTTCCTACAAGCTTTAGTGCAATATGAATCATCATATACCTCATTGTCTGAGCTGGAACTTGACATGGCCATAAGAGCAAAATCTTCCTCTTTTTACTCAGCAACCAATGCTTGATTTCTTTCCACATTCTCTGTCATGGCACTCCAATCCCATCCACCTGCTCCATCTATCCCCTGCATGGCTACCATAGCCTTAGCACCATAATCATCATCTCTGGTTTCCTTCCTATAGTTGTTCCCAGTCTTAGGTCCTCTACATTCCCTAGCAAAATGACCCTTCTTGCCACAGTTGTAGCATTCAACCTTTGTTTTGTCAAACCCAGTCACATCAGAGGGATTGATTGAGATCTTCTTCCCATACGTCTTGTAAAACCTGTTAGCTCTCATACTAAGCAGAGCCATGTTCCACTTGATATCCATCTCTTCCAGTCCTTGCTTACTGATTTGACTCAGATCTTCGTGTAACACATTAGATCCTTGTGGCCCTTGGGATGCTATAAAAGCACAAGCAGTGTCAAGACTGAATGTTGCATGCCTTTCTTCATCATAAGATGATCCAGACCTGGTAGCAGGGGAATAAGTAGCAGGGCCTACTTCGATTCCACTGCCTTTGGAGATTCCACTGCTTTGAGATATGAACGCCATGTTAGCAGGGGAATCAGAAGATCCACTTGAGTTGGTGGGAATTGTTCCTTTTGACTTCATCTCATTGACAACAGGTTCAAAAACTTTCAAGTTATTGTATATGTCATCAATGTTCTTGTTATCTAAGTCATCCTTATTCTGCCAAATAGCTTTGTAGACAAACCATTCCTTCTGAAGGCTGTTAAGGAACCTGGTATTCACCTGCTCTCTTGTCACTTCAATATCAAAGAACTCCAACTGAGCCACTATGAAGCCTATTGTAAATAGCGCCAATTGATTCATCACCAATTGCTTTGAAAGAAACAAAATCATCAAGCATTTGATTCTTCTTCTTCTTCTCTATGGCTTCATTTCCTCCAATAGTTGTGCCTATGGCTTCCCATAGTTCCTTAGCTGTTTTGTACTTTCTGAATCTTAGTTGATGTTTATTAGGTAGAGCCAACAGCAATGAACTATGAGCTCTGACATCATGCCTTCTGGCCAGTATTTCCTTATCACAAAGAGCAGCAGATTTCTTCTTGTCCTTACCACCTTTGGAACTTTCACCTTTATCTTCTCCCTTGCCATCTTCAACCGCCATCATTTGTGAGACCCCCAGAATCTGACATGGAACAGTTAGGCAACGAGGGGATCACACGTCAAGGTACAAGTAACAATGAGTTATAAATGACACGAAAAATGACGTCATATATATTACATCACATTATATCAGAGTTTAGAAACATCGGTCCTACAAGTTTTAAAACATAATAAAGTACCATAACACCATAGTTTAAAGTTTTAGGATAACAAAAGATCAGCGGAAGACTTTAACAACGTCATTTATAACAAAGCATAAACATATCACAACACAAATCTTTCCAAGCTGCCAACATCATGCGGTACCTCGTCCAAGCCCATTAAGCAGTATTACCTGAGATTAAAACATGTAAACCCGTCAACAAAAAGTTGAGTGATATTCATAGGTTTAGAAAGCTAAGTAATGGAACACAATATACTTTGTAAAACAAGTAATGGGGGGGATGACTATGTACATTCTCCATAGTCATGGTATATTATTGCTATTTAGTTCATGAACCGAAGCTTAACTCAATGTAAGTTCCTCTAGGGAGTATTCAGCCTAAATACTCAAGTATAAACAAATATTAGTGCGTCAAGGTACTTGAGACGAGGATAGTCAATCCCGATGGATCCACCCACAACATTCGCGCTTAGTACTCGAAATTAACGGTTCATGATCAGGAGAGGAAACTTAAGGCTAGAGACTAAAAGAAATAATATCAATGAATTCATCTGGCAGCATACAGTTCTGGATAGCATACAATTTAAAAGATTGTGTTCCAACATGTTAATCTCACCCCGTGTTTTAAAACAATAAACAAGTAGCTAGAGGGGCTATGAACTCACCTTAGCTATAAGGTGGAATCAACACGAAACTGGAGGGCTCAGTAGTAACAACCTTAAGTCAAGCAACGTTAAGTCATCCGAGACCTACGATAACAGGACACGAAAGTTTAGAAGACACAAAATAAATGTTTATAAAAACACTTGAAATAAATGAGTACATAACTAAATAATGACACATAAGAAAAGCCATGCAAGGGGTACTTCTATACTCCATCTAAAAGTATACTTTTAATAGATAATGTTTTCGATAAAAACTGCCGGCACATACCAAATGTACGGGCTGATTTACCTCGCTTAGACACGTCAAATGTTTATGGTACTAACTGAGAAGCTCACTTAACATCTATAGAAAGACATATAAAAATCTCTTCAAAAGTTTTTACTTCTAACACTCACTGCCCGACACATCTTCGGGTTACAAAATCCGGACAGATTTACGTTAATTTTTCATACAACCGTTTTAACTTATTTAAACGACTCCGTTTACAAAACCGACACTCGGGTTTTAAAGTAAACTCAACCTATAAGGTAAACACCTCATTATCAGTAGGTTACACATTTCAAAACTTCAATTTAGAGTCCGCGAGATTCGATCCAAATATCGACAACAATTTTAGATTGTGTCGATACTCGTCTCACGGTACACGAATAATCAAACTAACGCCATTTCCAACTCGTTTGGAGTTGGAAGCTCTAATTTATATCAAATCGAAGCTAAGAAAAATATCTACAGCCCTATATTATTTGTTTAATAATAAAACAAGTTTAAGTTACCCAAAACCTTCCTCAACTTTCTGCCTAAAATTGACACTTTAAAAATCATATCAAATGACTTTTTCAACAAAATCAAATCATTTTCTCACTCATAAAATCATCCTAATATCATCCTTAAACATCCTAAACCCTTGCATGCAACAAAATCAAAAGATCAAAATCAAAACTTTAGACTTTTAAACATCAAAACCATAGAATTTAAACATGATCATGCTAAAAACAATGATCAAACACATAATCAACCATGAAATCATCAAAACTTCAAAAGTGGTTGCATGTGTACAAATTTTGTACCAAAAGATGCACCTTTCAAAATTATGAGGTGGTCTTTATTTAGTTTTGATTAATTTGGGATGGATGATGATGAAATTAAAGGGTTTTTGGTTGGGGGCTAACGGCAAAGGGAAGAAGAAGGGTGGGGGTGTGTGTTTTTTTATTAAAATGGTTAAGTGTGAGTGGTAGTGGAAGATAAAAATTGCTTTTTATATGTTGGTGGAGTGGAGGGACCATTGTGGCAACTTTTGAAACTTTAGGACCACAAAATAAATACTTTGTTAAAAAGTGGGAAATGAGTATTAGTCAAATTTACAAATATTTACGGGGATCGGGTTTCGTAAAAATAGTTCTCAAAAGTTAAAACGCACTCGAAATAAGATAATTTGGACTCCCGACTCGACTTAACACGACCTTAAAAGAAAACATCGAAAACATCGAACATTGAAACAATCGACAGTAAAAATATGAAATACAAGAATTTATTACTGTGCCCGTTATCAGTCTAGACTTAATAAAATGTAAAGATAAATATCTTTAAGTCGAAATATTTAGCCCTCGGTTCTCGTTCCGTTGATTCAAGTAAACATTTGTAAAAATGCACGTGAGTTATTTTTAAATCAAAATATTTGATTTAAATAAATATGGAATTATAAAATAAAATTAATTTTATAATTTCGAATAAGTACCAACAATGATTAAAATAATGAATACGAGTAAAATAATTACTAGGAAAATACAAGATCTTACTGTCTTCCCCCCTAAAGGAACTCTGGTCCCTCAGAGTTTAACTGGAGATGGAAGAAGAAGACGAGAACAGATGGGGACACTTAGTCTTGAACTGCTCTTCACTTTCCCAAGTGAACTCAGCACCCCGACGCGAATCCCAACGAACTTTAACGATAGGAATCCAACTACGTTTCAGCTTCTTGACATGGCGATCCACGATCTCTATTGGTTCTTCAATGAAGTACATTTTCTCGTCCACCCTTATTTCTTGTAACGGTATCTGAACATCTGATTCGGCTAGACATTTCTTAAGATTGGAAATGTGGAATACATCGTGAACACAACTTAACTCCTGGGGTAACTTCAGTCGATAGGCTACCGAACCAATACGCTTGACGATCTCGAATGGTCCTACAAAACGTGGCGCAAGTTTTCCTCTTTTACCAAACCTTACAATACCCTTCCATGGAGATACTCGTAACAGCACACGGTCTCCGACTTGAAACTCAAGAGGTCTGCATCTTTTGTCTGCGTAACTCTTCTGACGACTTCTAGCAGTTTTTAGTCTTTCCCTAATCTGTACAATCTTGTCGGTAGTTTCTAGAACTAATTCAGGCCCTATCAGTTGACTTTCACCTACTTCGTTCCATATCACTGGCGACCTGCACTTGCGTCCGTACAAAGCCTCGAATGGTGAACACTTGACACTTTTATGATAACTATTGTTATAGGAAAATTCGACCAAAGGTATATGAGTGTCCCAGCTACCACCAAAATCCATAACACATGCTCGCAACATGTCTTCCAGAGTATGAATAGTGCGTTCACTTTGTCCATCCGTTTCTGGATGATATGCTGTACTCATTAATACTTGCGTACCCAACGCCTTTTGAAGTGCATTCCAGAATTGAGATGCAAAACGACCATCCCTATCAGAAATAATCGATATTGGCACTCCGTGCTTTGCAACAATCTCATTGATGTAGATTCTAGCCAATCTATCAGTTTTATAATCCTCAGGGATAGGAAGGAAGTGAGCAGATTTGGTTAATCTATCAACAATTACCCAAATTGCATCAAAACCACCACTACTTCTAGGAAGCTTTGTGACTAAGTCCATTGTAATCTTTTCCCATTTCCATTATGGGACTTCTGGTTGTTGTAAAAGACCTGAGGGTTTCTGATGTACTGCTTTAATCTTTAAACAAGTCAGACACTTGTTAACGTATTCTACTATGTCATTTTTCATACCTGGCCACCAGTAAATATCCCTCAAATCGTAGTACATCTTATCTGCACCAGGGTGAATCGAATATCTTGAAGCGTGAGCTTCGTCCATTATTACCTTTCTTAATCCTCCAACTAATGGAATCCATAATCGTCCAACAAAGTAAATTGTTCCATCTTCTTTCCTTTCAAACTGAGCATCTAATCCTCGCAGCAATTCTGCTGGAGCCTTAAAGTCCTTTGCAGCTTCTTTCTATGCTTCTAACTTAGCCTTGAGACTAGATTTAATGGTTATGCTCATAGCACGCACTCTCCTAGGTTTATGTCTTTTCTTTCGACTTAGGGCATCAGCTACAACATTAGCCTTTCCTGGGTGATAATTAATTTCACATTCATAGTTGCTAAGAAGTTCTAACCAACGTCTTTGTCGCATGTTCAAGTCCTTTTGGTTAAAGATATACTGGAGACTCTTATGATCAGTGTATATCACACTTTTCGTCCCATAAAGATAATGTCTCCATATTTTCAAGGCAAATACTACTGCACCTAACTCCAAATCATGAGTAGTATAGTTTTGTTCATGAGTTTTAAGTTGTCTGGAGGCATAAGCAATCACTTTTCCTCGCTGCATTAAGACACAACCGTAACCTTGGTGGGATGCATCACAATAAACAACAAAATCATCTGGTCCGTCAGGAAGTGTTAACACTGGGGCATTACACAATTTGTCCTTTAATAAGCAAAAGGCTTGCTCTTGCTCTTCATTCCAAATGTATTCCTTGTTCTTTTGTGTAAGCAGGGTTAAAGGCTTAGCAATTTTGGAGAAGTTTTCAATGAATCTGCGATAATATCAGGCTAATCCGAGAAATGAACGGACCTCAGTAGGCGATTTAGGAGATTTCTAATTCTTAACTGCTTCAACTTTACTAGGATCCACGTGTATACCATCCTGATTTACCACGTGTCCTAAAAACTGAACCTCTTTTAACCAAAATTCACACTTAGAGAATTTGGCATACAACTTTTCTTTCTCCAAAAGACTTAAGATGGTTCTAAGATGATTTTCATGATCTTTTTCTGATTTTGAGTAAATGAGGATGTCGTCAATAAAGACTATGACAAACTTATTAAGATAGGGTTTGCAGACACGGTTCATTAGATCCATAAAAACGACAGGAGCATTGGTAAGACCGAATGGCATAACGGTAAATTCAAAGTGTCCATAACGAGTTCTGAATGCGGTTTTGGAGATGTCACTTTCATGCACTCTTAACTGATGATAACCTTAACGAAGATCTATCTTGGAAAAGCAACAAGCACCTTGCAATTGATCAAATAAGTCGTCTATACGAGGGAGAGGGTAACGATTCTTGATTGTCAGCTTATGCAATTCCCTGTAGTCTATACACATTCTCATTACACCATCCTTTTTCTTAACAAAGAGCACATGCGCTCCCCACGGCGAATGACTCGGTCTGATGAAACCTTTCTCTTGTAATTCCTTAAGTTGATTCGATAATTCATTCATCTCAGACGGGGCTAAACGATAAGGCGATTTGGCAACAGGCAGTGCACCCGGAATAAGATCGATACGGGATTCAACTTCACGCACAGGAGGTAATCCCGACAAGTCGTCTGGGAAAACTCTAGGAAATTTACAAACGACACGAATATCATCAAGCTTTTTCTGATCAGCCTTGATAGAAAGAAGAGAATTTGGATTGTCATCCGGCTTCTCACCACAAAGTTCTAAGATTTTACCCGAAGAAAGAGGAATACGCAAGATTCGCTCAAAACAAAAAATGACAGCACGATGAGACGCTAACCAATCCATACCAACAATAACATCAAAACTGCCGAGACGCGTCGGTAAAAGATCAATTAAAAACAAATGACCAAGCAAATCAAGGGTACAACCACGCAAGACTGTATTGGTACTAACAATCTTATCGTCTGCTAATTCTACTTCATAACTAGTGTCTAAAAGCAGAAGGAGTAATATCAATGAAAGGAGTGAAAGCAGAAGACACGAAACTCTTCTCAGCACCGGAATCGAATAAATCACTAACATAATGACCGTTAAGAATATACGTACCCGCGACCACCTGAGGATTCTGCTGAGCGTTATTTCCCATATGATACACTCTGCCTCGAGCTCCATTGTTCTGCGAATCCTTAGTCATTGGACACCTATTCTGGAAATGACCTTTTTCACCACAGTTGTAGCACGCATTGAAGTATCCTTCCCTATGGCCAGCCCTTTTACAAATTGCACACTTAGGAGGACACACACCAACATGATGCCAGCTACATTGATCACACTTAGGCAGATTCCCAGTATAACCTCGTTTGCCAGCAGGAGTAGCAGGAGCAGCAGGAGTAGCAGGAGCAGCAGGAATAACAGGAGCAGCAGGAACAACAGTAGCAGCAGGAACATCATGAGTAGCTGCACACATGGTTGTTGTCACTTGTCTCTTGTTGGTTTGTCGGTTATTGTTTCTGTTGGAGTTTCTATTGTTGCCTCGGTTATTGCCCTGATTATTCCCTTGATTGTTTCCTTTATTTTCCTCCCATTTCTGTTTGTTATCAGCATCTAACTTAGCAGCTTTACCTTCCACAGACTGCTCGACCAATTCACGAGCCATGTTTACTGCTTCATGTAGGGAAGAGGGTTTTGATGAAGTAATGTGTCCGTTAATCCTTTCAGAAAAACCCTTGACATACCTTTTTATTTTCTTCTTCTCATCTGTAACCAGTTTAGGACACATTAAGGCCAACTCATGAAACCTATTAGTGTAGGCTTCAATATCATCATTCTTCATTTGTAAGTTCCATAGATCGTGTTCCATCTGAGCTATCTCAGTCTCAGGGCAGTACTCTGTAGTCATCGTTGTTTTGAACTCGCTCAAAGGGATTTGGTTTGCATTATCAAGACCTAAGGTTTTAATATTTCCATTCCACCAGGTGAGTGCTATACCTTCCAAAGTACTAGTAGCATAAATTACCTTATCCTCTTCAACACACTTGCAAGTTCCAAATACTTGCTCCATCTTTTCAAACCATCGTGTCAAACCAACGACACCTTCGGTCCCTTTGAAGGAGTGGGGTTTTCCAGACATGAAGGTCTTGTGTGAACATCCTTTTGTTCTTGAAGAACCTTCAGCTTTAGTTTGAGTCTCTCGACTCTTTTTGTATTCAGCAACAGCTTTCTTTACCTTTTTTGCAATAACTCTCCCCATAGTAGCCCGACGGGATCTCCTGGGTCCATCAGCTCTACGAATTCTGGTAGGCGGCATGTTTCTGTCAACAACACAATACAAAATTCAGTGTGAACTTGTATAAGTATGCTATTTCAAGATTCATGAAATGGAGAAAATAGAATAAGAAGAGCTTTTAGATATGCATAATTGATTGTCAACAAGGAATGCAACACTAAGGAGGGGAATATATATAATATTAAGCAAGAGAGGTTTGGAAGGAGGTAATACGTATCACAATGAAACCAATGTAATATTTCAAATGAAATCAAGGTATGAAATATTATATCAATAATTAAGGTAAACAATAAGGATTAGAGAGTAATCCGCGCAGATATTGAACAACATTGGCAGAATCTATGTTCGACACTTGTAAAGCATGAAATATCTTGATATTTAGTTATAGAACAAGTTTTGAAAATGACTCAGTTCTCTATAACATCGCTCTGATACCAATCTGTGAGACCCCCAGAATCTGACATGGAACAGTTAGGCAACGAGGGGATCACACGTCAAGGTACAAGTAACAATGAGTTATAAATGACACGAAAAATGACGTAATAGAAGACATATATATTACATCACATTATATCAGAGTTTAGAAACATCGGTCCCACAAGTTTTAAAACATAATAAAGTACCATAACATCATAGTTTAAAGTTTTAGGATAACAAAAGATCAACGGAAGACTTTAACAACGTCATTTATAACAAAGCATAAACATATCACAACACATATCTTTCCAAGCTGCCAACATCCTGCGGTACCTCGTCCAAGCCCATTAAGCAGTATTACCTGAGATTAAAACATGTAAACCCGTCAACAAAAAGTTGAGTGATATTCATAGGTTTAGAAAGCTAAGTAATGGAACACAATATACTTTGTAAAACAAGTAATGGGGGGATGACTATGTACATTCTCCATAGTCATGGTATATTATTGCTATTTAGTTCATGAACCGAAGCTTAACTCAATGTAAGTTCCTCTAGGGAGTATTCAGCCTAAATACTCAAGTATAAACAAATATTAGTGCCTCAAGGTACTTGAGACGGGGATAGTCAATCCCGATGGATCCACCCACAACATTCGCGCTTAGTACTCGAAATTAACGGTTCATGATCAGGAGAGGAAACTTAAGGCTAGAGACTAAAAGCAATAATATCAATGAATTCATCTGGCATCATACAGTTCTGGATAGCATACAATTTAAAAGATTGTGTTCCAACATGTTAATCTCACCCCGTGTTTTAAAACAATAAACAAGTAGCTAGAGGGACTATGAACTCACCTTAGCTATAAGGTGGAATCAACACGAAACTGGAGGGCTCAGTAGTAACAACGGAAAGTCAAGCAACGTTAAGTCATCCGAGACCTACGATAACGGGACGCGAAAGTTTAGAAGACACGAAATAAATGTTTATAAAAACACTTGAAATAAATGAGTACATAACTAGATTATGACACATAAGAAAAGCCATGCAAGGGGTACTTCTAGACTCCATCTAAAAGTATACTTTTATTAGATAATGTTTTCGATAAAAACTGTCGGCACATACCAAATGTACGGGCTGATTTACCTCGCTTAGACACGTCAAATGTTTATGGTACTAACTGAGAAGCTCACTTAACATCTATAGAAAGACATATAAAAAACTCGTCAAAAGTTTTTACTTCTAAGACTCACTGCCCGACACATCTTCGGGTTACAAAATCCGGACAGATTTACGTTAATTTTTCATACAACCGTTTTAACTTATTTAAACGACTCCGTTTACAAAACCGACACTCGGGTTTTAAAGTAAACTCAACCTATAAGGTAAACACCTCATTATCAGTAGGTTACACATTTCAAAACTTCAATTAGAGTCCCCGAGATTCGATCCAAATATCGACAACAATTTTAGATTGTGTCGATACTCGTCTTCCGGTACACGAATAATCAAACTAACGCCATTTCCAACTCGTTTGGAGTTGGAAGCTCTAATTTATATCAAATCGAAGCTAAGAAAAATATCTACAGCCCTATCTTATTTGTTTAATAATAAAACAAGTTTAAGTTACCCAAAACCTTCCTCAACTTTCTGCCTAAAATTGACACTTTAAAAATCATATCAAATGACTTTTTCAACAAAATCAAATCATTTTCCCACTCATAAAATCATCCTTAAACATCCTAAACCCTTGCATGCAACAAAATCAAAAGATCAAAATCAAAACTTTAGACTTTTAAACATCAAAACCATAGAATTTAACCATGATCATGCTAAAAATAATGATCAAACACATAATCAACCATGAAATCATCAAAACTTCAAAAGTGGTTGCATGTGTATAAATTTTGTACCAAAATATGCACCTTTCAAAATTATGAGGTGGTCTTTATTTAGTTTTGATTAATTTAGGATGGATGATTATGAAATTAAAGGGTTTTTGGTTGGGGGCTCACGGCAAAGGGAAGAAGAAAGGTGGGGGTGTGTGTGTTTTTTTATTAAAATGGTTAAGTGTGAGTGGTAGTGGAAGATAAAAATTGATTTTTATATGTTGGTGGAGTGGAGGGACCATTGTGGCAACTTTTGAAACTTTAGGACCACAAAATAAATACTTTCTTAAAAAGTGGGAAATGACTATTAGTCAAATTTACAAATATTTACGGGGCACGAGTTTCGTAAAAAATACTTCTCAAAAGTTAAAACGCACTCGAAATAAGATAATTTGGACTCCCGACTCGACTTAACACGACCTTAAAAGAAAACATCGAAAACATCGAACATTGAAACAATCGACAGTAAAATATGAAATACAAGAATTTATTACTGTGCCCGTTATCAGTCTAGACTTAATAAAATGTAAAGATAAATATCTTTAAGTCGAAAGATTTAGCCCTCGGTTCTCGTTCCGTTGATTCAAGTAAACGTTTGTAAAAATGCACGTGGGTGATTTTTAAATCAAAATATTTGATTTAAATAAATATAGGATTATAAAATAAAAATAATTTTATAATTTAGAATAAGTACCAACAATGATTAAAATAATGAATACGAGTAAAATAATTCCCAGGAAAATACGAGATCTCACATCATTTTGGTGAATTGATCACCAAACTCTATGATCTCCCAGAGAACATAGTGTTCCATTTTAAGGTATTGTTGGATTCTGAATTCCCATAATTCAAAGTTTTTAGGATCCTGCATGGGTAATTTGAGGTTATTGTGGTTGTTGCTGTTTGAGGAAGAGTCTTAAGACATGGTTGAAATGAGGGTTTTGTTCTTGGTTTAGACAAAGTTTCTCAACAAGCTCTGATACCACTTGTTGATCCCAAACTCAGATCTTAAACCTTAATAGCTTGTTCAAGGGTTGTGATAGAAAGAACAAATTCAATCTAACACTAGAGAAACTTTGCAAGGCAAAGTAACTAAATAAGATGCGGAATATAGTGTTTAGCATAAGAACAAATGATTAAGGCAAACGTTC
Organism: Glebionis coronaria; assembly: GCA_025667525.1. NCBI lineage: Eukaryota > Viridiplantae > Streptophyta > Magnoliopsida > Asterales > Asteraceae > Glebionis > Glebionis coronaria. The sequence continues at coordinate 632,502,151 of CM046874.1, read as the reverse complement.
AACTTTAATATATCAATGATATACGAATACCCTATAATGGTATTAGGGTTTACAAAAACCTTAAAGTATGAAATGAAAGACAATAGAGAAAAGACAAACTTTGCATGATAACCTAGTGAGTCCTTTTATAGGCATAAGGACTCACGTACAAGATTACTACTAACAAACTTGGAAATTATCTCGGAATAGTAACAGAAACGCGTAAAAATCTATTCCAAGTTTATCTCTAGCGGCATGGCCTTTGACTTCAGCAGGGGAACCAATCCCCTGCCTTTGTTATTTGGCAGGGGGAACTTACTCTAGCAGGGGGACAAATGACAAACTAGCAGGGGTAACAAATATACATAGATTTATTCCCAAAAGTATAACCAATTTTTTATAGCTATTTGGTATGCTACATCCGTCTAAAGGGTGTTTGGCTTAAAGGTAGATGGATGCCTTTGACTTAAATTACTTATGTTGGTACCTCTTAGCAAGTTAAATATGATAAGTGGTCATTGTGCAAACCATTATGGTCATGTCTGTATCTTGGAGTTTTTATGCGTAAGTGCCTTTTTGACACTTATACTCTTGATCAGATTGGCCTTGGGATGGTCTAATTGTCTATCTGTTGTCATTATGAGTATTTAACTAGTTAAATGTATCATAATGTAGGACTGGCCTTTGTGAAGGGTAAATAGTTTGGGCGGATAATGCATGGTTGATGGAATAGAGAATGATGAAAGATGACATTTCTTAGTCCATCAAGAAACTGTCAAGGAAGATGGCTGGCTATAGGTGAGGGCAGGTACTTCTATTCTAGTGATGCCTTAGCCTCTATGTCTTTTTTTATCATCTAGTGAGGTTGGGCTGCTATGCTAGTTTAAGGGATGTATTCTAAGGAAATATAGCTAGAAGGGAAGAGCCCATCATGTATTGTGAATAGGTGCTTTACTCTGCAGGATGATGCCTAGCATATAGCAGCACATGTCATTGTGTTAGCGATGATCTTTGTTTGGTATATGCATGTTGATAATTAATGTTGATCCTACTTAATAGATCTTAACAACCTGTTAAGGATTGTACGTAACTTGTAATCAAACTAGGCACGATAGAAACTCGACTAACAAGAATAAGTTAGGCGGAATCTAACTTATAAAAGCTAAGAAGAACACAGAGATATACTAACTATTGAACTTCTATTAATCGAATAACTGTGTTGAGGTCGTTCTCACCACCCCTATGTTCCTTTTATAATACAACGAACACTACAATATTGAATATTCTATGGTATAAAAACCCATAAATTTCACATCTATGCTATGAGTTGTGATTGTATGAATATGAAAATTCACTAGAAATTTTTGCTTCTATGCCTTACTTGGTAAGATGAATTGATTCTCACAACCTGAACTGCCACTTCAATATATTCCTATATGTTGTAAACACTGTGTATATATACCAAGTTTGAGTTCTAAAAGTAATCTAACAAGTATATTATGAATGAGAACATCTCAAATATAACTATAATGCCCTAAATTACCCTAGAAACCTTAGAAACCCTATAAATGGGTTGTAAACTCAAGAATTATGAATTATGAATGTAAAACACATATGAATAAGTAATAAAGGATTATGAACAAGATATAAACTATCATTTGAAAGTATAATTTCATTAAAGAACAGTAAGTACAAACCACACAAAGCTAAGTACAATTAAATGTAAATAATAACAGATCACCACCTAAAATACATTTCACGGTGAATTAAGATCTAATATTTTGTAAATAAATATAAAACTCAACCAAGTATCATACTAATACTAAATTTTCACTTCAAGAAAATATACAAATAATTAGTGCACAAAGTACAAGTTTTCAAAGCATAGAATTCTAATTAAACCTATTTCTTTCTAAGATATTATTAACCTATATAACTCATTAAACAAAGTGTGTAGACTCTTTAAAAACCCTAAACACAATACATAATGCTTAAAATAAGCCAAGAAAATGATTTAAACACAAATAACCCAAGGTACAAGTCACTTAGGCATAGTAACCTAAAAACCCTATATTATCCATTTACTGAAAATCAATGTATAATATTTTAGGAAAAGTATATAAACCTTATTAGAAGTTCATTTAGGCTATAACATTATCTTAAGACATGGTACAACCATCCTAAATCACAATGTACTACATTTCAATGCATGACTTATAAATTAGGTCAAAATATGTAGTTTTACTCTTTAGACATTTCTACCTAACATAACTTATCAAACCAAGTATATGAACTCCATGAACACCTTAGATACAATGTAGGATGTTATTTTTCATCAGTAGCCAAAGGGAGAATAATGACTTTAACAAGGATTTAACCTTAGATCATTAGAAACCCTAATCCGGTTAGGTTTTCTTCCCAATTTCACTTCAAACTAATGTTAAGATTTAAACCAAGGATCCAAACTTCTTAATTACAATGTATAAACCTTAATTACATCATAATCCATCACTAATCACATTCCTAAACCCTTAATTACAAGAATTACAAAACCATAAAGTTACAAAACCCTAGATTTAGATTCGGCTAGGTTTTCCCTCCAAAACCTATTCAAGTGATCTTCCCTCCAAAATTCAAACCTAAGAAAGATAATTTAGGTAGAAGATATTTCCAACCCTCGGGAACCAAGAACATAGGTGCATCGCCTACTTGAAGGAATTTTCTCAACCATGTCTTCTTTATGGCCAAAAACTCTTCCAACACTTCTACCATGGATTTTTTAAGATTCTAGCCATCAATACTCATCACTTAGCTTACCTTAGTCCCATGAACGTGTAAGAGAGCTATCATATCAGTCCTTAACCCTTAAGTCTTAGAAATGACTATAAATAGGGCGAACTCCCTTCATTTTAAAACTCACACCCTGTTTTCCTTCATCTTAATACCCATTCTGATTTTCCACTTCTACAAAGGTTATAAGATACTCATAAGACCATAAAGCAGGTCGAGAAAGAAGCCATTAAAGCTTTGTGAACAAGTTGTGTTCATAACAAGCCCAAAAACTCATTTTGGAGCTACCTAGGTAATTACTATGTTATTTAAGCTTAGATCTTGTCATAATACTATTTTAAGACTTTTTTATAATGTTAGTAAGATGTTAATAAGCTATTCGAATAATTTTTTATTCATATAATCATCTAAAATGGAATTTATAAGCTAAAGATGTAATAAAATTCTAGTTTTTTAATCTATATGAAATAATGAGTTAAAATCCATTTCAAAAGCTATAGATCTGGAAAAGTAATGTTATTATGATTAGAAATACGTTTATAAACTTTGTTTTAAATTCCTTGATTTTTTTGTACAAATTTAAGCTTGTTATGTAATTTTAAACAAGTATAGGGACTAAAATTATCATTTTGAAACAATAAACATATTGGGCCAAAAATGCTATTTTATAAAGTTAAAACTATAAGGATTGATATTGTAAAGTTTGAATCCTTAAGGTTAATATTAGAAGGTTAAAAATGTAAATATTAATACTATATACTTAAAGAAATTAAAAGTGTAAATATACTAAACTTATAACTTTATGGGCTGAAAATGTAAATATTCAAACCTTAGAAGCTTTAAGGATCATTTTGTCATTTATGAAACTATATGGATAAAAATTATATAATAAAACCTAATCTATATAAACTAAAAGGCCATTTTTGCCAACTTTAAAACTAAAGGATGTAAAATGTAATAATGAAATAATATACTAACTTTTGAAGAAATTTCTAAAATATATAATCTATCAATAAAAGTAGGAAACTTTGTATAAAGATGTTCCATCTCGATATTACGTCTTGACTGAGTGGTTGTGTTTACGATTTAAAGTGTCATCACTCCTCAAACGTTTATAGAATGACTTCTGAGTATGATGGCCCGAACTATGATGATATAATTCCAATAATCTATAAATCAAAGTATACATAATTATTATTTAAAAGTATTGAACTCAAGGTCAAAGACTTGATACTATACAAAATATGTTAATACAGGTTAGGGAGATTAAGCTGTTAAATTGTGATTGAAATATAACCTGACGAGCTTCAGACTCTTTGGATATAAGGTGAGTTCATAGCCTCACTAGATCTAATTTTTAAATGATTTGAAGCCCTGTAAGGGGGATATATGCTAAATTGGAATACAAACGTTTTTGGTATGCTTCCCAGATATGTTTATTGACACTATGTTTACTGTTGGCTTAAAGTCCTTTTTTAATTGTGAATCCCTAATCATTTCATAGAAAATGAGCGCTAATATTGTAGATAATACTATTTGAGAACATGCATCCTCTGTCTGGGCAAGTCGCACTTGCTAGAGCCTTAGTGCCCAAACAATCATACTTTATTTTGCAAACCCATGATAGTTTGACAGACTTCCTGCATAAGGGCAATTGTTGGTTTCTGATTATGTCCAGCCGTGATATCATAAGCTTAGTGCAATAGAACATATATTTTATGTGGGCGAATAACAACGTAGCTCAAGAAAAGGATCTTGTATTCAAAATGATTTATAAACTTATTAATTCACTCAACCTTTGTGTTGATTTTTAAGCATATGTATCACGTATTGATGATTGATAGCATAGAGCGGCATAAGGATAATGTGGAGAGATATAGACTTGAAATTGTTGTCATTCAAACCTATTTTATAGATCTCGGGAACTTGTGATATACAGTATATGCACAGTTGTTTTGTTTAAATTTCTGATTTTCAATGATAACGGAAAAAAATATATTGAAACGCTCTTTTGATTTGTTTTCTATTATTGTGACTTTTATTCCATAAAAATTAATACCCCAAATTTATTTTTCGCTGCATTAAGGTAAAATGGAGTGTTAGAGATGGGCTTATATATATCCCATACAATATATTCATAATATAACTCTAACGTATCTTTACCAAAAATATATCCTACTTATCTAATCTACCGATACTAACACTTAGCACTACTGATACTTGTAATATTGTTCTAACACTATGGTACATAACACCTCTAACGGTACTACGATATAACTAATTAACTGTACTTAGTACAAACTTTAAATAATTCCCAACATAAGATGTAGTGAATTGAGGTGAACATTTTAGGTGTAGTACTTTGCCCTATCCTTTCTCTGATAGTTGGATGCTATTAGAGAAAAATGTTACTTCTCTCGAACATAGGTTCCATTATATCAGAGATAATTAATTTTCTCGTTATGTTAGTTATATATCCTTTAGCTCAACATATACGATTTTATGGCCGAAAACTCTTCCAACACTTCTACCATGGATTTTTTAAGATTTTAGCCCTCAATACTCATCACTTAGAGAGCTAGAACATCAGTCCTTAAGCCTTAAGTCTTAGAAATGACTATAAATAGAGCGAACTCCCTTCATTTAAAATTCGCACCCTGTTTTCCTTCATCTCAATACACCTTCTGATTTTCCACTTCTACAAAGATTATAAGATACTCATAAGACCATAAACCAGGTCGATAAATAATCCATTGAAGCGCTTGAAGCTTTGTGAACAAGTTGTGTTCATAACAAGCCCTAAAACTTATTTTGGAGCTACCTAGGTAATTACTATGTTATTTAAGCTTAGATCTTGTCATAATACTATTTTAAGACTTTTTATAATGTTAATAAGAGGTTAATAATATATTCTGATAATTTTTATTCATATAATCATCTAAAATGGAATTTATAAGCTAAAGATGTAATAAAATCCTAGTTTTCTAATCTACATAAAATAATGAGTTAAAATCCAGTTAAAAAGCAATAGATATAAAAAATTAATGTTATTATAATTAGAAATGTGTTTATAAACTTTGTTTTAAGTACCTAGATCCTTTTGTATAAATTTAAGCTTGTTATATAATTTTAAACAAGTATAGGGAATAAAACTGTCATTTTGAAACTATAAATGTTTTGTGCCAAAATGTCATTTTTATAAAATTAAAACTATAAGGATTGATATTGTAAAGTTTGAAACCTTAGGTTAATATTAGAAGGTTAAAAATGTAAATATTGAAACTATATACTTAAATGAATTAAAAGTGTAAATATACTAAACTTATAACTTTAGAGGCTAAAAATGTAAATATTCCAAACTTAGAAGCTTTAAGGATCATTTTATCATTTATGAAGCTATATGGATGAAAGTCATATAATAATACCTATTCTTAAAGCTATATAAACTAAGAGGTCAATTTTGCCAACTTTGAAACTAAATGATGTAAAATGTAATAATGGAATAATATACTAACTTTTGAAAAAATTTCTAAAATATATAATGTATCATGTTAGTAGGAAACTTTATACAAAGATGTTCCATCTCAATATTACATCTTAACTGAGTGGTTGAGTTTACGATTTAAAGTGTCACCGCTCTTCAAACATTTATAGAATGACTTGTGAGTATGATTGTCCGAACAATGATGCTATAATTCCAAGAATTTATAAATCAAAGAATACATAATTATTATTTAAAAGTATTGAACTCAAGGTCAAAGACTTGATACTATACAAAATGTGTTAATCCAGGTTGGTGAGATTAAGTTGTTAAATTGTTATTGAAATATAACCAGACGGGCTTCAGACTCTTTGGATATAAGGTGAGTTCATAGCCTCATTATATCTAATTTGTAAATGCTTTGAAAACCCATGAGAGGGATATATGCTAAATTGGAATACAAGCGTTTTTGGTATGCTTCTCATATATGTTTATTGGCACTATGTTTACTGCTGCCTTAAAGTCATTTTTTAATTGTGAACCGCTAATCATTTCATAGAAAATGAGCGCTAATATTGTAAATAATACTATTTGAGAATTGACATCCTCTGTCTGGGCAAGTCGCACTTACTAGAGCCTTAGTGGCCAAATAGTCATACTTTATTTTGCAAACCCATGATAGTTTGGCACACTTCCTACATAAGGACAATTGTTGGTTTTTGATTATTTCTAGCTGCGGTATCATAAGCTTAGTGCAATAAAACATATATTTTATGTGGGCGAATAACAACGTGGCTCAGAAAAAGGACCTTGTATTCAAAATGATTTATAAACCTATGAATTCACTTAACCTTTGTGTTGATTTTTAAGCATATGTCTTAGGTACTGATGACTGATAGCATCATGCGGCATAAAGATTATGTGGAGAGATATAGACTTGAAATTGTTGTCATACAAACCTTTTTATAGATCTCAGGAACCTGCGATATATAGTGTATGTACAGTTGTCTGGTTTAAATCTCTAATTTTCAATGATAACTGAATAAAATATATTGAAACACTCTTTAAGTTGTTTTCTATTATTGTGACTTTTATTCATTGAAGTAATACCCCCAAATTTATGTTCCGATGTAGTAAGGTAAAATGGGGTGTTAGAGATGGGCTTATACATATCCCGTACAATATACTCATAATATAACTCTAACATATCTTTACCAAAGATATATCGTACTTATCTAATCTACCGATACTAACACTTAACACTACGGATACTTGTAATATTGTTCTAACACTAGTGGTACATAACACCTCTAGCGCGGTATTACGATATAACTAACCCTACAAACTTTAAATAATTCCCAACATAAGGTGTAGTGAATTGAGGTGAACATTTTAGGTGTAGACGTGTAGTACTTTGCTCTAACCTTTCTCTGATAGTTGGATGCTATTAGAGAAAAATGTTACTTCTCTCGAACATAGGTTCTATTATATCAGAGATAATTAATTTTCTCGTTATGTTAGTTATATCCTTTAGCTCAACATATACGATTTTATGATTTCCGACTTTTCTCTGTTTCATAGATGGTAAGGTTAAGTAAAGTAAAGAAAAAAAACTGTACTACGTAATTCTTGATACCGTTCTTTATGGGTTATAGAGATGATCATCAATACTGTTTTTCACGGAGTATAAGGTCGAAATATAGACAAACCTACCCCTATCTAAAGGACAGAAGTTGCTTTCGATTTTATCTTAAAAAGATCTTCGATCGGCTTCATAAAGATTAAAATAGATAATCGAGTTAAACAGATAAACTTAATGATAAATTTAATGGTGTCCAGAATTACACGGTTGCGTCCTAAGAGACACATACACTTGAAATGACGCACGCGGGCCAGCATACATAAAGAGACTCGTATCACCAGTGCGATGGTCCCAACCGTCGTACGGTCGCCGGGCCGGTACCCATATGTTCGCTGCTTCATCATATCGATGAGATCCAGTGGTATCACATGCATGTGGTATCACGTGCATGAAAATTGTTTGCATGCACCCTTTTATCAACAACATGAAGCTAGAAGTTTCTGTGAGTTTGCAACTGGGTCGGCATTTTGTCTGCTTGAATATTCTCACCTCAAGCAATTTCATCTGCGAATAATGTTACAGGATATCATATCATCAACTTTTCGAATTAGAGTCATATTAAACATAGATGCCAGAAAATTATTTTCAAGTACGGCAAGATTCGGTACATGTACATCAACTTGGTCTAGTCTGAGCTGGTTTGGTTCTTGTGCTACCACTAAATAGCTTTCGGCCACGTCGCTGCATATGTGCATCAACCATAATAACTATACATACTACCAGCTTATTCAGAAAGCAAAGAAATTTTTTAAAACTAGCCGAAAACAAAAGTCGCATATGATATATATGTGTTCTACTGTTCAGGCGTAATTTGTTTACACGATTTTTTTTTCTTCAGTAACCATGATTTTCGATCTTTTTAGCTAACTAATCTACGAAACTTTTATCGTTATACAGACTCAAACCAAATAAAACACTAAACATCGGCGGTGCTCTACCAACTGAGCTTAGTGCTTCTAATAACATATTTTTCGGCTTTTTAGAAAGTTGGTGTGCAACTTAGAGTTGTTTACCAGACTTTGGACCAAATAACGATGGTTGGAACACATTACAAATGTTCTCCCTGGTCATTCACCACATAGCAAACTTATATTTTCAAAGTATGTATTAATTATGCCAAAATAGATATCCTAATTAATGTTGCAAATTTAGTGGATGTTTAAACTAAACCCGAAAAAGGATTATAGAGTAAAAAAACTGAAAAACATAGGTAGAAACATGAATTATCTACTATCTAGGTTAAACAAGACCAAGTACTTCTAGTATGTAATGATCATTTGATCCTAAATATTGTTCCAATTTCGCAGGTAAGTACTTGGAAACCCGAGTCTATACTTAGACAATAGTGGAACACAAGTCAGATGCAAATATAGAACAGCTTTAGACAGTTAGTATAGAAATATAGAAAGTCAACTTTATGTCCTTTGGTCATGGTTGTGTTTTAGCTTAGACCACGTCATGGACAACCGGTTATAGAATGATTCTGTACTATACATGATTCATTGATTCTGTCAACTACGTCACAACAACATGCTTACACACTTTTTTGCAAATCACTCCTTTTGGAAAGTTAATTAGGTTGTCACGACTAATATTCCTTTTACTCATGTTAGATGTTTTTCTTAAACGACAGATAGTTCACTAGAAGAGCCAGCAATTCACAATAAAACGTTTTTTAACGCAGAGCGTTCATTAAAAAAACTAGCAAGTCACTACAAAATGCAACGATACATCAAAAAAAATTACTACTAGAAGCATTTTTCTTTCTTTCGGTTTTCCTAATCTATGTGATTGATTATCTATAAAACTATCTGTCAAGTTTCGACCCTCTTCATGTAATCTATTGATATGATCAATCACCCTTGCTGATCCAAGATCTTCGGATCTTAAATGATGTGAACCAGTAGTATATAAGTACGATTTAATCTTCAAAGCACGCGCGATGCAGATTGAACTTGACTCGTGTATTTCAATTCACATTAGTCTAATTAGTTGATTACTTGGTTACCTAAGTTAAAGAAAATTCTCCCTCGTAACCCTACAACCATATATAGTCCACTCCGACCACCTTAACTTTATGTAAAGACAGTGAAAACGACCAAAAGAGCATCAAGCTTTATTCTTTCGGATACCCTAAAAAAGCTTAGGAAGGAAATGATGATTACCCACACGTTTGTTGGTTCGAACTTGTTAATACAAATATAGGGTTGAATACATGGAAGATCATTAAAAATGTGAGATTTAGGAAATCAAATTATGAAGGTCGGAATTGAATCTAACTGTAGTATGTTATTTAAAACATTTGTAAAACTATATGTGCAAAAATTTGACAAATTTTCTGGTGATAGTGAACCTTCTTCTCTATATAAGCTCTTTCCCGGCATATATATGGAAAAAAATTCTAGGATGACGCAAAAGACGAGTATAGTTGTCAAATGGAACTAAACACAATTACGCGTGAAATTCATGACATGTTACAATCGGAGTATATTGTGGTGATATATGATCAAACTTATTTGACAAATTCTATTACTACAAAAAAAAACCACCTTTGTCATGAAAATAAAACATATGCGCGTCAATTTACATTATCCTTCCTCATGTATAATCACATTCTCTCTTTAAAAAAAAGAAAAAACCGATTAGTTTGATTATAAGTTTGATGATTTAAACAAAATTAAGAAGTAGCCACCCAACAACAAGGCTCCCAATAATTATAACTTATTCCTTTATCTCCATTCTCATCTTCATTGCATCTTCTTAGCCTTTGAAATTTCTCAACAACCACTTTCCTTTCAATCTCCACTTCATCATTCTCATTGTTTTGCGTATCTATATCTGTATCTATATATGTATTTGTATTCGAAACGCTTTCTTCTCTCTTCCAACATGTCAATAGAAGCCTACCATTGCTCCTTTCGGCTTGCAAACAATTATTTCCTAAAGTTGTCTCCATAGCTTCAATGATCAACCTGCCTCCTTCGCGATGAGGCCTAACTTGAAATGGTGTAGAGCCACTCATGGTAGTCAATGGAGGTGGAAAGCTTTTTGCTACCACCTTCTTTGAACCTACTTGATCTCTTCTAGTCTTTTTCACTAATTTACGCGACGTTGGGTAGGCGAAAATTGCGTCATCTTCACTTGTGTCACTGCCCGTTTCGCTACCTAAACTTTCGGTGCAAATCTCTAGGCTCTCTTGGCTAAGTTTCAAAGAGTTTTGGTTATGAACATATAAGTTTGTATCCGTTTTGAAATAATCATCAATTGGTTTATGTGATGTAGGAGATTGGAGTGTAGTATTCCAACTTGAAAAAAGGGTTTGTTGGCTATAAGATTTTGGTGAAACAAGTTTGAGTCTCATGGTGGTTGCCTCCATGGAAGGTTGTGATTGTTGTGGACAAAGAATTGTAGACATGTTTTGTTTTGAGTGTGAGAGATAAGAGAAAGAGATTATGGCATGAATTTATAGGGAGGGAAAGTGGTGACAGAAGATGATGTTAGCTAGGGTGGCAATGGGAAACCTTTTTGCACCACTTGATATTTTACAATTATTATGATGCCACAATATCAATTATATTTATAAGTGACAAGTTTACATATGTTTAAAAAATTCAATTTTGAACAAGTAGGATTGTGTACTTGTGTAGGGATGACATGCAAATCACCATAATATTATTTTATAGATTGTTACCATAGATTAATAACAAAATCACATTGTTCTTCTAGCTAGTTAAACCATTGTCTTCCAAAACCATTTCAAATGGTACAATGGTTTATGTATCAATCTTGTATTCTTTAGTTGTTGTTACTTGAATGTTGACATTACTATACCATGGTTTGGGTAACAAATCTTTGTGTCCATTAATTAAATTAGGATATATTACACTACAACAAATTAGTTGATTTTCCACACTTATTATGTCACTTGTTCACACTTTCAAATGTGTGAATTTGAAAAGTTCACATTTTCATTAGTGTTTTTGGTGTGAACAAATTGGATGTAACAAATAACTTCACACTTTTAAGTGTGGAGATTTTTAATACTTCACGTTTTTGTGTGTGAACTTTTTAAAACATCACACTTTTATGTGTGAACTTTTTAATACTTCACACTTTTTAATACTTCCCACTTACAAGTGTGAACATTTTACAATTAAAGTTCACACTTTTTAAAGTGCGAAGAAAAAAATATGAACAAACCCTAAATTTGTTATAGTGTTACTAAAATCAATAATGGCTTAATTACATGCATTACACAATAACTAATGATCTAAAGTTTTTCTATATATATTTAATTGACTACAAAAATGTATGTAACACTTCTTCTTTAGAATTCTGCTACAAAAATGAGTTTATTTTCATATTGATAGTCAATGATGTCTAAAAATACAGCTTTTGTATCATAGATTTGAAAACAATAACAAACAATAATATTCAAATTAACCTAGAGATTGAATACGTGTTATTTGAAAGAATATAGAATGTAACATTATTTAATTAAATAAATAATAGTCGTGAATTATTTGACATATATGATTATATTCAATTCAATCATTGTTTTTCTTTTGAGATTTCCAGGGACCTTCTAAAAGGGAGCTAGATAAATATATGGTCGTATTTGGTTTGTTATTTAAATGAAACTTTTCTTTACTTTATAGCATTTTATATTCCATCATAAAATATGACGATTTAAAAACTAAATATGAAATTCATTTTTTATTTCTTGTAATGTCGTCAATCGTCATAATTAAGAGAATAAATATATTTTGGTGAACATGCTTTAGTTTGTGGTTGAATTAACATATCTTTACAAACCTCATCATACTCGTTGTTTCTAGAGATGACAACAACCACTTGATCTAATGGATATCTGTACGATCCGATTTGTGAAAAACAAAAAGGAGTTGAAAATTTAGAATGTTTTAAATACTTAGTTTCGAAATATATTATGAATCGAAGGCAAAGTTAATATGTGAATGAGTAAAAGGTAATGCAAAACGATCACGGTACTCGTGCAATGCAGCGTGAGTACACGTGACTTATTTCTCATTAAATTAACATTAAATTGTAAAAATTTTAATAAAAATAAAATCAACATAAAAAATAATAAAGATCGTAAAAATATATCAAATGAATGTCGAATTAAATATAATAAAATTGTAAAATGTATGGTTGTAAGATATGATTCCTACAACCTGGTAACTAGTGCGGAACAAACAACAATCGTGAAACAGCAATCAACAGAAAAGAACCACACAAGGTAATACCTTAACCGATTCTCGATTAGTATTATTGATAAAGGAACGTTATGAATCCCTTCCCCCTCACCTCCTTTTATAGAGATGAGGGGGAACCGACTATTACATAGACTACGGGTCGGGTTGGGCTTTGACACAACCAACCGACCTTTATTGCTATAAGCTACTTAGGAAACTCGGAAACAATCCCATAGACACGAGTTAGGCAATAAAGACTATTACATAACAATTTTCACCTTAGGCTTATATTAGCCTATCCCAACACACAGCAACTCGAAGCAGTGTTGTAACTTGCGTCTAGGTACCACCTTCGTCAAGACATCCGCAGCATTGTGTTCAGTACCCACCTTCAGAACTTCAACCGTCTTTGTTTCCAAGACTTCTCTGATAAAGTGATAACCCACATTGATGTGCTTAGTCCTATCATGAAAAACATGATTCCGCGATAAATGAATCGCACCATGATTATCACAATTAACTACAACACTGTTAAGCTTCACGCCTAACTCTTCCAAGAGTCCCCTTAGCCAAATAGCTCCTTTCACAACCTCCGTAAGTGTCATATACTCCGGTTTAGTTGTCCACGAAGCCTCCTTGTGTTGCAACTTAGCTTCCCAGCTCCTCGTACATCCATGTATCAGAAACTTGTACCCTGTTCTACCCATACAGTGATCGATCTTATCATGGCGTAGTCAAAAACCTGTACGTATGTCTGTAATCCACGATCAAACCCATCCAAAATACCCACATCTGTAGATGTTATGTCAGGTCTCGTGCAGACCACCTGATACTCCTGGCTTCCAACAGCATATATATATGACCACTTACTATTCTTTTCCACATCACAATCCCCTGATAGACTATCCTTCAACGACAGTATGGAGTGTCCCATCAAAGTCTGTACCAACTTTCGGTTGTATACCTGGATTGTGACACCCTCGGAGTATTACCACTCTGATTCTTGATGATCTTAATACCAAGTATATTTCCTTTTGCTTTAGCCAGCAAACCCTTGGTAATCGAGATCTCAGCCTTGCATCCGCAAGAAATACCATACAATCTATATAGAGAAATAAATGTATGAACATAGCTGGTGTATACTCCCAGTAATAACCGTATTTGTCGTCACTGCTTTTCCTGCAACCGTTGTTGAGCACATACACATCTAACCGAGTATCCATTTCTTCTTTCAATCCAGCCATCCACTTGGAAAGAACCTCACAAGCAAATGTATCATTGAAAGTCAATGACTCATGTGCACAAATCTTCTCCACTGCAGCAACTCCAAAAGCGGCCTCATTACTGTCTTCTCTCTACTTAAATAGTTCTTCTGCTAAGTGTTGCTCCCTATCACGTGCTAGATGATAGTATAACAAATCTTGAGTTTATACTTCCTTTAGAACATATACATGATCAACATTCCCCTAAGGTTCCACCTCAAATGCATGATCCTCCTAAGATTCCACCTCAAACTCAACTCCTTGCAACACCTGTACTGAACTTGTACATACACCAGAACCAATGAAAGTTTTCTTGTATTGCCCACTTTCAATGAAATATATATTCATGTAAAGCACTCTCTTTGAAGTAACGTCATCTAACCTCCAAACTTGATAAATATCCATATCTTCACGATATCCCAGGAATATGCACTTGACCATAACCAGTTCAAGCATCCCTTGCTCAATACTAGCAAGCTAACCAAAAAAACCATAACATATCTATAGTCTTCTTGAATCCAATCGCTGCTGATGGTGGCCTATTATCTAGATATGTAGACATTGTTGTATCCTCTGTCTAAAAAACCTTGGACAGACCAAACCGAATCAGAAAACAACGTACCTTATCCAAGAGTGTCACGTTCGTCTCCTCAACCAACTCATTCTGCCGTTGTAACCCTGCAACATCCAAATGTTTGGCGACCCCACTCTTCATACATTGTTGTGTAGACCTCTGATTGCAAGAATCGAGAACATTACTCGTCTTGATCTTCCACCCAGTCTCAAAATTTCCTAACTGCTTCCTACCCTTCATTGTTTTCTCGGTCATAGCCTGATCGTTCAGGGTATATACACAATTAGCCCTTCTTGTTCCTGATAGTACAACAAGTGAACCCTTTATAACCTTGATCTTGCCCGACTACATCTTCACGGTAAAACCCTTTTTTCAAGAGTGCCCAGCGATATCAAGTTTCGTCTTAATTCCGGAACATACCTGACGTTGTCCAAGACGAAACTTGATCCATCCCTCATTCGTACTCGAACCTTATTTGTCCCCCGTACACGACATTCCCTGCCATCACCTAGCAGTACATTACCATCGTCATACTCCTTAAAATCAACAAAGTAATCTCTTTTGTGTTGGGAATAAATGTATTTGAGTTCCCCTTGCTACCTTGTTCAAGATCCCACTGCAAGTGAAATTTCCCCCTGCTACTTATATGAAGACAGTGGGATCTATTCCCACTGTATGAAGTCAAAGACCCTGCTTCGAAGATAAACATGGAATAGATATTTGCACGGTTCTGTTTCATTAGTGGAATACTTTCCTAGTTTATCTCATAGTTATTTGTACTAGGGTTCTTGTACTATAAAAGGACTCTTTTGTCCTTTTAATATCGTCCAACGGTCTTCACCGACCGGAGGTAAAATGCTACCAAATTAGAATGAAATGTCAAAGCCACTTCGCTCGTGTCTACTTATGTTGCTGCATTTGAAGATGGTGGCATAGCGATGTCCGAGAATAAGTCGTCCTCACATACTTATACTTTATGCACCAAATGTTTCAACAAATTCAAGAAAGTTTAATTTAAAGTCTTTCGCTATATCAAACTCTAAAGCTTTCTAGAATTCAACAAAGTATAAGTGTGTGGAACATGAAGTCACGAGGAGGCAAGTATCACAAGAAGGCAAATGTTGCACGTGAAGATGATCTCTAATCACATGACAAGTCAAAGGTCAACAGAACATGCTTTAAGTCAAAGCCTAAAGATTATCAACACATATTCACAAGAAGAAAAGAGAATGGACTACAAGCACAAGAACAAAGATCTAATATGCTATATTTAGGACTTTGTAATTTGGAGTGACCTCCCTTAGGGGGAGATTGTTAGAAATACGTTTTCTTCGTTAGAAAACTCGGTCACTCCAACAATATAGTTACTAGCTCGTAGTTAGAATAGTTTAACTATATTAAACAAACCCGACCCATGGGCATGTCCATGGGCCAGCGACTCAATTCTATTAAGTACTTGGGTATATAAACCCTCTCCTTTGATGGAAAGGGTGTTGCTTGGTTTCACTTTTCATAATCTATTTCACACATTTTCTCTCATTTCTATCTCTAACTTTCTCTCTCTAGAAAACCTTCAACCTCACTCTTGGTTAAGGATTACCAATATTCTACATACAGTTAGCCATTAATCGCCATTTAATGTTTGAAATGAAGATTATCGGCCAAGTTGGTCTATCTGGCTCATGATGACCTTTTCTTACCTCAATATTGGTCGTTCCTTTTTGTAAGTGTATTCCACGTGTATGCATCTTGTGTGCTACAAATTTATTAAAATTATTGTCTCCTCTTCATTAATTTTTTACTGTTTCATTTCTTGTTTCTTCATTGAGAGAGAGATTGTATCCTTCTATTTTTTTTCTTAAAAGGTCCTTTTTTTCTGTCTTTGACTTGCTCTATGTAATATTGTTGGTAGATACGCGTAAGTCGGTGCTTACTCATCATTATCTGGATGAGTTTTATAGAAAGTATCGTATTCCCCCGTGTGTTCATCTTACTTTGGCGAGCCCAGGTAATAGTGTTCATGATACTCCTCCTGGATAAGTTGATGTTTATACCAAGCTCTTTGACATTGCTTCTTATCGCATTCCTTTTTCTTGCTTCTTTCTAGACGTTTAGAGGCATCTTCCTTTTCACATTTCTTAGTTGAATCCTATGGTTGCCCATAAGATTGCCCATTTTGAAATTTCTTGTCGTGTTGGGAATATTATCCCACTGTGTGCTTGTTTCGTGTGTTCTATGTAAACACGTTTAAGAATGGATGGATGTCGTTCTATCGACGTTCTTCTCATCTTGTTCTTACTGAAAACATTCGTCCTCCTGTGGATTGGTCGGATCGTTTTTTCTTTTTTGACTCTACAGTTGTCCTATTTCCCATGTATTGGTTTGATAGGACATTAATGAAGGATCATATGCCCCTTATGTATCATGATTTCCTTATGGACCAGGTGAAGTATTTATTACACCATCGCGTTACACCTCTTAAGCATTGTGAGGCATTCTTATGTGTCGTTAGTATTAGTCGTTATCACTCACTTGGGAGGGATCTTTATCCTGTTTTCTTTTATTCTCGCGGGAAAGGTAATTAAGTATATTACATTGCTGCATGCGAGTGTATGTGTGACAACCACGGTTTTGAGGTTCGTCACTTAGTTTTATTTTGTCCATATTTCGTGGAATTACGTGTCTTTATGTGTTTATGAGTTATGTGGTGTGAATAGAGTGTGGTTTGGATATCGTTTTCGGGTACGGGGTACCATGTGAGTGAAACGATGTGTGATGTTTTCATGTTCATGAGCTCACATAGTAGTGACTATGAAATATGATGGTGTTATTTAGTGGTTTTACGTATACGTATATGTATTATAGAAAATTGTATTTTTACGATTTAGGGTCGTGCATTTAGGGGTCTCGGATGAGCTATTTAGTCACGGGAATAATTTACGGGATGGTTTTAAGTCATTTAGGACTTAATTATATAGTTTATTTAATATTCTAAGAGTTTTTATAAAACTGTATATTTTTACGTCTTTTACGGTATACGCGTAAATTTGACTAGTTTTATGGTTTTGAGGTTTTGGAGGTTTTGGAGCTGAAATAAATTAAGGTAAATTAAGGTAATACTATTAATACATTAATTAATAATAAAAATAAAATAAAAATAAAAATAATAATAAAGGGGGTCGGTTTGGACGACGCAAGAAAGAAAGAAGAAAAAAGCCCAAAACAGGCCCAATGGACTTGTAATGGGAGTAGGGGGCCTTTAGGACTTAACCAAACCCAACCCATAACTAAACTAATCATAATTTTAACCTCCATAACAGCTCCTAGCCGAAATTCAACAATGGTGGCCAATTAGGGTTTCAAAAATAAAGATCTTCCATTGATTTCTAAGGTAAAACCTTCAAATCCCTTGTTCTATTAATGATTTTAATCAATTTAATCATGTAATTGATCTTATGATGGATTAGGGTTTGTGAGTTTTATGAGATTAGTGAGATTATGGTTCATATGAATTGATTACTTTGTTTATTATGAAGATTAGTGATTGTAATTAGGGCTTAATCATGTTTAAATTCGTTTTTAAAAACTCGGCAGAATTTTTGGTCCATTGTTTTGATCATATCTAGAGTTCTACAAACTTTTAAATTTCGAATCTTATGTCCCTGGAAAGGTAAGTGAATTAGATTTCAAATGAAAGAAACTAGAACTAAATTAGAGGTAGGAAAGTGGCTTAAAAACAGGTTACATCAGTCGGATGTCAAAACAGTTTTTGGATCAGCCTGTTTTCATTTTATGTTTTGAATTGTTTGGGGCACTTAGGGTTATAATTGGAGCTTCAAATGAACATGAGATTTATATTATATATTAAATAAAAGATCTGGAGAAGGGCTAAGCAAATGGGATAGGGTAAGACCCTCTGGTCATAACATATATTTCATATGTTCAAAATCGGTAAAATATGGATAGGCGAAAGTATAAGTTGTATATCGGGGACCCAAGATTAGCTTTCATGTTGGGGAAAGAGCTGAGATTTTAGATAACACATATAAGTTTATGGGGTTTTCATTGCAAGGAATGTAGTTTAGGTTTGGTGGACGTTTGGCTCATAATACGGAGTGTGAAAAAGGGGACTGTTTTGGGTTAAATGTTAATAGGACGAATTATGAACTAGACTAAGTTAAGGGCTTTATAGAGTGGTGTAATGAGATTCTTATGCCATATAAATGGGGTTAAGTTGTAGGAGAAGGTTAGATATCCATCATATATTGATGAGCCATTTTGGTATGTGGTTCATGTCTTGATTTTATACGTTTGTGTGTTTAGATTTGTGGTATAGCGCGGGTACTTGGAGAAGCTTGTTCAGGTGAGTTTCATAGTCCCATGTCTTTTTATGATTTGAATTCCAGATGGGATGGAAGAGACACTGTATGGTTTTGTAAAGAATGTTGTGACTGTTTTAATGGTTTGTGATGGACTTGTGTGTACACTTATGTGATTAACTGCTATGTGATTCTTAATTGTCTTTATGATTTGGATCGGGGGACACGTACCATCTTAGTTATTGTGGTTTGACTTGGTACCAAGGGGATGTTGACAAGGCGGGGCCTTGGGATTGGTTCATAGGTGTATGGGCGCCTATGGGACCATGGTTATTGGTAAGGCTTGGAGCCTTGGAATTGTGGTTATTGGTAAGGCTTGGAGCCTTAGATTTGTGGTGATTGGTTAATCTTGAATGCTAGTTGTTAATACATAATTGTAGCACATTTTCCATATGTTTTTTTGTAAATGGTTGTTATTCACAGCTTATAACTGATTTGGCGTTGGAGTCTAAACCTATGACTCTCACCAACACTATGTTGACGTCTTTTAGTGTCTCTTTCAGGTGAGAATGTGGTTAAGCGTGAGAATAGGAGTGGCTAGCTGGAAGGCTTAGGATTGCATTTGGAGGAACCCCATTTCCTCTTAGTCTTTATTTATGAATAAGTGATACTTTGAAGACACCTATATGTTTGTTATTTTTTAATTGTATGTCTTTGGTAAGAGGTAGACCTGTTACCTACTTACCTAGAGGCCTGCATTGTTTGAGATATCTTCATGACATTGTGTCACCATTTATGATATTTCCATTTCATTTAGTTATCTCTATAGACACGCTATTGTTGTGATGATATCTATATGTCGCGCCCCATATTCCGCCATGGTGGGGTGTGACAGAATGGTATCAGAGCCAATGGTTATAGAGAATTAGGTTGCCTAGCCTAGTCTATAGCTTAAGGATCCCTGCATATAGGCGTCACAGGATTACGTGTGGTCTTGATTGTATTTTCCTAAATTTTATTTTTTGTGAATTTTGACTAGTATGAGTTGTACTGTAGTTGCCCATACTTAGTCACCTGTTAATTTCTGTTTTGCTTTTGATATATAAAGTACTTTCACCATAGTAAGTTATTTGGTGTACCTAATGTATAGTATTTTTATTTTTATGTTTAAGTCATGTTCCCTAAGAATCATGTGGTGATTCGAGTTACTAGGAGTAGGTGAATAGGAAGGATTTTAAGTTGTTTCTACTCTTATGGCCGACATGACTTATAACTGATTATGATGTTGTGTTGGAGTTTGTCTATGCTGTTTTTGCAAGACTATGGATTTACGTATTCCAAGAGTTTGACTATATTATTTTAATAGATGGAGTTTTGGGACCTTATTGTTTATGTGGTTATGAGCTTATGTGAGTAGATAGATTTATGTGTTATATGCTGTATTCATTCTTATAAGTGTCATCATAGGAGAGAGTGCATTGAGGAAAGGGTAATTGTATAAGTATGGTGGCCAACATAGTTATACAAGTACCACAACTTCAATGGGTTCTTAAGTATGATTGCACGAAAGATGGTTAGTACATGCTTGTATATAATGACATGTGGATTTTGGGTATATGTATAATATATGGGTTTATGTAACGGTTGTCTACATTATGGCTATTTTTTAGTGTGTTATATGTTTTAGGTTATACTCATGTTATGTGATTATGTGGTCACACGATATGGACTGGTTTTAGTGGTGGGTTTGATGCCTTGTTGTAAGATGGTGATTACTCGTATGGAAAAAACGAGTGTATGACGCGATTGATTGATCTGACATGTATGGTATCGAGTATGTTTTGGGTGATTTAATAGGTATATATATGCGGATGTATATATACTAGTATGTGTTAAGTTATGATATATGGTCGTTCAGTAGTTATTATAACTTGAACGTACCTTGTGTTTGCTCGTATTTTATTGTGCTGGAGTTTGATGGAGTTCCAACGACGTTTTGAGTTTTTTTGATGTGTGTCTACATTCGGGTATGTATTTTAATTAATGAGAACTACTAAATTTTCTTGCAAATAAGTCTGGCTAATTACAGGAAATCGATTTTGAAAATAATTTGTAAGTGTATGGTATGATATCGTGACTTACATTTCTTTTTTTAGTTTGTGATAGTAAGTTAAAAAAAATATTGAAAATGATTAGATTAGTTTTCTAGGTAACATGTGATAATACATTTTAAAGGGGTAAAGAAATTTTACAAAAATTTTCTTAAGTGGAGTTAAAATTTTAGAAGTATTTAACTAGACGGAAAAAAGTAAAAAGGGAGATTTTATTATAGTAATGATAATAATAACACCACACCTTGTAAACATGTAGTAGTTTAGTTATAACCAGCCTAAATGGATTTTATAAACTAATAATAATAATAATATAGAATAAAATGAAAAAAAACACTATATTTTATAAACATGTATTGGTTTCATAATAATAAGTGGAATAAGTTTAATATCAGTAAACAAGATAATGGTTAGAATAAGATTGTAGTATACTAACTAATTGATATCTTTGATAAAATAATAAAGATAAAAGATGAGTTTATGGTTAAAAATTAGTATGATTGATTTTAGTATTATTGAAGTTTGGTTCTTACGAGAAGTAACTAATTGGGGCGAAAGTTTAAAATTTTCTAAGGTATCGGAATTTGGTGATACTAATCCTGACGAGTATGATTTTTCATTGTTGGCACACTCCATTGATATTTCGGATTACATTGTTTTGTTTTCAGTTGTTTTCGCTAGGGTTCGTTTTACCCTATATTTTATTTTGAGAAACGATTGTTTGGAATTCATTTGGTACACGTCATGATTTAGTTATGTGGTTGTGGAAACGTTAGGATGAGAGGATTGAGTTGGGTAGTATTACTTATGGTTAGATATTAGAATGGAGATATGTGTTTTGGTTTAAAGGTTGTGTTGAAGGAATGATTAAGATTTATGGAGTTTTGAAACATAGATTGGTTACGGGAATAAGGGAGTAAGTAAAGTTAGTTGACTGGTCGTGGGAACGAGATGTCATGCTATGAGAAGTTGGTTGAAGTACCATTAGGAGATTGATGAAAGTACTAGTGGATGTGAGGGTAGAGTAGAAAGTTTCTACCAATGGAAAGATTGGGTAAATAACACGCAAGGAAATTGGTATAGTTATGGAGGCAAGGCAGTAATAGAGACGTGAAGAAAAACATGGATGTGAAAGAATGATTGATAAGAAGCTGATTAATGGTGAAGTACAAAAAGTAAGGAAGAGTGAGTCATTGAGGGGTTGAAGTACCTTTAGAAATATTGTGGTAGATGAGTTGAAGTTAGAGGCTACTGGGTAGTGTGAAGTTCCTAGGTAACATTATAGAGACGAGAAGGAGTGCGTGAAGAGCTACATCGTGAATCAAGGAGCTGAAAGGACTACGTGCCGGCTGCTAGAAGGAAGCAAGAGATTTTGAAGGAGTCACAGAAGTTGCAAGGACTGGAAAGGTGACAATCACTATGATGGGAATCTCTGTATGGTTCGTGATGAAGAAGGATAGATCGAGTACCGGAGTGGAGTTAAAAGAGTTGAACTAGTGGATCGTGATGAATTGCATACATAACATGAGAGATTAAGAACTCGTAGAGGTAACAAGGGGAGTCGAGTAACTACGCGGATAGAATTTTTGTGGCAATCAATATCGAGGGATGAGTAGTGAAGCTGAGCTGAATAAGTTCATGGAGAAGTGATTAGAGAGTCGGTTTTGTGAAGGTATTATGAAAGATCTTTGGAAGAGACAGTTATACATTATCCAATGCACTAGCGATTTCCATAGAATTGATGAATGAAGTATGGAATTTCTGTTGGACGAGATAGTGTAGGAATTAGGGAGAACCATGGAAGGAGAGAACCAAGTATTCCTAGAAGATGATGATTGAAAGTACCTCATGTTAGGTGCAAGATCAAAATAGAAGTATGAGATTTGAATAAGAATTTAAAATATGGCTTAGTTTAGACATATAGAAACTAATATAGGTATAAGATGAGAGTGTAATCCGCATGGGATCACATAAAACTCTAGTCTGTCCCTATTAAAGAGGGGGTAGGAGAACTAATTGTGAGGAAAAACAAGTTAAGCTACTTGGAAAAATTTTGAGGTATAGATGACTTGAAAGTTGGGAAGCATAACATCGTGATGTATGTCATGCGTTGAGGAAGAAGAAGGAAGTATGGATAGATGCGAATCATGAATGAAATAAGCTGAGATAGGAACCGAAGGTAAAACTTTGGTATAGCCTAATGAGTAGACTAAGGCACTAAGCATGCTAATATTGTTGTAGTGTGGAAAGGAAATGGTACTGACCTATACTGTTTGATTGGAAGGCTTAGTATCAATAATCAAATGGTTGAGTTATAGATGTGATGTGTCATGAGAGACAAAGGGCTTGGTCTAACTGAGACAAGATGGGGAGCACTATGACCTTGAAGGTAAGACATTGTGTAGGTATAAAGGAAGTGTTGAGTATCAGTGAAAAAAAAATCTTTCATGGAGAAAAGTGAGAAAGAAGTGTATAGGTGCTACTAATGATCTATCCAAATTTCATGGAAGTAATTGTAGCATGGGTTTGGATGGCAGTTGATAGACTAACTGAGATAATCGTCCTTTTGGTGATGTGTATAGATCATAAGTTGATTTGGATTGGAAGAGCCTCGTTGTGATAAACTAATCAAATATGTGAAATATCATCATAGGTCACTTGTGTAAGGAAATTGGAACTTTTAAGTAGTTTGCGGTATGGACTAAACGGAGTTGATGAAAATGATTGGATATGAGTATATCCAGCTAATTATAAAATGATGGACGAAGTGGGAAATTGATACAAGTATATGAGTCGTGTTGAGAGCTTGGGTGACTGATTTAGAGGGATGTGGGAAACTCGTTAACGATGTCTGATTTTTCATATAATGATAGTTATCATACTAGAAGTCGATGAATGCCATTTGAGGCACTATATGGAATAATAGGGTGAGTTGTCCTTATGGTGGACTAAAATTCGTAAGAGAGACTACTAATGTGGAAATGATGTTTGTGGAAAGGATGAGAGTAACAAGAGATGATATGTTGAAAAAGAGGAAATCACTAGAGTTTAGTGACAAAGTTATGTAGGAAGTTTCACCCATAGTAACGGGTGGTATGTTTTGGTAAAAAGGGAAAAGTTGATGTCAAGTTCTGTAGGTCCATTTATGATCTTTGAAAAGATCAGACCAGTAGTTTATGGGTATAGAATTATCTGGGGAATTAAGTGGTGTACATGATATATTTCATGCATTAAGATTTGGGAAATGTGGTTTGAGTTGTTTGGGGAACTTAGGGTTATAATTGGAGCTTCAAATGAACATGAGATTTATATTATATATTAAATAAAAGATCTGGAGAAGGGCTAAGCAAATGGGATAGGGTAAGACCCTATGGTCATAACATATATTTCATATGTTCAAAATCGGTAAAATATGGATAGGCGAAAGTATAAGTTGTATATCGGGGACTCAAGATTAGCTTTCATGTTGGGGCAAGAGCTGAGATTTTAGATAACACATATAAGTTTATGGGGTTTTCATTGCAAGGAATGCGGTTTAGGTTTGGTGGACGTTTGGCTCATAATACGGAGTGTGAAAAACGAGACTGTTTTGGGTTAAATGTTAATGGGACGAATTATGAACTAGACTAAGTTAAGGGCTTTATAGAGTGGTGTAATGAGATTCTTATAGCATATAAATGGGGTTAAGTTGTAGGAGAAGGTTAGATATCCATCATATATTGATGAGCCATTTTGGTATGTGGTTCATGTCTTGATTTTATACGTTTGTGTGTTTAGATTTGTGGTAGAGCGCGGGTACTTGGAGAAGCTTGTTTAGGTGAGTTTCATAGTCCCATGTCTTTTTATGATTTGAATTCTAGATGGGATGGAAGAGACACTGTATGGTTTTGTAAAGAATGCTGTGAATGTTTTAATGGTTTGTGATGGACTTGTGTGTACACTTATGTGATTAACTGCTATGTGATTCTTGATTGTCTTTATGATTTGGATCGGGGGACACGTACCGTCTTAGTTATTGTGGTTTGACTTGGTACCAAGGGGATGTTGACAAGGCGGGGCCTTGGGATTGGTTTATAGGTGTATGGGCGCCTATGGGACCATGGTTATTGGTAAGGCTTGGAGCCTTGGAATTGTGGTTATTGGTAAGGCTTGGAGCCAGATTTGTGGTGATTGGTTAACCTTGAATGCTAATTGTTAATACATAATTGTAGCACATTGTCCATATGTTTTTTTGTAAATGGTTGTTATTCACAGCTTATAACTGATTTGGCGTTGGAGTCTAAACCTATGACTCTCACCAACACTATGTTGACGTCTTTTAGTGTCTCTTTCAGGTGAGAATGTGGTTAAGCGTGAGAATAGGAGTGGCTAGCTGGAAGGCTTAGGATTGCATTTGAAGGAACCCCATTTCCTCTTAGTCTTTATTTATGAATAAGTGATACTTTGTAGACACCTATATGTTTGTTATTTTTTAATTGTATGTCTTTGGTAAGAGGTAGACCTGTTACCTACTTACCTAGAGGCCTGCATTGTTTGAGATATCTTCATGACATTGTGTCACAATTTATGATATTTCCATTTCATTTAGTTATCTCTATAGACACGCTATTGTTGTGATGATATCTATATGTCGCGCCCCATATTCCGCCATGGTGGGGTGTGACAGAATGGTATCAGAGCCAATGGTTATAGAGAATTAGGTTGCCTAGCCTAGTCTATAGCTTAAGGATCCCTGCATATAGGCGTCACAGGATTACGTGTCGTCTTGATTGTATTTTCCTAAATTTTATTTTTTGTAAATTTTGACTAGTATGAGTTGAACTGTAGTTGCCCATACTTAGTCACCTGTTAATTTCTGTTTTGCTTTTGATATATAAAGTACTTTCACCATAGTAAGTTATTTGGTGTACCTAATGTATAGTATTTTTATTTTTATGTTTAAGTCATGTTACCTAAGAATCATGTGGTGATTCGAGTTACTAGGAGTAGGTGAATAGGAAGGATTTTAAGTTGTTTCTACTCTTATGGGTGACATGACTTATAACTGATTATGATGTTGTGTTGGAGTTTGTTTATGCTGTTTTTGCAAGACTATGGATTTACGTATTCCAAGAGTTTGACTATATTATTTTAATAGATGGAGTTTTGGGACCTTATTGTTTATGTGGTTATGAGCTTATGTGAGTAGATAGATTTATGTGTTATATGTTGTATTGATTCTTATAAGTGTCATCATAGGAGAGAGTGCATTGAGGAAAGGGTAATTGTATAAGTATGGTGGCCAACATAGTTATACAAGTACCACAACTTCAATGGGTTCTTAAGTATGATTGCATGAAAGATGGTTAGTACATGCTTGTATATAATGACATGTGGATTTTGGGTATATGTATAATATATGGGTTTATGTAACGGTTGCCTACATTATGGCTATTTTTTAGTGTGTTATATGTTTTAGGTTATACTCATGTTGTGTGATTATGTGGTCACACGATATGGACTGGTTTTAGTGGTGGGTTTGATGCCTTGTTGTAAGATGGTGATTACTCGTATGGAAAAAACGAGTGTATGACGCGATTGATTGATCTGATATGTATGGTACCGAGTATGTTTTGGGTGATTTAATAGGTATATATGCGGATGTATATATACTAGTATGTGTTAAGTTATGATATATGGTCGTTCAGTAGTTTTTATAACTTGAACGTACCTTGTGTTTGCTCGTGTTTTATTGTGTTGGAGTTTGATGGAGTTCCAACGACGTTTTGAGTTTTTTATGTGTGTCTACATTCGGGTATGTATTTTAATTAATGAGAACTACTAAATTTTCTTGCAAATAAGTCTGGCTAATTACAGGAAATCGATTTTGAAAATAATTTGTAAGTGTATGGTATGATATCGTGACTTACATTTCTTTTTTTAGTTTGTGATAGTAAGTTAAAAAAAATATTGAAAATGATTGGATTAGTTTTCTAGGTAACATGTGATAATACATTTTAAAGGGGTAAAGAAATTTTACAAAAATTTTCTTAAGTGGAGTTAAAATTTTAGAAGTATTTAACTAGACGGAAAAAAGTAAAAAGGGAGATTTTATTATAGTAATGATAATAATAACACCACACCTTGTAAACATGTAGTAGTTTAGTTATAACCAGCCTAAATGGATTTTATAAACTAATAATAATAATAATATAGAATAAAATGAAAAAAAATACTATATTTTATAAACATGTATTGGTTTCATAATAATAAGTGGAATAAGTTTAATATGAGTAAACAAGATAATGGTTAGAATAAGATTGTAGTATACTAACTAATTGATATCTTTGATAAAATAATAAAGATAAAAGATGAGTTTATGGTTAAAAATTAGTATGATTGATTTTAGTATTATTGAAGTTTGGTTCTTACGAGAAGTAACTAATTGGGGCGAAAGTTTAAAATTTTCTAAGGTATCGGAATTTGGTGATACTAATCCTGACGAGTCTAATTTTTCATTGTTGGCACACTCCATTGATATTTCGGATTACATTGTTTTGTTTTCAGTTGTTTTCGCTAGGGTTCGTTTTACCCTATAATTTATTTTGAGAAACGATTGTTTGGAATTCATTTGGTACACGTCATGATTTAGTTATCCGGTTGTGGAAACGTTAGGATGAGGGGATTGAGTTGGGTAGTATTACTTATGGTTAGATATTAGAATGGAGATATGTGTTTTGGTTTAAAGGTTGTGCTGAAGGAATGATTAAGATTTATGGAGTTTTGAAACATAGATTGGTTACGGGAATAAGGGAGTAAGTAAAGTTAGTTGACTGTCGTGGGAACGAGATGTCATGCTATGAGAAGTTGGTTGAAGTACCATTAGGAGATTGATGAAAGTACTAGTGGATGTGAGGGTAGAGTAGAAAGTTTCTACCAATGGAAAGATTGGGCAAATAACACGCAAGGAAATTGGTATAGTTATGGAGGCAAGGCAGTAGTAGAGACGTGAAGAAAAACATGGATGTGAAAGAATGATTGATAAGAAGCTGATTAATGGTGAAGTACAAAAAGTAAGGAAGAGTGAGCCATTGAGGGGTTGAAGTACCTTTAGAAATATTGTGGTAGATGAGTTGAAGTTAGAGGCTACTGGGTAGTGTGAAGTTCCTAGGTAACATCATAGAGACGAGAAGGAGTGCGTGAAGAGCTACATCGTGAATCAAGGAGCTTAAAGGACTACGTGCTGGCTGCTAGAAGGAAGCAAGAGATTTTGAAGGAGTCACAGAAGTTGCAAGGACTGGAAAGGTGACAAGCACTATGATGGGAATCTCGGTATGGTTCGTGACGAAGAAGGATAGATCGAGTACCGGAGTGGAGTTACAAAGAGTTAAACTAGTGGATCGTGATGAATTGCATACATAACATGAGAGATTAAGAACTCGTAGAGGTAACAAGGGGAGTCGAGTAACTACGCGGATAGAATTTTTGTGGCAATCAATATCGAGGGATGAGTAGTGAAGCTGAGCTGAATAAGTTCATGGAGAAGTGATTAGAGAGTCGGTTTTGTGAAGGTATTATGAAAGATCTTTGGAAGAGACAGTTATACATTATCCAATGCACTAGCGATTTCCATAGAATTGATGAATGAAGTATGGAATTTCTGTTGGACGAGATAGTGTTGGAATTAGGGAGAACCAAGTATTCCTAGAAGATGATGATTGAAAGTACCTCATGTTAGGTGCAAGATCAAAATAGAAGTATGAGATTTGAATAAGAATTTAAAATATGGCTTAGTTTAGACATATAGAAACTAATATAGGTATAAGATGAGAGTGTGATCCGCATGAGATCACATAAAACTCTAGTCTGTCCCTATTAGGAGGGGGTAGGAGAACTAATTGTGAAGAAAAACAAGTTAAGCTACTTGGAAAAATTTTGAGGTATAGATGACTTGAAAGTTGGGAAGCATAACATCGTGATGTATGTCATGAGTTGAGGAAGAAGAAGGAAGTATGGATAGATGCGAATCATGAATGAAATAAGCTGAGATAGGAACCGAAGGTAAAACTTTGGTATAGCCTAATGAGTAGACTAAGGCACTAAGCATGCTAATATTGTTGTAGTGTGGAAAGGAAATGGTACTGACCTATACTGTTTGATTGGAAGGCTTAGTATCAATAATCGAATGGTTGAGGAGTTATAGATGTGATGTGTCATGAGAGACAAAGGGCTTGGTCTAACTGAGACAAGATGGGGAGCACTATGACCTTATAAAGGAAGTGTTGAGTATCAGTGAAAAAAAAATCTTTCATGGAGAAAAGTGAGAAAGAAGTGTATAGGTGCTACTAATGATCTATCCAAATTTCATGGAAGTAATTGTAGCATGGGTTTGGATGGCAGTTGATAGACTAACTGAGATAACCGTCCTTTTGGTGATGTGTATAGATCATAAGTTGATTTGGATTGGAAGAGCCTCGTTGTGATAAACTAATCAAATATGTGAAATATCATCATAGGTCACTTGTGTAAGGAAATTGGAACTTTTAAGTAGTTTGCGGTATGGACTAAACGGAGTTGATGAAAATGATTGGATATGAGTATATCCAGCTAATTAGAAAATGATGGACGAAGTGGGAAATTGATACAAGTATATGAGTCGTGTTGAGAGCTTGGGTGACTGATTTAGAGGGATGTGGGAAACTCGTTAACGATGTCTGATTTTTCATATAATGATAGTTATCATACTAGAAGTCGATGAATGCCATTTGAGGCACTATATGGAATAATAGGGTGAGTTGTCCTTATGGTGGACTAAAATTCGTAAGAGAGACTACTAATGTGGAAATGATGTTTGTGGAAAGGATGAGAGTAACAAGAGATGATATGTTGAAAAAGAGGAAATCACTAGAGTTTAGTGACAAAGTTATGTAGGAAGTTTCACCCATAGTGACGGGTGGTATGTTTTGGTAAAAAGGGAAAAGTTGATGTCAAGTTCTGTAGGTCCATTTATGATCTTTGAAAAGATCAGACCAGTAGTTTATGGGTATAGAATTATCTGGGTAATTAAGTGGTGTACATGATATATTTCATGCATTAAGATTTGGGAAATGTGGTTTGAGAATGCATATTTGCATACACGGTTATTCGGGATTTGTGATAATTAGAGTCTTTGATTTTCAAAGAGTCATTGTAAGATTTATGGACTATGAGGTCAAGAGTTTGAGAATGAAGTTAAATATTTTTGGTTAATATATCTAAGTAATTGAGTCATGAACTAAAGTTCACCTGGAAATAAGAGGAGTTCTTTTAGAACAAGTATCCTCATGTGATTTGTTGATTGATGTGAATGATCCTAAGGAGTAAATCTCGGGACGAGATTTCTATTAGGAGGGAGTGATGTGACAACCACGGTTTTGAGGTTCGTCACTTAGTTTTATTTTGTCCATATTTCGTGGAATTACGTGTCTTTATGTGTTTATGAGTTATGTGGTGTGAATAGAGTGTGGTTTGGACATCATTTTTGGGTACGGGGTACCATGTGAGTGAAACGATGTGTGATGTTTTCATGTTCATGAGCTCACATAGTAGTGACTATGAAATATGATGGTGTTATTTAGTGGTTTTACGTATACGTATATGTATTATAGAAAATCGTATTTTTACGATTTAGGGTTGTGCATTTAGGGGTCTCGGATGAGCTATTTAGTCACGGGAATAATTTACGGGATGGTTTTAAGTCATTTAGGACTTAATTATATAGTTTATTTAATATTCTAAGGGTTTTTATAAAACTGTATATTTTTACGTCTTTTACGGTATACGCGTAAATTTGACTAGTTTTATGGTTTAGAGGTTTTGGAGGTTTTTGGAGCTGAAATAAATTAAGGTAAATTAAGGTAATATTATTAATACATTAATTAATAATAAAAATAAAATAAAAATAAAAATAATAATAAAGGGGGTCGGTTTGGACGACGCAAGAAAGAAAGAAGGAAAAAGCCCAAAACAGGCCCAATGGACTTGTAATGGGAGTAGGGGGCCTTTAGGACTTAACCAAACCCAACCCATAACTAAACTAATCAGATTTTTAACCTCCATAACAGCTCCTAGCCGAAATTCAACAATGGTGGTCAATTAGGGTTTCAAAAATAAAGATCTTCCATTGATTTCTAAGGTAAACCCTTCAAATCCCTTGTTCTATTAATGATTTTAATCATATTAATAATGTAATTGATCTTATGATGGATTCGGGTTTGTGAGTTTTCTGAGATTAGTGAGATTAGGGTTCATATGAATTGATTACTTTGGTTATTATGAACATTAGTGATTGTAATTAGGGCTTAATCATGTTTAAATTCGTTTTTAAAAACTCGGCAGAATTTTTGGTCCATTGTTTTGATCATATCTAGAGTTCTACAAACTTTTAAATTTCGAATCTTATGTCTCTGGAAAGGTAAGTGAATTAGCTTTCAAATGAAAGAAACTAGAACTAAATTGGAGGTAGGAAAGTGGCTCAAAAACAGGTTACATCAGTCGGATATCAAAACAGTTTTTGGATCAGCCTGTTTTCATTTTATGTTTTGAATTGTTTGGGGCACTTAGGGTTATAATTGGAGCTTCAAATGAACATGAGATTTATATTATATAATAAATAAAATATCTGTAGAAGTGCTAAGAAAATGGGATAGGGTAAGACCCTCTGGTCATAACAAATATTTCATATGTTCAAAATCGGTAAAAATATGGATAGACGAAAGTATAAGTTGTATATTGGGGACTCAAGATTAGCTTTCATGTTGGGGCAAGGGCTGAGATTTTAGATAACACATATAAGTTTATGAGGTTTTCATTGCAAGGAATGCGGTTTAGGTATGGTGGACGTTTGGCTCATAATACGGAGTGTGAAAACGGGACTGTTTTGGGTTAAATGTTAATGGGACGAATTATGAACTAAACTAAGTTAAGGGCTTTATAGAGTGGTGTAATGAGATGCTTATGGCATATAAATGGGGTTAAGTTGTAGGAGAAGGTTAGATATCCATCATATATTGATGAGCCATTTTGGTATGTGGTTCATGTCTTGATTTTATACGTTTGTGTGTTTAGATTTGTGGTAGAGCGCGGGTACTTGGAGAAGCTTGTTCAGGTGAGTTTCATAGTCCCATGTCTTTTTATGATTTGAATTCCAGATGGGATGGAAGAGAAAATGTATGGTTTTGTAAAGAATGTTGTGAATGTTTTAATGGTTTGTGATGGACTTGTGTGTACACTTATGTGATTAAATGCTATGTGATTCTTGATTGTGTATATGATTTGGATCGGGGGACACGTACCGTCTCAGTTATTGTGGTTTGACTTGGTACCAAGGGGATGTTGACAAGGCGGGGCCTTGGGATTGGTTCATAGGTGTATGGGCGCCTATGGGACCATGGTTATTGGTAAGTCTTGGAGCCTTGGAATTGTGGTTATTGGTAAGGCTTGGAGCCTTAGATTTGTGGTGATTGGTTAATCTTGAATGCTAGTTGTTAATACATAATTGTAGCACATTGTCCGTATGTTCTTTTGTAAATGGTTGTTATTCACAGCTTATAACTGATTTAGCGTTGGAGTCTAAACCTATGACTCTCACCAACATTATGTTGACGTGTTTTAGTGTCTCTTTCAGGTGAGAATGTGGTTAAGCGTGAGAATAGGAGTGGCTAGCTGGAAGGCTTAGGATTGCATTTGGAGGAACCCTATTTCCTCTTAGTCTTTATTTATGTTTGAATAAGTGATACTTTGTAGACACCTATATGTTTGTTATTTGTTAATTGTATGTCTTTGGTAAGAGGTAGACCTGTTACCTACTTACCTAGACGCCTGCATTGTTTGAGATATCTTCATGACATTGTGTCACCATTTATGATATTTCTATTTCATTTAGTAATATCAATAGACACACTATTGTTGTGATGATATCCATATGTCGCGCCCCGTATTCCGCCATGGTGGGGTGTGACAGTATGCATGTGTTATATTCCTCTGCTTTTGTGTTTGTAAATATTTCTCTTTTTGATGTTACTGCCTCCGTGAATCCTCATAAGGTGATGTTTCACGCTGAGCATTTTAAAGTTGATCAAATTCCTCTTCTTGAGCATACTCGTGGTATGACTGCTCGTTTAGAGGGTTTTGTTGATCCACTAGATTTGGTATCAGGTCCGGATGTTGGTTTGTTGCGCCCTACTAGTAGGAGTAGGAAGAGAGTCCATAGGGATATGGTTGGCGTTGGTGTAGGGACTGGTCCGGTTGTTGCTGTAACTGGTACAGTTGCTGGGATCAATGGTGGCATGGGGTTTCCCTTTTTTTAATGATTGTCTCTTTTATTGCTGACATTGTTGTTCTCTTGCTTAGGTGTTATTTTTGCTTCTTCGGTTGATTTGCCATTTGTTCCCCTTCTTCTGATATCGGTCCGTTGGATGATTTGTGTCTTCTAGGTCCTGACTTTAGGATTGAGTTGGATTTTCATGTGCATCTGGTTTCTTCGTCTTTGCCTGATCAGTTTTTGGTTCGGGTTTTGGCAATGCACCGAGTCCTCAGTATTTTTGCTATGGAAATCCAGAGGCTTGTTTGTTGAATGCAACGGAGGTATTTTCAGCTTCGGATTTGTCATTTGGGAAAGAGAAAATGCTTTCCTTGAAAACAGTGTACTAGGGCTCTCTGGTGTTCTTGATGGTTCATGCTCTCATATTCATGACTTGGAGGCGGTGATTGTTGGTCTTGGCGACCAGCCATCTGTTTGTGTTGTTGTGTCTTCCTCGCCAATGGTGTTTTCTGTTCCCGGCAACCTTGTTGATGCCATTGGGGATATTAGTGGTGGTACTGCTTTTTCAGAAATGCCAATGACTGACTTTGGTTCGTCATACGGGGGTCTGTGTATCTCTACTGATGTTAGTGATTCCTAGGCTTTGGCGGCGGCTTCTCAATTTCTTCTTCCCAAAGGTCCTCTTTTGAATTTGTCTGACTATTTGCATCCCTACTAGTATTGGTGGTTTTCCTGTTAGGGGTTCGTTCTGGGATGTAGCCTTCTTTTGTTAGAACGATTGTTAGTTACGTCGTTGGTAGTTTGATTTTGGTGTACATAGTAGTTTGTATCTTTGTGGCTATCCGCGACCATAGGTGGTCTTTACACGGGTTTTTTTTTGTAAGGAATTTGATTACCTTTATTTATGCGCACTTCTTAGTGGGTGCGACTTGTGTATTTTTGTAATTATCCATGCCCGCATGTGGTCTTCACATGGTTTTTGGTTGTAAGAGGTTTAGTTACCTTCTTTTTCCGCACTGCTTAGCGGGTGCGGCTTGTACATTTTAAATGTAAGTATGCTATCTTTGTATTGTTGTTATTCTATGTTTCCATCGATAGTCTTATTGTTATAGGGGAAGCCCCTAGTACTAGGCTTGCAATGCATCTTATGTACCCGTTTGATATCTCTGCTTGGAGTCATTAATTGTTTTTTTATCACGGAGATAGTTTTTATGTGGGGGTAGCTCCCTAACACTGGGCTTGCAATGCCTCTTATGTGCTTCTTTGAGTTTTTCGCTTGGATTTCTCAATTATTCTTTATCACGGAGATAATGTTATGTACACGTGTCTTACCATATTATAATTTATACAAGTAATTAATAGATAATGATTGTCTAAAAAGAAAAGAAAAAGGTGCGGAGATAGTTGATCTCCACATTTTCTTTAATGCATGAAAGTTGATTACATAATAATTTTCAAGGGAAGGGTTGCCTCTTTGTCATCGGTTAAGTGTTCATCCGTGACTTACATGTGAGGTCCTATACTTACTAATGGTTCTTGAAAGAAGGTATAGAGCTAGATGTAGAACTTCTTTAAGTTGCGGACATTCTAGGTCCGTTGCAGTATGTTGCCTTCTCTATCTCTGAGTTTGTATGCTCCGTTTCCGAAGGCTTCTATGACTTCGTATGGTCCTTCCCATTTTGGGCCTAGCTTGCCTATGTCTTCAGCATGACTTTCAATATTGCTTCTGTAAACGAATTCTCCTAGTTGGAATGTTTTGCTACGAATTCTTTGAGTTGTAGTATTTTTCATCTTTGTTTTGCTTCTTGCCTCTTCGAGCATAGCTTGTATTCTTTTTTCTTATAGGAGGTCGAGGTTTAGTCAAAGCTTTTCTTCGTTTGTAGCCTCACTAAATTCTGCCGTGCGGATTGTCGGGATTCCTATCTCTGCTGGTATTACGGCTTCTATGTCGTATGTGAGCGAGCATGGGGTTTCTCCGTTGCTTATTTTCAGCATTGTCCTATGAGACCATAAGACGTGTGAGATTTCTTCTACCCAGTTTTTGCTTCCTTCTAGTATTGGTTTTATTCCTTCCCCCAAACTCCTATTGCTCTTTCGACAAGTCCATTCGTTTGTGGATGTTTGACAAAAGCGAAGTGTTGTGTGATACCTTTCTCTTGGCACCAATCCTTGAACGGGTTGTCTCGGAATTGCTTTCCATTTTTGGATATGGTTTCTCCTATTAAACCAAACCCGAACACTATGTTTTCTGATGTAGTATTTTTGTATACCCTTTAGGAAAAGAGTACCAAAAGTGGCAAGTATTAAGCACGACGATTTAGGAAAACCGTGTACAAATAACCCTAAAATGGGGGATCGTTCTCAAGGAGGCTTGGTGTGTGTGTAATGAAATGATTATCTTTGTGATTATATTTGTGAGAAAGAAAAATAGAAAAGGGATAAGAAGAGAATGACGGTTACGATGTCGTATTAAACTAAGACGAAAAAGGTGTACACGTAAAACCGTAAAAAGTACCAAAATTAAAATTTTACCCTAAAAATTCCTAAAAATCACTAAAAATCCACTAAAATATTCTAAGAGTTTACAAAAAATCCAAACTTGCCAAAACCTTTTAATTAATTAAATAATGACTTTTTAATGCTAATTAAAGCCCTAAAAATCAATATTAACTATTAAAAAGTCCAAAACAAGATTTTAAAGTTTGTAAACCTCAAAAATACCATAATTAAGCTAAAATGTATTTTTCAAAATTTTAAAACCACTAAAAACTATTTTTAAACAATTAAAAACTATTAAAATCAATTAAAACTTAAATTAATTCTAGAAAATCATTAAAAGACCCTAAAAATATTTGGAAAGTTTCAAAATTCCTAATTAAGTGTCTACAATCAAGAAAAAATATAAGAACTTAGAAAATTAGACTTTTAATTTTTAACAATAAAATAATATTAAAATATTATTAAAAATCCAAAAATCATAAAAAATTCTAAAAACTTGCAAACTAGCTTAATTTAACCTAAATAACTCAGAAATGAAAGTGAAATTACCTAAATACCCTTAATGGGCCTAAAAAGTAGGCTAAACCCAAAACAGATCACTATTGGGCCAAATTTAAGCCCAATATAAAAAAGTGGCCCAAAATAAGCCCAAAAAGCACTACTTGACTCAAAATTTGATTTAAACAACTTTTTCCAAAGGCCCAAAAGCTGAAAGTGTGAAATAAGCTAGCTTATACCAAACAGCTTATTCTTAATGGGCTTTTTGGTCCATTAAGCTATAAGCCAATGCCATAAGCTCAAATTAGACACACAAGCTTCTTTTGTCCTAAATAAGACTTCTGTAAAAAGAAATTTGAAATAAGCCCAAGGAATAAGCCTGAAAATGCAATAAGCAATCTATAGAAAACGACAAAATATTCGTTTTTGAGTTCTAGGCCACCCCAAAAGCTGATTCAAGTTTCTAAAGCTTTCAAATGACTTAATTAATCAAAATCAACAAAGAGTTTTCAAATAAGCTGACTCAATAAGCTGGAAAAAGCAAATAAGCACTTATGTAAAAGTCAAATAAGTTGGTTTTCTAGCAAAAAGTCAAAGTCAAAGTCCAATAAGCTCCAGTCTAATCAATTGGGTCAAATAATGAAGATCTATCACAAAAAATAAGTTGTTGCATGTCTGGATAAGCTAAAATAGCTTATTGATAAGCTGATGACAAAATAACACTAGCAGGAGCTAGTTTTGGGTGTTGAGCAGTGGAAACTTTTTCCACTGCTTGACTTGTTTGACCTTTTGTCTTTAGTGAACTTTTTCGAGATTCGGATTACACAAAGGCATCCAAATGATCTTTGGATCATAAGGAGTCAATAACAATCAATAAATCACAAACACAATCACCCAATTGATACAGTTTAATCAATAAAGCACCAGATCAAGCACATACATGAACAAATAAGCAGAACAGGTTCAATAAGCACTTAGAGCAATATTCAGCCAACCAAATTCAACCAAATGCATACACAAGCTATTATAAACTCAAATGAACAAGTCTAAACAGGTTTCATGCAATGATTCAAAGAATTAAGCAAGATTCAAGCACCTTAAGTTACTGATGAACACAAGAACATGTAGTTTTACACTTTGCTGATGTATTTGACCAATAAGCCAGATTCAAACCTCAATATCTATCAAATAAGTTATAATAATGATGTTTTAACAACTTTCAACCCTAAGCATGCACAAATACTAGATTTCACCAAAATCTTAGGTCAAAAACAGTTACATTCACCAAGTTATAGCAGATTGTATGATTTGAAGTTTCAAACCCAAAAACTTGCAGCAGAACACTCTCAACAAGGCATATATCAGATATAGAGCACAAATACACACTTCTAACAACACAATACCAAGATTTCAACTTAAACAGGTAGACCCAAACACCCCTTTATCTTTTCAAATCCAATTTTAAACAAGAAAAAGTGTGATTCAGTTAACCCAATGATTAATCTAGCATATAAACAACCTTATCATGCAAGACTAAGCAGATTTAAGCCAAGAAATCAACAAGAACAACAGTATAGCACAAATCCACAAAAAATCCAATTTTCATCAGATTTTTAAGGTTTCAAGACAAACCTCATGGATGTACATCCACACCCACGAATTTATGAGCTTATGTTTAAGCTAGAACAAGCACAAGCTTCCAATAACAACCCTGCTAAGATTCAACAAGGTAAGTAGCACAATATCAAAATCAGAAACTTAAAAAGCCTTGATTAATGCAACCTTGTTACCCCACACTTGATTATCCCCAAGTTATAAGCCTCACCACACCTTAATATCACAATTAGGATGCTATGATCAGCCCTATAACCCAAGAATTCCAAGGTTGAAACAAGAACTTAACAAAATATCAAGCTTGAAGGAAAAATGCAAACTTTTGCACTCTCCTTAAAAACAGGTTTTGAGATTCAAATTCAGTGAACAAATAACATAAACAAGCATAAAATAAGATGGAACTTGGTCTTTCTTCAACACACTTAACACAATTTCATTAGACTGAAAAGAGGATTTACAAGTGTTTAAACAAGGAAAAACCAAAAGCAGCTGAAATGTAAAGTCCTAGTGCCTTTATATAAGCATACAATGTATCTAGAAAACTGAAAAAGAAGTAAAACCCTAGCCTTGAACTTCCAAAATTGCCCTTGTCTTGTTTGAATATCTTGAAGAATCATGTGACAAATTTTGTTGTGTTGTGATAGCTGGCAAGTAAAAAGAGTATCCAAGGGTTTATATCAAGCTTAGGATGTAAGCACAATTGTGGGACGTTGGATGACTGGCTTTCTTTGTCTTCTTCCTCTTAGACGTAGCAGGGGAGGTCCCATGTAGCATGTGGGTTGGTGGGGTGTCATGTTTAAGGTTTGGTATGTGATTATGATATCCTTAATCATAAGTCTGGATAATATTGGGGCTTAATTTTTGCTTAATCAAAAAGCCCTAATCCTTGTTCTTGAGTGAATAGTGTGACGTTTGATCCAGATTTGGGTTTAAAAATATGTTAAGCGCCAAGTTTAAACTAATCTGTTAGGATTAGTTAATAAATGGGGTGAGTGGATAGCTGATGTGGAGGTGTGGAGGGTTGTGATTGGTGGAGGTGGTGAGTGGGGTGAGGTGTCACCATTTGGTTGGTCTAGGTAAGAATTGTGTCGGCCAGAAACAAACCCCCATCTTTATTGAACTTGTCTTTTCTCTTCCAAACCTTGTCAACGCCCAATTAAGCTATAACAACTTTTCATTCTTTACACTTTTGCCCCAAAACATTTTGCAAAGTGAATTCAGGGGTAATTCTTGCCATTTTGTGATTCTTGAGGGACTGATTTGGCATTTTCTTGATGGATAATGGTCTTTACTTGTATGATTGGCATTTTGGAGGACTGAATTTGCCAAGTCTTCATTTATGAGGGACCATTTTTGCCAATTGTTGAAAGTCAAGGATCCTTTTGGTAATTTTGGGATTTTCAAAGGACCAAACTTGTAATTTCTTGTTCTTTGAAGGACTTCATGATGTATTTGACTTTGTGGAGGATAATGGTTGACAATTTAGCTTTGTTGAGGGGCTAAACTTGCCAAATCTTCAAAGTGGAGGGCCCTTTTGTAATTTTGACAAACTTTAGGGACCAAACTTGTAATTATGAAGATACAAGGGTATAAAGTGTCAATTCTTCCATATTGGAGGACCCTTCTTCATAATTCTTCAAATCTTCAAGGGTTTTCTTGGGAAAATTCTTCATTAGGGCTTGGTTCATTGTGCGGCTTCGTTTCCCGTGTTCGTTTTTGCATGATTCTTGTGATCTTTTGTCATTTTCTCAATATCCGTACCTAAAATACACAAGCAACAAACACAAGCATATATATGGGTATTTTGATGATATTTAATGCATATTAAGCCCTTTTTGGACGATGAGACTATGTATAAAAGCAGTCTCATCACTCCCCCATACTAAACCATTGTCGTGCCCTCACGCAATGCTAGAATAAAGTATCGTAGCACCTCCAAAATTCATTTTTATTCACTTTATTGAATGATAAACTAGCTACACTACTACTATTGCTACTACTACTTGCGTTTTGGACATAATGTATGATTTTCATCGCAAAATGGGACGTGTAGGTTCATAGAATAAGAACACATGAATGCTTCGTTAGAAATAATTTCATCGTCCTCGATTTTCACCCCAATTCCATGCCAAGCGTGCAACGAGATCATTGTCATTATAAGTTAGTAATGCTAACACTACTCATATGCCCTAATCACGTAC
Source organism: Glebionis coronaria (assembly GCA_025667525.1). Classification (NCBI taxonomy): domain Eukaryota; kingdom Viridiplantae; phylum Streptophyta; class Magnoliopsida; order Asterales; family Asteraceae; genus Glebionis; species Glebionis coronaria. The sequence continues at coordinate 632,461,685 of CM046874.1, read as the reverse complement.
TTATCCTCCCAATTTCCTAAGTTGTATCTCTTATATTTTATTATGTCTTGAATGTTTCACGAGGATACATTGTTTGGCTTATGCGATAATAGAGATTTAGGTCTAAAAATAGAGTCCTAACGGTGTAACCAAGACCATCAAATCAATAACCCTTCCCAATAGACAACGATGTCAAAAAATTAAGTCAACAAGAAGAATCGATAAACACGGTTTTATAACGGTTTTGAACATGAGACTTATTACCAAGACTTTTATACGCCCCCTAACGGAAGGGCCTTATTATCTTTAGTTTACCTCCATCTTTTATTCAACTTCGCCATGAAGCTTTTATTATGACTTCGGTCTTGCCTTGCCTTTTATTATCCACCTCGTAGGTAGTTTTATTAGCCAAAGACGTATATCCTCACGCTAAGGCGAATTTTGGATCTTTAAAGCTTCGAAGATTAAGGCTTGATTCACTTTCAATTTTGCATAGATTTTTCGGCCTTGTGGGGCTTCAAATTGTTTGCTTGATTTAGGTGAGCACTTGAAATCTTATTATTGGGTGAAGCTTTTGATTATTTGGGTGCCAATACTTCAAAACCGTGACGCTGGAGATACTTTAATGTCTTCCCAATTTAATTACACGGAAGCTACTAGAAAAGACTAGAAACCCAACAATCCCAACTAAACCGCTAAGTCAATATTTATTAAGCAAAAAATATTTACATGCGAAGGGAGAATAAGCAAACAACGAGAACACATGAGTTTTTGAAAGAATACGAGTACTCTACGTTTAGCATAGTAACTTATAATTAACCCTATCGTTTCTCGTCCTCATTTAAGAGACTTAGCCTAATGTGAAGTTAAGGAATCAAAGCTAAGTGCTCAACACGCACGGTCGAGTCAAAAATTACTCTTATTCTCGCCATCGGAAAACCTACATTCATGTCTTCAAACACTTATAAAACATGAGAAAAAATTTAAAATTTGGCCATTTTTAGCCTTATTTTGCAACAAAACGATAAACAAAAAGATAAACTTTGGAAAGCGTGAAGGTTTGGCAAGGCAAGTATCTATTCACCCCCCATACTAAAGTTAAACATTGTCCTCAATGTTTCGAGTCTAGGGGTGCAAACACCCCCATACTAGAGGCGTAGTCGAATGCCTAATCTAGCATGGAAAGGGTGTAACCGTTAAATTTAAAGTCGTTTATGAAGTGTGCTATAAACCTAAGGTTAGAACATCAAAAGGATATATCATGGATATTGAGAAAGTCTTCAAAGCAAACGATCGAGTGTTCCCATAGAACGAACACGAGAGGCTCCAATCGTGAAGATCATGATCATCTAAAGTCCACAATTCACAAACAACCACGGAACAAAGGTTGGAAGGGCACAAATCCCCACACGTTACTACATTAGAAGCGATAATATGTACATAGGATAAGTATGGGACTCCCCCACGAGGCACCTCGTTTTTGATTACCGAGTCATGAGCTTGACTCGATCCCCTCAATATTAATTATCATTAGGGAAAGTGGCTTGGTCGAGGTAGTTCAAGGATGGAACTTCCCCGCCAAAGTAGTACTTCAACCTATGTCCATTCACCTTGAAATTGGGGCCATCATTTTGAGCTAGCTCGATGGTCTCATATGGAAATACTAGAGTCACGGTGTAAAACCCGCATGCTTTTACCATGAATAGTACCCTTAAGATCGTACGTACTAGATTTAAACTTTCCTAATATAGCATGATTATGATTACGTGTTAGGATTTTACGTATTACGTACGTGTTAGAACACGATAAGTATTTACTACGCACGAGCACGTGATAATTAATAATTAATCACGAACATGCGATCATGAAATCATGAACGTAATTAAAACACGAACTATTACTAAATACGTATATATAATTATTACGAGCTTAATTAAATATATTAGATCACGATATTTGCGTAACGAGAACACTTAAAACGCGACACAAATAATCACGAACGTATAACTTAACACACGAGAACACACCAATGTTTTAGACACGGAAAACATTCGGGTTACCCCTTGTGGGCCCCATTACCACGAAATTAGGAGGGAGGATGGGCTTAGCCCATCAATTTTTCACTAAAAAGGAAAAGGGATATTTTTCACTACTCATTTTCATTCACAGAAGATTTTTAGAAAAACCCTAAAACCCTCTTCCTTGTTCTTCTTTGTGCCGCCACCTTAAGAACACCACAAGGAGTGGTTTGTGATCTTGGATCTTGGAATTTTGGTGATTGTTCGTGTTGGTTCTTCGTCCTTTTGATCCACGAATTCGGTAAATCCTTTTTAAACCTTTTCTTTTGATTTAATCTTTTTATAAATCAAGAACATGGGATGTTTTTACAAAAACATAATAATTAAACATGGATCTAACATGATTTGGTGTTAAATAAAATCAAAAAGGTGTTTTAAGGGGTGTTTATTTTTTGCCGCAGGCTGCACCGAACCCGAATGGGTCTCGGTTTGCCAAGCCGACCACCACCAAGACCTTATGGTCTTGGTTGGTGCGTGTGGGTCCCACGGCAGCAGTAAAACACGGGGTATCCCGAGTTGGTTTGGGGTACGGTGTCGATTTCATGTCCGGTTCATGCTTTTTAGTCTAGATTCGGTTCATGGTGTATGCTTGGTTTTATTCTTTTTTATGATCTTATGTTAAAAATTAAATTAATAAATGAGATGATTAATTTAATAACATGACTTAGGTTATTTTAATTATTAATAGTTATGAAATTAATTAACCTAAGTATTTTACATTTTAGACTTATAATTAATTAATTATTTAAAAACCATTATTATAATTAATTAATTAACATGACTTAGGTTATATTATTAATAAATAATAATACATGTTTTAATCTAAGTATTTAACTTTATTTAATTAAAAACATGTTATACTTTAATTAAATATTTTAACCTATAGTTTAATTTAATTACATGAAATAATTATTAAACTATACCTTATATCATATGACTTAGGAAATAATCATGAAAACACTTAGGCTTATATACTTAGCTTATTTAACCAGCTTATTTCTAATTATGGAAAATTTCTATTTTTAGAAACTTAATTAAATAAGGCAGCTAATCTATTTATGGAAACCTTCTATTTTTAGAAACTTATTTATTTCAGGCAGCTAATCTATTTATGGAAACTTATTTAATTAAGGCAGCTGATCTATTTATGGAAACTTTATATTTTTAGAAACCTATCTATTTTAAGCAGTAAATCTATTTTTAGAAACTTTCTATTTTTGGAAACTTTCTATTTTTGGAAACTTTCTATTTTTGGTAACTTTCTATTTTTGGAAACTTTCTATTTTTGGAAACTTTCTATTTTTGGAAACGTTTTATTTTTGGAAACTTTCTATTTTAGGAAACCTGCTATTTTTTTGAAAGTTACTTATTATTACACAGTAAGTATAGTAACACATGAAATACCAGAAATACTTAATCAGATTAAACAAAATATAAGATAAAACACAATTTAAGGCTTTTAAACGGTAAAACATGGTTAGAACACATAAAATAAGCTAAGACATGACATAAAACCAGTTACGTATTTAGTAAGCAGATACTTATTCATGTATATATTTATGTAGCACTAGTGATTCGGAAGTAGGATTCCTCTCAGTTCGTCTTTCTCGTTCACTGGACATAAGGTACGGATTCCCGTCCTTTCAGTATGGACATTCTTTCCTTATTAGGATTCCCCGTATGCAGCCAACTGTTTTCCCGTAGTATAAGTTATGTGTTTGATTGCTTATGTTTAATTAAGATTACATATAGCCATATACATGCATGACCAGTTTCACCTAGTTATGGAGGTACCATAACCATAACATTAGAGGCACTGATGTTATGACTTCACCACGGCGGAGTGATTGCTCGTGGCGTCCCTTCAGCTTTTGGCCATCTATATTATATTTATCATGTGGTGCGTATGGGTGCATCATAGTTACATGTTTTCAGTCAGGATTTCATGGTGAATGTGGTGTGTGCCTTGCATCCTTCACAAGGAGCTGATCCCTCCTACCCAAAAACCAGTATATTAAATTAGAGCCAGCCCCTCTAATTTGCATGATGAGGTCACCCCTCCAAGTATTCATGCACGGTGGATTTTCATGACCTATATTGGCTAATGGTAAAATATGTTAAACAGTTTTCATAAGATAAACATGAGGCTTTTCAAACTATAAAACCAGTTTTATGAACATGTTCCAGGTTTTCCAGGACTTATACATTTCCGCTGCTATTAAGTCTCTATTATGTTTTAGTCACTTATACTATGTCTATATCCGTGCACTGAGCGTTTCGCTCAGCCGTTACTTTCCTTTCCATGTCCTAAAACGGCAGGTACCCTAGGAAAGACTCGAGCATTTGGAGGACGTGCATAGGATGGAAGCTGCCAGAGACTTCTTTTCCTTTTTGCCTTCATATACTTATGCTTGTTTAGTCTTTCATTCATTTCTTTTGCTTTATGGTGTTTTGGGCTTATGTTTGGGAACCGATGTTTGATTCCGGTTATCCCTATGGTCATGTAATGTTTTATACATTTATCCTTGTATGCTTTGATGACACACCATAATTACGCATGACATTCCATTATCAAAATGGGGTGTTACAATTATGGTATCAGAGCCAAGGCTTCGACCTGTAGGCTCTAAAACTCGACCTGTGACTAGTGGGTAGTCACCAGTAGCTTCCTAAGCCAACGTTTGTTATTTCACGTATTGATGTTTTCAGCACCTTGTTGTTTTAACCATGACGGTTTCAGCACCTTGTTGTTTTAATCATGATGTTTTTTCCAGTATCGTTTTATTAATATGGAATGAACAACTGTCATACATACTTAGTTATGTGTCATTGTCTAATCTATGCATGATGTTCTTCGTGAACTGTGACTAGGTGGACTGAACCCCAGTAGTTCATATTTTTCTAATAAAAAAAAATTTTTTGTTAAGTTTTGACAATGACTTTTAACTATTTATGTTTCATGCATTCATGCATTTATATTATATGTCATCTGTTGCAGGAATTTTGACTAAGTAATGGTTGGTACAGGACTGGCCCTATTTAGTCGCATGTGCTTTTATCGAAACTTTTAACTTTGGGACCGACCCATAGGCGTCCCCTCGCCATGTCTTTTATTTTGGGACCGACCCATAGGCGTCCCCTCGCACATATAAAGGTTTTTATAAACTACATTACGCATTCATGCACTGTTTTCATGCATAAAATTTTTGCTCATGATTTAAATTGGCATAAATTTTTTCATGTCCCCTCATAAGTTATTATGTTTTTATGTCAAGTATGTTTTCATACTGTCATGGTTAACTTCAGTTTCATGCTGATTATGTTATACACTTCTTCGTGATAGATGGTTTCATGTTTCTTCATGATAATTCCGTCTTCATGTTGATTATGTTTTACGCCTCTTTTGTTATTTACGTTGTCCTGCAAGACATTGTTAGATTTCATTGAATCATGCTTTCATGATAGTCATGGTTGGTTTTCATTGATCATGCTGTCAGGCAAATCATCGTTGAATTTTGTGTAACCACACTTTAACGTTTCCGTTATAACCAGAATGATGTCTATGCTAATACTGCCAGGTTATCATGATGGTTTTCCTAACCGTTTAACCGGTATACTTTCCTTAAATCATGACAAATGATCGACCCAATACCGATCATTTCATGTGCATTCAACGTGTACTCCATGTACCGTGTTCCATGTGTATTACACGTACCTAAATTCATGTGTATTTCACTTGCAATGCTGCACGAGTATTCGCTAGTCGATTCTGAATCATCTCAGGCATATGTCCACTTGCTAATACTCTACAAATTGCTGATGCCGCTCATAACTTGGAAATGTTACTAAAGGTTGATGCTGCTGACGTTCGAAGACGCTACAAGATGCGGATGTTGTTCACAACCTGGAGATCCTACAAGACGAAGACAAAGGCGTCGGAGCAAAGCAATTGGACGAGAAGATGCTTCACCATCAGACGATTCCCATCAATCATTGTCCCTAATTCTTAGTTACATGTCACGCGTCATTCGGCTGTCATTTCAGCCATATGAGTGCAAACCGGTACCAGCCGGCCACTCAGCTGAATAGTTACATGAATCACGGTCATGAGAATGACCGTCATGGAACTGACAGACAGGACGATAGTAACCACTACTATGACAGCAACTACCCTAGAAATTGCAACAAAACTCTGGCCACGGACGTAATCAGAAATATAAGGATTAGTAGTCCAACCGATCCGCTAATTCTGGCATAATAACCTTATATTGTGGTTATATTTGTTTCACATCTCGAGACACATGTCAAGACATCAGTCAAGACACATGTCTCACGTATACTTTTTGAAGACACGTGTCAAGACATCAGTCAAGACACATGTCTCACGTATACTTTCTGAAGACACATGTCAAGACACCAGTCAAGACATATGTCCTGCTTATAGTTCCAAGAACCGAGTCAAGACACATGACTCACGTCCAACTATGGAACATTTCTAAGAAATTCAGGGTACCCTCCAAGGGTATATCCATTTTGTTGTGTCGTGTATTAATCAGGCCACAAGAATTTCAATACCATTACCGGCGCATCAGTGAGAACTGTCACGTTGCCAATGTAACTTTCATTTCTTTCACCATATTTCATATATTCATGATCATGAAGGACGCCTTTCGTATTCCCACGTATACGAAGGTTTTCCTTCAGCTTAATGATGAGATCCAAGCTGCTAACGCATTTCCTCGGACAGACACGAGATGAATTTTATCCAAATCATGGACTATGAACAGCACACCATGCTGCGATTCATAATTATGTACAGTAATGTTCAGGCTCCTGAATACATCCAGCTTGATTTTTCCATCAGGAAAATCTGTACAAATTATCTATGCTTCCCAAGATTGTGCTTTGTTAGCCATGATTGCTAAAATTTTCTAGTGGTCAGTAAGACACGACTACTAAAGTCCTTTTACGCATAGCCAGTTGATTATTCCAAAATCTTCCCATATATTCCAGAAGAACCTTCAAGGAGAAGGACGGTACCATGAGATTATGTGTCGACTACCGTCGGCTTAAACAAATCACCATTCATGACCGTTATTCTCCTCCACGTATTGACAACATGTCCAATCGACCTTATAGTGTTAATCACTTTTCCAAGATTGAACTCATGATCATACTGCCAACAGTGACGAGGGAAAGAGCAGGACATGTCCATAACTGCTATTTGTACACGACTCGGTCATGCTAGATTTATGATTTTGAATTAGTCTCATCAATGCTCCAACGTCATTATAAGAATGAGTTTCCATGAACTCATAGCAAATTCATCAGTGTTTTCATTGAGGATAACCTGATTTCCTTTAAGCCTAGAAGAAGAACAGGAAGACCATACCTGCACTATGTTGCGAATTCTATGACAAGAGAAGTTTCACCCTGGAAATTTTTCCAATAGCAATTCTGTTTGATTATAGTGACACGCTGAATCACATGGGTTTCTACGGTTAATCTTACTATGACTCAGCTTATGCGTAAAGGAGAGAACCCTACACTACATTAGGTGTTCTAGAAAATCCTACGCTAGGAGAAGTCTAGATTCAGAAACTCAGAGTTTCGCAAACTCCTATGTATCAAGTCCTACGAAGCAAGATACAGTTACGTTCATATCTAAGTACCTGACATACCAACAGGTTAAGATAGGACACCAACAGACTGGGATGTTTTCATCATCTGAAATTGTGAACTGAAATGGGACAAGATCTCCACGGATTTTGGTTACCAGTTTAACATAAACTCAGAAGAAGCATGATGCTATCTGTTTATTGCAAACAGTTTGATCAAGTCTACAGAATCCTTACATCCGTTAGGATTTCAGAACCAACAGATTGATCAGACATGTTCCAGCCAAGGCTCATCTGATCACTTGGCAATTCCTCAGTTATCAGATCAGACAAATATTCATAATTATGCTCCTTAATTACTTCACGTCCTTGTTCTAATTCCACGCCTTGTTTTCGCGCTCGTGTTCATGACACTATTCACGTTCATGATCGTATTTTGGTTTACGATTTTACGTTCATTTCTTTTCTCATTATGGGTAGTTTGCAAGAACTTGAGAGACCAGACCCAAGTTTAGTATAACTCCCTATCCTCAGATAGACGTTTCTCGTCATAATCTATGTCTCACCTTCTAGCGTTTGTCGTTACCGCCATTATATTCTATGATCACGATATGTTTCACATGTCATGTTCATTCCACGTTCCTCATATCATGATCAAGATATGTTACACGTATCAGGGATCACGATATGTTTACTCATACTACACTCGCCATATCTCCACGTAGCACGTTCAAAATTTTTCACGTATCACGTTCAAAAAATTTCACGTACTACGTTTCTATATGTCTCGCGCATCGTTGCTAGTTATCAGTTAAGTTGGATTGTTTTGCACCATAATGTTTCAGTTACTCTTACACGTTAATTCTTATTCCCTCGATCGAATTTAGGGGATCTACCTTATGTTGATAACCAAGAACTTCTTCGTATTCCAAGTCAAGGTCAGGAGGACCAAGACTTATCATTCGTGTCAAGATCTTATAAAGGAACCGCTCCAAGAGGGAAGCCACTTGGAAACGGACAAGTTCATCCGGACTTCTTATCCGTTTTCTCTTATCAATTAGATATGTCCTTTCAGCCACGTCACGTTCCATGTCCTTTTTAGACATGTCGCGTTCCGCGTTCTTTCTGCCAGGTCACCTGCACGTTAATTTATCTTACATACCCTCTCAGTTTGATTCGGGTATGTTTCTCTTTCAGTTACGTTATCTATAATTCGGGGACGAATTATTCTTTTTAGGGGGGAAGAGTTGTAAAACCCGCATGCTTTTACCATGAATAGTACCCTTAAGATCGTACGTACTAGATTTAAACTTTCCTAATATAGCATGATTACGATTACGTGTTAGGATTTTACGTATTACGTACGTGTTAGAACACGATAAGTATTTACTACGCACGAGCACGTAATAATTATTTGACAATAATTAATCCCGAACATGCGATCATGAAATCATGAACGTAATTAAAACACGAACTATTATTAATTACGTATATATAATTATTATGAGCGTAATTAAATATATTAGATCACGATATTTACGTAACGAGAACACTTAAAACGCGAACACAAATAATCACGAACGTATAACTTAACACACGAGAACACACCAATGTTTTAGACACGGAAAACATTCGGGTTACCCCTTGTGGGCCCCATTACCACGAAATTAGGAGGGAGGATGGGCTTAGCCCATCAATTTTTCACTAAAAAGGAAAAGGGATATTTTTCACTACTCATTTTCATTCACAGAAGATTTTTAGAAAAACCCTAAAACCCTCTTCCTTGTTCTTCTTTGTGCCGCCACCTTAAGAACACCACAAGGAGTGGTTTGTGATCTTGGATCTTGGAATTTTAGTGATTGTTCGTGTTGGTTCTTCGTCCTTTTGATCCACGAATTCGGTAAATCCTTTTTAAACCTTTTCTTTTGATTTAATCTTTTTATAAATCAAGAACATGGGATGTTTTTACAAAAACATAATAATTAAACATGGATCTAACATGATTTGGTGTTAAGTAAAATCAAAAAGGTGTTTTAAGGGGTGTTTGTTTTTGGCCGCAGGCTGCACCGAACCCGAATGGGTCTCGGTTTGCCAAGCCGACCACCACCAAGACCTTATGGTCTTGGTTGGTGCATGTGGGTCCCACGGCAGCAGTAAAACACGGGGTACCCCGAGTTGGTTCGGGGTACGGTGTCGATTTCATGTCCGGTTCATGCTTTTTAGCCTAGATCTGGTTCATGGTGTATGTTTGGTTTTATTTTTTTTATGATCTTATGTTAAAAATTAAATTAATAAATGACATGATTAATTTAATAACATGACTTAGGTTATTTTAATTACTAATAATTATGAAATTAATTAACCTAAGTATTTTACATTTTAGACTTATAATTAATTAATTATTTAAAAACCATGATTATAATTAATTAATTAACATGACTTAGGTTATATTATTAATAAATAATAATACATGTTTTAATCTAAGTATTTAACTTTATTTAATTAAAAACATGTTATACTTTAATTAAATATTTAATAACCTATAGTTTAATTTAATTACATGAAATAATTATTAAACTATACCTTATATCATATGACTTAGGAAATAATCATGAAAACACTTAGGCTTATATACTTAGCTTATTTAACCAGCTTATTTCTAATTATGGAAAATTTCTATTTTTAGAAACATAATTAATTAAGGCAGCTAATCTATTTATGTAAACCTTCTATTTTTAGAAACTTATTTATTTCAGGCAGCTAATCTATTTATGGAAACTTATTTAATTAAGGCAGCTGGTCTATTTATGGAAACTTTCTATTTTTAGAAACCTATCTATTTTAAGCAGTAAATCTATTTTTGGAAACTTTCTATTTTTGGAAACTTTCTATTTTTGGAAACTTTTATTTTTGGAAACTTTCTATTTTTGGTAACTTTCTATTTTTGGAAACTTTCTATTTTTGAAAACTTTCTATTTTTGGAAACATTCTATTTTTGGAAACTTTCTATTTTAGGAAACCTGCTATTTTTTTGAAAGTTACTTATTATTACACAGTAAGTATAGTAACACATGAAATACCAGAAATACTTAATCAGATTAAACAGAATATAAGATAAAACACAGTTTAAGGCTTTTAAACGGTAAAACATAGTAAGAACACATAAAATAAGCTAAGACATGACATAAAACCAGTTACGTATTTAGTAAGCAGATACTTATTCATGTATATATTTATGTAGCACTAGTGATTCGGAAGTAGGATTCCTCTCAGTTCGTCTTTCTCGTTCACTGGACATAAGGTACGGATTCCCGTCCTTTAAGTATGAACATTCTTTCCTTATTAGGATTCACCGTATGCAGCCAACTGTTTTCCCGTAGTATAAGTTATGTGTTTGATTGCTTATGTTTAATTAAGATTACCTATAGCCATATACATGCATGACCAGTTTCACCTAGTTATGGAGGTACCATAACCATAACATTAGAGGCACTGATGTTATGACTTCACCACGGCGGAGTGATTGCTCGTGGCGTCCCTTCAGCTTTTGGCCATCTATATTATATTTATCATGTGGGGCGTATGGGTGCACCCTAGTTACATGTTTTCAGTCAGGATTTCATGGTGAATGTGGTGTGTGCCTTGCATCCTTCACAAGGAGTTGATCCCTCCTACCCAAAAACCAGTATATTAAATTAGAGCCAGCCCCTCTAATTTGCATGATGAGGTCACCCCTCCAAGTATTCATGGACGGTGGATTTTGATGACCTATATTGGCTAATGGTAAAATATGTTAAACAGTTTTCATAAGATAAACATAAGGCTTTTCAAACTATAAAACCAGTTTTATGAACATGTTCCAGGTTTTCCAGGACTTATACATTTCCGCTGCTATTAAGTCTCTATTATGTTTTAGTCACTTATACTATGTCTATATCCGTGCACTGAGCGTTATGCTCAGCCGTTACTTTCCTTTCCATGTCCTAAAACGGCAGGTACCCTAGGAAAGACTCGAGCATTTGGAGGACGTGCATAGGATGGAAGTTGCCAGAGACTTCTTTTCCTTTTTGCCTTCATATACTTATGCTTGTTTAGTCTTTCATTCATTTCTTTTGCTTTATGGTGTTTTGGGCTTATGTTTGGGAACCGATGTTTGATTCCGGTTATCCGTATGGTCATGTAATGTTTTATACATTTATCCTTGTATGCTTTGATGACACGCCATAATTACGCGTGACATTCCATTATCAAAATGGGGTGTTACACACGGTGAATGAACCGGACCAACGGGATTTCAACTTACCAGAAAAGATTTTTAAGCGAGAATTAAAAAGCAAAACTTGATCCCCAATGTTAAAAACCCGGGTTTTAATTTTAGAATCATGCAACTTTTTAGTTTTTTCTTTGTAAATCAATGAATTTTCATAAGCAATATCCCTCAATTCATCCAATTCATTTAATTGCATTATCCGGTGTTTTCCCGCGGTCTCCATATCATCATTACAATGCTTTAGGGCCCAATAAGCCTTGTGTTCCAATTCGATTGGCAAATGACAATTTTTTCCATACACAAGCTTATAGGGAGTGCACCCAATGGGCGTCTTATGAGCGGTCCTAAAGGCCCATAAAGCATCGTCTAATTTATCCGACCAAGATTGTCGGTTTTCCCTAACGGATCTCTCTAATATCCTCTTCAAACCTCGGTTTGAAACCTCGACTTGCCCACTCGTTTGTGGGTGATAAGTCGTAGAAAGCCGATGTGTAACCCCATATTTCCTTAGGACCCTTTCGAATTGGTCGTTACAAAAATGGGTTCCACGATCGCTTATAATCGCACGAGGGGTTCCAAACCGAGAAAACAAGCTTTTCAAAAACTTGACTACCACATGGGCATCATTGGTGGGCAAAGCCTTAGCTTCCACCCACTTAGATAGGTAGTCAAACGCAATGAGGATGTACTTATTACCACGAGATGATGGGAACGGCCCCATAAAGTCTATGCCCTAAACGTCAAAGATCTCACACACTTGGATGATGTTTTGTGGCATCTCATCTTTTTGTGAGGCTTTTCCTTGTCGTTGGCATGAGTCACACGACTTCACAAGATCTTGTGCATCTCGGTAAATAGTAGGCCAAAAGAAGCCGGCATCAAACACCTTCTTAGCCGTGAGATTAGCACTGTGGTGACCACCCGTGGGTCCCTCATGGCAAGCTCTAAGGATATTAGAAGCTTCGGTGCCAAATACACAACGTCGGATGATTCGATCCGCACAAGTTCGAAACAAGTAAGGGTCGTTACAAAAGTAGAACTTGACGTCACGAAATAATTTTCGTTTTTCTTGAGTCGTCATACCCTTAATGATGAAGCTACCCGCATGGTAATTTGCAAAATCCGCAAACCATGGGGTGGAAGAATCAAGCTTGGAATTCACTACACCAAGTGTCTCAAGCGGAAATGTTTCGGTGATTTCCTTGGGCTCGTAAACACTTTGGTGAGGATCTTCCAAACGAGAAAGATGATCGGCCGCTAGATTCTCGGCTCCTTTTTTGTCAACAATTTTGTGGTCAAATTCTTGAAGGAGGAGAATCCAACGAAGTAATCTCGGCTTTGCATCTTGTTTAGCCATGAGATACTTGATAGCCGAATGATCCGTATACACTATGCATTTTGTCAAGACGAGATAAGGTCAAAATTTCTCAAATGCATACACCACGGCAAGGAACTCCTTCTCCATTGTAGTGTATTTAAGTTGAGCCTCGGTCATCGTCTTGCTAGCATAGTGAATAGGCAAGAAGTGCTTTTCATGACGTTGCCCCAATACGGCCCCAATAGCGTAGTCACTAGCATCACACATGAGCTCAAAGGGGAGGTTCCAATTGGGGGCAACAAGAATGGGAGCTTCGGTAAGTTTCCTCTTAAGGATTTCAAAGGCTCGTACACAATCTTCGTCAAAGACAAAACGTGCCTCTTTTTCAAGAAGATGTGCAATAGGTCGAGAGATCTTTGAAAAATCCTTGATGAATCGACGATAAAAGCCAGCGTGGCCTAGGAAACTCCTAACTCCCTTAACGGTTTTGGGATGAGGTAATTTGGCGATGACGTCTACCTTAGCTTGATCTACCTCAATCCCCGCTTTTGAGACCTTGTGCCCTAAGACGATTCCACTCTTAAACATAAAATGACACTTTTCCCAATTGAGCACAAGGTTGGTTTCCTCACAACGTTTCAACATTCTCTCAAGATTCGACAAACACGAAGTGAACGAATTACCAAACACGGAAAAGTCATCCATGAAGACTTCCATCGTCTTCTCGATCATGTCATGAAAAATAGCCATCATAAACCTTTGAAAGGTTCCCGGTGCATTGCAAAGTCCGAATGGCATTCTACGATAGGCAAACGTTCCATATGGACACGTAAACGTAGTTTTTTCTTGATCACGAGGGTCGATGGGAATTTGGAAGTAACCGGAAAAACCATCTAAAAAGCAATAGAAATCGTTTCCCGCAAGACGCTCCAACATTTGGTCCATGAAGGGCAAGGGAAAATGGTCTTTTCGGGTGGCTTCATTCAACTTACGATGGTCAATGCACACTCTCCATCCGGTCACGAGTCTAGTGGGAATTAACTCATTGGCATCGTTTGGCACAACGGTCATTCCTCCCTTCTTAGGGACACAATGAATAGGACTCACCCAAGGGCTATCGGAAATAGGGTAAATCATTCCCATGTCAAGGAGTTTAAGGACCTCTTTTTTAATGACGTCGTGAATTTTGGGGTTCACCCTCCTTTGACATTGGATTGCGGGCTTGTAATCCTCCTCCATTAAGATTTTGTGGGTACAAAACTTGGGATCGATTCCCTTAATGTCGGATAACTTCCACGCAATTGCCCCTTTGTGATCCTTTAGAACATCGACAAGTGCGGTTTTTCATCATTCGAAAGTTCCTTCGCAATAATAACCGGAAACTTGTCGTCCTCCTCCAAAAAGACATATTCGAGATGAGGAGGTAAATCTTTCAACTCGAGGATAGGTGGTTCCTCAAGTGAAGATTTGGGCTCGATACTCATAGCCTCCTCGGGTGGAGGAAATGGGAAATCGTTAAGAAAATCCTTGATAATCGAGAAGTCCTCATCGTTGTCGAGGTCTTCGTTACAAGTACGTGGAACATCGAATTCTTCCAACGTAAAACCACCACCTTCAAAGGGAGTGAAGGTTGGTGTCGAATTATCAAGAATTGGATCTAACATAGTGGGATTGCCACTAGTTTCTTCATCACCAAAACCTAGAACTTCTTGTGAAAAATCCTCGCAAACCACGTCGATCATATCAACGAGGTTTATGGTTGCAACAGAATAAACATGAGAAATTTGAGAGTTTTGAGTTGCGTTTATAACAAGTTCCTCGTCGTTGAAACGTAAGGTGATCTTTCTAGCATGAACATCGATCAAATCCATAGACGTATCTAAAAATGAACGACCTAAAATTAGAGGAACTTGAGGATCCATGGGGATATCAACAACGATAAAGTCTATGAGATAGTAGAACTTCCCCACTTTCACAAAAACGTCTTCCGCCAATCCACATGCGCGAATCGTGGAATGGTCGGCCAACTCGATAGACATTAGTGAATGAGTAAGATTAGGAAGATTGAGCGACTTGAAGATTGCAAGTGGCATCAAGTTAATGCTAGCACCAAGATCGGCCAAGGCATAGCATTCTTCCATATCTTGGATTGCACAAGGGATCAAAAATTTACCGGGATCAACGACTTTTTAAGGTACGCGATTAAGATAAACCGACGAACAACTAGACAATTGGTGCAATTTCTCCTTGTTGTTCAACATACTTTTAAAGTTAGCGGCAAATCGAGGCATCATGACCAAAGCATCGGCGAAACTCACATTAAAGTGCAAATCACGAAACATTTTCATAAAAAGCTCAAATTGGTAATTGTCGCGCTCTTGACATTTCTCCTTCCTAAGTCTCGATGGGTAGGGCAAAGGTGGTGTGGGTTGAGGCATAGGCATAGCCTTTGGAATCTCGGGTTCCAATATTGGTAAAGGGTCAACCGTAGGTGTGGCATGAGCGGTACTTTGTGGGCTTGAGATATGCTCCTTTTCGACCACCACCTCGGGTTCTTCCTCAATTTCCTCCACCGTTGGAGTAATTGGTTGAGGAGTCGGTTCCTTAAGTGTCTTACCACTTCGTGTGGTAATCACTTTCATCTCTCCCTTCGGGTTTGATATGGTGTTACTAGGTAGACTACCCGAAGTAGAGGCTTTGTTTCCCATGACCGCTTCCAAAATAGCATTAAGCTTAACATCTTGACTAGCGGCTTTTTGGTCTATCCTTTGTTCAAGCCTAGCATGACTTTGCTCAATTTTATTGTTTCGACCTCTAATTTGATTAGCAAAATCATTTTTCAACTCATTTTTCATGTTGGTATTTTCCTTGGCTAAATTGGCTATCTCCTTTGCATTTTTAGCCGCTTCCCTAGCTTGACTAGCCAATTGCTCTTGAATGTTTTCCAAAATCTTATCATTTGCCGTAGAGTAATTCAAAAAGTCCATTGGAAGTTCTTTAGTGTAAACATTTTGAAGACCTTGACTTGTGTTTTGAAAATTACGGTTTTGGTTTTGGTTTTGCAATTGGCTACTACTCCCTTGATTCCCATAGTTGTTATTACCCTTGTAATTGTTTCTTTGATTGTTTTGGTAACCAACTTGATTGTTTTGATAATTGTTAGTATTTTGATTTGGTGGAAAACCCAGTGGAGTCAATTGATTAGTGCGGGAAACTTGACCGTTTTGGTTGTAATTTCCCGTGGTTGCGTAGGCACTCGAAGTGTTACCACCGTTGGTAATGCACTCGGAGAAATCATGACCTCCACCACAATACATGCATGACACCTCAACCGCTTTAGCCGTAGCGGGAGCACTTGGTTCACCAACTTTAAATTCAATCAAAAGTCCTTTTAGCTTATCAAAAATCTTGTTTTCCAAGTTCGCCTCAATTTGGCAAGCATCGATGGTAGTAGACAAAGAAGGTGAAGCCGAAGACGAAGCCTTACGAACACTAGACGTGCTACGAGGACTATACACCTTAGATCTATTCTCAATTATCACCAAAGCTTCCTCAACCGTTTTACACAAAAAATTACCACCCGCGACGGCATTTAAATAATCCCTTTCATGATCATTAAGTCCATTGTAAAACGTGTCAATTTGATGCAAGTCGGAAAAACCGTGATGAGGACATTCATGTAACATCTCCTTAAACCTATTCCAAGCCGTTGAAAAACTTCCATTAAACTCTTGTGAAAATTTCGAAATCTCGTTTTTCAAGTGCGTAGTCTTAGAGGGCGGAAAAAATTGGTTCACAAACTTAGACACGAGATCCTTCCACGTCAATATAGAATTGGGTGGATCTTTCTCTAACCAAATTTTAGCGGGCCCCGCTAAGGAATACGGAAAAAGCATCATCTTAATCGAGTCATTCGAGACATCCTTAAACTTGCAAGTGGCGGTAAGACAATTGAATTGGCGGATATGGTTGTGTGGATTGTCCTTCTCATCACCACGGAATTTGTTGTTTTGGATCATCGACAACAAACCCGTTTTCACCTCAAAATTCTCCGCAAGGATAGCGGGAATCACAATAGCCTCTCCATAACCCTCGGTGGGTGTTTGAAGTAACTCCATCATAGTTCGATTCGCCATGGTTGGTGCTTCTCTTACAATGGGTTCGTCAATAGGAGACTCCTCACTAGAAAGATTGGGAGTGGGAGTTTTGTTCTTTCGTTTACGTGCACGTCTTGCTTGATTACGAGTTAGCATAAACGTCACGTACAACGAGGGGTTGAGCAAAGAAGATTCTTTTTGGTGTTTTGTATTTTTCAATTTTTTTTGTGGTTTTTGATTGTATTAACCTTTTTGGATTTTGGTGAATGTATTAAGTAGACACAAATCTACAAATCTCCTCCTTAATCAAATCTCTTGATTAAAGAAGCCTCAGGGAATGAAAACGATCACGTGAAGTGAACGCATTCGATGACTTTAGAACGTTGGTGGAACACCAAAACGTTCAAGAGGGTTTAATCAACGAAACCAAGAAAATATATATGGTACTTAGTAATACTTTGGGCGGCAAAACCCTCGATTAGCTCTCAAAATCAAATACTCACAAGCAAGCGGGGAAACGAGGCGGTGCGAAGCACTTAAGAGCCTTTTTCCTTAGGATATATTTTATAATATCCGCCTTATACCCACCTTATATTTTGTATTTTTCAAGATTGAGCTTCACGAAAGTATTTATCTATTTTTGTCTTTTTCTTTGGTTTGAGATTCGAATACAATGATTGGGTAATGACCTCCCAACTTAAGGTTGTGATTTCTCACGTATCTGGAGTACTTGTGAATTTATTGTTCTACGTATACAATATAGTAATAGTATTCACACAAAAATCAAAAACCGATAATACGTATTAGTAGAGTGCTACTAATACAAATACTATTTTGGTTAGTATATAAAAACAACAATTCCAAATCAAAACACAACACGCCTCCCCGGCAGCGGCGCCAAAATTAATGTAGTATTTTTGTATACCCTTTAGGAAAAGAGTACCAAAAGTGGCAAGTATTAAGCACGACGATTTAGGAAAACCGTGTACAAATAACCCTAAAATGGGGGATCGTTCTCAAGGAGGCTTAGTGTGTGTGTAATGAAATGATTATCTTTGTGATTATATTTGTGAGAAAGAAAAATAGAAAAGGGATAAGAAGAGAATGACGGTTACGATGTCGTATTAAACTAAGACGAAAAAGGTGTACACGTAAAACCGTAAAAAGTACCAAAATTAAAATTTTACCCTAAAAATTCCTAAAAATCACTAAAAATCCACAAAAATATTCTAAGAGTTTACAAAAAATCCAAACTTGCCAAAACCTTTTAATGAATTAAATAATGACTTTTTAATGCTAATTAAAGCCCTAAAAATCAATATTAACTATTAAAAAGTCCAAAACAAGATTTAAAGTTTGTAAACCTCAAAAATACCCTAATTAAGCTAAAAAGTATTTTTCAAAATTTTAAAACCACTAAAAACTATTTTTAAACAATTAAAAACTATTAAAATCAGTTAAAACTTAAATTAATTCTAGAAAATCATTAAAAGACCCTAAAAATATTTGAAAGTTGCAAAATTCCTAATTAAGTGTCTACAATCTAGGAAAAATATAAAACTTAGAAAATCAGACTTTTAATTTTTAACAATAAAATAATATTAAAATATTATTAAAAATCCAAAAATCATAAAAATTCTAAAAACTTGCAAACTAGCTTAATTTAACCTAAATAACTCAGAAATGAAAGTGAAATTACCCAAATACCCTTAATGGGCCTAAAAAGTGGGCTAAACCCAAAACAGATCACTATTGGGCCAAATTTAAGCCCAATATAAAAAAGTGGCCCAAAATAAGCCCAAAAAGCACTACTTGACTCAAAATTTGATTTTAAACAACTTTTTCCAAAGCCCCAAAAGCTGAAAGTGTGAAATAAGCTAGCTTATACCAAACAGCTTATTCTTAATGGGCTTTTTGGCCCATTAAGCTATAAGCAAATGCCATAAGCTCAAAATAGACACACAAGCTTCTTTTGTCCTAAATAAGACTTCTGTAAAAAGAAATTTGAAATAAGCCCAAGGAATAAGCCTGAAAATGCAATAAGCAATCTACAGAAAATGACAAAATAGTCGTTTTGAGTTCTAGGCCACCCCAAAAGCTGATTCAAGTTTCTAAAGCTTTCAAATGACTTAATTAAGCAAAATCAACAAAGAGTTTTAAAATAAGCTGACTCAATAAGCTGGAAAAAGCAAATAAGCACTTATGTAAAAGTCAAATAAGTTGGTTTTATAGCAAAAAGTCAAAGTCAAAGTCCAATAAGCTCCAGTCTAATCAATTGGGTCAAATAATGAAGATCTATCACAAAAAATAAGTTGTTGCAGGTCTGGATAAGCTAAAATAGCTTATTGATAAGCTGATGACAAAATAACACTAGCAGGGGCTAGTTTTGGGTGTTGAGTAGTGGAAACTTTTTCTAATGCTTGACTTGTTTGACCTTTTGTCTTTAGTGAACTTTTTTGAGATTCAGATTACACAAAGGCACCCAAATGATCTTTGGATCATAAGGAGTCAATAACAATCAATAAATCACAAACACAATCACCCAATTGATACAGTTTAATCAATAAAGCACCAGATCAAGCACAGACATGAACAAATAAGCAGAACAGGTTCAATAAGCACTTAGAGCAATATTCAGCCAACCAAATTCAACCAAAAGCATACACAAGCTATTATAAACTCAAATGAACAAGTCTAAACAGGTTTCATGCAATGATTCAAAGAATTAAGCAAGATTCAAGCACCTTAAGTTACTGATGAACACAAGAACATGCAGTTTTACACTTTGCTGATGTATTTGACCAATAAGCCAGATTCAAACCTCAATATCTATCAAAATAAGTAATAATAATGATGTTTTAACAACTTTCAACCCTAAGCATGCACAAATACTATATTTCACCAAAATCTTAGGTCAAAAACAGTTACATTCACCAAGTTATAGCAGATTGTATGATTTGAAGTTTCAAACCCAAAAACTTGCAGCAAAACACTCTCAACAAGGCATATATCAGATATAGAGCACAAATACACACTTCTAACAACACAATACCAAGATTTCAACTTAAACAGGTAGACCCAAACACCCCTTTATCTTTTCAAATCCAATTTTAAACAAGAAAAAGTGTGATTCAGTTAACCCAATGATTAATCTAGCATATAAACAACCTTATCATGCAAGACTAAGCATATTTAAGCCAAGAAATCAACAAGAACAACAGTATAGCACAAATCCACAAAAAATCCAATTTTCATCAGATTTTTAAGGTTTCAAGACAAACCTCATGGATGTACATCCACACCCACGAATTTATGAGCTTATGTGCTAGCTAGAACAAGCACAAGCTTCCAATAACAACCCTGCTAAGATTCAACAAGGTAAGTAGCACAATATCAAAATCAGAAACTTAAAAAGCCTTGATTAATGCAATGTTGTTACCCCACACTTGATTATCCCCAAGTTATAAGCCTCACCACACCTTAATATCACAATTAGGATGCTATGATCAGCCCTATAACCCAAGAATTCCAAGGTTGAAACAAGAACTTAGCAAAATATCAAGCTTGAAAGAAAAATGCAAACTTTTGCACTCTCCTTAAAAACAGGTTTTGAGATTCAAATTCAGTGAACAAATAACATAAACAAGCATAAAATAAGATGGCACTTGGTCTTTGTTCAACACACTTAACACAATTTCATTAGACTGAAAAGAGGATTTACAAGTGTTTGAACAAGGAAAAACCAAAAGCAGCTGAAATGTAAAGTCCTAGTGCCTTTATATAGGCATACAATGTATCTAGAAAGCTGAAAAAGAAGTGAAACCCTAGCCTTGAACTTCCAAAATTGCCCTTGTCTTGTTTGAATATCTTGAAGAATCATGTGACGAATTTTGTTGTGTTGTGATAGCTGGCAAGTAAAAAGAGTATCCAAGGGTTTGTATCAAGCTTAGGATGTAAGCACAATTGTGGGACGTTGGATGACTGGCTTTCTTTGTCTTCTTCCTCTTAGACATAGCAGGGGAGGTCCCATGCAGCATGTGGGTTGGTGGGGTGTCATGTTTAAGGTTTGGGATGTGATTATGATATCCTTAATCATAAGTCTGGATAATATTGGGGCTTAATTTTTGCTTAATCAAAAAGCCCTAATCCTTGTTCTTGAGTGAGTAGTGTGACGTTTGATCCAGATTTGGGTTTAAAAATATGTTAAGCGCCAAGTTTAAACTAATCTGTTAGGATTAGTTAATAAATGGGGTGAGTGGATAGCTGATGTGGAGGTGTGGAGGGTGGTGATTGGTGGAGGTGGTGAGGTGTCACCATTTGGTTGGTCTAGGTAAGAATTGTGTCGGCCAGAAACAAACCCCCTTCTTTATTGAACTTGTCTTTTCTCTTCCAAACCTTGTCAACGCCCAATTAAGCTATAACAACTTTTCATTCTTTACACTTTTGCCCCAAAACATTTTGCAAAGTGAATTCAGGGGTAATTCTTGCCATTTTGTGATTCTTGAGGGACTAATTTGGCATTTTCTTGATGGATAATGGTCTTTACTTGTATGATTGGAATTTTGGAGGACTGAATTTGCCAAGTCTTCATTTATGAGGGACCATTTTTGCCA
Organism: Glebionis coronaria; assembly: GCA_025667525.1. Lineage (NCBI taxonomy): Eukaryota > Viridiplantae > Streptophyta > Magnoliopsida > Asterales > Asteraceae > Glebionis > Glebionis coronaria. The sequence goes on along the minus strand of CM046874.1, from coordinate 632,439,712 downwards.
ATTGTTGAAAGTCAAGGGTCCTTTTGGTAATTTTGGGATTTTCAAAGGACCAAACTTGTAATTTCTTGTTCTTTGAAGGACTTCATGATGTATTTGACTTTGTGGAGGATAATGGTTGACAATTTAGCTTTGTTGAGGGGCTAAACTTGCCAAATCTTCAAAGTGGAGGGCCCTTTTGTAATTTTGACAAACTTTAGGGACCAAACTTGTAATTATGAAGATACAAGGGTATAAAGTGTCAATTCTTCCATATTGGAGGACCCTTCTTCATAATTCTTCAAATCTTCAAGGGTTTTCTTGGGAAAATTCTTCATTAGGGCTTGGTTCATTGTGCGACTTCGTTTCCCGTGTTCGTTTTTGCATGATTCTTGTGATCTTTTGTCATTTTCTCAATATCCGTACCTAAAATACACAAGCAACAAACACAAGCATATATATGGGTATTTTGATGATATTTAATGCATTTTAAGCCCTTTTTGGACGATGAGACTATGTATAAAAGCAATCTCATCATTTTCCCATACAAAGTTTTTTATCCGTGCTCCCGTTATTATTTCTACTGTTTTTGCTTATATCCATTTGGTGAAGTAGTCTATGGCAAAAATTAGAAATTTGACTTTGCCTCGTCCCTCTAGGAAGGGTCCGACTTGTTGATCCCGAACTTAGATCGATTTGCTTTGTATTATCGAGATAAATCAAGTATAATACGTAGAGAAACTTTGTATATTCAACAATCTAAGTATTATGCGGAATCTAATACTTAGAACAAAGAACAAAGAACAAAGTGACAAGAATGTATACCTAACTTTCAATCGATTAATATCAAACCACAGAGAACAAAGTATGAAAGTCGTACCAAACATTAAACCCTAAGGTCTCCTTTTATAAAATAAGGAGCCTTGTACAAAAAGCTAAGGAAAAACTATCATAGGAAGTTATACAAGATAAACATAAAAATTAAACTTATTCGTACATATCTTTCTAAATAAACAAAACGAGTTGATCCATGCATTCCATGCAATCTCACAGTGGGTGGGAGTCTTCTATTCAATGGCTTCTTGTCAGCGGCTACACCATGCTTGATAGCGGATAGAACATATCTTGTTAGCGTCTAACTTCACTTGTCAACGGCTAGGGACTTGGTCATTTTATTCCCAACAATCATCCACTAAACTTGATATTTATTCTAACTATCAAGTTTTTGAATAAAACAAAATATACATAGAGGGTTCTTACAAATATTTATCCCCGAATTTGAGTATGAATGAATATCAAAAAGTCAACACTCAAATCACTTGTGTAGTCCACCTTGAGTTTGGTCTTAATCATCTTCTACAATACATCATGTGTTAGTGGATAGATCTTATCCACCAACAAACATTCTAAAAACTTTGAAGTACATAGATGAAATGCACCAGTTTCAGAATACAATCTCCATTCCAAGCCATTTGAATAATCCAAAACCAGCCATACTGGATCATCCTGGTCATGGTCAAACAACCTTCTAAAGGTTGATCAGATCCTTATTTCTCCAACACTTGGTGGAACCACGACATCATACTTTTCCTTCAATAGACCCCATGATAGGTGTGTAAACACCCATCTTTTTTACCACTTAATTACTATAATAACCGGACCAAAACGTGTATTTTATGTCTTTTATGTCGGAATTATGCGTGGTTTGTGTTTTTGTTGTAATTTAGGACGAAATTGTGAAAAGTGGAGAAAACACGGGAATTCACGGGCATTCACGGCTTTTATTGAAGAAAAAGATGAAAGACGGAGTCGAGAAGTCAAAAGTGGAAAAAGAACGGAAGTCCAAGACCAATTCTGAAGATTTATCGAAGAAAAAGTCAAAAGACGGAAGTTTATCAAAAGTCGAGAAACTCAAGTCTATTTTACTGAAGAAATTAAAGACGAGTTCAAAAGATATCCCGAGCCACAAGTCCTTAAAGTCCAAATTTAAAAGAAAGATTAGAAGAAAAGGACTAATGGTGCAATTAAAAGAAGATTAAAGAAGGAGGGACTAAGCATGCAATTAAGGAAGCTTCCTAAGCAAGCCTTAATCTCCCCTATATATAGATTAGATCATTTTCATTTTCCTCTTGTTGGATAGCTTGACAAACTATCTCTTCCATTTTAATTACCTTGCACCTTTAATTACTTGTCCAATTTAATTACCTTGTCTTGCACTTAATTACCATTTTAATTCAAGTAAGTTTTTCTTTTTTTAATTCTTGTCAAGCTTTATCTTTATCTTGTTAATCTCATTCTTCCTTTCTTAATCTTTGATTGTTATTGTTTATGTTTAAGTTCTTTATTTTTGTTGATTTGATTTAAGTGGATTTGATTATCTTGTTAGTTTTATTGTTTTGGATTGATTGTTTATGATTATTAGTTGTTTATTTGCTTGTTTGATTTAATCTTGTGTTTGTTTTAGCTTTGTTTTGGTTAGATCCGAGCTTTAATCTTATCCCTTGTTCTTCGGACATCATACTGTTCTTTCCCAGGATTCGTGTCCAGCCAATATTCCGAATAGGGAATTGCCAGCTTGTGGTCTATTCGGAATATTATTTATTCCGAGTAAGGGTTTGGCAGATAGGCTTATGCGGAATATTATTTATTCCGAGTAAGAGTAACTTTCCGAATAGGCCTAACTTTCCGAATAGCAAGCTTTTCCGAATAGGGTCTTGATTCCGAATAGGGCTAATCTTTCCGAATAGGTGACAGTATTCCGAATAGAGGCACATTCCGAACAGGGACTTTATTCCGAATAGGAATAGTATTCCGAATAGACTGGATTTTCCGAATAGACCAAATATTCCGAGTAGAACTTTATTCCGAATAGGGACAGATATTCCGAGTAGAGAGATATTCCGAATAGGAGGAATATTCCGAATAGGGTTTGGTTTTCCGCATAAGGAACTATTCCGAATAGGCACCTTTTTCCGCATAGTGACAGTATTCCGAATAAGGGTTTTATTCCGGATAGGGACTTATTATTTTCAGTTTTCTGCTTTTTCATTTTAAGCTTTATTCTTCCCGCCTTTTTCCTTGCTCGCACTTTAAGTTTATTTGCCTTAGTTTAAGATTTAGTTTAGTTGCGTTTTAAGTTTGCCTTAGTTAGATTTAAGTTTGCGTTATTTACATTATTGCCCTTTAGTTTTAGTCTCGCTTTAATTACTTGCACCATCTATTTTAATTAGACTTAGATTTATTTTAATTGCACCTTTACTTTAATTGTTCTGCACCTTTAATTTTCAAAACTACAACGACACTTTTGTTCCACCAAAGTTCAACTGAGTCACACATTAAACAACAAGTTTTTCAATTCGAAGAGAACACTAGAACGATAAATTTTAACTGGGTGAAAACCTAGTTATCAAATGGCGCCGCTAGGGGTGCAAACGAGCCGAGCTTTTATCGAGCTATTCGAGCTCGAGCTCAAGCTCGACTCGATCGAGCCGAGCTTTTATCGAGCTCAAGCCCGAGCTCAAGCCCAATAATAGGGCTCGCTACATATAATGAGCCGAGCTCGAGCTTTTGATAGCACGGCTCGAGCTCTTATCGAGCTTTTCGAGCCTTAATAAAAAAAATATTTTCATATAAGTAAATCAACGTTGATTTGAATATTAACCTTATTATAAAGGATAACTCTATAAAATATTGAATAATTTATTGATAGTTGTTATCATAGTTTAATAAAAACATAGAATTTATGGTGGTGTGTTAATATTAGTGATGTATTTGTTTCATATATAAAATTTCGAGCTTTTCTAGCTAAGCTCGAGCTTTGCTCGAGTCCTTATCGAGCCGAGCTCAAGCCTTAACGGTTAAAGCTCGACGAGCTATCGAGCCGAGCTCGAGCCCACCTTTTATGTTTCGAGCCCGAGCCCGAGCCCTGTTAAGCTCGGGCTCAGCTCGGCTCGTTTGCACCCCTAGGCGCCGCTGCCGGCTCTTTTCGTAAAGATCAACAGTTTTTTGTGAGAGACACGTTGCTTTTTGGGATCCGTTCACTTGTGAACGTTATTTTTCTTGCATAAAAAATTCAAAAATCATAAAAATTAAAAAATTCATAAAAACCATAAAAATTAAAAATATAAAAAATCCAAAAAGATTTTATCTTTCTTGTGTATATATATTGTCTTTGTGTTTGGTTTTGTTTTCTTTTGCATTTTCAGGTGTATGCGTACTAGATCTTCTAATTATCAAGAGCCCGAGCCTCAAGAAGATTTAGATATGGCAGGTGTCAACAACAACAACATGCCACCGCACCTCAATAATAATAATAATAACAACAATGCTCTTCCACAGCCCGATCTTCGGACCATGGAGGAACTTTGTCAACCAACAATGTTTGGACGAGGAGGACCGATTGCGCCGATGCAAATCAACGCTCCTGAGTTTTCGTTGAAGCACCACATGATTCAGCAAGTGCAAACAAACCCATTTAGAGGATTGCCTGATGATGATGCCAACAAACACCTCGACAAGTTCATTACAATCACCCAAAGCATGAAGTTGGCCGGTGCCACTATGGATGAGCTTCGCCTACAACTCTTCCCACACACTTTATTACATCATGCCGAGAAATGGTTTGATCGTCTCCCGAAGAATTCTATTCACACTTGGGATGACATGACTCAACGCTTTTTGTCGCGCTACTTTCCACCATCCATGGTCACAAGCCTTCGCAATCAGATCAGCGGTTTCATGCAAGATCCCGATGAATCTCTTTTTGATGCATGGGAGAGATATAATGTCTTGATCGACCGTTGTCCAAACCACAACATGCTTCCGGTCACCTTGATCGATACTTTCTACAACGGATTGACTTTTCGAGATCGTGATACGATCAATGCAGCCGCCGGTGGCACATTCATGAAAAGGAGACCCGAGGAGTGTAGAGAGTTAATTGAAAACATGACTACTCATCATAAGAACTGGGATTCCTCTGCTTCTTCTAGAAACAACACGAGAGTCAATGTTTCTTCTACCTCAGCAAACCCTGAGATGACCGAACTCACCCGCATGATGGCTGAAATGAGCAAAAGTATTACGCTTCTCGCTTCAAACCAACAACAACAACAAGTTAAAGCGGTTGCTAATCCTTGTGAAACATGTGGCGGTCCTCACTCATACACCGATTGTCCTTCGACACAAGGAAATCCGGAAAATGTGTATGCAGCTTACGGTAATTATTCACCGGAAAATTACCAAGCTAGACAACAAGGGGATAGAAACCTGCTGAGCTACCGTTCCAACAATTACCTTTCACCCGGTTTTTCTCCTCAAAACCAAAATCCCGCCAACAACTACAATAGAAGCAACCAAATCCCACCTCGTGCTTCTAACCCTTATCAACCACCCACCCAACAACACCCACCCATTAATCCTGATGTTGACACAATCATGAGAACTCAAGGTGAGCAAATCAAGAATCTACAGAGCCAAATAATCAATTTGAAAGGAGATATCTTGAAGCAAGGTAATGACATCAGAACCGAGGTTCGTGATAACCTTCAATCCTCCTTCATCACTCAAACAACTGAATTGAAGAATCTGTTGGCTAGTTTCTTGCCCGAAGCTCAACCTTCTTCTTCTTCTTTGGGTTCTCTACCTTCAAACACCGTCACCAATCCGCGAGCTAATGTGAGTGCTATAACTACGCGTAGTGGAATTACCATTGTCAATCCACCTGACTCACCACCATCATCTACACCTCCTCCACCACCATATATCCCTACTCCTCTTACACTTAGTGATAGTACACCATTACCGTCTCCGCCTCGTCATGACGATGTATCTCGGAAGGACCCTTCAACATCACAACCTTCACCATCTACACCTTCACCTAACCCTTATCAACCCAGAATCCCATACCCTTCTCGCATAGGCAAGACCAATGATCTAACCAAGAATGACTGCCAAGTATCGAAATATGTGGATATGCTATCTAAAATGACCATCAACATTAGCCTTGTTGAAGCACTTTGCCACATGCCCAAATTTGTGAAAGCATTCAAGGAATTGCTTAGCAAGAAGGAGAAGCTGATTGAACTCGCCAACACACGATTAAATGAAAACTGCTCTGCAGTCCTTCTTAGAGAACTTCCGGAAAAGCTTGGAGATCCCGGTCGTTTTGTGTTGCCTTGCGTGTTCAACAAAACTGAAGAATTTACTGCCCTTGTCGATCTCGGGGCTAGTATTAATCTTACGCCACTAAGTGTTTGGAAAACACTATCTTTACCCGACCTCAATCCAACAAAGATGACTCTTGAACTTGCAAATCGCACTCTCGCTTACCCCGTCGGTATAGCCGAAGACGTGTTTATTAAAGTTGGCGCATTTACTTTCCCGGTCGATTTTGTCGTAGTTGATTATGAAATGGACCCTCGTATTCCGTTAATACTTGGTCGACCATTCTTGAGATCCGGACGTGCTTTAGTGGATGTAGCCGAAGGTGAGTTAATCTTAAGAGTCGGGAAAGATTCACAAATTTTCAAAATGGGGCAGCTTACAGGCAAATCTTTTGGACGAGAATCAGTCAATATGATTAATGTGCTCGATGACTTTGTCATCTACAACAATCCTCTATTCGACTCTTGCATTGATAATCTAATTTTTAAAGATGTTGTGGATGATTCTCGCCCCAATTTGGAAGCTTCTCCCATTTATGATTCGCCACCGGTCTTTGATGCTTATGATGATGATGATTCTAGCTCAGATTCGGATAATTTTGATTGTATTTCTGAGTATCCCGAGCTGCCCACATTCGATGATTTTGATGAGGCTGATACTCTCTCGAGCGATTCTTCACATGATGAAGATCCTCCGCCATCACTCGATCCTACCTTGGACGATTACTCATTCGAGGAAGACTTCTCTATGTTTCTCAATACATACTTCCCGCATGAGAGTGATGCACCTCCTCTGGACTTTGAATCTTATCGTCTTGATCCTACTTTGGATTTGAAGAAAATTTTGTCTAAGGAGAAGAAACCGATTGACACCGAAATCCGTTGCACGTATGATTTAACACCTCTTTGTCCCACTTCTGAGGACGAGGTTGTGCTTCTTTGCAGATCTTCTTCACACTCGGCTGAGCCTGAGTGCTATTTTCCCTTAAAGGAAAAGGTGTTCGACCCTGGTATTGAAGTCTTTGAGCCATCTCAGTATCCACCTGATGAAATAAAAGGAAAAATCTTTGGAAATTTTGAAGACATGCTTGCACCACTTCATCCTTGCTTCTACTGTGCTCCATCACTGCTTAAGGGAACCCTGCCACTTCTCTTTTGGCTTGCCTTGTTCGCCTTAAGCTCTTGCTTATTGATGGATGAAAACTATGTCTTTGATCCTGGTGGATTTGTTTCATGTTTCTTCCGTTGATGATCAAGGTCGAGTCAGGCTCACGACTCGGTAAACAAAAACCAAGCGCTTCTTGGGAGGCAACCCATGCATCTATCTTTTAGCTTTCTTTACCATAAGTGTAGGGGGGACCCTTTGGTTTGCTATTTACTCTCCTCACTTCTTAATCAGGGATTCGAGCTTCAATGATCCACTCTTGATGATTCTTGACGACCCGTGATTCCGTGTTCCACTTCTTCCCGGTTCTATCCTAAACTCTTTTCGATTCACTATTTTATATTTTCTCAATATTAAAATAGGAATCTCTTTAGTTGTCTTTTCCTTAGCGAGATTTAAACAACGTGCATAATGTCCTAAGTGTAGGGGAGTTTACTCCCATATGCTTAAACATTGAGGACAATGTTTATCTTAAGTGTAGGGGGGACTTCTATCGAAGTTAAGTGGTCTTTTCCTTGTATTTGTCCTCATTTTAACCGGAAAATCAATTTTTTCAAAATTTTTGATCTATTTTGTCCTATTAGTTTTTCCCTTTTGTATAGTTATCCTCTTTCTTTGCTAGAATAAATGTTTAATAAGTGGTTTTAATTTTCAAACGTTGTGAATCTTTTGACTCAATCCGAGTTTACTCTAGCTAGTATCCTTAACGTGTTTAAGTCAAGTTTTGCTAGGCTTTTATATAGGGAGCTATAAAACGCGAAAGTCTTAACCCTCACGGGTTAAGAACAAGAACTTTTCGCAAGTTCCTATAATTGATCCTAGAGAGTCGTTTATCAAGGGAACTTTAATATGCGATTTCTAAACTTGAAAGAGTCTAAGAATTTGCAAGATCCTATAGGCGACTCGAAAACCCAAAACTTTGATTTAATAGGCTAAGCATCCACGAGTCTCATTACTTGAGATTTTAAACTGTGGAGAACGAGATATGATAGAGCCAATTATAAGTCCGGTATTCTTCCGTGAATTTATGTGAGTTAATTATAAGCCTATTCTCCCATCGCTTGCTTAATAAATTATCTGCTAATAAGTAGGGTTGTACGATTTAAAAAGTTACTTAGCTTCTAGCCCCAGGTCGTTTAAAAGTTGCTCGGTAATGACGAGAGTTCATAGCCAAGGCATAACTTATGAAGCGGGGCGCGAAGATTGGCGAGTCCAAAAAGGCCCTAACAAGGCATGCGGGCTATGTTTTGTTGCTAAAAGATCCAAAAGTGATGTTAAGAATCATTTATCGAAAATCAATATGAAGGATCGAGACACACGACGAAAAGAAAATACTCCCCAAAAGTCATGGAGAAGTGTATCCGACAAGACCCTAACAAGGTATGAGGATAAATAGATCCAAGTCATAAAAGGAGGCGGATCGTTGTATATCAAAGTCCAAAATAAAGATTGGAGAAAAATGAAGAAGTCGTGGTCCAAGTATAAATCTCTCAAACTTCAAAGTGAAGAATTCCTATTATGAAGAGAAGACCATTATTTCATGAACGTCTCTCAAGATTTGAAGTATGAAGTCGCTGCCAAATATCGGTCCGAGAAAGGTCTCAAATCGCGAAGCGAGTTATGCCAAGATATGAACTTTTTGATATCCCGAGAAGCAGTTTTAAAAGATTTGGTCCTTTAGCTAACTATTGATTAAATCGTGCACCTTATTTTCAGACTAAATAATTATCGAAATAAGTCAAACAATGCATCTTCGTGATCATTCAAGACAAATAATAAAATATAAGAGATACCCATAGGAATAAGGGAGTCTAAGTGAATAATTGGCCCACATGAGTTAGTGTTAGTTTACCAACTTATAATAACAATGATCTCATTTTTAAGCTTGGTTTGGAGAAAGTGAAAAGTTGAGGATGATGATTATTCATGACATTTTCAAAACCCAAGGTATGCTTTTAATTTCTTTGCTTTGCATTTTTATAATTTTCTATCTCTTTAATAAAGGCCAATATGGATTGATTATGATGAAAAGTGTAAACATGCTTTGTAACTAATGCATTGCATGAGGACATTGCAATGGTCAAGTGTAGGGGATTTGATAGGTGTGTAAACACCCATCTTTTCTACCACTTAATTACTATAATAACCGGACCAAAACGTGTATTTTATGTCTTTTATGTCGGAATTATGCGTGGTTTGTGTTTTTGTTGTAATGACGAAATTGTGAAAAGTGGAGAAAACACGGGAATTCACGGGCATTCACGGCTTTTATTGAAGAAAAAGATGAAAGACGGAGTCGAGAAGTCAAAAGTGGAAAAAGAACGGAAGTCCAAAACCAATTCTGAAGATTTATCGAAGAAAAAGTCAAAAGACGGAAGTTTATCAAAAGTCGAGAAACTCAAGTCTATTTTACTGAAGAAATTAAAGACGAGTTCAAAAGATATCCCGAGCCACAAGTCCTTAAAGTCCAAATTTAAAAGAAAGATTAGAAGAAAAGGACTAATGGTGCAATTAAAAGAAGATTAAAGAAGGAGGGACTAAGCATGCAATTAAGGAAGCTTCCTAAGCAAGCCTTAATCTCCCCTATATATAGATTAGATCATTTTCATTTTCCTCTTGTTGGATAGCTTGACAAACTATCTCTTCCATTTTAATTACCTTGCACCTTTAATTACTTGTCCAATTTAATTACCTTGTCTTGCACTTAATTACCATTTTAATTCAAGTAAGTTTTTCTTTTTTTAATTCTTGTCAAGCTTTATCTTTATCTTGTTAATCTCATTCTTTCTTTCTTAATCTTTGATTGTTATTGTTTATGTTTAAGTTCTTTATTTTTGTTGATTTGATTTAAGTGGATTTGATTATCTTGTTAGTTTTATTGTTTTGGATTGATTGTTTATGATTATTAGTTGTTTATTTGCTTGTTTGATTTAATCTTGTGTTTGTTTTAGCTTTGTTTTGGTTAGATCCGAGCTTTAATCTTATCCCTTGTTCTTCGGACATCATACTGTTCTTTCCCAGGATTCGTGTCCAGCCAATATTCCGAATACGGAATTGCCAGCTTGTGGTCTATTCAGAATATTATTTATTCCGAGTAAGGGTTTGGCAGATAGGCTTATGCGGAATATTATTTATTCCGAGTAAGAGTAACTTTCCGAATAGGACTAACTTTCCGAATAGCAAGCTTTTCCGAATAGGGTCTTGATTCCGAATAGGGCTAATCTTTCCGAATAGGTGACAGTATTCCGAATAGAGGCACATTCCGAACAGGGACTTTATTCCGAATAGGAATAGTATTCCGAATAGACTGGATTTTCCGAATAGACCAAATATTCCGAGTAGAACTTTATTCCGAATAGGGACAGATATTCCGAGTAGAGAGATATTCCGAATAGGAGGAATATTCCGAATAGGGTTTGGTTTTCCGCATAAGGAACTATTTCGAATAGGCACCTTTTTCCGCATAGTGACAGTATTCCGAATAAGGGTTTTATTCCGGATAGGGACTTATTATTTTCAGTTTTCTGCTTTTTCATTTTAAGCTTTATTCTTCCCGCCTTTTTCCTTGCTCGCACTTTAAGTTTATTTGCCTTAGTTTAAGATTTAGTTTAGTTGCGATTTAAGTTTGCCTTAGTTAGATTTAAGTTTGCGTTATTTACATTATTGCCCTTTAGTTTTAGTCTCGCTTTAATTACTTGCACCATCTATTTTAATTAGACTTAGATTTATTTTAATTGCACCTTTACTTTAATTGTTCTGCACCTTTAATTTTCAAAACTACAACGACACTTTTGTTCCACCAAAGTTCAACTGAGTCACACATTAAACAACAAGTTTTTCAATTCGAAGAGAACACTAGAACGATAAATTTTAACTGGGTGAAAACCTAGTTATCACCCCAAATGGTCTCCAAATCTTCTCTATCCATACTTCCAAACAATGAAATAAGAGAAGTAAATACTTGCACCGTGACACCATACCTTGTGAACTTCCAGAAACCTATATCTTGATCTTTCTCATTGTAACACCCCACTTTGATAAGTGGACCGTTACACGTAATTATGGTGTGTCATCAAAGCATGTAAGGTAATATGTACTAAAACATACATGACCATAGGGAAGACCGGAATCAAACATCGGTTCCCAAACATAAGCCCAAAACATATATAAAGTAAATGAACTAGGAGGACAAGACAAGTGTCCAAACAAGCATAATTATGAAGGCAAAAAGGAGAAGAAGTCTAAGACAACTTCCATCCTATGCACGCTCTCCATAAGCTCAAGTCTGTCCACGGGTACCTGCCGTTTTGGGACATGGAAAGGAAAGTAACGGCTGAGCAAATACGCTCAGTGAACGGATATATGATATAGCATGAATGACTAAAACAAAATAAAGACTTAATAGCAGCGGAAATGTATAAGTCCTGGAAAACCTGGGACATGTTTATAAAACTAGTTTTATAGTTTGAAAAGACTTATGTTTTTATGTAAAATATGTATTAATTAGCCAATATCCTATATAGGTCATGAGGTTCCACCGTGCATGAATACTTGGAGGGGAGACCTTGTCATGCAATTAGAGGGGTCGCCTATAATTAAATAGTCTGGGTATGAGGGATCAGCTCCTAGTGAAGGATGCAAGGCACACATCGCATTCACTATGATAATACTAATAAACATGTAACTAGGATGCACCCGTACGCCCCACATGATAATATAATATAATGTCCAAAACTAAAAAGGGACGTCACGAGCAATCACTTTACCGTGGGGAAGTCATAACACTGGTGCCTTCAGGGTTATGGTTATGGTACCTCCATAACTAAGTGACACTAGTCATGCATGTATATGGCTTAGGCTCTTAACTAACATAAGTAATCAAACATATAAAACAATACTGGAAAAACAGTTGGCTGCAAACGGGAAATCCTAATAAGAAAAGAATGTCCATACTGAAGGACGAGAAATCCGTACCTTGTGTCTAGTGAACGAGGAAAGACGAAAGGATGAAAGTCCTACTCCGACATCACTAATGCTACATAAATGGGGAACATGTATAAGTATTCTGATTAATGAGTACGTAACTAATTATATCATGTCTTAGCTTGTTTTATATGTTCTTGTCTTATTTTACTGATTTTTACGTTATGTTGTGTTTATCATGTATTCTATGTATTCTGGTTAAGTATTAACTTGTATTCTTGTATTATTATAAGTGTTGCGTAATAATAAGTAACTTTCTAAAAATAGCAGGTTTCCTAAAATAGAAAGTTTCCAAAAATAGAAAGTTTCCAAAAATAGATTAGCCTCTAAAAATAGATCAGTTTCTAAAAATAGAAAGTTTCAAAAAAGTAGTAAGTGTCCTGAAATAGAAAGTTTCCATATTTAGAAATAAGCTGGATAAATAAGCTAATAGTATAAGCATAAGTTTACTGGTTAAATGCTATAAGTCATGTAATTAATAATATAGTTTATTAATTCAATACTATAGGTTATAACTGATTACTAATTAATAAGTATAGCTCATGTTTTATTAATTAATAATATATCATGGTTAAGTAATAAACTATAGGTTATATGATTAATTAAATTAAAGCATGATTTAATTAAATTAGTCTAAATAAATACTTAGGTTAATCTGAATTATTATGTTTAATAATAATAACATAAGTCATGTTTTATTAACTAATTACAAGTCCATGTTTAGATAACTAATTAATAATCAAACTACAGTCTAAATTAAATGATAAAATACTTAGGCTTATACATGTATTATTTATTAAAAATAAATATAACCTAAGTCATGATTAAATTAAATTAATTATTAGTCATGTTTAATTAATTTAGTTTTTCTTGTAAAAGAATATAACTTGTAAAAAAAATATAACTTGCACGGAAACATATAACTTGAAAAAAAATAATTATTCCGTGCCCGTGTTTTAATACAAGCCGAACATATAAGCCGAACCAAACAGCCCCTTTATAATTCTTAAAACTGTCAGCTAAACACCCATATAAAACCATCAGCCAAACACCCCTGCCCCTTTTTGTGTTGCTGCTGGTTGCCACTGCCTGGCCTGGGTTCCCACCGGCAGTGGTCGTTTTCCCCTGCTTGAGCCAATTTCCCACCGAGACCACAGGGGTCTCGGTTCCCACTGCCTGAGCAAACTTCCTGCTGGGGGTTGCACCGACAGAACAACCCAAGCCAACACCCACTAAGGGTTGCGGCTGGTGACACGTTTTTACCACCGAGACCATGAATAGTCTCGGTTTGTGGCCATTCGAATACAACAGCACCAATACGACACCCCCTTTTTATTTAACTTATTATTAACGTGTTTTAGATCTTATATCTTGGATTCGTGATCAGTTAAACCAACAGAAGAAAAATAAAACGTGATCAAGGATCATCGCATTCGTTTTTAGGGTTTCAAGAAAATCAAAGCAAGACCTATACCTGGTTTCTTGGATTCACGACCCACGAATTTCTCTTGTTTCTTTTGCTGTGGAACACGGCGGCAGAAAAGGACACCAAGGGGAAAAAACGATGGCCTGTAAATGTATTTAGGGCTTTATGTGTGTTTTGTCTAAAAACTAAATCCTCCCCCGTTCTATTTCCTTTTAGTCGGTCTAAAACCCACTTGGGCCTTGAGCCCAAGTCTTTCTTTTCCTAGTTGTCCATAACAAAAACCCAAAACCTTTGTTTTAAATTTCATAACTCGATTTCGTACGCGTGTTCGTGTTCTAAAAGTCGTGGATTATTATTATATGTAATACTTGTTTACCGTGCAATAATATAGAATGTGTAGTTCACGTGTTTGTGATTTAATGTTCGTGATTATAATTATTATAATTAATAATTATCATGTATTAACACGTACGTACTTATTATCGTGCATTAACACGTACGTAATTTCTGTAATAAATAATCGTGACACGTGTTCGTGATATAAAAGGAAAGCTTTAATTGGTTCGTATGTTTAATAATTGTACTGTTCATGGTAAAAGATGCGGGTTTTACACTCATACTTAATCACATGATTTCTAAGGTCTACAGGCTCAATAACAGAAATATCCATAGAAGAAAGTTCCAAATTTGTCTTCAATATGCTTTCACTAGGCAAATTTGAGTCTAACAAATCAAATTCTAGAAAATTAAGCTTAACACCTTTCTTTTTGGGCCTAGGGCCGAGGTGTCTCTAATTTTTGTACTGAAAAATTAGAATTACTAATATGCCATACTTTTAGCCAATAATATAGTTAGATGAAAACATATTGATGCCTTATTAGATGAAAGATTCAATATGTATTCTCTTCCAGCAAGTGTAGCATTTTCGGAAAACAATGTTATTTACAAGAAAATTAAAGGTTGCAAGAATTGTGAATCATTAGCGGTCGACCGATATCGGTCAATAGGTGATTAATCGTATTGATATTTTTGGCAAAATTTAGATATTCTCGGCAAGTTTTTGATATTATTGGTAAGACTTTTTGTAAAAAAAAACTTGTAATAGATTTTGATAGATACTAGAAGTGACAAAAATAAGTTTACGGTATATTTTAGGTATTTCTAACAAGATTATAAGGTTTTCGGAAGGTTTGACCACCTTTGATTGTCGTTGACCATGGTTGACCTATTTGTTTGACCATCAGCAAGTTCAGTGGCCTTGTAGCGCGTAATCGACGATTAATCAGCCTTGTAGACCTTGTTTTGCAACATTGAGAGAAATTCACTTAGTCGTCTGCAACCACGTGCCTATGGATGTAAATGAGACGAGACAATTTGAGAGCTATTCGAGATCGATTCGTAAACTACTCGAAATCAATTTGATTTAAACAAGTCGAACTAGAGTGCAAGCTATTCGAGTATGTTTTTGAGTGAAGTTTAAAAAGTTTACACTTTTACCCAATGTTGCAAAAATCGTGAATCGCTAGTCAGCCAGTCGACCACCTTGTAGCTTGTAATCGTTCTAGACGGGATTAATCGGATCGACATTTTAGCAAATTATAGGTATTTTCGGAATGTTTTTGGTTATTCTAACGAGTTTTAGGCATTTTCGACATTATTATTCCTAAATTCAAACTTATCATACTTATAAATAGATATTATTAGTTATAAACACAAGTTTATAGTGAGTTTTAGGTATTTTCGACAAGATTTGCATGTTTCTGGCAAGTTTAACCTCCCTTGACCGTCATTAATCGCCTTTACATTAATCGGCAAGGTTGATGGCCTTGTAGCGATTAAGCGGCGATTAATCGGCCTTGTATACCTTGTTTTGCAACATTGCTTTTACCTTTTTATATACACATTCGTACTTAATCCTCATGTAAATCAAACCAAGCCGAACTTAATATGCGAAATATTCGCCAAGTTCAAGCTTTATATATGTAAATAATCAAGCTCGAACATTAAATGACGAGTTGAGCTTGAGCTTGAAGTCTAAAGCTAGAGCCGATTTTCAATCTCTAAGTTTTAGTATGCGAGTGAAGAACTAACTGAGCTAGCTCAGTTGGTCACCAAAAATAACATTGGGGAAGTATTTTTAGAAAGATCTCAAGTCCGAATCTCACTAAAAAACCTCAAAGCCAAATTAAATAAGATTTAAGTTCATTTGGATACCAAACTTATCTAAGATATGGGGGGACTCATCCCCACCTTTCATCTCTTTTCCATCCAATGGCTGAGATTAAATCCTCATTTTACACTGCAAGGGTATTTCAGTCATTTCACCGCTTACTATATAAGCATTTTTTTCTCCCTTCTCATAAAAAAACATACACACTGTCTCTTTCTCTCTTTACCCCCGATATAGTTTATCTCTCTACAAATCTATCATCAGGAATCCATAAACATATCACGAATCCACCATCACGAATGTATTACGAATCGATCCTCATGAATCCATCACGAATTGATCACCACTGATCGATTGATCTATCACAGGTTAGATTAATTACATCTATTCTTATTTTAGCTTATTTCATTTGAATAAGCTTATTAATTAATCATCATTCGAACTTATAAGCTTTTAGCTAGTTTATTTTGAATGAACTATATGAATTTATTGTTCTTAATTATAAGCTAGCTTATTAGTTGATTTTTGTGAATAATTATAGGAGAGTTATAAATAAGCTAACTTATTAGCTTATTTTAGTGAATAATCAGATTTTATAAGTATGAGAGGTATGAATAAGCTTATGTTAGTGTAAATTATCAGGTTTTTAATTAAGTTGTTGATGTAAGTTATAAGTTTGATGTATCATATATGATACTTCATTTATCATATATGATAGCTATATGATATATGATATATGATGATTTATCATATATGATATATGAAGTATCATATATGATGTATCTAACAAATCACAGAAAAATCAGACTTTGTAACTAAGTTTGCACAAAATCTCTTTAAGCTCTTCAAACCTGCCTTATAACATATATGATTCAGTTGCTAAT
The DNA here is from genome assembly GCA_025667525.1 of Glebionis coronaria. Lineage (NCBI taxonomy): Eukaryota > Viridiplantae > Streptophyta > Magnoliopsida > Asterales > Asteraceae > Glebionis > Glebionis coronaria. Next base: position 632,422,944 of record CM046874.1, on the reverse strand, counting down.
ATCATGGTGCCTAATATGTTCTCTCCTTGCTTTATAATGGCAGATTGTGTTAACAAAACAACAAAGAGATGTTGCAATTGTCCGAGTTAAAGCAAAAACAAGAGGACGTGCACGTCTATATGTGGAGGTGCGGTTAATAACATGTAGGAATGAAGAAGCAGTTGATTGTTTTGTTGAAGAAGTTTTGTAATTTATGTTTTTTTAGAAACCATGGATGTTTTAGTGATTTACCATATATGATATTCATAGATATATGTTGTACAAATCAAATACGTATGATGTATCATGTACTTGCTACACGTATATATGACATATGTTTTAATTATTTATCACATAATATTTCATTGATTTATCATATATGATACTTGTGGTTTTCATTTTTTACGTGGTGTATCATATTTGATATGTTGTACATATCATATATGATGTTTCATAAATGATAATCCATGAAACTTTCTTTTTGAGTATCATATATGATAACACATTATCATATATGATAATGCAATATCATATGACAGAATTTAAGAGTTACATGGATTACCATATATGATATTTCATTATCATATAAAAGGTAAAAAACAACTATGATTCAAATAATAAAAAATTCAATAAAATAGGCCTTTTATCCAAAAGGTACATCCGTAGATGTTTCGCCATGTTCATATTCAACAAAAAAACTCAATGATTAGTAGCATTACAAAGTTAAAGCTTTACAACGTCATACACAAATTACTAAAAAACAAGTCAAATGGCTAAAACAATGGATCTTGATTTCATGCATCAACACTTTGGTTGCAAACTCGACACTCGTCTTTTGTCATCTCATGCACATGTCGTCGTTCGTTCTTTTGACACTTGTCTTATGTTCACTTCTTTTGCCCTTGAGATGCTTGAGTTCTTCAAAACGTATCAAAAACAGCCTTTACTACACAAATAAAAAGATTTGATTTTAGTTTCAAATAGATTATCAAATATGATATCTTACATAAGTTGAATTCAACCAGATTATCAAATATGATATCTTACATAAGTTGAATTTTAACCAGATTATCAAATATGATATATTATAGAAGCTGAATTTCAACTAGATTATCAAACATGATAGCATACACACAACTAACTTTTAATTACCAACAGGAGATCACAGACTTGCTTATATATGTTTTCAAACACATTATCATATTATCATATATGATACACTTATATATCATATATTTATCATATATGATGTATGGATGTATCATATATGATACATCTGTTAAGTGTAGCCTACAATTTCAACATAACTATTCTAATAAGCTTATTCACATAACTCACTTTATTCTTATCATATAACTTCAACAAACTCTATCTATAAGCTTATCCACATAACTCCATTCTAGTGCATATGCGTATTCATATAACTCTCATAATAAACAGATTCACATAAAACTTAATTATAATATATCAAATAAGCTAACACATCCATAATCACATCAAAATAAGTTGAAAAATAATAAATTTATAAGCTAAAAAAGTTATCATCTTATTAACATCAAAGCTAAACTAGTATATAAATTCATGTCAAATAAGCTTAAAAATAAGTTTATTTACATCAAATAAGCAAAAAAGAATATAGATCTTGATGATATGACATGATATTATCTTACTACTTTATAAAAGGTTTAAGCCTTTTTCTATATTTAGAAGTCTTAAACTTTTAAGCCTTAAACATTTCTATATTAAGTAATAATCTATTATCTTACTACAAAAGGCCAATTAAAAGTATGTTGGAGTACGTTTTTAATTCATGCATAATGCATTTGTAACTTACATGTGTTAATAGCCCATTTAAAAGCATTATGTTTTTAATTATAATTAACTTCAATTAACTCTTGGTAACAACCCATTTCAAAACGCTTGCAACCTCCGATAGTAAATAAAGACAATAATCAAAATTAATTATCTTTAAATACATATGTAACCATCACCACAGTCATGCCAAAACCTACGGGAATTGTTAGTGGTTTTACAGATATAAAAGACAATACACACATACTAATACACAAGCACTTCTCCCACCAAACAATTATCTGAATGCGCCGCTTCTCTCATCTGAATCCCTGCCGCTGCCACTACCTCGATATTTGTATGTTTGTGTATGTGTCCCTTGATGATCAACGAATCGAATAACATTTTCTCACCGCAAAGTATAGTCACAGGGTACCCGCCGCCGCATTGCGCGGGTACCCTGCTAGTAATAAATTATAGATGGAGATGATTCAATTACGAAAAAGACGATGATATAATAGATCGAGGATATATCGATTCGTGATTTAGATCGGGAATTTGATCGAGTATGTGTTTTGTGTGTGTGTGTTTATGTGTGTGTTTTAGAGATAAAAATAAAAATACGATCTATATATCTGATGTGGGGGTGGAAGGTGGTATTAGGTGGGAGGGGTGAAATTACCAGAATACCCCTCCGCTTTTTTTATTAATAAAAATAAGGATTAATCTCAGTCCTTAATCTATATTAAATGGAAGGTGGGGATTAGTCACAACCAATCTCTATTCGAACTCCCTTTTTTTTTGAACGGCGAGTTAGTAGTTAGTGATTCGAGCTTACAGTGACATCCAATTGGGCAGTATGCAAGCATCGAACCTTCTCCTTAGGGGATAAACCCCACTCACACTTCTTAATTCGGGCCCCTGAAGGTTCTTGGTGAGACTCGAACTCGAGACCTCTCTAAAAATACCTCCCCAAAGTTACCTTTGGTGGCCAACTGAGCTAGCTCAGCTGGTTATTCGAACTCCCTTTACTTGTCGGAGTACGTCTTGGATTTGTCAATTATGTTATGGCCGAAGTCCAGCCCATGACGACCTGGTCGAATTGGGAGAATCCCCATTCCCCTCTTTTTTTGAAAAAAATGGAAGATTTTCCGTTTCCTATATCCGACTTAATGAAGTTTTTTTTTAATATTAGAGATTGGTTGGGTAAAAAGTCAGAATTTTAAATTTTAGATACAAAGTATCTAAAATAACCGGACTTATTAAATAAACATGAGTAATGTTTGTCTTCTAAAAAAAAAAAAAGTTTCAAAACTTAAATATCATCACTCCAAACTCGAATACATTAAAAATATCAAGTTCGAGATTATTAAAAAAGAAAACTACCAGGGGCATACTCGTAAAACAACACACGCATTAGTTAACTTATCCACAAACCCAAACACTTTATAATTTAACCCACACGGCACACCCATCAATCACCACTAAACCTAACCCTCATATATCCCCATCCCCTAAAAAAAAGTCTGTTAATTATTCGTAAAAAAACCAACAAAAACAAATTCAAATAAACTAACTAAACCAGTGTGCTCGTGTAGTTAGACTGTATATTTCCCGCCATGACTACATCTCTATCATACGCACCTGATGATGATAATGATGAGAATCGAATAGATGAAACGAAGACGTTGATCTCTGCGCTTAGTTTCCTCTCGCGTAACTTGCCTCTACCACCTGATGTTTTTGAGGCTGTTAATTCTATTTATTCTAATGGATCTGATCGGATTGATGATGACGATAATAATGAGGATGAGATGGATGTAAGCTGTTTAATTTGTTAATTATATGTGTTTTTGTTGGTGAATTGATAAGTTAGTTGAGTTTTAGGGCTTTTAATTGATGATTTATTGGCTATAAAGTTGAATTTGATAGTTTAAATGTAGTTTTATGTGTTTTTGTTAGTTAATTGATTAGTTATTGGCTATAAGTTGTTTTTGGTGGTTAATTGATTAGTTAGGGTTAGTTATTGCGTGAATTTGAAGCTTAATTTCAGTTTGAATTAATTTTACGCGACTAATTAATCGAGTTAGGGTTGCTTATTGAAGTATTAGGTCTTTTAGTTGATGATTTATTGGCTGTAATCTGTTTTTAATGGTGTAGATGTTGAGTTTGTGTGTTTATTTTGGTGAATTGATTGCGTGTTGATGTAATTGATAGGTCATGGTTAGTTATTGTGTGAATTTGAAGCTTAATTTCAGTTTGAATTGATTTTACGCGGCTCGTGAATTAAGTTAGGGTTAGTTATTGAAGCTTAATTGTGATTTAATTGAGTTTTAGGTCTTTTAATTGATGATTTACCGGACGAAAGTTGTTTTTGACGGTGTAAATGTTGAGTTTGTGAAATTTTATGGTGAATTGATTGTGTGTTGTGATTTTGACTTTACGGTATAGTGAAGTTATTTGTTTATAATGTTGTGAATGTTAATTAGGCTATGATTTAATCGTGATTTTGACGCCGTTAGTTCTATCTAACGGTCATGGATCTGATAAGTTCGATGATGATGAGTTGACTGTAAGCTGATTATTTTGTAGTGAATGTTGATTATATGTGTTTTTTTGGTGGAATGTTGGTTTTTGTTAAGTTAAGTGAGTTTTAGGTCTTTTAATTGATGATTTATTTGCTGTAAGCTGTTTTTAATGGTGTAAATGTTGATTTTCTGTGTTTTTGTTAGTGAATTGAAATTGATTGTGTATTGGTGTGATTGATTAGTTAGGCTCGATTATATGTGATTTTGCTAGTGAATTGTTTGGTTATTGGTTAGGCTTAGTTTATTTAAATGACGATTTATCGGCTGTAAGCTGTTTTTTATGGAGTAGATGTCGAGTTTGTATGTTTTTATGGTGAATTGACTGTGTGTTGATGTGATTGATTGGTTATGGTTGGTTATTGTTAATGCGTTGTTGAGATATTGAGTTAAGTTATAGTGAAGTTATTTGTGTATTATGAAGTGAATGTTAACTAGGATATGTTTTATCGTGATTTTGGTAGTGTATTTGATTTTGAATTTTTTGTTTACCGATGTGATTGATTGAAAGGCTTGGGTTCGTCCTCTTGTGATGAATTATGATAATTGTAGTGAGATTTCAGTTTGTTTGAGTTTTAGTATTTATTTTTATTACTGACTTATCTGCTGTGATTAGTTTCTTATGCTGTGAATGTTATTTGCGGCGACAGTGATGTAATTAGTGAATCTGATTGCGAGTTGCTTAATTTCGTTCAAATGTTCCTTTTATGTGCTTTTGTTGGTGAATTGTTTGTGAATTGATGTTATTGTGATGTTGGGGCTAGTTATTGTGTGGTGAATTCCGTAAATTGAAGTTTAATTTCAGTTTGATTAATATTTAGGTTTTTTGTGGTTGATTTGTATGCTCTTAGTTTTTTGCTCCGCTGTAAATGCTAATTATATTTTGGTTTATGTGTCTTTGTTGGATTTATTGTGTATTGGTGTAATTAATAGGTTAAGGATTTGCTGTTATATTGTCAACTGTGCAAATTGGTGTGTGATGTTGCTTAGTTGAATATTAAGTTTTTGTGTGACGTTGAATGAAATTATAGTGAGCTTAGTTAATTGTGTAGTGTTGGGGTAATCATGGAAGAAAGGAAACAGTATAAGCTAAATAGCGGGCCTAAGTTCTGAGTTTTGCTTTTGAAGTGTTGGTTAAGTTTGTATAAGTTATTAGGTTTTATATAGTTGTCGCTATTTTGCTCTAGATGACGCAACTGTATAATTGTTATTGTTTGTACAAGTGAATAGGTTAAATGTTTATGCCTGTTGAAGAAGTGGTGATCATCATTGGGATTTGTTATTGTGATAGTTATGACGAGATGTGGATTTAATCGCCTCAATGTCTCAAAGTGATTGTAGGTTTTTTTTTTCTCAGACGTGTATACATTTGCTTGTCTTCTTCTTCCACTTTCGGTTTGTTGCCACTTAGAACTATATGTTTGTAAGATGTTACAGAAGAGTCCATGATTTATATGTAGTTGAATACATGAAGCTGAATTTGTTAGAATGGTTAGCAGTTTAGACTTGGAATTTTGTGTGAGCGTGATTTGGAGTCTTATTGGAATCGTTACCATCGTCTTTTTGTTCTCATTACAGGATAACAGTCTCTATACAAATGGAGGAGATTTAATGGCAGACCTTGAGGTTGCTCTGGCTGAGCAACGAAATCACATGACGGGTGCCGAAATGGCAGAAGCAAGGAAAAAACGGACCGAGAGCCACATTCAGAATCGCTTGACTCAACTTGAAGGTTGCCACACTTGGGATAATCTTATATATTATACTTTTCAAGCTGTAGAATTTTTTGTAGATTGCTCAGTAATCACTATCCAGTTAGATGCATTGTCATTCGCAAGATAAACTTGATCTTTTCTACCTATGGTCTTTTTTTTTATCATAAATCTGAGGGTGAAAACTTGATTATGCATTATTATGATTCTGCTTATTCATTTTTCTCTATCGTGAATCCAGAATTGCCTACAACCAGAGGTGAGGATTTGCAGACAAAGTGCTTGATTGAACTCTATGGGCTTAAGGTGAATTCCAGTTTAGAAGTTCTTGCCTTTTCTTGCTTTCTTTTGTATCTAAAGATTAGCTGCATGATTACGATGGTTGACATATTGGTGGGAATTTCCAGCATAGCATATTTAGCGTTGGATGTTTGGGCATCATTTGTTTTTCATATGACAGCATGGGTTTTACATATATCGATGTCACAACTAATTGGGTATAAATCAATGTGTTCTACATTTACCTCCACATTAGTCACCCACTAAATAAAACAACCAAAAAGGTCATTTATGAGAAAATAAGTTTCATTTTTGTCAGACACGATTAAATATTCTATTATATCAGTTTAATAAAAGGGGTAGCAAGGTACATGTATTTTACCTTTTTTGTAATCAATTTATCTTATTTGTAAATAGTCAAATCAGTAGAAGAAGAATCATCTTATCCAAATGTTGAAAGAAATCTACAACTTCAAGTTGCAGTAGTTATATAATCAGCTCAGAAACGCAAACCCAAATTCCCTAACTAAATTTTGCTTGAGATTAAACTGAAGGCAACCAAAACTTTGAGACACTACTATAATAGTATCAACATAAAATGTTTAAAAAAGTAGCGTTTCACATATAGAGTCCAATGTGTTGTTTTGTTCAGGGACACTCTTTCATTCTTATGATATATCTTTTTTTCAGCTAGCCGAGTTGCAAAGAAAAGTCAGGTCAAATGTCAGCGCAGAATACATGTTGTGCTTAAAGTGTGCGAATCCTGAGAAACAACTCTTTGATTGGGGCAAGATGCGGTTGCCTCGTTTTCCATATGGCGTGGGAGATGCTTTTGCTGTTGACTCAGACAACCATCTAAAGAAGAAACGAGACGCTGATGTAATTTTCTACTTTTTACTGTCGTTCGGATTCTCATTACAAGAAGTTAATTACTGACATGGAACGTAAAAAACGTGTGTGTGTGTGTGTGTGTGGGGGGGGGGGGGGGGGGGTGTGTTAACTGGTCAAACACGTGTTCCTCTTTTGAATAGACTTTGCCATCATTCAAGCGTTCCACCCTTGTAGCTAAAGTTCTTTATATGACCCATTTGACATCTTTGAGATAAAGCACCACCTAAATGGACCCATTTGTAATTATATGGGTGGTAAATGCTATTTTAACTTGGTTGAAAAGGTACCTATTGGAACCATGGGTCTAATGGTTATTCATGTATTCACCATAGTCTGTTCATTTTAATGCTAACTGTTAATGTGTATTTTTGATTACTTACAAAAATGTTATGCTACTTACTTTAAGCTTTACGGAAGGTGTTCTTTGTTTATTTGTATATTTTAACTAATTTGGTTTCTCACAAATAACATCGTCACTTGATGCAGAGACTATCAAAACTAGAGGAGGAAGAAAAGAACAAAGTAGAAACTAGGAAAAGGAAATTCTTTGCCGATATATTAAATAATATACGGGAACTCCAGTTGCAAATCCAAGCCTCTCAGAAACGTCGGAAGCAACGGAATGATGGTGTTCAGGTATGCGAATATAATTATCTCTATATGTTATGTGTCTTTGTATTTATATTGTGAAAAGGGAGGGCTTTACATGGTTTGAGTCTGTGTGGCGGTGGGCTCAAACCCCGTGGATTAGTCGGCCAATGAGTCGGAAATCACGGTTACCAAAAAAAAAAAAACATACCAAGAAAACGGATGTGTATACACATAAGCATAACATGGAAACATTTGAGACGTTCTTTTTCATTTTTGCAAGTGATGCTTCCGAAGTATAAAATATATGTTTTGTGTCAATTAGGCATGGCATGGAAGGCAAAGGCAACGTGCTACTCGGCAAGAGAAATTGAGGTTCCAAGCTTTAAAATCAGATGACCAGGAAACTTACATGAAAATGGTTGAGGAAAGCAAGAATGAACGGTTAACGATGCTTTTAGGGAAAACGAATGATCTTCTTGTCCGTTTAGGAGCTGCTGTGAAACGCCAAAAAGACGCAGATCACGATGGCATTGAACCTCTAAATGGTCCACTAGCCGAAGCGCAAGAGGAGCCCGCTACTAAGATGAATATTCTTGAGGAATCAGTTCCTGGTGAATATGATGATGTGATTGAGGCCAAAGATGAGGGAATGAAGGCTTCAGCCTTACTTGATGGCCAACGGCAATATAATTCAGCCATCCATTCAATCGAAGAGAAGGTAGCACATAATATAATCACTGCCTACCATATTTTCTGCATTGCTAGTGTTCCAGTTATAATTATTTAGGGGGTGTTTGAATGTGCATTATGAAACAGATTATTAACATTGTGACCTGGAAGTCATTATGATCTGATTCTGAATATTTAGTATATCGTAATCAGTCTCAAAGTGCACATTCAAACACCCTTACTGGTGATTAATGATGGGATATTCGCTATTGCTATAATCTGCTTCGGCTGAATGTTAAACTGGTTTGAAGCTATTAGTGTACTTCTAATTGGGTTTTGGGGAACCCATGTCTACCAAAGTTACAACACCTTTCTGATATATTATATTCCTACAGGTAACAGAGCAGCCATCAATGCTACAAGGTGGCGAACTGAGACCCTATCAGGTAGAAGGGCTTCAATGGATGCTATCTTTGTTCAATAACAATCTTAATGGAATATTGGCTGATGAAATGGGATTGGGCAAGACAATTCAAACCATCTCCTTGATAGCATATCTCTTAGAAAACAAAGGTGTGACTGGGCCCCACTTAATTGTGGCCCCAAAAGCTGTGCTACCAAATTGGATTCATGAATTTTCAACATGGGCTCCCAGGTAAGGCAGTATATGAAGTATTTGCTGAGACTTGAGACACATATGAGTGCAGCCTGAAGCACTTGGATTTTATCATATAACTTCATACTGATTTTGTTTTTCCACCAGTATTGCAGCTTATCTATACGATGGACGTCTTGAGGAGAGAAAAGCGATGCGAGATGAGTTATCAGACGGGAAATTTAGTGTGCTGATCACCCATTACGATCTTATAATGAGAGACAAAGCATTTCTTAAGAAAATTCATTGGAACTACATGGTTGTTGATGAAGGGCATCGGTTAAAGAATTCAGAATCTGTGCTTGCAAAGACTCTTGTATCCGGGTAAGAAGGAGTAATGCTCTTCCATCACTATTAGTGGTGGCAATTTTGACCCATTTACGTGTAGATGGGCTGACTGTTGTCAGTTTACATTGGTTGATAGAGTCGAAAAATTATATAGCTGAAAAACTAGATAACAATATATTGTTTGTAATCATATATGACATACTAATATTATATAAATAGTTCCACTAATTGACAGAAAAGTATCTTGGCTTAACTTACGTGACCAGCACAAAAATTACTCGTTTTGACCCACTATCTAATCTGCTATAACGATACCTCTAATCACTTCTTACTAAATGATATTTACTATCTCCTAAAAATTTACTTTATTTTCAACACTTGGATTGACCTCTTACAAGGGTTGACACATTGTCATTTTGTTTCTACATTTTCTAGTAAACTCGAATATCAAGATGCTGCTACTAATTAAACAAACCAGAAAATTACTAAAGCAGGGACAGATGAGGGTACGGGCCACCTGTGGCACGTGCCACATATGAACTGGCTGGATGAAATATAGTATTCTCGTTGAAGGTTTCATTTGCTAGTGTTGACAATTAATACACCCGGCATGATTATATGTGCCATTCATCACCCTACGAAAATAGTCTCTTAATAAAGGCTATATTACTGTAAGCGCATATTATAATAATTCCATACAGAAATAAGTAAAATGAAAGTAAAACAAAAATCATTAAGCAAGTTAGCTTAGTCAACTGCTATTATAGAATGGATGAAAGTTGACAAGGAATTAAGTCTAAATTAATACCGATAAAGCTAGTATATGTGACTTCTTTTTAGTGTATACCTAAATGTAGTGGATAACATTTAGGGGTGGAAACGAGGTTAGCCGAGCCCAATCCTGTCAGAGCTCGGCTTGATTCGAGCTTGAATTTTTCTAAGTTCGAGCTTGGCTTGTGGCATGTTATACAGGCTCAGGCTCGGCTCGTTTATACGATTTGGCAATGAAAAGTTAAGGCTTGGCTCGAGCTCAGTTCCTATTATATCTATTTTGAGCTCATTATCTTGTGCTCGTTAATAAGCTTGCCTGTAATAGAAATGCATAACGTTTTTTATATGTTTTACTTAAAATTTTGTAGTGCCGTTTAGACTTGCAAGCCCAATCGAGCTTTGTGAGTAAAGCTCGGGACCGGGCTCAATTAGTAAATGAGCTGCAACTTAGACTCGAGCTCCGGCTCGAACTCGTTTAGGCTGGGCTCTTTTGAGCTTTTTACCTATATGGTCCCGAGCTTTTCACGAGCCTCGGTTCATTTCCACCCATAGTAACATTGCGACTGTTACTCCTTGTTTGTTACGATATTGAATATTTTTCTATACCATTTTAAGATTTTCAATCCGTCTGATTAAAAAGCAATATTTTTTCCTCTAAACTAAGTAACAAAATATAAATTTAGTCACCGATCAAAGCAAGCCGAAATCATGCGACACATAGTTACAAAACCTGGATCCGCCACTGCACTAAAGTAAGATTGCCTTGATGAATATTCCAAACCGAATAAAAATCATAATCAATCAGTCTAAATACATGTCTGATTGTATTCTTTATCTAGAGCTCTTATTAGCATATGAAAATGACATCTAACACTCTTTGACTGACTACGCAATATCTTGCAGCTACCAGATTCGACGGAGACTTCTGTTAACAGGCACTCCCATTCAGAATAGTTTACAAGAACTTTGGGCCCTACTAAATTTTCTTCTTCCAACGATTTTTAATTCAGTTGAGAACTTTGAGGAGTGGTTCAATGCGCCATTTGCGGATAAATGTGATGTATCACTAACAGAGGAAGAAGAGCTGTTGATCATTCGGCGTCTACACCAGGTAATGAATTTTGGGGTTTTAAAACTGATTATCCTATTATTGTGACTTGTAGTTGCAATAATTAGTTTTTAAACCCTGGTGTTTCTGAATTCAGTTATTTGATGTTAAATAATCTGTTTTGAATATTCACTCTCATACTAGCAGCAATAGAACATATTACCTTAATTCTGGGAGAATTTTATTTTGTTTTCACAAGACGCATATTTTATTTTATTTATTTATTTATTATTATTTTTTTTTGAACGGCAATTTTTACAACTCACACCAACTATCTCACAAATTTTATCTCACATGTCTCCACTGAGACTTGAACCCACAACCTTTAGGTTAGAGGGCCACTCACATACCGCTAGACGCATATTTTATTTATTATGTTTCCTAAATTTTTAGAGTTTGCAAAACGTTCAAATAACAGATTATTTGATGGTTACAGATTTAAACAAAATAGCACGTTCAAGCTCTCTTTTCAACAACCTGTTTTATTTTGCCGTATTTCTAACACTAATTGTACAAAATTACATAATCACTTCCAAAATGCAGATACGAACACCCCCATACTCTTGTTCTCTAAAGGACTCAAGGCTGTTTTTATTGATTCTTTATACTACAAAATGCAGGTTATAAGGCCATTTATTTTGAGAAGGAAGAAAGACGAGGTGGAGAAGTACCTTCCACAGAAGAAACAGTTTGTACTAAAATGCGACATGTCAGCATGGCAGAAAGTATACTACAAGCAAGTCACTGATGTTGGGAGGGTCGGAATGAATAACGGTTAGTAACTTTTACCCTAGATCTACATTGTTGGCTGGATGCCAGCTTATTCTTTAAGTATCTAGTATGTCGTAAGTAAGGTTATTTTATACAAAGCTGTGTAATGTGTTAGGAAGCATATATAGATCGAAATTGCAGGAAATCAAGAAGCGGAAATTTTGGTAGCCAACAACTTAATTAAAAAATACTATCTTCAAAAATTTGATTTACTATAAACGAACTCATTTATGATAGTACGTAGTCCATGTTGACATCAAATTGCAAAGGTAACAAATTTCATATATAGAAATTAAACCAGTTGTGCAAACTTAGTTTACTTAACCTAAGTAAACTAAGGAGTGACATGCTGCCAGAGAGGACAATTGGATACCACTTTACTTGTATGTTTGGATTAAGGAGTGACATGCTGCCAGCATAAAAATTGGAACTCCGCCACTAACGTCAAAACATCCTCAAAATACATCTAAAGCTGATAAGCAGCATAAAAATAACTAGTTTATCTTTTTCACACGGGAAAGCTTTGGTAAATGGTTAATAAAGCTAAAATACAATGAAAGATAATTCTGGACCATGGAAGTCTACGCTCCAAAATATTGTTGAAGCCATAACGCAACTAGAACTTGGTAAACTAGAACTTGGGGAAATAACTAAAAAGTTATCGATAGTTCTTTTTTTGTATATTAGAATGATAATTTATTCAAAAGAAGGCTAACTGCAGCTAGAGAATGGCCTGATAAAATAAGTATGAAGATGGAAAACCAACTCTTATTTCAAAACATAAAAATAGCTGTTATACGAGGTGCAAAGTGGTTAATTGCATGAAGTATAAAAAGGGAATCATTATGGATTTGGATCTAGACATTAACTGGATCTAGTAAGTGTGTCTGAGAACTATCTCAGTAGAACCATCGTGCCTGGGCCTTGTAATAAATATATTTTCTATAACCAGTGGGCATTTGTCTCAGTCGGTCTTATCAGTGTTTGATACTTTGATAACAATATTGGGCTTGATCTTCTACTTCCTGGTGGGGTCCCAGCTTGTGTTGGATCGGCCTTGGTTCTTGGTCTTCCTGCTCATGTACTTAAGTTTGTAAGGAAGAAATATAATCTGATGAACCTTTAGATGTATCGCACAATATTGGTTTCCTGTTGGTGGTATAATGGTTTACGTGAGCGAGTTATAAAAGTGCTTGCTATTTTTTCCCCTGTTGATTAGTTTTGTTAGTCAACGCTCATCAGTGTCTCTAAACTGTGCTATATTTTTTGGCTGTATATTCTCTTTCATGGTTGAACAATAACCTATAATCTTGAAATTTCGTATATTTAACCAATGATCTGCTTGCAGGATCGGGTAAATCTAAAAGTCTGCAGAACCTCTCAATGCAGCTTAGAAAATGTTGTAACCATCCTTATCTATTTACTGGTGATTATAATATTTGGAGAAAGGAGGAAATTGTCAGAGCATCGGGAAAATTTGAGCTACTTGATCGTTTATTACCTAAGCTTCATCGAGCAGGGCATAGAGTTCTCCTTTTCTCTCAAATGACTCGTGTTTTGGACATTCTTGAAGTATATCTCCAACTTCATGGATTTAAGTTTCTAAGGCTTGATGGCTCAACGAAGACAGAAGAAAGAGGCACTTTGCTAAAGCAATTTAATGCCCCCGACTCTCCTTACTTCATGTTTCTTTTGAGCACACGAGCAGGAGGTCTTGGGCTTAATTTACAGACGGCAGATACTGTGATTATATTTGATAGTGATTGGAATCCACAGATGGATCAGCAAGCGGAGGATCGAGCACATCGTATTGGTCAAAAAAAGGAAGTAAGGGTTTTTGTTTTGGTCAGTGTTGGGTCAGTTGAAGAGGTTATATTGGAGCGGGCGAAGCAGAAGATGGGCATTGATGCTAAAGTGATACAGGCTGGATTGTTTAATACAACTGCCACAGGTTAGTCTTTGGATCATTAGCGTTTGGATAACAGATCAAAATGGGTACTTTTGCTATGATTCAAGTAGGGTTGGTTAAAAGTGAAAGACGCCCTTCAAAGTTTAAATACTTTCTTTAACTATTTAGTGGCTCAAGTGCTCAACTATATGTTCCAAAAGTGATAGTATATATTTTTTAGCACACCAGTGCTTTAAATAAAAAGATTTTTGAGGTTTTATGCATATAAATTACATTTGGGACGATTGTCAACCGAATTGACCCGACCCGTCATAGCTAAAATATTGTAGAGTATTTATGTTTTACCAGTCACACGTTAGCAAATATATTTTGTCGCCTCCAATTTTAGCCCCTGTGCCCCTCTTTGTATATACAAAATGGCCATTGGGTCTAATGTCGAAACTGGATTGGGTCTAGTGAGTCATTCGAAGTACGGTTGTAATGGCCGGGTCAGACAGGGTTGGCCTGCAAAGAATTTTTAGGTTCAAGTCAATATTTTGTATAAACAACAAATACGCTAGTCAAAACAAAAAAACATTACTCAAATAATTATCTAAATCGTTGGATAGAACAATTTACAAGGTTGTTAACATTATGAATTATTACCCATTAGCTAAATCTTAAGATCTGACCCATTTGAATTAAAACATGATTGATATATCAAATAAGCCAAAATTCTCATCTTTTGGAAGTTAATGTTTTATTTGTTTGCATTTTGCAGCTAAGGACAGGAGAGAAATGCTTGAAGAGGTCATGCGTAAAGGTACAAACTCCCTTGGAACAGATACACCAAGTGAGAGAGAAATCAATCGTCTAACAGCTCGATCAGAAGAGGAGTTTTGGCTTTTTGAAAAAATGGATGATGAAAGAAGACAAAAAGAGAGATACAGATCTCGTCTTATGGAAGATCATGAAGTACCGGATTGGGCTTACACTAAACCTGACAATCCAATGGACATGAGGGGCAAAGGGTTTGATTATGAAACTGCTAATCTCACTGGAAAAAGACGTAGAAAGGAGGTAAAATATGCTGATACTATTAGTGAATTGCAGTTTTTGAAGGCTGTTGAACATGGAGATCAGGATTTAAATAATATTCAAAGTAAAATAAGGATACCCTCGAGCTCTAATAAGCGTAAGGCTGTTGAACTTGGAGACCAGGAGATAAATAATGTTCAAAGTATAATAAGGATACCCTCAAGCTCTAATAACCCTATTAATGTGGAAGATGATGTTTCAGAAGTGAAAATAAGTGAGGGACCGTTTGGACGCGGGTCAGTGTCAGGGTCGATCTTAAGAATATCAAGGTCCCCAAAGAGCGACTATCTTGGTGTGGATGATGGAAGCAGTATTAGTGGAGGCAGTTTTAGTGGAGACTTGCCATCATGGAGGAAACAAAAGAAGAGATCAACCCTTCGCTATGTTCCGTAGTTTGAGTTTTCGTTTTTATTTCTAAAATATGGGGCAGTAGCTTTAATGGTTTATTTTGATTAGCCTGTTGACAGATTGTGAATTTTAGATGACGATTATTCGTCTTTAGTTGTGTTTTACTGGTAAATTTCAGTCAACTCTGTATCATTAGTTGAGCATATAAAGTGATTCTGTTTAATATCCTTTTCCTTTAGAAAGTCAATAACACGCTTTCACTTTTAAACTTGTATATAGTCGAACAAAACGAGTTATTATTCCCTTATGTTCGGTGTAACTGAGTCGAGCCGAGTTGAACACTATTGATATTTGAGGTTTTTTAAATGTCGATCCGATTGTGTGGCTTTGGACTCGTATGTATTAGAGGTAGGGGTGAGCAGAAACCGCACCGTAAATCGTAAAACCGCAGAAACCACACCACGACAAAAACCGGTGCAGCGGTTTTAAGAAAAAAGAAAAACCACAAATGCGGTGCGACTGCAGATTTACTCATAAAACCGCACTCCAAAATTCATACCGCACCGCACATTAATTATATAAAACCGAAAAACGACACATCAATCATATAACGTGTGTTATAAGGGTTTTAATGCATATATCATTAACATCTAAGTAATGTGTGTGTTTACATTAGATATATGCATTGTTATAACTGAAAATAACTACATTTTGTGAACCAAAAACCGAAAAAACCCACATTAATTATATAAATCATAAATGATGATGCGATGCACTTAAAATTCGTAAAACCCGCAAAAATCACAAAAATTCGCAGAACCAAAACCACATAAAATCGCAGGGTGCAGATCCACACTTTTAAATACCCATCAAAGACTTTTATTTTAGCATTTTTAGCACATGGAGTTCTGGAAACTAGGGAGGAAAGTCAAAGGTGGTAGGAAAAGACTTGGTAATTAAAAATTGAAAACAATAATAAATGCACAACCGCCCATTTTTATAGATAAACAAAGGAAAGTCGTCTTTTTCTTTTGTTTCACATACACACATATACAAACACGCAAATTACAACTTGTTTGAATAATGTTTAACAGCAGAATCAACCATTCCGATGACTCGCGGCACGATTCCCGTGTTCCAGGACCGGGCTTTGGACATGCTGCTGCTTATAACATATTCTATGGTGGTGTTGAGCAGCATTCTAACTTGTCAACTACAAGTATGTATACTTGGTGACTAAGACACTTTTTTAAACACATCAAGCTAGTATTCTTTTTTGTTTACTGTATCTATTTGTGTTTTCATGAAGGTACGGAAGACATAGAGAAGGAGAAGACTACTTTTGCTGATAGAGTTCGAGATGCTCGAGATCACGGTAACCTTTTTCTAATGGACCTTTTTTATATGTTTATTCCATAAATAATGCATGTTTCTTGACTAATCACTATTTCCTTTAAATGAAGCTAAGATGGTAAACTCAGATTAAATTATCTATCTATTTTTGGAAGTCATAAATAATTTGGGAGAATCCGAAATATTATTGTGAACAATAATAAATATGAAACAGCCAGAGTAAGTGATTTTACTAAAAAGGTGATTGTTTTTGGAGGAATCGTTTCTTACTTTTTATTCTGCCTAATTTAGGCGTGACTATTACAAAATTGTTTGCATCTAGGAGGAAGAATTGAACTTGGGACCTCACATATTTTAAAGTGATAGTCATAAGCCCTTTTGCCATTAGGCCATCTTTGAGTGGTTATAAGTAGGTCTGATTTGTCAATACGAATTCCTTAATTTCCAGATCTGTTAGGAATTAGGAGATTTAGACTTTAGAATTGAGGCTGATAGAATTGTTTTTCTTGATAAGTTGATTTGTAGTGAAGATATTACTATTAACTAGTAGCTATTATTCAGTAAAAATATTATCGTATATTACTCTGTTTTAAGTACAAATTTGAATGATTATACATAAACTGTAGTCTGCAGGGCTGCTTTTTATTGATAGTCATTTGATTATACTCTGCTTTTTATTGAAAGTTTTATGTCGTTATAAGAAGTAAGAATGATTTGTTGACCAGATAATCAAACATAACTACATTGATTTTCATAATTAGTTTATACGTAATTAGTGTTTTTACTTAATTTTCATATTTGCTACGCCGCAGTAAAAATGGGGCCAAAATTATCAGAAACGGTAAAGGGGAAGCTACAATTAGGAGCGAGAATCATACAAAAAGGAGGGAGGGAAAACATATTCAAGGAAGTGTTTGGGGAGAGCAAGGGCGAAAAGTTGCTGAAAGCTTCTCAATGTTACTTATCAACGACGACTGCAGGTCCAATTGTCGGGATACTCTTCATCTCTACTCAAAAAGTTGCTTTCTGTAGTGACAGATCCATCATCACATTGCGCTTACCCAACGGAGACCTTATTCAAAAGCCTTACAAGGTACTTTAACACATTCTCTTAATTAGTTCCACTTTTTCAGAAAACTTTATAAAGAACTTAATTTCGTTCGGCTTTATATATGGTCATTGGTTTAGTAAGTGAATGTCGTTTGCGTTGTTTTGTGTAGTTAGTGATCCCAACAAACCGGATAAAAGAAGCGAACCGGAGAGAGAATGCACAGAACCCTCCACAAAAGTACATACATATACTTACATATGATAGCTTCGACTTCGAGCACTGGTTTATGGGGTTTATACGATATGAGAAAGCGTTTCACAATCTTAGAAAGGCACTTTCTTCCGTGCCAAATTAGCAAATTTAAAATCCCCCATGATGATAGATTCATGCCACAAGTTGTATAGATTTATGCTGGCTACGGGTATTGAAACATACTTTTTGTGCAAAAACAGATCTTCTGTATTTATAGGGGTTTTATTTTTTCAAATGTGTTCTTAAAAGC
This sequence comes from Glebionis coronaria, assembly GCA_025667525.1. Classification (NCBI taxonomy): domain Eukaryota; kingdom Viridiplantae; phylum Streptophyta; class Magnoliopsida; order Asterales; family Asteraceae; genus Glebionis; species Glebionis coronaria. The sequence goes on along the minus strand of CM046874.1, from coordinate 632,404,614 downwards.
ATAGAACACTTACAATTATTTGATTATTTATTGGAAAATGTATGTACTTAACTCTAAAATGTTCATATATCATGTTTTTCCAGTTTAGAGTCATATTTACTTTTCACGCAATTTTTGTACAAAATTTAATTATTGATATGTGTTAGAATGGTATCAAAACCAACTAAGATCAATGTAATCACTCAACCAATCTTCCTTAGTGATATTATTTATTATTATAACAATATACACAAGAAAATGAGTTCCCAGGTGCTCACCAAACATATTAAAAAGAAAACGAGACAGTCCTCTTTAGGTGGATTCTATCACACTAAACAGAACGCACACAAGAAATCCTAACAAACTAATAAACCAAGATCAAGATGATCTAACAATAAGACGAAACCTCAAAACAATTGAAACTAAATTCACGTTTGTGTGTGTGAAGATTGTAGAGATTATCAGATGATCGACCACAACCCAACTTATATATTTCAACTTTATACTTTAGAACCTGCACAAACAAACTTGACAGAAACAACACATAACTTAATAAAACAAACAATATTTACAATAAGCCTTCTGACTTATACAAGCTTGCTAAAGGATACACAACTTTCAACACCCTTCCTCAAGCTTGTAAGCCAAACATATTAATCATACCTAAGGGCGGAGCTACCACAAGACATGGAAGGGTGCTGGCCCCCCTTGAATTAGGCCCACTAGTGTATAATTTTTTGCATTTTTTCTATTAAAAAAACAAAATTTTACTTCGGCCCTCCCATAACTTGAACCCCGTTTACAAAATGGCCAGCCTAAATGTCCTATATTATAAACTCATCACCAATACCTTCGAATATTGGTTAAGCGTGTTGTAGTTTTAAAGTTTTTCCCGTGAAATTTTCGTATTGTGAATTTTAAATTCTTTTGGTCCTCCCACGAAAAACATTCAAGCTCCGCCATTGATCATACCCAACTTCTTTACCAACACAACATGTTAGAAAGATCCAACAGCTTTAGTTAGAATATCAGCAACTTGACTTTTAGAATCAACTTTCTCAGTTCAATAAGCCCGGACGCAACCTTTTCTATAACAAGATGCACATCAATGTCAAAATGTTTAGTCTTCTCATTCATTACTGGATTACCATCAATTTGCATAGCAGACTTATTATCACAACATAATGTGTGAAAACTCGGGTTTTGGCGAGTCAGTTGTCACCCGTTAACCGCTAATTATGTGTTAGGTTGTGTGAAAAATATATTTTATATGTTTTTATGAGTGATTTTGGGAATAAGGAAGAATGAAATGATTTACATGATGTGTAAATCATGGTACAAGTTGGAAACGAAACGATTTCAGAAATGAACTGCAGAAAAGTTCGGGTATCGTTTTTATAAGGTTTCGTTTACGTATCGTATGTTGTACGTATGTATTAAGTATATATAATATGGTTAGGATAAGTTTTAGAGTTACTTTTTATATTTAGAAACTTTTAGAAATGAAGGCTAGTTCGAAAATCGCGTAAAAAGTCGAAAAATTAGCAAAAGGGTGTCCGGTTTAGACCCGAAAGTGTATAGGAGTATAAGTAAACATAAAATAGGAGGGGGAGAATGTAAATATGATAAAACACAGAGGGGAGTCGAATTTGTGGGTCCCATAGCTGAAATTTTAATGATTAAATTAATAAAAATTGGATAAAAGTCCTAATTGGGCCTAAACTTGTCCAGATGGTTACCAAGGCCTATATAAACACCCCCAGACCCCTAAAAATGACTAATAACCCTAAATAAACCTACAATCAGTCTAAATCTTCCATGGGTATCAAGAGGAGTTGAAATTATGATTGGGGGTTCATTAATTTTTCTTGATTCAAGGTAAATGATCAATTAAACCTTAATATTTCATGTTTTTATTAATTAATCATATTTGTAATGTTAATTAACCATCATTGAGATGATTAGGGTTTTATTAATTTTCTGGAAAAATATAGTAATTAAGATCCATTAATGATTTTAGGGTTTGTGTTAAGAATTTAGGGATAATTAATGATGTTTAGAGGGTTGGTGTATAAAGGCGTAAAACAGTCAGATTTTTAGGGCTGTCTTGTGTTGACTGTTCCGGGCAGTAGGTAGCACCTTTGATCGAGTTTTTTTTCTTAAAGTTAAGTTCAGAGAGTCTACTTTTCAAAAATGTAAGGTTGGTCGAAAATGGAGTTCGGGAAGGTCGTCAAACAATTTTTACAAACACTGCGCTGTTCAGGAATAAATTTGGATTTCGGAAATTTGAGTCAAAACCTAACCAGACGAATGAGATAGCCAAAGATTTTTGATTTGGGAACTCTTTATAATATATATGAAAGCAATGGAGGTTTTCAATAAAATTTATGGTGTTAAGGTCGGGCTTTTGGTGTCAAACATTTAGCATGTACAGAAAATCAGCTTTATGAAAACGACTCTTGGCGTAGAGACTAAACGAAAGGGTTAAATGTGTAAGTAGAAAGTAAAATTGGTTTTTGGAGTTCTTAGATCATAGAACAACATAACTACAGTAGGGGAGGAGTCAAGGGTGGTGATAAGTTCACTTCATGTGATCGTTTAGTGACTAGTAAACCGTACCGGGGAAAAACTGGATTTTTACATATAGATAGCTTGTAGTGGGAGAACTAGATAGTGGGGATTGGGGGATTAGATTCATCTCCTTGATTGTTACTTAACTTGGGTGTTAAGACCTGAGCCAAGGGTGTCGTGTATGATCTTATAGGTTTGAAGGAGTGCTAGCTTGCTGTGCTATCAGGTGAGTTCATAGTCTCATTTTCATTGAATTTTCAAATGTTTTTCCAGCATGAGATGGAGATGACACTTGTGGTGTTCTTAAAATGTTTTGGTACTATATTTTTATAAATATTTGGACATAGATGTGTTATTGTGTGACATGCATGCTTATGTGTTTTGTTATTTGTTCTGATATGTGTTTTGATATGTGAATCTTGATTGGGTTATGTTTTGGTATGGTACATAGATTTATGGGCGTCTATGGGACCAGTTGTGATGTGTGTGGAGCGTGGGGCACGATCCGTCCTGAGTTCTTTTGTTCTGAGTACTTGTGCATCGTCTCCTCGGAGGTAAGATATCTCGACGGGGATATGGTTCATCTTCCACAAGTGGTGTGGGAAAGATCCGGATAGTGTGGTGCATTGTTCTTGTGTGTGTGACGGGATACTTCTTGATTGTTAGAGTGTGGTGCATTGTTCTTTTGTGTGTGACAGGATGTTTCTTAATTGTTATAGTGTGTTCTCGTGAATTGTAGTTGTGATTGGTATTTGAATTGAGTTTTGTTGTAGATGCATTTAACATGATTATCACATTATGGTCCATTGCTTTAACTTGTTTTCTTCAACTATTTACAGCTGCTGACAAGGTTTCTTAAGATGTTTTTGGTAATTTAAACCTATGTTCTCACCAACTTTAGTTGAGAAGGATGATGTTAGAAGTGACTAGAGTCTAGAGGCTGCTAGGATTGCATTAGGAGGAATCCCTTTCCTCTTAGTCATTATTTAATGTTTGAACAAGTGATACTTTGTAGACACCTATATGTTTGATGTGTGTTATTTGAATGTCTTTGGTAAGAGGTAGGCCTACATTTGGTTGAGATATTGTCACGACATTGTGTCGCCATTTATGACATTTACTTTGCATTTAGTTTTCTATATAGAGACACCGTTTGTTGTGATGATATCCATACGCCTCGCCCCGTGTTTCTGCCACAGCGGGGTATGACAGAATGGTATCAGAGACAATGGTTATGGAGAATTAGGTTGCCTAGCCTAGTCTATAGCTTAAGGGTCCCTGCATATAGGTGTCATAGGAGTACATGTGCATTATAGTATATTATGTGATTAAACTCTAAATTCCGCATTTTGTATATGAGCTACTTTTATGATACTGATTGATATTTTTTGAATATTGTCGATTCTTATATATGATGTTTTCTTATCGAATATTTTTACTAGTATGGATTGAACCATAGTCGTATACACTAGTCATTGTTGGATTTCATTTGACTATGCTTTCATGTTTCTTTATACATTTTGAATTTTGTCTATGCTGGTTCAGTTAGATTACGAGTTTACGTGTTTCATGCATTGGTTACGTTATTTTAATACATGGACTTTGGACCTTATTTTATGTTGTGGTTATGTGCTTATGTGAGTTGTAGGATCTATCTGCTTATTTGAGTTGATAGATTGATGTGTTATGTGTAGTATTGATTCTTATAAGTATTATCATAGGAGGGAGTACATTGGTGAAAGGGAACATGTATAATTATGGAGGCCTACGTAATTGTATATGTGTCACAACACCAATGGATTTTCAAGTATGATTCCATGAAAGAGGGTTAATACATGCTTCATTTTTAAGCTTTTTATTACCCGCAGGAGTCCCACTGTTATAGTATATGTTTGATGTATTTGAGTGTATGTATGCCTATGCCTATATATGTATATTTCCCTTCTATTTATCGATTGTATTTTTGGGATAGTTTGCTAGTTCGTTTCTCTTTGAGATGTTCAACTTCTGTAGTAGCGCATTTCTCGAGTCTCATTTCACGTGTTCGTTTTTAAAACGGTACTCTTGTATAGATGATATTGAGATGGTGGAGAATTCTTTTTGGGATAAGGATGTCTTTTGTTTGGAGTCTTATGTGGTAAAAAAAATGGAATTTGCAAATAGTTAAAATAATTGTTGGTAGTCGGTGAAATAAGGGTAAAGTGTTGAAACCATATTTAAAATAAGGTGTAATATAAGTTCTTTAACATAGGCTTGTTTATTTATAAATAAAATAAAATCGGATTAAGGTTATATTGTCAGAACCGTCACTAGTGTTGGGCAGATTTTGAGTAAAATCGTTTTGGTCATAACTTATTCGTTTTAAAAGCTTTTTGGGTGATTATGTAGGTTTATTAACATCATAACAATATATAAAACCCTAAACGAGATCAAAGCACATATAGCGGAAGCCATTTAATAAGATCATAATAATAACACAATTATAATTAATCGAATTAAGGTTACATACCTTTACGCTAAAGCAAATCCAAAAGATGAAGAACGAATCACCAATTCGGGTTTATACCGTATATCACCAAGATATAGTCTAAAGTAAGACTATATTACGATCTTGTACACATGTAATACAACGAGCTAACCGTTATTGTAGCACGTGAAAACCGAGCTAAAACGCTTGTAAATAATCTACCCAACAACCCTAGAGAGGGGCTAGGACTAGATTATCAACACAATCGATCAACCAAGAAAACCAACCGAATACCCCTTCGTGGTTACCCCTTGCGATCGGCCAAAAGAGAGAGGAGAGGAGAGATTCAAGTTATAAAGATTATGATGGATAAGGAGGTGTATTTAAAGGCCTAAAATCCATTGTAGCCCAAGCAAATAAAAGACAAGTTTTGCCCTCCCCCCTTGGAGCCTTAACCGACCGACGAACACCCCCTTGTGGGGTGTTCTGGAACTTTCCGTCCTTCTTCCTTTTAATTCCTCTTTCTATATATTGTTTAACACTTGTTAAAACTCAACTCTTAATTAATTAACGATCGTTAAAGTTATATAGTTATTTTGCTCGGTTTAATTTAATAAATATAATAAATATATTTACTAAATAAATTAACTCTTTACATATTAAGTGCAATCCCGTAATCTCGAGTTCGATCCTATCACACGACTATTAAATAGAAGTCCATAAACTTACAACTCCCACTTGGACATATTTCGAATATCGTGATTACATTGACTAGCGGCTAGTTACACTTAGCAACGTCTCTAGTACAACTCGAGTAAGGTCTCATGAACAAAACCTTTTAACGATTCTACATCGTTATTATTATGCTTTTATTTCTAATACAACGTTAATAAGGATATGGATCTCAGTCATTCCTTTCATTAACCATTCTGTTTCTCGTTCACAGATTCAACAAGATTACCAAAACAAATTTGGGTGTGGCCACACAAACATCTTACTAATCCCACGAGGGGCCCAACTGTATTAAACTCCAAAATGAAATTGGAGGAAATAAATTCCATATTGACTACGAGCAAAACGTATGAATTTTGCAACACTTCCGAAAATAATCCTTATAGCTACCAGTTACGTTTAGCGTTAGATTATTCTACAGAGATGCACTAGATTCACAACAGTTTCCTAGTATCTCAAGTCTAAAGAATAACTTTTTATGTTTTTCTAAATGACAAAGATCCATAAAGAAAAAACATATAGTTAGGATAAGTCCAATATTCGATTCATCGAATATCATTCAAAATCGATCAATATGCTTTCAAGTATACTCTATCACTATTTTGATATGTCTTAATTTAATAATATTCCTATATTATTAATCGACAACGAACATTTAGCATAACAATTTATTCATGGATTAAAACATGTAAAATAGGATACACTTATTAAATAATAGGAATAAACGAAACACAATATTTATTTCATTATATAGTAATGTCATAACATCCTTTATCCAAATACTAATCACAGATTTATTGCATGAGTTCGCTAGCTAGTTGCAGCCTAATCGCCTTGGCATGCTTAACTACCTTTGGTCTAGGCAAAGCCTTAGTTAAAGGATCGGCTACGTTATCATCTGTGTGAACTTTTATCAATTTGATTTCACGAGCTTCAACTTGTTCTCGGACGTAGTGATGTCTATGCATAAAGTGTCTAACGCCCTTCATGACTCCAAGGTCATTGGCAAATATTATTGCGGCAGAATTGTCGCAATACATATCTATAGGTCTTTAATTGAAGGCATCACTCTAAGATCTTCAATAAACTTCCTAATCCAAACAGCTTCCATTGTAGCTTCTGAAGCAGCCATGTACTCAGAATGAGTAGCATGCATTGCAATCGTTGTCTGTTTCTTGCTCTTCCAGTCAATTGCTCCTCCATTGATAAGAAAAACGTAACCCTTCTGAGGCTTCGTCACATTGCCAAGACGCATCACAGAAACTTGTCACATTCAGTTCCGTGTCTGGTTTCCCTCCATATACCAAGAACATATCTTTCATACTCCTCAAATACTTTAGAATATGTTTGACAGCAGTCCAGTGGAGCTTCCCTGGATTCTGTTGGTATCTACTGACCAAGTTCTGAGCAAACGCCACATCGGCCTTGTGCATCTAACAACATACATTATAGATCCTACAGCCAAAGAATAAGGCACCTTATGCATGTATGACTCCTCTTTAGGAGTTGATGCATCCATCTCATGACTCAGATTATGCTTAACTTCCATAGGTTAAAAACCTTTCTTGGAATTATGCATATTATACTTCTTCAAAATCTTATCTATATAAGCATCTTCAGCATAGACCAATTAACCGTCTTTTCCTATCCCGATAGATCTTAATTCCCAGAATGTATGCAGCTTCTCCTAAATTCTTCATAGAAAAACATTTACCAAGATAATCCTTAACAACTTTAAGTCTTGGAATGTTACTTCCCATGATGAATATGTCATCAACATATAGGACTAGGAATACTACATCACTCCCACTAGCTTTGCGATATACACATGGCTCATCATGATTCTGAATAAATCCAAACTTTTTGATTTTTTCATCAAATCTTTTATTCCATTGACGTGATGCTTGCTTCAAACCATAAATGGATCTTTGAAGTTTGCACACATGTCCTGGATTCTCAGGATCAACATACCCTTCTGGTTGCTGCATATAGATGTCTTCATCTAAGCGACCGTTCAAGAAGGCAGTTTTAACATCCATTTGCCATATCTCATAGTCATAGTATGCTGCTATAGCTATGAGAATCCTAATAGCTCTTAAGTCTGCTACAAGAGAAAATGTCTCCTCGTAGTCTACGCCAAAAGTTTGAGTAGAAGCTTTAGCTACTAAACGAGCTTTATAGGATTGTAGTTTTCCGTCCATGTCGGTTTTCTTCTTGTATATCCACTTATGTCTCACTACTTTAGTATTCGGTGGTGGTTTTACAAGAATCTAAACATCATTTACTTTCATGGATTTCATTTCCTCATCCATAGCAACCATCCACTTATCCTTCTCAAGATCAAGTATGGCGGATTTATAGTTAGCGGGTTCACCAAGATCCCCTAACTCATCATCATCCTCTATGTTAAGACATATATTGCTATTTGCGTTTTAATCCTTTTGGATCTACGCAGAGGAACTAATTCCGGTGGAACCGCCAGACTTTCTGGTTCTACAGGAATTACATCGCTAGTGTTTTCAAAAGGTAATGTATCTATATGACTCTCTTCAAGATCATATTTTATCCTAATGAATACTTGATTTACAAGATCAGATTCAAGGAAGTCTCCATACCTAGCAACAATCACTTTGTTCTCAGGTGGATAATAAAGTAGTAACCCATAGTTTCCTTAGGGTATCCTACAAAGATACATTTTACATATCGTTGTTGGAGTTTGTCACCCGAGTCACGTTTCACATACGCCTCGCAACCCCAAACCTTTAAATATGTTAAATATGGCTTTTTACCATGCCATAGTTCATATGGTGTCTTATCGACCTTCTTGGTGGGAACCATTTTTATAACACAAACAACAGACTCTAAAGCATAATCCAAAAGGATAAAGGTAAAGTTGTAAGGTTAAACATAGATCGCACCATATCTAATAATGTACGATTTCTCCTTTCGGATAAAACATTTTGTTGTGGAGTATAGGGAGAAGTAAGATGCTGAATAATTCCATTCTCACTTAGATAATCTATAAACTCTTGACTTAAGTATTCACCACGTCTATCAGAACGAAGAGCTTTAATCTTCTTCCCTAATTGCAGTTCTACTTCTTCTTTAAACACTTTGAATGTTTCAAATACCTCATGTTTATGCTTAAGTAAATAAACATAACCATAACGACTATAAATATCCATAAATGTTAAGAAGTAGCTAGCACCTTTCGTTGACGTATGTCTAAGTGGTCCACACACATCAGTAGTATTAGTCCAAGTAGACCAGTAACTCTTTCAATATTGCTATTAAAAGGTTTCTTGGTCATCTTTCCAGAGATACAAGACTCACATTTATCAAATGCTTCATCATTGATACTTTCTAAAATACCTTCACGTTGAAGCTTATGTATACGAGTCTTCCCAATATGGGTAAGTCTATAATGCCAAAGATAAGAAGAGTTCTTGTCAAACTTTCTCTTCTCACTCATGCTAAAGACAGATTTATTGTTCTTAGATTTATTATCATGCATGTCTATTTCAAACACACCATTCACAGAAATTGCATTAAAATAGAAAATACCATTTTTCCAAACAGAAATTCCATTATTATCAACCGTGTGAACGAATCCATTATTCAACAAACAAGAAAAGAAAATAAAACCCCTAACAATTGTAGGTGCATAATGGCAATCATTTAAATCAGTACTAAAACCGAAGGTAAAACTAAATTAAATGTTCCTATAGCTTCAACCGCTGCTTGTGCGCCATTGCCCACTTACAGAAATTGTTCCCCATAGGAAAGCTTCCTTTCCAGATTAAATTCCTGCAGCGTATTACAAATGTTAATACTGCATCCCGTATCATATACCAGGAATTTAATTTGTATGTTAAAATGAACAATTCAATCATAAATAAAGTAACTGAAGCTGCAGCGCTCTGCTCAGACTTCTTCTTTATTTCTCGCAATTCTTCGAGGTAAAGAGGGCAACTCCTCTTCTAGTGACCACTTGCCTTGCAATGGTGACAAGTCTCATCCTTCTGATATCTATTCTTCTTGACAAAGTTCTGCTTAGGTTTTGAATAAGTCGCAACTTGTTTGCCCTTATCACCCTTGCCTTTGCCTTTCTTCTTATTGGCTTGTGGTTTTGGCTTACTCACTCTACCCTTTTGTATGGTTAGTAAAGAAGGCGTAGCGTTAGATTCTTGTCTTTCAACCCCTTTTCATAGTTAATGAGCATTGCATGCAAATAATTAACTGTCTTCCCCGTGCAATGCATATTATAGTTTCTAACGAAATCATTGAAGTCTTTGTTAAGGGACCTATTGATCAAGTTGATAGCCATATTATGACCATAAGGTTGTCCTAGTGCAATGAACTGTTCCATATAACCCCTCATCTCCAAGTAATGGGCACTTACAGACTTTCCTGGAGCTTGCTTGCAGCTATGCAAAGCATCTACCAAGTCGTAGATCTCCACAGCTTGCGGCTTCTCGAACATAGCCTTGAGCTCATCAAGCATTCGCTTAGGTGAAAATAGCTCATACTTCTGTTGAAGTGGAGGAGCCATTTTTCCTAGCATTAAGCAAGCCACCTCCGAGTGCTTCTTAACATTAGCAGCGTGTTCAAGCCTTTGCGCATCAGATGACCCTTTAGCAAGATCCTCCGGGTAGGGAGTAGTCAAGATATCGATAGTACCCGCTGCTCTCAAGACAATTCTTAGCGAGCGATACCAATCATTGAAGTTTGGTCTAGTAAGTTCAGGACGTTCAAAGAAAGCTTCGAACGCGAAACTTATAGTGTTATTGGTGGGTTGAGCCATTTCTATAGAAACAAGTTCAAATATTAGTATTTTCGATAACAAAATACTTTCAAGAAAATAAATTTACCCCGGGTAAAAAACCATATTATTTTCTTTGAATTCTAGAACTATATTGACATAAATAAATTACATCAGTTGATCTACTAGTAATGAACGTACTCAACATAGCTACTTGTCGAACAATTCAATTGACAAACAATTTTCAATTTCTAGATTTTTAAGGGATTTACATTGCCAAAAAACATTTTGCATTGTAAACATGTTTCATCCATTCTGAATGCATTATGTTTCCAGATCTCACTGAGTAACTTAATTAAGTCGTCTAATATGAGTAACGTAAAACCATCATACGAATTCTCATTCTACAAATGGTTTTCTCTCCATCACAACATCACCCAAAAATCTCATTTGATGACGAAGTAATTTCAAGTGTTCGTCAATTAGGAGCATTCGACTTAAATTTTTAAGAATATAAATTTTGATGTCAAAATCAATGTATGGAGAAGCATGCATACAACTCCACAACATAAGTTTAATAAAATATTTAGTAAACTTTTTCACGAGACTAAATTTCTCTATAAATTATGTGTAGGTATTGGTTAAACCAATTAAAGAATTTACCTACAACTATTCACAACGTACTTTCGCTAGAACTCAGCTACGCACAAAACAATAACCTTATTCATTGTGTTTCGGATGTGAATTTGTGGTAAATCACCCTTAAGGTATAATTTAATTAAAAGCTTTTTGGGTGATTCTGTAGGTTTATTAACATCAAAACAATTATATAAAACCCTAAACGAGATCAAAACACATATAGCGGAAGCGATTTAACAAGATCATAATAATACCACAATTATAATTAATCGAATTAAGGTTACATACCTTTACATTAAAGCAAATCCACAAGACGAAGAACGAATCACCAATTCGGGTTTATACCATATGTCACCAAGATATATTCTAAACTAAGACTATATTACGATCTTGTACACACGTAATACAACGAGCTAACCGTGATTCTAGCACGTAAAAACCGAGCTACAACGCTTGTAAATAATCTACCCAACAACCCAATAGAGGGTCTAGGAATAGATTATCAACACAATCAATCAACCAATAAAACCAACCGAATACCCCTTCGTGGTTACCCCTTGCGATCGGCCAAAAGAGAGAGGAGAGGAGAGATTCAAGTTATGAAGATTATGAGGGATAAGGAGGTGTATTTATAGGCCTCAAATCCATAGATCCCAAGTAAATAAAAGACAATTCCCCCCCCCCCCCTTTGGAGCCCTAACTGACCGACGAACACCCCCTTGTGGGGTGTTCCGGAACCTTCCGTCCTTCTTCCTTTTAATTCCTCTTTTAATATATTGTTTAACACTCGTTAAAACTTAACTCTTAATTAATTAACAATCGTTAAAGTTATATAGTTATTTTGCTCGGTTTAATTTAATAAATATAATAAATATATTTATTAAATAAATTAACTCTTTACGTATTGAGTGCAATCCCGTAATCTCTAGTTCGATCCTATAACACGATTATTAAATATAAGTCCATAAACTTACAGATTTAAAAGCCTAAAATTATTTACTCCGAGCGTAATTTCCAAATATTCAGAATGTATATTCAATGGGTGTGAGTAGCTTGGTCTAATTAATTGTTCAAGTGTCGATTTCAAGGTTAATGTTTGTACGACAAGGTTTAAACTCGCGTTTTGGGTATTTTGGGATAGTGGACACTTAGAGGGCTAACATGGGGCTGATTAACGATAGGTATTTTAGAGTTCTTTATATCTTAGAATACATGGTTATATTTTGATGAGTTTTGATTTATGGTATTTATGAGTAAGACTAAAATCGGGATGACAATTTCAAACCCATCGAGTTACGTGGCGGCTCCTAACTTGGTTTCAATACAGTTCTTGTTTCATGAGTTGCGAGATTTAGTTAGGTTGGTTACATAACTTTATGGTTTTGATAAGTTTCCCCGCAGACGGTTAAGGCTCATGTGTTGTTGGTTGAAATTATTTTAGTATAAATCGAGTTCACGTTTGAACGTGAAGGTTTTATGAGGGATATGTATCCCTATTTGTTTGCTGATAATAAGTTTGAGTTTGAGAGTAAATAATGAGACGAGATTTCTATTAGGAGGGGATGATGTAAAAACTCGGGTTTTGGCGAGTCAGTTGTCACCCGTTAACTGCTAATTATGTGTTAGGTTGTGTGCACAATATATTTTATATGTTTTTATGAGTGATTTTGGGAATAAGGAATAATGAAATGATTTACATGATTTGTAAATCATGGTACAAGTTGGAAACGAAATGAAATGAAATGAAATGAAATGAAATGAAATGAGTTCAGAAATGAACTGCAGAAAAGTTCGGGTATCGTTTTTATAAGGTTTCGTTTACGTATCGTATGTTGTATGTATGTATTAAGTATATATAATATGGTTAAGATAAGTTTTAGAGTTACTTTCTATATTTAGAAACTTTTAGAAATGAAGGCTAGTTCGAAAATCGCGTAAAAAGTCGAAAAATTAGCAAAAGGGTGCCCCGTTTGGACCCGGAAGTGTATAGGAGTATAAGTAAACATAAAACAAGAGGGGGAGAGTGTAAATATGATAAAACACAGAGGGGAGTCGAATTTGTGGGTCCCATATCCGAAATTTTAATGATTAAATTAATAAAATTTGGATAATTACCATTTAAAAGTTTTAATTGGGCCTAAACTTGTCAAGAAGGTTACCAAGGCCTATATAAAAACCCCTGGACCCCTAAAAACGACTAATAACCCTAAATAAACCTACAATCAGTCTAAATCTTCCATGGGTATCAAGAGAAGTCGAAATTATGATTAGGGTTCATTAATTTTTCTTGATTCAAGGTAAGTGATCAATTAAACCTTATTATAATTCATGTTTTTATTAATTAATCATATTCGTAATGTTAATTAACCATCATTGAGATGATTAGGGTTTTATTAATTTTATGGAAAAATATAGTACTTAAGATTCATTAATAATTTTAGGGTTTGTGTTAAGAATTTAGGGATAATTAATGATGTTTAGAGGGTTGGTGTATAAAGGCGTAAAACAGTCAGATTTTTAGGGCTGTCTTGTGTTAACTATTCCTGGTAGTAGGTAGCACCTTTGGTCAAGGTTATTTTTCTTAAAATTAAGTTCAGAGAGTCTACTTTTCAAAAATATAAGGATGGTCGAAAATGGAGTTCGGGAAGGTCGTCAAATAATTTTTACAAAAACAGTGCGCTGTTTAGGAAAAAAATTGGATTTCGGGAATTTGAGTCAAAACCTAACCAAACGAATGAGATAGCCAAAGATTTTTTTTATTTGGGAACTCTTTATAATATATATTAAAGTAATGGAGGTTTCAATAAAAGTTATGGTGTTTAGGTCGGGCTTTTGGTGTCAAAAATTTAGCATGTACAGAAAATCTGCTTTATGAAAACGACTCTTGGCGTTGAGACTAAACAAAAGGGTTAAATGTGTAAGTAGAAAGTAAAATTGGTTTTTTCAGTTATTAGATCATAGAACAACATAACTACAGTAGGGGAGGAGTCAAGGGTGGTGATAAGTTCACTTCATGTGATCGTTTAGTGACTAGTAAACCACACCGGGGAAAAACTGGATTTTTACGTATAGAATAGCTTATAGTGGGAGAACTAGATAGTGGGATTGGGGGATTAGATTCATCTCCTTGATTTTTACTTAACTTGGGTGTTAAGACCTGAGTTAAAGGTGTCGTGTATGATTTTATAGGTTTGCAGGAGTGCTAGCTTGCTGTGCTATCAGGTGAGTTCATAGTCCCATTTTCACTGAATTTTCAAATGTTTTTCTAGCATGGGATGGAGATGACACTTGTGGTGTTCTTAAAATGTTTTGGTACTATATTTTTATAAGTGTTTGGACATAGATGTGTTATTGTGTGACATGTGTGCTTATGTGTTTTGTTATGTGTTCTGATATGGGTTTTGATATGTGAATCTTGATTGGGTTATGTTTTGGTATGGTACATATATGTATGGGCGTCTATAGGACCAGTTGTGATGTGTGTGGAGCGTGGGGCATGATTCATCATGAGTTCTTGTGTTCTGAGTACATGTGTTCTGGGTACTTGTGCATCATCTCATTGGAGGCATGATATCTCGACGGGGATATGGTTCATCTTCCATAAGTGGTGTGGGAAAGATCCAAATAGTGTGGTGCATTGTTCTTGTGTGTGTGACGAGATACTTCTTGATTGTTATAGTGTGGTGCATTGTTATTTTGTGTGTGACAGGATGTTTCTTGATTGTTATAGTGTGTTCTTGTGAATTGTAGATGTGATTGGTACTTTAATTGAGTTTTGTTGTAGATGCATTTAACATGATTATCACATTATGGTCCATTGCTTTAACTTGTTTTCTTCAACTATTTACAGCGGTTGACAAGGTTTCTTAAGAAGTTTTTGGTAATTTAAACCTATGTTCGCACCAACTTTATATTGACAGATTTTAGTGTCATTTTCAGGTGAGATAGTTGAGAAGGATGATGTTAGAAGTGGCTAGAGTCTAGAGGCTGCTAGGACTGCATTAGGAGGAATCCCTTTCCTCTTAGTCTTTATTTAATGTTTGAATAAGTGATACTTTGTAGACACCTATATGTTTGATGTGTGTTATTTGAATGTCTTTGGTAAGAGGTAGGCCTGTTACCTACTTACCTAGAATCCTACATTTGGTTGAGATATTGTCACGACATTGTGTCGTCATTTATGACATTTCCTTTGCATTTAGTTTTCTCTATAGAGACACCGTTTGTTGTGATGATATCCATACGTCTCGCCCCGTGTTTCCGCCATGGCGGGGTGTGACATAATGTGACAGGAAGTAAGTTGGCTAAACCAAACTCACTCAGAAGTTTAAGAACCCACATCACTTCACAAGTAGCATCTAACTTCCACTGCCCTATATTCAGCTTCTACTGAAGATATAGACAAGGTAACTTGCTTCTTGCTTTTTGAAGACACCAAGTTTCCATTCACAAACACTCAATAACTAGAAACATATCTTTTGGTCACTCGACACTCAACCCAATTAGAATCAGAGTAAGCAACAACTCTATATCTTGGAGAACTTTTATTAAACCCAATACCACTTCATGGTGCAAGTTTTAAGTACTTAAGCACCCTCAAACCAACATTAAAATTTGACTATAATGAGCATGCATATGTTGACTCAAGCAGTGAACAACATACGAAATATCAAGTCTAGTTAAAGTTAAGTAAATCAATTTACCAAATAACTTGTGATAATTGGTGGTATTAACCAAATACTTATCATCGCTAGACTCTTTATTAGACAACACCATATTTTCAGGAAAATGAGTAACAACATGTCTACATGCCAACAACCCATACTCATTCAACAACTCCAAACAATAACTCCTTTGACAAAGACACAAACCATTACTAGTTACGAACCTCAATACCCAAAATATACTTAAGTTCACCAAGATCTTTTATCTTAAATATGATACTCAAAAACTTTTTGAACTCTTCAATTTCAACATCAGAGTTACAAGTTAACACAAAATCATCCATATATACAAGCATAAAAACTTAGTTTTTCTATCAGTTTTGATATACAAAGAATGATCATTTTTAGATGTTGATCCCAAACTTAGATCGATTTAGCTTGTGTAAACGAGATTAAATCAAGTTAAACACGTAGAGAAACTTTGTTGTGTATAAAACAATTTAAGTATTATGCGGAATTAATACTCAAACAAGAACACACAAACAATTGTAAAACAAAATTTCACTTGATTGATTATAACAAACTTGCATACAATGAAAGTGTTAAACGTATGAAAACTTATATGAAAACAAAACCTAAAGGTCTTCTTTTATAGACATAAGAAGCCTTGTACAAGAGTCTACGTATCAGCTATTCTAGGTAAAGATAAATATAGAAAATACATTGTTGATCATATCTTTACTAGAAACAAACTAGAAACATAATACGCGTAGACTATATCTTTCTATCAGTGCTTGACTTCATCCTATCAACGCTTGACTTCTTCCTATCAACGCTTGATCTGTCAACGCTTGTTTTCTTCTTATCAACGCTTGTTTTCTTCTTGTCAGCGTTCAAGTGTACTGGCTACATTTTATTCCCAACATTAGACTGAACAAAACCAACATCAAGCAAAGTCTTAGAAAGTTTATTCCATTACCTAGGAGCTTGTTTAAGACCATACAAAGATTTCTCAAGTCTACAAACCCTAGTATCTCCATGTTTAGATTACCTTGGAAGAGGAATCATAAAAACTTCTTCTCTCAAATCACCATAAAGAAAAGCATTATTTACATCCATTTGAAATAGTTTCCAACCATTTTACACAAAAAGATCAATTAAAAATCTAATAGTACTCGTCTTAACAACAGAACTAAAAGTTTCCTCATAATCAATACTCTCTCTTTGATTACAACCTTTAGCAACAAGTCTAGCCTTATATCTTTCAATCTCCCCAGATATATTTAATTATGTAGATCCATTTACATCTAATAGGTTTCCTACCAATAGGAAGATCAACTAACTCCTAAGTAACATTTTCATACAAAGCTTGCATTTCAACATTCATAACATTAACCTAATTTTTGTCATTAGAAGCTTCCTCATAAGAAGGTTCATAAGACTTATTCAAACTAGAAGTAAAACAATAATTGTTCATATAAAGCATAGAATGATTGAAATATTTATTTAAGCCATAACTCAGAGAAGTATTCACATAGTCATTCAATTTAGCAGGAAACTTAGTCACTCTATTAGAATTCCTAAGACCAACTTCTTTTGTCTCAATGGTAAAAAAAATTTAGGAACCTCATTTTTTAAGCAAAAAAATTCCCTTAAATAAACCATCATCTCCTATGGGAGTTGCAGTTTATTGAGCACCAACACTAGGTAAGCTAATGACTAAGTCATGTCCATGCTAGTGAGAAGATTCACCAGACACTGGTTGACTATCATCATCATTAGCCACATCCTTGAGATAATGCATACTACACTCTCTACTCAAAGGAGTTCCACCTTCTTCATCATCATTTGGCCTGTAAGAAGATTTGGATGTGTTTTTAGACTCAACAAAATAAAAAAGTTTAAAGTAGAAACTTCATTTTTAGACTCAAGAACAACTTTATTACCATTATTCATTTTATAAAGAAAAACATTTTCACAAAACTTAACATCTCTTGTAGTAAATAACACTTCTGTTTTCAAGACCAAACAATTTATAAGCCTTTTTACCACTAGCATAGCCAATTAAAACACACTTTCAGATATACTAGAAAACTTATCACTTCTCTTAAAAATAATGGCATAACACAAACATCTAAAACTTGAAAGGTTGGGTCCCTGCCATACACTAAACAAAAAGGAGATTTACCATTCAAAACAGAGAAAGAAAGTTTGTTAATTAAATAAGTAGCAGTTAAAACACATTCAAACCAAAACGTAAGAGGAATCCTCCTCTAAAACATAAGACTTCTAGCAACATTAAGCATATGTCTATGTATCCTCTCAGCAATACCATTATGTTATGGGGTATATGCACACGTAGTTTGATAAATAATACCCATTGAATGAAAAAATTCACCCATATTTTTATTAACAAACTCAGTACCATTATCAGATCTTACAACCTGAATCTTTGTATTAAATTGTGTTAAAACCAGATTATAAAAACTAATGAACATTGAGAAACCTCATCTTTAGTTTTCAGCATATACACCTACACGGATATACTAAAATCATAAAAATACCTAAAAGGCTAAAACTATCTCAGCTAACCACTTTATAAGGACCCCAAACATCCAAATGAATGAATTATCCAAAACAAGTAGATTTATGTTAACTTAAAGGAAAAGACTCTCTTATTTGTTTAGCCTTATGACAAATATCACAAGGTAACTCATGATTTATATTTTTAAGATCCAAAACACCTTTTAATAGATTCAAAACTTGATTAGCATGATGACCAACCTATTATGCTAAAAATCTTTAGAAACATAACAAGTAAAAAACCCACT
This sequence comes from Glebionis coronaria, assembly GCA_025667525.1. Classification (NCBI taxonomy): domain Eukaryota; kingdom Viridiplantae; phylum Streptophyta; class Magnoliopsida; order Asterales; family Asteraceae; genus Glebionis; species Glebionis coronaria. Next base: position 632,385,969 of record CM046874.1, on the reverse strand, counting down.
ATTATAATAGAAGGCTTGTTAACATCCTTATCAAACAAGTATAAACTAGCAAATTCACTACCAGTCCCCATGACTGTTCCAAGTTTTAAATCTTGAATGTAAAATTTAGATTCATAAAAATAAACTCTCAATTTACTATCCTTAGTCAACTTGTTAACAGAGAGCAAACTAACATAATACTCAAGCTCAACCAACACATAAAATAAAACCACCCTATTTTTAAGTTTTAAGTTTCCAACATGAGTAATTTTAGCCAAAGTACCATTGGAATGACCAACAATAAGTTTAAGATAAAAAAACATCGACCAAATTAAACATATTATTAGTGTTATTAGTCATATGTTGGTTTTCCCCTGAATCAGTTATCTACCCAAAATGATAACCGACTCCATCAACTTTTAGAGTAGCACATTAAAACTTATAAAAATGATGATTAAAGAACACATTGTAGTTAAAGAAAGAACAACTTCCAATACCCGCCATATTAGCTTGAACAGTAGAAGAAAAATTATCATTCAACAAACTCATCAACTTAAGCATCTGCTCATTACTTAAAGACAAAGAACCAGAAGAACCATCATTGTTACCACTACCCTGACCACCCTTTTTAGCATCAACATGATTATTTATAATATTATTAAGAATGCTAACAGGTTTCAAGTTAGAATTCCTTTTAAATTCCTAAGGATAACCAATGATTTCAAAACACCTTTCAATAGTATGTCCTTTCAAACCATATTTTTTACACAAAAGAGAATCATAGTTTCCTTTACTAGCACTGTTATTCCCATTAGACTAGTTAGCCCTAAATTTTATCTTATTATCCACAGTCTTAGCCACAAAAGCAGAAACTTGAGGTTTATAAAAAAGTAAGAGATATAATGCTGTAATAAATTTACTTTTTTTAAAGTGTTTTTTTGTAGCGGCCAATAATTTTTGGACGGAGAGAGTAGTACCTTGTTACCTACATCTTTTACTTTAAATACATATAAATATTAAAAGAGTTATACTTTCCAATTTTTACACATCTAGGTAACTAACTCAAAATATTACTAATACGGTCATTAATATTTCAACTTTGTAAAAGTATAAGTAATATAACCGATAAGGTGTCGGTTGCAACTCAAAAATGACCGACATGTCATTTTTAATTTCTTTTATCCTAGTTAGATATATGTCACACCCCACCATGGCGGAATATGGGGCGCGACGTATGGATATCATCAGAACATGGCGTGTCTATAGAGATAACTAAATGAAATAAGAAATGTCATAAAATGGTGACACAAATATCATGACAATATCTCAACAAAGCAGGAGTCTAGGCAAGTAGGTAACAGTCCTACCTCTTACCCAAGACAAACAATACATAAACAAAGCAAACGTATAGGTGTCAACAGTATCACTTATTAAACAAACAAATGAAACTAAGAAGGAACGGTGATCTCCTTTTATATGCAATCCTAATGCCTCCAAAACTAGCCACTTCTATTCTCAAGCTTAACCACATTCTCACCTGAAAGAGACACTAAAACACGTCAACATAAAGTTGGTGAGAGTCATAGGTTTAGACTCCAACGCCAAAATCAAACCATAAGCTGTGAACAACAACCACTAACAAGAGAACATATGGACAATGTGATACAAACATGCATTAACAACTAATATTCAAGATTTAACAAACCAAACCAAGTCCAAATCCAAGGCTCCCAGCCTTACCAAACATCATGGTCCCATAGGCGCCCATACACCTACGTACCAATCCCAAGGACCCGCCTTGTCATTATACATTGGTCCCATAGATGCTCACACATCTATGTACCTCCCCAAGGCCCCGCCTTGTCAACATCCCCTTGGTACCAAGTCAAATCACAAAACAATCATGAATCAGTTAGAAGTTAATCACATAAGTATGCACAAGTCCATCACCAAACACAAAACATTCACAACATAATTTATAAAAACAAGACAGTGTCTCTTCTATCCCATCTGGAAGTCAAAATCATTAGTAGACATGGGACTATGAAACTCACCTGATTGAGCTTCTCCCAATAATCCGTGCACTAGCAAAAAGCTAACAAACAAAAACACAAAATCAAAACATGAACCAAACACTAAGATGGCTCATCAACCTATGATGGAAATCTAACCTTCTCCCATATATATACCTCATTTATATGCTCTAAGCATCTCATTACACCCCTATATAAAGCCCTTAACTTAGTTTACTTCATAACCCGTCCCGTTAACATTTTACCCAAAACAGTCCCAGTTTTTAGGTCTCCAAACTATAAGCCAAACGCCCACCTAACCATACCCATGACCTCTGTAAGGAAACCCTATGCCCTTACATATGTTAGCTAACTCCTCCTTTTTGCCCCAACCTTAAAGCTACCTTTAAGGCCCCGATATATATATATATATATATATATATATATATATATATATATATATATATATATATATATATATATATATATCTTTACATTATATATAACAGAGGGAAATGCCACATAAGCAGTCATTAATCCATGTCATCAATTTATTTTTAACAATTTTCAAAATTAAATTAGTTCAATATTTTTTAACAATTTCTGATTTATTTTTTTTAAATTTATGGTATTTTAAAATACCGAAAATAGCTAAAAATTTGCCATCTCCAAGAATTGAACCCGGGTATTTTAGTTCATAAAGAAACATGTCTACCACCAGATCATAATAGCATATGTAGCATGTTTCTAAAAACTAAATATATAAATCAACATTAGAAATTTTTTTTGAAGTCACACTATGTAAATTGAAATAAGGCCTAATTATTAAAGTAAACTATCATAAAACAAAAAAAAACCATAAACAATCTGAAAGTCTAAAACCCAGATTCGACATCATCTCGATCAAGCATAGATTAGCCGCCCGTCTACTATTCGTTTCCCCAAAATCCTAAACTCAACCCCACGAAAAAAAGTATACACACGAATCATCTGTTCTTCGTTCTCAGTTCGTAAAAAAAGGACCACTTTTGTATATATTAATGATTTTAATCTTTTGTTTGTTTCTGAGGCTCCATATTAATCATTCATGGATGACGTTACTTTACAAATAAAAAATTTCTCTAGCCTTTTGTTTTTCTACTTTGAAGTAAGAATCAAAAGCACATAAGACTTGATAAGAAGGATGATCTCCTGCCTGTCGACTAACATATTCATGGTGAGTGGACTTTTAGCTAATAATTTGACTTCGGCCAATGTTCTATTCGATGGTATTATGAGATTTATGTATACATTGATTGATTTTATTTTCCTTTGTATGAGAAGGATAGAACAGGTTGCCAAGACCTGAGCAGAATAGGTGGAACACGCACGATGTGGTGACGGAGGTAATCCCAACTCACTATCTTCATTTACGCTCTTACCTGAATTATGTTTTCTAAAAATGTGTTAGGCTTGCTGTTATCACCATATATATACTTTAAGAAATTTGTAAAGTGAGAAAGAAAAAGGTTTGCATCAAAAAAATTTGTTTTTTGTATTATTTGTATCTACTTAATATAAGCAATATACATCACAAAAAAGATTTACAATTGATTGTATTAGGAACGCCTTCTGTCGTTGAGATATGTATAGGAAAGAGAAGTTTTGGTATTTCATGGGGATTTATAAGGGATCACGGTGGCATAAAGCATAGGGAGGATCAGATTGTTATGTATCCGGATTGGTCAGTCATGTTTGATATATATTGTATTCGTGCTTCTCATGTTTGATATAAATTTTGCGTTTATATTCTTAAATTTTCAATCTTTTGTTTATGGCGTGTAGGTGTTAGTATTCAAACTCACGAAAAAGTTGTTGTAAGCTGTTATTCATCTACTTTCTATTGTTTCTTTCTTATTGATTATCGAATATTTAATCTTAAGTGCTTCAACATATCTCACAAATACACATCTTAACATAGCTCAGAAACAGTTCTTAGTACAAAGTGAGGTAATCTTGCATCAACGCTGAGAAAATTAATATAAGTGCACTTTCGTTTGGAAGTTTGTAACCGAATTGTCTGTCCATGTCGTGTACTTTTCATGTTCACCTGATCTACTTTATTTTTAGCCTTAGGCGATCTTATATACAAATGCATCATTATCTTTGTTGAGAAAATACATTTAGGAAGTTTTCATATATGCGAGGTTAGTGTGCAAACCAAAATGGCCCAAATATTTATGTTTAATATCCTATCACCATTGTTCTAGAATCACGGTTGCTAAGGAGCTCGATGTGTTTCCTTGAACGTATTTGTCAACTAATTGTGTTTCTTCTTCTTTCCTAGAAACCCGTGAAACAAACTTATCTGCATTGGGGATGCTAGATTTTCACAAACTCAAACTTTGAGTTATTAGCATATTAACCCAAGTAAACATTTTCACCTTATGATAACTAATAAGCAATCTCAAACACGCTCTTAAACTGTATTTTTAGACCTTTGATACGTTGACTTAGTGTATTATCGTTACACCGAGTTTTAAAAAGTATTTTAGTCATTGTTCAGATAATTGCTTTTATTTTAATCGCATTGTTCTTGAGAAAAGTTAGAGCCTATTACTAAGATAGTTCATAGTGGTACCTGAACAAATATTTCATGGAACCTATTCTTTTACTTTAATTTGATGAAATGTTGAGTAGAGGTTTTAAGGCTCAAAGCTATGATGTATATTGGCACCTTCCACCAGAGCTTCAAGCAAGCGACATTCTTTTACCTTTTTCTCCTTTTTCTTCATGTATGTTATAATGTGTTAACGATTTCAATGTTCTGTGGTGACTGACAAATTGCTTATATTTTAACTTTTGGAGTTGTTTAAACTTTTGTTTGAACCACTATTTTAAACTACAATGAATATACAGAAATAACAAAGCTGTCCCATCCTAAACACACTTTTTTTATTTCTGAACAACCAATGTAGAATACCTGCTCGAACCAGCTCTGCTCCACCAAACTTGGATGACCAGAAACAAGCCCAGGTATATAGATACTATTTGTCTCACACATGTATGTTGCTAATATGGTACTTATATATAGCTGAGCTAGGTGAACGGAATACGATCTACCTGAAAACCAACTGCAATTGTTGGAACAAGAAGATATATGGCGTGATATAAGAACTCGATTCATAAGTGACAGCTCGCTAAAGTATGTTGTAGGAAGCAACTCAGCAGGTAAAACGAAATTCTCACATTTGAAACGGTATTTGTTATTATGTTTGGCGATGTAGTGTCTGTGACCGAGCCATGTTTGGTCAAAGACCAAGTGCCTGATCCTCAAGTTATGAACAAAGTGGCATTCATCCTCTGTCTTAGACAGATTCATTACTCAAATTACAGACCGAGTAACTACTCTGCGGGCTATAGACCGAGTGATTACTCAGCTAATTATACATCAGGAAATTAAAGTCATGCGAATACTAGATATGTTACTCTTCAATGGTGTACCTCCATTTCTTTTACATTTTGTGATATATCATATATATTAAGTTAATGTCTTAAGAGGCTTCATTGACCCGAGCCTATAGAAGATAGAAAACGTAAGACATGACATGTTGTTTAATAATAACTTGACACATCAGTAAAGTTTTCAAACTGTATTTGACTTGAGAAATCATATAGATCTATCTAAACTTGCAGCACCGACGTTGTCTAGCCAAACTGAACTAAAGAGGAATTTAAAGAGGGAGTTGCAATGATCGTTGAGTCCGCGCAAACTTTTGCAGCAAGTAACAGTGGCCATATTTGGCAAATTTTCAACCATCTAATTTACACCTCATATGGGAACAAGTCATATTGGTCGGAATGGGTGGAACTTGAAATTCACTCAAATTCTATTTTTAGTTTCTCATTCAACATTTGCAAATCCATTAAGCTCCTTTTCAGTGGCTTATAAGCGTATTAGGTTGATTCGATGACCTAAAATAGGCCATGATCTTTGCTCATAAGACATTAGAAACGAGTTTTTTGGGTTTTCAAATCTTCACATAAACCCTATAAGTAAGCTAATCCAAACACCCTATTAGTGGGTCCGTGAACCATGTTAATTTCTTTTCCGTTGACTTGATTTTATTATATCGTGACAATTTTTATTGGTTATTGTTTGTCAACGAGTTGATGGAATTGTTTACATCCTTTTTAGGATATGGAAGATCTCTCTCATTCAGGTCTTTGGTGCTCACTTGTGGCAAAAGGTCCATGAGAGTGTGGTGATGGATCTTTGTGAATTTCTGAGTTGGATGCACTAGAAATCTGGATTGTGCAGAAGGAAACAATCCATCCTAGAAAGAATTACAAAAAGAACAGCTCATGCGCTGGCGTTCTTCTGTTTGCTGCATGCTGAGTCCAAGGATATCTTTGATCAGAAAGCAATTAACATGTACTGGATTGATGTACATCTTCGCTCGGGTCATTATTATTCTTATGGACAACACGATATACAACATGTCTATCGATCCTTCACCACATGTAGCTTAATGTATTTACTAAATTATATTTCGCGATTATTACATTCTCGGTCATAAAACTGAAAAAGATGCTGTTGAAATTGATGTGAAAAGTGTCATGTGGAATAAGAGATAGTAACACATATATTGGTTAGTTACTACATGTCAGGTAAAATATCTTTCTTTAAATAACTTTTCAAGTGTCATACTGCCTTAAGTTTCATTATACAAGAATATTTAGTTCCATTCAGGTGGTCAATGCAATAATTGACCATTTTAATTTTGTTTCCATATGTTGTTAGTATGTAGTAGCTGTGTTTAAGCATCTAACTTTTACCATAGAAATATTTTTAATCAAAGTTTCGTGTTTAATTACTTATGGTTTATCTATGCAATGTCCCATTCTCAGTTGACGATATGTCAAGGCCAATGGATCGTATAGAAATGTGAGACGACGAGCCTCAACCTATAATTGTAAAAACTCAGGATGTAGCTTTTTGTAGCTTTTTTTACTTGTGATTTTTCTTTTTCTGTTTCAAGGTTGCGCTAAAGCTCCTTAGTTTTTGCACGTTCTACAGCAGTAAGACGCTTCTTGTCTAAATCTGCCCTTGGTAAATCATCTTCTTTTGCTGTAAACTTTTGGTTGTAAAAGAGAAAATATTTAACATATAAATATGCTTCCAGAAAAGGTGCGTAGGAATGAAGATCTGCAAGGGAACCTCTTCTAATTCTATCCAACAAGCATGTAACCCCCACCTTGGATAAAAAAAATTACACGAGCAGAAAATACAAAGTCTTGGAGGCGAACTTAGAGAAGCTGCTGGTATTGAGGTTTGTCTTTTATCAATAGTTGTAGAGCATTGGAGGTTGGTTAATAAAGTCCATGAGCCAGCTAGGCATCATTCTAAGCTCTACATGCATTCGTGCAAAAAAACCCCAATCTAGGAGAGCAACTTGAGCAAGAAGTTTTGTTTCAGGATTGATTTTAGTTGCAAAAGCCTGTAGCAATGATGTTCCAAGGTACTCTATCATGGACGAAATGAATTCCTTGAATACCATTGAAATATTATAACTATATATACGTAGGTCGAATTCTGGATGTTTAATTGTGCTTTATTGAGAGCAATTATATACAAATAGTTTTGATACTATAATTGCATTCGCACACTTTGATTTCTTTCACTGTCAAAGTCAACATAAATAAAGAGTGGTGGAACGCCATTTATACAGTTTGGAATCATAAGACGTTGCTGCATTATGGAGTCAAAAACCCTTAGCTGATAGAGAGCAGCTGATCATACGCAAATGTTAAATATTCTGCTAGAGACGACATCTGCTAGGCTCTTGGTTCACTAGGCTTTGATGATTATTCACAAGCCATTTCCCACTACTTGGTTATCGAGAGTTTGAAAGAGAACGAGGAGCATCAACTGCTGTTGTCTCCTCATATGTAGAATTAGCATCAAACCTCACTAATTCACCACCAGAGTTCAGATCTAACACTAAGAGTACTAAACTTTATACCTCAGTGAGATTTTTGCCTTTCGTATGTCAAGATGAAGATTAGAAAATGATTTTTAGAGACTTGGGACTAAATAATAAGTGTGTATGTATGTCTTCCAGCCTTCCTATTTAGAAAGTCACAAAATTCACAACTTTGTGGTCAATACATTTCTGCTTTTTGATTCACCATACTTACAACCATCATTTTCTTGTGACACTCGAACCAAGAAACTACTTTTCCATACTTTACATTCAATCAACCAAGAAGTAACACGAATTAACCCTAATAAACAAGCGCCAACAACCAACAATAGACAAAAACAGAAAACCACGAGCTAACAGTAAACCCCTAACGGGTTAAGGTTTATACTGTGTATTATTGTATTGAAATTCAATTCGTTTAAAAGGAAAAGGGTTAATAGGTTTGCCCCTAAATTATATGTATCTCTGTTTAAGTATAGTCTTTTAAACGAGTAATAACGATACACAACCATTCTATGATCTTCCATTCTGTTAAATTTACATCTAGATATTGACAATGATACATGGACATTATTGTTTGGCTAATCTGTCTATATTATATCTCGACTATCTTCAATCTTAACTCTGATCTTAATCTCAAACCTAAAATTAACAAACCTAACTTCAAACTCAAAAATAAAATAAATAGGTTTAATTTAAGTCATTAGATCATATTTGCTAATTGATCTCATCCATCCATCTTTTTTAATAAACTTTTCTAACAATTTTTGTAACAACTTTTGTAACAAACAATTCAAAAAACTTTTTTTTAACTCAAAATATCTTTTTATCTATTTATTTTTTATAATCTAACTTCACTATATTTTTTAAACTTCGTGCTATTTAATTTAACATCTATTTTAATATGTTTTTGTTAAAATTTAGTTTTTTTCTTTTTTATTGAGTTTATTTTAATTTTCTTAAAAAAAAAATTTAACTTTAATTTTAATTTGAATATCAATTTGATGGGTAAAAATGTAACTTTATTCGCTAAAAAATAATTATCAGGTGCTCGTCGCTGCATTACACGACCATGCTAATAATATGCAATACATTTTTTTCTGTTATCATAGTTCACGAAGATCATCCAAATAACAAAGGTCGGAGATATCATGATAAAAGATGTATAGTAAGAATCTTACGTAATAATTAGCCAAGTATGGTTACTAGGTAAAATAGTTACCTTTAAAAATTGTTGCAATATCTTGCTTCTGTTGGTGACTGTATTTTTTTGATTTTTCAAAATGTCATGATGTGCTAATTATATGCCACCGTTGTGTTATCATGGTAACAACATAAATATATAAACTATACAAATTGCCGATACTATAAAAAAAATTATAGTGAATATTTCGTATATTTGGTCTGAACATCATTTACTAACAAATATAACACGTAAAAACAAAGTTACGTTATAAATACATATAATTATATCGTAAAAAAAACCCCGAAAAAATCAAAACCTGACTGGGTCTCACAAACCGGGTAAACTCGGGTCGCTTCAAACCCGGCGGGTTACACCGGGTTTCTAAAATATAAGACCCTGGTTAATTTAACCTATTTTTCAGCCGAAACCGGGTTCAACCAGTTGTAACGGTCAGGTCATGGGTTTCAAAACATTGGTTTTTATTTATTGGTACTATCTCTTTTATTATGTTTGACGTTATTCGGTTTAAACTTTATTGCAAATTAGAAGTTAAAATGTGTTGGATGTCCATTAATGCATCTCCATTAAAACTCGAAAATCATTCATTTTGATCACGTTAAAAAGTATTTTGTGTTACGTTTTGCATGGGTGGAACTTACAGTCTTATATTAGTCTTGAAGCTAAATACACGAAATAAAAGACTAACATTGTTTACAAAGAACTTTTATTTTGTGCTTGCGAATAATTACTAACTTTTTTCTCATATTAGATGAATATAATATTCATTTTTTTGTTGAATTTAGTAAATAATTTGATATGTTTATAACTGATATACCTTTACTTAATTATTTATCAAAAAAAAGCTCGCCTATTAAGCGCATCATAATAATTTCTAAAATTTAATGAAGGATAATAGTTTCTAAATACATCCAATTAACAATTATATTTCTTTTGTTTTAACTTCCAATGCTCTCTATGCTTAAGTGGATTTGCTTTTTTAGTTTTTGCTAAAATCTACGATTAGTAACTGTTTTTATGAATATGAAATAAAAATAAATATTGTATAATAAATAAATAAAATGCTAACAGCAACCTCCTTAGGGTTGTCGATAACAATAATTGTTTTGCAAAATATGCTATAATTAAGACATGCTTCGTATTTTTCGCTAACATAACCAATATGAAGTGTGAATGAATTTGTGTGTTCGAAAATATAATAAGTTGTTAATGATTTTGAATGAATGAGAATGATTTTATTTGGACATTATACATTGTCATAAAACAAAGTTTAAATTGTTAACAACTCTAAGAGATGTTGTTAGCAAAAAATCATACATAAAATACCTTTTAGCTATACAGATAAACATTTATATAATTTAAGATGCATTTGATTGATATTCTGTCAGGCTAGAGTTTTGATGATAGTTAATAATTACTTTGTGAGTTAAATATAAGTTTCAAAAAGATACTAATATATACAAATAAATATTAACAAGACAAAAAAGATAAACGACAATCAGAAGTCGTACCCGTCCATCGGACGGGTTTTGCAACTAGTATATATATATATATATATATATATATATATATATATATATATATATATATATATATATATATATATATATATATATATATATATATATATATATATACTTTTGTCTATCCGGATTTTACTGATTTTGAACATACAAAAAGTTTGTTATGATTAGGGGGTCTTACCCTAACCCACAATCTTATTCCCAATCCAGATACTTCCTATAATATATAAACCAACTCCCATGTTCGTTTGAAAGTCCCAATACAACCCTAAGTACCCCAAACAACCTAAAACATAAAAAGAAAACAAGCTGATTTCAAAACTATTTTGACCTCCGACTGTTGTAACCTGTTTTTGACCCACTTCCCTACTTCCAATTTAGTTCCCGTTTCTTGCATTTGAAAGCCACTTCAATTATCTTTCCAAGGATACTTGGATCGCAAAATAAGAGTTAGTATAACCCCCTATATGATCAAAACAATGACACAAAAATTCTGCCCAGTTATTAATGACGAATTTAATTAAACTAACCTAATTAATTATACATAAACCCTAATTAAAACCTAAAAACAATTTCCAATGATAAAAACATATTTATTACATCATTAATTACAGATTATTAACAAAATCTAATTAAAAATTATGAATGTCAAACCCTAATCCATCATATTAGGTTACATACATAAATTAAACGTTAATTAAGCATAGTTTTAGCGCATACCTTAAACCATAATTGAATAATTGGGTTTTCTTCATCCACCATTGTTAATCACGACTCATATTACGTTTGGGAGAAATAAAAATCGTTTTGGGGGCTAAAGAGAGTAATATGGGTAATTAAAACTAACCAGAAAGCCTAATAGTACTCAAATTGGCCCCCTTCCTTTCCTTAAGCAAAATTTGGCCCAAAACCAAGCCCAACACCCTATGGCCGACATTTTTAACTATATTACTGTAAATTAACTATTAATTATTACCTTAAATTCCTTTAATTTATTTCAGCTCCTAAAGCCTCCCGAACCTCAAAACCGTAAAACTAGTCAAATTTACGCGTATACCGTAAAAGACGTAAAATATACAGTTTTATAAAAACTCTTGAAATATGAAATAAACTAATTAACTAAGTCCTAAATGACTTAAAACCATCCCGAAAAATACTCCCATGACTAAATACCTCATTGGAGACCTTGAAATGCTAAACTGTAAATCGTAAAAATGCGATTTTCTATAATACATATACGTATACGTAAACCACTAAATAACACCATCTCATTTCATAGTCACTACCATGTGAGATCATGAACATGAAATCATCACACATCGTTTCACTCACAAGGTACCCCGTACAGGAAACGATATCCAAACCACAATCTATACACACCAATTAGCACATAAACACGTAAAGACACGTAACTAGCACAAAATAAAACTAAGTGACGAACCTCAAAACCGCGGTTGTCACATAACTCCATCCTAATAGAAATCTCGTCCCGAGATTTACTCCCTAGGATCAAACATACAATTAGCAAACAACTGAGGATACTTGTTCTAAATGAACTCCTCTCATTTCCACGCGAACTTTAGTTCAAGTCTCAAATTACCACATATACTAACCAACAATATTTAAATTCATTGCCAAACTCTTGACCTCACAGTCAATAAATCTCACAAATGACTCTTTGATAACACAAACTCTTGTTAACAAAAATCCCGAATAACCGTACATGCAAATATGCATTCTCAAACAACATTTACCAATCTTAATACACGAAATATCACATGTATACCACTCATTTCCCCCCAGGTAATTCTATGCTCATAAGCTACTGGTCCGATCTTTCCAAAGATCATAAATGGACCTACAAAACTCTACATCAACTCTTCCATTTTACCAAAACATACCACCCATTACTATGGGTGAAACTTCCTACATAACTTTGTCACTAAACTCTAGTGGTTTCCTCCTTTTCAACATAGCATCCCTTGTTGCTCTCATCCTTTCCACAAACACCATTACCACATTAGTAGCCTTTTTTACCAATTCTAGTCCACAATGGGGACAACTCACCCTATCCTTTCATATAGTGCCTCAAATGGCATTTATCGACTTCTAGTATGATAACTATCATTATATGAAAACTCAGCCATCGCTAAAAAGTTTCCTAACTCCCTCTAAATCAATCACTCATGCTCTCAATGTAACTCCTAAGGTTGTATAAATATCTCACTTGCCCATCCTTTTCCAGTTAGCTGGATATACTCATATCCAATCATGTTCATCAACTCCCTTTAGTCCGTACCCCAAACTACTTAAAAATTCCAATTTCCTTACAAAGTGACCTATGACGGTCTTTCACATATCCATTAGTTCTTCCAATCCAAATCAACTTATGATGTATACACATCATCAAAAAGGACGGTTATCCCAGTTAGTCTATCAACTGCCATCCAAACCCATGCTACAACTACTTCCATTAAATTTGGATAGCTCACTAGTAGCACCTATACACTTCTTTCTCACTTTTCTTCATGATTTTTTTTATACCCAACACTTCCTTTATACCTACACAATGTCCTACCTTCAAGGTCATATTGCTCCTCATCTCGTCTCAGTTAAACCAAGCCCTTCGTCCCTATGGCACATCACACCTATAACTCCTCATCCATTCAATTATCGATACTAAGCCTCCCAAACAATCAGTATAGGTCAGTGCCATTTCCTTTTCCACGCTACGACAGTATTAGCCTGCGTTGTGCTTTATTCTACTCATTAAGCTCTACCAAAGTTTTACCTCCGGTTCCTATCTCGACCTATTTCATTCATGCTTCGCTTCTATACACACTTCCTTCTTCTTCCTCAACTCCTACCATACATCATGATGTGATGCTTCCCATCGTTTCTTCCCTTGCCATAATCCTTCATAAGGCATTCCATACATATTAGGCTAACTTTTACGCAAAACCCTCTATTCCATCACATCCGTACGTAATCCTTCCAACTTCTCAACTACATGACTTCTCATTCCTCTTGAAATATGAGATGAATTAGTTAGTTTATCGACTATCACCCAACTCTCGTCGTACTTATTCCTCCAACCCATTATGTATCCCTTTCACCAATTTCGTCCTTACATCGCCCTTTCTAAGCTACTCCTATCTATGTAGGAAGTATAGTCTACGTCCCTTTTCTCTATATGATTGTCCAAGCCACGCAACATACCTATTGACGCGTTCTCTGCTTTAGACAACTCAACTCGTGCAACCTACATCCTTCATCCAAACCACCCTAATACGTCATCCATATAGTTCAAGTTCGTCTCAACTTCACTTCATTCTTCTTATTCCATGTCTCATCAACCATGCTTGCCTTTCCCAGATGGTACTTGGCCTTGCAATTTTCTTTCATCACTTAACTCCACCCATCACCTTTTCCAAATGTTCAATCAAGATGATTAAATATGTGTTGGAGACGTTCATGATCTGTATAGATCATTCTCTACGTCTCGTACCCCAAATGCCTCTAGCATTCTAGGCAGATATAACAATCCAGCTCCACTAACTAAGTCTATCTAGTCATCTATACGCTAAAATTTTCCAAGTAGCTTCACTTGTTTTTTTTTCTCACAACCAGTTCTCCTACTCCCTCCTAATAGGGATAGACTAGAGTTTCATGTGATTCCATGCGGATCACACTCTCATCTTATACCCACATTAGTTTCCATTTGTCTACTAAGCCACATTTTGAATTCTTAATCAAATCTCATACTTCTATTTTGATCTTGCACCCAACATGAGGCATTTTCAATCATCATCTTCTAGGAATACTTGGTTCTCTCCTTCCATGGTTCTCCCTTATTCCTACACTATCCCGTCCAACAAAAAATTCATACTTCATTCATCAAATCTATGGAAATCACCAGTGCATTGGATAATGCATAGCTGTCTCTTCCAAAGATCTTTCATAACACCTTCACAAAACCGACTCTCTAATCACTTCTCCATGAAACTTATTCAGCTCAGCTTCACTTCTCATCCCTCGATATTGATTGCCACAAAAATTCTATCCGCGTAGTCACTCGACTCCCCTTGTTACTTCCACGAGTTCTTAATCTCCCATGTCATGTATTCATTTCATCACGATCCACCGGTTCAGCTGTAGCTCCACTCTGATACTCGATCTGCCCTTCTTCGTCACGAATCATACGTAAATTTCCCATCATAGTGCTTGTCACCTTTCCAGTCCTCGCAACTTTTGTGACTCCTTCAAAATCTCTTGCATCCTTCTTGCAGCCGACACGTAGTCCTTTCAGCTCCTTGCTTCGCGATGTAGCTCTTTACACACTCCTTCTCGTCTCCATGATGTTACCTAGGAACTTCACAATACCATAGCTTCTAACTTCAACTCATCTACCACAATATTTCTAAAAGTACTTCAACCCCTCAATGGCTCACTCTTCCTTACTTGTTGTACTTCACCGTTAATCAGCCATTCTTTCACATTCTTGTTTTCCTTCACGTGTCTACTACTACCTTGCCTCCATAACTATACCAATCCCTTGCGTGTTATTTACCCAACCTTTCCATTAGTATAAACTTTCTACTCTACCCTCACATCCGCTAGTACTTTCATCAATCTCTTAATGGTACTTCAACCAGCTTCTCATAGCATGACTTCTCGTTCCCACTACCTGTCAACTAACTTTACTTACTCTCTTATTCCCGTAACCAATCTAAGTTTCCAAACTCCACAAATCTTAATTATTCCTTCAACACAACCTTTAAACCAAAACACATTTCTCCATTCTAATATCGAACCATAAGTAATACTACCCAACTCTATCCTCTCATCGTAACGTTTCCACAACCGCATAACTAAATCAGCCATGACGTGTAACAAAAGAATTCCAAACAATCGTGTCACAATAAAATATAGTGTAAAACGAACCCTAGCCAAAACAACTGAAAACAAAACAATGTGATCCGAAAGATCAATGGAGTGTGCCAACAACGAAAAATTTAGACTCTTCACGATTAGTATTACCAAATCTCGATACCTTAGAATTTTTTTTTTAAACTTTCGTCCCAATTAGTTACTTCTCATAAGAACCAAACTCCAATACTACTAAAATCAATCATACTCATTTTTAACCAATAACTCATCCTTTATCTTCATCATTCTATCAAGATATCAACTAGTTAGTATACTACAATCTTATTCTAACCATTATCTTGTTTACCCATATTAAACTTATTTCACTTGTTATTATGAAACCAATACATGTTTATAAAATACACTGTTTTTTTTTCCATTTAGGTTGGTTATAACTAAACTACTACACGTTTACAAGGTGTGGTGTTATTATTATCATTACTATAATAAAATCTCCTTTTTTTTACTCTTTCCGTCTTAGTTAAATTATTCTAAAATTTTAACTCCACTTAAGAAAATTATTGTAAAATTCCTTTACCCCTTTAAAATATATTATCACATGTTACATAGAAGACTAATCCAATTATTTTCAAGACAACTTTTTTATAACTTACTACTACAACTAAAAAAAATGTAAGTTACGATATCATACCATACACTTACAAATTATTTTCAAAACCGTTTCTTATAACTAGCCAGACTTATTTGCAAGAAAATTTAGTAGTTCATATTAATAAAAATACATACCCGAATGTAGACACACATCCAAAAGACTCAAAACGTCGTTGGAACTCCATCAAACTCCAGCACCATAAAACACGAACAAACACAAGGTACGTTCAAGTTATAATAACTAGTGAACGACCATATACCATAACTTAACACATAGTAGTATATATACATCCACATATATATACCTATTAAATCACCCAAAACATACTCGTTACCATACATGTCAGATCAACCAATCGCGTCATACACTCGTTTTTTTTCTACGAGTAACCACCATCTTACCACAAGGCATAAAACCCATTAGTAAAACCAGTCCATATCGTGTGACCCCATAATCACACAACATGACTATAACCCAAAACAATAACACACTCATAAATATCCATATCGTAGGCAACCGTTACATAAACCCATATAAAATACATATACCAATAATCCACATCTCATCATATACAAGCATGTACTAACCCTCTTTCATGCAATCATACTTAGGAACCCATTGAAGTTGTGGTACTTGTATAACTATGTTGGCCACCATACTTATACAATTACCCTTTCCCCAATACACTCCATCCTATGATGACACTTATAAGAATCAATACAACACATAACACATAAATCCATCAACTCACCTAAGCACATAACCACATAAACAATAAGATCAAAAACTCCAACTAATAAAATAACATAGTCAAACTCTTGGAATACAGAAATCCATTGTCTAGCTAAAACAGCATAGACAAAATCCAAAACGAAAACATAATCAATAATAAGTCATGTCGCCCATCAGAATGGAAACACCTTAAAATCCTTCCTACCCATGTACTCCTAGTAACTCGAACCACCACACGATTCTTAGGGAACATGACTTAAACATCAAAAGAAAAATAACATACCTCAGGTACATAAAATAACTCAACAAAAGATAGAAACTACCTTGTACTAAATTATGTACTATAATGTACAATTTAAGCAAAATACAACAATGACTAGCGTGGACGATTATGGTTCAACCCGCACTAGTCACAACCCAAAAAGAAAATAACATGTGGCTAACTATGAACTACTATGGTTCAACCCATACTAGTTAAAACTTAACAAACATCGCAAGTAAAAACCAATAACATCCAGAAAACTTTAATTAATATAAAATGCACACATACTCCTATGACGCCTATATGCAGGGACCCTTAAGCTATAGACTAGGTTACTAGACTAGGCAACCTAATTCTCTATAACCATTGTCTCTGATACCATTCTGTCACACCCCACCATGGCGAAATATGGGGCGCGACGTATGGATATCATCACAACATGGCGTGTCTATAGAGATAACTAAATGAAATAAGAAATGTCATAAAAAGTTTGTTATGATTAGGGGGTCTTACCCTAACCCACAATCTTATCCCCAATCCAGATACTTCCTATAATATATAAACCAACTCCCATGTTCGTTTGAAAGTCCCAATACAACCCTAAGTACCCCAAACAACCCAAAACATAAAAAGAAAACAAGCTGATTTCAAAACTATTTTGACCTCCGACTGTTGTAACCTGTTTTTGACCCACTTCCCTACCTCCAATTTAGTTCTCGTTTCTTGCATTTGAAAGCCACTTCAGTTAGCTTTCCAAGGATACTTGTATCGCAAAATAAGAGTTTGTAGAACTCCCTATATGATCAAAACAATGACACAAAAATTCTGCCCAGTTTTTAATGACGAATTTAATTAAACTAACCTAATTAATTATTCATAAACCCTAATTAAAACCTAAAAACAATTTCCAATGATAAAAACATATTTATTAAATCATTAATTACAGATTATTAATAAAATCTAATTAAAAATTATGAATGTCAAACCCTAATCCATCATATTAGGTTACATACGTAAATTAAACGTTAATTAAGCATAGTTTTAGCGCATACCTTAAACCATAATTGAATAATTGGGTTTTCTTCATCCACCATTGTTAATCACGACTCATATTAGGTTTGGGAGAAAGAAAATTCGTTTTGGGGGCTAAAGGGACTAATATGGGTAATTAAAACTAACCAGGAAGCCTAATAGTACTCAAATTGGGCCCCCTTCCTTTCCTTAAGCAAAATTTGGCCCAAAACCAAGCCCAACACCCTATGGCCGACATTTTTAACTATATTACTGTAAATTAACTATTAATTATTACCTTAAATTCCTTTAATTTATTTCAGCTCCTAAAGCCTCCCGAACCTCAAAACTGTAAAACTAGTCAAATTTACGCGTATACCGTAAAAGACGTAAAATATACAGTTTTATAAAAACTCTTGAAATATGAAATAAACTAATTAACTAAGTCCTAAATGACTTAAAACCATCCCGAAAAATACTCCCGTGACTAAATACCTCATCCGAGACCTCGAAATGCTAAACCGTAAATCGTAAATATACGAATTTCTATAATACATATACGTATACTTAAACCACTAAATAACACCATCTCATTTCATAGTCACTACCATGTGAGCTCATGAACATGAAATCATCACACATCGTTTGATGTTGGAGTTTTTGTATACCCTTTAGGAAAAGGATGACAAAATAGGGCAAGTATGCACGACGATTTAGGAAAACCGTGTGTGAATGACCTTAAAAGTGAGTTCGTTCTCGAGGAGGCTAGTGCGTTGTGTTAAGAGATTATTTTGATTTGTGATTATATGATTGCAAAAGAAAGAAAGAAATGGGATTAGAAGAGAAAGACGGTTGCGAAGACGGATTAAACTACGACGAAAAAGGCGATCACGTAAAACCGTAAAAAACTACAAAATTAAAAATTTTAAACCTAATAATTAATTAAAAGCTAAAATAAGTCTAAAATAATATAAATAAGAATAAAAATCCAATTAAAATATTTTAAAACCTTTTATTAATTAAATATTCAATTTTAAATGCTAATTAAAGCCCTAAAATTAAATATAATTAATCAAAATGTCCAAAATATTTTTTTATTGAACAAATAATTTACTTATATTATCTAAAGACTAAAAAGTATTTTTCCTAATTTTTAGAAACTATTTTTCTATTTTTAAATTACTAAAAACTATTTTAAAACTAAAATAATTATAAAAAATAATAAAATAATGCCAAAAATAATTTACCAATTTTAAAAATCCTATTTTACTCTAATGAACAGTAGAAAATTGAAAAAGTTTGAAAAATATTAAATTTTTCACTAAAAGACAAAACAGCTTAAATTAAAACCCTAATTAACTTAAATTAATTCTAAAAAATAATTAAAAGATGAACAGTAAAAACCTTTTTAACTAAAAATCTTAAAATATTTTTCTTAATCTATAAAAATTGTTAAAACTGAAAAATAAGTATTTTTGGCACTAAATGCCAAAACAGAAATAATTAAAGTAATTAAAATAGCAATAAAACCTAAAAAAAATAGTAAATGAACAGTAAATAAAAATTTAATTAAACTGAAAAATCACAAAATAAATAAGAAAAATAATGACACAAAAATCAAAGTCTAATTCCTAATTTCACCCACTAAAGACAAAAAAAGTTCAAATCCTGATAGTGACACTTTGCTGGTTTTGTCAAGTAGTGTAGCAGTACTAATTTGTGTGATAGCAGGGGAAACTTTTTTCCCACTGCTAGTGCAAAAATTAGGTCAGTGGACCAAATAAGCTCAGGAGAGCTTATTGTGAGCTTATATTGGACAAAAAGGCACCCTTATACTCAGTTGAGTATATGGAGTCAGTTTACACACAAAAACAAGCAGGTCACTTAGCAAAATTCACACAAAAGCACACTCAAAGTTTCTGATTAACTGGCAATGTTTCTGATGAACAGTACTCCCTAGATTACTTGCACAAATTCGAATTTCAATGGCCAATAACTTGCATACAAATCAATAACATGGCATAAGAGCAGTACACAATCCTACTTAAACCTTTTATCTAACAACTTGCAAGATCTTGTGAGCAAATTCCACAAAAATCAGTCAAAACAAGCACTTACTGGATTTTAGGCATTTTTCTCAAATTTTAACATGCAACTTGGTTTAAAACTCTACCAAACTGAAAACTACCACTTATATTCACCTACTAACACCCTATTGAGTGTGTCTAACCAGGTTTAAACACAAAATTCCCCAAAGAAGCTCAGTTAATATGTAAATCCAAACACTCCTTAATATTCAGAAAAACAAAATTTTCAAAGCAAATCTATGTCAATCCTATCAAATCTGATTCTAATCACTACCCACATGCATTTTATACCAAAATAAACTCAAATCAAAACACTTAAACACACATAAACAATTTTCATGCATAAATCACATAAACACCAAATTTCTAAAAAATCATACACTTTTGAAAACTGAAAACTTATAACAAGAGTGCTACCTTGTTGGGCCTACATCCAGGCCCAACAGTGACTGAAAAGTCACCTCCATACAGACTCGGGTCTGTGCAGACTTTGCTGAGATGTTTGACAACAAAATGGGTAAAAATGGTTCTTGCTTGCTTCTTGTTTCCTGCACACCACAACAAACCAAAAAGAAAACTCCAAGAATCAAGAGCTTCAAGCTACAAGCTTGCAGCTTTTGATGCAGTAAACAATTAATGATAAAAAGAGAAAAAGATTTTGAGAAAATCTTTGAAAACAGACAATTTTGAAAAACTGATTTTTAAAACTTTGTCACTTAAACAACCACCAAACAAGACTGAAATGCAAAATCAAAATAGCAGAAAGTAAAGTGGAGCCTGGATTCTTTTCATCAACAACACTTAACCAATTTCATTCATAAAAATAGGATTTACAAGTTTGTGATCTCAGGAAAAAAATCAGGAACAAAGTAAAAGGGACACATGCGTCTCCTTTTATACAAGTGAAAGGAACTATCTAGATAACTAAACCCTAGTTATGAATTTCCATTGCTGCCCTTGTTGTTTGACTGAATAATGGGTCAAGATGGATACATGTGAGCCTACTGGAACCAAGTGGGATGTACAGCTGTTGGTAGTGATGTTTGAATGCATCATAAGCGTTAAAATGATCTTGGGGGCCAAGGAGTTCATCTCAGACGTTTATCATGTCCCCTCCTAGGGTTTTGTGGAAATGGACTTGAGCAGGGAGGGCCAGGGGTGTCACATAGGTTGAGTGGGGTTTGAAAATGAGAGTGGATTTGGGTTAAATCACCCTTAATTACTGATCTGGAGGGTTTTGGGAAAAACCCCTTTGATTTGCTCTTAATCGAACCTGGGTAGATTAAGGTTTATAGGGGGGGGGGGGTTAATCCATTTTGGGTAATTGTATTTTTTAATGTTGTGTTTTAAAGGGAAATTAGGAGGATTGACTGGATTTGACTGAGTTTATTGAATAAAATCAGTAGTGGAAGGGTGACGTGGGTGGGGTGATGAAGTGGAGGGTTATGAGTGGATGTTGGGGGTGACGTGTGGGAATGATTGGCTGGGAAGGGTTTGGTTGTCTTGGCAGTTTTGGCCCTCCATGTTCCTTGTTTCTTCTACTTTGTATAAAACATCAAATAATCCCAATTCCTTTGTAATTAACTTTGGCAAACTTGGCATTTTTGGCACAACAAGTTTTTAAACTTGTTTTAAGGACTAAACATGCAATTTGATGATATTGGAAGGACTGATTTCGGCATGTTCTTCATTCTTCAAGGTTTGACTTGTTTGTTGACTTCTTAGAGGACCAATATTGACAATTTAGTTTTGTTGAGGGACTAAATTTGCCAATTCTTCAAAGTTAAGGGTCCTTTTTGTAATTTTGACAAACTTTAGGGACCAAACTTGTAATTATGAAGATAGAAGGGTATAAAGTGTCAATTCTTCCATATTGGAGGACCAATCTTCATAATTCTTCAAATCTTCAAGGGTTTTCTTTGGAAAATTCTTCATTAGGGCTTGGTTCATCGTGCGGCTTCGTTTCCCGTGTTCGTTCTTGACTGATTCTTGTGATCTTTTGTCATTTTCTCAATATCCGTACCTAAAATACACAAGCAACAAACACAAGCATATATTTGGGTATTTTGATGATATTTAATGCATTTTAAGCCCTATTTGGAAGATGAGACTATGTATAAAAGCAGTCTCATCATCGTTTCACTCACAAGGTACCCCGTACCGGAAACGATATCCACACCACAATCTATACACACCAATTAGCACATAAACACATAAAGACACGTAACTAGCACAAAATAAAACTAAGTGACGAACCTCAAAACCGCGGTTGTAACAATATACCACCTCAAATATTGACTTTATTTCACTTATGACATGTTCACTCTTAAAAAAATTGCTGACTAAACGTTTTTTACAGTTTTCTTTTTATTTCATGTTCTCACTTTTTGTCTAATAATGTAATTATGTATGGTTCGATCCGATTTATTCAATTCAATTCCCATAATTCTGTCTTTTCAACATCTTTTTATTTCTTTGTATTTTATTATTTTTAATCATGGTTAAGAACAATTTATTGTGCCCTTTATTACTTGTAGCCACCACCTAATATCTTCTAATAGCTCATTTCAATCGCAAATTGATTCAAAACAAAACATCTTTGAAACATCATTTCAATCATAAATTATTCAAGATTCAGATTTAGATGGTTTCAAGATTCGATTTGAAGGGTTTCAAGATTTGATTTGTATGGTTCCAGATTCGATCTGCCTTTTGATTTAAATGGTTTAAAGATTCCGTAGCTATGGGGGTGGTTTAGGGTTTCAGTATGTGGTTTGCGTTTGATTTTAATTTATATGGGGTTTATATAGATAGGTTTGTAATATGGGTTTTTATTTGAGGTGATTTTAAGATGAAGAAGAGGTTGTCTAGGTGGAAGCGTAATACTTTATCTATCGGGCCCCGACTTACTCTTATTAAATCGGCACTTGGCTCCACTCCTATCTAGAACGTGTCGATTTTAAAGGTTCCTAAATCTGTTCTTAGTGTAATGGAAAGCTTACCTAGGAATTTTTTTAATGGCATACAAGATGGTGATAGGAAAATTGCTTGGGTTCAACGGTCTTAGGTGCTCGCTCAAAAGAAATATGAAGGATTAGGAGTTTCAAGCTTTTTTGCTCTCAACCAGGGTCTTCTTTTCAAGTGGGTATGTCGTTACTTATCGGATGATAATTCTTTATGGTCTCGGGTTTTAACAGTGATTCATGGCTTGAATGGTCCTGTTCAATCTGCTGCTTTAGTTTCGACATGGAGTTCTATGATTAATGAAGTTCACTCACTTAAAGATAGAGGTGTCAATCTCATTTCTCACTGTAAGATTCGGGTGTGTAATGGAATGTGCACAAGTTTTTGGAATGATCTTTGGACTGGAGATTCACTGCTCAAGGTATCTTTTCCTCTTCTTTATGCCAGTTAAGAAAACAAACTCATTTGTGTTGTTGATAAGATACGTACGTCTATATCTTTTTCTTTTCGTCGTCCTGTCCGAGGAGGCGTCAAATCTCAACAACTTGATAATCTTTCGGTTTTGATTGAGTCGGTTATTTTATCTAATATGGAGTACAAATGGTTATAGGATTTAAATGGTGACGGTGCTTTTCGTGTTAAGGAGGTACGAACATTGTTAGAGGAGGTTTTTCTTCCTATAACAGAAGTTCCTACACGTTGGATTAAGAGTGTCCGAATTAAGGTAAATGTTTTTGCTTGGAAGCTTTTTCTTGATCGTCTTCCTACTAGAACAAATCCGACTTGAAGAAATGTTTCGATTCCTTCTTTGGCTTGCCCGCTTTGTGACAATGCGCTCAAAGATTCTTCCCATTTAATTTTTGATTGTTCCATGGCGAAGGAGGTGCAGAATTTGATTTGTCGATGGTGGAATTTGGATTTTCAAGCTTTCGATTCCTATGATGGGTGGCTTTCTGGGTTCAAGTCTATTCGTGTTGGTTCTAAGGCTAAAGATGTGCTGGAAGACGTGTTTTATACTTTTGGTGGTGCCTTTGGAATTTCAGGAACCAACTTCTTTTTGCGTCTACTAAGCCTTGAGAGAACTCTATTTTTTATGATATTGTTTTATGTTCTTTTACTTGGTGTGTAGCTAGAAGTAATAGTTCTTTGAATTGGGTTGGTTGGCTTGAACGCCATTTTTTATTATGTTGTAATTTTCTAGCTTCTTGCTAGTGTTTTTTAATAAAGTTACCATTTTAAAAAACGTTATTAATATGTAAACTTATTAAAATAAATCTGAAAGTTGTGATCAAGAAGTATATAGAGGTGCTTAAGGTTTGGAAAGGCACTTTAAGGTTTAAGTCGAACTACTATGAAATTTTCATCGAGCTACCTAGTAGATAGGTTCATTGATCACATACGACATTCTAAAGTGTTTATATTTGTCAAAACTTATCATTATATATACTTAGAGAATTACTAAAGACTGTATGTGTTTGGTAGAGAGAATTGAAGGTAGAGAAATGGAAATGATTTTATTTCTTTTGTTTAGTTGGTAGAGAAATAAAAAAAGTGGAGAGTTGAATTCTTAAGGAATTTGATCATTTGTAATTTGTGTGGAAATCATTTCCACTATATTTGGTGTGGAAATCATTTCCTAGTTATATAATAAAACTTATTATTATTATTATTATTATTATTAATTTTTTATTGTTATAAAAACATCACTTTATTAGAATAAACGGATTTACAAAACGTTAGTGGGAAGTCGAGATACTAATAGGCCCCCAATCCTTTAGCTATAGCAATACCAATCCTATTATTATTATTATTATTATTATTATTATTATTATTATTATTTTTATTATTTTTTTACACATAACTTTATTTATTAATCACACAAAATTGTAAGGGAGTCGAGAAACAAGCTGCACTCCCACCCCAATAATTGGAACTTTATTATTATTATTTTTATTTTATTTTTTATTTTTTATTTTTTATTATAACCATCACTTTATTAGAATCAAAAAGAGATTTACAACAAATTGGATGGGAGTCGAGATACTATCTGCGCTCCACCCCTTTAGCAAAAATAATAGGATTATTATTAGTATTATTATTATTATTATTATTATTATTATTACTATTTTTTAATCAACACCACTTTATTAAAATAATAGGATTTACAAGAAATTAGTGTGGTCAAACAAATCATCAATCCTCGGCAATGGATACCGATTCTTGACAGTCAACTTGTTGAGCTCACGATAATCGATACACATTCGAAACGACCCATCCTTCTCCTTCCCAAACCAAAGCAGACACTCCCCACGGCGACGAGCTTAGTCTAACAAGTCCCTTATCCATCAATTCATACAATTGATCGGACAACTCTTTCATTTCCAACGGTGTCAAACGATAAGGCGCACGAGCAACAGGTGCAACTCTCGGCACTAACTCCACTTCACAAGATGGTGGTAAACCCGACAACTCGTCAGAAAAACTTCAGGAAATACTCCCAAATTACAGGCACGTCTTCCAGTTTCTTCTCAACCACACCATCACTAGTTATCTAAGAAATACATCACACGCCTCTTCCACATACCTAATCATCTTCAAACTTTGTTCTCTTGTTGTTAACTCTATATCCCTTAGACTGAGTTGCATATCCTACTAGAATACATGCATCACCTTACTCTTTCATCTTATCCAGATTTTCACCATCTCGGATTATGTAACACGTACATCCAAAAACGTGAAGGTGCTTGAGTGAAGGTTTGCGATAATGAATTATGTGATATGGTGTCTTTTTGTGTCTTGGAATAATTAAGGAACGGTTTTGAGTGTAGCATGCAGTTGACACAGCTTCGGCCCAAAATAATAGTGGAAGTTTTGAAGCGGATAATAATGTTCGAGCAACCTCAACCTGTAGAACAATGATAATCTTTATGAATCAAGAGGGTTGATGTTTTTCTAGAGAGAGAAAGTTAGAGAGAGAAGTGAAAGAAACTTTTATTATACAAAAGTGAGAAATAAACAACCAACACCTCTTTCCATGGTGGAAAGAGGTTTAAATACCCCAAGTCCTTAAAGGACTTGGGCTTCCGGCCCATGAACAAGCTCATGGGTCGGGCTATGTAATAAATGACACTTAACTTAACTACGAGCCTATAACTACATGGTTGGAGTGACCGAGACTTTCTAAATACGTAAAACGTATTTCCAACAATCTCCCCCAAAGGGAGGTCACTCCAAATTTACAAAGTCCTAATCTAGCATGTTAGATTTTGTTCTTGAGCTCGTAGTCTTCTTTTCTTTCTTTTTCTTTTCTTTTGTGAATATGTGTTGAATGATATCAGCCTTTTTGCTTGGAACATGTTCTTTTGGCCTTTCACGTGCGATCTTTGCCTACTTGTGAATTTTGCCTCCTCGTGACTCCATGTTCCACACACTTATGTCTTTTTGTTGAATTCTCGAAAGTTTCAGAGTTTGTTACAGCGGAAGACTTCATCTTGTACTTTCTTGAATTTTTGCTGAACTTTGATGCAGAAAGACATAAGCATGTGGGAACGACTTCTACAGGTACACCGCAACACCACCGTCTTTAACTGGTACACAACAACGCCACCGTCTTCAACAGGTACACAGCAACGCCACCGTCTTTAACAGGTACTCAGCAACGACACGAATAAAATGGCTTTGAACATTTTATTCTAATTCGGTAGCATTTTACCTCCGGTCGGTGAAGACCGTTGGACGATATTAGATATCGTACCCGTGACAGATAGTTTCAATTAAGTAACTTCCTGACAGGATTTCGCGGGTAAACCCGTTCTCTTTATTCGACCGTCCAAAGCTGACTGCGAACATAAAGAGTGAATCACTTGGATAATTTATCCTTGTGATTTGTAGCCGTCAATTCATGAAACCTGGAACAAGTGAATCTCAATTAAGATTTTCACCATCGTTGCTTTCCAGTTGTCACGAGCTCAATTCATAAAGAATCTTGCACGTCACCTACCAAGTGCTGTTTGATGTTAACACTAGAAGGATTTCCACTCGTCACTGTGATCAATAAAGAGTCACTCTGAGTGTTCTGGCAAGATCATATGATAATGCGTAGAGGCCTGGAACGAGTTTAAGTTCAATTAAGAATTAAACCACTGTTTCTTTCCAGTTTTTCACAAGATTGGTTCTAAAAGAACCGCACGTGTAACCTACCATGAGCTTGTTTGATGTTGGCTCAAGCAGGATTTCCATCTTCATTGTAATACTTGCGTATTGCTCGGATGTTCTGGCAATATTACAGGAATACTGCGTAGGACTCATGAAAATCTCTTACTTTTCACAGTGTGTGAGAAAGCAAGGAATAAATGGAAAGTGTCCTAATGAGACTTTTGATGATCTCTTAGCTCTAGACTCGATTGTGCGTTTTGATTTAGTGAGCGATGGCTAGAGAGGAGTGCCACCTTTTTCAATACCAGTCTATTCGGAGTGAATAAACCAATAGATAACATGTTGATCTCCGTGTGATTAAAACAAATACCTTTTGAGAGATATTTGAGTTAGCTGGGAAGGGTTTTGCATTGCATCACTGGGTCCATGATGTCTTTATTCAATACCGAGAATCATTAGCAAAAATGACCTCAATAGCATATGTATTGACCCGGTTTCTGCCTAAAGTTGTAAGGAGGGCTTCTTTCTTTACACCCTTTATCTTTACAATTCTTTTTCATTCTTCAACCCCTTCAATGCTTACCAATACGTCATCACTAGCACCTTGTTGTGATTGTTCCAGTGCTAGCTTAAGTACTTGGTCGGCATTCAGCTACGTTCACATTCTTTCTCCATCTTTCCTAGGACTTCTAATTCTATCTAGGGAATTGTCCTTGGGAAGATTCCATCGGCTCTGATGAATCATTGGACTAAACCTATTCCTACCACCCTTTTGTCACCACATTCGTCGTGAATTAAGCGTGTTTTGGGAAGGAATTGCCACCATGAAAAATCATTGAAAATCACTTAAGGTACTTGTGATATTGAAATCAAAAGTTTTGTACCTTAGGTGTTTTGTTCATCAAAACCGCTCCCCCTTAACACGTGCTTTACACATATTAAGTTGGATAATCGTTAAGTCTTTTTCATCTTTTAGCCAAGTATCATTTAAATCTCCTTAATCCTATTTTCTCCCCTTATCCAAAATGTTAACCATTAATA
Source organism: Glebionis coronaria (assembly GCA_025667525.1). NCBI lineage: Eukaryota > Viridiplantae > Streptophyta > Magnoliopsida > Asterales > Asteraceae > Glebionis > Glebionis coronaria. The sequence continues at coordinate 632,357,491 of CM046874.1, read as the reverse complement.
TTTGGGATATTGAATGGATTAACCGGTCTTTGGGTAAAAATGAAATTAGTTGTTGGCCAAAGAACATATTAATGTTCCCCCTCAAATTAGTGAGGGTAAGTTGTAGTGCTTGAGTATGATAAATTTTGAAAGATTTGGAATCTCGTGAGAAATTCTTGAAACATTTCATACTTTGACACTACAACAAGCCACAAAAGCACAATATTTACAATATTAACATATTCACAAATTAACCAATATGGAGTAAACCTGAAATAGTACGACCCATTAGATGGATCAGCCCACGAGCCTGTGATGTGCTCCATATGGTTTGCCCCCCACGAATCGTTCAATGCTGCGGATCAACCGTCTATGCCTTAACTTTTCCTCAATCACCTGGATGGTGTGGTTGGCACTCTTTTTAAATCGGCCTACCCATTGGTACTTTACTTCTGGAAGACCTTGTCCTGAGTTGAGCATCAACAGCTTGTCACGTACATGCTTGAGAGTGCCATCACTGAACTTGTGTAGTTCTGAGAGTCGCATGTATTGCATGACCTCTGCTTCATTCAAGTAGAATATGCCCATCTCTGGTTTAAGTGTACCCATGTATGGTTCCTTACCTTGGTGAAAACGACTCATTGGTGTTGTGTGAGGTTGTTCCAGATTTAGCCTGGATTGGTGACTCTCTACCCCGAGTTGTAAATCCTCAACCCTTTGCTTGATTAAAATTCGACGAGTAAATTGGCGAATGTTGGAACTTAGAGCAATGACTTCATCGGGGTCTAAGTGAGGAACCATGCCTTGAACCAAAAGGAGTAGAAAATCTTCAATATCTTCAAGTCGTAGGAATTGAAGATCCCCTTCACTGACACTATAAATCTTACCGTCTTCTCGCTTGAATATGATGTCCTTCAAATACGAATATCCGAAGATATGGTAAAAGTTAACGCCCTGTATGCTGGAGATTCAACGGGTTGCACTTATAGGTGTACCTTGCTTGGTGTGATTGTAGAAGTAGTAAGCCGACTTCTTGTTGCCCCGCCAATGTGAGATGCCTAATTCCGCATATTGATCATATTCTTTGACAAGCTTTTTGCTCCATAGTTTTGAAACTTTATCTTCAATCCAAGGGATATCCTCCAAATTTACTACTTTGCCCATTGTTAATGATGTAGCATACTTGTCCGCCGTTTTCTAAGTAGTCAAGATCACGGTTGGTGAAGTATTGCATTGGCAGATCCTTGGCGGCTGCAATAATTGAGGGTGTTAGTGGAAGAAGGACCGGAGCTTGTTCACCTGATGCTGTTGACTTGATTGCTTTCATGAGTTCATTAAAATGATATTCTCCCTCAGTTTCGGCAATCTTCATGGAAGCCCAGAAGTTCTTGTCTTTGATCGTTGTTTGAAGCAAATTTGTATCAATGTTAGGCACTCCATATTTATCCATCAAAAATCCAGAGAAGTCGATAGGATTATTGAGGAATTGTGTAAGATCCGCCTTTTCACTGTCAGAAACTATACGTGCAGTTGCTGCTTGTGTAAGCCATGGCTGTACGGGAACCGTCTCATCAACAGTGAACGTGTCAGCAAACTCAGGATCTGGTTGATTTAACTCGTCAATATCCATATCAATGTAATGCTGAAGTGGAGAGTTATGTATCACAGATGGTATCGGGTCGTCTTCTTGCATAGGTTCGTGTTCAACAGGTGTTGTGGATGAGATATTAGTAGAAACCGGTGCAGAAGAAGTACCTGTGGCTGTTTCTGTGTGATGCTGAACAAGAGTAGGTGGTGGAGAGTGATGTTCCACAGACGGTGATGATTCGTCTTCAATCATTGGTTCGGCTTGTACTAGTGGTAGTATAGGATCTACTTGTGATACACTAGTAAGAGCTGGTTCAGATGACTTACCTGTGGTTTTGTCAGTGGTTTCACCATGCTCGTCAGTGGTGATGTGTTTACTCTCAGCTTGTTTATCGGCAACTTTTTCTTTTGAACGTGCATCAGATTCTTCAGATTCTTCTCCATTGGTGCCATTACCTTCATCCTTATCACCATCCCCTTTCTCCTTATCCTTACCATTCCTATTATCGTCATCCGCATCACTATCGTCATCCTCGTCATCCTTATCCTCCCCATCGTCCTCATCCTCATCCTCGTCCTCGTCCTCGTCCTCGTCCTCATCCTCGTCCTTGTCCTCATCCTCGTCCTTGTCCTCATCCTCGTCCTCGTCCTCATCCTTGTCCTCATCCTCGTCCTCGTCCTTTTCCTCTTCCTCTTCCTCTTCCTCTTCCTCCTCATTCTTTTCCTCTTCTTCCTCATTTTCTGACTCCTGTCGTTTCCGTTTCTTGGAAGATTGGGGAACTACAGTGTCTTCTACTGGTGAAGTGTTGGAAGCTTCCATTATGACCTTACGAAGAGCTCTTTGTAATTCGTGTTGAGCTTCTGTGATGGGTGACTCAATGTTGGTTAACCGAGTCTCCAAGGTTTGCATTAATTGTAAGTTAGTAAGGCCATTTATGAATAATGTTGGAAGCTCCTGATGTACACATGCCCTAACCTCATGCTGGATGATGTTAGTCATGGAATCATTGATGGAATCGAGAAATGCAGCATTTTCTTTGTCACGTGCGTCCTTTTCAGCAAGAAATTGTGTGTGTTGCTTTTTAAGTCTAATGACACCTTCGAATGATTCTTGAAGTTTTTTGTCATCACGTTTTTGTTTTCGTTCGTCACGTGACTTAACATGATTTATCCTTTTCTCCAGTGCCGCAATAGTCTTTGCCTGTGATTCCAGTTGTTGTTGGAGTTTCTGAATGAGTGGATCATTGATTGTGAGAAATGGAGTGGGAGTGGATGATAGTTGTACTGCTGTTGTTGTTGGTGGAAGAGTTACTGCAATTGCTAACGAGGTTGTGGATTGGATGGTGGTTGGTACAAGTTGTTCGAGGATAGTTGGCGATGTTGGTACAATCACTGGGGCAGTTGTTGGCACAAGAGGATCGACAATCGGTGGAGGCATCGTTGTAATCACTTGGGTGGTGGTTAATACAGGTTGATGGGTTACCGGTGGCGGCGTAGGTGTGATTACATGGATGGTGGTTGATACAGGTTGATTGATTATCGATGATGGTGTGGGTGTAATTACGGGGGTGGTGGTTGATACAGGTTGAATGGTCTCGATTGTAGGTTCACTCGGCGGGACGGTTGTTACAACAGTGCTGAAGACTGGTGGTGGAGGGGGTATGTTTTGTTGAATCGGAAGCATCATCAGATGAGCATCGTCTGCTGCTATTATTGATGAAGGAGGTGGAAGTGGTTTGCTAAGATTGACGTCATCGTAAAGAATTGTTTCCATATCTATTCCACCTTCTAGATATTGATCTTCATAATCGTAGTTGATATAATCATCTACGTTGTCATCATCTTGATTTGTTGGGTGTGTGAGTTCTTCCTCTAGTCTGGGATCTTGTTCCTCTTCATCAGTTGGATCGTCTGGATCTCCAAAAGCTTCCAGTGCTAACTCGGCAGGAGTTTTTGATCTAGAACCACTACCGGTTTTCTGTGCCTCCATCCTACTTAACTTTTGTGCAATCCGCATCTGTTTTTCTTCAGACATTTGTACTAAGGGATCTTGTTCATCTGCATCTTCATCACGTAGTTGCTCTTTCCCTTTAGCTTTACCTTTGGTTTGGGGTGAAGAAGTCTTTTGGCGTTTGACAACAGTCTTTTTCCTTTTACCCTTTTGTTTTTCGGATGGATCTGCATTTACCCTTTTAAATTGTGTTTCAGTGTCCAGAAGCATTTGTTTGTAAGGTTCACTGTCCTTGATCCCGTCATTGATCATGGTGTCAGGCACTAAAGCTGGAATCAGTGAGTACTTACTGGGATGTTTCTCGTCACCCATCTGATCCAACACATGGTCATCATCTGATGTATGGTAGAAGAAATTTCCACGCTTGTCAATAGAAGGAACACTCTTCATGAAATGGTTGATGATAAGTTTTGTGAACCTTGGAAATGGAAGATGCAGTGATTTCTTCTTGGTACCGGTGAATTGGTAACACACTTCTTGCCAAAGAAGTAGAGCATAATCTACTTTAGATGCAGTGTATAGGCCCCAAAGTATATGAGCCTGAGGTGGTCTCAGTTGGTCATAACCACGAGCCTTTGAAGTGAGGCACCTGGTTATGATGATGACGATTGCTTTCCATGGTTGACCAATGCGTGCAGTAGAGAACTGAGATAGATTTTGAATGTTACCCTCATAGTTTAAAGCTCTAAGTACTTGAATCACTTCTTCTGTTTTTGGATTAGGCACAAACTTTTCTCCTTTTGCTAATTTGGGAAACTTGAACAACTTCCTGAATAAGCTTAAGTCAAGAGTAAAGTTTTGCTTGTTGATTGTGAAAGTGATCGATGTCTTAGATGCTTCCTTTGCTGCAGTAATCGATGCTGTGGCCCAAAATTCATGAATGTAGATTTCTGGAACTGAGGCAGTAGCTCTAAGGGCATCTTTAATGGGTGACATGTCAAGAATGTCCATTGCAACTTTGAAAGCAGCGATGTTTGGATCAAAATCCTCTTTCAGACGAAAGTTGTTCTCTGCAAGTGGTAGTCGGGCATTGAGTGGTACTAATGCGAGATCTGATTGTTGTTGTTGTTCTCTTGTAATTGACATGGTTCCTGCTTTGATGAAATAAGCACAAATGATATACAAAGTATATATATCTTAAGTCTATATCAATTTGAAGCATAGGGAATAACACATATCAATTATTACCACATATAATAGAGAAACACCATACAAAACATGGTTCAGTTGGACTAGGTCCTTACATACAACAACACACAGACATGCCAAAGACATTTTATTCTAAATTGGATAACAACCTAGCATTAATTCTTAAACTATTTGGGTATCTTGGTTTTCATAACCAGAACCTCAGTAGGTCTAGGTTGCATTTCTACTAACACCTCAGTAGGTCTTGGTTTAGATTCAACCAAAACTTCAGTGGGTTTTGGTTTAGTTTCAACCACTACATCAGGAATTGTAGGATTTCCGTCAACCCAAACAATAGAGGGCTTGAACAGAGGGCAAGACAATGATGAAACGTTGTCTTCCATGGCCTGAAAACAAAACGCAAGACATTGAATAAGTAATTTGTATCTCTTTTGTTTACAGAGGAGTCAACTTATTAAATAAGAGGAACTTCTGTAATAAGAAACCGTTCAAGTATTCTTAAGAGATAAAATTAATTAATTTCAATAAAACTTGGTTTCGTGAAAGTGGCCCTAATTTACTTAAAGCCTAATAAGGGAATAATGCAGGTCGAAATCATTAGATAGTCTAAGGCAATTGCATAGTGTAAAGGCATGCTAGCTTAAAGTGATGGTGCCACAACAATCTTTTCGCAAATATTATAATACCACTTACATAGGAAACAATCTAGCAACATAAGCAAAGAAGAATCTCTAAACTCATATTACCAAAGCGGAATGCTATACATCTCATCGGAATGACAATGTGCCAATCGGAAAGCACCAATCGGAAAGCACCAATCGGAAAGCACCAATCGGAAGCACCAATCGGAAAGCACCAATCGGAAAGCACCAATCGGAAAGCACCAATCGGAAGCACCAATCGGAAACACCAATCGGAAAGCACCAATCGGAAAGCACCAATCGGAAAGCACCAATCGGAAAGAACCAATCGGAAAGCACCAATCGGAAAGCCTGTAGTATCCAATCTGAATAACCGATCGGAATACCGATCTGAACGACCTAATCGGAATGAACTTAAAAGTCAATCGGACTATTCAATTGGAATGTCCGATCAGAATAACCGATCGGACCAATCGGAATATCCAAGGTGACAGTCCAATCTGAATATCTAATTGGAATGTCCGATCGGAATAACCGATCGGAATAGCCAATCGGAATCTAAACCTTATCTTCATCGGAATGTTGGCAGAGTTTCCTAGGTAGATCTAAACTTCGCGATTTTGATGGCTGTTAGGCTGTGTTAAGCAGATAAATGCAAACCCAGTGTTTAAAACCTAATAAAGATTAAATCCCCTTTGTTAAACATGATGTTTATTAACATTTATATAGAAACCCTAGAGCGCATGATTCAATCCGAGTAGAACAAAGATCTATTTGATAAACATGGATAGGATAGATAGCACATGTTTTCTAATTGTACCTTAGATGAAATTACAGCAAGAGACGATCAAGAAAGCTAAGTGAAGCAATATCAATGGCGGCAATGAAGGATAACAGGTGTGTGTGAATCGGTTGCAGGGTAACACAAAATGGGGGTGGAAGTTTTGACTTAGGTCAATGTTTCTAACCAATTTTTGCAAAAATTGCAGATTGGTCCCCCAATTTTGATGGATGGCATAAAACTAGTTATTAAAAACTAGTTAACAACTCACTAAGGTGAATCTTTCTAGCCAATATCCCTATAAATGAGACACGCCAATAAAACCTAATGCCAACTTAAAATAAACCCCATACAAGGCACACATTGCACATAATGCACATACAGAAAGATGACAGACAAGATAATATGAAGACCAAATCATGTTCAAAATGATATGATATTTGCTCCCCCTCAATTGGTGACCCGTTTTCTATTTAAAGAGCTGTAGTCACGACATTTAATGGGACACTTAGTATATGAAGACCTTTTCTGTTTAATGATTTTCTAAAAACGATTCAAGGGGCAATAAGATTTCTCTTATTTAAACAAAATAAGTGCACTGAAACATACACTAATTTGTGTTAGACCAAGTTATAAAGTAAACTTAGCCCCTTACAAGGTTTTCAAGTAAACCTTGCCCGAGAAAATTAATTCCCGTTGTGAGCCAACGTTTTCAGAGGTAATACGTGACTTGAATGCGAAAGGCGGGTTGCAGTCTGAAATAACTACAAGCCATTATGGGCATGTTTTAAAAAATTATACAACTTTTATACGGACTCTATTTATGGCGCCGTGTCAATTTTAAGTGACATTTCTAAAGCCGTAAATATTACCGTACTAAAAGACATGCCCGATTTGAAAAGAAAAATATTTTTGGGTTTTCTTGGTTTTATATTTTTTATGGTTTTTCTTGATTTTATATTTTTTATGGTTTTTCTTGATTTTATATTTTTTATGGTTTTTCTTGGTTTTATACTTTTGTATTTTGCTTTTGATGGTTTAAGTATGTACTATAATATACAAGATCACAATCAAAGGATACTCGAGAATAGTTTACCAGTACTATTCTTCTGATTCTTCTGCCAACTCCTTAAGTGTCGCTGGTGAAAAAGATTTCATGCCTAGCTTTTCGATCAAAAACTCGATGCGTCCTCGATCTAAGGCCTTTGTGAAGATATCTGCCAGCTGATACTCGGTGTTGACGAAGTATAGTTCGATCACTCCATTTTCCACTTGCTCCTTGATGAAGTGGTAGCGGATGTCAATGTGCTTCGATCGAGAGTGTTGAACGTAGTTGCAGCATAGAGCGATTGCACTTTTGTTATCACAGTACATCGGGATTTTGTTGAATCCAAGACCGTAGTCAGTCAATTGTGACCTCATCCAAAGAACTTGAGCACAACAACCGGACATAGCAATGTATTCAGCCTCAGTACTTGATATCGCAACGCTTTTCTGCCTTTTTGATGCCCAACTAATAAGTCTATCTCCAAGGAGTTGCACACTGCCAGAAGTGCTACGTCTGGTATCTTGACACCCGGCATAATCTGCATCTGCGTATGAAACTAGTGCAATAGAGGAATCCTTCGGATACCACAGACCACGATTAAGTGTTCCTTTTAGATACCGAAAGATCCTTTTCACAACATGTAAGTGCTTTTCGGTAGGCCGAGCCTGATACCGGGCACACATGCCTATAGCAAATTGCAAATCAGGCCTGCTAGCAGTCATATAGAGAAGGGTGCCGATCATTCCACGGTAAAGTTTAGGATCGACAGCTATCCCTTCCTTATCTTCATCTAACTTGGATCTCTCCACCATTGGAGTATCCACGGGGTCACAGTTTTCAAAGTGATATTTCTTTAAGGATTCAAGAGCAAATTTGGGTTGATTGATAAAGATGCCTCTGGGATTCTGAGAAATTTGCAACCCTAAGAAAAATGAAAATTTTCCCATCATCGACATCTTAAAACGTGTGGACATAATTTTCTCAAAACAGTCAGACAAACGTTGATTAGTAGCAGCAAATATTATATCATCAACATAAATTTGTACCAGTATCATGTCGTTTTCCTCCTTGAGAATGAATAATGTGGGGTCCACTTTGCCTTTGGAGAAGCCTTTGGAGATGAGATACGTCGATAAGAGATCATACCACGCGCGTGGAGCCTGTTTCAACCCGTAAAGAGCCTTCTTGAGCTTGTACACATGATTAGGATACTCTGAATTGACGAATCCATTCGGCTGGCTTACATAGACATCTTCCCTTAATTTACCATTAAGAAATGCCGTCTTAACATCCATTTGGTAGACGATCATATTCATGTGAGCAGCATAAGCAAGGAATAGTCTAATTGCCTCCAATCGTGCAACAGGAGCAAAGGATTCTTCAAAATCGATACCCAAAGCTTGTTTGTAACCTCTAGCGACCAATCTTGCTTTGTTTTTCAGCACACTACCTAACTCATCGAGCTTAACCTTGTATACCCACAATAGTGTCAAGATTTCAACGTTGCTGGGTAATGGAACTAATTCCCACACTTCAAGACGTTGGAATTCATTGAGTTCCTCTTGCATGGCTTCAATCCATGATGATTTGGTCATTGCTTGTTGCCAGTTTTTAGGTTCAGTGTCTGAAAGAAATGCATCAAAATAGCAATATAATGCATGTTCTTGAAGTTGATGACGTGTTAAGACTGGTCGATCGATGTCACCAATAATATTGCGGATTGGGTGATCCTTTGTCAATTTAGTGTTGTGAGTTTCAATCCGTGGTGGTCGAGAGTGAACGATGACAGGAGCTTCCTCTGAGGTAGATGCACCGGTAGGGTCTTCAGGTATATGTGAACCAAAGAAGGGAAGCTCTTGTAAGTGAGCATATTCCAGATCGTGATCATATAGATCCTCTTCAACATCATTTGGAACGAGTGGGGGTGATGATTCAGGTGTTGTTTGAGAATTGGTAGGGGATGGTACATCTTGTTCAAGAGTAACAGTAGTTGCCTCGGATTCATTTCCATTATCTTGAGCAACAACTACGGGAATCGGAGCTACTGCTACGGGTACTGAAGAATCATTACTCTGTGGATCAAAGAATTCATCAAACATAGGTTGAAATAACTTATCCCACTCGGACCTTGTCGGTGGTATGAATGATGGAGAAGTAGGGTTGTTGGGAATTAAGCCGGAACTGATTGTACCGGTTCCCATCTCGTGTAATGCGGGTTCAGAGCTGTGTTGCTCAGAAGCCATCGCTGTCAGCTCATCAAAATCGACATCCAAAGTTTCTACAATCTTGCCAAGACGACGGTTATAAATCCGGTAAGCTTTCTTTGCAGGTGAATAGCCAATGAAAATTCCAATATCAGCCTTCGGTTGAAGTTTTCCCAGATTTTCAGTATTTGTATTTGGATAGCAAAGTGCACCAAACACATGAAGATATGAAATATCGGGTTTGTGTCCATGAAGTAGCTCATATGGAGTTTTACCATGACGTTTGCGAATGATTGAGCAGTTTTGGGTATAACATGCGGTTGCCACTGCTTCTGCCCATAAGAATAAAGGAGCATTCGCATAAATCAACATAGTTCTAGCAGCTTCCATAAGTGTACGGTTACGTCTTTCAACGACACCATTTTGTTGTGGAGTGCGAGCCACAGATGTTTCATGAGAAATACCAACCTTTTCATAATAAGTTCGAAGAGTCTGATTAACGAACTCAGTGCCGTTATCAGTCCGAATGCGGCGAACAGTAGCATTACGACGTACTTGGATCATCTTTAAGAAGGTAATGATATACTCTGGTGCTTGATCCTTAGATGCTAAAAACTTTACCCATGTAAACCTTGAGAAATCATCCACTATGACGAGGATGTATTTTCTACCACTCACACTAGCTGTACGCATTGGCCCACAAAGATCCATGTGCAAAAGATATAATGGTTCTTGGTTGGTGTCTTCTGCTTTAGGTTTGTAAGATTTCTTGGTGCTTTTCCCCAATGAGCATGCGGAACATAAATGATCCTTGTCGAACTTAAGTTTCGGAAGACCACGAACAAGTTCGTTTCTAGCCAAATGGTTAATAGCATCAAAGTTAAGATGAGATAACCGACGATGCCACAACCATGACTTGGTCTTAGATGCTTTGGAGAGTAAGCAAACAGGAGAGGTGGCCATCATGTTTTGAATAGACAAAGTATAGAGATTATCCCCTCGAGAACCCTTTAACAAATCATTTCCTGCAAGATCGCGAATGAAGCAAGTATGTTGTCGAAAGGCCACTTCAAGGTTAGAATCGCAGAATTGTCCTACTGAGAATAGATTGTGACCAAGTCCCTCTACATAGTAAACCCTTGAAATCGTGACATTCCCAATTTGATATTCACCATAACCCATAATCTTTGCAATATGGTCGTTGCCGAATTTTACCGTTCCTAGAAACTTGCTGACGAAATTTTTGAGCATCGAGCGGTCTCCAGTCATATGTTTGGAGCACCCCGAGTCCAAATACCAAAGAATAATTTGGACGACCTGAAAATTTTACCAAACACAGACGATGTATCGGATTCTAATTGTTCTTCTGAGTTAGCAGGTACAGATATAGTTATCTTAGGTTTGCTATCAGACAAAACTTTAGGTTTCCAGATTTTCTTACTAGTGGTTGGCTTAGATTCTAGTTGTCTAGTATTCTGAGGTACTTTTTGACTGGGGACATTACCACTGGTAGGCACATTAGTGGGGGAAAACGTAGTTAAAGGGCGCTTTATCCATTTCTTAGTGCTAGTGTTCCTATTTAAAGGATGCTTATTCCTAACTTCCGTGGATGTGATCCTAGTTAAAGGGCACGTAGTTCCATTTGCAGTAAAGGTCCTACAAGTGGGTTTCCATTGCCACCCAACGTGGGTAAATTTCTTCCCTGTTGGAGTCCATTCAAGATTGTTCTTAATAGCATGCATTTCATTCACGTGATCAATAAGGCATAAATCATGATGCTTAGAAAACATACATTCGTTACAATTCCAACATTTCGCATTAGAATTCACACTTTGCTTAGGTTTCCACTCATAAAGAGGACCTTTTGTCTTAGCTACATGATTCTTTTTATTTAAAACTGAAATAACGTTCCTAGGGTGCACTTCTACTTTCTTCTTCTCAGTCCTATTAGTGGAAGGCTTGATCCTATCTTTCTTTCCTCGAGATCCTTTAGCCTTAGTGGACACATTTACTCCTGTAGAAGCCAAGGGAACATTAGTTACAGATTTTAAAGGTGCCTTACTTGATGGTGCCAGTGATGGTTTTGCTCCTGGGGTCTTGTTGAATGGAGTTACAACAATGGGTCGATTAGTAAGTAGTGCAGAACCCGGTTTGCCTATATATTGCAAATATGCTAAGCAATATTGAACACGCTTAATATATTCATGAGCAGTGTAGTAGTAACTGCTTGAGGGATCTAGTGCATACAAATCATCTAAAATATCCCTAACCAGATCTACGTGCTTAGTTGCATTCCTCATATAGTCATCGTAGGTAACCGAGTTTTTCTTATGGAGCGGGTTCTTATAAAGCACTACTGACTTGGTTGTTGGAGCACTAGAGGACGGTGCAGAATTGCTAGCTAAGTTATTAACAACTTCTTGTCGGGTGAGAAGAAGTGTCTCCTTTAACTCGGCCAAAACCATGTTTTTGTCTATGAGCTGAATTTTTAGGTCAGAGGTTTCCTCACATTTCTTGTTCAGTTTGTCAATTAAAGACTTTCGCTCTGTCGCATTAAACGCGAGGTGTTCTTCTATTGAACCAGAAATTTGTGAGTCTCACTGCCTTACTTGTTCACGCTCTCCTAGTATAGAATTAATTCTAGTTTCTAGGACATGATTGTTAGCCTCTGCAGCCTCTAGTTCCGTTTTTGTTTCTACTAATTCTCTCTTAAGTCTCATCATCTCTTCTTCTAAATTTTGAACCATCTGAATCATCTTGTCCCTTGTCTCAACGGAGTTTCCACCATCATTTAGTTTTGAAAGAGTTTCATTTTTAGATTGATTCTCAATTTCAAGAGATATAGAATGTTGTTGAAGCTCGTTAAAACTTTTGGAAAGTGTATTATATGACTCTTGAAGCTTTAAAAATTCAGCGTTGGATTCATGACAAGAATGATTTTCTACAGTATTCACATGTTCATTAGTATTCACAGATTTATGCACATCATCACAAATATTCATAGTAGATGAGATTTCATGAGTATATTGAATAGTAACAACTTGCATCACTTCAAGAGACACCATATGTTCTAAAAAACGGTCATATTCTGATAAGATCTTTTCCTTTTCAATTAAGTGTTGTTCATAAGCATCATCCATTTTATTGAAAACTTTTTGAACTTCACCAATTTCAAAACTTAAATTACACGCTAGATCATAGACTCCTTGTTTAATATGGTTCACAAACGGAACGATCGCTTTTTCAAACACCGATTTCATGTGTTCGAATGCCCATTCTCCAGCGGTTTGAGCCGTTGAAGTCGTACATTCCAAGATGACCTTGTCAAAATCGGTAAGGTATTTCCCAATCTCTTCAATGCTGAGCTTTACCGTACTAACCGGGGGAAGATTCTTAGGAATTTCCTTTGGTTTGTCCGAGTTGACAAGTGTAGGAATTATACTAAGGCATTCTCTAGTCGGCATGAAAGTGGATGTTTGGAGAGTTTTCTTTTTCATATTAAAACGAGTTCTAAGATCTATTGTGGCATTTTTTGCATTCATTGAAGCATAATCATATTCAGGATATGTCAAAAGTAATTTTAACTGCTTTTCATCGTATGGTGTCATAGAATCACTTGAGAACACTATCGGATCTAATGCCAATCCTAACTTTGTTGCATCATACAGTCGGGGGTTGTGGTTAAGTGCTTGCTTTGCATAACCCGGGTTAGGTGGTAAGTCTATGAGACGCGATAAGTTGAACTCTTTAAATGAAGCATGAAACAAGTGTACTAGATGTGAAGCAGCATATTGTTTTAAAAGTTTAAGTTCCGTTTCTTTTATTCTGTTAGACGTCTTAATTTCCATTTCAAGCTGTTTGGATTCCAGAATTTCAAAATCTGTTTGAAGTTGTTGAAAATTAGTGACGACTGACTCTTTTTCTTTAAGCTCATTCGAAAGATTTGCTCTTAAACTTTCAATCTCTAGCAGATTGTCTATTTGAACTTTCCTAAACCTATCAAATTCAGGATTGGTTAAGGTAGTGGACACAGGAGTCATTTCCAAGGTGTTAACCTTGTCCTTATGCAAAGCAAGCTCGGCAGATAAAGTCTTATTAGCATTAAGGGTTTCAAGGACTCCATTATTCATTTGGCTAAGCAAAGATGCAGGGACCATAACCAAATCAGGTTGAGCAGACGAATTAATAGCCGTAGGAGCTCCCGGTTGTGGTTCACTCAAAATCTGAGGACTTGCAATGTTATTACTATCATTGTTTGTCTCATTGATTGAATTACTAACCACCGGAGGCTCTTCCGAATACTCAGACATTTGCTCAACTTGATAAGGTACTATGCTAGTATCTGTAGCAGTATTTGGTACCTCAGCAATGGTATCAGTCCCATAGAGTGAAAGATTTGCCATAAGAGCTGCTTTGGCGATGTTAAAATCATCACAATCCGAGTCATATGCATCCAAATCATCACATTGATAAGCAGCATTATTGGTGATGACTGTTGTGGGACGATCAGTTTCCGCTACTCCTGGATCTGCAAGGAATGCCAATTCTTCTTCATCAAGCTCACGACCTTGGGCTTGAGCATTCACCAGGTAAATCTTCTCCTTAAACCATGTGTCGTCCCTTCTCCTCTTAGGCTGCTTGCATTCTCGGGCCATGTGCCCTTCCCCTTTGCAGTTGTAGCAAATAACCATCTTCATTTTACCAGTGCTGTTAGCCCTTGTAGCAGTAGTATTGGATGAACGTACACCAGCAGTAGACGAATTTGATCTCCCTTGAAGTGGTTGCACCATGACCCTGCCGTCCTGAATTGTTGCCTGTTGTCGAGAGTTAGACGAGTTCCTTAACTGATTGTTAGTTGGTGCTGAACCTCGGTAACCTCTTTTGTTCAAAGTTTGACTTAAAAATGCAGACAACAGAGCTAGGATTTCAGTAGGGCTATCTCCTTGTTTAAATTCAGGGACAGGGATGTCATCTTCACAGTATAATGCTGATGCTGGTTGAGCAACAAACTGATTGGTTGGAACACTTTCTTGATGTGAGTAATGATGTTGAGGAGCCTCGAGTTGTGGATAGGTACTAACAGGATTGGTGGGAGGTTGATACGGTGAATACTGGTGTGAAGCATAAGGTGATGGGTGTGAATCTCCTTGTGATGATGATGTTGCTGGTTGGTGATAAGATGTTGGTGGCGGTGGCAGAATCGAGTACTGTGGAAAGCTTGGTGTTTGATACACAGGTTGATATGAAGATTTGTGTCCTAAAGCAAGCTGAGAGTTGTGATATGACAGTGTAGGATGATTTGCCAATAATGCCATTGGTTCATGATAAGGTCCTTGAGAGATTCGGTTTTGGATCACATGCTTCTCATGTTGTTGTAAGAAAGCATATAGTTGATCTAAATTGGACTTGTGTAGATCACGAATCATTTTGACATCCGTCACATATTGACTCCATTCAGGGGGTAGTGTGTTCAAAAACTTGGTGTTTAACTGAAATTGTTCAATCCTTAGATTATAGACATTCATGTCATTCATCAGAGTAGTAAAACGCCAGTAAAAATCATGAAGAGTCCCCCTGGAATGTATTGGAATCTATCAAACAAATCATATAATTGACATTCTCGTTCTTGCTTAGTGAGAGATGTCCCTTGTAGCAAAACCGCAAGTCGATCCCAAAGATTCTTGGCCACTTTATGTTCACTCACCATTCTGAAGATATCAGGTGGAAGGGCTTGAAGAATTGTCTGAACAGCCCTTTCATCGGCATCTGCAATGAGTTTGTTGGCATCGGTTAACTCATGATACTGCCTTGGCCTTGTCACATTGTTGACTGTAACCTCTCCCCAATCTAATGGACCTTTGTCAATTGATTCAAGCATAAGTCGACCACTTTGTTTGCCCATGATGTACGTTCTCATGCGACTTTGCCATGATTCAAATAAATCTTTGATGAGCAAAGGCGGGCGAGTATCGGTACCCGAAATGATCGATATATCGGTGAGTGAAGTCATAGTTGGCATAAATGAATGTGAATTCATGTTGTGATCCCTTGAAAAAAGATTATCAAAGATGATCGAACAATGAAATAAGGTTAAGTGTTTTAATGTTGTTGAAATAAAGATGTTACGTGTTTTTGTGATAGATTACAAACTTGAAACGAAATCCTCTAAGTTGAAAATACTATCTCAATACCCAAACTTCTTAGTCTCAATGTGAAAATCTTAAAGTGTCGTAAGTCTCAAAATTAATCCATCGAAATGCTAAAAGTAACCAATCGGAATATTATCTAAAGCCCTGATCGGAATACTTACCAATCTGAAAACCGGTCGGAATACTAACCAATCTGAAAACCGGTCGGAATACTAACCAATCGGAATGTTAAAGAATACCTGGTCGGAATACTTACCAATCTGAAAACCGGTCGGAATACTAACCAATCTGAAAACCGGTCGGAATACTAACCAATCGGAATGTTAAAGAATACCTGGTCGGAATACTTACCAATCTGAAACCCGGTCGGAATACTAGCCAATCGGAATCCTTGCCAATCAATCTGAAACCCGGTCGGAATACTAGCCAATCGGAATCCTTGCCAATCTGAAAAACGGTCGGAATACTAACCAATCTGAATCCTTGCCAATCGGAAAGCCCTGTCGGAATCCTTACCAATCGGAATACTGATTGGAATATGTAAACCCTTTTCCGATTTGACTGATTGGAATCCTTAAACCCTTTTCCGATTGTGATGATCGGAATAACGGTACTGTTACGAACTTTTTAGGCTAAAAAATGAGATTTTCGACAAGAAAAACGTGATTTGAACCAAACCAAAACACCCAAAACACTACTAAAGGTATTTAGAAGATATATGGAGCACTTGGAGAGTCAAAAACACGAAAAAAAATTGAAACTTGGGTAAAGATCAATCAAAAACACATGAACACACCAAAGTGAACATGAACAACACAAAACCAACATTTATTTCATCCCATGCTCTTGATACCAATTGTAGAACAATGATAATCTTTATGAATCAAGAGGGTTGATGTTTTTCTAGAGAGAGAAAGTTAGAGAGAGAAGTGAAAGAAAATTGTATTATACAAAAGTGAGAAATAAACAACCAACACCTCTTTCCATGGTGGAAAGAGGTTTAAATACCCCAAGTCCTTAAAGGACTTGGGCTTCCGGCCCATGAACATGCTCATGGGTCGGGCTATGTAATAAATGACACTTAACTTAACTACGAGCCTATAACTACATGGTTGGAGTGACCGAGACTTTCTAAATACGTAAAACGTATTTCCAACACAACCCTTCGGTTTCAATAGATGTTTCATGTTCAATCCCTTCGGTTTCAATATAATTCTTCAGAGTTGAATTCAAGAATTCTGTGCCTCTGTCAGTACTTACCACTTTTACTTGAGCTTGAAGACCACGTTGTATCGGCTTAAGGAAGTTGATGAGAACTTCGGGTGTTTCATCCTTGGACCTCAAGAAGTGAGTCCACGTATACCAGGGATTTACAACATATTATTAATATTATTATTATTATTATTATTAAAACCATCACTTTTATAAGAAACAAAAAGGGATTTACAACAAATTGGATGGAAGTCGAGATACTATCTGCGCTCCCACCCCTTTAGCAATGGTAAAACCTATTCTATGGAAAATATGTACAGCAACGCGCGCTCCAATGTCTTGAGCCTTAGAAAATCTCTGGATCCGCTTCAGCAACGCAACTGCATCTTCGTGTAACTCCCCTAAAGAAGAAAAGGAGAAAGGAAGAAACCCATATCCGAGAGCTGCACACTTAGCCAAATACTTGCATCATTTACGTTGTGCAGCATCAATCACAGCTCGGCCGGGAACAAAATCATTCATCCCCGTACGAGTCAAAGGAGAAGAACCAGTCAGATCAACACACACATCTTTACCTCCCTCCCAAGAATAAAACAAAATATCTGCCGGACGTAAGACACAATCAGGTCCACCGTCTAATCCAATATTAACTTCATTTCTGATAGATATCCCTAAACGGTAACATATATCAGCAAGAGTATCACGAACCAAATTGTGACAATGCTTAATCCCAACGATGCCAGCACACGATACGACATGATCCCCAAATATATCCCCATCAAAAACCCTTGAACAAGCTGAACATGGCTTCGAAACAGAGAACAAGGGAATACCTAAGCGATAGCACAAAACACATCGATAAGACCTCCCATTCATAGTCTGACCTAATCCGGGGATAGGAACCGTCCTAAGCCAGTCAGACGTATGATCCTCCCTCTGAGATGCCCATAAAGCCAACTGACGAGCAGATAAAGCGAAAGTGGATTCAACATTCTTAATAACCCGAGCAAAATATATATCTGCCATTTTCTTCATGAGTTTGGGGGCAGCGACCTCACTCGGATTACTTAGAAAATCAATCTCCATAACCGAGTTAAACACACGTAAGGCATCATCAAACTGGAGTTCATAAGATCTAATATCAGTGTGTTGAAGTAACTTAGACTGTAAATCAGCTGACTGTAACCGAGAAGCAAGAAAAGCATAATGCAATACGTCACCCGCAGAATAAACACCCAACCCTCCAAAGGAAAAGGGCAACGTAGCAAGTCTCCACTGCCAATCACCAAATCCCGGTCCAGAAGCAACAACGATACACTCCAAAGAAGAACGGAGTGCCAAATCAAAAGAACTTTGGGCAGACTTGAAAGTACAAGGTGAACAAGTACGCATAACAAAATATAACTTGGAAATACCGGCACATGAACGAAGGAGCAGCAACTCACATTGGGGGTCATTAATTTTGGCCACAACATCCATAAGCTCAATAGTCTTAACTGCACGCTTCAACACAAGCTGACTACAAAAATCAAGATCTACACTCGCAGGCCCCCAAGTAACTTAACACCGCTCGTAGGTCGAGCAATATTATCTGGGAACACACCAATAAACTTGCTGCGAGGATCCTCGGTCGGCCAAAAAACTTCAGTCTTATCAATATTCAGATGCAGTCCAAACACTGGACCATCTTCCATGATGCACTCCAAAACTTTCCCCACAACCAAAGTATCCCCAATAATAGTACCATCATCCAAATACCAGGCCTGTAGAGAAAGCGAGAAGGAGTCCTGAATCTTACATATCAATGGTTGAAGTACAAGAGCAAAGAGTAACGGACCAAGAGGGTCACCCTGCTGTACCCCCTGACATGACCTTAATACATGTTCCCCGTAATACAACCTTGCCGGACTAGAATAACAAAACTCCACCCAAGACGAGATAGAGGGACAACGAAGACGAACCTCTCGCAACATAACCTCTCGATCAACCAAATTGAAAGCATTTTTAAAATCCACAAGTAACATCGACAACCCGACATCATTACCATATCTCTCAAGAAAACGATTCACAACATGAAGAATAGCCTCACTCACTCCCTCCCGACACCCCCACCCCAAACTGCAAATCACCAAAGTACCCATCCAAAGAATGACCAACCTCATAAGCACATACCTTGGAGACAAGCCGTCTCCAAACGGTACCAACAGCAATGGGACGAATCCCACCACCCGGCTTAACCAACGGAGTGAGGGGAGCACTGGCGATAAACTCACCCAACACCTTGGGACACCGCCCATCAAGAAAAAGGTTCAATACTTGGGTGATAGAAGAAACTAAATCATCAGAAATAGCAACCGCAGAACCACTCAAACAATCTAAAAGGTGTTGGGCCCGCAACCCATCCCGCCCACAAGACGTACCTCGGGGAAAACTCTTGATCATGTCAAGAACCCTAGATCGAGAAGAAACAAGGAGATGATGGTCAAGATAAATATCTGGCAAAGAAGGAGCATGAACAAAAGGATGTTTATTTTTTAGTTCTTCAAGAGTAATATCATTATAAGGAGCCACACCAGATGAGGAAAGAACTCTAACAGCAGAAGAATAATGCCTATCAGAAATCTTCCGTCTACACTGCATAATATTCTGCTCAACCAACCCACTATCCTAACTAAGAACATTAAACAAAGCGGGGGAAGGTTCAGCCAAACACTCTCTAAGAAGCTGTAAACTACCATCAAAGGTCTCCCAAGAACGAATAGCATTAATAATATACTCCTCTTTCTTTTGTCTCTTGATAACGGACCTACACTCCAGATTACTTCTCGGACGAAAGGTTTTAAGCAGACAAAGAGGCAAAACAAGCAAACGAACCCAAGAAGATATGTCATCAGGCTTGTTAACCACCTTGTCAATGGCCCCTTTCAAAGCGCGAGAAAAACCCAAACGACACTTTGGAGGGATAGATTTAACAGTACGCAAACCTTTTGAAAATAAGCTATCAAGAGTCCCCACATCAAAACGACAATGCGAGTCACGAACTTCTTCACCACCACTAAAAAGATGCAAAGTACATGATGGAACGGGAGGCTTAGGGAGGTCATAAAGAACAAAGTGAACAATACCATCACCACAATCAGGAGGTGGTACAAAATCCGAACCCTTACCATGCCGACACTTAGACCGAAACGTGTGCGTAGTGAAACAACCACCACATAACCAAATCCCCATACTCTTAAAGGTTAACTCGGCCCTCTCATAAACAACCAAATCAGATAGAATGGAATGTTTGGTACAAGCTAGCGCATCACCTCTAAAATGTTTATCACGAAGATGAATAATCAAGGACGACTTAGTAAGCCCATTCCCACTACCATCTCGACATCCGTTAAGACCAACAAACGGGTAATGGAACCGAACAACCGCCATGACACCACCAAACCTAACCTAAAACGATCACAACTAGAAACCAAACGCCAACCGCCAAACAATCAAACAACTCCTAGCCGCGAACAAAACAACCACCTAAACCTAAACTAAAACGAACACCACTCGACCAAACGACCTGCCCAAAACTACCATCAACCACCTCAAGACGCCTATCAAAAACAACCAAACCAAACGCCTCAAATAGATCCGTCACCACAACCTACCTGCACAAGCAAAAAAACAAACGCCGAAACCAATAATCCAAACTCCGAAACCAAACAGTACAATAACCCAAACACCGAAACCAGAAATCCAGCAACCGAACCAATAATCCCAACGCCGAAACAACCAAAAACCCAAACGCCCAGAACGCAACCGAACCCACAACGCACCGAAATCCAGCACCAAAACAGAAAAATAACAAATGAAGAAGGAACCCAGGGAAAGGAAAACCCAGAAGGCAACTGGAACCGAGAAGCCAAAACCCCCCACCCCAAACCCCCACTCCAACGAGAACCAACAAAACAACCGACCACAAAGTGGAAGTTACTGCGATCGAGGTACACCACCAGTCCAATCAACTAGCCCAAACAACCAATCCAGCAAATCGGCCAAACCTAAAAAAGATGTTCAGATATGGAATAATAATAATAACTTATTATTATTATTATTATTATTACTATTTTTCAATCAACACCACTTTAATAAAGTAATAGGATTTACAAGAAATTAGTAGGAAGCCGAGATACTATCTGGGCTCCCACTCCTTTAATAATAGCAAAACTGATCCTTTTAAAAATATGAGCAGCAACACGTACTCCAATGTATTGAGTCATAGAGAACTTTGGAATCCGCTTCAGTAAGACCACCACACCTTTCTCTAATTCCCCAAGCGAGGAAAATGAAAAGGGGAGGAAACCATATCCAATATCTGAACACTTAGTCTCATACTTGGCTCGTTTATGATTTGTTGCATTAGTGACCAGACGACCTGACACAAAATCAACCATCCCTGTTTGTGTCAAAGGAGATGACCCTGTCAAGTCCACACAAACATCAAGACCTCTGTCCCACGAGTAAAGTAATATATCTGCTGGACGTAATGGTTTGTCACACCTCCCATCTAGTCCAATATCAACTTCCTTACCCGCTGAAACCCCCAAACGATAACAAATGTCAACAAGGGTATGACACACAAGATTATGACAATGCTTAATCCCAACAATACCAACACATGATACCGCATGATCACCATAAATATCCCCCGAAAAAACCCTTAAGCATGCTGAACAAGGATTCGACATAGAAAATAAGGGGATACTTAACCGATAACATAAAACACAACGGTAAGTTTTATTGTTCATAGTTTGCCCCAACCCAAAAATAGGAACCGCCCTAAGCCAATTAGATATGTGGTCCTCCCTTTGAGATTTCCATAAAGCCATCCGTCGAGGAGATAAGGACAAAGTAGATTCTGCATTTTTGGTGACCCGTGTGAAATATATATATGCCAATTTCTTCATGATTTTGGGGGCATCAATCTCACTAGGATTGCTCAAAAGGCCAGTCTCCATAGATGTATCAAACACACACAATGCATCGTTAAAAATAGGTCCATAATTTACAATACCAGTATGTCGAAGGAGCTTAGCCTGTAAGTCAGCAGACTATAAACGAGAAGTAAGAAAGGCATAATTTAAAACATCCCTAGCACAATAGACACCAAGCTCTCCAAATTCAAAGGGTAATCTAGCAAGCCTCCATTACCAATCACCAAATCCAGGCCCAGAAGTAGTGACAATACGCTCTAACAAAGAACAAAGAGCCTCATCAAAAGAACATTGAGCGGAATCAAATACACGAGGAGGACATGTGCGCATAATAAAGTATAGCCTGGAAATACCCGTACAAGAATGAATAAGCAGCAACTCACATTGAGGATCATTAAGCTTAGCAACAGAATCCATAAGAACAATTGTTTTAGCCACTCTCTTCATCACAAGCTCATTGAAAAAATCAAAATCCACACTTACGGGCCCACCAAGTACTTTAACACCATGCATGGGTCGAGAAATATTAAGAGGAAACACACCTGCCAGCCTACTTTGAGGATCTTCCTTTGGCAAAAAAAATTCAGTTTTATCAACATTGTGATGCAAGCCGGACACAGGTCCATCATCCATTATTAACTTTAAAACCTCCACCACAACTAGAGTATCTCAAACAATAGTACCGTCATCCAAATACCAAGCATATAGGGAGAGACTAAAGGAGTCACGAATCTTACACAAGGGAAAAAAGCAAAGGGCACGAGGCTCACCATGTTGCACCCCTTGGCACGACCATAATGTGTGTTCCCCATAATACAACCTAGCTAGGTTGGAGTAGCAGAATTCTACCCAACGTGAGATTGTAGGGCAATGCCGGTGAACTTCTTAAAGCATAACCCCTCCATCTACCAAGTTGAAGGCGTTCTTAAAATTAACCAACAACATTGAAAGACCAACATCATCGCCACAACCCTCAATCAAGCGGTTCATCGCATGCAATATAGCCTCACTTCCTCCCGACACCCCAACACCAAATTGTAAACCATCCAAATAATAACTAGTCATAATAGCACTAACCCTGGAGACTAGACGTCTTCACACAGTACCCATAACTATTGGACGAATACCACCACATGGCTTAACGATCGATGTGAGAGGACACTGGCAATATACTCCCCTAAACTCTAAGGACAGCTCCCAACAAGAAAGAGATTAACCACATGGGTAATAGAGGAGACCAACTCATCAGAAACAGCAACAGCCGCTCCACTAAATCAATCCATGAGGTGTTGGGCATGCAACCTATCACGCCCACATGAAGTGCCACAAGGGAACTCTTAATTATGTCTAGAACAACCGCTGAAGACGGGATGAGAGGATGATGATCAATAGATGGACGTTGCAAGGAGGGAGCTGGTTGGACGTGATGCTTAGTCTTCAAGTCCTCAAGGGTAACATCATTATAAGGAGCAACACCTGAAGAGGAAAGAACTCTGACTGCCACAGTATAATGCCCATCACAATTTTTTTTCTTACACTGCTTGATATTTCGATCACCCAAATCAAGATCTAGGTCATCAACTTCTGGCAAAGTGGGAGAAGATTCAGCTAAAGTCTCCCTTAAAAGCTGCAAAATTCCACCCGGCATACTCCAAGATCGAATAGCATTATAGATACACTCTTCCTGACGTTGACGTTTAATAGCAGACTTGCACTCAAGGTTACTCCTTGAACGAAACGTTTTAAGGAGGCAAAGAGGCAAGACTAAGAATCTAACCCAACAAGAGATGTCATCAGGATTGCAAATTACCTTATCAAGGGCTCCTTTCAAGACACGAGAAAACCCCAACCGATACATGGGAGGGATGGATTTGATAGTACCCAAACCATTGGAAAACAACCTATCAAGGAGTGCCAAAGTAAAACCACCATGCAAGTCGTACACCACATCATCAACATGAACAGATGGCTCAGGAAAAGAAGGAACCGCTGGCTTAGTGAGATCATAAAGCACAAACCAAACAACTCTATCACCTCCATCAGGGGGTGGCACAAAAGTCGAACTGTTATCATAACAATACTTGGACCGAAAAGTATGCGTCTTGAAACAAACCCCACATAAACAAAGCCCCATACCCTTAAGCATTAACTTCGCTCTTAAAAAAGGTCAAATCAGTAAGTAAAGAGTGTTTGGTGATAACTTGCGCCTCACCATTACAATGTCGATCACGAAGATGTGTGATTAACGAAGCCTTGGTAAGTCCCATTCCACCACCATCTTGACACCTACTAAGACCAACAAATGGACAATGGAACCGCACAATCGACATGTCACTCACAACCAACCCCAACCAAAGAATCTAGAAGAAGCTACAATAACAAGCCAAATAACCAAAAAAAATCACAAGCCCCTACTGATGAAGTCACCATAGACCTTAAAATAAACGAATATGACTAGAGAAACTAAGGTAACAATGAATTCCAATGTAATGATCTCAAACCATCTCAAAAAACCAATGTGGCAAAGGACTTCTGAACACCGTTAAGAAGAAACATAGCCTAAAACTTGTGTCAAACCCACATCATTAGAACAACAAACATGTTTCAAACTCGCAACCAATCCAAAGGAAACCAAGAAACCAACAACAGCAGCAAACAAAGCGGGTATCGTAACACACAAAACAGTTCTGGATCCGAGTGATTAAACTGAAGCCCCTACAAAATCGTTTGGAACCCACTACAGCCACCGAGTTCGAAACGGAACCAGCGAAACAATTACGAAGAAACCTTTAAAATGGTTGGAAAGAATTCCCACAAGGCCACAATCAATCAAGAAGAAAAAAATGAAAAATCCAACCAAGTACAGATCCTCGAATAAGATTTTGGAATGAATGTTGATCTAAAAGAATACTATAAATCCAACCAATTAAAAACAACCATAACCTTAGAAATAATATTCAACCAAAATTATTATTATTATTATTATTATTATAACATCACTTTATTAGAATAATAGGATTTACAAAAAGTTAGTGAGAAGCCGAGATACTATATGGGCTTTCACTCCTTTAGCTATAGCAAAACCAATCCTACTAAAGATATGAATAGCAGCACGAGCCCCTATATCTTGAGTCATGGAGAACTTTCGGATCCGTTTGAGTAAGGTAGTAGCGTCCTCCTCTAATTCCCCTAAAGAAGAGAATGAAAAGGGGAGAAAACCATATCCAATAGCTGCACACTTAGTCTCATATTTGACACGTTTACATTGTGCCGCATCAATCACCACACCTTCGGGCACAAAATTTGCCATCCTCGTTTGTGTCAAAGGAGAAGACCCAATAAGATCCACACATACATCAAGCCCTCTATCCCAAGAGTAAAGCAACATATCTGCCGGACGTAAGGGTTTATCACACCCCCCATCCAACCCAATATCAACTTCCTTACCAACAGAAATTCCTGACCGATAACATATATCAACAAGGGTGTCGCGCAAAACATTATGACGATGCTTAATACAAATAATAACAGCGCATGATACAACATGATCTCCATAAATATCCCTAACAAACACTCTAGAGCAAGCTGGACAAGGCTTCGAGATCGAAAATAAAGGGACACCTAACCGATAGTATAGCACACAACGATAAGTCTTACCGTTCATAGTCTGTCCCAAACCAGAAATCAGAACCGCCCTAAGCCAGTCAGAAGCATGGTCCTCCTTTTTAGATTTCCACAAAGCCATTTGTCGAGGTGATAATGAGAAGGTGGATTCTGCAATATTAGTAACCCTCGTGAAATATATATCTGCCAATTTTTTCATAAGTTTGGGGGCAGCGATCTCACTTAGATTACTCAAAAGGCCAGTCTCCATAAACGTGTTAAACACACACAAAGCATTATCAAAAGTAATCCCATAATCTATAACACCAGCATGCCGAAGAAGCTTAGTCAGCAAACTACCAGACTGTAATCGTGACGCAAGAAAGGCATAATTCAAAACATCACATGCACAATAAACACCTAGCCCCCCCAAATGTAAATGGCAATGTGGCAAGCCTCCATTGCCAGTCACCAAAACCTGGTCCAGAAGCAGTGACAATACGCTCAAGAGCAGAACGAAGAGCCACATCAAAAGAACGTTGAGCAGAGTCGAAGAAACGAGGAGGGCATGTGCGCATGGCAAAATAAAGTTTAGAAATACCCGTGCATGCACGAAGAAGCAACAACTCACATTGAGGATCATTAATCTTGGAAACTGAATCCATAAGATCAATTGTTTTAGACACTCTCTTCTTTACAAGCTTACAGCTATAATCAAAATCCACACTAACGGGCCCACCCAATAATTTAACACCATGCACGGGTCAAGAAATATTAGGAGGAAAAATACCATCAAACCTGCTTCTAGGGTCCTCCTTAGGCAAAAAAACCTCAGTTTTGTCAATGTTGAGATGCAAACCACAACGCGGACTATCCTCCATAATTAACTCTAGAACTTTCCCCACAACCAAGGTATCTCCGATAATAGTGCCATCATCTAGATACCAAGCTTGTAGACAAAGGCTAAAAGAGTCTCTGATATTACAAATCAAAGGATGCAACACTAAGGAAAAAAGAAGAGGGCCAAGAGGATCACCTTGTTGCACCCCTTGGAAAGACCGTAAGGTGTGTTCCCTGTAATACAATCTTGCAGGGTTATATTAGAAGAATTCCACCCAACATGAAATCGAGGGACATCGAAGACGAACTTCTTGTAACATAACCTCTCAATCAACCAGATTAAAAGCATTTTTAAAATCTACCAGCAACATCGATAGACCAATGTCATCTCCACGACCCTCAACCAAATGGTTCACGACATGAAGTATAGCCTCACCTCCTCCCGACACCCCAACCCCAAACTACAACCCATCCAAATAACCATCCAACGAATGATCAATCATAAGAACACAAACTTTGGAGACCAGGCGCCTCCAAATAGTACCAACAACTATAGGACGAATGCCACCACCCGGCTTAACCAACAGTGTGAGAGGAGCACTAGTAATATACTCACCCAATGTCTTAGGACATTTCCCACTGATAAAGAGATTCATCACTTGGGTGATAGAAGAGACCAAGTCATCGGAAATAGCAACTACAGCTCCACTTAAGCAATCCATAAGGTGTTGGGCACGTAACCCATCCCGTCCACAAGATGTGCCTCGAGGAAAAATCTTAATCCGATCTAGAACCACAGATGGAGATGAAACAACTTGATGATGATCAGTAGGTGTAAGTGGAAAGGAGGGAGATGACTTGAAAGGGTGCTTAATCTTTAATTCTTTAAGAGTTTCATGATTATAAGGAGCAACACCAGAAGAGGAAAGAATTCTGACAGCTGCAGTATAATGTCCATCACGGATCTTCCTCTTACACTGTTTGATATTCCGCTCATCGAGATTAAGGTCCTCCTCATTAATATCTAACATATGATGAGAAGATTCGGCCAAGGCCTCCTTTACAAGCTACAAACTACCTCCAGCCACATTCCACATACGAATGGCATTGGTGATACTCTCTTCCTGACGTTGGCGCTTAATGGCAGACTTGCACTCAAGATTACTCCTTGGGCAAAATGTTTTAAGGATACAAATAGGCAAGACTAACAAACTAACCCAACAAGAGATATCATCAGGCTTGCAGATCACCTTATCGAGAGCTCCCTTCAAGACCCGAGAAAATCCCAAACGACACTTAGGAGGGATGGATTTCACAGTACGCAACCCCTTAGAAAATAAAGTATCAAGAAGGGCCAAAGTAAAATTACCAAGTTGGTCGTGTACCAAATCCGAAACATGATCAAGCGGCTCAGAACACGAGGGGACATGTGGCTTTGAAATGTCATAGATCACAAATTGAACAACACCATCACCATTATCTGATGGTGGCACAACATCTGAACCCTTTCCATGACGACACTTAGAGCGAAGAGTATGCGTTTTGAAACAAACACCACACAACCAAATCCCCATGCTCTTAAGAGTTACCTCAGCCCTCTCAAAAACAACCAAATCAGTAGTAAGAGAGTGTTTGGTAATATCTTGTGCCTCACCATTGCAATGTCGATCACGAAAATGTGTAATCAACGAAGATTTGGTAAGCCCATTCCCACCACCATCTTGACATCCGCTAAGTCCCACAAAAGGACAATGGAACCTCACAATTGCCATATGTTCGAACCACAAAAATATCACACCACTGTTATGAGAAGGAAAAAAAAAACTAAAATACCAATAGGCCACAAAGTGTTACCAAGAAGCAAACCCTCAAAAAAATGATGCCGGATAATTTGTGAGAAAAGTGGATCGGATGGATTATATACAATCAGTTGAAGACCAACAATTCAACTATAATATGTTGAATTAATATGGGTTGATATTTGGATTATTAGACGACAAAAATGATGGGATAGACTAACACCGTAAATCATCATCCCATATGTAATGTACTCTTAATCCAACTTATTAGACAAGCAAAGAATAAGCAACGCAATACACTGAGATAAGCTATAATAAGCCAGTCTGGAGCTATATTGGTTAAAGGGATATTATTATCAAAAGATGAATAATCCCAAATGGGTTACAACAGAATTCTAGAGAGAAGATTGGTTTCCAAAAACATAGCTATCTGATACAAGTGAATGGAATGTCTTTTATAGGCTCAGAAGGGAATAATAGACTTTGGGGAAACTAGGCAAAAGTTACACTTTTGCCCTTTAACTTCTGGATATGTTCACCACTAGTCCTTTGACCATTTGACCCGTAACATTCCACCCTCCTTAAAAAAACGATCTTGTCCTCAAGATCATGAGCCAACGAAAAACAAAATTCCCAAATGTAAAATCGAGCTTGTCTGTCTTCAATGGACTCCCAAGTAGCTTCCTTAGCACCAACAATTTTCTCAACCTCAGTTTGTGGAATCCACTCTAGTTCAGAAGTCACGACAATCCTAATGACTACAACAACACCTCTCCTTTCAACCACAAATTTCTTAATCTCAGTACCATATTCATCGAACCATTGGAGATACATGTTAAACCTATCTTCATTCCAACAAAACAGGATTGAAACTTCGTCCTTTCCTCCTATGATACCAGCCTCATTCCCCTTATTTGAACCATATACACTTTTGTCACCATTTCCCGCCACCTTCATATCCAACAAGTTCACCTCTTTAT
The DNA here is from genome assembly GCA_025667525.1 of Glebionis coronaria. Classification (NCBI taxonomy): domain Eukaryota; kingdom Viridiplantae; phylum Streptophyta; class Magnoliopsida; order Asterales; family Asteraceae; genus Glebionis; species Glebionis coronaria. The sequence continues at coordinate 632,328,529 of CM046874.1, read as the reverse complement.
CAGCTTCTTTCTCCCGCAAAGGCCATTTCCAAATGTTAAAGCTCCACTCGTTATACTTAAGTTCACATTTTACATCACCAAACTGCTTTCGTTTACACCATTTCCACCTATGAAACTTGCTAAATGTGCTTGTAAATATGAAATTGATGTTACTTGTTAGTTTCTTCTTATGCCTTTTCCTTGCATCAAACTCCAAACGATCAAAAGTCACTCCATTCTTTACATCTTTATCTACATCGCCCAACCTAATATATGTAGACAAAGCACTCCTGTTGTGTCTAGCTTGAACATCAACGTGCTCACAATATCTAAGGTTTCCCAAATTAGTCGACGTTAAATAACCTGGTGATGACCCTCTTTTAACTCGACTAACCACACGTGTAAGCTTTTGTTGACTCAAAAAGACATTACCATCATGAATACATTCTAAACATCTATTAACATCAGGACCATGACATCTTTTTCCCAGTATATGAACTCCTAAGACAAATTTATCATCTTCTTTGTCTCCTAAAACAAATTCATCATCTTCTTTGCCGTTCCCATCTTGTCCCTCAATAGTATTTTTATCACCCATTATTTCCTCTTTATTAACACCAATACCAGTAGGTAGGAAATTCAAAGTTCCAATGAATTCATTCTCAAACTTATCCACAACCACTTCTACACCATTTTCAATTACCCTTTCCCGACTTTTATCTACTTGCACAACAAGCATGGATGTTTTCTCATTATCAAGTTCTTCTTGAACTGTTCGCTTCTCTTTATACAACTTATCATCCCAACTCAGCTTTCTTTTTGGCAACTCATGGTCACCGTAATCCCAATCAAACACCACATTACCACTCTTATTTCGATCTTCAATCTCCTGCATTTCATTACTAAGATTATCAACAATCACCAAACACTTATCTATGTCTCTTGTTTTAGCAGATCCAATTGTTTCCATTTCTACTTCTTCAACCTTTTCTCCAGAAAGTTCATCCAGAACCATTAGTTTCACACATTCAGTTCTTTTACCCATGACATCTTCATAACTCCTGAACCCACTGTTTCTAATTCTACCCTTTTTATCATTGTTATCAGATGCATCAACCTTCAATTGAACTTCCATCCCTTCTTCTTCGATCCATACTTCTACTCCCCCTTCTTCATCAGCCAACAAAACCAAAGAGAACAATTGAGCACTGCATTTATGACATGGAGTGTACTTCTTATCGCAATAGAAACATAGATTCTGAGCCATTTTAACCTCGTAATCTTTTCGTGTCAACTGCTTACTTTCCCTCATGCTTTCTTTCCCCACTGCTTTTGAATCACTATCGTCATCCGTTCCACTCACTAGTGAATCAGTTTCCTTACCCTTATGATCAAAAACTGTCACACACTAACTATCTTCTTCAATATCCCCGAATCATCAACACTATCTTCACAAAAATCATCAAAAATCGACAACCCATCGCTATCTTTATCAATACCATTTGAGTCCATAACAAAATCTTCATAGAGTTCATTAATACCAATCAACTCCACACATTCAATTCCTCCTCCTTCGACAACATTTTCTTCGCCACATTTTTCATAACTCACTGACCCCATGTTTTCTTTGCAGTCATTATCAAAGACCGACAACTCATTGCTATTTTTGTCCGGTTCCTTTATCCCTAAAGAACTGCTGTTTATGGAATAATAAACGGTTTCTTGGAACACAGCCATTTTATATACGTCTGAAAGGTTTTTAAGGTTGAACATCCGAACACTATCTTCTATTTCCCACGGTAACCCACAAATGAAACTATCCACTAAAACCATTTCATCTACACGCCTGTTCCTAATCGAGAATCAAATTCATCACAATATCTTCTAACCGTGCCATATTTTACAAGGAAACTACTCATCGGCATTTTGGCAAACGGCTCATGTGCATCTTTATCGTAGATAAATGATGTCATCATTACTACACACTTGGTATATTGTTACCACTGTTCTTGATCAAGACTGATACTACCTTCAACCCCTTTACCAATCGTAACTAATTCCTAACAACCTTCTATGGAATGACAACAGCTTTTGGCCAGAACCATAACAAAATTTTCCCAAATGTAACCAACTTTGACCAAACCAAGATTGTTAACAAATCCTAATGTTACAACAAATCACTTAAAAGATCCGAAGAGTGTTTGATGTAACTAACATAACGGATTTGTAACAGAATGTAATCTTGTAACCAACTCCAACAACCTCACCGCTTTCGCAACTAACTTGTGGGAATTGTAACTAACTTTTCCCAATGACTAAGAAAACAAAGGAAACCCGTAACAACGGCGGAACAAGGTCGCAAGACGATGCTCTGATACCAATTGTAATGTACTCTTAATCCAGCTTATTAGATAAGAAAGGAATAAGCAACGTAATACACTAAGATAAGCTATAATAAGCCAGTCTGGAGCTACATTGGTTAAAGGGATATTATTATCAAAAGATGAATAATCCCAAATGGGTTACAACAGAATTCTAGAGAGAAGATTGGTTTCCAAAAACATAACTATCTGATACAAGTGAATGGAATGCCTTTTATAGGCTCAGAAGGGAATAACAGACTTTGGGGAAACTAGGCAAAAGTTACACTTTTTCCCTTTAACTTCTGGATATGTTCACCACTAGTCCTTTGACCATTTGACCCGTAGCACCATATTGGTAATATAATAATTCTCCATATTGATATGTTGAATTAAAATAAACAATACCATCGATGATGTATTGAAATCATTGGATGAAAACATGAAGACGATCGATCGTCATATTCGCCCACACACGTAAATTATTATTATTATTATTATTATTATTATTATTATTTTATTTTTATTTTTTCAAAAATTCCAATTTTATTAATCACACAAAATTGGAAGGGAGCCGCGAAACAAGCTGCGCGCCCACCCCTTTTTGAATACAAAAACTAAGTCTAGACATCAAAAAACCACCACTCCTCGCGTCATTAGAATGAAAACTAGCTAACCGCTTAAGACGCGAGAGAGTACCCATCGCCTCCACCTCAAACTCCCCGAAAGTCGAGAAGGCGAATGGAATAAACGAGTAACCATGCTCAGCACAAATAGAAGAATACTTCCTCTTCTTCTTCTGAACAGCCAACTGCAAAGCACTCCCGGGAACCCACGAATCCAACCCCGCCCCTGCAAACGGAGAAACCCCTGTAACATCTAAACACGCATCTTTGCCCTGGGACCAATTGTGAAGCAATAAATCTGCTGGCCGAAGATCACGCCCACCATCAGAAACAAATCCCATATCAGCTTCTTTCCTCACTGACACACCAACCTTAGAACAAATATCAAACAACACATCACGAACAAGATTGTGCCGAAACTTAACCCCCAAATCACTAGTGCAATGAACAGCATGATCACCCCACAGATCCATCCGATGTACATGGCAACCCGAGCACAAAGAACCATCAGGAAATAAGGGAATCGACAAACGATAACACAATACCGCACGAAACTGTCTCGGGTTCATCCGCTGTCCCAGCCCATCAATCGGAATAGCGAAGAGGTAATCTTGCGCATGAGGAGCACGCACACAGCTGAGAAGTGCTTCCTGACGACGACTCAACCCGAAACGCGACGTCAAACAACCATCAATGAAACCAAAGTAACTCTTTGCCAAAGACTTCATAAACTGGGGGACAGGAGAGCTAGTGGTGACAGAGAGAGGGTCGACACCACAACAGGTCGAGAAAGCATCAAGAGCAGACTGAAAAATAGGGCCAGGCGAAACAATCCCAGACCTCGCCAAAATCCGATCCTGCAAATCACCAGACTGTAAACGAGAAGCAATAAAGGCAAAGCACCTGACATCCTCAGCACATAAGACCCCAAGGCCACCAATACTAATAGGAAGAGTAGCAAGACGCCACTGCAAATCACCAAACCCAGGCCCTGAACCCGTAACAATCGACTCCAAAGGCGCGTAAGGCCTGATCAAACTGTGACAGAACACCCTCAAGAAACCCAGGGGGGCAAGTCCTCAAAGCATACACCAACTTTGAAACACCAACACAGTAACGAAGGAGAAGAAGTTCACATTGCGGGTCATCAAGCCCCCTAATAGCCTCTAACAAAGAAATAGCCTTAGAGACCCGACGCGCAACAAAATTACCAGCAAAAACTAAATCACGACTAATAGAGCCACCAAGAAGCTTAACACCAGACCTCGGACGAGAAATAGAAGCAGGGAAGAGGCCATCTACCAACCCCCGAGGATCCTCCACCGGCCAGAAAAGCTCAGATTTATCAACGTTTAGATGAAGCCCACGAGCCGGTCCCTCCACACTAATAATATCCAAAGCCTTGGCAACCATAAGAGTATCGCCAATAATAGTGCCGTCATCAAGGTACCATGCATGAAGGGAGAACTCACACGCCTGATGAATAGCATGAACAAGTGGATGCAGAGCAAGAGAGAATAATAAGGGACCCAATGGATCACCCTGCTGAACCCCCTGAGAAGACCAAAGAATAGAATCCCCATAATAAAGCCGAGCTGGCCGAGAATAGCAAAACTCCACCCAAGGCGAGATAGCCGGACACCTCAGCCGAACTTCATGAATAATGGTGCTCCTATCAACAAGATTAAAGGCATTCTGAAAATCCACCAAAAGCATAGAAAGTCCGGCCTCATCCCCTCTCTCCTCCACAAACCTACTGACAGAATGAAGAACCGCCTCACACCCACCTGGCACCCCCACACCAAACTGAAAATCATGCAGATAAGAGGTCATCGATTACCCAACAGAAGAAGATGCAACCTTAGAGACAAGCCTCCTCCATACAGTACCAATAGCAATAGGCCGAATGCCCCCTCCAGGCTTAACAAGCGGAGTCAAAGGGGCACTGGCAATAAACTCACCAAGCAGACTAGGACACTTACCAGAAAGAAACAGATTAACCACACCAGTGATAGAAACCAAAAGATCATCAGCCACAGCAGAAGCTGCTCCTCCCAAAACATCTAAAAAATGTTGAGCTCTAAGCCCATCTCGACCATAAGAAGTACCTTTGGGAAAACTTCGAATCCGATTCAATACCAGATCCTTGCGAACAAAAAGCGTGTCCACCCCACAGGAAGAAGAAGGCACAACAGGAGGAGAAGCAAAGGGATGCTTAGCCTCCAAATCCCCCAGGGTGTCAGGAGAATCAGGGGCAACACCCGAAGAAGTGAGGACCTTAATAGCCGCTGAAAAGTGGCCATCACTCAACTTACGCTTGCACTGAGAAATATTAGCCGCCATAGCATCTTGCGACCTTAAGTACCTACACGAAGAAAAGGAAAGACCACCCAAACGATCTCTAATCAAACCAATCCTCTCCCCAGGATCCCTCCACCGAGCAATGGCGCTAGAAATACTAACAAACTGACCACGCTCCCTCTCACCAGATCGCCACTGAGCCCTGCAAGACGGTACGAACACCGCCAAAATACAACCCGGTAAGATGAGAAGTTCCACCCACGCTGCAATATCACTTGGGCTAGATAAAACTTTGTCAAGAGCAATAAGAAAACTCCTAGCAAAACCAAGCCTCAACTTAGGCGGGATGCACTTGACCGTGCGTATGCGCGTAAAAAAGAAACGGTCAAGGAGGTCAACATCTAAACAAAGTGAACCCATCCCTAAGCCAGTTCTAACAGAACCCTCGTCACAATCTGTAGGAGGCCCAGAACTTGACAACGAAACCTGACCTCGATCAACATCAACATCCACACTAGGCGAACAAACCGGCAAAAAAATCCCCCGAATCGCACAATCCTCAAAATCTGGAGACTCAACCACAACACCATCCATGTGTCTACAATTCTTACCAAAAGCATGCGTACAAAGACACTCACCACAAATCCAAATCCCCGCTTGATGCAAAGCAAGATCAAGGGCCGAAAACAAGGAAAAATCATTCGCGATACGCGCTTTGTAAACTCCCTTCAACCCATCCGTCTTAAAATGGCGAGTACCCAAGTGGTCGATAAAATACTTTTTAGAATGCCCCCGCCCACCTCTACCAGCTCCACACCCTTCACCCCCTTGCAAAGGGAAAGAAATTCTAATTGAATCTCCCATAATCAACACAATAAAACCCAACAACAAAACAACCAGTAGCACACGCAAACCCCACAACACAACCCCAAACCAACCAATAAAACAGACCTACAGCAACGACCAAAACCAACCTCCACAACAGCGAACCAAAACATTACAGCCGTGAACAAAAGAACACTAACCAAACAATAACCAAACCCCTACCGAACCATACACCAAACCACTCACCCCCGAAGCCTCACACAAACAGTATCCGGCACAGCCCACTATAACGAACCACAACGAACCATTACCGAACCACTACCAAACCACAACGAACCACTACCGAAACACAACCCACACCAAATCCAACGAACTACAACCGAACCACAACGAACCGAATCCAAACCTACAACGAAACCCACTACAACAAACCCACCTGTAACAACACCCAATACAAACCCACCTGTAACAAAACTTTGTCGGATACAGTAACGGATTTATTTTATTTACCCTCGTTGTCGGAAAGTTGTCTGAAAGTGGTGGCTGATGATGATAGCGGCGCCGGCTGTAGAGAAACCCACCTATAACAAAACTGAATATATCTGTTTACGCAGCAAAGGAGATGTTGAAAGTTTCTGTTACGCAGGAAAATGGAGGATTGGTGAAGAAGGTTATGGTAATGGAGGATTGGTGAAGAAGGTGATGGAGGGATACGGTTTGTGAATCGCCCACAGTAGCGTGAAGAAGGTTGGAAGGGATACGGTTATGATTATTATTTATTTATTTATTTGGTTGGACGGGATACGGTTTGTGTCTTATGATTATTAACAAATTATTATTTCAAGGATTGGTGAAGAAGGTTGGAAGGATTGGTGAAGAAGGTTGGAAGGATTGGTGAAGAAGGTTGGAAGGGATACAGTTTGTTAACAGATTGGAATAAAAATTTGCTGCGTAACAGATTGGTGAAGAAGGTTTGTTAACAGATTGGTGAAGAAGGTTGGAAGGGATACGGTTGGAAGGGATATTGTTATTTTTTTTATAAACATCACTTCATTAGAATAATAGGGTTTACAAGAAATTAGTGGGAAGTCGAGATACTATTTGGGGCTCCTACTCGTTTAGCAATAGCGAAACTGATCATATTAAAAATATGAACAGCAACACGCACCAATGTCCAAACATCAACATAACATTGTGCATGATACCTTTGTCGACATCTGTTTTCGATCCGGAATTTCAGTTGGTAAAAAAGTGGATATTGAACTTGCTGAAGGGCGGGATAAACCCTTACGACTAGCTGATATGTTGCTTTACTCTTGGAATGGAGGTGTTGATTTATGTGTAGATCTGACAGGTTCATCTCTATTGACACAATGTTATTATTATTATTGTTCTTATTATTATAATTACTATTATTATTTATTATAACATTTTTTATTATTTATTTTTTGTTTTATTATTATTATTATTAATTATTACTTTTTTTATTGTTATTTATTAATATTATTAATATTATTATTATTTTATTATTGTTATCTATTTTTATTTTTTGAAAGTTTATTATTAATATTTTTTTTATTATCAACCGTCACTTCATTAAAATAATAGGATTTACAAGAAATTAGTTGGAAGCCGAGATACTATCTGGGCTCCCACTTCTTTAGCAATAGTGAAACTGATCTTATTAAATATATGAGAAACATCACGTGCCCCAATGTCCAGAACCATGGAAAATTTCCGGATCCACTTCAACAAGGTAACCGCATCATCCTCTAATTCCCCAAAGGAAGAGAAAGAAAAAGGAAGAAACTCATATCCAATTGCCGCACACTTAGCCATATAGTTAACACGTTTACGTTATTATTATTATTATTATTATTATTATTTTTTTTTATTATTATTATCATTTTTTTATTAAAACCATCACTTTTATAAGAAACAAAAAGGGATTTACAACAAATTGGATGGGAGTCGAGATACTATCTGCGCTCCCACCCCTTTAGCAATGGTAAAACCTATTCTATGGAAAATATGTACAGCAGCGCGCGCTCCAATGTCTTGAGCCTTAGAAAATCTCTAGATCCGCTTCAACAACGCAACTGCATCTTCGTGTAACTCCCCTAAAGAAGAAAAGGAGAAAGGAAGAAACCCATATCCGAGAGCTGCACACTTAGCCAAATACTTGCATCGTTTACGTTGTACATCATCAATCACAGCTCGGCCGGGAACAAAGTCATTCATCCCCGTACGAGTCAAAGGAGAAGAACCAGTCAGATCAACGCACACATCTTTACCTCCCTCCCAAGAATAAAACAAAATATCTGCCGGACGTAAGACACAATCAGGTCCACCATCTAATCCAATATTAACTTCCTTTCCGACAGATATCCCTGAACGGTAACACATATCAGCAAGAGTATCACGAACCAAATTGTGACGATGCTTAATCCCAACGATGCCAGCACACGATACGGCATGATCCCCAAATATATCCCCATCAAAAACCTTTGAACAAGCTGAACAGGGCTTCGAAACAGAGAACAAGGGAATACCTAAGCGATAGCACAAAACACATCGATAAGACCTCCCATTCATAGTCTGACCTAATCCGGGGATAGGAACCATCCTAAGCCAGTCAGGCGTATGATCCTCCCTCTGAGATGCCCATAAAGCCAACTGACGAGCAGATAAAGCGAAAGTGGATTCAGCATTCTTACTAACCCGAGCAAAATATATATCTGCCATTTTCTTCATGAGTTTGGGGGCAGCGACCTCACTCGGATTACTTAGAAAATCAATCTCCATAACCGAGTTAAACACACGTAAGGCATCATCAAACTGGATTCCATAAGATCTAATATCAGTGTTTTGAAGTAACTTAGACTGTAAATCAGCTGACTGTAACCGAGAAGCAAGAAAAGCATAATGCAATACGTCACCCACAGAATAAACACCCAACCCTCCAAAGGAAAAGGGCAACGTAGCAAGTCTCCACTGCCAATCACCAAATCCCGGTCCAGAAGCAATAACGATACGCTCAAAAGAAGAACGGAGTGCCAAATCAAAAGAACTTTGGGCAGACTTGAAAGCACAAGGTGAACAAGTACGCATAGCAAAATATAACTTGGAAATACCGGCACATGAACGAAGAAGCAGCAACTCACATTGGGGGTCATTAATTTTGGCCACAACTTCCATAAGCTCAATAGTCTTAACCGCACGCTTCAACACAAGCTGACTACAAAAATCAAGATCTACACTCGCAGGCCCCCCAAAGTAACTTAACACCTCTCGTAGGTCGAGCAATATTATCTGGGAACACACCAATAAACTTGCTGCGAGGATCCTCGGTCGGCCAAAAAACTTCAGTCTTATCAATATTTAGATGCAGTCCATACACTGGACCATCCTCTATGATGCACTCCAAAACTTTCCCCACAACCAAAGTATCCCCAATAATAGTACCATCATCCAAATACCAGGCCTGTAGAGAAAGAGAGAAGGAGTCCCGAATCTTACATATCAATGGTTGAAGTACAAGAGCAAAGAGTAACAGACCAAGAGGGTCACCCTGCTGTACCCCCTGACATGACCTTAATACATGTTCCCCGTAATACAACCTTGCCGGACTAGATTAACAAAACTCCACCCAAGACGAGATAGAGGGACAACGAAGACGAACCTCTCGCAACATAACCTATCGATCAACCAAATTGAAAGCATTTTTAAAATCCACAAGTAACATTGACAACCCGACATCATTACCATATCTCTCAAGAAAACGATTCACAGCATGAAGAATAGCCTCACTCCCTCCCGACACCCCACCCCAAACTGCAAATCACCAAAGTACCCATCCAAAGAATGACCAACCTCATAAGCACATACCTTGGAGACAAGCCGTCTCCAAACGGTACCAACAGCAATGGGACGAATCCCACCACCCGGCTTAACCAACGGAGTGAGGGGAGCACTGGCGATAAACTCACCCAACACCTTGGGACACCGCCCATCAAGAAAAAGGTTCACTATTTGGGTGATAGAAGAAACTAAATCATCAGAAATAGCAACCGCAAAACCACTCAAACAATCTAAAAGGTGTTGGGCCCGCAACCCATCCCGCCCACAAGACGTACCTCGGGGAAAACTCTTGATCATGTCAAGAACCCTAGATCGAGAAGCAACAAGGAGATGATGGCCAAGAGAAATATCTGGCAAAGAAGGAGCATGAACAAAAGGATGTTTATTTTTTAGGTCTTCAAGAGTAATATCATTATAAGGAGCTACACCAGATGAGGAAAGAACTCTAACAGCAGCAGAATAATGGCCATCAGAAATCTTCCGTCTACACTGCTTAATATTCTGCTCAACCAACCCACTATCCTCACTAAGAACATTAGACAAAGCGGGGGAAGGTTCAACCAAACACTCTCTAAGAAGCTGTAAACTACCATCAAAGGTCTCCCAAGATCGAATAGCATTAATAATATACTCCTCTTGCTTTTGTCTCTTGATAACAGACCTACACTCCAGATTACTTCTCGGACGAAAGGTTTTAAGCAGACAAAGAGGCAAAACAAGCAAACGAACCCAAGAAGATATGCCATCAGGCTTGTTAACCACCCTGTCAATGGCCCCTTTCAAAGCGCGAGAAAAACCCAAACGACACTTTGGAGGGATAGATTTAACAGTACGCAACCCTTTTGAAAATAAGCTATCAAGAGTCCCCAAATCAAAACCACAATGCGAGTCACGAACTTCATCACCACCACTAACAAGATGCAAAGTACATGATGGAACGGGAGGCTTAGGGAGGTCATAAAGAACAAAGTGAACAATACCATCACCACAATCAGGAGGTGGTACAAAATCCGAACCCTTACCATGCCGACACTTAGACCGAAACGTGCGCGTAGTGAAACAACCACCACATAACCAAATCCCCATACTCTTAAAGGTTAACTCGACCCTCTCATAAACAACCAAATCGGATAGAATGGAATGTTTGGTACAAGCTAGCGCATCACCTCTAAAATGTTTATCACGAAGATGAATAATCAAGGACGACTTAGTAAGCCCATTCCCACTACCATCTCGACATATGTTAAGACCAACAAACGGGCAATTGACGACTTATTATTATTATTATTATTTTTGAAGTTTATTATTATTATTATTATTATATTACTCCATCCGTCCCATAATAAGTGTCTAGTTTGACTTTTTAAAAGTCTTTTTTTATCATACTTTGATTATAAATATTTTTATTTGTGTTATATAATACTTGATGAAAATTATACAAATGAAAATATATTTTAAAACCGAATCTGTACATATAACTTTCATCAAGTATTATATAACACATATACAAATATTTGTGATCAAAGTTCAATGACAAAGATTTTGAATATTTCATAGTGGACACTTAATATGGGACGGAGGTAGTATATATTATTATTATTATTATTTTATTTATTTTTATTTATTTAGTATTATTAGTATTAATTATTTATTTTTATTGTTATTTACTAATATTTATAATTATTATTTTTTATTATTATTTTGTTTATATTTTTAAAATTTAATATTATAATTATTATTATTATTGTTTCTTATATATTATATATTATATATTATTATTGTTGTTATTATTTATTATAATAACGAGGCGAGGCACCCGCGCGTTGCGACGATTTTTTGGATGATAGTTTTAAGCCTTAGTGGTTCATTGTATTTGTCTTGCCCAAATTGCAATGCAACAGTCCTGCAAGCATAGGCCTACTACGTATTAAAAATCGAATATCATTATATTTACACAAAAGTTGTCAGTACATTGTTTCAATTTACGCAGTTATATTTGTATTTTTATAATCTATGCAACGTAAAGCAATATTTAAGAGTAGCTGGCTAATAATTCATATTGTTGAAGAGAGTAGTTCAAGATTTAAGTTAAAAAGATAAGTTTGTGTTTTGAATAACTGAAACATTTATAAGCATAAAATTGTCCAAATATACAATTATTTATAAATGCACACGATGTAAATACTTATATGACCAAACATAAAAAGCCTTTTTCATATAAAAATTGGAAGCACCAATTTTGTAAACATATTACACGTTTATATTGTTAAAACTAAATAATATGGCAAAAATGTACAACATAAAACGGGGGTCTGTGTGCAAATGACTCAAAGTTTTTATCATCCTAAACCAAATAAATCCTACCCATTTCCACCACGTTCTCTCCTGGTGGGAATGCACTTATAAATTGCCATTGATTCGCCGTCCGCTCTTGGTGGGTAGGCACCTATAAATTGTCATTGATTCTTTTAAAATATATGTACTCAAAGGTTTAAATGTATTTTATTTTATGTTTGGAAAAAGCAAAGGGTTTTCACAGACCTATAAATCTACACAAGAACGATGCCGCTAGCGTAAATCCGTCTGATCCTAGAGTATATTGTTAGGCGTAAGGAGGAAAATAAAGGGAAGGTTGAATGCATAATGCTTTACCCCCCAGTTAAATAGGCTCGTAAGGTGTTGAGATCAAGTCTTTGGCGAGAGAACGACGTTGATTTCGTAGTGTTGAGATGGAGATTTGATGAAAAGGGAGGAAAGTGGTAGTAAGGAGGAGTGTGTGAATGTTAGGCTCGTCGCAACGGGATCAGTCGCTAGTCGGTCAATCGATTTCGCAGTCTGTTGGGCAGTTGTGGTGATCGACTGAAATCGGTCATCGGTTGCGAATCGATCCACTCTCAACCCTTATAAAAAACTTTTCGTTCTCTATTTTTAACCGTTCCAAATTTAAAAAAATAAAAAATAATTTAAACACTTTACCCCTATAAATGCCCAGTCTTTTAAACCATTTCCGTCACACATTTCAAACTTTATTTTATATCGAAGTATTTCTATATCATCTTAAAAAATGGGTTCAAACCAACCGTGGACTCTCGATGAGGAGGTAGCTTTGTGTAAAGCTTAGATACACGTTTCAGAGACGTACGTACCAGGAAAAAGTCAAAAGATAGCATCGTTTTAGTCGAAGGTAACTGAGCACTTTCATAACAAAATGGGTGATAAAAAAAGAAGTTACGACTCCGTTAACTGCAAAGGAAAAAAGATGACTCGTCTTAAATTTTATCAATTTTATTCGATTTACAATAATGTCTTACTTAGGCATCCAAGTGGGACTTCTGAAGATAGTGTCTATCAAGAAACTGCAATCGAATATCACTCTCTATGAATGTTGGAAAGTTGTGAAACAACATCCCAAATAGAACGATGTTGAAATGACACAGTTTCTTAATTGGAGAATTTAAGTTTTGAAGATTATTTATTATTATTATTATTATTTTCATTAGAATAATAAGATTTACAACAAACTAGAGGGACGCCGAGATATTACTGTTATTATTATTATAAATATTTTAATTTTTTTATAAACATCACTTTGTTAGAATAATATGATTTACAAAAAGTTAGTAAAAAGCTGAGAGATAATCTAAGCCCGCACTCCATTAGCTAGGGCTGTAAATGAACCGGACGAACATGAACGAAGCGTTGTTCATATTTGTTCATTTAATTTTAACCGGTCCAATAAACAAACACGAACATTTAGACGAACAAGTTTTCTTGTTCATATCCGTTTATTAAAAAAACGTTGTTCATGTTCGTTCATTAAAAAACTAAACGAATCATAAACGGACATAAACGATCAAAAATAAATGAACAAAGAGAAAAAACATAAAATTTATCAAAATATGCATAAAATCTTGTTTTATATGATATACGAACATAAAAATATTATATACAGTTAAAAGATATGATATACGGACATAAAAAAATAAACGAACATAAACAAACGTTAACAACGCATAATCGGACGTTCACGAGTATAAATGAACAGATGTGAGTGTTGTTCATGTTCGTTCATTTAACTAAACGAACATAAATTTTTTTTCATGTTCGTTTATTTAATAAATAAACGAACATAGACGAACTTTTTACCAAGCGGTTCATGAAATGTTCACTTAATGTTCAGTTCGTTTATAGCTCTTTCATTAGCTATAGTAAAACTAATCTATTTATATTTAATAAAAATGAAATTAAATTTGGTCACTTTATTGTTGAAACAAATCATATGTGGAACATCGAGAGAAAAAGTTGATGTCACATAGATTTTATACAATCGCTATTGTGGATATAACCTTATAGAAGTCCGGTGGTATCTTTTATGTTTTGGTGTAAAGAATGACCGTTTAGGTATTAAAAAGGGAAAAAGACAAAAATGGTTAAGTTGAGTACTTACCATCCATTAAATGATCAAGGCAAAAGATTTTTACAAATATGGTCACCATCACAAAAGGCTCAACAACAAGTGATAAACTTACGGTGCTCAACAATAAAATGCTCAACTTTTCACCATAAAATGCTCAACTTTGCACCATAAAATGCTCAACTTTGCAAAGTTGAGCACTTGGGGGTTGAGCACCGTAAGTCGAGCATTTGCCATAGGACACATGTCATAAATATAATGGAGTTGAGCAGTTGTGCATTTCTACATGACCATATATGTCAAAATCTTTCAGCTTGACCATTTAATGGACCAAGGGTATCGGATATGACCATTTTCGTCCTTTTCCCATTAAAAAACCAAATGTGTGGCTAGGGGTCTGGTTCTAAAAACGACAAAAAATATAGAGATCTTTTAAAGAATTATTGCTTTTGATTTGGTTGGTTCCAATACGACACCAAGCACAACGAAAAACGACATCTCACAATGTTATACGACATTGTTTCCTTCCAAGAATAATATATATATGTAGTCCGTGCCTCGCAGCGGAAGGTGCAACACTAACGACTGGCAGTAGACCGATAAAATGAAAAAAATTGTGTGTCAATGACTGACATTGAAAAGAACGAATAACTTCAAGTACTATTTTGTTAAAGAATATTTAAAATGTGTATTAAGTTTATTTTTTTAATAGTACGTATGTAAGAATCATTTCAATATTAGGCTCGTTTGGTTCGTAATGTGACGATCTTTTCAACCCTATTTTTTCACAAAAGACTCGATACATATACACTCCATAATTAGTAAATAAACTTTGTTATACAAAAAAAGTGTAGATTGTTATAAGTTCAATGTCATTTTTGTAATATGGGAAGCAGACCGATAGTGTGAATGATTTGTTCACGTCAATTATTGGTTGTGCAAAAACCGAATAACCTCAAAGAGTATTTCAATAAAAGAATATTTATAATGTGTATTAAGTTTCAACAATTTTAGTAAAATCATATGCATGTCATAAGCATTACAATATTGGTCTTGTTTGGTTAGCAATTTGACGATCTTTCCGACGGTAATTTTTTCTCAAAATAATCGATAGATATATGCTCTATATTTGATAAATAAACTTTATAATATCAAAATGGTATAGATAGTTAAAAATTAAAGGACGTTTTTATAATATATCACGTAATGTAAGGGTGATTGTGAAAAGTGTAAAAAACTATATTTGTTGGGCCATCATGGAAATGACACACATGGGTTAATAAATCGACATTATTAGATTTAAAAAGACGTCATTCACGTCGGTATTTAATATATATTATAATATTAATAATAATATTTTTTATTTATTTCTTCATTTATTTTTTTAAATAAAAAATAAATTTGCATGAGTTATTTTTTTCAAATCTACGTTATCAAACAAATTTTTTTAATAAATAATCTTATTGGATTTCATTTCCAAGAATATAACTCTCTATTTTAATTTTAATATCTGAAATTATCTCTACCAAACGTGCCCTAAAGTAAGATTGCATTGATGAATATTTCACACTGAATAAAAATCATAATCAATTAGTCTAAATACATTTATGTGATTGTATTCTTTATTTAGAGCTCTTATATCGACAAAGACTTTTGTTAACTTTGGGCCCTACTAAACTACTCCCTCCGTCCCAAAATTATTGTCACCAGATAAGAATCACACAGTTTAAGAAAAATACATAGCTTTCTCTCTTACTTTTTAGCATAATGTCAATTTTACCCCTAACTAATTAATTAATTCTTTCTTTAAAGTTTGTAATAACAATTTGAGGGAAATTCATGTTTGCTCCCTGTGGTTTGTCCAAATTGCAGGCGCACTCCCCGACTTTATGAAAGTGCATTTAAGCTCCCCAACGTTTATGATAAGTAAGCAGGCGGCCTCCCCAGTGTTATCTTTGACCAGTTAAGTTAATTCCATCAGGGGCAAGACCGTCTTTTTCTTCATTAAACAATGTTAAACCGAATGGGTTTTAACCCGTACCCATTTAAACGGGTTTTTTTATGTGATTGTTTAAAAGTCAACTCCTCACTCGTTTCAAAACACAACCCGTTCATTACCTCCCTCTGTTTCTTCCCCCATTGATAAAACCTTCCCATCAAGATTATTAGTGACCCAGATAATCATTATCCAAGCGATGAAATGTTCTAGAAATTTTCAATTAGGGCAGAGGGAGAGGATTTCGATATTTCATTATATGGTAATAACACTTCTAATCGATTTCTATTTTTTTTGATTTTATTTTAATTGACTCATTCCAGCTATAAAATACGTTTTGCAGATACCTACAATGAATTGTTTTCTTTGAAAGTGAATTATTATGGTAAGTTTACTGATTCGCCTAATAAGAAGTACGCAGATGGTGAAGTATGCTTTGTGGACATGGTAGATATAGCTACATTCAAGATTGATATCATGCATTCCATCTTGAATAGCCTAGGTTATGATATGCAAACTGAAGTAAGTTTTTTTTACAAACTCCCACTGAAAAACTTAGATATAGGCCTTAAAACTTTGCTAAATGATAAAGACTTTAAAAGCCTATTAAGTTTTGTGCATATTCATAAGGTAATGTATGTGTATGTTGAGATTGTTGAAAAAGAAGTTAGTAACTCTGAGGATGATTCTGATTCTGAAACTGATGGTGAAAATCAGCTAGAAGATGAAGATCATATAGTTGATGAGGTTGAAGTGAATATGGATAACTTTAAGTTTCAACTAGGACCAAATGTGGAAGAGTGTGTTGACCCAATTCAACCTAATGTGAATGTAACAGAGGATGATATAGATGTGTTAGACTTTGATGAATTTGAGAGTGATTTGGAATGGAATTTACCAGATAATGCACTAAGTTTAGGGCTTAGAAAATTAAACAAGAGACACAAGTCAGATGGTTCCAACATTAACTTTTATGTTGGGAAGGAATATCCAAATAAGGATATAGCCAAAGACTTGATTAGGACACATGCTGTTGAGACTAGGAGGAATCTGCATTTCCTTAGGAATGATAAGAGACGCATTAGAGTAATTTGTCATGGTGTTGTGCCAACTTTGAATAACTCAAATGTTGAAGGACCAGAACAGGGCAATTGTAAAAAGAAAAAAAGTGGTTGGTAGTGCAGAAGAAGACAAAAGTGTCTGCCCTTGGCTATTATACTTATCAGTTGGTCATAAAGGGAAGTGGGTGGTCAAAACTTTCTATGAAGAACACAAATGTATTCAATCTAGAAAGATTAAATACTGCACATCCACTTTCCTTTCCAAACATATCACAGATCTTTTACACATGAATCCTAGAATGCCTGTTAAAGCCATTCAAGAACAAATACACAAAAAATTTCATGTTACAATTTCCAAAGATAAGGCTTTTAGAGCAAAGTCAAAGGCACAAGTCTATTTGAAAGGTGATGAACAGGTTCAGTACTCACTGTTAAGGGATTATTGCAATGAGTTACAAAGATGTAATCCAGATACCACAGTATAAATAGATGTCTATGGAGAAGAAAATCCCTGAAGTTACTACTAGGATTTTTAGAAGAATTTATGTTTGCTTGGGGGCTTTGAAAAGGGGTTTTAAAGAAAGTGGTAGGGAACTGCTTGGTTTAGATGGAGATTTTATGAGAGGGCATTATCCTGGACAAATCCTAACAGCTGTTGGGGTGGATGCCAATAATGGTATTTACCCTTTGGTATATGGGATTGTAGAATCAGAAAACCAGTACTCATGGACTTGGTTTTTAAAGTGTTTGGGTGATGATTTGGAGCTCTATAGCAATTCAAATTTCACATTCATTTCAGACAGGCAAAAGGTAACTATTTAATTACATTCATCTCTACATTCATTGTATTATTCTGTCCAATATAGTAGTTCTAGTATAGTAGTGCTAATCCAATGTATGTATTCTGTATGAATGTAGGGGTTATTACCAGCACTAGCTAAGCTTTTTCCAGCTGCTGAACACAGATATTATGTTAGGCACATAAATGAGAACATGAACCAAACTTGGAAAGGAGTTGAGTACAAAGAAATGCTTTGGAAGTGTGCAACATCAACAACCATTGTTAGGTTTGAAAGGAATATGCTTGAGCTTAAAAATTACAACAAGAACTGTTATGAATGGTTAAGAAAGATTGCACCAGAACATTGGTGCAGAGCTTACTTTTTAGGTATTCATGATTCTCAACATCAAAATGAGATTATTTTGTCCACCTACTATTTTCTAATACTTATCATATGGAAATCTTTTTAGGAAGAGCCCACTGTGAAGTCTTAATAAACAACGTGTGTGAAGTGTTCAATAGGCAATTGTTAGATGCTTGGGATAGTCCCATCATAACTGCCTTAGAGTATGTAAGGGAATATTTAATGAAGATAATTGTCATTGTACAAAAGGTGATTGAGAATTCTGATGGTGTTCTTACTCCAGCAATAAGTAAGGTTTTTGAGAAGATTAAGTTAGCTGCCACACAATGTACTGTTGATTGGAATGGGTCAGAGTTGTATCAGGTTAAAGGTCCAGTCACAGGCCCAAATCAAGAACAATATGTAGTTAATTTGGTTCAAAAGACTTGTAGATGTAGAAGGTGGGAAATATCTGGAATCCCTTGCAAGCATGCCATTGCTGCCATTTATGATATGGCAGATAATGGTTATAAAGTTGGTATTCCTGAAGATTGGGTACATAAATCCTATAAGCTTCAAACTTGGAAGAATGTATACTCTCATAAGATAAATCCAGTTAATGGAAGGGAAATGTGGGCTAAGTTTGACTGTCTAACAATATTGTTACCACCCAAAATCCACCCCCAAATTAGAAGGCCACCAAAATCAAGGAAGAAGAGAAAAGGTGAGATTGAGATGGTCAAAGGAGGTAAGCTGACTAGAAAAGGCAAAAGTGTTACTTGTACCAATTGTCTTGGTGTAGGTCATAATAGAAGGGGATGCACAAATTCACAAGCTCAAGGTCGAACTTCACAAGCAAATGCAGGTCAAAGTTCACAAGCTCAAGGTCAAAGTTCCAATGCTGGGGGTCAAACTTTACAAGCTCAAGGTCAAACTGCACAAGGTCAAGGTCAAACTTCACAAGCTGTAGGTCAAAGTTCACAAGCTGGAGTTCCAAGTTCACAAGCTGGAGTTCCAATTTCACAAGCTAGAGGTCCAAGTTCACAAGCTGGAGGTGCAAGTTCACAAGCTGGAGGTTCAATTTCAAAAGCTGGTGCAGGAAAAAGGAAGAAAAGAAAAGCAAGTGTTGCTGGTAACAAACAGTTCACAAGGGGATGCAGGAAAAAAGAAGAAAATTGGTGCAAGTGTTGGTAACAGTTCACAAGCAGCACCTATGAGTTCACATCAACCTTCTCTAGGGAACAAGACTAGAAGTAGTGCAAGAAGACTTTGATGTTTGTTTTCTCTAATGTTTCTATGGATATTTTCTGTTACTGTTATGTTTTATGGATTATGTTTCTAATTTGAATCCTGCAATGTTTCTATGGATTATGTTCCTATGAATTCTGTAAGACTAAAGTTTGTAAGACTAATGTTTGTAATCTTATTTCACATGTTTATTTTGGTCAATAACATGCTGTATTTTGTATCCCTTTCCTTTTGACCCATTGTAAATTGTGTCCACATTGGTCTTGCCATAGGGTTTGACCCATTTATGTTACTGACTAAGTAGTTGAAGATATGGAGTTAATTCACTCAATTACTTCCTCACTTACCACACTTGTTAAATAGGATTGATTAGCCTGCATTTTAGTTACTACATTTCAATAAACCTTCTCTATCCATGGAAAACCTCCCACCCTTTGGATCACCACAAAGACCCAGACCTGTTGTACCAAAAAGTCTTGCCAAACTCTTTAAGGATGGCAATGTTTCAGATGAAGATGTAGCAGACTATGGATATGTTGACTACTTTGAGTATCTTGATGATGAATATTGGTATGAACTGTCCATTGATTCTAGTGACTCTAGTGTAGAAGGCATTGACAATCAAGGTGAATCATCTAAGCCAGTAACAACTACTAGCAAATCTATCCCTGTTGCCAAATATATACCTGTTTCCAAAAGTACCTCATCAAAACCAATCACCAAAAGCCTTGTACCTATAACCGGGGTCGTGCTGGGACTTCCAAGTCAAAGGACTTGGTCTTCCATTGAAGACAAACTAAGGAAGAGGCCTATGAACATCAACAACAATGACAAAGACAAGGGAAAGGGAAAAATCTAAAAGGCTATTATGGTTTTAAGTGCTTATGTTTTTCTTTATGCTTATGTTTTTCTTTGATGTATGCTAATGTGTTCTGTTTTGGGACTTCATGTAATCGTTTTTCTATGAATGAATGAATACATTAGCTAATGTTATGAACAACATCATAGAACTTTAATAGAACTTCATTAGAATCTTGAAAATGAAATGACCATTACATAATTAACTGGTCAATTCGAAGTTCAATAACATTAACATTCCAAATAACATTCAAAATAAAAACCAAACCAAAAAGAACAACCAACTAATCATGAGGAGTTTCTCGAGTCTTCGGTTTGCAACAACAACAACCTCCATATCATTTTCTATCACGTTTCTAGCTCTTAATAATCCAGGGATGATAGCAACTGCACGAGCACACATTGGAGGATCGACCCAACTGAAAAAAGGACAATGTGATGTTGAACAAGAACGAAACCGACGTCCTGGGTTTGTATCAGTCCATGACGTACGGACAATGCTTCGATTACCACAAAAACAATTCATTTTTGGACAATGTTTTTAGATGTGTTTAAAAAAAATTAGGGTTTATGAGAGAAAAGGGGGGATTTCTGGAAATAAACGTTTGGATCGAGTGTTCTTATAGGGAATGATGGGAAAAGTGTTTAACATTGTTTAATGAAGAAAAAGACGGTCTTGCCCCTGATGGAATTAACTTAAATGGTCAAAGATAACACTGGGGAGGCCGCCTACTTACTTATCATAAACGTTGGGGAGCTTAGATGCACTTTCGCAAAGTCGGTGAGTGCGTCTGCATTTTGGACAAACCACAGGGAGCAAACATGCATTTCCCTCTAACAATTTCAATCAAGGATAATATAGTAAATTTATCAAAGTTTCTTATCTATTTTTAATATTGGACAGTAATTTTGGGACAACCTAAAATAGAAAGATGGACAATAATTATGGGATGGAGGGAGTATCTTCTTACAACAATTTTTAATTCGGTTGAGAAAATTGAGGAGTGGTTCAATACGCCATTTTCGGATGAAGAAGAGCTGTTGATCATTCGACGCTTATTTGGGGTTTTAAAATTGATTATCCTATTATTGTGACCTATAGTTGCAATAATTAGTTTTTGGGTAAATGACATAAAAAGGTACCCATCTTAACTTAAAACTCAATTAAAGGTACTCAACTTTTTTTTCTCAATTGAAGGTATCGATCTTTTTTCTTGTTGCAATGTTGGACAATTAATAAATTTAAAGGTTATATATTAACGATCGTTTACTTTATTACTGCATCGTTAGTCCATTATGTTAATGTCACTTTATAATAAACTCAAAATTCATTTTTTACAGGTTTAGTCCGTTTTATACATTTTTCGTCTGATTCTTCCTATACCTATGAATTCTATTGGACCCAGAAATGATACATTTGAAGAATCCGTTGGGTCTTCTAATATCAATAGGTTGATTGTTTCGCTTCTGTATCTTCCAAAAGGAAAAAAGATCTACGAGAGTTCTTTCCTGAATCCGAAAGAGACACTAGAGCGATGGACTGTGAGAGGAAGCAAGTGAAAGTTACTACACGAGGAAGTCAAGTGAAGGCAAGGACGAAGGAGATGAGTTTACAGACTCTGGAGTTGGGGCTCGTTCTCATTGATACTGAGGGAAAGACTTGTGTGATGGATGCTCTTGATGCCACTTGACTTGCTTCTTCCTTCGTAAACATTAAAAGGGAGTGTATTAAAGAGAGTGAAATTGAATGGTAGTTTAGGTCACTCTGAAAGGATATCTGCTTTGCCTGAGGTGCTTGTGAATGGGAATGAGCCCGCAACCGGGACTCTACATACAGAATAAGGCAACCTATCTCAATCAGCTAGAGCCATTGCAAGTTCATCCACTACAAGCTTATCGGACTAGAGATCCTATCCCTCTCTACCTTACCAGGACTCTACCTAAGGCCTAAGTAAGGCCTACTGAGTCAACGAGTTAAAGAGGGCAACACGAAACAAAACAAAAGAACAGCCCGTACTCTCTGTCTATCCAATTTCTTACTGAACTTTACTTATCTCCGAAATATCCACCATACTGCGATGGGACTGAGTCTGATCGATTCGGCTAGATAGCTCAGAGTTAAGGGGTGTAAGGGGAAGGAGCGGTACCATTTTCATCTAAGCAAATTGAGAAGACAGAAATATCGTAAGTAACAATCGCGCAAAAGCCATAACACAAGTTCTTTTTTCTCATTTGAATTTCTCAAAAAGTCTTTAAAACCTGAACTTCGCGGACTTTCCGAGGTATGACCTTCGCCACGACATTAGTGGCTTAGCTCTTCGCGCTTCCCGCAGGATTTTTTTATAGGGAGAGAGTCAGGGGGCGGTACGGAAGATTGGTCCACTCCGCAAAGCTTAGCTTTTCGGTTCCCTCCCCCTATGCCGTCGGCCTTATTACCAGTCTGCCTCCTTTCTCTTGATGGAATATCTCAATACCCGAGCTCCTTTTTACCTTTTTTGTTTTGTTTTTAATCGTTTTGATCTATTTTTACAACATTCGTCGTTCTTTTACCGTTTTCGACCGTTTCGTCCATTTTTTAACGTTTTCGAGTCCTTTTGACCGTTTGTGTTCATTTTACGGCTTTTAACTGTTTTCGTCTGTTTTTTCCGTTTTCGGCTTTCTTTTACCATTTTTAACCGTTTTACACGTTTTTTTTTATTTTTTTCGTTCGTAAAATAAATAGGCGACAAGGAAAGAAACGGACAAAAACAGTAAAAAACAGTCGTAACGATATCACACACTAAAGAAGGTCGAAACGGTAAAACAGATAAAGCGACAAAAAATGTACTAAAACTATTTAAAACTTAATAAAAACGGTAAAAATCAGACGAAAAAGATAGAAAACGGTCTAAAACTGTAAAAAAAGAATTTTGAGTTTATTATAAAGTGTCGTGAATATAAAGGACTAACGATGCAATATAAAGTAAACGATCGTTAATATATAACATTTAAATTTGTTAATTGTCCCAACATTGCAACAAGAAAAAAGATCGGTACCTTAAATTAAGTAAAAAAAGTTGAGTACCTTTAATTGAATTTTAACATAAGATGAGTACCTTTTTATGCTATTTGCCCATAGTTTTTAATCCCTAGTGTTTCTGAATTCAGTTATTTGACGTTAAATAATCTGTTTTGGGTATACGCTTTCATACTAGCAGCAATATAACATCTTATAAATGGTCAAAAGTCGAAACATAGTTTACCTAAGAATTTCATCTTTTACATCCTAATCGTGGGAGACTTTTACTTCGTTCTCATAAGAAGCATATTTTATTTATAATTTTTCCCAAATATTTAGAGTTTGCAAAACGTTTAAAGAACAGATTATTTGATGATTACAAATTTAACAAATAGCACGTTCAAACTCTCTCTTCAATAACCTGTTTTATTTTGCTATATATCTAACACGATACGAGGTTTAGTGTTTAGAGGCATCAGACTAAGGATTTAGTGTGAGGAATAATTTGCGGGTGCTTTCTCGTCCTAATATGTGCAAATACCTTTTTACTTTATGTTCAATGATTGAAGTTTTGATCTACTAGCGTAATTTTATACTAGAAATTCAAAAAAATAAATAAAAAAATGTATCTTAACATGTGCAAATTATAGCATGAAGTATTATTCATGTCTTAGTGATCAAAATCATATTATTACCTCATAAGAATTTAGTTCAATACCAAATGGAATATACACACAAATCTTCCTTAGATTATGAAATATGAAAAGAATTGTGATTATTACTGAATTCTTTGGGAAACTCAAGTTTTTTAATTTTTTTTTACCAATTAAATCTAGTTTTAAGCCCTAAAAATTATTTTTATCTTAAAATAATCATAAAAAATTAAATAATAATGAGAAAAATATGAAACTTTTTTCTAAAATTTAATTGTAGAATATCACACAATCATTTCCGAAATGCATATACAAACACTCCCATACTCTTATTTGTTAGCATTATTATTTACTTAGGCCCATTGATGTTATGATATATAAGGCACGTGGCCCGCATAGTATTGTACTGGGATGTATATATATATTTGTTATCGGGTGATAATGAAATCATGGGGAATTATACACTCTAATATGGTATCAAGCCTATACCGATCTCTTAAAACCCTAACTCTAAAATAAGATTTTTGTTTTCTTCCAGCTGCTGTGCATACAACTTCTTTAATTATGCTATTGTTTTTTAGTTGCTTATCTTTTTATTTCCTTTTTCATAAGCATCATGACGGGAGAACCTTCACCACCAAAACATTTAATGGATAAAGCTTATTCGATTGCAAGAATCAAGGCGTGTGCATCCCACCCTATTGATCTTGATAAATTAAACTACAACTCTAGGAGCTCTTTGTTTCAACGATTCTGAAAAAACTTATGTAGTGCATCATCACCTTGAAGCCTACTCTTCTACAACCACATCCACTAACGATCCCCTTCATGAATATAGTGATTCATTATACGTCATGTCATGTGGATGTACTCAACCATCTCTCCCAAACTCGTGGGATGGTTGTTGATGTTGATTCTACCACACATGGTGTTTGTAAGCGATTAAAGGATCTTTTTCACAACAATAAGGATGCTCGTGTCACTTAACTTGACAACGAGATTCGAAATAGGGAAATTGGAAATTTATCCGTCACGGATTACTTTCAACAAATCAAATCCAAGGCGGATCGCCTTACCAATCTCGAATCGCCGGTTAAGGATTCTAGTCTTGTAACCTACGCCTTTAATGACTGATGAGACTCTATTTATACATAGTCTCATCGCCTAAATTGGGCTTAAAATATGGAAAAGTATAATAAAAACCATGCAAAAACCCTTTTTTCTCAATTGTGTGATTGTAGGTACGGATATCGTGAAATTTCCAAAAGATCACAAGATTGAAGCAAAAACAAACACGGGAAACGAAGCCGCAAAAAGAACCGGACCCGAGTGTTGATTTAAAAAGACATTGAATAATTGAAGATATACAAGTCTGGTCCCTGAACTTTGAAGCATTGTCACTTTATACCCCAAAGGAATAAAAAAGTGCAAAGGAGTCCCTAAAGTTTCAAGATTGTACAAGTTTAACCCTCCTGTTGGAAATACGTTTTACGTATTTATGAAGGATTGGTCGCTCCAACGATATATTAATGTATTAGGCTCGTGATCCAAATATAGTCCATATAGCCCACATGTAGGGTGGGCTATATATACCCCTCCTAGCATGTTAGGAGGGGTGGTTCTTCTCATTTTCAACTTTTCATTTAATAAATTCACTTTCTCTCTCTACTTTTCTTTTCTCTCCTTTCTCTCTCTACACCATAATCTCCTTCCTCCCCATTTCCACCATCTAATCAATAGATCAATCCATCAATTACCAAATCTTAGAAATCGTAGACCTTCAATTGGTATCAAGAGCCATGGTTAAATCTTAGGATTTGCGTTTTTTTTATCTATTGATTTTTTTATATTTTTATTTGTTATTTTATTTTATTATTTTTTTTTTCTTTTGAATCCTTTCGTCTAATTTTTTTTCTCTTTGTTACAAATCTGTCCAATCAGTGTTTTCTTTTTAAATAATCAGTTTTTTATATCATCAGAACTTTGTCTAATCATTTTTTTTAATCAGTCATTTTTAATCAGTTTTCTTCTTCGTTTTTCTTATCAGTCCAAATCTGTCAAATCTGTCAAAACAGTCCAAACTTGTCCAAAACTATCAGTTTTCTCGATTATTCCGAATAAGCTTTCCGCATGTTTTTTCCGAATAGGCTGTTTTTTCCGAATAGGCTGTTTTTTTCCGAATAGGCTGTTTTTTCCGAATAGGCTGTTTTTTCCGAATAGGCTGTTTTTTCCGAATAGGCTGTTTTTCCGAATAGGCTGTTTTTTCCGAATAGGCTGTTTTTTTCCGAATAGGCTTTTTTTTTCCGAATAGGCTGTTTTTTCCGAATAGGCTGTTTTTTTTCCGAATAGGCTGTTTTTTCCGAATAGGCTGTTTTTTCCGAATAGGCTGTTTTTTCCGAATAGGCTGTTTTTCCGAATAGGCTGTTTTTCCGAATAGGCTGTTTTTTTTCCGAATAGGCTGTTTTTTCCGAATAGGCTGTTTTTTTTTTCTTCCGAATATAGTTTTAAGTCATTTTTAATTTAAATTAATTTTCTATATTTTGTCACTTGTTTTTTTTGGCAAATCGTGTTGAGACGGGTATCTTGAAAGTATTAACGTGGAAAAATATTTGACGGGTTATAAGTTTTTGTGGCCGGATTTGACGACAAAGTGACGAGTCAACGTGACGGGATTTATTTTTAGCGACTACGGATTTTTGATCGGGTTTAATCTTTTGAGCCGCATCGAATTGTAAAATCCTGAAAACTACAACATCCACATCATTTTTCCTCGATTTTCAATGGACTCGACACTTAAAGAGGGAGACTTGCATCGAATGCACGACAAAGCTAGAGAAAGTGGTATAAATTCATTTCAAATGCTTCAGTGTCATATAGTTACTCTTTCACGGATTCAAGGAGGGAGCGAATTTATGACAATCTTTGGTCAAGATCGTCATATATTCATCGACTTAATATTCACCACTTTGAGCCAACTCGCCGAGCAACTCAACAATGACAACTTTAATCACTCTGCATCGGCACTTGCCTATAAAGCTCTTGTGACACAACTCACGCCTTTCCTCCAATTCAATATCATCAAGCCTGAAAGTTCAATGATTTCCCAGTCATTTCTTCGAGATACACATACCGAGCTTCGAGTTTTCCGTGATACAATTTTGAAACTCATGACATCGGTCTCGTCTTTGATTTATCAACAATCACAACTTCAGCAAACGTATGATAATGGAGTGCAAGAATCAATGACGCAGATGCAAGAGGAGAATGGTCATACGGTTGACAACTTGGAGCATAACGATGGCAAGAGCACGAAATCAGAAGGACAACATGATACCAGTGGCACGTCAGGGAATGTTCACGAGATCCTTCTTGATGATGCCTTACCCGTTTATGACGAAGAGCCTGCAAACATGGTACAATGTAATGTTGATTATGCTGTATATGCTGATGATTTGCCGCATATTAAGCATTCTTAACCTAATTATGACAAACATGGGATGGAAAAGAGTGATAGAAATACCACTTCTGATTCATCCGATGTAAGTCATAATGGGGGAGAAGGTGTTCAAAATGCTAAACCTCATGATAATTGTCTTATAAATGCTTCACTGACTGCTTCTGATTCCAAGATTAGAGAGCTCGAAACGATTGTAGCTCAACAATCAAAAGATCTTGAGGATGCCAAACTTGAATTTTCTAAGAAAACGGATAAATTTGAAACATACTTTGAAAAACTTGAAAAATCAAACGTTGTTCTTGAAAGAAAATTAGATCAAAAAGTTTTGGATTCGAAAGCTGAAAGGGATAATCTTTTGAAACAAATTCAGTTACTAGAGTCTAAATTGGCATCCCAAGATAGAGTGCTCAAAGAGAATGAAACTTTAAAGGCCCAAGTACAGGAAAAGGTTTTTGCTATAGCTGCGTTGAAAAACGAGTTAAGGAAAAGTAAAGGACCTAGTGTGGACACTAAGCTTGAAAAACCATCAATCTTGGGGAAACCGCCTACAAATCAGTTCGTCAGACAACCGATTGTCAGACAACCTACTGCATTTAGATCCGAGCGATCACAATCCTCGAGACCGCGGTTTGCCTCCCAAGTTGATTTGGGTCCTATTTCTAGAACAGTCACTCCACCAACTAGGCCTAACGTGACTAAATCAGTTTTAGCAAGACCTCATCACATGATTGCCCCTAGTTTCTCTAAGAATAGTTCAATGAACACGTCTAGAACTAGTTCAACTGATGTGCGCCATGATTTTGGTCAAAGGGAAGCTATTCAAAAGACACATGTAAGAGATAGCAATGTCCAACCTAGTCAGATGCCTTCTAGATTACCCAACACTGCTAACCGTAGCATGACGTCTCCTAGGAGCATCGATCAATCATCTAGGAATTACTCGGACATTAAATATGCTACTTGTAAAACATGTAGAAAATGTGTCTTTACGGCAAATCATGACTCCTGTATCAAAAAATTGCTTAATGAGGTGAACTCCCGTGCTAGACTTAAATCCCAGTGGGTTGCTAAAATCAAACCCGTTGGCAAAATGTGGCGCCCCACTGGTAGAACTTTCACTCTTGTAGGAAACGAGTGCCCTTTAACTAGGATAATCTCCGACTCTACTAAGACTGCTAAGGAGGAAATTGAAAAAGATGATACATCACTTAAGCCTAAACTTAAGGTTTTCTATAAAAGGAAACGTTTGCCAGCTAAGATAAGTGAATCATCTACTCAGGTCGCCTCTGACACAAGTAAAGCCAACTGTGAACCCTCACGTGCTTCTAAAATTGATATCGCTAACCCATGTCAAAGCAAGCAAATTTCTAATGAGAATGCAGGTACCAAAGTTGATGTTCCAAAAGAACGAAGCGGTCCAATCGTTGTATACCGTTCAACTAAGGACACTCTTAGAGTTTGGTTGCTAAAGAAGCAAATATCAGAGAAACAAATGTCTCAGGGGATTCATGGTTAAGCTGCAATACAAGGACTTATAGTCACATCACAGACTATAACTCGATCATCAAAGAAAGGAAAGTTTATCGCCGATGATAAACTTATCCTAAAAACGAGAAATTCATTTTTCTCGGGCATGAGCTTATATTAAAAACATTCCAAGTTTTTAAGCTCATGCATCAAGGCTTATAGATAAATGACAGTCTATAACCCACTCTTCAAAGGCAGGAAAGTTTATCGCCGATGATAAACTTATCCTTACAACGAGAAATTAATTTTTCTCGGGCATGAGCTTATATCGAAAACATTCAAAGTTTTTAAGCTCATGCACAATGACTTACAGTTAAATGTCAGACTGTAACTCGAACTTCAAATAAAGGAAAGTTTATCATTAATGATGAACTTATCCTCATAACGAGAAATTCAATTTTCTCGGTCATGAGCTTGTCTTAAAACATTCGAAGTTTTAAGCTCAGAAAGGAAAGTGTATCTTTTAAATAAGAGAACTTTTCCTCATAACGAGAAATTAACCTTTCTCGGTCATGAGCTTTCCGTTAAACCAGTCAAAGTTTTCAAGCTCATGAAAACGACTTCTAAGTAAATGTCAGCTTAGGACTCGTCCTTCAGATAAAAGGAAAGTTTATCGCCGATGGTAACTTATCCTTAACAACGGGAAGTTTACAACTTCTCGGACTTGAGCTCGCTCTTAAGATATTCAACATCTTAAGCTCAAGTAATTGGTTTTTCAAAACTTTGAACACAATTTTTCAAGAATTTCTCAAAAGGTTTTTCTAAATCTTTCAAAATTATGTGTTCAAAAATGTTTTGAGAAAAAGAGCATGTCTTCTGGAATCGATAATATTTACGAACCTAGAAATGTCATTCAATAATGACACGGGGTTGTAAATAAAGTTCGAGCAGAAGTTTAAAAGATTTAAAACATGCTCCATATGGTTTGCTATTATTTCCGATAGTAACCCGCTTTTCACTTTGAAGTCAAGCATTTCACCGGAAAGCTTTGACTTCAGAATCCGAAGTTATCAACTCCACAATCCAAAGTTCGTTGCAATTGATATCTACATACTCGACGATGCGACTACTCAAACGGTGACTACAGCTCTTTCAATAGAACACGGGTCAACAATTGAGGGGGAGCAATTGTCCAGCATTCAGAATCCTTGATGCCGAGAGTGCCAAGTTCACATATTGGTGTTAAGACAACGATATCAATCATACACATGGAGTCAAGAGATAACTTCAGACGTGACGAGGTGACCAACATTCGTGAACAAGAACCATGTGCTTCTTTCATATGATGTTCTCCATTATTCAGGTCCAATCTCGTAAATTGCTAATCTTGTGAATACATTATCATATATGATCCTTGCACGTGATAAATACCTTACACTTGTGTTTAAAAGGTATTTAATTTACGTTTCAAGTACACCCTCATTAATTTGAGGGGGAGCTTGTTAAAATCATGAAGATAATTGGATTTGCATTTTTCTTCCCAAATTTTCTTAAAATGCTATTAAATCAATTGATATTAAAAACATTGATTGGGTTAATATTTTTAATATGGGGGAGAAAATGTGATTTAATATGGGATATGATCAATCATAAATGGTTTGACTTAACGTGTTAGCTCATCCCGACATGTGCGAAATGTTTTCGAATATCGTAGCATATGTTAAGGGGGAGCAAAATGGATTTGCACTTCAAAATGGATTTCATGGTGACATACACTTACCCAAAACATCTCTATTCACGACGGTGAAGGTTGTTGTGACATAAGGATGGTAGGATAGGTTAAAGTCCAATGATTTCTCTAGAACCGGAGGAATCTTCCCAAGGACATTCCATAGCTAGAAATAGTAGTCCTTAGGAAAGATGGAGAAAGATTGTGAACGTAGCTGAATGCCGACCAAGTACTTAAGTTAGCACTGGAACAATCACAACAAGGTGCTAGTTATGACGTATTGGTAAGCATTGAAGGGGTTGAAGAATGAAAAAGAATTGTAAAGATAAAGGGTGTAAAGAAAGAAGCCCTCCTTACAACCTTAGGCAGAAACCGGGTCAATTCATATGCTATTGAGATCATTTTTAATGATTCTTGATATTGAAGACTGACATCATGGACCCAGTGATGCAATGCACAACCCTTCCCAGCCAACTCAAATATCTCTCAAAAGGTATTTGTTTTAATCACACGGAGATCAACATATTATCTATTGATTTATTCACTCCGAATAAATTGGTATTGAAAAGGTGGCACTCCTCTCCAGCCTCCGATCACTAAAATCCAAAATGCACGATCGAGTCTAGAGCCATTTGAGATCATCAAATATCTCATTAGGACACACTTTCATATTTACTTGCTTCTTCACACACTGTGAAAAGTAAGAAAGTTCTTAAGAGTCCTACACAAAATCTTCATGATCTTGCCTGAACATCCGAGTAATACGAAAGTATTTACAATGAAGATGGAAATCCTTCTTGAGCGAATATCAAAAAGCTCATGGTAGGTGACTTGTGCGATTCTTTATGAATCAAACTTTTGATAACTGGAAAGCAACAGTGGTTTAATTTTTAAATGAATTTAAACACGTTCCAGGCCTCTATGCAATATCTTAGTGATCTTGCCAGAACATTCAGAGTAATACTATTAAGTATTTACAGTGACGAATGGAAATCCTTCTAGTGTTAACATCAAACAGCACTTGGTAGGTAACTTGCAAGATTCTATATGAATCAAGCTAGTGACAACTGGAAAGCAACGATGGTGCGGTTCTTAATTGAACTTCACTTGTTCCAGGAACATGAATTGACGGCTTCAAATCATGCGGATAATATTATCCAAATGATTCACTCTTTACGTTCGCAGTCAGCTTTGGACGGTCGAGTAAAGAGAACGGGTTTACCCGCGAAATCTTGTCAAGGAGGTTCTTTATTGAAACTACCTGCCACAAGTACGATATTTAATATCGTCCAACGGTCTTCACCGACCGAAGGTAAAATGCTACCGAATTAGAATGAAATGTTCAAGGCCATTTCATCCGTGTATATTGTTTGTTGCTAACCGTCTTATGCAGCGTAACAAGAAGGTGGCATTGCGGTGTACAATCCAGAAGAAGTCGTCACCACATGCTTATACTACATACAATTAGTACTTCAACAAACTCAAGAAAGTCTAAAGGTCAAGTCTTCCGCTGTATCAAACTCTGAAGCTTTCAAGAATTTAAAGGTATAAGTATGTGGAACATGAAGTCACGAAGAGGAAAATTTCACAAGTGACGAATGCACAAGGTCAAGGCAAGGAAACATGCTCAAGACTAAAGTCAAAGATCACATCAAGCATATTCACAAGAACAAGATCGAAGACTCAAGCATAGTATGCTAGGTTTAAGATTTTGTAAAATGGTGTGACCTCCCTTAGGGGGAGATTGTTGGAAATGTGTTTTCCCAAAGAAAGTCTCGGTCACATCATTATTAGCATAGATCACGAGCTATAGAATATTTAGAACTTTGTAACTTGGAGCGACCTCCCTTAGGGGGAGATTGTTGGAAATACGTTTTACGTATTTATGAAGGATCGGTCGCTCCAACGATATATTATTGTATTAGGCTCGTGATCCAAATATAGTCCATATAGCCCACATGTAGGGTGGGCTATATATACCCCTCCTAGCATGTTAGGAGGGGTGGTTCTTCTCATTTTCAACTTTTCATTTAATAAATTCACTTTCTCTCTCTACTTTTCTTTTCTCTCCTTTCTCTCTCTACACCATAATCTCCTTCCTCCCCATTTCCACCATCTAATCAATAGATCAATCCATCAATTACCAAATCTTAGAAATCGTAGACCTTCACCTCCCAAGTTGAAGATATTAAATTTCAAGTCCTTTTTCATGTTATATCAAAACAAGGACTAAATTTCCAAAAGACCATAGATATTACAAAGAGAAATCAGCTGCCAAAAGTTGCTAAAGGACATTGATTGTTTTGCATAATTGCTCAAAGAAAGGGCACTGAATCTGCCACTTAAGAAACCCATATAACCACCAAACCCGACTTTTACCTGTCCTAAACCCAAACGCCCAAGAACCCCACAACCTAATTTAGTAATCAGGCTTATTGTTTGGCCAAATATTTAAACGTGTTTAAATATAATTGTTTTGAGGCGCTAAACAAATACTGTTCCACATAACCAGATCAAAACATTTTCACTTTTGGCATAAAAACACTCTAACCTAACCAAACCAAAAGGTTTCCAGGTCAGGTTTTGTAGATATCAAATTCCACACTTTGTGAACACACCCATGTGCACCAAATGGCTACATCCTTAATGCAGGTCCCTCCCTAAACCTCCCCTACTACAAAACAAGACAATAAGACAAGATTGTGCCAGCAATCCAATGGTTGTTGATGATTTCGTGCTCCCCACATCTTTTTCACTGGCCAAGATCAAAAGCATACGACTGGCAAGTCAGAAGACTCACATGATACCACAAGACTTCAAATTTTGAAACGGGTCAAAAGAGATCAAGACAACATCTTCAAAGTTTTATCCAGATTCTCCAAGGGCAAATTAGGCAATTAACTAGCTAGGGGTTTTTTCATCACATTGTATCTAGAATAGTCATAAGGTATTATAAATACCAATGTAATAGCTAGCTTTCACTTTTTCCCAGATTTTCTTTGTAAACCTTTTATATGGAATATTTAAAGTAATATTTAAGCCTTGCAAGATTTTTTGAGTTCCCTTTTTATTTCTATCTTTCTAATTTATGCAATTGTAGTGTTAGTTTTATCATAAAAAATTTTAAGTTCAAAGAATTTTGACTTGAGGTTTTTTTAGATCCTTTGATGAATAAATAGATCATAACAATCTGATCATGACAAGATTAAATTGTGGTGATTTTTATACATCAAAGTTACATTAAGGTTGGTTACCAGTTTTTATTTGCAAAGACTTCTAGTTCCAATTTTTTTTTAAAAAATCAGTCTTGTTTTAGTTTAACTCTCACTGTACCACAAGCTCTAAGCTACTTTTTTTGACACACAAAGTTGGTTATCAACTTGTGTGACAAGGTTTTGTTTCTTTTGTGTGTGCTTAACAGGTTTCAAGAAGTTGACCGGTTATAGATTTTAGCTGATTTCATTGTTGATCTATTCATAAGCTCAAAAAAGTTCTTTCTATAAGCTCATATTCAGTTTAGCTATAAGGAAGATGGCATTCAGTCATCCTCTTCGCTTGGATGTAAGTCAAGGAAGGTAAAGGACTTGAACCCTTCTTTTTGTTTTTATGCAATAAATCATGTGCTCTTGATGAATCTGTTTGTGATTTACTTGTTCATGTTATTCTAGTGTTAGATATGTTATTTGTTGATTTGTGATATGTTCTAGTGTAATTTTTGTTTAAATTTTCATTTGTTTTGTTAATTTTCAAAATCTATTAGAATATGGGGTGCTTCGGAATGCAAGTTGTAGTCATGAGTGACACACGATTTGACAGTGTAATTGCCTATGCACCTTTGTTCAAGATAGGTTAGTGAGATTTTTCATTTTGTTTCATTAATTTTTGGTTATAACTCATTTTCCATATTTTGTTCATAATCTGTCATAGTTAGCAAAGTGTTAGATCTGGTCGTTCTGTTTGTCTGATATAACGTTGTTTAGTGATATCTGATATGCCAGTTAAGTTTGTGAGCCCTTTGTGGTGAATTTAAGAACCAAACTTGCTCTTACTTTTGCCATAAGCTGGTCAAATACACCATATGGTGTAGTTATTTTATTTTTAATTTCCAGTGTGCCAAGCCTAGGAAATAGTTAGATAGAGTTGAGATCAGTAGGAAACATGGTTGAAAAAAAGTACAAAAGAACCAAACCTATCCATTAAATCCATCTTCATGTAAGGGATAAAATGCAATCCACCAATCATATATATACTCTAAAAACACAAAATCAATACCTCATTAATTAAAAAAAATTCTCTCTTTACAAATCACAAACATCCTGTACCTCCCCAAAACTACTCGCCAAAAAATGTCCATCCCCGCCGAAAATCATCATAAACGATGGACACCTTAGCTACCACCACTACTTTGCTATAAAATAACACACCTCAACCGAATCATAATAAAACTCGCCGGAATATCAACAATCATCGCCGGAAAATCAACAACCATGGCCGGAAAACCATCAAACATTGCTGGAAAATGATAATGAGCAAAGAAGTTGTTAAAAACATTAATGATGATGATTTGAATGTGGTTTAACACATAGATTCAAAAAAAAAAGAACTCGTTGAACATGAATATGAACAAGTTTCAGATCTAGAGCTCAAGATACTATTATAAAAGAAAAAAATGGACGGAATCACATGTGGTTTTGCTCTTGAATTCTCATTTTTAATAAACAAAAATCACATGTGATTTGGTTTTTGCTTTTGTAATCATAAAATTTTCCAGGATAGAATGTAGTTACAGTGTTTTTTGTTATGTGATGAAATTTACATTTTTATTTTTTGAGGGGTGATTAAAATGTGGTTATGTAAGAATCACGTGTAATTTTTACTCAATCACATGTGATTTTATCTAAATAGTCAAATGATCAATTCGTTGAATCACCTCTGACTCTGTCTTAATCACATGTGATTTTTACAATGATTCCTATGTTGATAATATTGTACTATGTTTTGTTGTGTTTTAGTGGGAAAGTGTAAATCAAGTATGATTTTTTTAATGTAAACTAAATCACTTGTGATTTAGTTTCAATCGAAAAATAATAATGATAGACTATTTAGTTTGTTACCTGAACTATTAATTTACTGTGAAAAATCACATGTAATTCATGTGTGAATCACATGTGATTCACATTCGGATCACTTGTAATTCATTTACATGGTAAATAAAACTCAATACGAATCACATGTAATTTTTTACAAATCACATGTGATTCTCATAAATCACATGTGATTTGCATAACATTTGATTATTGAAAAAAACATAATTTTATTATTAATATTAAAAAATTACATGTGATTCTGTTGAATTACATGTGATTTTGCTCTAGAATTGATTTTTCTTTTTTTTTTTGACGATTAATTGAATTAAAAACACTATAGCAAAAAGCTAGAAAAATATTACAAAAGATTACAAAGGATTGTTTAACCAAGAATTCCAACATAAATCTTTATGACCTCTATACATAAACCAAGAAAAAGAAATCATACAGATAAAATCAAATAAGTCGCTTTTAAGCATACAATGAGCATTAAAAACGACACTATTTCGATACCGCCATATAGACCATAAAACCGCCGAAGAAATGCAATACACCCGATCTTTTGATATCCTAGATGCTCTCCAATTCTCAAACATTGTAGACAATCAAAGCATGAAGAGAAATAAGGCATATCAACATCAATCCAAGCACGAATAAGCCGCCATAAGTTAATAGCTATATCACACCCGAAGAATAAGTGATCACTCGATTCCACACCCAAGTTGAAAAAAGGACAAGAAATAGAAGAAATCTCTAAACCCCGAGTAGATAATTTTAAACGACTCGGAAGTCTATCTGCTATAAGAAGCCAAATAAATATATTTACCTTACGGGGTAAAAATTTTAACCACCTTGTACTTAAAGAACGAGACGGGAGAATAATATTATCCACATGAATACGAGTATCGTGCATGGAAAAAACCCCATCACTAGCAATGCTCCATTCCCAAGAGTCTGGCGAGTTGTTCATAGAAACATGACCAACTTCAGAAACCAAATTCTGTAAAGCTTCTTCATTCCTGCTTCCTAACATTTGCTGAGACCAATTCCATGACCATATACCATTTTAGAGACGATCACAAAGTAAGCAGTTAGCATCAACATCCAAGTGAAATAAACGATTATATTTAGAGCTCAAAGGCCCATCACCGATCCAATTGTCCTTCCAAAAGCGAATAGAAGAACCATTACCCACTTTATGTCGTAACGTTTTCAACAGAATGATATCTTTCGAATGTAAGGTAGAGTATGATATCACTATGTTAGCCCAAGTACCACTAACCATACACGCCTTCTGATCAAATCCCGTTTCATCTCCATGAATGGCTTTTACCACTCGAGCCCAAAGCGAATCTGATTTTGTCACAAGACGCCATCTCCATTTTTGAAGGAGAGCGAGATTAAACGCTTTCAAGCTCCCTATATTCAAACCACCCTTTTCATAGGAAGCTAATATGTTGTCCCATTTAATCCATGCCATCTTCTTTTGGTCACCACTACCACCCCAAAAAAAGAGGCCCGAAGAGATTCAAGCCTTTTAAGGACGGATTCTGGGTATTTAAGGATTGACATATAATATATGCGAAGGCTTCCTAAAACAGATTTTATCAAGGTTAATCGCCCACCAATAGATAACAGGTCCGCTTTCCAAGAAGATAATCTCTTATAAAATCGATCTATTAAAGGCTGCCAATTCGTAAATAAATTTATATTTGACCCAATCGGCAAGCCAAGATATGAGAAAGGAACCAAACTTGGAGCGCAACCAGTGACACATGCCATGTCTTCAACTTCTTCCGACGAAACTCCAACCCCATACACGTTTGATTTAGCTATATTAATCTTAAGACCTAAAGTAAGATAGAATACATGAAGTACGCGAATTATGTTTTCCATATCGTGAGAATTCCATTCAGAAGTAATCACGACATCATCTACGTAAAAAAATGGGATATATTCAAACATAAATCTCCCACCTTAGTCCCACGAATCAAACCAGAATGAACCACATCTTGTAAAGCAATATGAAGACCTTCCATAACAATTATAAACAAGAACGGGATTTAAGGATCACCCTGACGTAGACCATGCTTGAACGAGAATTCTGAAGTCGGGCTACTATTTACGAGAACAACAGATCTAGAAGAATGTAAACAAGATTGGATCCAACTCCTCCACTTAGTTCCAAAACGATGAACAACAGCTCTAGAATTGATTTATAATTAACAATATAAGTTTTTATTTTTAAGGAATGAATTACATGTGATTTTATTTGAATCACATGTGATTATGTCTGAATCACTTGTGATTAATTCAAATAAAAAATAATTGTATATGAGCACAATGAGACGCATGTATAGTGAAAGTTAAGAAAAAATGAAGGTTCGCGAATACTATAGAGTGAAGACGAACGAGCATACCAAAACAACTTGTCCAAATAACCTAAATGCAAGAAGAAAGAAGAATGTGACACTAATTATTTATGTTAAAATGTTTTACTTCTATGTATTATCGAATACTTACTTGATAAGATTTGATTTTATTACATAAAATACATTTGTTTGTTACTTGAATAAAAATAACATGTTTTTAGGATAAATGATCAGATGATAAGTAAAAAAGATTACATGGGATTCAAACATAATGTAAGTTTATGGACTTATATTTAATAGTAGTGTGATAGGATCGAACTCGAGATTACGGGATTGCACACAATACGTAAAGAGTTAATTTATTTAATAAATATATTTATGTATTTATTAATTTAACTGAGCAAGTAACTATATAACTTTAACGATCGTTAATTAATTAATAGTTAAGTTATAACGAGCATTAAATTAACATATAGTATGTAAACAAAAGGAAAGAAGGCCGGAAGGTTCCGGAACACCCCATGGGGGGGGGGGGGGGGGGGGTGTTCGACCATCGGTTATGGCATGAGGGGGGGGGGGGGAAAGTTGCCCTATATTTATTTGGGCTACAATGGGTTGGAAGTATATAAATACACCACCTAATCCCTGATAATCTAACACAACATAAATCTTTCTCCCCTCTTTCTTTTGGTTCGATCGCAAGGTGACTCCCACGAGGGGTTTCGGTTGGTTTTTCTTGGTTAATCGATTGTATACACAATCTAGTCCTAGCCCCTCTCTAGGGTTGTTGGGTAGATTATTTACAAGCGTTGTAGCTCGGTTTCACGTGCTAGAATCACGGTTAGCTCGTTGTATTACGTGTGTACAAGATCGTAATATATTCTTACTTTAGACTATATCTTGGTATATTACGGAATAGACCCGAATTGGTGATTCGTTCTTCGTCTTGTGGAATTGCTTTAGCGTAAAGGTATGTAACCCTAATTCGATTAATTATAATTGTGTTATTATTATGATCTTGTTAAATCGCTTCTGCTATATGTGCTTTGATCTCGTATAGGGTTTTATATAATTGTTATGATACTAATAAAACTTTAGTGGCATCGAGAGCCGTTTTAACATGTTATAATTATCAAAAATCTAAAGTTTTTTAACTATAATTGTTTTGAGTTAAAACTACATGTTTTTTTTAGGTTTTCATAAAATTTGGGTTTTGGTTTTTAAAAATTAGGGTTTTGACTCTATTTTTAATAAAAAAAGGAATTGTTTTGAAACCCTAAATTACATGTGGGATAATTTTAGATTAAATTGCATGATTAGTTGTTATTTCATGTATGGTTACGATCCGTAGAGATTTAATTGTTAAGATTTGTGGGAAATCCATGATTACGTGCATGTTTTCATGGATCATAAAATTATATGTTTATATGAATGTACTACGTCATTATTTGATTCAATAAATCTAGAATTAGGGAAGACTTTTATATAGAGATATAAAGACCTAGATTTGATGATTATTGAATAAATCGTATGCATGTGGCTATTTGATTTATTTGTTGCACATATAAATTGTTATTATATGTTTATGGTTTAGTTTTTTTACTTGTTTATATAAGATTGTTGAATTTGTTGTAAACAAGGGTTTTTTGAAAAAGAAATAATATGGACTAAATCATATTAAAAATAATGATTTGTTAGAGATTTTAAATTACATAAGATTACGCTGATTGGTGAATTGCAATAATAATCTAACGGCCTACTCTATTTGAAAAATTATAAGGTAGGTTTAACGCACCGCTGATCATGTACCCAATTAAGGAATGAGGTGTTATGCCATTAGTCGCTAACCAAATTCCTGGCTCGCCTGTGCGTCAAATTGAAATTACCTACGATTATTAATTGAATTATACCTTAAGGGTGATTTACCACAAATTCACATCCGAAACACAATGAATAAGGGTATTGCTTTGTGCGTAGCCAAGTTCTAGCAAAAGTACGATGTGATTAGTTGTGGGTAAATTCTTTAATTGGTTTAACCAATACCGCAACATAATTTATGAAGAAATTTAATCTCATGAAAAAGTTTACTAAATGTTTTATTAAACTTATGTTATGGAGATTGTATACATGCTTCTCCATACATTGATTTTGACATCAAAATTTATACCCTTAAAATTTAAGTCGAGTGCTCCTAATTGATGAACACTTGAAATTACTTCGTCATCAAATGAGATTTTTGGGTGATGTTGTAATGGAGAGAAAACCATTTGTAGAATGAGAATTCGTATGATGGTTTTACGTTACTCATATTAGACGACTTAATTAAGTTACTCAGTGAGATCTGGAAACTTAATGCATTCAGAAGGGATGAAACATGTTTACAATGCAAAACGTTTTTGGCAATGTAAATCCCTTAAAAAAATCTAGAAATTGAAAATTGTTTGTCATTGAATTGTTCGACAAGTCGCTGTGTTGAGTACATTCATTACTAGTAGATCAACTGATGTAATGGATCTATGTCAATATAGTTCTAGAATTCAAGGAAAATAATATGGTTTTAATACCGGGGTAATTTTATTTTCTTGAATGTATTTTGTTATCGAAAATACTAATAATTGAACTTATTTATGTAGAAATGGCTCAACCCACCAATAACACGATTAGTTTCGCGTTCAAAGCTTTCTTTGAACGTCCATAACTTACTGGCCCAAACTTCAATGATTGGTACCGCTCGCTAAGAATTTTCTTGAGAGCAGCGGGTACTATCGATATCTTGACTACTCCCTATCCGGAGGATCTTGTTGAAGGAGCATCTGATGCGCAAAGGCTTGAACATGTTGCTAATGTTAAGAAGCACTCTGAGGTGGCTTGCTTAATGCTAGGAAAAATGGCTCCTGCACTTCAATAGAAGTATGAGCTATTTTCACCTAAGCGAATGCTTGATGAGCTCAAGGCTCTCTTCGAGAAGCCGTAATCTGTGGAGATCTACGACTTGGTAGATGCTTTGTATAGCTGCAAGCAAGCTCCAGGAAAGTCTGTATGTGCCAATTATTTGGGGATGAGGGGTTATATGGAACAACTCATTGCACTAGGATAACCCTATGATCATATTATGGCTATCAACTTGATCAATAGGTCCCTTAACAAGGACTTTAATGATTTCGTTAGAAACTATAATATGCATTGCACGGGGAAGACAATTAATGTTTTGCATGCAATGCTCATTGACTATGAAAAGGGGGTGAAAGACAAGGCATCTACCGCTACGCCTTCTGTAATAACCATACAAAAGGGTAGAGTGAGTAAGCCAAAACCGCAAGCGAACAAGAAGAAAGGCAAAGGCAAGGGTAATTAGGGAAAACAAGTTGCGACTTATTCAAAACCTAAGCAAAACTTTGTCAAGAATAGTCAATCTCAAAAGGATGAGACTTGTCACCATTGCAAGGCAAGTGGTCACCAGAAGAGGAATTGCCCTCTTTACCTCGAAGAATTGCGAGAAATAAAGAAGAAGTCTGAGTAGAGCGCTGCAGCTTCAGGTACTTTATTTATGATTGAATTGTTCAATTTAACATGCAAATTAAATTCCTAGGTATATGATACGGGATGCGGTATTAACATTTGTAATACGCTGCAGGGATTTAATCTGGAAAGGAAGCTTTCCTATGGGGAACAATATCTGCAACTGGGCAATGGCGCACAAGCAGCGGTTGAAGATATAGGAACCTTTGATCTAGTTTTACCTTCGGGTCTAGTACTGAGATTAAATGATTGTCATTATGCACCTACAATTGTTAGGGGATGTTATTTCCTTTTCTTGTTTGTTAAATAATAGATTCGTTCACACGATTGATAATAATGGAATTACTGTTTGGAAAAATGGTATTTTCTATTTTAATGCAATTTCTGTGAATGGTGTATTTGAAATAGACATGCATGATAATGAATCCAAGAACGATAAGTCTGTATTTAGCATGAGTAAGAAGAGAAAGTTTGACAAGAACTCTTCTTATCTTTGACATTGTAGACTTGCCCATATTAGGAAGACTCGTATACAAAAGCTTCAACGTGAAGGTCTTTTGGAAAATATCAATGATGAATCATTTGATACATGTGAGTCTTGTATCTCTGGAAAACTGACCAAGAAACCTTTTAATAGCAATATTGAAAGGGCTACTGATCTATTTGGACTTATACATACTGATGTGTGTGGACCAATTAGACATACGTCAAGGAAAGGTGCTAGCTACTTCTTAACATTTAGGGATGATTATAGCAGTTATGGTTATGGTTATTTACTTAAGCATAAACATGATGTATTTGAAACATTCAAAGTGTTTAAAGCAGAAGTAGAATTGCAATTAGGGAAGAACAATAAATCTCTTCGTTTTGATAGAGGTGGTGAATATTTAAGTCAAGAGTTTATAGATTATCTAAGTGAGAATGGAATTATTCAACATCTTACTTCTCCCTATACTACACAACAAAATGGTGTATCCGAAAGGAGAAATCGTACATTATTGGATATGCTACTATCTATGTTTAATCTTACAACTTTACCTTTATTCTTTTGGGATTATGCTTTAGAATCTGTTGTTCGCATTTTAAATATGGTTCCCACAAAGAAGGTCGATAAGACACCATTTGAACTTTGGCATGGCAAGAAGCCATATTTGTCTTATTTAAAGGTCTGGGGTTGCGAGGCATATGTGAAACGTGACTCGGGTGAAAAACTCCAACAACAATCTATAAAATGTATCTTTGTAGGATACCCTAAGGAAACTATGGGTTACTACTTTTATTATCCACCTGAGAACAAATGTTGCTAGGTATGGAGACTTCCTTGAATCTGATCTTTTAAATCAAGAATTCGGTGGGAGAAATTATGATGATATTGAGGAGAGTCATATAGATACATTACCTTCTGAAAACACTAGCGATGTAATTCCTGTAGAACCCGAAAGTCTGGTGGTTCCACCGGAATTAGTTCCTCTGCGTAGATCCGCAAGGATTAAAAACGCAAATAGAAATATGTGTCTTAACATAGAGGATGATGATTAGTTATGGGATCTAGGTGAACCCGCTAATTATAAATCCGCCATACTTGATCCTGAAAAGGATAAGTGGATGGTTGTTATAGATGAGGAAATGAAATCCATGAAAGTAAATGATGTTTGGATTCTTGTAGAACCACCATCGAATGATAAAGTAGTGAGACATAAGTGGATATACAAGAATAAAACCGACATGGACGGAAAAGTACAATCCTATAAAGCTCGTTTAGTAGCTAAAGGTTTTACTCAAACTTTTGGCGTATACTACGAGGATACATTTTCTCCTGTAGCAGACTTAAGAGCTATTAGGATTCTCAT
Source organism: Glebionis coronaria (assembly GCA_025667525.1). Lineage (NCBI taxonomy): Eukaryota > Viridiplantae > Streptophyta > Magnoliopsida > Asterales > Asteraceae > Glebionis > Glebionis coronaria. The sequence goes on along the minus strand of CM046874.1, from coordinate 632,284,744 downwards.
AGATATAGCAGCATACTATGACTATGAGATATGGTAAATGGATGTTAAAACTGCCTTCTTGAACGGTCGCTTAGATGAGGACATATATATGCAGCAACCAGAAGGGTATGTTGATCTTGAGAATCCAGGACATGTGTGCAAACTTAAAAGCTCCATTTATGGTTTGAAGCAAGCATCACGTCAATGGAATAAAATATTTGATGAAGAAATAAAAAAGTTTGGATTTGTTCAGAATTATGATGAGCCATGTGTATATCGCAAAGCTAGTGGGAGTGATGTAGTATTCCTAGTCCTATATGTTGATGACATATTAATCATGGGAAGTAACATTCCAAGACTTAAAGCGGTTAGGGATTATCTTGGTAAATGTTTTTCTATGAAGGATTTAGGAGAAGTTGCATACATTCTGGGAATTAAGATCTATCAGGGTATGAAAAGACAGTTAATTGGTCTATGTCAAGACGCCTATATAGATAAGATTTTGAAGAAATATTATATGCATAATTCCAAGAATGGTTTTCAACCTATAGAAGTTAAGCATAATCTGATTCATGATATTGATACATCAACTCCTGAAGAGGAGGCATACATGCAGAAGGTGCCTGACGCTTCGGCTGTAGGATCTATAATGTATGTTGTTAGATGCAAAAGGCCTGATTTGGCGTTTGCTCAGAACTTGGTCAGTAGATACCAACAGAATCCAGGGAAGCTTCACTGGACTGCTGTTAAACATATTCTAAAGTATTTGAGTAGTACGAAAGATATGTTTTTGGTATACTGAGGGAAACCAGACACAGAACTGAATGTGACAGGTTTTTGTGATGCGTCCTGGAAATGTGATAAAGACGATACGAAGTCTCAGATGGGTTATGTTTTTGTTATCAATGGAGGAGCAATCACGGAGCTAGGGGGTGTCCCGTGGGTGCCCGTGACACCTATGATTTTTTTGATGTTGTGTTAATTTTCGAAAAAAACATCGATTTCTTCCAAATGCATCCTAAATGCACCCGGTCATTCGAAAATGTGTTTCTACTTATTTAGTTAGTATACTTATAAATAGAAAAAAAATCTTAACTCTTACAGATTATAGTTCAAAAAAATTTGTGCACCCGGTCATATATGGTTCTGGCTTCGTCCCTGGGGGCAGTTGACTGGAAGAGCAAGAAATAGACAACGATTGCAATGCATGCAACTCAATCTGAGTACATGGCTGCTTCAGAAGCTGCAATGGAAGCTGTTTGGATTAGGAAGTTTATTGAAGATCTTGGAGTGATGCCTCAATTAAAGAACCTATAGATATGTATTGTGACAATTCTGTCGCAATAATATTTGCCAATGACCCTGGAGTCATGAAAGGTGCCAGACACTTTATGCGTAGACATCACTACATCCGAGAACAAGTTGAAGCTCGAGAAATCAAATTGATAAAAGTTCACACAGATAATAACGTAGCTGATCCTTTAACTAAGGCTTTGCCTAGACCAAAGGTAGTTAAGCATGCCAAGGCGATTAGGCTGCAACTAGCTAGCGAACTCATGCAATAAATCTGTGATTAGTATTTGGATAAAGGATGTTATGACATTATTATATAATGAAATAAAGATTGGGTTTCGTTTATTTTTATTATTTAATAAGTGTCTCCTATTTTACATGTTTTAATCTATGAATACAAGTTATGCTAAATGTCCGTTGTTGATTAATAATATGAGAATATTATTAAACTAAGACAAATCAAAATAGCGATAGAGTATACTTAAAAGTATATTGATCGATTTTGGATGATATTCGATGAATAAAATATAGGACTTATCTCAACTATATGTTATTAACTTATTGATCTTTGTCATTAAGTAAAACATAAATAGTTATCCTTAGACTTGAGATACCAGGAAACTGTTATGAATCTAGTGCATCTCTGTGGAATAATCTAACGCTAAACGTAACTGGTAGCTATAAGGATTATTTTCGCAAGTGTTGCAAAATTCATAAGTTTGCTCGTAGTCAATATGGAATTTATTTCCTCCAATCTCGTTTTGGAGTTTAATACAGTTGGGCCCCTCGTGGGATTAGTAAGATGTTTGTGTGACCACACCTAAATTTGTTTTGTTAATCTTGCTGAATCTATGAACGAGAAACAGAATGGTTAATGAAAGGAATGACTGAGATCCACATACTTATTAACATTGTATTAGAAATAAAAGGATAATAATAACGATGCAAAATCGTTAAAAGGTTTTGTCCAGGAGACCTTACTCGAGTTGTACTAGGCATTGCTAAGTAACTAGACGCTAGTCAATGTAATCACAATATTTGAAATATGTCCAAGTGGGAGCTGGAATTTTATGGACTTATATTTAATAGTCGTGTGATGGGATCGAACTCGAGATTATGGGATTGCACACAATACGTAAAGAGTTAATTTATTTAATAAATACATTTATGTATTTATTAATTTAACCGAGCAAGTAACTATATAACTTTAATGATCGTTAATTAATTAATAGTTAAGTTATAACGAGCATTAAATTAACATATAGTATGTAAAATAAATGCTTGAATCACATATAATGCAAGCAAAATTACACGTAATTATCACCGAATCACATGTAATTCAATGAAAATCACATGTGATTCAAACAAAACCACATGTAATTTAAAAGCCATTTGTTTTATATGTTTTACATGAATGACAATTGTTCTATATATTTTAGATGAATGACAACAAACATTCTAATATATTAACAAAATTACATGTGATTCAAATAAAATCACATGTGATTTAAACAAAATCACATGTGATTCATCTAAAGTGAGTTTTTGGAGAAAACGTTAAACCATTCACATTGCAAGAAAGAAGCCACAAACTATGTTTTACAAAAAATCTACTACATTCACATTTCTTTGTGTAATTATTACACATACTGTGAGTGTTAATACTTACAAAAACAATGTATCATTAAAAATGAAAGAAACCAAGTATAATGTATCGCGTGAACAATAGTTAGCTTGGTTCAAAGAATCAATCAATCTATAGAGATGTAACACCCCATTTTGATAAATGGAATGTCACGCATGATTATGGCGTGTCATCAAAGCATACAAGGATAAATATCTTAAACATTACATGACTATAAAGGAAATACCTGAAACAAACATCGGTACTCCAAAGTAAAGCTCATCACATACAAACATAAGTACTGTAAATGAAAAGGACTAAACACTGTCCATGGAAATGAGTATCAAAAGTATGATGATAAGCATAAAGTAATGAAGGCTAGAAAGCTTCCAATCCATATGCACGTACGCTTAAAGTCTACGAGCGTCCCTGAGTACCTGCCGTTTTGGGAACACGAAAGGAAAACGGCTAAGCATAACGCTTAGTGCACGGATATACAAGCATAGAATGAATAACATAAGCATATACAACATATAGCAGCGGAATAGATTAAGTCCTGGAAAACCTGACGTAACTTAGTAAAACTGGTTTTATAGTTTGAAAAGCCTTATGTTTATCATATAAAAAATGTTTAACATGTTTACCATTAGCCAATATAGGTCATGAAATATCAACGTGCATGAATACTTGGACAGGTGACCTCGTCATGCAATTAGAGGGGCTGCCTCTAATTAATATAAGTTTGGGTAGGAGGGATCAGCTCCTTGTGAAGGATGCAAGGCACACACCACATTCACCTAAATAATCTGTAAAAACATGTAACCTAGGATACACCCATACGCCCCACATGATAACATAATAATATAGCCAAAAGATGAAAGGGACGCCACGAGCTATCACTCCGCCATGGTGAAGTCATAACGCTGGTGCCTCCAGTGCTATGGTTATGGTACCTCCATAACTAGGTGAAACTGGTCATGCATGTATATGGCTTAGGCATTTAATTAAACATAAGCAAATCAAAACATATAAAACATATACTGGGAAAACAGTTGGCTGCATACGGGGAAATCCTAATAAGGAAAGAATGTCCATACTGAAAGGACGGAGAATCCGTACCTTATGTGTAACACCCTCAAACTCACAAGGCAGCAAAATATCAACATTAGGTGTTACTTCATAGCACATCACACATAGTTATAGAAAACGACCTCAAAAGAGACGTTTTGTAAAATAAACCATTCGACAAAATCAGAATTCAATAAAAGGAGGTCCCAACAATTTATACAAACCTTAACAAAAATAAAGATTTTTCAAGTGTATCGAATGGAAATTGTTTGATTTGCCTTTACTTATCCCGCGCGGATCCATGCTCCAGCTGCTCGTAAACCTATACACCTGAGAATACATGCTAAAATGTCAACACAACGGTTGAGTGACTTCATAGGTTTTTAATACAAACAATAATGGGTTTTTAAATAAACCATAAAGCTTTTGAACACAAGAATCTCATCCACTGGCGATATTGTAACACATACAATATCAATACTCCACACTATTACGCTAAGCTCATGACACCGATGCCTTAATCAACAAATTTTCCCTAGTCCGGTATCTTGCCAAATACCCCATACCTCACGTACAACACACCCGGATGAGCCTCCAACTCACAGGTGCGACTTGACCAGGTGGGGGTCATCATTCCCAATGGATCCATTCGTCTGTACGAGCGGCTACCCATCATAGGTAGTTAACGGTTCACATTTATAGGGACTTTTCACTGGTAATAAGCAACTTAGCCTTACTAATAGTGGCTCGTTACCTATAAAATCAACGATTGTGTTCGTTTTCCAAAAGCATCAAATCAAACGTCTTTACGTTTATTTACAACAACTTGTATTCATTTAAAGCATATATTCAAACAACGGATGTTTATTCACAAACATGTATCCTTTCAAAGGATATATATAATCTCATATGATTATTTACCAAGAGCATGTATTCCCCCTCGCAGGTTTATAATAACATATAAAGCAGTAAAAGCGAGGCTATGAACTCACCAGATATAGCTATCACACGTTTATCAAGGACCAAACATTCAATAGTCGATACACGACTTCACGAGATATCAATCGCTCATTAATCGAGAACGAGATGCCCAGCGGTCGACATATGACCGAACGAGACCTAATCATGACGAGACGCGTCTTAGGATCGGGTCTATACGTAAGCCATACATATATGTAAATAATTCCTTTAGTAAGTTTGGGCATTGCATAAGTTTTATAAAACTTTTCATAAGACTTTTGATAATAATTTATCATGATTTATCCCATTATAACAATTAAGCCCATTAAAGTCTATTAGTGGCCCATTACAAGATCATATGACTTTAATCCATTTCAATCTCAGTATTTCACTCTAAACTTATTATTAATCTCAGTCCTAATAATGAGCCAATAGTCATTATAAGTGTATGTTGGGCTTTTGTGGCCCAAATCTACTTCCTATGCATTAGGGTTCTAAAACGCATCAAAACGACATCAACTTAATATTGTTCGACGGTCGAGTCTCGGGTCACATAATAATCAGTATATAAATGAGTCCATTCTTCCCGATAAGTGGGTCATACCACTTCGGTTTTTATAAAAATCAACACGTTTTACATTAATTCAATATGATCAAATTCTTACAATTTACCGACATGCCTCGTAGATTAGATTAAACCTTAAATAATCTACATGAGTTATTTTACCAAAACCATTCTTAACTTATGTAGTTTAATTATTGTAAGTCCAATTACCCCTAATTTATACTTTTCATAACTCATTTACCCATTTTATCACTTAGAAGAGTTGGCTGTTTTTGGCAGCCGAACTCATTCTCACCGTTTTGATCGTCATTTCCAAACCGTTTATCCGTAGAAAACCATCCGATTCGTGTGTGTTCTACATATTTTTAGCTACAACTTTTAGTTTACATATTTAGGGGTCAGTATACAAATATTTGGAGTTTTCAGTCCGTTTATACAGCATATTCAGATTCAACACTTTTTATCGTTTCGGCCATATTTAATTCATCGGACATCGTCACGAGACGGCCGACCCGGCCAAATCGCCACAAAACAAAGGCCTGTCATCATATACAATTATCCAAAGTTTAAAACCTGTTTAGTCTGAAAATATAACATGTTTTAGCTACTGTTCGAAATTTCAACTATCACAACTTAATCTAGGGCTTATTTGACTTGTCTTTTTAGTGTCCCAAATCATATACAATATCCAAGACCCGTAAATAAACTATTAAATGTATAATCTCAGTATAAAAATGATATATATATACAAATAAAAAATAATAATGATAACGATGCTTGTTTGATGAAATAAATACCAAAGAGGAGATTCATAGCAACTATTCTTCAAATCCAATTCTTAGATAGAAAAACAAAACAAAAAGTTTTGCTTGTTGTGTTCGGCAAAATGGGAAAGCAATGAAAGTGAGTAAAAGCTGTTTTGACTACAAAATGAATAAAGAAGTACAATTGTTTATAGTCTTAGACATGAAGACATTCAAGTATATTATGCCACGTTGTATATGTGGTGTAAGAAAGAAATAAGTGTCATGGTCAACGAGACATAGAAAGTTCAGTAGTTCATTTATACCATAATATTATAAATCAGGTATTATTGATACCTGATATTTTAAAAGTTACACGATGTAAAAATTACAGATAAGACACGAAAAATAAACGCTCAATATAACATAAAAATGTCGACATTCTGAGAACTTTTATATTTCGATATATAACGAGAGCTTATCATTTAATAAACGTTATCACGTTATATAAATGAACGACGCTTAACGGTTTACCGTTAATTACGAAAAATGCTTGTAAAACGAAAAACTAAAATGACGACAATAGAAAATATTTTTATGTAATAACCAGAATATTTACGATAGATGACGGACATGGACTTTGTCAATAAATAATAATTGACATGTATTCGATACGTTAAAGCCTTAACCTTGTAGGTTAGTCAATAGTTTTCAATATTATTTGCAAAAATGATCTTGACAAATAAAAGGTGATTAATAAATATTTGTCCGAATATTAGAAATAGTATTAGAACTCGGTCTAGATATTGATTTAAAGTTCGAGGTACTATAGTAGCTACCCCTTTAGGAAGCGACGTCCCGATGCTTAATTCGTCTTAATAGTATTTGGTTTAATGGTGAAGACGCGAGGAATAGACAAGTCATTGCCAAGGTTTTTAAGGAAGTTTGGATTAACAAAAGTCAAAGCAATGAACATACATAACGACACGAATGAATGAATTTGAATGTAGTTTAAATCCTTATAGAGAAAGAATAATACATAACTTTAAGGAAAAGCCATTGGAAGTGAAAAATTAACACGTCATCAGTTTTTGGAAGTGCTTCAAGGTACATTACCACTAGCTTATTAATCTTGCGGCAGTCGATATATGTTCGAAAAAGTCCAAATGACAAGTGATAAGTCAAAAGAAGTGGGAGCATTTGGAAAATCTCCAATGCGACAATCAGTTCAAAACAATCGGTGAACACATTGATTAAATTAAAACACCTATCGTCCACGGGCCTCATAAAAACAATTACGTCGTAAAAGAAAATCGCATGGATCACAAATAACTCCATTGAAAACTTTATAAAATATTCAAAACGAGATAACTATTGCTAGTCGTACAAAATCACCTAATTGCATGCTCTTGAACATGGAAACCTATTTCGTCAAAGGAGAATTCGTCGATACGGAAATTGTTCGGATTATACATTACTTGATCGGAGGAACTAAGATCCAAATCGAATACAAAATCCATTATTAGGCACATATAATCACATTCGACATGCTTGCAAAAAGCCAGGCCATTTCATGTCAATAAGTTCACTCAAGTTATCTCATGCTTGTTAAATAGTCAAGCCATGGTAAATAAGAATATTTGACAGGATTTTCGCATATGTCCGAACCCGTGTTTTAAATCTAGACATGTCGTGAACCGGACCGTGTTTAACCTTGAACCGGACCAAACAACCAACCCCTTAATGGTGGCGAACCGGCTTGACCGGTTGCCACGGTTTATATCAAACCGCCACCGGCCTAAGCCGGTGGTGCTTGTTGTTTTCATCCGAGACCCCCAAAACCACCACAAGGCCACCCCGACATACGTTGGGGTCCCTTGATCCTTGCGGCCGAGACACAACCACACCGACACCGTGGGGTCTCGGTTGGTGGTGATCATAAACTCACCGAGAGCTTCTGCTCTCGGTTCTACGCGTCGGCTGAACCAAACACCCCTAAAACATCCATGTTTATTAATCCCCATGATTTAATTAACATGTTTAACTATTAGTTTTTAATAAACTCATGATTTCATGTGTTCTTGATTAATAAAAGAATTAAAAAGAAAAGTTTAAAGATTACCAATGCGTGAAACAAAAGAGAATGTAGAATATTGATAACCTATGAATCTATGAAGTGGGTTGATGTTTTCTAGTGAGAGAAACTAGAGAGAGAAAGTGAGAGAAAATGTGTGTGATTTTATTAATATGAAAATGTAAATGGAACAACAACCAACCCCTTTCCATGGTGGAAAGGGGTATTTATACTCCAAGCCTAACATTGGGCTTGGGCCGGTCCATGACAAGCCCATGGACCGGTTCTTACTTAACTTAATAAGTAACATTTAACTATTTACTAACTACGAGCTATTACAACATAAATCATATTGTGGAGTGACCGATACTTCTAATATACGTTAAAACGTATTTCTAACAATCTCCCCCTAAGGGAGGTCACTCCACGTTACAAAGTTCTAAACCTAGCATACTATACTAAGTCTTCGTTCTTTAGCTCGTAGTCTTTTCTTCTTTTCTTTCTTTTGTTGTGAATATGTTGATTTGATCTTTTTGGCTTTGACTTGAGAGCATTGTTCTTTGGCCTTTCACGTGCGATCTTTGCCTTTCTTGTGAACTTTGCCTCCTCGTGACTTCATGTTCACACACTTACGTCTTTTTGTTGAATTCTCGAAAGCTTCAGAGTTTGGTACAGCGGAAGACTTCATCTTGTACTTTCTTGAATTTTTGCTGAACTTTGTTGCAAAAGACATAAGCATGTGGGAACGACTTTTACAGGTACACCGCAACACCACCGTCTTCACTGGTACACAGCAATGCCACCGTCTTCAACAGGTACTCAGCAACGCCACCGTCTTTAACAGGTACACAGCAACGACACGAATAAAATGGCTTTGAACATTTTATTCTAATTCGGTAGCATTTTACCTCCGGTCGGTGAAGACCGTTGGACGATATTAGATATCGTACCCGTGACGGATAGTTTCAATTAAGTAACTTCCTGACAGGATTTCGCGGGTAAACCCGTTCTCTTTATTCGACCGTCCAAAGCTGACTGCGAACATAAAGAGTGAATCACTTGGATAAATTATCCTTGTGATTAAAAGCCGTCAATTCATGAAACCTGGAACAAGTGAATTTCAATTAAGATTTTCACCATCGTTGCTTTCCAGTTGTCACGAGCTCAATTCATAAAGAATCTTGCACGTCACCTACCAAGTGCTGTTTGATGTTAACACTAGAAGGATTTCCACTCGTCACTGTGGTCAATAAAGAGTCACTCTGAGTGTTCTGGCAAGATCATATGATAATGCGAAGAGGCCTGGAACGAGTTTAAGTTCAATTAAGAATTAAACCACTATTACCTTCCAGTTTTTCACAAGATTGGTTCTAAAAGAACCGCACGTGTAACCTACCATGAGCTTGTTTGATGTTGGCTCAAGCAGGATTTCCATCTTCATTGTAATACTTGCGTATTACTCGGATGTTCTAGCAATATTACAGGAATATTGCGTAGGACTCATGAAAATCTCTTACTTTTCACAGTGTGTGAGAAAGCAAGGAATAAATGAAAAGTGTCCTAATGAGACTTTTGATGATCTCTTGGCTCTAGACTCGATTGTGCGTTTTGATTTAGTGAGCGATGGCTGGAGAGGAGTGCCACCTTTTCAATACCAGTCTATTCGGAGTGAATAAACCAATAGATAACGTGTTGATCTCCGTGTGATTAAAACAAATACCTTTTGAGAGATATTTGAGTTAGCTGGGAAGGGTTGTGCATTGCATCACTGGGTCCATGATGTCTTTCTTCAATACCGAGAATCATTAGCAAAAATGACCTCAATAGCATATGTATTGACCCGGTTTCTGCCTAAAGTTGTAAGGAGGGCTTCTTTCTTTACACCCTTTATCTTTACAATTCTTTTTCATTCTTCAACCCCTTCAATGCTTACCAATACGTCATCACTAGCACCTTGTTGTGATTGTTCCAGTGCTAGCTTAAGTACTTGGTCGGCATTCAGCTACGTTCACATTCTTTCTCCATCTTTCCTAGGACTTCTAATTCTATCTAGGGAATTGTCCTTGGGAAGATTCCATCGGCTCTGATGAATCATTGGACTAAACCTATTCCTACCACCCTTTTGTCACCACATTCGTCGTGAATTAAGTATGTTTTGGGAAGGAATTGCCACCATGAAAAATCATTGAAAATCACTTAAGGTACTTGTGATATTGAAATCAAAAGTTTTGTACCTTAGGTGTTTTGTTCATCAAAAACGCTCCCCCTTAACACGTGCTTTACACATATTAAGTTGGATAATCGTTAAGTCTTATTCATCTTTTAGCCAAGTATCATTTAAATCTCCTTAATCCCATTTTCTCCCCTTATCCAAAATGTTAACCATTAATATTTGGGATATTGAATGGATTAACCGGTCTTTGGGTAAAAATGAAATCGATGTTTGGCCATAGAACAAGTTATTGCTCCCCCTTAAATTAATAAGGGATAGTTGTAGTGCTTTAGTATGATATATTTTGAAAGATTTAGAATCTCGTGAGAAATTCTTGAAAAATTATCATACCTTAACACTACAACAAGCCATTAAAGCACATTATTCACAAAATATACATATTCACAAATAATACCAATATAGAGTGACCTGAAATGTACGACCCATTAGATGGATCGTTGCAGTGTCCTATAGTGCACTCCATATGGTCTACCACCCACAAATCTTTCCAAGCTCCTCATCAATCTACGTTCACGGAGCTTCTGATCGATCTTCTTGATGACATACTTCGCCATCTGCCGGTAACCTGGATGCCAATCCTCCGTCATTTCTGGCAACGTCCCACCCGAATTCAGATGCTCCAACTTTCCTCTGACTTGTAGAAGAGTCCCATCACTGTACTTATGGAGCTCACCCACCCTCATAAACTTCATTAAACCTCGACTGTTCAAGTAGAAGATGCCGTAATTCGGGACAGAAATACCGGTATAGGGACATCTTTCTACATGTTGAGGTAGCACTTTATTCACTGGACGGGTTAGGTTGAGCTTCCTTTGATAGCTTTCGACTCCCAACTGAAGATCTTCAACTCGTGTCTTGATGACAACGCTTCGTGTGAAGATACGAAGTGCTGTATTCAAAGCAATGAGGTCTTCACGAGGAATATGTGTGAGTTGATCTCTGGTCATCAGAAGCAGCATATCTTCGATATCCTCAAGGAGAATGATGGAAAAATCTCCCTGCTGGATTTTGTATTCCCTGTCATCCTCCCTTTTCAAACGAATCTCCGTCACATGATAATAGCCATTCTTGGCTTCAGTTTTCATTCCTAAGATGCTGGAGATGCGGATGTCGGATCTAACATTGCTTCCAGAATTGACCAAGCAGCAACCCCTGTACGCCCTTCGGACTCGTTCGTCCCAATGAGATGCACCTATGACAGCATACATATCATAATTACGATTTATCTTAGGGACCCAGAGTCGGTTTACCTTTTCCTCGATAAAGGGTATTGTCCCCCAGTTGGCAGCTTTCAGCAAGGTCAGGGAGGTTGCGTACTTTGATGACCCCTTCAGTAGATACACCAGATCATTGGTGACGAAGAAGTCAAGAGCAATCTGATTATCTTGAGTAGGATCCATTGGAGGTGGAGCTCTTTCTGATTCATGAAGACCTGGCCGTTGAACGGTATTCAGAGCCTTCAGGATCTCATCGGCATAATATTCGAACTCCATTTGGGTCAACCGGGTTTTGGCGCGAAGTCTTTTATCCTTCAGTACCTTCTTCACCAAAGATGGAGTAACCGAAGTCTTATACTCATGAGCAAGAAATGCACATAAGTAAATCGGACTGCGGATACGAAGATACAAGATATCTTTGTCAGCGTCGGTGATCGGATCATACTGCGCCGCTGCCGTGATCCAAGCCTGTGGTGGTGCAGTCTCGTCGATCTCCAACGTGTCCTCCCAGTCCCTTGTGCTTGGAATAGTAGATTGTGGGTTTTGTTGCAGAGGAGTGGAGACGTGAACATCTGCTTGTTCTGTTTCAGGCATGTCGGCAGTGTCATGAACTGGTGAGTGTTGTGCAGCTTCAGGTTCGGTTACCGATTCTGCAATCACAGGGGCAACAACAATAGAACTAACGGGGTTAGTGGTAACAGGTATGGATGCAGCAATAAATGTACCAGGAATAGATGACCCTGTAGTGGCATTCACGTCGTGGCGCCATTTCGATCGTCTGGATTCCGTGGATGTAGATTTTTCCTTTGGTGCTGCATCTTTCTTGGATTTGGTGGCAGACTTAACAGGTTTCTTTGAGCTGGCACCCTTATCCCCTTTCTCAGGCTGTTCACCTTTATCCGCATTGCTCCCCTTAACACTCTCCTGGTGACCATCACCACCATCATTACCATTATTATCATCATCATCTGCATCCTCATCATCATCATCCTCATCCTCATCCTGATCATCATCATCCTTATCATTATCATCATCCTCATCATTCTGATCCTCATCATCCTCATTCTTATCTTCTTCTTCTTCTTCTTCTTCCTCCTCTTCTCCACCAGTACCCTCTTCTTCTTCACTCTCTTCCCGTTCTTCCTCAGGGAGAATGTGGTAGGGTACCACACTTCCAAATGTCTTGAACAACTTATCATCCTCCATGATCGCGTCGTTCAGGGATTTGAAGAGAGCCCGTTGAATCCTCGATTTATCAAACGATCCAAGTTCCCTCATTCGAGCTTTGAGGATCTTCTTAAGTTCAAAATCCGTCAAGTCATAAGCAATCTTGTAGGCGGCTTCTGACGGATTGGATGATTTGATCATTAAGTTGTCAGCAGCAAGTGTCTTCAAATCATCACGCAGTTTAGGCATTAGGGATTCAACGGAGTCTTTCACTCTTTGCTCAATAGTAGTTTCAAGAGCTGCTTTTTGCTCTTTAAGGTCATCCTTAATAGCTTTAAGTCTCGCAATTCGTGCTTGATGCCTTTCAGCTTCAGCATTTTTAACCCTAGCAAGTTCTTCTACATGAGCTTTACGTGTAAATTCCATGTCTGCAGCGAACTTGGCAATCAACTCTTCTTGCGCTTTCCTTGATGCTTCTTCACTTTGAGCTCTTCTATTCAGCTCTTGGCGAAGTTCATCCATTTCTCTCTTGTGAGTATCCACATGCTTATCCAACATTTCGGCCATCACTAATGCGGCCATTGAAGATGTTGCAGAGCTGCTTTGGGTTGATGGAATAGGCTCGGTTGTGACTGCGGTACTAAGGATGGGCTTTATTGGTGGTGGAGGAAATGGTGTTGAAACCGGTTTGGTTGGTAAGGGTTGAGTTGGTTGAAGTTGAGTTACCAAAGGTTGAGTAGATTCTTTGTCAATACCAGCTGAAGTAGGGATTGATGGCTCCTTCGAAGTGGAATAATGTTCAGGTGACCCAAACTCATCAACATCATCTGGTTCCATGTACTCATCCTCAACGTCTACCCTTGCACCTGAACCACTACCGCCAGTATCTTTCCTGCTCCTTTGAATAGCTATCTTCATCATTTGTTTCTCAGTTTTATCAAGAGCAGGATCAACAATGTTTTCTTCGTCACGTAGACGCATCTCATCAGCCTTACCCTTTCCTTTCTTACCCTCTGTCTTCTTCTTCTTGGTTTTGGGTTCAGGTAAATCTGTTTGCTTCCTTTTACCTTTGCTCTTAACCGTAGTTGACGAGTCTTCACCTGCTAGAATACTTGCTCGTTGATTCTCAATTTCTGTTAGCAAGTTCTTGTAATCCGCAGATGCAATAATCTCATCGGTCAGAAGATGACTGGGAATGGGACCAGGAATAACCGTATTCGAATGATTCTCCTGCCTTAAGTCTACCAAATCATCATCATCCATCGTGTGGTGACGACTACCTGCACGCTTGTTAATGGATGCATCGTTTTCCATAAAGTAATGTATTATCAACTTAATAAACCTAGGGTACTGGTAGCTTTTAACCTTACCCTTTGTGTTTGTGAAGAGTTGAAATGTAAACTCCTCCCACAGTAGTGATGCATAATCAATACCCATACCTTTGAACATACCATAAAACATCTTGATGATTGGTGGACGAACACCATCAAACCCAATTGTTTTGGGTGTTAAACATTGGCTTAGAATCCCAAAAATGGCTTTCCATGGTTGACCAACTTTGGCAGTAGTAAACTCAGACGGGGTTCGTATGTCAAGACATCCAATGGCGGTGAACATCTCCATGATCTGGTCCTTAGTTGGGTTAGGTGAGTATGATGGTAGACCTTTGAGTATCGGTCGAAAGCCAAAGATCTTCCTGAAGTCTGACACAGTAAGCGTCTGCTGCTTGTTGTCCAAGGAAAAAGTGATTTTGTTCGACGTCCTCTCTTTGGTAGCCCAGAACTCGTAAAGATATTCATATGGCACTGAAGCACTTCTCCTTAGCGCATGCTTGAAATGAGATTTATCAAGCATGGCTGTACCTACCTTAAATCCATTATGGGTAGAGTGAGATACCTCCTTCAAGCGGAAGTTGTTGGGAATAAACTTTAGAGTCTTGGCTTCAGCAATGGCGGCGGCTCTGTTGTCTTGTAGTTGTTGTACGGTAGGGTTAGTCATCGTCTCTGCTTAAGATAAAACACAAAGGTTGATACATACAAGTATGAATATCATTATGACTTTAAACCTAAGCATTGTACATATGACATAATTCCTTAAGCTTTGAAACCATTCAAACATCTTCTATTCGGAATAATCACTCAATTCGGAATAATAGGTCTATACTGAATATAAGTCCTATGCGGAACATAAGTCTATTCGGAACATATAGCCTATGCGGAAAAAACATCCCTATTCTGAATAAAAAGGCTATTCAGTACATTGATCCTATTCGGAATAAAATACTCTATTCGGAACATTGCCTATGCGGAATAAATTCCCTATGCGAAACATTGGGCCTATGCGGAATAACTTCCTTATTCGGAACATTGGATCTATGCGGAATAAACCTCTATTCGGAACATTGGGCCTATGCGGAATATATTCCCTATTCGGAACATTTGGCCTATACGGAATAAAATCCTTATTCGGAACATTTGCCTATGCGGAATTAAAATCCTATTCGGAAAAAATTTCTCTATGCGGAAAGATTTGGCCTATGCGGAAAACTTTCCTATTCGGAAAAACAGCTTCTATGCGGAAAGTTCTTTCTATTCGGAAAAACTTTTCTATGCGGAATAAAGTAATCCTATTCGGAAAACTTTTGTCTATGCGGAAAAGCCTTTCTTACTCGGAAAGTCTTCTTACTCGGAAAGTTTCCAACACTTATATATATTCTAATTAGGCATGCAATCGTTTGATTCAAGTGTTCTAAAGGTCAAATCTGGGCAAATAGATCTATTCCGAATACAACCCAGGCAAAACCCCCAAATTAATTAACCCTAATTAACCAGAAATTGATTTCGATTGTTTTCAATTTAGAGAGTTAATTAACTTGATATGCGTGAATGATTTAAACCGATTATTACCTTTTTGAAGAACTGATCTAGAAGATGTTGGATTTTGAGATGTTTAATTTGATTTCGTGTGGTTTTGCTTTTGTGTGTTAATGGCGGCAAATAGATAGGGGAACAGTGAAAGAAGAAAGGGAACGGGGGGTGGGTGATTTTGACAAAGTCAAATTTTTGCAAGTTTGACCTATTGTCAACTTTACCCCCTCAATTTTTCTACTTTCATCAAACAAAGTTCTTTTGTTTTTCCACGTTTTAAATCTTGTCGTTTTAACCTATCTTATGTTAATTACCCTAGCCTTTGTCATTATCCTATCTTAACACAAGCACAAAACTATTCATGACAAGCAATATAAGCAACAACAAGACAAGTGCCAAAGCAATCCAACCATTAACCATTAAGCTTTGTGAGTTTCCTTGAAAACTTTTGAAGATCTTTTGATGTGAAAGATGATGAAACATTTTCTCCCCCTTAAACGATGACCCGTTTTCTATTGAAAGAGCTGTAGTCATTGTTTAACGAGGCACATGATGATGAAAAACATTTCCCAATTGATATCTTGAAAAAGTTTGATTCGTGGTGTCAATAAGATTTCTCTTATTTTAACAAATTAATGCACTGAGACGTACACTAATTTGTGTTAGATCAAGTTGTAAAGTAAACTTGATCCCTTTGCATGATTTGGCTTGTAAATCACGCCCGAGAAAATTAATTCCCGTTCTGAGCCAACGTTTTCCAAGGAAATACGTGACTTTAATATGAAAACCGGGTTGCAGTCAGAAATAACTACAAGCCATAATGGGTATGTTTTAAAAATGTACAACTTTTATACGGACTCTATTTATGGCACCGTGTCAATATTAATCGACATTTCTAAGGCCGTAAATATTACCGTACTAAAAGACATGCCCGTTTTAAACGAAAAATCTTTTTGGTTTTTGTTGATTTTATAATTTTTTATGGTTTTTCTAGGTTTTATATTTTTTATGGTTTTTCTTGGTTTTATATTTTTGTATTTTCTTTTTATGGTTTATCTATTTACTATAATATACATGATCACGAACAAAGGATACTCTGAATAGTTTACCACGACTATTCAGCTGATTCTTCTGCCAACTCTTTGAGAGTCGCTGGAGTGAATGATTTCATGCCAAGCTTATCAATCAAAAACTCGATTCGTCCTCGATCTAAGGCTTTGGTGAACATATCCGCCAGCTGGTACTCAGTAGTGACAAAATACAGCTCGATCACTCCGTTCTCCACCTGCTCCTTAATGAAATGGTAGCGAATGTCTATGTGCTTGTCCCGGGAGTGTTGAACATAGTTGCAGCAAAGGGCAATGGCGCTCTTGTTGTCACAATACATCGGGATTTTGTTAAAACCAAGACCGTAGTCAGTTAATTGTGATCTCATCCAAAGGACTTGAGCACAACAACCGGACATGGCGATGTATTCAGCCTCCGTGCTAGAAATTGCAGCGCTTTTCTGCCTTTTTGAAGACCAACTGATCAATCTATCTCCTAGGAGTTGCACAGATCCAGAAGTGCTACGCCTCGTGTCTTGACATCCAGCATGATCGGCATCTGCGTATGATATTAAAGCAATCGAGGAATCTTTCGGATACCATAGACCACGATGAAGTGTTCCTTTTAGATACCGAAAGATCCTTTTAACTACATGTAAGTGCTTTTCGGTAGGCCGAGCCTGATACCGGGCACACATGCATACAGCAAATTGCAAATCAGGCCTGCTAGCAGTCAGATATAGAAGGGTGCCGATCATCCCACGGTAAAGTTTTGGATCGACAATAGTCCCATTCCTATCTTCATCTAACTTGGATTTCTCCACCATTGGAGTGTCCACGGGGTCACAATTTTCAAAGTTATATTTCTTAAGAGATTCTAGAGCATATTTGGATTGATTAATAAAGATGCCTCTGGGATTTTGAGAAATCTGTAATCCTAAGAAAAATGAAATTTTTGCCATCATCGACATCTGAAAGCGTGTGGACATTATCTTCTCAAATCGGTTTGACAATTCTATGTTAGTGGCAGCAAAAATTATATCATCAACATAAATTTGTACCAGAAGCATGTCGTTGCCTTCCTTGAGAGTGAATAGAGTGGGGTCCACTTTGCCTTTGGAGAAGCCTTCCGACATGAGATATGTTGACAGGAGATCATACCACGCGCGTGGAGCTTGTTTCAACCCATAGAGAGCCTTCTTAAGCTTGTACACATGATTAGGAGACTCCGTACTGACGAACCCATCCGGTTGACTAACATAAACTTCTTCCCTTAGTTCACCGTTCAAAAATGCCGTCTTCACATCCATTTGATAGACGATCATGTTCATATGAGCAGCAAACGCAAGGAATAGTCTAATCGCCTCCAATCTAGCCACAGGAGCAAAAGATTCCTCAAAGTCTATACCCAAGGCTTGTTTATATCCTCTAGCGACCAATCTAGCTTTATTCTTCAATACCGCACCCATCTCATCAAGTTTAACCTTATAAACCCATAACAAAGTAAGGATGTTAACCTTTTCAGGGCGAGGAACCAATTCCCATACTTCAAGTCGTTGGAATTCGTTTAGTTCCTCCTGTATAGCTTCAATCCAAGATGATTGGGTCATAGCCTGCTGCCAATTTTTGGGTTCAACTTCAGAGAGAAATGCATCAAAGTAACAATATAGTGCACTCTCTTGTAATTGATGGCGTGTAGAGACTGGTCGATCTAGATCTCCAATAACATTCCTAATTGGGTGATCTTTTGTCCATTTAGTGCTATGGTTTTCAATCCTAGGTGGTCTGGAGTGAACAATAGAAGGAGCTTCTTCTGAGGTAGACGCGGCTGAAGGGTTTTCAGGGATCGCTACACCAAAGAAAGGAAGCTCTTGCAAGTGAGCATATTCCAAGTCGTGATCAGTAGAATCCTCTTTCACATCATTAGGCACAAGTAGGGGTGATGATTCAGGTGTAGTTTGAGAATCACTTGGTGAAGGTGCATCCGGTTCAATGTGAATTGTAGATGCATTAGATGAAGGTTCATTAACTTGAGCAACCACTTCAGGTATTGGAGCAATTACTACAGGTGCTGGAACTTCATCAGTCGGGGGATCGAAGAATTCATCAAACAACGGTTGAAACAGTTTATCCCACTCGGGCCTTGATGGTGGTAAAACTGATGTAGAAGTAGGATTATTGGGAACTAATCCGGAACTAATAGCACCGGTTCCCATCTCATGAAGCGCGGGTTCAGAGCTGTGTTGCTCAGAAGCCATCGCTGTCAGCTCGTCGAAATCTGCATCCATAGTTTCTACAATCTTGCCAAGACGACGGTTATAGATTCGGTATGCTCTTTTGGACGGTGAGTAACCAATGAAAATACCTATATCGGCTTTCGGTTGAAGCTTACCCAAGTTCTCACTATTGATGTTTGGATAACACAGAGCACCAAACACATGGAAAAATGAAACATCGGGTTTACGATCATGTAAAAGCTCATAAGGTGTTTTTCCATGGCGTTTCCGAAGGATAGAACGGTTTTGGGTGAAACATGCAGTAGAAATAGCCTCTGCCCACAAGAACAATGGAGCGTTCGCATAAATAAGCATGGTCCTAGCAGCTTCCATAAGTGTACGATTCCGTCTTTCAACGACACCGTTTTGTTGTGGAGTGCGTGCAGCGGATGTTTCATGTGATATACCAACTCCTTCATAATAATCACGAAGAGTCTGGTTGACGAACTCTGTACCATTGTCTGTACGAATACGGCGGACAGTGGTATTCAAACGTACCTGAATGAATTTCAGAAAAGTGATGATAGCTTTCGGTGCTTCATCCTTTGTACGTAGAAATCTAACCCACGTAAACCTGGAGAAATCATCCACAATTACCAGAATGAATTTCTTACCGCTCACACTTTCAGTTCTCATTGGTCCACAAAGATCCATATGCAAAAGATGAAGTTTTTCTTGATTAGTGTCTTCAGCTTTGGGTTTGTAAGATTTCTTGGTGCTTTTCCCCCTTGAACACGCGGAACATAAATGGTCCTTGTGAAATTTAAGCTTTGGAAGACCACGAACTAACTCGTTTTTAGCCAGATGATTAATAGCATCAAAATTAAGATGAGATAATCTGCGATGCCATAACCATGAATTGGTCTTAGATGCTTTAGAGAGAAGACATACTGGAGAAGCGGCCATCATGTCTTGTAAGGACAAAGTATAAAGATTTGCGCCACGAGATCCCTTCAACAAATCTTTTCCTTCCAAATTGCGGATGAAACAAGTGTGTTGTCGAAAAGCAACCTCAAGGTTGGAATCACAAAACTGTCCTACTGAGAATAAGTTATGACCAAGACCTTCTACATAGTATACCCTAGAAATCGTCACGTTTCCAATCTGATATTCACCATACCCCATAATCTTTGCTATATGATCATTCCCAAATTTAACCGTACCAAGAAACTTGCTGACGAAATTTCGGAGCATCGAGCGATTTCCGGTCATATGTTTTGAACAACCGGAGTCCAAATACCACAGGATGATTTGGACCACCTGAAAATATCACCACACAAAGACAATGTAGAGGTATCGGAATCTGAGTGTTCCTTGTTATTAGCAGGTACAGATTTAATAATCTTAGATTTGCTAACTCTAGGTTTCTTAGATTTCCTAGCCTTCTTCTTCTTAATTGGTGGTGTAGATTCTAGTTGGCTTAAATCCTGAGGTATTTCTTCACTGATAGGCACTATTGTGGGGGCTGACCTAATTAAAGGGCGCTGTTTCCATACTTGAGTGCGAGTGTTCCTAACTAAAGGACGCTCAGACCTAACCTCAGTGGATGCATTCCTAGTTAAAGGGCACATTTTTCCATCTAATGTAAAGGTCCTACCAGTGGGACGCCATTGCCAACCAACTTGGGCACGAGTTCTACCCGTTGGCTTCCATTCAAGACCATTCTTAATAGCATTCATTTCATTAACGTGATCAATCAGACACAAATCATGACGCTGGGAAAACATACATTCATTACAATTCCAACAATTTAAATCAGAATTCACGAATGGTTTAGGCTGCTGCACAGGCGCAGAGCTTTTAGTCTTAACATGATTCTTTTTATTTAAAACTGAACTAGCATTCCTATTGTGAACTTCTACTTTCTTCTTTGTGGCACTACTAGTGGAGGGCTTGATCTTAGCTTTCTTGAGTGGCGATCCTTTAGCCTTAGTAGTCTCTTTTAATCCTGTAGAAGGCAAAGTGGGAACATTAGCAACAGATTTTAAAGGTGTCTTACTTGATTGTGCCAATGACGGTTTCGCTCCTGGAGTCTTATTAAATGGAGTGACAGCAATGGGCCTATTATTAAGTAGTGCAGAACCTGGTGTACCTATGTATTGCAAATATGCCAAACAATATTGAACTCTCTTGATATATTCATGAGCCGAATAATAGTCGCTACTTGAGGGATCTAAGGCATAAAGATCGTCTAAAATATCCCTAAGAAGATCGACATGCTTAATGGCATTCCTCATATAATCATCATAGGTAGCTGGGTTTCTCTTATGAAGCGGGTTCTTATAAAGCACTACTGACTTGGTTGTTGGAGCACTAGTGGACGGTGCAGAGTCGGTAGCTAAGTTATCAACAACTTCTTGTCGGGTGAGAAGAAGTGTCTCCTTTAACTCAGCCAAAACCATATTTTTGTCTATGAGGAGAATGTTCAAATCAGAGATTTCCTCGCACTTTTGGTTCAGTTGTTCAACATAAGATTGTTGCTGTGCCGCATTAAAAGCGAAGCGTTCTTCTAGTGAACCATAAAGAGCGGATAGTCCCTGTCTTGTCCGATCCATCTCCCCTAGAACAGACGAAAGTCTAATTTCTAATACTTGGTTTTTAGACTCTGCAGCCTCTAGTTCCATTTTGAGTGTTTCATTTGATGACACATCTCTCTTCAATCTCATTATCTCTTCCTCTAATGTCTTAACAATTGCAATCATCTTGTCACTTGTCTCAACACCGTTTTCACAAACATTTGATATCAAAAGATTCTCATTTTGAGTTTGTTGTTTCAATTCTAAAGATATACAATGTTGTTCTAGTTGATTAAAACGTTTTGAAAGTACATTGTAAGAATCTTGTAGCTTTAAAAACTCAGCGTTAGATTCGTGACAAGACTGATTATCTACCTCATTTACGGTATCAGCAACATTTACAGAGATACTACAAACATCATCACAAATATCAGTACAAATATTCACAGCATCACAATTAATCATAGTGGATGTAAGCTCATTCGAATAATTAACATTTACAGTAGTAAGCACATCACACGAGATTACTGCAGACAAGAATCGGTCATATTCGGTTAAAATCTTTTCTTTTTCAACTAGTTGTAGTTCGTAAGCGGTGTCCATTTCATAAAACACTTTTTGAACTTCACCAATTTCAAAAACAAGATTTTCTTTAAGAGATGCAAAAATTCCTTTTAGACTTTCGACAAACGGATTGATCTCAGTTTTAAACACCTCGTTCATATGTTCGAAAGCCCATTCTCCGGCGTTTAGGCCATTTGAAGTCGTACGTTCCAAAATGACCTTGTCAAAATTAGTAAAGTATTGATTAATCTCTTGCAAGTTTAACCATACAGTGCTAACAGGTGGAAGATCCTTTGGAGTTTCCTTAGGACCTTCCATATTGACAAGTGTAGGAAAAGTACTAGGGTTTTCTTCAACTAATATGTAGGTTGGTGCTGTTATGAGATCTTTGTCCATATGGAAGCGAATTCTAAAATCCGTTTTTGCAAGCTCCTTATTCAATTTAAAATAATCACACTCGGGATATTTTGCAGAATTGTATGACCGATCCTCATCAACTAGATCCTTACTTGTTTGATCATTGGGAAAAACAATCAGGTCTAAAGCCAAACCTAATTGAGTTGCATTATAAAGTCTAGGACTATGTCTTAAAGCTTGTTTTGCATACCGTGGATTAGGGGGAAGGCCTTTTTGACGCGATAAGTTAAATTCTCTAAATGAAGCATCAAATAAGTTAACTAGTTGAGAAGCAGCGTATTGTCTTAACAGCAAGTAATCTAGACTTCTAATCTTATTAGTGGCGTTAATCTCCATTTCATTCTTCTTAGACTCTAGTGATTCAAAATCCGTTTGAAGTTTTTGAAAATTAGTGACCACTAACTCTTTTTCTTGAAGTTCATTAGATAGATTTGCTCTTAAGTTTTCTATTTCTTGCAAGTGACCCATTTGTTTATTTCTAAAGTGATCATACTCGGGATTAGTTAGAACACTAGACGAAGGCACTAGTTCCAAGGTTTGAACTTTCTCATTGCTTAAGGCAAGCTCATCAGACAAATTCTTATTCTTAGCTAAGGTTTCTAAGAGTGCAGCATTCATTTGGCTAAGTAATGTAGCAGGAACCATGACCAAATCTTGTTGAGCAGGAGTAGGCGTATGCGAACTGGGTCCCGGTTGTGATTCACTCAAAGTCTGGGGACTCACATTGATATTGCTATCATTGTTTGTCTCCTCGTTTGAAGGACTCACCACCGAAGATTCATTCGAATCAGCACTCTCTTGCACAACTTGATGTGGTTGAATACTAGCATCAGTGGTATTATCGGTGGTATTAATAAGTACCTCAGATCTCTTTTCTGGCCCTAAGCTGGAGATAGTTGCCATGAGAGCAGCCTTTGCAGATTGAAAGTCATCACAGTCGGAGTCATACGCATCAAGATCATCGGCTTGGTAAGCTGCATTCTGCGTAGTGACAACGTCTTGTTCAGCAATCCCTGGGTCAGCAAGAAATGCAAGCTCCTCTTCATCAAGTTCCCTTCCTTGCGCCTGAGCATTTACCAGATAGATCTTTTCTGCAAACCACTGTCCATCCCTTCTCCTCTTGGGTTTCTTACAATCCCTGGACATATGACCTTCTTCCTTGCAGTTGTAGCATGTAATCATTCTCAACTTGCCTGTATTAGCCCGTGGAGAATTGTTGACCATTGGAGCAGGAGCAGGATTAATCGTGCGAGCATTGGTTGAAGTGGAAGGTCTCCCCTGATATTGTTGAATTGGCTGAACCATGACCCTGCCATTCTCAATAGTAGCTTGTTGACGAGAATTGGATGAATTCCTCAACTGATTGTTGGTAGGAGCTGATCCTCTGTATCCTCGTTTGCTTAAAGTTCTTGTGAGATACGCAGACATAGTAGTTAGCATTTCAACTGGGTCAGCTCCTTGTTGGAATACAGGAACGGGGACTTCCTCATCATCACAATACAGTGCTTGATCTGGATGAGCTGCATAATCAGTAGAAGGAATACTCATTTGATCAGGGTAGCTTGTTGGATATGCTGCATTCTCTGGATAAGAAGAATATGAAGGCTGAGCATAAGGTGCAACATTTGCTGGATGAAGTTGTGAAGCATACTGTGGTGAAGGTGCATTGAACCGATATTGTTGCTGATGTGAGGTGGGTGGTTGCGGTAGAATCGAGTATTGTGGGAAGGTTGGTGTCATGTAAGGTGATGGATGATAGGCTTGATGTCCCAAGATATAAGGTGTGTTGTTGTGTGACAAGCTTGGTTGATTCGCCATCAAAGCTAAGGAATCTGGGTACATACCGCGAGGAGAACGGTGCATAATCACATGCTTCTCATGCTGCTGAAGAAAAGCATAGATTTGATCTAAGTTGCACTTATGCAAATCCCGGGTTAACTTCACATCGGTAATATACTCACCCCATTCAGCTTGAGGTAAAGTATTCAAGAACTTGGTGTTAACCTGGAATGGAGCAATCACCAGATTGTATACATTCAGATCATTCATTAGAGTAGTGAATCTGAAGTAATAATCGTGTAGTGTTTCCCCTGGGCTGTACGTGAATCGATCAAACAGATCATACAGCTGACACTCCCTTTCCTGTTTGGTGAGAGACGTACCTTGTAACAACACCTTTAGACGTTCCCATAAATCTTTGGCAACCGTATATTGACTAACCATACGATAAATATCATGCGGAAGAGCTTGGAGAAGTGTCTGTAGAGCCTTTTCATCAGCATCAGCAATGAGTTGTTGTGCCGGTGTGAGTTCTTCATATTCTCTTGGTCGAGACACGTTATTTGCCACAATGGTACCATAGTCGAGTGGACCATTCAAAATCGATTTGACCATAAGCCTTCCGTATGTTGGTTTGCCCTTCAAGTATTGCATCATACGGCCCTGCCATGCCTCAAACACCTCTTTAATAAGCATAGGTGGACGACTATCAGTCCCCGTTATGATCGAGATATCCGTAAGAGATGTCATCTGAGGCATTAATGAACTTGGATTCATTGTGATCACTTAACAGACTCAAAGATTATCGGTTGATCGAGCAGTGAAGAAAGGTTGAGAATTTGTGTTGTGTTGGTTGAACTCAAGATTAAATCCACTAAAGATCGTCGAAAAAACTCAAATACCCCTTGAACTTGCTTATACGGAATAACCCAAACTCAGAATAAACCCTATTCGGAATAATACCTATTCGGAATAATCCTATGCTGAAAATACCCTATTCGGAATAAACTCTATGCTGAATAACCTTTATGCGGAAAAACCTCCTATTCGGAATATTTCTTCAATTCGGAATATCTGGCAATTTGGCTTATTCGGAAAAAACCTCCTATTCGGAATGATGGGCAATTCGGAAAGATATTCGGAATATTTCTCCTATGCGGAAAAATTTTGGCTATTCGGAAAAATCTGGCTATTCGGAAAGATATAGGCTATTCGGAAAGTTTTTGGCTATGCGGAAAGATTTCTGCTATTCGGAAAAATTGCTGCTATTCGGAAAAAACTCTTCTATCCGGAAAGTCTATGCGGAAACTTCTTCTATTCTGAATATTTCTCCTATTCGGAATCCCTATTCGGAATAAACCTTCTATACTGAAAATCCTCCTATTCGGAATCCTATTCGGAATAAACTTTCTATACTGAAAATCCTCCTATTCGGAATCCTATTCGGAATAAACTTTCTATACTGAAAATCCTCCTATTCGGAATCCTATTCGGAAAGTTCTGGAAAAAATGTTTCCGAGACTTAAAAAACAGCTTTTAACTCCGATTTTTGATCCAAAACCACAAAAAGTTTTATGATTTTTACCAAAATAAGCTAAACCCAATCCTTATCAATCAATCCCAATAACAAAAACACCAAAAACAACAAGATTCAAGATTGATTTTTTCTAAAGATCACTAATTGATTCAAAAACTAAAAAAGCAACACAATCCTTACCTTAAATCACCCCATAGCTCTTGATACCAAATGTAGAATATTGATAACCTATGAATCTATGAAGTGGGTTGATGTTTTCTAGTGAGAGAAACTAGAGAGAGAAAGTGAGAGAAAATGTGTGTGATTTTATTAATATGAAAATGTAAATGGAACAACAACCAACCCCTTTCCATGGTGGAAAGGGGTATTTATACTCCAAGCCTAACATTGGGCTTGGGCCGGTCCATGACAAGCCCATGGACCGGTTCTTACTTAACTTAATAAGTAACATTTAACTAATTACTAACTACGAGCTATTACAACATAAATCATATTGTGGAGTGACCGATACCTCTAATATACGTTAAAACGTATTTCTAACAGAGAACGATAACACGAACGATCTTGTTAGAATTGGATCACCAAAAATCAATGAACACCCCTTCCTTGTGTGTTCTAACCGGCGGCCAAAAGAGAGAAAAAGGGGGAGCTAGGGTTTTGTTATTTTTCTAATTTTCTATATTAGGAAAAATATATTTTTCCTTTTTTCTTTTTTTAGTTAAAATTAAAGTGGGCTTGGCCCCTTCCTTGTTTCTTGCCGCGGGTATGTGGGGCCCACAAGGGGAAACCATTGTTTTTCCGTGTTCTAAATTATTACGTGTACTCGTGGTCGTGTTTACGTGATTTATTTATTAATCGTTCGTGTCGTAATATATATTTATACGTAATCGTAATAATTATTACGTAAATACATAATAATAGGTTCGTGATTATTTACGTTCATGATTTCTTGTTCGTGATTATAATTATTGTTGATAATAATTATCGTGTCTTAATACGTATTAAATACTTATCGTGTAATAACACGTACGTAATACTTGTAATTACTATTCGCGAAACATAAACGTGCTAAAAAAGAAAGTTCTAATCATGTATGTACGATCATAAGGGTACTATTCATGGTAAAATCATGCGGGTTTTACAAATCTCCCCCTCCCCTAAAAGAATAATTCGTCCCCGAATTATAGATAACGTAAACTGAAAAAAGAGGAACATACCCGAATTCAAAACTTGAAATGAGGGTAAGAAGCCTGGATAGACTCCGCTATCTCCCAAGTGGCTTCCCGCTCGGTATAATCCCTCCAAAGGATTTTGACGAATGGAATCGTCTTCCTCCTCATGACTCGTTCTTTCCTGTCAAGAACTCGTTCGGGTTCCTCTATGAAGGTAAGATCTTCACGAATCTATTTCAGTGGATACTGAACCATGTGAATGGGATGATACTTGTACCCTCTGAGTAAGGACACATGGAAAACATCGTGAACATGAGAAAGCTGCGGAGGGAACGCTAAACGATAAGATACTTCACCGACTCGTTCAATAAACATCAAACGGTCTGATGAATCGAGGTCTGAGCTTCCCTTTGATTCCAAAACGTCTAATAGCACGTGCCGGCGATAACTTAAGGAAAATGTGATCTCCTACGTTAAAATGTAAGTCCCTATGATGCTTGTCGGCATAACTCTTCTGACGTGACCGTGCTTCTTGCAATTTTTGCTTAGCTACGGCGACCTTCTCATTAGTCAAATATATTATTTCTGGTCCTTCAAGTGTTCGCTCACCAACCTGATCCTAGCAGATTGGGGCGCGAAACTTTCTGCCATACAACATCTCGAACGGAGCACACTTGATACTTGCGTGCCAACTATTATTGTATGTAAACTCCACCAGAAAGATGTAATCATCCCAATCTCCCATCCATTCCAACGCACAAGACCTCAAAATGTCTTCTAATGTCTAAATCGTTCGCTCTGATTGCCCGTCTGTTTGAGGATGAAAAGCCGTGCTAAGCTTAAGTTTTGTACCGCAAGCTTTCTGCAGACTTCTCCAAAATCACGAAGTGAAACGAGGATCTCTGTCTAAGACGATGCTGGATGGAGAACCATGAAGTCTCATGATCTCCTTCTTGTAGGTATCGGTGAGTTTACTGACCGAATCTTACTTGCGGATCGGTAAGAAATGAGCTGACTTAGTAAGTCGATCAACGATAACCCAAATCGCATCATGCTTCCTATTTGTCTGCGGAAGACCGGTAACAAAATCCATGGTGATCTTGTCCCACTTCCACTCTGGAATATCTAACGGTTGTAGAAGACCGCCAGATCGCTGATGCTCGATCTTAACCTGCTGGCAGGTAAGACATTTAGAGACGTAAGTCGCAACATCCTGTTTCATACCACTCCACCAAAAATATTGCTTGATGTCATGGTACATCTTGGTCGAACCAGGATGAATAGAGAATGGGGAGCTATGAGCCTCAGCTAATAATGCTTTCCGGAGTTCTAGATCATCAGGAACACAAAGTCTCGTGCCCCGCCATAAGATACCGTCTGCGTCTACTCGAAATTCTGCCTGCTTCTCTAAATTCTAAATTATCGCCCAGATTTCACCATCATCCTTCTGAGCTTCCTTGATCCTAGAGAGTAACTCAGGTTCCACTCTAAGATTAGCCCAGTAACCGTGCTGTCCACATACCATGATCTCAATGTCTAGTCGCTCCAAGTCTCTTATAATTTCCTCCTCAATTTTAATGTCGTTTATCATTCCGGACTTTCTGCTAAGTGCATCTGCCACTACATTCGCCTTGCCGAGATGATACTACAAATTAATGTCATAATCCTTCAACAGCTCTAACCATCTCCTCTGTCTCATGTTCAATTCACGTTGAGTGAAGATGTACTTCAAGCTCTTGTGGTCCGTGAAAATGTCACATGATTCTCCGTACAAGTAGTGCCTCCATATCTTCATTGCAAACACGACTGCTACAAGTTCCAAGTCATGCGTAGGGTAATTTTCCTCATAAGGCTTAAGCTGTCGTGAAGCGTACGAGATAACTTTCCCATGTTGCATGAGAACACAACCAAGTCCCTTCCCCGATTCATCACTGTAGATCTGAAATCCACCTGTACCAGATGGGAGAGTAAGAATCGGTGCAGATACTAACTTCTGCTTTAGGTCTTCAAATGTGAGACCCCCAAAATCAGGCAAGGAAACACGTAGGAAGCAAAGGGGTTCCACGTCATAGTACAAGAAACAATGAAATACTGTTGACATAAAGTTGACATAATAAAAACTTATACATTACATCACAAAAAGATAAGAGTTTTTAAACAAAGGTCCCAGAGTTTTATAAGCGGATTATCTATTATTTAAACATGGTTTTGTAACATGTTGTTACAAAAAAATATAGGATGAACTTCTGACAGCTTTTACCAAAACCAAACTTTAAAAAGTAACACAGAAATCTCCAAGCTGCGATAATATCCTGCGGGCTCCCATCCAAGCAAAGCTAAGTAATAATACCTGAGATTAAACATGTAAAATCGTCAACATAAAGTTGAGTGATATTCATAGGTTTAGCAGTAAAGGTGTGGAACACAAGCATTCATTTGTAAAATAAGAAATAGAGAAAATGGTTACGTACGATAAACGTAGTCCGAAACCATTATTATTGCTATTTAGTTCATGAACCGAAGCTTAACTCAATGTAAGTTCCTCTAGTGAGTATTAGCCTAAATACTCAAGTAACAAAACAAATGTAATGCGTCAATGGTTAAACAACCGCAACATGGGACGGGGATTGTCAGTCCCGATGGATCCACCCACAACATTCGCGCTTAGCAATACAAGTTAATTAACGGTTCACGATCAGGAGAGGAAACTTAAGGGCTATAGACTAAAAGAAATAATAATAATGAAAAACTGTTGGAAATCATCAAGTTCTGGAAAGCATACAAGTTCTGGATAGCATACAAGTTCTGGATAGCATACAAGTTCTGGATAGCATACAGTTTTAAATGAATGTGTTCCACCATGTAAAATCTCACCCCGCGTTTAGAAACAAAGCATAAGTAGTAAAAAGGGGCTATGAACTCACCTTATCGATAGCGATATCAAAGGGAGGATAACGATCACGATAATAGCGACACGAGTGAAACGATGAAATAAGATAATTCGAGAAACCACAAGCTTCTAACAATGACCTAAAATAAAGTGTAGTGTGTCTTAGAAATATAGATGACAACCTACAAAATTTTAATGTGTTTTATAAACACATTACTTTATAGATAAAGTAACTAAATTATAATTTTAGGACTACTTTTGAAAAGAAATAAGTTGATGAGGGTCAAATGTGTTACATTGAAATTCTATGATATATATTTGTATCTTGGTTAATATTTCAAGGACCAAAAGTGTGTATATGCAATTGTTTGCATGAAAATGACATTTTCTTCATTCTAATATGAAAATTAGAACCAGGTTCACTTTTTGCTATTTCTTTCGAAAGGTTTAAACCATGGTTGTTCTTTCTACTTCATTCTAACATTCCATTGCATAGTAGTAATAACTAAGAATCGTAATATTGAGTCGATATCAAGTAATACCTCAGCTCCATGTCGCGATACGAGTTATTTGGAGTTGTGATGTACGACTATAAATACCAGCGAATACGAATACTAACAAAGTTAAACCTGCCCGATACTCGAACCAAGATATGTACCTGAACTCGCGGCTAACGAACCAGAAAGTCTTAACACGAACGATTAGGGAACAAAATCTCGAACCTTATCGACGACTTGATCAAGGCCATGATGTGAACCATACCAAAATACCTTAGGTTGTCAATTTATTTACTCGTATGTGTCATTGAAACAACCTTTTATTACCATTTCTTTCCACCCCTCGAACCATACTTCTCCCCGTCAACACTGAAGTTCGCCGGTAACCGGTGATAAATGAACTAGTTATAACCACAACTTGTCATCGTACGTCACCGCAAGATCCAACGATAACGAAGATTTTGATACAAATCTCAACTATTAAAATTATTAAGACGCCTTTAAAACAAAAAAATAGAAAAGAAAGAAAATCAAAGTCCAACGTTAGTTTTTGATGCTTCTTTGTTGATAATTTTTATTGAGATAAAAAATATGGCAAAAGAAACAAAAGAGGCAATATGTCATATTAAGGAAAGAATGAATTTGCGGCGTTGTGATGTTGATCTCTTTCTTTTATATAAAAATGAGAAATGATGATATGCATGAATATGCATATATATATATCAATGACATGAAACTAAGACACATATGAATGTGACGTGTAGAAATAGCAAGTGGGATGAGACTAATATAAAATCTTGTCTCACAGACAGTAAAATCGGGTATTATGGAAGCCCAATATTTAAAAAGTTACGCAATTTAAAAGTTACGCGTAGAGCACGAAAAATAAACGCTCAATACAAAATAAAAACGTCGACATCCGGGGAACATTTATATTTTGATATATAAATGAGGGCTTATTATTTAATAAACGTTAATGCGTCATATAAACAAACGACATTTAAATGTTTATCATAAATTTATGAAGAATGTCAAAAAAACTAACAATTAAAATAATGACAAGAAAAATATTTCTATGTCATAACGAGGATATTTACGATCGATAACGGATGTAAACCTTGCCACTAAATAATAATTGACACATTCTCGATCCATTAAAGCCATAACTTTGTCGGTTAGCCGAGAATTCAATATTATTCATACAACGAACATGCAAAAGTAAAAGCCGATTAATAATTAGTGGTCCATATATTAGGAATAAGATTAGAGCTCGGTCTAAATGTTGATATTAAATTTCGGGTTATTACAGTAAATAAATATGGAAAAATAAAAATAATTTTTTTTATAATTCTGAATAAAATTTTATCAATGATCAGAAAAATAATTAAAATATAATTTAATTAAAATTCTCGAGATCTTAGGATTTACGTATGAAATAGTAAAGAGAAACAAGTAAAACATTATAAAATCGAGAAGTACGAATAAAAGAATAGAATAATGATGGGAAAGTACGGATTCTTACAGTCTTCCCCCTAAAGGAACTATGGTCCCTCAGAGTTTTCCTGGAAATAGTAGAAGATGCAACAAGAGGAGGTACAAAGTGTAGAACAAATTTATTGCGTCCCAGGTAATTGCTGCACCACGGCGAACTTTAACAATTGAAATTCACTATGCTTCAGTTGCTTAATTCTTTTTCGAATAAATTTTCTAACTCGGATTTGAATAATGACCTTTTAGTACAGAGAATTATTAGAAGATAGAATGAACACATGAAACGCTTAAACGGACAATGTGCGCTAAAATGAATCAAGATTGTTAATCAACAAGGAATCACAAATCGTGAAAACTGTAAAACATGATAATCTTAAAATATAAGAATCTAGTTACAACCGAAATAGACGGGAAAAATGAATTACATATAGACATTTGGATTACAAGGGTTCTTTATAAGACCAATTGTTGAACAATTTGAGAAATTACATCGTAAAATAATATAAATTAATTTTATAAGATAACATTCAATTATTTAAGAAAGCCCAAATGAAACCTTTTGTGAAATGATTCGCAAACAAGACAAGTTTGAGTTTATATGGTAACATAATAGTTTACAAAGTAGCGAGTGGGTGACAAGAGGGAAATAAGGATTAGTTTAATACAATCAATGAAAGGGTTACAAAGTAATAGGGTTTCGAGAGGTTTAGCCGGAATCGTCAAAAGTCCCGTGTCAAGAAGGATAACGAATGATGAAAATAAGAACTTCAACCTCGGTCCAAATCAGTGGTACGATAGAAGCAAAGAAAGACAACTTAGAATGACAATTAAGTCATATATAAAAGAAAGATAGAGGAATCCATATGCGTGCACATCGTTATTTATTTGACATAAATATGCACTATTTTAACGTTTTCAATCGCAATCATTGTTTCATGGTTGTAAAATATCATTAGTTAAAGTTTTACGAGCTCACACGAACTCTAAAACGCCTAAAAACCCTATTTCAAAATTTCTACCAGCTTTGACTCTTTAGTAAACTTTTACCTTTTGGGATTGACCAAACCAATTGATTCACTAAATGATATTCTAAGACTCGAAGTCTAATACAATTCGATGTAAAACGATGTTTTGAACAACTTTCTAGTTTTACTAGAGACTTAAAACGGATAAAAAATGAACGAAAATGCCCTTGCATTTAAATCTGTCAATAAAATGATATTTTTATAATACCCAGAATTAAGTTCTTAAATTTTACAATTTCAAATGAGCGTAACTTGCTCGTTTTTAAGATTTTCGGGTCGAATTTTATGTCCTAAACGAACGTCTTCAACATGTAGAAATATATTTTTATGTCTAATGGTTATAAAAGTATTTTCTCGACATCGTGTTCCTGCATAAAGTATATTTTTCGACACCTTGAAATTTAATCAAACTTCATAACGGCCCGAAATTTATGTATACACATGACTTGTGGATTTTATAAAGACGAAAGAGAATAAATTGTATAATTAAGCATGTAAAGAAAAACATAGTATAAAATGGTTCAAGAATGCCAACAATAAACTAAGAAATCAAAAACGACGCATGGCATCCGTGTCTTATATTTCAGGATGCAACGTAGGAAGGTCTCTTGGCGGCGTGATTTTTCAATAACACAAAACATATCGAAAAGGAAATGGAGCATTAACGAGTTGCACTCCTGGAGGGAGGAGGTTTAATGAAAGGGAATGATACAAGTTTATAGAAATAGAATTGTATTCCAAACAATCGCCACATATTAGAGAATATGAATTATAAGATGACGATGGTGTTTCCAAGGTACAAACGAACGTTGCAATTCGAAGTCGAAATGTAGAATGGTCAATGAAGTAATATTTAATCGATATTCGAGTGTCGCGTAAAACGATAACGTAAGGGTCAATCAAGATTACGAAAACTCACGATATTATTCAACACGGGTTCAAGGAATGATTCGAGATGTGTGACTCACATGATGTCCTTTAGTCTTTTTCGGAGACTCATTGGGCTACACAATGGTCTATAGACTATTTTCAAGACATCCAATCACAAATGTTCAGATAATAATCTGGATATCTAAACTGATATCTTTAATGAGTTAAACAATAGAAGCAACATGCACGGTAGTAAAATGAAATTAGAAGTCTCATCGAAGGCAACACTTATTAAATCCGAACAATGGTATCACGAGGGTATGCACTACATGTAACAGTGAGTTGAGAAAAATAGACGGTTCACAAAGAACGAGTATATGAGGTCAGTCATATCACGCATAAACGAAATAGCAATAATAGTCAGGAAAGTGGGTATGAGAAGTCGACAGCATACGCACTTCGAATAAAAGTATGTATCGACATAACAATTTAAAATGATTGCAACAAGATCGCATTAACAAGAACAAGAATTCAAGATATAAGGTAAGGCAAATGTATTCAAAATGATGCCCAAATGATAATTCATTAAGCACATGATTTCCAATACGTATGAATTTAAGATGGTTTCGGTTACAAGGGTCTATGCAAAAAAAGAACAAAATAACTCCCAAGATATTAGTAGCACTAACTGTTACAACAGTCTAGTGGAAAAGTACCAAATATATTTCATGGAAATTACATATACATATGTACATAAAAGAAATCTACTGGGAACTACTAGGTGGTCCCGGAGACAACGAATTCATTTACATTAGGAATGGAAACATGTATACAATAAGCACAATGGATTTGGAATGAGGTAATAAGTATCGTGATTAGGGAAATGTAATATTTCAACATGTAATCAAGAGATGAAATACCACAACGATAATTAATAGTAAATAATAAGGATTAGAGAGTTACACGCGCAGATATTGAACAACCATGGCAGATTCTGTGTTTGACACTTAGAAACATGAAATATTTGAACTTTCGGTTATAGACTAAGTTTTGAAAACAACTCAGTTCCATATAACCATCGCTCTGATACCAATCTGTGAAACCCCCAGGCAAGGAAACACGTAGGCAACAAAGGGGTTCCACGTCATGGTACAAGAAACAATGAAATACTGTTGACATAAAGTTGACGTAATAAAAACTTATACATTACATCACAAAAAGATCAGAGTTTTTAAACAAAGGTCCCAGAGTTGTATAAGCGAAAAATCTATTATTTAAACATGGTTTTGTAACATGTTGTTACCAAAAAATATAGGATAAACTTCTAACAGCTTTTACCAAAACCAAACTTTAAAAAGTAACACAGAAATCTCCAAGCTGCGATAATATCCTGCGAGCTCCCATCCAAGCAAAGCTAAGTAATAATACCTGAGATTAAACATGTAAAATCGTCAACATAAAGTTGAGTGATATTCATAGGTTTAGCAGTAAAGGTGTGGAACACAAGCATTCATTTGTAAAATAAGAAATAGAGAAAATGGTTACGTACGATAACCATAGTCCGAAACCATTATTATTGCTATTTAGTTCATGAACCGAAGCTTAACTCAATGTAAGTTCCTCTAGTGAGTATTCAACCTAAATACTCAAGTAACAAAACAAATGTAATGCATCAATGGTTAAACAACCGCAACATGGAACGGGGATTGTCAGTCCCGATGGATCCACCCACAACATTCGCGCTTAGCAATACAAGTAAATTAACGGTTCATGATCAGGAGAGGAAACTTAAGGGCTATAGACTAAAAGAAATACTAATAATGAAAAACTGTTGGAAATCATCAAGTTCTGGAAAGCATACAAGTTCTGGATAGCATACAAATTCTGGATAGCATACAAGTTCTGGATAGCATACAGTTTTAAATGAATGTGTTCCACCATGTAAAATCTCACCCCGCGTTTAGAAACAAAGCATAAGTAGTAAAAAGGGGCTATGAACTCACCTTATCGATAGCGATATCAAAGGGAGGATAAGGATCACGATAATAGCGACACGAGTGAAACGATGAAATAAGATAATCCGAGAAACCACAAGCTTCTAACAATGACCTAAAATAAAGTGTAGTGCGTCTTAGAAATATAGATGACAACCTACAAAATTTCAATGTGTTTTATAAACACATTACTTTATAGATAAAGTAACAAAATTATAATTTTAGGACTACTTTTGAAAAGAAATAAGTTGATGAGGGTCAAATGTGTTACATTGAAATTCTATGATATATATTTGTATCTTGGTTAATAATTCAAGGACCAAAAGTATGTATATGCAATTGTTTGCATGAAAATGACATTTTCTTCATTCTAATATGAAAATTAGAACCAGGTTCTCTTTTTGCTATTTCTTTCGAACGGTTTAAACCATGGTTGTTCTTTGTACTTCATTCTAACATTCCATTGCATAGTAGTAATAACTAAGAATCGTAATATTGAGTCGATATCAAGTAATACCTCAGCTCCATGTCGCAATACGAGTTATTTGGAGTTGTGATGTACGACTATAAATACCGGCGAACACGAATACTAACAAAGTTAAACCTGCCCGATACTCGAACCAAGATATGTACCTGAACTCGCGGCTAACGAACCAGA
The DNA here is from genome assembly GCA_025667525.1 of Glebionis coronaria. Taxonomy (NCBI): domain Eukaryota; kingdom Viridiplantae; phylum Streptophyta; class Magnoliopsida; order Asterales; family Asteraceae; genus Glebionis; species Glebionis coronaria. The sequence continues at coordinate 632,248,222 of CM046874.1, read as the reverse complement.
AAGTCTTAACACGAACGATTAGGGAACAAAATCTCGAACCTTATCGACGACTTGATCAAGGCCATGATGTGAACCATACCAAAATACCTTAGGTTGTCAATTTATTTACTCGTATGTGTCATTGAAACAACCTTTTATTACCATTTCTTTCCACCCCTCAAACCATACTTCTCCCCGTCAACACAGAAGTTCGCCGAAAACCGGTGATAAATGAACTAGTTATAACCACAACTTGTCATCGTACGTCAACGCAAGATCCAACGATAACGAAGCTTTTGATACAAATCTCAACTATTAAAATTATTAAGACGCCTTTGAAACAAAAAAATAGAAAAGAAAGAAAAACAAAGTCCAACATTAGTTTTTGATGCTTCTTTGTTGATAATTGTTATTGAGATAAAAAATATGGAAAAAGAAACAAAAGAGGCAATATGTCATATGAAGGAAAGAATGAATTTGCGGCGTTGTGATGTTGATCTCTTTCTTTTATATAAAAATGAGAAATGACGATATGCATGAATATGCATATATATATCAATGACATGAAACTAAGACACATATGAATGTGACGTGTAGAAATAGCAAGTGGGATGAGACTAATATAAAATCTTGTCTCACAGACTGTAAAATTGGGTATTATCGAAGCCCAGTATTTAAAAAGTTACGCAATTTAAAAGTTACGCGTAGAGCACGGAAAATAAACGCTCAATACAAAATAAAAACGTCGACATCCGAAGAACATTTATATTTTGATATATAAATGAGGGCTTATTATTTAATAAACGTTAATGCGTCATATAAACAAACGACATTTAAATGTTTATCATAAATTTACGAAGAATGTAAAAAAACTAACAATTAAAATAATGACAAGAAAAATATTTCTATGTCATAACGAGGATATTTACGATCGATAACGGATGTAAACCTTGCCGCTAAATAATTATTGACACATTCTCGATCCATTAAAGCCATAACCTTGTCCGTTAGCCGAGAATTCAATATTATTCATACAACGAACACGCAAAAGTAAAAGCCGATTAATAATTATTGGTCCGTATATTAGGAATAAGATTAGAGCTCGGTCTAAATGTTGATATTAAATTTCGGGTTATTACAGTAAATAAAAATAAGTTTTTTTTTATAATTCTGAATAAAATTTTATCAATGATCAGAAAAATAATTAAAATATAATTTAATTAAAATTCTCGAGATCTTAGGATTTACGTATGAAAAAGTAAAGAGAAACAAGTAAAACATTATAAAATCGAGAAGTACGAATAAAAGAATAGAATAATGATGGGAAAGTACGGATTCTTACATCAAAGCTCTTCTCTCTTTCCCCAGTCCAGACGAATTCCTCCCCTTTCCGCATCAGTTTGGTCAATGGTAGTGCTAAACGGGAAAAGTTCTCCACGAACCTACGGTAGTAACCAGCTAAGCCTAGGAAACTGCAAACCTCAGTTGCTGATGTCGGTCTTGGCCACTTGGTAATAGCCTCAACCTTTGCTGGATCCATAGTGATTCCTTCTGCTGATACAATGTGACCTAAGAATGCCACCTTGTCTAACCAGAACTCACACTTGGAGAATTTAGCATACAGCTGTTTATGGCGAAGAATCTGTAACACTGTACGAAGATGGTCTTCGTGTTCCTCCTTGGACTATGTCGTCAATGAAGACAATGACGAACTTGTCCGGAAACTCATGGAAGATTCTGTTCATCAAATCCATGAACACTGCTGGAGCATTGGTAAGGCCAAATGGCATGACTAAAAATTCATAGTGGCTATAGCGTGTACGAAAAGCAATCTTTGCGATGTCCTGCTCCTTAACCCGTAGCTGATGATAGCCCGACCTCAGATCAATTTTGGAGAAATGTTTGGCCTCTTGGAGTTGGTCAAAAAAATCTTCAATGCGTGGTAGAGGATACCTATTCCTTATGGTGATCTTGTTAAGCTCGCGATAATCTATGCAAACACGCATACTGTCGTCCTTCTTCTTCACGAATAAGACCGGTGCGCCCCATGGAGATGCGCTCAGTCAAATGAAGCCTCGTTCCAGAAGTTCTTGCAATTGATCCTTTAGTTCCTTCAGCTCTATGGGAGCCATGCGATAAGGAGTCATGGAAATCGGCTCAGCTCCTGGGATGAGCTCGATATTAAACTCTACTTCACGTGCAGGTGGTATGCCCAGAAGTTCTTTTGGAAATACGTCTAGAAATTCTGACACTATCGGCTGATTTTGAATTGATGGAGATTTAGCATCCATGTCATGAACAGTAGCTAGATAACCCTCGCAACCATGTTGTTGGGAATTATTTGTTAAGTGTCAAGTACCGTTAGTGTAGTTGAAGTACTGTTAGTTATATGTAAGTACCGTTAGTGTTAACGCGATACATAGTATGTACTGCTACTTATAAAGTAAGTACTGCTATGAAGATTAGGACGAATATATCTTTGTATAAGATATGTCATAGTTATAGTTAGAGTATATCTTATGTGATATACCTAAATAGTTAGAATATTGATAATATATCGTCTGTGATATAGTTATCTTTATAGAATATTCTAAGGTTTCTAGGGTTCCTTACTCTATAAAAGGAACATAGGTACAATGTCTTTCATATACCTCATACAAGTCGATTAATAAGAGAATCAAATAGTTAAAAGTATTTCTGTTCTTCTGTGCTTTATAAGTTAGATTCCGCATAACTTATTTAGTGTTTAGTAAGAGTGCTCAAAGTGTTTTAGTTTGATTACAAACTATTATACTAATTCTTAACAGAATATAGATCCAACCAAAGGGATCAACAAGTGGTAACAGAGCTTGTTGAGAAACTCTGAAAAAGAAGAACACGAACCTATACACTCCACACATACCAAATCTCAATGTCTCAACCAGATGGTGTTAATGCTCATGTGGACGATGTTCAGAAAACTGATCCTGTTCTACCTCAAGGACAACCACAAGTTGTGCATCCTGCACCAACACAAGGCGCTCAAGTCGTGAATAATGTAGCTACCTCTGCACCAACACCTTCTCATACTCTATCTGCTGTTAAACTCCCAGTTCTCAAAGGTGACAATTATGAGACTTGGGCTATGCAGATGGAACACTACTTGAATCACACAGATCATATTGTGTGGCAAGTTATCAAGAATGGGAACACACCAAAGAAGCTACACTGGTTGCAGACGATACATGCTATGTTCTACCTGCTGTGACTGCTGATGAGGTACAAGCAGAGATCAGAGAAAGAAAAGCTAGAACTGCTTTGGCTATGGCTCTTTCTGAAGACATTCTACCAAGCTTTCATCATTATAAAGATGCCAAAGCTATGTGGGATGCTATAAAACTTAGATTTGGAGGCAATGACAAATCTAAGAAAATTAAGAAGATTGTTCTTAAGCAAGAAATTGATAACTTCTCCATTACCAGTATAGAGGGAATACATGGTGGATATGGAAGGTTCAACAAGTTGCTTATTCAGTTAGCAGTTTACGGACAAGTAATTCCTAATGAAGAAGCAAATCTAAAATTCTTAAGAAGTGCTCCACCGGAGTGGAACGCAATGGTTATGCACTTCATCACAAGAGATGATTTGGAAACAATTCCATTTGATCATCTCTACAACAATCTTAGAGCATATGAGATGGATGTGAAAGGCACTAAAGTAAAGACAACAACTACTTCAAAGTCTAACTTGCCTTTTGTGTCAGATGGTAACAGCGGTATTTACTTTCAAAATACCGCTAGTGGATCTAGTAGCGGTACTTACTTCACAAATACCGCTAGAGGACTTACAAGCAGTACTTACCCAAAAAGTATTGAAAGTAGTCATATGATCTCTCAAAATCCACATGGAAGGTCTTCACCATTATTTAGTAACAATGATGCCTTCTCATTCTTTGCTGGACAAGACAACAGGCCAAGATTAACTCTCAATGACTTGTTCCAAATGAATGATGCTGATGTTGAAGAGATGGATCTTAAATGGCAAGCTGCAATGGTGTCAGTAAGATCTAATAGGTTCTTCAAGAAGACTGGAAGAAAAATGACTATTGATCCTAATGAGCCATTGGGATATGACAAGTCTAAAGTTGAATGCTATAACTGTGGAAGGAATGGATACTTTGCAAGAGAATGCAATAGAGATAAAGCTGAGACAAGCAATCTGAAGTCCAAGAACAGCTATAGAACCAGTCCAAAAATATCTGAAAGCTTTCCAAGAGGAAACAACAGGAGTCCTAAAGGAACCAAAGCACTGGTTACTGTAGATGGAGTGGTGAATTGGGCAGAAGAAGAAGAAGAAGAAGAGCTTGGTTTAATGTCTCTCTCTCATGAAGATACTGAGGTACACCCTTGTTCTAAAGATTGTATTCTTAAATTTAATAATCTAAAAGTAGAACTAGAGGAACAGTATCAAAAGGTTAACACATGCACTGTAGAAGTAAAGGCTTTCAAACAGGGTATTGTTAAACTTGAAGATAATATAGTTTTGTACAAAAAGGCTCAACAAAACTATGAACAGAAAATTAGGATTTTGAATCTTCAAATGAGGGAAAAAGATGTGGAAATAAAAGCTTTTGAAAGACAACTTTTAAAAAGAAATACTGAAAATGAAGCTTTAAAAACCAGTCTTTGTAAAGAGAGGAAAGTAATTAGTCAATGGCAACAATCCTCTAAGGGATTGGGAAAGTTGATTAATTCACAAATGGGGTATTACGATAAGACAAGGGCTAGGATATATTGAGGATCAACCTGGGATAACCTTAACTAACAAGGACTTATCAAAAAGTATTTTTGATAGTTCTGGTGAGGTACATGATACACCTGAAAATGATAGATATGCTGAAGGAATGAAGGCAGTTCCTCCACCAGCATCTGGAATTTTCATGCCCCCTTGTAATGATACCAGTATAGAGTTAGAAGATCCTAAGATTAATAATGTCTTTAACTCTAGTACTGTGTCTCAATAAGATACTGATGTGACCAAGAATATTGTTTATCCTCCTCTAATGAATAGCTTTGTTTATGAGGAATCTAAGACTAGTTCTGCTCCCAAGCAGGTAAAAACTCCTAGCAAGATATTGGAAAACAATAAACAACATACTAAAAACAAAAGGGCTGGGCTAGGTTTTGAAAAAGTAAAGTCAAAACAACCTTTTGGGTCTTCTTTAAGAAGAAAAGGATGTTATGTTTGTGGTAGTCTAAGTCATTTTATCAAAGACTGTACATTACATGAAGATAAAATTATGAAACAAAAGGCTACACAAAGGGTCATGAAAAACAGTAATGGGAAAAATGCACAGGGTGATAGGAAACATAAACTTAAAGAGGACAAACCTAAGTTTGATCACACAAGGGTAGTTAAACAGGTTAAAAATAATCCTACCAAAAGTTTTGTTCCTAGGGCAATACTTATGAAGCAAGGACTTGTATCCTTAAAGTCTGGTAAACCAAGTACCGGCAAGCTTAAATCTACAAGTACTGCTAGACCAAAATCAAGTACTGTTGGTTTAAAGTCTGTAAAACCAATGTTCTCTAAGACTTCTAAGAAGGTTTTTGAAAAAGTTAAAGCACCTAGAAGTAAGGAAAAGAACAAATCAGTACAAATGTGGGTTCCTAAAAGAGTTATACCATGTGTTAAAGCAAGTACCGCTCAAGCAGTACTTAAGTCAAAGAAGTCAAAGCACATAGAGTCACCCTATGCATTTGACTACATAAATGAAACCATGAAGTATAAGAGTAAAAGTAGCATTACTGGGAATGCTTCAATACAAACTCTAAAATGTGTAGGTCCCACAAGATCCGAGCCAAATGTGGCTTGGGTCCCTGTTAAAAACTAATAAGTTTTATTTGTGTGTATGGGCATCTCATTGATGAATTAAAAGATAAAGGAATTGTAGATAGTGGATGCTCAAGACACATGACAGGGAACAAAGATTTTCTTGCAGAATTTAAAGAATTCAGAGGAGGACCAGTAGCCTTTGGGGGTAGCAAAGGTAGAATCACTGGCAAAGGGAAAATCAACACAAGAAAGTTGGAATTTGAAGATGTCTTCTTTGTGAAAGAATTGAATGAGTTCAATCTCTTTTCAGTATCACAAATGTGTGATAAGAAGAACAAGGTGCTATTCACAGACAAAGACTGCTTAGTGTTGTCCAAAGACTTTGAGATGCCCAAGGAATCTCAAATACTGCTTAAAGTACCCAGGCAAGAAAATATGTACACCTTTAATCTTCATACTATTACTCCAACATGTGGTATTACATGTTTGCTAGCTAAGGCTTCTTTAGATGAGTCAAATTTATGGCATAGAAGGTTAGGTCATGTGAATTTTAAGAATCTTAATAGATTGGTAAAAAGGAATTTGGTTAGAGGTTTACCTAACAAATCTTTTCAAAATGATTTCACATGTGCTGCTTGTCAAAAAGGAAAACAACATAGAGCCTCTTGTAAGACCAAGACTGTAAATACTGTGACAAAACCTTTACATCTTTTGTATATGGATTTATTTGGTCCAGTTTCTATAAGAAGCATTAGCCATAAGACCTTTTGTCTAGTCATAACTGATGATTATAGTAGATTCAGTTGGGTTTTCTTTTTAGCCCTTAAAAGTGAAACAAGTGAATTACTAAAGAATTTTATCACTTTAGTTAAAAAGCAGTTCACTAAACAGGTTTTAATCATTAGGACTGATAATGGAACATAATTTAAGAATGATGATTTTGATGAATTCTGTAGGACTAAAGGAATTAAGAGGCAATTTAGTAATCCTAAAACTCCTCAACAGAATGGAGTAGCGAAAGGAAGAATAGGACATTAATTGAGGCTGCTAGAACTATGCTGGCTGATTCACTTTTGCCAAATATCTTTTGGGCTGAAGCAATCAATATTGCATGTTATGTAAATAGATTCCTAGTAACTAAGCCTCAAAACAAAACACCTTATGAACTTTTGACTAATGTAAAGCCTAACATAAGTCATTTAAAACCTTTTGGGTGTCATGTGTCCATACTATATACTCTTGATTACTTGGGAAAGTATGATGGAAAGTCTGATCCAGTAAAGCATATAGGGTTTAGAATTTGGCAACTAAAAAAGTTGAAGAAAATGCTCATGTCAATTTCTTAGAAAATAAACCCAATGTTCCAGGAATAGGTTATGCTTGGATGTTTGATTTAGATTATCTAACTAACTCCATGGACTACTACTGTAAAACCCGCATGATTTTACCATGCATAGTATCCTTAGGATCGTACGTACTAGATTAAAACTTTCCTAATATAGCATGATTACGATTACGTGTTAGGAGTTTACGTATTACGTACGTGTTAGAACACGATAAGTATTTACTATGCACGATCACGTAATATTTATTTGACAATAATTAATCACGAACATGCGATCATGAAATCATGAACGTAATTCAAACACGAACTATTATTAATTACGTATATATATTTATTACGAGCGTAATTAAATATATTAGATCATGGTATTTACGTAACGAGAACATTTAAAACACGAACACAAATAATCACAAACGTTTAACTTAACAACAAGACACGGAAAAAGGTACGGGTACCCCAAGTGGGGTCCCTACCCGCGGCAACAAGGATAAATGGGCCAAGCCCATTTGTAAAATTTACTAAAGGGGGTTATTATTTTTTTCACTACTAATTTTAATCTTTATAGAAGATTTTCAAGAAAACCTAAAAACCTCCTTCCCTTTTCCCTTTGTGCCGCCACCCTACAACCACCATAAGGAGTGGTTTGTGATCTTGGATCTTGAAGTTTTAGTGATTGATCGTGTTGGTTCTTCGTCCTTTTGATCCACGAATTCGGTAAATCCTTTTTAAACCTTTTCTTTTGATTTAATCTTTTTATAAATAAAAAACATGTGATGTTTTTTACAAAAACATAATAATTAAACATGGATCTAACATGATCTGGTGTTAAATAAAATCAAAAGGGTGTTTTAAGGGGTGTTTGTTTTTGGCCGCAGGCTGCACCGAAACCGAATGGGTTTCGGTTTGCCAAGCCGACCACCACCAAGACCATATGGTCTTGGTTGGTGCGTGTGGGTCCCACGGCAGCAGTAAAACACGGGGTACCCGAGTTGGTTCGGGGTACGGTGTCGATTTCATGTCCGGTTCATTGTTTTTAGCTTCGATCCGGTTCATGGTGTATGTTTAGTTCTTTTTGGTTTATGACCTTATGTTAAAAATTAAATTAATAAAATGATATGATTAATTTAATAACATGACTTAGGTTATTTAATTATTAATGATCATGAAATTATTTTAACCTAAGTATTTGTATATTTAAGACTTATAATTAATTAATTATTTTAAAACCATGGATATAATTATTTAATTAACATAACTTAGGTTATATTATTAATATATAATAATACATATTTTAACCTAAGTATTTAACTTATTTAATTAAAAACATGTTATACTTTAATTAAATATTTTAACCTATAGTTTAATTTAATTACATGAAATAATTATTAAACTATACATTATATCATATGACTTAGAAAATAATCATGAAAACACTTAGACTTATATACTTAGCTTATTTAACCAGCTTATTTCTAATTATGGAAACTTTCTATTTTTAGAAACTTAATTAAATAAGGCAGCTAATCTATTTATGGAAACCTTTTATTTTTAGAAACTTATTTAGTTTAGGCAGCTAATCTATTTATGGAAACTTATTTAATTGAGACAGCTAATCTATTTATGGAAACTTTCTATTTTTAGAAACTTATCTATTTTAAGCAGTAAATCTATTTTTGGAAACTTTCTATTTTTGGAAACTGTCTATTTTTGGAAACTTTCTATTTTTGGTAACTTTCTATTTTTGGAAACTTTCTATTTTTGGAAACTTTCTTTTTTTGGAAACTTTCTATTTTTGGAAACTTTCTATTTTAGGAAACCTGCTATTTTTGGAAAGTTACTTATTATTACACAGTAAGTATAATAACACATGAAATACCAGAAATACTTAATCAGATTAAACAGAATATAAGATAAAACATAGTTTAAGGCTTTAAAACAGTAAAACATGTTAAGAACACATAAAATAAGCTAAGACATGACATAAAACCAGCTACGTATTTAGTAAGCAGATACTTATTCATGTATGTATTTATGTAGCACTAGTGATTCAGAAGTAGGATTCCTCTCAGTTCATCTTCTTCGTTCACTGGACATAAGGTACGGATTCCCGTCCTTTCAGTATGGACATTCTTTCCTTATTAGGATTCCCCGTATGCAGCCAACTGTTTTCCCGTAGTATAAGTTATGTGTTTGATTGCTTATGTTTAATTAAGATTACCTATAGCCATATACATGCATGACCAGTTTCACCTAGTTATGGAGGTACCATAACCATAACATTAGAGGCACTGATGTTATGACTTCACCACGGCGGAGTGATTGCTCGTGGCGTCCCTTCAGCTTTTGGCATTTTATTTATATTTATCATGTGGGGCGTATGGGTGCATCCTAGTTACATGTTTTTATTCAGGATTTTATGGTGAATGTGGTGTGTACCTTGCATCCTTCACAAGGAGCTGATCCCTCCTACCCAAAAACCAGTATATTAAATTAGAGGCAGCCCCTATAATTTGCATGATGAGGTCACCCCTCCAAGTATTCATGCACGGTGGATTTTCATGACCTATATTGGCTAATGGTAAAATATGACAAACAGTTTTTATAAGATAAACATAAGACTTTCAAACTATTAAAACCAGTTTTATTACGACTTAACCATGTTACTCGGGACATAGTTTTTTTCCGCTGTTATTATGTTATATGGTTATCCTATTCATGCTTTATTGTACATCCGTGCACTGAACGTATTTGCTCAGCCGTTTTCCTTTTCTATGTTCCCAAAACGGCAGGTACTCAGGGACGCTCGTAGACACTAAGAGTACGTGCATATGGACTGGAAGCTCTCTAGCCTTCTTTACATTATGCATTTCCTTTCTTATGATACTTATGCTTTGGACATTGTTTAGTCCTTTCATTTATTATACTATGTTTATGTGTGATAAGCTTAACTTTTGGACTGTCGATGTTTGATTCCGGTATTTTCCATTTATGGTCAAGTAATGTTTAGACATTTTTCCTTGTATGCTTTGATGACACGCCATAATTGCTGTGATATTTCCATTTCCAAAATGGGGTGTTATAATTATGGTATCAGAGCCAAGGCTTCGACCTGTAGGCTCTCAAATATGACCTGTGATTAGTGGGTAGTCACTACGGTCTTCCTAGAACTGACAGTTGTTTTCATGCATTCATCATTTTTAAGCATACAAATACATGTCATTGTTGCAGGGTTTTTGACTAAGTAATGGTTGGTACAGGACTGGCCCTATTTAGTCGCATGTGTTTTATCGAAACTCTTTGATTTGGGACCGACCCATAGGCGTCCCCTCGCTATGTCTTTTGTTTTGGGTGAACTGACCAGAGGCGTTCACTCTCGAGCATACAAAAGTTTTCATAAAACTGCATCATGCATTCATACACAAAATTTTCTTGCATAAATTTTTTCTCGTGAAATTTTAGTATAAATTTTTTTTTCATGTATATATATATATATTTTATGTTTTGATCTGTTTAATCATATGTTTTATGTTATACTGTCAGATGGTTCTCACACGCGAACAGGAGCAGCTCAATGCTGCAATTCAGGCTGCCATGCAAGCCTTGCTTCCTCAACTAAGGAATGACATCAGGGCTGAAGTTCAAGCTACCAACAATCAGTAGCATAATCAGCCACCTCCTCCTCGAGCTTTTGAGAAGACAGTAAGCCCCAGCAATGCTGAAAGCTGGTTGGCTCACATCGAAACGATTTTCAACGCTATGGGCTGTGACCCCGCATACAAGGCAAGGTTGGCATGCTATCGGTTCGAAGGCGATGTACTCAACTGGTGGTTAGCATTGATGCAGTCTGAAGGTGGTGACGAGTGGGTTGCTGGTTTGACTTGGGCTCAGTTCAAGACAGAGTGATGGAGCCGTTCTTTCCCAAGGCTGAGCAGGACAAGCTCAAGAGAGAGTACCATGGGATCCGACAGAGAGCTGGGGAGAATAGCAACGAGTTTATGCAGCGCTTTCTTCGCTTGGCTGGTTTCCTTGGTGCGGCAACAGGTACTCCTGAAGAGCAGGCACATCACTTTAGATGGGCTCTTCGCACATCGGTCGCAAACAATCTGGTGTGTGCTACGTTCAACACTGTAGCACAAATGGCCGATGCAGCACGAAAACTGGAGATGCTGCAGGAGAGAGATGAGTTCGGGGAAGCTGAAAGACCCGACAAGAGGTAAACATTCGTATTCAAGCGGTGACCAATCCGTATACTTTCCATATGTCAATTATTCATCTCTTAAATGTATTTTCTAGGGAGAAAACTGGGGACCGGTCTCAGCCGGCTACTCAGCAGCAGCCTCATCAGCCCAAGGGAAACGGTCAGACTAACGACCGTTCGGCTACGGATAGGCGTGGCGGTAATGACAATTACCGTAACAATGCTGGGCACTCCAACAGCAGCAGGTCCTAAGACTTACGCAATTCCTTATGTTTTATGTTATAACTCATATTCTGACACTTTAGCAAACTTCTACCAGGAACCATGGAAACGGTAGGGACCAGAACCAGAGAGGTTCACAGCCTAGCCGTCCAGCTATCACTGGTATTCAATCTTACGATTATCCGCTTTGTCTTTTGTACCCAACTATCATGTCTTATGTAAAATGTTTTATCAGGTTCTCAGCCAGCCAGAGCACCTGCTGGAGGATACACTCATCCTCTTTGCTCTACTTGCCATCGTAGGCACCCAGGACCATGTCGCTGTAATACTGATGCGTGCTTCAAGTGTGGTCTCCCTGGCCATATTATGAAGGATTGCCGTAAGGGCGAGATGGAGGGTACATCGGGACATGCTGGTACCAAGCCGCCTCCTACTGCCGGGCGTGTCTACACGACATCTCAAGACCAGGCCAACAAGTCTACAGGAACCATCACTGGAATCTTGTATATGTATGGTCAAGCTGCATGTGTTCTTTTCGATACGGGTGCTACTCACTCGGTTATTTCTACTGCTTATGCTAAGAACATTAGGATGCCTCCCTTGCCACTAAAAAATAGGCTTACTATTTCCACGCCTTTGAGGGACTCTGTATTAATCACCCATGTATACAAGAGTCTTCCCCTAGAATTTGATGATAAGGTTCGACCTGTCGACGCACTTCCGCTGGACATGAATGACTTCGACATGATTTTGGGCATGGATTGGCTATCCAAGTATCATGCTACCATAGACTGCCATTCATATCGAGTTATCTTCGGTGATGTTAATGCACCAGAGTACATTCATAATGGGTTCATACCCGGACGGTCTGTACAAGTCATATCCACCCAACAAGCGCGTGCACTACTGTCACATGGCTGCGAGGGTTATCTAGCTATAGTTCACGACATGGATGCTGAATCTCCATCGATTCAGAATCAACCCTACAAGCGCGTGCACTACTGTCACATGGCTGCGAGGGTTATCTAGCTACGGTTCACGACATGGCTGTGAGGGTTATCTAGCGAGGGTTATCTAGTGTCGGAATTCCAAGATGTGTTTCCAGCAGAACTTCCGGGCATACCACCTGCACGAGAAGTGGAATTCAGTATCGAGCTGGTTCTAGGAGCTGAACCAATCTCGAAGGATCCTTATCGCATGGCTCCCATAGAGCTGAAGGAGATGAAGGATCAACTGCAAGAACTTCTTGAACGAGGTTTCATTCGACCGAGCGCATCTCCATGGGGCGCACCGGTCTTGTTTGTTAAGAAGAAGGACGACATTATGCGTCTTTGCATAGACTATTGCGAGCTTAACAAGATTACCATTCGGAATAGGTATCCACTGCCACGCATTGACGATCTGTTTGACCAACTCCAAGGGGCCAAACACTTCTCCAAGATTGATCTCAGGTCAGGCTATCATCAGCTACGGGTCAAGGAGCAGGACATCGCTAAGACTGCCTTTCGTACCCGTTATGGCCACTACGAGTTTGTAGTTATGCCATTTGGCCTGACAAATGCTCCAGCAGTGTTCATGGATTTGATGAACAGAATCTTCCATGAATTTCTGGACAAGTTCGTCATTGTCTTTATCGATGACATCCTGATTTTCTCAAAGTCCAAAGAGGAACACGAAGACCATCTTCGTACAGTGCTACAGGTTCTTCGCCAGAAGCAGCTGTATGCTAAATTCTCCAAGTGTGAGTTCTGGTTAGACAAGTTGGCATTCTTAGGTCACATTGTTCCAGCAGAAGGAATCACTATGGATCCAGCGAAGGTTGAGGCCATTACTAAGTGGCCAAGGCCGACATCAGCGACGGAAGTCCGCAGTTTCTTAGGCTTAGCTGGCTATTACCTTAGGTTCGTGGAGAACTTTTCCCGCCTAGCACTACCATTGACCAAACTGATGCGGAAAGGGGAGAAATTCGTCTGGACTGAAGATCGAGAGAAGAGCTTTGAAGACCTGAAGTAGAAGCTAGTATCTGCACCTATTCTTACTCTACCATCTGGTACGGGTGGATTTCAAATCTACAGCGATGCATCGGGGAAGGGACTTGGCTGTGTTCTCATGCAACATGGGAAAGTGATCGCGTACGCTTCACGGCAGCTTAAGCCTTATGAAGAGAATTACCCTACGCACAACCTGGAACTTGCTGCAGTCGTGTTTGCATTGAAGATATGGAGGCACTATTTATATGGAGAATCATGTGACATTTTCACGGACCACAAGAGCTTGAAGTATATCTTCACTCAGCGTGAATTGAACATGAGGCAGAGGAGATGGTTAGAGCTGTTTAAGGATTATGACATTAATCTACAGTATCATCCCGGAAAGGCAAATGTAGTAGCAGATGCTCTTAGAAGGAAGTCCGGAATGATCAACGACATTAAAATCGAAGAGGAAATCATCAGAGACTTGGAGCGACTAGACATCAAGTACATGGTACGTGGGCAGCATGGTTACTGGGCTAATCTTAGAGTAGAACCTGAGTTACTATCTAAGATCAAGGAAGCTCAGAAGGATGACGGAGAAATCTGGGCGATAGTACAAAATTTGGAGAAGCAGACAGAATTCAGAGTAGATGCAGATGGTATCGTATGGAAGGGCACAAGACTTTGTGTTCCTGATGACCAAGAACTCCGGGAAGCCTTGTTAGCTGAAGCTCATAGATCCCCATTTTCGATACATCCTGGTTCGACTAAAATGTACCATGACATCAAGCAGTACTTTTGGTGGAGTGGTATGAAACAGGATGTGGCCACTTACGTCTCCAAATGTCTTACCTGCCAGCAGGTTAAGATCGAGCATCAGCGATCTGGCGGTCTCCTTAAACAGTTAGATATCCCAGAGTGGAAGTGGGACAAAATCATCATGGATTTTGTTACTGGTCTTCCGCCTACCAAGAGGAAGCACGATGTAATTTGGGTTATCGTTGATCGACTTACCAAATCAGCTCATTTCTTACCGGTCCGCAAGGAAGATTCGGTAAGTAAACTCGCAGATACGTACAGACGAGAGATCATGAGACTCCACGGTGCACCATCCAGCATCGTCTCAGACAGAGATCCTCGTTTCACTTCGCGCTTTTGGAAGAGTCTGCAGAAAGCTTGGGGTACACAACTTAAGCTTAGCACGGCTTTTCATCCTCAAACGGACGGACAGTCGGAGCGAACCATTCAGACGTTGGAAGATATGTTGAGGTCATGTGCGTTGGAATGGACGGGTGATTGGGACGAATACATCTGTTTGGTATAGTTTGCATACAACAACAGTTGGCACGCAAGTATCAAGTGTGCTCCATTTGAGATGTTGTATGGCAGAAAGTGTCGCGCCCCAATCTGCTGGGATCAGGTTGGTGAGCGAACACTTGAAGGACCGTAAATCATAGAGATGACCAATGAGAAGATCGTAGTAGCTAAGCAGAAAATTCAGGAGGCACGGTCACGTCAGAAGAGTTACGCCGATAAGCATCGTAGGGATATACACTTTAACGTAGGAGATCAGGTCTTCCTTAAGGTTTCGCCGGCACGTGGTGTTAGACGCTTCAGAATTAAAGGGAAGCTCAGTCCTCGTTTCATCGGACCGTTTGATATCATTGAACGAGTCGGTGAAGTATCTTACCGATTGGCGTTACCTCCGCAGCTTTCGCATGTGCACAATGTGTTTCATGTGACTTACTCAGAGGGTACCAGTATCATCCCCTTCACATGGTTCAGTATCCACTAGAACATATACGTGAAGATCTCACTTTTATAGAAGAACCCGAACGAGTTCTTGACAGACAAGAACGAGTCATGAGAAAGAAGACGATTCCATTCGTCAAAATTCTATGGAGGGATCATACCGAGCGGGAAGCCACTTGGGAAACGAAGGAGTCTATCCGGGCTTCTTACCCTCATTTCATATTTTGAATTCGGGTATGTTCTTCTTTTCCAGTTTAGTTTATCTATAATTCGGGGACGAATTATTCTTTTTAGGGGGGAAGAGTTGTAAAACCCGCATGCTTTTACCATGCATAGTATCCTTAGGATCGTACGTACTAGATTAAAACTTTCCTAATATAGCATGATTACGATTACGTATTAGGAGTTTACGTATTACGTACGTGTTAGAACACGATAAGTATTTACTATGCACGATCACGTAATATTTATTTGACGATAATTAATCACGAACATGCGATCATGAAATCATGAACGTAATTAAATCACGAACTATTATTAATTACGTACATATATTTATTACGAGCGTAATTAAATATATTAGATCACGGTATTTACGTAACGAGAACATTTAAAACACGAACACAAATAATTACAAACGTTTAACTTAACAACGAGACACGGAAAAAGGTACGGGTACCCCAAGTGGGGTCCCTACCCGCGGCAACAAGGACAAATGGGCCAAGCCCATTTGTCAAATTTACTAAAGGGGGTTATTATTTTTTTTCACTACTCATTTTAATCTTTACAGAAGATTTTTAAGAAAACCTAAAAACCTCCTTCCCTTTTCCCTTTGTGCCGCCACCCTACAACCACCATAAGGAGTGATTTGTGATCTTGGATCTTGAAGTTTTAGTGATTGATCGTGTTGGTTCTTCGTCCTTTTGATCCACGAATTCGGTAAATCCTTTTTAAACCTTTTCTTTTGATTTAATCTTTTTATAAATCAAGAACATGTGATGTTTTTTACAAAAACATAATAATTAAACATGGATCTAACATGATTTGGTGTTAAATAAAATCAAAAGGGTGTTTTAAGGGGTGTTTGTTTTTGGCCGCAGGCTGCACCGAACCCGAATGGGTTTCGGTTTGCCAAGCCGACCACCACCAAGACCATATGGTCTTGGTTGGTGCGTGTGGGTCCCACGGCAGCAGTAAAACACGGGGTACCCCGAGTTGGTTCGGGGTACGGTGTCGATTTCATGTCCGGTTCATTGTTTTTAGCTTCGATCCGGTTCATGGTGTATGTTTAGTTTTTTTTTATGTTTATGACCTTATGTTAAAAATTAAATTAATAAAATGATATGATTAATTTAATAACATGACTTAGGTTATTTAATTATTAATGATCATGAAATTATTTTAACCTAAGTATTTGTATATTTAAGACTTATAATTAATTAATTATTTTAAAACCATGGATATAATTAATTAATTAACATGACTTAGGTTATATTATTAATATATAATAATACATATTTTAACCTAAGTATTTAACTTATTTAGTTAAAAATATGTTATACTTTAATTAAATATTTTAACCTATAGTTTAATTTAATTACATGAAATAATTATTAAACTATACATTATATCATATGACTTAGAAAATAATCATGAAAACACTTAGACTTATATACTTAGCTTATTTAACCAACTTATTTCTAATTATGGAAACTTTCTATTTTTAGAAACTTAATTAAATAAGGCAGCTAATCTATTTATGGAAACCTTCTATTTTTAGAAACTTATTTATTTCAGGCAGCTAATCTATTTATGGAAACTTATTTAATTAAGGTAGCTAATCTAATTATGGAAACTTTCTCTTTTTAGAAACTTATCTATTTTAAGCAGTAAATCTATTTTTGGAAACTTTCTATTTTTGGAAACTTTCTATTTTTGGAAACTTTCTATTTTTGGAAACTTTCTATTTTTGGAAACTTTTTATTTTTGGTAACTTTCTCTTTTTGGAAACTTTCTATTTTTGGAAACTTTCTTTTTTTCGAAACTTTCTATTTTTGAAAACTTTCTATTTTAGGAAACCTGCTATTTTTGGAAAGTTACTTATTATTACACAGTAAGTATAATAACATATGAAATACCAGAAATACTTAATCAGATTAAACAGAATATAAGATAAAACATAGTTTAAGGCTTTAAAATAGTAAAACATGTTAAGAACACATAAAATAAGCTAAGACATGACATAAAACCAGCTACGTATTTAGTAAGCAAATACTTATTCATGTATGTATTTATGTAGCACTAGTGATTCGGAAGTAGGATTCCTCTTAGTTCATCTTCTTCGTTCACTTGACATAAGGTACGGATTCCCGTCCTTTCAGTATGGACATTCTTTCCTTATTAGGATTCCCCGTATGTAACCAACTGTTTTCCCGTAGTATAAGTTATGTGTTTGATTGCTTATGTTTAATTAAGATTACCAATAGCCATATACATGCAAGACCAGTTTCACCTAGTTATGGAGGTACCATAACCATAACATTAGAGGCACTGATGTTATGACTTCACCACGGCGGAGTGATTGCTCGTGGCGTCCCTTCAGCTTTTGGCCATTTATTTATATTTATCATGTGGGGCGTATGGGTGCATCCTAGTTACATGTTTTTATTCAGGATTTCATGGTGAATGTGGCGTGTGCCTTGCATCCTTCACAAGGAGCTGATCCCTCCTACCCAAAAACCAGTATATTAAATTAGAGGCAGCCCCTCTAATTTGCATGATGAGGTCACCCCTCCAAGTATTCATGCACGGTGGATTTTCATGACCTATATTGGCTAATGGTAAAATATGACAAACAATTTTTATAAGATAAACATAAGACTTTCAAACTATTAAAACCAATTTTATTATGACTTAACCAGGTTACTCGAGACTTAGTTTTTTTCCGCTGTTATTATGTTATATGCTTATCCTATTCATGCTTTATTGTACATCCGTGCACTGAGCGTATTTGCTCAGCCGTTTTCCTTTTCTATGTTCCCAAAACGGCAGGTACTCAGGGACGCTCGTAGACACTAAGAGTACGTGCATATGGACTGGAAGCTCTCTAGCCTTCTTTACATTATGCATTTCCTTTCTTATGATACTTATGCTTTGGACATTGTTTAGTCCTTTCCTTTATTATACTATGTTTGTGTGTGATGAGCTTAACTTTTGGACTACCGATGTTTGATTCCGGTTTTTTCCTTTTATGGTCAAGTAATGTTTAGACATTTTTCCTTGTATGCTTTGATGACACGCCATAATTGCTGTGATATTTCCATTTCCAAAATGGGGTGTTACAACTACTCTTTGCAAAAAGACTGTCAAACTAATAATGCAGGTGAGGAGTCAAGTGCAATTAATACAGGTACTCAAGAAGATGTTTCTTCATCAGATGAAGATCTTCACATCTATGTGCCTAATATGCCTACTGTTACTCCCATATCAGCAACTCCCAAGAAGCAAACCATGCCATCAAGTGATGATCAAGCCTCCCATATCAGCAACTTCAAGATCAAGAAAAGAATGCTACATCTGCCAAAAAGCATTCAGGAGAAGAATCTTTTGAGTCACAACACTCAGCAGTACATACTATACCTAACGGTACTTCATCTCCAAGTACTACTAAGTCAAAATCTGCTAGATCTGCTGACTCACTAGAAGAGATTTTACAAGCATTGGACGATGAAGACTTATATGCCATCCAGCTGAAGGAATCTTCTCCAAAGATTCCTATGATGAGCAGGGTGCAGCAACTGACTTCAACAACTTGGAAACTAAAATTCCAGTCAGTTCTATTCCCACTCATAAACTCAACAACAACCATCCTGCTACTCAGATTATTGGTGATCCAAAATCTGCTGTACAAACCAGAAGACAACTACAAACCAATATTGAAACTCATGAACTAGTGAGTTATGTCAAACAACAACAGAGAACAAATCATAAAGATACTCAACATTGTTTGTTTGCCTGTTTCTTATCTCAAGTAGAGCCCAAAAATATCTCTCAGGCTCTTGATGAAGAAAGTTGGGTGGATGCCATGCAAGAAGAATTAACACAATTTGAGCTACAAAAGGTTTGGATTCTTATGGATCTTCCCTCAGGAAAAAGAGTAATTGGTAAAAGATGGGTCTTCAGGAACAAGAAGGATGAAAGAGGGGTTGTTGTGAGAAACAAGACAAGACTTGTTTCTCAAGGCTACAGACAGGAAGAAGGGATAGACTATGATGAGGTTTTTGCACCAGTGGCAAGGATAGAAGCCATTAGGTTACCTTTGGCCTTTGCATCATATATGGGATTTATAGTCTATCAAATGGATGTGAAAAGTGCCTTTCTATATGGTACTATTTCTGAGGAGGTATATGTCTCACAACCTCCAGGTTTTGTAGATCCTAAATTCCCCAATAGAGTCTACAAAGTTATCAAAGCACTTTATGGTCTGCATCAAGCTCCAAGAGCCTGGTATGCAACTTTATCCAACTTTCTGCTAGAACATGGATATAAGAGAGGAACCATTGACAAAACTTTGTTCATCAAGAAAAATGCCAAAGACATTATTCTAGTTCAAGTCTACGTTGATGACATCATTTTTGGTTCTACCAAGAAGACATGGTGTGAAGAGTTTGAAGCTTTGATGAAAGGTAGATTTCAAATGAGTTCTATGGGAGAACTAACTTTCTTTTTTGAACTACAAGTCAAACAAAGAAAATATGGAATATTTATCAGCCAAGATAAATATGTTGCTGAAATCTTAAAGAAATTTTCATGTATGGATACAAGGAGTACAAGCACACCTTTTGAAGCCAAGAAATCTTTATCAAAAGATGAACATGGAGAGGATGTTGACATTCATCTCTATAGGTCAATGATTGGTTCATTGATGTATCTTACTGCTTCAAGACCATATATAATGTTTGCTGTGTGTGCATGTTCAAGATTCCAAGTTCATCCAAAGGTGTCACATCTTTATGCTGTGAAGAAGATTTTTAAATATCTTAAAAGTCAACCTAACTTAGGATTATGGTATCCTAGAGACTCCACCTTTGAATTGGAAGCTTACTAAGATAGTGACTATGCTAGAGCAAATCATGATAGGAAATCCACAACAGGAGGTTGTCAATTCCTAGGCAGAAGACTCATATCATGGCAGTGTAAGAAGCAAACCATTGTTGCTACTTCTACAACTAAAGCTGAATATGTAGCTGCTGCTCATTGTTGTGGACAAGTACTTTGGATTCAAAATCAATTGTTGGACTATGGGTTCAATTTCATGAACACCAAGATTTACATTGATAATGAAAGTACTATATGCATTGTCAAGAATCCAGTATTTCACTCCAAGACTAAGCATATTGAAATAAGACATCACTTTATAAGAGATGCTTATGACAAAAAGCTTATTCAAGTCTTGAAGATTCATACAGACAACAATGTAGCTGATTTGTTGACCAAGGCATTTGATGCAAAGAGATTCGAATTCCTGGTGACACACATTGGTATGCTTAATCAATAACATGCTGCATATGTTGAGGGGAGGTAATAGCTGTACAAGTTTTATATAAATTTTATTGTATAGTCTATGCTTTGTGTTTTTGATGTTATTGCAGGTTTACAGAAGAAGATAAAAGAGGTTACATGTCTAGTGAAAAGCATGAACTGGTCAAAATTGTGAGGTACCGTTGTCACTCCAAGTACCGCTAGCACAAAACCATGTACCGCTTATGTTCCATGTACCGCTACATGTCCGTTGTACCGTTAAGGGTATCTTTTGTAAATTTGGCGGTTTCTTCGTGCTTGGGTTTGTTATTTACTTAAATACTTACCCCAATTACAAAATTGATTCACCTAATCTTTTATTTTTCTCTCTTGATTCTATAACCCTCTCTCTAATCTTTCGATCATCAAAAATACTAATGGCTGCCTTACAAGTAATCTCTAAGCATAATTTAGTTGCGAATCTTGATACAAATGATGACTCACTTGGTTTCCATGAGATGCTTGGTTTCCTTTCTTGAAGTCATATTCTCTTTGCACTCACTGTAAGTCCGGTTGTCTCTATACCCATTGTTGAACAATTTTGGGATACTGCTGTTCTAGGTACTCGTTTTGATCAACCTTGCATTAGGGCTAGGGTAATTCATAGGAATATATATGTCACTGAGGTACTGCTAAGAGCAACTCTGAGACTTAATGATGAAAATGGACTTAGTATGCTTAATAATACAAAGATTCATGATGGCCTTGCAGCCATGGGATATGGGGGTGGTAGGGAAAGTCTTACTTTCTTTAAAGCATTATTTTCACCTCAATGGAAATTGCTTTTTTCATGCTATTATTAACTGTTTAAGTTCAAAAATTACATCTTTTGATCAAATACCTGCTGCATTGGCATCTGCTGGTATTTGTCTAGCAAATAACAGGGTTTTTAATTTTTCAAAATTAATTTTTAAAGGCATGACTAGGAATTTGGAAGGGACTAAGAAGTTTTTAATGTATCCCAGATTCATTCAGGCTTTAGTTAGTGACCAAATACCTAACCTACCAGCATTAACTGATACATGGGATGTTCCTTCATTCATAAAGAGAACCTTCTCTTTCTTGAACAAACAAGGCAATGCCTTTTCAGGAACAATAACACCATTGTTTGCCCATATGTTAGCCCAACCTGCCAATCAAGAAGGTGAGGAACCTTGCAATGCTAGTGCTTCTTAGCAAACTTTTTCTAACCAAAGCTCCCACTCTCTAGAAGATTCATAATCTTCTTCTCATAATGATGGTATTCCACCAAACACTGATGAGATGATCCACACACCTGCTGCTTCTATTGCTGCTAGTGGTTCACCACAAGCACAAGCACCAAAGGTGGTGGATGTTTCAAATTTAACTTCTTTGTGTACAAGTTTTTCCCAACAGGTACAGGTATTGCAGAAAGATAAGCTTTTTCAAGACAAGAAAATTGCTGAATTGGAAGCTAGCCTACTCAAGTTAAGGAAAAAAGTGTCATCTTGGATGAGGCAATATAGATCTGTTCAGACATCTACAATCAGGAAGCAAAGGTTCAGGAACTTCAAGAAAAGGCAACTGAATGCAACCAAACAGGGGAGGAATATTGAAGAACATGGAAGGAATAATGAAGAACAACCACCTTCTTCTGATAATCAAACAAGGATCTCTGGAAATGACATCAATTTTGAATTGGATGAAGATGTCATGGGGACCTTTAAAGATGGAACTGGTTTAGAGACTGGTGTGGATGAACCTTTAGACATGGAGATTCAACAGCAAGACCCACAACCTACTCCAGAGGAACCACAAGTTCAAGAACAAGTGCAAGAAAAATTGGTAAATCAACCCGAGGAGCCACAAGTTGCAAAAATAGTGGCAACTCAGCTAGAACCATCAGTTCAATCACCACCTCAAGCTAATTGGAGTGTTTTCTATGAGAAGTTAGAGGAAATTTCTAATCAGTTTCCTGATCCATCACCACAAAGCAATAAGTCAGAAAAGACTGAAGAAGTGCAAATTGATATGATGGCTTCTATGGAAGATAAAGCATCTGGGGAAACACAAGTGATTGAAGAAACAAGTGTGTCAAATACTGGTGAAGTCAACTTTGTTGAGAATCCAAGTACTGCTAAGCCAACTGCAAGTACTGCTGACATTGTTGAAGATCCAAGTACTGCTAAGCCAATTGCAAGTACCGCTGGTGATCATCCTTCACTGGAAAGTCAAAGTTCATTTGGAGAAAATGAGACTTTAGCCAACTTGCTGCTTGATCTAAAGAAGAATTTAGTTAAGAAGGCTAAACAAGCAGAAGTGGAGAAAAAGACACAACAAGAAGTTCTTGCCTCAAAGGATCAAATTCAAGGTAAGAAAGTACAAGCTTCATACCCTACAAAAGGTATAGTCATTCAACAATTAGCTAATGAAGAAGTAGCTGCCAAACTGAAGAAGAAGCTACCTAAGATAAATCCAAAGGATAAGGGGAAGAAGCAATTATTGTCAGAATCTAAAGATGAAAGTGATTCAGATGATGATATAAACAGAGTCATGTACAGATTTAATCAAATTGACCATGATGAGGAATTTGCTTATAGAATGCAAGCATAAATTCATGAAGATGAATTGCAGGAAGAACTTGCAGCAAAGCAAAATTTGTTAGAAGCTAAAAGGATACAGCAAGAATGGAACATACAAGAGTATGATAGGATTCAAGCTGAGATACATGCAAGTGAGCTTCTTGCAGACTCATTGATAGCTGAAGAAAAAGATGCATATGATGAAGAAGAAAAATCAAGATTGATTGATGATCTGGTAAGGGAGCAACAAAGATTATTTGCTGAAAAGAGAAGGAAAGAAAAGATTAAGCCTCCAACTACTATGCAGATTAGAAATCAAATGATGAACTTTCTAAAGAAAGTAAAAGGATTTACTCATATTCAGCTGGTCAAGAAAACTTTGAAGAAATCAAGACTTTGTATGAGCAAAGTAAGAGGACTGAATTGAATTTTGTTGAGATTGGATCTGAAGCAGACAAGAAAGCTGTTGAAGAGTTCAAGAAACGTCTACAACAAAAAAGACAACTTGGTAGTACTCCTAGAATTGAGCCAAGTACTGCTGAACCTACAAGTACATCTACACCTATCAAAACCACTTATGTGAGGAAGAATAGAAAGGAGAAAGTAAGTTCAAGAGAGGAAGAGACTGCTCAAAGGATGAATACAGGATTTGAAACTCAAGGAATTGCTCAGACTGAAAATGTACAAGCAGTACATACACAGTCAACAGTACATACTGAGGAAATAGTACATACAAGCTTGGAAGAAGGTTCAACAGAACTTGAAGGAATTCCCAAGAGTGTTAAAAGGAAAAGATCAACAAAGCTAAAGAAGAAAGCTAAGAGAGCTAAAACTACAGCAGAAGATAGTGATGATGATGAGAGCTTAAGGAAGTACTTGAATATTGTAAACATTGAAGATCAATGTTTTGATACAGAGATTTTTGGAAAAAGAGAATCCATTGTTAAGTATATTTACTCTATAGATCAAGGACTTGAAGCTCATGCAATTCAGAGATCTGATGGCACAAAAAGGATATTCAGACTTTTGGAAGATATTCTTCACATACTTGACAGACAAGATATCCAAGATCTTGTAAGGTTAGTTGAAGATGCCAGTGCATGTAAAACTGAAGTATCACTATTATATAGGGAGTTTATCTTTATGTATGAGCCACACAAATGTGATCAAGAAATATTGAATGAATTAGAGAATCAGGTTCCTAGTTACTGGAGATATTACAGGTCATGTGGATTGCATATTTTGGATGTAGATGATGTTACATATTATATGCTACAAGAGAAGACTTATCCCTTCAAAAGAAAATTGTTGGAAAGGATGTTAGAACAACAATTGGAAGTTACAGAAGAATCTGCTGATGCTTTGGAGTTGATCAGAATGGTTAAACAACAAATCAAGGATTTGAAAGATGAGGAAGAAGCTGAGAAAGAATCTTAAGTGTTTGACTTTTAGTCACACTTCATAAATGGTTCTCAGTTCACCATTTCTAACACACATAAGAACTGGCTAGTCCATAAGCAAACGGTTTGTGGTAAAGACTTATCAAACCCGTTGAAAGATGATAGTTTGCTAAAAACTATATGGTTCTAACTCACCTTGTTTCGAGACAAAGATATAGCTAGTCCTAGACAAACGGTACTAGGTAAAGACTTCATCAAATCCGTTGATGGTTGACAATTTACCAAAAATTGTAAGGTTTTCATTACACCTTATTCTTTGTGAATAAAGTATTGGCTATTCCAGAGTGTACGGCTAACTGGTAAAGAATTTATCAAATCCGTTGATAGCTGGTGATTTGCTAAAAATCATGAAGCCAATACAGATTGGTGTTTTGTTGTTAACTGTTTTATTTCAGGTATGAAGATTTCAGACAAATAAGTATTAAAAGATATAATACTTAGAAGGTTTTGTTATCATCAAATCAAGTGGAAGATTTATGATCAAGAGTTCAGGACTAAACTCAAGAAGACAAAAACTGATGCTGCAAAGATGAATGAATGTTTAGAAGACACAAGAAGATCATATTTTGAAGACAAAGATGATGCTCATAATGTTTGAAGATTATCTTATCAGAAGAAGATCTACATATGAAGTGTTTGGCTACATTCAGTTGGATGCAAATACAAATTACCAAGTTCAATCCAAGGATGAAGGAAAGACCGAAGACATGTATTTCTAATACATCCAGTACAAAAGAAACAAGAAGACAACAAGTTATCATTTCTTGTTTAGGGGAGGATTATTGGGAATTATTTGTTAAGTGTCAAGTACTGTTAGTGTAGTTGAAGTACTGTTAGTGTTATGTAAGTACCGTTAGTGTTAACACGGTACATAGTAAGTACTGCTACTTATAAAGTAAGTACTGCTATGAAGATTAGGACGAATATATCTTTGTATAAGATATGTCATAGTTATAGTTAGAGTATATCTTATGTGATATACCTAAATAGTTAGAATATTGATAATATATCGTCTGTGATATAGTTATCTTTATAGAATATTCTAAGGTTTCTAGGGTTCCTTACTCTATAAGAGGAACATAGGTACAATGTCTTTCATGTACCTCATACAAGTCGATTAATAAGAGAATCGAATAGTTAAAAGTATTTATGTTCTTCTGTGCTTTATAAGTTAGATTCCGCATAACTTATTTAGTGTTTAGTAAGAGTGCTCAAAGTGTTTTAGTTTGATTACAAACTATTATACTAATTCTTAACAGAATATAGATCTAACCAAAGGGATCAACACATGTGAAAGTAACGCACGTGCTTGCAGGGTCGATATGATTTGTACAGACCTTCCGGGTACGAACCCGTTGTGAATGTACTCTGGTGCATTAACATCACCGAAGATGACCCGATATGTATGGCAGTCTATGGTGGCATGATGTTTGGATAGCCAGTCCATGCCTAATATCATGTCAAAATCATTCATGTCCAGCGGAAGTTCGTCAACAGGACGAACCTTGTCGTCAAACTTTAGGGGAAGGCTCTTGTACACATGGGTTATGCGTACAGAGTCTCTTAAAGGCGTGGAAATTTTTAGTACATTCTCTATGGCATAGGGGATATCCTAACATTCTTAGCATAAGCAGTAGAAATGACCGAATGAGTAGCACCCGTGTCAAATAAAACACATGCAGCTTGACCATACATGTACAAGATTCTAGTGATGGTAACTGTAGACTTGTTGGCCTGATCATGAGAAGTCGTGTAAACGCGTCCACTAGTAGGAGGCGGTTTGGTATCAGCATGTCCAGATGTGCCCTTCATCTCGCCCTTGCGGTAGTCCTTCATGCATTGGCCAGGGAGGCCACACTTGTTGCATGCATCGCTGTCGCAGAGACATGGCCATGGGTGCCTATGGTTGCAAGTAGTGCAAGGAGGATGAGTATCTCCTCCAGCAAGTGTCTTTGCTGGCTGAGAGCCTGATAAGAACAGTATACATGAGACATGATAATAGGTACAAAGGACAATGCGGAAAATTCGTAAGATGGAATACCAATGATAGTTGGACGGTTAGGTTGTGAACCTCTCTGGTTCTGGTCCCTCTCGTTACCATGATTCCTGGTAGAAGATTCTCTAATGTTTCAAAATTATGAACTATTGCATGTACTCATAAGAAATGAGTAAGTATAAGGACCTGCTGTTGTTGAAGTTTCTAGCGTTGTTACGGTAATTATCATTACCGCCACGCCTATGTGTAGCAGAACGGTCGTGAGTCTGACCGTTTCCCTTGGGTTGAGTAGGCTGTTGCTGAGTAGCCGACTGAGACCGGTCCCCAGTCTTCTGCCTGGAAGATACAGTTTAAAAGAGATGTAAATATTGACATATGCTGAAAAGAATACGGTTTGGTCACCGCTGAATAACGAATGTTTACCTCTTCTCGGGTCTCTCTATTTCCCCGAACTCTTCTCTTTCTTGCAGCATCTCTAGCTTACGTGCTGCAACGGCCACTTGTGCCACTGTGTTGAATGTAGCACACACCAAGTTGTTTGCGATCGATGTACGAAGAGCCCACCGGAAGTGGTATGCTTGCTCTTCGGGAGTACCTGCTGTTGCACCAAGAAAGCCAGCCAAACGAAGAAAGCGCTGCATGAACTCGTTGCTGTTCTCTCCAGCTCTCTGTCTGATTCCATGGTACTCTCTCTTCAGCTTGTCTTGATCAGCCTTGGGAAAGAACTGTCCCATCACCAAATCCCTAAACTGAGCCCAAGTCAAACCAGCCACCCAATCATCACCTCCCTTAGACTGCTTCAGTGCCATCCACCATGATAACACATCACCTTCGAACCGGTAACAGGCCAAACTCGCCTTGAATACGGGGTCACAGCCCATGGCATCGAAGATCTTCTAAATGTGAGCCAACCAGCTTTCAGCTTCATTGGGGCTATCTGTTTTCTCAAAGGATCAAGGGCGTAGCTTATTGAATCTTTCCAGCCATGTGACCAATGTTGCTGGAGGAGGAGGAGGTACTGGGTGCTGTTGCTGATTGTTGGCAGCCTGCACCTCAGCCCTAATTTCGTTCCTCAGCTGAGGAAGCATAGCTTGCATTGCAGTTGGGACTGCCGCATTGAGTTGTTCCTGCTCGTGTGTGAGAACCATCTGATAGTATAACATATAAATACATGATTAAGCAGATCAAAACATAAAATATATATATGAAAAAAATTTATACCAATAAATCATGAGAAAAATTTTATGTAGGAAAACTAGTACATGAATGCATGATGTAGTTTTATGAAAACTTTTATATGAGCGGGAGTGAACGCCTATGGTCAGTTCACTCAAAACCAAAGACATGGTGAGGGGACGACAATGGGTCGGTCCCAAAGTTAAAAGTTTCGATAAAACACATGCGACTAAATAGGGCCAGTCCTGTACCAACCATTACTTAGTCATAAACCTGCGACAATGACATATATATGAATGCATGAAAACAATGAATGCATGAAAACCGACTGTCAGTTCTAGGAAGACCATAATGACTACCCACTAATCACATGTCGTGTTTTGAGATCCTACAAGTCGAAGCCCCGGCTCTGATACCATAATTGTAACACCCCATTTTGCTAAATGGAATGTCATGCGTGATTATGTCGTGTCATCAAAGCATACAAGGATAAACGTCTTAAACATTACATGACCATAAAGGAAATACCGGAAACAAACATCGGTACTCCAAAGTAAAGCTCATCACACACAACATAAGTACTATAAATGAAAAGGACTAAACATTGTCCATGGAAATGAGTATCAAAGATGATAAGCATAAAGTAATGAAGGCTAGAAAGCTTCCAATCCATATGCACGTACGTGTAAAGTCTACGAGCGTCCCTGAGTACCTGCCGTTTTGGGAACATGAAAGGAAAACGGCTGAGCATAACGCTCAGTGCACGGATATACAAGCATAGAATGAATAACATAAGCATATTCAAAATATAGCAGCGGAATAGATTAAGTCCTGGAAAACCTGACGTAACTTAGTAAAACTGGTTTTATAGTTTGAAAAGCCTTATGTTTATCTTATAAAAACTGTTTAACATGTTTACCATTAGCCAATATAGGTCATGAAATATAAACGTGCATGAATACTTAGAGGGGTGACCTCGTCATGCAATTAGAGGGGCCGTCTCTAATTAATATAAGTTTGGGTAGGAGGGATCAACTCCTTGTGAAGGATGAAAGGCACACACCACATTCACCTGAATAATCTGTAAAAACATGTAACCTAGGATGCACCCATACACCCCACATGATAACATAATAATATGGCCAAAAGCTGAAAGGGATACCACGAGCTATCACTTCGCCGTGGTGAAGTCATAACACTGGTGCCTCCTGTGTTATGGTTATGGTACCTCCATAACTAGGTGAAACTGGTTATGCATGTATATGGCTTAGACAGTTATTTAAACATAAGCAAATCAAAACATATAAAACATATACTAGGAAAACAGTTGGCTGCATATGGGGAAATCCTAATAACGAAAGAATGTCCATACTGAAAGGACGGAGAATCCGTACCTTATGTCCAGTGAACAAAGAAGACGAACGGAAGAGAGTCCTACTTCGATATCACTAATGCTACATAAATAATATACGTGTATAAGTATTCTGATTACTGAGTACGTAACTGATTTTATATCATGTCTTAGCTTGTTTTATCTGTTCATGTCATGTTTTACTGATTTTAACATTATGCTGTGTTTATCATGTATTTTGTCTATTCTGATTAAGTATTACTTGTATTTCCTGTATTATTATACTTGTTGTGTAATAATAAGTAACTTTCTAAAAATAGCAGGTTTCCTAAAATAGAAAGTTTCTAAAAGTAGAAAGTTTCAAAAAACAGAAAGTTTCCAAAAATAGAATAGCTGCCTAAAATAAATAAGTTTCTAAAAATAGAAAGTTTCCATAAATAGATTAGCTGCTTAAAATAGATAAATTTCTAAAACTAGAAAGTTTCCATAATTAGAAATAAGCTGGATTATTAAGCTAATAGTTAAGCTTAAGTTTTACTGATTAATATTCTAAGTCATGTGATTTATAGTATAGTTTATTAATTAATACATGTAAATTAAATAAACTATATGTTATAAGATTTAATTATATATAACATGATTTAATTAGATTAAAGTGTAAATAATACTTAGGTTAAAACATGTATTAATATTTATTATTAATATACCTAAGTCATGGAAATTAATTAATTACATGTCATATTTTAATAATTAATTAATTACTTTAGTCTAGATTAAATCATAAAATACTTAGGTTAAAATCATGTATTATTAATAATAATAATATTTAACCTAAGTCATGTCTAAAGTAAATTAATTATATAGCATGTTAAATTAATTTAATTAATCTTGTAATTAATAAACTTGTAAAAAAAATAATTAACTTGTAAAATTAGGTCGTTAACCGAACTCGTGTTTTAAATCTAGACATGTCGTGAACCGGACCGTGCTTAACCTTGAACCGGACCAAACAACCAACCCCTTAATGGTGGCGAAACGGCTTGGTCGGTTCGCTGTTTATATCAAACCGCCACCGGCCTAAGCCGGTGGTGCTTGTTGTTTTCAGCCGAGACCCCCAAAACCACCACAAGGCCACCCCGACATGCGTCGGGGTCCCTTGATCCTTGCGGTCGAGACACCGAAACACACTGAGACCATGGGGTCTCGGTTGGTGGTGATCATAAACTCGCCGAGAGCTTCTACTCTCAGTTCTACGCATCGGCCGAACCAAACACCCCCAAAACATCCATGTTTATTAATCCCCATGATTTAATTAACATGTTTAATTATTAGTTTTTAATAAACTCATGATTTCATGTGTTCTTGATTAATAAAAGAATTAAAAAGAAAAGTAAAAAGATTACCAATGCGTGAAACGAAAGAGAACGATAACACGAACGATCTTGCTAGAATTGGATCACCAAAAATCAATGAACATCCCTTCCTTGTGTGTTCTAACCGACGACCAAAAGAGAGAAAAAAGGGGAGCTAGAGTTTTGTTATTTTTCTAATCTTCTGTATTATGAAAAATAGATTTTTCCCTTTTTCTTGTTTCAGTTAAAATTAAAGTGGGCTTGGCCCCTTCCTTGTTTCTTGCCGCGGGTATGTGGGGCCCACAAGGGAAAACCCATTGTTTTTCCGTGTTCTAAATTATTACGTGTACTCGTGGTCGTGTTTACGTAATTTATTTATTAATCGTTCGTGTCGTAATATATATTTATACGTAATCGTAATAATTATTACGTAAATACATAATAATAGGTTCGTGATTATTTACGTTCATGATTTCATGTTCGTGATATAATTATTGTTGATAATAGTTGTCGTGTCTTAATACATATTAAATACTTATCGTGTAATAACACGTACGTAATACTTGTAATTACTATTCGTGAAACATAAACGTGCTAAAAAAAGAAAGTTCTAATCATGTACGTACGATCATAAGGGTACTATTCATGGTAAAAGCATGCAGGTTTTACAAGAGAAGTCGTTGTATTTCTTAGCTGCTCGATTTACATCATCGATTTACATCATCGAGTTGTGTTTCAAGATTCATCATCATCAGGAGTAGTTTGTCATCGACTTAGTTGAACCAATCTGGCCTTGGACCAGACTCAACACCATCAGAAGACTCATTTTCATCATCTCTAGATTCACCATCATAGCTCTCACCAAACAAATGTGACCTCGATCTCCTCCTAACCGTCACTTCAGCTCTAGCCGGAGAACCTCTAGACAAGCTGCTTCTTCTTGGACCTTTTGTGCCTTGAAGTGAATACATTAAGAATATCTAAAATAAAGTGAACCCTGTTAAACAACCCCCACTAATTGATAAACCACTTGTACTATCTTCATCATGATCTTCCCCAATATCTCTTTGTCTTTCCATCCTACACGAATCTCATTGTCTATCAGGGTCAGAAGTTGATGGTCTTGCAAAGGGTTCACATTCATCGCATGCTTCCTTAGATCTGCACATGTTCTTGAGAAACCACATGTTTCACATGCGACCAATGGTGGTGGATGAAAATGGTGGGGGTGAGGTACGACTAATGGTGGTGGATGACATCGACGGGGTGAGGTGAGACTAATGGTGATGGAGGGCAGCAATGGGGTGAGGTGCGACTGATGATGGTGGAGGACATCTGTAGGGTGAGGTGCGACTGGTGGTGGTGGAACGTCAATGGTGGGGTGCGATTGATGGTGGTGGATGATATCGCTGGGCTGCGAAGACGGTGTTGTGACGGTAGATGAGATGACGGTGATGGGTGGGTGGTTGGGGTTGTGTGTGTAGCTGTGAAATGAAGTGTGTAGGTGGAAATGTGATTTGATCTCAACCCTTGAATCCCATCTAAAATGTTTGGCTAAGAATGATTCCCTTGATCATTTTTTGATACATGTTCCCTATATATTTTTTGTCTAGTTAGACATCATCATCACTTTGGTATGTTTGTTGTTAGTTTTAAGATTTATAAGCTTATTTTCTAGATCTGTTAGGTTAAAGTTCATTTTTAGCAAAATACATCATCTAAGTTTTCCGTGATGTTTTAACTAACGATGGTAAAGTTTTTACCACTGTCAGTTATAGGGTATTTACCGCTGTTAGGTATTATTTTGCTATTTATTTTTTATAGGTTATCTGTGCTTATTAGTTTCTTTTTGTGAGCTTCTTGGTTTTGTTTAATTGCTTATATCATCACACAAGCCAACTGCTTGTGGGAGTTGTGATTGTCCAAAAAGAAAATTGAAAAAAAATATTTTGCATAAAAAGCTCAAAGCCTGACTCGACCCCCTGACCCATCGAGTAGGGGTTCAGTGCCTTAGTAGTGTGCTAGCTTTTTGTTTCCTCTTTGTAAAAACAAGCCGTGGCTTATTCAGCCGATTCTAGCTTATTGGGATAAGCTGGTAACTCCAGCTTATTTTTCCTATAAACTAGACCTTAATTAGGACTTTTAGAATAAATTTTAGATTTTCCATTTTGGTTTAGTATTTTTAATCATTGTTTTATTTTTGATTTGTTTTTCTCAATTTAAAATTTTCAAAAAATAATTTTCAGTTTTTATAAAATTAGTTTCAGGTATACAAAGATAAAAATCAGAATTTGTACTTTTTCTTATAAAATTTAATTTTAGATCTTTAATTAGATATTTAAAATTAAATAATAATTAATTAAAAGGTTTTCAAAATTGTTTTCTAATTTTTTATTGTTTGTTAGACTTTTTAGAACTTCTCATTTTTTTGATTATTTTATTATTTTTCGTCTAGATTTGCGTGCAAACGGGATTTGTCGTAGTTTAGTTCGTTTTAGCATAATTCGTCTTTACTTTTAATCTTTTTTCATTCCATAAATAAAACTAATCCAAAAATGTTTATTTGGCACACAAGCATACCTCCTTAAAAAAAACTCACTTCTGTTTTTAAATACATGCGCGTTTTTCTAAACGTCTATATAATACTTGACCTTATTTTACTCACATCAATGACATTCGAAGCAAGTATCCGGATGTCGTCTCCATATTCGTCTCCGGCAAAAAGCCCTTACCTTTGATGTCCGGTCCATGATACTCCCTTATAAAAGTGATATGTCTAATCTATCACTTGGTCAATCACTCAAAACACCACAACCTCTTCACCTAGAGCAATCCTTACAAACACTACAATAAATGATAAGGCGAATACAATAGGTACATCGGGCTTTGATGTATGTCACAACTTTTGTTAATACAAATGTCACCAAAAATGATATTTATACTTTTCAATATTCAATGTTTTTTAATAGAGTAAAGTTATTTTGGATATCATATCTATCATGGATATCAAGGGACTCATTCTCACCATCCATCCTCACCATATTTAATGGTAGAGATTAAAATTATTTAATTATTTCACTTATTTTTAAAATTTTAATATCTTTTAAACCGTTAAGTGTTAAACAGAAAAAAATATATCATCGCGACGAGCATTTAATTAGCTTTATAAAGATATGCAATATGATATACTTTTGAAGTAAAATAAATTCATTTATTTTAAATTTGCGTAAAATATTGATGAGACTGCAATTATACATAGTCTCATCGTCCAAATCGGGCTTAAAATGCTTACAATATCATTAAAATACCCCAAAATATGCTTGTGTTTGTTCATTGTGTATTTTAGGTACGGATATCGATAAAAAGACAAAAGATCACAAGAAACAAGCAAAAACGAACACGGGAAACGAAGCCGCACAATGAACCGGACCCGGTTGTTGAATTTTCCAAAAAAGACCCTCAAGTTTGAAGATTTGTCAAGTTTGGTCCCTTAACTTTTGAAGACTTGTCATTTTAGGCCCTTACAAACCTCAAAAATTACAAAGTGGTCCTTAAAGTTTCAAGATATATTATTTTTAGCCCTTGAAGATTGTTGATATTACAAAATGAGACCTTAAGTCAAGAATATAAAGTATTTGTGCCATCTTTGACAAGTTCATGAAAGATAATACAAAGGAAATTTGCAAGAACACTGGCAAGACTTTATATGAAGATTTTTGTGAAGCCTAAGGGGGAATTCTGCCAAGTTTAACAACCCAAACCCACCAAAATCCATTTACCCGCCCCATTTGCCCACTAAGCCCAAATAAATACCCATTACCCAACCCATACAGCCCAAACCCCTAAAACTATTAAATCTGGCTTAATTATTTTTTTTTTTGTAAATCTATCTTATATAGTTTAAACTAAGCGGGTAACACCTAAACCCCACTCCACCAAGATCAAATCTTCTACTGTAACCTTCTAAGAACCCTAATCCTCACCATCCCCTAAACCTATGCAATTAGTCACCATAATCTCCAGATCTTAGATTAAGCTTACTTTAACCAAAACCCAACATTGTTATTCCCTCCACGTCACCTCACTCACCCCTCACATGCCTCCCCTGCTACATCACTTTTACCCCTCTTTCCCAAAACCGACAAAACCAACAATGGAGATTCTATACTTGTTCCCAAAGTAAAAATGGACGGGTGAGATTGTTCAAAGAGAGCTGGCATCACATGGGGACCAAGAACAAGCCAAAGACCAGATTCAAAAGTCGTAATATACTTCAAAGATGCTGAAAAGATCCAAGGGTATTTTAGGGTTTCATCTAATTAGGGTTCATGTTCTAGAAAACTCAATGTAGCTGTATATAAAGCAATAGGCAGTAGCATTTTGTTTTTTGTTCCAATTTTTATTCATAATATTGTAAGAGACAAATTATTGAATATAATTGAGTTCCAGTTTTTAAATTTCATTGCAAATTTATTTTTCCTGCATTTTTAAATATCAGTTATTTAAATTCTCGCAAAAGTTTGGGTTTCAAAGTTTGTGTGACAGATTTTAGTATTGAAGTTGAATTTTCAAGATCGTTTGTTTGAGTTAAACCAAGAAGTTTTCATGTTTTGTTTAAGGTTTGTGAAAGGTTTTTGAAAGAAAGAAAGTTTTTCAGGAAAATATTTTTAAAGAAAGTAAGAAATCAGTGGTTTTATTTCTTTGTGTTCTGTTTATTCTTGTTCATCTTAGCAGGGTGGAAGCGGGTGCTTGTTTTGCTAGCACCTCAGCTCGTACAATCCAAGGTGTGGACGTACACCTTGGAGGTAAGTTTTCCGTTTCATTATTTCTGCTTATGAACATTTGTTTATGAGATTTATGGATTGGTGCTTTTAGTTGTAAGATCTTTGTACTATTTGAGGTATTGTGTGATATTCGTGTTATGCATGTGTGGATCTTGTTGGTTCATTTTGTTTTTAGCACAAGAGCTTTGAGAATTTGCCTAGCCTAAATTACTAGAGGTGTTTGGGAGAGTTGGTTTTCGGGTGGGGTTTGTCCACCAAATCCATACTAAATTCTGCACTCATTTTGTGGTTTAGGTTAGTGGTTTTTGCAAGAAAACTTTGGTGTCTTAGTTTAAGTAATGTTGTTTTGTATGTAAAGTATAATTTGCAAATATGTCAACATGGTTGATAAGTACTGTGACTATCAACGATGGAAGGAAATGGTGTTGTCCGCTTTGATTGATTTGTTAACAGCGAGTGAACCTACTTTTGTTTTTTTTTACTAAAGCTTATGGTTCTTCCACTTGAAAATTTTGTGCTAGTTTGACGTGGTCTCAAATCTATATCAGTTGCCCATCAACTGTGTAAGAATTAAACACCAAGCAGCCAAAGGATCAAAGTTGTCTAATCAGTAACTTGTAGTTTTTATAGGGTGCTTAACTTGTTGAGGCTTAATAGATATTAGGTCTACATAGGTCGCTTGTTTGGGCTTTGTAGATGGGTAGTTTTTAATTTATATGACCAGTTCTGAAAGTTTGATTGAACCCACTGCTTAGTGGTTAGGAGGATTTTGTTTGCTTATCTTACCCTGTGTTGTGACTCCCACAAGCCAAAAAGCTTGTGGGGTGCCCTTTGTACCACAGCAAACATAGAATACCATTGGAGCCAAGCAATAGAATTAAGAAACCCGTGTGTTTTCATGTTGCTCACAACTGTGTAAACATTACCCCAACTCTTGGGTGTAATTTGGTGATTTTGAATGATTGTGTTGTGTTTTGTTGAGGATTGATTTGTTGAAGTTTGGCGTGTGTTTTTGGTGTTTGATTGGCTGTGCATCCGAAAGTGCTCCAAATAGAACTCAACCAAAAGTAAGAAGACACCAAGCATACCATAAAGGAAAAAATAAAAATAAGTGTTTGCAAGTTACTGTACATTGTCCTCTTTCAATATGCATTTTCATAGTTTTTTTTTTATATTTAAGCTGTTTTAATTAGTGATTGGTGTGGTATAGTTTTCTGTCTTAAGCATAGGATTAGGAGCTAAGGTTGATTGCATTATCATTTGGTGGGTAGAGATAGTAGTTATCAACTTTCGCTTTTCATAAAAACAAAAAAATACAAAAAATTGGTTAGATCTTAAGTTTCTGCAATTACACATCAGTTAGATCATAGATTTTGAGTGTACTGTTTTTGAGTGGTTTAATTACTTGATTCTTACTTAATACATGTTTCTTAGGTAATCTGCACTTTTGTTTAGGTTAGTTTTAGACGTCATATTCAGTTTCAATTCGGCATAAAAAAAGGGTATCTGCTGAGTTATTCTTAGCTGCTGATATTGAGTTATTTAGTGGTTGAATTGTCTAATCTGCTGGCATTTTTTTTTTGTGTTTGTGCAACTTGTAACCAACTCCTACAAGCAACTGCTTGTGGGTTGCTAACCAACAGCACACCAAGAAAAAAAGAGATAAAAAATGGTTGTTGCCTAAGTACATTGTTTCTGCCAAAGACAACAAGTAAACCATCATATTGGTGTATGTGGGTTGATTTTGTTTGGTAATATTGTTGTGTTGTGTTACTGTGTGTGCACACCAAGCATATAAAAAAGAGATACCAAAAGAGTAAAAAAAATATGAAGTCTGTGGCTTAACATTGCACAAACTATGGCGTGGTTTGGTTAAGAATTGAGTACTGTGAGTCAAGTGAAACAAGAAAACGAAAAATAGAACTGCCAAAAAGGCTGCTGCAGGGATTGAACATGTGACATCTACAATTCCACCATACGCAGCAGCCCACCCTTAAACCAGCTGCTCTCTTTGTCTATTTTATTAACTGCTCCTTTTGATTTTCTCTTATATTCTGTCTTCTTTGCCTTTTTGTCTAGAAAAGACAAAAAAGATATTAAAAAGAGTTGTAGGTGGGACTCGAACCCCTGACTACAACCCCCAAACAGACACAGGACACCCACTCAGTAACCATTTGTTCTATTGAAGGCTTTTGTTAATACTTTCTTTTTCATATTTCTTATACGTTTTTTTTACTGTCTTATTTTTATATTATCAGCCCATTTAGCTTATTTTGGCAGCTTATCCTAGCTTATTTTTAGGTCTTTTGTTTTTCCTAGCTTTTAATTCGTATTTAGTTTTTTCAGTAATTTTTCTAGATTTTTATAAAATCTTTTAATATTTTTAATCATTTAAGTAGCTTAAAAAGTATTTAATTCATAATAAAAGATATAAAAGTAAAAAAAAAGTAATTCTTTTTTTCTAAAATTTTCTTTTGTCATTTAGGACGTAGGAAAAATAAATTTTCTTTTATATAGTTTAAACTTCATAATTTTATTTTTATTATTTATTTTCTAAGATTATTCTCATTTTAAAATTTAAAAAAAGTCATAAAAAAATAGAAAAAAGTTTAGAAAAATTTTCAAAAAAATATTTTTGTTTTTAAATAGTATAAACTAGGTTTGCAAATAATAAAGTTTGAATTTTGTCCTTTTTTTAGTTAATTTATTTTTTAGGATTTTTAATTAAATTTAAATATTAATATAAAATAATTAAATCATTTTCAAAATTTTTGGTTTGCGTACTTTTCTTAGTTAGGATTTTTAGGACTTTTTAGTAATTTTTAATT
Organism: Glebionis coronaria; assembly: GCA_025667525.1. Lineage (NCBI taxonomy): Eukaryota > Viridiplantae > Streptophyta > Magnoliopsida > Asterales > Asteraceae > Glebionis > Glebionis coronaria. Next base: position 632,209,869 of record CM046874.1, on the reverse strand, counting down.
ATTTTATAGGTGAAATTTTTCGTTGGGTCGCGTTTTTACGTTCGTACGTTCGCGCATTTTCGTCCGTTTTGAGCGTAGTCCGATTCCGTTTTCTTTTCTTTTCGTCTTTCCAAAAACGAAATCACTCGATTAAATACATCTATATATTTTGGCTAAACACCATACCTCCACCGAGAACGAACTCGACGACGAGTATTCGCGTTTTTTCACAAAACGTGATACTTAATACTTCCCTCATTTGTCGCTTTGTTTTTCCTAAAATAAAGTGTACAAAAATACAACATCAAAAATGGCGCCGCTGCCGGGGAGGTGTGTTTAGCCATATTTATTTATCGTGTTTGTTTGAGTGTTTACGTTTTTATCGTAAATACTTCTTTTTATTTTTCTATACTATTAGCCATACAAATAAATAGTGTTAAATAGAACTCTATTAACACAAAATCGTTTTCTCGTTTTTATTGTTCATAATATATTGTATTTACGTAGAACAATTAACACACAATAATTATCCAAATACGCGAGAAATCGCACCTCAATAGTTGAGCGTTCCTGTCACTATTGTTGTATCGAATTCAAACAAAATCGAAGGCAAAATAGATAAATACTCTTAATTGGTTTAATCTCGATAAATACAAACTATAAGGTGGGTATAAGGCGGTTGTATTTCACGACCTAAGGAAACAAGGCTCTTAAGTGCTTCGCGCCGCCTCGTTTTCTCCGCTCGCTTGTGCGTATTTTGAAAGTGACAATTAATTAGGGGTTTGCCAACTCAAGTATTATTAATCTATTTTTGTGAGTTTTAATTATTGAACCTCGAAACGTTTTGGCGTTCCACCAACGTTTCAAAGTCGACGAGGGTTTTTACTTCACGTAATTACCTTCATTCTTCTTGGATTCATTAATCGAGACCTTTGATTAGTGGATAGTTTTTGTAGATTAATTTCTACGTAATACACCAAAATTCCAAAAAAAATTTGAAAAACCAAAAACAAAAAAAAGATTCTTCGATTTTTCCCTCTATTTTCATAATTCTTTTTCTCAACCCCTCTAGATTTTAATTCTTCATGGATTTCCATTGCCTAGGTTGTGGGAGACGATTGTTTAGTTCTGTACCATGTCCATGGTGTATATGCGAAAGGTGCGGAGATCATATCGACTATGTAGATTTTAGATCTTGTCCCTCATGTAATCCGACCAATTGTTTGTATACTTCTAATGAAGAACGTCACCTCCATTGCCTATATTGTGGAAGCCCTTCCCATTGGCACTATGAGTGTCCAATTCAATACCCAAATCGTCACAATCACGCGCCAAATCCAAATTTCGTTGACCAATCTTCGCAATACCGACCGTCGTGCGAGAATTGTGGAAACGAACCTCACTATGGGTACGATTGTTAACCGATGAACCAAAATACGTCTTTCGACAACCAATTTTCCGGTTTTGATGAATGACACGACATAGGGTACAATTAAGACAATGGGGGCGGTTATCCACACAACGAACCGGATTTTTCTCAAAATCCGTGTTGCGACAATTGTGGGGGGCCTCACGATACTTATTCTTGCCAACCAATGCATTATGATGAACCCAATTCATACGATAATTCTGGTTTTGATAATTTTGAGGCCCCACCATACAATCTCGATCCTGAAAGTTCCCATGAGCCCGATCCATGTTACAATTCCGATTTTGACCAATCGTCTCCACAACATGTTTTCGATGATGATCTCGGTTCTAGCCGCATCGACGAGTGTTGTAGACGCATCGACGAAAGTTCTAATCGCGTTTGTGAACGACTTGAGACGCTCTTTCAACTAATTATGAAAAGAAATAATAACCCAATTGTTGAAGAGGTTGAGAAGAGCATCGAAGATGAAAAAACGAGGGTATCAACGAACGAGGTTTTTGAAAATGTTTTCGAAAATAAACAACAAGAAAAACTCGTAGCACGTGTTGGAACGATGAATGTTAAACCTTTGGAACCTAATTTTTCTAATGAAGTTAAAATTATCAAAGATTTTCGAAATCAAAATACACAAGATTTTGACAAAGATAGTCCGTTAAGTGATTTTGAAAAAGAAGAAATTGATAAGGTTTTAAGGAGAATCATTGACCCCTCGGTTTTTGAAGAGTATCAAAATTTAATTCTGGAGGGACGCGTTACTACTATTTCTACGTCTTTTGAGAACCCGAATTTGATCCCTCCGAAGGACCAATTTGAAACCATCAAGGCTACAATGTCTCGTGACGAGCCTTTTACTCCTAATCCCACACCGTGTGAGGGTATGTATTTATCTTGTGAGAAGTCCGCCGATGGCCTTGCTCACATTGATACATTTTTCGACGCCGATGTCGAAACTACTAAGGCAAAATATTCAAATGAAGAGCCTTTTACTCCTATACCCACTACAGAAACTGATGCCTCTCTAAGCATGGGGGAGACGAATCTTAGCACTAATCCTAGTGTCGAGATCCCTATTCCAATCCAAAGTGAGCCTACGGTTTTCTCCGAAGATGAGGTAAGTGATTTTGCTCTCGATGAATATTTCCACGAAGATTCTAACGAGGCGAATCACAATAGTGAGTGTGATCCTATATCACGTGATGATGTCATTCCCATTGACACTTCGGGGAGAGAATCAATGACTTTTTCGAACCCGCTTTTTAATGACGATGATTTTCCCGCTAGTGATGACGAGTCACTAATCGACGAGGACGTTCAAAATACTGATTTTAAAATCTTTTCAAACCCTTTATTCGAATTTGATGACGCGTTCATTTTTGGTGACGTAAATCCTCTCTTTGATGAGACGTTCGAGGACATCGAGAGTGAGGATTCTAAGGATCCTAAACTCGAAGAGCCGGATTTGCTAGTCACCCACCCGAAGTCTCATACGGTTGAGACTCCTCTTTCTACTTGTGATGTTTCCATTCTCGAGGGGTTCACCGATGGACCGCCTCTTGATGAGAGTGAGGATTTTAGTGAGGCTTTTGCCTTAGAACCAGGGGGAAATTTTGAAACTCCTATTTTTGGTGATTTTCTTTCAATTTTACCTTCGTTTCAAAGTATACCAACCCACCCCCTCGGATTTGATGAGTTTACCTACGTCGTAAGGAGTTTTCTAACTTACAAGACATATCCTCCGGCTTTGCGTGTTTTATTTTCAACAAAATGTGAGGATACGATCTTCGATCCCGGTATAAAGGCTTTGCCTTTATTCACGGTTGCTTTTGGGCCTTGATTACATGTAAGTCCCACCAAAAATGACCGAACCATGATTATCCCTAAATGATCACATTCATGGGGATTCGAGTCGAGCTTTTGACTCGGTTATCAAAAACAAGGTGCCTCGTGGGGGAATCTCATGCTTATCCTTATAAATATTATTGCTTTTTAGTTAACCTAATGTGAGGGGATTTGTGCCCTTCCAACCTTTGTTCCGTGGTTGTTTGTGCATTGTGGTTTTTAGATGATCATTATCTTCGCGATTGGAGCCTCTCGTGTTCCTTATACGTGAGCACTCGATCGTTTGCTTTGAAGAATTTCTCGATATCCACATGATATATCCTTTGATGTTCTAACCTTAGGTTTATAGCACACTTCATAAACGGCTATTGATTTAATGGTTCCACCCTTTCCATGCTAGATTAGGCATTCGACAACGTCTCTAGTATGAGGGTGTTTGCACCCCTAGACTCGAAACATTGAGGACAATGTTTAACTTTAGTATGGGGGGGGGGGGTGAATAGATACTTGCCTTGCCAAACCTTCACGCTTTCCAATATTCATCTTTTTGTTATCGTTTTATGCAAAATAAGGCTAAAAATGGCTAAATTTTAAATTTTTCGTATTTCTCATAAGTGTTTAAGACACGAATGTAGGTTTTCCGATGGTGAGAATAAGAGTAATTTTTGACTCGACTGTGCGTGTTGAGCACTTAGCTTTGATTACTTAACTTTTTAGGCTAAGTCTCTTAAATGAGGACGAGAAATGATAGAGTTATTTATAAGTCTCGTAATCGTCACGATCTCATGTGTAGTAATTATTAGCTTATTCTCCCCACGCTTTTGTATAATAAATTATTAATAAATATTGATTTGGCAGTTTAGTCACTATTGTTGGTTTCTAATTTGTTTTAGTAGCTTCCATGTAATTAAATTGGGAAAACATTAAGGTATCGCCAGCGTCACGGTTTTGAAGTATTGACACCCGAATAATCAAAGGCTTCACCCAATAATAAGATTTCAAGTGCTAACCTAAATTAAGCAAAAATTTGAAGCTCACAAGGGCGAAAAATCTATGCCCAAATTGAAAGTGAATCAAGCCTTAATCTTTGAAGCTTTAAAGATCCAAAATTCGCTTTAGCGTGAGGATATACGTCAAGTCATAATAAAACCACCGATGATGGCGGATAATAAAAGACAAGGGCAAGACCAAAGTCATAATAAAAGCTTCATGGCGAAGTTGAATAAAAGATGGAGGTAAACCATGATAATAAAACCACCGATAATGAGGCGGATAATAAAATTCATGGTAATAAGTCTCATGTTCAAAACCGTTCTAAAATCGTGTTTATCGATCCTTTTTGTTGACTTAATTTTTTTGACATCGTTGTCTATTAGGATGAATTATTAATTTAATGATTTTGGTTACACCGTTAAAACTCTATTTTTAGACTTAATCTCTATTCACGCATAAGTCAACGATGTATCCTCGTGATCATTAAGACGAAAATAAAATATAAGAGATACCAAGTAGGAATAAGGGAGTTTAGGTTCGTAATTAACACTCATGAGATATGATCGTATTGCTAACTTATAATAACAATGATCTCGTTACACGCTTAGCATGGAATTGGGTGAAAATCGAGGACGACGAAATTATTTCTAACAAATCATTCACGTGTTCTTGTTCTATGATCCTAAAAGTCACTTTATCGTGATTAAAACAATACATTATGTCTAACACACGTGTAGTAGTTTATTTAAGTTTGCGTTCTCAATAAAAGTCATCATAAAATGAATTTTGGAAGTGCTATGATACTTAATTCTAGCATTGCGTGGGGACACGGAAATGGTTTAGTATGGGGGGTGATGAGACTGCAATTATACATAGTCTCATCGTCCAAATCGGGCTTAAAATGCTTAAAATATCATTAAAATACCCCAAAATATGCTTGTGTTTGTTCATTGTGTATTTTAGGTATGGATATCGAGAAAAAGACAAAAGATCACAAGAAACAAGCAAAAAAGAACACGGGAAACGAAGCCGCACAATGAACCGGACCCGGTTGTTGAATTTTCCAAAAAAGACCCTCAAGTTTGAAGATTTGTCAAGTTTGGTCCCTTAACTTTTGAAGACTTGTCATTTTAGGCCCTTGCAAACCTCAAAAATTACAAAGTGGTCCTTAAAGTTTCAAGATATATTATTTTTAGCCCTTGAAGATTGTTGATATTACAAAATGAGACCTTAAGTCAAGAATATAAAGTATTTGTGCCATCTTTGACAAGTTCATGAAAGATAATACAACGGAAATTTGCAAGAACACTGGCAAGACTTTATATGAAGATTTTTGTGAAGCCTAAGTGGGAATTCTGCCAAGTTTAACAACCAAAACCCACCAAAATCCATTTACCCGCCCCATTTACCCACTAAGCCCAAATAAATACCCATTACCCAACCCATACAGCCCAAACCCCTAAAACTATTAAATCTGGCTTAATTAATTTTTTTACTAAATCTATCTTATATAGTTTAAATTAAGCAGGTAACACCTAAACCCCACTCCACCAAGATCAAATCTTCCACTGTAACCTTCTAAGAACCCTAATCCTCACCATCCCCTAAACCTATGCAATTAGTCACCATAATCTCCAGATCTTAGATTAAGCTTACTTTAACCAAAACCCAACATTGTTATTCCCTCCACGTCACCTCACTCACCCCTCACACGCCTCCCCTGCTACATCACTTTCACCCCTCTTTCCCAAAATCGACAAAACCAACAATGGAGATTCTATACTTGTTCCCAAAGTAAAAATGGACGGGTGAGATTGTTCAAAGAGAGCTGGCATCACATGGGGACCAAGAACAAGCCAAAGACCAGATTCAAAAGTCGTAATATTCTTCAAAGATGCTGAAAAGATCCAAGGGTATTTTAGGGTTTCATCTAATTAGGGTTCATGTTCTAGAAAACTCAATGTAGCCGTATATAAAGCAATAGGCAGTAGCATTTTGTTTTTTGTTCCAATTTTTATTCATAATATTGTAAGAGACAAATTATTGAATATAATTGAGTTCCAGTTTTTAAATTTCATTGCAAATTTATTTTTCCTGCATTTTTAAATATCAGTTATTTAAATTCTCGCAAAAGTTTGGGTTTCAAAGTTTGTGTGACAGATTTTAGTATTGAAGTTGAATTTTCAAGATCGTTTGTTTGAGTTAAAACAAGAAGTTTTCATGTTTTGTTTAAGGTTTGTGAAAGGTTTTTGAAAGAAAGAAAGTTTTTCAGGAAAATATTTTTAAAGAAAGTAAGAAATCAGTGGTTTGATTTCTTTGTGTTCTGTTTATTCTTGTTCATCTTAGCAGGGTGGAAGCGGGTGCTTGTTTTGCTAGCACCTCAGCTCGTACAATCCAAGGTGTGGACGTACACCTTGGAGGTAAGTTTTCTGTTTTCATTATTTCTGCTTATGAACATTTGTTTATGAGATTTATGGATTGGTGCTTTTAGTTGTAAGATCTTTGTACTATTTGAGGTATTGTGTGATATTCGTGTTATGCATGTGTGGATCTTGTTGGTTCATTTTGTTTTTAGCACAAGAGGTTTGAGAATTTGCCTAGCCTAAATTACTAGTGGTGTTTGGGAGAGTTGGTTTTCGGGTGGGGTTTGTCCACCAAATCCATACTAAATTCTGCACTCATTTTTGTGTTTAGGTTAGTGGTTTTTGCAAGAAAACTTTGGTGTCTTAGTTTAAGTAATGTTGTTTTGTATGTAAAGTATAATATGCAAATATGTCAACATGGTTGATAAGTATTGTGACTATCAACGATGGAAGGAAATGGTGTTGTCCGCTTTGATTGATTTGTTAACAGCCAGTGAACCTACTTTTGTTTTTTTTACTAAAGCTTATGGTTCTTCCACTTGAAACTTTTGTGCTAGCTTGACGTGGTCTCAAATCTATATCAGTTGTCCATCAACTGTGTAAGAATTAAACACCAAGCAGCCAAATGATCAAAGTTCTCTAATCAGTAACTTGTAGTTTTTATAGGGTGCTTAACTTGTTGAGGCTTAATAGATATTAGGTCTACATAGGTCGCTTTTTAGGGATTTGTAGATGGGTAGTTTTTAATTTATATGATCAGTTCTGAAAGTTTGATTGAACCCACTACTTAGTGGTTAGGAGGATTTTGTTTGCTTATCTTACCCTGTGTTGTGACTCCCACAAGCCAAAAAGCTTGTGGGGTGCCCTTTGTACCACAGCAAACATAGAATACCATTGGAGCCAAGCAATAGAATTAAGAAGCCCGTGTGTTTCCATGTTGCTCACAACTGTGTAAACATTACCCCAACTCTTGGGCGTAATTTGGTGATTTTGAATGATTGTGTTGTGTTTTGTTGAGGATTGATTTGTTGAAGTTTGGCGTGTGTTTTTGGTGTTTGATTGGTTGTGCATCCGAAAGTGCTCCAAATAGAACTCAACCAAAAGTAAGAAGACACCAAGCATACCATAAAGGAAAAAATAAAAATAAGTGTTTGCAAGTTACTGTACATTGTCCTCTTTCAATATGCATTTTCATAGTTTTTTTTATATTTAAGCTGTTTTAATTAGTGATTGGTGTGGTATAGTTTTCTGTCTTAAGCATAGGATTAGGAGCTAAGGTTGATTGCATTATCATTTGGTGGGTAGAGATAGTAGTTATCAGCTTTCGCTTTTCATAAAAACAAAAAATACAAAAAATTAGTTAGATCTTAAGTTTCTGCAATTACACATCAGTTAGATCATAGATTTTGAGTGTACTGTTTTTGAGTGGTTTAATTACTTGATTCTTACTTAATACATGTTTCTTAGGTAATCTGCACTTTTGTTTAGGTTAGTTTTAGACGTTATATTCAGTTTCAATTCTGCATAAAAAAAAGGGTATCTGCTGAGTTATTCTTAGCTGCTGATATTGAGTTATTTAGTGGTTGAATTGTTTGATCTGCTGGCATTTTTTTTGTGTTTGTGCAACATGTAACCAACTCCTACAAGCAACTGCTTGTGGGTTGCTAACCAACAGCACACCAAGAAAAAAAGAGATAAAAAATGGTTGTTGCCTAAGTACATTGTTTCTGCCAAAGACAACAAGTAAACCATCATATTGGTGTATGTGGGTTGATTTTGTTTGGTAATATTGTTGTGTTGTGTTACTGTGTGTGCACACCAAGCATATAAAAAAAGAGATACCAAAAGAGTAAAAAAAATATGAAGTCTGTGGCTTAACATTGCACAAACTATGGCGTGGTTTGGTTAAGAATTGAGTACTGTGAGTCAAGTGAAACAAGAAAACGAAAAATAGAATTGCCAAAAAGGCTGCAGCAGGGATTGAACCTGTGACATCTACAATTCCACCATACGCAGCAGCCCACCCTTAAACCAGCTGCTCTCTTTGTCTATTTTATTAACTGCTCCTTTTGTTTTTCTCTTATATTCTGTCTTCTTTGCCTTTTTGTCTTGAAAAGAAAAAAAGATATTAAAAAGAGTTGTCGGTGGGACTCGAACCCCTGACTATAGCCCCCAAACAGACACAAAACACCCACTCAGTAGCCATCTGTTCTACTGAAGGCTTTTGTTAATACTTTTTTTACCTATTTCTTATACGTTTTTTTTACTGTCTCATTTTTATATTATCAGCCCATTTAGCTTATTTTGGCAGCTTATCCTAACTTATTTTTAGGTCTTTTGTTTTTCCTAGATTTTAATTCGTATTTAGAATTTTCAGTAATTTTTCTAGATTTTTATAAAATCTTTTAATATTTTTAATCATTTAAGTAGCTTAAAAAGTATTTAATTCATAATAAAAGATATAAAAGTAAAAAAAAAGTAATTCTTTTTTCTAAAATTTTCTTTTGTCATTTAGGACGTAGGAAAAATAAATTTGCTTTTATATAGTTTAAACTTCATAATTTTATTTTTATTATTTATTTTCTAAGATTATTCTCATTTTAAAATTAAAAAAAAGTCATAAAAAAATAGAAAAAAGTTTAGAAAAATTTTCAAAAAAATATTTTTGTTTTTAATTAGTATAAACTAGGTTTGCAAATAATAAAGTTTGAATTTTGTCCTTTTTTTTAGTTAGTTTATTTTTTAGGATTTTTAATTAACTTTAAATATTAATATAAAATAATTAAATCATTTTCAAAATTTTTGGTTTGCGTACTTTTCTTAGTTAGGATTTTTAGGACTTTTTAGTAATTTTTTATTATTTTATAGGTGAAATTTTTCGTTGGGTCGCGTTTTTACGTTCGTACGTTCGCGCGTTTTCGTCCGTTTTGAGCGTAGTCCGATTCCGTTTTCTTTTCTTTTCGTCTTTCCAAAAACGAAATCACTCGATTAAATACGTCTATATATTTTGGCTAAACACCATACCTCCACCGAGAACGAACTCGACGACGAGTATTCGCGTTTTTCACAAAACGTGATACTTAATACTTACCCGCATTTGTCGCTTTGTTTTTCCTAAAATAAAGTGTACAAAAATATAACATCAAAAATCATATATGATAATAGTGTTTTATCCTATATGATATTAGTGTTATGTTATAAATTATTACAGAATCATATATGATATTGGTTTATATCATAAATGATAAGTTATATCATATATGATACCAGTGTTATTATCATATATGATATTTAGTATCATATATAATAGATTACGGAAAAAAACAAAAAAAAATTATCGAAAGTATATCATATAGCATACCTGTAGAAAGATAATTAAATGTCCGTCGTAATGGTATATTTTTTTCGTATAACGATTGACGGTTTGAAAGATATTAATGTTTGAAAAAAAAAAGAGGAAATTGGTTTTATGTTTAATCTTATCCATTAGATTAAGATGGAGATGAGTGGTGGAGATTAGTCTCTTGATATCCAAATAAAGTTTTTTGTATCCAAATGAACTTAAATCATTTTGATAAAAAAATACTAAACTTATATTTAGTATGTATTAAAAATAAATACAAAGTTTTGGAAATATTATTTACTATATTTCTCCTTCCTCAATTGTTTAAAATTAAGCATGTCAATTATAAATTATATAAGATAAAAAGAACATGTGTAGAACATTTGATCAAACATTTTATAAACATACAAATTACAACTTTTTTTTTACTTAAATCACTTCTTGTTTTTTAAGTGTGTACCTTACGCATTTCATTTTTTAATTCTATGTGTTAAAACAAATGAGAAAATATAATTTACATCATTTATGTCGCAGTCTTTGTATATCAGGGAAAATACTTTGTTTAGATTTTGGTTAGTTTTGAAGGATTTTCAAATCTGACCTGACAGATTCTGTCAAAGACTCACGGACCCTTTCACTAAAAAGGACGAACTCCTTCGTAAAGGATCGTTGAATCCGTGGGTCACTAATTCGGAATGCCTATAAATAACAAGACATTCTCTCTATTTCTACACACATCTTAACCCACTATTCTATGTATATTTGTTCATGTAATCATCCTCTTACTTTTTCCTTATGTGATATATATATATATATATATATTTATCTTAAATTACAAGAAGATCATCACTTACAACGAAGAAATTGAAGCATCGAATTTTTGTTGCTAGTCTTTTGTGTACTTAGATTATACTTTGTACACGTATCACTGTTGTGCCAAACACCTACTTAACTTGTGTTGTGCCCGATTACTTTTTAGTCCTCAAAATACACAATGTGAAAGGCGTTGTTCTACCCGTGTAAAAGAACTCTACATTCTAACTTAGGCGTCGGAAATATTGTAAACGACATGTAAAGGTTTATCTCTGTCGGTTAAAGGAGTTTTTTTATTAGTGAAAGTTGAAATCTCGAGTCTGACACTCAAGGAGTGAAGTAAGGGCAAGTTAAGTGAGATGTTGCTTGGCCTAACTACTATAAATCACTTGTTGTGTGGTTTGATTATTTCTTCCCTTTTTCATTATTATTTATCTTGTTTTAGCATATACTTGCATAAGATTCATATATCCAAATTGATATTGCAATAAAGTTTTAACGAAAAGTTTTAATCAGTAAAACCATTTAAACCTCCCTTATAGTTTTCCACAATTGTTGTCTGGGTTGCTCTAGATTTCTTTTAAATATATAGTATTTTAAACATGAAACGATCCATTGATGCCGAAAATTACAAAGAAGAGACATCTGTGCAAAGACCACGACTTTTTGAATCCGACGCTTTTATCTCTTTGAAAAACTGCTTCGAAAGTTATGTGAAATCTAAGAATATAAATCTTTGATAGATCATCAATGAGGGAGATTATATACCATGAGTTAGAAATGTCACTAGTAAACAAATTGAAATATTCCCTCGTGATCCTCAAGATGATGATCACAAAAAGATGCATGCTAAAAATAATGAAGCAAAAATGATTCTTTATAAATCTTTGCCTAAAAAGGAATATGAAAGAAACTTCATGTGTAAAGCGACTAAGGAAATTTAGAATTCATTAATCGTCACTTATCAAGGAAACTCACAAGTAAAGAATAATAAAATTAATCTTCTTGTTTAAAAATATGCATAATTTTCTATCCTTGAAGATGAGAAAATTAATGTTGGCTTTGCTCGCTTTAATACTATTACTACGTCACTTAAAGGACTTGACGAGTCATATTGCCGTAAGAACTATGTAAAGAATATTTTTAGAGCACTTCATCCTAAGTTTAGAGCTAAAGTGACAGTCATCGAAGAATCTAAAGATCTCTCAAGTTTGTCACTAGACGAGCTCATTGGAAATCTCAAAGTTCATGAAATGGTGATGGAGAAAGACTCAGGGATCATCAAAGAAAAGAAAAAATCAATTGCTTAAACACAAAATTTGAATCTAGTGATGATGATGATTAGTTATGCTCGGATAGTGAAGATGAAGAGTATGCCATGGCGGTTCGTGATTTCTTTAGAAGACGAGGGAAATTCGTAAGACAACCTCATGATGAAAGGAAGTCATTCAATAAGGATGACAAGAAAGGCAACGGTGAAAGAAAATGTTTTGTTGTAGTGATCCAAACCATTTCATTGGTGAGTGTCCTAAGCCCAAACAAAAGTCTAAAAGGGCATTTGTTAGTGGCGCTTAGACTATAAGTGAGGATGAAGGCGAATAATCAAAGGAGGAGATAGCTCCTATGGCTTAAAACATACTTGGATACACCATTCATCCCATGAAATACTAGAACACTTGCTTCTATATTTAATGGAAAAATAAAAAATCGCAATAAATGTCGTTAATTATGTTTATCCTATTAAGAGCATCTCCAACCCATCGTACGATATAGAGTTCAATATACCGCCACATCACCAGTAAATCATCAAATTTTTATTTGATAAAAACACTCACAATGTATCGAACTTTACACGGTTTAATAGACGTCCACATCATCATAAATCAAATTTTCATGTGAGAGACAAATCAATTAAATATTCATAAAAGTACTAATAAGAGAGTTTATTAGATGTATGTTAAGAGACATACTCTCATTCAATATACCCATGACATGGACATTCCACAATGCATTGCATGATGACTCATCATTATTGAACTTATATTGAACCATGGGTTGTGGATGCCCTAACTTTAACCAAAGATATGGCATCTGAAAGATTGATACACGGGTTCATTGGAACCGCAACAGAAGTTTTATATTAGAGACGACACTCTTGATGCATGTGTGCATAAAATAGCGGAGCGTTACGCTTTTGAGAAAACAAGTGGAGCATCACACCGTACAAATGCTCGAAACACGAAAAAAATAAAAATTGTACCATATTTGACACATGAAGTTCTTTTGGCCAATTGTATGCTGCAAGAATAACTTCTTAAGAAGATGCAAAATGTTATGTATTTAGTCTTTATTAGCCTAAGTCGTGTCTAGGGGATAGTTATCGAGTTTCCTAAATAGCCTATAGCAATAAAGGTCGGTTGATGGTGTCGCAGCCCAACCCGACCCGTAGGACTATGTAACATTCGATTCCCCCTCATCTCTATAAAAGGAGGTGAGGGGGGGGGGGGGGGGGACGAGATTCACAACGCATTCTTTATCAATAATACTAATCAGGTCGATTAGGGATACATACCTTGTGTAAATTGCTTTTCTGTCGATATGCTTCTTTGATCGTGTTATCCGCATCTAGTTAACCAGGGTTGTAGGGATTCAATCCTACAAGTGGTATCAGAGCTTTGGTTCAAAGTCTCGCTGGTTTGCTAGGATCGATCGGGTGCAGCAGATCGACAGGAAAGGGTTCTTCTCACTTCTTCTCGAATAGCGATCGGTGAAAGGGTTTTTTCTTTTTTTTTTTCTAGTTTTTGAAGATTGAAGGTTCGGTGGTGGTGATGTCTGTTGCTGCCATTGTTAAACAAGAAGAAAGAATAAGATAGGAAAAAAAAGGGTCGTTGTTTTTTTTTACAAAAAGTCAACGACAAACTTCAAAGGGTTTTGGTTGGGCCAGATATTTTGGACTAACAATTTTTTATTGTTGGGCCAAGGGTTAATTAGTTTGGTTTATTGGGCCAAGTCTAATACATGTATATTGGGGCTGCACCAATTTGAATACTAATTTTTATTTGGTTTATTACAAGATAAAAAGGGTAGTATTACTTTGAAGGGATATTACACAAGGGGACTTCGTAATTCGTGATTGTGAGGGTTAATATCACAAGGTTTAGCGAATTATCGAAGGGACTTTGTTAATTTGTGATTGTGAGGGTTTATCACAAGGTTAGCAAATTAATAAAGGGATAAAGAAGCGTTCAAGACTTGTCGAGGTTGCAAGATTTCTTAGGTTATTAGAGATCGGTTTGCAAAATTAAAAGTACGACAAGGGTTACTTCAAAAGGCGTCGGGTACTTTCTTGATTCAAGGATTGTCGATTTATTGGATAGGTTATTTCCAAGGTTCAGTCGATATTTGAGTAAGGAAGGGTTTTACTTTTGAAGGGTTACTTGGTTTGATCGATTACTAGGATTTTTATCTTAGGGTTATATCGATAAAGCAAGGGTGTTTTGCACACAGGATACTTTGCTAGATCGTGTTTTTGTGTAGGTAAATTCACAAAAGGTTAAGCGGTTAGCAAAGGGTTAAAATAAGATGACGCTGAGTAAATTTGACATCGAGAAATTCGATGGGAAGAACGACTTTGGGTTATGGCAGGTAAGGACGAAGGCTTTGCTGGAACATCTGGAATTAGATGCAGCATTGGAAGAATTACCCGCCACCACAATAGTGGCTTACGATAACGTCATTCAGAAAAAGGCTTACAGCGCATTGATCTTGTGTATGGATGACCGGGTCCTACGGGAGATCACCAAGGAGACGACTGCAGCGGGGATTTGGAAAAAGTTAGAGACTTTATACATGACAAAGTCTTTAGCTAATCGTTTGTACTTGAAGAAAAAGTTATATACTTTTCAAATGCATCAAGGTAAGAGTCAGTCTGAACATATTGATGAGTTTCATAAGCTCGTGGGTGACTTAGCGGCTATAGATACTGCTATATCGGATGAGGATCAGGAATTATTATTACTCACATCTTTACCATCGTCTTACGATAATCTCGTGGAGAATTTGCTATATGGTCGGGATACTTTGAAGCTAGAAGATGTGTTCGCGACACTTAATTCTAGGGAACTTCAGAAGATGACAGAAGCAAAGGGTGATGGTGGTGAAGGGTTGTATGTGAGGGAGAGATCTAATCAGAGAGATATGGAGCAGAGTGAAAATAGTTCGTGGTTAAGGTCACAAGGAAGGAGCAACAAACTCAGGTGTTATATATGTCAGTCTGAGGATCATTTGAAGAGGGATTGTCCCAAGTATAATCACAAGAAATCTCAAGGTTTGTCAGGAGTAAAGATCAGGTATCCGGTTCTGGAGTTGATGGGAATGACAATGCTGATGTTATGATGGCTATGAGTGTTGATGAAATTTTGGACTGGATCATGGATTCAGGGGGCTCATACCATATGACACACAAGATAGATTACTTGGTTGATTTTAAAGAGTATGACGGTGGTAATGTACTACTAGGTGATGGTAGGGAATGCCGTGTACGAGGGATAGGAAAGGTTCGAGTACGAATGAGGGATGGATCAAGTTTCTTGTTGGACAACAACAGGTATGTTCCAGAATTAAGACGAAACTTGATATCGCTGGGTACTCTTGAAAAAGAGGGTTTTACCGTGAAGATGCAGTTGGGCAGGATCAAGGTTATAAAGGGTTCACTGGTGGTACTATCAGGAACCAGAAGGGCTAATTACGTATATACCCTGAACGCTCAGGCTATGACCGGGAAGACAATGAAGGGTAGCAAGCAGTTAGGAAAATTTCAGACTGGGTGGAAGATCAAGACAGGTGATGTTCTTGATTCATGTAATCAGAAGTCTACACAACAATGTTTGAAGAGTGGGGTCGCCAAACATTTAGATGTTGCGGGGTTACAACAGCAAAATGGGTTGGTTGAGAAGATAAACGTGACACTCTTGGATAAGGTACGTTGTTTTCTGATTAAGTCTGGTCTGTCCAAGGTTTTTTGGACAGAGGATACAACCATGTCTACATATCTAGATAATAGGTCACCATCAGCAGCGATTGGATTCAAGAAGACTATAGATATGTTTAGGGTTTTTGGTTGGCTTGCTAGTATTGAGCAATAGATGCTTGAACCGGTTAAGTTCAAGTGCATATTCCTGGGATACCGTAAAGGTATGAATGTTGATCAACTTTGGAGGTTAGATGACGTTACTTCAAAGGGAGTGCTTTACAGGAATATGGGTTTCAATGAAAGTGGGCAATACAAGAAAACTTTCATTGGTTCTGGTGTATGTACAAGTTCAGTGTAGGTGTTGCAAGGAGTTGAGTTTGAGGTGGAATATCGGGAGGATCATGCATTTGAGGTGGAACCTCAGGGGAATGTTGATCATGTAGATGTTTCAAAGAAAGTACAAACTCAAGTTTTGATATACTATCATCTAGCACGTGATAGGGAGCAACACTTAGCACGAGAACTATTCAAGTATAGAGAAGACAGTAATGATACTACTTTTGTAGTTGCTGCAGTGAAGAAGATATATGCACATGAGTCATTGACTTTCAATGATATAGTTGCTTGTGAGGTTCTTTCCAAGTGGATGGTTGGATTGAAGGAAGAAATGGATACTCGATTAGATGTGCATGTGCTCAGCAACGGTTGCAGGAAAAGCAGTGACGACATATACGGTTATTACTGGGAGGATACACCAGGTATGTTCATACATCTATTTCTCTATATAGATTGTATGGTATTTTCTTGCGGATGCAAGGCTGAGATCTCGGTTACCAAGGGTTTGCTGGTTAAAGCAAAGGGAAATATACTTGGTATTAAGATCATCAGGAATCAGAGTGGTAATACTCTGAGGGTGTCATAGTCCAGGTTTTACAACAGAAAGTTGGTACAGACTTTGTTGAAGGGACACTCCATACTGTCGTTGGAGGATAGTCTATCAGGGGACTGTGATGTGGTAAAGAATAGTAAGTGGTCATATATATATGCGGTTGGAAGCCAGGAGTATCAGGTGGTCTGCACGAGACCTGACATAGCATCTGCAGATGTGAGTATGTTGGATAGGTTTGATCATAGATTACAGACATACGTACAAGTTTTTGTGGATTTTGACTACACCATGGGTAGATCGATCACTGTCAGGGTAGATCAATCACAGAGTACGAGTTGCTGATACATGGATGTGCGAGGAGGTGGGAAGCTAAGTTGCAGCACAAGGAGGCTTTGTGGACAACTAAAGCGGAGTATATGACACTTACGGAGGTTGTGAAAGGAGCTATTTGGCTAAGGGGATTCTTGGAAGAGTTAGGCGTGAAGCTTAACACTGTTGCAGTTAATTGTGATAATCAGGGCGCGATTCATCTATCGCGAAATCATGTTTTTCATGATAGGACTAAGCACATCAATGTGCGTTATCACTTTTTCAGAGGAGTCTTGGATACAAAGACGATTGAAGTTCTGAAGGTGGGTGCTGAACACAGTGTTGTGAATGCCTTGACAAAGGTGATACCTAGACGCAAGTTACAACACTACTTGGAGTTGCTGAGTGTTGGGATAGGCTAATATAAGCCTAAGGTGGAAATTGTTATGTATTTAGTCTTTATTAGCCTAAGTCGTGTCTAAGGGATAGTTATCGAGTTTCCTAAATAGCCTTTAGCAATAAAGGTCGATTGATGGTGTCGCAGCCCAACCCGACCCGTAAGACTATGTAACAGTCGGTTCCCCTCATCTATATAAAAGGAGGTGAGGGGGGACGAGATTCACAACGCATTCTTTATCAATAATACTAATCGGGTCGATTAGGGATACATACCTTGTGTAAATTACTTTTATGTCGATATGATTCTTTGATCGTGTTATCCGCATCTAGTTAACCAGGGTTGTAGGGATTCAATCCTACACAAAACATGCAACAATTAAAGTTAATCAACAAACCAATTTAAAACAGACTTCAAGTTAAGCAAAATTTAGATACAAATTGCATAAGTTGTTCGTATATATTTGACAAACGACACCAAAATCATACCAAGTTACCATAAAAAAAAGGAACGGATGAAAACACCGTGACTTAAAATCTCTGTTAGCAGCGGTTAAAAAACCAAACTAAAAAACATCTAATCTTTTGGAACGCCATTTATTTGGACGGTTCAATATCGAGCTCGACTCTTTATAGCAAAAATATTGAGTATTTGATACTCGAGCTCGACTTGAGAGTATAGGCGAGTAACTCGAGCTCAAATCGGCTTACACCCTAAAGGGACATATATTTTCGTTACACAAGTAGTCACATATTTAACATTAGGAAGGTTGATGCAATCGCGTTAATTCTAAGGAGAAAATCAATGCAAATATATGAGGTATAGTGACATACATATGAAATTTTATGGCAACATGGTGAAACTCATTACCAAAGATCAAATGCTCACGCATACATGGCGGATTAATCATGAAATGAGTCTCAGCACGACTCTGATCATCTCTGAATTTCTAACCTTGACTTAGAAATGACCTCAAATGAGACTCCCAAACACGCATCCTCTCATACCTAGCTTGCTCCTCATTGAGTTTCGCATCACTATCATCATTCACATCAACATTATCCACTTCACCATTATCCCCAATTTACACTACCACGCCCCTTTCTTCATCCTTGTCTATCCACCAGTTATTACCTTGCGGGTTCGGCACATTCGGTCCATCCTCAACTCCTACTACATATCCGTCTCCATTCGGTGGTACATCAGCCATTATCTGCAAATACAGAAAATTCGAGGGTACATAAGGTCATTATTCGAAATTATATATAAGCATGCACATGCAACGCAAATGTGTTACGTATGCCAATATATGCAACAATATGATGATTATGCAATGCTTGCAAAAATTACGATGACAAGTACTCGACGTACTTTCAATAATATTACGATACATTATCATAGTATTTACTTAATAAATACTCGAGAGTTCATTTCAGTTTTAAGGGATACATCTAATATACAAAACAATGCTAAAATTAATCTTACCGAAGCCTTGCGGAGAAGTTGCGTGCTTTTTTAAAAATATTTTCGACACCAAAATTATAGTTTAGGACTATTTAAAATCAACCTAGTTATCTATAACTCGTGGCTCTGATTACCAATCTATAACACCCCCAAATTTACTATGCAGCGGGATATACATCTGGGTGCTATACACAAGCATCATCAAACAGGCAACATTAAACGACCTCAAAATGAGACATTTAAATTAAAGGAGACAGTTTAACTCTACAACATTGTCTAAAACCTTCGATCCCAAAGTAAGTACAAGTTCAGAGTAGTGTTTAGGTCCCCCAAAAGATCTTAACCACAATCCAAATTTTACCACAAGACATGACCACAACATAAATTGTTTTATAACAAAGGGAAAGAAATCAAGTTTTAGACAAACAACCACAAAAACAAACCCACAACATTCCCAAGCAAGCTTCACCACTATCACCTTCAGTTACATGAAACACATACTTAAAATCATCAACAAATAATGTTTAGTGAATCTGTAGGTTTTACAAATCACATTTGAACATAAGGATAAACACATTCACAATTATTCAATAACATTGTTGATCATACAATCTATTATTAAGGTATTTCATCTTTTAGCAAAAGCTAATTAATTGTATTTAAGATCATGACACCGACCCCATAACTTAATCACCCGCGCCAAAGTTGCCGGCATGATTTAAATAAAACATTGCCCCTCTTAAGGTATTCATTACCAAATTTATACCTTATTTCTTATCACAAGTTATCCGTCTCGCAGAGGGTACTCAACGTACTACTCTCGTCTCGAATCGGGTTGTTAACCCATAGTACTATTAATTGTATAAGCGGCAATTTCTACTCACACAAGAGCTAGACAATAGTTAACGGTTCATGAATTTAGGGCCTTTAGAAACACGATACTTAATACAATTCAAACATCATTCGGATCCAAATAGTTATTCACGACTTATGTTCATTTTTATTTAAATAGAATGTATCCCCCTCGCGAGTAAAATCATTTAAAAAAAGTACAAAGTGAGGCTATAGACTCACCTTAAGTAGTAGAAGTAGTAGTAAGACGATCGCCGACGATTTAGATGCCCGGTAAAACATGAAGCCGCAACCTACCAAATAAGGCGCGCACTTTATCAATATATTCAAGTATCGACTCATGCTTAATAAAACTAAAATCAACAACTCAAAACCATGATAAACTAATAAGAATAATCCACACAAGTGATACTACTATACACCTTTACAAAGTCTACTTCACCAAACAATGCTTCCAAAAGCATTTTGCTGGTATATGGAAACCCACACAACGCAAATGTTAGTGGAATTTCCTTTTATATGAAGGGTGGGGTAGATTTTTTAATTCATGCATTCTTTTGTCCTTAAAAATATAACACTAACTAAAGAGCGGAAATGACTAGTAGTCGGTTTTGGAAAATTACGGGAGTCAGGTTTCGTCCTGGTTTCGTAAAAATACTTTTTAAAAGTTTAAACGCACACGAAAAGTAATAATATGGTTCCGACTCGACTTAATACGCAATTAAAATGAAAACTTCGAAAATACTTATTATCGAAATGATCGATAATAAAGCGAAAAATTTTGGGCATCCGTCGGTATCGCGATCACTAGCGGTTCTCTTTAATAGTCCAAACGTAAAAATAAAGCCCCGACATCGGTTTGAACTTAAACCGTTAAACATATCAACAACAAAATTTCTTAATAATTTCTAAAATATTCATAAAATAGGATTAAATAATGATCTCGGGTTCGGTTTATCACAACCAAACTCTAAGATTGTCAATGGTATACAATTAGTTTACTACTTTGTTCTTGTTGAACCTTGATTTTAGTGCCTGCACTTTCATCAGTAGTTTGTATATTTTAATGAGGGTTAGTGATATCTGAATTAGAATCATGTGGGGGTTCACTATCAATCTTGGTTGTGCTAGAGGGAAATATCATTCCTATAGGAATCCACCTAAGACCAACATATAATAAGATCCTACTATGGGTTTCCACCTAAGATTGGATCTTGGCTACATGGTTTTCTCATGCAGGGTGGAAGGATTATCTTGAGAAAACCTATTTCCTTTAGGGATCCCTCTTTTAGCACATGAGTTCAACTCATTCAAGACCTTAGTGACACAAGCAACATGATTTTTCCTGAAGACACTATTCATGCATACGAAACACACCATGTTTGAGGAACGTGTGAAATCTAGAAATCCTAGTATGATCTGCTACACGCGCTTCAGATAACTTTACACAACTAATCTTAGAAGCAAGCCAATTCCTATATGATTGACTAACGCTCTTAGGTTTAGGAATGCTACCATTAGCATAGTTACGTAGAAGGCATCACATTAGCATTTATTGCTTGTGTCCTTTTCTTAGCTTCATCTCTATAGTGGTTATGACGCATGTCAAATGACCTATGTCCAAGTTCTTAGAACTATACCTAGAATCACTAGAGACAATCTTGTTTTGAGGTTTTGCAAAAGCAGATTTAGTCACATTGGACCTAGTTAGTGGAGTGACGGGTTTTGAAAAATGATTCACATCAACTTGGGAGGAAAACCATGGTTTAGAGGATTTAGGTCTCTCATATCTATACACAGTCGGTTTTCTAATAGCTGTTTGGTTTCTAGAGGTTGCAAAGGCGGTTTCCCCAAGATTGATGGTTTCTTAAACTTACTATCCACACTAGTTCCTTTAATTTTTCTCAGTTTGTTTTTTAATGCAGCTATTACAAAAATGATATCGATGGGCATCATGGGCCGAGCCCGGTGGGTCAAGAAACTATCGAGGGGAATGAAACCCGTGGGCTAAGTGGCTAAAGAATGAATTATGGAAACAATATCTCAGCCAACCAAGGAGAACGTGAAGTTAATTATAATTCTATTATTTTGTTTGACATTCCTTTAGTTACGTATTCTTGTTCCTAAAGTTTAGGGATTGTTTTGTCTTTTGTTTTCCTATTTATATGGTTGTAAAACTCCTTGGTTGATGGACTAATAAGAATTGAAGTTTTCATATTAAACACGTCTCTTGTGTTTCCTTACTCGGTTGGCCGAGAAGAATATTCCGACGACCAGCAACTTGGTTGGCCAAGTGCTCGCCGCCGCTAGGTTTCAGTCCTAGGGTTCTATTTTCCTCCTTACATCCTTATCAAGTGGTATCAGTAAACCAGGGATCTCAAGATGTCGGCACGGGGAAGAGATCATCGTCGCCAACAACCTAGAAACACCGCCGCCGAAACCAGCGGTCATGCTGCTCGCGATCCCCGTGATGTTGAGATTGAACGACTCCGTGAAAGGATTAGGGAGCTTGAAATTAATCCTTTTAATCGTTACGAAAGGCAGTATGAAAACACCCTGATCCGATCTGATGTAGACAAAACGGAAGAGGATGACTTCGAAAATTATTTTCATAATTCGCCACCACAAACACCTCCACGACACCACCTCCAGCCACCAGCGCCGCACCACCCTACGGATCCTTTGCGATCTTTAGGCATTCGCACTGAAATTCTAGAATTTGATGGTAAACTACAACCGGATGATTTTCTTGATTGGTTACATACGGTCGAAAGAATCTTCGACCTTCGCGATATCCCTGATAACATTAAAGTCAAATTGGTTGCCATCAAGCTAAAAAAGTACGCATCTTTATGGTGGGAAAACACACAACAACAATGTTATCGAAAGGGTAAACACAAAATTTCCTCATGGGATAAGATGAAGCGACTCTTGCGTACCAAGTTTCTCCCAGTTACTTTCAAACAAGACGCTTATCTTGAATACCATAACCTCCGCCAAGGAACCTTGTCCGTCGAAGACCTTATTAGTGAATTTGAACGTATGCGTTTACGTTGCGGAGCTGAAGAAGATGACGAACAAGTTATCGCTAGATTCTTGGGAGTGCTTCGACCAAACATTGCCGACACAGTTTCACTAATGCAATATTATTCCTTTTATGACGTATGCAGGTTGGCTTTGCGGGTGGAACAACAAAACACAAGAAAGAACAAATTAATTACCCGGTTCCAACCCCCTAACCGTGCCCCAAACCACCCACCAATCGCTGACAAGGCCGGCCCAATCAAACCAGAAACATCATCTGCTACCAACGCACCGCTTGATACTTCAAAACCTTTACGTTGTTTCAAATGCCAAGGTTTGGGTCACCTCAAACGTGACAGCCCGAACAAACAACTTGTGGCATTTGTTGACGATGTTGAGCCTAAGTATGACACCAAGGATGAAGAAGCAGCTGTGACTCTCTACCCAGACAAGGGAGAATCACTTGTCGTGCAGCGAGTGTTGAGCATCATTGTTACGAATCCAAAAGATGATACTACCTGGCTGTGACACAACATCTTTAGGACACAATGTACTTCAAAGGGACGCGTTTGTACAGTCATTGTCGATAGTGGAAGTTGTGACAACATGGTCGCCAATACAATGGTCGACAAGCTCGATTTGCCCACCAAAGACCACCCGGAACCGTACCAACTCACGTGGCTCAGAAAAGGTAACCTTGTCAAGGTGACACAAAAGTGCTTAGTTACCTTCTCCATTGGCAACAAATACAATGACGAGATATGGTGTGAGGTTATTCCAATGGACGCGTGCCACTTACTACTCGGACGACCGTGGCTTTATGACCGACGGGTCAAACATGACGGTTTTCGTAACACCTACTCCTTTAAAAAGGATGGTCTTCATATTACTTTGGTTCCTCTCCATCCTAAAGATTCGAAACCGGAGATAGCCCCAATGACAAAGGCTGAATTTATAGGTCTTATACGCCAGTCACCACCAGGTCCAATGCTCGGTTTGGTTGTGCTTGAAGAAAACACTACAATTGCTGACGTTCCGCCTGAGGTATTTCCTTTACTCACTGAATTTTCAGATGTTTTCCCCGATGACATTCCTACAGGTTTGCCACTCATGCGGGACATCCAACATTGTATCGATTTTACTCCGGGTGCAACAATACCAAATAAACCAGCTTACCGAATGAACCCGAAGGAATTTGCAGAATTACATCGTCAAGTTCAAGAATTGCTAGCGAAGGGTCTGATCCGAGAAAGCATGAGCCCGTGTGCCGTCCCAGCTTTACTTGTTCCTAAACCTAATGGCACGTTTCGCATGTGCATTGACAGCCGCGCAGTTAACAAAATCACAATCAAATATCGTTTCCCAATTCCTCGGTTCGAAGACCTTTTAGATCATCTCCATGGCGCTTCTGTTTTTTCAAAAATTGATCTACGCAGTGGCTACCATCAAATACGTTTACGTGCGAGGGACGAATGGAAAACCGCGTTTAAAACGCGTGACAGTCTTTATGAGTGGATGGTAATGCCATTTGGTTTGTCAAACGCTCCTAGCACATTCATGAGCTTGATGAATCATATTTTCCGGCATCTTATTGGCAAGTGTGTCGTCGTTTATTTCGACGATATATTAGTATTTAGCAAGAGTGTGGAATCCCACTTGCAACATCTTCGAGACATTTTTCTTATCTTACGTGAACAAAGGTTATTTGCTAATAGCAAGATGTGCTATTTTGTAACTACAAAGGTTATATTTTTGGGTTTCTTGGTGTCAGGAAACGGAATTCGCATGGACACCACAAAAGTTGATGTCATTACCACATGGCCCACTCCAAAGTCCTTGCATGATGTTCGCAGCTTTCATGGCGTAGCGTCCTTTTATCGACGTTTTATTCGTAATTTTAGTTCCCTCGTCGCCCCTATCACTGATTGTTTGAAGCGATCCAAGTTTATATGGAATTCAGAATCACAAAAAGCGTTTGATAAACTAAAGGAGGCAATCACCGCAGCACCGGTCTTGGCTTTACCAAACTTTGAACAGGTCTTTCAGGTGGAGTGTGATGCCTCCGGCCTTGGGATAGGGGTTGTTCTCAGTCAACAAAACCGACCCATTTCTTTTTTCAGCGAGAAGTTTAATGAGACTCGAAAACGTTACAGCACTTACGATAAAGAGTTTTATGCTATTGTTCGCAGTTTAGAGTATTGGCGCCACTACTTGCTGCCAAATGAATTCATCCTGTATTCAGATCATCAGGCATTACGATTTATCCAAGGGCAAACCAAATTAAAACCACGCCATGCTAAGTGGGTTGAGACGCTACAAGATTTTACATTTGTTATTCGCCACAAAGCTGGGAGTGCAAATACAGTGGCTGATGCCCTTAGTCGGCGTCCTGTTTTGACTACCACATCTACTGTTCATGTGCCAGGATTCGATAATATCAAACCCCTATATGCGGATGATCCTGATTTTAAGGATATTTGGAGCCGCTGTGTCAACACCCCGTTTCGTGATTATGTTCGCCGTGATGGGTTTCTTTTCAAAGGACGTCGTCTGTGTGTCCTACTTTCTTCGATACGGCAAGCCATAATTCTTGAAACACATCAAGGGGGTTTAACGGGTCATTTTGGGCGAGATAAAACAGCTGCACTCGTCTCTGAACGTTTTTTTGGCCGAAGCTAGTTAAAGATGTCTTGAAAGTATTAGCCCGTTGTCGCATTTGTCATCTTGCAAAGACTCATCACACTAATCAGGGACTTTACACTCCACTTCCCACCCCAAGTGGCCCTTGGGAAGATGTCTCAATTGATTTCGTTCTAGGCTTACCAGTGACACAGCGCAAAAAGGACTCAATCATGGTGGTGGTCAACCGTTTCTAAAAAATGGCTCTTTTTATCCCTTGCTCTAAAACATACGATGCATCTATAGTGGCTCGTTTATATTTTGCTGAGATAGTGCGATTGCACGGGGTACCTAGCACCATTACTTCGGATATAGATGTTAAATTCATTAGCCATTTCTGGCGAACTTTGTGGAAACACTTGGGTACTAAGTTACAGTTTAGTTCTTCTCATCACCCGCAGACAGACGGGTAAACCGAGGTTACGAACAGAAGTTTGGGAAATTTACTTCGTTCTTTAGTTGGTGATAATAAAAAATAGTGGGACCTCGTACTTCCTCAAGCTGAATTTGCATACAACCGGTCCTCCCATAGTTCCACCGGCAGTAGCCCATTTTTAGTAGTTTATGGACGTAATCCTTTTACTCCTTTGGACCTCGCCCCTTTACCAGCTGTTGCGTCTTACAGTGCTGAAGGGGAAGCTCGCGCCACTCAAATCAAGCTGCTACATGAGCATGTTCGTGACCAAATCACCAAACATAATTTACAATATCAAGCACGCGCTAACAAGCATCGGAAACAAGTTATTTTCAATGAGGGTGATTTGGTTTGGATCTTCTTACGCAAGGAGCGTTTTCCACCAGGTCGTTATGGGAAGTTACAGGATCGAGCAGATGGGCCATTTCGTATGTTGAAGCGTATTAATAATAATGCATATAAGATTGATTTACCGGGGTCGTATGGCGTTTCTGCCACTTTTAATGTTGCAGACTTGGCACCGTACATGGATGAAGGTGATTTTCATGGAGACTCGGGGTCGAGTCGTTTTTTAGGGGGGGAGGATGATACCGATGGGCATCATGGGCCGAGCCCGGTGGGTCAAGAAACTATCGAGGGGAATGAAACCCGTGGGATAAGTGGCTAAAGAATGAATTATGGAAACAAGATCTCAGCCAACCAAGGAGAACGTGAAGTTAATTATAATTCTATTATTTTGTTTGACATTCCTTTAGTTACGTATTCTTGTTCCTAAAGTTTAGGGATTGTTTTGTCTTTTGTTTTCCTATTTATATGGTTGTAAAACTCCTTGGTTGATGGACTAATAAGAATTGAAGTTTTCATATTAAACACGTCTCTTGTGTTTCCTTAATCGGTTGGCCGAGAAGAATTTTCCGACGACCAGCAACTTGGTTGGCCAAGTGCTCGCCGCCGCTAGGTTTCAGTCCTAGGGTTCTATTTTCCTCCTTACATCCTTATCAAAAAACCTTCTCCTGAACATGAGTCTTTAAATCAACATTTTCCTGCTGTAATTTCTCTTGAGAAGCCAATTTAGATTCTAGCAAATTAATTTGTTTAAGAAAATGTTCCTTACTGCTTTAAGATTTTTAATTTTATGATCCAAATGTCGTTCAAAAAAAAGATTTCTTTTTCATTTTTTTCAAAGTATGTTTCAAACTTTTCAGTTTTCTTTGAAAATTCAAGTTTGAAATCCTTAAGATCTTTTGATTGTTGAGCTAAAATCACTTTGAGCTCTTCAATCTTAGAATGAAAATTAGTTAATGAAGCAGGCATGTGGCATAGATCATGAGCATTCTGGTCAATCTTTCCGCTTATATGACTTGTATGTCATGAGTTGGGAGTGATATTGCTATCATCCTTTTCCATCACACTTGTGTCATAAATAGGTCCAAAATGCTCAGCATGCGGTATTTCATCGGCATATACGTCATTCCATTATACCTTTTTTGTATACTCTTCGTCATAAACGGGTCTTGTGTTGGCATGAAATATATCTGCAACATTCTTTGACGTGTTGCTAGAATCATGATTTATTGATGCTATACCATCTTCATTCACCTTGTTGTTATGCTCACGTTGAACTGTTGAAGTAGTCCTCATTCACCAATAGACATATTGACATTATAGAAGTCTGTATGCAACTTATTTCTGAAATCGTGAATCCCGATTCTAGTATAAACAACAAAGTACTTGTGTGTCGTTGGATCGTCATGATACGAGGTAACATGTGAATTGATGAACAATTGAAACTGAGTGTAGAGACCCAAAAAGCAATCATGCATTTTGTCTCGTGAAACTCATCTTTGTCAAGTTGTGGCTCTAGTTGGTCCACGCTGAGTAACAACGTTGCAATGAAATTTTAACCTTTTGATCAAAGAATGACGCGAAAGCTTGTTCGAATACAGACTTTGCATCTACTTATTTTGAATCATCATACGAAAGTATTAGAAGATGTGAACGAAGTAATCAAAAATTTGCCATGCCCCTCTCATTTGGATTAGCTTGCAGTTGTTGCAACTGATGAAGCTTTCTCTATTGAACGTTCGAAATCAACGATTCCATTGAAATTTGAGAAGTGAAATGATATTAAGGATTACTTAAGATCGAGCAGCGATAGAAAGTAATTATGATTGTTATGGTAAGAACAATACGGGATTTTACTATTCGTGGAGAAACCGAGAAAGTATGTTATCGAGGGATTTTGCAAACCAACGAAAAAACCATAGAAATTCTTAAGTCCTTGTTTGTTATGTGTTAGTTTTCTTAACATCCACTAAGTT
This sequence comes from Glebionis coronaria, assembly GCA_025667525.1. Taxonomy (NCBI): domain Eukaryota; kingdom Viridiplantae; phylum Streptophyta; class Magnoliopsida; order Asterales; family Asteraceae; genus Glebionis; species Glebionis coronaria. The sequence goes on along the minus strand of CM046874.1, from coordinate 632,181,785 downwards.
TTTCCTAAGACCAGCTATTTACAAAACCAAGAATTCAGTCTTAGGCCTACCATGAGTATCTTTCAAAACTCCAAATTTAATTCTCCTTTTCTTTTAACAATTGCTAAATCGCCTAGTAAGTCTTGCCAATTCAACAAGGACAAATAATCTTCTAAATTGCCTTGGTTAATAAATCTGATAACTCGCCAGGCACAAAATCTACTAATTCACCTAAACACCAATCTACTAAATCGACTAGATCTTTTTGCTATACCGCCTAGGGGAAACTTGCTAAATCGCCTAGTGCAATAAAACTGCTAAATCGTTGATATGAGGCGGATTATCAATTGCAACGACTTAGAAATTTTGTTAATTCTCCGAATCTGTTAACTCGCCAGAGCTAAATTGCTGCTATTTCGCCTATTGCACCAGAATTGTTAAATCGTCTGCTTAACCAGATTTGTTAATTCGTCTATAGGAAGAGAATTAACAATTTTGTAACCAAGTTTTTCAAGGCTTCAAAAAACACAACTTTTAGGACTTTTGAACAAAAAGACTTATCCTTTTAGACTTAGTAAGGTGTATAGAGAATTACAGTTGCAAACATTTATAAATTTAAGCAAAAAATTTAAAAATCAAGAATCATACTTTCTTTTAGGAATTTCGAACCAAAATCAAACAAAAAAGATGTTTTTCTTATTTTTGGGCAACTTCACCTATATCATATGAATACTAGATCAAAGATTGAACTAATAGTGAATTGATGAACACAAAAAACAAGAATTTTTTTTATGTTGTGTATATGTAGTTAAATACACGAATCAAAACAAACAAACACACGAACAATAGCAATCACTAACTCTTGCTACCATTTAAAGAATATAGTAAACTTTAATAATATCTTAGAGAGAAGGTGAGGTTTGAGGTTTTTCTAGAATGAGAAACCAGAATGTGTGTGAAATGTAATAGATAAATGAACCAATAATACCTTCTCCATAAAAAAATGGTTTATATATCTATGTCCATAAGTTGGACATAAGCTGCCAGCCAAGCTCAATAGACTTGCCCTGGTTAGCTTACACTGTTATATATTACTACTAACTATGAGCCTGTAATGCTATTGCTAGAGTGACCGACTCTTTTAACGATTAAACCGTATTTGTAACATGCATCTTTGATTCTTTTTTAATACTTTTCGGTGGGCAAAAAGGTCTTAATAGGAGTGAATCTATCATCATGGAGGATTTTAAAATTGCTAATTTGGCACGGAAGAAAGTGCCTTTCTAAGATTGTGAAACGCTTTCTCATAACGTATAAACCCCATAAACCAGAGCTGATCTCTATCATCTGTGACTATTTTTATGTCCTTTTGTGAAGAATTCTGTGCATTCTCTCTCCGATTCGCTTCTTTTATCCTGTTTGTTGGGATCACTACTACCTGCATAAATAACGCAAATGACATTCACTTACTATTTACTAAACCGCTGGCCATATATAAAGCCGAACTAAATTAGAAGTTTAACCATTTTACAATATAAAACTGTCAAACTTTGCAACTAAATTTATTTTACTGGGCAGTGACTGTTTCTAACGTAATAACAAGTTTAGTGATAGAGGTTGCAAACTTTTTTTTGATAAAGGGATTAAACCCGGTGAATAAAGAGCTTGCAAACTTTAGTGGTGGATTTGCATCTTTGCAAGCATAATGATTGGATTAGAATGAGATGTTGTGATGTTGTTGTTAAGAACAATGACCTGGACTTAACAAATGCAGAAGAACAAACGATAAAAGCAAATCTAGTTGTCATAATCTAAATTACACGCAATTAAATTCATTTAAAAAGTTGAAAAAGTGGAACTAATTAAGAGAATGTGTTAAAAGTACCTTGTAAGGCTCTCAAATGAGCTCCCCAGGCAATGTGATGTATCTGTCACTACAGAAAGCAACTTTTTTAGTAGAGATGAAGAGCATCCCGACAACTAGACCTGTATCCGTTGATAGGTAACATTGAGAAGCTTTCAAGAACTTTTCACCCTGGCTTTACTCAAACACTTCCTTGAATAAGTTTTCCCTCCCTTTTTTTCGTATGATTCTCGCTCCTAATTGTAGCTTTCCCTTAACTGTTTCTGATAACTTTGTGCCCTTCTTCACTGCAGGGTAACAAATATGGAAATTAAGTTAATTACACTTAAGTAAATATCATTTTGAGGTACATCATCATGTATAATACTAACTATAAACTGTATATCAAAATCAAAGTTATGTTTGATTATCTCGTCAAGAAATCATTCTTAGAACCCATAAAACTCTCAAATCCACAGAAAAAAAAGGAAATTTTTACATGATGCAATAATGTAATGTAGAATCAAATAACTATAAATAAAAAGCAGCCTAATAATTTAAGTAAAAACATGACAACTTAAAACAGCCATTAAAGAGTAAAAACTAACAAGCCAAATACAGTTTTTGTTTTTTTTTTTTAGAACGGCACCTCAATCTCACTGAAATCCGACCCCCGACTTATACCATCCATAACGGGCAGGCCCCGGGACCCGAACCACTAGGGGAAATCCCTAGAACTCATGGCTTCGCACTAAGGAGGAAAATCATGGATTTTTTGTCTCTTGCAAGACTCGAACCTATGACCAAACCCCCTTCCCAAGCTCCAAGAGGAACTCAGGTGGCCAACAAGCCAAATACAATAACATACTGTAATTTTTTTACTGAATAAAAGCTAGAGTTAATAGTAATATCTTCACAACAATTCAACATAAACAATTCTATCAGTCTCAACTCTAAATCTCGTTAGTCCTAACAGATCTGGTAATTAAGGAATTCACATTTGACGAATCAGCCCTAGTTATTTTTTACTAGTAAATATCACTTTGAGACGAAGCTAAATGTAAAAGTTAACTAAAATCATGCCGACCTCCTAAAAAAAGCCTTTAAAGTGTGGCGAGTTGGTTCAAACCTCGTTGATCAAAAAGATCGAAAACCATGGTTACCAAAAAAAATATGAATATTAACTACCAATATAACACTAAATTCCCACTTAAGTAGTTGCAAAATTGTACCTAATTATCTTCTAATAAACGTTAAAAAACAAGCAATTAGTTACTAACATTTATAAACAGTCCTAAATTTAGAATTAAAATCAGTTGTAGTTGAATCATATTCTCAAACATATAAAATAGTTAACATATGAGTAGAAAAAGGTTACCGTGTTCTCGAACTCTATAAACAAAAGTAGTCCTCTCCTTCTCTACGTCTTCCGTACCTTCATGAAAACACAAAAAGATAAACAAAAAAGAATACTAGCTTGATGTGTTTAAAAAAGTGTCTTAACGCGTGTTCTAAGTCACTAAGTATACATACTTGTAGTTAACAAGTTAGAATGCTGCTCAACACCATAGAATATGTTATAAGCAGCAGCATGTCCAAAGCCCGGTCCTGGACAACGGTGATCTTGCCGCGAATCGTCGGAATGGTTGATTTGGTTGTTAAACATTATTAAAAACAAGTTGTAATTTGCGTGTATCAGTGTATGTGAAAACAAAGCAATACTTTTTGTTTATGTATAAAATAGGCTCTTGTATTTTTCAACGCTAGCTGATTTATGCGCGTTTATTGTTTTAAATTTCTAATTACCAAGTCTTTTCCCACCACTTGCCTCCCTAGTTTCCATGCACTAAAAAATCTGAAATGAATAGTCTTTGATGTGTATTTTGGGACTAGACATGTCCCTTCCTCCTCTAATACATACGCGTCCAAAGCCACACAATAGGATCGATTCTTAAACTAGTTTGGTTTGAATTGACGGTTAATAAACCAGTTTAATTCAAAACCATATCGATTTTGAAACTAATTTTTGTTATATTTTTCCGATTTTTTATTGAATCAGATCAGCTTTAATCGGTTTTTAATCGGTTCGGTTCGATTTTAACCTGCTTTTAAACTGGTCTGAGTCATTTTATTAAAACCGGTTATGTACCATCAAACTGGTTTTTTAGAAACCGATTTTTTATAAATTGATTTTGGTGTTTCTGTCTTAATCACATCATAAACGGTTTTTTTCCACCCTTTTAGGTATTGTTCGCGATCATCACACAAATCTACCAAATAACCGTTTCTAGAATTGGAGATGTTTTTGAAACGTGCCCCCCCCCTCTCGAAACGCGTCTTCTTTGTCTCAGTTGAAGCTCTAAATCAAACTTAAGTACCAATATCGTTTGGTGATCGCATACTTAATTGTGTGTTAAACTAAGTATATATAATGCTGAGTTTGATAAGTTCTAACGAATATAAAGACTGATCCTACGATTCATTCACTTTTAAGTATGTAGTTCGACTTAAACCTTAATAAGTACCTTTCCTAGCCTTAAGTGCCTTTAATTTGGGATCTACTATGTACTTCCTGATCACAAGTTTCAGATTTATTTTTTTAATATGTAGAGCATCTTATTTTAAACAATTTCACTTCGCTCTCGCGGCTTCTGGATGTAATTTACTTTTCACAAATGATTATTTATTTCTTAAATTTTGGAAACAGTACAAGAAAAAAACTAAGACAATAACATTTACTCGCACACCATACGTTTGTGACATGAGCATGTCTATTCAAAACAGAATGATCATACCGACTCATCAATCATTTTCATATGACCAAGTGGATGGTTGAATGGTTGGATATCACAGTACTTACAACTTGATGCCATGAGAGAGCCAACATCCAGATCATAATAGTTATTATCAGTCTTAACCGGTTCCACAAACTTACGCGATATCACAACAGAGTTAATGACATCGTCGTCTGGATGAAAAACTGAGAGAACATTGAACCCATGAAGAACATTAGGATCAACCACCGGGTAAAGAAATGCACGGGCACCGTGGGCGCTCCTTAGCATCAGGATGGCACCAGGTGCTATGTACTTAGCCAAATGCTGAATTACTTTATTTTTGTCGTCAATATTCATCCCCACAAGTGCAGCCAAGAAAATCACATCATACTCCTTCAACTCATCAGTCACATCCATGATATCACCAGTGTGGAACACCATTCTTTTGGACAAGTCATGATCGGCTGAAACCAAACGAGAAGCCATGGAATTTGCCGTAGAGTCAATGTCATAGTTGTGGAAAGTTGTATCCTTGAGATGGTAAGAAGCCAAGACTATCGAGGTGAAAGGTAGTGGGCCAGACCCCACAAATGCGACACGCTTAGGGGTTTCAGCTGTGGTGGAAAAGTGTTGATTAAGGATGTCATACTCGAGACGACCAAGCTTGAGGTAATTGGAATAGTAAAGGAAAAGATTAAGATGATTAAGAAGATTTTTAAGAGATCCTAAAATAGTCTAGAAGTGAGCTTCAAGTAGGCCCTCGGCCTCACCACAAATTCTAATCATCTTAGACCTTATTTCCTGTATATTGGGTGGGAGAGTGGCTATATTAATAGAAGAGTGAGGGATGCATGCGTGGATGAGTTGAGTGAAGAGGTTGACGACATCTTTAGAGGGCTTGAGTGTTTCAAGCTTGGAAAGTTTCTCATAAATCTGGCACACTTTCTCAATTAGGATGCTCTCTTCTTGGACTTAGACTTGGAGTGATTCCATTTTGACAATTAGGAGGAAAATTCGCAGTTAAATTTTATAAACTAGAACTCTATGTTTGTTTGTTTAAAGAATAAGGAGTAATTGTGTGTGTTTGCATAAATGTAATGTAATAATGAATCTTATTTATAGTCATGTCTAAGTTTCACATAGCATTGTGAAGATTGGACGAGTCATGCTTGGCATTAACATGACAACACCTGACAATACCCTTTTGCATAAACTGTTAACAAAGTATATATTTGGACATCAATGTGGTATTTATACATATATATATATATATATATATATATATATATATATATATACAACTATTAAAGAAAAGAAATACTCCATATTTGTTATTCATGTCTGCTCATTAACAAAACCCTTTATAGTAAGTGTAAATTTTGATGCATTTGTTGTTGAAAGAACCAAAGACGGTAATTTTAAGCACTTTAATTATAAAAGCACACTTCGGTCTTTAGGTAAATTTCAGGATATCAAAAAGGCCGAACTAAAAATCATTAACTGGATGGATAATATTATGCAAGAATATTTGATAAGCACAGCAGTGATGATGATGATTACCCGCCATCCAAGGAGCCACGTGGATCAGAACGTAGTTAGTTCTTTGTATTTTCATTTGATTCCTTGTTGTAATGTAATCGAACTTATTTAGACTTTGTACTGTAGTATTGTGATGAAACTTAATATCTTTTGAGTTTTATTTGGTAGATGATTGTAGTGACATACCTTGTCACAATTTTGTTAAATCATCAATGCAATCTATATATATTTACCTTTCATATCTATGATGTGTCTTTATTAGCTCTTTTGTGATTTGGTTGATGAATCCTTGTAGTTTGTGATGTTTGTGCATATAGTATCCATGATATGTCCTGATAAAGAATCCTTTTTATCTTGATGTGTATACTTACCACGTTTCTTTCATTTGTAATGACAGAATATGTCTCCAAAGCTAACAACAGCTACTGTTAATACTATGATTGAGCGAACGATTGCTAGAGCACTCGAGGATGATCGTGCTGCAAGGGGAGAAGGTTTAAGAGTTAGAGGTAATAATGCGGGTCCAGTTGGAAATGATGGGAATGCCGTGAATGTTGGTGGCCCACAAGCACCTAGAGAGTGTTCCTACGCCAGTTTTATGAAGTGTGGACCTACCCAATTGCATGGTACTGGTGGTGCTTTAGAACTACGTCGTTGGATTAAGAAGACTGAGAGTATTTTTGAGACCAGTGGGTGTTCGAATGAAAATAAGGTGAAGTTTGTTGCCGCTACTCTTCAAGATGATGCATTAAGTTGTTGGAAGAGTCAAGTAGTTACTGTTGGGCTGGATGTGGCAAATGGTAGGACTTGGGCTGCCACGAAGGAGCTGTTGTCTACTAAGTTTTGTCCTGAGGAAGAACTGGGGCAATTGGAAGATGAATTGAGGCATTTGGTGTTGAGAAACAATGATATTACTGCTTATACAAAGAGGTTTAATGAACTGTGCTGGTTATGTTCTGATGCTTTTGTTGATGTCCGTAAGAAGATGAAACAATATATCAAAGGATTTTATAGTAACATCAAGGGAAACTACTTCGTCAAGGCCCAGATCTTTTAATGAGGCTGTTCAGATGGCACATGCTTTGATGGACGTTAAGGTGAAGGATAAGAAAGATAACACTACTGAGAGCAACAAGAGGAAATGGAATCTGCTCAGTCTAGCCAGAATCAAAATCAGAATCGTGAGGGCTAACGCAACAACAACAACCAAGGCCCGAACTGAAACCAGCAGTTTAACTAAAGGAGAAATGATGGTGTTCGTGTTGCCACTGTGCCTAGAGGTAATAGGATCAATCCTAAGTGTGGTTATTGCAGTTTGTTCCATGAGGGGAATTGTGATCCTGCTTGCAACAAGTGTGGGAAGACTGGACACAAAGCTGCTAAGTGTAGAACAAGAGGTGTGGCCACTAGAGCTAATGCCACAAGGGTGATGACGTGTTTTAATTGTGGAGAAAAGGGGCACAAAAAAGGAAATTTTCAAAGGGGTGGAAACCGACAGGGAGGTAATGTCGTTGCTGATGCTGCTCCAGTGTCACACCCCACCAATGGTGGAATATGGGGCGCGACGTATGGATATCATCACAACAAATGGTGTCTCTATAGAGAAGACTAAAATGCAAATATAATGTCATAAATGGCGACACAAATGTCATGACAATATCTCAACAATGCAGGAGTCTAGGTAAGGTAACAGTCCTACCACTTACCCAAGACAAACAATAAACATAAACCAAACAAAAATATAGGTGCCAACATGTATCACTTATCAAAAAACATAAAGGTAAACTAAGAAGGAACGTGGATCTCCTTCTATATGCAATCCTAAGGCATCCAAGTCTAGCCACTTCTATCCTCAAGCTTAACCACATTCTCACCTGAAAGAGACACTAAAACACGTCAACATAAAGTTGGTGACAGTCATAGGTTTAGACTCCAACACAAGAGAAGTCATAAGCTGTGAATACCATAAACCAATAAACATATGGACAACGCGCTACAATCATGTACTAACAACTAGCATTCAAGTTAAATCAATCATTACAATTCCAAGGAATCACGCCTTACCAACAATCACAATTTCCAAGGCATCACGCCTACCACCAAATCTCAATTTCTAAGGCATCATGCCTTACCAACATTCTCAATTTCCAAGGCATCACACCTTACCAACAATCACGATTTCCAAGGCATCACGCCTTATTGTAGAATATTGATAATCAATGAATCTATGAAGGGGTTTGTTGATTTCTAGAGAGAGAAAATTAGAGAGAGAAAGTGAGAGAAACTATGTGAATTTTATTAAGTGGAAAACAAGAAATGACAACAACCAACCCCTTTCCATGGTGGAAAGGGGTATTTGTAGTTCCAAGTCATAAGTGGACTTGGGCCGGTCCATGACAAGCCCATGGACCGGTTCTTACTTAAGTTAATAAGCAAATAATAACTAATTACTAACTACGAGCTATTACAACATAAATCATATTGTGGAGTGACCGATACTTCTAATATACGTTAAAACGTATTTCTAACAATCTCCCCCTAAGGGAGGTCACTCCACGTTACAAAGTTCTAAACCTAGCATACTATACTAAGTCTTCGTTCTTTAGCTCGTAGTCCTTTCTTCTTTTCTTTCTTTTGTTGTGAATATGTTGGTTTGATCTTTTTGGCTTTGACTTGAGAGCATTGTTCTTTGGCCTTTCACGTGCGATCTTTGCCTTTCTTGTGAACTTTGTCTCCTCGTGACTTCATGTTCCACACACTTACGTCTTTTTGTTGGATTCTTGAAAGCTTCAGAGTTTGATACAGCGGAAGACTTCATCTTGTTCTTTCTTGAATTTTTGTTGCAAAAGACATAAGCATGTGGGAATGACTTTTACCGGTACACCGCAACACCACCGTCTTCACTAGTACACAGCAACGCCACCGTCTTCAACAGGTACTCAGCAACGCCACCGTCTTTAGCAGGTACACAGCAACGACACGAATAAGATGGCTTTGAACATCTTATTCTAATTCGGTAGCATTTTACCTCCGGTCGGTGAAGACCGTTGGATGATATTAGATATCGTACCCGTGACGGATAGTTTCAATTAAGTAACTTCCTGACAGGATTTCGCGGGTAAACCCGTTCTCTTTATTCGACCGTCCAAAGCTGACTGCGAACATAAAGAGTGAATCACTTGGATAAATTATCCTTGTGATTAAAAGCCGTCAATTCATGAAACCTGGAACAAGTGAATTTCAATTAAGATTTTCACCATCGTTGCTTTCCAGTTGTCACGAGCTCGACTCATAAAGAATCTTGCACGTTACCTACCAAGTGCTGTTTGATATTGACACTAGAAGGATTTCCACTCGTCACTGTGGTCAATAAAGAGTCACTCTGAGTGTTCTGGCAAGATCATATGATAATGCGAAGAGGCCTGGAACGAGTTTAAGTTCAATTAAGAATTAAACCACTGTTACCTTCCAGTTTTTCACAAGATTGGTTCTAAAAGAACCGCACGTGTAACCTACCATGAGCTTGTTTGATGTTGGCTCAAGCAGGATTTCCATCTTCATTGTAATACTTGCGTATTACTCGGATGTTCTGGCAATGTTACAGGAATACTGCGTAGGACTCATGAAAATCTCTTACTTTTCACAGTGTGTGAGAAAGCAAGGAATAAATGGAAAGTGTCCTAATGAGACTTTTGATGATCTCTTGGCTCTAGACTCGATTGTGCGTTTTGATTTAGTGAGCGATGGCTGGAGAGGAGTGCCACCTTTTCAATACCAGTTTATTCGGAGTGAATAAACCAATAGATAACGTGTTGATCTCCGTGTGATTAAAACAAATACCTTTTGAGAGATATTTGAGTTAGCTGGGGAAGGGTTGTGCATTGCATCACTGGGTCCATGATGTCTTTCTTCAATACCGAGAATCATTAACAAAAATGACCTCAATAGCATATGTATTGACCCGGTTTCTGCCTAAAGTTGTAAGGAGGGCTTCTTTCTTTACACCCTTTATCTTTACATTTCTTTTTCATTCTTCAACCCCTTCAATGCTTACCAATACGTCATCACTAGCACCTTGTTGTGATTGTTCCAGTGCTAGCTTAAGTACTTGGTCGGCATTCAGCTACGTTCACATTCTTTCTCCATCTTTCCTAGGACTTCTAATTCTATCTAGGGAATTGTCCTTGGGAAGATTCCATCGGCTCTGATGAATCATTGGACTTAACCTATTCCTACCACCCTTTTGTCACCACATCCGTCGTGAATTAAGCGTGTTTTGGGAAGGAATTGCCACCATGAAAAATCATTGAAAATCACCTAAAGTACTTGTGATATTGAAATCAAAAGTTTTGTACCTTCGGTGTTTTGTTCATCAAAAACGCTCCCCCTTAACACGTGCTTTACACATATTAAGTTGGATAATCTTTAAGTCTTTTTCATCTTTTAGCCAAGTATCACTTACGTCTCCTTAATCCCATTTTCTCCCCTTATCCAAAATGTTAACCATTAATATTTGGGATATTGAATGGATTAACCGGTCTTTGGGTAAAAATGAAATCGATGTTTTGGCCATAGAACAAGTTATTGCTCCCCCTTAAGTTAATAAGGGATAGTTGTAGTGCTTTGGTATGACATATTTTGAAAGATTTAGAATCTCGTGAGAAATTCTTGAAAAGTTATCATACCTTAACACTACACCAAGCCATTCAAGCACATTATTCACAAATTTACATATTCACAATTGAAAACCAATATAAAGTGACCTGAGATGTACGACCCATCAGATGGATCGCTGCAGTAGCTTGTGGTGCACTAAATACGGTCTTCCACCCACGAATCTTTCCAAGCTCCTCATCAATCTACGTTCCCGGAGCTTTTGATCGATCTTTTTGATCACATACTTTGCCATCTGCCGGTAACCTGGATGCCAATCCTCCGTCATCTCTGGCAAAGTTCCACCCGAGTTCAGATGCTCCAACTTTCCTCTGACTTGTAGAAGAGTTCCATCACTATACTTGTGAAGCTCACCCACCCTCATAAACTTCATCAAACCTCGACTGTTCAAGTAGAAAATGCCGGAATTCGGGACAGAAATGCCGGTATAAGGACATCTTTCTACATGTTGAGGTAGCACTTGATTCACAGGACGGGTTAAATTGAGCTTCCTCTGATAGCTTTCGACTCCCAACTGAAGATCTTCAACTCGTGATTTGATGACAACGCTTCGTGTGAACATGCGAAGTGCTGTATTCAAAGCAATCAGGTCTTCACGAGGAATGTGTGTAAGTTGATCTCGGGTCATCAGAAGCAGCATATCTTCAATATCCTCAAGGCGAATGATGGAAAAATCTCCTTGCTGGATTTTGTATTCCCTGTCATCCTCCCTTTTCAAGCGAATCTCCGTCACATGATAGTAGCCGTTCTTGGCTTCAGTTTTCATTCCTAGGATGCTGGAGATGCGGATGTCGGATCTAACATTGCTTCCAGAATTGACCAAGCAGCAACCCCTGTACGCCCTTCGAACTCGTTCGTCCCAATGAGATGCACCTATGACAGCATACATATCATAATTACGATTCATTTTTGGGACCCAGAGTCGATTTACCTTTTCCTCGATGAAGGGTATTGTCCCCCAGTTGGCAGCTTTCAGCAAAGTCAGGGATGTTGCGTACTTTGATGACCCCTTCAGTAGATACACAAGATCATTGGTGACGAAGAAGTCAAGAGCAATCTGATTATCTTGAGCAGGATCCATTGGAGGTGGAGCTCTTTCTGATTCATGAAGTCCTGGCCGTTGAACGGTTTTCAAAGCCTTTATGATCTCATCGGCATAGTACTCGAGCTCCATTCGGGGTAATCGGGTTTTGGCACGCAGTCTCTTATCTTTCAGTGCTTTCTTCACCAAGGATGGAGTAACCGAAGTCTTATACTCATGAGCAAGAAATGCACATAAGTCAATCGGACTTCGGATACGGAGATACAGCACATCTTTGTCAGCATCTGTGATCGGATCATATTGTGCTGCTGCCGTGATCCAAGCTTGTGGTGGTGCAGACTCGTCTATCTCCAACGTGTCTTCCCAGGCACGAATGCTTGGTTCAGGAACCGTAGATTGTTGTGCTTGTTGTAGAGGAGTGGAAGTGCGAACATCTACTGGTTCTGTTTCAGGCATTTCGGCAGTGTCGTGAATTGGGGAGTGTTGTGCAGCTTCGGGTTCCGTCACTGATTCTGCAATCACAGGAGGAACAACAACAGAACTAATGGGGTTAGTTGTAATAGGTAAAGATACAGCGATAGAGATACCGGGAGCCGAAGACGCTGTAGTGGCATTCACATCGTGGCGCCACTTAGTTCGTCTTGATTCCGAGGATGTCGATTTGTCCTTCTGTGCTGCATCTTTTGTGGACTTGGTTCCAGTCTTAGCAGCAGTCTTCTTGGAGCTGGTAACCTTGTCTCCCTCTTTCGGCTGTTCACCCCCATCATCATCCTGATTGTCATCCCCGTTACTATCCCTAACACTCTCCTGATTCTCATCACCACCATCGTCGCCATCATCATCATCATCCTCGTCATCATCCTCATCATCCTCATCATCATCACCACCCTCGTCATCGTCTTTCTCCTTTTCTCCTTCTTCTTCTTCTTCTTCCTCTTCTTCACCCGTACCCTCTTCTTCACTTTCTTCCCTTTCTTCCTCAGGTAAGATGTGATATGGTACCACACTTCCAAACGTCTTGAATAATCTATCATCCTCCATGATAGCATCATTCAGGGATTTATATAGAGCCCGTTGAATCCTCGACTTATCATACGACCCAAGTTCCACCATACGAGCCTTAAGGATCTTCTTCAATTCAAAATCCGTCAGGTCATAAGCAATCTTGTAGGCGGCTTCTGAAGGGTTGGATGATTTGACCATCAAGTTGTCAGCAGCAAGTGTCTTCAACTCATCGCGAAGTTTAGGCATTAAGGATTCAACGGATTCTTGCACTCTTTCTTTCACAGATGCTTCAAGTGCTTCTTTTTGTTCCTTATATTTATCCCTCATCGCTTGAAGTCTGGTAATACGTGCAGCATGCTTATCAGCCTCAGCCTGCTTAACCCGAGCAAGTTCTTCTGCATGTGCTTTTCTAGTCAACTCCATATCTGAAGCGAACCTAGCAATCATCTCCTCTTGGGCTTTCCTAGATTCTTCTTCCCTCTGAGCTCGTCTTTGCAACTCTTGGCGAAGTTCATCCATTTCGCGTTTGTTAGTATCAAACATCTCGGCCATCACTAATGCAGCCATTGCAGATGTTGCAGAGCTGCTTTGGGTTGACCGGAGTGGCTCGGTTGTTACTGCTGTACTAGGGATGGGGATTATGGGTGGTGGAAGAAATAGTGTTGAAGCCGGTCGGGTTGGTAAAGGTTGTATGGGTGGAGGTTGAGTTGTTAAGGGTTGAGTTGACACCATGATCGTAGGAGCAACAGGTTCCTTTTCCACACTTGCTGAAATAGGGATTGATGGCTCCTTCGAAGTGGAATAGTGTTCAGGTGACCCAAACTCATCAACATCATCCGGTTCCTCGTACTCATCCTCGATATCTACCCTCGCACCTGAACCACTACCGCCTGTATCTTTCCTACTCCTTTTAATAGCAATCTTCATCATTTGTTGCTCGGATTTATCAAGAGTAGGATCAACAATATCTTCTTCATCACGTAGACGCATCAAATCCTTACCCTTTCCCTTCTTACCCTCTGTCTTCTTCTTCTTGGGTTCGGGTTCAGGTAACGCAGCTGGTTGTTTGCGTTTACCTTTACTCTTAACCGTTGTCGATGAGTCTTCTCCAGTCTGAAGGTTTTCTTTCAGCCTTTTGATTTCTATCTGCAGTAGCTTGTAATCTGTAGAACCTTTGATTTTATCAGATAGAAGGTAATCAGGAACAGGACCCGGAATCACACCAATAGACGGTCCTTCATGCCTCAGATCTACAGTATCATCAGCTTCTTCAGTGTGATAGCGACCTCCTGCACGCCTATCAATAGTAGCATCAAGCTTCATAAAATAATTTATGATAAGCTTAATAAACCGAGGATAAGGAAAGAAGTTTGTCTTCAGCTTCTTGTTGTAGAAGAGTTGAAAGGTGAATTCTTCCCATATCAACAAAGCATAATCTGAATTCGCAGCTTTGTACATGCCATAGAAGAGGTTCATTATCGGGCTGCGCAAAGCATCATGTCCACTCGTTTTTGGTGTAAGGCATTTACTGAGAATACCCATCAAAGCTCTCCAGGGTTATCCTACCTTAGCAGTAGTAAACTCAGATGCAACTCGTATTTCCGGACATCCAAGTGCGTCAAATAACTCCGCGAGTTCATCTTTAGTAGGATCCCTTGAGAAAGACATGCCCTTGGGTGTATCCCGTATACCAAGAATCTTACGGAAGTCTGAAACGGTGAGTGTCTGCTGCTTGTTATCGATGGTGAAGGTGATCTTGTTCGAAGTGATTTCCTTGGTTGCCCAAAATTCAAACATATACTCATAAGGCACCGAGGCTGTATTCCTAAGGGCGTTCTTGAAGTGAGAGTTATCAAGGATGGCTATGGCGACCTTAAAACCATGGTGAGTGGATTTAGAAACTTGCTTCAGCCTATAGTTGTTGGGTATAAACTTAAGGGTTCGAGCTTTAGCAATATCGGCTTCTCTAGATTCTTGGATAGCTTGTACTGTTGGATTAGTCATTTTATCTGCTTAAGATAAGACATGAAAGGTTGATGCACAAATAACAGATAGATATATATCATTCTTACTTCTAAGCATAACACATTTCATAAGATAAAACAACAAGTACATAGATAGCATGCAAACAAGAATAATCAAACTCTTCATCCGGAACTTTTCCTCATTCGGAACTTCCTTCATCCGGAAGTTCCTCATTCGGAACTTCCTTCATCCGGAAGTTCTTCATTCGGAACTTCCTTCATCCGGAAGTTCTTCATTCGGAACTTCCTTCATCCGGAAGTTCTTCATTCGGAACATCCTTCATCCGGAAGTTCTTCATTCGGAACTTCCTTCATCCGGAAGTTCTTCATTCGGAACTTCCTTCATCCGGAAGTTCTTCATTCGGAACTTCCTTCATCCGGAAGTTCTTCATTCGGAACTTCCTTCATTCGGAAGTTCTTCATTCGGAACTTCCTTTATTCGGAAGTTCTTCATTCGGAACTTCCTTATTCGGAAGTCCTTCATTCGGAACTTCCTCATTCGGAAGTTTTTCAGAAGAAATCCTTCATTCGGAAGTTTAAGCCACGTTCATCCGGAACTTTTACAAACTAAACTCAGATGATTATTATAGCGCGTTTGTGAGTTTCTAAGGCAAACTAAGGCAATATGAACATCATTTAGTCTATTCCGAGCAAAACCCACCATAAATCCCTTGTTAATTAACCCTAATTAAGGAATACCCCTAAATCTGATAAACGTTAGTTATCTGGATCAATTACGGGGATATAAGTGTTTAATATAGATGATATGTACCTTAATTTAGCAGATGAACAGGAAGGAATGATTAGACGAGATGTTTGTAAAAGCTTGTGTGTGTTTATTTTTCAACAATGGCGGCAATGAATAGGAAAACAGTGAATCAGAAAAAGTGAGGGGCGGGGGTTTTGTTTTTTGACTTAGGTCAATTTTTGACTTTTCATTAAACATTACCTTTAGTCCCTCCAATTTCACTCCCTATCCTTTTTGTTTCTAATTTTTTTCCATTTTACCTAACTCTTGTTAAACGTACACACAACTTAGCAAACGCATCTATTAGCATATCCTCAAAATCTAAAAGCCATGCATATCACTTAGAACGAACACAAGTCGTTTTTTAAAGCAAAACCACTCAATTACCATGTAGCCCTTAATTTTCACAATCACTTTTGAAAGTCAATTTTAATGACAAAGATGATTTTACTATTTTCTCCCCCTTAAACGATGACCCGTTTTCTATTTAAAGAGCTGTAGTCATTGTTTAAAGAGTCAAATAGTGATGAAAGCATTTCCAATTTATCTCTTGAAAAATTTTGATTCGTGGTTTTAATAAGATTTCTCTTATCTTAACAAATTAATGCACTGAGACGTACACAAATTCGTGTAAGACCAAGTTGTAAAGTAAACTTGATCCCTTTGCATAATTTGGCTTGTAAATCACGCCCGAGAAAATTAATTCCCGTTCTGAGCCAATGTTTTCCAAAGAAATACGTGACTTTAATATGAAAACCGGGTTGCAGTCAGAAATAACTACAAGCCATACCAAAGATAATATATTGTTAGAAATACGTTTTTACGTATTTATGAAGGATCGGTCGCTCCAACGATAATTATGTAATGGGCTCGTGATCTATTTAATTATTGTATAGTCCATATAGCCCACATGTAGGGTGGGCTATATATAACCCCTCCTAGCATGTTAGGAGGGGGTTGTTGATTCCACTTTTTACAATTAATCATTTATTCATCTTTCACTTTCTCTCTCTAATTCTCTCCCTTCTCTCCTTTCTCTCTCTAATCCTTCATCTCTTTCCTTCATTTCTTCTTTAATTATCAATCAATCAACCACATAAATCCACCAAATCCATAACATAGAATAGGCCATTAATCTCGTAGACCTTCAATTGGTATCAAGAGCCATGGTTAGTTTGGTTTATTCTTCTTTTATTTTGTTTGATTTTGGTGGGTTTTGATTTAATCATGCTTAAACTTTAAAAAGTTTGTATTTTTTATAAAAAGTTTGTGTTTTTATGTGTTAAATCATATCAAATCTTCAAATTTATTTACTTTTTAGATAAAAAATCACAAATTTTTATATAAAAATCAAATTTTTCTTATATAAAACCTTAAAAAGTTTGTGTTTATAAAAAAGTTGGTGTTTTTTTTTTTTTTTTATAAAAGTTTTTGTTTTTCTCTTTTTAATTTTGTGTTTTTATAAAAAGTTTGTATTTTTTTTTTATCACAAATTTAATAATCAATTTAGATAAAAAGTTGGTATGTTTTCTAAATTTTATCAATTTATATAAATTTTTATCAATTTTTATTTTTTTTATTTTTTTATTTTTTTTAATCAGTTTTTTATTAAAATTTTTTTTTTAATTAATTTTTTTTTAATCCGTTGTCTGTTATCAGTTATCAGTCTTTTTCGTTTATCCTTTTTTCGTTTATCCGTTTGTTTTTTTGGTCAAGTTATCAGTTTTTTCAGTTATCAGTTATAATTTTTGGATTTCTTTTTTAATTTTTTTTGGTCAAACTACCTATTCTGTTAAATCTTTCTGTCCTTTATGGTCCATTGTTTCTGTCCAATTTTTGTCCAACAATACTAATTCGCAAGTTCCGTATCAAATTCAAATGTTCCGAATCAATATTTAAGTTCCGAATCAAGCAGAAAACTTCCGAACCAAGAACTTCCGGATCAAGCCAGAAGTTCCGGATCAAGAAGTTCCGGATCAAGAACTTCCGAACCAAGAACTTCCGGATCAAGCCAAAAGTTCCGGATCAAGAAGTTCCGGATCAAGAACTTCCGAACCAAGAACTTCCGGATCAAGAAAAAGTTCTGATTCGGAACTCTTCCGAATGAAGCTCTTTCAAACATAACGGACAAATTGGGCAAATCATCGTCTTTCAAAAAGACTCATTCCCTCGAAAACCTTCTCAAAAACAAACAACTTCGACTCACTCAAAATCAAAAACAGACCACAAACATACTCACCCGTAACAAACACCCTCTCACCCTCTCATCTCTCGACTACCCACACCATCAACCAAGACTCACTCGACTCAAACACCACTCGACTCTCGACTCTCTCTACCAACATCAACAACACCCTCGACCCTTAACCCAAACTAAAACCCTCTCTCGAAACACCATTGACTCAAACAATACCCCTCACTCTCTCGACCCTCGCCCAATACGACCCAAAACAGTGACTCTCTCCCTCACCAGACACCCCCTCACAACGTCCCAACTCACTCACCCTCGACTCACCCTCACAACATCTTTACCCTCACCCTGGTCCGACTCGACTCTTTAACAAATCAAGACTCATTTTACCCACCCTCGTCTGACAATTACACCACCTTTCGACTCAGACACAAAATCAACAAAACTTCACACCCCCCACTCTCCCTCGACAAACAATCGATCCAAGACTCGTACCCAACAATAAAACAACTTTCAGACTCAATTTTGACAACACAAACAAGAAAGACGCACAGATGAAAGATAGACTCGATTGATCTCAATTAACCAAACATGCAACATAATTTAAAACCTACCCGAGACCTTGTATAGATCTTGAAGAAATCTTCAGCTTTAAGACCCTGTTTCATATACGGTTATTTGGTTTGACTGGAGAAGATTTGTGTGTTTTGGGAGCAGAGAAAGACAGGCGGAGTTATAGGAGACCAGATTTGTGTGTTTAATATACGGTTATTTGGTTCTAGGATTAGGTTATAGGAGAGAGAGCAATATTGGGGGAGCAAAAAAGAGACGGAGGTGTGTTTTTGTGTGAGAGAGAGAGAATAGATTGAATCTATATTCTAGTGACGGAGGATACAAGAATTGTGAGAGAGAGATTAAATATCAAGGGGCGGAGTAAACAAGGAAAACACAAGTGGGGCGGTGGGATTTCCTTATTGGGCCACGTGTTTTTTGGCTGACGGAGAAAACTAGGGAAGATTTTTTAATATCCGTGTCATTTTGTTACACGTTTCTATTTTTTTATATATCAGAAAACGATTTTTTTTAAAAAAATATCACATTCTAAATATATCAGATTTTTTATTATTTCCTTTTTTTCTATTTTAGTTAAATTAGAGGACACGTTTGTTTCTTAACCATATATCCGTTTCTTTTTTTTAGAATTGTTATAATCTTCTTTTTAGAAAAAAACGCCTCTTTAACTTTTAGTTACATTTATTTTAATTTTAAATTTTGGTTACATTTTTTAAGTCTATTTAAGTTAAGTCCAAATATTTATTTTTTTAGTTACATTTATTTTGTCTTTTTGTCACTTTTAAATTTTAGTTCAATAAATTTTTTGATTTTTGGCAAATCGTATTGAGGCGGATATTTTAAAAGAATTAACGTGGAAAAATAATTGACGGGTTCAAAGTTTTTTGTGGCCGAATTTGAAGACAACGTGACGAGTGAACGTGACGGGATATATTCTTAGCAAATACGGATTTTTGATCGGGTTTAATTCATAATAGTTTGAGCCGACACCAATTTTTGAGCCGAGTCGTATTGTAAAATCCCGAAAACAACATCATTTTTAATCGATATTTAATGGATTCGTTCGATTCGACATGTCAAAAGGGAGAATCGCATTTAATGCAAAACAATGTTAGGAAAAGCGGCATCGCTTCCTTTCAAATGCTCCAGTATCATCTTGTTACTCTTTCGGGGATTCAAGGAGGGAGCGAATTTGTGACAATCTTTGGTCAAGATCGTCATATATTCATGGAATCAATGTTCACCATCTTGACCCAACTGGCAGAGCAACTCAACAATGAAAACTTTAATCACTCTGCATCGGCACTTGCTTATAAGGCTCTTGTGACACAACTCACGCCTTTCCTCCAATTTAATATCATCAAGTCTGAAAGTTCGATGCTTTGCCAATCATTTCTTCGAGATACACATACCGAGCTTCGAGTATTCCGTGATACAATATTGAAACTCATGACCTCGGTCTCGTCTTCGATTTATGAAAGATCTCGAATGCAGCAAGGGTATGATAATGGAGTGCAAGACTCTTCGATGCAAGAGGAACCTGGTCATACGGTTGACAACTTGGAGCCTAAAGATGGCAAGAGCACGGAATCAGGAGCACAACATGATACCAGTGGTACGTCAGGGATTGTTCACGAGATCACTCTTGATGACACCTTACCCGTTTATGACGAAGAGCCTGTAAACATGGTACAATGTAATGTTAATTATGATGTATATGCTGATGACATACCGGATATTGAGCATTCGACACCTAATTATGACAAACATGGGATGGAAAAGAGTGATAGCAATACCACTTCTGATTCATCCGATGTGAGTCATAATGGGGGAGAAAGTGTTCAAAATGCTATAGTTCATCATGATAAATGCTTTATAACTGTCTCGTTAACTGATTCTGATTCCAAGATTAAAGAGCTCGAAACGATCGTAGCTCGGCAATCAAAAGATCTTGAGGATGCCAAACTTGAATTTTCTAAGAAAACGGTCAAATTTGAAACATACTTTGAAAAACTTGAAAAATCAAACGTTGTTCTTGAAAGAAAATTGGATCAAACTGTTTTAGATTCTAAAGCTGAAAAGGATAATCTTTTGAAACAAATTCAACTGCTTGAATCTAAGTTGGCATCCCAAGATAACGTGCTCAAAGAAAATGAAACATTAAAGGCCCAAGTACAGGAAAAGGTTTTTGCTATAGCTGCGTTGAAAAACGAGTTAAGGAAAAGTAAAGGACCTAGTGTGGACACTAAGCTTGAAAAACCATCAATCTTGGGGAAACCGCCTACAAATCAGTTCGTCAGACAACCGACTGTCAGACAACCTACTGCATTTAGATCCGAGCGACCACAATCCTCGAGACCGCGGTTTGCCTCCCAAGTTGATTTGGTTCATCTTATTAGACCAGTCACTCCAGCAACTAGGCCCAATGTGATCACTCCAGCTTTAGCAAGACCAAATCATATGATTGCCTCTAGTTTCCCTAAAAATACCAAGACCACGTCTAGAACTAGTTCAAATGACGTTTGCCATGAATCTGATCTTAGGGAAGCTAAGCAAAAGACACATGTAAGAGATAGGAATTCCAAACCTAGTCAGATGCCTTCTAGTTTATCCAACACTGCTAACCGTAGCATGTCCAATCCTAGGAGCATCAATCAATCGTCTAGGGATTCTAGATCTTACTCGGACATTAAATATGCTACTTGTAAAACATGTAGAAAATGTGTCTTTACGGCAAATCATGATGCTTGTATCAAAAAATTGCTTAATGAGGTGAACTCCCGTGCTAGACTTAAATCCCAGTGGGTCGCTAAAATCAAACCCTTTGGTAAAATGTGGCGCCCCACTGGTAGAACTTTCACTATTATAGGAAACGAGTGCCCTTTAACTAGGATAGTCTCCGATTCTACTAAGTCTACTAGGGAGGAAACTGATAAAGATGATACTTCACTTACGCCTACACTTAAGGTTTTCTATAAAAGGAAACGTTTGCCAGCCAAGACTAGTGAATCATCTACTCAGGTCGCCTCTGAAACAAGTAAAGCCAACTGTGAACCCCCATGTGCTTCTATAATTGATATTGCTAACCCACGTCAAAGCATGCAAATTCCTAATGAGATTGCAGGTACCAAAGTTGATGTTCCAAAAGAACGAAGCGGTCCAATCGTTGTGTACCGTTCAACTAAGGACACTCTTAGAGTTTGGTTGCTGAAGAAGCAGATATCAGAGAAACAAATGTCTCAGGGGATTCATGGTTAAGCTACTGCACAAGGACTTACAGTCACATAACAGACTGTAACTCGATCTCCAAAGAAAGGAAAGTTCATCCCGATGATGACTTATCCTAAAAACGAGAAATTCATTTTTCTCGGGCATGAGCTTATATCAAAAACATTCCATGTTTTTAAGCTCATGCACAATGGTTTATCATTAAATATCAGATGGTAACCCGTTCTTCAAATAAAAGGAAAGTTTATCGCCGATGATAAACTTATCCTTATCAACGGGAAGTTCACAACTTCTCGGACTTGAGCTCGCTTTTAAGATATTCAACATCTTAAGCTCAAGTAATTGTTTTTTCAAAACTTTGAACACAATTTTTCGAGAATTTCTCAAAAGGTTTTTCTAAATCTTTCAAAATTGTGTGTTCAAAAATGTTTTGATAAAAAGAGCATGTCTTCTGGAATCGATAATATTTACGAACCTAGAAATGTCATTCAATAATGACACGGGGTTGTAAATAAAGTTCGAGCAGAAGTTCAAAGGATTTTAAAACATGCTCAAAATGGTTTGCTATTATTTCAGATAGCAACCCGTGTTTCATAATCAAGTCAAGCATTTCACCGGAAAGCTTTGACTCAACAACGGGAATTAATTTTCTCGGGAACGTGACGAGCAGACCAACATTCGTGAACAAGAACCATGTGATTCTTTCATATGATGTTCTCCATCATTCAGGTCCTACCTCGTACATTATTAATCTTGTGAATTCATTATCATATATGATCTTTGCACGTGATAAATACCTTACACTTGTGTTTAAAAGGTATTTATTTTACGTTTCAGCACACCCTCATTAATTTGAGGGGGAGCTTGTGTAATTCATGAAGATAATTGGACTTGCATTTTTCTTCCCAAATTTTCTTAAAATGCTATTAAATCAATTGATATTAAAAACATCGATTGGGTTAATATTTTTAATATGGGGGAGAAAATGTGATTTAATATGGGATATGATCAATCATAAATGGTTTGACTTAACGTGATAGCTCATCCCGACATGTGCAAAATGTTTTCGGATATCGTAGCATATGTTAAGGGGGAGCAAAATGGATTTGCACTTCAAAATGGATTTCATGGTGACATACACTTACCCAAAACATCTCTATTCACGACGGTGAAGATTGTGGTGACATAAGGATGGTAGGATAGGTTAAAGTCCAATTATTTCTCTAGAACCGGAGGAATCTTCCCAAGGACATTCCATAGCTAGAAATAGTAGTCCTTAGGAAAGATGGAGAAAGAATGTGAACATAGCTGAATGCCGACCAAGTAGTTAAGTTAGCACTGGAACAATCACAACAAGGTGCTAGTTATGACGTATTGGTAAGCATTGAAGGGGTTGAAGAATGAAAAAGAATTGTAAAGATAAAGGGTGTAAAGAAAGAAGCCCTCCTTACAACTTTAGGCAGAAACCGGGTCAATACATATGCTATTGAGATCATTTTTGTTAATGATTCTCGATATTGAAGAAAGACGTCATGGACCCAGTGATGCAATGCACAACCCTTCCCAGCTAACTCAAATATCTCTCAAAAGGTATTTGTTTTAATCACACGGAGATCAACACGTTATCTATTGATTTATTCACTCCGAATAAATTGGTATTGAAAAGGTGGCACTCCTCTCCAGCCTCCGATCACTAAAAATCCAAAATGCACGATCGAGTCTAGAGCCATTTGAGATCATCAAATATCTCATTAGGACACACTTTCATTATTCCTTGCTTCTTCACACACTGTGAAAAGTAAGAAAGATCTTAAGAGTCCTACGCAAAATCTTCATGATCTTGCCTGAACATCCGAGTAATACGAAAGTATTTACAATGAAGATGGAAATCCTTCTTGAGCAAATATCAAAAAGCTCATGGTAGGTGACTTGTGCGATTCTTTATGAATCAAACTTGTGATAACTGGAAAGCAACAGTGGTTTAATTCTTAAATGAATTTAAACACGTTCCAGGCCTCTACGCAATATCTTAATGATCTTGCCAGAACATTCAGAGTAATACTGTTAAGTATTTACAGTGACGAATGGAAATCCTTCTAGTGTTAACATCAAACAGCACTTGGTAGGTAACTTGCAAGATTCTATTTGAATCAAGCTAGTGACAACTGGAAAGCAACGATGGTGCGGTTCTTAATTGAACTTCACTTGTTCCAGGAACATGAATTGACGGCTTCAAATCATGCGGATAATATTATCCAAATGATCCACTCTTTACGTTCGCAGTCAGCTTTGGACGGTCGAGTAAAGAGAACGGGTTTACCCGCGAAATCTTGTCAAGGAGGTTCTTTATTGAAACTACCTGCCACAAGTACGATATTTAATATCGTCCAACGGTCTTCACCGACCGGAGGTAAATTGCTACCGAATTAGAATGAAATGTTCAAGGCCATTTCATCCGTGTATATTGTTTTGTTGCTAACTGTTTTATGCAGCGTAACAAGAAGGTGGCATTGCGGTGTACAATCCAGAAGACGTCGTCACCACATGCTTATACTACATACAATTAGTACTTCAACAAATTCAAGAAAGCCTGAAGGTCAAGTCTTCCGCTGTATCAAACTCTGAAGCTTTCAAGAATTTAATAGTATAAGTATGTGGAACATGAAGTCACAAAGAGGCAAATATCACAAGTGAAGAATGCACAAGGTCAAGGCAAGGAAACATGCTCAAGACTAAAGTCAAAGATCACATCAAGCATATTCACAAGAACAAGATCTAAGACTCAAGCATAGATGCTAGGTTTAAGATTTTGTAAAAAGATGTGACCTCCCTTAGGGGGAGATTGTTGGAAATACGTTTTCCCTATAAAGTCTCGGTCACATCTTAGTTCGCATAGATCACGAGTTATAGACTATTTAGAACTTTGTTTCTTGGAGCGACCTCCCTTAGGGGGAGATTGTTAGAAATACGTTTTTACATATTTATGAAGGATCGGTCGCTCCAACGATAATTATGTAATGGGCTCGTGATCTATTTAATTATTGTATAGTCCATATAGCCCACATGTAGGGTGGGCTATATATAACCCCTCCTAGCATGTTAGGAGGGGGTTGTTGATTCCACTTTTTA
This sequence comes from Glebionis coronaria, assembly GCA_025667525.1. Taxonomy (NCBI): domain Eukaryota; kingdom Viridiplantae; phylum Streptophyta; class Magnoliopsida; order Asterales; family Asteraceae; genus Glebionis; species Glebionis coronaria. Next base: position 632,157,033 of record CM046874.1, on the reverse strand, counting down.
CAATTAATCATTTATTCATCTTTCACTTTCTCTCTCTAATTCTCTCCCTTCTCTCCTTTCTCTCTCTAATCCTTCATCTCTTTCCTTCATTTCTTCTTTAATTATCAATCAATCAACCACATAAATCCACCAAATCCATAACATAGAATAGGCCATTAATCTCGTAGACCTTCAATTGGTATCAGAGCACCAAACACATGGAAAAATGAAACATCGGGTTTGCGGTCATGTAGAAGCTCATAAGGTGTTTTTCCATGGCGTTTCCGAATGATAGAACGGTTTTGGGTAAAACATGCAGTAGAAATAGCCTCTGCCCACAAGAACAATGGAGCGTTCGCATAAATAAGCATGGTCCTAGCAGCTTCCATAAGAGTACGATTCCGTCTTTCAACGACACCGTTTTGTTGTGGAGTGCGTGCAGCGGATGTTTCATGTGATATACCAACTCCTTCATAATAATCACGAAGAGTCTGGTTGACGAACTCTGTACCATTGTCTGTACGGATACGGCGGACAGTGGTATTCAAACGTACCTGGATGAACTTCAGAAAAGTAATGATAGCCTTCGGTGCTTCATCCTTAGTACGTAAAAATCTAACCCATGTAAACCTTGAGAAATCATCCACAATAACCAGAATGAATTTCTTACCGCTCACACTTTCAGTTCTCATCGGTCCACAAAGATCCATATGCAAAAGATGAAGTTTTTCTTGATTGGTGTCTTCAGCTTTGGGCTTGTAAGATTTCTTGGTACTTTTCCCCCTTGAACACGCGGAACATAAATGGTCCTTGTGAAATTTAAGCTTGGGAAGACCACGAACTAACTCGTTTTTAGCCAGATGATTAATAGCATCAAAATTAAGATGAGATAATCTGCGATGCCATAACCATGACTTGGTCTTAGAAGCTTTAGAGAGAAGACATACTGGAGAAGCGGCCATCATGTCTTGTAAGGACAAAGTGTAAAGATTTGCACCACGAGATCCCTTCAACAAATCTTTTCCTTCCAAGTTGCGGATGAAACAAGTGTGTTGTCGAAAAGCAACCTCAAGGTTGGAATCACAAAACTGTCCTACTGAGAATAAGTTATGACCAAGACCTTCTACATGATATACCCTAGAAATCGTCACGTTTCCAATCTGATATTCACCATATCCCATAATCTTTGCTATATGATCATTCCCAAATTTAACCGTACCAAGAAACTTGCTGACGAAATTTCGGAGCATCGAGCGATTTCCGGTCATATGTTTTGAACAACCGGAGTCCAAATACCACAGGATGATTTGGACCACCTGAAAATATCACCACACAAAGACAATGTAGAGGTATCGGAATCTGAGTGTTCCTTGTTATTAGCAGGTACAGATTTAATAATCTTAGATTTGCTAACTCTAGGTTTCTTAGATTTCCTAGCCTTCTTCTTCTTAATTGGTGGTGTGGATTCTAGTTGGCTCAAATCCTGAGGTATTTCTACACTGATAGGCACTAAAGTGGGGGCTGACCTAATTAAAGGGCGCTGTTTCCATACTTGAGTGCGAGAGTTCCTAACTAAAGGACGCTCAGACCTAACCTCAATGGATGCATTCCTAGTTAAAGGGCACATTTTACCATCTAGTGTAAAGGTCCTACCAGTGGGACGCCATTGCCAGCCAACTTGGGCACGAGTTCTACCCGTTGGCTTCCATTCAAGACCATTCTTAATAGCATTCATTTCATTAACGTGATCAATCAGACACAAATCATGACGCTGTGAAAACATACATTCATTACAATTCCAACAATTTAAATCAGAATTCACGAATGGTTTAGGCTGCTGCACAGGCGCAGAGCTTTTAGTCTTAACATGATTCGTTTTATTTAAAACTGAACTAGCATTCCTATTGTGGACTTCTACTTTCTTCTTTGTGGCACTACTAGTGGAGGGCTTGATCTTAGCTTTCTTGAGTGGCGATCCTTTAGCCTTAGTAGTCTCTTTTAATCCTGTAGAAGGCAAATTGGGAACATTAGCAGCAGATTTTAAAGGTGTCTTACTTGATTGTGCCAATGACGGTTTCGCTCCTGGAGTCTTATTAAATGGAGTGACAGCAATGGGCCTATTATTAAGTAGTGCAGAACCTGGTGTACCTATGTATTGTAAATAAGCCAAGCAATATTGAACTCGCTTAACATATTCATGAGCCGAATAATAGTCGCTACTTGAGGGATCTAAGGCATAAAGATCGTCTAAAATATCTCTAAGAAGATCGACATGCTTAATGGCATTCCTCATATAATCATCATAGGTAAGCTGGTTTCTCTTATGAAGCGGATTCTTATAAAGCACTACTTTCTTGGTTGTTGGAGCACTAGTGGACGGTGCAGAGTCGGTAGCTAAGTTATCAACAACTTCTTGTCGGGTGAGAAGAAGTGTCTCCTTTAACTCAGCCAAAACCATATTTTTGTCTATGAGCAGGATGTTCAAGTCAGAGATTTCTTCGCACTGTTGGTTCAGTTGTTCAACATAATATTGTTGCTGTGCTGCATTAAAAGCGAAGCGTTCTTCTAGTGAACCATAAAGAGCGGATAGTCCCTGCCTTGTCCGATCCATCTCCCCTAGAACAGTTGATAGTCTAATTTCTAAGACTTGGTTTTTAGACTCTGCAGCCTCTAGTTCCATTCTTAATGTTTCCTTTGATGATACCTCTCTCTTCAATCTCATGATTTCTTCCTCTAATGTCTTAACAATTGCAATCATCTTGTCACTATTCTCAACACCGTTTTCACAAACATTTGATATCAAAAGATTTTCATTTTGATTTTGTTGTTTTAATTCTAAAGATATACAATGTTGTTCTAGTTGATTAAAGCGTTGGGAAAGTAAATTGTAAGAATCTTGTAGCTTTAAAAACTCAGCGTTAGATTCGTGACAAGAATGATTTTCTACCTCATTTACATTATCAGCAACATTTACAGAAAGATTACAAACATCATCACAAATATCCTCACAAATATTCACAGCATCACAATTAATCATAGTGGATGTAAGCTCATTCGAATAATTAACATTTACAGTAGTAAGCACATCACACGAGATTACTTCAGACAAGAATCGGTCATATTCGGTTAAAATCTTTTCTTTTTCAATTAGTTGCAGTTCGTAAGCGGTGTCCATTTCATAAAACACTTTTTGAACTTCACCAATTTCAAACTGAAGATTTTCCTTAAGAGATGCAAAGCTTCTTTTTAGACTTTCGACAAACGGATTGATCTCAGTTTTAAACACCTCGTTCATGTGTTCGAAAGCCCATTCTCCGGCGTTTAAGCCATTTGAAGTCGTACATTCCAAAATGACCTTGTCAAAGTTAGTAAAGTATCGGTTAATCTCTTTCAAGTTTAACCATACAGTGCTAACAGGTGGAAGATTCTTTGGAATTTCCTTAGGACCTTCCATGTTGACAAGTGTAGGAAATGTACTAGGGCTTTCTTCCTCTATCATGTAGGTTGGTGCTGTAATGAGATCCTTATCCATATGGAAGCGAACTCTAAAATCAGTTTTAGCAAGCTCCTTATTCATTTTAAAATAATCACAATCGGGATATTTTGCTGAATTGTATGACCGATCCTCATCAACTAGATCCTTACTTGTTCGATCATTGGGAAAAACAATCGGGTCTAAAGCCAATCCTAATTGAGTTGCATTATAAAGTCTAGGACTATGTCTTAAAGCTTGTTTTGCATATCGTGGATTAGGGGGAAGGCCTTTTAGACGTGATAAGTTAAACTTTTTAAACGAAGCATCAAATAAGTGAACTAGTTGTGAAGCAGCGTATTGTCTTAACAGCAAGTAGTCTAGACTTCTAATCTTATTAGTAGCATTAATCTCCATTTCAGTCTTCTTAGATTCGAGTAATTCAAAATCAGTTTGAAGTTTTTGAAAATTAGTGACCACTAACTCCTTTTCTCTAAGTTCACTAGACAGATTTGCTCTTAAGTTTTCGATTTCTTGCAAGTGACCCATTTGTTTGTTTCTAAAGTGATCATATTCGAGATTTGTGAGAACACTAGACGAAGGCACTAATTCCAACGTTTGTACTTTCTCATTGCTTAAGGCAAGCTCATCAGACAAATTCTTATTCTTAGCTAAGGTTTCTAAGAGTGCAGCATTCATTTGGCTAAGTAATGTAGCAGGAACCATGACCAAATCTTGTTGAGCAGGAGTAGGCGTATGCGAACTGGGTCCCGGTTGTGATTCACTCAAAGTCTGGGAACTCACATTGATATTGCTATCATTGTTTGTCTCCTCATTTGAAAGACTCACCACCGAAGATTCATTCGAATCAGCACTCTCTTGCCCAACTTGATGTGGTTGAATACTAGCATCAGTGGCATTATCGGTGTTATTAATAAGTACCTCAGATTTCTTATCTGGCCCTAAGCTGGAAAAAGTTGCCATGAAAGCAGCCTTTGCAGTTTGAAAGTCATCGCAGTCGGAATCATACGCATCAAGATCATCGGCTTGGTAAGCTGCATTCTACGTAGTGACAACGTCTTGTTCAGCAATCCCTGGGTCAGCCAGAAATGCAAGCTCCTCTTCATCAAGTTCCCTTCCTTGCGCTTGAGCATTTACCAGATAGATCTTTTCTGCAAACCACTGTCCATCCCTTCTCCTCTTGGGTTTCTTACAATCCCTGGACATATGACCCTCTTCCTTGCAGTTGTAGCATGTAATCATTCTCAACTTGCCTGTATTAGCCCGTGGAGGATTGTTGACCATTGGAGCAGGAGCAGGATTGGCGGTGCGAACATTGGTTGATGTGGAAGTTCTCCCCTGATATGGTTGAATTGGCTGAACCATTACCCTGCCATTCTCAATTGTAGCTTGTTGGCGAGAATTGGATGAATTCCTCAACTGATTGTTGGTAGGAGCTGATCCTCTGAATCCTCGTTTGCTTAAAGTTCTTGTGAGATAAGCAGACATAGTAGTTAGCACTTCAACTGGGTCAGCTCCTTGTTGGAATACAGGAACGGGGACTTCCTCATCATCACAATATAGTGCTTGATCTGGATAAGCTGCATAATCAGTAGAAGGAATACTCATTTGATCAGGGTAGCTTGATGGATATGCTGCATAAGGTGCAACATTTGCTGGATGAAGTTGTGAAGCATACTGTGGTGAGGGTGCATTGAACCGATATTGTTGCTGATGTGAGGTGGGTGGTTGTGGTAGAATCGAGTATTGGGGAAAGGCTGGTGTCATGTAAGGTGATTGATGATAAGCTTGATGTCCCAAGATATAGGGTGTGTTGTTGTGAGACAAGCTTGGTTGATTCGCCATCAAAGCTAAGGAATCTGGGTGCATACCACGAGGAGAACGGTGCATAATCACATGCTTCTCATGTTGCTGAAGGAAGGCATAGATTTGATCTAAATTGCACTTATGCAAATCCCGGGTTAACTTCACATCGGTAATATACTCACCCCATTCAGCTTGAGGTAGAGTATTCAAGAATTTGGTGTTAACCTGGAATGGTGCAATCACAAGATTGTATACATTCAGATCATTCATGAGTGTGGTGAATCTGAAGTAATAATCGTGGAGCGTTTCCCCTGGGTTGTAGGTGAATCTATCAAACAAATCATACAGCTGACACTCCCTTTCTTGTTTGGTGAGAGACGTGCCTTGTAGCAACACCTTTAACCGTTCCCATAGATCCTTTGCCACCGTATACTGACTCACCATCCTATAGATGTCATGGGGAAGAGCTTGGAGAATTGTTTGAAGAGCTTTTTCATCTGCATCTGCAACAAGTTGTTGAGCTGGAGTAAGTTCTTCAAATTCTCGTGGTCTAGTCACGTTATCAACCGTAATGGTACCATAGTCGAGTGGACCATTCAAAATCGATTTGACCATAAGTCTTCCGTATGTCGGTTTCCCCTTTAGATATTGCATCATTCGACCTTGCCATGCCTCAAACACCTCTTTAATGAGCATCGGTGGACGGCTATCAGTTCCCGTTATGATTGATATATCCGTAAGAGATGTCATCTGAGGCATTACTGAATTTGGATTCATTTTGTTTTTCTTCAAAGAAACAGATATTATCGGTTGATCGAGCAGTGAAGTAAAGCTTGTGAATTGTGTTGTGTTTTTGTTGTAAGAAACCAAGATTAAATCCTCTAAAAAAAAATCGTCGAAAAAACAAGCAAAATAACCCTTGATTCGGAACTTTTTGTTGATTCGGAAGTTTGATTCGGAAGATTACCTTGATTCGGAACTTTTTTGTTGATTCGGAAGATTACCTCGATTCGGAACTTTTGGGTCGATCCGGAACTTCTTGGTTCGGAAGTTCTTGATCCGGAACTTTGGCTTGATCCGGAACTTCTTGACTCGGAAGTTCTTGATCCGGAACTTTGGCTTGATCCGGAACTTCTTGACTCGGAAGTTCTTGGTTCGGAACTTTGGCTTGATCCGGAACTTCTTGACTCGGAAGTTCTTGGTTCGGAAGTTTCTTGATCCGGAACTTCTTGGTTCGGAAGTTTCTTGATTCGGAACTTCTTGACTCTGAACTTCTTGATCCGGAACTTCTTGATCCGGAACTTCTTGATCCGGAACTTCTTGATCCGGAACTTCTTGATCCGGAACTCCTTGATCCGGAAGTTTTGCTGAATGAACAGAAACCTTTCCCGATGAACAGTCGAACAGTAACAATGAAGATTAAGCCCAGATTTTGACCAAATAACCCAAAAAGTTTTGTGCTTTCGACTAAAATAAGTAACAACTAATACTTATCCACTAATCCCAATCACAAAAACACCAAAAACACCAAGAATCAAGATGATTTTTCTTAAAGAACACTAATACAATCAAAAACTAAAAAACCACACAAATCACTACCTTAAATCACCCCATAGCTCTTGATACCAAATGTAGAATATTGATAATCAATGAATCTATGAAGGGGTTTGTTGATTTCTAGAGAGAGAAAATTAGAGAGAGAAAGTGAGAGAAACTATGTGAATTTTATTAAGTGGAAAACAAGAAATGACAACAACCAACCCCTTTCCATGGTGGAAAGGGGTATTTGTAGTTCCAAGTCATAAGTGGACTTGGGCCGGTCCATGACAAGCCCATGGACCGGTTCTTACTTAAGTTAATAAGCAAATAATAACTAATTACTAACTACGAGCTATTACAACATAAATCATATTGTGGACTGACCGATACTTCTAATATACGTTAAAACGTATTTCTAACAATCTCCCCCTAAGGGAGGTCACTCCACGTTACAAAGTTCTAAACCTAGCATACTATACTAAGTCTTCGTTCTTTAGCTCGTAGTCCTTTCTTCTTTTCTTTCTTTTGTTGTGAATATGTTGGTTTGATCTTTTTGGCTTTGACTTGAGAGCATTGTTCTTTGGCCTTTCACGTGCGATCTTTGCCTTTCTTGTGAACTTTGCCTCCTCGTGACTTCATGTTCCACACACTTACGTCTTTTTGTTGGATTCTTGAAAGCTTCAGAGTTTGATACAGCGGAAGACTTCATCTTGTTCTTTCTTGAATTTTTGTTGCAAAAGACATAAGCATGTGGGAATGACTTTTACCGGTACACCGCAACACCACCGTCTTCACTGGTACACAGCAACGCCACCGTCTTCAACAGGTACTCAGCAACGCCACCGTCTTTAGCAGGTACACAGCAACGACACGAATAAGATGGCTTTGAACATCTTATTCTAATTCGGTAGCATGTTACCTCCGGTCGGTGAAGACCGTTGGACGATATTAGATATCGTACCCGTGACGGATAGTTTCAATTAAGTAACTTCCTGACAGGATTTCGCGGGTAAACCCGTTCTCTTTATTCGACCGTCCAAAGCTGACTGCGAACATAAAGAGTGAATCACTTGGATAAATTATCCTTGTGATTAAAAGCCGTCAATTCATGAAACCTGGAACAAGTGAATTTCAATTAAGATTTTCACCATCGTTGCTTTCCAGTTGTCACGAGCTCGACTCATAAAGAATCTTTCACGTTACCTACCAAGTGCTGTTTGATATTGACACTAGAAGGATTTCCACTCGTCACTGTGGTCAATAAAGAGTCACTCTGAGTGTTCTGGCAAGATCATATGATAATGCGAAGAGGCCTGGAACGAGTTTAAGTTCAATTAAGAACTAAACCACTGTTACCTTCCAGTTTTTCACAAGATTGGTTCTAAAAGAACCGCACGTGTAACCTACCATGAGCTTGTTTGATGTTGGCTCAAGCAGGATTTCCATCTTCATTGTAATACTTGCGTATTACTCGGATGTTCTGGCAATGTTACAGGAATACTGCGTAGGACTCATGAAAATCTCTTACTTTTCACAGTGTGTGAGAAAGCAAGGAATAAATGGAAAGTGTCCTAATGAGACTTTTGATGATCTCTTGGCTCTAGACTCGATTGTGCGTTTTGATTTAGTGAGCGATGGCTGGAGAGGAGTGCCACCTTTTCAATACCAGTTTATTCGGAGTGAATAAACCAATAGATAACGTGTTGATCTCCGTGTGATTAAAACAAATACCTTTTGAGAGATATTTGAGTTAGCTGGGGAAGGGTTGTGCATTGCATCACTGGGTCCATGATGTCTTTCTTCAATACCGAGAATCATTAACAAAAATGACCTCAATAGCATATGTATTGACCCGGTTTCTGCCTAAAGTTGTAAGGAGGGCTTCTTTCTTTACACCCTTTATCTTTACATTTCTTTTTCATTCTTCAACCCCTTCAATGCTTACCAATACGTCATCACTAGCACCTTGTTGTGATTGTTCCAGTGCTAGCTTAAGTACTTGGTCGGCATTCAGCTACGTTCACATTCTTTCTCCATCTTTCCTAGGACTTCTAATTCTATCTAGGGAATTGTCCTTGGGAAGATTCCATCGGCTCTGATGAATCATTGGACTTAACCTATTCCTACCACCCTTTTGTCACCACATCCGTCGTGAATTAAGCGTGTTTTGGGAAGGAATTGCCACCATGAAAAATCATTGAAAATCACCTAAAGTACTTGTGATATTGAAATCAAAAGTTTTGTACCTTAGGTGTTTTGTTCATCAAAAACGCTCCCCCTTAACACGTGCTTTACACATATTAAGTTGGATAATCTTTAAGTCTTTTTCATCTTTTAGCCAAGTATCACTTACGTCTCCTTAATCCCATTTTCTCCCCTTATCCAAAATGTTAACCATTAATATTTGGGATATTGAATGGATTAACCGGTCTTTGGGTAAAAATGAAATCGATGTTTTGGCCATAGAACAAGTTATTGCTCCCCCTTAAGTTAATAAGGGATAGTTGTAGTGCTTTGGTATGACATATTTTGAAAGATTTAGAATCTCGTGAGAAATTCTTGAAAAGTTATCATACCTTAACACTACACCAAGCCATTCAAGCACATTATTCACAAATTTACATATTCACAATTGAAAACCAATATAAAGTGACCTGAGATGTACGACCCATCAGATGGATCGCTGCAGTAGCTTGTGGTGCACTAAATACGGTCTTCCACCCACGAATCTTTCCAAGCTCCTCATCAATCTACGTTCCCGGAGCTTTTGATCGATCTTTTTGATCACATACTTTGCCATCTGCCGGTAACCTGGATGCCAATCCTCCGTCATCTCTGGCAAAGTTCCACCCGAGTTCAGATGCTCCAACTTTCCTCTGACTTGTAGAAGAGTTCCATCACTATACTTGTGAAGCTCACCCACCCTCATAAACTTCATCAAACCTCGACTGTTCAAGTAGAAAATGCCGGAATTCGGGACAGAAATGCCGGTATAAGGACATCTTTCTACATGTTGAGGTAGCACTTGATTCACAGGACGGGTTAAATTGAGCTTCCTCTGATAGCTTTCGACTCCCAACTGAAGATCTTCAACTCGTGATTTGATGACAACGCTTCGTGTGAACATGCGAAGTGCTGTATTCAAAGCAATCAGGTCTTCACGAGGAATGTGTGTAAGTTGATCTCGGGTCATCAGAAGCAGCATATCTTCAATATCCTCAAGGCGAATGATGGAAAAATCTCCTTGCTGGATTTTGTATTCCCTGTCATCCTCCCTTTTCAAGCGAATCTCCGTCACATGATAGTAGCCGTTCTTGGCTTCAGTTTTCATTCCTAGGATGCTGGAGATGCGGATGTCGGATCTAACATTGCTTCCAGAATTGACCAAGCAGCAACCCCTGTACGCCCTTCGAACTCGTTCGTCCCAATGAGATGCACCTATGACAGCATACATATCATAATTACGATTCATTTTTGGGACCCAGAGTCGATTTACCTTTTCCTCGATGAAGGGTATTGTCCCCCAGTTGGCAGCTTTCAGCAAAGTCAGGGATGTTGCGTACTTTGATGACCCCTTCAGTAGATACACAAGATCATTGGTGACGAAGAAGTCAAGAGCAATCTGATTATCTTGAGCAGGATCCATTGGAGGTGGAGCTCTTTCTGATTCATGAAGTCCTGGCCGTTGAACGGTTTTCAAAGCCTTTATGATCTCATCGGCATAGTACTCGAGCTCCATTCGGGGTAATCGGGTTTTGGCACGCAGTCTCTTATCTTTCAGTGCTTTCTTCACCAAGGATGGAGTAACCGAAGTCTTATACTCATGAGCAAGAAATGCACATAAGTCAATCGGACTTCGGATACGGAGATACAGCACATCTTTGTCAGCATCTGTGATCGGATCATATTGTGCTGCTGCCGTGATCCAAGCTTGTGGTGGTGCAGACTCGTCTATCTCCAACGTGTCTTCCCAGGCACGAATGCTTGGTTCAGGAACCGTAGATTGTTGTGCTTGTTGTAGAGGAGTGGAAGTGCGAACATCTACTGGTTCTGTTTCAGGCATTTCGGCAGTGTCGTGAATTGGGGAGTGTTGTGCAGCTTCGGGTTCCGTCACTGATTCTGCAATCACAGGAGGAACAACAACAGAACTAATGGGGTTAGTTGTAATAGGTAAAGATACAGCGATAGAGATACCGGGAGCCGAAGACGCTGTAGTGGCATTCACATCGTGGCGCCACTTAGTTCGTCTTGATTCCGAGGATGTCGATTTGTCCTTCTGTGCTGCATCTTTTGTGGACTTGGTTCCAGTCTTAGCAGCAGTCTTCTTGGAGCTGGTAACCTTGTCTCCCTCTTTCGGCTGTTCACCCCCATCATCATCCTGATTGTCATCCCCGTTACTATCCCTAACACTCTCCTGATTCTCATCACCACCATCGTCGCCATCATCATCATCATCCTCGTCATCATCCTCATCATCCTCATCATCATCACCACCCTCGTCATCGTCTTTCTCCTTTTCTCCTTCTTCTTCTTCTTCTTCCTCTTCTTCACCCGTACCCTCTTCTTCACTTTCTTCCCTTTCTTCCTCAGGTAAGATGTGATATGGTACCACACTTCCAAACGTCTTGAATAATCTATCATCCTCCATGATAGCATCATTCAGGGATTTATATAGAGCCCGTTGAATCCTCGACTTATCATACGACCCAAGTTCCACCATACGAGCCTTAAGGATCTTCTTCAATTCAAAATCCGTCAGGTCATAAGCAATCTTGTAGGCGGCTTCTGAAGGGTTGGATGATTTGACCATCAAGTTGTCAGCAGCAAGTGTCTTCAACTCATCGCGAAGTTTAGGCATTAAGGATTCAACGGATTCTTGCACTCTTTCTTTCACAGATGCTTCAAGTGCTTCTTTTTGTTCCTTATATTTATCCCTCATCGCTTGAAGTCTGGTAATACGTGCAGCATGCTTATCAGCCTCAGCCTGCTTAACCCGAGCAAGTTCTTCTGCATGTGCTTTTCTAGTCAACTCCATATCTGAAGCGAACCTAGCAATCATCTCCTCTTGGGCTTTCCTAGATTCTTCTTCCCTCTGAGCTCGTCTTTGCAACTCTTGGCGAAGTTCATCCATTTCGCGTTTGTTAGTATCAAACATCTCGGCCATCACTAATGTAGCCATTGCAGATGTTGCAGAGCTGCTTTGGGTTGACCGGAGTGGCTCGGTTGTTACTGCTGTACTAGGGATGGGGATTATGGGTGGTGGAAGAAATAGTGTTGAAGCCGGTCGGGTTGGTAAAGGTTGTATGGGTGGAGGTTGAGTTGTTAAGGGTTGAGTTGACACCATGATCGTAGGAGCAACAGGTTCCTTTTCCACACTTGCTGAAATAGGGATTGATGGCTCCTTCGAAGTGGAATAGTGTTCAGGTGACCCAAACTCATCAACATCATCCGGTTCCTCGTACTCATCCTCGATATCTACCCTCGCACCTGAACCACTACCGCCTGTATCTTTCCTACTCCTTTTAATAGCAATCTTCATCATTTGTTGCTCGGATTTATCAAGAGTAGGATCAACAATATCTTCTTCATCACGTAGACGCATCAAATCCTTACCCTTTCCCTTCTTACCCTCTGTCTTCTTCTTCTTGGGTTCGGGTTCAGGTAACGCAGCTGGTTGTTTGCGTTTACCTTTACTCTTAACCGTTGTCGATGAGTCTTCTCCAGTCTGAAGGTTTTCTTTCAGCCTTTTGATTTCTATCTGAAGTAGCTTGTAATCTGCAGAACCTTTGATTTTATCAGATAGAAGGTAATCAGGAACAGGACCCGGAATCACACCAATAGACGGTCCTTCATGCCTCAGATCTACAGTATCATCAGCTTCTTCAGTGTGATAGCGACCTCCTGCACGCCTATCAATAGTAGCATCAAGCTTCATAAAATAATTTATGATAAGCTTAATAAACCGAGGATAAGGAAAGAAGTTTGTCTTCAGCTTCTTGTTGTAGAAGAGTTGAAAGGTGAATTCTTCCCATATCAACAAAGCATAATCTGAATTCGCAGCTTTGTACATGCCATAGAAGAGGTTCATTATCGGGCTGCGCAAAGCATCATGTCCACTCGTTTTTGGTGTAAGGCATTTACTGAGAATACCCATCAAAGCTCTCCAGGGTTGTCCTACCTTAGCAGTAGTAAACTCAGATGCAACTCGTATTTCCGGACATCCAAGTGCGTCAAATAACTCCGCGAGTTCATCTTTAGTAGGATCCCTTGAGAAAGACATGCCCTTGGGTGTATCCCGTATACCAAGAATCTTACGGAAGTCTGAAACGGTGAGTGTCTGCTGCTTGTTATCGATGGTGAAGGTGATCTTGTTCGAAGTGATTTCCTTGGTTGCCCAAAATTCAAACATATACTCATAAGGCACCGAGGCTGTATTCCTAAGGGCGTTCTTGAAGTGAGAGTTATCAAGGATGGCTATGGCGACCTTAAAACCATGGTGAGTGGATTTAGAAACTTGCTTCAGCCTATAGTTGTTGGGTATAAACTTAAGGGTTCGAGCTTTAGCAATATCGGCTTCTCTAGATTCTTGGATAGCTTGTACTGTTGGATTAGTCATTTTATCTGCTTAAGATAAGACATGAAAGGTTGATGCACAAATAACAGATAGATATATATCATTCTTACTTCTAAGAATAACACATTTCATAAGATAAAACAACAAGTACATAGATAGCATGCAAACAAGAATAATCAAACTCTTCATCCGGAACTTTTCCTCATTCGGAACTTCCTTCATCCGGAAGTTCCTCATTCGGAACTTCCTTCATCCGAAAGTTCTTCATTCGGAACTTCCTTCATCCGGAAGTTCTTCATTCGGAACTTCCTTCATCCGGAAGTTCTTCATTCGGAACATCCTTCATCCGGAAGTTCTTCATTCGGAACTTCCTTCATCCGGAAGTTCTTCATTCGGAACTTCCTTCATCCGGAAGTTCTTCATTCGGAACTTCCTTCATCCGGAAGTTCTTCATTCGGAACTTCCTTCATTCGGAAGTTCTTCATTCGGAACTTCCTTCATTCGGAAGTTCTTCATTCGGAACTTCCTCATTCGGAAGTCCTTCATTCGGAACTTCCTCATTCGGAAGTTTTTCAGAAGAAATCCTTCATTCGGAAGTTTAAGCCACGTTCATCCGGAACTTTTACAAACTAAACTCAGATGATTATTATAGCGCGTTTGTGAGTTTCTAAGGCAAACTAAGGCAATATAAACATCATTTAGTCTATTCCGAGCAAAACCCACCATAAATCCCTTGTTAATTAACCCTAATTAAGGAATACCCCTAAATCTGATAAACGTTAGTTATCTGGATCAATTACGGGGATATAAGTGTTTAATATAGATGATATGTACCTTAATTTAGCAGATGAACAGGAAGGAATGATTAGACGAGATGTTTGTAAAAGCTTGTGTGTGTTTATTTTTCAACAATGGCGGCAATGAATAGGAAAACAGTGAATCAGAAAAAGTGAGGGGCGGGGGTTTTGTTTTTTGACTTAGGTCAATTTTTGACTTTTCATTAAACATTACCTTTAGTCCCTCCAATTTCACTCCCTATCCTTTTTGTTTCTAATTTTTTTCCATTTTACCTAACTCTTTTTAAACGTACACACAACTTAGCAAACGCATCTATTAGCATATCCTCAAAATCTAAAAGCCATGCCTATCACTTAGAACGAACACAAGTCGTTTTCTAAAGCAAAACCACTCAATTACCATGTAGCCCTTAATTTTCACAATCACTTTTGAAAATCAATTTTAATGACAAAGATGATTTTACTATTTTCTCCCCCTTAAACGATGACCCGTTTTCTATTTAAAGAGCTGTAGTCATTGTTTAAAGAGTCAAATAGTGATGAAAGCATTTCCAATTTATCTCTTGAAAAATTTTGATTCGTGGTTTTAATAAGATTTCTCTTATCTTAACAAATTAATGCACTGAGACGTACACAAATTCGTGTAAGACCAAGTTGTAAAGTAAACTTGATCCCTTTGCATAATTTGGCTTGTAAATCACGCCCGAGAAAATTAATTCCCGTTCTGAGCCAACGTTTTCCAAAGAAATACGTGACTTTAATATGAAAACCGGGTTGCAGTCAGAAATAACTACAAGCCATTATGGGCATGTTTTAAAAAATGTACAACTTTTATACGGACTCTATTTATGGCACCGTGTCAATATTGATCGACATTTCTAACGCCGTAAATATTACCGTACTAAAAGACATGCCCGATTTAAAACGAAAAATATTTTTGGTTTTTCTTGATTTTATAATTTTTATGGTTTTTCTAGGTTTTATATTTTTTATGGTTTTTGTTGGTTTTATATTTTTGTATTTTCTTTTTGTGGTTTATATATTTACGATAATATACATGATCACAACCAAAGGATACTCTGAATAGTTTACCACGACTATTCAGCTGATTCTTCTGCCAACTCTTTGAGAGTCGCTGGAGTGAATGATTTCATGCCAAGCTTATCGATCAAAAACTCGATTCGTCCTCGATCTAAGGCTTTGGTGAACATATCCGCCAGCTGGTACTCAGTAGTGACAAAATACAGCTCGATCACTCCGTTCTCCACCTGCTCCTTAATGAAATGGTAGCGAATGTCAATGTGCTTGGCCCGGGAGTGTTGAACATAGTTGCAGCAAAGGGCAATGGCGCTCTTGTTGTCACAATACATCGGGATTTTGTTAAATCCAAGACCATAGTCAGTTAATTGTGATCTCATCCAAAGGACTTGAGCACAACAACCGGACATGGCGATGTATTCAGCCTCCGTGCTTGATATTGCAGCGCTTTTCTGAATTTTTGAAGACCAACTGATCAATCTATCTCCAAGGAGTTGCACAGATCCAGAAGTGCTACGCCTCGTATCTTGACATCCAGCATGATCGGCATCTGCGTATGATATTAAAGCAATCGAGGAGTCTTTCGGATACCATAGACCACGATGAAGTGTTCCTTTTAGATACCGAAAGATCCTTTTCACAACATGTAAGTGCTTTTCGGTAGGCCGAGCCTGATACCGGGCACACATGCATACAGCAAATTGCAAATCAGGCCTGCTAGCAGTCAGATAGAGAAGGGTGCCGATCATTCCACGGTAAAGTTTCGGATCGACAATAATCCCATCCCTATCTTCATCTAACTTGGATTTCTCCACCATTGGAGTGTCTACGGGGTCACAATTCTCAAAGTTATATTTCTTAAGAGATTCTAGAGCATATTTGGATTGATTTATAAAGATGCCTCTGGGATTCTGAGAAATCTGTAATCCTAAGAAAAATGAAATTTTTCCCATCATCGACATCTGAAAGCGTGTGGACATTATCTTCTCAAATTGTTTAGACAATTCTATGTTAGTGGCAGCAAAAATTATATCATCAACATAAATTTGTACCAGAAGCATGTCGTTGCCGTCTTTGAGAGTGAATAGAGTGGGGTCCACTTTGCCTTTGGAGAAGCCTTCCGACATGAGATATGTTGACAGGAGATCATACCACGCGCGTGGAGCTTGTTTCAACCCATAAAGAGCCTTCTTAAGCTTGTACACATGATTAGGAGACTCCGTACTCACGAACCCATCCGGTTGACTAACATAAACCTCTTCCCTTAGTTCACCGTTCAAAAATGCCGTCTTTACATCCATCTGATAGACGATCATGTTCATATGAGCAGCAAACGCAAGGAATAGTCTAATCGCCTCCAATCTAGCCACAGGAGCAAAATATTCCTCAAAGTCTATACCCAAGGCTTGTTTATATCCTCTAGCGACCAATCTTGCTTTATTTTTCAATACCGCACCCATCTCATCAAGTTTAACCTTATAAACCCATAACAAAGTAAGGATGTTAACCTTGTCAGGGCGAGGAACCAATTCCCATACTTCAAGTCGTTTGAATTCATTGAGTTCCTCCTGCATAGCTTCAATCCAAGATGATTGGGTCATAGCCTGCTGCCAATTTTTGGGTTCAACTTCAGAGAGAAATGCATCAAAGTAACAATAAAGTGCACTCTCTTGTAATTGATGGCGTGTAGAGACTGGTCGATCTAGATCTCCAATAACATTCCTAATTGGGTGATCTTTTGTCCATTTAGTGCTATGGTTTTCAATCCTAGGTGGTCTGGAGTGAACAATAGATGGAGCTTCTTCTGAGGTAGACGCGGCTGAAGGATTTTCAGGGATCGCTACACCAAAGAAAGGAAGCTCTTGCAAGTGAGCATATTCCAAGTCGTGATCAGTAGTATCCTCTTCTACATCATTAGGCACAAGTAGGGGTGATGATTCAGGTGTAGTTTGAGAATCACTTGGTGAAGGTGCATCCGGTTCAATGTGAATTGTAGATGCATTAGATAAAGGTTCATTAACTTGAGCAACCACTTCAGGTATTGGAGCAATTACTACAGGTGCTGGAACTTCATCAGTCGGGGGATCAAAGAATTCATCAAACAACGGTTGAAACAGTTTATCCCACTCGGGCCTTGAAGGTGGTAAAAATGATGTAGAAGTAGGATTGTTGGGAACTAATCCGGAACTTATAGCACCGGGTCCCATCTCATGAAGCGCGGGTTCAGAGCTGTGTTGCTCAGAAGCCATCGCTGTCAGCTCGTCGAAATCAGCGTCCATAGTTTCTACAATCTTGCCAAGACGACGGTTATAGATTCGGTATGCTCTTTTGGACGGTGAGTAACCAATGAAAATACCTATATCGGCTTTTGGTTGAAGCTTACCCAAGTTCTCACTATTGATGTTTGGATAACACAGAGCACCAAACACATGGAAAAATGAAACATCGGGTTTGCGGTCATGTAGAAGCTCATAAGGTGTTTTTCCATGGCGTTTCCGAATGATAGAACGGTTTTGGGTAAAACATGCAGTAGAAATAGCCTCTGCCCACAAGAACAATGGAGCGTTCGCATAAATAAGCATGGTCCTAGCAGCTTCCATAAGAGTACGATTCCGTCTTTCAACGACACCGTTTTGTTGTGGAGTGCGTGCAGCGGATGTTTCATGTGATATACCAACTCCTTCATAATAATCACGAAGAGTCTGGTTGACGAACTCTGTACCATTGTCTGTACGGATACGGCGGACAGTGGTATTCAAACGTACCTGGATGAACTTCAGAAAAGTAATGATAGCCTTCGGTGCTTCATCCTTAGTACGTAAAAATCTAACCCATGTAAACCTTGAGAAATCATCCACAATAACCAGAATGAATTTCTTACCGCTCACACTTTCAGTTCTCATCGGTCCACAAAGATCCATATGCAAAAGATGAAGTTTTTCTTGATTGGTGTCTTCAGCTTTGGGCTTGTAAGATTTCTTGGTACTTTTCCCCCTTGAACACGTGGAACATAAATGGTCCTTGTGAAATTTAAGCTTGGGAAGACCACGAACTAACTCGTTTTTAGCCAGATGATTAATAGCATCAAAATTAAGATGAGATAATCTGCGATGCCATAACCATGACTTGGTCTTAGAAGCTTTAGAGAGAAGACATACTGGAGAAGCGGCCATCATGTCTTGTAAGGAAAAAGTGTAAAGATTTGCACCACGAGATCCCTTCAACAAATCTTTTCCTTCCAAGTTGCGGATGAAACAAGTGTGTTGTCGAAAAGCAACCTCAAGGTTGGAATCACAAAACTGTCCTACTGAGAATAAGTTATGACCAAGACCTTCTACATAATATACCCTAGAAATCGTCACGTTTCCAATCTGATATTCACCATATCCCATAATCTTTGCTATATGATCATTCCCAAATTTAACCGTACCAAGAAACTTGCTGACGAAATTTCGGAGCATCGAGCGATTTCCGGTCATATGTTTTGAACAACCGGAGTCCAAATACCACAGGATGATTTGGACCACCTGAAAATATCACCACACAAAGACAATGTAGAGGTATCGGAATCTGAGTGTTCCTTGTTATTAGCAGGTACATATTTAATAATCTTAGATTTGCTAACTCTAGGTTTCTTAGATTTCCTAGCCTTCTTCTTCTTAATTGGTGGTGTGGATTCTAGTTGGCTCAAATCCTGAGGTATTTCTACACTGATAGGCACTAAAGTGGGGGCTGACCTAATTAAAGGGCGCTGTTTCCATACTTGAGTGCGAGAGTTCCTAACTAAAGGACGCTCAGACCTAACCTCAATGGATGCATTCCTAGTTAAAGGGCACATTTTACCATCTAGTGTAAAGGTCCTACCAGTGGGACGCCATTGCCAGCCAACTTGGGCACGAGTTCTACCCGTTGGCTTCCATTCAAGACCATTCTTAATAGCATTCATTTCATTAACGTGATCAATCAGACACAAATCATGACGCTGTGAAAACATACATTCATTACAATTCCAACAATTTAAATCAGAATTCACGAATGGTTTAGGCTGCTGCACAGGCGCAGAGCTTTTAGTCTTAACATGATTCGTTTTATTTAAAACTGAACTAGCATTCCTATTGTGGACTTCTACTTTCTTCTTTGTGGCACTACTAGTGGAGGGCTTGATCTTAGCTTTCTTGAGTGGCGATCCTTTAGCCTTAGTAGTCTCTTTTAATCCTGTAGAAGGCAAATTGGGAACATTAGCAGCAGATTTTAAAGGTGTCTTACTTGATTGTGCCAATGACGGTTTCGCTCCTGGAGTCTTATTAAATGGAGTGACAGCAATGGGCCTATTATTAAGTAGTGCAGAACCTGGTGTACCTATGTATTGTAAATAAGCCAAGCAATATTGAACTCGCTTAACATATTCATGAGCCGAATAATAGTCGCTACTTGAGGGATCTAAGGCATAAAGATCGTCTAAAATATCCCTAAGAAGATCGACATGCTTAATGGCATTCCTCATATAATCATCATAGGTAAGCTGGTTTCTCTTATGAAGCGGATTCTTATAAAGCACTACTTTCTTGGTTGTTGGAGCACTAGTGGACGGTGCAGAGTCGGTAGCTAAGTTATCAACAACTTCTTGTCGGGTGAGAAGAAGTGTCTCCTTTAACTCAGCCAAAACCATATTTTTGTCTATGAGCAGGATGTTCAAGTCAGAGATTTCTTCGCACTGTTGGTTCAGTTGTTCAACATAATATTGTTGCTGTGCTGCATTAAAAGCGAAGCGTTCTTCTAGTGAACCATAAAGAGCGGATAGTCCCTGCCTTGTCCGATCCATCTCCCCTAGAACAGTTGATAGTCTAATTTCTAAGACTTGGTTTTTAGACTCTGCAGCCTCTAGTTCCATTCTTAATGTTTCCTTTGATGATACCTCTCTCTTCAATCTCATGATTTCTTCCTCTAATGTCTTAACAATTGCAATCATCTTGTCACTATTCTCAACACCGTTTTCACAAACATTTGATATCAAAAGATTTTCATTTTGATTTTGTTGTTTTAATTCTAAAGATATACAATGTTGTTCTAGTTGATTAAAGCGTTGGGAAAGTAAATTGTAAGAATCTTGTAGCTTTAAAAACTCAGCGTTAGATTCGTGACAAGAATGATTTTCTACCTCATTTACATTATCAGCAACATTTACAGAAAGATTACAAACATCATCACAAATATCCTCACAAATATTCACAGCATCACAATTAATCATAGTGGATGTAAGCTCATTCGAATAATTAACATTTACAGTAGTAAGCACATCACACGAGATTACTTCAGACAAGAATCGGTCATATTCGGTTAAAATCTTTTCTTTTTCAATTAGTTGCAGTTCGTAAGCGGTGTCCATTTCATAAAACACTTTTTGAACTTCACCAATTTCAAACTGAAGATTTTCCTTAAGAGATGCAAAGCTTCTTTTTAGACTTTCGACAAACGGATTGATCTCAGTTTTAAACACCTCGTTCATGTGTTTGAAAGCCCATTCTCCGGCGTTTAAGCCATTTGAAGTCGTACATTCCAAAATGACCTTGTCAAAGTTAGTAAAGTATCGGTTAATCTCTTTCAAGTTTAACCATACAGTGCTAACAGGTGGAAGATTCTTTGGAATTTCCTTAGGACCTTCCATGTTGACAAGTGTAGGAAATGTACTAGGGCTTTCTTCCTCTATCATGTAGGTTGGTGCTGTAATGAGATCCTTATCCATATGGAAGCGAACTCTAAAATCAGTTTTAGCAAGCTCCTTATTCATTTTAAAATAATCACAATCGGGATATTTTGCTGAATTGTATGACCGATCCTCATCAACTAGATCCTTACTTGTTCGATCATTGGGAAAAACAATCGGGTCTAAAGCCAATCCTAATTGAGTTGCATTATAAAGTCTAGGACTATGTCTTAAAGCTTGTTTTGCATATCGTGGATTAGGGGGAAGGCCTTTTAGACGTGATAAGTTAAACTCTTTAAACGAAGCATCAAATAAGTGAACTAGTTGTGAAGCAGCGTATTGTCTTAACAGCAAGTAGTCTAGACTTCTAATCTTATTAGTAGCATTAATCTCCATTTCAGTCTTCTTAGATTCGAGTAATTCAAAATCAGTTTGAAGTTTTTGAAAATTAGTGACCACTAACTCCTTTTCTCTAAGTTCACTAGACAGATTTGCTCTTAAGTTTTCGATTTCTTGCAAGTGACCCATTTGTTTGTTTCTAAAGTGATCATATTCGAGATTTGTGAGAACACTAGACGAAGGCACTAATTCCAACGTTTGTACTTTCTCATTGCTTAAGGCAAGCTCATCAGACAAATTCTTATTCTTAGCTAAGGTTTCTAAGAGTGCAGCATTCATTTGGCTAAGTAATGTAGCAGGAACCATGACCAAATCTTGTTGAGCAGGAGTAGGCGTATGCGAACTGGGTCCCGGTTGTGATTCACTCAAAGTCTGGGAACTCACATTGATATTGCTATCATTGTTTGTCTCCTCATTTGAAAGACTCACCACCGAAGATTCATTCGAATCAGCACTCTCTTGCCCAACTTGATGTGGTTGAATACTAGCATCAGTGGCATTATCGGTGTTATTAATAAGTACCTCAGATTTCTTATCTGGCCCTAAGCTGGAAAAAGTTGCCATGAAAGCAGCCTTTGCAGTTTGAAAGTCATCGCAGTCGGAATCATACGCATCAAGATCATCGGCTTGGTAAGCTGCATTCTGCGTAGTGACAACGTCTTGTTCAGCAATCCCTGGGTCAGCCAGAAATGCAAGCTCCTCTTCATCAAGTTCCCTTCCTTGCGCTTGAGCATATACCAGATAGATCTTTTCTGCAAACCACTGTCCATCCCTTCTCCTCTTGGGTTTCTTACAATCCCTGGACATATGACCCTCTTCCTTGCAGTTGTAGCATGTAATCATTCTCAACTTGCCTGTATTAGCCCGTGGAGGATTGTTGACCATTGGAGCAGGAGCAGGATTGGCGGTGTGAACATTGGTTGATGTGGAAGTTCTCCCCTGATATGGTTGAATTGGCTGAACCATTACCCTGCCATTCTCAATTGTAGCTTGTTGGCGAGAATTGGATGAATTCCTCAACTGATTGTTGGTAGGAGCTGATCCTCTGAATCCTCGTTTGCTTAAAGTTCTTGTGAGATAAGCAGACATAGTAGTTAGCACTTCAACTGGGTCAGCTCCTTGTTGGAATACAGGAACGGGGACTTCCTCATCATCACAATATAGTGCTTGATCTGGATAAGCTGCATAATCAGTAGAAGGAATACTCATTTGATCAGGGTAGCTTGATGGATATGCTGCATAAGGTGCAACATTTGCTGGATGAAGTTGTGAAGCATACTGTGGTGAGGGTGCATTGAACCGATATTGTTGCTGATGTGAGGTGGGTGGTTGTGGTAGAATCGAGTATTGGGGAAAGGCTGGTGTCATGTAAGGTGATTGATGATAAGCTTGATGTCCCAAGATATAGGGTGTGTTGTTGTGAGACAAGCTTGGTTGATTCGCCATCAAAGCTAAGGAATCTGGGTGCATACCACGAGGAGAACGGTGCATAATCACATGCTTCTCATGTTGCTGAAGGAAGGCATAGATTTGATCTAAATTGCACTTATGCAAATCCCGGGTTAACTTCACATCGGTAATATACTCACCCCATTCAGCTTGAGGTAGAGTATTCAAGAATTTGGTGTTAACCTGGAATGGTGCAATCACAAGATTGTATACATTCAGATCATTCATGAGTGTGGTGAATCTGAAGTAATAATCGTGGAGCGTTTCCCCTGGGTTGTAGGTGAATCTATCAAACAAATCATACAGCTGACACTCCCTTTCTTGTTTGGTGAGAGACGTGCCTTGTAGCAACACCTTTAACCGTTCCCATAGATCCTTTGCCACCGTATACTGACTCACCATCCTATAGATGTCATGGGGAAGAGCTTGGAGAATTGTTTGAAGAGCTTTTTCATCTGCATCTGCAACAAGTTGTTGAGCTGGAGTAAGTTCTTCAAATTCTCGTGGTCTAGTCACGTTATCAACCGTAATGGTACCATAGTCGAGTGGACCATTCAAAATCGATTTGACCATAAGTCTTCCGTATGTCGGTTTCCCCTTTAGATATTGCATCATTCGACCTTGCCATGCCTCAGACACCTCTTTAATGAGCATCGGTGGACGGCTATCAGTTCCCGTTATGATTGATATATCCGTAAGAGATGTCATCTGAGGCATTACTGAATTTGGATTCATTTTGTTTTTCTTCAAAGAAACAGAGATTATCGGTTGATCGAGCAGTGAAGTAAAGCTTGTGAATTGTGTTGTGTTTTTGTTGTAAGAAACCAAGATTAAATCCTCTAAAAAAAATCGTCGAAAAAACAAGCAAAATAACCCTTGATTCGGAACTTTTTGTTGATTCGGAAGTTTGATTCGGAAGATTACCTTGATTCGGAACTTTTTTGTTGATTCGGAAGATTACCTTGATTCGGAACTTTTGGGTCGATCCGGAACTTCTTGGTTCGGAAGTTCTTGATCCGGAACTTTGGCTTGATCCGGAACTTCTTGACTCGGAAGTTCTTGATCCGGAACTTTGGCTTGATCCGGAACTTCTTGACTCGGAAGTTCTTGGTTCGGAACTTTGGCTTGATCCGGAACTTCTTGACTCGGAAGTTCTTGGTTCGGAAGTTTCTTGATCCGGAACTTCTTGGTTCGGAAGTTTCTTGATTCGGAACTTCTTGACTCTGAACTTCTTGATCCGGAACTTCTTGATCCGGAACTTCTTGATCCGGAACTTCTTGATCCGGAACTCCTTGATCCGGAAGTTTTGCTGAATGAACAGAAACCTTTCCCGATGAACAGTCGAACAGTAACAATGAAGATTAAGCCCAGATTTTGACCAAATAACCCAAAAAGTTTTGTGCTTTCGACTAAAATAAGTAACAACTAATACTTATCCACTAATCCCAATCACAAAAACACCAAAAACACCAAGAATCAAGATGATTTTTCTTAAAGAACACTAATACAATCAAAAACTAAAAAACCACACAAATCACTACCTTAAATCACCCCATAGCTCTTGATACCAAATGTAGAATATTGATAATCAATGAATCTATGAAGGGGTTTGTTGATTTCTAGAGAGAGAAAATTAGAGAGAGAAAGTGAGAGAAACTATGTGAATTTTATTAAGTGGAAAACAAGAAATGACAACAACCAACCCCTTTCCATGGTGGAAAGGGGTATTTGTAGTTCCAAGTCATAAGTGGACTTGGGCCGGTCCATGACAAGCCCATGGACCGGTTCTTACTTAAGTTAATAAGCAAATAATAACTAATTACTAACTACGAGCTATTACAACATAAATCATATTGTGGAGTGACCGATACTTCTAATATACGTTAAAACGTATTTCTAACACTTATCATTAACCATAGGTCCCATAGGCGCCCATACACTTATGTACCTTTCCAATCCAAATCACACACAAACAAGAATCACATAGCAGTTAATCACATAAATGTACACACAAGTCCATCTCAAACCTTAAAACATTCACAGCATTAATTTAGAAAATAATACAACACAATGTCTCTTCCATCCCATCAGAAAGTCAAAAACAATAGTAAACATGGGACTATGAAACTCACCTGATAGCTTCTTCACAAGTCCTCGCACTCGCAACGAGCTAACAAACCAAAAACACGAAATCAATACACGAATCAATCACTAAGATGGCTCATCAACCTATGATAGACATCTAGCCTATTCCCACATATTTACCTCATTGATAAGCTCTAATCACCCCATTACCCTTCCTTAACAAGTCCTTAACTTGGTTAAGTTTAATAACTAACCCGTTCATATTTTACCCAAAACAGTCCCAGTTTTTAGGTCTCAAAACATTAAGTCAAACGTCCACTTAAACATACCCATGGTTTCTGTAAAAGAAATATTCATACCCTTACTTATGTTGGCTAACATCTCCCACTTGCCCTAACCTTAAAGCTACAGTTAAGGCCCCGATATACATATATCTACTTTTGTCATTCCAGATTTCCTGATTTTAAACGTACTAAATGTTTGTTACCATTAAGGGGTCTTACCTTAAACCACCACCTTAGAACATGTGCAGATAGTTACTAAAATATATAAACCATCTCTCAAGTTCGTGAGAACATCCCAATGCAATCCTAAGTACCCCAAACAACCCAAAACTTAAAAAGAAAATAGGCTGAATTCAAAACTGTTTTGACCTCCGACTGTTGTAACCTGTTTTTGACCTACATCCCGACCTCCAATTTAGTTCTCGTTTCTTGCATTGGAAAGCCACTTCAAATATCTTTCCATGGGTACTTGGATCGTAAAATAAGAGTTTATAGAACTCCCGATATGATCAAAACAATTGACTCAAAATCTGCCCAGTTTTTAAAAACGGGTTTAACAAAATCAACCTCATTAATTAACCCTAATCCCTCTAATTACAAGCCCTAATCCATCCAATCATTATGAACTCATTAAAATACAAATTTTTATTAAAACCCTAACCTAAATCCATCATATGTTGATGTATACATGTTTAATTAAATAAGAACAACATTAAACAAGATTATACCTTCAGTTGATCAAAAATCAAGATTTTGAAACCCTAATTTTTCTTCTTCTCTTTTTTTTTCCTCCATGGTTGCGTTTTCTTTTTTATGACGAATCGTATGTTTTTTTTCTAATATTGTTTTAATACACTGCATTAGTCCAAGCCCGATACAACTTTCCTTTTTTCCCTTTTTTTTCTTTTTTTCTTCTTGCGTCCAAAACAAACCGACCCAAACCCCTTGAAATTCGTTTTCTCCTTCTTTTTATTATTAATATATTTATTAATAATATTACCTTAAATTTCCTTAATTTATTTCAGCTCCTAAAGCTTCCAAAACCTCAAAATCGTAAAACTAGTCAAATTTACACGTTTTACCGTAAAAGTCGTAAAATATACACTTTTATAAAAAATCTCAAATTTTGAAATAAACTTTATATTTAAGTCCTAAATGACTTAAAACCATCCCGAAAAATATTCATATGACTAATTACCTCTTCCGAGACCTCTAAATGCTAAACCGTAAATCCTAACAAAATACACTATTACTATAATACTTATACGTATACGTAACCACCAAAATATCACCATTTCATTTCATAGTCACTAATTGTGATCTCATGAACATGAATTAACCGTTCCTCGATTTACTTATGAGTACTCTATACTCATAAACGATAATCACACCAACCTCGTTCACACAAAATAAACACGTAAGCACAAAAATCAAGTAGTCGCACATAAAATAACCTAAAAGTAAGACCAAGTGACGAACCTCAAAACCACGGTTGTCACATCACTCCCTCCTAATAGAAATCTCGTCCCGAGATTTACTCCTTAGGATCAACACACAGACAACAAATCACACGAGGATACTTGTTCTAAATGAACTCCTCTCATTTCCACGTGAACTTCAGTTCAAGTTTCAAGATACCACATGTACAAACCAAAAATAATTAAACCCATTGCCAAACTCTTGACCTCACAGTCAATAAATCTCGCAAATGACTCTTCGATAAAACAAAGACTCTTATTAGTACAAAACCCGAATAACCGGACATACAAATATGCATCCTCAAACAACATTTACCAACCCCAATACATGAAATGTATCATGTATACAACTCATTTCCCCCAGGTAATTCTATGCTCATAAGCTAATGGTCTGATCTTCCCAAAGATCATAAATGGACCTACAAAACTCTACATCAACACTTCCATCTTTCCAAATCATACCACCCGTTACTATGGGTGAAACTCCATACATAACTTTGTCACTAAATCTAGTGGTTTCCTCTTTTTCTACATAGCATCCCTTGTTGCTCTCATTCTGTCCACAAACACCATTACCACATTAGTAGCCTCTTTTACCAATTCTAGTCCACAATGAGGACAACTCACCCCATCCTTTCATATCGTGCCTCAAATGGCATTTATCGACTTCTAGTACGATAACTATCATTATATGAAAACTCAGCCATCGCTAACGAGTTTCCGAACTACCTCTAAATCAATCACCCATGTCCAATTATGTTCATCAACTCCCTTCAGTCCGTATCCCAAACTACTTTAAATTCCAATTTCCTTACAAAGTGACCTATGATGGTCTTTCACATATCCATTAATTCTTCTAACTTCCCAACTACGTGACTTCTCATTCCTCTTGAAATAGGTGATGAATTAGTCAGTCTATCGACTATCACCCAACTCTCATCGTACTTAATTCCCCACCGCATTATGTATCCCTTCCACCAACTTCGTCCTTACATCGCCCATTCTAAACTACTCCTATCCATGTAGGAAGTATAGTCTACGTCCCTTTCCTCCTTACGATTGTCCAAGCCACGCAACATAAATGTTGACGCGTTCACTGCTTTAGACAACTCAACTCGTGCAACCCACATCCTTCATCCAAACCACTCTAATACATCATCCCTATAGTTCAAGTTCGTCTTAGCTTCACCTCATCCTTCTTATTCCATGTCTCATCGACCATGCTTGCCTTTCCCAGATGGTACTTGGCCTTGCAATTTTCTTTCATCAATTAACTCCACCCATCACCTTTGCCAAATGTTCAATCAAGATGATTGAATATGTGTTGGAGACGTTCATGATCCGTATAGATCATTCTCCACGTCTCGTACACCAAATGCCTCTAGCATTCTAGGTAGATATAGCAGTCCAGCTCCACTAACTAAGTCTATCCAGTTCTTCCAAATCTTCAGTTCCTGCAACGTATAAGCGATCGCCTTTCTTTGTCGTCCTCGTACGCATCTAAATCCCTGCTCCACGTATCGTCATGCTTTGCGAATTCATCCAGTCCTTCCGATAATGCCAAGATCTGCTCATCATCCAATCCACCTCTTCAGCCTCCAAAATGCTTCCTCGTCCTTCTTCACTTCGCCCCTTGCTGGTTCCACGATATGCCATCATCTCTGACTACTAGTCCTGGCCAACTAAATCCTAAAACTCACACTTGAAAATCTCACGTTTCATTCCCTTTACTAACAACTCCAAAACCAACACATTGTGGAAACCTTGGTTTCCGGATCTTTGAAGCTACTAGGAATGATCATTGTTCATATGATTAAACAATCAAAGCGGAATTAGAACAACAACCATTAACAAGGTGTTTTGGCACAATAACATGAATTAAAAACAAATGGATTGTTCATTATATTAATAACAAACAATCACTAGACGTGTATACATTGAATCCCACATCTAGTCGACACACGCTTTAGGTTTACATTGTGAAAATGAATTGATGATTAAAACCTAAGACCCTTGGTTCCTTTTATAGTGTAAGGATTAGGGTTTACAAGAGATAAGAATGAATAAACAAGTAAATCTTCTATTTAAATAAACTTATGCAGAATATCTTTGCATGTTTATCTAAATAGAAGCTTCCATAAGCTTCTTTGTCTACGTTTTGTCAATGCTTGAATTGCATGTAAATTGTACATGACAACTCTTGAGCCAACAACGCTGGATTTGTTCTTTTCAACGCCTAAATTGCTCTTGACAACGCTTAGACAAAATCTTCATGTTTTCTTCGTTTTTGAGTTTCTGCCACATCAACTTTTTGACCCGACAATCTTCCCCTAGTTGATAGTGGCAAAACTCTATGTGTATCTCTTGTAAGTTGTACATGATCTTCAAATTGCTTCCCCTCAAGTGTAGCATATATTTCTTCCCTTTTTTGTCACATCAACAGGGAAGTAAACAATGTTGCAATCTTTGAAGATTATCCAAATGTAGCTCTATGTAATGATCTTGAAGAACAATTAATATAATATTTTTGATGTAGAAGTAGAATAACCCAACCTTGTATTCCATGTCTTGTACTATCCACGTGATAAAGAACTTATACCTTTAGCATTATAAGCAGACCTCGATCTCTTGTCAATATTCTCATCCTATGTGAGACACTGAGCACGATAATGTAACTCCTTCAAGTGTTATGACAAGCCTTCATCACCAACCATGTAAAGCACGAACAAGTTACCTTTAATGTCGCTAGTGCATGACTTTAAGATATGATAGAACACAAACTCGCGAAAATCTTCTTCAATCAGCAAATTTACATCTTTCAGTACTCATATAATCTAATAATCTTAACACCTCTTTGTTAAGTCTTTCAGTATTTAACCTACAAACTTTGCTACAAAAAGCGTCATCATATACCTCATTATCAGATGAAGAGGAGGAGTGTGCCATGAGAGCATATTCAACATGCTCTTCTTCTTCAATATCAGCAACCAAAGCTTTGTCCTCTTCAACATTCTTAGCCAGATAGCTCCAATCCCATCCCATACCATCAATTCCTTGAACTGCAACCATGGCTTTGGAATCCCGAGCTTTAACAACCTGAATTGAGGGTTTACCAGCATCAGATCTTCTAGGAGATCTGCATTCCCTCATGAAGTGCCCCATACGATGGCAGTTGTAGCATTCAACTTTGGATTTGTCAAATCCAGCTGTGTCTTTAGCATTGAAGGTCATTTTCTTCTTAAACCTTCTGTTCCACCTGTTTGCTCTTATATTAGTAAGAGCCATGTTCCACTTGATGTCCATCTCTTCCAAGTACTCATCACTTATCTGCTCAAGTTCCTCATCTGTAATCACTGAACCATTGGGCAAAGAAGCAATGTAAGCACAATTAGTATCCAAATCTAAACCAGCAGGTTTAACTCTTGGGGAGTCATTCTTGTATGTGTCAGCGTCTGAATAGGAGACGTTGACAGGACTTGTTCCAGCACTGACATATGATGATCCAGTAACTGGATGCATGTAAGAGTCCTTCTGATTGAATTGACCTTCACTATGAGAGAAGAAGGCCATGTTGCTGTTGGTAGATTTGCTTCTATGTTCTAAAAGAGTTTCATCTTCCAACAGCCTTAGTTTGTTGTAGATGTCATCAAAGGAGGAGCTCTTGTAAGTATTGTTGGCAAGAATAGATCTTGCCTCAATCTTCCATGCCTCACCAAGACTTTTAAGAAAGGTAGCATTAATGTCAACATCACCAACTTGTGTCCCCATGAAGGATAATTTGCTTGTAATGTCAAGCAATCTGCTTCTCACACTACTCAGTTTCTCATTGGGTTGAGCTTTGAAGACAGCATAATCATGCAAAAGTTGCTTTTTATTTTCTTCCTTAGTGTCTGCATTGCCACCATATGCAACTTCAAGAGCTTCCCAAAGATCCTTAGCAGATTCATAGCCTCTATATTTATGCTGGTTTTCTTGTCCCAAAGAGACTTTCAGAATATTTAGGGCTTTCATGTCAACCCTTTTCTTTGCAATGTCATCAGCAGCCACAACTCTACCATCTCCAGGTTTTTCTCTCTTATCCTCTTCAGGACATCCATCAACAGCTGTTCTTTGAGCAATGGCATTAAGAATCTTTTGAGCCTTATTGAATGTGTTTCCATATTCAATAATCTCCCAGAGTGTGTAGTCATAGATCCCCAGATATTGTTCAAAGTTGAACTTCCATAAGTCAAAGTTGGTTGCATCAAGCATGGGAATCTTGATGTTTGGTAAATCTGAGGAGGAGGAGGTTATTGCTTCAGACATGATGTTGTTAGGGTTTCTAAGAAAATTAGGGTTTTGGTGATTTTTAAGGTTCTGGTGTTCTTTAAGATCAAAAGTTCCTCAACAAGCTCTGATACCACTTGTGGAAACCTTGGTTTCCGGATCTTTGAAGCTACTAGGAATGATCATTGTTCATATGATTAAACAATCAAAGCGGAATTAGAACAACAACCATTAACAAGGTGTTTAGGCACAATAACATGAATTAAAAACAAATGGATTGTTCATTATATTAATAACAAACAATCACTAGACGTGTATACATTGAATCCCACGTCTAGTCGACACACGCTTTAGGTTTACATTGTGAATATGAATTGATGATTAAAACCTAAGACCCTTGGTTCCTTTTATAGTGTAAGGATTAGGGTTTACAAGAGATAAGAATGAATAAACAAGTAAATCTTCTATTTAAATAAACTTATGCAGAATATCTTTGCATGTTTATCTAAATAGAAGCTTCCATAAGCTTCTTTGTCTACATTTTGTCAATGCTTGAATTGCATGTAACAATGCTTAGATTGTACATGACAACTCTTGAGCCAACAACGCTGGATTTGTTCTTGTCAACGCCTAAATTGCTCTTGACAACGCTTAGACTAAATCTTCATGTTTTCTTCGTTTTTGAGTTTCTGCCACATCAACTTTTTGACCCACACACATAATTCGCCTCATCCTCCTTCTAAGATTTGAGTAGATCAAGATGTCGTCGATGCTCCTGATGACAACTCGTTTATAGACGTTCATGCACACTCGGTTCATTGACTCCATGAAAACCGCTAGTGCTTTGGCGATGCCAAATGCATAACCGTAAACCCAAAGCGTTCATACAACATCCTTAGCAATTTCTACTAAGTCCTCCTCACACCCTCTCTTAGAGGCAATACGAATAAATTCCTTGTAATTTCTAACAACTCTTGTTCTTAATTCACTCCATCAACGATTTGCCTTGGATGACACTAACTACAACTTCTCCTACTTGCTCTATTCATGGTTCTACCTCAACGCTCCTAAACCATACAAAACCAAAACTACATTCTGAATACACCAGATACGATTGACGAATTAAACCCACAGATAACTAACGACATTTCACATGCACCAATTAAAACAAATCAAAAACCACGAGACTCCAAAGAAAACTCAACCCCAAAACATGTATCAATTTCCAAATGACCCATGACAACGAAAAATAATCCAAGAAACACCCAATGGCAACCAAAACATATTACGCCCCGCCACATATTATTTAAACCATGCAAAGATCGACTTTCCAAAAGAATATATATATTTTTTTTTTAAAAATTTTTTTTTTACCTCCCCACATCTATGTGACTCAAACCATCTACAAAAAACCTTCTAGACGATCTCAAAACTCAACTCAAAGACTAGGTATCCCGTGCATCCCAAATCATAAAAAAATAAAACTACTATTCAAACTCAACCTTGAACCCGACACTTGTACAACAATTCCGACCAGTCCACTGACCTCCCATGACTATACATTCTGAATATTTGAAAAGTACGTTCCGAGTACATAATTTTTGGCTTTTGAATCACCCAAAAAGCTTTAAAAACGAACAAGTTATGACCAAAACAATTTTATGCTAGTTGTTTTAAAAACTAAAGAATAGACTTAGTGATCAATGCAATCCTTTTCAATGGAAGATATAATTGTATGTGAAATATTCATAAACTCCTTTTAACCTTGTATCAATAACTATAAATGACATGAATCGGTTAAATCCGATTATATAAACTATGTAAGTAGAAAGAAATTTTACTTCGTTTTATTTTAATGAAAGTCTTTTAGAATTTGAAATAAATAAGTGTTGATAAAAAAAAACTTATGTTACATCTTGTTTCAAACATGACTCCAACACCTTACCCTTATTTTACCGAATACAACCAACTATCTAACTCTATAGTAGATTTCCAAGTCCCCCCTTTTTCCATATACCAACCAAAAGAAATGTAAGACTCAACCCAAAAGATTTCATTATCCCAAAAGAAATATCCATTTATTTCAACGGACTTAAAACCCAGAACCACATTTTAAAACGTACACGTGAAATATGAACTCAAAGAATACGCTACAAGACACAGTTCAAAAAATTCGAAACGTTGTTGAAACTCCATCAACTCCAGCACCATAAAACACGAACAAACACAAGGTACGTTCAAGTTATAATAACTAGTGAACGACCATATACCATAACTTAACAAATAGTAGTATATATACATCCGCATATATATACCTATTAAATCACCCAAAACATACTCGTTACCATACATGTCGGATCAACCAATCACGTCATACACTCGTTTTTCCACACGAGTAATCACCATCTCACCGTGCCACAACAAAGCATAAAACCCACCTCCAAAACCAAACCATATCGTGTGACCCCAAAATCACACAACACAACTATAACCCAAAACATATAACACACTAATAAAGATAGCCATATCGTAGGCAGCCGTTACATAAACCCATATATTATACGTATACCCAATATCTACATCTCACCATATACAAGCATGTACTAATCCTCTTTAATGCAATCATACTTGAGAACCCATTGAAGTTGTGGTACTTGTATAACTATGTTGGCCACCATACTTATACAATTACCCTTTCCCCAATGCACTCCCTCCTATGATGACACTTATA
Source organism: Glebionis coronaria (assembly GCA_025667525.1). Lineage (NCBI taxonomy): Eukaryota > Viridiplantae > Streptophyta > Magnoliopsida > Asterales > Asteraceae > Glebionis > Glebionis coronaria. Next base: position 632,123,411 of record CM046874.1, on the reverse strand, counting down.
AGAATCAATACAACATATAACACATAAATCTATCTACTCACATAAGCTCATAACCACATAACCAATAAGGTCCAAAACTCCATCTATAAAATAACATAATAAAACTCTTGGAATACAGAAATCCATAGTCTAGCTAAAACAGCCTAGACTAAATCCAAAACGAAAACATAATCAATTATAAGTCATGTCGCCCATAAGAGTGGAAATAGCATAAGGTCCTTCATATTCACCTACTCCTAATAACTCGAACCACCACATGAATCTTAGGGAACATGACTTAAACATCAAAAGAAAATAATACCCCTCAAGTACATAAAATAACCCAACAAAAGATAGAAACTACTATGTACCAAATTATGTACTATAATGTACATTATAAGTAAAATACGACAATGACTAGCGTGGACGATTATGGTTAAACCCGCACTACTCACAACTCGAAAAGAAAATAACATGTGGCTAAGTATGAATTTACTATGGTTCAATTCATACCAGTCAAAACATCACAATAAATAACATTCAAACACATAAATTATAATAAAATGCACACATACTCCTATGACGCCTATATGCAGGGACCCTTAAGCTATATACTAGGCTACGCGACTAGGCAACCTAATTCTCTATAACCATTGTCTCTGATACCATTCTGTCACACCCCAACAATGGCGGAATATGGGGCGCGACGTATGGATATCATCACAACAAATGGTGTCTCTATAGAGAAGACTAAAATGCAAATATAATGTCATAAATGGCGACACAAATGTCATGACAATATCTCAACAATGCAGGATTCTAGGTAAGTAGGTAACAGTCCTACCACTTACCCAAGACAAACAATAAACATAAACCAAACAAACATATAGGTGCCAACATGTATCACTTATCAAAAAACATAAAGGTAAACTAAGAAGGAACCTGGATCTCCTTCTATATGCAATCCTAAGGAATCCAAGTTTAACCACTTCTATCCTCAAGCTTAACCACATTCACACCTGAAAGAGACACTAAAACACGTCAACATAAAGTTGGTGAGAGTCATAGGTTTAGACTCCAACACAAGACAAGTCATAAGCTGTGAATACCATAAACCAATAAACATTTGGACAACGCGCTACAATCATGTACTAACAAATAGCATTCAAGTTAAATCAATCATTACAATTCCAAGGCATCACGCCTTACCAACAATCACAATTTCCAAGGCATCACGCCTACCAACAATCTCAATTTCCAAGGCATCACGCCTTACCAACAATCTCAATTTCCAAGGCAACACGCCTTACCAACAATCACGATTTCCAAGGCATCACGCCTTATCATTAACCATAGGTCCCATAGGCGCCCATACACCTATGTACCTTTCCAATCCAAATCACACACAAACAAGAATCACATAGCAGTTAATCACATAAATGTACACACAAGTCCATCTCAAACCTTAAAACATTCACAACATTAATTTAGAAAATAATTCAACATAGTGTCTCTTCCATCCCATCTGGAAGTAAAAAACAATAGTAAACATGGGACTATGAAACTCACCTGATAGCTTCTTCACAAGTCCTCGCACTAGCAACGAGCTAACAAACCAAAAACACGAAATCAATACACGAACCAATCACTAAGATGGCTCATCAACCTATTATGGACATATAGCCTATTCCCACATATTTACCTCATTGATAAGCTCTAATCACCCCATTACCCTTCCTTAACAAGTCCTTAACTTGGTTAAGTTTAATAACTAACCCGTTCATATTTTACCCAAAACAGTCCCAGTTTTTAGGTCTCAAAACTTTAAGTCAAACGTCCACTTAAACATACCCATGGTTTCTGTAAAAGGAATATTCATACCCTTACATATGTTGGATAACACCTCCCACTTGCCCTAACCTTAAAGCTACTGTTAAGGCCCCGATATACATATATCTACTTTTGTCATTCCAGATTTCTTGATTTTAAACGTACTAAAAGTTTGTTACCATTAAGGGGTCTTACCCTAAACCACCACCTTAGCCCAAGTTCAGATAGTTACTACAATATATAAACCATCTCTCAAGTTCGTGAGAAGATCCCAATGCAATCCTAAGTACCCCAAACAACCCAAAACTTAAAAAGAAAACAGGCTGAATTAAAAACTGTTTTGACCTCCGACTGTTGTAACCTGTTTTTGACCCACTTCCCGACCTCCAATTTAGTTCTCGTTTCTTGCATTGGAAAGCCACTTTAAATATTTTTCCAGGGGTACTTGAATCGTAAAATAAGAGTTTATAGAACTCCCGATATGATCAAAACAATTGACTCAAAATCTGCCCAGTTTTTAAAAACAGGTTTAACAAAATCAACCTCATTAATTAACCCTAATCCCTCTAATTACAGGCCCTAATCCATCCAATCATTATGAACTCATTAAAATACAGATTTTTATTAAAACCATAACATAAATCCATCATATGTTGATGTATACATGTTTAATTAAATAAGAACAATATTAAACAAGATTATACCTTCAGTTGATCAAAAATCAAGATTTTGAAACCCTAATTTTTCTTCTTCTCTTTTTTTTCCTCCATGGCTGCGTTTTCTTTTTTTTTTATGATGAATCGTATGTTTTTTTTCTAATATTGTTTTAATACACTACACTAGTCCAAGCCCAATACAACTTTCCTTTTTTCCCTTTTTTCCCTTTTTTTTTCTTTTTTTCTTCTTGCGTCCAAAACAAACCGACCCAAACCCCTTGAAATTCGTTTTCTCCTTCTTTTTATTATTAATATATGTATTAATAATATTACCTTAAATTTCCTTAATTTATTTCAGCTCCTAAAGCCTCCAAAACCTCAAAACCGTAAAACTAGTCAAATTTACGCGTTTTACCGTAAAAGTCGTAAAATATACACTTTTATAAAAAATCTCAAATTTTGAAATAAACTTTATATTTAAGTCCTAAATGACTTAAAAACATCCTGAAAAATATTCATATGACTAATTACCTCTTCCGAGACTTCTAAATGCTAAACCGTAAATCCAAAAAAACATACACTATTACTATAATACTTATACGTATACGTAACCACCAAAATATCACCATTTCATTTCATAGTCACTAATTGTGATCTCATGAACATGAATTAACCGTTCCTCGATTTACTTATGAGTACTCTATACTCATAAACGATAATCACACCAACCTCGTTCACACAAAATAAACACGTAAGCACAAAAATCAAGTAGTCACACATAAAATAACCTAAAAGTAAGACCAAGTGACGAACCTCAAAACAACGGTTGTCACATCCAGCTTATGTCGTAGGGAATTCCGATCAAGCTTAAGGTCCGAACGTTGTAGTTGGTACGTTCTTACTTGCTGCTCGTTATGCTAGTGTGTTGTTTGATTCTGGACCAGATAGGAGTTTTGTTGATGTAAACTTTAGTCGCCTTATTTATAGAGGACGAGTAAGATTAACAACTAGTTATAATGTGGAATTAGCCGATGGGAAGAATGTTAGCACTAGTTCTATACTAAAAGGTTTATACCTTGAAGTTGGGGAATTATGTGTTCGACATTGATTTGATGCCTATAGAGCTAGGATCTTTCGACGTGATTGTGGGTATGTATTGGTTAATTGCATGTGGTGCGATGATTGTTTGTGGAAAAAGGTTGGTTCAGATACCGCTGAGGAATAGGGTATTGACTGTGAAGCGTGATGAGTGCACTAATTGTTTGAGAGTGGTTTCTAGTTTGAAGATGATGAGGTACCTGGAAGAGGGGTGTGATGTATTTCTGGCTTAGATAACTAGTGATGGTTAGGTTGAGAAGAAATTGGAAGACGTTCCTGTGATTCAGGGGTTTTCTGAAGTTTTTCCTGAAGAGATGTTGGGATTGTCGCCATCTCGTGAATTTGAATTTCAGATCAATTTGGTGCCCGGAACTGCACCGGTTGCTCGTGCGCCTTATCGTTTAGCACCGTCAGAGATGAAGGAGTTATCCGACCAATTGAAGGAATTGATGGATAAGGGATTTATTAGACCAAGTTCGTCACCGTGGGGAGTGCCTGTTTTGTTTTTCAGAAGAAGGATGGATCGTTTTGGATGTGTATCGATTATAGGGAGCTTATTTGACCAGTTGCAAGGATCCAGTGTATACTCGAAGATCGACTTGAGGTCTAGCTATCATCAACTGCGAGTTAGGGAAGAATATATTCCTATAACTGCTTTTTGTACTCGACATGGTCACTTTGAGTTTCAAGTGATGCCTTTTGGTTTAACGAATGCGCCTGCCGTATTCATGGATTTGATGAATCGTGTGTGCAATCCATATCTGGATAAGTTCGCCATTGTGTTCATTGACGATATCCTCATTTACTCCAAGATCAAGGAGGAGCATGAGAAGCATTTGTGAACATGTTTGGAGTTATTGAAAAAAGAGACATTGTATGCCAAGTTCACAAAGTGTAAGTTTTGGTTGGAGTCTGTGGAATTTCTAGGGCATGTGATTGACAAGAAAGGTGTTCATATAGATCTTGCCAAGATTGAAGCAATTAAGGAATGGTCGATACCGACAACACCGACGGAAGTTTGTCAATTTCTTGGTCTTGCTGGGTATTACCGAAGGTTTATCGAAGGGTTTTCTTTGATTGTTAAACCGTTGACCAAGGTTACTGAGAAGAATCGGGTGTATGAATGGGGACCACATGAAGAGGTTGCTTTCCAGACACTTAAGGATAAGTTGTGTTCTGCGCCCATTTTGTCATTGCCAGAAGGATATGAAGATTTCATGGTTTATGGTGACACGTCTCACAAGGGTTATGGAGTTGTGTTGATGCAGCATGAGAAGGTGATCGCTTATGCGTCAAGGCAATTCAGAAAGCATGAGATAAACTTCACTACTCATGATTTGAAGCTTGGAGTTGTGATTTTTGCTTTAAATCTGTGAATACACTATTTGTACGGAACCAAGTGTGTGGTGTTCACGGATCATAAGAGTTTGCATCATATTTTGGATCAGAAGGAGTTGAATATGAGGCAAAGGAGATGGGTGGAATTGTTGAGTGATTATGACTACAAGATTCGCTACCATCTTGGAAAGGTGATAGTTGATGCACTTAGTAGGAAGGAAAGTGAAAATCCTCTAAGGGTTAGAGCTTTGGTGATGACCGAGAGTGTCGACTTGATGTAAAGTATTTTGAAGGCTCAAGCTAATGGCTTGATGAAGGAGAATGCCAAGGATGAGAATCTGGGTAGAATATTGAAGCCGATCTTTGTGGTTAAGTCGAATGGAATGAGGTATTTTGAGAATCGGATCTGGTTGTCGTTATGTCCACGTGAGGAAGGTGCGACAAGAGTGCGAGAATTGGTTATGCATGAGTCTCACAAATCAAAGTATTCGATACATCTTGGTTTGGATAAGATGTACCAAGACATGAAGAAAATGTATCGGTGGCCAAACATGAAAAGCAAATATTGCCCGATATGTTAGTAACTGTTTGACTTGTACGAAGGTGAAAGCAGAGCATAAGTGTCACACCCCACCATGGCGGAATATAGGGTGCGACGTATGGATATCATCACAACAATAGCATGTCTATAGAGATAACTAAATGAAATGGAAATATCATAAATGGGTGACACAATGTCATGACAATATCTCAAACAATGCAGGCATCTAGGTAAGTAGGTAACAGGACTACCCCTTACCAAGGAAATACAAATAAACACATCAACATATAGGTGTCCACAATGTGTCACTTATTGAAACATAAAATAAAGGCTAAGAGGAAAGGGGGTTCCTCCAAATGCAATCCTAAGCCTCCAAAGCTAGCCACTTCTATACTCATGCTTAACCACATTCACACCTGAAAGAGACACTAAAACACGTCAACATAAAGTTGGTGAGAGTCATAGATTTAGACTCCAACGCCAAATCAGTTATAAGCTGTGAATAAAAACCATCAATAAAAGAACATATCGACAATGTGCTACAATTATGCATTAACAACTAACATTCAAGATTTAACCATTCACTACAATTTCAAGGCTCCCATCCTTACCAATCACCATGGTCCCATAGGCGCCCATATACCTATGAACTAATCCCAAGGCCCCGCCTTGTCAACATCCCCTTGGTACCAAGTCAAACCACAATAACAATCAAGAATCACATAGCAGTTAATCACATAAGTGTACACACAAGTCCATCATAAACCATAAAAAACATTCACAGGATTAGTTACAAAACCTTACAGTGTCTCTTCCATTCCATCTGGAAGTAAAGAACATTAAAATATATGGGACTATGAAACTCACTTGATCAAGCTTCTCCAAATATTCGCGCTCTAGCGAAAATCTAAACACACAAACATATACAATCAAGACATGAACCACATACCAAAATGGCTCATCAATATATGATAGATATATAACCTTATCCTACAACTTAACCTCATTTATATGCCATAAGCATCCTATTACACCCCTCTATAAAGCCATTAACTTAGTTAAGTTCATAACCCGTCCCGTTAACATTTTACCAAACAGTCCTGATTTTCATACTCAGTATTATGAGCCAAACGCCCACCAAACCTAAACCACATTCCTTTCAATGAAAACCCCATAAACTTATATGTGTTATCTAAAATCTCAGCCCTTTCCCCACAATCAAAGCTATCTTTAAGTTCCTGATATACAACTTATACTTTCGCCTATCCACATTTTACCGATTTTGAACATATGAAATGTTTGTTATGATCAGAGGGTCTTCCAATATCCCAATTGATTATCCCTCTTTCATATATCTTATATAACATATAAACTAACTCTCATGTTCGTTTGAAAGTCCAATTATACTCCTAAGTACCCTAACCACCTTAAAACATTAAATTAACCCCGACTGATTTCAAAACTGTTTTGACCTCCGACTGTTGTAACCTATTTTTGATCCACTTTCCGTCCTCCAATTTATTCCTCATTTCTTGAATTCAAAATCCAACTCAAATACCTTTTCAGGGATAATTGGTTCGTCTAATGAATGTTCCTTGAACTCCAGATATGATAAAAACAATAAGCCTAAAACTCTGCCTAGTTTTTAATTACGAATTTATCTAAACTAACCTAATTAATTACCCAACAATTAAATAATTACAAGCCCTAATTAATCTAATCATTGTTTTATCATTAATTAACAGATTTTATAATAAACCCTAACCTAAATCCATCATATAATGATTAAGAATGAATTGAAAACAATTAAATTGAAAAGGGATTGAAGGTTTTTACCTTAAGAATAATGGAAGATGAAAAAACCCAATGAAACCCTAAAAAACTCTATGAACCATCAACTTTTTTTCCTCCAGGGATTTATGATGTGTTTTGGTTTATAACAATGCTTATAAAATTAACATACTAATCTTAGCCCAATACAGTATATCCTTTTTTCTTTCTTTCCTTTTATTTTTCTTTTCCAACCGTCCTATAACCATACCATATATATATTTTTTATTTTTTATTTTTTTTATTATTTATTATTACACTACTAGTGTTTCCTTAAATTACCTTAATTTATTACAGTTCCTAAAACCTTCAAAACCTCTAAACCGTAAAATTAGTCATATTTATGCGTATACCGTAAAAGACCTAAAAATATACAGTTTTATAAAAACTCTTAGAATATGAAATAAACTATATAACTAAGTCCCAAATGACTTAAAACCATCCCGTAAATTATTCCCGTGGCTAAATACCTCATCCGAGACCCCTAAATGCAAAACCTTAAATCGTAAAAGTACGATTTTTCTATAATACATATACGTATACGTAAACCACTAAATAACACCATCACAATTCATACTCACTGCTTTGTGAGCTTGTGAACATGAAAAACATCACACATCGTTCACTCACAAGGTACCCCGTACCCGAAAACGATGTCCCAACCACACTCTTTTTACACCAAATAACTCGTAAACACATAAAGACACACACTTTCACAAAATATGCACTAAAATAAAACTAAGTGATGAACCTCAAAACCGTGGTTGTCACATCACTCCCTCCTAATAGAAATCTCGTCCCGAGATTTACTTCTTAGGGCCGTCATTAACAAATAGTTGAGGATACTTGTTCCTCATAAACTCCTCCAGTTCCCATGTGAACTCTTGTCCACGTTTCAAATTCCATATATACATAACTATGGTATATCACTTTTTCCAACGTCTTAGCTTCAAGATCCGAAATCTCTACCAGCTATTTGATGATACGAAGACTCGTATCGATACTAATATCATCTAACGGTACTTGCAAGTCGGTTCTTGCTAACCATTTCCTCAAGTTTAACACATGAAATACATCATGCATACTACTCAATTCTCCCAGTAATTCCATCCTATAAGCCACTGGTCTAATCCTTTCGAAGATTTCGAACGGACCCATCATTCTAGGTGTTAACTTCCCTTTCATCCTAAACCACGCCACTTCTTTTCATGGTGAAACCTATAACATAACCTTATCCCCAATCACAAATCCCAACGGCTTATACCTCTTGTCCACACAGCTCTCTTGTCGGTCCTTTGCCATTTTCAACCTCTACTTAAGCACTGCCACTACCTCTTGTAGTTTTCCATTCTATCTCTGGTCCAATATGTTGACTGCTTCTAACTTCACCCAACCGTAACGGTGATTCACCTCATCTTCTATGGATTAAATCCATCAGTTTCTACTACATTTCCTATCACCAGACCTAACGGTTTTCCCTTCTATATAACTACACTATCTTGACACCCCTTTGCTCCCTCAAGACATTCTTCCTTCATACTACTTCTCGCTTGTCTCTCCATGATCTTAATTTCCATACCATCTTTTATCTCTTCTTCAGCCAATAATTTAGGCAATAATCTTTTATTCCATACATTCTCACCAGTGAGGAATACGCCCCTCTCACTAGTGAATCTCTTTGTAGCAGGATTCTTCCTAAATAAAATGCATTCTCCAACTATCTCCAAACCGCATGCCAATGCTCTAAGCGTCTTCCTCCATTATCCCTATGGTATGCTCATACCAACCATTAGTCTATCAACGGTATACTATGCTTACTTCCCATCGTTTATTCCCTTGCCATAATCCTTCTTAAAGCATTCCTTACTTCTTAGGCTAATTTTTATGTAGAACCTCCTATTCCATCACATCCGTACGTAATCCTTCCAACTTTGCAACTACCTGACTTCTCATTCCTCTTATAATATGGGATGAATTATTCAGTCTATCGACTATCACCCAACTCTCAACGTACTTATTCTTCTACCCCATTGTGTATGCCCTATACCATCTTCGTCCTTAAACCGCCATTTCTATGCTACTCCTATCTATGTAGGAAGTATAGTCTATGTCCCTTTTCTCCATATGATTGTCCAAGCACGCAACATAAACGTTGACGCGTTCTCTGCTTTAGACAACTACTCGTACAACTTACATCCTTTATCCAAACCCTCCTAATACGTCATCCATATAGCTAAATTTTGTCTCAGCATCACTTCCTCCCTCTTATCCCATGTCTCATTAACTATGATTGCATTTCCTAGATGGTACTTGGCCTTGCAATTTTCTTTCGTCACTTAACTCCACCCATCACCTTTGCCAAATGTTCAATCAAGAGGATTGAATATGTGTTGGAGACGTTCATGATCCGTATAGATCATCTCTACGTCTCGTACACCAAATGCCTCTAGCATTCTAGGGAAATCTAACAATCCAAATTTACTAACTAAGTCTTATCTAGTTCTCCTAAATCTTCAGTTCCTATAATGTATAAGCAATCGCATTTCTTTGTCGTCCGATAATGCCAAGATCTGCTCATTATCCAATCCACCTCTTCAGCCTCCAAAACGCTTCCACATCCTTCTTCACTTCGCCCCTTGCTGGTTCCATGATATGCCATCATCTCTAACTACTCATCATGGTAAACTTAATCCTAAAACTCACACTTTACAATCTCACGTATAATTCATGGTCCTAAACCACTCCAAAGCCAACACATAACTCGCCTCACTCTCCTTCTTAGACTTTGAATAGATCAAGATGTCGTCGATACTCCCGATGACAACTCGTTTATATACGGTCATATGCACACTCGGTTCATTGACTCCATGAACACCGCTAGTGCTTTGGTGAAGCCAAATGCATAACCGTTTCTACTACATCATTCCTGCATCCTCTCTTGGTAGCAACACAAACAAATTTCTTCCTCGTTCTACTCGCGAAATTCTACACACATTCTAAAAGATCAATACTCCTTCTTATCAACCCATCCAACCGCGTTCACATCACATTTACTACCAGGCAACTCAACCTTTATCTTGCATTCCTTGTAATTTCTAACAACTCTTGTCTTTAAAATAATTCCATCAACAATTACCTTGGAAAGGCACTAACTAAAACTCATCTTGCTCCTTTTACTGGCTCTGTTCATGGTTCTACTTCAAAATAATAGGCAAACCTACTAAATCTTAAGAAATTTTCGGAAAATTTTACATACCTAACGAATATCATAAGTAGCTTTGAAATATCACACCCCCTTCCAACATTCTCTATGACGCGTTAGTTGTGCCAATATTCATACTTTATACAAATATCTATTCATCTCCCTTGGCACTCCTAAGAGACCTCATGACCACATTAGTTCGTCTATGAACTTCTAACTCTTCCTCCCTACTAAGGTCATTCCAACCATTTTCTCATGGACACCTACTTAATCGTGTAGGCGCAACCAAGTCTTCCATATGACTACCTCAACGCTCCCAATCAATACTAATCCAAAACTACATCCTGAATGCACCAGATACGATCAACTAATCAAACCCACGGATAACTATCGACATTTCACGTGCACGAGTTAAAACAGACCAACACCACAAAAACTAAAAAAAAAAACTCAAACCCGAAACATGTATCCATTCAAAATGACCTTTGAAAACACAACCCTCTAGATGATATCAAGACTCAATTCAATGACTAGGTACCCTGAACATCCCAAATCATAAGTTTAAAACTACTATTAAAAACTCAACCTTGAACCCGACACTTGTACAAAAATTTCGACTAAGCTACTGTCCTCCCATGACTATACATTCTGAATATTGTAAAAGTACGTTCCGAGTATATAATTTTAGGCTTTTGAATCACTCAAAAATCTTTAAAAACAAATAAGTTATGACCAAAACAATTTTTATATTAATTGTTTTGAAAACTACAGAATCATCTACGTGATTAACGTAATCCTTTTTAAATGCAAAGAAATAAATGTACGTGAAATTGTCATGAACTCAATTTAGTCTTGAATAAATAATTATAAATGACGTAGATCGGTTAAACTCACTTATATGAAATATCTATGTAGGAAAATTTTATTTTACCTTAATTTAAAGAAATTCCTTTAGAATTTGAAATAAATAAGTGTTGATTACATAAAAAAACTTATGTTACATCTTGTTGCAAACACGACTCTACACTTTACCCTTATTTTACCGAATACAACCAACTATCCAACTTTATAGTAGATTTCCAAGACTTTTTTTAATATATACCGACCAAAAGAAATGTAAGACTCAAAACAAAAGATTTCATTATCCTAAAAGAAATCCCAAGTTATTTCAATAGACTTAACACCAAAAACACCATTTTAAAACAGACAGGTGAAATAGGAAACTCAAAGAATACGCTACAACAGAGGTTGAATATCTAAAAAGAAGCGAGCTAGCCACCCTCCTAAGGATACAATCGATAATAGTAGGGGATCATACATATATAGGCATATTAGGATACATATACTCAAATCCGTCCAACATCTACTATACACGCATGTATTAATCCTCTTTCATGCAATCATACTTAAGAATCCATTGAAGTTGTGGTACTTGTATAACTATGTTGGCCACCATTCTTATACAATTACCCTTTCCCCAATGCACTCCCTCCTATGATGACACTTATAATAATCAATACAACACATAACACATAAATCCATCAACTCATCTAAACACATAACCACATAAGCAATAAGGTCCAAAACTTCAAATATTGAAATAACATACTCAAACTCTTGGAATACAGAAATCCATAGTCTAGTTAAAACAACATAGACAAAATCCAAAACAAAAACATAATCAATTATAAGTCATGTCGTCCATCAGAGTGGAAACAACTTAAAATCCTTCCTATCCACCTACTCCTAGTAATTTGAACCACCACATGATTCTTAGGGAACATGACTTAAACATCAAAAGAAAAATACTATACCTCAAGTACATAAAATAACTCAACAAAAGACAGAAACTACCATGTACCAAATTATGTACTATAATGTACAATTTAACCAAAATACAACAATGACTAGCGTGGATGATTATGGTTCAAACCGCACTAGTCACAACCCGAAAAGAAAATAACATATGGCTAAGTATGAACTACTATGGTTCAACCCATACTAGTCAAAACTTAACAAACATCTCAAGTAAAAACCAATAACATCCAGAAAAACCTCAATTAATATCAAATGCACACATACTCCTAAGACGTCTATATGCTAGGACCCTTAAGCAATAGACTAGGCTACGAGACTAGGAAACCTAATTCTCTATAACCATTGTCTCTGATTCCATTCCGTCACACCCCATCATCACAGAATATGGGGCGCGACGTATCGATATCATCACAACAATAGCTTGTCTATAGAGATAACTAAATGAAATGGAAATATCATAAATAGGTGACACAATGTGATGACAATATCTCAAACAATGCAGGCGTCTAGGTAAGTAGGTAACAGATCTACCCCTTACCAAAGACATACATATACACACATCAACATATAGGTGTCCACAATGTGTCACTTATTCAAACATAAAATAAAGGCTAAGAAGAAAGGGGGTTCCTCCAAATGCAATCCTAAGCCTCCAAAGCTAGTTACTCCTATTCTCATGCTTAACCACATTCACACCTGAAAGAGACACTAAAACACGTCAACGTAAAGTTGGTGAGAGTCATAGTTTTAGACTCCAACGCCAAATCAGTTATAAGCTGTGAATAACAACCATCAAGCTAGTATTCTTTTTTGTTTATCTTTTTGTGTTTTCATGAAGGTACGGAAGACGTAGAGAAGGAGAGGACTACTTTTGTTTATAGAGTTCGAGAACACGATAACCTTTTTCTACTCATTTGTTAACTTTTTTATATGTTTGAGAATATGATTCAACTACAATTGATTTTAATTCTAAATTTAGGACTGTTTATAAATGTTAGTAACTAATTGCTTATTTTTTAATGTTTGTCAGAAGATAATTAGGTACAATTTTGCAACTACTTAAGTGGGAATTTAGTGTTATATTGGTAGTTAATATTCATATTTTTTTTGGTAACCATGGTTTTCGACCTTTTTGGATCAACGAGGTTTGAACCAACTCGCCACACTTTAAAGGCTTTTTTTAGGAGGTCGGCATGATTTTATTTAACGTTTACATTTAACTTCGTCTCAAAGTGATATTTACTAGTAAAAAATAACTAGGGCTGATTCGTCAAATGTGAATTCCTTAATTTCCAGATCTGTTAGGACTAACGAGATTTAGAGTTGAGACTGATAGAATTGTTTATGTTGAATTGTTGTGAAGATATTACTATTAACTCTAGCTTTTATTCAGTAAAAAATTACAGTATGTTACTGTATTTGGCTTGTTGGCCACCTGAGTTCCTCTTGGAGCTTGGGGAGGGGGTTTGGTCATAGGTTCGAGTCTTGCAAGAGACAAAAAATCCATGATTTTCCTCCTTAGTGAAAAGCCGTGAGTTCTAGGGATTTCCCCTAGTGGTTCGGGTCCCGGGGCCTGCCCGTTATGGATGGTATAAGTCGGGGGTCAGATTTCAGTGAGAGTGAGGTGCCGTTCTAAAAAAAAAACCTGTATTTGGCTTGTTAGTTTTTACTCTTTAATGGCTGTTTTAAGTTGTCATGTTTTTACTTAAATTATTAGGCTGCTTTTTATTTATAGTTATTTGATTCTACATTACATTATTGCATCATGTAAAAATTTCCTTTTTTGTGGATTTGAGAGTTTTATGGGTTCTAAGAATGATTTCTTGACAAGATAATCAAACATAACTTTGATTTTGATATACAGTTTATAGTTAGTATTATACATGATGATGTACCTCAAAATGATATTTACTTAAGTGTAATTAACTTAATTTCCATATTTGTTACCCTGCAGTGAAGAAGGGCACAAAGTTATCAGAAACGGTTAAGGGAAAGCTACAATTAGGAGCGAGAATCATACGGAAAAAAGGGAGGGAAAACTTATTCAAGGAAGTGTTTGAGCAAAGCCAGGGTGAAAAGTTCTTGAAAGCTTCTCAATGTTACATATCAACGGATGCAGGTCCAGTTGTCGGGATGCTCTTCATCTCTACTAAAAAAGTTGCTTTCTGTAGTGACAGATACATCACATTGCCTGGGGAGCTCATTCGAGAGCCTTACAAGGTAGTTTTAACACATTCTCTTAATTAGTTCCACTTTTTCAACTTTTTAAATGAACTTAATTGCGTGTAATTTAGATTATGACAACTAGATTTGCTTTTATCGTTTGTTATTCTGCATTTGTTAAGTCCGGGTCATTGTTCTTAACAACAACATCACAACATCTCATTCTAATCCAATCATTATGCTTGCAAAGATGCAAATCCACCACTAAAGTTTGCAAGCTCTTTATTCACCGGGTTTAATCCCTTTACCAAAAAAAAAGTTTGCAACCTCTATCACTAAACTTGTTATTATGTTAGAAACAGTCGCTGCCCAGTAAAATAAATTTAGTTGCAAAGTTTGACAGTTTTATATTGTAAAATGGTTAAACTTCTAATTTAGTTCGGCTTTATATATGGCCGGCGGTTTAGTAAATAGCAAGTGAATGTCATTTGCGTTGTTTATGCAAGTAGTAGTGATCCCAACAAACCGGATAAAAGAAGCGAATCGGAGAGAGAATGCACAGAACTCTTCACAAAAGGACATACAAATAGTCACAGATGATAGAGATCAGCTCTGGTTTATGGGGTTTATACGTTATGAGAAAGCGTTTCACAATCTTAGAAAGGCACTTTCTTCCGTGCCAAATTAGCAATTTTAAAATCCTCCATGATGATATATTCACTCCTATAAAGACCTTTTTGCCACCGAAAAGTATTAAAAAGTATCAAAGATGCATGTCACAAATACGGTTTAATCGTTAAAAGAGTCGGTCACTCTAGCAATAGCATTACAGGCTCGTAGTTAGTAGTAATATATAACAGTGTAAGCTAACCAGGGCAAGTCTATTGAGCTTGGCTGGCAGCTTATGTCCAACTTATGGACATAGATATATAAACCATTTTTTTTATGCAGAATGTATTATTAGTTCATTTATCTATTACATTTCACACACATTCTGGTTTCTCATTCTAGAAAAACCTCAAACCTCACCTTTTCTCTAAGATATTATTAAAGTTTACTATATTCTTTAATTGGTAGCAAGAGTTAGTGATTGCTATTGTTCTTGTGTTTGTTTGTTTTGATTCGTATATTTAACTACATATACACAACATAAAAAAATTCTTGTTTTTTTGTGTTTATCAATTCACTATTAGTTCAATCTTTGATCTAGTATTCATATGATATATGTGAAGTTGCCCAAAAATAAGAAAAACATCTTTTTTGTTTGATTTTGGTTCGAAATTCCTAAAGGAAAGTATGATTCTTGATTTTTAAATTTTTTCCTTAAATTTATAAATTTTTGCAACTTTAATTCTCTATACACCTTACTAAGTCTAAAAGGATAAGTCTTTTTGTTCAAAAGTCCTAAAAGTTGTGTTTTTTGAAGCCTTGAAAAACTTGGTTACAAAATTGTTAATTCTCTTCCTATAGACGAATTAACAAATCTTGTTAAGCAGACGATTTAACAATTCTGGTGCAATAGGCGAATTAGCAGCAAGTTAGCTCCGGCGAGTTAACAGATTCGGAGAATTAACAAAATTTCTAAGTCGTTGCAATTGATAATCCGCCTCATATCAACGATTTCGCAGTTTTATTGCACTAGGCGATTTAGCAAGTTTCCACTAGGCGGATTAGCAAAAAGATCTAGTCGATTTAGTAGATTGGTGTTTAGTTGAATTAGTAGATTTTGTGCCTGACGAGTTATCAGATTTATTAACCAAGGCAATTTAGAAGATTATTTGTCCTTGGCGAATTAGCAAGACTTACTAGGCGATTTAGCAATTGTTAAAAGAAAAGGAGAATTAAATTTGAAGTTTTGAAAGATACTCATGGTAGGCCTAAGACTGAATTCTTGGTTTTGTAAATAGTTGGTCTTAGGAAAAACTTAGTGGATGTTAAGAAAAATAACACATAACAAACAAGGACTTAGGAATTTCTATGGTTTTTTCGTTGGTTTGCAAAATCCCTCGATAACATACTTTCTCGCTTTCTCCACGAATTGTAAAATCCCGTATTGTTCTTACCATAACAATCATAATTACTTTCTATCGCTGCTCGATCTTAAGTAATCCTTAATATCATTTCACTTCTCGAATTTCAATGGAATTGTTGATTTCGAACGTTCAATAGAGAAAGCTTCATCAGTTGCAACAACTGCAAGCTAATCCAAATGAGAGGGGCTTGGCAAATTTTTGATTACTTCGTTCACATCTTCTAATACTTTCGTATGATGATTCAAAATAAGTAGATGCAAAGTCTGGATTCGAACAAGCTTTCGCGTCATTCTTTGATCAAAAGGTTAAAATTTCATTGCAACGTTTGTTACTCAGCGTGGACCAACTAGAGCCACAACTTGACAAAGATGAGTTTCACGAGACAAAATCCATGATTACTTTTTGGGTCTCTACACTCAGTTTCAGTTGTTCATCAACTCACGTGTTACCTCGTATCATGACGATCCAACGACACACAAGTACTTTGTTGTTTATACTAGAATCGGGATTCACGATTTTAGAAATAAGTTGCATACACACATCTATAATGTCAAGATGTCTATTGGTGAATGAGGACTACTTCAACAGTTCAACGTGAGCATAACAACAAGGTGAATGAAGATGGTATAGCATCAATAAATCATGATTCTAGCAACACGTCAAAGAATGTTGCAGATATATTTCATGCCAACACAAGACCCGTTTATGACGAAGAGTATACAAAAAAGGTACAATGGAATGACGTATATGCCGATGAAATACCGCATGCTGAGCATTCTGGAACTATTTATGACACAAGTGTGATGGAAAAGGATGATAGCAATATCACTCCCAACTCATGACATACAAGTCATAAAAGCGGAAAGATTGACCAGAATGCTCATGATCTATGCCACGTGCCTGCTTCATGAACTAATTTTGATTCTAAGATTGAAGAGCTCAAAGTAATTTTAGCTCAACAATCAAAAGATCTTGAGGATTTCAAACTTGAATTTTCAAAGAAAACTGAAAAGTTTGAAACATACTTTGAAAAAACTGAAAAGGAAATCTTTTTTTGAACGACATTTGGATCATAAAATTAAAAATCTTAAAGCAGAAAGGAACATTTTCTTAAACAAATTAATTTGCTAGAATCTAAATTGGCTTCTTAAGAGAAATTACAGCAGGAAAATGCTGATTTAAAGACTCATGTTCAGGAGAAGGTTTTTGCAATAGCTGCGTTAAAAAACAAACTAAGAAAAATTAAAGGAACTAGTGTGGATAGTAAGTTTAAGAAACCATCAATCTTGGGGAAACCGCCTTTGCAACCTCTAGAAACCAATCAGCTATTAGAAAACCGACTGTGTATAGATATGAGAGACCTAAATCCTCTAAACCATGGTTTTCCTCCCAAGTTGATGTGAATCATTTTTCAAAACCCGTCACTCCACTAACTAGGTCCAATGTGACTAAATCTGCTTTTGCAAAACCTCAAAACAAGATTGTCTTTAGTGATTCTAGGTATAGTTCTAAGAACTTGGACATAGGTCATTTGACATGCGTCATAACCACTATAGAGATGAAGCTAAGAAAAGGACACAAGCAATAAATGCTAATGTGATGCCTTCTACGTAACTATGCTAATGGTAGCATTCCTAAACCTAAGAGCGTTAGTTAATCATATAGGAATTGGTCTGCTTCTAAGATTAGTTGTGTAAAGTTATCTAAAGCGCGTGTAGCAGATCATACTAGGATTTCTAGATTTCACACGTTCCTCAAACATGGTGTGTTTCGTATGCATGAATAGTGTCTTCAGGAAAAATCATGCTGCTTGTGTCACTAAGGTCTTGAATGAGTTGAACTCATGTGCTAAAAGAGGGATCCCTAAAGGAAATAGGTTTTCTCAAGATAATCCTTCCACCCTGCATGAGAAAACCATGTAGCCTAGATCCAATCTTAGGTGGAAACCCATAGTAGGATCTTATTATATGTTGGTCTTAGGTGGATTCCTATAGGAAACATATTTCCCTCTAGCACAACCAAGATTGATAGTGAACCCCCACATGATTCTAATTCAGATATCACTAACCCCCATTAAAATATACAAACTACTGATGAAAGTGCAGGTACTAAAATCAAGGTTCAACAAGAACAAAGTAGTAAACTAATTGTATACCATTGACAATCTTAGAGTTTGGTTGTGATAACCCGAACCCGAGGTCATTATTTAATCCTATTTTATGAATATTTTAGAAATTTTTAAGAAATTTTGTTGTTGATATGTTTAACAGTTTAAGTTCAAACCTATGTCGGGGCTTTATTATTATGTTTGGACTATTAAAGAGAACCGCTAGTGATCGCGATACCGACGGATGCCCAAAATTTTTTGTTTTATTATCGATCATTTCGTTAATAAATATTTTCGAAGTTTTCATTTTAATTGCATATTAAGTCGAGTCGGAACCATATTATTACTTTTCGTGTGCGTTTAAACTTTTATAAAGTATTTTTACGAAACCGAGACGAAATCTGACTCCCGTAATTTTCCAAAACCGACTACTAGTCATTTCTGCTCTTTAGCTAGTGTTATATTTTTAAGGACAAAAGAATGCATGAATTACAAAATCTACCCCACCATTCATATAAAAGGAAATTCCACTAACATTTGTGTTGTGTGGGTTTCCATATACCGGCAAAATGCTTTTGGAAGCATTGTTTGGTGAAATAGACTTTGTAAAGGTGTATAGTAGTATCACTTGTGTGGATTATTCTTGTTAGTTTATCATGGTTTTAAGTTGTTGATTTTAGTTTTATTAAGCATGAGTTGATACTTGAATATATTGATAAAGTGCGCGCCTTATTTGGTAGGTTGCGGCTTCGTGTTTTACCGGGCATCTAAATCGTCGGCGATCGTCTTACTACTACTTCTACTACTTAAGGTGAGTCTATAGCCTAACTTTGTACTTTTTTTAAATGATTTTACTCGCGAGGGGGATACATTCTATTTAAATAAAAATGAACATAAGTCGTGAATAATTATTTGGACCCGAATGATGTTTGAATTGTATTAAGTATCGTGTTTCTAAAGGCCCTAAATTCATGAACCGTTAACTATTGTCTAGCTCTTGTGTGAGTAGAAATTGCCGCTTATACAATTAATAGTACTATGGGTTAACAACCCGATCCGAGACGAGAGTAGTACGTTGAGTACCCTCTGCGAGACGGATAACTTGTGATAAGAAATAAGGTATAAATTTGGCAACGAATACCTTAAGAGGGGCAATGTTTTATTTTAATCATGCCGGCAACTTTGGCGCGGGTGATTAAGTTATAGGGTCTGTGTCATGATCTTAAATACAATTAATTAGCTTTTGCTAAAAGATGAAATACCTTAATAATAGATTGTATGATCAACAATGTTATTGAATAATTGTGAATGTGTTTATCCTTATGTTCAGATGTGATTTGTAAAACCTACAGATTCAGTCAACATTGTTTGTTGATGATTTTAAGTATGTGTTTCATGTAACTGAAGGTGATAGTGGTGGAGCTTGCTTGGGAATGTTGCGGGTTTGCTTTTGTGGTTGTTTGTCTAAAACTTGATTTCTTTCCCTTTGTTATAAAACAATTTATGTTGTGGTCATGTCTTGTGGTAAAATTTGGATTGTGGTTAAGATCTTTTGGGGGACCTAAACACTACTCTGAACTTGTACTTACTTTAGGATCGAAGGTTTTAGACAATGTTGTAGAGTTAAACTGTCTCCTTTAATTTAAATGTCTCATTTTGAGGTCGTTTAATGTTGCCTGTGTGATGATGCTTGTGTATAGCACCCAAATGTATATCCTGCTGCATAGTAAATTTGGGGGTGTTATAGATTGGTAATCAGAGCCACGAGTTATAGATAACTAGGTTGATTTTAAATAGTCAAAATATTTTTAAAAAAGCACGCAACTTCTCCGCAAGGCTTCGGTAAGATTAATTTTAGCATTGTTTTGTATATTAGATGTATCCCTTAAAACTGAAATGATTTCTCGAGTATTTAATAAGTAAATACTATGATAATTTATCGTAATATTATTGAAAGTACGTCGAGTACTTGTCATCGTAATTTTTGCAAGCATTGCATAATCATCATATTGTTGCATATATTGGCATACGTAACACATTTGCATTGCATGTGCATGCTTATATATAATTTCGAATAATGACCTTATGTACCCTCGAATTTTCTGTATTTGCAGATAATGGCTGATGTACCACCGAATGGAGACGGATATGTAGTAGGAGTTGAGGGTGGACCGAATGCGCCGAACCCGCAAGGTAATAACGGGTGGATAGACAAGGATGAAGAAAGGAGCGAGGTAGTGTAAATTGGGGATAATGGTGAAGTGGATAATGTTGATGTGAATGATGATAGTGATGCGAAACTCAAGGAGGAGCAACCTAGGTATGAGAGGATGCGTGTTTGGGAGTCTCATTTGAGGTCATTTCTAAGTCAAGGTTAGAAATTCAGAGATGATCAGAGTCGTGCTGAGACTCATTTCATGATTAATCCGCCATGTATGAGTGAGCATTTGATCTTTGGTAATGAGTTTCCTCCATGTGACGAGTCTACTTCCAAGGGCAAGCAGAAGGTGGACGATATTGATGGTGTTGAGGAGTTTGACAGCAGTGATGATGATGATTACCCACCATCCAAGGAGCCACGTGGATCACCACGTAGTTAGTTCTTTGTATTTTCATTTGATTCCTTGTTGTAATCGAACTTATTTAGACTTTGTACTGTAGTATTGTGATGAAACTTAATATCTTTTGAGTTTTATTTGGTAGATGATTGTAGTGACATACCTTGTCACAATTTTGTTGCATCCTCAATGCAATCTATATATATTTACCTTTCATATCTATGATGTGTCTTTATTAGCTCTTTTGTGATTTGGTTGATGAATCCTTGTAGTTTGTGATGTTTGTGCATATAGTATCCATGATATGTCCTGATAAAGAATCCTTTTTATCTTGATGTGTATACTTACCACGTTTCTTTCATTTGTAATGACAGAATATGTCTCCAAAGCTAACAACAGCTACTGTTAATACTATGATTGAGCGAGCGATTGCTAGAGCACTCGAGGCTGATCATGCTGTAAGGGGAGAAGGTTCAAGAGTTGGAGGTAATAATGCGGGTCTAGTTGGAAATGATGGGAATGCCGTGAATGTTGGTGGCCCACAAGCACCTAGAGAGTGTTCCTACGCCAGTTTTATGAAGTGTGGACCTGCCCAATTTCATGGTACTTGTGGTGCTTTAGAACTACGTCGTTGGATTAAGAAGACTGAGAGTATTTTTGAGACCAGTGGGTGTTCGAATGCAAATAAGGTGAAGTTTGTTGTCGCTACTCTTCAAGATGATGCATTAAGTTGCTGGAAGAGTCAAGTAGTTACTGTTGGGCTGGATGTGGCTAATGGTAGGACTTGGGCTGCCACGAAGGAGCTGTTGTCTACTAAGTTTTGTCCTGAGGAAGAACTGGGGCAATTGGAAGATGAATTGAGGCATTTGGTGTTGAGAAACAATGATATTACTGCTTATACGAAGAGGTTTAATGAAATGTGCTTGTTATGTTCTGATGCTTTTGTTGATGTCCGTAAGAAGATGAAACAATATATCAAAGGATTTTCTAGTAACATCAAGGGAGAAACTACTTCGTCAAGGCCCAGATCTTTTGATGAGGTTGTTCAGATGGCACATGCTTTGATGGACGTTAAGGTGAAGGATTAGAAAGATAACATTGCTGAGAGCAACAAGAGGAAATGGAATCTGCTCAGTCTAGCCAGAATCAAAATCAGAATCATGAGGGCTAACGCAACAACAACAACTAAGGCCCGAACCGAAACCAGTAGTTTAACTAGAGGAGAAATGATGGTGTTCGTGCTGCCACTGTGCCTAGAGGTAATAGGATCAATCCTAAGTGTGGTCATTGGAGTTTGTTCCATGAGGGGAATTGTGATCCTGCTTGCAACAAGTGTGGGAAGACTGGACACAAAGCTGCTAAGTGTAGAACAAGAGGTGTGGCCACTAGAGCTAATGCCACAAGGGTGATGACATGTTTTAATTGTGGAGAAAAGGGGCACAAAAAAGGAAATTTTCAAAGGGGTGGAAACCGACAGGGAGGTAATGTCGTTGCTGATGCTGCTCCAGCTTATGTCGTAGGGAATCCCGATCAAGCTTAACGTCCGAACGTTGTAGTTGGTACGTTCTTACTTGCTGCTCGTTATGCTAGTGTGTTGTTTGATTCTGGATCAGATAGGAGTTTTGTTGATGTAAACTTTAGTCACCTTATTTATAGAGAACGAGTAAGATTAACAACTAGTTATAATGTGGAATTAGCCGATGGGAAGAATGTTAGCACTAGTTCTATACTAAAAGGTTTATACCTTGAAGTTGGAGAATTATGTGTTCGACATTGATTTGATGCCTATACAGCTAGGATCTTTCGACGTGATTGTGGGTATGTATTGGTTAATTGCGCGTGGTGCGATGATTGTTTGTGGAAAAAGGTTGGTTCAGATACCCCTGAGGAATAGGGTATTGACTGTGAAGCGTGATGAGTGCACTAATTGTTTGAGAGTGGTTTCTAGTTTGAAGATGATTAGGTACCTAGAAGAGGGGTGTGATGTATTTCTGGCTTAGATAACTAGTGATGGTTAGGTTGAGAAGAAATTGGAAGACGTGCCTGTGATTCAGGGGTTTTCTGAAGTTTTTCCTGAAGAGATGTTGGGATTGCCGCCATCTCGTGAAGTTGAATTTCAGATCAATTTGGTTCCCGGAACTGCACCGGTTGCTCGTGCGCCTTATCGTTTAGCACCGTCAGAGATGAAGGAGTTATCCGACCAATTGAAGGAATTGATGGATAAGGGATTTATTAGACCAAGTTCGTCACCGTGGGGAGCGCCTGTTTTGTTTTTCAGAAGAAGAATGGATCGTTTTGGATGTGTATCGATTATAGGGAGCTTAACAAATTGACTGTCAAGAATCAGTATCCATTGCCGAGGATTGATGACTTATTTGACCAGTTGTAAGGATCCAGTGTATACTCGAAGATCGACTTGAGGTCTAGCTATCATCAACTGCGAGTTAGGGAAGAATATATTCCTATAACTGCTTTTCGTACTCGACATGGTCACTTTGAGTTTCAAGTGATGCCTTTTGGTTTAACGAATGCGCCTGCCGTATTCATGGATTTGATGAATCGTGTGTGCAATCCGTATCTGGATAAGTTCGCCATTGTGTTCATTGACGATATCCTCATTTACTCCAAGAGCAAGGAGGAGCATGAGAAGCATTTGAGAACAATTTTGGAGTTGTTGAAAAAAGAGACATTGTATGCCAAGTTCTCAAAGTGTGAGTTTTGGTTTGAGTCTGTGGAATTTCTGGGGCATGTGATTGACAAGAAAGGTGTCCATCAGATCTTGCCAAGATTGAAGCGATTAAGGATTGGTCGATACCGACAACACCGACGGAAGTTCGTCAATTTCTTGGTCTTGCTGGGTATTACCGAAGGTTTATCGAAGGGTTTTCTTTGATTGTTAAACCGTTGACCAAGCTTACTGAGAAGAATCGGGTGTATGAATGGGGACCGCATGAAGAAGTTGCTTTCCAGACACTTAAGGATAAGTTGTGTTCTGCGCCCATTTTGTCATTGCCTGAAGGATATGAAGATTTCATGGTTTATGGTGACACGTCTCACAAGGGTTATGGAGTTGTGTTGATGCAGCTTGAGAAGGTGATCGCTTATGCGTCAAGGCAATTCAGAAAGCATGAGATAAACTTCACTACTCATGATTTGAAGCTTGGAGTTGTTATTTTTGCTTTAAATATGTGAATACATTATTTGTACGGAACCAAGTGTGTGGTGTTCACGGATCATAAGAGTTTGCATCATACTTTGGATCAGAAGGAGTTGAATATGAGGCTAAAGAGATTGGTGGAATTGTTGAGTGATTATGACTACAAGATTCGCTACCATCTTGGAAAGGTGATAGTTGATGCACTTAGTAGGAAGGAAAGTGAAAATCCTCTAAGGGTTAGAGCTTTGGTGATGACCGAGAGTGTCGACTTGACGTAAAGTATTTTGAAGGCTCAAGCTAATGGCTTGATGAAGGAGAATGCCAAGGATGAGAATCTGGGTAGAATGTTGAAGCTGATCTTTGTGGTGAAGTCGAATGGAATGAGGTATTTTGAGAATCGGATCTGGTTGTCGTTATGTCCACCTGAGGAAGGTGCGATAAGAGTGCGAGAATTGGTTATGCATGAGTCTCACAAGTCAAAGTATTCGATACATCCTAGTTTGGATAAGATGTACCAAGACATGAAGAAAATGTATCGGTGGCCAAACATGAAAGCAAATATTGCCCGATATGTTAGTAACTGTTTGACTTGTACGAAGGTGAAAGCAGAGCATAAGTGTCACACCCCACCATGGTGGAATATGGGGTGCGACGTATGGACATCATCACAATAATAGCGTGTCTATAGAGATAACTAAATGAAATGGAAATATCATAAATGGGTGACACAATGTCATGACAATATCTCAAACAATGCAGGCGTCTAGGTAAGTAGGTAATGTCACAAACGTGAATTTTGAATCTATTTAATTTAAGTAAAACGCGATGGTTCGGGTTAGACTTGTGTGTCTATTGATATTCCCGATTGGTTTACGCGTATTTTGTGTACGAATTTAATTTAGTTTTTTTTTTATGAATGACAATCATGAAAATTGTACTATTAATCGTTATGTTACGTACTAGGATTTTACTTTAAGAAACAACATTAAATTTCTACGCACCTTAAATATTACACTCAATACAATTACGACACACTTAAAGTTCTCATTTTTATTTAAGTGAACATTTAAAAAAATATACTACTACTTGAATTCACAAAACTATATGGAACCTTTTCAACTTTACATAAATTAAACTCTCTAAACAAAATAATAGACATATGCAAGAAAAATGTAAATCTTTTCTTGCTACCACTTGCTCCAAAACCGGTCCCCTATTGACTTCCATAAACCCACTTTTCTTATGCAACTTCCTATTTAATTTTGAATTCTTGCTAGTACTTTCACCTACTATTAATTAAAAGTCACTTCTTGCTCCCCATCCTTCTTCTTTGTCCAACGAGTACTTCCCTAAACATATATCTCACCACAAACTTTCATCACATTAGTCAAATTCAAGTACCTTGTCCTTCTCCTTTGTTGCCATGAACGAACCCCAAGACCTCTTTTTGCCTTCCCAAGTTCTTGCCATTTCCCCATGATGTACTCACTTGTTACCCTTCCAAGTTTTCAAGCAAACCAAATGACAAACCCTAACCAAGTCCTAACTAGAAATACTTAGTTTAGCACTCCCCATTTTCCTATAAATAGACCAACCATCTCACTAGTTTTGTACACATAGAAAGTCACAAATAAACCTCCCTTCCCTGTGGTTAATAGACGCTGCCAAGAGAGGAGGAAAGCAAAGTTTGGTCAAGAGCTAATATTGGTTAAGATTTTAGATTGGTTAAGGTGTGATTCAAGTGTAGATAACGAAGCCGTGTCCATTCTCTTCCTTTCGTTATAGCTAAGGACCATTGTAAGACTCACTTTCTAATCTTTTTCATGTCGCATGCCCTAGTATGTTGCTTGCTAAACATTTTCACTAAGAAAAC
Source organism: Glebionis coronaria (assembly GCA_025667525.1). NCBI lineage: Eukaryota > Viridiplantae > Streptophyta > Magnoliopsida > Asterales > Asteraceae > Glebionis > Glebionis coronaria. The sequence goes on along the minus strand of CM046874.1, from coordinate 632,097,228 downwards.
AAATGATTTGACAACAAATACACATCTCCTGATAATGAAACCATACTTTAAGAACCTTGGGTAAAACCTTAACATGAAGAAAACCTGAACATACAATGCTTTAATATAACACACGTAGAGTACTCATATCAAAAATCGACAAAAAGTAATGTGTATTGCACGTTTAAAAAGGGTATGCAAATCTATGATTTTAGATAAAAGAAAAGGATTTTTAGATATAGTTTTGGGTGGCTGTTGATCGTCGTGATCATAGGATCACGTCGCGTGTGAGAGGCCTTGTGTTATCGTCATGGTGAGCTTTGTATGAGTGCCAAGAACTTGTAACTCGAAGTAGTAAAGAGCATGACGTAGCATAGTTAGTTTCGACATAAAAATCACAGTCTCAAAAGTTGAGTATATGTCGATCTTTGAGTAGTTTTTCTGCTAGTAGGAGTCAAGAACTTGAACACTAAAATGGCTTGTTAAAAACTCCATACTACCACCTTTTCAGAAAGTCTTAAACCAAGGAAAATGGCTTACAAACGAACACTTGAATGAAGTCCCAAGATCGGGCTCATGGGCCGTGTTAAACATGTATGAACGAGGAAAGAAAAAAAAATGGGTATGCGTATATATATATATATATATATATATATATGATGAGTAGTAAAATAGGAATTAATAATGAAATACTATGAGTATGTACATTGTGTAAACTTATTAGTTTAGAATCATGGGCTAACAACAATAAGCAAATCATAGGTTCATTTCTTAAAAGTTGCATGTTGTATGCGTATTTGTTGTATGTTCAGGCAGGATGCAAAAATATTGTAGATAGACACTAGTACTCTTGGTCTGTATAAAAAAACAATTGATGCATGCATGAGTTGGTATTAAACAAGAAGTGATATTAGTGCAATTATGTAATGTGTGTTTCGGGTATGTTGGGAACAAAACAGGATCAAAGGGTACTACTTACAGTCTATCTTAATTTTTACAAATGAAGTACTACTACCATGTTCATGCGTGTATGTGTATGCGCTTGATTACTAAAACAAAGACTAAAATGAGAGGACTAGTGTTTCTTGTGTGTGTGTAAGAGTGAGTACACAAGACAAAAGTGATAGTTACAAGTCTAAATGAAATACATGTAGGTGTGTGTTCAAGTAGGGACCCTTAGTACTTTCTTACTATATAATGTACAAATGCAAGCTAGTAATGAAAACAATTAATTTGTTTCCCTGCTATTGCATACGAGGAGTGAAAGGAGAGAGCAAAACAAAAGTATTTCCTTTACTTTTAAACCTTAGGCCGAAACCTTTATTTCACATCTAGTTTTACCTTAACAAATGATACTTATTTGTGAGACTTATAGCGTGTAATTAATCTCGGCATAGCCGAGATATTTGAACAGTTTTGTTGGTTTATTTTGAAACGTGGTATCGAGTCCATAAAAGTAACGCAAAACTAGTACTTTGGCTTTAGTAATTACTAAGTACATAAATTATCTATATTACAACATTAACTAAGAGCGTGCGTCGACATGTTAGACGTGGTACTTAAACCACTTAGGGACCAAACTAATTAGCAAACCAAGTACAGAATGAATGTTTGATATATCAAGATCATAAAAGTCTATTTGCAAGATTCTTAAGCTAATATTGCAAGCGTACCAATCACTCAAAGTTGAACTGATGGAACAAAATGTAAAGTTTAAAAACGAAAATGTTTTAACAATAAGAGTGCAAGCAAGCACATACTAGGGACGAAATCATACATTTTTGCTTTTGTACGCATTTAGTAAATTTTGTATTATTACATAGGTTGCGGATAATATTTAGACTTGTTTCGCATGCTTCATTTTCGTGCCTACATTGCGTTTGATACATTTGCTTGTATTTCAAGGTGAGTTTCATAGCCCCACTTTTAATTGTTTTAACTATTTTGGGGTGAGAACATTGCTTGTTTTAAACGGATGAACAAAAGTGCTAAAACTTGATACGTTTGCCTACATGATGTCTAAGTAGCGATATCCCTAGATGCTTTAGCCCACTATCGTGAACCGTTAATTACTTTGTGTAAGCGCGAATGTTATGGATAGATCTATTGGGATTGACATCCCTATCTAATGTTGGTTGTGTGACCAAATTAGATACACTTACATTTGAGTCGTTACGAATGCTTTGGGATAGGCATTTGCTCGGGCTCTCATTATATCTTGTTGGTTGGTTAACGCTTCGGTGTCACGAGCTTAGACGTAGGAATACAAACGTATACTATTTTGATTATAACCTTGTTTGGTTATATGCCGATTGCCTGATAAAATCTTATGGTTCATCACACTTATTTATAACTAAACCTATGAACTCACCAACCTTTGTGTTGACACTTTAGCAATGTTTTTCTCAGGTATCAAGACGAAGGAGTGACGTGGTTATGCTTGGGAGATTTTTAAATAAAATGGTCGTGACTAGTGTTTGGATATTTGGAACAATATTGAAGTCTTTTGAAACGATGTTTTATTATGATCCTGTGTAATTTCGCTTCCGAACAAATTTTATGATTTTAATTAAATTAAAATGACTTTAAAATAGTCTTTCTTTGTATCTATATCTTGTGATAGTCATGATCGTCGCACCCCATTACGTTGCCTTACTCTGATAAATTTGGGGTGTGACAGATTGGTATCAGAGTTGTAGTTATAGAGAACTAGGTTATTTTATAAAATGATTTTTAAAAACGCGAGTCAAAAATTTAATTTTGGGAAAAAAAATAAATCTAGACTATAACTAACTCAAAAATCTCCAAGAACCACTCCACTTCGCGTCTTCGATAAAAGTAAGTTGTGACTTGAATTATTCCATATGATTTGTCCTGTTAGTTTAAACTTGATGCTACGTGTTATTAGAGTTAAGTATTTCCTGCCTTCTTTCAATGATCCTTATGTAAAAATGTACTTATAGGAATATGTACTAAGACGATTTTTCTTATATTTTGAAGTAAATTACCTAACATCCTTGTTTGGATTGTTGTGCTACAAAAATGGTTTGTGCCATGTTTAATCAAACTTAGATGGTTGTGCCATGTTTAAATCGAACTACGATGGTTTGTGCCATGTTTATTTAGAGTAAAACATACACATGCTTATGCTATTACGTATTTTGTTAAAAACAGTCCACTGGACTACTATGAACTATTTAAACACTTGTGTGTTTCTATGTTACCCTATATCGATATACGTTGAATTAAAAATATACGCCAAAACAGTACTTGGACGCGCTGAGATTTAGTAATGGTTGATGATAAGTCTTGAGTAAACCCAAAACCAAGACAAATCATTAAAGATGTTAAGAGGTATAACGATACTTAGCAAGGTCTCAAGGCTGTTCTTGTTTGATTGGGTTGCGAGACTAAGTTAAGTGCTAGTCGTTATACAACTTAAGATCTTTGATGAGTTTTCTTGAGGATGGGTAAGACTCATGAATTTACATGTTGCGTGATTAGTTTGATTGTTATGTTCTAACATATTTGATGAGTTTTGTGTGGGTTTAATTGTGTGAGTAATATCTAAATACGAGTAAATTCACCAAACATATTAAGAAGTTAACGACTAATACTTGACTAGATCTCAAGGCTGTTCTTGTTTGATTGGGTTGCGAGGCTTAGTCAAGTGCCAGTTGTAACGCAGCTTAAGATTTTTAGTGAATTTCCTCGGGGATGGATAAGACTTACATGATCTAACAAGGTGATTACCTCATTGACGTCTAACTAAAACGATATTATTAGTACCGTTAGTTGTGTGGTCTGCGAACACTAAAATAATTAAAGTCGCCGCCTCTATTTTTACATACGATGATAAACACTCTATAAAAAGTATTACTCCTGTAATACTCTACAAAGTACTATAGCATAAGGAACAAACATAAATTAGTATTACAAAATATGAAAACTATCTAGAAATATGCCGAAGCGTAAGTCAAACGCACGTCAAGGAGAAACTTATGTTGGATAAATTGTACAAAGACGGATCTAAAAGTTCTAGTCCATTGGTTTGCAACTAAGTTGCTAAGAAGCTATTATAAATTTACAAAGTACGATATAACATCTAATATTAAAGGAAGAACTTGGATTATGCCATATTTTAAATTAAAGGGGTTATCGCATGTCACAAAGCTTGAGAACCCTAGATGTGAATTCTGGTCACTTCTAAGAAATCCTAATAGAGCTTTTCGAACATAAAAAGTCTATATAATGATTATGAACAAACGACAGATAAAAACAAAATGAACAATTTTTTTTGTGTGATAAAATCCTTGTGATGGAAATTGACTAGTTGAAAAAAAAAAAAAAAAAAAAACAAAAATTTTGAACAATTTTGGGATAAAAACAACTTGACCGAAGTGTCTGAGATGTAATAAAGCATGATCAAAGCTCTAGGAAATTTTGTGATAGAATTGAGTGACTGATGTGAAATATTAAATAATTTATTATTGTGCAGATCAAGTGACTCGACATCCGTCGATGTCACCACCAACAAAAATTTGGTTATGTAATCGTACTTTATAAATTTTTATTTAATTGTTTTCAATTATTTTTAAAAATTTTCTTTTATATCTTGTGAAGCTTTTACTTAAGAAATTATTTTATCCTAAAATATTTTTATATATGTCGGAGAAAAATTAATCAAAATTTTTATTCAAAAAGGAGTTTTATAAAATATTTTTGGAAAACATTATAAAAAAAAAAAATTTTACTTTGAAGGAACTATCCCCGAGAACTTTATTAGTAAGAATGTTAGAATTTTGATAAAATGTTTTGGTAAAATCAGTAAAGGTATTACTGGAAAAAAAAACTACACTATTGATGATGAAATGTTTTGATATAGACTATCATGCAAAGTTTTGGAAAATCTGGCGTAACGACCAACTTAATGTCTAAAACATCGCGACTAATGTTGAAACATTTTTTTAGTAAGGACTACCATGTAAAGTTTTGGAAAAATCTATTTTTACGAACAACTTGATTTGGAAGACCTAAACTATTGATAAACTTGACGAGAACTAGTACAAATAAGTATGTAAATTATTTTGTTGATTGTGAAAGTGAATAATGGTAATGAACGAAATGAACTATGGACTACCAATATATATAAATTACAACCTCAAAGAGTTAAAAAGTGATGAAAAGGAGGATGCAACCGTTAGTCCCGATACGTACGTAGCCTGATCAACTACGTACGATCGTGGTCAAACGCGAGCATGCTCATAGTAGTCATCATAGAAATGATATTTATTAGTGATACTAAGGAACTTCTAAATTCAATTTACATGTCAAAGAAAATTTATTTTGTACTATGAACTTCGAACAATTCTATACCATCATTTAAGTGAAAACACCAAGTACGCAGTACAAGTAAAAATCTATTACGATTATCTTCTTCGTCGTTGCGATTATCTCCTTCGTCGTTAGGACGCGGAAAATACTAAGAGCGCCATTTTTACGCCAATTAAACGCATATAGATTATAGTCAAAAAAAATCTAAAACAAATTTTAAATAATAATGAGAAGAACGAAACGCCATTTGAGTAAAACTAAATTTAACTGTTTGAAGAACCCGTTCAAATTGTAGATCGTGAAATAAAACGACTTAGGCAAAGTCGTATACCGATCGAAAAAGTGCGTTGGAATGAACCCGAGTTTACTTGGGAACGTGAAGACCAATTTAAGCTTAAATACCTTCATGTTTTAAATTAGATAAGTTTAATCGAAATATGAGCTTCGGGTCGAAGCTCAATTTAAGGGATGTCGGATGTCACAAACGTGAATTTTGAATCTATTTAATTTAAGTAAAACGCGATGGTTCGGGTTAGACTTGTGTGTCTATTGATATTCCCGATTGGTTTACGCGTATTTTGTGTACGAATTTAATTTAGTTTTTTTTTATGAATGACAATCATGAAAATTGTACTATTAATCGTTATGTTACGTACTAGGATTTTACTTTAAGAAACAACATTAAATTTCTACGCACATTAAATATTACACTCAATACAATTACGACACACTTAAAGTTCTCATTTTTATTTAAGTGAACATTTAAAAAAATATACTACTACTTGAATTCACAAAACTATATGGAACCTTTTCAACTTTACATAAATTAAACTCTCTAAACAAAATAATAGACATATGCAAGAAAAATGTAAATCTTTTCTTGCTACCACTTGCTCCAAAACCGGTCCCCTATTGACTTTCATAAACCCACTTTTCTTATGCAACTTCCTATTTACTTTTGAATTCTTGCTAGTACTTTCACCTACTATTAATTAAAAGTCACTTCTTACTCCCCATCCTTCTTCTTTGTCCAACGAGTACTTCCCTAAACATATATCTCACCACAAACTTTCATCACATTAGTCAAATTCAAGTACCTTGTCCTTCTCCTTTGTTGCCATGAACGAACCCCAAGACCTCTTTCTGCCTTCCCAAGTTCTTGCCATTTCCCCATGATGTACTCACTTGTTACCCTTCCAAGTTTTCAAGCAAACCAAATGACAAACCCTAACCAAGTCCTAACTAGAAATACTTAGTTTAGCACTCCCCATTTTCCTATAAATAGACCAACCATCTCACTAGTTTTGTACACATAGAAAGTCACAAATAAACCTCCCTTCCCTGTGGTTAATAGACGCTGCCAAGAGAGGAGGAAAGCAAAGTTTGGTCAAGAGCTAATATTGGTTAAGATTTTAGATTGGTTAAGGTGTGATTCAAGTGTAGATAACGAAGTCGTGTCCATTCTCTTCCTTTCGTTATAGCTAAGGACCATTGTAAGACTCACTTTCTAATCTTTTTCATGTCGCATGCCCTAGTATGTTGCTTGCTAAACATTTTCACTAAGAAAACAAATGATTTGACAACAAATACACATCTCCTGATAATGAAAACATACTTTAAGAACCTTGGGTAAAACCTTAACATGAAGAAAACCTGAACATACAATGCTTTAATATAACACACGTAGAGTACTCATATCAAAAATCGACAAAAAGTGATGTGTATTGCAAGTTTAAAAAGGGTATGCAAATCTATGATTTTATGTAAAAGAAAAGGATTTTTAGATATAGTTTTGGGTGGCTGTTGATCGTCGTGATCATAGGATCACGTCGCGTGTGAGAGGCCTTGTGTTATCGTCATGGTGAGGTTTGTATGAGTGCCAAGAACTTGTAACTCGAAGTCGTAAAGAGCATGGCGTAGCATAGTTAGTTTCGACATAAAATCACAGTCTCAAAAGTTGAGTATATGTCGATCTTTGAGTAGTTTTTCTGCTAGTAGGAGTCAAGAACTTGAACACTAAAATGGCTTGTTAAAAACTCCATACTACCACCTTTTCAGAAAGTCTTAAACCAAGGAAAATGGCTTACAAACGAACACTTGAATGAAGTCCCAAGATCGGGCTCATGGGCCGTGTTAAACATGTATGAACGAGGAAAGAAAAAAAAAATGGGTATGCGTATATATATATATATATATATATATATATATATATATATATATATATATATATATATATATATATATGATGAGTAGTAAAATAGGAATTAATAATGAAATACTATGAGTATGTACATTGTGTAAACTTATTAGTTTAGAATCATGGGCTAACAACAATAAGCAAATCATAGGTTCATTTCTTAAAAGTTGCATGCTGTATGCGTATTTGTTGTATGTTCAGGCAGGATGCAAAAATATTGTAGATAGACACTAGTACTCTTGGTCTGTATAAAAAAAAATTGATGCATGCATGAGTTGGTATTAAACAAGAAGTGATATTAGTGCAATTATGTAATGTGTGTTTCGGGTATGTTGGGAACAAAACAGGATCAAAGGGTACTACTTACAGTCTATCTTAATTTTTACAAATGAAGTACTACTACCATGTTCATGCGTGTATGTGTATGCGCTTGATTATTAAAACAAAGACTAAAATGAGAGGACTAGTGTTTCTTGTGTGTGTGTGTAAGAGTGAGTACACAAGACAAAAGTGATAGTTACAAGTCTAAATGAAATTCATGTAGGTGTGTGTTCAAGTAGGGACCCTTAGTACTTTCTTACTATATAATGTACAAATGCAAGCTAGTAATGAAAACAATTAATTTGTTTCCCTGCTATTGCATACGAGGAGTGAAAGGAGAGAGCAAAACAAAAGTATTTCCTTTACTTTTAAACCTTAGGCCGAAACCTTTATTTCACATCTAGTTTTACCTTAACAAATGATACTTATTTGTGAGACTTATAGCGTGTAATTAATCTCGGCATAGCCGAGATATTTGAACAGTTTTGTTGGTTTATTTTGAAACGTGGTATCGAGTCCATAAAAGTAACGCAAAACTAGTACTTTGGCTTTAGTAATTACTAAGTACATAAATTATCTATATTACAACATTAACTAAGAGCGTGCGTCGACATGTTAGACGTGGTACTTAAACCACTTAGGGACCAAACTAATTAGCAAACCAAGTACAGAATGAATGTTTGATATATCAAGATCATAAAAGTCTATTTGCAAGATTCTTAGGCTAATATTGCAAGCGTACCAATCACTCAAAGTTGAACTGATGGAACAAAATGTAAAGTTTAAAAACGAAAATGTTTTAACAATAAGAGTGCAAGCAAGCACATACTAGGGACGAAATCATACATTTTTGCTTTTGTACGCATTTAGTAAATTTTGTATTATTACATAGGTTGCGGATAATATTTAGACTTGTTTCGCATGCTTCATTTTCGTGCCTACATTGCGTTTGATACATTTGCTTGTATTTCAAGGTGAGTTTCATAGCCCCACTTTTAATTGTTTTAAATATTTTGGGGTGAGAACATTGCTTGTTTTAAACGGATGAACAAAAGTGCTAAAACTTGATACGTTTGCCTACATGATGTCTAAGTAGCGATATCCCTAGATGCTTTAGCCCACTATCGTGAACCGTTAATTACTTTGTGTAAGCGCGAATGTTATGGATAGATCTATTGGGATTGACATCCCTATGTAATATTGGTTGTGTGACCAAATTAGATACACTTACATTTGAGTCATTACGAATGCTTTGGGATAGGCATTTGCTCGGGCTCTCATTATATCTTGTTGGTTGGTTAACGCTTCGGTGTCACGAGCTTAGACATAGGAATACAAACGTATACTATTTTGATTATAACCTTGTTTGGTTATATGCCGATTGCCTGATAAAATCTTATGGTTCATCACACTTATTTATAACTAAACCTATGAACTCACCAACCTTTGTGTTGACACTTTAGCAATGTTTTTCTCAGGTATCAAGACGAAGGAGTGACGTGGTTATGCTTGGGAGATTTTTAAATAAAATGGTCGTGACTAGTGTTTGGATATTTGGAACAATATTGAAGTCTTTTGAAACGATGTTTTATTATGATCCTGTGTAATTTCGCTTCCGAACAAATTTTATGATTTTAATTAAATTAAAATGACTTTAAAATAGTCTTTCTTTGTATCTATATCTTGTGATAGTCATGACCGTCGCACCCCATTACGTTGCCTTACTCTGATAAATTCGGGGTGTGACAGGTAACAGGTCTACCCCTTACCAAGGAAATACAAATACACACATCAACATATAGGTGTCCATAATGTATCACTTATTGAAACATAAAATAAAGGCTAAGAGGAAAGGGGGTTCCTCCAAATGCAATCCTAAGCCTCCAAAGCCTCCAAAGCTAGCCACTCCTATACTCATGCTTAACCACATTCACACCTGAAAGAGACACTAAAACACGTCAACATAAAGTTGGTGAGAGTCATAGATTTAGACTCCAACGCCAAATCAATTATAAGCTGTGAATAAAAACCATCAATAAAAGAACATATCAACAATGTGCTACAATTATGCATTAACAACTAACGTTCAAGATTTAACCATTCACCACAGATTCAAGGCTCCCATCCTTACAAATCACCATGGTCCCATAGGCGCCCAAAGACCTATGAACTAATCCCAGGGCCCCGCCTTGTCAACATCCCATTGGTACCAAGTCAAACCACAATAACAATCAAGAATCACATAGCAGTTAATCACATAAGTGTACACACAAGTCCATCATAAACCATAAAAACATTCACAGGATTAGTTACAAAACCTTACAGTGTCTCTTCCATTCCATCTGGAAGTAAAGAACATTAAAAGATATGGGACTATGAAACTCACTTGATCAAGCTTCTCCAAATATTCGCGCTCTAGCGAAAATCTAAACACACAAACATATACAATCAAGACATGAACCACATACCAAAATGGCTCATCAATATATGATAGATATATAACCTTATCCTACAACTTAACCTCATTTATATGCCACAAGCATCCCATTACACCCCTCTATAAAGCCATTAACTTAGTTAAGTTCATAACCCGTCCCATTAACATTTTACCAAACAGTCCCGATTTTCATACTCCGTATTATGAGCCAAAAGCCCACCAAACCCTCACCACATTCCTTTCAATGAAAACCCCATAAACTTATATGTGTTATCTAAAATCTCAGCCCTTTCCCCACAATCAAAGATATCTTTAAGTTCCCAATATACAACTTATACTTTCGCCTATCCACATTTTACCGATTTTGAAGATATGAAATGTTTGTTATGATCAGAGGGTCATCCAATATCCCAATTGATTATCCCTCTTTTATATATCTTATATAACATATAAACTAACTCTCATGTTCGTTTGAAAGTCCAATTATACTCCTAAGTACCCTAACCACCTTAAAACATTAAATTAACCCCGACTGATTTCAAAACTGTTTTGACCTCCGACTGTTGTAACCTATTTTTGATCCACTTTCCGTCCTCCAATTTATTCCTCGTTTCTTGCATTCAAAATTCAACTCAAATACTGTAACACCCCCAAATTTATACAACACAGTACAGCGGAAGACTAGTTGGTGTTACGGGATAGCACATTACTCACATCATAGACAACGCATAAAAATCGCGTCGTTTATTTATAAATCATTTCCATTCATAATTATCAAAGTTACATCGGTCCCAAGTCATTACATTACATACAAAGTTTTACAAAGTATTTGAATGGAAAAATATCATTTAGGTGCGGGCCATGAATTCTTGTCGTCTTCCCGAGAATTACCTTCAAGTACCTGAGATAAAACATGTTAAAAGAAAAGGTTAGCGATAACGCCGAGTGAATTCATAGAGTTTAATAAATTCCATCAATATAACTTTGGTATAAAATTAGTACCAAAAATCAATTCGTACAAATCATTGTAATAGGCCGTAAAATAGCCAAAATCGTTTTATACAAATCTTTGTAATAGGCCATAAACTAGCCAAAGTCATTTTATATAAATCCTTATCGAAAATCATAATATAGGCATTTGCCCTAAAAATTATTATACGAGCCAATGTCGTAAAAACATCATACAATACGTCTTATGACGTTGTATAAAATCAAATAAAAACCGTTATATGAATATGGTTATGAAAACCAAAACACAAACATGATATCATTAGTATGACCCTGTATTGCTAGTCAGGCAATACATCGTAATTCGAAGCGTCTAGTAGTGTTTCGTTAGTTTGGATTATTATAAGCCGCATAACATTGTTACCTTACTAAACCAAAACGGGTAGCTAACCCGATACCAATTTTGCCCATCTAAAGTAGCGTGTCGTCACAAAGGTCACGCTATGGAAATCTTCTCATACATAAATTCGCTTACCAATCAATGTGGCACGGCGGGGATCAACCGTCAAGGCGCGAACTGGGGTGATCGTCCCCAAATAGTACTATTAAATGCATAAGCGTCTACCAAATCCCGGTAGTTCACAATTCATGCTAATGGGACTTTTAGTGACATAACCTAACTTTAATAATCCATTTAATTTCATCTATCGGGTCCTTTAATCATTTATCGGGTCATACAATCGGGTCATTCAATCATTCGGGTCCAAATCAATAAACAAACATTCGGGACAAATGGTGTCCTATTTTATAAAAGCTAACATGTTATCTCCCTCGCGGGTTTATAAAACATTTATAAAAACATTTAAAAGAGTGCGAGGCTATGAACTCACGTTGATGTGGGAAGGCGGGTTATCGGCAATTCGGACGTACGGTACGTGCTTCAATCACGGAAACCTAGACAAATAATACTCGTCTTAGACTCATGTCCAATGACTTTATAAAAATATCAATTATGTATACATATGATGATTATATATATATGATGATCAAGTGGGTTTACATATTCTCGTTTACTCATTTTAGTGTTATATGTCGATAGCTTTTATACTAGTTTACTAGTTTTACCCATTTACGTGTCTTAAGTCCAATAAGCTTATTATAAGTTATTTAACTTATTTTAATCCATTTTTGTACTTATATTATCAGTACATACACTTTCAAGTTGGGCCCAAATGGGTTAAGCCCAATAAGTTCTTTTTATGGGTGTTTATCTTATTTAGTCCAATTATTAGCCCAAGTATTAGTCCAATATGTTTACTTAGCTCGTTAATGTCCGTATGCCCTATAGTTCGGGTTTTATTGGGTTTTACTTGTTATACATGTCTATATATCAGTATATAAGTTTTATAAAGTTTTCATTAGACGGGTCCAACCATCTAAGTTTTTATTTAACAAAAACGTTAATTTTTACGGTATTAGCCGAAAAAGTCGTAAAAACAATGTTTATAGTTTTATAACTTATAAAACATAACAAGTTACCATTTTTATAAAATGTCCACTTATTTATCATTGTACATATTTTTATAAATAAAATTCATGAGTTAGTGGGTTTTAATCATAATTTATACTATTAAAATTTGAGTGCTTATATAATAGTATTATTCTTTAATTTCCAAAAATCTGATTTTTATCTTCACTTTCACCAAAACTGCCATATCTTGAGTTCTACATGGAGATAGAAGATCAAATTTTTATCACATAAACTACATGATATGTGCTACATTTAACTCTCCTATAGCTACTGTTGAATCATCTTCTAAATATTTTCTAAAAATCGTCCAAAACAGTGAACTCAGATTTATACCTTAAACTTGTTTTGATCATATCTCACTCATTACTTTGATTCCATTGCATGGCCAACTCTCACATGTGTACAAGACTCATAGATTACTGTAAATCCATTCTACTTCATCATTTTATCAGTTTACCATATGGTTCTTTACTGTTTTATACAGCCATCAAATTTAACCAAGATTTTAACCTTGTTTCTTATGGTTTTTCACCTTTTTAATCATGTTTATCAACAACAAATCCCCACATAACATTTTTATCATCATATAATCATCATATACATATACAATAGGAAATAAAATACATGATTTCATAATAAAAATAACAAGAGGATGAGGAGGACAATCTTTATACCACCATGATGATGTAGATTATGATCAAAACATGGATTTTTGATGGAGAAACTTGTGATGCACCAAAACCATCTTCATGACCACCATGCTTCATGAACTCCTTGTGGAAAATCAGCCCCAAGACACCATGAATACTCCTCCTTGGATGTTATAAGTTGCACCAATCTTCATCTTATAGAGTGGAGATTAACATATGTTAATTATAACATATGTTTGTGGTTTAAATTTGTATGAATGTGGTGTTTTGTGGAGCATTTGGGACGGCAACAATGGAGGATGGGAGAGAGATTTGAGTTGTTTTCATGGTGAGAAATGAGTAGCTAGTTTTGGTTTGGTGGTTTTTGATGTAAGTAGCTTAATGTGTAAGCTACATTGGACAAGTGTAACATTTGTTAAGTAAGTTTTGACACCTAAAGGTGTTACTAGCTACTTAAGGCCGGTTTTGGAGTGGGGTGGGACAAGTGTCCCACTTGTCTCATCCTATTTATTTACGGGTACTCCGCGATTCTAGTTTCCTCGATTTGCGTGCCCTCGGGTCATTTTACGAAAAACGTTTTTATAAATTATGAATCAACGTCACAAAACGAATCCAATAAAAATTGTTTCATCAAAAACGGAGTTCGAAAACGTAAATACGTAATCCTAAGGTTTCCGGTTTAGTCGTAAAGGACGTTAAAATAAAATCGTAAGTCCTAATCTCTTCTCGTAAATTTGTGAGTTTATGAACCAACACAAATTTAAAACTCCAAAATAATATTCATGGACAAATTTATTTTCTCAAATGTCGGACTGTCACCAAGGACGGTGTATGTAAACGTAAGCACGTAACGTTGAATCCTCCGGTTTAGACGTAGTCGATGCTACTCCAAGACGTAAATCCAAATTTCTTCCCAAAAATATGTGAGTTCATATTGTAAATTGTTTTAAATAATATTCGAGAATAAAATATCAATCGTAAATTGACGGATTGTCACAGCATTTACCCCTAAACAGGATCTTTGTCCTCAAAGATCATCTTACCTTACTACTCGCTCCTTATAGAGTTAAAGCCATGTGGGTACTTCCTCCACATTCGGTCTTTTCTCACAAGTGTAATCCATTATAATACGCGAGTTTCATCAAACATAACTACGGGAATAAGATCAGGCTAAATGTTGACTTACTTTCTCTATCCATGATGTTCACGGGTTTTTGATGAATGCAACTTTTCGCCGATCTAAGCTTTACTAAGAAGAATTCAGATTTTCACTTGATAGATATTCCATCAAGTTTGATTTACGAAACATAATTTACGCGATTCTTGAAGTCCTAGGGTAGATCCAGCTTATATGCCTTTCAATCCCAACTTTTACATCATCTCAATGGTCCCATACAACGGGGACTTATATCCCATGATTTGTCAGATCATGAATTCATTTTTCCAAGGTTAAAAATTGTGGAATAACTTCGCTACCCATTTGGCACTTCAAGATCTACATTTCACATTCACGTAACCTCTTGCCCACTACCGGCTGTCAATAATAAGATCCTAATTTCAATAATCATTTCAGATCTTGCGGGTCGGGTACTTTGCAAGGATAGGTTCGCCATCATAGGAAACCTTAAACCTAAGAGACATGTCCAACTCACAATGGATGTATGTCGGATGTCTTCATCTCAACTATTGCTTACAGATGCTCTAATATTTAGATTCTAACAAGATTCGATCTCAATCCTAATACGATGATTATCAATGATAATCTCTCCAAAGGAAAACGATTATACGGTCTATTACCAAAGGTCATTCATTCATACATAAAACAACACTTATATTACTTTGTATCGTTACTTTACCTCGTCCCTTCGATTGGGGTGGTACATAGTACTCTCATCAAGGTTCGTTCTCAATGATTTCTGAGCAAATCTCTAGAAATTCGATGCGAAGCGAGGATCTTGATATAGATGTTCGATACAGGCACACCAAGTTTACATAACTCTTTTGCATTTATCATTAACGGGAATGATATTAGCAGATTTGGTCAGTCTGTCGACGATGACCCAAATCGAATCAAATTTAGATGATGACTTTTGCAATAGCTAGACGTTTACTAATGTATGAGGCGATGTCTGCCTTCGTAATTGCCATCAGTACAACTTCTTCAGACAAAGATAATTTTTGTCATAAATGACATAAATAGAATACTTATACTTACAAATTCCAACATAACTCTATCTCACAATCTCCATATTTAGGCAACCACAAGTGGCCTTTAAAATATTTAACGCTATTGGCTCCTTTATTTTAATGGTTCACATTAGACGCGAACCCCATTTATTATCTATATTATCTCTTTTTACAATCGTTGGCTATTTTTATATTGTTCGGCAATTTATTTTGCACCTTCATTATTATGGAGCATGTCCTAATTGGTTCTTTATCCTTTTTATATAATATGTCAGTATCTATATTCCTCTCTCATGATGATATAATTATCATATCCACAATTCACTCAGATATTCTTTCTATATTATGTGTCAGTAATTTCGTTCACTTTCCTGATGAAATAAATATCATAACTGTATTTATTCAAAATTCTCTCTTCATATCTTTTATGTTTCAGTTTCGTCTCAACTATCATTTTTATCAGTTTTTCTCAATCCGGCATCTAAAGCGTCGATAATTATTATATGTAAATTAACAATAATTATTTAATTTTTATGAAACGTAAACGTTAAAAGTTTAAATTTCTTAGTTCGACCAATTATATAAAATGTTCAAAATAAATTTGAGTTTAATCAACAAGATTTTTGTTGATTTATAATTAATAAGATTCGTAAATATTCGAAAAATACTTGGTTAAACTTTGGTCAAAATTTTCTTAGTTGAAAAGCAAAAATTGTCGTTTCAAATTCCAAGTTATGGTTTAAATGGTTTTACTCAATCCTTCTTAAGTTATCTTGAGGTATACACAAACATTTACCCCTAAACAGAAGTTTAGTTAAATGGTTTGTGTATAAGGGAATAATCCCTTTTTAAAATCCTTTGTTAAAACATTTGTCAAAACATATTTCCATTTCTTTTTGGTAAAATCCAAAGTCTTAAAAGGGCTCTTAATTTTTGAAGAGTCTATATGCCTACATCTTACCATTATTAATCCAACGGTCATTTTATGTGAAGGATTAAGTTTTTAATCCCTAAGCGTTAATGGTTCTAATCTTTGAAAAGTCAATATAGCTTCCATTATCTATTAATCACACGGTTAAATCATATAAAGGATTAAGTCCTTAATCACATGTTAAATATTTAAGGTATAGCTTTTCATTGTTTAGCCAATTCAGGGCAATTTATAACTATTTATTAACTCATTATTATTCGTATTAACAAACAAATAGTCCTTAATGATCGCAAGCATGTCAAATTACAGCCTACACACGTGATTCACCAAATTTATGAATGCTACATGTGCATTGGTCAATCCAAACGTCATCACGTGGAACTCATAATGTTCATTACAAGCACCGGATGTAGTGATTGGAATAGATAATCTCTTTCGCAGATGCGAAGTTGATGATAACCATGCTATGGATCAAATTTGCTAGAACCTTGTAAATGATCGAACAATTCTTCCATTTCGAGTTATGGATATCGTTTTCGATTGTCAATTTACTCAGTCACAGTAATCTATAAATATAAGGAAAGATAACACCATAGCTCTTCAGGATGACAGGCTTGGTATAATAAAATCTTTCTCCGACAACTCTCTCAGTTGTACGGTAATTCCTTAAATTCAGATGGTGCTGACGTACAGTGCACAAGCCATAAGTGCAGCACCGGAAATATAATCAATATCAATTTCAACTTTCCTTAATGGCGAAAGTCTAGTTAATTTACCAACAAATACTTACTAAAGTTTCAGATAAGATAAACATCTTTTAATAAATTCATATTAGGTTCTTCTAGATTACAATATCTATAACTAGTCCACAACCATTCATGATATAATTTCAAGTCTTAATACAGGATATGGTCATCCATCAAGAATTATTTAGATCATTTTTTATAATCAACATCTTATCATTTAGGGAATTCTACTCGAGTTCCCATCAATTAAGACAATGTCGTCATGTCATAATCAATCAATCCATTCTACTGGCACTTATCAACCTTTCAGTTTTATTGCCGTCGATAAGATGTGAATTTCTCAAAAGACTAATAATAATTCATAATCCTTCACAAATTCAAGGATATATGGAGACACAACTACTATTAAAAGAGCAAGGTCAACGCATAATCTACGCGATAGAATTTCAAATCAGATACAGACGAAAACATTTAATGAATATGAATATATCCCATGTTTTCATAATTTGAGTACGCATTCGAAAGCTCCTCGGATCGTTACCCAGGTCATTCAAATGAAATCAAATCAAAAGAAATGATAGGAACGTCGATACATCCAGTCGGGTATCAACACTCGGTAATCAGATACTTTTCCTAAGAATCTCACTACGGGAGAATTGGACAAGAAAGAATTGTCAATTGTCAAATAAGACAATTTCCACGGATGAGTAAGTTTAACTCAGAAGAATAGATGCTACAGGCACATATGGAAGTGTCCCTAACACTATGTCCTTATTTTTCACCTCTTGCAGATCTTATAAAATTTAATCTTTCACAATCTTCAAAGAAACTGTAGTGTTTATTCATTAGTTTTATGGTGACTACTAGTCAGTCTTGCATGGTCCATTCCAAATTGTATGTAGGCGCGCAACTATATACAATTTCAAGATTAACGATGCAATACTCAGTTCGTCAAAATTTTATCATCATGTTTATAATAAAAACATTTTCATGCTTAATTCTTAAATAAGAATCAAAAATAATTTTTCAAAGATTTTCTTTGTCATGAAAGCAATTAAGTTTCCAAAGCGTTTTATAAACAACCTCATTTCAATAACAATCACTTATAAATCTCACTGTGAATAATCCTTATAGTGATGAAAATTCAATTTTTCTCAAGGCATACTGTTTCATCTTATAAAAAGAGCGAGTGATCTGCAAAAGAGTGACGAAGAGTTGTTCACCAAGAACCAACTACAATATGATAAGAAATGAGCTTTAGCCACATAATCATGAGGTTCGTGACCTCAATGGCACTCAAGAATACAAAGAGAATAATCCACAACGTAACTCAAATCGAGATGAGTACTTGTTCAATGGTTGCATCACTAATGCGAGCATTAGGATGAAGCAATAAAAGATAGATAACATCGATACATGTAGGATTTAGCAATCAAAGGTAGTCTTTTCATTAATCACAAACAAGTCAAAATTGTTCCGTAACACATTACGTGTCACTATGTCATACAATTCTCAAAACTCATCCTACCAACTGATATCTCAGTTAAGTTAGGGATTTTTATAAGATACAACAATGAATACTAATCTACAAGAGTCATTAGGTGTTCCACTTGTCCAGGAAGATCCATCGGTCCCAATTCAGAAGAAGATTTCTTCAATTTATTTCTTGGACACTGGGCATCCTCGTTAGTGGACAATGGCCTAGGAACAACCCTTAACACAAACTAACAATCATTTAAAACCTTATAATTCAATCACATAACTTAACGACTTATATTAACAATCTCATATTCCATATAGGTTAAGTTTCACTTTATTCAAGTTTTAACCAATTTTATACTCAATTCAATATCCTACCTCATATTCCAATACTTACAACCTTATTCTTCGGCCTTGTAAAGGCAATACAATCTCAATATGAATCAACACTTAATTTCCAATCCTATTAGCTCTTACAACAACAATTATCAAATGAGTCATTAATATGAAATGACTTGATCATTCAACTAGACTTCTCGGAAAGGTATTAGTGGCATGAGGCTTTTGGGTAATGGTTCCAATAACAGCCTCAAGTGCAACATTCACCCTTTCGATTTCAAATTTAAGAATTGGGTGACAACGAATCAGATGACATCTTTCTAGGTGGTAACGTTTTGTCAAACTCCACTCTATAAGAAAAGATCGTCATGACATCGATATCAGATTTAATCTCGCCAATCCTTTTTCAATATCACCATCAACTAATATCTATATTTCTACGAATATCAACCATTTGTTGGGATCATAAATATCCGTAACTTGGTTTAGATCTAGGATAGCTAGAATTCCTACGAGAATAGCTTCGATTAATTTACTAGGGGAGTTAGGGTTACTTGTGACAATCTACGTCGTATAAATACCTCGTATAAAGATCAAAATAATCATCAAACAATCATGTAATAAAATTACATCATATATATATATATATATATATATATATATATATATATATATATATATATATATATATATATATATATATATATATATATATATATATATATATATATATATATATATATATATATATATATATATATATATATATATATATAATCCAAGTTATATATATATTAAAATAACACTTCTCAGTCTTGGCCTTGTCGGTAACTTGGGAATTCTTCGGCACCGTTATAGTCAAAAGATTTTTAGACATTTTTAGAAAAATGTTTATAGTTAAAAGATTTTGAAATGTTTTATTCAAAACCTTGGTTTTAAAAATCTTTCGTTCTCTATAACGAGAGCTCTGGTACCAAACTGTAACACCCCCAAATTTATACAACACAGTACAGCGGAAGACTAGTTGGTGTTACGGGATAGCACATTACTCACATCATAGACAACGCATAAAAATCGCGTCGTTTATTTATAAATCATTTCCATTCATAATTATCAAAGTTACATCGGTCCCAAGTCATTAAATTACATACAAAGTTTTACAAAGTATTTGAATGGAAAAATATCATTTAGGTGCGGGCCATGAATTCTTGTCGTCTTCCCGAGAATTACCTTCAAGTACCTGAGATAAAACATGTTAAAAGAAAAGGTCAGCGATAACGCCGAGTGAATTCATAGAGTTTATTAAATTCCATCAATATAACTTTGGTATAAAATTAGTACCAAAAATCAGTTCGTACAAATCATTGTAATAGGCCGTAAAATAGCCAAAATCGTTTTATACAAATCTTTGTAATAGGCCATAAACTAGCCAAAGTCATTTTATATAAATCCTTATCGAAAATCATAATATAGGCATTTGCCCTAAAAATTATTATACGAGCCAATGTCGTAAAAACATCATACAATACGTCTTATGACGTTGTATAAAATCAAATAAAAACCGTTATATGAATATGGTTATGAAAACCAAAACACAAACATGATATCATTAGTATGACCCTGTATTGCTAGTCAGGCAATACATCGTAATTCGAAGCGTCTAGTAGTGTTTCGTTAGTTTGGATTATTATAAGCCGCATGACATTGTTACCTTACTAAACCAAAATGGGTAGCTAACCCGATACCAATTTTGCCCATCTAAAGTAGCGTGTCGTCACAAAGGTCACGCTATGGAAATCTTCTCATACATAAATTCGCTTACCAATCAATGTGGCACGACGGGGATCAACCGTCAAGGCGCGAACTGGGGTGATCGTCCCCAAATAGTACTATTAAATGCATAAGCCTCTACCAAATCCCGGTAGTTCACAATTCATGCTAATGGGACTTTTAGTGACATAACCTAACTTTAATAATCCATTTAATTTCATCTATCGGGTCCTTTAATCATTTATCGGGTCATACAATTGGGTCATTCAATCATTCGGGTCCAAATCAATAAACAAACATTCGGGACAAATGGTGTCCTATTTTATAAAAGCTAACATGTTATCTCCCTCGCGGGTTTATAAAACATTTATAAAAACATTTAAAAGAGTGCGAGGCTATGAACTCACGTTGATGTGGGAAGGCGGGTTATCGGCAATTCGGACGTACGGTACGTGCTTCAATCATGGAAACCTAGACAAATAATACTCGTCTTAGACTCATGTCCAATGACTTTATAAAAATATCAATTATGTATACATATGATGATTATATATATATGATGATCAAGTGGGTTTACATATTCTCGTTTACTCATTTTAGTGTTATATGTCGATAGCTTTTATACTAGTTTACTAGTTTTACCCATTTACGTGTCTTAAGTCCAATAAGCTTATTATAAGTTATTTAACTTATTTTAATCCATTTTTGTACTTATATTATCAGTACATACACTTTCAAGTTGGGCCCAGATGGGTTAAGCCCAATAAGTTCTTTTTATGGGTGTTTATCTTATTTAGTCCAATTATTAGCCCAAGTATTAGTCCAATATGTTTACTTAGCTCGTTAATGTACGTATGCCCTATAGTTAGGGTTTTATTGGTTTTTAATTGTTATACATGTCTATATATCAGTATATAAGTTTTATAAAGTTTTCATTAGACGGGTCCAACCATCTAAGTTTTTATTTAACAAAAACGTTAATTTTTACGGTATTAGCCGAAAAAGTCGTAAAAATAATGTTTATAGTTTTATAACTTATAAAACATAACAAGTTACCATTTTTATAAAATGTCCACTTATTTATCATTGTACATATTTTTATAAATAAAATTCATGAGTTAGTGGGTTTTAATCATAATTTATACTATTAAAATTTGAGTGCTTATATAATAGTATTATTCTTTAATTTCCAAAAATCTAATTTTTATCTTCACTTTCACCAAAACTGCCATATCTTGAGTTCTACATGGAGATAGAAGCTCAAATTTTTATCACATAAACTACATGATATGTGCTACATTTAACTCTCCTATAGCTACTGTTGAATCATCTTCTAAATATTTTCTAAAAATCGTCCACAACAGTGAACTCAGATTTATACCTTAAACTTGTTTTGATCATATCTCACTCATTACTTTGATTCCATTGCATGGCCAACTCTCACATGTGTACAAGACTCATAGCTTACTGTAAATCCATTCTACTTCATCATTTTATCAGTTTACCATATGGTTCTTTACTGTTTTATACAACCATCAAATTTAACCAAGATTTTAACCTTGTTTCTTATGGTTTTTCACCTTTTTAATCATGTTTATCAACAACAAATCCCCACATAACATTTTTATCATCATATAATCATCATATACATATACAATAGGAAATAAAATACATGATTTCATAATAAAAATAACAAGAGGATGAGGAGGACAATCTTTATACCACCATGATGATGTAGATTATGATCAAAACATGGATTTTTGATGGAGAAACTTGTGATGCACCAAAACCATCTTCATGACCACCATGCTTCATGAACTCCTTGTGGAAAATCAGCCCCAAGACACCATGAATACTCCTCCTTGGATGTTATAAGTTGCACCAATCTTCATCTTATAGAGTGGAGATTAACATATGTTAATTATAACATATGTTTGTGGTTTAAAATTGTATGAATGTGGTGTTTTGTGGAGCATTTGGGACGGCAACAATGGAGGATGGGAGACAGATTTGAGTTGTTTGCATGGTGAGAAATGAGTAGCTAGTTTTGGTTTGGTGGTTTTTGATGTAAGTAGCTTAATGTGTAAGCTACATTGGACAAGTGTAACATTTGTTAAGTAAGTTTTGACACCTAAAGGTGTTACTAGCTACTTAAGGCCGGTTTTGGAGTGGGGTGGGACAAGTGTCCCACTTGTCTCATCCCATTTATTTACGGGTACTCCTCGATTCTGGTTTCCTCGATTTGCGTGCCCTCGGGTCATTTTACGAAAAACGTTTTTATAAATTATGAATCAACGTCACAAAACGAATCCAATAAAAATTGTTTCATCAAAAACGGAGTTCGAAAACGTAAATACGTAATCCTAAGGTTTCCGGTTTAGTCGTAAAGGACGTTAAAATAAAATCGTAAGTCCTAATCTCTTCTCGTAACTTTGTGAGTTTATGAACCAACACAAATTTAAAACTCCAAAATAATATTCATGGACAAATTTATTTTCTCAAATGTCGGACTGTCACCAAGGACGGTGTATGTAAACGTAAGAACGTAACGTTGAATCCTCCGGTTTAGACGTAGTCGATGCTACTCCAAGACGTAAATCCAAATTTCTTCCCAAAAATATGTGAGTTCATATTGTAAATTGTTTTTAAATAATATTCGAGAATAAAATATCAATCGTAAATTGACTGATTGTCACAAATACCTTTTCAGTGATAATTGGTTCGATTAATGAATGTTCCTTGAACTCCAGATATGATAAAAACAATAAGCCTAAAACTCTGCCTAGTTTTTAGTTACGAATTTATCTAAACTAACCTAATTAATTACCCAACAATTAAATAATTACAATCCCTAATTAATCTAATCATTGTTTTATCATTAATTAACAGATTTTATAAAAAACCCTAACCTAAATCCATCATATAATGATTAAGAATGAATTGAAAACAATTAAATTGAAAAGGGATTGAAGGTTTTTACCTTAAGAATAATGGAAGATGAAAAACCCAATGAAACCCTAAAAAAACTCTATGAACCGTCGACTTTTTTTTCCTCTAGGGATTTATGATGTGTTTTGGTTTATAACAATGCTTATATAATTAACATACTAATCCTAGCCCAATACAGTATATCCTTTTTTCTTTCTTTCCTTTTATTTTTCTTTTCCAACCGTCCTATAACCATACCATATATATATTTTTTATTTTTTTATTTTTTTATTATTTATTATTACACTACTAGTGTTTCCTTAAATTACCTTAATTTATTACAGTTCCTAAAACCTTCAAAACCTCTAAACCGTAAAATTAGTCATATTTATGCGTATACCGTAAAAGACCTAAAAATATACAGTTTTATAAAAACTCTTAGAATATGAAATAAACTATATAACTAAGTCCCAAATGACTTAAAACCATCCCGTAAATTATTCCCGTGGCTAAATACCTCATCCGAGACCCCTAAATGCAAAACCTTAAATCGTAAAAGTACGATTTTTCTATAATACATATACGTATACGTAAACCACTAAATAACACCATCACAATTCATACTCACTGCTTTGTGAGCTTGTGAACATGAAAAACATCACACATCGTTCACTCACAAGGTACCCCGTACCTGAAAACGATGTCCCAACCACACTCTTTTTACACCAAATAACACGTAAACACATAAAGACACACACTTTCAGAAAAATGCACTAAAATAAAACTAAGTGATGAACCTCAAAACCGTGGTTGTCACATCACTCCCTCCTAATAGAAATCTCATCCCGAGATTTACTTCTTAGGACCGTCATTAACAAATAGTTGAGGATACTTGTTCCTCATAAACTCCTCCAGTTCCCATGTGAACTCTAGTCCACGTTTCAAATTCCATACATACATAACTATGATATATCACTTTTTCCAACGTCTTAGCTTCAAGATCCAAAATCTCTACCAGCTATTTGATGATACGAAGACTCGTATCGATACTAATATCATCTAACGGTACTTGCAAGTCGGTTCTTGCTAAGCATTTCCACAAGTTTAACACATGAAATACATCATGCATACTACTCAATTCTCCCAGTAATTCCAACCTATAAGCCACTGGTCTAATCCTTTCAAAGATTTCGAACAGACCCACGATTCTAGGTGTTAACTTCCCTTTCATCCTAAACCACGCCACTTCTTTTCATGGTGAAACCTATAACATAACCTTATCCCCAATCACAAATCCCAACGGCTTACGCCTCTTGTCCACACAGCTCTCTTGTCGGTCCTTTGCCATTTTCAACCTCTACTTAAGCACTGCCACCACCTCTTGTAGTTTTCCATTCCAACTCCGGTCCAATATGTTGACTGCTTCTAACTTCACCCAACCGTAACAGTGATTCACCTCATCTTCTATGGATTAACTCCAGCAGTTTCTACTACATTTCCTATCACCAGACCTAACGGTTTTCCCTTCTATATCACTACACTATCTTGACATCCCTTTGCTCCCTCAAGCCATTCTTCCTCCATACTACTTCTCGCTTGTCTCTCCATGATCTTAATTTCCATACCATCTTTTATCTCATCTTCAGCCAATAATTTAGGCAATCCTCTTTTATTCCCTACATTCTCACCAGTGAGGAATACGCCCCTCTCACTAGTGAATCTCTTTGTAGCAGGATTCTTCCTAAATAAAATGCATTCTCCAACTATCTCCAAACCGCATACCAATGCTCTAAGCGTCTTCCTCCATTATCCCTATGGTATGCTCATACCAACCATTAGTCTATCAACGGTATACTATGCTTACTTCCCATCGTTTATTCCCTTGTCATAATCCTTCTTAAAGCATTCCTTACTTCTTAGGCTAATTTTTATGTAGAACCTCCTATTCCATCACATCCGTACGTAATCCTTCCAACTTCGCAACTACCTGACTTCTCATTCCTCTTATAATATGGGATGAATTATTCAGTCTATCGACTATCACCCAACTCTCAACGTACTTATTCTTCTACCCCATTGTGTATGCCCTATACCATCTTCGTCCTTACACCGCCCTTTCTATGCTACTCCTATCTATGTAGGAAGTATAGTCTATGTCCCTTTTCTCCATATGATTGTCCAAGCCACGCAACATAAACGTTGACGCGTTCTCTGCTTTAGACATCTACTCGTGCAACTTACATCCTTTGTCCAAACCCTCCTAATACGTCATCCATATAGCTAAACTTTGTCTCAGCATCACTTCCTCCCTCTTATCCCATGTCTCATTAACTATGATTGCATTTCCCAGATGGTACTTGGCCTTGCAATTTTCTTTCGTCACTTAACTCCACCCATCACCTTTGCCAAATGTTCAATCAAGAGGATTGAATATGTGTTGGAGACGTTCATGATCCGTATAGATCATCTCTACGTCTCGTACACCAAATGCCTCTAGCATTCTAGGCAAATCTAAGAATCCAACTTTACTAACTAAGTCTTATCTAGTTCTCCTAAATCTTCAGTTCTTATAATGTATAAGCAATCGCATTTCTTTGTCGTCCGATAATGCCAAGATCTGCTCATTATCCAATCCACCTCTTCAGCCTCCAAAACGCTTCCTCGTCCTTCTTCACTTCGCCCCTTGCTGGTTCCATGATATGCCATCATATCTAACTACTCATCATGGTAAACTTAATCCTAAAACTCACACTTTACAATCTCACGTATAATTCATGTTCCTAAACCACTCCAAAGCCAACACATAACTCGCCTCACTCTCCTTCTTAGACTTTGAATAGATCAAGATGTCGTCGATACTCCCGATGACAACTCGTTTATATACGGTCATGCACACTCGGTTCATTGACTCCATAAAAACCGCTAGTGCTTTGGTGAAGCCAAATGCATAACCGTTTCTACTACATCATTCCTGCATCCTCTCTTGGTAGCAACACAAACAAATTTCTTCCTCCTTCTACTCGCGAAATTCTACACACATTCTAAAAGATCAATATTCCTTCTTATCAACCCATCCAACCGCGTTCACATCACATTTACTACCAAGCAACTCAACCTTTATCTTGCATTCCTTGTAATTTCTAACAACTCTTGTCTTTAAAATCATTCCATCAACAATTACCTTGGAAAGGCACTAACTAAAACTCATCTTGCTCCTTTTACTGGCTCTGTTCATGGTTCTACTTCAAGATAATAGGCAAACCTACTAAATCTTAAGAAATTTTCGGAAAATTTTACATACCTAACGAATATCATAAGTAGCTTTGAAATATCACATCCCCTTCCAACATTCTCTATGATACGTTACTTGTGCCAATATTCATACTTTATACAAATCTCTATTCGTCTCCCTTGGCACTCCTAAGAGACCTCATGACCACATTAGTTCGTCTTTGAACTTCTAACTCTTCCTCCCTACTAAGGTCATTCCAACCATTTTCTCATGGACACCTACTTAATCGTGTAGGCGCAACCAAGTCTTCCATATGACTACCTCAATGCTCCAAATCAATACGAATCCAAAACTACATCCTGAATGCACCAGATACGATCAACGAATCAAACCCACGGATAACTATCGACATTTCACGTGCACGAGTTAAAACAGACCAACACCATAAAAACTCAAAAAGAAAACTCAAACCCGAAACATGTATCCATTCAAAATGACCTTTGAAAACACAACCCTCTAGATGATCTCAAGACTCAATTCAATGACTAGGTACCCTGAACATCCCAAATCATAAGTTTAAAACTACTATTAAAAACTCAACCTTGAACCCGACACTTGTACAAAATTTTCGACTAAGCTACTGTCCTCCCATGACTATACATTCTGAATATTGTAAAAGTACGTTCCGAGTATATAATTTTAGGCTTTTGAATCACTCAAAAAGCTTTAAAAACGAATAAGTTATGACCAAAACAATTTTTATATTAATTGTTTTAAAAACTACAGAATCATCTATGTGATTAACGTAATCCTTTTTAAATGCAAAGAAATAAATGTACGTGAAATTGTCATGAACTCAATTTAGTCTTGAATAAATAATTATAAATGACGTAGATCGGTTAAACTCACTTATATGAAATATCTATGTAGGAAAATTTTATTTTACCTTAATTTAAAGAAATTCCTTTAGAATTTGAAATAAATAAGTGCTGATTACATAAAAAAAAAACTTATGTTACATCTTGTTGCAAACACGACTCCTACACTTTACCCTTATTTTACCGAATACAACCAACTATCCAACTTTATAGTAGATTTCCAAGACTTTTTTTTTAATATATACCGACCAAAAGGAATGTAAGACTCAACACAAAAGATTTCATTATCCCAAAAGAAATCCCAAGTTATTTCAATAGACTTAACACCAAAAACACCATTTTAAAACAGACAGGTGAAATAGGAAACTCAAAAAATACGCTACAACAGAGGTTGAATATCTAAAAAGAAGCGATCTAGCCACCCTCCTAAGGATACAATCGATAATAGTAGGGGATCATAAATATATAGGCATATTAGGATACATATACTCAAATCCGTCCAACATCTACTATACACGCATGTATTAATCCTCTTTCATGCAATCATACTTAGGAA
Organism: Glebionis coronaria; assembly: GCA_025667525.1. Taxonomy (NCBI): domain Eukaryota; kingdom Viridiplantae; phylum Streptophyta; class Magnoliopsida; order Asterales; family Asteraceae; genus Glebionis; species Glebionis coronaria. The sequence continues at coordinate 632,068,785 of CM046874.1, read as the reverse complement.
TCCATTGAAGTTGTGGTACTTGTATAACTATGTTGGCCACCATTCTCATACAATTACCCTTTCCCCAATGCACTCCCTCCTATGATGACACTTATAATAATCAATACAACACATAACACATAAATCCATCAACTCATCTAAACATATAACCACATAAGCAATAAGGTCCAAAACTTCAGCTATTGAAATAACATACTCAAACTCTTGGAATACAGAAATCCATAGTCTAGCTAAAACAGCATAGACAAAATCCAAAACAAAAACATAATCAATTATAAGTCATGTCGTCCATCAGAGTGGAAACAACTTAAAATCCTTCCTATCCACCTACTCCTAGTAATTTGAACCACCACATGATTCTTAGGGAACATGACTTAAACATCAAAAGAAAAATACTATACCTCAGGTACATAAAATAACTCAACAAAAGACAGAAACTACCATGTACCAAATTATGTACTATAATGTACAATTTAACCAAAATACAACAATGACTAGCGTGGATGATTATGGTTCAAACCGCACTAGTCACAACCCGAAAAGAAAATAACATATGGCTAAGTATGAACTACTATGGTTCAACCCACACTAGTCAAAACTTAACAAACATCTCAAGTAAAAACCAATAACATCCATAAAAACCTCAATTAATATCAAATGCACACATACTCCTAAGACGTCTATATGCGAGGACCCTTAAGCAATAGACTAGGCTACGAGACTAGGAAACCTAATTCTCTATAACCATTGTCTCTGATTCCATTCTGTCACACCCCATCATGACAGAATATGGGGCGCGACGTATGGATATCATCACAACAATAGCTTGTTTATAGAGATAACTAAATGAAATGGAAATATCATAAATGGGTGACACAATGTGATGACAATATCTTAAACAATGCAGGCGTCTAGGTAAGTAGGTAACAGATCTACCCCTTACCAAAGACATACATATACACACATCAACATATAGGTGTCCACAATGTGTCACTTATTCAAACATAAAATAAAGGCTAAGAGGAAAGGGGGTTCCTCCAAATGCAATCCTAAGCCTCCAAAGCTAGCTACTCCTATTCTAATGCTTAACCACATTCACACCTGAAAGAGACACTAAAACACGTCAACGTAAAGTTGGTGAGAGTCATAGTTTTAGACTCCAACGCCAAATCAGTTATAAGTTGTGAATAACAACCATCAATAAAAGAACATGTGCACAATGTGCTACAATAATGTATTAACAACTAACATTCAAGATTTAACCATTCACAACAATTCCATGTAGGGGTGTCGAAAAAGTTGACCCGACCCGAACCCGAACCCGAATAATCATATTCGGGTCGGGGCACTCGGGTCCAAAAGTGTATTCGGGTCAATTCGGGTTGACCCGAATTGACCCGACTTCTAATTAGGCTCGGGTTCGGTTTATATATTTTTTGCCCTTGACCAACCCGACTTGACCCGAACCCGACCAACCAGACTTGACCCGACTAAAATTACACTTTTTACATTGTATTAGTACTTAATTGAGCCACTTTTTATGCATTTTCCTTAAACTCGGGTTGACCCGAACCCGAGTTGACCCGAACCCGAGTTGACCCGACCCGAGTTGACCTGGCCCGAATTGACCCGAACCCAAGTGACCCGAGTTCTAATTAGGATAGGGTTTGGGTTATATATTTTTTACCCTTTACCCGACCCGAGTTAACCCGAACCCGACCGGGTCAACCCGAATCACACCTCTAATTCCAAGGCTCCCAGCCTTACCAATCACCATGGTCCCATAGGCACCCATACACCTATGAACCAATCCCAAGGCCCCGCCTTGTCAACATTAAAAGATATGGGACTATGAAACTCACCTGATCAAGCTTCTCCAAATATCCGCGCTCTAGCGAAAATCTAAACACACAAAGATATACAATCAAGACATGAACCACATACCAAAATGGATCATCAAACTATGATGAATATCTAACCTTCTCCTACAACCTAAACTCATTTATATTCCATAAGCATCCCATTACACCCCTCTATAAAGCCCTTAACTTAGTTAAGTTCATAACTCGTCTCGTTAACATTTTACCCAAAACAGACCCGATTTTCATATTCCGTATTATGAGCCAAACGCCCACCAAACCTAAACCACATTCCTTGCAATCAAAACCCCATAAACTTATATATTTTAGCTAAAATCTTAGCCCTTGCCCCAACATCAAAGCTATTTTAAGTCCCTGATATACAACTTATACTTCCGCCTATCCAGATTTTACAGATTTTGAACATATGAAATGTTTGTTATGATCAGAGGGTCTTCCACTATCCCAACTGATTAGTCCTCTTTCTGATATCTTATATAACATATACACTAAGTTTCACGTTTGTTTGAAAGTCCAATTGTACTCCTAAGTACCCTAACCACCTTAAAACATTAAATTAAACTCGACTGATTTCAAAATTATTTTGACCTCCGACTGTTGTAACATGTTTTTGACCCACTTCTCGTCCTCCAATTTATTCTTCGTTTCATGCATTAAAAAGCCAACTCAAATACCTTTTCAGGGATAATTGGTTCGATTAATGAATGTTTCTAGAACTCCATATATGATAAAAACAATAAGCCTAAAATTCTTCACAGTTTTTAATTACGAATTTAATTAAACTAACCTAATAAATTACCCAACAATTAATTAATTACAAGCCCTAATTAATCTAATAATTATTCTATCATTAATTAACAGATTTTATAATAAACCCTAACCTAAATCCATCATATAATGATTAAGAATGAATTGAAAACAATTAAATTGAGAAGGGATTAAAGGTGTTTACCTTAAGAATAATGGAAGATGAAAAACCCAATGAAAGCCTAAAAAAACTCTATGAACCTCGACATTTTTTCCTCTAGGGACTTATGATGTGTTTTGGATTATAACAATGCTTTATATAATTAACATATTAATCCTAGCCCAATACAATGTTTCCTTTTTTCCTTCTTACCTTTTTTTTTTCTTTTCCAACCGTCCTATAACCATACGATATATATATTTTTTAGTTTTTTCTTTTTTATTATTATTTATTATTACACTACTAGTGTTTCCTTAAATTACCTTAATTTATTACAGTTCCTAAAACCCGCAAAACCTCTAATCCGTAAACTAGTCATATTTACACGTATACTGTAAAAGACCTAAAAATATACAGTTTTATAAAAACTATTAGAATATGAAATAAACTATATAACTAAGTCCTAAATGACTTAAAACCATCCCGTAAATTATTCCCGTGACTAAATACCTCATCCGAGAACCCTAAATGCAAAACCCTAAATCGTAAAAATACGATTTTTCTATAATACATATACGTATACGTAAACCACTAAATAACACCATTAGAATTCATAGTCATTGCTTTGTGAGCTCATGAACATGAAAAACATTACACAACGGTCACTCACAAGGTAACCTATACCCGAAAATGATGTCCCAACCATACTCTTTTCACACCAAATAACACATAAACACATAAAGACACACACTTTCACGAAATATGCACAAAAATAAAACTAAGTGACGAACCTCAAAACTGTGGTTGTCACAATAAGAGACCGTCTGGGTTATTGGTGCAGTCGGAGATTCCTCAATGAAAGTGGGAGAAAAATCACTATGGATTTCGTAACGGGTTTACCAAGAACTTCTAGTGGTTGTGATATGATATGGGTGATTGTAGATAGATTGATTAAATTTGCTCACTTTTTGGCTATAAAGAAGACGGATAACATGGAAAGGTTGACTAGTGTGTATGTGAAGGAGATCGTTTGTCGACATGGAGTACCTTTGTCGATCATTTCGGATCGTGACAATAGGTTTACTTCCGAGTTTTGGAGATCTCTTCAGTGTGCGATGGGCACTGAGTTGAGTATGAGTACCGCGTATCATCCTGAAACTGATGGACAAAGTGAAAGGACGATTCAAACGTTGGAGGATATGCTTCGTGCGTGCGTGATTGACTTTGGTAGTAGTTGGGAACGACATCTGCCTTTGGTGGAGTTCTCATGTAAAACCCGCATGCTTTTACCATGAATAGTACCCTTAGTATCATACGACATGATTAAAACTTTCCTTTTATAACATGAATACGTTTCACGAATATAAATTTACAAGAACTACGTACGTGTTATTACACGATAAGTATTAAGTATGTATAAATGCACGATAATTAATATCAATAATAATTAAATCACGAACATGAAATCATGAACGTAAGAATCACGAACGTATAATTATGTATTTACGTAATTATTATTACGACTACGTTCAAGTATATATAATAACACGAATATTTAAGAATAACGAAACGTAAATACGAGCACACGAACACATAATATATTAGAACACGAAGTAGCTACGGGTTTCCCTTTGTGGGCCCTACTAGCCGCGGCAACAAGGAGAAAGGAGGCCCAGCCCATGTTGATTTTATTAAAGAAACAAATATAAAAAACATAAACATTACAGAAGAATTTTTAGAAAAGCAAAAACCCTATTCTCTCCTCCTTGCTCCTTAGGCCGGCGGCTACACCAAGAAACAAGGGTGATTGGTTGGTTTTTATTTAACAAATCACAAGTACGTATTTGTGTATTCAAGATCTATTGATTCCACGTGTTTTGGTAATCCGAAAACCTTTCTTTTATTTTCTTTTTATGTTTTTATGAACACATGATCATGGTGGCTAAATTAAAACAAGAATTAAAACAAGTAAAACCATGGTGGGTAAATAATAAAAGGGTGTTTCGGGTTTGGTGTTCGGCCGCCACACAAACCGAGAGTCTCACGACTCTCGGCGTCATTTGGTTCGCACCACCACACGAGACACATGTCTCGGTGGTGGGTTTCGGTCAACAGCAGGGAAACAAGACACCCCGACGTACGTCGGGGGTTTCTTGTGGTTCGGTTTGTCTCGGCAGCCACAGCCCCACCACCGGCAACAGCCGGTGGCTAATTACGGTAAGCATGAGGAATCACTGCAGGCAGTAGGGGGACCACCGGCAACTACCGGTGGGAACTTTGGTGGCGTCAGCGGCTGACCGAAGGACAAGACCACCGGCTACAGTCGGTGGCAGTGGGCCAGAGGCAGGGACAACCGGCTTAGGCCGGTTTGCCACTGTTTTTGGTGGGTTTGGTTCGTACCTGTTCACGGGTCCGATTCACGACACGTTTTAATAAAAATAATACATGGGTTCGGTTTATTAATTTTTTTTCAAGTTTAATAGTTTTACAAGTTTATTTATTTACAAGTTAATTAAATTAATTTAACATGGCATATAATTAATTTAATTAAAACATAGACTTAGGTTTAACATTATTATTTAATAATACATGATTTTAACCTAAGTATTGATTTATGTAATTTAGACAAAAGTAATTAATTAATTAATAAAACATGACATATAATTAATTAATTTCCATGACTTAGGTTATATTAATATAAATATTAATACATGTTTTAACCTAAGTATTATATACACTTTAATTTAATTAAATCATGATTATATTTAATTAAATCATAAAACATATAGTTTATTTAATTAACATGTTATAATTAATAAACTATACTATTAATCACATGACTTAGTATATTAAATCAGTAAAACTTAGGCTTATCGTATTAGCTTAATAATTCAGCTTATTTCTAATTATGGAAACTTTCTATTTCAGGAAACTTACTATTTTTGGAAACTTTCTATTTTTAGAAACTAATCTGTTTTAAGCAGTTAATCTATTTTTTGAAACTTTCTATTTTTGGAAACTTTCTATTTTAGGAAACCTGCTATTTTTATAAAGTTACTAATTATTACACAACAAGTATAATAATACAAGAAATACAAGTAATACCTAATCAGAATATCCATAATACATGATAAACACAACATAACGTTAAAATCAGTAAAACATGACATGAACATATAAAACAAGCTAAGACATGATATAAAATCAGTTACGTACTCAATAATCAGAATACTTATACACGTATACTATTTATTTAGCATTAGTGAGATCGAAGTAGGAATCTCTTCCGTTCGTCTTCTCCGTTCACTGGACATAAGGTACGGATTCTCCGTCCTTTCAGTATGGACATTCTTTCCTTATTAGGATTCCCCCGTATGCAGCCAACTTTTTTACCAGTATATGTTTTATATGTTTTGATTTGCTTATGTTTGATTTAAATGCCTGTTGGGAATAAATTAAGGCCAGATCACTTGAGCGCTGACAAGAGTAAAACAAGCGTTGACAAGAACAAAACAAGCGCTGACAGCTCAAGCGTTGACAAGATAAAGTCAAGCGTTGACACATTGAAGACAAGCACTTATGGGAAGATATACTCTACGCGTTTATTGTATTCTAGATTACTTCTAGTAAAGATAGGAACAACAATGTATTTTCTATATTTATCTTTACCTAGAATAGCTGATACGTAGATTATTGTACAAGGCTTCTTATTCCTATAAAAGAAGACCTTTAGGTTAATGTTTGATATAAGTTTTCATTCGTAAACTACTTTCATTATAAGCAAGTTTGATATCGTTAATCAAAGTGAAAGTTTGTTTATATCATTGTGTGTTCTTGTTTAAGTGTTAAATTCCGCATAACACTTAGATTTATAAGCATATACAAAGGTTTCTCTAAGTGTATTACTTGATCTAATCTCGTATACATAAAGCTAAATCGATCTAAGTTTGGGATCAACAAGTGGTATCAGAGCTTATTGAGGAACTTTTGATCTTAAAGAACACAATAACCCTAAAAATCACCAAAACCCTAATTTTCTCAAAAACCCTAACAACATCATGTCTGAAGCAATAACCTCCTCCTCCTCATCTTTACCAAACATCAAGATTCCCATGCTTGATGCAACCAACTTTGATTTGTGGAAATTTAACTTTGAGCAATATCTGGGAATCTATGACTACACACTTTGGGAGGTTATTGAATATGGAAACACATTCGATAAAGCCCAAAAGATTGCTAATGTTATTGCTCAAAGATCAGCTGTTGCTGGATGTTCTGAAGAGGATAAGAAAGAAAAACCTGGAGATGGAAGAGCTGTGGCTGCTGAAGACATAGCAAAGAAAAGGGTCGACATGAAAGCCCTAAATATTCTGAAAGTCTCTTTGGGACAAGAGAACCAGCATAAATATAGAGGCTATGAATCTGCTAAAAACCTTTGGGAAGCTCTTGAAGTTGCATATGGTGGCAATGCAGACACTAAGGAAGAGAAGAAAAAGCAACTCATGCATGATTATGATGTCTTCAAAGCTCAACCCAATGAGAAACTGAGTAGTGTGAGAAGCAGATTGCTTGACATTACAAGCAAGTTGTCCTTCATGGGTACACAACTTGGTGATGTTGACATTAATGCTACCTTTCTTAAAAGTCTTGGTGAGGCATGGAAGATTGAGGCAAGATCTATTCTTGTCAACAATACTTACAAGAGTTCCTCGTTTGATGACATCTACAACAAACTAAGGCTGTTGGAAGATGAAACTCTTTTAGAGCATGGAAGCAAGTCTACCACCAGTAACATGGCCTTCTTCTCTCATAGTGAAGGTCAATTCAATTAGAAGGACTCTTACATGCATCCAGTTACTGGATCATCATATGTCAGCGCTGGAACAAGTCCTGTCAACGTCTCCTATTCAGACGCTGACACATTCAAGAGTGACTCTCCAAGAGTTAAACCTGCTGGTTTAGATTTGGATATTGTATGTGCTTATATTGCTTCTTTGCCCAATGGTTCAGTAATTACATATGAGGACCTTGAGCAGATAAGTGATGAGCACTTGGAAGAGATGGACATTAAGTGGAACATGGCTCTTGCTAGTATAAGAGCAAATACGTGGAACATAAGGTTTAAGAAGAAGATGACCTTCAATGCAAAAGACACAGCTGGATTTGATAAATCCAAAGTTGAATGCTACAACTGTCATCGTATGGGGCACTTCATGAGGGAATGCAGATCTCCTAGAAGATCTGATGCTGGTAAACCCTTAAGTCAAGTTGTTAAAGCTCAGGATTCCAAAGCCATGGTTGCAGTTCAAGGAATTGATGGTATGGGATGGGATTGGAGCTTTCTGGCTAAGAATGTTGAAGAGGATAAAGCTTTGGTTGTTGAGGTTGATGAAGAAGAGCATGTTGAATATGCTCTCATGGCACACTCCTCCTCTTCATCTGATAATGAGGTATACAATGATGCTTTTTGTAGTAAAGGTTGTAGGTTAAACACTGAGAAACTTAACAAAGAAGTGTTAAGATTAATGAGTGATGTGAGTACTGAAAAGTGCAAACTGTCTAATTAACAAGTAGCTCTCACTCAAACTGAGAAAACCGTTTCTCAATACAAGAAAATGGAATTTGACTTAAAAGATAAAATTAATATCTTAAAACATGAGTTAGATGCTAGTATGGATATTAGAAACATCATGGAAAGGGTTAATGGTGAATTACAGGCTAAATTAGATGAGGCCATTAAGAATAAAGACAATGGTGGCCTTAAAATTCAAAGATTTGATAGAGCCACTCAAACCCTAGGAGACTGTGTGGGTAAACAAAGGGATCCTAAGGACATGACTGGGATTGGGATGAATGATTACTCTTTGGTTCCACCACCAGCTGGTGACTTCTATGGTGTCCAACAAAAGGACCTATCTTGGACTGGTTTACCAGAATTCCAAGAGGAGGAATTCATTCCTCCACCAAGAGTTGTCACTCCAGTTGAAGAGTACCAACAAAAGTTGACTGACCTGAATGAATGGAAGAAAGCCAACCCTACTTTGTTTGTTAAGGGTGGCTTGCTATGTGAAAGTCCCAATGAGTCAACTCCCATTAAGGTTACAAACCCAGTCACTGGTAAAGCTGTTGACCTAGGCTCAAACACTGATAGAAAACCTAGCATTAAATATGCAGAGATGTATAGGAATACTAGGTCACCCAAGAGCCAAGTTAGCAATAATGGAACAGGCTTCTTCTCTTCTAGACCTAAGGTTGTGTCTAGAAAAGCTTGTTACACTTGTGGTAGCTTTTCACACTTGGCATACAAGTGTGTCAACGCTCCCAAAGCCAGCGCTGACAGGAACAATTTTATCGCTGACAGGAACAAAGTCAACGTTGTTAGGAAGTCAAACGTTGTCAGACCCAAACCTTGTGTGCAGCAAAGTCCACAAGTGATTAGACCTACCCCATTCTTTACTAGAGGGTCTAACACTCATGGACAAAGACCATTTCAAAAGACAAACACCTGGTCTAATAGGCAATGGGTTTCTGTAGCAAACCCTAGGTTCAACGCTGACAAGGGTAATTTCAGCGTTGACAAGACCACTTCCAACGCTGACAGAAACGTGATCAGACCTAAATATTTGCAACCACATGGTAAGAGGTCTAAAGCTTCTTCAAGCTTAACATGGAGACCCAAGAAAGATCAAAACCCTAATGATAATGGGATTTTAATGACCTGCAACAGATTTAATTACATTTCAAAGGTCATTACAAAACCTATTGGGGTTAACTGGGTATTTCATCCTAAGAAGGATGAGAATGGGGTTGTTGTGAGAACTAAGTCTGTTCTTATTGAACAACCAGATGAATCCAAGTCTTTTAAGAATTGGGTTCCCAAAGAAAACTAATTTGTTTTCTTTATGTGCAGGGCATTCAAAGACAGGTCAATGATTATGGATATTGGGATAGTGGATGCTCAAGGCACATGACAGGGAAGGAAGACTACTTGACCAACTTCACTCCCATTAAGGATGGTGATAAGGTATACTTTGGAGGCGGATATGGTACTATCACAGGCAAAGGAACCCTTCTCACCAAGAATTTGTGTTTTGAAAACGTCTTTCTGGTAAAAGAACTTGATTACAACCTTTTTAGTGTATCACAAGTTTGTGATAACAAAAATAATGTTCTGTTTACTGATACTGAGTGTTTGGTGTTAAGCAAGGATTATAAGATCCCTGATGAGAAATATATTGAGTATAGAACACCTACGCATAAAGACATATACAATGTAAATCTGAATGGGATTAAAATGAATAATAATATGTCTTGTTTTTATGCTAAAGCCTCAGTAGATGAGAGTAATTTGTGGCACAGGAGACTAGGGAACATAAATTTTAAGAATATAAATAGGCTTGTGAGACTTGGTTTGGTTGATGGTTTGCCTGAGAAGGCCTTCCACAATGACCACTCTTGTGTTGCATGTCTTAAAGGCAAGAAGCACAAGGTCTCATTCAAGTCCAAACAGTTGCATACTAGTTCTAGACCTCTTCATATGCTACACATGGACCTCTTTGGTCCAACCAATATAGAAAGTTTGAATGGTAAGTCATATTGCTTTGTCATCACAGATGACTTTTCTCGGTTTACTTGGACATTCTTTCTAGCTATGAAGAGTGACACAACTGATATTCTAATTGATTTTATCACTCAGATTGAAAAGAGGTCTGGCAATGAGGTTAAAATGCTTAGGAGTGATAATGGTGGTGAATTTAGGAATAAGAAGCTAGATGATTTCTGTGCCAGGAAAGGAATTACTAGGCAATTTAGTATTGTTAGAACCCCACAGCAAAATGGGGTTGCTGAGAGGAAAATAGAACCCTAATTGAAGCAGCTAGAACAATGTTGGCTGATGCTCATTTTCCTATAGCCTTTTGGGCTGAGGCTGTTAATACAGCTTGTTATGTTCAAAATAGAGCATTAGTTAACAAAATTCAGAACAAAACACCTTATGAGTTACTTTGGGGAAGAAAACCTAATATTGGTTTTCTCAGACCTTTTGGTTGTCATGTAGTAGTTTTAGATACTAGTGATGCCTTAGGGAAATTTAGTGCAAAAGGTGATGAGGGTTACTTCATGGGGTATTCAGTGCAGAGAAAGGGATATATGGTTTATCTTAAAGAAGAAAAACGTATACTTGATAGAGTACATGTTAGGTTTTTAGAAAATAAACCTAGTGATCCTGAAAGTGGTCCTAATTGGTTGTTTGACTTGGAACCTTTATCTAGAACTTTAAATTATATGCCTGTCACTAATCCAGACATTGTGAAGGTAGCTTCAAATGTTGTGGAAGAACAAGTTTTTGATGTTTCAGGTACACAGGTTCATGAAAAGGTTGGATCACAAGCAGAAAAGACATCTCCTATAAAAGAATATGTTACAATTCCCATTTGGACAGATGCTTTTGCTGCTGCTGCTGCTGCTGGTAAAGATAATGGTGGTCCCCAAGTACCACCAGATATAAACATGCATGGTCCTTCAGGCACTGACAAGCGCTGACAAGACCAATTCAGACGTTGATGGTTCAGACGTTGACAACAACAGTTCAAGCGTTGTTAGCCAAAGTGCTAACAAACAAGATTCAGGCGTTGACAACAATTCTGCACATCTTTTCTCTTCCATTTTTGAACAAGGTGAACCTTCCAATATATATGAAGAGGTTCATCCTCATGTTGATGAAAGAGAGTCTGATGAAGAAGATATTGGCAACCTGGAGCATGAGGTTGAGGACACCAGACTTTTTGAAGGAGGAGTTGTCACTTCCACAATGAAGAATCACCCCACTTCTCAAATCATTGGTGATATTATGTCTCCAGTTCAGACGAGAAGATCTCATCAAGGTCTTGGTGGGTTTATTGCCAATATACACAAGAAGGTTGATACCCCTCTTGTGCAAGCATGTTTGTTTGCCTGTTTTCTGTCACAGCAGGAACCCAAGAAAATATTTGATGCTCTCAAAGAACCAAGTTGGGTGGAAGCAATGCAGGATGAGCTTTACCAATTTGCAATTCAGGATGTTTGGGAGCTGGTTGATTGTCCCGGATATGTCAGACCTATAGGGACAAGATGGGTTCTAAGGAACAAAAGAGATGAAAGAGGCATTGTGGTCAGAAACAAGGCAAGGTTAGTGGCTCAGGGATATACATAAGAGGAGGGGATAGACTATGAGGAAGTCTTTGCACCAGTTGCAAGGATTGAAGCTATAAGGATTTTTCTAGCCTATGCATCATGCATGGGCTTCACTGTCTATCAAATGGATGTCAAGAGTGCCTTCCTCTATGGAACTATTGTTGAGGAAGTATATGTGATGCAGCCTCTTGGTTTTGAGGATCCAGAGAATCCAGATAAAGTGTATAAAGTCAAAAAGGCTATGTATGGCCTTCATCAAGCCCCTAGAGCATGGTATGGTACTTTATCTACCTATTTGGTGGACAATAGATTCAAGAGGGGCACCATAGATCAGACACTGTTTACAAAGAAGAAAGGCAAGGATGTGTTGCTTGTCCAGGTCTATGTTGATGATATCATTTTTGGGTCTACTGATCCAAAGATGAGTGAGGATTTCTACAAGCTTATGATAGACAAATTCAAGATTAGTGCTATGGGAGAGATGAACTTCTTTCTTGGTTTACAAGTTCAGCAGAAAGAAGATGGTATCTTCATCTCCCAGGATAAATATGTTGCTGAGATCTTGAAGAAGTTTGGCTTTTCTCCACATGAAAAGAGGGCTACTACTCCTATGGATAGAGAACATCCTTGGGGAAAGATTGGAGATGGGAAAGATGTTGATGTCAGGCACTATAGATCCATGATTGGATCCTTGATGTATCTTACTGCCTTCAGACCTAACATCATGTTTGTTGTGTGTGCTTGTGCACGCCATCAAGTGACTCCTAAAGAATGTCACCTTTATGCTGTGAAGAGGATCTTTAGGTACCTAAGATGCTATCCTAGTCTTGGTTTGTGGTATCCAAAGGATTCACCATTGGAGATGATTGCATATTCAGATAGTGATTATGGAGGTGATAAATTTGATAGGAAATCCACAACTGGAGGATGTCAGTTTCTTGGGAGCAGGTTGATATCTTGGCAATGCAAGAAACAAACAGTGGTGGCTATGTCTACAACTGAAGCTGAGTACGTGGCTGCAGCTGCTTGTTGTGGACAAGTTTTGTGGATTCAGAACCAGTTGTTGGACTATGGGTATAATTTCATGCATACCAAGATATTTGTTGACAATAACAGCACTTTATGCATCATTAAGAATCCTGTACATCATTCTAAAACTAAACACATAGAAATTAGACACCATTTTGTAAGAGATTGTTTTGAAAAAGGTTTAATACAACCAGATAGGGTTGACACTGAGGAAAATGTGTCAGATTTACTAACTAAATCTTTTGATGCTGGGAGGTTTCAATACTTGGTAACAAGTATTGGAATGATCAATCTTACATAATATGTGTTTTGGAGTCTTTTTGTAAAAGTATGTACAGGATGATGCATTGTTATTGGTCTTATGGTTTAGATTTTCCACTATATTTTTCTAACACTGACAAAGGTTGCTTGAACGCTGATAAGTGTTTTTGCAACGTTGTCAACAATATAATTGTCTAACGCTGACAAAGCTTGCCTCAACGCTGACATGTGTTATCGGGGCGTTGTCAGCAACAATGTTAGTTTTGTGGTTTTCAGTCTAAATGTGCAGATGGTGTTAACAGTCTACCATTGGATACAGAGTTGCTTTGGATCAATGGAGAAGCATTTGGACAAGTTTTTATTTATGGATGATGGTTGGAATTTTAAATTCCTATCTTGATATAAAATTTTTTGTGTTCATGCATATTTTTGGCAAACTTTTGTATCATAGTTTAAGGGGAGGTTTTAGGAACCTTTAGGATGTTTGGGTATCCATATGATACTCTTATCACAATTCTAGATTGTGTCCACAGGTGAGTATGAGTTAGTTTTACTAAATCATGAGGCACTGTAGCATGCAAAGTTGATATACTATGCATGCTGCCAAGACATTTTTGGCCTAGAATTGGTTGTGGTCTGTTGGGAGACTTGGGAATAATTTTGTTATGAGATTTACCTGGGAGTAACAAGGAATTTTATAAGGTAACTTGGTTGTTAAGAGTTCTGGTTAGCAAGGGACACTAGAGGACTGTTATGTCTATCTTGCTTAAGCAAGTGTGCATAACTGGACAGTGCTTGCCGCCCTATAATAATTATCAGCTTTTTGGTTATCTTCTCTAGGATAAATTACTTTGTTAAGGTCATTTTCATTTTTAAACATTTTTATTTTTAGACGCTGACAAGAATTTTCCAAGCGTTGTTGTGACCAAATTAGACGCTGACATGGCTATAGGCAAACGTTGACAAGATTATAGCCGTTGGGCGTTGATAGGTTATTTTTTACCGTTGACACTCAATGGGACCTACCCAGTTGTTACTTTTTGACATTTTTTTAGGCCGTAATTTTGGGAGTTGTTACTTTTCATTTAATGCATGAGATAAACTTATAATTTTTCAATATTTTCATGATTACTTTTTGAAAATACTTGCCTATTTTTGGGCCTATCACATGCATTTTCTTCTCCTATAAATTTGGCTCCTATTTTTAAACAGGGTATCTATATTTCTTGTCTAACACAATTTTCTCTTATCAACTTCATCTTCATCCATCAAATTTAACAGCTTTCATCAATGGCACCAAAGTTTCGACCATCAGAATTGGAATTGGGGTTCAGATCTCAACAGAACATGATCGCGTATCTTGAAGCTGATGATACTCTGTTTCCTCAATACACACAAATGGTGACGTATTTGAACGCATCCCCCCTTAGGTATGCTCTTTCTCATGCACCACTCATTCCAGTCACACATATTAAACAGTTTTGGAACACTGTCAGTTCCTCAACAGTTAATAGAGTGACTACATTGACTTCTATTGTTCATGGGAGACCTTGGGTAGTTACTGAGGCTTTGGTACGCCAAGCCTTGCATCTTGATGATGCTGATGGTATAGCCACCCTTCCCATTAATGAAATAGAACAAGGGCTAAGGGCTTTGGGATATCCTTTTCCTGATGAAGGTACCTTAAACAAGTATCATAAACAGGAATTTCCCCCAGCCTGGAAGTACCTCATACATGTCCTCCTTCAATGTTTGAGTCCCAAATGCACTGCACACAATGAGATCAATAGATCTATTGCAAGTGCTATTGTGTGCATTGCAACAGGGCAAAAATTTAATTATTCAAAAATGATTTTTGAGGGCATGTGTAAAAATAAGGGGAACAAAATGACTTTAGCTTATCCCCGATTTTTGCAAATGGTTTTTGATGTTCAAGGATACTGCACAAGGGATCATAATGATTTTTATGAGATCCCTGTGCAAAAGAAAGATATTTTTATGAAGATGAACTCACCACCCCATCGTAACCTACCCTTAACCCAAGCTATGCTTGCTGTTATTGCAGCAGCACAACCCCAACCAGACCCTCTACCCCAAATTGACCCAATACCTGAACCATTACCTTCACCTGAACATATGCAACTTGACCAAGATTCCTTCAACGCTGACACATTAAATGTTGGCGTTGATGTGCCTATTTCCAACGTTGACACACAACCTTCACAAACCCAAACACCCCTTAACCAACCCACATCCACCCAATCTTCCACACCATCTTCCACACCCCCTGAATATAGGTTGATGAAACGCCAAAGGACTACTAGAGTGTTCTCCTCTGGTGGTCCTAGCCATGTAGCAGAGAGAACCACCACCACAAGTGTGGCTTGTGACATGGATGAGGCTGGGACTATTGGTTCTGGCTTAGAAGCTGGCCAAGGCAGTCCCACCATCATTAAGTCCTCATCCATGCCCAATGAATCTGACTTGGGAGGTCAAATCCCCATTTTTGAAGAGGGCAGACTGGAACCAATGACTCTTATGGAATTGACGGCAGTTTGCATGAGTTTGCAAAAGCAAAATGCAGACTTAGTACAAGTTGTCAGCTCACAAGGCCTTGAACTCAAGCAATTGAGGGAGAGGATTGTAGTTTTCGAGAGTGCTAGTGCAAGGAGGGGTATGGAGGAATCTTCCAAAGGGGAGGAAGATCCAATAAATCTGAGTGATAAGGGCAGCCATGATGGTCAATCTTTGGATGTTGCTGAGGCCCTTACAACTTTAAAGAAACAAACAAGTTTTGATACGTCCTTAGTTTCTCCTACCAACTTGAATTTATCATTTACAGCCATGTTGGAAGAGGTTACAAAAGGCGCTGAGGCAGGATATTTGGGCGTTGACAAGGAGAATTTGGACGCTGATAGAAATATTTTGGGCGCTGATAGAACAAAATTGGGCGTTGACAGATCTGCACATGAAGGTGATGTATCCCAGTCATCATCTATCATCAAGGAGGTTTCTACACAGGTATCACCATCTACCTTACCACCAATTGCACCATTAGATAAGGGTAAGGGTATTATGGTAGAAGAGAGTGTTCCAAAGGATGCAGCTCAATTTGAGTTTGATAGAAGATTAGCTGCACAAATTATGGAACAAGACAGAAAGGAGGTGAAAGAGTCACCATTTGTTGCTACTTCAGAGGAAGGAAGTGATGGAGCTAGCTCAGACTCAAGTGTGATGATTATAGAACCAGAAAGACTTGAGTATGAAAAAGAGTTGGCCAAGGAGAAATTGAGAGAATTGAAATTACAGGTTGACTTTGACATGCCAGAGGTGGTTCAAATGTACAATGCTTGGGAAGAAAGATGTATGAAGAATCCACACTTGACCACTTCAGATCAAATATGGGGTTTGGTGATTCTCCTTAGAGTTCAGAAAGATTGCCAGGTAATTTTAAAACACAAGGCAAGTAATATTCTCTCAGAATTGAAAAGGGATAGAAGGGAGCTATACTGCATGTTGCTCAGATGTCATGGAGTAGGATGGACTTATCAGAAGTTGAAGGCATTGACATTTGATGAGTTGGAATGCAAGGCTTATCCCATTTGGGTGAGAGTGCAGGAAGCAAACACTCTCAGACTTCTTTCTGATGAAAGAAAGGAAGAACTTGCAGAAGAAATGGAGCTCAAGAAAGCTATGTTTGTTCCCAGACCAGTGATAAAGGGGACTTCTCTTGAGTTTCCCAAAGATATGGATCCACTATATCCAAGTGAAGCTGTCATAAGAAAGAGCCTCAAGCTCTCACCATTAGAAGCTTCAAATATGGTGCAAGTGTTACCATTAGATTCCAGAAACCCAATTGTGAGCTATGAAGAAGATGAATGTGGATTTTGGAAGATTCGCAGATATGGTAAAGAGGTACACACTTTTACCACTCTCATATCTTTGTTTGCAAGTTGTGATAGAGAAGACTTGGTTAATCTATGGAGGTTGCTAGAGACCAAGTATGAGGCTGAAGCACCAACTTCAGCTAATGGAATAAAACTCTGGTCCACATTCAAAAGAATGTGTGGACCAAAAGATGAGGATCCTGCTATTTGGAAGGATCTTGAAGATGACCTTAGTGGTCTTCAATGGAGATTATATTCAGCTGCTGGTGTTTACCATTTGATTTCTACAAAGTTTGTTGAGTATCTACTTGTGGATGGTCAGTATTTCATATCCAAGGCTATTTTGGAGAAGATGAAGGACACTCAGCTGGAGATTGATTATTCAAGTGACGTGGCAAAAGACTTGATCAGATTTATTCATTACCAATATGAGAAGGTTTGTAAGATTCCTCCTAGTCCTTAATGCTTATTCTGAAACTTGATCATAAGAGTGGATATCAAGTTTAGGAGAGGATTGTTGGGAATAAATTAAGGCCAGATCACTTGAGCGCTGACAAGAGTAAAACAAGCGTTGACAAGAACAAAACAAGCGCTGACAGCTCAAGCGTTGACAAGATAAATTCAAGCGTTGACACATTGAAGACAAGCACTGATGGGAAGATATACTCTACGCGTTTATTGTATTCTAGATTACTTCTAGTAAAGATAGGAACAACAATGTATTTTCTATATTTATCTTTACCTAGAATAGCTGATACGTAGATTATTGTACAAGGCTTCTTATTCCTATAAAAGAAGACCTTTAGGTTAATGTTTGATATAAGTTTTCATTCGTAAACTACTTTCATTATAAGCAAGTTTGATATCATTAATCAAAGTGAAAGTTTGTTTATATCATTGTGTGTTCTTGTTTAAGTGTTAAATTCCGCATAACACTTAGATTCATAAGCATATACAAAGGTTTCTCTAAGTGTATTACTTGATCTAATCTCGTATACATAAAGCTAAATCGATCTAAGTTTGGGATCAACAATGCCTAAGCCATATACATGCAGGACAAGTTTCACCTAGTTATGGAGGTACCATAACCATAACACTGGAGGCACCAGTGTTATGACTTCACCACGGCGGAGTGATAGCTCGTGGTGTCCCTTTCAGCTTTTGGCCATATTATTATGTTATCATGTGGGGCGTATGGGTGCATCCTAGGTTACATGTTTTTAACAGATTATTCAGGTGAATGTGGTGTGTGCCTTGCATCCTTCACAAGGAGCTGATCCTTCCTACCCAAACTTATATTAATTAGAGGCAACCCATCTAATTGCATGATGAGGTCACCCCTCCAAGTATTCATGCACGTTGATATTTCATGACCTATATTGGCTTAATGGTTAACATGTTAAACAGTTTTCATAAGATAAACATAAGGCTTTTCAAACTATAAAACCAGCTTTATTAAGTTATACTAGGTTTTCTAGGACTTAATCAATTATGCTGCTATATGTTGTATATGCTTATGTTATTCATTCTATGCTTGTATATCCGTGCACTAAGCGTTATGCTCAGCCATTTTCCTTTCATGTTCCCAAAACGGCAGGTACTCAGGGACGCTCGTAGACTCTAAGCGTACGTGTATATGGATTGGAAGCTTTCTAGCCTTCATTACTTTATGCATTTCATCATACATTTTGCTACTTGTTTCTATGGACGTTGTTTAGTCCTTTTCCTTCACATTACTTATGTTTGTGTGTGATGAGCGTATACTTTGGGGTACCGATGTTTTTTTCCGGTATTTCCTTTATGGTCATGTAATGTTTAAGACATTTATCCTTGTATGCTTTGATGACACGCCATAATTAGACGTGACATTCCATTTACCAAAATGGGATGTTACAATTATGGTCGCAGAGCCAAGGCTTCGACCTGTAGGCTCAAAAAACGACCTGTGATTAGTGGGTAGTTACTATGGTCTTCCTAGAACTGACAGTCAGTTTTCATGCATTCATTGTTTTCATGCATTCATATATATGTCATTGACGCAGGTTTATGACTAAGTAATGGTTGGTAAAGGACTGGCCCTATTTAGTCGCATGTGCTTTTATCAAAACTTTTAACATTGGGACCGACCCATTGGTGTCCCCTCGCCATGTCTTTTGTTTTGAGTGAACTGACCATTGGCGTTAACTCTCGCGCATATAAAAGTTTTCATAAAACTACATCATGCATTCGTGTACTAGTTTTCCTGCATAAAATTTTTCTCATAATTTATTGGTATAAAATTTTTTCATGTATATATTTTATGTTTTGATCAGTTTAATCATGTATTTTTATGTTATACTGTCAGATGGTTCTCACACGCGAGCAGGAACAACTCAATGCAGCAGTCCAAGCTGCGATGCAAGCTTTGCTTCCGCAGCTGAGGAACGAAATCATGGCTGAGGTACAGGCTGCCAACAATCAGCAACAGCACCCAATACCTCCTCCTCCTCCTCCAGCAACATTAGTCACATGGCTGGGGATATTCAACAAGCAACGTCCTCGATCCTTCGAGAAAACTGATAGCCCTAGTGAAGCTGAAAGCTGGTTGGATCACATTGAGAAGATATTCGATGCAATGGGTTGTGACCCCGTCTTCAAGTCGAGGTTGGCATGTTACAAGTTCGAAGGTGATGTGCTAGGATGATGGAAGGCACTCAAGTAGTCTGAGGGAGGTGACGATTGGGTGGCTGGTTTGACTTGGGCTCAGTTCAGGGAATTAGTGATGGGACGGTTCTTCCTCAAGGCTGAGCAAGACAAGTTGAAGAGGGACTACCACGGAATCAGGCAGAGAGCTGGGGAGAACAGCAACGAGTTCATGCAGCGCTTTCTCTGTTTGGCTGGTTTTCTTGGCGCATCAGCAGGTACTACCAAAGAGCAAGCATACCACTTTCGGTGGGCTCTTCGTACATCGATCGCCAACAACTTGGTGTGTGCTACCTTCAACACGGTGGCACAAGTTGCCGATGCAGCACGTAAGCTGGAGATGCTGCAAGAAAGAGAAGAGTTCAGAGAAGTAGAGAGACCCGAGAAGAGGTAAATATTAATTATTCAGCGGTGACCATTCCTAATTCTTCCAGTATTATCCAATATTTATATCTCTCTTTAAACTGCATCTTTCAGGCAGAAGACTGGGGACCGATCTCAGCCGGCTACTCATCAACAGCCTACTCAGCCCAAGGGAAACGGTCAGACTCAAGACCGTTCTGCTACGGATAGGCGTGGCGGTAATGATAATTACCGTAACAACGCTGGAAACTCCAACAGCAGCAGGTCCTTAAACTTACTCATTTCCTTATGTTACATGCAATATTTCATAATTCTGACACATTAGCAATCTTCTACCAGGAATCATGGTAACGGGAGGGACCAGAACCAAAGAGGTTCACAGCCTAACCGTCCAGCTATTACTAGTATTACATCTTATGATTTTCCGCATTGTCCTTTAGTACCTATAAACCATGTCTCATGTATATTGTTCTTAACAAGCTCCCAGCCAACAAGGGCACCTGCTGGAGGGTATACTCATCCTCTTTGCACTACCTATAACCGTAGGCACCCAGGGCCATGTCGTCGCGACAACGACGCATGCTACAAGTGTGGCCTGACTGATCATCGCATGAAGGACTGCCGAAAGGGCGAGATGGAGGGCACATCTGGACATGCTGATTCCAAGCCGCCTCCTACTAGTGGACGCGTTTACACGACTTCTCACGATCAGGCCAACAAGTCTACAGGTACCATCACTGGAATCTTGTATATGTATGGTCAAGCTGCATGTGTATTATTTGACACGGGTGCTACTCATTCGGTCATTTCTACTGCGTATGCTAAGAATGTTAGGATATCCCCTATGCCATTAGAGATTGTACTAAACATTTCCACGCCTTTAAGAGACTTTGTACGCATAACCCATGTGTACAAGAGCCTTCCCCTAGATTTTGACGACAAGATTCGTCCTATTGACGCACTTCCGCTGGACATGAGTGATTTTGACATGATATTAGGCATGGACTGGTTATCCAAACATCACGCCACCATAGACTGCCATACATATCGGGTCATCTTCGGTGATGTAAATGCACCAGAGTACATTTACAACGGGTTAGTACCCGGAAGGTCTGTATAAATCATATCAACCTTGCAAGTACGTGCATTACTTTCACATGGTTGCAAAGTCTATCTAGCTACTATTCATGACATGGATGTTGAATCTTCATCAATTCAGAATCAGCCGCTAGTGTCAGAATTTCCAGACGTATTTCTAGAAGAACTTCCAGGCATACCGCCTGCACGTGAAGTAGAGTTTACTATCGAGCTCATACCAAGAGCTAAGCCGATTTCCAAGGCTCCTTATCATATGGCTCCCATCGAGCTGAAGGAGTTGAAGGACCAATTGCAAGAACTTTTGGAACGAGGCTTCTTTCGACCGAGCGCATCTCCATGGGGCGCACCGGTCTTATTCGTGAAAAATAAGGATGGCAGTATGCGTCTTTGCATAGATTATCGCGAGCTCAACAAGATCACCATGAGGAATAGGTATCTGTTGTCACGCATTGACGACTTTTTTGACCAAATCCAAGGGACCAAACATTTCTCCAAAATTGATCTGAGGTCGGGCTATCATCAGCTACGGGCTAAAGAGTAGGACATCGCCAAGACTGCTTTCCGTACACGCTATGGGCACTACGAATTCGTACTCATGCCATTTGGCCTTACCAATGATCCTGCTGTTTTCATGGATTTGATGAACAAAATCTTCCATGAATTTCTGGACAAGTTCGTCATAGTCTTCATTGACGACATCCTGATATTCTCTAAGTCCAAGGAGGAACATGAAGACCATCTTCGTACAGTATTACAGATTCATCGCCAGAAGCAGCTGTATGCTAAATTCTACAAGTGTGAGTTCTGGTTAGACAAGGTGGCGTTCTTAGGTCACTATGTATCAGCAGAAGGAATCACCATGGATCCAGCAAAGGTTGAGGCTATTACCAAGTGGCCAAGACCGACATCAGCGACTGAATTTCGTAGTTTCCTAGGCTTAGCTAGTTACTACCATAGGTTCGTAGAGAACTTTTCCCGTTTAGCTCTACCATAGACCAAACTGATGCGGAAAGGGGAGAAATTCGTTTGGACTAAAGAAAGAGAGAAGATCTTTGAAGACCTTAAGCAGAAGTTAGTATCTGCACCGATTCTTACTCTCCCATCTGGTTCAGGTGGATTTCAAATCTATAGTGATGCTTCAGGGAAGGGACTTGGTTGTGTTCTCATGCAACATGGGAAAGTGATCGCGTACGCTTCACGGCAGCTTAAGCCTTATGAGGAAAATTACCCTACGTATGACTTGGAACTTGCAGCAGTCGTGTTTGCATTGAAGATATGGAGGCACTACTTGTATGGAGAATCATGTGACATCTTCACATACCATAAGAGCTTGAAGTACATCTTCACACAACGTGAACTTAACATGAGACAGATGAGCTGGTTAGAGCTGTTGAAGGATTATGACATTAATCTGCAGTATCATCCCGGTAAGGCGAATGTAGTGGCAGATGCACTTAGCAGGAAGTCCAGAATGATAAACGACATTAAAATTGAGGAGGAAATTAAAAGAGACTTAGAGCGACTAGACATCGAAATCATGGTATGTGGATAGCACGGTTACTGGGCTAATCTTAGAGTGGAACCTGGGTTACTCTCTAGGATTAAGGGAGCTCAGAAGGATGACGGTGAAATCTGGGCGATAATTCAGAACTTAGAGAAGCAGATAGAATTTCGTGTAGACGAAGACGGTATCTTATGGCGGGGCACGAGACTTTATGTTCCTGATAATCAAGAACTCCGGGAAGCATTGTTAGTTGAGGCTCATAGCTCCCCATTCTCCATTCATCCTGGTTCGACCAAGATGTACCACGACATCAAGCAATACTTTTGGTGGAGTGGTATGAAACAGGATGTTGCGATTTACGTCTCCAAATGTCTTACCTGTAAGCAGGTTAAGATCGAGCATCAGCGATCTAGCAGTCTTTTACAACCGTTAGATATTCCAGAGTGGAAGCGGGACAAGATCACCATGGATTTTGTTACCGGTCTTCCGCATACAAAAAGGAGACATGATGCGATTTGGGTTATCATTGATCGACTTACTAAGTCAGCTCATTTCTTACCGATCCGCAAGGATGATCCGGTCAGTAAACTCGCTGATACTTACAAAAAGGAGATCATGAGACTTCATGGTGCTCCATCCAGCATCGTCTCGGACAGAGATCCTCGTTTCACTTCTCGATTCTGGAAGTTTCTATAGAAAGCTTGGGGTACAAAACTTAAGCTTAGCACGGCTTTTCATCCTCAAACAGACGGGCAATCAAAACGAACGATTCAAACATTAGAAGACATGTTGAGGTCATGTGCGTTGGAATGGATGGGAGATTGGGACGATTACATTTGTTTGGTAGAGTTTGCATACAACAACAGTTGGCACGCAAGTATTAAATGTGCTCCATTCGAGATGTTGTATGGCAGAAAGTGTCGCGCCCTAATCTGCTGGGATCAGGTTGGTGAGCGAACACTTGAAGGACCAGAAATGATTGAGTTGACCAACGAGAAGGTCACTATAGCTAAGTATAAACTGCAAGAAGCACGATCACGTCAGAAGAGTTATGCCGACAAGCATCGTAGGGACTTAAATTTTAACGTAGGAGATCACGTCTTTTTTAAGGTATCGCCGGCACGTGGTGTTAAGCGTTTTGGAATCAAAGGGAAGCTCAATCCTCGGTTCATCGGACTGTTTGATGTCATTGAGCGAGTCAATGAAGTATCTTATCATTTAGCGTTACCTCCACAGCTTTCTCACGTTCACGATGTTTTTCATGTGTCCTTACTCAGAGGGTACAAGTATCATCCCCTTCACATGGTTCAGTATCCACTAGAACAGATTCATGAAGATCTTACCTTCATAAAGGAACCCGAACGAGTTCTTGACAGGCAAGAATGAGTCATGAGGAACAAGACGATTCCATTCGTCAAAATCATTTGGAGGGATCATACTGAGCGGGAAGCCACTTGGGAGACCGAGGAGTCTATCCGGATTTCTTACCCTCATTTCAAGTTTTGAATTCGGGTATGTACCTCTTTTTCAGTTTACTTTATCTATAATTCGAGGACGAATTAATCTTTTTAGGGGGGAAGAGTTGTAAAACCCGCATGCTTTTACCATGAATAGTACCATTAGTATCGTACGTACATGATTAAAACTTTCCTTTTATAACATGAATACGTTTAACGAATATAAATTTACAAGAACTAAGTACGTGTTATTAAACGATAAGTATTAAGTATGTATAAATGCACGATAATTATTATCAATAATAATTAAATCACAAACATAAAATCATGAACGTAAGAATCACGAACGTATAATTATGTATTTACGTAATTATTATTACAACTACGTACAAGCATATATAATAACACGAATATTTAAGAATAATGAAACGTAAATACGAGCACACGAACACGTAATATATTAGAACACGAAGTAGCTACGGGTTTCCTTTTGTGGGCCCTACTAGCCGCGGCAACAAGGAGAAAGGGGGCCCAACCCATGTTGATTTTTTAAAGAAACAAATATGGAAAACATAAACATTACAGAAGAATTTATAGAAAAGCAAAAACCCTATTCTCTCCTCCTTGCTCCTTAGGCCGGCGGCTACACCAAGAAATAAGGGTGATTGGTTAGTTCTTATTTAACAAATCACAAGTACGTGTTCGTGTATTCAAGATCTATTCATTCCACGTGTTTTGATAATCCGAAAACCTTTCTTTTATTTTCTTTTTATGTTTTTATGAACACATGATCATGGTGGCTAAATTAAAACAAGAATTAAAACAAGTAAAACCATGGTGGGTAAATAATAAAGGGGTGTTTCGGGTTTGGTGTTCGGCCGCCACACAAATCGAGAGTCTCATGACTCTCGGCGTCTTTTGGTTCGCACCACCACACGAGACACATGTCTCGGTGGTGGGTTTCGGTCAACAGCCCCACCACCGGAAACAAACGGTGGCTAATTATGGTAAGCAGGGGGAATCACCGCAGGCAGCAGGGGGACCACTGGCAACTGCCGGTGGGAACTTTGGTGGCGTCAGCGGCTGGCCGAATGACAAGACCACCGGCTACAGCAGGTGGCAGTGGGCCGAAGGCAGGGGCAACCGGCTTAGGCCGGTTTGCCACTGTTTTTGGTGGGTTTGGTTTGTACCGATTCACGGGTTCACTAGTCCGGTTCACGACACGTTTTAATAAAAATAATACATGGGTTCGGTTTATTATTTTTTTTCAAGTTTAATAGTTTTACAAGTTTATTTATTTACAAGTTAATCAAATTAATTTAACATGGCATATAAATAATTTAATTAAAACATGGACTTAGGTTTAACATTATTATTTAATAATACATGATTTTAACCTAAGTATTTATTTATGTAATTTAGACTAAAGTAATTAATTAATTATTAAAACATGACATATAATTAATTAATTTCCAGGACTTATGTTATATTAATATAAATATTAATACATGTTTTAACCTAAGTATTATATACACTTTAATTTAATTAAATCATGATTATATTTAATTAAATCATAAAACAGATAGTTTATTTAATTAACATGTTATAATTAATAAACTATACTATTAATCACATGACTTAGTATATTAAATCTGTAAAACTTAGGCTTATCGTATTAGCTTAATAATTCAGCTTATTTCTAATTATGGAAACTTTCTATTTCAGGAAACTTACTATTTTTGGAAACTTTCTATTTTAGGAAACCTGCTATTTTTATAAAGTTACTTATTATTACACAACAAGTATAAACAAGAAATACAAGTAATACTTAATCAGAATATCCAAAATACATGATAAACACATCATAACATTAAAATCGGTAAAACATGACATGAACATATGAAACAAGCTAAGACATGATACAAAACCAGTTACGTACTCAGTAATCAGAATACTTATACACGTATACTATTTATGTAGCATTAGTGAGATCCTCTTCCGTTCGCCTTCTTCGTTCACTGGACATAAGGTACGGATTCTCCGTCCTTTCAGTATGGACATTCTTTCCATATTAGGATTCCCCGTATGCAGCCAACTGTTTTCCCAGTATATGTTTTATATGTTTTGATTTGCTTATGTTTGATTTAAATGCCTAAGCCATATACATGCATGACAAGATTCACCTAGTTATGGAGATACCATAACCATAACACTGGAGGCACCAGTGTTATGACTTCACCACGGTGGAGTGATAGCTCGTGGCGTCTCTTTCAGCTTTTAGCCATATTATTATGTTATCCTGTGGGGCGTATGATGTTTTTAACAGATTATTCAGGTGAAGGTAGTGTGTGTCTTGCATCATTCACAAGGAGATGATCCCTCTTACCCAAACTTATATTAATTAGAGGCAACCCCTCTAATTGCATGATGAGGTCACCCCTCCAAGTATTCATGCACGTTGATATTTCATGACCTATATTGGCTTAATGGTTAACATGTTAAACAGTTTTCATAAGATAAACATAAGGCTTTTCAAACTATAAAACCAGTTTTACTAAGTTATACCAGGTTTTCCAAGACTTAATCAACTCCGCGGTTATATGTTGTATATGCTTATGTTATTCATTCTATGCTTGTAAATTCGTGCACGGAGCGTTATGCTCAGCTGTTTTCCTTTCATGTTCTCAAAATGGCGAGTACTCAGGGACGCTCGTAGACTCTAAGCGTACATGCATATGGATTGGAAGCTTTCTAGCCTTCATTACTTTATGCATTTCATCCTACATTTTGCTACTTGTTTCTATGGACGTTGTTTAGCCCTTTTCCTTTACAGTACTTATGTTTGTGTGTGATGAGCTTATACTTTGGGGTACCGATGCTTGTTTCCGGTATTTCCTTTATGGTCATATAATGTATAAGACATTTATCCTTGTATGCTTTGATGACACGCCATAATCACGCGTGACATTCCATTTACCAAAATGGGGTGTTACATCTCATATAACAACAGTTATCATGCTAGTATTAAGGCTGCACCGTTTGAGGTATTGTATGGGCGTAAGTGTAGGTCTCCAGTGTGTTGCAGTGATGTAGGAGAAAGTCAGTTGACTTGACCTGAGATGATTTTGGAGACTGTCACACCCCACCATGGCGGAATATGGAGCGCGACGTATGGATATCATCACAACAATAGCGTGTCTATAGAGATAACTAAATGAAATATAAATGTCATAAATGGGTGACACAATGTCATGACAATATCTCAAACAATACAGGCGTTTAGGTAAGTAGGTAACATGTCTACCTCTTACCAAAGACATTCAAATAACACACAACAAATATACAGGTGTCTAAAAAGTATCACTTAATTAAACATAAAATAAAGACTAAGAGTAATGGGGGTTCCTCCAAATGCAATCCCAAGTCTCCAAAGCTAGTCACTCCTATTCTCAAGCTTAACCACACTCTCACCTAAAAGAGACACTAAAACACATCAACATAATGTTAGTGAGAGTCATAGGTTTAGACTCCAACGCCAAACCAGTTATAAGCTGTGAATAACAACCATCAATAAAAAAAACATATGGACAATGTGCTACGATTATGCATTAACAACTAACATTCAAGATTTAACCATTCACCACAGTTCCAAGGACCCAAGCCTTACCAATCACGATGGTCCTATAGGCGCCCATACACCTATGAACCAATCCCAAGGCCCCGCCTTGTAAGCATCCCCTTGGTACCACGTCAAAACACAATAACTGAGACGGTACGTGTCCCCCGATCCAAATCATAATCACAATCAAGAATCACATAGAAGTTAATCACATAAGTGTACACATAAGTCCATCACAAACTATAAAAAGATTCACATCATTATTTACAAAACTATACAGTGTCTCTTCCATTCCATATGGAAGTCAAAATCATTAAAAGATATGGGACTATGAAACTCACCTGAACAAGCTTCTCCAAGTATCCACGCTCTAGCAAAATCTAAACACACAAACATATACAATCAAGACATGAACCACATACAAAAATGGCTCATCAATCAATGATGGATATCTAACCTTCTCCTACAACTTAACCCCATTTATATGACATAAGCATCTCATTACATCCCTCTATAAAGCCCTTACTTAGTTTATTTCATAACTCGTCCCGTTAACAATTAACCCAAAACAATCCCGTTTTTCACACTCCGTATTATGAGCAAAACGCCCACCAAAACTAAACCACATTCTTTTCAATGAATATATCATAAACTTATATGTGTTATCAAAGTTATCAGCCCTTGACCAACCTCAAAGATATTTCTAAGTCCTTGATGTGCAACTTATACCTTTACCTATTCAAAATTACCGATTTTGAACATATGAAAAGTGTGTTATGATCAGAGGGTCTTCCACTATCCCAATTAATAATCCCTCTTTCATATATCTTATATAACATATACAATAACTCTCATATTCGTTTGAAAGTCCAATTGTACTCCTAAGTACCCTAACAACCTTAAAACATTAAATTAAACCCGACTGATTTCAAAACTGTTTTGACCTCCGACTGTTGTAACCTGTTTTTGACCCATTTCCAGACCTCCAATTTATTCCTCGTTTCTTGCATACAATGCCCAACTCAAATACCTTTTCAGTGATACCTGGTTTGATTAATGAATATTCCTAGAACTCTAGATATGATCAAAACAGTAAGCCTAAAATTCTGCCCAGTTTTTAAAAACGAATTTTAAACATGATTAAAGCCTAATTAACATCACTAATAAGCACCAATCATTATCCTAATCATGTTAATTGTTATAAAAGCCCCAATTACAGATCTATTAAGAAACCTATTTCATTATATAAATTGATTAAATAAAACTTGAACCCCTAATGATATAAAACATGAAAACTATAAGAATTAAATCAAGATTTTTACCTCAAATCTTCAAGAAAATTATTTTTGATGAATCCCTAAATTAGGGTTTGTAAAAATTCGGCCAAAAGGGAGAAATTATAATGAAAAACTTATTTTTGTGATATAAACATGGTATTTAAATGTTTTATAAAAAGTTTTTTCCAAATTGGGCTCAAGTTGGGTCTTTTGGCCCATTATCTTTTCTTTTTCTTTTATAGTCGGTTTAAAACCCGATTCATATATATATATATATATAGATGGGATCAAGAGAAAACTTCATCTCAAAAGAAAACTTAGAAAACTTACTCCCAACCGTTGGATCAAAGCTCTTTCCCCTCCTTTTTTATATTCTAAAGTCCAGGGGCCTTTTTGTCACATTGTTGAATTTGTAAGGGCTGTTTTTGTATATCTTATTAATTTCCAATGTTGACAACGTGTTTTTTTGCTTTACGTTCATAGCGTGTTTTTTTTCTTTCTTGAATTGTTTGTTGGTGCGTTGCTTACATATATGTTTGTGCTATTAGCGTTTTTTTCTGTTAACGTCTTTCTTATGCGGTCAGCTGTCTTTTTATATTTTAACATCTAACATAAACTTAACTAGAAAAAAAAAGCAAAAGTTCAATAGATTTGATAGAGCATGCGGTATCAAATCATAAACTTAACTAGAAAAAAAAAAGCAAAAGTTCAATAGATTTGGGATTAGAACTGGAGCTTCACATGCAAAATCTTTGCAAACAAGAGCCACCTGCAAATTTGCTCTTTCCCATTGCATAAATATTTGGGTTCTTCTCCAAGACTCATCTCATTTTCATCATTCGGGTCTATATTAATCACCTGGTATGACAAAATAACAAATAAAATACGTGTTAGTGTTTAGTATGTAACATATTTTAACTTCAGCGAAAGTGCATAGAGAAGTAAGTCAGTCACAAATTCAAGATAAAGAAGTAATAAAAAATTATGTAAAAGCTCGGATCAAAGGAACAAAATACCTGCATATATACCACTGCTTGTGAAATAAAAAATAACGTATTTTAAAACTCCCATCAACTTTCATTCCGCATATCCACCGGTTTCCTTCCATACTCTCACCATCGTACACAAAGTATAAAAGCAAGGAAAGATCGAATCACCGAAATATAGTTTGAGATGGCTGAGTGAAACGCGATAATATATTTGGACGGTGTATAATTAAGAAAGTTCGACACTCTAGATGTATAAATATCAGCATACCAGCAGTTTGAAGGATTAACAAGTTTAATCAGAAGTTGTGAATAATCACCAATCTTAGGAATAAAAACACAAAATATGTATTTACCTATTTGTCGCATCAGGTGACTCTTGTCCCATAAATCTGCACACGAAATATATCCACACATGGTAATAAAAGATCCATTAGCGACGAGTTACCAGAAGTAGTTGAGTTTGAAGATGGAGCCAAATACATACTATTTTTTAAAGGTCGTGTCATTACTACACAAAAAACAAAAAATTAATTTCACACAACAAATAAAATGCACAAAGTATCCAAATTAATTTTTTTTTTTTAAATTACCTTCCCTGAAAATATACATTTACCATTACTTGTACCCTTAAAACTTACTTGGATGCAACAGACCCTTCACACTCATTTTTTGTCGATCAATTCAAAATAATAGTAGTAGCAGAAAGACTCGGTATTTTCTTTCATTATATCTCACTCGCTATTTGATTCACAACTATTAACCAGATTATTTACTCTTGTGAGACCTAACTCATCAGCATCCTTGGTTTCTTCCCCCAAATCTGTGATATTAAATCTGAGATAAACAAAACAAAATCATAAATGAAGATTGTTAATAATCTAGATAAAAAAAATGATGATTCAAGTACAAACTGATGCATGAAAAACCATCGGACAATCATTTCGATTACACCAGGTAGTGTTCCGTACACAAGAGAAACTGAGAAATCAGATAATGTAATGCGAAGTACAACGGATTAAATTTATCCTTCGATTATTTTCTATTGACATGGTAACTGTAGACACAATAAGTTCAGGAGTTTCATGGAGTGATCTCCCATGTCACATACACTCGATTATGACGCAAAGTTTGACGAACTTGCTTACGGTGATCCCAAATCACTAAACTTTTTGGATGTTTAAATTTGATGCAGCTCGATATTGTGGGAAATTTTGCTATTGATGAAAGATTTGTGAAGTTTTTAGTTAAGTTGATGCATGGATTAAAACGGATTAAATAGTAATTTGTTTACATAGGACCATATTAACAATAGCCAGTAATCATGCCGCACTTAAGTCAACCTACAAACAGTTGTCCTACTAATACTAATTAATGCCCTACACAATAGTAATTGATGCCAATCGATATCAAATAGATGCTCTCACGTTTGATTTTTTATATCCTCTATATATGCATTTGAATAAACATTGAACCCTGTTTAATTGCTTTTTTAGACTATACCCGTTAGCAAAGACGACCAAAACCGACCATTTTTAGATAAATGAGTTATCACTTCTATATCTACTCAAGAGGTGGTTTCTGATGACATGCACTGACCTTAAAAAGCGAAACGTCAGCAACAGTGCCACCTGTGCTTGCAGCACAAGGCATACGGCTTGCCCCAAATTCTGATCCCATTTCCCGGGTCGTGTCCCTTCATATACCAGACATTCGGATTGATCTGCATAGAAGCCAACTTTATACTCGTCGGGGAATAACTCCATTAATAATAGTCTTCTTTGTGGTCGAGCGATTCTCCTTTTACCTTCTGCTATTGTGTCGTGAAACAGAGTGAGCATGAGCTAACTAAGACATATACCAGATAAATTATTATCATGTATAACCTAAATTCTAAACTACCAAACAAATGCACTAAACATACCAAACGGATGCACTAAACATACCAAACGGATGCACTAAACATACCAAATGGATGCACTAAACATACCAAACGGATGCACTAGTTACTTAACATATGGTGCCCTAATATTCCTAGATTATAATGATGCACTAATAATACTATTTGATGCCCTAATATTCCTAAATTATAACGATGCACTAATAATACTAATTGATTCCCTAATATTCCTAAATTTCTATAAGGAGGAATCACTGAAACTAAATAGCTTCACAAAAGCTTACTTCTAGAAAACTTAATGTCATGGTCTTTCTATTTTTTATCTCGTCTTTCTTAAATCTATAAGCTTTAAAAAATGACCTTATGAATAATGATCAGAGTCAAATAATCTCGTATATATCCAAATTCAAGTTGTTCTATTCTAATTTAGTTATTTAACCAAGCAACTTCAAGGGCGGCAGTGGCTGTGGACATCACACGTTCTTCATTTTATTATTCCTAACCAACGCCGTCATTTATGACAATCATTATATTGAACATTTATTATATTTACATCCCAGTTGATGTAAAAGGTACCCAGAAGTCTGTGAGACTTATAAACCTGTATCCAAGCTCTTAATTGTTGCCATTTCTACAATGATTTATGATCAGCTAAAATTTTTGGCATAACCAGTTTGTTATCCAAAAAGAATGAAAAAAGAAAAAAGGGTCAAGTAATCTTGTGAGTTCAAGAGAGTGTTTGGATCACCACCTTAAGCCTTATTTCCATAGAACCTTCTGATTCTTTCGTTCCACTATTCCGGTCGTCGTCCTCTGAAGACCTTAAGCTTGCATCGAAGAAGTCAGTCACTACAAAAATAGATTGAGATAAATGGTAGAAAGACACTTAAATATATTTTTCACTTGCTTAACTTAATGTCATGCAATTTGCAGCATAAACATCCACGACTTTCTGAAAATTCGAGAGAATTCCCCCGTATATAAGATGTATATCTGATACAAATTTGTATCAATAACATTACAGCTTGACATTTCAACTCTTCTATGATCTAAACTGTATTTCTACAAGAAACAATAACTATTCTAGAAAATAATAAGCAAAATCTGGCATTCTAGAAGAATAAATTGTTTTATACATGCTTATATGATTTGTAAGAATATCAGAAAGCCCAAGATACACAAAACGAGAGCTAGTAGATCACAAAATGAGTGAACATTTCAGAAAGGAAAAGGCAAGTTTTAGCAAAGTAACTAATAAGAGTTTTTTGTGATTAACTAAACAAAATATTATCCTTTGTTCATAGTCCAATAAATAATTAACATTCCAAAAACATGCAGGGCATTCCAAGGTACAGAAAAAAATTCAAAATATAAAGGTAACCCTAGCAGAATGTAAATGGATATCATCATTTGTGAATTTAGCCTGTTATCAGGCCTGAATTTAACTTGTTCCATTATCGCATCAACTCATAAGTAAAACCTTCTATCATCTACATTTCATCCTACTTTTTCTGGCTTAAGGTTCAGTAAAGCATTGAACACATAGTATGACCATCAAGCGCATTTGGCAATGAGAAAGCAATTAACATCATAATGTATGATATTGCTTTTTAAAAAATAAGAACTCATGAACGCGCATGAAAAAGGACACATATAATAAACTAATATTACATTGATGCCCTAAGTTAATATTATATTGATGCCGTTTATCATTTGTTTACCCAATGATGCCATAACTATGATACAAACGGATGCCCCAACTTAATATTACAGTTTTGCCCTTTATCATCTGTTAACACAATGATGCCCTTACTACGATACAAACGGATTCGCTAACTATGAAACGAACGCAGTAACTATGAAACAAACAGACGCCCTAACTATGAAACAAACGGACGCCCTAACTATGAAACAAACGGACGCCCTAACTATGAAACAAACAGACGCCCTAACTATGAAACAAACAGACGCCCTAACTATGAAACAAACAGACGCCCTAACTAATTCAATGACGCCCTTTATCATCCGTTTTCACAATGACGCCCTTTATTACTTTTTTACACAATGATACCCTAACTAATTCCATCGCATGTACTTAAATAATATCAACTCCCATTAAAAGAATGAAACATGACTTATTTTCAGAAATGTTGTTTATATCATAAAACTACAACAAACATGGACTAGTATAAGTACACCAGCAGCAAACATTCAACTCCACTACCATACGAATAGATAGTACCATTCACCATCTTAGCCGTATATGGCCTATTTTACCAAGTTCCCGTTAAGTTGCATATCTTGTTACTTTTTATCATAAACATGTGTCAAAGTTTTCTTAAGGCAGAAAGTTTTATTAACAGAGAGGAAAAAGAAGCACACGACAACCAAAATTTCACGCAAAACAAAAATTAGACATTTAACATACTTGTTCACTAAGAGTTGATCATGTGCGGTGAGCATCCAATTTGATGGCAGACCATACTTAAGTGCTGTTACGAACGCTTCATCCAAAGCCTCGTTGCTTCATCGTCACCTGATTGATCCTAAAATTATTGACAGCGACTCCGTAAGATCAGCGATGTTTTTTTCCTAATGTTGACTAACTTAAAGGATTGGGTTAAATATGATTATATGATTGACGGAAACTAAATAATTTATGCGTGAAAAATACACTTAAGCGAATTTCTGATTGTCCATTTCTATTAGGCTATTATATCTCATTTGACACGCTCGAAAAAAAATAGAACCATATCAAGATATTCGTAAATAATGAGGGCAGTGATGAGCTCAGATGATCGATTTACACAACAATAATTCAGCTTTTGATAGATAACCAAAGTCGATGCATTCAAAATACTTTCTCGTGAAACATTTGCTAGTTCATTTAACTTCTTATGTATTGCTTTGACATTGCTTCAAATGAAACAATTCAAAGTCGTGGCACAAATGGGTTATGTGGCATAAAAACAAAACAAACCATGACATTAACCCTCATCACTAGAAATACATAAAAACTTATAAATATAAAAAAAACCCAACTATTAATATTAAACGACTATGAAGAACTATCCAATTCGCTCGAACGAATTACTTAACGATAATTACAATTATTATAATCAGCGTTAGTTTTATCAACGAAGGTAAAATTAGTCCTTCAACTAAATCCACTCCACCTAACTGATTTTTTCGATATGGTAGGTGTTTTTTTAATAGGTTGTTTCACGGTTACTATTATCCGTTAGTACCATAGATAGATCGAACAAATAAAGAACTTGATCATAAGAAACACACAAAATCCAATCGATTTAAATCACTGATCATAAGTTATATCATTCGTGGTTCGATTTTATTTTGGAATACATTAGACGTGTTGTAACATTAGCTTGCAACTTAAATTTGTAACATAAGATGATACACAAGCATGTTAACAAATAAAATGGATTAAAGTAACATCGAATACCTCTCCCAGCATTGATGCCAATTCGACCAGGTAATTTATTTGCAATAACAGACCATTTAATACCAACATTCGCTTCAACCAACTTCATAATCTGACGATCTTCCTGGATACAATTCCGATATAAAAAGTTTTAAAATAACAAATTTATAATATAGGCAAACACATGATCTTAAAAGCTGAATGTTTGGCTTTCAATTTAGAGTGTCTTGGAGTTACAAATGATCATCTCCTCACATGTGTTCAACATATTTTTCTAATACAAAAATTGGTATTTAGCTATTTTCTAATACTGCTACTTTTTGAGTAAACTGGAGACACAATACATTTAAAGACCTGCTCGCTGTCCTATGTGCCTATAGCTACTATCACGACACGTTAAGAATGTGGGGTCGAGCTACCGCACAATACTTTCTCCAAGAGATATAGAAAAGGTACACTAACGATGCACTGATTATACACTAAACATGCATGCTAAAATTCCCTGATAATATACTCACGACCAAGGACGGACCTTCATAGGGACCGGGGAGGGCTCCGGACCCCCCAAATTTTGAATCCGACTTTAATTCATTTCCCAAAATCTCTCATTAACTGGAAAGTGGAAACCCATCACTCTCATTCCCTCTATATAATCAGTTTACATTGGTTATTATCAACAAAATAGTAATGGGCAGGCTAAATAATGGACATGATTACTAAAATTTTTGATTAACTAGATGATGAAGGTACTACAGAGATCGCATATGTGAAAGCAAGTGGACTGTGAAAAAAATTCATTCACATTACTTAAAAAATAAAAACGACTAAAAGGCATTAATTAAGTTCACGTTACCCGTGTTACATATATCTTTTCAACCAACCTCTCGGCCACTTCCACCTTCCAATGAGTCTTACGCGCAGCCAATAACGCATCCCACCTTCACCCCGAACCAGATCCACCTTCAATGCTCGAAACCCACCTTCAATGCTCCAGACCCACCTTCAATGCTCGAGACCCACCTTCACCCCAAACCTCCCCTTTATCCACCTCCCCTCCATGACTACACGCTGCCAACGTCACCCCATCCCGCTTCACCCTGTCACTCACCATCTCATCAAATAACTCAAAACTCTCCTCACGCTTCCCAAACAACCCATACCCGAAAATCAAAAATTACATAGCCCTAAATTTTCTAATTCCATATTAATCAAAAATTCAGAAATGATCGTAAGCCCTAATCTTTCAAATCGTAAGCCCTAATTTCAAATCGAGTGAGAGGGGATAATCATACACTACATTAATAGGAAAAATTACCATTTGATCGAGTGTGTGTTTTGATCGTCGTTCTTATGTGTGTGTAAACCATTATCTGAATCTGGTATGAATGACAGTGTTTCGTGGTTGAATCAATCGAGTTTGGGTAGTTGACAATTTTAGCCCTTTGTTTTTCTTATTATTTTCTGTTTTAACCCCTGCAGTTTGAGATATTTCTAATAGCTACCATAAAGTTTGTTTTCTAGGTTTTCTATGGTAGTTAAGTTTTCTCTAAAACCCACCCCTATATATATATATATATATATATATATATATATATATATATATATATATATATATATATATATATATATATATATATATATATATATATATATATATATATATATATATATATATATATATATATATATATATATATATTTTTTTTTTTTTCTTTTTAATGCTTATTAATATATTATTAATAATACCTTAAGTTACCTTAATTTATTTCAGCTCCTAAAATATCCAAAACCTCAAAAACGTAAAACTAGTCAATTTACGCGTATACCATAAAAGACGTAAAATATACAGTTTTATAAAAACTCTTGAAATATGAAATAAACTATTTAAATAAGTCCCAAATGACTAAAAACTATCTCGAAAAATACTCATGTGACTAATTACCTCATCTGATACCTCTAAATGCTAAACCTTAAATCGTTTACTA
Source organism: Glebionis coronaria (assembly GCA_025667525.1). NCBI lineage: Eukaryota > Viridiplantae > Streptophyta > Magnoliopsida > Asterales > Asteraceae > Glebionis > Glebionis coronaria. The sequence continues at coordinate 632,031,337 of CM046874.1, read as the reverse complement.
TAATACTTATACGTATACGTAAAACACCAAAATAACACCATTTCCTTTCATAGTCACCAATTTGTGAGCTCATGAACATGAAATAACCGTTCCTCGATTTACTTAAGAGCACTCCGTACTCATAAACGATGAACAAACCATCCTCATTCACACCAAATAAACACGTAAACACATAAAACACATAGTCACATATAACACCCTAAAAATACGACTAAGTGACGAACCTCAAAACCACGATTGTCACATCACTCCCTCTTAATGGAATCTCGTCCCGAGATTTACTCCTTAGGATCAAACACACAATCAACAAATCACATGAGGATACTTGTTCTAAATGAACTCCTCTCATTTCCATGTGTACTTTAGTTCATGTCTCAATTTACCACATATATTAACCAACAATATTTAAATTAATTCCCAAACTCTTGACCTCACAGCCCATAAATCTCACAAAATGACTCTTATTAACACAAATCCCTAATAACCGTACATGCAAATATGCATTCACAAACCACATTTCCCAAATCTCAATACATGAAATATATCATGTACACCACTCATTTCTCCAGGTAATTCTATACCCATAAACTACTAGTCCGATCTTTCCAAATATCATAAATGGACCTACAAAACTCGACATTAACTTTTCCATTTTTACCAAAACATACCACCCGTTACTATGGGTGAAACTTCGTACATAACTTTGTCACTAAACTCTAGTGGTTTCCTCCTTTTCAACATTGCATCTCTTGTTGCTCTCATCCTTTCCACAAATACCATTACTACATTAGTAGTCTCTTTCACCAATTTTAGTCCACCATAAGGACAACTCACCCTATCCTTCCATATAGTGCCTCAAGTGGCATTCATCGACTTCTAGTATGATAACTATCATTATATGAAAATTCAGACATCACTAACGAGTTTTCCACCTCCCTCTAAATTAGTCACCCAAGCTCTCAACACGACTCCTATACTTGTAGCAATTTATCACTTCGTCCATCCATCTCCAATTAGCCGGATATACTCATATCCAATCATGTTCATCCAATCCCTTTAGTCCGTACCCCAAACCACTTAATATTCCAATTTCCTTGTAAAAGTGACCTATGACGATCTTTCACATATTCATTAGTTAATTTTGTCACCTTCCATCCAAACCCATGCTACAACTACTTCCATTAAGTTTGGATAGCTCATTAGTAGCACCCATACACTTCTTTTCTCACTTTCCTCAATGAAAGATTTTTAGTGATCCTTTATACTCAACTTACCCTTGAACATATTTAACTCTTTGTAAGACAATTAGCTACATTTCTTCCTTTATATCTACACGATGTCTTACCTTCAAAGTCATAGTGCTCCTCGTCTCGTCTCAGTTAGACCAGGCCCTTCGTCTCTCATGACACATCACATCTATAAATCCCCATCCCTTCGATTATCGATACTAAGCCTTCCAATCACATAGTATAGGTTAGTGCCATTCCCCTTTCCACACTACAACAATATTAGCCTTCTTTGTGCTTTATTATACTCATTAGGCTCTACCAAAGTTTTACCTTTGGTTCATATCTCGACCTATCTCATTCATGATTCGCTTCTATTCACACTTCCTTCTTCTTCCTCAACCCATGCCATACATCACGACTTGATGCTTCCCGTCTATCAAGTCATCTACACGTCTAAATTACCTAAGTAACTCCACTTGTTTTCCTTACGAAAAATTCTCCTAATCCCTCCTATTAGAGTTAGATTAGATTTTCTCGTGATTCCACTCGGATCACACTCTCATCTAAAACCTATATCAGTTTTCATTTGTCTAAACCAAGCCATATTTTAAATTCTTACATAGGTCTCATAACTCTCTTCTTGACATTGCACCTATCATGTGGTACTTCAATCATCAAGTTCTAGGGATACTTGGTTCTATCCTTCGAAGGTTCTCCCTAATTCCTTCACTATCATGTCCAACCAAAACTTCACACTCAATTCATCAACTCTATGAAATTGTTAGTGCATTGGATAATGCATAACTGTCTCTTCCAAAGATCCTTCATAAACACCTTCACTAGACTGACCCTCTAATCACTTCTTCACGAACTTATTCAGCTCAGCTTCACTAGTCATCCCTCGATATTGATTGCCATAAAATTCTATCTTTGTGTAGTCACTCGACCGCCCTTGTTACTTCCACGAGTTCTTAATTTCCCATGTTATGTAGCCACTCCATCACGATCCATTGGTTCAGATCTTTGTAACTCCACTCCGGTACTCGATCTGTCCTTCTTCGTCACGAACCATACGGTGATTCCCATCATAGTGCTTGCCACCTTTCCAGTCTTTGCAACTTCTGTGACTCCTTCGAAATCTCTTGCATCCTTCTTGCAGCCGGCACGTCGTCATTTCATCTCCTTGCTTCACGACGTAGCTCTTCACGCACTCCTTCTCGTCTCCATGATGTAACCTAGGAACTTCACACTACGCAGTAGCTTCTAACTTCAACTCATCTACCACAATATTTTTAAAGGTACTTCAACCCCTCAATAGCTCACTCTTCCTTACTTGTTGTACTTCACCATTAATCAGCTTCTTACCAATCATTCTTTCACATCCATGTTTTCCTTCACGTGTCTACTACTACCTTGCCCCATAACTATACCAATTCCCTTGTGTGTTATTTGCCCAATCTTTCCATTAGTAGAAACTTTCTACTCTACCCTCACATCCGCTAGTACGTTCATCAATCTCCTAATGGTACTTCAACCAACTTCTCATAGCATGAAATCTCGTTCCCACGACCAGTCAACCAACTTTACTTACTCCCTTTATCCCGCAACCAATCTAAGTTTCAAAACTCCACAAATCTTAATCATTCCTTCAACACAACCTTTAAACCAAAATACATCTCTCCTTTCTAATATCTAACCATAAGAAATACTACCCAACTCTATACTCGCATCCTAACGTTTCCACAACCGCATAACTAAATCATGACGTGTACCCAAATAATTCCAAACAATCGTGTCCCAAAATAAAATATAGGGTAAAACGAACCCTAGCCAAAACAAGTGAAAACAAAACAATGTAATCCGAAAGATCAATGGAGTGTGCCAACAACGAAACATTAGACTGGTCACGATTAGTATTACCAAATTTTGATTCCTTAGAAAATTTTAAACTTTCATCCCTATTAGTTACTTCTCATAAGAACCAAACTTCAATACTACTAAAATCAATCATACTTATTTTTAACCATAAACTCATCATTTACCTTCATTATTTTATCAAAATATATCAACTAGTTAGTATACTACAATCTTATTCTAACCATTATCTTGTTTACTCATATTAAACTTATTTCGCTTGTTATTATGAAACCAATACATGTTTATAAAATATAGTATTTTTTTCTTTCATTTTATTCTATATTATTATTATTATTATTTTATATAATCCATTTAAGCTTGTTATAACTAAACTATTTCACGTTTACACGGTGTGGTGTTATTATTATCATTATTATAATAAAATCTCCCTTTTTACTCTTTCTATCTAGGTAAATACTTCTGAAATTTTAACTCCACTTAGGAATATTATTGTAAAATTTCTTCACCCTTTAAAATGTATTATCACATGTTACCTAGAAAACTAATCCAATAATTTTCAAGACAATGTTTTTCTATTACTTGCTACCACAAACTTAATGAAAAGATATGTAAGTCACGATATCATACCATACACTTAAAAATTATTTTCAAAATCGTTTTCCTATAATTAGCCAGACTTATTTGCAAGAAAATTTAGTAGTTCTCATTAATTAAAAGACATATCCGAATGTATACACACATCAAAAAGACTCAAAACGTCGTTGGAACTCCATCAAACTCCAGCACCATAAAACACGAGCAAACACAAGGTACGTTCAAGTTATAATAACTACTAAACGACCATATATCCTAACTTAACACATAGTAGTATATATACATCCGCATATATATACCTATTGAATCACCCAAAACATACTCGTTCCCATACATGTCAAATCAATCAATCGCGTCATAAACTCGTTTTCTATACGAGTAATCACCATCTTACGGCAAGGCATAAAACCTATCACTAAAACCAGTCTATATCGTGTGACCCCATAATCACACAACATGACTATAACCCAAAACATATAACACACTAAAAAATATCCATATCGTAGGCAACCGTTACATAAACCCATATATTATACATATACCCAAAATCCACAACTCATCATATACAAGCATGTACTAACCCTCTTTCATGGAATCATATTTAGGAACCCATTGGAGTTGTGATACTTGTATAACAATGTTGGCTAACATACTTATACAATTACCATTTCCGCAATGTACTCCCTCATATGATGACACTTATAAGAATAAATACAACATATAACACATTAATCTAGCTACTCATATAAGCTCATAACCACATAACCAATAAGGTCCAAAACTCCATCTATTAAAATAACATTGCCAAACTCTTGGAATACATAAATCCATAGTCTAGCTAAAACAGCATAGACAAACTCCAAAACAACATCATAATCAGTTAAGTCATGTTGCCCATAAGAGTGGAAACAACTTAAAATCCTTCCTATCCACCTACTCCTAGTAACTCGAATCACCACATGATTCTTAGGGAACATGACTTAAACATCAAAAGAAAAATACTATACATCAGGTACACAAAATAACTTAACAATGTTTGTGAAAATACACAAAAGACGAAAACTACCATTTACCAAGTTGTGTACTATAATGTACAATTTACACAAAATACAACCATGACTAGCGTAGACGACTATGGTTCAACTCGCACTAGTCAAAACTCGAAAAGAACATAACATGTGGCTAAGTATGAACGACTATGGTTCAATCCATACTAGCCTAAACTTCAAGAAAAACAAGTGACTAAGTATGAACGACTATGGTTCAATCCATATTAGTCAAAACTCAACAAAACATCGCAAATAAAAACCAATAACATCCAGAAAAAACTTCAATTAATATAATGCACACATACTCCTATGACGCCTATATGCAGGGACCCTTAAGCTATAGACTAGGCTACGAGACTAGAAACCTAAGTCTCTATAACCTGTCTCTGATACCATTCTGTCACACCCCACCATGGCGGAATATGGGGCGCGACGTATGGATATCATCACAACAACAGCGTGTCTATATAGATAACTAAATGAAATAGAAATGTCATAAATGGGTGACACAATGTTATGACAATATCTGAAACAATGCAGGCGTCTAGGTAAGTAGGTAACATGTCTACCTCTTACCAAAGACATTCAAATAACACACAACAAATATACATGTGTCTAAAAAGTATCACTTAATCAAACATTAAATAAAGACTAAGAGGAATGGGGTTCCTCCAAATTCAATCCTAAGCCTCCAAATCTAGCCACTCCTATTCTCAAGCTTAGCCACTCCTATAAGCTGTGAATAACAACCATCAATAAAAGAACATATGGACAATGTGCTAAAATTATGCATTAACAACTAACATTCAAGATTTAACCAATCACCATAATTCTAAGGCCCCAAGCCTTACCAATCACGATGGTCCCATAGGCGCCCATACACCTATGAACCACTCCCAAGGCCCCAACTTGTAAACATCCCCTTGGTACCAAGTCAAACCACAATAACTGAGACGGTACGTATCCCCCGATCCAAATCATAAACACGATTAAGAATCACATAGAAGTTAATCATATAAGTATACACACAAGTCGATCACAAACCATAAAAACATTCACATCATTATTTACAAAACCATACAGTGTCTCTTCCATCCCATCTGGAAGTCAAAATCATTAAAAGATATGGGACTATGAAACTCACCTGAACAAGCTTCTCCAAGTATCCGCGCTCTAGCAAAATCTAAACACATAAACATATACAATCAAGACATGAACCACATAAAAAAATGGCTCATCAATCTATGATTGATATCTAACCTTCTCCTATAACTTAACCCCATTTATATACCATAAGCATCTCATTACATCCCTCTATAAAGCCCTTACTTAGTTTAGTTCATAACTCGTCCCGTTAACATTTAACCTAAAACAATCCTGTTTTCACACTTTGTATTATGAGCCAAACGCCCACCAAACCTAAACCAAATTCTTTTCAATGAATATATCATAAACTTATATGTGTTATAAAAGTTCTCAGCCCTTTACCCAACCTCAAAGATATTTCTAAGTCCTAGATATGCAACTTATACCTTTACCTATCCAAAATTTACCGATTTTGAACATATGAAAAGTTTGTTATGATCAGAGGGTCTTCCATTATCCCAATTGATTATCCCTTTTTCAGATATCTTATATAACATATAAAGTAACTCTCATATTCGTTTTAAAGTCCAATTGTACTCCTAAGTACCCTAAAAACCTTAAAACATTAAATTAAACCCGACTGATTTTAAAACTGTTTTGACCTCCGACTGTTGTAACCTGTTTTTGACTCACTTCCCGACCTCCAATTTATTCCTCGTTTCTTGTATTCAATAGCCAACTCAAATACCTTTTCAGCGATACTTGGTTGATTAATGAATGTTCCTAGAACTCTAGATATGATCAAAACAATAAGCCTAATATTCTGCCCAGTTTTTAAAAACGAATTTAAACATGATTAAAAAAACCTAATTAACATCACTAATAATCACCAATAATTATCCTAATCATGCTAATTCTTATAAAACCCCTAATTAGATATCTATTAAGAACCCTAATCCATCATATAAACTGATTAAATAAATTGAAGCCTTAATGATATAAAATATGAAAACTATAAGAATTAAATAAAGATTTTTACCTCAAATCTTCAAAAAAATTATTTTTGATGAATCCCTAAATTAGGGTTTGTAAAAATTCGGCCAAAAGGGGAGAAAAATAATGAAAAACTTATTTTTGCGATATAAACATGGTATTTATATGTTGGCTCAAGTTGGGTCTTTTGGCCCATTATCTTTTCCTTTTCTTTTCTAGTCGGTTTAAAACCCAATTCATATATATTTTATTTTATTTTTTTATTTTTTATACTTATTAATATATTATTAATAATATCTTAAGTTACCTTAATTTATTTCAGCTCCTAAAACCTCTAAGCCCTCAAAACCGTAAAACTAGTCAATTTACGTGTATACAGTAAAAGACGTAAAATCAATTGAATGAACGAGCCATGTTCCTAAAAGGAGTGACCATCTTTCTTTTCTTCCCTTTCCCTATCCCTTTAAAGCCCGGTTGGGCGCTAGCGCTTGACTAATAGAAAGTCTGGCTCTCCACACCGAGAAGAGGGATGTGTACCTCCAGCAACATTCGATTGATATATGAGAAGGCATAGCATTATGCCACTAGACCAGAAGGAAAAAAGGCTCACAGAGGCCAGGTTAACATAGACTATCTTCCCACATTTCAGGGTCAGGAAGAAGAGAAGAGCACAAAGCAAAAGCAACAGGAGAAGGCCGCGATACTTCTCTATCATCATTCTCCCCCGGGGCTTATTAATTAGGTTAAGGAAAATATGAAGCGCTCCTATTAAAGAAAACATTCAAGGATACATCGAGTCTCTTGGATTTCACATCATAGCGTCTATACCCGGACTGAGCATATCCAAGAAAGACACAAGTGGTTTCCTTGGGGGCAATTTCTCTCTTAACTGCGCAAATATACAGTTTTATAAAAACTCTTGAAATATGAAATAAGCTATTTAACTAAGTCCCAAATTACTTAAAACCATCCCGAAAATTACTCCCGTGACTAATTACCTCATCTGATACCTCTAAATGCTTAACCTTAAATCGTAAAAATACGATTTACTATAATACTTATAGGTATACGTAAAACACCAAAATAACGCCATTTCATTTCATAGTCACCAATTTGTGAGCTCATGAACATGAAATAATCGTTCCTTGATTTACATAAGAGCACTCCGTACTCATAAACGATGTCCAAACCATCCTCATTCACACCAAATAAACATGTAAACACATAAAACACATAGTCACACATAACACCCTAAAAATACGACTAAGTGACGAACCTCAAAACCATGATTTTCACAGAGACTACTGAGAAGATTGTGCAGATTAAGAATCGATTGTTAGCTGCGAGAAGTCGTCAAAAGAGTTATGTTGATAATCGAGGAAACCGTTGGAGTTCGAGATTTCAGATATGGTTATGCTTAAAGTATCACCTTGGAAGGGTGTGATACTTTTTGGGAAGAGAGGAAAGTTGAGTCCGAGGTATATTGGACCTTTCAAGATTATCCAATTAGTTGGACCGGTTGCTTATAAGTTGGAGTTTCCGGATGAACTTAGTGCTATTCATAACACGTTTCACGTGTCGAATCTGATGTTGGGTCAAAAAGTTGATGTGGCAGAAACTCAAAAACGAAGAAAACATGAACGTATTTGTCTAAGCGTTGACAAGAGAATTCCAGGTTTTGACATGTACAAATTAGGCGTTGATGGAAGCAAGCATTGTCAAGAGCAATTCAAGCATTGTCACATGCAATTCAAGCATTGACAAAACGTAGACAAAGAAGCCTTTAGAAGCTTCTATTGGATATATATGCAGGATATATTTTGTATATAGTTATTTAAATAGAAGATTCACATGTTTATTTATTCTTATCTCTTGTAAAACCCTAATCCTTACATTATAAAAGGAACCAAGGGTTATTAGGTTTTTCATATAATTCATTCACAATGTAAACCTAAAGCGTGTGTCGACTAGACGTGGGATTCAATGTATACACGTCTAGTGATTGTTGATTATTAATATAATTAGCAATCCAATTGTGTTTTAATTCATGTTATTGTGCCCTAAACACCTTGTTAATGTGTCGTGTTCTAATTCCGCTTTGATTGTATAATCATATGAACATGATGCATTCCTAGTAGCTTCAAAGATCCGGAAACCAAGGTTTCCACGTTTGGTATCAGAGCCTCGTGGCTCGTGATGCTAGGACCAACAAGGTGTTCGTGTATGGTGAAAAGAAGAAAAATCCGTCTAGGGTTTTTCTGGGCGATTTTGTGTGCGCAGCAGTATTCAGAAGGTCATAACTTTTGATTGAACCGTTGGATCGTCATGAAATTTTATATGTGTGTTCTACATACATATATCTAAACATCCACCGGAGGGATTGTCGAGTTTTATCCCCAATCAAAAGTTATTAAGTGTCAAAGTCAGCAGGGAGTGAATGCAGTTTTCTATGGACAGCCATATTCAAAACACGATCTCTCCTTCGTTAACCGTTGGATCTTCGTGATTTTTGAACTGTAGATTCTTGGAACTTATTTCTAGAGTCTCACTGGAGCGATCGTCGAGTTCAGCTATCAAGAAAAATTTATAGCTCGTCGAAGTTCGCTGCAGTAAAGGTATTAACGTTTTTGCTCGTTTATATAAAATCATGAACTAGGGTTCCTCAAACCCTAGATCAACTGTAAAAAGCAGAAAGTACATGATATGTGGCTGTTGGAACGCAAGAATTGAGCTAGGTTGGTTCTACAAATCCTAAGTAAGGGTTTTGATGCATAAATTATATATCCTAGATCGATTTTTGGACAGAAAATTTGATCGATTGATAGCAGCAAGAAAAGGGGTTTTTGAATAAACCCTAGATTCAGTTTATTGAAACATTGCAAGGAGAAAATAAAAGGTTTCTTTGTCATGTTCGTGTTTTGCTGCTAATTTGGAGGAATCACGTGATGCAGACAAGCTACAAGAAAGAAATCGTGATGATGCTAAGTACTTTTGTGGACCTGCTTATGTTTCATGCGAGAAAAGATTTGTGTTTACACGACCATGGTGTGTTCACATGATCATGTTGCGTTCACATGACCTATGATCATTCACACAGATTCTGTTCACACGAAGCTAATATCCTTATTGGTGGAAAGTTTTATGTTTATACAAAGTTGTGATAAAGATTAAACAATGATGTGTTCACACGAAGGATTTAAGCAAGATTCATTCATGGTTCGTCTTAATTGAGCAAAAGCTTGGAGGTCAACCGTATACACAAGTTATTATTAATTAATATCACGTGAGGGTAACTGAGATGGGAATTAAGATGTGTCTACAAAGAAAAAGGAGATAAATTGTGATTGCATGGCCCATGACATATTTAAAGCAACGTTGATGGTTATTTCTTTGACGTTGACATAGAAAGTCAGACGTGTGATCAGTCAAAGAGTTTATCTAGGAAATTTTGCTACAGGAATTAAGGATGGCTGATTTTTAGGGATTGTCATTATCCTTAGATATATTTTTGATAGCTGATAATATGGAACAGAAAAAAAGATAGCTATTATGTTACTATTCGTTGCTATCAAAAAGAATGAAGCCACTTGGTGACGTCAGCAGAAGTATGGACGCTGACGAGTTTTGCTTAGACGCTGACAGGAAATATTCTGACGCTGACAGAATAAGTCAACGCTGATAGCATTGACAGTGTTGTCCGATATATGTTAATCCAAACGCTGATAGGTATTGTCCGATATCGGACAATACATCTGATGAAGATCTTGGATAAGAGAGGATATTGGACAACACAATGATTGCTGCTGTTTGAGAAAATTGGTACGTTTTGAGCACACAAAAAGGAGGATTCTACACACGAAGGTACATGGAATATCCGTTTTAATTTAGAATATCATGTTGATATTTATGCCTCGGATATTTTTGAAAGGGATTAATGATCTTAAAGTGAGTTAGCAACTTTTTATGGGAATTTGATGGATATTTTAAACTATGTAATCGTGATAGCCTTGTAAAAGAGTTATCCGTTGCGAAACTTTTACATATGGTATGAAGATGTTATTCCATTAAATTCGTCATGAAGAGGTGTTAGCTTAAGGGGAAGAATTCTTATGGTAAGTTTGATGATTGAAGAAGATTTTCGCGAGTTTGTGTTATATCATATCTTAAAGTCGTGCACTCCCAGTCATAGATTTTAATGGTAACTTGTTTATGCTTACATGGTTACTGATGAAGTGATACAAGGTCTAGGAATATGTGATTTTTCTTATGGTTCTCTATGCACATATTTGCTATCACTTGAAGGAGTTACATTATCGTGCTTAGTGTCTCACAAAGGATGAGGACTTTTGTATCAGCCACATACTTCATCACATCATCGTACAAGATATGGAACATAGGTTTGGGTTACTCTACTTCTACATCAAGAATATTATATTAATTGTTCTTCAAGATCATTACATAGAGCTACATTTGGAGAATCTTCAAAGATTGCATACATTATTTACTTCCTTGTTGATGTGACAAAAAGGGGAAGAAATACATGCTACACTTGAGGGGAAGCAATTTGAAGATCATGTACAACTTACAAGAGATACACATAGAGTTTTGCCACCATCAACTAGGGAAGATTGTTGGGTCAAAAAGTTGATGTGGCAGAAACTCAAAAACGAAGAAAACATGAAGGTATTTGTCTAAGCGTTGACAAGAGCATTCCAGGCGTTGACATGTACAAATTAGGCGTTGATGGAAGCAAGCATTGTCAAGAGCAATTCAAGCATTATCACATGCAATTCAAGCATTGACAAAACATAGACAAAGAAGCCTTTAGAAGCTTCTATTTGGATATATATGCAGGATATATTATGTATATAGTTATTTAAATAGAAGATTCAAATGTTTATTTATTCTTATCTCTTGTAAAACCCTAATCCTTACATTATAAAAGGAACCAAGGGTTATTAGGTTTTTCATATAATTCATTCACAATGTAAACCTAAAGCGTGTGTCGACTAGATATGGGATTCAATGTATACACGTCTAGTGATTGTTGATTATTAATATAATTAGCAATCCAATTGTGTTTTAATTCATGTTATTGTGCCCTAAACACCTTGTTAATGTGTCGTGTTCTAATTCCGTTTTGATTGTATAATCATATGAACATGATGCATTCCTAGTAGCTTCAAAGATCCGGAAACCAAGGTTTCCACATCTGAAGAACTGTTTGGCGGATAGAGATTTGGTGATTCCTTTGGATGAGATTCAGCTTGATGATCAGTTGCATTTCATTGAGAAATCCGTGGAGATTATGAATCGAGATGTTAAGATGTTAAAGCATAGTAGGATTTTTATTGTGAAGGTACGATGGAATTCTAGACGTGGACCAGAATTCACGTGGGAGAGTGAGGATTTATTTAATGAAAATTATCCTCATTTGTTCTAGTGGTACAAAATGTGAGTATAAGAGGAGACGAGCGTCGGGACGTTGCTCTTTTTTAGGAGGGGAGAATGTGATAACCCGAACACGAGGTCATTTTTTAATCAAATTTTATGAATATTTTTGAAATTTTAAGAAATTTTGTTGTTGATATGTTTAACGGTTTAAGTTGAAATCGATGTCGAGACTTTATCTTTAGGTTTGGACGCTTAAAGAGAACCGCTAGTGATCGCGATACCGACGGATGACTGGAAATTTTCGTTTTATTATCGGTCGTTTCGATAATTAATATTTTTGAATTTTTTGTTTTAAATGCGTATTAAGTCGAGTCGGAACCATATTATTACTTTTCGTGTGCGTTTAAACTTTTAAAAAGTATTTTTACGAAGCGGGGACGAAACCCGACTCCCGCAATTTTCAAACTACTAGTCATTTCCCGCTCTTTAGCTAGTGTTTTATTTTTAAAGATAAAAGAATGCATGAATTACAAAATATACCCCACCTTTCATATAAAAAGAAATTCCACTAACTTTTATTTATTTCATACATTTTAAAAATTTAGAAAAATCTCTCTTTCTCTCTTGTTGTTGCCGTCCCATATACCCCACAAACCACCATCATAAAAACTTTTCTACTTCAATTTAGAGGAAACTAAGATTAGACCCATCCTTGAAATCTTATTATTAGTGTTTTGAACTAAGAAAATCCAACACGCATTACATTTTATTTTTCAAAGATTTTCAATGATGAACCATGTAATTTGATCCATTTTTGTTTGTTGCATGTGTTGTTTATGTAGCTAGGATCAAGTTGAAATTATAAAACAAGCTAGGAAAATTTTTTCTTGTGAGTTCTTGTCTATCAAACCCACGGCCCAAGGGGTGTGTTTGATTTTGTTGACTTTGATCTTGTTGTTGTTGGTAAGGTCTTTTATTCATGTGTTAATTATTTTATTATTTGATTTTGAGTGGTTGCATGTTAGTATTGAAGTTAAGATTTGAAAAAGATGGGCATGCAAGTGATTAGGGTTAATGGGATTTGGTTAGGATGAATATTAGTCAATATTATAAGTATGAGAATTGTTAAAATGGGTCAATCTAATGATCTAGTATGAGTTTTAAAAGTGTATTTTAGATCAGTGACTTCTTGTGTATTTTTCGTAGTCTTAAATCTGAGATAAGTTTGGTTTAATAGGATATTGTTGTAGAGCTTTTCTCAAGATTTAATTCGGTATAAAGTAGGCCTTCTAACTCAAAACGAGGAAGAAGTTATGCTAGTTTGATTATTCGTGTACCGGGAGGCGAGAACTGACATAACCCGAAATTGTTATTAATATTAGGTCAAATCTCGGGAACTATAAATTGAGTTTCAAAAATGTTCAAGGGCTGTTCTCAGGCTTTAAACCTAGGGGTTATGAGTCTATTTTTAAACTCAAGTGTTGGTTTTGTAAACATAAATGGTCAAGATGGTCAAAATGGTTTTATAAGTCGAAGGTGCAAAACTGTCTGAATTTTTAAGTACAAACATGTGATGAGCAGAAGGTCTTAAAGGTAAAATATTTTGATAAATTTTTAGGAGTGCTTTCTATAGGATATGGGTGAGTTCTCCATTTAGTTTCAAAAAATTTCAAGGTGTCTAAGTATAGGAAAACAGCTTGTACATTTATTTGGTTTGTACCTGCAGAATGCTTTTGGGAGCATTGTTTGGTGAACTAGACTTTGTAAAGGTATATAGTAGTATCACTTGTGTGGATTATTCTTGTGTGTTTATCATGGTTTTGAGTTGTTGATTTTATTTTTATTAATTATGAGTCGATACTTGAATATATTGATAAAGTGTGCGCCTTATTTGGTAGGTTGCGGTTTTCGTGTTTCACAGGGCATCTAAATCGTCAGTGATCGTCTTACTACTACTTCTACTACTTAAGGTGAGTCTATAGCCTCGCTATGTACTTGTTTTAAATGATTTTACCCACGAGGGGGATACATGCTATTTAAATGAAAATGAATAAGCGTGAATAATTATTTGAACCCGAATGATGTTAGAATTGTATTAAGTACCTTGTTGCTAAAGGTCCTAAATTCATGAACCGTTAAGTATTGTCTAGCTCTTGTGTGAGTAAAAATAGCCGCTTATACAATTGATAGTATTATTGGTTAACAACCCAATCCGAGATGAGAGTAGTACGTTGAGTACCCTCTGCGAGACGGATAACTTGTGATAAGAAATAAGGTATAAATTTGGCAACGAATACCTTAAGAGGGGCAATGTTTTATTTTAATCATGCCGGCAAATTTGGTGCGGGTGATTAAGTTATGGGGTCGGTGTCATGAGCTTAAATCAATTAATTAGCTTTTGCTAAAAGATGAAATACCTGAATAATAGATTGTATGATCAACAATGCTATTGAATAATTGTGAATGATTTTATCCTTATGTTCAAATGTGATTTGTAAAACCTATAGACTCACTCAATATTATTTGTTGACGATTTTGAGCATGTGTTTTAGGTAATTGAAGGTGATAGTGTCGGAGCTTGCTTGGGAAAGTTGCGGGTTTGCTTTTGTGGTTGTTGGTCTAAAACATGATTTCTTTCCCTTTTGTTATAAAACAATTCATGTTATGGTCATGTCTTGTGGTAAAACATGGATTGTGGTTAAGATCTTTTGGAGGACCTAAACGCTACTCTGAACTTGTACTTACTTTGGGATCAAAAGTTTTAGACACTGTTGTAAATTTTTACTATCTCCTTTAATTTAAACGTCTCATTTTGAGGTCGTTCAATGTAGCTTGTGTGATGATGCTTGTGTATAGCACCCAAATGTATATTCTTCTTCGTAGTAAATTTAGGGTTTTTATATTGGTTGTTGAAGAATCTGATATATAAGAATCAAGTGTCTCAAGGGATTCACGAGTAAGCTTAAGATTATGGCTTGCTGTCACTTGACAGATAACCAGAACTTCAAAGAAAGGAGAGTGTATATTTAAATGCACTTATCCTCAAAATGGGAAGCTCACATCTTCCCGTACTTGAGTTATTTTATTAAGATATTCAAAATCTTTAGCTCAAGTAGGATGGCTAATAGTTACCTAAGAATATAACCCATTTTTTTAAAGAAAGAAAGTGTATAGCTTATCCTCAACAAAGAGAAATTTATTTTTCTCGATCATGAGCGTGTATTAAAACATTCCAAGTTTTAAGCTCATTTAGGAAAGTTTGTCCCTCAAAACACAACTTCTCATCACAATGAGAAATTAGTTTTATTGGTCTGAGCTTTCGATTAAAACATTTAAAAGTTTTCAAGCTCATGAAAATCATTCTGACATAAATAACCGCTTAGGACTCGGACCTCAAATAAAGGGAAGTGTATATTTTAACTAAGATAACTTGTGACAACCCCGGTTTTTGAGGTTCGTCACTTAGTCTTATTTTTGGGGTATTTTGTGTGACTATGTGTTTTATGTGATGGTTTATATGTGTGATTTTTAGGATGAGAATGGACGAAATGAGGTACATGATTTGTAAATCATGGTACGGGTTGGAAATGAAATGAAATGAAATGAGTTCAGAAATGAACTGCAAGAAAGTTCGAATATCGTTTTTACAAGGTTTCGTGTACGTATCGTATGTTATATGTATGTATTAAGTACATATTATATGGTTAGGATAAGTTTTAGAGATACTTTCCATAATTAGAAACTTTTGGAAATGACGGTTAGTTCGGAAATTACGTAGAAAGTCGAAAAATTAGCGAATAGGTATCCGGTTTGATCCGGAAGGGTCTAGATGTTAACTAGTGGTAATTATAAGTTAATAGCAATTAAATTAATAAAATAATGAAGGGGGAGTCGGAATTGTGGGCCCCATAACAGAATATTTTAATCAAAAAAAGATAATTACCATATAGGAGTCCTAATTGGGCCTAAACTTGACCAGGAGGTTACCAAAACATATATAAACACCCTAAGACCCCAAAAACGACCCATAAACATTAAATTAAACTCTAAGTCAGTCAAATAGCAATGGATGATCAAGAAGAGTCGAATTTATGCTCAGGATTTAAAGGTACGTAATTAAACTAGGTTGATTAACGTTAATTTACGTATTTGTAACCTACTATGATGGATTAGGGTTTGAGATTCATAAATTTTTATTAGGGTTTGTTAATGATCTGTAATTACTAATTTAATTAATGGGTTTTTATCATTGGAAATCGTTTTTAGGTTTTAATTAGGGTTTATGTATGATTAATTAGATTAATTATGAGAAAATCGTTTTTAAAAACTGGACAGAATTTTGGTCCTTTGTTTTGATCATATCTAGAGTTCTAGGAACATTCATGATGCGATCCAAGTACCCCTGAAAAGTTAATTGAGTTTTATTTATAATGCAAGAAACGAAACTAAATTGGAGGTCGGGAGGTGGGTCAAAAACAGGTTACAACAGGCGGAGGTCAAAACAGTTTTTGGGACAACGGGTTTTCAATTTGTGTTTTAATGTGATTGGGGTACTTAGAAGTACAATTGAACCCTATAATAAACGTGGGATTTGTTTTATATATTAAATAAGAGACCTGGAGGAGGGCTAAGCAAATGGGTTAGGGTACGGCCCCCTAATCATAACGAACTTTTTGTATGTTCAAAATCAGTAAAATTTAGATTGACAGAAGTATATACATATATATATATATATATATATATATATATATATATATATATATATATATATATATATATATATATATATATATATATATATATATATATATATATATATATATATATATATATATATATATATATATCGAGGCCTTAACAGTAGCTTTAAGGTTGGGTCAAAAGGGAGGAGTTTGGTAAAACATGTAAGGGCATAGGGTTTCGTTTACAGAGAGCATGGGTTTGGTTAGGTTGGCGTTTGGCTAATACTTTGATGACTAAAAACCGGGACTGTTTTGGGAGAAAAGTAAACGGGATAGGTATCATGTTTAACTAAGTTAAGGACTTGTTAGGGATGGGAAATGGAATGCTTAGAGCATATAAACGGGGTATATATATGGTATAATGTTAGATATCCATCATAGGTTGATGAATCATTTTAGTATTTGCTTCATGTATTGATTGGGTGCATTTGTTTGTTAGCTTTTTACTAGTGCGTGGATTGTTGGAGAAGCTCAATCAGGTGAGTTTCATAGTCCCATATATTTTAATGATTTTGACTTCTAGATGGGATGGAAGAGACACTCGTTATGGTTTTCTAAATTGTTGCTGTGAATGTTTTATGATTGGTGATGGACTTATGTGTACTTATGTGATTAACTGCTAATTGATTCATGATTGTTTTGTGATTTGACTTGGTACTAAGGGGATGTTGACAAGGCGGGGCCTTAGGATTGGTTCATAGGTGTATGGGCGCCTATGGTACCATGGTGTTTGGAAAGGCTTGGAGCCTTGGAATTGGTTTGGTATGATTAATCTTGAATTGTTAGTTGTTAATGCACATTTGTAACACATTGTCCATATAGTTTTATTGTTGGTGGTTATTCACATCTTATATTATAACTGATTTGAAGTTGGAGTCTAAACCTATGACTCTCACCAATATTATGTTGACGTGTTTTAGTGTCTCTTTCAGGTAAGAATGTGGTTAAGCATGAGAATAGGAGTGGCTAGCTTTGGAGTCTTAGGATTGCATTTGGAGGAACCCCCTTTCCTCTTAGTCTTTATTTGATGTTTGTATAAGTGATACTTTGTTGACACCTATATGTTTGCTTTGTTTATGTTAATTGTTTAGCTCGGGTAAGCGGTAGGTCTGTTACCTACTTACCTAGACTCCTGCATTGTTGAGATATTGTCATGAAATTTGTAATTGTGTCACCATTTTATGACATTTCTTATTTCATTTAGTTATCTCTATAGACACGCTATTGTTGTGATGATATCCATACGTCGCGCCCCCTATTCCGCCATGGTGGGGTGCGACATAACTTCTTCCTAAAAACAGGAAATTAAGTTTTCTTAGTATAAGCTAAAAATAAAACATTCAGGACCCGTTTAGTTTGTTGCTCAGAATCGCAATGATTATGAGTTTGATAGATTGATAGAATATGAATGAGTTCAAAAAATATTATAATATTTTAATTTGTTATTATTATATTTTTTATTAAGTATGTAAGTTGGGTCCACATGAATAAAAAATAATGATAAAATATTATAGTTTGAAATATGATGTAACACCCCATTTTGGAAATAGAAATATCACAGTAATTATGGCGTGTCATCAAAGCATACAAGGTAAAATGTCTAAACATTACTTGACCATATAAAGGAAAATACCGGAATCAAACATCGGTAGTCCAAAAGTAAAGCTCATCACACACAAACATAGTATTGTAAAAGAAAATGACGAAACAATTCCAAAGCATAAGTATCATAAAGAAAGGAAATGCATAATGTAAAGAAGGCTAGACAGCTTCCAGTCCATATGCACGTACTCTTAGTGTCTACGAGCGTCCCTGAGTACCTGCCGTTTTGGGAACATAGAAAAGGAAAACGGCTGAGCAATACGCTCAGTGCACGGATGTACAATAAAGCATGAATAGGATAAGCATACAATATAATAACAGCGGAAGAAACTAAGTCCCGAGTAACCTGGTTAAGTCTTAATAAAACTGGTTTTATAGTTTGAAAGTCTTATGTTTATCTTATAAAAACGGTTTGTCATATTTTACCATTTAGCCAATATAGGTCATGAATATCCACCGTGCATGAATAATTGGAGGGGTGACCTCATCATGCAAATTAGAGGGGCTGCCTCTAATTTAATATACTGGTTTTATGGGTAGGAGGGATCAGCTCCTTGTGAAGGATGCAAGGCACACACCACATTCACCATGTAATCCTGAATAAAACATGTAACTAGGATGCACCCATACGCCCCACATGATAAATATAAATAAATGGCCAAAAGCTGAAGGGACGCCACGAGCAATCACTCCGCCGTGGTGAAGTCATAACATCAGTGCCTCTAATGTTATGGTTATGGTACCTCCATAACTAGGTGAAACTTGTCATGCATGTATATGGCTATAGGTAATCTTAATTAAACATAAGCAATCAAACACATAACTTATACTACGAGAAAACAGTTGGTTGCATACGGGGAAATCCTAATAAGGAAAGAATGTCCATACTGAAAGGACGGGAATCCGTACCTTATGTCCAGTGAACGAGAACGATGAACTGCGAGAATCCTACTTCTGAATCACTAACGCTACATAAATACGTACATGAAATAAGTATCTGCTTACTACATACATAGCTGGTTTTATATCATGTCTTAGCTTATTTATGTGTTCTTACTATTTACACTGTTTAAAGCCTTAAACTGGGTTAAATCCTATATTCTGTTCATTCTGATTAAGTATTTCTGATATTTCATGTGTTATTATTCTTACTGTGTAATAATAAGTAACTTTCCAAAAATAGCAGGTTTCCTTAAATAGAAAGTTTCTAAAAATAGAAAGTTTCCAAAAATAGAAAGTTACCAAAAATAGAAAGTTTCCAAAAATAGAAAGTTTCCAAAAATAGAAAGTTACCAAAAATAGAAAGTTTCCAAAAATAGAAAGTTTCCAAAAATAGAAAGTTTCCAAAAATAGAAAGTTTCCAAAAATAGATTTACTTCTTAAAATAGATAAGTTTCTAAAAATAGAAAGTTTCCATAAATAGATTAGCTGACTTAATTAAATAAGTTTCGATAAATAGATTAGCTGCCTTAAATAAATAAGTTTCAAAAAAATAGCTGGTTTCCATAAATAAAATAGATGCCTTATTTAATTAAGTTTCTAAAAATAGAAAGTTTCCATAATTAGAAATAAGCTGGTTAAATAAGCTAAGTAAATAAGCCTACGTATTTTCATGATTATTTTCTAAGTCATATGATATATTATATAGTTTAATAATTATTTCATGTAATTTAATTAAACTATAGGTTATAATATTTAATTAAAGTATGACATGTTTTTAATTAAATATATTAAATACTTAGGTTAAAATATGTATTATTAAATACTAATAATATAACCTAAGTCATGTTTAATTAATTAATTATATCCATGGTTTTAAAATAATTAATTAATTATAAGTCTTAATAATAAAAATATACTTAGGTTAAAATAATTCATGTTTTTAATAATTAGTTAACCTAAGTTCATGTTATTAAATTAATTACATCCTATTAATTTAATTCTTAACCTAAGTTTATAACATAAACATTTAACATGATCATGATCCGGATCTAGGCTTAAAAACATGCATCGGATCTTAACAAACACCGTACCCCGAACCAATTCGGGGTACCCCCTTGCTGCCGTGGGACCCACACGCACCAACCAAGACCCAAAAAGGTCTTGGTGGTGGTCGGTTAGAACAAACCGAACCCCCTTGGGGTCGGTTGTTCCTGCGACCCAAAACAAACACCCCTTAAATCGATCCCATTGATTAATTAATGACCATAACATGTTAGATCTAGGTTTAATTAATATGTTTTTATGAAAAACATCATGTGTTCTTAATTAATATAAGATTAATTAAAAAGAAAACAAGTAAAAAGGTTTTACCGTATTCGTGTATCAAAAGGGTGAAGAACAAACACGAACAATTACTAAATCACCAAGATTCAAGATCAAAATCACCCCCTTATGGTGGTTTGTAGGTGGCGGCACACAAGGAAGAAGGAGAAGGAGTTTCTAGGTTTTCTTAAAATTCTTCTATAAAACTAATCTGAGTAGTAAAACTCTAATCCCTTCCTTTTAGTAAAATTAACAATGGGCTTGGCCCATTGTTTCTTGTTTGGCCGCGGGTAGGGACTCCCTTGTGGGGGTCCCGTACCTCGTTTCGTGTTTTGTAATTTTATACACGTTTACGTTTAATTTAGTTCGTGTTTTAAAAGTTCTCGTTACGTAAATATCCTACACTTATATATTTTATTACGCTCGTATAAATATATATACGTAATTAATAATATCCCGTGTTTTAATTACGCTCGTGATCTCGTGATCGTATGTTCGTGACTAATTATTACTAAATAATTATTACGTGATCGTGCAAATAAAATACTTATCGTGTTCTAACACGTACGTAATACATAAACTCCTAATACGTAATCGTAATCATGCTATATTAGGAAAGTTTTTAACTAGTACGTACGAACTTAAGGTAATATGCATGGTAAAAGCATGCGGGTTTTACATATGATGTGCGAGAACAAATTAAAATAATAATAATAATGAAAGACACTTTTCATCATCTTTTCATTCTTTGGGTATCACTTTACTTTTTTACTTCTAATAGTGGGTCCCACTACAAACCAAACATTAAAATCATAAAATAATTTCATTACTTGATTCCATTTCCATAAAACAAACGAGCCATCAAAGTTTTAAGCTCATTTAGGAAAGTTTATCCCTCAAAAGACAACTTCTTCTCATAACGAGAAATTAGTTTTCTCGGTCATGAACTAAAATTAAAATATTCAAAGTTTTAAACTCATTTAAGAAATATTGTCCCTCAAAAGACAATTTATCCTTATAACGATAAATTAATTTTTTTCGGTCATGAGCTATAATTAAAACATTCGAAATTTTAAGCTCATGTAATGGCCTATAGTACAGACTATAACCCGAACTTCAACTACAAGAAAGTTTATCTTTAAAGATAACTTATCCTCGCAACGAGAAATTAACTTTTCTCGGTCATGAGTTTTGTTTAAAACATTCAAAGTTTTAAACTCATTTCGGAAAGTTTTTCCCTCAAAAGACAACTCCTCCTCATAACGGAAAATTGATTTTTGTCGGTCATGAGCTTTCGGTTAAAACGTTTGATAGGTGTAAAAACACTCATCCTTTTACCACTTATTTCTGGCTAAAACGAGACCAAAACGCGTATTTAATATCATTTGTTTGGAATTATGCGTGGTTTTCGTGTTTATTGTGTTTTTAGAGCCAACCGGATGAATATTAAAGAAAACATGGGATTGCACGGGTTTTATCGAAGAAAAAGACTCAAGACGAAGTCTATTGTCCAAGAGATGCAAAAGATTTGAAGTCAATGGGCCTATTTGAAGATTTAACTAAGAAAAGGACCAAAGATGGAAGACTTACATATGTCGAAAGAACGCAAGTCTATTAAACGAAGAAATTAAAAGACGAGTTGAATTTAATCGTCGACAAATCCCGAATCAGAATCGAGAACGTCAACTTTACTGAAAAGACGAGAAGACGAAAAGAAAGAAGAAAGCCCACTCACCAACCAACCACTTGGCCTATATAAAGAAACCCCCCACACTTTTTGAGCTAGTTTTTCATTCCAGATCTTTTCTTTTCTTTCATAGGAAGCCAACACCATTAAGGTGTTGGTGATTTTTCATTTTTTGTTGAATCTTTAATCTTGTAAGTTTTTAATCTTTCCTTTTGTTTACTCTACCTTAATCAATCAATATAATCATTCCATTAATCTTGTTCATCTTCATCTTTTTGATTTAAAGTTTAAAGTTCTTATTTGGTTGATTTTAATCTTCAAAAGTAAGTGGGTTTTATGTTTTTAGTGTTTTGATTTGATGTTTACCATTAGTAGATGATTCGTGATTAGTTTCGTTAAAGGTTTTGGTTAAAAATGTGACAATCCGTCAATTTACGATTGATATTTTATTCTCAAATATTATTTGAAAATATTATTTTAATGATACAATATGAACTCACTTATTTTTGGGAAGAAATTTGGATTTACGTCTTGAAGTAGCATCGACTACGTCTAAACCGGAGGATTCAACGTTACGTGCTTACGTTTACATACACCGTCTTTGGTGACAGTCCGACATTTCAGAAAATAAATTTGTCCATGAATATTATTTTGGAGTTTTAAATTTGTGTTGGTTCATAAACTCACAAATTTACGAGAAGAGATTAGGACTTACGATTTTATTTTTAACGTCTTTTACGACTAAACCGAAAACCCTAGGATTACGTATTTACGTTTTCGAACTCCGTTTTAGATGAGATATTTTTATTGGATTCGTTTTGTGACGGTGATTCATAATTTATAAAAACGTTTTTCGTAAAACAATCCGAGGGCACGCAAATCGAGGAAACTAGAATCGAGGAATACCCGTAAACTAGTGAGATGGGACAAAATACATTGTCCCACCCCACTAGCTTACATGGGACAGCACAATGTGTACACCACACCACCTTTGGCTTACTAGTTAGACACTTGTCTAACTAGCTTCACAATGAAGCTTTCTACAACACAAAACCACAAACACAAACCATGGTTTTCATTTATCTCATGCAAAACAACTCTCCTCTCTCTCTCACACTCATTTTTGGCCGTCCACTCTTACACCATAAACATCACTTTGATCAAAAATCAACCATGAAATCCTATGTTATTTCTACATATGTTGAAGCCCTTTTGAAGCTCTCTTGAATGGTGGTGATTATAACATCCATGGAGGAGTTTTTATGATGTCTTGAGGCTGATTTTCCACAAGGAGTCTAGGAAAAATGATGTTCTTGAAGATGGTCTTGGTGCATCACAAGTTTCTCCATCAAAAATCCATGTTTTGATCAACCTACATCATCATGGTGGTATAAAGATTGTCCTCCTCATCTTCTTGTTATTTTGATTATGTAAACATGTATTTTATTTCCTATTGTATATATTTATGATGATTATATGATGATTAAAATGTTATGTGGGGATTTGTTGTTGATAATCATGGATAAAAAGATGAAAAACTATAAGTAAAAATGGGTAAATCTTGTTTAAATGATAGGCTGTATAAAAACAGTAAAGAACCACATGTTAGATTGATAAAATGATGAAGTAAAATGGATTTACAGTAAGCTATGGGTCTTGTACACATGTGAGAGTTGGCCATGCAATGGAATCATTGTAATGAGTGAGATATGATCAAAACAAGTTTAAGATACAAATCTGAAGTTACTGTTTTGGACGATTTTTAGAAAATATTTAGAAGATGATTCAACAGTAGCTATAGTAGAGTTAAATGTAGCAAATATCATGTAGTTTATGTGATAAAAATTTGAGCTTCTATCTCCATATAGAACTCAAGATATGACAGTTTTGGTGAAGATGAAGTTAAAAATCAGATTTTTGGAAATTAAAGAATAATACTATTATATAAGCACTCACATTTTAATATATAAAATGTAAAATAAAAACCCACTAACTTATAAAACTTATTTATATAAATATATATAAAAGGTTAATCAAATGGATAAATTATATAAATGGTAGTGAAATAATGTTTATAAGTAATAAAAACTATAAACATGATTTTTACGACTTTTTCGGCTATTGCCGTAAAATTAACGTTTTTGTTAAATAAAACTTAGATGGTTGTACCCATCTAATGAAAACTTTATAAAACTTATATACTGATATATTGACATGTATAACAAGTAAAAACCGATAAAACCCGAACTATAGGACATACGGACGTTAACGGACTAAATTAACGTTGTGGACTAATAATACAACCAAAATGGACTAAAATACTTATGAACTTATTATTGGGCTTAACCCATTTGGGCCCAACTTGTAAAGTTTAAGTACTGATAACATAAGTACAAAATGGATTAAAATAAGTTAAATAACTTATAATAAGCTTATTGGACTTAAGACACGTAAATGGGTAAAACTAGTAAACTAGTATAAAAGCTATCGACATATAACACTAAAATGAGTAAACGAGAATATGTAAACCCACTTGATCATCATATATATATAATCATCATATGTATACATGATTGGTATTTTTATAAAGTCATTGGACATGAGTCTAAGACCGATTATTATTTGTCTAGGTTTCCGTGATTGAAGCACGTACCGTACGACCGAATTGCCGATAACCCGCCTTCCCATATCAACGTGAGTTCATAGCCTCGCACTCTTTTAAATGTTTTATAAATGCTTTATAAACCCGCGAGGGAGATAACATGTTAGTTTTTATAAAAGTTTGGACACCATTTGTCCCGATTGTTTGTTTATTGATTTTGGACCCGAATGATTGAATGACCCGATTCTATGACCCGATAAACGATTAATGGACCCGATAGATGAAATCAAGTGGATTATTAAAGTTAGTTTATGTCACTAAAAGTCCTATTAGCATGAATTGTGAACTACCGGGAGTTGGTAGACGCTTATGCATTTAATAGTACTATTTGGGGACGATCACCCCAGTTCGCGCCTTGACGGTTGATCCCCGTCGTGCCACATTGATTGGTAAGCGAATTAATGTATGAGAAGATTTCCATAGCGTGACCTTTGTGACGACACGCTACTTTAGATGGGCAAAATTGGTATCGGGTTAGCTACCCGTTGTTGGTTTAGTAAGGTAACAATGTCATGCGGCTTATAATAATCAATATTAACGAAATACTAATAGACGCTCCGAATTTCGATGTATTGCCTGACTAGCAATACAGGGTCATACTATTGATATTATGTTTGTATTTTGGTTTTCATAACCATATTCATATAACGATTTTTATTTGATTTTATACAACGTCATAAGACGTAGTGTATGATGTTTTTACGACATTGGCTCATACAATGATTTTTAAGGCAAATGCCTATATTATGATTTTTGATGAAGATTTGTATAAAAATGATTCTGGCTATTTCATGGCATATCAAAACGATTTGTACAAAATGATTTTCAGTAATACTTTTATACTGATATTATATTGATGGATTTTATTAAACTCTATGAATTCACTTGGCGTTATCGCTGACCTTTTCTTTTAACATGTTTTATCTCAGGTACTTGAATGTAATTCTCGGGAAGACGACAAGAATTCATGGCCCGCACCTAAACTATATTTTCCATTCAAATACTTTGTAAAACTTTGTATGAAATATAATGACTTGGGACCGATGTAACTTTGATATTTATGAATGGAAATGATTTATTATTAAACAACGCGATTTTTATGCGTTGTCTATGATGTGAGTAATGTGCTATCCCGTAACACCAACCAGTCTTCCGCTGTACTAAGTTGTATAAATTTGGGGGTGTTACAGTTTGGTACCAGAGCTCTCGTTATAGAGAACGAAAGATTTTTAAAACTAAGGTTTTGAATAAAACTTTTCAAAATCTTTTAACTAAAAACATTTTTCTAAAAATGTCTAAAAATCTTTTGACTATAACGGTGCCGAAGAATTCCCGAGTTACCGACAAGACCAAGACTGAGAATTGTTATTTTAATATATATATAACTTGGATTATATATATGTGATGTAATTTTATTACATGATTGTTTGATGATTATTTTGATATTTATACGAGGTATTTATACGACGACGATTGTCACAAGAAACCCTAAATCCCCTAGTAAATTAATCGAAGCTATTCTCGTAGGAATTCTAGCTATCCTAGATCTAAACCAAGTTGTGGATATTTATAATCCCAACAAAATGGTTGATATTCGTAGAAATGTAGATATTAGCTGATTGTGATATTGAAAAAGGATTGGCGAGATTAAATCTGATATCGATGTCATGACGATCTTTCCTTATAGAGTGGAGTTTGACAAAACGTTACCACCTAGAAAGATGTCATCTGATTCGTTGTCATCCAATTCTTAAATTGAAATCGAAAGGGTGAATGTTGCACTTGAGGATGTTATTGGAACCATTACCCAAAAGCCTCATGCCACTAATACCTTTCCGAGAAGTCTAAGTTGAATGATCGAGTCATTTCATACTAGTGACTCATTTGATAATTATTGTTGTAAGAGCTAATAGGATTGGAAATTAAGTGTTAATTCATATTGAGATTGTATTGCCTTTACAAGGATGAAGAATAAGGTTGTAAGTATTGGAAAATAAGGTAGGATGTCGAATTGAGTATAAAATTGGTTGAAACTTGAAGGAACTAAAATTTAACCTGTAAGGAATATGAGATTGTTAAGAGGAAATCGTTAAGTTTTGTGATTGAATTATAAGGTTTTAATTGATTGTAGGTTTGTGTTAAGTATTGTTCCTAAGCCATTGTCCACTAACGAGGATGCCCAGTGTCCAAGAAATAAATTGAAGAAATCTTCTTCTGATTTGGGACCGATGGATCTTCCGGGACAGGTGGGACACCTAATGACTCTTGTAGATTAGTATTCATTGTGGTATCTTTTAAAAATAATCCCTAACTTAACTGTGACATCAGTTGGTAGGATGAGTTCTGAGAATTGTATGACATAGAGACACGTAATGTGTTACGGTACAATTTGACTTGTTTGTGATTAATGAAAAGACTACCTTTGATTACTAAATTCTACATGTATCGATGTTATCTATCTTTTCTTGCTTCATCCTAATGTTCGCGTTAGTGATGCAACCATTGAATAAGTACTCATCTTGAATCGAGTTATGTTGTGGATTATTCTTTTGAGTGCCATCGAGATCATGAACCTCATGATTATTTGGCTAAGCTCATCTCCTATTAGATTGTAGTTAGTTCTTGGTGAACAAGCTTTCATCACTCTTCTGCAGATCACACATTATTTTTATAAAGTTAAAACGGTATCCTTTGAGAAAATTTAATTTTCATCACAATAAGGATTATTCAAAGTGAGATTTTTAAGTGATTGATATCAAAATGAAGTTGTTTATGAAATACCTTGGAAAAACTTAATTGTTTTCATAACAAAGAAAATATTTGTAAATCTATCTTTGATTCTTATTTAAGAATTAAGCATGAAAATGTTTTTACTACAAACATGGATGATAAAATTTTGACGAACTGAGTATTGCATCGTTAATCTTGAAATTGTATATAGTTGCGCGCCTACATACAATTTGGAATGGACTATGCAAGACTGATTAGTAGTCACCATAAAACTAATGAATAAACACTACATTTTCTTTGAGGATTGTGAAAGATTAAATTTTAATGAGATCTGCAAGAAGTGAAAAATAAGGACATAATGTTAGGGACACCTACATATGTGCCTGTAGCATCTATTCTTCTGAGTCGAATTTACTCATCGGTGGAAATTGTCTTATTCGACAATTGACAATTCCGTTCTTGTCCAATTCTCTCGTGGCGAGATTCTTAGGAAAAGTATTTGATTACCGAGTGTTGATACCCGACTGGATGTATCGACGTTCCTATCATTTTTTATGATCTAATTTCATTTGAATGACCTGGGTAACGATCCGAGGAGCTTCGAATGCGTACTCAAATTATGAAAACATGGGATATATTCATATTCGTTAAATGTTTTCATGTGTATCGGATTTGAAATTCTCTCGCGTAGATTATGCGTTGACCTTACTCTTTTAAGGTTAGTTATGTCTCCTGATATCCTTAAATTTGTGAAGGATTATGAGTTATTATTAGTCTTTTGAGAAGTTCACATCTTATCAACGATAATGAAACTAGACGGTTGATAGTGCCAGTAGAATGGATTGATTGATTATGACATGACGACATTGTCTTAATTGATGGGAACTCGAGTAGAATTCCCCTAAATGATAAGATGTTGATTATCAAAAGTGATCTAAATAATTCTTGATGGATGATCATATCCTGTATTAAGACTTGAAATATTACCATGAATGGTTGTGAATTAGTTATAGATATTGTAATCTAGAAGAACCTAATATGTATTTATTAAAAGATGTTTATCTTATCTGAAACTTTAGGAGGTAATTATTGGTGAATTATCTAGACTTTCGCCATTAAGGCAAGTTGAAATTGGTATTGATTATATTCTCGGTGTTGCACCTGTGCCTTGTGCACTGTGCGTCAGCACCATCTGAATTAAAGGAATTACCGTACAACTGAGAAAGTTGTCGGAGAAAGATTTTATTATACCAAGCCTGTCATCCTGAAGAGCTATGGTGTTATCTTTCCTTATATTTATAGATTACTGTGACTGGGTAAATTGACAATCGAAAACGATATCCATAACTCGAAATGGAAGAATTGTTCGATCAATTACAAGGTTCTAGCAAATTTGATCCACGGCATGGTTATCATCAACTTCGCATCTGCGAAAAAGAAGATTACCTATTCCAATCACTACATCTGGTGCTTGTAATGAACGTTATGAGTTTCACGTGATGTCGTTTGGATTGACAATGCACATGTAGTATTCATAATTATGATGAATCACGTGTGTAGGCTGTAATTTGATAAATTCATGCTCGTGATCATTAAGGACTATATGTTTGTTTATCAGAATAAGAATGAGTTAATAATTATTTATAGACTGCCCTGAATTGGCCGAACAGTATAAACCTGAACCTTGAATAATTAACACGTGATTAAAGACTTGAACCTTTACATAATTTGACTATGTGATTAAAAGGATAATGGAATATAAATTGACTCTTCAAAAATTAAGAGCCCTTTTAAGACCTTGGATTTTACTAAAAAGAAATGGAAATATGTTTTAACAAATGTTTTAACAAAGGATT
This sequence comes from Glebionis coronaria, assembly GCA_025667525.1. Taxonomy (NCBI): domain Eukaryota; kingdom Viridiplantae; phylum Streptophyta; class Magnoliopsida; order Asterales; family Asteraceae; genus Glebionis; species Glebionis coronaria. The sequence continues at coordinate 632,001,570 of CM046874.1, read as the reverse complement.
TTTAAAGGGATTATTCCCTTATACACAAACCATTTAACTAAACTTCTGTTTAGGGGTAAATGTTTGTGTATACTTTTAGACAACTTAAGAAGATTGAGAAAACCCATTAAAACCATAACTTGAAATTTGAAACGACAATTTTTGCTTTTCAAATAAGAAAACTTTGACCAAAGTATAAACAAAGGTTTTTCGAATATTTACGAAATCTTATTAAATATTTTCGATAAATCAACAAAAATCTTGTTAATTAAACTCAAATTTATTTTGAACATTTTATATAATTGGTCGAACTAAGAAATTTAAAACTTTTACGTTTACGCTTCATAAAAATTAACTAATAAATAATTAATTAATTATAATAATTTTCGACGCTTTAAATGGCGGATTGAGTAAAACGGATAAAAAGGATAGTAAAGACGAAACTAAAACATAGAAGAGATGAAGAAAGAATTTTGAATAAATACGGTTGTGATATTTATTTCATTAGGAAGGTGAACGTAATTACTGACACATAATATAGAAAGAATATCTGAGTAAATTGTGAACATGATAATTTATAACATCATGAGAGGTGAATATAGATACTGACGCATTATGTAGAAAAGATAAAGAACCAATTGGGACATGTTCCCTTAATAATGAAGGTGCGAAATAAATTGCCGAACGATATAAAAATAAACAATGTTTGTAAAAAGGATAATATAAATAGTGAAAGGTTTCACGGCTAATGTGAACCATTATAATTGAGAAACCAATAGCGATAAATGTTTTAAAGGCCACTTATGGTTGCCTAAATATGGAGATTGTGAGATATAGTTATGTTGGAATTTGTAAGTATAAGTATTCTATTTATGTCATTTCTGACTAGAAGTATCTATGTCTGAAGAAGTTGTACTAATGGCAAAAATTATGAAGGCAGACATCACCTCATACATTAGTAAACATCTAGCTATTGCAAAGGTCATCATCTGAATTTGATTCGATTTGGGTCATCATCGACAGACTGACCAAATCTGCTAATATCATTCTCGTAAATGATAAATGCAAAAGAGTTGTGTAAACATAGCGTGCCTGTATCGATAATCTATATCAAGATCCTCGCTTCGCATCGAATTTCTAGAGATTTTCTCAGAAATCAATAAGAACGAACCTTGATGAGAGTACTATGTACCATCCCAAATCGAAGGGACGAGGTAAAGTAACGATACAAAGTAATGTAAGTGCTGTTTTATGTTTGAATGATTGACCTTTGGTAATAGACCGTATAATCGTTTTCCTTTGGAAAGATTATCATTGATAATTATCGTATTAGGATTGAGATCGAATCTTGTTAGGATCTAAATCTTAGAGAATCTGTAAGCAGGAATTGAGATGAAGACATCCGACATACACCCATTGTGAGTTGGACATGTCTCTTAGGTTTAAGGTTTCCTATGATGGCGAACCTATCCTTGCAAAATACCCGACCCGTGAGATCTGAAATGATTGTTGAAATTAGGATCTGATTATTGACAGCCGGTAGTGGGCAAGAGGTTATGTGAATGTGAAATGTAGATCTTGAAGTGCCAAATGGGTAGCGAAGTTATGCCACAATTTTTAACCTTGGAAAAATGAATTCATGATCATACAAATCATGGGATATAAGTCCCCGATTGTATGGGACCATCGAGATGATGTAAAAGTTGGGATTGAAAGGCATATAAGCTGGATCTACCCTAGGACTTCAAAGACTGCGTGAATTATGTTTCGTAAATCGAACTTGATGGAATATCTATCAAGTGAAATTCTGATTATTCTTAATAAAGCTTAGATCGGCGAAAAGTTGCATTCATCAAAAACCCGTGAACATCATGGATAGAGAAAGTAAGTCAACATTAAGCATGATCTTATTCCTGTAGTTATGTTTGATGAAACTCGCGTACTATAATGGATTACACTTGTGAGAAAAGACCGAATGTGGAGGAAATACCCACATGGCTTTAACTCTATAAGAAGCGAGTAGTAAGGTAAGATGATCTTTGAGGACAAAGATCCTGTTTAGGGGTAAATGCTGTGACAATCCGTCTATTTACGATTGATATTTTATTCTCAAATATTATTTGAAAATATTATTTTAATGATACAATATGAACTCACTTATTTTTGGGAAGAAATTTGGATTTACGTCTTGAAGTAGCATCGACTACGTCTAAACCGGAGGATTCAACGTTACGTGCTTACGTTTACATACACCGTCTTTGGTGACAGTCCGACATTTCAGAAAATAAATTTGTCCATGAATATTATTTTGGAGTTTTAAATTTGTGTTGGTTCATAAACTCACAAATTTACGAGAAGAGATTAGGACTTACGATTTTATTTTTAACGTCTTTTACGACTAAACCGGAAACCCTAGGATTACGTATTTACGTTTTCGAACTCCGTTTTAGATGAGATAATTTTTATTGGATTCGTTTTGTGACGGTGATTCATAATTTATAAAAATGTTTTTCGTAAAACAACCCGAGGGCACGCAAATCGAGGAAACTAGAATCGAGGAATACCCGTAAACTAGTGAGATGGGACAAAATACATTGTCCCACCCCACTAGCTTACATGGGACGGCACAATGTGTACACCACACCACCTTTGGCTTACTAGTTAGACACTTGTCTAACTAGCTTCACAATGAAGCTTTCTACAACACAAAACCACAAACACAAACCATGGTTTTCATTTATCTCATGCAAAACAACTCTCCTCTCTCTCTCACACTCATTTTTGGCCGTCCACTCTTACACCATAAACATCACTTTGATCAAAAATCAACCATGAAATCCTATGTTATTTCTACATATGTTGAAGCCCTTTTGAAGCTCTCTTGAATGGTGGTGATTATAACATCCATGGAGGAGTTTTTATGATGTCTTGAGGCTGATTTTCCACAAGGAGTCTAGGAAGAATGATGGTCTTGAAGATGGTCTTGGTGCATCACAAGTTTCTCCATCAAAAATCCATGTTTTGATCAACCTACATCATCATGGTGGTATAAAGATTGTCCTCCTCATCTTCTTGTTATTTTGATTATGTAAACATGTATTTTATTTCCTATTGTATATATTTATGATGATTATATGATGATTAAAATGTTATGTGGGGATTTGTTGTTGATAATCATGGATAAAAAGATGAAAAACTATAAGTAAAAATGGGTAAATCTTGTTTAAATGATAGGCTGTATAAAAACAGTAAAAAACCACATGTTAGATTGATAAAATGATGAAGTAAAATGGATTTACAGTAAGCTATGGGTCTTGTACACATGTGAGAGTTTTCCATGCAATGGAATCATTGTAATGAGTGAGATATGATCAAAACAAGTTTAAGATACAAATCTGAAGTTACTGTTTTGGACGATTTTTAGAAAATATTTAGAAGATGATTCAACAGTAGCTATAGTAGAGTTAAATGTAGCACATATCATGTAGTTTATGTGATAAAAATTTGAGCTTCTATCTCCATATAGAACTCAAGATATGGCAGTTTTGGTGAAGATGAAGTTAAAAATCAGATTTTTGGAAATTAAAGAATAATACTATTATATAAGCACTCACATTTTAATATATAAAATGTAAAATAAAAACCCACTAACTTATAAAACTTATTTATATAAATATATATAAAAGGTTAATCAAATGGATAAATTATATAAATGGTAGTGAAATAATGTTTATAAGTAATAAAAACTATAAACATGATTTTTATGACTTTTTCGGCTATTGCCGTAAAATTAACGTTTTTGTTAAATAAAACTTAGATGGTTGGACCCGTCTAATGAAAACTTTATAAAACTTATATACTGATATATAGACATGTATAACAAGTAAAAACCGATAAAACCCGAACTATAGGACATACGGACGTTAACGGACTAAATTAACGTTGTGGACTAATAATACAACCAAAATGGACTAAAATACTTATGAACTTATTATTGGGCTTAACCCATTTGGGCCCAACTTGTAAAGTTTAAGTACTGATAACATAAGTACAAAATGGATTAAAATAAGTTAAATAACTTATAATAAGCTTATTGGACTTAAGACACGTAAATGGGTAAAACTAGTAAACTAGTATAAAAGCTATCGACATATAACACTAAAATGAGTAAACGAGAATATGTAAACCCACTTGATCATCATATATATATAATCATCATATGTATACATAATTGGTATTTTTATAAAGTCATTGGACATGAGTCTAAGACCGATTATTATTTGTCTAGGTTTCCGTGATTGAAGCACGTACCGTACGACCGAATTGCCGATAACCCGCCTTCCCATATCAACGTGAGTTCATAGCCTCGCACTCTTTTAAATGTTTTATAAATGCTTTATAAACCCGCGAGGGAGATAACATGTTAGTTTTTATAAAAGTTTGGACACCATTTGTCCCGATTGTTTGTTTATTGATTTTGGACCCGAATGATTGAATGACCCGATTGTATGACCCGATAAACGATTAATGGACCCGATAGATGAAATCAAATGGATTATTAAAGTTAGGTTATGTCACTAAAAGTCCCATTAGCATGAATTGTGAACTACCGGGAGTTGGTAGACGCTTATGCATTTAATAGTACTATTTGGGGACGATCACCCCAGTTCGCGCCTTGACGGTTGATCCCCGTCGTGCCACATTGATTGGTAAGCGAATTAATGTATGAGAAGATTTCCATAGCGTGACCTTTGTGACGACACGCTACTTTAGATGGGCAAAATTGGTATCGGGTTAGCTACCCGTTGTTGGTTTAGTAAGGTAACAATGTCATGCGGCTTATAATAATCCAAATTAACGAAATACTAATAGACGCTCCGAATTTCGATGTATTGCCTGACTAGCAATACAGGGTCATACTATTGATATTATGTTTGTATTTTGGTTTTCATAACCATATTCATATAACGATTTTTATTTGATTTTATACAACGTCATAAGACGTAGTGTATGATGTTTTTACGACATTGGCTCATACAATGATTTTTAAGGCAAATGCCTATATTATGATTTTTGATGAATATTTGTATAAAAATGATTCTGGCTATTTCATGGCATATCAAAACGATTTGTACAAAATGATTTTCAGTAATACTTTTATACTGATATTATATTGATGGATTTTATTAAACTCTATGAATTCACTTGGCGTTATCGCTGACCTTTTCTTTTAACATGTTTTATTTCAGGTACTTGAAGGTAATTCTCGGGAAGACGACAAGAATTCATGGCCCGCACCTAAACTATATTTTCCATTCAAATACTTTGTAAAACTTTGTATGAAATATAATGACTTGGGACCGATGTAACTTTGATATTTATGAATGGAAATGATTTATTATTAAACAACGCGATTTTTATGCGTTGTCTATGATGTGAGTAATGTGCTATCCCGTAACACCAACCAGTCTTCCGCTGTACTAAGTTGTATAAATTTGGGGGTGTTACAAAAAACTTGGTGATTTTAGTCAATATCGTCTTTTCTGTTACCTACTGTTCTTCATCTTCAAAACCTTGCCCAGATTCCGAATCAAGCACTGTTCACTTTTATTCCGTATCAACCTTGTTCATCCGGAATATTTTATATTCCGGATCAGTGTCTTCCATTCGGAATATTTTTTATTCCGTATCAAGATTGTTATTCTGGATCAAGTTTCCTTTTTGTTCATTCCGAATCAAGTTCACTCATCCGGAATAATTATTCCGGATCAAAGCCCTTCATCCGGAATAATCAATTATTCCGGATCAACTCTTTTATTCCGCATTAACCCTTTTATTCCACATCAACCCCGTTATTCCGGATCAACCTTCATATTCCGCATCAAGCTCTTATTTCGGATCAACACCATTTATTCCGCATCAACCACTACATTCCGGATAAACAACTTTATTCTGGATCAACTTTCTATTCCGAATCAAATTTATTCCGAATGAAGTGTTTTCTAGTAAGGGATATTTACTGTATCTGTTTTATTGGTTAATTTTAATTTCAGTCTTATTTTATTAACTGTTTTTAGTCTAATTTTATATCTTTGTGCATTTAACCCTTTTTAGTAGAATAGAAAACCCAATCCCCTTTTTGTAACCAAGAACAATTATTCCACTTTGAGCCGTGATCAATTCGAGAAGATTCCGAGACTAATCTGAACCCCCAAGCAAAACACTTGTGTCAAATGGCGCCGCTGCCGGCTCTTCTCGTAAAGATTAACAGTTTTTTGTGAGAACTTGGATTTTGGGATCCGTTCACCGTGAACGTTAATTTTTCATAAAAAATTTCAAAAAACCCTAAAAAAATATAAAATTTTCAAAAATCCTAAAAATTAAAAAACATAAAAACCAAAAATATTTATGCTTTGTTTTTGCTTTGTTAGTTATTTTGCAGGTGTATGCACACTCGATCAACGTCTTATCAAGAGCCCGAGCCTCTCGAAGACTTAGACATGGCCGGTGTACACAACAATAACAATAATCCACCTCAAAACAACATGAATAACAACAACAATGAACCTCTACCGGACAATCGCCCGATGATTGAACTTTTGCAAGCACAGGTAGAGGGCAACAACGATCCAATTGTCATACCCGCGATTGCAGCCAACAACTTTGAGCTCAAATTCGGCTTTATTCAGATGGTCTCTGCTCAACCATTCTTGGGGCGTACCATTGATGATCCTCATGACCACATCAAAAGTCGGTTCATCGATAGCAATAGCCTTGGGAGATGGTGGAGAAATATGGTCCTCTTTGAGAAGTTTCTCAATGAGACGAATGTCTTCATCCCAATCGAAGGGAGAATCGTCATATTCTAAGTTCACATCTCCCATGGTGGCTTCAAGATCTTTCCAAAGGAAATCACTTTCTCCAAATAGAGTAAGTGATGAATCAATAGAAGCAACGGTCTCAACATTGGGAGGAGAGGTAGGAATACTTTTGCAAGCATCTTTGAAGTGTTCTTCACAAGCCTCATCAAGAACGTCGATACAATTAACACTCTCGTATGAATAAGGCTGTTTAGAAAGATTTCCCATGTTGAAGACGATTTTATCGTCACCCACTCTCATGATAAGCTCACCCGCTTCTACATCGATGAGAGTGTGACCGGTCCTCAAGAATGGACGTCCAACGATTAATGGCACACGAGGGTCCATCTCATAGTCGACCACGACGAAATCGGCAGGAAAAGTGAATTTGTCGACTCCTACAAAAACGTCTTCGGCTATCCCCACTGGATGAGCAACCGTACGGTTAGCTAATTCCAAAGTCATTTTGGTGGGGACTAGCTCAGGGAGAGATAATTGCTTCCAAACGCTTAGAGGCATTAAATTAATACTGGCACCTAGATCGGCTAGGGCCATGTAATTCTCTACTCCCGAGAAGTTGCAAGGGATTAAGAAGCGACCCGAATCACCAAGCTTGGTTGGCAATTTCCTTAAGAGAACCGCAGAGCAATTCTCATTAAGTTGGGTACTAGCAATATCAAGAAGCTTTTCCTTGTCACTAAGAAGATCTTTGAACATTTTCGCATATTTAGGCATGTGAGCGAGAGCCTCAGCGAAGGAGATGTTAAAACTCAATTGTTTAAACATTTTGAGAAAGTTCAAAACTTGAATATCGTCCTTGCTTTTGATCTTCTCTTTCCTCAACCTTGAGGGATAAGGTATATCGAAAGAAGAGGAAGGCTTTGGGATCGAAGGATCACTCACATCCTTGGGTGGAGGAGGGGTAGAAGTAAGAGGTGGAGGAATTGAGGAAGTAGCAAGATGAGGAATATGAGTAGGTGACTCGTTTTCCTTAGTCATAATCACCGGTGGAGGTGTAGGAAGCTCGGGTTCCTTGGTACCTTTGCCACTGCGAGTGGTTATTGCTTTCATCTCCCCTCTTGGATTCGCAACAGTGTTACTCGGAAGAGTACCCGAAGAAGAGGTTTGATTAACTTGGAAGAAACCAGCCATCATGTTCCTTAAGTCATTCGTTTGACTACTCAAAGAATTTCGCATGTCGGCTCTAAGATCGTTCCCTTGTTTCACCATGTCTGCTTTCAAGTTGAGCACTTCCCGCTGGAGATTTTCCACGATCACATCATTAGTCCTCATGTAGGTTTCAACATCTTGGTGTAATACGGTGGGTTGGTTGGGAGGAGGAGCATGGTAGGCGGGTGGTTGATAAGCAGGTTGTTGGTAAACTTGGTTGTTTCTTTGAGGTGGATATGGTTGTCTTTGAGGTGGTTGGTATGTTGTACGAGGTTGTTGTTGAGGAGGGCGATTGAGGTTTTGTTGTTGGTTTAGGTTGTTAGGAGGAAAACCGGGCGGAGAAAGAAAGTTGTTTGAGCGATAGCTGAGCAAGTTGCGGTCTCCTTGATGCCGGCTTGATTTACCCTATTTCGGATTCGCCATGGGTATGTCCCGTCCATTGTGTGCCCAAGAAGGGCGGAATAACCGTTGTTTCCAATGAACACAACGAGTTGATTCCCACTCGTCTCGTTACTGGGTGGAGAGTTTGTATCGACTATCGCAAACTCAATGATGCCACGAGAAAAGATCATTTCCTCTTCCTTTCATGGATCAAATGCTCGAGTGTATAGCGGGTAATGACTATTACTGCTTCTTAGACGGTTTCTCTGGGTATTTTAAAATTCCCATCGATCCTAAAGACCAAGAGAAAACCACATTCACTTGTCCCTATGGAACATTTGCTTACAAACGCATGCCTTTCGGTTTATGCAATGCTCCTGGGACGTTCCAAAGGTGTATGATGGCTATCTTCCATGACATGGTTGAAGAAACTATGGAAGTATTCATGGATGATGTCTCGATTTATGGTGATTCTTTCTCTGCTTACCTTGCCAATTTAGAACGTATGCTTAAGCGGTGTGAAGACACCCGCCTTGTTCATAATTGGGAAAATTGCCACTTCATGGTAAAAGAGGGCATCGTGCTAGGACACAAAATCTCCAAAGGCGGTCTTGAAGTGGACCGTGCTAAAGTCGATGTTATTACTAAATTGCCTCCACCTTCAACCGTGAAGGGTGTGAGAAGTTTCCTTGGTCATGCGGGCTTCTACCGTTGATTCATCAAATATTTTTCTAAAATCGCTCGCCCGATGACCCACCTCTTGGAAAAAGATACTCCTTTTATCTTTTCCAAAGAGTGTATTGAAGCCTTCAACCTTCTTAAGGATAAGCTAACTAAGGCACCGGTCTTGGTTACCCCTAGATGGGAGCTGCCTTTCGAATTGATGTGCGATGCTAGCGACTTTGCTATTGGAGCGGTTTTGGGCCAAAGAGTGAACAAACACTTCCAACCAATCCATTACGCTAGCAAGACAATGACGGGGGCTCAATTGCATTACACGAAAACCGAAAAAGAGCTTTTAGCTGTTGTCTATGGTTTTGAAAAGTTCCGCCCCTATCTTGTCCTTTCTACCACCATCGTTTATACCAATCATTCCACGTTGAAGTACTTGTTAACTAAACAAGATTCCAAACTAAGACTTCTTCGCTGGGTTTTGCTACTTCAAGAATATAAAATCGAAATTCGTGATAAGAAGGGAGCTGAAAACCTAGCCGCAGATCATCTTAGTAGACTTGAGGATCCTTATCAAGGGGATCATCCGAATAAAGAGATCAATGACTCTTTTCCCCTTGAGACCTTAATGTCTATCAACTCGAGTAATGATGAAGCCCCGTGGTTTGCGGACATTGCAAACTACTTGGCGGGTGGAATTCTCATTGGCGGGTTAACATCCCAGCAAAAGAAAAAGTTCTTCAAAGACATTAAGACTTACTTTTGGGATGACCCGTATCTCTTCAAACAATGCGCTGATTTGATTATTCGCCGATGTGTTGATGGACCGGTAGCTTTAGACATTCTCTAAGCTTGCCACAAAGGACCCACCGGTGGTCACTTTGGTCCCAACTACACCGCCAAAAAAGTGTTTAACTCGGGATTTTATTGGCCCACCATTTATTGTGATGCTCACGAGATGGTTAAACATTGTGATGCTTGCCAAAAACAAGGCAAGATCACACATAAAGATGAGATGCCTCAAACTTTCATACAAGAATGTGAAATCTTTGATGTATGGGGTATCGACTTTATGGGGCCATTCCCTTCATCTAAAGGAAACAAATACATCCTGGTAGCCGTTGACTACGTTTCTAAATGGGTTGAACCCAAAGCTTTACCCACTAATGACGCAAGGGTGGTTTGTAACCTTTTGAAATTGTTGTTCGCTAGATTCGGTGTGCCTCGTGCCATTATTAGTGATCGCGGGACTCATTTTTGCAATGATCAATTCGCAAGAGTCATGGCTAAGTATGGTGTCAATCATCGTCTTTCCACCGCTTACCACCCACAAACTAATCGCCAGGCTGAAATATCTAACCGAGGGTTAAAGCGAATTCTTGACTGAACTGTGGGAGAGCATCGTGCCTCATGGGCCGATAAACTTGATGATGCTCTATGGGCTTTTTGTACCGCATACAAGACTCCGATTGGTTGTACACCATATCGTCTCGTGTACGGGAAAGCATGCCACCTCCCCATTGAGTTGGAGTACAAGGCTTACTGGGCCTTGAAGTGGGCTAATTTCGATATCAACAAAGCCGGTGACCTACGCAAAATCCAACTCAATGAACTCAATGAACTCCGAAATGAGGCTTATGAAAATTCTTTGATATATAAGGAAAATACTAAGCTCATTCATGACTCCAAGATCAAAAACCGAGAGTTCCAAGTTGGAGACAAAGTTTTACTCTTCAACTCTCGGTTGAAAATCTTTTCCGGCAAGCTGAAATCTCGTTGGTCCGGCCCATTCACCATTGCCCAAATTTTTCCATATGGTACTCTCGAGCTCGCTCAACCTAATGGACCTAATTTTAAGGTGAATGGCCAACGAGTGAAGTTGTACTTTGGTGAGGACATCTCTCATGAGATGATTCCATCCCTCACCATGTTTCCAATGAACTAATTTTGGGTCGAGTCAGGCTCGTGACTCGGTTATCAAAAACAAGCGCTCCTCGGGAGGCAACCCGAGTATCTATCCTTTTCCGTTTTAACCTCCTAAGTGTAGGGGGACCTATATAGGTTATTTGTGTTTGTGTGGTGATGTGATTACAGGGATAAGTGCACTCTTGGAATCTTTGAAGAACCGTGCTCCCGTGTTATCCGAAATCCGATTCTATCTCTCAACTATCGTGATTAAATTTTCTTCATACTCACATTTGAAATTGATCACTTTAGTCGTCTCTTCCTTAACTTGATTTAACCAACGTGCACAATGTCATAAGTTTAGGGGAGACTTTTCCCACATGCTTAAACATTGAGGACAATGTTTATCTTAAGTGTAGGGGGACTTCTATCGAAGTTTTAAGTGGACTTTTCCATTAAAATGCCTTCATTTAACCGGAAAATCATCTTTTTCAGCATTTTTGAAATTTTTAATTAACTTTGGCCATGTAGTCGTAATTTTTAAATTTTTATCGTTTCTTTCATATGTATATATCCCGCAATAAAGTAAAAAATATTAATAAAGTGGTGTAGCTAGTTTAGAAGTCTTTGACATATTAGACCCGTTGCGATTATTTTGACTCAACCCGAATAGACTTGTCCAAGTTTATTCTAGCTAGTATCCTTAACCATGTAGACCTTAATTGGTTTATTATGCTAAGCATCCACGAGTCTCATTACTTGAGATTTTAAATTGTGGAGAACGAGAAATGATAAAGTCAATTATAAGTCGGTATTCTTGCACAAGCACACTTGGTGTGATTATTTGCCTATTCTCCCATCACTTGCTAATAATTTATCTGCAATAAGTAAGGTCTTACGAATTGAAAAGTTACTTAGCTCCTAGCCCAAGATCGTTTAAAAGTTTCTCGGTAATGATAAGAGTTCATAGCCAAGGCATAACTTATGAAGCGGGGCGCGAAGATTGGCGAGTCCGAAAAGGCCCTAACAAGGCATGAGGATTCCATTTTATTGCTAAATATCCAAAGTGATGTGAAAAGCATTATTCCCAAGATCAATATGAAGGATCAAGACTCACGACGAAAAGCAATCAACTCCCATAAAGATCATGGAGAAGTCTATCCGAAAAGACCCTAACAAGGTATGAGGATAAATAGATCCAAGTCTGAAAAGGAGGCGAATCGTTGTATCTCAAAATCCCAAATAACGATTGAAGAAATAATGATGAAGTCGTGGTCAACAAAGTTGGAGTATCCCTCAAAAGTCTCCAAGTGAAGAAACTCTATAAACGAAGAGAAGACCATTATCTCAAGAACGTCTCTCAAGATATGAAGTATGAAGTACATGCCAAATATCGGCCCGAGAAAGGTCTCAAATCGTGAAGCGAGTTATGCCAAGATATGAACTTTTTGATATCCCGAGAAGCAGTTTTAAGAGATTTTGTCCTTTAGTTAACTATTAATCAAATCGTCCTACTTTGCTTTCAGCCTAAATAAACTATCGCAATAAGTCCAAAAATGTATCTTCATGATCATTCTAAGACAAAAATAAAATATAAGAGATACACCTAGGAATAAGGGAGTTTAAGCATATAATTAAGCCATGTGTGTAAGTGTTTGATTTGCTAACTTATAATAACAATGATATCGTTTTTATGCTTAGTTTGGGGAACATGAAACTTGAGGGTGATAAATCTTCGCAGCACCAAAGCCCTAATGTAAGTCCTTGATCTCTTTGCAAGTTATTTCCATGTAGCTATTTTCTAGTGAAAATGGTTTTCTATCCTTTTGTTTCCTTTAAAGTTTTAATTTTTCTTAGTACCTCTAATTTTTGTTTTAGTAGTATGTTAATAAGGCCAAGGTTGATTGATTATGAGAAAAGTGTAAAATTGCTTTACCACTAAGCATTGCATGAGGGCATGGCAATGGTTAAGTGTAGGGGATTTGATAGTGTGAAAACACCCATGCTTTTACCACTTATTTCTGGCTAAAACGAGACCAAAACGCGTATTTAATATCATTTGTTTGGAATTATGCGTGGTTTTTGTGTTTATTGTGTTTTCAGAGCCAACCGGATGAATATTGAAGAAAACATGGGATTGCACGGGTTTTATCAAAGAAAAAGACTCAAGACGAAGTATATTGTCCAAGAGATGCAAAAGATTTGAAGTCAATGGGCCTATTTGAAGATTTATCGAAGAAAAGGACCAAAGATGGAAGATTTACATATGTCGAAGGAACTCAAGTCTATTAAACGAAGAAATTAAAAGACGAGTTGAATTTAATCGTCGACAAATCCCGAATCAGAATCGAAAACGTCAACTTTACTGAAAAGACGAGAAGACGAAAAGAAAGAAGAAAGCCCACTCACCAACCAACCACTTGACCTATATAAAGAAACCCCCTCACACTTTTTGAGCTAGTTTTTCATTCCAGTTCTTTTCTTTTCTTTCGTAGGAAGCCAACACCATTAAGGTGTTGGTGATTTTTCATTTTTTGTTGAATCTTTAATCTTGTAAGTTTTTAATCTTTCCTTTTGTTTACTCTACCTTAATCAATCAATATAATCATTCCATTAATCTTGTTCATCTTCATCTTTTTGATTTAAAGTTTAAAGTTCTTATTTGGTTGATTTTTATCTTCAAAAGTAAGTGGGTTTTATGTTTTTAGTGTTTTGATTTGATGTTTACCATTAGTAGATGATTCGTGATTAGTTTCGTTAAAAGTTTTGGTTAAAAACTTGGTGATTTTAGTCAAAAACGTATTTTCAGTTACCTACTGTTCTTCATCTTCAAAACCTTTCCCAGATTCCGAATCAAGCACTGTTCACTTTTATTCCGTATCAACCTTGTTCATCCGGAATATTTTATATTCCGGATCAGTGTCTTCCATTCGGAATATTTTTTATTCCGTATCAAGATTGTTATTCCGGATCAAGTTTCCTTTTTGTTCATTCCGAATCAAGTTCACTCATCCGGAATAATTATTCCGGATCAAAGCCCTTCATCCGGAATAATCAATTATTCTGGATCAACTCTTTTATTCCGCATCAACCCCATTATTCCAGATCAACCTTCATATTCCGCATCAAGCTCTTATTCTGGATCAACACCATTTATTCCGCATCAACCACTACATTCCGGATAAAAAACTTTATTCCGAATCAACTTTCTATTCCGAATCAAATTTATTCCGAATGAAGTGTTTTCTAGTAAGGGATATTTACTGTTTCTGTTTTATTGGTTAATTTTTATTTCAGTCTTATTTTATTAACTGTTTTTAGTCTAATTTTATATCTTTGTGCATTTAACCCTTTTTAGTAGAATAGAAAACTCAATCCCCTTTTTGTAACCAAGAACAATTATTCCACTTTGAGCCGTGATCAATTCGAGAAGATTCCGAGACTAATCTAAACCCCCAAGCAAAAAACTTGTATCAACGTTCCAAGTTTTTAAGCTCATGAAAACGACTTCTGAGGAAATTTCAGCTTAGGACTCGTTCTTCATATAAATGAAAGTGTATCTTTACTGATACCTTATCCTATCAACGAGAAAGCCAATTTTCTTGGGTCTCAAGCTATATTAACCAAACATTCAAAGTTTAGTAGCTCAAGTCACTGGCAAGTGTATATATTGTATATATTTAAACACCAAAAAGAAAAAGAGAAAACTATAAAACCTAGAAAAATCCTAATAATAAAAAACTTAGAAAAACCTAAAAATATTTTCAAAAAGGGCAACTCTTCTAGATTAAATAATATTTACGGCCTTAGAAATGTCGTTCAGTAATGACACGGTTTTGACTTCGTCTATTTCCGCCCAATTGTCTTTAGTTTTGTATTTAGTTTCATTTTGTTCATTGCATTTGTTTTGGTTATGGATGCTCTTTGTTTGCTCGTCTACTCGTCTGCTTGTTTGCTCATCTACATGCTTGAATGCCAAGACTGAAACACTATGGTAGTTGTCGTAGAATTTGTCTGCCTGATTTTTCTCATTTGTCTCTTTAATTATGTGATTTTGTGCTCTGCACCTGCCTGATCCATCTTTGGTATTTATGTGACTCTATGCTCTCCACGTGCCGGATCCCTCTCGTTCATCTATGTATTTATGTGACTCTATGCTTTGTACCTGGTTTGGATTGCATCATAATGAGACTCTGTCGAGCATCGAGTGTGCACTTTGGGATACTCTACTTTTTGTTTGGTTATTAGTTCTTTAGTTTTTTTGTTTGACAAACTATCAATGTTCACCGCTGCGGTATTGTAAGTTCGAGGGGGGATGTTAGCTAATAAGGCACATTGGCCCGAACCACTTATTTCGGTCTGTTTTGTTGATAGGATTAGGTTTTGTATTTTATTTATTTTCTTGCAATCTTCTATGTTATGTGAATTTGATTAATATATTTTTCATTATTCCCGACCTAAGCAAGAGGAGTTATTCATATGAGGGCAACAACACAAATTCAGGAGTTTGTGAGCAAGGCTGACAATATTGTGATAAGTATGTAGTATGTTACAAATGGTATAAAATCCACATACACATGATTTATTGAAAATTACAACTTAAATGGGAATAAGCATGTTGAAATAATGTATAAAATTAAAGAATTTTAAGTCCTTGTGTATATTCGATTTTTTCTGGTGCTATGATGACTATGAGAAGATATAATTATAAAATGATATATATCTTCTCGTACATGCTTAAATCAATTTATTAAGCAATTAAGTAATTTTATGTAATCTCTTTCATGCAATAGGATATTTCTTCAACTACATACTTAAGCTAGTGTGAGTAGTGGTGAGAAACCTGATTTCACCTCAACGGTAAATCAACTTTCTATTAACTCACCAAAAACTCACCATTCATTCGTAGTAAGGAAAAAAAGCTCACCTTCATGAGAATACATACTTTATAAAAATATACACCACTAAATAATCTAGAGACTCACAAACCAATTAAAAGAATAATAAAAATGCTACAAACACAAACTCACCAACGATGAGAAACCTATTGTTTGCTGGTACCAGATGATGTTACATTTACTCGGGTGGTTAACCCTTCGCGCGCCTAGGAGTTTTGCAACCCCTCGGGTAGTGTATCCGGTCGTGTAGATATAGCATAGGCAAGGACTCAGGGTTGTTATCGTTTTCTCAGAGAATAGTGTGGGAGGTTAGTGTACAGTGTACCTAAGGTCTAGAGGTTGGAAGGAGATTATTTTCATATTTTTATATATTATGAAAGCAAGTAAATAATCGAGTATAGTAGGGGATTTTGATTAACGCTCTAAACTAACCTAATTTAATGTTGTAGAATTTCACCAAGTAAATAAAATGTGTGTTAATGCAATGATGCCTAAAAACGTTACTTGCTTATTTCGGTCTCGCTTTGTTTTGATTCGAGAATATATAAAAACAAGCATTTATGAAAACAACGAATATCGAATTCTTGAGTTCAAGTATTTTTTTCATCCATTATCACTTAAGATATGAATAAACAAGTTCTCAACCTAACTGTAAAACACGCATGCTTTTACCATGAATAGTACCCTTAAGATCGTACGTACATCATTAGAACTTTCCTTTTATAGCACGTTTATGTTTCATGAACAAGAATTACAAGTATTACGTACGTGTTATAACACGATAAG
The DNA here is from genome assembly GCA_025667525.1 of Glebionis coronaria. NCBI lineage: Eukaryota > Viridiplantae > Streptophyta > Magnoliopsida > Asterales > Asteraceae > Glebionis > Glebionis coronaria. Next base: position 631,984,919 of record CM046874.1, on the reverse strand, counting down.
TATTTATTACGTACGAACACACGATAATTATTCAAATAATAATTATAGTCACGAACATACGAACATAAAATCATGAACGTAAATTAATCACGAACTAATATTACGTATGTATATATATTTATTACGAACACGAATAAATATATTAAGTCACGATCGATAACTAATTAGAACACGTAATTTACAAACACGTAAAACACGAACAAGAGAACACACTATTATTTTAGACACGAGAAAGGTTCGGGTTACCCCATGCGGGGCCCCCTACCCGCGGCATACACAAGAAACATGGACTTAGCCCATGTAATTTTTACTAACTAGGGAATTAAGGGAAAAACATGTTTCATATTTACAAAATCTAGAAAATAATTAAAACCCTAGTTTTTCTTTTCTTTGTCCTCTTTGGCCGCCGGGTTCAAGAACACCACAAGGGTGATTCGGTTTGATTTTGATCTTGGAATTATTACAAGGGTCGTTTTGTGTTCGTCCTTATTCGATTCACGTGATCGGTATAACTTTTAACCTTTTATTTTTATGTTTTGATTTATTGAATCACATAAAATCATGATGTTTTTAATTAAACTAATTAAAAACAAGTATTTTAAACATGTTAATAATCATGGGGTTAAATCAAATCAAGGGTTTAGGGGTGTTTGTGATCTAGCCGACGCCTAACCGAGCCCCAAGGGGGTCTCGGCTTGGCTTAATTCGCACCACCGAGACCATATGGTCTCGGTATGGTGGTGGTGGTCTCACGGCAGCAGCAAGGCAAGGGGAAACCCCGACCTTGTTCGGGGTATGGTGATGGTTACGGGCCCGGTTCATGGGTTTTAATCACAGGTCCGGTTCATGAATCATTTTTTTCAAGGTTTATGATTTTTACAAGTTATGTTATTTTCTTTAGACTTAAATTAAATTAATTAAAAGCATGAATATGATTAATTTAATTTACATGACTTAGGTTATTATTTTAATTATTAATTTATGAATTTTATCCTAAGTATTTATTATGTAATTAAACTATATAATTAATTAATTATTAAAACCATGACTTATAATTAATTAATTAACATAACTTAGGTTATATTATTAATAGATAATAATACATGTTTTAATCTAAGTATTTTACCTTATTTAATTAAAATTATGTTATATTTAAATAAATACTTTAACCTATAGTTTATTTAATTTACATGTAATAATTAATAAACTTACTATATAATCACATGACTTAGAATAATAATCAGAAAACACTTAAGCTTATATAATTAGCTTAATTATCCAACTTATATCTATTTATGGAAACTTTCTATTTTTAGAAACTTATTTATTTAAGGCAGCTAATCTATTTATGGAAACTTTCTATTTTTAGAAACTTATTTATTTAAGGCAGCTAATCTATTGATGGAAACTTTCTATTTTTAGAAACTTATCTATTTTAAGCATTAATTCTATTTTTGGAAACTTTCTATTTTTGGAAACTTTCTATTTTTGGGAACTTTCTATTTTTGGAAACTTCCTAATTTTGGTAACTTTCTATTTTAGGAAACTTTCTATTTTAGGAAACCTGCTATTTTTAGAAAGTTACTTATTATAACACAACAAGTATAATAATACATGAAATACAAGTAATACTTAATTAGAATAGACAAAATATAAGATAAACACAGTATAAAGCATAAATCAGTAAAACATGACATGAACATATAAAACAAGCTAAGACATGATATAAAACCAGTTACGTATTCAGTAATCAGATACTTATACATGTATGTATTTATGTAGAATTAGTGATACCGGAGTAGGACTCTCTTCCGTTCGTCTTCTTCGTTCACTAGATATAAGGTACGGACTCTCCGTCCTTTCAGTATGGACATTCTTTCCTTATTAGGATTCCCCGTATGCAGCCAACTGTTTTCCCTAGTATATGTTTTATATGTTTTCATTGCATATGTTTAATTAGAATACCTAAAGCCATATACATACATGACCAGTGTCACCTAGTTATGGAGGTACCATAACCATAACACTGGAGGCACCAGTGTTATGACTTCCCCACGGCGGAGTGATTGCTCGTGGCGTCCCTTTCAACTTTTGGCCATTTATTATATTATCAGGTGGGGCGTATGGGTGCATCCTAGTTACATGTTTTCAGCAGATTACTCAGTGTGAATGTGGTGTGTGTCTTGCATCCTTCACAAGGAGCTGATCCCTCCTACCCAAAACAAGTATATTAAATTAGAGGCAGCCCCTCTAATTTGCATGACGAGGTCACCCCTCCAAGTATTCATGCACGTTGATATTTCATGACCTATATTGGCTAACGGTAAAATATGTTAAACAGTTTTTACAAAATAAACATAAGGCTTTTCAAACTATAAAACCAGTTTTACTAAGATATAACCGGGTTATCCAGGACTTAGTTTCTTCTGCTATTTCATGCTTATATGCTTATATTATTCATGCTTTACTTGTACATCCGTGCACTGAGCGTATTGCTCAGCCGTTTCCTTTTCATGTTCCCAAAACGGCAGGTACTCAAGGACGCTCGTAGACTTTAATCGTATGTGCATATGGACTGGAAGCTTTCTAGCCTTCTTTACTTAATGCATTTATCTATAATTTGATACTCTTTCCATGGACATTGTTTAGTCCTTTCATTTACATTACTTATGTTTGTGTGTGATGAGTTCTACTTTTGGACTACCAATGTTTGATTCCGGTATTTCCTTTATGGTCATGTAATGCTTAGACATTTATCCTTGTATGATTTGATGACACGCCATAATCACGCGTGGCATTCCATTTATCAAAATGAGGTGTAACAATTATGGTATCAGAGCCAAGGCTTTGACTTGTAGGCTCTCAAAACATGACCTGTGATTAGTGGGTAGTCACTATGGTCTTCCTAGAACTGACAGTCGGTTTTCTTGCATTCATCATTTTCATGCATACATATATATGTCCTTGTCGCAGGTTTATGACTAAGTAATGGATGGTACAGGACTGGCCCTATTTAGTCGCATTTGTTTTATCGAAACTTTTAAATTTGGGACCGACCCATAGGCGTCCCCTTGCCATGTCTTTTATTTTGGGTGAACTGACCATAGGCGTTCACTCTTGAGCATACAAAAGTTTTCATAAAATTGCATCATGCATTCATGTACTAGTTTTCATGCCTAAAATTTTTCTCATGATTTATTGGTATAAATTTTTTCATGTATATATTTTATGTTTTGATCAGTTTAATCATGTATTTTTTGTTATAATGTCAGATGGTTCTCACACGCGAGCAGGAACAACTCTATGCAGTAATCCAAGTTGCAATGCAAGCTTTGCTTCCTCAGCTGAGGAACGACATCAGGGCTGAGGTTCAGGCTGCCAACAATCAGCAACATCACCCAGCACCTCCTCCTCCTCCAGTGACATTGGCTACATGGCTGGAGAGATTCAACAAGCTCCGTCCTTGAGCTTTTGAGAGAACAGATAGCCCCAGTAAAGCTGAAAGCTGGTTGGCTCACATTGAGAAGATCTTCGATGCTATGGGCAGTGACCCCGTCTTCAAGTCGAGATTGGCATGTTACCGGTTCGAAGGCGATGTGTTAAATTGGTGGTTAGCATTGAAGCAGTCTGAGGGAGGTGATAATTGGGTGGCTGGTTTGACATGGGCTCAGTTCAGAGATAGGGTGATGGAGCAGTTCTTTCCCAAGGCTGAGCAAGACAAGTTGAAGAGAGAGTACCATGGGATCCGACAGAGAGCTGGGGAGAATTGCAACGAGTTCATGCACCACTTTCTTCGCTTAGCTGGATTCCTTGGTGCAGCGATAGGTACTTCTGAAGAGCAGGCACACCACTTTAGGTGGTCTCTTCGCACATCGTTCGCAAACAACTTGGTGTGTGCTACGTTCAACACGGTAGCACAAGTGGCCGATGCAGCACGTAAGCTGGAGATGCTGCATGAGAGAGATGAATTCGGGGAAGCAGAGAAACCCGATAAGAGGTAAACATTCGTATTCAAGCGGTGACCAATCCGTATTCTTTCAGTATATGTCAATATTTCATCTCTTTAAATTGTATCTTCCAGGCAGAAGACTGGGGACCGGTCTCAGCCGGCTACTCAGCAGTTGCCTAATCATCCCAAGGGAAACGGTCAGACTAACGACAGTTCTGCTACGGATAGGCATGGCAGTAATGATAATTACCGTAACAACGCTGGACACTCCAACAGCAGCAGGTCCTTATACTTACGCATTTTCTTATGATTTGATGCTATAACTCATAATTCTGACACATTAGCAAATCTTCTACCAGGAACCACGGAAACGGTAGGGACCAGAACCAGAGAGGTTCACAGCCTAGCCGTCCAGCTATTACTGGTATTCAATCTTACGATTATCCGCATTGTCCTTTGTACCCTATTTTCATGTCTCATGTATAATGTCTTATCAGGTTCTCAGCCAGCCAGAGCACCTGTTGGAGGATATACTCATCCTCTTTTCTCTACTTGCCACCGTAGGCACCCAGCGCCATGTCGCCGCGACAGTGACGCATGCTTCAAGTGTGGTCTTCCTGGCCATCACATGAAGGACTACCGCAAGGGCGAGATGGAGGGCACATCAGGACATGTTGATACCAAGCCGCCTCCTACCACTGGATGCGTCTACACGACATCTTGCGATCAGGCCAACAAGTCTACAGGTACCATCAATGGAATCTTGTATATGTATGGTCAAGCTGCATGTGTTCTGTTTGATACGGGTGCTACTCACTCCGTTATTTCTACTACTTATGACAAGAATGTTAGGATACTCCCCATGCCACTAGAGAATAGACTCGGTATTTCCACGCCTTTGCGAGACTTTGTACTTATCACCCATGTGTACAAGAGCCTTCCCTTAGAGTTTGACGACAAGGTTCGTCCTGTTGACGCACTTCCGCTGGACATAAATGACTTTGACATGATTTTGGGCATGGATTGGCTATCCAAGCATCATGCTACCATAGACTGCCATTCATATCGAGTCATCTTTGGTGATGTTAATGCACAAGAGTACATTCACAACGGGTTCATACCTGGTAGGTCTGTACAAATCATATCAACCCTACAAGCACGTGCATTATTGTCACATGGGTGCGAGGGTTATCTAGCTACTGTTCATGACATGGATGTTGAATCCCCATCAATTCAGAATCATCCAATAGTGTTAGAATTTCAAGATGTATTTCCAGAAGAACTTCCGGGCATACCACCTGCACGTGAAGTGGAATTTAATATCGAGCTCATCCCAGGAGCTGAGGTGATTTCCAAGGCTCCTTATCGCATGGCTCCCATAGAGTTAAAGGAGCTGAAGGATCAACTGCAAGAACTTCTAGAACGAGGTTTCATTCGACCGAGCGCATCTCCATGGGGTGCACCGGTCCTATTTTTTAAGAAGAAGGATGGCAGTATGTGTCTTTGCATAGACTATCGCGAGCTCAACAAGATTACGATCAGGAATAGGTATCCACTGCCACGTATAGATGATCTGTTTGACCAACTACAAGGGGCCAAACACTTCTCCAAGATTGATCTCAGGTTAGGCTATCATCAGCTACGGGTTAAGGAGCAGGACATCGCCAAGACTGCCTTCCGTACACGCTATGGCCACTACAAATTTGTAGTCATGCCATTCGGCCTGACCAATGCTCTAGCAGTGTTCATGGATTTGATGAACATAATCTTCTATGAATTTCTGGACAAGTTCGTCATTGTCTTCATCGATGACATCCTGATTTTCTCAAAGTCCAAGGAGGAACACGAAGACCATCTTCGTACAGTACTAAAGATTCTTCGCCAAAAGCAGTTGTATGTTAAATTCTCCAAGTGTGAGTTCTGGTTAGACAAGGTGGCATTCTTAGGTCACATTGTATCAGCAGAAGGAATCACTATGGATCCAGCGAAGGTTGAGGCTATTACTAAGTGGCCACGCCCGACATCAGTGATTGAAGTCCGCAGTTTCTTAGGCTTAGCTGGCTATTACCGTAGGTTCATGGAGAAGTTTTCCCGCCTAGCACTACCATTGACCAAACTGATACAGAAAGGGGAGAAATTCGTCTGGACTGAAGAACGAGAGAAGAGATTTGAAGACCTGAAGCAGAAGTTAGTATCTGCACCTATTCTTACTCTCCCATCTGGTACGGGTGGATTTCAAATCTACAGTGATGCATCGGGGAAGGGACTTGACTGTGTTCTCATGCAACATGGGAAAGTGATCGCGTATGCTTCACGGCAACTTAAGCCTTATGAGGAAAATTACCCTACGCATGACCTGGAACTTGCTGCAGTCGTGTTTGCATTGAAGATATGGAGGCACTACTTATATGGAGAATCATGTGACATTTTCACGGACCACAAGATCTTGAAGTATATATTCACTCATCGTGAATTGAACATGAGACAGAGGAGATGGTTAGAGCTATTGAAGGCTTATGACATTAATCTGCAGTATCATCCCGGCAAGGCGAATGTAGTAGTTGATGCACTTAGCAGAAAGTCTGGAATGATCAATGGCATTCAGATTGAGGAAGAAATCATAAGAGACTTGGAGCGACTAGACATAGAGATCTTGGTACTTGGACAGCACGGTTACTGGGCTAATCTTAGAGTAGAACTCGAGTTACTCTCTAAGATCAAGGAAGCTCAGAAAGATGATGGAGAAATCTGGGCGATAATTCAGAATTTGGAGAAGCAGACAGAATTCAGAGTAGATGCACATGGTATCTTATGGCAGGGCACGAGACTTTGTGTTCCTGATGATCAAGAACTCCGGGAAGCTTTGTTAGTTGAGGCTCATAGTTCCCCATTCTCTATACATCCTGGTTCGACCAAGATGTACCATGACATCAAGCAGTCCTTTTGGTGGAGTGGTATGAAACAGGATGTTGCCACTTACGTCTCCAAATGTCTTACCTGCCAGTAGGTTAAGATCGAGATTCAGTGATCTGGCGGTCTCCTTCAACCGTTAGATATTCCAGAGTGGAAGTGGGACAAAATCACCATGGATTTTGTTACTGGTCTTCCGCCAACCAAGAGGAAGCACGATGCAATTTGGGTTATCGTAGATCGACTTACCAAATCAGCTCATTTCTTAACGATCCACAAGGAAGATTCGGTCAGTAAACTCGCCGATACGTATAGAAGCGAGATCATGAGACTACACGGTGCTCCATCCAGCATCGTCTCAGACAGAGATCCTCGATTCACTTCGCGATTTTGGAAAAGTCTGCAGAAAGCTTGGGGTACACAACTTAAGCTAAGCATGGCTTTTCATCCTTAAATAGACGGGCAGTCGGAGCGAACGATTCAGACATTGGAAGACATGTTGAGGTCATGTGCGTTAGAATGGACGGGTGATTGGGACGATTATAGTTGTTTGGTGGAGTTTGCATACGACAACAGTTGGCACGCAAGTATCAGGTGTGCTCCTTTCGAGATGTTGTATGGCAGAAAGTGTCACGCCCGAATCTGCTGGGATCAGGTTGGTGAGCGAACACTTGAAGGACCAGAGATCATAGAGTTGACTAATGAGAGGGTCACAGTAGCTAAGCAGAAACTTCAAGAAGCACGGTCACATCAGAAGAGCTACGCAGACAAGCATCGTAGGGACATACATTTTAAAGTAGGAGATCACGTGTTCCTTAAGGTTTCGCCGGCACGTGGTGTTAGACGTTTTAGAGTTAAAGGGAAGCCCAGTCCTCGTTTCATCGGACTGTTTGATATCATTGAACGAGTCGGTGAAGTATCTTACCGTTTAGCGTTACCTCCGCAGCTTTCTCATGTACACAAGGTGTTTCATGTGTCCTTACTCATAGGGTACCAGTATCATCCCCTTCACATGGTTCAGTATCCACTGGAACAGATTCGTGAAGATCTCACTTTCATAGAAGAACCCGAACGAGTTCTTGACAGACAAGAACGTGTCATGAGAAGGAAGACGATTCCATTCGTCAAAATCCTTTGGAGGGATCATACCGAGCGAGAAGCCACTTGGGAAAAGAGGATTATATCCGGGCTTCTTACCCTCATTTCATATTTTGAATTCGGGTATGTTCTTCTTTTCCAGTTTACTTTATCTATAATTCGAGGACGAATTATTCTTTTTAGGGGGGAAGAGTTATAAAACCCGCATGCTTTTACCATGAATAGTACCCTTAAGATCATACGTACATGATTAGAACTTTCCTTTTATAGCACGTTTATGTTTCATGAACAAGAATTACAAGTATTACGTACGTGTTATAACACGATAAGTATTTATTACGTACGAAAACACGATAATTATTCCAATAATAATTATAATCACGAACATACGAACATGAAATCATGAACTTAAACTAATCACGAACTAATATTACGTATGTATATATATTTATTACGAACACGAATAAATATATTAAGTCACGATCGATAACTAATTAGAACACGTAATTTACAAACACGTAAAACACGAACACGAGAACACGCTATTATTTTAGACATGAGAAAGGTTCGGGTTACCCCATCTGGGGCCCCCTACCCGCGACATACACAAGAAACATGGGCTTAGCCCATGTAATTTTTACTAACTAGGGAATTAAGGGAAAAACATGTTTCATATTTACAAAATCTAGAAAATAATTAAAATCCTAGTTTTTCTTTTCTTTGTCCTCTTTGGCCGTCGGGTTCAAGAACACCACAAGGGTGATTCGGTTTGATTTTGATCTTGGATTTATTACAAGGGTCGTTGTGTGTTCGTCCTTATTCGATTCACGTGATCAGTATAACTTTTAACCTTCTCTTTTTATGTTTTGATTTATTGAATCACATAAAATCATGATGTTTTTAATTAAACTAATTAAAAACAAGTATTTTAAACATGCTAATAATCATGGGGTTAAATCAAATCAAGGGTTTAGGGGTGTTTGTGGTCTAGCCGGCGCCTAACCGAGCCCCAAGGGGGTCTCAGCTTGGCTTAATTTGCACCACCGAGACCATATGGTCTCGGTATGGTGGTGGTGGTCTCACGGCAGTAGCAAGGAAAGGGGAAACCGCGACCTTGGTTGGGGTATGGTGATGGTTACGGGTCTGGTTCATGGGTTTTAATCACGGGTCCGGTTCATGAATCATTTTTTTCAAGGTTTATGATTTTTACAAGTTATGTTATTTTTTTTAGACTTAAATTAAATTAATTAAAAGCATGAACATGATTAGTTTAATTTACATGACTTAGGTTATTAATTTAATTATTAATTCATGAATTTTAACCTAAGTATTTATTATGTAATTAAACTATATAATTAATTAATTATTAAAACTATGACTTATAATTAATTAATTAACATGACTTAGGTTATATTATTAATAGATAATAATACATGTTTTAACCAAAGTATTTTACCTTATTTAATTAAAATCATGTTATATTTAATTAAATACTTTAACCTATAGTTTATTTAATTTCCATGTAATAACTAATAAACTTACTATATAATCACATGACTTAGAATAATAATCAGAAAACACTTAAGCTTATATAATTAGCTTAATTGTACAGCTTATATCTATTTATGGAAACTTTCTATTTTTAGAAACTTATTTATTTAAGGCAGCTAATCTATTTATGGAAACTTTCAATTTTTAGAAACTTAATTATTTAGAAACTTACTTATTTAAGGCAGCTAATCTATTTATGGAAACTTTCTGTTTTTAGAAACTTATCTATTTTAACCAGTAATTCTATTTTTGGAAACTTTCTATTTTTGGGAACTTTCTATTTTATAAAACTTTCTATTTTTGGGAACTTTCTATTTTTGGAAACTTTCTATTTTAGGAAACCTTCTATTTTTACAAAGTTACTTATTATTACACAACAAGTATAATAATACATGAATACAAGTAATACTTAATCAGAATAGACAGAATATAAGATAAACATTATATAAAGCTTAAATCAGTAAAACATGACATGAACATATAAAACAAGCTAAGACATGATATAAAACCAGTTACGTATTCAGTAATCAGATACTTATACATGTATGTATCTATGTAGAATTAGTGATACCGAAGTAGGACTCTCTTCCGTTCGTCTTCTTCGTTCACTGGATATAAGGTACGGACTCTCCGTCCTTTCAGTATGGACATTCTTTCCTTATTAGGATTCCCTGTATGCAGCCAACTGTTTTCCCTAGTATATGTTTTGTATGTTTTGATTGCTTATGTTTAATTAGAATACCTAAAGCCATATACATGCATGACCAGTGTCACCTAGTTATGGAGGTACCATAACCATAACACTAGAGGCACCAGTGTTATGACTTCCCCACGGTGGAGTGATTGCTCGTAGCATCCCTTTCAGCTTTTGGCCATTTATTATATTATCAGGTGGGGCGTATGAGTGTATCCTAGTTACATGTTTTCAGCAGATTACTCAGTGTGAATATGGTGTGTGCCTTGCATCCTTCACAAGGAGTTGATCCATCCTACCCAAAACCGGCATATTAAATTAGAGGGAGCCCCTCTAATTTGCATGACGAGGTCACCCCTCCAAGTATTCATGCACGTTGATATTTCATGACCTATATTGGCTAACGGTAAAATATGTTAAACAGTTTTTACAAGATAAACATAAGGCTTTTCAAACTATAAAACCAGATTTACTAAGATATAACCGAGTTATCCAGGACTTAGTTTCTTACGTTGTTTCATGCTTATATGCTTATATTATTCATGATTTACTTGTACGTCCGTGCACTGAGCGTATTGATCAGCCGTTTTCCTTTTCATGTTCCCAAAACGGCAGGTACTCAGGGATGCTCGTAGACTTTAAGCCTATGTGCATATGGACTGGAAGCTTTCTAACCTTCTTTACTTTATGCATTTATCTATACTTTGATACTCTTTCCATGGACATTGTTTAGACCTTTCATTTACAGTACTTATGTTTGTGTGTGATGAGTTCTACTTTTGGACTACCGATGTTTGATTCCGGTATTTTCTTTATGGTCATGTAATGTTTAGACATTTATCCTTGTATGCTTTGATGACACGTCATAATCACGCGTAACATTCCATTTATCGAAATGGGGTGTTACACTAACTAAGTGATTAAGTATTTATTTTTTCTTAACAGTAACTTTTTATTAAGAGTTACAAAAGTTTTAATAAACTTTATTTTTAGGAAAATGTTTTATTAGAATTGAAAATGGAAATTTAAATATGGTATATTCCATATGGTCTAGGAATATTCTTCGAGGATAAAAACTCCACCATATGGGACTTCACCACTAAAAGACAAAAATGAGCGGAGTCTATTGGCGCGGCTCAAAATAGGGGGTTGCGGTTCCATATCGATATGGAACCGCAGGCCTATTTATTAAACCGCGGCCAGATATGACCGTTGGGCTCTTGTCTTACAAATAGTGGACCATTTCCAGATTTCCTTTTCACCTCTTTTGCACATAAATTTCCATATTCAATCCACCTTCTTAAATCACTCAAATCCTTGGTTATTTGGTTGATTACTACTTGTTTAGAAGTGAATCTTTCTCCTCCCATCTCATCCTCTCAAGTGCAAAGAGAAGAACACTTTCATCCTTGAAGTGTTGTGTATACCTCAAGATCCATTGAAGATCAAAACTTTGTTTCATTCTTGTGTCATTATGAAGATCCAAATAGTTGTGTATATTTGAAAGTTGTGTACGTATTGTGGTTAATACTTAGACCTTAAAGTATATTGGTGTAGATTGGTCACGACTTTTAGTTTGGAGTCGGAAATTGGTTAACTGAGGTGTACGGTTTCTCCACCTTAAGGAGCTTGTTAATTAGTTAACTCTCGGGTAAGGAGTACTCGAGGAGTGGAGTAGGAACGAGGAGTGAGCTTTGATGTTCGGACCACTATAAATCCTTGGTGTTTTGTTTGATCTTTCCTTTCCTTATCTCTTTCCATTCATTATTCTTTATTGCATATATTTATGATTATTAGTTTAGATCCACTATCTATTGTTCATATTGTGCATAAGAAGATTTCACATAATCACTCAAGTCTAGTTTTTCAAAAAGATTTTTGAAAACCGATCTTTGATCATTTTAACTTAAGAAACTATTCAACCCCCCTTCTAGTTTCTAGAATGTGTTTACCTAATCATGTACTACTTAATAATGTTCTCTTAATGTGTTTGCAATCCCTTCAAATTTTGTTTATTAAATATGTAGGTATTTTTTTGTATTAATTACAAGTCAGATGTGGAACAAATAAAACCTAGCATAGTGGTATGGAGACGTTTACTAGATCTCACCTACTTGAAATACACCCTCATAATCGTATATGTGACAAAATCATTCATATAGAATCATAGACAAACAATATATCTAATCATTAACACATGCATTAACAAACACCTAAATGTATCCGCCAGAACAACACACAAGACTACCATGCAATTGGCAACCCGGTCAAGAGAGTTCACGAACAAGAACACGAATCTACGTGGTGAGGCATCATCTAATCACCCATGTTTCTCTAGACATATCAGTAGTTAACATATGAAGATATAGTCTGATTTTCTAGAGCTTAACGTGCACACAATCAAGCCAAGATGCAACAAACACAAGAAGATCCCATTATATCTTTCATGCAATCATAGATAAACAAAAATATATTTAGACATGATTAATGAAAATAGATAAAACCTTGTTCTTCAATTGACATGGGTGAAAGAATGGAGTTTATTAGGAATTTTAAACCCTAAAATCGGCAAGCAATGGCTGCTCCAAGCTAAATCTAAAATTCTACATGAGTTGTATATTTATAAGAGGTCTATATAATAGAGTTTGGGCTGCGACGATGTCGGGTTATAAGTGTGAAGTCGTCAGGCCTGGAAAACCTCTATGAGCTTCTACTTTCGATAAGTTGTGACGCCATTAGGTTGAATGGGCGACGTCGTCTGGAGGATCGATGCGATGGTTTCAGGTATAAAGTGTGACGCCGTCTATAGCTCATGTTTTCAACTTTCTTTGTGACTTGAGAAATCCGTGCATTCTTGAGTGGCCTCTTTCATACTTCTTTAAAAGTCTTGAAAATGCTTGAAAACACCTCCAAAACGTCCAAATGCTCTAAGTGCTTCCAAATTACTAAAATAACAAAAAGAAAATAATTAAGAGTACAAAATGATACATTATCAAATATCCATACATTTGAGATTTGCTTCTTCTCAAGCAAATGAGCTTTTCTACCTAAGATAATTGTACAATGGGGTATTTCACTTAATAATAAAAACAATCACAACATACGTAGATGGACTTTTTTTAGTAATGCATAGAAATTACAAATGCAATCACCTCACATAAGTGTTGAATCTCACATCGCTCAAGTGTATGGTTAATTTAATACAAGGTAAAACCAAAACATAAATTATTCACTCATTACCTGGCGCAACATATAGATTACCACAGGATTAATAAAGGATCAAACCTCCATCACTCTAGTGTAAGCACCTAGCATTTACTATCAAATGGGACTTCACAAAGGGTATGGAATCACGGGTATGGATAGACATGGAATATTTGGGGTGGCAAGTCAACCATATGCGAGATATTTACAGTGTTGCTCAAGACGATACACGACCTCCATCTTATATGATATACAACAACTTGATACATACAATACATTACAATGAAGCTATTTTTTGCTTTTAAAATAAGTATACAAAGGGGATGTGTAGTGTCTCTACACTTGAGTTTTACTAAAATTCATAACTACTCTAATGATCCGAAATAAAAGGATCAACTAACATGTAGTTCTTCAATAAGCACATATGAGGGTAATAAGCCGCTTACAACCGAGAGAAGTAAGAAGTCATAATGAATAAATATCTAGATGCTTGATCCCCGGCGGACAATAATGTATTTCTAAGTTTTGTAATTTTTAGTTGATTTCGGATTTCTTTTAATGCATTGTAATGTTTATTGATGACGTATAGTCCCCAGCCGGGCCATGTACCCGACCCATGGGTACTATGTGACAAATCTAACATTTTCAGGTAGTGAAATATTTTCTCGTATAATATTTTGAAACTTATTTTTGTGTTGGTTGACGAACTCACAATTTACGGATTTAAATTTGGGCTTACGTGCATAATTTGGCGTCTTTTACGACTAAACCGGAAACCTTAGGATTACGTATTTACGTTTTTAAACTCCGTTTTTGATGACACAATTTTTATTGGATTCGTTTTGTGACGGTGATTCATAATTTATAAAAACGTTTTTCGTAAAACGACCCGAGGGCACGCAAATCAAGAAAACTAGAATCGAGAAATACCCGTAAACTAGTGAGATGGGACAAAACACTTTGTCCCACCCCACTAGCAAAAGGGGACGGCTAAGCTTGACACCACCACACTAATGTGGCATCAAGTTAGCAAATTTACACAAGTGTAAGCTTGTGCTTACACATCAAGCTAACCATTACCACTTAACCTTCCAAACTAGCAAGTTGTTTTCATTCACACCATTTCTTCCATGCAAACCACTCTAGAAATCCTCTCAATCTCTCCCTCCTTTCCGTCCCAAATAAGCTAACAAACACCATCATTGATCTTTTCTAGCCACAAACCACATGTTTACTAGTCCTATTAAGGTGTTCTCTTGAAGCCTTGATCATTTGGTGGCCATATTAACAACTTTGGAGGTGATTTGCTTGTGTCCTAGGGCGGATTTTCCAACTTATGTTCTTGATATTTGATGGTCTTGGAGATACTTGTTGTGTTCATCAAGTTCTTGCCTTCCTAAAACAAGAAATCCACTTGGATTGGTAAAGAAGATCATCCTCTATATTTTTCTCTTATTATTTTGTAAAGAACAAATGTATTTTCTTTCATTTTGTATATTTATATGATGTATATATGATGATAAAAATGTTGTGTGGGGATCAAGTGTTGATAAACATGCTTAAAAATGATGATAACTATAAGAAATGAAGCTAAAATCTTGACTAATTAGTGGGCTGTATAAAAACAGTAGATAACTAAAAGATGAACTGATAAATTTGCATGGTTTGATCCATTTACAGTAAGTAGATGATGTTATACACATGTGAGAGTTGGCCATGCAATGGAATCAAAATAATGAGTGAGATATGATAAAAACAAGTTAGGTGGTGTAATCTGAATAAGTAGTTTTGTAGGGACTGTTAAGGCAACTTAAACTCAAAATGGGCAGTAGCTATAACTAAGTTATATGTAGCACATATTATGAAGAATTTGTCATCCAAAAATGAGCTTCTAAGTCATTGTAGAACTCTAGATATGATAAAAATGGTGAATATGAAGTTAAAAATCAGATTTTGGAAATAATGTTTATTATTATTATATAAGCACTCACATTATAATTTATAAAATGTAAAATATAAACCCACTAACTTATAGAACTTATTTATATAAATGTATAAAAGGTTAATCAAATGGGTAAATTAGATAAATGGTGGTAAAAATAATATTTATAAGTAATAAAAACTATAAACTTGATTTTTACGACTTTTTCGGCTATCGCCGTGAAATTAACGTTTTTCGCCAAATAAAACTTAGACGACCAAACCCGTATAATGTAAAGTTTTTAAAAGTTGTATACTGATGTATAAGTAACTAATACAAGTAAAAACCGGTAAAACCCGAACTATAAGAATTACGGACATTTACGAGCTAACTAAACACTTTAGACTAATAATTGGACTTAATAAGATAAAAACTTGTAAAAAGAATTATTTGGGCTTAACCCATTTGGGCCCAACATGAAAGATATACATACTGATCATATAGGTATAAAATGGGTAAAAACAAGTAAAAGAACTTATAAAAGAATTAATGGACTTAAAATAGGTAAATCGGTAAAACTAGTGAACTAGTAAGACGTTACCAAAACATAAACACTAAAATGAGTAAACGAGGATTTATAAACCCACTTGATCATCATCATATGTACAAAATCATCATATGTATATTGTTATTTTGATAAAAGTCATTGGACCGAGTCTAAGACCGATTATTATTTATATAGGTTTCCGTGACCGAAGCACGCCCGTAGCCGATAATCCGCCTTTCATTAACAACGTGAGTTCATAGCCTCGCACTCTTTTAAATGTTTTATAAAATGATTTGTAAACCCGCGAGGGAGATAACATGCTAGATTTTTATAAAAATAGAACACAAGTAGTCCCGATTGTATGCTAAATGATATGGACCCGAATGATGCTATGACCCTATATTCGAGACTAAAAGGATTATTAGTAGTTAGGTTATGTCACTTAAAGTCCCATTAGCATGAATTGTGAACTACCGGGATTTGGTAGACGCTTATGCATTTGATAGTACTATTTGGGGACGATCACCCCAGTTCGCGCCTTGACGGTTGATCCCCGTCGTACCACATTGATTGGTAAGCGAATTTATGTATGAGAAGATTCCATAGCGTGATTTTTGTGACGACACGTTAACTTAGATGGGCAAATTGTTTGTCGGGTTCGCGGCCCGCTGTTTTCACAGTAAGGTAACAATGTCATGCGGGTAATAATAATCCTACAATATACAACGTATGCTATAAGACATAAATAATAAACGATAACGACGCTATTACGATGAATATATTACCTAACATGGTAATATAGAGACTACGGTCTCATGGACGGTTTCAGATGTATGCTTGATTTATATATTGCCTGACTAGCAATATGTGGACTTACTTCCGATATTATACTTGTGTTCTGATTTTAAATGAATGTAAATGATTGTTTTATATAAAGGTTTTCATTAAACTCTATAAATTCACTCGGCATTCGCTGATATGATTTTTGCATGTTTTCTATCTCAGGTGCTTGAAGGTAATCCGGATGGAGATCGACTCTGATGGCCCACACTTAATATTAAAAATGTTCATTCGATCTGTGTTTTGTAAACTTAATGACCTGTATAATTTGGGACCTGTTGTACACTTTTGAAACTTTTTATCGAATGAATGTTTGTTAAACCTTGTACAACCATTTTTATGTGTTGTCTATGATTGGAGTTATTGTGCTATCCCATAACACTCTGAAAGACCCTTCCGCTGTACCGATACGAAAAATGAGAGTGTTACAGTTTGGTATCAGAGCTCTCGTTGTAGAGAACAAAAGATTTTTAAAACCAAGGTTTTGAACATTTTCAAAATCTTTTGACAATGAACATTTGAGAAAATATTTGAAAAATATTTTGACTATAACGGTGCCAGAGATCTCCGACGTTACCAACAAGCCCTATTGAGAAGATATATATTTTGATATATATAATATAATTTATATATATGTATATATCGTGATTTCATTATGTAATTGTTTAACTAGTATGTTATCCTAATACGAGATAAATATATATAAATGCAGATTGTCATGGCTGACCCTAATATTCCTGTAGAAAACCATGCTATTCCCGAACCTAATATAGAAGATGATCCTTATTTAGACTTAGTAGATTTTGATATTGATGATGAGGAGGAACCATTTGAGGATCCCGAGCCCGAGTTAGGACTAGGATATCAGATTGCCCCTCAGGTTGACTTAGTAGAGAATGATATTGAGAATGTGGAGATTGAGAATGCTGATATTGAGAACAATGATGAGATTGGGTTAGATGAGTTAGATGATGAGATTGACGACGAGGATGTCGAGGATGACGTAGGTATAGATGTTGAGGTTGATGACGATGAGGAAGCTGAGCTTATTTATCCGTATGATGTTCCAGAGGGCGAGCCTTTGCCCCCACCAGTTTGTTTGTCTGATTCTGAGGATGAGTTACCTAGGGATGAAATGTCTGAATCGTCTGAATCTGATTCTGAATAAGAGGAGGATGAGGATGACGATGCACCTGACGGTACTGATGGTATTGATACTCGTAGACGTGAGATAGGAGAGTCGTCTAGTACTCGAGAGGCTACTCATATTGATGGTCTTGCACCATGGGCCTTGAGATGTGATCTAGATGCTTCCCGTGTTAAGAGTTGTGTGACAGAGGTTGGATTAGGTGTTGTTCAGACCCAGGTTGCTTATTTGGAGTCGAAGACTAAGGTTGGCGAGAAAGAGCGGGAATTGCTTAGTTTGGATTTGAGTGATGTAGAACGTGGTTTGAATGAGGCTTTTAGGAGGTTATCGGTTTTGGAAAGTGGTGAGTATGCTGCCATGAAGAGAAAGGTGAATTCTATGGAAATTCAGTTGAGTGTGGCTCGTGCGATGCGTGAGAAAGCCGAAAAGGAGTTGAATATATCTGTGGGTTGGAACAGTAGATTTTATGCCGACATGGTTGAAAGAGGAGTAATCCGTAAGCGCCCAGCTGAAGATGTGTCTAGTGATCGTCCGACGAAGATTCAGAAGACGATGGATGATGGACCATCTGGCGGTTCTCAGTAGACCAGTCTGTATTTAGTAGTGACCTTTATATCTTTTGTGCTTGTAGCTTTGACTAAACCGACTTGTTAGTAGTAGATTTGGCACGAATTTTGAGTGTATATAGTGTTAGAACTTTGATATGGATGTACTAAGACAATACTTTTGTTTCAGATCGAATGAGATATGTATCTTGTCTTGAATTCCATATTGTGCCTTATTTGTATCTTGATTATGAATTCGATCCATATTATATGAATCCTTTGTTGGATGAATGCTTAATGCTTTGAAATTGTGGAATTATAGAACTATGCCGCCCAAGAAGGCTGTGACTGATGATGATGTACGTAGGATTATTACGGAGCAAGTTACCGCATCTATGACTGAATTTATGGCAAATGCTAGAAATGAAGCAGGCGGTAGTGGAGCTGGCGGTAGTGGAGCTGGCGGTAGTGGAGCTGACGGTAGTGGAATTGGCGGTACTAATATGAATGCTAATAATGTGAATGCTAATGTTGGAGGAAATGTAGGAGGACTTGGAACGAATGCACCTGAAGTTGGTGGTTGTACTTATGTGACATTCATGAAGTGTGAACCTCTACCTTTTAATGGAACTGAAGGTGCTGTAGGATTAAGCCAGTGGATCGAGAAGATTGAATCGGTGTTTAGGATTAGTAAGTGTAAAGAGGAAGATAAGGTGACTTTTTCTATGGCTACTCTTAAAGGTCGTGCGTTGACTTGGTGGAACGGGAGAATTGCTTTCATGGGTCTTGATGCTGCTAATGCTACTCCTTGGGCCGAAATCAAGAAGTGGATGACTTTGGAGTTTTGTCCTCGTAGTGTGATTATTAGGTTAGAGCAAGAGTTGATTCATTTGAGAATGAAAGGTGTGGACATTGATAGTTACACGAATCGATTCCATGAGTTGGCCTTGCTATGTCCTCGATTGGTTGAACCCGAAGAGATCCGAATTGAGCAATATGTGAAAGGGTTGACCAGGAATATTCGGGGGGACGTAACATCATCGAAACCACTGACCATTGATGATGCTGTTCGAATGGCTTACCAACTCATTGGACAGATAATTCAGGATAAGGAAGATGAAGCCCGTGTTGGTGAGAAAAGGAAGGGAGACGGTGAACGTGTAGATAGAGGTGATAATAGGAAGAATTTCAATCGCCGTCAGAACCAGAGAAAGGGGAATGCAAATGCTCTTACCAACAATGCACCGCGCAACGATGATAGATGTCCTAAGTGTGGCAACAAGAGGCATCCTGGCGACTGCTGGAAATGCCGAAATTGCGGAAAGCTTGGACACAAGGTTGAAAGGTGTAAGAAGGGAACCATTTGCTTCAACTGTAATGAAGAAGGTCATAGGAAATCGGAATGCCCCAAGTTGAAAGCGATTGTACCTGGAAGAAACCCCCAGGGTGGTATCTACCAACTTGGAACAATTGAGGTGAAGAAAGAGGATCCGAATGTCGTTACCGGTACGTTTTTACTCAACAATCATTATGCTGTTGCTTTATTCGATTCGGGTGCCGATAGGAGCTTTATATCCACTAAATTTAGTGCCCTTATTGATATTGAACCTGTTGAGATAAGTACCAGTTACGAGGTGGAATTGGCTGATGGTAAATTAGTGAAAACTAATAAGCTATTAGAAGGATGCTCTCTAAATCTCTTGAACTATTCCTTTCCGATTGATTTGATGTTGATAGAATTAGGTAGTTTTGATATTATTATTGGTATGGATTGGTTGTCGTTGAATAATGCTACTATTTTATGTGGAGAGAAGAAGGTTAAGATTCCTCTTAGGAATAGGACGTTAGTAATTGATGGTAGTCGAGGTGAATCCCGTTTGAAAATCGTTTCATGTATTAAAGTCCAAAAGTACATCAGGAACGGTTGTGAGTTATTCTTAGCTCAAGTGACCGGGAATGAGTCTAGGGAGAAACGATTGGAAGATGTACCTATTATTTGTGAATTTCCTGAGGTATTTCCTAAAGATTTACCCGGACTTCCACCGATAAGGCAAGTAGAGTTTCGAATCGATTTAATTCCTGGTGCTGCACCGGTGGCACGTGCGCCTTACCGATTAGCCCCTTCTGAATTAAAGGAGTTATCTGAGCAACTTAAGGAGTTGTCTGATAAAGGTTTTATTCGACCGAGCTCGTCGCCTTGGGGAGCTCCAGTCTTGTTCGTTAAGAAGAAGGATGGATCTTTTCGTATGTGCATTGATTATAGGGAACTGAATAAGTTGACAATTAAAAATCGATATCCTTTACCTAGGATTGATGATTTATTTGATCAACTGCAAGGATCTAGTGTGTATTCTAAGATAGATTTGCGGTCAGGATATCACCAACTTCGCGTCCGTGAAGAAGATATTCCTATAACTGCATTTAGAACTCGTTATGGACACTATGAATTTCAAGTAATGCCATTTGGGTTAACTAACGCACCTGTGGTTTTCATGGATTTAATGAATCGAGTGTGCAAGCCCTACTTGGATAAATTTGTGATCGTGTTTATTGACGATATTCTAATCTATTCTAAGAATGAAGATGAACATAGAGAACATTTGAGGATTGTTTTGAAGTTGTTGAAGGATGAAAGGTTGTATGCTAAGTTTTCGAAATGTGATTTCTGGTTAGATTCTGTGCAATTTCTTGGTCATGTGATTAACAGAGATGGAATTCATGTTGATCCTGCAAAGGTTGAAGCTATTAAGAATTGGTCTGCACCGACAACGCCAACGGAAGTGCGACAATTCTTAGGATTGGCTGGCTATTATAGGCGATTCATTAAAGAATTTTCTTTGATAGCTAAACCCTTGACTAAGCTTACTCAGAAGAATAAACCTTTCGTTTGGGGAAGTGATGAAGATGGAGCATTTCAGATATTGAAGCAAAAATTATGTAGTGCGCCAATCTTGTCATTACCCGACGGGAGTGAAGATTTTGTAGTGTATTGTGATGCATCTATTAGAGGTTATGGAGCTGTTTTGATGCAGAGAGAGAAAGTGATAGCTTATGCTTCTAGGCAATTAAGGAAGAATGAGGAGAATTATGCTACTCATGATCTTGAGCTAGGAGCGGTGGTCTTTGCTCTTAGGTTATGGAGACATTATCTGTATGGCACCAAGTGTACGGTATTCACCGATCACAAAGCCTACAGTATATTCTCGACCAGAAGGAATTGAACATGAGGCAACGAAGATGGATAGAGTTGTTAAGTGATTATGATTGTGATATAAAATATCACCCAGGAAAAGCCAATGTTGTTGCTGATGCGTTGAGTAGGAAAGATAGAGAGCCTATCAGGGTGCGTTCTCTAGTCTTGACCGTGCACAATAATTTGCCTGAGCAAATTAGAAATACGCAAATAGAAGCTTGTAAGAAGGAGAATTTTGTTAATGAAGGGTTCCGAGGAGAAGGAGATCCTTTAGAGGTTAGAGCCGATGGAGTGAAATGTTTAAGAGGTCGTATGTGGATACCTAAGTTTGGAGGCTTAAGAGATTTGATTATGTTAGAATCCCATAAATCTAAGTATTCCATTCATCCGGGATCTGATAAGATGTACCATGATTTGAAGAAGTTGTACTGGTGGCCGAATATGAAAGCTGGCATAGCTATGTATGTTCTTCAATGCTTGACTTGTGCTAGAGTCAAAGCGGAACATCAAAAGCCATCAGGACTACTTCAACAGCCAAAGATTCCTGAATGGAAGTGGGAGCGAATTACAATGGACTTTATCACCAAGCTTCCTAGAACATCATCTGGAAACAATTCGATTTGGGTTATTGTTGATAGACTGACCAAATCAGCACACTTCATTCCGGTTAAGGAGCAGTTCTCACTGGAGAAGCTGACTCGAATATACCTTGATAATGTTGTATGCAAGCATGGAGTGCCTGTATCGATCATTTCAGATCGAGATCCTAGATTCGCATCAAATTTTTGGAAATCTCTCCAAAGATCTTTGGGAACGAATCTCGATATGAGCACTGCTTATCACCCCCAGACTGATGGGCAGAGTGAAAGGACGATACAAACACTGGAAGATATGTTGAGAGCTTGTGTGTTAGACTTTGGTAAGAATTGGGATAAACATTTGTCGTTAGCAGAGTTTTCGTATAACAATAGTTACCATTCTAGTATTAAGGCTGCACCATTTGAAGCTTTGTATGGTAGGAAGTGTAGATCTCCTGTATGTTGGAGTGAAGTTGGGGATACCCAGCTCACGGGACCGGAATTGATCCGGGAGACTACGGAGATGATAGTTCAGATTAAGAAGAGGTTGTTGACTGCCCGTAGTAGACAGAAAAGTTACGCGGATGTGCGGCGGAAGCCAATGGAGTTTGAAGTGGGTGACCGAGTAATGTTGAAAGTATCGCCATGGAAAGGCGTTATAAGATTTGGAAAGCGAGGAAAATTAAATCCCCGTTATATTGGACCCTTTAAGATTTTATCTAGAGTAGGTCCGGTGGCTTACAAACTAGAGTTACCCCCAGAACTTCATGGTGTTCACAACACATTCCATGTATCTAATCTAAAGAAATGTCTAGCAGTGAGTGATGAGAAAATTCCGTTAGGTAAGGTTCGAATAGATGGGAAGTTGCATTTTATCGAAGAGCCCATAGAAGTTATGGACCGTGAGGTAAAGCAACTGAAACAAAGTCGGATACCTATTGTCAAGATCCGATGGAATTCAAAGCATGGACCGGAGTATACTTGGGAACGAGAGGATGAAATGTGGAAGAAATATCCGCACCTCTTCGATTTCAATAAGAAACGGACATCCAAATGAAATGGATCACGAGGACGTTGATCCCTTTTAGGAGGAAAAGCTGTGACAAATCTAACATTTTCAGGTAGTGAAATATTTTCTCGTATAATATTTTGAAACTTATTTTTGTGTTGGTTGACGTACTCACAATTTACGGATTTAAATTTGGGCTTACGTGCATAATTTGGCGTCTTTTACGACTAAACCGGAAACCTTAGGATTACGTATTTACGTTTTTGAAGTCCGTTTTTGATGAGACAATTTTTATTGGATTCGTTTTGTGACGGTGATTCATAATTTATAAAAACGTTTTTCGTAAAACGACCCGAGGGCACGCAAATCGAGAAAACTAGAAACGAGAAATACCCGTAAACTAGTGAGATGGGACAAAACACTTTGTCCCACCCCACTAGCAAAAGGGGACGGCTAAGCTTGACACCACCACACTAATGTGGCATCAAGTTAGCAAATTTACACAAGTGTAAGCTTGTGCTTACACATCAAGCTAACCATTACCACTTAACCTTCCAAACTAGCAAGTTGTTTTCATTCACACCATTTCTTCCATGCAAACCACTCTAGAAATCCTCTCAATCTCTCCCTCCTTGCCGTCCCAAATAAGCTAACAAACACCATCATTGATCTTTTCTAGCCACAAACCACATGTTTACTAGTCCTATTAAGGTGTTCTCTTGAAGCCTTGATCATTTGGTGGCCATATTAACAACTTTGGAGGTGATTTTCTTGTGTCCTAGGGCTGATTTTCCAACTTATGTTCTTGATATTTGATGGTCTTGGAGATACTTGTTGTGTTCATCAAGTTCTTGCCTTCCTAAAACAAGAAATCCACTTGGATTGGTAAAGAAGATCATCCTCTACATTTTTCTCTTATTATTTTGTAAAGAACAAATGTATTTTCTTTCATTTTGTATATGTATATGATGTATATATGATGATAAAAATGTTGTGTGGGGATCAAGTGTTGATAAACATGCTTAAAAATGATGATAACTATAAGAAATGAAGCTAAAATCTTGACTAATTAGTGGGCTGTATAAAAACAGTAGATAACTAAAAGATGAACTGATAAAATTGCATGGTTTGATCCATTTAAAGTAAGTAGATGATGTTATACACATGTGAGAGTTGGCCATGCAATGGAATCAAAATAATGAGTGAGATATGATAAAAACAAGTTAGGTGGTGTAATCTGAATAAGCAGTTTTGTAGGGACTGTTAAGGCAACTTAAACTCAAAATGGGCAGTAGATATAACTAAGTTATATGTAGCACATATTATGAAGAATTTGTCATCCAAAAATGAGCTTCTAAGTCATTGTAGAACTCTAGATATGATAAAAATGGTGAATATGAAGTTAAAAATCAGATTTTGGAAATAATGTTTATTATTATTATATAAGCACTCACATTATAATTTATAAAATGTAAAATATAAACCCAAACTTATAGAACTTATTTATATAAATGTATAAAAGGTTAATCAAATGGGTAAATTAGATAAATGGTGGTAAAAATAATATTTATAAGTAATAAAAACTATAAACTTGATTTTTACGACTTTTTCGGCTATCGTCGTGAAATTAACGTTTTTCGCCAAATAAAACTTAGACGACCAAACCCGTCTAATGTAAAGTTTATAAAAGTTGTATACTGATGTATAAGTAACTAATACAAGTAAAAACCGATAAAACCCGAACTATAAGAATTACGGACATTTACGAGCTAACTAAACACTTTAGACTAATAATTGGACTTAATAAGATAAAAACTTGTAAAAAGAATTATTTGGGCTTAACCCATTTGGGCCCAACATGAAAGATATACATACTGATCATATAGGTATAAAATGGGTAAAAACAAGTAAAAGCACTTATAAAAGAATTAATGGACTTAAAATAGGTAAATCGGTAAAACTAGTGAACTAGTAAGACGTTACCAAAACGTAAACACTAAAATGAGTAAACGAGGATTTATAAACCCACTTGATCATCATCATATGTACAAAATCATCATATGTATATTGTTATTTTGATAAAAGTCATTGGACCGAGTCTAAGACCGATTATTATTTATATAGGTTTCTGTGACCGAAGCACGCCCGTAGCCGATAATCCGCCTTTCATTAACAACGTGAGTTCATAGCCTCACACTCTTTTAAATGTTTTATAAAATGATTTGTAAACCCGCGAGGGAGATAACATGCTAGATTTTTATAAAAATAGAACACAAGTAGTCCCGATTGTATGCTAAATGATATGGACCCGAATGATGCTATGACCCTATATTCGAGACTAAAAGGATTATTAGTAGTTAGGTTATGTCACTTAAAGTCCCATTAGCATGAATTGTGAACTACCGGGATTTGGTAGACGCTTATGCATTTGATAGTACTATTTGGGGACGATCACCCCAGTTCGCGCCTTGACGGTTGATCCCCGTCGTACCACATTGATTGGTAAGCGAATTTATGTATGAGAAGATTCCATAGCGTGATTTTTGTGACGACACGCTAACTTAGATGGGCAAATTGTTTGTCGGGTTCGCGGCCCGCTGTTTTCACAGTAAGGTAACAATGTCATGCGGCTAATAATAATCCTACAATATACAACGTATGCTATAAGACATAAATAATAAACGATAACGACGCTATTACGATGAATATATTACCTAACATGGTAATATAGAGACTACGGTCTCATGGACGGTTTCAGATGTATGCTTGATTTATATATTGCCTGACTAGCAATATGTGGACTTACTTCCGATATTATACTTGTGTTCTGATTTTAAATGAATGTAAATGATTGTTTTATATAACGGTTTTCATTAAACTCTATGAATTCACTCGGCATTCGCTGATATGATTTTTGCATGTTTTCTATCTCAGGTGCTTGAAGGTAATCCGGATGGAGATCGACTCTGATGGCCCACACTTAATATTAAAAATGTTCACTCGATCTGTGTTTTGTAAACTTAATGACCTGTATAATTTGGGACCTGTTGTACACTTTTGAAACTTTTTATCGAATGAATGTTTGTTAAACCTTGTACAACCATTTTTATGTGTTGTCTATGATTGGAGTTATTGTGCTATCCCGTAACACTCTGAAAGACCCTTCCGCTGTACCGATACGAAAAATGAGAGTGTTACATACTACCCGCATCCGACCATCACGAATAGGTTGGATTGATCAGTTAAGCTGATGGGCTTGAATGAACCGTGGCCGCATAAAGTGTATGCGGCCCACGGCCCGGTACAGCCGTGGGTTAGACAGAATCACAATCTTATTAAGATCGGGATTCACCCTAAAGTATAAGATATATACTAACCATAATTAGAAGATAACAATCAAGCTAATTATGGTGGTTATCCTATACTTGGGACCGAAGCAAACAGTGGGCCCATTAGGGTTTCACTGCCTATATAAGGAGCCCCCAAGGGTTCCACAAAGGTATTACATTCTACATACTCTAAACTCACATCCAATTCTTAAACCCTAACCGATTACTTACTCTCACGCCAGAGTCTAATCGTGGGATACATTCCCACGGTAAGCCTAACGCATGTTGCTTTAGTGTGCAGGATCTCAACAAGACAATTCACTTGGTGCAAGATCCGGAGCCCAGCCAACCCGAATTAAGCCTAATTTGGGTCTATCAAGGATCATCCAACTTATGTATCAACAAGTTGGCGCCATCCGTGGGACCAATACACTAAGCTAGAGCAAATTTCATCTTGACCTCTTTCAATGACGAAAGGACATCCGCAAGGAAATCCCAAGAACACGAACCCTGCAAATTGGAAGTCCACAGGGGACGGGATACTCATCCCCACTCAGTCCCCTAGCAACCAAACAGGTGGACCGAATAACCAAAGTGTTTTTTAGTCCATGGGTGGGACAGGCACGTCCGCTAATACCCCACCACCAACCATGACCATGGACAACCCTGACCCAGGGAGTGCGCCTAAGGCCCCTAACAAGGAGCCATGTAGGCCATCAACTTAAGAGGAAGAGGAAGTTGAACCACTTAGTGACGAAGACCTCGCTCGTGTTCTCACGCAGAACTTTGAGAGGATCGTCCCGGGTATTGCGTCAAGGCTAAGCCTAGGTAGGAACCTCCAATCTAGGCTTAACTTTGGCAGGGCCGTGTTCGGTACCTCTCTTCAGACTCAAAAGAAGAAGAGGGCACGACCCCAGGAACGAAACCTCTTTGAGGAGAATCCCCAACCTCGGAATGTGTTCGAACGCATAGGGGATCGTGTTATGCAGGAACTACTACAATCTCGTGAAGAAGGAGATATATCTGACGATTCAGCCGAACGGCCGGACTTGGAATTAACCAGAAACAATCGTCGCACAAGCATGTGGGATAGGGTGAATACCAGGATTAAGGCTCCTAGCTCTTCTCATAAAAGCGATCCTCAACCGAGAAGTGGGGCACCGCCCCCTTCCCCCGGTCCCTCAGAGAAGATTCAGATGACCATCCACCCAAGCGTCACCGACCTAGGCGTACTCCTCCACTACCATCGGACGATGAGGGTACTACGGTGGCCCTTAATATCGTGAGGTGGAAGGGGAAGATCTCTCCCGCCCATGGTGTGACCTCAATCTCTCCCGTCCATGGTGTGATCCTAGGGAAGATCCTTTTACCCTCCGCATACGGAATTACTCCGAGGATAAGAAGCGTCGCATGCCAGCGTGCGCTAAAACCTATGATGGGTCTGGTGATCCGGATGATCACCTAACGATATATGACACGCAGGCAAAAATCGAACGATGGCCCATGCCTATATGGTGCCAGATGTTCAATATAACCTTGATTGTCAATGCCCGTGATTGGTTTTAGGGACTTCCTCCCTGAAGCATCGATAGCTTCACTGAGCTGCGCACTGCGTTCAAGAACAATTATAGTCAGCGAAAGAAGTATAATAGGGACCCGGTCTCATTAGCAACTATCAAGCAACGGCATGGAGAATCTACGGAGGACTTCACGGAACGTTTCAATGACGAGTGCACGCGCACAAAAACGATGCCAGAGCTCCTAAAAATATCCTATTACATGCATGCCATAACGGACAAGGAATTAATTAGGCGCCTCAGTGACAAGCGACCGGAGAAGTATGACGACCTCATGGAAAGGGTCAGTAACTTTGTAGAAGGAGAAACCGCGGTAGCCGCAGCCTATCCTACAAAGGGAAACCACAACTATCGATCGAACGACCAGTCCAGGAGACAGTCGGGTGGTCAGAGCAACCAAGGCAATGGAAGGGGCTCGAACTACAAGAGCCAAAGCAAAGGAGGGCGGTCGGATGAAAAATTCACCCCCCCTAAAGATGACTTACCGGGACATCTTGTTGACAGAAGGGGCGAACTTCCCAAGGCCTCCCCCAATGACAACTCCGGTGGACCGTCGTCAAGGGAATCGCTTTTGCGAATTCCACAACGACAATGGAACGGTACGAAGGAATGCATCCAGCTCAAGAAGCATATTGAGTCACTGATCAAGTCAGAAAAACTCAAACATTTGGTCAAGGATCGGAAGGATGGAAAGGATAACAAAAAGCACGATAAGAAGGATCCCCAAAAGGACAAACCTTCGACTATATACATGATCCAATCTTGGCAGCGCCGCACAAAGCAGAAAATTAGTCAAAAATTTTCACGCGGCAGAGAAATCTCATTCCCTCTCATTACGACAAGTGACGTGGCTGATGCACCTCTCACGATTGAGGTAAGCATTGTTACACACAATGTTCGTCGTATGTATGTGGATGGAGGGTCATCGGCGGAAGTACTTTACGAACACTATTTCGTGCAACTACAACCAGAAATAAGAAGCCAATTAGTACCGGCCACGTCGCCGCTCATTGGCTTTAGCGGATACACTATCTGGCCAATAGGACAACTACGTCTTCTAGTAACCATTGGGAATGAAGAGCATTCCACCACGGCGTGGATGAACTTTATGGTGATACGCTCACACTCTCTATACAATGGGATTATTGGAAGACCAGGCATCTTGGCCATACGGGCAGTTCCATCCACGGCTCACGGTATGATTAAGTTCCCCGTTGAGGGGGGAATTGTTACTATTTACAAATCAGTCATGCCTGCATCTGAATGCCACGCCGTAACGACACCAGTCGTGCCTGTTTCCATTAAGGAAGGATCACTCCCCCCCCCCAATTGGAAGGTGGCAATCCATCCCGACTACCCGGAACAAGAGCTGTCCATAGGAGGAACGCTCTCGGATAACGGCAAGAGGGCCATATGCTCTCTCCTAAAAGCAAACCTGGATGTATTTGCATGGGAGCCTAAGTACATGACGGGTGTGCCGCGCTCGATAGCAGAACACAAACTTCAAATCCGCCAGGGATATCCTCCTGTTAAACAAAAGAAGCGTGGTCAAGCACCAGAGCGCAGCCAGGTAATACTGGACGAAGTACGGAAATTAGTAGACGCAGGAATTATGCGTGAGGTATACTACCACGAGTGGTTATCCAACCCAGTCATGGTCAAGAAGCATGACGGAAGTTGGCGCATGTGTGTGGACTTCACGGACTTGAACAAAGCTTGTCCACAAGACTGCTATCAGTTACCAGAAATTGATTGGAAGGTGGAATCCTTATGTGGATACCCTTTCAAGTGTTTCTTAGATGCATACAATGGATACCATCAGATCCAGATGGCAGAAGAAGACGAGGAGAAAACGGCGTTTCATACTAGTCAGGGCGTGTATTGTTACACAAAAATGTCGTTCGGACTAAAGAACGTTGGAGCAACGTATCAGCGACTTGTTGAGAAAGCCTTCGATTCCCAGATAGGACGCAACCTTGAGGTCTATGTTGATGATCTGGTCATCAAGAGTCATACGGAGGAAGCACTTCTCCGTGACATCAAGGAGACGTTTGACACGTTGAGGAGAATCAACATGAAACTGAATCCAAAAAAGTGCACGTTTGGGGCCACGGAAGGGATGTTCCTTGGATATATGATTGATCCAAACGGCATCAAGCCTTTCCCGGAAAAGACGGACGCGGTGATACAGTTACCATCCCCTCGTACATGAAAGGAGGTACAATCACTAAATGGTAAACTGGCCGGGCTAAATAGGTTCTTGTCGAAGTCCGCGGAGAAATCACTACCTCTATTCAAAACACTCAAGAAGTGCATCAAGAAAGGAGATTTTCGTTAGATAAAGGAAGCAGAGGAAGCTTTTGATCAGCTTAAACAGCATCTCGCAGCCCTTCCCATGCTAGTGGCTCCCCGACCTAAGGAAGAGCTCATTATGTATCTGTCGGCTACACACGGAGCAATAAGTGCAGTACTTATGACGGATAGGGATACAGTCTAGACTCCGGTCTACTTCATAAGTAGAACACTACAAGGGCCAGAGTTGAACTATTCCTCTATGGAGAAGTTGGTTTTGTCATTAGTATACGCCACGAAACGGTTACGTCGGTACTTCCAGGCACACCCAATTGTGGTTATTACTGATCAACCAATAAAACAAATCATCTCTAAGCTAGACGTGGCCGGTAGGATACAGAAGTGGAGCATTCTACTAGGAGAGCATAACATCTCCTATAGACCAAGGACAACGGTCAAAGGCCAAATCTTGGGAGATTTATTAATTGAGAAGCCAGATGAGGACGGACCAGTGATCCAACGAGAAGAAGTTCCAGCAGAACCATGGGTTTTGTTCACGGACGGATCCTCGTGTACGGACGGATCAGGAGCTGGCCTTATCCTCACTAATCCGGAAGGAATGGAGTTTACCTATGCCCTACGTTTTGAATTCACGGCCACTAATAATGAGGCAGAATATGAAGCGTTGATTGCGGGTTTAAAAATCACCGCTAGAATGGGATTCCGCAACCTTGAGGCTTATGTAGACTCACGGCTTGTCGCGAACCACATTCTAGGAGGTTACATAGCCAAGGAGGATAACATGGTTCGGTACCTGGAAAAAGTCAAGTCACTCATAGCTACTTTCGGGAAGTTTTCTATCAAGCAGGTACCAAGAGGTGAATACAAGAAGGCGGACGCTCTTAGCAAGATTGCTTCTACAAGTTTTGCCCACTTATCCAAGCAAGTCTTGGTAGAAATACTAAAGGAAAAATCTATAACGGAAGGGGAAATCGCAACTATAGTTGAGGAAGATGGACCTACATGGATGACCCCGATCATCAGCTATTTAACTGATGAAACCCTTCTAGATGATGAAAAGGCAGCATGGCGTATCAGAAGAAAGTCGCATCACTTTGAGCTCCGAGAAGGTATTCTGTACAAGCGCTCCTTCTTACAGCCGTGGTTGCGGTGTGTTGGACCACGCCAGGCTACCTATGTGATCAGTGAGATACATGAAGGATCATGCGGTATGCACGCACGTCCCCGATTCGTAGTAGCACGAGCTTTACGCACAGGATATTATTGGCCTACTATGCATAGGGATGCACGTGACATGATTCGTAAATGCAGTGATTGCCAAGTGCACAGACTAGTACCGCGACATCCGCAGCAAGAACTGACACCCGTCACATCCCCATGGTCATTCTATAAGTGGGGATGGATATCGCAGGACCTTTTCCAGTTGCGGCATGGGGAGTTAAGTTCTTGATTGTCGCAATGGACTACTTTACACGATGGATAGAAGCTAAGGCGGTCAAATCCATTACAGGCAAACAAGTTAAAAAGTTTGTTTGGGAAAATATTGTGTGCCGCTTTGGCCTACCAGGAGAAATCATCTCGGATAATGGGAAGCAGTTCGCGGATAATCCATTCAAGGATTGGTGCGCGGCATTGAACATCACGCAGCGCTTCACATCTGTTAAGCACCCGTAGACTAATGGTCTTGTGGAGCGGGAAAACAGAAGCTTAGGCGAAGGCATCAAGGCACGCTTGGATGAGCGAAGTGCCAAGTGGGTAGACGAGTTGCCGCATGTTCTATGGGCGCATAGGACTATGATTAAAATAGCCAATGGGGACACTCCATTCGCGCTGGCCTACGGGACCGAGGCTGTTATACCAGCAGAAATCGGAATGCCAACCATCCGCACGGCGGAGGTTAATGTCGTCACGAACGATGAGAAACTCCGGATTAATCTGGACTTGTTGGAGGATAAAAGAGAAATAGCGGCCATCAATGAGGCCAAGTCCAAGGCACGAATGAAGGCTTACTACGATGCTAAGGTTAAAGGTGTTTCCTTTCGACCGAGAGATTTTGTTTATCGTGCTAACGAGTAAACTCACGCGGAGGATACAGGAAAGCTGGGCCCTAAGTGGGAAGGACCGTATGAGGTTACGGAAGCCTTAGGACTGGGCGCGTACAAGTTGCGTGATATGGATGGCCGTGACCTGGAACGTACATGGAATATCTGCAACCTTAAGAAATGTTACCTTTGAAAGGCTACGCCCTCCGCATGGACACTTTGCTATGGTTGGCTTCAATAAAGATCCATGTATTTTTTTGTTATCATGCTTTCTAGGTTCTATTTGTTTTAGGATTTTCATTCTTGTCAAAAAATCGTAAATGTTCTAATAAAATGTTGTGGTGCCTAGCTAGCTCCACGGCCCGTTCTTGTGCAAATTATTGTCATGTTTTTTAGATTTTGTTATTATTATTATAATATGCCATTTATTATTCATATGCATTCATTCAAAACCGTACATGTACTGTTTGCCTCCAAGCGGGGTAAGAGGATTAAGTGAACCTAATAATTCAACTTGTCGCGTAAGAGGGATGCAACCCTAGTGACACGGATCATGTATCCTTACTAGACATCTTATTCACAAGACGTTGTAATAAGTTTCCACATGCCACACTTACATAGTGTTGTACATGGTAAAGACGCACGCCGCACGTCTAGTAAAATATAGACTTAGCTTTATTCTAGGTAAGACGTGGCATGTCATGTGACGAAGATATATAATATCTAAAGGAATATAAATAAGTTTCCAACTATCAAAATTGTCGTGACTACCACGGACTCATAAATATTATTCTAAATGTTAAGATAATGTTACAAAAGATAAAGTGTCGTGGACATCCACGGAAGAATGTTTTGTTACAGACCAAATTATTCAGAAATTACATCAAATACGGGAATGCCCTACATGGGGGGGGAGAAACTTACCGATCTCTCGCTGCTCTTCGGCTACTCGAGGCAATACCTCACCTTGATCTTTCCGGTCCAGAGCCCGAGCCGCGTTCACTTCCAGTACTTCATTTAACAGTTGCTCACCAACTACGATCCTGGTGACGTCCTCATAAATGGGAAGAGTGAGTTTCCTGGGGGAGGGTGTGAAGTGAGTCCGGGAGAGTGTCCCTCGTCCTGCGAGAAGGCACCAAGGATTAGCTTCTCCATGATCTCCCTGTTGGACGCATCCTTTGTAGCCTCGAGCTCAGCCAAGAAGGGGTATTCCAGATCCCGCATGGCAGCCATGGATGCGGTCATCTTCTCTACAGCTCCAGCGTTAAAATAAGCATGTTTCGTAAAATTCTGCTTCTTGCTTATTAACTCTGCGGCCATAACCATCCCCTCATGACGGTCGTGGTCGATGCCATCCGATACAAGATCTGCAAATTGTTGCACGAACTGAGGGGCCTCCAACACTTTTGTGACAGTCAGGCGCGTCCCATGACCCACCATCCACCTGCGGCCGGCAATGGCTGCTAGTAGTTCGGGGTACAATACTTCATCACTGTCTGTGGTAAGGGCATTCATAAGCATATCTTTTTGTGTGGAAGCCTCCATCAACTGTTCCGTCACGGCCCTTTCATTGGCAAGCTCCTCTTTCAGCATCTCCTCGCCCTGGATCAATGCATGTGCATCTTCAAGCTCCTTTGTAAGGGTGGACACTTGGTCAGAAGAAGTCTTCGCCAAGTCTTCTGTCACGGTCACCTGCGTGTGATACCTTAAGGATTAGAGTACAGAATAGTGTGGACATGGGTATGATGCTGTATGGATACATACCTTAGCTGTTGCAGTCTCTAGTTGAGCTTCAAGCTCGGCTACACGTTGATCATGAGCATTGGCATGCGCGGCTTGTTCTTTGATGGTGGCATCGGCAGTAGCAAGTTGGGACTAGAGGGCGGCAATCTGGGATTCATTGTCTTTAATCATCTTCTCCCTCCGGCCATTCTTCCTCTTTAGAGAATCAACATGCTCTAAGGTGGCCTCAAATCTTACACGCATGGAAGTACACATAGCCATCTGATGAACCAAGGCACCATTATATTCATCCACTAAGTCTACATGACTTAGTGAATTTATATCTTTTACCAGGTCGGGTGGAATGCAGTTTTTTAGATAGTCTCGACATTCTTCAGCTTGCCTCATTCTAGAAGCGGTGGTTATCTTCCAATCAGGGTTGAATTGTGTATGGGGGCCAGACACCGGTATCTCTTGTGAAGCCGTGGGGGTACCTTCCTCAAAGGCTGGGCCAGATTTGGTCGTTGCAGCATGCAGGACAGGATCCTTCTCCTTCCGTGTCTCTTGGACAGGAGCGGCACCAGCTTGTTCATCCATGCAACAAAAATTAGAATAAACATTAAATATTGTTTACGGAAGGACGTACCTTTTACTTGGACGAGAGAAATAATGACAAGCATGTGTGGTAGACTTACATGTTGGTTTTATCCAGTTCTGACGTAGTGGGAGGGTACCTGAGTGACTGGCTCGACATCTGGTAACGTCACGTCTGGAGCTAGGGGGACAGCCTGCGCCGTCCCTGAGGCTTGATTGGTGCTCTCACCAGATTGGTAGAGGAGGTGATCCTCGTGCAGTCTCTTTACGGGGGCATTGTGTTCCCCGATCACGGCCTGAGTAACTCTTCTTACCCGCTTGTTCTTTCTACGGGTACGCTTGGGGACGGGCTGGGCTTATTCCTCATCCTCTTCTTCTACTTGTTGCACTTCCTCCTCGTCATCGCCTAGCATTTGGCGGAGACTGGAGGTAGTCCTCTCTATGTTATCGCCATGCTCCTCCTCATGGGCAGGGGTGGCAGTCCTAGGCGGGGATAAGGGCCTGACTTCATTCTCCAGCATCAGATTGTCCCCATCCTTGTTGTCAAAATCTACGGGGGTCCTCATGATTTTTGTGTCTTCCTCATCAGATTGGAGGTCCGGTACGGCTGCTAGGGCGATTGTCACGTTACGGGTATGCTCGAGAAGGGGTAGCTCGTTTTCTCGTCTAGGGCGGGCTCCCTCTGGTATAGTTTTTGGATCACCCTGGCGTAGGACTCCAAAGAAGTTCATTTCTATAAAGAAACAAAGTATGTTAGTTACGGACAACGGTTTTATCTATGTTTTGAAGTGCGGATACTATACCTACCTTCACCACGCCTCCTCTAGAATACAGGATATCTGTTGGACGGGCCAAAGTAGTTGCGGCTAATCCCTAGCAGACAAAGGAACGACTCGGGTAGATTCCTATGAAACCCTGTTCTATTCCTATCTATTTCTTGGGAATGTTGGGCATTATATGTACCAGCTCGTGGAAGAGGGTCAGGAGATACTCTATGTTTAAAAACAAAATCAGTCGGCCAAACTATTGCGTCGATAAAAAAAGTGGTTGTACCAATTTTTCAGCGAGTCCATGGCTTTATTGTGTGTTGTGGGGCTGTTTGGGGATCGTTTCTTAAAGGAAAGCCATCCATTCACTAAGTTGGGGGTATAAAACAGTCTAAATAACTCTACGGTTGGGGGGATGCTTCTTGCACGGCATAGGATTTCAAACTGGCTAATCTTACATGCGCCTATACAGTGTAACTGGGTGATATGTACATCATAGTAACCTAGGAGATCTACGAGGAATCGGGTAAAAGGAATGCGGTAATTTTCCGCGTCAAAGAGACGAGTGTATAAGCCAATCTTTCCTTGGGGTGCCTCAGTTATGAGGTCCCCTGCACTAGGGAGAGAGGGATGAAGGTTGCTAGGAATGAAGAAATCAGAGCAAAAGTGCCCTAGTTTCTCCTCCGTCATTACGTTTAGCACGGATCCAATGGAAGGGTTGTTTTTTTGAGCCATTATTAATTAAAGAAAGATGAGGGCGTGGTATTCTAACCTGTGTAAGGAAGGATCCGTGCGAAAGAAGGTGGTGATAAGGAAGAAAGCGCTAATGGCAGAAATGAGGAAAAAGACTGTGTGTCACACACAGCCGTATGGGCAACCTATTTATAGGGTTGCCTTGTTGGTCATGGTTCGTTAGATTCATGACACGTGTCTTCCACTCACAAAAATCGTGTGGTTGGGAAGCAAGTGGCAAGTGAAAAGTCAGGTGGGACCCACGGGTCACTTCTGACTCAGAAGATTGCGTCGCTCGAGGTTCTGACTGTTTGCACTTTGTCAGTCAAAATGGCAGATGAACAGTCAATTGTGTCGGGATATGCGGTCATACGTAAGACCATATTCAATGTTTCATTTAATTTATCTCGGTCGTCATATGCGGCTGTGGTACCATAGGAATAAATTCCTAACAAGGTTGTCACGTGCGGCCGAAACATGATTTTCAAAATTCAACATTTTATAATGTTCTTTCTTGGTACGTCCGGTGAGCATCTTGTTAGTCTAGATATTCCGCCTACAGCTGTAACAACTAGACTGGGGGGACATGATGACGTATAGTCCCCAGTCGGGTCATGTACCCAGCCCATGGGTACTACCCGCATCCGGACCATCACGAATGGGTTGGATTGATCAGTTAAGCTGATGGGCTTGAATGAACCGTGGTCGCATAAAGTGTGTGCGGCCCACGGCCCGGTATAGCCGGGACAGGGTATAACACCCCCAAATCATATGCGCAGCGGAACTACAACATTTGGGTGTTAGGCAGTTATCATCACACATAAGCTATTTCGAACGACTCAAAGAGACGTAGAAATTTAAACATAATTTAAAGATTGTTTAAAACAACAAAGTCTACTATTTTCCAAACCCCAAAGATAATACAAAACAGAGTCGCGTTTTGGTCCCCATTGAATCTCAACCCAAAAGTACATTTTCGTTCACATGACATAATATAAAATATTTAAATGCTAAAAGGGAGGAAAAACAAAGTAGACTGCCAAGCCACAACAACTTCCATCCTCGCATGCTCCGTTGCTATCAATCTTGGTTACCTGAAACACATGCTTAAAACCGTCAACACAAAGGTTGAGCGAATCTATAGGTTTATCAAATCATAAGTTGAACATAAGTATTAAAACCAATCATGACCATTCAATAGCATTGTCGTACTCACAATCTATTATTCAAGGATATTATCTTTAGCAATAGCTAATAATTGTGTTTAAGCTCGTGACACTAATCCGTTAACTCAATCACCCGCGTACATAGACCGGCATGATTTAAGTGAAACCAGTGCCCCTTCTAAAGGCATTAGTTGTAATTATACCTTATTTCTTATCACAAGTTATCCGTCCGTAGAGGGTACTCAACGTACTAGCTCTCGTCTCGTATCCCATAGTACTATCAATTGTATAAGCGGCTATCTCCAACCCACACAAGGGCAAGATAATAGTTAATAGTTCACGAATTTAGGGACTTTTACAACTAGGTACTCAACACAATTTAAGGCAACATTCGGGTCCAACAATCATTCATGACTTATGTTCTTTTTCATTTAAATAGCATGCATCCCCCTCGCGGGTAAAAACGTTTGAAATAAGTAAAGCGAGGCTATAGACTCACCTGGCGTAGTAGTAGTGGTTCTAGCGAAGACGTAACGAGAAATGTCACCGACGACGTGGATGCCCGAGAAAATCTAACACTTGACCTAAAAATCAAGGTACGTAAACCAAATCAATACTCCGTGTACATTATTGTACTAAAACACACTCATATAAAAGCACTTAATGCTTATGAAAACTCACGCCAAAACCAAACAAGTAGTTACTACTAGACTTATACTATTTATCTATGTAATTAAAGTTGCTTCCCATTTTATAATTTTGTCGGTACTTACCAAAAGTACGGGCTGTTTTCTATGACAACCATTTTTATAAATTACAAGAAAATCCACAAAAATACCTCATGACCTGTATAAAACCCATATTTAATCCCATAAAAAGTTTTCACTTCTATGACTCATTTCATAACACATTACTAGACATACACATTTTTGGACTGATTTTTCAATTTGACTATGTTGGACTTGTTTGATCCATATAAAATACACAATTGACCAATCCAAAACCTAAGTCTAAAAATAGACTCACAAATGCAGGTTTTGAACCAAAAATCAACTTTCAATCATTTAGCAAACTCTATATATGGTCCCCGGGATTTGACCCAAAACCAAACACAAATTCGGATTGTGTTGATTCTCATCTCCCGGTACACGAACTTTCAAAATATCATAACTTTTGACTCGTTTGGAGTCGTAAGCTCTACCTTATACCAAAACGAAGCTAAGACAAAGCTTTACAACTCTATCCTATGTTTATGACCTGCTTACAAAGTTAAACCCACGAAAATAAGCCCTAAACCATCTGGTCTAAAATCACCTTCCAAAATCATTCCAAAACTTGTTTCGAATCCATTCAATCATTACCTAAACCTATGCTAACCACTTGTAATCATACCCAATCATCCAAACAGCCTATAACAATATGAAAATCGAATCCTCATCAAAACCTAAAGCGTAAATCATACATGCAATTAGTGTAAATCATTTAAAACATCACAAACATGATTCTAAACATAACCCACTACACATAAGCATCAAAATCATCAAGCCACCACCAAACTCATTTGGCCGTGGGTTTGGTGTAGCCAAAACACCCAAGAAAACAGCCCCTCCAACTTGTTTTATTGAAGATTTAACATTATAAACACATGAATTAAACTTGTATCCCATTTAATTAGATCAAAATTCGTTTTTGAAAAATCATAATTTTTGGAAAAATCAAGTTGTTGCATGTTTGTTTTTGTTGGTGGGATTTACTTACAAGATGATTATAAAGGATGGTCTTTGATTAGATGTTTCAAAAACCTAAAAAAAATGATGGTGGTGGTGGTTGTGTGGTGGGTGGCCGGTGGCCTAGAGAGAAAAAGAAAGAGATGATGTTTTTTTTTCAAAATGAAGTGTGTGTATGTCCTTGTTCCTTTTTGTAAAAATGGAGGGACCCAAGTGGTAATTTTTTCTTTATTTTGCCCTTACTAATAAACGACCATTTAAAGAGCGGGATTTTGGCTAAATGACGGGTTTTGAAAATTTACGGGAGTCGGGGGTCGTCCCGAACACTCGAAAATACTTTTAAATGGTTCAAACGCACACAAAACGAATATACACATGGTTCCGACTCGACTTAACACGTAATAAAAATAAAATCTCGAAAAACTCAAATATCGATCAATCGATAACAAAAGATAAATTTTGGGCATCCGTCGGTATCGTGGTCGTCATCGGTTCTTCTTAAACCGTCAAATGTTAAAATTACGACCGTAAACGTTGGTTTCAACTTAAACCGTCAAATATATAACAAACGAAATTTCTTAAAAATTTCAAAAATATTCTTAAAATAGGATTAAATAAATGACGCTGGGCTCGGGATATCACATCCACAAGTGAGCCACAACTTAAGAGAGATGCTCATACTGAACAACTCTTGAGACAATAACTTAACATCGTATGGCACATTCACGGGTATCACATCCTCCCCTCCTTAAGGGAGCGACGTCCCGGCGCTCTCCGGTTCTTATACTCGTATTTCGTACTACTAGAAAGATGGGGGTAC